>JAZGQO010000021.1:26200000-36200000 GCA_036850965.1 Patella caerulea
TCTAGTGGCTAAAGTTAATATCCGATTGACATTAAATTTATACATGGTGTTTAAGGCCATGAGACGAAGAAGCCTACTGATTTTCAGCGATATCCGATAATAACTACCAGAGTTATGACCCTTGATCACTTTGAAAAACCTTGTGAACGTCTCTAAAGGCTAAAGTTAATATCCGATTGACTTTAAATTTGTACACAGTCTTTAGGGTCATGAGACGAAGAATCCTATCGATGTTCAGTGATATCTGATAATTTCTGCCAGAGTTATGGCACTTGATCACTTTGAAATATCTTGTGGATGAAGGCCTTGAGACAAACAATTAAAACAATTCTAATCATTTCTGATTATTACTTAATGGGCTATTAATAAGATTATCATGTGTTGTAAATGTTCTCCTTACTGACAAAAAAACCCAATAAGCGACAATCCTTGTTGACTGCCCGGACGACTTAGCTCTTGTGGGCGTATGTTTCGTTGCCTGGCAACCTAAATTTGTTCGAAGACTTGACTCTTTAAATTTTGGTTACAAAATGTACTTGTATATAAACATGTGGAATATTTTAAAAGACGTCAGTGATCTCTGGCTATATCATGTGTTAGTGGTGACTAATAGTTACTTTCAATACATTATATTTACAGGTTCTGTGTACATGTACATGAAAATGCTTTTGGAGAATCTAGCTCTTTAATAAACTAGGTTATTGTACCAACAGTTAAATGTGTTTTCTCAAATGAATTGAAATGAATTATAGACTTTTATTTGGAACACATTTACCAGTTGATACATGTACCTGACTGATGTCTAATAGTAATAGACAAATCTATTTTCAACTAGATCAGTATTAATTACATTAATTTAATTAAAGGAGCTAAGCCTGTTGGATTTAGATGAAGATACAATGTTTAACTGGGTTTGGGTTGAGTGGTCTAACATGTACTTTCATATCTTTGTGAGTGGTTTTGATCCCAAGCTTGTACACGACAGGGAGACTAACCAAGAATAGGGATGCCTGCTTAACTTCTTGGGTTCCTCTGAGTTTTAGAGTTTTTTCCTCTGCTAAGGAACCATATTCACAAGCAAATTATTGAAATAAAAATGTATGTTAGTTTCAAAATGACGTTTTTTTTTCTCCGATCCAGATCAAAGCCGAACTGTCATTTTAACATCGGTAATTTTCTGTTGAAATAGATGTTTTAGCTAAAAGAATGATTTAGCTAGATCACTGGTCCAAAATGTATTTGATAATTTCAAGATTTTCATACAAATTTGCTTTTGGGTTTCAAGTTATCATACATCTGTCTGTAAACTCTAGTGCTGTTTATTGTGACCCAAATTCATCAATTCTATGATATATTGCAAAAAACATATTATTAATAGATCAGCCCACTTGTAAAATCAATAATTCTGGACTCCTAAAATTAAAAGACGTATTGGAATTACATGTAGAATGTTTGGATTATTATCATATACCAAATTAAATTCAGATATTATATTAAAGTGTCATTATGGGAAATTGGATCTACGTCCCGCTATAATTTATAATAGTTAAAAATAATCGATAACATAAATGGAATGTGCTGAAAATTTCAGTCAAATTGCAACACACTGAACCAAGATATTAGCTTTTGAAGGCTAACCCCTATCATCATTATTAAAGCCGGTATAATAAAAAACAAAGTCTCAGTTATCCATTTTTATGTTTGATTATTATTCAAAACATTTATTCCAATCTGCGAAATATTGCAGTCTAGCCATGGCTTCCCGAGTTGATTATGGTTTGGATAAGCTAATTAAGTCTAATTAATAAATTAGATAACATTTCATACCAAAAGAAATGACTCATTTTCATTTGGCCGAATGAAAAATACTTGAAAAGTAGCTTTGGCGCACAAATTTGAAATTGAAAATAATCAAAATAAGCTTTATTCTGGGAGTATGTGCGAATTTAATCAAGTTTCTATTTATAATTGGTTGCTAAAAAAGTTAGAAGTTTGTAATGGGAATGATAATGTTGATTTAACTAATCGACATTACGAAAAGGTAAGCCCAAAAAAAGTTAGAAGTTTGTAATGGGAAGGATTATGTTGATTTAACTAATCGACATTACGAAAAAGTAAGCCAAATAAAAATATTGGAAAATCAGATGCGGTCAAAAATATTCTTTACTAAAAATGTCTTTTCAGTTCCAGCTTGACGTGTTATGACCAGGATGTGTCCATTTGCCCCTAAATTGAAAGCAAATTTTTGACATTCATCCTTTATTCAATATATTTTTGACCGCATGTGTTTTTCCCGTATTTTTCATTTGGCTTACCTTTTCGTAATGCCGATGAATTCCAAGAAATCGTCAATAAAGGTGTGTCGAATGAGTCGTTCATTTTACTTTAATTGACAGAGTTGCCTCCCTTATTACCACTTTCGTCATTTCTACTCAATTGTCGATAAAATGTAAAAAATCTCAAGTGATTTATGGCAAATAAATTGACTTTACATTTTTTAAAAAATCTGAAACGTGTGTTTTTATCGAAAGAAATATGTATGGAAAGGAACTGGGTAGATGATTTGTATTGTAACCCAATTTTATTCACTATTTTGAAGTAAATAGCGACAGAGGTACCTCACGGCAAAAATGCCGACAGAAAAGTGTCTTACCTTTCTCTTTTATAAATATATCGGAAGGTATTTTTTTTTTAAATATGAATTACATGTTTGAGAGTAAATATTATATCATTTAGCATCAAATATGGATAAAATTAGAGATCAAAAATTTAAAAAATGTTAAGAAAAAAACAGGAACTAAAAAAAAATTTGAAAAATCACATAGTTGTCACTTGTCAGGTGTGCCATAGTCTAAAATAAGGGCTTTCCTGTTCCATGTACCTGTGAAATTATAAAAAATTTATGAAAATCCTTGATTTGTTAATGTTTATATGGATTTAATGAATTCAATGAAAAAGATGCACTTTTATACTGTCATATTTAAAAGAAAAAATATTGATTTTTATTTTCATGGTACAAGTTTTTTATTGATTTATACGTAATTCTTAGTAGAACCATACAGAGTTTATATATCCTCTCTCTTCAACACTGTCCTCTATTTGCAAGATAGGAGTAAAGATAGGGTCAGAAACTTGGTAATCTGAACCATCCTTGGTCAAATCTGATAAGTTTTACTACTTTAACTGATAAGTGGACACATCCCTTTCTTACAGCTTTTAAGCTCATACAGTGTAGATTGTAAGACCATGAGACCTTTAAGAAGGCAATCATATAGTAATTTCAAAGCTTTTTGAGAATCAAGTAATTAGTGCTCTGATAGAAATGGTTCTCTTTGCGGTTAGATTTTTAGTTCAAAGTGAAATTGGTAAAATGTACTTTGTGTACCAATTACCCATGCCTTAATTACAACGCATTGCATGTGTATATATATAGTAGATGTCAATGACATTACCTACTTACACCTACATGTTCAAACTTACATGTACATGTATATCAAATCATTACCTACATGTACATACAAGTGGACTACTGTGTACATTTGTGTGGGAGAAAATTTAAAACTTGTCTGCAAAATTAAGAGAACTTCCTGAAATTAGTGTGGTGTTAAAAAAGGTGATGAGAGTCTTAAATGCAGAAGTTATCTCTATTTACCAGACTTTCAACTCGAGCAGCAATGTGTAAATTATTAATAAATATTCCAAAAAATTATATTCACAGGATACTGGCATAGATGCTGATAATCTTCATACATAATGCTAGAATAACTAAGTAGTGGTAAAATAGCAACATGAGTCGGATGCAAGATGGGAACATGGACGGCTCCATGCCGATCCGTGATATGGGATCGTTTGTCAGAGCAGCAGCTCCGAGTGATGCCGACATTCAAGGTAAGATTTTAAAGACAATTTTTGTAGACATATGTTTCAATGTGTAAAGCTATTTCCGAAAGATTTTAATACTCGTGTGTCCACTGTATTATTACTGACAGTATGATGCTGATGGCCTGGAAATTATTTAAGAATTCTTTGATGGTTTACTACATGTATGTCCTTTTGTTTGTCTTAATGGTTTTGTATGCTCATATTAAAATGTTGCCATATACTTACATTGCCCCTGTGTTTAAGGGGTTGGGGGCTGAATTGTTAACATGTATACATTTTATCAGAGGACCTGTCATTGAGTCAAGTAGCATGGTTTCGATTCCTCGCTTGTACATGACTAGGGCTGGGTAAAATATCGATATAAATCGATAGTATCGATTGGACGGCCCAGAAAAGCACTATCGATAGCGGTGGGTTACTATCGATTATCGCTCTTCGTCTATTTTTCTTGCGTCTGAAATGTCAATGTTTTCTTTCAGTTAATCATAATACACCGCTCACTTTAATTACTATCAAGTATCAATAACAAAATTGTGACTGCTTATTAAACAGCCGTTTCATAAACTCACTCTCATTGAAACTTTACTTTAGTTTTGAAGAAATTATTGTTGAATATCGCTAAATCGGTGATACCCGGATGTGTAAACAAAGATAGAGTTATTTCCCTTTGCAAGCTTCAGAATTCGTCTGTACAGTTCACTATCTCTGTACGTGTGCCTTGATAATAGAGTAACCGGTACAATAAATAGCACACATGGACGACAAAACGCTTGTTGATTTTCCCGGCAAAGCTAAAAGTGCTGTGTGGAAGCACTTTGGGTTTTAGACAGGAGCAAACGATCTTTCGCAACTTCGTATGGTTTTGAACTCTGAACTTACACTGTATCCAGTCTTGACGACGACCGTGAAAATAAGTTTGTTTTCGATACTATCGATTATCGACCGACATTTCATTGCCGATTATCGATAGTAAAAATCACTATCGATACCCAGCCCTATACATGACAAAGACTTGGGTGGCCTGTCCAATCCCGTGGGTTTTCTCTGGGTTCTCTGGCTTCCTCCCACTGCTAAAGACCGCACTAGCAGATTATTGAAATAAAATTAAACCATATGTTAGTCTCAAAATGACACAGTTTGTATCGAGTGGACATTAAAATCCATTTCTCTCTCTGTTAGGGGTGTATATATTATAATAGAAGAAAATTGATGATCGGTTATGCTGCTGTTGGCATATGATTTGTTGCATATCATGTACCAAAAATATCTTTTAATTTTGTTGTGTGTGGTGCTGTCCTCAGACCACAAGCACTGAATATGATAGTTGATTGGCTGAATAAAGTACAACCACATGAAACCAAATGGATCACAGTGGGTGTCGCAAGCCACGATTAGTCAGCTTTTGTTGTAAAGGTTTATCGAAGTTTACTTAATTATTGTAATTTACATTACAGAGCATCGAAATCAAGACAAAGTTTATATTGGCTTACACTTACCTCGAACGCGACCTCAGAGACATCGTAGACGACATCGACATCATCGCAGTAGTGATCGAGACAAAATTGCCAAAGAAGAATTTCAATCTGGTAATTGTCTTAAATAATTTATAACATTATACAGTTATAGAGAAATAATTTTTATCAGTAATATGATTACAGTAAATTTCTACTGCTTTCTTAATAGCGGTACATAGTAGATCGTTCTTAGCCATCTTGAATGTGAAATTTAGAGGAATATCAGTGTCTTGTTAGTGTTAAGATTGATTATATAGTGGTCAGTCTTCATATATTAGGAATAGTTTCTATTTTTAATTAATATAATTTCTGCTGCTGGCAGGTAAGGATTCTTCTGATGGCATTCAACATCTAACCAGTAATGAATCCAGCTCAAGAATAGGTACTTTTTCACCCATATCGAACATGAATGGCTGTTTGATGTTGTGGCAATTGATTCTAGGGCTTTATTCTTGAAAGGTGACTGAACTATTGACGGTTTTCATACCTGATGAAAAGATCTTTTATAATTAGATAGAAATAGACAATCAATGACTTGCGGTTACAATCATTTCATGGTTTGTTTATGCGTAATAACATTCGGCCCTTAATTATAGTTTTTCTTATTATTAGAAATTACAATTTTATCATGTATAGACAACTATCCTCTACTGAACCCAATCGATTCAATTATACATGCAACCGTCATTTGATAACCAAAACAAATACAATTCTTGATTGAAAACTTTTAAGATACAATCAGTACTAATTTACTAAAAAGTCAGTTTTCAATGTTATTTTGTTCACTGATTTTAGCCATTTTTTTATACGCCCACATTGATATGTGGTCGTGTCGTTGTCGCCCCCGTCCGCCTGCCCGTCTGCGGATGCTCTCGAGGCTAAAGTTAATATCTGATTGACTTTAAATTTATGCACAGTGTTTAAGATCATACGACAAGGAATCCTATTGATTTTCAGTGATTTCCGATAATTAGTACCAGAGTTATGGTCCTTAATCACTTCAAAAAATCTTGTGGACGCTCTAGAGGCCAAAATTAATATCCGATTGACTTTAAATTTATATACAGTGTTTACACTCATGACACGAAGACGTCTATTGATTTTCAGCAATTTCCAATAATTACTGCCAGAGTTATGCCCTTGATAACTTCAAAAGAATCCTGTGGACGCTCTAGAGGCCAAAGTTAATATCTAATAGACTTTAAATTTACACACAGTGTCTAAGGTCATGAGACGAAGAATCCTATTGATTTTCAGCGATTTCAACTAATTATTGCCAGAGTTAGCTCCCTTGGTCACTTCAAAAAATCTTATGACGCTATAGAGGCCAAACTTATCATCCGATTGACTTCAGATTGATACACAGAGTTTAAGGTGTTGAAATGAGCAAGTATTTTGATTTTCAATGAATTTTGATTTAACTGAACAGCTAAATCCATGATATAAATGTTTCGTATACTAATTGTTTGCGTGGGCCAAAACATTATAAAAAGCAAACAAATTCTAATGATTTTCTGATAATTACATAATGAATTGTTACTCTTAATCATATTTTAGTGTATTTGTTTCATTACCGAAAAAAGTAAAAAATATGTGACAGCCCTTGTTGCTGCTGTGGGCGTATGTTTCGTTGCCTGGCAACCTATCTTTACTTAAGCCCTATTCTTGGTCCTTGATTGGATAACGTCAAAAATGAAGATATTTTAACCCTTAAGCTAAGCTTTCTTGTTTAAAATATTCAATTTCTACCGCATTATTATACTTTCTACTGAATGATTAGTGTTTTTCAGTTATAACTTTACAAATTGATTAAACTGTAGCTAATATCACCTTTCTAGAATAATAGTCAATTATTACATTGCCATTTTCATAGCTCAAGTGCAATTTTAGCTTTAGGATTTGTGAATAATTTCAAGACATGATTAACAAATCATATCATCATGCATCTTTTTAGTTTTTGATGCACTGATTTTTTTTAGTTTGCTAATTAGAATTTAAAGTTTTTCATTTTTGCTGTGAAGCTTTTTCATTTTTATTTTAAAATTAGTGAAGATATCCATTTGCGAGTTGGCATTTGATTATGTAGTGTGTCTGTGTAGAAAAGTGCAGAAATGTTAACTTATAATCTAAGAAGATTAGGTAAATCTGCCATTGGAAAGTTGTTTATATTTGATTAGTTTGAAATGCTCAGGTTGTTTGAGGTTAAAAAGTGATTTATAAAGTAGCATAGACGGGAAATTGCGATAAGAGAACAAAGACCTCACAAGTACTCTAATCTACTGTCAAATTAATGTGTAGTTAATATTTATAATAATCTTGCCATATTCATATTGACGTCACCGGCATTGATGTGACAATAACAGATTGTGGTTTGTAGCTTTTCATATAGAAACAATGACATCTGTTGCAAGGTCAAGAAACGTCAATGTATAGGATGACGTCTGTTGACAAAGTCATGAATATACTGGTTGTTAAGTCAGAGAAAAAAATAAGAACATAGTAACAGATATATCTGTAACAAATTCCAGCGTCACTTGAGGTTGATATGATCTCTAGACCTCTCCACAAGATTATTGCATCAGATAGCAATAACCTATGCCGCCAAAATAGCCTATTTTCTTTTTCTGAAAGCTTTAACTCAAAATATTGAACCATTTAGAAATGATCTCCAATTCAGTTTGTATAGGGCATAAGTAACTTTTTAGATTGCTTGGTCCTGATGGACATGACTATTTGCCATTTATAAGTTTGCTTTTGCTAGCATGAAAAAAGTTTGAACAGTAGCTTGGTTATCAAAGTATCTGTTTTCATTGACAAAAATAAAATTTTGAGAAATTCTTTTCAGAATTATCTTCGTAATATTAATTGGTGATAAGTTTTACTTTGCTTTGACGCCTTTACTGTGTAAAATGAATGTTTTAATTTAAAGGTTTATTGGCTCTATAGCTAGGTTGATGCATGCATTCAAGGTGCTTTCGTATCAACTGAATATGTATAGATTATATTCTAAGAGATTAAATAGTTTTACCTTTCTAAATTTATATCAATTAAAATATCCTTGGTTACATTGATATTATATATTCTTAAATAGCATAGATGATCACAAGGTTCTTCACGATATATTGACAAATATTGCTTTTCTTTTTTGTATTCCAATTAAAAACCGAAAAGAATATTCCTGAAGTCATTTTCTATTTTCATCACAATTGGTGTTGATTGGCAGAATTTGGAATGGAATGAGTTTTAACTACTTTGATATACTGTGGAAGGGAAAAAGGACAATTCTTGAGAAATTTATTTCAGCCCACTTTTTGTATATTATTTGCAAATACCAATTACCAAAGAATAGATTCTTGTGTAAGCTGCGTTTCAGAAACATATCCCTGCAGACTTTGCCTCCGACATATGTGAATGTTATTCTTAGCCTGTATCGGGGTTCAAGTCTGTGGCATTAATTTCCAAAATCCCAAAGTCCAAACCATAAATCTAATGTGTCTCCAAACTGTATTTAATTTATATAACACTACTTTTGTTTTGTTTCTTATTAACATAGCCTTATCTATCTTTTTAAATTTATTGTGATTTATCATATATGGTACTAGTTATTATATGTTTATCTCATGTAGAAATGATTTGTTTCATATGTTTTCTTTATTAGCTCATCATATGCACCATGATTTGGAAACAATTCCAGAAAGTATATTTTAGTTCCAATTATCAGTTTGAATCATTATATATACATCCTGTAGTATATATTGTTATAGGTCTCAACACGACAACTTCCTTATTTTGCTGACTTTACCTTTTAGATTATTGTACGAATTAGATTATGTATCAGATATATTGGCAGATTTATATTATGCTTGATAAATTTATCCTTAGGAGACAAAAGTTATTAACATTTACATTCTGGGATGAAAAGATTTAAGGTCAAAAATTGGGAAGAAGGGTTTTACATGAAATCCCTTCAGATATCCTGAATGAAATATTGTTTATAAAGTCAGTGAATTCAAAAGGTTATTTGTAATGTAGACTCCTGCCAGATTTCATGTGTATCATTTTTATACGCCCACAGTGAAATGTGGTCGTATATTGTCGTCGCCCCCGCACGTCAGGCGGTCTGACGTCCACAAGCAATTAGCTCTAGAGGCTAAAGTTAATATCCGATTGACTTTAAATTTATACACAGTGTTTACGGTCATGAGATGAAGAAGCCTATAGATTTTCAGCGATTTCAACTAATTATTGCCAGAGTTATCTACCTTGGTCAATTCAAAGAATCTTATGACGCTATACAGGCCAAACTTATCATCCGATAATTCTAATGATTTTCTGATAATTACTTAATGAGTTGTTACTCTTAATCAGTTTTTAGTTTTTTACAAATGTTTCATTACTGAAAAAAGTAAAAATATGCGACAACCATTGTTGACTGCCCGGACGATTTAACTGCTGTGGGCGTATGTTTCGTTGCCTGGCAACCTATCTTTAGTTTTCAATATGCTTCCCACCGATTATTATCCTTAAACATTTGGCATTTCTGAAAATACATTTCCAACTACAGCAGATTTCCAATAATTAATATCTTTGGAAATGACTTTTTTATACACCAGGGAATTTATGTAGTGCATGTTGTTAGATGATCAATCTGCTTAAAGTAAAATGTATTTTCAGGAACATTATGCTACATGTGTTGAGCAGTTGTGTTCTTAAATATTAGAAACGTTTTTGGCAGCAACAAATTCATATAATTAATTGACTTTCATAAGGTTGACAATTTGTCATATTAATGAACAGTATTGCATATGTTGAAATAAGGCATATATTTAATTGAATAAATCAGAAAAAGGTAGAGAAGATGCAGTAATTGTCTATATTAAAAATGGCAGTGATAAAAATGATAAGGAATGAATGATGTAATAAAATAAAGTGAATAATGCTGTTAATTATCATTCGTTGAATCATCAAAATTTTAAAAAGCATTGAAAGATGCCCTCTTTGGATTTCCTGTTTGAAGTCTACATTAAAATTAATATAATTGATAAGAATTGAAATTATTAAATAAGATATGTATATATATACCAAATTATGAAATATACAAAAATTGCAGAACATGGTTAATGGAATTAACATGATAAATAAAATGATGAGAAACCACATTAAAATGACCTAACTAAATAAGAGAATTAAAATCAGTTACCATTTTGAAAGACTTGGTTTAGAATATACATGTATTTTGCAAAACTTCTACACTTAATTGATTTGATATTTAAGAATTTTCAGTTGTAATGCATGTAAATGTAATTCATATAGAAATAATCAATAATTCTTGTATTTTGTGTTGTCTATTTAATTCTCCTGTCTATAACTATTTAGCACCATGTAAAGGTTGTTTTAAAATAATTTTCTTTTTCCTATTGTTAATTAAAATATGGTTTTACTATAATGATAACTGTTTTTATTTCTTTGAATAGAAGTGTTTTAGCTAATTTATCTTTTTCATATCATTTTGAAGGAAGGGGGTTTATTTGGATTAATCATTTCAATTAACATGAGACAAAATATATAATAGATATATGGAACATCTTTTAATTTATGTTAATCTAATTGGTATATTATTGATACATTATTTGATCATTTTTCTGCCTCAAATTTCTATGTCACTTTTCAAGAAAGTTTTGAAATTTTGATAAAGTGAAATGCAATGAAAACTTTTATAGTTTGTTGGATTAAGTGTAATTAATGTCTTCTTCATATTAAGTTAACCAAAGTTTCTTGAAACAAGTTTTTGCCGTAATTTAATTTAAAAACACTTCCATAAATCTGTTTCAAATTTAATAAAGCTAAAATTTTTGTTGCTCATAAATGTTTTCGGGTGACTTCAACATGTAAATCTCCTTTACTATTCAAAATTTTTAGGGGAGAAATACTAATTATGGTTTGTTTTTTGCTAACTCCATTGTCCTCAAACTGAAAAGTGCAGTTTTAACTTAATAAGATGAAGCTTCAGAAAGCATTTCCCCATTGATGTGCACTATGATTGTTTTAAGTCCTGCTCAAGCTGACTGCCCTTTTATCAAAACCTTGTGGATGTTTTTTTTTTTTTGTTTCAATTTGTTGGGGAGCAAAAGCGGGGTTAGAAGCCAAAGTGTATATTTAAAACATCACCAGATATTAGTGGTCCTTATTGAAAAGTCAAATTTTGCAAATATGAATAAGAGAGTAAAACTGTTAATCAATCTCCTGGACAAGATACATGTAATGAGTATGTATTGTGTTTATGACTAATACTCATAAGTTCTGGAACTATACATATAACATTAAAGTTTTTTCTTATTTTAATTGTAGGCCAGCCAAGCAGTAAGCAATTATTATATGTTAACTGTTTTCAAATTCTATATTCTACGTTACATTTTTAGATGTCTTTTAATCTTTTTAGTTGCTTGTATAAATTGTTGATCACTTGACAAATACTTGTAGCTAGTTCACTAACTTTTCAATATCTGTTTTTTCTTATCAACTTTATAAAATGTGTGTTTCTTGGTTATAGTTGCTTATTGACAAATTAATATGATATGGGGTCCTTAAAAAGCAATAAGATTTTTAGCAAACCATTGTTGACAACAGGTTGTTTAATTTATATTAGATAATGTGAAAAATCTGACAGTATTCACTGCAGCTCATTGTTGATACTTCTTTCTTTAAAGAGATCTGTTTTTGTTCTGATTGTGAAGTATTTTAAGTCAACAGCTATGAAAAAGAGTCTAGAGAAATACTTAGGACAATGAGAACAATTTTACAAACTGTTTTGTTGTTATGATGAAATTATTCTGAAGATAAATAGTTGGGTGAAATTGCCTGTAGGATTGATTAGATGTTGCTCTCTGATTGTTATTCATGGAATCTAATACCAAAACTACTTTATTTAGATAAGAGAATTAACCTACATATCACACCATTCAACGATTTGAGCTTTTACTAATTACCATAATATTCTTCCCCCAATCCTGTTTATGTATTTACTTATTTATCAACAAATAATGCTTTATTAATGGTATCCACTTTTCTATCTAAATACTGATGTTTTTCAAATTTTGTGGCTCTTGTTTCAAAAATCTTCCAAAACAACATACTTTGATTAGAAATTAATGTAGGGGAAATTTGAAATTTAGATGGTTTCTAATATAAATTTAAAAATATATATTTACTTTCTATATTAAGGGTGGACCTTGCTAACTTGTTAAACAACATTGTAATTCCTGAAAAATTTGTCAGTTGATTGCTTTTAACATGTGATTTTTATACGCCCACATTGAAAATAGGTCGTATATTGTCGTCGCCCCCGTCCGTAGGTCTGGCGTCCACAAGCTCTAGAGGCTAAAGTTAATATCCGATTGACTTTAAATTTATACACAGTGTTTAAGGTCATAAGACGAAGAAGCCTATTGATTAGCATCTTGTGGATGCTCTAGAGGCCAAAGTTAATATTCGATTGACTTTAAATTTATCCACAGTGTTTAAGGTCATGAGACGAAGAAACCTATTGATTTTCAGCAATTTCTGATAATTAGTGCTAGAGTTGTAGTCCTTGATCACTTCAAAAAATCTTGTGGATGCTCTAGAGGCCAAACTTAATATGCAATTGACTTCAGATTGATACACAGATTTTAAGGTGTTGAAACGAACAAATATTTTGATTTTCAATGAATTTTGATAACTGAACAGCTAAATCCATCATATTAAATGTTTCCTATACTAATTGTTAGTGTGGGGCAAAACTTTATAAAAAGCAAACAAATTCTAATGATTTTCTGATAATTACATAATGAGTTGTTACTCTTAATCCACAGGCACTTGAAGGGATTAAAATAAATTAAAATAAAACTTCTTACTACTGCTTGACTAAAGTCAAGAAGAATACAAGGTTTTTCAGACGCCATCTTTGTTATGACTGATTTACCATGTATCGTCTGATATCATCTCACAATACTCACTAGTTCTAACACTTCATGTCATTTTTATTGCCAACAAGACTTTATTTGATCATTATTCACATTCAGATGTAATTAAATTGGTCCTTTTACAGCGTTATTAATAACAAATCAAACTTAAAAAGCTATCATTTATCGATATTCAACTTGGCGAGCCCGGAAGTAACCCGGAATAAGGTCAAAAGAAGTCTGTATCACCCATTCCCTTTATAAACCTATCATTATTCGATATGTGCACAGGAACTGGGTGATCCAGTCTCGCTCAACAGCGGCCTCGCTTCGTAGGTTCTATCGTAAGTGCCTGTGTCTTAATCAGATTTTAGTGTATTATAAATTGTTCGTTGCCTGGCAACCTATCTTTACATTATATTGTATATATAAAGATCATAGATTTTATTTAAAGGGACATGTACTCTTACTATTAAATGGATCTTTGTCATAAATGTTTATTATGAGAAAGGTGATTGTTTGCTTTCCTTTAATCCCTAGGCTTTTGTTCTTTAAATAATAATACCTAAGATGCAAGTCCCTTTTTAAAGTATCATTATATCGGGGTACTGTCAGCATATTTTTGTCATTTGATTGGTTTTGGGGTATTTTGTTCCATTAAGATTGGTCTGGAAATTTATTTCAATTTATAAATCTATTTCTTATGCAAAAATAAATATAACTGGTTTGGGGTAAAGTACAGTAAATAGTCAAGCAAAATGAGCAAATATGACTGAAAAAGAGCCCTAATCTACCGTATATGTGAAATATAATTGAATAAAATATGAAAATATTGGATGCATGAAATTGATGCTTCAAGTACATAGTTTATTAAGAATTAATAGTTTTGTTTAGATATGTAGTTCACTGTGTAGATATGATATATAGTTGTGTATCAATATTGTAATGTTAAATTTCACTGGTGTTTGAAATTTTTGTATTATTACCCCAGTGATCTATATAAAAATGTCAATGATTAACATTTGGGAATGATTTACTGACTGAAAATAATATAGTCTGCTGTTTTAAAAACACCTGTCTATTATAATGGTTGCTTTTTATACACCCATATTGGAAATGTGGTTGTATATTGTCTTCCCCCTGCCTGTAAACCCTCGTCAGACTACATTTATTATCTGTTTGTTTTGAAATTTTTGTTTTCATTGGTCAGATGAAGAAATCTGAAATTTATATGCATTATCTAAATTATTAAAACAGAGAAGCCTATTGAATTTCAACAATTTATGTTAATAATTTCTTGGGTTATGACCTTTATTTCACTGTGTAAAACCTTGTGAACACTAAAATGACAAAAGTCATCATCCGATCTGAATGAATTTTATAGGCATTATTTAAATTAGTAAAACAATTTTCAATATTAGGTTATGGTCCTTATTTTAATTTGTAGAGCTCTGTGATGAAGTATATATGCAATATTTAAATTATCGAATTTCAACCATTTCCATTATTTAGTAGTTTTTTTCTAAGCAATATTTTTATTCAGGATATCTAAATGGGAATGTGGAACAGGCTTAGCCTACATAAAACCGCTCTCCCCGAATAATGTATGCATAATAAGAGTTGTGACCCTTGTTTTTGTATTAAATTGATATCGGTGCAGGCCTGTACCAGTGTCTTGTAAAAGCTTGCATTACTTACAAAAGAATATATATCCTACAACCCTTATCGACTGCATTGTGGGCGTATGATTTCTTTGCCTGGCAACCCTACTATTGCTTTCATAAGATGATGGAATTTCAAAATATATGGCCAGTAATTTTGTACCCATTTCAATTTATTCTTGACAAAACAACGAAATACAACAAATTGTCTAAACCAACCTATGGGGCGGAAAACACCATGTACAAATTGATGTATTAAATCTTTAAAAGTCTAGTGTATACAGCTTTACTATAGTTTCAAATTTCTTGACTTGCTTATGATTCAACAGGTTTTTAATATCTATGATATATATCATCATAAGTTTTCATCATTGCATGTTAACTTGTTTATTGTTGTGAATGTGATATAATATGCACACTGATTAGAGTAGGTAGTAATACATATTTACACAGCTGTATTTTAACTGAACATTTCTACTTAAATTCATCATTAAATTGAGATAGAATTTGAATTCTGAACGAAAACAAAGAATATATGGAAATATTTTGAAAGAATGTCAGTATTGATAGTATTTCAGAAATAAAAAAAAAAACGTCAAGAATGACATACTCATCAATATTAGTACCTAATTTGTCAGTGAAGACAAACGATTTGGTTATTAATTAAGTAAATTATTTAATCTAATAAAATCAGTTTTCAGATTTGTACAAAGTTTAAATACAGTTGTTTATGTTGAGCAATATTTATTTGACTATATATGGGTATACTTGTTTTGTTTTCTTTTGTTTTGATTTATATTCAAATGGGAAGTTCTTGAAAAGAAGTGAATTAATTACAATTTTTAACTGAATATAAAAAAAGGATAAAACATTGGTGAAACTAAAAGAAGAACGATTTAATTTCTAAGAAAGAATCCTATTCTTTTGTTATTTTGTGTATTATTTCAAATGAAATCAAACTGTAAACTTTTAAGGAACAATTACCATTGATATATTGTACTAATTGATCTTTTCTTTGCTATTTTTTTAGCCACACCACCGTCACAGAGAGTACAGTTTATATTGGGAGAAGAGGAAGATGATGAACACCGAGCCCATGATCTCTTCTGTGAAATGACAGAACTTTTTACTGATGGGGAGAAAATGGAATGGAAGGAAACTGCTAGGTGAAAATGCTAGTTTAGATTAATATTGGATCATATACAATATTTTAGTTCATCTAATAATATTTGTTTTAATATAGTCTACAGTTACGTCAATTTCTAGGTCTTAGCGATTTAGCTCCTTTAAGCTAACACTATGAACGTACTGTGGACCAGAAACTGAGAACTAATTGTGACGTTGGTCAATTGATTTGATGGAATCAGCATTCCAAGTTTCATGTCGATCGTACTTGAATTGACAGAGCATTAGTTATTTTTTTTTTCAAAAAGCATCACCTCAAAGAAAAACAAGATGGGTAGAGAGCTTGAGACCTAGTTGCTGGTCCAAAAATGAAATTAGAATTAGTAAACAAAGATACATCAATTTCATTTTAAAATTGAACATATTTATTTTTACAATTCCCCATTTTAATAATAATTTTATATGGATATTGCAGATGGATTAAGTTTGAAGAAGATGTAGAAGAAGGAGGAGAGAGATGGTCTAAACCTCATGTAGCAACATTATCTCTACATTCACTGTTTGAATTAAGATGTAGTTTATTATCTGGTACAGTTATGTTGGATATGGATGCATATAGTCTTGATCAAGTCATTAGTAAGTAATGAAGAATTGCAATTGTTTTGTTATATAATCTTGGTCATTTCATTCTATGTTTTCTACACTTATTGGTACCACGAGAAAACGCAGCCTGTCATTTTATAGAGGCATAATCATTTAATTCTATGGATCAGGCAAGACTGGGAATTTTGTGGATTTATGACGAAAATTTACCATTTTTAAGCTAATTTCAATATTAAAGTACCCAAATTACTTGCGAAGTTACCATAGGCCTGACATGGCAATACCCTCAACTGCAAATAGATACTAGGTCACATGAATAAAGAAGATACACTATGAAATACTGAGTATATAATCATGTCAAATACCTATCAATGAAAAAACAAAACCAACCCTGAACTGGCCATTTTGAACTCTGAATAACGTCTGAAGTTAGTAGAGATGAGAGTCAAATATGCAAAGATCAAAAGTCAATGCTTCAAAAGTCTTAAATGTTCAAATTGGAACCAGAAGTAAACAAATTCAAAATTCCACAATTGGCTTCTGTAAAACACTTCCAAGTTTGTCAAAACTGACCCAATTTATATTTCATAAATATGGTGGAAGAACTTTTGCACAACTCTGACGAAACTACTCATCTAAGACAGCTATCAGTAGAAGTGCATAAACATATACCTGTGTTGTTCTGCAACCTGTGTTCATGTCGAATATAGTGTGATGATTAATTTTGGGGGTAAATTACTTATTTTAGATATGGTCTTAGACAACATGGTAGCCTCTAAACAACTGGAAGATAATCTACGAGATCAGTTGCATGAAGTTATTACATTACGTCATCGACATCAAAACGAAAAGAAATACCGAGACAGAGACAAGATGCATTTACCAATAATCCGCTCTCTAGCGGATATCGGTAAAAAATATTCTGAACCTAAAGGACTGGGCAGTCAAGGAGGTTAGTTGACTATTTTTCAATTTAATTCTATAAAATTTACATGATTTAATTCTATGAAATTTACATGATTTAATTCTATAAAATTTACATGATTTAATTCTATAAAATTTACCTGAAGTATTGGATCACAAAATCAATGTGGTAGATATGTTTGGGATCTTTTATCTTCTAAAACCTGCACAAATTCCCATATTATTTCCTGTATTTACAATATCTATGTAGAGATTATACTTGATTGTTCTATAATATTATAAGCTTGTTATTGTTGGATGCTAGAGATTATATGTCTAATGTTGATTAGCCATGTATGTTCGCTTGATGATATTATATAACCAGGTTTGAAATGAGAAATATATTATTAATGAATTTATACAATAGAACATATAGTCGCCAATGTGTTAAACATTTATTTCATTGTAATGATTGAAGTTTAAACTATCAAAGTTTGGGCTTTAGAAATAATGCTAAAGAAACACCCAAACATAAACCATATTCAAAATTATCAGTGGTATTCAATTAAGAATTGGTATTTAAGGAATTTTATGCCATTAAGAATAGTTTCAAATATCCCTCTTCTATATAAATATAGGAAGCTTTGTGTTTAGATTCATTGTTATTTAGATGCACAAATTATATTGTTTAGTAAAATATACGTTCAGTTGTGTACTGGTGTTTCGATTTCATTTCTGTACTTTCAGATTTCGTTATATGTGATAGGTCAATTTATAGATCTTGCAACATGCTTGTTCTGTGTCTTAGTTAAATAAAACTCAAAAAAAAAAAAAAAAAATTGCTTAGAAAACACTGATAAATCATATATATGGAATATCTTCAAATTGATTTTTTATTTGAACCTGAACAGAATGTTGACAAAATTAAAAGGACATGACACATTTTCCTAATTTAAAAAAAACCCAACAACATTGTGCCATTGTATTACTTTTATTCCAGCAGATGAACATTCTTTGACCTTGACAGGTACAGATTCACAGTTATCTCCCTTTGTTTAACTTCATTCTGTATTTTATGCATATTTATCAACATTTAGTTTTTATCTGAAAGAATTCTGAAATCTATTGCAGTTCTTCTTAGATTTGATCACAAACTTTAGCTTTGTTTTTATTTTATTTAGAATAGAAGTTAGTTAACGCAGTTCTAATATTTATAGTTATGTTGCTACCGTCTTCACATTTGCCAAGTATAGAAAGTGCTATGACATACCTACCACTTGACAGCTATATATGCAGCTATAACTATTGACAACTAGCAATTGGAGTAAGAGTAAACCCAAGCACACACGTCGGTAGTTGCATTCGATCGAAGCACCAGTTTACAGTTAAACTGTCTTTGTACTATTCATGCTTGAAATTGTAAAAACATAACATGTTTCTTGTGTACATTATAGAGAATAGAGTACTAGACAAGAAATTCCTTTAGGCTGTCTTTAGAAGAATGATGTTCTCAAGTTAATTACTATTATTGGGCAGCAGTTAATTTTAATTCAGAATATTTCTGTCCTTTTTTTATTTAGCCTATTTTATAAATTAATTTGCCATTTTCTGGTAGATTTCAGTCTTCAGTTCTTCAGATAAAACATTGTAGCTTTGAACTGTTTTTTATTTGAAGTTTTTGTTTGAAACAGCAGTATTATCTTAATCATGAATGATAGCAGCCATATTTAGCATTAGATGTGTGCTTCCTCTATATAGACTGTTGTTTTAACCATAATTATATATAATTCATGACTCGTTATCACCTTGTTTAAAGGGCATGAATTCTGAATATCATTTTTATACGCCCACATTGAAATGTGGTCGTATATTGTCGTCGCCCCTGTCCGTCCGTCCGTCTGTTGGTCCGGCGTCCACAATTGCTTGTGGGTGCTCTACAGGCTAAAGTTAATATCCGATTGACTTTAAATTTATACACAGTGTTTAAGGTCATGTGACGAAGAAGCCTATTGTTTTTCAGCGATTTCCGATAATAACTACCAGAGTTATGGCCCTTGATCACTTCAAAAAATCTTGTGGACGCTCTAGAGGCCAAAGTTAATATCCGATTGACTTTAAATTTATACACAGCGTTTAAGGTCATAAGACAATGACGCCTATTGATTTTCAGCGATTTCAAATAATTACTGCCAGAGTTATCTCCCTTGATAACTTCAAAAATTCTTGTGACGCTATAGAGGCCAAAGTTACCATCCGATTGACTTCAGATTGATACATAGAGTTTAAGGTGTTGAAACGAACAAGGTTTTTGATTTTCAATGAATTTAGATAACTGAACTGCTAAATCCATGATATTAAATTTTTCATGTATATACTAATTGTTAGCGTGGGGTAAAACTTTATAAAAAGCAATCAAATTCTAATGATTTTCTGATAATTACATAATGAGTTGTTACTCTTAATCAGTTTTTAGTGTATTACAAATGTTTCATTACCGAAAAAAGTAAAAATATGTGACAACCCTTGTTGACTGCCTGGACGATTTAGCTGCTGTGGGCGTATGTTTCATTGCCTGGCAACCTATCTTTGGTATATCCTTAGGCCTAATCATATCCATTCACTAATTGTGGAAGATTTGACAAGATCTACTGTGTTAAAATATGCTAGTGGGCATCACTAACAAGCATGTAGGCCATCAAAATGACCATATTCATTTGATCTGCATGATGGAAATCTTGGAAAAGCTACCACAGTGAATAAATGAATATGACTCGTCCAGGGATATTCAATGTTAGCATTTGTAAGCGTATAATATTAATGTTAAACACTAACACCAAGTTCATAAAAAAGCACAAGTCTGTCTCCATCATGCTGTGTCATCTTCATTCATTACATATTACTATAACTCTACCAACATTGGAGAGGATCAGTTTTGTTTAGCACTTGTGAGCTAGCTTCCATCAAAGCTGTAGACCTCATTACATCATTCATCATATTTTCTAATCATAACACTACACAAGAGTGTTGATTCTTCAATCTGTGATGCTATCAGAAGTTGTTTGTACAAAAAGAATGAACTTGTGTGAATGTGTTTCATTAATTACAGAGATGCCAACTATTCCAATATTCGCAAAATCATTTTGATAATACTTTCAAACTATTCCAAACTGATAATTGATGTAAAAGAAATTGTTTTGATATTATAGTGATCTCGAGTGCATACATATTATAAGAAACAGATAATCATAACACATTTTATCACCACTTTTTAGGTACAGTTATGTGCTATTTGAACTCTACTTTTTGCCGATATTATTACATGCATTGCATTTTAATGCACTCCACATTTTTTTGAGTGGATTAGGCCAGACAGCTTCATTACTATATTCAGTGTTAGCATCTGTGTATATATTACTGGTATTTGTTGTCCCCTAGCTTTTGGAGAAACTGAGGACTGTTAGAATGGGTCTGTTTGTCTGTTCATCACACTTTTTATATAATATGCTTCTACTGGAAGAAGAATGTTCAAGCAAAGATTAGCAATTCGAATTCCTTTGTCTTAGGGAAACATGAATAGCTTTGATACTAATTGAAAGTGTTGATACCTTGACTAAGTATTTTCTGCCCAGTTTTGATTGGTTGATAAATTTAAACAGTATAAATGTGTAAATGATTGTATAGGTGTCGTCAATTTATTTTGGGATTGACACAGGGAACATCATCCTCATAAGATTGTAGTCTATTTATATGTGATATTAAATGTCTTTTACAATGCCAACACACAGAACCACGCAATGTTAAGGCCTCAAACAAAACATCTTCCCAAAGTACGATTTAAATATAGATCTGCAAAAAGATACTCAATCAACTGATTTCTCTCAGTCTAGTTCCTATCAGTTCCTAAAAGAAAGGATTTCTATGAGCTGTAATTATCTTAAACAGTTTATAAAATGGGGCCAATTTTAGGGCAAATTCACACCAATCTGTTTAAAATTAATTCTGCTATCTTCACTCAAAACTCCCCTAAAAACGACTTTGCAAATTTCCTCAGACGCCAGTGATGTCACAGTGATCGAATGCATATTCGGAATGTTTATTCCTTAATTGCCTATATACAACCGGCGTGTGTATTCATTAACGCCTGGCGGATTCCTTAATCCCCTAATCAAATAAAACAAGTGACTACGAAATAATTTGTTTTGTAATTTAGATTATTTTATAATGTCCCGGTATTAATGTTCTGTGTTTTATAGTGACTATTTGATTGACTCCCTCTTCCATCAAGATACATTTTCATCAGACGAGTATTGTGGTTTTAATTTTTTGAGAGCGCGATTCGGTCTCGAAGCCACGCATCAGCCATCGTGAGGAACGCCTGCCCCAGCCTTCTCATTCTCCGCTTCTCTCTCCAACACGGAGACGGGCACTCGGCCGGTTTCAGGAATTCCATGCCCGAGACGGGAAGGCGCTGAAATTTTCCACAGAGCATGACTCAGCTGTGAAGCCACGCATCAGCCGTCACGAGGAACGCTAGTCCCGGCCGTATCCAACTCTGTGACCGCAAAAATGAAATACGACAAAATATCTCAATATACGTTAGAATTAACAGTACAAATAAATTTAGTTGGTAAATGGAATAACAGTATCATTAATCAATCCAGGTGCCTATTTCACAAAATTTTAACTACGATAAGATCTGGATTTTAGTTATTTGATTGGATAATATTAGATTGATTTTAGTTCGCTTTGAATTTCAAATAAAAGTTGTTCTTTGTGTATAGAAATGGTTGTTATTATTATATATTATAATAGCTAATAATGAATATATTGACAAATGGCTGGTACCATTTTTATTTCTGTACTTCTTGATAAAAGGTTGGGATATCAAATATTACCGGGTTATCCAAATTACCGGTAAATACACTAATTGCATGAATTGTCTTCATGTATCACCTGTTCTATTTAAACAAAGGACGCTTAAATGGATCTACTTCATGATACAGTATTTTAAATTCACTCTAAAATATTCCAATCACAAATGTCTCAACTACAACAATGTAATACAATAATTTGGTAGTTATAATTCGGTGGTGATTGGACCGTCAATAGACACTTGTCAACTGATAGTGTGTATTGGTAGTGCTATATTGTACAGGCAGTGATATATTGTATAGATAGTGTGTATAGTATGTGTAGTGCCTGTGACGTCACCAGCCAATCAACCGGATTGAGGTTGTAATTGAAAATTTGAAACCAATTTTTAGCTCTCGGATACTTAAACCTTAATAGCTGAATTAATTTGAATCAGATTAGTTTGAATTTGCCCTAAAATTGACATAGTAACCATTGGCTACACGTAGCTAGAAAAAATTGTGCCCATTTTATGTGGTCTTTAATAAAATTTTTGAGATGCCACTTGTCATTCCAATTATATACATATTGCTACACTCCGAGACATAATATACCACTTACAAATCAATGTTTATTAGATAGGACAGGCTTCTTATCTGAGATTTCTGCTTGTACTTCAATTCAAAATCAAAGCATGCATGATTTTGGTTCAATTGTAGAAGCATTGAGTTAAGAAGTAAAGTGGAAAGCTGGTGATTTTGTAGCATGGGATTAAAGTTCTATGAACAGTCTTATAGATTTACCTAAATTTACACATCTTAATTATAATCAGCATATTGCTTATATTTTTTAAATTGAAAATGATTACCCTCCATCATATATTATAAAATAGCAGCTTTAGTAGCTTATACAAATTAGTGTAGAAAAAACACTATTGGTGTTATAGAATACCAGTAGTATAGTCAAGGGACAATTATACGGCTGTTGAGTGTTTTGTTGATAACTCATTCTGAATTTTAGATTGTAGAATAATGTTAAAATCATATCTTTGACGAGAATATGTCCACTGCTTGTTCGCTATTAGGGCACCCTTGTATTTTCTAGATTAAAACCGCTCTAGCTGTATTATAGTAATACACATTGATCATAAACCCAAATGGCCAAAACTCAGTTTGGTCAACCCAGCACCGTCTATATGTTTAGCTGAAATTTACCATTGATAATTTAATTTTGTTTTATTGATTATACAATAAATTTCAATTTGATTACAATTTATTGTTTCTCAGTCTATAAAGAGGCCTAATGATTCTTTTCATTTTAGTTTTAAAGTCTTAGAGGATAGTAAATATATAGCATTAGTTATTAAGAAATCCATGTAAACAAATTAATAAATAACTTTTACTTTTGGTAGAAAATGTAGTACTTAGTTCGTACATATCATATTGAGTAGATCTAAAATTTGTAGGGTGTAAGTAAGCTGCAAACCTTCAATGCAACATGTGTCTCATCACAATAATACAATTTTTTAGATCTTTTTGTTGAATATTAATATACAGATACCATAAGGGCATTGATTAATCTAAGATACACAATAACTTTTCAGCACCAGTCTTAATAAGAGAAAGAGAGAGAATGGGGTTTAACGTCCACTCAACTAACATATGATTTAATTTTATTTCAAAATTCACTTGCGCGTAGGGGTCTTTAGCAGTAGGAGGAAACCGAAGGACCCGAAGAAAACCCATGAGGTTTGACAGGCAAGCAACCTACTTCTTGTCTCGTACAACCAGGAATTCGGAACCACATCAATCGACTCAATGAAAGGTTTTGATACAGTGGGCATATCCTAACCATTCATCCATCCAACCCCCCAATATTTTTAAGACTTTGTTCCATATGTAAAATGACCCAGAGGACACATAACAGTTCAACAGTTTGTTGTGTAATAAGAGACATACAAGTGGAAAGAAAAAAAAACTACCGTTATAGCAAACAAGGTTTCTCCTACTTAGATCAGTTCTTGAATTAATTATGACATTGTACACACAGGTCAGGTCATCCGCATTTAACAATCATGGCTGCTTCCAGCAACTGTTTCACACTGGACCATTGACGTCTGTGTATGTAGGACGTTCTTTAAGACCTGATTATTTCCTTTATTATTAGTGGAATACTACCATTTTTATACGCCCACATTTTCATGTGGACGTATTATGTCGTCGCCCCTGTCCGTCCGTCCACAATTTGTTTGTGGACTCTCTACAGGTCACAATTCTTATCCGATTTTGACGAAACTTGAAATATAGGTTTATCCCCAAAAGATCTCGGCTGCTTTCGATATTGGCATGTATCGGATCAAAACTTCATAGATTATGGCCCCTGATTGTACGAAAAATCACGTTTTTAGCTTGTGGACCCTATAGAGGTCACAATTTTGAACCGATTTTGATGAAACTTGACATGCATGTTTGTAACCCAAAGATCTTGGTTCCTTTCGATATTTGCGGCTATCGGAATGTAATTTCCTGAATTATGGCCCCTGATTGTCCGAAAAATCGCCCTTTTTAGCTTGTGGTCCCTCTGGAGGTCACAATTATTATTCGATGTAAAAAACCGTTTGATTATATCACGGTTACACCCTAAGGAAGGTTGAGTTCGAATTTCGGGAAAATCGGACAAAAATTGCCATACAAAATGGCCGCCGTTTGTACGCGAATACTGTTAAAAAATGGTATATCAAGGTTGTGGACCCTGTGGAGGTCACAATTTTGATTCGATTTTGATGAAACTTGAAATTCATGGTTATAACCCAAAGATCTTGCTTCCTTTCGATATTTGCGCATATAGGATCATAACTTCCTGAATTATGGCCCCTGATTATACGCAAAATCGCCTTTTTTTTAGCTTGGAGGTCACAATTATTATTCGATTTAAAAAACCGTTTGATTATATTACCGTCACACCCTAAGGAAGGTTGAGTTCGAATTTCGGGAAAATCGGACGAAAATTGCCATACAAAATGGCCGCCGTTTGTACGCGAATACTGTTAAAAAATGGTATATCAAGGTTGTGGACCCTGTGGAGGTCACAATTTTGATTCGATTTTAATGAAATTTGAAATTCATGGTTATAACCCAAAGATCTTGCTTCCTTTCGATATCTGCGCATATTGGATAATAACTTCCTGAATTATGGCCCCTGATTATACTCAAAATTGTCACAATTATTATCCGATATAAAAAAAACGTTTGATTATATTACCGTTACACCATAAGGAAGGTTGAGTTCAAATTTCGGGAAAATCAGACCAAAATTGCCATACAAAATGGCCGCCGTTTGTACGCGAATACTGTTAAAAAATGGTATATCAAGGTTGTGGACCCTGTAAAGGTCACAATTTTAATTCGATTTTGATGAAACTTGAAATTCATCGTTATAACCCAAAGATCTTGGTTCTTTTCAATATTTGCGCATATCGGATCGTAACTTCCTGAATTATGGCCCCTGGTTATACGCAAAATCCCCCTTTCTTTAGCTTGTGGTCGCTCTGGAGGTCACAATTATTATCCAATTTAAAAAAACGTTTGATTATGTCACCGTTACACTGTAAGGAAGGTTGAGTTTGAATTTCGGGAAAATCGGACCAAAATTGACAGACAAAATGGCCGCCGTTTGTACGCGAATACTGTTATAAAAATGATATATCATGGTTGTGGACCCTGTATAGGTCACAATTTTAATTTGATTTTGATGAGGAAGGTTGAGTTCTAATTTCGTGAAAATCGTACCAAAATTGCCAGACGAAATGGTCGCCGTTTGTACGCGAATAGTGTAGAAATATGATATATCATGGTTGTGGACTCGCTACAGGTCACAATTCTTATCCGATTTTGATGAAAAGTCACATTTCTAGGTTGTGTACCGTCACACCATAATCATTGTCGGTTTCGAGTTTCATTATTATCAGACTGGAACTGACCAACTAAATGGCTGCTCCCAATACAGTATGAAATACAGGACTTAAAGATGTAGGAAAAATCACCTTCGGTATTGCTTGTTCTCTGTCCATCTCTCGAAAATGTGGGCGTATCCTGCCTGGCAGTGCCAGCCTATCTTTAAATATTGAAATGATTGGAGATGCCCTTATACTGAAATGATTCATTAGCCCTTCTTAGGAGCAGAACAGTAGGACGTTAAACCCTATTTCATTTCATTGGAGTAGTGCACTGAAGTAAATATTTACTATTTACATATGAATTGCTGTATTTTAAAACTTGTTGCAGATGTATTCAAAGAATATACTGAAAATCACAAAATCTCTTTAAAATGTAAATAATGAACAAAGATTTTGAATTTTTTTTTTTAATGCTTTTGGTGTTGAAAATTCGAAATGTTACTTATAACCTCTACTTTTGATATCAGGGAGGGATTATTGATATCTTCTTTTAGCTTGAACTTATAGAATTTCCAAGAAAACTCATAATTTTTATACGCCCATATTTTCATGTGGACGTATTATGTCGTAGCCCCTGTCCGTCCGTCCGTAATTTGTTTGTGGACTCTCTACAGGTCACAATTCTTATCCGATACTTGAAATATAGGTTTCTCCCCATAAGATCTCGGTTCCTTTCGATATTGGCATGTATCGGATAAGAACTTCATGGATTATGGCCCCTGATTGTACGAAATATCATGTTTTTACCTTGTGGACCCTATAGAGGTCACAATTTTGAACCGATTGTGATGAAACTTGACATGCATGTTTATAACCCCAAAATCTTGGTTCCTTTCGATATTTGCACCCATCGGATCGTAACTTCCTGAATTATGGCCCCTGATTGTCCGAAAAATCGCCCTTTTTAGCTTGTGGTCCCTCTGGAGGTCAAAATTATTATCCGATTTAAAAAACCGTTTGATTATATCACCATTACATGGTAATGAAGGCTGAGTTCAAATTTCGTGAAATTCGAACCAAAATTGATGGAGAAAATGGCCGCCGTTTGTACGCGAATAGTGTGAAAATATGTTATATCAAGGTTGTGGACCCTATAGAGGTCACAATTTTGAACTGATTTTGATGAAACTTGACATGCATGTTTATAACCCGAAGATCTTGGTTCCTTTCAATATTTGCGCTCATTGATTCGTAACTTCCTGAATTATGGCCACTGATTGTACGAAAAATCACCCTTTTTAGCTTGTGGTCCCACTGCAGGTCAAAATTATTATCTGATTTAAAAAAACGTTTGATTATATCACCGTTACATGGTAATGAAGATTGAGGTAAAATGTCGTGAAAATCGGACCAAAATTGACAGACAAAATGTCTGCCGTTTGTACGCGATTAGTGTGAAAGTATGTTATGTCAAGGTTGTGGACATAGAGGTCACAATTTTGAACCGATTTTGATGAAACATGACATAACCCAAAGATCTTGGTTCTTTTTGATATTTTTGATCGTAACTTCCTGAATTATGGCCACTGATTGTACGAAAAATGACCTTTTTTTTAGCTTGTGGTCCCTCTGGGGTCAGAATTATTATCCCATTTAAAAAAACGTTTGATTATATCACCGTTACATCGTAATGAAGGTTGAGGTCGAATTTCGTGAAAATCGGACTAAAATTGACAGCTTTTCTTGTCAGGCCATCCATCCTTCATCACGAACAAGGGGAAACCACGCTAGAAAATCTACATGAACTTTGTCACCCAATGCAGGGATCAAACACCAAACCTCAAGGCAACCAAGCCAGCATCTTACCCACTTAGCAACATGATCCCCAGTCGAATTTGAAGCCTACTGAAATGAACCTTTATAACCCAAATATCTTAATTCATTTCAATATTTGCACATATCAAATTCTAACTTAATGATGTAGGAAAAATCACTTTCGGTATTGCTTGTTCTCTATCCATCTCTCGAAAATGTGGGCGTATCCTGCCTGGCAGTGCCAGCCTATCTTTTGGCATTCCATGGACCAAGGTCTACCAAAAAGCATCTTTTTAGTTTCTAGCGCTTGCGTTTGACATTGTGCATGCCAAATTTGATGAAAATCAGTGCAGGTACAACTGAGAAAATTCAACATTAATTGTTGTCATCAGCACCCTTTTATTATCATGGTTTTAGGCCAGTTTGGAACATAGTGTTGTTTTTTTGGTGATTAATATGTAGTATATCACCACAAATAACAAATAACATATCTCATGATGAACAAAACTTACAGTGCTAGCTTTAAAAATGAGCATGTTAGAGTACTCAACATCCTTAATTGTAAATTGAGCAGACATCATAAGATAAAGTAAAAAATGTTGGTCCTTTAATACTTAATTCTGAATTATTGAGACATTTGTTTAGTTTTCACTTTGATCATGAAGTCAAATTTATACATACATGTATATGTCGAAAAATTAGCAGTTCATACTTTGTTGGGTTTTTTTGTGTTTTTTTTTTTTGTTGTCTTAATTTTAGTTCTTAAGCAATTCTGATCTTTGAGTCACATACACATTTATTTGTATTTTATATGAAACTAAGAACATACATTTTTTTGAAATGTGTTCAAACTTTTGTTCTTTTTTTTTATCTATTAGTAAGTAAATGTATAATAAGAGATAGACTGAATGTTGTTCCAGATTTAGTAGTACAATATTTGTTTTAAAGCAAAGTATTATTTGTAGTTTTGTCTGTCTTCGAAAGTGCAAATATAGCAGTAATTACGTAACTGAGGTTAGATAACAAACAGGTTTTAAGATTTTTATTTAATTTATTTTAGTTGAAGATCGTCTTGGAGCCAAGAGTTCCCCAAATTTCCAAAGTATTGCTCGAAATAACAGTGGTATACACGTGCCAGAAAATGGTGGATTAAACACAAGTGCGTCATTTACTGGAGGAAGTGTCCTCGGAGATATTCCAGAAAATGCATCCCATAAAGTGAGTCATGATCCCTTAATGAAGGTATGTTTTGTTTTTTAAGGGTGTTGTGCACACATCTATATCTATTTATAAAGGCTTTAATCCAGCTTGTATTATCCAAGGTAACTACTTTCTTTATTAGACTTAATAACAGTTTGAGGAAACAATGAAAGTTATGAGTTTAAATCAGGGCCTGAGTTCACAAAGAATTTCCTCAGAATTGTTTGCCTTAATTTAGGTAAAAAAATGATATGGCTCTTTATAAAACTTTTGTCGATTTTATGTATCAAATACGTCAATAAGAAACTATGTGGAAAGTTCTGGGTTCTGGATAAAAGACATTTCTCATAAACAGTGATTGAAAGTTAAGTAAATTCTTAACATAAGTCTGAGAATGCTTTGTGATACTGAGGCCTGAATATATCCAGGCATAAAGATAACAGCTTCAATTTAAAATTTAAAACTTCTTGTTTAACCAGAGATTTGACTTTTATTTCTTAAAAAAGTATTCCTGTTGGGTTTTTCTGAAAACCTAAGGGTGCGAAAATGTAATGTTATTTTATATGTTTTGTAGCCCAGGAGTATTTGAACTTTATATTGTGTTGTATAAGATCATTTCTTATGTTCTTAAAATGCCACATGGTACATACATTTACTGCACTTATTTAATTTGACATAGGGTATATTTTCTTTTTATATATGATTATGAGGATATTTTCAGAACAGTATATTATCGAGGTTAAATTGTCTTTACTTATTTAAAGATTTAAAGATTCTGTCTGTAATGAACAGATTCCATCTTCTATTTTCAAAAGTGATGAGACTACTCTTGTTTTCAATAACTTAGCTTTTGCTGGCTGTTAATGTTGTATTTGATTCCTGTTTCTTATTCAAACATCTTTTAAATGGTTTATGTTTTGATCCTTTATCCGGTGTTTTTTTTCTTTTGGTAAGATTACGAGCAGTCAAACTCACATGATGATAAGGGAATAGGAATGCATGTCAGTAATTTTAGTCTGTAGTAAGACCTTCATTGTTTCATGTAACAAAAGGCATGGGATGATCTTGATTATATTTAATCAAAGTGATACAAACAAAAGACTGACTATACCTTTAATTTAGAAATTATATTACTTGAGTGTAGTCGTTTTACAAATTTAGCCTGCATACATCTTATATTTTCTGAAATACTCAACATATTCTGTTTAATATATATTTCTGGTGTATTGAATCATACTACTAATAACATTATTAGAATAGGCATTTAAAGAATTATGAACCTTATTTTTTGTACTCTATGGATTACAAATTACCATTTTGCTCATACTCCAAATGCTATGAACCCGGGCCATATTGAATATTTAAGAATTTTAAAAATAATATTTTTTGTTTTGTTTTTGAATCAAGGACTCATATTGACTTATCATGTAGACAAACCAGCTGTAAGAAATGTTTGACCAAATTAGATGAAACTTATTGTCACATATACCTTATTGGTTAATTGATTTCTTTTATAAACTTTAATTTTGCGTTTGGATCTATCCATCTTGTAGTATGTGTAGCATGTTTGTACGAACACAAACATCAGTCGTTTGTATAGTTGACCTGCTGGCTATAGTATTAGAGTTACCTCCTCCAATTCACGGATGTTAGTTTTAGAGTACTAGCAAAATTGTGATTAAGGTCTTTTATTATTTATTATCTACAATGTAACATGTGCAATGTGTCTTCTCAGTAGAGTTGTCTCCTGGGTTTATATGTGGTGCAGTTCTACAGTTAATAATATAAGATACCACTATTGATATGCCTAATAATATTACTGTCCATAGTGGGCAGGCTTTCCTTTTTTCTGGGGCTGAAATACAAATAATATCCATAAAACAAGTCTTCCTGCAGAGCACTAATCTGTCCAACATGTGATTCTTGTATTTTTCTGGGGCTAAATAGAATACTAACAATATCCACAAAACCACAAGCCTTCCTGCAGAGCACTGATCTATCCAAAATGTATCATTTCCAATAAGTAATTCTTTTAAAACTTATAATTATGTTTTTTGCACACATAAAGTAAATAACAGATTTATAATCTTACAAGGACAAAATTCAGCAGTGAATATGTGAGAATCAATGCAAATGTATGGCTTTGCGGCCCGATTTTTATACGCCCACATTTTCATGTGGACGTATTGTCGTCGCCCCTGTCTGTCCGGACGTCCACAATTTGTTTGTGGACTCTCTACAGGTCACAATTCTTATCCGATTTTGACGAAACTTGAAATATAGGTATTATGTCGTCGCCCCTGTCCGTCCGGACGTCCACAATTTGTTTGTGGACTCTCTACAGGTCACAATTCTTATCCGATTTTGACGAAACTTGAAATATAGGTTTATCCCCATAAAATCTCGGCTGCTTTCGATATTGGCATGTATCGGATGGAAACTTCATGGATTATGGCCCCTGATTGTACGAAATATCATGTTTTTAGCTTGTGGACCCTATAGAGGTCACAATTTTGAACCGATTGTGATGAAACTTGACATGCATGTTTATAACCCCAAGATCTTGGTCCCTTTCGATATTTGCGCCCATCGGTCGCAACTTCCTGAATTATGGCCCCTGATTGTCCGAAAAATCGCCCTTTTTAGCTTGTGGTCCCTCTGGAGGTCAAAATTATTATCCGATTTAAAAAACTTTTTGATTATATCACCGTTACATGGTAATGAAGGTTGATATCGAATTTCCTGAAAATCGGACCAAAATTGACATACAAAATGGCCGCCGTTTATACGCGAATAGTGTGAAAATATGTTATTTCAAGGTTGTGGACCCTATAGAGGTCACAATTTTGAACCGATTTTGATGAAACTTGACATGAATGTTTATAACCTGAAGATCTTGGTTCCTTTCGATATTTGCACCCATTGATTCGTAACTTCCTGAATTATGGCCCCTGATTGTACGAAAAATCACCCTTTTTAGCTTGTGGTCCCACAGGAGGTCAAAATTATTATCCGATTTAAAACAACGTTTGATTAAATCACCGTTACATGGTAATGAAGATTGAGTTCAAATTTTGTGAAAATCGGACCAAAATTGACAGACAAAATGGCCGCCGTTTGTACGCGATTAGTGTGAAAATATGTTATATCAAGGTTGTGGACCCTAAAGAGGACAGCATCTTTACCCACTTAGCAACATGATCCCCAGTCGAATTTGAAGCCTACTGAAATGCACCTTTATAACCCAAAGATCTTAATTCATTTCGATATTTGCACATATCAAATTCTAACTTAATGATGTAGGAAAAATCACTTTCGGTATTGCTTGTTCTCTATCCATCTCTCGAAAATGTGGGCGTATCCTGCCTGGCAGTGCCAGCCTATCTTTTAAATTATAGATTGTGTTTATTTACTAACACATTTTCTCTTCAAATGTAATATGAATTAATGAATTGGATACAAATTCATTAAATTAAGACCCAATGCACAACTACAGCAGAAAATTATTTACTTTCAGAATCTTCATTTTATGAAGAAAATTCCTCCTGGTGCTGAAGCATCTAACATAATGGTTGGAGAGATGGATTGTTTAAATCATCAAATTGTAGCATTTGTCCGTCTGTCAAGAGCTGTATTATTGGGAGATTTGACAGAAGTTCCAGTTCCTTCCAGGTTTCTCTTTTTACTTCTGGGCCCCACCGGAAATCAAAATCGATTCCATGAAATTGGACGATCTATTGCCACTCTTATGTCTGACGAGGTAAGTAGATACTATTGCTGATTATTGCACTTTAATTTATTTTTCTGCTTGTTGTATAGCAATATATACCAATTACTTTCATTGTTTTATCAAGTAATTATAATGTGAATTGTTTCATTCTAAAGAATATTGAGAAATGAACAAAGTTGATTTCAAGTAACAACTATGCCTTATATACCCTGTATCAGTGTATGTATGGACAGGAATCAAATTAACTGAATTTTACTTTGAAAGCACAAAAGAAAACCAAAGAAATGCCTCAAATGTTTAGAAACCCTCTTTTCAGACAAAAATATGTATGGCACCAATTTTAAACCTTTTAATGGTATGATTGTTAGACAGCCTTTATATTTCTTTGTTTTTAACAGATATTCCATGATGTGGCATACCATGCAAGAAATCGAGAAGATTTATTGGCTGGTATTGATGAATTTTTAGATCAGGTTACAGTATTGCCCCCTGGTGAGTGGGATCCAAGCATAAGAATAGAACCACCAAAAAGTGTTCCTTCTCAGGTAAATGAATAAATATATTGAAATATATTTACTAAATTAGGAATAAAGTAAAACAAAAAATAGTTTAAAATGTTTTAGGAAGTCCGCATTTGGTTTATGTTTTGGAGAGTCAGAAATTTCAGAAGAGGTAACTTATATTATTTCTTCAAACTTCTGAATATATTTTATAGGAAGGAAGAAAACAAGCAAATGCAACCCGTCCTCTACCAAATGGTAAAGCTGTTGTTGAAGATGAAGGAGAAGAAGAAAGGGATTTAACTCTTACCAGAACTGGCAGGTAATGAAAATGCCTGATAAATTTTGAAATCAGTAGAATTACTGCCTACGAAATTGAAATATCTCAATTTTACCTCAATAATCTTATTTGGTTAAAAACTGTCAAAAGACATATTGCCAAATCATACTTTGTAGGTTTATAAAAATGCTTAGAAAATTTTTTTAGTAGGACTATTTGTAGTTTATATACATCACCTGTGTATTTTTTCGTTAATAGATTTTTTGGTGGCTTAGTAGATGATATAAAAAGGAAAGTAAAATGGTGGCCCAGTGATTTCAAAGATGCCATTCACGTCCAATGTTTGGCTTCGTTTATTTTCTTGTATTTTGCCTGCTTGACGCCAATTATTACATTTGGTGGTTTGTTAGGAGATGCTACTGGTAAAAATATGGTTAGTATTTTCATTACATCACTACACAATAATCAACCTGTTGTGTGTGCGTGGCCTTAGCTTTAGAAAATTATCTTATATCATCTGTGCCATGAGTAACATATTTTTTTCATCCTGAACATTTTTGTACCTTATACTGTTTTCAAATTTATATTTTATAATTTGCATGGTGGTTATATTTTTTACAGGCAGCTCTAGAGAGTATATTGGCTGGAGCTATTTGTGGTATTACATATTCGTTATTTGCTGGACAACCATTAACTATATTAGGTTCTACAGGACCTGTTCTAGTGTTTGAAACCATCCTTAACCATTTCTGTAGGTAAGTACTTCACCCTTTCTTTTTATACGCCCACATTTTTATGTGGACGTATATTGTCGTCGCGCCTGTCCGTCCGGACGTCCGTCCACAATTTGTTTGTGGACTCTCTACAGGTCACAATTCTTATCCGATTTTGACGAAACTTGAAATATAGGTTTATCCCCAAAAGATCTCGGTTCCTTTCGATATTGGCATGTATCGGATGAAAACTTCATGGATTATGGCCCCTGATTGTACGAAAAATCACGTTTTTAGCTTGTGGACCCTATAGAGGTCACAATTTTGAACCGATTTTGATGAAACTTGACATGCATGTTTATAACCCAAAGATCTTGGTTCCTTTCGATATTTGCACCTATCGGAATGTAATTTCCTGAATTATGGCCCCTGATTGTCCGAAAAATCACCCTTTTTAGCTTGTGGTCCCTCTGGAGGTCACAATTATTATCCGATTTAAAAAACCGTTTGATTATATCACCGTTACACCCTAAGGAAGGTTGAGTTCGAATTTCGGGAAAATCGGACGAAAATTGCCATACAAAATGGCCGTCGTTTGTACGCGAATACTGTTAAAAAATTGTATATCATGGGTTGTGGACCTTGTAAAAGTCACATTTTTATACGCCCACATTTTTATGTGGACGTATATTGTCGTCGCCCCTGTCCGTCCGGACGTCCGTCCACAATTTGTTTGTGGACTCTCTACAGGTCACAATTCTTATCCGATTTTGACGAAACTTGAAATATAGGTTTATCCCCATAAGATCTCGGTTCCTTTCGATATTGGCATGTATCGGATGAAAACTTCATGGATTATGGCCCCTGATTGTACGAAAAATCACGTTTTTAGCTTGTGGACCCTATAGAGGTCACAATTTTGAACCGATTTTGATGAAACTTGACATGCATGTTTATAACCCAAAGATCTTGGTTCCTTTCGATATTTGCACCTATCGGAATGTAATTTCCTGAATTATGGCCCCTGATTGTCCGAAAAATCACCCTTTTTAGCTTGTGGTCCCTCTGGAGGTCACAATTATTATCCGATTTAAAAAACCGTTTGATTATATCACCGTTACACCCTAAGGAAGGTTGAGTTCGAATTTCGGGAAAATCGGATGAAAATTGCCATACAAAATGGCCGCCGTTTGTACGCGAATACTGTTAAAAAATTGTATATCATGGTTTGTGGACCTTGTAAAAGTCACATTTTTAAATCGATTTTGATGAAATTTGAAATTCATGGTTATAACCCAAAGATCTTGGTTCCTTTCGATATTTGCGCATATCGGAACGTAACTTCCTGAATTATGGCCCCTGATTATACGCAAAATCGCCTTATTTTAGCTTGTGGTCCCTCTGGTGGTCACAATTATTATCCGATTTAAAAAAACGTTTGATTATATCACCGTTACACCCTAAGGAAGGTTGAGTTCGAATTTCGGGAAAATCGGACGAAAATTGCCAAACAAAATGGCCGCCGTTTGTACGCGAATACTGTGGCTTAGTAGATGATATAAAAAGGAAAGTAAAATGGTGGCCCAGTGATTTCAAAGATGCCATTCACGTCCAATGTTTGGCTTCGTTTATTTTCTTGTATTTTATACAAAATGGCCGCCGTTTGTACACGAATACTGTTAAAAAATTGTATATCATGGGTTGTGGACCTTGTAAAAGTCACATTTTTATACGCCCACATTTTTATGTGGACGTATATTGTCGTCGCCCCTGTCCGTCCGTCCGTCCACAATTTGTTTGTGGACTCTCTACAGGTCACAATTCTTATCCGATTTTGACGAAACTTGAAATATAGGTTTATCCCCATAAGATCTCGGTTCCTTTCGATATTGGCATGTATCGGATGAAAACTTCATGGATTATGGCCCCTGATTGTACGAAAAATCACGTTTTTGGCTTGTGGACCCTATAGAGGTCACAATTTTGAACCGATTTTGATGAAACTTGACATGCATGTTTATAACCCAAAGATCTTGGTTCCTTTTGGTATTTGCACCTATCGGAATGTAATTTCCTGAATTATGGCCCCTGATTGTCCGAAAAATCACCCTTTTTAGCTTGTGGTCCCTCTGGAGGTCACAATTATTATCCGATTTAAAAAAACGTTTGATTATATCACCGTTACACCCTAAGGAAGGTTGAGTTCGAATTTCGGGAAAATCGGATGAAAATTGCCATACAAAATGGCCGCCGTTTGTACGCGAATACTGTTAAAAAATTGTATATCATGGTTTGTGGACCTTGTAAAAGTCACATTTTTAAATCGATTTTGATGAAATTTGAAATTCATGGTTATAACCCAAAGATCTTGGTTCCTTTCGATATTTGCGCATATCGGAACGTAACTTCCTGAATTATGGCCCCTGATTATACGCAAAATCGCCTTATTTTAGCTTGTGGTCCCTCTGGTGGTCACAATTATTATCCGATTTAATAAAACGGTTGATAATATTACCGTTACACCGTAAGGAAGGTTGAGTTCGAATTTCAGAAAAATCGGACCAAAATTGCCATACAAAATGGCCGCCGTTTGTATGCGAATAATACTGTTAAAAGATTGTATATCATGGTTGTGGACCCTGTAGAGGTCACAATGTTAATTTGGTTTTGATGAAACTTGTAATGCATGGTTATAACCCAAAGATCTTGGTTCCTTTCGTTATTTGCCCATATTGGATCGTAAGGTCCTGAATTATGGCCCCTGATTGTCCGAAAAATCACCTATGGTCCCTCTGGAGGTCACAATTATTATCCGATTTAAAAAACGTTACACCCTACGGAAGGTTGAGTTCGAATTTTGAGAAAATCGGACCATAATTGCCAGAAAAAATGGCCGCCATTTGTACGCGAACAGTGTGAAAATATGGTATATCAAAGTTGTGGACCCTGTAGAGGTCACAATTTTTAATTAGATTTTGATGAAACCTGAAATGCTTGTTTATAACCTAAAGATCTTTATTCTTTTCAATATTTGCGCATATCAAATTGTAACTTAATGAACTATGGCCTTTGATTGTAGGAAAAATCACTTTCGGTATTGCTTGTTCTCTGTCTATCTCTCGAACAATTATTATCTGATTAATAAAAAAACTCTGATTATATTACTGTTGCACCGTAAGGAAAGTTGAGTTCGAATTTCGTGAAAATTGTACAAAAATTGCCACACGAAATGGTCACCGTTTGTACGCGAATAGTGTAAAAATATGGTATATCATGGTTGTGCACTCTCTACAGGTCACAATTCTTATCCGATTTTGACGAAAAGTAACATTTCTAGGTTGTGTACCGTCACACCATAATCATTGTCGGCTTCGAATTTCATGAATATCAGACTGGAACTGACCAACAAAATGGCTGCTCCCAATACAGTATGAAATACAAGACTTAATGATGTAGGAAAAATCACTTTCAGTATTGCTTGTTCTCTATCCATCTCTCAAAAATGTGGGCGTATCCTGCCTGGCAGTGCCAGCCTATCTTTCATGATTTCATTCAAAGGATCTCGCTTCATCATCCCACACACAACAGGAATGGTATGAATTCAAGCTAATGAATGATTACAGGTTACATTGTGTCCAGTGATTCAAATTTGTAAGTGGCTGGAGAAAAGTTACAATCTAAAGTGCTATTTAAGTAAATTAACATGTTAACTAACATGACACATTTATTTAGCTTAGAGTAGTAATGATATAAGTCTACACTTAATCAAGAACATAAACATTAACTTGATTTACAAATGATGTACATTCACAACCAAAACACAACACAATTTCACAACACATACAGTTCACATTTTCAAGGTAAATATACCTAAGTGTGATTTAAGGAATTGTTTCATGGATGCCATTTATTTTTTTAATTTTAGCGATAATGGTATAGATTATTTACAGTTCCGTCTGTGGATAGGAATATGGACAGGGTTAATTCTTATCTTTATGGTGGCATTTGATCTTAGTGCTCTTGTTAGATTTATAACCAGATTTACAGAGGAAAGTTTTGCTGCTTTGATTTCTCTTATTTTTATCTACGAGGCTCTAGCTAAGTTGATTAAAATTAAAGATTCAGTTCCATATAACCCTCATCCAGAACAGAACCTTACATATGAATGTTGGTGTGGTCCGTCAAACTCTACAAATGAGACAGTATCAGTGAATTGGACGGATGTGAATAAAGAAGACTGTGTAAAGGATTATAATGGCACATTATCTGGACCAGGATGCAATACACCAGTCTACGTAGGAGATGTGTTTTTCTTCTCCATCATACTCTTTTTCGGAACCTTTGTTGTCTCTTTTGCTCTGAAGATGATGAAAGATAAGCCAGTCTTTCCCACAGTTGTAAGTTTACTCTTTATATTAAAATTATGAACATCTTTAGTTATTATCAACTAAATCCTGGTATGGTAATGCTGCAAAAAAATACCTAGATCTTCTAAGACTTGAAATGTGTCCTGAGCACAAATTTTGAATGTTTCTATTTTGTCATTATTATAAACATATATTTCAGGTACGAAGTGTTCTCAGTGATTTCTCTGTTCTCATAGCTATTATACTGATGGTGGGACTTGATATTTTGGTTGGTTTGAGCACTCCTAAACTTGAAGTACCCTCCACATTTTCTGTGAGTAATAAGTAAATAAAATCTGGAATTTTTTTTAATCAAAAACAAATCAAGAAAATGTTTTTACTTAAAAATTTTATGAACAAGTATCATTCTTCATGAATTCCACGACATGCATGATGCATGAGAAATTATGCAACTCTTTCATAGTTTAGTAAAACTGCTTGATTAAAGAGAATTTTCAATTAGATTTTCATGAATAGAATCCACCCAGATGGATCGTAAAAAGTTTTAAACTTAAATAAATTACATCTGTATTTTTCTTTTTAACGATTTATTTAGCCAACCAATCCTGATAGAGAATGGTTTATTCTCCCATTTGGTAAAAATCCCTGGTGGTTTTCTATAGCTGCTGTTATACCAGCATTATTGTGCACCATTCTTATTTTTATGGATCAACAGATTACAGCTGTAATTGTCAACAGGAAAGAAAACAAGTTGAAGGTTAGACATGAATATTAGTTACTTGTTATTGACATTCAATTTGGAATTGTACATCTGAATACTTAACTTTTTTCTGTTAATCAATAGGACAAACAATCTTGAAAGGTAGAGAAATGAACACAACCATTTGTCTTCCAGGCCACTTCCTAATATAATTGCTCTAATTCTATGTAAAAGGAGGTCGATTTTTTGAATACTGAAGATGAACGGTTATATGACATGGATGTATATATATATAATTCATAACCTGTTTCTGAAATTTTAAATTATTGTTCTCTTATGATGGCCTACCAAGTTTACTTGTCCATTAAATATCAGTTAGCCTGGCTATTATGGTTCTTACAAACTACAATTTTCTTAAAGTTAGTTCATCTTTTAAATAGTATGCAAGAATATGGAATATTTTTTGCTTGTTTGGTCTTACTAATACTGGTGAGATGCAGGGTTACTGAAATCTGTATCTGCTGTACTTTGATTACAATATTTAATGGAAATTTATATATATTTGTTTTCCAGAAAGGTCATGGTTATCATCTTGATTTATTTATAGTAGCTTCCTTGATTATTGTCAATTCTTTCCTTGGCTTACCTTGGTTTGTGGCAGCTACTGTTCTCTCTATTAATCATGTTAACAGTTTAAAGAAGGAATCACAGTGTGCAGCTCCTGGTGAAAAACCCAAGTTCCTGGGAATCAGGTATTGAATTTTGAATTTACCATATGATTTACTGTAACACATGAAATTAGTATGTCAAGATTTGTGAGAACTGTGGAAATGTAAACCGAAAATTTAGGAGAATAGTCTCAAAAATCACATCTCACTGAATTTGTATGTCATTGTGAAAAACGGAAATTTGAAAAACTTATAATCAATTTTAAATTTAGGTGTGATGTTGTATTTTGTATAGTGTTCTTGAATTTTTCAAAACAAAATTTGTTTCACAGGTTGATTTAACTGTATACCGATGGGCATTTGACCTAAAAACAAATATTCAGTCATGTATTATGGTTCTGATCATCATTTGTATTTACTTTTTTTCACGGCTTACTTGACACATATGTATTATTTGATTGTAAAAACAAAACCAAAATATTATGGCTTGGATTCAAACTTATTAAATTTTACCCAACATATATTGGTGGTGCTGTTTTTTCTATATTATTATAGGCTATGGCCTGCAGGGAATGTTTCAAAATTTGAATTTAGCAATTTTTGATTTTCTCCATTGACAAATGCGATAAATGTATTTTCTCCATTGAAAAAGGTGATAAATGTATTGCTTCAAATTACGAAAGCTATTCACGAACCTGCTGAAGATTATTAGTAATGGTAATAATATTATTACCAATTTTCTGATCATTTCAGAGAGAATCGGTTAACAGGTGTAATGATCTTCCTTATGATTGGTCTTTCTGTTTTGCTCACTTCTGTTCTAATGGTAAGTAATTATTAATTGTAGATTTTCAGAAATTCAATGATCATTAATTTGATCATTTCATTGTCCATGAAATGTGACTAAGTTGGGGTAACTTTGATCACTTCAAAAAATCTTGTGGACGCTCTTGAGGCCAAAGTTAATATCTGATTGACTTCAAATTTATACACAGTGTTTAAGGTCATGAGACGAAGAAGCATATTGATTTTCAGCGATTTCCGATAATTACTACCAGAGTTATGGCCCTTGTGATCGATCTAGAGGCCAAAGTTAATATCGGATTGACTTTAAATTTATACACAGTGTTTGAGGTCATGAAACAAAGAATCCTATTGATTTTCAGCGATTTCTGATAATTACTGCTAGAGTTATGGCCCTTGATCATCTCAGAAAATCTTGTGGATGCTGTTGAGGCCAAAGTTAATATCCGATAATTACTGCCACCAGAGTTATGACTCTTGATAACTTCAAAAAATCTTGTGGACGCACTAGAGGCCAAAGTTAATATCCGATTCACTTCAAATTTATACACAGTGTTTAAGGTCATGAGACGAAGAATCCTATTGATTTTCAGCAAATTCAAATAACTACCAGAGTTATCCCCCTTGATGACCTTGAAAAATCATTTGTAACACTCTTAAGCTGAACTCTGGTTACAAAAATACCGAAATAATTAAATAAAAAAAGTTAACGCCCCCAGCCGACAAATTTTTTTTCCAATACGTGAAATAAATATGGCGGACATGGAGGCTTATGACCTGGGCAGGTTAGTCGATCTCACTTCCAGTTTGTTGTTTATCAGCCACATGTACACATCCGGTTTTGTTCTCTACACGCTTCACTGGTGATTGCTCTATTTTTCACAATAGTATACCAAATTATTGAAGAGTGCAAAATGTCTGATCAGGTAAGCCTGTAAATAATTATATGAACTGCGTCTACTAGAATATAGCCTAAGCTTTACTCAAAAGATGCAAAGAGATGGCTTATCCCGACGTGAAATTTTCAAGCAAAACAAATCAGCAACACAAACTATTGTCTTCTTCATATTAGTATTATTATTTCCACGTTTTCTTGTGAATATCTTACATATCTAAATCAAAACGGTTATATGACTTGATTGTAACGTCATCTAATTAGTAAAATAGTATGTATAACAAAAAAAAACGTAACATCAATAAATTTAGCACTGTCAAACACTCCTCAGTAAGAGCCACCCCCAAAATGTAGTCGTCAACAACGTAAACATTAGACATGGCATAATAATACTAATATGAAGAAGACAATAGTTTGTGTTGCTGATTTGTTTTGCTTGAAAATTTCACGTCGGGGTAAGCCATCTTTTGTTTTAGAGTAAAGCTTAGGCTATATTGTAGTAGACGCAGTTCATATAATTATTTACAGGCTTACCTAATCATACATTTTACAGGTTCACTATAATTTGGTATACTGTTGGGAAAAATTGAGCAATCACTAGTGAAGTTTGTAGAGAACAAAACCGGATGTGTACAGGTGGCTTATAAGCAACAAACTGGAAGTGAGATCGATTAACCTTTCCAGGTCATAAGCCTCCATATTTATTTCACATATTGGAAAGAAGTATGGCGGCTGGAGGTGTTAACTTTTTTTATTTAATTATTTCGGTATTTTTGTAACCGGAGTTCAGCTTTAAGAGGCCAAACTTATCATCCAATTGACTTCAGATTGATACACAAAGTTTAAGGTTTTGAGACAAAGAAGTATATTGATTTTCAATGAATTTTGATAACTGGACAGCTAAATCCATGATTCTAAATGTTTCGTATACTAAGCATTAGCATGTAGCAAAACTTTATAAAAACCAAACAAATTCTTATGATTTTCTGATTATTATTATATTAGTTGTTAATCTTAATCAGATTTCAGAGTATTATAAATGTTTCATTACCGAAAAAAGTAAGAAAATGTGAAAACTCTTGTTGACGATTTAGCTGCTGTGGGTGTGTTTCCTTGCCTGGCAACCTACCTTTTTTTTAAGCTTATCCATCTCTTGAAAAAAGTGGGTGCATCCTGCTTGGCATCCGCTGTTTTAAAGAATATTAGATTAATATTGGAAATGATATTGTCAAAAACTTGATAGCTTGTATTGAAAGAATGCTAGATTAATTCTACTCTCCTATAATAGGGTCATCATATGTGAATGTGATTTTATTGAGGGTAAGTGTGAGATTGTTTTAAATTTTATAATTTCAGTTTATACCTATGCCAGTTTTGTTTGGTGTGTTTCTGTATATGGGTGTGTCATCTTTAAAAGGAATGGAATTGGTTGATCGAGTGGCAATTTTGTTTATGCCAACTAAATATCAACCTGATCTGATGTATTTACGTCATGTGCGAACGAAAAGAGTTCATATATTTACTGCAATTCAACTATTCTGTCTAATAGTGCTGTGGGTGATTAAGACTATTAAAGTCATCTCTATAGCATTCCCGATTATGGTAAGTGTTTAAATCAATAATTTTTGTATAAAAACTATGTTTAATTTGTTGAATAAGCACACATTAACGTTCTTGATTTAATTCCTATAGTGATTATGATTATGAACCATGAATTTATTACATGATTTCAGGTGCTAGCTATGTGTTTTGTAAGGAAGGGAATGGACTTCTATTTCTCTCAGAATGAGTTAAAATGGTTAGATGATATAATGCCTGAAGCTCATAAGAGAGAAAAGGAAGACAAAAAGAAGGATGAGGTATGGACTGTGTATTTTTGTTTTGTCAACTTTAGAATACATTTAGCCATAATCATAGGATCTTTATATTTTATATTAAAATTTAAAAATATGTGTAGAGCATACTATCCTATTAAGTACAAAGTGTGAACCCTTGTTATTAAAAATTGAGCATATTTGTTTAGCTTTCTCTGATTTTAGAGTTAACAAATGGTAGTTGTAGATTTAATGTATAGAATTGACTTAATTACTAATACTTCTATTATGAACCAATTGTTCTACAATAAAACGATTTATGCAGAGAAAATCACAACATTCTTCACCATGAACCATATCATTCATATTTATCATTATATCACACTATGCATGTTTTAGATGGCCATTATTTTGATAATAAATACTATGTAAAATATTCTCAGATGATTTGTAACAAATTGTAAGATTTCTATTGAATTTTAATCTGTTTTGTAAATTATGGTAATTGAAGCCTGAAAATGTCAAGAACTTGTTTTAAACCTTATATTGTAATTTGCTCAGGGATGAACAAACTATTAGCATTAGTGTATCATTAACCATTGTTTATTGCAAACTAGAATAGATTTAATGTCTGCTTTGTATATAACTTAAGCTTTGTAATTGTAACAGAAGGAGGTCATGTTTAAATCAATGTTTCATTAACAAAATTGGAACAAGCATTTAATTTACTGAAGGAAAATATATCGATAATAGTGAACCAAATAATCTTCTGTGAACTGACATTCAAGGAAGTTGTCATTTGAAAAAGAGTGCAATGGATCAATAGATTACAGCCACAGATAGTTTATTTGCATATTTCTACAAATTTACTGTCATCAAGGGAGCATGTGTGCAGATGTGATGGAAAAAGTAACCCATAGGGGCCTAACTGCATTGATTAGGATATGTTTGGAAAAGGTAGTTTAAACATTTTAGATGAAATAATGAAAATAGATTAATTGCTTGTAAATACATGTATATTTTTGTGCTGTCTGCCTGCATTATTAATCCAAAAGTTAGAATTTATTTGTTTGAAAAATGTTATTTTCTTCTTGAAGGAACATTTGATTGCAAAAATCTATGTAGTTTCATGCTATTTATTCAGTCTGTTGTAAAATATATTTGGAAGACCAGGAAATGAAAGAAAAAATTCATTAAGAATTATTGTAATTTATGAGTAGTCTATAGATAATTTCAATAAATTTTATGATAATTAAATTGTACATAAAACTACATCTTTTATATCTGCCCACATTAATGTGGTTGTATATTCTCGCAGTTCCTGTCCATCCAGGATTCAATCATTTACTTTCACCAATTCTGTTACTTACTAAATTCTTAACCAATTTTGTTTTGATTTTCGGGAATAATTTGTATTGTTGTAGAGATCGTACCGTACTTGTCAATTTTGAGCATTTCTGTGAAAGTGGTTCCAATGTTGTTGCCGACGACTGATATGATTATTGATAATGTTAGTACATACCATGCTTGGTCTCGTTTTACATGGGTCAGTGTTTGACAGATTTTCATCAAATTTTCAGTAATAGTTATAGTAGTTATTGTTCCTAATGTACTATTGTTTATGATACTACCTTACTGTACTCACTTTATATAATTGCCATCTTAATAAGTTTTCAGAAAAATTTGGATCATGATTACAATAATGTTGAAATAAAATAAAACCAAGTACGAACAATCCAAACCATTAGACAGAATTTGAAGTCCTAAAACCGTTATAGGCAAAATAGTGTAGGCCTAATCAGCAAATGGACTGCTCCCTGTGTAAAAAATACACAACAAACAGTGGTAACATGTGTCCGGAAGAGTAAGCTTACCCTGCTGGTGCGCCACACCCGCCATAGCTGCATCCAAACTATTAGGCAAAATGTCGGTAAAAAAGCGTTATTGGCCAATGAACTATCGGTATGCAAAATGCACGTCATGAACCGTGTTAACGATATAGTAGACGTGCCAATTAAATATATCTAGAATAATAGCTGAGAGAGACACATTATATTTACCAATCAAGTCAAGGTGACGGCCATAAAACTTTTTAAAGGTTTTTAGTAAGGTACATCCAATTGTTAGCATAAAACTTTGTGTACACTTTGTAACAGACGTGAGGTGAAGCTGCTGGTGGGCGAATGTAATTATGCCTGTCAAACTATGTTGTTTGAATATTTGTATTTATTTGTTAAATCTACCTTACAGGTTTTGAAAATGATGCATGCTGGTGATGTGAATGATTTAGAACATATAAAGGCCCTGTGGCTGAATTCTGATGTCAACTCGAATTTGGTGAATCTCTTTGATTTAACAAAATGTTATTAGTTGCCTTGAAATAGCATAATATTTTAAATCTGTACAATATTATTAATTATGAAAAAATTGTTATGTTGAAATAATGGGTTTCAGGGGGTTCATAATAATGTTAATTATTATTTAAACTGTATTTAAAAAATGTAAACCAGATTGACCATTGGGAACAATCGATGCATATGAAATCAAATGTAGAGTGAAAGTGAATCAGTAACAGATATCCGGTTCTTATAAAGAAAAGCTGCACAAATAAGAAAATGAAGAACAGATTCTCATAAAAAGATTGATTTTACTAATTGATGGTAAACCAACACAGCTATAATATAAAGACTAATTAACTGATTGTGAAGATTGGACCAGTTTCTGAAAGCAGAACCAGATGCTGATAATGATAAAAGAAAGGGGAACCAGATTCTGCCTGTGACAAAAAAGGATGAACCAAGTTACTAGATTTTGTCAAAGATAGCAGTTCCATAGGGATTATCCAATATATATATAAGTGAAATGATGATGAATATATATTAAGAGTTACCTGATTTCTGAAACAAAGATCAGAATATAAAATATCTTGAAAATAATATAATGATTATATTACTTATATATCACAGCTCCTTTATCACATAATTGTAAACTTTAAGACATCTACATTTCATCATCAATCATCGTATCGTTATGAATGACAGACTTTCTTCTCCTATAATATACTTACTTGACCATCATGTTTGTTTCAGCTGAAATTCTTTTTTCTAAATACAATTTAAAAAGGCCAACCTGATCATAGTCTGTACTAACTTCCTGAGTATAGAACAATATGGTATGATTGAATTACAGAATCGATCAGGTTAACCATTTTATTGGCTAAAGAAACAGCTACAAAATTGTCCAATCTTTCAAAACCAAGCTTATAGAAATCAAGAGCTTTTAAAAAAAAAAAAAAAAAAATCAATGACCTATAAAAAGTTGTTAAGTTTGAATTGTATTTTGTAGGAGAGAAGAAGTTTGATAGAAGGTAATGGTATTCAGTTACCTTTATCAGACAGTGGTGTTCCTGTCGAACATATTACTATTAGTGCGGAGTTAGATTCAGTTAATATCACAGAGGAAGTAGCTAAAACAGCCATGTGGAGAACTATTGTAGCCAACGATTCCTCATCTAATCTCACACAAGATGAAGCCAGACAATCTAATTCCAAAAAGTAAGTCCATTTGCATCTATGTAATACTAATCCTGGGCATATTAGGTTGCGGGGAATAGTGGGAGAATGTGACTGATGAAACAAGCATCTATTGGCAAAGGTACTTGGGATCTTTTACACCTATGACGGTAATCTCCATATTAAGCTATACGCCAGTTAGAAAATCAGCCCACTAAATAGATCCTCATAGGCCATACTTATAACTTGTCCCCCCCCCCCATCTCCCCAAAGATGACTTCTGTAATCACATAAAAAATTCAAACAATGAGGTGATTGTAATCAATAAGGTTGAATAACATGTTGGCTGTCAAACTTAACCTGCTTCTTTCAACAATGCAAGTTTATAGAAATTTTGGGTGAAACAGATCAAAGTGAAGTTATTGCAAGGAATCAGATTCAAGAACTTCATTAAATGTGTTTTTAAGTTGTATTGGCTATCGAATTTGATATTGACTGTCCATCACAGTGTGTGTTATCATAAGATTGGTTGAAAGTTTTTAGTCGGAAACCAAAGTGTGACAGGAATACATACCCTAAATTCTGTGTATTTACATCTCGCTTAGTGTAAATCCTGTCAAATGTGTTTTATCTAGACAATGTCAGATCAGGTTAAAATACTCTAATATGACTTAATGATGCACAAAGCATCAAGTTCACAAAAATTCACAGAATCACAAAGTTCATTGAATCACAAAGTTCATTGAAACACAAATAGAATTGAACTAGAACATATTTCTTTATATCGATATGTGATACAAGAAAACTTCATTATTTCACAAATATATACATGTATATATATTTTTTTTTCAGAAAAAAGAAACATAGTAAAAAGACTCGTGAGAAAGAGAATGGAGAAAACCTACCCACAATACCAGGTAGTCCTCACGCTGTAGATGAACAACACCGGGAGTCCCCCAGGAAAAAGGCTCCAGTGAAGTTTTATATAGATGAAGATCTCACTGAAGAGAAGGAGTCTTTGATCAAACCGCCAGAAATTGTAGTTGATCCACCCAGCGAGGTTAATTTGAGTTCGCCTGAAGAGGAGAGTAAGATGTAGGTGGTTATATCTCAGAGGAAAAAACTAATGCGCATATTACATAGAACTACAATGATGTGAAATATTTCAATACATCAATATTGATATATGCATATTCAAAGACACATGTTAATAAAAATGTGTAATAATTGTTTGAAGTCGCATAAATAGCTACTTATTTTCTTCTAGGTTTTATTTTGGAAAATGTTGACATGGTTACTTGTGGCAAATAATAATGTTTTTTTAATTTGTTTTTGTTGATTATACTAAAATGTGTTGAGTTCTGAAAGTTTTATGGTGTTATACTGAAATGTTCCATGTGGCATAATATGTGCAATTTTAATGATTAATTAAATGTTAATAAAACCTGTTGAATGTGCATTTTAAGTGATACAATAAGTGGAGCATAAGAAATGCATTAAAATGTGTATTGATTAATATACATGTTCACTGTTAATTTGTGCATTGAAGGAAATGTATTATTAAACTGACATATATCATAATACATTATAAAACTGTGCATTGATAGAGATGCATTAGAATGTGTTTTGATGGAGATACATTGTTATATCAATACACAAAGGCAGTAAACCCATTATTTTAAACTGTGTATTATAGAGATATTTTAATCAGTGTATCAAGAGAGACTGATTTTTAAGACATGATTTATAGTTGTGATAAAACACTTCGGTGATATAAACCAAATGAATAATAAAAAGTGATATACATGTTTTAACATTTACATTATATTTGTATGCTATTATCTATTTCGTTTATTAACATGTTATTAATGAAATCGACTAACATTGAGGTCAGATTGAACTGGTGGATGGTTTTTTGTCTCGGCCTTGATTTCATATCTGTTACTAATCATAAAGTTACTAAGATATGTTTGCACAGATTTTTAATACACTTAAACAAGATGGTCGATGATGTGTGTATATTTGTGATAATAATAACAAAACATATCTTTAAAAACTAAAACTTTAAATGTTCTAATAAATATATTGTACATTTACAAATTGAATATATTTTAGTGACCTTTGTAAAAAAATGTAGTAATAAGGACAACCTTCTATATGATATGTTTAAATTTTAGTACGTTCCGAAGCTTTTCAAATATCTTAGTTTTTAAATCTGTTGTTTTAGTGATAAAATGATTGCCTTTATTATTTTATGTTAGAAGTATTAGTGGGTTATGCCAATACAGCAATATTTTTAATTAAACTTCAAGTAGTAATTGGTATATGCTGAAAAATAATGTCTTATCATGAGTAATTCAATTCTTTTGGAGGTTTCAATTCTGATTTGTTTATTTGAAAAAAAATCTTCTGTTGACAAAACTCATTTAAGAGTTGTGGAATCAAAATATCTTAACCTCCACAAGATCAGCTGTTGAAAATGATTTTAACAGTTGACATTCTGTTAGGTGTATAAACCTGTAGACTGTGATTACGTTCCGCTGGAACCAGAAACAGTATATATTTTAAACTAGTATTTTTTTGGTATATTATGAAAGTTGCCCTTGCCAAATGAAAGGTTTCCTTTCAGAAAAAACAGATTGTTTTTAATTTCACCATTTTCAACAGAACTGATTCTCTTGAGATCTATTTTCTCCACTTAATTAGCTTGCTCAAAGGCATAATAATAATAGTTTCTACAATTAAAGTGAAAGACAAAAAATATTGTTGAATATGGTGGAATATTTTGAGTCTTGTATATTGTATATACATCAACTGATCAGTATATATTAATTGATTATTATATGGATTGTTTTACAATAGATTTATATTATATACCATGTCTCTCATTTAGGCTTTTTTGCCAGCCAATATTCACCAAGCATTTCAAATGTCAGACTGAGAAACCTTCCCTTCAGTCAGCTTTAATGATAAAAATTATATTTATTCATTTAAATTACTGTTTCAGTTGATAGTCATTCTGTTTTAAAAAAAGATTTTACTATAACAAACAGAATATATTTTAAATTTGAATGTCTTACACAAGTAAACTTATCCTGCTGGCAAAATACCAAATGGAAATCCCTGTTACCCACTAACTGTAAAAAAGCTAGATTTGTTTACTTTTACTTCCTCAAGACACTGCTTGTTATCAAGTTTGGATAACATAGTCCATATATTTTTATCTTGCAACTCCTGGTACTCATTCTCATATTAAGTTAAGTTTATCTATCATAATAATGGAATGAATCCTAACAGCCTCAATCAGTATTCTAGGTCAAACAAAATTTAATTTTTTTATTGTTTCATATTTCATTTCAAAAACATCAATTCCACTTGTGCATGGATTGGTCTGCTTTAGATGTATGAGATAAATTATATAATAATATTAGTAGCAAGGTTTCTTTTTCAACAGAAGGGACTTGGGTGACTGGTGGTTCAGTCTTTATAAACCTGAGAGAGTTTGCAAATTAATCAAATATTTATTATAAGGCTTACACTATACTAAATAATTGAATATTGCTGTTAAAATATCCAATAAATTGTAAATATGGGATTTGTGTATAGAATAATTTTTAATTGAATTTACTTTAAAAGTGCACGAATTTACTATTTAGTCTATGATAAATATGAGACAAGAAATGGTCAATTTATTTAGTGCAGGTTCACAGATGTTATCTATATTATTGAAGTATTTATGAACATTGATATACCTCTTTAAGTTATTTTGTCAAAATGCTGATTCCCAGTATGTTTATTTTAGGAAATATCAGCTTAAAGGCACATACTACAGTAAATAAACAAACAATAAAATCAATAATGCTAGATAAAGGGCCGGTTATAAATTTCAGAAATAATCAATAACCGGTAAATTTTTATTGCAGATCATTATGTTAATTACAAATGATTACAAATGTGTAAACAAAGTTGATTCTAATGTACCTTATAATTATTGTAGTATGTACCTTTTAAGTATTGATCAAATTCCATGCCTAATAGTTCTAAAGTTAAAGCCAGTTATATGTTCATTTCATGTGTTATTCAACTGTATGTTGTTGTTGGCTTGGTCTTAGAAATAACTGTTGTGTTAAAATAAGTATATGTAGAACTATAACAATTAAAGCATGTCTATTTATATAAATATGATTTGGAACTGTCATCATTCACGTCATTATTTTCTTTCAGTTTGTTGTTTAATTTGATTGTTTATATCCATTGTGCTTTTTAATTTGAGTTGTATAATATAACAAATGTTTGAATTTCTTTTCTGAATGAAATCCAACTGCAATAATATCTTCTTTCTCAGATTATAAATTGAACCTTTAATTAATAAACAAACATCAGGTTTAGAGAATCTTCATTGATAGTTATTTTAAAAGGCCCATCATCTTTTGTGGTTTGTACTGAAACTATTTTTGTTTTTATTTTAATTAGAATACTAGTTAATTTCTAAAAGAATTGCTATATTTTACTTCCTCATTGTCCCTCATCCTAAGAAATGTACAGTATTTTTGCGCCTTTAAAACTTAAAATATCATTCATAATTGATGTATATTGTTTTACCTTTCATTTTGTTCTTTTATGAATTCTTCTAAATCAACTACATGATTGATGTGTTTGGGAAATGATTTTACACAATGGAGAGTTGAGTTTGATAATTACCTTTTATTATGTAGGCCTATAATTCTTTGAAGATAGTTTCTATATATATATATATCTATATCTATTAAGATTGCTGCTTTTAGATTAATATACATTAATTTGTAAAATTAGTTTATTTGTACCTGTATTTCACTGAACTTCTATTTAAAAGTCTGATTTTATAACTGACTTGTTGTGTTAGGGTTATACAAAAGTCTGATTTTACAATTAACTTGCTGCATTACGGTTAACATCTTCCCCTGTACTAATGATTCTAAGTTTGATGATGATGCATTTATTAGCTATAGAAAATGCATTGTATACAAGTATGTTAAAATTATTTCAAAACAAAGATATTGGATGAGACCAAAATTATATAAAGTACTTAAATCTTATGTTATGCAAATTTAAATCCATACCCAAGGAACCCTGCAATTTATTATGATAATCTTAGATTGTATAATGACACATTGATGATTATGTCCCTTTGTCTCTTTCCAACCAATAATCTCCGTATTACTGTACACCTTTGCTTAAAAATAAACATAGCAGACTAGTGCTACAAATAATATGTGGAATACATATAGGAAAATACATCGTGTCGTGTATATACACTTAACTGCCAAGATATTTTGTGTGTAAGAATGTCATGAAATCCATTATTTTAAGTCTTTTGTTTTAAATTTCTTTATCGTTTAAAATTGATATTTTAATCTTTTTTGTTGATTTTCTTTTATTTCTCTTAGTTTAGCATCATTTGCTCATTCACATAATAAATAAGTAAACAAATTGAAGCATAAATAAAATGAATAATTTAAATGTTGGTTATTTTATTTTAATATAATTCTATATGGCTTGATTAAATGTAGACCCATCTTCAAAATACCTTAAAATGGGTAGAAGGCACCATTCTGCCTGGATCAGTCCACGCTCAGAATGTCTTGTGTAAACAATGCACGCCCCATTGAGCCAGTGATAGATGCTTCGTGATGTGAATTCACATGTAAATGGCAGTCATCTTAGGAAGACTTTTCAATGCCTATGTGCAAGATGTACAACACAGGCACACAGGCACCTATATCGGGGAAAATATTTCAAAAATAACATTAAACTATGACTACGGGAATGAAAGGGGTCATTTGGATAATTTTATATACGGTCCAAGGCCATATTTTTGAAATAGGCATCTGTATTGGTTGAGAAAATCATGAAAATTTTCTGGCGTAGTTAACCCTTGTCAATTCCCAAAGTTTGTTTTAAAAACCTTGTGTCTTTTTTGATGACCAAGAAATTAAACTTAATAACCCAATCAACAATCCAAGTTACAATAACTTTTTGGAGAATAAAACTGCTTAATTTTGTGTTAAAATCCATAACCTAAGGCCCACCTACTAACCCGATATTTGTGATACGCTTGTAAATAACTTAAACCTGACAGTCTTCATCTGGAAATGGAGAACGTTTTATTATACAGTATCTGGATAAAACCAGACTTTTTTCTGTAAAAATAATATGTAGGTGAAATTTACCTTTTGTTATCAAGTACAGGGCATGGGTCATTCACTGTATAGACCTCTCAAGAAACATTAATCGATTATCAGGTCACCCTATGAAAAAATTGACTCGAAATCTTAAAAGGGTTACGTGTCCGGATAAGCAGTGTTCACGTTCACGTCCAAACGACTCAATATTTTGAGATGAAATTTTGAGACGAGGTAAATACACCATGCCACTATATTTTGGTCCATAAATTTCATAAATACTCGGACTTTAATTTTTGAGACTATGTTCTTATCGGGATTGTCCCTTTAATTGGTGAGATTAACAGAAGTTATTTTCATTGAAGGTATAATATACAAAACCTAGGCAATTGATGTATGGACTATTCTCATTTACGGGAATATCACTTAGGTGGAAGCAGAGTAAAATAAAGCTTCATATGTGTTGTGGATGTTTCATTACGAAATTTATGAGTGCATTATGTGAGATAAACATAATATGATGGGGATATAGCAACCATCTTGGAAAATCTTGTCCGAATTGAAAAAAAAATAATCTTACTATTACAGGATTACTCTGAATATTCTTTAAACTCTATTTCTTAAACAACCAATAATATATAAGTAATACAACAATTTCATACACATCTTACAGAAATCTGAAGCCAATATAATCTTGCCAAATTCTGATCAAAATGATACAGGAATGGCTACAACCACTGCAATGGTAATGGCATTTATGAAACAAATTCTAAGTTAAATCACTCTTTTAAGCTATGCCAATTTGTATGGGGTGCCGTTTGTAAATTAATTATTTAGCTTTTTATATAGCAAAAAACACTAGATTTAATTTAAATTTATATATATAGTTAAATCTCGACTTTTGTGCAAATTTTTCACTTTTAATATTAAACCTAAAATTACAACAAAAACCCAATATTTAACATAATATATATAAATATTTCTTGATTTGTCTCTATTTTCATATTTAACATTTAGCATTGAATACTAATACCAAAACAAGAGATTTGATGATATATAAATATTTAGCTAAATATCTAGTTAAATGTTTAAACATTTAGCTAAATATATATTTAAATATATATTGCAACACAGCAGCAAGTTCCAGGGGCGTGGTGAGGGCAATTATTGAGAAGAAATTATGAGTAACAAAAAAAATTTTGGCACAATAACCCTTTTACTGACCGCGGAGGTGTGGCCTGGCGAAGCCGGCCACCGCGAGCGCCGAAGGCGCGAGCCCGTGGCGGGGGGTCCGGGGGGCCCTCCCCCGGGAAAATTTCGAAAATTAGAAGCCCAGAAACGCAATCTCCAGCAATCCGAGACAAGAAATACGGTAATAAAATATTGTTATTTTCTCTTGGAGATTCCATTCTTTCCAAGAGAAAATCACTTGACTCTTTCAAAATTTTTTTAATTGGGTCAGATGAAACAATTTTTCCACTTACAAATGTTTTTCATTTTTTGAGTAATTTGATTGTGATTTTGGCGCAAAAACTTTTTGGCGCATGAGTATGGCTACTCATGAACTCATTCTCACCACGCCCCTGGCAAGTTCTTGGACATTGGCAGGACGTTGTTGACGTTGACGTAACCTCTGTCCAAGCATGTCCCAGACATGCTCGATGGGGGAGAGGTCGGGACTCAGTGCTGGCCAAGGTAATGTGGTGATGTTCTGTTGTTGGAGGTAACCTGTAACGATCCTGGCCCTGTGACATCTTGCGTTGTCATCCTGGAAGATGAAACGGCGGCCGTGACGTCGTGCGAACGGCACAACATGGACTGCCAAGATGTTGTCCAGGTAGTACTGGCCTGTAACAACATGTAAAGCCGTTCTTCCAACAACAGTGATGCCTCCCCACACCATTACAGAACCACCCCCAAATCGATCATGTCTGATGACGTTAACGTCTTGGAAGCGCTCGTTTCGACGACGCCACACCCTCCTACGTCTGTACAAAAAATCAACAGTGAACCTTGACTCATCTGAAAACATCACATTGCTCCAGCGTCGATTATCTCAGTGTTGACGATCCCTACACCAACGACGTCTTGCCTGAATGTGATGATCTCTCAAACAAGGGATCACGCGAGGACGTCAGGGGTGAAGGCGACCCCTATGCAGTCGATTCCGAATCGTCTGGCCACTCACTCTCACACCAGTGTCTGTTTGAAGACGAGTGCTGATCTGATTTGCTGTGATGACACGATTTCTCAAGGCCAAGGTACGGATAAATCGATCCTGGGCTTGAGTTGTCGCCCTTGGTCGACCTGAGCATGGTCTGTCCTGTACAGATTGTGTATCACGGTATCTGGACCATCATAGCCTGCTTATGACAGACTGAGAAACATTCATCGTCAGACAGTGCCACCACCGCCTGTGTTGTGCCGATCTGTAGCATGCCAAGGGCACGTAACCTTTCATTTTGGGTAAGCCGACGCATATCAAAATTTGTTTTCTGGTCACTAAAACAATTAAACTGATGTTTCCACCCTGGAATTCAATGCCACAATGACTGTAACATTCAAAGTCAGAGTCGTGTAAATCTTGGGTTGGACCCCCATGATGATCCCAAGCATCACCTGCATTCCATGCGGTAGCTATTGGTGCGTTTGGGCGTCACATGTAACTGGAAATGTTTCTTCTGTTAGGTTCTATAGTGACTTTTTTCGTAGTCATTTGCATATTTCAGTATTATGCCCCCAAAATCAAATATCCCCTACTTTTTTTGAATAGTATATATATTTAACTAAGCGATGTGAAATCATGATATAACATCTAAATATTTTCATAGACCAAAAACTCGTCTTTTAGCTACACTATTTTTTGATATTTACATATATGCCATTTATTTTTGTTCTAATATTTATCTAAATATATATATTCGGAGTTAAATCTAATGTTTTTTGCTATAAAAAAATAAATAATTATTTTACAAACGGCGCCCCATAAATTTGTCTCTCTCATTTCATACAAAATATTCCATGCTTTATTTTATCATGGAATTAAGGAAAGTCGCAAAGTTTAATGGGCCAATCTTGATTATATTTAGGAAAATAAAACTGCTTAATTTTGTGTTAAAGGCCCTTAAAATCCTCTATACCTTTGGTCCGAACAACTAACTCAAACGGGATACGTTTTCAAACCACTCAAACCTGTCAGTCTTCATCATGAAACGTGACTGGTGTCGTGGGCTGTGTTATTTGGTGTCTGGATAAAACCACACTTATAATTTATCAAACTGATCCCACAGTGAATATTCGCCAGTAATTCTCTGTGAAACAGATTGATAATTTATAGTAGGTGGAAGTTGCCTTTCGTTATCAAGTTCAGCACGTTGGTCATTCGCTGTGTAGAACTCTAAATCGATTATCAGGTCACCTAACGAAAAAATTCACCTGGAATCGGGTTACGTGTCCGGATATGGTTCGGATAAGCGGTCTTGACGTTCATGTTGATACGACTCAGTATTTAAGCTGAAATTTTGAAACTAGGTAAATACACCAGTCCTCTATATTTTGGCACTTTGATTTCATACGCACAGTCTGAAAAATCAGGATAGTCCCTTTAAGGGGATTAAGAGAGAGTGTTCTCGATAATGTCCAAGTCGTTTTTACTGGAAGTCTGTTGCGAATTTGTTGAGTGAAAGATGGTGTCAACTAGAAATGGTTCCACTACTGTAGTTATTTTAATAACGGAAAGTCAGAGATCGATATCTCTTTGACTTTCCGTTATTAAAATAGATACTACTGATGTCTTACTCCTGGCACACATACAGTATAATACAGTTTAAGGTTACAAGTGAAGGGTTTCCTGTCAAAACGACCTAAGTCACTTTTTCCAACTTTCAAGGAGAAGCAAAAACATGATCTTTTAAACTACTCTACCTACCAAACTAAACTGTTATTCTATGCTTAATATGTATAAATTTTGTTAATATTAACCATGAGTGCAGTAATATTGTTTATTTATAAAGGAGAAAATTTTAAAAATCTATTTTGAAGGTAAATAATTCAGAGCAAAATGACCTAAGTCAAATAAAAACTTCCAGGCAAAAAAGCCTAAGTCAAGTTAGGTTTTGGAAAACGACGATAAATAGCTGTAATTGAGGGGTGACAATACACGTGCAACAAAGGGCAGAGATAAGCTTCGTCTACACTAGGCTTGAAAAAGCCGGCTTTTTAAAAACCTGGTTTTTTCAAAACCCGGCTTTTTCAAGTGTAGCGTCTACACTGACTGAACGGAAAAAGACGATGAACACCGACCTTCGTTATTTGTGGAACTTTCGGTTTATTTATTACGCCATGGGCTTCAGTCAATTTTGCAGAGATAATAATATAATAATAATGATTACTTTGGTTACTTTGGTGCAATTATATATCCAGCTTATGGAATATAGCAGATCGCTGACAGACTTACGGAAGAGGGCGAGAAAACGACGTGCACCCATTTTAGGTTAGGCATGTTGAAATTAAATAGGCTAAGCTATAGATGGATTTGAGATTTACCGCAATTTCTTAGAACCGGAAGCAATGCCAATGTTATGAATGTACGGAAGCTCGGGACGAATGACATCCGGGTACTTGATAAATCCCGGATTTACCGTCTACACACATAAAATTGCCGGTTTTTTGAAAAAGCCGGCTTTTTGATTTTGAAAAATCCCTCAATAATTGCCGGATTTTAAAAAGCCGGCTTTTACGATTGAGAAATTGAAAAAGCCGGCTTTTAGGAAAAAACCGGGATTTAAAAGGCTAGTGTAGACGGTGAATGCTGCTAGTGTAGACGTAGCTATAAAGGAGTAAGAATACACTCAATACATCTTTTTCTCCCAACTGTCTGTACTGTTTAATAATCCATGTTAACCCTTCTTCTACACTACCACTCATCTCTATCGGTCTGTGTATATACTGCACCATGTTTCTATACTGTTCCACCCAACAATCTCTGGCTATTTCATCTCCTCCCACCCCATACCGCACTGCACTGTTTCCAATCACCGATTTGACTTTTAGCTATATCCCTTTTAAGGAGCGCTACTCTCCTAATATAGCCATCTACCGCTAAAAGTGAACAGTTGGTTTAACTGTTACAGACCCACAAAGCTGCCATTTACCAGAAAACATCAAATTAGTACAGAAACAGTACGGGATTCACTAAGAAATGAAAATAATATAGACGGATATGCTAGAAAAGAGATTTGGGGAGTGTGAGCAAATACACTTAAGACAATATTGTATCTGGCATTTCCAGCCGAAACGACCTAAGTCAGCAATGGAGAAACCGAGGAACTAGCCAATAATTACACTCTGATTTAAATAATATTGGTTATTTTGGTGATCTGCAATATTTTTTCCATAAATCTTGACGGACAGAATTTACTCGAAATTACCACAGAAATCGGCCTTAAGGCTTGACCATATGGATTTGACGCAGTGACCTTGAGCCTATTTCGTACTCTTATCACCTTCTTTTCCCGAGAGCTACCAAGCAAAGTAACCTAAGTCAAGTGACATCAAGGCAAATCAGCCTTAGTCTGACTTAGGCTATTTTTGCACTGGGTGTCGAACTTTCAACCTAAATATTTAGGTACAAGGAGTTGACGTAGCCCAATATGCTTTTCAATAGAAGATGGAGAACTGCTAGGGCTATTTGGCCATAGTGTTATGTCAAAACAACCTAAGTCTGACTTAGGCTGTTTTGGCACGGAACCCTTCAAGTATAGTAACTAGGTGTTAACTAGTTCAGCTCTGAACGTAGGTCTCATTACAAGGCGAGTGTAATGAGACCTACGTTCAGAGCTGAACTAGCTAGGCGTTAACCTGCCGTAAAGTTATGGAAGACCAAATGGGACAATATTCATGATTCTTGTTTCTACATTCCAGTTTGAACATTTTAGACACGAACGCAGCATTCTAAACTATCTTGTTTCTACATTCTTATGTCAACATTTCATGAACAAAATCAACATTTCAAACAAAAAATTGATTTTATGTTTCATTTTCGGCGTTTTATCGGTAACTTTTATTTATCATTAAATATTAAAATTAAAAAATAATTTCTTAATTTCACATGAACAAAATCAACATTTCAAACAAAAAATTGATTTTATGTTTCATTTTCGGCGTTTTATCGGTAACTTTTATTTATCATTAAATATTAAAATTAAAAAATAATTTCTTAATTTCACATGACAAAGAAATCAATTCATTGGTTTCTGAAAGTACCAAAAGTCTGGAATTTGAACTCTTATGAAAGTATTTTCTACGTTTCAAAAAGTCTTGAAATTAAAATCTTGAAATGAAAATGTCCAGACAAATATGATGAATTATAAACATCATTACACCAGAGGGCGTTAGACCTAACAGAAATTGGCGACCTATTCGACTAGCAACCTATCACTCGGCTAATCTCGACAGATTCCGTAAACTACGTAAACTACATCTAGTCTCGGATGTATGACAGTAAGTATGTACCTACGCCCATACATTTGCGATGCGGCTACCGGTTTACTTTAACAGGAAAACTTGACGCTATTACACAAATTGGGAACCTATTCGGCTAGCGACCTATTCGACCGATCGAGCTGCAACCTGTTCGTTGGAAACCTATTTTGAGTAAAGACAACATTCTCTATTTATCAACCAATAAAATCCAACTGGACCTTATTATATGTGTCTATCAAATGAAAGTAGAATATATTATTTTTTATCCATTCCTTCAGCTCAGAATAGAAGTGTAATTTCGTCATTATCTTACAGCTGGATCGGTCGAATAGGTCGCTAGCCAAATAGGTCGCCAACTTGTAGAATATATTATTTTTATCCATTCCTTCAGCTCAGAATAGAAGTGTAATTTCGTCATTATCTTACAGCTGGATCGGTCGAATAGGTCGCTAGCCAAATAGGTCGCCAACTTGTGTTTGGAAGGGGCGCAGCCATGTTTCATCCGGGACCTTTAAAGTAGTTCCAATATGGCGGAATTCATCAGGACACAGATCACTAAATATTTCTACGCCGGTACCCACAAATTGTAGGGCCAAGTTATTTTTAGTCTTTCTCTCCCTTTCCCTTTTTCCCCCTTTTGCATGGTGATTTTTGTTTACTTTTTGGTGTAGAATCGAAGAAAAGGGTTTGGAAATACATTTTCTGCCAGGTTTTGGTGAATATTCATGATTTTGAGGCGGAAGGATACAAGAGTTGTGAGGTTGCTTACGTTGAAAGGGGGGGCCGAAAATTGCCTGGTTAGCTGTCTCTACTTCCAGCTTGTGTATCTCAAGTTTTTCATGGTGAACCTCATACATGCTTTTGGGCCAGAGTTTGCCACATGTTGCTCCATCTGTGGCAGAAAGCGTTCTACCCAACGAATATTTGGGGAAAAGTTACAGCCGATCTAAGAGACGAGAATTAACATTGAAGTCAATGGGGAAATAATTAGTGATCTGTGGCCTGTCTGTGTATGACAAGGCTGTGACTGATAGACCTTAGTTTTGAAAATATGATGACTAAATTGTCAAAAAATATGTATAAAGTATTTTGACTACAGAAAAACTAAAAAAAAAAATAAATTTAAAAAAAAAAAATCAAAGTTTGGAGAAAAATTGTGATTTCACTGCAAATTTCTCAATTTTCAGTTTTTATTTAATTTCTAACAGTAAGAAAAATATTTCTATGTCCAATTTTGGTGTATTCAGCCTCAGAAAGCATAGATAAAGTGAACAACATTGTAATTTCACCCAATTTTGTCTAAAAATCAGGAATATTCCCAAAAAATCTGCAAATTCGCCCATTTCGATGTAGAAATTAATGCCTTCATGCCTACTCAAATTAGTCAAAATTTCTAAAAATGCCCCTTATTTTCATTGCTATTGTAAGTTAGATGGGATCTATAAGTTTGTCAGGTTTAGAAATAGCTGCAGTTTTCCTACAGAAAATTGAAAATTGGCAACACTGAGTTAATAATATACAGCAGATGGGTTTATACAAAATGTTCAAAACAGGGGTTGGCTCAATTTGGCCACCAATTTAGCCAAAAAAAGCATTTTTTTCTTCTTTGAAACATTAAATTCTTGCATTTCCTTCGTGGAGGAAGCAATATCCCAGTCTTTATAGACATTTTTCACCCCACCATTCTGTTTACAGAGGCTATAAATGCCCCACCCCACCCTTTTTATTAATGTGTTTTGAGAGTTTTAATTGCACCTGTGTTGACAATTAAATGATAATAATTGGAATTTGTTGTTGAATTACAGTTAGGAATGTTATTTTACACCAATAAATGGTTATTTTGTACATTTCAAGGATTTCTAATCTTTTTTGTTTAAAGGCAAACATGGAACCCTGAGACATGTCAGGCCAATAAGACCATACCCTGATACAAACTGGTGTAGATGTGTAAATGTCAGCTTAATGGTCAATATTTTCTTATCGAAATCTAGGATTTGTGGTGTTTGATGCATTTATGTTACTTATAGAACAGTAAAATGTTAATTCTGATCCTTTTCAGGCCTCTTTTATGATGTCAACTCTGTTATAACTACCATTTTGACTTCATTTTTTCAGGCAATTGATGTAAAGGTCCAGACATCTTGATTCAGCACCAGAATTGCAATAAAGATTTGTATGGTGCCTCTGAGCTTTGAGATATTGATAACATTGAACTATTTCCAAATTTGTAAAAATTGTGTATTCTGTGTCCCTTTTGTTAGAGAGGGGTGGACATAGGCCAATTATGGCATTTTTTTTCTTTCAGCAAGGCCTATTTTAACCATAATGCACATTTATTGCACCTATTTTAGTTTTTATGTTCATATATTAGCCAGGGATGGTAAATCATATCTGTTAGACAGATTCTTTTGGTGATGTTAGCTTTGCAACCAAAGATAAGATTGATTCAGTCATTGACATTTTTAGGGGGTGGGGTTACATGTTTCAGTACAGACCTTTATAATTTCAATCATTGCAACAGTTTTGTGATTTTTCTGTTTGCATATTGTCCAGGGTTTCCAAAAATATATTACTTGCCACTCTGGCTATCTAAAAAAGTGGAAAATTATTGGTTTTTTGAAAGATGCTACATGTAAATTCTGTACATTTTTCATGACATGACAGTAAAAAAATATATTTTTGAAAAAAAATCCAGATTATGAGTGTTTTCTGTGTAATTTGTTTGTAACTTGTCGTATTTTTTCACAAAACTCAAATACTGCCTTTAATAAGAAAGATTTTTAAATTTTAGCACTAAAGGCCCAGGGACCTGAGATGCACTGCTGTACATAAAGCAGCTTGTATACTTAAAGGGCCATCATTTTTGCAGTTATTCTTTGATTTTGATTTTCTTTCACCGGTGCGTTGCCAGAACATATGGGAAGCATATAAAAAGGGCATTTTGGTGATACCTGGAGTTTCACCCCTATATAGGACACAGATCACTAAATATTTCTACGCCGGTACCCACAAATTGTAGGGCCAAGTTATTTTTAGTCTTTCTCTCCCTTTCCCTTTTTCCCCCTTTTGCATGGTGATTTTTGTTTACTTTTTGGTGTAGAATCGAAGAAAAGGGTTTGGAAATACATTTTCTGCCAGGTTTTGGTGAATATTCATGATTTTGAGGCGGAAGGATACAAGAGTTGTGAGGTTGCTTACGTTGAAAGGGGGGGCCGAAAATTGCCTGGTTAGCTGTCTCTACTTCCAGCTTGTGTATCTCAAGTTTTTCATGGTGAACCTCATACATGCTTTTGGGCCAGAGTTTGCCACATGTTGCTCCATCTGTGGCAGAAAGCGTTCTACCCAACGAATATTTGGGGAAAAGTTACAGCCGATCTAAGAGACGAGAATTAACATTGAAGTCAATGGGGAAATAATTAGTGATCTGTGGCCATCATACAGCCGAGTTTAGATTCCCGAAATCCTCCGAGGTTTGCCGAGTGGCAACCTATTAGACCGATCCAGCTGCATGGCAACCTGTTCGTTGGCAACCTATTCACAATAACAGTCGCCCAAACTCATCTATTTTTATCAACCAATAAAATCCAATGTAACGTCTACCAAATGAAAGTAGAATATATTATTTTTATACGCTCACATTTTCATGTGGACGTATATTGTCGTCGCCCCTGTTCGTCCGTCCGTCCGTCCGTCCGTCCGGACGTCCGTCCGTCCACAATTGTTTGTGAACAGTCTACAGGTCACAATTTTTATCCGATTTCAATGAAACTTAAAATATAGGTTTATCACCCTAAGATCTCGGTTCCTTTCGATATTGGCATGTATCGGACCGTAACTTCATGGGTTATGGCCCCTGATTGTACGAAAAATCACGTTTTTTAGCTTATTAACAGTGTAGAGGTCACAATTTTGAACCGATTTGGATGAAACTTGAAATGCATGTTTATAAACCAAAGATCTTGGTTCCTTTCGATATTTGCGCCAATTGAATCGTAACTTCCTGAATTATGGCCCCTGATTGTCCGAAAAATCGCCCTTTTTAGCTTGTGGTCCCTCTGGAGGTCAAAATTGTTATCCGATTTAAAAAACCGTCTGATTTTATCACCGTTACATGGTTACGAAGGTTGAGTTCAAATTTCGTGAAAATCGGACCAAAATTGACGGACAAAATGGCCGCCACTTGTACGCGAGTAGTGTGAAAATATGTTATATCAAGGTTGTGAACAGTGTAGAGGTCACAATTGTGAACCGATTTGGATGAAACTTGAAATGCATGTTTATAACCCAAAGATCTTGGTTCCTTTCGATATTTGCGCCAATCGGATCGTAACTTCCTGAATTATGGCCCCTGATTGTCCGAAAAATCGCCCTTTTTAGCTTGTGGTCCCTCTGGAGGTCAAAATTGTTATCCGATTTAAAAAAACGTTTGATTATATCACCGTTCCATGGTTATGAAGGTTGGATTCGAATTTCGTGAAAATCGGACAAAAATTGACGGACAAAATGGACGCCGTTTGTACGCGAATAGTGTGAAAATGTGTGAAAATATGTTATATCAAGGTTGTGGACCTTATAGAGGTCACAATTTTGAACCAATTTTGATGAAACTTGACATGCATGTTTATATCCCAAAGATCTTGGTTCCTTTCGATATTTGCGCCCATCGGATCGTAACTTCCTGAATTATGGCCCCTGGTTGTCCAAAAAAATCGCCCTTTTTAGTTTGTGGTCCCTCTGGAGGTCAAAATTGTTATCCGATTTAAAAAACCGTTTGATTATATCACCATTTCATGGTTATGAAGGTTGGGTATAAATTTTGTGAAAATCCGACCAAAATTGACGGACAAAATGGCCGCCGTTTATACGCGAATAGTGTGAAAATATGTTATATAAAGGTTGTGGACCTTATAGAGGTCACAATTTTGAACCGATTTTGATGAAACTTGACATGTATGTTTATAACCCAAAGATCTTAGTTCCTTTCGATATTTGCGCCCAGTGGATCATAACTTCCTGAATTATGTCCCCGGATTGTCCGAAAAATCGCTTTTGTTCGCTTTTGGTCCCTCTGGAGGTCAAAATTATTATCCGATTTAAAAAAACGTTTGACTATATCACCGTTACATGGTAATGAAGAGAGAGTTTGAATTACGTGAAAATCGGACTAGAATTGACGGACAAAATGGCCGCCGTTTGTACACGAGTAGTGTGAAAATATGTTATATCAAGGTTGTGGACCCTATAGAGGTCACAATTTTGAATCGATTTTGATGAAACTTGACATGTATGTTTATAACCCAAAGATCTTGGTTCCTTTCGATATTTGCGCCCATCGGGTCATTACTTCCTGAATTATGTCCCCTGATTGTACGAAAAATCACCCTTTTTAGCTTGTTGTGCCTCTGGAGGTCACAATTATTATCTGATTTAAAAAAAAAACGTTTGATTATAAAAACCAAACAAATTCTAATGATTTTCTAATAATTCCTTAATATGCGACAACTCTTGTTGACTGCCCGGACGATTTGGCTGCTGTGTGGGCGTATGTTTCGTTGCCTGGCAACTCATTTTTTATCCATTCCTTTAATTCAGATTAGAGGTGTAATTTCGCCATTATCTTACAAAATTCTGGACATCCAACTAAATATACGATGGTCCGAATTTTGACTTGGAACATTACCGTTCTTTCACTTTAAAATATTGAAAAATTGGCGACGTTTAGGATGAGAGCGCACCGCTTCAATATGATTGTGCCACATTTTACTAATAATATTTAGAAAGCTTATTCCATTACATTTCAGGTTATATATAGCTGGACGCTCAGAATATTGTACGATGAGCCGAATTTGGACTTCGAAAAAATACCGGTTTATCTTTACATTTAGAATATTGAAAAATTAGCTATGTTCAGGTTGAGAGCGCACCACTTTGAGATGATTGAGCCAACTTTTACTAATAATATTTAAAGAAAGCTTATTAAATTACCTTTCAGAATATAGATAGCTGAATGCTTAGAATTTTGTACGATGGTCCGAATTTTGACTCGGAATATTACCGTTCTTTCACTTTTAAAAAAAAAAAAAAAAATTGGTCATGTTTAGGATGGGAGTACACCCTTTTAATCTTTTAATATGACTGCGCCAACTTTAACTAATAATATTTGGAACGCTTATTTAATTCCCTTTCGGAATGTATTTAGTTGTATGTCTAGAATTTTGTTAGATAATGGCGAAATTACACCTCTATTAGGCCCTACTATTCTGAACTAAAGGAATGGATAAAAAAAATAATATATTAGTTCGCTAGTCGAATAGGTCGCCAATTTGTGTTCGGTCTAACGCCCTCTGGTGTAATAATGTTGATAATTCATTATATTTTTCTGGACATTTTCATTTCAAGATTTTAATTTCAAGACTTTTTGAAACGTAGAAAATACTTTCATAAGAGTTCAAATTCCAGACTTTTTTTTTAGATACTTTCAGAAACCAATGAATTGATTTCTTAGTCATGTGAAATTAAGAAATTATTTTTTAATTTTATTATTTAATGATATATAAAAGTTACCGATAAAACGCCGAAAAAGAAAAATGAAATCAATTTTTTGTTTGAAATGTTGATTTTGGGCATGAAATGTTGACATAAGAATGTAGAAACAAGAATCATTAGTTTAGAATGTTGCGTTCGTGTCTAAAATGTTCAAACTGGAATGAAGAAACAAGAATCATGAATATTGTCTCATTTGGTCTTCTATATATAAAGTAGCCTATCATCATCATAACCACGTCCTTGGGCCACATCCCCTCCACCCCCGCCCCAGTCCAGCCATGTGCAACAGAAGTATTGGGGTTAACAAGGTTTCCACAATCGAAGCTTTAAATATTAAAAACGAAAAATAAATCCTAATTTCCGTTTTTACACTACAACCACGGACCTTTAATTAATTGTAATATAGATTATAATATGGTTAAAACCATATACTCGGATTAGGGTAAAGGTTCAAAACATACGGTACATGGGAGATAAATCCACATTTAATATGGAGGCAGACCACCATTAAATTTTACATCTCGGTAATTGTAGTTCGTCTATTTATAGCAGTTCTCTCTCTGTCTCTTTTCTCCCCTTTTGCATGCCCATTTTTTTTTTGATTTTTTGGCCTAGAATGGACTAAGAGGGTTTGAATTAATATTTTCTGCTAGGTTTTGGTAAATATTAATGATTTTGAGGCGGAAGGATAACGGCGTTATGAGGCTGGCTACGGTGATATGTACGGCAACTAGATACATGTTTTGAGGATTACACGTCATTTGGGACTCACGTTATTTGGGACTCGATTGACGACGTTTGGGACTCGGGTATACAACGTTTGGGACTCAGGTATACGACGTTTGGGACTCGAGAAAAAGTCACAAAATGCCAATTGAATTAAAAATATAATTTATTATAACAAAAAAATAACGTCACAAAATGCCAATTAAATTAAAAATATAATTTATTATAACAAAAAAATAACATTTATTTTAACAAGATTGTATAGCATCGATTTTTTTAAAAAAAAATTACCAACGATTTAAATAACATTTAATAACAATTACAATCTGTTTCTCATAGAATTACTTACGAATTATCTCTGTAACAGATAAGTGTCCATAGCACGTGCGTTGACTGCTCACCGCGCCAGTCATTGGCTCAACTGCTCGTGCAATGTTTACTTAACACCTAACTGCTTCGGGCAAAATGATGCATTTTACTCATTTTAATACCCATTTACACTAAAAAGCGAATATTCACTGCGGGATCAGTTTGTAACAATTATTGTAAATATTATTCTTTTTTGCTATCTTGTTCGAATTATCTTCATTAATTTTATCAAATCTAACTTGCTGGTGGTCCATATATGCAAGCAATTTTTTTCAATAATCGACTGGTTGAAATTTCCCCATCGTTATACCTTCCCCACTTACTAAATAATTTTCCCTCCACATTTTTGAACTTTTTTCTCTGGTGTCGCCGTAAAGAGCCTTCCGACATCATAACTATGTCTAATTGTATTTTCGATGCTTCGATGTATAGTTCACAAATTAGAAGGTAAATTTAATCTATTATGCCACCCCTCGACGTCATTGTTGGTCCTGACCGGCAACATGAAGACACACCACTGCTCTATAGGGAATAAATTGGAACGAATCCAGGTTTCCTCGATGTAATTGACGACAGACGCAAAACCTTGTGGGCATTTTTCTTTTAGGTGGTAGAACATGCCCTCGATATGTTGGGCTGGTAGAAACGGCAACGCCATCAGCTTCCTACAGTAGTCGTATGCCTCTTTTTTCTCATTGTATACTGTCTGAAATGAAATAAAGAAAAAAACGTTGATGATATTGTACCACGTATATCTGTATTGTAGAATTTTAAAGAAGAATATATTGTAACATGTATATCTATATTGTAATCTATATTGTAGATATTTTAGAGAAGAATATATGTACCTGGAAGCCCTTTTCCTGTATTTTCCTGTATACTGCCTGTGTCCAGTGGAAAACACAGCCCTGGATGCGTATGTCTCCGAATCGACGTCTTAACGCTTGCCACAAGCCTGCTTCGAAATCGTCGACACACGCTTCCAAGGCTATGTCTTCTGGAAGAAGATTGTGTATTGCACGAAGCACCTGTAAATAATATGAAAAGTGTAAATATTATAAATATACCAATCTGTTTTATATATGAAAAATCAATCTGTTTTAATTACCAATTAGTTTTATATACCAATTGAAAAATCAATCTGTTTTAATTACCAATTAGTTTTATATACCAATTGAAAAATCAATCTGTTTTAATTGATAATAGTAATTCAGTCAGTAAGTACAATTTACCTTATATAGTCGTCTTGACTTTTACCCGACATTACAACAAACACCAATGGTAACTGTCGGGTGGTCTCTCCGGTCTTAATGAAGGCGTGTATGGAAAACAGCTGAGACCATGGCTTGTTCACCACACGAAAAGTGGCATCCATGTACCAGGTTTTTGCTCTGGCGAGTAGTTGCATCTGTCTTTCTGAACAATGACGTGATACCGTTTTGAGTATGCTTCTTCAAGTTCGTGTATCTCAAAAAATTTTGGTGGTCAACCTCATAAAAATTTTAAAGCAAAGACATGGCCATTTGTTCCTCGGTCTATAGAGAAAAGCATTTCGCCCAACGAAAATTTGGGGATAAGTTGGAGGTGGGCAAAGAGTCCAGAATTAACATTGAAGTCAATGGGGAAATTAATGGTGGTCTGCCTCCAGATTGAAAACAAGAGTAGTCCCCCCTAAACTGTATTACGTTTGGTATTTAAAGCATTAAACCTAATTAGTTGTCTTGGCCTTATTTTTAAAACAATTATTCAATGGCAAGTATTTAACCAGAGCTAACCTATACAGTCTAATTAATACTCGACGAAAGGGACAAGGAAATCGGTTTGTGAATACGAAACAACCGGAAGTGAAGCACCGACATTATTATCGGTCAACAACGTGTGATTCTCAAACATAATTCTAAACTGAGCCTAAAATCTTGCTAATAAATGTGAAGTGAGTATTGAAAATGCCGCCTAAAAAGCCAAATCAACCCAGTAAGAAAACAGAGCAGAAGAAGAAAGATAAAGTCATAGAGGTACGTTACACTACACTACAAAAACATATGTGACTTACTTCTGATCATCTTCAATCTTCTCTTGTCACTTTCTTATCTATCTTTCAGAAAAGTTTTCCACCAATGAATTGTGCAATTACAACTTACAAGCCATAATTGTTCAGACTAAGCAATTAGTTTTAAGAACATTGACATTTGTCATAATTAAACTGAAATTACTCATTTCCCATGTAACTTAAAGTAGTTAAGTCTCTTTACTCAATATTGTTATATTTCGTGACTTACTTACGTTGAACCACCAAACACACAATTTGAATTAGACGAGCTGTATAGCGACGTGTTGATAGTTTTGTAGCTGTATAATAAGTGAGGTGTTTTACATCAGTTACGTCACACTAATCACCATACGACACACCTGTGCTTGCCTACTCCATGATCAAACACGATAGCAGATGGCTTCCATCTTGTTTACTGACGGTACTACTTATTTTAAGACAGACTCGGCTTTCCAATTTATAATATCTACGTCATTGAGGATTTCCAATTTATACTCACTGGTTGCTATGACCCGCTATGGCGTTGTCTAGAAACGCGCGTGCTCGCGTTAGTTTAAAATTTTTGCTATACGTTTAACATGGACTATTTGATGTAATTTGCCTGATTTGATTTGGCCCCATTTCCATAAATTTAGGTTGTTTTTTAGAAATTTTTAGCAAATGTTAATCTTAGGTGTTTTTTAATTCTAGCCGAAGTAAATTTTTTTACAATTTATAGCGAGTTAAGTTATCGTCTCTAAGAGGCGGGCGTAGTATTTTAAATGGCGGCCATTTGCCATCATGTGTATTCTTGAAGTAGGTACACATGATGTAATCGTATGACTAATCACGTGACCAGTAGAAAACAACTCATTTACAACAATATCATCCAAAGTGAAAGTCTTAAACGTTAAAAACATAAATTATTTGTCAATTCAAATATGCATTAATGTTGTAATCTTACTGGGATAAGGAAAAGGTAGGCTTCTAACATCCAATATTTAAGACAAAATAAACATTTTACCGTTAGTACACGAATCATGCACCATGCCATAGTGCGTTTCAGCATCATTTATAACAATGTCATGAAGCAGACATTGAAATATTTATGAAAATAATTTTGAAATTTTGTGACTGAAATAAAGCTTTTCATAATTTTGTAAAATTCAACAGACAGATTTTACTTCAATCACAGTTTTCCGAAATTGTAGTCAATACGGATATTCACACACTGCTAATCAAAACTGGACAATGCTAATCATAATCAATTTTCCTGAATTTATCTAACTTGATTAGCACTTCTGCTAATCAATTTCGAAAAGTTATCGAGACCCCTGAATACCATTTCTGTTGACCTATTTCTATTATTCATGACTCCAGTCCATTATGGCATTGTAAATTGTAGGCTAATGATTTGAATTGAATTGAATTTGAATAAGTTACATGTACACAACTGTTACAACATTTCTTGATTTGAAGATCAGTATACCGCACTGGCCTAAACTAAAGGTGTTCGGTGCGTCTCAAAATAATAATGTACTGGTAACCAGTATTATAGTTCTACTTCAAATCAAAATCTTGCATAGCCTTCGTGAACAGCATTATTAACTTACTAATGCAATCAATTTTAATGTTTTTTTTTATAATTGCTTCTATGTATTGTTTACTCTTAATTAGTTTCCATTATCTGAAAAGTTTATTCATTATTAACATAAACAAAATATGTGCCAACTCTGTTGACTGTTCAGACAACTAAGTCACAACTTAGCTGTAGATGTATATTTCATTGCCAGTCAACCTTTCTTCAAATGTTACATTTTGTGTGTTTTTTTTCAGGACAAAACATTTGGATTGAAAAACAAAAAGGGTGCAAAACAGCAAAAATATGTTGCAAATGTGACAAAACAAGTTCAGACTGGAAATGTCAAAGCATCTAAGGTGAGTGTATGGTATAATAAATGGTGTAATAATAAGCACATTTTCTGGGTTTGAAGATGCAATTTCAGTTAGGGTTTTCCAGGAACCCCAAAGCTATTCTACATGTATATCCAATGATAACTGATCCTACAATCTGTGTCTTTCTATTCACAAATCAAATATCGTAGATAATATTATTATTAATTAAATTTTGATATGTCTGCTCAAAAAGATAGGTATTCCTTAAAATGCACATAAAATGAGAAATGACCCTGAAAATGCTTCTATGTGAGCAATCCATGGTTATTTTATCCACTTTACGGCAAATTTACATCAATCCGACTAAAATTAATTCAGCTATCGTCACTCAAAGTCGTAAAATTACATCTCCCATAAAAACGACTTTGCCAATTATCGAAAACACTCTTAATCCCCTCAGAAACCAGTGACGTCACAGTGACCGAATGCATATTCAGAGTCAGAATGTTTATTCCTTAATTACCTATATACACCCGACGTGTGTATTCATTAATACCTGACTGATTCCTTAATCCCCCTGATTAAATAAAACAATTGACTACGGAATAATTTGTTTTGGAATTCATTTTAATTCAAGATCCAATTTAAGATTTGTTTCATAATGTACAGTCGTTCTGTTTTCCCACAGCAACAATTTTAATACTCTACCATTGTGTGCAATCCAAATGATTCGAGATACATTTTTGTCAGAAGAGTATTGTGGTTCTAATTTAGAATTTGTTTCATTATGTACATGTATGGTTGTTCTGTTTTCTCACGGCAGCGAGGCGTCTGAGTGTTTTTAAGAGTGTTTTCGATAATTGGCAAAGTCATTTTTACGGGATACAACTTTTTGTGAAGATAGCTGAATTAATTTTAGTCAGTCAATTTGCCGTGAAGTGGATAAAATAACCATAGACTCGACATATAGAAAAATTTTAGGGCTATTTTATGTGCACTTTAAATGTTAATGGAAAAGCTAGAAAATCGGCCTCAGCGGAAATTGCATTATAAATCCAAAAATGTGTCAAATAACCTAATTTTTTAATAGACATATCTATTCAAACATTGATTTACAACCAAGTTACATCTTTTGACATTACAGTAATAATAACAATTCTTTTAATTTGTAGACTGCCCAGGCCCAAGAAGCTGACAAGAAAAATAAGAAACTTCAAAAAGAAAAAGAATTAGAGGAATTGAATGCACTTTTTAGACCAGTAAAACAAAGCGTTTCTAAAGGTAGGTTTATTTTAACAACATGTAGGTGTAAGTATCAGCTCGTTAACTATACATAACTATGATGGACAATTTCGCAAAATAGTTTGAATGTTTAGTGCAGAACTCTTCTGTTCAAATAGTTGGTTTTATTACGCCTTTACGGTACATTCAAATGCAACACTGTTTATTTATACATGTTTCATACCGTACTGATATTTAATGTAATCACAACATTTAAAACTTGGGCTCTCATTGCAATCTTGTACCAGTTGGACATTTGTTCACAAATTGTAATAACCCAGAAAATTATAGGTGCCTCTAAATTTTTCTTTTTATCTTTGAATGGGTAAAAACAACAAAATGAACTGTGAATGTGGTTATCTGACAGATAGAGATATGGCAGAAATATGAAAAATGAGAGTACTGTTTAGAGAAATGTTCTTAAATTTCTCACCTTTGTGGTTTCTCCTTAGGAACTCTAGCTTCACCAACTATCTTCTCTGTGAACATACTCATTTATCTCCCCTCTCTATATGGGTAGGAACAGGAATTAGTATTTCTTCAGGGTGCTATGAATTTAATATTGTTTCATGTCTAACACAAGCTTCCAGAACTTGGACATGTGACTTGTTGCCAATTTGGGATGGTGGGGGAGTATTGCTGAAGTGAACAAATTTAGTTCCTCCCAGGACTGCATGTCCTTAGCCTAGTTTAGCTCTGAATGTCGGTCTCATTACACTCACCCTGACCGTTCAGGGACTGGCCTATTCAATCAATGTCGAAAATAATTTGAACCCCAGTCAATTTTACTGAGCAACTTTTCACTGCGAAACATCGGAGTGTCAATCCGTGTGGAGGTCTGTACAATGTAAAGGAACATCTTAGTGACAAAATAAGACCTTGCTTACCTCGCTAGACTCAGTATGAGCGAAACAACACGCTGTTTAAAATACGTCCCCTCCTATCAAACTACCCTCTCGCCACCATGACACAGCGTGTTGTGATGCTCATACTGACTCTAGCGAAATGAGCAAGGTCTTATTTTCTCACTGAGATGTTCCATTACACTGTACACGCGTCCACACGGAGTGACACTCATCATTTAGCAGTGAAAAGTTGCCCAGTAAAATTGGTGGTCAAATTATTTTCGACATTGATTGAATGGGCCAGTCCCTGAACGTTCAGGGTGAGTGTAATGAGACCGACGTTCAGAGCTGAACTAGTCCTTAGCCTAGCATTCGACCATTGGTTTAATGGAAAATTATGTTTTGAGAATAGTCAATAACAACTATGCATTCTGGCCAATAGCTGAGCGATATTGAGAACTGATAAAGAAAGCAGCACCAACATTGAAATGGCTCATTCATCAAAAAAAAATTGCTTTATCTTGACAAAAACAAACAGTATCTTTTCATGGCACATTCACTAGACTTAATGACATGCCTGTAGGCTAGCAGACGTCAATGTCTTTGAGGTATGCAAGGGAGACTACTCTGATTGCTATTTTTGATTAGTCTTGATTATTTGGTAATTTAAACAACATAACTATATCAGTATTGTGTTCTTAAAATTCATTGGATTGATGTCCATCAATATTGCACTTGGTCTGCTCTTATAATCACAAATAATTATTGAACACTTTGCTTTATGAATTGCCAGTTCACACAGAATGACCTTGATCTTTCTGAAAAGAAAGGGAAATTTAAGAGGAATGATAATGATTATAATATTCTAAAACAAGATTACATGTACATAAAAACTGAATGTTTTATATATGTATTTATATAATATATATTTTTCCAAGAGATCTTTATTCGAAGAAAGCAGGGGACTATGAAAATGGATCAGTCTGTCTGTCTGTCAGTTTGTCTGTCTGTCGCACTTTTTGGGACACAATTACTTGCCTTCTAACTGAGCTAGAATGTTCAAACTTGGTGTAGGTGTTCATTAGGTGAATGCCTGATGTAGTTTAATGATGAACATTTTCTGCTTAGGGTAAGCAGAGATAAGCAATTTGATGGGTTGATGCATTGGGGCATGATAATTTGTGTTACAATGAAGTGAGAGGGATGAAACTCCTACTATAGATTCGTTATATCATTACATGTACCTTGACTGAAACTCTGGAACATAAAAACTCTGCTTTTAATTGAGGTAGAATGTTTAAACTAAAGTGCACATAAAATGGTCCTGAAAATTTTTCTATGTGAGCAGTCCATGGTTATATTATCCACTTTACGGCAAATTCACATCAATCCTACTAAATTATATTCAGCTATCTTTGAAGTTTGATTGCTCGATACTTTTGAAAAAATAAATGTGCGATTAAGTAATATGTGTCATCTATTTATTTTGGGATTTTTTCAGGGGCCATCAGCCTCCCTGTTGGCTTTTTTTTTATTAGTTTATACTTTATAGATTTGTTTCAGAAATTCCATAGTTTATAAATTTGTTTCTTACATGTATATTTTTTTATCTAGGTACCGATCCAAAGTCAGTTTTATGTCAGTTTTTTAAGCAAGGTCAGTGTACCAAGGGTGATAAGTGTAAATTTTCTCATGACTTAAATATTGGTCGTAAAGCTGAAAAGAGAGATTTATATACAGATACCAGGGAAAATGGTAAGATAATTATTTTACATTTTTGTCATCTAAAGGAAAAGTGCTTAAGATAAATATATTTGTAGAGTCTGTAGGATTGTAAAAATTTGATTAAAAGAAAAAAAGGCTATTATTTTTGCGCAGTTTTTAAAATTATCACAGTTTTGATTTTAATATGCCTTTACAGTAAATATCTTGCAGTCAGTCAGGATTCAGGAATATTTTGCCTTTAAATTACTGAGCAAATTTATTTATTTTCAGATGCTGATAGAACAAACTTGGTAAGCACTACTTTCATGTTTATCAGATTTCCAAATTTGAATATTAAACATTAAGTTATGGTATATTTGCATTTATATGATCAGTGCAGTGGTGACTTTTCACATTGATTCTGATTTTACTATTGAAATTAGTGAAACAAAAAAAGCATATTGACTTATGTGCCTTGTTTTACTTTGTACAATGTAGTGAACACACAAATGACAGAACTTATCATACAGTATGTATGATATTTATATGCAGTATTTGAATTACTAATTAGTGAAAAAAAGAAGCCTGTTGAATTTCCATAATTTCAGTCCATTCATAAAGTTATGTCTCTTGTTTCACTTCCCAATCTATATGAAATATAGGGGAACATAAAAGGTTACTGAGTTTCAGAAATGTTATTGAGCCGTCTAAAGCTTTTGCATTGTGGACTATTGCGACAATTTAGCTGCTGTGGGCGTAAGTTTTGTTGCTTGCCATTCTTACTTCAATAATTCTCTTTTATTTCTGGCTTATGAACTCAGTGTAAATGTTGGTATGTTATGTACAGGTTTGTAAGCATTTTTTGGATGCTGTAGAGAGTGGAGGGTATGGATGGTTTTGGACGTGTCCTAATGGAGGTGACAAGTGTACTTATAAACATGCTTTACCGGAGGGTTATGTTCTTAAAAAAGACATGAAAAAAGAAGATAAGGAAGCTGAACTTTCTATAGAAGAGTTGATAGAAAAAGAGGTACAGTAATGTTAAATTAATAGTCTTTTTAAATGTATAGCTTTTAAAGCATTGTAAGCTTGGCTGGCAATCTTGAAATACTTTAAAGTTCCACCATTGATTTCAAGCTGTACAATAGCCTAGAAATCAAAATTTTATTAATTGGTTCTAATTTGCTGTGACAAAAAACCTAGACGTATTTATTGAAAAATGGTATTAAAGACAGTACTGTGGACCAGTTATTTAAAACCTAGAACACTTTAATAAGCATTATTATTATTATATGATTTTATCAATTATATTTATTATTTATTTGTAGAGAGCGATGTTGGGTGATAATACGACTAAAGTAACACTAGAAAGTTTCATAAAGTGGAAAGAAAGAAAGGTAGCTATTGTAGTCTAAATGATAAATCTAAATGAAAGAGAAAGTTTGTTTGTTTGTGATCCCCTGGCTGGTTGAATAATTTTCTTCTTGACCCTGGTTGTTACTTAAAATTAATTTGAGACATGTGCTACCAGACCATTTTGAAGTGGACACCTTTTACTGAATCTGGGTAATCAAGACTGAATGTATGTTTACTTTTTCTAATGCCTTATATCACTTCTCACTTTGATATATTCACATAGCCATTAAATTTTTGTTCCGCTTGTTTGCAAAAATAAGACTTGTTTATTATAATATTTTATTTAGAGACGGGAAAAGAAAGAGGCTTTCGAAAAAGAAGAAAAAGAAAAGAAGAGTGCATATAAGCAAGGAAAATTAGCTGGGGTAAGTTGTCAAATCCATTGATTTTCTTCTGTTCCTCCATGTGTATGATAAAAGATCTAACTCGCCTTGATATAATTTCTCTATAAGGCACACAACTATTTGACTGAATGATCAAGACTTTGTTGGCATATTGTGATATACATTGTATGGCAGCTATATTTGCTTATTCAATACAGTAGTATCGTGTAGGATTTAGAATCTACTCAAAATGTAGTGTTAATCGTGTGTTTTATTTTGATAAGAAAAGCTCTTATTATAATTCTCATTTCATCAGAAAAAGTATATCGCAACAGTTACTTTATCTGTGGACGTAAAATTTTAAATGTAGCATAATATTTATTTTCAGAGAACAAACCTGACATTAAATAAATTACTTTGGAATAGCATATACTGTATGATATTTTTTGGGATGAGATAAAAAGGTCTTTGTTTATGTTTAATGCTACTATTGTTGATAATTGGATATTATAGATTAGTGGAAGACAAATGTTTGAGTTTGATCCTACTATTGCTGGTGAAGATGATGAGGATGCTGAAGACACAATAGATAGAGAAAAAGATGAAGAGGTAAGAAGCTCTGATGTTCTATATTTTCTGCATTTGATAAATATGCTCTATTCAACATTAATATTATAAAATTGTGATTAGTATGTGAATCCAAATGTTTGAATATTTGTTTCTAAAATACACACTGCTAAAAAAACCTCCAAAAAACCCTGAACAAACAGTACAATTCAATATGGCCATGTAAATCAAACGGTTGACTGTTTAAAGTATGTATTTATTGGATATGGAACAGCTGTTGTTAATTATATTTATAATAGAATGATATTTTTAGTTTATAGAACTTATGTGCCGGTATATGAACTTATTGATTTAGTTTACTTGTAACATCTATAAATACCTCTACAGCATTTATTGAAGCATTAAGGTTCAGAGTTCAGCTTTGTTATTGTATCATGATGTCATTAACACTCTTCCCTATAGTGTCCCATTCATAGAACTTAGTAAATGTATTTTTATGCTTCTACATTTTCATGGGGGCATATTGTGTCATCATCCATGTCCGTCCGTTCATATTTGTTTGTGGACACTTTACAGGTCATGCTTTTAAAACATATCCCAAAAGACTGGGATGAGTTCAATTTTTGCACATATCTTGGATTGCCTCTGATTGTATAAAAATCGTGCACATACCTTGTTAATCCTCTAGAGGTTAAATACAAAACTTATTTTAACATCTCCGATGGCAACTGCCTGTCTAATTTTTCTAGTGAATTTCAAATAAATATTGTACAGAGTATTAGTTATATCAATTGAACAATCTCTAGCAAATGAGATTCCAGTATCAGATGTCCTAGAAAGAGTGAGCATGGCATTCAGTGTACTAAACTAACCACTATTTACATTGGATCTTTGATTAAATACATGTACCAAATACATCTGTAAATATTAAAATTGTATATTATAGGATGTTTATGAAGGCCCGGTCGTTGATGTGATACTAGAAAATATAAAGGCTACGGATGTAGATGCCAGTGGTACACAAGCTTCTAATGAAAGATTAAAAAATATGAGAGGTAAGTTTGATTTTTTACAGTACTGTTTAGGTGACTGAAGATGTTACATTGCTGATCTGTCTCTTATGCAATCTGTGATTGTATCTGACAAGAAATAAGATCATCTTTCTAACCGTGTTTGTTTAATCCTGTTTTGGTCCATGGCATTTTCCAAATATTACGTTAGATATGTTTTTGTTAGTCATAAAATGACCTATAGGTTCTCTTTTTTTCCAGTCTATGAGTATGAGAGTAATGTAACAGTAATCTGTCAGTATTGTAAATCTTTCGTTGGGTATTACTAGTGTTTACAAATGCCTAGTTATAGTATGTGCTGTCAAGTATCTAATCTATACATTCAGTAATACAAATCAACTGACTATTTGAACTGGAATTTAGTCTATTGATATTAGTTCCATAAAATCAAATGATAAAGCCATTTTTACCAATTTGAAAGATTTATAGTCTCCAGAAATTTGAAAGAAAATGTACTAAAACAGTCAAAGGGACGGAGTTTCGCTCTACTCTTTTGTAGGTGACACAACTGCTGTTTTTTCGTTGGTTGTTACGCTTTTTTGAACTGACCTTGAGTTCGCTGTCTCATCATATTCAATATGGCATTGAATGCTGTCACTGACAAAGAACAGGCTCTTTTAGAAGATGAAATACCTAGTGGGGATACTCCTATTTGCAATGATACACTTGGAAAACAAGCTAAACAACCTGCTGTATTACTATCAGTTCAAGATACTATGAATCTTGTGTTGCAGCATCTTGAGACTATGGGACAGGCTATTTGTAAATTAGCAGACTCATATTAGTCCAATACTTGGGTCCTTTTGAGGTTCACAGTGCAGTTACTTTTGTTTCCTTTTGAATTTCCGAGTCTCCAAGAGGGGGAGGGGGAGTCTTTTCCATGGACTCCAATGTGTATGCAGGAGGACCTCAATTAAAACATTATTTGTCAGCCCTACTTATTGCTGTCCCTTGTAAGTGGGAACCGAATTCAAAGAATCCTCAGATTTTCCTTGGCCCATGTTGGGAATTGAACCAGGGATTGTTTAGTCAAGTCCAGTTCTGAGCAATTGATACTTGACAACCACTGCCCCCTCAATTAAATTTAATATTGGAATAGCAATTCAATAATGAACTGAACAGTGTTCAGCAGTAGATGCTTTACAAGTAAATATATTATCATTATTATTGATGTCCTGTTCATATTTCAGAATCGAATAAATTAGATATAGCAGCTGCCCTACCTCCTACAGCAAATAGTACTTCAGCTGACGAACAGATTGCAATGGCAATGGCAGCAACAGAAAATGGAGAAATTGCTAGTGATATACCTATTGATGAAGGCTTGTTTGATGGTGACGACATCGATATAATTGATGAAGATTTAGAAAATTTAGATTTGGATGAGGATTGATGTTGGTTCAAAGGAAATTAAATTCATGGATGATCTTGTTGAAATGTGCTATAAATCTGGAATGAACAATGTGTTAAAAACTGATTGACCATTTTGCCATGTGAAGGAAGGATTGTGATGCTTACATTTGACAGAGTTAAAAGCGGCAAATAAAACTGTTTTAAATTGATTAAATTACTACAAAAACAATCCTTCCCGTTACACAGTGTGTACGTTAAAAGTTATATTGTTATGAAGAGACTGTGCCATTTATACTTTCTTGATTGGTTAACTTTTAGGGGATAGTTATTGCTGATAATAATTGCTGAAACAGTCTAGTGGTTTAAACAAAAGTGAATAGAAAATAGCAATATCAGAATTATATTGGTGGTTCTTTTTTTGATGCTTCCAAGATGAGAAAACATTGCTTATGCAAGAAAAAGTCAATTGCTTCTCTTCTCTTCTACCACATTTAGTCTTCTGAGACAGTATGAATACCAAGTCTACTAGCTGCTTCTTTTGTTCTCTTTTATTTTGTCAATTCACTTTACAAAATGAACTAACTTGTTATATTAAAATTTAAAATTTTTCGCTATGCCCAGAATAAATTTCTCGCTAAAAATTGTCGCCTTTGTACTGTATCCAACAAAAATTCTAATATCATGTTTTCTCATGCAATGGCATACTTGTTATGTTACTTGCAGTGGACAGATATTAATCCAACTGAGTCTCAGTTCAAACATAAATTATTAACAAAATCCTTTTAAATGCAATCACTTATAGTAAACGGGGGTAAACTAAACTAAGAGGACATCTTTATGAAAGTCCCTCCCTACCTTGAGTTCAAATCAAATACTATTATAAATCACACCAAACTTTGTGTGAATGGTAAATACATTATACATGTGCACCATGTAAAATTTGGGGGAAGGTAGGGAATGTATCCAAGAATATGTGATTTGGAGATCTAACTAACAGTAAACAGCTTTTCAGTACAGTATTTATTGTTTATCGCTGATACATACAACCCACAATTAAATACAATGTTCTAGTATGTAACTCTGATAACATGTTCATATAAATTGCAACTACCCTCTTAAAGGAGATGGGCCATCTGTTTCTAATTTCTAACAAAAGATAGATATTGATGACATCCACTGAGATCAACTTATAGAAAAATTCTAGTAGCTGCCCGATTATAGCCCAGTTTACACCTGGTCGCGATAAGCCTGCCGTTCTCGACAGGTACTAGGTGATGATAAATTTCAAGAAATTGACCTGTTTACATTACATTGAGAAGGGGTCCCGGAACCGTGCCAGGTACACCAAATGTGGAACTCTCACAGGAAAGTTAAATTCAGTCCCAATGTAAATTTCCTGAGTTGAAAACAATTATTGCGGTTGATTCAATTTGGGCAGCCATTTTGACAGAACTGATGACAGAACTGTCGAAGTTTGCTGGAAAAAAGGTTATGGCTCTTGACGCATGCGCAATAATTTAACCTCACTTCAATGGTCAACTCAACATGGTACACTACAAAAAATTAACAGTGCCTGGCATGCTTGAAGTTTATGTTATAAACTGGTTTTATGTCTTAGTTTTAGAGAGAAAGAATGTGTTAGTGACATCATCAAAACCATGCATTAAAACTGATATTTGTAGTGAATTGGTCAAGTTTGTGCGTCAAAATTAACTATCTTTGACAATTGCTAGTTCTAATTCCATCAGTTACCAACCCAATCTTTAATTTAGTTTGGATGAAGGCATCTTGAAAGTTTTTAGATGTTGACTTATTGATGCATGTATCTATTGTTGTAATATAAAAATAGGTGGCCCCTCTTAATGCTTGTTGAACATGAAACAAAATTAACTGGCTTTAACTCTTAAACTAAGTCTCGCATCCACATGCATAGCCTGCCAAAAACAAAGCTCAATATTGTCGGTGTACATGTATATAACATGTACATATGCATTGATCAGTTTTTGGGGTGAAATACAATACTGTTTTTAAGCTGGGTTTGACAGCATTATGTTTTTATTAGTAAGCATATGTACATTTGTATCTATTGATTCTGTGTATTTTCAATGTAGATTATTATATTTGTTCAGAAGAATTCTTTGGTTAAATTTTACAATTTATTATTTATTAAAAAAAGTTATTGTTTAGAGTTAACTTGTGGCTATTTACAATATGAAAGAAATATCTATTAACTGAATAGAAGTAAAGAGCATTATTAATGTGAGGTGTAAATAAACAAAACCATGAATATTGTGATATACATAGATAAGAATGTACATCTATTTCAATTATTATAATGCCCACATATATAAATGAGCTTGTATATTGTCATGCCTCAGTCTATCCAATGCCTTTTAATCATTCCACAGGTGCATGTGATAAAGACATAATTTTCAAACTTGCTGGGCTTAGTCATCTGCTTATAGATATTAATCCTGTATTAAAATTAAGCAAAGAAACCTATACTGCGTGTGTAGAACAAACTTGTGTTCACTAGAATCCGATTTAAGAATGTTGAGTGATTGATTTTCTTATCTTGAGCGCTTGACTTGGTTAGCATGTGAAATTATACATTTGTTGTAACTTTCATAATACACAACACACTTTTAATTTCAAACTTGGTATATTCAAATTATCACTGTAGCTGTACTTGAACTTAAATTTTACACATCTTTGTTGGGCATCTATTATTGCAATGTTCTGTGTTAAAATTATATTTGGAATGTGTTTAACCAATACTATCAAATATGTGAAAATGACAGACACCAACATTGTCCACCCATTAAACCGTACTTGGTTCTATGTAGCCAAGACAACATTGTTGCCTGGCAATATGTGTTTTGAAATTTAAACTATTAGTCTCCACAACAGTTTGTAATGTGGTATACGTTCATTCTTACATAATAACTATTCTCAGAGCTTTTAAGGAAATTAGAGGTTAAAATTCAAAATTTATTTGCCTAGCAAATGTAACAAAATATGTAGTTATTGCCTACACATATGTTGGGTTGTACATATATATCAGCCCTTTAAGAGATATCCAGGGAAAATAGGGCCATTTCAAATAATGTATTGTAATTCAGGTAACATCCAGCATCTAATAGAGCATATCATTTGGCAATATACACATTACAGTTCATTAATTATTATGGATCTGTCTCTGTCTATCATTAGTACTACACTGTAATTAATATCAAAAATTCCTTCAATATCCCCAAACAATGAAATAAAATATACACAATTTAAAGTTTGTTGTTATTTTATTTATTCATTATCAGGCAAAGCATGTAGATTATCTGCCATAAAATAATACAATAATTTATTTATTTTACTTACCAGTATTGAAAATAAATTTTGTGCAGAATATATTCCACATAGATGCATTGTGTAAGATTTAGATATAGACGGGTTTACCTCAAACTGATTAAAACACAGATCCAATTTCGTTTCGTTTTTTATAGTTCAAAATTTCGTTTTCACTTGTCTTCACTACTCTTGGATCTGGAGGACTTCTTATTTAACTAGTGTTCTGCCTGAAATGAGGGGTCAGCCAATCAAATGGTCTGTCGAATCGACCATTTGACCTTTTCATGCGTGGAACTGTGGGTAGATATTACCAGCCAATGACGTCTATACTAACACCAGCGGATAGAAATCAAAACAAAACAAAAGTAGATTTTAAAAACCATGGCGGTCGCTAATTGGTTAATCGAATGACTGACATTATCGGGTCAAATGTCCCGTGCTTGATTCCCGACGTCATAGAACGTGAGCTCCCACTATAACTTGTTAGATCTACATGAGTGTAGGCCATCAAAAGTATAAAAAACGAAACGAAATATAGATCTATATTTTAATTAGATTGGGCTTACGAGAGAGAGAGAGAGAAATGGGGTTTAACGTCCACTCAACACAAACTAGGTCATTTCGGGACTAACATATGGTTTACTTTTATTTCAATAATTCGCTTGCACGAAGGGGTTTTAGCAGATTGGGCTTACCTTTTCCACTTAATATCTAAATGATTTTTAGACTCTAGAGTGCTGATTTGGGGTTTGTCATTTAAATAATCTCTAAATAGTAATTTATATAATATTTGAAACCAGAGATAGAAATAGCTCTCACACAATGTGACTTTAAAAGAAATGAAGAAAGACTTAAGATCTTGACAACCAAGTTGTTCTGGGAGACTGTTCAATACAATAGTGTCATGGGTGAATATCTCTTCTTAAATGAAACATAAACAAGTTTGTTTCTAAAATTCAATATTTAAAAATATTTCAACCGAGTACAACTTACAACTTTTACTTTGTTTAAAGTTCCAATTTCACTTTTTCTAAGAAAGTCAAAATATAATTATTTCTATGTTTTTTGTTCAAAAGGTTGTCAACTCACTATTATACGATCATGGACAAAATTTTGGGGGGGTTAAAAAGGGTGACACTAGTTGATTGAGGAAATAGTTACTCAATTACCTCCCTTGTTTTCCCATTCTTCTACATGGACGGCCATCTTCAAACGTTTGAATTTGAAGTTGAAAATGATATTTTTGCCAATTTCTCAACTGGCAATAGTGAATTATAGGAGTAATAGGATTATTCTTTAACAAGGTAGGACTGTTTATAGGTTCAATCTATTTTGGGGCTTTATTTTCATAAATTTTAAAAATATAACTTAAAAAAATGCTATTGGAACTTTAAAGTGGTATGTACGTGTATACAGCCCTTGCAAGTTTGTATGATAAAATATTGACGGTAAAATTTAAAATTTATCGATATTCTATGATTGACCATACATCTCAAAGTGTTGAAATTCTATAATAGACCATACATGTAAAATGTAGATCAGTGCATAACAATAAATAAACTAACAAATTCATGTAATAGTAATAAATAAATCATCAATTTCCAGCCTTAACAATAATATAGAGAAATAAATTGGTAGCATAAAAACAATTCCATCTTGTGTATTTTTTATTTTTTTTGGTGAACTCTAAATCCTAGATTGTCTCCATTTTTTGTAAAACATCAAATACATGTATTTACACTGTATAATACTATAAAAAGATTTCAGCAAATAAATAAGCTATGGCAAATATGTAGTTTGAAAGAATCTTTATCAAGTCAAAAATGATATTTCTAAACTTTGTTAAAAAAAAGTTAATGTCCAAACACTTAGTAAATAATTTCTATTTTAAGTCCACTAGATCTAAGTTAAGAAAATGACCATTCTGTTTATTAAACTCTCTTTCGTAATAGTCTTGAGACTTCTTTCCAACATATAATATTATATGAATGGATTAGAAAGACTGCACTATAAAACCTATCTTTAAACAGGAAGATTATACATGAATATCTTAACAATAACCATATTTAAAAATAGTGCAGTCTTTCTAATCCATTCATATAATATTATATGCAATACACATATATATCTTATATAGCCATCACATACAGTTAAAAGTGAAATCCTGATGTTTGCATTTTTAAGTCTAAACACAATAACCAGGCATCAATATGCATTTTGTTAAATTAGCAGTTAAATATAAATACACTAAATCATCTTTGTAGTAGAACATACTCTTGTAATTTTCTAGGAAGTTTTAGTTGAGGAATAACATTGGGTAGATATCGGTATCTTAATCCTGATCGTATCTTATGTCTACACAGGGTTAGCAGGGAACGTGGTAATACACATAATGGAAGCAGCATTTCACTCAATTTATTATCCCTTGCAATATCAGCAATGAGCTCTCCTTTAGCATTACGTAGATCGAACTGTCCTGAAGCTTTGATGAGTAATTCTAAGCAAGCATCATCATTATCTGTATTCAATCCACTGGCTTGAATAGCAGCAGCTCTCATTAAAGCAGTCTGTCCATTTAGATTTCGAGTCGTTACATCAGCATTATATTCCAGTAAAATTTTAATAATTTCTAAATGACATTTTCGTGCAGCCCAACTTAAGGCTGTTTCGTGATTATAATCTAATACATCGACATATGCTTCATTTTGTAACAGAAGTTTAACACACTGTACATTGTTTGTATAGCTAGCCCAATGTAAAGGTGTATCATTATTACCATCACCAACATTAACATCTGCACCATGTTGTAATAATATATCTACACAAAATACATCTCTTTCAGCAGCATAATGTAAAGCTGTTCTTCCATATCCATCTACTTCATTAACCTGTCAAAGAAACATAGAGCACTGACATAAATGTGAATAGATAAAAAAAAAACTCACTTCATTGGTCAGATATAACAACCTTGCAATCTTAAGAATCCTAGCCAACTCTATGGGTTTCAGATACATCTAATTGGTCTTATGGAGTACCATGTTGCACTTATCAGATGCTTAAAATATGTTGAAGAGCAAAGGTGGACTTTCATTATAACAAGTCTGAAAAGAGCAATCCACAAAACCGACCTGGCCATAATATGGGTAGTGGTTACCTCTACAAGAGCTTCATGTCAGTTGTGTAGGCAGTCTAAACAGGCTGTAGCATTCTAATTGTTAAGGTAAATACAGATACATGTACAAAGTATGCAAGAGCAATAACTCAGGAAGATATTTACAGAAACAACTGACAAACGACATACAATAAATGATAAAGTGATGGTAATACAGTTTACATGTATGTATATATATATATATTATATATATGTTTTCAAAATTATTAATACAACCGCAAAGCTGCACTACATTGTTTTACGGTAAAAGATAAAAGGTATGCCGAATATACACACTGATTTCAACACTGGTTTAATAACATTTTAATGTATGACCACCTTTTCACAAGGCACTATATTTGCATATTTTAAATTATACATACCCTAGCTCCCTTCTGTAATAGAAGCCTCAAACAGTAATTATCACTAGCCATACAGGCACAATGTAATGGTAATAATGTACCATGTAGGCGATTAACATCCGCTCCTAATTCTATCAACTGTTCTATATCATCGTTCGAGTTAGAAAATGTACGCCAGTTACTGATGGCTCTAATTAATCTGTCAGATAAATTGTATCTTTGCTGTAAGTTTTCCATCACGTACCACATAACGTTCTAATCCTGCAAGATAAGAAAATCATCTTACTTTAGAAGTCATTAAATATAAGTAAGATACAGTTTTGTTCTTTGATATTGTGGTCCAGTGATGTAAAATCAGTTATTTGAATCTTTCATAAACTAACAATACATATAAATGGGTGACCTGTTGCCTCACGTAGAGAGTATAAAGCAAATCAATCTAACTCTGAATACCAGTAGATCTACATGCACGTACCTGACCAATTTAGCATTTAAATTTAGCAGTACTTTGTAATCAATCTTTTGTGTTCTGAAATAAAGTAAATTATTTATTCACATGGGTAATCTGGCATATAAATCTCATGTAATACTGCAGCTAATAAAGTACCATGAGTACCAGTAGTGTGTAGTGAGTAAAGTCACCAACTTGAATTGTATTTCCTCAAAAATAATAATTAGGATCAACTTTGACATCTTTTGCTAATGATCTAATTTACTTAATATTTGAATTTTATTCTGGCTTGCTAGCGACTGTATTACCTTTGATTGAGGCTCCATTGTATCTCATGTTACGTGCTTAGAAAAAAGATTACAATAAATGACAAGTCTAGTACTAGTAGAAGTATTTATGAAAGATGTATGCGGTGTCTTCAATGACTGAAAACAATGTGGTAGCTACCATTCCTGGTTTTTGAATGTCAAAAACGAAAATCCATTTAGTTATATTTGGAACCGATTGATAAAAGAAATATTAAAATATAGCGATTTAGAGAAGTGGAACAAATATTTCTAATGTTTAAATGAGAACACAGTGTGGTTTCATGTGTTTTGTTAAGTTTGTGTAATTAACAATCAAATGATAGCAAAATATAAAAAATATGTAAATTAATTTGTCTTTTATTCACGGTGGATGGGTAATTGTAATGCGCGATAAAGTCTCCCTTCTTTTGACCTTAATTCTCCTGACATTTTTACAAAAATCTCCTGACATTTTACTTGTGGCCAATCACATGTATGTTACCAGGGGGTTGAATTCACAATATAATTTTATGATTGAGAAGCCACATTCTGTCTTATATGCAGGTCACTTCAACGTTCATTTGGAAAATCTCAATCCCAGACTATAATTCAATACGCTTTTATTTTTTTTCATCCAGAAAATGATTTACTGGTATTGAAATTGCACATTTAAGAAAGAGAACCTGATAGGATAGCTTTATATTGCAGATAATTTTGGGGGTATTTTAATAGTGCTCACAGGAGGAGGGTCTGCAATCATGTGACATTTGTTTTATAGGCTACTAGCAAACTCAATACTGATGATGATGATATCTTGACAAATAATTGATTTAAACAACTCAATTTTCACAGACATTTAGCCTTCCAATATTCTAATTTGAGAGTTGGAACTCATAAAACAGATATTATAGTAGCTAAAAGGAAATAAAATAAGGGTTTAACATCCCAGTGTAGCCAAAAGAAGCCGACATATTACTGCAATTTTATGTCTGTTCATGTTGAGTATTTATTTTCTAGATATACACAAATATATCAATTTGATGACAACATAATAATATATGTACAATGTATTATATAATATAATACAAAATATCAAAGTTGAATCAATTACGTATACGCATGCACATCAAATTTAGCTGGATTCTATTAATAGCATAAATCATAGCTTGTGGATATTTGTTTACAGCTGTTCTAGCACGACTATATTAGTGATCGGGAAACTGTTTCAGGAAGCACGGCACCTTGCAGTGGTCCAGACAGATGTACGTCGACATAAAGTATGATAAAGGAAAATAAGCTCTTTCGTTTACAGTAAAATATAATTAAGGCAAAACTGCATAAATGATAATAGTAATACCGGTAGCACAAATCAAACCTACTAACGATAAATCCACTGTGTAACCAGCTTGACAGATTTGACAGCAAGTAGGTACCATTAAATTCACCGGATGTCATACGTTTTCTATCAACAAAGCTGACCCAGTCAGTTGACCGTAATAAACCGGAACACAAACATTCACATTCCGTTATCCAGCCATAGATCCCCAAACTGGTCCGCAGTGGATCTTATTTTATCGCGAACATTACCGAAAGTGAAATGTATGACAAAGTGGAGATTCTATCATTTACAATAAAATATTAATATAAATCAGTTTATAAACCTTTACTTTACACAAATATATGCTTCTTGACTCATTTTCAGGCTTGGTTAGGATCTCTATTCAAAAATTTGCTAGATACTATATATTAAAATAAAAGATAGGTTGCCAGGCAACGAAACATATGCCCACAGCAGCTAAATCGTCCGGGCAGTCAACAAGGGTTGGTGCATATTTTTACTTTTTTCGGTAATGAAACATTTGTAATACACTTAAAATTGATTAAGAGTACTCAACAACTCATTATGTAATTATCAGAAAATCATTAGAATTTGATTGCTTTTTATAAAGTTTTACCCCACGCTAACAAGGGTTGGTGCATATTTTTACTTTTTTCAGTAATGAAACATTTGTAATACACTTAAAATTGATTAGGAGTAACAACTCATTATGTAATTATCAGAAAATCATTAAAATTTGATTGCTTTTTATAAAGTTTTACACCACGCTAACAATTAGTATACATGAAACATGTAATATCATGGATTTAGCTGTTCAGTTATCAAAATTCATTGAAAATCAAAATACTTGTTTGTTTCAACACCTTAAACTCTGTGTATCAATCTAAAGTCAATTGGATGATAAGTTTGGCCTCTATAGCGTCACAAGATTTTTTGAAGTTATCAAGGGAGATAACTCTGGCAGTAATTATTTGAAATCTCTGAATGAAAATCAATAGGATTCTTCGTTTCATGACCTTAATCTCTGGGAGATAACTCTGGCAGTAATTATTTGAAATCTCTGAAAATCAATAGGATTCTTCGTCTCATGACATTAAACACTGTAAATTTAAAGTCGATCGGATATTAACTTTGGCCTCTAGAGCTTCCACAGAATTTTTTCAAAGTGATCTGGCAGTAATTATTGAAAATCACTGAAAATCGATAGACATCTTCGTCTCATGACTGTAAACACTATGTATAACTTTGAAGTCAATCGAATATTAACTTTGGCCTCTAGAGCATCCACAAGATTTTTTGAAGTGATCAAGGGCCATAACTCTGGCAGTAATTATCGGAAATAGCTGAAAATCAAAAGGCTTCTTCGTTTCATGATCTCAGACACTGTGTATAAATTTAAACTCAATCAGATATTAATTTTGGCCTCTAGAGCATCCACAGGATTTTTTGAAGTGATCAAGGGCCATAACTCTGGTAGTTATTATCGGAAATTGCTGAAAATCAATAGGATTCTTCGTCTCATGACCTTAAACACTGTGTATAAATTTAAAGTCAATCGGATATTAACTTTAGCCTCTAGAGCGTCCACAAGCAATTGTGGGCGCCGGACGGACGGGGGTGACGACAATATACGACCACATTTCAATGTGGGCGTATGAAAAGGTTATATTTATATTATAGGCCTAATTAATTAACACAAGTGACAAAATGTATCATTTCTTACACTTTAAAGTAAACATTAAATCTGTGTATCTTGATTAGTTGAAAGTATATTACAATTAGCCTGACCCAAGACAAGACCAAAATTCTAGACTGGATTTTTTTTTTTTCTTTTTTAGTGCACACAATATTTACTAGATTAAATTGATTGTGAAGACAATCATGGTATTTCATTAAAGACAGGTTGCCAGGCAACGAAATATACGCCCACAGCAGCTTAATCATCCGGGCAGTCAACAAGGGTTGTCACATATTTTTACTTTTTCGGTAATGAAACAGTTGTAACAAGCCAACAGTGAGGCTGATGTCCCCCGCCGAAATCCCAAAATAAATTGATGACACATATTAATTAATCGCACATTTATTTTTTTCAATTAACGTATCGAGCAATCAAACTGTACACGAAGTGTCATCCAAAATTGTTTTATAAAGAAAAATGCTAAAACCGACGAGAAAAATGAAAATGTACCCTAGTTAGGGGGACCCTAAAGGCAGACAAAAGGGCCCCCACGCTTGACAAAAGGGCCCCCCTGGCCAAGGGAAAGGGCCCTTGTGTCCAAGTCAATCGTTTCTATACACTGTTACTGTCGAATCCATTACTGAATGAGAATGCAGTCATTGTATTGGCATAAAAATCATCAATCAAGATGAACCTAAGTTATCTTGTCCCAAAGTATCAACCAATCAATTTGCTTATCTCTGCCTACCCTAAGAAGAAAATGCTCATCTTCGAACTCCATCAAGGCATTGACCTAATAAGCATACACACCAATTTTGAACATTTTCACTCAATTCGAAGGAGAGTTATTGTGTTCCAGAGTCTCGGCAAATCAAATTACTTATCGCTCTGCTTAACCTGAGCAGAAAATGCTCATTATCGATCTTAGTCAAGGAATTACTGTAATGAAACTATACACCAAGTTTGATCACTCTCACTTAATTAGAACTAAAGTTATCGTGTCCCAAAGTATCAACCAATCGAATTGCTTATCTCTGCTTACCCTAAGCGGAAAATGCTCATCTTCGAACTCCACCAAGGCATTGACCTAATAAGCATATACACCAAGTTTGAACATTTTAACTCAATTCGAAGGAGAGTTATTGTGTTCCAAAGTCTCGACCAATCAAATTGCGTATCGCTCTGCTTACCCTGGGCAGAAAATGCTCATTATCGAACTTAGTCGAGGTATTACTGTAATGAAACTATACACCAAGTTTCATCCCTCTCACTTAATTAGAACTAAAGTTATCGTGTCCCAAAGCATCAACCAATCAAATTGCTTATCTCTGCTTACCCTAAGCGGAAAATGCTCATCTTCGAACTACATCAAGACATTGACCTAATAAGCATATATACTCCAAGTTTGAACATTTTAACTCAATTAGAAGGAGAATTATTGTGTTCCAAAGTCTCGACCAATCAAATTGCGTATCGCTCTGCCTACCCTGAGCAGAAAATACTCATTATCGAACTTAGTCAAGGTATTACTGTAATGAAACTATACACCAAGTTTCATCACTCTCACTTAATTTGAACTAAAGTTATCGTGTCCCAAGGCATCAACCAATCAAATTGCTTATCTCTGCTTACCCTAAGCGGAAAATGCTCATCTTCGAACTCCATCAAGGCATTGACCTAATAAACACATACACCAAGTTTGAACATTCTAGCTCAATTAGGAAGATAGTTATTGTGTCCCAAAAAGTGTGACGGACAGACAGAAGGACAGACAGACGGACAGACAGACAGACAGACAGACGGACGAACCCATTTTAATAGTCCCCCAACTTTCTTCGAAAGGCGGGGGACAATAAACTAAAATCTGATTAAGAGTAACAACTCATTATGTAATCATCAGACTTTGTTTGCTTTTTATAAAGTTTTGACCCACGCTAACAATTAGTATGGCAGTAATTATTTGAAATCGCTGAAAATCAATAGGATTCTTTGTCTCAGGACCTTAAATACTGTGTGTAAATTTAAAGTCAATCAGATATTAACTTTGGCCTCTACAGCAGCCATAGGATTTTTTGTAGTGATCAAGGACCATAACTCTGGTAGTAATTATTTGAAATCGCTGAAAAACAATAGGCTTCTTCTTCTCATGACCTTAAACACTGTATCTGTATATAAAGTCAATCGGATATTCACTTTAGCCTTTAGAGCGTCCACAAGCAATGTGGACACCGGCCGGACAGGGGTGTATAAAAACAGTTGGAAATCAATAAGCTTCATTTCATGAACATAAACAGGATTATCAATGCAATCGGGTGGAGTATTCATAAGATTTTTTAAATTGATCAGTCTTTTTTTTCTTAAATACCTGGGATCTCCTGAAACTACATGTACCAGTATAATAATGTATGTAGTGGTCAACAATAATTCTTGCAGGAATATTCCAAGTCTTTTTAGTGGGCTTTACAGAGCATTGGGTCCAAACCACCATTAATTATCAATCTGTTAGTAACCCATGGTTCCTTATACTCTTTCTCTCCCCTTTCCCCCATGGTAATTTTTGTTGATTTTTATTTTTTAAATTGTAAGAAAAAGGTTTGAATTTACAGTTTCTAGATTTGGGTGAGTATTCATGATTTACATGGTGAACCTCGCTCCATCAGTGGTAGAAAGCTTTACACAACAAAAATGTGCGAAAATGTTAGAGCTGGTCAAACAGACAAAAAATAACATTAACAAGTCAAAGGTGACCTAAAGCCATAAACACACAAAAAAAGATCTGCTGACAATAAAAAAAATCTCCATTTAATAACTTTTAATGGAATATTTTATTGATTTAACAACATACATGCAAAATCTATTTTCTTTTAAATATGCTAAAGATGTGAAATAAACAACTATTTACAGATTACTGGATCCAGATAAATACAGTTTCTATTGGAATTTACATTCTGGTAACATGGAATTTACAATCTGGTAACATAACTCCATCTTTAATTCTATAGGTAATTCTTTACCGACACTTACATTTCATTTCTTTGAACGTTTGCCAGAAAAACAAATATTTGTTTATTAATTGGAAACAAAAAAACAATTAGATAATATTTCATAATAAAATAACGAATTGAATTCATTGGAAAATAATTCTTCTATTATAGTTCACTGCACTATCATTACTATCAAGGTACAATTCATTAATAATGTTTTCTATCTTCATTTTGTATAACCATGCTTCTACAGTACTTTATGGTTTAATCAATTGGGTTGTTTTATGTGCTATTAAAATGTTTCCAGCAACAGAACACAGTATTCAATTCCATTCTTTATTTGAATCAAACAACAGCTGAGCTATAAACCTATAACGTTCATTTATAGAATATAATGTCAAATATAGAACTCTTCCTTCTTGGGCCGAGTTTTCTAACACAAAGTTGATTTAACAAATGTGAAAATGGACAAGTAACCAAATAAGTTCCACCAAGCCATACAAATGTTTTCCATGAAAAAGAAATTATATGATAATAATTGTTAAATGGTTTCTCTTCTCTTGTAAGGTACATGACTTGAGTAAAAATTGTGACTTTTCATTGATGTCAATCTTTCTCTCTCTGCTGGTGGTATATTTGGACGGATTTTAAAATTTGGGCCATGAAGTGTATAAAATTTTCTCAATGCTTTATCAATTTCCTTTCGTATGAAAAGCATAAAAAGCTTTTGACCAATGGGATTAAGATGGACACCATCATCGAGCATATGCGGTTTTTCTGGGCCTCTTCTGAAAAATTTTTCATGTTTTGATAATCTAATTTTAGTCTTGTACTTGAGAATGTGTTTCAGTTCACTATTCAGTTCTTTACGATCTTTATCATAGTCTTCAGCCGTTTGATAACGAGGTTTGGGGCGCACAAATACCGATCCTATAAGTACAGGAATTCCTCTAGAATGAACAATACGTTCAGCCAATCTCACCATAGCACTTGCTATAGATGCAGGTCGTTTTTTTGGATTGATATCATTTCCTCCACTTTGTATGAAGACTAAGTGTGTTGATTCTGGAATATCATCAATCATAGAGAAGATGTTTTCTATCTGAAATCAGACATATCAATATTTCTTTAAATGTGAGTTCAACCTAAAACATAACGCTAACGCTACAATATACGTCCACATTCCTACTTTGATTGATATGGTACTTTGTCAAGAAGGCTAGGCGTTTGGTTTGTTTAGCGTTGAGGGTCGTGCATCAACATTAATAGTTGCCGTCCTTAGAGTATAAGGAATAACTATACCAAGATAATCCATTCAGAATTGTGCCTTCCTAACACTAAAGGCAAAAAGTGGGCGTGGCTCTGCCCCTGGGGGTCGGGACATTCATCAAAATCAATAGTGGACGCCCTCAGGCTATAAGGAATACATAAACCAAATGGGTGTTGCTGTCCCATGGGGTCGGGCATGCACCCAAAACAAAAGGGGTCATCCTTAGGGTATAAGGAATAAGTATTTTAAGTTTCAAGATGACCGATTAAGAATTGTGGCCTGTAGGCGACACACAAAAAGAAAATGGGCGTGACTCTGCCCCTGGGGGTTGGGCATGCACCCCAAATGATAGAAATGTTCCTTAGGGTACAAAGCATAATCATTCAAAGTTTCAAGATGATACGTTAAGAAATGTGGCTTGTAGACGACAAACAAATAAATACAAGGAATGGGCGTGGCTCTGCCATTGGGGGTTGGGCATGCACCAAAAAACAATACGGATCATCCTTAGGGTAAGTATACAAAGTTTTAAGAAAATACAGTTAGAATTGCGGCTTCTAGGCGACACAGAGACACACAAAAAGAAAATGGGCGTGGCTCTGCCCCTGGGGGGTTGGGCATGCACCCCAAACGATAGGGATCATCCTTAGAGTATAAAGAGTAAGTATACAAAGTTTTAAAGAAAATCCAATAAGAATTGCGGCCTGTAGGCGACACAAAGACACACGATAAGAAAATGGGCGTGGCTCTGCCCCAGGGGGTTGGGCATGCACCCCAAATGATAGGGATGTTCCTTAGGGTACAAAGAATGTGTATGCTAAGTTTCAAAATTATAAGTTAAGAAATGTGGCCTGTAGACGACAAACAAATACATACTAGAAATGGGCGTGGCTCTGTCCCTGGGGGTCGGGCATGCACCAAAAACAATAGAGATCTTCCTTAGGGTATAAGGAATACGTATACCAAGTTTGAAGAAAATCCAGTAAGAATTGCGCCCTGTAGGCGACACAAAGACACACGAAAAGAAAATGGGCGTGGCTCTGCCCCTGGGGGTGGGGCATACACCCCAAATGATAGGGATGTTCCTTAGGGTACAAAGAATGTGTATGCTAAGTTTCAAAATTATAAGTTAAGAAATGTGGCCTGTAGACGACAAACAAACAAATACTAGAAATGGGCGTGGCTCGGCCCCTGGGGGTCGGGCATGCCCCAAAAACAATAGGGATCTTCCTTGGGGTATAAGGAATAAGTATACCAAGTTTGAAGAAAATCCATGAAGAATTGCGGCCTGTAGGCGAACCACAGACACACACACACACACACATACATACATACATACACACACACACACACACACACACACACACACACACACACAGGGGCGACGGCATAATACGTTCACATTATGAATGTGGACGTATAAAAATTAATTATTTTAGTGTAAACAAGGCTTAAGGCGCTAAATCGTTATTATTTGAGAGAGAGAGAGAGAGAGAGAGAGAGAGAGAAATGGGGTTTAACCTCCACTCGACACAAACTAGGTCATTTTGGGACGAACATATGGTTTCATTTTTATTTCAATAATTCGCTTGCGCGTAGGGGTCTTTAGCAGTGGGAGGAAACCGGAGTGCCTGGAGGAAACCCACAAGGTTGAGAAGGCGCCCCTATCTCCATGCCACATACGCTCACACCAGGGCTCGAAACCACAGCCGCAAGTCAGAGGTGACCGGCCAGCTAGAGGTCGAAGCGTGGCACTCTAGACCACTAGGCCATCCCAACCCCCCCTATTATTTGAGACCTAGAAATTGCCACAAATGGGTCGCAATGCATACAATAATGTAATATGAATGTATACAAACTTATTTACATTCAATCGTTTTTGTTTGTAATCTAATTTCAAATTAGTTATGTTCGACGAAATACGCCAGAAGTTTCAATAGGGTGGCTATTTCGAGTGTCTTTTTATTCCAGTCTACATACGAGGGTTTGATTTGGTGCAATGTTTCTAGCCTCGTTCCTCGAATCTCTTGCTAGAACTGGGGCTGAAACGCATTATGGTACATGATTCCTGTACCAATGGTAAAATGCTTATTTTGGTTTAAATATTGGATATCTTTTCCCGGTAAAATGACAACGTCAGTGTTGATTTAAATTGACAAATAATTCGTATTTGAATGCCAAAGACTTTGGGCGATTTTGAGTTAGAGACTCAGCTACTTTAATCTTTAAGGTCTCCAACAGGTCAAGTCAAGTCGGCTGGCAAATAGGACTGAATGAGTGAAAGAGGAGCTCCCATTTAAATATAATAGTAAAATATTTTTTGAAGCTTAAGAAAAAAAAATAAAGGTGTCTGAAATATATCTGCATAAAAACTAAAAAGTATTCCATACTTAGCATGAACAGGTACAGAAACACGCGGGGAAGCGTAAAATCATTTTTAAAATGATGGGTAAAAAATAAATAATTCTGCCTGTACCAGTTCATATTATTACTACCATCAACTTTCCAGTTTGTTTGCTTTTGAAACATTTGGAGTATTTGGATTATTTTCCTGTTGAACTGAACACCGTTTGTGATTGATTAAGGATTATTCATATATATTGTGTTTTTAAACTTGCTTTGCTGGTAAACATTATGATTATGATGTGACGTCACCCGTAGAACTATATGTATAGCGTTCTGACCTTTTAAAGGTCAGTCATCTTGGACCGAGATAATAAAAGACGCCTGTCGCATTAACTCTATGATGAAACAGATTGCATCATGGTATCGGGTGCAGGCTGTTTCGTAACCTGGCTGTTTCGTACTTAGTTCTTTCGTACCTCGTTTCGTACCTCAGATTGATTCTTACCTTGTCCTACGTGTTGTTGAAATAATGTTGAAACATGATTCCAATCTGATTAAAACACAGATCCAATTTCGTTTCGTTTTTTTATAGTTCAAAATTTCGTTTTTACTTGTCTTTACTACTCTTGGATCTGGAAGACTTGTTATTTAAGTCGTGTTCTGCCCGAAATGAGGGGTCAGCCAATCAAATGGTCTGTCGAATCGACCGTTTGACCATTTCATGCGTGGAACTGTGGGTAAATATTACCAGCGGATAGAAATCAAAACAAAACAAAAGTAGATTTTAAAAAGCATGGCGGTCGTTAATTGGTTAATCGTTGGACTGACATTATCGGGTCGAATGTCCCGTACTTGATACCTGACGTCATAGAACGTGAGCTCCCACTATAACTTGTTAGAACTACATGAGTGTAGGCTATCGAAAGTATAAAAAAACAAAATGAAATATAGATCTATATTTTAATTAGATTGACATGATTCGGTACTTTTTTGTATGTGTTGTTGAAATAAATTTCAAGAAATCTATACTCACAGTTGAGTCAGTGACAGAGTTATCCCCAGACAATAATTAAAATGAACAGATCAACCAAATATTTACTGTTACATATTTTATATTTACAATGTATATCAAACAGATGTATTTAATGAACAAAATCTTTGTTTGTGTTACTGTTTTTCCGAATAAAATTCACAAATAGATAAAAAAAAATTTTTTTTACTATAATACCGTCACTTTCAGTAGGCTACTGTCACAATTTCAGTCTGACATCAGCCTTATGGCCGAATTGATTGACAAAAAACGATTTTCCACTTTATATAATAATATAGAAACTACTTAAATAATGTTATATGAATTTAAATAACTTTCAGGTTCTGGAGCAACATTGGTAGTATACGTTCTATCTTCAAATAACAATTCCAACACAACACATTTTTTGTGGCCAGCCGTCATTTTTAATCTGACCTGACCAGCCTCAACCGACCTCAAAAGGTTGGTTAAGTATGGTCGACTATAGTCTAACCATTTCAAGTTTGGGTGTACATGGTCGAGACCGAGTTGAACTATGGTCGACCATTTGGACGTGCCGAAGGCGGCCTTACCTGCTCTGCAGATTGCTGCATGAAGAAGCATCAATATTGCCGTTACAGATAAAACTTGTGTAAGAGGGGAAGTTAAAAAGATATCAACGAATTCGCACTCTTGTCACTCTAGACCAGGATCGTATTTTTAGTCTGTGGGACGAATACGCACAGAACCAGATATCAGCTCCCTGTTTGTTTACGGCCCCACTGCCACTCCTGTTGCACAATATAATAGAAGCACAGCACAAAAGAAGAAAATAATTTTAAAAAAACAAACTTTAACTTCGCTCGATAGTGTCGATACAATAGACGAAACTCCACCAACGCCGATCCCAAGCCAGGGTGCAAAAGGAGGAGGGTTAAGCTTAAGTGCATTGTAAAAGTTTAAATTAACGAAGGTACGAAACAGCTCAAGTGAAGAAGCTGAAGTTTAAGTACATGTAAAACTTGAAATTTCCGAAGGTACGAAACAGCTCACGTGAGGTACGAATGAACTAAGTACGAAACAGCCAGGTTACGAAACAGCTGACATCCAACTATTAACAGTTTGTACAGTTAAAAAAATGTATGTTTCAGAGACAGGGATATTACCTGTGATCCAGAGCGCCCATGATAAGAAATATCATGTTCGGGGTGAACTTTCTCTCTTGTATCTCGAGAAAACTCTTCCAATCTGCGTACGAACGAATGACCTAATATTGCTACTTTCATGTTTCGAGCCAAACGATCTTGACTTGTCATGCGCGCTGTTGAGCATTGCCACTAATCCCAAAATACAGAAGACGGACGTTAATCCCTCTTTTTGTTACAGATAACCTTACTTTAATTCCACAGACCCGAAAAAACAAGTGAACACAAGCATCGCCTCGGTATTTCGGGATAAAAATTGGAAAGTCATTTATATAATTCGTTTCGGACTTTAGTTAGGACATTCCCAAATTTTAAACATTTGCTGCGGTATTAAAACATGTCAGCCCCTATGTGCCAATGTGACTTTGTTTATTAGTTTCATCATTTTCAAGAATTTTTTAGATTTATTTATTACAATGCTTCGGCGAGAGAGTCAAACGGCGCTACACCGTGTTGTCTGGTAAATATATTTTGATATATCATTGTTTTTTGTAATTACGTTTGAAACTAACCAATATTATGATAAATTGTAGGTCTAATTAATTTTTAAATAAAATTTAGAAATTTTAAATTACCCCACACCCCCGAAAATTCAATAACATTGACAGAAATTTTAATTCTAGTTTGCTTGCCACTAATGATATAATGTTACCTAGACATGCTGAGTTAATCTCAATTCTATGCTATGCAACCAACTGTCATTGAAATTGAAACTTCTGTCCTCTGGCCTGGTCAAATTTTCTAATATAACTATATTATAAGTATGTATAATATGTCAATGTTAGTCTCAGAATGTCCATTAATTATTAATTTGTGTGGCTAAGATGTGAAAACCTATTTATGAAAGCTGAGAAATATAATGTTCACTTTGGATGATTTGTTCTGATATAAACCATAGATTTTCCGAGTTATTTTATTAACGTAAATCTATGTCATTGACTCCGCTCTCTAGCTACTAGTACTAGAGCAGAGTCGGTACAATTTATGTTACTAGAGTAACTAGGATTTTCCTACAAATAATTAGTTGTCAATCCAAAGCTATTTTATATCCAGTCTATTTATTAATATCGAATATTTTTAAATAAAATTATCATGGATAATTACTGATCATGACCTGCTACAGAGGGTATCAGGCGTATTCAATACCAGGCTAATTCATTACCGGTAAAATCGGCGTATTCATGACCAGTATATTATAGGGTTGGTTGATCGGTATATAAAGGTGCTAATTAAGTAGTACTCATCAGTGTGGATAGAAGCCTATACGATAATTATTATAGATGATTTTGATGATTGGTGTTTGATGTATTAAAATTGTTTTTTTTTATTATTGAGTTATTGTTTAAATTATTTAATCTTAAGCTTGAGATTGGACATCCGGCTTTGTTAGCAGATGCCAACGAAGCAGAGTTGGACTTATGCAGACACCCATATTCTCTCTGCGGAAACATCGTCGTAAGTGTATTGTAGTGTTGTTTGTAGTTGTATCAACCATAAAACTAAAAGAAAAGAAAAAAAAAAATTAATAGTGTATCACATTTGTGAACACAATACCCCATTCAACTATAAAACTAAAAGAAAAAAAAAAGATTATGAACACAATACCCTGTTCACAGTTTTTTACGAACTATTATTAATCGCATCAGCTGAATATGTTAATTTTTGATGTGATAAATAAAGAAATATTAATAGTAACATCAAGTTAAACACAATACTCAGTTCAAAGTTGAATACGAAACTATGGCTATTATTAATCTCATCAACGGAATACGATGTTTTATATGTAAATATTGTCTTTGAATATTAAATATTTCAACTGTTGTTTGTATTATGACTATTTAAAATATATAATAAATACCTTGTTAATCCTTCTATTGTCTTGACTTAATTGATTAATTAACACCCATAGACAGAATACTACTTAGCACCTTTATATACCGACCATGCAACCCTATAATATATACTGGTCATGAATACACCGATTTTACCGGTAATGAATTAGCCTGGTATTGAATACGCTAGTATTCCTACAGAGTTGAGTTGACTTTATAGCCATGGAAGTATGGAAGTAAGAAAAATGACTTGAAAATTACTGAAATGATATCCAGTTTTATTGATTTTATGATCTCTATTTTTGTAAATGTTTCTAGTGTCACATGAATATCTTCTTTTTTTTTAAACAGTTGTTATAGAAGATTTAGTACGAAAACAAATAAAGCCCGGGAAGCTGTTCAGGTTTATAAACCAGGGCAGAAATTGCATGGTTACACAGTTAAACAGGTTCAATTTTTTCTACCAACATTTTTTTTAACATTTAGGTTTTAAAATTAGTAGGAACAACTTGGATTCACGTGGACAATGACAGTGCAACATTTAGCTACTCAACTAGGTTTTAAAATTAGTAGGAACAACTTGGATTCATGTGGCCAATAGACAGTGCAACATTTAGCTACTCAATTAAGACACAAAAAATCACAATGAATCTAAAATGTCAACTGTGTATCAATAAAGCTCTACATTATAACCTTTGAAAAAAGCATTCATGAAATGCCAGAATAAACCAAAATGAATACTGGTGCCATAAAACTGCCCTATAATTCATGAAATACCGGAATAAACCAAAACGAATACCGGTACCATAAAACTGCAAACGTCGTGAATTTGCCAGACGATATCTCTCTCACAGATATGTGTAGTGGCAATTGGAATGTCATCAGGCACAACAGTGAGTAAAATGCTTGCTTGCTAAGTTCCTGCAGATGAGGCAGTTGGGTTTTGAAATAAGAGTAGGCTGTAGTGCTTCTAGCCGGACAAATTTTCCTCCATAGCGCACTGTATATATTAGCCAAATCGGTGCAGAAAGTAGGACATTAAACCCCTTTTCATTTCACAAGGAAAATTCTGACCGTATCCAGTCAGATGCCATTTTTATTTAAAATCAAATGATTGATCAGACATTCATATTTTAATGATTTCATTTGGTATATTTTAGTTAGTAGATATTCCAGAGTTATATTTAACAGCTGTAACTTTACAACATGATAAAACACAAGCTCAACATTTACATGCTGCTAGAGAGGATGATAATAATTTATTTAGGTAAGATTTATAGTTGATACATTAACTATTTAAATGTGTCAGTAATTATTGAATATCCAAACATTGTCGTACGAGTTTGGTATTTTTGACATGTGTTTGTCAAACTCCTTGAAAACCAGCAAAAATGTTTTTACAAATCATATTGATGATAGAATTATAGTCTATCCTCAATTGGCATTACTACCGTTGTTACGATAATAATAATAATAAGCAAAGTTTCAGTTAAACATTTTTATAGTAACTGCATCAACCACAAAACATATTAAATCAACTTATATCACAGCCATCTGATGGCATTGAGAGTTGATTATGGTCTTGGTAAGTTAATTAATGTCTAATTAATAATTTATATAACATTTAGGACCCCAAAAAGACCTTCAATAGGCAGATATAAATATTGCATAATGCCTGTTTGTAAGTCTTACTTTTAAAATGAAATGTACATGTAGCAAACAATATTTTGTATTTTAGTGTTATTTTTTAAAATGCAGTGTAACAATCATTCTTTTGTATTTTCACGTTTGATTATAAGCTTACGTATTTATTAACTGGTCAATCTTTGTATTTTAGTGTTAGTTTTCGAACGACACCGATGGACAGTACAGGAGTACCACATATCTTAGAGCACACAGCGTTATGTGGGTCCAAAAAATACCCAGTGAGGGATCCATTCTTTAAAATGTTGAGTCGGTCATTGGCTACATTTATGAATGCATTTACAGGTAATGTTTTGACATTTTTTGACTTAATTTTTATATTTAATTATATGGCTTAGTGTATTTGATAATATATCAAATATATGCTTTATGTATTGTAAGATTATATTATATTTTGGCAGATAATAATATTGCAAATCATATACACCAAAATATAAGTATGTATTATATTGGTTTAAAGGAAAAGTCCTAAATATACTTTAGTGAATAGAACCGGTCTTCTGTGATACCTCTTCAAAGAAATACAAATATTCAGATTCCATATTGGTTTGACCATAAGTCCAAAATTTCCATGTGGTGAAAGTTCCTTGATAACCATGTCTATATATATTTGTGGAAGTTACATTTCAAAATTGTTCATGGCAGACATTTTGTGTATTAGGTTAGTAGAGGCTAGAATGTGGTTACTTGCAGGTGTTGTCACTTTCACAAAATAGTGTCTATAAGTTGATTTATTATTGACTGAGATTATTTTGTAATTTTTTTTTTCTTTCAGCTGATGATTGGACAATGTATCCATTTTCAAGTCAGAATTATCAAGACTTTCAGAATTTATTATCAGTTTATATGGATGCTGCTTTTTATCCAAAATTAAGAGAACTGGATTTTTTGTAAGTTCATGTAGATGTTTGGAATTCATTTCCTTTATATTTTAAGAATAAAACCTTTAAGTTTTGTGTCATATTATGATTAAAATGAACTAATGCTTATCATTTCTGATTAAATAAATTGATGTTTATCTTTATGTTATTTATAGTCAAGAAGGGTGGAGACTTGAACATGAGGATCCAACCAATCCAAAATCACCAATTATATTTAAAGGCATTGTTTATAATGAGATGAAAGGGGTTTTTGTAAGTTAATTATGCATTTGATTATTAATCTTTTCTTTCCTTTCTTAATTGTACCTGATGTTCAGTTGATGTATTGGTAATGTGCATAAAAAAATCACTTTGGTGTGCATGTATATGGTCCATACCAGTTAGAATTCAGTGTCACGTCAAACAAAAACATGTTTTGTGCATGAAACAAAGGGGAGGTAACTATTATATGTTTCCAAACCACCATTAAATTCTCCATGGACTTTTATGGTAATTCTCGTACCTTTGCCTGGCTCCACCTTTTTCATAAATGTTTGTTTGGCTGAACGCTTTCCACCACAGATAGAGTACAAATAGAGTACAAACTAAACCATGGATATTTATTAAAACCTGACAGAAAATGTTAATTAAAACCCTCTTCTACGGTTCAAGACACCGAAAATGGCCATGCAAAATGTAGGAAAATAGGGAGATAAAGACTTTTGATATTAGGCACTTCATTCATAGATGGTGGAATTTAACGGTGGTGTGCCTCCAAGTGTTCAGAAGACTCAATTATCAGATATACAACCCTGGTATGTAGTTGTATGGCACTCGACAGCCATAATTTCTTGTCAGCAATTGGTGATCATTGATTTGACTGCTGAGATCTTTTGTGTCCACTTTGTTAGCAATGATAATTATTTCACACACTACATCTACGAGAAAGAAATTACTGAAATTGAACACCATGGAATGATTGGAATGGTACACGGAAACAGCAACACTCTCATTAGAACTACAAAATCTATGCTTTTGTCCACAGACCCAAGAGATGACAATTAGTTACTGCTGTTAAATAACTTGTCTAGCTTACAATTTTGACAAAAATCCCCCCTTACACATATCTACAAAAAAATCTTTCTGCATTAGATTTTTTGGGAGGTTTGTCTTGAGAACCAGGATATTTTGTTGTATGGCCTTAACATTAAAGTGCATGGCAGTTTGTCAACCCATGTCTACTGAGCGTGTTGAGGCCAAAAAATGATTCAACACATCAAATTAGAGTTGACTCAATCAGAATGATTTGTGCTTTTCTTATGGTTCATTCCAACGAAGAACTGTTTTAATAATAAGTATACTGCGATTTAAGATCCTGACAAACCAAACAATTTAAATTATCAATCAGATACCCCACTTCTTTTGCTTGATTTCGAATGGGGAGACCTGTGTAGTTGAGGCACTTGGTAGACACAAGTCTCAAAACCATGGTAGTTGTTGTTATCAAGTCTGAATTTAATTACAAAACTGTCAGAATTTGCGGGGGTCACGGTGGCTAAGTGAATAAAACTCTGGCTCACTATCCAGGAGGTCGGGTGTTCGATCCAGTCATTGGCTGAGAAAGTTTATCCAAATTTTCTGGCGTGGTTCGGTTCCCCCTTGTCCGTGATGCAGGACAGAGGGAGGGCCTGAAAAGGACAGCTCTCTAGTCGTTCAGATGGCATGAAAAACCGAGGTCCGGTGTACACATTGGAATGCGTGTAAAAGATCCCTTGACAGTTGAAATTCGATATGAGAGTAGGCCGTATTGCAGCTGTCCAGGCAAAATTTTCCTCATAGCACACTGTATGATGTATGCCTGTCTTCATACCCAAGTTTGTAGCAGAACAGTAGGACATTAACCACCATTTCTTTTCATTTCATTTGTAAGAACTTGCTGTAGTCACAAAAAAATTAAAGCATTGTGTTGACAAGATGATAAACCTCGATACACAATGTTAAATCTTTATATTTTCAGTCTAGTTCCAGAAGTATATATACACAAGAAGCATATAATAAATTATTACCCAGTCATACATACGGTGTGGTGTCAGGTGGTGATCCTAAATATATAACAGATTTAACATGGCAACAACTTAAAGATTTTCATGCCTCACATTATCACCCTAGTAATTCACGGTAAGTTAATTTAGGATGTATATGTTTTAGTCATCTGCATCTGTCTGTCTGTTTTTCTTGCATATTTACCAAACATGACTTTTGCTGCACATGGGCATTAGATGCCTGACAAACTAGTTCAATACAAGTATGTATTACATTTTAAAAATCATTTTAGAATTGGTGTTGGTATGCAGCAGTCTATGTTTGTGTTAGATTTTGTGGTTTACTTGTTGATTCATAATTGTTTTCACTGACTCATTTTTAAGTTGCCATAGAAGAATTCTACTTTGCTAAACAAACTAAAACAAATCACTACTTTCATTTTTCACATCCTTGTAATCAAAAGGGTGTTTGGTGTGTATGAAATTCAATTATTCGTACTACTAATATATATAAAATGTATAAGCCATCCGTTTTTTTTTATTTTAGATTTTTCACATATGGTAACTTTCCACTACAGGATCATTTACAGTTTATTAATGACAAGTATTTACAACATTTTAATCAAATATCCGTCAACACTTCTGTACCATTTGAACCTCGATGGACAAATCCGGTAAGTTAATATTATGTAATCTCAGGCAATATAATGATATTGGTCCAAAGGCCTGGAATTTCAAAAGAATATCAGAAATTGAATCTCAACGGGATTGTCACAGACATAAATATCAGAATCTTTGAGCAAAGTGACACAATATATTAAGTTTACAGACTGTCATAAGGAGGACCAGTATACAGTTCATCTGAATGGTTCCCTGGGACAACTTAGCAAATTTGTCAGCTTGGATTGAAAAAAATAACATACATATCTGCACCAAGGAATTAGAATGATAATGGCAGACATATTGAAATATTTGTCTGTAGATAAAAGAATTTGAATATTGTAAACTGTGTTTGTAAAATATATGTTTTAGAGAAAAGGTAAAATAGATTGTGCACCTGATCCTCTTGCTGCAGATCCAAACAAGCAGACAACAGTTTCTGTCAGTTATCTTCTAGCAGAGTAAGTTGAATTATAATAATGTACATCTGAATGAAGAGAATGAAAAGGCAATGCAACTTGCATTTTGCTGGTGGCATTGTCCATTATTTCAACTGCCTGTACATGTTCAATTCAACATTAATTTTACTATATATACTGTATCAAAAAACAAAGAATTTTGTGCATTTGCCATAATTTTTTGCCTTTGAAATTCTGAAAATAGAAATAGTTGTTTTTGACGACATATATGCATGCTGTAAGTATGTGTATTATCAACCCCCAAAATAGCATGTAATCAAATTTTATATATTGAATTATGTTATGATTTCAGTGCCACAGATAGTTTTGAAGCTTTCACCATGTCAATTATAGGACATCTTTTAGTAGGAGGAGAAACATCACCATTTTATAAATCGCTTTTAGAAGCTAATATTGGAAACGATTATGCACCCACTCTGGGGTAAGGAACTTTCCAAGATTTAAGAATTCAAATAAGTTGCATTAATGGTAAGGTTATCATAATAATTTATCAGAGTGAACGGCATACCCTGGGTGTTTTATATTTGTTCTAAGAAAGCTGTTATCTTATATTGGTTGAATGTCTGGCAACTGTCACAAGACCAATTATCATTTTATAACAGTTGATCATTTAAATGTTTTACATATTTGTTTAGCATTTAAATATTCTATGCTACTGGTCTGTGGGTTTCATGAGATTTATCAAGTTTATGGTAGTTGATACATGTTGTTTCATGTTATTTACATTGTTATCAACATTGTTATCAATCAATCAGAGTTGATACATGGTATTTTAATTGTTATCTATATTCTAGCCCAAGATATAGGAGAGTTACCTACTAAGTGCCCCTCTCTCAGTTCATAAGGTCTAATATAACAGAAAGCTTTGGTATTGTCATGAATACTGCCAGGTGTTAAACTATGGCATACCAAAATTAAATAATGGTGGAAATTCATTAATATATAGTTAAATATAATTATATCTGTAGGTATGATGGCTATAGAAAAGAAAGTGTGTTTTCTGTTGGGTTACAAGGAATAGCAAAACAAGATGAAGAAAAAGTGTTTCAGATAATCTATATTCTAGCCAAAGATATAGGAGAGTTACCTACTAAGTGCCCCTCTCTCAGTTCATAAGGTCTAATATAACAGAAAGCTTTGGTATTGTCATGAATACTGCCAGGTGTTAAACTATGGCATACCAAAATTAAATAATGGTGGAAATTCATTAATATATAGTTAAATATAATTATATCTGTAGGTATGATGGCTATAGAAAAGAAAGTGTGTTTTCTGTTGGGTTACAAGGAATAGCAAAACAAGATGAAGAAAAAGTATTTCAGATAATCTCAGATACCTTTGATAAAGTCATTAAGTAAGTTACATGCTAGAGTATATTCTTCATTAGCATATTCGTACGTAACTAACGTACGAAAATTAAACGGTAACTGCCTTTTTTTTTGCACGTATACAATGAATGGCCATTTTGCTCAGTAATCCCAGCCAGCAATTTGGCTATTTTTTTATAATTGCGCTAAATGTTTAAATTTTTGTTTAGAACTGAAATAAATTAACTATTAGTCAATCCCCATGCTAAAAACATTAACAAAATTGATTGTGTATATCTGAAATAGACACGACCGAAGCACAAAATAGTGCCAATATGTCGACGTCAAATCTAGAGTTGTAGATGTTATTTTTGTGAAAAATCATAAGAAGAAGCGATAAGACGTTATGACTGTACAGATTTTACAGCCCTATAGGCTGCAGGAAGGCTATTGTTTACAATGTAACATTGTGTCTTGTAATGTTGATAACTGTTGACATTTTGTTGCTGTGACGTCATGACCTGTGACGTTTAGATAACGTCATGGATATCATGGCTATTCACTGTGTCAGACAGTAGTATTGAACGTTGGGACAAATGACAAGTTTACGTAAGTTATGTCCAAGATTCAGTGATAGCCAAATTTACCGATGCAAGTGCACCCAAGCGTAATATTAATTGATGTCAGCACAAAAAACCCCCACAAGATTTTACTAGGCAGAACATAAAATAAATCGTACTTTAAAGTTGTGTGATCAGGTCATACCTGTAAGTTGTGTGAGCAAATCATATGCTTGTAAGTTGTATGAGCAAGTCATATGCTTGTAAGTTGTGTAAGCACAAGTCATGCTTGTGAGTTTTGTGGTCATGTCATACTTGTAAGTCATGGTATTAAGTCATTCTATTAGTAATGTGAGCCATTCGTTTAACATTCAATGCATATGTCATAATGGATCTATATTTAATTTTAGAGATGGTTTCGAACAAGAAAGAATAGATGCAGTGTTACACCAAATTGAACTTGGTCAAAAACATCAGAGTGGAAATTTTGGTTTGGGTTTATCAATGGTAATAGTTTTTATTATGGCATGTTTTTTTTCTTAAGAACAGAGAGACCTCCTTCACTCTAATGAGATTTATGCTCACTACTAAATATATTTTTTTACCCAAAGAGGTGTTGTCTTAAACTGTTGTATTGAAATGTCAGAAATTCCAACCATATTGTTCTTTGCTTTATTCTTTAAATACTGCATGAATCTGTACAAATTTCTTTTGTCGTTGAATTTCAGGCAGTAACATCTATATGGAATCATGATGGTAATCCAACAGAATCTCTACAGATTAACAAACATGTTAACATGTTTAAACAAAAATTAGCAGATAATCCAACATTTCTACAAGATAAAGTTCAGCAGTATTTCAAGGCAAGATTATTAACTTTTAACAATTACAAATCTCCTGTTAGTTGTGAGGACAGTTTTTTCTTGAAAGCTTGAAAGCAAACATTTCAGTGAAGTATATAATGCTCTCAAAATACATTTGAATAGTTTGGCACCTATCTTCAAAACAGTGGAAAACGAGAAAAATACAAATAAAAGAAAACGTATAAATTTGAAAGATTCATAGATTCTATAGATCTGAAACCAGGCCAAAAATTAATCATTTTAATTGAGTGGCATATTCAAACATTATCTTTATTCCAAGGCCTGAATCTGGACCAATTGGCTGAAAATTATTCCTTATAACACCTTATTTACCAAATCCCTCACCATGTCAAAACTTTTGAGAGCTTTTTTAGGAGAGTGATGTTTGCCTTTGTAAATTCAGCTAACACGACAAATATAGGAAACAATGACTAGACGTATAGTAGCTATCATATTGTTCTAATTCACTGAATTATTATTTTATAGACCAATAACCATAGTTACAGTCTTACAATGAGTCCTGATGAAAAGTTTGAAGAAAATAGAAAGGAAGAGGAGAAGAAGAGATTAGAAAAAAAAGTAAAAGAATTAAGTGATGAAGAAAAACAGGTTGTATATAACCGAGGTAATTTGATTATAGAATAGTTCAATAATAATGATATTTTTTAATATTAGAAGTAACATACATTAATTATTACAAGGATTTCAAATCATTGAAAGTAACCAGGGCTTGAATACTACCCTACATTTACAAATAAAGTTATTTAAAAGATCTTTTGGAAATATTCTTTATAAAATGATATTTTGTTTATATTTTTATAAATAGGTTTACAATTAATGGAAAAACAGAATGAAGAAGAAAATTTGACATGTCTGCCAACCTTGACCCTAGCTGACCTTGATAGAAAAATTAAACCTGAACCAGTTGAAACAACATCATTAGGTATAAAATTATAAAGATTTGTGATTAAAATATTTCTATTGCATGTAAACATGTCAACATTCATAAATTGTTTCAATGGCATTTAGTAATCAAACTGAAAATACACAGAGAGAGTTTAAGATCTATTTGACACGAAATTTAGCAGTGGGAGGACGCGGAGAAAACCCACTAGTTTGGACCAGCAACTCTACTCCTTGTCATGTACAACCGGGGAATCGAAACCACGCCACTTGTACCAATGACAGACCATTCGTCCATCAACACAAAATGTTATTAAGTCGTAAACAGTAATTCAGTTGTATTCCACATTCTGCACACAGAAAACTATCTACTTTCAGAATAGATCTCTGCCGTGAGTGGCCATCATAGTTAAAATTTAGTACATTATTCTGTAATATTCTTCTGTGCAGTTATACATCTTTCATACAGTCTTACACACCAAGACAAAACATTTTCAATTTGATTTAATGGAACCAGAATAAAATGCTTCTAAAACTGTTGTAGTAGTCCTATTGTTTTTGACAACAGACAACTATTTAGGAATTAAAACTAGGTCATTTTGGGACTAAGATATGGTTCAATTTCATTTCAATCATTCGCTTGCGCATACGGTTCTTTAGTGAGAGGAAACCAAAGGCCTTGAAAAAACCCACGCAACTCTACTCCTTGCCAGATACAACCAGGGAACCGAAATCACACCAGTTGACAAGATGACAGACCTGTGATACAACGCTCACACACTAATCATTCGACCATACCCCCCCCCCCCCCCCCCCCCCCCCCCCCGCTATGGCTATGGGATGTAGAGAATGCGATTAGAGAATGTTCAGTCGCGTATGGTAATCCAAAAATGCCGGAATTAATGGTTAAATATAGATTGTAAGAACATGTGCAATCAAAAGTATTTTGGTCCAAAATCTATTCAAATCTAACTTATAGGTTATTGCCATTTTAAGTTTACGTTGGTTTCTATTGATTTCACGCCACCATTTTTATCTTTCTTAGATACCATTGAAATAATTGTGCTATCTTAGAGTAGAGTTTTAGCCTTTCGTACTGTAGAATGTTCTCGTTGTCGGGCTTTGCTCCTGTTTGCTCGCTACACTTATTATTTTGGCGTTTTCTGAGATTCTATCCGGATTATCGCCCTTATTATTGAAATTGTTTGACGTTTTAACATTTGACGTCAAATGGCAGACTATCGGCATTGAAGAGACGACCATTGTAAAGATCGGTCGCATTATTTCTGTTACCTCTTTTTTTTCAAATCATTTTTAGTGAAGCCTGTACCATAACAGGCCCGGGACTGTACAGCGCAGTGGATGCTTACGGCTGGCCCCCGGATCCATTCACTTGATTTGATATTTTCCACAGGTTAATCTTACAGGTTTTTGTTTTTCGTGTAGTGCGGTCCCCCTGCACTTACTATTAATCATACATGAAAGTCTTTATAGGCTTAGATACAATTAAAAAAAGAAAAGTGCATATATTTTACTATTTAAATGTATGTGAATGATCTGACTTGTTGTGCCTTTAAAGTAGATATATTAGCAATTACCATTATCTTAATTATAGTTGATATATTTGTGAACTCATAGTAATTGGTAGTATAAATTAAAGGAGAAATATTCCATGGAAGCAAAATATGGAAACAGTAATCTTCCACAAAAGTTAGGGCTGGCTAAATTTCAAATTATTTTCTGTTGATTTCATTTCCTTATTCTTACCTGAAACACGACTCAATATCCATGAATGTCAAGCTCAAAATGGCATCTCCATCTAACTTAGGTCTTTTTATTTAATTGTCTGAATTACTGTCTAGTATCTAATGAACACTTATGATTATAAGTCTTCTGCATAATAACAATCCCAGGTGGCCTAGTTAGGAAAACTCTTATGGAATTGTTCATGTAAGATGGATATCATTATATTATTATGTTGATACTAAATTGTATAGATATGATATGTAATATAAGTAATATTCTATTGCTATATTTTATAATAACAGGTGGCGTACCAGTATTATGTAGTATACAACCTACTAATGAAGTTACTTATATACGTATGATATGTAATATAAATAATATACCATCACATCTGATACCCTATGTTACACTCTTCTCAAGTATTTTAACACAGTAAGTATATTTTAGATAGTAAGTATAATAAAGTTATATAATACCACCAAAATATAGCACCAATCAACCCTCCACATCTCTTTGCTGTTATCTCACAATCATATCGATCCATCCAGCATTATTGAAAAATGAAAATACATGTATTGAAAATTTCAATCAAATTACTCTATTCTTATCAACGTTATGAGCATTGGAAGTTTGAAGTTTTTGATGTGATTGTAGCATAGATTGTTTGTCATCGTAGCAATGGTACCAGACAATCAAAATCGTTACATTTTAAAATCTTGTAGGGGTTCTAATCCAGTGAAATCTCGGCCATCTGATCATCTGGAGAGTTGATTATAGACTTGTCATATGAATAAATAGTTTATATGACATTTGAAGCCAAAATAAAAACTTGCAATATGCAACTTTAGGTCTTACATTAGGTCTTGATTGCATCAATTGGACGTGATTGTTAACTTGATTAACGTTAAAACTTACAATGAAATCAAAGAGTTAATTAGGTCCATTAGAGTTAGGTGATCATACAATGAACCAAGTTGAATGGGTTGATACCTTTGATCACTATTTACCAATTTAATGTTCAGTTAATTTTAGAAGTTAGATTTATGAATTGAGTAGGTAATTATATATTTTATATTACAGAATGGGAGCTGGTGATTATGATTATAAAAGATTATCACAAGAAATAGAATTATATACAGGAGGTTTAGCTACATCACCACTAATATCACCACATCATACACAACCTAATACTTATGAAAAGGTAAACTTTTAGAATACATTTATTTTGTTCCACCACTCTAATCCCCTGTAGCTCATCCATTCACTTTAATCCCTTGTAGATCATCAATTCACTCTACTACTCTGTAGATCATCCATTCATTCTAATCCCCCGTAGATCATTCATTCACTCTAATCACCTGTAGATCATCCATTCACTCCCCCCCCCTGTAGATCATCCATTCATTCAGATTCATGCATTCATTTCTTTTCTTTTTTTCAGGGACTCCACTTTAATTCCTATTGTTTAGATAAGAATGTAGACAAGTTATTAGATTTATGGTCTGCTATATTCAACAGGTAGCTATTAATCAAGCCATCCTATACTCTTTTGTTTTAACTCAAGTTTTATTCAAATTTAAACTATTTGTTGCAGCAAGTTATAATTCCTTTGCCATTTGTGACCTGTTCTAGCTAAATAAAACAGGATTCAAAATAACATATCTTAACTACACACAAAGTTAAATTTGTTATTGAAAAAAACCCTAAATTGGTCTCTGATATTCACATTTATCTTTAAAGATGGCTAAGATATGTTGTTCTGATCATTTAAATTTGGAATACTATAAACCATAACAATACTTTACTGGAATTTTTTTGGCCTTTAGACTTTGGGCATATAAGAATAATATAAATTTGATGGAAAATTCAATAGATAAAATCCATGATGAGAGACTTTTAACATGGATCTCATTTAGCCAGATCTGGTTACTTATTACAATCAACCAGTACATAATCCTATTATTACATACAACCATAACCTTTATATCTGATTATGAGGAAGACCGAAAGCTCTTTCATGGTATACAATATAATTTTCAAGGGTATTGTTTCTTGAATCTTTAATTTTAAATTCTATTTCAGGCCAGACTTTTCTGATTTAAATCGTTTAACAACATTAATTAGAATGGAAGCCAGTGATCTAGCTATGGGATTGGCTGATTCTGGTCATAGATATGCCATGGGTCATTCAGCTGCCTCTCTTTCACCAGCTGATAATTTATCAGAAACTCTTAATGGTATGACACAGGTAACTAACACATTAAAACTAAATGGCGCCAAAATTTGGTCAAAATGGCAATAAAAAGTGACAAATAATTATTATTTATTGTGAATCTAATGATATCTATTAACATAATTTTGGCTGTTTTGATCAAACTTTTACAGATATTTTGACCATATCCTTTTATATTGTCTTAAGTAAATATATCCATATTTGGACTAATATTTCTTTTAGAGATTCATCTTTCACCAATTATCGTTTGCAAAATATTAAAAACACTTCTAACACTTTAATTTTCTCACAGATTCACATTTTACTGAAATCTATTATTATGTACAGCAAGTAATTCTGAGATATTATTAAATACCATAAGTGCTAAAGTGACTGACTATAAACAAATGCTCAAACCATACTAAATGTATTATTTTCATCATTATTATATTTATATGTGATGTCATCAATATCATGAAGTTATATCTTCCAGGTGCCATATCATGACAACAATAATATCTTATATGATGAAAGTACTAGAAATACATTACTGGGATTATTGATTATGAAATTTACTTTAGATGATTTAAGAGGCTTATTCTGCAGTAATGAGTGAATAATATCAGATTTTGTTTTTCATCATGGCATCATCATAGCAGCTCCACAGACACCTTAATGGCAATATGTAATGATCTCTCATCAATCTGTCTGTGCACCTGGCTATAAATCTATATTATTATATGTCCTTCCTTGTTTTTAGGTGTCATTTATGAAGAAAATAGCAGAAAAGACTGACCAGGAAGAAACATTAGAGAAATTAAAAGAATTAGCAGAGTTTATCTTAAATAAAGACAGTTTGAGGTGAATATGAGAAATAGATACAACAAATAAGATATTCTGTAAAGGATATACAGGTTGAATTTAGTGCTGGAACGAAATTTTGTGAATCGATTTATCTCGATTCACCTTCTCACAATTTGTGTATTGAATCAAGGCATTAGGATTCTTTTTTATGTCATTTTTGTTGCTTCAGTATTTAACCTGTCGCTCTTAATTTATCTACATCACATTATATCCATAGGTACACAATTGTTTTTTGTCTGCGCTGTATCATATGGCCTGCCATTGAGTCAATTGGCGTGGTTTGAAACCCCGGTTATATGTGGCAAGGAGTAGGATCGCCTGTCCAGCCTCGTGGGTTTACTCCAGGTACTCTGTTTTTTTCCCACTGCTAAAGACCCCTACGTGCAAGCAAATTATTGAAATATAATTAAACCATATGTTAGTCCCGAAATGACCTAGTTTGTGTCGAGTGGATGTTAAACCCCATTTCTCTATCTCTTTTTGGTCCTTATTTTCATTTAGATTAATTTCTTTGACATCGACTGGGCTAAAGTATAAATTATTTAATTATTCTGTTGTTTTCTGGGTAAATATTGGCCTGGGTATCAATCGGGATACAAATTGTTGCACCTGAATTGGAATGTGCATTGTATCGTCACGGTAGTGGCAATACCCAACTCTAGTTTAGAAATATATTCTGTTTTACATTAAGACTTTTTTTAATAACATTTAATTTGGTACAACCGAAGTACAAATAAATGAAAACGAATTTCGGGCTTGAAGTTACTTTTATAAGCCCACATTGATGTGTTGGAATATTATATTGTCACTCATGTCGGTCCGTCATTCAACAATTTGCTCAGGTCTAATGAAAGATCTGCAATAGGCAGAATTAGCTCTTGCATTAATGTATGTTGAACTATTTACTGTACGATCTATCAAAAATTGATTAATTACTATAGATTAGTTATATAATAAGATGGATTAGCGTGAGAGATTTCTTGGTAAATGGAACAACCACTTGTAGTCTATTTGATAACCTTTTATCACAGTTGCAAAGCTAATTAATGGTGGCAGGACCATTAATAGATGTCATAATTCGAAATATTCAGAATCCAGATTACTCAAAAACTTTTTATTTGAAGTAATAAGGACATGAAAATGATGATAAATTTCACAGAATGCTGTAGTATTCACAGTGCTGAAGTCCACAGTACTTTTTTTACTACTATTGTTCTATTACAGGATATTAATTAATACCACACCCGTTGTGGGATTTCACTGTATTTATTATACTACTATTGTTCTGTTACAGGATATTAATTAATGCCACACCCGAACATATGTCACAAGTTGTAAAGTCGGTTGATAGATTTCTACAAGAAATTCCTGGTAATCATTCTTCATCGTATAATCATGTTAATGTAAGTTTTCATTTGTGTAGTTTCTATAGTAACATCTTATACAAATGATAAAGAGCAGATGTAATTAAACGCATTATCCATGCGTTTATATTCAGGCAGGTTGCAATTTCCACTTGTCTGATAAGGACAGTGTCTTAAAGCTTGGTTGGGACAAAAAAGGGAGGTCCCTATACACATTGGAGTACACATGAAAGAATCCTTGATAGTTGGAATTTGAAATAAGTGTAAGCTGTAGTGCCACTGCTGGCAGAATTTTCCTCAAAGCCCACTGCCCAACCGAAGCAGAATAGAAGGACATTCAACCTCATTTCATTTCATTCCATAACCCACGGTATGGAGAATGCTTGTCTATCTTAGCCCAGTTGATGCCGAAAAGTAGGATGTTAAACACCATGCAGCCCCTCCAGGAGCGGATCCAGGATTTTTAGAAAGAGGGGCGTGCTGCACCGACTTGGGAGTGCGAAGCCCGGAACCGTGAATTTTGAGTGAAAAAAATTTCCAACCTAAACTATTTTTGGTCTCCTTTCTCGCGAGAATATATGGAGCTAAAAATTGTTCGCCACCTCAAAAAATAGAGGGGGCGTGCGCCGGGTGCGCCCCCCTCTGGATCCGCGCCCACCCTCTATCTCCCACCCTCAGGACTAGAGGGAGATGAAAGTTTTTGTTAAAGACAATTGAACAAAGCCCAGGATGACGACAGATGGTTAAAACTACGGTGTGTTGAAGAAACACTTATGACGGTGTCAAAATAATATTCAGCTTGCCTGAAAGCCCGGTGGAAGATCCTAACTTTTCGCCTGACAAGCCTATACCTATGTAAATACAGCATATTAATAAAAATACTAGACAATATTACTACAATGGATCTTTATTTTCTCACATTTGAAACTGTGTCAGTTGTTAAATAATTGTGTTATATTTTCAGGAGGAAAGTTTTAAGATAAATCCATTAAATACCCAGTTTGAACTTCCCTTCTCTGTAAACTATGTAGCTAAAAGTTGCCAAACAGTCCAGTCCACACATGAAGATTTTGCAAGGTATAGTCATAGGATAAAAAAAAGAAGAAAAGCACAAAATATTTAAGTATCTAGAATATTGAAAAGGTAATCGAACTACAAAATTTATGATTACAAAATCATAAAAAAAACACAGTCGGATAAATTTGAATACTTGTTTTATTATTTCTAGTTTAAGGGTGTTGGCAAGTTTGTTATCAAGAAAGTATCTACACAGAGAAATCAGGTAATACATATATGTATGGGATAGACAAATTTATTGAAGTCGTAAAAACAGTGAAATAAAATGAAGAACCTTATATGAGTTATTAAAATAATTAGGCTCATTTCTAATATTCATTAATTTTGTTTTATGTTTATCAAAAGGATGGCAAATAAATGTACATCTCAGCAAGATATTGTTAATGTGTTCCTTTGTGTTCTTTATCATTAGAGAAAAGGGTGGGGCCTATGGAAGTGGAGCATCATGTAGTTCTGATGTATTTACCTTTTACTCATACAGGTATGGTGTTATATTTAATACAGTTAAAGAAACATTCCTGCATACAAAATAAGAGATTTGAGGTTTTATTTGGACTAAAAATATATTTAAACTAATTAATCTATAATAATTTTGCTTCATATCCTTCTCAAAACATTGTAATTACCAATTGGACCAAGGTATATACCACTGCTATAAAAAATCGATCAAAAGAGGTCATGTTTGTGTCACATGACTAATTACCTCTCTCAGTATGTAGCAATGGGTGCAAAGTTGGAGGAAAATTCATTGCTTACACAAGACAATGTTGTCTTTAATTGCTAAATATTTGTTACAAATATCAAATCCTAATTAAATTCATGGAATATGCATTTGCCTACGTCTTTTTCTGTGATTTTTATCTTAATAAGTGTTGTACATCTAACTCATCATAAAATTAAACAACATTTACATCATGCACTCAAACACTGTGTGCAACTTTTAATGTCATGAATGCAGATATTCCTAATCGTTGTAACCCTTACATTTTTGTCATGTTTACACTTCATGAGTTATTTGTTCAGGGAAACAAGTATTTTCTAATAAGATTGGATATTTCTAATTTCCATATATACCAAAATTGCCATACTTCTATTGAAAATAACCACCCGATAAATACTTTTCTGGGAATGTATCTTTAAGCACAAAGGTTACCAAGCAACAAAACATATATCCACAAAGGGCTTCTTCATCATTACAGCATAATTATTCTTTAATTTTGATATTTTTGTAAAATATTGCAATAATTATAGTTCAAAAAAAAAAAAAAGAAAAAGAAAATGTTGATTGAAAAAAAGAATATTGAAGAAATAATTGAAAATCAAATGTGGTAGAGCATATATAGACTATTATTAATAAGATTTTTTTTTAAATTTAGAGGGTAAAAGTGACTTTGTGATCTCTCAACTTCAGATATTTAGTTTCAGTCTACTTAGGTACCTCCTGCTGACGACAATATAGATATTGATTAATTATCCTATGATTTGTATATTTGTAGAGATCCTAACAGCACCCAAACAATGGATGTATTTAATCAAAGTGTACAATGGGCCACTAACTCTAAATTTACAGATCAAGATATTGATGAAGCTAAACTTGGTGTCTTTCAACAGGTAAGTCTATTGTCTAATCATCTCTGTATCTTACATATAGTTAAATTACTAATCCAAAATCTAAGTATATTGGAAAGATTGTGCACCTGTACTTCTAAGTTTTAGAATAATTTAATGCTAATTGAAATGATAGAACTGATATATGCCAAATCCACGGTGGATTTCAAATCCAGTCAAGCATGCATGCATTATGAGATATATTTCAGAAAAGGCTAAAACTCTTTCTTGACTTGAGCTAAAATATACCATTTCTGATGTGTATGTGTAACCCAATTTATTTTTTCATCTATTAACATTTTGTTAAAAGGAAAATTGACTCAGGCCCCCCATACATTGAAGACTCTGGATTTCGAAGTTTATAGTTCATATGCAAGTTTCGAATTTCATAAACTAATTTCTAGTTCTTGTCTGCTCAGTGTGTGATCGGTGGAAAGCTTCGCCGCCGGTCCATATTAATATTTATCAGTGATTAAGTTAAAATAAATGTTATGTTTACAGATTGATAAACCTATACCACCTGGAAAACGTGGTATGTTATTATTTACCAATCAGAGAACCGATGAAATGAGGCAGAAATCAAGAGATGAATTATTTTCTGTTAGTAGAGATGATATTGTTGCTGTTGCCAACAGGTAGGTTATAATTAATTAGGAAAAAAGGCCAAAGTAATTTACTCTTTAGTTCTTCTGAATCTTGTCATATGAAAGATATTTTTGTTTTGTTATATAATTAATAACTGAAAAATTAAATTGGAGATAAAGATAAAAACGTTTAAGATTAGCAACTAATATTTTTTATTTTTAAATTATTTTTCTATAGATGGGGTAAAAACAAAAAATGAAATACTTGTGGCCCAAATTTGTTATTGTTTATAATTTCGATTAAGGCCTGTTATATTTTTAAATAATATATGTTTCAGATATTTAAAAGATAATCAAAAACCAACAAGTTTAACATTTTTGGGTCCAACTAATGAACAGATCAAATCTAATCAAGACAAGTGGAAGATTATCAAAGACTGATGAAATAATCCAGATCAATATTAAATCGTATAGTGATGACATTATCATTAGAGATAGTGTTTAATTGTTGTGTTGTGACAACCAGTGACTATATATATGCTGTTATGCGGGACATATCCTATATGGACTGGCAAATGTCCGACAAAGAATATACCCAACCGGACATCAATATATGATGAATTAACTATAAATAATCTGGATTTTCTTTGATTTGATAACTGACTGCATTTTTTAAGTAGTGATCAACCCTTTTATAGTGCTTTGACTGACTTACATCAATAATAGCTCAATATTGGTCAATTTCAATCAATATTTATCTTACATGAAAATGTGTGATCCAAATATTCACAAATGACAAAATAATAATAATAATGTTAAAAGAAAGTAAAATGGACAAAGCAGGGGAAAATAACTGCGGTGCAATTTAGACTGTTCACAGAACAAAATTGATGGGAAATTGAAATTACAACAAAAATATTTAAAAATTGAATGTAAATCACTTTATACACTCATATTACATTAATATCATACTCCTCATAGTGTTTCGTTTGAATAGAGCTAAATCCCACTACTCACTGCTGTAAAGAGAGAAAATTCTTGTTCTACATTATAATTGGTCAATAGTTCGCTTAAAACAGAGTACCAAATTGGACCAAATATGTTTACATAACATTAAGTCATGACTTAAGATTTTATTATGCCCAATTAACCAGTGTATAATAATAATTAAAATGTTTCTTTTAATTGCTACCCTGCCTCTTAGTAGACCCTTCTTTTATATCTTTCTTTAAAAAAATAAACACACTTATATGGATATACTGCTTCTGAATTTATTATCATGCTATGTGTTTGGATACACATAATATCGGTATCAAGCAAATAATGATAATAAAAAATAATGTGGTGCACTATATAGATAATTATTATAGATAACAACTGGAAACCATTGAACAAAATAATCAAAGACATTATATATATATATATATATATAATACTTACAAAGAATTCAAATGATGAAAGAATAACACTAATAATAGAAAGAGATTTAAAGATAATAAACTATATGAAACCATAACTACATGACGCTAAATAACTATATGAAACCATAATTACAAGATGAGATGAAAGAACTAATAATTATCCGAGATAAATGAGACGAGTGATAGCAATGTATAGATAAAACTTAGAAGCTAATTAACACAGGTGGAATCTTAACTACAAAATGAAATAAGGGACGGGGGGAATCATACACTTATTCACAACAATTTACGGATTAAAATATCAACACACACTAATTATGGATTAAATAAATCAACCAAGATTTGATGAATATCAAATCTGAAAGGAAACCAACAATGGACGTTAAACCCCATTTCTCTCTCTCTCTCTCGCCTCCACTGTGGCCCACTTTAGAAAAAAAATGTGCTGGCAAATATAAACTCTCCCAAAAAAGAAACGCATAGAGACATTTCGTCGTCGGTATACCCTCGCTCTACCATCCCCTCGTTGCAACAGGAACCGCGACACACAGCTGAACCAAACTGTTCTCCAGTGTTACTGTGGCCATACTCTCAGGTCTGAGCCCATTTAAGTCGGATTTCACGGTGTCGGAGTATTTCAAAACAGAAGGTCTAAAGGAACGTCTGGCACGTAATCTAACGTCTGGCGCGGAATCTAGGTCCGAAGTCATACGCCGTCGACAAATTGCTGCTGTAATAGAGGTCGCTGTTGAGAACCGTTTCCGAAAATAACATAACCGGAAGTGATAATCAAGGGCAGGTGGGGTCACTCTTATTTGGCCTGAGCACTCGGCAAACGTCGTAAGATTTCGGAATCTAAACTCGGCTGTACGATGAATTCCGCCATATTGGAACTACTTCAAAGGTCCCGGATGAAACATGGCTGCGCCCATTCCAAACACAAGTTGGCGACCTATTTGGCTAGCGACCTATTCGACCGATCCAGCTGTAAGATAATGACGAAATTACACTTCTATTCTGAGCTGAAGGAATGGATAAAAAATAATATATTCTACTTTCATTTGATAGACATAACGTTGGATTTTATCGGTTGATAAATAGAGACTGTTGTCTTTACTCTAAATATGTTTCCAACGAACATGTTGCAGCTCGATCGGTCGAATAGGTCGCTAGCCGAATAGGTTCCCAATTTGTGTAATAGCGTCAAGTTTTCCTGTTAAAGTAAACCGGTAACCGCATCGCAAATGTATGGGCGTAGGTACATATCACTTACTGTCATACATCCGAGACTAGATGTAGTCTACGTAGTTTACGGAATCTGTCGAGATTAGCCGAGTGTTGGCCCGAGGTTGGGCCAAACTGATCCCGCAGTGAATATTCGCTTGGCCGCTACAATCACTGATAAGCATGACATCGATGAGGCTTAATGAGTACGGCATATTAACTTTTTAACTCCGACAAATTAAATTCTCAAACATTTTTTTGAGGTAAAAGAAAAATAAATAAAGACGTTTGAAGTATTTGTAGTTAAAAAATATTTCCTATTTAGTGTAAATGGATATTAAAAAGAGTAAAATGCATCATTTTGCCCGAAGCAGTTAGGTGTTAAGTAAACATTGCACGAGCCGTTGAGCCAATAACTAACGGCGCGTGCACTCAACGCACCTGTTGTGGATTGTCGTCTGTTACAGAGATATTTCGTAAGTAATTCTCTGTGAAACAGATTGAGGTTGGGCGGCCAAGTTTTGAACTTCGCTGTCGGTACCTATCCCAAATGCGAGAAAAGGTACTCAGGGAAACAATCAGCAGTCTGGCTACATTTGTTTGGGATTCACCCGCTTCTATTTCTAAACAACCAATAGCGTTGTTACGTTGATCTTCGTTCAGATGTGGCATCACTTGGTTCGTTGAGTGTTTACATGAGTGTAACTGGTTTGGAAACCGAGAGCCCCCAGGATTTTAAAGGTCCTAGATTTAGGTTCCATGCGAAAAGCTCGCGAAGTGGTTAAAGTCGTGTGTCTTGCTGGTGTAATCAAGCGAAATCAAATTCCAGCAAGAAGTATGACCAGACACTATTAGCAACCCTACCTTTTAAACCAATAATGAATTTCTTTTATCCTTACCATGATGGTATTAAAAACAAGTAAGATCTATCGAAACAGCGACTTCGTTCAAATAAAAAATGGTCTGTGCGTTTCTTTTTTTCAAGAGTGTATATTATGTCACTGCCATTATGCCACCTGAGCTCAATACCTGGAAGTTGTAATTTGTAATTATATGTAATAAATAATCTTAGGTAAACTAGAGTTTTATGAAATTTATTGTTAGCTGTAATTATTAATTAAATGTATCCCGTCAGCATATTTAATTACTATTTATGTAGTTACTTTAAGAAACGTAAATGTTTCGGCTCTGCTCTCCACTGGGCAGAGCCGAAACATTTACGTTACTTAGAGTAACTACTATTTATGAAGATTAAAGTATATTTCATATCGGTGACATATTTAAGATAATTTTAAAGATTATATATAATATTGATTAGCATTGATTTCCTTTGAATGCAGAAAACCATTGTTGTTTTAGTTCCTATTTTAATTAGACAGTGATTGAACTTTCTAGCAACATAAGATACCATTAGCCGTATGCCCGTTAATGACACAAAATCAATAGAATAAAAAAGAACCAGAATTTAGAAAAGCAGCTAATTAGAGACAAGAAAGAGAAGACTTTGATCATTTATGCAATTTCATTTCGAACGTACAAGCAGTATATAAAGTAATTAACAAATAAATAGCATTTATGTTGGCTACTAACACGTCGAGATCATGAGTTTAAATGACCCAGTCAGTATTTTGAGCACCTAGCCCCCCAGTTTCTTCGGGCCTATAGACATCCCAGGGGTGCGCAGTAGAACGACCGAGAGGTGGGACAATAGCAATCCCAGACGAAGAGGAAGGCCCTAATGTTTTGATATTATAAAATAAAAAATGAAAATGTTTAAATGTTAGGTGAGTATTATAATTTGAGTCATTAAAAGTAGACAAAGCTGTGTTTTGGATTTAGCAGAGCAATTGATGTGGAGTTCAGATATGCCCCCAATGCATTTCTGCTCAGTTAATTTTACCATATTTATCTTTAATTTTTTTGTTCTGCAGTTATAAATGTACGGGTAGACTGGTAACTGAAAACACTCGCACAGATTCAACAACCACACAGACATCACCCAACATACAAACATCATCAAACACACAAACGGCACCCGCATACACACAGAAAACATCCCCCAACATGCAAACATCTCCCCAACAACATACAGCATCACCAAACACACAAAGATCGCCCAACACACTAGCATTCATGCAACACACTAACAGTCACGCACTACATACATTACACAAAAATCACCCAACACACTATAGCAGTCCTACAAATATTACTCGACACACAGACACCCTTCCTGGTTTGCAATTCATCCCCTGAACAAAAGCGATTGGCATGGATGGGACCACAACAGGTCGGACCAAAATTTCTCATATCAAAGAGGTTATGTGCAGTGCGTTTTCCGTATCCTTATGCCGTGGACACTAGCCGAATGATTCGGTCAAATCAATCGGCATCGAAATTCGCCCAGTGTGTCCACCGTCATTCGACCGAATGATTCGCCCGAATCAAATATATTTGATATATTCGGTTGGATTTTTTTCGGTCTAATTATATTCGCCCAGTGTGTCCTAATGTAGAATTCATTTGTCAATCACCACGCATCATCCACCCATTTCGACAACTGATATATATCATCACTAAGATAATGTTACACACCTCCCTTAACCCTCTCAAAATATCGCACTGTGTGCTTTGATAACCTTACTCCTGGAATAATCCATTTGGATTAGATTCACGCCTAAACGTCCCCTTTAATCAAATAATGAAACAAAGGCTTCGAAAATGTCTCGTAGAGACTTATGATTATTAATTGAAATAATGTGGTAATCTTGTTCTTTTCTCTTGATATGTCAAACGTCTGAAAAAATATTATAGTGACAATTCTCAAATACATATAGACGGCGTTTAATCGACCAAGATGCTACTTGTCTGTAAGAGCATTTCCTTTTAATCTTATTGTCAGTGTGATATTTTCAAGGGTAAATATGCCAGAAAAGAGTTTAATACAAAGTCTAAATAAAACAAACAGGTAGTTTAAACCGATCGATTTCAGAACATTATACCAGGACTTTTTAAGTTGATAAAAACTCATGATAATTCTGAAAATATCATTAATACAAAGGTATAATTTATGATCATTTGAATTTTAACAAAAAAAAAATGAAATCAAATGGGGTTTAACGTCTTACATTTCTGCTCCGACTGGGCTAACGAAGACGGACATACGCCATGCAATGTGCTATGAGGGGAATTTGGTGCGGGCAGCGTCACTATGACCATAATCTTATATCGAATTCCAACTGCCGAGGGATCTTTTACGTGTATGGCAATGTATACACGGGACTTGGAATTTCGTCCCACTCGAATGATTAGGCAGCTGTCTTTGTCAGGCCCTCCACCCTGCACCATTGGCAAGGGGAAACCACGGCGGAAAATCCCAAAGAACTTTACCGGCCAATGTAAGGATCGAACACCTGACTTCCAGGCTGGTGACTCAGCGTCTTTTTTTCCCAAACATTCAATTCATTGTATAACTAATGGCAGCCGCTCGTTTTTCAAACCCGTTATTTTTTAGATGCTAATTAGTTTTCCCTGTGTATTTGGAGCAAGGCCTAACCCTACATTAAACAGCACGGTTCTGTATGAGAGGGAACCATATTTCGGACACCAGAGGTCTAATAAGACCGGGAGACGCGAAATTTATCTAGTGTGGTTTTCTCTTGTCAGTAGTGCAGAGACGAAAAGCCGAGGAACTGTATACACGCCGGAATGCACGTAAAATAACCATTGCCAGTTGGAATTCGAAATAACACTAGGTAGTAAGGCGGTATATTCGAGCCACAATTTCTTAATGTCGTCCTATTATCTAATTTCTAACTTCTATTCCTGTAATTTCTAAACTAAGACGATGTATAATCCAATGTCTTTATTTGTTCAACGGAAATTTTAATTGTCCCGTTCCGAAATGGATTCCGTCCGTCCAACCTGATTTTATTCCCGGAGTATATCTCATAAACCTAGTAGTTGTGTCTTTTACTATTTAGAGATTTCTTGGGTTTATACTTTTTATAAATTTGACTTAGTCTTGGTGTACAAATTTTTTTCCGGAGCATATCTCCAAAACCTATTAGTATAGTAGCTGTGTCTGTGCTAATTTGTAATTTCTCGGATTTAATTATTTTGTGTTCCCACGGATACAAATTTGACTTGGTGTGCAATTTGTTTTCCGGAGCATGTCACATAAACCATTCAAGACATCTTTATAAAACTCTGTATAAACATGAACCTCGCGGTGTGCAATTTTTTCTCGGCCATATCACATAAACCATTCAAAATATATTTATGAAACTTTGTATAAACATGAATCTATTATAGGAGTTATGCCTTTTGCTAATTTGGAATTTCTCGGACAAAACCATGAATACTAACTTGTCAAAGCGACACGAACTAGTTTTCAACGAATTGCTTTTATATTTTGTGTGAACACAGGCGCGGATCCAGAGGGGGGGGGGGGGGGGGCGTGGGGTCTGGAACAACCCCCCCCCCCCCTGCTCAGACTTGAAAAAATTTTATGCGATTTTATTGGTGATTTTTAGATCTGTAATTTTGGAATTTACCTTCCGGAAATACGTCAGAATGCACCAAATTGAATCTAATTTACCAAACCCCCCGTTAAATGGTTGAACGCCTTAGACCCGCCCCCCCCCCCCTGCAAAAAATCCTTGATCCGCACCTGGAACACTTGTCGAAATTCAGCATTCCGTGACTTTATGGTCCGGAACTATCCCCACTTTGCCGAAAACCCTGTAAATGTGATCGGGCCTGTAGCCATCTCATAAAATTTGGTGTGGCTACGGAATTTTTGGGAGGGGCTGAGGATGTGGCCGGCCAAGAACACTCGTAAGAAATCAATATTGTTGGCGAAATATTTTGAGGGGCTAATTTGATTTTGGGGTGGGTGGAGGGGAGGGTATCTAAGCTCCCCCACGTTGCTACGGGCCCGTATGTGATAGAGATTATAAATTTTTTAAATATATTCTTCTTTTTTTCAAAATAATTGTAAGACATTGTGGTCATGAAAGGGTGAACCTTATAGATTCGATAACTTGATCAGACTTCAAATTTTTTGTTTGAGGTTTATTATCGGGATTTCAGTATGCCGTGCAGAAGTTCGGTGATGCCCAAGACCATGGGCGCAGATCCCAGTGGGGACATCGCGTCCCCGCCAATACTTTTAGTGGTGGGGACATGATATACTGTGACCTCCCCACTTATTTCCGATGTTTTGCTGGTTTTTTTTTGACAAAATAAATTGCCCGAAATCTAATAAAACACTAAAACACCAACTTTACGGGCTGGAACAGCAGGAAAACGAATATTCCAAAACTTTCTTGTGGGATCCCTACAAGGTAAGCTCCGCTTTTTCGCCCCTCAAAGAAGCACGGCGCCGCTGTCTGTAATCCCGAAATGTTTTCGGGCATTTCGGCTTCTGTCCCCGAACTTACTGTCATCGAGCGTGAATGCACGAATTTGTAATGAGATGACTATGAATTAAAACATTTTTTTTCTGGAAGCACTCTACTTTGTGCCACATTTTCGGCATCGATTATTATTTGTGAATGTAGATGCAATAGTCTGATTGGATGGTTGGAATTCAGATTGGGATTTCGGTTACAAAACCATTGGACACGTTTGGAGTTGCCCACGCGGGCTAGAATAGCCGTAAACGCATTTGCGGTGGTTAAATTTTCAAAATTTTCTCCGGGAGGGCGAGGCCTCAATACTTCGCGACGATTGGTTGTTTGGTTGGGATTGTCCATATTGAATTTTGTGGATTTTAGGTATATTTTGAAAAGTCTGTTACGTATTTCTTTTTTTCTAGACGTGTATGTTCATTGTGTCGTCGTTATCCGGACTGAAGCAGACTAGAAGAACGTCAAACCCCATTTCAAGCTGTTCATTATATATTTGGCTTTAGTTCCAACGGCAATGTGTAGTCTTTAGATGACCGACTGGAGCAGAATATATTATAGAAGTCGTTAAACTCCATCCTAATCATTGCCGATATGCGTTAATAAAATATCTTGATAGTGGATTGTGCAATTTGTAGCATGGTCTGCTATATTTTCTGATATTTAATTAATATTTGGTTCCATTTTATTTTAATAATTCGCTTGCGCGTAGGGGTCTTAGGCAGAGAAAACCCGCGAGATTGGACAACTCCTTGTCAGTACAACCGGGGAATCGAAACTACATCAGTTGACTCTGCAACGACAGACCGTATGATACAACGCGCACGCCCATTCGGCCATTCAATCCCCCTGTTTCACTATAATCTCAGTTATGACTTTCCCCCATTGCCGGCGTGTAGTAAGTTTCCAATGCCAAAGTATTTATTAATAATTATTAACTAAATATAGTAAACATTTATGGATTTCCAGAATTTAACAAAATGTTGTTATCTTTATTAGTCGGGTAGTAAGATGCCTATTGATACTAACTTTGTAAAACAATGTAGGAATTATTTAAGAATCTATTTGAGAACATCCCACCTCAAGATAAACATAATATATCCAATATTGGTCGTGATATAGTTAATATTGATCGTGTTCAATCTATACTATTTTATAACTGACACAGCATCCCATCATCTCTTGACCAATTTCTGTTTCACAACACGTGCGTTGTTACCGAATGCGCAGCGTTTTACGGATCTATATGGTATTGGAGAAATTAAACTGCAAGTAAGGTAAGTAACATACATGTACATGTATTTTGTAAGTTTGCTTCGAAGAACTATTTTTTTTATTAAAATACCCGGTCTGCTCAAATTGTCAAGCGATAATCCTAACTTCTCCTTTTGCAATTCACGTAAACTAAGGAAATCAAAAAGTAAGTATATAAAGTTTTAATAAAATAACAAACCCCTATATAACAAACCTCTATTTGAACTGGTCAAATAGAGAAAAAGTAAGAACAAACGAAAAAAAAAGAAGGACGTTAAATCCCATTTCATTTCATTTTCATTTCATGAATCCTACACAGTCCGTATACACCACTCATATGAGTCGCACTTTCTTTAAAATTGAAAATCACAGTTTAAATATCAAGCGGAGAAATATTTTGAAAAAATATATTCCGTAGCCAATTAGGGAATTTTAAATATATTACTTTTAATTTGAAAGGAGAAATCAAAAATCTTAGATCACTAAAGACTGATACTTCCTTGGTAAGTTACGCAGGCCATCCCATGTTTAATTCTTCAGGTATGGAGCGGGGTGAATGATATATTCTAACTTTTCTAAGTTGCTTGTAATGTTTGTAATTTACTACGCTTTACTACCACCTACAGGTTAATAGTAATAGGTAGATAGAACTGATTTACATTCACTCGTTTCTGTTTTTACTGTAATATTGGATATCAGAAGTCCATCTTTTCATGGTATTATAGATAACAACATCAATGTCGATGTAAATTGACCAATAAGTTGTCTTAAATATTGGATATCAGAAGCAAATCATTTCACGGTTAGATAAAGCATCATCAATGTTGATTTAAATTGAGCAATAAGTCGTGTATGCAATACATACTTGCCTCCTTTAAAACTGCAATTTCATATTTTTATGTTATATTTTTTAAATTTATTAAAATAAAGCCTTACAGATGATATCTATAAACACTCATAGAAATACAAGGGAGGTAATTGTGTTATCATTTCCTGTGTTAATGAGTTATGAGAGTGGGGAATAATGCCTATGATCGTATAGTAGTGAGTTTACAACCTATTGAGCAAAAGACATTGACTTTCTTTGAAAATGTGAAATTATCGCTTTAATGTATAGTTCCATGAAGACCTTTAGTTCGTTAGGCAATAAACATTTTCTGCTACTTGCTTAACTACTTGGTGTAGATGTGCATAAGGTGAATATCTTGACTTAGTTCGATGGTAAACATATTGCGCTTAGAAAGACTTTTCACGGAAAAGCAACCTGATTGGTTGAAACTTTGAACACAATAACTTTGATTCTAATAGAGCGGGAATGATGCAACAAAAATAAAAAAAATAATAAATAAAATGGCTTCCGTTTTTTCAAAATGCAATTGCGTGTTCATTTCAATATGTTACTGTTTCCAGCTTGGCCTGCTGTTTTTAATTTATAACATTTAACAATATGTTATCACGCTCCTTGCTGACATGTAATAATAAGTAAAGCAATCCATGTTCATTATTTAAAAAATGAAAACGGTAAAGCAACATTTTTCTATAGAATTTGCTGTCTTAACCTAAATGAACAACATGGGAATTTGCCCTCAGGTCATATCAGCTTTCAATACCAGGGAAGCAAAAAAGCCATCCCATAAAGCAAATTGCTATTAAGTCGATACACGCGGAGAGAGACATATAGAATATTGAAAGCAGCTACATACATACTTTTAGTAGTTTTGTTTTGAAATGAGATCGAATCTATAATACCGGTATATTAGATTCAAAACGACATAAATATGGTTGCCAGTTAGAAATATCAAGATTCTAAATTCGTTCGATGTTCATTAAAAACATAAAGCGTCAATGAACAATACATATTTCGTCTTAATAATAAAATAAGATGAAATAGAATTAAAATTTATTCTTAACAAATGAAGAAATTGGATTATACTTTGTCTAAATTTATAACTTAGAAATTAGACGATAGAACGATATAAACAAATTTATAATTTTGAATCTAATATACCGCCATATGAATCGGGTTATTGTTCTGGCAATGGACAATCCAATGGCTTCTCAAATGTGACGAACAACCGAGATCCCGCGTACACATATACGTAAAAGAATCTTTGATAGAGAGAGAGAGAAATGGGGTTTAACGTCCACTCAACACAAACTAGGTCATTTCGGGACTAACATATGGTTTTAATTTTATTTTAATAATTCGCTTGCGCTGGGAGGAAACCGGAGTGCCCGGAGGAAACCCTCGAGGTTGAGAAGGCGCCCCTATCTCCATGCCATATACGCTCAGACCAGGGTTCGAAAGCACAGCCGCAAGCCAGAGGTGACCGGCCAGCTAGAGGTCGAAGCGCGGCACTCTAGACCACTAGGCCGTCCCAACCCCCCAATCTTTGACAGTTAGAATTCAAAATAAGGATAGGCCGTAGTGTACTGTACGGCCACAGGCACAATTTCCATCATAGCACCCTGCAAGGCGTATGACCATTTACATTTTCCCGGTCGTAAAAGAGAAATAGGATGCTAAACCCCATTTAATTTCAGATAGAAAAGCATGGAATATTGAATGTAAGAATGCAGCCCTAGTTTTGACAGTAGCAGACAATGTTTTGTCACCGATATCTTCCAGTGTGGTTCACCCGGCGTTGTCGGTGATACAGGATAGAGTGCTTGGTAAGGACAGTGGTTTGTCGCCCGGGTAGTATTAACATCAGAGGTTGTCGACTCTTTTTTAGTCAACCGCTGACCCATACTCCGCGCACTGTTTAGTTTGATGTTTGATTAGACCTAATGTCACAAGAGGGGGATTTCCCAAGGTCACATCTTCAGGAATAGGGGCATGACCATGATATTCGATGTAATTTAATATCGTGGTGACAGAGTGTAACGCTTTGAGGGCTCAAAATGTAATTTAAATTTGAACCAAAACGAAATCGTGCACCCCTTAGTGCAATGTCGTAGGGGATAAATCTAGAAAATTACCAGACATACAGAAACTAAATATAGTATACAGAAATAACCGGAATCCAGGCGTGTGTTCCGGGAAAACTCTAAATTAAGAATAACTGACTCTTATTTCTGTAATACAGTTCCGGGAAAACTCTAAATTAAGATTAACTGACTCTTATTTCTGTAATACAGTTGAAAGAAAGACATAAGGCCTGATATAGTTCTTTCTTGGAATTAAGAATGTAAATCTGGCATTAATGTTTTAATCTATACAAGGAGAGAAACTTATTCCCTCGCGAATAGCCAACAGCGTTTCCATTATGCGGAAATAGCAATTCGTTATAATCGACCTGCACAGATCTGAGTTTTTAAAATTCAAAATACGGGCTTTTAGACCAACATCTGGTGAATCTTATTTACTGTGGTCACGTTATTTTCGCCTTTGAATAATAAACGTGAAGAGCTTGCACATCATGAATATCTACACCGGTAACTGATAACCCTCTTGTTATGTTTCTACATGGGTGGGCGGTCTTCAAAAAGGCAAAAGGCGTGCTTATTGTGTGCAAAATTGCACCGAGATTTCGGGCCTTATTAGATATGACAAGTGGGCCCAATCCCGTGACATCCAAATCGTGCTTATTGTGTGCGAAATTGCACCGAGATTTCGGGCCCTATTAGATATGACAAGTGGACCCAATCCTGTGACATTCAACTCGTTCCCCTCACCACTCAACCACCATGTTTTTGAAGATTTGAAAACGGACAACGGTGTGCGCGAGGCTGAGTATGCAGACTCTTTGCAACAGATAATATAATTTACGTCGGCAATTTTGATTGCCTACTCTGCTTTCGGTTGCTGAAATACAATCTTAACCTTGATGTTCTTTGATAAAACAGAGTTATTCGACATACTATTTCAGAACAAAATAAAGATGACAGTTTAAAATCAGTAGAACATTAGGCTGTCAAAACTTAAGTTACGAATGCTCGATTTGAACAATATTTGGACCAATATATGTCGTGTCCAGAAATCATCCTATTTGTGGTTTAATCTGGAATAAAGGTCCCTTAATAGTCGTTTGATAATAAACAATTTATAAACATACTTATTCAACTATGGGATTTCGACTTGTCGTTTGGCCTATAATAATATACTTTAGGGGGGTTTAATGCCACGATCTAGTTTCATGATCACATCATGGCTTACTTAAATTCCACTATTGTAATAACAGCTCACATTGGGGTCATTGAGAGATCATGGGTTATTTAGACAAAAAGTCTTTCTGTTATTCGAAATGTAATTTCTGTAACATGTATTCCAATAGACCTAGATTGCCTTAAAACCAATTTGTTTTCAAATTGAGACGATTTAAGTAGCTTGCTAATGGCTGTCTTGGACTGTTGTAAACTCGTACTTAAGAAGTAGTTGAAATGTCACTTTGTTTCGTGACTTACCTGGCAGTCATTAAGCTGGCCTTGTAAAGCTTACCGTAATCTCTAAAGTAGACTGATGATTTAGATTGGATTGCTATGAAGTGTGTTGACTCCATTAAAATTCTTTTAGTTGTCTGGTGTATAGTCTTCTAGTGTGTGTCGCTTCCTTATTTTCCGTCGAATTATCGGTTTATTGCCCCGAACAAGTTATGGACATGTCGATATTCTTAAAGAGGGCTAAAGTCGCTACCACAACTATCTCCGATTTGAGCTGATTTTACTGCGCTTACATCTAATCAGACATGTTTATAATGGACTAGGTGTAAAATGTTTCTGTCATCCACTAGGTATTCTCTGTAAGGACCAACGAATTGGAATAATTAGGCTAGGATAAACTTATTCTTTTTAAAATTCAAATCAGTAATTTAAAGGGTGAATAAACAGTGCACTTTCAGCCATGGAATTATGTGGGTTTAGTTTTAAATGTGTATCTTTTAAGACATGTCAATCTTAACAAGCGTGTTGACAATTTTACATCAATAACACACCTGTGCTCTGTGAATTGTGCAAATGTATTCTTAATGAAACCCGGTCTTTTTCAATTATGTAGTCGATGTCTGTCATAGAGTCAACTGGCGTGTTTTCGGTTCCCTGTTTGTAGGTGACAAGGAGTGTGGTCGCCTGTCCATTCCCTTTACTAAACAACTGTCATTTTTGTGTAAAGCCGAGTTGACACTTCCTTAACATTTCATATATTGCTTATGAATCTTTGTATGCATTTGACATTTGGTTGGCGAAACTCCTATCGAGTAAAAATATTAAAAGGCGTCTAACAAACATTAAGTTTAATGGAAGTCCATTTTGTGGTAATAAACTACAAACTGAAAGAAGTCATCATCTGAAAGGTCATAGACTACATGCTGGGATCTATACCACCCCACCCCTACTTCCAAAAATAATGCCATGGACTCCGGATAGATGACATTCTTTTCACATCAGATTAATAACTTACATAATAGACATTATAATATTATAAGGCCCATGCTTACATTCACTTACACAAATCTTCCTTGAAAATTATAGATACTACAAGAGATAACAATTGTATTGGATTATCAATTTTATTGTTAAATTGATTTTCAGCAACAAGAGACAGAACACAGTTTGGTGGCAAGGTTTTTAGAATTGTTTATGGATCAATTTTTGACTAAATTGAAATCTTCGATTTATATAGTAGATGTCTCAATGTCTGGTGTGTTTTGAACCTGAAGCGTTTGTTTATGATTTATTATTAGCTTAACTGTCTACTTTCCTAATTTTTGACTTGACCTTTATTATATGACACTGGTGCCGGTGAGTCGAAGTCGGCATCACAAAGAATTTACTTGCAGAATATAATTCGACTGTGTTGATTCGCTGAATGTGTAAAACAATCTGGTTTGTTTTGCCTTTATGGCATTAATATGTGTTGCATAGGCGCCCATTAATCGGAAGCTACCTTTTTTACAGACAGTATGTTGCTCCTATGATACACGAAACCACGAACTTGTGTCCAACAAAGAAAACATCTAATCTTCCACACCGACAAGCAATAATCATAAAATACAAAACCAATTTACACTCGAAACTGTACAACCTTGGGCGCATAATGTAAAATTTAGTTTTAAATATGTTAGACCACAAACGTTCTATACATCGCTCGCAGTGAGTTTAATGAACTGCAATACGAAACCGTGTAATTGTATGCAAATGGGGCTAAATTTTAGATATACTTGTTTATCAAATTAAGTATTGCTTTATTGAAAATACACATCGATCCTGATCAATATGATCTCTTATTGATATTAGACTGTATTCATAATGATGATACCAGTTTCACGACTTGTGTTTGGAAGTGCAAGTGGCAAAAAGCAATGTCATATATAAGGATCCCAGCTAAACATTTCTTTGGCGTTTTGATTTATATTGAGATTTCAGTACTTTAGTAACACTTCGTTTAGTTTTAATGTCATTTGCTTAAAGGGTGTATGGCTCTATTCTTTGGGACGTAAAATTAGATGAAAATGGGCCTAAAAGCACATGGTAATGTAATATGAATGTATAGAAAAGGATTTATAGTCAGTTGTAAAAAATATTGTAATTTCTAATCAATTTTTAATCGGTTTATGAAATTGATTCATACCAAAAGGATATGCAAATTAATACACTAAGAAAGTGTAAACTATTCTATTATTTGAAATTTTGATACTGCCTACACACTAAGAAAGTGTAAAATATTCCGTTAGAGATACATTATGGGAGATTAGATAACGAGTTGGCAGTTCTCACTACAATAGTTAAAAAATAGTTAAACATACATTATGGGAGAGCAAAAACTGACTTTTGTCGGTCTTCCTTTGAGCCTCAGATGTCATAGAAATTATAAATTAGATCTTTATTTAAACAACAAGCCCGAAATGAACACTGTAGACCCACGGATGGCTTGGATTGGGCTCGGATTAAAACAGGATTTCGTCGACTGATTTAATCACTATGGCGTCGTGGGTGGAGTTTCTCCGTGACGTTGGCGTCATCATACTTCCGGAAATTATTCATAAAAGACAGTGATGACCGAGGCTATACACAAGCTTCACTAGCTACCGTTTAAACATTACTTGATGATCGAGACTATGTAGGTGGAGTTAACGCCTGTCAATCGACAATCGGCCATAGTGGGAAAAGGGTGTCGATGATTTTAACTACCATTTCTAGTAAAAAATTATAGTGGTAACAACTTTGTTCAGGATAAAGCTATTTGACTGAAACTTTCAATATATTCTTGTTTTAACATCTATTTTTGAACTTTTATAGCAAGAATTGCTAACTCCTTGTCAAAATCTCCCATAATGTATCTTTAATGTAAAGGCAATTTGCTAAAAAATTCAGTCAAATTGATCCAGGTCGGTAAGACAACACCAGTAGTCTCAGTTATCCGTTTTTATTGGTAAATCACGAAGGAAAATATTTCAGCGAATCGAACTACAATCCAACAAAAATCTCATGCTCGCTACGAAATCAAGAGTTGTTTATAGTCTGAATAAGTTAACTGATGTCTAATTAATAGTTTTTATAATAGTTCAAGCCTAAAGACATACCTACAATAGGCAGATTTTGCTCTTGCATAATGCATGTTTAATGGGAATTTTGATACTTTCTAAAGCGCACGCTGAATATATTTAAGAATCGTACGAAAGGTGTATTTATACAATAACCATAAAATTATGTATAATATAGCAGAAAATTCTAATCACAAAATTACTTAATAAAAATAGTAAATACTTGCCAAAAATTTAACAAAACAACATTAACAAAAACAAAGTTCGCTGAAAGTTGTTCTCATTTCCAGTGACTTGTAAAATATTATTTTCCATTAGTTCTGAACAACATTACCTAAATATGCATGTATCACCTCTAACTAATAATTGTAGAAACCCAAATTTATATCTTGCTTTAATAATGTCCATATAACTATATTTAAATAGTTGCACTAAGTGATTAAATTGTTGTTCAATTTACGACATAGACAAAGAATGCAAAAGTTTTATTAACATGTTGATTAGCGAAACATTGTTCAATATCAATAGGATGATAAATCGGTTAAATAACACTACCAATATCAAATGCTGGCAAAATACCACAAATTCATCTGTAATGTACATAAATACTATAAATCGAAATATCAGGCGTTACCATATAACGGAAAAATCCGAAAGGTTAGCGGAAAACTACAGGAAAAAACATCATGTTATAATGAATACCGGATGTCACCGGAAAATACACCACATAGCGGAAACACCCTAAATAGGCAACCGGGGGTCGGGAATACTACATACCGGAAGCTAACCCTAACCGGTTGTCCGGTATTTAGTTAAGCGTTTTCCGGTAGTATTGTTGGAAATATCCTTTCTGCTGGTGGTCCTTTATACTTGTATGTAGCATGTGTCTTAGTAAAACATTGATGGGATTCTTTGAAATCAGTACCTTTGTCCTTTAACTAGAATATGTTCGTGTATTTATAAAAGCATTACTGATATTCTTTTATATAAATAGCTGGGTCTTTCAATTAATTGTAACATGTGTTTTGTTATTACTAACACTAATGATGGTATAATGTAGATAGTTGTCCGGGACCTCTAACTCGAATATTCGTTAGGGAAATATCTGACATTTTAGCATAAACGACTTCGTTTGGTCAAATTATATCGATGTGTACTCCTTGAAGACCCCGGGCCACATTGCTACGCAGAAAGGGTTAATTAATTCTATTGGTATACTACATATATGAGTTCGCCATTATTCTCAGCTCTCGCTATGTGCTGGATGTTTTCAAACGGCTTTAATCTTTTATCGAGTGAAACCTCTCAATATTGATAGAGGGTCAAACTAATTACTATCGTTGATTAATCGATTACTGTGCTACAACTACATTAGATCCGCCATTTCAAAGGGCGATTGCATCCTTTACTGTCTATATAACCTGAATAGGGATGCCGGTGATTGATTTAACTAGGGAAGAAATTGCGATTAAGGGACGGGTAGCACAGATATTGGATTGGAACAATGATGAGGCCAGCGCCATTATAACGAAGGTGGTAACAATTTGGTTGCTAGTGAAGACTATAAATAAGCCTATTATAACAAGCTAATAATCGGTGTTAGATCAAGCATTCTTCTCGCTAACGAGTGAAAATTCGTAGACTTTTATTCATACAGATGACAGATTGTTTACGAAACTACCAGACAAACGTCGACTTTTAATTCAACAATAATGAAGGTGACATTTTAAAACCAGACTATGGCATTGGACATATTAGCTTCTTGTTCGATTTGTGTCTGAAGTTCCTTCCTCAAAAACACACCTTACTCAAATAACAAATGTGGAGGAGCACCGGATAGTTTATTTTACTATCCGGCTGTATATCTCAGGTACCGGATAGTTACAGTTACCCGCACAATTTTTCTGTAGATGTTAGTAAATGACTATGCACCTTATTTTAATGTCTTAGCCATATCATCAGATACCCATTACGAAAATCCCATTTAAGACTCTTTACTTCTCTTGTAATTTGGAATAAGGGGCCTTAATTTAGTTCGTGGTCACAAAATAGTCCTTTTCTAATAAGCTGAAATGATACGAAAAATCAAAGTCGCGTGTACACATTGGAATGCACGTAAAAGATCGGCTGGCAGTTAGAATTGTATAAGAGTACTTCGCTGTTCGCTAATGTCCACATTAGCACAGTCGGAACAGAGCAGTGCGGCGTTAAACAACATTTCATTTCACATTCTACAAAGCGTCGAAACATACGCTAAGGGGGGGGGGGGTCCACTTTTTAAGCCTGAAGATGCTTTGTGAATCTGGGACCAGGTGTTCGCTATGTATCCCAGTCTAAGTTGTTACGTCGTAAAATATTTTTCTTCTTCAACTTATAGGGATTAGGGTTATACATTAAGCTAAAAAAGGTAAGTAAGTAGTTTATGAACGTCTCACCGATTATAATCACATCATATTCAGCTAAAATATATAAAGTATTAGATAGACTTATTCCAGAAGATATGAGACGTTAAATATTATTATATAAAATAGGTAGACATTAAGCTAAAGAAAAAAACAACCAGTCACGAACTTGGATAAAAAGTTTGCCTACTTTTTGTTCAAAAAACTTCATCATTTTTAAGCATTAAACTTAACTAACTCGCCACAGGACAGAATAAAAGCCACTTAATCACTAAACGTTAAGTTTGGAACCAAACTAATTATATAAAACATACCGTATTTCGTTTTCTTCTTTTAGAGTTTCGTTTTCTTCTTTAATATTTCCGTGTGATGTAGTGGTAGTTCGAAATATAGATATGAAAACTTTTAATGTCCACAATATTATGTTAACTTTTATTGTTCACTACAAATATACCCATGGTGTCTATGAACGCAACACAAAAACCTGTGTATGAACCGAGTTTTATAAGACAATTTATTTCGTATCAGAAATAGGTGATATATATATATTCCATTACTCCACTGGGGGAGTATGTATCATAAAGCCTGTCATTGAGTCAACTGGCGTGGTTTCGAATTCCCGGCATTGTACGTGACAAGGAGAAGGACCGCCTGTCCAACCTTGTGGGTTTTCTCCGGGTCGCCCCGCTGCTAAAGACCCGTACGCGTATGCTAATTATCCTGTCAAAAGGCAACACCTAGTAACTCACTTTTTTGTCAAAACTGAGTTAGGACCAAATTTGTAGTTATAACGGTATGTACTTCCTTTTGTTGTACTAGATATTCCAATCTTTTGATTTTGTTAGCAGTTACACCCATGACACAAACTAGCAACTGCCTTAATTTGCCTATTATGCCTCAGAAAAACCTAATAACTCAATAGTAAAATCAATGGATAAGCTTCGGTTAAAATATTCAATCATTATGTTTTTCTTTGTTTTCTCAAAATAAGAAAACAGTGACTTACTTGGTGTTGCCTTTTGACGGGAGAATTATTGAAATAAAAAATTAAACCATATGTTAATCCTGAAATGACCTAGTTTGTGTCGAGTGAACGTTATCCCTTTCTCTGCCATTACTCTACGAAGATTTAGTAGACTACCAAGCGCATTAAATTAATTGAAATTAATTTGAAATGAACAGAAACATTGAAATTGTGAAATACCCAGATAGAAAAAAACCATCAGAGAACGTAAATAAGTTAGACCAAAATAATACCAATTCCTCGGACAATAGATTGTTAAGTATTTCGACATCCGGTAATAAATTGAAAACTGATACTAAGCAGACATAACAGAAAACAAAAATTCTAATTCATTTCTGAAATAAAACAAAACAAAACACAACAACTTGTAGATTAGAATTAGAAATTTATCATGACATGAATAATTCCCACTGTTATGTAAGGAACGGGCTATGAAAACCTCCAGAAGAGACTTATTGCAATTGATGCCATATGTTTATAAAACACCATCAAAAGGGGATTTTCAAAACAACAGTGCTCATGAAATAGAAGATAAGCCATCTGGACAAAAGAAAAAAAAATGTTTATTTTTCTTTTTAATTCTTTAGGGATACTCTATCTTTGATATACACATATATCTCAATATCTCAAAACATTTGTCGTTTTGATGCTTTCTATTATTCCAGAAGTTTTACCAGTTTTTTTTTCAAAATAGTAATACACTGGTTCTCTGATTGGTGATTGGTTTTATAAATATAAAGTTTAATATGTATTAAAGTACCACAGATAAATGCATAAATAAATAAAAAAATACCTCCAGGTAAAAAAATCTCTACATTTTTCTTTGCGGAGAGCGATATTTAACCCCTGCGTCTGTTGTACCATAGGGGGTTGGGATGGCCTAGTGGTCTAGAGTGCCGCGCTTCGACCTCTAGCTGGCCGGTCACCTCTGGCTTGCGGCTGTGGTTTCGAACCCCGGCTTGAGCGTATGTGGCATGGAAATAGGGGCGCCTTCTCAACCTCGTGGGTTTCCTCCAGGCACTCCGGTTTCCTCCCACTGCTAAAGACCCCTACGCGCAAGCGAAATATTGAAATAAAATTGAACCATATTTTAGTCCCGAAATGACCTAGTTTGTGTTGAGTGGACGTTAAACCCCATTTCTCTCTCTCTCTCTCTCTCTGTTGTACCATAATTGGATTCAACTTCCTTATTGTAATATTCTGGCATCGTGTTTGAGAACGACTGCAGTGACAGAACTTATTTTGAGACCGACTGTTTTACTTCCTAGGTGAAATTCTGTTGTTAGACTAACATACTCACAACAGAATGAGTGAGCACTTATTTCGATACCGACTGCTCCTATTTTGCCACGGACTGCTCTGATTTTGCGACCGACTATTTTTATACTAAAGTTTTGCGTGAGTAGCGTGACGTATACAGTGAGTACTTATTTTGATACCGAGACTACTCCTATTTTGCAACCGACTGCACTGATTTTGCGACCGAATATTTTTTTTTTTTTGCTGGGGGTGGGGGTTTACCCCACCCGCGACATTTACGCCCATGATCGTAATGGACGTGCAAACTGGTGAACCCCTGACTCAGCCTCGGTTCGTTTTTTTGTGGGGTTTAACGTCTGCTTCCACCAAAAGCTATATCGCACACAAGCATGCGTTCCCTGTTGCTGTCCTATCTTATACTATTATAGTAGATTCTTAAACACGTTTCTCAAAAGTCACGCGTCTGGACCATTTCTGTCTCTGAACAGATACGTGTATGTCTCACAATTTACAATGCCATTTGTCTCATTTCAAATAAATGTTAAAATAAAGCAATTGTATAAATTTTCATCCCTGTTTCCCGTCAATTGGATTTTGTGGCGTTTGTTGACCTATTGATATCAAATCCGTGGAGCTAAATTCTGGCGAGGAACTGTAAAGCACGATTTAATAAAGATACTCCGCGAGACAGCATTAGACTAGCTTCGTTTATAGTTTAAATCCGATACAAAGTCCACACAACCTTATTACACAAGAATTATTTCAGTTAACGTTTCTTTTAATTAAACAGGTTGTCCTGCTTTATTCTACAAGGCCCAGGGGCGTACATAACGATTTCGTTTGGGGGGGGGGGGTGTTTAGACAAAATGTGACCGACTGATGCACATACTCCCCACGCCCGCCCCCACCTCCCAGTGCGAGTGACGCAATCCGGAGCCGAGCACCACGTGTGAGTTTTCTAGAGTTGACATAACATCTGTACAATCAGAAGCCTCACGCCCCACGCCCTACGCCCTACACACCAGTGGTACTACAAACTGGGCAGTTCACTATAATCGTGAATATGATAGTGCTGAGACAGTATAAGACAAATGAGGAGTAGAAGATTGATTTTAAAATGGAATCGCGCGCCTCAGGCGCGAAAAAATTTCAGATATGTAGTTATGTTATTATGTTATAATGGAATATGTAACAGATATGTAACAGAGCTTTTAAATTTTTTGGACTGGGCTTGAAAATTTGAATCAATGTCATGGCAAATGGCTTCAAATTCTCGTTAACGAGAGGATAAGAAATTGGACAGAATCTTGAGGCCTATCTATCAATTTCGCCTTTTTTGTGATTGTTGATCCCATTAATTCATTTAGTCCGAGACCGACTGCGGTTAGTGTCTGTGTAAATTGAGGGAGCTATAGGCCAGTAAACTTTTTGTAGTCATTTGATTCACGCAACTACTTAGAATTTGGGATCTATTCTGGCATTGTTTTTGAGACCGACTGCAGTGACTGAACTTATTTTGCTCCTTGGGTGAAATTTTGTTGTTAGACCAACATACTCACAACAGAATGAGAGTGAAACACAACATCTTTTCAAACATGATAAGTTGACAAGATTATTTTATACTAAAGTTTTGTGTGAGTTGCGTGACGTATACAGTGAGCACTTATTTTGATACCGACTGCTCCTATTTTGCGACCGACTGCACTGATTTTGCGACCGACTATTTTATAGTGAAGTTTTGCGTGATTAGCGTGACGTATACAGTGACTACTCTATTTTGCGACCGACTCTACTGGTTTTGCGACCGACTATTTTTTTGCCCCTCCCCCACATTTACGCCCCTGACAAGGCCCCGCGTCTATAATAGCCAGATATAAATACAGAAGTTACGCCAATGCATCATGAGTCCGACAAAAGTGTCTATTTTGATGTACAGTCCCAACCCTACAAAGAAAAAAAAATACACAGAAAATGAACAACTGTGTAAGAGGGGTAAGTTCGATCATAAAAAGGAAGCAGTTCCCAATGATTGTATTGTTTAAGGGGATTTCATGATCAGTTGTGTACAGTACATTGACGAAAATGGTTCAGATGTGTTCACTTAGATGAAATGACACAACCCACGAACGTCCAAAACAACCAACAAGAAAAGTAATCGTTTGAAAAATGCTTCAAAAATGTAAATCTATGGGAATGCAATAATTAATACAGCGTTAGGGGACCAGCCATTTTTCGAAAAACAAAAACTATACATCCTGTACAAAAAAGTAGAAAGCAATAAGATGCAACCAAAACTTAACGTCGGTCAGCTGGTAGCATTAACGAAGCTAGAATTTCAAAATGGTTATTTAATATCTTTAATTGCTTGAATTAGTATTTTGAGAATAAATATAGATAGTTAAAAAATATTGTGTCATGGATTAAAATGCTCAAAATTCGGATCCTAAGGCGAACACCTTTTACTTTTATCCAACAGAAATGGTCAATCCAAATGGTCGACTTGATATCAGACTGAATTTTTCACCGATTGTTTTGTTTTGGGATCGGTTAGGTTAGGAAAGGAAGGATCAAAGTATAATCGTTTCGTTTCGATGTCTGTGCCAATGCAAATATTTATCCACGTGTTAAATTACTGTTGTTGTCTTTCACAAGATGACGATGATCGAAAATAGAATGAGTTAATGTTTATTTTGTTTTCTTGTCAGGGGATACCATGATACAAAATGGTTTTGATAGGAACGGCATTATATATCGAATAGGATCTCATCAAGATATTTTAATTGAGTTTCATCTTTTGTTTTTGGTGGGAATGATGATCCGGCCCGGAGCGAGCCGTAATAAAGCTTTGATGTATCAAAATTGTCCATTATATGGAAACGTCGGGCAAAGTCAGATCGAATTTCATTTTTCGTCATTAGCGAATAATGAAAAAATAGCTACTCGGTTTTCAATTTTGGAGAATAACGAAAACCAAGTCGCCCGTGTTTCGATATTCAGATCTCAAAATAAAAATAAAACCAGATTTTAGAGATGGATAGAGAACAGCTAAGAAACACCTTTTGATAAATAAAGTAATAAATCTAACATAATAAATAAAAAATCATGTATGAAGAATTAAAGATGCATGATCTAGGGATTCACAGAATGTCTGAGAATGTCGTTTTTTAAAAAGAACTAAAGATATCATAAATGAGGATGTCTGATCTGTGGATTTGTTTCTTTTGAAATTAGCGAATATTCAAATTTTAATCTCAAAATAGCCGATTTTAATCATGCATATCTGTTACTGTCAACCATTAAATTTGATCTAATGACTAATCAGATCATGTTAGAGATTGCTCAAAATTCTTAGCCGACAATAATGATTTTTTAAGAGTGTTCAGATTGGTAGACGACCCGTTGGCCCACCTTCTGATCCTCTTGTCTTGATACCATAACTGCGTTCGTTGTACATAACTACTAGCTCATCACACTCGCGTACTCATGGCTCCTCGCGTCTCGCGTAGTCCTAGCGGTGCCGGTTTAAATGTGTGCATTTGCCTACATCCGATGTAAGGTGCCTACGAACGCCTAAACTATAGGTGCCTATTGTGTCTAACATAGGGTGCCTATTGTGCAGTCTTAATTTTATTCTATGAAAAGAATAATGGAATACCTATAGTTTGCTTGAAATGTACAATGTACAGCTGTAGAGGACGCCCGACCTAGTGTTCTCCGCGTAAATCAAAAGACACTCTCTACTGCCCTCAAGATGATATCGGCGGGAGGAGTCGATCAAGGAAATTTCAGAAAATTCAATTTGACGCCTACGGATGCACTCAGATGCGAGAACAGAGCATCAAATTCTCAAAATCATCACGCGGAGGACTCCCAGACCACACAACCTGGCTTGTGCCTTCGGCGTTTCGCGATGGCCGGATTATCACATCCTCAGTCCCCCCCCAAAAAAATTCCGTAGCCCTACCAAATTTTACGGGTCCGATTTTAAATAATCTACTACTAAACCATTTTACCTCATTCGGAAATTTCAATTAATTAAAACCCGAGTATTACTCGACTATCACATACGAGAATCAAATTGAATTTTCCTTTACAAAATTGTTTTTACAGATTACTAGGTTTGTCAAAATTTAAGAAAGATAACTATGTTAGTGTAATCCAATTAAATCTCTAAATGGTAAAAAAAACAACGGCACAGACTTAGTGAAATATAACCCAAGGGCCTCGTAGTTGGAATGCCTTTTAATTTAATTCAGCAAACGCAAAATGTGATTGCGGATTTCAACGAAGAATTTTAGGCTCAGAAAAATCCATTTTCATTACTCTTGGCATAATGTCTGTTTCTCTACAGATTTTTGGGGTCTAAATGTAAGCTGGCTGATTTGATTTGCTATATTACCTCCACACATGCCACAAAGGTATCATGTTAAAATAACATACGTTGGTATTTCTATAGGCAACAGTTGGAATAATTGAATTAAGAGTTATATAACCGTTTGGTAAAGCAATAGATTCAGCCATTTTCCTCCCATAACATATGGTTGTAGGCGACATTTTGATCGGACGTCGGGAGCACGGAAAATACAAAGTTAAATTTTAATTAAGAACCAAAATACCGAGTAAAATCTTACAAAGAACGTCTAAAACCCCTATGTATTGAATGGGATTTTCTTGGAGAGCGTTAAATGTTGACCTTTCTCTGAGACTTTAGTCGAGTCAAACTACTCACCCTAGCCCAATGTGGACGTCTAAATAATGGAACTATATAGATACGTTTAGAGTAACAAATGTGGTTGTCGTGTAACCCGTCTGACTAGCAAACCTGACTACATCTCTGACTTTATTGTGATTGTTGATCCCATTAATTCATTTAGTCCGAGACCGACTGCGGTTAGTGTCTGTGTAAATTGAGGGAGCTATAGGCCAGTAAACTTTTTGTAGTCATTTGATTCACGCAACTACTTAGAATTTGGGATCTATTCTGGCATTGTTTTTGAGACCGACTGCAGTGACTGAACTTATTTTGCTCCTTGGGTGAAATTTTGTTGTTAGACCAACATACTCACAGAATGAGAGTGAAACACAACATCTTTTCAAACATGATAAGTTGACAAGATTATTTTATACTAAAGTTTTGTGTGAGTTGCGTGACGTATACAGTGAGCACTTATTTTGATACCGACTGCTCCTATTTTGCGACCGACTGCACTGATTTTGCGACCGACTATTTTATAGTGAAGTTTTGCGTGATTAGCGTGACGTATACAGTGACTACTCTATTTTGCGACCGACTCTACTGGTTTTGCGACCGACTATTTTTTTGCCCCTCCCCCACATTTACGCCCCTGACAAGGCCCCGCGTCTATAATAGCCAGATATAAATACAGAAGTTACGCCAATGCATCATGAGTCCGACAAAAGTGTCTATTTTGATGTACAGTCCCAACCCTACATAGAAAAAAAAATACACAGAAAATGAACAACTGTGTAAGAGGGGTAAGTTCGATCATAAAAAGGAAGCAGTTCCCAATGATTGTATTGTTTAAGGGGATTTCATGATCAGTTGTGTACAGTACATTGACGAAAATGGTTCAGATGTGTTCACTTAGATGAAATGACACAACCCACGAACGTCCAAAACAACCAACAAGAAAAGTAATCGTTTGAAAAATGCTTCAAAAATGTAAATCTATGGGAATGCAATAATTAATACAGCGTTAGGGGACCAGCCATTTTTCGAAAAACAAAAACTATACATCCTGTACAAAAAAGTAGAAAGCAATAAGATGCAACCAAAACTTAACGTCGGTCAGCTGGTAGCATTAACGAAGCTAGAATTTCAAAATGGTTATTTAATATCTTTAATTGCTTGAATTAGTATTTTGAGAATAAATATAGATAGTTAAAAAATATTGTGTCATGGATTAAAATGCTCAAAATTCGGATCCTAAGGCGAACACCTTTTACTTTTATCCAACAGAAATGGTCAATCCAAATGGTCGACTTGATATCAGACTGAATTTTTCACCGATTGTTTTGTTTTGGGATCGGTTAGGTTAGGAAAGGAAGGATCAAAGTATAATCGTTTCGTTTCGATGTCTGTGCCAATGCAAATATTTATCCACGTGTTAAATTACTGTTGTTGTCTTTCACAAGATGACGATGATCGAAAATAGAATGAGTTAATGTTTATTTTGTTTTCTTGTCAGGGGATACCATGATACAAAATGGTTTTGATAGGAACGGCATTATATATCGAATAGGATCTCATCAAGATATTTTAATTGAGTTTCATCTTTTGTTTTTGGTGGGAATGATGATCCGGCCCGGAGCGAGCCGTAATAAAGCTTTGATGTATCAAAATTGTCCATTATATGGAAACGTCGGGCAAAGTCAGATCGAATTTCATTTTTCGTCATTAGCGAATAATGAAAAAATAGCTACTCGGTTTTCAATTTTGGAGAATAACGAAAACCAAGTCGCCCGTGTTTCGATATTCAGATCTCAAAATAAAAATAAAACCAGATTTTAGAGATGGATAGAGAACAGCTAAGAAACACCTTTTGATAAATAAAGTAATAAATCTAACATAATAAATAAAAAATCATGTATGAAGAATTAAAGATGCATGATCTAGGGATTCACAGAATGTCTGAGAATGTCGTTTTTTAAAAAGAACTAAAGATATCATAAATGAGGATGTCTGATCTGTGGATTTGTTTCTTTTGAAATTAGCGAATATTCAAATTTTAATCTCAAAATAGCCGATTTTAATCATGCATATCTGTTACTGTCAACCATTAAATTTGATCTAATGACTAATCAGATCATGTTAGAGATTGCTCAAAATTCTTAGCCGACAATAATGATTTTTTAAGAGTGTTCAGATTGGTAGACGACCCGTTGGCCCACCTTCTGATCCTCTTGTCTTGATACCATAAGTGCGTTCGTTGTACATAACTACTAGCTCATCACACTCGCGTACTCATGGCTCCTCGCGTCTCGCGTAGTCCTAGCGGTGCCGGTTTAAATGTGTGCATTTGCCTACATCCGATGTAAGGTGCCTACGAACGCCTAAACTATAGGTGCCTATTGTGTCTAACATAGGGTGCCTATTGTGCAGTCTATAGTTTTATTCTATGAAAAGAATAATGGAATACCTATAGTTTGCTTGAAATGTACAATGTACAGCTGTAGAGGACGCCCGACCTAGTGTTCTCCGCGTAAATCAAAAGACACTCTCTACTGCCCTCAAGATGATATCGGCGGGAGGAGTCGATCAAGGAAATTTCAGAAAATTCAATTTGACGCCTACGGATGCACTCAGATGCGAGAACAGAGCATCAAATTCTCAAAATCATCACGCGGAGGACTCCCAGACCACACAACCTGGCTTGTGCCTTCGGCGTTTCGCGATGGCCGGATTATCACATCCTCAGTCCCCCCCCAAAAAAAATTCCGTAGCCCCACCAAATTTTACGGGTCCGATTTTAAATAATCTACTACTAAACCATTTTACCTCATTCGGAAATTTCAATTAATTAAAACCCGAGTATTACTCGACTATCACATACGAGAATCAAATTGAATTTTCCTTTACAAAATTGTTTTTACAGATTACTAGGTTTGTCAAAATTTAAGAAAGATAACTATGTTATTGTAATCCAATTAAATCTCTAAATGGTAAAAAAACAACGGCACAGACTTAGTGAAATATAACCCAAGGGCCTCGTAGTTGGAATGCCTTTTAATTTAATTCAGCAAACGCAAAATGTGATTGCGGATTTCAACGAAGAATTTTAGGCTCAGAAAAATCCATTTTCATTACTCTTGGCATAATGTCTGTTTCTCTACAGATTTTTGGGGTCTAAATGTAAGCTGGCTGATTTGATTTGCTATATTACCTCCACACATGCCACAAAGGTATCATGTTAAAATAACAGACGTTGGTATTTCTATAGGCAACAGTTGGAATAATTGAATTAAGAGTTATATAACCGTTTGGTAAAGCAATAGATTCAGCCATTTTCCTCCCTTAACATATGGTTGTAGGCGACATTTTGATCGGACGTCGGGAGCACGGAAAATACAAAGTTAAATTTTAATTAAGAACCAAAATACCGAGTAAAATCTTACAAAGAACGTCTAAAACCCCTATGTATTGAATGGGATTTTCTTGGAGAGCGTTAAATGTTGACCTTTCTCTGAGACTTTAGTCGAGTCAAACTACTCACCCTAGCCCAATGTGGACGTCTAAATAATGGAACTATATAGATACGTTTAGAGTAACAAATGTGGTTGTCGTGTAACCCGTCTGACTAGCAAACCTGACTACATCTGTGACTTTATTATGAGAAAAAAAAAAATGTCTTGAAAATCAACATTAAAAATACATAAAATGTCTTCTCGGGCTTAAAGGCATTAATCTATATCCATTTATCTATTTTCTATTCTAATTTCAGGTTAATAACGACACAGCTACAGAATTTCTGAACAGAGGAAACTTATATCCGATCTGTTTTTAAATGTTAATTAACATTAACGAATAATTTCTTTGAAAAATGAAGACGAACTTTAATTACATCAACGTCTTTTCAGATGACGCCATTTGCGTTTCCTTGTTCTAATTAGCTGAGTGTTTTTGATAACGACAATGCATGACTCCATCTTTTACAAGTGAGACGGAGATAATCCTGTCAATTTTCTCTAAAATCCAGGATTAGACCAGATCTTTACATTTTGATCAATATTGGAAGTCCGTTGTTTAAATGTATATCTCTCATTTGTGTAAGTAATGTAAAAAGTACATATAAAAAGACTTTAAATATTTCAATAACATTTCGATTATATATTATATGACATTAACTCTTGAAATAACATATTCCATCTTGCAACGTTACTGGTCATTTCGGTATTAGTTGTTTTCAAACGTTTCAAAATAATTTAGATTAGAGAAAACCACGGTCCGCTAACTTAACAAAATATTAAAGGATGCCAATCGATCGGTAGCTTGTACAAGCTGTAGCGTATAAATATATATATATGTGCTTATGTGAAATCATTACAGTCGCTCTCTGAAATTTGTGAAACAATTGCAGTATATTGAACGTCGCTGTGCTTCGCTATTCTAAAGAATTGTGAATAATTACCAAATATTCTACCAGATTGCATGAAATACTTTTTTGTGTTGAGAATAGCTAGTTTTAGTCAACGTCTTAATATTTCATTGGCTTTATTATTATATACCATAGTCAAGGAATTATAAATTCGATATCATCTGGACTGGAATTCAATATCAAGAGAAAGATTCTCTTATACTCTTGTGTTCTTGTCTGACATAGTTCTCGTTAGAATTCTGTCAGGTAGGTGGTACCTTACTATAAACATCTGATCCTGGAATACATCGTCCGTATACTACTTACTCCGTTTGGCAGTACTGTCTTCCTTATGCTGGAAGTAAGTTTTGGAAAGTATCGTGGCAAGCTGTTATTTAAGAAAAGTTCTTTGAATTCTGTAGATTGTGAAAAGACAATTTGTATCTGTTTTGTAATGACACATTTTTGATTTTTATGGCAAGAAGTATTGAAAATATTACGTATAGATTAATTTTCGAATTAGAAATTGTATCAAGGACTTTTGTATGAGAAGAAGTGACGTTCAGATAGTATGTCACGGTTTGATTTATAGGCAATACCGACAAACGTAACTCTGACATAGACAATTACATGTTTCTGCAAGACAACGGGAAGAGTGGTTGGTTTAAAAAGTAAATATCAAAAGAACATTGTGTTAACTCATACTTTAGATTGCACGGTTTCACATCCAAGGAGGACAATATCAGGAAGAAACTTTTCTTAGAGTTATTAACGTTCGCTATACGAAATTTGAAATTAACGTGTGCGCTGTTAATATACAGTGTGTGGTGGTCAATCAGAGAAACAAACCAACATACCCTTTACAAGAAATATATTACGAGATGGAGATGTCGTATAATGACATGGGTTACAATTATTCTATGTATTATTGGTTTGATGAATATACAAATGGTACAGATATGTATGAATTTTATAAGGTAAGTGTCATTACAATCAGTTTTTATAGGAGGGTGGTCCTAGAACAGTTTAAAATGCGGCATTACCACTCGCACCCAGAAACTAACTGTATATTAATTTCACATCATATTATAGTATTGAAGATAACGATTGTCGAAAATGTACAGAGGCACTTATTACCAATCATGTCTACGATATCACTATCGATGGAAGCGGACGTTAATCTTTATGAACCAATGCTGCTTAGCAGCTAGACGATCATGTGAAAGAAACACTTAAGCCAGGCTGACTCTTGCACGACTTTTGGCCACGATTTTGTCATGCCCATTAGTGTCCACATTAACACGAAATGGCACGACGAGTTGACGCATAGTTTGCGCATTGTTTACGCACTTCCCGCATTGGCACGGCGAGTTTGCGCAAATCGGGCGGTGTCGTGCCCAGGAATCGTGCAAGTGTCAGCCTGGCTTTAGTCTCTTCAGCTTGTCGGGCGTTATGTCGTATCCCCTGGTCGTTCTTGACCATTTGCCATTAATGGGTTGGACGTTTTCCTTTGAATTACTAATTATCTGATAGGTATTCAAAATGTTAATACATCGACTTCAAACAGAAGATTATTTTTGGACAAATTTGATAGGCATATTTATTGGCTGCTTTCTATCAACCTATGATCACCAACGTGTTTATATATAGTTACACGACCCCCATTAGAGTGGGACTGTAAATGGTTCTTTCATTTACTGAGTATCAAAAGAACAGAGTCGGAAAGCCATTAAATATATCAATGAATAATTCCAATTGTGTATCCAAAACGACGTAAATTCCAAACTAAAAGGGGGATCCAAAACATTAACGTCTTTATTGACTCCGAGGTACCACACCCGTAGACTTATACTCAATTCACCCCCGTCTTTTAGATATAAATTTTGAATATTCTTTTAGTTACGACGTGGACAATATTTTCTAACAATGTCGGTGGTGTAGGTACCTGTGTCTACCTAAAATCATTAATAGCACACCAAGGTAGAAAGCTGTTGTACACGCAAATGAGAAAAATGTCTAGGATTACAAATGGGATTATTTTTTCAAGGTTATAGGTTATTTTTGAAAGAGGGTTCATAGTAAACTGGAACACCAACAATTGTGACCAGTTTTATTGTTTTGTCATATTAGTTGAATCATTTGACTTTGGTTAAGTCACTGTCACCCAGACACTGCAATTAACAGTCTGTAAGCGCGTAGTCTTTTCTTTCAAAAGCGATGAACTATTTAAATAAATACGCCATTATTAATCACAAAAGGTCATATTATTTGTTTGCAAGCTCTAAATTTCACCAGTTTCATAACGATTTGAAGTCATGAACAGAAAAACAGCACCATATTTTTTTTTATAGGAAACACTATAAAATGTTGTTATTGTCCCACAGGGAATTTGGAATTTCGACGTTCGATTGGCACATTTCTGTTATCACATATCATGCAAAATATGGAACCATGGACTGTTACTTTAACTAAAGATAAAATGTACAGCTATGCTACGGATTATGAAATAAAATTTCATGTACATACGTGGAATGTGAAATACTAGCGGATGAATAGGCGCAGCACGGTTTGTGCCAAAAACTCCCAGTCCGAACTACCCCAATACACCCAAAGTCCCAGATTAGCCTAGACAATAGACAGTCACAAATATTGGCATAGATGAAATGAAAAGCAGTTAAACGTCCTAATATTCTGCTCGGACTAGGCAATGAAAAGGGATATTATGGGTGGGAGGGGGGTCGCTACGACCTGCTCTTATATCGAATTGTTCCAACTGTCAAAGGCTCTTTTACTTGTACTCCAATGTGTACGCGGGACTTTGGCTTTTCGTCCTAACGAATATGCATTGTCCCTGCACCACTGACAAGAAGGGACCACACCGGATAATTCCGATGAACTTTCTCGACCAACGCAAGGATCGAACACTGGACCTCCAAGTTAGTTAGCCAACGCCCTACTTACAGAAACACCTTGATCCTCATGAACATACACAAATATTATTAAATATTTACATTCAATAAAATTACTGGCCAATCAATAGCTAGCTTTGTAAGTATGTTTTCAAATTTCTGTCATTACCAACTGTATCGATGGTCATGTGTACTAATTACCTGCCAGTGCGGGGGTTTATAATCTAGCTTAATCCCCATTCTTACCAGATTTTTGCGCCTACATTATAGTTAAAATCATTTCTCGCTTAATAATTAGTATCCATCATAATTAGCACTAGATGTGCTAAGTCCATTGTGGCCATCCTTAACTCAGCCTCATAAGTTCAAAAAGGCAGTTAATATGAAAATACCGAGTGGTATCAGGGTTGGTCCCTTTTTTTTATACAAAAATTGGGTCCCAATTGACAAAAAAAAAACCCTTGTCGGTGATTAGTTAGACTGTTTTTGTCCTAATTGTAATTGTCCATAATTATTTTAGTATTTTTATAAAATTATTTATTTTTTTGATTTTGGATATAATGTGTATCATATGCATAAATCTACATTGTTTACCTAATTATTTCTCCTCTAAGATATGTGTTGAATTAAACATACTTAGCATTGAAGTCTAACAAAGGAGGAATTAATAACTAGTCACTGACCAAATCCTTTACAAAACGAACTACTGTTTTAGGTCTAAACTTATTATTTACTTGTCGATTATTTATTATATATTATGTAGAATTGTATTTCAAACGCAGAGTGAGTTATGATTTAGAACGGATCAGATCTCTTTCTTGTAAATATTTGTTTAATAAGTCAACATAGATAAGTTACTTGGACTCAGTCTTAATTTAATAAGACGAGAAATGATTTAATGAAGTCGACTTTGTCTTAGGATTTGACTAGGAACTGGTATATCGACTCAACATATGATGCATGAATGCCTCTTTGTCGTTCGCTTTGAATCATATCAACAGTTTTTAAACAACAATGTTATAAGTAAGAAGCAATTAATTAGAAAATATTTCAACTATTTAAGATATAACAAAATAAACATGCAGGAAATCAGGACTCTCTCGAATTAAGATGATGGAAAAGAGACAATATTTTAAGAGTTTAAGATTCGCCAAAATAAAAATAACATCAGTTATGGTTCGTGTTGCTTGCCGCTGTAAACTTTTGTCGAAAAGTTAGAAATTTAATCCAGTTTCCCGCTCTGATCTGATTAGAAGCTGGTAAATTCTATCTGTTTGCATTAGTTTAGACCATCGACATTTTGTTGGCAGATGTAATATTTTAAACACCATAATAACGATTTAAGGACACAAATATATCGATATTGTAAACCCAGCATTAACTTGGGGAATTAGCACAGGTCAAATTATAAGAGGTGTGGGTATACCATGAAATAATGAAGATAGTAGTGGATACAATGGTGGATCTGGCGGGTGATTACCCCCTTCACAAAAATATAGTTCATGTACGCTTTAATCAATGAAATATTAAATTAAAATATACGTTTGGCCTGGGCATGTTTGGTTTTTGGAATCGTTTAATCGCTTCATTTGAAAGGGACAACTTAATTAACGCACCCACAAGGGTCGACTCTGCCATATGTAGATGTCCACAACTTCTGAAAAATTGTTATACTGCATTTGTGACACTGATGGGTTATGTTTTACCAGGTAGTTTAGAATTAATGTTCAAACTATCGCCACATTTCTTTGTAAGGACACTTGATACCCACTTTTCGTTTGAGGACCGACACAGGTAACAAATGTTTGTAGTGTTGAATGGCTGTTGTAAATTGGAATTCATGGACTGAAGATCGGTTAAGGTGGTGGGTAATCCTATTAAATGCTACATTATTTAAAACACCATGATCCTTTAAGACCAGACCGTGTCATAAGATTTGATCCATTACTGTAGAAACCCATTATAAGATCTAACCATAAGTCTTTTATGCTGATCTTCTGTTCTGGACCGTCTTTACTGGTTTAAATCGCGGGATCAATTCCAAGGATATGGAAGAAGTTACCACAAGGACCGCCATTAATAGACATAGCCGACAGTGTTCGCATATCACAAGGTTTGTCCTTGAGTCAAGTGGTGTGTTTTAGATTCCTCGCACTGCTAAGACCACTACGCACAAGCGAATTATTGAAATACAATTGAACCACATTTCTATCTTAATCCCGAAATGACCTAGTTTGTACAGAGTAGACGTTAAATCTCATTTGTACAGGACAAAGATCAGAGACATTGGCGGCTGGCTGAGCAATGAATGGTAGGCATGAAGATTTATGTGTTACTCCATCACGCAAGCCGATATATCGCACCACAGGGCAGTCATCTCGCACCATTGAAGGCGTGTGGAATGAACCTGGGTTGGGAAGCCCTTTTTTAACAGATTGCTGGGCGGAAGTGAATCAAAACCCTCTTCGAGTTTACTTAGGTCACATTTATCAAATTACTATTCAAAAAAAGTAGGGGATATTTGATTTTTAAGTGTTTTAAGTTTACTTAGGTCACATTTGTCAAATTACTATTCAAAAAAAGTAGGGGATATTTGATTTTTAAGTGTTATTAAAGTCACCTAATGAAACTGACGAAGAAACAAATGACAAAATGAAATGAAGTTCACATTCATCGATTTATTCCAAATGATCGTTAGACTAAGTAAGGCACAGACTGACCATTATAAGGGTAAAATGATACCCGGGGTCAAACAGCAAAGTTACCACAGCATCACAACAAAGTCAGTAACGGGTAAATCCTCCTCTGTTTGCCAAATAAGCATTGATCCGACGTGGCATACTCCTAATGAGACGTCTAAGGTCATTTTGGTCCAGATTGTCCCATTCCTGTTGCAACGCAGCAGCAAGTTCTTGGACATTGGCAGGACGTTGTTGACGTTGACGTAACCTCTGTCCAAGCATGTCCCAGACATGCTCGATGGGGGAGAGGTCGGGACTCAGTGCTGGCCAAGGTAATGTGGTGATGTTCTGTTGTTGGAGGTAACCTGTAACGATCCTGGCCCTGTGACATCTTGCGTTGTCATCCTGGAAGATGAAACGGCGGCCATGACGTCGTGCGAACGGCACAATATGGACTGCCAAGATGTTGTCCCGGTAGTACTGGCCTGTAACACGCCCTGCAACAACATGTTAAGCCGTTCTTCCAGCAACAGTGATGCCTCCCCACTCCATAACAGAACCACCCCCAAATCGATCATGTCTGATGACGTTAACGTCTTGGAAGCGCTCGTTTCGACGACGCCACACCCTCCTACGTCTGTCTAAATAATCAACAGTGAACCTTGACTCATCTGAAAACATCACATTGCTCCAGCGTCGATTATCCCAGTGTTGACGATCCCTACATCAACGACGTCTTGCCTGAATGTGATGATCTCTCAAACAAGGGATCACGCGAGGACGTCGGGCGCGAAGGTGACCCCTATGCAGTCGATTCCGAATCGTGTGGCCACTCACTCTCACACCGGTGTCTGTTTGAAGACGAGCGCTGATCTGATTTGCTGTGATGACACGATTTCTCAAGGCCAAGGTACGGATAAATCGATCCTGGGCTTGAGTTGTCGCCCTTGGTCGACCTGAGCGTGGTCTGTCCTGTACAGATTGTGTATCACGGTATCTGGACCATAACCTGCTTATGACAGACTGAGAAACATTCATCGTCCGCGCCACAACCGCCTGTGTTGTGCCGATCTGTAGCATGCCTTTCATTTTGGGTAAGCCGACGCATATCAAAATTAAACTGATGTTTCCACCCTAGAATTCAATGCCACAATGACTGTAACATTCAAAGTCAGAGTCGTGCAAATCTCTGAGAGGAAACACTTGTCTTTATTGTTTCCGAAATTATATATATTATACAAAGGAATTTTCAAGTGACAAACAGAATAATGATTAGGAAGGCAGATATAAGCATGTGGACATATTAAATGACTGTTATTATATCCGTTCCCTTGATAATGACGTTATCCCGGGTAGCACGGTTCCATTATTCATTGCTACTATAATTAGCGGTTTCCCTAACAGAACGAATGATGATTAATAGATGTACTGGATATTGTATCTTTCTACATACTAGGGTTGTTCATCAAGACATCAGGATACACTTCGTTTATATATTTTTTTAAACTATATTTTATTCAATAAGAATAGGATTGGGGAACAGGCTAGGCCTATATCACCCCTCTCCCTTCAACAAAACAATATAATTACAATTAGTTTATATCAAGTTTATTATCGGGAACATAGAATAATATATATTATTATCAATTATCACACAGGTCCACTCCCCGAGCACCGATACTACTACTATAAAAAAAACGGAAATTGAAGTTCTGATTAAGCGGCATGCTGATCCATTAAATACAGTTATAATAATGATTTATTAGGGTTTCACACTGCGAAGCTTGTGTGAAACACTATTGTTTTTGTTAAAATTATTATTCTTATTAGGGTTTCACACTGCGAAGCTTGTGTGAAACACTATTGTTTTTGTTAAAATTATTATTCTTATTATTATTATTATTATTCTTCTTTTGTTTTGAGTAGATCTCAGCAACTACGTGTCGCATCGTTACGATTTCTTCGGTTTTACTGGGAAAGTGGGTGTGACTTAGAGGATAAAGCTATTTTGAACGTTCTGCGACGATGCGAAATGTCCGAAATCACCGAAGTTATCGTTTTTACAAATATTGCGGTAATTTTAACAATAATCATGGGATTTTAACTTTCGATACATTTTGGCATAGCTGGAGACAGGGCACATAGCTGCGCTACTTTCGATTTTTGATTTTCGGCAAATCTTCGAAGATATTAGGCGCCAAATTTCGGAAATTTAAAATTTTACAAAAAACTTTTTTATTTATGAATATTTTTTAGTCGTGTTGTGCACAGAATTAAAGAGTCATCTGACTTGCGCAAAAATGTTAAAAAATTTTGTCTCAGTATTTTTCCTTGGCCTCCATTGGCTAATTCAGTTTTTCAGTCCTAGATTAATTTTTTATTGTTCGATTTGTATAAAACAAAGTTCATATGCTTCGTTGTCTCAATTGTCATTTTTTTTATTACCAAAAGTGTTATCTGTCGGCACCGGAAGTGGCATAATTTTACCAAAAACTACAATTTTGACAGTTAGGTACATTTTTTGAAAACAAATATTATTTTTTTGAAAAATTATATGACTCAAAGAGTGTGTCCTTTAAAGGCGCAAAAAATGTCGGAAGCAGTTTTTTTAATTTCTTTTTCATTTTCTAGCAAATTGGATTAAGAGGTGAAAAAAGGCGTAAAATTGACCTATTTACAACTCATTCAGGCTTTTTAGATTTTAAAATATTTTTACGTAACTTTTATAAACTTGTAGCTATAATCCATACGAAGAGAATGTATGTGAAAATTAGTTTGTAATATAAGCAGTTGCCGAGAAATAGGCAATTTTGCATGAGTCACTTTTCACGTAATTTTGGCTGTAAAAGAATCAATTATTATTCGATTTTCAATTTTCTTTCGCCATTGGATGCCTAATGCCATAGTGGACTATGTCAAACCATTTTACCCCTTGCGCTGCCACCGGAAATGACGTCATTTGCTCAAAACTTAAATTTTAGCCTTCAAAAAACAATATTTTATTCAAATGAGTCGTATTTGTTATTTTTTTCAAATTGTGATATTTGATTCTATTGATCAAATAGATTGAACCCATACGATCATACAGATACCACAAAATGGTTTCTAACTTGTACGGTTGCAGAGAAATGGGCGATTTTCCTTAAGTCACTTTTCAAGGTTTTTGGTCTATAAAAGTGTCAGTTATTATTCGATTTCCATAAAATTTTCACCATATGATATCTTGTGTCATTTATGATTTCATAGAACTAATTTAACATTTTCAGTATCACCGGAAGTAATGTCATTTTGGCAAAAACTGTATTTTTAGCCTTCAAAACAGACATTTTTTTCAAATGAGTCTGATTTGTAATATATTTCAAATTATGATATTTGATTCCAATCAACAAATGGATTGAACCCATACGATCATATAGATACCAAAAGATAGTTTTTATCGTGTACGGTTGCCGAGAAATAGACGATTTTTTACAAGTCACTTTTCAAGGTTTTTGATCTATAAAAGTGGCAATTCTCATTCGATTTACATACAATTTTCGCCATTATGCTGCCTTATGCCATTTCTGATTTCATAAAACTAATTGAACATTTTCATTATCACCGGAAGTAATGAAATTTTGCCAGGATCACTTACAAGTAACATATATATAAAATGAATTGATATTGCTGGATTTGGTTGATTCTTCGTCCATTTTATTTGATGTTTACAATGCTTATGTGGAAACCTGTTTGATGGTTTCATTGGTATCGGAAGTGACATATGTTTAAGGGTAACGTGGCACCGAAAGTGACGTGGCACCAGTGAAACCCGTCATTCCTGCATGCAGGTCTAGTTATTATTATTATTATTCTTCTTTTGTTTTGAGTAGATCTCAGCAACTACGTGTCGCATCGTTACGATTTCTTCGGTTTTACTGGGAAAGTGGGTGTGACTTAGAGGATAAAGCTATTTTGAACGTTCTGCGACAATGCGAAATGTCCGAAATCACCGAGGTTATCGTTTTTACAAATATTGCGGTAATTTTAACAATAATCATGGGATTTTAACTTTCGATACATTTTGGCATAGCTGGAGACAGGGCACATAGCTGCGCTACTTTCGATTTTTGATTTTCGGCAAATCTTCGAAGATATTAGGCGCCAAATTTCGGAAATTTAAAATTTTACAAAAAACTTTTTTATTTATGAATATTTTTTAGTCGTGTTGTGCACAGAATTAAAGAGTCATCTGACTTGCGCAAAAATGTTAAAAAATTTTGTCTCAGTAATTTTCCTTGGCCTCCATTGGCTAATTCAGTTTTTCAGTCCTAGATTAATTTTTTATTGTTCGATTTGTATAAAACAAAGTTCATATGCTTCGTTGTCTCAATTGTCATTTTTTTTATTACCAAAAGTGTTATCTGTCGGCACCGGAAGTGGCATAATTTTACCAAAAACTACAATTTTGACAGTTAGGTACATTTTTTGAAAACAAATATTATTTTTTTGAAAAATTATATGACTCAAAGAGTGTGTCCTTTAAAGGCGCAAAAAATGTCGGAAGCAGTTTTTTTAATTTCTTTTTCATTTTCTAGCAAATTGGATTAAGAGGTGAAAAAAGGCGTAAAATTGACCTATTTACAACTCATTCAGGCTTTTCAGATTTTAAAATATTTTTACGTAACTTTTATAAACTTGTAGCTATAATCCATACGAAGAGAATGTATGTGAAAATTAGTTTGTAAAAAAAGCAGTTGCCGAGAAATAGGCAATTTTGCATGAGTCACTTTTCACGTAATTTTGGCTGTAAAAGAATCAATTATTATTCGATTTTCAATTTTCTTTCGCCATTGGATGCCTAATGCCATAGTGGACTATGTCAAACCATTTTACCCCTTGCGCTGCCACCGGAAATGACGTCATTTGCTCAAAACTTAAATTTTAGCCTTCAAAAAACAATATTTTATTCAAATGAGTCGTATTTGTTATTTTTTTCAAATTGTGATATTTGATTCTATTGATCAAATAGATTGAACCCATACGATCATACAGATACCACAAAATGGTTTCTAACTTGTACGGTTGCAGAGAAATGGGCGATTTTCCTTAAGTCACTTTTCAAGGTTTTTGGTCTATAAAAGTGTCAGTTATTATTCGATTTTCATAAAATTTTCACCATATGATATCTTGTGTCATTTATGATTTCATAGAACTAATTTAACATTTTCAGTATCACCGGAAGTAATGTCATTTTGGCAAAAACTGTATTTTTAGCCTTCAAAACAGACATTTTTTTCAAATGAGTCTGATTTGTAATATATTTCAAATTATGATATTTGATTCCAATCAACAAATGGATTGAACCCATACGATCATATAGATACCAAAAGATAGTTTTTATCGTGTACGGTTGCCGAGAAATAGACGATTTTCTACAAGTCACTTTTCAAGGTTTTTCGTCTATAAAAGTGGCAATTCTCATTCGATTTACATACAATTTTCGCCATTATGATGCCTTATGCCATTTCTGATTTCATAAAACTAATTGAACATTTTCATTATCACCGGAAGTAATGAAATTTTGCCAGGATCACTTACAAGTAACATATATATAAAATGAATTGATATTGCTGGATTTGGTTGATTCTTCGTCCATTTTATTTGATGTTTACAATGCTTATGTGGAAACCTGTTTGATGGTTCATTGGTATCGGAAGTGACATATGTTTAAGGGTAACGTGGCACCGAAAGTGACGTGGCACCAGTGAAACCCGTCATTCCTGCATGCAGGTCTAGTTTATATAGTGTCTACAATTCAATCAGCGAGCTGCTCTCATGTGCTTTACAAAGTACAACAAATATAAAATTGAAACAATAATCCATGGGAAAGACATAAACAAAATGGTACACATGGTAAAAATCTGAAACGAGCACAGCTAGAACCGTACTCAATCAGCTGTATCTTGGATTAAAATATTTGAGATACTTTTTAAGACCTTAAATAGAATTTGCGCTTTTGGTTTCGTTTGATATTGAATTCCATAACTTCGGAACACCGACTGCTAAAGATCTATCACTGGAGTTGGGTTTTGGACTAAAGCCAGTTTGTCGTATTGGGGCTGTGATTAGGTCGAGTAGGTCTTATTAAGGTCTTGATGGATATTGGATGGAGCCAGCTGGTCCTGCACGACGCGGACAGTCACACGCAATCGTCGGGAAGAGGTCGAGTTGGTGCCTTTTTAACAGGACCCGCTCCCGATTCACCAAGACCTGGCGGTGACTTTCGCGATATCAGAAAACTCAAAATATTATAATCGCGATAAATCTTGCTTTGGTGTGCTGGAGGCTTTAGAGGCCGAGTTGATGCCTTTACAACAAGACCGGCTCCCGATTCACCAAGACCTAACGGCGACCTCCGCGATCATAAAAGGCCTTGTCCACCGTCCAGCTTTACAACGCGACTCAAAATATTTAAGTCGCATTATTTCTTGCTTTGGTGTGATGGGGCGTAACGTAATAACACTATCTCCTAATCAAGAAATCATTATCTGTGGGCGTGGTGATTAAAAGCATTCGGCTTTATATGATTGGGGGTCACAGTAGATTAGTAAGTAATACATCGGCTCGCTAACAACGCGACTCAAAATATTTAAGTCGCATTATTTCGTGCTTTGGTGTGTAACGTAATAACATTATCTCCTAATCAAGAAATCATTATCTGTGGGAGTGGTGATTAAAAGCATTCGGCTTTATATGATTGACCTCCACGGTAGATTAGTAAGTACATGTAATACATCGGCTCGCTAACGTGGAGGTCCCGTGTTTGATTCCCAGTTGAGTTAGCCGAGAAAATTCATCTAGGATTTCCCAGCTAGGTTCACCCTTCCCACTGGTGCAGGACAGACGGCATGGTAATAGGAGCTTTTCATGGTCGTTCGGATGGTACAAAACAACGAGCTACCGTGTACACACTGTCGTGCATGTAAAATAAGATTTGGCAGTTAGAATTGTATATAATAGTGGCCGTCGCGCTGTTATCCGGGCAAATGGTATGGCGCATCCCCGTCTTCATTAAACCAATCGCGGCAGGGCATTAGGACGTTAAACACCATTTTATTTAATTTTCCTTTGTGTGTTACAGTAAATAACAGATATTGTTATGGTGCTATCAACTGTTATCGAAAATTGGAAAAATAATAACCGCAGGCCTTGTCGTCTATCGTTAATAACCTGAATAGTCCAAAACAAAGGTGAACTCAGTCCATGCTGCTAATACAGAAAGCTTCCTGGAAAGGGGATTAAGTCACGGGATTATGTCGTTCAACTGTAATTATGAAGCTTTTGCTCACATTCCGACCCTGCGACCCTTCACAATTGGTGTCCACTATTAGTCATTAGCAGCCTACAGACAACTTGATGAACATTCACTTTGCCATGTTAAATCTCGGTTTATTAGTTATGACTTAGTCAGGCGGACAGGCGTCTGTTAAATATGTGAATGATTTATTTATGTGACAATTAATAACAGAAATGTTCGCGATAATAATCTAAGATAGCGTACAATACCGTAGAATTATTGTCATAAAAATTTGGATTTTGTCTAGCCCACGCATTCCTGGTTTCCCGTCATTGCCTTTATGCACTCTTTGATTTCCAGTTAGCTCTTACAGTATTTATAGGGGGTGGATGGTCGAATAGTTAGCGTGTGCGCGATGTATAATAAGGTTTGTCATTGAGTCAACTGGCGTGCTCTCTTTTTACAGTATTTATCGTAAATCGAAACTTAAGCAAACTTAGAAACAAGCAAATAAAAATCGCCCGTGTAGTGTGACAACATAATATTTTCACCGTTATATTTCCCAACCATTGATAATGTACCATGCTATTAGCGTCCTATGATTTTGGTTTGTTGTCGTGCTGTCGACTTCACGAGTTTCGCCTAGAATATTATTGCAGTCTCTATTTCCCATGTCATATTAAAAATACGAATACGCGCCTTTCTAAATAACTTAAATAATTTACGTGGTGTTATTTCTTAACTATCCCTTACATAGTGACATATTTGGTTTAGCTGAAATATGTCTGGTGCTCGTGTAGTCGGCAAGCTTATAATGATATTTGTTATCTGTTATTTTGTTTTTACAAGTTTGTCCAAACGTTGGCGGTCTTTTGAATTCGTATTTTCCCCTATCTGTCTATAATGTTTCTTATTAAACATATATTATGCAAGAGCTAAATCTGCCTATTGCAGGTCTTTCGTTAGGCCTAAATCATTAATGAGACATCAGTTAAGTTATCCAGACCACAATTAACTCTCGATGTCGTCGCTAGCCTGATTTTTTTTACTGGATTTGAATCCGATTTTCTGCTCAATGCTCATTGATGATTTAATTACCGACTTTAGTAATGGTGATCGAAGTTGGGTCCAAAATTCAAAACCTAATATCTGGTTCAGAATGTATGTATTTGTCTGAAATTTTCAGCAAACTCCCTTTACATTTTCTAGATTTTAACTAATCTCTCATAACGCCCTTTTGAATAGTCTGGTTCATCGAGACTAATTTAGAATTCAAAGACACTTAACATGTTTTCGCTGGAAAATGGCCACCCATTGAGTTGCAGTGTAGTATCTGTTGCATATTTTTCAAAAGGATACACATGTAATTTGTTAACGATCTAATCGATCAAATGAAATACCGTACACATTGAACGGGTTTATATGCTTGTGTGCATTGATCCAGTTAACAAATGACGACAATTACAATAAGATGATTTACATAAAATCAAAATCCCGCAATATATGCATAATGGGCCATCTTTATTCATATACAATGTCTGAAGATTATAAATTGAGTATAAAAGGTTCATGTAGGGACATATTAATACATTCTAATGATCAACATGTTGTTGTGTACTACTAAAAGTTTATTTTTCGACTAAGGTTATTAAGTCTATTGTATGTGGACTTGACAAACAAGAGCTGCAGTTTGCCCGAAAACAAGCTCCAATTGAAGAGTTTTATTACATAAATTTTCCAATGTTTTCCAAATCATTAAATATTCTATTTATTTAATTATACAATCGACCAAACACTTTCTGTTTACATAGCCCAATGAAATGAGCTACTAAAGCTTAGTCGCTCTACGGTGGGAATTGATGAAATTTCTCCGTTTAACCCTCCAGACCGTTGTGAAAACAGTCTATCAATGCCTTGGTTGTTTTGGCTAGATCATTCAGGGGATTGGACTGTTCTCCTTTTTCGTATTCTTCTAGTCCCATTGAGCAGATTACACAATCACCAAATCAGTTTTAAATCCGCTTATAGCTTGGCAGTTTATCCTCGTAAGATACATTCCATCGACAAATTATCTTTCCAGTCATATTATGGTAGTCTTAAAAACTCTAGACACACGAGAGGCAAGACATGGACGCGAAAATTGAAACCTCTGACGAAGTCTTCTCTAAATCCAAATGAAGATAAGAAATATATGCCTTTTCGCACTCTTAATAATGTCTTTGAATGTTATTTACTGGAGTAAAAGTGCAATCACTGAAAGAAATATCAATTAATATATGACTTTAAATCCGTTATTTATTTACGACGATATGATGAATCATAAAAATTGTAAACGCCCGGCATCCACTGCATCCGATTTTAATGACCATGTCTAAGCTTACTGTTGTCTTCCATTACGTCCTAATGAAAGATCAACTGATCATTAGTGTACCCATGTTAATGATAATAACCATAATATATACTTTTTGTTTTGGTCATCATTAGATATATGAGTGATTCTTATCCATTTACAGTATATTAATTTGTATCTGGTTTACTTCCAAATAACATCAGGTGTTCACATTCTCGAGAATGTGGTATCTTAGACGGCTGCAGTCGTTTTGGAGTAACACTGCTTCCGCTAATATATTATAATGGTGATAACGTTAACATAATTCAAGTGATAATTATACATTTTGTTAGAAAATAAGTATATATTTAGGAATACAAATATTACGGAAGCCCATAAGGGTCAATCAAATGAAAAAAAACCCTGGCTATCTTGTATAACCTAAACTAACCTTTCTTGTTATTACAAGATAGCCTAAAATAACCTATCTTATAAATTACAAGATATCTATCTTGTAATAACAAGATAGCGAGAAGCCCATGGGTAACAATTTTAAGGTCGCCATACACCGATTTCATGCTCCCATAAATACCACTGACTTCATACTTTCACCAACTACATATTTATATCATAATTCATAATCTTAATGTGCTCCTTGAAGCCACAGAAAGCTATTTATATTTTTCGGAAAGCTTGTTTAAATTTTGAATTATAGACAGTAATGAAGGAAAAGAATATTCTGAAAAATAGACCCTCCCTCAATGAAATGAGCAGACTGACAGAGTGTCCAACAACAGTTTATTTATAGCTTGCGGTATCTCCCGACGAATACAAATTTTTTAGAGGGATTTGAAGCAAATGTTTGATAGAATAATTAGCTTGAATATATTTTTAGCCCAAATATATCATCAAACCACACAGTTTGTACGCGGAGAAGGTATCTTTAAGGAGAACATGAAATCAGTGTATCATAATAAATGATATTAATGAGCCAATGAAGTTGATAAGAGTATGAATAGTATTTAATGACGGCACAACCTGATGATGCCGATCCCGTAATATACAAAAGTACTTCGTTGGGCTGGAGGGTTGGATGGTCGATTTGTTAGCACGTGCATGCAAAAAGCCTGTCATTGAGTCAACTGGCGTGGTTTCGAATCCCCGTTTGTACATGACAAGGAGTAGGATCGCCTGTCCAACCTCGCCTGTCTGCTGTTACCCGGGTGAACGTCCACTCGACACAAACTAGGTCATTTCAGGTCTAGCATATGGTTTAATTTTATTTCAATAATTCGCTTTTACTGTAGCGCTTACAAGTGATCTCTGCAGACGGACCGAGGGACGCACTGATGACAAGATATTCTTCCACATCAAATGTGGGCGTGTATGATTCAGACCAACTTCAACCAAACCCAATATGCAACCTGGTGCGATGATCATTTAATCGTAGGCCTAAATACATTTCCTAATTTAGATTACAGTTCCAAGAACTGTACAGTATGTGGAAGCAGATAAGTAGGGGTGGAATATGTTTTGATCATCTATTCTTCATAAATATTCTACTCTTCCGCCATTAAATAAACTATTACAGTGATATAAATGATCGATTGGGGATTGGTCAAATTGTAATAAACAGCATGTTGATTGCCATTGATTTGAAGAGGTGTTGATTCCTCGTAAATAGACACTTAATAAATACACTATAATCAGATATATGGAAATCACAGCTTGGTTACTTATCTTATTTCTGGTAGCCAAATAGAATCGGCGCGTGTTAATATCGTGTGAAATTGATAACAGGCCTGTCTGTTAACTTTCTTCCTCCGAGGTAAATAAATATTAATTCTGCGTGGTGAATTTGTTAACGGTGTAGGGTGAATGATGATCGCTCACGGTTATTATTTTCCATCGATGCCCACTTATCTCCAATAAAGTACTTGGATCAGCATGATTACCTTTGCTCTACTACTTAACATCAACCTTCGCTCCTATTAGGAAATACAGCACGTAATTTTCTCACGAAGACCAAAAAAGGTTAATAAAACCTCCGCATCAATAGCTTTGATTTTTGTCTCTTAAATAACATAAGGTAAAGAACATCTAATGACTTTTGATAGCCGAGAACTTTTTACCCTCAAACATGTCCAAAGTAATAAAGAAAAACAAATTAGATTCTGTAAGAAGTGCAAACAGAAATATTTTTTTAAGATAAAAGATCTGTGTCAATGGTCTGTTCAGATAACGAGTTTGACAGAAATCGGCGTTTATTAATGTAACCCATTCTTTTACGCGATAGTCCCTGGTGACCTAAAGGGGATAAAATAATTTGATTCGGTTCGACAGTGAAACATCAATATCGGTTTTATTTCAATTCGATTTATCTTTTCGTGAAGTCGACAATTTGGCAGTATTCAAAGTACTTTAACGGAAAAGACCCAAATTCCATTTGGCACCCACCCTACCAACGCTATTGTTAACGTGTCATGAAAATTTGAATAAACTAATCGGACCCCCTCGGAATGGAAAAAAAAGTAAAATGGGCCATTTTGTTGGGTTTTTTTAACGTAGCTTGTCTTTAAAAAGATAATTATTTGGTTTATTGAAATTTTGTGTTAAGTTCCATTTGGCATTTGGTCAAAGTTTGAAATAATGACGAAACATTTTCCGCATAGTAAAATGGCCCTTATGGGTCAAATAAAAGTTATGAGGAAATGTTGATATAAGAATATAACCTCAATAGAAATGAATGTGTTTTTCAATAGCCTTTGATGCCATGTTTATAAAAAAAAGTTTATTTTATAACAGCAGCGGGTATATAAGAGACTATAATGAATATGTCACGGATCATTTACAAAACATGTAACTTTTCAAAATGCTCCTTTTAAACGCTTATAAATTGATAATAACGAGGTTTTCAACTTTACAAATCATTTTTGGCCTGAAACTCATTATTACGCAACAATTAATAGCTGCATATGTTTCTGTCGTCCCTGTAATGTAATGTGGAAGGAAAGGGTAAGGGCGTTTTCGTGGGAGTAAGGGGCAGCACAACAACATTGTCATCTCCCGTCCTCGTGCTCATCAAAGCATAAAATAGACAATTAGCCCAAAGAACATAAAATATTTTGCTAGTGTATTCCACTGAAGCCCGGTTCATACTTGTAGCGCCGTTCGAACAGGATGAACATTCACGCTTCACCCGTTCGTTGAGCACATATAAGGACTTTACAGCAGGAAATTGCGACAGACTTATCGTCTCTAGCATTATAGACGTGATCCAAAAAAAAAAACCAAAAAACATACCATCATGCCATGTCAGTCTCAAAATGCCCGACGTATTGTCTTCGTTATTCTTCAAACTCCATTCCTATTCTGTCATATTCTGCAAGTTTACAACCCAAAATACAGATATATTACTTCCCATTAAGCTCAACTAAAAAAAAAATGTACTGAAATGAAATGAAATCAGGTTTAATGTTCTATTACAAGAACCTGGATAATGAAGATAAGCATTTGGCTACTGTGTGCGAGGAGGAAAATATTGCCCGTAGGTTCTTTTTCGTTACCTTGATTTTCCGGACAGTTTGAAAGACTAGACACTGTCCCTTACCACCAACCCCACTCCTCATCCTACCCCCTGACGGAAAGAACTACATATAAAAGAAATGTGTTTGGTTTACGGAGAATTTCATGAACAAAAGGTGATAAATTATCTGATAGAGAAATATAATCCCATGTGTAAAAAAGATGGATGTCGTAGGCGGAAGTCTTATTACGGAGGATTTATTTAATCCTTTATCTCAAGATAGCACTGGACACACATTTATGTAGAATGATAACCCCATAAGAACCCACTGACCTCAAACAACTCATAAGAGCCTTACGCATCATACCGAGTTACTATGTAGAATAATAACCCAACAAGACACGATACCCATAATACCGGGTTATTATGTAGAATAATAAATAACCCACAACCCTATACCAGGCTATTATGTAGAATTATAACCCCATGACACCGTACACCCCATAAGACCCCGTACACCCCAAGGGGGTTATTATGTAGAATAATAACAGCCCCATTCCGTGTTATAATGTAAAATATAATAGACACATAAACTGGTATATAATGTATAATAAATTCTGTGAATACATTTACATGACGTGGTCGTATGTTAGTTACCATTATAAATATTGATACGTTTTTTGTCAGCTTATGATAACAGCATGGACTATAATTATTATCAAAAAAACAATAACCTTAACCACGATTCGTGTAAACATGTTATTCTAAGTTAGGAGATGATATGAAATAAAATCTATTTAATAACAGAATAAAAATTATACTGGAGTTTGTAATTTGATATAAAGAGGAAATAATTTTCAGATAATTAAACTTTATAATCGTGTCTTTAATTTCAGTGAATTCTTTGCTACCTCTTTTTTCCTTGATTTAATGGCGATAATCATGACAAACAGTTTTTTAAGTCTCTTGGATCAGTTCCAATTAGATGAGCTTAAAATTATGATGTCAGTAAACATTAGCCGGGCCTTTAATTTAATGCGGCAGTGGAAGTCTTTGGAGAATACTTGTTTAGAATTTATTTTTGGGTTGAACGTCGTTCTTTTCTGCACCTATTGGACTATTGAACGTGGGCATTCGCCATGCAGTGTGCTGTGAGAGAAGTTTTACCCAGACTGCGGAGCAACGGACTACTGTTATCCAGAATTTTAACTGTGAAAAGGTGAACGTTTATTGCCATGCCCCCTCACCATCCCGCACTAGTGGAAATCGTAAAATCTCGACGAAGTGAATCTGAAACCCACTGGTTTGCGATAGAACTTTTGACTCACTCAGATTATATAGAGTATGTTTAGCCATGAGAAAATATGAAAACGTGCTGTCTTCGAATGTATAGGTTAGGCCTATTGGCCGATATCAACTTTTCTTTGAAGAAAATGTTGGTAGTAGTACTTTATATTTTTTGAAATATATAAGATGTAATTCCAAGTTTTCGAGTTTTCAGTCATGAGGGATGCACATTGAAGGCAGAACAGATAATACACCAACCTGCTTCTATTTAAACATGTATCGTCATACACTGTGTCTTTGTTGTTAAAGCACGAAATGTGGATGCCAAGTGGGAACATTAAGCTGGAAAAAAACGACCTACATTTAGATACTAAAATTTTGTCTTCCCTTATGAAGTGATGTTAAATATCTCAATGGTTCTTCCATTATAGTCAGGTTATCTACTGTTAGCGTCTACAGCGTGGATCCTATGTCTTAAAATCTTATTCGATGACCTTTCTAACACGCTTTATAAATTCCTGCTCTTGGTCTGAACATCATTTGGGAAATTACAGTACCTTACTGGATGATCATTCCTGAAACTCTTTTATTTTTGCAATTACAATATTATGAACGATTAAAAAGGAAAAACTTGTGTGAAAAATTCAATTCCGTCCAATAGTCACAAAGATCAATTGAAGTTTTCGCACATTCGGCATCTCTTTTAAAGACAATAAAATCTTTTAGTCTAAACAAAATAAAATATATGAACCGCAGGATTCTGGGTCAATAACAAAATTTCAATCAATCGTTTCCATTTGTTTTTGTTCTGACCAATGTTCATTTTGACTGAACTTCTATAACTCCTGTTTACCAAAATCGGCGCCATCTTTAAGTTTTGCTGAAATCTTCAGATGTTCGTCTATTTCATCAAATTGAATTCTAACAGGGGATTATCCTTCGTTGATATTTCGAATTTGTTTTCTTAATTAAATGTTAAATAATCAAGTTAAGACCATTTTAACGTATATTAAGTCGTGGAAAATCGGAAATTTTCCGAAAAATGCAAATCGTGGATCATAGCTTAAAACACTTTATCTGCTTTTTGTGACAAGAAAATTAAATCTAGTTACTCACTGTCAGGTCTCTTTAAGAACAATTATATTTTGTATCATATTAAGACAGTTATAGTACAGTGTGCCCGCTGTTATTATGAAATAGGTGACATTACTCGGATTTAAAAAAATGTTACATCATGCCCACGGCGCCATGGGAATTCTACTTTCGCGATTCCCAGAAGTAGTCAACTTGAAAAACATCACTGTCCTTCTGAATTGGTTAATCACACACTGAATAATTCACACGAAATAATGGTGTTGAAATGCGTAAATTGTTTTGAGGAAGGGTTCAATTGGGTGCTCCCAAATACAGCTGTGATAATAGTAAGGATTATGTCATTTGTGAATTAAATACTTCGTTTCAAGAATGGTATCTGACATTAATAGGCGAGCTGTATTTGGGATTTTTGTTGAAAGATTTGCATGAGGACAATGAAATACTATTGCATAAAGTCGAAGACGTATTTCGTAATACAAAATTGACAACGTTTTAAAATGTAGAAACCAGAAATCAGTACAGATTATTTGCCATTGAAGAGCACTGTGAAAATGGGGGCATATTCTGGTCATTGTCCGTCATACTCATACAAATACAATTTGGCACAAATATACCCAGACAGCCACTCAGCTTTGGCCCAAGTATGGCCCACATCTGGCAGCCTCTGGCTAGATGTGGCTCATATCCAGCCAGATGGTGCCAGATGTGGGCCATATCTGGCTAACACTTGGCAACTATTGGCTCACTACTGATGAATTAAACTTATTTTTGCAACTGATATCTAAGAATATCTTGTCAGTTTGTTTAACAGTTTTAATTTTTTTTGTGTTATATTCAAAACATTTGAAAAAAATAATATTATGCGAGAAGTTTGCCATATCTGGGCCAGAGATGGCCCACATCCAACTGGCCAAATGCCTCAAAATATCAACACAAGAAATTTAAGCTCATAATATGACATCTAGTTTCCAGTAGAATTTTCCCTTGTTCTATATTAGTTTTATTACAAATAAATATTAAAAATAATATTTTTTGAATGTACTGTATATATAATATAAATGAAATCCTCTCACCCCACACTCCCCCAAAAGCCAGTAAATGTAAATCTTTAAATTATTCTTTAAAGAAATCAATGAAATAAAGACAAAGTCTGAATGTTGGGTATCATGCTACAAAGTAGCTAGATTTTAATTACTATAGCAGATTCTGTACTCAGTTTATACAATTTGTTGAAGCTAGCAGGTCAACCATGTTAATCTTTCAACAAAGCCTAATGAACAGCCCATTTACTATCTTGAAATCTGTTTCATTGGCTGAATTTAAAATTGTAAAATTCAGTGTACAACAAATTAATAGAATTTAGTACTAACAAGAAACTGAAGACATTGCAGTGGTATACAAACTGTGCATTATTTTCACAGAACTTAGCTAAAGATAAAAAGATAAGTACATTTTATTACTTTCTCTACAATGATATTAAATTAGATAAGATTTATGTGATTTCATTATTTACATAACTTCATTTAACTATTCTTTTGCCTTGGCAAATAAGAATTATTTGACTTAATACTTTGGTACTTGCATTGACAGACCCCTTGGTCATGCTTGATATAAAAAAGGAAAAACATGTTTTTTTATGTACATTTTTTGCATTTATTGCAGGTGTGATAAATAACTTCACCACAAGGATGCAATGGAAAATAATTTCAAAATGTTGTAAACAAAATGGCTGAATGGGGGAAGAACAAAAACAAGGGGAAGAGGAGGAGGAGATAGCTGCAGAAGGAAGAAGGGGAGACTGATATTGACATGGATAATTTGTATGCCTTATAACAAACAGTGAAATCTTGTCGAAACAGTGAAATCTTGTCCAAACAGTGAAATCTTGTCAAAACGTTGTGTGTATACATGTATAATATAGTGACTGTTATCCATAGAACTGTGCTGTGTTATTTATATGGATGAATAAATTTTATTATTTAAGATTTTGCTTTTGTTGTTAATGTATGTTTTTTGTGCTGCATGCAAGATATCCTTAATTTCTACTATCATTTTGGGACTAACATATGGTTCAACCTTATTTCAATATAGGTCCCAGAGATAACTGACGAAGTTGGACAGGCTACCCTACTCCTTGTCACATGCAAGCAGGGTTTCGCAACCAAGCAACTTGACTGGTGGACTGACCTTCTAATTTCATGAGGAAGTGTTAAACCACTTAGACCATGGCTATGCCTCTCAGTTTACGAAGAAGAAATAGGACAGGGAATAACGGGTTGACCTCTTTGGCCCACATCTGGCATGGCATGAATTTCATCTGTGGGCCACATTTGGGCCAGTGACGGCCCAGACAAGGGCCAATTGTGCCATCTCTGGCCCACACGTGGCATGCCATATCTTTGCCAAAGCCTGCCAGATCTGGGCCATGCAAGGCGAGCGTGTGCATTAGCGAATCTGGCCCAGATCTGGCTCTGATTGGGCCACGTCTGGCCCATGTCTGCCAGATCTGGCCCACATGTGGCATGCCATATCCGGCCCAATCATTTTGCCAGAGGCTGCCAGATGTGGGCCAGACTTGGGCCAAAGCTGAGTGGCTGTCTGGGTATATATACAATACAATAAATAAAATCAGACAATTATATGATTTCATTTAATATTGTTGCCATTTACTGCAGGCCAGTTAGCCCCCCCCCCCCCCGGAAGTGTTGGAATAGTTACACCACATGCCGTTGTGGCCAACATGTATTTAAATATGTAAAGAAAAACATCCCGTTTTCTTAAAATTAACAATTGATCAAACTTATATTCTTCCCAAGATAGTTAATTAACGATTAAAAACGATAACGTCTTTCATATTTATCGACTACACACAAAAACTCAATATTTATTATAAATAACAAGTATGATTAAATTGTACAGGTTGTTTTAACTACACCAGAGTGAATTGTCACCTTATACAAAATTTAAAAGTCGTCTTATAAGAATGTTTAGTTAACTGGGGGGAATCGACTGATTCTAAGTACACATATTGACGATTTTTAGAGACAATACGTTCATCGTCTAACATTCATTGTAATGAAATATCGGCCTAATGGCTTTTAGTAAGAACGGCTTTTAAGATTTTATAGGGAACTCGTTTATAGTTTTAGCCTTGTTTTGTCTGTCATTTGTTTTTGTTAGTCGAAGATGAGTTGTCAAGAGAAGCCATATATTTACTTTTTACAGTATACTGTTGAAGATTTCTATTACGTGAAGGTTCAGAGAGTTCGAGTTTAAGTAGGACTACCAAACGTTTTATGGTATCTAATTCATTTATAACATTTCATTGATGTTTCTGTTTCCTGTAACGGAAATTAAATCAGGGAATAATAATTTACAACACCTTTTGCGGAATTCTCAAAAATTACACGGTTTTAATTAATACTCTTCAGAACAGAATATAACACATGCCTATATTTAATTGCATGAATACAAAGAAACCGACCCATTTGGCTATATACAACCCTTTTACTTTTATTCCCTCGGAGATATATACATTATTATAAGTGTATTTGTAATATACTTCTAATTAATCGTAATGCTATCATTATCCACCAAAAAATCACCTATTCTTAATGAATTAGTGAACCGTGGTCGATCACAATTGTGCTAGCGAAAAGTGTTTCTAAAAGTCTACTGTAATTTCGTTTCGGTATTTAAGTCTAATTTTTATACTACTTCAAAATAAAACGAAACGTAATTGATTGTAATAATATTGTACATGTGTTAGATTGATGTGGACAATATTATCTCTCAATACACATTCATATAAAGATTGTTTCTGATATTGCTGTTTCCACATGTCTTGCTATTGAAATCATGCTAAGTGACAGATCAAATCAACTTTTTCAATTACTATCGATTGACTTTCTATCAACATTTATTCCTGGGAGATGCCATTCCAACACTAATAACAAAAACTTATTATATAAAAACATGGTAACGAGTGAGAAAGTTCCTTTAATGTTCCTAGCGTTGAACATTACTATATAATACACAAAAGCGATGTATTTCAAACATTGAATGTTCAAAATAATTTACATATTCTCAGACTTCAAAACGCATCAGACTTACAGATAGGGTTGTTGAATTACTGGGTTGCTAAATTGAATGAATGATCTTAAATATAGATTCATTATTAGGGTTTATACATTGAAGCCTGAAACGATTGTCAAGGAGTTCAAACAAAAAAAAAACAAAAAAACGTGCATAGCGCCGGTGGCGCAGTGATTAAGGCACCGGTCTGCTAATTTGTAGGACCCTGGTTCGATCCCGGTGTTGGCCCAGAACGTTCCCCAGAATTCCTGTAGTAAGCAGTAAGCGATGCATAATATAGCACAAGGGCACTAACAGTGTCTAATCTAATGATCCCTGACAGTTGGAATGCGAACGTATGGTAGGCTGTAGCGCAGCGGTTCGCGCAAAATCCTTTAAAGCACACCACATGGTGTAGCGTTTGCCCATCTTGATTATCCCGAACACTCCAGCAAATTATTGGATTTTTTTTATATGTGGTGATTCTATATTTTCTTGAAAACGTTGAGAGGATACCCTTTAAAATGTCGCCTAAATAAATCAGTACTTGTTCATCCATAACTATGTATTATAGTTTATTGCTCTATCCAGTTACTAAATGAACCCAAATGATTTTCCGTACATAGTTATTGTGAACATTATAAATCTGTTTTCTTGTTAAAGCTAATAATGGATATTTAAATAACAGGCACACGCATATGTATAATAAATAAACTTCCTTCATCTGGTATACGCGTAGAAAAAATTTAAATGCCTTTCATTACTGCCTATAATACAGTGGAATGACTAGCAAGTGCCTTTGTATCTTGAAGCTCTTTAAGATGTCCTCTGTCGAATATCGGTTAAATTTATTTGATCATAACTAAGCCGCGAGATTCAAAAAAATATTCATAATAATACTGAGACCTATCAAGAAATAAATTAATCGAAAAATGTATAAATATGTATAAATATGCATATGTATAATAAGTAAACTTCCTTCATCTGGTATACGCGCAGAAAAATTTTAAATGCCTTTCATTACTGCCTATAATACAATGGAATGACTAGCAAGTGTCTGAATATCGGTTAAATTTATTTGATCATAACTAAGCCGCGAGATTAAAAAAAATATTCATAATAATACTGAGACCTATCAAGAAATCAATTAATCGAAACAAAAAAAAAATAAAACCTCCTTTACACTAAGCTTTGTGTGTGGTGCCCTAGTTATTCTCTCTGTCGCCATGTTTCCTCTTAAAGGATTATATAGATTTTGCGTTTGAATTTGTAGGTAATCCACGTCTGGTTTATTGACTAAAATTCTTTATATTTAACGTCTTATCTTCGGTGATTTCATTTTTGTAATTCCCTCTACGATCACCTAGTAACCCAAATGGCTGGAAGTTTAGATATTATGGTAGTTGATCCTATGTCGGCAGTTAAAGCATGATCACTTACGGAACTAATCGAAAAATGTTTGTCGTCAAGAATAAACTGTAATTTGTCATGTCTTTGTATTGGATATGATGTTTAGCCAACGGGCATCTATCTATATTAGCCGTGATGTTTTGTGTGACGGACGTTATCCAAAGATGTCTAGAGGAGGAAAATGCAATTTTTACTGAACTTTTTTGTTCGAATTTTAATTATTACAATAGCTAACTTAATTTTCCAGCGACGTTACAGTTACATTTTAAAATATTAAACAAAAGGCCAGGAAAATTATCTTTAAGCAGGTCGGGATGTCTGGCAAGGAGAAGCGTATAATCGGTAGAGTGGGACAAAAAATCGAGATCCCGTGTCCCAAATAGCATACTTTATGATATTACTCTATCTTCAATAGCTCGTTAATGACGTTAAGCCTCATTCCATCCACAAAGAAAACCACATCGAAATCAAGCTATCATTTCCTACCCAACATCTAATTTCTTTGTATCATATATTTTTGGTTTATTGACAATAGTAAGAGGTAAGACATCAAATTTATGGCCCATAACCATCAGATCACCTAGTTTTCTCGAACTGTAACAACATTGTGTCTCGTTACAGTCATACCTCGCACATATAAATTAGATACCATCATGAAAAACTGATTTTAGATCGTAATATTTTGGCAGACTTGGGAATTAACTGTGGATGTATGATGGAAATTTCATGGCTAGTTATAAGCAATTTATTGACACATGGTTAATAAAGAAAGTGTTGGTTTTAACCTTTAAGATGCCTATCGTTACTTGTTAGTGATTAATGGCTTGGCTTACTGTCACATTTCCTCCCAAGTGAAATTAACAAGAAGTATATGTGTTAGTAGGCTGTAAAATGTAATTTATTTGTATGTAACCAAACCCAATCATAAGACAGAAATTACGTATTACAAATGGCACTGGGGATTGAATTGGAAATCACTTCATATTCAACTGTAGACTATGCATAATTTGGATAAAAGGCTACTCGAGAAAATGAATATCAATTTTAACGTTAAAACACATTGTTACGATGTGTAATAAAATTCTTGTAGCTGGTGGTAGATGTGTGTTTTATTGTCTTACAACCTATGTTTCTGTATTCTGGAGGAGTCTTTAGCAGAGGGAGGAAACCGGACGACCTGGAAAAATTCCATTACTACACTTTCACTTTCCTGTCTGAAAAACCAGGCATGTTAACCGATGCCTCCTGGTTCGTGGGACACAATAATACTTACTGGAAAGTGCCACAACTGTAGTTATAAAAAACAAATACCCAAATGTTTCAATATTCACTCAGTATGTGGTAACACATGGCTGTATTTGTTCGTACTTTTAACAACAGCGCCTTATCATTAGAAAAGGTAATTGCTTTGCTAGTCTAACGATACACTGTTCAATTACCAACCGACTTTTTATTGTGTAAAAGATGACGCTATGATAAGCAATTTGTGTGGTAATAAGGACATTTACAAAACTGTCTGGATCAATTTTCTTTAATAAACCATATATTATGCATGATTCTAGTGACTTTCTAAACAATTATTAGATATTCTATCCGTTTTAGACGTAGACATGTTCGAAAATACAAAAGTATGAAAACAAAATGAACTCGAGCAGAACAAAATTGTAATGAAATAGTAATTATATTAAAGAATGAAAATATCAATTTGTGAAACACGAGGATGTTATTTCAACACCATGACAATATCATGTAAACTAATTAATGTGTCGGTGTATAATTTTGTTAGATCGATTTCACAGATGTTTTCATATCTAAGTTGATTCGAAATTAAATGAATTTCTTGATATAACATACGCTGTACCATACTAAATTTGTTATAAACCCAGTGGGCGATCGCCAGTCTTTCTTAAAAGGTTTGGTTAGAGAATGTTTTGGACATATTTAATATGGATCCTCTATCCTACCCGTTGGTAATTAATTTAGGCGTTGTTTGACTCGGTGTCTTAACTAGTGGGCGAAAACAAGTAATGACCCACCTTTCCTACCACCATATACAATTTACACACGTCTGACTTGATTCCATGCTTTTCTTAATGGAAATAAAATGATAATATCGTCCTTTATAATATCGTCGTTCACAAAGTATTTGCTCGACAAGCTTCTATAATATCAAATTAGAAAGATCAAACGCTATCTCAATTATGAAAACAAAGAAAACACATTTACGCATGCATTTGAACTCGAGTTGAATTCTTGGACACCGAGTCAAACAACGCCAAAATACAAGTTTGAGTCTATTATTTCGAACTTTACGGTTTCCTGAAATTATTTTTAATAGAGAGTGAAGTCTTACACAACAATATTCAACAGGGGCTCTCTGTGTGTTGTCTGGAATTACAGTTATCGAACTGGGTGACAGTTACTGGCATTCTTGCATATTCCTGTACTCTGCACTTACTGCATAAAATCTCTGAAGGTGATTTGGGAGGGAGAGAGAGAGAGAGAGAGAGGGAGAGAGAGAGAGCGAGAGAGAGAGAGAGAGAGAGCGAGAGATGGGGTTTAACGTCCACTCGACACAAACTAGGTCATTTTTTAATAATTCGTTTGCGCGTAGGGGTCTTTAGCAGTGGGAGGTACCCGGAGAAAACTCACGAGGTTGGACAGGCGACCCTACTCCTTGCCACGTACAACCGGGGATTCGAAACCACGCTAACCATTCGGCCATCCAACGTGATTTGGTGAATTACAGATATCTTACTGGGTAACCATTTTTGACTTTCTTTAATTCCAACTTTTAGTGCTTAAAGTATCTGAACGTGATCTGAAATATAGTTAATTACTTGCAATTGCACAATTGTGCAAGTCCAATCTTCATAAAAGGAAAATCAGTCCAAATGGTTCAATTCTGTTCAATATTTACAAGCATGTGACGAATTGGGCATTTCGCCGCATTTGACATGGTCAAAACGGCCTTAAACCAATTCGCTTAAAATTCACCTATCTGAAACCGACTAAAAATGTGATCAAAATTTGATTTGATTTTCTTAAGGAAATGTTAAAATCAATCCGAGTACATTAAGCCGTGGAAAATAAGAAAAGTTCAAATGACAACCAGCGGCAATAATAATGATTTACTTTCTACAATGATATGATTTCGGTTACGAGAGTAGCTAAAATGGCATTTAATCAGAATATTATCTGGGATTAATGGAACGCGTTAGTCTACAAAGCGGATTTATTTTTGAGTGCAACATTAATAAGATAAAATCATTGAATGGAATAGGATTTGTTATCCTACCTTTCTGCACCTAACGCACTAATGAAGACGGACACGCGACATACAGTGTGCTATGGTCAACATGTTGAATTCCAACTTTACTGTCAGTAACCCTTTTACGTGTGCGCAGACGTTTACATGGAACCTCGGGTTTTCGTACAATCTGAACTGCTAGTTAGTGTTCTTGCCACACCCTCGTTCTGCATCATTGACAGGTGGGAAGCAAGACGGAAAACCCCAAGGAATATTCGCGGTGGTCAATACTGAGGTCGAAACAGAGTCCACATATTATATATTATTATATGTGTGTCGTGACTTTGATATTAGTAGAACAAATGAAGTAATGTTTAACGTACTAAAGTTCTGGCCCGACCGGGATTAAGAATACGGAAATTGGCGGAGCAGCCACATACAGTGGCAAACTGCTGTAAACAACATTTTGTGATAAATGTTGACCAATTAGTGGTTTTGGCAAAATTGTGCATGGCTTTTGTCTGCAAATTTTAAACTACACATTTGCCATGTGTGTAACATAGGAGCAGGTTTTTCGGTCACGGACACCAAATGATTGAGCTGTAACATAGGATCAAAGGATCTAATGATAACGATGACTGTGGATTTGATTTCTTTATTTGAACAATACAGGAACAAACATCAAGTCTTTGCATTTGTAATTCTAACAACCAACATGATCATATATATAACAGATTGTAGTCGTTACGCTCATCTTCTTAATCAACGCCAAAAACCGAGGTTCCGTGTACACATTGGCGTGCACTTAGAAGATCCCTTGGCAGTTGGAATTCGATATAAGAGTAGGTCGTAGCGCCCGGGCAAAATTTCCCTCACAGCACACTGTATGGCCTATGCCCGTCTTCCATTAACTATGGTTAGGTGCAAAAGAGTAGGACGTTAAACCCCATTTCATTTCATTTCATTTCCTAATCAACGTCTGTCATAATGTCAATTGCCCTCGTTATATTTTGTACAGCGGCCTCTGTAGCTGTTTCTGGATAAGTTGTTTCTGGATAAGCTTGTCTCAGTTCTGAAAAAATTTATAACGGTCAGCTATTCACAAGTTATAATGCATATAATGTAGCCTTCATATGGCTTCATATCAATCATATGTTATATAATAATGTGAGGCGATGCCTAATATTATGAAGTTGTCCTCCTTATTCCTTAATCTCGGACGACATAAATTAGTCTGACACATTATATTTCGCTAATATGAAAACCATGTTTCAATCCAAAGCTAAACAGAAACTCAGGAGTAAATTCAATCTTTAGGGATTTATGTTCTATGAACAATATAAACATAATTTGAAATTTTGCTTAGTTCATAAGAATATGTTCTTGACAGATAAAGTGCACATATTTTCAGCTGGTCTGCTACTCGCACTTTAAGACAAAACAGCCAATTTTATTATTATTTTAAAATATAAAATAATGTTGCAACAAGGGTGAAACAACCCTAAAAGTTATTTTCCGACTACGGCCAATTCGAAACATTCTATTCAAGAGATAACCGCCGTCATTGGTTGTCTGTTTTTGTTGGGGGTTTTCGGTTGTTTTTTTTTATCCGGGGAAGGTTTTATTCATTATATGACAGCTTTTCCAACAATATTTTATACTCTTTTAACAGCTTTATAACCACTCGACTACATGTACCACAACTCTCAACGTTAGTTGCTCAGTGTCTTTATCATTTATTATTTCAGATACCCCAGCTGACGTTTGTATCTGTGATGTTTGTATTTATAGTTATTGGGAACTGTAGCGTTTTAGCTGCAATACAATTATCAAAGAATGGACGAAAGACACGCATGAACTTCTTCATAATGCATTTAGCCATTGCTGGTAAGAACAATCTAATTAAAACGCAGATCCTGTTTCGTTTCGTTTTTTGAAGTTCAAAATTTCGTTTTACTATTTTTCGCAGGGAAAGTCATCGGAAGTATTAAAAATGAAAAAAAAGCGAAAAACGAAATAATAGATCTCTAGCTTGAGATTGAAATTGATTTAGATTGTTTCTTGTAATATTCTATTACAGTGACAACCAGCAAAATAAACCGAATGAAATTAAAATCTTATTTCTACTGAAATTGGTATTTTACTTTAATAGAAATCAAACGATTAACTCTGACATGGGTCTAGCAATAGTCGTATTACCGACTCTTTCAAGATCAGCTAATAGCGTTTTAAAACTGTTTGGGAATTCGAATTGACAACAATTCCGTTCTTGTTTATATACGCTAATCGCGTATTGAAAAAGCAAATCCAAAGTAGAGTCAATAACGGCTACCAATAAACCATTTAAATATTAGGGCAATGATTTATATACATGTACTGCTGATAAGAATTAAATCCTATACAACCATTCCAATTACATCAACATGCAATACGTGGCGATTAGTTTCCTAGAGTAACTATTTTAATCAAATAATTTATATTTTACAGATTTATTGGTAGGAATAATATGTGTATCAACTGATCTTATGTCAAAGATAACAGTCGAATGGCATGCTGGAAACGCCATTTGTAAAATACTCCAGTATTTACAGGTATTTAATATTAAGTATTTAGCACTACAGTAAATGAAATTGCTAATATTTGGGACTGAATTAAACACAAATGGGTCGTAACGCATATAATAATGTAATATGAATGTATATAAACTGATTTACATTTAATCGTTTCTATTTTTACTCGAATTTTTGATCAGTTATGTTCGGTTAAATATGCTGTAAGTCCCAATCGAATGGCCACCACTTGCGTCTGGTTATTCCTGTCTACACCGATAGTATTTATTGCGCATGCTATCCAGATAAGAATATGTGATCACCCTTTGATATGACTTCTGGAATATGTTTAGCCTTGTTCTTCGGGTCCCTAGTTACAAATGGCGCTGAACCAATGGTAAAATGTTTATTTTGTCTTAAATATTAGATATCAAAAGCTTATCTTTTCTCGGTAAGATCACGACATCAATGTTGATTTAAATTGACAAATAATTCGTGTTTTCATTGTTGAAGACTTTGGGTGATATTGAGTTAGAGACTTAGCTACTTTAACTTGACACGGTTCTGCATCAATTGCGCTAAAGGAGAAGGGCAAACGCCATGCAGTGTGCTATTATAGGAACATTTTGCCCGGATAGCGACGCTATGACCTGCTATCTGCTTCGTCCAACCCCGAACGACAAGGCAGACTCAATCGAACATCCCTCTGGAAAGAAATTCTCGAGACAATAAATATTATGTTTTTTGTTTATTTTTTATCAAGTCATCCATGTAGAAAGCAACTATACTGAACCCATTTGTACTGTAATTATTATGATACCGGATCATTCTTCTGAAATGAAATGCAATGGGGATTTAACGTCCTGTGGCCCGTTCCTCAAAACGATTGTAACCCTACAATAGTTGTAAGTCACTAAAATGCAATTGTAACTTTTATTTACAATCACTACATTGTTCCTCAAAGCAATTGTAAGTTATAATCAATTCTGTAAGTTAATATGACTGTCTGTAACCTATACTTACAATCGATTGTAGTGGAATGCAAAATGGCGCTATTTGTTGCAATACAACAACAAAAGAAGGTAAAGATTGGCCCTGATGGGATATTCAGGGACAGGACCAGTGTTTTAGATGTCTTCTCTGATGTTGATATATTCTCCCGCTATAGGATGACGAGGTTGTCAATTTTTAAGCTGATTAACATGCTGGAACCACGTCTATCTTCCGACACAAAGCGTTCTCACGCACTCAGCGTTGAAAACAAAGTCTTGATAACGCTAAGATTTCTTGCAAAAGGGGGATTTTTTTCTGAGTTGGGGGACATCTACGGCACGGCGAAGTCGAGCGTCTCTCGGGTGTTTCATCGAGGGAATTGTCAATGTCCTCGACAACATCTCCTTTCCCACGTTGGAGACTGCCCCACAAACCATAATCGATTTTTATGAAATCGGGGGATTTCTGAAGGAGTTGGGGTGCGTTGACGGGACCCTCATTCCCATAAAACGGCCACCTATTGATTGTTGTTGTCGTCTGCAGGCCGGAGAGGGGAGGTAACTCTTGCATACCAGATGTGGTGTCAAATCGATTTTTCTCACTTTCGCACAGAAGATCACGATTGTAAGTTTACAATCACACGATTTACAATTGCTAGACTTACAATTCCCTTACAATAGCTTTGAGGAACGCAATTAAACTGTTACTTACAATAGTTATAAAGTTGATTGTAGCTGTTACAACTATTGTAGGATACAATCGTTTTGAGGAACGACACCCAGCTTTCCTGCTTCGAAGCAGACGGGCATACGCCATATAGCGTGCTATTGCCTATTTTTATAACAGTCAATGATTCTTTTGCGTGCATTTCAACGTGTACACAGGACCCCGGTTTTTCGTCCAATCCGAGGGAAAAGACGGTAATCTTTCCCAGACTCTCCGTCCGGCACCACGCCAACACCACGCGTGAAGCCGCGATCTTCAGGCGATCCAGGGCCTTACCCACTGAGGCATCATTTTTCTAGACCCGCATCGACATTTAACCTTTTTTTTTCCGTCGATCTATAATGACTTTTGTGATGCTAAAGGGGGTTCACCTAGTGCTTTATTCTAACAATTTAAAGATAGCGATGATAGATTACAAAATCACCATTACATTTGAAATCGTTTTACACGCCTGAGCTAAATTTAAATTCGTCTTCGTGACGTCAATACAAAGACAGTGATAATAGAATCATGGGAATAAGGGATCAACTTTTGAAATCTTTTAACACGTCTGGGTTAAATTTAAATTTGTGCTCGTGACGTCCTGGTTGGAATAAGTACAACTTGAAAGGTTACCGATGTACTACTAAAAATAGCCATTTTGAACCATGGCGGCGTCATACTGAAAGATCTCACTCGGCAAACGTCGACAGATTTCGGAACCTACATCTAGTCTCGGCTGTATGACAGTAAGTGATATGTACCTACGCCCATACATTTGCGATGCGGCTACCGGTTTACTTTAACAGGAAAACTTGACGCTATTACACAAATTGGCGGCCTATTCGGCTAGCGACCTATTCGACCGATCGATCGAGCTGCAACTTGTTCGTTGGAAACCTATTTAGAATAAAGATAACAGTCGCCTTAACTCATCTATTTATCAACCAATAAAATCCAACATTATGTCTATCAAATGAAAGTAGAATATAAAATTTTTTATCCATTCCTTTAGCTCAAAATAGAAGTCTAATTTCGTCATTATCTTACAGCTGGATCGGTCGAATAGGTCGCTAGCCAAATACATGTAGGTCGCCAATTTGTGTTCGGTGGGCGCAGTCATGTTTCATCCGGGACCTTTAAAGTAGTTCCAATATGGCGGAATTCGTCATACAGGCGAGGTTAGATGTAGGTTCCGGAGGTTACGTAATCTGCCGAGTTTTGCCGAGTGTGAAAGATCTGTTACAACTAACGTAACCCATAAGTTTGCTAGACGCGACCATTTCAATCAATCGTTTGCCAATATCAATTATCTAGCAATCCCTTTCATTTTCATCGTTACATCGTGCATATGATTCTTGCCGAGTTAAACACCCAGCGGTTGTTATTCACTTCTCCCCCTTTTAGCCAAGAGTTAATGTTTAAAGCATGCCAATATAAAAGTACAACAAATGTTTGCCATATATGTGGACCCAACAAACGAAAGATGATCTCAGGTTTTCTAGAAATTTTGACAACTTGTGCACGACATTCGTGAATAATTACACGCAAGACGAAAACTTACTTGGCAGGACAACGGCTTTAACATAACCGATGGTTTATTTGCAAGAGCACAATAAGAACCATTAAAATGCAAAACTTGTGTCTGATTATATCGCAATAATGAACACTAGAATATGTTTAAACTAAAATAATCCCCCCCCCTCCATCAAAATCCCAGAAAAACAATAAAACTAGCTTTAACGTTAGCATCGCTCTGTCTGATCATAGTTTCACAGTTTTGACTTAGTGGTTTTTTTTCGCGCTCTTCCTGATTACAATTTCTCAGTTTTATCGCTTTGAGCGATGCGACTTTTTATTGACAACAATAAAAAATGCAACAAACCCATCCTGAAGTAGGCAGGTGTAAACTTTCCAATATAATTAATTTGTTTTTGCATTTAATGTGATACTATTTCTTTTTATAGCATATACATTGTCAAGAGTAATGCAATCAATCTATATGTTTGTGCAATATAGTTTTAACGTTTTTATACGTATTTTCCTTTTATTATTATATATACGCAAATCCAAAATCTACAACATAAACCTGCGGACAAGACAAATCAAATGACTCATTAACATACTTATTTTGCATAGTCAGTAGTAACCGAAACTACTTCGTATTTGAAAAGGGCAATTACGAAGCCGAATTCTCATTTCAAACAAATGAAGCAGGTTAAAAAGAAAGTCAGAGTACACCTAGTATTATATTTTCTCAGACGTCAGATTATTTTAACAGGCGCGGATTCAGAGGGGGGTCCAGGGGTCCGGACCCCCCCCCCCCCCCCTGCTCGGACTTTTATGCCATTTTATTGGCGATTTTTAGACCTGTAATTTTGGAATTTACCTTCCGGAAATACGTCAGAATGCACCAAATCGAATCTAATTTACCGCCCCCCCCCCTTAATCGGTTGAGTGCAATTAGTTAAGCAATTATCAAACCTAGACCCCCCCCTGCAAAAAATCCTGGATGACATCGCGCCTGGTACGTTCGTGCATTTTTATGCGCGAACTCATAGTTTTCCTATTACTGGCACGCGCACGGGCACTATTTCTTTTTCTTTTGCATGTACCAAAATCTGGGTTTTCGCGCGGAGGTACTTTTGAGGTATTAGTCTGAGAAGCATAACACTTGCCACTGTACCTCTGTATCGCTAATTATAAATCGAGTGTGTGAAGACAGTTTATATAGATCACGCAAAAATTTTTCAGTACAGAGTTTATTCCCGCTCTATTTGCCGCTAAGCAAACCAATGGGACTATTTTCTCAACAGTGTATGAAGTTATCCATAAGCGATAATATCCTTACACCGAGAGAAATTATCTAGTCTCGGTGAAAAACCATGATCATCTGGTAAAAAATTACTTTTCTATTTTTTTGAACGAAAAACAGTGTTTTTAAAAACAAACGAACCTGCCGCACATGAGGAAGTCATTATACTAATTATAACAAACGAGAACTCTGTTTGGGCACAGGCTTTCTTACTGAGTAGTAAATCGTCCACAAACAATCATGAAGGAACTATATTAGTATATAGGAAGACTAGCGACGACTGTAGACAGTAAGTAGGTTATACACTATACTTTTGAGTCGAGATTACTCGCTTTGAGTCGAGATTACCAGCTTTCAGGTCACCGATAACCAATTATGTCAGAAATACCATACTGACATTCGGTTTTTTCAAGTTGTACTCAAACTAACAATCGGCGCCCTAACTGTCTTCGTCAGCTACTTTCAGTTTCACAATGGCGTACGACATTCGTTTTTTCAAGTTGTACGGGAAATAACAATCGACGCCCTAGCTGTTTCGTCAGCTATTTTCAGTTGCTGGCGTACGGCCAGTGCCGGTGGGTAAAGACAACATTAAAATCAGAAATAGTTTATTTATTATTGTCGGACTTACGGTATCAATCCTGTCTTACAAATCATAAAGCTGTGGTGTTACGGTAGCGGCATAGTATTTCACCGTAACACCACAGCCACTCTAACCATTCATAATACATCTAACTATCACTCCCTACACATTTCCCCTCGACCTACTTTCCCAAACGTCAACAGCACATCTCATACATCCAGTTCACTGATTAACCCTTGTACCACGTCTACTGGATCCGCGCCTGTTTATCGAAGACGTTTCTATACATTCTCTGCTGACCCTTTCACTTTGTCTTTTATTGTTTTCCACTGTCTTTCTGTGTCCATATTTTGCTGTCTTGCCTTTGTTCTTGTTTTGTTTGCCCTTTACCGCCTTTGTTCTTCGGTTGTTTATCATGTCAATTATTTGTTTTCGTAGTATGTTCCTACTTTCATCGTGTGGTTGTTCAATATCTTTTGTATTCCTTCTTTTCTTGTTTGGTCTGTCCTATGTTTCTGGTGTGTGTACTGTATTTACGTTGTTCCTTTAACGCTTGTTCTGTTTTTTTACTTTGTCCAAGTGATGTCTGTCCTGACTGTTATCTGATCATATTTTGTTTGCCCAATACCTGATTTATGTTTAGCCTCCCCCGCCCTTGTTTATGTGATGTTTGTATTTCTTATTTTGTTTATGTGATGTTCTACAGCTTAATTTGATTATGTCATATTTACTTTGTTTATGTGATGTTTGTCCCGCCCTTAATTTGTTTATGTGATTTTTGTTCTGCCTCTACTCTGTTTATGTTTATGTGTTTACTTTGTGTGATGTTTGTCATGCCTTGTTTATGTAAGGTTTGATCTGTTCGTGCTGTCTGTATTCTGCACCACACGAAGATCAATAATATATCATATAATATGTTTATATTTACAGGCTATTGTTACCTATTCATCAACATTTGTTTTGGTGTCTTTAAGTATAGATAGATATGATGCTGTGGCCAGACCCATGAACTTCTCAAGAAGTGGTAAGCTGTTTATATTTACAAAACCCGTTTGAAATGGGTAAAAATGAAATCGTTCAAAAAAATAAGCCAAATTACTTGATTATGAGCGAAGTTATTAATGTTTAAAAGTTTTGACAAGATATATCCCCCCCCCCTAAAAGTTTCGATTGTCAAGTACTGTGATATGACAGACAATGTCTAATCCATCTTAGCCATCCGATCTACAGAGTTGAGTACTGGGTCGTCCTTTTAACAGTTAACTTAATAATAGTTTATATAACAAGTGATACCTGACAAAAGACCTATAATAGGCAGATTTAAGATTTTCAAATAATAAAAGTTAGTTTTATATTAATAATGCATATTGGTAGTAAAACTATTTTTTCTATTAATCATAAACGAATCTAAGTTGCCTAAAGTACTCATGGCTAAAGTTTTCAAACTTTAATTTACTTCAAGAGATTATAAAAAACAGAAATAAATTAATCAATACTTGGTGTTATGTATCGGATTTGTATTAGTGATATCTTTCATAGGGTAATACGATACAGACAATGACAGCAAAATTAAAACAATCCTGATTTGTCGTCCCTGGGGACACATTTAGCCTCTCCGGAATTGATTTAGTTTTTAAAGAAAAACTCCAAGAGTAGCGTAACTGTAGTTTTAGCTGCGAGAGGAAACATGGCAATGAGACATCATATTCAAAACCCACACGTCACACCCACAATAATTCGCTTGTGCACAGTGGTCTTTAGCAGTGGCAGGAAACCGGGGGCCCGGAGAAAACCCGCGAGGTTGGACTGGAGACCTACTCTATGCCACGTACTGCCGGGGATTCGAAATCACGCAAGTTGACTCACTGACAGGCTTTATGATACCGCACGCACGTGCTAACCATTCGCCCCCTCCCAGCCCCGAAAACCCGAAAAGAACGCACTGTAGGATAAAGTAGGTTGCCGTATAACAGCGCAGAAAGGCACAAGATAATCGAACGAAGAAGTTTCCGTGTTTTTGTGCGAGGCATGTGGCTCAATAGCGCCCGAATCTCTAGACCTGGAACCGAGCAGCATCGATGTAGATTGGACTGGAGTTCGCTATCTGTGACATCCAGCGCTTGTGTGACTATCTTCTATTCGTGCCCCCTTTTAGGTGGTTTCTGACTAGACTGTGCAATTGTTCATACCCAGAGAGTCCATTATGTAACAGTATTATGTTTTCCCGTGCAGCCTTCCAGAAAAATGCCTTTTAATCTCACTGATCTCTTCCTGCAAGCTTTGTCGGAAACACTTGTCTTGGATATCGCCAAAGGTGGAAACAAACGTGAACGATTATTACAATATCCTGCCTTTTGACAAGATGAACGGTATTAACTATTATGTTTTAGAAAATTCGATATTAATAATCTAATTATTTTATAATTAAAGGAGCTGAACCGCTTATATTTTGGGATATGGAAATTTACGCAAATTGGTATAGTAACGCATATAATAATGTTACATTCTATCGTTAGTTTTTTTACTATTTTGGTACACAATTCGTGCTAAATGTTTATTTTGTCTTAAATATTGGATATCAGAAGCCCACCATTTCCTGGTAAAATCACAACATCAATGTTGATTTAAATTGACAATTAATTCGTGTTTTCAATGTCGAAGACATTGGATGATATTGAGTTAGAGCTACTTTAACATGCTCTTCCGTGTCACATAAACTGAGAAACGCTTATCCTTCAAACTGGTGATAATATGTGTATGTTGCTGCATACAGATGGGTAAATTAACCATGAGAAAATCGTTGCCATGTCAGAAACTACTCAATGTTCAAATTAAAATGTTACTATCTAGACGTGTTTATCACGTCACACAAATTACTCCCAGTAGGCAAATTTTTACAATTGAAAAAGTTTTAACCCTTTTTTTTTAAAAAAAAGAAAAAGATAGAGATCGGGTTTAACGTCCTCTCGACACAAACTAGGACTAACATATATAGTTTAATTTCATTTCAATAATTCTCTTGCGCGTAGGGTTTTTTAGCAGTGTCAGGAAACCGGAGTACCCGGAGAAAACTCATGAGGTTGGACAGGCGACCCTACTCCTTGTCACGCACAACCGGGGATTCGAAACTTCACCAGTTTACTCAATGACAGACTTTATGAAGCAGCACGTGCTAACCATACGGCCACCCAATCCTCATAAAGGGAAGAACTGTGTAGGATAAAGTAAGTTGCAATAATCTGCCGTATAGCAGGACAGAAAGACACAAGATATTCGAACGAATTCCTTTATGAATTTGGAATGCACAAGTTACGGGATCCGTAAATGGTCATCCATGCTAACTTTTAGTATACGAAACATTCAATATCATGGATTTAGCTGTTCAGTTATCAAAATTTATCTAAAATCAAAATACTTGTTGGTTTCGAGACCTTAAACTCGATCTGGTATCAATCTGAAATCAATCGGATGACTTCAAAGTAATCAAGGGCAATAGCCCATAGTAATTTTTGGGAATCGCTGAAAATCAATAGGCTACTTCATCACATGACCTTAAACAAGGTGTATAAATTTAAAGTCAGTCGGGTATTAACTACATGTGTAGCGTCCACAAGCAATTGTGGATACCGGACGGACGGACGGACGGGGGCGACGACAATGTACGACCATATTTCAATGTGGGCGTATAAAAAGCAATATCTCTCGAATTCCTAATTTCTATAAAATAAGAAACCTTTATGGAAGCATCTTAACGATAGTAACACTCAATGATATTAAAATGTGATTTGAAATTGACATGACAATATCGCTAACCAACACGCACGAGGTCCCACCAGCACAGAGCCTTTTATATGGATTATAAAGCACAAATTGTGCCATTAAGAATAAAATTCGTTGGCACCCACATATTTTGTCCTGTTATCAACTAGTTTAACAATCTATTCCATGTTCAGTTCCCTCGTCACCTGTGTATTCAAAAAAATCACTTGGGAAATATTAGATATTGATCTAACGATTCAGACATAAATTTCATTCAAGGGAAAATAATAACCAATCGTCTGTCCTAGCAAAAGTACGGGAGCCTCGGTTGCCCAGTGAGTACAAGATTGGCTCACTAACCGGAGATCCCGTGTTCGATCCGATTGTTCGCCGGGAGAGGTCAACGGAATTTACCGGTGTGGTTCCCTCTTGTCAGTGGTGCAGGGCGGAACGCCTGAAAAAGGAACAACGTCCAATTATGTTTAGGTGGTACGAAAATCCGAGGTCCCGGGCACACAATGGTGTGCATTTTAAAGAATCCCTGACAATTGGAATTCGAAACAAACGTAGGCCGTAGCGATGCTGTCTTGACCAAAGTTCGCCCATAGTACACTGTATGGCACATTGCCGTCATCATTATAAGTTCATATCATTTTTGTCCCAGTAAAAGTACAGACGTACCAAGCGAATAGTACAGACGTACCAAGCGAATGATATTATATCATTCGCTTGGTACGTCTGTATTTTTACTGGGACACACCTGCTTGAGAATTGAAATTGAGAAAACCCGTACATGTCATCACTCGTCTGCGTAATAGAATTGTTTTACGTTGTCTGCAAAATTCAGATTGTAATAATAATTTATTGCTGAATGTGTTTTTATTTTACATTATTTACCCTGTGCCTGGATTTGAAATTGTCATTGATTAACACCCATTTGATGGTCTGGGTCTAGAAGACACATTCAAATTAAATCTAATTAGTTGAGAGTTGTAGTGTGACTATAATGTATTTCCATTTTCATTATAATTAGCTTGAGTTCCTGCGATTATTAAGGTGATGCGTATGGTGTCTGCAGGAAGGGGTGGGTGGATGTGGATCTAACGCGCATTAGATCACAAAGTCTGTCATTGAGCCGTATATCGTGGTTTCTAACTCAATCTTATGTGGTAAGGAGTGTGGCTAGCAAGCCGACCTTCCTGGGTTTTCGCAGTGTTCTCCGTTTTACTTCCACTGCCAAGAGCACGTGTGGTCATGTGAATTATTGAAATAAAGATAGATATACTTCCGAAATAAAAATATTTATGTTTGACAGACGACGATATCCAAACCAGCAAAGATCATATCATGGACACGTGTTCGGTCCCATACAAATGAGCCACTTTATTTGCTAGTAAACGGAAAGCTGTTCTTCTACAAGAGAAGTAACTATAGCTACAAATCAGAACGGTGGCTTGGTACAACATTGCGGAGAGGAGTAAATCGAACAAAACATTGCGAGAAATATACAGAGAATTAAGACACTGCCACAAAGGTCACCGCGATAAGTGCAAGAGCGGGGAGAAGTCTCCCTCTGTCTGTCCCCGGACAGCCATTCCAATATTATTACCACATAGAGTGGGATAACAATAATGAAATAATCGGCCTATCAGGCGGTAAAATGCAACCCATATCTAACGTTCGGTAAATCTTTGATTTCCACCATACCAGAATATGCGTATCTAATGGTATGGTGCGTATGTTTCAGGCTCGGTTATTTATATCTTGACATATTGTTTTTCTTTTGAGAAGATATCTCGACTGTCATAGATTTAAAGGGACAATAACATTCTTGCTGGCTTGGTAGCTCCAGAAAATAAATAATACCCTTATTTTAAGTACTAGATGTTTGAGTGTCCTACCTGTTGTGTATATTATCCATTACAACCTATTTTACTTGTCCAGAGGGTTCGAAAATATTTTAAAATCCAAGTCACACTTGAAAAGGTTTACGTTAGACTTTTCAAATCAATTGGTTGAATTTTTCCAATTTTCCAAAATAGGTGTGTTCAGATGAAATTTATATCATCATTTAATTGCAATATTCTAAAATAATACAATTTGTTGACCAGCATGAAGATTGGGACATATTATTCAGTAACAACAAGAGTGTTATTGGGGCTTTAAATCTCCCGTGTGCGTGGTAGAAATACATGTATCTGTCTCAAGGGTTAGGGTTACGGGCTTGTTGACTGTAACTGTAACAAAAGCGTTGGCCTTTTTGGAGGTTATAAATTTACCGAACGGTAAAAGCGGTTTGCCGTTTACCTCCAGAGGCCGATTTATTTCGTTATTATTATCTCCTTCTAGGCGTTAATAATGGATCAGGTGCTCTAGAACATCCAATGTCACTACGCCTTTAAATAGTTCGCGTTGTGCATGTCTATTGGCGACAAATTGATGTATAGCAGCACAGCAGATCATTAGATGTTAGACAGTGTGTATACGAACCATTAGACTAGTTCGTTCTTCAGCCCTAATAGATAATTAGACACCTTTATTGCAAAAAGCAATGAAACGTAATGGAAAAAATGTCTTTTTGGTTAAGTCTATTAGTTCTCGAAATTGGCAAGAAAGTGAAATTCAAATAAATGATGAAGACTTGTTCACTGAGATATTTAAATTCTCTAAAGTAGTTATTCGTCCCTTTTGAAGTATAATCTACAATGGTTAATTTTCAAATTCATAAAGCTAAGCAATATAAAAAAAACTAAATAAAGCTCAAATGGTAGTACTGAGTAATAATGAAGTACTTTCATCGTTTTGTCTAAAAGCAATTTGGGTCAATGGGTTAGGGGAAGCTACGTAATGTCTGTCACAGTCTTCTAAATGCAAATGTTTGTCGGGCGGAATGAATTGTCCTTTTGTGAGAAACGGTTGGTCAATATAAGAAAGATTCTCCCAGTTATTTCAGAAGGTCAAAATATAATTAAAGGGAGTATCTTCTGCCAATATTAAAACAAATGTATGGTTTTTTTATTTTAAAAAGTAAGTTTTAATTGTGAAAATCGAACACATAAACGAACATACCCATTGGGAAAATTTCGACACCCGTCATAGAAATCTATTACCAGCTGCTTCTAATTATTTCCGTTGGTTGTGTCTCTGTAAGAAGATCAAATTTTGATTTGTTATAGTTTCTAACTGGAGAGTGGTTACCTTTTAAAGATTTGTTTTCTAACTAAGTTGTCCGGTCGCCAAATCCAATTTTTCGAGTGAACCTGGAAATTATATACAAATTTTTTTTTATGATTGATTGTAGTAGCATAGGGTGTCTTCTTTCAGATTCTGTCGGGTGAACCTCGGTCACCCTTGACCACAGGAAAATACGGTTAGACACCAAAATCATCACCCTAGCATAAATATTATGGGAGATATAGGGGGTTATTTGATGTGCCAATCGTCTTGTACGCCATCTTAATTTCTAAAAACGCTCAAGGCCGACCCGGCATATTCTGGACGAGGACACACTAGGCTACTAAAATCAATGATAAAAAACTTTGTATATAATTTCCAGGTTCAGTCATAGTTCTGCCGGACTAAAGGGGTTTAACCAAATTTCTTTGTACAGGACACAGACCTCTCCACGAATGTCGTTCCTAGTTTCTGTTATTTTTTGATTTACACAAAAATCGTCATAAAGTAATTTATGAGGCTTGGCCAAATCAGTGTTGAAAGCTCTGAAAACTCTAGGCAAAAATTGTGAGAAAGGGAGAGAAAGAAATATGGTTTAACGTCCACTCGACACAAACTAGGTCATTTCGGGACTAACATATGGTTTAATTTTATCTCAATAATTCGCTTGCACGAAGGGGTCTTTAGGGAGGAAACCGGGGTGCCCGGGGGAAACCCACGAGGTTGAGAAGGCGCCCCTATCTCCATGTCACATACGCTCACACCAGGGATCGAAACCACAGTCGCAAGTCAGAGGTGACGGCAAAAATTGCTTGAGATTAATATGTAGTATGTTTCAGGGTGGACGGAGGGGGGGGGTGGCCTAGTGGTCTAGAGTGCCGCGCTTCGACATCTAGCTGGCCGGTCACCCGTGGCTTCGAGCCCTGGTGGGAGCGTAAGTGGCATGGAGATAGTGGCGCCTTCTCAACCTCATGGATTTCCTCCGGGCACTTCGGTTTCCTTCCACTGCTAAAGACCTCTACACGCAAGCGAATTATTGAAATAAAAATTGAACCATATGTTAGTCCCGAAATGACCGGGTTGGTGTTGAGTGGACGTTAAACCTCATTTCTCTCTCTCTCTCTCTCTCTCTCTCTCTCTCTCTCTCTCTTTCAGGGTGGACATAAATTATTTACCGTCGCGTTAGCGGCTGTTGTTGTAATACCCATAATAATCGCTATTAGAAAATCAAATGTTAATTACCATTACTCGTCATTAGAATTGATTTTAGCCATGAGAGGTAACTAAATGTACGTATAGCAGGCACTAATCCAGTTGGTAGGCTAGGAGTTATTGTCATTAGTTACATGAGTTAATGTCTGTGGCAGATACAAATTATTGAGGAGTTGATGAATGATAATCACTATAGTCTATTACACCTACTCTCGTTCAATCAATTAGAGAGAGAGAGAGAGTGAGGGAGGGAGGGAGGGATGGAGAGAGAGGGAGAGAGAGAGAGAGAGAGAGAGAGAGATTGAGAGAGTTAGTACACTCTATGCTAACTATGTCATTTCAGGACAAATCAATGACAAAATTTCCGTGATTTCCTTTTGGTATCTTCACTTCCGTTTCTTGAAATCTTCATTACGCATCTATGCTTGCAATGATCCGTGTTTAACCAGTCCTTTCATATATGTGATAATGCCTGGCAGCAATAAGGAATACTCATGGTTGTCCAATAAACAGAGACGAGAGCCATTAGTCGCGCGTGTCAGGTCACATCAAAAGACTATCGATGTCAAATCCTTATCTGAATTACATAATCTAATTTTAAGAGCTATTCTAGCCATCATTTTTAAGCTGCCTTATATTTTGATCTTGAAAGTAAAAAGATTATTGCCGTACATTTAGTGTGATTCTTTAATATTCGTGACTGTCCTTTAAGATCTCAAATATGTTCAAGGAGCTTCAAACTTTCAGAAAGAACTTTACAACACTTATTAAGACACCTGTCGTGTTTGCCCAGTCATCCTTAACTTGCGATCCCTTTTGAACATAAGCATAAATTGAAGTTCTTTGAATACGACTTAAGCCGGTGTTATTTACGGACACGATTCCATTATTGTTGGAACCTGATCTATTATTATTTGACAAGAAGATCTAAAGTGTAAAGATTGGAAAACCATGTCAGTTTCCGGGATCAAAAATAATGTTTAAACAATCCAACCATACCACTGAAACGTTGTTTAAGTACTGGCATGACATATCATTTGTTAATAAAGCTGGCATATACTTTGGTAAGGAAATACATCAATAAATCAACCCTTTTCACACTATTTCCAGGATCGACACCTTTATATTTTACAGATATCAACTTTATCATTAACTGAAGCGAAATCCCTTGACCATTTAAATGACAGAAATGTCAAGAGATTATACTGCGATTGATAGATTTTATTATAATTTCTTTCGTCATCTGTGTAATCTGATTTCGCTTGACGCTTTACAATCGCATTACATGTGATGTGGAATGAATTATTTGATTTTAATACAGTTTAAAACACACCATTCATTGAATTAAACGTGACGACGAAAATGAGAACTGATAAAAGCTATCTCTGACAGGAAAATATAGTTTAATATAATTTTAATGTCATAAAGAAATGATAATAAGTATATTTGTTTCTTGATGTTTACTTTTATGAATATAGTGGTCGTATTAAGGTAAACGCAAGCCATATCCACTATTTGATTGCGCCCCTACGTAGATTGGAATTACGGGATTACAGGAGATGGTTATGAAAGACTAGTGTTGGCAGCTATGTTTAGTCTCGACCATGTAATACAACTGTCAAAGCCTGCACAGCAAAGATGAACCAAATATTGACACATACTAGGTCATTTCAGGATATAAGATAATGGTTTAGGTCGTTTGAATTGGGGAGAAACCGGAGGACCCGGAGAAAACCGGGCAGGTTGGACAGGCGATTCTACCCCGTTTCTCTATAAAGGTACAGAACGAATTGAGGCGAGTTTGAACAGAAAAAAAACACACATTACATTGTTGATATTTGAATAGAAACACTTTTATTCAGTTGCTAATGATTATTTCTGCCGATGTTATTGTAGTTATTTGTTTTCGTTTTTTTTAGCCTACCAGGCCCGAGTGCTTATCTCACTTGCCTGGGTAGCTGCCTTGGTCTTCGCTCTTCCGGCACCATTCCTGTACCAAGTCGAAGAACACCAAGAAAAACTCCAGTGTTGGATGGATTTCCCAGAATACTGGCACTGGCAGGTAAGACGTGGACTAATAATAACATTTATATACGTGTGTATAACAGGTTGTTAAAAAAATTTCATATGTAAGTAAGGAAAATTCAATTTGTGTATTCTATGATTATATTATATATCCTTTAAAGTATAAACGCCGCCAAGATTTGCCATTAACTTTTCTTATCTTGCCATTTAAACATGCAATATTTTAGCGCTAAACCTGCCTTTTACTGGTCTTTCTCTAGGCCTGAAATGTTATACAATGTAAACTATCTATTAGACGTTAATTAACTTATCCAAACCATAATAAACTCTCGATGTCATTTTATGTGTCGGATTTTACCTGGATTTGAATCCGATCTGCTGCTCAACGCTCATTGATGATTAAGACCAAAAAGTGGATAACCGAGACTATTTTTTTTATCGCAGCGATTTTAGTAAGTATGTTCAAGACTAGGCTTTAAATTCAAAAGCTAATATCTCGATTAATAGTGGAGCAATTTGATTGACGTTTTCAATATATTCTATTTACGTTATTTATTTTATAACTATAATAGCGAGAACAGTCAACCCCATAATGTCCCTTTAAATAGATTGTAACGCAGGGGCGTGGTGAGAATGAGTTCATGAGTAGCCATACTCATGCGCCAAAAAGTTTTTGCGCCAAAATTACAATCAAATTACTCAAAAAATGAAAAACATTTGTAAGTGGAAAAATTGTTTCATCTGACCCAATTAAAAAAATTTTGAAAGAGTCAAGTTGGAAAATTTAATCATATCTTATTACCGTATTTCTTGTCTCGGATTGCTGGAGATTGCGTTTCTGGGCTTCTAATTTTCGAAATTTTCCCGGGGGAGGGCCCCCCGGACCCCCCGCCGCGGGCTCGCGCCTTCGGCGCTCGCGGTGGCCGGCTTCCACAGCTCCGCGGTCAGTAAAAGGGTTTTTGTGCCAAAATCTTTTTTGTTACTCATAATTTCTTCTCAATAATTGCCCTCACCACGTCCCTGTTGTAACGTCAGTTTAACGTTTATAATATCAGACGCTAACAATCTTAGACGGTGAAATTGAGTACATGTAATCGTAATCTCCGTAAATACAAACAGCGATAACCAGATTAAATTGTTTTGTGATAATAGTGTTCATATTATCAAAAGATAGCGTTAAATAACGTATCTTTTGTTGAATAATACCCGTAAAACCCAACGATCTGTTTAATTTTCAACAAACACATAGTTATATCGCCAGCCATCAATCTGTTTTTTTTTTATACTAATTTATTATTTTAAACTATCCTTCATAATAGATTAATCCTTCATAATAGATTAACGCAGTGGATCGTAGAAATTTTATAATAACATTTTAGTTTCCTTTCAATGGCGATGTTCATAATTTTCTTGAATAAAGCACGATAAATATCTGGGTAGTTCTGAAAGTGTATAATATAGGCATATTCTTAAAATTTGCGATCTATAATATGTGATAATATAATAGTATCGTCTGTGTAGGGACTCAAATGCTGATAGATTATCGACAAGCGCACTATTAGTTCTTTTTTTTTAAATAACTGAATATCTTCATAACCCTAAATGGGCAACGTCATACCGGCCCATAAAAAGACATTTAACTAACGAAACACGCATTTAATTATTCTACATTCCGTTATGTTTCTCGAGGGATTCCAACCATTTTTCCACGAACATTGCGATGGAGTTAATAAGCCTAGATTAATCAGATGATTTTAATCAGTTCGGGTAATCTACCAATATATGACTTTGTAAGTTTTGCGTTGAAAGCAAAGTAAATTCCAATTTCTTTGTTTCACGGAACATTATCCTATATTCCGTTATACTTCTCGCGGGATTCCAGCCATTTTCCATGGACGCTGATTTAGACTTAATTAGTTTATATTAAAAAACGTGATGCCTAATCTTTTCGATAATGTGGTTTTTAATTTGACGGAGGCGAACTGAGAAATTAAATTTTCGTGTATACGAGATTATGTTTTGATGAAAAGAAAATTGGAAATCTTAGGTTTCCTATGCAGAAATGTCGTAGATCTTTTTGTCGTCTTTGAAGCGACAAGAAGTGTTAAGGGAACGCCCATAGTTTTGTCTTCTGAAAGTGATAGGTAATTTCAAAACTAAATAACTCTAATGATTTATGAAAGAAGCGTTCAAAAATTGCTATCAACGGAGACAATGCCAATCCGTATCGTTTAGACAAGTGGGTCAGCAGACTGGAGTTAAAATTACACACTGAAAGATCAAATTGAAGTTCAAATTACACATAGAAACACGTACAAGTTATAGAATTACACATGGACACACGACCAAGTTATGGACTAAAATAAATTCAGTATTTAATTAGTAACTAAATAGTACAGACGCTTATATAGAAGATGCCAAGAATTCCAACAGACCCCTGCTGTGATCTTAAAAGATTATGCATTTAGACTCTCTTTTTTGATCGCAATCATTAAGATGGCTTAGAGTTTCGGTTCGTATTCAGAGCAATCCTTTCAGAGTGTACGATGACAACACACTCCGAATCGTACCAGATAAACAGGTCTTTCCGCTTCATCTGTTCATTCCATCGGCACCGTACATTGTATTATTTATGGGCTTTCCGTCTAGCCAAATTCAAAATAATGGATAAGTTCTGTGAATTTAGATTTTGGATTTAATCAGAATATTTATTTGATATTTGGCCTCTTCTCTTTGACCATTTGATGGATTCAACCAAATTGGGTAGATTTGTAACCTAAGAGGTGCTTATTCTTAAATTTGGAGTTATCGACATGTTCGCAAATTTTCGTCTTCTTTGTTTCGATCAACGAGATTGGTTGGTAGGGCGGGTCATATAAGGAATACTTCGGCTAATTTACCTTTTCTTACAGAATAACATCTATAGTATGTTAATTGGGTAGTACAGATGATGCCTTATTCTAAACTTCGAAAATGGGTTGAATTTAGGTATGATACGTAGATGCACGTGATTATTAAGATTTGTTTAAATGGATTTACTCAGTCGAACTCAACACCTTCCTGGAGCAAAGTAACACCTTTTTTATTACTATTGTGTAGGAATGTTAGATCTTATGCATAAAGTTGTCCGCTCCCAAGAACGGGGAAATGTAGGCCAGAGGAATTATTAGTGACGACCTAACTAACTTCGTCCCCTTGTTTTTGATTCGGGTTGGAGCGACCATGTCACCCCGAGCTCATTGAACCCCTTTATTTTAATTGTACATTTCCCACGATTTGACATCTATTGTGAAAATGGCGATTTCGAAATATGCCCTTGTTTAAGAAAACTCTTCTAGTTTGCACAATAAGATTAACGAGTATGGGGAAGCCGTCCAATGGCTCCTGGTGCGTGAAATGAATACATGTTAAAACGGGTTTTCGAGTATTTTTGTGGTTCAAATTAGTGCTTTAATTTGATTTGTCGCCTTATTCTTCTTATGTGCTTAAGTGTTGTCATTATTCATTTATCGATTAACTTAGAACAAACGCACTTAAGAAGATAAAGACATCTATATATAAGGAGATCGTTCATTATTTGTAACACAAAAGGTCAGAATGCAGTTCTAATTTTACTAGTATAGAATCATTCTGATCTGATAACGGCAATGTTAAAGATCTACTCGTAGGCCATGTTACTACGGTTAAACTTCAGAAAATTTGTTTATGATTTAAATTATAGTCCTATTTATCAACTTCAGAAAACAAAACCATTCGAGATTACTACATGTATATGGATCAGTAGTACTACATGTATATATATCAGTAACCGGACATGACGTCATCGTCGCCATCTTTGAACTAAAGTTTGTTAATCGATGCGGAACGACCAAAGAACCAAGGAACAGGCATGCCGAGTTTCACGGCGATCACAGTTGAATTTGCGGTGTACTAGGCTTTTGTTGAAGACTCAAACCCAAAGAAAAACAAATGAAATGAAATGGGCTTTTTAACGTCCTACTTTTCTGCTCCTAAACTTCGCTAATGAAGACGGGCATACGCCATACAGTGTGCTATGAGGGAAATTTTTCCCGGGCAGCGGCGATACGGCCTACGCTTATATCGAATTCCAACTGCCAAGGGATCTTTTATGTGCACGTCAATGTGTACACGGGACCTCGGTTTTTCATCCCACCTGAACGACTAAACAGCTATCCTTGTCAGGCCCTCCGTTCTGCATCACTGACAAGGAGAAACCGGAAGAACTAGACGAGTAGTACATGGGAATCTGTTCCTGGTCCCAAAAATGAAATGTTGCTTTAACTTACAAAAGTAAAATACATAATATGCATCAATAATTTTACACCCTCGTTGATGCTTAGGATATAATGGTACTTATATTCTCTTTCTCACTATAAGCTTTCATTAACCCAGATGTCAACAAGTTGTCAATGAGTCAAGTATCAACAAAAAAGTCCAAATTGGAATATGAATCCATACTACACTATTAACCAACTCAGAGATTTAACAAGACAATAACAGTCATTGTTTAAAATGTCGTTAGTTAAACAAAACGATGTGGAATATCGATTTATTTATTTTTATGAAATGACAAATCGAAATTTATATTGATAGTCCGTTATATTCGGTGACACATCCTAGTGGGGCAGGGTATTATCATTACGTAATACCCTGCCAGATCAGTATCGTTATGTCTGAGGAATGTTGGATTGGTCGATGCTGACATTTCGACCAACCATATCATTTTTTCTATAAAGGGTTTCTGACCAACCAGGTGGAATTTTATATGTTAATTGAGATTAACCCACGTGGCCACCAGCTAACAAAACTATGTTTCGAAAGGCGAAATTAAATGGATTGTATACTATATACACTATCTATTTCATTAATGTATTAATTGCACTTATTTGAAACAGACTAATAAGTAGATATGTCACTTGCAATCCATTATATGATGTCAGGGGACTTGTCTAATCTGCCTGCGGTCAATATAATCTCTTAGCCCCAGGTGTGTTTTCATGAATTTAAGTATAGAGGGTGGTGGGTGGGTGGAAAGGGCAAAGCTGGGCATCGGGTAATTGTGCAAGACATTTCTTAAATCAGAAGCTCTAAGACATTATTTCTTCTTATTCTGGTGCAAACGTGTATAGGCTTGGTGTACAGAGTGGGACCAAAACGACGGTAACTAATTCTTCGCACATTTGTTTGGCGGTGAATGTGAGAGAAAAATATATTCTGCGCGAGCAGTGGAAGGCATGGACCCCCAAACCACCCACTCTGGAATGGACACACTCAAGTTTCAAGGTAATACACGACTCGAAATTAAATGTTAGAGTGTATATTATTATTACCTTGTCTCATGGGAGATGTCTGTGTCACCAAGCTCTAATTTCATTACCATGTATAATGGCGATCTGCACTGCGCTGAGGGATATAGACATGCATCAAGACAATCTAGTTTCGTCTGTAAATCATCGTCTTGTGTATTTCTTAATTAAGCTAACCAACCGTGCTCAATCAGTCTGACAACGCAAAAACGATAATGCATCGAGAATAACATTGGGTATGCCACGTAGATTTATGCCTTGGGCCCCGTAACTGCGTAATACCTGCTGATCGATGACAAAATTGATTATTGGTGAAAAAATCATTTATGTGGACCAGGGACTTTTTTTTAAAATTTAAGCTGTAGCCTACTTTCCCTAAAAGGTTCAATTATATTTCTAATGCAAAATGTTATATTAATATAGAGAAGTAGACAGAGAACTATCATCAGGCGTGAAATACATATTAAATAAAAAAAAATCCAATCTTGGTGCCAAAATGATGGTTATCTATACATATGATTTATTCTTTAATAAACTGATATATGGCAAAATTGATATGGAAGCGCTGTTGGGACTCTTAGACTTGTCTTAAGGTTAAAATTCAGGAAATTAATGTCTGTTAAGAATAAATCACCATCCTTTGTGTTTTATATCTTTTTGTTCTGTAGATGGAATGGCGACATGGAATATATTAGTCTAAGTGCGTTTCCGATTTTTGTATTATTGATTACCTTAAAAGTGTTGACTTGAGTTGACTATGAAATTTTCGTTTCAAAAGCGGAGTTTTCGCTAAAACTTATCCGACTGCTGAACACAAAACTTTATCTGTCGACCTACAATTTTAATATACCCATGTCACCAAAAACATCAAATTTAATTAATTATCAGTAGTACAGCATATTTACGGTGCAACTTTTCACCATCACGTGTTCAGCGACGCTTTACAGGTTAGAAGTTGTATACATAAAGAGTCAGGTAAAGACTAGCTTTATAATGGGCTTTGATTTGTTTCTAAAAGAGTATAGAGATTTACAACATCTTAACTAAAAAAGTGGCTGAATGGCTCTTACAGTTAAAATTTATGTATTTTACATATATTTCTGATATAAAAATAGCACAGCTTACATTATATTATTAACTTGAGCTCCCATAAACATGAAACTATCGAAAATTGCGCCGTTTTTACGAGCAGCATAAGACGAAAGAATATCACAGTTATTAATTATGTCAGGGAGGTTATCCTGTACAAGTTTATTTACTCAATCGCTGTCTTGAGCCAACCCCTGCCTCGAGTCTAACGACAAATTTTGTGTTTTACCGTCATTCCACATTTGTTCTTTGGCAGACATTTTTTTAATTTCATAATACATTGAAAGATGATGGACATTTAGGAATGTAGGTATGAAAGAAATATGTAACTGACAATATTGACTAATGATGGTGTATAAAGAATGAATAAAATCGGACCAAGAACAGAACCTCGAGGAACCCCAGATGATAGAACAGATTCAGGCCAAGATGTACAATTATCGGAAATACACTGTAAAAAAAAAAAAAAAAAAAAAAAAAAATAGAAGGATCTACCGCGTCGGAAGCGGCAGATAAATCTAATACCATTAAAAATGTACAGTAAACTATTATTTGAAATCCGGGCTAAAGTTGTTTTTGTACTGTGAATGTTTTGACGCAATTCAAAAAGGTCGATCCAGTGGCTCAGAGAGTAAGACGCTGGCTCAGTAACCAGGGTGTCCCATGTTTGATTACGGTGGGGTGGGTGGCCTGTTGAGGAACACCGTCTAGTTGTTCGGATGACATGAAAAACTTTGGTCCAAAGTATTTTTGCTATATGTCAGTTAAACCTGGAATACCGTCTTAAAAACTGAAAAGAAATGGATTTACCGTCGACTGCGCTGTGGCAATGCCGTTTTAAACGAACCTATATACATTTATAACGATTATTTTTCACTTCACCAATTCAACTCAACCTTGTCTTTCTTTGCAGTTATTTTTTACATTGGTATCTTTTGTCACATTCATCTTGCCAGCATTGATAATCTCAGCATGTTATATCGCCATTATCTATATTATCTGGAATAAAGGACAGAATCGGAGCAGCATAGAAGAGTCTCATAGACTTACAGAAAAGGATGCAAAGAATGGTAAATATTATTTCTATAGTAACCCAAAATTATTATTATTATTATTATTAAGTGCATGATAGACGAAGGGAAGGGAGTTATTATCGCAGTGTGTATATTTCTTGATTCCAATTTTCGAGTCGATTTTGGCTTGTGTAGAGTGCTGTCGCCTCACATTTTGACGTAACGTCTACTTTTCGACTTTCGCGTTCTGAAGGGATGAAAAGTTAAAGTGTGAGGCGACAGCACGCTACACAAGGCTTTCATACAGAAGCGAGCACCAACTATTCTATCACATTTGTTGTTTTGAAAATCTGTTTTCATTGGCTTCGTTGCTACATAACAGTGGGACTTTAAACCCTATTTCATTTATGCTCAATTCGCCAAAAGAAAAACACACATAATACTAAAATAACTCTAACTTTAACATCAATTTTGGTCCATTACTTTTAATTTAAACTCTTTTCTATTAGTTGATAAGTCTGTCATACAGGCGACATACGTAGTCTAGTCTATATACTTATAATATATGAATAAACAATTTCATTATAGTTGTCAACATCTTCATTTAAGGTGAAATTGGCCAATCACGTAAACATGTATTGTGGCGACGAAATAATTCTAACCGGGGTATTATACCTCAAGCTAAGATACGAACAATAAAGATGACTCTTATTATTGTTATAGGTAAATATATATATTTATTCATTCACATTTTCTTTACAAATTTAAATAACAACCAAATCTACCCCAATCTACCAACTAATGTTATTGAATTTGATCAATATCTTTCTTTGAGCATTCTAACAGTGGTGAACCAAGACAAAACCCATGTCACTAGTCTAATTTACAGATCTAATGATCTAAACCACTCGTGCAAAAGAAAGACCACTCGACTGCACCCAACCAAGCTTTGGTTTTGGGTAGTATTTAAGCCCAGTTGCCAGTATGCAATAAATGTCTTCCGAATGCTAAATAATGTTATCCCGGCATACAGATTTATCGAATTTTGAAACGGGAACTGTCAAATAGAGATACGTGTACTCGATTAAAACCAATGAGATTAGAGTTAGTATTGTTGTATTGGGGGAAATCGCGCTACCACAATTATATTATAATTCTAACATAGTGAATTCTGGAATTCCATTGTTATTACTAGAGATGGTAATATTTCCAAAGTCAAGTTCGCAGCTTGGTTTATTGACGAGCTCCGGGGAGGTAACTCTAGTTATTGGATAACTTCTCGTACTGTTCCACAAAAATATTAGCCTACCCTATGTTTTTCCATTTCTTTTTAAAAGTATAACAACAGCAAACTTAATCCTTTTCATCAAAATGTTTTATTTTGTTTCAGTATTTATACTGTGTTGGAGTCCTTTCTTCGTATATAATTTATTAGAATTGTACGAGCATATTCCGAGAAATGATCCACTCAGTACGTTCGTGCAGAGTGCAGCTCCCTTGAATTCAGCCGCCAACCCCATAATATATGGTATATTCAGTACAAGAATATGTACGAATTTAAGGTAATTATTTAATTTTGATATATCTATCAAATTATTGACAAAATTATTGTGTCTTAAAGGGTCGATGCACCAATACATCCCCGATACAGTTTAGCAAATAGCACTGCCCAGGGCCGTATGTAGGATTTTAAAAGTGGTGGGGCACCATAGCCTCCACGTGATGTATGAAAGTTTGGATCAGGGCAAACGAAACTCATGGCAGATCAGAGCCTGAAGAACACCTCTCTGTGATCATAATTGTTTTGGATGGGGGAGGGGGTGCCATTTCTCGGCGCGCCTTATTTTTCTGGGGGTGCAATGTACACCCTGCACCCCGCTAGATACGGCCTGCAAATACCGGAAATATGCATTTTACCCAGTATTCTTGTTACCCAAATCTTAGTAGACATCTTCCGTTTATACAAAAATATTGCAGAAATAGCTATTTACGGTTCACGATGGCTAAGTGGGTAAGACGCTGGTTAAATGCGTAAGACGCTGGCTCGCTAGTCTGGCGTTCGAGTGTTCTATCCCTGCAATTGCCGAGCAAGTTCGTCCAGATTTTCCAGCGTGGTTCCCTTTGTCAGTGATGCAGGATGGAGGGCTGGACAAAGACGGCCCTCTAGTCGTACGAGTGTAACGAAAAACCTAGACCCTGTATATGAATAGATGTACCATAAAAGATCCCTTGCCAATTGGAATTCTATATAAGAGTAGGACTTAGTGCCGCTGTCCGAGCAAAATGTCTGTCATAGCATACGGTAAAGCGTATGCCCGTCTTCATTAGCCTAGCTCGAAACAGAAAAGTAGGACGTTAAACCCTATTCGATTTCATTTCATTTATTCGGTTTTCATGAGTTAATCTCTCCGTAGTTTTGAACGAAAATTGTTTGTTCTCGTGTTTATTTTTAGGATACCGGTGCTGAGTTGTTTGGCTAAAGCTTTCTGTGGACGGTCAAAACCAAGAAAATCCCGCCAGATGCGTGTCCAGGGGCAGGTTATCTCTCTTAGCGACCAGACATTCATTACAGATGGCAGTGCAAGCAGACGTTTAACAAAATCATCCAATAATCATTCTCTATTGGCCAACAGACGTCCATCCGGGCTACCCGTTGTTCGTAAAACTTTATCACCAAGGGATAATTTGTTATTAAAAACTATCGTTCCTGTCTCAAAGCAGAGAAATGGTTGTCATAAAGTTCAGTCGTCGGTTATAAACTGCAGCGAGGGCATGTTAGTTTGAACGGTAATTTCTCTTCTGGCATAAGGTGGACGTGCCCGTTTCCGAAGATACCATAGATTACTTGCTCCCAACTGTGGGATAGTGTGACCCAGCCTAGACGAAAACTGAAAAATGAACTGAAGCTTTACGTCCTACTTTCCGCACCCACCGACCAACGAGTGTGGTCAAACACCACGACCAGTGCTATGGGGAAACGTTTGCTGGGACAATGGCAGTTCCTCCTACGCCTCGTCGAATTCCAACTACCAAAGTAATCCGTAACACATTTTATTTTTCTCTAGCGTGAAACAATTTGAAACTGTACATAACTTATCATGTGCTGGACTGGTGTATATGTGCAGGTGCAATCATCCGTTTACCAATATTAGTCTTGGTGGGTTGTCAACATTTGAGCATATCTACCATGTAGAATTCTACTTTTTTCAGTCAGAGCGCGCAATGAGGGGGGGGGGGGGTAAATGGTCCTAAAGATGTCGACGCAATTGAAATAATTTAATAATTGCCATTTCCGAAACATCTTTTTACAACATCCAACACTCCTAAAAATAAATTCTGATTATTTTTTCTCTTCTATGTCGATCACAATTGGTCGAAGCCATTCTTGTTTGTTTTTAACAATGCATGGATTATAAGATTTATTTTCGGAAGGAGCGCAACTTTTTCTTGACCTTAACTAAAAATAAAGTCCAATTTCCGATGTGCAACCGGGATTTTATTTTCTTTGTTGTTGTTGATTATCCAATAAAATATTGTCAAATGTGGAAATCTGGACCGTACGTCGAGGTCGAGGGAGTGGGGAGGAAGCAATCTTAGATGGCTTTAATTTAGTTTTAAAACCAAATAAGACACCGTTGAGAGAGAGCATGGGTGATGCACATGACGTTGCCAACGTAAAGTCTGCCATGAAAAGCAACCAAACACATCATACGGTAATTAAGTAATATTTTGTAATTGTTAATTCTTACAGCTGCTTTATGTTATGTAAATTTGGATAAAGAGTTGACCATTCTTGCTATAATAGTTAAATAATAGATAATGACAAAATTAATTGAAAATTCCAGTCCAGTTATTTTATTCTGAACCTAACTAAATAGTCCTTATTGTCAAGTACCATTGCTCCTCTTCTACACGAAGTCTCAATTTAAGATAAATGTTTAACAATATGGCGGATATTGTCTGATCCACTCAATTTCATAGCCACCCTATGGTATAGAGAGCTGATTATGGGCTAGGCATATAAATAAATGTCTGAATATTAATTCATGTACCATTTGTCGCAAGAAAAAACCCGACTTACCTATTACACAAGTAATTAATTAAGACCCTGATGGTGTGTGGTATATTATAGAAAAAGATACTGTTGGGTATAACTACATGTACTCTACATTGATTGTTATGTGAAGAGATTTTGTATATAGTAATCAATGAGATAAAAAAATATGCTATGTATAAAAACTTCTTTATTTCTTTATGTACATAAAATATTTCAATTACAGACGATTGTTATGTTTCTTTCACTTTCAAAGTAACCCTATCTACTCGACATTCCTAAATATATACTTTGAGATTATTAAGAATATACCCTGAAACAGTACTGTCAACCCAGAAATTGAGACATAAGATGCTCGATTATTAGCCCTGAAAATTCCAAATCATGATTTGCCACGGTACTTGGGTTATCTGCATTTGTACCGGTACTGTTTCTACCCTTTGACTTCCCTGACAGAAATCTCGACCAAACATATGGATCGCTTCAAACCATAGTCGCATACAATGACAACTGAATATGCTTGAAACCCGAAACCGGGGATACCGTAGTTGTTACCGACCATTTCTCTTTAAATGCCATTATAACGTTAATATCCGTGACTATAACCTACTTGTGGAGTTTGACGACAGAATCATATATACTTTAATCGGAGGGATTAATGGTTCTTTGAATATCAGTTGAAATGTCCTCGAAACCTGTAGAAAGATCAGTGCTGGGGAGACTACATGTAAAACTCGATCTCCTGTCCTTGTTTAATTTTGATAAAGATGACCATTTAGTAGCCGCAAGCACTGCCACGTGAACAGCTCGGTTGTTGTTTGTTTGCTCGTTCTGCCCACGGGAACAAAGAAATCTCTTAAACTCTTTCCTGAATTTATTCCCGCTTAACATATATAAGATAAAATTAATAGCGTGGTTAGTATACATGAGATTGTCGACAACTGCATGGACAAGGTTATGAACAACTTGTTCCTCAACAGATGTGGAAATCCATAGATATGTCTCTACTAATGTAAGCAAGGCGACTGGTGCTGCCAGAAACAGAAACGCAAAACTGACTAAGATGAGCATAAGGGTAACTTGTTTCTGAGTCTTGGCTTTAGTAGATAATGGCGACTTCTCAGTACCTTTCTGTTGTCGCTGATTCTTTGGTGGCACGTGAGTCATTTGGGATTTAATTGCTTTAGATCGACGGAGATTCCTGATAATGAGGATATTTAAAGAGAATAAACTAACAAGAGGGATGAAGCAGTAGATAGTTGAGTCTATCCATGAGTAAATTTTAGTCACAAAATATTTGTTCAGGTCACCTTGAATTGAACATGTGTAAATATCCGCTTCAACTTCAACCATTGACCTAGTGAAAATATTGTGTAAATTTATAGACAGAGAAAAGAATCCAAGGCCAACGATAGTCATCGCGGTTTTCTTGGTGGTCACCAGTCTGGAAGCCCGAAGGGGAAAGGTCACAACCAAATATCTCTCAAAGGTCATAGCTAGAACTAATAATACATCCCAATGAATTACAAAATAGAACAAAAACATGATGAAACCACATGACCATGCATTGAAGATTTCGTGCTCTGGAAATTTTCGCACAAAGAAACAGATGTTTAGGATTAAAATGCAAGTATCCAAAAACGCTATGACTGCCATATACAAACAAGTTGTTGATTTCCTTAAAGTAGAGCGAATTAAAACTAGAAATGCTAAAGAATTTCCCAAGATTCCGATTGAAGCACATACTGGAATATAATACAGGTTTATCGCATCAGCTATATGCTGTTCCCAGTACTTAGTTCCGTTTACGTCGTTCAAGAATGCTTCGTTGATTCCATTTTCTTTCTGATTCACAGCTACACGAGAGGCATTATCCATTGTTGCTTCAGTGGAATTAAACATCACCAAAGATGCGTTTCTAGAAGACCTATTCCAACCACATCCATCAGAATATAGACGTTGTTGTAATTAATTCTTCATTTCCTCAAAGAAATATTCTTTTTTCATTCTCTTCTGAAAAGGAATTGATTGGATGTTTTTATAATCGTGTGTATCATTGCAATTGCATCATCCGGTCACCAGTAACAACAAAGAATGCGTGTTAAGAAATATGACATTGTTGTCATTTCGAATAAAAAAAAACCTACATGACCTTCAACCAACCAAATTAACTTCTATCGCATGCGACTGTTTTGCTAAAAACTTTAAAGTACCACAGACATATTTTTTGCACGAATCCCTACTCATAGATACTTATTAAAGACTGGTTAATATGGGACAAGGTTAAACAATGCTCTTACCTAGAACTGATACAGATTACCAGGAACACTTCCGCACTTTTGAACTTAACTAGACATAGTTTTATATATACTATCATAACGCTATAACAATCATTAATATATAATGTATACATATAATGTTCTCGTCGCCATTCGCTAGGGCAGGTAACCGCAATCAATTCCAATATTGTTTAGGAATCGAATTCTTAATGACATTTATTATCTGGGGGAAAATAAAATTGCATCAGGCATTCATTTCCCAGTAAAAATCACGAACGTATTATTTTTCTAAACAAGTTTCGCTGTTTAATTAATACTTTGATGACTGGTCTGTGGTTGTCGTGTGCTATCTGTCATCAGATGTGGTCGATAGAAGATGAACGTGATGGGAAGGTATCACATGCATCGGTGACAAATTGATTCATCTGATCATAATATTTGGAGACCTTGATCTTGATTAATTGCACCTGACCATCAGCAGAATTAATTATTCAGTGTCTGTACAAGTTTGATATCAGGTGGAAAGAAATTGACCGAATTCTAATATATATATCCACTCGACACAAACTTTATTGTTCAGATTTTCTGTAGTGAATCATTAGATGTAACCAAACGGCACGATGAGGGTACATGTTTATAGTATAATTTTGTAAGAAGAGCGAAAATAATACGCTATTATTATGTTTTAGAAAAAATATTTAGAATGTATAATAATAACGTATAGTTTTACGTGCGACTTCAGAGCACATGGAGTCAAGAACACGTACGTTGTTTACACCGAAGGTGGTAATGCAAACTGGTCCGGGCAGAATTGGCACCTTTTACTCAACTTAAGCCACCGTAGTCTCGGTCACCCAGAACCTCCCAGTCTTCAACGTACGGTAGAATATTTGTTTGGATGATAGAGACTAAAGGCACTGCGTACTATTTTATTAGTAAGTGTAGGAGGGACGCACTGAACGCAAAGCAAAATTCTAGAAAATAAACATGCGGACAAGACAGAAAATAGACATTGCAAAAAATAAACAAATATCAAATCAAGTGAATGGGTCCGGGGGGGGGGGGGGGCAGCTATAAGCGATAATCCCGATAGTATCTCGGAAAACGCTAAAATGATAAGTGTAGTGAGCACTAAATGTCAGCTCAATGCAGAATTGGGGTCAAATGGTTGTAAACTGTGAACGTTTTAAAATCGAAAACGAAATAAGAAGAAAATGGATATCAGTCGCAATCAATCGATCACCAGCAGCGTTGAATGATTGAGTGTTGTGGAAATATGATGACATTAACGAGGACATTTCCTTTAGTATTTTAGGCATCTCTTTCGAAATTCGAGGGCAAGTTGTCAGAAAGTAGGGCACATAGTCCCCAACACCCCTGTCCGGTTTATTTTTTATATTAACCTGTACAATTCACGATAAATAATATTGATTTGGAGTATATTATCCATTTCAATCAATATTTAACCGTGGAAATATGGAATCATAATATCCAATATTTAAGACACAATGAACATTTTAAAATACTGTATACTCTTTTCCAATTTAATTTGTAATGAATGAAAACGAACAAACATAATTACAAAAAATAACGCGTAATATCAGGTTTCCATTGACGTGCGATACGTTAAATCATTTCCGGGTTAAATACAACTTGTATCATCCTCACACAGTGCCGGTGTGTCACATTAAATTTATAATTCATTCAAAACTGTATCCTCTATTGTGTTCACAAGATAGATATTAATATAGAAACTTAACCACAAATGATACCGTAAGTTATGTGTGTTGATCTTTAGTTTGGCCTTTTAAAATAACAATTAAAATGGTAGCCATGTTGAACACAATCTAATTAAAACACAGATACTATTTCGTCCCGTTTTTATAGTGCAAAATTTCATTTTACTTGTCGTTTAGGCCATCGAAAGTATAAAAAACGAAACGAAATATAGATCTGTATTTGAATTAGATTGTGTTGAACAGATAGATACTGAACCTGAAAGCTTTATAAACCCAATTATCAGTGTCTTTAATAGCGTGTGTAATGTTTTTGATGCTGATATTAATATTTCATATTAAACATGACGTGAAATTCACAGATATTTCTAACATTGGTTAACGTTCAATTACTCAATATTCACTTGTCAGTGTTTGATTGGAAGCCTGTACTGAGCCACTTGGATATTCATGGTTACTTCCCTTTGTCCAGTTTCACAGATATTCGTCTAGTCGTGAATTTCCAAAGACATGAATTCGTGAATTTCAGATCACGAACAAATTATTCTACTGCACACATGACAGATCGGTCTAATCGACATTCTATTTCGGTTTCCGTTTGATTAGGTTTCCTTTTTTAGTTCGAATTCTAAACATAAACAATTATAGTTAACAGTTCCAGTGGCCCTTTGATTCATTTTGTATCTGAAGGGTTCGATAATTTACTCGAACACAATAGTAGCTATCACAGTAATTCAACACATGTAGTTCAGTTTTTACATAATGCTCTGTACATGACCATTCAGGTGAAGTTACACTATTTTATAATGAATCTTACACGACAAGAATTTGCCTAGACCCCAATACGAAAATAAAACACAGGTACATCATTTTAATGTCCATTTCATCTTAAATTTATCTTTCACCTGGTCTATTTGTTACTAAACCTGTCGTTTATAGCTTAGCAACCAGCATATCCTGTCAGCCATTTTAAATACGTTCTCTTTATCCGGGATCATTGGTTTAGACCTACCAAAAGCAGCAACTGGTTTTAATTGATTATCTATTATGATTATCCACAACAACACATTTATTAGTCAAGATGCACAACGTATGGTCTCGATTATTTTGGTAAGATTCCGGTTGTTCACTTTTTGGACCCGGGTCTAATCGACTTTTGCAGGACGTGATGTCATTATTTTCATTTCCGTTTGTTAGGTAATTCTTTTTGGTATAACTTCTAAGCACTCCTAGTTTTAATCCTACATCTTTTCTCAGAACTGGCAGAGTTCCTCTTAAATGCGCACGTACCTATGTAATGACAACAAAATAAAGATATCAATGAAAAAGAAATGAAATGTGGTATAACGTTCTACTATTCTGCTCCATCTATGGGCTAATGAGGACGGAAATTTGCCATACAGTGTGCTATGAGGGAATATTGGAACCTGCACCAATACAAACGGCCAACAGATACGCTCGCCATTTCTGTATCGTTCAAATTGATAATTATTTGATTTAGCTCCATTGTAACCTCGATATAGCGGAAGTCTTTATTGCGAGCAATCTGACTAACCAATCAACACACTTGTATATCGCTATACATAATGGCGGCATGCCACACTAAACTCATGTTATTGTGAGAAATAGAGGGTAATGGGATTTAACATCCACTCGACGACACAAAACAGGGCATTCCGGATCTAACATATAGTTTAATCTGATTTCAATAATTTCCTTACACTTTGGTGTCTTTAATTGTGGTGGAAACCAGAGAACCTAGAGAAAACCTACGAGGTTGGGCAGGTCAAAACCACCAATCACGTTCCCAGAGGCGGCCGCGGAGCCGAAGGCCTCTGGCGCATTAGACCGTCCATTTTTTCCAAACCTAAGCCCTGCCCATTCTGACCTCAGATTGGTCAATCTTTTTGGGTCGATTTCTCGAAAACTAGAGGTCGGATCGCCGTTTCGTTTGTTGCAAAAAGATCCTTGAGTCAAAGTCAACTCGCTGACATAAAAAAATTGGATCCTAAACGAACAAATTCAAGTTTTTGTAAAGATCTATTTTTCTACGCGTGGGTATATTTTTAAGTGATTCGGTCATTAGGCACGTAAAATCAGGGGCTTACGACGCAAATAAACGAGAAATTTCGCGCGTAGGAATTACATGTCACCTTCCGGGAAAATGGCTACCCCGATTCACCAGAGAAATTTCTTCAATAATTTTTCTGGTATCGAGATTGCAAAACCACGCCACTTGGTTTCAATGCCAGACAGTATGATCTAATTGCACCCGTTAAGATATTCGGCCAACCCACGCCCGCCACACAGATTCTTAATCTGTTTATTTAATAATGAACCCCATTGACCAAAAATGTAATCGCGAGGTTGTGTGCTAATTAGATTATGTTTACCTTTTTTTTTTATTTAATATATTTTTACTCGGGTTTGTTGCCATGACCAAATTTCTAATTGTGGGGTAACCTGTACTAATTAGATTTTTCTTTCGTTTTAGTATTTTAATTCGTTTTTGTTGTCTATAGCTTGCCACCTTGTAGATCACGTACAGAATAATGCCAAAGACAGGGTTTTAATGGCGGATCCTAATTTAATCACGAATGTTAAATCGGAAATTTAAATAAACGGATCAATGGTATAAAACTGTGATTCCCAAAGGTTAATTGTGTGCCCCTCTGAGAACTGCGCCATATGTGACAGTCTAGTGGTCTAGTGACAGCGCTGGACATGTCTATGCCCTATCACACAAGGTCAAATCAGGGGGGTCTTTTCTATTAATTGTTTGAATAATAGGCTAATGTGTCTCTCGTCTGTCACACATTAAAACCATCATTTACAACGTATTAGGGTGTATTCAATGAATTGTAGTTAGATTTATTATAGGAAATTGGCAGCAGCCCAAACATGAGCTTGTTCTTACCTCATGGTTAAAGAAACACAACAATAAAGACACTAAACCTCCCTGAAATAAAACAATTTATACAGCATTATACGATAACCATACAACGCATGCAAATACGCCTACACAGCAGTTTTGTCTCAACTGCGAAATTCTTCGATGTTGAGCTACAATTAATAACTCGGGAACGAAAAGACCCACAAAACTGAAAATCAACAGAAAAGTGGAGGAACACTGGGTACCGATAGGGGTTGTCTTCTCATAAAATTTGTCGCGGAACGTTAACCCAAAACTATTCTCAATTAAAATGAAAACAAATGTGGGATAACTCCGGGACGAAAATCATGGGGCGCTGGAAATCAATCGGGGTTTATTCTCGCATGGCCTCAATGCATTAAAATAAATATCCGTTAAAAAGTACAGCCCCTCTCGTGTTCACAAGGGTTTCGGCAGAGGTGGATTAACTACAGAACGGACAGGGGTGGTACACTGAATATCGATAGGGTTTGTCTTTTCATGCTCACAATGCGTCACACAAACTTTGAAAACAATCTCGTGGAAACAGTAGCCTCTATCGCGTTCACAAGGTTTTCGACAAAGGGGGTAACGCTGGTACGAAATGTCACAGAACGTTGAATATTGTCCTATCAGATCCATAATGCTTCGCACCATACTGAAAAGAATCAGCCAAAGGCTGTAGCCTCTATCGCGTTCATGTCAATTTTTGACTGACCATCGGACTGACGTATTGGGTGAAGATATAATACACCAGCACCGAAATGTGGGCGTATACAAATTCTAGTGACTTGTACTTACATAATCCAAGTGTAGCGATAGGATTTGGGTAGCCTACCCTTTCGAATGATCTTTTACGTACACTTTAAATATGGACAAATTGCACAAATAATTGTTAAGTCTAAGTGTGGTGCTCAACATAAAGATATAAATACCTGAGAATTGCTCATTATTTCTGAAAGTATTTCAAATGGGAAGGAAATGTCTAATTCTTGTGGTGGACGATATATAACCAGGAATAACTGTACACCAAATAAAGGCACCAACACAAATGAAGCTTTTAAGGCTTTCCTGTTAATAAAATATAATGTTGAACGTATTATTAACCAATTTCATACTTTGACGGTTGCAATTATCTGATGATAACGAATAGAAATACATTATAAACTCTGCTCCAATAGACACTGATTTGTCGGGTTTTTCGAGGAATCCTAGAAGAGCAGCCTACATTTATGACCCGTAAGTAATCTTGCACAGTTCATGTGACATTGCATACATTGAATTGGTATTTTGGTTAGGATCTAGCATAATGTGATTACGTTTTGCAATAGTCTGGTTGGTTTCTGTTGAATACAGATCACTATCATTTAAAGAATCGCCTGTACAATTTTTTCAGCTATATATAAATACTACCTATAATTGTTTGGTTCATTAGGATGAGTCTGTAATTGGTTTAATAATATCCTTAATATACCACACAGGAAAAACACGTTTACCTAAAACAGAAATTGATATTTATATACGGTAAGGATTCTAAACATCGACTGAAAAGCGAAAGGTGCATTACCATATTTGTATTTAAAACCCGAAATGGAAGTCAACGCGGCTATCCTTTCGCCTACAAGTAAACTAAATATTCCCCATGAATATATATAGAATTCAAGTCTGAAAATGCATATCACATTTTCGTTCCATTTATACAGCTGGTCAACCCGAAAATATTAACCACCCCACACGGTTCATTATTTAGCTATTCTATTTCTGTCGTAAGTACAAAAGGGTTAACGGAGCTGATTATGGTATGCATTATGGCATATTTCGGCACTAATTCCGATTGGCTACTTACCCAGTGGGGAGCCGAATATCCCGAATGCAAGTCTCGCCAAACGACACTCTTGTTAACGAGAGAAATAGAGAGTAATGGGTTATTCATACAACGTACAACCGGGGAATCGAAACCTCGCCAGTTGTCTCAGTGACAGACTTTATGATTCAACCGCCAGAATAATAGATGTATAGATGCTTAAATTATGTAAGATTAGATAACTAGCTGACAGATCTCGCAATAATACATGCAGTTATTAAATAGATAATGAAAAGAGAATATGGTGTAAATGTCAGTCAAATTACTTCACTCTGAGCCAAGCTACAGGCGATACAATAAAGTCTAGCCTCGATTGTCATTACCACCTTTGTTACGATAATAAACAAAATCTCGATTATCCATTGTTGCGGTTATTTCATCAAGCCCGAAATGCATTCAAATCTTTACCAAGTTGATTATGGTCTTGTAACTTAATTCACTACTTATTAATTTATATAACACTTCAAGGCTAAAGAAAGACCTACAATTATTGGTAGATTTAACTCTTGCATAATGTATGTTTAGATTATTAAACATAGACATGACTAGAGATCAGACAAATACCTCATAAATATTATGATTTAATAAGAAATATATTTGCAAAGCAGACTCTATTCCCCTTGATATTTTACCCCCGGGACGAGGAGTAATGTTATCTGATTTTACAACGTCTGAGAGAAATTCATGTCAAACATCCAGCCATTGAATTATTTGACACGTTTTAACGATAATGACGAACTATTTTTTCATTTATTTCCAATGTTACAAGGGAAGTTGTGTTGAACACCCCATTAACTCTATAAAAGCCACCCATCCAGTTTTATTTGGTGCCAGACACCCATAGTATTCTGTATATGTAATTATATGAAAATAATCATCACAATTATAACTTTAAACCCATCTGCTATTCCAACTAATGAAGTTCTACGAATTAAATCATTTCATTGTCGCATTTACTACTTATTAGATAAGTGTGTCTAAGTTTTGTTGTATGGATTGATATACCAACCCAAATATTTTATATTCTTATATAACTATGCAATATTTTACCGGATATAACAGACAATAACACCTATACGCGTCTCGGCAAGATCTGTCTTTCTCTGGCAGTAGTCCAGTAATTCCGGCGTCGATGTTTGAATCTGTATTCTGTATTTGGATTGGCTTGGTGGCTCATTATCTTTAGTTGTAACAGACCATAGCCATTACAACTGTGCAAGTGAATTGGTTGATATCCATGTGCAATATATACTAGTCAGCATAAGTACGCAAGTTGGCCTTAAATCTTTTGATTACCTGAGTCAACTGGCGCGGTGTCAATTCAAAGCTTGTACGAGTCGCCTATCCAACCTAGTGGGTTTTCTACGCCCAAGCTAATTATTAAAAATAAAATTGAACCTATCCGAAATAACCTAATATGGGACGAGAAGACTCTAAACTACCTCTCTATCAGAATGATAAATTCCAAATGAAAACACGGAACCAAATAGATGCATAATTGATGCGGTTTCAACCTAAAGGGACTAAGTCAACCCAATACCATAATAAACCGCGAAACCCGTGATATATATATTTTGATGTGTATGGTGTTATCCGGTGAAAGTAGATCGTTAAGCGATCCCGTGACAATATACCATTTAGTGTCCATTAGTATAAGTCTAATAAATTGGTAATACTTTACTTTATGATCGAGTTCAGTAGAAGTGTGCTATTGTTAATTAATAGAAGATCGAAAGTTGTTCAATGTACAATCAACCAAATGTCTAGGCCAAAAAAAGCCGTGATTTAAATCTAAGGAAGTTATTATAAGTATTTTTACCACTATACATAACAAATTAGGAACGTATAATATCCATTCATAATATCCAGTATTTTGTACCCAGCACCTAAAATAGATAATAAAAAAGCCGTGATTCAAATCTAAGGAAGTTATAAGTATTTTACCACTATACATGATAAATTAATATTCAGTATTTTGTACCCAGCACCTAAAATAAATAAATACTACAGCGCAATGTGGACCAGGAACCAAGCCATTCTCCAAAGCAGAGTTGTCTTTCCTTGCATTTCTGTGGAGAACGCTGAATAGTAAGTCTTCTGTGGTGAATGAAACCATAGAACTGTCAGTACATCTATGTAAGAACCGAGCATGCCGTCAACACCATCATCTTGGAATTGTGGAGTCATATCGAAGTCCTTCAATCCATGAGTCATTGTGCAAGGAACGCGCATGCCAAGTTTCATATCGATTATGCTTGGATTAGTGGATAGTAGGCTTTCTTCGAAGACCCGCCCCCATGAAGAGAAACTACAGTAAGTGGCGCTTGGAAGATTAGTTCCTGGTCTAACAACAAAAATAAATATATTAATAGAACTATGCATTCTTTGAATTAGGTTAAAGACATCTTGATTCAGTTGTTGATTTTGTTACAATTAGCCCTCCTTTCCAGTCCAATAGAATAAGAAGAAGTAAGGGTTCAAAGCAAACGCCAAGGTTGTGCGATCTGACCCGGCAAATCGAAGGAAAGGAAAATAAAAGGTTTTTGTTTTTGACATTAAAGAGATTTCTCAAAATCATCTAATGATAGGGCTCTTATGCCATTCTATTATCTAATTGTATCAGGAAATCAAAATTTTGCCTTCCTCTGCTTTGGTCTGATATGCTTAGCAAATGGGTTTGCGGTTGTCAATTTTCAAATTTTCCTCGGGGTGATCCTCCAGACCCCCCCCCCCCGCTCCTGGACGCTAGCGCGCCTTCGACGCTTACTTGTGTGAGCCTTGGGCAATGACCTAACAGGTGGGCCTTCGTCCGGCACTGATCGGTGTAGTACACGTCCAATTAAAAATGAATCGACAATTTCATATTTGACAATGACAATTTATTTATTCAGCTGAAGGAAAATATAGGTATCCCAACTTATAGTCTTATTACATTTTGGCAAAATATAATACATATACTTACTCTTGATCTTGACGGTATATCCGTATCATACTGTATATTAATACAGGTAGCGCTGGACTTGCTGGAGAAAATACAACAAAATTCAAATGTTTAATTGCTTACAGATTGACTGATTCGTCAGGTTAAGAGCTTCTTGTAATTGTTTTATTTTTGTACAGTGTATCATGGATCAAGATAACGGTTGTATCAGTGGTCTGTACCCATAAACGTCGATAAAAAAGCATGTCAAGTACACTCAATAAAAAGACAATTTATGGACCAGCTGTCAACTTCCTGTAAGTCCAGAACTACATTCTTTGTATTTGAACGATCAGTTGGCCTACAGGGGAAATTGGGTTTAACATCATAATTATCTGCTCAACACAGACTAATGAAGACGGCATACCCATACCAGTGCGGTGTGCTATTTAGAATTAGAATTGTCAATGTGGATAATATGTGGAACATAGGTTGTACATCCCATCCGAGCGACTAAGCGCTCTGCCTACTAAATGGTTAACTGGAAAGTTTGCCGGGGAATCGATGGTCACTTTCTCGTTAATCGAACCTAGGTCATCTAGCGTCTTATTTATAGAGTCTCTACGGCTCCCAGGTGTGTTCATAGGAAAACCTTGAAAGAAAACAGTTGATTTCAGTTGTGATAACTTTGGTGTAAAAACCGTTGAAGGTGTCTTGCATCTTTCGGTATATGTCCAATTCTGTTGTATATCGCCCCACTCTCAAAAATTGTATCACCAATTACACATTTATAACCGTAATCAAGTAAGAAACATTAGCTACTAACCCCAGCCTGCCAAATAATAACCACAAATAGATTTTGGTACTTTAAAAGCTCGAACTATAAGTCTGTGTAGATGAAAACCTTCTAGGAACATCCAGGAAAAATTAGCAGCCAGAGCATAACGTGTGAGTATATATAGTATTTTACATCCAACCTAGTAAAACAAATTTATAGTATAATTCTTTTATATATTATTTTCAACTAATCCAATATAAATTATAACGAAATAAATCGGCTATGAACATAACGGTTTCTTTTCAAGAATATGTAATATCATATGGAATATCTGTAATGCTCGGTTATTCATAATATCTTGATTTGTTTTCTTTTTAAAGTTTCGCCTGCCTGTCGTTATGGTGAGGACCCTTTTGCGTCGTATTCTAAAGTTGACATTTCAAGCCAACACCTAAGCTGATGTTAAAGTTAGTCAATTTTAATATTTTTCAACCAAATGAATGTCAATTCGTATTCAAACATTCAATTAATAGTTCCCAAGAAGAAGTTGTTATAACTATGTTTTTTTAACATCAATAGCGATTGATTAAGATTCAGTTAGATATATGCTCTCAATTAGTACATTATTATATAGACAAGCATAATCCACTGATGCACTATCTCGCCATTTTATAAAAACACGTAAGCTTGTAGGATATGCCACGACCAACAAAAGCAAATATCTTTGTTTTCTGTCTAAGGTAAACCGATATCTAACTCAAAAATAGAAATAAAATAAACGTCAATTCATTAAAATTATTCCGTTATCGTTAAATTACTTGGTGATTTGCCGGAAATGGTGACGATTATCCAGTCATAAGTACACCAGGCCATTATGAAAATAATCCGTCCTACTTTCTGCTTCTGACCCTTCTGTCGATATGAAGTCGAGACTAGACTTGTTTCCAGTCGATGGAAATACCGATGAGGTTTCTTTAAATCGAATTTCCATAGTAATTGGCATTTCAAACGCATAACAACATTGCTCGTGAATAAACACGGAAAACGTCATTCAATCCAGCAAGGCTTGCTTTTAAATTTCCCAGAAAATGAATCCAAGATGTACTAAATGTAGCTATTGGAAACTTGGTGTTCTGAGGGGCGATATGTCAAGTATTTCATGTGGCTTCCGGGCATCTTACCGTATTCTGATGCATCAAGGTTTCTTCAGCCAGATTCTGTAACCTGTTATTGTAGACTAAATTATCCCATAGAATCACAACAATATTCCTTACAATAAATGATATGAACAAATTCAAGTGAATTCTAACTCGATGCTGTCTTCGTAGAATTCTGAAGAAAAAAAAGAAATAGAATGTAGTTGATGGCGAGCGGTAGATTTTTTAAAAATCGTTTTTGGATTATTATAAGTTATTGATAGTTGTGTTCAAATTTTCCTTTAACTTATTCCCTCGTCCGAAACGTCACCTAACGTACAGGCTATATTTTGGCAGTCCGAAATGTCATAAGTGCTAAATGACATATAATCATATACGTGTACTCACACCAACTTAAAGTTAGCTGTGTGTACGCCTTCCTTTTTCAAAATCTCCGCCGTTGGGATTTAGATGAGATACAACCACTGCCAGGCTATAATTTTCTTCCTTGTACAAGTGACCACACACAGAGAAAAAAAGGTCGATATATTTCAAAATAATCTCTATCCCTTTCCTTATCTCTTCATCGTGGCTGTCACCGAGACGCTCTTAAGTTTTCAGGAGTTCACATAGCTAACAGTATTTCACCATAAATAACCCTATCCACTGAGTTACCGGCCCTTGCCATAAGAGGGAAGTGTCCCAACTGTTAGTTTGTCTGAAACACTTGAGTCGTCAAGTCAAGTTCACGATCTGCTTTAAAATTTCACAAACAGCTTTGAACGGGAAAGTAAACCCTTTTGCAAATAAATTTATGTAGACGTTTTGAGGAAATGGTTGACCAATATCGTCCCTGATGTAAATATCGAAACTTTGAACGTAATGGTTTGCGACTGACATAAATTTGGTGTTGAACAGGCCAGAGAAAATCTTTGATATAGAAGCTAGAATGGAGGATAATCTAACATTAGATGTCGCGGCTATTAAAATGTTAGACAATAAGATCTGAATGTGAATCGAGAAGGTATAGTAATAGCATATTATACGTATAACACCATGAGTATGTCGGTATTTGAACGAAGACGCTGATATGGGTCACGCGCGGGTGTCAACACTTGACTTGTATTTAACAGTGGTTAACTGGTAAGGATATTTATTTGCCAACTTTAACATGGCAATAAATGCCTCTTTGTCTTTATTTATTATTTGGGGGGAGCCTGTTCGGCTTTGTTGTTCTGCAATATAATTATTACATGGAACATCCACTGTGTCGACAAAGTAGTAAAGTGAGTGGTTTTTTTTTTAATAACTTATGTGAGCTATGTTCAACCTTGTTGTTCCGCGATCTAACATGGAACACAAAATAAGGTTGTCTTAATTTATTTCAACTGTGTCGGCAAGTAGCGAAGCGAATGTTTTTCTTTAAAAGGCTCAGCCTTGTTGTTCCGCAATCTAATATGGGACATACACTAAGGTTGATTTAATTTATTTCTGATGTGTCGGCAAGTGAATGTTACGCGAATGTTCAGCCTTGTTGTTCTGCAATCTAACATGGAACATACACTAAGGCTGACCTATTTTTTTAGTATATAAGAGGGTGTGTAGAAGCAAAGTTAAGGGGCTTACCTATGTGGAAGCAAATAGTAATGCGAATGGTTTCTTTAATAATTTTGATACCTGTCCAGCCTTGTTGTTTCGCAATTTCACATGGAACATACACTAAGGGTGTCCTATTTCTGAGTATATAATAGGGTGTGTGGAAGCAAAATTAAGGGACTTAGCTGTGTGGAAGCAAAGTTAAGGGGTTTACCTGTGTGGAAGCAAATAGTAATGCGAATGTTTTCTTTAATGATTTTGGAATCTGTCGAGCCTTGTTGTTCCGCAATCTAAAATGGGACATACACTAAGGCCGTTTTAAATTATTTCTGCTGTGTCGGCCAGTAATACCGTGATTGTTTTTTTCTTTAATAATTTTAAGTGAGACTGTTCAGCTTTGTTATCCCACAATCTAACCTGGAACATACGCTAAGGTCAACATTTTTGAGTATATAAGGGGCTTACCTGTGCGCAAGCAAAGTTAAGGGTTTATCTGTGTATAAGAAAATTAAGGGGGCTTGCCTGTGTGGAAGAAAATTAAAGGGGGCTTACCTGCGTGGGAGCATAGTTTAGATGGAAGCAAATTAAAGTTGGGCTTACCTGTGTGGGGGCATAGTTTAGATGGAAGCCAATTAAAGGGGGCTTGCCTGTGTGGAAGCAAATTAAGGTGCTTACCTGTGTTGGAAGCAAAGTAAGAGGCTTGCCTTGGTGGAAGCAAATTAAGAGGCTTGCCTGTGTTGGAAGCAAAGTAAGTGAGCTTGCCTGTGTGGAAGCAAATCATTATGCTTACTTATGTGGAAGCCAATAAGGGATTACCGGTGCGAAATCAAAGGGGTTTGGGTAGTCATCTATAACACTCACGTATCACTTATCTGCGACATTAAAGTTAGCTAGAATCATTGGGGTTAATTTATCGGGAATGAACGAATATACTTAAAGTGGGAACAGAATGTATAAAAGTTCAAAGCCTGTATGTACGGAATAATTTGACCGGGATTACCAAAAATGGGTTAGGAAAATATGTGGTGGGATGAAGTGTGTTATGGGGAGAAGTGAAGTGTGTTATGGAGTGGATTGTGTTATGAGGCAAAGTATGTTATGGGGTGAAGTGTGTTATGGGGCGAAGTGGGTTGAGTTGGTATTGAATGTTAATAAAGTTAGAATTGTTGTCATTGTCTTAGTTTTGATATTCGTAAACGGATTACGTAGCGGAAGCACTGTGCCTGCAATACTTACATCTATAGGCAAGACGGTAATTCAGAGGAAAGTATACTATCCACTGAGTTACCGGCCCTTGCCGTAAGAGGGAAGTGTCCCAACTGTTAGTTTGTCTGAAACACTGGAGGACAGTATATGTGAAGGGCACGAGTAGTCATAATATGAGGTCGTCCACATGCCTCTGGCGTAGAATGCAGAGGGTTAAAGCCTTGGTTAAGAATTATCATAATCCCTCCTTCCAGGTAGCCTACATGGCAGGTGCAAAGATAATGCCAACGGGATGGATCATTTGTCAGAAAAGTAAAAAAAAAAAAAAAAAATTGTGTTTTGCCTATAGGGCTCCTCACAGTGGAAGCACTGTGCCTGCAATACTTACATCTATAGGCAAGACGGTAATTCAGAGGAAAGTATACTATTTTAATTCATGGATGTAATCAGGAGCGTGTCCATTGACTGTTATACAGATTGCTTTAAGATCTCAGCAGTGACTGGTAGTCATGAATAAAGGGAGTGGAGAACTGAGGATATGTGACAGTAATATGAAGATCATGAGACCATTCTTGCTGTGACAATTCGGATTTGCTGAAAGCGATTAAGTTGAGTTTGAAGAAGAACCACGAGAAGACTATAACAGTAACAACGGAAAGATATACATAATAGGACGTGAGATACAGCAGAATTTTGTTTCGGAAGACGGTGGGTGGAGTTAATATTTCTCAGATGAAAATAGCATTTTATACACAGATCATCTAATGTTTTATTTGTAAATGTCGGACCGCTATTACCTCTACAATAAATTAATTGGCTGTCGCACTCTTATCCCTTTTAGTACAACTACGACACTGATAAAACATTATCTTATGAATAAAATAAGAAAATTCAATTGATGTATATTTCTTGTCACAATGGTTTAACGCAATGAAATCATGTATCTGTCTGACCAGTCATCTTGTGGACTTATATTAGATAATATTAGTCTTATGTTTTTGCTTCCCTGGGAATAATATGGACAGAGATCAATAAGCTGAAATGATACATATAAACAGACATATTAAATCGGTACCCGTCTTTTTAGTTCCCAAGGGCCCTGATCAATAAATACCCCAGTGAATTCTTGTTTGCGATGACTTATTACAATTTCGGAACTTACATATTTGAAACTAAAGCATTTGAGAAGAGCATTAGTTTTTTCTTGGAGAAATTACAGACACAAGTGCTTATTGGTATTCCCGGAAAACAGAAAATCAAATGTAGTTGTATTTCGTTTTACCAAACATTTCATTGCAATTAAAGTTATATCTTAATACGCTCTTGTAGAAAATTTGTTTGAATGAAAGCGATAAATACCTGGCCACTGATACTATCAAAATTAATGTACATTTTTCTGTAAGAGGAATGCAAATATGAAGTTTATGATTCCAAGATGGAACAGAATTACTAAATACAGCCTTTATCGCTGTGAGAAGGATGAGCAATAGGTTAACACACGTTATCAACGCCACCTTTAATTGTATTCCCACTTCCTGTTTCAATATATGAGTCTCTAAAACTATAGATAAATAACTAATAACAAACTCCACAACGACAATATGTAAATTTATCCTGAATGACTGATCACAGACAATATATTTATCTGTAAGTCTAGAATTACTGATAAATGTAGTTTTATACGTTTAATTGGCTAACTCCACAAACTCATTGCCATCCATCTTTCGCCATAATAGTTCGTAGCATTAATTACCTGTACCAAAGAAATATGACACAGGCTGGCAAGAGCAGGGCCAGGCTTAATACATTACAGATGACAGCTACATGGAACAATATCCCATATCCCTGAAAAAACAAAAAAGGTTAAAACATATTTGATACATTACACGAGTTGCAACCCGCTCTCAGTAGGATTTTATGGATACAAAAACATATCAGATTAAAAATAAACAGTGCAAGGGAGTTATTTACTATCTAGCAAGATCTTTGATATGTATAAATTGTATATTTTTATAACGAAAACTCCAATACTCCCTCTATAATCAGATTTCAGAGTCGCTGCTCTAGATCTATATTAAAACTCGGTTAGACATGTTAAAGGGTTTCGCCGTGTCAACCCGGAGACGGTTAGAAAACTTAAAAGGGATGATTGTCTTTTAATATTAGTTAAACTTGTATTATTTCTGACTTGAATTCTAAAATGAAATGAACAAAGGGAAAGGAATTGACGCCATGGTGTGAAATTGGGTAGGAAGGTTGAAGTTAAAAGGAATTTGAAGATTTCGTAAGATTTGTTTGATGTGCCAATAACAATCAGTGCGTCTTTTTCCATTCACTACTTTCAGACGGTTAGCTTCAATTTGCATGTCTTTCCATCCACTAGTTTTATTTGTTAGCTTCCATTTGTTATAGTATGTATAAAATGTTTGATTTCCTTTACAATATCTTGACTTGTGGTATTCTTATAAGAGGTAAGGCGGCTAAAATGGGAAAGTGCGTGAATCGCGATTACTAATTTATTCTATGACAGGTGCATATTGTTTCGACTTTAATAAAACGAGTCGGTTCTCAGTAGTAAGGGAAGGAATTATCACCCAAGGACTTAGTACTCAGAATGGCACCCAAACCCAAGAACATGGATTCGTTTATAAACATCGGCTGTCATACGGAGCAATCGGTGTTTTGATTTGTCTAATACAAGTGAAGTTAGCCGCGCTTTGAGATGTTATCTAAAATCGAATTTGGCATTCCTATCCACATCACAACGATTTATAATGACTAATATATTAAAGATTATCTTTAAAACTAACCGCTAGATTAACACATTTTGTATAATCCGTCCATTCTAACCCTGTTTCTGGTTCTCGCCACCAACTGGCATTATTATCACAAGTCTTCTCTGCTCGACCTACAGGAGAAATGTATAAAAGATATTCAAATCTGAAATATCTAAAATAACTGCTGTCGGAGATGCGACACGAAAAAACTGTATTAAACACCAGCTTCTGTTCTGAAATGGGTTAAACATACGGATGTATACCGACTTATACAGCTTGGGTAGTATCATACGCGACATGTTCCTGAAACAAAGACAGGGATTTTTACAACATCAGGACGTTGCTACATTACTTCCCAATTCACAAGTTATAGCTATATACGTTATCTACAGACACGTGAACAGCAGTGTCCAATCAGAGGTTGTGACAGAGCGACCTCCACAAATACCTTGACATTGAACGAACAGGGTATTACGCGAAGGCCTTGATAAGATGTACGTAGTTAAAACGAGACCAAGCCTTCTATTGAAGATGCATACATGAATACGTCGAGAGTCAGATCACCAAAAACTGGAGAGTAGTCTTTACCCCCTCCATTTTGCAGAATTTGTTTTAATTATATTAGTGTTATTGTAAAATCTGATATTTCAAATACAGATTGATCGGGGTTTCTGAGATATGGCCTACACAGATTTTGGGATTTAGTTCCAAAATGAATGTAGTCATCAATCTTTCAAAGGGCATTGTTCAAAATTGCTGAAATGGATATAGCTGGAAAGGCAATACATAAAATCAAAATATAAACCAAAAGCGATGGGGGCGTCATTTTCACAATCATATAATAGCCTAGACATGCGCATTGTCGTATCACTGGCATTATTGTGTAAACCATGGGTGTGTAGAATTGGGGGAAAGGGTTAGAATGCACATTATCTGCCAGGTTTTGATGAATGTTTATGATTTTAAGGAGGTTGGATAACAAGAATTAATAGGTTAGGTTACGTTGGTTAGGGAGGATGCGTGCGTGCTTTTAATAAAGAGGTTGTCACATGTTATATTAAGGGTTCAACTCAGTTGGGGAAAGAGACGAGAATTATCATTAGAGTCAGTGGGAAAATAAATGGTTGATGTGGTCAGTAAAGGTAGTCACCAAAAGGGTTTTGTTGCGGATTAGCAGAAAACTGAATCCGAGACTTTGAAGACGGAAATTTTCCCGGGATGATGGCGCTTCGACTTGCTCATTGAATAAACAGAGTTTATGTCCCATCACAACGCCTAGGCTCTTTCCCTTACCAATTATTCCACCCCTTAACAGGTGATCGATAACAATTGACATAGTTGAACTGAAACGTTTAATTTGTTTTGACTGTTTTCTCTTTTTTAATTCATTTCCGAACTGCATACTGTTGTACTGAATAAAGAAGTATATTGGAATTATTTCTTCCAGAAAAAAAAGAACACAGCCTAATCTGCAATATATCATTTTGGAAAGTCTTAAATATTGACTAATTCATCAAGATCAGTTTTTGTATTATTTTATTCTATTCTATTAAGATAATATTACATAGGAGAAATAAATGAAGCCACTTACATCCTGCTTCATACATGTCGAAATGAGGAATTGCACTAAATTGTATTAAAGATACAGGCTTGTCCTTTCGGGGACAATAATTACATATAAATCAGATCCGGAAAAGAAAATGATGATGTTTAATTCATAAAGCAGCTTAATTTGAAGAGAAATGTCTCTTTTACATCCCGAGAATTCGATGAGTTGGTTAATCTATTTGCTTCCACCAGTTTAATGGAATATTTCAAGAAAAAACAAAGTGAATACTGTTCGTGACATACTGCCGATTTATCAAAAAAAAAATAGTCGTCGACATTTCGGAATCACGTTAAAAATATTGTCTTTAAGAGCTAACAATACATATTCAAAGATTCTATATAAAAAAAGATAACAGAATCAATTTTCACTAAATAAAGTCATATTTTGTGTGGTGATTCAAATCTTTCAACTTGATAAATGTATCTATGTGTAGTTAGTTTCGATCAACTGGCAAAAATTAAATTGAGTTTAACGTCATATTGTCTGCATCCACTGGGCTAATGAAAGCGGACACATGTTATAGAATGTGCTTTTGGGGAAATTTTTCTCGGACTTCGGCCTTCTTTTACTTTGAATACCAAAGTCAAAGATTATTTTACGTGCATGAGAAGGTGTACACGGGACCTTTGTTTGTTTCATCCCATCCAAACGAATAAAAACTGTCTTTGCCAGGCCCTCCGATCTGCATCGCTGACAAGGAGAAACCGCGCTGTAAAGTCGAGATGAACTTTCTCGGCCAACAGCGGGAGCGAACAATTAAAACAAATAACATCTATACTGTCGGTGAAAGCGGATTTCATAATTAACTACGATACTAAACGGAGTCTCTTTATTATATCTATTACTTTCATGTTCGTAAACGACATTATCATTCCCAGGGAATCTTTTTCCGAGTGACTTGCTCCCGGAATCGTGTTACGTACATGTATACTGCTAAATCGTTTTCCAAAAAAAAAAAATTGTGTTTACGGATATTGTATTCGTGCTGAATATAGATATCCATGTATGTACACATCCGATGTTTTAGAAAGAATATGCCGTAAACGGCCCATTACATGACATTCGCGTAACTCTATAGTTTTCTAGAAGTGGCTGGAAAAATAGACTTGTTTCCCTATTAATTCAGCACAGCTTGAAGATTGAGCTGTGACGTTATATGGTGTCCATTTATAACACAGACGACCGATTTAAGAGTAAAACGAGCTTTTGTCTATTAACGCACGGATTCTTACAAGACAAAACTTTGGAACCTAAGGTGTCATTTTATTAATAGCAAAACAAAGGAAGGTAATGGTGTGTGTGTCTAATGTATTCTTCAATAAAGCGCACTACCGATTCCTTGTATAATCTTCGAGACAGAGCGCTGTTCGTCTGGTCACGAACACATACACACCTGGGGCTGAGCGTCAATTTCCCGGATAAAACCTTCATTATATCCACTGAAAATGTTTTAATTAAAGATCTTTTCGAATGTAATTAATGGTATAACTCGGAGGATCACGCCACTGGGTCGGACTTTGTTCCATCAGTTGTCTGACACTCTTGAAGGATTTCTCAGGCGGGAGAGACGTCGGTAAAAAGAGACCTGTTTTTTTAAAATTTGTTCCATAAATATCTATTGCCGTTGTCTGACACTTTTGATATCAGGAAAGATTTCACATAAAGAAGTCTGTAAAAAGAGGCATGCTTTTCGAATTTTCATTCTTGACTGTGTATATAATTACCAAATCCCAGAACAACAAACAGGATTTAGCTTAAAGCGCATAGAAATATAGCTTAAAGATACATTAAGGGAGATTAGATATACGGCGTTGGCAGTTCTCGCTATAATAGTTAAAAACTACATAATGTAACGGCAATTTGCTGAAAATTTTAACTCAAGTTGATCCATTATAAACCGAGAATCAAGCGAATGAGAGTTCCATCTAGCCTCGATCAACATTACTTAAGTCAGTACGACAAACATCGTAGTCTCGATTATTTAGTTATGCAGCAAATCGGATAATAATCCAACAAATTTCGCAGGCTACCGTTGACATAGAGATTTGATTATGGTCTGGATACTGGATAAGTTAATTACTGTCAGTCAATAGTTCATATACCATTTCAGGCCTAAAGAAAGACCTACAATAATAGGAAGATCTATCTTTTGCGTAATGTATGTTTAACGTCACCATTCACTATGTAAGATTTAGATAAAGAGCTAACCGTCCGTGCAATAAACGCTCAAAAATGGATAAAGATGATTAATATTCTATCAAACTACTTTATTCTGAGGATAGTTTTGATTGTCAAATATCATTCGAACTATAATATATGAAGCTTCGATTTTCCATTTGAATGTTTAGCAAAGATATGGAAGATATTGTCTACCCCCTAAGTTGTTCGCAATTTATGATCCACAATTTTGAAATTCCATAGGGTTCCTCAATATGCCCAAATGAACAACTGCTGGGACGATGTTAATATACCACGTAGTTGTATATTAGGTAAGAGCGTACTATTGACTGGGAGCCGGGCTTGATGTCATCGCACCTTTGTTAAAATTGTGTCCATAAATCGATGCACAATTGCCAGGGGAAAAGCGTACCAAGTTTTATATCAACGGTAGTGTTTCAATGCATCTGGCAACTCGAAAAAAAGTGAAATTTCAACCTTGGTGACCTTATAGAAATTGGATGTCCAACACACAAGAAACAAGCAAAAAAAAAATTCGAAACAAAATGAAATATTTATTTTCGAATCAATTGAAGTAGTCACCACTCTATACTGCAAGACATTTCAATATTATTCAAATAAAATAAAACCATGTACGAACAATCGAAACCATGAGACAGAATTCAAAGTCCTAAAAACGTTATAGGCAAAATAGTGTAATCAGCAAATGGACTGTTCATCGTGTACAAAATACACAACAAATAGTGGTAACAGGAGTCCGGAAGAGTAAGCTTAGCCTGCCTGGCCTGCATCCACACTATTAGACGAAATCTCGGTAAAATAGCGTGATTGGCCAATGGACTTTCACGCTATATATAACATTCTATGTGGTTATGAAGAATGATTACCTAAACCAGCAATAGAGAATTTAAGCTGAAACTTGGATGTATTCATTATAAAACTAAGCAAAAGTTGAAGCATTACGCTGTACAACTGTTATCAATATACGACCTAATGGAAATTTGAATTTTAATGCAGCTGAAATGGTGGCACTTCTAACACTGCCAGGACTGAAAATAGTAACAAAAAAGGCCAGCTAATGTCATATATTTTTTTAACCATCTAGGGATAGTTGTTTTGGACACAGCTATATAGGGATTAGCAAAACCTACAAATAAATGAGTAATATTATTATTTCGCAATTCCTCTGTCCTCTTTAATTACTCTTGCATTGCTAATGCAATGGATAAGGATTGATCAAAATAAGAATTAAACCATGTTTAAATTGATGACAACCAAGTCTGGTTATTTTAAGATTCCTTTTATCTACAAAAAACAGAGTTTTGAATCTCTCTGCCCACTTAAAATAGCTGACAACAAAACATATTTATAAAGAAGTAACTTTAAAGATATTTCTGAAATTGGCTCCAGGGTTTTCAAATATTTAAGTACTTATTGTACACCCCAAGTTACAGAATACTTAGGAAAAGTAGGACGTGAGTTAAAACATCTTTTCATAAATCTAATGACAGTTGGATGACTACCGACTGATACACCATCTATACTATTATAACTAGACAATGAATACCGTGTAGTGTCAATGAATACCGTGCAGTGTTAAGAGCACTTTATGATAAACCAGCATGATGCTACCAACACAAGAAATCTAAAACAAATTTAAACATAACGCTAACGCTACAATATACGTCCACATTCCTGCTTTGATTGATATGGTACTTTGTCAAGAAGGCTAGGCGTTTGGTTTGTTTAGCGTTGAGGGTCGTGCACCAACATTAATAGTTGCCGTCCTTAGAGTATAAGGAATAACTATACCAAGATAATCCATTCAGAATTGTGCCTTCCTAACACTAAAGGCAAAAAGTGGGTATGGCTCTGCCCCTGGGGGTCGGGACATTCATCAAAATCAATAGTGGACGCCCTCAGGCTATAAGGAATACATAAACCAAGTACCAAGCTAAATCATTCAGAATTGCGGCCTGTAAACGACAAACACAAAAATTGGTCGTGTCTTGCCTGTGTGAGTCGGGACATGCAGTTGACGTCCTTAGGCTATATGGAATACATATCCCAAGTTTAAAGACGATCCATTAAGAATCGTGGCCTGTAGACAACACACATAGACACGAAGTAAAAATGGGCATGGCTCTGCCCCTGGGGGTTAGGAAATCACCCAAAACAATAGGGGTCATCTTTAGGGTATAAGGAATAGGTTTGTAAAGTTTTAAAAGGATCTGTTAAGAATTGCATCCTGTAGGCGAACACAAGACACAAAAGCATTGGGCGTGGTTCTGTCTCAGGGGGTCCATCATGCACCAAAAATTATAGTGGTCAGCCTTAGGGTATAAGAAATAAGTATAAAAAAAGTTTTCAAGACGATCGATTAAGAATTGTGGGCTGTAGGTGACACACAGACAAAAAAAAATGGGCGTGGCACTGTCCCTTGGGGTTGGGCATGCACCAAAAACAATAGGGATCTTCCTTAAGGTACCAAGAAGAAGTATTCAAAGTTTCAAGATGATACATTAAGAAATGGAGCCTGTAGACGACAGACAAACAAATACAAGAAATGGGTGTTGCTGTCCCACGGGGGTCGGGCATGCACCCAAAACAAAAGGGGTCATCCTTAGGGTATAAGGGATAAGTATTTTAAGTTTCAAGATGACCGATTAAGAATTGTGGCCTGTAGGCGACACACAAAAAGAAAATTGGCGTGACTCTGCCCCAGGGGGTTGGGCATGCACCCCAAAAGAAAGAAATGTTCCTTAGGGTACAAAGAATAATCATTCAAAGTTTCAAGATGATATGTTAAGAAATGTGGCTTGTAGACGACAAACAAATAAATACAAGGAATGGGCGTGGCTCTGTCATTGGGGGTCGGGCATGCACCAAAAAACAATACGGATCATCCTTAGGGTAAGTATACAAAGTTTTCAGAAAATCCAGTTAGAATTGCAGCTTCTAGGCGACACAGAGACACACAAAAAGAAAATGGGCGTGGCTCTGCCCCTGGGGGTTGGGCATGCACCCCAAACGATAGGGATCATCCTTAGAGTATAAAGAGTAAGTATACAAAGTTTTAAAGAAAATCCAATAAGAATTGCGGCCTGTAGGTGACACAAAGACACACGATAAGAAAATGGGTGTGGCTCTGCCCCAGGGGGTTGGGCATGCACCCCAAATGATAGGGATGTTCCTTAGGGTACAAAGAATGTGTATGCTAAGTTTCAAAATTATAAGTTAAGAAATGTGGCCTGTAGACGACAAACAAATACATACTAGAAATGGGCGTGGCTCTGTCCCTGGGGGTCGGGCATGCACCAAAAACAATAGAGATCTTCCTTAGGGTATAAGGAATACGTATACCAAGTTTGAAGAAAATCCAGTAAGAATTGCGCCCTGTAGGCGACACAAAGACACACGAAAAGAAAATGGGCGTGGCTCTGCCCCTGGGGTGGGGCATACACCCCAAACGATAGGGATGTTCCTTAGGGTACAAAGAATGTGTACGCAAAGTTTCAAGATTATAAATTAAGAAATGTGGCCTGTAGACGACAAACAAACAAATACTAGAAATGGGCGTGGCTCGGCCCCTGGGGGTCAGGCATGCACCAAAAACAATAGAGATCTTCCTTAGGGTATAAGGAATACGTATACCAAGTTTGAAGAAAATCCAGTAAGAATTGCGCCCTGTAGGCGACACAAAGACACACGAAAAGAAAATGGGCGTGGCTCTGCCCCTGGGGGTGGGGCATACACCCCAAACGATAGGGATGTTCCTTAGGGTACAAAGAATGTGTACGCAAAGTTTCAAGATTATAAATTAAGAAATGTGGCCTGTAGACGACAAACAAACAAATACTAGAAATGGGCGTGGCCCGGCCCCTGCCCCAAAAACAATAGGGATCTTCCTTGGGGTATAAGGAATAAGTATACCAAGTTTGAAGAAAATCCATGAAGAATTGCGCCCTGTAGGCGAACCACAGACACACACACACACACATACATACACACACACACACACACACACACACACACAGACAGGGGCGACGGCATAATACGTTCACATTATGAATGTGGACGTATAAAAAGGTGATGATGAAATATATTGATTTTCCGCGAGCAAAAATATTTGCTCCACTTCCTGAAATGGTTTCAGTTTTCCATGATGGCGAGATGATGAAGTTGTTGACATCATGATTTTCCAAGATTTGCCTGATATTCTGAACATTAGTAGAGTTAGTTGGTTGGATATGTCCTTGAATGGATGGCTAATTGCATCTTGTTTCCTATAAATAACAACAGGATATTCAGGTTTGTATATATGCGTTAGCATAGAAAACCGGGGATGAGTGGTCCAAATGGGGCAAATAATGAGTTCAACAGGCTTAACAACAAATCCTGCTTGTATAACTTGTATAGCTAAATTCACTACTATTTTTAAAACATACATGACTCATAAGAATCAGCAGATAAAAGAAATCAGCAATAGTGCATTATGCAATCCTTTTTTCGTCAAATGGGAATATAATGGCTTAGTTGTCTTGGTAAAATGCGTGGTGCTGAGCTAAGACCTTGTAGCAGAGCATTAAATTTTGTTGTGAAATTTCGCTGAATTTCAAAGTTATACTCTTCCAAAACTCAATTTTATATGTTAAACAATACATCCAGTTCGGAATTTCTATTTTGAAATAAATTTGTTAACGATATCAATTTCAAAATTGAAACTACAGTCACCAGAACCCACCTAATTGTCTATTGTGGATTTGTGGCCTTATTCTTCTTTGGTAGGTGGTTGCCTCTGCAGACAAAGTATATCACACGCCATATTGTTTTGACTCGGCGATATCTTACATGTATTATATTTTCTCGTCAGGGATGTTTTCCCTTTTTAAAACGCTTTCAGCTTAATCAAATTCGCCTTGTGAATTCATGCCTTACATGTCCGCAAAATGACAGAAATTTGTAAGTTGTCAACCCACTGGAAAGATTGTGTAAACGCAACCAAATAGTCACTAAAAGAAAACTTGTAGAAGGAGGCAGTAATTATACTGTACATAATACCAAAAGTTGTTTGTAGAAAGAATAAATGCTTGACATTGTTCATGCAATGACGAGCTGAAATTATTCGTCTTAGCAGCATTAAGTACGCTAGCTGTATGCCTTGCACATGCGCATAGTATCTTTCTTGTTTTTGAGATGCCAGATGCGCTGAAACCGAATTACCATGAGACTTTCAACACAGTGTATATCATTCGAAATAATCATAAAAACGTCAAATATCGAGATCGCCCTGAATTGGAGATATGAAAATGAACCATGCGCGTTTACGGTTGGCTACCTGATCCATTAATTTGATTAATAAGAAATGAACTGAAATGAAATGGTGTTTAACGTCCTACTGCTCTGCTCCGACTTGGCTAATGGAGACAGTGATAAAGATTTTATTTCTGTGGTTAGGTGCACATGTTTTCTAGTATTTTGGTCCAATCGGAGGACTGGATGCCACCTCTGACAAAGAGAGGTTCCTTTCAGCATATACGTCTCGATCCACATGCGTTGTATTATTGTACAGATGTTCATTCTCACACCGTACGTTAACCAAGGCTCTCCGCTTTGTAATTCATTTATATAAACAACCAAATGTAATGTATTGAGGTTTGATTAAGAGAAAATACCAGCAACGGTTGGCAGCTTTCTTGTTACACGAAACCAAATAAAAGCAACACTTGTTGAACCATTGTACATTATGTTCCCAATCTGGTAACATAAGACCAGACAATACACTATCAGATTTAAACAACATAACATAAATCATTGTTGTCTGTCTATAGAAGATACATAAATGCACCTTTATTGGGACTTTTTATGAGAATGTTTGCATGGTATATCACAACTTGTCCTCGACTCTGTAATAAAAACCATTTACTACGAATAACAACCAATACATCAAAAGAGTATTAGTATGACGGCACCTTCTACTAGGAACTGCGAGCATAATAGTGGCGCAGTCTTCTTACAATTGTTGTTTTAAAAAATTGATGCCCAATTGTCCAAAGAACAAGCATGTCTAGATTCTAGTCGATTGTACTTAAATTGGAATTTAGCGATTGAATTTCCGACCTAGCTTCGGACATCAATACTAATGTGGGTGGGATAAAAAAAAAACATAGTCTTGATTATCCACTTATGGTTAAATCATGAATGAAAATTGAGAAGCAAACTGGGTTCTTTTCCAGTAAATATCGCAGACTTGAGATGACACCGAAGTTGATTATGATCTGGATAAGTTCATTGATGTCTAATTACTAAACTTCATAAGTCAGGTCTATAGAAAGACCAGCAATAGGCAGATTTAGCTCTTGCATAACGTATGTTTAATGCATGGTTGTCGTCTGGTATTTCTCCAACAGTCTTACAAGAAGCTGATGTTCAGCTACTACTATTGAAAAATTCAAACATCGACAAAACTATTCTTAAAAACTATAGACCTGTGTTTAATTTATCTTTCGCCTCCACATTGATTGAGGATGTTGTCTCCATAAAATGTAAAAGAAAACTAAAACGCTGTAATTTAAATGACAGTGTTAAATCACCCTACAAGAGTTTACACAGCACATAAACTGCCTTGATTCGAATTTGCAATGACATTCTCTTAAAACTAGATGATAAAAACGTTGTGAAACTTGTTCTAGCAGATCTTAGCAGTGCATTTGATACTATTCACCCGAGTGTGCTAATTAAACGCCTTCATATCAGATCTAGTATTAGATGTTTGGCATTAGAATGATTTATATCTTACCCCAATCGAAGAACACGATCCATAAAAATCAATAATAACAAATCGAAACCGGTGAATTGAAGTTATGGTGTCCAACAGGGTCATGTACTTGGCCCTTCCCTTTTCGCAGCATATACTTCACCTCTAGGAGATTCAATCAAATAATTTGGTATTCATTATCATCTCTATACCAATGATCCACAAAGCTATATCGTATTAAACAATGTACTCAAAAGGATGAAATATATAATCTAGAACTCTGCACTCAGTAATTTTAAAAATAAATATCCATCAACTTCTTAAACTAAATGACGAAAATAGATGTTTAGCTACCGTTATTAAATATAGGAGATGGAAAATAGACGGACTTCCTGTTAACAACGGTGATATTGCGCTTTGGGGGAGAAATGATGCCCGTGATCTTGGTGAACAGTTGGGCTGTAACTTCGACTTCAATGATATTTTAATCCACTAGTTACCATCTTTTTTAGCATTGCTCTTATTTTATTCACTTAAGACCAGCAAAAATAAAAGTTAATTCATTTCTAACATCTCGTCATGACAACTGCAATTCCATTTTTTGTAATAAACTTCACTCGTATCAAATAAATCAGCTACAGAAGGTCCGGGGGTTCTTGTCACTAGAACTAAACAGCGTGATCACATTACTCCAGTATCAAAGAATCTACATTGATTGCCTGACGAATCGCATATCAACTTTAAAATTATCTCCTTAACATACCTAGCTCTCCAAGTCTTCTTCAATTATACACTTCCACTAGAACTCTTAGTTCCCAGAATAAAATTTTGTAAGTACACCCGGAAAACCAAATCGTCTTATCATTAGAGATCTTTTGATTATGCTGCACCAATGATATGGAATCATCTACTTGAACACAAAAGAAACTCTGTGTCTCTTAAAGCTTTTAATAAATTGTTAAAAACAGAACTTTTTAAGCAAAGTTTTATGTATTGATTGCAATGACGTTTAATTCTAAACATTTTCCGTGATTATATTTCATTTATTGTTCATCTACCATGTTGACAAAACGTAATAACGCCACGTGGCAGTAGTCTTTACTGATATCATTATAATTATTTAAACTGATACTATCGATTAGGTTATTAGGTTAGCTGACCAGTTTTGAATTTTTATATCAGTAAGACGTGTTTTCAATAGATTAATCGGCTTGTTTCGATTACCGATGCATTGGGCTATCAAGCACAACCAAAACCTAACGAACACATTGAAATGAGTATAATCCAGAATTTAATGCAATTTAGTAAATAATATACAGACACTTCAGTTCGTCCGCACTCCGCCAAGACACCCACTGTTGTGCTAGTTTTATGTATGTCAAGAAGAAACTTACAAAAGCCGATATGCATTCGTTCAATATCTATTCTATATTTGTAAGCCCACGTTTGTAAAACATCAGCTTCAAAATAGAATCAAAGATACCCGATTTATTGGGATAAGTTATTCATTCTAAAATCCCAATTACACAATTCGGCCAGTCGTAGCAATCGTGTTGATCGTATCGAAATGTATCTACACGTACCATAACCGCCCCCCCCCCACATATGCGATGAAACTAATAAACCCAAGAAACTGTGGTATACCTTCTACTTCTTTATTTTAATATAATTCAAATCATTAGTTATTGTCGCATTCAGTGTTAATCACTTGGCATAATATGCGGAACTATAATCTATTCTAAAACCCAATAAGTGGCTTTACTATAGACGAAATTTATCTTAATCATACTAATTTTCTCCCTTAAATGTATTTACCTGGTAGGCTTTAAAATCATTAATTTCCAGCAAAGGTTATCGGAAATGGAAATTCTGAGCGTTTTTTTTTATTTAAATCTAGACAGAAAATGTCATGAAAAATGGACATACAAAATATGAAAAAGAAAGAAACTATAAAGTTTTATTTATGTACAGCAACATATTGCTAACTATAGGGAATGAGAGTACTCGATACCGGCTGGAAATACAGAATCTGGGAATAAAGTATTTGAAAAGAGATTAAACGAACTCAGACGATTGTAATAAGTATTCGCCACAGAATCTTGCCACATCGCACCAGTTTATCAATTTCCTTCAACAGGATTTGGGTTAAATTTAACAATCCTGCAGGGAATTAGTTGTCAATAATCAAGAAAGTTAATCCATTTTCCCAAGATCGAATTTACACTTGGCTATAAACAGAACGCTAACGATTTAGATAGCATTAAATTTAGCTTTGTCAAAATAAACACACACATACAACAAATACGGTAGCAAATACCACAGGCGATTGTAATTTGGAAAATATTTCAAAAATAACATCAAACTATGACGAAGTATATGTCTAAAGTCTATTACGTGCATGTTCGTAAGAGAGATTATCAAATAACTGGTCTGATCCCAATTTCTAACTCAGGGGCAAATAACTCGCCTAGAAGCGATTCCTTTTCATAATATTAAATACAAAGGTGGGAAACGGGTTGGAATGAAATAATTAGGATCGGAGTTCACTACTGTACATTCCGTCAACGAGTGGCAACTCTCACTCATTTTTCGCTATGTGATGACGTTTAAAATTTATCCAATGTGACTATCTTTAAGTCAGAAAAATTAAGACACCAGCATTACAAACACAATACTGGAGAGAAAAGAGAGTCTTATGGAGACCCGTTTCATATTAAACAAATTGTTTGACATTTTACCGAGCGTAATGATGTGAGAAATCTTTCTTGATATTTCGTTTAATCTAACTGGTTTTTGCATAAACTGTTCCAAAGTTTTATCGATTTTGTTTCCACAATGACTTAATATACTGATACAAAATGTTAAATTTAGTAAGATGCCCATTCAACCAAACACATTTAGATATTAGATTTAATCAAATCGAAGAGCTCAACTTTTCAGTTTAAATAAAAGGGGCTTTTTGTGATTTTATACCGTAGGTCAACATTAAAGACCCTAATCCAGTTTCTTTTGGGGAAAGAAACCAGTCGACTAAGTTATAATTCCAATAAATACATGTATGTGGTACTAGTGGTGGAAATGATGCTCCTGAAAAGGTAAGGAGGGGGGGACAATGTTTGAAACCAGTCAAATTTGGGATATGACATGGGAATAATATGCATATCTGTAATATATTACTTTGTCAGTCACATGGTATTTTCGGTTTTTGTCGGGGATTACTTTGTACCTGCGATAATGGATAATTAAAGTAGCCAAGTCTCTAACTCAATATCACCCAAAGTATTCGACATTGAAAACACAAATTTAAAGGCGCTAAATCGCTAACATTAGGGACTCAAGTGGGTCGCAACGCATATAATACTCTAATATGAATGTATATAAACTGATTTGTATTCAATGCTTTCCGTTTTTACTCTAATTTCAAATCAGTTATGTTCGGCGAAATAAACCAGCATTGTCAACCGAAGGCATTTTTTTTAGCGTCTAGTTATTCCAGTCTACATTCGCCGTTTGATTTGGTACAATGTTTCTAGCCTCGTTCCTCGAGTCTCTTGCTAGAACTGGGGCTGAAACGCATTATGGAACACGATTCGTGTACCAATGGTAAAATATTTATTTTGTCTTAAATGTTGGATATCAGAAGCCCATCTTTTTGCGGTAAGATCACATCATCAATTTTGATTTAAATTGACAAATAATTCGTGTTTTCAATGTTGAAGATTTTGGATGATATTGAGTTAAAGACTTGGCTCCTTTAAATCAAAATGGATGTTGTGATCTTACTGGGAAAAGATAGGCATCCGATATCCAATATTTAAGACAAAATATGCATTTACCATTGGAAAACGAATCGTGTACCATGATGCGTTTCAGAGCCATTTGTAACAAGGGACTCGAGGAACGAGGCTAGACATATTCCACAAGTCATGTCAAACGGTGACCACATATTCTTATCTGGAGAGCATGCGAAATAAATACTGTTGGGAGACTGATATAACCAGACGCTAGTTTGAGACTTTCGCCGAACATAAATTAGAGTACAAACAGAAACGATTGAATGTATATATACATTCAAATTACATTATTATATGCGTTGCGACCCATTTGTGTCAAATTTTAGGTCATAAATATTAGCGCTTTAGTGCCTTTAAATGAAAAATGATGATAATGTATATTTAGAGAGATGAGGATGGGGATACTGTCGTAAACCAGGTTAATACTGCCTTCTGTATTGAGGCCTGACTACACGTCTTTGTTCAGTACATTTTTACATTAGTGATCTTATTCCTGTATAGCATTGACATTGCTTGCAAGAACTGGTGTCTAAACATATTACACACATAAACAAGTCTAAGCGGAGTTGGAGGAATCAGTTGAAGTGGTCATGTGACAGATTAAATATGCACATATATCATACAATGGCGAGCGTATGATTGTCGATTGTACGCAAGGGAACTCGCTTTACGTTTCACTTTACTTGAAAAAGTTTGTTTATGAATTTCTATGGGACATTTAGTTTCTGGTTTACGATGCAGCATTAGCAGATATAGGCTTTACTTACCCAGGGGTGATCTTTGATCTATGTATGGTGGGCATGTGATGTAAACTGTATTACCCTTTAGCACCTCGTTCACACAGCTAAACCCATCCCACGTCTGAGGACAGTAGCCGGGTCGGACAGGAACAAATCTCTTGTCAAGTAATTGCTTTTCACAGCAGGTAACAGCCGCTAGACAACACTGACGCCATCTTTTACAATTGTATTCATCTAATGTACGGCATACCAGACGTGACACTGTCTGGTTCGTGATATCGGTGTAAATTACCTGACCTTCATGAAACAAGGAACTGTTGGTGGCCTTCAAACTACTACCCAACGGCCAGTTAACTCGTAGTTCCTTTTTATCTTGAAATAAATAATGGTAACACATGGCACAGGTCCATAGGTTAAAAATTCCAGGACTGAAATCTCCATATCTATCCCGACACACTTCCATGATTTAAAAACTTCAAGATCAATCTGTAAGGATAAAGAATAATATATTTAAAGGTCAAATTGCTAATTATATGTCCAGAAGGTTGTGTCTTCGATTTTCGAGATCAATCGGACTTGGCAAAAGTAGAAAGAAATTAACACTACATTTATGTATCCAGTTACCGGGATACATGCGCGTAATCTACATCCAAACGGAAGCTATAATATGGTACAGCAACAGAAAATAACGATGTAATACATAATTATAACATTCTCTAAAACCGGAATCACCGGTTTTGGTCACTTTGTTAACTTATAGCGAAACATTTCTGGTGAATTTGGTTTTTAGGGGGTCTGCCTTTCAAAAATATTATTCTATTGTTTGGGTATATTAATAAAAGCAGATCACTGAATATGTGTAAAACAGGTAATCTAAAGTAAGGCTGTTGAGTGAACGAATGGTGCGCTCTAGATCATAAGGTCTTTCATGGAGTATGAAAGATTAGTTCCCAAGTATCAAAGGTAAAATCCAAATACCAACGTAAATTAAAGTTATTCTTTATCGCAATGGTGTCTTCGTAATGAACAACTCCGCAGCACCAACACCCGAAATAGATGAAAGGATAGTCACACACGGCGATCAATTTTGAAAGAGCTAAACCGCTAAATCAATATTATCCATAATGCTCGAAATTAAAAACACGAATTAGAATTCACAATTGGGTTTTTTTTTCAATCAATATTAATCTTATCGAATTGTGAAAATATAGCACTACACTATCCAATATTAAAGACAAAGTGTATATTATAAAATTAGTATACGACGTCGTCTAGGTTTTTGAGTTCGAGTGCTATTTGTAACAAAAAAAACCCAATAAAAACGTATCCCAGAAGACAGCGTGGAAGTAATTTAAAATGGGTGATTTAAATATATTAATTTTTTAATAATAATAATAATCGTTTTCTATAGCGCTGAACATTCAAACAGTCTGACTGCTCTGTGGCGATTTACAATGTAGATATGTTATAAAATAAGAAAAAAACAAAACAAAACATACATGTATATACAAATAAACACAATAATACAAAGGAATAGTTAAGTTTCAATATACAGATAAAAAGTGAAGCATTTCAATTATTGTTCGAAAGTTTGGGTAAAAGACAGGGTTTTAGACGTCGTTTGAATACAGCCAAGTTTGGACTATTTTGGACTTCCAGGGGCAATTTGTTCCATTCTTTTGGTGCTGCGTACACAAAAGTTCTCTCACCAAATTTTGACTATTGTACTGAACATACAAGCTGGTTTTTATGAGATGAACGTAAGGAACGAGAAAGTACATATTGCTTAATCAAATCGGATAAATAGGATGGTACCAAAGGATCGTTTAAACAACTGAAAGTGATTGTGTTAATTTTGAAAATAATGCGTTGATTAACCGGTAGCCATGTAACTGTTTTAGAACAGGTGTAATATGGTCAGATGATTTGGTGAGAGACACAATTCGAGCTGCTTTATTCTGGATTTTCTGTAGCTGACATACAAGAGTTTTAGGAAGAGAATACAATAATACAATAATGAATTAACATTTTAGTGGTATCAAGGTCAATATAGGATTGTTATACAAGTGAAAGTTTGCCTTTTTGCACACCATGGATACATGGGTTTTCATATCGAAGGAAGAGTCAAAGAACACACCAAGATTTCTTACACAGTTGGCTGGGGTTATTGCTGTGCTTCCAATAGTCACATGGTTGATGTCAATGTTCTTCTTATTCCCAATTATTATATTTTCTGTTTTGTCATCGTTCAATTTCAAAAAATTGCAGTGCATCCAGATTCTAATTCGTTCAATGCATGCTTCAAGTTCTGATGTAGTGGTATCTGGTGAAGGATCAAGTTCAACATATAACTGGGTATCATCCGCATAGAGGTGGTAATCAAGACCCATCTCACGGATGATATATCCAATTGGTGCAGTGTATGCTGTGAACAAAACCGGCCCCAATACGGATCCCTGGGGAACACCAAAATCAAGAACTTTAGGCATTGATTGCGATGCGTTGATAACAATTCTCTGTGGTCTTCCATTCTGATAAGACTCAAACCACTTCAGCGCGTCTCCGGATATACCATATCGAGTTTCAAGTCTCCCGAGTAAGATTGATTGATCTATTGTGTCAAATGCCACACTCAAATCCAATAAAACTAGCGACACCGGTTTCTTCCGATCCAAGCTTATACATACAATATCATTTTGAACACGCAGTAAGGCGTATTCTGTACTGTGCTGTTTTTTATATGCTGACTGAAATTTTTCTTGGAGATTGTTAACACACAAATGATATTTAAAATGTACTAAACAGACTAAACGACTCTCGTTCAATTACCACAATTCGCGTATTTAACGCAACAAAATCGATTAAAAGTACAATAAAAATTTAATATTAAATTAACAATGAAGACTATAAATTAAGGACTGTGAATTTTAATTTTTTTTAAAAAGCTAAACACTAAGAATAACTAGCTGTTTGGTCTACCATGTATTTTTGGAACCTGAAAATAGACGAAAATGAATCTCAACACACGTATGATTAATTTAATATGAGAGTGTAAAATGATTTACCTTCAATAAAATTGGTCTTCTATAAAAATAGAGATACAACCCTTTAAAGTTTTATTGTATATTCTGCTGTTTTTCTCTACTGTTAATAGTTTTAAACCTATTATTTGTACGCCATTAGCTGTTCTAAATGTAGGCAACCGTCTGATATATACAAATCTTTTAAAATCAAGGATCTGTTTAAACATTCGTGAATAATTTGAAATGTTTTTCCCCATAATCTGTAATGCATGCAATTCGTTGAATACGACTGTAGATTGTGTTGTTTTTATAGATTGTAAACAGACTTGATTATTCCCCAAGGAGGCAATTACTTCATGATTATGGTCCTTGGTTGAAGAAGGTATATCTATCGCTATGTTTCATAAAGGCTAATCACATAATAATTGGTGTCAGGGGCTTATTAATAGCCACCCACTTTATTATTTAATGTACCTATCGTCAAAATTGTGATATTATTAGTAGCTTTCTTCTAGCAAACTACAAATACATTATGCATAAAGTGTACGCATCATTTATTTACTTAGTAAATATCAATCAAATATGCTGATCGAAGATTACTTTTAGTCCAGCTGTTGTTCACGCTTTGTACTTTCAATTCTTTCATACTGGAATCGTGAGATTTTTGATGCGTGCTAACGTATACAAATAAAGCGACTAGAAACTGCAAAAATACGAAATGGTATTTAACTGGGGTTTATCGTCATGACTCTTCCTCGTCCATCAGGGTTCATCCAACTATCGAAAGAACAAGACAGCTATATTATTACAATATATCAACATGTCGTTCCGTTTAATATCCGGTTGCCTGCCCTAATCTACATCTGTTGCCTACATCTGTTTATTTTCAATAACACGCATAGATTGCGTATGGTCGACCCCACATAATATACCCCTTCCAATCAACTGAAAACCATGACGTAAAAAATTCAGCTAATGTTTTTGAAATGCTTTGGCTTTTTCTGACATTTGATTATCTGTACATTTATGGGTCTGTACATTATGGGTCAAGTTCAAGAGATCTATCATGATTTAGATTATAAAGTATATCATCAATGCAAATTTTACGGTTTCGATCCCACACTCGGTAGCCTTCCTAACGCCGTGAGTGCATTTCTCCACTCTCCGATAAGCGATGTACAGAAACAATATCATCTTAGTTTTCCGAAATGATTGAATTGTTGTCGTGTGGACGTTAAACCAAAGATATCTACCATAATGCACTGTTTTCTTTTTTTTATATTTGTGTGGGGTGGGGTGCGTTTTTTGTTAACGAAGACTACTCTGGGGAAATTTAAATGTTAATGTCCTCTTTAGCAGTTTAATATTTTATAATGTGATGTCGAGTAATAATTATCACGTTTTAATTCGAAGTTAATTAGTTTTTGATAAGGTCACGTCGTAAGTGTTAAGTGTTCCAGACACTATTCATTACTAGCGATAAGAAATCTGAAGAAAAAAAATGCGATTGAAATTGTCATTAACAAAACTGAATGCATTAATTTAATGAAAGAATACCGCTGTAGATGTCTAGAAGTGGTTTTAAATCAGAATTAAGCTGTCTACATGCTATGAAAGTTTCAGAATATGTAATAACCGATAATCAATTGCTAAGTTCTCACGTTAGTTTCGATTTTTCATGTCTCTTAATCCGGGTTTTAAGGTACGTTTCTTCAAGCGCCATATATTCGATCTTCAAACGTACTGATATTTCTTATGAGCAGAAAAAGTATTATTGGTTCAAATTACATACATCAATTTACTGCAGACTCCGGAAGAGCTTTAAATGATGGGACGGGCATAATTCAAAAATTATTGAAGAGAGAAGATATATTTTGGGAAGAGTGTATTGATTAGGAATCCAATTTGCTATATCAGGTTGAATACAACCCAGACCTAAAAGTGATTTTTACTGACTCGAATCGTTCGATTGAGGCAAATCTAACCGTATGTTAGATAATCACTAACCGTATGTTACTATACTATGTTACTCTAGAGACAAATTCCATTTATTCGCAATACATACATGTATATGCTTACAATAAGTCCCTCTTACCTTTTCGCCAGGCCGTTTGATATAGCGCGCACATGCTCATCATTTGGTCACACCCCCCCTCCCCTCCAAGACTTGTTGTATATGACAAGCTTGTAGCGTAAGATACTTGTATATATTGAATAGAATAATATTTTGTTTAATATTGTGTCCAGGCGCGGATCCAGAGGGGGGGTCCAGGGGGTCCGGACCCCCGCTCAGATTTGAAAATTTTTTATGCGATTTTATTGGCGACTTTTAGACCTGTAATTTTGGAATTTACCTTCCAGAAATACGTCAGAATGCACCAAATTGAATCTAATTTACCAATTTTGGTTGAGTGCCTTTTATCAAACATAGACCCCCCCCCCTGCAAAAATCCTGGATCCGCGCCTGGTGTCATTTATTTATGTAACTGAAACAGTTGTTCTAAACGACAGGAATTGATCACAGAGGGTGGAATTACTTTGTTATGTATCAATCTTAATTAAAACATGGAACCCAAATTTATGTACACCTCAACCTCGTGTCATATGAATCCTTCCTTAATCTTTATGATTATTTGCAACAGCGGTCAGAGTCACTTTCTTAATTCCGAGAAAATTAGCGATCGGGTGACTCGTTTCAAGGGGATAATCAATGTTCAAACATTTATCCAATTGTCTAAAATTTATCAACACCGTTTGCTGCTTGTCAGCAGAATCGAATTATGCTCGATAAAACGGCCAAAAATAACAGCAATGGTACTTGGCAGTCGTTACTATCTTGTCAAACCTTCAAACAGTCATAGTTTTGGACCTCTGACATCGGTAAAATAAACAAAAACACACTAAACAAAAACGTATTTTAGACTTCAAAGGACATATCACAATATTTGGGGGATATAAAATTGATTGATCCCTTTTAGTCAGAAATAATTATCGAGTGGGGTGACAATCTGTAGTTGAAAAGTCAACACAGTAAGCCAAAATGAAAACTAAATTTACTGTAGTAACTATACCAATTTCGCTCACACTTTCGAAACCTCTTTCGAGCTTACCCATCACTAATCAGAATAATATATCAGATGAACTCACTTCAATGCTTTCGTTTCAACTCCAATCCAAAAGATTTATTTGGTTGAAATGGAAGAAATGCGTATTCCAAGAAAGTAGCAACCCTTGATAAAAATTACAGACTGTAGTAAGCTCTGTACTAATTACGTATCTCAATTCCTATTACAAGGCTATATGAACATATCAATTAATATTATGAAATATATTTATTCATAAATATAGGCCCCCTTCCTACAAAAACACTTTACTTAATGTAACATTAATGTAACGCTCTGAAATATTACCATCAGACAACGTGGGATTTATTAATTAATAATGGATCTGAGTAATTCCTTCATACATAAAATCATTTATCGTCTATAACATATTCCTCAGCATTTCTTTACTACAATAAAGATATATCATGAACAATATGTAATGCTTATTACATTATGTTGATATTGAATAATGCTTAATTACTGGCATTGGATTAGTTTTTATTTTACAAAACAGGCTGTTTTGTTTGTTCTGTTTCCTTTATTGACAAAACTGTTCGAAATCCTAATGAACGAGACATGTATTTCGATCATTACAAATTATCACAAATATGCTTGCTTTAATTTGTTAATGTATAGTTGTTCGGGTGGGACAAAAAGTCTAAAATGTAAAAGAATCCTTGGCAGTTAGAATTCGATATAAGGAAAGGCCGAAGCGGTGCAGTCCGAGCCGAATTTCTCTAATAGTACAATGTATGGCGTATATCTGTCTTCAACGGTCCGGTCGGGGCAGAACAGTAGGACGTTAAACCTCGTTTCATTTCTAATTTTTATTGCCTTTAAATTGTACACCATCTTTGAAATAATTGCTGTTCAAACCATTATTTTATTCATTTACAGTGGTGGTAGGCACTTGTATATCACATACACTCACCCCATAATTTTGACGATGAGTGAAAATTTTGAGAAACAGCAGACACTAAAACGCATCTATACTTATTGGCGCTTAAATTCGTTCAGGCAATATCCATTTTGATTCCCCAATTGGTGTTGTTTTCAGTAGGATCAATTGTGTAACATGACTAGGGAATTCCAAGTGAATAATATCTGTAGAATGCATCAATAACCTTCTCCTATTAGGCCTTCTAAACCGTTTAATTTAAAATCTGCAAAAAAACCTACACACAATTCAATTTCGGGAGTTAACACCTCAACGTGAACACGTAAAACCCATTCGTTGTATTATTCTCTAGTGCATGAATGAATGAAAGGTGACTGGATGCTCCTCAGGAGCTCTGTAGTTTTTTATTTGTATATTTTATGTGTAATTGGCTTTCAATTGAAGTTGTATCCTTGCATAAAACAGATCTATGTACAAAGATTACACAGGGATATGTATTGTTGAGAAAAGTGATTTTGATTTTATAAACAGTTTTCATTACATGTGATCAAGTATTGATATAAACTTCTACAACTCAAAGATATAACAGTATTAGGTTCATTAAGACATTACATTATCAGTTCAATTGGTTTTGCAACACAAATCAACCAGTAGAAAACCCAAGATTAAGCGTTATAATAATATTCTCACATCATCAAAAACTCGAAAATCGAATCCATCGAATTGTGTTTTAACAATAAAAACCGTTGATGGTGACAAAGTGATCGGTGATGATATAAAATCAAGTTTCTGTTTATCAAATTGCAGGTTTGAAAGAAACAAAACACTTGAGATTCATAGTTTTACATGTATATGCGGCAATAATTGAGATGTTTTGACTCTGCGACTTGGCTCTCCGATAACTCGGATTCAGCAGCATCATGTTATAGTCATTCAGTCATGTAACGAGAGGAAAGAGGGGTAGGGGGGGGGGGGGTCAATATCATTTATAAATCAATCAGTGTTGTTTCTAAACGATCCTGTAAAAAAGTTTAATAGTTTTCAATATTTAGACGTTAACTTATTCTACTAAGACAATTCGCTGTTTGATTATTTATCGTTCATCCTTTAAATGTGATCATCAGCTTTTCGAGGAATTTGCAATTAATTTTCATATTGATCAAAAGTAATTTATCTGCTTCTCAATTGAAATACATACTACACTGACATTCGCTTAACCCTTAGAACCCGAAATGCCGCAAAACCGGCTTGACGTTGTATCGCATATACCCGAAATGTCGGTTTTGCGGCTTGGGGCGTGTTCAAGCTCCAATTACGTTGATGTCATAATTAATATGCCGTCCTGTAAATCCAGGGAGGGACGTACAACACCCCATGTAAAGTCAGTGTTCAAAGGTTAAACAAGACATCAACAGACCTACCCACAATCGAGATCATATACTGCAGGAGTTGGTGATAACGCAATCTTATTGGATAATCTGACCATTTCACTATCAAATTTAATTTCTCTACCGCCAAGACCTGAATGGGCAACAAGATAAATGTAGACTTCTTAAAGGAACTTGATACGACATTTTTTTCTAATATTAATCTCTTTCTTGATGTTAATGCAGGAGCAAAACAATATTTTTCAATTCTATAAACAACTCTAGACAAATCAGTACATATTTCTAAAAATCTACTTCACAGATACAGTGACGCCTTAATTAGATCAGAATGGTAAAATGTATCACATCCCATCCCACCCATTCCACCTTTAAAGCAACCCCATATTTGGTTTTCAGAAATTAGTAAGCACATTCTGCAATTGATCAATTTCAATTTTGATGTTCTCTCAATTTATCAATTTCACTTTAACAATCTTGATGTTTTCTCAATTACCGCTGGGAGTCTTTACTTAAAATTCCCCCATGAAAACACCCCACCAAAAATCCGTAAACACTTAAGAAATTTATTCAATCAAATTGCACAGCTGCTTTCCACGTAAAACTAAAATCACTCTCACGGAATGATGGAGCAGTGGTGAAACATTGGTTTAATCAGTTTTGTTTGTTCTGATTCTTTCTTAATAACCAAGAAGACAAATCGTTATCAAACGCAATGGAATGGAGAAAAATAGGTTTAACCTATAATTAAAATCCTACTAACAATTATTTGACAATCTGAATCCTGTAAATGTATTTATGTGTGTTTATGGTTCAGATTTGGGTGGGTGTGGTTGGTGGGGGGGGGGGTATGGTGGATAGACTATTATTTAGGTTAATGGGGAGTCCAACGAGGTCATAGCAACGAATACTAAATACGTCGATAAACTGGTAGTTGGCCTGAATTATCCGTTTAACATCAAACCTTTAAATGGTCCGAAGAGGAATGATGTCCTTGATTCCGTTGAGGATAATAGAACAAATCAAATGAAATGTTACGTGTACAATAACCCTTCAGGGAATGTGAACATGTTGTGTTACTAGTGAACCATTTTGACTCTCAGCATTATAGCCCAACACCATTTTGCAGCTCATTTCCGTTGCTACTTCCGGCGTTTATTAAAGTGGAAGTAGGGCTAAAAGAATATTGTAGAATGACTTACTCGAAATAAAATGTAGTAAATACTCTGGGCATCCTACATGTAGTTATCTAGCATTCGTACTGTATATATTATGTAGTTTATCCATTGTTGGTGTTGTCTTGGATTTCGGAAATAGGTTGAGGGTGGCCGGGTGGTTTAACACGTGCGCTTTAGATCATAAGGTCGGTCATTCAGTCAAATGGCGTGGTTTCCATTCCCTGCTCGTTGGTTGGGGGGGTGGGATGGCCTAGTGGTCTAGAGTGCCGCGCTTCGACCTCTAGCTGGCCGGTCACCTCTGGATTGCGGCTGTGGTTTCGAGCCCTGGTGTTAGCGTATGTGGCATGGAGATAGGGGCGCCTTCTCAACCTCGTGGGTTTCCTCCGAGCACTCCGGTTTCCTCCCACAGCTAAAGACCCCTACGCGCAAGCGAATTATTGAAATAAAATTAAACCATATGTTAGTCCCGAAATGACCTAGGTTGTGTTGAGTGGATGTTAAACCCCATTTCTCTCTCTCTCTCCGCTCGTAGGTGTAATCCAGGCCCTCGTCTTTCCTACCACAGCTAAAGACCCCCATGCGTCATCGAATTATTGAAATAAAACTGAACCATACAGCAGTCCCGAAATGATGTATACGGTAAACCCAATTTATTTGTTTGTCTCTCTTGGGCCTAACATCAGATATATCTTAGACACATCAAGCATTGTAATAATCGATCATGCTACTATATTAACATAAGGTTTGTAGTTATGAAGAATTGATAAACTTGTACGAAAAATGGCAGCAGAAATCGATCAGTAAAAATTTAGAATTGATAGACTTTGGGGCCAGAATTCTGACAGCGGGATCATCGGTTCTAATTAAACTGTTTTCCACAATTCTTGATGATAAACCATAAAATCCATTGATAAAAATTAAGTTATAAATATATATTTCGTAAATAAACAATCGAGTGCAAGGAATTAATGTTTTAGAAATTATATGTAATGAGGTTTACCCCCCCCCCCTTCTATTCTTCTGCGAGTGGGCTAATAAAGACAGGCTTGTGATACAGTGTGTCTAGATAACAAACCTCATCTCTTAACCCTCCGAGTTTCGAGATAAGAGATGTTCCTTTTCAGTTCCATGTAGCAAAGCCGAACGCGAATCACACTCGCAAAAAGTAAGCAAAATTGACAATATTTTTCATCAAACCAACGATTGAAATTGAGTTTGCTACTTGAAACTAAAGGCACCCAATCGAAGCTACAGTGTGCCCTGAAGGGAAATGTTGCAAGGACAGCGGCGCTACTTCCTACAGTCTCAATGTGTACAGGGGAGCTGTACCACAAGAGACAACCACGCTAGAAAATTTGAATGAATTGGGATCGAACACGGAAGCGTGCAAATAAGTTAAATTTCTCTCAAAGATTAGACAATTCTCTGTTACTATAGATTCCCCTACGTTTAGTACAGGTATGATGATAAATATCAACACCACAAAAAACATCAACTAAAGATTCTATTTGTATTTCTTTCTCAATACTAACCCAAAACAGACAATATCGGTCTCTGTTTTCTGTTATTTGATTCTCGGACTCTTTCTTCGGGTCTTTCCGTCCCCAAGATATATCCACAGATGTGTGCTGTATCTATTACTTTCTGACATGCTGTAATATCCCCAAGCTATACACGTATGTAGACGATACACAGTTTATCGTGATTTTCTTGGTGGATGGTTATCATTTACAATCAAATTACAAAAACAGAGATATTTATCAAATTGGCTATTTATCTTCGGCGCTTATTTTGCTCGAGCGATCACTTTAAGACCACATTCTTACAAAGAACACACGGGTATTAAAAATGACCAATGTTATTTTCTATTTTAGGATGATATAAGGTGCTTAGTTATATAACATTAAATTTAAACTAAAACTTATGTTATTTGTATCCACTACCATCGTTGACCAGACATTATTTAATTTACATTTCACTTCTTCCAAATTACTATTCAAATGATAAATTTTAACTTTTATTTGTATATGATTTAAGTAATAGATTTGCTATCGGCGTTCAGTTGGGTCACCACTTTAAATGGATGACACAAGATAATAGCAGAGCCATCTGTAGCTGATGCTATTATTGTCAGGAGTCAATATCGACGATAAGTGGTCGATTGGTGAAAATACTAAAACATTATCATTATCTCCATCAACTCTTGTTAAGGAGTGTATAATTTGTCTTTGATAAACAACTGAGCTTATAATTGTAAAGAAGCTGTAATCATTCATGACACGGAACGCATATGAGAGAGAGAGAGAGAGAGAGAGGGAGAGAGAGGGGGGGAGAGAGAGAGAGATATATATAGAGAGAAATGGGGTTTAACGTCCACTCAACACAAACTAACATATGAGAGTGCAGAATGGGTGAAATAGGGTTAAAGGCCTTTACATCTACTGGGGAAGAGTACAAACGGTATAGCTTAAAGATACATTATGTAATGTAACGGCAATTTGCTGAAAATGTCAGTCAAATTGATCCACTGTGAACATAGAACTAAGCGGATGAAAGTTCCACTTAGCTTCTGTCATCATTACTAAAGTCGGTAAGAGAAAACCAGTAGTCTGGGTTATCCAGTTTTATCGATAAATCACGAAGGAAAGAATTGCAGCGAATCGAACTATAATCCAACAAAATTCTCATACTAGCCTCGACATCGAGAGTTGATTATGGTATGGATAAGTTAATTAATGTCTAATTAATATTTTTTTTATAACATTTCAGACCTAAAGAAAGACCTACAATAGGCAGGTTTTGTTCTTGCATAATGCATAATTAATGTTGATCTTGACACACTTTTAATTATTCCATCCTTGAACACCTGGCGTCACTTCTCACTGGGGTTCATATAGATACAGATAATAGTGTCTTCTTTGGCTGTTGAATTACCTGTCTCTGATGTGTTTATTCTATTGGTAAATGATTCCAATATTCATTTTTCTTTTACAACCGTCTTCATTAGCCCAGTCAGAGCAGAACAGCAGGACGCTAAACGCCATTTCATTTCTTCTACGAAATGTCAGAGCAGTCGTCGTAGTTACATAAAACGGTCAATGAAACTGGGTAATTATGCTTGACACTCTTAGAAACGTTCATCCCAGTCTCATTCATGCAACTATTTGAATTCTCTTATACACAGCTGTCGATATTAATGTTTTAGATTAATATTTTAGTGGAGGCAATTTTCCTAGGTGTTAGGTCGCACTTTTGTACGAAAAATATTAAAGGAAAGTCGGGTTTCTGGCTTTGGAAAGTCTCAATAATTTGTGCACAATGTTTTATATACAATAAAAAAATGCGCGTCAAATGCAATTACTTATTGACGTTATGGTGGATGCATCAACCTATGCGGTGCGAAATCTGGGACATTATTCACTAAGATCTGTAATGTTAAAATTATATCAGTTTTGACGTACCTAGAGAGGACCGAAGGTGTGAGGATTAAACTTAAGGGAAGGGAGGGTTGACATGGGTGGCGGTGGTGTATACACATTGGAGTGTCCACACCGTGTCATGGATACAATCTAATACTGTTCGGCTCTTCAATTGAGATCAAGCAGACACCCCAACTCCTTGGCATCGACACCACCCCATTTCACCGAATGACAGACCTTATGATCTAGAGCACACACATACGGGTCATCCAACTGCCGTTTAAAACAGGTGGAAACCATTACTAGCCTATGGGTTTATAGAAAATGTTTATTAAACTCATGCAAACCTTAAGATTAAGGTTAATATCAGATAACATGACACAGGATAAAAATAATTATATTCATGCATAAATATGTTATTTACAGGTTCAGTGCGTACGGAATAACAAAAACGTTTTACTCACCAAAATAGATGGATTTATTGGAATTCCGTATGCTTGGCCAAGCATGTGCTTTTGTGTCCGTAAGGTTTTTAATAGGATTTCTGTGTTGACTCTAAGCTGCGTGATTCGATTCCCCTCGTTTACCGAGCTCTTCCAAATAAGACGGTCGAATCCTGTCCCTGAGGTATTGCCCACATTTATGGTATTACTGGATAACAAGCTCTAATTATTGTAATAACTTCTTCGCTACTATTCCTAAATACACTGATGTTGTTACAAAAATCCTTCCACACTTTTAACAAGAAATTCAAACTAAAGAAGTCGCTACACAATCCAAACACCATTTTCTTTAAATAAGATGGAGAAAAGAACTAACACGTAGTTAGTTTATTATTAACACGTCTGTAACACGTCTGTTCGCCAACATTGTTTTCTTTTTTTTACCGAGGTCAAGTCTGCTAAATAAATTTCCGCGCGGAAATGAGTCCCTGTTATGATATTTCTGTGACAACGACTTGCCTATAAAACATTACGCGTCCGTCACCCGAGTAACTCATTTATATTACAAACGATTCCACCTCCAACATATTTAACACACCTGGTTATCCTTGCACTAGAAGAACTGGCGAACTGAGGAGATTTGTAGGATATGTCGTGAACAGTTGCAGGAATCAATGACAGAGTGTTTGAATATTGATATTATCTCGATCATTGACCGAGGCCGTTTACATTTATGTTGTGAGAAGAAGAAGGGGTGGAGATTAAATGGGATTGTTTACTAATAGGCCATTTTGGGATTAACATACCATGCACGAAAGCAAACTTTACATAATATACTTCATTTATTATAAATATTATGAGCTTTATATTATTTGGCTCTATATTACGTAACTGCATCAAGTGCATCCAAAATCATGAGAAAACACTTAAGATACCGATCACCCGAAACACAGAAACTTGTAATTGCATATTCTGAAAATAGTGCACGGTAAATTCGACTAAATACGACCAGTTCCCGGCCTATAACCGAAAACCAAGAATAGCGCCAACCCCTTGTATGAAACATCAAATAGATATAAGAATTCGGGGATAGTGGAACAAACACATTTATAGAGAATCAAATCCTTAGTAGGTACACACTAATGTCACAATCACGCGGGGGCCTCACATTTCTTGGGATCCCATAATTTCACGGCAAGATATCGCAACATCCATATTAATTGATTGAATCAACCAATATTTAATTCTAATTCATGTTTTTAATTTCAAATACATGAAAATATTGAGATACAGGTTTAGTTTCTTTTGTTTGCCTTAACTTTGAAAAATTTCTTTAAGAAGCCGAGAATAGAATACTAAATTTTAAGCTTAATACAGTCGTTGTAGATTCGTGTATCAAATCAGTAACTACCTTTCATAGACTACCTTGTCAAATTACATATTTCTGAATTAAAATGTTAAAAATTCTATTAATTAAGCTACATGTCGTCAACAACAAGCACCACCGAGAACCAATCGGTTTGACTTACTTACACTGAATTATTAGATCAACTTAAATTTCTTTATATTGAGCAAACATTAACTTCGTCACAAAGCCAAGGCTGATATGTAACTTTTCCAATGTGATCATATTAAGCTTAAAGAGGCACTTAGGTTTTTAAAACTTGACTAAGAAATGATTATAATATATTTGCATGTTCTAATTGATTGTGTGCAAATTCTGACATCCGTCCGCTGATACTTGAAAAATAAATCGCATGGAAGCTAAGATGATATCTCAATGGATTTACGTGCCAAGGTGCATTATACTTTTAAAGACGGTTACTGAAAGAGTTGCCCCCCCCCCCTCACATTCAATTACATTGCCAATGTATTAAAGTGTACAAGTCATTTATGAACTACTTTCGAAATTGGCTTATAATAATTAATTTATTTATCATAAGAAGGCCTTCTAAACATGGTGTATCACGCCGATGAAGGGATGTTATAAGCCCGTTAGATCTTGTTGAAGTTTTCGAAATCGTTTGTATTTTACGGATTTAATATCCCATCTTATTAATCTGAGTTACCACCCATCTGGGTATTCTTATTAATCTAACTCATCTCCTCTTCTGAAAGGTTCCAATCTGATTAAAATACAGATCTATATTTCGTTTCATTTTTATACTCTCGATAGCCTACACTCCATGAAGATATGACAGGTTGTATTGGAAGGTCACGTCTCGAGTCCTATGAGCGACTTTTAACCCTATGGCGTCAGACATTGACTAATCAATCAGCGTTGACGTCTCCAGAGGTCTACCCACAATTTCATGCATCGCGCTCATAGACGTCCGTCGCCGGTGGTTTCATTGGTTAAACCCTCACGCTATCCAGTACGTAGGTTGTGCAACATTTCTTCCAGATCCTAATGTTGTATAGACAAATAAAATGAAATTGGAAAAATTCTCTCCCGTAATGATTCCAAAAATTTTGGGGCTTTAATTCCGGCAGATCGTGAATACAAAATCACAAACGGCAATGGTACTAACCACGAGCCACACCCAGGTCAAGGTAGATTTCCGCTTCGCTTGTTCACCACTGCACCACTATTGTACCGTAAACATCTATTTGCAGCCCTCCTTTTTCGATTGTTTCCGTGACTGAACCGGGAAATGAATCGCAGGTATGGATCAAGATCTGTTAGCTGTTATATGATAGTCATCTGTTAATTACACTATAAGTAAATAACACCTGCATGGTATTGGAATATTACATACTAAAAGTAAGCTGTTTTAATACCTACTGTAGTTATGTTATGCTATAGGAGACTAAATTGCTGTAATAATATGTTGATTTCTCAAATTGTACCTGACAATAAATACAGCAATGGCTGCCGTTACTCATGGCGCTTAAAAATGGCTTCTAATCTAAAACAAACAAAAAAAGATAGCTAGATTTTTCACGAATGGGTCATACGAATCGTGTTAAGACTGCTCAAACCACGGGTCAATGACTGACAGTGTCTGAAACTTGGGTTAGCGGACAATACTGTTTGAAAATGAGTTGAGTAGAATATGATATATGAAATTTGCAGTTGTTCAAACCACCTTGTTCAGTTTTTCTGGCATGAGGATCACCTGGTTACAGACAATATTTTAATATATATAAACATTTATCTCTGTAGACCACAATATTTTGCAGGTGTTCTTTTTAATCCGGATTTAGATCCCATATTAATCTTGTACGATTACTTTCATAGAGTATTTATCTTTGATATGTAATAAAGATTTCAATTAGGCCCACATTTAAAGATCGGTATGTGTTTGGTATTTAAAGTTAAATTGTAACTCAATCATTATATATTTTAACCTGCATTATTATGTACAAACATAATGAACTACTTCTGGATTAAAACCCAAATTTCACTCATCCATAACTCATTCAGTAACTCCAACATGAATTGTTTATTCGCGAAAGCAGATATACAATGTGCGATATTAACCAACCTGGCTATTCAGAAATGGTATTTAGCATCCTTTCTCCACGGACCAGGCTGGTGAATACCTGAATGTGCTATTAGCAAACTTTTGCCCGGATAACGGTGCTACGCATACTTATAATTCGAATTCCAACTCTCACTGGTTATGGAACACGGGCTCCAACTTTTCGCCCCACCTTCCGCGCGGCACCAATGTGAAGGGACAATGACATCGGAAAATCTTGAGAAAGTTCCTCGGTTCTGGTTCGCGATTTTAATAATGCTTTGATCACTGAGACACAGCGGATCCACGACTTTTATTTAGACAGCAGCCTGTTGTTGTGAACTGCTCTAAATCGAATTCGTCTGTGTTATTATGCGATCTACCATAAGATTTTGTTCACTTTGTTTGGTTAACATTCGCCATCATGTATATACTGATGATACACAGCTGTCAGACTTGTTCAAAATCGGAGACAATCATTTTTATTTGACAATCACAAACATAAAGAATTGGATTGACCTAAATTGCTTAAAACTAAATGATGATAAAATAGAATCCACCTTGTCTAGTCCTAAAAATAGATTATCCCAACTAGTATCATTCTCCATGCAGCTCGGAAATAATACTATACAGTCCTGTAGTAAAAAACCTCGGCGTTTACTTGACAGTAATCTATCGTTTATTACACAGATTGCTGATTTATTAAGAAATGTTATTTCCTTTTAAGAAACATCAGAAACTACCTAAATCAGGATTCAGCTTAATCTTAGCCCGATCCTCAATTCTTTCTCGACCTGACTATTACAACAGCCTTCTTGTGGATCTTCCACAATACCAACTGTCTACATCAGCTTTAGAACTTTGTTGTCCTTGTTGTGACCAAATCACCTAGAACTAGCGACATCACAACTATAATATATTATTCTATAAGATCTCCATTGCCTCCATCTTTCTGCTCCAATGGATTTTAAACTCATTACTATAAAGAGTAAATGGCACTGCTTCTTCAAATTACATTCCATCGAAAACTCTACGAGCGAAATCTCCCAATCAATTGATCATACTAAGTTACAGGATGACAACTTTTGGTTGTCGTTCACAGGGCCGGATCCAGGAATTTTTGCAGGAGGGGGTTTGCCAGGTTTCTGTTTCAGAAATCTGCCATCATCGTCTCTAAATTACATAGGGATACATACAAATTGGGCTTTTTAAAACAGAGAAATCATTTTTATAGCGATGTAGGATCACTTTGTGATGATGTAATTTCATTGATGCAAGGCATTATTTTTTTTATGTAGCCCCCCCCCCCTCTGGATGCGCCCCTGGTTCGTTGGAAGTAGCTGCTGCTAAAAGGTGGTACTCATTTCCTATTTACAAACCTCGATGTACCTTATTGACATCAATCAAGAAACTCATCTGTTTCAGACAAGATATAACAGCGTATAGCCGTTCGGATGGAGTGAAATTCTGCGGCTGTCCCGTTTCATTTCATTTGTGTATTAACATCACACTGTCAGGATCTTTCTTGGGAAATCTTCCAACGTTAAATTTAGCAATGAATTATCACACCATAATATGTATCCTCGACTTCTTCTCCAATTAATGCACCATCTAATTTGCCCTGTGTAAAACATGGTTGTACAAAATTGACAATTTGGACACAGACTATGTCATTTCGAGACTAACATTAACATATGAGTCAATTTTATATAAATAACTAACTTGTTCTAATGGTATTCAGCAGTGTGTTGGAGGGGGGGGCGAAGTCCACATGATTCGTGAGGCGACCACCAATTCCTGTCCATGATGTGATGTCACTTCACTCAATTACAGACCTTATGATACAAGAAACCAACGTTTGGGAATAATAGGGTAAATTGACAAGATCTTGAACTGGCAACTAATTTGACAATGTGCTTAATTAATCTACTTAATAAAAATGATCTATACGTCAATATCCGATCTACATTCGTTCGGTATTATTGGTCATTTCCATATATGTTTTGTGTAATATACAAATTTATAGATTGACAATTACCTTTATAATATCGTAAAGCCAAAGCCCTTGATAATAAAACTTAATAAATATCCTGTCCAAATTTTGATTATTTATTTTATTAATAACGTATTCCAACCTCTTTTAATTAAGAAATTACTTAACATATAATCGTATACACGCCGTTATGAATGTGATTACACTTTGTCTACTTACAAAAGTCGAGTATAATCTTATTATCGAGTTAGACAGACCAAGATCCAAATACAACGTCATTATTATCACCATTTTACTATACTTAAAGGTCATACGTCAAATCCTAAAAGATGTCTATTTCGCGATTCCATCAAATCGATCAGTGGAGATATTGTTATGTAACAATAATTTCCGATATGCTTTGTAATGGGTGCTTATCGAATGTTCAGAAATAACTTTGATTAGATATAGGCAGGATCTGTTTTCTGAAAGCAGACAACAGTGTAAACAGAAATTGTTACTAAAGTCGGATGAACATCAATAAAAGCAGTTATAGGGTTGTACCTCTTAGATGGCTTCAACATCCGTGATCATAACGCCATGAATGTGTTCTTTTAATGGGGAATCGTTATTTTGGTGATTTTGAATTATTTAACTATTCATTTCTGATGTCATAGTGCAATAATAAAAAAAAAAATAATAAAAGGTATTCTTATCATGTACCTCCCTATTTGGAAATTAATAATAGCTTGGATAGTCAGGGCTATTTGTCTGCGATATCAGCCTAGTTGCTAGCTGATGTAAAGCCCCGCGAACGGACGAACGATCGTGCCTGTTTATAAAAGATCAGTATTATTATCAATAATTATTAGAATTTGATTAGAATAATGAAGTAAAACATAGAATTGCCAAATTGCAGCATGATATTATTCAGAACCAGCTTTTGTCTCCGTGGCATTATTGGCTTCTTTAAAACGCGCAGTAGGATGTATGGGACTTACAGATGATACATCCGTTAAACTTTGTCTATTTTTATATCTTTTTCATTGTTACTTTGGCCATGATTTAACGATATGTTAAAGTTACATTCTACGGTGTACTATTGCTTTCGTGGTACAAATAATTCTTTTCGTTTCACACGAACTATCTTTTAGCTTGTCGTTTTATTTCGGCATATCTGATTTGGCTCCCCTTGATTATTTATACATAGAGAGGGTAATACTGCACAGTGGGCTTCTTGAAATTTGATGTCATTGATTTCCGGGTTGTCATAAAATCAATACGTCTATCAGGCGTTTGTTAACTTCTTCAAATGAAGTACAAAACATTCAATATTTGTACGCCAGGGAAGAGCCGCATTAGCGTATAAAGCGTTTTGTTAATGGAATCCGTCTGCACCGAATAAGATGTGAGGATTGGATGATACCCTCGAAGGAAATATGCGACTGTCAAGTTGAGTGGATAATTCAAAGGTTACAACCTAGAACTGTAGAACCTTGTCATTAATTTACCAATTTTTGCCGGAGGCGTGAATTATGGTAACTAGAATAAGTGTTCTAGGTGTTTGATAGACGTTCTGAGTATAATGGAAACAGCTTTTTACTGATTCGTGATAAAGGCCTAATCTGTTGTTCCTAATTGAATTGTGGCAAACAAGTTTTTGTAATAACATGTAATTATGGCGGACTTGTTTCCAGTGATCAGGATGTGTTATACCGCCAACTGGAATGATATCACATTGTTGTTGAGATCTCTAAAGATAATGCACAGTACATCACAATTATAAATACTACACATTAATTCAACCATGTTATAAAACGTCTAAAAGGGGGAGATAATGGCACGTATGGGTTTTGTTTCTAGTTGCCTTGCCGAAACCCCTTCTTTTTTTGCACTAAGAAGTACCCGTTTTAACGGCCATCATGGAATAGAACGGGATGTGGCTAAAGTGTATGGAAACTATAATTACTGTACTGTGAACTCGTAATGTAACCAAGTTCATCAAGGTTTTCCGGTGTGGTTCCCCCCTCGTCATTGATGCAGGACTGAGCGCCTCAAAAGGACAGCTGTCTAGTCGTTCAGATGGGACGAAAAACCGAGGTACACATTGGTGTGCACGTAAAAGATCCTTTGACATTTGGGATTCGGTATGAGAGAAGACCGTAATGGCGCTGTCCTTTTTCCCAACGGACACGGTATTGCGTATACCCGTTCTCACTAGCCCAGTTCGGTGGACGGTAGGTCTTTAAACCGCATTTCATTTCCTTTCATAATATGACCAAATGATCTTGCTAAGTTCAAGACATATATATAATCGGTATTCCTTTAAAAAATTCCCTCAAAATCCGATCTTTTGAGTTGACTGCTTGCAAGGGACCCATGGTGTTTATGTTTCAGAAGATAATGGCGAAACGACAACACTGAGTCAGTTTCCGGCAAAATCAGTGAACTTGAATAACTCCATACCACTGGCTCGATCCCGGTATGACCCGAGACATTTCTTCTCGATTACAATAAAATCAATTTACATGCACAATGCGCATTCTTTATTCATAAAAACATGATCTCAATGAAGGTTAACTTCCATTTTAGAACAGATACCGTCAAGTTCTTCATAGCCTGGTTCATTTGATGTTGGACATCGACATTTCCACTCGCCAATAACTGTTTCTTTATCACCTCTGATGACCTGTCCCATGGCGTAACAGTTTGGACCTGCAATACATTAATCAATAGCTTATGAATTGAGCGTATGCCATGTATTGATTGCAATTAAAGCCATAGACCAACCTCCAACACCAATGTGTATCAGTGAGCTATGAGAGAGAGAGAGAGAGAGAGAGAGGGGTCATGGTGCTTGACTCCGAAGACCTCGCAGAATATTGCACACGTCAACAACTTGCAACAAATTCTGGTGAACTAAGACGATATCCAAACAACCAAACTACAAAGACTATCTTTTTGTTTCGGGGAGGTTGTTGGTGGTGTATCAAAATTGATTAAGAAACCAGATTTTCAGAAATGAACACTTTTTTTAAACGCGTTTATTCCATGGAAAGTTTCCACGCGTGCAAAAAAATAAAACTATTGTTGATAATATTAAGCTAAAGAAAAATGTTTGACAAAACTTAACTTATCAGTCTGAACAACATTAAGATTCACCTATATTGGTATATGGCTATAAAGCATATAAATAGACGTTCACAGCAGCTATGCCTTGGAAGCAACATATCCGAAAGAAAAGCTTGAGTGTTGACCAAGTTTGAAAAGCAGTCTGTTCACAAGCTTGTAATATCGGTTAGTGTCTATCGCATTACTGGGGTTATCGGAAAAGGGAAAATCGTGGAATGCTGAATATTTATAGGATGTTTCCCACTAAATTTGAAACAATTAAATACCTCAGTCTCTATTACGTTCACAGCTAAATTACGTGTTATTTTCAGTTTTCAACAAGACAAAAGGGTCCTGGCTTCTCTGACATTTTTAAATAAAACTTCCCATATACAGGGTTACTTACCATTCGGGCAAACAGGGCAACATTCTCCAGTTTTCCTGATCATGTTAACACATGGGTTGAACTCACAATCTATGCCTTCACAGGTAGTGATGGCCGCATCGTTCAGAGAAACTGCCACACACACAACAATCAGCAATGTCCCAAATATCATATTGGCAAACAGTATTTTGGAAATACAATAATACTTCCTCGAATTGCGTCTGTTTTGGTCTGTGGTGTTTGCACGATCTTATAAGCATTTTGTTTGATAATTAAATAACTGCGTGCTAAATAACTAATATTTAAAACGGATAAAATAATGCCCATGCTGCTTTTGATATTTCCGCAAATGAACTATTTAACTCTATTTAACTCTGCATATGACAATTTTATTGTTTAAAATGTAGACGTGGAGTAATTTATTTTAATTACCTTCCTGTAATTATGTTTGGCAGTTGCAACTGACTCCAGCATTATTAGTCATTTCAATATATATTTTGTGTAATATAGATATTTATTAGACATAAGAATAACAATCACCATTATAATATCGCTAACTCAAGACTTTCATTATATAAATGAACAAATCTTTGACAATATGTTGATTATCAAGTGGGAGATCATGACACGTATGGGTTTTGGTTCTAGTTGCGTTGTCAAAATCCCTTCTTTTTTCATTAACATGTACCCCTTGTGATTGGTAAAATGGGGACTTAATGTTCTACTGTTCTGCGTCCACTGAACTAATGATGACGAATGGAATAGGACGGAATCTAGTGTATGAAACTTAATTACTGTACTCCCCTAATATGACCAAATTTCATCTTGTTTGGTTCAAGACATCAATACAATCGGTATTCCGTCATAAATTCATAGCCTTACTCCAGATATTATAAGACTGTGTCTTCGTGTAATGAATATTTGCAAGGAACCCACGGTGTCTGTGTTTCTGGGGATAGTAACAAAACGACAGCACCGAGTCAGTTTCCGGCAAAATCAGTGAACTTGAATAACCCCATACCACTGGGGTAGTAATACTCTTTAGTAATTGATGGGATTATACTGACATATCGCACGGATAGCTGAATCTTTACAATGCATGTACAGTTTCCTAGTGCAAACTGTTAAAATCGATGTGAATATTTCAGATTCACAGTATGAATGTTCGATCATAATGTACATGTTTCTTTGTGTAGGAGAGCTTACTATATTCACCGATAAAGGAATATGTATGGATATTTAATTATAAAATGGATATATTCTTAATTAAACGATAATCCTATATATATTTTAGTGATTTTTTTTTTATTCAAATCCAGAGTTAAAAATAAATTCAAACAGAATTGATTAGAACTATCTACCAAACTTTTGAAAAAACCCAGAAAAAGGTAGCACTGATCCGTTTATCCAGAGATCTTGGGTTAAATACCGGTGTTAGCTGAGTAAACTTCCTTGAATTTTAAAGCGAGATTTCGATCGTCAATAGTGCATAGTGTGTGATCTGGTATGTGAAAAAATGAACACGGTTCCGTGTACGTTAATTAACCCTGCAGTTGGAATTTGCTGGCCTGACAAAACAACCCGCTGCATTATGTATGTCCGTCTTCACTAGTCCAGTTAGTGCAGAAAAGTTGGACGTTAAAAACCTTGTCCGTCGATTTTCTCCTCAGAAAACGTTGAAGCTCTTTAAACAGCCACAACGAGTGATGACGTTTCAAAACGGTTTAGTTAAATCTTTAAGACAAAGTAGACAGGCTTTTAAGTGTTCATAGTGAGCAGAATTTGAGATGAAGCAACGAATCCAACCAATCAATTTAAGATCTGTACATATTTCCATTTTGATACGTGAAATATAGTCTTATTAGAAGATTGTAAATTTTTGGGGAGTGAACCTAAATTTCTTGTCATTTGAGTTCATTGATGGGAGCGAATTCTTGTGAGCGAGAGGATGAGAAATCGGACATAATCTCAAGACCTGCATGTTAATTCCGACCGTTTTGTGTGATTTGACCTGGGACCGGTTGCTCAAAACTAAGTTATTTTAGCGATCCGTTAAACCCTAACGGGTCGTTATCTTGCTAACATGTCGTTTGTTAGCGGTCCATTAAATTTTTGTTGCTAGAAAGTCAATTTCATTAAAGTAAATCCAAGAGAAGACTACTGGCTCATTGGCTGAATTTTCAATTTACATGTATATATAATGTACATGCATATAACAACTTCATAAAAGTTAGTATTAACAAGAAATTTACATGTATATAATGTACATGTATATAACAAAGTTAATATTGACAAGAAACTGAAGACAGTGGGTCAACTAGCTGTGCAGTCTGTTCACAAAACTTGATTTAAAGACAAAAAAATCATTTACAACAGAAAAAAAAATACAGAATACTTCATTGTTTTCCTTTAGAAATTTTAGCATAAATCTGTATGAAATAATAGGTTTTGCGCTATAGAAATAATTGGGGCTATTATTATTTATAGACCCCCCCCCCCAATTCTGGTGAATTCTGTTGAATTCCACTCTCTAGAAAATGGAATAGTCCCCCCTCCCCATAGCCCAACTCTTTAGAATGTTCTATAGAAAATTACACTGGTAATCTACACGTGTGACTTATGCTACAGTCCACGAATGCCACCGTTAAACAGACAACGGATCCTTACACCTCTGTTAACTATAACGGCAATGTTACGGTTCCTCCAGCAACATTTTTTTCTCTCCGTTAACGTTACCTATCCGTTAACTCCATGTTAAAACGGATCGTTACAAGTTGTAGGAACTTTGAGCAACACCTCTGTTAACTATAACGGCAAGTTTACGGTTCCTCCAGCAACATTTTTTCTCTCCGTTAACGTTACCTATCAGTTAACTCCATGTTAAAACGGATCGTTACAAGTTGTAGGAACTTTGAGCAACCGGTACCTGAGCATTTGCTGACCTACTCACTACTGAAAGTGCAGGAGGACCGCACTACACACAAAACAAAAATTTACAAGATTAACCTGCGGACAAGACAGAAAACAGACATTGGAAAAAAAAAATAATTACTACTGTGGGCGATTCACTATAACCGTGAATATGAGTGTGCTGGGGTCGTATAATATAGCCACAAGTCAGGATTGGATATCGACGTATAACATTTATGTGACGATTATGCAATATGAATTTAGACTGGGTCTGCGGGGACTTTGTTCTAGGTCGGCGCTTACCTGGTATCACACCCCCTCCCCTACGCACCCAGACGATCGAATGGTACAAAAAAAAACACAACATCTCATTTACGCGTTGGCTAGCCCGTGAAAGAATCATGTCAGTTGGAATCCAATTGCACTCTGAGTAAAATATCCCTTATAGCACACGTATGTCCATCTTCATTAGAAAAGTAGCACGTGAAACCCTATTTAATTTATTCATTATGATTCATTCATTCACATTCATTCATTCATTACACAAAACGTCGATTGAGGCAAATGACACTTCTGAATAAATATTTTGTTCAGGTACAGTGAAAATCATTTAAATTCATCCTCGCATGAAGCGGACGTTAATCCCTACGGGCAACACTTGTGGTGAAGATTACAATGAAAACCAGTTTACATTTATGATACACATTTTTATTGACAAAGCTTAATGGAGGTTAACTGCCATTTTAGAACAGATACCGCCAAGCTCTTCATAACCTGGTTCATTTGATGTTGGACATCGATATTTCCACTCGCCAATTATTGTTTCTTTATCACCTCTGATGACCCGTCCCATGGCGTAACAGTTTGGACCTGCAATACATTAAAGAACAACTGATCAATTATTGAAGTTATGCTATGTATTGATTGTATTAAACGTTTATATCAGAAGTACTTTAAACACTTATGTATTATAGAATGGATAAATAAGCTATATCGTTGGGCCAGCGCAAAAGCAACGTTAGTGTCAAATATTACGAAAACTGTTTTGGTTGTTTTGGATAGAGCTCAATGACCATTGAATACCGCTCGGGTTATTCAATAGTTCAAGGGAGTGTATCCCTGCGCAAGTATTCCATTGAGTACCGCTCGTGGAATACTTGCAAAGATAACCCGAGCAGTATTCGATGGTTATTGAGTTCTGTTTTTATTCCATAACTACATGCAAATCTCAAAATACACCGTACTATCCTGATTTTCAACAGGAAGTGACAACATATTAAAACCAGAAACCCTATAAAACCAGGCAATCAGAAAATGTTAATATAGCCTATCTTATGCGGAAAAAAACAAGTCATTGATTTAAATAAGCCTAACAGAAAACTGATCTGCTAATATTTGCAGAATATCTACATGTACAGAGTGACTGTCGACATATCTAGAAATATATAACGGTGTTAACAAGACATGTAAACAACTGCATTATAATTTTGCATCTTTATAGCTACCTCTAGTAGCCTATGATAAAAACAGTATTAGTTCATTTGTAATAATTCAATATTTGCATTAATATATGCTTATACTGATATGAATAATGACCTGGGAATATTTAATGATGATTTATAGATCACTAAAAGTAAAAGCGTCTCCACACTCCCCAATTACACCATACTCAATTTCAGTGCTGGTAAAGTAAAGCCGAAGAAAGCTTAGTTTCGCACTAAATTAATCGAGTGAATTTTATATTTAATTCAGAGCAAAAACATCGTAAGTGATATTTTGTACAGAAGGGGTGACAATACCTGTAATTCCAAAATTGCACTAAAACATTCCAGTTGCCCTTAACATCACAAGTCAACTGGAGAAATGTGAAATATATTGCGAAACATTTCGAGTTATCAAAAAAATTTCAACCTGTAAAGTCTTTTTTCTCCACAATGTTTTTGCCATGAGCGAGAGGGGGAGATGGAGAGAAGAGAGAGAGGGATGGAGAGGTCGTGCTGCTGGAATCATTGGTTGCTGCATTTTTTTAACCTCAACATTTTCCACCCGAAAAATGACCACGCCACCGATATGCACGAAATTTGCGAACACTGTTATTTTCGGGTTATATCAAATTCCAGAAGAAATTACATGCCCATTAAAGCACGTTTATTCCATGGAAGGTTTCCACGCATGCAAAAATCTATTTTTCATAATATGAAGATAAATCAGAATGGTTATTCAAGAAAAATCGTCTGACAAAATTAACTTATCAGTCTAAAATAAAGCTAGCTATATACAGGGTTTACTTACCATTCGGGCAAACTGGGCAACAATCTCCATTGTTTCTGATCATGTTAACACATGGATTGAACTCACAATCTATGCCTTCACAGGTAGTGATGGAAGCGTCGGTCAAAGAAACTGCCACACACAGAGCAATCAGCAATGTCCCAAATATCATATTGTCAAACAGTAGTTTGGAAATAATACCTCCTCGAATTGAGTCTGTGTTGATCTGTGGTGTTTGCATGCTCTTATAAGCATTTTGTTTGATAATTAATAACTGCGTGGTAAATAATTAATATCTAAAACGGATGAAATATGACAATTTTATTTTTTGAGAAGTTTCATATGTTTTCTACTGAAATAAAACCAATGTTAACCAGGAATAGCGGCATCACAGCCATATTGTGACGTCATATCAAAAGTCCTTCAATCGATGCGCAGTTGTCCAAGAAAGAGGCATGCCGTGTTTCATGTCGACCGTGCTTGAATTCACGGAGCCTTAGGCTTTTTTCTAATAGCATCGCCTCCAAAAAGAAAAAAAAAACAGACAATGTCAAGCGGAGTAGCGTTTGGGACCTTTGTATACCCCCCCCCCCACACACACACATACAATTAAAACGTAACCCAATATTATTGTAAAATAATCGCAGTAAGTCGATGATATTCTCAATACACCTATATCCCAAACCTCAAACATAAGTGACATAAAAAATGTAAAACAAGAGTTATCTTTCTATATAACAGACAGAAGTGACGGGTGATAACAGATACACGGTCGAAATGTTGTTGTATGAGACTGTGAGAGGAATGCTGACAATTCAGGGAAAACGTACAAAAAGGAAAAAGTCGTACATTTCGTCTTCATTTCGTTTCAGTTATGAGAAGAATTTGTTTTCCATTCTTTGCTTCACTTTCGTTTGTTCAAATCTTCGTTACGCATCTCTGTTTTAAAATAAAATAAAATAAAGTACGAACAATCCAAACCATTAGACAGAATTCGAGGTCCTAAAAACGTTATTAGGCAAAATAGTGTAATCAGCAATTAATGGACTGCTCCCCGTGTAGAAAATACACGACAAACAGTGGTAACGGGTGTCCGGAAGAGTAAGCTTACCTTACCTGGCGCCACACCCGCCATAGCTGAATCCAAACTATTGGACGAAATCTCAATAAAATAGCATGTTTGGCAAATGAAATATCGGTATGCAAAGTGCACGTGATGAACTGTGTTAACGATGTAGTAGACATAATTAAGGAGATAGTAATAGTAAACGTGCCAATTAAATATATCTAGAATAATAGCTGTGAGAGACACATTATATTTACCAATCAAGTCAATGTGACGGCCATAAAACTTTTTAAAGGTTTTAATAAGTTTAGTGCGCACGTATCCTTGTAGTTGAAGTTTAGACGACAAATGCCTCGATCTACAGTCTATAACATAACATAATTAAAAAATAAGAATAAAAGGAACAAGCTCTCGCATAACGGATTAGCTGAGACACAATCACTCCATAAGCTGGTGATATTGGAATGTTACTACTAATAAATGGAAAGTTGACAATCGAGACGCAGATCCAAGTAGGAATCGTAATTGTCACTGTCAGTGGTGTTTTTAATTTCGAGTTCATCAGGATATTTGGAATGTGTTTAACCAATTCTATCACATATGTGATAATGGCTTACACCAATGTTGTACTCTAATATGCACGAAAACTCAGATCAGACTAAAAAATCCGTTGCCAATATAATAATACCATGATTCGTATACGATACTGTGGCTAAGTGGGTAAGATGCTGGCTCGCTAGCCTGGAGGTCGCGTGTTGGATCCCTGTGTATGCCGGGAAAATTCATCGGTGGTGTCTATCTTCATTAGTTCAGTCGGAGCAGAAGAGTAGGACGTTAAGTAATTCTTCGGTGCGGAGAGGGGCGAGGGGGCAACGCCCCTACCCATCCTCTCCCCTAAAGACTACTATTTGTAAAATTTGGGGTCGCATGGCCTCTGTATTTATTCAGCGTGCTTAGTACTTTGATGTTGGTTTCTGGCAAACTGTTGCTCAAATTAGATATCAGTAGTATCGAGGGTCGTGCTCGGGGTTTGGCATACGGAATCATTATAATATAGCTTTAGATGTCACATTTACAGGCATATGACGACTTCTTATAAGTGGCAATATAGTTAACATCTGGACTATTAAGATAAAGCCATTCACCATTTAAAATCGGCTTTCATCTGAACCTTATAAAAATATTAGGGGTGGTTCCACTACAAATCTTTCCGGTTTTACAGTTGTAGCGGGTATTTTTTGTTTCCGGGAAATTTCAGTCTTAACTTGATTCTCCTTGAGAAAATCCACGGTCTCGATTTTCTTAATGTATTTTTGTATGGGGTTATACCTTAGTCGTGGGGAATTTTAGTATATTATTTTTGTTCTGATTTCTATTCCCTTTGAAGAGTATGTTGGGATATGGAATTGATTGAAATGTACTATGAAAGTGCAAGTCGTTTAAAAACTCAATTTAGCCGTAAACAGGACTTGACATATTAATGGCCTACATAGTAATTAGTTTATTGGTTCTATACCATAAAATGTTGACAAACCACAGCATGTTGCGCTTTTAGCAATTGACAGGTGTTACTTTATGTTTAAATGATTAAACAATTTTTAATGGAACATACATTCTGATTTATAAAAGCATAAAACCCTCGAGGAAACGATATAAATCAATGAAACAATATTATTAGTCCTGTGGCTCCTCTCCGTTGACACCACAATCAGAACCAGGAATATATTACGAAACTAAATATCTTCAGAATGGCCGTGGTTCTACTACGCCATCATCGCAGTTTGAATGGCAGTATCGTATAGTATTTCTGAATTTGTTGGTATGTCGAGAAGAAGATCAACACAATAATATGATCAGACGGTATATTAACACGCCTGCTACGTTCAATAATAGAGCACTTCCCTTCAAACTTTGCCATTTTATTTGGCATATATATCCATCCTTTCTATAATTTATCTAAGATGAAAGATATATTATGTATAAGCTTAATCAAGAAATAGACCGATCGCCAAACCCAGTATTTCGAGTTAAACTGGAAATTATATACAATTTTTTCTTTCTTTTAGAGGCATTTAGTAACTGGATAGAGCAATACACAAAAACACATACTTATGGAATAACAGCTACTTAATTTATTTAGGCGACGTTTCGAAGAGTATTCTCTCAACGTTATCAAGCTAATACAGTAAAACAAGGATTAGGAGATCAATATATACAGAAAAACTATAACAACAATTCATGAAACCATACAGGACAACAACAAGATCAAAGGAGTTATTCAAAACAATCTAATTAACACTAAGCTTAATGTAGCCAGAGTGGATTAAGCAATTAATTACTATGATGATATGTACAATACTACATTACAGTTATGATATAGCAAGTGAGTTTAGATAATGATGATTAACTGTAGAATAGACTAAACTAATTAATTCTCTTAGTTTAATTTGAAAATTCCAGTTATGATATAGCAAGTGAGTTTAGATAATGATAATTAACTAGTAATAACTATGATCTGTTTGTGATTGGATGTACAATAGAATAAACTAATTAATTCTCATAGTTTAATTTGAAAAGGTAGATGTAACAGATAAAATTTATAATAATAATATTAAAAAAAAGAAAATTAATAAATACTAATAAAAAGTAGGAATGATGGAGATACACAATTCTAGTTATTTAATAAGTTCATCATAAGCACTGGGCAGGAGTATCCCTGTGTCGCGGTTGAGGTCTGGACTGTTTCTTTTAATGTGTATGGCCTCAATGAGTTTGCGGGTTTTTTCTATCGGTAGATTGGCTGCCAGAGTTTTATATGTTTTAATTCTGTGTCCTGGGTTGGATAGCATGTGTTGGGCCACAGCTGAATTGGTGGTAGAGGATTTTGATTTATGCTGACTAATTCTCTTATCTAAAGGCTGTCTTGTTTCTCCCACGTATTTCCTGTCACATATGCAGGTGATTTCATAGACACATTCTTCGAAACGTCGCCTAAATAAATTAAGTAGCTGTTATTCCATAAGTATGTGTTTTTGTGAATTTTTTCTTTAAGATTGGTTTTAGTAGCCCCGTGTCCTCCTTCAGAATATGCCGGGTGAACCTGAGTCACCCTTGAGCGTTTTGAAAAATTCAAGATGGCGTCCAAGACGGCCGCTACATCAAATAATCTTCTATAGCTTTTGTAGTATTTATTCTAGGATGACAATTTTGGTGTGTAAACGTAGGTTTCTGGGGTCAAGGAATACGTTGAAATCATTTATTATGTTGTATGGTGATTGGGTGATAGTGAAATCAAACATGCCAGACATTATATATGGCCTTTTAACTCGCGGTGGTTGGGGACGATTATTTCACCGAACCAAACTATATCTATAAACAAATTATATATTTCGGGACATAGGAGCGTACGAAGGATAGGGTAACGCCACATACAACCCTAGCAGGGGCTTCAGGGTCACATGGGTTGGTCCCGAAAACAAGCTGATTGTTGAAAATTTAAAAAAAAAACAAATCCCACCCGCAAAACAGGAATATAAACTCTCTAACTCTAAACTAGGTAATATCTAGTTTAACTTTTGGTCGTGTTCCAAGCTGCAACATGTGACAGCACAAGCTCAAAATACTGTATAATCTAATCCACCTCTAGTGCTCTGGCGAGTGACGAGGGAGGGGGAATACAGTCAAACTCTAACCATTATAACCATTTTCAAAGCTATTCTTTTCCCCCACGATGTAGTCGCATGTAACCGGGTCACATCCAGCAAGAGCATGTGCTGTCAGGATTTCAATGATAATTAACGTGTTTCTCCGTCGTTTGACCAATGTCAACTGTTGTTCTTTCCTCGATTGGTGATTCCACTGCAAGCTTGTTATGGACAGAGTTCTTGCAAATCGATGACTGAAACACACTGGGGTATAGGCATTCAAAAATAGAAATGTGTCGGCATCATTCCCGCCGAAACAATTTAGTCTAGCTCCATTGAATGGTGCATTTGCAGCGAACGTAAAAATACGTCATCGCAAAGCTATTGTGTGGCGTTCACTGGAAAATCGGAATCCACCAGAACTTGATCGGAAATTCAATTGCTGGGAGAAAGTTCATCTACTTTTTCCGATGTGGTTCCCCCTTGTAATTGGTGTAGGACAGAGGGTCTGGCAATGAACATCGGTGGATCTGGCACGGGACAGCGATAGTACCCAAACCCGAGCGAGGTTCCGCGTAAATATTGGCGTGCACGTAAAAGAACCTTTCGCAGTTGGAATTGAATGTAAGAGTAGCACCGCTGTCCGGGAAGAATTTCCCTCATAGCGCATTGTATTGCGTATATGACCGTCTTCATTAGTAAAGTTCGAGGAGAACTTATATGGGCCCCTGCCTGTTGTTCAGGCCGATTCATTGGGGCGGTTAACCCATTTCATTTAATTTCAAATGATGCATTTGGACTTTAAAGCAAAGCAAAACATAATCGGCGATCAAAGTATGTTGCCAATGATTCAAATCTTGGTATATTATATTTACTGATATTATATTTTCACGTTACATGCGCTTATGGAAAAAAGACGTCGTGTTACAGGGCGAGACAGATAAAGGACAATAAAATTTGACGACATTTTAACTTATCTTATTTTTTTATTTAAAACGGTACACATATATTTAATGTCTGAATCGTTAATTGTTCGTGCAGATAAATGACAGAATAATTAGACATCTTCACAAATACTTTCATTATCCTCATAACCAGCTTCACCCTTCTTTGCGCACCGACAATTCTTTCCATCGACAACTGTTACTATATCTCCCGAACCTTTAATTACTTGATGTCCGGCATAACAGTTAGGACCTGTAATAATATAAAAATAAAAATGACACGATTAAAGGGATTTTCTTTTTGAGGCTAGAATCAGTAGGGTCGTATTTAAGTAAAGTTCTAATGGGTCTGGCTTATGGTCGGGGATGGGGGCATAAAGGATTTTTTGTGTGTAAAATAGTGCATAAAACTGTTTTTTTTTTCTGAAAAGTCTCAAGATATTTGTCACAAAATGTTTGTCAACCAATATTCATATTTTGCAATAATAATTAACTAACCCGTTACGTGTTATTTTATTAAGCTACTATTGATGTTTATTGTATTAACCCGTTGCATGTTTATTATAGTAACCTACTACATGTTTTTATTGTGGTAACCCGCTATGTCGTGTTCATTGAATTAACCTACAATAGGTTTTTATTGTGCTGTTCCATTACGTACGTGTTATAATATTACCCCCCCCCCCACACACACACACACACACACCCACACCACACCCACACGTTACGAGTTATCTTATTAACCTCTTTATGTCTTGCATTTACCGACTGTGTGTTAACCTCCTGTAGTTCCTATAGTTGTTTATTATATTAACCCCTACGTGTTATTATATTAACCTCCTTCAGTTACCCACTGCGTGTTAATAGTGTTATCATAATAACCTCATTTATCACTCAATAACACATTTGACAGTAGATATCGCTTATGTGATAAATTACATAAACTACTGCGATATCTCCCGAATTTGATTGGTCAATCAAAAAGGAACTACTTTTTTATTTTAAAGAAACTACTTGTTTTAAATAAAAAGTAACTTCTCTTTTTTGTTAAAAAGAAACAGTTTTAATTTAATTGACCTTGAAGAAAATACTCGGTCAATATATAGGACGTTGCAATAGGTAAACTGCTGTCAAAAAATGATGTATTACTACGCTATCATGTAATCAGGTTCAGTAAAAGTAAAATCTTTACCCACGATTTATATTTATTTATTGGTGCTAAGAGGAAAGATTGGTGATAAATTAAATCTCCAACTTTTGATATCAAAAAAATATCAACACTCGTTGATAAAGGAAAAAAAAAAACTTGGCAGAGCCTCGCTTTTTTACTTTATCAATTTTTTAATGGATTGAAGAACGATCGCCTTTTGATAATTTAATTTAAAATGGATAATCGTGACTTTTTTTTTATTATCGTAACAATGACAGTAATTCTCATTAAACTTCTAAAACTCATTACTCCGCTCAGAATAAAGTAATTTGACTGAAATTTTTCATACATCCCTTTCTCATTTTCTATCTTTAAACTATTAAAGCGATAGCTGTCAGTGCATTATTTAATTCTAACATAATGAGTCTTTAAGAATTAATTTGGAATAGATATTTACTCACCATGGGGACAATGTGGACAACAATGTCCACGTTCTCTTTCCTGATCCACGCATGGGTTGAAGTCACATTTTCCATCGCATCTATTTACTGCGGCCAATGATATAGCCACACAGCTCAATAGTAAAATCACATAAAACGCCTTCATCTTATAATGTTTTAAGTTATTTCTTGGGTTCTCTAAACATTCTGGTAATTGGAAAATACTGCATCTTTACATATACCTCTTAAATTTGAATAAAATTTGCATAATAAGTAATTATGTTGACATTTAGCAGATGGTCTTTTGATCCAAACATAATTATGTGGGTTACAATTGTTTGAGAATGTATATTTAGTGCTTTGTTGAAATATAATTAAATCGAATAGTATGTTAATATATGCGTCGATATCATTTAAAGTGTTGAATTAAATACTTCACGATTGGCCGTCTGTTCATAAATAATTTTAAAACTATATTAATATTCATAATCTGCAAGGTCGATTTTGCCTACTTTATTTTGCGATTGGGTAAATTTCTGTAATTTTGAATAGTAAGTCTACCCCTTTACACAGAAGGCTCTTGGACACTTCATTAACGATTTTACTATCACGTCAACGCAGTACAGATCAATTCAATCAACACAAAAAAATGAATTCGACACGGAGAGAGAAAAATGAGATTTGTCGTGGACTCGACAAGTCATTTCGGGACTAGCACATGGCTCAATTTTATTTCAGTAATTCGTTTTTGCGTAGTGGTCTTTAGCAGTAGGACGAAACTGGAAGACCCGGAGAAAAGCCACGAGATTGGGTGAATTCAACAGAATTGTACATAATATTGAAAATTACGATTTTGGGGAACAAAGTGTGGCTTTTAGAAAGATTGGGTCAGTACAACTACTACGAGCCAGGGAGTGGGTTTGGGGTTTGGAAGCTGCCCTCCTAGCTACGTGAACGTAACTAAAAACATTGAGATATACTGATGTGCTTGTTTTTAGCTACGATTGGATGCCTCTAGTTCCAAGTAGCAACTCAATTTCTTTATTAATGCATGTACCATCTTTAAAATAAGTTAATTTTACACTATTAGTACTTTTACACATATGCAGCCCAATCTACCACAACAACGTTCATTTATCAGTAAATATTGACAATAAAGTAAATCTAGAGTTGTTTTTATGTGTTAATAACGTAAATTTAAAATGTCGGAAAAAGCAATCTACTACCGCTATGATTTAAAAAGAGGGGATTTGTATCCGTGTCTGGTAGGAGGATTATGTGGTTAATTGTAGTTGGATGTGACAGTAATGTTATAAATAACAATAATCAACCGTTGGTCAATTTTGCTTACTTTTTGCGAATGTGATTCGCGTTCGGCTTTGCAACGTTGATCTAAATGGGACCATCTTTTATCTTGAAACACGGAGAGTTCAGAAATGAGGTATGATATCTACTACCCCTTAGCTCTTGGTTACCCTGACTTTACGAGCAGATGGGTAAAACAGGAAAAATTATGATATCGTCTATAATTGGCATAATAAAGTTTAACAAAAACACTATTTTCACTTTTCTGGCATTCTGATCGGCATAACTTGATTGGGTATTTGGAATTCAAGTCAACCGCTTAAGTTATATTGGACTACGTTAAAGTACGTGTTTTCAGGGGCTGGAATAGCAGCAAAAGAAAACGTGTTTATGTCCGTCAAGTTTTCCAAACGCTATCTGCCCCTTGCCCTTCCCCCACCCACAATCAACAACTAACTAACATCCACGAGTAACTAAAGTTCTTTGGCAGGCGCAGCGATATGCCAAGAGTTGAAACTTGAACGTCGAAAAGGCCTCATTGCGTTAATTCCAGTGGTCATGAGAATTAAAGTCATTATTTGTAATCTACACTGCAATGAGAGTGGAGAAGGACCCACAAGCAAACATCCATACAGTTGCTTGTCTCTTCCAAATGAGGAAGATAACGGTAACAATATTTTAACATTAATGTGGTTACAAGCACCAACATTTGTATGGGAGACCTTTAAGGGCCATTTCTTAAGAATATTTATGAGAAAATGCTTTTAGCCACATGAATTTTCAAAATTGAAGCCATTTTCCAAGATCTCTTCTTGGAAAGTATTACCTAAATCCATGGTAACGTAACACGTTTTATCGTTCCATTTGCCTTTACGACTGCGATTTTCCTGTCACATGTTGTGAACTCGGTTTTATTCCCCTCCCTAGCGCTTCTACAGACTACCTAGTGCAGTCCACAAGTCTAGGATTGTGGCCCTTGATGAGCAACTTCCCAGAAAGATAATTCTGCAAAAATATTTACGACCCGAATTTACGTATAGTTCAATGTGCCCCTATAAACAATTTCGCCATTTTTTTTTTAAGCATTTAATTTTAACCAATTTTAACAGGAAAGAGATAACTCCGCAAAATCGTAAGAACTTTACGATCGGATTTTAAAAAAAATAGTAGTGATCTCTAAGATTCGTGCGAATATAAATTGGGACAATTTCTATGTGTGTTCTCCTTATGGTCAAATGAAAAATTCCATGCAAATTTAAAAGAAAATGGCGCTTTGAAGAAGAAAAGATGGGTGGGCCAAACAGTATCATCTGTCAAAAGTTGTGTTATTTATTGGGGTTGTTGTGGGTGCGTGTGGGCGTCTTCTAATTGCGTTTTATCGAAAAACCTAATACAGTTTATCAATATTTATATATGGATTTGTCGTTAAGCCCCATTTTATTTCCTTTCATTTCTTATTCATATTATCCAAGCCCGTATATAGAATTATATAAATAAAATTTATTGAACAAGCGACAGCCTGCTCAAATTCCATGAAGTAGAATGAAAATATGGTAGAGTGGAATTTTTGTGATAAGACCAACAGCTGCACGTTGAAAATCGGGGCTTCAATTAATATTGTTTCTAAAAATTGAATTTTTCAAAAATATTATACCAGCTGTCGTATGTCATCGGAAAGGTTAGAAATGGTGATTAGTGCTATAAGCGTACATCCGTTTACCTCTCTATTGGTGCACAAAAACTAAAATCTAAATATGAAAATAGCTGGTAATATAATGTACGAGAACATTCAACAATATCAATACCTATATCGCACTGCACCCGAGGGACGAACACACGGCAAATATACTAACAGAATATTAGCTACAAACGGAATATAACTATTAAATATTTTAAGTGAGAGGCTTCTAAAGCCCATCCCCACCGTAACCCATCCCTTTGACGCCACCACTGCTCTTACTTTTCACTTATATATTTCTCTTATCATCCTTACCCATGTCGTCTGGTCACATGTATCATCTGTCTCAACTCTGTTCCAAACCTTATTACCATCAGTTTCTTAAATATGACCAATCAATGACAATACAATGTTTAAAAAATATATTTTACTGCTAATAGCCCCCACCCCCAGAAGACAAGTCCGTAGACATTGGAAGTAATGAATAAGGGAATGGGTCGTGGAGCCGGGTGTATGGACAGTGCCGGATTAAGGCACGCCCCAAGGCACATTTTGATAGGTGGCCTGAAAAAAAAAGAAGATATGTTGGCCTTTACCTCTCTTCCTGTCAAGGGATTATCAAGGGAGACTACTCTTGTAGTCATATCAGGATACAGACCACAATGTGAGTGGAATGCAACACAATATGACATTACAGGCCATTTTATTTTTACTTTATTATTTTGTGGCCTGGATTTAGGTTGCCAGGCAACGAAACATACGCCCACACAGCGGCTAAATCGTCCGGGCAGTCAACAATAGTTGTCGCATATTAAGTAATTATCAGGAAATCATTAGAATTTGTTTGGTTTTTATAAAGTTCTGCCCCATGCTAACGTTAAGTATACGAATCATTTAATTTTATGGAATTAGCTGTCACCTCCACTGGATACGAAACATTTAATATTATGGCGATTTTTCGTACAATCAGGGGCCATAATTCGACAGGAATCAAGATCTTTGAGTTATGAAGATGCATTTCAAGTTTGACCAAAATCGAATTAAAATTCGGACCTCTACAGGGTCCACAACCTTGATATACCATATTTTTACACTATTCGTGGCGGCCATTCTGTTCAGCAATTTTGGTCCGATGTTCACGAAATTCAAACTGAAAATTCATTACAGTGTAACGGTGATATAATCAAGGGGCGATTTTTCGGACAATCAGGGGCCATAATTCAAGAAGTTACGATCCGATGGGTGCAAACATCGAAAGGAACAAAGATCTTTGGGTTATAAACATACATGTCAAGTTTCATCAAAATCGGTTGAAAATTGTGACCTCTATAGGGTCCACAAGCTAAAAACCTGATTTTTCATACAATCAGGGGCCATAATCCGATACATGCCAATATCGAAAGCAGCCGAGATTTTATGGGGATAAACCTATATTTGAAGTTTCGTCAAAATCGGATAAGAATTGTGACCTGTAAAGAGTCCACAAACCTGTAGAGAGTCAAAGGACGTCCGGACGGACGGGGGGGGGGCGACAATATACGTCCACATGAAAATGTGAGCGTATAAAAATGTATAAGCCTTTGGGAAGTATGTCTTTCGAAAGTAACATGTCGATATTCCGTAGCTTCATTGTTTTAGAATTAATTCAATGGACATCATGTTTCTTCCTGTTTAAAACTCCGAATTATGTCTGAGTAACTATTGTCAACGCTAGATTTAATTTTTCATTAATAAAGAAGCTTTTAATACCCATTTTATATACCAACATATTGGGCATGGTGTAATTTTAGATCCTTTATGAATGCTTTACTAAATGTTTAGTTTCTCATTCACTAGAGGATATCTGAATAAAAATGTATTAGCCTTTGGGAAGTATGTTTTTCGAAAGTAACATGTCGATATTCCGTAGCTTCATTGTTTTAGAATTAATTCAATGGACATCATGTTTCTTCCTGTTTAAAACTCCAAATTATGTCTAAGTAACTATTGTCAACGCTAGATTTAATTTTTCATTAATAAAGAAGCTTTTAATACCCATTTTATATACCAACATATTGGGCATGGTATAATTTTAGATCCTTTATGAATGCTTTACTAAATGTTTAGTTTCTCATTCACTAGAGGATATCTGAATTTCAAATAAGTATTGAATAAACATATGGTACTGAATTTACTTTAACATTACCTTTATTATTCTTGTACCTGTTGACAGTAAATGTAGATTCTGCATAATCAATCAATACACCTTCATAATTTCTTAACATATGAATAGTGTTGGAATTTTGGACAAAACGGAAAAATTTGATTTCGAGTTACTTTACCAGATGTTGCTCCGTATAAAGAGTGCAATGTATTCTTTCTTTGAGCAGACATGGCAAATCTATTTCTTTTTTAAAATTAATGAGCACTCTTTAATTTGAATGTATTGCTAAGGCTGGAAAAGAAAGACGTTTTTAAAGAGAAATTAATAAACTCCCGTTTTTTTACACATAGTAGCCTAAAATTTAAATTTCTTAGAGTATTATAGATCATATTCTATTAGTGAGTGCAGGAGGACCGCACTACACGAAAAACAAAAACCTATAAGATTAACGCAATGACACGGTTGAATAACATTTCACTGGACATAAAATTATTTCAGTTTGCAGTCGTTAAATTTTCAGCATTTTCTCCCGATGGAATTCGAGTAAACCAGCTAAATTAGTTTATATTAGACCACGCTGTAATGGCTGTATTCACGGACTGTAGTGTTATACAACAAAAAAAAAAAAAAAAAAAAAAAAAAAAAAAAAAAAAAAAAAAACATCAGTCGGCATACCTTCTGGACTGTCTAGCCTGCCTGCGGGTCCCTACGGGAAAATCAGGACATTAAACCCCATTTCATTCCATCTTACCTGTTGCTGTCGGGGTTAATATTAATGGGGGTAATTAAGTAAGACCCCAGGTTGAAAAATTTAATAAATGTTTTGGAAACATTTAGCCACATACATTTTTTTGATAAATTTCATACCTTTCTCTGCTTTACGCGCGACATTGTTTGTTTCGGAGCTTACGGACGGCGGACATAATTAATTTGTTTCGTCAGTTTTTTTGAAAGTTAAATGCAACTGTTGGTTGAATGAAATTCAGGTCGGTAAAATGTGATGTCCGTTTGCACCTAAGCCAGAATTGGGCCAATTTCCTGAAGAAAACAAGGTGTTCGCGTTTAATTTTCAAAATTTCACAGTGAGAATATTTTCGGGCATCATCATTCTTTGTTTCTTCGATTTGTTGTGGAATTAATTTTTCTGATATTCAAATGATAATAATAATAAATAGACACAGGCCTAAATTATGTTGCTTTTAAATATAATCGAGCGACGTCATAATCACATCTATGACGCTATTTATATTGTTGTATCACAGTGTTACTAGTTTTAGAATTTGTAAGACGTCTTTTACTATTTTTGAGTAAAAATAACACATTTTTTAACGATTTCGTCTAGTTCCCGACAACTATGGATTCTAGGTAAGATAACACACTGTTTTTTTTAGTAAAACCCGCTTCTTTTTCTTTAAATACAACAGATAATGGTTATAAAATAGATTCTATTTCAAATTACCGTGACTATATGAAATGAAAAACTAATCTATTATACTTTTGTTTTAGAATGGATTTGTTGAATAGTACAAGGAAGAAGGTGTTAGAAAGATATTATTCTATGTCATCTCTAGAAGATGATGAAGATGCATCGCCTAGATTAATTACCGGTAAGTACCCAACTGCTAGACCAATTACCCAACTTGTATAGATTAAGTTCATTTACTATATTCGTATATTATCCGACTCCAAGATTAAGTACCGGTATATTATATACTTTACCCAACTCCACGATAAGGTGCATCTACCGGTATGTAATCATACTTGTGTGTTACCAGACTGGATTAAGAAGTAATGGCATTATATATTTCACAAGTACTGGTTTATTATGTATTACCCAACTCCTAGCCTAATTAGTATATCTGAATTAAGTACTGAAATATACTCGTATGGTTTCAATCTCTAAGTTTAATTAATTGTAAATACCAAGGTATTGATTTTTTCACAATCATTTCCAGATCTGCCCGAACCAATTCCCGGCGAATCCTTTTGGGAAAAGACTTGTTCCGAAGACGGTTCTGATGTTGAAACTGCGAGTGGTTCAGAATCAAGCTATGACACAGAAAGATCGGACGAATCCGGGGGGAAAATGGACAATTCTGATTTAGGTATGTGTTTTTATAAGCTTCTGGGAAATTGTTGCCCGTAAATTTATTGTTCAGGGGAATGGGTTCCTTATGAGCAGCGAAACTTTCGTGTTTCTCGAGAATAAGAATTTGTTATATTTCAATTTGGTCGGTTATCGACAAGTTGTTTGGTCCTGGTCAAAAGCGTAATGTGGCAGAAAGCATCACATTCTATCGTATTAATTTCGTATAGATGATCAAAAAATCTGACAATTTGATGCTTTGAATCACAGAAAATTTAAATATTATTGTCAAGTTCACGCGCTGATCCACATTGCTAACCTAACCTGTAGGTCCTGTGTTCGCCCCCTGTGTTGAGAGCTGCTCGTGGTTACACACCTTGTCTGTGGCCCGAATTTAAATACTGGTTAAATACATCGCCAACACACAAGTAGGATGTTCACATTTGACTAACTATTCAACATACAACCTGTTTTTTTTTTCATGAATTCCCATCAGACTCGGTGCGTTCCTTGTGGATGTCATAATGTATTATCAGTATCAAGCAATTTCATTTGTATATTTTCAGTTCCGTCATTAGAAAATGTGGGAGAAAATGTTAGAAATCACATTAGTCATCTAAATTCAAAAATAAACAGTCTTAACAGGTAAATAGTCTTATATAGAATAGTAGATTATACATATTTTTGATACCATTATGATGTTGGGTGAATAAACGCATATCCTGTCTAGTACACAGCACATATTATGTTAAAGGGATAATCAATACAACGTCATCTAGGTTTATTATATGAAAGATAAATAAAATTTATTATTACACATTATTATGTAAGATATATGTAAGGAATATGAAAAAAGAGTTGTACAGTTATATATACGCTTACATTAACAATAATTTTATTTCATTTTCAGATACATCAACAAACTGCACTCAGACTGCGATATTTCCATGAATCGAAATTCAGTTCTTGAAGAACGTCTATATAAATCAGATGAGGAAATTGAATTTTATAGAGACCTTTTCTATGCGTCTAAATTACAAAGAACAACGATATTTATAACCATACCGGTTGTTTCAACAGACGACATTCGTAAACACCAGTTTATATCGAATGTGTTGGAAAGCTACGGCAAGTCCGACGGAAAGATTAACGCCGTGGGTCGAATTGATACAAGCCGTACCATGCCTAAAACTGACATAAACAATATGATGGATAAGAGAAACAACCACAACAACATGGATAAAAAGGATACAAATTTGGATATGAAAGATGGAATGGATGAAAAAGAAAACAGGAAAAATAATGATAAGAAGGATGATAGAATGAATAATAAAGAAAATATAATTGGTACAGAAGAGAACAGGAATAGTATGGATAAAAATATCACATATAAAGACAGCAGGAATATTATGGATAAGAAAGATAATAAAATGAATAAGAAAGATAATAGAATGAATAAGAAAGATAATAGAATGAATAAGAAAGCAAATAACATCGGTAAAGAAGAGAGAAGGAATGATACGGATAAAGAAGTTGATAGTAACAGTATGGACATGGGTGATGCTCGTAGAATGATTAATGATAAAAATGACGGATGTGATAGAATAAATAAGGTAAGGGATAGACAAAATAGAATCAATGACAGGTTTAATACAGGCAACAAGAGGGTTTCAAATTATCTTTTAAATAAATATAAAAAACTTCCACCTATAGAAAAAGTCTCGCGAATTCAGAGTCAGAAACCAGATTCAAAGATGTCTTCAACTAAAGCAACCAATTCTTCAAAGACAATCACCAAACAAAGACAGAATCAGGTTCCATTGACAAACGAAGAGGATGCTTTTAACAAAATAACCCGCCCAAATATCATGCGCAGAGATGACAGAGCTAAGAAAATACAGAATGGCCCAGTTTTGCCAAATCTAATCAAATCAGTACCACCATTACCAAACATGTACAAACCCAAACCAAGTCTAATCAAATCAGTACCGCCATTAGCCAACATGTATAAACCCAAACCAAGTCTAATCAAATCAGTACCGCCATTACCCAACCTGTACAAACCCAAACCACCAAGTGGCAAACAAACCAAACGCCCGTACGCTGGTAAAAGTAGAAGGTTACCGCCAATTTCAGACTTTAAAACTGAATTAAAAAAACCAAAAGAACTTTAATTGCAAATTTTTTCAAAGAAAATAAAACAAATGTACATCCAAATAGTGCTTTAATAAACGCAATATAGTTTTAAATAAATGTTCTCTCGAAAACTGTATTATTACCGGAAATTGAGATATTTCCAAGGAAAATACAAACAGCATGAAAAGCAAATAATGAATTAAATGAAGGATTTTTAGCAGAAAAAGAAATATATTACCAATTCATAAACTTTACAGAAAATTATAATCGAATGTATATTCAATATTCAATTGGGAAACAATATATTAATTTAAACAATTATGTATTTATATAAATGAAAAAAACAGATTTCGTTGTCGAAAAATGAAATATGTTTTAAAAGCCTACATATGAAGATATTATATTGATGTTTGACGATATTTTATTGATGTATGGAGATGTAATATTTATGTATGAAGATATTATATTGATGTATGGAAATGTAATATTGATGTATAATACTGATGCATGAAGATATATCTCGATGTATGGAGATTTTTTTGATGTGTGTAGATATTATATATGTATCAAGATATGAAAATATTAAATTGATATACGGAGATATTCTCTTGACTTTTTATTTGTTTTAATAAAACTTTTATTACAAGACTTTTGCATATTAAATACTCCTATGATCGTTGTGTTCGGGATCAGCCTTGGATAAGACGTGATCTCTGTAGAAGTTTTGGAAACAATTAAGTCCATGGTCAGTGGTCAGTCGGGTTGTATATCCGTCGGTGTCCAATCGTAGCTCAAATCGTGATCAGTCTCGATCCCGATCGTGAGAGATATCGCGACTTTACAACGCCAAAGAGCACATCGGTTCCTGATGATCGCGATGTGAATCTAGCATTAATTCGATACTGAAAACTATATGCTCGGGTTAAACAGAGTGAAAAGTAATTTGATTGTTAGATGCAAGTAACCAATGAGTGACATATTCTATTTATTATGGAATTAAGGTGGGAGACATACGCCACAATGTAATTAGCTTGTTATCTTAAAGTATGTGTATGGTATAGTTATTTCTAAAAAAAAAAAAAAAAAAAAAAAAAAAATAGCGATTTTGGTATACTCGTATACATGGAAACACTTTGTGCAACACATCAAATCTCACTAGAGGAATACTATAGATTGCCTGGAAAACACGGGAAAAATGTAAGTGTATTACAAACTTGCAGCCTTTCCGCTTGTTGTCGGCTCTTATAGTGACGTAGCACGCATGGGTTGCTTTATGTTTTGATCGAATGGCTAGCGTTTATGAGAACAGTAAGACTAAACGACTGAAAGGCAGTGGGCAGAGAGCCAGAATTGACTTAGCCTCAAATGTTTGGGGTAATGGACATCGATTACAGATAAATATAACTTCGCTCAGATCGACTAACAAACAGGGCTTGTTAAAATATAGACTCTATTCTTGTGATTAAAATGTTTTCAGAGGAATTTGAAGCATACTTTAGAATTAGATAGATAAAATTAGTTTGAACTTCTAAGGCTGGAAAAGAAAGGCGTTTTCAAAGGGAAATTAATAAACTCCCGTTTTTGGTACATATAGTTGCCTAAAATTCAAATTTCTTAGAATAGATCATATTCTATGCAATGACACGGTTGAATAACATTTCTCTGGACATAAAATTATTTCAGTTTGCAGTCGTTAAATTTTCAGCATTTTCTCGCGATGGAATTCGAGTAAACCAGCTAAATTAGTTTATATTAGACCACTTTGTCAATGGCTGTATTCACGGACTTTAGGGGGGGGGGGGCTAGTGGTCTAGAGTGCCGCGCTTCGACCTCTAGCTGGCCGGTCACCTCTGGTTTGCGGCTGTGGTTTCGAGCCATGGTATGAGCGTATGTGGCATGGAGATAGGGGCGCCTTCTCAATCTCGTGGGTTTCCTCCGGGCACTCCGGTTTCCTCCCACTGCTAAAGACCCCTACACGCAAGCGAATTATTAAAGGAGAGGGGTGATATAGGCCTTGTCCTGTTCCCCTATCCTTTCAGTTACTTGAATAAATATTGTTTAGAAAAAAAAATAAAATTATAAAAAAATAAAATGAAACCATAAGTTAGTCCCGAAATGACCTAGTTGTGTTGAGCGAACGTTAAACCCCATTTCTCTCTAGAACATTGTGGAGGCCGCAAATAACCGACCGCGGAAGCCGGCCACCGCGAGCGCCGAAGGCACAAAGCCCCACAAAGTGTGTCGGGGTAGGGGCAGGCGCGGATCCAGAGGGGGGTCAAGGGGTCCGCCCCCCCCACTCAGACTTTTATGCAATTTTATTGGCGATTTTTAGACCTGTAATTTTGGAATTTACCCTCCGGAAATACGCACCAAATTGAAACCCCCCGTTAATTGCTTGAGTGCCTTCAAAAAATCCTGGATCCGCGCCTGAGGGGGGGGGGGTCTCTCTTCAGGAAATTTTCAGAAATTGGAGGCCGGAAACGTGATTTCCTCAGGTTCCTGAGTCGGAGCCATTTAGAAGTACCTCCCCAGAAAAAAAAATAAATTCTTCCACAAAATTAGCGCATTCTGGTGTTATTTCAGTGGACCAATCCATGCAAATACGTGGGGATAGTGGGGAAAAGGAAGTGGATTGCAGAGCAGTAGCTTCACTCCCGTCACTCTTCCACCTTCACCCCTGTCACAAAATTGCTGATCACCCTTCACCCTTGACTATTTTAATCAATCATGCTTCACCCCTGAACCCCTCAGGTACCCCCTTCAGAATGGGGCGACTCGCCGCATTAACCACAAATATTTCAGAGGGTCCAAACTGCATTGAAAGTTCACTGTACTGGAGATATCGCATCATGTTCGTTGTGTGCACAAATTTTCATGAAGACTCGACAACAGGAAGTGAGTCGCATGGAGTCAAAGATCTTTCGTCGCCATTTCTTTTTTGCGATGATCCCCGACGGCAGAACTGTCTGTTCGGAGAACGCTACCGGTTATCTATGCACCCGCGTAAAAATCAACGCCATAGCGTTGGCTGGGGAAGTGGGGGGGGGGGGCGAGAATCATATTTTAATGCTAAATTCTCATCTTTTCTATTGTAAAGAACGTATCTCTGCGTTCTATACTGGAATATAAATGGGTTTAAACTTACCTTGATTCCACCTCCTTAGTAGCAGAACAAGTTGTAACCAAAATATTGCCGCTGAAGAGGATTTGGGTGCGTTTACTCGATTGACGATCGCGACACTCCATAGATTGAGGGAGCCCCAGGGACTTCCGATGGAGGGCCCTCGGAGCATCAGAGGGGCCCCGCCACTAGGCCACCGGCCGTTGGAGTCCTCAGCCCGAGAATGCTTGAGGCGCCCAACTGAGTTTTTGTGTGTGTGTGTGGGGGGAGGGGGTGGCTGGGCCCCATGGTGCCCCGTGGTTAATCCGGCGTTGGCGGAAGCCTTAAAAGGAATAAAAGGAACATGACGCGAAGGCCCGGGTCGGTGGCTTAAAGTTACTAATTATTCACCAATTTCCCTACAAAAAAAAAAGTTTGCTGGCAGAATCCTACGCACACCTCGAACAAATAACAGTGTATTTTTTTTAGTAATTTAATACATTTTTTTAAAAACATTTAATACATTTTTTGAAAAATTTAATACATGTTTTGAAAAATTTAATACATTTTTTGAAAAATTTAATACATTTATTTGGAAAAAATTCATACATTTATTTGGAAAAAATTCATACATTTTTTGGGGAAAATTCATACATTTTTTTGAGAAAATTTCATACATTTTTTGAGAAAATTTCATACATTTTTTGAGAAAATTTCATACATTTTTGGGGGAAAATTTCATACATTTTTTGGGGAAAAAGTTAATACTGTCTTGGAGAAAAAATATATTTGCTTTCTAGTCTTAAATCCGATGACTTTTACGGTAATTTTATTTATTTTATTTTTTTTTTTAAATGAAACTCGTGGAAGTTGTACTGATTTGGCAGTAGTCTGTTGATTTTAAAATTCTAAATCGGTGTCCAACGCCACTCTGCTTTACACGCGGCATTGTTTGTTTCTGAGTTTACGGACGACGGACATTGTTATTTTTGAAAGTTAAATGCAACTGTGACAGCTTAATTGGTTGAATGAAATTCAGGTCGGTAAAAAGTGATTTCGGTTTGCACCAATTTGGGCCAATTTCTTGAAAACCTAGCGTTTAATTTTCAAAATTTCACAATGAGAATATTTTCGGGCATCATCATTCTTTGTTTCTTCGATTTGTTGAGGAGTTAAATTTCTGATATTCAAATAATAATAATAATACAAATTGATACAGGCCTAAATTATGTTGTTTTTAATCATAATAGAGCGACGTCATAATCACATCTATGACGCTATTTATATTGTTCTATCACAGTGTTACTAGTTTTAGAATTAGTAAGACGTCTTTTACTATTTTTAAGTAAAAATAACACATTTTTTTTTAACGATTTCGTCTGGTTACCGACAACTATGGATTCTAGGTAAGATAACACACTGTTTTTTGAAAGATTTCTAATAAGAGTAACACGACACGTTAAAACCCGCTTCGTTTTTGTTTTTTTCAATAAAACTGATAATGGTTATAAAATAGATCTAATTAAAGCAATTCCTTATTACAAATTACCGCGAATAGATGAAATGAAAAAATAATCTATTACTTTTGTTTTAGAATGGAGTTGTTGAATGGTACCATGAAGAAGGTGTTAGAAAGATATCATTCCATGTCATCTCCAGAAGATGATGAAGATGCATCGCCTAGATTAAGTACCGGTAAGTACCCAACTCCTAGACTAATTACCCAACTTCTATAGATTAAGTACGTTTACTATATTCGTATATTATCCGACTCCAAGATTAAGTACCAGTATATTATATACTTTAAGCAACTCCATGTAATTATACTTGTGTGTTACCAGACTGGATTAAGAAGTAATGGCAATATATTCCACAAGTACTGGTTTATTATGTATTACCCAACTCCTACCCTAATTAGTATATCCGAATTAAGTACTGAAATATACTCTTATGGTTTCCATTTCTAAGTTTAATCAATTGTAAATACCAAGGTATTGATTTTTACACAATCATTTCCAGATCTGCCTGAACCAATTCCCGGCGAAGCCTTTTGTGAAAAGTCTTGTTCCGAAGATGGTTCTGATGTTGAAACTGTGAGTGGTTCAAAATCAAGCTATGACACAGAAAGATCGGACGAATCCGGGGAGGAAACTGACAATTCTGATTTAGGTATGTGTTTTTATAAGACTCTGGGAAATTGTGGCCCGTAAATTTATTGTTCAAGGGAACGGGTTCCTTATGAGCAGCGAAACTTTCGTGTTTTTCAAGAATAAGAATTTGTTATATTTCAGGTTTGCCGCTAAGTCGATTATCGACAAGTCGTTTGGCCCTGGTCAAAAGCGTATAATGTGACAGAAAGCATCACATTCTATCGTATTAATTCCATATAGTTAATCAAAAAATCTGACAACTTGATGCTTTGAATCACAGAAAATTTAAATATTATTGCCAAGTTCACGCGCTGATCCACATTGCTAACCTAACCTGTAGGTCCTGTGTTCGCCCCCTGTGTTGAGGAGAGCTCCTCGTGGTTACCCACCTTGTCTGGGGCCCGAATTTAAATACTGGTTAAATACATCGCCAACACACAAGTAGGGTGTTCACATTTGACTAACTATTCAAAATACAAACCGTTTTGTTTTTTTCATGAATTCCCTAAGACTCGGTGCGTTCCTTGTGGATGTCATTGTTAAACGTTCAGTATCAGGCAATTTCATTTGTATATTTTCAGTTCCATCATTAGAAGATGTGGGAGAAGAAGTTAGAAATCACATTAGTCATCTAAATTCAAAAATAAACAGTCTTAACAAGTAAATAATCTTATAAAATACTAGATTACACATATTTTTGATACCATTTTGATGTTGGGTGAATAAACGCATATCCTGTCTAGTACACAGTACTTAAAGGGATAATCAATACATATGTCATCTAGGTTTATTATATAAAATATAAATAAAATTCATGATAGATTAGAAGATATCTCCATTTCAGAAATATTGTACAGTATACGCTTACATTAACTATAATTTTATTTCATTTTCAGATACATCAACAAACTGCACTCAGACTGCGATATTTCCATGAATCGAAATTCAGTTCTTGAAGAACGTCTATATAAATCAGACGAGGAAATTGAATTTTATAGAGACCTTTTCTATGCGTCTAAATTACAAAGAACAACAATTATTATAACCATACCTGTTGTTTCAACAGACGACATTCGTAAATACCAGTTTATATCGAATGTGTTGGAAAGCGACGGCAAAACTGACAGAGAGATTAACGCCGTGGGTCGAATTGATACAAGCCGTACCATGCCTAAAACTGACATAAACAATATGATGGATAAGAGAAACAACCACAACAACATGGATAAAAAGGATACAAATTTGGATATGAAAGATGGAATGGATGAAAAAGAAAACAGGAAAAGTAATGATAAGAAGGATGATAGAATGAATAATAAAGAAAATATAATTGGTACAGAAGAGAACAGGAACAGTATGGATAAAAATATCAAATATAAAGACAGCAGGAATAATATGGATAAGAAAGATAATAAAATGAATAAGAAAGATAATAAAATGAATAAGAAAGATAATAGACTGAATAAGAAAGCTTATAACATCGGTAAAGAAGAGAGAAGGAATGATACGGATAAAGAAGTTGATAGTAACGGTATGGACATGGGTGATGCTCGTAGAATGATTAATGATAAAAATGACGGATGTGATAGCATAAATAAGGTAGGGGATAGACAAAATAGAATCAATGACAGGTTTAATACAGGCAAAAAGAGGGTTTCAAATTATCTTTTAAATAAATATAAAAAACTTCCACCTATAGAAAAAGTCTCACGAATGCAGAGTCAGAAACCAGATTCAAAGATGTCTTCAACTAAAGCAACCAATTCTTCAAAGACAATCACCAAACAAAGAGAGAATCAGGTTCCATTAACAAACGAAGAGGATGCTTTTAACAAAATAACCCGCCCAAAGATCATGCGCAGAGATGACAGAGCTAAGAAAATACAGAATGGCCCAGTTTTGTCAAATCTAATCAAATCAGTACCACCATTACCAAACATGTACAAACCCAAACCAAGTCTAATCAAATCAGTACCGCCATTAGCCAACATGTATAAACCCAAACCAAGTCTAATCAAATCAGTACCGCCATTACCTAACCTGTACAAACCCAAACCACCAAGTGAGAAACAAACCAAACGCCCATACGCTGGTAAAAGTAGAAGGTTACCGCCAATTTCAGACTTTAAAACTGAATTTAAAAAACCATAAGAACTTTAATTGCAAATTTTTTCAAAGAAAATAAAACAAATGTACATCCAAATAGTGCTTTAATAAACGCAATATAGTTTTAAATAAATGTTCTCTCGAAAACTGTATTATTACCTGAAATTGAGATATTTCCAAGGGAAATACAAACAGCATGAAAAGCAAATAATGAATTAAATGAAGGATTTTTAGCAGAAAAAGAAATATATTACCAATTCATAAACTTTACAGAAAATTATAATCTAATGTATATTCAATATTCAATTGGGAAACAATATATTAATTTAAACAATTAATTATGTATTTATATAAATGAAAAAAAATTAGATTTCGTTGTAGAAAAATGAAATATGTTTTAAAAGCCTACATAAGATATTATATTGATGTATGACGATATTTTATTGATGTATGGAGATGTAATATTTATGTATGAAGATATTATATTGATGTATGGAGATGTAATATTGATGTATAATACTGATGCATGAAGATATATCTCGATGTATGGAGATTTTTTTTTTGATGTGTGTAGATATTATATATGTATCAAGATATGAAAATATTAAATTGATATACGGAGATATTCTCTTGACTTTTTATTTGTTTTAATAAAACTTTTATTACAAGACTTTTGCATATTAAATACCCCTATGATCGTTGTGTTCGGGATCAGCCTTGGATAAGACGTGATCTCTGTAGAAGTTTTGGAAACAATTAAGTCCATGGTCAGTGGTCAGTCGGGTTGTATATCCGTCGGTGTCCAATCGTAGCTCAAATCGTGATCAGTCTCGATCCCGATCGTGAGAGATATCGCGACTTTACAACGCCAAAGAGCACATCGGTTCCTGGTGATCGCGATGGGAATCTAGCATTAATTCGATACTGAAAACTATATGCTCGGGTTAAACAGAGTTAAAAGTAATTTGATTGTTAGATGCAAGTAACCAATGAGTGACATATTCTATTTATTATGGAATTAAGGTGGGAGACATCAGCCACAATGTAATTAACTTGTTATCTTAATTTATGTGTATGGTATAGTTATTTCTAAAAAAAAAAAAAAAAAAAAAAAATAGCGATTTTGGTATACTCGTATACATGGAAACACTTTGTGCAACACATCAAATCTCACTAGAGGAATACTATAGATTGCCTGGAAAACACGGGAAAAATGTAAGTGTATTACAAACTTGCAGTCTATCCCAGGGCCGTATGTAGGATTTTAAAAGTGGGGGTGCGCCTTCATGTAAGTGATATAAGAACTTGCAGTCTATCCCAGGGCCGTATGTAGGATTTTAAAAGTGGGGGTGCGCCTTCATGTAAGTGATATAAGAAAGTTTGGATCAGGGCGCCCTTAATTAAAACCGACCGACTGATCAGTACCTTAAAGTTCCAATAGCATTTTTTTAAGTTATATTTTTAAAATTTATTAAAATAAAGCCCCAAAATAGATTGAACCTATAAACAGTCCTACCTTGTTAAAGAATAGTCCTATTAATCCTATAATTCACTATTGCCAGTTGAGAAATTGGCAAAAATATCATTTTCAACTTCAAATTCAAACGTTTGAAGATGGCCGTCCATGGAGAAGAATGGGAAAACAAGGGAGGTAACTGAGTAACTATTTCCTCAATCAACCAGTGTCGCCCTTTCTAACCCCCCAAAATTTTTGTCCATGATCGTATAATAGTGAGTTGACAACCTTTTGAGCAAAAAACATAGAAATAATTATATTTTGACTTTCTTAGAAAAAGTGAAATTGGAACTTTAAGAGCGCCACTGTGTGGTCATAACCAAGTGTATACATCATTTTATAATTGAAAGATTGTCAAATTATTATTTTTTGGGGGATGGGGTGGGGCGCCATTTCTCGGGGCGCCTTATTTTTCTGGGGTGCAATGTATCCCCTGAACCTCCGCTAGATACGGCCCTGGTCTATCCGCTTGCTGTCGGCTGTAGTGACGTAGCGCGTATGGGAGTGCTTTATGTTTTAATCGAATGGCTAGCGTTTATGAGAACAGTAAGATCATTAAACGTAAAGCAGATTCTGCGATTAAACGGCTGAAAGGCAGTGGTCAGAGGATATTATAATACCAGAATTTACTTAGCCCCAAATTTTGGGGTTAATGGACATCGATTACAGACAATATTAATATAACTTCGCTCAGATCGACTAGTTTGTGCGACAGTCAAGTCACGTAACAAACATGGCTTGTTAAAATATAGACGATTATTTTCTTGTGATTAAAATGTTTTCAGGGGGATTTGAAGAAGATTTTAGAATTAGATAGCCAAAATAATTTTGAATATGTTTAAGTTCAAATATATTGTAAAACCACATAGTTTACACATTGGCATCTTTACGCATTGTATGACTATGAATACCATACGATGGTCGACTTTTTACTTGTTTTTCTCCGTAATCCATTGTTTCTGGTTATAATAAACGAGAGAGTAGGTACGTAACATCAGATAGAATATCGACGCATTATAATTCTAGGTATACTTTATTTTTCTACCAAGTTTCTAGATTATGTACAGGTCCAGTGACAGGGCTCTAAGAAACCGGACGACGGATGGTTGGGGGGTGGGGGGCGGTGGCATTTTGGCGAATATTGGGGTAAACTGGGGTAACTTTGCTAAAGCACAGATGATGTACTACGTTTTATTTCTACTCATTATGTAAAAATGTGACCATCAAAAAGAACACTTTTTTCATCACATAAACTATATTCAGACTGTGGCCAACACTGGTGCGCTCACTATTGTAGCGTTTTAGGAACCCAGAGTAGGTCCGGACTACCGGCCGGGGCCCGGACACCCTATCGGTGATGAAAGCCGCAAACGGAACGAGGACGGAGTACTTGCGCTTTCAGAAAAGTCACAGCTTTTGTTCTACTTTACGATCAAGTACCGTGTATTTTCTTTGATTCATACCACCTCCGGCCCGCGTCCCTCTAGGCTTCAGTCCCCTGAAGAAGTGTCCCAGCTCCCCCCACCCCCCTTACGAGACCCGGTTGAAATTAGGTTTATCTGTATTCATACTCCCCGCTTTTAACAGGCAAATAGATTATACGGTGACTTAATATGAAAATTGTAGCCAAGGGGAAATAAATCTTGTTACCCAGAGCTTGTTTTAAGTTTCCGCACGACAATTATGTTTCAATTTATGAGATTTTTAATTGATCCATTTTCAGGGGTCGTGATATGCCATATGGACGACATCATGAACCTTGCAATATATAGGTCTATTTTCAGAACAAATGAATAAAAACATAACCGTTAAATAGATAATTAACATGAATAATATATTGAACATCTAAGTCAAAATACTTTATTTTGAGCAAAGTTATGAATACTCGATTGCAGTTTCGACAAGAAGCTTCCGCAATATAGTCTCTATTATCGGGTAGCATTGCTATAGTAATAAAAGGAGTCCGATTTTCCATTTGAACTTTTAATGAAGATATATGGTAGACTTTGTCTAAACCAATAGCTCATTAGGCTAGTCAGATTGTTTTGAGCGTTATTTTTTGTATTATAATGCAAATAACATTTGGAGCCAGAAATAAAGATCTGTAATACGTATGGTTTAGCTATTACCTGGTGCATTTTTGATAAAATAGTAGATTCACAGATTAAACTGGCAACTGCCAGTTGGAATTACGAAAGATCTTCATTGTGGCACGAACTGGGCCACTATGACGAATTTACTTGTTAAAAAAAAACAACAGTTATCTCCCTTGGCACGGCTCTCGGCTGCTAAGTGCTGAAAATATGTGATGAAGCTTGGACTTTTAAAAGGCTGTAAGACCGACTATAAGAGGTATTAAGATATCCCTGAAAGACGTATTGTTTACACAAGGCAGTTAACGAGGGAAATTAGTAATATTCTGCTGTTTATACGAAATGAAGTAAATAAAACAACGCCCACGTCTTTTGACATGGTTACCAACTTTGAGTCACTAGGAGTAGGACTACCGACTAGGAGGGCAAGGCTTTCTGAGTGAAACTGTAGTCTACGTCGTCGAAGGTACAGCGACATGACTTGAATGACGACAGTTCATATTAGTACAGATGGAAATACATGTCCTTTATTTCTACTCTACGATCTTTTTACAAAAGGCTTTTAAAAATTGATGTTGTTATCCAGTAACAGAATATTCTTACATTAAATACTTTCATAACATACATAGCTAGTTGAATGGTGAGTATTCATTTTAATTACCGGTATTATTAATTTTGCCTGTTACAAAAGTAGGCTGTTGCACCAGTGTTCTGACCAAAATTTAATTCATTACCGTAAATTCAAGAACTTTTTATTTTACACCTCGTGTACAGACCTTTACTTTTCAACAGATAAAAAATGGGCAGTACAGTAGCACAATTTACACAAAATCCACCTACGCCGCTACGGTACCTAATTCTACTATCATTTCTACACATTCATCCATAATTCGATATCTGTCCTGATTATGTACCATTCTTCATACGATATCGTCATAATTTAAAACTAACATGTTTTTGTTAAAGGCGCCTTGAAAATGCGATTTCGAGGCGCCCTATTTACACTACACAAGATACGTCCCTTGATTAGAGCTTCAAATCAAAACTTGCTTGAAAATTACATTGATGAAGGGCATTTTTGATGCATAAACGCTACATGTATTTAAATTAAAAATTTGGCATAAAGTATTCTTAATTAATCAGATCGATAGGCCTACAGTATAAATTATTGTGATACTGGTAGTGGTAGTTAAAATGTGGGATTTCAGCAGATATTTGGTTAAATCGTGCTACCCATAAACAGGTCCTTGATTTTTACTTATTCACTATGGTAGCATTTTGACTCCAATATCAAGTCCAACACAGCTTTAAGATATTTCCAAGTACACCGACACTCCAGCTAATGATATGGAAGAAGTATTGATTTAATTTTGTCAAGGTCGGCAGTGAGCTGTTCTTCAATTCTGTTCCAAAAGATCTGGAAAAGTCTCTGAAAACTCCACCTACATGTGGAAGCAGTGCCCTCACAAGCCTGTGTGGCTCCCAAGGGAAAAAGTTTCAGTGATGTCCCACTTTTTGCAATTTGCATACTGTAACTGCTTAGTTCAGTGCCTGTGCTTAGTTGATTTTTCAGATTAAAGAAATTTTAAAGTATAATTTTTATACTTTTAACACTTTATTTAACAAATTAATCTATTATTATTATTATATCAACTCAAAAAACATTATGTTTATTTCTCCTTCAACCCACCATTATATCCTAATATATCTTAGAAAAATCATTATTCTACCCTCTTTATTTGCTTGTGTACAGGTTTTGATCCTTAATCTTTAATCTTCTCATCAGTTCCACACTACACATATGTAGCTTGGGATTAGGTCTTCTTATCAAACAAAATAATGTGTACAGTCATTAGATTTATGCCGAACTGACATAGTAGTCTCGGTCACCCAGAACCCCCTAGTTTTCAACGTATGGAGGGTCTGGGTCGGTTCTCAATTGTTGACAAAAATTACTGGATAATCTTCCACATAAAAAACCAAACTCCCAGTTACGCATGGGCAATGGAACCTTTTGGCTAAAGTCTCGGTAAGTGCTAGATCTTATGAAGACGGGCCGATTTTGCTAGATTCTATAAAGCGAATCTGAAATATATCCCACAATTCACTTGGCACATCTATTATTAGAAACAAAATAGATATATGAGCAGTTATTAAGAAGATTGTGAGAAGCCATACGTCTAATTCATGACGAGAGAAAATTACCATTTCTATTAAAACCTTTACATACAAAATTTTAGAGAGTGTCATTGTTGACAAGCGAGATGTTTTGATAGATTCAGTATGTGGTAACTTAAAAGACTGGATAATCCAGACAATGACCTGCTTTCCGTAAAATTTTGAGGACCAATCCAGACAAATATTCTTAGAATATTTGTTTGGATGATAGAGACTAGGATGATAAACCTTTTTCTGACATCTGAACAGTGATAAAACAACCACATGGGGATGGGGGGGGTCTCGAAAGTAATATAATTTTCAGATTACAGCTTCATTTTAAATGCCACTTTGCAGAGTTTATAAATATGTGTAACTGAAGTCACATTTGTTTGGTCTATGGGGTTAATGAGCCACACAAACTGTTTTGTTAATCATTTCCATATTTTTTTCTTATTTATGGCATCTAATTTGCTAGTTCCTTTGGGAACGATCTCAGATCAGATGATGTCCTCTGGCTGTTACCAGGATCGTCATTGTTAGCTGCAATATGAAAATACTGCTTAACCCCAACCTTTCATCTGGAACTTTTTTTGAAACCACAGCCTCCATTTTTCACCATGAATTCTTCTTTGTTTGCCAAAAGGAATCTTTTTTTTTACCACACCTGACACCAAATCTGTAATAATTCAACACTATTTCAAAATTTGAAGTAGAATTTTTCAATAAAATAAAAACATGCGCATGTTCTTGTCACATAATGGTGGGCCTGTTCAAATGTGGCGAAAAGTTAATCCTTTGAATCTTGATTGACAAAGAAGAATAACAGGGAAAAATAGATGGCAAGGGTTCCAAAATAGAACAGAGGCAGAGGTAGAACAGTATTTTCATATTGCAGCTTAATGCGGACGAACAGGAATGGTTAGGGACATTGTTCAATCAGTGACCATTCTTAAATGAACTGCTAATTTGCTAAAATAGAAAAAGTCTTTGACTAACATGTATCCAGTTTTTGTACCAAATACTTGTAAGAATGTATACCTTTTAAGCTGATTTCTCCAGGATATGCATTGTACATGTAAAATCAATTATTCTTGTACACAACTCTAAATAGTGCAAGACTGATTGCTATGTTAGCAGTGGACGTAATAGGGAATACGATAAACCCGACATTTTTGACATTGTAGACATTTGATTATAACTGTACCGGTATTGAAATTTTGAATACACCCTGATCTATCACATACAGTACGCGTGCATTGAAATTTGATTGTAACTTCTTCTGTATGCATTCAGCATCAAACTTTGTCTGACTAGTATACACATCTGTTTAAAATCAGATGTCAATTTTATTTCAATATATTTCTCATTCTGTACTTTAGTGAATGACATTAATTTAATGTATGTTCAGATCACTGAACTAATATGGACCAATCAAATTAACTGTCATAATAGTTGGTTTTGGGGACTGTAATTTCACAATTGTAATGATTTATGAAACCGTAAGACCAGAACAGACTAGATAAACCAGTACCTGCTTAATTATGAGTTGGGTGTAGGTGGTTGATTTTGCTGGTAAATTTCGGCAACAAATGGCACTCGTAATACAAATGTGATAGAATTTTATTGACTTTCGTATATACCATACTTAGACCGGACACATGTATAAAGTCAGCTTCAGTACTAGTACACTAGAGTCTGAAGCCAATCAAATGGCTAGACTCCAATATAAAAATAACAGCCTGACCATATGCAAAGTAAGGTCACCGAGGAGAAGGCCAGGATGTTGTGTACAAATTGTTGTTTATATTTTGCGTTAAAAAAAAAACCGTTCAGTTTATCTCCAATTATAGTGAATACAGTAATAGATATGCTTGATTTAATCAATGAACGTCAAAGTCTATGATTTCAAATGGTTTTAGCATACCACTATAAATATTGCACAATTAATGATGATCCTAAGCTGGGGTATTTAACAGTCATCAAGATCCAACCTAACAACATAATCACTGTTGTACCATAATGTACCTTTTAATCTTAAGATGCATTATGTAAGATTTACCATTCTTGCTATATTATATTGAATATATGTCAAAATGTTTTATTCTGAGCAATAATGTTTGAAGTTTGGCAAGAGTGACAACCATTTTGAGTCTAAAAGAAAAAAAGACCCGCAATAGGGAGATTTGGCTCTTACAAAAGTCATCTTTAATTATAATAAGTAATTATTGAGCAAATTTAAAGGTATAAACAGTACATGTAATCAGTTTGACGAGATCGTTCTCAGCATTTTTGTCTGTGATAATAACAACATACTGATAGTTTGTTATATTTTTGCTAGATGGCCTGTGGATCAGGTAAGATGATTGACAGTTATTGTCTAATCGCTAAATGCTATTTGTAATTACAGCTATTTTCCTTTATTCATTTTTGTATTTTGAAGCTTTATTATTGGTCTACTGCTCAGTCATATTTTATTCACAATGTAATTTTGTGTTGTTCAGTGTAATATTGTTTTTGTAGAAGGAAAAAAATTTTGTATAGTCACTTGTTGTAACAGTAGCATTGACTTGTCCTTGTGTTATTTTTTATGTGAAATTTTTGGTTTTATTGTATCCCATCATTTTAGTTTGTTTGGTTGTATTTCTCACTATTCACAAATTATAATTGTTTTTACTTTCATGAAATTTGTAAAAGAAATATATCCTCCTAATTGCTTTCCGCCCTTTGAATAAAGTAAGGGACTATTAGCTAGGATTGGCTGTCTATTAGTCCATACATGTAAGACCTTCTGCTTCTCTAATTCAGGTAGATTAATCAAGCTTGGTGTAGAATGTATGTGTAGATATGCATTAGGTCAGTGGTTCTCAACCTTTTTTTGCCAAAGGCACGCCTTGGAACACATGAGAAAATAGTGACACACCTGACTAAAAAGTAAATATATATGAAAAATATTTGAAGTTTGCAAAATAAAAATATGGCACGTCATAGACGGAATACGATCGTAGACACAGACTGTCAGACACATAGAATGACTCAAATTAAATAAAGAAAAGCACAGTCAAATAGCTGGCCTCTTTAGTGAGAAATTGACAGATTTTGAATATGAGCATTTTTCTGCTTAGGCTAAGCAGAGATATGTATGTAATCATTTTGATTTTTCAATATTGTGACTGAGAGAAAGCTTGGTAGATGTAGATAGTTTCCTTACATTATAATTATAACATTGACAAAGTTCAGTTATGAGCATTTTTTGCTCAGGTTAGGCAGAGTTACAAGTAATTATTAGGTTATTAGATGCTTTAAAGATAAATATATGCAAGTAATTTATAAGTGTCATCTTATTTTGAGATCTAGGCAGGAGACTTCAGCTTCACTGTTGGCATATTTTTGTATTAATCGTTTGTGTCCTCGTCATCCACATTCTACTGATCCGATCTATGTGAAAATTAGTATTCCTATGTTGTTATTATTAGTGAGACAATAGGGCTTATAAATGTCAGTGATTTCTCCAGCATTATTGCCTATTGCCCTTGGTCAGTTGGTACTATCTTGTAAAGTGCTGTTTCTTCTGACAAAATGAATCATTATTTTTCAGTCTGTAGTGTATAAAGATATATTTTATAGAAGCTTCTTCCTTGTGAATTTGTAAGTTTATAACTCTTGTTTGAATGGACATTATGTTTAATTTATGGGGATAAATCCAAGAGAAACGCTTTATATTAACTGTTAGTGTTCCTTAATGCTTTTTTTAGAACCTGGTTTGGACTATTCTGAAGTTTATCGTTGGATTCAAAACCAGAATATTCTTCTTCCACACTACATAACTGCACCAAGTCTCTATGGAGGAATTATAGAATATGATATGATTCAGTATACTAAAGACCAGACAGTTAATATACACAATCAGCAATCTGTTTGATCTATCATGGATCATGTTAAAGAAATACCGATCAATTGTTAATTATTTCCTTAAAGTCAGTGATATTTTTATTTACTTGGAAAAGACATGGTGGTAATAGACTATATGTAGGTACAAGGCACATGTATGTACAATTTTAGTTTATATGTTAAGAAGTATAGGATGTTACAACAAGGGTGTGGTATGGTGTTCGGTGTTATTTACCTGTACTTAGATTTTTTAGCTGTCACAGGCTGTCAGTTTCTTTAAAGCTGCCAATCTTCATGGATAATATCATGGCTAAAATATAAATTGTGTCAATGGCATTTTTATTAATTGAACTGGAATATACAGGTCACTCTTCTATGGAATACAATTACTGCTTATTACTGAGCGATGTCATTGTCAAGCATTATTGTGCTGTTATACCTTTTAGGAAAATCAACTTCCACAGTGTTTGTCCCTCTCCATTCAAAGAAAGCAGTGAAGTATTAAAATGGGTCTGTTTGTCCTTGATTTACACTTTATGGAGCACAATAATTCTCCTAATTAAAAGGTAGAATGTTCAAACCTAGTCTAGATGTTTATTAGGTAAATTATGGAGTTCAAAGATGAACTTTTCCTGCTTAGGGTAAATAGAGATGAGCAATTTGATTGGTTGATGATTTGGGACACAATAGCTTAAGTTCTAATTAAGTGAGAGTGATGAAGCTTGGTGTATAGTTTCGTCACATCAAGACCTTGATTTAAGTACGATAATGAACATTTTCAGCTCAGGGTAAGCAGAGTGGTAAGAAATTTGATTGATCGAGACTTTGGATCTCGACAAATTACATTCTAAAAAAGTGATAGTAGTGAAAGTTTGTGTATAGTGTCATTATGCCAGTACCTTACTTAACAAAGTTCGATGCTTAGCATTTTCTGCTTGGGCAAAGTAGAGACTTGAAACTCTGATTGGTCGAGACTTTGGAACACAATTACTGTTCTAATTGAGGTAAAATGTTCAAGCATCTTGCAGGTGTTTATTAGGTGAATGTCTTGACAGAGTTTGATCACACACCTTTTCCCCTTTTTATTATCAAATCATAGCTAGCTAGTAAAGAGGACTGAGACTAGCCTAAAATTGAATCGCTACCGGTAATATCTCTTTTCTGAGTAAAGCAATTTGACTGAAATTCTCGGGGAAATATTATTTTCATTATCTATTTTTTTAACCCTTACAGCGAGAACTATCAGCTCTTTATCTAATCTTACCTAATACCCCTTTAACATTACCTATTAAAGCTTAGCAATTTCCTTGGTCGATGCTCTAGGACAAAGATAACTTTGATACTGTGCTTCAAAACCTTGACTGAGTTTGTTCGTGAACATTTTATGCTTAGACTAAATATATGTAATCAGTTTGATTGCACAATACTTTTGAAAAAGATAAATGTGCAATTGTTCAATAAGTGTCATCTATTTATGTTGGGTTTTTGGTGGGGAACATCAGCTTAACTACTGACTTGTGTATTTTGCAAAGGATACAAAATACCTCAAATTAATAATGATTATCATTTAATGGATTCTAAACAGTAGGTAAGGGTTATCGACTGAGACAGAGGGGTTCAAGTTAGATGAACACCCGAGCTCGTGCAAAGTTGTACACTGAGAACGCGTAGCGTTCGAAGTGTTCAATGCACGGGCGCGGGTGTTTATCTAACTTGACCCCGAGGGTCGAAGGTCGATAACTGACTTACATACTGGATTCTTTGTGTAAGAAGTTGAACGAGTGAATGAAAATGGACGAATACGAGAGAGACGCATGTTTATCACAGACCCTTTATCACACAAAATTGTTTTACCAATTCGTCTATAACAGGTACGACCAATATGCATTATTTTGCACTTCATATATTGTTGTTTACTCAGCAAATTGGGGAGTGGGTAAATAAATGAAAATGTGTAGGCCCTATAACGGTTTATTTACGATGCATACAAATCAGATTGTTCAAATGTCAGGTTTTTGAAAAACAATTTTAAGAAAGTTGGATTGGTATATGGATAAATGTCCGAATGGTTTGGTTAGCGCGTGCGTTGTGTCATAAGGTCTGTCATTCAGTCAACTGGTGTGGTTTCGATTCCTCGGTTGTACATGTACGTGTAGGGCCTCCCGTTTCCTTCGGCTGCTAAAGACCTCTACGCCGAGTGAACGTTAAATCCCATTTCTCTCTCTCTCCTTACAGACAAAAGAAAAAATATGCGACACCCCTTATTGACTGCCCAGACTACTTAGCTGCTGTTTCGTTGCCTGACATTCTATCTTTAAAATCCACAACGGGCCAATGAATAATGTAATGGGGTATGCTGCATTGGCTGGAATACGTTTTACATTAGCGAATTGTCAGCCACAGAACAAACTATCTGTGTGCGAAAAAAAATATCACGTGTGATGATGTAGGATTGATATTTTACAAGATGACAATTATCTAAAAAAAAATGTTCAAAGAGAAATTTATCCCAATTCGCTAAGTTTTGTGTATTTGTTGGTTGCGTTTTCTAGCTAATGATAATATTTATTGTTTTAACTACATGTACATGTATTTTATCTTTTTAAAATTAACACGGCGTTTCTTGTTATTGCTAATACACAGTGCACGCACGTTAATGCGCGGTTGTCTGTTTTGACAATCACCGGGTTAGTATATGTTGGGGTGTTCATTTATATGAACACCCACTTTTCCTCAAATGATCACCTGTGTACGTGCTAAAACAACACAATACAGGTTGGTCAGTAACTTGAACACCCGAGTGGGAACAAAGGGTCCAGTGTGTAAAATACCAGTTATCTATATCATGTGTACTGGCTATTAAATTTAAACACTAAATTTTGCACTGAATAGTGATTTTAAAAAAAAAATTAATAAAACTGAAATTAGTCACAATGTCATCTTTAAATCAAAGTTATTCATAGGGCAAATTTATTAGACAATATCCGGACTTAAGTTGAGAATAATGAATAAAAACAAGTGTCTGCATAACTCATGTCTCCATTTGTATGGGAATATATAATTCATGTCTTCATTAAGTGTTGATGTTTAACTTCATTCATTTGGGCAATATTTACTATATAAGTGCATGTTGCCGTACAGCCCAGTGTGACTCAGCTAGACAAAAACTCAGTGGTTTCAAATCTCTATATTTATATAGTGTTTCGATATCAGACAGTGTAACCTGCCAGTGGCTAATCAAAGATCTTAATCCGCTCACATTTGAATGTTTTAGTCGTCATTATTCTGGCAACGTTTAGATACAGGTAATGTGCTCTCAATTAATGTCATTAATATATTCACTTTTGAAATATTTAAAATAGTTCTCTGGTATATAAAATATATTTACAATTAGTTTTCCTAAATAGTACATTGAGCATTCAAGGTGAAGGTGATTGTTATTAAAAACATTTATCAGAAATTCAGTTTGATTTTTAACACAAAAATGTATGTATTATCGATGTCCCACTAAACTCAACAAGTCTTTTTGATTGATATGTTAATGTTTGAATATATGATATGTGCTCTTTTGGATAGTTTAGTGCACAGGTTTATTTGAAATATAATGTAAAATTTTAAGCTTATAAAAATCAGAGAAAGTTCATCTTGGGCTGTAATCTTTTTAAGTTATTTGTCTTCAAATGATTGCCACATAAATCAAACCATGCATGATTAAACTTTACTTCTGAATATACATTTTAATATCATACATGTACATGTAGCTGTTTGGTTTCTTTCTTTACAAAGATGTGTTTGTGACAAAAATAAAGATTTGACTCCTTTGTTTTGGATAAGATATATTGATTCACTGTTAAAGTTACATTATGGGAGATAAGATAAAGAGATGGCAGTTCTCACTATAATAGTTAAAAACTAGATAGTGTAAAGGTAATTTGATGAAAATTTCAGTCAAATTGATTCATTATTAGCCTTAAAAAACGCGTTTGAAATATTCACATAGCCTCGGTCATCATTACTCAAATCATTAATATAAACAGCATATCCACTTGATTGATTTAATTATCAACGGCCATTAAGCGGCATATAGGATTTTAATCCACCAACATCGAAAGGCTAGCCTTGACATCAAGAGTTTATTATGGATATGTTAATGCTATTTTAATCTAATTCTAAATTTAAATTTTCTATTACAAATGGACACGTGTAGGATATGGAATTTTTAAAAAAAAGTATGTGAATGCTGGTGTGTTGTACAAACTAGCAGTTTTATTTGTCTGGATTAAATGAAGTATGCAACATGTGAATATTTAACAATTACGCCGTCATATTTAAACACATTTGTATTTCGGTAGCAGACGGGTGTTGACTACATATATATGTGTACATTTTCTACCGGTAAATACATATATGATGACAAATATAAATACTGCATGTTTTTAGGGGTGTGGCTTTAATAAAATAGTTTGAAACCAATGGCATGTTCTGGCTATAAATTTATAGTAGTTTGTGTTTTCATTGAGTGGGTTTGGACAATGACATAAAGGGAAGTTATCAGTGTTCCCATCATTTGATGTGTGAAGGATGGGAAAGAACATGTTTCCGATTTGTCATATAGTTTTTAACGTCATATAAAGTTGACTTTTCTCATTGGATTAAACAGTTTTACAATAACAAATGGATTATTTCTGAATTTTTAGAAGAAAAGAAAGAAGTAAGTTTTTAATTGTGTTTTGTTATCTGTTAATATTGATATTACATGGATGTAATTTGAAGGGTTGAATACCATAAGGGGGTTGGGATGGCCTAGTGGTCTAGCTGGCCGGTCACCTCTGGTTTGCGGCTGTGGTTTCGAGCCCTGGTGTGAGCGTATGTGGCATGGAGATAGGGCCGCCTTCTCAACCTCGTGGGTTTCCTCCGCTTAGCTCCCACTGCTAAAGACCCCTACGCGCAAGCGAATTATTGAAATAAACTGAAATCATATGTTAGTCCCAAAATGACTAGTTTGTGTTAAGTGGAGGTCAAACCCTATGTCTCTCTCTCTCTCTCTCTCTCTCTCTCTCTCTCAATACCATAAATTCCAAAGGATATTACAACTACCTTTTGGGACATTTAACATGTAAGTCGTAAGTTGGATCTAGGGCTTATATTTATATATGTTTCATGGAGCCTCTCAGTATTCTGGGTAATTTGGTTTCATCCCACTTAAGTTCTTAAGACCCATACATCCACCTAAATTTTTGAAATAGAAATTTCTTTATATTAGTCCCAAAAAGACTTTTCATTAGGGAAACATAAATAACAAAATATATCTGGTGTTTCCATGGCAAAGTATTGGACAAGTTTGTTAAATGTTTTATTCTTATTTGGGTTTTTATACGCACACATAGAAATGTGGACGTATATTGCCGTCGCCCCCGTCCGTCTGTCGGTCCGTCCGTCCGTCCGTCCGTCCGTCCGTCCGTCCATCGTCCACAATTTTTTGTGAACGCACTAGAGGCCAGGGTTAATATCCGATTGACTTTAAATTTATACACAGTGTTTAAAGGGACAATAACATTCTTGCTGGCTTGGTAGCTCCAGAAAATAAATAATACCCTTATTCTAAGTACTAGATGTTTAAGTGTCCTACCTGTTGTATAAATTATCCATTACAACCTATTTTACTTGTCCAGAGGGTTCGAAAATATTTTAAAATCCAAGTCACATTTGAAAAGGTTTACATTAGACTTTTCAAATCAATTGGTTGAATTTTTTCCAATTTTTTAAAATAGGTGTGTTAAGATGAAATTTATATCATCATTTAATTGGAATATTCTAAAATAATACGATTTGTTGACCAGAATGAAGATTGGGACATATTATTCAGTTACAACAAGAGTGTTATTGGGGCTTTAAGGTCATGAGACGAAGAAGCCTATTGATTTTCAGCAATATCCGATAATTACTGCCAGAGTTATGACCCTTGATCACTTTGAAAAATCTTGTGAACGCTCTAGAGGCTAAAGTTAATATCCGATTGACTTTAAATTTACACACAGTGTTTAAGGTCATGAGACGAAGAAGCCTATTGATTTTTAGCGATATCCGATAATTCCTGACAGAGTTATGACCCTTGATCACTTTGAAAAATCTTGTGAACGCTCTATAGGCTAAAGTTAATATTGGATTGACTTTAAATTTATACACAGTGTTCAAGGCCATGATACGAAGAAGCCTATTGATTTTCAGCAATATCCGATAATTACTACCAGAGTTATGACCCTTGTTCACTTTGAAAAATCTTGTGAATGATCGAGAGGCTAAAGTTAATATCCGATTGACTTTAAATTTATACACAGTGTTTAAGGTCATAAGACGAAGAAGCCTATTGATTTTCACGGATTTCCGTTAATTAGTGCCAGAGTTATGGCCCTTGATCACTTCAAAAAATCTTGTGGATGCTCTAGAGGACAAAGATGATGTCCGATTGACTTCAAATTTATACACAGTGTTTAAGGTCATGAGATGAAGAAGCCTATTGATTTTCAGCGATTTCTGATAATTAGTGCCAGAGTTGTGTCCCTTGATCACTTCAAAAAATCTTGTGGATGCTCTAGAGGCCAAAGTTAATATCTGATTGACTTTAAATTTATACACAGTGTTTAAGGTCATGAGACGAAGAAGCCTATTGATTTTCAGCGGTCTCTGATAATTATTGCCAGAGTTATGGCCCTTGATCATATCAAAAAATCCTGTGGACGCTCTAGAGGCCAAAGTTAATATCCGATTCACTTTAAATTTACACAGCGATTTCAAATAATTACTTCCAGAGTTATCTCCCTTGATCACTTCAAAAAACCTTGTGACACTATAGATGCCAATCTTATCATCCGATTGATTTCAGACTGATACACAGAGTTTAAGGTGTTGAAACGAACAAGTATTTTGATTTTCAATGAATTTTGATAACTGAACAGCTAAATCCATGATGTTAAATGTATCATATATTAATTGTTAGCGTGGGGTAAAACTTTATAAAAAGCTAACAAATTCTAATGATTTTCAGATAATTACATAATGAGTTGTTACTCTTAATCATATTTTAGTGTATTACAAATGTTTCATTCCCCAAAAAAGTAAAAATATGCGACAACCCTTGTTGACTGCCCGGACGATTTAGCTGCTGTGGGCGTATGTTTTGTTGCCTGGCAACCTATCTTTGATAATTGAGTGACATTTTGGTTTCATTGCATGAGAAGGATGTTATATAAAATGTATTACCGGTACATTTAATATAAATAAAAGAATATTTATAAAAAAAAATTATTACATGTTATATTTATAAGATTTAAGAGGGATATTTATATGAAATTTATTACATTTAACATTTTGTTGAAAGCTATATTGACAAAAATATGTGCAGATAGATTCAGCATTTTTAAGCTAGAGGTAAGAGTTAGTAAAATTTGAACCATGGATTTATTTCATACTTGATGTTATACGCACAAGGGAATTATTAAAATAAATTGAACCATATATATTAGTCCTGAAATGACCTTTTTCTATGCCGAATGGATGTTAAACTCCATCTCTCTCCTCTGGAGTCATTGACATTATTGATTTAAACAATTCTCTATTCCATCTAACTTTGTAAATTGATGCGAGATCATTATTATGTATGTTTTGAAAAAGTGTATGATTTAAATGATTTGTTTTGGTTTGAGAGATCTATAGTCTATATTTGGATATTTTGTTTGGTTTTATCTTGTTATCTCTTTTACAATGTAAATACAAAAGCCTGATAATATGTTGAATATATACATGTATTAAGTTTTTTTGTCATCTGTTCACCTCAAATCCTGACTATTTAATTAATGAATATTTTTACTAAGCCTATGAGTGGTGTATTTCCCAGATAATTTTAAATTGAATGACATAAAACAATGATCATTTTACCGTTTCTTGACATCATAAAATGTCCATATGGTTGTGACCATTAGCAGATGGTTGTCAAATTTCTATTCGATTTGATAAGATCATATGAATAGTTTTATATAGCTCGATAAATTTGTAATAAAAAGAAGAAAATTATCAGCTAAGTATATGACCTAGTTATAGTAAATCACAAGAATATAAAGAAATTAGTGAAAGGTGAACTGTTTACTTTCTATACTTAACTAAATAAAGTTGTTGACCTTTGACCTGTATCTATTGACAATCTCCATGTCTTCTTGTGGTATACCTAGTTTAAAGTCTAGATAAAACTGTTTGTTACTAGAAATATAATGGCTATTATTGTAGTATTTTATGTAATTGCAACATGATTAATTACAGGTAGGAAAGGTAAGAGCTAAAAGTAATTTAAATGTAGGACTTTAACCCCATTTCATTTTGAATGTTGCACTTGTCTGAGTCAAAAGTTATGGTACAAAAGTACATGTATGTAGAATTTTGGAGGTAAAAAATTGCATTTATAATTCAAATAATAGTTTAATGTTTTGCAAATCTTTTGTTTCATTTTCTTGATAAAATGTAGTTTTAATTTCGATGTATGATGACATCAGTTTATTAGAAAGATTGGCCAAATTTTTTGGTGAGAGATTTCACATTTGGGCCCCACAAAGGATTATGGATTGTTTTCAAATTAGACATATTTGGAAAGATGGATCATATACATGTATCCAAATTCATAGAGGTTTCATAAATCATTTTAAGTTGTATGCCAAAAATACTGCAAGAGGAGGGTTGAGGAAAGCCCATTTGTGCCTCTTGTACTTGTGTATCAGTACTATGCTTGTGTATCATTGATCTATACTTGGAGAATTATTAATAATAATAACTTATTATACCCTAAACAATTTTATTTGATTGAATTAATTCATGTGAAAACCGCACCACCCTTTTTCTCGAACAGTTTTATTATTATGACAATTGAAAAACATATTGAATTCGTGAGAGAATTTTATGTTTGTGATCTTTATCATAACTTGAATAACTTCACCTTGATTTATTATTATTAAATAGTGTTCATGTTACATATAGAATGTACAAGTAATAATATGCCATAGTAAGGAGATTTAAAGCAAGCTTCATAAATTTAGTTCTTTCAAATTCTAAAATACTGTCAATAAGGTATGGAAATGGATATAAAACAAATCCAGGCATGAAGTATTTTCTCAAAAGATGTATTCCTTAAGTTACATGTACTTACACATATGATTTATTTCTACTGATCCATAGTAAATATGAAACAGAAAATGCCATGGGCCACCTCCATTGTTCTTATATTTTTTTTAAGCATTGATATGGAATTATCATAATTATTTAATGTATAAATCATAGAATGGTTCATGTAATGGGTAATGTTGGTTCAAGAATACAAGGGTTCAACCTTGTAAATAAGTTAACATACGGTATTAAGATGTCGTCATGTGAAATACTAAGACATTAAGATTCTGACTCTTTGTACAGTTAAACTCAAGCTGATGTTGAGTGTGGAATTTCATTAAAGAAATAGAAGACAAGATTTCCTGTTCAGAAACGAGATGATGATTCTGTGAAAAAATAAAAATATGTTTGAAACTGTTGTGATTGAATTGTAAAATATTAAACCTCGTCAAAAGGGACACAAATTAATAACAGCAGGTCGGTTCTGTTTTGTATTCTGTTCATTCCAACATCTAATGAATCTTTAAATTAATTAGTTATCCAGACGTTAGATATCTTGATTTGAAATGTTACTTGAAATTAGGTTTTCGTATTATGTCAACTCCTCCACCAGTAGGCACTGATGAATCCATAAAAATATAGCTACAAATAATTCCATTCAATCATTTTCTTGAAAATTATGAGGAGGGATTTGCAATCTTCTAAATTAGACTATCAAGAAAGGATGCACCATTTCATTATTTTAAGACAACATTAGTGAAAGTTATAATTTTATGATTATATTGGGCCTATAGTCATGGGAAATGATGTTCCGGTTGTCGTATGGTCCTGTGTAACTTGATGATCTATCAAAATACCGCCCACAGTTTCCATTTCATCCTTCACTTGTTTGAATTAAGGTCTTTGAATGATTTTGTTCAATTGGCTTATTTCAAAAATTACCGGTCTCTTTTGTGGTGCGTCATTCTTGAAACAGATGAAAACCATATGTACAATAGTCACAGTTGATAAACATCACTAAGTCATTGGCTTAGATTGTGTTTGGATTTTCAGTTATTACACCCAAGGTTGTTTTATTAAGATACACCATCGGAGGTTAAGACTTTTTTTTGTGAAGGTAAATGATATTCTTTTCTTTGTGATAGGGCTGATTTTGTTAGATTTGATTTGACTAGCATTATATCCATTTAGTAGATATATTAGATTTTTTATAATGTTACATATCTTGTGCTTTATATGTACCCACATTGTGCTTTATGTACCATATTTAAAATGAACATTTCTCATAATGTAATAAAAACACATTTCCATGATCAAAATGATATTCAAGTCTTTTCAAAATGAATATTTATACACATACTTAAAACAAATCAATACTTTCATCATGAAAAAATGACTAATTTAGATGACAAAATGTTTTTGGCATTTCAAAACATTTGTTATGTTTTTCAAGGCACACTTTTCGACATAATGCATTTAAAAACCATCAGATAAATCCTTTTATATTATCTTTGGTGTCTACCCTTCATAATCGTAGCCGATACATAAATCACAACTTTAGTAAAAGAGCACCACCCTGAAACATCAATGTTTTAACTTTTTAAAAACTATTTGGGCTTGTTGAACAGTTTTTGAGACATAACGGATACATAAATCACAACTTTGTAACGGCACACCACCCTTAAACAACAATATTTTAACTTTTTAAAATTATTTGGGCTGATTTAACAGTTTTTCATATCATCTGTGGAGGTTGTTGAATGTTGCGCGATTTTCTGTTCCATTATAATGTAAATACTGAACACAGGTGAAGGTTTTTTGAGCTGAAATTTGTTTTTGTGATCCAGCTTCCAGAATATTGTAGTTTGCAAGCATTCGAAAGGTCTCAAATGACGATCAGTAACATTTTATCTTTTTATATTATATTTTGTGGGACGGTTACTGGTATATCTACACATCTCTGATGATCATAAGTTTTTTGTTTAAAAAAAAAAAGTTCTGAGATAAATAGTTCCATCTGCAGATTTCACAGTAATCACTATAGTTGATCTGTTTTCTCAAAGGATGACGTTATCGCAGTGCATGCCATATTGTAAGAAATAATTTTCAGTACCATATTCTTGAAGATGCAGTATGCAAGATTTAGATAAAAAGCTAACAATCTCTTGCTATAAATAGATTAAAAATATATAATGAAAATATTAAAAATTTCAGTCAGATTTATTTATACTGAGCAAAGTACCGAATGTTTGAATTTTTGATAAGATAGCCTAACTACATGTAGTCTTGATTGTCAAATACCATTGCCACAATCATAAATGAAGTCAATCAATTGGCAGTCTCTGTGTGAGTGCTATATCTATATTAACACTTAACGAAGATATAACAGACTTTGTCTAATCCACTTAATATTATTTATCCATGAAGCGGTGGACAAGAGAGTTGATTATGTCACTGAATGTCTAAATAAAAAAAGAGACCTGCTGATGGCAAATTTGACTCTTACGTAATGCATCTTTTTAGAATGGTTTATAAATAGTATGGTTATATTTTACATAATCGTGAGTTGTTGAAGCATAGTTACATGTAGGTCTATAATTGAATGAAATATTTATGACTTCAAACTGATGAGAGCAATTTTATAATTTATGTACAGAATAAATGTCATTCTTCAATTCTGATAAGATAAAAATAAAATCTGGATATATTTCTAATCACTGACCATGTGGCGCAAACAGTTTTTTAAAATGATTTAAATAACTTGATCAACTGGTTGAATAATATACATGTATAGTCTGAATAAATCCCTAATAACCGGCCACAAGGGGAGGGGTAGCAGTGATCTTGAGGTAAACTGAGTTTTAATTAATTTATCATAATTCATTTTCCTCTAGTAAAAAATATTATAAAGAATTGATTAACCAGTTGAACAACAATATATAGACTAGTATCAACTGACCTCTTATTGACTATTGATGACACAAATTCAACAAACTTGATTCAACCTTCAGGTATTAAGTCATGAAATCATTGAACCAATCTAAATCTTTTAACCCATTTACTTTCTATAAAAGATTATATATATATATATCAGTCTGAATAGATTTCTATCTAATTATAACATTAACTCAACTTCTGATGTCACGTATGAAAATTGTGGAGGTGTAAATAGTTGTGACCGTTAATATAGATTCTATCTCTATAACCAAGAGAAAAACAACATATTTTTAGTTATTGTATTTTTTTTTTTTTTTTTTGGCCTCCAGAGGCATTATCACTCTATCTCTATAACCAAGGACAAAAACAACATATATTGTAGGCTATTTGTAGCATTTATTCAAATTAATTATACTCTCATATGAATGATTATCGAAAAATTAGTGATGTGTGTGTTAGCAACAGTTGTTTGAAATTTGCAGTGTTTGTATTTGCAAGACATATGTATGCCAAAATTCTACCGATTCAGAGAAGAGCTCATAAGCGCTAATAGATTACTGTTTATCTTTGAATTTTTTTACCCGTATTAGTTTTGGGGGATTGGTTAGCTGCAACCATCAATCGTCATCTACATGTAGATTAGTTAATGAAGTAATGAAGAAAAATATGGAATGTCCTGTGAAAAGTTACATGTAGAGAACTTTGAAAAAAGGTGAAGAGTGTTGCATCACTTAGTGGGCCCTGGTGTTGTAATTGCTGATTGTGCATCTTTCAATGTTGGCCAGTTTAATAGTAGAATACTTATAAAGTCTTAACTTAGTTAGTTCATCAGTTAGACGTGGTATCTTCTGTTCAGAATTTAGACATAAATATGTCATGTATGTGTGTGTATGTACAGTTTGATGTACTTCATGGTCATTGAATACATAAATGTTTTTCTTGCCAATAATAACCACCAATTATTATTAACAGAAATCAGGAGGTCGTATACCACGAATTCATCATGATTATGTAGCGTAACCTAGAACACAAAAATAGAAAATTGAGCAGGAAACATTTTCTTCCCAGTCAATTAATAGAGAGACGGTTTGTTGACAGTTCTTTTCTTGATTTTTATCAGACGTCAAAAATAGGTACTGCACAAATATTTTAGGCCTTTGGCAATATATTGGTTCTGGTGTATTTATGTAAAAAATTTTGTTGTTCAAGAAGTTTTTTTTCTTGTTTGAGGACCTTAATGAATAAGTTATGGAATTGTTTATGTGTCTAATTGTTATTTGTTGATGTTTCTAACAAAGTTAATTAGTTGTTAATTCACAAGGTGGCTAGGTTGGATGGCCGAATGGTTAGCATATACGTGCTATATCATAAGGTCTGACAAAGAGTAGGATCACCTGTCGAACCCCATTTCTCGCTCTCCCCAAGTCACTAGAATTTATATGTTTCAGTTTTTGACTGTTGATTTAATATGCTTCTTTATGTTTTTTATTATGTACCATGATTTTTGGTTATATTTCATTTTCATCTTAAAAAAAATGTGGTAGTTCCACTGAGTAGGAAATAAATAATTGATTTCAACTTTTCAGTAAATCATTAACATTACATGTACGACAAAGTAAAAAAAATGACATAGATAATCGAGACCATGATACTTAATGCAACTTTGAGTAAAAAATGAAGTTAGCTCTCACCTCAAATCAGTGGTCTGGACTTAAATAAAGAATTTGAGAAAAAAGTGTACAAAATAAATGACTTTTCTTAATATAATTCAGTTAACAGTATTTAAAGTTACAGGTAGGTGTTTTATGATAATGCATATTGATCAATTGATTTGACAGAAAATGTTTTTCTATTTTTCAGAAAAGCATGACATAAATAAGATAAATTCTACACAAGGGAACCATTCTGAAAAAAGTGACCAGTCAACTATTCTAATCGACCAATCATTGCATACATTATCATCTGACCCAAAGAACCAAAGCGTTTTAAGTGACCATAACGACAAGACCAACGGTTCCTCTGGACGATTTTTTCAATCATTGATTAATAAAAGAGAATACATTCGTGGAAAAGTTCAGAACATCCAGAAAAACATCAGTAGCTTTCGTAATAAAACTTGTAACAAAAGTCCCAAGAAAGAGAGAAAGAGTCCTAAAAAGGAAAGAAAAAGTCCTAAAAAAGAGATAAGAAGTCCAAAGAAGGACAAAGAAATTGTAAAATGCTGTATTAATGAGGATGACAACAAGGAGGATAGTCCTATACATTCTGATAAAATACATTCAATATGTTCCGGACTCAGTAACTACCAGATATGTTTTGTGGAACTGATCGAACCAGAACCAAGCGAACCAGAAATACAAGTTGACATTGACACAGAAACAATGGCTGTCAAAAGAAAAACTGGCGTCTGCTCACAGACTCCATTACCAGAAGACATGTTTTGTAAAACTGAAGACGAGAATCAAAATGAATTATCAACACAAGTTGGTGCCGATAGTCAAACTACTGGTATGATTTTAATGTTATTCTGACATGATGTGTTGGATTTTCGTTCAAAAATATTAAATATGCTGTCTGGGCAAAATTCTCCTGACCTCCCTAGTAGCAATTGTATGATTTATATTAATATTTTGTTAAAATGTCATACCTTTCCAGTCATTTTTATATGAATATCTTCCATTTCTATAATCTGAAAAATAGATCTGTTTAAATATTTGGATGCGTATAGGCAAATATGAAGATAAAATAACATAAGATAATTAACGTAACATTGCAAAGCATGATCTCTTTATTTTTTGCCAGTCACTAGTAGGCTACATTAGTTGTTTGAGTTGTTTGCCCAGTTATTTGAGTAACATAACAATATGTTTGACGCAAAATAGCCTGGTTGGAGCTGACATGCTATGAAACAATATTTCATTCATTCATTCTTTGGTAGCTTCTGCTTCATGAATTAACTCATTTAATTATAGAACATCTATTGTCACTTTTTACAACAAGCTATTAGTATAACTTTATGACAAGTTTATAATCTGAGTAAAATTGTAACATGTATATTGTAGGTACAGAAACTGTTAGTAAGAGTTTAGATATGGAGGCCGATGAAGGAGAAGGAGAGGAAAATGATAAGTAAGTTTAAGTACCCCAAGACATTTTTTAATGGTTCAGACTTCAGACATCAGTTCTACTGCCCACATAGTACACTTACATGTACTAGTATACTCTGTGATGCCATACTCACTGTTTGGACATTTTAATTGTGAACCATTGGTTCTGACACAGGGAATTTATATTAGTTTGGTTGTCTATATAAACGCAAGAAAAACAAAACATAAATTTAAATAAGCTCCCAACAAAATAGTACAGTTACATGTATGCTGTTTGGACTGTATATGACTAACCTGTCCTTTATGGATTGGCAAACATCTGAACGGGGATATGCCCAATCTGACACTAAGATATGTCTGTAGAGGCTATACCATTACTAACCTGGATTACCGTTTTATAATAATAGGTGGGATTAATTAAATGGTCAACCCTTTGAAGCCAATATCTGTTAGTGAAATCAGTCTGTTAAATGACCAAACCATAATAAGGTTAACCTATGATGAGTAGACCTTGACTTTTTAATAGTACCGATAATTTTTTTTTTTTTGAATTGAAAATTAGAGGACAATGGTAACACTTTGAAATGACTAGAAGGCTGTGATTAGAAAGGTTTAGCAGCATTTCTTGATATAGATTTTAGCAGGATTTCAAGGTTTAAAATTTTGCCTTTTTATACGCCCACATTTTCATGGGGACGTATTATGTCGTCGCCCCTGTCCGTCCGGACGTCCGTCCGTCCGTCCGTCCACAATTTGTTTGTGGACTCTCTACAGGTCTCAATTCTTATCCGATTTTGACGAAACTTGAAATATAGGTTTATCCCCAAAAGATCTCGGTTCCTTTCGATATTGGCATGTATCGGATCAAAACTTCATGGATTATGGCCCCTGATTGTACGAAAAATCACGTTTTTAGCTTGTGGACCCTATAGAGGTCACAATTTTGAACCGATTTTGATGAAACTTGACATGCATGTTTGTAACCCAAAGATCTTGGTTCCTTTCGATATTTGCGGCTATCGGAATGTAATTTCCTGAATTATGGCCCCTGATTGTCCGAAAAATCACCCTTTTTAGCTTGTGGTCCCTCTGGAGGTCACAATTATTATTCGATTTAAAAAACCGTTTGATTATATCACCGTTACACCCTAAGGAAGGTTGAGTTCGAATTTCGGGAAAATCGGACGAAAATTGCCATACAAAATGGCCGCCGTTAGTACGCGAATACTGTTAAAAAATGGTATATCAAGGTTGTGGACCCTGTGGAGGTCACAATTTTGATTTGATTTTGATGAAACTTTAAATTCATGGTTATAACCCAAAGATCTTGGTTCCTTTCGTTATTTGCGCATATCGGATCGTAACTTCCTGAATTATGGCCCCTGATTATACGCAAAATCGCCTTTTTTTTAGCTTGGAGGTCACAATTATTATTCGATTTAAAAAAACGTTTGATTATATCACCGTTACGCCCTAAGGAAGGTTGAGTTCGAATTTCGGGAAAATCGGACGAAAATTGCCATACAAAATGGCCGCCGTTTGTACGCGAATACTGTTAAAAAATGGTATATCAAGGTTGTGGACCCTGTGGAGGTCACAATTTTGATTCGATTGTGATGAAACTTGAAATTCAAGGTTATAACCCAAAGATCTTGCTTCTTTTCGATATTTGCGCATATCGGATCGTAACTTCCTGAATTATGGCCCCTGATTATACGCAAAATCGCCTTTTTTTTTAGCTTGGAGGTCACAATTATTATCCGATTTAAAAAACGTTTGATTATATTACCGTTACACCGTAAGGAAGGTTGAGTTCGAATTTCGGGAAAATCAGACCAAAATTGCCATACAAAATGGCCACCGTTTGTACGTGAATACTGTTAAAAAATGGTATATCAAGGTTGTGGACCCTGTAAAGGTCACAATTTTAATTCGATTTTGATGAAACTTGAAATGCATGGTTATAACCCAAAGATCTTGGTTCCTTTCGGTATTTGCGCATATCGGATCGTAACTTCCTGAATTATTCGAATTTCGTGAAAATGGTGCCAAAATTGCCGGATGAAATGGTCGCCGTTTGTACGCGAATAGTGTAAAGATATGGTATATCATGGTTGTTGACTCTGTACAGGTCACAATTCTTATCCGATTTTGACGAAAAGTCACATTTCTAGGTTGTGTACCGTCACACCATAATCATTGTCGACTTCGAATTTCATGAATATCAGACTGGAACTGACCAACAAAATGGCTGCTCCCAATACAGTATGAAATACAGGACTTAATGATGTAGGAAAAATCACTTTCCGTATTGTTTGTTCTCTATCCATCTCTCGAAAATGTGGGCGTATCCTGCCTGGCAGTGCCAGCCTATCTTTTGATTCATTGTATGCTGTCACTTGATTTGGGTTTTAGTTATTATTTTGAATTTATATGATATAATATCTATAGTATCTATTTGGGGTTTAGGTTGACTCCGATTGAAGATGATTTACCTCTAGGCAGTGAAGGTACGTAATTATTCTTCAAATATTGTGCCATTTTGTTTTCTATTATTCAGGGGCATGTTTCAAACATACGCATGTCTCCCAGTAATAATAGTCAAATGTTGCATTTGTGAGCACAGCATGATTTTTTATTTTGTTTTAAAATGTGGTTGAGGATTTTTTTTAAATTTAAAATAATCTTTCACTTGGATTAGAAAGAATAAATTATGTGTTTCTGGAAAATTTATCAAAAACGCTGAGAAAATACAAAATGATATGAATCTCATTGTCATCTGCTACAAAATATTAACTGCTGTTATGAAATGAAACCTAGCGACTAAGATTTAAAAACAAGCATTCAAGATTAACATGCATGTGCACACATCGCTGACCTCATACAATCAAAAATCTCAGTTTGTTGTTAGTGTAAACCTATTACATTCAAGGGGTACTATATGTTGTACAATTTTCATCGTTTGATAGTTCATGAAGATACACAATCTGCGCCGTCTGCGATCGGCCTTGTTGAATGATTGTGTAACGAAAGCCAACTTAAAGTATTTATTTATACATGCAGATAATTAGACAGTTATGGCAAATTAAGTTTGAAATATCGCTACGTTTTCTGTCTATTCTAAACCATTTCTTCATATGGTCAGCAGTTTCAGCACATGGTAAATAGTTTCAGCACTTGGTTTTAAAGTCTTTATTTCGTCTTTTAACATCATCTTTATAATATTATAATAAGAATAATTTTATGTATGATATAGGAAAAAACAAAAAAACATTTGAAAGAGGTTTGTACCACAGTAAATTGCTTATAACACACTACTAATTGCAGAGAAACTTCAATATTTTAATATGAATGATTAATGAGAAATGTTTCATTGATAAGGCCCAAATTCCTTAGATTAGAAATTATTTATATACTTAAACTGTTCATTCTTTCAGTTACATTTTTTTCTGGAAAAAAAAAATTTAACATTGGTCTTGGTATCGTTTTTTTTTTTTTAAATATCCTGAAAGCCTATCAAAAAATGTTGACGCTTTAACAATATCTGTTCAAATTAAAAACTTATTTTCATTTACAAGTTATTAACATATTGTTAAAATGTTGAAGTTGATCTAAATTTTATTAACCATAAAAAGATAAATCACATATTGTATTATGACTTAGCATGAGATTGTTTTAGTTCCTTGAAATCTTATTGGTGTGGTAAATTAATCCATTTCAACAAAACAATATAATGAAGTTATAATCTTGTAAATTTATAAGTAGAATACTTAATGAGATTAGTATAGTGTTGGATATATATAACACATCAGTGCATGGATTAAAATTAACATCATTTTATAATATATGTACAGACAGCAAGGTAAGGTTGTCATATGACTGTGAGACATCTATGTTAAAGACTTTGAATGTGTATTATGCATGCATAAATTTCTGAATTGGTCAATTATCATTTAAATTTAAAATCATACTCACTATATGATACCAATTTACATTCATCCAAAATGTCTGACACTTTTTCAATCCTTTTTTTGTGACTTTCTAAGGAGAGAGTCGATAAGGCTCTTGTTTTTGTTGGGCTTCCAAACATTTGAGTCTTTCAGAATTTTCACACATTTTTTCTTGGAGCATTATATAATATTATACACTGATTAAATAGGTAACTTGTGTTTAATTACTTTTCCAAATATGTTTCCAGATAATATATGAATGACTATGACTTGTATTTTGTAAACTGTGTCCAAAACAATACTGTCTATCCATATCACATGTCAGTTAGAAATATAAAATATGTAATTAGGTATGGGTCCTTTGATGTGTAAATTATTCAGCTTTCGAAAAGTTTATTTTATGATATTAAGGGTCTGAATTTGTGTGAAATTCTGAAACAAAGTCTGTGAACCTTTGGTGTTTCTGACCAAAAACAGGGCCTCTTCCTGACTCTCCCCTGGCTGTCAGCTATCATAAAAGTCAGAGACGTCGGACTGAATCCCATATCTTATATATTTGGACTTGGTGTTCAATCTCATTCTATTATTGTTTAAAGTGTCTTATTCTTTATTGTTGAAATCTATAACATGCATGAAACAGTTGTTTCCGACTTCAGATCCGATTAGTAGTAGTCATAATATTCATATCACACAATCCTTATTTCTCTTTCCTTACTAACAGTAACTATAATAACATATTCCACTCCAGTGACAGAATAATTCCATAGAATAAAGTAGAATTATATATACAGATTAGATTAATTCCTAACCCTCAAATATTTTATTGTTAGGTCAGATATACTCTTTATATGTTTCGACATGTTCATGGTTCATAAAATATGTCAATATCATAAAATTTGTCTGTTTATTATAAAATCATAATTTATAGAATTATCTAGGGGTAAACATATGACTACCCTACAATAAAAATGTCAACACCGTGCATGGGGACTTCCCCTTGATCAAATTGTTCATAATACATCGTGAAGGTCAATACAGGAATAGCCTCAAAACAAGTTATTTATTACCATTAATGATAGTTTCGTGATTGTCTAGGTCTTGAGATCATACCCCAAACATGTACTTGTCTTATCATTGCCTTTAAACAAAATATAGTAATCACTAATTCATTTATATTTTGGTCTGCACAGTTAAAAGTCTGTGGGGTCCACTTAGCGAAATATTCAAGTCCTCATAAGTCTTTGATTTGTAAGACATTTCTCTCCTGATAACCAAGATACTGCATCTACTTGAGTAATTTTTTTTAAGATTTTAAAATAAAAATCAATGCTTCTGTAACACCAATGTTAAGATATTGTTCTAGCTGTATGCTAATTTGGCTTCTTCACTTGCATCTCCAGTGTGTCATTCTCCTAACAAAATTTTTGTCAGTAATACTAAAGATGCATTCCTGCCTACAGACTAACGCCACAAGTCGGGGAATCTACGCATTCAACCTTTGAGCCACTCAAGCATTTTTGTCCCGTGGGCGCTCCATGGGTGGTTTTTTAAGGAATCCAGTATTTTTCTAGAAAGATTGGCTGTCTCTACTTATATACCAAATTTGAAATACTTTTATAGAAAATAATGATCTGATAAATACTTATGTGGGAAAGTATCTTTAATATTGAATATAAATATGGTTATTTTTCGATTATGCCCCAAAACATTCTTGATGAAGATCCTTAAAAATGGCTACAGAATATGATATTTTATGTTCAGTGATTCATAACATTATTTTATCTGACAAAACATTTGTATTCAAGAAATTTATTCCACGGAAATTAAATTAATGCAAAAGCATTTGATTTTTAAATTTGAATTATTTTGTCATTAAAAAGGGATGGTCACGGATACAGACATGAATGTATTATTCAAGTAAACTTAAGTTTGATCCCATGTCCTCATTATACTCTTTGTAAAGAAATACACCTCTAAAATAATAAAATACTTGATTTATGATGAGAATAAAATGACATGCACTATACATGTATATATTTATGATTTTATATGTCATTGTATTAAAGATTTTGATTTCATATTTATTTGTTTGGTGCACTTGATGTTTCAGCTCATACATTAGCATCAGACATGTTTGGGTAAGTATTTAATGTTTGATTTATTTTTATATTTCGATAAATTTGATAATAAATATGGTTAATTGAATGAAAAAAATATGTCGATTAACATCAGCGATACTTAAAGACAAAACCACCAGTCTCTTAATTTGTGTAATGAAGTCAGATGGTAATTAGAACAGGAACCAATCTCATAGTTTTTACGTGGGGTCGGGTGTTCAATCCCTGCATTGGCTGAGAAAGTTCATCCAGATTTTCCTCTTGTCAGTAATGCAGGATGGAGGGTCTGGCAAGAACAGCTGTCAAGTCGTTCAAATGAGACGAAAAACCCAAGTTCCGTGCACGTAAAAAAATCCCCCGGCAGTTGAAATTTGATATAAGAGTAGGCTGTAGCACAATGCATAGCATATGCCTGTCTTCATTAGCCCAGGTTAGGAGCAGAACAGTAGGACTATAAACCCCATTTTCATTTAATTTCATAATTTTCATCTCCCCAATAGATTAGCATTGTGTGCTTTGTGAGTCAAGTAGACATTGCCTTACCAAGAAACTTCATTATGAGTCATGACACACTCGATAATTTTTAATACTGTTTCATTAGAATATTACTCGAGGGATGTAGATAGAAAAGTTGATAGCAAAAATTTAAAAGTTACTATTCATTTGAACTTGTGACAGATTAGTTGTTACATGCATGATTTAATAGTTATACAGGATTAGGGAGTTCCCTTAGAGTTGACTGAGCCTTAAAACCCCAATAACACTCTTGTTGTAACTGAATAATATGTCCCAATCTTCATTCTGGTCAACAAATCGTATTATTTTAGAATATTCCAATTAATTGGTGATATAAATTTCATCTTAACACATCTATATTGAAAAATTGGAAAAATTCAATCAATTGATTTGAAAAGTCTAACTAAAAACCTTTTCAAATGTGGCTTGGATTTTAAAATATTTTCGAACCCTCTGGACAAGTAAAATAGGTTGTAATGGATAATTTACACAAAAGGTAGGACACTTAAAAATCTAGTACTTAGAATAAGGGTATTATTTATTTTCTGGAGCTACCAAGCCAGCAAGAATGTTATTGTCCCTTTAAAGGGAGCAAACACCTTTTGAATTATAAGAATAAGTATTCAATTTGATTTAATGTGTTATTTTGATTATACATGTGGAAGCAGGACAAACATTTATGATCAAATTTTAATTAGTTATCGGTATATCTCACAATTGGGTCTTATCTATGGAGTTAATGTTGAAATAAACAATTTTCACAAATATACATACAAATTTCAATTTATTTTTTTCATTTCTGTCCCCATTTAAAGGTGTTTTGTCTTAAATGGTAAAAGTGATATAATTCAAGATAGACATATTCGCAGGAAACACTGTTTTTACTACGTGTACAATCTAGCACAACCAGTAAAAATTCCAAACACATACCAGGATAGACTTGAGTAATTTCTATAAGCTGTTGTGAAGAGAAGATAATCCATTAACTAAGCAAGACAACTTTGTCACTGTAACCTTTCTATGTGAATGCACAAATATTTTTTTTAGTGTCTGATTTGTACTTGCGTTGAAAGAAAGTAAAACATGAAATTTGTGATCTCATTAGATGATTAAAGCCTCTTGTGGCAGTTTTAAATATCAATTTCAAAACAGGTTTTTCAAAGCACTATTTTATTATATATTCAAAGATAGATTACGATCAGATCTTGTTTTGTTTACAAGAAATATTGTTACCATTTTTGACCTGACTTTGTCTTGTCATTTTAGAGATGGGGGTTCTTCTTGATAAAGTAGTGTTTAGCGTCCACTTCCACCGAGGGTGTGAAATATCAGACCCGTCTTATTTTTATTATCTTATTCTTAGCTCTCACACAGGGGTCTTTTCTGTAGTAGGAAATCCAAGTAAACCCACAAGGGTCTTTTCTGTAGTAGGAAATCCAAGTAAACCCACAAGGTTTAGAAGGTGCTCCTGTGTCCAAGCCACATAGGCTCACCCAAGGAATCCAAACCAAGACTGCAAGCCAGTGATGAGTGTCTAGCTAGAGCTCAAAGCGCAACACACTAAACCACTATACCATACTAACCCCATTAAGCAATACATTTTTTATAGCCTCGCCCCTCTTTTGATGCAATGTTGGAGCATATTGTCATTGATTTTGAAGCTTTCATAAATTATGATATGGTCTAATAATAATATAATTTCATATTTTATGAAGGGTTAATAATAATGTGATTTTTAAAGCTATGCATAGTTAGGTGGAAAGAGAACCACATGCTCAAAGATATTCTATTAATGAGTAATGAAATTGTGCAATATAATTTGTTAAAATGCAATTTGTATTCCATAATTAAGAGACAGTTATTTGAATAGAGCTCTAATTGTTCAATTATCAATACACTCCCACAAACATTCACTATTGGGCAATTCCACGCCAAAGTATACAATTAGGTGAAAAATTTAATTAGTTGATAAGTGGACAAAAATAGTGTTTTATGGTGAGAAATAATCTATATTTTGAAGACAAACTTAAATTTTGGTGGAAATTGTTCCCAATTTTTTTTTATTTGGTCTTTTGTCGAGGTGTATGTTGTAAATGTTGAATTTATAATTTTTATGTATTTTCTTACTTTGTGTTTGTTGGATAATTCTGAGTCATAATGAATGATTTGGCATTAGTTATCTGACAATGTATATAAACATGATATTTATACATTAAAATATGAAAATAACATATTTTCGTGCAAGTAACCAACATTGAAAAATATCGCTATGAGAATGTACGTCCGTTACCAAATATTCACATTTTTTTCTCTCTCAGTCATATTTATGAATGGAATTGTTTAGAATTTCATATCTAAAGCTAATATAACCCATTCTTATTATAATGACCGAAAATAGAAAAGATTTGCAAAAATTCTCAGAATAACTTGGGTTTTCGTACATGTACGTCCGTTACTTTTTACGATATTTCATGTTATCAAATATTTACATTTTATCTCTCTCATTTATATTTATTTATGGAACTGTTCAAAAACTCATATATAAAGCGAACATCACCCATTCTTGATATTATGACTGTAAAATGAAAACATTTTGACCAAATTATAGATGTATGCACGTCCGTTACTAAAATTTTAGGGTAAAAATGTACGTCCGTTACCAAAATTTTAAGGTTGCAATATTCTATGTAAGGAGTAATGTTCATAGGAAAGTAACTGCTCCATTAATTCAAATGAGTTAATAATAAGTATTATCTATCAGTCCCATTACTTGAAAGTTTACATATCTCATGTAATGGGTTAGCAATTTGCACTCATACGTCCGTTACCAGAAAATATGTACGTCCGTTACCACAATAATTTCTAATTTACTGGATTACAAGAATGCAAATGTGAGAAGTGATCATACAGATCACATCTAGTATTAGTGCCCTTTCTTACATGGATAAAAACTGTCGAATTCCACAGGACAATTCACAGAGTTTTACAACTATGTTCTTGCAGGTAAATCATGGTGTTCATTTCTGTACGTCCGTTACCTATACTTTGAGGGGTCAATATTTATTTCTGGTGTTCAGGAATAAATAAAATCATATGTCAATTAATACTTGAAATATATGTCTTTAATACTATATAAAACCCAAACAGTTAATTATTCATGGTTAGATAATATTGGAAGTATTTAAAATATAACGAGTGCAAAACGTACGTCCGTTACCGTGGAATTGCCCTTTTTTGATAGGCATTTAGTAATTGGACATATTAACACAAGGTACAATTCTATGGATAAGTAATTACTGAGTTTAGTACCATGCGATGTTTTGATTGAGGATACTCTAGTTAGTAATTATCAAGCAAACGATACAAATATGTAAAAACACCAGTTGCTGCTTATAATATTCTACGAAAATTGATCAGTGTTTTGTAAAAGAATGAATTTGAACAGCACTTTAGATATGAAAAACAAAAACTGTTAAAATTAATTAGTGAACAATTGGTACTACATGCCTCCTTGCACTCCCCGACTTGAAATGAATAGACTGCCTTTCCCAACCATGAGAAACTAGCTTACGTTAGACAGTTTTTTAGCACCATGAATCTCAGTGATGTGGTTAATTCAACTGTCAACTGTGTGTTGTTATCCTGATTTATTTTTGGGAAGTTTGGGAACTTGTTGAACAATTCCAAAAAGATTCCCCTGGTGCCATTTTGTCTTGACTTTTGCATACAGATTGAGCATGCTCAAGTTATACATATAGTTAAATCACATGAAAATGAAAGCTTTTCTTTTTTACCAACTGACAAAAGGCCCCAAAGCTCTAATGTCTCTTTACTGTTATTTGAAAAACTGCCATCAGACATATTACACCATATATTTCTGTATAGGTAAACAGTTAATAGATCTGATAGATAAATTATCAAGCATTGCCAAAGGTGAAAACATTAGAGCTGACTATCATGGCAATATGATACCTATAGAGATTAGATTTACTGTAATATACATTGTCCATCATCATATAGATGTTATAGATATAATTGACCAAAACAATAATATTTGTTGTGGTGTAGACCTATTTGGGAAACTGTGATACAGATAATATGTTTTTGTTGTTTGATTGTTAAAACATATCTGTTTTTTATGACAAAATATCTTCAGCGAGGAAGGACATAAAAATTAAACAGACCAAATATTTAAGTGGATATCTTGAGGGCAAATCAACATTTAACTAGAAAAATTGTGGCTTGTTTTGACTTACGGTACTCTGTTGTCCAGGGCTAATATAAATTGAGCTGAGACTAGCTGATATGTGATTATGCATTCTTTAATTAAGTCAAGTGGTATTTAGTAGAGGACATAATTCTAGGGATAGCTAGTTGAAAAAATAAATCTGTTGAAGAAAACTTCAAAGAGAAAGAAATAGGATTAAGGAACCATGATTAGATAGTAGGCACTAGTATGATTTAAAGTTTGAAATCTTTATTAGTGTTAAAGATGATTTACATTGATGGTGATGATCATATTGAGATAGTATTCATAATTAAATAAATTTAATATCTTTTCATATTTGTTAACATTGTATTTTTGGCTTGATAAAGATCGAAGGGCCACAGTTGAAACATTGTTTTCTCTGAATAAACCAGTAGTTGTTACACTGTGTGTCTTATATGGTGTGATGATATGGTTATTCATTTAATTTATTTTTCTTGTCCATAATGTTCTTAAAATCAGGCCTGAAATAAAGGTTTTAGATGTACCTGACAAAATGTCAGGCACTAATATAATAGTAGGTGTCACAGCTCCATTGCTCGCGTTGGAAGAAAGTCGTTTTTTCCCGATTTGTAACCTTTCTTCAACTTAACGTCACACAGTCGCTATTTCATCATTAGTAATAATTTAAAAATATTTTGGAAGCAGAAAAATTGTTCTTTTGTTTGATATAAATTTTATATATGTGTTCCTTATATTAATTTCAAAACAATCAATTAAAAAACGTCAATTTCGCGTGTTTTGACGTTACGCTAAAAAATTTTGTCACGTTTTTAAACGAGGGTACCCCACTTCATGTGCTCGGCGGAGGTTTCTGTTTTTAATATTTTTTGTTCATTTTAATATCATTAGAAAGATAATTGAACGATCTTTCGATCGGCGGGGGGTGCTTTGTTGGCATTTCGAAATACCATGCCCTTTTTTTAAGTTGAAGGCTTCAATTCACGTAATTTTTATTTTGTGGCGATTTGCCAGGATATCACCCCCCGCCGATCGAAAGTTCGTTTTATTGTCGTTTCAATGCTATTAAAATCAACAAAATCGGAGCATTTTTAGTACCTCCGCCGAGCATTTGAAAATTGTATACAATGAGCAATTTTGTCCAAAATAAATCACGTAGTTTTTGCCTTGTTATGACGTCATTTCAATACCAAAACTAAAATGTATTCCAAGTTCCTAAGACTCATATTCGCGGTAAATTATATCGAAAGGCAAATCCGATGTTAATTTATGAAGTAAGCGTTATGTTATATGTATAAAAGACTTGCCTGGAAATAAATAACATAGTTAAAATCCATTTTTTTACGACTTTCACGGGATTGATTATATTTACATCACGTGACTCATATTCGCGCGTTTTTATAACCATGTGACGATGTGGAGGATCGAACGGAAATTTCCTTCGAGCTACCCCACGTCTCTACGTTTGACACCAAACATTTGTCAAGAATGGAAAAATTCCGTAAAATAGACGACTGTTTCAATGCTTTGAAATCATAAATTCGCTGTTCCATGGATTATTCAAGCCCAGTGTTAAAAGTATTTCTGTGCACACGAATGGGTTTGAAACCGGAAAATATCCACACAGGTCTCTGTGTGTTGTCTTTACTTTACTGACCGCAGCCGTGAGTCGGAGTGATGACGATAACGTAGTAGTCTAATACGATTTCTTTTCACTTAAAAATGGAATTGTACCCTAATAAAGTTGGATCAACGAAAGAATTAACGCCAGCTGAAACATTTTAAAAAATGGCTCTATTTCTGGATTTGTCGTTGGGCATTTTTTACAACATTTCGTTTGACTTATGATGGAGCCGACAGATGAATTTACTATTTAGGTCAGTCATGTCAAAAAATAATCAGAATCAGTGTCGATACGGATACCCAATTTTGCAAAACTTTTTATTACTTAGCATTATATAACAGTTGTCACACTAATTATTATAATTTTAATTCTTGTTTTTTAGAGGAACTAATTAACATCTCAAGTATCACATTTTTGATCAGTCAACAAATTGTAAGAACCGATACAAGCGTAAGGCCTTTTAGTTTTACTCCTATAGGCCTTAATTTGATATTTATTTACATAACATTGATTAAAATCTACAAAAACTAAGAAAGTTGCTCAATGACAATAGGCTACATACTGATTTGAAGGAATAATAGAAATATTCAAAAGTGAAGTAAAAACCAAAAAAGCAGAATTCTAACAATAATAATGTAAGCAACAAATGCAGAGAACAGTGATAATGAAACAACAGTTGTCCTTTCTTTAAAATTATGTGGTTGCTATGGCAACCATCCAAAATCCTTAATATTTCACTAAAATTATACAATTCACAATATTTTATATTACATTAGCTGTAAATATGTGCTAAAATGATTTCTGTTATCGTACTTAAAATGTGGTACCGTAATCAATTGGTTTGTCATGGTGATCAATTGGTTTGAAAATTGAATAACATTGCCTTTTTGAGGGTTTGTTTTTGTTTTGATTGCTATAACAACCAAATATTAAGTATTATAGAAGAGAAAAGATAAGTAATTGTAAAAATTCACTGTGGTACACAAATTCCACTTGAAAATCTCAATTCCTTCATAATTTTTTTAACCCTAAAATTGGGCAATTTCCAATTGCGGAATGTTTTTCAAAGGTAAACCCTCTCCTGTGTATAAAGATGGCACATAAATATTTTGTTATTATTTATTTGTTCAATCTTGCCTGACACCTACTGACTTAAAATAATATAAAAATTAATATTAATGAGATAAATTATCAGAAAATGATGCTTTTTTAAAAAATATACAGTGGTTACTATGGTAACCACTCAAATTCCTTAACATTTTGCTCAAACTTATACAATCAATATCATTTGACATTACTTGGGTTTTAAATATTTTAAAATGCTTATTTTTAAATGTGGTGATCACCTTTTGGGTTATGGGAAATAGCGTTGAAAATGGTCAAAAATTGCATTTTTTCCATTTTGGTTGCTATGACAACCAAAATTGATAGTATATGGCGGATTGGAAATATGTAATTTTAAAAATTCACAAACTTTTTGACATGTTCCCATAATTTCACTTCCGTATCTCCATTCTTTCTTATTTTGTGAATGTCCCCAAAACGCCCCAAAAATAGGCAAATGTGTGCCGCGGACAATTGGTGAAAAATGAACATAAATCCAGCTCTTGAGAAAAGGCATATAGATATTTTTACGATTTTTTTTTCTTTTAATCTTATTTGATAGCTTCTGATTTTAAAATGCATTACAACCAGGTTCAATATTTCAGATATAACATGGATAAGACCAATTTTTCATGAAAAAATTGACCAAAATCACTTTGAAACAATGAGATTTTTGAGAAAACCTCCGTATTTTGGAGTTGCTGGGGAAACCGGAGTTATTGTTACACAAATGTGAAAATTGAAACATCATTAGCTTTAAAGTTGTATTTCATGAATATACATCTACATTTTTGATAGTTTCGATATAAAATGAACTATGGCATCACAAAAAACGCCAAAAATGACCTGTTCAAAGTGTTGAAAAACCTTTCTTCCACGGAAAGTCAAAAATCGCAGCTTTGAACCTCAATAAAATAAAAAATTTTCATCCGATTTTGAATCTGTAAAAAGTTTTGTGAGAAGAATGATGAGATCTACTTAAAAAACTAATAAAATCAAATGTATAATCATTATCTCAAAATCACCTTTTCCACCTAATAATAGTACCTGACAATTTCAACTTGGTGTCGGACATGTATTAATGATATCAGCAAATAAGACAAATCAGTGCCTGACAAAATGACAGGCACCAGAGGTTTTGTGCCTGACAAAGACTGAATCTGTGCCTGACATTGTCAGTGACAGGTGCCTTATTTCCAGGCTTGCTTAAAATCCACTATTTTATGTTTTCAGGAGTAAATTCAGTGCATTAATTGATAAACGTCTTGCTATGTTAAAATCTAGTCAAACACCAGGCGGTAGCTTTGATTCGGTCAACACAAGTTCCTCCAGTATCAACAGGTAATATAGCTTTAATTTATCTTCGTTATGCAATACATAATTAATTTTAGATGAAAAGAAGTATTATGCAAAATTCAATTAAGAAACCAAACAAGATCTTGAAAATTAATTTATTTTTACATGGATGTAATTTCAAAATGTTTTAAAAACTAAGTGCATGTAATATTAATATATAGCATGTTAAATGCAACTTTTTTTTGAATTAAAAGATTGTAAATTAATAGACCATTTTAAAATTTGGCGTATTTTAGATGTTGATTATTATTCTAATTTCTGACATAGCGGCATTGAATTTAGCACAAAAGAGTTTTTCTATGTGGTTAACCATACGTAAGCATGTAAGAAAATTTCGCACCCAATATATTCTTAAGATGGAAGCGATACAGTTGTTGCATTGATAATACAGAAATTTATGTTTCATAATATCAACAGTGATTTCATAGACATCCTTTTAATTACAGTGTAGATATGTTGCTTCAAGAACGCAGTGAAGATCCTGAACAAGTTCTTCTTAACTTAGGATTTGCAGCAGGACATTCGGAAATGGGAAGCTCTTTAAATAGAATTCCTGAACGATTCCTTCTCAACCAATCTCGTGCAAGAGGAATTAACTTAGATGAGTTCCTGGAAGATAATCCAGAATTGAAGACTTTTGTGGGAACATTGAAGAAGAAGGGATCACGATCAGGTTGGTCTAATTCTAGTTATAATAATAATAATAATAATCATGTTACATCACCCGTTATAGAAATAGATCCTGATCTCATCAAAATACTGTTGACTCGCATCCCAGCCTATTTCTGGGAGCGAGATGAAAATGATTGTGTAACAAATGTTCCGAAACACAGAAAAGTACAAAAGCCAGTTTGTGATATTATCGTTAACTGTGCGTCTCCAGAATCAGAGACAAAAAGTGAAAAGGATAAATCAACTGTTTTTGAGGAAGAAATCAAAGAGGAAGCAATGATTGATGAAGATTTTAAGGATGAATTTGACCCATTGTCAGATCTACCTTCTGAATTATCATCAGCTAAACATAATGATGGAGGGTCATCATCGGGGTCATCAATAACTTTTGACCCCTACCCTGATGTTGACCTTTCACCCAACGAAACTATTGTTTAATATTACTTCTAAATCTGCTTTTTCATTTGTTATTATTGTTATTACATGTATCTGTACCGGTATTTTACAAATACTATTTTAATGTTATTTTACTTTTCTCCTATATTTCCCTGTGATATTTTCTTTTATTTTTATACACCACCCCCCCCCCCCCCCCCTTCAGTGAATGTGGTTGTATATTGTTGTTGCCACTTTCCATCAATCCACATAAATATATGATTGACTTTAAAATTATACACAGTGTTTAAGATCATCAGGCAAAAAAAGCCTTTTAATTTTCAACAATTTGTGATAATTACTGTCAGAGTTATGGCCCTTGATCACTTTGTAAAATCTTTTGGATGTTCTAGAGGCTAAAGTTGATGTCTGATTGACTTTCAACTTATACTCAGTGTTTAAGATCATCATTTGAAGAGTCCTATTAATTTTCAACGATTTCCTATAACTACTGCCAGAGCTATGGCCCTTGATCACTTTGTAAAACTTATGGATGCTTTAAATTTAGGGGGGGTGGATGACTGAATGGTTAGCATGTGCGTGCTGTATCAAAACACCTGTCATTGAGTCAGCTGGCATGGTTTCGAATCCCCGGTTTTACGTGGCAAGGAGTAGGGTCACCTGTCCAACCTGATGGTTATTCTCCGGGTCCTCCTGTTTCCTCCCACTGCTAAAGACCCCTACGTGCAAGCGAATTATTTAAAGGAATTGACCTAGTTTGTGTCGAGTGGATGTTAAACCCATTTCTCTCTCTCTCGTTTTAAATTCAGAGACCATAGTTATCATCTGATTGATTTTATATCTATACACCGTCTTTACGCCTTTATATAATCATTGTGATGGACTTAACATTGATACACAGAGTTTAAGACGAACAAATATATTGATTTTCACTGATTTTTGATAACTTGAACAGCTAAATCCATGATATTAAATGTTTGTATACTAAACGTTAGCATGGGCCAAACTAATTCTAATGATTTTCTGATAATTACTTAATGTGTTAATTAATCAGATTTTAGTGTATTATAGATGTTTCATTACCGACAAAAGTAAAAATATGCTACAGAGTACAACTCTTGTTGACTGTGATTTAGCTGTTGTGGGCATATGTGTCATTGCCTGGCAACCTATCTTTTTTAGAATTGCGCATTTCTCCTCAAAGCTAATTTTCATTGACCAAATCTTTAAATTTGAATTGAAAGGAAACTATTAAGATACATTACTAGGAAAATTTGGCTTACCCAAAATGAAAGCTTACGTGCCTTTGGCATGCTACAGATCGGCAAAACACAGGCGGTTGTGGCGCGGACGATGAATGTTTCTCAGTCTGTCATAAGCAGGCTATGGTCCAGATACCGTGATACACAATCTGTACAGGACAGACCACGCTCAGGTCGACCAAGGGCATATTGTCATTTAGATTCTATCCTTGAAAGGCGAAAACTGTTCTATCAAATTTATTAGATCCAATATTTAGTATGTTTGTCCACTAAGCGTTTTCCTTTTTTGAAACGCTTAAAGGGGAATTATGGAAGGGTCAGATAAAGATTTGACAGTTCTCGCTATAGGAACCTTCATTGGGCAAATTTAGCATTTCTGACTTCTTCTCCTAAACCATTTTATTATTTTAATGGTCTATGTTGTAAGCATTCACATTTTCACTAAGTGAAATCTTAATGTACATACTCTTGTTTAGGTCTGTTGAACCACTTGTTTTTATCAAGCTTTATTGATTCTCACAATTTTTCGTATTTCCTGACCTTTTATTTTAAGGACCAATGCATTTTTTTTACTTAATTATTGTTATCTTAATATATTGCTCATAATGTATGATCTCTCAGTTATGTTGAATTACTGATTTAAAGGGCAATGAATAGATATATGATGATATATGTTAAAATCCTTTTTGGCTGCGATCTATTATTGTCATGTAAGGTCCTATATTTGGCTTCCATCCAATTAAATGTCATGCAAGTGAAGTATTGCATTGGTGTTTGCTTCCAATGCATTCAAGCGTAATATTAATTGATGTCAGCACAAAAAAAACATGAGATTTTACAAAAATGGATAAATATTATCGAATGCATGACAATGATAGACAGTAGTATTGAAGGTTGGGACAAAATGACATGTTTACGGAAGTTATGTCCGAGATTCAGCGACAGCCAAATTTAAAGATGCAAGTGCACCCAAGCGTAATATTAATTGATGTCGGCACAAAAAACTCGAGATTTTATTAAGAGGCCACTCCCGTTAAGCGGTCAATCCTAAAATTTCCCGTGGGTGGCTGCTTAATGCAGATTCTACTGTATTTGGCTTCTATCCAATTATGTCATGCATGTTATATTTGGCTTCAAATGTAAATTCTACTTGCTGCGATTCATGTTATCATGTAAATTATATTTTGCTGCAATTCACAGTGACATGTAAAGTGGCATATTATATCATTGTGGCCAGCACCGGCCATTTTGAAACTGTGTAAGCTATAAGATATATGTGATAATTACGAGCTTTCTTTCTCCTGCCTATCTTCATATTGTACTATAAGCAGATAGATGTAAATCAGCATTATTAAGTTCAACATGTAATAATTAAGATCTGCCATGTCATAAAACTATATTCCTAAAGTTGATTAGTAAATTGTTTTAAGCCAAAAGCTAATTATTTAAATCAAAATCGATGTATTGTAACAAGGTTGATATGGTATTTAATATGAAATGAAGAACTCCTTTCCAAAATGAGGTGAGTTCCATTGAAACTAATCCCTTTTCAAAACCCTTTCTGTTTTCCAGACATATTTCTGTCATCATATTAATACTTAGTAATAAAACAGTAACCCAGTCTATGACTCCATCCATTGACATTATTATTTTTAAATCTTCTTTTGAAAAGGAGTTCTTCTAAATGCATATAGTCAGTTTTGATGCTGATGCTTGTTGGTTGTGTCTAATTAATGTTCCATATTGGAACAAGTAGATATGTATATCTATAAGCTTAAATTTAATCTGATTAAAACATAGATATCCTTTGTTTTTTTAAAGATCAAAATTCTGTATTCTGGTATTATATATGTGGTTCAATGAGTATCATGTTGACTTGCTAATCTGGAGGTCACATGTTGAGCGAGAAAGTCCATTGTGATTTTTCCGGCATGTTTCCCCCCGGTCGTTGGTGTAGGACTGAAGGCCCGCTATGAACAATGTAAGAATTGATGTGCACATAAAATGAAACCCTTGACGATAGGAATTTTAAATAAGAGGAGGTCATAGCGCACAAGATGGAAGCAGAAAAGTAGGATGTTAATCCCTTTCATTTTTTGTCTCCAATAAACACAATTTATATCTGTATTTTAATCAGATTGACTAAGCTTTTTTTCTATTGAGATTATATATTTAAATTGTTTGTACATGTATGTAGTATTTATTGAATGTTATTGTTGTCTGTTATATTATGACTGCTATCATTTATTTTTAAACTTCAAGGCTTTAAGATATATTTATATCTATTCTCTATATGAATCCTTTCACATACGGTACCAGTATTTCGAGTTAGATGTTTACCTTTCATAATACAAATAAAATTATACGGAAAAGGTTTGGTTCTTTGATTGGTAAAAAAAACAAATTTTATATTTGGGATTAAATCTGACAAGAGATGCAACTGTTATATTTTAGTAGTTTGCCACCAATAAACAGTCCTGATATACTGATCAGATTTGTTAATAACAGTTGTTTACTATTGCTTAAAAGATACTAGAATATACATATATTTAAATCGTCCTTGGGTTGTACTAGTATTGAAGCCCTAGGATGTATAAATAACTGCAAGTATTCAAAATGATTATTCCCAGTATGAAAACTAATCAACATGAATTATACATCATAATACAAACCCATCAATGCATTTAATGTTCATTTTTGACGCAATAAATGAAATAAGAAACTTGTCAGGATTTTAAGACATTTTGAACAAAATTGTCCAAAATACTTGTTCTTTTAACCAATTTTTTATGTTAAATTTTAATCGTTTTTATATTTAATTCAGGTTGTTATTTTACTTTTTTTTAAATCTTTTTTATTATTTTATTGTTTATTAGATGCAATATTATTAATATTAATAATTTAGTCTAATTTGGATATATATCTTATTATTATTTATTTAAATTATTGATGAAATGCAAATAATTTCTTTTATGCAGGAGAATCAGTATTCGAAAATGTAATTTATTATGTGTATCGTATTTGACCAAGTAAGTGCACACGTCATATGTTCCAGGTTGATATAGAATAGTCATTTACATGTAAATAAGCTGTTATTTAGACTGTGTTCAAGATTACATGTATATGTGCACTTTGATTTGGTTAAATATGGTAACAATAAATTTATTTAACAATAAATCTAGTTTAAAATTCATACATGTTAATTTCTTATCAACAAGCTTATAATATAATAATGAGATATCTAGAACTATAAACTATAAGTTGATATCTCAACAAATGTGGTTGTTAATTTGTAGCTTAACCAAAGTTAACGATTATTGTAAGTAGCAAATAGTTGTTAAGTAATGGTTCTTAATATGTTAATATTTTAGTATATGATTTAACTAGAAATGATTAACAATTTATCAATAATGATAGATTATATGAAGAGGACAGGGTAATTTCAGCTCTTTACGTTGTAAATTGCACAAAAAAATACATAGAAATAGGTTTGAGTAATATTATGGTATTACTACTACGGTACTATTGATAATACTAATAATAATTCTTATATCAGCATTTATAAAACATGTTAATGCTGAAGAAAAGTTTCTAAGTTTAATACTGAAGAAAAGTTTCTAAGTTTAATACTGAAGAAAAGTTTCTAAGTCACTGTTGGTTGTATGTACACTGATTATTTACAGATCACGGTTTCGAAACAAGAATGTTGAGATTTTAAAGATCCCATAGAGGTTAAATATTTCATTGACTTTGGTACCCATTAGTAGTTTATTCCATAGAAAAGGTCCAGTATAGGAAAAAGTATGTTTTCCAATTTGTTAGTTAATAGTTGGAGATTTTAGGAAGATGGTTTTCAGAGAGCGGATATTTCTGTTGGTAGTATAGGGTTCTGAACTGCAAGACTTATTATATAAGATGGAGCTTTAGCTGTTTAATGCTATGGAGACAAAGAGGTGTAATTTAAACTTAGTTCTTTGGTGAGTTGGGAGCCAATGTAGGGATTGCAATACAGGAGAGATACATGTTGATGTTTTTTGGTTTTATTATGGAGTCGATCTGTTAGATTTTGAACATGATGTAGTTTGTTAATCTGATAGTCTGGTAAGTAAACAATTTTTTTCCTAGTCTAGTCTAGGTGACATGAATGCATGAATGAGTTTTTCTTTATTTTCACAATTGAGATCTTTCTAATTCAATGTATATGATAGCAGGCAGTGAACAAATACTTTGTATGTGATCTTCAAATAAAAGGTTTGGTTCTAGTAAAGCAATAATATTTCAAGCTTGATTCGTTCCTGAAATTATTTCTTTATCAAAATTAACGTTTGATCAGTGTGTTAATCTTAGTGAAAAGTGAAAAAGGCTTTGTGAATATGATAAAAAGTACAGGCCTGTGACAACTGACTGGTTAAATAAGACTTAAACGATATAAAAATGGAACCATGCAAGCTAATTTCACACTATAATGAGTCAAGTAGGCCCTTGGAATCAAGGATATCAGTTGTGAGATGTAAAAGTACCACGATAACACATTTCTGTTGATATATAATCTGGTAGATTGATGATTTTGACCAGTTTCTGTATTATTTATATGCAGATTGTAATGGATTATCACTTGATAGATTACTGACTGGATTTCTTTAACGATTGACAGTGGCATTTGCAAGTTCTTTCAGAAATTGCCCGGATGAAAGATTGGTTGATAATTTCAGATATAATAGGTTCAAATAGATTGATGTGTTTCTTCAATATGTATAGGGTCTGTATAGATCACCTGTTTTAGAACAGCTTTAATATTCTGCTGTAACAAGTTTGAGTTAGATTGTTGAATGACCACAAGTCTGCTGATTTTCTAAATGACGTCACAGTGAGCACTTGATTTTCTTTGTAATGTATCAGATCGTATTTGAACTATTTTATCATGAAATTAAGAAACAAATTTATGTACTCTGGAACGTTTTAGTTTACTAAGAACTGGACCACATGTAGAGTTAAGTCACATTTCTATGATTAATGTAATATCACAATTAGGTATTCTGTCAACACTGAATATGTATCTGTAAGGCAACAAGCATTTCTTAGACAAAAATTAATAAGTTTGTGGTTGTTTTGACTGCCAAGATTAACTGTTTTCTGCTGATTTTGCTATATGGTTGTCACACACCAACCAAATCCTGAGTTATTGCTCTGGTTCTATTCGTGATGAGTATTAAATCTGCTGATGAGCTGATGAATATTGGATGTTTATATTGAGATCAGGTTAAATCTTGGTTAGTTGAGCACAATCTCACTAAGAATACACTACATAACACCACTACACAAATAAAAAAAACATGAATAAAAGACAAGTTACATTGAATTTGTTCACAACCATTAGAAAACCTTGAAAGCTCTCGACTACTGCTAGTACAAGGGAGATCACTCAATACTGCTGGAACTTGTCATTATCAATGTGATAAATAGTGGTAACTGGTAGAATAGTAAATTAAATACAGATATATATAATGTCAGTATATAATTATAATTAAAGAAAACTATATTCTATATTCTGTTCTGGTTTGTCTTGATAACAAATTAAGCCACATAAACCTAAAAATTCCTTGTGCAAAAATGTAGGCATACATGATTTACATTACAGGGGTGTGTTCACTAAATTGTAACTAAGATAAAAATCCAAATTTTAGTAATTTGATTGGATAATACTAGATGGATTTTAGTGCTTATCCAATCAAAATTGAAGTATCAACTAAAATTTGGATTTTATCTTTAGTTAAGATTTTGAGAAGCAGGGCCCAGTACTGTAAATATTAAAATATATATAAAGGTATAAATAGATGAGAAATGGGCCAAATCAAAGATTTTTACTAATAATAAACAGTTGGGTTGTTGAAAAGAACTATAGCAAAGAATAACTTAAAGACAAAAATTGTTACCCAATCTGTAAACTATTACTGTACCCAATCAGTGAATTGTTACTCAATCTGTAACTTATTACTATAGTATAACTGTACCCAAACTGTAAATTGATACTCAATCTGTAAATTGATACTCAATCTGTAAATTGATACTCAATCTGTAAATTATTCCTTAAACTGTTTTAAACACAGGTTTTTAGTAATAGTTAAATTAATAAAGGTATTATCCTGTTAAATTGATATATGATATCAAGATTTATTTATAATGTTTACATTTAATACTTATTAGTAGTTTGCCAAACCAAGATATTTAATATCAACCAATTCTCTTTACTTAATGTTATATTAACAAATTGTTATTGTTATTAATATTATAATTAATTGTTATTATTAAAATTATCATCATTAATATTTTGTCTTCAACTTATTTTCTATTAAAAAACTCTGACTTGTAAAATTGGAGCATTTTCACCAAGGCATAGATTTGGATAGCAAGAGGAGAGCATAATAATTAGATAGTCACTCCAAAGCCAATATGATTTAAGCAGAACAGCTAGTTCAGCAAGATTGTGGGCGCATGCTGACAATAAAATAGAAAAAGTACAATAGTGCATATCTGGAGTATCCCTATTTTACGGCAGCATATATGTATTAGCCTTCCAATTGATTTCGTAATGTAATCATTAACCTTTTATAAGAAACATATACCAATACTGAGTTGGCTTTAAATTATACCTATCAGAGTGTGACGTCAGATCTATAAATCTTGTCTTAAGGATTTTTGTATTGAAATAAGTATGAAGTATTTATTTACCATCTAAATAATGTAGCCCAAGCTGTATATTATTGCCAAACTTTATGGCACAGCCTTTACACTTAGTTACACTGACTTTTCTACAAGTGGAAGGAAAAAGGTGGGTTTATTTATATTTAGCATGATTAATTTGGAGTTTTGAATTGATGTTGTTTTAATAAACAATCCTTTCCTGAGTTGTTCTCTTATTTCTTTTGATTTTGTTTAGTGAATAGTATTCATTCAATAGGTGTAAACTTTTCCTCTTTTTTTCTTTCTAAATAATGTTGATTTTTGGTTTGATTTAATTTTAAGAACCAGGAACATATACAGGATTTTTTGTTTAATTTTGAATACTTGATAGCCATAATTATGGTTGTACAAAAATGGACTAAAATATTGATCATGGTTCTTATGGTTGCTGTGGATTATTTATTTTACTTTTCTGTTTTCTTTATTTTAATAAATTGCATATTCAGAATTACAGTTCAAATCACTTGCAACAAGTACATATGTGTATTATCAAAAATATGCATGTTAATATATTTGTTGTTGTAATGGTATGATAGGCAATGTAATAAATCTGTCTTAATACAGAACAATCAATACACAAATGCAGTACACACAATAAAGAAGAAATAAAAAAAAAACTAAAGCACTGTCAATATGCTGACGCTAAAATCTGAAATTGATATATATAGTTGGTATAAAAATAGATTGAAAAATTGATTTAAAGTTTAACAGTATTGAGGTTTTCTTTATTGCAACAATTTGTGTTGTTTAATGTATAACTTTTGTGAATGTGCATCCATTTTATTTTTCTTTTGTTTGAAAACCCCCAAAATTCATCCCTTTAAGTTTGTTTTAAATTGTGTTTGTTTAGTTTTTAGGGTATGTGTGGATTTCATCTTTCTTTTCAGATTTATGTATTTAATCCATTTTTTTATAAGTTTTATTTTTATCAATATTTTGTTTGTTATCCATACATTTTACGAATAATTATAGTGTTTTTGATGTAGTAAACTAATAACTGTATAGATATTTTATAGATATTTTAAAATAATTTTTATAATATAGTAATAAATTCTGGTCAAGCAATGTTCAACAGGGCAATAGATTTTAATCTTTGAAGAAATATTTCCCCAGCAGTACAAATACTAAATATATTACAATTATTGAGAAAAAATCTACAATCAAAATGAATATATTTGTTGTCAAAGAAATATAGGTGGCATTATCTATATCACTATTACACTTGTAAGATGAATGGACAGGCACTAGGTTTATCTTGTAACAGATGTGAGGACAAAGATAGCAACCAGCAATCTCACTGGTTGACGCTTTCTAATAATTAAGTTGTTAAATTGATTGTCGTCTTTGAAGATTGATTTAATTTTTCTTGTTCATTACAAATATAGTAGTACTTTTATGTATAAATAAGTTTAGATTATCAAAGGATGACCTAATTATGCTGGAGGAAATATATCTTTAATACCTGAGTGAAATATAAATCTTTATTAAGAAATAAAATTTCCCCATTGAAATCATAATTATCTTAATGACAAATACAAGGAAAAAATGTTACATATATAGAATATCCTAACACATTATTTATTATTGCCATAGATGAATAGTGTAGTATTTATAAATAGGTATATTTTATAACAGAAATCAGACTTGTATAATTTCTATTTATTTTTTTAGGTGCATGGAAAGCAGCTAGATCAATGTCATCTGTCTTGTTTCATCTGAAAATGTCTGCGTCCGCCAGTAAACAGAAGCAGATGGCAATGCCAGACCTGCAAGACACAGGACCAAAATCCATTCTTATTCCTGAAAATCAACAGGCACTAGCACGTCAAGGTTTCTACACCCAACACTTGGGTTACTGTCCTAAGAATATTGGACAGGGTTTTGACGTCACAAGCACACAAGGACATGGTATGTTTTCACATCTGCCACCACAAAAAATATATATATAACAATTAAATAAACATAGATATAGATACTGTATAAGCTTATACGTCAAGTACCGTGGGTCGTGCGTGGGTATTGAAAATTGATCAGATGTAATACATATACATGTATATAAACAAATATTCTTTATTGATTTCTGGAGAGATTTTCAAGCAAAAGTAATTTAAGTAAAGGGTTAAAAATATTTTCTTGTCACGTCATATATTTGCAGCTGTTTAACATGATGGATTATTTTAGATTGAATGTGAATTGAATAGTTTAATCCATTATGTTGGGGATATTGATAGAATATAGTTTTGTTTACGTATGCTTGACGTATGCTTTTATCCATGACTCCATAATGTAAAGCATTTTTGGACCAGTAAGGATAATTTAGTTGGATATTCTGGGTTTTTGTCTCCTGCATACAATAGTCAACCTACTAAATTTAAAATTTTTGACCATTCAAATGAAGACATTTCATTGGAACTGTAAATATCATGATTTTGTGTGTTTTTTCAGCCACACAGAAAGTTCTAACTGAGAAAAGATTGTTTTCCAACCCAGTAGCAGAGAAGCCATCAGATGCAGCTTCTAAGCGTAAAATGTTTCAGAAAACCCACACAAAAAAATGGAGTCTTGTGGAATCTGATGAATCGAAAGAAATTTCCAATCCAATGGGAGCTTCTGAAGACGTTTTCCAGAGTTTTGACAAGGGTTATAGTATGGATTTTAGTACATCTGCTTCCATGGATAGTTCTGATTCTCCATTTAGTCCAGACATTCGCTTCTGTTCCAATTCTGATCTGCGACAGCAGAATGAAGCAGATGCATTAAAGAAAATTGAAGATTGTTATTTCCCATCAGCAGAAGTTGATAAACAAGGAATTGGTGACATACGTCACCATAAAGTGGATAATTTTCTGAGTGTTCATGATGGCGATGATTATTCGGTGTCCCCAGCTATGTCGAAACAGTCAACTGTTGAACGTGTGAAAACTTTATCAAGTGGTTCAACACATGACGAATCAGTCAGTGATCAAGTAAAAATTGTTGTTTCTCAGGATTTAGAAAGTGTTTCTGCTTCTTTAGCTAGTAAAATAAAATCAGACGAAAATAGTTTGAATTTATTAAATATTGAACGTTTATCAGACACAGAGTCATCATCCGATTACACAGTCGTAGACAAACATTCTATAACTAGCTTAGATAGTCCAGATGTCTTTGAAAATCAAACAGATTCTGTAGATAAAAAAGAATCAGGATCACATATGAACAAACCAGATGAAAATGAAAATTTCCCAATGTTTAAATTTTCAAAGGTAAGTGATATCATTATGAAATTTTATGATTTTAGTCTGAAGCTCTAAATTAAATCAATTAACTGCACAATGCATAAGTTTGACAAGAAAGTCTATTAAAAGAAATAATGAAATTAATCACATGATGTTCATTTTCATCAATTGATGGAAACAAATATAAGTCCTTTATTGATTTCAGTTTGATAAACACTTTGCACTGGGTTATAATAATGTTGACCGAATTATTTTTTTAATAAACTGACCCAATTGGTTACTGAATGAATTATATTAGAAAAATATAATATATAGATTTATTTAGTATTGTTGAAAAATGATTTATTATATATTTATATACTTATAGCAAACGTCCAATTTTCAGGAATCACCTATAATAAGAAGTCCATGCCTTCAAGGTTAGTGTATTCATGACTTTAAAATGTTTTGAATTATATTTTAAGGAAATCATGTCTTATATTCTGACACACAAGCACTGCTTAAATGACATTTTAAAAAACAATGGCAAAGAGATTTTATTTTTTAAGAATATATTCATGAAGGGTAATTCTGATTGGGTAACATACGTCTATGTCTCTCTGATTTCAGTTTGTACATGTATGTGTATATTTACTGTGTGTATGCACTTTAATAATAGTCAATACATACAGGATAAAACTGCACAACAAAACACAGATAGAACAAATACAATAGAGATCATGAAATTAGATTCACTTATTCACTGAGATTTTTATAGAATATTAAGATCAAAACATTTGTCTAGTGTGGTCCACATGAAAACCAGTGCAGAACTCTTGGTGTTATCATTAAAATTAGATTTCGTTTATTGATTAACTAATGAAGAAATTTTTTAGATATTGTTGTTTACTACAATTTTAACTTCCAATGTGTGGAGTGTCTATGATATTATGGACAATTATATTTTGATTAGGTTATTTAGATTTGATCCTTATAAGGCATAAAGAAATATATTTCACTTAAAATAAACACTTGTATGGATATACTACTTCTGAATTTTATTAACCTGCTACATTTCAATACGCATACAGGTATTGTTATCAAATTAATAAGGATAATTAACAAAAATGTGGTGCATCATATAGATGAACACTTTGGAAGCCATTTAACAGATAAAACGATAACAAATTAATTAATAAGATGAAAGATGTAATATAGACAACAAGTAGAAACCATTTTAGTAGATAACACATTATAACAACAATTAATTAACCAGATCAAAGATAGCAAGAAGAAACTGTTTATAGCAGATAACCCCCAATTAATTAACTAGATCAAATATATATATAGATAACCAGTAGAAACCATTTTAGCAGTAAAAAGGAAAAGAAAAGTAAATCTACAGCTAATTAGTGTGTAGTTCATGTATTCCCCCCCCCCCCCGTTTTCTTTTCCTTTGTTCTGTGTTGTCTGCTAAAATTGTTTCTACTTTGTTGTCTATATATTACATCTTTCATCTTGTTAATTAATTTGTATATATTGCACCACATTTTTGTTAATTAATCATTATTTGCTTGATAATGATACCTGTATGTGTATTGAAACGTAGCAGGTTAATAAAATTCAGAAGTAGTATATCGATACAAGGACAAGTGTGTTTATTTTTATTTAAATTTTATACATCAAAAAGGTAAAAACATTTTTTAAAAAGTTCTAAAACATAATAATGGCAGTTTAAAAGATGATGTTAATAATATTCACTGTAGTGAGAAAAACTGAGGATCATCTTCTCCCTTCGTCATTTGCTCAAGTTTAAATAGGTTGATTGTGTTTAAATATATGACAATGAGATCAAAGATGACAGGTTGACAGACGAGTGAACTCCATTATTAATTAAGAGTACCTGTAATTAACAACTGATTGATGACACAAAATTATGTAGTCTCAGATAATTAGATCACAACAAGACACTAATTAGTTCAGTCATATGTGATGACATAAATTAAAGATAGATTAGGAAGATGTAGTTATTTTAGAATTTATAAAGATAAGAGAACGATGTAATATAGATGTGCTGTTGTATTAGAGAAGAGTAGAAATCATTTTCAATTGAGAACATTTACTATGTATTTATGTATTGTTTATACTAAGTGATTCAGTTTTCCTGTGTTGTGGATTATATAGTGAATGTTTATTGTAGATGATTTATCAAGAATGGGTAGTATTCAGTCTGATAGTAGTGGTTTCGGTGATGCAGACTATAGTGCAGATATGACACCACATGAGACTGAGGTACCCAAGGTAAGTAGCTTTTATAACTATTATCTTATTTTTTTATTTAAATCTACAGGTCATTTGTAGAATGTATTAATCTCAATATTTACACATAAAGATCAGTTTCTTAATTAAGATCAGTTGTATAGATCATTTGTTAATAACTATTTACATAATCTTTTAGAGGCATTTAGTAACTGGAAAGAGCAATACACAAAAACACATACTTATGGAATAACAGCTGCTTAATTTGTTTAGGCGACGTTTCGAAGAGTATTCTCTCAACGTTATCAAGCTAATACAGTAAAACAAGGATTAGGAGATCAATATAGTTTTTCTGTATATATTGATGTCCTAATCCTTGTTTTACTGTATTAGCTTGATAATGTTGAGGAACAAGGATTAGGAGATCAATATAGTTTTTCTGTATATATTGATCTCCTAATCCTTGTTTTACTGTATTAGCTTGATAATGTTGAGAATACTCTTCGAAACGTCGCCTAAATAAATTAAGTAGCTGTTATTCCATAAGTATGTGTTTTTGTGTATAACTATTTACATATACAGATCACTGGTTGGATATTTACAAACATAAGCTTATATTATAGATCAGTTGTTGAATTTATTATTTAATCCTTTGAAAAAATGTCTAAATTCATTATATGTTGAATTTAAAGAGACCTTAATCACGAAAAGCTAAAATAATATAAAGAGCCTTTTCGTTGGTTGATATTAAAAGTCCTACTACAGATTTTAGTTAAAAGTCAATGAAATGTCATAAATAATTTCATAAACATGATATCTGTACTCTGTTTTTTGCAGCTGTTTCATATTTATTAATGACAATTATAAATATATTTAATTTCAGTTTTCAAATCCTGGAAGTTTAGGAAGTAGTTCAGAAAGTGCTAATACATTGGCTAGTAGTGTTTCTACCATTTTAGCTAGAGAGTGTCTAGAGCTGGATAACTCGACATATACAACTGGTCATAATAATGAAAGTGAACGCTTAAATGTGCCAGTGTATTCATGGAAAAAAGTTGGTGATAGATTGTCAGACAATCGAGGACAGCAACCAATATCTTCAACGCCCAATTCTTATTTTAGAAATCCTGACAAGGAAACTTACATTTCTATGTGCTATATTCCTAGCATTGGAAAAAAGAAGCTGTCGAAGACATCTGAGTCTACACAGGTGCATTCTGGCACAGATCGGCGTCATAATGTGCCATTTACTAAAAACCATGTTTCCATTTTTGTGACAAAGGAAAAAAGTGTAGAACGAAAAGAGGAAAAAACAAGTGAGACAAGGGAGTCTATTACATCCAGTTATTATTCCCCTTACAATGTGCATTCTAAAGGAAAACATAATCAAAGCTATCTAGTGCCTCCTGTTTCAAGAATCACAGAACAATATAGCTATAATTCTACGCCAGAACTGTCTCACAGTTGGTCACGAACTGGTTCACGAGGGGCTCAGTATTCAAAATCCCATTTCCAATTTGGATCACGTGATTCTATATTGTCAGAAAGTGAGATATCTTATTGTTCAACACCAGATAGTTCAATCAATTGTAGTGGTACTGAAACAATGGAGTATAGTAAACTAATTAAACTAATTAATCAACCAGTCAGTATACAGGTAGATATATACTTACTTCTAAGGGGGAGGGGGGAATTGGTTAGCACAAGTGCGCTGTATCGTAAGGTCTATCATTGAGTCAACTGTCAGATCGAATTCAATTGCTGTCTTTGTTCAATTTCTCTCATAGCCCACCACATGGAGCAGAAAAGTATATGTTTAACCCCATTTCTTTCATTTATTCGGATCTTTAAGATGGTTTAAGGGATTGAATTTTAAATTAAATAGGGAAAGGACTTATCCTCTCAGAGAAAATGAAAGTACATGTAATACAATAAAGGTATTGATTTTGGCTGTATTCAAAAATCCACATGCTCTGTCTTTAAGTTTTAAAGTCCCCAAATTGCAGTTTTGAATGACTGTTGTGAAAATCATCATTACTGTGTGCAGACCTTAACTTCTGAATGCTTTGGTTATAGGACAGAGATTCTGTGGGTAGGAAACTTATCTCACAATACATGTAGTATGTTTTCTCGATTAAGTGTAAACTACATTGTCATTGTGTTGATTTATTTTTTCAGGGCTATAAACGCAGCATTATTCATTATAAACCCAAGCAACATGTTAGAGAGTGGACCAACTTAATACGCAAAAAGGTAATTATAAGAGGTTAAATTTACTAAATATCAATCCACAATAGTCCATGTTATCTTTAAAACATCTTAATAATAAATCATTAGATCACTATCAGGGTTGTGGTATAACATTAAGAATTGAATTTACAAATTGTATGTTTGCTAACAACATGTTTAAATATGTATTTCCTATTTCAGAGGTTACAAGAAGAAACTTGTATGTTACAGTATGCTATACAGAAGTATAAAACTGAGCTCCACTCTATTGAAACAGCCTTTATTATACAGTTTCAACAAGCTTATGAAGAACTTACCGAAGAAGAAAGGTATGTGTTTACAAATTTGATTTATTTATTTTTTATGTTTGATCTGACAATTACTTTTTGTGGACACTTTCAGGATCATGTTCATAGTTTCCTATTGGCTTTTGCACTATTGGGGGGAGGGGGAAATTGTGTATTGAGAACAATTGTTATAATTTTATTGAGTATTTAAATATTTCAAACATTGTACTGGAATATCAATGGGAACAAAAGTAGCTCTGCTATAGGGAACCTGACTGCTTGATTGCATTGAAATTCTAATAGCAAAACAATATTATTGGACCTATGATGGTTCAATGAGTATAGCACATGCGAGAAGAAAACAGAACAAATTAAATTTATATTTGAACAAGGTTTTTATTGCATGTTAATAGATTAATAGACTCAAGTTTTCTGGATGCTGAAGTTTGAGTGCAAGTATATTATTATTGTGTATCTCTCCTCTGAAAAACTGAACATTCTTCCTTGTTTGGATTTTTATCAATTTGCTATGATAAAAACAAGTTGACTAAATGTATTTGGATGTTTTATTTACTAGAGATGAAGTAGAAGAGTTACAACATCTATGGACAGCGATACATCAACAACTACTAGAAACAGAACATTTATTATCACAAAGGTTAAAAAAAGTTAACTCTGGCAATGATTTCTTTACTTTTATTTCTACACTCAGTGTTCTACAAAAGGTAGGTCTATAGTATATCTGTTTAACACAAATATTTTTATAATGAAATGTGGTTTAAAGTCATACTGTTTGCTCCTGACAGGGGCTAATGAATACGGGCATACGCCATACTGTGCTGTGAGGAATCTTTTACGTGCATGCCAATGTTTTTTGTTCCACCCGAACGACTAGACAGCTATCCTTGTCAGGCCCTCAAGAGGAAACCACACCAGAAAATCTGGATGAACTTTCACAGCCAATGCAGGGATCGAACATTCGACCTGCAGACTAGCGATCGAGCGTCACACCCACTTAGCCATGTGATCCCCCTTTTTATAATGAAATATAGTCAATATTACATAGACATTCTTCAATCTTAAAATTGTTCCTAATAAATTCAAATTAGTGGGGGTTTTTTTTTTGAAATACAGAAATATTTGATGGACTCAAATAATATTATTAACCATCTTAATTTAATTTTACTGATTTGTCAAAAGTGTGTTAATTTTACAAACATGAGCAGTAAATGAATAAAACAATAGCTCATTTTAAAAACAGGTGTAGCCTGCCTTCATCACTTCTTTCAACTTTCATGTTTTTATTTTTCGGTTTTGTTTAATTTGTTTTGTATGTAAATTTAACAAAGCATTAATTGTTTTTTCAGATGATATTGTTATTAAGAGAACAGTTATACCAGCAACAAGTTACGATAGGCAAGGACGATTTAAATACTGAATACCAGTCTTCTTTATTATCACATCATAGATCTCACAGCTATAGTGGTCTGGATGTTCCTCCCTCACCTTTCTCTCCTCGCCACCGTTCTCATCATAATCTTGGTACTTCAACAAGATTAGGTCAGAGTTTGGATGAGGTTAGCAGGCTTTTTAGGGTCTTTTTTTGTTTCAAGTCATATAGATTATAGCTATAATTATCTTTTTGTTGATTTTATTTGATTGGTTTTTGGGTTCCTTCATTCATAATCTTTTTAAAAGGACCCGGAGAAGATAGATTTGTATTATTAATACAAAGTTACAAACTAGTCAAATTTCTTTTGTAACAAATTGTTGAATCTTTTGGTTTTAACTGCATTCTATTGCTTCAATACCTTCTTAAAGATTCATCTATAAATTAATAAGTATTGACTGGTGTTGGTTGAACTTATGAGTTATTTTACATTAAAGACGGAACAGCCTCTTTTTGATTAAATTTTAAATTTCTAAGATTAAGTTACATTTGGTTTGTTACTTATCTGAATTTCGTTTTCTCCTTAAAATGTCTAGAGATTGAACATATTTTTTTAATATCTGACCAGTGAGTCTCTGCGGGTTTCAAATTCAAAATATAGACTGATAATGAGATAACTCTTTTTCAAAACAATCAACACATGCTGTTGAATAATGTTAACAATTTTATTTTTTAATTCAAATGAAATATGTTGTGTTATCAAGTCTGTAGGAGACTTTCTGTCATCTGTCTACTCCTCTTCTGTATAAAATAAAGAATAGTACGATTTTAATTATGCTACAACGTAACAAGTGCATTCTGCTAAGGTTGTTATTTAATTTTTGATTGTATTTTCAGCTTCGTGATTCTGTAATTAAAGATGTACGAGAAGAATTACGTAAAAGTACCCAACATTTACACTTAGATTTACAGGTAATTTTTACAGTTAAATATCACAATTTCTCTACACTTTTCATTTTCTGTGTAGTCGTTCAGATAGTACGAAAAACCTAGGTCCTTTGTACACATTGGCATGCACGTGAAAGATCAGTTGGCAGTTGGAATTTCGATATTAAAGTAGGCCATAGCGTCGCTGTCCTGCAAATTTCCCTCATAGCCCAGGAGGAGCAGAACAGTAGGACTTTAAACTTCATTTTATTTTGGTGATAATATGCTATTGACACAGTGAAACATTTATATATTATGTCCATTTAAGTTTGTTATTTTTCTATTTCAGTCAAAAGATAATGAAATACAACGTTTAAATTTAGAGCTAATGATGGAAAAACATGGTCTTCTAGATTATCGACGGCACAGAAAAACAGTTCAGGAAACTGATGTATAGCGATGAGCTATATAATTTAAAGCATTATAATCAATTATTAAGCAAGGCATTCCTATGAGTAGTGCATACAGTTCACTCAACCTGTGTTCATTTTCTTTTGCAAAAATCAAATGTACTGTCATTTTGCTGATCTGTGATGTTTATGTGAAAGTGCTACCCAATGACAATAATGGTTTATGGGCTAAATGAAATACAAATTGTTTTCAAATTTTAACGTTTTTGTCAAGGAAGAGATATGAACAATATTTTTTATATTATCTAATGGCAAGTGTTTTTGAGAAAAATAAACATGCAGATTCTAATTGTGAATGATAAAGCCTTGAAATTATTAAAAGTTTATATAAATTGTGATATATCAATTTGTAAATTTAATTTACATGATCAGAATCAAAATATTTGTGTGGTTCCTAAATTTAATAGGTTTGTGATTTTATAGGAAAATAAACCTTAAAAATTGCTGATTTTGATCAACATTCCAAAATTTATTTTTTTATAAATAAATCGTGTGAGTTGCTAATTTTGATAAACACTAAAAAGTTGTTTTTTTTTGGGGGGGGGGGGGTCTAAAAAAAGTTTATGAATTGTTGATTTTCGTCAATATTCTATAAATTTTGAAGGTTTTTACTGCAAAAAATGTTATAAATTTCTGAATTTTTTGATAGGTAATAATTCCACAGTTTATGTTTAGAAAAAAAAAATTGAATTTAGCATAATTTTAAGAAGCTGTGTATGAATAACATACAAAATGATACAACTGTTATTTTCACCTGCATTATTATATGTTGTAGAACTAAATCATAATATGAATAAGGGTGATTTTAAACCCCTATATTGTAAAGTAACTAACTTTTAAAATTTAAATCCACTGTATGTTTACTGTTGTATTATCCTGTGGATAACTGACTTTAATAATTCCATGACTACATGACCATCAATTTGAATTCCATGACTATAAATACAGCATGTTGTGATCGGATTTACACAAATAGTCATTTAACATTAAACAAAATCAACTGAATGAGAATCTATGAATATTGGTCTATATCTTCAATAAATCTTTGCAATGGTGCATTTTTACTTGCTCTGTTTATAGTATTTTGATTTGTCTTTCCCCTAAGGGGCTAGGAAAGGAGTTTAGACACTTAAGACTGAATTCCATGGAGCTACCAATAATATTATTTAAGGATTTTTTTGAAAATTTATTTTACTGTTTGTGTATTTTCACATGGAACTGTTACCATACTAATGCATGCATCTGTTTTATTTGGCATATATTTTAAAAAGATTATTTTGTATTGGTTGTTATCTACATGTATAATTTAATTATAAATACGATGTCAACTTTGATGCTGGCTTCATGTTATTTCATATCAAGGTACAGGCTCTTTGCAAAGGTATTGCCAATTTAAGTTATTTTGTATAGGATGACAGTCACGTGATGATTTCATACAACTACACTACAATTTGTATGTTAATTCATCTATAGGTAATATATTGATACAACACCGGGCTAACGTCCTCATGCATTATTAAAATATTACTGAATATCTTTAAGGCAGGAGAGAGAGCCTGAAATGATCAGTATATTCTGATTGCTTTAAAAGTGATACGACTCTGAGGCTAACGTCCTCGTGCAATATCAATAAATTACTTAATTTCAAACCACACATATTTCCAAACCTCTTTGTTTGTGCTTTTTCTGTAATTGTTATTGAATGAGAATTCTTGGGGCCATTGATATTGCAATAAACATATTGATTGATAACTATTTTTATATTCTTTCTAATTATAAACCCATGACTGTGATTTTGAAATATCTACAAATTATTAAAAGTGTAATAATTTTGTAATTCGATATATAGGCTTTGAATTATATTTGTACTATGCAATATGTTATTATTATAAAGAATATGTATTAATGTCGGTGTTCAAATTATTCTTTTAAAATGGATTTATAAAATTATTTTGAAATATAAATAGTTGTTTTATCTTTTTATTATAAAATCAATTAAGAACTGAAAGGAATACTGATAAATCCACAGAAACATCGACTTAGCTTTTCTTGTAATATTACACAATTTTAAAAAAAGGAATCATATATACCTGTTGATGTTAATTCCCGTTTCTGTTCCAAATGTATCAAACAAACATTTTTGTATTGGATAATCTGTAAGTCATCATGATCAGTGCACACCTATTATTTCTTTCTTTTACATACCCATAAAAGTTGGATTGTATGAGGGGAAATTTTGCCTGGAGAGTGGAATTCTTATCAGCTACTCTTCATCAAATTGTTTAAGTGTACATACGACTTTTTTTTTATTCTCCCATCAAACCAACGAGATGTTGTTCCTTGTCCTGCAGCACCTACATACAGAAACTGATTTATAGGTTTATATCCCCAAAATCTCAGTTCCATTCGATAAGGGTGTGTATCAGACCGTAACTTCATGGATTATCTCCCCTGATTGTCACAGTTAAAGCTTGAGGAACTCTAGAGGTCACAATTTTTATGCAATTTTGATGAACCCTAAAATGTTTATAAACCAAAGATCTCGGTTCTTTTAGATATTTGCATAATATATGTGACCATATAACTTCCTGGATTATGGCACCTGATTGTACAAGAAAACGTGTTTTAGCTTGTGGTGGACCCTCTAGCAGGGTTGTGCTGTTTGCCAGGAACCTACTGATTGATCATTTTTGTTGAGTCTTCTCCTATTAATTGAACTTGGAAGCAGTGGATGGAATTGCTATAAATAGATGAAAATCTTGAAGTAATAGATAAAAAAATACTTTTCATAACAATTACACTTCAAGATCAATGATCCACAGATGAACATTGACAGTTGCAGTTCCATGTCCTTTCTGTTTGTTGCATGATTGTACATATATTTACTTAAGTTTATTACTGGGCTGGGGGGTCTCTCTCTTTGACATGTTACTATGGTAACAAACTATGTTATATAAAATGCAAAGAATTAATTGGCACTTTCACTTTTTGTGCCAATAACTTAGAGAAATTTATCTAACATTGGGGCATTATACTCAAAACTCAATATCATCGTTCTCAGTTTTAATAAACAGTTCTTTCCATCCATTTTTAATAAACAGTTATTTCCATTCATTTATCTTTACAATTCATTTTCAAGTACACTTTTTCAAGTTTAAATAAAATTATATACATTTCAACTGTTCACATGTAATTAGCTTATATAAATTAAACCTTAAAAGAGAATACGAACATTCCTCTGGAGTTATTATTTCAAATATATTCGTAAATCAAAAATAACAGCCGGTTAATTTTGTCTGACGAAAACACATCAAATGATTAATTTTCCTTCTTTTTTAAGATTTGGTAAAACAGGATTTTCGGCCATATATTTAAATTTCATCCAGTCTTCTTCGTTATAAAATAATAAAGATTCGGTGGGAATATTGGGACCGATTTGTTCATGGATCCATGCATTCGTTGATGGAACAAAAAATCCCGAACCATCCCAACCTCGCGACCATGCTGTTCGTTGATATGGCAGAAGAACTGAAGTGTGTGCAGTAGGGTATTTTGCGGGAATGTCGGACAAACCTGTAAAATAAAAATTTAAAAGTTATGAACTATGTGGTAATATAATTAATAGATACGTTACGCTTTTGAAATTTATACTTCCATCGATATAGAATTTTAAATAAAACACGTTTATTGTGGTTTTGTGATATATCCTATATATAATATAACGGCTTTGATCAATAAAGAACCAGTTCGTATAATCCTCGCTAAATTGTGCCGAAATTGTGTTTCTACGACAAGGTACCCATTGAAATATTTTTTCAAAAAATTGCTTACTGCTGTTCGACCATATTCCTGGAGACTCTCGATACTTCCTCCATTCATTTTCAGATTCAAATAAAATGGCATCTCTTCTGGTTTCAATAGGAAGTGTTCTGTAATCGTTTATAGAAAGCCATCGTCTTTCGGCGGGAACATAGTAAGATGGTCCAGTAAAGACATATGACTTTCCATCTAACGGATAGTTTGGTTCCGAGGTTCTCGTTGTCTGCCCATACAAAGGCGTACCTATTGCAGTACTCTGTTGACTAGATTGGAGGGATTCCACTAAAAATAAGGAAATATTTTTATCTTAACTTCAGGCTACTGTAGCTAGACTATAGCCTAGGCTCGGCTACTGGTGTACAATACTAGGCAGGCGCGGATCCAGTGGGGGGGGGCGCACCCGGCGCACGCCCCCTCTATTTTTTGAGGTGTCGAACAATTTTTAGCCCCATATATTCTCGCGAGAAAGGAGAGCGAAAATAGTTTAGGTTGGAAATCGTAATTTACAGTATTAGTACGAAATTAGTCCTTGTGGGCATTTTTTACACTCAAAAATCACGGTCCCGGGCTTCGCACTCCCAAGCTTGTGCAGCACGCCCCCTCTTTCTGGAAATCCTGGATCCGCCCCTGCTAGGGTACCGAAAACAAACAGTGAATATAACTACTAGATAAAATGTACAATCTCATTCGCATGCAAATATCTGGGGATTTCAATTGAAGATGTTTTTCTAAGACATGCAATTTGTCAGTTTCAAAATGTGGTTGCCAAGTTGTCAACGTATGGTCCTACTTTAAATTATTGAGAAAAAATATTATGGGATGACTTCCCTATACATCTACTAAATATACCATATTTTTTTTATTGATACCAATTAAATCTTTGACAATGGGTGGGCTGGTAGGAGTATGGGGAAAATCAGATTGCCAATAATCAACGGTCTGTATAAGGGAAATCCCCACTATTCCGTTTGCTGTCATGATGATCCTGACTACGGATGACAGATTCCAACTGTTGTAGCTGGTTAAAATCCATTTGGGTTTAATAGTTGTAATTGTACTATTACTACTCAATTAATTGTAAGTTTAATGGTTTTATAATGAACTAAAAAATAATACTTACTTTGAGCAGCCATCTTAAAGATTAGTAAACAATAAATAAGTGTAGCACTAGCGACAATTTACATAGCAACGAACACGATCACCAGCTGTGGAAAGCGCCCCCTAGATAAGTATAGCTGTAAGTCAAAATAAATATAACAGTGAAGCGGACAGTTGTCATTCTCCGGGTTGGATAAGCTATTTTTAGATTATTTACCGTATAAGGTCAGTTTATGTGGTTTTCTTTAGTCGTCAATGATACTGAAGTGCTTTTAACTAGGCTAGAAGAATGGGGTGCTTTCATAAGATAATTAATTAAGAGTTGCTGGTTAAACGGGACAAAAGCTTCCTTAACAACGGACATTTTTACGGTTGCCGTGATAATTCAATAATTTAAAGAGACAGTTCGCAAAAATATTAAGTAGGTTATTTATCTGAAATTATTTTATAAAATCCTTTCATCGGATGAAACTTAGCTTACACATTCTAGGATGTACGTAAATCTAGAATAGTTTGGTTGATTTAACCATGCTTAGAATCAAAGATGTGACAAGGTCTGTCATTAGGCAAGCGGCGCGTCGTTTCGACTCGCCGCTTGTATACGTGAGAAAAAAATAGATTGTCCAATCTCGTCGGTTACACCCCCCCACCGCCTTTGCTTTAATTTAAGCTCCTGTGCGCAAACGAATTATTGAAATAAAATTAAAATATTTGTGTCGAGTAGACCCTAAAACCAATTTCTCTATCATGAGCACAATGTCATGAATGGGCTAGGCGTAGACAGATAGAGAAATTATCTAGGCCTATGTAGCTTAATCATTCATGTTCTAAACTATTTTTTCTATTTGCCCTATAGAAATATAAGCTGATAGAAATGGACGCCTATAAACAAAGATTACCAAAACCACACTATTCAACGCCATCCAACAATTATTTAAGTGGTGATTGGAAATCTACAGTTTGGCCAGGAGCATCTCATTATGTACCGTCAGAGAGGCGATGGATAGATCACCCAAATTACCGTTCTTATCCCAGAGAAGCCAGACGAGACGCCATTGATTTTCAAAGTGAAGACGAGTGGGTTTATTTTACCAGAAATCGAGACACACCGGGAGGTGAGAGATTAGTTATTTAAGAACACATAGCCTACCCCATCTCCAAAAAGAAAGAAATAACACGGCAAATTTTGAAATAAAAATGAAAATTGATATTAAGGTTACTCAATTTAATAGTGCTGTATAGGCCTATATATACTACTTATTCGATAGCCTTCACCACAATGTCTTCCCGGAATAACGTATTTTTAAAAAAACAAATATAACGAACCACATTAAACCCAGTAAACATATAGACCAACTGCGTTAGAATTGGACCGATGGCGATGGCGTACGGTCGTAATCTCCGCGGCAACGGGCCCGTAGCCAGCTCATGAAATTGGGGGTGGGGGCTACGGAATGTTTTGGAGGGGCTGAGGAAGTGGCCGGCTAAGAACACTCCTAAGAAATCACTATTTTTGGCGAAATATTTGGGGGTGGGGTGGGGCTAATTCGATTTTTGGGGGGAAGGGGGGCATATACATAATTTTATTTCGAACTGTTATAAAATTCCATCAATAAATTGCCTATTTGTAAGGTATAGGCCTAAAGACTCTTGTTTTATTTTTTTTTATTATTATTAATTAATTACACATCCACAATATTTTCCAGGATATTTTCACAAAGATGTGGGGTTGGCACCATCAGGAGTTCCAGAAGTGAGGTTGTTTGGTTATACACGTGATCTACCAGATATGCCTGGAAACACGGCATCTCAGAGAACATGGACAACCATGGACAACTCGGCGCCTTTAGCTAGGAACTCTCGAGGCGATTATTATGGATTTTATCATCAAGCGTTAGAGGCTGAAAATGAAAGAAGAAGAAACTACGTACCAATGAGTACAAAAATTCACCCACTGGATGTTCCGAAAATCTAATACAATTGAAATAACTGTGATATTTAATGTTGATTTGATTTGTGTATATCATAGTATTTAAACTTTTTGTTTTCTACCCCCCCCCCCGCAATAAATATATATGTTTATAATATATTGTATACAATGTATGAACACAATGTCTAAAACTTCATGTTAGTGACAAAAACCAACAAGAGAGAGAGAGAAAAATGGGGTTTAACGTCCACTCAACACAAACTAGGTCATTTCGGGACTAACACATGGTTTAATTTTATTTTAATAATTCGCTTGCGCGTAGGGGTCTTTAGCAGTGGGAGGAAACCGGAGTGCCCGGAGGACACCCACGAGGTTGAGAAGGCACCCCTATATCCATGCCACATACGTTCACACCAGGGCTCGAAACCACAGCCGCAAGCCAGAGGTGACCGGCCAGCTAGAGGTCGAAGCGCGGCACTCTGGACCACTAGGCCATCTCAACCCCCCCCCAAAAAAAACAACAAACAATAATGATTACGGGTTCGTGAGTAAAAAAAACCCGTAACCTGACAACCATACTGCGTACGTATTTACAATGTTGTCGAACCCCAGTAGTTTGGTTTCATCGGAATTAACGTCCCGTAGTATAATGCCTTGCATCAATGAAATTACATCACAAAGTGATCCTACATCAGTATAAAAATGATTTCTTTTAAAAAGCTCAATTTGTATGTATGCCTATGTAATTTAGAGACGATGACGGCAGATTTCCGTAACAGAAACCTGGCAAACCCCCTCCTGCGAAAATTCTTGGAACCATCTTGTAGTTTGGTCCGCAAGATCAGTTGTTAACACAGAAGAGAGTTACACTATCCGTAAAACTACACGAAGAATAATATGTATAGCATTATAGCAATGTCCTTCGTCACAGCCGTCGATTCTTCGCTTCACGATGTGTCAGCTGGTGTAGACTGCAAATGGACATTCCCACGGGCTCAAAATCACTTCACTATGGTTAACAAACGAGGAACACGCAGTTATTCAAACATGTGTTTTATATTAAGCAGGATACATATCTACAAGCACAAATCTTTGAACTCAAAATTAAAATGTCTTTCGGTCTTTCTTCACTCAATGAGCTAGTTTTAGCCAGAGCAGCGAACTTCTGGAAACGCGTCATTCTCTTCCTAAGAATTCTAAAGGAACGACTCAGCTGTTGCAAGTTTAGATCTTTTAAATGCCTGATATCCTGGGATGAGCGATTTATTCCACTACTTGATCGGTTAAATATGTCCTAATACGTACAGAATTCGCCAATGGATTATGTAAACAAGAACTGACAACTGCGTTTAATATATTTTGTGGTTCGACAACTAGTCTTCTGAAAGCTTTTCTTTAAACCTGTGACGGATTATTCTTTCAGGGTAGATTTTTCCCATAAGAAAACGTCATTAATGGTTTTTCTTAATGGAATTCTGTGATATTCCCTTTTTACGTATATAAACATAGACGATTTATAAGCAAGATGAAGTCCTCGGCTTCGGTTATGCTGTGGATTGGAAGAACGATTTCAGAAAAAAAACATGACAGAAAGAACTCTGCCTACCGGCCTCGGTTTTTCTTTTTCTCCCGGTATATTTTCTTCTGTCTTTCTTTCCTCAGCATAACCCCAGTCTCCTACATTTATACAGGGCTTACGTTTCTAATGCGCTGCTGGATTCATAGTTATCACTAATCTATTTTCACAAGAGTTCTCCGAACAGAAATGCTTTTGAGATAGGATTTGGTGTTTTCCCTGGACTTTAAAAGTCTTAATTTAAGAGGTATGGTCGAATCCATCAATATATTGAGGAATTTCTTGTCTTAAGATCGAAGTGTTCTACTTAATGTAGTTGATTCACCACTATTCGGGGCTTTATATGTCCAAAGAAGCAGATGGATTATTTTGAGAAAAGGTGGAATATGATCATGTTTACGGGTTTTGATAAGAGTTATAGCATGAATCAAGCGTTCTATGTTCTTGTGGGTCAGATTTTTGCTATTTGAATGCTCACGACCAATATTAACAAATGATACTAAAAAAGTAAAGATATTTTTATGTATATCAGATCTTCTTTATATGTTGCTATTTGGGTTTAATTTTATAAAGTATGGATCATCTATTGATGTATTTCTTCCAGGCAATATTCTATCACTTTGATGTGAAATGACATCTAATTCCATGCAAAGCTGTTGGTTAGCAGAGAATATATGAATGGACAGTAATACTCAAACTAAACTTGTTTGCAAATGCCCAGAGTAAAATCTGTTATTGAACTTTAGAAAGGTTTAGAAACCCTCTGTTTTACCTGTACAGTCAGATACCTATTGTAATTGCTATCAAATTAATTGACTTCTAATGAAGGAAGGCATGTGGAATTAATTTGTTTCAACTTTAAAACTTATTAAATTATAAATGAAAAAAAAATGTTATATCATAGAAAATATTTTATTCATTCTTATAAAAATGCACAATCACTTGTATGTTGAACTCTTTTGTTCAAGCTATATTGATTAGTTCGACGCGTAAATAAATAATACAATTAAATCATAACAATATTACTAACCAAGAAAGGGAACAATTATCAAATATCACATAAAATGCAGAAGTGGAAGGGCAAACAAACTCATCCACAGAAAATAAACTCATCTGACCACCATGTGATTACAAGATTCCCTTTCATGGTTAAAAAAAATACATTAATACAGTAACTCTAAATGAAAATGATGTAATACTCCCTATGTTGTAGTTTTTCTTATAAATTAAAATGATATTTCTTTCTACTACTACCAACAAATGTATTTAATATGCATAAAAAATGTATACATCAAAAGTATTTATTGTAACAATTAAGATCATTTTAGAGTTCTGTAATACCCCTCAACAAAAATACCTTGGAGGTATCAAGACCTATTGTTAAAATATACAAATAGGTTTGAAGCATGAATGTGAATTTTCTGAAAAACTATATAATAGGTTATATTTCTAATAATATAAGTATAATAGGAATGATCATAAAGTGGAGCATGGAACATGAAGTAGAATTGAGACAGCATGAAGCTGATATGCAGTGTTTTAGTCTGGAATTCTCTAGCTGGTCAATCTATAAATACATATATGCCAATGGTGGTAATATTTAATCAATTTTAATATCCACATTGAACAGAAAGTTTTCTATTAAAACAATGTAAGAACACTTGGATATTTCTATGAAAAACAAACTTGGAATTTTATAAATTTTGTCTAGTTAAATTGATGATGAGACAAAGCTAAAATACATCAAATTTTATTTTTTAAGCCTCATGAATATTTTTTATCTTTAACTTTTCCTAATCATTAAAAACCATTTTTAAATTTGATCCATTCAGTATTGGTGATTTTCTTACATAAACCACTAGCACTACATAAATAACCATCTGGACAACATCTACTACCACAACATGATATCTGAAAATAATTTAATATTTTATTTGATTATGTACTTTTAATAATATTCAAAATTAAATTCCATGCTCTATCCCATGATTTTCTAAGACAGAATCTGAATTTAAATTTGCTATTCAAACATTTTATCATATGATAATCCAGTACCAAGTTACCCCTGGTTTTGTTGGTCTTTATGCATACCTGAAAGCTAAATCCTGCACAGATTCTTTCAAGAATTTAAATAAAATAATCTCCAGAGTTAATGTGAGATTTAGGGACTGACATACAGTTCAATTTTATTTCAATAATTCGCTTGCATGTAGGGGGTCTTAACTAATCTAAGTTAGTTTTATAGAACTAAAATACCAGTACTTACTTTTAATTTAGCTGGTGATTTTTTAAATATAGAAACTTTTATACCATTACTATCACACTGACTTTTAGTTGTATCACAAGTCATACCTCGTGGACAACAATGTTCTTCATCTGAACAGCATGTAGCCTAGAAATATAATTAAATATTAAATTAATACTGATAACAAACAATGAAATTACAGGTCTTATACTAGATGGCAAATAAAAGTAGCAAGCAAACCATGTTGTCTGTACAATAACAGCAACTAACAAGTGAATATCAGTGGCAAAAGTATGAGATTATAATTATTTGAATCTGGAATCGAGTATGACGTCTATGGAGCCTTAGAAGTGTGACATTCATTTTTAAAAATCAAAGTCTGTCATGTGCAATTGTACAAAAAAACAAATATGCTGAGTTTCATTTCGATTGTATTTGAGAAGTGTTGCTGCCAAGAAGAAGAAGAAATTGAGTAGCGCTTGGGGACCAGTTCCTGGTCTAAAAATTTATAGGTTTGAAAGGCAATCCAACTAATATCAACTTCCTAACAAAATGGTCTGCCCGCCTGCCATCAATATACTTACATCAGGTAATGGACAGCATCCATAATCTCCACTAAATAATTTACAACATGTATTATCATTTGGACACTGGGAATGACCATCAGGACACATTACACCATAAATCCCCTTAAGATGATCTACATAAGTGAATGAGTCTTTGACTGAGATTGATGCAGGTTGCTGAAATACAGATATAAGTGAATATGAGCTTTTCTTTTAGTATGAAAAATATGAATGAATTATTTACTCCTTTTAAATAAGTCACAGTTACTGCTTGAAAGTAAAGAAAAATAATAATAATTACTGAGGTATACATCAATAATTTAGTTAACATACATTCATATTATTTAAAATAAAACTCAAACTAATCTGAAATATTCTTATATTTAAAGTTTTATGAAATATTCTTATTCATTTCAATTAAATACAAACGGATGAGAAATATCTAATTTTGTGATTAAAATAAAGCCGAAGAACATCTTTTTCATAGATTTTTTTCATTCTTTGAACCAAGGATTATTTTTTAAATCCTGGTCTATCATCATATCAATGAAACCAATAGCATTTCTATTATTCATCATTCAAACTAACATATTAATTTAGACTCTAAAAAATAAACTAATTTACCTTTTCAACAGAAACAGGTTTAGCTGCTATTTTCTTAGACATGAAAACTTGACTGCCATCTTGTTTGTTACACTTGCCAGCAGCAGTATCACAAGTTGTACCACTTGGACAGCAATGTACCCTATCAGAACAACACACAGCCTGGAATATCATAAACAAATGAACTAAGATACATATGGTAAAAAGTTGTGGATATGCTTTATAGCAGGTTCAATATCTTTGGTCCAACAGTGGCCTTGCTGTCAGTAGCTTAATTAGGTGTCCAAAGATCTAATTTTGAAGGACAATATTGGTGTCAGTCATTATCACACATACGATAAACAGGTTAAACACTTTTCAAATATAATTTTAACACAGAGATCATTGCTACGATAGAGGAATAATAAAGGTTTGAACAATCCAAAGTGACGAATGCAAAAGGAAAGCACAAGTTATAACTGACTGAAGAGACGAGTGATGACAGATACATGGGCGAATTTTTGCTTACTAAAAATTCCTTCGAAGACCAAAAGTTGTTGTGAGAGACTGTGAGAGGATATCTGACTATTCATGAAAAGAATTGACTGCCACTCTGCCACTAGATAAGAAAACATGAAAGAAAAAGTCCATGCATTACCATGTTTTTATGAGGTATCGAAGGAATAAAAACAAAAGAATGTACAGACTTCTATTTTTCTCGTGTTCTCCTATCTAATGACACTCAATTAGTATACTGAATCATCAAATAACCTCTTGAAGTCCCATATTATACCAACTTTTGGTCTTCAAAAGAATTATTAGTGAGCAGAAATTCGGCCGTGTATCTGTTATCCCACGACACTTCAGTCAGTATAGAGGGATAAATTGTGTTTTTCTTTCATTGCTTCTGATTCATGAAACTTTTATTATGCATCTATCGTATCAATGATCTGTGTTAAAATTATATTTAGAATGTGAATAACCAGTTCTATCACATATGTGATATGACACCAATATTGTCCTTTAATCTCTCTACTTTTACTAGAACAACTTATTCCAGGTCTTACTTCAGGAGTTAAAGAATTAGGCCACTGGCTTTGATTCCTTAGTGCAAGCTTGTCTTGTTGGCAGTAGTCTCGGCTTCCAAGTTTACGTTGTACATACATTTGGCTGCTGGTGGTGACTTATGTCACATGCAAGACCAGAAGCTCAACATCTGTGTACTACAGAGAGTAAAAAAGATCTAAATAATACTTACACTAGGAAGTGGACAGCATCCATATTGACCCGAAGACAGTTTACAACATGTTGTACTATCTGGACATTGAGATGTTCCACCAGGACAGACAACATCTTTCACTGCAACAGGTTTAGCTGCTATTTTCTTAGACATGAAAACCTGACTGCCATCTTGTTTGTTACACTTGCCAGCAGAAGTATCACAAGTTGTACCACTTGGACAGCAATGAACCCCATCAGAGCAACATACAGCCTGAAATATCACAATAAATCAAGATACATATTATGATGTTCAGTTGTGGATATGCTTTATAGCACTTAAGTGACTTTCAATATCTTTGGTCCCAAGGTGGTCATGCAACCAATATCTTACATGCTCAAAATCTGATCCAATTTTAATACCCTCTGGTTATTGATAGGTTTATGGGTTTCTTACCTTAACTAGAATACCTTATTCCAATGCTCATTTGAGGAGTTCAAGAAAGAGAGAGAGAGAGTAAGAGAAAGAGAGAGAGAGAGAGGGAGAGAGATATGGGGTTTAACGTCTACTCGGCACAAACTAGGTAATATCGGGACTAACATACAGTTCGATTTTATTTCAAAAATTCACTTACGCGTAGGGATCTTTAGCAGTGGGAGGAAACCAGAGTACCAATAGAAAACATTCGAGGTTGGACAGGCAACACTACTCCTTGCCACGTACAACCAGGGATTTGAAATGACGCCAGTTGACTCAATGGCAGGCCGTATGATACAGTGCGCGCATGCTAGCCATTTGGTCATCCAACCCCCCGAAGAGTTCAAGATTTAGGCCAATGGCCTCGAGTCCTTGGTGCGAGTTTGTCTTCTGAGCAGTAGCTTTGATTTACAAGTCAAACGGTACATACATTTGGCTACTGGTGGTGACATGTGTCACACACAAGACCGGTAGCTCACCATCTGAGTAAAACAGAAAGTAAAAGGAACATAAATAATACTTACACTGGGAAGTGGACAGCATCCATATTGACCAGAAGACAGTTTACAACATGTTGTACTATCTGGACATTGAGATGTTCCACCAGGACAGACAACATCTTTCACTGCAACAGGTTTAGCTGCTATTTTCTTAAACATGAAAATTTGACTGCCATCTTGCTTATTACACTTGCCAGCAGCAGTATCACAAGTTGTACCACTTGGACAGCAATGAACCCCATCAGAGCAACATACAGCCTGGAATATCATATAAAATAAATCAAGATACACATGATATTCAGTTGTGGATATGCTTTATTGGGCTTTCAATATCTTTGGTCCCAAGGTGGCCTTCCAGCCAGTAGCTTAAGTGGTCAAAGTCTGATCCAATTATAACTCCCTCTGGCTATTGACAGGTTTATGTGTTTCTTACGTTTACTGGAAAACCCTTTACAGTGCTCATTTGAAAAGTTCAAAATTTAGGCAAATAGACTTTAGTCCTTGGTGTGAGATCGTCTTGGAAGCAGTAGTTTTGGCTTCCAAATCTAAACTGTACATACATTTTTCTACCTGTAGTGACAAGTGTTACATACAAGCCGGTAGCTCACCACCTTAGTAATACAGAAAGTAAAAGTGATATAAATAACACTTACACTTGGAAGTGGACAGCATCCATATTGACCAGAGGACAGTTTACAACATGTTGTACTATCTGGACATTGAGATGTTCCACCAGGACAGACAACATCTTTCACTGCAACAGGTTTAGCTGCTATTTTCTTAGACATGAAAATTTGACTGCCATCTTGCTTATTACACTTGCCAGCAGCAGTATCACAAGTTGTACCACTTGGACAACAATGTACCCCATCAGAACAACACACAGCCTGGAATATCATAAACAATGAACTAAGATACACATGGTAAAAAGTTTTGGATATGCTTTATATCACTTTTAATATCTTTGGCTCTACAGTTTCATTGGTTTAATTTTAAGTCTCTGGCTATTGACAAGTTTGCGTGTTTCTTACCTTTACTAGAATATCTTATTCCAATTCTCATTTGAGGAGTTCAAGATTTAGGCCAATGGCCTGAAGTACTTGGTGCGAGCTTGTTTTGTGAGCAGTAGTTTTGGCTTCCAAGTCCAAGCTGTACGAACATTTAGCTACTGGTGGTGACATGTGTCACATGCAAGACAAGTACAATGTAGCTCACCATCTAAGTAACACAGAAAATATAAAAGCGACATAAAAAAAATACTTACACTAGGAAGTGGACAGCATCCATATTGACCTGAAGACAGTTTACAACATGTTGTTCTATCTGGACATTGAGATGTTCCATCAGGACAGACAACATCTTTCTCTGTAACAGGTTTAGCTGTTATTTTCTTAGACATGAAAACTTGACTGCCATCTTGTTTATTACACTTGCCAGCAGCAGTATCACAAGTTGTACCACTTGGGCAGCAATGTACACCATCAGAACAACACACAGCCTGGAATATCATATACAATGAACTAAGATACACATTTGATAACAAGCTAACAGTGAGGCTGATGTTCCCCGCCGAAATACCAAAATAAATACATGACACATATTAATTAATTGCACATTTATTTTTTTCAAAAGTATGGAGCAATCCAGCTATACAACACGTTTCATCACTCTCTATCAGATAGAATCAAGATTATCTTGATTAGCTTCAGCTCGAAAAGTCATTGAACTCAGTCAAGGTATTCACCTAATGGGCATCTTCACCAAGTTTAAACATTCTACCTCAATTAATAAAAGCAGAGTTATTATGTTCCAGTCATGGCCAATGAAATTGCTTATCTCTCCTTAGCCTAAGCAGAAAATTCACACTATCCAACTTTGTCAAGGTAATGATATAATGAATCTATATTCTGAGATTCATCGCTCTCACTTCATTATAACCAAAGTTACCATGCCCATAAGCATCAATCAGATTGCTTATTTCTGCTTAGTGTAAGCCGACAATGTTTATCATCGAACTCCATCAAGGCGAACTTAGTCAAGGTATTAATGTAATGAAACTACACACCAAGATTCACCACCCTGACTTAATTAGAACTAAAGTTAACGTGTCCCAAAGCATTAACCAATCAAATTGCTTATCTCTGCTTACCCTAGGCAGAAAATGCTCATCTTCTAACTCCATCAAGGTATCGACCTAATAAACACCTACACCAAGTTTAAACATTCTAGTTCAATTAGGAGAAGATATTCAATTGTGTCCCAATGCACGCACACAGACAGACGGACGAACCCATTTTAATGACAAAAAGTTGTGGATATGCTTTAAAGGACTTTTAATATCTTTGGCCCCAAGGTGGTCTTCCAGCAAGCAGCTTACATGCTCAAAGTCTGATCCAATTATAATTCCCTCTGGGCTCTGGCTTTTGATAGGCTTACGTGTTTCTTATTACCTTTCTAGAGTACCTTATTCCAAAGCTCATTTGACGAATTGAAGATTGAGGCCCACGCCTTGTCTTGTGAGCAGTAGTTTTGTCTTCCAAGTCTAAGCTGTACATACATTTTGCTATGTACGAGCTGCTGAGCCAATGATTGACGCCACGTGAAGTCAATGCACGTGGTGTAGACAGTCATCTGTGACAGAGATAATTCGTAAGTAATTCTCTGTGTAACAGATTGGATGGTGACATGTGTCACACACAAGACCGGTAGCTCACCATCTGAGTAAAACAGAAAGTAAAAGGAACATAAACAATACTTACACTGGGAAGTGGACAGCATCCATATTGACCAGAAGATAGTTTACAACATGTTGTACTATCTGGACATTGAGATGTTCCACCAGGACAGACAACATCTTTCACTGCAACAGGTTTAGCTGCTATTTTCTTGGACATGAAGACCTGACTGCCATCTTGTTTGTTACACTTGCCAGCAGAAGTATCACAAGTTGTACCACTTGGACAGCAATGAACCCCATCAGAGCAACATACAGCCTAGAATATCACATACAATGAATTCACATACACATGATATTCAGTTGTGAATATGCTTTATTGGACTTTCAGTATCTTTTGGGCCCAGGGTGCCAGGTGTTCTTACAGTCAGTAGCGTATGTGCCCAAAGTCGGATGCAATATTAAGTCTGTCTTGCTATTGATAGGTTTGTGTGCTTACCTCTCTAAAACTTATTTCAGTTCTTTCTTGAGTTCAAGCAAGTTTTGTATGTTTGTAGTTAGGCTAATTGGCTGGCATCCATGGTCCGAGCTTGACTTGTGAGCAGTAGTATTGGCTTCCAAGTTTAAGCTGTACATTATGCTACTGGTAGTGTACATACATTAGCTACTGTTACATACAAGACTGGTAGCTCAACATCTGAGTAATACAGAAGGTAAAAGCGATATAAAATAATACTTACACTAGGAAGTGGACAGCATCCATATTGACCCGAAGACAGTTTACAACATGTTGTACTATCTGGACATTGCGATGTTCCACCAGGACAGACAACATCTTCAACAGTAACAGGTTTAGCTGCTATTTTCTTAGACATGAAAACTTGACTGCCATCTTGTTTGTTGCACTTGCCAGCAGAAGTATCACAAGTTGTACCACTTGGACAGCAATGTACCCCATCAGAACAACATACAGCCTAGAATAATATAAAAGATGTATAAAGATTGACATAACCAGACTTCATTAGCCCACTATTTTCAGAAATGTAAAATTACACAAATTTTTAAATTGTCAAAAAACTAAGACCAAATAACAAGAAATAAATATATATTTGTAAGGCCCATAAATAGAAAAGAAATAAAAAATCTCTACACTAAGAACTATTTTGTGACTCAATTACTGTTTCTCTGCATAATTCTCTTTTCAACCATAATAGCTGACAACTCTGAAACTTCCAAGAAATTCTGGGAATGTGGATATGCACAAATATATAAAAACAATACAGAACATTATGTATGACAAGTTCTGTTTCTTTAAAGGGACAATAACATTCTTGCTGGCTCGGTAGCTTCAGAAAATAAATAATACCCTTATTCTAAGTACTAGATGTTTAAGTGTCCTACATGTTGTGTAAATTATCCATTACAACCTATTTTACTTGTCCAGAGGGTTCGAAAATATTTTAAAATCCAAGTCACATTTGGAAAGGTTTACGTTAGACTTTTCAAATCAATTGGTTGAATTTTTCCAATTTTTTAAAATAGGTGTGTTAAGATGAAATTTATATCATCATTTAATTGGAATATTCTAAAATAATACGATTTGTTGACAGAATGCAGATTGGGACATATTATTCACTTACAACAAGAGTGTTATTGGGGCTTTAACATAAAGAGAGGAATGGGATTTAAAATCTACTTGACACAAACTGGGTCAAGTTTCAGACTAAATTTGGTTTATTCATGTTTCAATAGTTTGCAAGTGCATGGGGGTCTTTAGCTGTGCGGGGAAACCGGAGGACCCAGAGGAAACCCATGAGTTTGGACAGGCTACCTGGCCTACTCCTTGTCACAGCAGGCGAGGAATCGAAAGCATGCCATTCAACTCAATGATAGACCTTCGTATCCGATGTTCATATGTTAACTATTCAGCCACTGACACCCCCCCCCCACTCCTTAGCAAAACACCCATAAAAAACCTTTATCATGTTTACTAGTTCCTAATTTAACCAGGCGTAATTTCATTTAATTTTCTGTTCAATCAAATATAGGCGGACGTGAACTAGAAAGTTTCAACAATGGATGCATACGACACACCTGTGCTTGCCTACTCCATGATCAAACACGATAGCAGATGGCTTCCATCTTGTTTACTGACGGTACTACTTATTTTAAGACAGACTCGGCTTTCCAATTTATAATATCTACGTCATTGGGGATTTCCAATTTATACTCAGTGGTTGCTATGACCCGCTATGGCGTTGTCTAGAAACGCGCGTGCTCGCGTTAGTTTAAAATTTTTGCTATACGTTTAACATGGACTATTTGATGTAATTTGCCTGATTTGATTTGGCCCCATTTCCATAAATTTAGGTTGTTTTTTAGAAATTTTTAGCAAATGTTAATCTTAGGTGTTTTTTAATTCTAGCCGAAGTAAATTTTTTTACAATTTATAGCGAGTTAAGTTATCGTCTCTAAGAGGCGGGCGTAGTATTTTAAATGGCGGCCATTTGCCATCATGTGTATTCTTGAAGTAGGTACACATGATGTAATCGTATGCAATGGATGCTGACCAGTCAAAACATCCACATATGACATTTAAATGCAGATATACAGAAAGATTGACCATAAGTATAAAAATAGAGGAAGAGAGAGATATGGGGTTTAATAACCACTCAGCAAAAACTAGATCATTTTAGGACTAACATCCACTCAGCACACACCAGGTCATTTCGGGACTAACATATGGTTCAATTTTATTTCAATAATTCTCTTTCGTGTAGTAGTCTTTACCAGTGGGAGGAAACCAGAGAACCTGGAGAAAATCCATAGTCAGACAGGTGACCCTGCTCCTTGTCAGATTCAAGAGAGGAATGGCAACCACTTAACTCTATGGCCGATTTTTTTATTTCATGCACACGAGTTAAACCACTAGAATACCCAACCCCCAAAAAATGAAAATATACCCATAACCAGTTTTTCTTAAGGTCAATCATTTTAGATTCTGAATAGGAAGTGGTCGTAAGGACATGGTGAGGTGTGCTGGCTAGACAAAAGTAACTACGAGGCTGGATGAATTGTCAGCATTCTAGTATATCTAGGTAATTATGTAGATTATCGTGTCTTTCGTGTTACCATGTCTGAAATCTACTACATTGAGTTAGACAGCATTTTTCATGAGGGGTGTATATAGCCCTAAAACCACATTACAATGCCCATTTTGAATAATTGTCATTTCAGACAAATCTATCTGCATTACTTGTTCCTACATCTGACGCATTTTTACTGTAAAATGTCTTTAAGTGTCATATCTATCAGTCTTCTGAATCTTAAGGCATATTTTTTATTTAGAATAATGGATTAACCAAGTGAATTGCAGCGATTTAATTTGGGATGAGAGCCAAATTTTTCTTGACTTTAGCAATTTAGCTAAAAAAAAAAAGTCCTGTTGTCCATGCATAAATGGGAGTTTGGTGATTTATGTGGTTGATCACCTGTCTGATATGTCATGTGTCAACAGCTGGTCCAGGCCCTATATACTGTAAAGACTAAGAAGTTCTGCATGATCAAGACTGTGTAAAATAAAGAATCAATCAGAAATCCTAAAAAGATTAACTCTTAACTGACCCACGGCGACTTTTGTCGACACCTATGACGTTACCGTTAAGTACCCACGGCGACTTTTGTCGACAAAAACAGTTAACCGAATGCAACGTTCCAAGCGCAATGAGAGTTACTCCCCTTATAAACAGGAGGCCTTGTATCATTTTGTTTACTTCCTGTTTGATATTTTGACAGTTAAAAATCTTATTGTTTCTTCTTGAAAAATTACAATAAAACAGTGATATGTCTAGGCTTATACGACAACGCTCTCCGTACGACGGGTTACAATACCTATTGAATGACAGTGATTCAGATTTTATCGGTGGTGTAAATAATTATAGTTTTGCGTTAGAACGTGATAGACGAAGAAACTAGGCTAGGCTAATCCACAAAATTTTTAAATATCGGTACTTTTAAATGTTTTTTAGTTCACAAAAGCCGAACAAAAAAATAGAAATAACCATTATATTATACTACTATAGGCCCAGAAGTCTACATGAATTGTGCATGAAATGTCTAAATATTTATTTATTTATTTTTTTTTTTTTGTATAAAATTCATATTTATGAAAATGGCAATTTAGAATATTTCATCCATTTACATAAACATGAAGGCCCAGAAGGGGTCTATTTTCAGTTGTTATATGATTTTAAAATGCATACCTATATTTTAACATTATGACGTGGGTTTTTATGACGTTATGACGTCAAACCTCTGGGTCATTTAAGAGTTAAGCTTCTTGTGTCTTGACTGAAATTGGTAAAATGATGAAAAGGCAAACGTACATCAGGGATTGCACAGCATCCGTACTGACCGCTTGCCATTTTACAACATGTTGCACCAACAGGACATTTCAAGGTTCCATCAGGACAAAGAACGTCTGCTACTGAAACAGACTTAGCCACTAATTTCTCAGACATCAAAACATGACTGCCATCTTGTTTAATACACTTGCCAGCAGAAGTATCACAAGTTGTACCACTTGGGCAGCAATGTACCCCATCAGAACAGCATACAGCCTGATGCAGAAAATGACAATTAAGTTTCAGTTTATCAACAAAATGTCAATCCCCTAATCTGATGAACTGCTAAATCTGTTTCAAAGATGATGTGAGCAAAAGATATGAAACATTAAAGATTAATGCTGTTGTCTGAAAATATACTTACACTTGGAAGTGGACAGCATCCATATTGACCAGAAGACAGTTTACAACATGTTGTACTATCTGGACATTGAGATGTTCCACCAGGACAGACGACATCTTTCACTACAACAGGTTTGGCTGCTATTTTCTTAAACATGAAAACATGACTGCCATCTTGTTTAATACACTTGCCAGCAGAAGTATCACAAGTTGTACCACTTGGGCAGCAATGTACCCCATCAGAACAGCATACAGCCTGATGCAGAAAATGACAATTAAGTTTCAGTTTATCAACAAAATGTCAATCCCCTAATCTGATGAACTGCTAAATCTGTTTCAAAGATGATGTGAGCAAAAGATATGAAACATTAAAGATTAATGCTGTTGTCTGAAAATATACTTACACTTGGAAGTGGACAGCATCCATATTGACCAGAAGACAGTTTACAACATGTTGTACTATCTGGACATTGAGATGTTCCACCAGGACAGACAACATCTTTCACTGGAACAGGTTTGGCTGCTATTTTCTGAAACATGAAAACCTGACTGCCATCTTGTTTATTACACTTGCCAGCAGAAGTATCACAAGTTGTACCACTTGGACAACAATGAACCCCATCAGAACAACACACAGCCTGGAATATCATATACAATGAACTAAGATACACATGATAAATACTTGTGGACATTCAATACCTTTAGCCTTCCAGTTAGTAGCTTAGGTGCCCAAAGATAGATCTATTTTAAATCTCTGGCTATTGACATGTTTGTGTGTGTCTTACCTTTACTAGAACATCTTATTCCAGTTCTTATTTGAGGAGTTCATGATTTAGACCAATGGCCTTGTGTCCTTGGTGCAAGCTTGTCTTGTGAGCGGTAGTTTTGGCTTCTAAGTCCAAGCTGTACATACATTTGGTTACTGGTGGTGAGTTGTGTCACACGCAAGACCAGTAGCTCACCATCTGAGTAATACACAAAATAAAAGTAACATAAATAATACTTACACTAGGAAGTGGACAGCATCCATATTGACCAGAAGACAGTTTACAACATGTTGTACTATCTGGACATTGAGATGTTCCACCAGGACAGACAACATCTTTCACTGCAACAGGTTTAGCTGCTATTTTCTTAAACATGAAAACCTGACTGCCATCTTGTTTATTACACTTGCCAGCAGCAGTATCACAAGTTGTACCACTTGGACAGCAATGTACCCCATCAGAACAACATACAGCCTATTAAAACATTAAAAATATTTTCTATAGCTTTTCATGTACATGATAGAAAAAAGGTATATTATTTTTAACTTAAGCACTAAATTTGCCTTGCAGCTCATTCTATCCCTCTAGTACCATTTATCTTTATGTTAAGAGATGTAAATGTATTCTATCTGAATGAACAATACATACATTGAGATATGAGAGTGTTCATAACCATTGTGAAATGATTTTTTTGGAGAGGGAAAATGAGTGTTAAGAAATAGAGAGACTAGACCTAAGCTGTAAAATAATTTATTTTATGATCAGTAGTGGAATACCGCATTTTATCAGTGAAATAAAAGTGTTATTCCACTGGCTAGCAGTAGTCCATGTTGTTTCACCTAAAATGATTGTAAAATCATAAAATAAATAGAACATTTGTCGTTTTGTCAGGAATAACATATTTTATTTCATTTCTAAGCAAGAAAATGTTTATATTTTCACTCATTCTACGCATTCGGGAAAATATAATTTTTCTTGCTTCTCGATGAAATAAAATATGTTATTGACTCTAAAACGACAAATATCCTCTATATATTTCATAAATCGATTAACTTAAGCCAAAACCCCGACCTGCAAGTAATTTACAACCATCAACTTGTGAAATTATCATAATTAATTAATGTATTATCATTGTATCGTCAAGAGTCAAAGGGACTAGTTGAGAAAACTTTGACCCTTTGATTAACATTAACGGGACAATAAAACTCTTGTTGTTACTGAATAATATGTCCCAATCTTCATTCTGGTCAACAAATCGTATTATTTTAGAATATTCCAATTAAAAGGTGATATAAATTTCATCTTAACACACCTATTTTGAAAAATTGGAAAAATTCAACCAATTGATTTGAAAAGTCAAACGTAAACCGTTTCAAATGTGACTTGGATTTTAAAATATTTTCGAACCCTCTGGACAAGTAAAATAGGTTGTAATGGATGATTTACACAACAGGTAGGACACTTAAACATCTAGTACTTAGAATAAGGGTATTATTTATTTTCTGGAGCTACCAAGCCAGCAAGAATGTTATTGTCTATTGTCTATAGGAATGTTTTCATTGAAAAATGTCCCATTTTTGTTGCCAGGAGCGCTAGTTCATTCCTTTTGTGATGGAAGGCCACGAGACACATTGGTACAGAGAGACAAAAGTGAAATTCATAAAAGCTGCTTTTTAAATATTAGGATTCTGGTGTATCCCTACCAATAGGGTGCAGGTGACTTAATAATTAGTAAATTTACGGGCGACAGTGTCGGGTGAAACCAATGAAATTTTCGGATGAAATTTGGAATCCCCATTGAACTCAAACTTGTGAACGATGAATCTGTACATGGAATTACAGTCCAAAATGGTTCAAAACTGAAACAGATATGATGAACTGAAAATCTGTCTTCCACTGCAGAAGGTATATTTATCACAAGCCAAGGCAATGTTTGTTGTCAAAGAAATCTTTTGACAGACCTATTTTTAACCCAATTAAACCCAAGTAAACAGATTATCTATCGTTGATGTTTTCTTAATTAAATATCAAAAATAATCATTTTTGCTTGGATTAATTGGTTTGATATTTTTTGAAAAATGCTTATTTCGCACAAATAGTTTAATAATGAAAATGCTTACACTAGGAAGTGGACAGCATCCATATTGACCAGAGGACAGTTTACAACATGTTGTACTATCTGGACATTGAGATGTTCCACCAGGACAGACAACATCTTTCACTGTAACAGGTTTAGCTGCTATTTTCTTAGACATGAAAACTTGACTTCCATCTTGTTTAAGACATTTTCCAGCAGAAACATCGCAAGTTGTACCACTTGGACAGCAATGTACCTTATCTGAACAACATACAGCCTAGAAAAACATTTAAAACATGATAAAATATTTTTCAACTGTCTAAATATTTTTAGCTAAACCTACTACCAGTAAATTAAATGTCAATTCTTGAAAGATGTTCATAGTCTGGACAAAGAAGTTGTCTTTCCAGATAGAGGATTCGGGATATTGAGGAATAGTGATCTTATTTGTGGAACTGGAACTGGGACCCCAAGCTCTACACATCTTGTTGTTGTTGTTATTGTGGGTGAAACTATACTAACCTAAATCTAACTAAAATGACATAATGTTTACAATAAGTTTTTTCCATTATCAAACGCTAACCTAAATGTAACTAAAAAGACATAATGTTTACGTAAAATGAACGATCAATGTTAACTGGGTATGATGATGTTCGAGCAAAATTTCCATCACTGCACACTACATTATGTATGCCTGCGTTTAGTAGCCCAGTCAAGGATGTTAAATCCCTTTTTATTTTGTATTATGATTGGAATCTTATTCCAATGCCTATGGTATTCTAATTAAAGTCATAAATCCAGCATCCACTAAAACACCATTTTATCTTCAAGAATTAAAATTAAAATTGTTTATTTTGAAATACACTGAAAAATATACATACACTCGGAAGTGGACAACATCCATATTGACCACTGGCCTGCAGACAACATGTTGTACTATCTGGACATTGAGATGCTCCACCTGGACAGACAACAGCTTTCACTGCAACAGGTTTAGCTGCTATTTTCTGAGACATAAAAACTTGGCTGCCATCTTGTTTATTACACTTGCCAGCAGCAGTATCACAAGTTGTACCACTTGGACAGCAATGTACCCCATCAGAACAACATACAGCCTGGCATGACAAATTGAATTACAACATTTAACGAGATAGACCCAAATTATGAACAGACGGTCACAGAACAAGCTATCAATCCAAACAACCTATCAATTGTCGCGGGCAATGGGAGACTCACCCTCCCGGAGAATTTTGAAAATTTAACCACTGTAAGTGCGTTTTCTGCTATTCTAGCCTGTGTGAGCAAGTGTGAGCAAGTCCAAAAGTATCCAATGGTTCTGTAACCGAAATCCCACTCTGAATTCCATCCAATCACACTGTTGCAGTTGCATTCATAAAGTGGCCCCAGACAAAACGTTTTAATCAATAGTCAACTCAGTCGTGGTATTCAATTAAAAGAAAAGTGAAATTAGTGTTTTATTAGGACTCAATGACAGTTAGGGAAGCAAAACTAGAAATACCCAAAGCCGGTCTACGGGCTGCGGCCAGTTTTCTTCACGGGGCGAAGAAGCCGAGCTGACCTTGTATGGACCCTCCAAGAAAATTTTGGAATATTTGATGGCCACAAACGCGTTTTACTGCTATTCCAGTCCTAAAATTAGTGCTTTATGAGATTTCGGGCACTTAACTTTGCCATGTGTGACGCCCATGCGTGTAGGGCTTCCTTCGACAAAATGGCAACATTTTCCAGCGAAAATGGGCAATTATGGCATTGTTTAAAGTACATTGACCTACACTGAGTAAACTGTTGTTTATTAATTGCTCCATTTCTATGTTTATCAACATTTTCTTGCTAGTAAAGTGTGCCGGGCAGAATTCTAACATAAAAAAGTATTTGAAAATGATAAAAACCATATTTTGAAATGTTTTGCACTCAAGACACAAATCGGCGTATAATTAGAAATCTACTTGTCTGACTTACGACACATTTTGCGATCACGAGTCACATATTTTGAATTTCATCAAAATTGGATAACAAATGTGATCTCTAGAGTATCCACAAGCTAAAGACAAGACAAGCCCAATACATGCCAATATCGAAAGGAACCGAGATCTAAACTAACATTTCTATTTTTGTCAAAATCGGATATTAATGGTGATCTCTAGGGTCCACAACCTTGTTATTACTTGCGTTTACACGGGGAGTGGCTATTTTGAGGGAAAGTGGATGGTGTAAATAAATGTTATTTAAAATCAAACAAGCGGTTGCCATACACAGACTATGCCCATATTTTGCAAGAGATGGATAGAGAACCAGCTAAAAAAATCTTCACAAACATTTGGACTCTACAGGGTCCACAACCTTGGTATTACTTACTTTTAAATTAACTGTGTATGGGCAGCGACCATTTTGAGGGACAGTTACGGTCTGATTTTCAAGAAATTCATAATAAACCTTCAACTTGGTGCAGGGCTCACACTGGCTTTCAATTTTTTTCCGCCAAAATGGATGATAATTTTTATGTAAAGAAATGTTCATATATTTTTTCCGCCAACTTGAATATTTTATCCGCCAAAAATATGTGATAAAAAATTATGCAATATCTAACAATTTTATGTCTCAGTTAGGCTTATTATAAAACAATTACCGATATATACAATATACAACGACTTTTAACAAATCAGTCTTTGCATAATACATTTAGCACAGTTTCGGTTTACTAAGATCGGATTTTATTTTTGGTAACTTGAGTCTCTTTTAACATCGCCGTATTGCACTATATATTCAGTATTTACAAGTCAAATCACGTGCAAGGCCAAGGATTGCATGTCAAATAGACCTATTGTTATTTTCAGGTACCGTAACGGTATCTGAATCTCTGATAGAATGATATGTACTTCAATTATATTTGTAAGAAATGCTTACAATTATACCCGTCGTTCACCTTTAGACCATTTTAGCGACGGTAATATGATACAAATGGCGAACCGTTTTCTTGCTAAAGAATCGCCGATATTCAAGTAGCCTAGTTCATGCGTTTTCGACCATGATGATACGATAATTTGAAATAATGATATCCAATAGGCATACTCATATGTTTTACATGCCGTATATGATGCCACAGTAAACGGAATTGATCTATATTTACTTCTTTTCGATAGAATTGTCGGCCATTTTGGTTACATGTATTACCTTTCTTCGTTTTAAGACGAAACGAAACATCAAATAATCACCGCTTAATTTAATCATTAAGATTAAATAGTGGCTTGAGATATACATCATTGGCAATTATCAATCAACTAATCATTAATCCGAGACAATTGATTAGTATTACTCGGCGACGCGATCCGGATTATCAGCCAGTTGATTAATTTATTATTGTGTTTAGCCACGTGATTGACACTCAATAATGGTTAAAACATTATGAATACGATTAGAATTTTAAAATTTTTTCCCACCAGTTCTCAAAAAGAATCGCCAGTACTGTAAAACTTTATCGCAAAAATTATCATTTTTTTGATCGCAAATTGTGACTTTAGCGACCGACAGTGTGAGCCCTGACTTGGTGTAACAGTGCTATATTTGAATTTTTTTTTATAATCAGATGACAAATCAACAATGATATAATCTCCTTTATTCTCAAACTACTCCTTTAAAATTCTGGTATGGCTAATTAAAAAACAATGACCTTTGAAAGCAGGGATGGACAATGATTCAAAACATTGGGAATGCAGCAAGTTTTTATAAATCCCAATTGAGAGATAAACTTTGATTTTTGTCATTTCAGGAATTGTTAATCCTTTGCAAACTAAAATATTGTTAAAGATGAATCTGTTTATAACAGTCCTAAAACGGTTCATTTCTGTTCAAAACTGAAACAGATATGATGAACTGAAAATCTCTCAACATTCGTAATCCACTGCAGATGATATATATCACAAGCCTGGGCACAGTATGTGTGTCTCTGCAATCTTTAAAAGGAGCTCTTTTTAATCCAATTGATCCGAAGTCAACAAATTATCTACCACTAATGTTTTCTTAATTAAATGTCAAAAGTAATCTTTTTAGCTTGGATTAATTTGTTTGATATTTTTTGAAAATGTTAATTTTTCACAAATACTTTGGTAATGAAAATACTTACACTGGGAAGTGGACAGCATCCATATTGACCAGAAGACAGTTTACAACATGTTGTACTATCTGGACATTGAGATGTTCCACCAGGACAGACAACATCTTTCACTGCAACAGGTTTAGCTGCTATTTTCTTAGACATAAATATTTGACTTCCATCTTGTTTAAGACATTTTCCAGCAGAAACATCGCAAGTTGTGCCGCTTGGACAGCAGTGTACCTTATCTGAACAACATACAGCCTGAAAAAACATTTAAAACATTATATTTAGCAAAACCTACTACCGGTAAATTTAATGTCACATCTTGAAAGATGTTCAGAATATTGATGAATATTGAATAGTGATTTTATTTGTTTACATGGAACTGGAACCTTAAGCTCCACACATCTTGTTCTTGTTATTGAGGGTGATGCTCAGACAACTGCCCAGTGATTGACAAACTTGATACGATGTCACAATGGCAACCTGCTTGGTTCCTGGTCATCAAAGTATATGTGCTATCATATACTTGCTATTACCTGTGATACAACCACATTATGTATCACAAGTGGATCCATTGTGGCTTGGTGCGTAAAGCATTGGCTTGCTAACCTGAAGGTGCCGTGCTTGATCACCTTGTTTAGATGAGAAAGTTAATCAGGATATTCCATTATGATCCCTTTCTCAGTGGTGCAAGCGAAAGAATATTGGTTAGAAAACCATTAGATTAATATCATTTTGTAACACAAAAGTAACAATAACAATTCTGGCGTAAAATAACGTTACATTTAGCAGTAAGTTTTTTCCTTTATCGAACCAAAATGACATAATATTAATGTAAAATGAACAATCAATGTTAACTGGGTGGTGATGGTGTTTAAGCTATTTTCTTAGACATGAATATTTGACTTCCATCTTGCTTAAGACATTTTCCAGCAGAAACATCGCAAGTTGTGCCGCTTGGACAACAATGTACATGATCTGAACAACATACAGCCTGGAAAACCATTTAAAACATTATAAAATATTTTTTCTATTGTCTAACTATTTAAGCTAAACCTACTTCCAGTAAATTTAACATCATTTCTTGAAAGATGTTCACAATCTACACCAAGCGGCCTAACCTGTGGGTTCTGGATATTGATGAATAGTAATGTGGACTAGGAACTGGAACCCAAGTTTGTTAACCTGGAGGTCCCATGTTGATGCCCGTGCTGGCACTGCTGGTTGAGAAAGTACATCAGGATGTTCAGACAAGGTTCTCCTTGTCAATGGTGTAGGATAGAGGGCCTGCCAAACGGTGACATTAAGTGGTTCTGATGAAACAAAAATCCAATGTCATGTGTAAACATTGGTGTGCACTTAAAAGAACCATTAACAATTAGAATTAAAAATATACATACACTAGGAAGTGGACAACATCCATATTGACCACTGGCCTGCAGACAACATGTTGAACCATCTGGACATTGAGATATTCCACCAGGACAGACTACATCTTCTAGAGTAACAGGTTTATTAGCTGCTTTTGTCTTATGATCTTGATTGTTTAATTCCCTTTCTATTTTGTCTTGAGATTTAAAATACAACGTACCACATGATACCACAGTTAAACTAACTGCCACCAAATATATACTTTTCCACATCTGTACAAAAAGAGAAGAAACAAAAGGTGATACAAGTGGGTATGGTACAAATGTACATGTAAATCAGGTGTCTAAATAATCAGGAACCTGAAATCTTCATTTTTGAGTTATGAAAAGTTTTTCCTGTGTTGTGTCATTTTTTTTGCTTTTCTTATAGGAATCAGCTGGACTACTATAACACTAAAGGGACAGTTCCACATTTCATAGGTTAACCAAATATCCATCAGTATAAGTGAGTTTCAATATTTAAATCAGAGATGCTATAATCCAAAGAACCATCTATTTACATTATCTGAAGATACTCTTGCCATTCATCAATGAGTTTTCAAAATTAATGAACTGAGATCTCTGTATATCAAATTTAGGTCTTTTATTTTCATTCATCACAAAGTTTCAGACAGACGCACAGTTCAGATGCCTTAGTAACTAAATTTAACTAAAATGTATTCCAAATTTATGTTCATAGAAGAAGTGAGTAAGTCAGCTAAAGGCTTTCTTCCGTGCCACATATTTTGTGGGCTAATATCTCTCTACAAGATAAGATGTTTTTCGCACTGAAATAACGATCAGTTTTAATAATACCGGTATATATTTCATCACAAAACAACTGATATTAATTAGCCTGCATTTACTATAAGACAAATCCCATACACATTAACATAAAAAAGTCAATGACAATAAATATAAGTGCATGAGGAAAAGAAACAAAAATGAAAAGTGGAATATTGTAGAATATTGTACCTGGTATATTGCATTACAGCTAATTGCAAGGATTTGCTACTTTGCTTTCCAGGCATTAAACCAGGGTGTTTTTTTTAAATTTTGCCCATCAGACATTTTTAGATGGGGTTAACAAGGCTATAATTCAAACAACAGAAGATGTTGTCAGCTAAAGATATAAATAATTACATTCTATGATTTTGTGCGTTTTAGGAAACAAAATGAGAAATATCAGATTTTATATGTTTTAATACATACATTATATTTTATTATGAAATAAGTACAACTGCTTTCTGTGTCCCAACCAGTTAATCAGTACAGTTCCACACCCACAGTAACATGTGACAATCATACAGATTTGCATGTGACAATAATAGTGACTGCAGTATACTATAATCCAACAGCAAATAAAAGCCACTATTGACTTATTTCCTTGTTTCATTATGACTTTAAAAGATACTTGTAATGTCTTTGCATTAATTTATTTCTTAAGTTTTATCAATAACTTTCGGTACCCATTATCATTGTCACAACAGATTTTCGTATAGTATTATATGGAAAACCCAACTTTTTTTTATAGCCAATAACAACAATTAAATGAAAAAGCCGCTTTTATTAACAATGACATTTACAGCAATGCAGCAAGTATTACAATAACAATTAAAATATCATCCTAAGAAACTTTACAAAGCTGAATATTGGTCCCTCATTCGGATGCAACATATAAACCAGTAGAGTATAGACGTTTTTATCCACTTGCCAAATCGATTTGACAGTTATTGTCAATTTGAAAGTACTTTGCCGAGTTTGATTCAAGCCCTTATGACTACAAGCTATACAATTCATTTCCTGTGACTCAACATAAAATTATAGATGAAAGAAATCAATGTATGTGTGATCGTGAGGCGTAAATGTGGGGGGGTGGGGGCGGGGTACACCCCCCCCCCCCAAAACAAAAAAAAATAGTCGGTCGCAAAATCGGTGCAGTCGGTCGTAAAGTAGAGGTAGTCGGTATCAAAAAGTACTCACTGTATATGTCACGCTACTCACGCAAGACTTTAGTATAAAAATAGTTGGTCGCATAACTAGTGCAGTCAGTCACAAAAGAGGAGCAGTCTTAGTATAAAATAACCTTGTCAACTTATCATGTTTGAAAGGATGGTGTGTTTCACTCTCATTCTGTTGTGAGTATAATGTTGGTCTTACAACAAAATTTCAACCAGGGAGAAAAAAAGTCGGTCTCAAAATAAGTGCAGTCATTGCAGTTGGTCTCAAACACAATGCCAGAGTATATCCCAAATACTATATTATTATATTTGCGTGAATCTGTGAGCCTAAATTGCATACGTCACCCTTATTCTGTTTTGAGTATGTTGGTCTAACAACAAAATTTCACCAAGGTAGAGAGATAGTCGGTCAATTTGCATGAATCCGTGTGCATAAATTGCATACCTCACACAAAACTATAGTATAAAATAACCATGTCTGCTTGTCACTCTTATTCTGTTGTGAGTATGTTGTTCTATGAAATGTTTTCTACCATGGCAAAAAATATACTCACCGCAGTCGGTCTCTGATTAAATGAATTAATGAGATAAACATACGATCATAAAACAGGCGAAAGAGACAGATAAGCCTCAAGATTCTGTTCCATATCTGAAAATTTTTTCGCGATTTCATTATAACACCATTCTTCTACTCAGTTACACATCTGAAATTTTTTCGCGACTGCGGCGCTCGATTCCATTTTAAAATCATTCTTCTACTCTTCTGTTGTCTTATACTGTCTCAGCACTATCATATTCACGATTATAGTGAACTGCCCAGTTTGTAGTACCACTGGTGTGTGGGCGGGGGTATGTGCATCAGTAGGTCGCATTTTGGCTAAACACCACCCCCCCCAGACGAAATCGTTATGTACCGGTACGCCCCTGGTGTGATCACCCAATCAAATAGCACCGCGAAGTGATTTGGGGTGATCACTTCAGAAACAGGTGTTGTCGTGTTGATAGAATTGGTGACTAGGGTAATCAGTTTGAATTAGATTATATATAGAGATAGAGATACTTAATATGAAAAATGAAAATTTGATTGGGTGAATGCAAAGCAAATCACTTTGCTTTGTCAACCTCCTGTGGTTGATAAAAACGTCGAATAAACAAATTTCAATACTAATCGTTTATAACATTTGTCATCCTCCAAGATTCAACTAATACAATTAATAAACTATTAGGTTTCAAATGAATACCGACTACCTACCATTGCACTCAACATGCTCATAAGGACTTACTTCCAGCTTTTACTTTCTGTTAAAAACCACCTACAAATTGTCACATGATAAATGGTCACGTGACGAAGACTTGTATACCCAGACTCTACCGCGAAAAGGGAATTAAAGGACACTGTCTTGGTGTCAGTAAAAACTGGTTAAACACGTTCCAAATAAAATTTTAACACAAAGGTCATTGCTACGATTAAATGCGTTATGAAGATTTCAAAAACAGGAAGACGAACGCAAAAGACAAACATGAATTATCCTTTTACATAAACTGACCGAAGTGACGAGTGACAACAGATACTCGGGCGAATTTATCTGCTTACCATTATAAATAATTCCTTCTTATGTGATGCTGTGAGAGTATATCTGATAAATCAAAAATCTAATTGAATGTCACTAATAAGAGAAAACGAGAAAAATAGACATGATACCATTGTTTTTATTCATTCTATACTACCGTGGTAATTCACTGACTTTTTCTATTTTTCTTATCTAGTGACAGTCAAGTAGTTCTTTGGTTTATAATAAAACACAACACAAGGTATATATGGATATAACTACTTCTCTATAATTTAATAACGACGTTTCGTAACACATACCTGTCACGTTTTCAAGTTAATGAACAGTGATCCGCGCTTCTAGATGTCATTTAAAGAATTGAGTTTTTTTGTTGTTTTTTTTTTTTTTTTTTATTTAATTGTCAGATATCCTTCCAATCGGATAGCCAAGGGTTATTTTACGTGTACGTCAACGTGTGCACAGAATCCCGACCTTTCCATGCCAACGTCTTTACTCGCTGATCAAGCGTGGATCCACGACTAATAGAAGGTGGGTGTATAATTTGAACATTTATTATATACCTTATTTAAAAATCACTTTCAGCGAAGGAAGAGGCGTGGGGAACGTCCACTCAGCACAAACTAGATAGGACTGCCATTATAATAATGGTAAATTAGGGAACCCGGAGAAACCCCGTGGCAAGTTTTTTTGTTTTTTTTTTAATTACGGTACTTCTATTTATGCATATGTCAAAATTTCACAGGGCATACACGTGAAACAATTAAATCTGTAGGTTTAGATCTTGTTAATCCAATTTTATTAAAGCTGGGATCTCGTATAGTTGCTCCAAGGTTAACATAATATCTATAATGTATGCATAACTAAATGTGTATTTCCAATTAATGTATTAGTGTCAACCAAAGTTCCACCCTTTTATAAGCAGCCGCACACTAATTATGGACTCAGTTTCTGTTTAGTTTATGCTTATGTGTCTGAATTTCTAGGGCTGTTTTTCCATACTGTTAAGTTCCTGACTAGAATCTCTGTCTTTCCTTATTTCATTTGATGCTGTGGGATGTTGTAAATATGTTCTGCTATTGCCGATTTGTTATATTCTTGTTTTCCGCCTGCGGCGTGATGCCCTTTAATTCGCATTGAAATCCCCGGGATATTTCACCAATACACGCTTCATTACACTCACATTTTATTTTATATATAACACCCTTTGGATCGCATCTTGGTTGTTTTGTTCTGTCATTTCCGTTATTAACATGGCTTTTAATGTAGGTCCGCTGCTAAACACTATATTATCTACATATATATTTGCTCAATATAAAATTCAGAAGTACATCCGGATAAGTTTTATAATTGTAGTGAAATCTATTTTTATTTTACGAGGATTGAATTAGTTCTTGTTTAACTGCCCCGACACATATAACAGAAAACATTATTTTTTTATTTTTTTTTTTTTGATAATAATTTAACTTCCAGTTTGTTAAGCGGATCTATCTTTTTAAAATTATTATTACAAAAATTTCGACAGAAATCACCGTTCATCTGTTAATCGATGTACATCTTCATTTCATCCAGTCTTACATGGGTTTCTACAAGAAGCTATCCCTTCTGTCTTACCTTTTAATATCTTAATTAAAGACCTGCCTCTAAATTTGTCTTTTGATTTTGATTTATTGCACGTAAAAGATCCCTTTGCAGTTGTGCTTTTGTATGGAGGCTCAAAGCGGCAGAGTGATATCTTTCTTATGAAAAAACAAAAGAGACTTAATGGCCCCGACTATCTTGCAAGTAAAAGTAAGATTTCCGGTCTAGGATTCTTTAATTTCAATAATACGTATCATATAAAGGTAGTTGAATTTGGTAAAAATTGTAAAAGTAACATCAATCATGATTACATGATTTCTCCATACTTCACACTGTTGAAAATCGATAATAAATATACAAACTTAAAAAAGGAAACGCATAGTCTAGGACATACGGGGCCTACTCCTGAAGCTTGCTTCGAACACGAGTTAAAAGATTTTTCATTCTGTGCTAAAATTAAACAAAGGTGAGATACTAATGAATTTATGTAAATAGGTTTTTATTTCAGGAATCATTAAAAGTCTTGCAGTTCTTACGTGTGGTAATCTGTCGAACAGAATTTACATCTGATTATTTACTAACAACCCGATTCTTTAGGCTACCGGCGATTGGAAGTGTGAAAACATTTTTGATGTCGCTTACGACATCATGAAACAATAAAAGAAACACAAATAATATTATGTGTATCGAATTCTAAATGTATACTAAAAAGCAACAACTAGCAGTTTGGTAGAAATTTGTTAGATCTACATGTCATGTATTGATCATAATTGATGTATTCAATTGTATTGTAATTGTTCAAAATTGTTGTTTCAGTAATTTCATTGGAATTGAGGAGTGGGCTTATTATTATATGCTTATTTGTTGCTGGCAAGCTTTCCCCATTATCAGGGAAACATTTTGGCTCAGTGAGTAAGATGTACGTTGGCTCACTAACCTGGTGGTCCCGTGTTCGATCCTGGTGTTGGCCGAGAAAGTAAACTTGAATTTTCCAGCAAGGTTCCCCTCCTCCTCGTGTAGAATCTGGCAATTGACAAACAGATAGTCATAGTCCTCATATTTGTCATTTATGTTTTTTTTTTTTATCCTTATCAGATGGCTGTACCTGCTGGAAAAACTCCTATCAGCTTTCTACAAGAGATATGTACTAAACGAGGAATAACTCCACAGTATGATCTGGTTGCAAATGAAGGTGCCATACATGAGCCTATGTTTCTGATGAGTGTAGTGGTAGGAGAAATTACAGCCACAGGAAAAGGTATGGTTTTATAGGACAGTGTTTATTTTATAACAAATTTGACTGGATCATATTCATAGTTTATATTTTAATATGATGTCAAATATGCCTACCTGTTATATGATTTGTTAAAATTATGGTGGGAATTTCATATATATAAATTTCAAAAAATGCGAACTTCTATTTAATTTAGCCTATATGCATAAAACCAATTAAAAGTAACCTTAAAAATATACAACAAGCAGTTGCCTTGCAAGACAGACCCACATTTTGCAAGAGATGGACGGAGAACAAGCTCAAGCAAAATCTTAAGTTTTCAAACAATCTGGGGCCTTAATCCAGGAAGTAACTGTGCGATAAACATGTATCCTAAAGATCTTGGTTGCTGACCACCTCTTGTAAAATGTTGGCGTATGTTACTTGGCAAGCGCTTGTTACAATCAGATAAAGTGTTACTTTTTTCGTACTTACAATAAAGAGAGACTAAACCCTTATGCTAAAAATGTTAAGGCATGTTATACTAAGAAATATGGCTCCTGATTGTACAAAAAATTACATTTTTAGTTTGTGGACTCTCTAAAGGTCACAAGTTTCATCCATTTGTGATATAACTTTCAAGATCTGAAATTCACATCATAATACATGGGAATTGCACCTCTTGGTTCAACGACATGTTGTGCCTTCACAAATGTAGTGATAAATTATTATTTATTTCAGGAACAAGTAAAAAGAAGGCTAAACATACTGCAGCTCAAGCAGCTTTGAATACTATATTAGGTGTAATGCCAGTTGATAACAATATTAAACCGGAGGATAACGACAACAGGTGAATCTTTTCTATGAACCCTTACTGGGCGGCTGTGTGGTCTAGTGGTTTATTGTGTGCATATTACATCATAAGGTCTGTCACTGTGCCAAGTGACGTAGTTTTGATTCCTGGCTTGTATGTGAAAACCCTTTGGGCTTCCTGGAATCCTTTGTTTTCTCCCACAGCTAAATATCCCTATGTACAAGCAAATTATTGATATAAGAATGAACCACACATGTATGTTAGTTCCGACATGACATAGTTTTTGTTGAGTGGACATTAAACCCTCTCTCAGTTAATTTTGTCAGTTAACATTGTGTATAACAAATGGAATATATCAGAAATTGAAATAACATTGTCCTTATGATGTTTCAGTAGTGGTGTTGGAGCATCTGCTGATGAAGATAGTCTGGGTAATCCTATAGGTGAACTACAAGAGTTTACCCAAAAGAAACTAATCAAACCACCTATTTATGAATACTCATGTGAACAGGGTCCTCCTCACTCTAGAGAATTTAAATGTACCGTTAAAATCGGTAAATTCCAGGAAATAGGTATGTTGCAGTATATCTGAAGTTGTGTCTTCAATAAAAAGAAATGTTTCTATACTTCTAGATAAAACAAACATTTCAAAGCATTTGCCAGTACAGTTATGTTTCTTTATGAATAATGTTTAGTTTGCCTTTGCTTGTGTATCACATTGGGTATATATATGAAATGTCCTAATATCATAAGAACATTGAAAAAACGATGCAATGGGGTTTATTCATAGTACTGAACCGTACAAATGTCAACATGATCAACATTTTATGTACTAAGTTTTTTTAAATTTATGAATAGGAGTAGGACGATCTAAGAAGTCTGCAAAAAGGGCCGCAGCTGCACAGATGCTAGAGCAGATAAAGAAGGTGATGTTAGATGGAAGTGAAAACACTAAGATAGAACAATCAGATGATGAAGATGATCTGCAATTGGTGAGAAATTATTTGTAACAGTATGACTCAATATAGATAAATTAATAAATGTTTTGACTCTAACTAGTCTAACTCCAAGGAACATGAACAGTTACCCTTCAGGAGCATCAGAGGGTTATGATATGGAAAGTATTCCAAAAATATACTATGGAGAGGTAACAAAACATTGTACTACATTCTAATTTAATTTATACTTTCAGTCATTTGAACCACAGAGTGCTTATGCTGCACTAAAGGAAGGCAAGAAGAAAATTCCTGTCACAACTCCACAAAAAGCGAAAGAAATTCAAAAATTTTATCAAAAAATTATGAAAAGTGGTGGTGCACACATGAAAGATTTGCATAAGAATTCTTTGAATGTACCAAACACAAACTATTGTCAGATGCTACAAGAAATAGCAGAAGTACAGAGATTTGAAGTCTCTTACTTTGATATTAAAGAACCTAGCAACTCTAGTAAGTTCACATTTATACATGTCATTAACTTTATATTTTAATAATAAAAACAAAATCAATCTTCTCAAAGTATGGCTGTCAGAAAGACTTCCCTTTAAAATTGTTGCTGGGCAATGAAAAGGGGGGGGGGGTGTGCAATTTTGTAATGGGGGATGCAGCAAGGACGTCAAAGAATGGTGCTTAGTCGAAGAAGCAATAACTTCATCTCAAACACTCTGACAGGAGAAATATCTAGGACTGCTCATTAAACAAGTAGAACAGTTCCCGTAAGTCTGAAAAAAAATATCTCAAACTGTGGTGTGTTCACAAGAATTGGAATCAGACATACAGGAGCGACTAACGACAATATACTTCCACTAAAACACCTTTTAATAGGTAACAAAATTGTTTGACCAGAGGGGGAGGTGGCATACATTAATCCTAAACAACTTCTGGGTACTTACGTTAACAACAACCATTTTGTCAAATCATCTGACATTCTATGTGTGGTCCACAGTTAATATCTTTAGTGGTACCTAAGTGGAAATGTGACTACTAAAACTCTACAACAGTAATTGCTATCACCTGTCATTGGGGATGCTTGATTCACGGTCCAGAACGTCCCGAATTGACAGAATTACAAGCAGAATTCAGTCCTGTCACAGTTCTCTCAGTCCCCACTATGGAGGTGGTGTGAGTAGAATTGGGACGTAATTTAAACACAAACGAATGTGTTTCAGCTGCATGGTTGGTTAAAGGGACAATAACATTCTTGCTGGCTTGGTAGCTCTAGAAAATAAATGATACCCTTATTCTAAGTACTAGGTGTTTAAGTGTCCTACCTGTTGTGTAAATTATCCATTACAACCTATTTTACTTGTCCAGAGGGTTCGAAAATATTTTAAAATCCAACTCATATTTGAAAAGGTTTATGTTAGACTTTTCAAATCAATTGGTTGATTTTTTCAATTTTTTAAAATAGGTGTGTTAAGATGAAATTTATATTATCAATTAATTGGAATATTGTAAAATAATACAATTCGTTGACCAGACTGAAGATTGGGACATATTATTCAGTTACAACAAGAGTGTTATTGGGGCTTTAAGATATTTACTTGTCCAATCGATGTATGCGTTGCAGCCCAAAATACCCCTTTTCACTCGATTGTCACTATTTTGAGGATTGAGAGAATTCCAATCCGGAACGTTCAATCGAATACCCCCATATTGTCATTCAATCACTGAATTGTCCCTCAATCGCTTAATATCTCTCCTATTGCCAGAATATGACATATTAGCTTGACTGAAATGGCTTAAGTTAGAAATGAAATAAAACGAAACATCAAAAATCTATTAATAATTAAATGGTCTAGTCTTGGATATGCTTATAAATTGTAATTTTGTAATTTTTGGCTTTAACTCAACTGTCTAGCATAATTCTGTGGATGTATTATAAATTATGTAGTTATCCATGTCCAACAACAATTGACTTTTTTTTATCAGATTTTTAAAATAAATTTGTGTGAAGCATTATGGTCATAAAATTATGAACCATACTTATTTTTCAGCGATTTAAGACTCTTTTGTTCCTTATTAGTGCAATGGAGGCTACATGCTTTAACAGATTTTCTTCCAATGTAGTGTGAAGCATTGGGGTAGTAAGAGGAGGGTGTCTTTTGATATTAAGTGTTCTGCAACCTTCCTTTCTGTGGTAACCTTTTCAACTTTTCAGTACTCTAGGACTTTCTGTTCCAGAGTTAAGTCTTTATTCATTGGGAATCGTCAATAGACAACTCTAGAGATCTACAAATTCTTTTTAAATATTTGTATTTCCTTTTTCTTACAGATCAGCATCAATGTTTGGTTCAACTGTCCTCCATGCCTGTTGCTGTCTGTCAAGGCACGGGTCCATCAACAGATGAAGCCCATGCTAATGCTGCTCATAATGCACTCCAGTATTTGAGATTTATGACAAGTTCGTAACGCGACTACCCAGGAAATAATATAACATCACATGATTGAATATTGAGGAAAACAATGCAATTTTCATGTATAGTATTAAAACAATATGTAGTTTAGATTTGATGGAAAAATGGCTGATGAGGCATAATTGGTCTTAATTAGCTATCTTTTGTTTCACTTATCTACTTTGATTATGTTATAGTTTTGATTATTATAGGTTACTCTAATGAAATATTTGTTTCTATAAAATGTCATAATATAATGATTCTATTATAGAACAAATCAAATTTTATAATTAATTATGACTTATATAATGATATGAATTTATTACATTTAAAAGTTTAAATCAAATCTTTATGAATGACTTATAATGAATTACAATACAGGTATGCATGCAAGTACATTGATCTGGCCTTGAATAGATAAAATCTCTGGGTGATCATATGAAGAAAATTGATATTAAGATAAGAACCTGTGTCATGGGGCTGTGAAAGTAGGTTATCAATGTTGTAGGACTATCCTGAGCCGGTAACCTAAGCTTTCTTTCTGCAGTTGTCTTGTGATAGTCACAATAGATATCTTGACATTTATAAATCGAGTAAATATGAGGAGATCTTTATCAAATGATGACATAATAAATTTATGTTTGAGTCTGCATATACCCCAGTTAGAATTTAAAAAGTACATAAGTTAATTGAAATTATGAAAAGATTTTTATTAGAATTATTGAATTTCTAAGATAAGTTATATTATTGAATTTAACTGTTTCTTTAAAATACAGGGATTTTGTGGAATTAAAGTTCCAATATTAACATGGAGCATGTGGAATTAAAATTCAAAAGTAACAGGTAGAATCTATTATTAAAGTTCAACATTAACAAATAACAAGTGTTATTAAAGTTTAAGATTAACAGGTAGTATGTGTTATTAAAGTTTAATTTTGAGGTAGCATGTGAAATTAAGGTTCAAAAATTAAGATTCACAATTATGAAAAGAAAAATCTTATTTATGAATTTGTAATGTCAAGATAACATTTTATCTTGTTTCTAAAACTGTCACCACATTAAATATTATGTCATTAATATTGAGGTATTAACTTACATGTGATAAAACATGTTATTTCATACCATTACCCACCTTTAAATCTGGATGTTAAGATTAATACAAGTCATAAGACTAGATTATATTTCCTGATAATATTATCAAGGTGTATTTAATCTAGATTTTAGATGTAACCTTTGACTCTACTAGTAGATGTAGCTGTTTCTGCTTTAACATGTTTTAATAGTTTAAAAATTGATAATTACAAAGAAATGTATTTAAAATGCACGGAAACGACTTTATTACAATCAAAGTTATGAATGTTTGAAGTTTTGACAAGAAATAGCATAAACTGTCATTAAGTACTTTTCCTCTGATAATAAATGAATCAAGTAGGACACTATTTATGAAAAACAATAATTATTAGTGTTTGATTATGTCCCAATTACTAAATGAGGATAATAAATAAAATCTCAATTTTCCATTTTAATGTTTAACCAAGACATGGCAGAAATTGTTTAATTCACTTAATATCTCAGCCATCTGACGATCTAGACAATTGATTATGAGCCTGTCAAGTGAATAAATAGGCAGATTTAGCTCTTTCTTAGTGCTTCTTTAAGTGGCCTTCTTTTTCAGTAGTCAGTGTGTAAAAGTAAAAGGAGCTTATTTCCAAGAGATTTTAGCACCACAAAAATATAGATAAAGGCTGAATTGTCCTATGCATCTATTTACAGTGTGTGGTTAGTCTAACCTATTGTCTATAAAAATACAAATTTGAACAGATATGATCTTTTCTCATAGACTAGAGCAAGAGAGCAGAAATCAAATATTCCGTAGAATTTCCAACAAGGGGCTGGATAGCTGAGTGGTTTGTATGTCAAGAATAAGGTTCTGTCACGACTTTGAGCAGACACACTTTATTTATGAATTGGATTTTATTTATAGGCTAACATCTAAAGCCTAATACTAGCTAGTCAATCATAATGAATACATACCAAGCAAAGAAATTTGTCTTTGTTCTAGTCCAGCAAATAGTACTATCTTTTTTTTTGAAAAGTTAAATATCTAGAAATCATACAAATGTTTCAAAATAATTCTATATTCATTATGTATTGATTTATAAAATTAATTAAGGAATCAAAGTTTTGCTTGGTTAGTTTTCATTATTAATTTGAAATATGACCAATAATGCATAAAATTCATCAATAATGATTACCATATTATTATATTTCATGTCTGTTCCATCAAATATCATGTTATGTTATTTGTTGAATACATATGTTAAAAATGTATGCAACAAGGGTCAAATAGTTGAGTATGTATGTATGTATGTTGTATAATTACCAAGCTAACTACTAGTTATGCCATGTTTGCTTGTATTTTTCCATCAAATCCTTCCTAGAAATGAATGCATTGTAGTAGTCATTGTGATGTTATGATATGGCCTGGGAGGACATGTAATATGACCTTTCCTTTTTTAGCAATTTTATTAATAATATTGCTGGGTTGACTCCCATCTTTGTGGGTTGACTCCCATCTTTGTGTATGACTGAATTTTCAGTATATAAAAATATAAAGAAAACATCTGGTTGTTCTGTTCTTGGTTAATTAAGGTATCACCCTTGTCAACTCCAACAACAAAAGTTAACTAATCTGCTTCTAACCTTAAAGGACAATATTGGTGCCAGTCATTATCACATATGTGATAGAACTGATTACACACTTTCCAAATATAAAATTATCACAGAGATCATCGCTACCACAGAGGAGTAATAAAGGATTCACGAATCGGAAGTGACGAACGCCAAAGGAAAACACGAGTTATTCCTCTATATAACTAACTGAAGTGACTAATGATAACAGATACATGGGCGAATATCTGCTCACTAATAATTCCCTCGAAGACCTAAAGTTGCTGTGTGACGCTGTGAGAGAATATCTTACAATTCATGAAAAGAATTGACTGCCACTAGATAAGAGAACAGGAAAGAAAAACAGATTAAAAGTCCGTGCATTACCATGTTTTTATAAGGTAGGGGAGACCGGGACACATTGAACCACCATGGATATATCCTTTATAAATAATACTATACAACCCAACAGTATACAGAAGTGAGATAATTTCTCAGACCCATTTCTCCATCAATAAGCCACATGCTGTCAATTATTTTCTTAGGCAGTGGATTTTTCAAAAAAGCGCTTAAAAGAGAAAAATTTTCCATACATGTTAACTTCTTAGCCTACGAAATTCTTGTACTTAAGTTCATATATGTCTAATCTATACAATCCAGATAAACCGGGGTTTGATCCATATAAGAGGGCATATTGCTTTTTTTTAAAATTTTGATCATGAAATAAAGAGATCTTCTAATAAAAACATTTGATATGAAATGAGTACAAACATGTATGTGAACAAAGCGGTTCAATGTGCCCCGGTCTCCCCTATAGAATGAATAAAAACAAGGGGCTGTACGGAGTATTTCTATTTTTCCCGTGTTCTCTTATCTTATGACACTTAATTACTTTATTGTATCGTCGGATAACCTCTTGCGGTCCCATATACCAACTTTTTGTCTTCGAAGGAATTATTAGTGAGCAGAAATTCGGCCGTTTATCTCTCATCACTCTTCACTTCAGTCATTCACATAGAGAGATAACTCGTGTTTTCCTTTGGCGTTCGTCACTTCCGATTCATGAATCCTTTATTACTCCTCTATGGTAGCGATGATCTCTGTGTTAATATTATAGTGTTTAATCAGTTCTACCACATATGTGATAATGACTGGCACCAATATTGTCCTTTAAGACCCTTGTTTTACTTTGTAGAATCTTTTGAAGGGTCTGTTTACTTTGTAATTTATATGCATTATTCAATCTAGTAAAATGAAGAATCGTTATTATTATAGCATTATTGCCCTTGATTATGTATTACAATTTTAGAATGACAGGCAAATGATCTAGTGTGGGGTGTGGTTAACTGGCATCATATCTTGATCAAAATGATTTGTATTTCCCAGGTTTGACTCCTTTAGGACTTTGGCCCCCATTTTGGTCTGGTCATACATTGAAATCACACTGTATGTCATCTATGTCAGCCCTGTCTCTTCCTGTGATGATAAAAACCTTAACGGAGGTAGGCCACCAGTGATCACGGTTTTAGCCCTGTACAATCTAATTAAACTTTATTCTATTCTGGTATTGATTATGGTTGACTAAAAAACTATTAATGCAAACTAATGGAGTAACAATTAATGAGAGATTACTATTCGAAAAGTAATAGGTAAAGGGCCGGTCACACAGGCTTCCGCGAGTTGATCACGAGTGTATCGCGAGGAAGAACTGTCAAACGCGAAGTAAGCGCGGTCACAAGTGAATGACACGTGAATGAAACGTGGTGGACTCGCGAATAACAAGTGCGCACACGCGCGAAAAATTTTACACGCGCACGGAGTCCGATTTTATTTTTGAGCAGCACAAAAATTAGGCGCAACGGCCACCGCGTGTCGCACACGTGGTGTAAACGCTGTACAAACGCGGGCCAAACGCGATAACACGTGGTACACTCGCGGATCACAAGTGGACGACAAGTGGTCACTCGCGGGCAAACGCAAAATTTCTTCGTGTGACTGCGTGTGTAGCACTTGTCATCCACTTGTGATCCGCGTGTCTACAGCGTTCCTACCACCTGTGATAGCGTGTGCTCCACGTGTAAAAGGCTTCCTCAGGGATTGTGTCACGAGTCATCCGCGGGCCATTCGCGTGTTTTCGCGTTGAATCGCGATTGAACCACGACTGATTCGCGTGTCGTCCACGACCCAATCTCGTTTGTACCACTAGTTATTTCTGCTATAAAAAGATCGCGTGTGGGCCATTTTTCATCAGTTGTGATCAAGACGTTGAAGAGGCAACATGGATCCGGCGCATCGTAATGCTTTGGTTATGCTGTTCCAGCAACATCAGAACCAGCTACTTCAGGTTCAGCAAGCCCTGGATGTCAGAAGAAGAGTGAGGAGAAGACAAAGAAGAGTCAGAGCCATATGGGTGCGCCAATGGATCCACCTCCTCGGTAGCAGTTTCAGGCTCCGAGACTTTTGCCTTCGGCCTGGGCCTTGCTTGCCTCTTCATCTTCTTGGGCGTGGAGTTGCCCTTCTTTGATTTCGGTGCCATGATTTTGATCTTTACTCTACGGAATATTGATCGATACTGATCCAGAACACCGGACGCGGCGGCTTTTATACACGCGGGCGGCAAGCGGAGCACAAGTGATCGGCACGTGATTCACACGCGGAGCACATGTGGAGCACAAGTGATACACACGCGCTGCGTGTGACCCCATTTTCTGACCACAAGCGCTCACACACGGAGGACTCGTGGTGGACACGCGATGCACACGCGCGCGTGTGGTCCACTTGTCATTCGCGTGTCCAGCATGTCTGAGACAAATTGGTTGATTTTCACCGCGTGTAGAAAAAATTTGCAAAATTTATAGCAAAATTACACGTGATCAACTCGCGGAAGCCTGTGTGACCGGCCCATAAGTGCTTTTCCACTTGTAGTTAAATGCTATACTGGGGTGGGGGTGGGGGTAATTGGGCGTCCGAACGGTTTACCACGTGTACGTTGGGTCACATGGTCTGTAGGAGTAAGGTCACCTGACCAACCTCGTGGGTTTCCTTACGTACAGGGTTTCCTTCCACAGCTAAAGACCTCTACGTCACTCAAGCGAATTATTGCAATAAAATCAACCATTTTTTTTTTTTTGTTCCAAAAAATCTCTTAACCAGTTTCAAAATATTTCTGAAGGATTTATATTCTTTCTCGGGGACGTTGCAACTAGAACATTTGTTGTTATAAATTCCTAAAAAAAATACACTGTTTTCGTCGTAGAAATTCGGTAGTCATGATTTGTGTTAACTCTCAGTTTCTATATTTTAGCAAAGTAACCTCCAGTTACCCTAGATATAAGCCGAATTGACTCTAGAGACATTGTTAATTATTCATAGATTTTCGAGCCCAAGGGGAGACGCCTGGGGAGCCCTGTTTCCGACAAATGCAGATCACGTAACGTTATAAATATTCAATATTCCCCATCCTAATTACATAAAATAGGTATAAACGTAACGATAATACCCCCCCCCCCCAATTAAAAGCCGAACAAAACATAGTATTCATAATGTTCAAAATTAAATAAAGTTTGTTCATTTCTTTCAATTGATGCTGTTATTATAAATAAGACAAATTATCCTTTTATCCAATAATTAAGACACAGTGGATATTCAAAACGTTCATAGAACCTTATCAATTTTAGATGTGTCTTGGATTATTTGATAATTTTATGCATTCCTATTGTTGTTCCACTTACTGCTATTTGTCAACATTTCATTGCTGTGTAGCCTACACTATGCATAGATGTAATTATGAAACCAGTAACAGTGAATTGCTTTTAAAACTTTGCACGCCTGTTACAGCCATACCATTAAAAGTGCCCTACATTTATTCCGCGGCAGTTTCATTAAGTTTTTGGTATTTTCATGGGCGTCACACATGGGGGGGGGGGGGTCCGGACCCCCCAATTGTTTTCCTGGGGGGGTCTGAATATACTTGCCCCCCCCCCCCCAAAAAAAAAAATTTGGCAAAGTAAAGTGCCCGAAATCTAATAAAACCCTAATTTTAGGACTGGAATAGCAGTAAAACGCGTTTGTGGCCATCAAATATTCCAAAATTTTCTTGAGGGGACGAAGAAAACTGGCCGCAGCCCGTAAACCTGCTTCGGGCATTTCTAGTTTTTCTTCCCTAACTGTCATTGAGTCCTAATAAAACACTTATTTCACTTTTCTTTTAATTGAATACCACGAATTTGTACTGCGTTTACTATTGATTAAAACATTTTGTCTGGGGCCACTCTACTTTGTGAATGCAACTGCAACAGTGTGATTGGATGGTTGGAATTCAGAGTGGGATTTCGGTTACAGAACCATTGGATAGTTTTGGACTTGCAGGAAAACATGTATGTGGCAGGTCAATTTTCAAAATTTTCTCCCAACGGTCCCGTCTTCGTGGATTGGAATTCGAGTCAGCAAGCCACCTTAATTAGGCTATATCAGGCCACTTCGAAATTGCTTTGTTCATGGACTGAAATAGCAGGAAAAAGTGTTTGCAGCCGTCAAATATTCCAAAATTTTCTTAGGTGGGAGTAAGTAAGCCACGCTTCTTCGCCTCTCGGGGAAGACCGGTTCTAATGTCTGTAAACATGATAAACATTGTATTATTGGTGTGATGTTAACAGAAGACTGAGACTTTAAACAAAATTTATGGGGGTACCCCCCACCCCGTTGCGCCCCCCCCCCCCCAATATATATTTCACGGCTACGCCCCTGGGTATTTTATAACCAATGACAAAAACTTACTGAAATCGTATGCTCACAGATAAATTTGTTGACTCATAAGCAGGTGTTTAACTACCCAAAACATGACAGTTTAACACGCCAAGCGAAAAAAAAAATAATAATACAAATACAGCAATAAAACAAGAATTCAAAAAAACTGGACGGGTGGGCTATATTTATCTTATTCTACGTTCCATTAAATAATAACCGTGACTACGAAAGTAAGTCCCATCCATTATATTCTGACAGTCTGAAAGGTGACGTAGGCGATGTCATGACATTATTTTGTATAAAACAAGCGACAATAGAAAGGGTCGGAAGGTGGTGGATCAAGGTTTCGTTTATCGTAGAAGAACGGATAAAATCTGAGGTAAGCTAACAGTTTTAATTTGTACCATTAAGCTAATTTCATTATTTAGAAATGGAATAGAATGGAGTTTAAGGTCTTACTTTCTTGTGCCGACTTTGCTATAATGAAGACGGGGATCACGACTTGCCCCCCGGATCAATTTCCTTAATTTGAATTATTAGTTTGTTTGTTACTTCTGCGTAGTGCCATATAATTGTTTTTGTGTAAATTATATGTGTGGTGGAGTCTCCTTGTACTTACTATTTCAGTTGAATTCTGGAATAAACATTAAATCTGATTGACAGAAATGCCGCCGAAATTTACTGTGTTAAATATGTAAACACATGTTTTTGTTTTAATATTTTTCAGACATAAAAAATGAAGGGTTTGATTGTTATGACAGTTTTCCTGGTTTCCTACCTAACTTTGTCTACTGCAACTCTTCTCAATACACGTAAGTTATTTTCATGTCGTAGCTTGGTTTCGACCCCAGTAGGGTTCATGCATGTGGCCTTTTGTCCCGGTCCTCGTTCCCTGCACAGATGAATTATTCAAATAAAGATATACCATATTAGGGCCCAAAATAACCTAATACTTGTTGAAAGTACTTTCTCTGTGCCCCAGGTAATGATTAAATTTTTTTTTCCCAGAATCAAACACCCAAAGTCCATCTCACCGAACTTAAATCACTATAAATTATTATCTATCACTAGAATTCAAAGATTTAAAGCTTAAAGGGACAATAACATTCTTGCTGGCTTGGTAGCTCCAAAAAATAAATAATACCCTTATTCTAAGTACTAGATGTTTAAGTGTCCTACCTGTTGTGTAAATTATCCATTACAGCCCATTTTACTTGTCCAGTGGGTTCGAAAATATTTTAAAATCCAAGTCACATTTGAAAAGGTTTACGTTAGACTTTTCAAATCAATTGGTTGAATTTTTCCAATTTTTAAAAATAGGTGTGTTAAGATGAAAATTATATCATCATTTAATTGGAATATTCTAAAATAATACGATTTGTTGACCAGAATGAAGATTGGGACATATTATTCAGTTACAACAAGAGTGTTATTGGGGCTTTAATTACAAACTTTTAATGCTACGATCTTGCCCTTTTGTTATTATATGACTAGGAAACCAAAGGTTTGATACCGGCGTGGACTGGAGAAGTGCCTCGGGATGTTCAAGGGTAATTTCCTCTTGCCGTGCCCCCCCCCCCCCCAGCGACGTAGTTGGTTTTCATATTACCCTTTGCTCCAATGTGTGCCCCCCCCCCCCGTTCGACAAAATCTGGATCCGGGCCTGAGTTGGATGGAAGACCGAGGTCCCGTGAACACGTTGGCTTTACGCAAAAGAACGTTGAAATTCGAAATAAAGAGTAGGCCATGGCGCAACTGTCATAGCATAAGCTGTCCAGACAAAATAATATCATTAGCCATCTCGGAACATAAATGTAGGACATTTTTAACCCCATTCCATTTCCTGTTTAAGAGTAACAGTCCTTCGCTGCAGGATTTGCTGCTGCTCTTTAAGACTTATCAGTTAAGGTTTCCCATTCATCTATAATTGCCCTCTACTATAATAAACTGACATTCCATCTTTCAGCCCCACTTCCATGTGATTCTGGAAAATCATGTGCAGCTCAAACCAAAACCAGTGACGTTAATGGCATAAAATATTGCTGTTTAAAGGGAGGTAATATGAAAGTCGCCAGTATCAATATGGGAACAGCAGTCATGACTGAATGTACCTGTGTACAACCAGTGTCATTCCTCCTTACTGGACTTGTAGAAAAATTTGGACAGTTTCTGACCCAGTTCAGATTTAAATAAATAATTCTCTGGTCCTTGAAAATCAGATGTATATATACATATAACTGATTTTGGTATAATAATCACAATATAATACCTTTAAGCCTCTGATCGTAATTGAGGGATAAACGAGATATGGCCAAAACGAAACAGTGCCAACTATAAACTTATATAAAATCTCTTGATGGGAATCGTTAAAATCCAACTACACGTATAATAAACTAAAGCCGGGAGATTATCTGCCGACTTTATTTTTTAAAATGTCTTTATATTAAATATTCACTAATCAATTCGAGTACATTTCAAAGTAGATTGCGTCATGAAAATTTACATATTGCTCGAAAAATGCAAATGACGACCAGAGGCTTTAAGGTGATATTGTCATGAATGCTGAAGATGTCAATCAAGTATAATCATGCAACCCTAGCTAGTTCTTCAATTTTAGAAGAGTTTGCAAAAGATAAAGAAGTACATATCCGATCCTAAACATCTGTTCATCAGCTACTTCATATTATTGTTTATTTGTATGTGTCTTTGTACAATCAATAATATGGGGGAAAATTTATACTGTTTCTTTGTACAATCAATATGGGAAAATTTATACTGTATTAAAATGTTAAGATTGAATACTGTGTTTAAATTTGTTGCACAATGTTCTGTTACACCCCCTGCACCTCGACCAGTACTTGGGGCCACTTTTGCATCTAAATATATTTCTTAGGCACGATCGTGAGTATATTAAATCATATAGATCTTCAAATGAATCTCTTTTTTTTCAGAGTTAATGTAAATGTGAAATTTTTGATGCGGGGTAATAAGGTCATTTGGAAAATGATCGCACTGAAGTACTGTTTACGTTGGAATCGTATCTGCTCCCGTGTATTTGGGCAATGGTTAGTCATCTCTAAATCGTGGACTTGGGAATCTGTGGACAGTAACATTTTAGCATATTATAATACCCGGAATAAATATCTGACAGAAATATTAAAGATTTGGTAATTTTAATAGTTAATAGATTCACGTAATCGAGTACTAAGATAATAATTATAATAATGAATCACAGGCTTTGTCTGAGAGTGTGACACAACTATTTTTCGGTTTTGATATAAAAGTACAACGAAACTTCCCAAGTAAAGTTCTCATTTGCAAAAACATAATTAAAACCACATATTTATGCTAAGTTTTTCTTGAAAAAGTCAACAGCTCTGCCAAGAGCTAGCTCAGCAGCTTCCTTATTATAGTTCGGTCCGCTGGAATTAACAAAGGCGTGACCCGCTGGGTAGGAAAAAAATTCAAACGGGACTCCTCCTGCTTTGAGAGACTCTTTTAACTTCTCTTGATCGGCCGGGGCAGAAAATCCTTCCAATGTATCTTGTTCACCATAATGGCACTGGACAGGTATTTTAATACTAGATGGATCCGCAAGGTCTTTACTTGGAATGCCATAAAATGGTGCAGAAGCGTCGACTTCCGTTACCAGGGCTGCTGATGCGAGAGACAGAGCTCCGCCCATACAAAAGCCTATGACACCCACTTTAGCACAACCCTGCTCTTTGAGATGCTTGGCACAACCTCGGATATCTTGCACAGCTCCTTGCCAATCTAGATTAGACATCAAATGTCCGGCATGTTCATGGTCGGTAGCGACATCCCCACGGTATAGGTCTGGAACGATCGTAGTAAAATTACCTCGCTCTGCCAGGTCCTGCGCAGCATCCTGTATCTGTTGGTTTAGTCCCCACCATTCCTGTAATACGATCACACCCATTGGTTGGCTTTTAGGATCTTTGAATTGTACAGCCGGAATTGGACCCTTGATATTTTCAGAAGGAACGGATATTTTCTGGCCAGACATTGTGCTCAACCTAAAAGAGACAACACCTAGATTAGTAAAGAAATTACATAATATAAAACCACACTCAAACCGAAAAACACATTTAATAAAGACACAGATCGTTATTTAAGTCATATTGGAAGACCTTTTTCAGTAGAAGTTGAATTTCTAATAGAAATATCAGTCCAAAATTGGTTTATTACTCATCGGTAATAATATGACAGCGAAATTCCATCGACCTCTGTTGCCAGGCATAGTTGTCTTTTTATTTGAGCTTGAATGAAATGTAGACATGTTTAGTTGGCAGATTCTGTCAAGTTAAACAATCAGCCACAGTATACTATAAGTCAGTATATTGCCGGGTTACGTCATAATATCATAACAATTCCGCCACCATCTTAAAATTAAAGTATTCGCGAAATCTAATAGATGGGCCTGTCTTTAATGAAATTGGCGGGTCCATCGAATCCAGGCCGGGATTCAATAATGTCAATACCAATTTAGGCATATTGGCGTGAGAAATTCGATATTTTCAGAGCAAATGCAAGCATATCGTTACGCACCGACGGCGCCGTTACTTTAATTCATTTCCAAATAAATATATTGTTTGTTATTTTTTTAGAAACACTGTTTCTAATTTGTGAAAATATGAATACCGAATTGGTGCGGTAGGTTAAGTCCTGAACTATCCTCTATTGAGTGTTGGGGGGGGGGGGCTAGTGGTCTAGAGTGCCGCGCTTCGACCTCTTGCTGGCCGGTCACCTCTGGCTTGCGGCGCCTTCTCAACCTCGTGAGTTTCCTCCGGGCACTCCGGTCCCCCACCCCCTGCTAAAGACCCCTACGCGCAAGCGAATTATTGATATAAAATTAAACCATAATTATGTTAGTCTCGAAATGACCTAGTTTGTGTTGAGCGGACATTAAACCCCATTTCTCTCTCGGATGTTGGGATGGCCTCTAATGGTCTAGAGTGCCGCGCTTCGACCTCCAGCTGGCTGGTCACCTCCGGCTTGCGGCTGTGGTTTCGAGCCCTGCCAGTGTGAGCGTATGTGGCATGGAGATAGGGACGCCTTCTCAACCTCGTGGGTTTCCTCCGGGTACTCCGGTTTCCTCCCACTGCTAAAGACCCCTACGCTCAAGCGAATTATTGAAATAACATGAAACCATATGTTAGTCCCAAAATGACCTAGTTTGTGTCGAGTGGACGTTAAACCCCATTTCTCTCTCGGATGTTGGGATGGCCTCTAGTGGTCTAGAGTGCCGCGCTTCGACCTCCAGCTGGCTGGTCACCTCCGGCTTGCGGCTGTGGTTTCGAGCCCTGCCAGTGTGAGCGTATGTGGCATGGAGATAGGGACGCCTTCTCAACCTCGTGGGTTTCCTCCGGGTACTCCGGTTTCCTCCCACTGCTAAAGACCCCTACGCTCAAGCGAATTATTGAAATAACATGAAACCATATGTTAGTCCCAAAATGACCTAGTTTGTGTCGAGTGGACGTTAAACCCCATTTCTCTCTCGGATGTTGGGGAGAGAGAGAGAGAGAAATGGGGTTTAAAGTCCACTCAACACAACTAGGTCATTTCGGGACTAACATATGGTTAATTTTATTTCAATAATTCGCTTGCGCGTAGGGGTCTTTAGCAGTGGGAGGAAACCGGAGTGCCCGGAGGAAACCCACGAGGTTGAGAAGGCGCCCCTATCTCCATGCCACATACGCTCACACCAGGGCTCGAAACCACAGCCGCAAGCCAGAGGTGACTGGCCAGCTAGAGGCCGAAGCGCGGCGCTCTAGACGACTAGGCCATCCCAACCCCCCTCGGATGTTGGGATGGCCTCTAGTGGTCTAGAGTGCCGCGCTTCGACCTCCAGCTGGCTGGTCACCTCCGGCTTGCGGCTGTGGTTTCGAGCCCTGCCAGTGTGAGCGTATGTGGCATGGAGATAGGGACGCCTTCTCAACCTCGTGGGTTTCCTCCGGGTACTCCGGTTTCCTCCCACTGCTAAAGACCCCTACGCGCAAGCGAATTATTGAAATAACATGAAACCATATGTTAGTCCCAAAATGACCTAGTTTGTGTCGAGTGGACGTTAAACCCCATTTCTCTCTCGGATGTTGGGATGGCCTCTAGTGGTCTAGAGTGCCGCGCTTCGACCTCCAGCTGGCTGGTCACCTCCGGCTTGCGGCTGTGGTTTCGAGCCCTGCCAGTGTGAGCGTATGTGGCATGGAGATAGGGACGCCTTCTCAACCTCGTGGGTTTCCTCCGGGTACTCCGGTTTCCTCCCACTGCTAAAGACCCCTACGCGCAAGCGAATTATTGAAATAACATGAAACCATATGTTAGTCCCAAAATGACCTAGTTTGTGTCGAGTGGACGTTAAACCCCATTTCTCTCTCGGATGTTGGGATGGCCTCTAGTGGTCTAGAGTGCCGCGCTTCGACCTCCAGCTGGCTGGTCACCTCCGGCTTGCGGCTGTGGTTTCGAGCCCTGCCAGTGTGAGCGTATGTGGCATGGAGATAGGGACGCCTTCTCAACCTCGTGGGTTTCCTCCGGGTACTCCGGTTTCCTCCCACTGCTAAAGACCCCTACGCGCAAGCGAATTATTGAAATAACATGAAACCATATGTTAGTCCCAAAATGACCTAGTTTGTGTCGAGTGGACGTTAAACCCCATTTCTCTCTCGGATGTTGGGATGGCCTCTAGTGGTCTAGAGTGCCGCGCTTCGACCTCCAGCTGGCTGGTCACCTCCGGCTTGCGGCTGTGGTTTCGAGCCCTGCCAGTGTGAGCGTATGTGGCATGGAGATAGGGACGCCTTCTCAACCTCGTGGGTTTCCTCCGGGTACTCCGGTTTTCTCCCACTGCTAAAGACCCCTACGCGCAAGCGAATTATTGAAATAACATGAAACCATATGTTAGTCCCAAAATGACCTAGTTTGTGTCGAGTGGACGTTAAACCCCATTTCTCTCTCTCTCTATTGAGTGTCTTGACAATCGGGAAATATGCAAGGTCAAGGTTATTATACCGATTCGTTAATTTTATCTAATAACATTCCAAATAATACTCATAATTTCCAAAACAAATTTGAGTCATGGTATTATAGACATACATTAATATATTTAGGATCGTCAAATAACACTTTTAGCGAGAGACACATACCTGAAGTACTGGTTTATGCCAAAACGTTTCTTTACAAAGTGTACACAGGGAGTGAAGAGCATCTGTTTGTGACTGAAATTCCATTGGCTGATGTTTTCGCATTTGATTGGTCGATTTATTTTTATTTTATCAAGCAAAAGTAGCATTCTGCGTGGCGGCGATAAATTTATTAGGGTTTCACACTGCGAAGCTTGTGTGAAACACTATTGTTTTTGTTAAAATTATTAGGCTTTCAGACTTTCGTCTGAAAGCCTATTGAGATTACTAAAATTATTATTATTATTATTATTAGGCTTTCAGACTTTCGTCTGAAAGCCTATTGAGATTACTAAAATTATTAGGCTTTCAGACTTTCGTCTGAAAGCCTATTGAGATTACTAAAATTATTATTATTATTATTATTATTATTATTATTATTATTATTATTATTATTTACCGCGAGGGCCTAGATCTCCATGATCGAAAACAGATATCGATCTGGAATTAGCTTTTCTATTGGGAAACCATGTGGTGGCTACTTGATAAAATATTTTTGAAATTTCTGCGCATACCGGAAGTGACCGAACTTTGTACTTTCTCTAAAAATTGAAAATCGGCTATAGTTTCGTCAATTCTTTATCCATTTTCAAACAAATTACATTTTTACAATCCCTGGATCTTTTCTGAGAAAATGGCTATCTCACATTTTTCAATTTCGAACATTCGTCTATGACTTTTATAGTTCGAAAATTGAACACATGTTGTTTACGAGACAATTTTTGTTATTTTTCAAAATTTTCAAATTTGACCTACATTTTTGGATACCTGAAGTCCATCCGATTCCAGTAATATAAGTTTCATTCAGAGTTATCGCCCTTTATTTTTCGATTTTTTTCGAATTTTCTTCCCATTTTGTGAGCTCGGGTTTCGTTTTATGGCAGAATTGACGTTTCTGAAACTTCTGGAACATGAAGTTAAAGTCCAATATCATCAGGTAAAGCAATTTCGACAAGACTCCTTAAACCGGAAGTGGTCGAAATAATGTGCAAAATTTGCAAAAAAACGAAAAAAATGGGTGGTTTTGGGAAAAACGTGATTTCTTCGCCCGATATCAACGGATTAAAGGGATTAAGGTATCGTTGGGTTGCATGAAGAATGGACTATCGTATGATACCCAAATCATACAGATACTATGAAAAGGTAGCAAAATATGGCACGCTGAAAATCAAGTATTTTCTGATTTGGAGCGTTTTTGGATGCCTGTATCTCGAAAACTTAACCTACAATTTTTTTTATTTTTTTTCTATCGAGAGTCCTTTTGGAGGTATTTGGCATGAAGCCATCCAATAGGACTTTGAAATGTCTGGAATAGGATAAAAAAGGGACTGAAAATCGAAAAAAGTCGAAAAATCGTGAAATTTTGGAAAATGCTCTACTATTTTTTTATTTTAAGAGATTTTTAAAAAAAGGTTGTATATTCAGATAGCTGACCTAATTACGATTCTAACGATGTATAATATGTATGTAATTATTAAAATTTAATTTTCGATATTTTAAATTTTTTGCATTTTTGGCACTTTTGAACATAGGATTTCTCAGGGGCATTTTATCTGATCAGATAATGTAATATATCATTACAGAGCCCTGTGGCTATTTTAGTGCCCAAACCGGCTATTAGAACTATTCCGACAATAATAACCATACCGGAAGTATTCAAAAAATGAAAAAAAAGAGTAAAAACATTGTCGCACTTGCGAAAAACTTGATTTCTCCCTTAGGTAATAGCGGACCAAAAGAACTAAAGTGTCGCTGGATAGCCCTATTAATGGACCATCATATGGTATCTAAATAATACGATTTCGATGGTAAGGAAATAAATTATTGTATTCCAAAAATCTAGTATTTTCCAATTTTTTAACATTCTGAGACGCCCTTTTCTCGAAAACGACGCCTACGATTTTTCTTAAACTTTTCTTACTCAAAGTCCTGTTAGTTGTCTATATAGGGAATCCAAAATGAAAAGCATTGAAATAATATAAGTGGTCGAAAAATGGCCTCAAACTTTGAAAAAAATTGAAAAATCGTTAAATTTTTTGAAACGCTCTTTAATTTATCTTTTTTTCTAAAACTACTCAATGGATGTTTCTGACACTTTTGGTACAGAAAGTTAAGTATCCAAAGGACTTCGTAAAGCTATCACAACAACGATCGTAAAACCGGAAGTAGTCGAAAAAATGTCCGATATTTCGAAAAAAAATAATTTTTTTACGAAAACCTTTTTTATTTATGAATATTTTTTGATGATATTTTACACAGGGTTAAAATATCATCGTACTTGAGCAGAAATGAGAAAAAAAATTGTCTCGGTAATTTGCGTTAGCCGCCATCGGCTAATTTAGTTTTTCGTACCCAGAAAAATTATTTATTGTTCGATTTGTATAAAACAAAGTTCATATGCACCATGGTCCCAATTGTAATTTTTTTTGTTACGGTGAAATTTTTCTGTCGGCAACGGAAGTGACGTAATATTAACAAAAACTACAATTTTGACAGTTCGGTACCACTTTTTGAAAGCAAATATTATTTTTTTTCAAAACTGATATAACTAAAAGGATGCACCCTGCAAAGGTGCACAAAAACCTTAGCTCATATTTTTTAATTTCAACTTCATTTTCGGGCAATTTCGAATAAAATGTAAAATAAAGTGTAAAATTCAGTTATTTACAATTCATTCAGCGTCTTCATATTTTGAAATATTTATTTGTAATTTTCATAAACTCGTAGCAATAATCCAGACGAAGAGAATGTATGCGAAAATTAGTTTGTAATATGAGCAGTTGCCGAGAAATATGCAATTTTGCATGCATCACTTTTCACGTTATTTTGCCTATAAAAGAGTTAATTATTATTCGATTTGCAATATTTTTTTTCCATTTGATGCCTAATGCCAATTTGGACTAGGTCAAGCCAATTTTACATTTTCACTGTGACCGGAAATGACGTCATTTGGGCAAAAACTGTATTTTTAACCTAAAAAACAAATATTTTATTCAAATGAGTCTGCCTTATAATATTTTTAAAATTATGATATTTGATTCCCATCAACGAATAAAATGAAGCCATACGACCATACAGATACCACAAAATGGTTTCTAACTTGTACGGTTACAGAGAAATAGGCGATCTTCTATAAGTCACTTTTCAAGGTTTTTGGTCTGTAAAACTGTCAATTATTATTCGATTTTTACAATTTATTTACCATTTCATGCCTTATGCTATTTATGACTTCTATGAACCAAGTTAAAATTTTCAATATCACCGGAAGTAATGTAATTTTTGCAAAAAACGTATTTTTAGCCTTTAAAACAAACATTTTTTTGAAGGGATTTATATTTATTATTCGTATAACTTTATAACGTCTGACTCTAATGGGCAGTAAGACTGAATCAATACCATCATATTGATATCAAGAAAAATCTTCTAGCATGTTCCCTTGCCGAATAATAACCAATTTTCCGAGGGTCACTTTTCAGTTTTTTACCTTCTTAATTTCAGTTTATGGGTTATAGGTTAATTATTTATTGTCCGATATTTATAAAAAAAAGTTTGTATTTTGTATGTTGCGAATTTTCGACTTATTTTTCATCTATAAAAATTTCTTTCGGCACCGGAAGTGACATACTTTTGCCATAATTTACAATTTTGACCGGTCTTTTAGCCAGCAAATATTACTTTTACATATGATAGAGGGTGTCACTGAAGCAAAACAACTAAAGTATAGTTTGGTAGCTCAATGGATCGGCTATGGTATAATAAACTTCCTGTATGATTCCTGAAAGCCGGTTCAGTGCTGCTTGCAGGTCTAGTTATTATTATTATTATTATTATTATTATTTACCGCGGGGGCCTAGATCTCCATGATCGAAAACAGATATCGATCTGAAATTAGATTTTCTATTGGGAAACCACGTGGTGGCTACTTGATAAAATATTTTTGAAATTTCTGCGCATACCGGAAGTGACCGAACTTTGCACGTTGTCTAAAAATTGAAAATCGGCCATAGTTTCGTCAATTCTTTGTCCATTTTCAAACAAATTACATTTTTGGAATCCCTGAATCTTTTCTGAGACAATGGCTATCTCACATTTTTCAATTTCGAACATTCGTCTATGACTTTTATCGTTCGAAAATTGAAAACATGTTGTTTACGAGACAATTTTTGTCATTTTTCAAAATTTTCAAATTTGACCTACATTTTTGGATACCTGAAGTCCATCCGATTCCAGTAATATAAGTTTCATTCAGAGTTATCGCCCTTTATTTTTCGATTTTTATCGAATTTTCTTCCCATTTTGCAAGCTCGGGTTTCGTTTTATGGTAGAATTGACGTTTCTGAAACTTCTGGAACATGAAGTTATAGTCCAATACCAACTGATAAAGCAATTTCGACACAGATCTTTAAACCGGAAGTGGTCGAAATAATGTTCAATATTTTGAAAAAAATGCAAAAAATGGATATTTTGGGGAAAAACACGATTTCTCCGCCCGATATCAACGGATTAAAGAAATTAGGGTACCATTGGACTGCACTAGGATTGTACTATCGTATGATACCCAATTCATACGGATACGATGAGCAGGAAGCAAAATATGGCACGCTGAAAATCAAGTATTTTCTGATTTGGAGCGTTTTTGGACGCCTGTATCTCGAAAACTTAACCGCAACTTTTTTTTTAACTTTCTCTATCGAGAGTCCATTCGATAGTCTTGTGAATTATGCCACCCAATAAGACTTTGAAATGTCTGGAATAGGTGAAATAACGGACTGAAAATCGAAAAAAGTCGAAAAATCGTGAAATTTTGGAAAATGCTCTACTATTTTTTTATTTTGAGAGATTTTCAAAAAAAGATTGTATATTCAGATAGCTGACCTAATTACGATTCTAACGATGTATAATATGTGTGTAGTTATTGAAATTTAATTTTCGATATTTTAAATTTTTGGCATTTTTGGCACTTTTCAACACAGGATTTCTCAGGGGAATTTTATCTGATCAGATAATGCAATATATCGTTACAGAGCCCTGTGGCTATTTTAGTGCCCAAACCGGCTATTAAAACTATTCCGAAAATAATAACCATACCGGAAGTATTCAAAAAATGAAAAAAAAAGGTTAAAAACATTGTCGCACTTGCGAAAAATTTGATTTCTCCCTTAGGTAATAGCGGACCAAAAGAACTAAAGGGTCGTTGGAAAGCCCTATTAATGGACCATCATATGGTATCTAAATAATACGATTTCGATCGTAGGGAAATAAATTATTTTATGCCAAAAATCTAGTATTTTCCGATTTTTTAACATTCTGAGACGCCCTTTTCTCGAAAATTACGCCGCAGATTTTTCTTAAACTTTTCTTACTCAAAGTCCTATCGGTTGTCTATATAGTGAATCCAAAATGAAAAGCATTGAAATAATATAGGTGGTCCAAAAATGGCATCAAACTTTGAAAAAAATTGAAAAATCATTAAATTTTTGTAAACGCTCTTTAATTTATCTTTTTTTCCAAAACTACTCAATGGATGTTTCTGACACTTCTGGTACAGAAAGTTAAGTATCCAAAGAACTTCGTAAAGCTATCGCGACAATGATCGTAAAACCGGAAGTAGTCGAACAAATGTCCGATATTTTGAAAAAAAATAATTTTTTTACGAATACCTTTTTTATTTATGAATATATTTTGATGGTATTTTACACAGGGTTAAAATATCATCGTACTTGAGCAGAAATGAGAAAAAAAATTGTCAGGGTAATTTGCGTTAGCCGCCATCGGCTAATTTAGTTTTTCGTACCCAGAAAAATTATTTATTGTTCGATTTGTATAAAACAAAGTTCATATGCTCCGTGGTCCCAGTTGTAATTTTTTTTGTTACGGTAAAATTTTTCTGTCGGCAACGAAAGTGACGTAATATTAACAAAAACTACAATTTTGACAGTTCGGTACCACTTTTTGAAAGCAAATATTTTTTTTTTCAAAACTGATATAACTAAAAGGATGGACCCTGCAAAGATGCACAAAATCCTTAGCTCAGATTTTTTAATTTCAATTTCATTTTCGGGCAATTTCGAATAAAATGTAAAATAAAGTGTAAAATTCAGTTATTTACAATTCATTCAGCGTCTTCATATTTTGAAATATTTATTTGTAATTTTCATAAACTCGTAGCAATAATCCAGACGAAGAGAATGTATGCGAAAATTAGTTTGTAATATGAGCAGTTGCCGAGAAATATGCAATTTTGCATGCATCACTTTTCACGTTATTTTGCCTATAAAAGAGTGAATTATCATTCGATTTGCAATATTTTTTTTCCATTTGATGCCTAATGCCAATTTGGACTAGGTCAAGTCAATTTTACATTTTCACTGTGACCGAAAATGACGTCATTTGGGCAAAAACTGTATTTTTAACCCAAAAAACAAATATTTTATTCAAATGAGTCTGCCTTATAATATTTTTAATATTATGATATTTGATTCCCATCAACGAATAGAATGAAGCCATACGACCATACAGATACCACAAAATGGTTTCTAACTTGTATGGTTACAGAGAAATAGGCGATCTTCTATAAGTCACTTTTCAAGGTTTTGGGTCTATAAAAGTCTCAATTATTATTCGATTTTTATAATTTTTTTACCATTTGATGCCTTATGCCAATTATGGCTTCTATGAACTAAGTTAACATTTTCAATATCACCGGAAGTAATGTAATTTTTGCAAAAAACGTATTTTTAGCCTTCAAAACAAACATTTTTTTGAAGGGATTTATATTTATTATTCATTTAACTTGATAACGTCTGACTCTAATGGGCAGTAAGATTGAATCAATACCATCATATTGATATCAAAAAAAGCCTTCTAGCATGTTCCCTTGTCGAATAATAGCCAATTTTCCCAGGGTCACTTTTAAGTTTTTTACCTTCTTAATTTCAGTTTATGGGTTATAGGGTAATTATTTATTGCCCAATATGTATAAAACAAAGTTTGTATTTTGTGTGTTGCGAATTTTCGACTTATTTTTCACCTATAAAAATATCTTTCGGTACCGGAAGTGACGTAATTTTGCCATAATTTACAATTTTGACCGGTCTTTTCGCCAGCAAATATTACTTTTACATATGATAGAGGGTGTCACTGAAGCAAAACAACTAAAGTATAGTTTGGTAGCTCAATGGATCGGCTATGGTATAAGAAACTTCCTGTATGATTCCTGAAAGCCGGTTCAGTGCTGCTTGCAGGTCTAGTTATTATTATTATTATTATTATTATTTACCGCGAGGGCCTAGATCTCCATGACCGAAAACAGATATCGATCTGGAATTAGCTTTTCTATCGGAAAACCATGTGGTGGCTACTTGATAAAATATTTTTGAAATTTCTGCGCATACCGGAAGTGACCGAACTTTGTACTTTCCCTAAAAATTGAAAATCGGCCATAGTTTCGGCAATTCTTTATCCATTTTCAAACAAATTACATTTTTGGAATCCCTGAATCTTTTCCGAGACAATGGCTATCTCACATTTTTCAATTTCGAACATTCGTCTGTGATTTTTATCGTTCGAAAATTGAAAACATGTTGTTTACGAGACAATTTTTGTTATTTTTCAAAATTTTCAAATTTGACCTACATTTTTGGATACCTGAAGTCCGTCCGATTCCAGTAATATAAGTTTCATTCAGAGTTATCGCCCTTTATTTTTCGATTTTTTTCGAATTTTCTTCCCATTTTGTGAGCTCGGGTTTCGTTTTATGGCAGAATTGACGTTTCTGAAACTTCTGGAACATGAAGTTATAGTCCAATACCAACTGATAAAGCAATTTCGACAAGAATCCTTAAACCGGAAGTGGTCGATATAATGTGCAATATTTTGAAAAAAATGCAAAAAATGGATATTTTGGGGGAAAACGCTATTTCTCCGTCCGATATCAATGGATTAAACGAATGAAGGTATCGTTTGATGGCAGGATTGCTGGACTATCATATGATACCCCATTCATATGGATACTATGAACAGACAGCAAAATATGGCACGCTGAAAATCAAGTATTTTCTGATTTGGAGCGTTTTTGGACGCCCGTATCTCGAAAACTTAACCTGCAATTTTTTTTTAATTTTTTCTATCGAGAGTCCTTTTGGAGGTATTTTGCATAAAGCCATCCAATAAAACTTTGAAATGTCTGGAATAGGATAAAAAAGGGACTGAAAATCGAAAAAAGTCGAAAAATCGTGAAATTTTGGAAAATGCTCTACTATTTTTTTATTTTAAGAGATTTTTAAAAAGACGTTGTATATTCAGATAGCTGACCTAATTACGATTCTAACGATGTATAATATGTATGTAATTATTAAAATTTAATTTTCGATATTTTAAATTTTTTGCATTTTTGGCACTTTTGAACATAGGATTTCTCAGGGGCATTTTATCTGATCAGATAATGTAATATATCATTACAGAGCCCTGTGGCTATTTTAGTGCCCAAACCGGCCATTAAAACTATTTCGACAATAATAACCATACCGGAAGTATTCAAAAAATGAAAAAAAAGAGTAAAAACATTGTCGCACTTGCGAAAAACTTGATTTCTCTCTTAGGTAATAGCGGACCAGAAGAACTAAAGTGTCGCTGGATAGCCCTATTAATGGACCATCATATGGTATCTAAATAATACGATTTCGATGGTAAGGAAATAAACTATTGTATGCCAAAAATGTAGTATTTTCCAATTTTTTAACATTCTGAGACGCCTTTTTCTCGAAAACGACGCCTACGATTTTTCTTAAACTTTTCTTACTCAAAGTCCTATCGGTTGTCTATATAGTGAATCCAAAATGAAAAGCATTGAAATAATATAAGTGGTCGAAAAATGGCCTCAAACTTTGAAAAAAATTGAAAAATCGTTAAATTTTTGGAAACGCTCTTTAATTTATCTTTTTTTTCCAAAACTACTCAATGGATGTTTCTGGTACAGAAAGTTAGGTATCCAAAGAACATGGTAAAGCTATCACAACAACGATCGTAAAATCGGAAGTAGTCGAAAAAATGTCCGATATTTTGAAAAAAAAAATTTTTTTTACGAAAACCTTTTTTATTTATGAATATTTTTTGATGATCTTTCACACAGGGTTAAAATATCATCGTACTTGAGCAGAAATAAGAAAAACAATTGTCTCGGTAATTTGCGTTAGCCGCCATCGGCTAATTTAGTTTTTCGTACCCAGAAAAATTATTTATTGTTCGATTTGTATAAAACAAAGTTCATATGCACCGTGGTCCCAATTGTAATTTTTTTTGTTACGGTGAAGTTTTTCTGTCGGCAACGGAAGTGACGTAATATTAACAAAAACTACAATTTTGACAGTTCGGTACCACATTTTGAAAGCAAATATTATTTTTTTTCAAAACTGATATAACTAAAAGGATGCACCCTGCAAAGGTGCACAAAATCCTTAGCTCATATTTTTTAATTTCAATTTCATTTTCGGGCAATTTCGAATAAAATGTAAAATAAAGTGTAAAATTCAGTTATTTACAATTCATTCAGCGTCTTCATATTTTGAAATATTTATTTGTAATTTTCATAAACTCGTAGCAATAATCCAGACGAAGAGAATGTATGCGAAAATTAGTTTGTAATATGAGCAGTTGCCGAGAAATATGCAATTGTGCATGCATCACTTTTCACGTTATTTTGCCTATAAAAGAGTGAATTATTATTCGATTTGCAATATTTTTTTTCCATTTGATGCCTAATGCCAATTTGGACTAGGTCAAGTCAATTTTACATTTTCACTGTGACCGGAAATGACGTCTTTTGGGCAAAAACTGTATTTCTAACCTAAAAAAACAAATATTTTATTGAAATGAGTCTGCCTTACAATGTTTTTAAAATTATGATATTTGATTCCCATCAACGAATAGAATGAAGCCATACGACCATACAGATACCACAAAATGGTTTCTAACTTGTACGGTTACAGAGAAATAGGCGATCTTCTATAAGTCACTTTTCAAGGTTTTTGGTCTATAAAAGTGTCAATTATTATTCGATTTTTATAATTTTTTTAACATTTGATGCCTTATGCCATTTATAACTTCTATGAACCAAGTTAACATTTTCAATATCACCGGAAGTAATGTAATTTTTGCAAAAAACGTATTTTTAGCCTTCAAAACAAACATTTTTTTTGAAGTGATTTATATTCTTTATTCGTTTAACTTTATAACGTCTGACTCTAATGGGCAGTAAGATTGAATCAATACCATCATATTGATATCAAGAAAAGGCTTCTAGCATGTTCCCTTGTCGAATAATAACCAATTTTCCCAGGGTCACTTTTAAGTTTTTTACCTTCTTAATTTCAGTTTATGGGTTATAGGTTAATTATTTATTGCCCGATATGTATAAAACAAAGTTTGTATTTTGTATGTTGCGAATTTTCGACTTATTTTTCACCTATAAAAATTTATTTCGGCACCGGAAGTGACGTAATTTTGCCATAATTTACAATTTTGACCGGTCTTTTCGCCAGCAAATATTACTTATACATATGATAGAGGGTGTCACTGACGCAGAACAACTAAAGTATAGTTCGGTAGCTCAATGGATCGGCTATGGTATAATAAACTTCCTGTATGATTCCTGAAAGCCGGTTCAGTGCTGCTTGCAGGTCTAGTTAGGCTTTCAGACTTTCGTCTGAAAGCCTATTGAGATTACTAAAATTATTATTATTAGGGTTTCACACTGCGAAGCTTGTGTGAAACACTATTGTTTTTGTTAAAATTATTATTCTTATTATTATTATTATTATTATTCTTCTTTTGTTTTGAGTAGATCTCAGCAACTACGTGTCGCATCGTTACGATTTCTTCGGTTTTACTGGGAAAGTGGGTGTGACTTAGAGGATAAAGCTATTTTGAACGTTCTGCGACAATGCGAAATGTCCGAAATCACCGAAGTTATTGTTTTTAGAAATATTGCGGTAATTTTAACAATAATCATGGGATTTTAACTTTCGATACATTTTGGCATAGCTGGAGACAGGGCACATAGCTGCGCTACTTTCGATTTTTGATTTTCGGCAAATCTTCGAAGATATTAGGCGCCAAATTTCGGAAATTTAAAATTTTACAAAAAACTTTTTTATTTATGAATATTTTTTAGTCGTGTTGGACACAGAATTAAAGAGTCATCTGACTTGCGCAAAAATGTTAAAAAATTTTGTCTCAGTAGTTTTCCTTGGCCTCCATTGGCTAATTCAGTTTTTCAGTCCTAGATTAATTTTTTATTGTTCGATTTGTATAAAACAAAGTTCATATGCTTCGTTGTCTCAATTGTCATTTTTTTTATTACCAAAAGTATTATCTGTCGGCACCGGAAGTGGCATAATTTTACCAAAAACTACAATTTTGACAGTTAGGTACATTTTTTGAAAACAAATATTATTTTTTTGAAAAATTATATGACTCAAAGAGTGTGTCCTTTAAAGGCGCAAAAAATGTCGGAAGCAGTTTTTTTAATTTCTTTTTCATTTTCTAGCAAATTGGATAAAGAGGTGAAAAAGGCGTAAAATTGACCTATTTACAACTCATTCAGGCTTTTCAGATTTTAAAATATTTTTACGTAACTTTTATAAACTTGTAGCTATAATCCATACGAAGAGAATGTATGTGAAAATTAGTTTGTAATATAAGCAGTTGCCGAGAAATAGGCAATTTTGCATGAGTCACTTTTCACGTAATTTTGGCTGTAAAAGAATCAATTATTATTCGATTTTCAATTTTCTTTCGCCATTGGATGCCTAATGCCATAGTGGACTATGTCAAACCATTTTACCCCTTGCGCTGCCACCGGAAATGACGTCATTTGCTCAAAACTTAAATTTTAGCCCTCAAAAAACAATATTTTATTCAAATGAGTCGTATTTGTTATTTTTTTCAAATTGTGATATTTGATTTTATTGATCAAATAGATTGAACCCATACGATCATACAGATACCACAAAATGGTTTCTAACTTGTACGGTTGCAGAGAAATGGGCGATTTTCCTTAAGTCACTTTTCAAGGTTTTTGGTCTATAACAGTGTCAGTTATTATTCGATTTTCATAAAATTTTCACCATATGATATCTTGTGTCATTTATGATTTCATAGAACTAATTTAACATTTTCAGTATCACCGGAAGTAATGTCATTTTGGCAAAAACTGTATTTTTAGCCTTCAAAATAGACATTTTTTTCAAATGAGTCTGATTTGTAATATATTTCAAATTATGATATTTAATTCCAATCAACAAATGGATTGAACCCATACGATCATATAGATACCAAAAGATAGTTTTTATCGTGTACGGTTGCCGAGAAATAGACGATTTTCTACAAGTCACTTTTCAAGGTTTTTGGTCTATAAAAGTGGCAATTCTCATTCGATTTACATACAATTTTCGCCATTATGATGCCTTATGCCATTTCTGATTTCATAAAACTAATTGAACATTTTCATTATCACCGGAAGTAATGAAATTTTGCCAGGATCACTAACAAGTAACATATATATAAAATGAATTGATATTGCTGGATTTGGTTGATTCTTCGTCCATTTTATTTGATGTTTACAATGCTTATGTGGAAACCTTTTGATGGTTTCATTGGTATCGGAAGTGACATATGTTTAAGGGTAACGTGGCACCGAAAGTGACGTGGCACCAGTGAAACCCGTCATTCCTGCATGCAGGTCTAGTTATTATTATTATTATTATTATTTACCGCGAGGGCCTAGATCTCCATGATCGAAAACAGATATCGATCTGGAATTAGCTTTTCTATCGGGAAACCATGTGGTGGCTACTTGATAAAATATTTTTGAAATTTCTGCGCATACCGGAAGTGACCGAACTTTGTACTTTCTCTAAAAATTGAAAATCGGCCATAGTTTCGTCAATTCTTTATCCATTTTCAAACAAATTACATTTTTGGAATCCCTGAATCTTTTCTGAGACAATGGCTATCTCACATTTTTCAATTTCGAACATTCGTCTATGACTTTTATCGTTCGAAAATTGAAAACATGTTGTTTACGAGACAATTTTTGTTATTTTTCAAAATTTTCAAATTTGACCTACATTTTTGGATACCTGAAGTCCATCCGATTCCAGTAATATAAGTTTCATTCAGAGTTATCGCCCTTTATTTTCCGTTTTTTTTTCGAATTTTCTTCCCATTTTGTGAGCTCGGGTTTCGTTTTATGGTAGAATTGACGTTTATGAAACTTCTGGAACATGAAGTTATAGTCCAATACCAACTGATAAAGCAATTTCGACACGGATCTTCAAACCGGAAGTGGTCGAAATAATGTTCAATATTTTGAAAAAAATGCAAAAAATGGATATTTTGGGGGAAAACGCTATTTCTCTGTCCGATATCAATGGATTAAACGAATGAAGGTACCGTTTGATGGCACGATTGTTGGACTATCATATGATACCCCATTCATACGGATACTATGAACAGACAGCAAAATATGGCACGCTGAAAATCAAGTATTTTCTGATTTGGAGCGTTTTTGGACGCCTGTATCTCGAAAACTTAACCTGCAATATTTTTTAAATTTTTTCTATCGAGAGTCCTTTGGGAGGTATTTGACATGAAGCCATCCAATAGGACTTTGAAATGTCTGGAATAGGATAAAAAAGGGACTGAAAATCGAAAAAAGTCGAAAAATCGTGAAATTTTGGAAAATGCTCTACTATTTTTTTATTTTAAGAGATTTTTAAAAAAAGGTTGTATATTCAGATAGCTGACCTAATTACGATTCTAACGATGTATAATATGTATGTAATTATTAAAATTTAATTTTCTATATTTTAATTTTTTTGCATTTTTGGCACTTTTGAACATAGGATTTCTCAGGGGCATTTTATCTGATCAGATAATGTAATATATCATTACAGAGCCATGTGGCTATTTTAGTGCCCAAACCGGCTATTAGAACTATTCCGACAATAATAACCATACCGGAAGTATTCAAAAAATGAAAAAAAAGAGTAAAAACATTGTCGCACTTGCGAAAAACTTCATTTCTCCCTTAGGTAATAGCGGACAAAAGAACTAAAGTGTTGCTGGATAGCCCTATTAATGGACCATCATATGGTATCTAAATAATACGATTTCGATGGTAAGGAAATAAATTATTGTATGCCAAAAATCTAGTATTTTCCAATTTTTTAACATTCTGAGACGCCCTTTTCTCGAAAACGACGCCTACGATTTTTCTTAAACGTTTCTTACTCAAAGTCCTGTCAGTTGTCTATATAGGGAATCCAAAATGAAAAGCATTGAAATAATATAAGTGGTCGAAAAATGGCCTCAAACTTTGAAAAAAATTGAAAAATCGTTAAATTTTTTGAAACGCTCTTTAATTTATCTTTTTTTCCAAAACTACTCAATGGATGTTTCTGACACTTCTGGTACGTACAGTTAAGTATCCAAAGGACTTCGTAAAGCTATCACAACAACGATCGTAAAACCGGAAGTAGTCGAAAAAATGTCCGATATTTCGAAAAAAATTAATTTTTTTACGAAAACCTTTTTTATTTATGAATATTTTTTGATGATATTTTACACAGGGTTAAAATATCATCGTACTTGAGCAGAAATGAGAAAAAAAATTGTCTCGGTAATTTGCGTTAGCCACCATCGGCTAATTTAGTTTTTCGTACCCAGAAAAATTATTTATTGTTCGATTTGTATAAAACAAAGTTCATATGCACCATGGTCCCAATTGTAATTTTTTTTGTTACGGTGAAATTTTTCTGTCGGCAACGGAAGTGACGTAATATTAACAAAAACTACAATTTTGACAGTTCGGTACCACTTTTTGAAAGCAAATATTATTTTTTTTCAAAACTGATATGACTAAAAGGATGCACCCTGCAAAGGTGCACAAAAACCTTAGCTCATATTTTTTAATTTCAACTTCATTTTCGGGCAATTTCGAATAAAATGTAAAATAAAGTGTAAAATTCAGTTATTTACAATTCATTCAGCGTCTTCATATTTTGAAATATTTATTTGTAATTTTCATAAACTCGTAGCAATAATCCAGACGAAGAGAATGTATGCGAAAATTAGTTTGTAATATGAGCAGTTGCCGAGAAATATGCAATTTTGCATGCATCACTTTTCACGTTATTTTGCCTATAAAAGAGTTAATTATTATTCGATTTGCAATATTTTTTTTCCATTTGATGCCTAATGCCAATTTGGACTAGGTCAAGCCAATTTTACATTTTCACTGTGACCGGAAATGACGTCATTTGGGCAAAAACTGTATTTTTAACCTAAAAAATAAATATTTTATTCAAATGAGTCTGCCTTATAATATTTTTAAAATTATGATATTTGATTCCCATCAACGAATAAAATGAAGCCATATGACCATACAGATACCACAAAATGGTTTCTAACTTGTACGGTTACAGAGAAATAGGCGATCTTCTATAAGTCACTTTTCAAGGTTTTTGGTCTGTAAAACTGTCAATTATTATTCGATTTTTACAATTTATTTACCATTTCATGCCTTATGCTATTTATGACTTCTATGAACCAAGTTAAAATTTTCAATATCACCGGAAGTAATGTAATTTTTGCAAAAAACGTATTTTTAGCCTTTAAAACAAACATTTTTTTGAAGGGATTTATATTTATTATTCGTTTAACTTTATAACGTCTGACTCTAATGGGCTGTAAGACTGAATCAATACCATCATATTGATATCAAGAAAAATCTTCTAGCATGTTCCCTTGTCGAATAATAACCAATTTTCCGAGGGTCACTTTTCAGTTTTTTACCTTCTTAATTTCAGTTTATGGGTTATAGGTTAATTATTTATTGTCCGATATTTATAAAAAAAAGTTTGTATTTTGTATGTTGCCAATTTTCGACTTATTTTTCATCTATAAAAATTTCTTTCGGCACCGGAAGTGACATACTTTTGCCATAATTTACAATTTTGACCGGTCTTTTAGCCAGCAAATATTACTTTTAGATATGATAGAGGGTGTCACTGAAGCAAAACAACTAAAGTATAGTTTGGTAGCTCAATGGATCGGCTATGGTATAATAAACTTCCTGTATGATTCCTGAAAGCCGGTTCAGTGCTGCTTGCAGGTCTAGTTATTATTATTATTATTATTATTTACCGCGGGGGCCTAGATCTCCATGATCGAAAACAGATATCGATCTGGAATTAGATTTTCTATTGGGAAACCATGTGGTGGCTACTTGATAAAATATTTTTGAAATTTCTGCGCATACCGGAAGTGACCGAACTTTGCACGTTGTCTAAAAATTGAAAATCGGCCATAGTTTCGTCAATTCTTTATCCATTTTCAAACAAATTACATTTTTGGAATCCCTGAATCTTTTCTGAGACAATGGCTATCTCACATTTTTCAATTTCGAACATTCGTCTATGACTTTTATCGTTCGAAAATTGAAAACATGTTGTTTACGAGACCATTTTTGTCATTTTTCAAAATTTTCAAATTTGACCTACATTTTTGGATACCTGAAGTCCATCCGATTCCAGTAATATAAGTTTCATTCAGAGTTATCGCCCTTTATTTTTCGATTTTTTTCGAATTTTCTTCCCATTTTGTCAGCTCGGGTTTCGTTTTATGGTAGAATTGACGTTTCTGAAACTTCTAGAACATGAAGTTATAGTCCAATACCAACGTATAAAGCAATTTCGACAAGAATCCTTAAACCGGAAGTGGTCGAAATAATGTGCAATATTTTGAATAAAAATGCAAAAAATGGATATTTTGGGGAAAAACGCGAATTCTCCGCCCGATATCAATGGATTAAAGAAATTAGGGTACCATTGGACTGCACTAGGATTGTGCTATCGTATGATACCCAACTCGTACGGATACGATGAGCAGGAAGCAAAATATGGCACGCTGAAAATCAAGTATTTTCTGATTTGGAGCGTTTTTGGACGCCTGTATCTCGAAAACTTAACCGCAACTTTTTTTGTATTTTTTTCTATCGAGAGTCCTTTCGCAGGTATTTTGCATGAAGCCATCCAATAAGACTTTGAAATACCTGGAATAGGTGAAATAACGGACTGAAAATCGAAAAAAGTCGAAAAATCGTGAAATTTTGGAAAATGCTCTGCTATTTTTTTATTTTCAAAGATTTCCAAAAAACGATTGTATATTCAGATAGCTGACCTAATTACGATTCTAACGATGTATAATATGTATGTAGTTATTGAAATTTAATTTTCGATATTTTAAATTTTTTGCATTTTTTGCACTTTTGAACCTAGGATTTCTCAGGGGCATTTTATCTGATCAGATAATGTAATATATCATTACAGAGCACTGTGGCTATTTTAGTGCCCAAACCGGTTATTAAAACTATACCGACAATAATAACCATACCGGAAGTATTCAAAAAATGAAAAAAAAGGTTAAAAACATTGTCGCACTTGCGAAAAACTTGATTTCTCCCTTAGGTAATAGCGGACCAAAAGAACTAAAGTGTCGTTGGATAGCCCTATTAATGGACCATCATATGGTATCTAAATAATACGATATCGATGGTAAGGAAATAAATTATTGTATGCCAAAAATCTAGTATTTTCCGATTTTTTAACATTCTGAGACGCCCTTTTCTCGAAAACGACGCGGCAGATTTTTCTTAAACTTTTCTAACTCAAAGTCCCATCGGTTGTCTATATAGTGAATCCAAAATGAAAAGCATTGAAATAATATAGGTGGTCCAAAAATGGCATCAAACTTTGAAAAAAATTGAAAAATCGTTAAATTTTTGTAAACGCTCTTTTATTTATCTTTTTTTCCAAAACTGCTCAGTGGATGTTTCTGACACTTCTGGTACAGAAAGTTAAGTATCCAAAGAACTTCGTAAAGCTATCATAACAACGATCGTAAAACTGGAAGTAGTCGAAAAAATGTCCGATATTTTGAAAAAAATTATTTTTTTTACGAAAATCTTTTTTATTTATGAATATTTTTTGGTGATATTTTACACTGGGTTAAAATATCATCGTACTTGAGCAGAAATGAGAAAAAAAATTGTCTGGGTAATTTGCGTTAGCCGCCATCGGCGAATTTAGTTTTTCGTACCCAGAAAAATTATTTATTGTTCGATTTGTATAAAACAAAGTTCATATGCTCCGTGGTCCCAATTGTTATTTTTTATTTTACGGTGAAATTTTTCTGTCGGCAACGGAAGTGACGTAATATTAACAAAAACTACAATTTTGACAGTTCGGTACCACTTTTTGAAAGAAAATATTATTTTTTTTCAAAACTGATATAACTAAAAGGATGCACCCTGCGAAGGTGCACAAAATCCTTAGCTCATATTTTTAAATTTCAATTTCATTTTCGGGCAATTTCGAATAAAATGTAAAATAAAGTGTAAAATTCAGCTATTTACAATTCATTCAGCGTCTTCATATTTTTAAATATTTATTTGTAATTTTCATAAACTCGTAGCAATAATCCAGACGAAGAGAATGTATGCGAAAATTAGTTTGTAATATGAGCAGTTGTCGAGAAATATGCAATTTTGCATGCATCACTTTTCACGTTATTTTGCCTATACAAGAGTGAATTATTATTCGATTTGCAATATTTTTTTTCCATTTGATGTCTAATGCCAATTTGGACTAGGTCAAGCCAATTTTACATTTTCACTGTGACCGGAAATGACGTCATTTGGGCAAAAACTGTATTTTTAACCTAAAAAACTAATATTTTATTCAAATCAGTCTCCCTTATAATATTTTTAAAATTATGATATTTTATTCCCATCAACGAATAGAATGAAGCCATACGACCATACAGATACCACAAAATGTTTTCTAACTTGTACGGTTACAGAGAAATAGGCGATCTTCTATAAGTCACTTTTCAAGGTTTTTGGTCTATAAAAGTGTCAATTATTATTCGATTTTTATAATTTTTTTACCATTTGATGCCTTATGCCATTTATGACTTCTATGAACCAAGTTAACATTTTCAATATCACCGGAAGTAATGTAATTTTTGCAAAAAACGTATTTTTAGCCTTGAAAACAAACATTTTTTTGAAGTGATTTATATTCATTATTCGTTTAACTTTATAACGTCTGGCTCTAATGGGCAGTAAGATTGAATCAATACCATCATATTGATATCAAGAAAAGGCTTCTAGCATGTTCCCTTGTCGAATAATAACCAATTTTCCCAGGGTCACTTTTAAGTTTTTTACCTTCTTAATTTCAGTTTATGGGTTATAGGTTAATTATTTATTGCCCGATATGTATAAAACAAAGTTTGTATTTTGTGTGTTGCGAATTTTCGACTTATTTTTCACCTATAAAAATTTCTTTCGGTACCGGAAGTGACGTAATTTTGCCATAATTTACAATTTTGACCGGTCTTTTCGCCAGCAAATATTACTTTTACATATGATAGAGGGTGTCACTGTAGCAAAACAACTAAAGTATACTTTGGTAGCTCAATGGATCGGCTATGGTATAATAAACTTCCTGTATGATTCCTGAAAGCCGGTTCAGTGCTGCTTGCAGGTCTAGTTATTAGGGTTTCACACTGCGAAGCTTGTGTGAAACACTATTGTTTTTGTTAAAATTATTATTCTTATTATTATTATTCTTCTTTTGTTTTGAGTAGATCTCAGCAACTGCTTGTCGCATCGTTACGATTTCTTCGGTTTTACTGGGAAAGTGGGTGTGACTTAGAGGATAAAGCTATTTTGAACGTTCTGCGACGATGCGAAATGTCCGAAATCACCAAATTATCGTTTTTTTAAAATATTGCAGTAATTTTAACAATAATCATTGATTTTTAACTTTCGATACATTTTGGCATAGCCGGAAACACGGCACATAGCTACACTACTTTCGATTTTTGATTTTCGGTAAATCTTCAAAGATATTAGGCGCCAAATTTTGAAAATTTAAAATTTTACAAAAAACTTTTTTATTTATGAATATTTTTTAGTCGTATTATGCACAGAATTAAAGGGTCATCTGACTAGTGCAAAAATGTTAAAGAATTTTGTCTCAGTAATTTACCTTGGCGGCCATTGGCTAATTCAGTTTTTAAGTCCTAGATTAATTTTTTATTGTTCGATTTGTATAAAACAAAGTTCATATGCTTCGTTGTATCAATTGTCATTTTTTTTATTACGAAAAGTTTTATCTGTCGGCACCGGAAGTGGCATAATTTTACCAAAAACTACAATTTTGACAGTTATTTTCCTTCTTCGAAAACAAATATTATTTTTTGGAAAAATTATTTGACTCAAAGAGTGCGCCCTTTCAAGGCGCAAAAAATGTAGGAAGCAGTTTTTTTAATTTCGATTTCATTTTCGAGCAAATTCGATTAAGAGGCTAAAAATGGTGTAAAATTGGCCTATTTACAGCCTATTCAGGCTTTTCAGATTTTAAAATATTTCTTCGTAACTTTTATAAACTTGTAGCTATAATCCATACGAAGAAAATGTATGTTAAAATTCGTTTGTACTATAAGCAGTTACCAAGAAATGGGCAGTTCTGTACAAGTCACTGTTTTCGTTATTTTGCCTGTAAAATAGTCAATTATGATTGGATTTTTATAAAAGTGACATCATTTGATTCAAAAAGCACGTAGCGTCATATCAAGTTGATTACAATTTAAAATTGACACCGGAAGTGACATCATTTGGTCAAAAAATGCATTTTAAACTTTTTAAATCAATGTTTTATTCAACCAAGAATAACTTAATATGTATTAATAATTTTAACTTTTGGTTTAAATTCACATATAAACAAAACTCATATGGTCATATAGATATCATAAAATGGTTTCTAACTTGTTCGGTTGCCGAGAAATAGACGGTTTTCTACAGGTCACTTTAGAAGGTTTCAGGGCCATAAAAGGGTCAATTATTATTCGATTTTCATAAACGTCACACCATGTTATACCTAATGCCATTTGGGATTTAATACAAGTAATTTAAGATTTTCATTATCACCGGAAGTAACGTCATTTTGGCAAAAACTGTATTTTTAGCCTCTAAAACAGATATTTTATTCAAATGAGTCTGTTTTGAAATCTTTTTCAAAGTATGGTATTTGATGCCAATCAACAAATAGAATGAACCCATACGATCATACAGATACCACAAAATGGTTTCTAACTTGTACGGTTGCAGAGAAATAGCCGATTTCCTACAAGTCACTTTTCAAGTTTTTTGGTCTTTAAAAGTGGCAATTATTATTCGATTTACATAAAATTTTCACTATATGATATCGTATGCCATTTCTGATTTCATAAGACTAATTGAACATTTGCATGAACACCGGGAGTAATTTAATTTTGTCAAGATCATTTACAAGTAACAAATGTATAAAATGAATTGATATTGCTGGATTTTGTTGATTCTGCGTCCATTTTATTTGTGTGCAATTAGTGGTTTCGCTGGTAAAGGAAGTGACATATGTTCAACGGGTAACTTGGCACCGGAAGTGACATGTTTAAGGGTAACGTGGCACCAGTGAAACCCGTCATTCCTGCATGCAGGTCTAGTTCTTATTAGGGTTTCACACTGCGAAGCTTGTGTGAAACACTATTGTTTTTGTTAAAATTATTATTCTTATTATTATTATTATTATTCTTCTTTTGTTTTGAGTAGATCTCAGCAACTACGTGTCGCATCGTTACGATTTCTTCGGTTTTACTGGGAAAGTGGGTGTGACTTAGAGGATAAAGCTATTTTGAGCGTTCTGCGACAATGCGAAATGTCCGAAATCACCGAAGTTATCGTTTTTACAAATATTGCGGTAATTTTAACAATAATCATGGGATTTTAACTTTCGATACATTTTGGCATAGCTGGAGACAGGGCACATAGCTGCGCTACTTTCGATTTTTGATTTTCGGCAAATCTTCGAAGATATTAGGCGCCAAATTTCGGAAATTTAAAATTTTACAAAAAACTTTTTTATTTATGAATATTTTTTAGTCGTGTTGTGCACAGAATTAAAGAGTCATCTGACTTGCGCAAAAAAGTTAAAAAATTTTGTCTCAGTAATTTTCCTTGGCCTCCATTGGCTAATTCAGTTTTTCAGTCCTAGATTAATTTTTTATTGTTCGATTTGTATAAAACAAAGTTCATATGCTTCGTTGTCTCAATTGTCATTTTTTTTATTACCAAAAGTGTTATCTGTCGGCACCGGAAGTGGCATAATTTTACCAAAAACTACAATTTTGACAGTTAGGTACATTTTTTGAAAACAAATATTATTTTTTTGAAAAATTATATGACTCAAAGAGTGTGTCCTTTAAAGGCGCAAAAAATGTCGGATGCAGTTTTTTTAATTTCTTTTTCATTTTCTAGCAAATTGGATTAAGAGGTGAAAAAAGGCGTAAAATTGACCTATTTACAACTCATTCAGGCTTTTCAGATTTTAAAATATTTTTACGTAACTTTTATAAACTTGTAGCTATAATCCATACGAAGAGAATGTATGTGAAAATTAGTTTGTAATATAAGCAGTTGCCGAGAAATAGGCAATTTTGCATGAGTCACTTTTCACGTAATTTTGGCTGTAAAAGAATCAATTATTATTCGATTTTCAATTTTCTTTCGCCATTGGATGCCTAATGCCATAGTGGACTATGTCAAACCATTTTACCCCTTGCGCTGCCACCGGAAATGACGTCATTTGCTCAAAACTTAAATTTTAGCCTTCAAAAAACAATATTTTATTCAAATGAGTCGTATTTGTTATTTTTTTCAAATTGTGATATTTGATTCTATTGATCAAATAGATTGAACCCATACGATCATACAGATACCACAAAATGGTTTCTAACTTGTACGGTTGCAGAGAAATGGGCGATTTTCATTAAGTCACTTTTCAAGGTTTTTGGTCTATAAAAATGTCAGTTATTATTCGATTTTCATAAAATTTTCACCATATGATATCTTGTGTCATTTATGATGTCATAGAACTAATTTAACATTTTCAGTATCACCGGAAGTAATGTCATTTTGGCAAAAACTGTATTTTTAGCCTTCAAAACAGACATTTTTTTCAAATGAGTCTGATTTGTAATATATTTCAAATTATGATATTTGATTCCAATCAACAAATGGATTGAACCCATACGATCATATAGATACCAAAAGATAGTTTTTATCGTGTACGGTTGCCGAGAAATAGACGATTTTCTACAAGTCACTTTTCAAGGTTTTTGGTCTATAAAAGTGGCAATTCTCATTCGATTTACATACAATTTTCGCCATTATGCTGCCTTATGCCATTTCTGATTTCATAAAACTAATTGAACATTTTCATTATCACCGGAAGTAATGAAATTTTGCCAGGATCACTTACAAGTAACATATATATATAAAATGAATTGATATTGCTGGATTTGGTTGATTCTTCGTCCATTCTATTTGATGTTTACAATGCTTATGTGGAAACCTGTTTGATGGTTTCATTGGTATCGGAAGTGACATATGTTCAAAGGTAACGTGGCACCGGAAGTGACATGTTAAAGGGTGACGTGGCACCAGTGAAACCCGTCATTCCTGCATGCAGGTCTAGTTATTATTATTATTATTATTATTCTTCTTTTGTTTTGAGTAGATCTCAGCAACTACGTGTCGCATCGTTACGATTTCTTCGGTTTTACTGGGAAAGTGGGTGTGACTTAGAGGATAAAGCTATTTTGAACGTTCTGCGACAATGCGAAATGTCCGAAATCACCGAAGTTATCGTTTTTACAAATATTGCGGTAATTTTAACAATAATCATGGGATTTTAACTTTCGATACATTTTGGCATAGCTGGAGACAGGGCACATAGCTGCGCTACTTTCGATTTTTGATTTTCGGCAAATCTTCGAAGATATTAGGCGCCAAATTTCGGAAATTTAAAATTTTACAAAAAACTTTTTTATTTATGAATATTTTTTAGTCGTGTTGTGCACAGAATTAAAGAGTCATCTGACTTGCGCAAAAATGTTAAAAAATTTTGTCTCAGTAATTTTCCTTGGCCTCCATTGGCTAATTCAGTTTTTCAGTCCTAGATTAATTTTTTATTGTTCGATTTGTATAAAACAAAGTTCATATGCTTCGTTGTCTCAATTGTCATTTTTTTTATTACCAAAAGTGTTATCTGTCGGCACCGGAAGTGGCATAATTTTACCAAAAACTACAATTTTGACAGTTAGGTACATTTTTTGAAAACAAATATTATTTTTTTGAAAAATTATATGACTCAAAGAGTGTGTCCTTTAAAGGCGCAAAAAATGTCGGAAGCAGTTTTTTTAATTTCTTTTTCATTTTCTAGCAAATTGGATTAAGAGGTGAAAAAAGGCGTAAAATTGACCTATTTACAACTCATTCAGGCTTTTCAGATTTTAAAATATTTTTACGTAACTTTTATAAACTTGTAGCTATAATCCATACGAAGAGAATGTATGTGAAAATTAGTTTGTAATATAAGCAGTTGCCGAGAAATAGGCAATTTTGCATGAGTCACTTTTCACGTAATTTTGGCTGTAAAAGAATCAATTATTATTCGATTTTCAATTTTCTTTCGCCACTGGATGCCTAATGCTATAGTGGACTATGTCAAACCATTTTACCCCTTGCGCTGCCACCGGAAATGACGTCATTTGCTCAAAACTTAAATTTTAGCCTTCAAAAAACAATATTTTATTCAAATGAGTCGTATTTGTTATTTTTTTCAAATTGTGATATTTGATTCTATTGATCAAATAGATTGAACCCATACGATCATACAGATACCACAAAATGATTTCTAACTTGTACGGTTGCAGAGAAATGGGCGATTTTCCTTAAGTCACTTTTCAAGTTTTTTGGTCTATAAAAGTGTCAGTTATTATTCGATTTTCATAAAAGTTTCACCATATGATATCTTGTGTCATTTATGATTTCATAGAACTAATTTAACATTTTCAGTATCACCGGAAGTAATGTCATTTTGGCAAAAACTGTATTTTTAGCCTTCAAAACAGACATTTTTTTCAAATGAGTCTGATTTGTAATATATTTCAAATTATGATATTTGATTCCAATCAACAAATGGATTGAACCCATACGATCATATAGATACCAAAAGATAGTTTTTATCGTGTACGGTTGCCGAGAAATAGACGATTTTCTACAAGTCACTTTTCAAGGTTTTTGGTCTATAAAAGTGGCAATTCTCATTCGATTTACATACAATTTTCGCCATTATGCTGCCTTATGCCATTTCTGATTTCATAAAACTAATTGAACATTTTCATTATCACCGGAAGTAATGAAATTTTGCCAGGATCACTTACAAGTAACATATGTATAAAATGAATTGATATTGCTGGATTTGGTTGATTCTTCGTCCATTTTATTTGATGTTTACAATGCTTATGTGGAAACCTGTTTGATGGTTTCATTGGTATCGGAAGTGACATATGTTTAAGGGTAACGTGGCACCGAAAGTGACGTGGCACCAGTGAAACCCGTCATTCCCGCATGCAGGTCTAGTTAATATTATGTATTTGCGTCATCAACATTATACTGGACAATTTGAACTAGGGCAGATATACGCCAACGAGAGACACAAAAAGAAGGTTTAAATGTAATCAGTCAGAAACGTAGATTCGGGTACCAGCATGCCGATCGACCACTCCTCACAAAAAAGTGGCCCAGGGCAGTGTGTCATAATTATTAAAAATATAGGCCCTTTGCACAGAAGCTTGTGCTTTTCATTTCCGTACTTAAATCTGACATGCTCTAGATATACTCGAGCACATTCTTTGCTTTTGATCTAAAATAAACATAGATGATTCCATATTTTAATTCGTAAAGGAATAAAATATTCACCGGTAATGAAATGGGGTTTAACATAATATGCTACTTGTTACAAGATAATGAAAGATATTATATCCGATCGTAATCAACCTTCGTTCATCTGCTTTTTGTTTTGTCTCATTGTCATCTCTGGATTATTTTACAAATTAATGAATTGAAATGGTGTTAACGTCCGACTGTTCTGCTGCAAAGGGTCTAATGCAAACGGCCGCTGCCGCATACCATGTGTTATGGGGGAATTTTTCCCAGGACAGCGGCACTACGACCTACTCTTAATCAAATTCTAAATACCAGGGGATATTTTAAGTGTACGCCAATGTGTAGACCTAATCCTGGTTTTTCGTCCCACCGAACGACTAGACAGCTGTCCTTATCACCCCTCCATCCTGCATCACTGACAAAGGGAAACCGCGTCGGAAAATCCCGATGAACTTTCTCGACCCCCGGGCTGAGTCAGTGCCTTACACGCTTAGCCACCGTGACTCCGAGATATTTATAAATTCAGAACAGCGAGCGTCAAAAACTATAATATTTAATCTACTGCTTAGATTTAGTATAATACTTGCTCACTGTTCTATTACACCCGCCTCGACTGGGACTATGGGCCACTCTTGAATCGAGATGTATTTCTAACGTACAATCTTAAGTAAATTAAATCACACAGACCTTCAATTGAATCTCCCTTTTTCAGAATTAATGTAAATGTGATTTTTTTTTTGATGCGAGTAATTAAGGTCATTTGCAAAATGATCGCACTTTAGTACTGTTTGGTTAGGATCTCTCATTTGTGAAATTGGAGTCTGTGACATTTTAGCAATATCATAATAACAGAATAAATATTTGACAGAAATATTAAAGATTTGATAATTTTAATAGATTCGTGTAATCAAGGACTTGGGTAATAATTATCATATTGAATCACAGACATAGTGTGTAACACAATTATTTCCCGTTCGAGTGCAAAAGTACAACAAACAAAACTTTCGTAGCGAAATTCTTCCTTCCTTCGTCAATGTATATATAATTATATCCACATATTTATGCCAAGTTTTTCTTGAAGAAATCAACAGCTCTGCCAAAAGCCAGCTCAGCAAGTTCCTTATTATACCTAGGTCCAGTGGAATCAGCAAAGGCGTGACCCGCAGGGTAGGAATAAAATTCGAACTGTACTCCACCTGCTTTAAGAGACTCCTTTAACTTGTCTTGATCCGCCGGGGAAGAAAATCCTTCCAAGACATCCTGTTCACCGAAATGACACTGGACGGGGATTTTAATGCTGGATGGATCCGCAAGGTCTTTACTTGGAATGCCATAAAACGGCACAGAAGCGTTGACCTCCGTAACCATGGCCGCTGCAGCGAGAGACAGAGCTCCGCCCATACAAAAGCCTATGGCACCCACTTTAGTACACCCCTGTTCTTTGAGATGCTTGGCACACCCTCGGATATCTTGAACGGCTCCTTGCCAATCCAGATTAGACATCAAATGTCCGGCATATTCATAGTCGGTAGTAACAATCCCACGGTATAGGTCTGGAACAATCGCAGTAAAGTTGCCTCGCTTTGCCAGATCCTGCGCATTATTTTCTATTTCTTGGGTTAGTCCCCACCACTCTTGTAATACGATCACACCCATTGCTTGACTTTTAGGATTGTTGAATTGCACAGCCGGAATTGGACCCTTGTTGTTTTCAGATGGAACGGAAATTTTCTGGCAAGACATTGTGCTCAACCTGGAAGAAGAGATAACACTGCGATGAGCGAAAAACAAATAATCCCTCCGTAATTAAAAAGTCCACGAGTGTTACTTGAGCGTTATATAGGAATCCCTTTCAAACATTAATGAGAGAGAGAGAGAGAGAGAGAGAGAGAGGGAGGGGGAAACCGGAGTACCCTACTTCTTGTCGCGTACATCCGGATTTCTAATAAGAATATCAGTCCATTCCTTTCAGTATTTACAAATGTGAATCGAAATTCGGTCGTATGTATACTACCCCTTAAAGATATATTATGTATAGATTTAGATAAAGAACTTGCCATTCTTTATATAATAGTTCGAAAGTGGACAATGTAAAATGAATAATTTGAAAATTTCATTCGAATTACTCTATTGCAAGCGAAGATATTAAACCTTTGAATATTTGCAATAATTTCAACTACCGTACTGGTTGATCGAAGCTAAGTCTCGGTCCTACATATTTCATAAAATGATAAACTTTCTCTCTTCTCACATTCTTGGCAGTAACTCAATAAACATTTCTTTCTAATTCAACTTTCAGACATTTTACAATCTACGGTAGCTATAATATAAGCATGTCAATTACGTCAGATGAAAGAGTTACAAATATCTGTTAGAAATCAAATCTGTTTCTTAGTTTTCTGGCATTACTTACCACAATGGTGGTTCTTGCGGACTGAGAAGTTTTAACTTGATGTAATTACAATTATTAGAATTTCTTGAATTATCCTTTACTGAGTGTCTTGACAATCGGACATTATTTAAGGTCAAGGTTATTGTACCGGGCTAAGTAGAATCTGTTTCACACAGAATTACTAACGAATTATCAGTCACAGATGACTGTCTACAACACGTGCATTGACTTCTCGTGGCGCCAGTCATTGGCCCAACGGCTCGTGCATTGTTTACATAACACCTAACTGCTTCGGGCAAAATTCTAAATAACTCATAATGTGCCGGATAATATACATGTTTTGACTATTAATAGTGATAAAATAAAACTTTGACGAGAGAAATATACCTGAAAAACTGGTTAAAACCAAAACTTTTCTTTACAAAGCGTACACAAAGAGTAGATATCATCGATTGGAGTTGGAACTTAGAGATATACATTTCATTGGCTGATTATTTCGCATTTGATTGGTCGTTTTTTTTAAAGCGTCTGCTCTGTGTGTGTGTCAGTAGAAGGAGAAGACCGATGAATGAACATGTGATTGCCAGTTTGACCCATAATAGAGAGGTTAAACCATGCGTCGAAAATCGGTCATAGTAAATTCAAACAACCCAAAAAACGTATTCACATTCAGTTAATGTATTTTATATATTATTATTATAGCAGGGGCTATAATAGAATATCTAGGAATTTTGAAAGGGGGGGGGGGGAGAAGGAGGGGCGTCGCAAAATAAGGAATGAATGAAAACCCCAGACCAGGTCAATTTCCGAATGAATGGTACATTATTTTGTACAATAACTCGATGTTTGACAGCTACCACACTGACGTCCAAGGGCAAAAGTTTCAGTGACGCCCCCACCTCCTCACCCATTCAACACTGCATACTGTAGCTTCTTTTTTCAGTGCCTGTTTTCAGTGGATTATTTTATGATTAACGAAATTTCAAAATACAATTTTTATACTTTTAACAATTTATCTAAAAAACAAATATTTATTAAAAATGATCAACTTATATTTTTTTAAAAAAAATATGATTATTTTCCCGAAGAACGCTAAAATATACCATAATTCTACCATCTCTATTTGCTAAAGTCATGAGTTCCAATATAAACCAGATGTTGACTTAATAATTAAATAAAAGACAAATATAAAATAATAGGAGACAATAAAGGAAGGACAGCAAAAATTTTAACAAGTAGTTGTCTAAAAGATAAAAAGAACAACACAGCGTACTTACAAAGTGAATAAACAAATAAGAACAACAAAAATCATGGCTACTTCTTATCTAATAGATAAAAAATGACAATTAACAAAAAGAATGACAACAATGAACAAATCTATTGCTTATTAAAGCTGAACTCCGGTTACAAAAATACCGAAATAATGTAATAAAAAAAAAGTTAACGCCCGCAAGCCGCCATACTTGTTTCCAATTTGTGAAATAAGTATGGCGGACATGGAGGCTAATGACCTGGAAAGGTTAGCCGATCTCACTTCCAGTTTGTTTCTCGTCAGCTAGCTATACACATCCGGCTTTATTCTCTTCACACGGTTCACTGATTGCTGTATTTTTCTCCAACAGTATACCAAATTATTGAAGATTGAACATGTCTGATCAGGTAAGATTGTAAATAATTATATGAACTGCGTCTACTACAATATCAATTTCTTACACGTTGGTAAAATGGAGAAAAAAACATAACATCAATCAATTTAGCACTGTCAAACACTCCCCAATGAGAGCCGTCCCAAACATGTAGTCATGTCCCTTGGTCGTTTTCATGAACACTATTCAACATGGACACACGAAGAAGGCAATACTGATAGTTTGTATAGGTGATTTGTTTTGGTTGAAAAACAGGTTGGGTAAGACATCTGGTTGCATCTTTTGCTTTGGAGTAAAGCTTAGGCTATATTGTAGTAGACGCAGTTCATATAATTATTTACAGGCCTACCTGATCAGACATGTTCAATCTTCAATAATTTGGTATACTGTTGGGGGGAAATACAGTAATCAGTGAACCGTGTGAAGAGAATAAAGCCGGATGTGTATAGCTAGCTGACGAGAAACAAACTGGAAGTGAGATCGGCTAACCTTTCCAGGTCATAAGCCTCCGTGTCCGCCATACTTATTTCACAAATTGGAAACAAGTATGGCGACTTGCGGGCGTTAACTTTTTTTTTATTACATTATTTCAGTATTTTTGTAACCGGAGTTCAGCTTTAAAAACCTTATACACTATAAAACAGAAGCAAACTATTAAAATGGCAACAAAAGCAACAATAAAATCATTCAATAACAAAATATATTATACTTTAAATACAGAAGGACGGATTGAGAATGTTATCAATATTTGTGGACCATTCCGCCTACTGACCGAATTTGGGTCGGGATAAACTTTATATTTTTATTTAACTTCGTGTTTTTGTTTTACCAGGCATAGATAGGATGGAAGTGTGAAAACTCTCTGGTGCTCCCAAGAATCTGCTATTCCACGGACAGATGACATCTTGTAAGGAGGTGAATATAAAGAATAAAAATAGGCCCCAAAATAATTTCTATACAAATCGTCTAAACATTAAGAAATATGAATTTAATACCCCAAAAAGTATATAGGATGGCCATCATAGCAACAAGGAATGACAACTCCAATGGATTTTTAAAGAGGTATTGTTATTTTCATCAAGAACTAAGTGAAATTAATTTCATTTTAATATGGTGTTCGAAATAGCCCTGTAGAGTGGCCTAATTGTTAAAAGTACGGTGCTGCTGTAGTCTGCTTATTTAACAGAAACTGACAGAGCCGTGTCTTAAATGTGACAACGCCTCTTTAAGTAATACATAAATAAATAATAAAAAAAAAATCTACAAGACGCTGATTAAATGTACATAAAAGACACGGGAAACATAAATATACATTCTACATTATTTATCGATAATAGTAGTAACTGTCCGTTTGACCCTCGCTAAACGTATCAGATATCTTCTTAGTGATTTTCTTGAAGTTGTTTCGCTTCTTTGGATTTTCTTCCCAGCAGTTCCTCATCAGATCATAATGGCTGAAAAAATATGATGTTTTAATTCTTACAAAACTATCAAATATATAAATCGCGATGTACTTAGATACTCGTTTCCCTGAGTGAATATACTTTTCTTCTTGCTTTGATCTGGTATTTCGATTGGTAATGGGAGACTGTGCGGAAGTAAGTTTATTCACATATTCTAATTTAAGGCAAACAATAAACAGATATATAACAACAACATTGACATTATCTATGTACGTAAAAGTTTGTTAAATATAAAATACAATGGAATCGAGAAATGACAAATAGTACGTTTCCGTTTTAAATATTATTCATTGTTGATCTAGAAGATCCGTCTCTAAAGATGAAGAGCAGGCGGAGACAAGGTAAAGTAAGGCGTTAGGTCGGTCGCGAGTTTGATAAAATAAGAAGCCTGAGACAATATTTCTGCTCATTTAGGTGTTATACTTCGCACGTCAGGTTTTTTGGACGTTATTTTCATATGTAAGAGAAAAAAAATGCTCTGAGACAACCTCTCGATGCGCGCTCGGACTGGTTGGGTCTTATTTATTGTACAATGTAAATGTTCACTGTGGAGAAGCCTTTTAGAAAGAATAGATCAACCGACAGCATATCTGTAGATATTCATTGATAAAACTGTGAATAACCTTTGTCTTTTATTTATACAGAGTTACTCAAGACAAATTCCCACACCTTCCTATACCCGACCATGACTGACTCACACCAGTGTTAGTATTACCACTATTTTGTACACGGTGAACAGTCCATTTCCTGATTACACTATTTTGCCTATACCGGCTTTCTTAGGGCTTCGAATTTTGTCTAATGGTTTGGAATTGATTTTATTTTGTTATTCAACGTTTGGGAAATATTCCCTTATTGTTAGTTAATTTTTCATTTTGACTGAAGTCTGTATCAATACAAGCCCAGACGTGTACAGCGCTGTGGACGCTTTCAACCAGCCCCGGATCCATTCACTTGATGTGACGTATATTGAGTTATGGTTGAAGATTTGTGCTGTGTTTGTGTGGTACATCCCTATGTACCTACTATTAATCATGCTACTGGATTATTTGTTCGTAGCAATAGCGACTTAAAGCAAAGTTGTATAATAATACGGGAGAAATTCTTGTCTCAGTCGTCGATTCAGAATATACTTACAATTCTTCACATATTTCAGGTTTGGACATTCTGTAACCAGATTTCACTCTAGTTTCTACGTCACGACTCTTCATATTACTGTATGGTGTCTCGCCTGTAAGGTGCAAATAAATATACAATTATCTTATATTCAAGCACATGCGCGTTTTAAATTTATAAAGGAAATGCCCATTAATTAGATATTAATTAAGTTATCCAGACCATAATAAACTTTCGGTGTCAACGGTAGTCCGCGATATTTACTGGAGTGGGATCCGATTTGCTGCTCAAATTTCATTCAACATTTTATGATGAAATAGATAATCGAGAGTTTGTTTTTTTTTCGTACCAACGTTAGTAATGAGGCTAGGTCGAAAACTTCAATCGCTAAATTTAGCATATCACTTTACATTATTTAGCTTTTAACTATTAAAGTAGGAACTACCAGCTCTTTATCTATTCGGTGGTTGGGATGGCCTAGTGTGCCGCTCTTCGACCTCTAGCTGGCCGGTCACCTCTGGCTTACGATATTAACTGTGGACCACACATAGAATGTAAGATGATTTGACAAAATGATTGTTGTTAACGTAAGTACCCAGAAGTTGTTTAGGATTAATGTATGCCCCCTCCCCCTCTGGTCAAACAATTTTGTTACCTATTAAAAGTGTTATAGTGGAAGTATATTGTCGTTAGTCACTCCTGTATGTCTGATTCCAATTCTTGTAAACACACCACAGTTTGAGATATTTTTTCAGACTTACAGGAACTGTTCTACTTGTTTAATGAGGAATCCTGGATATTTCTCCTAATCAGAGTGTTTGAGATGAAGTTATTGCTTCTTCGACTGAGCACCATTCTTTGACCTCCTTGCTGCATCCCGGGGGGTTGGGGTGGCCTAGTGGTCTAGAGTGCCGCACTTCGACCTCTAGCTGGCCGGTCACCTCTGGCTTGCGGCTGTGCTTTCGATCCCTGGTGTGAGCGTATGTGGCATGGAGATAGGGGCGCCTTCTCAACCTCGCGGGTTTCCTCCAACTGCTAAAGAACCCTAAGCGCATGCGAATTATTGAAATAAAATTGAAACCATATGTTATTCCCAAAAAATGACCTAGTGTATGTTCCGATGCAAATAATCCTCTGGGCTCTGACCAATAATATCCATTAATACCCGTTGTAGCTAAATGATTTGACCCAATCAATCGGAGCCGACATTCGCCTAGTGTGTCCACTACCATTCGGCCGAATGATTTGCCTGAATCAGACCTATTTAATTTATTCGGCCGAATATATTCGCCAAGCGTGTCCTCTTCGTCGAAGCATTCACCCGATTGTTAGAATGCATTAGCAAATCACCACTGATATCGAGACGACACATTGACTTGCACGATTGTTTGAAGACAACGACTCTGCCATGTTTAATCATGTGACGTAAACGGTGACGCAATCGACTGGTTTATCGGGCGGAGAATTCGCCTTGTGTGTCCACCCTTTCGGCACCGATTTATTCGACCGAACGATTCTGCTAGTTTGTCCACTACTTTATGTATACGTGATAAGGTGTTTTTTTAGAACCCTGGCAACTCAACAGGACATTACCTAAGCTAAAGATTTCCCACAATACAATGCCATAAGACCAGACGTCACTCTTTTCATTGGCATGTTTCAGGGATACCAAACATTCTGGCGCTGTCCACTTGATCGGAATTCTCTCCTGAAATATACAAAAGTAATAGAACATCGCATTAAACGGAACATTCCACGATTGTAAAATGAATAACACTAAATTAAGGAAATTATATATTATATATATAGTTCATAAAAGTTAAATAATTTATTATAACTTTAAATCAAAGCTCTGTACAACAGAAGGAACAATGTCCCCAAATGTTGATCCGGATGTCGAGGTGATCGAAAGCTGTTCGCTGCCGATTGTGGCACAGTAGAGTCGGTTGGCAATGGTAACGGTTATTCCTGAAAAGTAAGCATACAGCGATGCAAGCGAAATCTCGTAACCTTACCTTTGCTGAACTGTCTTCATCTTCAAGTTCAATTTTCGATGGTCCAAATCCTGTAATTTTTGCCTCCCGCGTGAAAGTAAGCAGGACGTTTCTTGCTGCAAGTTTTTTGTGGACAATCTGTGTAATAAATGGTGGATAGATGTTATTAGCACCCAAAATTTGTTTCTGTTGTTAGTCATGGACTCAACGCGGCACATAAGATATGCTCACATTAATGGACTTCAGTCGATAATGTGAAGAAAAGATCCAAACAAGTGTTGCCGGCAAACATACGCCCACCGACAGCTCGGATGTCGGGAAAACCATGCCTTAATTTTAAAAAAAAGAGGGATTTGTCCTGCAATGTGTTCACAAGCTTGACATTAAATTGAAATTAAAACGGGTTCATACTTATTCCACAGTCTGTAATTTTAAAGGAAAGGGACCTTTGGACCACAAAATCGACATTTTATCAGCCTACAAATTCGAGTACTCTGGGTGTAGATAAAGGAAAATGTCACAGTTTCACGTTTTGTACACTAACCTTCTTGGATGCCAAATAAGTCATTCCTTTACTTATACCGAAGGCTAGATGTTGCAGAATTTCATTAGTATCATCAGTGACATTACCACGTTGTTGTATTAACCATTTATCAAGTTGACCGACCTCACAGTATTCTGATATCAACACTGGTCCCACTAAAATACAATATATATCATTTACAATAATAGAATATCAACTCTAACAAGACAGTCCCCATTCAAATTTAGTCTGTCCTAGATAATAGTGACATTTTAGCAGAAGAAAATCGGTCTTAAAATAAGTGAAGTCGGTCTCAAAATTATGCATCGGCGACTGATTGAATTAATTAAGCAAACAAACAATGCCAAAGCAAACGGAAAAATCCCAAATACTTTTATACGTATGATTGTTTTGATTGGATATCGCAATACGCGCCAAGGGTTTGTGTATTGTGGGGGAAGACCTTACGATTAAATTAGGGAGAGAGAAATGGGGTTTAACGTCCACTCCGCTCAAACTAGGTCATTTCTGGACTAAAATATGGTATTACTTTATTTCAATAATTCGCTTGCGCGTAGGGGTCTTTAGCCGTGGGAGGAAATCTGAGTACCCGCGAAAAACCCACGAGGGTGGACAGCCGACCCTACTCCTTGGCACGTACAACCGGGGATTTGAAACCACGCCAGCTGACTCAATGGCAGACTAAAGGAATACGAAAATACTTACAGCTTGGATTATCGACGACAGCACCAATGAATGCCAAGACGTTGGGATCTTTACCAACTACTGTCGCCATATAGTTAACCTTTGCCCTCATTAGAGTCTCATCATCGGTAGTGTAATTATCTAAATTAAAACCAAGGTGATAATATTTCGGATACATTTTATTAGATACATATGTAGTGTGCATTATGTAAGATTTAGCTATAAAGCTGACCATTTTTGCAATAATAGTGTAAAATATAGGTAATGAAAAATGAATTAATTGAAAATTTCAATCAAATTGTTTTATTCTGAGGGAAGTTATGAATGTTTTAAGTCGGGTTTCAAAAACAACCTATAAATTGGCTGACTGGCAGTTCATTTTCTCGATTGTCAAATCCGCAGAATATCTTGGCCACCCGATTAGCTACATAGTTTATTATGGTTTTGCCATGTGGAAAAGGTCTATATAACATTTTATGTCAGAAAGAAATCAGTAATAAGCATATTTAGCTGTTACATAATGCCTGTTTAATAAGTTTATATGACATTACACTTCTTCGTCATTTTGTTCAAATATGACGATATGTGTGGTCAATAATTATTCAAAAAAAAAAGAGAATTTTTTCAACTTTTTTCTCAACTTCAAATAAAATAACGGCCTTACCTTTAAGCATTTTAGCGACAACCATATCAGGATGGGATTTGATCTTGGCTTGGTAAATTTTGGCAAATTTGCCGACAGTGATGGTTCCAAGGAGTGCGAGGTGCTCATGGGGAATCTGCCACGACTGGCTTTTACCGAAATCCATTCCACCATAGAGATATAGATCATCATCTTCCACACGATATGCATTATTCTGTCAAAATATCAAAAAAGCTCATACCAAACGATAAAATAGCAAAATATTTATCGCAATTTGTCAATTGCTATAAACTCTTTGATAGTCTAGTAAGCTCAATTTATTAACACAGTCTTATCCCTACGAGCGTGTAATAAATATTAACCTAAAAAAAAACATGCATAACCCATTGCACCTCATGAGAAAATGAAAAGGAGAGAGGAGAAGGAGAAATAATGTTTAACGACCCCACGACCCAAAGTAGTTCATTTCGGGACTAATATAGGGTTCATTTTTAACTCAGTAAATCGCATGCGCGTAGGGATCTTTAACAGTGGTAGGAAACCGGTAGATTCGGAAAAAAAACCCACGGAGCTGTACAAGCTACCCTACTCCTTGTTGGAATCGAAACTGCTTATGATCTAACGAACACACCTTATGACCGAACGCACACGCGTTAAACCATTCTCTCCCATCTCACGACAAAATGGATACCTCTACTTTAGAGAGTTCATTATGGTTGTAGTGGTAATTGAATGCGGATATATTATCTCAGGCTTGAGGATTCCGCGGTGTCTCGGTAAGGCATTGACACACCAATATGGAGGTCGAAGGTGGAGGACTTAGGGACTGACAAGGACAATGTCTAGTCGTTCGGATGGAAAAAAAATCGAGTCCAGGCTTGCACTGTAGCGTGCATGTCTTAACAGTTGGGACTCGAAAAAAAGAGTGGGTTGCAGCGCCGTTGCCCCGGTCAAATTTCATAACATACTCTTTGGTGTGTGCCTGTCTTCATTAGCTGGTCGGAGCAGAAAGATTAACCCCATTTTCTTTTCCTTTTATAGGCCTTTTATAATAGGTGTATTCTTTTGTTCAGGGGCCTATTTCACAAAATTTTAACTAAGATAAGATCTGAACTTTAGTTATTTGATTGGACAATATTAGATTGATTTTGGTTCTTAGCCAATCAAAATTGAAGTATCTACTTAAATTTGGATTTTATCTTTAGTTAAAATTTCGTGAAACAGGGCCCTGGTCATCTAGGTTGAACAGACATCAATACTAAAACGACAGATTTCACCTTTTAACGACATCATTAGCGTGCCCCGGACGTCTCTGTGTTTCAGGTAAGCGATTCGTGGCAAAGGCAGTAGAAAAGACTACACTTTATACTTACAAGGTAAGAGGTTGACGGAGCAGTTGCTGTGGGCCTGCTGTTTACTGACTGTGTGTTTTCACGGTTAAACGGTCGTTTTTTAGTCAAAAACAAGAATAGTACAAATCCAAGAACAGCGATCAGTGCCAACAAAATTAGTACACCTGATGAAAAAAAATGTTAACATTAGTTTATTTTAAAAGCCCCCACCCTACATTTTATTTGTTATTGTTGAAATCAGTTTTTGTGTGTTTGTGTATCATACTTACCAATGACTATTCCAGCAATTTGTCCACCAGAAAGACCTGAAAAAAATAACATCATTTGTGTAATATATGTACCAGCAAGATTGAAAATTTTAACCTATATTGTGCACACTACAGTTAAAGATCTATATAACATGGAACTTTGATTTTGTGAAATATACATTGTCATAAAGTATTTATCTGGTGGTTATTTTTTCAATAAATTACTTGCAAAATACTGCCAGGGTGTCACTAACTGGCAACCCAACAGCTAGACGGTGTTGGGCACATTGAGGGGTGTAAACGTATAACAAATGCAATTAAACGGCGTAAAGGACGTTGATAGAAAATAATTTAAAATTAACTGGGCTTTCTCCCCGCGAATGCAAAGTTTTGAGAAGGGATTTGAAGCAAATTTTTGATGGATTAAGTTTGAATATTTTTTAGTCCAAATAATATCACAGTTTTTACGCGGTAAAGTATCTTTACCTTTTCCAACAAAATGGTAAAAGTATATCCAAGACATGGGCAATAGAGAGAGAGAGAAAAAAAAGTGGGGTTTAACGTCCACCCAACACAAACTAGGTCATTTCGGGACTAACATATGGTTTAATTTTATTTCAATAATTCGCTTGTGCGTAGATGTCTTTAGCAGTGGGAGGAAACCGGAGTGCCCGAAGGAAACCCACGAGGTTGAGAAGGCGTCCCTATCTCCATGCCACATACGCTCACACCAGGGCTCGAAACCACAGCCGCAAACCAGAGGTGACCGGCCAGCTAGAGGTCGAAGCGCGGGACTCTAGACCACTAGGCCATCCCAACCCCCCCGACATGGGCAATACAAGAATCTGATGGTATAGGCGTTCTATAAGTGTATTTATATAGTACATTACAAAAAATCCATTTTTTTTTAAAGAATCAGAACGTGTTCAAGATTATCTTCTCACTGTTTGTAATTCTTTTTTTTACGATATCTGATTGCTTGCTAAAATCAAATCTTACCTGAACAATCGGCCAAGTCTGTAACATCAGGGATCTATAAAGAAATACCCAGAATATTAACTCCATTGCATTCACACGTCATTAAAGGATTCGTTATAATCCAAATCAGCACATCAGCATGTTGAAAGAAAGGAAACATCTCACTGTGCCACCTTCTATTGTCCTCGTGGGGGGATTAATTAAGCAAAGGGATTATCGATGGTGTTAAAAGTATTGTCTGCTTTTTAAAACTACTAGGTTTAAACTAATTAACAACTGTATTCATAATAAATTACATAAAAGTAACAACAAATACATGTATCAAACATGAATCATAGCACTACTGAATGTGATATCACGTCAATATATTCAATTGCACTTCTTACTCCATTTAACAGTTTGAGTTTTAGATCATTTAATAGATGCTTCTCCTTTTATATATTTTCGCCTATTAGGGGGTTATCGTCCCTAATTATCCAATTGATCTATTGTATTTTCTGTAAAAGTCTGCTCTTTCGACACAATGTCAATAAATTTAAATATATTTGGGTGACTTGCTCCGGTCTTTTTCATTTTTACTGTGCCATCCCACAAAGTGATTAGTTGTCCGTGAACCATCTGTGTTGAAGTGATTTCACATAGCCCTTCCATCGCTTTCTACCCATTGTTCAATAACATAATCTGCGAACTTAAGCCATTTAAAAAGATATAATGTAATCGAGGGTGAGTTTCTATTCATATATCTGATTGATTTATGATGCTCGCTAACCGATGACACATGGATTTAACTTATATGTTTTTATCATTTAAATAATTAAATCTTAAAGGGACAATAACATTCTTGCTGGCTTGGTAGCTCCAGAAAATAAATAATACCCTTATTCTAAATACTAGATGTTTAAGTGTCCTACCTGTTGTGTAAATTATCCATTACAACCTATTTTACTTGTCCAGAGGGTTCGAAAATATTTTAAATCCAAGTCACATTTGAAAAGGTTTACGTTAGACTTTTCAAATCAATTGGTTGAATTTTTCCAATTTTTTCAAAATAGGTGTGTTGAGATGAAATTTAAATCATCATTTAATTGGAATGTTCTAAAATAATACGATTTGTTGACCAGAATTGTTGAAAGAGTGTTATTGAGGCTTTAACTTAGTGAACAGTACTAATAAAGATACAGTCTATAATCCTTTGTTTACTTAAATATTCACACCCCAACCCTATAACACCTGGGTCCCACAGGCACTTGAAGGGATTAAAATCACGTGATAGAGCCTACGAAGCGAGGCCGCTGTTGAGCGAGGCTTGACCAGCCAGTTCCTAGGCACATATCGAGTAATGATAGGTTTATAAAGGGACTGTGTGATACAGACTTCTTTTGACTCATTTCGTCGTACCTTCCAATCCGTTGTAGATATGGATCGGCAAGTGAACACACTTGTAAGTTTGATTTGTAATTAATAACGCTGTAAAATGACCAATTTAACTACATTGGGGGGGGGGGGGTTATAATGATCAAATAAAGTCTCGTTGGCAATTATTAAAACGATGGAAAGTCTAGAACTAGTGAGTATTGTGAGATGATAACAGACGATATATCGTAAACCAGTCATAACAAAGATGGCGTCTGAATTACATTTATTATACTATTACTATACTATATATAGTCAAGCAGTAGTAATAAGTTTTATTTTAATCCCTTCAAGTGCCTGTGCTGGGTCCGTATTCAAAGGATATCTTAAAGGACAATATTGGTGCCAGTCATAATCACATATGTGATAGAACTGATTAAACACTTTCCAAATATAATATTATCACAGAGATCATCGCTACCATAGAGGAGTTATAAAGGATTCACGAATCGGAAGTGACGAACGCCAAAGGAAAACACGAGTTATTCCTCTATATAACTAACTGAAGTGACTAATGATAACAGATACATGGGCGAATATCTGCTCACTAATAATTCCCTCGAAGACCTAAAGTTGCTGTGTGACGCTGTGAGAGAATATCTTACAATTCATGAAAAGAATTGACTGCCACTAGATAAGAGAACAGGAAAGAAAAACAGATTAAAAGTCCGTGCATTACCATGTTTTTATAAGGTAGGGGAGACCGGGACACATTGAAACACCATGGATATATCCTTTATAAATAATACTATACAACCCAACACTATACAGATGTGAGATAACTTCTTAGACCCATTTCTCTATGGCGGGGGAAAGTGGCAAAAACCTAATGCTATGTAGAAATGTCTAATTCAAAACACACATGTAACATAATGCCATACCAAATACCTAAAACGTCTAATGCAAAAAACAAAATACAAGAAACCTCTAATACAAAATACCTCATACGTCTATTGCAAAAGACAAAATACAAGAAACCTCTAATACAAAATACATATAACCTCTTATGCACAATTGATTTTACAATCTGAAACATCTACCATAAGCATTAGATGACATATCTCTCATGCATTACTTACGTTTCTCCACTGAATTATCTTTATTTAGGTCAATGTCAAGGTCACCGAACACAACTTGGCGACCTATTCGGCTAGCGAGCTATTCGACCGATCCAGCTGGCAACCTGTTCGTTGACAACCTATTCAGAATTAAGACAACAGTCGCCCAAACTCATCTATTTTTGTCCCCCGCCTTTCAAAGAAAGTTGGGGGACTATTAAAATGGGTTCGTCCGTCTGTCTGTCTGTCCGTCACACTTTTTGGGACACAATAACTCTCTCCCTAATTGAGCTAGAATGTTCAAACTTGGTGTATGTGTTTATTAGGTCAATGCCTTGATGGAGTTCGAAGATGAGCATTTTCCGCTTAGGGTAAGCAGAGATAAGCAATTTGATTGGTTGATGCTTTGGGACACGATAACTTTAGTTCTAATTAAGTGAGAGTGATGAAACTTGGTGTATAGTTTCATTACAGTAATACCTTGACTAAGTTCGATAATGAGCATTTTCTGCTCAGGGTAAGCAGAGCGATACGCAAATTTGATTGGTCGAGACTTTGGAACACAATAACTCTCCTTCTAATTGAGTTAAAATGTTCAAACTTGGTGTATATGCTTATTAGGTCAATGCCTTGATGGAGTTCGAAGATGAGCATTTTCCGCTAAGGGTAAGCAGAGATAAGCAATTTGATTGGTTGATGCTTTGGGACAGGATAACTTTAGTTCTAATTAAGTGAGAGTGATGAAACTTGGTGTATAGTTTCATTACAGTAATACCTTGACTAAGTTCGATAATGAGCATTTTCTGCTCAGGGTAAGCCGAGCGATACGCAAATTTGATTTACCGAGACTTTGGAACACAATAACTCTCCTTCTAATTGAGTTAAAATGTTCAAAATTGGTGTGTATGCTTGTTAGGTCAATGCCTTGATGGAGTTCGAAGATGAGCATTTTCTGCTTAGGGTAGGCAGAGATAAGCAATTTGATTGGTTGACACTTTGGGACAAGATAACTTAGGTTCATCTTGATTGATGATTTTTATGCCAATACAATGACTGCATTTTCATTCAGTAATGGATTCGACAGTAACAGTGTATAGAAACGATTGACTCAGACACGAGGGCTTTTTCCCTTGGCCAGAGGGGCCCTTTTGTCAAGCGTGGGGGCCCTTTTGTCTGCCTTTAGGGTCCCCCTAACTAGGGTACATTTTCATTTTTCTCATCGGTTTTAGCATTTTTCTTTATAAAACACTTTTGGATGACACTTCGTGTACAGTTTGATTGCTTGATACGTTTGAAAAAAATAAATGTACGATTAATTAATATGTGTCATCTATTTATTTTGGGATTTCGGCGGGGGACATCAGCCTCACTGTTGGCTTGTTAACAACCAATAAAATCCAACGTTACGTCTATCAAATGAAAGTAGAATAATATATTATTTTTATCAATTCCTTTAGCTCAGAATAGAGATGTAATTTCGCATTATCGTACAAAATTCTAGACACCCAACTAAATATATTCCGAAAGGTAATTAAATAGGCTTTCTAAGTATTATCAGTAAAAATTGGCACATTCATATTAAAGGGGTGCACTCTCTTCCTAAACATGACCAATTTTTTAAAAATCCCGTGTCAAAATTCGGACTATCGTACAAAATTCTGATGATCCAACTAAATATATTCTAAAAGGTAATTGAATAAGCTTTCCAAATATTATTAGTAAAAGTTGGCACAATCCTATTAAACGGGTGCGCTCTCAGCCTGAACATAGCCTATTTTTCAATATTTTAAAATGAAAGAACGGCAATATTCCGAGTCGAAATTCGGACCATCGTACAAAATTCTGAGCATCGAAGCTATATATTTTCTGAATGGTAATTCAATATGTTCAGGTTGAGGGCGCGCCCCTTTAATATGATTGTGCCAACTTTTACTAATAATATTTGGAAAGCTTATTCAATAACCTTTCAGAATATATATAGCTGGATGCTCAAAATTTTGTACGATGGTCCGAACTTTGACACGGAATATTACCGTTCTTTCACTTTAAAATATTGAAAAATTGGCGATGTTCAGGTTGAGAGCAAGCCCCTTTAATATGATTCTGCCAACTTTTACTATTAATATTTAGAAAACCTATCCAATTACCTTTCAGAATATATATAGCTGGATGGTCAGAATTTTGTACGATGGTCCAAATTCGGACTTCGAAAAAAATTCCGGTCTATCTTTACATATAGAATATTGAAAAATTGGCTATGTTCAGTTTGAGAGCGCGCCCCTTTCATATGACTGTGCCAATTTTTACTAATAATATTTAGAAAGCTTATTCAATTACCTTTCAGAATATATATAGCTGGTTGCTAAGAATTTTGTACGATGGTCCGAATTTCGACTCGAAATATTACCGTTCTTTCACTTTAAAATATTGAAAAATTGGCTATGTTCAGGTTGAGAGCGCACCCCTTTCATATGATTGTGTCAACTTTTACTAATAATATTTGGAAAGCTTATTCAATTACCTTTTAGAATATATTTAGTTGGATCATGAGAATTTTTTACGATGGTCCGAATTTTGACACGGGATATTAACAGTTTTTCTCTTTAAAATTTTTAAAATATTGGTCATGTTTAGGAAGAGAGTGCCCCCATTTAATATGAATGTGCCAATTTTTACTGATAATACTTAGAAAGCCTATTTAATTACCTTTCGGAATATATTTAGTTGGATGTCTAGAATTTTGTACGATAATGCGAAATTACATCTCTATTCTGAGGTAAACGAATTGATAAAAATAATATATTGTTCTACTTTCATTTGATAGACGTAACGTTAGATTTTATTGGTTGTTAAAAATAGATGAGTTTGGGCGACTGTTGTCTTAATAGGTTGCCAACGAACAGGTTGCCAGCTGGATCGGTCGAATAGCTCGCTAGCCGAATAGGTCGCCAAGTTGTGTTCGGTGACCTTGACATTGACCTAAATAAAGATAATTCAGTGGAGAAACGTAAGTAATGCATGAGAGACATGTCATCTAATGCTTATGGTAGATGTTTCAGATTGTAAAATCAATTGTGCATAAGAGGTTATATGTATTTTGTATTAGAGGTTTCTTGTATTTTGTCTTTTGCATTAGGCGTTTTAGGTATTTGGTATGGCATTATGTTACATGTGTGTTTTGAATTAGACATTTCTACATAACATTAGGTTTTTGCCGCTTTCCCCCGCCATATTTCTCCATCAATAAGCCACATGCTGTCAATTATTTTCTTAGGCAGTGGATTTTTCAAAAAAGCGCTTACAAGAGAAAATTTTTCCATACATGTTAACTTCTTAGCCTTCGAAATTCTTGTACTTAGGTTCATATATGTCTAATCTATACAATCCAGATAAACCGGGGTTTGATCCATATAAGAGGGCATATTGCTCTTTTTTTAAACATTTTGATCATGAAATAAAGAGATCTTCTAATAAAAACATTTGATATGAAATGAGTACAAACATGTATGTGAACAAAGCGGTTCAATGTGCCCCGGTCTCCCCTATAGAATGAATAAAAACAAGGGGCTGTACGGAGTATTTCTTTTTTTCCCGTGTTCTCTTATCTTATGACACTTAATTACTTTATTGTATCGTCAGATAACCTCTTGCGGTCCCATATAACAACTTTTTGTCTTCGAAGGAATTATTAGTGAGCAGAAATTCGGCCGTTTATCTCTCACCACTCTTCACTTCAGTCATTCACATAGAGAGATAACTCGTGTTTTCCTTTGGCGTTCGTCACTTCCGATTCATGAATCCTTTATTACTCCTCTATGGTAGCGATGATCTCTGTGTTAATATTATATTTGGAAAGTGTTTAATCAGTTCTACCACATATGTGATAATGACTGGCACTTCTTTCAAAGCTGTGGAAGCAGTCCCGTAATGCCGATTTTAAAAGATATGGGATTTAGATTAAAACATAGACAATGTCGCCGAGCGTAGCTGACCTCAAATTTATTTTTCCATCGTCAACTTTGATGTTGTAGTGCCATAATAGAGTATAAAGTTATTGCCACCGAGATAGTTAAGGATCATTTATCATGACTGTCATATAACAAAGTTAAATTCATTTGTGATCAAATGGCTTTATAGATTTCAGAAATTATTTATACTACCGCTAGAAGCAAGGCATGATCTATTTCTTACAACTCTTTCTCATATATATACATAATCGGTATTAAAATATAATACAACATGAATATTTCGTAGGCACAATGTACCGTCAATGCCACGCTTGTCAAAATCTAAAATGGAAGTAGTCACACAATATCTATGGATTTCTCAAGTGATAGATTTTTAAACATCACTGTATGATTTGTCCAGTCTAACTTAGAAGACACGGGGTCATTGTGTATTGCTAATAATATGTTGTTTTCTATTCGCGATATATCATTCACAAATTAATGTTTACAATATCCATCATTATATTACCACTATTTATTGTAATCTATTGGAATGGATTTTTTTTTTTTTTTTTTGAAGTCTATGAAAACAACTGTTCCGTCAAAGGATGCACGATATCATGATTTATCCTAAATTATAATCGTACTATTTTCATGGGTTGCAATATAATATTTAACATTTTCCTAGTGATATACACTAAGAATTTAATATAGTGATGCTCTTAAGGGGGCATAACTTGCTTGCAATGTTAGATAGAAATTCTTGATTTTTGGCAATGGCGAATATTCCATAAATTGAAAATTCATGCTTTTTGGCGAATGTGAGTATTCCATAATTTAAGTGTGCAGTTAAGTTTATGTAGAATACAACCTCCGAATACCGATTTAAGGTAATGCAGTCAGTTAAAAGGAAAAATTAAGTATTTTTACTTAACTTTTCGAAAACGTTTGAATACGGACCCAGTTGATTAGGTAGCACAGTGAGATTTAACAGAAAGAAAAACATTATTTAAAATAAACTTATAAAATAGTAAGCTCTGCAAAGTAAACATAACTTAAAATAACTTACATTGGTAAGACTTTCTTTAGAAGACACCATGGCTTGATTATCTACTCTGTAATAGAGGTTAATTGAAACAGTGTCTCCTTCGTCAAGTCCAAATTCACAGTGATTAATGGGTAAATCAGCTTTCAGATAAAAACATTTGTCACTATTTGAGAGGCACCTGCAAACTGTGTCATCTGTGCATTGCTGAAAAAATTGAGATAAATTACAAAGTAATTAATCTCAGTCATTTCAATATTTTTCTGTTGGCAACAAATCTTCTTTACTGACGACACAAACGCCTTCTTTCAACAATGTAAAATGACGTAGAAGTCAGTCTAGTTCCGTTATTTCAAACACGCTATAATATTTCAAATATATTCGGACCACCTTTATCGGCTTATCTTGTATAGCCTTTTCTACGTGTCACTGTTTTTTTTCACAAAACGTTTTATCAGACATAAGGGTGTCCGGGGTTGAACGGGGACCCGAGGATAGGGATGTTGAAAGGCTATATAGCGTCTGTTAGAGGACCAGATCAAAATAATAAGTGTATAATATTAGGCTTTTAAGATATATACTCGCGTCCTATGAGCAGCAGAACGACAATGGACTCCTGATGCAATATACGTCCACATTTCTGCAACGACTGATATGGTGCTTTTTAAATTGACGAGAAAGAAAAATGACATGACTGTAATATGACAAGAGGCAAAGAAGGCAAGGCGTTGGGTTTGTTTTACCAAATTTACTGACTAAATACTAACAAATATGTGGGTGTAATATCAAGCCGTTTGCCAAGATGATCCACTAAGAATTGCGGCTGGGAGCCGGGAAATGCACCAAAAGTCTTAGTTGACGTCCTTTGGGTATAAGGAATACAGACACGCGAAGAAAAATTGGCGTGGCTCTGCCCTGGGAGTCGGCCATTCAACAAAAACGATAGGGATCATCCTCATATAAGGAATAGGTCTTCGGTGTTTCAAAAAGATCGGTTAAGAATTTCGGCCTGTCCAAAAATGGACCAAATGGTGAAGAAAGTAGGGCGTTAAACCCCATTTCATTTGATCTTAACGACTTAAAACCGTTAAAGATACATTATGGGAGATTACATAACGAGTTGGCAGTTCTCACTGTAATACATGTAGTTGAAAGACAATTTGCTACAAATTTCAGTCAAATTGGTCCAGTATGAACCGAAAATTAAGCAAGTGAAATTTCCACCAAGCCTCGATCACCATAACTTAAGTCGATACGGTAAAAGCATCATAGTCTCAATTATCCATTTAATAATTAAATCGACCACGGAAGTTATGCAGTAAATCGGATCATAATCCAACAAAGATCGCAGGCTAGCGATGCGATCGAAGGTTGTTTATATTCTGGATATGTTAATTAATGTCAAATTAATAGTTTATATAACATTCCAGACATAAAGAAAGACCCGCAACAGGCAGATTTAGCTCTTGTATAATGGTATGTTTAATAAGAATAAAATGGAAAATATAACTACACATATCCAACTTCATTCAATATGAATGAATATAACGATATCTAGTTTTAAAAAATCAGGTATAAATATAGTCAAACAAACTGTTAAAAATTTGCATATTAGTAGCCTACTAGTAACTGGTTAAATTGTTACTTACCCGTCTTTGTGTTTGGGGCCAATGGACAGAACCAAAGGCGTATTCCACTTGTGTATCTTGTCTAACAGCTCTCCAATATACCTGCATGATTCCACTGTGGGGGTCATGTGCGGTAGCCCTGAATCTGATAATAAGAATTTACCACACATATATAGAGAACTCCCAAGAGTCTTTATCGACGAGTATTGATATTTTTTTGATATAAATAAAGGACGAATAAATAGATTTAATTCTTTGGTATAGATTTAATTTTACTGAACCTGATTACATTATGGCGTAGTGATACGCCATTTCTTGATAGCAAGCCACCTGATACAAATCAATTTCTACATATTTTCCTAGCACATAAATATTTCTATCATCTTACAACTTTCTTCGTTACGTCTGGGGTGCTTCTGTCGAAATGAGAAAAGAGGGCCTTATCTGATGGCCACCTACTTCGAAATAGCTATCCAAAAGGGCAGTGGAAGGTTCGTAAGGGTATTATTGATAAATTGCAAATGAGGATTAGTCTTATTATTAATTAAAATAAAATTTTACCGTGACGTTGTCGAATCTTCACTGAGTTCAAATGTTAATTCTGATACTTCAGGTGGCGATGAATCAATACTAACTTTAGTCGAATCAACCCGCTCATTACCCAATACGTCAACTGCTCTAACCCAAACCCCAATTGTATCGCCATCTTTAGCTTGTAGTGGCAAACTTCCTGTTGCGGTGGAAGGATCAGAGACATTACTCCAATAATTTGGAATTATCAGCTTATTAGGGTTATCTATAACGCGCTGTGCAATCTGGAACTTTGTAATTCCTCGAGCGTTTGGAATAGCCGCTTGCTTTCGACCTTTCTGATTCTGATATGTCGTATCGACTTCTTTTTTTTCGCTTGGGCCTTCTTCCAAGAATTGTACCGGGTAGTTTAAAATTTCATTTAGAACTTTGTTTTTTTCAAGAAACTCGTTGAAAAACAAATTTGTCCAATTAAGGTTTATTGTACCGTTATTATAACTCTGCCAAGTATAATTAGATTGTGATGAAGCAGAAATCGCACGCAGACGTTCATCCGGGTTGGTGGAGATCTGAATATTAGAGTTAGGGTCGTACAAACAGAATCGTCGAACGTAGACAGAATTATTGGCTGCATCAGCAACTTGTAATATGATAGAATACAGACCAGGTTCGGGTAAAGTGTAGTTGGGATAATTTATGTTATCCGAATGAAGCACTTCTCCTATTTCAATCGGACCGAGCGGGTCGGGTTCTCTCAAATTACCAACGGCATCTGGTACGAGTCGGAATATTTCCCATGCATATCGGAAAACACCTGATAATTCATCAGTCCAATTACTCCATCTTATGTTAAGAACCGGATCCTGTAAGTGGTTAAATAAAAAACCCAACAAAACATTAATATTTAAGCATACTTTAAGCGTGGGTGGGGCTCTTGGGGTTGGCATAAAATGCTAGACCACTTGAATTGTTTACACGTTGAGTCATTTGTAGTCATATTTCGAATTCTCAAAACATGATTTTCGACTAATATCTGAATATTTTAAATACATATCACAGTGTTATTTGAATCAGTGGGGCTTGCCTTCCCCGTGTTCCTTAAGAAACATCCGCGAGTTTTACAACATCTAACCCTTGCTTCAATACTTAGCAATTCCCGAACTTTTCGCCCATTGTGTAGACACGTGACTAATCAGCCGTGTCCAATCCGGGGTCGTAAACAAACAAGTATACAGCCGTTGAAATTGAGAAACTCACGGAAAACCAGTAACCTTGACATTGATCGATCTTTGAACTTTGCAACTCGTTTGTCACATGTAAATATTCTAGGTAGAAGCGCGAGTCTTGGTATTCACGACGACCGATGAATCTGATAGGTTCCCAAGCTGGGCTTGTTACTCAATCAAACTTAGACGCGAAATATGCATGGTATTACGTGAAGGGCTTGCTAAGATGTACGTAGTCAAGCTGGGATCAAACCTTCTATTGAAGATGGCCTCCCTCTTTAACATGCCGTTACCAGGGTGCTTTTTTTCTCTAAAAAAAGATATCTTACTACCGTACCTTTCTATTATCTTCCCCAAAGTCAAAAGGAAGAACTGAACAAACTGGAAAACAATGTGTTGGTTTGATTAAATCGAATCGGTACGTTAACGTTTTGGACATGGTAGTTCCACTGTAGTTCTGTGTTGTATAGGACTGGTTGGTGTTTATATATACTAGTCGACGATAACCACCAGCCGTGGCTTTAAATGTGACTGCAAATCTGAAAAAACCCAGGACCATTGTACTATGGAACTGGACATGAGTATGAAGTCATCACTACCACCTTGGAATTGTGAATTAATACCAGGACCATCAACAAGACAATCCAGATGTGTAGCAGTTGGGCCCAGTTCCTCGTCCAAAACTTAATATTAGGTCATTATGTTATTAAAAAAATATCCGAAGAAATTCAAATACCAGCGTCTACAGATTCATGTTATTTTTTAACATTTATGAAAAAAATTGGCTTATATTGTTTTTCCCCCCACTGGAAATAAAACACAGAGAAAATAATTCTAAGAAACCTACCGGCGCTACTTCTGATTAAATTTCGTGTTGCCTTTTATTTAATGCGATTATGCTTCTGAAATCCAGGTCCTAATTAGCGCAGTAAAGGCTGACAAGTGTCGTGCAGATACTTTCTCTTTCACACGTTAATGTGGCGTATCTTATGACGTTATGTTTGCAGGTCTACCTATGTACTATATAACAGTAAATTAAGAGATTTCTTGCCTACACTTACACTTACCTATCTCCATGATCAATTCTGTACTCATATCTTTGATTAACAACAGTACAATTGTATATACCGGAAAGTGGATTAGACCTACTGGCTAGGTTACTGGGGCACGTAATGCTACTTCCTTTGTCATACACCCGTTTACGGTTAACTGTATTAATAAAAAGATTGATAATGAGACGTTGCGCCGCATTTAGTCTCCTATACTGTTTTCCAGGGTGCTACAGAACCTGCATAAAAATTATTATGTGGTAAGCCGCTACAACACTTCGGGATGTAGCCTAAATTAACAATGCAGTAATACACAATTATAAGCAACATAAAGTAAATGTATAATATGTACAATACAATTTATCCCATCTTGCTATAATTGCTAACATAAATAGAAAAAGGCCCCCATACTAGACTGTCCTTCTACAGTTAGCTCCACTTGAGAGCAGACACTAAGCTAGATGGCCGACTTTTTAAGTCCTAAATCGACGGTTATAGTCGAAAACACTAAGCATACTACGAGAACTTTGTTCTTTTTGTGTGTATTAGTAAAGCAGTATACCAATTTTTAGACATGATGGCCATTTAGTTAGGGAAGAGTTCTATTCTGGAAGTATGAAGTAGATGTGTCTATATGTACAGTACACGTCGAGCGCGAGAACAACAACAAGATGGGTAGAGGTTGGGACAATTCGTGGACGAAAAACATCTAGGCCTTCACTCAAACTTACTTCTTGTATGATTAACAGTAAATGTTCCATCAACAATACCAAGTTTAACTTCAGATATATAATCTGAAGGAACTGGTGGTAAATCTGGGTCGTAGAAAGCAATCCCTGTATAGTTGATGTGGCTAAAATCCTTTCTATTCGTCCATACTTCAACACTGTTAGTAGTATTGTCCGACGAGTCCAGCATTAAACCATACATTTCCATTCCTTTGGTTGGATTGTAGTTCGAAAGCCGTATTCTACATTGCAAGATTTCTGGTCGCTGTTGAGATTGGATTACTAAAAAAAAGAAACATTTTACCTCATGGCAGCAAACACGACCACCAAAAAAAGAACCACAAAAAAATCATACACGAGAGCTGACCAAGCATGCCATTGATGCGTCAACCAAACAATTATTTCAATTTTAAAAGCATAAATATAATATGTACCATGTTTTGGTAGTACCTGGGGCCCCCTGCTTTATAGTATGACCAACATGTACAGGGCTAATACACAAAAAGGTGAAAAATGAAGTCAATTTAGTAAACATCTTTTATTCGAATTAAATGTGACAGCATGTACAATAAAGTTGACCGCGATAATATTAAAAATCTTAAATTTATATGTTACTCTTTAACTGTACCTTCTCCTGCTCTCCCGAAATTGATGCCCGGGGCCGCCACTCCCTCTGTCACATCTGTGCATGTGACTATCTAATAACCTGGTCTAGATGTGACAGGTCTGAATTTTCATGACCTTCTTTATGCCCGAAAGAGCAATCAAAGCCAGTTTTTGAAAATACCCTTGAGAACTCCTGTATGTCGGTTTTTCCAAAGGCCTTTCTTTATGTACCAAAAGATCTTTATTCAGGGGGTTGGTAGCCGACTGATTTCAAAGCTTAAAAACCAAACGCCTGTCATTGAGCCAAGTAGCGTGGTTGCGATTCGACGCTTGTACGTGACATGGAGTGGGTCGCCTTCTATCCTCGTGGGTCCCCGCCCGGATCCCGGCTTCCTGTTATTGCTAAGGATCAATTCTCGAAAGCGAATTGTTGAAATAAAAAGGTAAGTCCCGAAATGACCCTCTTCCCCTTCTCTCTCCCTCTCTCTCTCTCGCTCCCTCTCTCTCTCTCTCAGATTCATGTACAGAAGACGAGGCATTAATTTGAACACAATTCTCGAAAGCGAATTGTTGAAATACAAATGTAAGTCCTGAAATGACCCCATTCCCTCTCTCTCTCTCTCTCTCTCTCTCTCTCTCTCTCTCTCTCTCTCAGATTCGTGTACAGAAGACGAGGCATTAATTTGAACACAAATGGGAAGATAACCATGCATGACCCTACGAACAATCCCTTCCAATATGAGAACAAAATAAAATGTCTTCGAATGTCGTCGATATAGCGTATAGAGCCCCCGACTGATAATAATTGATAAGATAGGCTGGCACTGCCAGGCAGGATACGCCCACATTTTTGAGAGATGGATAGAGAACAAGCAATACCAAAAGTGATTTTTCCTACATCATTAAGTCCTGTATTTCATACTGTATTGGGAGCAGCCATTTTGTTGGTCAGTCCCAGTCTGATATTCATGAAATTCGAAGCCGACAATGATTATGGTGTGACGGTACACAACCTAGTAACTTTTCGTCAAAATCGGATAAGAATTGTAGAGAGTTGAAAACCACGATATACCATATTTTTACACTATTCGCGTACAAACGGCGACCATTTCGTCCGGAAATTTTGGTACGATTTTCACGAACCTTCCTTACGGTGCAATAGTAATATAATCAGAGATATTTTTTAAATCAGATAATAATTGTTCGAGAGATAGACAGAGAACAAGCATTACCGAAAGTGATTTTTCCTACAATCAAAGGCCATAATTCTTTAAGTTACAATTTGATATGCGCAAATATCGAAAAGAATACAGATCCTTAGGTTATAAACAAGCATTTCAGGTTTCATCAAAATCGAATTAAAATTGTGACCCATACAGGGCCCACAACTTTGATATACCATTTTTTTTACACTATTCGCGTACGAACGACGGCCATTTTTTCTGACAATTATGGTCCGATTTTCTCGAAATTCGAACTCAACCTTCCGTAGGGTGTAACGGTGATAGAGTCAAACGTTTTTTTTTTAAATCGGATAATAATTGTGACCTCCAGAGGGACCATAGGCGATTTTTCGGACAATCAGGGGCTATAATTCAGGAAGTTACGATCCGATATGCGCAAATAACGAAAGGAACCAAGATCTATGAGTTATAAACATGCATGTCAAGTTTCATCAAAATCGGTTCAAAATTGTGACCTCTACAGGTTCCACAAGCTAAAAACGTGATTTTTCGTACAATCAGGGGCCATAATCCATGAAGTTTTCATCCGATACATGCCAATATCGAAAGCAGTAGAGATCTTTTGGAGATAAACCTATATTTCAAGTTTCGTCAAAATCAAATAAGAATTGTGACCTGTAGAGAGTCCACAAACAAATTGTGGACGGACGGACTGACGGACGGACAGGGGCGACGACAATATAGGTCCACATAAAAATGTACCTATAGCAACAGTGGGCGGAGACGGTTGAGAATTCATTGCATACACAAGACGATGTCTGTAATCGCTGACTATTTATTACAAATATCGAATTCTAATTAAATTCTCGGACAGGGGCGACGACAATATAGGTCCACATAAAAATGTGGGCGTATAAAAATGAAAAACAAGAAGTTGAACCTGAACTGTTACCTCTGTTGGTATCAACAAACTGAAATAAAGTTATGTCATATTAAATTATGCCAATAGTTTGGTTTATCCTATATATATTTACTTACATTGTAAACAACCTGATGAGGGGGAAGAATATTTAAACCCGGTAGAACATGCACATGTACTGTCACCTCCAATGGAACTCTTACTACATATTCCTGGATAACATGGTTTCAGGTGCGAACATAATTCTAGAACAAAATGGTATCATATTACAACCTCAACTAGTAACAGTATTGGTATTAGTAGTAGTAGTATTAGTAGTACTAGTTGTAGTACTAATAGTTGTAGAAGCTATCGGAATTATCTGTGAGACACAAGTTGTCACGTGGCTAATAGTACTGTATGCACCTTGAATAATTTTGAGAGCTAGTTATTTATTGGGTCATGGTATAACGATTTTGTCAGCTATCTTTTTTCGTCTTGATCTGGTATTTAAGTTACATTCCCGGGTACCAACTGGGTGATTTGATGATATATTAGCAATAAAAGCATATTCAAACTAATTAATCTATCATAATTTTGCTTCAAATCCTTCTCAAAACATTGTAATATACCCTGCTATAAAAATCGATCAAAAGAGGCCATGTTTGCGTCATGATTACCCCTCTCCGTACCTATAGCAACAGTGGGCGGAGACGGTTGAGAATTCATTGCATACACAAGACGATGTCTGTAATCGCTGACTATTTATTACAAATATCGAATTCTAATTAAATTCTCGGATTATCCATTGCCCGCGTATTTTTCGTTGATTTTTATCACAGAAAGTGTTGTAAATCTAACATGTTTATCAACATGTATACAGAGCGCTCAATGTAGCCGTTCATCCTTCGACGTCACGCGTGCGGATAGCCCTAATCGTCGGGCTGGTGATTAGGGAATCCTTACATTTTTGTCCTGTATACGCACCACGGGTGTTTTTCAGGGAATCCGGTATTTTTCTATTAAGATTGTATATCTCTACTTTCCATAAATACCAAAATTGCCATACTTTTATTGCCAATTACCACCCGATAAATACTTTCCTGGGAACCCAACTTTAATTGTTAGTTTTCATAGGGAGTTTTGCAGTGCTCCACAGAACATTTTAGTGAAAAATAACTAGTATTAGTTTGAAACAAGTGGTTATCATGCTTGATAGGCCCACACTTTGCAAGAAATGGAAGGAGAACAGGGAAAATCGATAGGGCTCATTCTCTCACTGTCCCAATGCTTCGCACCGAAAATGAAAAAAAACAAAAAAAACAACAAAAAACGTAAAAGCTGTAGCCCCTATCGCATTCACAAGGTTTTAGGAAAAGCTGTAACTCTGAAACGGAAGGTCACGGACAGCTGAATATTTACCGAGCTCGCCCTGTCATGACACTAATGGTTCACACCAAGTTTAAAATATACCCGTTAAACGCTGTAGCCTCTATCGCGTTCAGGAATTTTTTGACGTGGTCGGCCTTCTCGTGAACCCTATGCTTAACACCAAATTTAAAAAAAAAAAAAAGTTACATTACGTAATAGACTGTTGCCCCAATAACACCAAAAAAAACGTTTTCAGCTTGGGGGTAATTCCGGAACAAATCAGGAGGTCTCGGACTAGTAATTATTTGCCCATTGACTTCAATGTTAAATGGCTGTGACATCACAGACTGTAGCTTTTTGCTCAACATTCCGTTGGTTCCAATCTTTATACGCACAATGTGAACCACATTTGGCAATCTACCCATAAATTTGTTGGGGATTGACCGTTTAGATTGTTTTGGCTACGGCGGGATTTGAAGTTGACTGGGTGAAAATATCACTTCCGACACAATAATTGCTCTGCAGAAAGACATTTTACACCCCTATCCTCCCGCTGCAATATCACCAGTATTACCTGAAATCCATTTCTAGACCAAAAAGTCAACCCAAAAATGCAGGAAGAAGGAAAAAACTAAGGGAAAAATAAAATTGTCTATTTAAAACTCGCACTCCATCATGAAATCAATGGAAAATGGAATCAATTACTAGTCTTAGTCCAGGAACGCTGATTAACATCGTGTCTGTTATTACCATGTGGGCGTTTAAATACATGTACGGTGATATTGTTTGAACCAGAAAAAAAATCGATGTAATACTGTCAATTTTCGTTTCTTTTTATCTATCTAATCAGGCGCGGATCCAGGATTTTTTGCAGGGGGGGGGGGTCTAGGTTTGATAATTGCTTAACTAATTGCGGTCAACCGATTAACTGGGGGTTTGGTAAAAAATTGGTAAAATAGATTCAATTTGGTTCATTCTGACGTATTTGCGGAAGGTAATTTCCAAAATTACAGGTCTAAATCGCCAATAAAATCGCATTAAAAAAAGTCTGAGCAAAGGGGGGGGGGTGGCGGGTCCGGCCCCCTGGCCCCCCCCCCCCCCTCTGGATCCGCGTCTGCTAATAAAGTCAACCCAGTTAATCATTTTATTCTGACAGCAACCAGATTTACTTACCTCCTAGACATGTAGGGCCGGTATTGACGGACGAACAACTGCACTTATTCGGTCTAACACAAGTTCCATTATTGCTGCATGGAGGTCTACAGATAGCTGAAATATTTATAACATACATAAACAACAGACTGAATTTGCTAACCACTTCTAAAAGATCACACATCTTTTATTCGTTGACATGAAAGCTAACAATTTTCACTGTACCGTGTTCGGGTTACTACCATACATATGATTGTTTAATACCCATATTACTGAAGCAATGGCCCGAGAAATCCCTCTCTGGCCATTGCTGGAATAACTTCTGTTTCTTGAACTTATGTGGGAGTGTGTCTATTCTTTCCGTTCAATGAAAGCTATCACTTAAGTACAGCAACATGACAGTCCTTCGTTTAATCTGTGTCTTCCCTAAAACTTTGGACAGTGATTTAAGGTATTAAAAACAGAGAAAGTATGTTCGTTTCCAAACAGTATTGTTTACATTTCATTCGACTTGATAGCCTCATTTGTCACGCAATTAGTTTTACTGCAGTATTCTGCTGTGTACGGGTTAATTAGGCATAATGAAATCGTGAGCCATGACGTAACGTTATGTAAACATAATATTTGGTCCAATACTCGTTTTAAATGTAAAGCTTTTGTAGGGCAGCTAGTGATTGGTTTGTAGTCGGATTACTGACCAATCAAAATTTAAAACAACAATATCCACTTATAATAGCAGTGTGTAGTGGGATTACCTCTAATCAAACGAAACGCTGCACGGAGTATGTTTAATACCTAACTTGACTAAGGTCTAAATAGAGCCACTAACTGGGAGGTCCCTGACTTTTTCCGGCGTAGTTTCAAGACGGGGCGCCGCGACTACTCGTTCGGCGGGTGGGGGATTTGGGGTGACTTAGTTCATCTAAATCCGACACTGACCCAAACGATGCGCCATAAATTGTACACCCACGGGGGTGGGGTGCGCATGAATTTAATACCAAGTGATTTGTTATTGTTGGGATAAATGTATAAAAATTCTAAATACATGTAGGCTGCAAGTATCTGATACTCACGTTTAGTACAACGACGAGAACCGTAACTCGATTCCGTCCATCCTGGTAAACAATAATACTGGGTATAATAATCTGGAACTCTCACGCTTTCATATCTACAGCATCTGATAAATAAATATAAAACAAATTGATCATCCAGTGATTCATACACGATTTTTAATAAAAACATTAATGCGACGTTATAGATACCCTTGCAAAAGGAAAGTATGAAGGCGAGGCGCTCACCTGGAGTTCCCGGGTTCGATCCTGGTGTTGACCAGGAAGATTCATCAGGATTTTCCAGTGTGGTGTCCTCTTTTCGTTCAGATGGGACCAAAGGATCCGTGGTGGTTGGAATTCGAAATCAATCTCATACCACACGGTATGTCCGTTTGAAGCAAAAAAGACATTAAACCACGTTTGCGTCCATTTCATCAAGATGAAAGTAGGAGTCAATAAGGGCTACGATAAGACACAGTAGTAATGCACTGATTGTCTTACAAACAACTTATTCCTACGGTTGCGATATTTTGTTCTTTACTTACTACACGAGACTTACATAGTGAAATTCTAGGGTTAAAGTGACCACACTGCTTTTATTAACGCCAAGAATTTGCCAACTAGATTATCCACAGGTTTAGCTTGTAGTTTTTGTTTTGCGTGTATTGTGGTCTTCCTGCACTTACTATTAGAGTAGAATTTTCTTTGTCCTTCATACAGCAGAATGTTCTCGTTGTTGGGCTTTGCTCCTGTTTGCTTACTTCATTTTATTATTTGAGCCCTTGTTAACCCATGGTGCCAACTGGCAGACTATCGCCATTGGAAAGACGACCACTGTTAAGACCGGGCGCATTATTTCTGTTACCTTTCTCTATTGTGTGAATCTTTTATTTTTCATTTTGAGGGAAGCCCCGGGACTTAACATCGCAATGGACGCTCACGGCTGCCCCCCCCCCGATCCATTCACTTGATATTTGTTTATATTTTGCAATGTCTATTTTCTGTCTTGTCCGCATGTTTACCAGGTCCTCCTGCACTTACTATTAGAAGAAGTCTTGAGAATACAGTTAGACTGGATATTTTTCAAGTCTTACTTTATGCATAATTAGAGAGAGATATGTCAATCCACTGGGGCATAAATTTATTAATTATTTTCAATGAGTTAAACGAACATCATACTCGGTACTCCGATTTTCCATTGTTGGAAGGATTTTCACCGGTAATAATAATAATTAGAGTGATACTAAATAATTAGAACAGACTATAGTCCTCCACTCACCTCCTAATCCTTTATCAAAACAATCAAATGTGGGGAAAGTGAGGTTAAATCATTATATAGGAGATCATAAGATTATTTCCGATTATTCAAAATTACGTTTATTACGAATATGATATTATATTATCTTTTAAGGTTGATAAACCACTTTTGTTTATTATACTTACGCCTGCCAGGTTGAATAGGCACATCTTCTTATGTATTTATAAGAACATACTCTACGAGAACCATAGTTTCCAAATGCACCCCTAAACGAAATAAATGAATAAAAAATGATATTCCAGACATCTTTAAATTGTTGCGAATACGTGGTGCAATCTTACATATAGAATAGTCTATTTTGGCACCCTTTAGCATGTTCCTGGCAACCAGGAAACATTCATTCTGATCAAAATACAGATCTGTATTTCGTTTCATATTTTTTATACTTTCGATGACCTCTACTACACGAAGATCTGACTAGGTGTAGTGAAGGTCGCGTCGCGTCCATACAAGCGACTTTTTGATCCTATGACGTCAGACATTTGATTATCCAATCAGCGTTGATATTTTCAGTTCTATGCATCGCACACCAAGAGCTCCGTCTGTGGTTTCGAGCCCCAGTGTGAGCGTATGTGGCATGGAGATAGGGGCGCCTTCTCAACCTCGTGGGTTTCCTCCGCGCACTCCGGTTTCGTCCCACTGCTAAAGACCCCTACGCGCAAGCGAATTATTGAAATAAAATTAAAAACATATGTTAGTCCCGAAATGACCTAGTTTGTGTTGAGTGGACGTTAAACCCCATTTCTCTCTCTCTCTCACCAAGAGCTCGCTGCAATAGATCGTTCTTTTGGCTAATCCCTCACATCGCCTTGCAGTTGGAATCTTTTTATCATCTCTTGGACCAAACATCAGATCAGAGAGAGGGGCTGTCATTTTACGTATTGTGTTTCGACAAACGGGATAGGAATACAGGTGGTTTTATGATAAAATAAATAATTCATTCATAAAAATGGATAAATGTTAAGGCATATTTAAAGTTAGGCAGTAATAATTGGTACATGTTTATAGAATTTATATAGAAGATGTGAGTGTAAGAATTTTCGTTCCAATAACGAGTTTCGGCGATGGGATTTCTCGTACAGACAGGGGCAATAATCAAGGAGATTACGGTCTGATACGCGTCAATATTGACGTGAACCGAGATGATTGGGATATTAACACATGATTTCAGTTCGATCAAAATCGGATAAAAAAAGTAACTTCTCAGGGAAAATAATCCATGAAGTAACGCCCGATATCTACCAATATCGAAGGGAACGAAGATCTTTAGGATATAAACCTACATTTCAAAATCGGATAAAAAAAATTGTTACCTTTAGAGTACCCATGATAAACAAAAGTGACCAGAATCTGAACGGACAGGGGCGACTACATAATATGTCAACATGAAAATATAGAGTTTTAAATATAATTTTCCGGTGGTCAGTATGTATACATAGAAGGCCATTGTGACTGAGTGAGTAAAGTGCTAAGTCTTTAATCTTTAAGTGGCATTTAGTGATTGGAGAACACACTAACAGAACACAATTTTTATGGGAAACAATCACTGGTTTTATTCTAATATCACACAATTGTGCTTGATAACGATAAGAGGATACTTGTCGAAAAGTCGTGATATTAGAATAAAACCAATGATTGTTTACCATAAAAAAAAATGTGTTCTGTTATTGCTAAGTCTTTAACCCGGAGAATTCGGTGGTGGCCGATAAGGCCCGCCACAATTTTCCGGTGCGGTTTCACCCTGTCAGCGGCGCGGGGTTCTAGAGCTGGCAAGCATCTGTGTTGCGTCTTAGGACAGGATGGACATAATTTGAATTAAACTCTAAGAAGTTAACCCCCGGCATCACGGAACTCCTCACCTCCAATAATTTGATGCCAATCGCAATCATAAGTAAAGACGGTCTTAAATCGGATTTCATGCACTGAAATTCCGTTTTTCGAAATCAAAAAAGATGTCAGATTCCAGAGTTGCTGATCTACCACACTTCCAAAGTTAGGAAGACCTATAGCTGGGTCTGTCCGATATACACAATACCCCTTTCCGAAATATGAACGTCAGTTCTCACAGCTATAAGGAATTTAACGATGTTATTTGTTTTCGCACCATATGAATGAAATAAGTAGTCTTTGCAATATCAAATATTTAGTGGATACAAAATCAGTTTCAGCGGTTTCTTCTACAAAAATACAAAATCATGATTTATGGTATAATATTGTATTCTGCAGTTCGAAATACTGAAATCAATATTAAAGAACATGGTCCACCATTATTTTTTTCGTAAATATAAAACCTGCCGACACGCTTTGGTGCAGAAAAGTAGGGCGTTATAAACACCTTTTCATTTCACCAACTGCATGCCTTTATAATAACTTGCTAGTCTATTTCTTTATTCAATCACACAAGTTGGGCTTTATGAATGGTAATAAATAAACTGACTGCTTGCAAAAGAGCTTTCTATTTCAATTATGGATCTATAAAAACGACAACCAAACTAAGTTAAAGCCCGAATTAAAGAAATTCGTTGGTCAGCATTTGGTTTGTTAAGAATTCAATAGTTTAAACACGATTTTATTACTTAAAGCCCCAATAACACTCTTGTTGTAACTGAAAAATATGTCCCAATCTTCATTCTGGTCAACAAATAGTATTATTTTAGAATATTCCAATTAAATGATGATATAAATTTCATCTTAACACACCTATTTTAAAAAATTGGAAAAATTCAACCAATTGATTTGAAAAGTCTAACGTAAACCTTTTCAAATGTGACTTGGATTTTAAAATATTTTCGAACCCTCTAGACAAGTAAAATAGGTTGTAATGGATAATTTACACAACAGGTAGGACATTTAAACATCTAGTACTTAGAATTAGGGTATTATTTATTTTCTGGAGATGCCAAGCCAGCAAGAATGTTATTGTCCCTTTAATGAGTCACAGATATATTTACATACTAAATGAATACAATAACAGCCATCGCTGCTTATGACAAAATCGCTTCCACAAACAATGTTCATAGAAAAGTTAGACGACTGGACATATTTACATACTTTACAGAGTGCGAAAGATAAAGATCCCTCGGAAAAAACATACAGTACTCATACAATAGATTTTAACGGTATTATCCAAAAGACGGTGTCGATACCAAGACCATAATAATATTATGTACACGAAATTTTGAGTTGACTTGTTTTCGAAAAATATTAATATAATATTTAGAATATATTTTAAAAATCTATAGTAGTGCACCTGGTGGTGATCTAAGGCGTTTTAAAGTGTTTACTTAGTTTGATACAGTGATGTACGATTTCAACGATGAACGAGTTGTCCTGAAAAGCAAAAGTTTTTATTCCGAACGTATTAGTTGTTTATTTTGGTGTTCAAAATCTTATTTCTAGTTATTTTCATGGGAATTGTAAAGCAGGTAGTATATATAACTAGTCCATTCAAAATTTTATAGAAAAGTATCATTTTATGTTGATAGCGTTTTAATTGAAGCTGACAATTTCCAGTTTCCATATAAATTATATAATGAGTGGTACGTGGCATTGGTTATAGTGCAATGCGTCGAGTTGAAGATTTTTTAAGTTGGTTTGATTTTTACTTTTAGAACAATTATTTCATACACAATCTGCGTAATCGAGAATTAGAAGGATGAATGACGTTTCGTTTTAAACGGAATTTAGTAGTTCTCAGATAATTTATCAGTTTACTTATTTTGGGCGTAAGGTAATCTACATGCATATCCCAGTTACACGTTTTACTAAAAATGGGGCCTGAAATGTTTAGGCTTAATTTAAAGATTTTGTGTGATAAAATTTTCTTGTAAAAGTTAAACTTACAGTTTTCTATATGTGTTTAAATCGACATGACTATTGGAATATTTTTTCATTATCTCTATTTAAAGTGTCTTGTGCATCTTTTGGGTTATTTATTATCAGACAAAAAAAAGAAAAAGAAAAGAGAAGTGTCGTCAGCGAACAAGCGTGTGTTAGGTTCAGTGTCACTTACAGTATTATGAAAATAAGGAATAATGTGACGGACCTAAAATTGAACATTGGGGTACCCCAGAAGTAATATTTTGAAAAGATGAAAAGAAGAACCCTTCGATTTCGACTCGATAAATAACTGCGATTAATGTTTTATTTCTAATACCTATTGAACTTAGTTTTTTGCATTTCTAACGCATATATTTTTCTGAAATTGATGTTTCTGTATTTACCCAATTTGTTATTACATCGTGTTTTAGGCAGATTTTGCTCCTCGAAACTCTAACAATACTTTTCGATTGGACCCAATAACCTTTTTAATTACTTCATTAATAATTGGAGGGGAATACTTCTTGAAATGCTTAAAATGTCGGTTATCCATATTAGTAGCTATTACCAAGCGGCGCTAATTCTTAACAGACAGCGTTAGTTTTGTGTGACGTTACCATAATCCCCTGGTACAGTCTACGCTCAACCACACTGAGGAAAAGAGCGATGTAATCCGTGTTTAATTAACACATTACATATTGTGTAATGAATTTTAACAGGACACGCCCTTATGCAAAACAAATCAGCTCCAAACCTAACCCAAAATATTCCTTAGAATTTTAATTAAAGACACGACATGTTCGAAATATAAAGATAAACGTACAGAGCGATAGTAAGGTAAATGAATATATACTATTCAAAAAAAGTAGGGGATATTTGATTTTGGGGGCATAATACTAAAATATGCAAATGACTACGAAAAAAGTCGCTATAGAACCTAACAGAAGAAACATTTCCTGTTACATGCGACGTCCAAACGCACCAATAGCTACCGCATGGAATGCAGGTGATGCTTGGGATCATCATGGGGGTCCAACCCAAGATTTGCACGACTCTGACTTTGAATGTTGCAGTCATTGTGGCATTGAATTCCAGGGTGGAAAGATCAGTTTAATTGTTTTAGTGACCAGAAAACAAATTTTGATATGCGTCGGCTTACCCAAAATGAAAGGTTACGTGCCCTTGACATGCTACAGATCGGCACAACACAGGCGGTTGTGGCGCGGACGATGAATGTTTCTCAGTCTGTCATAAGCAAGCTATGGTCCAGATACCGTGATACACAATCTGTACAGGACAGACCACGCTCAGGTCGACCAAGGGCGACAACTCAAGCCCAGGATCGATTTATCCGTACCTTGGCCAGTACTACCGGGACAACATCTTGGCAGTCCATGTTGTGCCGTTCGCACGACGTCATGGCCGCCGTTTCATCTTCCAGGATGACAACGCAAGATGTCACAGGGCCAGGATCGTTACAGGTTACCTCCAACAACAGAACATCACCACATTACCTTGGCCAGCACTGAGTCCCGACCTCTCCCCCATCGAGCATGTCTGGGACATGCTTGGACAGAGGTTACGTCAACGTCAACAACGTCCTGCCAATGTCCAAGAACTTGCTGCTGCGTTGCAACAGGAATGGGACAATCTGGACCAAAATGACCTTAGACGTCTCATTAGGAGTATGCCACGTCGGATCAATGCTTGTTTGGCAAACAGAGAAGGATTTACCCGTTACTGACTTTGTTGTGATGCTGTGGTAACTTTGCTGTTTGACCCCGGGTATCATTTTACCCTTATAATGGTCAGTCTGTGCCTTACTTAGTCTAACGATCATTTGGAATAAATCGATAAATGTGAACTTCATTTCATTTTGTCATTTGTTTCTTCGTCAGTTTCATTAGGTGACTTTAATAATACTTAAAAATCAAATATTCCCTACTTTTTTTGAATAGTAGTGCGTCTATTTAAGTATTATATGCATGGTTTCGGATTCTCATATTTCTCTAGATGAATAAAACAAATACGCTCAATCAAATGTTTTTGCTAACTGTATTTGTTTACTAAATCACTAATAAATCTTTTCACCAACCACGTTTTTATCTTTGTGCGTATTAAAACTACAAATATTCGAGATAATGTTTTGACCAATTGCACAGTACACATAATATTCTCTGTGGAATTCAAACTTCATAATTATAATATTAAACAATCCATAATTCATAACTATAATATTACACAATATATTTATATTCAAGTAAATAATTTCTTAAGTGTTATGAATTTATAAAAGCTCCGACCCGTTTTCCGATCCCGTAAAATGTTGTATCTTAATATTATGTAAAATGTAATGAATAAATAGTGTTAGATTTTTTTTTTTTTGCAACATGTAAATCAATAATGCTTATATTTTGCTAATGGTTTATACTTTAATATTTTGAAACGTATAAATGCAAATTTCAACATACCCTTCTCTCCATTTTCTTTGCGCAAGCAGCGGTGTCAGAGATATCAGGAAAAGAAAAGCGACTACCCGTAGAGCTGTCATTTTCCTATCTTAAATTTTATTTGACGGCAGGTATTTAAATATCTTTCATAAAGGAAGTAATGCATGGTTGAATAGCTCCTATATTATAAACATGAATATGCACGACTAATAACTAAGCTATAATGTGTAGCTTGTATATCATTGGTTATCTCGGTTGGAGCAGAATGTCCAGGCCCGTAGCTAGCCCAAAATTGTTGGGGGGGGGGGGGGGCGCCGATGTACCTACACTTGATGATCCACGGCGAACGGTACCATTGAAGGGTCAATACAACCTGTTTCACAGAGAATTACTAACGAATTATCACTGTAACGGATGGATGTCTAAAACACGTGCGTTGACTTGCACGCCTCGTAGTCATTGGTTCAACGGCTCGTGCAATGTTTACTTCACTCGGCAAACCTCGTAAGATTTCGGGAATCTAAACTCGGCTGTATGATGAATTCCGCCATATTGGAACTACTTTAAAGGTCCCGGATGAAACATGGCTGCGCCCATTCCAAACACAAGTTGGCAACCTATTTGGCTAGCGACCTATTCGACCGATCCAGCTGTAAGATAATGACGAAATTACACGTCTATTCTGAGCTGAAGGAATGGATAAAAAATAATATATTCTACTTTCATTTGATAGACATAACGTTGGATTTTATTGGTTGATAAATAGAGACTGTTGTCTGCAGCTCGATCGGTCGGATAGGTCGCTAGCCGAATAGGTTCCCAATTTGTGTAATAGCGTCAAGTTTTCCTGTTAAAGTAAACCGGTAGCCGCATCGCAAATGTATGGGCGTAGGTACATATCACTTACTGTCATACATCCGAGACTAGATGTAGTTGACGTAGTTTACGGAATCTGTCGAGATTAGCCGAGTGATGTTTACTTAACACCTAACTGCTTCGGGCAAAATGATGCATTTTACTCATTTTAATACCCATTTACACTAAATAGGAAATATTTTTTAACTACAAATACTTCAAACGTCTTTATTTATTTTTGTTTTACCTCAAAAAAATGTTTGAAAATTTAATTTGTCGGAGTAAAAAAGTTAATATGCCGTACTCATTAAGCCTCGTCGATGTCATGCTTATCAGTGATTGTAGCGGCCAAGGGAATATTCACTTCGGGATCAGTTTGGGGTCAATAGGGTGTTCTTCATAGGCGACACGTACGGGCTCGATGAATGTTAGTGGGGAGGGAACCTGAAATGCCCTAACAATTTTAATTTGCCAATCAGATGAAATGATATTTTTATGTGGTCCGAGAAGTCAGATTGCCTATAATGGCCCCCCCTCCCGAAAATTTGGGAAAATATAGTTTGCACCTAATAATTACGGAAAATTTCAATTTTAAAGCTGTATTTAAGATATTGGCGTAATATGTTATTTTGATATCAACAGTATAAACGTATCGATAATAATTTATGAGAAAAATGAATCGGGTTAGAGTGCGACTTGCTTGAATTTTGAAGATTATTACGCCGTTTTGGGAGCCCAATTACTAATCTCAGTAGCATAATTTAAGGGGGCGCCCATGATCGAATCATTATGGGCGCCCCTCCCGAATGAGACACCCCACAAATCATGCTGTTTGAATTTTTAAGATTATCACGCCGTTTGGGGCGCCTAATTCATTCGTGGGAGCCTAAGTGGGAGCCTAAGTCATACGTTATTGTGTGTGTAATGGAACAGCGGTGAGTCTGTAAAGGGCTGACTCCCTTACGGGGGTGGGGATGGGGGTGCTCAGGTTTTGATTCTAATCTGGTGTAGTATCCCTTTGTCCGTGGCTCAATAATTAGGAGGGCCTTGGTTTGATCCCTGTGTCCCCCCCCCCCCCTCGTCAGTGGTGCAGGGATGGGGTGGTGCGTGTGATGGGCAGCGCTTAGATATTCGGATGGAATATAAAACTGACTTCCTGTGCGCACGCTGACGTGCACTAAATTCGAAATAAAGAGTGTTCGGACTAACACCCCCCCCCCCCCCATAGCATAATGTACGGGGAGCGTATGTACATCTTCATTATGGCGATATACATTTGCTAGGAATTGCTTAAAAGATGCCTTGTTTTAATTCTAATATTTGTTAGGAATTGCTTTAAAGCCCCAAATCTAATCTGAATTAAAAGCTTACATATATATATTAGTAGAAATACTATAGCCTATATGACCACACACCCGCCCTTCCAGATTTGTTGAACCGTCCATTTTTCGGGCAATGTATTTCAATTTTTCGGGCACAATCGTCAGAGAATGGAGAACGCGACCATATATCATGGAAATATAAATGTATATTTGTGTAATTAATTCAAAATAAACAACTTTCACATCTTTGTAGAAAATCCATTTTAGTTGATGATTGATTCATATAAAAAATTTGTGTGACAAATTTTTCAGGCAAATAGCCCCCCCCCACACCCAACTGGGATTAGTCCCTACATCCACGTAGCCCCTTACCTGTTGTTTAATCCGATTCAGTTTGTTGAATCAAATAGTGTTTAAACTATTTGTAGTGAGTTACTAATGTTGTATTGTTATGAGTTACTCGGGTCGTAGTGAGAGTTACTTCCCTTAGTGTATAGTACTAATGGCGGCTAACATGTGAATAAAGACTCACTCGGCAAATCCACTCGGCTGATCTCGACAGATTCCGTAAACTACGTCAACTACATCTTGTCTCGGATGTATGACAGTAAGTGATATGTACCTACGCCCATACATTTGCGATGCGGCTACAGGTTTACTTTAACAGGAAAACTTGACGCTATTACACAAATTGGGAACCTATTCGGCTAGCGACCTATTCGACCGATCGAGCTGCAACCTGTTCGTTGGAAGCCTATTTAGAATAAAGACAACAGTCGCCTTAACTCATCTACTTATCAACCAATAAAATCCAACGTTATGTCTATCAAATGTAAGCAGAATATATTATTTTTTATCCATTCCTTTAGCTCAGAATAGAAGTGTAATTTCGTCAACTGGATCGGTCGAATAGGTCGCCAACTTGTGTTCGGAATGGGCGCAGCCATGTTTCATCCGGGAACTTTAAAGTAGTTCCAATATGGCGGAATTCATCATAATGCCGAGTTTAGATTGTCCGAAATCTTCCGAGGTTTGCCGAGTGAATAAAGACTTACACAATACTGGATCTTTCCGAACGGACAAATATTTTCACTTGGGTTAGGGTTCGGTTAGGTTTATCTAAAACTATTCTGAAGGGTTAGGGTTAGAATTGTGGCTATAAACATGGAAAATATTTGTCCGTTCGGAAAGATCAAGTATCGTGCTAAGCAAAAGACTTTCCATATTCTTATAATATAATATTCATTGTAACAGTGTTATATTCCCGGTTTGGACGACTCATCTCTGAGCGGAACACTACAGATTGGCGACGAGGATGGTCAAGCAATATCATCACTGAGTTATTTTAGCTTAGAAATGACTATGGCATTATAAATTGGGGGATCTCAAACTTTGATCCCTACGACGATCCCACGTCGATCTCCATGAAATGGAAGTGGTGGAAGCGAGCATTTGAACTTTTCGTAATTGGAAAAGGTGTAGGCCTAACGGATGATAAACAAAAACGAGCACTCTAGCTTCATTGTGCAGGGATTGGGGTGCAGGAAATTTTTGAGACTTTAGATAACACAGGCGATGATTATGCGACTGCCATTGGTAAATTAGATAACTATTTCTTACCTCAAGTGAACATTCCATTTGAGCGGCACCAGTTTCGACAGATGAAACATAATGATTCAGATACGTTAGATAAGTATATTACCAAACTTAAACGTCAGTCAGAGAACTGTGGTTTTGGAGACAAAAAAGATAAACACATACGAGATCAAGTAATTGACAAATGTCAATCACATCATCTCAGGATGAAGTTTCTAGAAAGAGGAGCAACTCTGACTTTGGTGCAAATGATGGACATGAGTCGAGCATTCGAAGCGTCCGAAAGACAGGCAGCGACTATAGAGAATTCCAGTAAAGGGAAATCACATGATAATCTTCATTATGTGCGTGTGAGAAAGTTCCAATCAAAGCCAGGTTACAGTAAATTTAATAATAATAGCTACCAGAAGAAAAATGGTGACGGAGAAAACAATCGGCGGAAAGATGATTTATGTCAAAAGTGTGGTCGACATGGTCATAAACAGTGGGATCGTGAATGTCCGGCAAAAACAAGACGGTGTGATAGGTGTCATAACATATTAACCCCGAAGTTCAACCAGTGGCACAGCCGGTTCGGAGAATTCCATTTCCTTACGGAGGAAGGTGAGCGACAAACTTCAGGAGTTGCAAGACCTAGATATTATTGAGCCAGTCGAAGGTCCGTCTTCGTGGGTCAGTCCAGTCCGTCATCGTCCCGGAAAGTTCTGGTGAGATCCGATTATGTGTCGATATGCGCCAAGCGAATAAGGCAATAGTTCGCGAAAGACATCCTATTCCGACCAAAGACGAAGTTTTGGGGACTTAAACCAGAGTAGTATATTTAGTAAACTCGATCTTAAGTGTGGTTTTCACCAGTTGGAACTATCGGAGGAATCGAGAGACATTACAACTTTCGTGACTTTTAATGGATTGTATCGGTACAAACGTTTAATGTTCGGAATTAATTCGGCTCCAGAACTTTATCAGCATACAATTCAACAAGGTTGTGAAGGAGTCCGAAATGTTTCTGATGATATAATTATTTAAGCCCGAAATCTAGCGGAACACGATAAGAGACTTGTTGCGGTACTGGAGAAACTGAGAAGTAGGGGTTTAACCTTAAACAAAGACAAATGTTCTTTGCGCTTATCTAAATCAGAGTTTATGGGCCATGTTCTGTCTGATAAAGGGATAGATCCTACTGAAGATCGAGTCAAAGCAGTCGTTAACTAGACGACAGGAGACCTCATCAGAAGTGCGCAGTTTTCTTGGTTTGGTGAATTTCAGTGGGAAATTCATACCTGACTTAGCGACATGTTCCGAACCACTACGGAAATTAACACGGAAAGTGGCTCCATTTAAGTGGGGTGTAGACAAACAAATCGTTTGATGCATTAAAAAGTCGTTTGGCGAACGCTGAAACACTTAGGTATTTTGATAAAAACGCACCAACGTAAATCATAACGAGTAGAAGGCTAACCGATATTCCAAGACAAGAGAAGGAGGCGTTAGCAGTAGTCTGGGCGTGCGAGAAATTTAATCTTTATATCTATGGAGTTGAATTCACATTGAGCGTTGGGTGTTGCGGTTGCAACCATATAAATTCGTTATCAAGTACATTCCTGGACCGAAAAACATTGCAGATTGTTTAAGTAGACTTTCGGTAAGAGCTGATAACTATTGCTCGGACAATATTGCAGAAGAATATGTTCGATTTATCGCATGTACTGCCGTCCCTTCAGCTTTAACTATTCAGGAAATAGAGAGAGAATCGGCGAAAGACTAGGACATTATGTATGTCATAGGGTGTATTCGTTCCGGTGATTGGAAACAGTGTGACATGGCTTATCGTATGGTTAAGGACGAATTATGCGTAGTAGGGAAATTACTGCTGCGAGGGACAAGGATAGTAGTGTCAGTCAATTTACGCAAAAGAGTTATACAAATGGAACACGAGGGACACCAGGGAATCACGAATACGAAAGAACGATTGCGAACTAAGGTGTGGTGGCCAAATATGAGTGTGCGTAGAAGTTGTCATGCCTGTCAGCTTGTTAGTTCTCCATCGGTACCGGAACCGATTAAAACGAAATCTCTTCTAGATAAACCATGGACAGATCTCGCAATTGATTTGATGGGACCATTTACTAATGGCGAATTAATCTCAGTAGTGGTTGATTATGAAGCGAGATCGCTGTTGAGCGAGACTTGATCACCCAGTTCCTTGTACATATCGAGTAAAGATAGGTTTATAAAGGGACTGGGTGATACAGACTTCTTTTGACCTTTTTTCGGGTTACCTCCGGTCTCGGGAAGTTGATCGTCGATAAATGATAGCGGTTCAAGTTTGATTTGTTATCAATAACAGTGTTAAATGACCAATTTAATTACATCGGAAGGTGAATAATAATCAAATAAAGTCTCGTTAGCATTAAAATTGACATGAAGTGTTAGAACTAGTGAGTATTGTGAGATGATATCAGACAATACATGGTAAATCAGTCAAAACAAAGATGGCGTCTGACTTACCTTGTATTCTTGTATTAAGCAGTGGTAAGAAGTTTTATTTTAATTTATTTTAATCCCTTCAAGTGCCTGTGGAATGACCATATAATGTCCCCTTGTCATACCAAGTTACTCTTCATACAACACAATGCAATTGTTTAGAAATTATTTGAAATCTTATTTTAGAGTTTAGAGCATAATCAAATTAGTTATTGTGACTGCATGGTAAATAAGACGACACTATGCCATATTCATAAGTATGATTGGGCCTACTTAGTACCAATTGTACTACAATTTTAGTCTACGATATACTCATGTAGATTGACTCTTCGAGGTCGAGATTTGGGTTTTCCTTTTCCAGGTCGATTTCATTAGAGATGGGTTCCCTTATACTATGGCGCTCGAGAGTGGGGTTCGTCGAGATTCGTTTGACAGTTTACCTCAACGATCATTGTCTGAAATACTACCGGGATGCATTTCCGGCAGCATGTTTTTCAGAAGTTTCTGGGGGACGCCCCTACCCTTATTGAAGCTCGTTTCTTTGCCCCCTTAACCATGGACTTTGTCCCAGCTTTGCCCCTCCAACCACCGACGGCTGGCGCCGCCTCTGCCGACGATATAGATTCACAAGAGTTTCCGGGGCTTAAGCAGCCCCTGTACCCTCGCCTAGGGACCTAGGATTGTAGCCCCCCCCCCCCAAATTAAGAACTGCTTCCGCCGGCCCTGTGCCCTAGAACATTCTAAATATTAATATGCATACATCCGGGATTTATATATTTATATAAAAGTGTCAAATATACCCGTGTTCTTTGTGGATAGCTAGGTTAATGTGTGTGTATATTTATGTAATGGTGTACATTCAAAATGAATTAATATTGGCATAAAACCACCTATCATGTATTCATTGTTTTGTATGAAAAAAATATGTTTGTCTATCTTCGTATTGTTACGTTCGTCACGAGTTCTTATACAACTTAACTTACTTTACTGTGATTTGGATATATCTACATATGATTATTATTTAATATTTCAATGGAATAATGATTTGTTATTACCATATGTTATAGCTGGTTAATTCCTTGTCTTGTATAGGTTTAATAAATTAATAACCTTTTATAAATGGGTATGGATTATTATGCCTAATCGAATAATGAACAATTCGTTTCAAAAGGTTATGGCGAGCTCACGAGAGAGGGTTCTTAATTAAATATTTCATAAATCTTGCATGACTGTACAGGTCATAGTTCACGTATGTGTTATATACATATTGAAATTTTTCGTACAGTATATATGGGAATATTGTTTGAATTCGACCCCATGTGTTAAAAATCTGAATGATCGCCCCGTCCTAGTTTTCTCGGTACTGAGTGTTAGCTAAAACACGATTTAAGACCGCCTTTCTTCAGCTAAAATCATATTTTTATGTAAAATTGAAAGTCAAATTTATTAAGTTTAGTATGTTATTATTGCCTTCGTACCATCTTGTTAGCCTACCCATTGTAATCACCGGAAAGTAACTGCACCTGAAAGGACTGACCTAAACACAAAAACATGCCGACAGGGTCCCCACTTTATGAAATGGTGCCCCTTCCTTTTCCACAGTAAAGGAGTCAGCTGTGGGATTTATGCGTGGCGGGGAGAATCTTGACGATTACACGCGTCCTGGGAGGCCATCAACGGCATCGATTCAACAAACACTACCTGTGGGCATCTCTGGGACAGTTGATTGCATTATCACCGACGAGCTAGGAATCACGCGAAAGTTTCTGCAAGATGGGTAAAGCTCTTTAACGTGACCGCAGACCAGTAACGCATCAGATTCCAGACTTCATATTACAATCTTTTATAATACCTGCATAAGTTTTCCCCGTTGTTTTTATATCTTCAGTAGAAAATGTACGTAACTCCTGGCGTTGAATACTTTCTTCAAAACGATGCGAGTTATCTGCGCATTCAGATAATGTATTTTTTGCGTGCTCTTGGACCGATATCAGGAACATTTAATAGGAATTCTTTTGTTGCTATGGTGGCTGCTTTTGCTGATCCGATGTTGGAAAGAAAATGATGATTTGTTTCACCTTAAGTGAATGGACTCATGATCTGTTCACTCATTAGAATTGTGGTTTCTACATCACGGGCATTTCTTTGCATTTGGTGTGACTTTAAATCCCGATAAATATCTTCTTTTGTATCCAATAAGTTGGAAAGAATACTGACACGCATTGAATGGCTATTGGCCCATCTATACCAAGCTATACCGATATCAGGAACATTTAATAGGAATTCTTTTGTTGCTATGGTGGCTGCTTTTGCTGATCCGATGTTGGAAAGAAAATGATGATTTGTTTCATCTTAAGTGAATGGACTCATGATCTGTTCACTCATTAGAATTGTGGTTTCTACATCACGGGCATTTCTTTGCATTTGGTGTGACTTTTGGAAAGAATACTGACGCGCATTGAATGGCTATTGGCCCATCTATACCAAGCTGAAATCGAATTCATGAATGGACTGATTCCTGTTCCAATTTCAAATCTACAGGCATTCTTGAAAAAGGGCTTGTAAGTTCTCTTCATTGCAAAGCGTCCTTTCCGGAAATCACTGTCTAATTCGGGGCCGGTATCCTTAAGCTTCAACAAATTGTCATGAAACCGAACTAAACATCGATCATAGTTTGGCTGAATGTAAAAAAATAATTCGTTAATTTTGGCAAACAGTGTATGTATAATTCATAATCTACAGTTCGAATACTTCGAGAAAATTGATGATACAGGTGAATCATTTCGATATCATCCAGTATTTAGCAGTAGTTCTAATGTTTCTTGGGTAAAATGTTTGTACTCTTGTCAAAATCTTCTGCATTTCCATTGATATGGCGCATTTATCAAAATATTCAGCAGATCGCATGGCTTTGACTTCAGTTTCAAGATTACATGACTCCTGTATTTCAATATCCTGATTGTCATAGAATGATCCAAAATGTATTATTTCCATTGATAAAGCAAGCAACTGGTGTATTCTCTTACACTTGTAATGTTTTCCACTAATAAATCCATTAAGTGAACCAGAAGCCAGCACTTCACATTGTGTTAAAAGAAACGGTCCTCTGGATTCAACAATGCATTTCCCAACCGCTTTGAAAAAGGGCCAATTCAATGTGAAAAGTACCAAGTTGGAGAAATACAGAACCAAATGGTGGTGATTCCTTAGCTTGGATTTGTAGCGCAACCTTTGCAATGGCTAAATCATATGTTACAGTTACACAGATGCATGTTTTTCCACAATCAGCAATTTTAAGAGCCCTTCGGAGAAATGCGCATGTATTTAGGGGTGGGCAATTTTAAAGCCCATCTGTCTAGGGGAAAGCCCTTACATTTATGGTTAGATTTTCAAAAAATACATTTGCCATGCATGGAACAATATTTCTGGTAAGTTTTGGCCATGTAACTGATGACCATATAAAAAGTCCAATTGTTAAGGCGTTGTCAGGTGTACTGTAGGACGATCTGACTTGAGGAAAGCCCCAACATTTTTGGTTAGATTTTTGAAAAATAATATGTTTTCCAAGTATGGATCTTTGTTTCTGGTAAGTTTCAGCCATGTAACTGATGACCATATAAAAAGTCCCATTTTTAGGGTGTGGTCAGGCATACTTTACAGCGATCTGACTTTGGGAAAGCCCTAAAACCTTTGGCTAGATTTTTGAAAATTGTATTTACCACGAGTGTATCTTTGTTTCTTGTAAGTCTTAGCCATGTAACTTATGACCATATAAAAAGCCCCATTTTAAGAGCGCGGTCGGTCCTTCTTTAGAGCGATCTGACTCGGGGAAAGCCCCCAAACTTTTGGTTAGATTTTTGAAAATTGTACTTACCAAGTGCAGATTTTTGTTTCTGGTAAGTTTCAGCCATGTAATTTATGACCATAAAAAGACCCATTTTAGGGCGTGGTCGGCCATACTTTAGAGCGATCTGACTTGGGGAAAGCCCCCAAACTTTTGGTTAGATTTTTGAAAATTATAATTACCAAGTGTGGATTTTTTGTTTCTGGTAAGCCATGTAACTTATGACCATATTATTGGTCCCGTGGGACGATATTGGGCGTGGTCTGACTTTTGGAAAGCCCCGGAAATTTTAGTTAGATTTGTGAAATATTTACTCCGACAATAGATACCATTGTCACTAGAAAGTTTCAGCCATGTAACTTATGACCTAAACGTCCCAGCACTGCCCGATCTGAACAATTGATTTTTACTCGTATTGGATGGACACCTGCTACAATTTCATTTTTTTTAGGGAGGGGGGGTCAAACCGTTTGTAACTGATGACCATATTATTTTGTTTTTAGTTCATGGACTAATTTGTCTATGGATGAGTCCAAACATGTTTGAAGTCATGTGAATCAGTAATTCAGTCTTCGTAACCCATGGATATGCAAAGCAAAGTACTGCCTTCCCTGTTAAAAACCACGACGGGAACACTAAAACTAGCCAATGGCTACATAGAAGCTATCCAACTACATTTTAGTCTATTTTATTTATAGCGAAATTACCTTTAATAACTATGGTGACTGAAAGTGTCCATTTAGATCGTCGTGTTTCTAGATACAACGCGAGAGTCGCCGTTGAGAAAGTCGCCGAAAAAGTCGCCGATCGGCACAGACAAAGACCTCCGTAAGAATATCAAGTGAGTTATAACTACATGTCGTATTAAAGAAGAAATGAAATGAAATGAAATGGGGTTTAACGTCTTATTGTTCTGCTCCTATAATGGGCTAATGGAGACGGGCATACGGCGCACTCTTATATCGAATTCCAACTGTCAAGGGATCTTTTACGTGCAACGCCAATGTGTACGCGGGGCCTCGGTTTTTTGTCTCATCCGAACGATTAGACAACTGGCCTTGTCAGACCCTGCGTCCTACATCATTGCCAAGGGGGAACCACGCCGGGAAATCTGCATGAAAATTCTCGCCCAATGCAGGGATGGAACACCCTGATCCAGCGTCTTACCCACTTAGCCACTGTGATCCCCGTATTAAACAACAACATTTTCAATAAAGCTATAAATATGAAAAGAAATTGTGATTGTAAAGGAAAGGGAGCGACCTTTCAATTGGGGAGGGGCTGGGCGGGGCCTAAAGTGGTTTTGTTGATAATATATTTAATTTGTATGCTGAAGCATCCCCTCTCACCCTTATGAAAGCTGTTTTGAGATATATCTGGAAATGGTTTAAATGATTATTATACCTTACCTTGTCTGTGTGTGTATACATGTTTGTTGTAATTAAATTTCAGGGGAGGATTTAATCAGAGAATTTTTTTATGCTGCTTATACTTACAAAGAAATACAAGCATTTCTACTGAAAAGAGGCCATCCCTTAAGGTAAAATTCGTCAATTGAGTTCGCCATGATATATATAATACGTAACGTCATTGTCTTATATATGACATTATATTATTATAATTATCAAAATGATCTGAATTTGTTCAAGAGAACTGCAAACGTTAACCATAAACATGTGTTTATTTCTTTTTTAACGTAATTTTTATTTTATATATTTATTATATCTTACTTTTGATTTTTTAAAACGTGATACATTATCTTGCTATATCCATTTATTAAACTCTGTTGCCAGTGTGCGGCAAATCAGAAGAGTGTCAAAATCCCTTGGATTGAGAAGACATGAACAGAATGATCAAAGTATTAGACGGGCTATACATATAAGTATGATTTCATCTTACTAACAAATGCATTATTTTATAATAAATATAATTTGAAAGTATCATTTTTTATTTTTTTTTTTTTTTTAGAATGAACTTCAGTCTAGTGGGAATTCCTTGGGCTACAGATCCATGAAGAAAAGATTATTATCCAAATATGGAATAAATACCCCAAGGTAATTTTGTTTCTGTATAAGTGAACAAATAAACTTAGGGTAGCCTATGCAGTTAAGCAAAAGTAGGATGCCGTAAAGTGCTGCTTCATCTTTAGAAATAATTAGGGCTTCTTTTTAAAATGTCGTTAAACTAAGAATAATCCACATTACGATTGTTTGGGTGAAATGAGAAGAACTACACTTTATTTTGATTCTCTCATCACTTTGCATACAGATCTAATGTTGCAGATTGTTGAGAGAAATGGATTTGGAGTGTGTTTTGTTAAGATCCCGCCACAAACTTACTCGTAGAATCTATCGTAACAATGGACCAAATTTTTTACTGCATGTTGATGGGTATGATAAATTGAAGAGATTTGGTTTTGAGATCCATGGTGCCATTTGTGGGTATGTATTCAATATTATCAATGAAACCATAATCTTTAGTAGACAATTTTTATACATTGTAATTTTGGGGTTACTTATATCTTTTAAAATTCCAAATTTAAAGAAAACTAGACCTGCATGCAGGAATGACGGGTTTCACTGGTGCCATGTTACCCTTAAACATGTCACTTCCGGTGCCAAGTTACCCTTGAACATATGTCACTTCCGGTACCAGCGAAACCACTAAACAGGTTTCCAAATTAACATTGCACACAAATAAAATGGACGCAGAATCAACAAAATCCAACAATATCAATTCATTTTATACATTTGTTACTTGTAAATGATCTTGACAAAATTAAATTACTTCCTGTGTTAATGAAAATGTTCAATTAGTCTTATGAAATCAGAAATGGCATACGATATCATATAGTGAAAATTTTATGTAAAATTTTAAGACCAAAAAACTTGAAAAGTGACTTGTAGAAAATCTGCTATTTCTCTGCAACCGTACAAGTTACAAACCATTTTGTGGTATCTGTGTGATCGTATGGGTTCATTCTATTTGTTGATTAGCATCAAATACCATAATTTGAAAAAGATTTCAAAACAGACTCATTTGAATAAAATATCTGTTTTGAAGGCTAAAAATACAGTTTTTGCCAAAATGACGTTACTTCCGGTGATAATGAAAATCTTAAATTACTTGAATGAAATCCCAAATGGCAGTAGGTATAACACGGTGTAACGTTTATGAAAATCGAATAATAATTGACACTTTTATGGCCCCGAAACCTTCAAAAGTGACCTGTAGAAAATCGTCTATTTCTCGGCAACCGAACAAGTTAGAAACAATTTTATGATATCTATATGACCATATGAGTTTTGTTTATATGTGAATTTAAACCAAAAGTTAAAATTATTAATACATATTAAGTTATTCTTGGTTGAATAAAACATTGATTTAAAAAGTTTAAAATGCAGTTTTTGACCAAATGATGTCACTTCCGGTGTCAATTTTAAATTGTAATCAACTTGATATGACGCTACATGCTTTTTGAATCAAATGATGTCACTTTTATAAAAATCCAATAATAATTGACTATTTTACAGGCAAAATAACGAAAACAGTGACTTGTACAGAACTGCCCATTTCTTGGTAACTGCTTATATTACAAACGAATTTTAACATACATTTTCTTCGTATGGATTATAGCTACAAGTTTATAAAAGTTACGAAGAAATATTTTAAAATCTGAAAAGCCTGAATAGGTTGTAAATAGGTAAATTTTACACCATTTTTAGCCTCTTAATCGAATTTGCTCGAAAGTGAAATCGAAATTAAAAAAACTGCTTCCTACATTTTTTGCGCCTTGAAAGGGCACACTCTTTGAGTCAAATAATTTTCCCAAAAAATAATATTTGTTTTCGAAGTAGGAAAATAACTGTCAAAATTGTAGTTTTTGGTAAAATTATGCCACTTCCGGTGCCGACAGATAACACTTTTGGTAATAATAAAAATGACAATTGATACAACGAAGCATATGAATTTTGTTTTATACAAATCGGACAATAAAAAATTAATCTAGGACTGAAAAACTGAATTAGGCAATGGCGGCCAAGGAAAATTACTGAGACAATTTTTTTTAACATTTTTGCACTAGTCAGATGACTCTTTAATTCTGTGCACAATACGACTAAAAAATATTCATAAATAAACAATTTTTTTGTAAAATTTTAAATTTTCGAAATTTGGCGCCTAATATCTTCGAAGATTTGCCGAAAATCAAAAATCGAAAGTAGCGTAGCTATGTGCCCTGTCTCAGGCTATGCCAAAATGTATCGAAAGTTCAAATCCAATGATTATTGTTAAAATTACTGCAATATTTTCAAAAACGATAACTTCGGTGATTTCGGACATTTCGCATTGTCGCAGAACGTTCAAAATAGCTTTATCCTCTAAGTCACACCCACTTTCCCAGTAAAACCGAAGAGATCGTAACGATGCGACACGTAGTTGCTGAGATCTATTCAAATTGGAATCTGAATAATAATAATAATAACTAGACCTGCATGCAGGAATGACGGGTTTCACTGGTGCCATGTTACCCTTAAACATGTCACTTCCGGTGCCAAGTTACCCTTGAACATATGTCACTTCCGGTACCAGCGAAACCACTAAACAGGTTTCCAAATTAACATTGCACACAAATAAAATGGACGCAGAATCAACAAAATCCAGCAATATCAATTCATTTTATACATTTGTTACTTGTAAATGATCTTGACAAAATTAAATTACTCCCGGAGTTAATGCAAATGTTCAATTAGTCTTATGAAATCAGAAGTGGCATACGATATCATATAGTGAAAATTTTATGTAAATCGAATAATAATTGCCACTTTTAAAGACCAAAAAACTTGAAAAGTGACTTGTAGAAAATCGGCTATTTCTCTGCAACCGTACAAGTTAGAAACCATTTTGTGGTATCTGTATGATCGTAGGGGTTCATTCTATTTGCTGATTGGCATCAAATACCATAATTTGAAAAAGATTTTAAAACAGACTCATTTGAATAAAATATCTGTTTTGGAGGCTAAAAATACAGTTTTTGCAAAAATGACGTTACTTCCGGTGATAATGAAAATCTTAAATTACTTGTATGAAATCCCAAATGGCATTAGCTATAACATGGTGTGACGTTTATGAAAATCGAATAATAATTGACCCTTTTATGGCCCCGAAACCTTCAAAAGTGACCTGTAGAAAACCGTCTATTTCTCGGCAACCGAATAAGTTAGAAACCATTTTATGATATCTATATGACCATATGAGTTTTGTTTATATGGGAATTTAAACCAAAAGTTAAAATTATTAATACATATTAAGTTATTCTTGGATGAATAAAACATTGATTTAAAGAGTTTAAAATGCATTTTTTGACCAAATGATGTCACTTCCGGTGTCAATTTTAAATTGTAATCAACTTGATATGACGCTACGTGCTTTTTGAATCAAATGATGTCACTTTTATAAAAATCCAATCATAATTGACTATTTTACAGGCAAAATAACGAAAACAGTGACTTGTACATAACTGCCCATTTCTTGGTAACTGCTTATATTACAAACGAATTTTAACATACATTTTCTTCGTATGGATTATAGCTACAAGTTTATAAAAGTTACGAAGAAATATCTTAAAATCTGAAAAGCCTGAATAGGTTGTAAATCGGCCAATTTTACACCATTTTTAGCCTCTTAATCGAATTTGCTCGAAAATGAAATCGAAATTAAAAAAACTGCTTCCTACATTTTTTGCGCCATGAAAAGGCACACTCTTTGAGTCATATAATTTTTCCAAAAAATAATATTTGTTTTCGAAATAAGAAAATAACTGTCTAAATTGTAGTTTTTGGTAAAATTATGCCACTTCCGGTGCCGACAGATAACATTATTGGTAACAAAAAAAATGACAATTGAGACAACAAAGCATATGAACTTTGTTTTATACAAATCGAACAATAAAAAATTAATCTAGGACTGAAAAACTGAATTAGCCAATGGCGGCCAAGGAAAATTACTGAGACAAAATTTTTTAACATTTTTGCACTAGTCAGATGACTCTTTAATTCTGTGCACAATACGACTAAAAAATATTCATAAATAAAAAAGTTTTTTGTAAAATTTTAAATTTTCGAAATTTGGCGCCTAATATCTTCGAAGATATGCCGAAAATCAAAAATCGAAAGTAGCGTAGCTATGTGCCCTGTCTCAGGCTATGCCAAAATGTATTGAAAGTTAAAATCCATTGATTATTGTTAAAATTACTGCAATATTTTCAAAAACGATAACTTCGGTGATTTCGGACATTTCGCATTGTCGCAGAACGTTCAAAATAGCTTTATCCTCTAAGTCACACCCACTTTCCCAGTAAAACCGAAGAAATCGTAACGATGCGACACGTAGTTGCTGAGATCTATTCAAATTGGAATCTGAATAATAATAATAATAATAATAATAATAATAAGAATAATAATTTTAACAAAAACAATAGTGTTTCACACAAGCTACGCAGTGTGAAACCCTAATAACTAGACCTGCATGCAGGAATGACGGGTTTCACTGGTGCCAAGTTACTCTTAAACATGTCACTTTCGGTGCCAAGTTACACTTGAACATATGTCACTTCCGGTACCAACGAAACCACTAAACAGGTTTCCAAATTAACATTGCACACAAATAAAATGGACGTAGAATCAACCAATCAATCCAGCAATATCAAGTCATTTTATACATTTGTTACTTGTAAATGATCTTGACAAAATTAAATTACTTCCGGTGTTAATGAAAATGTTCAATTAGTCTTATGAAATCAGAAATGGCATACAATATCATATAGTGACAATTTTATGTAAATCGAATAATAATTGCCACTTTTAAAGACCAAAAAACTTGAAAAGTGACTTGTAGAAAATCTGCTATTTCTCTGCAACCGTACAAGTTAGAAACCATTTTGTGGTATCTGTATGATCGTATGGGTTCATTCTATTTGTTGATTGGCATCAAATACCATAATTTGAAAAAGATTTCAAAACAGACTCATTTGAATAAAATATCTGTTTTGAAGGCTAAAAATTCAGTTTTTGCCAAAATGAAGTTACTTCCGGTGATAATGAAAATCTTAAATTACTTGTATGAAATCACAAATGGCATCAGGTATAACATGGTGTAACGTTTATGAAAATCGAATAATAATTGACACTTTTATGGCCCCGAAACCTTTAAAAGTGACCTGTAGAAAACCGTCTATTTCTCGGCAACCGAACAAGTTAGAAACAATTTTATGATATCTATATGACCATATGAGTTGTATTCATATGTGAATTTAAACTAAAAGTTAAAATTATTAATACATATTAAGTTATTCATGGTTGAATAAAACATTGATTTAAAAAGTTTAAAATGCAGTTTTTGACCAAATGACGTTACTTCCGGTGTCAATTTTAAATTGTAATCAACTTGATATGACGCTACATGCTTTTTGAATCAAATGATGTCACTTTTATAAAAATCCAATAATAATTGACTATTTTACAGGCAAAATAACGAAAACAGTGACTTGTACAGAACTGCCCATTTCTTGGGAACTGCTTATATTACAAACTAATTTTAACATACATTTTCTTCGTATGGATTATAGCTACAAGTTTATAAAAGTTACGAAGAAATATTTTAAAATCTGAAAAGCCTGAATAGGTTGTAAATAGGTCAATTTTACACCATTTTTAGCCATTTAATCGAATTTGCTCGAAAATGAAATCGAAATTAAAAAAACTGCTTCCGACATTTTTTGCGCCTTGAAAGGGCACACTCTTTGAGTCAAATAATTTTTCCAAAAAATAATATTTGTTTTCAAAAAATGTACCTAACTGTCAAAATTGTAGTTTTTGGTAAAATTATGCCACTTCCGGTGCCGACAGATATCACTTCCGGTAATAAAAGAAATAACAATTGAGACAACGAAGCATATGAACTTTGTTTTATACAAATCGAACAATAAAAAATTAATCTAGGACTGAAAAACTGAATTAGCCAATGGCGGCCAAGGAAAATTACTGAGACAAAATTTTTTAATATTTTTGCACAAGGCAGATGACTCTTTAATTTTGTGCACAATACGACTAAAAAATATTCATAAATAAAAATGTTTTTTGTAAAATTTTAAATTTACGAAATTTGGCGCCTAATATCTCCGAAGATTTGCCGAAAATCAAAAATCGAAAGAAGCGTAGCTATGTGCCCTGTCTCAGGCTATGCCAAAATGTATTGAAAGTTAAAATCCAATGATTATTGTTAAAATTACTGCAATATTTTCAAAAACGATAACTTCGGTGATTTCGGACATTTCGCATTGTCGCAGAACGTTCAAAATAGCTTTATCCTCTAAGTCACACCCACTTTCCCAGTAAAACCGAAGAAATCGTAACGATGCGACAAGCAGTTGCTGAGATCTACTCAAAACAAAAGAAGAACTAGACCTGCATGCAGGAATGACGGGTTTCACTGGTGCCACGTCACTTTCGGTGCCACGTTACCCATAAACATATGTCACTTCCGATACCAATGAAACCATCAAACAGGTTTCCACATAAGCATTGTAAACATCAAATAAAATGGACGAAGAATCAACCAAATCCAGCAATATCAATTCATTTTATATATATATATGTTACTTGTAAGTGATCCTGGCAAAATTTCATTACTTCCGGTGATAATGAAAATGTTCAATTAGTTTTATGAAATCAGAAATGGCATAAGGCATCATAATGGCGAAAATTGTATGTAAATCGAATGAGAATTGCCACTTTTATAGACCAAAAACCTTGAAAAGTGACTTGTAGAAAATCGTCTATTTCTCGGCAACCGTACACGATAAAAACTATCTTTTGGTATCTATATGATCGTATGGGTTCAATCCATTTGTTGATTGGAATCAAATATCATAATTTGAAATATATTACAAATCAGACTCATTTGAAAAAAATGTCTGTTTTGAAGGCTAAAAATACAGTTTTTGCCAAAATGACATTACTTCCGGTGATACTGAAAATGTTAAATTAGTTCTATGAAATCATAAATGACACAAGATATCATATGGTGAAAATTTTATGAAAATCGAATAATAACTGACACTTTTATAGACCAAAAACCTTGAAAAGTGACTTAAGGAAAATCGCCCATTTCTCTGCAACCGTACAAGTTAGAAACCATTTTGTGGTATCTGTATGATCGTATGGGTTCAATCTATTTGATCAATAGAATCAAATATCACAATTTGAAAAAAATAACAAATACGACTCATTTGAATAAAATATTGTTTTTTGAAGGCTAAAATTTAAGTTTTGAGCAAATGACGTCATTTCCGGTGGCAGCGCAAGGGGTAAAATGGTTTGACATAGTCCACTATGGCATTAGGCATCCAATGGCGAAAGAAAATTGAAAATCGAATAATAATTGATTCTTTTACAGCCAAAATTACGTGAAAAGTGAATCATGCAAAATTGCCTATTTCTCGGCAACTGCTTATATTACAAACTAATTTTCACATACATTCTCTTCGTATGGATTATAGCTACAAGTTTATAAAAGTTACGTAAAAATATTTTAAAATCTGAAAAGCCTGAATGAGTTGTAAATAGGTCAATTTTACGCCTTTTTTCACCTCTTAATCCAATTTGCTAGAAAATGAAAAAGAAATTTAAAAAACTGCTTCCGACATTTTTTGCGCCTTTAAAGGACACACTCTTTGAGTCATATAATTTTTCAAAAAAATAATATTTGTTTTCAAAAAATGTACCTAACTGTCAAAATTGTAGTTTTTGGTAAAATTATGCCATTTCCGGTGCCGACAGATAATACTTTTGGTAATAAAAAAAATGACAATTGAGACAACGAAGCATATGAACTTTGTTTTATACAAATCGAACAATAAAAAATTAATCTAGGACTGAAAAACTGAATTAGCCAATGGAGGCTAAGGAAAACTACTGAGACAAAATTTTTTAACATTTTTGCGCAAGTCAGATGACTCTTTAATTCTGCGCACATCACGACTAAAAAATATTCATAAATAAAAAAGTTTTTTGTAAAATTTTAAATTTCCGAAATTTGGCGCCTAATATCTTCGAAGATTTGCCGAAAATCAAAAATCGAAAGTAGCGCAGCTATGTGCCCTGTCTCCAGCTATGCCAAAATGTATCGAAAGTTAAAATCCCATGATTATTGTTAAAATTACCGCAATATTTGTAAAAACGATAACTTCGGTGATTTCGGACATTTCGCATTGTCGCAGAACGTTCAAAATAGCTTTATCCTCTAAGTCACACCCACTTTCCCAGTAAAACCGAAGAAATCGTAACGATGCGACACGTAGTTGCTGAGATCTACTCAAAACAAAAGAAGAATAATAATAATAATAACTAGACCTGCAAGCAGCACTGAACCGGCTTTCAGGAATCATACAGGAAGTTTATTATACCATAGCCGATCCATTGAGCTACCAAACTATACTTTAGTTGTTTTGCTTCAGCGACACCCTCTATCATATGTAAAAGTAATATTTGCTGGCGAAAAGACCGGTCAAAATTGTAAATTAAGGCAAAATTACGTCACTTCCGGTACCGAAAGAAATTTTTATAGGTGAAAAATAAGTCGAAAATTCGCAACATACAAAATACAAACTTTGTTTTATACATATCGGGCAATAAATAATTAACCTATAACCCATAAACTGAAATTAAGAAGGTAAAAAACTTAAAAGTGACCCTGGGACAATTGGCTATTTTTCGACAAGGGAACATGCTAGAAGCCTTTTCTTGATATCAATATGATGGTATTGATTCAATCTTACTGCCCATTAGAGTCAGACGTTATAAAGTTAAACGAATAATGAATATAGATCACTTCAAAAAAATGTTTGTTTTGAAGGCTAAAAATACGTTTTTTGCAAAAATTACATTACTTCCGGTGATATTGAAAATGTTAACTTGGTTCATAGAAGTCATAAATGGCATAAGGCATCAAATGGTAAAAAGATTATAAAAATCGAATAATAATTGACACTTTTATAGACCAAAAACCTTGAAAAGTGACTTATAGAAGATCGCCTATTTCTCTGAAACCGTACAAGTTAGAAACCATTTTGTGGTATCTGTATGGTCGTATGGCTTCATTCTATTCGTTGATGGGAATCAAATATCATAATTTTAAAAATATTATAAGACTCATTTGAATACAATTTTAGTTTTTTAGGTTAAAAATACAGTTTTTGCCCAAATGACGTCATTTCCGGTCACAGTGAAATTGTAAAATTGGCTTGACCTAGAACAAATTGACACTAAGCATCAAATGGAAAAATAATATTGCAAATCGAATAATAATTCACTCTTTTATAGGCAAAATAACGTGAAAAGTGACGCATGCAAAATTGCATATTCCTCGGCAACTGCTCATATTACAAACTAATTTTCGCATACAATCTCTTCTTCTGGATTATTGCTACGAGTTTATTAAAATTACAAATAAATATTTCAAAATATGAAGACGCTGAATGAATTGTAAACAACTGAATTTTACACTTTATTTTACATTTTATTCGAAATTGCCCGAAAATGAAATTGAAATTATAAAATCTGAGCTAAGGATATTGTGCACCTTTGCAGGGTGCATCCGTTTAGTTATATCAGTTTTGAAAAAAAATAATATTTGCTTTCAAAAAGTAGTACCGAACTGTCAAAATTATAGTTTTTGTTAATATTACGTCACTTCCGTTGCCGACAGAAAAATTTCATCATAACAAAAAAAATTACAATTGGGACCACGGAGCATATGAACTTTGTTTTATACAAATCGAACAATAAATAATTTTTCTGGGTACGAAAAACTAAATTAGCCGTTGGCGGCTAACGCAAATAACCGAGACAATTTTTTTTCCCATTTCTGGTCAAGTAGGATGATATTTTAACCCTGTGTAAAATACCATCAAAAAATATTCATAAATAAAAAAGGTTTTCGTAAAAAAAATATTTTTTATCAAAATATCGGACATTTTTTCGACTACTTCCGGTTTTACGATCGTTGTCGTGATAGCTTTACGAAGTTCTTTGGATACTTAACTTTCTGTACCAGAAGTGTCAGAAACATCCATTGAGTAGTTTTGGAAAAAAAGATAAATTAAAGAGCGTTTACAAAAATTTTACGATTTTTCAATTTTTTTCAAAGTTTGATGTCATTTTTGGACCACCTATATTATTTCAATGCTTTTCATTTTGGATTCACTATATAGACAACCGATAGGACTATGAGTAAGAAAAGTTTCAGAAAAATCGTAGGCGTCGTTTTCGAGAAAAGGGCGTCTCAGAATGTTAAAAAATCGGAAAATACTAGATTTTTGGCATACAATAATTTATTTCCTTACCATCGAAATCGTATTATTTAGATACCATATGATGGTCCATTAATAGGGCTATCCAGCGACACTTTAGTTCTTTTGGTCCGCTATTACCTAAGGGAGAAATCAAGTTTTTCGCAAGTGCGACAATATTTTTAACCTTTTTTTTCATTTTTTGAATACTCCCGGTATGGTTATTATTGTCGGAATAGTTTTAATAGCCGGTTTGGGCGCTAAAATAGCCACAGGGCTCTGTAATGATATATTACATTATCTGATCAGATAAAATGCCCCTGAGAAATCCTATGTTCAAAAGTGCAAAAAATGCAAAAAATTTAAAATATCGAAAATTAAATTTCAATAATTACATACATATTATACATCGTTAGAATCGTAATTAGGTCAGCTATCTGAATATACAACCTTTTTTTAAAAATCTCTTAAAATAAAAAAATAGTAGAGCATTTTTCAAAATTTCACGATTTTTCGACTTTTTTCGATTTTCAGTCCCTTTTTTATTCTATTCCAGACATTTTAAAGTCCTATTGGTTGGCTTCATGCAAAATATCTCTAAAAGGACTCTCGATAGAAAAAATTAAAAAAAAATTGTAGGTTAAGTTTTCGAGATACAGGCGTCCAAAAATGCTAAAAATCAGAAAATTCGTGATTTTCAGCGTGCCATATTTTGCTTCCTGATCATAGAATCCGTATGAATTGGGTATCATACGATAGTACAATCCTAGTGCAGTCCAATGGTACCCTAATTTTTTTAATCCATTGATATCGGACGGAGAAATCGCGTTTTTCCCCAAAATATCCATTTTTTGCATTTTTTTCAAAATATTGCCCATTATTTCGACCACTTCCGGTTTAAGGATTCTTGTCGAAATTGCTTTATAAGTTGGTATTGGACTATAACTTCATGTTCCAGAAGTTTCAGAAACGTCAATTCTGCCATAAACCGAAACCCGAGCTCACAAAATGGGAAGAAAATTCGAAAAAAATCGAAAAATAAAGGGCGATAACTCTGAATGAAACTTATATTACTGGAATCGGATGGACTTCAGGTATCCAAAAATGTAGGTCAAATTTGAAAATTTTTAAAAATAACAAAAATTGTCTCGTAAACAACATCTTTTCAATTTTCAAACGATAAAAGTCATAGACGAATGTTCGAAATTGAAAAATGTGAGATAGCCATTGTCTCAGAAAAGATTCAGGGATTCCAAAAATGTAATTTGTTTGAAAATGGATAACGAATTGACGAAACTATGGCCAATTTTCAATTTTTAGACAACGTACAAAGTTCGGTCACTTCCGGTATGCGCAGAAATTTCGAAAATATTTTATCAAGTAGCCACCACATGGTTTCCCGATAGAAAATCTAATTCCAGATCGATATCTGTTTCGATCATAGAGATCTAGGCCCTCGCGGTAAATAATAATAATAATAATAATTTTAGTAATCTCAATAGGCTTTCAGACGAAAGTCTGAAAGCCTAATAAGAACTAGACCTGCATGCAGGAATGACGGGTTTCACTGGTGCCACGTCACTTTCGGTGCCACGTTACCCTTAAACATATGTCACTTCCGATACCAATGAAACCATCAAACAGGTTTCCACATAAGCATTGTAAACATCAAATAAAATGGACGAAGAATCAACCAAATCCAGCAATATCAATTCATTTTATATATATATTACTTGTAAGTGATCCTGGCAAAATTTCATTACTTCCGGTGATAATGAAACTGTTCAATTAGTTTTATTAAATCAGAAATGGCATAAGGCAGCATAATGGCGAAAATTGTATGTAAATCGAATGAGAATTGCCACTTTTATAGACCAAAAACCTTGAAAAGTGACTTGTAGAAAATCGTCTATTTCTCGGCAACCGTGCACGATAAAAACTATCTTTTGGTATCTATATGATCGTATGGGTTCAATCCATTTGTTGATTGGAATCAAATATCATAATTTGAAATATATTACAAATCAGACTCATTTGAAAAAAATGTCTGTTTTGAAGGCTAAAAATACAGTTTTTGCCAAAATGACCTTACTTCCGGTGATACTGAAAATGTTAAATTAGTTCTATGAAATCATAAATGACACAAGATATCATATGGTGAAAATTTTATGAAAATCGAATAATAACTGACACTTTTATAGACCAAAAACCTTGAAAAGTGACTTAAGGAAAATCGCCCATTTCTCTGCAACCGTACAAGTTAGAAACCATTTTGTGGTATCTGTATGATCGTATGGGTTCAATCTATTTGATCAATAGAATCAAATATCACAATTTGAAAAAAATAACAAATACGACTCATTTGAATAAAATATTGTTTTTTGAAGGCTAAAATTTAAGTTTTGAGCAAATGACGTCATTTCCGGTGGCAGCGCAAGGGGTAAAATGGTTTGACATAGTCCACTATGGCATTAGGCATCCAATGGCGAAAGAAAATTGAAAATCGAATAATAATTGATTCTTTTACAGCCAAAATTACGTGAAAAGTGACTCGTGCAAAATTGCCTATTTCTCGGCAACTGCTTATATTACAAACTAATTTTCACATACATTCTCTTCGTATGGATTATAGCTACAAGTTTATAAAAGTTACGTAAAAATATTTTAAAATCTGAAAAGCCTGAATGAGTTGTAAATAGGTCAATTTTACGCCTTTTTTCACCTCTTAATCCAATTTGCTAGAAAATGAAAAAGAAATTTAAAAAACTGCTTCCGACATTTTTTGCGCCTTTAAAGGACACACTCTTTGAGTCATATAATTTTTCAAAAAAATAATATTTGTTTTCAAAAAATGTACCTAACTGTCAAAATTGTAGTTTTTGGTAAAATTATGCCACTTCCGGTGCCGACAGATAACACTTTTGGTAATAAAAAAAATGACAATTGAGACAACGAAGCATATGAACTTTGTTTTATACAAATCGAACAATAAAAAATTAATCTAGGACTGAAAAACTGAATTAGCCAATGGAGGCCAAGGAAAATTACTGAGACAAAATTTTTTAACATTTTTGCGCAAGTCAGATGACTCTTTAATTCTGTGCACAACACGACTAAAACATATTCATAAATAAAAAAGTTTTTTGTAAAATTTTAAATTTCCGAAATTTGGCGCCTAATATCTTCGAAGATTTGCCGAAAATCAAAAATCGAAAGTAGCGCAGCTATGTGCCCTGTCTCCAGCTATGCCAAAATGTATCGAAAGTTAAAATCCCATGATTATTGTTAAAATTACCGCAATATTTGTAAAAACGATAACTTCGGTGATTTCGGACATTTCGCATTGTCGCAGAACGTTTAAAATAGCTTTATCCTCTAAGTCACACCCACTTTCCCAGTAAAACCGAAGAAATCGTAACGATGCGACACGTAGTTGCTGAGATCTACTCAATGCAAAAGAAGAATAATAATAATAATAATAAGAATAATAATTTTAACAAAAACAATAGTGTTTCACACAAGCTTCGCAGTGTGAAACCCTAATAATAATTTTAACAAAAACAATAGTGTTTCACACAAGCTTCGCAGTGTGAAACCCTAATAATAACTAGACCTGCATGCAGGAATGACGGGTTTCACTGGTGCCACGTTACCCTTTAACATGTCACTTCCGGTGCCACGTTACCCTTGAACATATGTCACTTCCGGTACCAATGAAACCATTAAACAGGTTTGCCCATAAGCATTGCACACATCAAATAAATTGGACGCAGAATCAACCAAATCCAGCAAATATCAATTCATTTTATACATCTGTTACTTGTAAGTGATCCTGACAAAATTACATTACTTCCGGTGATAATGCAAATGTTCAATTAGTTTTATGAAATCCGAAATGGCATATGACATCATATAGTGAAAATTTTATGTAAATAGAATAATAATTGCCACTTTTATAGACCAAAAACCTTGAAAAGTGACTTGTAGACAATCGACTATTTCTCTGCAACCGCACAAGTTAGAAGCCATTTTTTGGTGTCTGTATGATCGTATGGGTTCAATCCATTTGTTGAATGGAATCAAATATCATAATTTTGAAAACATTACAAATCAGACTCATTTGAATAAAATATCTGTTTTGAAGGCTAAAAATTCAGTTTTTGACAAAATGACATCACTTCCGGTGATACTAAAAAAGTTAAATTAGTTCTATGAAATCGTAAATGGCATAAGACATCATATGGTGAAAATTTTGTGAAAATCGAATAATAACTAATTCTTTTAGAGCCAAAATAAAGTAAAAAGTGGCTTGTGGAAAATCATCCATTTCTCTGCAACCGTACAAGTTAGAAACCATTTTGTGGTATCTATATGATCGTATCGGTTCATTCTATTTGTTGATGGGAACCAAATTTCATAATTCTAAAAATATTACAAATAATACTCATTTGAATAAAAAATGTATTTTTAAGGCTAAAAATTCAGTTATTGCCTAAATGACGTCACTTCCGGTAACAGAGAAAGTGTTAAAATGGTTTGGAATAGTCGACTGTGGCAATAGGCAACAGACAGTGAAAGAAAATTGAAAATCGAATAATAATTGATTCTTTTACAGCCAAAATAACGGGAAAAGTGACTCTTGCAAAATTTCCCATTTCTCGGCAACTGCTTATATAACAAACTAAATTTCACATACATTCTCTTTGTATGGATTATTGCTACAAGTTTATGAAAGTATCGAAGAAATATTTTAATATATGAAGACACTGGATGGGTTGTAAATAGCTTATTTTTACCCCTTTTTTTTACCTTTTAACCGAAATGGCCCGAAAACAAAATCGAAATTAAAAAAACTGAGTCCGAGATTTTGTGCACCTTTACAGGGCGCATCTTTTGAGTAAGATCAGATTAGTAGAAAATAGTATTTGCTTTCAAAATGTTGTACCGAACTGTCAATATTGTAGTTTTTGCTGAATTAACGCCATTTCCGGTGCCTACAGGAAACTCCACCGGTAACAAAAAAAATGGCATTTTGAACCACGGAACATATGAACATGGTTTTATACAAATCGAACAATAAATAATTAACGTAGGACTGAAAAACTGAATTAGCCAATGGCGGCCAAGGAAAATTACGGAAACAAAAAATGTTGACATTTTTGTTCAAATCAGATGACTCTTTAACTTTGATTAAAATGTCATATAAAAATATTAATAAATAAAAAAGTTTTTTGTAAAAATTTAAATTTTCAAAATTTGGCGCCTAAGATCTTCCAAGATTCGTCGAAAATCAAAAATCAAAAGTAACATAGCTATGTCCCCTGTTTCTGTCTATGTCAAAATGCATCATATGCTAAAATCCAATGATTATTATTAATATTACGGCAATATTTCAAAAAACGACATTTTCGGTGATTTCGGACATTTCGCAATGTCGCAGAATGCCGGGAATAGCTTTAATCTCTAAGTCACACCCAGTTTCCCAGTAAAACTGAAGACACTGTATCGATCGAACAAGAAGTTGCTGAGATATAAGCAAATTGGAAAAAAAAAATAATAATAAGAAGAAGAATAATAATAAGAATAATTTTAACAAAAACAATAGTGTTTCACACAAGCTACGCAGTGTGAAACCCTAATAATAAGAATAATAATTTTAACAAAAACAATAGTGTTTCACACAAGCTACGCAGTGTGAAACCCTAATAAGAATATAAATTTAGCTGTTGCTTATAAAGGTCTTCATAAATTTCATGTACAGTTATGAAATCTGCGTTAGACTATAGTAAATAAATAGACCTATGTAGATTAATTAGTATATCAAATAAGCAAGTCGAACTTAAAACTGTTAGATGTATGGTAATACTTTTCTAGCCATTGTAGACTTTAGAATAACCTCAGTTAGTTTTATATTAATTTTCTTTATTTCTGAACATCAAAATTCTTTTCAGTTTTCCAAGACGAGTTTTGTGGCATAATTGCATGGTAGCAAAAACAAAAATTATATTAGATTTTATTATTTATTTTCAGTTTTTCTAGACGAGTTTTATGGCTTAAAGTTAATAGAAGTTACAACCCGAGAGTTGTTGCAGGATACTTCCATGAATATATTGATGAAATAAGAGGAGAAGATTTGTGTCTTGTATTATTATTACTTGTTTATTATTTTAAATTTGATATTCTACTGCAGGTGTTCCTCGATGTATCAGAAGTGATTGCGGTACAGAAAAATCTCTGATAAAGAATATACAGATAGCCTTTAGATGGGATCATTTGGATAATATGAGTGGTGAAAAAAGTTTCTTAAGTGGTAAATCAACCTCAAATCAGGTAGGCATGATCTAAAAATTTGTCATATAATATACATTAATGTGTAAAAGAATTGTTGTCTGCAACTGTCTGTTTTACGGTAGGGCGAGGGGTGAGGCGTAAAGAGGCTGTCTTTTTATTACAGCTGGAGATCTGCCTGAAATTAACTGAAACTTGTTTTTGACTGTGAAGTTACTACCCTTTGAACATGTAAATTTCCTGCTTAATTTCATATTACATAGTACATCTTCAAATTTTTACTGGCATTATATTTAAATTCAGGTACATTTATGTATTTCATTTTTAGAGAATAGAGAGGGGTGGCTTTCAAGTAAGCAGAGCGAGGGTCAGTTTTGGATTGACTATTTCAAAAACTTGGAATCTGATGGGTTGAGATGTAAGTACATTCAACTGCTTAAACGAAACTCTTTTTAATGACGATTTCTTTTAATAGGAATAGTTTTCTTATAATTATTATTTTTAACATCAGGGAAGTCCAGCGATTTTGTTTTACAAGACTCATACAGTCCGATTTAGATCAATGCAGGCAAGATTGGAATCAGCATTTAATCCGAAAAAGTAAGAACGCCGAAAGCCCCTCTGGAAAACCTGATCTTCTTTTTTTTGCTCCAGAAATGTTTGGTAACTATTTGTTTTGCATCTTATCGATTTTATTTAAGAACATGCACTTGATTTGTGTTTTATACCCTTAGTATTTACCAATTTGAGCACATTATTAAATATTACACATTATTTCCTACAGGAACAGTAGATTACAAGAACCCAATTCCAAGAGAAGACATAGATAGTTTGGCCGAATTCTGTGAATATCCGTTGCCCAGGGATGTGACTCGTACTACAATAATTTATTAAAACAGTTGTGTGGGGAGAGAGGACGAGTAGCATCTTCCTCGCCAGCAGAAGCTATGGAACTTTATAACTGGCTTGTAGTTGTAACATTTTTGTAATTAATATTATTTTGTGACGTTTCTCTGTCATCCTTCAAAATGATGTGGCTAACAACATCCCCTGAACGCCGGCACACAAACACAATAAGCAACGTATTAACTGAACAGTATATGTTCACGGTAAGGCCTACAATAGTTTCGCAACTGGGCTATTGTTAAGGATAAAAAGACTCAATGATATTGTCGTGTATTTTAATTTTATTAAAACTAGGTTCTAAAATTTGAATAAAAATGAATAGAAAATTATAGAGTTTTGGAGTTTTATGTGTTACCCCTATGTAATTTACAGTAAACTCTTTGTTAACGACCGTATATTATTTATATGCATGATCATAGTATGATAATACTTGATAAAAAGACGTGAGAAAAAAAAAACAAAAAAAAAAAACCTGTCAAACAAAATCATGTTTCAAAACATATTTGACTAAAATAAATAAATGATAAATGATATAAAATTGTAACTTAATATGAATTAATAGAAGAAAATTATTAAATTTCACATCAATCGGATGGTATTTTTAGCCTCTAGGGAGTCCACAAGACTTTTCATAATGGTCAATGGCCATACACAAGAATTATCGGAAAACCCAAATGCAAATAGGCTTGGGCATCTCTTGAACTTAAACACTGTGCATAAATTTCAATCATGATAACTTTAGCCAAAACCAAATGGCAACGAGTTGATGACAAATTCAGAATGCAAACATTGGAAGCATTTGTGGTTCAAAAATGAATATACAAAGCAGCCGAAAGAAATGATGTATACCAGTCAAATCTATATGGGCTGAACCGTGTACATTTTAAATCTAAGTAAACAGGTTTTGAAAGTAGGCTACAAGTCCTAACTCAATCAAAATCTCCTCCATTTTATATACAAGAAGTAAATTGTAGCCATTGCGCATGTAACTAACTATAAACTTCCGAGGCGAGAGTCGCCGTTAAGAAAGACGCCGATTTTTTCGGCGACTTTTTCCGGCGACTTTCTTAATGGCGACTCTCGTGTTGTGAAAATCGCGGGTCGCCGATAAGCTAGTATGATGAAAAAGTCGGCGACGTTCTCAACGGCGACGTACTCTCGCGTTGTATCTAGAAACACGCCGATCTGAATGGACGCTTTCAGCCACCATAAATAACGCCGATCCGCCGACGCCTTCATTGTTAGAAACCACTGCCGGAAGAAAAAATGTAGCCAATGACTATGCAGTCACCATCCAATCAGAATTTAGTTCAATCCCTTATTACCAAACGTTCATTTCACTATAATAATGGATTAGAGTTTATCGACAGCAAATTGAGTAGGAATTTTACAATTCACATTAACAGAAAATATCAGGTGACTTATAAATTGTTTGTTTAATATAATTATCATTTAAATTTACTATTATTAAAGTCCCAGATCCATACTGGCCGCGATGGAATGATTGGTCCAGGACTACACTGTAGGAATACCCGAGCAATGGCCATTGCTGGATTGACCTATTGGCTTCTGATACTTGAGCTTTTGGTGGAGTGTGTTTTTTCCCCGTTCAATCAAATATATCCTAAGTACAGCAGCATGACAACCCTTCGTTTAATCTGGTGTCTTCCCTAAAGCTTTGGACATAGATTTAAGGTATTAAAAACGGTGAAAGTCTTGTTCGTCTCCATGCAGTATTGTTTACATATTGTATCAATGCTGATAGCCTCGTTTGTCACACATTGAGTTTTTCTACAATCCACTGCAATGCACTGGTTAATTGGGCATAATTAAATCATAACGGAACGTTATGTAAACATATTTGGTCCAATGTGGAACTATGTTTAAAGCTTAATTAAATTGTTAGGTGGTTTGCTATTGGTTGTTAATAATACTATTGACCAGTCATAATTTAAAACAGAAATTTGCTTCCATAAAAGCAGTGCATAGTAGTGGGATTAACTGTAATCAAACGAAACACTGTGGGGGGTATGGTGGTATTATGGCATGGAAGTGGGAGAGCAGGGCTCTGGCATTTTTGGTTGCTTCTCCAGAAGGTTTGAGACCCGAGATCATCAATGATTTTCATTGTAGGAATGCGTGTGGTATTATAGTCTGCGAGAGCAGGACACTGCATTTTGTTGCTTCTCCAGAAGGTTGAGACTCTGCATTTGAGATCCCGTATACACATTGGAATGCACGTAAAAGATCCCTTGGCAGTTGGAATTCGATATAAGAGTAGGCCGTAGCGCCTCTGCCCGGGCAAATTTCCCTCATAGCACACTGTATGGTGTATGCCCGTCTTCCACTAGCCCAGGTTATGTGCAAAAGAGTAGGACGTTCAATCCCATTTCATTTCATTTTCATCATTTTTGTCATCGATCCGTGACATTAGACACACAAATGAATGATTACTATAACTGCGTTGTTTGCAAATTAGCACATTACTAGTAGTCTCATTTTACCTTTTTCAGAATGACTGATCGGAAGGCAGTTATTAAGAATGTCGACATGGCTGAAGATATGCAAAGTGATTCCATTGAATGTGCCTCTCAAGCCTTTGAAAAATATAATATTGAGAAGGATATTGCTGCTTATATTAAAAAAGAATTCGACAAAAAGTACAACCCGACATGGCATGTCATTGTTGGCAGAAACTTTGGAAGCTATGTAACCCACGAAACTAAGCATTTCATTTACTTTTATCTTGGACAGGTTGCCATCCTTCTCTTCAAATCTGGATAAATCATTAGACCGATGCACTTAGGAAAAATCTGTATATGGTGAAAATTATGTGTTATAATTTCTATGCTATATTTTGGCTTTGTTGAGTTTCATCTATTTTGTATAAAATACGAAGAGCAAGTATATAAAAGTGTACAAACCTACTAATAGTTTTTAAATGCTTTTTGTTACGCTGATTTCTGCATGTACTCCGTCATTGGCAAAACGGGCCAACAAGCGCTATTGAGATAATAATATAACAGCGTTCGGAAGGGACGAAAAACCAAACACAGGACCTCCGTGTTAGCGACCCAACTTCTTGCTCACTGAGCCACCGCGGCTCCTGTATGGTTTTGATGATTATGCAGGCTGTTTGTAAATGACGTAATAATAATACTATTGTAATGGTTACAGGCGCGGATCCAGAGGGGGGGTCCAGGGGGTCCGGACCCCCCCCCCCCTGCTCAGGCTTGAAAATTTTTTATGCGATTTCATTGGCGATTTAGACCTGTAATTTTGGAATTTACCTTCCGGAAATACGTCAGAATGAACCAAATTGAACCTAATTTACCAAATTAATCGGTTGAGAGCAATTAGTTAAGCAATTATCAAACCTAGACCCCCCCCCCCCTGCAAAAAATCCTGGATCCGCGCCTGGGTTAGTTCAACATTGTACGTAATAATACTATTGTAGTGTTTAGTTCGAGATACAATCTCACAAAAGTATATAAAAATTGGGTTATATCTACTTAAAATATGGAAAGTAGAGTTACCAAATCTTACTAGGAAAATAATGGATTCCCCGAAAACGTCCCTGAAGCGCGCACAAGACAAAAGTTTAATTGGTAGCCCGGTGATTAGTGCTGTCTGATACAGTGGTGTCAAGGGACAGGTTGCACACGTAGATTGTCTGACATCTTTCAATTAACATGGTCGTGAGTTGACGTGGAAAGGTGGGGAACTTAAACGTACAACATATTCTTACGGCAGTGGATATTTCCAGAATTTATGATAAAAGGACAGCAATTCAAGACCATGTCAAAATACGATCAATTCTCCTTCGACTTGCCAGTGACACACAAACATGACTTGTATAAACAGATCGTTTATATTTAGGGTATTTCCTCGAGAATACAATTTGAGAGGGACTAGGAGCAAAATTGTTTAGTTGATGAGTTTGAATATGTTTTAGCCAAAATATATCATCTAATCACCAAGTTTGTACATGGGAAGGCGTTTAAGCACTAAAACTTTCTTTTCCAGTTGACACGAAATACTTTGAGAGTTGATTCCGTTCTTTAGTGTGCAGTTATTATTCCGGGGCGTATCAAAAGCCTTCACATATTAATAAGGAATTTTGCTTTGTTACTTATTCGAGGATGCGAGTGTGTGTGTGTGTGTGTGGGGGGGGGGGGCTTATGATCCAACAAGAGCGTTTCAGATCACAAGGTTCGTATAGTGATTTCGATACCACACTTGTACGTGACATTTTTCACCGACTCATTTATAAATACTATAATTAACATACATTATAAATAAACTAAAGAAATACACCAACAGATTCATTTAGCAATACGGGGACTTAAACTAAATATTCAGGGATTCTACATGTACACGAGAGCAGTGTTCTTGGACATATGTAAAGCTTTTCACGGGGATTGGCATGTAGAAATACGAGGAGACATACTTGGATGACTTCATAACTATTTAAAGAAAAATAACAATCTGTTGTTACTGTTCTCGATCCGCACCTTTTTCTTACCAATATAAATTACATGTATATTACATGTGAATGGTATCTGAAAATTAATGGGGTTTTACGTCCTACTGTCCTGCTCCAACTGCCAAGGGATCTTTTACGTCCCATCCCAACGACTAGACAGCTGTTCTTGTCAGGCCTTCAGTCAATATTTAAGATCCCCAAAACATATACTAACCCGTAACAATTACACGGACCAACTAGATAACAAATTAGAGCAGCTGTTTTTCATTGTGTGCACTTAGGTCCATATCATGTGGTGCTGTAAGGGGGTTCCAGTCACATGACGAATCCGATTTTTTTTTTAACGCTAAAAGAGGCATAGAAGACTGAAATTTACTGTAAAATGATAAACGACTTTCCTCCATCCCTCCTATCTCCATGATTTAACCAACGACAGAGTAGAAGGGGCGGGTGGGGTGGGTCCTTAATATGTGTGAATATATTATGATTTGTATAGGACAATAGAAATAACGTCATATACATAGATGTGGCTGTAACGTCGCTCGATTATTTTTTTTTAAAAAAAAAATATCTTTAGGTCTGTATTATTAATTACTATTAATTATTATCATAAGGTAGGCCTATTTTCGTTTTGAGTCCACGGAGCCGCGGGTTGGATAAGACGTGAATATGTTTTTTCTTGCAATTTCACGAAGATGGCCCAATATATTATAGCCTGTGGATTTGGTCCTATATTTAATTCTAAACTAACTCTAACCGGAAATCTTTTCGGGTACCGGTATTTCAGATTCTGCCCCCCCCCTCCCCCTTAACAGTCATCGAGCCCGTTCGCCTTTGGAGAGCACCGTAGACCGGTGCGACCTTTTTTTTAGCCAACTTCACACCTTGTAAAATATGTAAAAATAGCGGCACACTAAGAAAGATCTTGCGGCACACATGTGGTACACCGGTTGTGAATCACTGTCCTAGGCTCTTCGCCGAAGGGAGGTGTATCCAAATTTTCTTAAGGTGGGGAGGGGGGGGGGCTCCCTGGACGTCTGTAGCCCGAACTCTTTTTATCGGGCATTTCCGGTTTTGCCCCAAACATTCGCCGAGCCAGTTTGGAAATCGTCCGTTGACCGTCAAGTGTAAGTACAACGACAACCCCAGAACCCTTCCCAACAATTTTAGACTAGCTATAGGACCTGGGCTCCCGGCGGAAGGCGATAATAGACCCGACTGTGCCTGAAAAAAAATTATTCGTTTCATCTAATCGTTTCAGTCTAAATTTGGCAAATCTTGTAAGCCTTTACTATCCAGCCACTAAACCGTTTCCGGAAGTTGGACACTTATAAATATCAACCCTTCTAGTTTGTAGTACTGAAGAAATAAATTCTCTGAATAATTTCATTTAACTGAGCGAATTCTTTAACAATCATTTGATTATAAATTGGTCAAGCGTGCTCTCGACCTCCGTAAGTATATTATTGTGATTGGTTTGTCGAGGTAATTGATTTTGATTTGAAAGTCTCGCCACTATCCAAAAGAGACTGGTGAAACAAATCTTAAAGGAAAACAATAAGACGTCGTTTTTTAAAAGCTGGGGTCTAAATTAACACCTTTTTCACAATGTACTAAATAGATAAGATAGAACGGAAATTGGCAATCCTTGTTTCAAGTTGGTAAGCCCTAAATTTGAGAAAAAATCTCTGTTATAATGTTATAAATATGATACAATCTTTTATAGTGTTGAATAAATAAAAACAATTCGATTCAAAACAGACGAGTTGCTCCCCCTTGCTTGATCTTGATTGAATTGTCTGTCTGGTGCCAGAAAGAGATATAACATTGTTATATCAATTGATATAGCCCTACCTTTCGTATAATCTTCATTTTCAAACTTAACTCAGCTAATTACTGAAAATACCAGCTCTAGCCAAGATGGCGCTAATGTTGTAGTTCCTTATAGTAAAGAACAATTGCACTTTTGCGGTCTGCAGAGCGCAGGCTACTCCTTGTTTTGCCAGACTTGATGTTTTTGACTGAAGAATTGATTCAAAATCTCTGACCACTGCCACTGGTACATGTATGTTAGAAAATGCAATAGCATGTTTCTTTCTTTTTTCCAGTGTCATTTTGACATTTTGTTGCATGGTGCTTCTGAAATAGATCAGATATGTACTGGTATGTGATGGTCCATTGAAATTGAATAATTGATCGTTGGAGGGGTTAGATCGACCAACCCTATGGCTCTTCAATTTTATATACCCCACTATCCCCTATAATCCCTATCCACCTACATGATTGGTAATGGTTAAATTCTAATGCAAGCTTTGTATGCTCGTTCCATCGAACTCACAATTTAGATGTACATTGACATTGTATCAGTATACATGTACATGTATGTGACAAGAGTATGGTTGCCTGGTTAATTTAGTGGGTTTTCTGTGCATTATTATTAGAAATAAAGAATTACCATAAATAGTACAAAAGACCATAATTATTTATATGAAGGTCCATTAAATTTTAAAGTCATTATTTATCAGTACAATTTACATTGCATTGAAAATTGATAGTGTTACAAAAATCGTGAAAGATATACTTTGTGGGTTTTTTTTGTTTTTTTTTTTAAAATAATTTTAGTTTGGCATGATATATGATTGTTATTGATATTTTTTTTTGCAGTTTGTATGATTCATTATCTTAACATGACGTCATGAAATAAGTGTTTCTCAGTCCGTTAATATGAATGAAATTGACAATACATCTAGAACTGTTTCTGAGGAATCTGTGATTCCTAGAAAGGTTAGATTTATTAAAAACTTATCACAAAAGTAGAAAAATTTGCATGTAAAAAAGTATGTAGGCCTAAGCTTACAAATACATGTACACTATACTAACTTTTAAAATTAAACATGCATGATTGATTTCCAAAATATACTGAGAGACACAGTGAATACAGACCACAGAATTGACAGCTTAAGTGAGATGTAATGTGTTTTTGTCCAGGTAGATCCTTAGTGGACCCATCTAATGGAAACAATTGATCAGTCTCAGTATGGTGGTGGAGACTATGGTACTCATGCTCTCTTAAATTGGTGTTCTCTGTGTTCAATGGTCAACCTTGGCATAATGTTGTCTTTCAAAGAACTGTAGTAGCAGTCATTGTACGGAAGCTAACTTTTTAAAAATCACACTTTAAACCTCATGTCAACTTTCCCATTCTGTTGAATTCAATTTTTGCATTTATACTAACAGAATCTATCTGTAGTATGTGAAAACATTCTCACTTGTTAGTTTCATCATTGGGATCTGATGTTGCAAAATTCAATATTGCAAGATTAAATCTTAAAGGAGATTTACAATCATCCATACCCATGCCAAAACTCTTTGACAGCAATGATATTTTTTTTAATTGAACCATTTATATATTTATATTTCCGGTTTAAGACTTTTAAAATGTGTGATATTAGTAATGTTATATAGAATTTGTTTCAGGAGATTGATTTTCAAAAGGAAATAATAAAAAGAGATGAGATAATAGCAAGATTAAGTTCTCGATTAAAGGAGTCTTTCTCCCAAAATGAAAACCATGTTCTCATGCAGTTTGAACAAGTTGAACTTTTAAAACAAGAAATAGAAAAACTTCAGGTGGAATTAAGTCAGGTAATTTATTATGTTATTATTTTTATTGTTGTGAAGGACAAGAATGTCATTCTGTACCTGAGGATTCCGAGTAGTGGAGGATTCCTTCTTAATAAAAGAGGTTTCATGTAACTCTTTAATCATTTATCCCATAGTGGACTGGAATGCAATTATAATGAAGTTATCTAGTCATTGACTTCCCTTTTGGAGCAAATTTATGGATCTGGTCAAGTGTTTTTTTATTCTCGATTTGAAATATTTCTTACTATAAAAACTTTATTTCCCTTTTTTTTAAATCTTTTACAGGCAGATGAAAAACTGAAAGCACAAGAGATTCATCATTTAGGTTCTGTTCAGGCTATTGAAAATGTAAAAGGGGAAGTTTATAGTCTTCAAAATTGTTTACAAAATGTGACTATCCTTGATCCTAACTCACACACCAATACTATTCCATCCTCTTCCAGTGAGACCCATCAGTGTAACTCGATTTCAAGTTCGAATCCTAACTGTGTTGAGAACAGCACTGAGGATCTTGCATATAATTTAAGAGAGCTGCAACAACAATTGGAAAATCTAGAAGAGAAGAGACTGAAGGATTTACGTATGCAAGAAGCCGAACTGATGGTTAAATATGAAGAAGAATTGGCCCAGCATAAAAGAGATCTTGAAGTAAGATTCATCCAAAAGTCTGAAGCAGAGAATGCCAGAAAGCAGAGAGAGTTCATCAAAGCTTTTCAGAAGATGAAGAAAAATATGAAGAAAACCACCAATCACAAAAATGATGAGAATAATCTAGCCAAAGAGAATGAAAAATTACCAGAGAAAAAGGAGAGTGATATTGTACAAAAACTTGCACTTGAAAATCAGGTGGGACTTTATGAATTCAATAATTCGACTGTTGCGTTGAATTATTAACTTTCTAATTAATGTTAGCTGTACTTTTCAATATTAAATGGATACATGTATTCATTAGATTATGATTAGTAATTCGTAATTCACCGTAAATCTTTTTCTTGATGTGAACATAGCAAATTTTTGTCCCCCGCCTTTCGAAGAAAGTTGGGGGACTATTAAAATGGGTTCGTCCGTCCGTCTGTCTGTCTTTCTGTCTGTCTGTCTGTCTGTCTGTCTGTCTGTCTGTCCGTCTGTCCGTCACACTTTTTGGGACACAATAACTCTCTTCCTAATTGAGCTAGAATGTTCAAACTTGGTGTATGTGTTTATTAGGTCAATGCCTTGATGGAGTTCAAAGATGAGCATTTTCCGCTTAGGGTAAGCAGAGATAAGCAATTTGATTGGTTGATGCTTTGGGACACGATAACTTTAGTTCTAATTAAGTGAGAGTGATGAAACTTAGTGTATAGTTTCATTACAGTAATACCTTGACTAAGTTCGATAATGAGCATTTTCCGCTCAGGGTAAGCAGAGCAATTTGATTGGTCGAGACTTTGGAACACAATAACTCTCCTTCTAATTGAGTTAAAATGTTCAAACTTGGTGTATATGCTTATTAGGTCAATGCCTTGATGGAATTCGGAGATGAGCATTTTCCGCTTAGGGTAAGCAGAGCGATACGCAATTTGATTGGTCGAGACTTTGGAACACAATAACTCTTCTTCTAATGGAGTAAAAATGTTCAAACTTGATGTATATGCTTATAAGGTCAATGCCTTGATGGAGTTCGAAGATGAGCATTTTCCACATAGGGTAAGCAGAGATAAGCAATTTGATTGGTTGATGATTTGGGACCCGATAACTTTAGTTCTTATTAAGTGAGAGTGATGAAACTTGGTGTATAGTTTCATTACAGTAATACCTTGACTAAGTTTGATAATGAGCATTTTCTGCTCAAGGTAAGCAGAGCGATACACATAATTGGTCGAGAGTAGTCGAGACTTTGGAACACAATAACTCTCCTTCTAATTGAGTTAAAATGTTCAAACTTGGTGTATATGCTTATTAGGTCAATGCCTTGATGGAGTTCGAAGATCCTTGACTAAGTTCGATAATGAGCATTTTCCGCTCAGGGTAAGCAGAGCAATTTGATTGGTCGAGACTTTGGAACACAATAACTCTCCTTCTAATTGAGTTAAAATGTTCAAACTTGGTGTATATGCTTATTAGGTCAATGCCTTGATGGAATTCGGAGATGAGCATTTTCCGCTTAGGGTAAGCAGAGCGATACGCAATTTGATTGGTCGAGACTTTGGAACACAATAACTCTTCTTCTAATGGAGTAAAAATGTTCAAACTTGATGTATATGCTTATAAGGTCAATGCCTTGATGGAGTTCGAAGATGAGCATTTTCCACATAGGGTAAGCAGAGATAAGCAATTTGATTGGTTGATGATTTGGGACCCGATAACTTTAGTTCTTATTAAGTGAGAGTGATGAAACTTGGTGTATAGTTTCATTACAGTAATACCTTGACTAAGTTTGATAATGAGCATTTTCTGCTCAAGGTAAGCAGAGCGATACACATAATTGGTCGAGAGTAGTCGAGACTTTGGAACACAATAACTCTCCTTCTAATTGAGTTAAAATGTTCAAACTTGGTGTATATGCTTATTAGGTCAATGCCTTGATGGAGTTCGAAGATGAGCATTTTCCGCTTAGGGTAAGCAGAGATAAGCAATTTGATTGGTTGATACTTTGGGACAAGATAACTTAGGTTCATCTTGATTGATGATTTTTATGCCAATACAATGACTGCATTCTCATTTAGTAATCGATTCGACAGTAACAGTGTATAGAAACGATTGACTTGGACACGAGGGTCCCTTTCCCTTGGCCAAAGGGGCCCTTTTGTCTGCCTTTAGGGTCCCCCTAACTAGGGTACATTTTCATTTTTCTCGTCTGTTTTAGCATTTTTCTTTATAAAACACTTTTGGATGACACTTCGTGTACAGTTTGATTGCTCGATACATTGAAAAAAATAAATGTGCGATTAATTAATATGTGTCTTCTATTTATTTTGGGATTTCGGCGGGGGACATCAGCCTCACTGTTGGCTTGTTAATGATTGCGGTCTGACATATATTTAAGTGCAAAATGCTCGGCCTATGTCAGTGTATGTAGTTACCGATACTGCAAAATGTCAGATCCTTTTTATCCAGAATAGTTTTTTTGGTTTGTGCATAGAACCTAAATTCAGATGCTTTCTATTTTTTATTGGGAGGTTTTTTCCAAGGGAGACAACTGCAAAATGCTCACTTTCTTTCAAATTGTACATTGTAGGAACTAGCAGAAGTACGAGATATTTTATTACAACAAGTCGATATTTCACAAGAAAATCAGGACATATTGAAAAAAGAATTAGATACTTATTTATGTCAGGATCAAACTACCTCTTCAGATGATGACATTTTCATGGATGAAATAGAAAGAATTTCCAAGATACAAACAGATGGTGCTATGATGGAATGGGAAATTCTCTCTCCCTCGGGTGTAGTAAACCGTGAAAATACTCAAACATCATTGGGATTTTTTGAAGATACAATAGATGAAAGGCAGCTTATGTCAGAATTAGTCACAAATGCAGGACCTGTTTCTCAGTGCCAAAATATAGATTGTATAAACATGAGGAATCGACTGCAGGAACTGTTAAAAACAAATGTTTCACAAAATTCTCTTTCAAATGGAGTATTTTGTGATGATGGAGATGATCCACCCAAAGTGAGAAATGAAAATATGTCGGACAACTTAAGTGAAAGTGAAAGTGGTTCTCATTTTTGTTTGTCAGATGAATTTGCATCTAGTGATCTTATCCCACATTTAAAACAATTTAAACAAATTAAAGCTGACCTTGAGCAGAAAATCGAACACCAATTTCACGTGTTTGCTGAGGAAAAAAACAATTTTTCGAAGATCTGTGATGCTTTGAAAATTCAAGTTGAAAACTTACTTTTAGCAAAGAGCCAACTTGAGGAAGAACTTGAAGGTAAAAATGCTGCTCTGTTGACTTTAAGTGAGGAATTTCAAAACACATTAGAAAAGTTTGAATTTAGTAAAGATGATTTACATCAGCATTTGCATTTATTACAAACAGAACAAGCAGACATTTCTGTGAATAATAAAACGCCAGAACATAGCTCCACTAAAACAGCTGATGCTGGTAGTTTTGTACGCGAAGAAGACTTTACATCTATGGATATGATATTAGAGGTATGTATATTCTGTATCAAACTACATGAAAAATTTGGACAAAAATACATTTAATCTTGTTAACTAATGTGTAACACATAGAATTAATAAACCGTAAAGTTTTCATGGCTAGCAGGTTATAGCTGACATACATTGTACATGTAGTGAAAATAATTACGAGTCAGAAAGGTTTCATGGTTAATACATGTACTCACTGACCCGTTGGGGTATAAACAAGACATTCTAAGACAGAATCTCAATCCAGAGGTTAAAGATACATTAGTTAATGTTAATGTAAAATGAATAATTTGAAAATTTCTTTCACATTACTCTATTGTGAGCGAAGATATTAGCCCTAGAAGGTTTGACAAGACGTGTGCGATAATTGTAACTACCGCACTGGCTGCTTAAAGCTAGGTTTTGCTCTTCCATTTTTATACGCCCACATTGAAATGTGGTCGTATATTGTCGTCGCCCCCGTCCGTCGGTCCGGCGTCCACAATTGCTTGTGGACGCTCTACAGGCTAAAGTTAATATCCGATTGACTTTAAATTTATACACAGTGTTTAAGGTCATGATACGAAGGAGCCTATGGTTTTTTAGCGATTTCCGATAATTAGTGCCAGAGTTATGGCCCTTGATCACTTCAAAAAATCTTGTGGACGCTCTAGAGGCCAAAGTTAATATCCGATTGACTTCAAATTTATACACAGTGTTTAAGGTCATAAGACGAAGAAGCCTATTGATTTTCAGCCTCTAAAGGTCAAAGTTAATATCCGATTGACTTTAAATTTATACACAGTGTTTAAGGTCATAAGCCTATTGATTTTCAGCGATTTCCGATAATTAGTGCCAGAGTTATGGCCCTTGATCACTTCAAAAAATCTTGTGGACGCTCTAGAGGCCAAAGTTAATATCCGATTGACTTCAAATTTATACACAGTGTTTAAGGTCATAAGACGAAGAAGCCTATTGATTTTCAGCGATTTCAGATAATTAGTGCCAGAGTTATGGCCCTTGATCACTTCAAAAATTCTTGTGGACGCTCTAGAGGCCAAAGTTAATATCCGATTGACTTTAAATTTATACACAGTGTTTAAGGTCATAAGACGAAGAAGCCTATTGATTTTCAGCGATTTCAAATAATTAGTGCCAGAGTTATGGCCCTTGATCACTTCAAAAAATCTTGTGGACGCTCTAGAGGCCAAAGTTAATATCCGATTGACTTTAAATTTATACACAGTGTTTAAGGTCATAAGACAAAGACGCCTATTAATTTTCAGCGATTTCCGATATTTAGTGCCAGAGTTATGGCCCTTGATCACCTCAAAAAATCTTGTGGACGCTCTGGAGGCCAAAGTTAATACATGTATCCGATTGACTTTAGATTTATACACAGTGTTTAAGGTCATGAGACGAAGAAGCCTATTGATTTTCAGCAATTTCAAATAATTACTGCTAGAGTTATCTCCCTTGATAACTTCAAAAATTCTTGTGACGCTATAGAGGCCAAAGTTACTACATGTATCTGATCGACTTCGGATTGATACATAGAGTTTAAGGTGTTGAAACAAACAAGTATTTTGATTTTCAATGAATTTAGATAACTGAACAGCTAAATCCATGATATTAAATGTTTCATGTATATACTAATTGTTAGCGTGGGGTAAAACTTTATAAAAAGCAATCAAATTCTAATGATTTTCTGATAATTACATAATGAGTTGTTACTCTTAATCAGTTTTTAGTGTATTACAAATGTTTCATTACCGAAATTAGTAAAAATATGCGACAACCCTTGTTGACTGCCCGGACGATTTAGCTGCTGTGGGCGTATGTTTCGTTGCCTGGCAACCTATCTTTTAATTAATCAAGATATGGCTGAACCCATTCTAATCTACATGTATTTAAAATCTGAAAAATCTGATGCCATCGGAAGTTGATTATGGCCTGGATCAGTTAAATAATGCTTGATTAATAATTTAGATAACATTTCAAGCCTAAAGAAAGACCTGTAATAGGCAGATTTAGCTCTTGAATCATGTATGTTTAAGATTGTGTTATTCAATCAGTGTTATTGGAAGCAAGCCAAGATGGCTAAATTTGCACCCTAACCAGATGCTACCCCAGAAAGTTTGTCAGGATTTCCCAATCTGATTCTGCCTTATCAGTGATGCAAGTCTTACTTATAGACCTGGTATAGAGCCGACAGTAGGACAGGTTTCAAGGGATACATCTAGTAGAACAATTATAGTTTATAGGTGCAGATTAAAATAAATAAAACCAACTAATTATTTATAACAAAAACATCACCTGGAATGGGAATTGGTTGGGTTTTCTTTTTATATTTATCAAATCTTATATGGATATTTCTTTCTTTTTTAGCCAAATATTGAGCCTGGAGATATAGAATTCTGGGATACCAATTTTAATGCACAAAACTGTAAGTATACCTTTGCCAAATATATCTTTTTCAAAAGCACTGTTCTCTTGAATGTCACGTTATGTACATGTAGCATTTGATTCAACAGTCTTGCTTTCTTCACTAAAATATATCAAGGTGTCATATTTAAACTTAATCGTTTCTTTACTTTGGGCCTAACACCACGGTAAAACACATATCACACACATAATAAATTGTCCTAGAATAACCTAACAAAACAAGAAACAGATTATAATTAAGTGGGAATCTGTCAATTGTCATCACATATTAAATCTTTCCTTAGGATCTCTGATCATTATTAGAGTAATCTACAAGTATAATAGAAATTCCAGATACTGTAATTACGGTGACCATGGTGACCCATTACTTGATTTGATATTTGTTGTTTGTTCATCACAAGTAGGTTTTGCTTTGTATGTTGTGTTGTCCTCCTGCACTATCTGTTAAGATAGTATTAAATGTATGTGTATATTTTCAGTTAAAACACAAGTTATCAATAAACCGTCACAAATATACGAAGTTGATCCCGAATTACAATTACAAGGTTACAGTAAAGAACAGACAATAGAATATATAACAGAATTAGAAGAAAAGGAGAGAATAATAGATGATTTAGTTTTACAAGTTAATAGTCTAGAAAGACAGCTAAAATCTAGTAAACAATTTTTATCAGTAAGTCAGTCCATTTAGATTAAGTTTTGAACATCATTTGTTTCACAATGCATAAGAACGCAGATACTCCAGTACCCTCACAGAATCACAACCAGTATATTTGGTATTTATTCCTGTTTTGGTCTGAAAAGAAACATCAGGAATTTTAAAGAATGGGTGATTCCTGCTAAACCAATGGTGCACACAAGCTTCCTTTGATAGTTGAGATTCACAGAATAGTAGACAAAAATGCTGCTATCTTGGCAGACTGTCACATGACATATGTAATCATGCAAATAAAAATGACATATATGTATTATGTAAGTCTCTGCAGTGTATTGACGGTGCATTATACCAGAATTTCTTCCCTTGGAAATAGAGTCACCGGTTTCAAGTTTACTTTTGTCAGCTGTCAATCTAATTAAAATATAGATCTATATTTCGTTTCGTTTTTTATACTTTCGATGGCCTACACTCATGTAGATCTAACAAGTTATAGTGGGAGCTCACATTCTATGACGTCAGGTATCAAGCACGGGACATTTGACCCGATAACGTCAGTCATTCGATTAACCAATTAGCGACCGCCATGCTTTTCAAAATCTACTTTTGTTTTGATTTGATTTAATGTTGTTATTAACAGGAACAATCAGCTGATAGAGAAGTTGAAAGAGATGAAGCTAGTAAAGAGATTAACAGATTAAATAAATTAATAGATGAAAAAGATAGTCAGTTAACATCTAATAAAAACTTGTATCAAGAGGTAGATATTGTACAGTTTATTGTAATCTATTTTTAATCTCTGTTGACTGAATGGTTGAATTATCAAAATTATTGTCTGCCGTTTCAAAGGTCTGTCATGTGTAAGCCATATATTTTATCAATATTTGTATCTGACAAACTTTTGTATCACTGCTGATGAGAGAAAGATATATTTTATGTTAGGGAGAGAGAGAGAGAGAGAGAGAGAAATGGGGTTTAACGTCCACTCGACACAAACTAGGTCATTTTGGGACTAACATATGGTTTCATTGCACGTAGGGGTCTTTAACAGTGGGAGGAAACCGGAGTGCCCGGAGAAAACCCACGAGGTTGAGAAGGCGCCCCTATTTCCATGCCACATACGCTCACACCAGGGCTCTGGCTCCTTGATAATGTGATAATACCTTTCACCCTTCACACACACAAACTGATCCTCCCAATTTGGTAAAGACAGGATTATAAGTGAAAACAGCCTTCAAACCAACAAAGCCCAAATATTTGGTCAAAATAGCAAAATGACCATAACTTTTAGTGAAAAAGTTAAAAAAAACAAAAAGAAGGCAAATGTTTTTCTTTTTAGACCAAACTCAATTTTGGCTGTTTTGTATTAGATTCTGGTTTGTAATGACTTCAAAATCCTTCAAATGATAATCAGAGTCTATTAGAATGGCAAACTTTATTTGATTAGATTTACTATATATTTATATATAATATCTTTTGTTTCGCAGATTGGAGATATGAAAGATAGAATTGAAAGTTTACAGGAAGATGTAGAAAGTTTAAACAGTGAAAATCAACAACTTAAAACCCAACTGAATACCTCAACACAGAGAAATTCAGACCTAGAAAATAATATCAAATTGTTAGAAGATGAACTGAATGAAAAAACATTAGAAGAAGGCAATTTACCACAGGAAGTCGTTAGTCAGGTAATGACCATTATTAGTTATCTAGTTGCAATTCGTCACAGAATTCAACAACTTTTAGCTTAAAGCCCCAATAACACTCTTGTTGTAACTGAATAATATGTCCCAATCTTCATTCTGGTCAACAAATCGTATTATTTTAGAATATTCCAATTAAATGATGATATAAATTTTATCTTAACACACCTATTTTAAAAAAATTGAAAAATTCAATCAATTGATTTGAAAAGTCTAACGTAAACCTTTTCAAATGTGACTTGGATTTTAAAATATTTTCGAACCCTCTGGACAAGTAAAATAGGTTGTAATGGATAATTTACACAACAGGTAGGACTCTTAAACATCTAGTACTTAGAATAAGGATATTATTTATTTTCTGGAGCTACCAAGCCAGCCAGAATGTTATTGTCCCTTTAAATCATTCTATGGCTGCCTCTGAATACACTTTCTTATACATACAAATAAATAAATAGATGTAAATTTCTTTAGTACAGATTTTATTTTACGGAATCTGATTACATTACATCATTTTTTTGTCAGCCAGTCACCTGTTGCAAAGTCCTATACATTGACCTAATGTTCCTTGTCCAGAAAGGCCCACCGTACTGAAACTTTTGTCACCAGAGTGAAAAACATTAATGGTAGTTATGTTGAAATGTAAACCAAATAAAAGTAGTTCCTTTTTTAAAAAAGAAATAGTTCCTTAAGGAGATATTGCTTAGTAGAATATGAAATTTATCACATACTGTAGAAAGTGTTATTGGTATTGGGTGATAGATATTAATTGATCTATAATAAGGAATGTGGAGACAAGATTACCATAATGACGTCCAACTTTTTAAGTGGTAATAATAAGAAGAAAATTCTAATAATAACATCCAATATTATTCAAATCACTATTACCCGGAAAGTAAAGCAAATTAATTGATATTATGTTTATGAAGTATTGATAGTTATTTTACCAGGTTTAGATAAGACAACACAAATAAAATAAGTTGTTCCTCGGGCACAATCGATACACAAAAAAAAGTTATTTTACCAAGTTTAAATAAGACTACACAAATAAAACTAGACCTGCATGCAGGAATGACGGGCTTCACTGGTGCCACGTTACCCTTAAACATGTCACTTCCGGTGCCAAGTTACCCTTGAACATATGTCACTTCCGGTACCAGCGAAACCACTAAACAGGTTTCCAAATTAACATTGCACACAAATAAAATGGACGCAGAATCAACAAAATCCAGCAATATCAATTCATTTTATACATTTGTTACTTGTAAATGATCTTGACAAAATTAAATTACCCCCTGTGTTAATGCAAATGTTCAATTAGTCTTATGAAATCAGAAATGGCATACGATATCATATAGTGAAAATTTTATGTAAATCGAATAATAATTGCCACTTTTAAAGACCAAAAAACTTGAAAAGTGACTTGTAGGAAATCGGCTATTTCTCTGCAACCGTACAAGTTAGAAACCATTTTGTGGTATCTGTATGATCGTATGGGTTCATTCTATTTGTTGATTGGCATCAAATACTATACTTTGAAAAAGATTTCAAAACAGACTCATTTGAATAAAATATCTGTTTTAGAGGCTAAAAATACAGTTTTTGCCAAAATGACGTTACTTCCGGTGATAATGAAAATCTTAAATTACTTGTATGAAATCCCAAATGGCATTAGGTATAACATGGTGTGACGTTTATGAAAATCGAATAATAATTGACCCTTTTATGGCCCCGAAACCTTCAAAAGTGACCTGTAGAAAACCGTCTATTTCTCGGCAACCGAACAAGTTAGAAACTATTTTATGATATCTATATGACCATATGAGTTTTGTTTATATGTGAATTTAAACCAAAAGTTAAAATTATTAATACATATTAAGTTATTCTTGGTTGAATAAAACATTGATTTAAAAAGTTTAAAATGCATTTTTTGACCAAATGATGTCACTTCCGGTGTCAATTTTAAATTGTAATCAACTTGATATGACGCTACGTGCTTTTTGAATCAAATGATGTCACTTTTATAAAAATCCAATCATAATTGACTATTTTACAGGCAAAATAACGAAAACAGTGACTTGTACAGAACTGCCCATTTCTTGGTAACTGCTTATAGTACAAACGAATTTTAACATACATTTTGTTCGTATGGATTATAGCTACAAGTTTATAAAAGTTACGAAGAAATATTTTAAAATCTGAAAAGACTGAATAGGTTGTAAATAGGCCAATTTTACACCATTTTTAGCCTCTTAATCGAATTTGCTCGAAAATGAAATCGAAATTAAAAAAACTGCTTCCTACATTTTTTGCGCCTTGAAAGGGCACACACTTTGAGTCAAATAATTTTTCCAAAAAATAATATTTGTTTTCGAAGAAGTAAAATAACTGTTAAAATTGTAGTTTTTGGTAAAATTATGCCACTTCCGGTGCTCACAGATAAAACTTTTGGTAATAAAAAAAATGACAATTGATACAACGAAGCATATGAACTTTGTTTTATACAAATCGAACAATAAAAAATTAATCTAGGACTTAAAAACTGAATTAGCCAATGGCGGCCAAGGTAAATTACTGAGACAAAATTCTTTAACATTTTTGCACTAGTCAGATGACCCTTTAATTCTGTGCATAATACGACTAAAAAATATTCATAAATAAAAAAGTTTTTTGTAAAATTTTAAATTTTCAAAATTTGGCGCCTAATATCTTTGAAGATTTACCGAAAATCAAAAATCGAAAGTAGTGTAGCTATGTGCCCTGTCTCCGGCTATGCCAATATGTATCGAAAGTTAAAATTCAATGATTATTGTTAAAATTACTGCAATATTTTAAAAAACGATAATTTGGTGATTTCGGACATTTCGCATTGTCGCAGAACGTTCAAAATAGCTTTATCCTCTAAGTCACACCCACTTTCCCAGTAAAACCGAAGAAATCGTAACGATGCGACAAGCAGTTGCTGAGATCTACTCAAAACAAAAGAAGAATAATAATAATAAGAATAATAATTTTAACAAAAACAATAGTGTTTCACACAAGCTTCGCAGTGTGAAACCCTAATAAGTTGTTCCTTGGACACAACCGATACACAAAAAGTAGTTGCGCGTGCAGTATTTTTATTGGTCTTGATAAAAAAAAAAACTGTAATGGCCGCCCGAACATCGATAGATGTGTCATACATTTATTAAGCTGATTCAGATGAAAATATTTATTTACCGGTCTTTATTATCGACATTGAAAGAAAACCTCCAGTTTTGTATCACTTGATATTAATTACGTGACATGATGAAATGGAGGTTTCCGTCCACACCGAAAATAGTTTTTATGTATTAATATTTTAATCATTAAATCCGAATCGGCTCGATGTTTGAAAAAGTCAATTGATAAAACAATGAACCGGCTACTATGGTATTATATATCAATCTACTTTCGGCTAAATTACAACAGGTTAATAATTACTTGTTAACCAACTTTCTTGTCGGATACTATAATAGTCATACCATAGTGAGAATTGGTGAATTGGTTCAAAATCCGAGTAACTAGCATATTTAAGAGTAATTTTGATTATCTGGGAAGCAAAAAAGTTTGCTCTAGATGCTGAATGAAAACGACCTTTCAACACTCAATATGAATTCCAGCTAGATATTAAAAAAATGATTGGATCATACATTTGATAGATTCACTGACCAGTTGTTAATTAAATTTAAATAGTCATTGAATGATTGAACACCAAATACCTGAAGAAACATTCAGTAGAATATATATTTCTAATGTTGAATCTAGATTTACAATAAGTGAAAGCAAAATAATAGAAAAGTGATTTCTGTAAAGTTCTCATTAAAAAGCTAGAAAAAGAAGACTGGTCAGCAATAGCCCAATTTAATTTTGCACCTGAGAAACCTTATATTTATTTTGTATAGCCTATTAATAACACCATACGACTATGAGGAAATATAATTGATATTATTAGTTACTAAAAGAATAGATCAGACGCCAAACAGTAGTCATCCAAAAGATTAAGTCAATGAATCACTGAGTAGCACTTAAGAATGAGGAAATTTAAATAAAATTGAATTGTTAAATTTTATAAAGATGACATGACTTGTATTTCATCAATCGGGGGTATTAAAATAATACTATTAGAAATAGGGGTTTCATGAAATTGATTGAAATATATTACAGGTTTCACAAAATTGCTGAAATTGGCTTTACTTTAAATGTCAGAAATTTTCAGAGTTTGTCTATAGGGGTTGAATAACTGACTATTTTGGGATGTTGACTATGGAATATAGATCTTAATATGTGTTACTGGTCATATTGTTTAAGTTCGAGGCAAGGAAGTAGAGTTTTGTGTCAAACCTTGTCACCTTAATATTGATTTCCTACTTGAATTAAAAAATTGATAGTGGGCTAGATTGAGTGAATCTAAATATAATTTGATGACGTTACTGTTTTTATACACCCACATGAAAATGTGATAATTGATAGAATACAATATTGTACCGGTATTCTATTGTGTATATGATCCCATCAAACCATCTTAAATCATATTCCTGAAGTAATGGCCCGAGAAATCCCTCTCTGACCATTGCTGGAATAGCGTCTGTTTCTTGAACTTATGCGGGAGTGTGTCTATTCTTTCCGTTCAATGAAAGCTATCACTTAAGTACAGCAACATGACAGTCCTTCGTTTCATCTGGGTCTTCCCTAAAACTTTGGACAGTGATTTAAGGTATTAAAACGGTGAAAGTATGTTCGTTTCCAAACAGTATTGTTTACATTTCATTCGACTTGATAGCCTCGTTTGTCACGCAATTAGTTTTACTGCAGTATTCTGCTATGCACGGGTTAATTAGGCATAATAAAATCGTGAGTCATGACGTATACGTTATGTAAACATATTTGGTCCAGTATTGGCAGCTCGTGATTCGTTGGTAGACGGACTACTGATCAATCAAAATTTAACACAACAATATCCACTCATAATAGCAGTGTGTAGTTGGATTACCTCTAATCAGACGCAACACTGCGCGGAGTATGTCTTAAATGGGTTTATCTGTTATATTGATTGGAAGTTTCTTAGATATGAAAATGTGGTTGTATATATACCCATCTGTAGGTGTGTTCGTCATCCACAATTTCTTGTGAACACACTAAGTTATTTGATCATTTTGAAATTAATATATATGTTGTTTACCATGAGACGAAGAAGCTTATTTCTATTACTTCTAGTGTTAATGTCCGTGTTTCACTTTGTAGAACCTTGTGAATACTCTAATGAGTAAATTCATCATCTGATTTACATATGTTATTTTAATTAGTAAAATGTAGACGCATATTTACATTCACAACTTCTACAGTTAAGGCCCTTATTTTACTTAGTTGAACCTCCCATCAACTACGAAAGAATAAATGCGAGACATCTTTGTCGACTGCTCTGACGCTTTAGCTGATGTGTCTAGGGGGAAATGTATGTTTTCTTACCTGGCAACCTATTTTTGATTAATTTAAGGAATCACCAACACCATCATCCAGTGAATCTAATGATTTGGGAATGTTATACAGTGAGTCTGATTCAAATCCTGTTCCACATAAAAAACAGAAATGTGATTCAGAGAAGTCATATGACACAATTGATACAGAGATTAAAATGAAACTATTGGAAGATGAAGGTGAATATAATTTTAATTTCCTTTGTGCTAGATGACATATTTGAAAGGTTACTTTGTTGATGTTTAATTGGTAGACATTTGAAGGGTCTGTATGTGTTATTGTGTTGTATTTTTTTACGTTAACAATCTCTACATCTGAAGATGGAGGTAATTTTGTAGCTTCATGTGTCTGTTCTTATTTTGTTTGTTGACACTTTACCGGTCACGGTCACAATTTTTGTCTGATATGTATCAAAGATATCGGTTCCTGTCAATATTGGCACATACAAAACTGTAACTTCCTTGATGATGGCCCCAGATTGTTCTAAAAGTCATGTTTCTTTATCTGATTTTAAAAACAGTTCAAATATATATCACCTTTACACCCTAATAACAGTATTTGTTTGGTGAAACTTAAAGGGTATGTTTATATATTAAAGATCTGGGTTCCTTTCAATATTTGCTAATAGCTTCTAGGATTATGGCTCCTGATTATCTAAAAAAAATTAAGTTTTTAACTTATAACTTATACCCTTTTGAAGACACATTTTATAAAATATTCATCCCCGTTATACCGTAATTTCCGTTGACTTTGGGTCACAATTTTTCCTATTAGTTATCAAAAAGACAGATCATTGATGCAGTCCAACACATTTCAAAATATAACCTCTTTTTTATTAAAAATGGCTTTATTTCAGTGATATCCCTGAAACTAAAATTGCGTCAGGAGAAACTTATTGGTGCCGATTTATTAAGAAGTTTGGTAGCTGAACAGAAACGTTATAATATACTGTTAAATAAAGAGAAGATTGAGTCTGATAGCTGTACAACAGAATTATTGGATCAGTGGGTGCATGTTTCCAAATTACAAAATGCCTTAAAGGAAGAACAGGAATACTGCTCATCCATATTGTAAGTTTATTTTATTTGATATCCTGAATACATGTGCTGTTCATATGGTTACAACCTGGTAATTGGTCATCGAATCTTATTCTGTTGTATCCAATTATATTTTTATACGCCCACATTGTAATGTGGTCGTATGTTGTCGTCGCCCCCGTCCGTCGGTCCGGCGTCCACAATTGCTTGAGGACGCTCTAGAGGCTAAAGTTAATATCGGATTGACTTTAAATTTATACACAGTGTTTAAGGTCATAAGACGAAGAAGCCTATTGATTTTCAGCGATTTCCGATAATTAGTGCCAGAGTTATGGCCCTTGATCACTTCAAAAAATCTTGTGGACGCCCTAAAAGCCAAAATTTATACACTGTGTTTAAGGTCATAAGACAAAGAATCCTATTGATTTTCAGTGATTTCCGATAATTAGTTATGGCCCTTGATCACTTCAAAAAATCTTGTGGATGCTCTAGAGGCCAAAGTTGATATCCGATTGACTTTAAATTTATACACAGTGTTTAAGGTTATGAGACGAAGACGCCTATTGATTTTCAGCGATCTCTGAGAGTTATGGCCCTTGATCACATCAAAAAATCCTGTGGACGCTCTAGAGGCCAAAGTTAATATCTGATTGACTTTAAATTTACACACACTGTTTAAGGTCATGAGACGAAGAAGCCTACTGATTTTCATTGATTTCAAATAATTACTTCCAGAGTTATCTCCCTTGATCACTTCAAAAAACCTTGTGACGCTACAGATGCCAAACTTATCATCCGATTGACTTCAGATTGATACACAGAGTTTAAGGTGTTGAAACGGACAAGTATTTTGATTTTCAATGAATTTTGATACCCGAACAGCTAAATCAATGATGTTAAATGTTTCCTATACTAATTGTTAGCGTTGGGCAAAACTTTATAAAAAGCAAACAGATTCTAATGATTTTCAGATAATTACATAATGAGTTGTTTCATTACCAAAAAAGGAAAAATATGCGACAACCCTTGTTGACTGCCCGGACGATTTAGCTGCTGTGGGCGTATGTTTCGTTGCCTGGCAACCTATCTTTATCTTTCAAATGACAACATGTAGAGATTTGAGCTTTTAAGGAATTTTGATAATACTGTCAGACAATTTAGAAACAAGCAGTTTTAGAAGAATGATCTGAAATTATTCTGATTTATGATTATATGACAGGTACTTTGTTCAAAACGACTATACTTTATTCATGAAGCATTTTAGGGAACTGGTAATCATTTCTGATACTTATGTTAGTTAAGATTAAATAATTTCAGTAATAATAGTAATGTCTTAAAGAGATTAAAACCCCCTAGTAATAGTGTAATATCTAGTAGGTATGTCAGTACCCTTATTTCTTAATGACTAATGCTGATAACTGATAGAGAAAGGAAAGGAATTGGTGATGGAATATACCTTCAGGTCCAATCAAAGTTGTAAGCACAGTCGCAAGTGACATACTGCCTAGATATTTAACAGTATTTGTGTTGGTAACGTTATCCTTTTTAGTGTCTGAAACAATAAATTGTATAATATTTTCAATGTTTTTATGTAGAGATGTGCTAGAAGAACAACAAGTTAGATTTAATAAGGTTAAAATGAAATTGAAACAAGAAGAAGAACATAGATTTATTCTAGAACAGAGATTAACAGATGCCAAGATTAACCTAAGACAACAAGTTCCAGTTCAACCTGATACAAGGCAACAAATGGCAAAGGTAAAAATAGTAGTTTGTTTAGACTATGGTGATACTGCATCACAATAATGCGTTGACAAGTAGTACGAAGTAGACGAATGTGTAAATATAGATGTTCTTTAATGAAAGTCTGTACAAAAAACATGATGATGATGAATATATATGACGATTAAAGATGATTAAAGATGTCTAACGATATCTAACGATTAACTGAAAAATACAAAATATAAATTCTGTCAAAATAACAGTAAATTTCAGCTAATAAACTACCACTGATAAATATTCCAATTACAACTAACACTGGCAGGTAATAAACTGTTCAAGCCAAAGGGACAGGATTCTAGATTACAAAGACAAGGGAAATATTTGCTATAAAGGCTTTACTAAGTATAAAACCACCAGCAGGGGCAGATCCAGGAATTTTTGCAGGAGGGGGTTTGCCAGGTTTCTGTTACATACAAATTGAGCTTTTTAAACAGAGAAATCATTTTTATACTGATGTAGAATCAATATTCAAATTGAAATGAACTATAAAAATTACTGATAAGGTTTTTCTGGCCATAACAACTGGCTTGTTGTTTTGATGTAATAATAAACAATTAAGTGTCACACCAAATTCTATGTAAAATTTCTGTTTCTAATATTCAATTCTAGCCAAATTTAAATTACTGTTTCAGGTGCAAAGATTATATGCCCGATATCTAAGAGCTGAAAGTTATAGAAAAGCCTTGATATATCAGAAGAAATATTTGCTTATATTAATTGGTGGATATCAGGATACAGAACAGGCTACATTAGGAATGATAGCACAAACTGGTGTACCAATTACTTACAGTATTAATAGATACCCATATTATACTCCATTGTTACATATATTCCGTCGTACTGTCACTGCTGTTATAGCTATATTCAGGTATGTACAACAAATTCCCGTGAGTGAATTCTCTGTTACTTCATTAAACATACATTATGGAAGAGCAAAAACTGGCTTTTGTCGGTCTTCCTTTGAGCCTTAGATGTCATAGAAATTATAAATTAGATCTTTATTTAGACAACAAGCCCAAAATGAACACTGTAGACCCACGGATGGCTTGGATTGGGTTCGGATTAAAACAGGATTTCGTCGACTGATTTAATCACTATGCCGTCGTGGGTGGGGTTTCTCCGTGACGTTGACGTCATCATACTTCCGGAAATTATTGATAAAAGACAGTGATGACCGAGGCTATACACAAGCTTCACTAGATACCGTTTAAACATTACTTGATGATCGAGACTATGTAGGTGGAGTTAACGCCTGTCAATCAACAATTGGCCATAGTGGGAAAAGGGTGTCAATGATTTTAACTACCATTTCTAGTAAAAAATTATAGTGGTAACAACTTTGTTCAGGATAAAGTTATTTGACTGAAATTTTCAATATATTCTTGTTTCAACATCTATTTTTGAACTTTTATAGCAAGAATGGCTAACTCCTTGTCAAAATCTCCCATAATGTATCTTTAAGGTCTTTTTATTGAAAAGTTTGAATAATGGGATGAGTCTTAAGATAGTATTTCTAAAGCAATGAAGCCAGAGATTGAAAATGTAATATGATGATACATACGATGAAGAGTACATAAATCAATATGAAGTCCATCATAGTGTCCTGTCACTGCTCTTTATAGAATATATGTATCTTATTTACCATAGATTTGCTTTTTTTGGTTGTTCCAATTTGTTTTAATTTATCTCAATTTCATGGAAATATTATTGAATATATTTATAACCGTCTTTAATTTATCTCAATTTCATGGAAATATTATTGAATATATTTATAACCGTCTTAGTACACATACTTTGCACAGCACTCACTCACTAGATAAGTGATGTGAGATTTGCAAACAGCAACATTGTTTTAAATGTATTCCTGTCTGTCAGGAGAAGGGCAGAGTTCTACAATGTGTCAGCTTTGAATCATGAGGTATGTCATCGATTCAAGCATTGCGGTTTTCATTCCCAAATTGGTACTCAACACAAGGAGTAGGATAGCCTGACTGACTAACCTAGTAGGTTTCTCTGGATTAAAATAATTGTAATAAAATTATACCAGTTAATATGGAATGTTGAATATTAAAATGATGTGGTATTATAACAGAATGAAGTATATGGTAACTAAATGGAAGAGAGCTGTTAAAGTTGGTTCACCAGTTGTAGGTGGTGCTGCTAGTGTTGGTTATGGTAAGTTTTATTCATACTTAACAAAACACAAAGATAAAAACATCAGTGAAAAATATATTCAGAAATAATGTGGTTAGTACCTGGTGTCTCCTTAAACTCCATATCAATATTAGTCAAATTAGCAACATGAATTTGAATCACCCAATTTTGAGATTCCTGAACCTGCCTGGGTCGGCATTTCTAAAACCTCGTTCTAAAAACAGAGTAATTTAAAAAAACCTCCAGGGGGGCATACGATTACATCATGTGTACCTACTTCAAGAATACACATGATGGCAAATGGCCGCCATTTAAAATACTACGCCCGCCTCTTAGAGACGATAACTTAACTCGCTATAAATTGTAAAAAAATTTACTTCGGCTAGAATTAAAAAACACCTAAGATTAACATTTGCTAAAAATTTCTAAAAAACAACCTAAATTTATGGAAATGGGGCCAAATCAAATCAGGCAAATTACATCAAATAGTCCATGTTAAACGTATAGCAAAAATTTTAAACTAACGCGAGCACGCGCGTTTCTAGACAACGCCATAGCGGGTCATAGCAACCAGTGAGTATAAATTGGAAATCCCCAATGTCGTAGATATTATAAATTGGAAAGCCGAGTCTGTCTTAAAATAAGTAGTACCGTCAGTAAACAAGATGGAAGCCATCTGCTATCGTGTTTGATCATGGAGTAGGCAAGCACAGGTGTGTCGTATGCCAGGGGGGGTGACTAGGGTGATTAGGAATACTGGGTCCTACAAGCTTCCACCGGGACATGCACGCATGGTCGTGTATATATTGTATAGCTTATCAGACACACAATCAGCATCTGTGTTACTAGCGGCAGAAATTAGCTTCGTAAACCACGGTCGGCGAGACAAAACATGTGGTTGTCAACCCCCTCAAAAAAATCCTAGATCCGCCACTAACCTCGTTTTGAAACTCCATACAACAAGGCATGTTTTTTACCTTGTTTGGATAGAAATGCTGAACGAGGCATTCTGAGGTTTATAGTGTAACTATCTGCCCAAACTCTTAGTTCTGTTAAACCTCTAATGCTAGGTACCCACTATCATGATTCGTGCTACGATTGAAATCATGCTTTTAATTGTGGTGATCCTGTCAGGTCTTATCATATATTATGGTCAGTCATAACAATCGTGTTGGTCGTGTCAAAACATATCCGAACCAGATGATGAACTCAGTAGGGAAATTCCTATCATAACACATTGCACTACAGTGGGAACCTAGCATAATCCACGAATATTTACCTAAAGTTATTATTTACTCAGATGATTATTATATTTGTATATTACAGGTTATTTAACTAGTCATAGTTCCTGTTCACAGGAATCTTTACGTCTTCTCTAAACTTAATAGATCCTTGCTATATCAAGATTCATTGGAAGGCTGGGTTACCTTGGTGAAGTCCTAGTGTATATATAATGTGTTATGTTAGCTTATCTGGTATTTATTATAATTTATTATTTAACAACCACTGGCGGTATTCTCTTTAAGGCTATTCCATTCAAAATTACCTGGAGCAATGTGAAAACTGTGTTTTTAAATTGCCTGCTGTTCAAATACTAAAGTTGATGGGGAGGAATATTTCAACTTAATGGTACTTGTAGGGATGGATAAATGTAAAGTTGTGCTGTATTTGTTACTCCTTGGTCTCCTTGAAACTAACAATACATGTTGTAACCCCAAAGTTGGCTCGGAAGTCGTAATTACTGCTTGAGAAGTCTGGTAGCTAAAATTATAAATGAGTTCAAGATATGTGATGTAACACGATCGTGAACCGTGGCTTTAATAATTGTGAAAAGGCCTAAATTATATCCAATGTCGTTGGTTTTCTGCGTGTCCTCCGGTTTCATCCCACTGCTAAACACTCCTATGTGCAAGCGAATTATTGAAATAAAATTAAACCATATGTTAGTCCCGAAATGACCTAGTTTGTGTCGAGTGGACGTTACACCACATTGCTCTATCTCTCTCTCTCTCCTAAATTATATGTTTCTATATACTTCAATTGATTATTATAAAAGCGGCATTAGGTAAGATAAATTAAAGAGTTGACAGTTCTTGCTATAATTGTTGAAAAAAAAAAGATATGGAAAGAGAATATTGTGAAAATTTCAGTGAAATTACTTCACCCTGAGCCTAGATTACCGCTTTTATACGAGAGTAAACAAAGCCCTCATTATCCATTTCTATGGTAACGATATTGACCACAAAACATATGTAAATCTACTTATATCGCAGTCATCTGATGTTTTGGTAAGTTAATTAGTAATGTCGAATTAATAATCTATGTAACATTTTAGGTCTAAAGAAAGACCTTCAATAGGCAGATTTAGCTCTTGCAAAATGCCTTTTTGAATAATGTAATATAAAGTCATAGAGGAATCGTAGTCATGTTGATTTTCCTGAATTGTGCACACAATGTTTACTACTTCCTATTGGGAAACACAATATTTCCAAGCACTAACAAATACAGCATTGTTTTTTTTAAATAGAATAGTCTTTAACTAAAACTTGTGTAGATAGTAGATATTTGTTAAAGCATATTGGTAGTATATTATGAGAGTACTGTACACTAGTTCCACTTTTAATTTACAATTATGAATATACGTTAGAAGTTTTTCTTTATAAGCTAGATTTTAGAAAAGTAGTTTGTTATTTATATATTTAAATGAATTTTAGAATAATAAAGGGACCACAACTGTCTCAATACCAGACTCTATATCCTGCACCACTGACGAGGTGCAACAAGGCTGTAAAATCCAAGGGAACTTTCTCATCCAAGCCCAGGGATTCAACCTGGTACCTTGTTAATGAGCTAGCACCATATACTTACTCCCTCTTCATACATCAAATGTATCTTGAAGAAATAATAATTTGTATTTATATACTAAACTAATTTCGTGTGTAAGTAATAAATGTAGTTTTCAAAAGTTGAATTAGTCCCCCACCCCCCTCCTGCTTTTTCTTTTAAATATTAGATTGATTATATTTAACAAATATAAATTATATTTTATGTGATCTATTTAATAGACAAATTGTCTTCCATGTCATTATATAATTGTTTGTATTGCATCTTATTTCTTCCTGCAAATTATTATTGGCCTGATTTAGATTGTAGATATTTATATCTAGGTTGTCCGATTTTCTACCCATGATGAAAACTGATTTACCATAGATGCTAGTAATTAGACACCATTTCTCTTTTACGTAAAGACACTTAAAGACAGTGGCGTTGAGCATTACTAAAATCAAAGTGAACTTTAATGAAATTGGAGATGAGAGAAATCTAATCCTTTATGGGAAGGGAGAGGAGAACATTTAAAACCAGGGGTTAGGGACATTTTATGATATACATGTAATATGTTTTAAAGTATGTGCTATTATTACAGTCATGAGCTTCTTAACACCAAACTATTCCAATGCTCAACATTAATCTATTGTGTCTACTATTAGCCGCTGATTTTCAAAATCATAAAAGTTAAATTTCTTAAAGGAAGGTCAGTCCAAAGGGGATTCAATTCTGTTCACCATTAACAATGATATAAACGAAAAATTTCACAACATTTGTCTTCCTATGTGGACGATAAATCCAAGCAGGGAGATTAAATACCAATATTATTAAAAAAAATTTTCATTAAATGTTAAATAATCAATTTGAGTTAATTTTAGTTTAGATTAAGCCATGAAAATTAAATATTGTCTGAAAAATGGAAATGACGACCAGCGGCTATAAAGATCCAATATTGGTAATGTCAGTGGGAATTCACTACTGCTACATGTAGATCAGAAGAATTTTAAGTTTTGTGTAAACATGTCAATAAAGGTTCTTCTGATTTTAAACCTTAGTTTGCTTAAGATATAATATTAGTTGTAGATGTGGTTATTGTTCATCCCTGTGTAATATATATTCTAGTCATATTTGATATTAATTAACAGCATTTAACAGTATTTATATTAATTCTATTAGTAGTTTTAAGAAGAAACTGGTTAGATGTCTTTCATTTAGATATGTAACATTTCAATAAAACAATTAATGATGATGAATTATTTTTGAACATTATAATGTATTATATCTACCTTTTTTTATGGTATTATTTGCAAATTGGTCCAAAGATCATTTAAAATGATCAAATGTAAGTTTTGTCCTCCTATAAGTTTCCATTGAGTCATGGCATCAGTTAACTACAGAAGAATATGTTGCCACCCATTGTGTTTTAGTAGTCTAGATTACTATGGAAAGAACACAATTAAGTCTCTATTTTCATTAAATTAAAGATCATAAGAAAAAGGTTGGTTAACTTCTCTGTGATTCTAAAATTAATGTGCTTTGGGTGTTGTTTAACAAGATAACATCCTTTTTAAAACAATATGAGCTAATGATGTCAACCTGTCATGCATATGTTGTAATACCTTGATATTATCAAGATAAATATTTATCATTATACAATTGTTTAAAAACACATTTTTTTTTAGCTGATCTCAATTATGTTCATTTTGGAAGCTGTGAGATACATGTATAATTGAAATGTCAATAATAAAGCAGTTTTCAGTAATACTATTAGGAAACTTTTTGTTCACTGCTAGCAAGATCTTTAAAAAAAAAACCCAAAACAGTTCATTATTATAGATATAGAATTTGCCCAAGACTTACCTTATTATTACTTTTAAGTATACAGTGAACTTCTGAATTTTAGACATTTAGTATATTTTAAAGAACATGATTTAGTGTCTGGTAATATCTTGAAGTATACTTCTCCAAGGTTGTCTTAATTCATTTTTTATTAGTAGAAAAGAAGTTCAGATAAAATAAATTTTGTGTTGAAGATTTATGGATCTTTAATGAAGAATTAATCTAGTCATCATAGTGTGCAGCATGTTATGAAATTTGTTTAATCATTGACACATTAACTGTACGGGGGTATATGAAATATAATATTTCTCATCACGGGGAACCCTATTGATATTCAATCTTTTGTATTATTGATCTTGTCTTTGAATCCAGTCATGTTTCTGATTTTTAAAAAAATTAAACCTTGAGTCATTTTTATACGCCCACATTGAAATGTGGACGTATATTGTTGCTTCTGTGACGTTACCTAAATTTTAAAACATATTAAATTGTTGATGCATATAGTAGCTTGGTCTGGGTATCATTTGATAAATGTATAGTATAGATAATAAGTTTTGATGTAGTAGATTAGCTGGGCAAATGGTTGAATTATTAATGTTATTGATATAATGGTGCTAGGACTGTTTGGTCCTTTCGTGTAAATGCCAGAAACGCAAATAGGTTTCAAGTTACGCATTGACATTATTGCAGTAATAAAGTTAAGTTTTTTGATGATATTCTTTTTTGTTTTGTTTCTTTTTTTTACATCTATGGACTTGTCTTCAATGTAGTGCCATCAAAATATTTACCAAGAAAGACACAGGTCTGTGTCGGGGTCATAAACTACGATTTGTCTGAAGTACCTGGTAATAGCTTTCATTGATATTGTCCAAGACAATCGGGTCAATTGTCATCGGGTTTGTTGGTTCTGGGGAATCACGTTGTCAGTGATGCAGAGCAGAGGGTCTGACAAGAACAGCTGTCTAATCGTTGGTATGCACGTAAAAGATCCCTTAGCAGTTGGAATTCGATATAACAGCGGCCCGGGCAAAAGTTCCCCATAACACACTGTATGGCGTATCTCTGTTTAGGAGCAGAATAGTAGAACGTTAATTACACTTCATTTCATTCCATTTGGGGTTTCTACCAGTATAGTAATTCAGATATATATAGGTGTCCAAGACAAGACCGGTGACGTTATACATATTTTTATTACTTTAGCCTACCTTCGTAAGGAGAGTTTGGCTTACGCATAATATAAGAGTGTCCAAACACATGAATAATGTTTCGGGCTTTAAAGTTATAGTTATATGATTAGGGAACTAATAAATCCGTAGATATAAGTATATCATTCATAAGTTCACGACGACATAAACATGCACAGGGTTTATAAAACGAAGAAGTTTAATTCCATTATAATTTAATTAATGATCAAATGATATTATCACACCCAAGGTTTTAGAAAATTTTTGTACATTCACTAGATTAAAGATATACTACAACCTTTGTTCGGATCGAATATGATAATTTTGTGAGCATCAAATATAATCCACAACGAATTCTTGAATAAGAACTGCTGTGGTTTGGTTTTTGCTAATCACTCATTTATTCAGAGGAATTATTATTTTGTACAGAATTTAGAAAAATGTGTCACCAATTCAGTTAATATTCAACATTCCACGTTTAATACCATATGGCCTTATATGATATATAAAATACTCCATTTCTTGCATTGCCATAGGGTCCACATAGTGAAACGTTATTGCATAGTGGCTTAATGACTCCATACCCTGAAGAGATATAAAAATTCACATGAAACACAGTCATTAGCAATATATTAAATGATTGAATTAGGACACTGGCATCTGTAGAAGAACATCTAGTGCGGTCCTCCTGCACTTACTATTAGTATTATTGAATTTATAAGTGAAGTATTTGATTAAATAATTCAAACTTTAATCTTAACTATAGAGTATGTGCCGCTATCCACGGGTATTTTAAATAATATGCTTATGATTGAAAGGATATCATTATCATTCTCGAGGTTTTAGAACACTTGTCCATTCACTGGATTTGGGATTTAATATAATCGACATTGTTCGCTACTTTTTTTCGGAACGAATATACCCATTATTTTGTATCGTATTGAATTTATTCTTCAATTTCCAAGTAATTTGAGTTGACAGGAGTCGTGTGGATTTACAAAATGGCGAGAATGGAAGTACAGTGGTTATCAGTAACAAGTAAACCATATAAATCACCGTAAGAAATAATATTGTTTCTTTAATTCGTTTCCATGGTTAAAAGGAAATCAACAAAAGGAATCTCCAACAAAACTTACCCCTTTTGCACTTGTGAAATTCTCATACCAAGCCATAAATTGCCCTAAGATGACATGCTCGGGTATAATAGCATGGAATCGACTTCTACCTAAAGCATCTGCAGTGTTGCCAACTCTGACTCCGATCTCTGCTAAACAATCTCCCATCCGTACGTCCTCAGCGCCCCTGACAACACAGTCATTGGCTTCAGGACCATCGACTACCAAACGTCGTAAAGCTTCTTTACTCAAAACATATCCAGCACCCCCACTATTATATCCTTTGTCGCTGTATTTGTGAAAATGTTGCCCAAAGTAAACAGGGTTAGTGGCATTCTGATCCATCAAAAAGTATCTCAAATTTTCAACAATGACAAACGTGTCGTCGTCTGCTTTTAAGAACCAGTCAGCATCGTAAAAGTGATTTTCGTAAACGTAACGAAATGCCTTCATTGTCTTTTGCACCAAATATTTTCGACCTTCTGGAACACCTAAACCAATTGTGGGAAAAGTTTGATTGGGAACAGAACTGAAAAACAGAAGAACGTTACACCGTTTTCCCCACGTTGTTTTAACATGTATTGTTTTATTTTCTAAATGTTTTGGTTGCGTTAACACCCAACATAAAACACGAACTTTCTCTTCTAAAATCTTGGCTAAAGTGTCATCATCTGGAATTAGAAAAAAAAAAGATGACGTCTCAAAAGGGATCCATGGACCGCTGAAGAGCTAATTGCAATGCCTGAATTGCGGGAAAAGTTGCGTCCACATAACAGTAGTAATAATGAGAAAGGTTGAAGAACAGGGTATTATAGTCTTTCTAACATCTTACATTTCGTATAAAATATGACACAACAGAGCTAATAAATTGAAAAAAAAAAACACACCACAATAATTTACAAAAGCGGAATAAAATAAATATACAAATCGGTTAAAATACATATACATCTAAAATAACAGCATGTATTGATAAATATACAATATGTACATACTTATATGGATATAAACAAAACAAGTATCATAGAGATAAGCGCATAGGTTTTATGATAAGATATTTGATGTAGATTTAAAAGGTAAAGGAGAAGTTTTTACCTGAAAAGTTTTAAGTTATTTAAAGTTTTTAAAGAGACCGACAACGAATTCTAGAGTTTGGGACCTTTAAAGCTTACACTGCTTTTAACTATATTAATATTTGGCTTGAAAGTTTATTGCTAAGATGATTGTAAGGAATAGGGATGATAATAAGGTTAGAGGTCAGTTAGGTAATCACAGGGACGGATCCACGAAATTTTGCAGGAGGGCGTTTGCCAGGTTTCTGTTACGGAAATCCGCCATCATCGTCTCTAAATTACATAGGCATACATACAAATTTGGCGTTTTAAACAGAGAAATCATATTTATACTGATGTAGGATCACTTTGTGATGTAATTTTATTGATGCAAGGCATAATTTTTTTATGTAGCTGAGCAGGGGGTAGCCCCTTTCTAGTGCGCAGCTAAACGTGGGAATGTGCCGAAAACCGACCCTATACATATTAACACTTTTAATCATCAAACAAAATATATTTCGTTTACGGATAACATATCAACATTGGGGCAAATAAACTCCACCCAAACACCATTAAATTTAATGCGTTTAATGCAGAGGTAGATCAGATATGAATTGAGTTAAAGATTAACTAAGAAAACACTTTTTTGAGGTTTCTATTCGAAAAATGAAATTGTTAACGATAATATTGTGTTTTTACAATACCTGTCTTTTTATTAACTACTGCCAGTTCTGGGTTATCAGATTTTCTTTTGGAAATAAAATCCATTTGTGGCAGGACGCCATTTAGATAATTCATTGATTGACTGTCCGTTGAAAAGAATTCCAAAAGATATCCTGACATTCCAAACACAGAGAAAAGACCAATTAGAATACCGTATATGAAATAGGCCTTTGGAGTATCAAACACTGAACGACGAGACATTTTGGTTGTGGTGCTTCTACTGGCCGTTTCTCAAGTCATTACCATATTCGAGACAAATCACGAAGAATAAATGTTTATATTTTGATATAGACAAGTCAAATAATACACTCATCGCAGGAAGGAAAGCTCAGCACACCTGATTCATGCATTATAGAGTCTCGTGGTATGAAATGTTCAGGTGAATGCTATCAAAGTTGAGCTCCAGCTTTTATTTGAATCAATATGTTTTGATATGTTTAATATATTTATATACATCTGCAACAGGTTTCGTCAAATAATCTATCGACTACTTCGAAATTCACAGACAAGCTGTTATAATGAAGTGTGTTATGAATTGAAATAGTATATATCATATATACATACATCCAACTAACATCGGGAAGTTAATGATTATCAATTCTAATTCAACTACTTAACAAAGTAGTACGCATAACGTTTCGCGCTAACTGTGCAAAAGGAAATGTTATTGTAGAAAATATATAGTAATTGTATATAGTTGTTTTTTGAATATACTGTTGAGTGAAATTACCGAGGTAATTAGGAGCTTTGATAATATGCTAGACTGAGTACTTTAAAGCCTACCAGAGAAGAAATGCGGTATTTGTCAACAACATGAAGATCTTTTGACCATTTTTATTGTAGCGATTTAGTTGATTGTGAGAAGACTGACTAAATTTCATAAATATAATCAATAATCTAGAGAGAACTGCATCAGAATCATGAGTGATAAAATGATGGATAGAACTGGTTTCTTTTTCAGATCACAGAAGTTACATTTTCTACAATATCACCAACTTACCTCCATATACTCAGGGGCATTTTAAGGTTTATCATGGCGGAGGCTACACTATTTTGAGGGCCCCCTTTGGGGGATGGGGCGTCTTGATTGATGATTTTTATGCCAATGCAAGGACTGCACTCTCATTCAGTAATGGATTCGACAGTAACAGTGTATAGAAAACGATAGACTTAGACTCGGGCCCTTTCCCCTGGCCAAAGGGGCCCTTTTGTCAGACGTTGGGCCCCTTTCTCTGCCTTTAGGGCCCCCCTTACTAGGGTACATTTTCATTTCCTCATCGGTTTTAGCATTTTTCCAATTTCTTTAATTTTTTTTTCGCGAGGGGGCTTGCGCCCCCAGCGCCTTAGCTGTAAAACGCCTTTGCATATACTTGACAACCATTGATTGTGGAAATTCAATATCTCCCATATTCAATGTTATTTATGTTTGATAATCGTGTTTTTTTTACCGTCAAGGATAACTCCAGTTTTATCCCCAATCGGCTTCAAGCATATATTATCCATCGAGTTTTTCAATTTGCCCGATGAGTATGGGAAGGCTCATTAGACAATAGAAGGAGGTCTGTTTTCTCGGGACTTTTTAGTCTGATTTCCCCAGGGAAGTCGCGAAGGGCAGAGGGGGGGGGGACACTAAAAAGTGTGCAGTCGTTTGTTTGGGACAAACACCTAATTTCCCGTTTATACCAAATACAGATAGCTAATGTTTGTGCGAAGGAAGTTTTTAATAATTCTACATTGTTTGTTCAGCGTTGTCTTTTGTGTCTGGTCTTACTTAACTGCTTGCTGACACGAATTCGATAAACCAATGCCGTTAGGTGTCTCCGATCTTTCTTTAAAACACACTTTAATAAATTCTATCAAATTTCAAAGCTTACAATGGGGTCAGATTTTCACATGCATGATTTAAACAAACGGACAATGTAAACACTGGCCTATTATCTGGTTTACGTGCGATTTATATAACCAAAATAGGTCTACTACCTAGGAAGAAAATTGACGGGATATTTTTCTTATTCGTAATCTTTAATCCATATATCACGAATAACCTGATTCACAGCTGTAAAGTTTACCAATCACGCGCTACTTACCCCCCCCCCCCCACTAAAAAAAAATCAAAATCAAATAAGCCCCCTTCCCCCTTTTTCCGCCAACAATAATGATTTCTTAGAAGCGTTCTTAACCGGCCACATCCTCAGCTCCTCCAAAATATTCCGTTGCCCCACCAAATTTTATGATCTGACTACATGCCCGAAATCACGTCCTTTATATGGCCTTTCCACTTATCACACTAGATTTCTATATACGGTTTATGTTTATACTCGCTAGAGAACAACAGGGCACTACTTGTTTAGTTAAGGGTGGGGTGGGGTCAATTGACCTGCATATTTAGTATTTAAATCCCCTTATCGGTTGATAATATTTCCTACAAATCTATGGAGTTTTTATCACAACAATAAACTTTACATGGCTGGTGACTTGCACCTGAAAACTGATAGTGTAGCTTATTGTTATAAAGGTTTTATAGGACGCTTTATATCATTGAATAACACACTGTTAATTTGTGTACAGGGCTCCATGTTCACTATTCACTGAAATTCAAAAGTCTATTCGTACAACAGAGAGGATGACCTCATAGTTAAAGTGGCAGATGTTGGAGAACGGCGTATAACAGGGGTTGCAAACCCTTTAAATACTATTCGCTATTTTTTTTCACACACGAATTCGGATGTGCCATAGAACTCGTTTTCTCCCGTCTAATTCTTGAAAAAAGATGATCATAAACATAATTAGCATTTTTACATGGTAAAACAGAAGAGCCATTAAAGAGACTTGTTTTCAATATTCCGTACTGACACTTTTAATTTGAATCAGCTCTCAGTTGCGACCTCGTTTGCCGTTTAATCAGTTTTATGGATGAAAATGCATGTTCAGGTCTATATATCACGAATAAAGAATTTGATTTCAGGTCAATCGGTTCCATTTGTATGTCACTAAGCATCTTAATTATTGTTTGGGCTCTAAATGAAAATGGGTTAATAAATACGAGTACGCAGCCTTCGTGTGTTTAGCTAAATCATATGACGCTTACAGAACAAAAGTCCTTCTTTCGTAGTTTGATTCATTAAGCATATTATTATAACTGAAAGCAAATTCATGAGAAAAAACGTAAGATTCTCTAAAAATATTGAGTAGGTTACTGCATTATTTTTATTATCAAAGGGATACAGTGTGTCACTTCTACTCATTCAATGTATATAATAATCAGATCAACCACATCGGTATGTGATTTTACAATATTAATGATTGTAAGTACGACGGATTTGGTAATTCGGCTACCCCTTTGATTTACAGTCAGGTCAATAAACAGTTAAACCCCCCCCCCCAAGTTAAACCCATTGCAACGAAAGGTTTCTCAATCGGTTCTGACAGGGTTTAGTGTACTTTATAACATACTAAAAGTTTACCAAAGTAGGACCCCAACTGTTTTTTCAAGATGGCGTGAAAAATGGCAACCGAAACGTCTTAAAACGATCATAACTATGTAACAATCAACTCAAAGTTGATGATCTTAGTGTCTTTTCTTATGTTTCTCGGAACAGGGAACAAGGAACACATTAAGAGAACAATGGGTGTCAATGAACTGTTCAATCATTACGAAATCGAATTCATGACCTCCAGCTGTCCACTATCACCTAATGCACAAACACTCCTGTCCATAGAATAAATTTCAGAGCGTTCAGTTTTGAGTGTCATCCACCACCTCGGTATCGACCCATTGAGTGTTGTTTTAATTGTCACAATTTCCAGTTTGACAAGGGCAACATACAGCAATGTAGGGGAGTCCATAGCGTCGCGTCTGTAGCTGCATCGAGAGAACTTGCCCCCCCCCCCCAAAAAAAAAAAAGTTGCAATAGATAACTTTCAAGAGTTCGCCAGGCACAGCATTGTTTTGGGTCATAATGTTATATATTTTATTTATCAGACATTCATTAACATGGCAACACCATAATCAACTCTCAATGCCATCGGCTGACTCCTCATTGGATCCATTTCATTTGCCATCCCCGTCCATACCATAATTTGAAATTACACACGTTGCCTATGAAATCTTGTTGCAGGCGATGTTGGGAGAAATCGTTAAGGAATGACAGATGCTTCAGCAGTTGCAACTTTCTTGGTGAAAATGATATGGCACAATGATGATAGCGTACGTATCATTCGATTTGCCATTAAATAGATCAACCACCAAGTCTTTGCCAAGATCTGATATGCTCTCTTAAGATTATTTTGAAGGGTGAATGCACTAGCACAGGACTTCATGACAGGATCAGATTTCACTATTTTCCGATGCCTACAATCCTTGAAATTGAATCACAGCCCAAGTAAACATGTACATAGAGCAACTCGTTGCACGCATCGTCTCCAAAAGTTTCTTTCGACAGGTCTATGTTATACACTTTGTGTTCTTTTGATTGCTTGTTTGAACGGAAGTAGATGATCTCATTGTCTATTCAGGAGTAATGAAGGTGCAAATCTGTGACAATTCAAACAACACTTAGTAGGTCGATACTGAGGAGGAGGATGGCACCCAAAACTGAACGCTCCGAAACTTATTCTATGATAGTGGACAGCTGAAGGTCAGGAATTCAATTTCATAATGATTACTATACACAGCTCAGTGCTATCCAAAGTTCTCTTAATGTGTCCCTTGTCCTCCAAAACCTGGAGATAGATATCAAGATCATCAAATTTGAGTCAATAGTTATGGACTTTTGACAGTTACTTTGGGGTGTTGGCGGCCATTTTGACATGATATGCTTACATCATTTTTAATGACCTTAATGTGTTCTTTGCCCCCCCCCCCCCCACCCAACCTAGGAAAAGACACCACGATCATCAAATTTGAGTCGGTAGTTACATAGTTATGATCATTTTAAGACGTTTCGGTGTCCATTTTTGACGAATTCTTCAAAAAACACTTTTCCAGGGTCCAACTTTGGTAAACTTTTAGTATGTTATAAAGTACACTAAACCCTCCCAGAATCATTTCTTGCAATTTTTTGGCTGTTGAGGGAGGTATTTTCCATATAATGACCTGACTATTTACAAGGACAGATGAATATTATCCGAAGTACAGGTGCGGATCCAGGATTTTTTGCAGGGGGGGGGGGGGGCTAGGTTTGATAATTGCTTAACTAATTGCGCTCAAAAATTCCAAAATAACAGGTCTAAATCGCCAATAAAATCGCATAAAAAAATTTTCAAGCCTGAGCGGGGGGGGGGGGGGGGGTCCGGCCCCCCTGGACCCCCCCTCTGGATCCGCGCCTGGAAGTAAGTTCATCCATATAAACATAATCGGAGGAGTCTAACCAGCTTTCATTTACACGTATTTTAAACAAAATAAAATATTGAATCACTGTCTTTAGCAATAGAGATATATTATATTATGATTTGTTCCTTTTGGGATATTTGTCTGAGTCAACTTGTTGGCTGTAATTATTATTATTCGATTACAATTGACTTCGTTTACTTTAATGGTTTGTGTCTTAATAACCATACACGTGTTGATATTCAACTAGTCATGAGCTTGGTAAAAATAGACTTCACCCACAAATAAAATTCCATACCTAAGTAATCCGCCAAGAGTGAAACGTAATGAATAGAAGAAGATAATTGTAAAAAAAAATAAAAATACTTTCACCGTTTTTGATACCATAAATCAATATCCAAAGTTTTTGGACAGACCCCAGATTAAACGAAGGGCTGTCATGTTGCTGTACTCAAGTAATAGATTTGATTGAACGGTAAGAATAGACACATTCCCTCAAAAGTTCAAGTATCAGAAGCCAATCCAGCAATGGCTAGAGGGGGATTTCTCGGGCCATTGCTTTAAGAATGTTCTCCGATCCCGACGTTTTGTTGTTTCATGTACATGTATTTTGATTTTGATCATGCCCGGATCCAGGATTTTGTCGAAGGGAGGGGGGGGGGCACACATTGGAGCAAAGGGTAATGTGTTGCAACCTTGGATTGTCTGGGCGGAGACAGCGCGTAAATCATGTTTATATCATCTATTAAAGAGCAGATATGTGAACTACAACAGTAACTAATCCGCGCCTGTTGATGTACAACGTACCCCCTCTATCACAATCTCAACCGTCGGCAGATGAAACGTGACAAATAATCAACATATTATTTATTTTGGCTATAAATCATATGCTGCAAATGTGTCTTTCTACTTTAGCTTCATCGCAGACTGACACATCTTCCAGGAAGATAAAATGTACATATTTATTGAGTGTTAATAATGTTATTTTTATGTTATCTCAAAACTGATACGGGTATATTGATATATCAAATGCATGTCACACAGGTAAGTTTATACAGGTTGTAATACACAATTTACTTCCTCTTTGGGAATGTATATAAGTGACAAAGCTAAGATAGCGAGAACAGAACATGCCGATATGATGTCTGTGAAATTGCTTGTTGTGTTTAGTCTTCTTACGTTGGGTTGTAACTCTGTACAATGGAGAGGGTATGTACTAATTTTGTCTATTTCATAAAGTTCAAAGCTGATGAATATGACGTATCGCGGTATTATCCTTTGTGCGATTATTTTAAATGATGAATTCATCTCAAAATACTTGTACACCCCTAAGTGACAGCCCCCCTCCTCCCTCTTCTTTTTTTTGGACACGTTTAGATCCAATTGATATTCTGATAATCAAAGTAATGCATCTTTGAATGAAGGCCTTTATTTACGTTTATAGCCAATATGTGAACTCAATTAAATTATTTTTTTTTTTTTGGGGGGGGGGGGGGTGAACGAGAGAGAGAAATGGGGATTAACGTCCACTCGACACAACGGGACAAACATATGGTTTAATTTTATTTCAATAATTCATAATAATAATAGTAAAATAATGTTAATGACTTTATTTAAGAAGGGTTGAAGATTATGCTATAATAGCCTTTCTAACATCCTGCCTTCGTAGAAAATATAATACAAAAGATATAGCTTGCGCGTAGGGGTCTTTAGCAGTGGGAGGAAACCGTTGTACCCGGAGAAAACCCAAGAGGTTGGACAGGCGACCCTACTAATTGTCACGTACAACCGGTCATTCAAAACCACGCCAATTGACTCAATGGCAGACCGTATGACACAGCGCGCACGCACACTATCCGGCCACCCAAACTCCCTTTTGGGAAATGAAATGGGAGTTTAACGTACTATCTTTCTGCTCTAGGCGGGCTAACAAAGATATTTATATCTGTAGAGTGTTTCATAGCGTCTGTATGTTTTGAATCGAAATTTGTAACACAGTACTTATGCGCCAACTATTATGTGGATAAAGAACATTATTAGTTATAAACCAAAGCAGATAATTAAGCCGCCTTATAATTTCGATTTGCAAACATCGCGTAACTAAACCCGGCACTCGCTAATAGTTTTAAAGCAAACAAAGCGACTAGACCGACGTGGATATTGGTTGAAATAAACAATACTGGTTAGTTTGATTTAAATATATCTTTAATGTAAACGGATAGGAAAAGAGTTACTAAAATTTACAAAAGAGTCCTCTCCAATACAATGTAATTGTTGTAGATAGTCAGTGAAACGGAAGCTAAAGTACGAACTTTTTTTTTTCTTTTTCATATTTGCATTTTTATTTCAAATTTCTATTTTTACTTCCTTATTTTGTAGAATAATTCTTTATTTTGTGGAATATTTTTTTGATTCTATGGCTTAATTTTGTAAATTAATTGTTAATTTTGTATGTAAATTAATTGTTAATTTTGTATGTAAATTAATTGTTAATTTTGTATTAATTGTTAATTTTGTATTAATTGTTAATTTTGTAAATTAATTGTTAATTTTGTAAATGAATTGTTAATTTTGTAAATGAATTGTTAATTTTGTAAATTAATTGTTAATTTTGTAAATTAATTGTTAATTTTGTAAATTGATTCTTAATATTGCAAACTAATTCGTAAAAATCATTTTAAAAAATAAAAGTTATTTTAAAAAATAAAAATTATTTCAAAAAATAAAAAATATTTTAAAAAATAAAAATTATTTTTATAAATAAAAATTATTTTTATAAATAAAAATTATTTTTATAAATAAAAATTATTTTTATAAATAAAAATTATTTTTATATACTATTCAAAAAAAGTAGGGATATTTGATTTTTAAGTGTTATTAAAGTCACCTAATGAAACTGACGAAGAAACAAATGACAAAATGAAATGAAGTTCACATTCATCGATTTATTCGAAATGATTGTTAGACTAAGTAAGGCACAGACTGACCATTATAAGGGTAAAATGATATCCGGGGTCAAACAGCAAAGTTACCACAGCATCACAACAAAGTCAGTAACGGGTAAATCCTTCTCTGTTTGCCAAACAAGCATTGATCCGACGTGGCATATTCCTAATGAGACGTCTAAGGTCATTTTGGTCCAGATTGTCCCATTTGCTGTTGCAACGCAGCAGCAAGTTCTTGGACATTGGCAGGACGTTGTTGACGTTGACATAACCTCTGTCCAAGCATGTCCGAGACATGCTCGATGGGGGAGAGGTCGGGACTCAGTGCTGGCCAAGGTAATGTGGTGATGTTCTGTAGTTGGAGGTAACCTGTAACGATCCTGGCCCTGTGACATCTTGCGTTGTCATCCTGGAAGATGAAACGGCGGCCATGATGTCGTGCGAACGGCACAACATGGACTGCCAAGATGTTGTCCCGGTAGTACTGGCCTGTAACACGCCCTGCAACAACATCAAAAGCCGTTCTTCCAGCAACAGTGATGCCTCCCCACACCATAACAGAACCACCCCCAAATCGATCATGTCTGATGACGTTAACGTCTTGGAAGCGCTCCTACGTCTGTCCAAAAAATCAACAGTGAACCTTGACTCATCCGAAAACATCACATTGCTCCAGCGTCGATTATCCCAGTGTTGACGATCCCTACACCAACGACGTCTTGCCTGAATGCGATGATCTCTAAACAAGGGATCACGCGAGGACGTCGGCCGCGAAGGTGACCCCTATGCAGTCAATTCCGAATCGTCTGGCCACTCACTCTCACACCAGTGTCTGTTTGAAGACGAGCGCTGATCTGATTTGCTGTGATGACACGATTTCTCAAGGCCAAGGTACGGATAAATCGATCCTGGGCTTGAGTTGTCGCCCTTGGTCGACCTGAGCGTGGTCTGTCCTGTACAGATTGTGTATCACGGTATCTGGACCATAGCCTGCTTAAGACAGACTGAGAAACATTCATCGTCCGCGCCACAACCGCCTGTGTTGTGCCGATCTGTAGCACGCAACCTTTCATTTTGGGTAAGCCGACGCATATCAAAATTTGTTTTCTGGTCACTAAAACAATTAAACTGATGTTTCCACCCTGGAATTCAATGCCACAATGACTGTAACATTCAAAGTCAGAGTCGTGCAAATCTTGGGTTGGACCCCCATGATGATCCCAAGCATCACCTGCATTCCATGCGGTAGCTATTGGTGCGTTTGGGCGTCACATGTAACTGGAAATGTTTCTTCTGTTAGGTTCTATAGTGACTTTTTTCGTAGTCATTTGCATATTTTAGTATTATGCCCCAAAAATCAAATATCCCCTACTTTTTTTTGAATTGTATAAATAAAGATTATTTTTATAAATAAAGATTAATTTAAAAAATAAAGATTATTTTTATAAATAAAGATTATTTTTATAAATAAAGATTATTTTTATAAATAAAGATTATTTTAAAAAATAAAGATTATTTTAAAAAAGATTATTTTAAAAAATAAAGATTATTTTAAAAAATAAAGATTATTTTAAAAAATAAAGATTATTTTAAAAAATAAAGATTATTTTAAAAAATAAAGATTATTTTAAAAAATAAAGACTATTTTAAAAAATAAAGACTATTTTAAAAAATAAAGATTATTTTAAAAAACAAAGATTATTTTACAAAATAAAGATTATTTTACAAAATAAAGATTATTTTACAAAATAGAGATTATTTTACAAAAAAAAGATTATTTTACAAAAAAAAGATTATTTTACAAAAAAAAGATTATTTTACAAAATAAAGATTATTTTACAAAATAAAGATTATTTTACAAAATAAAGATTATTTTACAAAATAAAGATTATTTTACAAAATAGAAATATTTTACAAAATAGAAATATTTTACAAAATAGAAATATTTTACAAAATAGAAATATTTTACAAAATAAAAATGTTTTACAAAATAAAAATATTTTACAAAATAAAAATAATATTTTACAAAATAAAAATAATATTTTACAAAATAAAAATATTTTACAAAATCGGAAAGTACAAATACAACCCTTTCTTACACCCACGTGTCAGACGGTGATTTCGCTGACCTGGTTGTCGCCATTTTTGAGTGAGGAAATTTATCCGGTTCTTCCCGGCGTGGTTCCCCCTTATCATTGATGAAGGACGAAGGGCCCGACATGGGACAGCGTATTGTCGTTCGGAAGGGAAAGAAAACCGAGGTTTTGTGTAAACATGAGCGGGTACGTAAAAGTACTATTGGCGGTTGAAATTCGATGTAATAGTAATAAATAGCCACAGTGTCGCTGTCAGCGCAAATGCCCGTATTCATGAGTCCAATCGGTGCATAGATGTAGGACCTTAAACCCACTTCATTTCATTTCATTTCCTTGAATTAAACTGAACTACCTATTTGTATCCACTGTCAACATTATTTTACAAAGCCAGACTTGATTTTTCAGTTTAAGGATGCGGTCGCATTTTGTTCAGAATGACTTAATGAAACCGGCTTAGACTTTGTGAATCCCCTCTCCTTAATATAAACATTATATTACCCCCCCCCCCAATATTGTTTATTTTAGGTCATCATCTAGCTATCTGCAAGATTAACTATAATAACTGATACTGATCTTTAGTCATTGTTACTCTGATAACAGACATGTTTACTTCCTTATTACAATTATATAACTCATAGTCCTTATTACATGATGTAATCTTGTGTATTTATTATGTAGTCTTGAGAATTTTGGGAAATTAAAGAGCGAATGGTTCCATTTTGGACGGAGAATCACGGTGGCTAAGTGGGTGAGGCGCTGGCTCGCTATCCTGGAGGTCGGGTATTCGATCCCTGCATTGACCGAGACAGTTCATCTCGATTTTTCGGCGTGGTTTCCCCTTATCAGTGATGCAGAACGGAGGGCCTGACAAGGACAGTTGTCTAGTCGTTCAGATGGGACAACAAACCGAGGTCCCGTGTACACACTGGCGGGCACGTTAAAGATCCCTTGGCAGTTGGAATTCGATAAGAGTAGGCCGTAGCGCCGTTGCCCGGGCAAATTTTCCGTCATAGCACAATGTATGGCGAATGCCCGTGTTCTATTAGCCCAGGTCAGGTGCATAAGAGTAGGACGTTAAACCCCATTTCATTTCATTTCCATTTTTGGGAATCGTGAAATAGACAAAAATGGTTCTAAAAGAACCTATCATTGTAATATAAATGTATGTAAAGTGATTTATATTCAATTTGTAAAAAAAAAAAAATATTGTAATTTCTAACCAGTTATGTTTGGTGAAATGTGTGAACACGTTTTCTTTAAAATAATTATTTTATCGTTAGTGGAAACGCCTTTACTTATATGTTGTCATTTGTTCATAACAAAGGGTACACGACTCGTGTACTCATTATTAAACATACATCATGCAAGACGAATGATAATCGAGATTATGTAGGTGGAGTTAACGTCTTTCAATGAAACGATCGACCATTCTCGGAGACCCGTGAACAAACATAACTACTATTTCTAGTCAACAAGTTCAATGGTAATAACTTCGTTGGAATAAAGTTATTTGACAGATATTTTCAATATCATCATCTATTTTTGAACTGTTGGCCAACTCTTTATAAAAAATCTCCCATAATGTATCTTTAAATGTTAATGGTGTCTTAAATATGGATATTAGGATCCTATAGTTTCACGACAAGGTAACAACAACAATATTTGTTTGAAATTGATCAATATTGAATCCTCATTCGTGTTTTTAATTTCGACTTTTATGGAACGACACAGGAAAATACAAATCCCGATGAACTTTCTCGGCCAACGCAGGAATCGAACAGATGACCTCAAGGTTTGGGAGCCAACGCCTTACTCGCCGAACAATCTTGACTCCTGGCGGATTTGAAACAATAATATTATTATATTATTGGTAGTTCAAGGGTTTAAAGGCCTTTTAGGGCGAAAAGATATCTCATCTCCCCGTTCTAACTTTCATGCCTATAACTGACACAGACATTTTAATAAAGTCTATGTTCTACGTAAATGACAAAAGTGAACCGATATGGGGTTCAGTCGGAATAATGACATACAAGAGTAAATTTATTAAGTTGACCATATAGACCGGAATGCTTTTATTCTATCAACATAATATTACCCGTACCGTATGATAACATTACAACATCATGTGAAGTTAAAAAAAAAATTCTTTGTACATTGTATACTTCTAATTCAGATGATGCACTTCATAATATAAAATCAATCGTGTATGGTTAGTTACAAACGCAAAAGATATTGTGAATGTATTTTGTGAACCCTCTCCAACACCATCACACACCCACCTTTTATTAATTTGTATTTTCGTCGTTACTCGATGCAAGCGGACGTTAACCCCTACCCGAGTTAAAGTTATGTTTTGACTTACGCATTGATTAGAATACCAGGAGGTTCAGTGTTCATCGACAAACAGGTCTTTTTGTCAAGTAATTGTAATTGCGGGGGCCATGCATTGTATGTAGTTGAATTGTGTGTGTTATCATTTGTCATACACGTGTTATGAGATACAGTAATTACAAGATTGAGGAAACACTATTGATTGACTGAACGTGTTGTATAGGAAATAAGAAGAGAAAAACGAATAAAGCCGTAAACAATTTGTATTGACATATGAGGTCAATGTTTAAATATTAGAGACTTTTGGCAAGCGTAAATTTCTGGTCCGTATCGCGTATCCGTATCGATTTTGTGTGTGACGTCAACAATGCTTGTGCATTTCTCATACGTGGTATTGCACACGGATACGGCAGCACGTATCGAACAGCTTTCATACGGAAAAGGTCCGTATAACATCGTCGTCTTTTTACCATACTTTTTGCTACTTTTAGACGCTGAAATGTTGTGTCATAGTAGACACTGGACTAGTACTGAAGATCTTGGTAGATAACTGACATCATGCTGTAAATAGAACTAAGCTAGCCCACCTATCCATATGTACACGCCGCGAAAATCTGCCAAAACTCTAAAACTACATTGACGCAACGTATCACGTGGCGATACTGATACGTGATACGGATGCGAAAAATTCCACTTGCCAAAAGTCTCTATTAACTTCAAAACCAATACGCAAAGCTCGTCATTGCGTCCCCGGGGTGGAAACTGCCGTCTGGTATAAATTCCTCGCCCAACTCACCTTTTTACAAATCAGAAACAACAAATAACCTTTAATTCCACAAAATTCGACCATGTAGATTTATATTTCAGAAATTACGGTTCAAGAACAATATGTTCCTACAAAATGGTATGGCAGTGTGCTTACAGAACATGGAGAGCGTAAGTTTTAAGAAAACTGTGATATAATTAATGGATTATATATAATTTTCAGGCAAATGGCGGCTAGTGACAACCTTTAACAAAGTCTCGATTATCCATTTTTGAATTAGATTATCAAACGACGACTTTGTTTCAGTCCACTATGTTAATAAATGTCTAATTGATATTTTATAAAATATTTGGGATCCAAAGAAATACACGCAGTAGGCAGATTTAGCTTTTACATATTGCATCTTCAATAGACCCATACACAAAATCATTAAAACGTTTTGTTTTAATTCGTAGCGACCCAAGGATCATATGCAATTCAAAATTAACGCATTTTCTTATCTTTTTTTTTTCTTGGCATGTTAATAAATTTATTGTTTTCTTTAAGTTGCTGTTATTATAGATGGGTGACAGTACCATATTACTACACACAATATTTCTGTCAACCGGGATGGAAAGAAGGTAGTCCCGGCTCAAGAAATTGTGACACAGGTAAACTAACCTTAAATCATCGATAAATTCACCATTTCAAACTCGTATTAAAATATATTATTACACTATTCCATTTCTTACCCACTTCTGTTTAACATTCTATGGTATATTACAACTTGTTGGATAAATAAAAACCACCACATTTATTGAACAATACAATCATTTAAAGACTTCGAAACAGATAGACGTGTTGTGCTGTTAACCCGCCGATAAATACAACATAATACACAACAAACATTAAACAAAAAGCATTGTTTTACGTGTGATAAATTGTGTCAGGTGACGTCTTGTATTCTTCTACTGCCTCGACAGAAAAAACATTTTTCAGAGCGGTAGTCCAGAGATAGGTCCGCGCTCGCCTGATCGGGACTATAAGACACAGATTTTGGAAGAGCATGTCGGATCTCAAGTACAGTTTTGCTGATTTTAAATTACATGTTTTTAATTACAGCAAGACTAATACCTTTCAGTGTGTAGATATTATGTCTGTTTATTGCAGCTATCTGTAATCCTCCCTGTCAAAATGGTGGAACATGTACATTACCCAATAAATGTACATGTACTGGTGCTTTTAGTGGACCCACCTGCCAAGGCAGTGAGTTTTGCTTTTATTTTTAATTATCACTTCTATAGCCCATTCTCAAGTATTTGAAAAAAATAAAAACACATACCCATTATCCGATACTAGTCAGACTTTGGTTCATGCTGCATGATTCGAAATCACACCAGGTAGGCACAGAGAACCCCCCACCCCCTCCGCACTCGTGTTTAAACTGCAATTCTCCTCGCCAATATTCCCTACTCCCAAGTCCCTAAACTCAAAGTAATCTGCTGTGACTATGTCGATTTCTTAGTTAAATCGGGTCGATTGATTTAAATAGCCTTATGCCAATCATGATCTACAGACAGTTCTCGGTCAGGTCGAATCAGTAGTTGTAAAGCTTTGTCGACACTGCTTTCGTGAAAATAGACAAAAGAAACAAGAATCGCAGTTTCATGCCCCAATGTTATACACGGCTACAAGCATGGCGTAGCCGCTATAAAGTTTTTTTGAACATTTTGAAAATGAATCATATACAATAAAGCTGCAAAATTGGACAGTAAGTGCCGCGTATTATTACAACTGAAATCTTTAGGGCCTGTCAAACTCGAATGCAGTAGGAATATTCAGAATATTGTTAGAAAGGACTTCGAACATTTATAATGTTCTAGTGTGAATAGGGGTTTAACTTGATGTGACCCTATTTTCTCGTATGTCGTGATACATTTCAATCTAGCAGTTAATTCTAGTAATGCTTTAGAAATTAGTGGTATTCAACTCATTTACCGCACTTTATATAATCATAGTATACAATTTGTATTGCTCAAATAAGCTGTTTATTATCATTTGAGACATATTCAAAGACGCCGTTTCATCACATTGGTAGTATTTGTACTACAGAAGAGCATTAACTAGAAAGGCAATATTAATGGAAACCTAGTCGATATTATTTTCAAATTTCTCAATTTACAGAATTATGTTCACATTTGAAGCCATGTTATCCGGGAAGTTGCACTAAACTTGGAAGTGGTAGCAAATGTACCTGTTCGGATGGATTTAGTGGTGTAGGTAACGAAAAGGAATGTTTGACACGTAAGTATATTTATTGCATCAGTTGACCTGGATGACACAAAGAGGTAAAATAATTTTCCTTCGTGTGATAACCTGTCAATATAGAAATAAATTAAGTCAACATTTTGTCAACAATACTGAACATAATATCTTAAAAATTTACACCAATTTCTTCTACACGCGTTTTATATTTTGATGATTGAAGCAAAGTTAAAATTTTATATTTTGTTCAAATCTTAGTCAAAATTAACTGTTTAAATCATCATGTTGTGTGACATAGTGTTAACTCGCCTTAACATAATGGTATTGGCAGGCTTGTGTTTCGTTAAATTAAAGTTCCGTCGCGTCATTATAAGCCACAAGAATTACTTGTAACCAACAATATTGTGAAAAATGAATCTGTAATGGTCCAGAAACGGTGTTGCTATCCACGATAATATATTAATAGGCCTGTTTTAATCCTAGCCGGGGCAATATGTGGCGTGATTTTCTTAATTCAACCTCGGTACATATTAGCGCGAATTAAGCCGTGGGAAATTTTGTTTTGTATAGCAACAAATGCCAATATAATCATTTAATATATTACTCAGAAGAGACGACGAAGACACATGTTCTAGTATGGTGCTAACTTGAATATTTATGTATGGTTTAAACTAGTTTTTGCTGACCCTTGTTTAAAGGACTCTGAACAGCTACCCCCACTATTCCGAAAATCTATGAAATCGACATACAGTATTGATGGATTTGATTTGAAATTTGGTGTGAAGTATTAGTTATTTACACGTGAATCATTAGGACATTGCGGGAACGAACCATATTCATTTTCAAATTTATTATGAACCATTGAGATCAGAGATGATAAACGCTGTTTATTTTTTAATGCATGTCCGGAAAAGGATACGAGCATAATATAGATCAGATTTCTCGAATTAAAGGCAGATCTTTGACAAATTTAGTCGTCAACATTCAAGTTTTCATTTCATATAATCTACTGTCCCAATCCGTAGCTGGGCGTATTTCATCAATTTATTAATTTTACTTACTTTTTTGTAGTGGTTTCACCAAACCAAAGGCCCGAAATTTACCAATGTAGAGTTCGAATTTCGCAATTTAGTGCAACCAAACAAATGGAGATGTTTGGCGTAATGTTGGACGCGTCATATGATAATGGTACCAGTTCGGCGGAAATATGGACAAATCGGGAGGGATTTAACTTTGTCAACTATACAGGGATTGCTTTTTACGATCCTGTAGATTTACCACCAGTTCCTTCAGATTATATATCTAATGTTAAACTTGGTATTGTTGGTGGATCATTTAACACCGTCCATATAAAATGTGAGTATATATCCACGTTAACATTTTTAGTTTTGTTTAGTATGGGTGAAAAATAATTATACTTAACCAACAAACTATTTGAAACAGAAATATAATCTCTTGGAATTCGTCTCGTAACCAAGAAATGGTCAACCCAGTTCAATGCTTTATTAGCAGCTTGAAATGATAACCAACACGAAGCCATGCTTATCAATTTGTCTCTAGAGGTGGGTTTATCAATTTTCGACGTTAATTACATATAAAGCATAGTTGTTTAACGCCCATTCATCTTTTAGCCAGAAAAGAATAGTTAAAATATTGTACTTTTTTGAATATCCGTTTTCTTGTTATATCAAAAGTGGATGACAGTACTGTATCATACCCTGATCAAGCTGTTTGTGATGATACCGATGTGAATAAAGACAATCCTAAGAGTGGTATATTCAATTGTACTATCAAAAACCACCCCAACAATTTACTGACTGAATCCGGGGACAGGTAGGCACCATGAGAGTTATTTAAAGGTATTTTAAAGCTAATACAAGAAGACAGTCGCCATTCTGTATTCTAACGACAAGACGATAAAGATGACAATTTCTTTAACCAACTTTAACCCCCCCCCCCCACATTCTGTATGCCTACGTTTTAAGTATCAATTAGAAAGGGGAGTAACGCTATTAACAATCAATTTTGATTATTTTGCATTATTTCAATGTAGACCTAAGTTTTTTTTTAACTCATTCAATCGTATTTTATGACATGTCGTATACAGCACCCGACCTAGTAGCCCTGGGGCCTATTTCACAAAATTTTAACTAAGATAAGATCCCAATTTTAGTAATTTGATTGGATAATATTAAATTGATTTTAGTGCTTAGCCAATCAAAATTGAAGTATCTACTAAAATTGGATTTTATCTTAAGTTAAAATTTCGTGAAACAGGGCCCTGTATGTAAAACTTACAACAGTTGACCTAAGTTTTTTTTTAACTCATTCAATCGTATTTTATGACATGTCGTATACAGCACCCGACCTAGTAGCCCTGGGGCCTATTTCACAAAATTTTAACTAAGATAAGATCCCAATTTTAGTAATTTGATTGGATAATATTAAATTGATTTTAGTGCTTAGCCAATCAAAATTGAAGTATCTACTAAAATTGGATTTTATCTTAAGTTAAAATTTCGTGAAACAGGGCCCTGTATGTAAAACTTACAACAGTTGATGGATGCTTAGTCAATGATTCCTGTCCTCATGAAACATATATTACAGTACAAAAAAGAGTAACTGTTGTATAATTATTTTCAGAATTAATATCACATTTACAGCACTTGCTGGTGGTTATCGTCAGTTGAAACATATTGACAGCGGAGCTAACTACGGAAGACAGTACTACATACAAACGAGCATGTCCAAAACTTTAACATATAGATTCGATTTTGACAAACCAACACATTGTTTCCCAACATGTCCTAATGACGAAACTCTTTTAGAATATGGTGCTGAATACAAACAGGTAAGAGATGCCAACTCACTCATTTAGGAAAATCAGAAATAACAAAATGTCCTCGTTTAGCATTTGTTAGAAATTCAGTAAGGCTAACATGAACGAATAAGAACAATCGTTGTACGTTTTGGTCTAAATGTTTGTTCTTTTCCTAGCTTTTGTCGTGACTCAAGTACGGAAAAGACCCGGAGACAATCAGCGCGATAACCTTTGTGAAATCTTCAAAGTGATTCTGTACCTGACACACCTTACCCCTTCGCTAGAATATGGTCCACACGGTTATTATTATAGATCTTTGGAGTTGCCAAAAGTCTCGACCAATGAAATGCATATCACTGTCTTTATTTAAACAACTGTACCAAGTTTGAACATCACCGCTCCGTTAGTAGCAAAGTTTTTCGAAAAATCTAAATATACTAAGGAAGGGTCTTATATAGCACATAAGTAGTAAACGGGCGACACCAACACCTTCGAAAGACGTATATCAACGATATAAATTAAGAAATGATCAAGGTATTTTGTTATTTGGCAATTTCTCTTTGATAACTGTTTCAGGATTCTACTCTAAGCTTAAAATGGAATGGATGGGAAGATAAACTGTCTGGTGTTGCCCGATATGCGTGGGAAATATTTCAGCTCAAAGCAAATGGCGATGAGAAACTATATGAACCAGATCCACTCGGTCCAATTAAAATAGCAGACGTTAATCATTCGGATAACATAGATTATCCTAGCTACACTTTACCTGAACCCGGTCTGTATTCTATCATATTACAAGTTGCTGATACTGCCAATAATTCTGTCTACGTTCGACGATTTTGTATGTATGATCCAGACTCTACTATTCAGCTATCGGATGACCCAAATACACGCTTGAGAGTTGCGTCTGCTTCCCCGGAATCTAACTTCACCTGGCAGGGAAACATAAACGGTATTATTAGAGTTAACTGGACAAACTACTTCTTTAACGAATTCGTTGAGAAGAATCATTTATTGAATACCATCCTTGATTACCCACTCCAATTTCACGGCGAAGGCCCATTAGAAGAAAAATATATATATAAACAATACAAAAATATTGCTGGGAGAACTCAGCAAGCTGTCCCGAATACCCGAGGAATTACAAAGTTTCAAATCGGACACCATCATGACAGCAACGGTGGCAAAAACAAACCCGCCGAACCCAACGTTTGGAACAATTTAACAGATCCGATTTCTACTATCCATGCATTAAGTATTTCTGTAAGTAACGGCGACACAGTAGTTGTATATGTCAAAGCTATTGATGCCACCGGAAGAGAAAGGGTAGACTGGACCCAAGTCAATTTTGATTCTACGCCACCGGTTGTTACAACGTTAGAATTTCAACATACTCCAGACTCCCCGGACAAGACCTCTAGGTAAGAAAAGAGTGGGTTGACATTAGGTATTGTGGGAAAATTACAACCAAAAAACTCCGGGATACGGGAAATACAAGGGGGGGGGGGGCTTTTTTATAATTAAATACTTGCATATGAATTACATGTTGTTACACTAAACAAAACAAACATTGCATCCATAATAAAAAAAAAACATTTGGTCTATACGTGGCACACTACTCTTATCATAATCTCACAGGTTTATACCGGTTTGATATGTGTCATATAAAAATCATTTATAATTATGTTACATGTTACATCAAAACTCGGACAACATCCTGTAATCTGAAACATGATCGATTTGTATCCTAAACATCTATTTATGTAGCCGCAAATTAAAAATTTTATCAGTCGTCTTTTTTGTTTGCTGTGGTTAACAGTTTAGAATTATTTTATTTTTCAGTTTGTTGTGTGCAGCTAGGGACGCTGACAGTGGTGTACTTCTTATTTCGTGGAGAGCTGTTAGACTAGACACCAATACAGAATACGCAACTGGACACCTTCTATGGTCCAAACTCGAGGTGATGAATTTGTTAAATTTATAGATATATCTGCATTTCATAAATGATAATATTCCTTTCGTGTATCTTTTGTATGTTACAAATCTATTTACGTGGCCTAACCATTTTTTCTTTATTGTAATAATTTTGGAAATAAGTCAACAGTATTATTTGTAACTGACCATTACTATCTGAAATCCTGGGACTGAGGTTGTGGTCTTACAGAAAGAATGAAATGACCCATATTTCGTTAAACATCATTACAAAACTATGTTCCACGAAAAGGATATAAATATTGAAAAAATTGCGCTCTTATCTGTATTACAACAAGGTAGTAATAAATGTGAAATTATGTCATTTTCTAATCCTCCAAAGTCCCATGTGATCCTATGATCGTGTTTCTACTTTCTGGCCAATATTTTCCCCAGTTTCTAACCCGAGTCGGCTTATGTGGGAACCAACTTTAGGATATCTCCATCATGGTCGAATGATGTCTGAAATCTAAGTCTGTTCGTTAAAGACTATAACGCCCATAAAAGAATGCGCCATAGATTGTCATGTCGGCAAAAAATTCACCCAACTGTATTAATATAGATGCCGTTTGTTCGTTATCTAGAAATGGGTGTGTGTGTATGTGGGGGAGGGTATTTTGTGATTTGTGATGGGCACAAAAATATGTGCCCAAATTTATAGAATTAACGCCACTGAATCAGTTGACTTCCTGAACAAGCTGACCATTCATCTGCATGAGTTAGAACAATTATTGTCTATCGAGGAGGAACGAATACAAAAAATAACTAAATTTGATTGATGGACTCAAAACATCACCATTTTGCAGTTTGGGAACGCCCTATTAAACGATCTTTTAGATTCAAAAATACGTACGTAATAAAACCAGTTGTAAAGTCTGTATTATTAACCTTACTGGTAGATTTAAACACAGGGCTAACGTTACTGACAAAACATCTTTACTTTCATTCCAGCGATGCAGTGATGTGACAAAGTGTTTGTGTATTAAGAAATTTGATCAGTGTTTTCCACTAAAAGCACAGCTGTCTTTTGATAATTGTGAGATAGCAATAGCCGGTTTAAGCAATTCAGTAACAGTAGAGTTGAGGTTTTCTGTTATGAACCAAGCAATGATTGGATCCAATGAAAGTGTTTATAAGGTAAACAACGTGTTCGGATAGGACGAAAAACCGAGGTTCCAATGTACACATTGGTCTGCACATAACAGTTAGGAATTCGATGTAAGAGTAGACCGTAGTACCGCTGTCCAGGCAAGATTTTCCTCGTAGCACATTGAATGGCGTATAGCCGTTTTAATTATCCCAGTTCGGAGCAGAACAGTAGGACGTTAAACCCCACTTCATTTTGTTTTAGAATAATATTGCTGAAGTGTCTGCACCGACGACGACGGATGGCTCCATAGCCTCCGCCGATCTTTTAACGTCAAATCAATATTATGCTGTTTTAATAAAGCCAGTAGATCAAATAGTTTTAAACTCACATTCTCATTATTTTATTAAATTTAAATCAAATAATATATAATAAAATAATAAATACTTGTTGCCAATTCAAAATATATACTTGTTGAAATTCTATTCATATTATTCAAAACAACGACAAAAAGTCACATTTTTGTTCTATGTTGCTTCTTAAATATATAACATAATGATATATGCAGAACAGGTAAAGTTTGTTTTTTAAATTTTGAAAATCTTGTATTTTTCTGTTATAGATTAGTGATATAAGAAAAGGTTCAAATGCGTGTTTAGGTAATTTTTTATTCAATCTCATATTTTAATACAAATATATATGTTGTTATAAAATAAGTTATTGCTTGCTTTTTTGGGATTGGCGGGTGTCCATACAAAGCATATTCACACAAACGTTTCTGACAATTATCAATAATTTAACGCAGTTATGTAAAAAAAATATATGCCCGGATTATTAACATATTTCAACACAATTTATGTTATTATATTTATAGTTGCATGTATTTAAAAACGTCCTACGTTCAAATGACACCAAGTTTTCATGTAACGTTATATACGCTCATAACGTGTCATGTTGTCGTTATATACATTTTCCCCCGAGTACAGTTTACAAGAAGTTTTAAAATTCATATTGCAGGTCCAGGTTAGTTGAACAGAGAATGCAATCGGTGCAGTATGAATTTATTTACTTTAGTAAACAGTTTTGTGTAACACTTGAAACCAATATCTGTCATCTAAATGAGATTTTTTTTTATTGTACATTGAAATCCACTTGGAAATAAATAAGATGTTATGTCTGTAGGTTAATTAGTACCCTCCACATACTAAAACTGTAATTATGTATTTTGTTGTATAGCTGCAGTGGTTTTATCAGGCGGTGGCATAGCTGGCATAGTTATAGGTAAATATTAATGAAATTTATAAGATATTGAGTTGACTTATAAGCAAGTTTAAAATACAGATGTTACATTAACATTTGATGTTGGCGTACCATGATTTCAAATAATGGTAAGGGCAACGTACTTTTCGTACATCATTGTAATATCTTACTCGCGTGACAATTTCAGTGAAATGAACCTGCGTGATAATGACTGTAATGAAGTTGTTTAATGGTCTTGAGCAAGACACAGCGTAATACTGTATATATGTTTATTGACACAACACCTGGACATATTCAAACAAATTATTCTTTCAAATATTTTCTTCAAATCACGTGCAAAACGTTGTATTCGCCAGGAGATACCTATAAATAAATTATTGTTAGACGCCTTGTTTGTCAATTTACTTCTTTGTGGTGAGCGTCCATTTGTCGCAATGTACATTTTTCATTCCTTACTGACCATTTACCAGACATATTGCAGAGGCCTTAGTAAATTTTTAATTATTTTCTGTCAACTTCTTTATCCGCTGTTTAAATATAGAGTCTTTTGTTGTACGTTCACACCCTCAATAATCCCTAAACCGTCAAACCATGCCATCAAGAAATAACCGCTCCATCAGTCAAGCTAGCGCACAAAAGGCTGGCAGGCCACATTCGGGTTGCCAGTTGGTAATACCCAATCTGTTTTACAGACCCTAGCGAATATTCTCTGCCGATCAGTGTGGGTGATACCCTGACATTTTACCCAGTGCTTGCTCATATGGAGGGGGATCCTAGCCAAAACTCTCAATTTGTGAAAATACATTTGTCGATTTGTGAAAGTACATTTGTTAATTTGTCAAAATGCAAAATACATTTGTCAATTTGTCGTACAACAAAAATACATTTTTTCATGTGTGAAAATACACCTGTCGAACCTACAAAGCACAGATTTTGAAATAACACAGCTTAACTTTATAGTTTCAAGATATGTAATTTCAACATTTGTATTTTCAAGATATGTAATTTCAACATTTGTAGTTTCGACATTTGTAGTTTCAACAGTTGTAGTTTCAACAGTTGTATTAACGACACTTGCATTATCGAGCCTTGCATTAGCAAGCCATGTATTAGCGAACTATGACCATATTTGGGTTGATGACGTTGATCATTATGGAGGGGGATCCTTGCCAACGATGCTGCAAGGCCTGGATGCCGGCCAGGAAGAATTTTTTTTATTTTTTATCCCCTCCCCCTAAAAAATTTCGCATAGCTGAAATGGCGTCATCTTAACTAAGAAAATGAGGGTTGACAAGTTACTTTTGTGTTAGGGTTAGTCCTTTCAGTGGCAGGTATTTGAAAGTGTACATCTCGCTGATAACGAAATGACCCATAAAAGATGATGGTTCAAACTGACAAAATGCATAAAATGGTATTGTGAGGCCAGATTGAAGCAGACTTTTGTCACCAAGAAAGTACAATCATGGACAGGTGCAGAAGAGTAGGACGTTAAACCCCATTTCATTTCATTTCATTTCATAAGAACTGCACCTGTAGTGTTAATATTGTTTTCATACCAGACCATCTTGTGTGTGATTAACCCATCAGGAATCACCAGAAATGGACAAAACTGGCGATAGGGCAGCTATCAAATACCTGCCACTGAAAGGACTAACCCTAACACAAAATGAACTTGTCAACCCTCATTTTCTTAGTTAAGACATGGACCTTATTATAAGGTCCATGGTTAAGATGACGCCATTTTAGCTATGTGAAATTTTTTAGGGGGGAGGGGATGAAAAATAAAAAAAATTCTTCCTGGCCGGCATCCAGGCCTTGCAGCATCGTTGGCAAGGATCCCCCTCCATAATGATCAACGTCATCAACCCAAATATGGTCATAGTTCGCTAATGCATGGCTTGCTAATGCAAGGCTCGATAATGCAAGTGTCGTGAATACAACTGTACAAATGTTGAAACTACAAATGTTGAAATTACATATCTTGAAAATACAATGTTGAAATTACATATCTTGAAACTATACAGTTAAGCTGTGTTATTTCAAAATTTGTGCTTTGTAGGTTCGACAGGTGTATTTTCACACATGAAAAAATGTATTTTTGTTGTATGACAAATCGACAAATGTATTTTGCATTTTGACAAATTAACAAATGTACTTTCACAAATCGACAAATGTATTTTGTATTTTGACAAATTAACAAATGTACTTTCACAAATCGACAAATGTATTTTCACAAATTGAGAGTTTTGGCGAGGATCCCCCTCCATATGCTCAAACCAAAGAGAACACGGTTCAGTCGAGATATTGTTGGAGGAGATTGGAATGCGGTTTAATGTCTCGTCAAAATATTTCTTCAATCTGATCTCAATTTGTTCGGGGGATGGAGGGTGGAGTTTAATGTTTTTTACACTGAATCAAGTGGCATGGTTTCGATTCTCGGCTTGACGTAACAAGAAGTAGGGTTGCCTGTCCAACCGCGTTGGTTTTCTCCTGCTCCCTCGGTTTCCGTCCGTATTTACACTCAAACGAATTGATATAAATTGAAACATGATGTTATTTCCGAAATGATATAGTTTGTGGCGATTAGACATTAAACCATATCCCTCAATCGCTCTCTCGTTTTCTTTGGTCACGTGTACATTGCTAGAGAGGATGAGATTGTAGGGACAGCTGACACCGGCGCTCCTCAAGCCGACTCCAACTGTAAAGGTACACTTTTAATGTCAGCCTGACACGTGATTATTTTAGTCTCGTATTGGCATTCTAATCATGGCTGTTCTAGTCTCAAAGCTCATGGCCTTGGAATCGGAAAAGCAAATTACATACTGTTACAATATATGTGTAAAATAAAATCTTAATGATTCATTTTTTGCCAGGCATAATAGTGTTGATTGGCCTAGTTGTACTGATTATTCTGTTTCTCACCAACCGAAAACCTTTTACCAAGGAAAGAAAAGAAAGGGGTTCGGTATTTGTAAGGAATATGATTGGTAAACCAAAAGCAACAAACGAACTTGGTTCTTCAGCTTATCCTGTAAGTGAACAGAAAAGATTATTACATACTTATTAATTAACTAGCAGAGTATTACATAAGTGAACGAAGATAGTATTAAATAATAACAGAGTATTACATTACAATAACAGAGTATTACACTTACATACCGTGTGATTAAGTCGATCTATATTTCTTAAAACTTCTATAAACAGAACAATGCTTATCGTGTCGAAGATGATGATGTATATTTATATGGTGGAATCGATTTCCAGAAAGGGCAATCTTGGCTGATTCCTCGCGACCACTTAGCGCTACTGGGAACTATTACAACTGGTAAATTTGCTAAGATTTGTCAAGCAAGAATCCGATCCAGGTCAGAACAAGTTGTAGCCAAAATGCTCAACGGTAGGTAATCTTACAAACGGAGTTCACAATTGGGACTGGCTGGGACTATTAGACGATATAAGAAAGTTACAATAAGATCTGGCGCGTATGGAGACATGTATAAATTAGAGCAGGGCACAGCTGGTAACAAGAACTTAATGCGTTAGCTGCACAAATAAGCTTCTTATTGATAACATTGGCGAGAATGTTAATTAAATTTTACTTTATACTAGTGTCTGGTTTAAGGGTGGAACATAAACATATAATTAAAGATCCGTTTTGTATTGAATATTAGTGTTGTAATTGTATTATAGATGGGTACACGTCTGAAGATGAAATCTTTATGAGGGCCAAAGTAAATTTTTATGCAACAGTAGTTGGTAAAGATCCAAACATACTCGAGTTTATTGGCGCAGTTGTGGACAATGAAGTGTGTAAGTATTTTGTATTATAGTACAGTTTTACGATAGAATGTATTTTGGCATGATTATAGTTATTTCTATACGTCCGCAATATTATTTCGAAGGCGCGTTGATACAAAAACAGTGTTTTATTATGTTTTTTTCTTTTTGGAAAAATCTGTTAAACGTGTTGGAATGGAATAATGTCCCATCTTAAGAAGACACAGGACTAAAAATATTTAGGGAATTCTATTCAACAAATGTGCTATGGGCAGTTTATCGAATAACTGTTTAGCTATTTGCTCTGCTAGTGTCGTCGCAACAAACGAATGATGGCACCTCGGATATTACGATAGTAACTTTTGTTCCCGCGGTCACTAAGGTGAACACCATCCATAATGCCAGCAATGGTCTTGTAAAATAAAGCTGGAGGAGGGGAAGACATAGGAATGCCTCTAAAGAGACATACCGAAAAATTAAGGTCATCCTCATGTAAAGTCCTTATACACAATGTCAGTTTACGAGCTAATGCATTATACAAATCCGCAGATTGTAAATGTCGTATCTTTAAACGTGGCATCACCTGGCAAAAGGTAACACCGGACAGGTGAAACCTGCGTCGCCAGACATCCAATAATAAATCTATACGGTGCACTAAGACATCAATTGTCTCTAGGTTTATACCAGATTGATCTATATCATTGCTTCCGAGTTGAACCACTAAATAGGCAGGTCTTATGCGTGCGATTGCCTCCTCCCACTCACGACAGTGAGCACTATTGCACACTCGACCTCCTCGAATGCCAAAAAGCAGAGTTTGAACTGCGCCCTCCGAAGAATCAATGTTAAAATTACGGTAGCGCACAGCATGGTTGTGCATAAATCGGTTAAGCCAGTAAACGTGAGAAGTACCCAAAATCAATACCTTAGACATAACACATGGAAGCAGGCCCGCAAACAGACTTGCAAATGGCGGGAAAAAAGGGACCACCGCGTTGAATCCCGCTGCTGTCACACTGAATAACAGCTATTATCCGCGGTGACACTTGAATTGCGAAGACTGTGTGAAATTCACAGTAACAGGGCGTACCAGGAGTAATCACGCCATCACCTTACAATCATTACATCATGAATCATTTGAAATTTTCCCCTTACAGTCACCTCTAATGTTTTCCTGTCAAATTACGCCAGCCACAGACATGAAGCGCCCCCTGTGAACTGTAAACAGAGTTATCTCAACTGTAAAACAGAGTTATCTCCCGTTCACCGTAAAGCCCATATACTACCGTTACCTAAATGTCGCTTTTAATTTAACCCGTTTCTTATACTTATAGCGTCTTCGAAGTTCGGTTCCAGGAAATATGTTTATCACTGACATTACTTGTTACTCGTACTGGATCTTGTTGCGATTTATTTAGGCCTTCGGCCTTAGGAATCGGCATGTGAACGCAATAGATGCTACAGTTTTAACGGATTGCGTTCAAAAGAGGGCGAAACCTATGTTTATTCAGCGGCCTTAGTGTGTGATATGTGCTACAGCCCTTTACGAATGTTTACCAAGTTTGTAAACCCGATATATATCAGATTTCTTGGTGGCCGTCATTAACAATAGTCAATGTCCAAATATTCCATTTGGATAAGTTGCTCATATTATTTTTGAAACAATAGGCTTGTCTAGATATTTGAATGAATATTACACTTGGTCTTTCAGTGTTGATATTATAATATATTATTGTAAATTGTGGTGTGTCATATATAAGTATATCTTGGTGAGATATATTTTGATATTCGAATATTTATATATATTATTTTTTGTGCGAGCAATGCTGTTGTAAATATATTATCTGTATGATAATGGACCATGTCTTGATATTAAAATATTTTTAATGATATTGTATTTTACCGATATTTTTATATTTTAGTAGGACCAGTTTTGGTATTAGAATATTGTGAACTTGGGCAACTAGATAAATGGCTACTAAAGCAGCGTGGTGATATTAACGATGAGTTAACTGAGATTTTACAAAGAATTGCCTTTGATGTATGTAAAGGAATGGCTTACCTTGTTTCTAGAAAGGTAATGGTTACAGTTGCCTCATTAATTAGTATTTTTAATTAGAGATTATTATTTATTCAAGAGCTTAATCTGCCTGTTGCAGCCGTTTCTTTCGGCTTATATAAACTATTCATCAGACATTCATTTTATTAACATGACAAAACCATTTGAAAATGGAGACGCAAGTTTAAGACTCAAAAACCAGTACAGTGGTTACTATAACAAATAATCAAAGCACACAATATCTTGTCAAAACTACAAACATTGATAACTTCGCTCAGATTAAAGTAATTTGAAAAAAATAAATAAATACATTTATTTTGAATTATCTATTTTTAAACTATTATACCATATACCAAGAACAAATGTTATGTTAATTCATTTGAGTAGATAAAATATCTATCATACCGTTGCTATTTTATGTCAACGAAAGATATTCGCTCTTATATTTTTGTTTTGTTTAGATTGTTCATAAGAAACTGGCGGCAAGAAATGTGTTGTTAACATTTACAAGAGAAGCAAAGATTGCCGGATTCGGACCGTCAAAACCAGAAGAAGAATCCACTAACTATGATAACGCTTCAAAAGCCAAGGTGAATAGACTTTGGCCGTACTTTATGTTTTTCGTAAAAAAAAAAAAAAAATAAGATCACGAATAATTAATTTATAAGTAAGCCGAAGGACCGAGTATTATTTTGAAGGATCTAAATCGCTATTCTTTGGCACATAGAAATTCACACAAATGGGTCGCAACGCATATAATAATGCAATATTAATGTATATAAACTGATTTACATTCAATCGAGTCCAAATTGAATGACAGTCTTTGGCGTCTGGTTGTTTCAGTCTACAGTGATAGTATTCTCTTGTGAGATATGTTTAGCCACTATCATCGAGTCTCTTCATTACAAATGGCACACACAAGCATTCTGGCACGCGATACTTATGCCAGTTTTAAAATTGTCATTCCGTCTTAAATATTGGATATCAGAGGCCGAATATTTCACGGTAATATAACAACATCAATGTAGATTGAATTTGACCAATAAATTGTGTTTAAAACATGTCGGATCAAATGTCCATAAACTTATGAAGAAACCAAAGACTTTAAATACACGTTTGAATATTCAAATATGAACAATTAAAAAGATACTTTGTCTTTGATATTAGGAAAAAATTCCTATTAAATGGACAGCACCAGAATGTTTAGTTTCCCTGAAAGATGCCAATGAAAAGAGTGACGTCTGGTCTTATGGAATTGTATTGTGGGAAATATTCAGCTTGGGTGAGCATTATTTTGGTACTTAATAAAATTAAACCTACGTAGCATATAAAGCAAATGTACACCATAAATGTACACCATAGATATATGCGAACTTAACTTAATTAGCAAATAAACTGAAAAAGACACCATGCTACTCCTAAAGTAAAGATACTGACTGCGCAGGGCCGTAGCTAGCCCAAAATTGTTAGGGGGGCAAAAGCTTCCGGGGACGCCGATGGGGCTTCTGGGGGCGCCGATGTACCTACACCGCGGAAGGGTTTATAGAGTGCTCTACATAGGCGTACGGGGTTTCGGATTAGCCTAGTGGGAATATTTGACGACCTCAAATTTTAAGGCGTCCCACCATTCGTGTCATTATGGGCGCCTCTCCGGGATAAGGCGCCCCACAGATCAAGCCGTTTTGGGCGCCCAATACATTCGTGGGCGCCTAACTAATCTCAGTAGCATTATATCGTGGACGCCCCTCCTGGATGGGACACCCCACAAATCACATTGTTTGAATTTTGAAGATTGTCAAACCGTTTTGGGCGCCCAATTCATGCATGGGCGCCTAACCAACCTCACAAGCATTATATTATGGGTTCCCATGATCTCGGCATTATGCGCGTCCCGCTGGGATGAGGCATCCCACAAAACATGCCGTTTGAATATAGAAAATTATCACGCTAGCTACGGAAGTGACACGGTAAAGTAATATAACATAGCAATATATAATATTAATTACAGGAGAGACACCATACAGTGACATCAAAAGTCGTGACGTAGAAACTAAAGTAAAATCTGGTTACAGAATGTACAAACCTGAAATATGCGAAGACTTGTAAGGATACCATTTTCTAATTACTCTTGAAATCTTAAATTGTATGTAGATTTTATATGTTATAAATAAATATATTGTCCTTTAAGGCATAACGGAAACGATAGCTCATTACATTACTGTTACTATTAGCATTGTCAATTTTGTAACCCTTATTATTAGTAATAATACTTTAATTAGATATGTGCATACACTAATTTCAGTAATAATGATTGATATGTGGTGTCTTATAGTATATCAACATTTGTAAAAAAAAGTACTTTTAATATCTCTAGTCAAAACGATTTGTGACCACTACTACTACTATTATTTGTTGTGTTTTCTTATAACGATTTATAATGTTATCTTTATTTACAGCCATTATGATCTGATGAAGAATTGCTGGGAAGAAAACCCAAAGAAACGAAACAACTTCAAAACAATCAAAGAACGGATTTCAAAGACATTCAGAGGGAGCTCCTCTGACGCTGCATATTATTATAAATAAACCATTGTCTCACAACGAAAGTTTGTATTATTGTTTTTCCCTTTTCATGCCCCCTTCATATGTAAACAAGCTGAATTAAATCGACATCTCAAAATGTATTGGACGTTACGCTTGTAGTTAACAACAACAGAGTGGTGAACTCATGCGTTTAAATTATTTAAAAGATTATATTCAATGATGTCTAATCTCTCAATGTGCTGTCGTTTAAACCGGGAAACTTTATTTGTTACTGAAAACAACATATCTGACAAACTATGAATGAGTTGCAATATTAGCTATTCACAGACTGACAACAAAGTATGTGGTGTCATTTAATAATCTAATTTGAGTTATTGTTTGGTTATTTAGAATTATAATGTATATAATTGTAAATGTGTTAAAAGATTTTTTTTTACCTTTTACGGCAATTTATGGTTTTGCATTGATATAATAGTCATTATGCAAGAGCTAAATCTGCCTATTACAAGTCTTGATATAGGCTTCACATGTTATAGAGATTATTAATTAGCCTTTGATTTACATGGAAAGTTCAAAATCAACTCTGTAGACCCCCAGGTAGCTTGGATTATACAGTCGTTCATTCAAAATTTAATCAATAATATCTGACCATGCTAACGTTTACCGTTAGTCACTGACTGGTGGTGAAAGGACTGCCAAGCGAGGATACCATTGCCATTGAGAATGTTACTTGATAATCGAAAATATGTGGGTGAAGTCATCATTTACCAACAGCACCCGTGAGAACACTTTCCATCCCCCTCGTTACTGTGGGCTAGTTACGCCCCTGTAAATATATCAAACGAATTTATCTTTAACTGTGTTTTGTTATTTATATTAACGAACGTGGTGTTTATCAAAGATTTCTGGTATGGGTGTGTGTGTGTGTGTGTGGGGGGGGGGGGGGATATGTTACAGGCGATGTTTCCTTATTATATGGCAGCTAACCCGAATCTTTTGCCGAAAATAATGAATATTCAAAAATAGATGTGTATGTACATCACACTTGAGAAATCTAGTGCGGTCTGAATAGGGACAAAAAGGTTTGTGCAGACTTGTGCATGCTGCTGTCAGTTTGCCAGTAAGGTACCATACACCCAATGGCAGCACTGTCGTCTGTGCCATAAAAAGATTTGTGAGGACCTTAAGCCCAATATTCTATTCCTAAAACGACAGAAATTCTGACAAGAGCAAGTACGAGAGAGAGAGAGAGAGAGAGGGAGAAATAGGGTTTAACGTCCACTCAACACAAACTGGGTCATTTCGGGACTAACATATGGTTTAATTTTATTTCAATAATTCGCTTGCGCGTAGGGGTCTTTAGCAGTGGGAGGAAACCGGAGTGCCCGGGGGAAACCCACGAGGTTGAGAAGGCGCCCCTATCTCCATGCCACATACGCTCACACCAGGGCTCGAAACCACAGCCGCAAGCCAGAGGTGACCGGCCAGCTAGAGGTCGAAGCGCGGCACTCTAGTCTATTAGGCCATCCCAACCCCCCGAGCAAGTACGAGTACCGTCAGATTCGTTCATAAACACTCGTATAAGTCACCGGCAACAATCTTCGGAAAAAGAATGGGAAAACGCTCAAAATCGGTAGGCAGTTTTATCCCAATACAAAATATTCATGTTTTTATTTTCTATTATAAAAATAAGTTAATAGTCAGTAAGAGAGGTCTTTGGAGTCAAGGTGGGATAACTCTTCAACTCCTTTATCGTGAAAGCTCTAAGATCGAAATAAAAAGAAATCAGAGTAAGTAAAAGAGGATTATAGACTTAAGGGGGAAAAACTCTTCAAGTACTTTTGTAGAACTGCTAAGGAATTAACCAGAAATCAAGTAAAAGAAGTCTATTGACTCAAGGGGGGATAACTCTTCAAGTACTTTTGTGAAAGTGCCAAAGATCTAAATAACCAATCCAGAACATTTTTATCGATAATCGTAGTTTGGGGTTATAACCCTTCTAGTGCTTTCGTAAAAATCATGTGAATCGAGAGGAACCGTAAATACTAATCCTGGAAATTTGATAGAAATCGGTCAAGAATTGAACGTACACATGTTAATTAGGGGTAGTAAATCTGGAAATACTTTTGCGAAAACGTTTAAAATCCACGGAACCATCTTTATCCAAACATTAACTAAAGCTATATTTGGTTATTACTAACATTGCTAAACCAGGATTTGCATTAGCCTTGGACATTATTTATCGTCTGCTGGTATCATTCGGGTTTAACAGCAGTGACACTCACCTTTGCAGGCCCGTAGCTAGCCCAAAATTGTTAGGGGGACAAAGGCTTCCGGGGGCGCCGATGGGGCTTCTGGGGCGCCGATGTACCTACACCGCGGAAGGGTTTATAGGTTGCTCTCCATAGGCGTACGGGGATTCGGGTTGGCCTTTCAGACGCCTTGTGGGAAAATCTGACGACCTCAAACACGTTTTCTTGCTATTCCAGTCCAAGAAAGAGTAGGTGGTCTGATATAGCCAAACTTAGATGGTATTGGCGGATATGAACAATATCAACATTTGTAAGGAAGGAATACGACTTTAACGTACCTATAATAATTTATGAGAAAAATAAAAAGTGCGGAATCGGGTTAGAGTGCGACGTGTTACAATTTTGAAGATATCATGCCATTTTCGGCGACCAATTCATTCGTGGGCGCCTAACTAATCTCACTAACATTATATTATGGGCGCCTAACTAATCTCACTAGCATTATGTTATGAGAGCCCATCATGTCATCATTATGGGCGCACCTCCGGGATGAGGCACCCCGCGCATGATGTTTGAATTTTGAAGATTATCACTCCGTTTTGGGCGCCCAATTCATTCGTGGGCGCCTAACCAATCTCACTAGCATTGAATTATACGGGCCAATGATCTCGGCATTATAGGCGTCCCTCTGGGATTAGCCACCCCACAAATCATGCAGTTATCAAAGACCCATTGAACAAGCTGTGGGAGATCAACAAATCTAATTCAGCATTATGTATTTGCGGCCCAACATTTTAAGGCGCCCCACCATTCATGTCATTATGGGCGCCTGTCCGGGATAAGGCACCCCACAGTTCAAGCCTTTTGGGCGCCCCATAATGTTGTGGTGTTAATCGTGTGGGTCATTATGAGGCGCCTCACCATTTTGCGACGTGCTCATAAAACCACGTGGCATCGGTTGGGCGCCAATATTGTCGTGGGCGCCAACAGAACGCTTCCGTTGTTTTGATTCCGTGATCAAGTCGGTAAAATCTATTGTCACTAAATAACTTTATTCGATACCCTGAGACTTGGACTTGGAGCGTAATTAAAGACACAAGAAACGCCTATTCATCTTTCTCAATGTCATCTTCCTTTTCTATTTTGTGTGTTTTTCGATTACCTCGCATGTTTTAGCCGTCGTCTGCTTCATTAAGTTTTTAAAACTATTATTTCAGTGAAAATGTATAGCCATAGTCATGTTCCTTTATTGTCTAGCTGCATGTAACTATTCGAGGAAGTGAGAAATTCGGGGTAAAATGGTTCCTTTAACAACAAATTTTCGAAATTGACTCTCCCCCGCCACTAAAATGTTAATTCTGTGCCATTTTATTTTTTAACATTGGAATGAGGGGATTTGTGACGTCATTTTCGTGCGTGATTTCGCTAATTCTTGTCTATTTACGCTTCCGGATTCCTCAAAATCACGAATTTTCACCAAATTCTGTCAGTAAAGGTATACTCAAACATGCTACTAGTCTAGACCAAATATTCAACTTTAATCTTAATTTGGGTCTCTTTGACATGACCAGTTCCAACTTGCAACCCTTTTTGCAATAACTATGATTTTTGCAATAAAAGTAAATTATTGCAAAATTGGCCGATGATATTGGTGAATAAATACCTTTACAAGTGAAAAAAGATCGGTAAGCTATACATAATACCATATACAGTATGTGTTTGAAATGCAATATATTTCCTCGTTAGAAATGTATTTAAGACGTGTTCGAGGTTTAGCTAGCAGAATTTGCAGATATGTCGTCTATCCAGTTTCTGTTTGCATTGTGTCTCCTAACTCTGAGCTGTAGTAACTCACAGTCAGAAGTCTGGAAAGGGTATGTATTGATATTTTTCAATTTGCTTCAAGGTCTAAAATTATTAGTTAACAATTATATAATTATTTTAATCCTAAGCTTGTATATATGTTTTATATATATTCTACTATAACTTTCGTCTGGTGACTGGCTCGCCCTGGCGATACCTATTGTGACGTCATTGTGACGGTTAGCAAGTTTGGACACTCGTCATTAAAGTACAATATTTTAGCTATTTATCCGAGTTTTCGTCGTTAGTGTTGAATTAAGCTACAAGCCTCAGAAAACAACACTTCGGCACATTTTAGATGTTCTGGTAGTAATTGGTACTATAGCGGTGATAATTACTCTGGCGATTTTAGTTTCTCAGTTCAGTTCAGTAATCCATGGAGTATTTTCTTAAATTGATACTTAGATTTGACTATAATAATTAAATAAAGTAAATAATTGTCAGTGATGCAGGACGGAGGTCATGACAAGGACGAAAAATCGAAGCCCCGTGTGCAGATTGTCGTAGGCGAAAAGATCTCTTGACAGTTGGAATTAAGTTTATGAGTAGGCCGTAGTGTCGCTGTCCGACCAAAATTTCCCTCATAGCACACTATGGCGTTAGCACAGTAGGATGTAAACTCTATTTCATTTCCCTTCTGACAAGTTAAAGGACAATGTTGGTGTCAGCTGAAATTCGACCGTGTATCTGTTGTCGCTCGGTACTTCTGTCAATTATATATAAGGATAACTCGTGATTTCCATTTTTGGCGTCAATTCTCATTTCTTTAAATCTTCCTTGCGCATTTGAACTGGACAAATATATATTTTCAAATTTAATTAAATTATCCGTTTCTTCTTACGATGCTATGTTCGTATTTTCGTAACCTTTAAAGCATGTCATGGTAGGATTTCTTTTTCACCACCACGCTTTCTTAATAGTAAATTTTAGATGTTGGCAGTTACTATAAATTGGTGTTATATTATTAATATTATGTCTAGGAATAGTTAAGATTTTCACATAGCCAAGTGTATGTAAAATACAACCTTTGAATACCGATTTAAGGTAATACAGTCAGTTAAGCAATCTAATTAAAATATAGATCTATATTTCGTTTCGTTTTTTATACTTTCGATGGCCTACACTCATGTAGATCTAACAAGTTATAATGGGAGCTCACGTTCTATGACGTCAGGTATCAAGCAGGGGACGTTTGACCCGATAACGACCGCAAATCTACTTTTGTTTTGTTTTGATTTCTATCCGCTGGTTTTGGTATAGACGTCATTGGCTGGTAATATCTACCCACAGTTCCACGCATGAAAAGGTCAAACGGTGGATTCGACAGACCATTTGATTGCCTGACCCCTCATTTCAGGCCGAACACGAGTTAAATAACAAGTCCTCCAGATCCAAGAGTAGTAATAACAAGTGAAAACGAAATTTTGAACTATAAAAGACGAAACGAAATTGGATCTGTGTTTTAATCATCTTGTCAGTTAAGAGGAAAAATTAAGTATTTTTACTTAACCTTTCGAAAACCTTTCAATACGGATCCTTTGCTATTGTATAATGTGACAAAGTGATCTCTACATCATATTGAAATATAAATATACAGATAGAACTTTCTGACCTCTGCTGATTTTTGATCATTAATGATATTGACGTGTTCAACTCGACACAACTTCTTCAAGGCACGGACTTAATAAAACAGCTAATGTGTTCAATATGTTATTTACGGACTACACACGAATGGCCTCTGCTCGTTTTGACAATAGGCACGATCTCATTCACGATCTTATTAAATATGCAGTGCAGTTACAGATACTATAATCTCATAAATAAACAATGCCAAATATGTACATCGCTTGTGTATCACTTTTCTTAATTAATTGTATGCTTTATAAGCCAGAGTTTACTGTTAGTTTCAGAAGACTTGGAATGGCGCTCCTCCTGGAGTATGCCTATTTCATGCTCTCAATAAAGGTCTATCAATTATGCTGATATTCTGTTATCTGTATGTAGTGTTACATATATCAGATTTGGATGCCGTGACTATATGAACCTGGGAGTGAATCGCCATACCAGCGGGAAGTCCTTAACGGTGATCATGGGCCAATAATTACAGCCACAGCCAGCAGTCATGGAATCACTGACGTCCGGGTTCGATCCCGGGAGGAAACCCTTGGAAGAAGAAGTTTCCAGTCGTTTTAAGGTAGGTGCATATTTCCTTGTAACTGACAATGGAACGCCAAAAATGACCAAGGGATAATTTTAAAATTGTTTAAAGATTAGGGATTTGATCAATATAAAGTTTTCAAAAAAATGGCAAACTAGTAAATAATTAAGTTAAGTAAATAAGAGTTAGTTTTACACATGGGTAAATAATTTCTATAAACGTCGGTATAGATAAGAATTCTAAAACTGAAACAGTATAACTAAGCTAAAAGAAATAAAATGAAGTCTCCGTTCTATAAAGTTATAGATCGTAATAATGTAATGTAGTGTTATGTCCAAGTAATGTATATGTGTTTAACCGCGAATGGTTAAGGTATGAATATGTGTAAAATCGCGTTTAGGTTTTAGGGTTATAAAGGAAAATGCCCAAGGAAAATTTAAAACTTAATGGCCCTTTGTGTGGGTTGGTATTAAGTTTTAAAAAAATGTTTAAATTGAAACTGGGTGCATTGCAATATATAGCGAGTAGCTTATGCAATATAACTGTTTCTGAGTTATTCGTGTTGTTTTGTTAAAAAATTATAAAGGAGAACAAGTTTTAAGTAATATTCAAACCAAAAACAAAGTATAACGTGGTAAAATGGATAATTTAAAGTTGAATTTGAATGTGCGATTAGCTGTCGAATACATTTTGAATTACCTGATATGCCATGAGTAGTGTTGCGTAAAACTATACTAATGTATTGGAGACGTCAAGAATTGTAAATTGTTATTTTGTTATATGTGATAAATGTCAGGAATATCATAACTTATGGATTATGGTTATTTATTTTATTTTACAACCAGGAGTATAATACAATTAGGGTCTTGAAATAAATACTGAACCCTTGGATTCTAGAAGCTGTTTCTCGTTTGAATGCAGAACGAAATGTTAATAGGGAGTATCTATATGGACATCTCACACAGGCGCATGTCTGTCTTATCTGTTCTCGGCGTGTAAGATAGCACCTCTTGGCTACAAGCTTGTGATATACACCTAGTTCTATATAGTACCAATGTTAAGACGGGTTATAATCTTAACCTGTCACTGTCAATTAGTAAAGCAGACTACTAATGAATTTCAATGTTATTAATGACTTTAGGTGATAAGTACTAATTAATACTGCTTATTTTTACTTAGGGGCAGATTAAATTCTATTGTTAATAGTTTATTCACTTAAAAGTAAATACAATTTTGATTTTAAATAAACTTAAGTGTAAGAATATGATTAAGTATTATGACCTCCAATTGAAATCAATGTTGTAAATTAAGGGTAATGTAATTGTAATTGGTCTAATTTAGCAAGTACATTGATCATTTATGGGATTTATTGTACCTTGTCTTAACGTACCGCAACGTTGAACCAGACAGGGGAATTCCAGTATGTCAAAAGCTATGACCTTCAAGCCCAGTTTGCAGAAGTGCCTACGTGCATCAAATTAGCTGTGCAAGGAAAAGAACAATTCTAACATGACCTGAACTTATTCAGTGGTGGCAACAGTGAAATTATTGACATTGAAAAAGTGTTTTTTGATTTTTTTTTTCGGTTGGAACGTATAACCGAGTATTTATATTGAACTTATATTATTGTAGCGAGTATTTATATTGAACTTATATTATTGTAGCATGTTTATCATTGTAATTGTTTTTATAGAATTAGGACTTGACTTTGTGATGTCCATATAAAATGTTTTCAAGTGTTGATATTGATATTGTATTATATTTAATGTATGTTAGATAACGATAATTAAGGGGATGGTGTCGGCTGAGACCGAGGACGAGAATACGCTCCATGGAACAGATGTTTCCACACCAGCACCAAGAAATAAACAAGTGTCATTCACTTTGTCATAATTAATCAAGAGGAATGCCATAATTTAATGGTATAATGGTATCGTCCTACAAAAGTCAAGGACCTAGTGTTCCGAAAATATCATATAACTATATAATCGTGTGTGTTTTCATTACTATTATTATATCGTGTGTGCTCTTCTTAATTCGTGTGTGATTTAACTTAATTGTGTGTACCTTCAATTGATAGAGATGACGACAGTGTCCCACCTGTGAGAATGGTATTAGTTATTTATTTTTAATAAATAACTTAAATGGGTGGGGATGGAATGTGACAAAGTGATCTCTACATCATATTGAAATATAAATATACAGATAGAACTTTCTGACCTCTGCTGATTTTTGATCATTAATGATATTGACGTGTTCAACTCGACACAACTTCTTCAAGGCACGGACTTAATAAAACAGCTAATGTGTTCAATATGTTATTTACGGACTACACACGAATGGCCTCTGCTCGTTTTGACAATAGGCACGATCTCATTCACGATCTTATTAAATATGCAGTGCAGTTACAGATACTATAATCTCATAAATAAACAATGCCAAATATGTACATCGCTTGTGTATCACTTTTCTTAATTAATTGTATGCTTTAGAAGCCAGAGTTTACTGTTAGTTTCAGAAGACTTGGAATGGCGCTCCTCCTGGAGTATGCCTATTTCATGCTCTCAATAAAGGTCTATCAATTATGCTGATATTCTGTTATCTGTATGTAGTGTTACAATAAATTGGTTTGCTATAGTATAAATTTGTACTTAACTTTTCGAAAACCTTTCAATACGGACCCTGGTATTTAGTGATTTCTATAGTATAAATTAATAGCTGGGTCCGTTTTCAAGGGTTTTCTAAAAGTTCAGTAAAAATACTCACTTTTTCCACTGAACTGACTATATTCAAATGCTTTATTTTACATATACTTGGCTATGTGAAAAATTTAACTCTACACTTAAATTGTGGAATACTCACATTCGCCAAAAAGCATGAATGTTCAATTTATAGAATAGCCCCCACTGCCAAAAATCATAAATTTCTAACATTGCAAGCAAGTTATGCCCCTTAAGAGCATCACTGTACTTAGTTCACATCAACAGGAACATGTTTGTCGAAATGTTTTATTGTAATCTATGAAAATAGTATGATTATAATACAGTAAATAGTAGTAGTATAATTCTTTAAGAATACATCATGAATAGAAAACAGCATACTAGCAATACACAATGACCCGTGCCTTCAACGTTCTCTAATCTTCTTTATTAAAGATACGTTAGTTAAGAGTTAATAAAGAGTTGGCCTTTCTTGTTGTAATATTTCGAAAAAAGATAATGTAAATGAATAATTTGAAAATTTCCCCCAAATTACTCTATTGTGAGCGATGATATTAGCCTAAGAAGGTTTGACAAGAAGTGTGCTATAAGTGCAACTACCGTTCTGGTTGTTCGAAGTTAAGTCCTTTTTTAAATTAATCGGGATATTTCTGAACCCGTTCTAATTTATTTCAAATCGGGCAAATCATATGCCATCGGGAATTAATAAAGGCTTGAATCAGTTAATTAATGTCTAATTAACAATTTAGATAACATTTCAGTCCTAAAGGAAGACCTGTAATAGGCAGATTTGGCTCTTGCATAATCTATGTTTAACAAAATGATTTCCGATATATCCACATATTATTTCATTCCAAATTTTTGTATTCCACAACCCTTTATAGTGAGATGACGATACAGTTCTTTTATGGAGTATACATTCGGGAAGTAGAGGTCTCATGAGATATTTTGCGCAATAATATCATGTTCATGTCAAATAAATATATCATTTGAAATGTCGTGCAGTTTTCATGCTTGGCTAATGAACCTAAATACGAGCCGTGTTTTAAAACGGCGTTAGTTCAGTTCTAAATTATTTGAGCTTGATTAAAGCTTAGGATGTATGGTGAAGGTCGTTTTATCAAAAAAAAAAAAAAAAAAAAAGAAATAGTTGATAGACTAGGATGTTCACAGAAAAAAAAACGTACAATAAATATTATCTTTCCAAACGGAACGACGGTAATATTCTTCCCGGTTTATGTGTGAAAATCGCTTTATATGTCATTTGCAGCAGTTTAAGGCCATCAAGCATTTCCTCTCTCCCATTGCGTCAGTTTTTACCTGCCAGAATCGCTGGGTATGATGTTCGCTTTCAGAATTCAACTATAGGTTATTTCCATTTTCTTATTCTATGGAAGATCAAATAGCTCTTTATTCAGTGTTCTTAATTTATAATACACAGACTGATTTGTTCCGCATATTTCCATATCTTGGCGTTTGGGGGACTCTGACTTAGTATGCAAAACTACTATAATAATATATTGATCAAGATTACTTTGGCGATTCCACCTTCTTAGCTCAATAGTCCACGACTGCTAGTTTATAACTCGATACTTAATTCTAAGTATTATTTATTGGCCCAGAACAGACGGAAGTTAACCCCCATTTCAGTTCATGTATTCACCAAATATGTATTATTCACAACCCTTAAAATCTTGGTTTATAATAAATAGACGACGAATGTTAAAGAGGACATGATTCACATTCAAGTATATATTATTCTGGTTATTCTATTGTGTATGGCGTAGATGATTCAATACTTTTAACACATAAAGGACGAAATATCTCTCTTTTAAAGACCGGATAATCTAGTCAATGACCGATTTTTCTCAAATGTTGACAACGCATTCAGACTAATATTCGTAGAATTTTTTTCTGGATGATAGAGACCAGAGTTATCCCTCTATATAACTGACTGAAGTGACGAGTGATAATACATACATGGGCCAATTTCTGTTCCCTAATTAATCCTTCGGAGACGCACACGCGCTAACCATTCGGCCAAGATTTTATTGAGCGACGAAAAACGCAATAGTTAGACAGGCATTTCTCGGGCCATTGTTTGCTTCATGAAGACATTCGACACGGTGGTGTTAGACTTCTTCTTTTGGCAAATAGTTGACCTCACAATGATAGTATAACCCCATATTATCAGTAGTTTTTTTAAATTGTCGCTTTGATAAGATTATACTTTATGTTTCCTCAGTTTTAAACAATGTTAATCTAACCATCATAACATTATAATGGTGTGATAATCTGTCAATCGCTAATATAATTAATGTTTTAAGAAAATTATATTAACGATTGACAGATTATCACACCATTATAATCAATAATTGTGTATGTGATTCTCCGAAAACCGGAGACAACAAATGTGATCTATAACGAAACAAATAAATACTTTGAGCAAATAATACAAGAAGGCGTATATTTTCAATGTCATTTATTAAATAGAATCACCGACATCAAACCCAAGGCTCAATTGATCGAGACTATTTCATGAGATGCTAATTGTAGTTTGGGGAAAAGGGTAAATTGGATCCAAGATCAGTCTTATAAACAGGGTTAGAGTTCGTATACCCCAAAATATAAAGCGGGCACTGTGGATTTCGGAAATTACCGAACTTCCCCAACCGGCCTACAATTAGCACCTCCCAAATATTCCGTGAGAGTTGCACCTGCATCACACACTACGATCACAGGAAACACTAGGCGTATCATAGTGCAGTAGCGCTCGAGATTTCTTTTATCATTAACAATAAAACTCCCCTTCTTACATCGGTGGGCGGAATTCAAATCTGCCTCGCTGTGCAGAATCTTTCAAACTCGGCTTGGCTAAGTAGGATCCACAATTATCGTTTTTCTTGGTAATAATAAATGTAGGGCCTTTCAATTCAGCCACAGTATCTCACCGAGAAGTTGGTTTCACTAAACTGGGGTGAGGGGCACTTTCCATGTCAGTGGAGTGTCTGGCAATGGACGACGTATAGTCGTTCGGATGTGACGAAAAATGAAGGTACCGCGTAAATATGGGCGTGTGCGTAAAAGAACCCATGACAGTTTAAATTCGATGTAATAGTTGGCCACAGTGTCAACATACACGGCGTAGAGTATGCCCGTCTTCAATTCCTTTAATTCAATTAACAAACCTTAGCTCCGTTCATTACACACGATCCACTGCTTACATTGTTCTTTCGTATTAACATTCTACAAAGAGAGAAAGACATGTTTTCATTTTTCAATTGAAGGATACTATCACGAGTTGTTCTCACATCTGGTAATGCATATTAACTATACTAACTGGTCTGATAATGGAGAGCTTTGCTTCCGTATTGTACTGAGTCTGAGAGAGGACCATCTGCGTCATCATTTTATTTAAAATCATCTCAACATTTTAACCTGCAACGCCACAAAAGAAACGACATCACGACATTTCAAACCAACATTTTTTTTTTATCCATTTGCGTGCACTTGAAAGACCCCTTCAAAGTTGGAATTCGGTGGAGAAATGTCACTGTCCCTAACAAATTTTCTTCACAGCAATCTGCATAAATAGCGTATACCTATCTTCAATACTACAATAGTACAGTTGGCACAGAAAAATAGGAAAATGAAATGAAATGAAATGGAGTTTAACGTCCAATTGTTTTGCTCCGAGTGGGCTAATGAAGATAGGAATGTGCTATACCGTATACGGATAGTGGTGGTGACGGCCCCATCTACAGTGAATTCAATGAATTCTGGGGAAAATGGTACGTTTGTCAGTATGGGTGCATTGCAAAAATACCATTGTCTGGGTTGGTGCATTACATTGCATTGTTCGGGTTGGTGCATTACATTGCATTGTCTGGGTTGGTGTATTACATTTCATTGTCGGTTGGGGTTGGTGCATTACATTTCATTATCAGTGGGGATGCGTTATATTTCATTGTAATGGTTGGTGCGTTAGTATTATTGTCAGAGATTTCGTTACGGGTGTGCATTTACATATGGTCATCCATCGCAAAACTGGCAACAATTGATATCGGCGGACCCGCTGACTAGTCAGCCCGTGGACTTGTGAGCACCCCCCCCCCCCTACGGACCCGTTCGTACGATGGAATGTGAGCTAGAGTTAAGTACCACGTGAATAATACATATATTAATATAAATTTGGCCATTTAAAGCGTTTCTGGTGTTGCAGGCGGCTCAGAGACACCGTTTACATATTGGTAATACACGCAAACGATGCCATGGTATATAGAATTCGAAGAAAAGTAGGTGGAGACTGGCGTCTGGTGTGAATTGCCCTTCCAACTCACTTTTGTCAAATCAGAAACCATAAATAACCGTTAATACCGCAACATTCGACCACAGTAATGTATATTTATATTTCAGAAATTACGATTCAAAAACAGTATGTACCTACCGGAGGGAATGGCGATGTGCTTACAGAACGTTGACAACGTGAGTTTTAAGAAAATCATGCCATATTTATTAGAATATAAAAAATACAATTAATCAGAGAATTGGCGAATAGAGGCAACCTCACTCCTTGAAAATATAAGTAAATGAGTTAATTCCATCTAAGTAGTAAACCACTATGTTAAGTAGCACTATTAATACTGTCTGAATAATAATGGCCTAATCTTATTCTTTTCGAGGCTGACATATTGTACGATATTGTCTTTCAATAATTCGCTTGGGCCTATGTGTATTTTAGCAGTTGGGGTTCCCGGAGAACCCCATTAGGTTGGGCAGGCGACCATACTCTTGTCACGTATGATAGTTTAAAATTAGATAACGAACAATGGATATATTTCAGTCCGATGACTTAATTCTAATCTAGGTTATAGCTGTTTATGAAATATTGGAACCTCGATTGTCATTGCTACCGTTGATATTATAGTAAACACGGTCTCGACATTTTAATTTGCTACTGTTAATGAATTTGTGATCGTTTCCGTTATTGTTTTAGGTAAAATTCAAAACCAACGAGAAATGAAATAATAAGTAAATTTATTTTCTTTAAGTTGCCGTTATTATAAATGGGTAACAGTACCATATTACTACACACAATATTTCTGTCAACCGGGATGGAAAGAAGGTAGTCCTGACTCAAAAAATTGTGACACAGGTAAACTAACCTTAAATCATCGATAACCATGGCTCTAGAAAACATCAAATAATACATTCCAAACTCCGCCTTAATATGAGCGATTTAAACGGACACAAATTTCTACGATATATTCATCAAAATCCTTCTTGTAATTGTGGACATCAGTTTGAAGACAGCTATCATTATCTACTAGTTTGCCCCCTGTATTTGGATGAACGAAGGATAACAATTGAGACTCTCCCAACACAGCAGAAAAACATAAAAATACTACTTTCTGGATCTTCTGAACTTACATATGCTACTAATTGCTCCATATTTTCAATAGTTCATAACTTCATAGAAATTACAAAACGATTTTAATTTTTGATAGGTTTAGTATTATTTATATGTTTACATCTGTGCGTAGTTATGTATATATATGTATATATATTGTATGTATATATGTGTGTATGTAGGTGTGTATTTGTATATATGTATGTATATATAATTATTTTTGTTATTATTTAAATACAAATATTATTAGCCCACTTTGAATGCATGTGCAATTGACTGATTGATTATAAACATAGCTATACTTATGTATTTTATTGTAAATAGTGTACATACTTACCTTGTTTTATTATTTTACATGTTATAATTTTGGGGAGAGGGATTATATAGACTTTGCCTGTTTCCCAATCCTAACATTCAATAAAATATTGTTTAAAAAAAAAAAAAAAATCATCGATAAATTCACCATTTCAAACTCGTATTAAAATGAATTATATTTCCCCATTTCTTACCCACGTCTGTTTAATATTCTATAGTATCATAGACTCGATCATCCAGTTCATACCCTTATCTCCGATACAGACTGGATATGGGTTGATTTGTAGCTAATGTTTGTGTTGTCAACCCCCTGAAACATATAACACAATACACAACAAACCGACTTGATTGACCAAACAAAAAGCACTGACAGTGATGTCTTGAATTCTTCCAATGCGTCGAAAGTCTAGAAATCTGTCCCCACTCACCTGATCGAGACTAAAAGAAACACATTTTGGAAGCGCATGTCGGATCTCAAGTACAGTTTGATTTGTTTAAAATTACATGTTTTTAATTACAGCAAGGCTAATACCATTCAGTGTGTAGATATTATGTCTGTTTATTGCAGCTATCTGTAATCCTCCCTGTCAAAATGGTGGAACATGTATATCACCCAATAAATGTACATGTACTGGTACACATAATGGACCCACCTGCCAAGGCAGTGAGTTTTGCTTTGTAAACTTTGTAAAATTGCGGTTCGAATACTTAGAATGCGCCACAAACACGCATCGAATGATTGTTGCTGTTTGATTGTTGCCCAAATACCCCCAACCCCACCCACAACCCGAGAAAGAGAGAGGGAGAGAAATGGGCTTTAACGTCCACTCAAACTAGATCTTTTCTCGACTAACATATGGTTTAATTTTATTTCAATTATTCGCTTGCGCGTAGGGGGCTTTAGCAGCGGGAGGAAACCGGAGTGCCCGGAGGAAACCCACGAGGTTGAGAAGGCGCCTCTATCCGGCCAGCTAGAGGTCGAAGCGCGGCACTCTAGACCACTACCCCTCCCCCCACACACAACCCGAAGTCTAACTAGTTTTAATCTAAGCAGGTTTTTATGGGTCATCCTCAAGAGACTGGTCATTCATGACATCATTACTTTTTCACTCATCAAAACTTTCACATCTTATCATCTTATTATCATGTAACTTCATATTATCACCAGCTAGAGGTCGAAGCGCGGCACTCTAGACCACTAGACCATCTTTTAGTTTAAGACGATTTTAAGCAGATTCAAGTTTTTGTGAAACGGGGCCCAGGGCCTTAAGAGCATCACTGTGTTATAATAATCAAGTGTATTATTTTACAATTGAAAGATTGTTAAATTTTGGTGGGAGATGGGGAGGCGCCATTTTTCTTGCGTCTTATGTTACTGGGGGTACCTCCTGCACCCCCGCTAGATACGGCCCGGTGCCGACGGCATTCTGACTCTGGTGTTATTTGTGGTGTTTTCTAATTATGATTTATAATTTTATCTATATTTACAGCCATTATGATCTAATGAAGAATTGCTGGGAAGAAAACCCAAAGAAACGAAACAACTTCAAAACAAACAAAGAAAGGATTACAAAGACATTTAGGGAGAATGCCCTTGTCACTTTATTTTATTATAAATAAACCATTGCACTAAAGAGCCAAAGAGAAGATAACCAGGTTGCTCTTCTCACGACAAAAGTTTTGTAAAATTGTTTTCCCCTTTGCATACCTTCTTCATATGTAAACAATCTGAATTAAATCGACATCTCATAAATAATGAATGTATCGTATTCATTCATACGATTTAATTATTTAAAAGATTATAATTCATTAATATCCAATCTCTCAATTTGTTGTCGTTCAAACCGGGAAACTATAATTGTTACTGAAAACAACATATCTTACAAACTATGGATGAGTTGCAATAATTTAGCTACACATATATTGACGACGAATAGCCCCCAGATAAAGTCTGGGGTGTCATTTAATAAACTGATTTGGATTATTGTTTGGTTATATAGAATTATAATGTATATAATTGTAAATATATCAAAATATTTTTTTTTTACATTTTATGATTTTGCATTGATAAAACAGGCATTATGCAAGAGCTAAATCTGCCTATTGCACGCCTTTAAATGGGCTTCAGACATTATAGAAATTATTAATTAGACGTTTATTAACATTAAATCAATAAATATTTGACCACTTGACCACGCTAACGTTTGCCATTAGTCACTGATGTCACTACCGGAGACTTTTGGTGAAATGTCTGCTAAGCGAGGGTACCATTGTCATTGAGAATGCTACTTGTCAATCAGATGATCAGCAATTATCGAAGACGGTTCGGACAAAGTTAATGTCGATTTCTCGCCCAAACTTCCAACAGTGACAACTTCGTTCAGAATAAAGTATTTGACTGAAATTTTCAATATTTTTTTTATCATCTATTTTTGAATTATTATAGCAAAAATGGCCAACTCTTTATTAAACGCTTAACTAATGTATCTTTAATAATACATGTAATATCTTCATTAAAATTTAAACACCCCTATACATACAGTATTAAATATAATATTACCCAATGGATCTTTCCCAATTGAACATCAAACTATTAAGTATTTACATTATTATTTGCTTATCTAATGAAATGATAATAAGGTCATAGATTATTTTAACAACGTTTACTGAAATAAAATCTACGTTTTATGATATATATATATACCTGTCAATATATGAAACAAATTTATCTTTGGTTGTGTCTTGTTATTTATATTATCGAACGCGGTGTTTATCAAAGATTTCTAGTATAGTGTGTGTGTGTGTGGGGGGGGCTATTTTTCTCCAGAGGAAGTTTCCTTTATTATATGGCAGCTTACCCGAAACTTCCGCCTCAAATAATAAATATTCAACAATAAATTTGTATGTACACCGCACTTGAGAAATCTAGTGCGGTCTGAGTAGTGAAAAAAGGTTTGTGCAGACTTGTACATGCTGTAGTTCCCCAACTAATACAGATTTGTGAGGATCTTAAGCCCAATATTCTATTCCTAAAACGACAAAAATTCTGACAAGAGCAAGTACGAATACCGTCAGTAATCTTTAAGTGGCATTTAGCAATCGGGAAAACACATTAACAGAACACAGTTTTTATGGGATAAATCACTAGTTTTATTCTAAAAGCACAACGTTTCGACAAGTATCCTCTTATCGTTATCAAGCACATTACCGTCAGATTGGTTCACAAACACTCGTATAAGTCACCGGCAACAATCTTCGGACAACGATTGGGAAAACGCTCAAAATCGGTAGGCATCCCAATACAAAATATTCCTGTGTTATTTTCTATTATCAAAATCAGTTCATAGTCACTAAAAGAGGTCTTTTGAGTCAAGGTGGGATAACTCTTCAACTCCTTTCGTGAAAGCTCTAAGGATCGAAATAACTAGAAATCAGTAAAAGAGGTTTATAGACCCAAGGGGGAATAACTCTTCAAGTATGTTCGTAGAAGTGCTAAGGAAATAACCAGAAATCCAGTAAAAGAAGTTTATGGTCTAAAGGGGGAATAACTCTTCAGGTACTTTCGTGATCTAAATAACCAATCCAGAACATTTTTATCGATAATCGTAGTTAGGGGTTATAACTCTTCCAGTACTTTCGTAAAAATCATGTGAATCGAGAGGAACCGTAAAAACTTTGTATGGAAATTTGATAAAAATCGGTCAAGAATTGAACGTACACATGTCAATTAGGGGTAGTAAATCTGAAAATACATTTGCGAAAACGTTTAAAATCCATGGTACCATCTTTATCCAAACACTAACTAAAGCTATATTTGGTTATTACTAACATTGCTAAACCAGGATTTGCATTAGCCTTGGACATTATTTATCGTCTGCTGGTATCATTCGGGTTTAACAGCACCTTTGCTGGAGCGACAGTCATGTTCATATTAAAGGGTATGACTAAGGAGGATAATCTGCCAAATCGGCTTTGGATCATTCCATTTCACAATGCCTCTCCATTTCACAATACCTTTCATAGATAGGCAAGGCTTGGGATGTTGCAAACAAAAATAAACATCAAGCATCTCTTTGGGATTGGCCAACAGGGAGTTCTGTTGAGACGGTCTTCCGTTGGTCACACTTTTCAAATTAAACATTTATGTTTGCCCATTCAAATTTTAATTGTAAATACTTATATGTTAATCATATTTATTATCATACATTAATTTACGGTAATAGTGTCAAATGCCATTTTGGTAGATAGTAAAGGCTTCGTTAAAATCTGAAATGTACGTTCAATTTGCTGTAACGAATTAAAGGGCCAATCCAGATAACTTTTTGGGGAATAAAACTGCTTAATTTTGTGTTAAAATACCTTAAAAACCATTACCTAAGGCCGACCAACTCACATGATAGTTGTGATACGCTTGTAAATAACTTAAACCTGACAGTCTTCATCTGGAAATGGAGACCGTTGTATTATACAGTATTTGGATAAAACCAGACTTTTTTCTATGAAAATAATATGTAGGTGGAATTTACCCTTTGTTATCAATTACAGTACATGGGTCATTCACTGTATAGACCTATCAAGAAACGGGAATCGATTATCAGATCACCCAATGAAAAAATTGACCCGAAATCTTAAAAGGGTCACGTGTCCGGATAAGCAGTGTTGACGTTCACGTCCAAACGACTCAATATTTTGAGCTGAAATTTTGCGACAAGGTAAATACACCACGCCTCTATATTTTGGTCCATAAATTTAATAAATACTCGGACTTTAATTTTTGAGACTCTGTTCTTATCAGGAGGGTCCCTTTAAATGTTATTCTATCTACTTATTTGAGAAACTATTACGGTTTTTATACTATACTATTGCACAAAAAAAATCAAAACATACCATTCTTTGTTCTATTTCTCGCAGGAACATGTCTGATAGGTAATCATAAGAAGATTTGCACAGGAAATATGCAACCCAAGATCATTTCATGCAGAGGTATAGCTTCGCTGTTTAAATCTATGGGCGGAAGGTTATACATTTAACGTAAATATTTGTCAGAATGGGCGAAACCCTTCCAATTACTACTATATGCCTGAAACAGTATGCCTGAAACAGTAATTCTGCCTAAACAAGCAAGGCTAATCGAAAATACATTATAAACTCAGGAATAATTTTCTTGAACCTTTTCACTTCCAGTACATACGATTCCATTTTCATGCAAGAAGACAACTACCTATTCCCTTCTGGGGTTAGGAAATTTGTGGGAGAAATTGACGAAATTAAATGCATTCATTGCAAGTTTTCCTTTAAATATCACCCTATCTACACTGGGGGCTTTTAATCTATTCTCAACCAATAGACTAAGAGACCCCAATCCTATTGATCCAAGGGTGTTTAATATATAAGAAACGAGACTGGGGTTTTGGAATATATCGCTTAATTTCCCCTCATCTGTCGTGCATTTCTTCTAATGGTTTATCTACATCTTCTTTTTTAGATGCTTCGTGGGAAGATAAAATATCTGTAGGATCTTCTCCGTCTTGGGAGTTAATCTTTGCATTTTCTTCTTTGTTCCTTTAACCGCATTTTTGCCATTTGAAAATGTTGTTGGAATGTCTGTGATCGAATTAGAAGTCCGCACGGCGGGTCTGTAGATGTAAATTAAGCAACTAAATTTTCAGGAGAAATATTAGGTCTACATGACAAAAAATTACCAATTCGCCATGAAACATTTGTGATAAGCCATCGAACGTTTTTCTGTAATTTTTTTTTTTTTTTTTTTTTTTTAAACAATATTTTATTGAATGTTAGGATTGGGAAACAGGCAAAGCCTATATTCAGTATTAGATAATTCCATTTAATGTTAATCTGTACCCACGTATATTCCTTTAATTATTTTGAATTCCAATCCAGAGCAACGTTTTCCCATCAATTCCTTTTGGCTACGCTTGTTTTAAATTTAGATACGTCTATATATCTGTATGAGTTTGAGAACCGCATCCCGCGGCCAGAAAGAATCGCTTTCAGTAGAGTTGCTGAAACTAGTTTCCTCTGAATTGTTTTAACTTGCAATGCTGTAGACGTAAGTCTATTATTGTAATTTGGGTGTATCTAAAAATAGATAAAGAACAAGAATTAACACTCATTGTTTGTCTATTATACGTCAAAAACCACAAGCATGTCAATTATATGGTATAGAGGTTATCCCAGCGACAGATAATTCCTTTTCTGAAAATTCCACCTTAACTGCTTCAGCAATTCCAAAATATGGACATATAAAGCAACAACGACAGTTACAACTGCATGAATTTGAACATGTCCATATAGTTTGCATTGTGGACGTCGATCTTTGAGCTTAATTTACAACTTTTGAGTAAAAGGGGCAAAATACCCCACATTTAGCTTACTATCACCCTTTTATTTACTGGTTTCCATAGTTAAATTGGGCCTACGGAATATAATAAAGTATTATGAAATAAAATTGAACCATATTCCTAAATGACCTAGTTTGTGTCATATGAAAGTTAAACTTTAGGTGTTGCGCAGGATTTCTATATGTATTCAAGGGCATGTTCATCAGGTCATGTTCGTGCGTACGTATTTGACGTATGTAAGTGGCAAATAAGTATGCTAAGTATTCGTCTTGGGCCGGCTGTAATCAATTCAACATGTCTTGCAGTCATTAGCTAATGTTTTCCGCCAAACAGGGTCCACAAAAGAACCCTTCAGACAAAAAACTTGGAGATGGGTTGGGTCGGGGGTGGGCATGTTAATTTTGAAAGATACATTGTCTCTAGCGCCATTTTGGCGTTTACCTGGTGGTTGCTTTATAAAAACACGGACACTAAGATTTAACACAACATATGAAATACTAATTAAAACATAGTTAGACAGTAGTCCTTTGTTGTTTTAGGCCATTATTTCAAACACCTACTCACAACTTCCAAAAACTGTACTTTCTTTGACCTAAGAATGTACAGTTGTTGGAAAAAATAGTATATTATTAAACTTAAGAAAGAACAGATTTTCAGATAACTAGAACAAACATATTTATTGCAATTTTTGAAACAACACTACAGTCAAATGAATCAAAATTTCATGGACAAGTTCATTCCTGGCATTGAAAGTTTGAACTCTCTGAGTTCCTTATGTTCTTTGTCACTGGTTTCCTCAGTTCTTGCTTAAATTTAGTTGGGCTTGTATCCACCAATTCTTCCAATTTATGTTTTTGGGGACCACTATGCAATACAGAACTCACAGAGGGCATCACTTGTTCTTTTACATGCTCGTACAGCATTAGATCGGTGTCCAGTCTTTTCAGTGATCAATTGCTCGTCCACTCCAGCTTGATATAAACGAGCAGCAGCTGTGGCACGAAGGGAATGGTTAGTAAAGTATCCAATAATACCAGCCGACTGACATAAACGTCTAACAGTGGACTGTATGGTATGAATTCCTACAGGAGAATCACAGTACCAAACATCAGAGCATGGCATCTTCTTGGGACGCAGAGCTATATACTTTTCATATAATCTAACTGGACATCTTAATGGGTTAGAATTTTCATAAGCTCTTGTCATTTTAGGACTGACTTTCCTGTGATCTAAACCACCTTGGTTTGTCTTTGAAACATCTTCTATGAACTGCAGATATATTTTACCTTCTAAGTCATACATAACAGACAATTGAGTGTTCATACCAAACCTTAAATTCCTGTGTTCTTGAGCAGCTCGCAGTGCAAAATGTAATCCAATCAAGAGTATCCAATAACTGCTGTGGGTTACTTTCACCTAACAAGCCTTTACTCCATAAAATCTCTTCTTGTTCTATTGTAATAACTTCTGACTTCTTGGTATTAATACCCAGTCCAAGTCTCGACAACTCCTTCATTTTACTGTTCAGAACACTTCTTATACCCTGATATTCTTGATCATCCATAAAGGCTATTAAACGTCCATTCTGACTAAGGTAGTGCTGTATAGATATAATAATCACATACAAAGTATTTGGTTTATAATACCGGATTCCTTACGCACTTCAGCTATAAAAAAGGAAAGTGCCTCATTCAATGCTTGACTGGAAAGATTTAATAAACCTTTTTCTTCAGAGTTATTATTCTTCCTGTGTTTCTTCCACATACTAAACAAATTAACTGCCCATCTAGTTTTATTTCCAGGGGCTTGGAAAACCTCAGTGAAGTCTTGGCATTTTCTGGCAAATTTGGTGTTTGAACATCGCTTATATCAGAGTAGTTCAAATCAAAGTTTGGTAACTGTTTGGCTTCTTTTACATAATTTTCCTCCAAATTCAGAGCATCACTAAGAGCAGTATCCGTTTCTAAATTATAATCGTCTATTTCACAAGTCTTTGTTTGGGTAATAAATATTTCATCATCACTAGAACCTGACATCTTGACACTTGAAGCATCAACTATTCCATGAATGAATGCATGAATGTTTAAAAGTGTACATTCTTAAAGTAACAACTGTCTTAAAACAACATTCTAAGCGACGACGTCATAACAGCTATAACGACAGATTCACCTCACGCTATTCAGTTAGCAGACGACGGTCTCCCTAGACGGTCTTACATTCCTTTGCTTCCACGTATTCAGTTTTGTTTCTGTGACGATTGTAATGTGTGTCCTAATGCATTCAATATACTTCAATCCTCTTCTTTATTGATTTAATGCATCTAGTTTTTTAGAACTAGGCCTACTTCTTTGATACATTTAACGGTGTGGTTACTTGTATATCGGAATTTATACAACAATATGCTTGCATTCGTAATTCTTGCAACATATAACAGATCATGACTCATGCTGACATTATATAACTTTTTCCTTGGGTTTTACTCCTAACTTGTTTTCAAATATGAGTGAAGTCTGTGTCACCACAGGCCCGGGACTGTATAGCGCAGTGGACGCTTACGGCTAGCCCCCGGATCCATTCACTCTTTTTGATTTGTTTTTGTTTGTGGTCTCTTAGTATGATGTCTTATCTGTATATTTGTTTTTGTGTAGAATTGTGTGTGGTGCAGTCCCCCTGCACTTACTATTCAGTAGTGAGCTGTGTGCATGCTCATTTAATGCAGATACTATGTTTTAAGACAGATAAAGACCACAAACTGTACTTTCTGTCAACAGAAAAAACAACTTCGGGGTTAATACCCCTAAGTTGTTTTTTCTGTTGACAGAAAGTACAGTTTTCGGCTTTTATCCCTTACATACACATACTACGATTAAGTTTTGCAGATTTTATTTAATCGGATTTATTTTGATAGGAACTTTTAAGCAGGCAAACAAATGAAAAAACAAGAATAAATGCATTCAGATTCAAATTAAATAACGATCTAGTTGTATAGACAAGACTGAGAACTAAAGATTTAATTACCGACCATAAATATTATCCAGTGAATTGCGAATGCGGTTACATTTTAACCGTGCGATAAATTAAAAAAGAGAAGGCTCCATGAAAATAAGTGGTTGCGCAGACCAGGTTGACGACAAAGCCATTTCCCACGACAACGATTATAAGTATGTTTTAATGTGCCTTTTTGATATACAAGAACATTTTATTTCGCGTTTTCATACTCTTCACAAAAAGAAACGCACAACCCATTTTTCATCATTTTTTTATTTACACGAAGTCGTTCTTTCCATAAATCTTACTTGTGTCAATGTAATTATGTAAGGATAAAAGAAATCCACTATTGGTTTTAAATGTTATGTTACTAATTGTGACTGGTCATCCTTTTTGTCGAAATTTGCTATCGTTTGATTGCACCAAGAAACATGAATTTAACAACCTAGCGAGCTTTTCGCATGGAACCTACATCTAAGGTCTTTAAAATCCCGGGGTTCTCGGTTCCCAAATCAGTTGCACGTGTAAACACTCAAGGAACTAAGTAAAGCCACATCTGAACGAAGACCAGCGCAACAACGCTATTGGTCGATTACAAGCCGGTGAATCCAAGACAGATGTAGCCAGGTTGCTGAATGTTTCCCTTATTTTCATATCGCGCCTTTGGGATAGGTACCAACAGCGAAGTTCAACACGTGACCACCCAAGCTCAGGCCAAACAAGAGTGACCCCACCTGTCCTGGATCGTCACTTCCGGTTACGTCAATTGCGTAAATGGTTTTCAACAGCGACTTCTACTGCAGCAGCAATTCCCGGACGGCGTAAATTTCGTACCAGACAGTCCGTAAACGCCTACGTGAAACCGAATAACGAGGCAAACGTCCCCGTTAGAGCTTCTGTTTTGAAATACGCCGACACCATGAAATCCAACTTTAATGGGTTGAGACACTGAGGGTATGACCACAGCAACACTTGAAAGCAGTTTGGTTCAGCGACGTGTCGCTGTTCTTGTTGCAACAAAGCGATGGTAGAGTCAGGATATACCAACGACGAAATGTAACTTTGCATTTCTTTTTTGGGAGAGTATATTACGCCTTTAAAAGTAAATAACTCAATTAAATCAATCAACCTGTTCATATTATCATTTATTAATTTTAAAATATTGTGTGTTAAATTTGTAATTAAGAACAAAAACATGTCACTGTTGAATATAAAGATAGCATGCCGTTATATATTTGTTGTCAACACAATGTTCTATAATTAGCTAAAGGTAAATTTCCCCCATTCAATAAATAGATGCGTAGTTGTTCTTTGCGCATGGTATATCCAGGCCATATTTTTTAATATTATATTATCGTCTGGAGTAACTTATCTACACTTACAGGTAGATTATTTGATTCTTCGGCCTTATATGCACCGGAACTTGATTTGCTTTTTAAATACCAATTATAGAATTATAGATCGTTTAATTTGAAACAACTTACAGGTTGAGGCACCTAAGGTTAAATTTGAATTTAAACTTTAGGTCCCCTTGAAAAATGAATACACGCATGTGTGTCTTTTAGTGGAGTCTTAAGTGAATGGGTGTTAAGCTGTTTCTGGCGTTGTTTTATACCCGAAGTGGAGTACTTATATTTATAGTTTGAAACAAAGCTGTTAGTGTTATTGAAGTCTTGCTGCATACCTCGTCAATGATCAATGCTGAACTATATAGCTTGGTATCATCGGCAAAAGACTTGTTATTATTGATTTATTTTTCATTCCAGGTAGACTGCAGCTGCTGTTCAGATTGTATTCAAGCGTGACGCAACAAGCAGGAATCACATACGTAAAATATACATAACCATACAGGTTTATTCATCAACTGGAAGTGTATTTAAAAGATATGTAAGATATTCGCTACATAATATATTAGATATGGGGTCTGTTGAATTGGCTGTTGTGTTGTTTCTTCTCGTTGTAGTTTGCAGCTCCCAAGAATGGACAGGGTATGTACTAATTTTGTCCTTTTTTTTCTTAAAATTCTAAAATTCTTAATTGATAAATTATAAAAAGGAACGGGCGATATTGAGTATGTTCGCTCTGATGTAAAAATACTTATTACATCACAGAGCTTAATGAGGGTGTGGAGTGAATAGTAAAGGGTTCCTGAGAAAGTTTCCAGTAAGGACGCAAGTACTACGGATTTTTAACACTACCAATATATTCGACGGATGCGTACAAAATCCTTTCACGTTATTTCTATTAATTAAAGGGAAATTCTGCTCGAAATTAAGTTCCAGGCGATAAAATGCTTTGATTTGATACGCTACCACCGCTCTGTTCATGGAAGTTATATTTGTTTCGTCAGTATAATTCTTTTATTGTCCCCGTCTTTCGAAGAATGTAGGGAACTATTAAAATGGACCTGTTCGTCCGTCTGCATACCTGTCTCTCTGTTAATGACTTCTCCGCACTGAATAACAAATGTTCCGGTCCAATAAACTTGCGTCATGTTTTGGTTTTGTGTCAGTAGTGAAGTTTGTCTGGAGTTTTATTTTTGCAATATTCCCCGACTGAATACATCAAATATGTTGGTTGTTGAGAAACAAACCCCAGAAAATATAAGAAAAACATTTTTGTTCTACTTTTAACTAACTTACAGGCGTAGTTAATAGCGCGCTTTTCATGTGAAAATTTCAATGTTAGTTATGCAATGATCCATGTCAGTATAGGACGTACAAAAGCACATTTTAATCGAGGAGATTGTTTGAAATGAATTGAAATGTATAACGTCATATATTTTTGCATCAGTAGGGCTAATGAATAACCTATATATGGAGATTATTTGATATAACATGAAGTTCAGTCACCAATGCAACCGGGGTATTGAGTTTATTTCTCTACGTCGAAAAATTACCGAAGCGATTCATGTACATGTTTATAAAAACTTGGGTGATAAAATGGAGGTGTTTAAAGCAACGGATACTTGTTAAAATATAAATTACACAACGTACACAACATCTTTTTAAAGTGATGAATGTGTTTTTATAGTCCAACTAACACAACACAATTTGAAAGGTGATAACTGTATTGTTAAAATACAATTTAAAAACATATTTTAAAGTGATATCTTTTTTTTATAAAATACAACTTACACAACATATTTTGCAAGTTTTGATGTGATGAAGGCCATAAATCTACTTTAAATAGATTTGGTTTATAGCTAAAATACATATATATGATTCATAGCTAAAATAGGTTACTGGTTTGATTAGATGTGGGGTATATTGAGTGATTTCCTGATTAGAAATCGATCACGCTGGTGTTATAGGTTTGATTTAACCAGTACTATTAAAACTATTAAAGATGTATTATGTAAGGTTTAGATCATAATGAAAAATGAAAATGTTGAAAATTTCATTCAAATTACATGTAATTCTTTCTGAGCCAAGTTATCACTGTTTGTAGATTTGACAAGATGTGTGCGTAGTTGTAACTAGGGCACTGGTATATTCGAGTTTAGCCTCGCTTTTCCATTTTTAAATTAAATTCTTAAATAGCAAATCGTTCTAAACAAGTCAAAACTATAATAGTGATCATTTTCTAGGAATCAAATACAAAGTGAAATGAATCTATATCGTCATAGATACAAGGTGTGGGGGATAATTTTTTCTTGGGTGCACATTACCAACTTTTTAATAGCTGGTATTAGGCGAAACAGACTATAGCGTTCTATATCATGTCTAAACATATTTATTGCATATTTTAAATTTGCATAGTTACTGGGGATACACCGGTTACCCTCATGTAATAATGCAAACTGTGTGCATACAAAGTTTAAAGGGATCGGCCCAAGATTCTACAAAATTTCTCACCGAAATGAGGATTTAAGTCTGCAAATCTCTCACCAAATTGAGAGAAAGTGGCCCATTTACTTTGTCTCAAAACAACTTTTTAACCATTCGAAATCGTTTGTAAGAATGCTTTCTGTGTATTCATCAGTCATTTCAGTATAGACATCAATATACTGACTGGCTTGGCTCCACAGATCGGGAGTTTGGAAAGTTTTATGTCTTTGAAAGCGTATTCCAGGACAAAGAAAGTGGTTTCTAAGAGTCTTTCACAAGCAATTGACCAGTTGTCTTCACCAAAATATATTTGACATCGTTCCTTTAGTTAAAAAATTGATAACTTTTACTGACGTCCTCATTTGCAAGATATGGACGGAAAACAAGCACAAAAAGGGTGTTTATTCTTACAATCAGGTATCATAATCCAAGAAGTTACGGTCTGATCCGCGCAAGAATCAAAATGAATCCATAAACATAAACACAATTCTATAGCACACAATTAGTCGAATGAATAGGCAATTAATATTACGTTATACATCCATTATACGAGATCTAAATCTACCTATTGCAGATCTTTCTTTAGATTTGACTTGAAATTTATCTAAATTATTAATAAGACATTAACCCAGGCCATAATCAACTCTCAAGTTAATTGTTAGCCTGTGATCCTTAGTGGGTTTGAATACATTTTGTGATGGATATCGATACTTTATTAAAGATACATTATGGGAGATTTTTTATTGATATTATTAAGTCAGAAGACCTGTCCTTCTGTTTTAGTCATCACACAGTCTCCAGTTATTGATAATTTGTCATTATCCGTGTTTAGTTTATTGCACATTAAATAGTTCAAATGACATTTGTTAAGACCTCGCTTAACAGCGGCCTCGCTTCGTACACTCTATCATTTAGCCTCGATCCGGGAATATGACGTCAACGTAACGGTGAATCTCCTCTCGGACGCCATCTATAATTGAATCAGTCAAAGAAATCCCGTTTAAATCCAAGCTGAATACAAGCCATCCGTGGGTCTACAGAGTTGATTTTGTGCTTGTTGTGTAAATAAAGATCTAATTCATAATTTATATGTCCGGGAGTATGACGTCAACGTAACGGTGAATCTTCTCTCGGACGCCATCTATAATTGAATCAGTCAACGAAATCCCGTTTAAATCCAAGCTGAATACAAGCCATCCGTGGGTCTACAGAGTTGATTTTGTGCTTTTTGTGTAAATAAAGATCTAATTTATAATTTATATGTCATCTGAAGCCTAAATAAAGACTTGCAATAATTAGATTTAGCTCTTGCATAATGCATGTTTAATTATAGAACTAATGGTAGTAATGGTGATCGAGTCCAGGCGAAAATTGAATCTTAAATATCATTGTTAAAAGTAGAGCAATTTTGCTGAAATTGTCTGCATTTTTCCGTTTTCCTTATTCATTTTTAACTCCATCTAATCTAGTCCCTACGAATATTAGTCTGGATGGGTCCTCAAAATTTGACGGAAAGTAAGTTATTGTCCGGATTATCTAGTCTTTTATGTTACCACGTACTAAAGCTACAAATACATCTCCCTTGTGAACAATGACACTCTCTAAAATTTTGTTTGTAAAGGTTTTAATTGAAATGGAAATTTTCTCTGGTCAAGAATCAGACGTATGGCTTCTCTCACAATCTTCTTAATTCTTCATCGCGATTCATGTTTATTCCTCGTCTCTATTTTGTTTCTAATAATAGATGTGCCACGAGAATTGTGGGAAATATTTCAAGACTTTAGCCAAAAGGTTCCATTGCCCATGCGTAACCTGGAGTTTTTTTATGTGGTAGATTATCCAGTAATTTTCGTCAAATGTACGCCATCATTAAGATCATTATAAAGATTACAAGACACGATGTTACATTGTAAACAATAGCCTTCTGTAGTCTTTAGGACTGTATAATCCGTACAGCCATAACGTCTTATCGCTTCTTCACAAAAATAACATCTACAACTTTGGATTTGACGTCGGTATATTGGCACTATTTTGTGCTTCGGTCGTGTCTATTTCAGATATACATAATCAATTCTGTAATAGTTTTAGCGTGGGGATTGACTTTTATTTCAGTTCTAAACAAAAATTTAAAACTTTAAACGCAATTCTTAGAAAATAGCCAAATTCTGACTGGGATTACTGAGCAAAATGGCCATTCATTGTATACGTACGAAAAAAAATCCAGCTACCATTTAATTTTCGTACGTTAGTTACGTACGCTTATCATGGTGTGCATATCTGTTATAGCACTTAAAATGTTAAATCAAACTATCCCTATATTATATTCTTCAGGGAGATTAAAGAGAACACAAGGCAGTAACTTAAAGCAGATAAATTAAAGAAATTATTGTAAAGGGATTTCTACCCCCTTTGTTCTTTCACCACAGTATTCATGCACTTATGCTACACGTCCATTTGACAACACTTTAAAGCCCCAATAACACTCTTGTTGTAACTAAATAATATGTCCCAATCTTCATTCTGGTCAACAAATTGTATTATTTTACAATATTCCAATTAATTGATGATACAAATTTCATCTTAACACACCTAATTTAAAAAATTCGAAAAATTCAATCAATTGATTTGAAAAGTCTAACGTAAACCTTTTCAAATGTGACTTGGATTTTAAAATATTTTCGAATCCTCTGGACAAGTAAAATAGGTTGTAATGGATAATTTATACAACAGGTAGGACACTTAAACATCTAGTACTTAGAATAAGGGTATTATTTATTTTCTGGAGCTACCAAGCCAGCAAGAATGTTATTGTCCCTTTAAATGCTAAATCAAATTGTTCCGAAACATATTCTAATCATTGAATTTTTGTCTTATTTGAAACAGTTTTAAAATACGGATCATCATCCTTTGATGTTGAAGTGCTTTTGTTTAAATAATGGCACGGACGCACATTGAAATGCACGTCCTGGATAGAGTCTGTTTTTCAAGTTGTTTAATTGGTCTCGTACAGGACATTCCGGGACATATAGATATAGCCCTCGTGCTAAAGTACTCTTTCAATATTAATATGTGTCACACTCGACCGTTAAACTTGGCATGATACTGTTGAGTAACTTTCATGCTTGGGTAGTTTATGGCATGTATGCATATAATATGTATGTAGGTCAAAATTACCCAGGCTGAATATAATTGTGCAAATGACAACCTGTATGTAGGTCAGTTCACTTTTATGTTGTTGGTCGTTTATTACCAATGACTCGTTGTTGGTAGTATTCAAGCATTGCCTAACTTTATTATTTTATTTCTTTTAATCATGTTATATGGCCTTCTTGTTAAAACAATCATTCTTTATCAAATTGCACATTAATCAAATATTAACCTGTCAGTTATCACGATCTTTGTTATAAATATCCCAAGAATGCAAGGGCAATGTGAGAGAGAGAAAGAAATGGAGGAGAAAGAGGGGAGGCATTACAAACTAGATCATTTCGGGAATAAAATAATTACGGCCCAATTTTAATTGAATAATTTACTAGCGCGTTGGGGTCTTTAACAGTGTGAATAAAAAGGAGGATCCGGCGAATAGCCATGGGGTTAATCCGGCGACAAGGGCAAAGCATTATTGTTGCCAATTAGTAGTCGTGGGTGGAGTGGGCAGAGTATTGGGAAAACGCACGAGGTTAGGCATGCGACCCTACTCCTTGAGATGAAATTCGACCTTGTAGCTGTTATCACTTTCTGCGTCACTGCCCCTTTCTTTAAATCTTCGTTACGTATCTACCGTAGCAATGATCTCTATGTTGAAATTATATTTGGAACGTGTTTAAACCACTCTATCACATGTGATAATGGCAATCTGAACAGTGATAATGGCTGACACCAATATTGTCCTTTAATCGAATGGGTAGTCGGTGTCCGAAACGCGAGATACTTAAACGTACAACATACTGCGATAAATGGCGGATAAGGAAATTGATAGAGGATAACCCTTATTTATGACAAATTCTTACTATTATGGAGCATTTAGCCTGAAAGAAATGCCTACCTTTTCAATTTGAAATCGTCCGAATGTTTTTTTCCATCGTGCTGTAGTGATCAATTGGTGGTATCGATGTCACCCAGGCGACCCCACCCCCTACTTCAGACCCATTTTCATCAAGGATATGAATAATTAGAATTTTTCTATGTTTATATTTCAGAAATTATGGCTTAAGAAAAATATGCAACTACAAGATGGTGGAGGAATGTACCTACGACACACGGGCAGGGTAATTATAATAATGCAGAATACTATATCTTTTGAATCTTTAAACTCATTTCTCGTACTAGTACTGTTGGTTTAGATATATTCATTGCAAAGACATAAGATTATAAAGTACATTGATATCAGTAACCTGATTTTTTTTATTAATTTTATATATTTGTCACTTTGCGGCGCATGGTTCTTAAAATCGGGTTTCAGAGGAAAAAATTATCAATTTCTAATTCCCCATACATGTATAGAAAATGTACGATATTTGCGAATAGAGAGGTATTAAATCATTATCATACGGGGCCGTTGACGGTCAATCGAAAGGCCGCAATAGTTAGGTGAAAACCGTATCCACATTGTTTCGTAATACCACATGTAGGGATCATTCGAAATTCAAAATGGCCACATTAGTTTATGTCTAAGCGAGTTTCGTGCTCTGCATCTTTAACTGAAGGCAACGTTGTATTGAACAATCTCAGGCTATTTTCCAAAATATATTATCTGTTACTGTAAATTAATTCGCAATCTTCACGACATAAAAATAGTACTATATTTTTTTTTATTTTCTTGAAGTTGCTCAACACTTAGATGGGTGAGAGTACCAAACTATGACCCAGAATATTTCTGTCTACCTGGATGGCAAGAAAGTAGGCCCAAAAATTGTGGCAAAGGTAACATAGCTCTAAATAACTGATTAATCCATCAATTATGTATTAAAGATGTATGCAAGATTTAGATATAGAGCTGACCTTTGTTGCTCTAAAGGTAATACGATAATAAGCAAAGTCTCGATGATACAGTTAAAATTAAATTATTAAATGGAGATTGTGTGTTAATCCATTCAAACTCACGGTCAACCAATGCTCAAGAGGATTAATACTGGGCTGGTTGTTTAATAAATGCCCCAGTAATAATCTATACAACATTTAAAGCTCAGAAAAAAACCCAAAACCGCACAAAATGCAATATTCTTGTTTTTGTTTTTAGCCAAATATAAAGCAGTGATGCGCAATCCTTTTAAAATTTTTACTTCCATTAGCTTTTAACGTCCTCTTTGACCGATGATGATATCAAAGACAAGGCATCTTAATTCACTACACTTAGCGCCCTTATATTCACGCCACGTACGTTCATAGCCGGATCCCTTGTCCTGCACGACTGAAAAGGGAATTTAAGGCGCCTGTATATCCTGAGAAACTTTCCTGTTACCCCATATATACCTCATCATATTTTGTGTGTTATTTGCATTACTACAAACCTATTCTGCTTTTAAGATTAGTGACGTCAATGTTTTCTTTTCTGTTTATTGTAGCTATCTGTAACCCTCCCTGTCAATTTTCTGGAACATGTACATCACCTAATAAATGTACATGTACTGGTGGCAATACTGGACCCTCATGCGAAGGCAGTAAGTATTTCCTAATGTTCTGTCTTCACTGACGGCCAGCGTACAGTTTGCTGTCTGCCTTTATTTTACCCTTTAATGATTCTGAGAATATTGAAAATTTGTACACAGATTCTATCTAGATCGTACATTCGCTGTTCAAAGATTTGCCATCTAACTTTCTACTCTAGCACTTCAGTTGTGAATAAATGTACCGCGGGATAGATAATATCAAGGCCCACACTGGTTTTTATGTTTCCCTCGCCAAAATGGATGATAATTTTTATATATTTTTTTCCGCTTACTGGAATATTTTATCGGCCAAAAATGTGTGACGAAAAACACATGTAACAATTTTATTTCTCCTATAAAACACTTACCTGTAATACAGCAACACTTAAAAAAAAACCTCTTCAACATTAGCTCAGTTTTAAGATGATTTACTAAGATCAGACTTCAGTTGTGGTGACTTTATTATCTATATGTACACCGTATGGCATAATATATACTTCCAGTATATACACGTCAGATCTCGTCCAAGAATTGCCAATTTTCTATAACTTTGTGTTTTGCGTGCACAATATTCAAATTGGAACACATCAATAACAACACATTTATGAATGTTTAATTTGTAATCAATGGTACAAAGTCAGAGGGGTCAAAACCAAAAGTACGACAAAATAAATAAGATATGTTTAGAGGATCATTTTGTTATACGAAAAACTAAGTGATGCGTTTTCTATGGTGCTCAGTATATGATTAACGGCTTAGGGTTTTTTCACATGTTTAGCAATTTCAATTACGCAGTTTAATGGTTTCACCTGCGCATAATGTCTCATGAAGTTTCTTTCTTAACATGCCCACAGCCACATCATATCATTTTTAGTTTTGATGCAGCTATGGCGGGTGTGGCGCCAGGCAGGCTAGGCCTACTCTTCCGTACATCTGTTACTAGCCTGGCCCAGTCTCTTCTATTTATTTTACATTTCGATTTATATAAAAGTAGTAATTTTTAGTAAACCAACACTTTCGTTTCCATTTGTATAAAAAAAAAAATTTGAGTAAACCTGTAACCAGCACCAGAGACTGGACAATTTGCGAGCTTCACAATAAAATGGGCGTTCCTTATCCTGTTTTACGTTGTTCCTTATTTGGAATGATTGACAGTTGTCAAGCAAGCCCCGAGGCACGTGACACGAATTTGTAAATGTGATGTCTAAGATAAATTAAGTTCGATATTTACCTTCATGAATCATGCGTCTCGAATGGAGTGCAAAGCAGTCATGCTGAAACCGTCTGCGGGCTGATGTCACGTTTTTGTTTCCAGTCGCCATTCGGCTTCGTCCCGATACGCATGAACTGGCTTCGTTAAGTTGTTATAATGATGTCGTGTGTAATTATTTATGTTCATTCACCTCATCCCATACGTTGTATCCGTTCATTCGACAGATATTGTCCGTCAACAAAATTCTTAGATCGTTAAAGTATCACTAAATAACAATAACTGTTATCCACAACAAACATCTCGCACCTACACCAGTTTGCCAGTGCAAATGCAGTAATCCCGTGCACGACGTCACACGACCTACATAATGCAGATTGACCTACTAGATGAGAATGAAGCTCTATTTGCCCAGTCTCTAGAGATTACGTTTTTTTTTTCGTTTTTTTTTTTTTTTTTTTTTGAGAGGACTGGCCAATTTTTGGTGTGTGGAGAAGACTGGCCACCAGTCTAATCTGTTACCACTGTTTGTCGATTATTTTGTACACGGGGAGCAGTCCATTTGTTGATTACACTATTTTGCCTATAACGTTTTTTTAGGACTTTGAATTATGTCTAATGGTTTGGATTGTTCGTTTTTGGTTTTATTTTATTTAAATAATAGACACCAGCAGGTTTGAATAGACACTTCTATTCATGTAATTTCTAACGTCCATTCATGTAATTTCTAACTTCCATTCATTTAATTTCTAAATTAAGACAATGTATAATTCAACTTCTTTATTTGTTCAGTGTAATCAATTCTGTTTCATCTTATTTCTATTATTGAGGCGAAAAATGTCCACTTCGTTGTTGTATTACATGTTAAGCATGAACGGCAAACAAATTTAGAATTATGATACTTCTACCTGACAACCATCATTATGATGTCGTTTGGTGTCGCCACCATATGCTCAGTTTGGCGATTGAGCACCTGATCGGGACCATTCTATTGAAACATGCGACTCGCTCTTCGTCAGGTTGAGTGGCTTGCCTGAGTGTTAGAATTGAAAACAACATCGGGAGAGAGAGATGGGGAGACGGGGTTTAAAATCCACTCGACACCAACCAGGTCATTTCGGTATTAACACCGTTCAATGATAATTGTATTTCAATAATTCGCTTGCGCGTAGGAATGTTTAGCAGTGGCAATAGTGAATTATAGGATTAATAGGATTATTCTTTAACAAGGTAGGACTGTTTATAGGTACAATCTATTTTAGGGCTTTATTTTAATACATTTTAAAAATATGCAATTGGAACATTAAACTATTTGACGTTATTTCATATTTTACTATTTTAAAGGACTATGTTCGCATTCGAAGCCATGTTACCCTGGAACATGCTCTAAAGATCAAAGCGGTAGCGGTAGCACCTGTACCTGTTCTTTTGGATTTGAAGGTTCTACTGCAGGAAGTGAATGTTTGACCCGTAAGTATGTTTATTACTGCGGTTGATCAATTTGTAGGCGACATGAAACATAAAGATGTAAAATTTTCCACATATGTGGGCCTGTCAAAACTAGAATAAATTATGGCTGTTGCCAATGTGACTTTCGCACTCTGTCTTGTTTTGTCATAGATAAAATATATAAATGATATAATATTATCTTTAAATGAATTAGCGTATATATACATATTAAAATGTATTTGATACATGAGTTTTATAGTTTGTTGATTGAGATCAGTTTTTGTGAAAATAGTTTTATGGCTGTTAAACATTTATATTTAGGGACGGCCATTAACGCAAACTATTACAATTATCACCTGGCTAATTTGGAAACAGTTTTGGAAATAACCTGTGTTGAAGGGTATCGTAACACCCACTATACAAACGGCAACTCGGAACCTCACATCGGTCTTTATTGTTCGGTCTTCCTTAGAAATAAACGCCGACTACAATAGCGGTGTCGCAACGGTCGCAATCGTTTGAAAACCGGTGCTCTAAAAAACGCAATTTATTCCGATTCTTAGCAATTTACTTTCGTATTTTATTGTTTTGACTTTAGTGGTTTCACTTACGAATTTTAGTGTTTCGCTTACATATTTTAGTGGATGAATTCCCCGAAATTTGCCAATGTCGATTTAGAATTTCGAAATTCAGTGAAGGTATGGAGATGTATAACATAATTCTGGACTCTGCATTTGATACTACAGAAATATGGACCAATCGTAAAGACTTTAACCGTATTGACTATACAGGAATTGCTGTCTTAAATCCATTAGATTTACCACCAGTTCCTTCAGATTATATATCTGATGTTAAACTTGGTATTGTCGGTGGATCATTTAACACCGTCCATATAAAATGTGAGTATATTAATTAGATAATAAAACATCTGTACAAACGTGGCCCTGTAGTACTGAAATTACCATTATACACGTACCCATTGACATTGAAATTACTATTATTTAATTATTATTTAATTAATATATTATTTAATTTGGGATAATATTTGAAAATAATACGCCATACGATAATAACTGATTTGATATTGCACATTAAAGAGGAAAACCAACGATTTTTTTTAAAAAAAAAATGTTTCTATAAGTTTTAAATATATTTTTAGAAATAAACATTTTGCAAAACGTTTTTGTAAGCGAGTATTTTTTTATATTGAAAGTGAAAGTGACGTAATTGGTGCACGCCACTCTATGGCAAGTGTACATTATTTGGGATAACTTTAGCACTGTATTTCTCGCATTGTCGTTTACAATTTATGGAAATGTGTTGGTATTCCTCTTTATACTTTAAAGCAACCATCGATATCATAGCTGGACAGTGGCATAGGTGTGAGATATTGTTAGGAATAACTTACAATTGATAATATAGTTTTGACTTTTATTCAGTATTTCGCCACATACATAAAACAACTCTTGAAACAGCAATTACATAAAATTAATAGCCACCGGGAATTAATGTACTTTTTGGGGCTGTCCATATATTTTGTTTTTCATGCAAAGCTGGTAACATCAATGTACAATACCCTGATCAAGCTGTTTGTGATGATACTGGTGTCAATAAAGACAATCCTAAGATTGGTATATTCAATTGTACAATTAAAAATCAACCCAACAGTTTACAAGTTCAATCGGGGGACAGGTACACGTCATGATTATTATTATTTTTTTATTTATCTACAGGACTACATTAAAATATGGTCGTATAGTTGCATTGTTCCTAGCCGTCGGTCGTCTACCTTTCTGTTCACATTTTCATGCAGATTCGTAGGCAAGCCTACATGCAGAAGATACACTCCTTTATGAAATGTAGTTACCCTGGAATTAATAAATTCTGGGGGGCTATTTAATTTCTACATTTGTCGTTAATAACCTATGGAGTTATGGTCCATGTTTCCCTTTGTAGAATCTTGTGAACAACAAACGTTATCATCCAATCTATATGAAATGCATAATACATGTATTGTATTATTTTAAATAAGTAAAGTTGTCTTTCGAATTTGTACAATCTTTGTTAATTACTTCCATAGTTATGGTCCTTGTTTCTGTTTGTAGAACCTCGTAAATGCTCGAACTTAATGCCAATCTGCATGACATATATGTGTTTTATTTACAATTAGTAAATTGAGCAAGTCGATTTGATTTCTACAACTTCTGTTTAGATCTTTTAGAACCATATCTTGTAAATATTCCCAGTACCCACAAAAGAATAAATAAATTAGATATTCTTTCGTGGGCTAATGAACTATTGACAGCTATTTCAACGTCTAAAAAGTCTGTTTAGATCTTTTAGAACCATATCTTTTAAATATTCCCAGTACCCACAAAAGAATAAATAAATTAGATATTCTTTCGTGGGCTAATGAACTATTGACAGCTATTTCAACGTCTAAAAAGTCTTGGCATAGGCCAATTGGGACAAAATCTGCAGGTGGGCGTATGTTACGTTACCTTCTTCCCTGTTAGTTATCTTTTAATCAACTTATTTCAGTACGTCCATGCTTAGATTAACAATAGTATAGACACTACACAATGAGTTCAAAACGAAATAGTACTAGCACAAAGTGAACAAAATGCAAATATTTAGCATTCAAATTTCTTGTATAGACAATACATAAAGGGTACAAAACAAAAGAGCTAGCACAAAGTGAACAAAATGCTAACATTTAGCATACAAATTTCGGATTGCATATTCGATATTATAAAAAGAGTAAATATACTCTACTTCGATGTAGCTATATAACTAATGATAGTGAACTAAATGATAGGTCTCCCGAGCAAACGATCGATACACGTTATAGCAGTCTAATTAAACTAGATGTTATATTGTCCAATTTTTTTTCGTATTGCCAAAACATTAAGGAGTAATAAATAACCGAATATTAAAGTACACGTTTGTAATGTTTTTCTTTCAGTCTTAAAACAACTTTTACAGTCAAGGCAGGTGGCTACCGTCAGCTTATAAATATAGACACGAAACAAAATGAAGCTAAACAGTACTACACAGAAACAAACATGTCCAAAACCTTAACGTACAAATTTGATTTTGTTAAACCCACACATTGTTACCCGAACTGTCCTAATGACGAAACCCCGTTAGAAATTGTTGCTGCTTCCAGACAGGTGAGTAGGTAACCCATCCACAACCAATTTCTTCAACGATCCTTTGGAACACAAACTACACATGTTCAATAATTTAAAGATGTCTTCAAGTAAATATCAGCAGTGGATCGGATGACGGTAATCCGAACAGACATTAAGAGTTGTTTTGGTTGTGGTTGTAGGGATGGACACAACCCTATGCTACCTTGCTGGTAAAGGTACATCTATCCAGGGTACAACCACATCTTTACTTAATTTTCTTTTTGTATAAACTCGTGTTTCATTTCTAACTCTTTCAGACTCCCCTTAACATAACCTGGAAAGGGTGGGAAGATCAACCATCTGGTGTTTTCCGGTATTCGTGGGAAATATTTCGGCTCGAAGCAAATGATAATGGGGAGCTACATGAGCCACATCCACTTAGTCCAATTGTAATATCACACGTTGATCATGCGGACCACACAGATTATCCTACCTACTCTTTGACTGCGCCTGGTCTGTATTCTATCATCTTGGAAGTTTCTGATGTAGCCAACAATTCTGTCTACGTTCGACGATTCAGTTTGTATGATCCCCATTCCACTATCCAGCTGTCGGATGACAAAGATTCACACTTGCGAGTTACGTCAGCTACTCCTGAATCCAACTTCACCTGGCACGGAAATTTAGATGGAATTATTCCAGTTAAATGGACAAACTACTTCTTTAACGAGGTTATTGAGCAGGGTCATTTGTTGAATAAGATTCTTGACTACCCACCTCAGTTCGTTGACGAAGGACCATCCGAAGTCAAACGAATAGCTGACGAATACAAAAACACCGCTGGGCGAACTCATCAAGCGGTTTCAAATTCCCGAGGAATAATAAAATTTCAAATTGGACATCATCATGACAGCAATGGTGGAAAAAACAAACCAGCCGCACCGACTGTTTGGACTGATTTAGCTGACCCTATTTCTACCCAGCATACATTAAACGTTCCTGTAAGCAACGGCGATACAGTAGTTGTATATGTCAAGGCTATCGACCCCACGGGAAGAGAAAGGGTGGAATCGACCCAGGTTAATTTTGATTCAACGCCACCGGTTGTAACACAGTTAGACTTTGAACTTACTCCAAATAAGAACGCCCCGGAAATGACCTCTAGGTAATAAAAGAAAACCGTTGCTATGAGTATATTCTGGGAAAGGTAGAACTCGGGTGACAGAAAAGGCTATCAAACCAGGTCTGGTAAACAAAGATGGCTGATAAAAGGTTTACTTTTCCCAACTTGACTTCATTATGACTAATCAGTCGCCGATAAAAATACCCCAACTAATTACACATTCATGTATTGGCGATGGCAACAAACCCCCATGGTGTTTATTTGACATAGTTACTCTATAGCTCATATTATGTGGTATATCTCATCCAAGGTCGATATCTTATTTAATATCTCCAAAACCGTCGGTGTATTTGATTTCACGCCACTAACACCAGCCTTATTGATCCATTATGTATAATTTTTCTATTATTTATATAAATAGCTAATGTTTTAATTGGGGGAGGGGAGACTCTTTGGCTAGCTACGTGGATAAGAAACTGGCTCGCTAGTCTGGAAGTCGCCTGTTCATTCCTTGCATTGGCCAAGAAAGTTCATCCGATTTCCCGGCGTGATTTTCCATTGCCAGGTCTAGTCGTTTGGATAAGACGAAAAACGGAAGACCCGTGTACACATTGGCATACATGTACAAAATCCGTTGGCAGTTAGAATTCGAAGTAAGAGTAGGGCACAGTGCCATTGCCCTGGCAAAATTCCACCTCATAAACCAAATCGAGTAACAAGTAGGCCGTTAAACCCCTTTTCATTTGTTATCATTGGGCTGGTTTGTTGGGATTATCACTCAGTATAACCGGTTTTATTTTTCAGTCTGTCCTGTGCAGCCACTGATCCTGATAGTGGTGTACTTCTTATTTCGTGGCGAGCTGTTAGACTAGATACCAACACAAAATACGCAACTGGACAAATTATGTGGCCAACTAAAATGGAGGTATTCGAATTGTAATAGGACATTTCCGATTCTTCGCATATTTTTGTTAAACAGCAAGTCTTTTTTTTTTTGGAAGCATATAACATAAATTTTGATATAAATGAATGTAAAATTTTTCAGATAAATGAATTATTATAAATTTCATACACGTGTGTAGATACATCGACGTTAACAATAAGAAATTTGGATGGAAAGTACAATAGATAATATGAACTTGTGCTAATATGTATTTAAATAAATATAAATTATAAATGAAAGCATACAGCGACCATTTTTTAAATATATAATCACATTGTCTATAATTGGACAAAAAGTTAACATAATTTATTAATAATTTCGGACTATTTTACTAAAAAAATTTTTTAAGGAATATATTTAATAATCATACCGAATACATGTTATAACTGCTTACTGCCCCCCTTTAATCTATAATTATTGTTATTTCTCTACAAGGCCTTACTATGTTTTACCATTAATCAAAATTGGTGTGTTTTAAATGAAAAATAATGCACCTAAAAAGTATGTTTGTAAAATCTGTATATTATAATGACTGGTGAATTTAAACATGATACATACTAGCGTTACTTTCATTTCAGGAATGCAGTAATGCGTCACAATGTATATGTAATGATAAATTTGACGAATGTTTTAATCGGGGAGCGCAACTGTCTTTTGATAATTGTCAGATGGCAATAGCTGGATTAAGCAATTCAGTAACAGTAGAGTTGAGGTTTTCTGTTATGAACCAAGCAATGATTGGGTCCAGCGAATCTGTTTTTAAGGTAAATATCATTGACTAATTAAACAGCTGCCATATTCAAATCAATGGATGAATTTGTTTTTTAACCGCTTGAAAATAAAAAGTGAAAATATCAATCCATTTTATTTTTCAAAAACACATAAAATATAAAAATATAGGGCAATGTATATAACCCAGAACACCCAATGCCATTTGGGGAGTTCGTATAGCGCTTTTTTAATTTTGTATTTGAAACACTGAACGGACGATTCATCTGGTAAAACCGGGGTTATCTTAAATCCAATACCTTCGGCTTCTAAATTCAAGGTTTAAACTAGCATCCAATGACATTTTTAGAACAATGGTAATAGTGGTTGGTGGTCCAATATACGTCTGCTTTCATAATGTACCTGTCATGCCATTTTTATTTGGTAAACATTTTTTTGTATATTATTCTTTTTTATTTGTAGATTAATGATATAAGGGAGGTTTCAAATGTGTGTGCAGGTAAGAAATACTTTAAATTAATGTTAAAGATGCATTTAGAAATTTAAAGATAAATGGAAAAGTCTGCATTATTTCTACTAGATGAAATATTGGACTCGCATGACGATTTCATTGAAATGAATGTCTCGCACTCCACCATCAACACGGACGTCTAAACCCGCTGTATTTGATTACCGTACATATTCCTCTAAATGATATTTATAAAAGTGGACCAAGGTCTTCTTTAAAATACGTATTCTTTGTCATCATAGTACTTGTTTATCAATTTATTTTGGCAGTTAAGGTTTATGACCCCATTTTGTCACCATAATTTTGTTTTAAAAATACAATTTTCTAATAAAAATTATTATTATTTTATTGCAGGTCCAGGTGAGTAGAAAACCTTATCTTATTGGTGCAGTATAAATTTATATATTGTTGTGTACTTTTTTGCCGGATGTGAAAAGGTATGTAATTGTTAACCGGTTGAGACGAATCTGGTATCAGTAATTAATATATATAGCTTAACAAACATACCTAAATGCAACTTTTATTTTTTTATATAGCTGCAGCTGGATTATCAGGTGGTGCCATAGCCGGTATAATCATAGGTAGATATGAATAAATTCATTAAATTTTAATAACCATACATTTTGCTTATTCCGCCGCATAAATTATTTAGTTGAATACAGAGTTACCTGAAATGTGAGTGTACAACTTGTTTAGAAGACACTTTTTTTCTCTTTAGAGTTCAGGTGAACGGAGGAGTATCAAATGATAGAAATGTGAGAAACCAAATCATTGATATATACGTCAGTATCATGCAGGGGAGTGGGTGGGGTGAAATTCGTAATGGATTATACATCTGATATCATTAAGTGCGGAAATAGCTTTTGTATAATTTCACCTCAAATGATAATTCGTCTAGGTATGACCACTCAAACAGTGGACTGACTAACGCTTTTAGAGCACTCGCCTTCCACCTGAAAAACGCGATTATGCGAAACCGTTTATAACCTTTGTAGGGTGTAATAAAATTCCGGCAATACCCGTAGACTGCTTGAGATCTATAAGAAACCAATCCAAACCAAATTATAGTAAGACTTTGTCACTGCACACGGGTCTGGGTTATGCACGTTTATCTGGACAGGAGATTGCCAGCAAAATTCAAAGAATAAATGGGTCGTTCCTTCAAATAGTGGCTTGGGATAAGAGTAAAGAGTCAGCGATTAGGTGTTGCCAAGGGTACTGATCTGTTGATAAAAACTAAATAACCAAGACACTGCATGTAAATAATAAAAACGATGGAAACAGTGCAGAAGAAGTAGACGACATTTGGGTGGTTTCATTGATAAAACAGCAGAATGGGATCAGGATATGCCAGTCACATTTTCCAAAGCACAATCGCTGTTTATGATATAGTACAGCCAAACATGGTGTGCAAACCAATCACCAGTGAATGCATCCCACCCTTTTTACAATTCGTATTATACTGAGATTTCTTGAATTCAACCACTGTTCTGTGATTGTGCATAACATGCACTTTTAACTAAATTTTTTCAGGTGTGATATTGATAATTGCCATAGCTGTTCTGATTTTCCTGTTTCTCACCAACCGACAACCTTTTACCAAAAGCAGAAAAGAAAGAGGATCAGTGTATATTAGAAATATGACTGGTAAATCAACAGCAACCAATCAATCTAATACTACACCGTCTTATTCTTAACATGTAACTAAACACACAAAGTATTTTTACCTGTTTGTCTGTCTGTCGATCACATTCTTGGGACATAATAACTAATGAACATTTTCTGCTAAGGTTTATCGGCTTAATTGATCGGGACTTTGAGTCTGGATAACTTTGATTCTGATTGATACACCAAGTCCTACGATGAACATTTTCTGCTTATGTTTAGCAGAGAGGCCAGTTTGGTTGGTCTAGACTTGGTCTACGTATTTATTAGGTGGGTGCCTTAACTGAGACTAAACCAATCAAATTGTTCATATTTGCCTTAGAAGAAGAACATCTTCATCATCGAAATCAATCCAGCTGACTAATCAGCGACAAGAGTCCCAAAGATTGCAAAGATTGGCCAGGGCAATCATAAGGATACGTTATGTATATACATGTTATGTATATCATATCATCTTTAAATGGCATTTAGTAACTGGGCAGAATAATAACAAAACATATACTTATGGAAAACAGCTGCTGTTTATTTCTTAGAGTATTGTCTCAACGTTATCAGGCAAATTAGCCTAAAATACACAGTAGCTGTTTTTCATAAGTATGTGTTTTGTTGTTACAAAATTATTGATAACTGAAATTTTAGCAGAGTGGTGTATAGAGCTTATACTGGATAATCATTTTCTAATGAAATCATTCAAATTTTGGATATGATGTGTATAATATCTTTCCTTATTAAACACTTTGCAATACTTTGGGCGCTATTGACAAACAACTGCTATCGTAATTCTTGTTACTTGAAAATGTTGAAAAACGGAGTTTACTTTCATTAAATCAAAACCGTGACAAAGTGAGGCGATGAAATTAATTGATTTGATTGGTCAAGACCCTGGAACACAATAACCAAGCTTTCATCCGAGGTAGAATGTTCAAACTTGATGCCTATGTTATGAGATAAGCAATTCGAATGATCGATGCTTTGGGGCACGATCCATTTGATATTGTTCTAATTTGTAGTCACGACCATGCACATAATATTTGCACCAGCTATGTGTTTAATAATTTCTATTTTCTATTCAAATAATTTCGAAAACTATTTGGTAATTGTTTTCGCCACATTCTCATATTAGAAATATTGTGATATTGTTTCATAATTGAGTCAGTGTGATTTTTGATAAAGATTTAATATTTAAATCATTATGATTTACAATAACATTTAGATGTTCACATGATATCAGACAGACTACAGTTAGTAAGAATTTACAGAACCTATGATGTGAAGACGTTCTAGTGGGAGGAAAGCACAAACAAACGATGCAGGGAAACATATTTCTCAGACGGACATATCTCCAAGACATTCCGTGATAACATTCTTTACCATTACAAATGAATTACCTCTTATTTTTTTTATTTTTTTTAAAGGCGCCTTATTTTTTATCCATACGAGTACATTATATTAACAATTTGTGTGGTACTATTGTAAAAATGCTCTATGTGTGTGGCACTGTGGTAAAAAAGATGCTCAATATCAGTGGTTCCCAACCTTTTTGTGATAGCGTACCACTTGGACGTCCCGCACAGTTGCCGCGTACCACCTGGTTCCAGAGAAACTCCAGTCGATTAAATGTAACTTTATTTGCATAATTTTACAAGTAGAACACGCAAATGAACTTGAAAAGGGTCAACTCAACGCGAGAGCTGTATCTGCTTCTTCTCCACCAGCTTGTGTGGTGAGGCAGTAAACATTTTTGTGAAGTAAAAAAATAACAAAAAATCGTTCATGACCCTAAAAGTGCTCGCGTACCACCTGGGCTACCCTTGTGTACCAGTAGTGGTACGTTTACCACTGGTTGGGAATCACTGCTCTATATAGATCGTTCATGGTTCGGGTAATTAAAGTTTTTATCTTACCTCATTTTTATTTTCAAGGTTTTTAGAGAGTTACTAATTTAATTTAACGTTCACCATGCTTATTGTTATAACACATAAAAAATATTATCGCTGAAGTTGCTACGTAATAATTGAATTAGAAGAAAAGCAAAGGTCTCGAGTAATGGAGGTGAATGATCCCTTCAAAAAGAGCGCCCAAGTTTTATTGATACTATTAGATAAGGATAATAATTTGTAGTGATGTTATTGTAAATTTGTTCATGTAGATAGTATAATGCAAGTGTATCATTTGTATATACAGAGACTTACATTATTATAAATCATTATCGCGACTTGTAATATTTATTTTGTTTCCATCAAAAGTTATCTAATAATCCAACCACCATTTGTGTCTCAATTACCGTCTAAAACACTTGTCAACACTTGTGATTAATTTTGAAGGGCATTAATACTTTTTAGATGTTATATTTCGGATAATTTCCGAGTAACATAATTGGCATTACAACAGTCGAATTTTGAAAAATTCATGATGTAAATATTTACCTCAACATTTTAGATTGTTAATATGATATCACCAATAAATAATATTTTACTTTTCCTACTAGTAGTTTGAGCGTGTGGTGCGATTAATGTGTGAATTATTCGTATTTCAAATAATCCTTATCCTCTTTTTTCGAATTCTTTTTAAAATCTGCATTCATTACGAACCGAAGCGAACTATGAATAACAACGACCACATTACCGCAATGACAGCAAACAGGTATCAGTAGTATCTGTGCAGGGATACTCTTACTCTTTTAAACTCCCCTACGCGAGAGCGAATTTTTGTACTTAAATTGAACCGTATGTTATCCATAAATGACCCAGTTTGTGGGAGTGAGTGTGTCGACTACGGGCAGCAATTCTTGTACATACTCATTCCTCATACTCTATTAGAGTAATTCTAAGGATAATCCCGGTTGTCTTTGATGAATGCCTGAACCACCCAGTCAGAGTTACGCCCATTTTTTGTATTAGTTTGTTTGTAAAACTTTCCATTTTTATACCTTATACCCCGAGGATCAACACTTTTGTATTTGGCGCATGCTCAACCCCAAGGGGGCCGCGACGCTCCCAGTTTCTTTGTGTGTGTCGCCCACAGGCCGCAATTCTTAATCATGATATACGAATTCCTTATGCCCCAATTTTGTATATGTGTATGTCGGTTACAGACCGCAATTCTGAACACATCCTTCTGAAATGTGAATTCGGACATGTCAGATATATAGACCTACATTAAAACTAGGGGAATTGGGAAAATATTTCAGGCTTTTCCTTTATGAAGAGAAAATTAGCTATCTGTAAATGCCCTGTTGTCTTACTGCATTAATAATTCAAACTTCAAATCAGTTATACTTAGAGTTGCAAATAATTAGGGATATGCGACCGATCGGGTCCTTGTGCTACTAGTGATGCCTAATCGAGGACACGCATGATGTATGTTTGGAACGCCGCCAAACGAGGTCATCTGCTCTATACTATCACCCTGTAGATTTACTGTGGTCTTTAACCTATAAAAAATACATTGTTTCCCCCATTGACTTCACACAGGGAAAAGTATAACTGCTTAAAATTGGTATATGGTACTATATCAAGATCGAACAGTCATTTAATAATTTGATCAACCAAGGATGCGCATGGATCTTTACATACAGTACAACTATTGGGCATTGTTAAAAACATAAAAAAGGAAATGAAATTGTTACCCTTTTTACCAGTGGAGTACATGGTAAATTCTTAACCTAGGAGATTGGGAAGATCCACATAACATCAATGACTGCTTAAGCTTGTGGACTCTAGAATTCAGACCTTGTATCGAGTTTATTTTTAAAAGAAAAAAATGTTGACGGTTTACATTACTTTTGTTATACAATACAAAACAAGAGTTTCACGTACAAACTCGTGTAGATTAGTTTTAACCCAAGTCCTAGTGCTGAAATCCAACGCAAGATTTTTTACAGTGTAGCGCAAAAGTAATGTATGGCAGTTTCTATTGCTCTTTTCGAGTCATGTAAGCAAACGACATCATTTAAAAGAGGGTTGGTCAATTGCAAAAGTCTACCTATTTTTGATTTGGGTATTTGAATTGATAGAAGTTAAATGATGAACCAGTGAGGAAACAGCTCATTTTTTATGTCCCATCTTGTCCGAGCGTATTGCAGAATTGGCGGACAACTACAGACACGTATGCAAAGCAAGTAGAACTTATCGAAAACCTATTGGGAACTTTTAGAACAACGGAAGTCTAATTCGTTGTATGTCCATTCTCGTTTTATGTACGTTGTCACACATTGTAACTGCAGGGCGGGGAACAATTGGACGAGACTCAAAGTTTTTTTAGCGGCGGAATGATTTCACAATACTGCTTAGTACCACCCAATACCGCCCAATATCACCACATACTACACAATACTACAACATATTGTTGCAAAATGTGCACATTGTTTATTTTTTTTACAAAAATAGTGAGTCGTATCGCGGAAAATATACTCCAAATACCCTGCCAATGCTTGGTTGTTCCAGTTGCCACTTGCTTCAATAGTTACATGTAGCTGCACAATAAAGGAACATGGCACTGAAATGCAAGGTTATCATAAAGAAAATACGTTTTTTTTCGCTTGTCCTAGTCGATGAATTAAAATACGAATTGTAGCATTGACAACCAGAATCAATCAGAGAAACGAAATTTATGGAAGACCAAATAACTCCTTATTCAGTGTTCTTACTTCTTAGTTCAAAACTAATACATATAGTCGTATTTCAACATTTGTACACTAAAATTAACGTTTGAATCTTAAAATCAATATTAATTTGTTTACAAATCAATCATTTGGCATTTCAGATCTGTGAATAGTATCTTTGTTTAATTTAATTGTATTAACTATAATGATGATATTTTTTTTTTTTTAGAAAATCAAAACATTACATTTGCATTTCATTAGAACCATACAACGAAAAACAATTCTCGAACAGCAAATATACTAATACAAATACCAGTTTTGCAAAACCAATAACAAATACTTTCTCCAAATTCATCTAACCTGGATATTATGACAACCGGGGATCCTAGTGATGGGCTGTCATTCTAAACAATGTACTTATATATTATTGTAAATATTCTCGCAGGGGAGATGACTTATACTAAAATCGCTTCAGATTAAAGACGTACATCTACATTATTTTAAAAAGCGTTGCATTCATTATTGTAATAACCGTGCATGCCGTGTAAAATAGATTTTTTGTGCTTTGCGTAGGTTATTTTCTAAAAATTCTCCAGTCTGGCAAGGGACATCGTATGATCGTTCGGGTGGGACGAAAAATCGAGGTCTTTACCGTGCAAGTTAAAGATCCCTTTTAAGTTTTCCTCATAGCACACTGTATTAACTGGCCCAGTCGGAGCAGAACAGTTGTCTAAGAATAATTAAGAACTAAGAATTAAGTACATTGAATAAAGAGCTGTTTGGTCTTCCATAGACATTTGGTGTGATGTCCTACTCTGCTGTACCAACCACAAGCCAAGGCAGATATATAGCGTTTATTCAGTGACAATGGATTTTCTATGGCTACACTGTGCAAAGACTTGATCTCGCAATCAAAACAACTTAAGCATACAAAGAAAGCAATTATGAGTTTGCACGCAAGTACATGTAAACATAGATCACTCTAGTGGTCTGATTACCGTCATTATAGTATTACCGGAGAACCAGCCCATGCACAAAGAATTACTTCTTGGCAGTCAATGTCGGCTATCTGCTTTCAGGTAATATCAATGTCAGCAAATTAAATAAAATACAGTTATAGTTAACCGTATTCGTGAAACGTGGTAAATAGCCAAGTTCGGATCAAAATTCGAGCAAGTACTCCGACTTTTTGTTAACATTTGAAAACGACATAGCGGTCGATAATCTATCGACTCGGATAAGATCGTTGGCTAGATATGACCATATCCAGTTTATATCGTCTGCAGAAAATGCCCGATGTTGACAAATTTTTGAATTGATCAGACCTTTGTAAATACTGAACGGACAGATAACCCTTTTACAATATTGCTGGGAATTGTGTAGGAAAAGAGAAACGGTGGGGAGTTAACACGCCTTTCCCTGATAAATAACGTGTGGCTCTACACATGGAAATCCATGGTTATCTATGGTTTATATAACGCAAATATCAGATACTTATTGTCAAAATATTTACAATTCTCACAAACCACAATATAACAACTGGATAGATAGTATTTCCTGGTAACACAGATTGACGTGATTTGAGTTTTTAAACTATCATTCTTCTTAATGAATACAAATGACTATAGCACCCATACATTTCGTTGTTTATCTGTACAAAAATGGCATTTTGCAAATGAAATGACAGATATATTTCATTCATAACAAGTAAAAAGGCTGCACAAGTCTTGAAAATATACACTGAAACACTTCTGTATAGTAAATGGAATGAAAATGCCTGACTCCATATGTATAATATGTATAAAGCTTACATAACTGCCAAGGAATCTTTTACGTGCACGCCAATTTGTACATGGGACCCTTATTACGTGCCATCCGAACGACTAGACAGCTGTCCTTTACAGGCCCTCCGTCTGCATCACTGACAAGGGAAACCCACAATTTGGGAATAGGTTCAACATATAAAAGTTAACAGTGAAGTTGACTATTTGGTCTAGAATCGAAGAAGAATTTTTGAATATACCTTTACTGCCAGATTTTAGTGGATATTCGTGATTTCGAGGTATCCGGAGGACGTAAATAGACATGAATTAGCGAATTCACGCGCGAAAATGACGCCACAAATCCCCTCATTAAAGGAGCTAAATCGCTAATACTTGGAACCGCAAAATTGACACAAATGGTTCAAAACGCATATAATAATTTAATATGAATTGATATAAACTGATTTAAATCAAATTGTTTCCGTTTTTACTCTAATTTCAAATCAGTTATTTTTGGCGAAATATTCCAGAACAAAATAGCACAGAAAAGTTGTAGTGAAAGGGATCCTTTTACCCGGAATTCTCCACTTCCTCCAATAGTTACATGCAGCTAGATAATAAAGGACTATGACTATCTGTGAACTGAAATAATAATTTTTTAAAAAAAAATAATGACAAAACAGACGACTGCTAAAACATGCGCCGTTATTGAAAAGTAAATACTGTAAGACTATGGTCTTAGGTCTTTAAGGCCATAATATTGTGTCTTTGGAAAATTATTAAATTCTCTGTCTATAAAATTAAAATCCCACGTACCTATATAGTAAACGTGAAATATAAGCGATACATAAAAAGTCAGTGATGTTTTGGTAAAATCATAACCCGTGACAAAAACTGTCCATCGCGTTCTTCCTGTTATTGGACCTGTGGTTAGTAGACATAATATGGTATCATCACCTGCTTTATTTGTGTGAAATTTATTAGGTTATTACGCATTGGACGTGCATGGATGGGGGTTTAAATTTGAGTGTAGATCAAGCCCCATTAGAAACTCACCCAGATATTCATGCAGCCATTATCTGTTGAGAACAAGGGACCTGCGAAGTCATCCAGCTTGGCAATAAAGTTCTTATAGCTGAAATACTGTGGTATTGTTTTACGATCATAAGAACACAACAAAGAAGAAGTCCTAAAAGTAGCAGTAGTACTACAATACGTTGTTTTCGCTTGCCGTATACCGATAAATAAAGAGAAAAATTGGAGCATTGTCACTCAGAATAGACCAGGAAGATGAAATTGAGTGTAACGTTCTACTGTATGCTGCACCAACCACCAGGAAGATGAATAGACGTGTTGGTGTCTTAAATTACGCTCTAATTCTTGGGGTATCAGATAAAGCTATGTAGTGACAATAGATTTTACCGACTTGATCACGAAATCAAAACAACTGAAGCGTTCAACGTCGGCAATGATGAGTGTAACACTATACCTAGGGCTATATGCAGTCGCTGGTTAGAGGTGGGAAATATGCCGACAGAACTGCCCATACCCAATGGTCTGGGAGCTCAAATGGTAATCTCTCCGGAATCTAATGAAAATCTCCCTTAAACGTTTACCATGATTTCTTTAATATATTAGTACCCATGGACACCAAGTACAGCTTGGACTATTCATGACACTGAACCTACGTAATTACTGATATGACTGGTTACTTTGCCAAATAATGCGATTAGTAACTGTCCAAAACGTGCAATTTGGTAATATGTTGATGACACATAGAACCAGCTATATTTTGGTCCTCTAACTCTGTTTTATATACCAACTGTCATTTATTCACTCATTTTGATTTAAGTACATATATGGGAATCTAATAATTTTCACACAATATCAATTAATTCAATGCTACTAATCTAAAAAAAGCAAAATTTCTACAATAGTCTTACATGAGTTTCCAGGCAAGGAAACACTCAGACAGGATAAGTGTTTCAATTACAACCATTGTACATGTAGTATGTACAGCAGGACAACGCCACCAATAAAGAATTACTTCTTGAGAGTAAAGATCGGCTATAGAGTCCTATCAAAATAGTTTTGCATATACTTTAGGCGGTGGTGACTAGGTTTGACCATATCCCGTTTATATTGTCTGCAGTCAGGGCCATATTTGGGATTGATAAAATTTTGAAAATTAGACTGACGAAACTGAAGATATTATCCATTTATTTTATTCATGTCTAGATATATCAATATTATCTATACACTCATTAAAGGTATGCTGACAGAAATGATATAAACTACCTTATCTGATGATAATTTTAGGGGTTTTTTTCTACTCTATTTGGTATCTAATGTCGAAACAAGATCGCTCCATATAAACTATGTGGGGTGATACCAAGTTGCTACAGATCTTTTATGATAAATATTGCATATACCCTGTAAAGGTATTTAAACAGGTCTAGCAGATACATGTACATTACTTCAAATTAAGCATTATTTTAAAGCTAAGAAGATCATACTAACACACTGTGTGGCGTATGCCCGTCCTCACTTTATTTATTTCAATTCACAAACCTTAGCTCTTTTCATTACACATGAACTGAATTGAACCGAACTACCCATTTGTATCTACTGCTTACATTGTTCTTCGTATTTACATTCTACAAAGAGAGAAAGTCATGTTTTCATTTTTCAATTGAAGGATAATGAGAGAGAGGGAGAGAAAGAGAGAGAGGGAGAGAGAGAGAGTTGGGGGTTTAACGTCCACTCGACACAAACTAGGTCATTTCGGGACTAACATATGGTTTAATTTTATTTCAATAAGCCTCTTGCGCGTAGGGGTCTTTAGCAGTGGAAGGAAACCGGGAAAAACACGAGGTTGGAAAGAAGTTTTGAGATTAATATATATATATATATATAGGCAATTATTATGATGTACATAAATTATGTTAATGGTTTATCTTAAATCTATGGAAACAAAATAAACATATGCAAAATCCATTATAAAATGTTTCTAAATCACCAATGTCATTATGCCTTTTTATAAGTATAAATTATATGTTTATTAACCCTGATATCGAATTTACTATAATATATAACATGTTTTGTGTGAATAAATAGCTTTACACGTGAAAAAGGATAGGTAAGCTATACATAATACCACAAACAGTATGTGTTTGAAATGCAATATACTTCCTCGTTAGAAGTGTATATTAAGACGTGTTCGAGGTTTAGTTAGCAGAATTTGCAGATATCATGTCGTCTATCCAGTTTCTGTTTGCATTGTGTCTCCTAACTCTGGTCAGTAACACACAGGCACAAGGTTGGAAAGGGTATGTATTGATTTTTGTCAATTTGCTTCAAGGTCTAAAATTATTAGCTAACAATTATCAAAAAAGTTTCAGTTTGCAGAAAGAGCGTTATTTTTACAGATATCCTGCAGTCTTCAAGATATAAGAATATCAAACAGATGCCCACAGGATATTTTTTTTCTATCTTATAATGTGACAAAGTTCCCCAAATTAAGTAACTCTGGTTTATGCCGCCAACATTTTAGATTGGTTCTGTCTCGGTGATAATTACATTGGCGATTTTAGTTTCTCAGTTCAGTTCAATAGTCCATGGAGTATTTTCTGAAATTGATACTTAGGTTTGACTATAATAAGTATGGAATTATTAGACATTATAATAAAACATCAATTTATACTGACTCTCCAACATCTAAAATTCACTATTAAGAAAGCATGGTGGCGAAAAAGAAATATTAAAATGGAATGCTTTAAAGCGGTAATTTCATATTTTTAAGTAATATTTTTAAAATATATTAAAATAAAGCCTTAAAATAGATGGCAACTATTAACAGCTCTACCTTGTTAAAGAATAATCCTATTAATCCTATAATTCACTATTGCCAGTCGTGAAATTGTCAAAAATGTCATTTTCAAATTCAAATTCAAACGTTTGAAGACAGCTATTGCACGGGGAAAACGGCAAAACAAGGGAGGTAATTGTGTTATTGTTTCCGGTGTGAATGATTTATAAGAGTGGAAAATAATGTCCATGATCGTATAAAAATGAGTTGACAACCTATTGAGCAAGAGACAAATAAATAATTATGTTTTGGCTTTCTTAGAAAATATGAAATTATCACTTTAAAGGTTACGAACATAGCATCGTATGAAGAAACGGATAATTTAATGAAAGTTGAAAATACTTGTTTAGTCCAAATGCGTCACGAAGATTTAAAGAAATAGGAATTGACGCCAAAAATGGAAAACACGAGTTATCATTATATATAAGTGACGGCAATAACGAGCGACATTGTCCTTTAACTTATCAGAAATGAAATGAAATGAAATTTAACGTCCTACTGTTTTACCCCAAACTGGGCTAATGACGGCGGGCATACGGCATACAACATACATTGTGCTATGAGGGAAATTTGCCCAGACAACGGCATTACGGCATACTCCTATATCGAATTCCAACTGTCAAGGAATATTTTACGTGCACGCCAATGTGTACACGCCCCCCCCCCCCACCGAGTTTTCGTCCCATCCGAACAGCTAATAGGAGATAGAACAATATGGTTTTCAGGCGACGAGTTGTCCTTGTCAGATCTTCCGTCCTGCATCACTGGCAAGGAAGAACCACGACGGAAAATCCGGATGAACTTTCTCGGGCAATGCTGGGATCGAATACCCAACCCCAAGACTAGCGAGTCAGCATCTTACCCACTAAGAGATTCGTTTGCGAACAATTGTTAAACTTTCCCACTGACATTATGTATGGTTTGGATAAATAGCTGGTCATTCTCTCTATAATATTTCAAAAATAGATACTGCAAAATGAACATATTGAAATTTTCATTCACAGTATTTTATTTTGAGCTCGTTACTCAATGGTTGTAGTTTTGGCAAGATGCGTGCGTTGATCGTAACTACCGTACTGGTCATTCAACTCTTAACCTCGATTCTCTATTCCCAAGTTAAATCAGTAAAAGGCCGAACCGTTCTAAACTACTTGAAAAGACAGCCTGCCGTTGGGTCTGATGGTTGGTTTTTGTGTTCGTTATATAACATTTAAGGCCAAAAGAAAGGCATGCAATAGGCAGATTTAGCTCTTACATAATACCTGTTTCAATGCTTTCTCTGTTAATCGTGACTATTACTTAGAACCTTTATTTTGCAATGTATAAATTTTTGGTTATCTAGGCACTTAGGTATTTAGTAGAATTTGGGAACTCTTAAAAGTTCATCCATAAGAGATAGAACGTTTTGTATTGGTTTCCGAAAACGCTACCGCTCACCTCCAGATAATGTTAGTAGAATACAATACTAACATGTTTTATTCACAAAAATATAACGTTCAACAACTTCTAAGAATTGGGTTATAATACTCTATGAATATTTCATGCATTAAAAACGATATGATTCACACGGTGTGAATGCTCCAATGCTATTTCACAAAGAAATTATAATATAAGAAAACGCCCAAAGAAATACACGACATTCTGCTTTTAACTGTCACATGGGTGTTATAGCAAGCGGTTTTTTTTTATTCTGCGTACAATACTATCTTGATTGTGTAAAAAGGTAACTTAAATTAAGGATACACTTAAGTACACCATTTGAGCTTTTATGTAATGTATACATTGTAGCGGGCAAGAAACATTTCTAATGTTATTAATATCGAAGGTTTCGTCGTCTCGAACATGATATGTTTGACAGTAAGGCTATTTTAATTTTAGCTTCTTTGTATATCATTTGTACACCACGGTAATATTGGTGGTTATATATAGAGGTGATCCGATAGTCTAGCCGCAATATGTTCCCGTAGATCTTGTATTGTAAGAATTCAGTTATAGGCTCAAACTCACTATGTGACATATCAGGGATTTTCCCATGTTAAACCCCAAACTACTGAGTCGTAACGTACAGCACAGGTATACTATATCGAAAAGATATCTCACATTGAAAGGTTTAATATCATTATTTTTTTTATGTAGCTGAGCAGAGGGGGGGGGGGGGGGGTATTAGTACTGTTCACCTAGTTGAGCTTTTATTATTTTAATGATTAAATTATATGTTAAGTTCACGTGCCATCGGTTAACAAGTATCTTAAATATTATTCACATACCTTTCATTCAGGCAATACTCATAGATCAATCAAATATATCTTTTTTTCAAGTTTTAAAGCAAAAAGCAACAGAGAGAAATATTTATTTATCCCCTGTGACCATCTTCACGGATTTGAAATAGCAGCACAAAACGCAGCTACTGCAATATTACAATGCGACCTGAAAGGTTGGCTGTTTAATTTTTGCCAAGCAAAATGTCGAAACACAGAAATTTGGACTACAGAGAACTTTCGCAGACGGCCCAGCTGTAAATTTACTTGTGTGTCGGGCTTCCGCCCTCCCATTTGTGAGATTATGTGATATAGACATGGTTTGGTAGAATGCCTTAGAAGAAGCTTATTTTAAAATTTGCAGATTATGTTACTGAACAATGGGAAGAAAGCAATGGGAGGGCTATGTGAAATCACTCCAACACAGATGGTTCACGGACAACGAATCCAAGCCAGTCCTTTTTAACAGTCACTAATAAAAGGCTGGATAAGAAACCCTAAGCCAAATTAAATTTAAACGATCCTTACTCGTTGTCTTAAAAGAACTGAAATTTCAGAGCAAAGATAAAAGCCTATTAAACATGCATTATGCAAGAGCAAAATCTGCCTATTGTAGGTCTTTCCGTAGCCCTGGAATGTTATAAAAACTATTAATTAGACATTAATTAACTTATCCAGACTATAATCAACTCCCGATGTCAAGGCTATCCTACGGTATTTGCTGGATTGTAGTTCGACTTGCAGGAAAATTTTCTTCGTAGTTAATGGTTAAATGGATAACCGAGACTATTAGATCGAGGCTAAGTGGAACTTTCAATCGCTTTGTAATCGGTTCATAGTGGATCAATTTGACTGCAATTTTCAGCAAAATGCCTTTACATTAGCTACATTTTAACTATTATAGTGAAAACTGCCAACTCGTTATCTAATCTCCCATAATGCATCTTTAATGTATGGATAGTCTCGGGTTTCCTGATGAACTAGCGGCACTATAACAGTTAATATACGATTTTATCCCAATAACTATTCAACATAACAATAGTTTATGGAAGTTTTCATCCCAATAACTGTTAAATATACCATAGTCAACACAAGTTTTCACATACCACAGTTAAAAATACCACAGTTATCATCTTAATAACGATTAAATATACCACAGCTAAACAACATACATTATGCAGAAGCTAAATCTGCCTATTGCGGGTCTTTTTTTAGCCCTAAAATGAAATGTGGTTTAACGTTCTACTGTTATGCTCATAACCTGGGCTAATAAAGACGGGTTCTTTAAGTCTGGAATGTTATATAAACTATTAGGGAATTATTAATATGAAAAGATCTTAATCTTCTCTCGATGCAATCTTATGTGTTGGGTTTTCACTGGATTTGAATCCGATTTGCTGCCGAACGCTCATTGATGATTTAATTCAAAAATCGATAACAGTTTTTTTTATCGTACCGACTTTAGTAATGATGAGTGAGGATAGGCCTAAAATTCAATCGCCAACATCTCGCTTCGGAGCTTAGCAGTTTGACTGAAACTTTCTGAAAATGCCCTTTGTATTATCTTATCTAGTTTTAATTATTATAGCAACATCTATCAGCCCTTTATCTGATTTTCCATTATGTATCTTTAATGTAAGATTTCATCCAAATAGCTTTTAAAAATCCCATAGTTAATACATGTACAAGTTTTCATCGCAATAGCAAGCTTTCGGTTCGAATAGCTGTTTTATGTCAAATTACCCTGTGGATGATCTTATTTAACGACAATTCAGCGATATAGACATGGGCGTAAATGTGGAGGGTGTGGGGGGTGGTACACCCCTCCCCCCAGCAAAAAAAAATAGTCGGTCGCAAAATCAGTGCAGTCGGTCGCAAAGTAGCGGTAGTCGGCATCAAAATAAGTATACGTCACGCTACTCACGCAAAACTTTAGTAGAAAAATAGTCGGTCGCAAAGTCAGTGCAGTCGGTTGCAAAGTAAATGCAGTCGGTATCAAAAGTACTCACTGTATACGTCACGCTACTCACGCAAAAAAAATAGTCGGTCGCAAAATCAGTGCAGTCGGTCACAAAGTAGAGGTAGATGGTATACTCACTGTATACGTCACGCTACTCACGCAAAACTTGAGTATAAAAATAGTCGGTTGCAAAATCAGTGCAGTCGGTCGCAAAATAGGAGCAGTCTTAGTATAAAATAACCTTGTCAACTTATCATTTTTGAAAAGATGTTGTGTTTCACTCTCATTCTGTTGTGAGTATAATGTTAGTCTTACAACAAAATGTAACCCAGGGAGAAAAATAGTCGGTCTCAAAACAAGTGCAATCACTGCAGTCGGTCTCAAACACAATGCGAGAATAGATCCCAAATACTATATATTTGCGTGAATCCGTGAGCCTAAATTGTATAGATCACTCTTATTCTGTTGTAAGTATGTTAAATTGGTCTAACAACAAAATTTCACCAAGGGAGAAAAATAGTCGGTCACAAAATAAGTGTAGTCACTGCAGTCGGTCTCAAAAACAATGCCAGAATAGATCCCAAATGCTATGTATTTGCGTGAAACCGTGTGCCTAAATTGTATACGTTACTCAAAACTATAGTATAAAATAACCATGTCTGCTTGTCACTCTTATTCTGTTGTGAGTATGTTGTTCTATGAAATGTTTTCTACCACAGCAAAAAATAGTCGGTCTCAAAAAAAGTACTCACCGCAGTCGGTCTCCGACTAGATGAATTAATAAGATAAACATACAATCATAAAACAAGCGAAATTGACAGATAAGCCTCAAGATTCTGTCCCATTTCTTATCAACCCCAGTTTCAAAAATTTTTTTTCGCGCCTTAGGTGCGGTTCCATTATAACATCATTCTTCTACTCGGTTACATATCTGAAATTTTTTCGCGGCTGCGGCGCTCGATTCCATTTTAAAATCATTCTTCTACTCCTCAGTTGTCTTACTGTCTCAGCACTATCATATTCACGATTATAGTGAACTGCCCAGTTTGTAGTACCACTGATGTGTGGGGCGGGGCTATGTGCATCAGTCGGTCGCATTTTGGCTAAACACCCCCTAAACGAAATCGTTATGTACGCCCCTGGATATAGATATTGCCACACCCCTAAAATAACAGGTATATTCTCGTCTGTAGTGTATGTCATAGTATATATAACAGTTGGGTCCGTCGAAGATACGAATAGCCAAGTAATCACGCTTCAAGTTTGATTTGTAATTCATAACGCTGTTAATGCCATGTTAATGTCAAGTAAATATATGAAATATGTCATTTCATGTGAAATGTCGTGCAATTTTCACGCTTGGCCAATGAACCCAAATACGATTTACAAAGGACGAATGATTTAACACATACCAACATTGTTTTTAAATGGCGTTAACTCAGTTCAAAATTATACGTGTGTGATTAAAGCTTATGATGTAGAGTGAAGGTCGTTTGATAAAAAAAGGTCAGTTGATAGACAAGGATGTTACCAGAAAAAAACGTACATTTAAATATTACCTTTCCAAAAGGAACAACGATAATAATCTCTCCGGTTTATGTGTCGAAATCTAACCTTTTCTTAGCAATGATATTTCAACAGTATTTTAAACTATAGCAATTTCTTAAAGGCCCTTCTCACTTGACAAATCACGTATGCATTCAAAACATAATTATTAAAACACATCTGAAACACTTACAGTCATTTGCAGCAGTTAAAGGCCATCAAGCATTTCCCCTCTCCCATTGCGTCAGTTTTCAGCAGCCAGAATCGCAGGGTATGAAGTTCGCTTCCAGAATTCAATTTTTTAACCATAGATTAATTCCATTCACATATTTTATGGAAGATCAAACATTTCTTTATTCAGTGTTCTTAATTTATAATACACAGACTGATTTGTTCCGCTTATTTCTATATCTTGGCGTTTGGGGGACTCTAGCTTACTATGCAAAACTTGTATATATTCTGGTGGTAATTGGTATTGTTGCGATCAAGATTACTTTGGCGATTCCAGTTTCTCAGTTCAATAGTCCACGACTGCTAGTTTATAACACGATACCTTATTTCAAGGATTAATTATTTGCAAAACCGTCTGCACCAGCTCAGAACAGTAGGAAGTTAAATCCTATTTCAGTTCATTTATTCACAAAATATATAATATCTTGCACAACCCCTAAAGTATGTGTAATATAGACGGCGAATGCTTCATGATTTAAAAAGTTAAAGGAAGATATATGATTAATATTCACATGCACTTGTTATTCTATTGTGTATGGTTTGGATGCTTCTATGCTTTTTCACACATAAATAACGGAAGAAGACACCCAAGAAAATACACCTCTTTCTGCTATTAATTATCTCACGTGGCAAGGGGTTTGTATTTTGTGTACATTACGAGAGAGCGAGAGAGAGAGAGAGTATGTGTGTATGTGTGATTGTGTGTGTGTGGGTGGGTGTGTGTGTGTGTGCGTGAGACAGAGAGGGAGAGAGAGAGAGAGAGGATGGAAGTTAACGTCCACTCGACACATACTTAGTCGTTTGGAGAATAAAACATGTCTCAATTTCATTCCAATAACTCGCGTGTACATAGGGGCATGAGCAGCGGGAGGAAGTCGGAGGACCCGGAGAAAATCCACGAGTATAGACAGGCGAGAGAGAGAGAGAGATAGAGAGAGAGAGAGAGAGAGAGAGGGAGGGGTAACATCCACTCGACATATACTTGGTCATTACATTTGGAGTTAAGTTTTAAACAATGTCAATCTAACGATCATAATAATATTACAATTTGTATTGTTTGAACATGTGTTGTAGTCACACTGGAAACACAATAGCATTTTCTGTGATTCTCCCTAACACGGAGAATCACGAACGACAAAATATAGGATTAATACGACTTGGTGATCGAGGTTACTATATTTTCCGCCTAATTTATATCATTCTGCACTCAAATATAGAATTTTTAGGGAATTTATGGCGAAACGAATACTCTGTGCAAATAATACGATAAGGCGTTTATTTTAAATGTCATTTATTTAATAGAATCACAGACACCAAACACAAGGCTTAAATGTTCGAGACTAAATATTCCATGAGATGCTATTGTATTTGGGGAATACTAATCCTAGCCCTTTTAAGAGGGGTAAAAGGTAAATTGGATCCAAGAACAGTCTTCTAAACAGGGTTAGAGTTAGTATACCCCAAAATATAAAGCGGGCACTGTGTATTTCGGAATTGCCGAACCGCCCCAACCGGCCTACAATCAACATCTCCTTAGAAATGCCGCAATGTCGCGTAAAAATGTCGTATAGTCCGGTTAAAATGTCGTGATGTCAGCCATCTTCCTCTTAATATACAGTTTGATTATGTACAATGATCCTCGAGTTGGGTCAAGTAAGTTCTCTGGGGTTTGCAGCGTGGTGTCAAGTTGTGTAGATGGGACCAAAACACAAGACCCAGTGCACTCATTTGCGTGCACATTATAAGACCTTTTCAGAGTTGGAATTCGGTGGAGAAATGTCACTGTCACTGTCCCTAACAAATTTCATTTACAACACTCTGCATATATAGCGTATACCTATCTTCAATAGTACAGTTGGTACCAAAAAAAGTAGGAAAAGTAAATGAAATGAAATGGAGTTTGAGTCCGACTGTTCTGTTTCGAGTGGGCTAATGAAGACGGATACGTTCTATAGAGTGTACGATGGCGGAAACTGTGCCCGACAAGCGGCGCCGCCGGTCTCATATATATATTGAATTCAATTAATTCTTCGAAAAATTGTTCCATATCATCGTCAGTCAGTGTGGGTGCATTGCAAACATACCATTGTCAGGGTTGGTGCATTACATTGCATTGTCTGAGTTGGTGTAGTACATTTCATTGTCGGATGGGGTTGGTGCATTACATTTCATTATCCGCGAGGGTTAAGGTTAGGGTTGGGTTAGGGTTAGAATTATTGTCCGACTTCGTAACGGGTGTGCATTTATATGTGATCACCAATCGACGATTTTAATCGTTTCAAGTCGTCCAGGTCTCACAGGAGACACCGTTTACAAATTGGTTATACACGTAAACAATGCCATGATATACAGAATTCAATTAAAGGTGGGTGGAAACTGGCGTGTGGGGTAATTTGCCCTTCCAAACCAGAAGCAACACATAGCCGTTTATACCGCAACATTCAATCACAGACAACAATGTATATTTATATTTCAGAAACTACGGTTCAAGAACAATATGTTCCTACCGGAAGGTACGGCAGTGTGCTTACAGAACGTGGAGAGCGTGAGTTTTAAGAAAATTATGCCATATTCATTATAACATAACAAATATAAGTAATCGAGGAATCGGCGACCAGTGACAACCTCACTCCTTAAAGATTAGTAAATGAGTTACTGCTAAGTATGAAACCACTATGTTCAGTGGCACTAAAATACTCTTTGAATAATAATAAAAATTATAGCAATCTTTAACATTATAATAAATTACTAGAATAAAAAGAAGATGGACGACAAGGCACACATATGATATTATAATTCTAAATATTGGTCGCAATGCAGCATTTTGTCCTTAAAATAAGGACTCAGAAGATAATCTAGAATATAAAATGTTTTTGGCACATGACATTTATAGATATTCATAAATATCTGGCTAATTAATCTGGCTAAATCTAAGGCTATTATGGGTCTTGTAGCAGTGTGGGTGGGGGAAGAATTCCACTAGATTGGACAGGCGATCCTACTCCCTGTCACGCAGAAGTGGGGAATCTAAACCAGGTCACATGATCCAATGACAGATCATGTTATCTAACGCCCACGTGTTAAACCACTACACCCCTGGTTAGGTTCCAAACCGGACAATATTAAATAGAATACAAGCGCGGGATCATTTGAAATTCGAAATGACCACTAATTGTTACCCCCCGCCACCCCTACCCCCCCCCCCCCCTCCAAAAAAAAAAAAAAAAAAATCTTAGCAAGCTTTGTAATGAAATTCCTAACTCCCAAGATAAAATTGAAATAATTACATTCGAAAAATGTTAATATTAGTTTCTATTACTGTTAAAGATGACTTATGCAAGATTTAGATGAAGAGCTGACAGTCCACGCTACGTTTGTTTAAGTTTAATATCAAATAATGAAAATGGATATACATGTATTGACAATTTCAGTCCAATTACTTAATTCTAATCTAGGTTATAGAAGTTATAGCTGTTTAGGGAATATTGGAGTCTCGATGGCCATTGCTAGAGTTGTTGTGATAGTAAACAGGTCTAGGCATTTTAATTTGTTACTGTTAATATTATTATTGTTTTAGTAATAATGTAAAACCAGATAGAAATGAATAATTACATTCATTTTCTTTAAGTTGCTGTTATTATAGATGGGTGACAGTACCATATTACTACACACAATATTTCTGTCTACCGGGATGGAAAGAAGGTAGTCCCGGCTCAAATAATTGTGACACAGGTAAACTATTCTTAAATCATCGATAAATTCACCATTTCAAACTCGTATTAAAATATATTATTACACTATTCCATTTCTTACCCACTTCTGTTTAACATTCTATCGTATAATACAACTTGTTGGATAAATAAAAACCACCACATTTATTGAACATATCCAGATAGACCGGACCATCCGGATCATATCTTTCTCCGATACAAACTGGACATGGGTTGATTTATTGCTAATGTTAGTCCTGTTAACCCCCTGGAACAGACAACACAATAAACAATACGCCGACCTGAACGATCAAACAAAACGCAATGTTTTATGTGGGATAAACTGCGTCAGATGATCTCAACGGCCTCGACATTCTTGAAATATGTCCTCCCTCGCCTGATCGGGACTATAATAAACCAGATTTTGGAAGCGTATGCCCGATCTCAGATACAGTTACATGTTTTAAATTACAGCAAGATTATTATACAGTTACCATTCAATATTATGTCTGATTATTGCAGCTATCTGTAATCCTCCCTGTAAAAATGGTGGAACATGTATATCACCCAATACATGTGCATGTCCTAGTGGTTTTAGTGGATCCACCTGCGAAGGCAGTGAGTTTGGTTTTTTTTGTAAACTTTGTAAATTTGCGGTTCGAATACTTATATTAGAATGCGCCTTAAACACGCATCGAATGATTGTTGCGGTTCGATTGTTGCCCAAATACCCTCAACCACACCCACATCCCGAAGTCTAACTAAAAGTTGCCTCAAATGCTACCAGAATGCACACGGAATGGCCGCCGGATATAGTTCGATTGTGCAATAATTCAAATGTAAGGCAGTTCGATTACTTCGAATGTAATTAAAATGTAGCACGAATAGATTCCGACAGCAGTCGAGATGCGTACCGATTCATTCGCAGTGCATTCCCGACTTTAGCAGGATTTAGAGTAGCTCGCCGTTCCCCAGAGGTCGATCAGGATATTTTGAATGCTGCTATGAGAGTACATTTCGAATGCCGTTCGATATTCCACCTCTTCGAATACATCTCGAAAGTCTTGATGGGCCCAAACTTTGGAATGCACTCACAATGAATTCAGAATTTTTAGAATGCCCTTCGAATATCCATTATTATATAAGAAATGTTCATGCCGACGCAGGACCGTATGTAGGATTTTGAAAGTGGGGGGTGCAGCGGAGGGGGGAGGGCACCATAGCCTCCACGTAAGTGATATAAGACAGTTTGGATCAGGGCAAACGAACCCATTGCCGTGTGGGCGCAATTAAAACCGACCGATTGACTAGTGCCTTAAGAGCATCATGGGTGATTATAAATTATAACAAGTGTATTATTTTATAATTGAAACATTGTCAAATTGGGGGGAGTTTGGGGGGGGGGGCGACTGTTTGTACTTCACACAATGTGCGTTATTTTAACTTGAAGAAGGGCATTTGCCCGAAAGCCTCGGGGGTTGGATGGCAGAATTGTTAGCGTGCACACGCTGTATCATACGGCCTGCCATTGAGTTAACTGGCACGGTTTCCAATCCCCGGTTGTAGGAGTTGGGGCGCCTGTCAAGCCTCATGGGTTTTCTCCGGGTACTCCGGTTTCCTCCCACTGTTAAAGACCCGTACACACCAGCGAATTATTGACATAAAAATTAAAACACATGTTAGTCCCGAAATGACCTACTCGAGTGGACGTTAAACTCCATTTTTCTCTCTCTCCCCGAAAGCCTGTATTAATTACAATCTAGTGGGCATAATTTTTCATATTCCCAATTTACAGAATTATGCTCGCATTTGAAGCCTTGCTATCCGGGAAGTTGCACTAAATTTGGAAGTGGCAGCAAATGTACCTGTTCGGATGGATTTAGTGATTTAGGTAACGGAAGGGAATGTTTGACTCGTAAGTATATTTATTTATTTATGACATAAATTGATGATATAATTAATTGTTCGCGTGTGATAACCTGACTCTGGAATTCGGATTGTTGTTTTGGATTAAAAGGGTGCGTGACATTACAGCTTTTTCGGATTGAATTCAAATTGAAAAGCGCCAAACTGAATGCTCATAACAACCAGACGATTGAAGATCATTCCTATCCAAGATAGATGTGCCCGTCATTCGTATTCATGATCTTCTGCTGCATCTTGCGTCTTCGGCATCTGGCCATGGAGCATCGTTTGCACCAGAATCCTAAGTCAATGTCGATGATTACTCTTCTGCTCGCGTTTCTTATTGCTATGCATCAACAAGTATATACATGGATGTCACTCACGATGTCACTACCGGCGACACAGTTTGTAATACCTTCAGCACTAAACATGCATAATACAAAGCAATACATTTTGTTTTCATGTTCATATTAGACTCAAGACGTCTGGACCTTAAATGGCCAGCCGTGATATGAACACACAATATCTTTGTATTTGGATTATTAACTGGTTATGTTACCACAATATATGTTTCAGTTAGGCCAACTGATCTGTCTTTGCTATATGAATTTTTATTTCGTTGCAGAATATCGGATAGGAAAATATACGTTTCCTTCCAAGCGATAAAATATGGTAGTTGTGAACATGCGCGCAAATTCATTTGGTATAGGTAAACCCTTTGATCTAAAACAAGCGCGCCACACTCAAATTTTGAATGCGAATTACCCGAATCGGAATAATTGTTCCAGTTTGAATTCGAACAAATATACGGACTAGTTATTTCAGATTCAATTCGGGTTTTAGTGAATTGAGTGTGACGTCTAAAACCGGAATAAGACTTTAATCTGAATTCAATTCTTCCGTGCGGAAGACACGCAAGTGGCGCGGTGGTTTGGAGGTAGACCTCCATAAAAAATCCCCATTGACTTCAATGTTAATTCTGGCCTAGTTGCCTACCTCCAACTTTTCCCCAAATTTTCGTTGGGCTGAATGCTTTTCACTACAGACAGAGGAACAAATGGTCACGTCTTTGCACTAACATTTGTTTTGATTTACACAAACTTAAAGACGCATACTAAAAACACGTAACGAGTTGCCTTATATATCACCGTAGCCAATCTGATAACCCCGTTATCTTTCCGCCTCAAAATCATAAATTTTCACCAAAACCTGATAGAAAATGTTAATTCAATCCCTCTTCGTCCATTCTAGACCCCCAAAAATCAACAAAAATGGGCATGCAAAAGGGGAGAAAACAGACAGAGAGAGAATTGCAAAAATACGCGAACTACAATTTTTTGTGGGTACCGAGATGGTGATTGTGAGCCAGACTGATTGTGAGCCAGGCTTTATGTGGCATTGTGTTCATAATCTGATGTTAATTAATCAACCTAAGTACATATTAGTATTAGTGTGAATTAATCCGTAGTAGTATCTTGGTGCTTTAACATCTGCTTTAACAGAACTGATATCGCCGACAAAGACGCAGGAGACCCGAAGCTTCTTCCTAAATTAAATCGTGAGAAATTTTGTATTTTATAGCGACAAATTTTAATGTCAATATAATTGTTTAGGTCACACGTGTATTCATTAATATATTACAGAGAAGAGACGATGAAGACACGTGTTCTAGTACCCGACTTGCATATTAGTATTCCTGAATAGTATAAATTAGTATTTACTAATCCTCGTTAAAAAGGCCCGAACAGCTATACTCCCACTATTCCGAAAATCTGTGAGATCAATATATAGTCCCAAAGCCTACAATAAAGGAAAAAACCCTATACTAGCTAACTATTGGTTTTCAAATATGAACCATTGAGATCAGGGATGATGAACGCTGTTTATTTTCAAGAATATTCTGTTCCGTGGGCGTATTTTCCCCGATTTATTAATTGGGTATCTGTTAATTAATTCCACTTACATTTCTTTCAGTGGTTTCACCAAAGCAAAGGCCGGAAATTTACCAATGTCGACTTCGAATTTCGCAATTTAGTGCAACGAGACAAATGGAAAAGTGGGGCGTTATGCTGGACGCTTCATATAATAATGATACCGATTCGGCGGAAATATGGACAAATCGGAAGGGATTTAACCTAGTCAACTATACAGGGATTGCTTTTTACGATCCATTAGATTTACCACCAGTTCCTTCAGATTATATATCTGATGTTAAACTTGGTATTGTTGATGGATTATTTAACACCACCCATATAAAATGTGAGTATATTATGAACTGCCCGGACATGAGAGAATTGAAGAGTCCACGGGAAGAACGTCTAAGTCACATTTTTGTTCTTTTGGATAAAACGCAAAACAGACTTTTGGACGTAAATGTTTGATGCGAACAGAACAACGAATGGGTTATATTACAACTTCAAGAAGATGTTTAATACGAACCCCAATTACCAGAACAACTGACGTCAACTTTTCGGGCAAATTAAGATTAAATATAGGGCACGTATTTGTCCGGGGATGGGGGCTTGGTTCGATGTGACTCCGGTCGTTTTTATATGAAATTGATTGTTCCACAAAAAGCTTATACAATTTGCTACCAGATGACGCCATTAACTTGGGTTCGTGGAAAAAGTGACTTAGATCGTCCTTTCCCTGGACTCTTCAGATATTTTATATTCAGAGCCATACAATGTTAGAAGGCGGGTTGGATGGCTGCATGGTTAGTGTATGGGCGCTGCATCACAGGGTCTGTCATTTAATGAATGCCAGAATTGACAAGACTCATCAACGACGAACCCAACAAGAATGTTATGACTTTTATCATAATTTGGGCAAAAATTGAATAGGAACGATATATTATTTAGATTACATACGATTACATTTTATTTAAAATATTTTTTTTATCAAAGAAGACGTCTGACACAAACTAGGTCATTTCGAGACTTATATATGATTCAGTCTTATTTCAATGGTTCACTTGCGCACTGGGGTCTATAGAATTGACATTTCAAAAGTAAAATTGTTTATTTTTCCTATCAATGTGTCGTTTTGGGGTTTTGTGGATGCAGACCCATTTACCCAAATAAAAAAACCCAGACGGTGGGCAGATGACCCTACATATTTTTTCAAAACAGAAAAAAATGTCATCAAGCAGGATTATATTAAAATGGTTTTAAATATATAAGAAATTGTTACACGATTAGAATTTAATGTACTTTTTTGACTGTCATTTGATTTTTTTTTTTTTTTATTAAAAGATGATGGCCGTATTGTAGATTTCAAAAATGAAGCTGCTTGTGAGGATACTGGTGTGAATAGAGACAAACCTATGAGTGGTATATTCAACTGCACTATCAAAAACCACACCAACACCTTACTTTCCGAATCGGGGGACAGGTAGACATCATAAGTTTTTATCTATTTTTACCAGACGAGCGTGAAGATATGTTAAAATGCCCTTCTGTATTGTAAAAATAGAAAGATAAAGTCAACTGCTATCAGATATTCTGGAGATAATAAATATAGCTCTCCCGTCAAAAGTCAAAATCTAGAAACTCACTTTATTTAAATCAAAACTGAGTTAGGACCAAATTGGTAGTTATTAGGGTATGTGTTTCCCGTTGTTGTACTAGATATTACAATCTTTTGATTTTGTAAGTAGTTACACTCACGAGACAACCTAGCAACTTCTTTCCTTTGCCTTGTATGCCTCAGAAAACTCAATAGTCAAATCAATGGATTAGCTGAGGTTTAATGTTCATTCATTACGTTTTCCTTTGTTTTCTCAAAATAAGAAAAAACATGAATTACTTGGTGTTGTCTTTTGACGGGAGAGGCCTCTTCGTATTAATATATATATACGGACGATCTTTTTCTAATAATCAGTCTCTATACTATTCGGACCTGGAATTAAATACTAGAAAAATTGGTCAGGTTTCTAAAATATTTAGTAAACGTAACTCAAACTATCAATGGTAAACATACAGTAAGTATTACAAAATAATATTAAATATTGATACGTTATGATATCAAGTTAAGATGAAACTAGACCTGCATGCAGGAATGACGGGTTTCACTTTTGCCATGTTACCTTTGAACTTGAACTTGTGTCACTTTTGGTGCTACGTTACCCTTGAACATATGTCCTTTCCGGTACCAATGAAACCAATATACAGGTTTGCACATAAGCATTGCACACATCAAATAAAATGGAAACAGAATCAAACAAATCCAGCAATTTTATTTTATACATTTGTTACATGTAATTGATCCTGACAAAATAACAGTACTTCCGGTGATAATGTAAATGTTCCCTTCGTCTTATGAAATCAGAAATGGCATAAGGCATCATATGGTGAAAATTTTATGTAAATCGAATAATAATTTCCACTTTTATAGACCAAAAACCTTGAAAAGTGACGTGTAGAAAATCGTCTATTTCTCGGCAACCGTACAAGTTAGAAACCATTTTTTGGTATTTATATGACCGTATGGGTTTAATCTATTTGTTGATTGGAATCAAATATCATAATTGTATAAACATTACAAATCAGACTCATTTGAATAAAATATCGGTTTTGAAGGCTTAAAATACAGTTTTTGCCAAAATGACGCTACTTCCGGTGATAATGAAAACGTTAAATTAGTTTTATAACATCGTCTATGACATTAGGCTTCAAAGGGTGAAAATTTTATGAAAATCAAATAATAATTGACACTTTTATGGGCCAAAAACCTTCAAAAGTGACTTTCAGAAAATCGCCTATATCTCGACAACCGAACAAGTTAGAAACAATTTTATGATATCTATTTGACCGTATGAGTTTTGTTAATATGTGAATTTAAACCAAAAGTTAATTTTATTATTACATGTGACATAATTCTTGGTTGAAAAAAAGATCGATTTTAAAAGTTAAAAATTGAGTTTTTGACTAAATGACGTCACTTCCGGTGTCAATTTTAAATAGTAATCAACATGATATGACGCACACTTGCTTTTTGAATCAAATGATGTCACTTTTGTGAATATCCATTAATAATTGACTATTTTACAGGCAACATTATGAAAACAGTGACTTATGCAAAACTGCCCATTTCTCGGCAACTGCTTATATTAGAAACTAATTTTAACATACATTCTCTTCGTATGGATTATAGTGACAGGTTTATAAAAGTTAAGTAAAAAAATTTTAAAATCTGAAAAGCCTGAATGGGTTGTAAATAGGTCAATTTTACGCCTTTTTTCACCCCTTAATCCAATTTGCTAGATAACACTTTTGGTAATAAAAAAAAATAACAATTGGGACAACGAAGCATATGAACTTTGTTTTATACAAATCGAACAATAAAAAATTAATCTAGGACTGAAAAACTGAATTAGCTAATGGCGGCCAAGGAAAATTACTGAGACAAATTTGTTTAACATTTTTGCGCTAGTCAGATGACTCTTTAATTCTGTGCACAACACGACTAAATAATATTTATAAATAAAAACGTTAAATCGAATAATAATTGCCACTTTTAAAGACCAAAAAACTTGAAAAGTGACTTGTAGAAAATCGGCTATTTCTCGGCAACCGTACAAGTTAGAAACCATTTTGTGGTATCTGTATGATCGTATGGGTTCATTCTATTTGTTGATTGGCATCAAATACCATAATTTGAAACAGATTTCAAAACAGACTCATTTGAATAAAATATCTGTTTTGGAGGCTAAAAATACAGTTTTTGCCAAAATGACGTTACTTCCGGTGATAATGAAAATCTTAAATTACTTGTATGAAATCCCAAATGGCATTAGGTATAACATGGTGTGACGTTTATGAAAATCGAATAATAATTGACCTTTTTATGGCCCCGAAACCTTCAAAAGTGACCTGTAGAAAACCGTCTATTTCTCGGCAACCGAACAAGTTAGAAACCATTTTATGATATCTATATGACCATATGAGTTTTGTTTATATGTGAATTTAAACCAAAAGTTAAAATTATTAATACATATTAAGTTATTCTTGGTTGAATAAAACATTGATTTAAAAAAGTGTAAAATGCATTTTTTGACCAAATGATGTCACTTCCGGTGTCAATTTTAAATTGTAATCAACTTGATATGACGCTACGTGCTTTTTGAATCAAATGATGTCACTTTTATAAAAATCCAATAATAATTGACTATTTTACAGGCAAAATAACGAAAACAGTGACTTATGCAGAACTGCCCATTTCTTGGCAACTGCTTATATTACAAACGAATTTGAACATACATTTTCTTCGTATGGATTATAGCTACAAGTTTATAAAAGTTACGAAGAAATATTTTAAAATCTGAAAAGCCTGAATAGGTTGTAAATAGGCCAATTTTACACCATTTTTAGCCTCTTAATCGAATTTGCTCGAAAATGAAATCGAAATTAAAAAAACTGCTTCCTACATTTTTTGCGCCTTGAAAGGGCACACTCTTTGAGTCATATAATTTTTCAAAAAAATAATATTTGTTTATGAAGATCGTAAATAACTCTCAAAATTGTAGTTTTTGGTAAAATTATGCCACTTCCGGTGCCGACAGATAACACTTTTGGTAATAAAAAAAACGACAATTGATACAACGAAGCATATGAACTTTGTTTTATACAAATCGAACAATAAAAAATTAATCTAGGACTGAAAAACTGAATTAGCCAATGGCGGCCAAGGAAAATTACTGAGACAAAAATTTTAACATTTTTGCGCTAGTCAGATGACTCTTTAATTCTGTGCACAATACGACTAAAAAATATTCATAAATAAAAAAGTTTTTTGTAAAATTTTAAATTTTCGAAATTTGGCGCCTAATATCTTCGAAGATTTGCCGAAAATCAAAAATCGAAAGTAGCGTAGCTATGTGCCCTGTCTCAGACTATGCCAAAATGTATCGAAAGTTAAAATCCAATGATTATTGTTAAAATTACTGCAATATTTTCAAAAACGATAACTTCGGTGATTTCGGACATTTCGCATTGTCGCACAACGTTCAAAATAGCTTTATTCTCTAAGTCACACCCACTTTCCCAGTAAAACCGAAGAAATCGTAACGATGCGACACGTAGTTGCTGAGATCTACTCAAATTGGAATCTGAATAATAATAATAATAATAATAATAATAATAATAATAACTAGACCTGCAAGCAGCACTGAACCGGCTTTCAGGAATCATACAGGAAGTTTATTTTACCATAACGGATCCAGTGACCTACCAAACTATACTTTAGTTGTTTTGTTTCAGTGACACCCTCTATCATATGTAAAAGTAATATTTGCTGGCGAAAAGACCGGTCAAAATTGTAAATTATGGCAAAATTACGTCACTTCCGGTGCCGAAAGAAATTTTTATAGGTGAAAACTAAGTCGAAAATTCGCAACACACAAAATACAAACTTTTTTTCATAGACATCGGGCAATAAATAATTAACCTATAACCCATGAACTGAAATTAAGAAGGTAAAAAACTAAAAAGTGACCCTCGGAAAATTGGTTATTATTCGACAAGGGAACATGCTAGAAGCCTTTTCTTGATATCAATATGATGGTATTGATTCAGTCTTACTGCCCATTAGAGTCAGACGTTATAAAGTTAAACGAATAATAAATATAAATCCCTTCAAAAAAATGTTTGTATTGAAGGCTAAAAATACGTTTTTTGCAAAAATTACATTACTTCCGGTGATATTGAAAATGTTAACGTAGTTCATAGAAGTCATAAATGGCATAAGGCATCAAATGGTAAAAAAATAGGTTGCCAGGCAACGAAACATACGCCCACACAGCAGCCAAATCGTCCGGGCAGTCAACAAGAGTTGTCGCATATTAAGGAATTATCAGAAAATCATTAGAATTTGTTTGGTTTTTATAATCAAACGGTTTTTTTTAAATCAGATAATAATTGTGACCTCCAGAGGCACCACAAGCTAAAAAAGGGTGATTTTTCGTACAATCAGGGGACATAATTCAGGAAGTAATGACCCGATGGGTGCAAATATCGAAAGGAACCAAGATCTTTGGGTTATAAACATACCTGTCAAGTTTCATCAAAATCGATTCAAAATTGTGACCTCTATAGGGTCCACAACCTTGATATAACATATTTTCACACTATTCGTGTACAAACGGCGGCCATTTTGTCCGTCAATTCTAGTCCGGTTTTCACGTAATTCAAACTCTCTCTTCATTACCATGTAACGGTGATACAGTCAAACGTTTTTTTAAATCGGATAATAATTTTGACCTCCAGAGGAACCAAAAGCGAACAAAAGCGATTTTTCGGACAATCCGGGGACATAATTCAGGAAGTTATGATCCAATGGGCGCAAATATCGAAAGGAACCAAGATCTTTGGGTTATAAACATACATGTCAAGTTTCATCAAAATCGGTTCAAAATTGTGACCTCTATAAGGTCCACAACCTTTATATAACATATTTTCACAATATTCGCGTACAAACGGCGGCCATTTTGTCCGTCAATTTTGGTCCGATTTTCACAAAATTCATACTCAACCTTCATAACCATGGAACGGTGATATAATCAAACGGTTTTTTAAATCGGATAACAATTTTGACCTCCAGAGGGACCACAAGCTAAAAAGGGCAATTTTTCGGACAATCAGGGGCCATAATTCAGGAAGTTGCGATCCGATTGGCGCAAATATCGAAAGGAACCAAGATCTTTGGGTTATAAACATGCATTTCAAGTTTCATCCAAATCAGTTCAAAATTGTGTCCTCTACACTGTTCACAACCTTGATATAACATATTTTCACACTATTCGCGTACAAATGGCGGCCATTTTGTCCGTCAATTTTGGTCCGATTTTCACGAAATTTGAACTCAGCCTTCATAACCATGGAAAAATGATATAATCAAACGTTTTTTTAAATCGGATAACAATTTTGACCTCCAGAGGGACCACAAGCTAAAAAGGGCAATTTTTCGGACAATCAGGGGCCATAATTCAGGAAGTTACGATCCGATTGGCGCAAATATCAAAAGGAACCAAGATCTTTGGGTTATAAACATGCATTTAAAGTTTCATCCAAATCGGTTCAAAATTGTGTCCTCTACACTGTTCACAACCTTGATATAACATATTTTCACACTATTCGCGTACAAATGGCGGCCATTTTGTCCGTCAATTTTGGTCCGATTTTCACGAAATTCGAACTCGACCTTCATAACCATGGAACGGTGATATAATCAAACGTTTTTTTTAAATCGGATAACAATTTTGACCTCCAGAGGGACCACAAGCTAAAAAGGGCGATTTTTCGGACAATCAGGGGCCATAATTCAGGAAGTTACGATCCGATTGGCGCAAATATCGAAAGGAACCAAGATCTTTGGGTTATAAACATGCATTTCAAGTTTCATCCAAATCGGTTCAAAATTGTGTCCTCTACACTGTTCACAAGCTAAAAAACGTGATTTTTCGTACAATCAGGGGCCATAACCCATGAAGTTATAGTCCGATACATGCCAATATCGAAAGGTACCGAGATCTTAGGGTGATAAACCTATGTTTTAAGTTTCATTGAAATCGGATAAAAATTGTGACCTGTAGACTGTTCACAAACAATTGTGGACGGACGGACGGACGAACAGGGGCGACGACAATATACGTCCACATGAAAATGTGGGCGTATAAAAATTATAAAAATCGAATAATAATTGACACTTTTATAGACCAAAAACCTTGAAAAGTGACTTATTGAAGATCGCCTATTTCTCTGTAACCATACAATTTAGAAACCATTTTGTGGTATCTGTATGGTCGTATGGCTTCATTCTATTCGTTGATTGGCATTAGGCATCAAATGGAAAAACAATATTGCAAATCGAATGATAATCCACTCTTCTATAGGCAAAATAACGTGAAAAGTGATGCATGCAAAATTGCATATTTCTCGGCAACTGCTCATATTACAAACTAATTTTCGCATACATTCTCTTCGTCTGGATTATTGCTACGAGTTTATGAAAATTACAAATAAATATTTCAAAATAGAAGACGCTGAATGAATTGTAAATAACTGAATTTTACACTTTATTTTACATTTTATTCGAAATTGCCCGAAAATGAAATTGAAATTAATAAATCTGAGCTAAGGATTTTGTGCATCTTTGCAGGGTGCATCCTTTTAGTTATATCAGTTTTGAAAAAAAAAATATTTGCTTTCAAAAAGTGGTACCGAACTGTCAAAATTGTAGTTTTTGTTAATATTATGTCACTTCCGTTGCCGACAGAAAAATTTCACCGTAACAAAAAAAAATACAATTGGGACCGCGGAGCATATGAACTTTGTTTTATACAAATCGAACAATAAATAATTTTTCTGGGTACGAAAAACTAAATTAGCCGATGGCGGCTAACGCAAATTACCGAGACAATTTTTTTTCTCATTTCTGCTCAAGTACGATGATATTTTAACCCTGTGTAAAATATCATCAAAAAATATTCATAAATAAAAAAAGTATTCGTAAAAAAATTAATTTTTTTCAAAATATCGGACATTTTTTCGACTACTTCCGGTTTTACGATCATTGTCGCGATAGCTTTACGGAGTTCTTTCGATACTTAACTTTCTGTACCAGAAGTGTCAGAAACATCCATTGAGTAGTTTTGGAAAAAAAGATAAACTAAAGAGCGTTTACAAAAATTTAATGATTTTTCAATTTTTTTCAAAGTTTGATGCCATTTTTGGACCACCTATATTATTTCAATGCTTTTCATTTTGGATTCACTATATAGACAACCGATAGGACCTTGAGTAAGAAAAGTTTAAGAAAATTCGTAGGCGTCGTTTTCGAGAAAAGGGCGTCTCAGAATGTTAAAAAATCGGAAAATACTAGATTTTTGACATACAATAATTTATTTCCTTACCATCAAAATCGTATTATTTCGATACCATATGATGGTCCATTGAGAGGGCTAACCAGCGACACTTTAGTTCTTTTGGTCCGCTATTACGTAAGGGAGAAATCAAGTTTTTTGCAAGTGCGACAATGTTTTTACTCTTTTTTTTCATTTTTTGAATACTTCCGGTATGGTTATTATTGTCGGAATAGTTTTAATAGCCGGTTTGCGCACTAAAATAGCCACAGGGCTCTGTAATGATATATTACATTATCTGATCAGATAAAATGCCCCTGAGAAATCCTATGTTCAAAAGTGCCAAAAATGCAAAAAATTTAAAATATCGAAAATTAAATTTCAATAATTACATACATATTATACATCGTTAGAATCGTAATTAGGTCAGCTATCTGAATATACAACCTTTTTTTAAAAATCTCTTAAAATAAAAAAATAGTAGAGCATTTTCCAAAATTTCACGATTTTTCGACTTTTTTCGATTTTCAGTCCCTTTTTTATCCTATTCCAGACATTTCAAAGTCTTATTGGATGGCTTCATGCAAAATACCTCCAAAAGGACTCTCGGTAGAAAAAATTTAAAAAAAATTGTAGGTTAAGTTTTCGAGATACAGGCGTCCAAAAACGCTCCAAATCAGAAAATACTTGATTTTCAGCGTGCCATATTTTGCTGTCTGTTCATAGTATCCGTATGAATGGGGTATCATATGATAGTCCAACAATCGTGCCATTAAACGATACCTTCATTCGTTTAATCCATTGATATCGGACGGAGAAATAGCGTTTTCCCCAAAAATATCCATTTTTTGCATTTTTTCCAAAATATTGCACATTATTTCGACCACTTCCGGTTTAAGGATTCTTGTCGAAATTGCTTTATAAGTTGGTATTGGACTATAACTTCATGTTCCAGAAGTTTCAGAAACGTCAATTCTGCCATAAAACGAAACCTGAGCTCACAAAATGGGAAGAAAATTCGAAAAAAATCGAAAAATAAAGGGTGATAACTCTGAATGAAACTTATATTACTGGAATCAGATGGACTTCAGGTATCGAAAAATGTAGGTTAAATTTGAAAATTTTGAAAAATAACAAAAATTGTCTTGTAAACAACATGTTTTCAATTTTCGAACGATAAAAGTCATAGACGAATGTTCGAAATTGAAAAATGTGAGATAGCCATGGTCTCAGAAAATATTCAGGGATTCCAAAAATGTAATTTGTTTGATTATGGATAAAATATTGACGAAACTATGGCCGATTTTCAATTTTTTGACAACGTACAAAGTTCGGTCACTTCCGGTATGCGCAGAAATTTCAAAAGTATTTTATGCAGTAGCCACCACATGGTTTCCCGATAGAAAATCTAATTCCAGATCGATATCTGTTTTCGATCATGGAGATCTAGCCCCCCGCGGTAAATAATAATAATAATAATAATTTTAGTAATCTCAATAGGCTTTCAGACGAAAGTCTGAAAGCCTAATAAGAACTAGACCTGCATGCAGGAATGACGGGTTTCACTGGTGCCAAGTTACTCTTAAACATGTCACTTCCGGTGCCAAGTTACCCTTGAACATATGTCACTTCCGGTACCAACGAAACCACTAAACAGGTTTCCAAATTAACATTGCACACAAATAAAATGGACGCAAAATCAAGCAATCAATCCAGCAATATCAAGTCATTTTATACATTTGTTACTTGTAAATGATCTTGACAACATTAAATTACTCCCGGTGTTAATGTTCAATTAGTCTTATGAAATCAGAAATGGCATACGATATCATATAGTGAAAATTTTATGTAAATCGAATAATAATTGCCACTTTTAAAGACCAAAAAAACTTGAAAAGTGACTTGTAGAAAATCGGCTATTTCTCTGCAACCGTACAAGTTAGAAATCATTTTGTGGTATCTGTATGATCGTATGGGTTCATTCTATTTGTTGATTGGCATCAAATACCATAATTTGAAAAAGATTTCAAAACAGACTCATTTGAATAAAATATCTGTTTTGGAGGCTAAAAATACAGTTTTTGCAAAAATGACGTTACTTCCGGTGATAATGAAAATCTTAAATTAATTGTATGAAATCCCAAATGGCATTAGGTATAACATGGTGTGACGTTTATGAAAATCGAATAATAATTGACCCTTTTATGGCCCCGAAACCTTCAAAAGTGACCTGTAGAAAACCGTCTATTTCTCGGCAACCGAATAAGTTAGAAACCATTTTATGATATCTATATGACCATATGAGTTTTGTTTATATGTGAATTTAAACCAAAAGTTAAAATTATTAATACATATTAAGTTATTCTTGGTTGAATAAAACATTGATTTAAAAAGTTTAAAATGCATTTTTTGACCAAATGATGTCACTTCCGGTGTCAATTTTAAATTGTAATCAACTTGATATGACGCTACGTGCTTTTTGAATCAAATGATGTCACTTTTATAAAAATCCAATCATAATTGACTATTTTACAGGCAAAATAACGAAAACAGTGACTTGTACAGAACTGCCCATTTCTTGGTAACTGCTTATATTACAAACGAATTTTAACATACATTTTCTTCGTATGGATTATAGCTACAAGTTTATAAAAGTTACGAAGAAATATTTTAAAATCTGAAAAGCCTGAATAGGTTGTAAATAGGCCAATTTTACACCATTTTTAGCCTCTTAATCGAATTTGCTCGAAAATGAAATCGAAATTAAAAAAACTGCTTCCTACATTTTTTGCGCATTGAAAGGGCACACTCTTTGTGTCAAATAATTTTTCCAAAAAATAATATTTGTTTTCGAAGAAGGAAAATAACTGTCAAAATTGTAGTTTTTGGTAAAATTATGCCACTTCCGGTGCCGACAGATAACACTTTCGGTAATAAAAAAAATGACAATTGATACAACGAAGCATATGAACTTTGTTTTATACAAATCGAACAATAAAAAATTAATCTAGGACTGAAAAACTGAATTAGCCAATGGCGGCCAAGGAAAATTACTGAGACAAAATTTTTTAACATTTTTGCACTAGTCAGATGACTCTTTAATTCTGTGCACAATACGACTAAAAAATATTCATAAATAAAAAAGTTTTTTGTAAAATTTTAAATTTTCGAAATTTGGCGCCTAATATCTTCGAAGATTTGCCGAAAATCAAAAATCGAAAGTAGCGTAGCTATGTGCCCTGTCTCAGGCTATGCCAAAATGTATCGAAAGTTAAAATCCAATGATTATTGTTAACATTACTGCAATATTTTCAAAAACGATAACTTCGGTGATTTCGGACATTTCGCATTGTCGCAGAACGTTCAAAATAGCTTTATCCTCTAAGTCACACCCACTTTCCCAGTAAAACCGAAGAAATCGTAACGATGCGACACGTAGCTGCTGAGATTTATTCAAATTGGAATCTGAATAATAATAATAATAATAACTAGACCTGCATGCAGGAATGACGGGTTTCACCGGTGCCATGTTACCCTTAAACATGTCACTTCCGGTGCCAAGTTGCCCTTGAACATATGTCACTTCCGGTACCAGCGAAACCACTAAACAGGTTTCCAAATTAACATTGCACACAAATAAAATGGACGCAGAATCAACAAAATCCAGCAATATCAATTCATTTTATACATTTGTTACTTGTAAATGATCTTGACAAAATTAAATTACTCCCGGTGTTAATGCAAATGTTCAATTAGTCTTATGAAATCAGAAATGGCATACGATATCATATAGTGAAAATTTTATGTAAATCGAATAATAATTGCCACTTTTAAAGACCAAAAAACTTGAAAAGTGACTTGTAGAAAATCGGCTATTTCTCTGCAACCGTACAAGTTAGAAACCATTTTTTGGTATCTGTATGATCGTATGGGTTTATTCTATTTGTTGATTGGCATCAAATACCATAATTTGAAAAAGATTTCAAAACAAACTCATTTGAATAAAATATCTGTTTTGGAGGCTAAAAATACAGTTTTTGCCAAAATGACGTTACTTCCGGTGATAATGAAAATCTTAAATTACTTGTATGAAATCCCAAATGGCATTACGTATAACATGGTGTGACGTTTATGAAAATCGAATAATAATTGACCCTTTTATGGCCCCGAAACCTTCAAAAGTGACCTGTAGAAAACCGTCTATTTCTCGGCAACCGAATAAGTTAGAAACCATTTAATGATATCTATATGACCATATGAGTTTTGTTTATATGTGAATTTAAACCAAAAGTTAAAATTATTAATACATATTAAGTTATTCTTGGTTGAATAAAACATTGATTTAAAAAGTTTAAAATGCATTTTTTGACCAAATGATGTCACTTCCGGTGTCAATTGTAAATTGTAATCAACTTGATATGACGCTACGTGCTTTTTGAATCAAATGATGTCACTTTTATAAAAATCCAATAATAATTGACTATTTTACAGGCAAAATAACGAAAACAGTGACTTGTACAGAACTGCCCATTTCTTGGTAACTGCTTATATTACAAACGAATTTTAACATACATTTTCTTCGTATGGATTATAGCTACAAGTTTATAAAAGTTACGAAGAAATATCTTAAAATCTGAAAAGCCTGAATAGGTTGTAAATAGGCCAATTTTACACCATTTTTAGCCTCTTAATCGAATTTGCTCGAAAATGAAATCGAAATTAAAAAAACTGCTTCCTACATTTTTTGCGCCATGAAAAGACACACTCTTTGAGTCATATAATTTTTCAAAAAAATAATATTTGTTTTCGAAATAAGAAAATAACTGTCAAAATTGTAGTTTTTGGTAAAATTATGCCACTTCCGGTGCCGACAGATAACATTATTGGTAACAAAAAAAATGACAATTGAGACAACGAAGCATATGAACTTTGTTTTATACAAATCGAACAATAAAAAATTAATCTAGGACTGAAAAACTGAATTAGCCAATGGCGGCCAAGGAAAATTACTGAGACAAAATTTTTTAACATTTTTGCACTAGTCAGATGACTCTTTAATTCTGTGCACAATACGACTAAAAAATATTCATAAATAAAAAAGTTTTTTGTAAAATTTTAAATTTTCGAAATTTGGCGCCTAATATCTTCGAAGATTTGCCGAAAATCAAAAATCGAAAGTAGCGTAGCTATGTGCCCTGTCTCAGGCTATGCCAAAATGTATCGAAAGTTAAAATCCAATGATTATTGTTAAAATTACTGCAATATTTTCAAAAACGATAACTTCGGTGATTTCGGACATTTCGCATTGTCGCAGAACGTTCAAAATAGCTTTATCCTCTAAGTCACACCCACTTTCCCAGTAAAACCGAAGAAATCGTAACGATGCGACACGTAGTTGCTGAGATCTATTCAAATTGGAATCTGAATAATAATAATAATAATAATAATAATAATAAGAATAATAATTTTAACAAAAACAATAGTGTTTCACACAAGCTACGCAGTGTGAAACCCTAATAACTAGACCTGCATGCAGGAATGACGGGTTTCACTGGTGCCACGTTACCCTTAAACATGTCACTTCCGGTGCCAAGTTACCCTTGAACATATGTCACTTCCGGTACCAGCGAAACCACTAAACAGGTTTCCAAATTAACATTGCACACAAATAAAATGGACGCAGAATCAACAAAATCCAGCAATATCAATTCATTTTATACATTTGTTACTTGTAAATGATCTTGACAAAATTAAATTACTCCCGGTGTTAATGCAAATGTTCAATTAGTCTTATGAAATCAGAAATGGCATACGATATCATATAGTGAAAATTTTATGTAAATCGAATAATAATTGCCACTTTTAAAGACCAAAAAACTTGAAAAGTGACTTGTAGAAAATCGGCTATTTCTCTGCAACCGTACAAGTTAGAAACCATTTTGTGGTATCTGTATGATCGTATGGGTTCATTCTATTTGTTGATTGGCATCAAATATCATACTTTGAAAAAGATTTCAAAACAGACTCATTTGAATAAAATATCTGTTTTAGAGGCTAAAAATACAGTTTTTGCCAAAATGACGTTACTTCCGGTGATAATGAAAATCTTAAATTACTTGTATGAAATCCCAAATGGCATTAGGTATAACATGGTGTGACGTTTATGAAAATCGAATAATAATTGACCCTTTTATGGCCCCGAAACCTTCAAAAGTGACCTGTAGAAAACCGTTTATTTCTCGGCAACCGAACAAGTTAGAAACCATTTTATGATATCTATATGACCATATGAGTTTTGTTTATATGTGAATTTAAACCAAAAGTTAAAATTATTAATACATATTAAGTTATTCTTGGTTGAATAAAACATTGATTTAAAAAGTTTAAAATGCATTTTTTGACCAAATGATGTCACTTCCGGTGTCAATTTTAAATTGTAATCAACTTGATATGACGCTACGTGCTTTTTGAATCAAATGATGTCACTTTTATAAAAATCCAATCATAATTGACTATTTTACAGGCAAAATAACGAAAACAGTGACTTGTACAGAACTGCCCATTTCTTGGCAACTGCTTATATTACAAACTAATTTTAACATACATTTTCTTCGTATGGATTATAGCTACAAGTTTTTAAAAGTTACGAAGAAATATTTTAAAATCTGAAAAGCCTGAATAGGTTGTAAATAGGCCAATTTTACACCATTTTTAGCCTCTTAATCGAATTTGCTCGAAAATGAAATCGAAATTAAAAAAACTGCTTCCTACATTTTTTGCGCCTTGAAAGGGCACACTCTTTGAGTCAAATAATTTTTCCAAAAAATAATATTTGTTTTCGAAGAAGGAAAATAACTGTCAAAATTGTAGTTTTTGGTAAAATTATGCCACTTCCGGTGCCGACAGATAAAACTTTTGGTAATAAAAAAAATGACAATTGATACAACGAAGCATATGAACTTTGTTTTATACAAATCGAACAATAAAAAATTAATCTAGGACTTAAAAACTCAATTAGCCAATGGCGGCCAAGGTAAATTACTGAGACAAAATTCTTTAACATTTTTGCACTAGTCAGATGACCCTTTAATTCTGTGCATAATACGACTAAAAAATATTCATAAATAAAAAAGTTTTTTGTAAAATTTTAAATTTTCAAAATTTGGCGCCTAATATCTTTGAAGATTTACCGAAAATCAAAAATCGAAAGTAGTGTAGCTATGTGCCCTGTCTCCGGCTATGCCAAAATGTATCGAAAGTTAAAATTCAATGATTATTGTTAAAATTACTGCAATATTTTAAAAAACGATAATTTGGTGATTTCGGACATTTCGCATTGTCGCAGAACGTTCAAAATAGCTTTATCCTCTAAGTCACACCCACTTTCCCAGTAAAACCGAAGAAATCGTAACGATGCGACACGTAGTTGCTGAGATCTATTCAAATTGGAATCTGAATAATAATAATAATAAGAACTAGACCTGCATGCAGGAATGACGGGTTTCACTGGTGCCACGTCACTTTCGGTGCCACGTTACCCTTAAACATATGTCACTTCCGATACCAATGAAACCATCAAACAGGTTTCCACATAAGCATTGTAAACATCAAATAAAATGGACGAAGAATCAACCAAATCCAGCAATATCAATTCATTTTATATATATGTTACTTGTAAGTGATCCTGGCAAAATTTCATTACTTCCGGTGATAATGAAAATGTTCAATTAGTTTTATGAAATCAGAAATGGCATAAGGCATCGTAATGGCGAAAATTGTATGTAAATCGAATGAGAATTGCCACTTTTATAGACCAAAAACCTTGAAAAGTGACTTGTAGAAAATCGTCTATTTCTCGGCAACCGTACACGATAAAAACTATCTTTTGGTATCTATATGATCGTATGGGTTCACTCCATTTGTTGATTGGAATCAAATATCATAATCTGAAATATATTACAAATCAGACTCATTTGAAAAAAATGTCTGTTTTGAAGGCTAAAAATACAGTTTTTGCCAAAATGACATTACTTCCGGTGATACTGAAAATGTTAAATTAGTTCTATGAAATCATAAATGACACAAGATATCATATGGTGAACATTTTATGAAAATCGAATAATAACTGACACTTTTATAGACCAAAAACCTTGAAAAGTGACTTAAGGAAAATCGCCCATTTCTCTGCAACCGTACAAGTTAGAAACCATTTTGTGGTATCTGTATGATCGTATGGGTTCAATCTATTTGATCGATAGAATCAAATATCACAATTTGAAAAAAATAACAAATACGACTCATTTGAATAAAATATTTTTTTTTGAAGGCTGAAATTTAAGTTTTGAGCAAATGACGTCATTTCCGGTGGCAGCGCAAGGGGTAAAATGGTTTGACATAGTCCACTATGGCATTAGGCATCCAATGGCGAAAGAAAATTGAAAATCGAATAATAATTGATTCTTTTACAGCCAAAATTACGTGAAAAGTGACTCATGCAAAATTGCCTATTTCTCGGCAACTGCTTATATTACAAACTAATTTTCACATACATTCTCTTCGTATGGATTATAGCTACAAGTTTATAAAAGTTACGTAAAAATATTTTAAAATCTGAAAAGCCTGAATGAGTTGTAAATAGGTCAATTTTACGCCTTTTTTCACCTCTTAATCCAATTTGCTAGAAAATGAAAATGAAATTAAAAAAACTGCTTCCGACATTTTTTGCGCCTTTAAAGGACACACTCTTTGAGTCATATAATTTTTCAAAAAAATAATATTTGTTTTCAAAAAATGTACCTAACTGTCAAAATTGTAGTTTTTGGTAAAATTATGCCACTTCCGGTGCCGACAGATAACACTTTTGGTAATAAAAAAAATGACAATTGAGACAACGAAGCATATGAACTTTGTTTTATACAAATCGAACAATAAAAAATTAATCTAGGACTGAAAAACTGAATTAGCCAATGGAGGCCAAGGAAAATTACTGAGACAAAATTTTTTAACATTTTTGCGCAAGTCAGATGACTCTTTAATTCTGTGCACAACACGACTAAAAAATATTCATAAATAAAAAAGTTTTTTGTAAAATTTTAAATTTCCGAAATTTGGCGCCTAATATCTTCAAAGATTTGCCGAAAATCAAAAATCGAAAGTAGCGCAGTTATGTGCCCTGTCTCCAGCTATGCCAAAATGTATCGAAAGTTAAAATCCCATGATTATTGTTAAAATTACCGCAATATTTGTAAAAACGATAACTTCGGTGATTTCGGACATTTCGCATTGTCGCAGAACGTTCAAAATAGCTTTATCCTCTAAGTCACACCCACTTTCCCAGTAAAACCGAAGAAATCGTAACGATGCGACACGTAGTTGCTGAGATCTACTCAAAACAAAAGAAGAATAATAATAATAACTAGACCTGCATGCAGGAATGACGGGTTTCACTGGTGCCACGTCACTTTCGGTGCCACGTTACCCTTAAACATATGTCACTTCCGATACCAATGAAACCATCAAACAGGTTTCCACATAAGCATTGTAAACATCAAATAAAATGGACGAAGAATCAACCAAATCCAGCAATATCAATTCATTTTATATATATGTTACTTGTAAGTGATCCTGGCAAAATTTCATTACTTCCGGTGATAATGAAAATGTTCAATTAGTTTTATGAAATCAGAAATGGCATAAGGCATCATAATGGCGAAAATTTTATGTAAATCGAATGAGAATTGCCACTTTTATAGACCAAAAACCTTGAAAAGTGACTTGTAGAAAATCGTCTATTTCTCGGCAACCGTACACGATAAAAACTATCTTTTGGTATCTATATGATCGTATGGGTTCAATCCATTTGTTGATTGGAATCAAATATCATAATTTGAAATATATTACAAATCAGACTCATTTGAAAAAAATGTCTGTTTTGAAGGCTAAAAATACAGTTTTTGCCAAAATGACATTACTTCCGGTGACACTGAAAATGTTAAATTAGTTCTATGAAATCATAAATGACACAAGATATCATATGGTGAAAATTTTATGAGAATCGAATAATAACTGACACTTTTATAGACCAAAAACCTTGAAAAGTGACTTAAGGAAAATCGCCCATTTCTCTGCAACCGTACAAGTTAGAAACCATTTTGTGGTATCTGTATGATCGTATGGGTTCAATCTATTTGATCAATAGAATCAAATATCACAATTTGAAAAAAATAACAAATACGACTCATTTGAATAAAATATTGTTTTTTGAAGGCTAAAATTTAAGTTTTGAGCAAATGACGTCATTTCCGGTGGCAGCACAAGGGGTAAAATGGTTTGACATAGTCCACTATGGCATTAGGCATCCAATGGCGAAAGAAAATTGAAAATCGAATAATAATTGATTCTTTTACAGCCAAAATTACGTGAAAAGTGACTCATGCAAAATTGCCTATTTCTCGGCAACTGCTTATATTACAAACTAATTTTCACATACATTCTCTTCGTATGGATTATAGCTACAAGTTTATAAAAGTTACGTAAAAATATTTTAAAATCTGAAAAGCCTGAATGAGTTGTAAATAGGTCAATTTTACGCCTTTTTTTACCTCTTAATCCAATTTGCTAGAAAATGAAAAAGAAATTAAAAAAACTGCTTCCGACATTTTTTGCGCCTTTAAAGGACACACTCTTTGAGTCATATAATTTTTCAAAAAAATAATATTTGTTTTCAAAAAATGTACCTAACTGTCAAAATTGTAGTTTTTGGTAAAATTATGCCACTTCCGGTGCCGACAGATAACACTTTTGGTAATAAAAAAAATGACAATTGAGACAACGAAGCATATGAACTTTGTTTTATACAAATCGAACAATAAAAAATTAATCTAGGACTGAAAAACTGAATTAGCCAATGGAGGCCAAGGAAAATTACTGAGACAAAATTTTTTAACATTTTTGCGCAAGTCAGATGACTCTTTAATTCTGTGCACAACACGACTAAAAAATATTCATAAATAAAAAAGTTTTTTGTAAAATTTTAAATTTCCCAAATTTGGCGCCTAATATATTCGAAGATTTGCCGAAAATCAAAAATCGAAAGTAGCGCAGCTATGCGCCCTGTCTCCAGCTATGCCAAAATGTATCGAAAGTTAAAATCCCATGATTATTGTTAAAATTACCGCAATATTTGTAAAAACGATAACTTCGGTGATTTCGGACATTTCGCATTGTCGCAGAACGTTCAAAATAGCTTTATCCTCTAAGTCACACCCACTTTCCCAGTAAAACCGAAGAAATCGTAACGATGCGACACGTAGTTGCTGAGATCTACTCAAAACAAAAGAAGAATAATAATAATAATAAGAACTAGACCTGCATGCAGGAATGACGGGTTTCACTTTTGCCATGTTACCTTTGAACTTGAACTTGTGTCACTTTTGGTGCTACGTTACCCTTGAACATATGTCCTTTCCGGTACCAATGAAACCAATATACAGGTTTCCACATAAGCATTGCACACATCAAATAAAATGGAAACAGAATCAAACAAATCCAGCAATTTTATTTTATACATTTGTTACATGTAATTGATCCTGACAAAATAACAGTACTTCCGGTGATAATGTAAATGTTCCCTTAGTCTTATGAAATCAGAAATGGCATAAGGCATCATATGGTGAAAATTTTATGTAAATCGAATAATAATTTCCACTTTTATAGACCAAAAACCTTGAAAAGTGACGTGTAGAAAATCGTCTATTTCTCGGCAACCGTACAAGTTAGAAACCATTTTTTGGTATTTATATGACCGTATGGGTTTAATCTATTTGTTGATTGGAATCAAATATCATAATTGTATAAACATTACAAATCAGACTCATTTGAATAAAATATCGGTTTTGAAGGCTTAAAATACAATTTTTGCCAAAATGACGCTACTTCCGGTGATAATGAAAACGTTAAATTAGTTTTATAACATCGTCTATGACATTAGGCTTCAAAGGGTGAAAATTTTATGAAAATCAAATAATAATTGACACTTTTATGGGCCAAAAACCTTCAAAAGTGACTTTCAGAAAATCGCCTATATCTCGACAACCGAACAAGTTAGAAACAATTTTATGATATCTATTTGACCGTATGAGTTTTGTTAATATGTGAATTTAAACCAAAAGTTAATTTTATTATTACATGTGACATAATTCTTGGTTGAAAAAAAGATCGATTTTAAAAGTTAAAAATTGAGTTTTTGACTAAATGACGTCACTTCCGGTGTCAATTTTAAATAGTAATCAACATGATATGACGCACACTTGCTTTTTGAATCAAATGATGTCACTTTTGTGAATATCCATTAATAATTGACTATTTTACAGGCAACATTACGAAAACAGTGACTTATGCAAAACTGCCCATTTCTCGGCAACTGCTTATATTAGAAACTAATTTTAACATACATTCTCTTCGTATGGATTATAGTGACAGGTTTATAAAAGTTAAGTAAAAAAATTTTAAAATCTGAAAAGCCTGAATGGGTTGTAAATAGGTCAATTTTACGCCTTTTTTCACCCCTTAATCCAATTTGCTAGATAACACTTTTGGTAATAAAAAAAATAACAATTGGGACAACGAAGCATATGAACTTTGTTTTATACAAATCGAACAATAAAAAATTAATCTAGGACTGAAAAACTGAATTAGCTAATGGCGGCCAAGGAAAATTACTGAGACAAATTTTTTTAACATTTTTGCGCTAGTCAGATGACTCTTTAATTCTGTGCACAACACGACTAAATAATATTTATAAATAAAAACGTTAAATCGAATAATAATTGCCACTTTTAAAGACCAAAAAACTTGAAAAGTGACTTGTAGAAAATCGGCTATTTCTCGGCAACCGTACAAGTTAGAAACCATTTTGTGGTATCTGTATGATCGTATGGGTTCATTCTATTTGTTGATTGGCATCAAATACCATAATTTGAAAAAGATTTCAAAACAGACTCATTTGAATAAAATATCTGTTTTGGAGGCTAAAAATACAGTTTTTGCCAAAATGACGTTACTTCCGGTGATAATGAAAATCTTAAATTACTTGTATGAAATCCCAAATGGCATTAGGTATAACATGGTGTGACGTTTATGAAAATCGAATAATAATTGACCCTTTTATGGCCCCGAAACCTTCAAAAGTGACCTGTAGAAAACCGTCTATTTCTCGGCAACCGAACAAGTTAGAAACCATTTTATGATATCTATATGACCATATGAGTTTTGTTTATATGTGAATTTAAACCAAAAGTTAAAATTATTAATACATATTAAGTTATTCTTGGTTGAATAAAACATTGATTTAAAAAAGTGTAAAATGCATTTTTTGACCAAATGATGTCACTTCCGGTGTCAATTTTAAATTGTAATCAACTTGATATGACGCTACGTGCTTTTTGAATCAAATGATGTCACTTTTATAAAAATCCAATAATAATTGACTATTTTACAGGCAAAATAACGAAAACAGTGACTTATGCAGAACTGCCCATTTCTTGGCAACTGCTTATATTACAAACGAATTTTAACATACATTTTCTTCGTATGGATTATAGCTACAAGTTTATAAAAGTTACGAAGAAATATTTTAAAATCTGAAAAGCCTGAATAGGTTGTAAATAGGCCAATTTTACACCATTTTTAGCCTCTTAATCGAATTTGCTCGAAAATGAAATCGAAATTAAAAAAACTGCTTCCTACATTTTTTGCGCCTTGAAAGGGCACACTCTTTGAGTCATATAATTTTTCAAAAAAATAATATTTGTTTATGAAGATCGTAAATAACTGTCAAAATTGTAGTTTTTGGTAAAATTATGCCACTTCCGGTGCCGACAGATAACACTTTCGGTAATAAAAAAAACGACAATTGATACAACGAAGCATATGAAATTTGTTTTATACAAATCGAACAATAAAAAATTAATCTAGGACTGAAAAACTGAATTAGCCAATGGCGGCCAAGGTAAATTACTGAGACAAAATTTTTTAACATTTTTGCACTAGTCAGATGACCCTTTAATTCTGTGTACAATACGACTAAAAAATATTCATAAATAAAAAAGTTTTTTGTAAAATTTTAAATTTTCGAAATTTGGCGCCTAATATCTTCGAAGATTTGCCGAAAATCAAAAATCGAAAGTAGCGTAGCTATGTGCCCTGTCTCAGGCTATGCCAAAATGTATCGAAAGTTAAAATCCAATGATTATTGTTAAAATTACTGCAATATTTTTAAAAACGATAACTTCGGTGATTTCGGACATTTCGCATTGTCGCAGAACGTTCAAAATAGCTTTATCCTCTAAGTCACACCCACTTTCCCTGTAAAACCGAAGAAATCGTAACGATGCGACACGTAGTTGCTGAGATCTATTCAAATTGGAATCTGAATAATAATAATAATAATAATAATAATAAGAATAATAATTTTAACAAAAACAATAGTGTTTCACACAAGCTACGCAGTGTGAAACCCTAACTAGACCTGCATGCAGGAATGACGGGTTTCACTGGTGCCACGTCACTTTCGGTGCCACGTTACCCTTAAACATATGTCACTTCCGATACCAATGAAACCATCAAACAGGTTTCCACATAAGCATTGTAAACATCAAATAAAATGGACGAAGAATCAACCAAATCCAGCAATATCAATTCATTTTATATATATATTACTTGTAAGTGATCCTGGCAAAATTTCATTACTTCCGGTGATAATGAAACTGTTCAATTAGTTTTATTAAATCAGAAATGGCATAAGGCAGCATAATGGCGAAAATTGTATGTAAATCGAATGAGAATTGCCACTTTTATAGACCAAAAACCTTGAAAAGTGACTTGTAGAAAATCGTCTATTTCTCGGCAACCGTACACGATAAAAACTATCTTTTGGTATCTATATGATCGTATGGGTTCAATCCATTTGTTGATTGGAATCAAATATCATAATTTGAAATATATTACAAATCAGACTCATTTGAAAAAAATGTCTGTTTTGAAGGCTAAAAATACAGTTTTTGCCAAAATGACCTTACTTCCGGTGATACTGAAAATGTTAAATTAGTTCTATGAAATCATAAATGACACAAGATATCATATGGTGAAAATTTTATGAAAATCGAATAATAACTGACACTTTTATAGACCAAAAACCTTGAAAAGTGACTTAAGGAAAATCGCCCATTTCTCTGCAACCGTACAAGTTAGAAACCATTTTGTGGTATCTGTATGATCGTATGGGTTCAATCTATTTGATCAATAGAATCAAATATCACAATTTGAAAAAAATAACAAATACGACTCATTTGAATAAAATATTGTTTTTTGAAGGCTAAAATTTAAGTTTTGAGCAAATGACGTCATTTCCGGTGGCAGCGCAAGGGGTAAAATGGTTTGACATAGTCCACTATGGCATTAGGCATCCAATGGCGAAAGAAAATTGAAAATCGAATAATAATTGATTCTTTTACAGCCAAAATTACGTGAAAAGTGACTCGTGCAAAATTGCCTATTTCTCGGCAACTGCTTATATTACAAACTAATTTTCACATACATTCTCTTCGTATGGATTATAGCTACAAGTTTATAAAAGTTACGTAAAAATATTTTAAAATCTGAAAAGCCTGAATGAGTTGTAAATAGGTCAATTTTACGCCTTTTTTCACCTCTTAATCCAATTTGCTAGAAAATGAAAAAGAAATTAAAAAAACTGCTTCCGACATTTTTTGCGCCTTTAAAGGACACACTCTTTGAGTCATATAATTTTTCAAAAAAATAATATTTGTTTTCAAAAAATGTACCTAACTGTCAAAATTGTAGTTTTTGGTAAAATTATGCCAGTTCCAGTGCCGACAGATAACACTTTTGGTAATAAAAAAAATGACAATTGAGACAACGAAGCATATGAACTTTGTTTTATACAAATCGAACAATAAAAAATTAATCTAGGACTGAAAAACTGAATTAGCCAATGGAGGCCAAGGAAAATTACTGAGACAAAATTTTTTAACATTTTTGCGCAAGTCAGATGACTCTTTAATTCTGTGCACAACACGACTAAAACATATTCATAAATAAAAAAGTTTTTTGTAAAATTTTAAATTTCCGAAATTTGGCGCCTAATATCTTCGAAGATTTGCCGAAAATCAAAAATCGAAAGTAGCGCAGCTATGTGCCCTGTCTCCAGCTATGCCAAAATGTATCGAAAGTTAAAATCCCATGATTATTGTTAAAATTACCGCAATATTTGTAAAAACGATAACTTCGGTGATTTCGGACATTTCGCATTGTCGCAGAACGTTCAAAATAGCTTTATCCTCTAAGTCACACCCACTTTCCCAGTAAAACCGAAGAAATCGTAACGATGCGACACGTAGTTGCTGAGATCTACTCAATGCAAAAGAAGAATAATAATAATAATAATAAGAATAATAATTTTAACAAAAACAATAGTGTTTCACACAAGCTTCGCATTGTGAAACCCTAACTAGACCTGCATGCAGGAATGACGGGTTTCACTGGTGCCATGTTACCCTTAAACATGTCACTTCCGGTGCCAAGTTACCCTTGAACATATGTCACTTCCGGTACCAGCGAAACCACTAAACAGGTTTCCAAATTAACACTGCACACAAATAAAATGGACGCAGAATCAACAAAATCCAGCAATATCAATTCATTTCATACATGTGTTACTTGAAAATGATGTTGACAAAATTAAATTACTCCCGGTGTTAATGCAAATGTTCAATTAGTCTTATGAAATCAGAAATGGCATACGATATCATATAGTGAAAATTTTATGTAAATCGAATAATAATTGCCACTTTTAAAGACCAAAAAAACTTGAAAAGTGACTTGTAGAAAATCCGCTATTTCTTTGCAACCGTACAAGTTAGAAACCATTTTGTGGTATCTGTATGATCGTATGGGTTCATTCTATTTGTTGATCTGCATCAAATACCATAATTTGAAAAAGATTTCAAAACAGACTCATTTGAATAAAATATCTGTTTTGGAGGCTAAAAATACAGTTTTTGCCAAAATGACGTTACTTCCGGTGATAATGAAAATCTTAAATTACTTGTATGAAATCCCAAATGGCATTAGGTATAACATGGTGTGACGTTTATGAAAATCGAATAATAATTGACCCTTTTATGGCCCCGAAACCTTCAAAAGTGACCTGTAGAAAACCGTCTATTTCTCGGCAACCGAATAAGTTAGAAACCATTTTATGATATCTATATGACCATATGAGTTTTGTGTATATGTGAATTTAAACCAAAAGTTAAAATTATTAATACATATTAAGTTATTCTTGATTGAATAAAACATTGATTTAAAAAGTTTAAAATGCATTTTTTGACCAAATGATGTCACTTCCGGTGTCAATTTTAAATTGTAATCAACTTGATATGACGCTACGTGCTTTTTGAATCAAACGATGTCACTTTTATAAAAATCCAATAATAATTGACTATTTTACAGGCAAAATAACGAAAACAGTGACTTGTACAGAACTGCCCATTTCTTGGTAACTGCTTATATTACAAACGAATTTTAACATACATTTTCTTCGTATGTATTATAGCTACAAGTTTATGAAAGTTACGAAGAAATATTTTAAAATCTGAAAAGTCTGAATAGGTTGTAAATAGGCCAATTTTACACCATTTTTAGCCTCTTAATCGAATTTGCTCGAAAATGAAATCGAAATTAAAAAAACTGCTTCCTACATTTTTTGCGCCTTGAAAAGAGACACTCTTTGAGTCATATAATTTTTCAAAAAAATAATATTTGTTTTCGAAATAGGAAAATAACTGTCAAAATTGTAGTTTTTGGTAAAATTATGCCACTTCCGGTGCTGACAGATAACATTATTGGTAACAAAAAAAATGACAATTGAGACAACGAAGCATATGAACTTTGTTTTATACAAATCGAACAATAAAAAATTAATCTAGGACTGAAAAACTGAAATAGCCAATGGCGGCCAAGGAAAATTACTGAGACAAAATTTTTTAACATTTTTGCACTAGTCAGATGACTCTTTAATTCTGTGCACAATACGACTAAAAAATATTCATAAATAAAAAAATTTTTTGTAAAATTTTAAATTTTCGAAATTTGGCGCCTAATATCTTCGAAGATTTTCCGAAAATCAAAAATCGAAAGTAGCGTAGCTATGTGCCCTGTCCCAGGCTATGCCAAAATGTATCGAAAGTTAAAATCCAATGATTATTGTTAAGATTACTGCAATATTTTCAAAAACGATAACTTCGGTGATTTCGGACATTTCGCATTGTCGCAGAACGTTCAAAATAGCTTTATCCTCTAAGTCACACCCACTTTCCCAGTAAAACCGAAGAAATCGTAACGATGCGACACGTAGTTGCTGAGATCTATTCAAATTGGAATCTGAATAATAATAATAATAATAACTAGACCTGCAAGCAGCACTGAACCGGCTTTCAGGAATCATACAGGAAGTTTATTATACCATAGCCGATCCATTGAGCTACCGAACTATACTTTAGTTGTTCTGCTTCAGTGACACCCTCTATCATATGTATAAGTAATATTTGCTAGCGAAAATACCGGTCAAAATTGTAAATTATGGCAAAATTACGTCACTTCCGGTGCCGAAAGAAATTTTTATAGGTGAAAAATAAGTCGAAAATTCGCAACATACAAAATACAAACTTTGTTTTATACATATCGGGCAATAAATAATTAACCTATTACCCATAAACTGAAATTAAGAAGGTAAAAAACTTAAAAGTGACCCTGGGAAAATTGGTTATTATTCGACAAGGGAACATGCTAGAAGCCTTTTCTTGATATCAATATGATGGTATTGATTCAATCTTACTGCCCATTAGAGTCAGACGTTATAAAGTTAAACGAATAAAGAATATAAATCACTTCAAAAAAATGTTTGTTTTGAAGGCTAAAAATACGTTTTTTGCAAAAATTAAATTACTTCCGGTGATATTGAAAATGGTAACTTGGTTCATAGAAGTCATAAGTGACATAAGGCATCAAATGTTAAAAAAATTATAAAAATCGAATAATAATTGACACTTTTATAGACCAAAAACCTTGAAAAGTGACTTATAGAAGATCGTCTATTTCTCTGTAACCGTACAAGTTAGAAACCATTTTGTGGTATCTGTATGGACGTATGGCTTCATTCTATTCGTTGATGGGAATCAAATATCATAATTTTAAAAACATTATAAGGCAGACTCATTTCAATAAAATATTTGTTTTTTAGGTTAAAAATACAGTTTTTGCCCAAATGACGTCATTTCCGGTCACAGTGAAATTGTAAAATTTTCTTGACCTAGTCCAAATTGGCATTAAGCATCAAATGGGAAAAAAAATTGCAAATCGAATAATAATTCCCTCCTTTATAGGCAAAATAACGTGAAAAGTGATGCATGCAAAATTGCATATTTCTCGGCAACTGCTCATATTACAAACTAATTTTCCCATACATTCTCTTCGTCTGGATTAATGCTACGAGTTTATGAAAATAACAAATAAATATTTCAAAATATGAAGACGCTGAATGATTTGTAAATAACTGAATTTTACACTTTATTTTACATTTTATTCGAAATTGCCCGAAAATGAAATTGGAATTAAAAAATCTGAGCTAAAGATTTTGTGCACCTTTGCAGAGTGCATCCTTTTAGTTATATCAGTTTTGAAAAAAATAACATTTGCTTTCAAAAAGTGGTACAGAACTGTCCAAATTGTAGTTTTTGTTAATATTACGTCACTTCCGTTGCCGACAGAAAAATTTCACCGTAACAAAAAATATTACAATTGGGACCACGGAGCATATGAACTTTGTTTCATACAAATCGAACAATAAATAATTGTTCTGGGTACGAAAAACTAAATTAGCCGATGGCGGCTAACGCAAATTACCGAGACAATTTTTTTTCTCATTTCTGTTCAAGTAGGATGATATTTTAACCCTGTGTAAAATACCATCAAACAATATTCATAAATGAAAAAGGTTTTCGCAAAAAAAAAATTTTTTTTCAAAATATCGGACATTTTTTCGACTACTTCCGGTTTTACGATCATTGTCGTGATAGCTTTACGAAGTTCTTTGGATACTTAACTTTACGTACCAGAAGTGTCAGAAACATCCATTGAGTAGTCTTGGAAAAAAAGATAAATTAAAGAGCGTTTCCAAAAATTTAACGATTTTTCAATTTTTTTTCAAAGTTTGAGGCCATTTTTGGACCACCTACATTATTTCAATGCTTTTCATTTTGGATTCACTATATAGACAACCGATAGGACTTTGAGTAAGGAAAGTTTAAGAAAAATCGTAGGCGTCGTTTTCGAGAAAAGGGCGTCTCGGAATGTTAAAAAATCGGAAAATACTAGATTTTTGGCATACAATAATTTATTTCCTTACCATCGAAATCGTATTATTTAGATACCATATGATGGTCCATTAATAGGGCTATCCAACGACACTTTAGTTCTTTTGGTCCGCTATTACCTAAGGGAGAAATCAAGTTTTTCGCAAGTGCGACAATTTTTTTAACCTTTTTTTTCATTTTTTGAATACTTCCGGTGTGGTTATTATTGTCGGAATAGTTTTAATAGCCGGTTTGGGCACTAAAATAGCCACAGGGCTCTGTAATGATGTATTACATTATATGATCAGATAAAGTGCCCCTGGGAAATCTGGTGTTCAAAAGTGCCAAAAATGCAAAAAAATTAAAATATCGAAAATTAAATTTCAATAACCACATACATATTATACATCGTTAGAATCGTAATTAGGTCAGCTATCTGAATATACAACCTTTTTTTGAAAATCTCTTAAAATAAAAAAATGCTGGAGCATTTTCCAAAATTTCACGATTTTTCGACTTTTTTCGATTTTCAGTCCCTTTTTTATCCTATTCCAGACATTTCAAAGTCTTATTGGATGGCTTCATGCAAAATACCTCCAAAAGGACTCTCAATAGAAAAAAATAAAAAAAAATTGTAGGTTAAGTTTTCGAGATACAGGCGTCCAAAAATGCTAAAAATCAGAAAATACTTGATTTTCAGCGTGCCATATTTTGCTGCCTGATCATAGTATCTGTATGAATTGGGTATCATACGATAGTACAATCCTAGTGCAGTCCAATGGTACCCTAATTTGTTTAATCCATTGATATCGGACGGAGAAATCGCGTTTTCCCCAAAACTATCCATTTTTTTGCATTTTTTCAAAATATTGCACATTATTTCGACTACTTCCGGTCTACGGATCATTGTTGAAATTGCTTTATTCCTTGCAATGGTCATTTGGCTTCATGCCTTAGAAGTTTCAGATTCGCCAATTCGGCCATATAACGAAACCCGAGCTCACAAAATAGGTAGAAAATTCGAAAAAAATCGAAAAATAAAGGGCGATAACTCTGAATGAAACTTATATTACTGGAATCGGATGGACTTAAGGTATCCAAAAATATAAGTCAAATTTGAAAATTTTGAAAAATGAAAAAAATTGTCTCTTAAACAAAATTTTTCAATTTTCGAACGCTAGAAGTCAGCGACGAAGTTTCGAAATTACAAAATCTTAGATTGCTATTGGCTCGAAAAAGATTCAGGGTTTCCGAAAATGTCATTTGTTTGAAAATGGGTAAATAATTGACGAAACTATGGCCAATTTTCCATTTTTTGACAACGTACAAAGATCTGCCACTTCCGGTATGCACAGAATTTTCGAAAATACTTTATCAAGTAGCCACCACATGGTTTCCCGAAAGAAAAGTTGATTTCAGATCGATATCTGCTTTCGATCATGGAGAACTTGGCCCCCGCGGTAAATAATAATAATAATAATAATTTTAGTAATCTCAATAGGCTTTCAGACGAAAGTCTGAAAGCCTAATAATAATAATAAGAATAATAATTTTAACAAAAACAATAGTGTTTCACACAAGCTACGCAGTGTGAAACCCTAACTAGACCTGCATGCAGGAATGACGGGTTTCACTGGTGCCATGTTACCTTTGAACTTGAACTTGTGTCAATTTCGGTGCCACGTTACTCTTGAATATATGTCACTTCCGGTACCAATGAAACCAATATACAGGTCTCCACATAAGAATTGCACACATCAAATAAAATGGAAACAGAATCAAACAAATCCATCAATATCATTTCATTTTATACATTTGTTACATGTAATTGATCCTGACAAAATTACAGTACTTCCGGTGATAATGTAAATGTTCCATTAGTTTTATGAAATCAGAAATGGCATAAGGCATCACATGGTGAAAATTTTATGTAAATCGAATAATAATTGCCACTTTTATAGACCAAAAACCTTGAAAAGTGACGTGTAGAAAATCGTCTATTTCTCGGCAACCGTACAAGTTAGAAACCATTTTTTGGTATTTATATGACCGTATGGGTTTAATCTATTTGTTGATTGGAATCAAATATCATAATTGTATAAACATTACAAATCAGACTCATTTGAATAAAATATCGGCTTTGAAGGCTTAAAATACAGTTTTTGCCAAAATGACGTTACTTCCGGTGATAATGAAAACTTTAAATTAGTTTTTTAACATCGTCTATGACATTAGGCTTCAAAGGGTGAAAATTTTATGAAAATCGAATAATAATTGACACTTTTATGGGCCAAAAACCTTCAAAAGTGACTTTTAGAAAATCGCCTATATCTCGGCAACCGAACAAGTTAGAAACAATTTTATGATATCTTTTTGACCGTATGAGTTTTGTTAATATGTGAATTTAAACCAAAAATTAATTTTATTATTATATGTGACATAATTCTTGGTTGCAAAAAATATCGATTTTAAAAGTTAAAAATTGAGTTTTTGACTAAATGACGTCACTTCCGGTGTCAATTTTAAATTGTAATCAACTTGATATGACGCTACATGCTTTTTGAATCAAATGATGTCACTTTTATAAAAATCCAATAATAATTGACTATTTTACAGGCAAAATAACGAAAACAGTGACTTGTACAGAACTGCCCATTTCTTGGTAACTGCTTATATTACAAACGAATTTTAACATACATTTTCTTCGTATGGATTATAGCTACAAGTTTATAAAAGTTACGAAGAAATATTTTAAAATCTGAAAAGCCTGAATAGGTTGTAAATAGGTAAATTTTACACCATTTTTAGCCTCTTAATCGAATTTGCTCGAAAGTGAAATCGAAATTAAAAAAACTGCTTCCTACATTTTCTGCGCCTTGAAAGGACACACTCTTTGAGTCAAATAATTTTTCCAAAAAATAATATTTGTTTTCGAAGTAGGAAAATAACTGTCAAAATTGTAGTTTTTGATAAAATTATGCCACTTCCGGTGCCGACAGATAACACTTTTGGTAATAAAAAAAATGACAATTGATACAACGAAGCATATGAATTTTGTTTTATACAAATCGGACAATAAAAAATTAATCTAGGACTGAAAAACTGAATTAGCCAATGGCGGCCAAGGAAAATTACTGAGACAATTTTTTTTAACATTTTTGCACTAGTCAGATGACTCTTTAATTCTGTGCAAAATACGACTAAAAAATATTCATAAATAAAAAAAATTTTTGTAAAATTTTAAATTTTCGAAATTTGGCGCCTAATATCTTCGAAGATTTGCCGAAAATCAAAAATCGAAAGTAGCGTAGCTATGTGCCCTGTCTCAGGCTATGCCAAAATGTATCGAAAGTTAAAATCCAATGATTATTGTTAAAATTACTGCAATATTTTCAAAAACGATAACTTCGGTGATTTCGGACATTTCGCATTGTCGCAGAACGTTCAAAATAGCTTTATCCTCTAAGTCACACCCACTTTCCCAGTAAAACCGAAGAGATCGTAACGATGCGACACGTAGTTGCTGAGATCTATTCAAATTGGAATCTGAATAATAATAATAATAATAACTAGACCTGCATGCAGGAATGACGGGTTTCACTGGTGCCACGTTACCCTTTAACATGTCACTTCCGGTGCCACGTTACCCATGAACATATGTCACTTCCGGCACCAATGAAACCATTACACAGGTTTCCCCATAAGCATTGCACACATCAAATAAATTGGACGCAGAATCAACCAAATCCAGCAAATATCAATTCATTTGTTACTTGTAAGTGATCCTCTCAAAATTACATTACTTCCGGTGATAATGAAAATATTCAATTAGTTTTATGAAATCGGAAATGACATATGACATCATATAGTGAAAATTTTATGTAAATAGAATAATAATTGCCACTTTTATAGACCAAAAACCTTGAAAAATGACTTGTAGACAATCGACTATTTCTCTGCAACCGCACAAGTTAGAAACCATTTTGTGGTGTCTGTATGATCGTATGGGATCAATCTATTTGTTGAATGGAATCAAATATCATAATTTTGAAAACATTACAAATCAGACGCATTTGAATAAATTATCTGTTTAATAGGCTAAAAATTCAGTTTTTGACAAAATGACATCACTTCCGGTGATACTAAAACAGTTAAATTAGTTCTATAAAATTGTAAATGGCATAAGACATCATATGGTGAAAATTTTATGAAAATCGATTAATAACTGATTCTTTTAGAGCCAAAATAAAGTAAAAAGTGACTTGTGGAAAATCGTCCATTTCTCTGCAACCATACAAGCTAGAAACCATTTTGTGGTATCTATATGATCCTATGGGTTCATTCTATTTGTTGATGGGAACCAAAATTCATAATTCTAAAAATATTACAAATAATACTCATTTGAATAAAAAATGTATTTTTAACACTAAAAATTCAGTTATTGCGTAAATTTCGTCACTTCCGGTAACAGTGAAAGTGTTAAAATGGTTTGGAATAGTCGACTGTGGAAATAGGCAACGGATAGTGAAAGAAAATTGAAAATCGAATAATAATTGATTCTTTTACAGCCAAAATAACGTGAAAAGTGACTCATGCAAAATTGTCCATTTCTCGGCAACTACTTATATTACAAACTAATTTTCACGCATATTCTCTTCGTATGGATGATAGCTACAAGTTTATAAAAGTTACAAAGAAATATTTTAAAATTTGAAAAGCCTGAATAGGTTGTAAATAGGTCAATTTTACACCATTTTAGCCTCTTAATCGAATTTGCTCGAAAATGAAATCGAAATTAAAAAAACTGCTTCCTACATTTTTTGCGCCTTGAAAGGGCACACTCTTTGAGTCAGATAATTTTTCCAAAAAATAATATTTGTTTTCGATATAAGAAAATAACTGTCAAAATTGTAGTTTTTGGTAAAATTATGCCACTTCCGGTGCCGACAGATAACACTTTCGGTAATAAAAAAAATGACAATTGAGACAACGAAGCATATGAACTTTGTTTTATACAAATCGAACAATAAAAAATTAATCTGGGACTGAAAAACTGAATTAGCCAATGGCGGCCAAGGAAAATTACTGAGACAATTTTTTTTACTATTTTTGCGCTAGTCAGATGACTCTTTAATTCTGTGCACAACACGACTAAAAAATATTCATAAATAAAAAAGTTTTTTGTAAAATTTTAAATTTTCGAAATTGAGCGCCTAATATCTTCGAAGATATGCCGAAAATCAAAAATCGAAAGTAGCGTAGCTATGTGCCCTGTCTCCGACTATGCCAAAATGTATCGAAAGTTAAAATCCAATGATTATTGTTAAAATTACTGCAATATTTTCAAAAACGATAACTTCGGTGATTTCGGACATTTCGCATTGTCGCAGAACGTTCAAAATAGCTTTATCCTCTAAGTCACACCCACTTTCCCAGTAAAACCGAAGAAATCGTAACGATGCGACAAGTGGTTGCTGAGATATAGTCAAAGTGGAATTGGAATAATAATAAGAATAATAATAAGAACTAGACCTGCATGCAGGAATGACGGGTTTCACTGGTGCCACGTTACCCTTGAACATGTCACTTCCGGTGCCGAGCTACCTTGAACATATGTCACATCCGGTACCAACGAAACTACTAAACAGGTTTCCAAATAAACATTGCTCACATTAAAAAAAAACGGGGAATCAACCAAATCCAGCAATATCATTTCATTTTATACATTTGTTACTTGTAAATGATATTGACAAAATTACATTTCTTCCGGTGTTCATAAAAATGTTTTATTAATTTTATGAAATTAGAAATGGCATAGATATCATAATATAGTGAAAAAATTTTTGTAAATTGAATAATAATTGCCACTTTTAAAGACCAAAAAAATTGAAAAGTCACTTGTAGAAAATCGGCTATTTCTCTGCAACCGTACAAGTTAGGAACCATTTTGAGGTATCTGTATGATCGTATGGGTTCATTCTATTTGTTGATTGGCATCAAATATCATAATTTGAAAAAGATTTCAAAACAGACTCATTTGAATAAAATGTCTGTTTTGAAGGCTACAAATACAGTTTTTGCCAAAATGACGTTACTTCCGGTGATAATGTAAATCTTAAATTACTTGTATAAAATCCTAAATGGCATTAGGTATAACATGGTGTAAAGTTTATGAAAATCGAATAATAATTGACACTTTTATGGCCCCAAAACCTTCAAAAGTGACCTGTAGAAAACCGTCTATTTCTCGGCAACCGAACAAGTTAGAAACAATTTTATGATATCTATATGAACATATGAGTTGTGTTTATATGTGAATTTAAACCAAAAGTTAAAATTATTAATACATATTAAGTAATTCTTGTTTGAATAAAACATTGATTTAAAAAGATTAAAATGCAGTTTTTAACAAAAAGACGTCACTTCCGATGTCAATTTTAAATTGTATTCAACTTGATATGACGCTACGTGCTTTTTGAATCAAATGATGTCACTTTTATAAAAATCCAATAATAATTGACTATTTTACGGGCAAAATAACGAAAACAGTGACTTATGCAGAACTGCCCATTTCTTGGCAACTGCTTATATTACAAACTAATTTTAACATACATTTTCTTCGTATGGATTATAGCTACAAGTTTTTAAAAGTTACGAAGAAATATTTTAAAATCTGAAAAGCCTGAATAGGTTGTAAATAGGTCAATTTTACACCATTTTTAGCCTTTTAATCGAATTTGCTCGAAAATGAAATCGAAATTAAAAAAACTGCTTCCGACATTTTTTGCGCCTTGAAAGGGCAAAATCTTTGGGTCATATAATTTTTCAAAAAAATAATATTTGTTTTCGAAAAATGGTACCTAACTGTCAAAATTGTAGTTTTTGGTAAAATTATGCCACTTCCGGTGCCGACAGATAACACTTTTGGTAATAAAAAAAATGACAATTGAGACAAAGAAGCATATGAACTTTGTTTTATACAAATCGAACATGAAAAAATCAATATAGGACTGAAAAACTGAATTAGCCCATGGCGGCCAAGGAAAATTACCGAGGCAAAAAATGTTAACATTTTTGCGCTAGTCAGATGACTCTTTAATTCTGTGCACAACACGACTAAAAAATATTCATAAATAAAAAAGTTTTTTGTAAAATTTTAAATTTTCGAAATTTGGCGCCAAATATCTTCGAAGATTTGCAGAAAATCAAAAATCGAAAGTAGCTTAGCTATGTGCCCTGTCTCCGGCTATGCCAAAATGTATCGAAAGTTAAAATCCAATGATTAATGTTAAAATTACTGCAATATTTTCAAAAACGATCATTTGGTGATTTCGGACATTTCGCATTGTCGCAGAACGTTCAAAATAGCTTTATCCTCTAAGTCACACCCACTTTCCCAGTAAAACCGAAGAAATCGTAACGATGCGACACGTAGTTGCTGAGATCTATTCAAATTGGAATCTGAATAATAATAATAATAAGAATAATAATTTTAACAAAAACAATAGTGTTTCACACAAGCTTCGCAGTGTGAAACCCTAATAAGAATAATAATTTTAACAAAAACAATAGTGTTTCACACAAGCTACGCAGTGTGAAACCCTAATAATAATTTTAACAAAAACAATAGTGTTTCACACAAGCTACGCAGTGTGAAACCCTAATAAGAATAATAATTTTAACAAAAACAATAGTGTTTCACACAAGCTACGCAGTGTGAAACCCTAATAAACTAGACCTGCATGCAGGAATGACGGGTTTCACTGGTGCCACGTTACCCTTAAACATGTGACTTCCGGTGCCAAGTTACTCTTGAACATATGTCACTTCCGGTACCAGCGAAACCACTAAACAGGTTTCCAAATTAACATTGCACACAAATAAAATGGACATTGAATCAACAAAATCCAGCAATATCAATTCATTTTATACATTTGTTACTTGTAAATGATCTTGACAAAATTAAATTACTCCCGGTGTTAATGCAAATGTTCAATTAGTCTTATGAAATCAGAAATGGCATACGATATCATATAGTGAAAATTTTATGTAAATCGAATAATAATTGCCACTTTTAAAGACCAAAAAACTTGAAAAGTGACTTGTAGGAAATCGGCTATTTCTCTGCAACCGTACAAGTTAGAAACCATTTTGTGGTATCTGTATGATCGTATGGGTTCATTCTATTTGTTGATTGGCATCAAATACCATACTTTGAAAAAGATTTCAAAACAGACTCATTTGAATAAAATATCTGTTTTAGAGGCTAAAAATACAGATTTTGCCAAAATGACGTTACTTCCGGTGATAATGAAAATCTTAAATTACTTGTATGAAATCCCAAATGGCATTAGGTATAACATGGTGTGACGTTTATGAAAATCGAATAATAATTGACCCTTTTATGGCCCCGAAACCTTCAAAAGTGACCTGTAGAAAACCGTCTATTTCTCGGCAACCGAACAAGTTAGAAACCATTTTATGATATCTATATGACCATATGAGTTTTGTTTATATCTGAATTTAAACCAAAAGTTAAAATTATTAATACATATTAAGTTATTCTTGGTTGAATAAAACATTGATTTAAAAAGTTTAAAATGCATTTTTTGACCAAATGATGTCACTTCCGGTGTCAATTTTAAATTATCATCAACTTGATATGACGCTACGTGCTTTTTGAATCAAATGATGTCACTTTTATAAAAATCCAATCATAATTGACTATTTTACAGGCAAAATAACGAAAACAGTGACTTGTACAGAACTGCCCATTTCTTGGTAACTGCTTATAGTACAAACGAATTTTAACATACATTTTCTTGGTATGGATTATAGCTACAAGTTTATAAAAGTTACGAAGAAATATTTTAAAATCTGAAAAGCCTGAATAGGTTGTAAATAGGCCAATTTTACACCGTTTTTAGCCTCTTAATCGAATTTGCTCGAAAATGAAATCGAAATTAAAAAAACTGCTTCCTACATTTTTTGCGCCTTGAAAGGGCACACTCTTTGAGTCAAATAATTTTTCCAAAAAATAATATTTGTTTTCGAAGAAGGAAAATAACTGTCAAAATTGTAGTTTTTGGTAAAATTATGCCACTTCCGGTGCCGACAGATAAAACTTTTGGTAATAAAAAAAATGACAATTGATACAACGAAGCATATGAACTTTGTTTTATACAAATCGAACAATAAAAAATTAATCTAGGACTTAAAAACTGAATTAGCCAATGGCGGCCAAGGTAAATTACTGAGACAAAATTCTTTAACATTTTTGCACTAGTCAGATGACCCTTTAATTCTGTGCATAATACGGCTAAAAAATATTCATAAATAAAAAAGTTTTTTGTAAAATTTTAAATTTTCAAAATTTGGCGCCTAATATCTTTGAAGATTTACCGAAAATCAAAAATCGAAAGTAGTGTAGCTATGTGCCCTGTCTCCGGCTATGCCAAAATGTATCGAAAGTTAAAATTCAATGATTATTGTTAAAATTATTGCAATATTTCAAAAAACGATAATTTGGTGATTTCGGACATTTCGCATTGTCGCAGAACGTTCAAAATAGCTTTATCCTCTAAGTCACACCCACTTTCCCAGTAAAACCGAAGAAATCGTAACGATGCGACAAGCAGTTGCTGAGATCTACTCAAAACAAAAGAAGAATAATAATAATAAGAATAACTAGACCTGCAAGCAGCACTGAACCGGCTTTCAGGAATCATACAGGAAGTTTATTATACCATAGCCGATCCATTGAGCTACCAAACTATACTTTAGGTTGTTTTGCTTTAGTGACACCCTCTATCATATGTAAAAGTAATATTTGCTGGCGAAAAGACCAGTCAAAATTGTAAATTATGGCAAAATTAAGTCACTTCCGGTGCCGAAAGAAATTTTTATAGGTGAAAAATAAGTCGAAAATTCGCAACATACAAAATCCAAACGTTGTTTTATACATTTCGGGCAATAAATAATTAACCTAGAACCCATAAACTGAAATTAAGAAGGTAAAAAACTTAAAAGTGACCCTGGGAAAATTGGTTATTATTCGACAAGGGAACATGCTAGAAGCCTTTTCTTGATATCAATGTGATGGTATTGATTCACTCTTACTGCCCATTAGAGTCAGGCGTTATAAAGTTAAACGAATAATGAATATAAATCACTTCTAAAAAATGTTTGTTTTGAAGGCTAAAAATACGTTTTTTTGCAAAAATTACATTACTTCCGGTGATATTGAAAATGTTAACTTGGTTCATAGAAGTCATAAATTGCATAAGGTATCAAATGGTAAAAAAATTATAAAAATCGAATAATAATTGACACTTTTATATACCAAAAACCTTGAAAAGTGACTTATGGAAGATCGCCTATTTCTCTGTAAACGTACAAGTTAGAAACCATTTTGTGGTATCTGTATGGTCTTATGGCTTCATTCTATTCGTTGATGAGAATCAAATATCATAATTTTAAAAATATTATAAGGGAGACTGATTTGAATAAAATTTTAGTTTTTTAGGTTAAAAATACAGTTTTTGCCCAAATGACGTCATTTCCGGTCACAGTGAAAATGTAAAATTGGCTTGACCTAGTCCAAATTGGCATTAGGCATCAAATGGGAAAAAAATATTGCAAATCGAATAATAATTCACTCTTGCATAGGCAAAATAACGTGAAAAGTGATGCATGCAAAATTGCATATTTCTCGGCAACTGCTCATATTACAAACTAATTTTCGCATACATTCTCTTCGTCTGGATTAGTGCTACGAGTTTATGGAAATTACAAATAAATATTTCAAAATATGAAGACGCTGAATGAATTGTAAATAACTGAATTTTACACTTTATTTTACATTTTATTCGAAATTGCCCGAAAATGGAATTGAAATTTAAAAATATGAGCTAAGGATTTTGTGCACCTTTGCAGGGTGCATCCATTTAGTTATATCAGTTTTGAAAAAAAATAATATTTGCTTTCAAAAAGTGGTACAGAACTGTCAAAATTGTAGTTTTTGTTAATATTACGTCACTTCCGTTGCCGACAGAAAAATTTCACCGTAACAAAAAAAATTACAATTGGGACCACGGAGCATATGAACTTTGTTTTATACAAATCGAACAATAAATAATTTTTCTGGGTACGAAAAACTAAATTAGCCGATGGCGGCTAACACAAATTACCGAGACAATTTTTTTTTTCTCATTTCTGCTCAAGTAGGATGATAGTTTAACCCCGTGTAAAATATCATCAAAAAATATTCATAAATAAAAAAGATTTTCGTAAAAAAAATAATTTTTTTCAAAATATCGGACATTTTTTCGACTACTTCCGGTTTTACGATCGTTGTTGTGATAGCTTTACGAAGTTCTTTGGATACTTAACTTTCTGTACCAGAAATGTCAGAAACATCCATTGAGCAGTTTTGAAAAAAAAGATAAATTAAAGAGCGTTTACAAAAATTTAACGATTTTTCAATTTTTTCAAAGTTTGATGCCATTTTTGGACCACCTATATTATTTCAATGCTTTTCATTTTTGATTCACTATAATAGACAACCGATAGGACTTTGAGTAAGAAAAGTTTAAGAAAAATCTGCGGCGTCGTTTTCGAGAAAAGGACGTCTCAGAATGTTAAAAAATCGGAAAATACTAGATTTTTGGCATACAATAATTTATTTCCTTACCATCGATATCGTAATATTTAGATACCATATGATGGTCCATTAATAGGGCTATCCAACGACACTTTAGTTCTTTTGGTCCGCTATTACCTAAGGGAGAAATCAAGTTTTTCGCAAGTGCGACAATGTTTTTAACCTTTTTTTTCATTTTTTGAATACTTCCGGTATGGTTATTATTGTCGGTATAGTTTTAATAACCGGTTTGGGCACTAAAATAGCCACAGTGCTCTGTAATGACATATTACATTATCTGATCAGATAAAATGCCCCTGAGAAATCCTAGGTTCAAAAGTGCCAAAAATGCAAAAAATTTAAAATATCGAAAATTAAATTTCAATAACTACATACATATTATACATCGTTAGAATCGTAATTAGGTCAGCAATCTGAATATACAGTCGTTTTTTGGAAATCTTTGAAAATAAAAAAATAGCAGAGCATTTTCCAAAATTTCACGATTTTTCGACTTTTTTCGATTTTCAGTCCGTTATTTCACCTTTTCCAGATATTTCAAAGTCGTAATGGAATGTTTCGTACACAAGACTACTGCAAGGTCTCTCGATAGAGAAAGTTTCATAAAAAACTGTGGAGCAGTTTTCGAGATACAGGCATCTAAAAACGCTCCAAATCAGAAAATACTTGATTTTCAGCGAGCCATATTTTGCTTCCTGCTGATCGTGTCCGTACGAATTGGGTATCATTCAGTGGTCCAATTACCGCCCGACCAAATGATACCTTAATTTGTTTAATCCGTTGATATCGGACGGAAAAATCGTGTTTTTACCCAAAACACCAATTTTTCACGTTTTTTTCAAAATATCGCATAGTATTTCGACTACTTCCGGTTTACGGATTGTTGTTGAAATTGCTTTAAACGGTGGTTTGACCATATTACTTCATGTTCCAGGAATTTCAGAAACGTCGATCCGGCCGTAAAACGAAACTTAAGCTCACAAAATGTGAAGAAAATTCGAAAAAAATCGAAAAATAAAGGGCGATGACTCTGAATGAAACTTATATTACTGGAACCGTATTGCCTTCAGGTATCCAAAAATGTAGGTCAAATTTGAAAATTTTGAAAAATAACAAAAAATGTGTCTTAAACAACATATTTTCATTTTTCGAATGCTAGAAGTCAGCGGCGAAGTTTCTAAATTGCAAAATTTTCAACTGCTATCGTCCGAGAAAAGACTCAGGGTTTCCAAAAATGTAATTTGTATGAAAATAGGTACAGAATTGACGAATCTACGGCCGTTTTTTAATTTTTTGGCACCGCACAAAATTTGGCCACTTCCGGTCTGCGCAGAAGTTTCAAATACAGTGGAAGGGATGGCCACTATATGGTTTCCTGATAGAAAATTACGTCCCAGATCTGTATCTGTTACAGACACTGAGAAATAGGCTCCCCCGAAAAATAAAATAATAATAATAAACTAGATCTGCTACTGTCCCATGCAGATATGAAAGCTTTCATATTCATCGTCACGTGTCATAGATTATATCAAGTATCTCAAATAAAAGGATAAGAATAACAAACTATCAAAATTGGTCAAAAACTCGCGAAGTTACAAGTCTAAATATAGTATGAAACATTGCATAATCTGAAAACTAAAGGGAAATAACTGATACTTGTGTTGCTGTAATCGGGATGACTTCCCACTTCAAAACTTTCAGAAAAATGAAATGAAAATGGTAAGAAAACATCGAAAAATTAAATGAGAAAACTTTGAACAAAACTAAAAACTTTTGAATCAGGTTGATTCCAATTGTTTGAATATTTACGTTAAATATGTAAATTTGGAAAATTATAAAGACATAATTATCAAAATCGGTCAAAACTCACAAAGTTACAAATTTAAATGTAGTGAGAAACATTGCACCCTCGGCAAAAAAATAATCTTTAAACTAAAGGGAAATAACCCAAACTTGTATAGCTGTAATCGGGCTTCCAAAATTAGAGATATGTTATATAATTATGGTTTCCAATATGTTTGGTTATAAGTAGGAAATCGTGACAACTTCTTAAGCATGTTTTAAACAAAGGGTCATAGACTGCAATATACAAGAATGGCGCTTTGCAATAAAAAAAAACTGCTCAAAGCAAGATTTCTATGCAGAAATGAAATAAGTAATAGAACCAGAAAAACATTTATCCACTATAATAAATAAGCAACATAGAGAAAATGAAATCAAATTGAATGGTTGTTTAACGTCCTACTGTTTTGTTCCTAAAATGGGCTAATGAAGACGGGCATACGCCATAAAGTGTGCAATGAGGGAAATTTTACCCGGGCAGCGGCGTTATGGCCTACGAGGTTGGACAGGCGACCATACTCCTTGTCACGTACAACCAAGAAATCGAAACAACGCCAGTTGACTCAATGACAGACGTTATGATACAGAGCGCACGTGCTAACCATTCAGTCACGCAACCTCCCTAAAATCTGCAAATTGCTGACCTACAGATAGAAACATTTCAACCGGGCGAAATCTTCTATTTTATTAGTTTAACTTGCACGGTACCTTTAGTTATAAACCGAATATTACAAAACTTTTAAAAATAAGCTCCCCCTGACCAGCTAAATCGTTCGCAATAAACGTTTTCCCCTTAAAATCGGCAAATTGCTGACTTTAAAGTGAGAAACATTACAACCGGGTGAATTTTTCTGTTTTATCACTTTTACAGTATCTTTGATTACCATCCGATTATTACAAAACTTTAAAAATAAAAAAAAAGAGAGAAATGCGGCTTAACGTCCATTCGACACAAACTAGGTCATTTCGGGACTAACATATGTTTTTTTAATTTTATTTAAAAACTCCCCTTGCGCGTACTGGTCTTTAGCTGTTGGGAGGAAACCGAATGGCACGGAGAAAACCCACGAGGTTGGACACCATACTCCATGTCACGTGCAATCTCGAAATCGAAACGACGCCCGTTGACTCAATGACAGACGTTACGATACAGCGTGCACATGCTAACCATTCAGCCATTCAGCCTCACTTAAAAATAAGCTCCCCCTGACCAGCTTAATTGTTCGCAATAAACATTTGCCCTCTAAAATCGGCAAATTGCTGACTTTAAAGTGGGAAACATTATAACCGGGCGAAATTTTATGTTTTAACAGTTTAATTCGCACAGTATTTTAATTACCAACCGATTATTACAAAACTTTTGAAAATAAGCTCCAACTGACCAGCTTAATCGTATGCAATAAACGTTTGACCTGAATTGAAAGTTCTGCAACGAGGAAGATCATCTCGATTTTCCGGCGTAGTCCCCCCTTGTCAGTGAGGCAGAACGGAGGGCCTGACAAGGACAGCTGTCTAGTCGTTCGGGTGGGACGAAAAACCAAGGTCGCGTGTACACATTGGAGTGCACGTAAAATATCCCTAAGCAGTTGGAATTCGATACTGTTGAATAAGCTCTATACAATGACTAAATGTGCAGATTGTAGTCACACACACTGCATGTTTCGCTTAACAATGAAAGGGTGCCGTTTTCAATGTTCGATCCTTTTATTCTTCTACTCCAGATATTTTGGACTGTTGATCGAAGTTTTCATTTAAAAGACTACCGATAAGACTCTTTGTAGAAGAAGTTCCCAAAAAGTATTATGTTGACTTTAAGAGAAAAGAACCTTTAAAGATGCTCCAAATCGTAAACATACGACTTTTTGTTTACAGTACCTTTGATTACCAACCGATTATTACAAAACTTTAAAAATAAAAGAGAAAGAGAGAAATGCGGCTCAACGTCCATTCGACACAAACTAGGTCATTTCGGGACCAACATATGTTTTTTAATTGTATTTATAAACTAGCCTTGCGCGTACGGGTCTTTAGCCGTGGGAGGAAACCGAAGGACACGGAGAAAACCCACGAGGTTGGACATCATACTCCATGTCACGTGCAACTTGGAAATCGAAACGACGCCGGTTGACTCAATGACAGACGTTACGATACAGCGCGCGTATGCTAACCATTCAGCCTCCCTAAAATCTGGAAATTGCTGACTTATAGCAAGAAACATTTTAACCGGGCGAAATTTTCTGTTTTAACAGTTTAATTCACACGGTATTTTAATTACCAACCGATTATTACAAAACTTTTGAAAATAAGCTCCAACTGACCAGCTTAATCGTATGCAATAAACGTTTGGCCTGAATTGAAAGTTCTGCAACGAGGAAGATCATCTCGATTTTCCGGCGTGGTCCCCCCTTGTCAGTGAGGCAGAACGGAGGGCCTGACAAGGACAGCTGTCTAGTCGTTCGGGTGGGACGAAAAACCAAGGTCGCGTGTACACATTGGAGTGCACGTAAAATATCCCTAAGCAGTTGGAATTCGATACTGTTGAATAAGCTTTATACAATGACTAAATGTGCAGATTGTAGTCACACACACTGCATGTTTCGCTTAACAATGAAAGGGTGCCGTTTTCAATGTTCGATCCTTTTATTCTTCTACTCCAGATATTTTGGACTGTTGATCGAAGTTTTCATATAAAAGACTACCGATAAGACTCTTTGTAGAAGAAGTTCCCAAAAAGTATTATGTTGACTTTAAGAGAAAAGAACCTTTAAAGATGCTCCAAATCGTAAACATACGACTTTTTGGATTTTCGATCTCTTTTTTTCAGCTATCCCTGATATTTAAAAAAAAGATACAACGATTTCACACAACAGGCCAGCTATTACCCTCTCGATTAACAAGAGTTTCACCGCCCTCCCTTCATTATAACCGAAGTTATCTTGCCCTAAAGAATCAACAAATCAGCATGCTTATTTCTGCTTACCCTAGGCAGAAAGTGCTCATCTTTGAACTCAATCATGACATTGACATAGTGAACGTCTACACCAAGATTGAACATTCTAGCTTAATTAGAATGAGAGTTATTGTGCTCAAAAGTCTCGGCCCTTCAAATTGCTTCTATTTTTGATTTTCAATTCAAAATGGTGACTCCCGGTTGACCTAAATCAAAATTCTGTTCGCGACATTTTTTAGACCTTCCTACAAGGATTCAGAAAATATAACCCCCGAGTCTGTAAGTAAAATAGCAAAAAAGGCTTATTGATTTTTCACGTTTCAAGATGGTGGCACTTCCGGTTCGATCGACAAACTTTATATTTTGTGTACAAATCAGTAATTACTTGTCTAGTATCCAAAAAAAAAATCAGGTCATTCTGACCTATATTTCGATGATTTTTTTGAAAATTTTGATCTTTAATTTCGTCAAGGGGAGATAATTTAGAAAATTTCTAATTATATTTTTGAAGTCACATCGGTAAGGTCTACATATATACTAAATTTCATGACAATCGTACAACTATTAAAGAAGTTGTCAAATTGGTCTAAACTTCCGGTTCGAAATCACAGCGACGAATTTTCGAAATTCGAAAATGTGAAACTGCAGATGAAAATGATTTTTTTCAAGGTATTCAAAGAAAAAAGAATTAGTAAAATCGGTCAAAAAATAACAATGTTACGACTATGCTTTGTCAATTTCGTCGTTCGTAAATTTCGGTGATTTCGGATTCGTAAAACGTTTTGAAAATATATTTAATCAAGGTTCGCACCCCATTTTTGGGGGGGTAGGTCAAAATTTCAGAAAGATCCTACGGATAGATTCTGAGAAATCCGATTTGCAGAAAACACACAAAAAAAAAAAATAATAATAACTAGATCTGCTACTGTCCCATGCAGATATGAAAGCTTTCATATTCATCGTCACGTGTCATTGATTGTATCAAGTAACCTAAATAAAAGGATACGAAGAAAAAATTATTAAAATTGGTCAAAAACTCGCGAAGTTACAAGTCTAAATATAGTATGAAACATTGCACCCAGGCATAACAATAATCTGAAAACTAAAGGGAAATAACTGAAACTTGTATTACTGTAATGAGACGGATGAGAAAATGAAATGAAAATGGCGGGAAAAAAAAATTAAAAATGGCAGGTTGGACAGGCGACCTTACTCCTTGTCACGTACAACCGGGCATTCGAAAACACGCTAGTTAACTCAATGACAGGCGCGCGTGCTTACCATTCAGCCACTCAACCCCCCTTTGAAATCAGACACGTGCAATATGTCATATAGGAAGAATAAGAAGTCGCTCACAACAAAATGGTAAATTAATGAGTTTAGGTCAAAAGGTTGAGCTACTGTTTTAGAGTACTTAATAGTTTTAAAGAGACACGTTAAGGGTTGTTCATAGTTAAATGAAAGTTTAATTTTAAATAAGACCAATAAAATTAGGATTTAATAATGCCAGACTAATATTTCCAATATGTTTGGTTATAAGTAGGAAATCGTGACGACTTCTTAAGCATGTTTTAAACAAAGGATCATGTTTGTTTAAACAAGAATGGCACTCTGCAATAAAAAAAACTGGCCAAAGCAAGATTTCTATGCAGAAATTAAATAATTGCTAGAACCAGAAAAATATTTATCCACTATAATAAATAAGCAACATAGAGAAAATGAAATGAAATTGAATGGGGTTTAACGTCCGACTGTTCTGCTCCTAAAATGGGCTAATGAAGACGGGCATATGCCATAATGTGTGCAATGAGGGAAATTTTACCCGGGCAGCGGCGGTTACGGCCTACGAGGTTGGACAGGCAACCATACTCCTTGTCACGTACAACCAAAAAATCGAAACAACGGCAGTTGACTCAATGACAGACGTTATGATACAGAGCGCACGTGCTAACCATTCAGCCACGCAACCTCCCTAAAATCGGCAAATTGCTGACCTACAGCGAGAAACATTTCAACCGGGCCAAATTTTCTATTGTAACAGTTTAATTTGCACGGTACCTTTAGTTATCAACCGAATATTACAAAACTTTTAAAAATAAGCTCCCCCCTGACCAGCTTAAGCGTTCGCAATAAACGTTTGCCACTTAAAATCGGGAAATTGCTGACTTTAAAGTGAGAAACATTACAACCGGGCGAAATTTTCTGTTTTATCACTTTTACAGTACCTTTGATTACCAACCGATTATTTTCTGTTTTATCACTTTTACAGTACCTTTGATTACCAACCGATTATTACAAAACTTTAAAAATAAAAGAGAAAGAGAGAAATGCGGCCTAATGTCCATTCGACACAAACTAGGTCATTTCGGGACTAACATATGTTTTTTAATTTTATTTAAAAACTCCCCCTGCGCTTACAGGTCTTTAGCCGTTGGGAGGAAACCGAAGAACACGGAGAAAACCCACAAGGTTGGACATCATACTTCATGTCACGTGCAACCTGGAGATCGAAACGACGCCCGTTGACTCAATGACAGACGTTACGATACAATGCGCACATGCTAACCATTCAGCCATTCAGCCTCCCTGAATTCAGAAAATTGCTGACTTATAGCAAGAAACATTTCAACCGGGCGAAATTTTCTGTTTTAACAGTTTAATGTGCACGGTACTTTAATTACCAACCGATTATTACAAAACTTTTGAAAATAAGCTCCAACTGACCAGCTTAATCGTATGCAATAAACGTTTTCGCCTGAATTGAAAGTTCTGCACGGAGAAAGTTCATCTCGATTTCCCGGCGTGGTTCCCCTTGTCAGTGAGGCAGAACGGAGGGCCTGACAAGCACAGCTGTCTAGTCATTCGGATGGGACGAAAAACCAAGGTCCCGTGTACACATTGGAGTGCACGTAAAATATCCCTAAGCAGTTGGAATTCGATACTGTTGAATAAGCTCTATACGATGACTAAATGTGTAGATTGTAGTCACCCACACTGCATGTTTCGCTTAACAATGAAAGGGTGCCGTTTTCAATGTTCGATCCTTTTGTTCTTCTACTCCTGATATGTTGGACTGTTGATCGATGGTTTCATATAAAAGACTACCAATAAGACTCTTTGTACAAGAAGTTCCCAAAAAATATTATGTTGACTTTACGAGAAAGACCTCTAAACATGCTCCAAATTGTAAAAATACGACTTTTTGGGTTTTCAATCTCTTTTTTTCGGCTATCCCTGATATTTAGAAAAAATAATACAATGATTTCACACAACAGGCTAGCTATTAGACTCTCTATTGACAAAAGTTTCACCGCCCTCCCTTCATTATAACCGAAGTTATCGTGCCCTAAAGAATCAACAAATTAGCTTGTTTATCTCTGCTTACCCTAAGCAGAAAATGCTCATATTTAAACTCAATCATAACATTGACCTAGTGAACGTCTACACCAAGTTTGAACATTCTAGCTTAATTAGAAGGAGAGTAATTGTGTTCCAAAGTCCCGACCCTTCAAATTGCTTCTATTTTTCATTTTCAATTCAAAATGGTGACCATCACGTGACCGAAATCAAAATTCTATTCGCGACATTTTTTAGGCCTTCCTACAAGGATTCGGAAAATATAACTCCCGAGTCTGTAAGTAAAATAGCAAAAAAGCCTTATTGATTTTTCACTTTTAAATATGGCGGCACTTCCGGTTCGATCGACAAACTCCATATTTTGTGTACAAATCAGTAATTACTTATCTAGTATCCAAAAAAAAAATCAGGTCATTCTGACCTATATTTCGATGATTTTTTTGAAAATTTTGATCCTTAATTTCGTCAAGGGGAGATAATTTAGAAAATTTCTAATTATATTTTTGAAGTCACATCGGTAGGATCTACTTAGATACTAAATTTCATGAAAATCGTACAACTATTAAAGAAGTTGTCAAATTGGTCTAATCTTCCGGTTCGAAATCACAGCGACGAATTTTCGAAATTCGAAAATGTGAAACTGCAGATGAAAATGGTTTTTTTAAAGGTATTCAAAGAAAAAAGAATTAGTAAAATCGGTCAAAAAATAACAAAGTTACGACTATGCATTGTCATTTTTTTCGTTCGTAAAATTCGGTGATTTCGGATTCGTAAAACGTTTCGAAAATATATTTAATCAAGGTTCGCACCCCATTTTTGGGGGGGTAGGTCAAAATTTCAGAAAGATCCTATGGATAGATTCTGAGAAATCCGATTTGCAGAAAATACACAAAAAAAAAAAATAACTAGATCTGCTACTGTCCCATGCAGATATGAAAGCTTTCATATTCATCGTCACGTGTCATTGATTGTATCAAGTAACCTAAATAAAAGGATACGAAGAAAAAATTATTGAAATTGGTCAAAAACTCGCGAAGTTACAAGTCTAAATATAGTATGAAACATTGCACCCAGGCATAACAATAATCTGAAAACTAAAGGGAAATAACTGAAACTTGTATTACTGTAATGAGACGGATGAGAAAATGAAATGAAAATGGCGGGAAAAAAAAATTAAAAATGGCAGGTTGGACAGGCGACCTTACTCCTTGTCACGTACAACCGGGCATTCGAAAACACGCTAGTTTACTCAATGACAGGCGCGCGTGCTTACCATTCAGCCACTCAACCCCCCTTTGAAATCAGACACGTGCAATATGTCATATAGGAAGAATAAGAAGTCGCTCACAACAAAATGGTAAATTAATGAGTTTAGGTCAAAAGGTTGAGCTACTGTTTTAGAGTACTTAATAGTTTTAAAGAGACACGTTAAGGGTTGTTCATAGTTAAATGAAAGTTTAATTTTAAATAAGACCAATAAAATTAGGATTTAATAATGCCAGACTAATATTTCCAATATGTTTGGTTATAAGTAGGAAATCGTGACGACTTCTTAAGCATGTTTTAAACAAAGGATCATGTTTGTTTAAACAAGAATGGCACTCTGCAATAAAAAAAACTGGCCAAAGCAAGATTTCTATGCAGAAATTAAATAATTGCTAGAACCAGAAAAATATTTATCCACTATAATAAATAAGCAACATAGAGAAAATGAAATGAAATTGAATGGGGTTTAACGTCCGACTGTTCTGCTCCTAAAATGGGCTAATGAAGACGGGCATATGCCATAATGTGTGCAATGAGGGAAATTTTACCCGGGCAGCGGCGGTTACGGCCTACGAGGTTGGACAGGCAACCATACTCCTTGTCACGTACAACCAAAAAATCGAAACAACGGCAGTTGACTCAATGACAGACGTTATGATACAGAGCGCACGTGCTAACCATTCAGCCACGCAACCTCCCTAAAATCGGCAAATTGCTGACCTACAGCGAGAAACATTTCAACCGGGCCAAATTTTCTATTGTAACAGTTTAATTTGCACGGTACCTTTAGTTATCAACCGAATATTACAAAACTTTTAAAAATAAGCTCCCCCCTGACCAGCTTAAGCGTTCGCAATAAACGTTTGCCACTTAAAATCGGGAAATTGCTGACTTTAAAGTGAGAAACATTACAACCGGGCGAAATTTTCTGTTTTATGACTTTTACAGTACCTTTGATTACCAACCGATTATTTTCTGTTTTATCACTTTTACAGTACCTTTGATTACCAACCGATTATTACAAAACTTTAAAAATAAAAGAGAAAGAGAGAAATGCGGCCTAATGTCCATTCGACACAAACTAGGTCATTTCGGGACTAACATATGTTTTTTTAATTTTATTTAAAAACTCCCCCTGCGCTTACAGGTCTTTAGCCGTTGGGAGGAAACCGAAGAACACGGAGAAAACCCACAAGGTTGGACATCATACTTCATGTCACGTGCAACCTGGAGATCGAAACGACGCCCGTTGACTCAATGACAGACGTTACGATACAGTGCGCACATGCTAACCATTCAGCCATTCAGCCTCCCTGAATTCAGAAAATTGCTGACTTATAGCAAGAAACATTTCAACCGGGCGAAATTTTCTGTTTTAACAGTTTAATGTGCACGGTACTTTAATTACCAACCGATTATTACAAAACTTTTGAAAATAAGCTCCAACTGACCAGCTTAATCGTATGCAATAAACGTTTTCGCCTGAATTGAAAGTTCTGCACGGAGAAAGTTCATCTCGATTTCCCGGCGTGGTTCCCCTTGTCAGTGAGGCAGAACGGAGGGCCTGACAAGCACAGCTGTCTAGTCATTCGGATGGGACGAAAAACCAAGGTCCCGTGTACACATTGGAGTGCACGTTAAATATCCCTAAGCAGTTGGAATTCGATACTGTTGAATAAGCTCTATACGATGACTAAATGTGTAGATTGTAGTCACCCACACTGCATGTTTCGCTTAACAATGAAAGGGTGCCGTTTTCAATGTTCGATCCTTTTGTTCTTCTACTTTTGATATGTTGGACTGTTGATCGATGGTTTCATATAAAAGACTACCAATAAGACTCTTTGTACAAGAAGTTCCCCAAAAATATTATGTTGACTTTACGAGAAAGACCTCTAAACATGCTCCAAATTGTAAAAATACGACTTTTTGGGTTTTCAATCTCTTTTTTTCGGCTATCCCTGATATTTAGAAAAAATAATACAATGATTTCACACAACAGGCTAGCTATTAGACTCTCTATTGACAAAAGTTTCACCGCCCTCCCTTCATTATAACCGAAGTTATCGTGCCCTAAAGAATCAACAAATTAGCTTGTTTATCTCTGCTTACCCTAAGCAGAAAATGCTCATCTTTGAACTCAATCATAACATTGACCTAGTGAACGTCTACACCAAGTTTGAACATTCTAGCTTAATTAGAAGGAGAGTAATTGTGTTCCAAAGTCCCGACCCTTCAAATTGCTTCTATTTTTCATTTTCAATTCAAAATGGTGACCATCACGTGACCGAAATCAAAATTCTATCCGCGACATTTTTTAGGCCTTCCTACAAGGATTCAGAAAATATAACTCCCGAGTCTGTAAGTAAAATAGCAAAAAAGCCTTATTGATTTTTCACTTTTAAATATGGCGGCACTTCCGGTTCGATCGACAAACTCCATATTTTGTGTACAAATCAGTAATTACTTATCTAGTATCCAAAAAAAAAATCAGGTCATTCTGACCTATATTTCGATGATTTTTTTGAAAATTTTGATCCTTAATTTCGTCAAGGGGAGATAATTTAGAAAATTTCTAATTATATTTTTGAAGTCACATCGGTAGGATCTACTTAGATACTAAATTTCATGAAAATCGTACAACTATTAAAGAAGTTGTCAAATTGGTCTAATCTTCCGGTTCGAAATCACAGCGACGAATTTTCGAAATTCGAAAATGTGAAACTGCAGATGAAAATGGTTTTTTTAAAGGTATTCAAAGAAAAAAGAATTAGTAAAATCGGTCAAAAAATAACAAAGTTACGACTATGCATTGTCATTTTTTTCGTTCGTAAAATTCGGTGATTTCGGATTCGTAAAACGTTTCGAAAATATATTTAATCAAGGTTCGCACCCCATTTTTGGGGGGGTAGGTCAAAATTTCAGAAAGATCCTATGGATAGATTCTGAGAAATCCGATTTGCAGAAAACACACAAAAAAAAAAATAATAATAATAATAACTTTAACAGAAACAATAAGCTTTCATATGTAATATGAAAGCTTAATAATAATAACTTTAACAGAAACAATAAGCTTTCATATGTAATATGAAAGCTTAACTAGATCTGCTACTGTCCCATGCAGATATGAAAGCTTTCATATTCATCGTCACGTGTCATCGATTATATCAAGTATCTCAAATAAAAGGATAAGAATAACAAACTATCAAAATTGGTCAAAAACTCGCGAAGTTACAAGTCTAAATATAGTATGAAACATTGAGTAATCTGAAAACTAAAGGGAAATAACTGATACGTGTGTTGCTGTAATCGGGATGAATGAGATAACTTTGAACAAAACTAAAACTTTTTGAATCAGGTTGAACTCAACTGTTTGAATATGTACGTTAAATATGTAGATTTGGAAAATTATAAAGACATAATATCAAAATCGTTCAAAAACTCACAAAGTTACAAATTTAAATGTAGTGAGAAACATTGCACCCGGGCAAAAAAATAATCTTTAAAGTAAAGGGAAATAACCTAAACTTGTATAGCTGTAATCGGGCTTCCAAAATTAGAGATATGTTATATAATTATGGTTTCCAATATGTTTGGTTATAAGTAGGAAATCGTGACAACTTCTTAAGCATGTTTCAAACAAAGGGTCATAGACTGCAATATACAAGAATGGCACTCTGCAATAAAAAAAACTGGCCAGAGATTTCTATGCAGAAATTAAATAATTGCTAGAACCAGAAAAATATTTATCCACTATAATAAATAAGCAACATAGAGAAAATGAAATGAAATTGAATGGGGTTTAACGTCCTACTGTTCTGCTCCTACAATGGGCTAATGAAGACGGGCATACGCCATAAAGTGTGCAATGAGGGAAATTTTACCCGGGCAGCGCCGTTACGGCCTACGAGGTTGGTAAGGCGACCATACTCCTTATCACGTACAACCAAGAAATCGAAACAAGGACAGTTGACTCAATGACAGACGTTATGATACAGAGCGCACGTGCTAACCATTCAGCCACGCAACCTCCCTAAAATCGGCAAATTGCTGACCTACAGCGAGAAACATTTCAACCGGGCCAAATTTTCTATTTTAACAGTTTAATTTGCACGGTACCTTTAGTTATCAACCGAATATTACGAAACTTTTAAAAATAAGCTCCCCCTGACCAGCTTAATCGTTCGCAATAAACTTTTTTTCGGCTATCCCTGATATTTAAAAAAAATGATACAATCATTTCACACAACAGGCTACCTATTAGACTCTCTATTGACAAAAGTTTCACCGCCCTCCCTTCATTATAACCGAAGTTATCGTGCCCTAAAGAATCAACAAATCAGCATGCTTATCTCTGCTTACCCTAAGCAGAAAATGCTCATCTTTGAACTCAATCAAGATAGTGACCTAGTGAACGTCTACACCAAGTTTGAACATTCTAGCTCAATTAGAAGGAGAGTTATTGTGTTCCGAAGTCCGGGCCTTTCAAATTGCTTCTATTTTTCATTTTCAATTCAAAATTGTGACCATCACATGACCGAAATCAAAATTCTGATCCGATAGATTTTTAGGCATTCCTTCAAGGATTCCGAAAATATAACTCCCGAGTCTGTAAGTAAAATAGCAAAAAAGCCTTTTTGATTTTTCACGTTTAAAGATGGTGGCACTTCCGGTTCGATCGACAAACTCCATATTTTGTGTACGAATCATTAATTCCTTGTCTAGTATCGAAAAAAAAAATTAGGTCATTCTGACCTATATTTCGACGATTTTTTTGAAAACTTTGATCCTTAATTTCACCAAGGGGAGATAATTTAGAAAATTTATAATTATATTTTTGAAGTCACATCGGTAAGATCTACTTGTATACTAAATTTCATGAAAATCGTACAACTATTAAAGAAGTTGTCAAATTGGTCTAACTTCCGGTTCGAAATCACAGCGACGAATTTTCGAAATTCGAAAATGTGAAACTGCAGATGAAAATGATTTTTTCAAGGTATTCAAAGAAAAAAGAATTAGTAAAATCGGTCAAAAAATAACAAAGTTACGACTATGCATTGTCAGTTTTTTCGTTCGTAAAATTCGGTGATTTCGGATTCGTAAAACGTTTTGAAAATATATTTAAACAACGTTCGCACCCCATTTTTGGGGGGTAGGTCAAGGTTTTAGAAAGATCCCATGGTTAGATTCTGAGAAATCCGATTTGCAGAAAATACACAAAAAAAAAATAATAATAATCTTAACAGAAACAATAAGCTTTCATATGTAATATGAAAGCTTAATAATCTTAACAGAAACAATAAGCTTTCAACAATAAGCTTTCATATGTAATATGAAAGCTTAATAATCTTAACAGAAACAATAAGCTTTCATATGTAATATGAAAGCTTAATAATAATAATTTTAGTAATCACAATAGGCTTTCAGACGAAAGTCTGAAAGCCTAATAATTTTAACAAAAACAATAGTGTTTCACACAAGCTTCGCAGTGTGAAACCCTAATAATAATTTTAACAAAAACAATAGTGTTTCACACAAGCTACGCAGTGTGAAACCCTAATAATTTTAACAAAAACAATAGTGTTTCACACAAGCTACGCAGTGTGAAACCCTAAATAACAATTATTATTAGGTATTCTTAGAAACTTGGATATGTACAAAATGACGTGATATTAACCCTAATATATTTACACATCCTAAATACGAGAACAACTAGTCGGGTTACTAAAGAACTGACTATTTCTGGGGCGGATCCAGAGGTCGGGTCCAACCACCCACCCCCTCCTGCTCAGCTACAAAAAAATAAATGAAATTACACCACAAAGTGATCCTACATCAGTATAAAACGATTTCTCTGTTTAAAAATAGGTTGCCAGGCAACGAAACATACGCCCACACAGCAGCCAAATCGTCCGGGCAGTCAACAAGAATAGTCGCATATTAAGGAATTATCAAAAAATCATTAGAATTTGTTTGGTTTTTATAATCAAACGTTTTTTTTAAATCATATAATAATTGTGACCTCCAGAGGCACCACAAGCTAAAAAGGGTGATTTTTCGTACAATCAGGGGACATAATTCAGGAAGTAATGACCCGATGGGCGCAAATATCGAAAGGAACCAAGATCTTTGGGTTTAAAACATACCTGTCAAGTTTCATCAAAATCGACTCAAAATTGTGACCTCTATAGGGTCCACAACCTTGATATAACATATTTTCACACTATTCGTGTACAAACGGCGGCCATTTTGTCCGTCAATTCTAGTCCGGTTTTCATGTAATTCAAACTCTCTCTTCTTTACCATGTAACGGTAATATAGTCAAACGTTTTTTTAAATCGGATAATAATTTTGACCTCCAGAGGGACCAAAAGCGAACAAAAGCGATGTTTCGGACAATCCGGGGACATAATTCAGGAAGTTATGATCCAATGGGCGCAAATATCGAAAGGAACCAAGATCTTTGGGTTATAAACATACATGTCAAGTTTCATCAAAATCGGTTCAAAATTGTGACCTCTATAAGGTCCACAACCTTTATATAACATATTTTCACAATATTCGTGTACAAACGGCGGCCATTTTGTCCGTCAATTTTGGTGCGATTTTCACAAAATTCATACTCAACCTTCATAACCATGGAACGGTGATATAATCAAACGTTTTTTTTAAATCGGATAACAATTTTGACCTCCAGAGGGACCACAAGCTAAAAAGGGCAATTTTTCGGACAATCAGGGGCCATAATTCAGGAAGTTACGATCCGATTGGCGCAAATATCGACAGGAATCAAGATCTTTGGGTTATAAACATGCATTTCAAGTTTCATCCAAATCGGTTCAAAATTGTGTCCTCTACACTGTTCACAACCTTGATATAACATATTTTCACACTGTTCGCGTACAAATGGCGGCCATTTTGTCCGTCAATTTTGGTCCGATTTTCACGAAATTCAAACTCGACCTTCATAACCATGGAACAATGATATAATCAAACGGTTTTTTAAATCGGATAACAATTTTGACCTCCATAGGGACCACAAGCTAAAAAGGGCAATTTTTCGGACAATCAGGGGCCATAATTCAGGAAGTTACGATCCGATTGGCGCAAATAACGAAAGGAACCAAGATATTTGGGTTATAAACATGCATTTCAAGTTTCATCCAAATCGGTTCAAAATTGTGACCTCTACACTGTTCACAACCTTGATTTAACATATTTTCACACTATTCGCGTACAAATGGCGGCCATTTTGTCCGTCAATTTTGGTCCGATTTTCACGAAATTCGAACTCGACCTTCATAACCACGGAACGGTGATATAATCAAACGGTTTTTTAAATCGGATAACAATTTTGACCTCCAGAGGCACCACAAGCTAAAAAGGGCGATTTTTCGGACAATCAGGGGCCATAATTCAGCAAGTTACGATCCGATTGGCGCAAATATCGAAAGGAATCAAGATCTTTGGGTTATAAACATGCATTTCAAGTTTCATCAAAATCGGTTCAAAATTGTGTCCTCTACACTGTTCACAACCTTGATATAACATATTTTCACACTATTCGCGTACAAATGGCGGCCATTTTGTCCGTCAATTTTGGTCCGATTTTCACGAAATTCAAACTCGACCTTCATAACCATGGAACAATGATATAATCAAACGGTTTTTTAAATCGGATAACAATTTTGACCTCCATAGGGACCACAAGCTAAAAAGGGCAATTTTTCGGACAATCAGGGGCCATAATTCAGGAAGTTACGATCCGATTGGCGCAAATATCGAAAGGAACCAAGATCTTTGGGTTATAAACATGCATTTTAAGTTTCATCCAAATCGGTTCAAAATTGTGTCCTCTACACTGTTCACAACCTTGATTTAACATATTTTCACACTATTCGCGTACAAATGGCGGCCATTTTGTCCGTCAATTTTGGTCCGATTTTCACGAAATTCGAACTCGACCTTCATAACCATGGAACGGTGATATAATCAAACGGTTTTTTAAATCGGATAACAATTTTGACCTCCAGAGGGACCACGAGCTAAAAAGGGCAATTTTTCGGACAATCAGGGGCCATAATTCAGGAAGTTACGATCCGATTGGCGCAAATATCGAAAGGAACCAAGATCTTTGGGTTATAAACACACGTCAAGTTTCATCCAAATCGGTTCAAAATTGTGACCTCTACGCTGTTCACAAGCTAAAAAACGTGATTTTTCGTACAATCAGGGGCCATAACCCATGAAGTTACAGTCCGATACATGCCAATATCGAAAGGAACCGAGATCTTATGGTGATAAACCTATATTTTAAGTTTAATTGAAATCGGATAAAAATTGTGACCTGTAGACTGTTCACAAAAAAATGTGGACGGACGGACGGACGGACAGGGGCGACGACAATATACGTCCACATAAAAATGTGGGCGTATAAAAAGCTCAATTTGTATGTATGCCTATGTAATTTAGAGACGATGATGGCAGATTTCCCTAACCGAAAGCTGGCAAACCCCCTCCTGCAAAAGTACCTGGATCCGCACCTGCTATTTCTTGGGTTTTATATATCTTTGTATTGTTAAGTTCCCAAATCTATAGACACACGTTATTACTACGATCACGGAAAGTGGTTAATCCCCAACAACTGAAACAATTCTAATTACCATACTGTTTAGTTGATTATCACGAGAACAGTAGGATAATACTTAAATATACAAATTTCAATGGGGTGTTCCCACTTAGCCGGCAGGCTTTGATGTCACATTTTGCCGCTAATTCAGAGTTAATCCTAGAACAATGGTGTTATAAACTATAGTCCATATCTTTTTAAAGACTAAAGCTGTATTGATTTTAACAAATTTAACTTTTATTAAATAACATTAAATAGCTTACACATATAAAAATATATTGATTTTAACAAATTTAATATTTACTAAGTAACATTAAATGATTTACACATATAAAAATGCATTACAATTTACACATTTAACTTTTATTAAATAGCATTATATAATTTATAAATAAATGCCTTACAACATAACAATCATTTTACAGCCCCACTAAATAGGAAATATTTGTTCCATACCGATTTACACTTAAAGAGTCTTTTAATAACTGTGTTTTCAAATGTTCAATTCTTGTATCGAGTTGTCGATATTTCTTAACTCGAGGCCTTTTGGTACCACCAAATAATATCTGTGAAATGGTGATTTCGACATAGGATTGTTCTTGTTTTATTAAGTTAATGAACTTGTAAGTATTAGGATGGCATACTGTCATTTTAGTTGAATTCATGTTTGAAATCATAACGCCGGCATGAACTGTGTTCAAAATGTCATTAATTAGTTGGTTAATAAATTTTATTAAGAGGAATTAAGAGCTCATTAACGCTGAACACTAGTTCTTGAGTGACTACTTTTAAACAGACTATAGTTTTGAAATCAATCAAAGGATTAACAGTCTGCCGGCTAAGTGGGAACACACCATTTCAATACCACTTTTTCGGTGAAAATGTACAATATAATAGTATACAACACCCGATTTTGTAGCCCTGTGGAGGGTCACGTGGTTAAGTGGGTAAGGCGCTGGCTCGCTAGCCTGGAGGTCGGGTGTTCAATCCCTGCATTGGCCGAGAGAGTCCATCTGGAATTTTCGGCGTGGTTTCCTCGTCAGTGATACAGAACGGTGGGCCTGACAAGGACATCTGTCTAGTCGTTCGGATGGGACGAAAAACCGAGGTCCCCTGTACACATCGGCGTGCACGTACAAGATCCCTTGGCAGTTCGAGCTCGATATAAGAGTAGGCAGTAGCGCCTCTGCCCCTTCAAAATTTCCCGCGCAGCACTCTGTATGACATCTGCACGTAAAAAGATCCCTTAGCAATTGGAATTCGATATAAGAGTAGGCCGTAGCGCCGCTGCCCATTTCATTTCATTTCATTTGTAGCCCTGTGTCTTAAGACTGACCAACATTATGGGTGAATGTTACCATACAGGTGGTCCTTCTAATGTCAATAAAGCTCAAAGTTTTACATAAGGTGATAGATGAGGAAAGATATTCCAAAGACATGCATATTCTATACAACATATCCCAAATGTTAATCATTTCAAAAAATATTGACAAAATTACGGACAATTTTAAATTTGACAACACGATCCTATACTTATCACGGAAAAGAGCATTTTATGTCAATAGCGCCCAAGGAATTGCAAACGTTGGCCGACAAGAAATTATATGTCATGGATATGTAAATTCCACACTTCATATCCAAAACTGAAAAGATTTTTTAAATTGAAAAAAAGGATGAATAAATTGTGTCTCTATTGTCGGTGATTAGTAGGACCATTATGGAAGACTAGTCAAGAATATTATTTCTTCTTGAACATATATTACAATATAAAATAACTGTTGTATGTTTATTTTCAGAATTAATATCACATTTACAGCACTGGCTGGTGGTTATCGTCAGTTGCAACATATTGACAGCGGAGCTAACCACGGAAGACAGTACTACATAGAAACTAGCATGTCCAAAACTTTAACTTACAGATTCGATTTTGACAAACCAACACATTGTTTCCCAACATGTAATGGTGAAGAAGTTTTGGAATTCGGTGCTGAATACAGACAAGTAAGTAATATTTCTTACCAATAAAATACCAACTCACTCATTTAGAAAAATCAGAAATAACAAATGTGCTCATTTAGCATTTGTTAAAATGTCAAGCGTCAATAAAGGCAAGCTATCATTAAAGTTAAAAAATAAATTCGTGATCCGTTTTCTTCCTTCTCAGACTATTGCTGTGGCCACTAATGTACAGAGAAGACCCAAGGATAGACAGCAGATAGTCCCTTTGACAATCATCTCGATGATTCTGTGCCTGACACACCTTTGTGATTTGTTAGAATGTGTGGCCAAATTCTCGACCAATGAAATGCTTATCCCTTCCTGACCTGAACAAAATTTGTTCATCACCTTTGTGTTCAAGACATTCACCCATGAACACCTGTACCAAAGTTTGAACATTGTTCTCGGTTACAAACATAATTATTATGTCTCCAAAATGATGACATACGATCAAATCCCCTTAGATATTCAACGATATAAATCCTGAAAAGATCTAGGCATTCTTTTATTTGAATATTTCTCTATGGTAACTGTTTCAGGATCGCATTCTAAGATTAAAATGGAACGGATGGGATGATACACTTTCTGGTGTTGCCCGATATGCGTGGGAAATATTTCAGCTCAAAGCAAATGGCGACGAGGAACTACGTGAGCCAGTTCCACTTGGCCCAATTAAAATAGCAGAAGTTAATCATTCGGAAAACATAGATTATCCTAACTACACTTTACCTGAACCCGGTCTGTATTCTATCATATTACAAGTTGCTGATACTGCCAATAATTCTGTCTACGTTCGAAGATTTTGTCTGTATGATCCAGACTCTACTATTCAGCTATCGGATGACCCAAATACACGCTTGAGAGTTGCGTCTGCTTCGCCTGAATCTAACTTCACCTGGCAGGGAAACATGGACGGTATTATTAAAGTTAATTGGACAAACTACTTCTTTAACGAGTTCGTTGAGCAGAACCATTTGTTGAATAATATCCTTGACTACCCAGACCAATTTCGCGATGAAGACCTATCAGAGCAAAAACATATAGATGAAAAATACAAAAACATTGCTGGGCGAACCCAACAAGCTGTTCCAAATACCCGAGGAATTACAAAGTTTCAGATTGGACATCATCATGACAGCAACGGTGGCAAAAACAAACCCACCGAACCCAACGTTTGGAACGATTTAACAGATCCGATTTCTACTATCCATGCATTAAGCATTTCTGTTAGTAACGGCGACACAGTAGTTGTATATGTCAAAGCTATTGATGCCACCGGAAGAGAAAGGGTAGACTGGACCCAAGTCAATTTTGATTCAACACCACCGGTTGTAACAAAGTTGGACTTTGAAATTACTCCAGATAAGACCTCCAGGTAATAAAACAAGCCTGGGAAAAGTATAACCCAGGGTAATAGAGAAGGCCATCGGCCATTAAACAAAGCAAGGTTTACTTTTTCTGGCATAATTCATATTAATACATAAGGCTAATCAGATTGTGGTAAGCTTATATACATGTAGTCTGTTGTCGTTTTTTGTCGAGTCTGTTCACACCCATCTCAAATTGGCTCCAAAGCTGTCGGCCTAAGATAAGTTCCTCGGGGTTTATATGTGACAATGAATCCCAACATGACAATCCGATAAGAGGTTAATATCGTATTTAATCATCCCTAAAACCGCCTGCAGTTGTTTGAATGATATTTGACTTGCATCCTCTAGAGCATCAATCTCTTTAAACGGTATTTTTCTATAATTTTAAATAGTTTACATCTGTCTCGTTTGTCTTGTTTGCTTCAGCCTGTCCGCTGCAGCCAGTGACCCTGATAGTGGTGTACTGCTTATTTCGTGGAGAGCTGTTAGACTAGATACCAATACAGAATACGCAACTGGACAGCTTTTTTGGTCGAGTATAAACACGGTAACATCGATAACAGTATTTACGTATTTGATTATGTTCGATTTCATAAAAAATGGGCTTATATTTAAGTTTCCAATGGATTGATCCTAACGCCAACAAACAGGTTGCGCTTCGCAAAACGGTAAACTATTTCGAACTGAATTCTTAGCTACTGTAATAATACTAGTTTTAAAAAACTTTATTTAAACTAGAACAAGAACATTCAGATACGTATAATGTACGGGAATCAAACACTGTCTTTGTCTCGTAAGGTCTGTAGTAATTCCTGGAATCGGAGCTCTCCGAATTAGGCATGCTCAACGTTGTATACAGATCTACACAGTTAATTAACCAATGCTAAACTTTGTAAATTATTCGTGCAATTAATGAATTTATTTCATTTTATTTCGCTTAAGTAAAGTAAGTCGAAATTATGACTACTGGTTCTAAATGTATATTTAATCGAAATCATACAATTTGTCTATTACTTTGTTAAATATTTTGACTGTTCATCCCATTTTAGGTACTTTAAAACTGTTATTTTAAAAAGCTACGAGGAAGATTCACACTGCAATACTGCGATTCAGTGTTTCGCAATAAAAACTAATGTAACCCCTTTTCTCCGCAGTGGTAACCATTTCTCCGCGATAGAAACCTTTTCTCCCAGGTAGTAACCGTTACTTCGAACTCTTTTCTTCGCGGTAAAAACCATTACTTTGAAACCGTTACTCCGCGGTAGAAACCGTTACTTCGAAACCCTTTCTCCGCGGTAGAACCCGTTACCTCGCAACTTTTTACCCGCGGTTGTAATTGGTGTGTTCTTGTCTGCAAATACTGTAGCTAAGTAATACATTTGTAAAATCGACATAGGGTTTTTCTCACTGGTTGGTTTGGATAGTAAGAAAAAATTAATGAATTGGAAATATGAATATAACAAACATTTTTACGTTCATTCCAGGAATGCGGTGACGTGAGACGGTGCATGTGTATTGCTAAATTTGACCAATGTTTTCAATTGGCTACACAACTGTCTTTTGATAATTGTCAGATAGCATTAGCTGCTTTAAGCAATTCAGTAACAGTAGAGTTGCGGTTTTCTGTTATGAACCAAGCAAAGGTTGGATCTGAGGAGAAAGTTTATAAGGTAACCATCATTTACAGATGAATATATTCAAATAGACACCTCTTGGTTAACATTATACTTGTTAAAACTAAGGTCATGGTGAGAATTTCCTGCTTAGACTAATTGAGATAGGATGTTTAAACTTAATTCAAATGTTCATTAAGTGAATGTCTTGAATGAGTTCAGTGATTAATATTTCAAACTTAAGCTATGCAGAGCTAAGACATTTCATCGGACGATGGTTTGGAACAAGATAATCTTGATTCTATATGATAGAGAGTGATCAAACTTAGTGTATAGTTTGACTGCTCAATGCTTTTGAAAAAATAAATGTGCGTTTAGTTAATATGTATTGGCCCGTAGCTAGCCCAAAATTGTTAGGGGGCAAAGGCTTCTGAGGGCGCCGAAGGGGCTTCTGGGGGCGCCGATGTACCTACATTTGACGGTCAACTGCGCCAGTACCGTGGATACACCTGCCTTCGAAGAAGAGTCTAGGGTGCTTTCCATAGGCGTACGGGCTCGATTAATGTTAGAGTGGCAGAAACAGAAATGCCCTAAACAATTTCGAGTTACAGACGTCTTAGGACGCCCCCCCACCCCACCCCAAGAAAATTTGACGAACGCAAACGCGTTATCTTGCTATTCCACTCCCTGAATACATTAGTGTTCTGATATAGCCTTAGTCCAATTCCAATCAACCAATCAATCGTTTATAGTCCACAGACACGGGACCGTCGGGAGCAAATTCTAGAAATTTAACTGACGCAAACGTGTTTTCTTGCTATTCAAGCCCGTGAATACAGCAACTTTAATGTAGTCCAATATGTAACTTACGTGGCTTACCTCAATCTCAAACAACCAATCGATCGTCGCGGCCGGGGTATGGGGGTCTCGAGAAAATTTAAGAAATTTAACCGCCGCATATGCGTTTTTCTGCTATTCTAACCCATGAGTTAAGCAACTTCAAAGTTTCCAATCGTTTGTAACCGAAATCCCACTCTATGCCGACCTGAAAATTCCAACCATCAAATTGGACTGTTGCAGTTGCATTCACAAATAATAATCGATGTCCGAAAAATGTGGCACAAAGACAAAATGTTTTAATCAATACTCAATTCAGTACAAATTCGCGTAAAATTATTTATTTTTGGTGACTTTATTTTGCCAACTAGAGGAAATAATATTTTTTGTTTTCACTTTACCCGTCTGCCCGAAAAGTCAGATTTTTTATAATGCCCCCCCCCCCCCCCCCCCGAAAATTTAGGAAAATAGAGTTTACACGTATGAAAATGACTGAAAATTTCAATGTTGAAGCTGAATTTGCGATATTGGCGTATTATGATATTTTAATATGAACATTATAAACATTTGAAGGATTGAGACAAATAAAAGGTTCGAAAACGGGTTAGAGTGCCACTTGTTTAATATTGAAGATCATCTCGCCGTTTTGGGCGCCCAATCCATTCGTGGGCACCTAACCAATCTCACTGGCATTGTGGGCGCCCATGATCTCGTCGTGGGTTGCCCACCAATCTCGGCAATATGGGCGCCCCTCAAAGATGAGACACCCCACAAATTATGCCGTTTTGGGCGCCCCATTGTTCAAGTCGTGGGCGCCCAACTATCTTACTTGGCATTATGTGCGGCCCGACAATCATATATTGTTATTATAAGGCGCCCAAACAATCATGTCATTATGGTTGCCTCTCAAGCCGTTTTGGGTGTCCCATCAGCTGTGGTGTTGTGAGTCATTATGTGGCACCTCACCATTTGGGACTGGAAGGGGCGCCTCATACAACGACATGATTGGCGAGGCAAACATAAAACCAACTCGCATTAGTTGGGCGCCCCGCCAATCTCATCGTGGGCGCCCAACCAATGTCACTCGGTTAGGTGACGCTCATACTGATATTGGAACGTTGGTCGTTGGCCTCTTATTGCGTTCAATGGGAAGGGCGCCTTTTGCGCGCATTTGGGGAGCCTTCACCGCCCATCGGAGCGAGTCCATTTTTCTCCAATGGGCAAAGGGCGCCCATATTTTCCAGGGGGGGGTCGGGGTGGGGGTGGCACCTACCCCTTTGCCCCCCCCCCCCCCGCTAGCTACGGACCTGAATATGTGTTATCTATTTAGTTTGGGATTTCGGCTGGGGACATCAGCCTCACCGTTGGCTTGTTTATTTTTATTTTATAGATAAGTGACATAAGAGATGTTTCAGATGTGTGTTTAGGTAATTATTACTTAAAATGATTTTATGTTAATTACACAAACATAAGCCAATCTCAAAAACATGATGTACATTAGTGCAAAGATGGTAAACCCCTTAGATATAGTTTAAATACAATATTCAATTATAGTGAAACGGTCACAAAAACAACAAAACAGAAACATTTCATATTTTTTAATCCAAAATGTTTAATTTGACCCCCCCCCCACCCCGCGCTCTGGTTTTAGCAAACAAAGGTGTGAATCATAAGGGTTCCAACTGTTATAAGGATCATTAATATTAGGTAGAAATTGGGAAATTTCACCCAGATGTCACTGGGAAAAGGTAGTACGTGGACCTGCATATAGACAATGGCCGTAGCTACTACCGAGCATGCTTTAATCGGAAAAACCTGTGAACATACCATACTTAATAAATTATTTTACCACAAATTACATGAAGGAGGGGTGTAGGGTGGGGGTCATTGAATAAACATGATATTATCGTCTTTTTCGTAAAGATTAGCTCCACCTCGGTGCATGATAATAGTTGTGATGTAAACGGTCCAGTGCTGTTCAGTATTTACAAAGCATTGATACATGTATTTTCGTCGATCTATGCTACTCGACTGCAACAAAACGCTGATATCTTTATATAATTTAAAGATGAAATGAAAAGGGGTTTAGCGTCCTATTGTTCTGGGGCCTATTTCACGAAATTTTAACTAAGATAAGATCCCAATTTTAGTAATTTGATTGGATAATATTAGATTGATTTTAGTGCTTAGCCAATCAAAATTGAACTATTTACTAAAATCGGATTTTATCTTAGGTTAAAATTTCGTGAAACAGGTCCGACTGGGCTAATGAAGACGAGCATAAGCCAGCCACATAGTGTGCTATGAGAGCAATAATTTTGTGTGGACAGCTGTGCTACGGCCTACTCTTTCATCAAATTCCAACTGCCAGGGGATCTTTTAGGCTCAGGTCTGTGTGTACACGGGACCTTCAATTTTCGTCCCATCCGAAGGACTAGACAGCTGTCCTTGTTAAGCTCTCCGTCTTGTGGCACATTATATATGATGTTAATGCATATACCTTTAAAAGAACACACAAAATATTGCAATTAATTTATTCATTTTTATTCTATAGGACCAGCGGGTTTATCAGGCGGTGCTGTAGCAGGTATATCTATAGGTAAATATGAAGTAATACATTGGGTAACATTAAAGAATTCTTACATAGAACCTCTGCTTTATTAGACACAATGCCTTCTTCGATTCTCCTGTTCGACTTTTATTCTATTTCCTCCGTCTAAATATTTTTGTTTATTACCCACAATATGAATGTGAGGTTGTTTTTTTGAGTTCAGATGAACGGAAGTTACCAATTGGGTTATGTTTATTACGATATATCTTGGTAACGAAGGTATCAATTGGAATAAGTTTATGTAAGGAAGATAGCAAATGGCCTACAGTGATAACTTAGCTTTTATTTTGAATTTTTTATTATCCAAAGAATCCTTCGTTCTGTAAATTTGGTGGCATTGGAGGCGATGTAGGAAAGAAACATTATTCTATAATATACAGATCTAACGATTGATGTGACCTATAATGGAAATGAAGTAAAATAGGGTTAAGCGTGCTACTGGTCTGTCCGACTGAGCAAATGAAGACGGGCATACACCATACAGTGTGCTATGAGGGAATAATTTACGCACAGCTTCGCTACCTTCTACTCTTTTATCGAAGTATGTCATGTCAAGGGATCTGTTAAGCGCACGACAGTGTTTACACGGAGCCCAAGTTTTTTGTCCCATCGGTCGACCATACGTTGTCCCTTACCAGCCCCTTCGCCCTGCACCACTGGCATGTGAAAAATACGCCGGCAAAACAGCAGGGATGGAGCACGGAAACTCAAGGTTATCGAGCCAACGCCTTACGCACTGAGCCTTTGTGGCTCCTGGTGTTACCTTGTTGATTTCTAGAAAGATAACTATGCTGATTTTCTTGGCAGGTGTGATCTTGCTGATTATCATAGCTGTGTTGATTGTCCTTTTTCTCACCAACCAACAACCTTTTACCAAAAGAAGAAAAGAAAGAGGAACAGTGTATATTAGAAATATGATTGGTAAATCAACAGCAACAAATCAACATACTGCTAGCCCGTCTTCATCTTATCCTGTGAGTGAACATACAATGTATTATTACCGGCAACTACGTGAACAAATAGTCCATTAATAAAGATTTAAAGAACCACGATCAGATCGGATCTTAAAGCATTATTTGCCCTCCCCACCCATTTCGTCTTGTCAAGTCTTTATCTCCCCCTGAAATGACCAAAATACCGAGAAACAAAATAAGCACACATTGACTATCGGTAATCCCTGGAGATCCATGAAAGATAAGGTCTTTGTTTTTTGGCTGTAATCCGGTACTTGTGGAGTAAGTCGCGGCTGTCGGTATAATGATTGTCCTTTAAACTATAACTGTTCTCGTCACAGAACAACGCTTACTGTGCTGACGAAGATGAGGTATACTATTATGGTGGAATGGATTTCCAGAAAGGTCAGTCGTGGCAAATTCCCCACGACCATTTAGCACTATTGGGAACTATTACAGAGGGAAAATTTGCTAAGATTTGTCAAGCTAGAATTCGAAGCAGATCGGAACAAGTTGTAGCTAAAATGCTTAAAGGTGAGTTTTAAATACAGCCTCTTTGAACCCGGTCCAAAACGGAACACTTAAACACAATACTGTACGTCTGGGCATGAAGGATGTGCTATGAATATGCCATATGCATTACATCCACATACACATTTGTTGTTTCTTTGTCTAACCTATTTCAGACTGTGTAATCACGTGGCTATGTGGGTAAGGCGCTGGCTCGCTGGCCTAGAGGTCCGGTGTTCGATCCCTGCATTGGCCGAGAAAGTTCATCTGGATTTTCCGGCGAGGTTTCCTGTTGTCAGTGATGCAGAACGGAGGGCCTGGCAAGGACAGCTGTCTTATTGTTCCGATGGGACAAAAAACCGAGGTTCTGTATACACATTGGCGTGCACGTAAAAGATCCCTTGACAGTTGGAATTCGATATAAGAGGCAAAATTTCCCGTATGCCCGTCTTTTATTAGCCCAGGTTAGGTGCAAAAGAGTAGGAGGTTAAACTCCATTTCATTTCATTTCACTTATTTCAAAAGGAATATTTACCATTTCATCGAACTATTACACAATAGTTTAGAATACTCATACTATGTCATTATTAATTTTAAGTCGTTAAAATTCTTTCGTATTATTGTGTATTATAGATGGATATACGTCTGAAGATGAAGTCTTTATGAGGGCCAAGGTAAATTTTTATGCAACTGTAGTTGGTAAAGATCCAAACATACTAGAGTTTGTTGGTGCAGTTGTGGACAATGAAGTGTGTAAGTACTTAAACGGAATAATTTTAACAGCTGTTCTGTGAGGTTGGTATGACCTAGATGTCACGCTTCGAGCTCTGGCACCTCTGGCTTCCGGTTGTGGTTTCGATCTGACAGAAAAGACCCCTCCACTGCACTCAAATTATTGGCCTCATTGATGTAGTGTGCTTTTTTTTAAAGAATGTACCTTGTAAACTCGTGTCATCGATCAAAATTCGGGATAGCGAATAAAGGTAGGTTTACAGCAGTAATCGTGTAAAAGATTTTAAATTTCATTATATTTTATTTCATATTTACTATTGTCAATGTTGATATTAGAATATTGTGGATCATATACAATATAATATCGTCATTTTAAAGCGCATTATTATAAAAAAACAGTTTCTTCTAAGGGGACGTTGGCAGTTATATTTACTGATGTTATACAGAATATCACAGTTTTGAAACAGAATATTTTGATTTTAGATTTAAAATGGCACCCTGACTTTAATTATCTCACTCATTCAACGTAAGACAAATGGCCATATTTAAGTGTCACCAGTGCTATACCATATTACGAAAACGTTGTTTTTGGTCAGCCCTTTTTTTAAATAGAAATTTTTATGAAAATATAGAGGATGGTGAGTGTCGTGTACGATGCGGGGTGTGCATTTCCCTATCTAGGAAGCCTGATAGGTCTCTTTTTACGGAGATCACACGTTACACATTTAATTCAACCACAACTCGTCTTTCGTATATCAGCGCAATACAGACCTGCATTTAACGTCCATATTCCTAAAGCAATGGTCCGAGCTATCCATCCGCGCAGTGTTTCGTTTGATTACTCATTGCTGTAATGAGTGGATATAGTTGTTTTAAATTTTGATTGGTCAGTAGAACGACTACCAACCAATGACTAGCTGCTCGATAAAAGCTTTACATTTAAAACGAGTGCCAATATTGGACCAAATTATATGTTTACATAACGTTACGTTACGGCTCACGATTGTATTATGCCCAATTAACTTGTGCATAGCAGAATACTGCAGTAAAACTAACTGCGTGATAAACGAGGCTATCAAGTCGAATGAAATGTAAACAATACAGTTTGGAAACGAACATACTTTCACCGTTTTTAATACTGTCCAAAGTTTCAGGAAGGACCCAGATTAAACGAAGTACTGTCATGTTGCTGTACTTAGGTGATAGCTTTGATTGAACGGGAAGAATAGACATACTCCCGCAAAAGTTCAAGAATCAGACGCTAACCCAGCAATGGCCAGAGAGAGATTTCTCGGGCCATTGCTGGGATTACCTGTAATCAAACGAAACACTGCGCGGAGTATGTTTAACCAAGTTACAGATTTAATAAATTACTGAAATAGTTTCCATATAGTGTCCTTTACTGCTGATATTACGCCATTATACGGTTTATATATTAGAATATAGTAAACGATAGATATTGTATTTGATATTATTTATTATATTTTAATGACACCTGTATTAATTGAATATTGTAATGATGTTATGGTATCGCCATCACTATAGTCTAGTTGGGCATTCTATTTAAATGGTTCTGTATTAATATTAGAATATTGTAATTGTTATTGTGATATTGTCAGTATTATACCCTTGTCGGCCATGTGTTGATATAGAATATTGTAAATGGTGTTGTATATTACTGATATTATAATATTTTAGTGGGACCAGTGTTGGTATTAGAATATGGGTCATGTGCTGATATTAAAATATTTTTGATGGTGTTGTTTTTTTACCGATATTATTATATTTTAGTGGGACCAGTGTTGGTATTAGAATATTGTGAACTTGGACAACTAGATAAATGGTTACTAAAACAACGTGGTGATATGAACGATGACACAATTGAAATTTTACAAAGAATTGCCTTTGATGTATCCAAAGGAATGGCTTACCTTGCGTCAAAAAAGGTAAATATATTGGACTGCTGTTTGGTGCAAACGTGCTAACTTTGAAAATACAGTGTGCTTATCCTAGCAAATTAATGTTTAAATTTGGCCAAAAACTAAAGCACTGTTCCTCTTTGCGCAATACAGGTCCAAATGTATGAACAGTTTTCCATGTCTCCGTGGATATGTTTATAACCGGTGTTTCGAAATTCACATGATCATATTATATAACAATGACAGATTGCATCAGAATTTCTTTCCGCGGTGAAGAGCTTGAATGTACCATATGTTTTTGTTTAGATTGTTCATAAGAAACTAGCGGCAAGAAATGTGTTGTTGACGTTTACAAGAGAAGCAAAGGTAGCAGGATTCGGACCGTCAAGACCAGAAGAGGGAACACCCAATGACTATGACAACGCTTCAAATGTCAAGGTAAAGGGATAATTTATAACTTCGTATTTTCGTGGTGAGATTTAAGCATTTCTTTATTTAGAGATTAAAAATGACATTGGTATGAACTTGTTTTACAGAAAGAACGAATTCCCATCAAATGGACAGCACCGGAGTGTCTGGTATCCTTGAAAGATGCCAATGAAAAGAGTGATGTTTGGTCTTATGGAATTGTTTTATGGGAAATATTTAGCTTAGGTATATATAGGCATTTAAAAACGTTATTTGGTAAATGAAATGTAAAAACATACAGTTCGGGTAGAAAGTAAGTTTAATCATAATACATTATGTAAAAGCATATACAATGGTGAAAATATCTTGCCTATAATTAGGATTTATGTGACTAGAGTATAAATACCAAAAGCAATATAGTATTCATGGTTACTTCTATTGATTACAGGCGAGACACCATACAATGACATGAAAAGTCGTGAAGTGGAAACTAAAGTGAAATCAGGTTACCGAATGCCCAAGCCTGAAATATGTGAAGACTTGTAAGTTTAATCTGAAAAAGGGTTTTTTCTATATCAGTGCATATTTTTACTGGAACTGGTAGTCTCTACAATATGTTAGGATGGATACAATTTCATATTTCCAGACGTCCCGATGCACCATTCACATTTTTAAAAATATTTCTGACGCTTCATCTCCGCAAATACGTACTCAGATAGATTAGTTCATTACAATTTTTTTTATCAAAATACCACTTCCAGATAATATCTTTTGCAACTAACAAAATGGTGACGTGTTTATTGCATAACGAGAGGCATACAGCGGTGAAATTTCAATTCCACAGATCTTTGTAAATTCTGGACGGAACTGAACCAGTCTGGGACTGACATTCCTACATATTAGAGATTCAACATGCTCAGCAATGATTCTATATAGCACTAAAAGGACGCATCGGGACTATACTTTAAGGCCCGTTTTCACGGTGGGACTTGTAGTAACTACTTGTAGTATTTGCGTGTAGTATCTACATGTAGATTACAAAATCGTATATAAATGAGTTGATACGACTTGGAATCTCGCGATAATCTCGTCTTGTCTTAGCATAGCTAATGGCGTCATCAAGCGGCGAAGAGACGCACACTGGCTATAAAAATACAAAGATGATTAAATCTGGTAGCTACAAATTGATACACTTGCATAGACATATGAAATCGGGATTCAGGAAATAAAATCGCATGAATGAAGGTACAGTAGTTAAAACTCTTTAGTATTTTAATATTTGTAGTCACGGTAATATTCATAAAACAATATGTTTATTTAATAAATAATGTTATATTGCGTTCATTATTTTCATAGAGTCAGCACATTTTTTAGAATATAGGTATTTTAAATCATTTAAATATTTACGGATTGATTATGACAATGTTAATTACGATTTATGATTTTATTTATATTTACAGTCATTATGATCTGATGAAGAACTGCTGGGAAGAAAACCCAAAGAAACGACACAGCTTTAAGACAATCAAGACGCATATTGCCAAGACATTTAGTGCCAACACTCGTGACAGTGTTTATTATTACAAATAGATAATACGTTTTTAAAAATGGTGGCAAATGTTTAATAATTTTGTAATGATGCTATTGTAAAAAGTGCTCTTTATAGTTGATGTAATTAAGGTTTTTATATGTCAGTTGCCACCCTGATTTTTATTAACAGGGCCTCTAAAAGATTTAATAATTTACTCTAACTTTAACCATGCATATTTTTATTGTTGTAACATAAACATGCCATCATCGCTGGAATTGCTAATTCCATGTGTAAGTAATAAGGTTGGATTTCAACAGTAGCAGGAAATGAAATGAAAAAAAAAATGAAATGGGGTTTAACGTCCTACTCTTTTGCACCTAACCTGGGCTAATGGAAGACGGGCATACGCCATACAGTGTGCTATGAGGGAAATTTTGCTCGAGCTGAACAGTAGGGCGTTAAACCTTATTTCATTTTAGATTACGAGTTGTTAAAATGTTTTAGTAGTACTAAACGGGTAAGGCGAGCGTTGGTCAATGTCCAAGCCACCGTGGGGATTGCTTTGATAATTTTGAATATTACGTTGTTTAAAATTCAATACATTTATTTTCTTGGAGAGAATGCATTGTTAGGGGTTTATTTTGGATAAGTTCCATTAAATAAAATAACTGAATTAAAATCAGCCGAATTTAAATAATTTATATATGAACATACTATTTGCACATTAATCATTACATTTTGTTTATGTTTTATTTTCATCAGTGGTCGTGTTCACGTGACGAAACATTGTGCATATCAAGAATAATTCAGAAGCTGAGTGTTTTTTCTTTTTGTTAGGTATGTACAGAAATAATATGTGTGTTGTTACGCCCGTTTAATACACTTACCTGGACCACTTATGTATTTGGATCACTACTTTATGTTTTTGAATTATTGTTAATAGAACCCCATAACCAATAAATAACTAACTAATAGCATATACATGTACATTGAATGGTTACTACAAATTTTGTGCTGTACCCCATCTTTATTAACGAAATATGCATTTAGCTAATCAGTATGGAAATTCATAATAATCATTCCAAGTGTGGTATTTTTGTGTTCTAATCTATTTTTGATACATTATTGTTATTACATATATTATATTTTCCTGTCATTTATTGATAATAAATGGCCTATTCAATGTCATATCGCCTACTGTTATATTTGTCTACAAGGACATTCGCTGGGGGCATATTGTCTGTCGTCAAGTCACGGTAAATTTTGTTTTGCGTTTCATAGATATGTGATGCATTTAGTACATTGATGACACCAATAGTCAATAGCGATGGGGGCAGTTTGTGTAATTGCCATGTCCTGAAGGCCAAGGATAGACTCCATGTTGGCGGGTGGCGGGTGGCGGGTGGCGGGTGGGATGGCCTAGTGGTCTAGAGTGCCACGCTTCGACCCCTAGCTGGCCGGTCACCTCTGGCTTGCGGTTGTGGTTTCGATCCCTGGTGTGAGCGTATGTGGCATGGAGATAGGGGCGCCTCCTCAACATCGTGGGTTTCCTCCGGGCACCCCGGTTTCCCCCCACTGCTAAAGACCCCTACGCGCAAGCTTGTGTCGAGTGGACGTTAAACCCCATTTCTCTCTAGACACCATATTGACTGGGTGACAATTTTTTTTTTATCTTAAAAAAGATAGAGAGAATCGAAAGAAACATTGCAGTTTGAACTGTCTAAAGTCATCTTTAGCTATACTCGATCTAGGCACAGATTGGGGGCTGGAAGTCTTGAGTATACTGTCTGGGAGTCAAACGGTTTAGTGCCAACTTCAAGGCCGGAACAAATTCACAAAATCTCGTTAGGCCCATTTTAGCGCATGCCCCTATGTAATTTTGTAAACAATTGCTGACCAATGTTTGTCCGTCCCTAGAGCAGCAATATGTCAGATACTACTCATATAGAATCAACGCTTTTAAATGTGTGTGAAATAGATTTATTTAACGTCCGCTTCCACCGAGGTGATATCGCAGACAATGACGTTTTTAAATCCGCCATTACTCTTTAAATAACGTCACCTACTACGTGACAAACACCATAATATCCATTTACTGTATATTTCATCTTTAAAAAAACCCGGCATTCCCATCACACCCAATTATTCTTGAAATATCTTCACCATATCACCACATGGGAACAGAAATGCTTTAAAGATGCACTATGTACAATTTAGATAGCGAGCTGGACGTTCTTGCTATAATAGTTCAAAAACAGATAATGAAATATGAATATATTTAAAATTTCATTTATTTATAGAAGAAACGGTACTTGATCAATGACAACCGAGACATAGCCTCGAATGTTCATTTTCTCCCAGGTGTTTAAATCCATTTAAATCTCGACAATCCGATTATCAAGACAGTTGGTTATTGGTTTGTCATGTCAATTAATGTCTAAATAATAATTTAGCCAAAAGAAAGGCATTTATTAGTCGGATTTAGGTCTTGTATTATAATGCATCTTTAATTTGTGATTTAACTGCATGCTTCTTGTTAAAGTTCCAATTTCATATTTTCTAAGAAAGTCAAAACATAATTATTTCTATGTCTTTTGCTCAAAAGGTTGTCAACTCACTATTATACGGTCATGGGCAAAATTTTTTGGGCATTAGAAAAGGTGACAGGGGGTGATTGAGGAAATAGTTACTCAATTACCTCCCTTGTTTTCCCATTCCTCTCCATGGACGGCCATCTTCAAACGTTTGAATTTGAAGTTGAAACTGATATTTTTGCCAATTTCTCAACTGGCAATAGTGAATTATAGGATTAATAGGATTATTCTTTAACAAGGTAGGACTGTTTATAGGTTCAATCTATTTTTGGGGTTTATTTTAATACATTTTAAAAATATAACTTAAAAAAAAATGCTATTGGAGCTTTAAGCTATACGATACATGCAGGACCTGGGTAAATAATTATAGTTTCAGATCAAGTATATACATTTGATTTAGAAAATCAATATCAACTATATAAAATCTAGTCAAGAAACGAAACAAAAGCCACATAGATATAAAAAAAAAGAAGCTCGCATCGAATTTCAAGGGAGTGGAAGTCACGGAAGCTAAGCGAGTAGGGCACTGGCTCAAGAAACCCTAGATAGAACCCGGTTGGTCGAGAAATTTTCCGTTTGTCATTGAGTAGAGTGGGTCTAAAAGATCCCTTTAAAGTAAAAACGTGCGCTTGTGCCTTTTAGCCCTGTCGGCGCCGGAAAAAGGCCGTTAATCCAATCCCATTTCAATGCACTTTTCAGGGGTGACACAAGGCAGGTATGCTTAGTTGTTCAGTTGAAAACTACACCCCTCCCCCTATCCCACTCCTCCACGCAGTTTACACACAGTCTTTAAATTACCTTAATATTGTGTTGATAAGACAAAACTCCCTTGGAGGTTGTATTAGTGGGTTAAAGGGAAATAACTCCATTTTCAATTACTTGTGCAATTTAATCATTTATTTACATTTAAAGTCACAGAGGCATATATTTACATAAACATATGAGCAAAATATGTACACATATTGTTTATATCAGAAGTAAGTAAAATAAAATATTTATAGGAATTAAAAAGATTTATGTGATTTATATAACATATAAATTTGCGCAAATTCAAACATTGTTGTCAATGTAACAAAACTAAACCGAATCGTCGTTACCACACGAATGTAGTACCACTAATTAATAGTTGGTTCTTAATTTCTTGCCGCTCTCTCATTGGGGGCAAGGTTAACGGATATCTGAAAGTCTCGGTTCTCCTTTTAAGTACAATTTTTGTGAAAGTTACATTTTACATGCCTGTATCTCAAACGGTATATCAAAATTCAGTGACACCTCTGTCTGGAAAAAAATCTACCATCTGCACTTTGATTTTGTTTTCTTAACGTTAAATAATCAATTTGGATATGGGAAGGGTAATGTAATTTTACCACTAAGAAAAAGGGGGTTGGATGGCGGAATAGTTAGCACATGCGTGCTGTATCATAAAGCCTGTCATTGAGTCAACTGACGTGGTTTCGAATCCACGGGTTTTCTCCTGTTGCTCATGTTTCCTACCACTGCTAAAGACCCCTACGCGCAAGCGAATTATTGAAATAAAATTAACCCATGTTAGTCCCGAAATGACCTAAATTTATAAATTATATTTTGCTGGCGACGTCAGCTTAGAGGCAAAATTAACCCATGTTAGTCCCGAAATGACCTAAATTTATAAATTATATTTTGCTGACGACGTCAGCTTAGAGGCATCATATGAGAAATTCAAAGTTGTACTCATGAACAAAAACATACAACCAAAAACTATTTTTAAGTGTAACGATGAGAATACCTTAGTACTAAGAGGGGTGTCATGCTTCATATATAAATTCTTTACCTACATGATGTATGACGAAAATTAGGGTAATGAAGTAGCTTGTATTATTCTATTACTAATATTAGACTATCTCACAGACAGATATATCAGTATCCATTTCTGGAAAGTAGGGTACTATCGTCCAGTCTTCATGTTCGCAGATTAGTACACTTAACTAGAATAAATGGTAATTAGATGACGCATTAGACTTTCTGTATAGGAGAGAACTCGTCTAATTTAACCCCAGACAACATTCGAGAGAGCCAAGGGGGAAGTTCACCCCGGGAGCTGGCCCTGCTTACAGGTCGGACGCAGACAACATTCGAGGGAGCCAAGGGGAAGTTCACCCCGGGAGCTGGCCTGGCTTACTGGCCGGATGCAGCCGCCATGATGAAACCGTACACAAGACATTATAGAAGTTCCAAGGGAGACGGCTGGGCGAAATAGCCAGGGTAGACAACATAGGGTTTAATCGTGGTTAACGTTTATATACACCTAAAGAACAATAGTTGTATCTATGTTGTAGAATATATCATTGTAACATATAAAGAATATCTCAAGAGTACAGAAAAGAGTTTGAAGTCTTATTTATCACGTTAAGTCCTACCTAGACACATGACAGTGTGACACAGTAGATTTGGCCGTCCGGACACAGAGTACTTGTCCTTTAGAGTGTCACAGTCCCACGACGTGAAGTCCGAAGAAAAGCCCTAGACGTACGTCATTGTCCCATCTGTGACACCGTAGTGTTACATAAGTAGGCGAGTCATAATATTATTTACCAAACTATACAGGTTGACAAAATTTACCTGAAAAATGTCCCACAGTAACCATAATTAAAGCGTCGATAAACATGAATATTACTAACAAAACAGTGACTATCATGGAAGAAACAGTTCAATTATTCATTTGGTTAAGTATTGAACTTCCAACACCACCACTGCCAGAAATGGGTTTGGCACGATCCTTCCCAAAAGTTGACACTTTTGGCCATCCAGCAGTTTGTAAAATGGAATTGACACTGTAGGTATCAATGTCTAGCCCAGCATACCCAAGGACCAGTCTTAATCCATCAAGACAAAGGTTCCTTGGTGACAGGGGGTGGGATGGCCTAGTGGTCTAGAGTGCCGCGCTTCGATCTCCAGCTGGCCGGTCACCTCTGGCTTGCGGCTGTGGTTTCAAGCCCAGGTGTGAGCATATGTGTCATGGAGATAGGGGCGACTTCTCAACCTCGTGGGTATCCTCCGGGCACTCCGGTTTCCTCCCACTGCTAAAGACCCCTACGCGCAAGCGAATTATTGAAATAAAATTAAACCATATGTTAGTCCCGAAATGACCTAGTTTGTGTTGAGTGGACGTTAAACCCCATTTTTTTCTCTCTCTCCCTTGGTGACAGGATTGTGAGGTTTTGTTAAACTTCAAAAATTATATTCATAAAACATTACCACACATAATCTCCTGTATGGAACGTAGGCTTTGATAGTAATTTGGTTCTGATGCAATCCTGGGCGAGTATGTTTTAAGAGATCCTAAAAATGAAACTTAAGACACGATTTCGATACGTTAATGTTTCTTACATCCAATTGGTGCATACTCTGCACTCGTTGTCCAGATATACATAATTACAACAATATTCATGTTAACATTTTGAGAGAAATTTTCTTTACTGGTGATAGATTCTTATATTAACATCCCAAGAACAACTGTTACGCGTGAGAGCAGACCTCGCCTGGAAGACACCTTTTAAGAAACGTACCACAATGTACCTAAATGATAATTATAAACAAACACGATTATTGGTAAAGTACACCAGACTGTGTTGCTGTAGTGCAATCCCGTATTAAACAGTCCTGTTAAAACTTCAATCACAGTTTCAAAAAGGTCCAACACGTTGATGATGAGGAGCAGTATGGAGTGCGTGCTACCTCAGCTTATGTTGAAAGTTCCAGGGATCAACAGGAAACGAAGGAAGAAATTGAAAGCTTTGCGTGACACAATGCTAGATTTTCCAACCCACCAAGTTATTCTACTCAGGGCAATTTTGGAACACGTTGCCCTGAACGTTCTGCGATTTCAAACCAGTTCTCGAACCAATCTTCTAACTGTAATGGCCATAATCGATCTGGTGGGATCTAGTGGTATTGGGGGGACTGTCAATCGATGCACCGTGTTGGCGCGTCTAGTTCGCAGATGTTGGGCTCTCCACAGAGTAATAATGAAAGTTCTTTAAACTCCACCTTATTATGGGGATAGACATAGATGCCCCCACCAACAAAGACTAGACGATGATGATTCACCTGCTGGTAAGTGAAACTGCAGGGACTAGTTTAGCCATAACAGTCACGGTGTTGGAGCAGACAGTGGATGCCGTAGTACACAATCGACACGATAAAAAATAATAAACGAGACTACTAAAGGTATTAATCTTGATAAAGATGATGGAAGATTGAAGGGAATTGGTTTGGGCTATATTACTCGATATCTGATTGGCGATGTTGACATATGGATTGGGTCAAAAAATTTTCTTTGCAAGGTGAGCAGCTCCGATATTTGATCCAATGATCGTGGGCATAGGCTTTCTTTAATCTAATGAATCCTGAATCTGCAGAATTCCACTCTGTCATGGGGTGATAATATTATAACTGCTACGTCAAAGATGACTCCAGTTGCTGATATAACGGTTTCGTGGGATTTACTGCCCTACCTCGCAAAATCTGTACTAACCCCAAACATTCAATTTCAACTATAACAGTTTGTATTGAGCATGACTTGCTCGGTCCGGTTGTTCTGGAACCAGTGATGAGATGTCGCCATCTTCTGCTGGCTATCTCTGCCTGGGTCCGAACTAACTATGGGTTGAAGGTCACTAATGACAGCAATTTCCCCGTTAAAGTCAAATATGGGAAACGTGTTACGAATGAAGAGGGAGTTGCAGGCGTGTTATTGGATTCTCCATCTCAAGGAGACATGTTTATAAAATCATCAAATTAATGTTGAGAACTTTCCGTTGGAGCAGATTTGTATTAGAAGAACGACCCTTGTATTTGCAAAAGTGGGGAAAGCTCATCTGGACGAGTTGTTGAAGGCTGGCGCCATTTTCCCATCTACTTCTGACTACGGTCTGCGCCAGTCCTGGTGAAGATGTAAATTGGCGACACTGCGTTGGTTATCGAACAGTTAATGATAAAACCATCAAAGATAATTTTCCGTTGCCATTTCTTAAAGATTGCTTGGATACCCCGCATGGTAACAAGCACCTTTGCGCCTAAGATGTGGCTTCAGGCAACAACCAAGCAGGACGTGATGAAGAATCTCGTAAGACAGCTGCATCTTTAAGGTTTCTAGAGTGACCAACCAGCTGTTCTGTTCAAATCTGAAGAATTATATATATAATATGACCAGTAAGCCTCGTCCTTAAACACATTGAGGCACCTTTTAACAGGAGTGATACAGCTTCATTTTACCCTTTTTGGTGGGCTTCCTCTGATTATTTGTAGTTATAATATATGTAGATTACTTGGATCGCCTATTACAAAATGTGGTATCACTGTCCCCTATATTCAGAAGCTGATGTCTCGGACCCTTTTTATACGCCCACATTTTCATGTGGACGTATTATGCCGTCGCCCCTGTCCATCCGTCCACCATTTGTTTGTGGACTCTCTACAGGTCACAATTCGTATCCGATTTTGACGAAACTTCAATTATAGGTTTATCCCCATAGGACCTCGGACGCTTTCGATATTGGCATGTATCGGATCGAAACTTCATGGATTATTGCCACTGATTGTACGGAAAATCATGTTTTTTAGGTCGTGGACCCTATAGAGGTCACAATTTAGAACCGATTTTGATGAAACTTGACACGTATGTTTATAACCCAAAGATCTTGGTTCCTTTCGATATTTGCACCCATCGGATCGTAACTTCCTGAATTATGGCCCCTGATTGTCCGAAAAATCACCCTTTTTAAGTTGTGGTCCCTCTAGAGGTCACAATTATTATCCGATTTAAACAAAACGTTTGATTATATCACCGTTACATGGTAGAGAAGATTGAGTTCAAATTTCGTGAAAATCGGACCAAATTGACAGACAGATCGTAAATTCCTGAATTATGGCCCCTGATTGTCCGAAAAATCACCTTTTTTAGCTTGTGGTCTCTCGGGAGTTCAAAATTATTATTCAATTTAAAAAAATAGGTTGCCAGGCAACGAAACATACGCCCACACAGCAGCTAAATCGTCCGGGCAGTCAACAAGAGTTATCGCATATTAAGTAATTATCAGAAAATCATTAGAATATGTTTGGTTTTTATAAAGTTCTGCTCCATGCTAATGTAAAGTATACGAATCATTTAATATTATGGAATAAGCTGTCACCTCCACTGGATACGAAACATTTAATAATATAGCGACTTTTCGTACAATCAGGGACCATAATTCAGGAAGTTACGATCAGATATGTCCAAATATCGAAAGGAACCAAGATCTTTATGCTATAAACATATATTTCAAGTTTCATCAAAATCAGTTCAAAATTGTGACCTCTATAGGGTCCACAACCTTGATATAACATTTTTTCACACTATTCGCGTACAAACGGCGGCCATTTTGTCTGTCAATTGTGGTCCGATTTTCACGAAATTCGAACTCAACCCCCATAACTATGTAACGGTGATATAATCAAACGTTTTTTTGAATCGGATAGCAATTTTGACCTCCACAGGGAACACAAGCTAAAAAGTGTGATTTTTGGACAATCAGGGGCCATAATTCAGGAAGTTACGATCCGATATGCGCAAATATTGAAAGGAACCAATATATTTCGGTTATAAACATGCATTTCAAGTTTCATGAAAATCGGTTCAAAATTGTGACCTCTATAGGGTCCACAACCTTGATATAACATATTTTCACACTATTCGCGTACAAACGGCGGCCATTTTGTCTGTCAATTTTGGTCCGATTTTCACGAAATTCGAACTCAACCCCCATAACTATGTAACGGTGATATAATCAAACGGTTTTTTGAATCGGATTACAATTTTGACCTCCACAGGGAACACAAGCTAAAAAGGGTGATTTTTCGGACAATCAGGGGCCATAATTCAGGAAGTTACGATCCGATATGCGCAAATATCGAAAGGAACCAAGATCTTTTGGTTATAAACATGCATTTCAAGTTTCATCGAAATCGGATCAAAATTGTGACCTCTACACTGTTCACAAGCTAAAAACGTGATTTTTCGTACAATCAGGGGCCATAACCCATGAAGTTACAGTCCGATACATGCCAATATCGAAAGGAACCGAGAACTTAGGGTGATAAACCTATGTTTGAAGTTTCATTGAAATCGGATAACAATTGTGACCTGTAGACTGTTCACAAACAATTGTGGACGGACGGACGGACAGGGGCGACGACAATATACGTCCACATAAAAATGTGGGCGTATAAAAAAACGTTTGATTATATCACCGTTACATGGTAATGAAGGTTGAGTTCATGAACATCGGACCAAAATTGATGAACAAAATGGCAGCCACTTTTACACGAATAGTGTGAAAATATGTTATATCACGGTTGTGGACCCTGTAGAGATCACAATTTTAATCTGATTCTGTTGAAATTTGAAATGTGAGTTTATAACCCACAGATCGCGGATCCTTTCGATATTCGGGCACATTGGACCATAACGTCCTGAATTTTGGTCCCTGAGTGTACGAGAAATCATGTTTTTTGCCATGTGGACCCTATGGCGGTCACAATTTTATTCCAAATTAAAAAAAAACGTTTGACTATATCCCTGTTTCACATTAATGATGGTTGAGTTGGAATTTCTTGAAAATCGATAAATGAACAGCTAAATCCATAATATTAAATGCTTCGTATACTAAACGTTAGCATGGGGCAGAACTTTATAAAAACCAAACATATTCTAGTGATTTTCTAATAATAACTTAATATGCGACAACTTTTGTTGACTGCCCGGACGATTTAGCTGCTGTGTGGGTGTATGTTTCGTTGCCTGGCAACCTATTTTTTCTTTGAGGAGTTGTCTATGCTAAGCTATTGTCTCTTCTTCCTCCCACCAACAGCATTCCACCACCTGAAAATATCCTTACTCTACTGAATTGGAGGATTGTAGGAAGAGTACTACACAAGATTCCACAACATTCACTTGACGCATGCTAGTATTTTTTTCTTTTCTTCTGTGATTTCTTTGGCAACTTGGCGCTATAACCTCCACTGTACAACGACCCGTCATATTTGTACCAGAATAGGAGATAAGTACTACTTCAGATACGTTTATTCAAGTCAGAGCTTAACCAAAATGGATTACCCTGGGGTAATTCTCTCTCATCGACTGACTTATATCCGACAGCAAAGCAAGTGTAATTTAAAGCAGTAATTGATTTGTTTAAAGCATGTTAAAATCAAACCTTAAAATACATGGCTTCTATACACACAGTCCTACATTGTTAAAGAATGATGCATGTTAAATCCTATAATTTACTTGAAGCACTGCCACAATCCCTCGATATCCGTATCCTTTCTCTGGGAACAAGGTTGGGGTGATGGTTTCTGATAGAAGGGACTCACTTGTAGTTTGCTTCCCCTAATAACTACAGTCAAACGGGAAAAAGGTCAAACATCCATGAAGGCGACCAGAAATGGTCTGATAGTAAGCGCGACACATTGTTGGCGAGTTGACTCGTGTAATATTTTATAGTTTTTGTTGATCACGGGATCCATTTTGGACAGCTTCCAATTCATCTCACAAACGGTTGCTCCACTATTCCCGCCAAAATCGCGACAGAAATTGGCTCGAAAATTATACCTTCTATAGCAACATGCACGTATGGTATGTCGTTTCAGTCCTTGTGGGGGTAGAGAAACAAGAACATACCATTTTGAAGCTTATATAATTAATTTAAAAGGAGATTAAGCATTTTCTCGACTACAGACCTACACATGTACTAATAACAACCATAAATTGTTCTAGATATCCCTGAATGTTATCCATTATATATCACAGCTATCATATCATAACGCACTATATAATAATGAGTACTTTCAGTCATCTATCAGTTTTGCGCGCTCAGATTGGGAAATAATGATATTTTGGTAGTTAACGACTGGGAAGATATTTTAGCTGTCGCGATCTTGTGGTCATTGCACTCAAGACCCCAAATATTTAAAGTTCAGGTAGCGAGCACCTTGAATTAGCATGTAGCGAGCTCTGTATTCGTATTGTCAGGGCACAGGGCCAGTGAGTGTGAACTTACAAAATCATTTATTCACTTATTTATCAATGAAGCCACAAAAAAAAACAGTTCTTTACGCTCTGGACTTTTAAAACGATACAGTTACGAACTTGAGTGAAACTCGACGATTCAATTTGTAATTTTGTTCTTGTAGCGGTTCTCGTGTAGTTTCGTCCTTCTTATAACTCACGCTCGATCTGGCAACTTACCGACACTACTAGATGCTAAAATTTGCTTCGATATTATCGCAAAATCGTGTGGGTAGTTGCCGCCTTAGTGAGTTCAGCCTCACCGTTGGCTTGTTTCATGGTAGTTAATGAACACAGTTACATTGGGGACGAGAGGAAGGTGTTTGTAGCGCGCCATTATCACTCCTAACTTCAATAACTATCTTTACCATGTCGACATAGGCATCTGCAGACGCCTTATAACTTAAATTCATCACATGAAGCAGCAGCCACATCTATTGAACTTTGCCTTTTCTGTGGTTTCTATGGATTTATTTAAACAATATTTTATTCATTTAAATTTACAAAATTTATATAATGAATATAGGATACGATAACAAGCTTTATCAGCTTATATAAAATCGCTTCCTAACAGTCCATCCGATGCGAACTATAGTGTTGTATATCCCAGCAATTGGATATTAAGGCGTATTTTAGCAAAATTTCCACATTTAATGAAAAGCAACCCTAGAAATCATTTTGATTACAGCACTCTTCATTCAATGTTGAGCAACTCGGTAAATGACTTTCTACGTACTTTTTTGCTTATGTCTTGCTTTACCCATTTTCAACGACATAAATTTTATGGGGGTATGAGTACACCCTCAAAACATATTTGCCAGTAAGCGATGGAGTGTCCAAAAATGCTAGGGCCAATTAACACCACTGAGCATATCTTCAAATTGAAATACTGACCCCAAAAACTAAGTTCACAGACCAAATTTACTATTTTTTGTGCAGAGTTTTGCCTATTCGTAAAATTGGGATTTTGGTCAGAGGTTGTGGCGTAGGGTTACATCTGAAAATGGTGTAAGGGACCAGTTAACATCACTTGGTCTACAATTGAGAGAATTACCAAATTACCAGATCGTAGTTTGTGGCGTAGGGTTACATCTGAAAATGGTGTAAGGGACCAGTTAACATCACTTGGTCTACAATTGAGAGAATTACCAAATTTGCCATTTTATGACGAAACAGCGAAGAGTTTTGCCCATTGATATAATTATGTGGGTTCTCGGTCATAGGTTTATAAGGTAGGGTTGCCCTCGAATATGGCACCAAGGGACATCGAACATATATTATGAAAATCATTTCATATGAAAGATTGACGTATTGACAACTTTTGAGGTCAATTGTCATTTTCATTTGATTTCCTTAAAAATTGACATTACGCTTGTCTGAATGTTTCCTTTTTACAGGAAAATAATTTAAAGAATTTCGCATTTACCCTAAAAATTAGCCACTTTTCGGTACTAAGATTTTGGTAAACTTTTAGGATGTGATTCAGTACACCGAACTCGACCAGAAACAAACGAAAATCCTTTACCTGTAATTGTTTGGGGGTTGGTCTCCCTTTTTTCATAAACTGACTGGTGTATTAAAAGACCTAACAATTAGTCTCGAAATTAGGAACTTTCCGGGAGTCCCATTTTGGTCAACTTTTAGGATGTCATTCATGATCAGTACACCCAAAAACCATCCCCCCACACTATTTTCGTAAATCGACTGGACTAGAGAACAATATAATATACTGATACTGTGAGAATAGACATCAATTTGAAATGGCAGGTATTTTCAATAATTATTAGTATTCTGTTGTTAACGGCTTTCCTCATTGTTGCGTTGTGAAATAGCAATTGATTATAAAGAGATATCTTAAGATCAGCATACCATTATTATAAGACAAACCGACAGCATGTCAGTGCGGTTCATATTCGTATACAGTATGGCATTCTTATTAAACGGGCTTTGCCAAGGAGGAGTAAACGTATGCACCGACGTTTCAAAATTAAATGTGGTTGTTAATTCGTATTTAGAAAACTGGGTGTATCAAGAATTACTTGATGTAAGCCTGATGACGTGCATTCGGGCTTGTGGGCTTCAAGGCTCATGTCTTTCCTATAATTATTATGTGTCCACGTCTGTATGCCATTTAAATGGTGCCAACGGCTCGGTTTCACCACTAACAGGAACATCAGAACTCGTTGTTTATGGTGAACGCCAGTTTCTACCACAGGTCAGTCAATACCATATTTAAAGACATAACGCTCTTCAACATTAAGGGAGAGTTATATGTCACATAAGTAGTGGGTAATTAATTACACTAGGTATGCCCGTGTTCCGGCCCGGAGTCGTTAGACACTTAAGAAATCCGAGTACTTAACAAAACGAAAAGCATCTTTGAAAGAGCTTGATATACACGTTTATTCTGTTCAGGCCGGGCAATATCAATTTCTATTATGAAGATCTGTATATCAGCATTTCTTTACAGTTTGCTTGTTTAAAGTCGAAAGATGACGGTTTTTTTATGCCGCCGCCGTCCGAAACTTGAAAATATAGGTTTATCCCCATAAGATTTCGACAGCTTTCGATATTGGTATGTACCGGATCGAAACTTCGTGGATTATGACTCCCGATTGTACAAAAAATCAAGTTTTAGCTTGTGGACCCTACAGAGGTCACAATTTTAACCCGATTTTGATGAAACTTGCATGCATTTCCATAATAACCCAAAAGATCTTGGTTCCTTTTGATATTTGCGCCCATCGGATCGCAACTTTGTCAATTATGGCCCTGATTGTCCGTAAAATCGCCTTAATTAGCTTGTGGCGCTTCTGGAGGTCACGATTATTACCCGATTTATAAAAAAAAACAACAAACGTTTGATTACATCACCATTACACCGTAATGAAGGTTGAATTTGAATTTCCTGAAGATCTCGGCAGCTTTCGATATTGGTATTTAACGGATCGAAACTTCGTGGATTATGACCCCCGATTGTACAAAAAAATCAAGTTTTTAGCTTGTGGATCCTACAGAGGTCACAATTTTAAACCGATTTTGAAGAAACTGGCATGCATTTCTATCACCCAAAAGATCTTGGTTCCTTTTGATATTTGCGCCCATCGGATCGCTACTAATTCGCAACTTCCTCAATTATGGCCCCTGATTGTCCGTAAAATCGCCTTTATTAGCTTGTGGCGCTTCTGGAGGTCTCAATTATGACCCGATTTAAAACAAAACTCGTTTGATTACGTCACCGTTACACCGTAATGAAGGTTGAATTCGAATTTCGTGAAATCGGACCAAAATGGCAACCGCTTGTACGCTAATAGTGTAAAAAAATATGGTATATCAAAGTTGTGGGCCCTGTACAGGTTAACATTTTAATTCAATTTTGATGAAACTTGAAATGCATGTTTATAGCCTAAAGATCTTGGTTCCTTTCGATATTTGCGCATGATGTAGGATCGTAACTTCCTGAATTATTGCCCATTATTAGCTTGTGGTCCCTCTGGTTGTCACAATTGATATTAACCAGTGGCTGCCAGGCAGGATACGCCCACATTTTGCAAGAGATGGATCGAGAACAACGGCCATAATTCAGGAAGCTACGATCCCATATGCAGGAATATCGACAGGAACAAGATCTTTGTGTTATAAAGATATTTCTTTAAATCGGATAACAATTGTGACCCCTAGAGGGACCACAAGCTAAAACGCGATTTATCGTACAATCAGGGGCCATAAATCAGGACGTTGCAGTCCGATATGCATGCGAACAATCGGGGGACATAATACAGGAAGTTAAGATCTGATATCGAAAGGAATCAAGATCTTGGGTTATAAACATGCATTTCAAGTTTCATCAAAATCTGAGTTAAGTTGTTACCTGTATGGGGTACACAATAATCTGCGACCATTTTGGTCCAATTTCACGATATTCGAACTCAATCTTACTTACGGTGTAACGGTGATACAATTAGACTTTTTTTCTTTTTTTTTAAAAAATCGGATAATAATTGTGACCCCCAGAGGGACCGAAAGCTAAAAAGGGATTGTTTCGTATAGCAGGGGTCATAATTCAGGAAGTTAAGAACCAATATGTGCAAATAACGAAAGTAACCAAGATTTTTGTGTTACAAACATGCATTTAAAGTTTTTCAAATAATACTATATGCAACTAAAATCAAATGTGTCATTTGTATCTATCTATTAATGTGAATGATGAGGTGTATTAGCGCAAACCTCAGCTGTCTGTTTGCTCCACACTCAGTCCATTCAAGTTATTGAAATCGATGGTCAAACGTATATCACAGTAGTGACCGCAAAGGATATGACGTGATTTCCAAGTACCCCCCCCCCCCCCGGTCCCTTTTTATAATAATCGGAATTATATAACTATACTGTTTGAATTCTATAAAACAGATATTGGATTTACCTATCTGCATAGTTTGTGACAGATATTTGGAGTCAAGTTAAAACACTCCACTCATTTAGAAGCACAGTTAACAGTGGTGGACGGATAAACCTACGGACGAATTCAATTTAACAATCAATAGTGTTGGACCTAAAATATATTTTAGTTGAATAAATGAACTGGCGTTTTATGGCACATCAGCTCGGACAACAGAAAGGCGAAAATACGACGTGATCATTCTACTAAGGGTTCTACTATTAGGAATTTTTTCATTTGCAAAATCTGTATACTCTTGATATAATCTGTCCTGTGTTATATAGTATTCCCTTTTTGATTACGAAACATTACATTGATGTTAAATAAGTGGTCTGTGACCAATAAGAGTCTTTACGAACTGTTAGTCTCGCCACGAAAGAAGAAGTAATTATAACAAATTGTTCACCATCTTGCAGTCTTGGATCTTTTTCTAACCTTATGTGCAGTGCTAGTTATTTTGAGGGGAATGCTCACAAGTCTGCGAGTTCAGTAGTCCATCGATGTCTATTATTAGGGTTGTTTTAGGTTTACGGTGGTTCATAAGTCCACCGATATCTATTATTAGGGTTAGGTTTATTGATACTGTGACCGTGAGGTCCGTCAGATATTACAATAGTCTGGAATGCTTCTTCAAATCTTTAATACTGGAAACTTATAATAAAAATTATGTACATACACTTACAGGACCGCGGGTGACCGACTGATACCTTATGCTACTAAGTCGGCTAGACCTAATGACTGCCGTATGAAGTACAATCACATATTTATATGGAATTACTTCTAATCACTTGGCTATGATCAAGTGTTGACACAAATAAGCATTAATGTAATAATGTACAATAAGAAATAAAACAATTAATAGATTAATCACATGATTGGCATGTTCACGGGACAGTTCATAGTGTCTGTTACTTCTATCTATAACAGTTTTATAAAAACAAAATATAAGGGATTATAATAAATTAACATGTCATTAAAATTACGTAACATTTCACCCTTTGCTACAGTTACCTTTCATTGTAACATGCTTCAGGGTAAACCCTGCGTTTTGATTGGTCAATTAGACACTGTTTATTGGACAATAACACCCTTCTGTTTTAGTAATGTCTTTTAAAATCTTAAAAAAGCATGTTACAATGTCGATAAACACTTCCTGTTTCGCATTTAGAGGAGTGTTATTGCCCAATAGACATATCCCGAGAATATAAAATCTCAGGATATGTCTATTGGACAATTACATTAAAATCTCAGGACATGTCTATTGGACAATAACACCCCCCTAAATGCGAAACAGGAAGTGTTTATCTCCTAAGTGATATGTCGGCTCAACTTTTAAATTTACAATTTTCGTTTTTTTTTTCGAACAGTCCACTTGCTGACATTTTTTTGCCTATACCGTTTTTTAGGACATGGAAATTTGTTTTATTATTATCTATTCAGCTGCTTGCATATGTGGCAAGTGTTACTTTCGTACTGTATCATTGTGCATGTTTGTGTTGGCAAATACCAAGGTGATTATACGGCAATATCGTAAGTTTCCTTTGTGGTGTCTGTCCTTATATTGCTTACTTGGTACATAAAAAGGGCTAAATACAACATGGTCACAATGATTGGGGAAGCTTTAATTCTACAGAAAATAGCAATCTAAACGGTATAACACAAAATCATTAGATGAACAATATCATTACAATGTTTCGCTGCTTTTAAAAAACGCCATTCTTCTGCAGTATAGAAACCACATAAAAAGAAAACAAAGTGATAAAAGCATCGAACGATCGATATAAAGACGTGTTTCTAAATAAAATAGATATTCAAGCAGCATTATCCAATACGTTATTTATTTAAACCCAAGATGAAAGATGTGACGCACATAAAAGCGGGATGACCATACCCTGACACGGAATGATTCTGAAATTACATATAAATGGCATCGATATTTTTACCTCATCATTATTTATATCAATTATCGGGTTTTACATTACTCAATACAGCACTCGTGAAAAATAATGTTTGATAGTAACGAAATAAGGATTTGGGACCACAAATAATTCACTCGTGTAACATTATCTTCTTTTTCCCGATTCAGCCTAATTATACACCAAGGTCATTTTTTGTATACTAGAATACTATGGTATACTGATAACTGCGTGGTCATTTTTTGCATACTAGTATATATACTATGGTATACTGATTACTGCGTGGGGAGAGTGATCGAAAGATGCTCAAAAAATGTTTTGATCACAGTATTCATTTAGAAATCCAAACATTGTGCTGGTTTTGAATTTTATTTTGATGACTTTTGTGTGGAGAGAATGAGTGAAAGGTGCCCGTAGCCACGGGGGAAGTGGGCTATGGGGGATTAGCCCCCTCCCCCCCAATATTTCGCCAACAATAATGATTTCTTAGGAGTGTTCATAGCCGGTCGCATCCTCCGCCCCTCCAAAAATTCTGTAGCCCCATCAAATTTTATGAGCTGGCCACGGGCCCGCTGGCAACTTCTTTTCTATTATTTTTTTTTATTTTGTATATTCAAATGCAAAAACAAAACCCACTTAAAAGTAAGAACTACCAACAATAAAATTAAGTGGGAAATCTATATTATACAGCATAATTCGGAATAGGAGGCATGCATCTATTCATGAAACATGTATTTGGGTGACACCTGTAATACAGGCACATATAAACAGTATCACATTACTTAATCCGTGCTGTATGGAATGTTTCTTATTTCGAATTGGATTTATACACACTATTAACAATGTTAAATCAATGACACAGACACAACTATCCCAAATTATTCAATATTTGCATTCTGTTTTGTTAGTTGCCATATACCTCCTTGATGTATTCTTCGCCATTTATTACTTTAAAATAGATTGATACGTGTTTATTCATACAGATAAGATGTTTCATAATCTATGTCCGTGCTGAAGTGTAAATCAGAAATATGTAAGGTGCTTTGGAGTGATTGATTGATAATACCACGATCCTAAATATATATATATATCAATGCATGGTTCTTAATATTGACAGGGACAATTCCGTGAAAAATGGATTGGACAAAATTACATACATGTACTTATTCATACTAGTAAAGTCTAGACAATAGAGACTTTTGGCAAGCGTAAATTGCTAGTGCGTATCGCCTCTGCGTATGGATTTTGTATGTGACGTCATCAATGTGTGTGTATTTCTCATACGTGCTACGACACACGGATACGACAGCCCGTATCGAACAGCTTTCACACGGAGAAGATCCGTATAACATTGTCGTCTTTTTAGACGCTGAAATGTTGTATCGTAACGTTTTTATAAATCCGTGTGCATCTTAGAACACGGAGGTGTATATTTGATGCGAATTTAATCATAATAAAGACTGGAATTTAATCATTATTTTTGATGTGTTTTTCATACTTTTCCGGTCTGACTGCACGCTGGTTGATCTACGCGCTAGATTTAGGTAGATATGGGACCTTGCAAATCTGTAAATGATGTGATCCTTTGGTAAAGGGGTGTAAATGATAAATTAGTGAGGCCAAAAATAGCTGTCGAGTCGAAGTCAAAGACTTTTTTTTAATAAGATGCGACATTATTTTTTTTAATAGCTCAGCGACTGACTTCACGCACTCCGAGAAATTGCAGGCAAGGTACTTGACTAGTACTGGTGGTGACCATGGTAGATAACTGCCATCATGCTGTACAGAACTAAGCTCAGCTCAGTGACGCATACATAAGCGACGCAAGAATCTGCCAAAACTCTAAAATTACTCTGACGCAACGTGTTACGTATACGATGCGGATACGGATAGGGTAAATGCCACTTGCCAAAAGTCTCTAGTATCTTTATTATTACGTGTCGAACGAAGTTAGGGAGGGATAATGAAATGCAGTCCGTCTGTCCCCGGATTATCTCATAAACCGTTAAAGATATCTTTCTGAAACATTTACAGAAGTTGTACCTCTTGCTATTTTGGAATTTCTGATAGTTTTACTTTATGTGTTTCCATGGAAACAAATTTGACTTGGTGTTCAGTGTACAATTTTGTTTCCGGAGCATATCTTATAAACCATTCATGAAACTTTGTGCAGTAGTTGTGCATTTTGTTAATTCGTAATTTCTGGAATTTAATAATTTTATGTTTCCAAGGAAACAAATGTAAATTACATTTTGGTGTTCAATTCTCTTTCTGGAGCTTACCTCATAAATTATTCAAGATGCTTCATGAAACGTTGTATAAACATCAACTTTTGATAGTGGTTGTGCCTTTTGCTAATTTTGAATTTCTGGTATTTATATTTTATATAATTCCATGGAAACAAATTTGACTTAATTTTTATGTACAAAGTCGGGTCCTGGGCATTTCTCATACACCTTCAAAATAACTTTGAACATACATCATCATATTACAGTAGCTGTCAGTAGCTGTGACTTCTAGGCTTTAGGTTTAACATATAGCAGATTGAGGTAAGCAAAGATTGTTATGCAAACTTTACACAGAATGGCGACTGTGATGAGGGTTTTAATCTTTTGACTAATCCCATTGATATTCCAAACGAGTGCAAAGGCGCGGGGTGGTGATGACTAGTCATCTTGTTCTATTTTAATTCATACAAAGCAACATCAATATACTTGTCTTAATACATGTTCTAGGCACTGCGTTAAGTTAGTGACTTCATATGAATTTCAGATGTTTTATGTAGTTTAATTTGTAATCAGCGGGAATTACTTTGAATACATTGGAACTGGATGTAAAACTAATATTAGAATTGCGACTGTCACAAGTATTCAGCATAATACACTTTTCGTGGGATTGGGCAGTAATCTTGTACGGTGTGAAACTGAATATGCACATTTCAAGATGGATTGAATTATTGATCGTGTGTATTTGATTTCATTTTGCAGAGATTTTTGAGATGTGGCAATCTTACATGTCCAGTAACAAAAACGTGCATGGGCGACAATGGGAAAGAAGAATGTGTATTAACAGGTAACACTTTGTGAAACGAACAAGTGACACTATCTATAGCCCACCGAGACTACATAACGTTGCGTAGTATTTTCTAAAAAAACCGTTTTGTTCCTAATTTGCAATTCCCTTACTAATCGGCAAGAAGTGTTCAAGAACCTCAAATGTAATAAGCAGGGATATTCGCATCATTAAATGACTAACCTTGAATTTAATTAAGAACAACAGGCTGGCTTACTTGGTTAGTGAGACTAGGCTACCACCCGTTATACTTCAGCAATATGAGGTATATATATATAACCCGGCTATAAAGATCTATTTATTAATTCAACTGACTTTCGGTTTTAGAGGTGAAACTTGTCTTGTCTACGTATAAACTCCTATGATTTGTAACCTTTAATCGAGACGTAGGTTTATTTATAGGCACTTATATATGAATCACTTAAAGTGCTAAAACTTTTAGTGTCTTTTATTTCGAATTTAAGCCTTTGTTCCGGAAAAGGATCATTTTATTTCATAAGCTTGTTATATATTATCCTCTCTTTGCCCAGACCCTTTTTACTATACCTATCCTCTATTTGCCCAGAACCTTTTTACTGTACCTAACTAGGGATAGGTCTTCAAGTGAAATAGGGCAGTGGTTTAATTTCAAAAGATATGAACATTAAAATGACTTAGGCCACTTTTGAATTTTAACCGACAACGAAAATCAAATTTGAAATTTATATTAGCCAACAAGTCGAATTTTGGCCTAGAACAAAGACTTCGGTCTTTCCCATATGCTTGTGTTTATTTTAGATTGTGGATATCCACCATCCGTCCAATCAGCAACACGAGATGTGTCAGTACAAGATGTGGGACTCCAGATAGGCAGTATTATGACCTACACCTGTACTGATAAACAGTCCTTGCCTGTTGGGGAGCAAAAATGTCTTCTTAGTGGTAAATGGAGTCAATTTGTTTGTTACTCGAAAAGTAAGTAAAACCACAAATTATGTCAATTATTAATTTTGCCACAAATAAAACAAGTATCTTTAAGGGCATATTTCTCAAGATTCCAATGCTCACAACATGACCCTGATCACAGTCGGTGTTGCTCTGATACAATACAGCAATTCTTTTGTATTTTAGTAACATCCTGCACACAACTACAAGATTGTAATGCAGCCTATTCAGATGGTGAATATTGGTTTTATCATAGTGATACCCCGGATCAAGTTGTCAAAATATATTGCCATGGAATGACAACAGCGAGTCCTAAGGAATTTGTCAGTTTACCCAACCCAAGTATAAGTCAGCAGTTTATTGATGGCGATGACACACTGTGTAAACAAACCGAAAAGATAGCAGGAACTATACGGCGAAGATGTGGAGTACTGACCTTCGATAAAATTGCCTTGAAGAATTATGGGGTGAGCAATAGAAGAAACGACAAATTACTTTTCATGCTCACACACTTTAATGTTGTCGTTCCCTTGTCGCCCAAAATTCGCATAAACCACAATTTGCATCTGATAGCTATATGTACCTTGCTAAAAGCCACTATAACTTTTATAACATTTGAATAGCCTGTTGTTATTGGTAAAAGGAAGTAACTTGTTGATTTTCAAGATTTCATAGTAATACTTAACTTGATTATAAATGTTTTAACTTTATTAATGGAACTGTTTAGAAACTGTTGCATATGCAAATTAAGATATCGACAGTTATTGTGGTGGGTGACGACGACAAAGTTGTTTGTGAACATAATACGCTTCGTTGTAAGGCAGCCTATGTTTCATCACCGAAATTATTTGCAAAATTATAATATGTTTAGGATCTTTATGCAAAACCATAGACAAATTAAGAAAAAGGTCATAAATGGTTTGTGTTGTACTAAGGGCTACTCGCAAGGTCACTGAAGAAGACCCATAATAATATTACACCCTCAGTTTGGAAATGACTTTTTCAGAGTCTTCAAGTAGACGATGCAGACTGGACATTTGCTTCTACTACTTGTGATTATTACTACCTGATGGCTTTGGGAGACTGTTCTTCGAAAGCTGACTGTACGTTAAATACTTCGCTGGACCAGGCCTATATAGACACCCACGGCACATCGTTCATAATACCAGTATCGGTAAGTATGCCCAGTAGGCTGTTTGAAACGTAGTAATATTACTGTAACGGTGTCTAATTCACAACACAAAGGGTTTTTAACTTATCCTTTGAGTACATGTATATGTGATATATCGTCAGGTTTGTTAATACGATCCATTTTCAACTTGAGAAGAGTGCTGTCTGTAGCATGTTAAAAAATATACAATTTTCATTTCCATATAAGGGGGCAAAACTCCCTTGTTGAAATAACATACCGCCAGTATGTTGCATGAATATACATCAAGTATAACAGAAAAAACCCAATAGGACTAGCATGATGAGGGTTTTGGATGGATGGGGGTTTCAAATGGGACTCCTGAATATGGGAGGAGAGGTGTAATTTTTCGAGTGTCATTAATATGCTGCGTCTTGAAAAGGAGCTATTATAATTTTAGAATATATGTAATTTTTGTTTTGCTTCATTTCAAGACCAGCGGCTGCCGTAGATACGGCCACATTAAATTTTACAAGAGATGGATAGATATATTGTTATTATATCATTGTTCCTTCCATTTTTTCTAGAAATTATGGAAAACCACAAAAGGAACTAAAAACGCGGTATTTACCTACCAAAGAAGTGATGACAACAAAGCAATAAATATTACTCTTAAAGCCGGATGTGGTGGTTATGCACATGCTGGTAAGGGACTCAATCTCGAATTTGATCCACTAAATGGTAAGTAATCTTGGAGAAGATTTACTTTGGCTTCGTATAAGTTATACATTGTTTTCATTTGTAATTTAAGCTGCATGAAGCTAACGAAAGAGATACCAATGTTTACCTTTATAACAAGTTGCGAGTATTTCCTTGAATAATGAAAGCGGGTGTCTGTCAGCATATATCAGAGACTTGACCACAGTAGCCCCCTTAAACTGACACCTAAACATGTCTGGACCCAATTTGGAGGTACTGAGTGAAACAATTTATACATGATGAATGAGGTGTTTTAATTATGGAAGCAATCATGACGGACAATGTCGAGGGTAACACTCCCCTGTCAGACATACTCTATGGGTCCAATATTGGAGATACCAACTGAAAATTTGTCAGAATTAGGACCATTTAGTGGTAAATCATCTGCTATGAACTAAAGACAATATTTATGTTTGTGCCAGACTCAACCACACCAAGTTGATTTCTGTATTACCTTAGTCTACTTTGAATAAGTTACAGTAGTTGACAGACATTTTAAATGGTACTTACCTCCTGACAGACGCCCCGTAGTATTAATGAGCCATTTAGGCTGATTTTCAAAGCCCCATTGTTAAAGGACGTTCCTTCACGACGTCGTGAGGTAATGACGTTGTAGTAGCAGGCATTCATAGCAACATAAACTCCAGGTAAGCAAGGAGCATTTGTCGGGCATTGTTCTAGTGAATATCTAAAAGCAAACTGTTGTTACGGATTATTAGACTGGTATGAGAACTTCGGATTTAGGTGAGCTGGGGAAAATAATCCGAAACAAATGATTCTTGCTTTTTATGAAATGTGTATATGAGTACCTGCATATTCCTGATGCTGTGGCCCGAGAAATCCCTCTGGCCATTGCTGGATTGACTTCTGAGGCAGTGTGTCTATTCTTCCCGTTCAATCAAATCTATCATATATACAGCAACATGAAAGTCCTTAGTTTAATCTGGGTCTTCGTAAAACTTTGGACAATGATTTAAGGTATTAAAAACAGTGAAACAGAATTGCTTACATTTTATTCGAGATAGCCTCGTTTGTCACGCAATTATTTTTAAAATCGTGAACTATGACGTAACGTTTTGTAAACATATTTGGTCTCGTCTGTTTTAAGCGTAATGTGTTAGTCATTGGTTGTTAATCGGACTATTGACCAATCATAATTTAGAACAAGGATTTTCTCTTTTTACAGCATTGAGTAGTGGGAATAGCTCTAATCAAACGAAACACTGCGAGGAGTACGTGGGCCCTGTAGTGGTCACAATTTTATTCCGATTTTGATGAAACTTAAAATACATGTTTATAATCCAAAGATCATGGTTCCTTTTGATATTTGCGTACAAGTTAGATTATATCACCGTTACACTGTAAAGAAGGCTGGGGTCGATTTTCGTAAAAAAAAAATCGAACCAAAACTATGGAACCCGATTTTAGCTTGCAGTGTTTCTTAGGTCGCAATTAACACCCGATATAAAATACCGTTTGATTATCGTCGCTTGTACGCGAAGTGTAAAAATATGATATTGTGGACCCTGTTGACGTCACTATTTTAATCCAAAATTTGTAACTTTCTGAATTATGGCCCATGAATGTTCGTAAAATTGTTTTCTGTTTAGCTCGTTCCTTGTCTATCTCTTGAAAACGTGGGCGTATCCTGCATTGCAGCCGCTGGTTGAGTCACGTGTAAATACGACCCCCTCATAAACAGTAGCTGGGCTAATACTTTACTCCATCCCCGATGAATTGGTAGAATTAAGCAAACTCCTGATAAAAACACAGAGAACCGGAATAAGATGTAAAGTCTGTCGGGATTTCCATCCGAACCCAGCATATCATTGAATTAAGTTCTTTGCGAGATGCATACTTTCTTGTAAATGTCACGGTAATATTGCATGCATTTTTTAAAAATTATTGTATACATTTTTAAAATCGTGTGCTATGGGTGTAATAATTCGCGTACAAATGTCGTAAAGGCAACGATAATATTACACAAATTATCGCCCACTGTCTTTCTTCCTGGGATCATGTAGCTGAGTGAGCAGGACGCTGACTCGCTAGCCATTGAGGTCGGGATTTCGATTCCTGCATTGGCCGATAATGATCATCCCAGATTTTTTCCGGCGTGGTTTCTCCTTGTCAGTGATGCGGGACTGAGGGTAAGACAAGGACAGCTGTCTAGTCGTTCGGATGGGACGAAAAGCCGAGGTCCCATGTAGACATTGGCGTGCAGGTAAAATATCCCTCATAGCACACAAATTTAGGAGCAGAAAATGTAGGATTTGCAATGCCCTTGTTACTATCTCTGATATTTTAGGCGCCTTTCTAGAATCCATGTCTTTCTTGATTTATAAAAACCTCCAACAGGCAATAAGAAAATTTGCTTTTTTGAAAATGATGCTATAGTAAGTCAAGGAGATGGTTCGCCCAAGTGAAGCGTTTTGTAAGATATCTGAACTGGGCAATGACTTGGATAAATCTTCCTCCAGCACTTTAATTAAGCGATTTCAAAAAACAATCTCGATTTGTTTTCGTGTGAAATTGTGTTAATGTTGCGTTACTTTTATTTGTTCGTTTCAGGATTAGAAAGTGACGAAGCTACGTTTCCAGTCTGCTGAATGTCACCTGTCGGCCTGCAAGCCAGCATTAAGGTCACTTGAAAATAAAAACAATTGTGAAATAACATACCTTGCCCAATTTGCGTGAATAATTCCATATTAGCCACTTGAGCACGGAGAAGTTTTGAAATCTAATGTGGACCGAATAAATGGGTCATTTTGTAAATCATGCCTACACGTACCCATATTTCAATCTCTGAACAGATGTAACAGGTTTCGGAAATAATTATAACCACTATATCTCTGTGATGTGGTATGTCAAAACATTAAAGAATATGAGCTGGTGTGGCGTCTTCAATATTTCTTACATAGTGAATAAAAGGGAAGTGGAAATTCATATCCAACTAGAAAAATATACATGAAATGGGAGCAATATCCTGTGACACGGCACTTAATGAGAATTTTAGCACTCCTCCGTGTCACACTAAACTGCCTTTATTAAAAAATATGTGTGGCATTACCTTGCATTTGTCTGCGATATCACCTCGGTGAAAGCGGAAGATAAATAAAGCTATTTCACTCATACTACCTTGCAAGGGTCGTCGTTGGTGAAATTCTGTACGAATTTCCTGTCAGATGACTCACTTTGAAACCGTGTTGTTCTTAATATGGTAACTCAGCAAACTTATTAGACTTAACAATAGCAAATCTTATAATGTAATAAGTCAACAGTTTCTCGAGCAATTAGTTCCTTTAGGGACGGTTTCTGACTGGACACTGTAGGCTGACCGTTCCTTATGGCTGTTAATATGAAAATACCGCTCTTCCTCGCCTCAATTCTAAGGCGATTCTTCTTTGTTCGCTAAGAGGAACTATATTTCACCACCTCTGACCAAATTGATAATAAATTAACATTTTTTTCAAGTATATCTAACCCAATATCTGAAACAATACATGGAGGTGGGCTGATGTTTAATCCGAGTCTTGACCCAGAAGCGACTGGTTCATGGTATGTACTTCAAGAAACGAGTCGGCTAGTGGTTGAACTAGCTCTTAAGATCTATATATCGTAGCAATATGTCTAAAGGAGATAAGTCAGTGAGTCGTGGACTGAGTCCTAAGAATTGTGGGGTAATGCCAACCACAAACAACTAATATGGACATTACTTCCTGTTTGTCTAAGATTTAGCTTCGTGACTAATATTGGATAGCTGTAAATTATGACTAAAATTCGGAGTAACCGATATTTGACGTCATTGAACAAGTTAATTTCTAAGTTACCTAATGATCCCTGAAGAGAGAAATTTTACAATACAATTTTAGGATTTTGAAACGAAAATTATTTAAACATACATTATGCAAGAGCTAAATCTGACTATTGTAGGCCTTTCTTTAAGCCGATATTTGACGTCATTGAACAAGTTAATTTCTAAGTTACCTAATGATCCCTGAAGAGAGAAATTTTACAATACAATTTTAGGATTTTGAAACGAAAATTATTTAAACATACATTATGCAAGAGCTAAATCTGACTATTGTAGGCCTTTCTTTAAGCCTGAAATGTTATCTAAATTATGAATTAAACATTATTTAACTGATCCAAGTCATAATCAACTTTCGGTGGAATAGGATTTCTCCGATTATAAATAAATTAGAACGGGTTCAACCATATCTTGATTAATTCAAAAATGGTCGAGAGAGACTTTGCTTCGAATAACCAGTACGGTAGTTGCAGTTGTCGCACACGTCTTGTCAAACCGTCTAAGGCTAATATCTTCGCTCACAATTGAGTAATTTGGATGAAATTTTCAAATTATTCATTTTATATTATCTATTTTTGAAATGAAATGAAATGTTGTTTTATGGCACCGTCAGCTCCAACCGCATAAATAAAAACAATATCACAGTTTTATCAAATTTAAAAATAAAAAAACAATCTTTTATGCAAAAAAAAAAAAACAATAAAAGGAATATATATATATATATATAAACAAATTAAAAATTTTAAAAAACCCCTATCTCTTTTAAAAATTTTAAGATTTCGCAATATAGCCCAGGCTGCGCCAACAAGTGATGTAGGGACTGGTAACGATAATATCGCGATCTTGTATTCTTGAGATGGTTGCACTCAATCAGAATGATCTATTTTCGAACTGTTATAACAAGAGTGGCCAATCCTTTATTGACTAATGAAGCTTTAAATAATTTCAAGGGAATCGATATATGGTTTCAAGGCAATTTACCTGCTCCATTACACTCTCGGGCTAAAAAGAGATGATTTGTACAGACATATTCTAGCCAATGACAGATTGTCTTAGATTCACTGACAACTCATCTACGGATATTATAGTCTGAATGTTAAAGACCATGAACAAAAATCTGCCCCGATTATTTGAACCGGCAGCTTGTCGCTAACCACTACACATATTGTTCTGTTTTTGGTTCTGGGGTGACGCTCTTCAAAAGAGGCGACTGCTCCGTCAGTTCAAGTCCGACATAAAAATTGGCATGTTTGTTCTTCGACCAATTCTGAATCGATGTAGATGAAATCGGGTTTACATCCTACACTTTTGCACCTAACCTGGGCTAATGGAAGACGGTTGGAAAGGAGCGTCCAATCAGAGACCCTTGACATTGAACGAACCTTGAACTTTGCAACTCGATTATCGCAGGTAGACATTTTAGCTTGAAAGCGCGAGACGTGGTATTCGCGACGACCGAGGAATCTGATGGGTCCACAAGCTGGGCTGGTACCCAATAGAAATTAGTGACAAGATATCAGGGTATTACGTGAAGTTCTTGATAAGATGTGCGTGGTGAGATCAAACCTTCTATGGAAGATGTACTATAACTATAGTTAAGTTTTATCCATTGACACGAACTATTGAACATAGTCAACAGTTTAAGTTTGTTTATCACTTAATGTATCTCCAAACGGAAGATGAACAATTGATTTTAGGTTTACCTTGCACAATGATTATATTTAAATGCCAACGCCGTTTTTATTAGGGTTTGTTCTAATCTTATTAAATGTGGTTTCTAATCTCAAAACGTAGGAGCGCTACTTAGCCTTTCTTTATACATTAAAGGGGCTAATTCGTTTATATTTGCGACCTAAAAATTGAAACAAATGGGTCGCAACGCATATAATAATTTAACATGAATGTATGTAAACTGATTAACATTCAATCGTTTCTGTTTTACTGTAATTTCTAATCAGTTATGTTCAGCGGAATACGCCAGAAGTCTCAAACGAATGACAACCTCCAGCGTCTGGTTATTCCATTATTCCGATAGTATTTATTGCGCATGCTCTCTAGAATATGCCTAGCCTCGTTTTTCGAGTCTTATATTACGAATTGGTACACGTTTTCTATACCAATGGTGAAATGTTTATTTTGTCTTTAATCTTGGATATCAAAGCCCATATTTTCCCGTTAAGAGAGTTAGCTACTTTAAATAAGTTTGCGAATAAAGAATCATACAGTATTGCACTTAACACAAAGACGCATTGTAGTAGCCCATTTGTTTCGTCGTCATAATTGCCCAAGGGATTTAAATTTATAGTGCATGGTTTATTGTGAAGTCTCTGGAACCAAACTATAAAACATCATTAATCCCTAGGTTGAATGAAATCTTAACGATGTTATTAATTCCTGAATAGGTTGTTTCTACATTAGTTTTCATTATTCCCAATCGGATGTGCGAGCTGAAAGCAACAGATAACTAGTTTCATTATGGAATTATTCGATTTATTCCATAATTCTGGATGCATAGTGTAAACTAGTAATGTTATTCAGAGATAAATCCACATTATTAGAATAAACATCACTATAAATATTTACCATCGATAAGAACGTGACAGCAATGATCGTTACGGCGTTTGTCGAATTTGTTTAAATCAACAAATAAGTTGTATGCAGTGTACCAGGATAGAATTAGATAGAAAACAATGTATATTATAAACTGCATCTTCCATTGCCTCATACGGTTTTGGGAATCGACTAACAGGTGTGGACCAAATCCCGTTGAATACGTTATTGGCAAAGGGGTGTAACTTCATAGCGGCGGGTTGGGGAACGCTGAATATCGATAGGTCTATCCTCTCCTTTAACGAATGCTCTATACCAAATCTGTAAAATAAAGAACGGTTAAAATTGAGGCCACTATCCGGTCCACCAAGTGTTCGGTTAAGGGGGCATAATTTTGACAAACATGATTCGTCCTCCCATGTGTCAAACAATGTCCAATCAACGGTTGCGCTTGCAGGGTTACGGTTAAACGCCCTGGAGTCACGTACGCAAGGTAACTGGTGCACATGGCTTTATAAACAAAGCCATGTGCACCAGTTACCTTGCAATGGCCTATCAGCGGTCGCGCTTCCAGGGTTACGGTTAAACATCCAGGTCATAGCATTTATAAACAAAGCCATGCGCACGATTTACCTTTGCCTGCGATATCACTTCTGTGGAAGCGGACGTTAAAACACCAGGTAGTAGTAGTACGATTTACCTTGCAAAGATCAAATGAAGTAAGTGAACTTTCCATCCATGTAGTTAAGTGGTGTAAGAGTTCCCCCAAAAGATATTTTGATCACACTGACACAAAATGTGGCAGTCAGTCAGGTGTTTCTTTGGTACTAAGGATATTGTATCGGTCGATTTCACTGGAAAAATGCGTTCATAACAAGGGAGATTTCAAGAAATACAACAATGAAGGCCACTGTTTCTATAGGTGTAAATACTATTAAAATCATTCATTTTACATAACCTACTTAATGCGACAATTGTAAGTTATATTTTTAAAATGTATTAAAATAAAGCCTTTAAATATATGATATCTATCAACAGTTCTATCCTGTTAAAGAATAATCCTATTTATCCAATAATTCACTATTGCCAGTTGAGAAATTGGCAAATATATCATTTACAAATTCAAACGTTTGAAGATAGCTATTCCATGGGGAGAATAGAAAACAAGGGAGGTAATTGTGATATTATTTCCGGTGTCGATGATTTTTAAGTGTGTGGAATAATGCATATGATCGTATAATAGTGAATTAACAACATATTGAGCAAAAGACATAGAAATAATTATGTTTTGACTTTCTTATCTTAGAAAATATGAAATTCTCGCTTTAACCCTTTCAGTGCTAAGCGTGTGGTGCGGTACAATGCTAGAGCTAAAATATGCAAAATGTGCCTACTGCATTCCTCGTGTAAAATAAGATATATATTTTTAATCAAAGGGCATTTTCGGATCAAATTCCATGAAATAACATTCTTTTAGAGAAAATGGGACATAATTTGCCCAAAAATATTACGTGGCGGCCATCTTGAATTTTCAGAATTTAGGTACTCGTATCCAATTTTCACCAAATATTTCACAGAATCATGTTACAGATGTGATATTTTGTTGTGGAGAATATGAAGAGATCAATATTGACTATATTTTAGCCAAATTTGGTGAAAATATATCAAAAAATAACTGAGTTATAAAGATTTTCCTACATAGACACGAGAAGTCAAATTTCATCAAAAATCACCACATGGTTAAGAAACATATGCATATTGCACACCGCAGGTTAAAAAGTGATATATATTATTAATCAAAGGGAATTTTAGTATTATACTCTATGAAAAACATTCTGGTGGAGATAATGAGACCACATTTGAAAAATGATATTGCATGCTTTGGTCATGTGACCTGGCGGCCTTTTGGATTTTCAGAATTTATGTAGTCTAATCTAATTTTCACGAAATATTTAACAGAATCATGTAACGGGTTCGATATTTTGTGGTATCGAACATGAAGGGATCAATATTATGTATTTTTAGCTACATTTGGTGAAAATATATTAAAAATTAACCAAGTTAAAAAGATTTTCTCAAATAGACATGAAAAGTTGGAATTTTGTTAAAAATCACAATGTGGTCAAGAAACATATGCATATTGCACACTGCAGGTAAAACCTGATAATATATACTAATATTCAATTGGAAATTTTAGATTATATTCAATGAAAAACATTCTGGTGCAAAATATGGGACCAAAAAAAAAATACGTGCTCTGGTGGTCACATGACCTGGTGGCCATCTTGGATTTTCAAAAACACATGGGCTCTGGGGATATAATCAATTAGAATAAATGGAGCAACTGTTAATCTCTTCAGCATTCTCTCTCTCTCTCTCAGGACAGACTCATAAATGCTGAACAGCCAACAGCCCCCCTCGTGGTCAAGGCCATAAACCCAATAAATGGGTCTGAACAGAAACTGAAAAGGGTAATTTTGTTCCAAGTAATATAGTCTTTTCAGGTAATGAATGACTGCTAGTCAGAACATAATCTTAAACACTGTATGACTCTTTCAACCTGTAAAATAACACTACAGATGATATAAATCTACTAATGGTTGAGGAAACTAGTTGGTATGCATAACAGTATTTCGAAGAGAAAGGTGATACCCTCAAAGAGACAGAGAGAGAGAGAGAGAAATGGGGTTCAATGTCCACTCGACACAAACTAGGTCACTTGTGTGTTGGGGTCTTTAGCAGTGGGAGGAAACAGGAGGACCGACGAGGTTAGATAGACTACCCAACTCATTGCCAGGTACAACCTGGAAATCGAAACCAAGCCAGTTGACTCAATGATAGACCTTATAATACAACGTTCATGCGCTAACAATTTGGCCAACCAACCACCTCCCTCAAAGAACATTCTCGGGTAAAATATTGGTAGCCTACCGATTCACATGAAATGACATGTTTCATCGCACTTACTCTTTTCATGGGAGTCATGTATAAATCACGGATACCCATGTACTGGAGTACTGGTGATGTGTTATCTACCCCTTTGATCAGTCAAGTAATGACTTGAGACAGATATTTGCTGATCATTAAGTTTATGCACTTTTTGACCAACAAATATGCGACAAATATGGGACCAAAATGATGGAAATTGCAGCAGACTCCAATAATTACACCCATTCATCGTTAAGATTCAAACACAAGGCGTGTACAACCAGGTAATTTTTATCTGTTGATGAGTCATTACTGCTGTACACGGACTGGCTTCACAGTTTATACGTAATATAACAAGCAAGATTTGGTATTAAGTCTTATGAACTCTATAAACATGATTTGATAATCTATTCTCAGGGCCAATAAAAATAAAAGTGGGAACAAACCAAAACGGGTATATATGTTGTCTACAGCTCACAAAGCAGATGTAGTTGATACAGGAAAAGGGATCGTCAAGGCCATCAAATTTTCAAACCTACGGGCATTGATGGATACAATAGGCATATAGGTGGCGTGGATTTGGTTGATTTGCATTTATAAGTGGTACGCAAAGGCTGGTTTTCGGCTGATAATGCAATATGGTCTTGAGTATCATAATGAGGGTTTTTCCTCTCAAATAGAAATGAAACATCAATTTCATATAAACTGTAACAAGTCAATTTTGGGTGAAGAATTGTTAAATATAAACATAATACATTGTAGTTTTAATTATCTCTTTAATCCAATACATTATTCAAGAGCTAAATTTTCAAACAGTGATAATTTGCTCAGAATAAGTAATTTGCATGAAATTTTCACTATACATGTATACATTTAACATTATTTCATTTTGAACTATTACAATGAGACTAATCTCCTCTTTCGCTAAATTTTACAAAATTTATCTTTGCATGACCAAACAAAAGTCTGAACACTACTCTTCGGCGCAGGCACTGTAGTCAAGCACACTATGTTATACTTTGAAACAGTCCTTATCAGCATGGAGACCTGGTTTGCTTGGGCACTGCTCACATATCCAAACTGTTATAATTTCCCGCCCAGAGGCTAGACGGAACCCCCGTGCCCAACAAACACGACATGCCTTTGTCGTGCGCTTGTCCTTTCTCTCATCTGAGGAGATAGATTTTTGTGTCGGGAAGTGACGACCTGTTAGTCTAGCTATTGTGTGTTTACGAACTGCTTCCTTATTTAGGCGTGGTGACGAAGTCAACAAATCTTGGAATTATGCTAATCATCTAATGCAGAAAATCAACTTTCGACCCAGTCTTCAGGTAAACCTTATGTGCATTAAGACAACATTGCATTATCAGTCGGGAGACAGACTTTGTGTAACACTTATAAGTTTTGCGTACGGTTTTAATAGCATGCAACTGCATATCGACCATATGCTTATTGTATCCATCAATGCACGTAGGTTTGACAATTTGATGGCCTTCACGATCCTTTTTTCCAGTATCAACTACATCAGCTTTGTGAGCGGTAGAGAGCATATACAAGTTTTGCTGGAAGTGGGTTTCGCCACGTTGAAGATCCTTACTGATAAGATCCCTGGCGTAATTCAATCTTTTGGGGTTGATGGTGCCACATATGTACGTGCCATTGTCGAAAAAGTACTTGGCCAAAGCTGGTGAAGTGTAATAGTTGTCTGTGTATAAAATGTGACCTTTATGCAGGTAATTAAGCATTAAATTTATAGGTATTTATTCAGTTGCCAACATATCCGGTTCTGGATTTAATTGATCACGGAATAAATCTAGTGTAATACCATCATGCGTACATAGTTTGATGCCAAATCTTGCTCGTTTAGTACGAATGAACTGTTTGAAGCAAAGTCTGCCCTTGTAGAGCAGTAATGGCTCATCAACAGATAAATACTGACTTGGTTCATAAACTCGACGACATCGTTCTTGAATTTTTCTAATAAATGGGCGCACTTTATGGAGCCTGTCACGATCTTCATTTTGGTCATTTGTCAGATCTCTGTTGTTGGAAAAGTGCAGAAACTTCGTGATCAGCAGATATCTGTCTCGAGTCATTACTTGACCAAACAAGGGCGTCGATAGCATATCATCAGTGCTCCAATACATTGGTATTCTTGGTTTGTATATGACACCCATTAGAAGAGATAGACCAATAAAACATTTCATTTCTGCTAAATTTGTAGGATGCCACGTTTTCACCCTAGAATGCTCTTTGAGAGACTATCCTCCCTTTCTTCAAAATACTGCTCTGAAAAAATGTTGTCGGTCATATACATCTTAAAAAAACATGCGGAGTTTGTGAATGTGTTCTGATAAGTAGCCCTTCATTGCCTACAAAGACTGGATCTCTTGGCACAAAATCATCTTTGTCAGTTTCAGCCCAGATCCATTGGTGGAGTTTATGGCCATGCCCACCACCACGACCCCGTCTACTGCCACTACCACGAGGGACTGATACCTGTTTAGGATCTATGTGTCTTATCTGTTTAGCTCCCCCATGTATTCGAACACCACAACCACGTATCCGAACCCTACATCCTCGGGCACGATTCTGGGTTTCTGTAGTGTAATCTGAGTCAATATCATCATCTATATCCATGAGAGCATCCTCATCTTCATGGTCATTATTTGGGTTACCTAAAAATATATAATTTGCTAACGTAAATATATTATGTAAACATATCCAAAATTTTAACTTTTTCATGGAATATTCAAATGACAAAACACACACAATTTAGATTGTTCTAATGACATTTCGTTCTCATCTCACAATTTTAATAAGGGCAGTAAATCTTGATAGAATCAATGACAACGCTAACAAAAATAAATATGAAGTGTAGTGAGCAAACCCCAACAACGAGAACATTCTCATTCTGCAGTATGAGGGACAAAAATTCTACTCTCATATCAAAACCTACACCTGCAATAGCTACTACATAGTGCTACACAACAGTACTTGACGGCGGTCGTTTCTTGAATTGCAATAGTCTGTCAGTTGACAGCATGGGTGAGAAGATCAAACAAGATGAACGGAATGAATCTGCAGACAAGATTGAATACAGACAGACACCATAGCCACAACAAATATCAAATCAAGTGAACGGATGCCGTAAGCGTCCACTATGTTGTACAGTCCGGGGCAAAAAGGCTTGTAATACTTATATCATTATGATTAGGCTATGGCTATGATTAGGCAGGCTATATCATTATGATTATGGAAGGGTATCGCTGCCAATATTAAGTGCTCCGCTAAAATGTCTTTTCCGTTGATTATATGAAAAAAGTACAATGTACAAAGTCACAATATCGGTAATGATAAAGTCAAAAGACCTCTAAGGCCAAAGTTAAATGTAAAACGACAAATGTAATGTGTTAAATGACAAATGTTTAATGCAAAATGCTCTTCTTTGACATTTCTACATTTCTCTCATTACAAATCACATTTGCGCTCTGCCACATCTCATTTGTCATTCACGCGTTCTTTTTATCAACTTGCGCATAGCATCTTCTTAAATATGCAAATATAGTATACCACGTGACTTATTAACATAATTACGGAAACGACCGATCTTTCTTGAAATAAAAATATGAATAATTTTTCCCAAGGAAAGATAACTCAGTTAACGCGCCATTAGTTGTTTTTCTCTTTAAATTATTTATTTTATGTTTGTGCTGGTAAAAGGAAAATATGACTTTTTGTTGAATCTAAAAATATGAGCATCCTGACCAATTTCTTCCCCGAATTAGTAACCATTTATTGATGTTTGTGAAAGGTTTAAAGTTTAAAGTAGCTAAGTCTCTAACTCAGTATCATCCAAAATCTTCAACATTGAAAACACGAATTATTTGTCAATTTAAATAAACAATTGATGCTGTGATCTTACCAGGAAAAGATGGACTTCTGATATCCAATGTTTAAGACACAATAAACATTTTACCATTGGTACACGAATCGTGTACCATAATGCGTTTCGAACCAAGTTCTAGCAAGAGACTCGAGGAACGAGGCTAGAAACATTGTACCAAATCGAACGGCGTATGTAGACTGGAATAACCAGACGCTAGAAATTTCATTCGATTGAGACTACTGACTTATTTCGCCGAAAATAACTGATTTGAAATAAGAGTAAAAACGGAAACCACCGAATTTAAATCAGTTTATATACATTCATGCTACATTATTATATGCGTTGCGAACCACTTATGTCAATTTCTAGGTCCCAAATCAAATGTTAGCGATTTAGCTACTTTAAACTAATCGCAATTTTGAAAAATAATTAATGACAATAAACTGAACCTGTTTTGATGCGAATTGATGATGACAGGTTTAATTATTTAATTATCTGCCAGGAGCAGGATAATGGAAGGGCGGAGAAGTCAGGGAATTTTTTCATCCGTTGTGCTTGTAATATAGACATGAGCAATATTTACTTATTAGGCCTAAACAAGTATTAATTTTTCACTTACCTGTGTTATTATGTATAATACGGTATCAATAATTATATTATAAATGTATGAATATATATGATCTGTATTTCCATAGTGGCACAGCCTTAGTACCGTATTTTGTCTTTGGCCTATTTCATTTTATATAATCTTACGAAAATAAAAAATTAGAAAGTGGAATAATGAGATTCTACGCTTAGTACGAGACAAACAACTGAGGTCAACTTAATTGTTAGCTAAATAAGAACCCATGAATAGCTAAATAAGAACCCATGAATGGCAGCACGTTAACTGGGAGAAATAATTCATATTCTTATTTCAAGAAAAGATCGGACGTTTCCGTATATATGTTAATAAGTCACGTGGTATACTACATTTGCATATTTAAGAAGATGCTATACGCAAGTTGGTGAAAAGAAAGCGTGAATGACAAATGAGATGTAGCAGAGCGCAAATGTGATTTGTAATGAGAGAAATATAAAATGTAGAAATGTCAAAGAACAGTATTCTGCATTAAAACATTTGTCATTTGAGCCGTAAGCGCCTCTAATGCTGAAGAGTTGTGGGAAATAACTCCATTTAATCGAATTGATTATTTCCCTTTGGAAATTAAATAGCCGCGAACACTGAGAAGTGAAAAACTACATTTTTATACACGTACTAGCACTGAAAGGGTTAAAACATGTTGGGCCTGCTATCTTATTAATAATGATCTTGGGTAGTGTATAGCAAGGATCAGAACTGTTAAAAAAAGTTGCAGAAATATTAAGAATAAATGCTTAAATATTTTGAGCTTTTGCTCTGAAGAACTACATAAAAGACAAAACATTTAGGCCATAATGGCCAAAAATAGCATTAGTTACTGAAATTACTGTTTTATCATCGGCGCACATTAGCAGGAAGAGGCTTAAGATTGCTAACAATATAGATGGGCTATAACCATTTATGAAATTAGCTTCGGGTAGCAGTGATACAATTTCACCTTGAAGAAGTCCGGTATAACAGTTAAAAACACCAGATAAGTCCCCTTGGGTTTTAACTCGACATTCAACTTTATCATACAGTGAACGAATTAGTTTTAGGATTTTACTAGTTATTTTCATAACTGTTTTTTTTTTTGGGAGCGCTACGTCTGCTCCCCCACAGTTATTGATCCCTTTTAAAGGCAACTAGTATGAAACTAACGCTTTTTCACATCTCGGTTCTAAGGCCATTTTAGAATCCTTACCGTCTATTTTTCACGGAGATTCCCCTTTGATCACCAAAAGGAATCATTTCCTGTCACATCTGACACAAATTTATAATAATCCAACACTATTCATGTAGAATTGTGCTCTAAAAAAAAGTACACAACTTTCATTCAAACCCAGGCGCCATTTTTAACTGACGTCTGCGCAGACCTGTTCATAGTTGCTCTCAGCCAGTATTCCAAATTTAGGAATGGAATTTTTACGGTAAACGAAAATTCGTGCTGTACACCAATTGACACGGACTAAACTAGCTATCTGGTACCACTTTTGGTCGAGGGTGGTTTGGTCTAAGCTTGCAAAGTGAGCTTCAGAGCTCTGTTTGTCTTGTTTTAGTTTTTTTGCAAGTATTCACGGCTATCCTTGTGTGCGTCTGTTGGGTCTTTGCGGATTCGTCTAGTTGTGAGGTACTCGTCAGTGTTCATGATGACTGTTGCTTTTCCCATGTCCGCGGAAACCGTGATATAGCTATCGTCTTTTAAGTCATTGAGAGGTGTCCATACTTTGTGGGAAACATTAGTCGTCTGCTGTTTAGTGTTTGCCTTTGCTAGTATTTCAGTTATTTGGTGCCTTAGATAATCGACAGGAGCGAGTTGGCGGAATCGGGGTTTAGGGATTTTGTGTTCGGTACAAACTATAATGCCCTTGATAGAATGTTAGTTTCGTCATCGGTTAAGTCTCGAGCACTAAGGTTGACTACTGTTTTCGTTAGGTGTTATTCTTTCGACTGTCTAGTACCATTCTTAACTGGGCGTTGTGGTAATGACGATGTGAGGTTATTAAATTTACCCGCCTTCCGTTTTCTGACACTTTCATCCAACAGGGCATTCGAACTTATTTGTTTTTCTCTCAGTGTGAGTTGAATACGCTGTTGTTCGGAAAGAGGGAATAAGCGGTGCTTCTCATGGTAATTTGATAATAAGGCCCTTGGATACTATATCAAATTTGTGACCCGGGCCATTACTTTAACAATATAAAATTCGTGACACAATCCATTTAAGAAGTTAGGATTCATATTTAGCACACACAGAAAATACAATATTGAGGCCAATGGATAAATTACCACCGACAATCATTCCTTTCTCATCATTAATTACTGATTTGAAATAAATTAAGTTTTTTCAGTAAAGAAACCTTTTGGTTAGAAGGTTTCAAGCCGCCTTTATCGTGTAATCAACATTTTTTCCGCCCAATTTGATATAATTTGATTGATAGTCAACTTAAGTCAGAGAGGTGCTAAAAGCTTTGTTTGAAAACAATATTGTCTCGACTACTTCATCATTCTTGACAGCTAATACAAATACTGGAAATGTGTGTCTTGCAAAGGTTGATCTTCAAATGTCCTGTATCAATTTCGCCTTATTATCCTTGTCTGGGTCAATGGTTATTACAATCTTAAAAGATATACTATGGCGTCTTTGTCGCCATGACGAAACTCCATTTGCTAACTTCCGGTAGTAGACCTCGCGCATGGAACATGCGTTTTAGTTTTGTTGCTATTGTCAAAAATCTACGAAGGATGTTAATTTCGAGAGTAAAGCATGGCCATTGGTGACTACTGGAAATTGAGGAGTGATGGAATATGAAAAAAAGGTGCGTTAGACCATACATTTATTATACCATAAGTAAAATATGCAAAGTGTAAAAGCTGAGAAGTAAAACATTTTTTGAAATTTAGTGTGTGGGTAGGGGGTAGTAGCGGTTCGCGTTGTTGTCAGAGATCTCTTTGACCTAAGAACAACTTGGTTATTCAAGATGGGGTCAACTGTTAATGGAAGCACAGAGCGTTCTGACCCCGCCCAATGTTTTTAAATCGATATCTGCGGCTGAAAATACCGAAATTTTTCGTGTCACATTTAATACCCTCGATCGAATATTATATTATATTAGTAAAGAGACAGTTATTTTTACGTGATTCGATCTGTTTCACGGGTAATTCGAAGTTGTAGGTGAAGTATGAGAAATTTGAGTCAAGTAAGTGAAGACTATGTACAATATCACAGGCACAATTGAAGATTTAAAATTACGCAAGATGAGGGAAAGGCGATTTGTCGTATAACTGGGTACATGGTATGGGGATTAACGTCCTACTGTTCTGCTCCAGCTGGGCTAATGGAGACGAGGGATTGGATACACTGAATGGGAATACATCGCTGATAAGTCACTTTCAGCTGGACGGGATCTTAAACTTGTTGCAAACGATTTAGCTTATTATATATCATTACGACAGCTTTTTTAACCTGTAATATGCCAAATGATATGCAGCAAGTTTTAACCATCTTTTATTGCTTCGGTGGTCATTTAAAAGTCACTGTTCAATGTATACTTGTCAGCTAAAAGGTTTTGTCCATGTACGAATAAGTGTGGCCTCGGAACTATGCTACGTAATCGTTGGTTGCAGCACTTCTGGTCAAGTTAAAGTACCTGTTATTGGTAATTTAAGGCAATATTGAATGTGTTGAATCATCTGTAACAAGTGTTATCTGTCCCGCATTTCTTGTCATTTAAATTAAAATTGCTGGACCAAATATTATGATTGCTGTAGTGTGATGTTTAGTGGAATAATAACAAAACGGGAGTTTGCTTCATCGCGATAACAATATCAATCCATAACACTGTCCCGGGTGACTTCGTTGGCTTTCGCATGTAGTGTGTGGCTGTCGGTTAAATACAATTTGATATCCTGGTCCAACAATCAACATCTTTTCATGCATTATATAATAAATTCAATAAAAGCTTCCCTGTCGAATTTGCCACTTAGAAACAACAGTTCGTAATAAAAATATGTACATGGAGTCTAGAGGATATTACAATAAAATAAAAACAAGTACGAACAATCCAAACCATTAGACAGAATTCGAAATCCTAAAAAAACGTTATAGGCAAAATAGTGTAATCAGCAAATGGACTGCTCCCCGTGTACAAAATACACGACAAACAGTGGTACAGGTGTCCATTAGACAGAATTCGAAATCCTAAAAAAACGTTATAGGCAAAATAGTGTAATCAGCAAATGGACTGCTCCCCGTGTACAAAATACACGACAAACAGTGGTACAGATGTCCATTCGATCAATGATAGGAACTTCATATTCAACTTAGCTTTACCTACATACCAGCACTAGAATTGATGAGTACCGAAAGAAAACAAACTATATCAACCGGAATATTTCTCGCTCGTTACTATAAATCTGGAAGAAAAAGTCCGCCATCAATTATCAACACAGTTTCTAAATTCATTTCACAGTTAGAGACTCTTCATTCCTGAACGGAAGCAATCTATACCAACCGGATAAAGTCTTGCCCTTAACTAAATATCTGGAAGAAAAAACAAACAACCCACGACGACCGTGTATCAGTAATGATTACTCATCAAGTTCGAAAGAAAGAAAACTATACCAACTAACGCTTTGCCCATTACTATAAATCAAGAAATAAAGCTCGACTCTTCGGTACTGAAAAATGTAAAACTTCGAGGAAAAAATTTATTGTAACATACTGGCATTTTGATTTATCTTGCATGCGAACGGGCACAATTTTGAGCACATTATTGACTGTAAATTACATCTTTTAAAAAGTATAGAACATGTTTATGCGTGTTATTTTAATGAAAAAGTAAAAATATGGTTATGCGTGTTATTTTATGTATAAGTAAAGAATAAATTTATGCGCTTTGTTTTAATGTAAAATAATAATTTCGTGCAGTAATAATTTATTGAATATTAACCCCGGCATAATTTAACCAAGAGAATAACCTCTTAAGATGAAGAAATTATCGACATAGGTTTTTAATAATAAAACAACAATGATGATGTCAAAGTATGGAAGCGTATTTGGGTCACTACTTATTGAGATAATATCCCAACATATCGACTAAAAATATGTCAACTTTATGAGTTATATTACAAGAAGTCCACTTATTATAGTTGACTTGACGCATCAAATTCAGCCTATACCGACTTAAACTATGTCGATATGTTTACATCATGTCAATAGTCGATTTGACTCTTAATCGATATGTCTTGTTTTATTGCATAATATATAGACTTAATAATATGGCCACAGACCACTAATGATTTCCCCATTAACTGTTATGTTAATTCTCGTCTCTAAGACAGGCTGTAACTTTTTTTCCCCAATGTCTGCCACAGATGAAGCAAAATATGTGGCAAACTCCTGTTCAAAAGCATGTATGTAGAGACAAGTAAACATGCAATTTTCGGTCCTAATTTTCCACGTATCCTACCTCGCAACTCTTGTTTCCTTCCGCCTCAAAACCATGAATATTCACCAAAACTTGCAATAAAATGTATTTCCAAACGCCTTTCTTTGATTTTACTCCAAAGGAGCAAAAGGGGGTTAAAGGAAAGGGAGAGAAAGGCTAAAAATAGCTATCGTCCTACGGCTTGGAAACATTTGGTTAGATGTGTCGTATATAGGGGTAAAACGTCAGGTATAACCATATGTTCTGAAAACATACGAGTGAAAGAAAAAGAAAAATCAAAGAATAATTGCAAAAATGATGACCCTTTAAGTACATCGGTGCATCTCAGGTCCATGGGTCTTTTCGGCTAAACTCTTTCTTGTTAAAGGGGGTATTTGAGTTCTGTGGAAAAATGGGACAGGATATAAACAAATTACACAGAAAACACTCACAATTTGGATTTTTGCCTTATACGAAATTTACATGTTGCATCTTTAAATAACCAGTGACTGCCAGGAAGGATACGCCACATTTTGCAAGAGATGGATAGAAAACAGGATAAAGCAAAAACGATTTTTCGAATAATTAAGGGCCACTATTTAAGAAGCAACGATACGATATGCACAAATATCGACAGGACAAAGATCTTTGGGTTATAAAGATATACTTCAAGTTTCATCAAATTGTGACTTCTAGATGGCCGAAAACCTTGATATACCTTAAATTTCACCCTTATATACGACACACCTCACCCAAATATTTATACTACGCCGTCGCCTACCTTTTTCCTCTTTTACATGGCTATTTTTGTTACCTTTTGGGTGTAGAATCAAAGAAAAGGGTTTGAAAATACATTTTCGGCCAGCTTATAGTAAATATTCATGATTTTGAGGCAGAGGGATACAAGGGTTGAGAAGTTGGTTACATTAAAATGCAGAGCCGTAAATTGCTTGTTTTCTTGTCTCTACTTCCAGTTTGTGTATCTCAAGTTTTTTATGGTGAACCTCACACATGCTTGGGGGATCACGTGGCTAAGTGGGTAAAGCGTTGGCTCGATAGCCTGGAGGTCGGTTGTTCGATCCCTGCATTGGCCGAGAAAGTTCATCTCGATTTTCCGACGTGGTTTCCCCCTTGTCAGTGATGCAGAACGGAAGGCCTTACAAGGACAGCTATCTAGTCGTTGGGATCGGACGAAAAACTGAAGTCCCGTGTACATATTGGCGTGCAGGTAAGAGATCCTTTGGCAGTTGCAATTCGATATAAGAGTAGGTCCTAGCGACGCTGCCGCCGGAGGCGCGCCCACAATGACGAGACCATGGGCGCCCATACTGTAATGCTAGTGAGATTAGTTAGACGCCCATACTATAATGCTAGTGACATTAGTTAGGCGCCAACGGATGAATTGGGCGCCCAAAACGGCGTGATATGCTTCAAAATTCAAACAAGTCGCACTCTAACCCGATTCCGATCTGTTCATTTATCTCATAAACTATAATAGGTACGTTAAAGTCGTATTTCTTTCTTCAAATGTTTAAACTGTTCATATCTAAATATATTATTTATGCTTATGCGTCAATGTCGCAAATGCAGCTTCAAAATTGAAATTTTCCGTCATTTTCAGGTGCAAACCCTATTTTCCAAAATTGTCTGGGGGGAAATCACTAGGCAATCTGACTTTTCGTGCAGACAGGTAAAGTGAAAACAAAATCAGCGGCTGCCAGGCACGATATGTCCATATTTTGCAAGAGATGGATGGGGAGCAAGCTAAAAACAAACGCGATTTTTGATACAATCAGGGGCAAAAATGCATAAAGTTAATGCTTAAAATGTGCAAATATCAAAGGGACTGAAACTTTTGGTAGATAAAGATAATATGTTTTAAGTTTCATTAAAATCGGATAAAAATTGTGACCTCTAGAGGGTCCACGGCCTTCGTATTACACACTATTGGTTGTTAATCGGACTATTGACCAGTCATAAATTGGAACAGACATTTGCTTCCATTACAGCAGTGTTACGTGGCATTAGCTCTAATTAAACGAAATGGTACGCGAACTAAGGTAGACTATATTGAACCACATTTAAGTTGCTGTCTTCCCGGGCTGGAAAAGCAGGAAAACACGTTTGCGGCAGTAAAATTTGCTCCATACGGCCCCGTCTCCGCGTAATATAAACGATTGATTGCAATTCGACTCAGCCACCTAAGGCTAGATCAGACCACCTACTGTATTCAGGGACTGGAATAGCGTAGACTTAATAATATGGCCACAGACGTCCACTCGACACAAACTAGGTCATTTTGGGACTAACATATTGATTCAATTTTATTTCAATAATTCGCTTGCGCGTAGGGGTCTTTAGCAGTGGGGGGAAACCGGAGTGCCCGGAGGAAAGCCACGGGGTTGAGAAGGCGCGTCTATCTCCATGCCACATAAGCTCACACCAGGGATCGAAACCACAGCCGCAAGCCAGAGGTGACCGGACAGCTAGAGGTCGAAGCGCGGCACTCTAGACCACTAGGCCATCCCAACCCCCCGGGCCCAAAAGGCCCATGGACCTAAGAAGTACCGGTGTACGTAAAGCAGCATATGTACTTAAAGGGCCATCATTTTTGCAGTTATTCTTTGATTTTGATTTTCTTTCACTGGTATGTTTCCGGAACATATGGGAAGCATATAACAAAGGTCTTTTGATGATACCTGAAGTTTTACCCCTATATCCGACTCAGCTAACCTAATATTCATAGGACGATAGCTATTTTTAGCCCTTCTCTCCCTTTCCCTTTACCCCCTTTTGCTTTGCTTTTTTGGTGTAGTATCAAAGAAAAGCGTTTGAAAATGCATTTTATGCCAGGTTTTGGTGAATATTCATGATTTTGAGGCAGAAGGAAACAAGAGTTGCGAGGTTGGATACGTTGAAAATTTGGACCGAAAATTGCATGTTTACTTGTCTCTACATACATGCTTTTGGACAGGAGTTTGCCACATATTTTGCTTCATCTGTGGCAGACATTGGGGAAAAACGCTACAGCCTGTCTTAGAGACGAGAATTAACAGAACAGTTAATGGGGAAATCATTAGTGGTCTGTGACCATATTATTAAGTCTATATATTATGCAATAAAACAAGACATATCGATTAAGAGTCAAATCGACTATTGACATGATGTAAACATATCGACATAGTTTATGTCGGCATAGGCTGAATTTGATGCGTCAAGTCAACTTTATTAAGTCGATTTCTTGTAATATAACTCATAAAGTTGACATATTTTTTGTCGATATGTTGAGATATTATCTCAATAAGTAGTGACCCAAATACGCTTCCATATGTCAATACGTCATAGAAAGTCGAGTTATTGAAATCAACTGTGAAGCACTTGTTCAATCAATTTTCTGATATTATGAAATAGATTTAACTCGAGTCATGTGCTAAAGGAACTGAGACAGATTGGGTATCGTGTCAAACCGCGACCCTGTCTTAACTCGAAGGCAGGTCGACGATCGAATTATTGGGGAAATATATTTTCCGGTTCCATTGACGACTTATATGTTTAAGGTCATAATCATTACATGTTAAAAGGTTTGAATATGATCAGGAATGCCTGATTTATGTTTCCGAAAACACCTATCATCCTTCTCATTCCAGTGTTTGTAAACTCAGTACATACGTCATACAATACAAAATGTGTGTTATGCACATTAGTACAACCGAAGCTGGAGTATAGTTCAACAATTTGGAACCGGCAGCAAAAAAAAAACACAAGTAAAACAAATAGAACAGATCCAGCGCAATGCAACTAGATTCAGCAAATCATAATAATATAAATACCAAAACCCTAGTAGTGTTACTCTCGTGATACAACAACTGAACTGGTCGTCCCTGGAACAACGCAGACAATATTCAGATTTAGTACTTATGTTTAAAGTTGTTCATAAGCTGGTAGCAGTACCAACAACTATACTACCAGTGTCTTCAGTTCGTCACAACAGGAAGTTCATACCATACATACCACTGTAAAATCAACGCGTACCAACACTCATTTTTCCCACGTGTAATCGGTCATTGGAATCGTTTACCGGACCAAGTCCTCCAGCTGGACTCACTTGACAGCTTTAAGGTAGCATTACAATCGACTGTGGGCGTATAACCTTAGTCATCAAGTGTATAGTGCACATACACGTTGATCTTTTAACTCTTCACGCTTAGGGAAAATCCGACCCCGCGCATGTACAGTTCACCCAGCACCGTCAGGATTTTGTGAAGTATCTCATTGAAGTTGAAATGTGTGTTGGGCGCATTCTTCACCTCTTGCCCAGATGCCACCCGCCGTGTAGATCAGAGTCAACTTTGTTCGCGTATCAAGCTGGTGCGCAGATTATCAACTTTGAGACTCGGCAAACCTTGGCAGATTCAAGTACCCTACATCTAGCCTCGGCTGTATGACGAAGTCCGTCATTAGAACTACTTTCAAGTTCCCGGATTACCAACAGCATTGCCCATGACGATGCCTTTGAAGAATGTTTTATCTTACAAAGTTTGAAGCCGATTTTCTTTCAAGTTTATCCGATTTTCTTTAGACAATGACAAGTCTGCACTGAAAATTCTACACACTCTTCAAACGACGCAGTTTTGAGAACTTCTTTCTAACAGCGGCAAGTTTTCCTAATAAGTAAGTCGGTGCCGCATCGCAATTGTATAGGCTGTCATACAGGCGAGGCTAGATGTAGGTACTGTAATGAGCCGAGGTTTGCCGAGTACTGATAACTTCTCGATGTTTTAACGATGTAGGATGTTAGACGTCTCGTGTAGGATCTGTCCGCTATCGACTTTGTACTGTAATAATTTTTCAAAAAATTTCCAATACCACTTCATAATAAGTAATTGTGCTAAGAATAAGATTAAGTTCGTGTTCGCAGATAATATTCGCTATAGGCTACGTGAGCGGATCATGCGACTAAATGTCCAAAAATATTTGCTTCCATTACCGTAATCTTCAATGTTAGTTCAGTATACATTAATAACAAACAGTCAGTTGCTGTATTTTTTCATATTTGATCAAGTGCAATGTGCATGTTACCGAATTCTTGTTCTGGGCCCTGTTTCTCGAAATCTTAACTAAAAATAAAATCCAAATTTTAGTAGATACTTCAATTTCGATTGGCTACACACTAAAATCAATCTAATATCATCCAATCAAATTACTAAAATTTGGATTTTATCTTTGTTTTAATTTCGTGAAACAGGCCCCTGGGGACCTAAATCCTCAGATATGGTGTGGGCCCAGTTTTTTGTTGGGCTGTGACGCATCAACTATTGGGCAGTTCCTACTAAAATGTTGTATTGTATGGAACTAAACATAAATGTATCCTTGGAAGATTGGTGGTTGTTTCGTGCAGTGACATCCTATCAATTGAAAAAAAAAGAATCTTCTTCCTTAAAGGTAATCATTTATGTGGTCATACTTTCCTTTCGCAACACCTTGCTCGTACTTACACCAGTAAGCGGAGGTCACAAAATTCATTTAATGAATAAAATAAACGCAGTGATACATGTTGAATATCGAGTAGGAGTGGGCGGATTATCAGTGTGTGAAATAGCTTTATTTAACGTCGGTCTCAATCACAGGTGGTTAAAGCGATTACCGAAAAATCGAACATTAGTGAAATATCTAAAAAAAAAAAACACACGCTTGTGGAAAGATTTGCGCATACGTCAGATGGACCGGCACTCTACGCTCAAGGGTGGAGGGTGTTGATTTAAAAAGGGCATAAACAGAATATTCGCATAATGTAAAACAAATTAGGACTAGCTAATCGTTGGGGAATCTTCAATACATTATTTTAGTAATGGTTTTCGTCATGAACTTATTCTATTAATTGAACCTCTACAAAATGGGACAGTTCCGCCTGTACTCCTCTTTTCAACTTTAGCATTAAATATAAATTTTGGTCATTTTGTTACCAGTGTTATTAAAAGTTGACGCGGGGTTGTGCCAGTCTATTAATGACCCAGATGTATTCATTCATATTATTTCTAATAAACTTTTATCAATATCCTGACTATTATATGTTACCCCAAACAGAGAATCGCTGTCATTATTTCGTACCTTTCCTTATTTATTAACCCAATATCAAGTAGTTAATGTGGTGTAATTTATACGTTAAAAATCAATTCTTTTTAATTACATGTGAACATGTTAGTAACCCGGGAAAGAATGCCCTATACAACAGATAAATCAAATCACCAGTGTGAGTTAATTGGAACTTTCTAATGGTATTAACGGTTTTGTTGATATATTCAGGTAATTGTGTTGATTGTAAGTTGGGTATGGTTTGGAGTACGCAGTCTGCCTGTACAATGATATTGAAATTTGGATTCAATTTTACTCTGCTTATTCTGTGTTATTCTATTGCTGAAACAAGAAGTTAAATCCAGTTTGTGTTTAAGTTCTATATCTTAATATTATATAAAATCAATAAAAGTGGATCGTGGGAACAGAATGTATTACATGATTAATTCATAGTTTCACGATCCACGTCATGTGTCTCCTATTTGTTATCTAGAAGCTGCATATTTTCACAGATCGTCTTTTGGAAAGTTAGATCGGACATAATTTTTGTGTTTCGTAAATTAACAATTTACATTTTTTTAAGGACCTCTATTTTGTAAGTATAACGTGTTTTATAGCCCTAATGCGCCAAATGGCCAATACACACTTGGGCCACTGTGAATAAGTGTGTAAGGTGCCGGTGGAAAAAGCTTCCCTTGATTGTCATTTGGAAAGTTAGATCGGACACAATTCACAATATCTTAAGGACCTCCACTTTGTAACTATTAAGTATTTTATAGCCCTAATGCGTCAAATGGTCAATACACAATCAGGGCACGATTGATAAGTGTGTAAGGTGCCGGCAGAGAAAGTTTTCCGATATTTTCAGCTTGGGTTTCCCATTGCCAGTGCTGCACTTCAAAGAACCACTGCTTCGGGCAAAATGATGCATTTTACTCATTTTAATACTTATTGACACTAAATAGGCAATATTTTTAACTACAAATACTTCAAACGTCTTTATTTATTTTTCTTATACTTCAAAAAAATGTTTGAGAATTTAATTTGTCGGAGTAAAAAAGTTAATATGCCGAATTCATTAAGTCTCGTCGATGTCATGCTTATCAGTGATTGTAGCGACCGAGCGAATATTCACTGTGCCTATCAGTTTGGTAAAATATATCCTCTCATAGAACAATGAATGACGTATGTCAATATTCATTAGCCACCAGATTGGTAAAGAAAAGTAGGACGTTAAACCCAATTGAATTTATTAAGTCCTAAAATAATTTTGTTTGTTTTAATTTTACTTTTAACACCCATATCTTACATTCTAATTGCTCGTATCAGCCTTATTATCACTGTCTAACTCTATGTCTGTATTTCCCGGTTAGTCGGACATACTGTCTTCATGTTCATGTCCCAGATGAAACTTATATGCAACATTTCCGCACTGTATCCGTTGATAATACATTTCATGCACCGAGTTCTATTGTATTTTCATAATTATCTTGTGGGCAATAAAATATAATGTTGTAACGTTGTTTATGAAAAACATTGTAAGACGTTTTGTTGGTATAGAAACGACCATACTGTCGTTTATTTGGATGAACAAAGGTGGTATATGCATGGACGTTTTCCATTTGTTTGTTTTGTTAGGGCTTTATTTATCATTATTGTAACAGAACAATTTTACAAAGCTGTTTCGATATTTAAAACCATTAAAGTAACTTAAAGTTACATTCCCGGGTACAAATTTTGTGATTTGATGTTATATTTGGATGGAAAACATATTCAAAGTAATTTATCTATCAAAAATTTGTTTCAATTCCCCCTCAAAAATTTGTACTCGCCGGGGATACCCATAATGAATAAACTGTTGGTAGTGCAATGTATGTCAAGCTTCATTGTAGGGGTGGGGGTGGGGTCCATTTTCAGAATGTATTTATCATTACTTACCGGACATTTACCATCCATATATTTACCATACCATAAAGTTACCATAGATTGTTAATTATTTTCGTCAACGTATTTTTCCCACGTTTAATTGCAGTCTTTTGTACATTGACACCCCTCAATATTAATAAAACTGCTAACCCTTTTGATCAAGAAATAACAAATGCCCCCTAAATCAAGCTGGCAGACAGTAAGCCGTCGGATTGTCAGTGATACCTTGACAATTTTGCCCAGTGCTTGTCCCATGGGTGTTTTTCGGTAAGATTGGAGGTCTATACTTCCCAGATATACCAAATTTGCCATACTTTTATTGGAAATAGACACCCGATAAATACTGTCCTGGGGAAGTAACCTAATATATTTTAGGCGCATATCAATAATGCCGGAGTATTTTGGAAATACATGATCTGCAGTAGTCTACGCGGCTATTTAAAAATTACCGAAGTAACTCATTGCAGTTATTTTCTTTAGAATCATCTTATTATATTCTATTCATTGACGATCCAATATGTCAAGCTACAAAATTGAACATCGAGTGCAAGATCACGCACAGTGATAATAAAAAGCATGGCTTCTGTTTATTTCTCTCCGACATATCTAATCACTCTTATCATAAAATATATGTTCTTATTGAAATCTAAGGCAGACTTTGTATTGTTACTACTGGACGTTACCTTATTATAGGGAAAATTGAAGCCACATAAAATTGCTCAAAGAATCGTGCATTTTTATACGCCCACATTTTCATGTGGACGTATATTGTCGTCGCCCCTGTCTGTCCGTCCACAATTTGTTTGTGGACTCCTACAGGTCACAGTTCTTATCTGATTTTGACGAAACTTGAAATATAGATTTATTCCCATAAGATCTTGGTTGCTGTCGATATTGGCAGGTATCGGATCGAAACTTCATGGATTATGGCCCCTGATTGTACGAAAAAACATGTTTTTAGCTTGTTGACCCTATAGAGGTCACAATTTTGAATCGATTTTGATGAAACTTGACATGTATGTTTATAACCCAAAGATCTTGGTTCCTTTCGATATTTGCACCCATCGGATTGTAACTTCCTGTATTATGGCCCCTGAGTGTCCGAAAAATCACCCTTTTTAGCTTGTGGTCCGTCAGGGGGTCAAAATTATTATCCGATTTCAAAAACCGTTTGATTATATCACCGTTACATGGTAATGAAGGTTGAGTGCAAATTTTGTGAAAATCAGACCAAAAAGGACGGACAAAATGGCCGCCGCTTGTACCCGAAAAGTGTAAAAATATGGTATATAAGATTTAAGGGGTCTCAATTATTATCCAATTTTAGAAATAATATTTAATGTTTCGTATACTAAACGTTAGCATGGGGGAGAATTTTGTAAAAACCAAACAAATTCTAATGATTTTCTGATAATTACTTAATATACGACAACTGCCCGAACGATTTAGCTGCTGTGTGGGCGTATGTTTCGTTGTCTGGCAACCTATTTTTTAACATGCATTATGCAAGAGCAAAATCTGCCTATTGTAGGTCTTTCTTCAGGCCTGAAATGTTTTAAAAGCTATTAATTAAACATTAATTAACTTATTCAGACCATAATCAACTCTCGATGTCGAGGCTAGCATGAGATTTTTGTTGGATTGTAGTTCGATTCGCTGAAATATTTTCCTTCGTGATTTACCAATAAAAATGGATAACCGAGACCAGTGGTTTTCTCTTACCGACTTTAGTAATGATGACCGAGGCTAAGCAGAACTTTCATTCGCTTAATTCTAAGTTAATAGTGGATCAATTTGACTGAAATTTTCAGCAAATTGCCTTTACATTAGCTAGTTTATAACTATTGTAATGAGCACTGCCAACTCGTTATCTAATCTTCTATAATGTATCTTTGATTGGACTGACTTGACATTCCACTTTTTAAATGTATTTTTGTTTAAATATCGGGCCGGATTCTTTGGGGTTTGGTTGGGTTGACTTTGTCAAGATTATTGTGGTACCTAATACAAAAAACTTATAATATGATTTGCAAAACAACCAATGATATATTATGTATTTGCCAATCGACTTTCATAATCATTTTTACCCCTGCAAGTAGAACTCAATTTTCGGATATTCCTTTATTATTGATTACAATGAAACATATTGGGTTTTTCAATTAACGATTTTAGAATATTTTTTTTTTTTTTTTTTTTTTTTTTTTTTGATTTACTTCAAGAATCATTGAATTGAAAGAAATGGGGTGTTTACCTTACCTCGGGGATAAACATAAATTGTACAGTTAGTTACACTATAGAATCTGTTGACGTCAATGTAAGTAAACATGCATTCTCCGGATCCTCATATCAGGAAACTAAACCAGACAAACGTTCTGAACTACTTCAAAGGTCCTGGTTATAATTAAATGTTGGTGCCAACAAAATCAAACACGTTTTAATGACCAAATGTTAGTTTGATATATTTTCCATCGAAAATAACTAGCAGCGAATAGTTTTAAAACATAGGATGTCAATGCCACTGGATATATTGGTCTCTGAATTTTCGATTCAATCCCACCATTGTTCTTTGATACTAATAATTCAGCCATTTGGCCCAGTGATAACTCGATGAAATAGATGCTACGGAAGTGGCACCAGATAGAGTGAACTTACTCTTCCGGGCACCAGTTGCCACTGTTGTGACAAAGTCATCTCTACATCAAATTGAAATATACATATTACAGATAGAACTTTTTGACCTCTTCTGGTTTTGATGATTAATGGTTTTAGTGTGTTCATCGCTACACAACTTCTTCTAAGTACGGACTAATTAAAACATCTGATGTGTTCAATATGTTATTTACGGACTTCTGAGGTACGGACGTATTAAAACATCTAATGTGTTCAATATGTTATTTACGGACTACACGCGAAAGGCCCCTGCTCGTTTTGATAAAAGGCACGATCTCATTAAACATATTATTTATTCAAAGGAAATATGCAGTGCAGTTACAGATACTATAATCTCATAAATAAACAATACTAACCATGTACATAGGTCGTGTATCATTTTTCTTAATTGATTGTATACTTAATAAGTCAGAGTTTACTGTAACTGTGTTTCAAACTGATAAAATGTTTCAAACATTGATGGTGTTCACTGTTTCACAGTTCTGTGCCAAACGGGATAAAGATCAGATTTTTCTAGATTTGTACCATGCTAGCGAGGTAAAAAGATTTTATCAGCAAATGTTCGGAATGTATTTTCTGGTCAATGTTACGCATTATGTTTTTAATCTCGTCACTGTGAAGAAACTATAATAATAAATAAATGGACTAAATCTTAACGCTGTGGAACCTATAATTGGACATATTAATGTAATATGAACGCAAACTAATTTACATTCAATTTTCAAAACGTTTTAATAATGTCTAAGCAGTTTGACGAAAAACGTGAACTGTCCGATGTTGACATCGGTTATAGTGCGATCTGACCTTTCACATACGCATAAGGTGCCTGTCCCGAGAGCATAGATAAAACTGGCCTACATGTTGGATATCAGGGATCCACAATCCGACAGTAAGATAGCAATATTGATTGAAATGGAAATACGTGTTTATAATGTCGAAGATTATGAATAATAGTTGAGGAGTTAAAGATTTAGCAATTTCGATTATTGGAATTTTCATCGTTTTCCTGAATATTTTCTTGCATTGTTAATTTCAGGAAACATATGTAATTACGAAGTGGACATTGGATAAACTTCTTCAGATTTATCAAGAACTTTTATGATGCTAGGATCACACATTTTATACTTACTCATCTTTGTTATACACGAAATCCACAGCAGTATTAATATATGTGTCGATCATACGAAATTAAAGACAGTAACCGCTGCAGCATTGGGACAGGCAAGATTCAAAGTGTTAAATAACACATCACTTATGAAATGTATGAGTGGTTGCTTAAGGCGAACACGGTGCAAATCATTTAATTATTACCTACTCACATCTACGTGTGAATTAAACGATAGACAAGCAGTGACATTATCTGATCTGAGAACAGAGAGCAGCGTTTTGTATGGATCTGCTGCAGACATACCACAGGTATTTTGCAAATTAACAAGTAAATTATTTGAAGGATTGTAAGGAGAAGCGACTAGTCGTTCGGATATGGAAATTACGGGTCGTATTTACACATTGGCGTGCACGTAAATGAACCCTTGCCATTTAGAGTTTGAAATAGGTCGTAGTGCCGCTGTGGGACAGGAATTCTTCAATAGCATACCGTGTGGCTTATGTCGGTCTTTATTAGCCCATTCGGTAGGAATGTTAAATCCCATTTCATTTCATTTCTAAACTATTTGAGAATTGTTCCGAATTAATATTAGAAAAGCTGCACTAGTGGGACTTTTATCAATTGCTGTTCATTTTTACAATGTATCAGAAGGCCGGTTTTAATGCTACACATTCTAGAGCATGATCATTTTGTTCGATCTTTTGCCAATACTGTGGAAACAGGATCAACCTCATTTAATTAGACCTAAATTTACATCTTTTATTTTGAAATTATTTCAGATTGTAGCTGGAGTTTGTGCCAATCATCAATGTACATTTCCTAGTGAGTGTATTGAACAACAGAACGGTACTACCTCATGTGATATTGTTGGTAAATATATTTTCAGATCTCTGCAAATGAGGCGGGGAAAGAAATAAGATCTTGACATTTGACATCTGTTGTTAAGGAGTCTGATTCCCTGATTTTAGTTTTTGTGGAGCAAGTTTCCTCCCGTGGCAAATGAACTATAGTGTTTGTTTGTTATTTCAGTTAAACCCAGTATTCTCCAATCTCACCTATCGCTATTCCTTTCGAAACCCCCCTGTCCCCTTTTTTCTCTAATTTGTTCTGTGAAGGCAGACATGTTTTAATCAGTTTACCCCTGGTTTCAGATTGTGGAAGCCCGCCTGTCATTCCATATTCAACAGCAAACTTTGATACCAACAAGATACCGATTGATATAGACACTGTTTTAACATATACATGCCAGAGTGATTACTATCCTTCTGGAGAACAAAAATGTCTACCTAATGGTACTTGGACAGACTTTAAATGTAATTTAAAAGGTATGGCTGATTTTGTTCTGGTTATATGTAATGCCTTTGATACACTCGGAAAAATTATACATGCGGTACTACGACACAGCTTTGCTATATATGCACCATTGATCGGTATTCTGACAATGTCCTCATTACATCCATGTGACTCGATATGTTTCCTTGCCAGGCATGGGTAGCTTAAAGGAAGGACTTTCTTTCAAACAGAAGCAAGTATTTCTTTAATATCTAGTAAACTCCATTTAAATTATATCAATATAAACCTGATGTAGGGTCGATCTTAGCTAAGTTTAAGTACCAATTCAAGTGGACAAGCATGTATTGGACATGTATAGGTCAGGTGTTCATGAATGGGTAAGCACACCTTGCCTCAAGCGATAGACATCCAGAACGAAGCATATAATACCGATAAACAAAATGTCGTGCCAATGGACTTGATTGAAGTCTGGTAGGTAAATCGATATTTTAATAAAATAAACAGTAATATCGGTAATAATCCTCAACATATGATGTCAAAACACGTCCACTTTATTAGACAGTTTTCAAATACTGGCGACTTGCCCGGATCAAACGCATTTGTTTCTATTCAACCAGCTTTCATCTGACTATTTGGATGTGTGATTGCCCTTTAGGATCGACTGTGCCACATTATATATGCTATTAATGTTAATTGGTTCAGGGTATCACGTTTCGATTTTGTGTTTTGTCTGTTTTGCTCAACAAATTAAATCTTTCAATCATTCTGAATTATTGCAACTGGCATGTCGATAGTTTTTACTTCATGAGTGCTCTAACTACGGGCAGTTTACGGGGAAAATTTGAGTAAACCCGAACGTGAGACTTATGCGTCGCCATGTATGTGTTCTGTACCATGGATCTCGGATTTGGCATAATGTCCCCGTCTGACCGAGTTAGCGTCCTTAATGTGCTGTTGCAACCAAACGGCGACCAGAAAATGCAAAAGGTCGCCGGCAAACGTGAACACAACGCGAGAAAATGTACCCAGAATTACAATAGTCGCTTTTTCAGAGCTTTCCAGGTCAGATCGCAGAACAATGGCGTTTGTTTTGAACATGCTCAAACATACCCTGTGGCGCGGCGATCATTGGAGATCACAGCACGATTTCTGGCGTTACCGCCATGCTTTTGCCCAAAATATGGTGAACTGGACGCCCATCTTCCGTCGACGAAACTGCGCAGTAAGGACCCCATCACGTTTTGTCCTGTACATACAAGCAAACAAAATACGGAAGTGGGCATTAAACTCCAGAAATGAGCACAATTACAAACTTTAAAAGGTCGCGTTCTTACTGCGACCTGTGCGTTTATACAGAATTGTCGTGGCGGGCTCGTCACGATCTCTCCGCGCTTATGGCGTTTCTATTGAGATCTAAAAGCTTGGCAACGGCGGTCATCACGAACACGCGTCGCTCAACCTCACTTCTTGTCGGGATTACACGTGCGTTTCCACCACGTGATCACGGCGACAATATAAGCTGTTTATATTTTTTTTCGAAATTTCAAGATGACCTTTGAATCGCCCGTTTTCAAAGCAAGTCATACATGAAAAGTATGGTCGCCATAGGCTAGTAATGCAAGCTTGGTAACCGCGCCAGGGTCGTATTAAGAACTCCATAAAAGTAGTGGAACCTCATCACATCGCCATGTGCGTGGGGGTAATCGCGCAGCAGTGGTGGAATCATCGTAAGGTCGCCATAAGGACCCAGAACACTTGGTGAGGTCGCGGCCGACACGTGAGGGTTGTGGTGAAGACGCCATGAAGGAACCGTTGCAAATGGTACAATTTTCGCAGCGTCTTTGCCACGTGTTTACTGCGCGTGCACTACGTCCATAGAGATGTTACCACGCTTATTCTGCGACCTTCGCGACTCACCACGTCCTCTCAGCTTTGCGGGTCATATGGCAGAACCATGGCGTTTCCTTTAAACATACTCAAAGACCACGCTATGATATCTTGCGTTTTTACCACGCTTATTGTGACCTTGGCAGACTCTGAAACCATTTTTTGTCGCCGTAGCAGCGACTCCATCGCGTTCTCCCATCTGTCCAGATCATATTCATATGAGCATGTCCAAAACAAACTATGGAGACCACAGCACGATATCTAGCGTTTCCACCATGCTTATGACTCGCTCTGAGACCATTTTTTGTCGCAGTAGATGCGCAGTAAGGACGCAACCCCGGTCTGACGGGGGTATAAATGTATTATTTTCTATCTTTAGTGAAAGCTTGTACGTCCATACAACGATGTAACCCGGACTATACTGACGGCGAATATTGGTTTCATTACGAACCAACGGGTGGGCGAATAAAAATCTACTGTCATGGGCTGAATATGACTAACCCTAAAGAATATGTTACCTTACATGGGGTAGTCAAATCTTTCACTCAACATTATACTGATGGTGATACTGATGATTGCAAATATGGACGAACTCTTCCTAACCATACCTTTGAATATTGTGGAAAAACGGCGTTTGACAAAATTGGTATTAAAAATTACCGGGTAAGTTTCGGTCATGGAGGCAATTCAATGGCATCTATCTTTGGTGCCTCCTAGCCCATTAATTTTAAATATTGCGATATAATTTGGTAATCATATTTAATCTGAGACCAATAAGAATTGTTCATTATAAACTGGATATGAATTCGATCTAATTGTCTACAGCTACAGCATTTATTTGGAATCTTATTTCGTGCATTCTAGCATGCTGGAATTGGTAAATCGTTAAGGATTTCCATTAATCATTCAGTTATTAAATAAATTTCTATTTCTAACGTAAATGTTGATATATTTGAATGATTTTTCTATCATTTTAATCACAGATTAAGAAAACAATGCTCGTTCCCCTATATCCCCACCTTATATCACACAAGAAATATTGATAAAAAATGTTATTTAACCAATGATGATTATATCCTTTTACCTATTATACAGGAATTAGAAGTTGATTTGGAAGATTTTACATTTGCAACTCCTGGCTGTACAGAGTTTAGTCCACTAATGGTGATTGGTGATTGCTCTAAAAAGACTGGATGTACAGATGGTTCAAGTTCAGATTTTTTTCATATAGATTTAAGAAACACAGGGTTATTTATACCAACAACGGTAACAATGGCCACGTCTATTTTATACCTTTCCCCCACCCACATTTGCATGTGGACGTGTATTGTCGTCGCCCCTATCCGGTCGTCCACAATTTTTTTATTTACCCTATACAGATCACAATTTTTATATGATTTAGAAGAAACTTAAACTCGTTTAAATATATATCATTATTACACCCTAATGATGGTCGAGCCCGAGTTTCGTTTAAAAAAAAATCAGAACGAAGCAGTCCGACATGATGGTCTCTTTTTGAAAGCAAATAGTGTAAAAGTATGTAATACCAAGGTCGTCGACCCTCTAGATGTGACAATTTGTATCCCCGATTTTACGAAAAATCACATTTTTAGCTTGTGGCCCCTCCAGGGATCACGATTTGTATCCGATTTTAATAATCGTGCAAATATATCACCGCTACACCATACGGTTTCGATCCAACACTTGTCCGTGACAATGAATATGGCTTGTTGTTTAACCTCGTCGAGTTAACCGGGTCCTCTGGTTTCAACTCTACGCACAAGCGAATTATTGAAGACATAATCTCCCACTCCCACCTCTATCGTAAATCTGAAGTAGCGTTGTTTTACAGGTTAGATGGGTTGACACAGGAATAATCGAAGAAAACGTTGTGAAACGGTATTATGACGATCAATTTGTTAAAGTTACGTGCAGAGGAGGTTGTGGAAGTTGTGTCCCTTTTAATTATTCCGTAAAATTAGAAAAATATAGCGAAGGTAAGAAAAACGAGTACCACAGTAATTGTTAACCGACATAATGCGAAGGGGTATTGTAACACAACATTGTTTTTAATTAGACCAAACTATGTTTAAATATCATTATAATATCCCTAATACAAAGGTTATCTACAGGAAACTACACACACAGTTATGACATAAATTCTGTCAGGTCTGTAAGTCGAAGTGGCTAAAGGGTGTGTCCCTCTAGGAACACTACATGTTGTCTCGATCCCAGCCTCTGCGTACTGCTAGGAACGCCGACTGGTGTCTCCTCTAGGAACCATGAATGATGTCTAAAGGAAACTTACTCACGCTATTTAATTTATACAAAACGGATAGATAGTCCACTGTTAGGGCGGGGCAGTTACCATTTTTGGGTAATTGTTTCATTTGGAGATCGTTTTACGACAACGCCATTCTATTTAATTGAGCTAATTTGTGCAGCACCAAATGCCTTGACAAAAATAAGCCACTTCCAGAAATGGTGACAGAACTGTTAATATGGTGATCTAAGAATATGGTGGTCGTTGAATAATGCAAGGTACCTACTTTAACCAGTTCTTGTTGTCACCCATTTGTTTAACCACTTCAATAATCAAACAGAGCACCTTTTATAGAACAACCTCTTTATTATGTATACTATTACAGTGTCTATTGTTTTAAGATATCAGGACAGAGTTACGCGCATGTTCTCTTTGGGTTTCTGTATGTCGCCTACAGACGGCAATTTTAATGGATCGTCTTGAAAACTTTTTCTACTACCTATTCCCTTAGGATGATCCGAAGGGTCATGCACAAATTTTTTGTGTGTCGCCTACAAGTCGCAATTCTATTATTTTGAGTAAATTTCGGATTACCAGGAGCAGGAATGGATCGTCTTGGAATTTGGCATATATATATATATATATATATATATATATATTCCTGAAAGCCTAAGGACGGCAAGGATATCATTTAGTGGACTAAATAACCTCTACATACATGCACTTTTTTTTTCAATTTTAGATCCAAGCCTTGACCAAGCTACCTTGCCTATATGTTAGCTTTTTGATTTCAAAGTGGATAATGAAGACAAATTTAGAGTTCCAAGCATAGCAAATAGTACAACCTGGTGCTAATTTTCTGCATCAACTGAGCTGAAGATGGAAAACTTCATGGTTGAAACAAATGATGACAAATTTGTGGTACCACGAACGTGTCCAGTATTCCCCAAAACACTTCATAACAGCGAGATTTTATATAAATGTTTTGTTTTGTTTCCCGATAATAATTATGATCGTGACAACATTAGTTTAGTGCTACGTATCACGATGATCACATGTCTTTATAAAACTTCTTTTTCTGACCGATTTTAGTTAGTCATTATATCATCTTATACTGTTGAAGGGTATTCAAAATAGCAAAAGGGTTGAAATTTGATTATTGTTTTACATGTACTTGAATGGGGGTGTGCTATACCCCTTAGCAGCGAGAAGTTGTCCAGTAAAATTGACTGTGGCCGAATTTAGTTTTGACAAGAATTCAATAAGATGGTCCCTGAACGTACAGGGCGAATGTAATGAGAGCTAGTCTTGGTCACCCGGAACCCCGTAGTCTTCAAAGTTCGGAGGGTCTGGGAACGTTGTCAATATTTGACGTAAAGTCCATTGCCCATGCGTAACCGAGGGTTTGGTTTTTAATGTGGTTAATTATCCGGTATCTTCTGGCCAAGTCAAGTAAGAGTTGCGTTCCTTTCCGCAATAAATCCCATAATTCTTGCATTAATATAAACAAACCTGAATCGTGACAACGAATTCGTATTAAATTTTTAAAAAGAAACATAGATAAGGCCCGTGAAGAGAGAAATTTTACAAGAAGTGTTGGATATTGAACTGGCATGAAATCAAATGGATTATTTGAAATAGCATTCTTAAATTAATTTCATGGCCATCATCATCTTGTTTTAGGACGAGTTACCTCCCTTAAGAGACCGGATAATTTAGCCAATGACCGATTTTTCTCTAGATTAATATACGTAGAATATTTTTCTGGATGAAAGAGGCTAATAAATGAGAGCTGAGCTACTAGATGATTGTTGCCTTTATTAGAATCTAAGGACTCCTGAAATACTCCGGGGTAAACTGATAGTGAAGTGTTACAAAAGTACATCGTGCTGGTTTCATTTGAGAATGATAGGTCACTGGGGTTTGATTATTTTGTGTTTTACATTATGATAAACACAGTCTAAGGGGGGGGGGTAACTAAATCTAAAACAAACGGCTGACGCCCATGAAATCAATTGCTATTTCAGAAAGTCCATTTGATTCTTCTGCCCAGTTTACTATCCCACACTGTAAATTTTTTCTCAACATGGGCCATATCTATGTCTTTTTAATTAACACTAACTTGTCGTCATGATTCATGTTCGTTTATAATAATGCACAAATTATAGGATTTATTGCGGGAAGGGGTGTAATAACGGTCCCAGACGTTGGCGACTCGCAGATTCTGGGTGACCGAGACTAATATAAAATTTCCAAAATGAGTAAGGACATCTGTATACATGAAGATTGCTCCGAAAACTCATTTACAAGGTTGCTGTAAAAGCTATAGATGATGGTGCACCTCAGCCAAGAAAGTAAATCATGATACAAGTAAAAAAGTTTTTGTAAAAGAGAAATTAATTTTTATTAAAACCGGAATTGACATAGTTGGTTCAACACGCTCTATAGAGCCCAGTGAGCGTGTTGAACTAACTATGTCACTTGCGGTTTTAATAAAAATTAATTTCTCGTTTACAAAAACTTTTTTAATTTTGTTACAGAGGGGATTCTTTCTGAATATATATTTAAGATATATGGAAACCTTGTTGAAAATCGTTGGTCTTCCCCTTTAATCTTGAATATCAATTGATTATTTTTTAACCCAAGTTAAAAGGGATAAGTCGTTTCAACTTTGAATAGGTCTAGACTTAAACTATGAAGGTATGGAACGTTGTAGTCAATTTGTTCGGACATTTAAATTAGGGTATTATCTCCTAAATACTGTTAAGTATTTAGAGGACTGTTACTGTTCATTTGATACAGCGCTATCGGCCTCTATTGGAACAATTCAAGCAGTATCAATTAGACAATGGCAGTTTGATTAACCGGGTGTGTTATCGTAGCTCAAAATACAATATTATTTTCTTTAGATCCTTTCTTTCGCGATAGTTGATAGTTGTTTTGAGGTTTTAATGACGTAAAACCAAAGAAACATTTTTGGCCTTACGGCATAATAAAAATAGCAAGTCACTCGTGTTCGATTTGGTTCCCTATACAACTGGCCACTCTGAGACAGTTTTGATAATCGGAACAGATTCAAAACAAGATGGCGTCACGTTAAGACACGGTAAATTTCGTTGCGTGGATTATTGCTTGTTCATGAAGAAACACTTTTAAAGAATCTACACGAAAGTTTAAAGTGATACGTGACTGGATTATACTATAAACTAATCAACTTATAATCAGTAAAAACAACAAAAACAGTGAGTTTTCTGCGATTGATTTATTATCCTCTGGTTTTGTTTACATTTTCAATGGCGTCCCCAGCAACACCGACACCAAGCAGGAAAAGACCAAACACTGTCTCACCAATAGACATGCAACGTGAGATATTATTAGCATCAAGTTTGTCCAATTCTGTCCTGAAAAGAACTAAACAAACTAAAATAAAATCAATGTTTATCCAATCCGGAAATGATGATAAAACATATAGACCTACATCTGAATACGAAGATGATACTTTGTCTGACATTTCATTAACACAAGTCGACCAAACCAACTCTGACTTTAATAACTTCGTTGGTACTATTGACAAAGAGCAGACAAATCTTAAAGAAATCGACACATCTACTTCATTAACTGACGAAAATACTGCAAAAACACACCCTATAAACACTTTCTCTGAACAGGACGATTCCATTTTTGATAAAACCGTAGAGGCACTCACTCATCAAATTGCCCTGTCTTTACACAGCAGGCAAGTTAAGGATGCTATCAGGCCCTTCATAGAACAGATGGTCCAAGAAGAGATTAAAAAACAAGTTGCTCCTCTCCAAAATGAAATCGAGTCCCTAAAATTACAGTTAGCCACAACATCCCTCCATCTCAATGCATCAGTACAAGACAAGTGTGACGAGCTCGAACAATATAGTCGAAAAAACTGCATACGCATAAGCGGAATTAAAGAAGATTTAAATGAAAATGTTGAAGGTAAAATCATGAAAGTTCTCTCCACTATTGATAACTCCCTAAGCCCAAACAACATCGAAAACTGTCATCGTCTAGGTAGAAAACAAGCCAACAAGCATCGCCAAATAATTGTAAGACTTAAAAGCTACAAAACAAAAGTACATATTATGAAGAACAGAAAAATGGCTCAAACAGCAATAAAAGGCGTATATATAAATGAAGACCTGACTAGATACAGAGCATACGTAGCAAGTATAACACGCTGGTCATACAAACAGGGTTTTATTGCTGCTTGCTGGACCAGAGAAGGTAAAATATTCATACGTGAAAACAGTACTGTTCCAGGTAAGAATGGCCCGACTCGTAAACTAACAAGCCCGGTTGAAGTGCCCGGTTATAAACCAACAAGTGAAGAACTAATTAATTACAATCTAACCAGTTCACTGCAAGCTCAGACCGACTCTCCATCCGCTGAAATATAGTGTAACATAGAAAATCTGTACATCATTGTTAATATCAATACCTGTGAAGATAACCCTGCCCCCTCAATAACCGATAATAATTCATAAGTGTCTACCCTTTAGAATATAAATCTCCAAAATGTTTTGCCTGTCAAATTTGCATGATAGATCTAAAAATGAATTTATAAACTTATATATCTGTGAATTTTGCACAGTTGATGTTAAAGGGAAACAACTCTCTATAATGCACCATCAATATTCCATTGAATTTTTAATATTACTTATATATATTATTATATGTATTAGTTATACTAATTTTTATGATTATGATATCTTTATTAAGTTTACTTAAGATTGAACTTTATAGCCAACAAACATTATAGTTCTTGTAATAAGTAATTGGAATTTCTATTATGATGGTTTCAATAACAAACTTGCATAACCAATTGTACACACCTATAGACTTTACCCATATTATATATTCGTTTGTATATTAGTCTGTCTGTACAAAGCTGGTCTGAAATGTTCTCTGAATCTCCTGCAAAATAGTGCAAAACATAAAATCAAGTAGTTAATCATCTTTAGTAGCCTATTGCAAAGTTTGTAAATCACCTGACTATAGTAAATCAGAAATCATAATACTACACTATTTAGAGTTGTCATTTGTATTGTAAAAGACTGATAATAAGTTGAGTGTACATGTATATGATGCTATATATGATGTTTACAGGTTTGCTGCCATTAACTGCTATGCATGTTATGCTAAGAGTAAGATTATAATAATACATACTGTTTTAAGTTAGATGAAACTGATTACAAACCAGACAAGTAGTAATCTCAAAATTACCTAATACCATGTATGTAAAGTAAAGAATATCATGGATTATTAAACATATACTGTACGAGGGCTAGGTTTTGCCTATTGCAGTTATATAGACTGTTCATTGGACATTCTTTACAATGAAACAACCACAATCAACTCTTTGATAGAATTCAATCGACCACAATCAACTCATTGATAGAATTCAATCGCTAATTGCTTAGTTCCGAGTGGAGCATACTTCCTTTATATTTTTTAGTTTTTATCTATATTTATAACTGACAGCTCAAATTCTCAATTAGTATAATATGAATCTTTAAATATCAAGACAGCTATGTAAAATACTTACCCTTATTAGTCTCTGTGCTATGCATGTGTATATTAACTGTCTGCAGTTTACTCATCTAAAAAAAGCAAAAATAACCCCAATGATAGTTAATGCTCAAATAACACTGTAGGCCTCAAGGCTTTTATGCAGTAAAATTACCAATAACCCTATGATATATCCAGCCGTCACAGTGCAAATTGTTTTCTTAGAAGAGTGTCAATACCCAACTTTAAACATAGACTTACAGAGGCCTGCTCCACGAAACTCTGATTGGGATGGAATCTAAGTTTTAGTAATATGATTGGATAATTAGATCGTTTTTATTGCCTAGCCAATCAAAATTGAAGTATTTACTGACATTTGAATTTTATCCTCGGTTACTCTTTCAAGAAGCAGTAGCCCTGAATTGTCAATCCCCATGGGGTTTTCTTCAAGTTTTCTGGTTACTTCTCAATGCTAGGGAACTATTTAAATAAAATTGAAGCATATGGTAATCCCAAACTTACCTAGTTTCTCTCTCTTTTCTCTCAACAATAACAGTGTCATTTTTACCTGAAATAAGAATTACTATGTAATAACACAAATCTGTTGAACTTGAAGTGACAAGTCAGAAATAGAAAACAGAACACCAAATTATAAATAATGATAGTATGCTGTGAAATTGCAAAATACTCCTAAATAGCCCTTGCACGTCATCACTAATAATGGTAATTGAGATTAAGCTTTGTAACTGTGCTAACTCTCCTAAATATGTACATTGTCTACTTACGATTAACTTTAAGCAGGTAGGCCTACTAGGTAGTCTACGAATGAATGATTGTTGTTTATTGTTAGTATGGAGTATTAAAATTTTATATATTATAAACAATTGTGGGAGTTTCGTATTTTACAGGTCATTGAAATAGCTGTGACTTCAGTTATTCCTGTCCCGTAGATAGAAATGGTCTATATTATTTGCTCTGCGTTGCATCAAACTCGGAATTGTCGGTAATCCCAAGTAGAAATGGTATAGAAACACGCCATTTTGTAAATGGGCTTGGTATAGTACATGTAGATCGGCACCTCCTATTGGATAACGTTGGTTAAACGGCCTACGGAAGTGACTACCGAATGCAGTGTCAAAGGTCACGCACGTGCATTCACCAGTGTAGAGCGTATACAACGGGTATATAAGGCCACTATTAGCCAGTCTTAGTGGAACGGTCGGGGGGTGCGGACCTCAGCTGGAATATTCACATATTTCGCTCTGCGGTAAGCATTCCCAAGGGAGACTCTGTTTCGGGTGACTAGCGAGTTCCGCTGGAATGATCACTCATTTCGCTCGGGGCAAGCCAATTCTCCGGAGTAGAGTTTAGTAGCGTGCAAGTCCTACTGGCGTGATCACTCATGCCGCTTAGGATACGTACGAATTAAGACGGGCGTTCCAAACTTTAAGGCAAGGGAGACCCTGTTTCTGGTGATTAGCGAGTTCCGCTGGAATGATCACTCATTTCGCTCGGGACAAGCACGGTCTCTGGAGTAGAGTTTAGTCTTGTAGTAGATGTTATAAGTTTCTAGTTATTTTTAGGGTTCCGATTGGGTGATGTAAGATTTATTGTTTCCCTTTGTGCGAATATTGAAGTTCGGGAAAAAGGCAGACATATAGTAGTTATTCGTGGAGTTATAAGTTTCTAGTTATTTTTAGGGTTCCGATTGGGTGATGTAAGACTTATTGTTTCCCTTTGTGCGAATATTGAAGTTCGGGCAAAAGGCAGACATATCGTATTTATTCCTTGAGTTACGAGTTTTTAGTTATTTTAATTTTCGTTCAGAAGTTACAAGATTTGACAATAGTGGGCGATCCGTTTCGGTTTTGTGAAGGGACATAGTAGTAGGATTGAGCGTAAGAATTTCTATTTCAGCTGGTTAACCATTGGAAAGAAGAGAACCAACCACTCGGACGCGCGAATCGGTCAATAAAATCTTTGTAATTAATGAAATAAAGAATTTGAAACTTAATAAAAGTGTTTTCTTTGACTTCAGTTCACGTGGGAAACCTGACATCCTGTGTACGAACCTGGACTTCCGGTTTGCACAAGAGCCGTCACGCCCGACGCTCAAGTGCAAATCGAAAACGACCCGTCCTGTTACATATTTTTGGCGAGCTTGCCAGGATGTCAGATAATTTTTCCGTGAATTGAGGTTGAAGGAACATTTTTTATTGATAAGTCATAGGTTACAATATAGTTACAGGATTAAATATAGGACTCAGTTGTATAGTTTATTTAAAGGATAAAATATAGGAGTTTGTTCTATAGTCACTTAAAGATAAACACAGTGTGTAGTTGCTTAAAGATAAAAATAACAGTAGTATTTAAGATGGACACATATTGGCATATTCTTGATGAAATTGTAGGTAGAGGTTATCGTAGGGATCGAGTGTCTTTTTCTAATCCATTATCGACTTCTGCTATGGTGTTCGGTAGTAATACGACTGGTGTAGGAAGTAGTTGTTCTGGTCAAAATAGTTATTCATTTGTTCCACCGACTACTCAATATAGTGGAGGTCCTGCTGCGGGCACGTGGCGGAACCCTGAATCTCTCCTCAGCAGTGTTAGGAATAATGGATATGCTGACGCAAGTTATTTACGGGAGGACAATTTTGATAGTTATGTCTCTGAACCTGCGGTTAGGTCCGGAATGGGGCATGCCAGTCTGGTTTCTGAAAGGGATATCCCTAATAGGCATGGGGTGGATACAGGGTATGCTAGTAGGGAAGGTTACTCCGCTAGGTCGAGTATAAAGGAGAATCCCCCAGCGCCCATGCAATATATGTCAACGGAGACTTGCACTTCTCCCGCTCCTAGATATACCAGTACCCCACACCATTATGGGTCAGCTCAGAATAGTTATCGGGGAATGGGACCTGGTGACCCAGATTATGTGCCCCAGGGACAAAATTCTGCTCGTCAAATTACACGTAGAGAAAAAGAACCTGATAAGTTCAATGGGGATAGCGACGATTGGCCAGATTTTCTCATCCAGTTCGAACATGTAGCGGAATGGAATGGGTGGTCGTCCCGAGAGAAGGCACAACAACTCGTGATGTGTTTGCGTGGGAAAGCCCTCAAACTTTTGAGTACACTCGTACCCTATCAGTTAAAACAATACGAGGAGTTAAAGGCGGTCCTTTCCCATAGGTTTTGTCCAGCGGAGCGACTTGCTACCCACAGGGTTGAATATAGAAATAGGCGAAGAAATAGGGATGAATCGGTAATAGATTACGGCTATAGTTTGAAAAACTTGGCTAGGAAAGCTTTTCCTGAGTTTTCGGCCTTAAATTTAGAATCCTTAGTAATCGATCAATACGTTGATGGGCTAGGAAATCATGAGATTAAAAAGCATGTTCAGTTTTGTCACCCGCAAACAATTGAGCAAGCCATTGCCGTAGCGGTAGAGTATGAGGCGGTTGAAGGGCCTATAGATCGTATACGGAAGCCAAATTGTGAGGAGGTGAGGTCTAGGAATGGTGAGTTCGAGGATTTCCGAGTACAAATTGCCGACATGATTGATAGAAAATTTAAGGAGAATAGGGCTAACACATGTCGGCCGCGTAGTGAACATCGGGTGGATAATGTAGGAAGTGATAGGCCTGCGACCGGGAATTATATTCCGAGAGATGGTTGGAATCGGGGTAGGAATTTCCCTTATCAGGATGTTAGAAATGACGTGCAATTTGATAGGCAGCCACGTTGTTTTTATTGTCAAGAACCTGGACACTATAGGCCTGATTGCCCAAAGCTAAGGAGTTTCCGAAATTCGAGAGAAGGTCCTTTAAACCAATAAGGGCTGATGATATAGCTGCATCATCAGTCCCCAATCTTCCAAAGCAGCTTGAAGGTACATGTATAAAGGTAAATAAAGATAATGTCGATAAAAACAAAGAAAATTATGCAGGAATAAAAAGTAGTATTGACAATATTAAAGACAATAGTAGTGAAAATCAGTCTCATATCATTAGGAAAGGTAGTGCACTTTGTGTATTCGTGTCGGTAAGTGTGCCTGGAATACAGTTACAAAATATGTTACTGGACACAGGGTCAGCTTTCTCGTTGATATCAGTTGCAGGGTATGAAAACATGGGTCCCCACCCACCTGCATTGCAGGATACAAAAGTTGTCTTAGATACAGCGGATGGACATCCCTTGGAGCCAAAAGGGGTTATTTATCTTCAAGTGGAGATAGACGGCCAAATGTATACACACCCATTTTTGGTGGTTGACCTGGGCATGGATGGTATCCTGGGTATGGACTTTATCTGGGACTATAAATGTAGTATTGATTTTGAAAAGATGATGCTAACTACTAATAAAGGATTAGTAACCTTACATACTAATGAAATAGTTTCAAACTGTGCACGAGGTATGCTCGGGGAAACACTAAGTAGTCCTGTAAGGTCAAATGAAATAGTTAGTAATTGTAAATCTGACGAGAAATCGTCGGTAGTCAAATCCGTAATAGATAAGAGAAAATATGTACCAGATGAATCACATGGCAATGCAGATGTACTTTGTCAAATCTCTACTCGTAAAGGTCTCAATGTTACCTGTAGGGACAGTTTTCCGGAATATATTGATAAAATTGGTCTTAGTGAGGCAAGAATTGGTAAAGAGGGTTCTGAACGAGCGAGTTTAGACTTGTCGCTTGATAAAACTCCGTTACCGTTTTTCAAGTGCAATGGCAGCAACAAAGTTGGTAGTTGGAATGAATGTGACGGGGAACAAGATATCTCCATTCCGAATTGGTTATATACCTGCACTGGTATAGGAGGACCGATTTATCCAAGTATTATGAAGCACAAAGAGAGACCAGCTCGAGCTCGAATTAAAACTGTTGACAAGGAGTAAGGGACTGATGAATAACTAAGATTTGTTTTATTTTCGTTGGTTCGTTGGGGTTTCTTGTCTCACGCCTTCTTTTGGTCAGGCGTTCGGTTTTAACGAGGGGGGAATGTGGGAGTTTCGTATTTTACAGGTCATTGAAATAGCTGTGACTTCAGTTATTCCTGTCCCGTAGATAGAAATGGTCTATATTATTTGCTCTGCGTTGCATCAAACTCGGAATTGTCGGTAATCCCAAGTAGAAATGGTATAGAAACACGCCATTTTGTAAATGGGCTTGGTATAGTACATGTAGATCGGCACCTCCTATTGGATAACGTTGGTTAAACGGCCTACGGAAGTGACTACCGAATGCAGTGTCAAAGGTCACGCACGTGCATTCACCAGTGTAGAGCGTATACAACGGGTATATAAGGCCACTATTAGCCAGTCTTAGTGGAACGGTCGGGGGGTGCGGACCTCAGCTGGAATATTCACATATTTCGCTCTGCGGTAAGCATTCCCAAGGGAGACTCTGTTTCGGGTGACTAGCGAGTTCCGCTGGAATGATCACTCATTTCGCTCGGGGCAAGCCAATTCTCCGGAGTAGAGTTTAGTAGCGTGCAAGTCCTACTGGCGTGATCACTCATGCCGCTTAGGATACGTACGAATTAAGACGGGCGTTCCAAACTTTAAGGCAAGGGAGACCCTGTTTCTGGTGATTAGCGAGTTCCGCTGGAATGATCACTCATTTCGCTCGGGACAAGCACGGTCTCTGGAGTAGAGTTTAGTCTTGTAGTAGATGTTATAAGTTTCTAGTTATTTTTAGGGTTCCGATTGGGTGATGTAAGATTTATTGTTTCCCTTTGTGCGAATATTGAAGTTCGGGAAAAAGGCAGACATATAGTAGTTATTCGTGGAGTTATAAGTTTCTAGTTATTTTTAGGGTTCCGATTGGGTGATGTAAGACTTATTGTTTCCCTTTGTGCGAATATTGAAGTTCGGGCAAAAGGCAGACATATCGTATTTATTCCTTGAGTTACGAGTTTTTAGTTATTTTAATTTTCGTTCAGAAGTTACAAGATTTGACAATAGTGGGCGATCCGTTTCGGTTTTGTGAAGGGACATAGTAGTAGGATTGAGCGTAAGAATTTCTATTTCAGCTGGTTAACCATTGGAAAGAAGAGAACCAACCACTCGGACGCGCGAATCGGTCAATAAAATCTTTGTAATTAATGAAATAAAGAATTTGAAACTTAATAAAAGTGTTTTCTTTGACTTCAGTTCACGTGGGAAACCTGACATCCTGTGTACGAACCTGGACTTCCGGTTTGCACAAGAGCCGTCACGCCCGACGCTCAAGTGCAAATCGAAAACGACCCGTCCTGTTACACAATGTTGGAAACTTTAGCCTTGTTGAGTAATTAACGGTTATGGGCTTGTATTATTAATTAACAAACTGCATAACTCAAATTAAAACTGTTTATCAAACCAAACTACATGTGAATTTACTCACCACCTAAATTGTCCGTTATCTTCTAAACTGTATTGAGCTGTAAACACCATGCTCTCTTCCCTTGTCGAGCTCAACGTGCCAATCAAAAAAAATCACGTGACTCTTCCATTCGCACAACATCAACACATTTGCTGTTTTATTATTTGATATTATCTGTGTTCTTTTCTTCTTTTTTTTTGTGGGGTTTTATTATTTGATATTATCTGTGTTCTTTTCTTCTTTTTTTTGTGGGGGGGGGGAGCGCTTGATGTTTTTGTTTTTTGTCTTTTTGTGTTTTTTTTTTGTGTTTTTTTTTTTTACGGATTACTTTTAATTGGTATCAATCCTTTTCATTTTCTCGGATTAGTTTACTTTCTTATTTCTACCAATCCACACAGCGCCGCATGAACAATGCTATACCGTGATTATCGATCTTTTATTTGTAAATATGTATATAGATGTGATAACCAATATTTTTGTAAATATGCATATAAGTACTATTTAAATCATTACCAATGTACATCATCAAATTTTTATGTGTATGTGTGTTCTCCTGTTTATAGCTTTGCTTGTTGTTTGTTATTTTTTCAATACGTCCCAAATATTATATCTATGACCCTCTTAGTTTCTGGTGATATTGAAAGCAATCCTGGCCCTCCCCGCAATTTGTCTATTGTCCATCTGAATATAAGGAGTCTCCGCCACAAAGTTGATATTTTAGCAGCTGAACTATCTGAAAAATTTGACATTATTCTCCTCACTGAAACATGGCTTGATAAATCAGTAGACACCAACACATTACTACTAAGATCTTTCCACGCACCTATAAGAAATGACAGGACGTACGGACAGGGTGGGGGTATTGCGACTTACATACGGGACACACTTTCTGTGACAAGAAGACCTGACCTGGAAGTCGACGGTACTGAATGCATATGGTTACAACTAAATACTTCATACAAAACTATTTTGATAGGTACATTTTATAGACCTCCAAGTTCTACTGCCGAACAAAACAATAAAATTTTTGATTCGATTGCTAAGTCAGCATGCGATAATGTCGATAACTGTTTTATATTTGGCGATTTTAATATCGATTTTATGACTTCAACTCAATCGTTTTTACACAATGCAATGATACTTTTTGATTTTTCCCAAATAATTAAAACTCCAACGCGTTTCGGAAATTATAATAACTCACTTATAGATTTAATTTTAACTAACTGTCCTAACTATATAAAAGAATCAGGCTGTCTAGATAATTTTTGTAGTGATCATTGTCCTGTGTACTGTCGACTTTCATTTCAAAATCCAAAATTAACATGCTACAGACGAGTTGTTTGGCACTTTAACAATATTAATATAGAGAAAATGAGACGGGACGCTACTGACACGGACTGGGAAAGCTTAATTAACACAGATTCGATTAATACAGCTTGTGTTAACTTCACAAGAGAGCTGACAAGGCTAGCAAAAAAACACATTCCTAATAAAACAGTAACTATTAGACCAAATGACCAACCATGGATGAATAATGCGATTCGAAAATTGAGTAGGAAAAAAAATAAAATACATAAAAAGGCAGTCCAAAGAAATTTAGAATCAGATTGGCATAAGTTTAGAACTATTAGAAATGAATATATAAACCTAATCAGAAATTGTAAAAAGGAATACTTTGACAAAATCGACAACAAAATCAATAATTGCAATAATTTTGGAAGCAAAAATTGGTGGGGCCTTGTCAACTCATTTATGAAAAATAAACGTGCTGGCACTAGCAATGAACTACCGCCTCTATCAGTGAACGACACCACATATTACACACCTTCCGACAAATGTAACTGCCTTAACGATTTCTTTATTAGCCAATCTAACATTGATAGCGACAATGCACAACTTCCTGCACTAGAAAGAATACCCAACTCATTAACTACTATTATCCTCCACCAGAAGGAAGTTGAAGACATAATTACTACTATTGATCCCTCGAAAGCCAATGGTCCCGATAACATCAGTGGAAAACTAATAAAACTAATATCCAGCGAAATTTCTGAACCTCTATCTAAATTATTTAACTACTCTCTTTCGACGAAAACAGTACCGAACATCTGGAAATTTGCCAATGTAACTGCCATATTAAAAAAAGGTGACCCATCAAATGGTGGAAATTTTAGACCCATATCTCTACTTAGTATCCTAGTTAAAATATTCGAAAAATGCATCTACAAAAATGTCTTCAACTTCCTAAGGGAGAATTCTGTCCTAACTAACCTCCAGAGTGGCTTTTTGCATGGTGATTCATGTGTTAACCAACTTACAGATATTGCACACTACTTTTGTCAAGCCATTGATCAGGGATTCTATACGAGAGCAGTGTTCTGTGACATCAGTAAAGCCTTTGACAGGGTCTGGCATGCTGGACTCTGTCACAAGCTTGAAGCTGCGGGGATAAGGGGAGACATCCTTCAATGGTTTCACAACTATTTAGAGGGAAGACAACAATCAGTTGTTTTTGGGGGTGTCTCTTCCACCGCAAAAACCATTACCTCGGGCGTGCCACAGGGCTCTGTTCTCGGTCCCCTCCTTTTTCTCATTTATATCAATGACGTTGTGAATGATATTTCATCAAATGTTCGACTCTTTGCTGATGATACTTCCCTCTATCTAAAAATTGATGACCCTACCGAATGCGCAAATATTCTAAACAATGACCTGAATAAAATTAACGCGTGGGCTAAAACATGGCTGGTATCCTTCAACCCACTAAAGACCGAAACACTAGCACTGACAACCAAACAAAATCCCATTTTACCTACCCTGACTCTAAATAATGTTCCCATCAAGGAAGTCCCCCATCATAAACATTTAGGCTTGACATTTCAACAAAATTGTAAATGGAACCAACACATTAATGACGTTATAGAAAAAACCAGCAAATCTGTCAATTGTTTAAGATCCCTTAAATATAGACTTAACCGGAAATCGCTACAAACCATCTATACCTCTTTTATCCTACCCCATTTTGATTATTGCGACGTCATCTGGGACAACTGCACAGACCTACTAGCTAACAAATTAGAGCACCTACAACTGGATGCACTTAGGTCCATATGTGGTGCTGTTAAGGGTACCAGCCATAGACTGTTATATAAAGAAACCGGTTTTATTACGCTAAAAGAGAGACGCAGAAGACATAAACTCAAATTCATTTATAAAATTATAAACGGCCTTTCTCCATCCTATCTCCATGATTTAATCTTGACAAAAAGCGCACACTATAATCTCCGAAAAACAAGCCTACCCGAATATAAATGCAAAACAAATATCTTCTATAATTCTTTCATACCATCGTCAATAAGAGAATGGAACAAACTAAGTTCGGAGACAAAAAATTCAACATCTCTAAATATTTTCAATTCGAAACTCATGGCTCAAGATCCGATACCCCCTTAAAACATTCACTTTTGGAACCCGTGTAAACCAAATCATTCATTCTAAACTGCGTCTCTCTTGCAGCAATCTAAACGGACATAAATTTTTACGCCATATTTCTGATAACCCATCCTGCAGATGTGGTCATCAATTTGAAGACACTGAACATTTTTTATTGAATTGCTCCTTATATTCAGATGCCCGAAATAATACAATAAATAATTTACCTACTATTCACCGAAATACTACAACCCTATTGTATGGAATTGACAACATAGAAAACTCATTCATTATTTTTAAAACTGTTCACTCGTTTTTCGAAACCACCAGACGATTCCAGGGACAACTATAACCATATAACCATTCACTGTAAATATATTTTCACTTGTACATTATTTGCCTATTTGCTTATTACTAAACTGTAAATCCATTCCAGAGACAACTATAACACACTCATTGTAAAATATTTGCACTTGTACATTGTATGTTTCTTTATGTAAATACATGTATCTATATCTGACAGGGAGAAGGGTTTAATATAGGCTATGCCTGTTCCCCAATCCCTATTCAGATAGAAATCTGAATAAAAATATTGCTTACAAAAAAAAAATGTAAGTGTTTATATGTACATTTTAATTTATTTGAAACTCCCCCAATGACTAGGTTCCAAATAAATTGCATATTATGTTTGATATATGTCCATACATTGTCGTGTAGAATTATGCTGTATAACCTAGCCCAGCTGTTTGCTACGCAGGTTTGAAAACTGTAAAACACCTGTCATTTGGACGGTGTGATTTTTTTCTTCGCAAAAAATCCAGTTTATGATAATTAGTCTGTTATCACACGTATCAGCATCTGTTCTTTTTTAGAATGTATCACCATTAGTTATTTAAGGTCCACAGGGAGTGCAATGGCCACAGTAATCATTATTTTCATATCAGAATCGAAATCAAATTTACTTTTTATCTTTTAAATTTACACACTAATTTTGTGTTTCGGGCGGTTGAATTTCATTGTTGATTTCGTGAGAATTTAATAGAATGAACTATTGGGGTGTACCATGCAAGAAAGAGTCAAATAGCCATTTGCAGTTTGTCACCCCAAAAAATTAGAGGATTGATATATACATTCGACGCCGATTTTCAACCTATCAGAATAAAAATAAATTCATCCAGCTACGATGTCTCTTCAAGTTGAAAATGGTATTTTGATAATAATTTTTCATTTCACCATTGTAGCATTTAGCAGTTGACTTGGAACCCCAACCTCTTAAGGTTTCAGAATATTCGCGCAAATAAATCACAAAGAAAATAGTTTTCCCCATCATATATTTTATATTTCTTTGAGAATACAAACACAACATACCAATGGATGGCCTGCTCCACATGAATTACAAGTACACATACAGAACATAACTGAACAAGTCATCAAAAAGAATTAATTTACATCCATTCTAAGTAATTATTTTTGCAATTTATTTCGTTTTATATTGCAGATTTTTCAATTACCAATCTACTTTAGGCACACTATATTAGATGTCATGTTATCAACTTATGAAATTTTATTTATCACCCAACATTACTTCACGAAACCTTGATTGCTTTTGAAAAACAAGTTGAAGTATTACTGGGTGATGGACATGCTTCTCCCGTGATATCATTGGTTATTTGCTGGAATTTTATTGTTAGGCTAATCGCTGGCAATGCACTCCATTATAACATATCTAACTGGGATTGATGGTGGTAAAATGTTGGGTTGATTGGAAACACCGGGTAAGATATTAATACTAACGTCTTTAACTGTTGGAGTTGGTGAGGTAGTGGTAGGGCTTGTAGTTGGTGAGGTAGTGGTAGGGTTTGTAGTTGGTGAAGTAGTTGTGGTTGTGGCACTTGTAGTTGGTGAAGTAGTTGTGGGGCTTGTAGTTGGTGAAGTAGTTGGTGATGTGGGAGGACCACTGGTAGCGGCTGCCGTAGTTGGAGAAGTAGTTGGACTCGTAGTTGGAGAAGTAATTGGACTCGTAGTTGGAGAAGTAGTTGGACTCGTTGTTGGAGAAGTAGTTGCGCTTGTAGTTGGGGAAGTCGTTGGACTTGTGGTTGGGGAAGTGGTGGGGCTTGTTTCGACTAGAGTACCACATGTTTGACAACACAGCACAGCCCGTTTTAGTTCTGTATAGGAGGCACAACTTGATGACACACATGATTCTGTTGGGTCATCGCCTTGTGGACATAGATCTAAAATTGAAAACGTGAACCATGTTAGCCATCACAGGTATGTGACCAGAGTAAGTGTTTTTGAAGGTTTAACTTAACAGCCCACAAATGAAATGACACTTCTTACCTTTGTGCACGGATTAGGCTAATGAAGATGGGCGTGCACCATATAGTGTGTTACGAGAGAAATTCTGCCCTGACAGCACAGCACGGCAACGGAACCTGGGGTTTTCGTCAAATCCTAACGAATAAACACGGTCCTTTACAGGTCCTGCTTCCTGCACCACTGACAAGAGGAAACCACACCGGACAATCCGGGGGAACTCTCTCGTGACTCGTTATACATCTGTGTCATATTCCAGACTAGCAGAGTTGGGGAAGAGTGATATTTTCATACTGGAGACTAATATGGACGATCATGAACGGTCAGAATATAGCGTTTGATCACAGACCTTTCAAAGGATTTATTTCGATAAAAAGCTTAAGGGAATCAAATTAATACTTTACCTATCTTTACTGGTGCCAAAGAATCGGCTATACACTTTCCTTGCACACACCACTAAAAATATAAATTTATTGAAAAATAAACATGCCGTCATAATAAGTCATCCAAGAACAGTATATCGACAGTTGGTAAACTATGTGAACATCTTTGGTGAGAAGTGGCATCAGATGTTCCAGAACGAGAACGTACACGGTAGTATCGTTTCAGTTGAAACATAACATCTTTTTGAGACGTCTAATAATTTTTTCATTTTATACTTCCTCGGTGCTTTACGTAATATAATTTCTTGTTTAGACGTTTCGTAAAATGGATTCCACGATTTGTATGAAAGTCACAAGTACTCTATGGGATTTTCTCTTGTCAACAACAGGATAATTCAGAAAGAAAATGTTCTGAACTCGAGAATTAGCCTTTTGGTCTATACTATCTACTTAGGGTATTACAGGAAGCATTACCTTTCCAGATCCGCATGAAGTAAAGTCCATAACTCTGGCACTAAAACATGAACCAGAACTCGGATCTTGACACTCGAACGCCCAGCACATGTCATCAAACGTTAAGGTGCCTTGGTATCCTTTCTGAAAGATAGAAACGCGCTCCAGTTTACTTTCTGTTTATAATTAACACGTGTTCATATGAAACCTTAAAATCTGTGGTTTTGGTGGGGTGCTTGTTTTCAGCTGAGTAGTGGATTACTAACCCAATTAAACTCAAATGTGTACTGAGAGCCGAAACGCTGTGATGCGATTTACACGCCCGTCGCAAAACACCTACATCCCGACATAATTGAACCTGTCCCACCTCTTCTATAATAATTCCGATCATTTTGACAAATGTTAACTCAAAATTTTCATAATTGTTCAAACTGTAAACTTTTATTTTAAAGGTCGTATAGCTCGTTTTAGCCTTAAAATAGATGAACCTGTTTCAATGTAAAGAGTGTATATTATAAAGTGATTTACATTTGGGTGTACCCCCTTTAAGTACTGCTTAAGGTATTATTGTCAACATGATGCGATGTATTTGTTTCTGTTTACATCCGACCCTATACCAGCTATAGCACCGCATTATTCATTAACTATTTTGCCATCCATCCCTCGTCAGATTAAATGCAAATGAGTCTAACGAAAATAAAACTATTCCCTTTGTTTATTTTTCCCCATTTCTACACTAAGTCCATGGTATTCACCAAAGCAACCCAGGCTTATCAAGTAATCGACTGTTGAATTTAATTTTTTTTAAATTGCAGCGATGAACCACAGGGACTTGAAGGGATTAAAATAGAACTTCTTACTACTGCTTGACTATAACTATATAATAAAGGGATGGCAGACGCCATCTTTGTTCTGACTTTTTAGGATATATTGTCTGGTGTCATCTCACAATACTCATTAGTTCTGACACTTCATGTCATTTTTATTGCCAACGAGACTTTATTTGATCATTATTCACCTTCCGATGTAATTAAATTGGTCCCTTTACAGCGTTATTAATAACAAATCAAACTTTAAAAGCTATCATTTATCGATATTCAACTTCCCGAGCCCGGAAGAAACCCGAAATAAGGTCAAAAGAAGTCTGTATCACTCAGTCCCTTTATAAACCTATCATTACTCAATATGTGCATAGGAACTGGGTGCTCAAGTCTCGCTCAACAGCGGCCTCAAGTTTCCCTCAACAGCGGAAGTCCCTGTGCGATGAACTTACTCTGCAAAACCTGGATCCTGCATCTCTAGAATATCTACATTGGGTATCCGCATTGTAGACTTGTCCAAGATGTTGCACAGAACTCTGACTATAAGATGGACTCTCTAAAGTACTTGCACATCTTCCACTGATTTAAAATAAAAAGAAGAAATAATCTTAGATTAGCCACGGTTTTTGTAATCACATCATCCTCATCTTATCATTTCAACTAACAATAATAAGACTGGACCCTAAGTATTGTGCATCTATCTATACATTTTTTTACGTTGGTATTATTTGAGATAATTACGGCCTTAGGGTTATTATATGTGATTAAGAATAGAAGTAAATGAGTAAACGAGGTAGTTATGTCTACAGGGAGAATGGATATAATTACGTCTACAGGGAGAGCGAACATAATTACGTTTACAGGGAGAACGATATAATAACGTCTACGGGATAATGGACATAATAACGCCCAAACGGATAACGGATAATTACGACTACATGGATAACGGATATAATTATACCGGATGTACTACCTAACTAGGTTTACAGGGATAACGTTTATAATTGTATCTACAGGGATAACGTAAATGATTACATCTAAAGGGATAACGGCTATCTATGGGGTTAACGGATATATTTACATCTACAGAGATAACAGATATATTTACATCTACACGGATAACTGATATATTTATGTCTAACCGTATAATTACGACTAGAGTTTAATTAGAGATAATTGCGACTACTGGTTTAATAGATAAAATGACGACTTCAGGCTCGGTACATATATAATTATGCCTATATAGATACAGGTTTAATAGAGATAATTATGCTTGTTGGTCTAATATAGAATTTAATAGAGAAAATGACGACTATGAGTTTAATAGGGATAATTACGCCTACAAGTTTAATATAGATAATTATGTCTACCGATTTAAGAGAAATAATTACGCCTACAGGTTAAATGAGATAATTAAGCCCATAGATTTAATAGAAATAATTACGCCTACAATAGAGATAATTACGCCTACAGATTTAATTGCGATAATTACGACTCTATGTTTAATACAGATAATTCAAGTCCACATGGTTTAATTGAGATAATTATGCGTCCAGGCCTAATAGAGCTAATTAAAAACGTCTATAGAGTTCAATGAGATAGTTACAGTGTGTATAGACATGATGATGGCCATTAGTGAATTAATACACACAATTACCCATATTCTGGATTTACTGGAAGAAAATACGCCCGTGGGGTTAATAGCCTATAGATACTCGCGTCTATACGTTTTAAAAGGGATACAAATTATTGACTCACCTTGCACCTTGTAGATATGATTTAAAGGAGCTAACAGAACAAGTAGAGAAATAGAAAGGATTCTCGTCGGTGGCTGAAGACGGATAAACAACAGATGGTGCCATAATGTGTTTGGCATTGCAGGAACCAGAATCGTGTTCTGAATTGATACTAAAAAGGAAGGAAATATGTATTATCATTCTCATTTAAACTTTTAAAATTCATTTAAAGCAAGCATGATACCAAATACCCCCAATTTGCACAAACGTAGGAACTACCCACAATTTCATTTAATTTCTTCACTATCCATAAATAACTCTGATCAGTATTTTGTTTAATATGTTCTTGCTGGTGCTGGTACATGGAAAAGGACTTGGCCTAGAACTTGTCTAGTATAGGTAGGATGTGACGAAAAGCCGAGCTCCCGTGGACTCATTGGGTGTGCTCGTAAAAGAGTCCATCGTCATTGGTCAAGTCGTTGCAGAAGAACAATAGGACGTTAAAGCCCATTTCCTTTCATTTCTGTATGGTGTTTCAAAAATGAGAAAGCTTTTTTTAACTCACTTGTGACCGAGTTCATGGGCGACGACTAATCCAGTTAAACCAGTTATTTTGTTCTCGCTGACAGAAACTTGCAAATTTTTCGAGCACAAACCACCAATGTAAGCCACGCCTGTAACGTAACGAAGAAGGCCAATATAACATTATTATAATTGAAACATATAAAATTAAATCTTAATTGTCGTGGAGTATCTCAATCACGGTATCAATATTGCATTAATTGAATACTAATTTGGCATAAGTAACACCAATAGACCAATAAAAGTATTCCTGGATTAGATATGACCCGGGCCAAAGTGTCTTATGGCGCTGGCCTATTAACCGTGGGGGTGTGAGGGAGAGCGAGTCAATCCTAGCGTTGAACGAGAATGTTCCTCTGGATTCTCCAGCTTGGTTTCACCCTGACTGTGATGCATGACGGAGAGACTGGCGAGATAAACAGTGTTAGTCTCTCAGACGGACTGGACAACCGAGTTCCAGTGTACATATTCGGGTTCCCCTAATAACCTTGAAGATGCATTTGATTTGTCAGCGGAAACAATGCTGACCCTCCAAAATTTAAATCCGTAACACCTGCGTTACGTATCAATCGATCAGTCTTTTCACTTTTTTAAATTTCTTAGATCAGACAATATTGGGGTTTAAAGATTTTTAAATATGAAATGATAGACATTTACTTACCTATGACGCTGTTACTTCCACCACTTGTCATATCGTACCTAAACAAATAAAAGAAATCTAAACATTTAACTTAGTCCTATAATTCAACACAACGTGACGCACTTCCAATATAGGACGGTTGGTGAGGTTGGGTAATTGCAGGAGCCCACAAAAGCCGATTATAAATGAGTATTTGGGGTGAATACTAAGCCTTAAACTTTTTAGAAGAGTTAACTTGGATCCAATTTACCCTTTACCTTTCTTAAAAGGGTTAGGGTTAGTATTACCCAATATAATGTCATGTGCGAGGCCCGATATATGCGTCTTTTATGGAACACCGGATACGACTATTCAGTGATTTTCCTGTGTCTAAAAAGGGCTCAAGTGTGGATTACGTAACCGGGCGTACATGCATAAAAATGTAATAATATTCTAGTCGCCTTGCAGGTACCACAACAAATATTTTATTTATAGTCTAAGGTAAATAGGTGGTGGTTGCGGTTGGCTCCCGGTGTTCACCTAGTCGTGGTACGGGACTGATGACCTGACAATAACAGCTATCTAGTAGTTTTGATTGGACGAAAAATCGAAGTCACACCTACACAATTTTGTCCAAGTAAGAGCGTCGTTGGCAATTAGAATTCGATATACGAGTAGCCGTAGCGCCTCTGTCCTGTCAACACTTCCCTCATAGCAAAGTGTATGGCACACACCCGTCTTCATTTGCCCATTAGGAGCAGAGCAGTGAGGACCCTAACCGCATTTCATTTGATTCCACGTGGTGGTTACGGAGAACTGACCTCTCATAAAAAAAAACAAGAGCACAAGTGGTCTTATATTGTGGAATTTGTGTTACATAGTTTTTGCGTTACTAGTCAGTGCAGAAGGAGCACATCACACGAAAACATTTACACAAAACACATTCGACAGGAGAGGACACAATTCGTACACCTTTCAGAACACCATATGTCACTCCATATTTGGGGAGTTCACACAGCTAACATGTATTGTTTCATTGCGGTAAATAAATTATATATGATTAAACATAACATACCCAGTGAAACCCATCCAATGATCCACCTGGGGTATGCCCTGGGTGTTCCTGAAATAGGATCTGTAGCTTTGGATAACACGCGACATGTCTACTTCGCCGTTTGAAGCAACATTCTCACTAAATGAAGCTTTACCCACTGTCTGCAAATATTAAAAGAATACCAGACAATGAGCTGTTAGTGGGTTATAATATCACTTGGTCTGGAAGACCCACGAAAAGGTATTTATCTGATCTAAATAATTGTCCGTTTCTATAAATACACATCTTTACTATATACAACAAACAATATGCATAGAGTATCGATTCCATATCATTTTGTTACTGAGTTATTAGGTCGTCATTTTGTTACTGAGTTATTACGTCGTGTTATACATTTCGATATTTAACTTCTTGTTATATAATTTCGATATTTAGCACGCGGGTTTCGACTCTTTTTGACGTACTATACAGATATTCGTATTATAATTTTTATAATATTATAGTACAGACGCTATCGCTGTTGGTCGAAAGTAAAATACCATTTCAGCATTCTTTGATACACTCCAACAAAGTGATATAAATAATGATAGACATAAAATTATACAATATGTTGTAGACGTGTTATAACTAATGATAGAAATACATTATATAATATATAGTAGAAGTGTTATAATGGAATAATGTTATATGCCACATATAGTAGACATGTTATAACTAATGATAGAAATAATACATAACTAATGATAAAAATAATATTATATGCTATATACAGTAGACGTGTTATAACTAATGATAGAAATAATATTATATGCCATTTATAGTAGACGTGTTATAACTAATGATAGAAATAATATTATATGCCATTTATAGTAGAAGAGTTATAACTAATGATAGAAATAATTCTATACAATATATAGTAGACTTACATCACCAATAAACATAGATGTAAATCTAACAACGATAGCAAACGAGTTATCTACTTTCTCCACGGATTCGTAGTACCGATTCATCTGTAATAATAAAAAATAGGTTGCCAGGCAACGAAACATACGCCCACCAGCAGCTAAATCGTCCGGGCAATCAACAAGAGTTGTCGCATATTAAGTAATTATCAAAAGTCATTAAAGTTCTGCCCCATGCTAACGTTTAGTATACGAAACATTTAATATTATGGATTTAGCTGTACAATTATCAAAATTCATGGAAAATCAATATAAAGGAACCAAGATCTTTAGGTTATAACATGTATTTTAAGTTTTATCAAAATCGAATTAAAATTGTGACCTCTATAGGATAGGGTTCACAACTTTAATATAACATATTTTTTTACACTATTCGCGTACAAACAACGGCCATTTTGTCCGTCAATTTTGGTCCGATTTTCACGAAATTCGAACTCAACCTTCATTACCAAGCAACGGTGATATAATCAACGGGTCTTTTAAATCGGATAATAATTTTGACCTTCAGAAGGACCTGAATCTAAAAAGGGTGATTTTTCAGACGAACAGGGGCTATAATTCAGGAAGGGCGCAAATATCGAAAGGAACCGAGATCTTGGGGCGATAAACCTATATGTCAAGTTTTATTGAAATCGGATAAAAATTGTGACCTGTAGACTGTTCACAAACTATTGTGGACGGGCAGACGGACGTCCAGACGAAGGGACGGACGGACGGACAGGGGCGACGACAATATACGTCCACATAAAAATGTGGGCGTATAAAAACACATGCATTAAATATTTAGTAAAAATAATTATGTGCAGCACATCTTGCTTAGATGTTGTTGCTTTTTAAACACTAGAAACATTCAGTATAAACTTTGTTCACGGGTGAGAGTTTTTTTTTTATTAATATATTAATAATCAGATATAACTCCTACCTATACAACCACTCACAGGCGTAAATATGTAAATTTGATCATGAGCCCAAACCGGGCAACTGTCCAACGTTGGTAATTAAGCAGTAATATCAATTCTTAAATATAATTCCTCACCTAACTGCGGTCGTGTTAGCTTGAATGTCCCGTGGTCAAATTCACGTATGGACCAAGAAGAATCCTTGTCAGAACCAGTCTTTCGAATGGTATGAAAAACAAGATTCGACCTGTACTCATTGGTACGAACGTAAACAGAACCTCTGGTAATAGGAAAATTGTTGGCAGAAACCTCACTGTTTGGAGTATATGTTTCGACTATCGAAATACTTAAATTGTCAATGAATTGTGTTGGCGAGATATTAAACCCAATTTTCGGTTTAATTAGACATTTTATACCCCAAAGAAAGATTATATCCTTAATCATGTGATTTTATATATCCAATCTTTAACATAGACAGATTTTAATGGAATTGTAAATCTTACCGTTTGCTCAATGAATGAGTAATACGTCAGCATATCCGATCTGGCCTTGGCAGCGTCATTGCCAGCTTCAGCATAAAATCTGAATTTTTTAAATATCAAAACAGTGAACATGTCATGTAGCACTTAATCATTATTCAATAATAGCATTATATCTTCATTGTACACTAATCTTCCCAGTAGGTATATGTATGCGAGCCACGGTGGCCAAGGGAGTAAGGCCTTGGCTCGCGAGTCTGGAAGGGCTGATCAGAACAACTGTCTAAGCGTTCGGATGGGACGAAAAACCGAGGTCCCGTGTACAAATTGGCCAGAACTTCCAATAGTAATAGGTTATGATTAGAATTTGTAAATTTTATTGATGTGTGTGCCCGTGGCTTTTGATCATACTGAGTAGTCTTAAAATGTGTTCGATTTCTCCAGTATCCGAATCGAAATTAGTAAGAAATTGTTGTATTTTTCACACTGAGTGTATTTCGTAAAGAACAAAACAACATATTAGCCGTTACTTATTTCAAATCATATCCAATTCTGAATTGCTTCATACACCCATGACTAGTATTTCTTTAATCAAATTTAAAATATTGAAAATACTTACGATAAATAATCAGCATAATCTGTCAAGGCAAAGATTTCAACTATGTACGGATTAGCTAACCGGGCAGTACGATCAATCTGATCACCTGTTTGGACATCTTCAAATTGCCAGGGCACTAAAATGATGAGAATAGTCAGCTCAGAACAAAACCAGCTAAAGTTTAAATATTCATTTTATTGGGTAAATCAAAACAATCTAATGCATTAGGGTTTTTTTTGGGTTTTTTTTTTTTGAGTAAATCGAATGTAAATAATATCATATTACGTTCTATGAGACCATGCATGGGGTCAAGACTACCAAAGCAAGTGAGTTTAACGTCCTAGTGTTTAGCTCCGACTAACTACTTAAACTTCATATTCATATAACTGATTAACACTCTGGTACCGGAATTGTTTGTTATGCGGTAAGAACAATGCACAATCTGGATTTTAAAGGGTTAATAACACTTTTCACAATTTAGAACAGTGGTAAATTTACGTCAAGAAACAACAAAACTAGAAAGTCATTTCAAGTGGCCCAAAATCTCAGAAAGTTGTAAAGTGACCCCATCAGAAAATTATGAAAGAAAAAAAATGTTATAGTACAGTCACGTGAAACACTGCAAAATTATGGCATTAATATGGATCGAGATATGACAATTTGAATCAGGACACTATTTCACGAGGTTTGAAACTAACGAACATGGGCAACGATACACTACTCCAACATAGAAATGTTGGAGAATATATATCTAATTAAAGAAACATTATGTAAGATTTAGATAAAGAACTAGCCATTCTTGCTATAATAGTTCGAAAGTAGATAATGTAAAATGAATAATTTGAAAATTTCATGTTAGCCTTAGAAGCTTTGACAAGACGTGTGAAATATGGTTGAACCGTACTAATCTATTCAATATCGGAGAAATCCGATGCCACCGAGGATTGATTATGGCATGGACCAGTCAATTAATGTCCAGTTAATAATTTACAGGCCCAAAGAAGGACCTGCAATAGACAAATTTAGCTCTTGGATACATAGGCGTACGAGGCCGAACTTGTTTGGGGGGGGGGGGCAGCGGGAGCTGAAGGCGCGAAGCGTCCGATGGGAGGCCGGGGGGGGGGGGCCTCGTACGCCTATGCTTGGGTAATGTATCTTTAAAATAATATAGTTGAACATACGTGTAAGATAATGAAATTTTACCTATTTTTCGTTGAAATCTATCGAAGATGGGATACATCGAATCTATGACATTGGATTCCTGCTCAGTTATACCATCGTTACCAAAATTAACAGGAATATCAATAATGGATACCATGTGTGATAAGTCCTGTGTCGATCTTTTCCGTTTTGAGGTTTTGTGGCTCGGAGTTATTTTCATCAGTTTATTTCCAGCAACAAAGGTTCCAGCCTAAACCGAGAAACAGGAAAATATTGAAAATAAATTTTATATAATAATGAAAAATAGCTCATCGGTATCTTAATTTAAACCTGGTCTCCCTTCCCAAAATGGTGGCTATCGCGATACTACTGCATATTTTGAATGGAAAGAAAATGTTGGTTACAATTTAATCATCTTCAAAATGGTATTATAATGGGATTGGATATTGATCGTATTTCGTTCCTTCCTTATTTCAAAGGTTCGTTTATTCATTCACGCCGTTAGACTTTCACATTAATCTATATTTTCTTTTAATCCCTCATTATCAATTAGACCTTCAGCTACTAATCTAATACCAGAATGTGACCTTCTGCCACACCAATGATTTTAAGTCTGACAGGGAGACAGAGGGTCCACTCATTTTGGGACTAAGAAACGGTGCAATTTTTTATCTCGATAATTCGCTTGCTCTTAGGAGTCGTTCGCAGTTTGGAGATACCAACGACCATAGTCAAAACTTACTTCGCCAATGGCATTTACTAGAATCTAAAGACACGCGTTAAACCACAGGAGTCTGACCTTCTATCCGTATTATATGCATCACCATACCGAACTAGACAATAATTTATAATAAAAAAAAAGAATATTATATAATGAGGACATTGAACGTATAAAGAATTTGTTAAATCTCTACGTGATGGCTTAACTCGTTTAGACTAGCATGTTCAATTATTTTAAATGAATACAATGATGTTTGAACAAAACTAAATTAGAAAGACATACCAAATGATATTGCTTGGGGGATACTTTTCTAACCATAAAGTCTCCATGATTATTTGGATCTTCATAAATTGCTGTATCCTAGAAAAGATAGGTATTTAGAACAAATTACTATGCATCAATTTTGTTCAACAGTGTGATAACATGAAGATATATTCATTTGAATATTATGATTTTGTAATTTAATTGAATATAAGACTAACCGAGGCTGCTGGATGTTCGACTGGGACTAATGTATCGTTCATTAGGTCTAGCAGGTGAATTTCTGGTCCTTGGCGTAAACGTTTTCTAAGTTTTAGCGACCCTCCTTTTAGACCCTTCAAGTGGTTTATTTCAAACTGCAGGAAGTCGGGGAAGCTGTCGTGGACTGATCTGCGGAATTTCGAGTGTGGCACATTGTCGGAACTAACTAATTTGACTCGAACATGATCTAAAATAAAAGATGTAATTCATTTAATAAATTAGAAAAATAATTTTCATTTAAATAAGAAATAAAGAGTGAGGGGGGGGGAGAGAAATTGGAGATTAACGTCCACTCGACACAAACTAGGTCATTTCCGGAATAATATATAGTTTTATTTCATTTCAATAATTCGCTTGTGCGTAGGGGTCTTTAGTAGTGGGAGGAAACCAGGGGACCCGGAGAATAAATACGAAATGAATTTATAAATATCATAATATACTGTAAAGACATGACATGATAAAAGATGTAAGCTCTCTCTCTCTCTCTCTCTCTCTCTCTCTCTCCCTTGAATTGATCCCATATATTATGTTGCATAAATATTATAAATAAATAAATAAAATTGAAACACTACCTGCATTAGGATGATACTGTGGGTTAAAAAATGGAATAGCTGAAACCTGAGACACAAACACACAAAGGGAAATAATTGCCGCTGACTGCATGATCACTACCTCACCAATGGTCTGACCATGTACTGCCTGATCATGAGTTTAGCAATCTGTTTTATAGGCGATCTTTATTGTGACCTTTATGCTATCTACTTTCGGTTTAACGAATTCTCATTAGCAGATGTGAAGATACGGCGAGTATGTTGTATAAGAAACTGCGATTTGTAACGCCCTGGGCATAATTTTCATTATCTATGTTGCTGCGAGAGAGTCCAAGATTTTAACACGCTTTGTTTAAGATATTTGAACGATTAACCATCAGATAAAGTCTATCCTCTAGGGGATGGGTCACTTGTCCAAAATCTAGGTTTCAATAAAAGTCGGAAAAGAATTTGAATGTTTATTTGTTTCGCCAAGTGTCTTGTTTTGAAATAATAAACAGATCATTGAACTGTTCATCACTCTGTTAGTAAATTGTGACCGACGTTAATGAACTGTTCTTTTTTCTCCCTTTAAATGATCAAATGACATCTGTGCATGATGTACACCCAGGACAGTTATTGAATTCCACTCGTCCCCTGTACACATTGGCTTGCACGTAAAAGATCCCGTGGCAGCTGGATTTCTATCTAAGAGTAGGCCATAATGCCGCTTCCCTCACAAAATAACACTCATGGTACACTGTAGGGCGTGTGCAAGTCTTCATTCGCCCAATCGGACCAGAATAGTAGGACGTTAAACCCCATTTCATTTAATTTCAACACTCGATAAGGGACGTAATAACGTTTTCTTTAAGGTATAACGTGATTATGTAGTGATAATTACAATAATAAAATAAACATAGGGGCGCCAGAATGTCCAAGGTGCAGGTGCAAACGTGCAGGGTGTAGATGGGTGGGGTTTTCCCTGTAGTGGTTTAGGAGGTCTCGGTTTCCTCCACCGCGACAATCTTTGAAATAATGTTCCAAAAACAGTGAAATCTGATGTCGTTTGACCGCTTACCATTAAAAACACCATCTGATCAGAATATAACTAAACGATTTGGTTACTGTGGGTCCAGTTTCCATCTGAAAAAGAGGAACCTGTTGACCACACAAAAATACTTCTTAAAAGACAGTCGACAAAACAGCTTTTAAGGGCAGGGGGCATTTCCATCAATAGCACTACCGTTCACACGTCCGTTTCCCAAAACAAAGGTGATATTTCAAAAGATTTTTTTTCTTTTCAAATTACAACGACAATATTAATATATGTCACAATTCTATTTCACTTAAAGGAGACAAATCGCTAATATCTGGGACCTAGAAATTGGCACAAATGGGTCACAGGCATGTTGACTTAGATTGACTCATAGTTTGTGATTTCAATGTCGATGACTTTAGATGATATTGATTTAGAGGCTTAGCTACTTTAAAATAATTATTTTTTTTTTTTTTAAAAATAACATTATAAACAACCTTATTCGGCAAGTTTACAACGAAATAAAATGAACTAGTGTTTAACTTCCTACTGTTACTGTAACTGCTCGTATTATGCACTAACGAAGGCGGGCATGGGTCAAACTTTCAGCTATGGGGGAAATTGTGACCGGGCAGCGGTACGACTAGGCTTACTGTTATACCGAACTCCAACTGTCACGGGTAATTTCGGTGTTTTGGTCAGAACAACGACACGTTATCCCCTGTCATACCCTTTGCACTGAACCTTTGACAAGGGCAAGGGGGAATCACGTCAGAAATCCCAGTGAATTTTCTCGGTCAACACTGGGATCAAAGATGGGGCCTCCAGGTTAGCCACCTCCGCTCACTAATACGGAGGATATTAGTTATTGAATGGGGGTTGGAAACGACAAGAATGGTTATATTCATCATATAGCATTGAACATTCTTCATCAATTACAATTATTCTTCCAAACAACATCCCATTAAGACCCTCAGACAATCGAACATGGGGGATGGGGGGGGGGCAGTGTCTAGCATAGGCATAAAATGTATATAAAAGAACTTTTTATAAGTGGAATTTGATGAAGAGTAAAACTGAAACGCCGCTGTCGTGGGAAATGTCCATCCAAGCCCGTAGCCTATTCATTAGTCAGTTGGTGTAGAAAAGGGTTGGGTGGGGTGAATCTCATTTCATTTCTAGATGTTTATATGACGTATGACATCGACATTATTCTGATACGATATCATTGATAACCAAATTGAAGGCACCTATATAACTTGCATACAAATTTTGACACTGGATTCTATTCTATTTTCGCTAAGGTAGGCTGGCTCTATATGTTACGTATTTTAAATAATTGTTAGATCTATTCGGAACAATATATTAGTGCTCGTTAAGTTAAACATATATGAACCGTTATAGAAGCAATGTAGAGTTAAAGTGAAGAATTGTTGCTTCTAAATTCCCTTTTTATGTTTCCTAGTTGAATATCGGAAACACTGCACGCTTATTTAATATCGCTTTACTTTTCTTCGAATTTGGTCAGTATTCTGATGTAAGGAAAGTCTACGCCTAGTTTTATCAGTCTCACTCAATTAGAATCAAAGTTATCGTTTCCCAATTTTCGACCAATCAATTGTTTTCCCTCTACTTAACATGTGCGCAGTACGGAACTTAGTCAAATTAAATGTCTTGGGTCTCTCTGGCTTCACCTGAAAATGTCATCCAGTCACTTGCCTAACTGACATCTAATTTCGAACAGCCGATCACCCACTCAAATTAGAAGCGAAATTATTTTGTTCCAAAAGGCGTGACAAACAGAAATGAAAATGAAATGAAGTTTAATACTGTTCTGCTCCTAAAGGCCCCCGCACACGAGCCGAAAACTGCGTACGCAAATGGCGCAGCGTCATTTTCGGCTCGTGTGCGGGGGTATTTTCGAGCGCATTTTGACGTTCGCCAAATATCTGTCATGTTTGATATTTTTTGACGCAGCGCCAACTGCGCTCTCGTGTGCGGGCGACTCGGCGCTATTTGCGTTTCATTCGTCGTCAATGCGCATGCGTCATCACTACTGCAAAATGGCGGCACCCAGTGAGTTCGTCAGTGACGCAATTATAGGGGATAGAATCGTCGATTTATGGCAAGAATATCCTTGCCTATATGATACAAAATGCGTAGAATTTCGAGACCGCTGCCATTTTCGGATGAGTGGTGGTCACGTGAACGACACACTTGCCGCAGTACCTTTCGCGCAGCGTCGTTTTCGGCTCGTGTGCGGACGCCGTATTTCTGCGTCAAATGCGTACGCATTTAGCGCCGCGCTAAATGCGTACGCAAAATGCGCTCGTGTGCGGGGGCCTTAACTGGGCTAATTTAATTAAGACGGGCATACGCCATACAGTGTGCAATGAGGGAAATTTGCCAGGACAGCTATGAGGGAAATTTTGTCAAGGGATCTTTTACGTGCATGCCAATGTGCGCACGGGACCTAGGTTTTACGTCCCATCCGAACGACTAGACAGCTATCCTTTTCAGGCCCTCAATCCTGCATCACTGACAACCGCGCCGGAAAATCTGGATGAACACCCGACCTCCGGGCTAGCGAGCCAGCGCCTTACCCACTTAGCCACCGTGATCCCCGCGTGACAAACAAACGGACAGGTGGACATACTGCCAAACCTATTTCAACAGCCCCCTGCCTTCTCCGAAAGAATGAATAAATCCGAAAGAATGAATAAATGAAATAGGATTTAAGGTCTCACTTTTCTGTTTGAGTAACCGAAAGGTAGTAGGCAACAACAAAATGCATCTTATTTCCTAATGCATGCGATTCAATTTCATTTTATTAAATACAGGCCAAGGAATCTATTACGTGCACTCCAGTGTATACACAGCTGTCTTGCACCACTGAAAAGGAGAAAACACGTCGGAAATCACGCAACCTCCAGGCCAGCGAATCAGCTCCTTACCATCGTGGCTCCCTTTACTTCTGCTTCCACCTACGAAAATAATAATAATAATAATAATAATAATGCCAACATCTGGACAGTTGTATAATAAAGGATTGTTATTATTATTTATTTATTTTTATCTTATTAGACTTACATGAAATAAACCTGCCAACTCGCCCCGATGATAAAATGTTGAAAAGGTAAATCCAAACTATATTTCCGCTTCGACCTAGGGTGAAAGTGAGACAGCCAGTTGGGAATTTTGCCACCTACATGTTTTGAACGTTGTGAATCTAGCATCATTAAATTTGAAAATTGTCTATATTACAGTATATATTTGGAGTAATTTCCGGTAGCACGTACTGATACGGAGCCGGTCGGTTTACGTCGATTCCGGTATATTCCTGTTGCTTTATCGGACTGGATCAACAGAGGCTAACAGTGAGGTCGAATAATTATAAACTTCCGGGTTAGCTGTAGATAGGCAAAGATGTCGAAGAACGGATCTAATGTGTTCAGATTTCTGTTGATGCATGTTTTACTGAAGTTTATTACGACAGATGAATGCAAAATCCTACCCAAAGACCCTTGTGTTTGCCAAACAACTAGAAGAAAAATCAATTTTAGAGACATTGGTTTAAAAAATGGAGAACCTAGGTAAATACATTATTGTTTGTATTGTCATGTGATAACAACATTGACGCACTATCACGTGAACTACAATTTCGATGTAAAGTGTAGGCTATTTTGAAGGTGTGAAACGTCTTTATGGGTCAAAATGACTAAAAATAAAGTATTGGTTGTGTTGATCTGATGAAATTATTCCCGAATATAAAGCCTGAAATTCCTGAATATTTAATAAATCAGGTTGAAATATTAAACCTGATTCAAACCCAGAGGCCTAATTCTGACATTATAATGATTATATTGGCGTCCCCCATAGGCTGCCATAGCTCTGCTGCACCCCCACTTTTAAAATCCTAGGTACGTCCCTTGTCAAGAATTCTTTTATTTATGTACACGCCAATGTATACAGGGGACTTTGAGTTTTTCGTAACATTTGAACAACTAGACACTATTGGTTGCCAAGTGCACAGTCCTGCACCACCAAACAAGAGAAACCTAGAAGAACTTTCTTGGACATCACCAATCTTGATCCTGGAATCTCCAGGTGAGTGATGGCAGCACCTTACCCACTAAGCCACCAAATGAAAGAGGCCTGAGGCTGTCTGATAACTTAAGAACCCTCAAAAGAAGCAGGGACTGTATAGACATGCACTATAATGAGTCTGTCACTATGTATGTCAAACTATACTATTTGTTATAACTCTGCTGATAGAGCTAGTTACAGGCAAAAGAGACATACATGTAAGCAGTTTTTATGGTCAATGCTTTGGAATATCATTTCTTTGTTTCAAATTAAGGGAGAATGGTGAAATTTTGTGTATAGTTTTGTACATCAAAACCATGACTATGTTCGATTATGGCCATTTTTATCTTGGAATAAGTACAGATAAACACTTTGATTGCTTAACACATTATAAAATGATGAATGTGCAAATAATTTTAATTAAAATGTGTGTCATATTATTGATGTTCAAATTGAAACACAGGTACTTCAGCCTCAGTCACTGTAGGATTTTATTGATTGCTGCAATAAAGCCAATCAAGAATTTAATTACATGTAATTAGCCACATCTGTGGAACAATTCATGATGGTACACGTGTCATGTAATATATAAATCATATAAATTCAATTTTTTCATTTATATAATGAATTTATTGGTTGTAAAATTACATGTGTATCTTAATTAATTTTGCCAGGCCGAGGAATATTGAACTTATTTCCAGTTTCATTTCATTTACAGTAGATGAGTTAGTTTAAAATATAGACAAGAACTTGTTAGGACCTTCCAGTATAAATAATTTCTTTATTGATTTAAAAGTCTTAGCAATCAAACCATCTCACAAAGTTTTGCGAAGAACACGCAAGATTTCATAATAAATGTGAACAGAAGGAAAACTCTGTTATTTACACTTGAAAAGAGCTGAAAGTGTTTAAAATCAATGGGATTATTCCCTATACCATGATGACCAATCCTGCTGAGTTTTGAACAATTCTGTATTGTACATTATTTTATAGCTGTATAATTTGTTATCCATAAATTTCATCAGGGTTCTTTAAATTCAAATTTTATAGCTGAGGTGCCTCCTCGTGAAAAAAATCAAAGAATTTGAAAAACAAAACGGGAGAAAAATGCTTAAACCGATGAGAAAAATGAAAATTTACCCTAGTTAGGGAAGGCTCTAAAGGCAGGCAAGAGGTCTGGGTCAATCGTTTTCTATACACTCTTACTGTCGAATCCACTACTGAATGAGAATGCAGTAATTGCATTGGCATGAAAAACATCAATCAAGATCACCAAAACCGTGAAAGAGGGCCCTCAAAATAGTATAGCATCTGCCATGATAAACCGTAAATGCCCCTGTGTATCACACATCACATAGCCATTACATACATGTATGTACATGTACATGTATTCTTGTTAGTTTACAATTTAAGGTTTCTTCGTTTGCTACATGTACTAGAACATGTATGTGACATTTTATGAAAACTAAAGCGTACTTTCTTTACTATTTTAGGTTTAGGGATATTCCAGATAGTAAATCTCAATCCTATTTCTACAATCCCTGTTTAACTTTCGCAGAAGGGAGTTGTACAGGAGCTACGGTAATATATCTTACTATAAATTTTATTTTGTACACAGTTGGGTTATTCATAAGGATAATGACTCAAACCTTAAATACTGGTTCCCTTTAAATGTAGGTCCTTTCATAGTCACTGTTTCTGTCAATCTCGAAACCAGAAAAATTTTTGAAGACATTTCTCTGGTGAATCGGGGTAGTCATTTTCCCGGAAGGTGACATGTAATTCCTACGCGCGAAATTTCTCGTTTATTTGCGTTTCAGTGCCTGGATAACCGAATCACTTAAAAATATTCCCACACGTAGAAAAAAGATCTTTACAAAAACTTGAATTTGTTCGTTTAGGATCCAATTTTTTTTATGTCAGCGAGTTGACTTTGACTCAAAGATCATTTTACAACAAACGAAACGACGATCTGACCGCTAGTTTTCGAGAAATCGATCCAAAAGATTGACCAATCAGAGGAAAAAATTGGAAAAAATGGACGGTTTAATGCGCCAGAGACCTTCGGCTCCGCGGCTGCCTCTGGGAACGAGATTGTGTTTTTGTTTCCACAATCACCAGTGATCAGTATTGCAATTGGAAACTTAGTTACTATGGCGACTGAATGTTTAAAGGTGGATAGTTTAATATCAAATTATGTCAGGAATACTTGCTTAATTAAATTCAATGACATGATGATGGTGGGCAGCTCTGTGAAATTACATCTTGCTGATAAATTATCAAAACACGTTATAAGGGGATCCTGATGATTCATACGAGATTAAACACTTATGGTTAAAAATATCTTGGAAGAGTTTTATTTAAATTTAGCGTGCTTCAGACTGCAACTTCATGTGTTTTGGATTTAGCCTTATACGCAAAATGTAAATTACATGTATGTACACGAATTTGTGGACCCACCACAATTGTTGGTCTGATTCAGTGATTCTAGAGTTATCCTTCTTTGATGAACATCTTGTGGACTCAATCAATCGTCAGAATTTGTAATTAAACTTTCTGGTCATTAGTTTATAAACCTTATTGGTATTTTGCATTATCCAACCTTTATTTTTGGAGTTAACAGAATTTTTAAAGATTTAATTTGAAACATTGGGGTCATGAGAGAACTTATCCTGTCAATATTAAGGATTCTGTCACCTTCAGTTCGGGATTTTTCTGCCTTTGCCAAATACCTGTTTAACATAGTTCCTAATTGTTTCAAATATTTTTATGAAGCATTTGGTTTGCGAGATAAGAGGACAAACAGTATGGAACCTCCTGGTCAATATTCAGGGATTTTCAACCTTCTAGTCCAGAGTTACACTCCAACTCCAAGCTTCGGAAAATTATAGATTATTTTTCTATGGCGGGGGAAAGCGGCAAAAACCTAATCAATGCTATGTAGAAATGTCTAATTCAAAACACACATGTAACATAATGCCATACCAAATACCTAAAACGCCTAATGCAAAAAACAAAATACAAGAAACCTCTAATACAAAATACCTCATACGTCTATTGCAAAAGACAAAATACAAGAAACCTCTAATACAAAATACATAAAACCTCTTATGCACAATTGATTTTACAATCTGAAACATCTACCATAAGCATTAGATGACATATCTCTCATGCATTACTTACGTTTCTTCACTGAATTATCTTTATTTAGGTCAATGTCAAGGTCACCGAGCACAACTTGGCGACCTATTCGGCTAGCGAGCTATTCGACCGATCCAGCTGGCAACCTGTTCGTTGGCAACCTATTCAGAATTAAGACAACAGTCGCCCAAACTCATCTATTTTTAACAACCAATAAAATCCAACGTTACGTCTATCAAATGAAAGTAGAATAATATATTATTTTTATCAATTCCTTTAGCTCAGAATAGAGATGTAATTTCGCATTATCGTACAAAATTCTAGACATCCAACTAAATATATTCCGAAAGGTAATTAAATAGGCTTTCTAAGTATTATCAGTAAAAATTGGCGCAATCATATTAAAGGGGTGCACTCTCTTCCTAAACATGACCAATTTTTTAAAAATTTTAAAGAGAAAAACTGTTAATATCCCGTGTCAAAATTCGGACCATCGTACAAAATTCTGATGATCCAACTAAATATATTCTGAAAGGTAATTGAATAAGCTTTCCAAATATTATTAGTAAAAGTTGGCACAACCATATTAAAGGGGTGCACTCTCAACCTGAACATAGCCAATTTTTCAATATTTTAAAGTGAAAGAACGGTAATATTTCGAGTCGAAATTCGGACCATCGTACAAAATTCTTAGCAACCAGTTATATATATTCTGAAAGGTAATTGAATAAGCTTTCTAAATATTATTAGTAAAAGTTGGCACAGTCATATTAAAGGGGCGCGCTCTCAACCTGAACATAGCCAATTTTTCAATATTTTAAAATGAAAGAACGGTAATATTCCGAGTCGAAATTCGGACCATCGTACAAAATTCTGAGCATCCAGCTATATATTTTCTGAATGGTAATTCAATAAGCTTTCTAAATATTATTAGTAAAAGTAGTCACAATAATATTAAAGGGACGCGCTCTCAACCTGAACATAGCCAATTTTTCAATATTCTATATGTAAAGATAGACCGGAATTTTTTTTTCGAAGTCCTTATTTGGACCATCGTACAAAATTCTGACCATCCAGCTATATATATTCTGAAAGGTAATTGGATAAGCTTTCCAAATATTAATAGTAAATGTTGACAGAATCATATTAAAGGGGCGCGCTCTCAACCTGAACATAGCCAATTTTTCAATATTTTAAAGTGAAACAACGGTAATATTCCGAGTCGAAATTTGGACCATCGTACAAAATTCTGAGCATCCAGCTATATATATTCTGAAAGGTAATTGAATAAGCTTTCTAAATATTATTAGTAAAAGTTGGCACAATCATATTAAAGGGGCGCGCTCTCAACCTGAACATCGCCAATTTTTTAATATTTTAAATTGAAAGAACGGTAATATTCCGTGTCAAAGTTCGGACCATCGTACAAAATTCTGATGATCCAACTAAATATATTCTAAAAGGTAATTGAATAAGCTTTCCAAATATTATTAGTAAAAGTTGGCACAATCATATTAAAGGGGCGCGCTCTCAACCTGAAATTCGGACCATCGTACAAAATTCTGAGCATCCAGCTATATATTTTCTGAATGGTAATTCAATAAACTTTCTAAATATTATTAGTAAAAGTAGGCACAATCATATTAAAGGGGCGCGCTCTCAACCTGAACTTTGACACGGAATATTACCGTTCTTTCACTTTAAAATATTGAAAAATTGGCGATGTTCAGGTTGAGAGCGCGCCCCTTTAATATGATTGTGCCAACTTTTACTAATAATATTTGGAAAGCTTATTCAATTACCTTTTAGAATATATTTAGTTGGATCATCAGAATTTTGTAGGATGGTCCGAACTTTGACACGGAATATTACCGTTCTTTCACTTTAAAATATTAAAAAATTGGCGATGTTCAGGTTGAGAGCGCGCCCCTTTAATATGATTGTGCCAACTTTTACTAATAATATTTAGAAAGCTTATTCAATTATCTTTCAGAATATATATAGCTGGATGCTCAGAATTTTGTACGATGGATACGAATTTTGCTTAGGAATATTACCGTTGTTTCACTTTAAAATATTGAAAAATTGGCCATGTTCAGGTTGAGAGCGCGCCCCTTTAATATGATTCTGCCAACTTTTACTATTAATATTTGGAAAGCTTATCCAATTACCTTTCAGAATATATGTAGCTGGATGGTCACAATTTTGTACGATGGTCCAAATTCGGACTTCGAAAAAAATTCCGGTCTATCTTTACATATAGAATATTGAAAAATTGGCTATGTTCAGGTTGAGAGCGCGCCCCTTTAATATGATTGAGCCTACTTTTACTAATAATATTTAGAAAGCTTATTGAATTACCATTCAGAAAATATATAGCTGGTTGCTCAGAATTTTGTACGATGGTCCGAATTTTGACACGGGATATTAACAGTTTTTCTCTTTAAAATTTTTAAAAAATTGATCATGTTTAGGAAGAGAGTGCACCCCTTTAATATGATTGTGCCAATTTTTACTGATAATACTTAGAAAGCCTATTTAATTACCTTTCGGAATATATTTAGTTGGATGTCTAGAATTTTGTATGATAATGCGAAATTACATCTCTATTCTGAGCTAAAGGAATTGATAAAAATAATATATTATTCTACTTTCATTTGATAGACGTGACGTTGGATTTTATTGGTTGTTAAAAATAGATGAGTTTGGGCGACTGTTGTCTTAATAGGTTGCCAACCCACAGGTTGCCACCTGGATCGGTCGAATAGCTCGCTAGCCGAATAGGTCGCCAAGTTGTGTTCGGTGGCCCTGACATTGACCTAAATAAAGATAATTCAGTGGAGAAACGTAAGTAATGCATGAGAGATATGTCATCTAATGCTTATGGTAGATGTTCCAGATTGTAAAATCAATTGTGCATAAGAGGTTATATGTATTTTGTATTAGAGGTTTATTGTATTTTGTTTTTTGCATTAGGCGTTTTAGGTATTTGGTATGGCATTATGTTACATGTGTGTTTTGAATTAGACATTTCTACATAGCATTAGGTTTTTGCCGCTTTCCCCCGCCATATTTTTCTTGTTATAAAACACTTTATCAAATGTTGTGAGTAACCAAGTTTCCTTGTAGATAAGCTGCTCCCTATGGCAATTTTTTATCGATTAAATGCTGCTATGTCTGTCCGCATGTTTCATATTTTTCATGTTTTTAGTTTTTGAACACTATAGAGGTCACAGTTTTGAATCAATTTTGATGAAACTTGAAATGTATGTTTATAATCCAAAGATCTAGGTTCCTTTCAATGTTTTTAGCTTGTGGTCCCTCTGAAGGTCACAATTATTATCTGATTTTAATAAATGTTCGATTATATCACCGTTACACTGTTATGAAAGTTGAGTTTAAATTTTGTGAAAATCGGATGAAAACTGCCGGAAAATTAGGCACTGCTTGTACATGAATAGTGTAAAAATATGATATGTCAAAGTTAGGGACCCCTGTAGTGGTCACAAATTATAATATGATTTTGATGAAACTTAAAAAGCATGTTTATAATCAAAAGATGATTGTTCCTGAACTATTAAGATGGTTTAAGTTCCTTGAATGACATTCAGAAGGAGAGATGAATGATATTCATAATAACACAAAATTATAGATTCACCACTTCTTGGTTGATTACCTGTTATAAGTGGTTAACTTATATTTTGATATGTGGCTTAAATCCCCATTTTAATCTATTATATTTATGAGAGATACATGTAGTAAATCATATTCAGTGGGATATGGTTGTTGTTTTAAGTCTTGATTAATGTTATGTTTTGATCTTTAAATTGTTTTTACTCATAGATGTACTATAAATGTGAAGTTGTTATTCATTATTGATCATTTTTTGATGAAGATACCTGTAAGAGTATTGAAACGTTGCATGTAATAAACCAAGAAGTAGTAAATCCACAAAGTTGTGTTATTTTTGATACAATTGTAAATGATGTGATACAGCAGATATGTGTGTATATATGTACATGTACTATGTGACTAGTTATTCTCATATTATTATGCACCATATACATGTATTTAGTGCAATATACACATTATGTGACCTGGTCAAGTTTGAGGTGGCATAAAACAATATTTCATTTCATCCATGTTTTTAGGCATGTCAGAAATCTGGTACTGGCTATTACAAACTGGCTTCAGTACCTCCTATCTATTCTGGTGATCCTGATCTAAAAACACTACAAATAAAATATAAAGCAGTGGTTCAGGAAGGAACAACAAGGTAAGTTTACAGATACATTATGGGAGATTAGATAAAGAGCTGGCAGTTCATACTATAATAGTCAAACTGATCCACTTTGAACCAATGATTTAGCGATTGAACTTTATACCTAGTCTTGATCATCATTACTAAAAAACATATCTATAGTCTTGATTATCCATTTTTTGATTTAATCATGAATAAGCATTGAGCAGCAGATCGGGTCCTTATCCAGTAAATATTGCAGGCTAGCAATGACATCCAGAGTTGATTATGGTAGGGATAAGTTAATTAATGTCTAGTTGATAATTTTGGTAACATTTCAGGCCTGAAGAAAGACAGACCTGCAATAGACAAATTTAGCTCTTGCATAATGTATGTTTAGTAACTGGAAATATTTTAGCAGGATTGCAATTTGTGACTCAAAAGTTTTGAATTCCAACTTATATTCAACATTGATTTGCATAAATTTATTCGAATTCCACTTCTGGTCAAAGAATCACTTAGTGGCAATTAAGTCAGGACAGGTGTTTCGATGGTACAAAAAACTGAGGTTCCACGTACACATTGGTGTGCATGTAAAAGATCATTAGCAGTTGGAATTGGATATATAAAAGTAGGCCATAGTGCTGCGGTCCGTGCAAACTTCGAGGGCATATGCCCGTCTCCATTAGTCCAGTTGGAGTACAACAATAGGACGTTAAACTCCATTTCATCTCATTCTTTTTATGTTTTTATGACAATATTCTTATGCCTTTGTCAAGAATCATATCACACACTGTCAAAGTAAAAAATGAATTATATTGAATCTTCGGCTGTGAAGTCTTTGTATTGTAATATATTACTTCTGTTCAAGATTTGCTATACATGTACAATAATATTTATTATAGACAAGCAGTTGTGAATGTGAAGTGTAAACAGTGTAGTGTTGCCCAGCTCACATCTCAAGGGGAATCACCTGGTCCCACGCCTAATTATATTATATATGTAAGTAAATCATGTCACCTGTTGAAAACTTTTCTAATTTGTATACCATGTACATATATAAAGTAAATCAAATCTTTAAATGACATCTAGAAGCACGGATACTATTCATAACCAAACACAACACAAGGTGTATATGGATATAACTACTTCTCTATAATTTAACAACGACGTTTCGTAACACATACAGGTCACGTTTTCAAGTAAATGACAAATATCCATCTATAAGTATACAGCTAAACCTACACTGCTGAATGAAGCCATTGTTTTGTATTCTTACATTTGACATTTGAGTATAGGACTACATGTACATGTATTTTCTGTTTACATTTATGTCAGTTAGTAGTTAAACTGTTATTTCAATACTGATTTAAGACAAAACTATAAACTTACAATCATTGACTTTAAGCACATTACATGTTACCTTGGCACTTATGTTGAGCTGGACTGGCTCAGTTAGTTATAAGACGCTGGTTAGCAGAACAGGAGGTGTTGGCTGAGAAAGTTCCCTGGGGTTTCCCAGCAGGGTTTCCTCTTGTAAGTGGTGCTGGGTGAAAGGCCAGACAAGGGCAGTGTCTAGTCTTTTGGATGGTACAGAAAATGAGGTACTGTGTACAACACATTGGCGTGCATGTACATTGTATAAGAAACCTTGACAGTTGAGTTCAAAATAAGAGTAGACTGCAGTGCCGATATTTGAACAAAATTTCCCTCATATCACACTGTATGACTTAGCGTGTCTTCATTTGACGCATTGAATTTCTTTCCAAACAGGAATTTTTTATATTTGGCAAGGCGAAGTTAAATCTTGTTTCATTATTTGTTATTGGCGAATAAAGAACATGCGTCATTTTCCTGGATCGAAAAAAATCATATTCTCTTAGAAATTTTTTCATATTGTTGGTTTCCTTTTGTCACAAAAACTATGTAACTGAGATAATATTACAAGAATGACCTAGCAGTATTCTAAACTCTTTTCATTTTTGATCTCTTTTCATTTCTATGTAAAAAAAAAACAGTTTTAATAACACAACAGAACAATTGTTTCTTGACAAATAATTAAAACGAGTTTGTTTACTGCTGAGGCATCCTTCTTATGAGTCAGTTAAATAAAATAAAAGTAGTTTACCTGACAAAAGGACTACAGTGATATTAAATTTATGTGAAAAATTAATACTTTTGCTTCATTGCGCGGGGTGGGGGGTTGATGGTGGTGGATGGTCGAATGGTTAGCATGCGCGCGCTGTATCATACGGCCTGCCATTAAGTCAACTGGCATTGTTTCAAATCCTGGTTGTACGTGGCAAGGAGTAGGGTCGCCTGTCCAGCCTCGTTGTTTTCCTCCGGGTCCTCCAGTTTTCTCCCACTGCTAAAGACCCCTACGTGCAAGTGAATTATGTTAGTCTCAAAATGACCTAGTTTGTGTCAAGTGGACATTAAACCCCATTTCTCTCTCTCTCTCTCTCTCTCTCTCTTTCACTTCAGTGCAGAATAGGAAACAGGATTTAAAGTAGCTATGTCTGTAACTCAGTATCATCTAAAGTCTTCGACATTGAAAACACAAATTATTTGAGAATTCAAATCAAGATTGATGTTGTGAACTTACTGAGAAAAGATAGTTTTACTGTAGTAGACTGCTATGCACGTTATGTAAACATATTTGGTCCAATAGTGGCACTCGTTTTAAATGTAAAGCTTTTGTAGGGCAGCTAGAGATTGGTTGGTAGACGGACTACTGACCAAACAAAATTTAAAACAACAATATCCACTCATAATAGCAGTGTGTAGTAGGATTATCTCTAATCAAACGCAACACTGCATGGAGTATGGTAACTAGGGACTCCAAAAAACATGACTAGACATATTTCATTTGTCATGTCAAACGGTGATGTCATATTCTGGTGGGCATGCGTAATAAATACTATGGACTATGGGTGTAGACTGGAATAGCCAGACGTTAGAGGTTACCATTCGATTGAGACTTCTGGCGTATATCGCTGGACAGAACTGATTAGAAATTATAGTAAAAATGTAAATCAGTTTATATACATTCATATTACATTATTAAATGTCAGTTGCAACCCAATTTTCTAGGTCCCAAATATTAGTGATTTAGCTCCCTTAATCATTGCATTGCCTTTAGATTTAACATAATTCTTAGAACTCATTACTCATATGCATATTTTTGTATTTCACAAACCTTTAATGTGTTCTTGTTTTATTCCAGACTTTTACACTTGAAACAGAGATTGTCTGTGAGGAAAGATGTCCTTCTTCGTCAGGTCTAAGCACTGGTTCCATATTATTAATATTGTAAGTTTACTCTCTACTTTGTTCTTAGTGTTTTTGTTACGTGGTTGCTTTAGCTCTTACGGTCTGTCATTGGGTAAAGTGGCCTGGGTTTCGATTCCAAGCTTTTCGATTAAAAGCTTGTACTTGTATTTGACATGGAGTAGCGATGCAAAACATAATTTTTTAAAAAGTTGTTAGTAGAATTTAGCCTGTTCTGAACTATTGTTGTAATATTGAGAAATCCACCAGAAACTACTACTCTTAGCTTGGGATATAAATTTTGAATACCCTACAGTAGTTTTATGAAGAGAAAAATGATTATTTCATATTGGTATATCCCTGAACAGCCGTGGAATTGTCAGGACTTTAAATTTATACACAGTGTTTAAGGTCATGAGACGAAGAAGCCTATTGTTTTTCAGCGATTTGCGATAGTTAGTGCCAGAGTTATGGCCCTTGATCACTTAAAAAAATCTTGTGGACGCTCTAAAGGCCAAAGTTAATATCCGATTGACTTCAAATTTATACACAGTGTTTAAGGTCATGAGACGAAGAAGCCTGTCGATTTTCAGCGATTTCCGATAATTACTGCCAGAGTTATGGACCTTGATTAATTACTGCCAGAGTTATAGCCCTTGATCACATCAAAAAATTCTGTGGACGCTCTAGAGGCCAAAGTTAATACCCGATTGATTTTAAATACACACACACTGTTTAAGGTCATGAGACGAAGAAGCCTATTGATTTTGAGCGATTTCAAATAATTACTTCCAGAGTTGTCTCCCTTGATCACTTCAAAAACCTTTGTGATGCTATAGAGGCCAAACTTATCATCCGATTGACTTCAGATTGATACACATAGTTTAAGGTGTTGAAACGAACCAGTATTTTGATTTTCAATGAATTTTGATAACTGAACTGCTCAATCCATGATATTAAATGTTTCCTATACTAATTGTTAGCATGGGGCAAAACTTTTATAAAAAGCAACAAATTCTAATGATTTTCAGATAATTACCTAATGAGTTGTTACTCTTAATCAGATTTTAGTGTATTACAAATGTTTCATTACCAAAAAAAGTAAAAATATGCGACAACCCTTGTTTACTGCCCGGACGATTTAGCTGCTGTGGGTGTATGTTTCGTTGCCTGGCAACCTATCTTTCTCTAATTTAATTCAAGGATCTTTGGTACTCAGTATTTACTAGTACTAAGTGTTAAATTAAGACTTGATGTCATTTTTATAGTACCAGTACCAAAGTTAGTAATGAAGATCGAGGCTAGGCTCAAAATTCAATTGCTAAATACTTGGTTTAGGGTGGATCAATTTGACTGAAATTTTCAGCAAATTCCCATTACATTATCTATTATTTAACTTTTATAGTGAAAACTGCCAGCTCTGTTTCTAATCTTAATTTTTAGAATTCAAATAATGCAATCAGTTTTCTGGATGCACACTGAGAAAAATAATATTTTTATTTGAAAGTGTAGTTTTGACCAAGTTTTTTTTACTGAACTAAAGTCATTAGAATACCTGCAGCCACACCTATTGTCTCTTTTTATATCTGAGTATTTATTTTATTTTAGGTTTTTTGTATTCTTCGCTATTTATTGGATCGGAGGTATTTTATTTTTGAAATATGTACGAAAGGCTCAAGGTGTTGAATTAATACCAAATTATACATTTTGGAAAGATCTTCCGTTATTAATTAGGGTAAGTTCTCACTTTCGATTATTTAAAGAAGGAACTATAGGCGGTAACAATTCCTTTGATATGCAGTAGAATCCGTATGAGCAGCCACTCCTATTCAGCGACATCTCCTTGTAAGCGTTCACAATTAATTCCCCCCCGTAAAAATTCTATTGTTTCATCTCTTTATTCAACGGCCGCTCCTCTAACGCGGCCAGTGGTCACTATTTTGCTAATAAATTTAACAAAACATCGCCCATTCAACGGCCATTGTTGAATGATACCATCTTGTCGTTCTTCTTAACACCCCCGCTAATCCCATGAGTAGTAATCAATTAACTGGACTCCCACTGATCACGTAAAAAGAAACGTGAAAATAACAATTAACCCGGGATTATCTGTTAATTAATCTTTTGTTTTATTAAACGACTAACCTGATCATTGTTTACACACTTAATGGAACATTATTTGATACTGATTGAATAAACTGAAAGTACCGACTAAAAGCCGATATATTGTTAAATAGACGTTTTTAGCGCCACCTATAATATTACATACAGAGTTACACCCCCTGTGAATCAGTAGCAAAATTAGCGATGTTTTTTGGTTCATGTGCATATTTTTGATAACATAAAATTAATTCATCGATTTTCTTCACAAAAGTGGATAAATATAATCGAATGCATCTCAATAATAGACAGTAGTATTGAAGGTTGGTACAAAATGACAAGTTTATAGAAGTTATGTCCGAGATCCAGCGACGGCCAAATTTACCGATGCAGGTGAAGTATTGGTGTTTGCTTCCAATGCATTCAAGCGTATATTAATGGATGTCAGCACAAAAAAAGCATGAGATTTTACAAAAGTGGATAAATATTATCGAATGCATCACAATGATAGACAGTAGTATTGAAGGTTGGGAAAATATGACAAGTTTACGGAAGTTATGTCCGAGATTCAGCGACGGCCAAATTTACCGATGCAAGTGTACCCAAGCGTAATACTAATTGATGTCAGCACAAAAAACCACGAGATTTTATTAAGAGGCCACTCCTGTTAAGTGGCCAATCGTAAAAATTCCCATGGGTGGCTGCTTAATGCAGATGCTACTGTACTAGTATTTTACTTCCAGATTGGTGGATCAGTATGTTGTAGATCATAGGATCTGGTTGTTCTTGATCCCATTCTGGCTTTCATCCATGCAATGGATTGGGTAACAAACAGGCTTGGCCTACATCACCCCTCTCCCTAAATCTAATTACAATTAATTTATTGTCCCCCGCCTTTCGAAGAAAGTTGGGGGACTATTAAAATGGGTTCATCTGTCTGTCTGTCCTTCCATCTGTCCGTCACACTTTTTGGGACACAATAACTCTCTTCCTAATTGAGCTAGAATGTATGTGTTTATTAGGTCAAAGCCTTGAAAAAAAAAGAATAAGTTACTTTTAATAAAAAATAAACTGTTCTTTGAAAATAAAAAAGTATTATTGGGTGATACAGTTGTATATTGTGCATCTGTGTAACTTTAATATCATGCATACATATATGTACAGGAATTTTATGTTTGGCAGTAGACCTTTTAGTGTTGTTTTATCAGATTTATATTCTCCCTTTAATTTCAGGATGGGGTAGTTTTTGTTATAAGTGGATGTAAATCACAGTCAACGTATGAACAGATTTAGATATTTAATTTATGTTTTTATACATGATGTCATCAATAGTTAGCATTCCTGATCGCAAAAATATGATCAAGACCTTGAATTACATTTTTTAAAAGAAAGAAGTTAAACCACTATTATTGCACAAGAGTAAGAATCGAGCACATCTTTGTGCAAGTATGAATAATCACAGGGTTTGATCCAGGAAGTTTTACAGGAGAGAGTTTCTGAGGTTCTTGTTGAGGAAATTTGACAATCGACAATGCATGATGTCATTATCGTCTCCAGATTGAGTAGGCCATAGGATTGTTTTAAAAAAATTTTATGTAGCTGAGCAAACGGAGGGGAGGGCACCAACCCCCCCACTTTGAATCCGCCCCCGAATCAGATTCTTTATGAACACACTGCCACTCCATGATCACTTTTGGCTATAAATATTGTCGTATTAGTATTAACATGAAATCACTGGTGTGGTGAAATACAAAATGAAATGGGATTAAACGGCCTACCTTTCTGTAGGGGCTAATGAAGACAGGCAAATGTCGTGCAGTGTGCTACGAGGGCAGTTGAAATGGGACTCTGAAACTGAGCTAAAGATTCTCTCATACCACACTGTATGCCATATGTCTGCCTTCATTTACCCTAGTTAGTGTGGAAATGTAAGAGGTTAAACCCACTCACAATCAGACTGGGAAATCCTCAGGATGTTTGGCTGCTTTGGATTGTACTCTTGTCCTTTAGTGAACTGCCTTATTGTGACGTTCCAGTATGATTTCATACTAGAAACCAAATCTTCTTACTGGATGTGGTTTCTAAATCATCCACTGAATCAATAGTAAAAAAACAAGGCATTCACACTTTTCCTCAACATCAAATATTCCCTCCTGGATGTGTTAGTGAAATTATCTCTATCACATTCCGTGATGATCATTGTGTACAAATGTAAATGATTTGTATATTTGGTATGAAAGATTAGACATTCAATTCAGATCATATTCATACATTGTTGTATATTTATCAAGATATTTTAAATATTCATATATATATATATTATATACCTATTTTTAAACTAATAATTTGAAAGAATTGTTTTGTTTATATGGGCTCTCTGGTTCCTTAGTTCATAGACAATGTGTGTTTAGAAAGAGATAATACAATAAACTGGTTCTGTGTTATATTTTAGTGAAATAATGAGATAAGATTTAAATTAGATCTGATTTGATAATTATATTATAATACTTGAATTAGATCTGGAAGATTTAAATTAGATCTGATTTGATAATGATATTATAATACTTGCCTTAGATCTGTAAGATTTGACAATAGCACAATCTAATTATTATTAGATCTTTACTTCATGCCGATTTAAATAATAATAAGTGTCCTTTATATAAGATCTAACTGTTTCTCCCAACCAGTTCTCTTCCAAGTCTGATAAAAAAAAAACTGACCCGGGAATAACAGTTTACTGAACTAGTATTAACCATTTTTAATTTTGTACCCAAAATAATTCAGGAAAAGACAAATCAGCGATGGAAAAAACCATAGGTACCTATGGGGTTATACTGACAAAGCCTGAAATATTGTTCTTTCAATGTTTGTGACAGGTGTCCGATTTCTGAAGTTGCTGATGGATTGAAATCATTATTGACAAAGAAAAATAATGTTTTTGTTTGCTTAATCGGGAGCCAAGACAGATTATTTGAACACAAGTTTCTTAAAGATGTTGTTAGATCTTACTGTAGTGTAAATATACTCCTCATAAAATGGAAAATAAACAAATGTGTGGTCTAAATTTGATTTGACTGACCATTAGATCTATCATGATTTGATGCAGATCTGTTATAATTTGATGCAGATCTATGTTAATTTGGTACAGATATGTTATAATTTGATACAGATCTGTTATAATTTGATTCAGATCTATGTTAATTTGTTACAGATATGTTATAATTAGATACAGATCTGTTATACTTTGAATGAAACTGTGATTTAATAAAGATCTGATAACACTGGAAGTGATTCAGTAATGATTTGATATATAAATATAAGGATCTGGTCATACTTCAGTTAGATCAATTATGATTTGATAATTCTGTTATGATTTGATAATTCAGTTATAATATTTCAATATCATAATACTTTAAAACTATAGCTAGTTAGTTTATTATAAACTTTATTGTATTAATCAGATCTATTATAAACTTTATTGTATTAATCAGATCTATTATAAAGTTAAGTACATTAATCAGATATATTATAATATAAAGTTAAGTACATTAATCAGATATATTATATAAAGTTAAGTACATTATTCAGATATATTATAAAGTTAAGTACATTATTCAAATATATAATAAAGTTAGGTACATTAATCAGATATATTATAAAGTTTAGTACATTAATCAAATATATTATAAAGTTTAGTACTTGAATTAGATCCATTAGTATTTTTTATAGGGTTTAATACTTAAATTAGATCGGTTAGTTAATTGTAAAATTAGATCTGTTAGTTATTATACAGTTTAATACCCTAATTATATAAATATGTTAATATATGTACTTGAATTAGATCTGTTAGTTTATTATAAAATTTAACATATGTACTTGAATTAGATTTGTTACTATAAAGCTTAATACTTTAATTAGATAATATGTCTGTTCGTGACACCATTAGGTAAAATAGACACCATTTAATATATTTTTTTTTTATTTGTTAATCTAGGCTTCTTTTTAATGAATATATTATCTTTAAATATGTATATAATTGAATTGATGCCTTATTAATTTATTATGTTCAATTAAAAGATTACATGCCTCAAGCTTTAAGAATTTTCAAATTTCAAGAAAGCCAAGGGACATAACTATATTGTGTCTTGCTAAAAGTCTGTGCTTTGAAAAACGAAGTTATTAATTATCTGTGTAGTATAGTGTTTGCTTACGCTTTATTTAATGATTGAAACACACAAAGCATGCTAACAGAGATTTTATACTATATCGACCCCACTTTTCGTTAATTATGTGTAAAAATTGTTAAATATGTTGGTAGTTAGGGCATACTTAGTGTAAGACTACTGCTTATATCTTAATTACCAAGCAAATTTATGTGAACATTATGTATTATTTGATGTGGTTGATGAAAATTATTAGTGAGTGATAGTTAGATTTATATTTGTAGGTGTGAACTATTAATTATGTACATCAAATTCCTTTCTTCTTGATCTTGTTTCCAAATCTGTTATGCAATTATATAAATTTGTGTTATTTTTATTCCAATTTTTGTAATGTATAGATCTTAATAATAAGAAATATATTTTTATTCATGATAATATTTTGGAATTGTTTGTGTTTTTCATTTTGTCTGTTTGAATAACATACAAAGTTAAACAAAATTTCGGTGGCTGTTTAATCGTCCCTGAGTAAGCGGTATCATGTGTTGTATAACAGGTATTCCTTTCTTGATACACAAGTCCTGTTTAAGCGTGTTGTTCTCCACAATAAATTTCAAGAAATTGACTGGTCTCAGAACCGTTAATTTCAGTCCCTATGCAAATAACCCGGATGAAAACAATTATAGCGGTTGACTTAGGTTGGGTGGCCATTTTGACAGAACTGTCAAGTTCGGGAGGGGGGGGGGTCACGTTCATTTGGCGCATGTGCAGTAATCCGCACCGAGAACCTTTGTCAGACCGAGTCTGGCACCTTTCGGAGATCACCTCACTGAAGTGGACCAAATTGGGACGGTACTGAGTACGGCACACTGGCACGCTTAAACTTTGTAACGTAAACAGGGTTATACATGACATTTAACTACTTATACCTACCCGGAGCACTGTTTTGGATACTTTGAGCAGTGGACATAATTATGAGTTGATGCCAGAATCGGCGAATTCATATCAACATTCCTTTGACCAGGGCAGGTGTTTCTTTATAAACACAAGACCCAAGTCCAGTGTGTTTTCCTTCTTGTGGGGAGGGCTGTCCAAGGAAATGGAAAATAGGTCGAGAAAAGATACATAAGTGTCTCAATTAAATGAAAAATCAACACAGCTGAAGATCTCAAATGAAACAAACCTGGCTATATAGTCCACGAAGAAGCTATACAGATTGTGTGGTTCAATAACAAGGAATGAAACATACAAAATTCCGACAGATTTCTAAGAAAAGTGAAAAAATGAAATTTTCAAGCAACGATAACAAATGGCCGAAAGTATGATGACTAAAAAAAAAACAAACAAAACAAAGCAGACCAAAGCCATCATTTGAAAAAGAAAGGATACCAAAGACAGAAACCAGTTTCAAGAATATGACCTCAGAAACGAAAGAGTCAAATTGATATGACTTAACCAAAATGACAATCTATAGACATCTCTAGATGTATATTCACGGAATCAATTTTTGAAATATCTCAATTCTTCGTGCACCAGTTAATATGCGCATTATCTCATAATCGCCGTTCGATAATACATTTTCTTTTTATAACAAAAATTATTGGATTTTAGAGACGAGAATATATACTAATTCAAATCTTCTTAATGCATGTATCTGTCGATAAAATTTCATTTTTATATAATGAAATGTTTAAAGAAATCGATATTCATTTTCCCAAAAGACCTTATAATACGGGATTACTGTTGCAGGCTACATCTGCACGCTTGAATTAGGGTCAATTCTAACTGATTATAACAAAAGGAATTAACCTCACAATAGATTGGAAGAAATTTCTAGAAGAGACGTAATCGGTAATCCGCTTAATGTAATTGTAATGTTGGTCGGTATCCTTGATACTAGTGACTGATTGACATAGTAAACGGGGTAATGATGCATTCCCTTAAAGGGACAACTTGCATTTGACTGTTTCCTGATTTCTTTTCTCTTGAGCCGACGGTATAGAATCCGGCCCCTGTTGTAATAGTTAACCAGCGGTTGTCAGTCAAGAAACGCCCACGTTATGCAAGAGATGGATTTAAGATGCTAAACAAAGCGCGCGTTTTTGTACAATTTAGGGCCGCAATCCAGGAAGATATGTGTATAATGTTAAAATATTGAAAGGAACTGACTTCTTTGGGATATAAACATATCGGAAAAAATTGTGACGTCTACAACCTTCGTTTTACATACTTATACACTATTTTCGAATATTAAAAGTAGGCGAGATTGTTTGGTTTAAAACATACATGTCAAGTTTTATCAAAATTGGATAAAAGTTGTGGCATCTGGAGTATCCACAACCTAAAAACTTCATTTTTCATACAATCAGGGGGCATAATCCATGAAGTTACAATTTGATTCATTCCAATTTCAGGCAAACATCTTTATTCTCAGCGAAATGATAGGTGTTTGCATGGGCGTCACACATGTAGGGGGGGGGAGGGTCGGAATATACTTGAACCCCCCCAAAATTTGGCAAAATAAAGTGCCCGAAATCTAATAAAACACTAATTTTAGGTCTGGAATAGCAGTAAAACGCGTTTGCTGCCAACAAATATTCCAAAATTTGCTTGGGGGGGGGGGGGGCCCATATAAGGTCAGCTCCGCTTCTTCGCACCGCGAAGAAAACTGGCCGCATCCCGTAAACCTGCTTCGGGCATTTCTAGTTTTGCTTCCCTAACTGTCATCGAGTCCTAATAATTCACTAATTTCACTTTTCTTTTAAATGAATACCACGAATTTGTACTGAGTTGACTATTGATTAAAACATTTTGTCCTGGGCCACTCTACTTTGTGCGACATTGTTCGGGCATCGATTATTGCTTGTGAATAGCAGAAAATGCATTTGCGGTAGTTAAATTTTCAAAATTGTCGCCGGGAGGGTGAGGCTCCAATATCCCGCGGCGATTGATTGGTTGTTTTGGAATTCTGGGCAGCCAGGTTGGCTATGTTGGACCAAATTGAAGTTTCTGTATTCACAGGCTACAGGCTGAAATATCAAGAAAAACGCGTTTGTGGCAGTCAAATTCTCAAAATTTTCTCCCAACGGTCCGTCTTCCTGGGTGTAAACGATTTATTGGAATTCGAGTCAGCAAGCCACCTTAATTAGGCTATATTAGACCACTTTGAGATTGCTTTGTTCATGGGCTGAAATAGCAGGAAAAAGTGTTTGCAGCCGTCAAATATTCCAAAATTTTCTTAGGTGGGGGAAGACCGGTGCCCGTCTGTAAACATGATAAACGTTGTATTGATTGGTGTGATGTTTTAGTTTACCCCGTAAAAAATGCCAAACAATGTTTACAGAAGACTGAGACTTTAAACAAAATTTATGGGGGTACCCCCCCCCCCCGGTTCCGAACTCCCCCCCCCCCCCAATATATATTTCACGGCTACGCCCCTGAGTGTTTGAAGTTTTGATAAGAAAAAGAGTAAATTATCTACGATAATATACGAAGTCTCTATTTTCCGTTTTAACGTTAAACTATTATTTGGCATGGGCGTTCAAAGCCATCAAATCTATCAGCCATCCGATTGTCTGGAGAGTTGATTATGAGCATCTCTTGTGAATAAATTGATGTCTAAATAAGAATTTTATATAGTTTGATTTCGAAGAAATATCTGTAATATGTTGATTTAGCTCTTGCATAATGAATCTTTAATCGCCAAAGTACTCAATTAGAACGTTTGTGCAGAGGCACTTGAAGGGATTAAAATAAAACTTCTTACTACTGCTTGACTATAGTACACTATACTATATAGTCAAACAGTAGTAAGAAGTTTTTAGTCAAGCAGCAGTAAGAAGTTTTATTTTAATCCCTTCAAGTGCCTGTGCGTTTGTGGTGTAGGAAGATGTTCAGAGACCTGCAAAAAGACTATTTGTCTTTTTCAGATTAATATTGGGTCAAAATGGTTTACCCCCTCAAGCAATAAATTACCCGATATTGTATATATAATATGCATCCGACATACCCAGAATATTGTAAACGCGTCACACAATAATTATTTTCCCATCATTTTGTTAGTAAAAATGTGTGTCAGAGACTGGTCTGACACGTCACAGGCTTCATGATTATTGACATATCGCGAATAACAAGAAAAGGTTGTGATTTTAGCCTTGGACATATACGACACATTTAATTATCGACAAGAACAGTTTAGATTAGGCAGAATGAAGAAGTCGTCAATCGAAAGTTGGATGGGATGAGATAATGGGGAATCGAACAATATTACGTGAAGAAGTAGGTCACTTTTCAGACTAGCAATTATCTCCCCATTGACTTTGATGATAAATCCATGACATTCCTTGTCCCCTAACAGTCATTCGGGTGAGATTAATCTTTACCACTACGAAAAAACCCATTACAATCGTTTGGTGAAAATATTGAAAGGGGCTAATCAGCTCATTGTTTTTCTACGCCATTCCTGAGGGATATCTACCTATAGACAGTAACGTTTTGTAGGCGATTTCTTCAGTTCATCTCTGTTTGCTTCGTGGATATTCTGCCCCATAATTAGCCTACGTCAATAATAATCGTAAGACTGTATGATTGAAATGATCGAAACTAAGCACGATACCATACAATCTCCGGTATTACTCCGACCTGGGGCTTGGACATCATTCCCAATGCACTAAAAACAGCATTGGTTATAAGCAATAGTAACCACACTGTAATTGGCGTAATCTGATTAAAACACAGATCCTGTTTCGTTTCGTTTTTTTTAGTTCAAAATTTCGTTTAACTTGTCTTTACTACACTAGGATTTTGAAGAGTTGTTATCATTGATGTGTTCTGGGGTATTGGCCAATGAAACGGTCTGTTACGGCGAGCTTTCGGTGTGTTTTGCCCGGAACAGTTGGTAATCCAATAGTAACATTAATGCTGTTTGGTTAATCAAATGTCTGACATCATAGGGCCAAAGGTCACTTTTGTTGTATGACCTCTGACGTAACCTATCGCAACAACCGGTCATTTTGAGGTAAGCGTTTTTTTTCTATCCATTGGAGCCAGGTGTTATGACGTCATATATGGATTGTGGGTTAGGATAGGGGTTAGGCTTGACCCAGGGTTAGGTTTAGGGCTAGTCCTGTCTACTGACGAAATCTGCAGGCCACAGCCCTTATCCTAACCCTTATCCTAATCCACAATCCACATATGACGGCATAACACCTGGCTCCAGTGGTTCGAAAATAACGCTTACCGATCTTCACGTAGTGTAAGTCATCGACAGTATTAAAAAAACGAAACGAAATATAGATTTATGTAATTTAATCCGATTGAAATGAATGCGACGAAGGTTCGGCTAAATCAATTTCTTTGACGTCTCAGTATAGTCACAAAAAAAACCCCCGATGATCACGAAAATAAAATTAAATGGCGCTTGCACCACGGGGGCAATTTTACCGGGGCAGCGCCATTTCCGCCAAGTCTTTGTTGAATTCCAATCATCACTAGGTTTTGTTCTACTGACAAGGCCAAACCAGGTTGGAAAACATGAGGAACTTTCTCAGTCAACAGCGGGATCAAACCCGGGAACTCCTCGTCGTGAGCTAGTGCCATACCGTACACTGAGTCAATCTGATAGTCAAACCACCAAACATAATATGTTATCATCTTGTCAACATTGGGCTTGTTTTTCTTTACAAAAAAACAAAACAAAAACGGATCGTTATCTTGCTATACAGTCCGTTAAATTTCTGTTGGTAAGTTAAATTAACCATAGAGAAGATTGTTTGGTCATTGGTCGCATTTTGAATTTTTAAATTCAACACACTTAACAACTACATAGACGTTAGTATCAACAAGATAATGAAGAAGGTGAAACAAAACTTCTGTGCAATTCGTCACAAAACATGATTAAAGACAAGTCAACCGTAGATTACAGAAAACAAAATAAAAAATTTGTTTTAGCATACATTTGTATGAGAATTTATAGGATTTGCACCGCAGAAACTGTTGTAGCCCCGACCAAATTCTGTAGAATACTATAGAATAACATTCAATAGAAAAGGTGTTTGTACCCCCAACCCTCGCCCCTCTAGAATCCCATAGAAAACTATACTCTTAAATGTTAATGGAGCTTCCGACAACAGACTTTCTCTCTGTTAAAGATGACAACTCGTTAACTCCACTTTAACGAGTCGCTGAAAGTGATACCAAAGTGAAAGTTTATGTTGTATTATAAGTATACACGTCCTAATGTTCATAATTATGGACAGCTATGGCTGTATAATTAATTGGTTTATACTACGTCATCAGATTTAATACTTATTCATCAAGATATACAATGACATTTTGGAAGAAATTCCCTGCTTTATAGAAGTGTACACACGTTAAATGACGATATAGGTACCAGTCATTATCACATAACATATGTGATCTGGCTAAACACATTCCAAATATAGTTTTAACTCAGAGGTCATTGCGTAATAAAGGTTTCATGAATCGGAAGCGAAAGGAAATCCCCCCCCCCCCCGCCCCTAGCCTCGATCATCATTACTAAAGTTGGTAAAAAAAGAGAGCCGTGTCTCGATTATACAGCAGATCGGATCCTAATCCAGTAAATAGCGTAGGCTATCGTTGACACCGTGAGTTGATTATGGTCTGGATAAATTAATTAATGTCTAATTGATAATTTAGATAACAGTTCAGGCCTAAAGAAAGACCGACAATAGGCAGATTTAACTCTTGCATAATGTATGATTAATTAAGCTCAGTTTTACAAGCACGCAAATTGGAGTAAACACACACTTTTCGCACACACAATGTTAATTTTACACTGTTTTGGAAATATTTCCCTGTTAATAATTACACACATAATTATAACGCACATTTTCACCTACCCGAAAGGGCTTTATATAAGTATGATAACTAATGTTCTATAGTGATAATCGACTAAACAACACGAATGGCCTCCGGATCCATTCACTTGATTTTATATTTGTTTATTAAAACAAAGTCAATGTCTTGTCCGCAGGTTTATCTTGTAGATTTTTGTTTTGGGTATCGTGTGGTCCTCCTGCACTCACTAATATAGTACATGTACTTAGAATTGTTTAATTTATTGGGGATTACCCACTTTAAGTAATGGTTTTGAAGCAGCTGGTAAGTTTGTTTCTAAGATAGTAATTAACGCGTTTCAGCTCATCGATATAGAAACCCCAAAAACAGGCAGATCTTTAGTCATGTTTAAACCTTCCATTTACCTTTTAGGACGAGTATGTACAATATAATAATACCACTCGTGTTGGTGTAGCTCATTCAAAATTCATGGGTGTCAGTGGTCAGGACTATTCATTAAATTATTTGGATGGGAGCGATACATTTCAATATATTTCATAATAAAAATTTAGTTGCACCTTATTTTAATAATGTGTACGCCCATGATTAACTATTGCGTCCGACTGAAGTACACTTAAGTATGTAACGATTAACGAATATTCTATTTGTGATAACTATTATATTAAAGATTCTTTTTTTTTATTATTAAACACGACGGTGTTTAAATTCCTAAATAGGAACAAATTGATAGGTGAACTAATTATCCGTAAAATCGATGCCAACATTATACGTCAATGCAGACGTAAGGCGTGAACCCGCATTTCCTGGCACCTGTTTTATAGAGAGGCAATTAAGATGCTTATGCCCGCCCCCCCCCCCCCCCCCCCAGTTTATAGCACGCAAACTTGTGCCCCATGAGACTAACGAAGGCGAGCAAACGTCATACAGTGTGATATGAGTATGAGGATTTTTCCCAAAGGAATAAATACACACTGTTCTTGTCTAAGTTCAGAATAACCAGCACCTCTTTCACAGAGCCACATAATCTGTGTTATATTCTGTTTAATTCAAAATAACTTATGAAATAATTTAAGATGTTTAAATTATTTTTGTCAAGATGTCGAAACCTGAAAGGCACGGTGGAAATAAGACGATTCGTGAACAACGCTTTTGTTGTTAGCGTGATCGAAATAGAAACACTCGCGAAATGCTACAAAAATTTCTACAAAATGCCATATTAACAGAAGCCGATTTGTAAACAACTGGAAGCTACAAATTATGACCATGGATAGTGATTTTCTGGATATCTACAACCTGTAAGTGATTTAATATAGATTTTAAATACTAAACATATCTGTGGGGAAATTGTATTTTTTTTTCCATTATCAGTAAATTTCCTGGCCTTCAAGGTCAAACATTTCGCGTCCCATTACATATAATTAATATGGAAAGTGAATACGTGCACATTGATAATTTCAATTAAATTACTCCATTACATATGTCCAAAGTTACGAATGTTTGAAGTTTTTGGCAAGAAATAGCCGTGATTGACAGATGGATACTGCGCCTACAGTTCATATTCTCGATTGTCACGTACCATTGTCATGATAATACACGAAGTCTCGATTGTCAACTTTTTAATTCACAGTCCCTCAAGCCATATTGGCGTTTAACTCTATCATGGCGGGTAATTTCTAATCCACTCAATATATGATATAAAGAATTGATTTTCGGCTTGCCATGTGAATAAATGTCTAAATAACAATTCATTTAATATTTAACGGTCGAATACTGACACATATTAAAACTATACTTCATAATTTTGTAGTCTCAATGGCCTTCAAAATAACCGGTCCGATCAATCTTATCCAAAACATTTGACCGAAATGAAAGCCTCTCTAAATGTTCATGTAGTTAATTGAATTCGAAACTTCATGTTTGGGACGGCTTAAATGGTTGTTTACATAAACAATTATTAACAGAATGATAATATATCTTTGTGACAAAAGGCTGCCCTTGACTTTATTTCATAATTATCCAAGAGATCGTTAAGTATCTTTTTCAAAGAGACGTGGGTTTTGTAGGACAAGTTTGTCCAATCTCAACAGATACTTATTGTTCGATTTCTTATTATTCTTCTCGCAAACAAGTGAAGTTAATGCGTCCAAGTATATGGTGAAATCTTAAAATCAATTAGCGATTGCGCGTATTGATTATTTTAAACCAGAGAATGTATACAAGACTGGGAAATATGAAGACAAAATAGGTCTCATACTGTCAAATGTAGCAAAATTTCACATTTTTGTTGATAAAATGTTGTTCATGTCTATTTTAAAGGGAAAATTCGCCAATTGTTTTTTAAAAAGGAGAACAATTAGCCTTTTTCATCATCGCGAGTCATGATTTGGAGAGGTATTATATCATGGCACATTACTATATATTCGGTTTCCGGTAATGGAATAATTCGAAGCTATCCTTACAAGTACAGGCAAATATTTGATTCAGTCCCGTCGATGCATGTAAATGATCCGCGAGTTGATGTTTTTTCGGCAGGCACCGTGACCAGAAGCAGATTACATATTAAACTGGTTATTATTAATAACCATTTTTTTACGTTCGAAAAAATGAACGTAGGACTTGAATACTCACTATATATAATGTCAAACGCAACTCTAGAACTGACACTTAGTTACCTGAATCTAGGAAAATGTAAAACTTGTCTCCCAAAATTATTTATATGACAATCACATATGATACAAATATAATGAAATGGATGAAAATGTACAGTACATATATAATAGTTTATAGTTTTACATATTCAAGCACAATACGCATTTTAAAATAATATTTTAACGTATATTAAGCGACGTGTAGTATATTTGGGGGTCACATTAAGGGAGTTACAGATCAAATACTAGAACAACAAACTACTGTGACTGAAATTAAACAACAAAGCTATCAGTAGTGGCCAGGTCTAGAAAACCTAAAGGTAATCCAACTTTGATAGCTGGACAGATGTACTGTGACACTATATTTTGATACTGTAAATACATACATATAGACACAGCAAACTTCGGTATGTATAGTACACACATACTCACTTAAATATGGGGTCCGGTGCTTTATAAGGGGCATTATTTGTAAAATTACCATGCTATTAGGTACACCGATGAATCAGTGCGAACCTGAATTTTAAATAGCTCAATAAACATATCATTTCTAATTATCTGTTAAATGAAGAATAAATGAAGAATTAAAGCGAGCTTCCATTTTGGGGGCACTGAAAGCTTACAACGTTAGATTCTGTCCCTTGAGGCCGACTTCCAACATACGCCAATATTAGTTTATACCAACTATTGTCACCCGGATAAACACCTAACACACGCACTCTCTCGATATCTCGTCGCTGATATTTGGGTGAGTGTCCTCTTTCTGTCGTGGTTACATGACAATATTTATCTCAACCCATATAATGACTGGGTTTATGCAAGACTAAACAAATTGAACCCAGATGTCTGAAATTAAAAAAAAATGTTTTAAAAACGTTCATTTGGAAATATATCTATCAATCCCCGTGGTTTGTCTGCGATGGATTATCAGCCACCGTAACAATGTCCCTTTAAAACCTTCACACATTGATCCAAGAACACTCGCAATTGAACGCTTCCATAAATCAGGTTATCAATTATATTGCTTGTCTTTAAGTGGATAAATTTGTGCCTTTCTGATTAGTATTATTTTCTCATCTTTATATTATCGAGGTTTTTTTTTATAACAGTATGGATTATCCCTGAATATATTTCCTGAATTGAAAGGTTTCTTGTGTTTTGATTTGAAGGGTTCATTTGTCTCCATGTTCGTTTTTTAGGTTTGATCTAAGGTTGTCGTCTGTCAAATCTATCGGGTTCTCCCAAGGCCCCCTGGTTTGCCTCTTACTGCTAAAGATCCGTAAAACTGTATCATAATAATATGTTAAATCCGAAATGATATAGTCTGCACAAGGCACAAATTAAATTAATACTTAAATGAAAGTAGTATCATATTTCTACATTTATTTTATTACGCTGGTTGTTGTGCCCATGTAATGAACATTTCAGTCGGAGCAAAACAGTGGGACGTTAATTCAATTTCACGTCATTTCATTAGTAATGGTCATTTGATATAGCTACATATATTGAGATGTCATATTGGCTTTCAGTCTGATCTTTAAGCAATCAGTACACGACATGGGGTATAGCTTAAGGACGTTGAACCTCTTCGATTAGGGTCAAAATAAATAATTGAATTCGTTTGATCTCTCAGTTCTACTGACGTAAAATGTTATTTGCAGACGTTAGTACCTTGAAAAACAAATCAAACCATAGAACCTTATGAAATATCGATACAGGATTCGGTTGAACAGCTGGTCCTTGTTAAGGCAGGATCTGCTCTGCCCCTTAGGCTGGACTGGTACCTTTCTAGAGATAAGCTAGAGATGATGCAATCCACTATCGCACCCTCGTCCTCGACTTCTCTACTGTTCGCTTTCTCGACTTTTTTGCTATCGACTCCTCGCCCTCTCGGCCAGAGGTCGAGATAATGAAATGACCGCACCAGACTTCCATACGTATGTTACGGAGTTGTTTAAATTTATGATTTATATTTATGTACATTTAAGCGGATGGGCGAAAACAGCTTAATTTTGATTTGTATAAATATACTAAGGCCTATTCTTTTACGTGCATATGGATACGTTCACCGGGTCTCGGATTTTCGTGCCATCCGAACGACTATATACTTTCTCTCGTGCCAGGTCAAGACTGACAAGGGAGAACCATGCCGAAGAAATCCCGATGTATTATCTAGGCCAACAACGGAAACAAACAGGGGATATCAACATTAGCTAGCCAACGTCTTATGTACTGAGACACTTTTTCCTTAAAATACATACCCTTAAACATATCGACATTAATCTCCTTGACTGCGTGATGTTATAGATGTTGACAGGTCTTCCTGTATAGACCTATATTTATATATGTTGGCAGGTCGTCCTGTATACACCTATATTTATACATCTTTATTTGTTTCATAATTCAATGTAAGACAGCATTATACAACAATAACACGCAGCAGGAGACTTGTTTTTTTTTCTTCTTGAATTGATAAAAAGCGGGCGATTGTCGGATGACAGTAATAAACAAGAAGCTCTAGACATTAACGTCATACCTGCCATTATATATCAAAAACTATTGTTTCCATGGAAATACAAACTTTATTAAATCCGAAATAAATCTAATTAGCATACAAAAATTCTTAAAGATATCTTCAATGTATTATAAGTATGCCACGGAAACAATACCTGGGCAGAAGGAAATGAAATAGAGTTGATCGTCCTACTGATCCATACTAACTAGGTGAATGAAGTCGTGTAAGGCCATGCAGGGTCCTATGATAGTTACTATACTTGCAACCTTAACGTTACAATTGATACAGTCTAAGAACCATTACGCAAGTTCAAATAGGTTCAAACACACAATTGTCATCACATATCATTACAGTTTGTATTGGAATAAGTAATTCTATCACAAATAGTGAGGACTGGACCATTAAAATAGTTACCGAAAAGTTTTTCTTTGCATAGCGATGTTTATGCTGTAGGCCTAATGACGTAATACGTAACTTACGTAGCAGTTGGGTTTCATCAAATCATATGATTAAGCGGTAAGACTTCACCTTTATGTCAATGGGAATTAATTTATTATATGTTAAACTATGTGCAGTACAGTTTGGGGTTAGTTTATGAGTAAATTGAACGAGCTATCGGCTAGTAAACGTTTTGTAGTCATTTGACTAAAAAACTTGCGCAAAGGAAGTCTGTAGGAAAATCCACTAGTGTGCCTGGAGTAAGACGGAAGACATCAGTAGCGGAACCATTTCTAGGTCCTACGCCAGTAATTTGTCACCGGGCAGTGGTTATTCCGCCTACCCCTATCAAGGGTTATTTGGCACCGGACAGTTGTATTTCCGTCTAACGTCAAGGGGTTTTTCTGACGAGCAAACCAACTGGTATGCGAGATCTTGGTTTGTTGTACCACTGTTCATCGCGAGACTCTAGGCCCTACACAACTGAATAATATTCATGCTAAAGTTAACACCATATCAAAATAATTTACCTGTAACAGTATACAAAAATAAGAGTAACAGTCCAAAAAGGTCGGACACGCTTAGTATAACAAGAACCCTATTGCTGGATGAATAAACGAAGAATAATATAAACATCGTTAATCGTGACAAGCTTTTCTATCGTAATGAAGGTAAATTAAATTTGAAAATAAAAGCCAATATAACACCTCCGAACCCCACGCTATATCCGCGCCTGAAACTATTTACAGTGTTGAAATGGCGTAGAAGTTCATATCTGGTTTACACAATACGTCTAGGATATAAATACATAAACGAATGACATTAAATCCCAGTTCATTACTTTTATATAAATAACAATCCGTTCAAACTTTGAAGTTGGCTAAAACGGACTGGATAAACAATATATAGTTCCTACTGCCTGCGGACAGGCGATGCAACAATCAGCTATAAATACCAGATTAATTTTGAATCATTCACAAACAAAATACGTGCGTGTATAAATGAATTTAGCTTACGTTCGTAATAACGTGATTTGATCCATTGTATGGCCATGATTGATGCTCTTCCATCAATTTACAAGAAAATAGAAAGTAGCAAACCGGTTTATTCAATTAATATTGGAACGTGTGCATCGTGTTATGAGGGACATCCAGACAATTTCCTACTTTCTTTGGTTTCTATATAGCTAGTAAACAAAGATAACACAACTAATGATTACGTGGAAGTTAATCAAGATTTGGTACTGTTATTTCATATCGTGGATCGTGATCTGTAAGTCCTTCATGTTAACTTTGGTTAATGTTACAAATAATAAATGATCGGGTTTATTTTTTGCTAAAAATGTAAAAAAGTTGTCTGAAACATGGCTCAGAATAGAAACGCATATCATTTTCCCGTCACTGCATGATTACATCTAACCGGGAATTTGGTATATTTTTCTCGCTCTGATTTGAAGAATATTGGGTGGAACGAATAATCGATAGAAAAAAGACAGGATTCGAGGATAGGCTAACATCATCACGACAGACATTATACAAAATACTTTGAAAGAGGTATCATTGAAACCAGATGATGTCCGCTAAACGTGTGACCGGTTCTAATATCAAGACCTAGGGTTCAATTCATTAATGATCTATCAGACATTAATGAATTGGCTGGCATTAGTTTTTCTACATTTCTTGTGGGCAAATGATTAGACGTATAGAAATTTACTTATTTGTATCTATGTCACCGCCACTGGCATCAAACGATTTCTAATAGGTGTAAACAGATGTCGACAGAATGATTTCTCTGAATGAAGATGTAGGGCAAACATTTTTGTGTTTTCTTGGATGTTTTAGTGAGTAAGGTGTACTTTTAACGGCTTTTAGTCAGGAAACATAATTTTCTTTCTAAGGGAAGGTCTTGCAATGCAGAATACCGAGATACATGATTATGGACACATGAGAAAAGGTAAGTTGAAATTTTTATAAAAGGAAATATTTATATCAATGCTTTCATAATGGAGTGGTTCGACAAATGTATATCATAATGCAAAATATATAATTTCTTTCAGAAAGTGGTTTGTTTCTAGATGCATTTCTAGGACCATGCTTACTATTATTTGCATTAGTCGACGTCTGTGTTAACCCTGATTAGAGAGCCGTAGTGCCTCATTGAGTACCCCCCTCCACACACACCATCACACACCGCACCGCTAACCAGGAGGTCGAAAAAATATCCCGGAATTAACCGACATGGTTCGCCTGGTCAGTGGTGCATGGCAGTAGGGCATTTCAATGGGTTTATTCCCGCGAAGGCGCAGTTATTGACCGTAACGGATTAAAAGAGGTCGTTTTCGACGACTTCGCGGGAATCCAGCTCCTAGGATTAAAATGGATTAAAAACGTAACAATGGTGTTATCGATTGTTATGATAAGAATTTACACTTTCATAATATCCACTGTAACTAATTAACCAACATTTTAACATCATTCTTAACATAAGTATTAGAAACTTATATTAACTAGACTAAATAAAAAACTAATTTAATTTCGCCAAATAAGAAATAAAAAACATAACTATACTATAACAAATTTCGCCAAATAATTAAAAACATAACTATACTATAACAAATTAGTCAAATTTCGCCAAATAAGACACTTTGTCTAAATACTCGATTAAATTCAATTCTTCTTCCTCGTGTCTTCCTGTTAATTCCTGGAGCTGGCTTTGTATTTGGGTATATTTATGCCTTCTTGGTGGTTCCTGCCCCCTGCATACTGGACGATTTGTAACAGTATTTATTCTTTAAAAGAACGTCTTTGATGACAACACTAGTATAACTTCCAATAATACTTTTATTCTGCTTCTTACAATAGGTACAAACATCGTAATGTAAACGACCGTAGAACAAACTTATATGAAGGGAAACATGCTTAGCTTGGCTTAGTACAAGTGTGCTAACTCCAGAAGCTCTCGTCTCGTCTCGTGCCAAGGCGCCCATGGCCTTCGCCCAGTCCTGACCGGACCTAACACCTGGCCCTGACTTGACCTCACTCCTAGCCCTGATTGAACCTAACTGTCGATTCGTTTCTGTTCTGAGTTTATAAAAGTATTCAGATCAAAGGAGCTCATTAGACACCTGTCTAATGTATCATGCATCATATCAGGTTTAACATTCAATATAGTTTATCAGACAAAGAAAGTTAGATAAGACATGCCAACAACAAGTTACACAATGACATAAGGAATGCTACCAAGATCTCCAGCCGAGTGTTGATAGCAACAGGTTTATGTTACAATCACTAACACGTATTTTAATATGGCAGGACGCTTCTATGACATATGTCATTATGTTATAAATTCTTATCTCATTAATATTTTGTTCTTGTTGCAAAAATGCGATCATTTCAAACACATTCAGATGGGCTTTTCCAACCAGTTTCTTGACTCTTGAATGCCACCCTTCCAGATTGTTGTTGGTTCTGTGCTCCTCGGTGTCGTAGTGGCTCCATTGACGAATTGAAAATTCACCCTCGAACCATTGATTTGTTATGTAGTCGGTCAAATCGGTTATTTTTGGATTGGCTTGCATTTCTGCAATAATGTGTAGGTGGGGCATCTTCAACCTGCACGTAAATTGGTAAAAAAAATTGATAACAAAAACGAATGTGACGACTAGAGTGGTCAAAACGTTCCACATCTACCCCAATAAAAGAAACCGGGAATCAATACATCAAGACATAATATAATACACCTACCCTTTCTACCGGTATCAACGGTAGAGCTGCAAATCTCCGTACCATCTTCATCTTCTCTATTTTGCATTTGTAGTGAACATAAATTCATAAAATCGTTGCCAATTGGTGAATAAAATTCAGAGTGAACATAAATTCATAAAAACTTTAACACCGTTAATTGGGTTCTAATAACAACATGTCCCTATTCAAACGAAAGCCGACAAGTCGATATCTGCGCCTTCACGGGAAGGGTTAATGTTGGTCACGATCTGTAACTACGCCTTCGCGGGAATACACCTTTCAATGAACATGTCGTTCGGATGAGACGATAAAGATGAAATAACGTGCATACCTTGGCGTACACTTAAGCTAACCGTGACAGTTGGAATTCAATACTGTCCAAACACTCGCATAGCACACTGCATAATTATGTCCCGTAAAGTTTTATTACTATTGGGTTGTATCTGTTATTGGTGCTGACTCACAATCCCGTTGTTCGAGAAATAACCTCGGGCTATTGAAAGGTAGTTTTATGTTATGGGTGCATAATGGGTGAAAAGGTCGCGTACTTGCTCAGTGTCTCGTAGGACAAGTAAAAGAACTATTGCACACACGTCTATATTAGCCCTGTTGATATAAAAACAAATAGGACCTTTGGGAGTGACCAATTTGTTTACGGTATTGAATAGTACGTGGTGCATAGAGGAGGCCCTTGCAAGGAAGTGATTTTTTAAGGACGGGGTCTTGTCGATCGAAAGGTAGTAGGAAAACCAAGATTACATGCATGTTCATGTAACCGTTGGTAAGCACACAAAAGAACCCTTAATAGTTTGGATGCGCAGCTATGGCGGTTGTGACACCAGGCAGGGTTCGCTTACTCTTCCGGACACTGTTTGTCGCGTATTTTGTACACGGTGAACAGTCCATTTGCTGATTACACTATTTTGCCTCGACTGTTTTTTAGGACTTCGAAATTTGACTAATGGTGTGGGTTGTTCGTACTTGGTTTTATTTAGATTCAAAATAGCGGTAGCTCTTAGGAAATTGTATAGCATATTATTTCGGTCTTTATCATACACCAGATGGAATTAAAAAAACGTGGAATGTTGAACCCCAAGTCGTTTAATTTACAATTATTGGCCGTTTTGAAAAATATTTTTTAGTTGTCAGATACTTCCGCGAACACATCCCTACTAGTTTTATATTAAACAATATCAATTTGAACAGATTTTCTTTTAGACATAGCAGATAGACTGTGACACAGTTATTTTGTTATCAGATGTTATATACATTTAAAATAAAGATGTGACGTCAACCTTTGATGTCGACGTACCATTATTTCAAATAATCGTACAGGCAACTTGCCAATAGTACTTTTTTAGACTAGTGTGACGTATTTCACTGTAATAGCTCATGCAGATTGTCAGTATTTTAAGATGTTTAATGGTCTCGAGTTTACGACATTGCGTAATATCTCGCTCTCCATCATCAAACTATACTTATTCACAAGCAAATCCTATTATCAACCCTCCAGTCCATCGGTTGGCTGTGATTTTGAACGGATTGAAATAAGATCGCTATTTAAAAGTTTAATTTATTAATCGCGCATCTTTTTAATGTCGTGACAACGGTGTAGCAATGAAAACCGAAATTACGCTATATACTAATTAAGTAATTTATTCCAATATTGATCTTTTTTTGTAGTATATGAAGTTAATATTTGTACAAATGTCTGATTACTAGAATTTAGACAGAAAGGGGATAATGGTTAATAAGTCTTGAGGCATTAATTGATTGGAAAAAAATCGCTTAAAATTATCTTATCATTATATACTAATAAAGCGATAAAATAATCTTAGTGATGAAAGGATGAAACCTAATCTGTTTATCATCTGGAACAAGCTCTTTGATCTGATATTACGGACGTGTCGCCACAGAAGTATTCTTCATAATAAAAAAGTTTGAAAATCAGATTGATTTGAGCTTGGAACTATCTCGGTCAATTGGTCATCAAGATGAATGTCAGTGATGTGATATTGGTAATAGTGTCATAGTAAATTAAGCTTGTCAATGTAATATAGATTTATGTTAAGGGTGTTCAACGCAAATAGAATGAAATTAGGGTACAGATATTGGTGAAATTATTGACGTTTATCTGATAAATGTGTAAATTGCCATGACAAGTTCTGTGGATCTGTTTGTGGATTTCATATAGGTCAGACATGATCTAGTACTGTAATATGATATATTACAGAAAATAAAAGACTCATGGAACTCGACGAGTTGATAACTTGGGCAATTGATAATTCACGTGAACTCACGATTTGTTCAAAAAACGTCAGATTCCCGTGTACACCATTATAAGTAATACAGAACAATGTCACGTGGACTGGGGCCAAGTGCGGGCGAATGCTATCTATATTACGTGTTACGCGAAGTTCCGTTTCGCTCATTCCCTTTTACCCGAAAACCATTTGTACATGGTTTTTCAAATTTTATTTAATCCCACAAAGGTCCAAATTTCAAGAATGTCTTTCCGTTTGTTGATCAAGACATTATGAGGAAGAAAAAAAAGAAAAAAATTTAACAGTTTTATTCAAGTATTTGTGAGTTCTTTCCCATTTTTGTTTTTGTTTGTTGAGTGGTGGTGGTGGGGGGACCCTGTACTAGAGGTTATAGTTTTTAATGATTATTTTTCGAATTTGCGTGAAACATTAGGACTGTGAGAAGATGGACATTTCCGATTATTAAAATTTGAAGCATAAACGGGGATTGAAGAGGGGTGCCCTGTCGATCTTCAACACCCTGTTCCTAAGATGTAATAGGTAACCGGAAAATCTTGTAGGCCTATACACAATACAGATCTGATTTCTTGAAGGCGTAAATAATCGTTATCAACTTTGGTCAACATCCAAGTTTTCACAATGGATAAGCTGCTATGCCCATGAGTTCTGTGAGGCATAACTGTGGTAAGATTCATCATAACCCTCTTTTCTGATTTTGTTATAAATTGGATATCGACCGATTGGAATTGAAGATATTACTTTTATTATTTACACATAACCAGTTCATGTAAAACAGGCACGCGTGTACTGTCCACATACAATGCAGGATGAATTTGGTATAAGCGCTTTGTTTGAATGAATGAATAAATAATTAAATGAATTAATGGAATTTCTGATTTATTAGATATTATACGACTTACTACCATAGATCTGTGACATAGATACAGTTTGATATAATGCTAGGTTACGTTTGTCATGCGATGCGTTACGATGGGATTGCCTCTGTTGAGTCCGTGACCAGGTACGTGTAGATGTGTTCGTATCCGTTTTGTTACGATCAACACGATTGCTACGACTGACCACAAAGACCTAATAGGATCACCACAATTACTCCTCGATTGAAACCGCGATTTCAATCGTAACGTCGCATAATTCATAGCCCTGGGTTCTGTCTGTAATCTTCACTCAAACAACTATTCTATAAATAGAAAAAGCGCGACGCTTTTCGGTATTTCGACAACCGAATTCTAATTCATATTTTGGTAATTGACAAAGTAGTATGAGGTGGTGAAACTACGGAAGTAGTATTCCTCAGATATGATTTTACATGTATATCCTGAAAATTAAAAGTATCTGACCCAGAAATATTTTAACGAATAAAACTGGATTTCTGAAAGGCGCTTCCGTGTGACAGCTTTAAGTGGTTGACATGCTGTACTTCCTAGACGATAAGATAGTTTAAAGGTTGGGGTGGCTGAAATGCCATGCGGACAGTTGTATGTTTATTTCCAGATTGTGTATCTCAAGTTTTCCAGGAAGAGGTTGCCACACATTGCCCCACCTATGATAATACGTTTAGGGAAAAGTTAGAACCGGCCAAAAATATGAAATTAATAACATTGAAGTCAAAGGGGAGATAATGGATGATCTGTGGTAATATCTAATAGTGTTGTAGTCACCTTTATCGACTCGCCTAATAAATATAAGCTACGTAAAGACAGTTAGGCCTTTATTTTCGAGCATCTCATTGTGTTGAGCTGCAACGTCCAGATGGCTATCATATGCTCTACGACTTAACTGTCCCTTTAAAGATAAATCCTTTGTGTAAGTTCTTCTAAACCAAGAGACGTCAAAGCAACTTAAATATACCATTAACTTTAGGTTTTATCCGATATAATTGATGGCGTGACTTTCGTACTATAAGCTTACAGAAGAATTAAACTTTATCACACGAACAAAGATGAGATATTGATCTGATACTTTGTGGCTTTTTTACATGATAATATGCCTGCCATGTATCGGTTAAACTGTATTTTAATAGAACATATAAAAAATAGCTAATGTCCTACTTTATCGAAGGATTTAATATAAGGATAAGAAGCCAATTGAAAGTCCATGATAATTACGAATGGTAAACATGGAATCCATTATCATAACATTTCGGGTTACAGACTGCGGTGTTTGTCTTCTGTGGGAGGCGAAAGAGTATGGCTTACTGTGTAGGGCTCCAATTGTGTTGTAACCGAAATCTCAATCTACGCCATCTGAATTCCAACCACATTGTTGATACTGCATTGATAAATAATAATCGATCCCCGAAAAACAATTTCCACAAATTTGTGTGACCCCAGACAAAATGTTTTAATCAAATCAGTAAAAGTCTCTACATTCAATTAAAAGAAAAGCAAAATTAGAATTTTATAAGATTTCGGGCACTTTATTTTGCCAGCTAGAGGAAATAAGAATTTTTGTTTTCTCTTTACCCGTCTGTCCGAAAGTTAAGAGGGCAGCTACCCTCTCCCCTCACACACCCTGACTCGTACGCCTATGTGTACCACTACTGTCGAGGACACTTGGGGCGTTAATGACTTTAAACTACATTGATTTAAACTACAAAGTAAATATTTTTAGTTGAACTGTCATCGAATACATTCATAATCATGTATTTAATATTCCGGTCGTCTCAACAACAAAAACTTTAAATTAAATATTGCGTCCAATTAAATTTATTTTTGTAATGAGATGACTAGATATCGAATATGATTTAATCATACATTAGGAACAAAATTGGTGTCAGTATGATTAGAGAGTTCAAACCGTCCATGTATTTTTTAACAATCTTTTTTATAGCACAAAGAATCACAATTACCGCTGAGCAATTACCCATTGTACAAACATGCCAGGTTTCAGTACAAGCGTACTCGTATTTGCGTAGCCTTGGTTTTTTTTTAAGTCGTCAATAACATGAAGAACTAGTTTCCGGTTTTGATATCTGCCAAGCTGTCATTTTGATGTAAACGATTAATCTAACAGTTCACGAGTAGTATGTGATCTTTTAGCAGTTTTAATGGTTTAATCAAAGCTTGTTTTAAAAAAATCAATGACAGATCATGATTTCGTTCTCTGTACTACTAAAGCATTTTGGAAATAAGATTTCAATGTGGCGCCCCATCGACAAATTATAACTAAATTGTATTGGTTTTTTTTAATAAGCTTGCTGTAAATGCAGTGGCGGCGCCAGCTGTCGGTGGTTGGAGGGGCAAAGCTGGGGCAAAGTCCAAGGTTAAGGGGGAAAAGCCACGAGCTTCAACTAGGGGTGGGGGGGGGGTCTTCCCCAGAAAATTTTGAAAAACAGGCTGCCGGAAATGTAGCCTGGCAGTATTTCAGGCAATGATCGTTGAGGTAAAGTGTCAACCAACGGACTTGCGAACCTCGCGAATCCCAGTTACGAGCGCCAAAGTAGGGAGTACTTATGGAGGGTATGAGGGACCTCCCCCAGGATATTTTGAAAAATCAACTGTCGGAAATGTTGTCTGACAGTATTCAGTCACCGATCGTCGAAATAGATAAATCTGATCACATACCGTCCGTCGCCTGATCACCAGTTTATCCGATCAGAGACCAAAATGGCAAACGAACGGACTTGCGAACCTCAACGAAGTCCTCGTTGGGGTTTTAGGGACCTCCCAAGAATTTTTTTGAAAAATAGACTGTTGGAAATGCTGCCTGAGAGACACTGGTCGTCGAGATAAATAGAGGTAGCCAGATAATGTTCTTCTCCATATAACCAGCTTATCCGAAAAAAGCGGGAGGTGTCAAACGAACGGAGTGAGTGTATCGAGTGAATGCATATTCTCGATGCGTTGGACCTATACCAAAAACTTTGAGGATCGTAAAAAGCACTTCTCAAGTAGGTTTATAGCAGGATGGGCTTGGTAAAAAAAATCACTCAACATGCACGTCTATGACAGAGTGGGGATGTGGGGTTTTGGTAATGACCGTGATTACCAAAACGTATCACAATTTTTTTTTTATTTTCTAAAATTATTGGGGGGGGGGCAAACACAGGGCAGACCAGATTTATGATGGCCCCTTGCCCCCCCCCCCCGCCCTTGGCGCCGCCACAGTGTAAATAACGTGTCAAAACTGATTTATCAGGTAATTATCCTGGAATGAAAATAGAGCAAGCGCCTGCCTGCTTCAATAAAAGTCCTACCTATATTATTATGACTCCTTACTTCTTTACTTATGACGTCATTTCGTTTCATGGCGGTTTAAAGTTCAAAATTATCACAGAAGTTCCGTAATATGTGAGTCTCAGGTTTATATCTTGGTGTATGTCATCGCCATCCTGGTAAGAAGGGGGTCACAATGACAAAGCGGGTAAGACGGTGGTTCGCCAGCCTAGAGGTCGGTTGTTCGATCCCTGCATTTGCTTTGATAGTTTTCGTAACATCGGAACAATCAGACGATCGATATTCCTTACCATGCAGCTGCCCCCTTCCTCGTCCTGCATTGATGACTATTGGGAACAGACTTGAAACTTCGAGACCCCATTAAAACTATTAAGGTATATTTTATTAGATGATGTACGAGATAAGATTATGCTAACGGTTTCATCTAATAGCTCAATCTGATTCACAGCAGTAATGACCCACATGTGACGTCACATCATACGACGTCGATAACACGTGCTTTGTTTACATGAGACGTAGAAACAGAAACTGCAGTGCTGGCGGAAATGGAACCCTTTAGTCATTTTCGCCTTAGCATGTATGTACCTATTTACATTAAGTTTTCAATATTTTGTCATCCAAATAGACTTCCAATATTGATATCGAGACCAGATCCGCCGTCATTTCACGTGATGGTAGCGACCAAGCTACCGTTTGTCAATAGCCATTCTCAATGTGTGTGTGTATGTGTGTGTGATGGTGTGTGTGTGTGGGGGGGGGGCATGGCTAACAAAGATTTGGTGCACTTGTATTATTAACTTGATCTGATTTTATATATGCTTATCTTACATTTCAGATAGAAAGCCGCAAGGACATTGTGTCAGTTCAACAGATAATATAAAGTTACAAGAAAACAATTAACCTAAAGCTCTAGCTATCATTTAATTTAATTTCATTCCCAGAAGTGGCTCTTGAAAATATACTCATACGCACCAACCATTAAAGGCGCGGTCGCTTCTCTGAGGATGGCAACTATTTTAAATGACGTCATTGACAATCTGTGGGTCAATGTAAGTGAAATTGTGTCCCATACAACAGTTCAACGAAGAGTAGTGAATATTTCACATTTTCAGGAATATCAAATAGCAGAACAAATCATTCATTATATTTCACCAGTGCTTTCAATATGTGGAATTATTGGGAATACACTTACACTATTAGTACTAGTGACGTCAACATTTCGGAAATCGGTTACTTGTTGGTATATGACTATTATCGCTGTGCTCGACACTATAGCCTTGATATTTCAGTTGGTTTGGTATTTCATTCGACCTAAAGTTAAACCCGACCTTTTTACTGGAAGAGCCTGTGCAATTATGTACGCCATTTTCTTTTTTGCCATTCATTACAATGTGTTTTTGTTAGTTGCCATGACAATTCAGCGATACATAGTAGTTCGTTTTCCACTTCGTGCCCAAAAGTTAGTAAATAAAAAACGCACTATTTACGTTATTGTAGCGCTTGGATTATTATCTCTTGTAATAAACGCACATCACATGTTCACGAGAAAACCAAAAATCAGCCTAGAGACTGGATTAATCATGTGTACAGCAGACGTGAACAGTGAAACATTTATAAATTTTGTGTGGCCTTTGATGGATGCCATTTTGTATGGATTCGCGCCACTCTTCTGCCTGATTGTTTTCAACGTTCTTATTGTCAGGCAATTGCGCCATGCTGGGAGACGACATCGTGAAATGGTTGGAAGCGGTTGTCAGAAAGATGGTGGTTGTTTTACGAGCAGTCAAGCACAGGTCACGCTTATGCTCTTACTTGTGTCAGCTTCCTTTATGGTGTTTGTTACGCCAATTGCCTTAACGGTTGTGATCGAAAGATATGTGTTGCGTCTCACAACACCACATGACAGAGCAACGCATTATCTAGTTCGCGTCATAGCGAGCATATTAATGTTTACAAACCACTCACTCAATTTTGTACTTTATTGTTTAAGTGGTAGGAAATTCCGAGCCGCCATTAGGGCAGTGTTCTTTTGTAGCCAATCAGGTAATAATAACAAATTTGAAATCACGCCTTTAGCGTCCGTTAGAAAAGAAAATAGCCATATTTTAGCACAGATTGTGGAATCTATAAGTGACGAAGATAACGTTTCGTTACCAGGAAACGCTACATTAGAGTACCAAGATAATTTACATATGTTATGAATTAAATTAAAGGGACGATGTCACGAAAAAAATGTTTCATTTGGATTTAAATAAACAAATGTTAGTTTACATCTTTAATGTGCCTATAAATGTTTAACAAAAAAATAAATTCTGCTTTTAATGATATTCATACGTATTGTTTTGATATAGGTTATTATATACATATGGTAGATATCTGGTTCTGTTTAGAAATCTAGTGGGAGATGGTTCTGATGAGTGTGCATTTATCATCTTCTTATCTAAACATAACCTTTAATACTTAAACATTAAATATTGTCCCTGGAAGTCATTTGGAGCAGACTCCAATCCAATAAAATAAAACCAAGTACAATCCAAACCATTAGACAAAATTCGAAGTCCTAAAAATCGGTATAGACGAAATAGTGTAATCAGCAGATGGACTGTTCACCGTGTACATAATACACCACAAAGGGTGGTAACAGATGTCTGGAGGAGTAAGCTTACCCTGCCTGGCGCCACACCCACCATGGCTGCTTACAAACCATTAGACGAAATAGTATGTGGCCAATGGAATATCTGTATGCATAATGCGCATGATAAACAGTGTTAACCATGTAGTACACATAATCAGGGAGATAGAATATGCGTCAGTTAAATATATCAAGAATAATATGGCGGCCATAAAACTTTTAAAACGTTTTTGTAAGTTTAGTGGGCAAGTATCCCTGTATTTGAAGCTTAAATGATAAATGTCTCGATCGACTTAAATAAAAACAGAATAAAAAGAACAAGTTCTCGCGTTATGAATTAGCTGAGACACAAACAGTCCGTAAGCTGGTGGTATTGGAATGTTACTACTAATGAATGTAAAGTTAACCATCGGAAAGTTTGACTACCCTCTTTAACTTTTGAAAGTGGTTTTGTGGAACAAGGGGATGAACCTGCTATAACACAAAGACAGAGAAATGGGGTTTAACGTCCACTCGACACAAACTAGGTAATTTCGGGACTAATATATGGTTTAATTTTATTTCAATAATTAGCTTGTGCATTGGGTTCTTTATCAGTAGGGGGAAACCGGAGGACCCAGAGAAAACCCACGAGGTTGGAACCGGCTATAAAACGTTGCTTGTAGGGATTTTATGTAGTTTAGATACCCATTATAACAAGGGCATTCTGTATAGGTATCTCCACAGGGAGTACCACATGAAGTGAGTACAGATCTGTAATTAGATATAATTATATCCTTATTAAGAGTAAAGAGTTTATACGTAGCACTGTCGATTGATTTCCCGAAACTAAGTTCTTTGAACAGACAGTCATAATAACATCGTATACATAAACATGTCAGGCCCGTAGCTAGCCCAAAATTGTTAGTGTGTGTGTGTGTGGGGGGGGGGGGGGGTCAGGGGCGCTGATGGTGCTTCTGTGGGCGCCGATGTACTTACACTTGACGGTCCACGGCGAACGGTACCGTGAAAGGATCTGTAGGGTGGTGTCCACAGGCGTGCGGTTTCGGTGAATGTTTGGGGAAATAACCTGAAATGCCCGAACAAATGTCGGGTTAGGGCTACGGACGTCTAGGGACGTTCCCCCAAGAAAATTGGGAAAATTTGATGACCTCACACGCCTTTTCTTGCTATTACAGCCATGAATGCAGTAGGTAGTCTGAGTCGAATTCCAATCAATCGTTTATGTTCCACGGCGACGGGGTCGTCCACAGCAAATTTTGACTGCCCCAAACTTGTTTTCCTGCTATTCCAGTCCGTGAATACAGCAACTTAAATGTGGTCCAATAGCTAACTATGTCATTACGCTTTAAACAGAGCTCAAAATTGGACCAAATATTTTAATAGAACAATTTTATTATACCCAATCAATCAGTGCATATCAGAATGTTGCAGAAAAAGTGCAATGTCCAGAGAGGGATTTCTTGGGTCATTGCTTCAGGAATAAAGTGGCTTACCTGAATCCCAAACAGCCGCCGTATAATTATGCCTTTTTTTGTTTTTGTTTTTGTTTTTATTATTCTAACCCGAGAGTAAAGCATCCTCCAATCGTTTTGTAACCGAAATCCCTCACTATTCCGACTTGAATTCGAACTATCTGATCGGACTGATGCAGCTGCATTCACACATAATAATCGATGCCCGAAAAATGTGTCACAAAGTAGAGTGGCTCCAGACAAAATGTTTTAATCCATAGTCAATTTAGTACAAATTCGCGGTATTCTATTTAAAAAAACGAGTAAAATTCGTGTTTTATTAGATTTCGTGCACTTTATGTTGAGACCAGATCACGGGTAAACGAGGACAGGAACGCCTTTCTTAATATGTGATTTTTTCAAAAATTTTGATTTTGTTTTTTTGTTTTTACTTCATATTTTTGAAAGATTTTAATCTTCTCTATTTTTCTTCCTATGTGGTGCTAAATCTTACATGCACCTGAAAATGACGGAAAATTTCAATCTTGAAGCTGAATTTGCGATATTATGATATTTGGATATGAACATTATAAAAGTTTGAAGGATGGAATACGACTTTAAGGTACCTATAATAATTTATGAGAAAAAAGAATAGTTTCATTCATGGGCGCCTAACTAATCTCACTTGCATTATATTATGGGCGCCCATGATCTCGTCATTAAAATCACATTATATATACATCTTCTTCACAACATTTTAATGTCTAAACGTAGCAAACAATACGGTACAAAGAAAACGATGTCATTCTGACTTTTTCCGTGTGAAAGTTGTTATACGTGCTGCCGTATCCGTATGCGGTATCGCGTACGAGAAATACACAAGTATTGTTGACGTCACACACGCAAAATCGATACGGATACGCGATACGGATCAGAAATTTACGCTTACCAAAAGTCTTTAATAGCCATAGACAGCAGCTTATTGGAAAAGAACATTTTGAGGTTGACCAACAGGATCGACAGATCGACAGACAGACAAAGCGACGGCACCATACACCCACACGGAATTGTAGACATAATAAACATTTTTTTTTTTGTCGGCTGGCAGAGAAAGGCAAGGTGGGTGTCTCTTTAAGCTCTTGTTGCGATGTCATCTCCACTCATTTACACAGCACAGGTGATTTCTATGAGAGATTTCACTATGGTATATTCAAGTATTACACATGCTACTATTTGTTCAGTTGAAATTTTTGTTTGCCTAACCTGGTGTTGAAAGTCGGTATATTGTGAAATTACATCCTATTGCCGGTCTCTTAAAGAATTAATTGGTATCTTTCCATTTGTGTGTTGTTTTGAAGACATAAAAGAACTGATATTTTTGTAAACACTATGATGTACACTTTCCAGTCACGTGATTAAATGTAATGGTGTTTTATTAGCATATCTCCTTAAAAGTCGTTCACGTGATTAAATAAATGTATGCATAACGTCCCCATAGACAGTATATTTACTAAGTAAGCTAGGTTTAAAATTAATTCTGTTAATGTACCTTCTGCAGATTTATTCAGATAATTTCAAATATGTATAAAGGCAGAGTAGTAGTAGATTTCACTAATTTGTTTGATAACGATATCTGTATGTCTATCGAAAATGGTATATCCATCATATAAGTGTGTTTAATTCATAAATAAAGGCATATAACAAACAATATAAATAAAGGCATATAACAAGAATTGCAAATAAAGGCAGGTAACAAACAAATAAAAAAAGGCATTTAACAAAAAATATAAATAAAAGGAACTGATAATAAAACATTAGGTCCTTTGTTGCAAGATGACAATTTGCAAGTGGCATGAAAACTTTAGTTAATTAGATGATGATGACTAGAAATGCCGGATTTACAAAGATGATAATATAGACTAACTAGTTATTGTAACTAAAAAATATACCTACAATAAAAATAAATATTATACACTATATGATTTGCGGTATTAACAAAATTTAAGATGATACAAAATATACCCGACCGCCAAGTGAGTAAATTACAATTATACATGTAACGTTAAAATACATTTATTTCTCTAAATAAAATTAAAATGTTTCAGAAACGAAATGAAATGACACGCAGCATGTCCAGCAGAGCGTTATAATAGGTAAGTCATTAACAAACACAAGTAATCACCTTAGGGAAATTCCCGCTAAAAGAATTGAATTGCGTAGGCGTGGATGCAATCTATGCGATCGAAGTTATTCTTTGCGGTATTTGAATACATAAAGGCATAAATAAACAGACTAACAGTATTATCAATACCCTGCCACCATTCTACATCCCGGTTACTTTGAAAGCCAAAATGATCAGTTTGCTGTTCACTTCTTCAGTCGGCAAGTATGGACCGTCTCAGATTGGCCCAAAATACAACATTACCTTCCGGATCATCTGTATAATCTATATAAGAATCTGCTCTCATCAACTGGACCAGAGCCTCGGGTAACTCATTGGCGGGAATACGTTCACATACAATAACAATAATTACATTCCGCCCAGTGCTGATACTCTCAACTTTAGCCATATTCAACTCATAAATACACCAGTAACTATTAAGAAAATGTTTCGTCAATAGGACGAGGGTCTTCTTGCTGTTTCTTACTGCGCTCAAAATGTTAGCCGCTATATCCTCTCCAGGTACAAAATCTCTATGGTGAATACAAAGATTCAGCCCATGTTCTGTTTCCAGCTTCTGTCTCATGTCCTGCGTAACTAACAGACGATCCTCGTCAGCATAAGACACGAAAGCGTGATATTCAAATTGGGTGTTTTCGTTATCATCGAGGGGAAATGCTTTATGGTATCTATTTCTGGTTAAATAGTAAAAATATCTCAACTTCCACCGATAACGGTATATCAAGCTTCCAATCAAAACACTGGCTATAACAAACAAGCTCCCAGTCAAAATTGTTACCATAACTGACAACGAGGCACACTGTCGCTCCAATTGGAGGATGATTGCATCTAAGTTGGACAAAGTCAGTTCTTTCTTCTTATTATCTTCGCATTTGTAATCATCGCGTCTGACAAAAATTGTCTTGTTGGATTTCATCCACTTTAGGAAAGGCAAGGTGTCACAGGTACAACGTAAAGTCTGCCCCGAAAGATCCACCGTTAATTCTTTATTAGCATCGTACTGGCTATCCCCATAGTTTCGAAATTGCACCGGTAGACTTGTCAGTTGATTTGTGGATAGATCGATGTATCGAAGATCTTTCATGTGATCAATGTCCAAGGTCCACGCCTTCAAGATATTTTTAGATAAGTCCAACTTTTTAAGATTAACTAGTCCACGTAGCAATGCCGGCGGAAGTGTTCTAATTTTATTCTCAGAAATATCCAAAGTTTCCAGAGTCTGTAATTTATGAAATATGTTTCCCTTTACATCTGCCTCAAACACCGCTGCTAGAAAATTAGACGCAACGAACAGCTCTCGAAGGCCGGGAAAGCTATCAAAGAATGTTTCGTTAATGTAGTCGCAAAAGTTGTTTGAAAGACTTAGCCATTCCAGTTTGGTCACTCCACCTATTGGTCCTTCCCATCGATTTAAAATGTTGCCGGACATGTCAAGCAATTTAACACTGTTATTTCCAAAGCGCATATTCGGGATTGGAAAATTGATAATAGACTTGCTCACATTTACATATTTTATGTTAGGTGGAACTGAAATAGTAAAATTCTTTAGATTAAAAGAAAGACTACTCAGCGCAGGAGTATGTAGGCCATTCTCAATTTCTAACGGTTTGCCAGCAGGCAGTGAGGATATATTGCTTTGGTTTATGTTAAAAAGGTCTACGCTGGATACATTCATTTTTTGGCAAAATGTGCTATCGTTATCTCTCGATTTTGAAAATGAAGAAACGTAGCGTGAAGACTGGGGAGTATGGTGAGATTCTGGGTCATGTGAGCTGTATTGTTGGCTTGAATCTACACAGACGAGATTTATCAAGTTCTCGAGTCCGAATAAGTACCAACCATATGTTGCTCTGTTATCTAGCACGCTAATTACTTGTAGAGTTTCGGGAATTTGTGGGATCGCCTCCAGTTCTATTAGTTCTAACCTGTTATGATTGAAATACAATTCCGTTATGTTGAGATGCTTTATTTGGTTCATGTTTACACCTGATATTACGATTCCAACTGCAAACGGGTCAACAACACTACTGAGGTCAAGAACTCGAAGGTCTGGAGAATTTAACGAACGTAGAGCACGAAAGGCTCTGTCAATCCCTAGATTTATGTTGAACGATATATCTAGTAAACGCAGCTGGGTGAAAACACCAAACGAAGAGTTGTGGATAAGACGAAGATGGCATTGACTTAATATTAGTTCATGTATATGAGATACTGGAACAAATGTATTGTTATATATATTGGATGTTTGACAATTGCCAGAAAAATTGAGATGAAGCAAATTTGTGAGATTAGAGAAGCCTTCACCCAGATTTAGATTTGGTATACCATCAATATTCAACTCCTGGAGAGATTTTAAGTGACGGAGTGCTCTGTTAGGATAGGACTCGTTTATGGTGCTCAAAACCAGATTAGACGATAAGTCCAGATTTTTTAAGTTAACCAAAGGTTTAAATACGTCGTCGGGATAACTCACCGTGAAATCCATACGGTTGTGCTGAAGCTTTAGTGTTATCAAAGTTTCCAACCCATAAAAAGAATTTCGACTGAGATAACTTATATTATTGTTCGAAATATCCAGACTGACAAGACTAGTTTGATTAAAGATATAATCCGGAATTTCTTCTATATTGTTATCTTTGAGAATCAGAATGGTAGTGTTAGGTGGAATATTAGGCGGTACAGCTTTCAGGCTATTATTGGTACAGTCTATTGTTAGCTGTCGACAAACACAATTTTCGCAGATGTCATGATGAGAACTGATTACAGATTCACCAACCATCAATACAAGCATAGTGACCTTTAACAACGACATCCTGAAAACAAACAAAAAAATAGGTTGCCAGGCAACGAAACGTACGCCCACACAGCAGCCAAATCGTCCGGGCAGTCAACAAGAGTTGTCGCATATTAAGGAATTATCAGAAAATCATTAGAATTTGTTTGGTTTTTATAATCAAACGTTTTTTTTTTAAAATCAGATAATAATTGTGACCTCCAGAGGCACCACAAGCTAAAAAGGGTGATTTTTCGTACAATCAGATGACATAATTCAGGAAGTAATGACCCGATTGGCGCAAATATCGAAAGGAACCAAGATCTTTGGGTTATAAACATACCTGTCAAGTTTCATCAAAATCGATTCAAAATTGTGACCTCTATAGGGTCCACAACCTTGATATAACATATTTTCACACTATTCGTGTACAAACGGCGGCCATTTTGTCCGTCAATTCTAGTCCGATTTTCACGAAATTCAAAATCTCTCTTCATTACCATATAACGGTGATATAGTCAAACGTTTTTTTTTAAATCGGATAATAATTTTGACCTCCAGAGGGACCAAAAGCGAACAAAAGCGATTTTTCGGACAATCCGGGGACATAATTCAGGAAGTTATGATCCAATGGGCGCAAATATCGAAAGGAACCAAGATCTTTGGGTTATAAACATACATGTCAAGTTTTATCAAAATCGGTTCAAAATTGTGACCTCTATAAGGTCCATAACCTTTATATAACATATTTTCACAATATCCGCGTACAAACGGCAGCCACTTTGTCCGTCAATTTTGGTCCGATTTTCACAAAATTCATACTCAACCTTCATAACCATGGAATGGTGATATAATCAAACGTTTTTTTAAATCGGATAACAATTTTGACCTCCAGAGGGACCACAAGCTAAAAAGGGCGATTTTTTGGACAATCAGGGGCCATCATTCAGGAAGTTACAATCTGATGGTCGCAAATATCGAAAGGAACCAAGATCTTTGGGTTATAAACATACATGTCAAGTTTCATCAAAATTGGTTCAAAATTGTGACCTCTATAAGGTCAACAACCTTGATATAACATATTTTCACACTATTTGCGTACAAACGACGGCCATTTTGTCCGTCAATTTTGGTCCGATTTTCACGAAATTCGAACGCAACCTTCATAACCATGGAGCGGTGATATAATCAAACGGTTTTTTAAATCGGATAACAATTTTGACCTCCTGAGACACCACAAGCTAAAAAGGGCAATTTTTCGGACAATCAGGGGCCATAATTCAGGAAGTTACGATCCGATTGGCGCAAATGTCGAAAACATATTTTTCGGACAATCAGGGGCCATAATTCAGGAAGTTACGATCCGATTGGCGCAAATGTCGAAAGGAACCAAGATCTTTGGGTTATAAACATGCATTTCAAGTTTCATCCAAATCGGTTCAGAATTGTGACCTCTACACTGTTCACAAGCTAAAAGACGTGATTTTTCGTACAATCAGGGGCCATAACCCATGAAGTTACAGTCCGATACATGCCAATATCGAAAGGAACCGAGATCTTAGGATGATAAACCTATGTTTTAAATTTCATTGAAATCGGATAAAAATTGTGACCTGTAGACTGTTCACAAACAATTGTCGACGGACGGACGGACGAACAGGGGCGACGACAATATACGTCCACATGAAAATGTGGGCGTATAAAAAATAGTCACATTAAATACACGGAAAACTTTTAATTGCTTTAAGTGGGATATTTACTTAATGCATGAGTTCATGTCAATGAGGACAACAGGCCTTAAGTACAAAGTAATAGTATGTCACAAAGTGGTATCGGACAACACCCACTTTTGTTATAATAATCCGTATCCAGAATTGGTATTAATGAGACAGATCTGCAATGAAAAAGGCCCACACAGGCTGTATTATAAGGAAAATCCTTGATGACCATCATAGTAGTTTTCTTAACAACTATTTTCAGTTTAGGCATTAAAGTACCATTTCAGATCTTAGAATGTATATAGTTCATATATATGGTATCAATACATCGTTTCGCTTAATTTTTTTTTATTGTCAACCGACGCAGAAAAACTCGAAAATTCAACATTAGAGGCCACTCGAATAGTCACCGGACTTCCAAACTTCAGTAATATATAGTAACGCTTGAATTTGAATCTGGTTGGAACAAACTTTCTGAACGCGGGATACCAATAACGCACCTCAATAACAACTAACAACTAGAAATTATTCACGCCTTTGAAAACAATACACGGGACTGGAACTTATCGGATTCATCAAGAAAGAAAATAGAAAAAAATCAAAATTTTAAAAAGTATTTGTCTGAGAGATTCATGCCAAGAAAAGCTCCGAATGATCATGCAAGCAGTAGTAAAATAATTGAGTATTTTACACATCAAACTTTGTCAGAACTGTTCTGGATAAAGTTATGGAAAAGCCCAGTACATAACAATACTCATTTATTATTTTGTTTCCTAGAAATATGGAAATTTGAACTTTTTGACAGTTGGGATTATGTAGCTTGTGAAATTGAATATTATATTCAGATCAAAATATAAGACTCCATATCGCTCTCTCTCTCTCTCTCTCTCAGACAAACCCTCCAATCAAATGTTTTGTTTGTTCGCTACACTTATTATTTTGACGTTTTCCGAGATTCTATCCGGATTATCGCCCTTATTGTTGAAATTGTTTGACGTTTTGACATCTGACGTCAACTGGCAGACTATCGCCATTGAAGAGACGACCATTGTCAAGATCGGTCGCATTATTTCTGTTACCTCTTTTTTTTTCAAATCATTTTTAGTGAAGCCTGTACCATAACAGGCCCGGGACTGTACAGCGCAGTGGACGCTTACGGCTGGCCCCCGGATCCATTCACTTGATTTGATATTTTTAGCAGGTTAATCTTATAGGTTTTTGTTTTTCGTGTAGTTCGGTCCCCCTGCATTTACTATTAAGTCATCTCTGAAAACATCCTGTTCGTTCGAATGAATCAGCGGGGCTAAACATCTTTAGTACTAAAGATGTAATTATGGCACATCACCTGTATTAATCGGATAAGTGGATCGTTCACAATATTAGTAGAGAATTCTTGTCACGATTCAAACATTTATCTTTACGTTTTCGTTTTTTTTTCATAATAATAGTGTAATCCGTCTTCATAAATAAAAACAGGATTCTTGTTGGTTATTAATATACTATTCAAAAAAGTAGGGGATATTTGATTTTTAAGTGTTATTAAAGTCACCTAATGAAACTGACGAAGAAACAAATAACAAAATGAAATGAAGTTCACATTCATTGATTTATTCCAAATGATCGTTAGACTAAGTAAGGCACAGACTGACCATTATAAGAGTAAAATGATACACGGGGTCAAACAGCAAAGTTACCGCAGCATTACAACAAAGTCAGTAACGGGTAAATCCTCCTCTGTTTGCCAAACAAGCATTGATCCAATGTGGCATACTCCTAATGAGACGTCTAAGATCATTTTGGTCCAGATTGTCCCATTCCTGTTGCAACGCAGCAGCAAGTTCTTGGACATTGGCAGGACGTTGTTAACGTTGACGTAACCGCTGTCCAAGCATGTCCCAGACATGCTCGATGGGGGAGAGGTCGGGACTCTGTGCTGGCCAAGGTAATGTGGTGATGTTCTGTTGTTGGAGGTAACCTGTAACGACACTTACCCTGTGACATCTTGCGTTGTCATCCTGGAAGATGAAACGGCGGCCATGACGTCGTGCGAACGGCACAACATGGATTGCCAAGATGTTGTCCCGGTAGAACTGGCCTGTAACACGCCCTGCAACAACATGTAAAGCCGTTCTTACAGCAACAGTGATGCCTCCCCACACCATAACAGAACCACCCCCAAATCGATCATGTCTGATGACGTTAACGTCTTGGAAGCGCTCGTTTCGACGACGCCACACCCTCCTACGACTGTCCAAAAAATCAACAGTGAACCTTGACTCATCTGAAAACATCACATTGCTCCAGCGTCGATTATCCCAGTGTTGACGATCCCTACACCAACGACGTCTTGCCTGAATGTGATGATCTCTCAAACAAGGGATCACGCGAGGACGTCGGGCGCGAAGGTGACCCCTATGCAGTCGATTCCGAATCGTCTGGCCACTCACTCTCACACCAGTGTCTGTTTGAAGACGAGCGCTGATCTGATTTACTGTGATGACACGATTTCTCAAGGCCAAGGTACGGATAAATCGATCCTGGGCTTGAGTTGTCGACCTTGGTCGACCTGAGCGTGGTCTGTCCTGTACAGATTGTGTATCACGGTATCTGGACCATAGCCTGCTTATGACAGACTGAGAAACATTCATCGTCCGCGCCACAACCGCCTGTGTTGTGCCGATCTGTAGCATGGCAAGGGCACGTAACCTTTCATTTTGGGTAAGCCGACGCATATCAAAATTTGTTTTCTGGTCACTAAAACAATTAAACTGATGTTTCCACCCTGGAATTCAATGCCACAATGACTGTAACATTCAAAGTCGTGCAAATCTTGGGTTGGACCCCCATGATGATCCCAAGCATCACTTGCATTCCATGCGGTAGCTATTGGTGCGCTTGGGCGTCACATGTAACTGGAAATGTTTCTTCTGTTAGGTTCTATAGTGCCTTTTTTCGTAGTCATTTGCATATTTTAGTACTATGCCCCCAAAATCAAATATCCCCTACATTTTTTGAATAGTATATTTCTTAATATTAATATTTATATCATACAATACTTACAAGATTGTCTCAATATTAACAATAATTCTTTTTTTTTTATTAATATATGAAATATAAGAATTAAAACTTCTGCATGTGATATATTAATCTGTTAATAAATTTGTAAAGTTTCAGTTTATATTCCTGCTGAAGTGTATTGTATACGCATGGTTATTGTTAATAAAGTTAAAGTAAAATTCTAGGTTTTTGGTTTAACGAGAGAGAGAGAGGGAAATTGGGTTTAACGTCCACTCGACACAAACTAGGTCATTTTTGGACTAACATATGGTTTCGTTTTATTTCAATAATTCGCTTGCGCGTAGGGGTCTTTAGCAGTGGGAGGAAACCGGAGTGCCCGGAGGAAACCCACGAGGTCGAGATGGCGCCCCTATCTCCATGCCACTTTTGGTTTAACAATTAATCTATAATCAGGTGCAGCACACAATCAATATTAATAAAGCTTATGGTATAGATGACACCGCCATATTTCATGCACTCTGGGGAAATATTTTCTTAAAGTTAGAGTCCGATACGCGAAGCGTAAGTAATGGAAAGGGACCCTGACCTTTGGAATACAAACATATATTTTATAGAAATTGGATAAACATTGTGACCTCTTGCGGGTGCATACGTAATTATGACATCGACGAAAATGACCAGCCAAGATCTACACAATGCCAATCTCACAACCTTGGTATTACATTTGTGTAAGGGGACTTCTAGGCGGTTCCATGGGCTAAAAAAGCTATTTTTTGGGACTATGAGGGCCCATAATCCAGGACCTTATATCATATGTGAGAATTTTTGTTAAATATTACATTTGACTAAAAAAGCACCGTTATTTCTGGACTCTATTTTATCAAACCATTATGAAAATATATAAATAATATAAGATATCAGCATAATCGTTTAAGATATTAACTTAATCGTTTACGAAATTAGCTTAATCGTTTATCATATTAACTTGAACTACTAACATTTTCAAATACCAAAATGAACTTAATCTTTTATTAAACTTTTCAGATATTAACTTAAACTTTTAAGACATTAATTTAAACGTTTAAGATATTGACTTAAACGTTTAAGACATTAACTTAAACGTTTAAGATATTAACTTAAACTTTAAGGATATTAACTTAAACGTTTGAGATATTAACTTAAACTTTCAAGATATTAACTTAAATTTCTAAGATATTAACTTAAATTTCTAAGATATTAACTTAAATTTCTAAGATATTAACTTAACCCTTAACATATTAACTTAAACTTGTAACATATTAATTTAAACTTTAAAATATTAACATAAACTGTTAAGATATCAACTTAAACTTGATATTAAAAATATTCTACCGAAAAGATTTGTAGGTAGTTATTTCAAATGAAAGCAGAGACGACCATTCTTACTAGAAAAATACCGGATTCCTTGAAAACACCTATGGGGCCAGCACTGAGCAAGAATATCAGGTTATCATTAACTGTCAGTCCGACGGCTTGATCGAATTGTTAAGCGATTTTGGGAACATTCATGGGTTTAAAATAAAGAACAGACTTAAATGACGAAATAATAAGTTGGCAGGCGATATCCAAACATTTTAAATAGGATTCAATATGCATTTGGCAGTATAAGTAAGGACAAATATATTCTGAAAATGGACCCTCCTCCAAAATCAAGTTACGTGACAAACATGACTTTTTAAAAAAGTTCGTTTTGTACATCTTGGGGTCTGTGGGATTTGAAACAAATTTTGGATAGAGTTATTAGTTTGAATTTTTTTCTTGTCTCAATGCATCATCACACAGTTTGTACATAGGGAGTCATCTTGAACTCCAATTTTATTAACTTTTAAGAAGATATTAACTTAAACGAGTTTAAAATATTGCGATATTAACTTAAACTTTTATGTTTTACGATATAAACTTGATTTTTTAAGATATTAACTTAAACTCTTAAGATATCTACTTTTACTCTACTAAGTTCAATTTTCAAATACCAACTTGATACAATTGATATTAACTTACATTTTCTATAGTATGTAACGGGCATACATGGGGACCTACTCTATAACTAAAGATATGTAGATCCAAATGCTAATAACAAAAAAAACTAGTCTTTCATACTGAGTTCTTAGATAATTTGCAAAATGGCAGATCACTAACTATATTTCACGAACTAATATTTCACAAACAATTGTAAATGGCTTAACACGTGCTAACAGCTGTCACTACTGGAACTTGTGCGACTTTTGATATTTCAATAGCTGATTAATTATCATTCTATCCTTACTATTTCGGCAATAATCTTTTATTTTACGTCAGGTAAAAAGTTCGAAAATTCAGTCAGAAGTAATATAATGTCTAGACTGTTTTAAATATCGAACTGGTTGAAAACGGTTATCTTACACAGGTCATCGTGTTTTTGTTCAAAAAGTCCTCGGTTGAAACGTTACTGTCCGCGGTTGAAGCAGATCCGCGATTAGAAGGTGTGTATTGAGACGGTTGCCCTTGATATACGCCCTATACAAACGCATACACACGGACGGACGGACGGATGGGCGGACGGGCGAACAGGGCCGACGACAATATACGTCCACCTGAATATGTAGGCGTATAAAAATAGATTGATAAGGAAAGATCAGTTATAGATATGCATACTCCCCAGCATGTACAAAATGAAAATGTTTATTAAAATATGATAATATTATGGTTAATTGAAATATGAACCATTGTGTCTCCCATATGCTGTCATCAAATAATCTTATAATATCATCTTTCACTTCTTGACACACCTATATTAACTAAACATTCCACTTGTTTAACATAATCGATTTTATGCAAAGTAAATCTAATATCAGGTCTAAAAATAGCCATATATTGAATACCTTACCTTTGCGAGTCATGTATAAAAGCATCTGCAACATTTCATCAACACAAACAGGGGTATATATAGGCATTGCCTGGGATTTCCCACGTCGTCTCAATAAAGCTATAAATAGTACGATCAATTCTTGCAAACCGGGAAGTGTACAGTTTGTGTATGCAGTAATTTAGTAACAATATATACATATTCAAATCCCCGGGGCCTCAGTTTTCGTATGTAACCCTTTGTAAGAGTCGAGGAGAACTCATAGGCCCGGGTCAAGAATTTTGTCGAGCGGGGGGGGGGGGGTATACTTTGGAGCAAGGGGTAATAATCTGGTTTGGTGTAGTCATGTTTATATCATCTAGCAGACATGTGATTTACAACATTAAAAAGGCTAACGAAAATAAAAAAAAATCAACTATGTCACACCGGGGCTGGGGGGGGGGGCGGGTACGTATCCGCTCTTGACTCAATACGCGAATTCTCTTGTGCACGCTTCTAAAAGGGGGATTAAAGTTGCTAAGTCTCTAACTCAGTATCATCCACAAACACGATATTGCAAACACGACCTATTGGTCAATTTAAATCAGCATTATGTTGTTATCTTACCGCGAAAATATGGGATTCTCATATCTAATATTTAAGACACGAAGACAATTTTAAACTTGGCTCATGAATCGCGTGCAAGAATGTTTTCGAGCGCCATTTTTAATGGAGTGACTGGATGAATGCGGCTAAACATATCCCACAATGGGAGACTGAAATAACCAAAGACTGCCATTCAATGTGTAATCTTTCCGCATTTCACCGAACATAACTGATAAGAAATTACAGTAAAAACTGAAACGATTGAACGTAAACCAGTTTATATACATTCATATTACATTATTATGTGCGTTACGACCCATGTGTGTCCATGTCTAGGTGCCAAAGAATAGCGATTGGCTGGTATGCCAATTATTATAACATATGTAATAGAACTAGTTAAATACATTCCAACACAGAGATCATCGCTACGAGAGATGTGTAACAAACACTGGAATGAAAGGGAAGTGACATCAATATTGTCCTTTAAACCCGAAACTCTGCGGGTATCAAATAACAAAGGAAGTTTCAATATATGCTCTTTAGTATGTAAAGTGAATGAAAATTATTTGAAATATCTTCTGAAGAACTAGGTGCCCCCAACCACCCAATAAATCACACTTCTGTGTAACCATCGCCCCGGCACCCTATCAAAAATGTTAATTTTCTGTCTCTGGAGATGACACCCCCTCGCCCCCCCTCCCATACCATCCCTCATCTACCTAGCTCTCTCTGATGCTATGAGGAATGGGTAGTTGATAATCAGGCCTGGATCCAGGATTTTGTCGGGGGGGGGGCACACATTGGAGCAAATGGTTATATGTTGCAGCCTTTGATTGTTTGGGCGGAGACAATGCGAAAATCGTGTTGATATCATCTATTAAAGACCAGATATGTGAACTACAACAGTAAAAAAGCAAACGAAAATGAAATTCATCTGTGTCACTGGGGCTGGAGGGGGAGAACATATTTAGATTTTTTAACGTGATTTTAATGAAAATTAACTATTTTGTACATGGGTTTTCAAGTATAATAATTAGACCACTGTAACATATTTTCCCAGATTACAGTGGCTCGCCTTGAACAAAAATGGGCAATCTTTAAGGTATCAAGAGTTTGAAGATTGGTTTTCTCTACTAAAATAAAATTATTTAATCAACTTGATTAAGACGATTCAATTACTATCCACGACCCATGACCACGTTACAGGGAGAGAGAGAATGGGGTTTAACGTCCACTCGACAAAACTAGGTCATTTCGGGAGAAACATATGGTTTAATTTTATTTCAATAAATTCGCTTGTACGTAGCGATCGTTAGCAGTGGGAGGAAGCGGAGTAGCCGGAGAAAACCGAAGAGGTTGGACAGGCGACCATATTCCTTGCTACGTACAACCGGGGATTTTAAACCACACCAGTTGACTCAATTGCAGGCCGTAAATGATACAGCCCGCGCACGCAAACCATTCGGCCACCCTACCCCCCAACCACGTTACAAAGATAAACTTAATGCAATAGCATTATAGAATGCGAGAGAAGATGCTTTTTTCAATATATTGCAGTAATTTTAATGGTGAATTATCGGATCATGAATGTTATCTTCAAATAAACGACGGAATTATGAGGATCCTAGGAGCGTAATTGACATATTATAAAAGCATATTAAAGAAATTACAGCTTGCATGGACATTTGACAGACGTAGAAAACGGCTGCTTTCTCTGGGGACGAGGAAGTTGATAGCAATATATTTGAAAAAAATTAAGTGATACACATCACATATACATTGAATTGGATTTGACCGATGAAATTGGTGAAGAGATGGACACTGTGAATAAGGATGAAGATATTGATAGAACGGCTGCATGGTAAATACTTGCAAATGATCAATATGACTTCAAGCAATACAAATGGCGCTTTAAACTTGATCAGAAATATTCATTCCGTGTTGTTTTATCTCATATATTCCTTTACATTTTCTTCTATTACGCTCTACTATATTTTGTTGGTGTTCTGACATATTTTGTGGGTATTCATGTCACATGAGCTCTATTTCCCTAATCGAATGGTGTATGTTAGCATAGTGGGCTGCTTAATATGGGAGACCGTATATTCTGTGAATGAGTGGGTTAGTGGTTAGAACCATTTAAAATACGTTCCAATAAAAATTTCAGAACATCGTCATGGTTTGTAATAGATATGAATTTGTAATCTAACTAAGAATTATAGAAAATCAGGGTAAAGTGTGTACCGTGAGTCAACATTCATATTTATTGTTGTATCTTATGTTTTTGAGCTACACGTGGTATACAGTTTAACATTTACTTCCCAGCTCAGGGACGATGGGCTTGACAAACTGCTCTTTGTACATCATTGCTCTATGCAACTGTGATATGGTTTAAAATGTCCTTTTTTGTTTACATAAACCGCAGATACACCATAGATGCAATTAAAGTCTTTTAAAGACCTGCAGTTTTCCTTGTAGTTTTAATATTTACTCTAATACTCTTTACTTACAGACGTATTATGTAAGATTTCGATGAAGCGCTGGTCGTTCTTGCTATAATGTTTAAAAATAGATAGTGACAAAAAAATACATTTCAGAAAAATTTCTTTATCTTGGACAAATAGGTCTATTTATATTGGTATTTATATGTGATCATGCTCTGTAATTTAAAATTTGATGTCCTATTAATGAAATAAAAATGTCCGAAAGAATGTTTATTTAGACAATTTTCGTGGAACAATGAGAGTATTATGTAAAGAATGACAAGTTTGACATTTTGAAGTTGGGTTTGTATAAGTAGATACAAGCTAGAAGACACAATTTCAAATTTGGGTTCACATGCCGTCTCGTATAATAATAGCATTTACACAAGAATACATTACATGCTGATCATTTTATTATGATACACGGACTGAAAGCAATCGATAACATTAAGAAAAAAAACATCTTATCGTGACGAAGGCCCTCTAATTGTAATTGCAAGGGGTCTGCACGACACACAATTACACAAAAGAAGTCTACGGACAAGACAAAATACACAAATGGATCCGGAGGCTAGCCGTTCGCGTCCACTGCGCGGTACAGTCCAGGGTCTGTGGTGATAACAAATATTATGTTTAAAAACATTAAGGTAGCCTAATCAGCGCAGGTGTATTCACTATATTATTATGAAACAAAGCAAACTCAATTCCTACCCGAAAACACGATCTGTTACGTTATTTCACCAATCGATTGATAATAAATAATACTCATTATTTACCGAACACAAATATGTAATTCGGTAGCGAATTTAAATTTAATTTTGCAACTCCCATCTTCCTAAGCAAGTCAACAAAGATTTTATGAACCTTGCAAAATAAAAATCCACTGTTTTTACCTTAAATTTGTACGTTTGACATAAAACTTGTTAACCTAAACCTTACCCTAACCCCAGAAAGATATTTTCCAGATCAGTCAAGATCTAATATTGTGCCCTCCTAACTGTTTACTGTCATCCTCATATATGACAGGTTGCGATCAATACTGTGCTACACACCAACCTGTAACAATTGGCTGTCAAATTACTAAGAGCAATTACCCGTATCAATTTGAGCGCAAATTGTCGACCTGTCTGATTTGAGACATTGAATATAGCCATAGGTTATTCGATGTTTGTATTCAATGCATTGACTGGTTTCAATGATATTTGCCACCCCTCGTGGAATACCTGCGACGGGATACACTTTCTTCGCTTGAACCATTCAATAACCCGAGCGGTATTCAATAGTCATTGAACACCATCTATAATCACTGTCTAGATTCCACCAATGGACTAAGTATAAATCAGCGGGATTCCGACAGTGTGCGACTTGTATAGGATACCACCCTTGTAACAGAAATCGCAGCCAAAAAGAATCAAATGTGGTCGAAAATATGATGATCAATTGAAAATCCGCCATTTTGGATTTTTTTTGGCTGCCATTTTGAATTTCTGTCGTGTTGGATTTTTCTCGAAATTTATTTTTGAATTCAAAGACAGCGAAAACCATATAAAAGAAACATCTTACGAGACACTCACTAGTTAAATATGGGAACAATGCCATTTTATTTTCAACTTTGGCAGTCATTTTAATGACTAGGGTTAGGGCAATTAAAATTGCTTTAGTCAAACCTGTTTTCTTCTGTAAATTTCGCCTCTATATTATATCCACTATGTCTTGTAAGAATTCCAGAACAAATATGTCTATTGTCCTACTATTGAAACGCGCTTTGTACGAGACATCGCTCTCGGGCACACCCAACGAAACCTTTAGGCTAACTACGTCATTTCACCTTGGCCGACTGCGACCGAATCTGAGTATGATGTTGTCTGATGTAAATATGATTGCATCGAACTCCATTGATTTGTTTTACAATTTGTTTGTGGTTACTACACTTTTGAGATTTAGTGTCTTTAGATAAATTAAACTAGACAGCGTAATGTTGATGGCATTGTGGATGTTCTCCAGGACCTCTGGTTTCCCCACGCAAATTTATTATTAAATTAAAATTGAACCATATATAGTTCCAAAATGATCTAGTTTGTGTCGAGTGGGCGTTTCCCCCTCACTCTCTCCTTGCGATTTTGGCCCACTGGTCCTTAGTGTACTTACGGTATTCCCCTATGATATTACTATTTATACGACACTGATAAGAGGGTAAATATTACACACCTGTCGATGTAGGCAATCACTTCAAGCCACTTCGTCAAATACTATTCCTGATGGCTGGATAGTCTAGATGTATAACGCATGGCATAGAGTCAAGAAGTGGCTTGGATTCGATCCCATGCCTGTTCAGTCTTGTGGGTTTCTACGGGTCCATTAGTTTAATTCCACTAATAAAGACCCTCACGCAAAATCGATTGCAAAAATCTTTTTACCGTATGTCAGTCAAGAAAACGCCTTTTCTGTAAAGATTGGATACGAAAAGTATAACGTTTTTGTTTTCAATCACGAGTTTATCAATTCATTAAAATAATTTTTGCTTCGGTACATAGTTTCCGTCAATACATCGATCTTCTTTAAATTCAAACGATTAAAGGATCTGAACTATCCGAAAGGAGAGGCATGTTTCCTGTCCAGAACCGTTGACTTTTCCACTGAACACTTGTAATGGGGTTGTAAAAAATAAATTCCAATTTTGATCAGATAAATTGGATAGTATTTATCAATGAATTTGTGAAATGGAGCGTTTTTCAAATTTGTCTGGAAGGTGAGACGTTAGAGTGATCTTATTTTTGATCGCTTTAAAACGTTGAGAGAATACTCTTCAGAACGTCGTCTAAAAAATCAGTAATTGTTATTCCAGAAGTATGTATTATAGTTTATTTCTCTATCCAGTTACTAAATGCCTCTGAAAGATAACATGTAATTGGTAAGAAACGATATTAAACCGTGGCTGTAATTACTTGGCATATTTATTGTTATGTAAATAGACATCAAGGACAGACGAAAACCTGAACACTAACATTAACTATATAACTACGTGACAAAATATAAATAAACTTTTCCCAAAGCTTAGTAATTGTCCGTATTATATGAATCGACGTTATGATAAAAGACACAGGAAGTTGGATATATACACATGAGAAATAAACTATCAAACTAAATGTCATACATGACAGTTTGGTTTCCATTATTGTATTAATATCAACTTTTTTTCTACCGTTCCAGACATTCTGATGTGTGTGTTCGACAGTTTTTATGAGATTTACAATCTCAATATCACACAAATCGGTATTTAATTTGGATTCAGACGCCCACATTCCAGCGTGGGCGTATTATATTGTTGCCCCTTTCGGTCCTTCAATAATATTGCAAATGCCGCATAAAAGGAAATCTGATTTCGGCCTTACTCGATCTTCTTTTCTGGGGTTACGTCCTTTAATCTCATCCTGTGAACACATTAATTAAGCATTGGGATATTCAGAGTGTTGTCCTTTTGATATTCAACATTCTAAGACTTTCTGTACCATAGAGATATTACATGTCCGGGAAAAGTTGTGGTCAAACACCCAAGTTTACCTTTAGGACACGCTGATGATTCCATCTTTTATTCTAGAAATAGCGGTGGTGTTGTCGTATATCCACACTGGCAATCTTGTCAAACACACCATGACCTTTAATACAGGAAGCGCGTTTAAGCGAAGAAAAACGAAATATTAAAAACTACAAAAAACCTAAATGAAATAGTATTTATGTTTTGATTAGATTGTGATAATTAATAACTATGAATGATTAGAATAATCATTAGCCCAGTCGGTTCTGAAAAATATTCGAATGTTACGGAAGAGGTTGCGTTAATGAGGGCCCTGTGTTTCGAAATCTTAGCTAAAGATAAAATCCAATTTTTTAGTAGATACTTCAATTTTGATTGGCCAAGCACTAAAATCAAACTAATATTACCCAATCAAATTACTAAATTTGGATTTTGTCTGAGTTTTAAATTTGGTGAAACAGGGCCCGTCATAATGCTTAATGAGGCTGCCGTATGTCTAGCTATTGATAAACGATCCGGTGTGAATACATTATTAATAGATTCAAAAGTTTTACAAAACCTTGTCTCGTACACGGCAACCGGGGACTGTGGTGACGCAATGAGTTCCATGTTCGATCCTGGTATTGGCCGAAAATGTTCATCCGAATTTTCCACCATGGTTCTTCCATGTCAGTGGTGCATTCGTTCGAAGTTCTGTGTACGCAAAAGAACGCTTGACAATAAAATTGAAATTCGGAATAAGAGTAGGCCGTAGTGCCACATTTTCCCCATAGCACACTGTATGGCGCATGCCCGTCTTCATAAAACCAGTCGGCGTAGAGCAGCAAAACGTTAAACCCCATTTCATTTCATGGTAATCGCGAGCCATGTGGGTGGGTGAAATATTGCGTTATTATGCTGATATACTGTTTCAATAACACGAGACAAACAAAAATTTGAAAAATTTGAAAATGGAAATCTGATTGTGACCATGACGCAAATCCTTTTTCAAACTTCGATTTGGTATGTTCTTGTTCTTTTAATAACTGCAAATAGGGAAGAAAACGTTGATCTAAAGTGAACCATTATTTTAATATAATTGATTATTTTCTTATAAAACAAAAATATGTTGATTTTACATGTGATGTTTTGTATAATTCTATCGTTTGCGTCAATAATAGTAAAATGGGTCATGTAGCATAAAGAGCCAGAGATTAAAGAATACATTAAACATACATTATGCAAGAGCTAAATCTGTTTATTGCGGATCTTTCTTTACGCCTGAAATGTTATCTAAATTTTTAATTAGACATTAATTAACTTATCTAGTTCATAATCAAGTCTCGATGACAACGATAGCCTGCGACGATTTTATCATGAACTGGATATTCGAGACTATGTTTTGTATCGTACCGACATTAGTCATGATGATCGGGGCTATTCTGAAAATTCAATTGCTAAAATCTCTGATCAGAGTGGATCAATGTGACTGACATTTTGGGTTTATCTAGTTTTTAAACTATTATTGTGAGGACTGTCAGCTCTTCATCTAATCTCCCATAATGTATATCTTTAATAAATAAAATAAGAATGATTCGTTTTAAAATGAATTAGGTGTTTTTTTCTTCGGCCTTGTTGGGATGGGGTGGGGAGTAGGTAAATACTTTCCCCTTGTCAATGGTGCAGTCAGTGGTCTAGTCATTCGCAATGGACGAAAAACGGAGGTCTAGTGTACATATGTCTGTTGGAATGGACGTAAGAGTAGGCCATACATTCCCTCAAAGCACATTGTATTGCGTATGTCCATCTTCATTAGCCTAGTCGAGGGAGAACAGTGGCACGTTAAACCCTATTTTATTTCATTTCTGCATGTGCCATTAACGGGATATCTTCACAGAGTAATTTCTACTTAATTCTAGTCCATATTGGAACCTTTTCTGGTCTGACGTTAGCACTGCGAATTCAAACACAAAATTTCATATCGATTTAGCTTAAACTATAATTCGTTCATTTATTTAAAATAAAAGGGCCGTTTAGGTCACCGAATATTTAAAAGTGAAAATAGATAGAGAAATACTTATGGAAAACAGCTAAAATATTTGAGCTACGTTACTATTAGTTTGATGACGTTGGGGGAATAGCAAATATTGTAGTAGTTATTTCCACAAGAGTTTGAATCGACACCTCATTCGTCATATCTGTCCACTCTTCTCAAAATTCCAATTCCTAAGTAACATGCACTCGTCTCTGCTTCCCAGCACAACAAACAAACCGGCATCAACATTAAATGTTTATTTTGATATAAAAATAAGAAAGTTTTTTTAAAACCAATGGTATACAATTGTACACACATAAATTATTAATACATGTAAATTATTAATATAGTTGTATTTTTGGTATTTTACTAACTAAATCCATTTGATTTGTGTATAAAAATATAAGAGTGTTATTTAATTGAGTTTGATGTTTGGATTTGCATTTTTTTTTTAAAACTGATGTCCACAGAGAGATCCAATGTTGAGATACACCTGTTCGTCGACAGTATAATCCAAAAGCGAAAATACATTAAGTGTTTTGACCTAGTTAAAAAGGTCTGATTTAAAATATTTATTAATGATAAAAATAAATTTATTTCTATGTCGCCATTATCGTAACCCTTGCTGAATTTATGTAATATAAGATACAGACCCTCGTATAAAAGTATATTCTTCGTAGAAGATCCACATGACAATTTATGGCGCGGATATTAATGTTATCGATTAATTCAATTTCAATCTAATTAAAATACGCATTTATATTTCGTTTCGTTTTTTAATACTTTCGATGGCCAACACAACATGGAGATCTGGGAGAACGCTAGATCGGAGGCGGTCCTAAGAAAAATCTCGAGACTTTGACGAAATCTACATATTCATATGTGCTGAAATGCGTACGACCATCTTCGATCTAGCGTTCTCTGAAGATCTGACAAGTTATAGTTGGAGTTCACGTCAGGGTTCATACGCGAGCATTTTGACCTATGCCGTCAGTCATATGATTAATCAATCAACAGCGATGTTACTAGTGGGTTACCCACAGTGCCGTGCAAAACACGCTTAAAGCTCATCTTAACAGACCGTTTCATTGGCCATTATCTCAGAACATTCGATGATAACAACTTCTCCAGATCCTAGTGTAGTAAAGACAAGAAAAACGAAATTTTGAACTATAAAAACGAAACGAAATAGGATTGCGATAAATTCAAAACAGCAAAAATCAGCAAAACCAATAAATAAAACAAAAAAAAAAATCAGCAAAAAACCATAGGAAATTGTAAACTAATTCGATTGGTGTAAAGCAAATGGGTATCAAGCACGGAAATAGAAAATATATACAGATGTGGAGGAAGTGTACAGATATTAGAATGCTGACATGTTATAATCTATTTTAGATCGTCCGATTCAAAATGCTTACTGTATTATAAAGTAGCGTTATTCTCGATGACTCCAGTCTAAATTGTCTCCGCTTCAACTACAGCGAATACTGGGTAGGACAAAATAGCGTCAAGTTTCCAATGAGATGTTTACCAAAAACCATTGTAAGAGAAAAAAAAAGGCGAACACGATTAGCTATATTTTGTTAAAGAAGCATTCGAACGGAGACAATATAGGATGAAGCGACCGAGACTACCGTAAAGTGGTAAATCCGTGTAAGCAATTTATTTTACGACATCTGCCATTCACCCGAAGCATTACTCTCCTTCAATTCTTGAGCCACCTGACACATCACACATGGTCCACAGCACGCCACAGCGCAGAAATCATTAAAAATGCTACCCTGGAAAATATCGTGAGATCAGATTAATCGCATGGAATCCTAAATATAAAGATAATTCAGTATTCCTTACCAATGTCTTAGATAAATAAAACAAATATAACTGTATTGAAATTTGAAATTATTGAGCAAGAGATGGACGGACAACAAGAAAATTCAATGGTGCATTGGGGACAATGAACAATGATCAAAATATGAATTGATTGTTTGGTATGTTTATTATAATAACATCAATATTCGGCAGTCTACTATGTTTCACGGGTGTACTTAGAAATAAGTTAAAGTAAATATACACGATATATCACTCATGTCATAAGATACGGTGTTTTAAATATAAATATGTTTGTTTAATACAAGTATATTTGCTTAATAAAACAGGGGTGTCAGAACTCTGAGGCAGAATGTCTGAAGACCTGGTAAAATATATTTCAAGTTTCATCTGAAGTGAACAGGAATGTTGACCGCCAGAGGATCCACACTGTATCGGGCAATAATCCAGAAAGTTGCGGTTCGAAACACACCATTATCGAAAGGAAGCGCGACCTTTGAGATATATCGAACATTTTAAGTTTCATAAAATCGGTTCCGGTCCGATACGTGTTAGTATCGAAAGGAACCGAGATTTGGGGGAAATAAATATACATCTTAAGTATCGTCAAAAATCGGATAATAAATTGTGTGATGTAGAGTGACCACACACTAATATGTACAGGCGTCTCCTGGCGTGCGACGACATAATACCCCAATCAGACCGGGGTGCCGCCCTTAATACCCATATTCCTGAAGCAATGGCCCGAGAAATCCCTCTCTGGCCATTGCTGGAATAGCGTCTGTTTCTTGAACTTATGCGAGAATGTGTCTATTCTTCCCGTTCAACCAAATCTATCACTTAAGTACAGCAATATGACAGTCCTTCGTTTAATCTGGGTCTTTCCTAAATCTTTGGACAGTGATTTTAAATTATTAAAAACGGTGAAAGTATGTTCGTTACCAAACAGTATTGTTTACATTTCATTCGACTTGATAGCTTCGTTTGTCAAGCAATTAGATTTACTGCAGCATTCTGCTATGCACGGGTAAATTGGGTATAATGAAATCGTGAGCCATGACGTAACGTTATGAAAACATATTTGGTCCAATATTGACACTCGTTTAAAATGTAAAGCTTTTGTAGAGCAGCTAGTCATTGGTTGGTAGACGGACTACTGACCAGTCAAAATTTAAAACAACAATACCCACTAATTATAGCAGTGTGTAGTGGGATTACTTCTAATCAAACGACTTTGTTAATACCCTGCTGCGGCGACAGAATATGGTCGCCATAACCGTGGTGAAAGCATAGTTGCAACGCTCGATATCGCACTGGGTTTGTATGATCGCCGAGCCACGGCGTTTGTTTTGAGCATGTTCAACTGATCGCCGAGTCACGACGTATGATTTGAGCATCACCAAGGTTCTGCGGCCGACACGCGAGGCAAACGTGGTATCTCTATGAACGTAGTAGGCCTACATGCGCAGTACACACGTGGCAACGACGCTACGAAAATTGTAACATTTGAAACGGTTCCTTCATGGCGCCTTCACCACAATCCTCGGGTGTCGGCCGCGAGCCCACCATGTTACGATGATTTGACCGCGGTTGCACGATTGCCCCACAACTTCATAGGGATACCACTGCGCGCATGGTGATGTTATGAGGTTCCCCACTGCGTTTATGGAGTTCTTAAACTCATGGCGTGATTACCAAGCTTGCATTACTCTTATACCAAAGAGTTAGCCCCGGACATTATCAGACTTCTCCACGCCGTTATTAGACCTCTCCACAGATCCGGATTTTTTAAGGTTGATTTCAAATCCAAACAAACGGATTTAGTAAGAATGTATTCGCTATTATTTATTATCAATTATATATGTAATCTAATAGCAATGTCACCAACATGATTTATGAAGTAATATTGTTGTATATATGTTATATTTGTAACTTTTGGTCTTGGACCTATATTACAGAATAAACTATTCTTATTCTTATTCTTATTCGCTATATTTGCTATCATTAAAATTTACCTCAATTCCGAGACGCCCTCTGACGTAAGTTCGAAGTGGTAACAAATAACCAGGACAACACCACCCAAGACAACAATGTTCATCTGCTTTAGTCACCATGTAACAACCGTAACATTGTCCAAAAAATGTAGACAATAAACCTGAAATTGAAATTTTTATAAATTTCTGTCATATTTATGTAAGTTTGTGAACTGACGGAACGCTTTAAAACTATGGGACTGCTCTAATTTAAGAAATTTGGATTGTAAACATCAAATGCGCTTTGCTGACATCCGTATTATTAGAGCTATGTGTGAACTATGGATATGAAAATTCGTTGGGTTCCATGTTATCGAAATAACCAGGGGCCTATTTCACAAAATTTTAACTAAGATAAGATCTGAATTTTAGTTATTTGATTGGACAATATTAGATTGATTTTAGTTCTTAGTCAATCAAAATTGAAGTATCTACTAAAATTTGGATTTTATCTTTAGTTAAAATTTTATGAAACAGGACCCTGATTGCGCGGCATTTGTATATTTCCAAAAACAAAATTCAACCAACGATACTAGTGTGATTTCAATTTTATTCTAAAAAGAAATGTTACGAAGGGATAGACAAGGACAGCTGTCTATCCGTTCGGATGGGACGAAAACCGAGGTCCCGTGTACACATTGGCGAGCACGTAAAATATCCCTTGGCAGTTGGAATTTGATATAAGAGTAGGCCGTAGGGAAACTGTCCGGGCAAAAATTCCCTCATAGTACACTGTATGGTGTATGCCCGTCTTCATTAGCCCAGCTTAGGAGCAGAACAGTAGGACGTTAAACCCCATTTAAAAAGGAAATGGTAATCTTACAGACTGACATGTCATCAAAGCAGCCACACGTTCCATGTCGCCATTGTCTTTTGACTTTTACTTGTGCAGCAGGTTGTTGTACAACTACTGTTGTATTTGTTACATTATGATGCTGGGCATAACCTTGCTGTGGGTAACCTTGCTGGGGGTAACTTTGCTGTCCATAACCTTGCTGCTGCTGTCCATAACCTTGTTGATCATATCCACTTTTATCGTACTGGTGAAAGAAAAAAGAGAAATAACTTTAACGCTAAATATCTTATCCCGGGGTTGATGAATCCGAATACAATATTGTGGGTTTGGGCATTGCGGGGATGGGGGCGAAATATGGGGGAGGGGGATTAGAGTGTTAAATACTTTCCAAACAGCATTATATTGGTTGCATAAGATACCTAGGGGTTAGGGGTGGAAGGGTTTAACGGTAAACATTACTACTGTTTATTTTATTACGACAAATTTAATGAGCGCATAGCATGTTAGCAGTTTGGGTAAAGGAAGTTTAGAACCCACTCAAAACTGAAAGCGGACACCCAATACTTACTTTGGAGTGAAAAATAATGCACAAGATGTTAAATAAGAATCGTATCTTTTTAATTAGAAAAAAAAAAACACAAAAACATTTTTGTTTAGCAACCCAAGTCTGTTAAGGCATAAGATTTACAGAAATACTCCATAATACCTAAGATATTTTAAAGTAGCAATTATGTTATTAATTTACAATAAAAAAAACAATTATGCCCAGTCTTTTCAGTGAATTAAAACATGATACATTATAATAACCATCCACATACATATTTAATCTATAAAACACATATTTCGAAATACAACTTTTGAAAACGCTAATTATCTGAAAAGCATTATGATACACGATCCGTGTACCGGTACCAATGGTTAAATGTTTATTTCGTCTTAAATATATATCAGAAGCCCGTGTTTTATCGGTACGGTTTAAATTGACAAATAATTTATTTTTTCAATGTCGAAGATTTTAGATGATATTGAATTAGAGGCGTAGCTGCTTTATTAAAATTGTGAAATAACCTATGGAATGTAGCAACGTCCTTATTTACATTAACTACGATGTAGACCTGAAAGCTTATTGTATGATTTCTATAGAGATACGTGTAATTTGAGACTTATGTTTATGGATGACTGGCAAAAAGGAGATTACAATATACATATAATATGTCACGTTTAAGTACATAGCTAAATGAATACTGAAGTATTTAAGTCTACACTTGAACATGAATATAAACTTTGGGAGTCATCACAGCTCGAAATAAAATCAATTTCCGATTTACCCTTATTCGTTTTGACGACACATGTATTGGAAATTGAAATACATCACATGTTTCTATCCCAACCGGGATAATAAAATCGGACACACGCCACAGTGTGCTATAATAGATTTTGTGAGGATGGCGGCACTAGGACCCACTCTTATAATTCAAATTTCAGTTGTGAAAGGTTCCGTTTCACACATGACAACTGTGGGCGTTCAGATCAAATTGATCGGGTAGGTTATAAGTGATGGGCTAGACCAGAGTTAGTGGGTTCTAAATTTTCATACAAATCTCTTTTTTAAACAAAACATATCCGCCAAGATCTATTTCACGTCGACAATCTTTAAGATTTAAATGTGAACGGAAATATAACTCTGCGGATGCATTGGAAATTTTCTCACGCGCCGATTTATCTCACCAATGGTTTCCAAAATCTATTTCCAACGGTGGCATTAAAATTTATTGTGTTGATAATGAAGTAGCTAAGTAATGACGATCAAAAAAAAAAATTAAATTTCCTCGGGGTTCCCCCCTCGAGACCATTTAAACCAGCCCGCACAGTCAGTCGTTAAATACGCAACACCGAGAATTTAGTCCTGTTCTTAATCTTTTAAAAGTCAAAGTATGACATCGAGGTAAATGGAGAGAAAATTCACACCAGAATTTTCCTTATGATTGTCGATTGTTTTGTCACAAGAACTGACTTTAAATTTAAATTTGGCCAGGAAAAAACGATAGTGTGCAAATTACAACACAGAACACAGTCATTAAGACAGGTTCACCAGCGTGGAGGTCGCGTGTTCGATCCGTACATTGTCCCTGTGTCGACGGTAGGGAAGGACAGCTGTCTAGTCGCTTGGGTGATACGAAAAAAACTGAGGTCACGTGTATACATTAACGTGCACGTTAAGGTCCCTTGACAGTTGGAATTCGATATAAGGGTATGCCATAGTGACACTGTCCGGCAACAAGTCCCTCATATACCCGTTTTCATTATCCCAGTCGGAGCAGAACAGTAGGACGTTAAACCCCATATCATATTTATTTTTAATTAAGAGGACTACAAAGATGAGATATAACAGTTTTAATACAAACTGTCCCGATAACTCGTTTTTTTTCTAATTTTAGACTCTAGCGAATACTTTTCATTGTTCAAATTTATTTAATTACTTTATCCAATTCTATTATAATATAAATTGGAAATGAGAATTATTTTTATGTATAAAACATATTCATGGAAACTGATATGGATCAGGTGAGGCCCTACGTGGTATAGTCATATAGAGGGTGGTGTCGAAGCATTGAACCATTTACAGATAAAGTGGGTTGACCTAATAAAAACGAAAAACACCATTGAGGGAGACTCGACTGTAAATATGTCGAAAATAGTGAATATTAGTAATTTTATGGTTCGAAATGTTCACCGTCCACGTTACGTACATTTAATTATTCGTTTCTCTATGGTTCAACTGTATTTCAATAATTCGTTTGCGCGTGGGGTGGGGAAAAAAGGCAACTCCATATTCTTTGTCACGTACAACCGAGGAATCGAAACCGCGATAGTTGACTCAATGACTGACCTCATGATACAACGAGCACGAGATAACCATTCAGCCATCCAACACCCCGATATATAACACAGCATTCAGTCGGTTATGAATGCTAAAGCAAGGTTCTCACTGCGTTACGATAGGATGTCCCTATTGAGTCCACGGACTGGTATGTCCTCTGACTAACCTTGGAAGACCTGCTAGGAATATCATGATTAATCCACTATTAAAACTAAGATTTCAATCGTAGCGCTAACTGTTAAGATGTTTAGAAAACTCTAGATCCTTTTTATTAGAAGCATATGTTTTTCTATGCAGGTTTCTTTCAATATCAAAACACTCCTTTAAAAATTTTTTATAGCCACTGGAGCATGTAGCTATGGCAGAGCATAGGGGTCAATAGCGCTATAGATACCGTGATATTAAGTTGGTAATTATTATGTCAATTTAAAATATTGGGGACACGGGTTAAGTGAAACCATAATTATTATTTAATTGGCCCGAAATATAATGAAACACTAATTTTACTTTTCTTTTAATCGAATACCACAAATTTGTATTGTATTGTGGATTAAAAAAAATTGTCTGGAGCCATTCTACTTTGTGCGAAACGGCACGATCCGCTCCTTGGCTTCTCACAGGGGACCGGTACGCTGTCAGGTTTTGCCCCCCGCCACCACCCCACCTTACATTTATCTAGCCTATACGCCTATGCATCAATTTATGTATAAATTTATCTGATGTCTCAAGATTTATCTTTGTAAGAAGACACCGGTGATTATTAACATATTTAAAGTAACCGCAACCAACCATATACTTACGTATACTATTTCACATACCATCTTCTTTATATTATATATTCTTATTATTATTGACATACTTGTTCAACAAGGAAGTTACTCAAATATCTAACTAATTCATTTTATTCGTGGAAACCAGTCAGGTATAGAATTACATGTGAATATATAGTCATCGTAATGCAAGGTTCCCACTATCACGATAATAACCATTAAATTTTCCAAATTTTCTCTGTGGGTGTGAGGGTGGAGGATCCTACACTGTAAGCGACACCCTCCCACCCTTTTCCCTCTTTTGCATCATTTGCATAGCTGTTTTTGTTGCCTTTTTGGTGTAGAATCAAAGAAAAGGGTTTGAAAATACATTTTCTGCCAAGGTTTAAATAAATATTCATGATTTTGAGGCGGAAGGATACGTGGGTTGAGAGGTTGGTTACGTTGAAACGTATCGCCGAAAATTGCATGTTTGCTTGTCTCTATTTCCAGCTTGTGTATCTCAAGTTTTTCATGGTGAGCCTCATACGTGCTTTTGGGCACATTTTGCTTCATCTGTGGTAGAAAGCGTTGTACCCCACAAAAAACTGGGGAAAAAGTTAGAGTCGGTCTAAAAAAGGGAAATTAACATTAAAGTTAGTGAGGAAATCATTAGTGATCTGTTGCCTATGGAAGCGTATAGGGGTCAATAGCGCGATAGATACGGCAATATTAAGTTGATAATAAGTCAATATATTGTGATTTTTCTGACGATTTTATCTCTGAAAAGGCAATTTTTGCCAAGTTAATTGAATAACTCGCTAATTTGCATGTCGTCGTTTTGTTTTAGATGCACACGTCGACATAGCGCACGGCAATATTTTGCGAATATGTCGACATATACTACGGCGAAATGGAATATGTCGCCAAAGCTTCCGAATAGCAATATCTTACCGCAAACGTGTACATTAAAGACGAAATGGGGACATAAAACATAGCGTTCTCAATTACCTCGGCAAAAATTAACTTTTCAGAGATAAAATCATCAGAATAATCACAATATGTTGACATAATACCAACTTAATATTGCGGTATCTATCGCGCTATTGACCCCTATACGCTTCCATAGTTGCCATATTATTATTAAGTCTATAATATATTATGCAATAAAACATGACATATCGATTTAGACTTAAATCGACAATTGACTTGATGTAAAAATATCGACATAGTTTATGTCGACATGTGGTGTATTTAATGCGTATAGTCAATTTTATTAAGTCGATTTCTTGTAATATAACTCAGAAATTTGCCATGTTTTTAGTCGATATGTTGGGATATTATCTCAAAAAGTAGTGACCCAAATACGCCTCCATACTAAAACCCTGCATGTCTGAGATATTTGCATGTGAACGTGATATAGGTTCATAAGTAAGTTACCAATAGCACGTCCTATATTTTTCATTTAAAGACATATTATCACCGAAACACACATCACATTAACACATTTATTATTACATAAAATAGTGTCAGTACCCAAAGTCTTTTGAGATGTTTTCCTTGTTGCTATTTAGATACAATGACAAGACAGTATTTCTATATTTCCTCTCTTCCCCGTTGCCTTTCTGTGATACACATGCATTAGTAACATTTTCCTTTAAATGGGCTGATTTTAGAGTTAATAAACCACTGCTTGAAATGTCGTGTGTTTATAAAAATGGTTATTAGGGTACAACAACACTTACCTAAATAAATTTGAAGCGAAAATAATCTGTTTAGCATTTACGTATTATTTTAATTCCTTAAAACCTTTATATTCTTAATGTTTTGTTTTTTTCTACATATGTGACGATAAATACCAATAGATTTAGAAAGCTACTTACCTGCGACATTGTAAAATTCTAAATACGTGGCTATTAAAAAGATGATATGCGGTATAAGTGGTAATTGTAGTTTGTTAGGCGGTATATAGCAACCCCGGGACCTTCGATACGCTAACACAGTTCACCTAAATCGCTCCGCTAATTCAAATAAAACAGGTTTTGATAAATACACGCCCTTGAGAATGACATCAATTGGCAAATATAGTTCGCAATATCTGACTCTTACCCTAGACTGTTTTTGGGAGTGGGCGGTTAGGGAGGGTCAGGGTGGTAATGTGCTGGTCATTTCTGTTATTTTTCCGAACATTCAAGAATTGTTGCTCAAAAAATCTCAAATTACACATTTCTCCGAGCTGTATGTGTTATATCGCCTGTCACCGAAAACAATAAAACAATATATATATATATATATATACAGGGGCGGATTGGGGCCGGGAACCGGCCCGGGCTCCCGTGTCGCAGCGGGCCCTTTTTACTGACCGCGGAGCCAGGCCGGTATGTGTGTGTGTGTGTGGGGGGGGGGGGTCCTGGAGCTCTCCCCTTGGAAATTTTTGAAAAATGAATCCCAAATATGCGATTTGGTGGCATATCTGATTATAATCTCTGTCAAATAATATATTTCATAAGTCGATTAACTCAGGCCAAAACCCTGACGTGCAAGTAATTTACAACTATCAACCTGTGAAATTATCATATCGTCATATTATTAATTAACGTATTATCATTGTTAATGATGGCGTGGCGACCCGTTAAAGCCACCGGTCCAATACCCCCTCCCCATATACTGATCAGCAGAAAAGAAATTTATTTAGGCGAATTTTTTGTCCGACCGGCCCTTCGCCCAATCCGCCCCTGTATATATATCCATCCTCGTTTGGTTTATTGTTTTGTACGGAAGCCCATAAGGGTCAATCAACGGGCTTCTCCGTATCTTGTTATACAAGAAAACTAATTGATATTTAGTTGTATGGTTTTATCATGGACCGCATATAGAAATTGATATCTAGTTCTATGTTTTTGAGTTACATTGATACCTATTGGTAAGGTTTGGTGAACTCAAGATTGATGTTTGATTTTATGAGTCTGAAATAGATACTTTATTCGTAGTGTTTAGTTGGCCCGAGATCGATACCTTGTCATGCAGGTGTCGACCTAAGAATATCTAGTTGTTAGACCGAGGCTGAGGTCGTGTTTTATCAATCTAATTGAATGTGCGTTAGAAGGTGATTTGCAAGTGCTACAAATTGTACAGTTGTCATCTTAGGCGCGTTAATGCAATTAAATGTTGTGAATCTGATCGGGTTTTGTGTTATGCACTTTTCCATATTAACTTGAGAAAGGTTGACAGATATCGCCCCCATGAGGCATTTCCTTTTGACTCTTTTAAGGGGTGTCAGGCAAAAGGTTGTCCCCAAAACATTTTTCTGATATTTCTCCTAATTTTATTTTATTCAATTTAGTCAAAATTTGGATTATATATGAATATTTTTTTTCCCCTTCAGGTATCCACTGTGGATGCGAAATCTATCAGTGACAGGATTAATGAGTTGGATAGTCTCGTTTTAAATACAAAGTATTCTAGACAGAAACAGAAGTTAAGCGAAGAATTAAAACATTTTTTGACTTTACTTAATCCACCGAGATCTCTAGATGATGCTTCTCCTTTTGTTATGAGGCAATTTTTAGTGTTTAAGGAAAGTTGTGGTAAAAGTCAAATTCATTACGAATCCTGTCCCAAAAAGTATAAAGTATTAAAACATTCTCTGTGCGTTTGTCCAAGGCGGATGGCTGCATCTACTGTCGACAGTTTGATTGGTCGTTTAAGAGCGATTTTTCGTGACCATGGTAGAGGTTCGGATTGGAACATTAGGCTTGGGGTAGGGAATCCATTGGCCTCACCATCAGTAAAAAACCACCTTAAAGCGGTGCGCATTGAGCAAGCAAGGGCGCTTCTTTAGTAAGAAAAAGGCCAAACCTGTATTTTTGGACAAAATCATTCGTATGTGTAGAGCCATAGATGTTGATGTATCTAAGGAAGCTTTGACCAGGACTCAAAGATATTGTTTAGCTAGAGATAAGGTTTATTTTAAGTTACTGTGTTTCTCAGGTGACAGAGCTGGTGATTTGGGTAGGTTGAAGTTTTCTCAGGTTAGGAAACTACCAAATGGTGAAGGTTTATATATTCATATGTCTGAAGGAAAATCTTTAAGTTCAGAACCAAGAAGGTTAATTATTCCTCCCGTGGAAAACAAGGAAATTTGTGCTGTTTTGGAGTTGGAATCTTACATTGGAGTGTGCGACTCGCTTGGAATAGAACTCAATTCGGGTTATTTGTTCAGACCTTGTTCTGCTGGGGGCGTAGGCGTAAAATATGCACCTGTGTCCTCTTCAGCTATGAACCACCGGCTTAAAAAAACATTTGTCGGCTGTCAAGCTTTTTAACGGGGAAACTCCACATGGTTTACGTAGTGGGTGTGCTATTAGCCTCAAGAGTTTGGGTGTTTCAGATAGAGACATTTTGTCTCACGTTGGGTGGAGAACGAATTCCATGCTAGAGGAGTACACCATTCCACACTCAGTGTTGCAACAAGGGAATACCGTGGGTTTACTAGCTTCTCAACTGAATGTTAGCGCTGGTAGACAGGTCCTCGAGGTTGAGAATACTCTATCAAATTGGAAAGACTTAGATTTTATTTGATATTTTTCAGTTTGATGCTAGACAAGAAATTAAAAGGTTAAAAGAACAAATGGAAGAACAGAAACACAAACAAGAGAAAGAGTCGGTTGAGGTAATGGTTAGAGAAGTTAAAGAATATGCCTCCAGAACTTCGGACATAAACCTTGACACTCTGCACCAGAAACTCATTCTTCTTGACGAGAAAGCTAGGAAGTCATGCGACCAAAGTGCGGAGGAATATGGTTTTATTCTCCAACGGTTTTTGGCGAACAAACATAATCCTAATGTGGGCTCTTTGATTGTGTTCATGCTTTCATCCAAAAAAGAATATCAGTTAATGGAAAAGGAGCAGAAGTTTATTAAAGCATGGGGGGATCAACCTTCAAAACAAAGATTTCATAAGCCCCGCTTTATACCGCAAAGTCCCAAAATTATATGTTTTAAATGTGGGGAAATGGGCCATGTTGTTGCTAAATGTAACAAATAATTTGTGCTTTATATATTTCTAGAGTGTTAAGGAAATATGTAACACTTGGGTAGACTATGAAGGAAAACCTTGTCAGTGGAAAGAAGTCAAGACAGCTAAGACAGCTGAATATGTGTTATGTAACCCTTTGGAAGCTTCTATGCAGAATTTAGTTTTTAGAGATCCCAATAACTTTAGGGCAGGAAGTATTCACTCGCATGTTGATAAATGGCGGGATATTTTGTTGGAATCACCGAATTCTATCAATATTTTGAATTGGTTAAGTGACAGAGTTAATGTAGAAAATTTTGTAGTTCATTTTAACGGGTTTTATGGAAGTAGAAAATATGATCATAGCTATCCACCTCCTAAAGTGTTTTCTAATTCTAACTCTTGTCTAAATTTTCAAGATTTTATTACAACGGAAATTAAGAACTGTCTTTCCACTGGCGCCATTACTATTTGGGGTAGAGTAAATGAGGTATCCCCGCCTTTCGTAGTTTCTCCATTAACTGTCTAGCCTACTAAACCACGATTATGTTTAAACATGAGATATCTTAATTGTTTGATGAAGGATTGCCCTTTTTCCTTAGATTCATTAAATGATATTCCTAGATTTGTGACCAATTCTTCTTTTCTAACAAAATTAGATGACAAGAGTGGGTATGACCATGTTTTTGTATCCAGAAACTCACGTAAACTTTTAGGTTTTCAGTGGAATAACGTTTACTATGTATGCAACACTATTCCATTCGGATGGAAGAATTCTGCTTTTATATACAATACCTTAAATACTCATGTTTCTTCCTATTTACGGTCTATTGGCGTAAATATCCTAATTTATATCGATGATCGTTTCGTTGAGCAGATAAATTCTAATTTGACATTGTCAAACTTTGAACGCGCTAAAATCGCAATTTACGTTTCTTGTGAAGTTGTAGTTCGTCTTGTTTTTTTTTATTGGTTTGCAAAAGTCTACTTTAATCCCAACACAACGTTTAATTTATTTAGGAATGTGGGTTGATGCGAAAAAACAGACCTTTCGTCTAACAGAGGAAAAAGTTTGTAAATTTTTGACCCTAAGAAAATTTATATTAGAATCTAATAGTATAAATTTATTATCTTTGCAAAGATTTGCTGGGAAAATAATTTCGTTTTCTTTAGCAGTACCAGGAGCGAAATTTTTTGCGTCGGAATGTTTTAACGCTATTTCAATGTTGTCGGCTTCGAAAGAATTTGAGCGTCTTTTATCGTTAGAATTGAGGGAGGAAATTGTATTTTGGGGGTTTCTATCTGACTGGCAGGGTTCTAAGCAATGGGTTAAGGAAGAGCACCTAGTTTTATGTTTGTCTACTGATGCTTCAAATTTCAAATGGGGTGCTGAGTTTATTCTCAATAGTAAGAAACAGTATTTCGGGGACTATTGGCGGTCATCTGAAATCGATTACCCAATCATGATAAAAGAGGCTTTAGCTCTTTTAAGGGCTTTAATTTGTATTAGACATGATGTAAAAGATTACCGCTTAGATGTTAATATCGATAATAAACCCCTTTTAGATAGCTGGAAAAAACAAGGGAGTCGGTCTTCAATTTTAAATAACACTCTTAAGGATATATATTTTATTCTGCAAGAATTCAACATTCACATGAATTTAGTTTTCATTCCATCTTCGGATAATCCTGCTGATGGTCCGTCCAGGGCCTTTTTAAAATCGGATGCTTGTCTTTCAGACTTAGCATTTAAGAGAGTTGATATAATATTCGGACCACATACTATTGATCTCATGTCTCTTGATTGTAACGCTATGAAGGGGAGGGATGGCGTCACTCTCCCCCATTATACCCCTTATAGCACTCCAAACACGTCAGGTATAAATGTTTTTGCACAGTCGATAAGTTCACACGAGAACACGTATGCGTTCCCCCCTTTTAATATGATCTCTGCCGTTATCAACTTAATAAAACAGAAGCAAATAAACTTTACCTTGATTGTTCCGGCTATCTCCCCTATCCCAGTTTGGTTTCCACAAATTTCCTTGGCAAACCAGATAGTTGTATTAGCGTATAAAGGTGACAAAAACATTATGTTATACCCAAGTAAGGGAGGTTTCCGAAAAGACAAATTTGGTTTACCTTGGAATTTGTGGATTGTAAGATTTTGTTTTCAAACTCGGAAGGAAAATTTATTTAATTTCGGTCCAGTTTTCTTTAGAACGCCAGTATTACGTCACCATTCAATGTTGCTTATAGGGGATTCTATTGTACGTAGTATTGTTAATATGTCGGGTATCAAAGTCTTTTCAATTCCAGGGGCATCAATTTTGGATATATCTCGGAATTTGATTAATTTGGCACAATCTGTGTCTTGTATTTTCCTGTACATTCACGTTGGAATCAATGTTAACAGAACCCATTTCGAGTTTGAACAGTTAGCTCAATGTTTTCGTGATTTTGACATTCTTCGAAATGTCTTAAATGATTTGTTCAAAAGCTCGACAATATTTTTGTCATCTGTTTTAAAGACTTCAGAGGTAGATATAAATGCAAGGGTTTCGTTAGTGAATAAAAATTTAGCTAGAATGGCGTCAGCTAATTCCTGGTATTTAATTAGGCATAATAATATAGGGTCAGTTGACTTGGCAGATGGCACACATTTGAATGAGGTTGGGGCAAGAAAATTACTTCAGAATTTTCTTGAATTAGAAAAGTTGTAATTTGGATGTTTTGTATTAAATACATTAAAATATTTGGTTTTTCTTTTCAATTTTATCTCGAACCATCCCATTACATATACATGTATTAGGTTGTTCTGAACTAAACCGGTTTTGGTAGTCACGGCGATTCGGTTAGTCGATGTTTCGATGATCTGCCAATGGAGGTCCCTGGGTTTTGTGGGAAAGATCATCGGGATTTTCCGGCGTCTCTAATTCTTATTGCACAGGACCGAGGAATTATAAAGGGATAAATAGTTTTAGGTTGGTATAAAACACCGATGTATTGAAATTTGAGAAAAGAGTAGGCCTTAGGGCCACTATTTGAAAAAAAAAAAAGAAAGAAAAAAAAAAAAAAACTTTCCTCATGGCACATTTTTTGGCGTATGCTCGTCAAAATTAACCCTGAGTTGAACAGCAGGTCGTCAAATGCATGTCAATTATAAAACCCTTGTTGGGAAGTTAAGTTAGCAGTGCATCAGGAAAAGGGTTTAGAAGTTGAAGTGAGAGTTGGAGACTTTGGGGGGGGGGGGTATAAAGCAGAGCCATGGCACCGCATTCCTATTGTATGACTGCTGCAGGGGTGAATGGTTAGCGGTAAGCATTTCCCTCCAGCTCTTACATCTGAAGGAGAAGGTGTAAGTTGAGGAAAGTATACTGTTCACAACTCTACCTCCGCCCGGAAGTATGTAACACGTGGCATGACTGTATTTGTCACTTGCCCACCAACATCTGCATGGTTTATAGAAATAGTACCAGTTTTATGGTTTTGTAGTTTGTCATTTTGCTACCCACCCTCCCACCCTATTATCGGGTTTTGAGCCTTCTTCCTCCAGTTTTGCTTCAGGCATTTCTCTCCAGCTCTTACATCTGAAGGAAGAAGGTTTAAGTTGAGGAAAGTATACTATTTTGCTAATAAATTTAACAAAACATCGCCCATTCAACGGCCATTGTTGAATGATACCATCTTGTCGTTCTTCGTAACACCCCCGCTAATCTCGTGAGTAGTACAGAAAAAGAAATGTGAAAATAACAATTTTCTCGGGATTATCTGTTAATCAATCTTTTGCTTTATTAAACGACTAACCTGATCATTGTTTTCACACTTAACGGAACATTATTTGATACTGATTGAATAAACTGAAAGTACCGACTAAAAGTCGCTATATTGTTAAATAGACGTTTTAAGCGCCACCTATAATATTACATACATGTACGGGAGTGAATAAATAAATATAATTAGGTAATCATTTTTCCCCTCAAACTTATGACATATTTTACGCACATAAGTAAATTTTTTTTTGATATTATTTTAGCTTTTAATCGGGTCAAGCTTCCAAATTTTCATGATCCTCGGTGGCTTGGTGGGTATGTCCCAGACTCGGTCTCGGGTTCGCTGCCGGTGTTGGAAGAGAAAGTCCCCCGGGTTTTCCGTCCTATATTCTTCTGCACCTAACCTGGGCTAAGGAAAGATGGGCGTACGCCATACAGTGTGCTATGAGGGAAATTTTGACCGGGTAGCGGGGCTACGGCCAGTGGGTACACGGGACCTCGGTTTTTCGTCCCTTCGGTTCCTGACGAGGAACAATGTCTAGTCGTTCTAATGGCGTACGTAAATGAACCCTGGACGTTGGAATTTGAAATAATAATGGACAGTGGCGCCTCTGCCCGTGCAAAATCTACACACTTCATGGCGTGTTCTCGCCTTGATGCTGAACGACGGGACGTTAAACTCGATTCCATTTAAAGATAAATTAAGGGAGAATAGATAGGCCCAAAAAGATGACTAATGTAAAGGGAATTTGCTGAAAATTTCAGTTTCACTCTGAACCGAGAATTTAGCGATTGAATTTTGCGCATAGCCTCGATCATCATTACTAAAGTCGGTAAGATAAAAAAAACCCACATAGTCTCGATTATCCATTTTTTGATTTAATCACGAATCAGCGTTGAGCATCAGATCGGATCTTTATACAGTAAATATCGTAGGTTAAAGGTGGCATCGACAATTGGTAATGCAGATTATGCTGTTGCATAATGTATGTTTAATTTCCAAATCACCGGGTTGTCTTATGAGGTAAAGGGTCTCTTAAAATAGCTTTTTTTCTACTGGTGTATTTCTATATTATTTAAATAATATAAGAATAATTTACTTTATACGTAACATATTTTATATATCTTTAGCCTATTACTTCTCTCAAAAATATTGAGAACGAATACATGTATTGCAAAAAAAGGAGGCTAAATCAATCGATAAATGCTCGAAAAATTATCATATTTATTCATCTTAAAAAATGTACAATAATTTGCCTTTGTACGTAAAGTACAAGGGGAGGGGTCTGGCAAGAACAGCTGTCTAGTGCACGTAAAAGATCCCTTGACAGTTGAAATTCGATATAAGAGTAGGCTGTAGTGCCGCTGTCCGAGCAAAATTTCCCTCATAGCACACTGTATGGCGTATTAGCACAGTTCGGAGCAGAACAGTATCATGTTAAACTCCAATTCATTTGGAAACATTAAAATACAAGAGGAGAGGGGTGGTGGCAATTACCCCGGAACCCCTCAACGGGCGCATAATATAGAAATTTGAGAGGGTGTAAACAATGTATAACTATACCATTTATAAATTCGTTTAGTTATGGCACCATAGAATGGGATCAATAATGGCCCAATCCCCAAAACCCCTACCTCCAGACACAAAACCGGTGATTTAAAAATGAAATAAAGTTTAACACCCTGCTATTTTGCACTGACTATGCTAATGAAGACGGGAAAACGCCATGAAGTGTGCAATTTCTGGGGATTACGGACATGGACATGTATTAATTATTTGGTTAGAGAGAGTTCTGGGGGAATTTTTTTACTTTTGAATTCCAATTGTTTTACTGGCCTTGAATATCACCGTTGAATATTTTTAATATTTCCTGATGATGAACTTAAGCAGTCCTGCCAATTAACCCCGGCAATCTGCTGTGGACGAGGTAGGCCTAAATTCCTATGTATTTTACATTGAGGCCATTGAATAGGTACATAACTTTTTTTTATAGATAAATACCAATAATTATTATCACCAAATCATACCGCGCATCGGTTTAATTATCGGTAGATAGTTCCATATCTTTCTATTTCTCTTTAAATATCATTTCTGGTGTGTTCAGAATTTTATAATCGTGAAATTCACAAGGCTGTTTATACATAAGATTATATTATCAGTTGTTAACCAATTTTGAAATCCACGGAGAATGGAATTTTCCGATGGCATTTCGTAGATCGCGATAATGTCCCAGCTAATGAACGCTTTGAATTATATTGCCGTAAAAGGTACTATGTCATATGAGTTATTGTATGCTACACAGATGGTTAAATTTAGTGCCGCGAAACTTGCACGAATTTCCCCCGCGGTCTGCATAATTAACACACAAAACCAAATAATACACACAATTTGACGTGTGATTTTTTGTTTTAAATACATTTTTATAAAGACGATAAACGATGTTTAGACATTCCGAACTGTTATCATCAAGAATGTTTCGATTTCAGTATCTGTCGAATGAAAAAAAAAACAAGTAATTTAATCAGTAATCAGGAACATTAATGATATGAACATTCGGAAAGTGAATAAATATGGAAATTATTGAGAAGCGGTGGTCTTTTTCATACGAAATATGATCAATTAAAATTATGAAATAAAGTGTGTTTATCTATATATGTTAGCCACAAAGTTGACTTTGATTGACTGGGCTCTAATGTGTTTTATAAAAGTATATATAACATACACGGGTGAAATTACGGGGTGAAAAGCAACATTATACATGTATTTACGAGTATTCGTATAATCGGTAAATAAAATTTAGTAGACTGACAATCAAATGGTTTAAAATTAATGTCATTGTCTCCAGTTGCTATTTTCTTGCCCAAACTCAAACGATCGAAAAGACAGTATGCTGTTTCGATTACAACACACGTGGTTATCATAACTTACCCCCTTCAACATAATTACGATGGTTTAGCCCACAACGTCACGTGTATAATGTTGTGACGAACACACTCGGCAAATCTCGGCAGATTCCGTAAACTACATCTAGCCTCGGCTTTATGACAGTAAGTGATATGTACCTACGCCCATACATTTGCGATGCGGCTACCGTTTTAGTTTAACAGGAAAACTTGACGCTATTACACAAATTGGGAACCTATTCGGCTTGCGACCTATTCGACCCATCGATCTGCAACCTGTTCGTTGGAAACTTATTTAGAATAAAGACAACAGCCGCCTTAACTCATCTATTTATCAACCAATAAAATCCAACGTTATGTCTATCAAATGAAAGTAGAATATATTATTTTTATCCATTCCTTTAGCTCAGAATAGAAGTGTAATTTCGTCAGCTGGATCGGTCGAATAGGTCGCTAGCTAAATAGGTCGCCAACTTGTGTTCGGAATGGGCGCAGCTAAGGAGTATTTATACTCCTAGGGCACAGCCATGTTTCATCCGGAACCTTTAAAGTAGTTCAAATATGGCGGAATTCATCATACAGCCGAGTTTAGATTGTCCTAAATCCTCCGAGGTTTGCCGAGTGGTGACGAACACAGACGAAAATACAAGCAAAAACATTGACTTTTCAAGAGAGAACCTCTTTTTTCCGTTGGGATGTTTAATTGTGCAATGAATTTTATTTAACCGGAGGTGATTTTAAACACATAGGTAAGTTTATAATAACTTAAGTAGAGTAGTTTGTTCATAATCGTAGAAATCCGTTTATTATTTACCATGGTACAGACAATAAGTGTTGCTCCATGCTAGACGTTGGTGGGGGCGGGTGGGGGAAGACGTAGCTATCTTGTTAACAGTTTTTGCATTAGCAGCGTCTAATTTAAGTGTATGGGGGATTTAGTTTTAAATTGAGGTTAAATGTTCCCTTATTCCAATTCAGATATCCTATTTAAAATACCGTTTATACAAATATACATGTTTAATTGTTACAATTTCCATACATTGAATGAATATTATTTGAGACAATATAAATCTATTGTGGACATGCAATTATAATGTATGGAAGTTTAATTTTCAAAAAAAATTCAGATGTAATTAAGTTCGGGGGTCGAAAAGATGACCTAATAAAGTTGGAGGGAATTTCATCTTGAATAACGGTATGTGATGTCCAACAGCTTCTTACAAGTGGTTTAAGTACCGTGAAATAAACCTGGAAGTATTAAAACATAAAATATATTACATTTAATATACAATGGAAACCCAGTATCTCATACCGGGTTAAAGATATACTTCCTACGTGACCACGAGCCTAAATATATTATCTTCGACAGGACAATATATCATTATTCAGAAAATAAATTGCCATTGATATTCAATGACACCCCAATATTTGCGACAGGGTTAAATATATCATATTTCCTAAACAGTTATATTATAAAACATTATCGTCGTCTGGAAAACAAAGCCCACCTACCGGGAAAGTCGGTGAACTGTCAAAAGGGTGTATCTCCGAATTTCTAAGATTACGAAATAGAACCTTTCAAAATTTCCACAAATCAAGATACGACATTTGGAAACATGATACCCAGAACAGTTCTAATTGGCGTAGAGATACACAGCTTAGACAGAAATGGCATATTAATTAGGAGATGTTAAAAATGCAAAAAACTGTATTCGACTAATTTCCTGAGATACACCCTTTTGACACTTCACCAACGATCCCAATTACATCCCACTTTCAGGCGCGGATACAGTGGGGGGGGGGCGCACCCGGCGCACGCCCCCTCTATTTTTAGAGGTGGCGAACAATTTTTAGCTCCATATATACTCTCGAGAAAGGAGAACAAAAATAGTTTAGGTTGGAAATCGTAATTTACAGTACTAGTATAAATTTAGTCCTTGTGAGCATTTTTTACACTCAAAAATCTCAGTTCCGGGCTTCGCACTCCCAAGTTGGTGCAGCACGCCCCCTCTTTCTGAAAATCCTGGATCCGCTCCTGACTTTTATCTCATTGCCAGTGGCAACCTTTGATAAAACTGTCCTATTTATCCGGGTATCAGAAATGAACAGTACGATTTCCAGAAAGTATACTGTTCATTGCCGACAAACGAAAGCTCGAAAGCTTTTATACCAGCATTGAAAATAAACAGGATGAAAACAAAGCCTAGAAAGTATTGACCCACGTTTTGCGCGTTTTGCAAACAGAGGACCTACTCATGTTTGACGGAACATTGAGTACATTGTTAATACAAATGCCCCTTTAATATCGCTATTAAACACTCCTCTGGAGTCTCAAGATAGTATTTTGTATCAGTATTTCGTTTCATCGGGGTACAATCTGCGCTGGGATCTATCGTGACAAACAATCAGTGTATTCAGTTCCCAAATCACAAGCAGACCCTCCCTGATGGTCTATTGGGCAATACGATAGCTCACTAACCGGAAGCTCCTGGATTTAGATAACTTATTAGACGAGAAAGTGCCTCGACAATTTCCGGACTTCTCCGTGTTAATGGTGCAGGGCGGAAAGGGAAGGACAACCTTTTGTCGTTCTGATGGGACGAAAAATTATGGTCTCGTATACACGATGGCGTGCACGTAAATGGAAACTTGACAATTGGATTTTAACGAATATTAAGCGGTATCACCGATGTTCTGGAAAATCTCCCTCGTAGCTTACTAGTACAGACAAGTAGGGTGTTAAACCGAATTCCAGTTCAACACAAACCAAGCGAGGGCCATCTTAAACACCAAATTGTAAAGATATTTTATCCGTTTACCGTGTCTTGAATCGTGGGTCACAATATTAGGCCGTACGTCAATGTGTGCCAAAATAACGAATTGTAACGTAATGATCTACACAACCACCATAGCTATCATTGTGTTTATTAAGTTTACATATTTTTACCTGCTATGCAAGCTGTGAGATAGCATGCTATATTTCCTGCTATCATGGCCTTTAATATAAGATTTACCACCACGCCTTGTCGCTTTGGTACCAATGCTGATAAGGATCCCATCATGATTCCCATACTAGCAAAATTAGAGAAGCCACACATGGCATACGTAGCAATCACTGTTGATCGTTCCTAAAATTTCAGTTCACAAGTAGGAAAATAGTTTTTACAAATCACCAATATCATTTCGGGATAAGATGGTTTATTTACAATGTTTCTTTCTTTCACAATGTCAATATGAAAGCTGTACGAGCTGCCCGGTGTATTATAGTTATTCTGCATGGATCTGATTATACATCACAAAATAAAACCAAGTACGAACAATCGAAATCATTTGACAAAATTCGAAGTCTTAAAAAACGGTCGATGCAAATTGTGTAATCAGCAAATAGACTGTTCACCGTGTACAAAATACACGACAAACAGTGGTAAGAGGTGTCCGGAAGATTAAGCTTAACCTTCCTGGTGCCATATACACTCACCATGGTTGCTTCCAAACTCAAACCATTAGATGAAATTGCGGTAAAATAGCGTGACTATCGGTATGCAAAATGCACATGATGAACAGTGTTAACGGTGTAGCAGCCAGGCATAACCTGGGAGATAATACACGCGTCAATTAAATATATCTACAATAAAAGCCGAGAGAGACACGTTATATTAACCAATCAAGTCAACCATAAAACTTTTTAATGGTTTCTATAAGTTTAGTGCGCAAGTATCCTTGTAGCTGATGGTTAGATGACAATTGCCTCGATCTACTTAAACAATCAGAATAAATGGAACAAGCTCTCGTGTAACGTGTTTGCTGAGACAAAATTATAAAAAATACACCTACCGAAATAACACCATCAGTAAGGGTCCGGTTCCACTGTGTCAAGAAAATGTCATCTCGGTTATAATGCCAGGTCGCATTGGTTGCCAGAGTTGATGTATATTGGATGAATAGTTCTTGGTTGTCTCTTAGCTTTCCCAACATAATATAAGCCAATCCGTTGGTGCCTACTAGTTTATAACCAATCAGTTTAGCTATTGCTCTACAATCACCAATATCGACACCCATTAATAACGGCAGTGGTAGAAACAAGTATGATACCATAAACTGAAATATTTTAGGATTGATTTGGAGTAGAAAATGAAACGAAACGACATGGGGTTTAAGTATGATACCAACTGAAATATTTTAGGATTGATTTGAAGTAGAAAATGAAACGAAACGACATGAGGTTTAACGTCCTCTGTTTTGATCCGACTAGTCTATTGAAGACGGGCCTACGCAATACACTTTGTCATAAGGAAAATTTCCCCGGACAGCGGCGCTACCGCCAACTCTTATATCGGATCTTTTAAGTGCACCCAATGTGTGCACGGAACCTTGGTTTTCGTCCCAATGCGACCTCCTAGAATGCGCCCTGCACCACCGACAAAAGGAAATCATATCCGAACTCCCAGTGAACTTATTCAACCAACACTTGAGTCAAATGGCGTGCTTTTGGTTCCCGCTTGCGCGTGACAAGGAGGAGGGTCGCCTGTCCAACCTCGTGGGTTTTCACCGGTTAAACCGGTTTCCACTCACTGCTAAAGATCCCTATTATTGAATTAACGAAATACAATTGAACCATTATGCCAGTCCCGAAATGACCTAGCTTGTGTCTGAAAAAGACTGACACCTATCCTGAAAAAGACTGACACCTTCTTATAGTCTTCAAAATCATTATTTTTGTTTCAAATTTTTTTTTTTAAAAATTGAAATTGGTTTTTTTAAAAATTTGAAATTGGTTTTTTTTTAAAAAATTGAAATTTTTTTTTAAAAATTTGAAAATGGTTTTTTTTTAAAAAAATTTGAAATTGTTTTTTTTTTTTATAAATTTGAAATTGTCTTTTTAAAAAATTTGAAATTGTCTTTTTAAAAAATTTGAAATTGTTTTTTAAAAAATTTGAAATTGTTTTTTTAAAAATTCGAAATTGTTTTTTAAAAAATACAAATTACCTTTTCCAAATTTTAAATAAATTGTTTTTAAAATCATAAATTTTGCAACAATTTATGAATTAAATTCCATTATATTTTTTTTTAACAAATTATGAATAAAATTGTTAATATAATAAATAAAATTAAATCTTAAAGTTTTAAAATTAAATCTTAAAGTTTTAAAATTAAATCTTAAAGTTTTAAAATTAAATCTTAAAGTTTTAAAATTAAACCATAAAGTTTTAAAATCACAAATCAATGTTTCAAAATCAGTTTATACATAATTAAAATTAATTAAAATTCTAAAGTTATACATTTTAATGTTATAGATTTAAAATTATAACTACTCTGTGATAAATTTACCCACCTGGAAGGTCAGACCCTCTACTCCTATTCTTTCACCAAACCATATTAATGTGGTATTGATAAATTGTAAAACAGCGTAAAATACATAGAGATTCACTATGACACTAGAGTACACTTTTACAGCATCTAGAGCTCCTCTACCAGTAGCATCTATTACATTCTTATATTTCCTGTAAACAAACGAAATAGGTAGAATTTTTGAATGGCTCATACAACTTTTTTTATTGTGTTCATATCAATACAAAACAAAATAATACTACTAATTTATCACATAAAACGAGTCATTAAGAAGTTATTTTCAAACAAACTTTATCTTTTAATGTATTGGTGCTAACAACCATGAATTGGGCAAATACATCCTTACACATTAACCGTCTAGAGAAAGCTCCATCCCCAGTAGCAATTAATATCAAAGCTTCTTGGTTAGTTTGGACGTCTATATTAGCATAATTTAGGTATGACAATAAACAACTATATTACAATTATAAGGAAATAAAAATAGCTTACTCTAAGTGAATAGTGTCACTGTATTTATGTTTATTTTTCTTGTTTAATTTTGATTCTGGTACCAATAGCTTGGATATAGCAAACGATGCTGGTGCTGACATAATACAAGCTGCCAAAAGATGTTCAGCTGGAGCCTAAAAAACAAATCCTACTGGTTGTAGTCAACGCATATAATCTATTGGTGGCAAACGGATTATGACTGCCATACTCTCTGACCTTTGCTACTTAGTTTTTAATTTTTCTAAATCGCCGGAATGCTGTTTCGGTTGAGAACTTGATGAGATTGGACCCGGGTACTAACCCTATTCGAGTAAATAAACCTCTGTAAAAGTATAATAAATAATATAAAGTAATCTTTGCTGAGATCTTTTATAAATAGGGTTTCCATGATTGTACAGAGACTATAGAGATTCCAGGACGGTACACAGATCAGAATGTACTTACCCCGAAACCAATAAATATACCAAATACAGAACCACTGAGAGATGCAAATCCGCCAACCATCAAGGAAAAGAGTTCAGATTTTGACATGTATGGAAGATATGGTTTAACAACAAGTGCTGACTGGCTCTAGAAAAAAATGTCATGATATTTACAATTTAATAATGCTGTAAAAATATCACCCATGCACTGGGCATTAATATTCAGCAAAACAACTGTTGCTGTTGTGAGTCCATAAATTCTTTAGTGAGCCATGGTGTCTCAGTGAGTATGGCGTTGGCTCAGTACCCAGGAGGTCCTGGATCCGTTTCCTGTGTTGGCCGAAAACGTTCCTCGGTATTTTCTGGTCTGTGAAGGAGGAAATGAAAGACCGAGGTCCCGTGTCCACGTTGGTGTGAAAATAGTTCAATTAAACGTCAGTGGAAACGCCGGTGTCTTGGGAAACACTGCTTAAGGGAGATAATTCTTTAATCTTTGGCACCTAGATATGGCCGTATATGAATGTATATCTACTGATTTATATTCAATCGTTTCGGTTTTACTGTAATTTCGATAAGTTATGTTGGGCCAACTGAGTGGCAATCTTTGGCTTCTGGTTATTATTGTCTCCACCGGTAGTAATCTCACCTGGCGCTCAAAAGCATTCTGGCACGCGATACGTGTCTTAAATGCTTGATATCCAAAGTCAAAGACTTTGCTACCAGCACAATGTAGGGCGCATGTCAGTTCTTATTGTTGCAGTTGGACCATAATTTCGTTTCGATGTGGTTATGCAATTATTCAAGATTTACTTACGGAACCAAGAAACATATTAGCTGCAACACTTATAGATTCTGGCGGGGTTGTGCAAAGAGTTAAAGAAAGGGCTCTGCCGATGGCTTTAATTATATATTGCATGGCACCGAAATGGTATAAAATAGCTGTAAATGCACCAATAAAAAACAGCAGAGGCATCGACTGAAAACAAATAAATGCAAAATTTATTATTAAAACTTATTGATAGATCCCGAAACCATTTCTAAAACCCGAATTTTGGAACCAAATTTCTATTACTTTCTTCTAAGATTTTTGAGCTATTTAACTAAAAGTGTAGTTATCATTCATTCAAGTAAATTAGCTAATAACTTCTTTAAATTATTTAAACATACACTATGCAAGAGCTAAATCTGCCTATTGCACGTCTTTCTGTAGCACTGTAATTTTATCTAAATTATTAATTAGACTCAATTAACTTATCTGACCATAATCAACTCTCGATGGTTTCGCTTGCCTGGATTACAATCCTATCTGCTGCCTAACGTCCATTAATAATTGAATTAAAAAAAATGGATAATCGAGACTGATTTTATTGTACCAACTTTAGTAATGATGATCGGGGCTAGGCTCAAGATTCAATCGCTAACATCTCGGTTCAAAGTGGGTCGATTTGACTGAAATTTTCAGCAAATTCCTTTTACCTTCTCTTCTTTTGAACTATTATAGTGAGAACTACCAGCTCTTTATCTAATCTCTCATAATGTATCTTTAATAATCACATTTATTTTTACGTAACATTTGGATCTCGACTACTTTCCACATTATAAACACAACAAAATTATGTTTAATAGTAACACACACACATATATTGAACATTTTAAATGACTTTTGAACCAACCTGTAGGACAATTGCATGGTCTTTATAGGTTTTACCAAAAACAAATTCTGATGCTTTGTACCCATGTTCCATAAATGACGTCACTCTATCTGCCACCCAGGTTATGCCGAGGATACCCCACGTTGTTCTCAATAAAAACATAGCAAAAAGAAACTGTGAAGAGATTGCCCAAAATATGCAATGCCAATCAATCTGAAAGCAGTAGATTTCATTTTAAAGCTGCTGCCAATTTACTCCACACTAATCCCCGCTTGATCGTTCCGTGAGTTTCACCTCATATCCAATGAACAATCTCCTAAACGGTGTAGCACCGTGGGTCTTTCTGTCTGACGTGGAGATCGTGCGGGGGTCGCGATGGTCAAACCGGTCGCCACATCCTACGTATGACCCATGCATCTTTTCTTACTACATATTTTCGTAGCCTTGTGATCGTCTGAGATTTATCTCGGATCGTCTTTTCTTCTCCTTCACGTTGTGTTTACTTCTTACTGTTTTCTTAAGTCGTTTGTCTTCTTCAGTTATAACAATGCAAGAGTTCGTTTTTACCTTTTATGTAGCATAGGTATACATACAAGCATAGTACATGTTACAATTACAGTCAATACTAACTAAACTCTTCTCAACCTAAACCCTATAATTATTCATGCAACATATGTGATTACTATATGATTAACATACCAGATTACATTATAACCACAATCTGCATCAATCTGTTCTAAAAACATATAAGTATCAATTAAAAAAATATAATCAAAAATCAAAAGTCGCATGCAAAAACAAAAACTCTCCAAAAGTTCATCAATATACTTCAAAGTCCTATGAAAATTCACTTAAGCCTAAACACAGAAAACACAATTGTCTTTTTAAAATCTTCAAGTGTCCTAATTTCAAAACACTATAACACCTCACTGTTAATTTACAAAGTTCAGGTTTCACTTAAATTCTGTCACTGGAAATCTCAATTTGGTAAACTGGTAAACCATTTCTTCTTTTTGGATTTCTATTGGTCTGTTTCAGTTACCATAGTGTCGGGTTGAAAACTTTCTAGTTTTCTTCTAAGTATGATTGGTTGGAGACAAAATACAAATTTTATCCGTCAATCAAACATGTCATTGCCATCAGACCAAGAGCTTACTATTACTAAAAAATTTTTAAACCTTATTTTGATATTAGACTAACATTATATATTATTCTGAACTTATAAGTAACTCTTACTCTTAATTAAAATTAACCCTCAGTTGATTATTAATAAACTTTGATGTGTCTCTTTAATTATAAATTTCCAAACTAACTTTAGACTAACATTATATATTATTCTGAACTTATAAGTAACTCTTACTCTTAATTAAAATTAACCCTCAGTTAATTATTAATAAACTTTGATGTGTCTCTTTAATTATAAATTTCCAAACTAACTTTAGACTAGCATTATATACTATTCTGAACTTATGAGTAACTCTTACTCTTAATTAAAATTAACCCTCAGTTAATTATTAATAAACTTTGATGTGTCTCTTTAATTATAAATTTCCAAACTAACTTTAGACTAACATTATATACTATTCTGAACTTATGAGTAACTCTTACTCTTAATTAAAATTAACCCTCAGTTAATTATTAATAAACTTTGATGTGTCTCTTTAATTATAAATTTCCAAACTAACTTTAGACTAACATTATATACTATTCTGAACTTATGAGTAACTCTTACTCTTAATTAAAATTAACCCTCAGTTAATTATTAATAAACTTTGATGTGTCTCTTTAATTATAAATTTCCAAACTAACTTTGACCTCTTGACCTGAACTGAGTAAGTGACAAGTTTATAATTTTGTAATTGCGTTTTCATTTTGTAATTTCCGTTTGTGTTTTAGAATTCCACCATGATTATTTAATAATTCACTCGTCAGTAATGTGACCTTTTTGACCTAATCATTTACAATTTTAACCAAAACAAGTGTACTGTTATCATACACCACTCAATGTCTAAAACAAGCAGGGTCCTTGCCTATTCCAACACTAGTGTGACGTAACATTATTTAGAATTATATTCAGAGAAAACGGTTGTACACACCATTCACTTAGAACACAGTCTATATTTTATAAACATGACAATCAGAATATACCTAACTTTTAACTACACATATAGAACTATCTCCTATATATTAACGCATTACGTGACTTTTAAAACCGTTTGTTTATAATAACCCGACCTTATGTCAAATTACACATTCCAAATCACCTAGTATTAACAATTTAAAGCAAAATTTAATAAAGGACACAAAATAGCATTTAACAAATATATATTGAACGTTTATATTACGTTTCTAAAGCAAAAATTACATAAAAAATATATACGGACAAAATCTACCATATATCCTCTCCTTAAACTCCTATAAAACTCGTATGCGATAATCTCACAATTTAACGAGCTGTTAATTTCAGTTTTTCCCAAGAAAAACTATACCCAAAATCCCTAAAGTTAACCACATGGGATTTTAACATAACCCAACTTTTTATTCAAAAGTTAAATTACCATAATCTTGAAACCTGGACTAAGGGTTTCAAAATTTCATTGTTGAACACATGGACGACACAAAAACACAAAAAAATAGTAATGTAACTTTTTAGTCAAAAGCTAAATTACCACATTTAGTCTATAATCGACTAAAACCATAACCTTGAAACTTGGACTAGAGTCCCAAAATTATTTTATATACGAAACAACGAAAAATACAGATTAACGAATCACAGTAGAAAGCACGGCCAGCTTGAAAACTAGAGTTAAACACTCACAAACGTCATGCTTAGATCTGCCGTCTTACCACAGCAATCCGGAGACAACATTAGTTCCTATTTTATTCCTATTCCGTTTCTTTATCATTATTCATTATTCCTTGGTTATATTCCCTACTCCGTTTCTTTAATTTTATTAATTCGTAGTTATATCAAAGAAAATTTTGTTTGTTTTAAAAGCTACTCCGTAGAGACTCTCTTTAGCTTTAATTACTACAGGTCATGTTAACCCGATAATATACATACCTACCTCATGATATTATATTGTTTACTAAACCTATATCAATCAAAACTTATGAATGGATATAATGTATTTCCTACAGTTAAATTTTAACAATTTAGATTCTAATTAGATTTTTAAACTTAAATGAATATTATTTGGTCTTTTAACAAATGTAACATATCTAATTTAACAAACAAAATGTATTTACCAAGATTTTTGCGAATATCATCCGATTTCTCGTATTTCAAAAAGTCTTCTCTGTTGCTGTATTTTTCTTCTTAGCGTGTTCCAATATGGATTCTTCTTCAATAGTAACTTCGTAACCCAAAGGTCGAAACTTCAGCACGGCACCAAATCAAATATTTATGTATTCTTCTTCTATATGGCTTCCACCAGAATTTTATTGCCAAATTTTATTTACCAGAATTTTCTTTTTCCACCAAAATTTTTCTTCTGTTGCTGCCGACCCAAAAGGTCGAAACTGTTACGGCACCAAATCGAATATGTATTCTTAATCTAAGTGTCTTGACGTAACCTCTGTCCAAGCATGTCCCAGACATGCTCGATGGGGGATGATCTCTCAAACAAGGGATCACGCGAGGGCGTCAGGCGAGAAGGTGACCCCTATGCAGTCGATTCCGAATCGTCTGCCCACTCACTCTCACACCAGTGTCTGTTTGAAGACGAGCGCTGATCTGATTTGCTGTGATGACACGATTTCTTAAAGCCAAGGTACGGATAAATCGATCCTGGGCTTGAGTTGTCGCCCTTCAGACGCGCAAGTTAAACTAGTTTAACTTATCCGGCGATAGTTAATTCAGCAATTTTCGTAGTCTGAACGCATATGTGGAGATTTTAAACTAGTTTAAAATATCCACCTCCGTAGGTGAATTGAATTCAGCTTTTTTTTTTTATCTGGTTTAACTTTCGGCGTCTGAACGGGTAGGATTAAAATATCCGGATATTTTCACCCTGGACATGCGCAGTGCGTAGTAAATAACAATCTTAGAAAAATGGCGGCTTCTTGTTCTTTTCAGTGCTCATGCGCGTTTACCTCTGACCCTTGACCGACGAGGTCAGGAACATGGTCAGGAATGTTAATCGAGTATAGTGCCAGTATCTTAAAACACGTATGAACGCAAAAATTGCCGGATAAAAATCGCCGGATAAGTTAAACCAGTTTAGTTATAAGCGTCTGAACGGGGTAAGCGTGGTCTGTCCTGTACAGATTGTATATCACGGTATCTGGACCATAGCCTGCTTATGACAGACTGAGAAACATTAGATAACATTAGATAATGCTTTATTTCGAGTAATTATCAGTGGAATGATTAGAATTGGCAAGGTTTAGCACCCAACATTAAATAGGCATAACAAAGGCATTTATTTCCAAAATATTGAAAATGTAAAGACACTTACAGCGGCTATTCTTCTGGAAGACAAAATGCAAGTCAATACTAGTACCACCATTCCAGCTAAAGATGCGAGATTCTGGGGTTGTTTTATTGCTACCTCTATAACTATATAAACTACAGCAAATGCTATCATTGCAACATATAAAAACCTGAAGAAATGTAACAAAATATGACACAAATTAAAGTGTAGCCCACGGGTTGCTCGCAAGGCAGCTGTTCGAAATGAATTGAAATGAAATGTGGTTTAAAGCGGGAATTTCATATTTTCTAAGAAAAAAAAGTCAAAACATATTTATTTCTGTCTTTTGTTCAATAGGTTGTTAAACCACTAATATACACTCATAGTCATTTTATCCACACTTAAACATCTTTCACGTACGAAATAATAACACAATTACCCCCCTTGTTTTTCCACCCCAAGCAATAGCTATCTTCAAACGTTTGAATTTGAAAATGATATTCGAAAATATTTTAAAATCCAAGTCACATTTGAAAAGGTTTACGTTAGACTTTTCAAATCAATTGGTTGAATTTTTCCATTTTTTTTTAAAATAGGTGTGTTAAGATGAAATTTATATCATCATTTAATTGGAATATTCTAAAATAATACGATTTGTTGACCAGAATGAAGATTGGGAAATAGTATTCAGTTACAACAAGAGTGTTATTGGGGCTTTAACAAGGTGGGACTTTTTATAGATACCATGTATTTAAGGCTTTATTTCAATACAATTATTTTAAAAACATAACTTAAAAATATGAAACTGCAGCTATAGAGTCCTACTGTTCTGCTCCGTCTGGGCAGCCGCACGAAACCGGGTGAAAATTTAGCATGCGCAGCACCACAAGTCTCTACAGCTAGTCTGCGATCTTCTATGGAGCTGAGCACATGCAAGTGACGCCTCCGACTACCCGAAGTAACACACGTACAGAGGCTTGTTCGGGTCCTAATGCAGTAAACGTCGCAGGCCAGTTTTGACATCGAGGCAGATTTAGATCTCACATAATGTATGTTTAATAAATAAACACAATCAATTTACATGGCATTAATAATTAAATTTGATTATAATTAAAGGACAAAATCCGTGCCAGCCATTGTCTAATGAGTGTATAATAATATCTAGTTGTAACTTTAAATGGCCGGATTTGGCTCCTCACTTGATTTCAGATTTATCATTTTTTTTAACAAAAAGGCATGTGCAATCATATTTGTATTGTTGAAAAGTAAATACTTACCATCTTATATAACATGCCTTCTTTTCACGGTTATGCAACACTGGCAGATTACAACAGGCGCATTCTTTCTTCTGAATAATCTTATGAAAAATTATTAAGATTCCTAAAACTGTAGAAACTAAAAGTCGTATTGAGCCTTCGTCTCCAAAGCGCCAATACATTGCATAGCCAAAGTACATTAGGTAAAAAATGAAAGTTATAAATTTGAAGACAACGTTTATTCGCTTCGAATACTTATTAACACATTTCTTTACTTTTGCATGGAAACGGTTGTACCATCGGCAACAGGTATTGGTGGATTCTTCGTCTTCGCTATTTTCATCATCATACACAGCTGAAAAATGACCTGGTTTAAGTACGCCCATTTTTAAAATTATTTCTCCTTCGTTTTTCAATATTGCATCACTGTTTTCACTTTCTTCAGTCTTCTGCCAAAAGAGAAAAGGTAATGAAAAAGTGGTTAACTATCAGTGGGAGACTAACATGTAAATTGGACCTAACAAATTGTACCATCCGAACGACTAGTCCATATTCGTTGACAGGTCCCCTTTCCTGGAAACCAAGCGGAAAAAACACGCGGTATTTGGTTAGTGATTAAACGCTTTTCTTACCGAGCCACCGTGACTTCTGCCAAAAAAAGCCGAGTACAATGAAATAGTTAAGCGTGCTGTGTTCTGTTGAGAATGAAAACTTCAGCAGTGCAAACACTACGGAAATAGTGGATGGGCGAGACAGGTTATAGCTAACAAACATTAAAATTTGTTAAAACATTTAAATTGCTAAACGATTTTGAAACCCCCATTTACTAATATCCATTGCCCTGATGCCCATACATTTAAGTTTACTAATATCACTAATCCAACAGTCCTACCATTTGTGTTTAATATTAATATCCCTTATCAAATAATATCCCTTATACCTCCTAACATTTAGTTTGACTAATATCCGTAATGCCAATTATTCTAATATTTAGTGTGACTAATATCCCTAATATCGCAATTATCATTAAGATTCACTAATATTCATAATTCCAATTGTCTTAACATATAGATTGGAGAATATCCAACCTATGTGCATCTAAATTGGTATTCGAAATGGGCTATTAGAAATAATCTTTTTTTTTTTTTTTTTTTACTTACGATATCCTGATATATTTTCTCATCCGAATCCCTTCTAAAGTCAGACATACGAAACATCATGGTCAAATCGGTGTTTTTAAGACTGTGGTTCTCAAATGTAGGAGCAATACCAAATAGTTCCTCTGCTTGTGCTGATTTCTCTAAATCGACATTCAAAGTGTCACCACTTTCAACTTCCTACAATTTACAATCGACATTATTTATAAAATATGTTCATGTGGTATGTATATTTGGTTAGGTCATTTTATGAGTGACGTGGGATTTAATTACATTTCATTTTATAAAAATATATTATGAATTAAAATATTTGAAAGAATTTTAAAACAATTTCTATCCGAATAATTTTAAGGAGTCGAACGGTAAAAGAACTGGGATATCGATTAGAATGTCACGGATTCTGGTCCACGTTGACATACATGTAAACATGTAAATTAACCCTTGACAGTTACAAATTGACGAGGAGCAGGGGCAGAAATGCCGCTCTTATGGTAAAGCTCAAACCCGAAGTCATATTCACATGATAGAAATAGAAAAATGAATCTTGTGTTAGTCTCAAAATGTTATTGGCTCATGAAAAGATAAGTTTTTTGTCGGGGGCCAGTTTAACGATTCATGTTCGATTTGGATGCACGAACGACAATAACGAGTATCCAAAATTGATCAAGGGTCGCAATAACGAAATACGTATCCCTTTGGCGGGCCTGTCCATTGGCGTACGGGGAAATTTTTGACTTGGGGGGGGGGAGGCGGTGGTTGTTTGTGCCCAAAAAATGTAGTTAGGTTCTTAGTATGTTAGTCGTGGCTTACTGTACTCCAAACAATAGAGGGTTTGAGTCTTAAGATTTCTATTTAATTGCCTAACTATAGAGTCTCTGAATTTAAATTTGCTGTTAAATTGGACACATTTAAGAACACAATATTTTTTATACAACTTTTACAAAGTACAATTGTATGCCCAAAATATTTCCCCAGCATTTGGTGCCCCCCACCCCCTCCCCAGCTCGCACGCGTATAGGCCTGTAACCATCAGATAGGCGATATACAAGCTTATTAGGGTTAAAGTAATTATATAATAATATTTGATAAGAAATTGCATGTCTGAAACATGGTTAAATACAGAAGACGATGTGAACACAACATGAACGCGCATTAACGGTATAGTGTAATTACGTAATATACAATTTGTATGTCGTTACATTACGTATAACCTTAGATAGTTAAAAGACTTGAAAGGTTAATAAAATATGGACATTGGTCAATTGTTCCATTAAGTATGGTTTAAAGGTCGAGACGGAGATTAAGTAATATATTGATACTGCAGGAGACGTTAGTCGGGTGTTGTTTCAATATATTACGCAATGTCGAGATCATTAAACAACGTAAAATACAGACACTATCCCGCACTTGCTTTTCAATGAAATACGACACGCGAGTAGTATAGATAATATAGCAAGTGTTGTTCGTACATTATTGGAAATAATGCCACGCAAACATATGTATTTTGAAATTAAAATCATAAAAACATATATACAAAAGTACACCATAGCACATCTGAAAGAAATAAAAGTCTAGAGTAGGGATTTGGTTTAATATTAAAATTGAACAATCAAGGTCCGCATTCAAAGGTTTTCTAAAAGTTAAGTAAAAATACTTATTTTTTCCACTTATATAATTGACTGCATTACCTTTTGGTATTCAAAGGTTGTATTTTACGTATACTTGACTATGTGAAAAACTTTTAAGTTTTTCACAGAGTCAAGTGCACACTTAAATTATGGATTACTCACATTCGCCAAATAGCATGAATTTACAATTTTGTGTGCATCCTTTGTCGGAACGGCTGTTTTCATAGACTTTAAAAAAAAAATCCGTTTCAGTACAATAATAGTGATGATAGTACATGTATAATGATGAATATAGTAAACTTTTAATAGAAAACAACATATTATTAGAAATGCACGATGACGTTTGCCTTCTAAGTTAGACTGGACATAGTGTTGTTTATAAATCTATCATTTGAGAAATTCATAGACATTGTGTTACCTAGACATTTTAGATTTTCGAAGGGCTGACATTGACAGTACATTGCGTCTACGAAAGATGCATGTTTTACCTAAATAAATACTACTAATTATGTATATTTGGGAATGATCATGCCTTGCTTCTAGTGGTAGTATAAATAATTTCTGAAATCTGTAAAACCATGTCATTACAAATGAATTTAAAGGAGCTAAATCGCTAATATTTGGGACCTAGAAATTGACACTAGTGGGTCGCAACGCATTTAATACTGTAATATGAATGTATTTAAACTGATTAACATTCAACTGTTTCCGTTTTTACTCTAATTTCAAATCAGTTATGTTCGGCGAAATAAGCCAGCAGTTTCAATCGAATGCAAATTTCTAGCGTCTGGTTATTCCAGTCTACATACGCCGTTAGATTTGTTAATGTTGCAATGTTTCTGGCCCCGTTCCTCAGAACTGGGACTGAAACGCATTATGGTACACTATTCAAATGGTAAAATGTTTATTTTGTCTTAAATATTGGATATCAGAAGCCCATCTTTTTCCCGGTAAGATCACAGCAAGATCACTTGTGTCAATTTCTAGGGTCCAAACGTTAGCGATTTAGCTCTTTTAAATATATTTCCCTAACGGTGGTTATGGAGTCGAGTGTCAGGCAGACGTATCTTAAATGCAAAGCAATGAAATGATATGGAGTTTTAATTATAATTTGACCCGGACAGTGGCGCTGCGGCCTACTCTTATATCGAACCCCAACCGCCACGGGATCTTTTTACGTACACGTCAATGTGTTCACGGGACTTCGGTTTTCAACCCATCCCAGCGACTGGACAACTGCCAAAATGCAAAGAAAGAAATGGAAAATTGATACTTTACCTGAGCTGATGTATCTGGAGATTTTGTGTAGGGTTGTCCATTTACTAATATTCCTGACCGACTGCCCATGTTGGTGTACTGCATCAAAATAATAAATTAAATGTTTGGTATTTAAAAAAAAAAAAAAAATGCAAGGAATGGAATACCTAACAGTCAAGAGAACTGGTTTAAATCAATACAAAAAAGCATATGCTATGCATTATTCCGTGCCCCCCCCCCCAAAAAAAAAAATCTAATCATTCAAAATGATTAGGTTGTCGGTCTCCGCACTAGCAGCCTAATACATTTGTAACTAATTCATTTTGATTTAATTAAAGATACATTACGGAGATTTCATGTAGATAACGAGCTGGCAGTTCTCACTACAATTGTTACAAACTAGCTAATGTAAAGGCAATTTGCTGAAAATTTCAGTCAAACTGATCCACTATTAGCTTAGAACAAAGCGATTGAAATTTCCGCTTAGCCACGGTCATCATTACTAGAGTCGGTAAGACAAAACCAGTAGTCTCGGTTATCCAATTTTAGTGGTAAATCACGAAGGAAAATATTTCAGCGAATGGAACTGCAATCCAACAAAAATCTCATGCTAGCCTCAACATCGAGAGTTGATTATGGTCTGAATATGTTAATTAATGTCTAATTAATAGTTTCTATAACATTTCAGGCCCAAAGAAAGACCAACAATAGGCACATTTTGCTTTTGCATAATGCATGTTTAAAGAGCGAGTTGTATTTTAGGGCTGGCATACCTTTCAATCTACTATACTTCGTAACAGTTAAAGATACATTATGGGAGATTAGATAAAGAGCTGGCAATTCTCACTATAATATTTAAAAACTAGATAATGTAAAGAGAATTTCCTGAAAATATCAATCAAGTAGATCAGTTTGAACCGAGAATTTGTCTATTTAATTTTCGACCTGTCCGCTATAATCAATATTAAAGTCGGTACGATCAAAACCATTGTCTCGATAACCCATTTCATGTTTAAATCATGAATGAAAGTTGAGCAGCAAATCAGATCTTAATCCAGTAAATATCGTAGGCTAGCACTGACACCGATATATGATTATGGTCGCGATATGTTAATGATTGTCTAATTAATAATTTAGATGGCATTTCAGGCCCAATGAAGACCTGCAATAGGCAGATTTAAATCTTACATAATGTATCTTTAAACTTTAGGTTTCGGATTTATTGCTTCTTATGCTTGCAGTTAAAAATACAATAATCGGAATAAATGATGATTGCAAAAATATGCACCGCATGACGTTTACAGATTTTAATACTCACTTAAATTCAGTATCCGTGCGTCTTGTCCGATATATCCTTCCGCATGCTTTACGCGTACATGTCAAAATGGTAACCTTTGACGACCAATTAAAATATAACAAGACCTTATTGTTATCATCATATATTTATCCATTGTTTACCTCTCTATCCCCCATCTTATTAGGTAGACTCGATCATATACAGGGTCGGATATATCTATGGGGAGTGCTCACTAGTCTGCGACTTCATTAGTCCACCGATATCTATTATTTTAGGGTTCGGGTGCAATAGTCCACCGGTATTCCAAAATGGTGAGAGTAGGCCTAACTGGCTGCAAGAGGTATAGAAATCCTAACAGCAACAAAAATCCTAACAGCAACAAATTGAGAACCTAACGTTTATTTAAAAAGGATTTGAAACCCGGACCTTATTTTTTAGTTAACAATCTCCCACGCCATGTACGTAAGGCCGTGTCATAATTAGGCAGTGGTAGCTCTGGTCTAATGATCGAAAAGCTAAGATATACAGTCAACCCCAACCCCATTCATTTGACCAATATGTCCCTTCTGCTCAGAAATTGAGACAGAATTCCATTTTTTTAATCGAATGCAAAATGTACTCCGACCTTCGTTATGGACTTTTTAGAGAAATATACAGGATAGACGCAGATTTCTATAAAATGTATGTTAAAGAGAAAGTCATTAATGTTTTCTAGTGATAACCCCAGTATGATATGCAATTTTATATTTGGCGTTTCAAAGGAGATCCCGATTTTTAAAAGATATGCGATAGTATTTTATAACATGATATTTTATCTTATATTAATCTATAGACAAATATAGATACATGTATATCCATTTGCAGTGCCAAAGCGTGATTTTTTTTTGCACAATGATGTCATAATCCATGAAGTTATTATCCGGGTCATGCCAATATCGAAAGGTTCGTCTAAAGCAGATAAAAATTATTTAAGTCTGCCATTTATTTGCTTTTCTTTCTACACCCTTGCGCATCCACCAATCACTGATCAAATCCCCACAACCCGTGACAACTCTGTCTTATCACTTTCCCCTATTATAATCCGTCCCGCCTTACTATGGAGCCGAATCGTTGCCATATTAAGAGAAAATATCATAGTTAAAATTGACAAATTATCATGGTCAAAATGGGAATTTGCGTTATTTTTCACTTGTAGATATTACATAACACAAAATCACAATATTAGTATCAAAACAAAAATTGTTCGCCAAAAATTAACAACATAAAACTCTACTTGTGTTTTTTTCACTTTCTACTTTTCGCATTTGCAAATTCACTGTGACTTTTTCATCTTTGCATTTTCAACTATAAGAATTTCACCATTGTATTTTCAACCACTAAAATTTCTCCAATCTAACTGACCATATAAGGAAAGGGGCGTGTTTACGAGTTCGGCCGAAGTTGACGTCATAGGACGTCAATATTTAGCGTCTTGACTAAAATTAATGTTCCATTGGGTTATTCGTGTCTCTTAGTGTTAAGATTATCCGATTTGAAAAAATCAAATAAATACCTTGTAATGTCAGACAAATTTTTTGTTTAATGAGATATATCATCAAACCTTGAGGTTGGCCCATTGTCTTAATAGACCCGACGGATCTTTAACTGAACATCGGCATGAATGTGAGCGTATTGCTGGCATTATATCTGAAATAAGTGTCACTACCGAAGAGGTGTCTGATTGTCTTAATCAATTAAGAAAAACTCTGTTAATCAATTAAGAAAAGCTCTACAGTTATTAGACGATGCAAATAAATTTGCAAACAAGACAACAAGGACACGACAGAGAGTATCATTTTTCGTCAGGAATAGTTGGTCCGCCAAAGTTATTTATTCCACAAAAACAGTTACAATATTTAGTTGATAACAATTTTAAATTAGCCGAAATTGCAAATTTATTCAGCGTTTCCAAACGCACCGTTTGTAGACGTCTCAAAGAATACAATAATATATCCATTTCACAAAAGTACAGTACTTTAATTATGGCATATTGATGGTTACCATAAACTTATAAGGTAAATTTGTAGGCTGAAACCGATATTGAAATTTGAATTATGTGTGCCAGTGCCACCACTCTCCTGGCAGTCTTTAAATGTTAGGTTAGTCTCAATGCCCAGAAACAATTTTAACACCGGTTGTATGACATGACAAGCTATTTATTTGATTTTTTCAAATCGGATAATCTTAACACTAAGAGGCACGAATAAGCCAATGGAGCATTAATTTTAGCCCAGACGCTAAATATTGACGTCCTATGACGTCAACTTCGGCCGAACTCGTAAACACGCCCCTTTCCTTATATGGTCAGTTAGATTGGAGAAATTTTAGTGGTTGAAAATACAATGGTGACATTCTTATAGTTGAAAATGCAAAGATGAAAAAGTCACAGTGAATTTGCAAATGCGAAAAGTAGAAAGTGAAAAAAAAAAACACAAGTAGATTTTTATGTTGTTAATTTTTGGCGAACAATTTTTGTTTTGATACTAATATTGTGATTTTGTGTTATGTAATATCTACAAGTGAAAAATCACGCAAATTGCCATTTTTACCATTTTGACCATGATAATTTGTCAATTTCAACTATGATATTTTCTCTTAATATGGCAACGATTCGGCTCCATACCTTACATGCTCTTTCTACCTTTCTTATCAACCCCAGTCACCATACTCCCCACCAATCGTAATCCCCTATACCCACCCACCCCCTCTTATTCCCGCCCTACACTCTTTACACTTTCCATTTAAACCGCCTGGCCCATCCACCATACAGGGGCGTAAATGTGAGGGGGTGTGGGGGGTGGTACCCCCCCCCCCCCCCCCCCAGCCCCAAAAATAGTCGGTCGCAAAATCAGTGCAGTCGGTCGCAAAGTAGAGGTAGTCGGTATCAAAATATGTATACGTCACGCTACTCACGCAAAACTTAAGTATAAAAATAGTCTGTCGCAAAATCAGTGCAGTCGGTCGCAAATTAGGAGCAGTCGGTTGCAAAGTAAGGGTAGTCGGTATCAAAATAAGTACTCACTGTATACGTCACGCAAAAAAAATAGTCTATTGCAAAATCAGTACAGTCGGTCGCAAAGTAGAGGTAGTTGGTATTAAAATAAGTACTCACTGTATACGTCACGCTACTCACGCAAAACTTGTTAATATAAAAATAGTCGGCTGCAAAATCAGTGCAGTCGATCGCAAAATAGGAGCAGTTTTAGTATAAAATAACCTTGTTAACTTATCATTTTTGAAAAGATGTTGTGTTTCACTCTCATTCTGTTGTGAGTATAATGTTAGTCTTACAACAAAATGTAACCCAGGGAGAAAAATATTCGGTCTCAAAATAAGTGCAGTCACTGCAGTCGGTCTCAAACACAATGCAAGAATAGATCCCAAATGCTATATATTTGCGTGAATCCGTGAGCCTAAATTGCATACGTCACTCTTATTCTGTTGTAAGTATGTTGGTCTAACAACAAAATTTCACCAAGGGAGAAAACTAGTCGGTCTCAAAAACAGTGCCAGAATAGATCCCAAATGCTATGTATTTGCGTGAATCCGTGTGCCTAAATTGAATACGTCATTCAAAACTATAGTATAGAATAACCATGTCTGCTTGTCACTCTTATTCTGTTGTGAGTATGTTGTTCTACGAAATGTTTTCTACCACGTCAAAAAATAGTCGGTCACAAAAAAAGTACTCACCGCAATCGGTCTCCGACTAAATGAATTAATGAGATAAACATACAATCATAAAACAAGCAAAATTGACAGATAAGCCTCAAGATTCTGTCCCTTTTCTTATCAACCCCAGTCCCCAAAATTTAAAAGCTCTGTTACATATCTGAAATTTTTAACATCCATTATAACATCATTCTTCTACTCGGTTACATATCTGAAATTTTTTCGCGCCTGCGGCGCTCGATTCCATTTTAAAATCATTCTTCTACTTCTCAGTTGTCTTATACTGTCTCGACACTATCATATTCACGATTATAGTGAACTGCCCAGTTTGTAGTACCACTGGTGTGTGGGGCGGGGGTATGTGCATCAGTCGGTCGCATTTTGGCTAAACAGCTCCCCCCCAAACGAAATCGTTATGTACGCCCCTGCCACCATACCCCTACTCCAGGGGCGTGGTGAGAATGAGTTCATGAGTAGCCATACTCATGCGCCAAAAAGTTTTTGCGCCAAAATCACAATCAAATTACTCAAAAAATGAAAAACATTTGTAAGTGGAAAAATTGTTTCATCTGACCCAATTAAAAAAATTTTGAAAGAGTCAAGTTGGAAAATTTAATCATATTTTATTACCGTATTTCTTGTCTCGGATTGCTGGAGATTGCGTTTCTGGGCTTCTAATTTTCGAAATTTTCCCGGGGGAGGGCCCACCGGACCCCCCGCCGCGGGCTCGCGCCTTCGGCGCTCGCGGTGGCCGGCTTTGCCGGCCACAGCTCCGCGGTCAGTAAAAGGGTTTTTGTGCCAAAATCTTTTTTGTTACTCATAATTTCTTCTCAATAATTGCACAGTTAAAAATAACTAGAAAAAATTACTCAAAATAAGTTTTCAGAAACTTATTTTAAGAAAAATAATATATCCCGTGGGTAAGAAAAAATTTGGTCATGAAATTCTTAAAACAAGATTATCATACCCAGAAAAATTATCTAGTTTTAAGAAATATTTTCCTAAGAAAGAAAACCTTAATTTAAGTTTTGAAAATCTTATATTAACAATAATTTTCTTGATGATTGTTCCCATATGATTTTCAAAATTCGATCAAACCAAGAAATACAATCTACTTTTAAGATATTTTCATTAAATCAAAATTGAAAACATCTTAAAAGTAGATTGTATTTCTTGGTTTGGTGAATAATAAAATCAAAATTCTTCTTCTAAATGTTATGGCTTTAATATTTCAGAAAATGTTTGTTTTTTCTAGATCATCTTTTTATATTATGATCAATTTTAAATTCCAATATTTTGAAAAATAGCACATTAAATTTGAAAAAAAAAAACTAACAAGAATCTTAGGCAAGAACAATTTAACTACTCCTTTCTACAGATTAAGGAATAATAAAAATTATAGATTATACAATATCAAATCAGGAGTGGAGTAATGGATTGACCGACGAACATGGGTGACAACTTATCACAAGTGGATGTATAAAAAGGAATAATGAAAGTCTAAATTATTCTCAAAACAATTTTATTTTCTTCAAGATGTAAATTTTCTATATTTTTTAAGTAGCTTTGTGAATTGTTCCGCAATCACTGTTGTGTACATCATGTCCCCAAACATCCATCTGGACCACAAGGAGAATATTAAAGGCGTAATATAACGCCATTAAGATGAGAGATGCCCTGGATAGGAATTATTGTAATTCTGTAAATATTCTTCCATACATGGCCACATACAATGTTTCTTGTAATGTGTCATCTGTTATTGAATGATTCTATTAAAACTGCTCAGCGAACTTGATTCCTGAAAAAGGAATTTAAAAAAATATTTTATTACCCATTGATATTATTTGCTTGCAGCCCCCGTGCCCGATATTATGCGTTACTGTAATATTTTGACTTAGCCGAACATACTGTTTAACATAGGTATGGCAACCATGCTCTGTCGTAGCCTGTATTTTTTTTCAGATCTTCATCAAATTTGCTAGGGATCATCTTCATAATGATATGCTCACTGCATGTCTAAATCACTGATAAGGGTGCAGAAAATGAATCTGTCAAATAGTTCCGTTCGTTAGTGTGAATACAAGCTGGCATTTTTCTGATTCATAAAAGTTATTATACCTTGCCAAGGACTCCAAACAAAATCATCACCTCCCATGTTCTCCAACTTCTCCATGCAGGCTGGAACAAAAGTATTCTCCCGCCTCAACTCTCTCTGTATTTCTTCTAAAAGCTGAAATATAGTTAAAACCAATCTTATATTTCTATTACTAAATACAAGGTCATTTTAAAATGGAAAGATATGTTGCATACTAATTTGGATGGTATGTAAAACTTAAAACTGTCAGTCGTGTGCATGTAAAGGAACTCATCTAGTTTGTATTCAACAGTTTGTAGGCCTATTCGATAAGCAGTCACCTGTGTGGTAGCCTATATTTCACACTGTGATTGTGAATAGTTCTAAACCCTCGGTTTTTGCATAATAATAATAATCCAAACAACTATGCACCTTTTAAGGCCCTTTGTTGTCATTTGTTTGGGATGCACTGTGGTAATTTACAAATTAACCTTTTTGCTTGAACACGTATGCACAAACTGGAGTGGACTGGAAGCCATGGCACAGAATTAGATTAGAAGGTGAACATAAAAATCACCACGAATGAACAAAACTTCACTTAAGTTAGCCTGGCCTCAGTCAAATATAAAACAACACCCTAGTAGAGCTACACTTTTCCGTAACTGTTAACTTAAAATGAATGAGAAAATGTTTGTGCTAGAGACAGAGACAGATTTTTTAAAATTATAATTAGACTATATTTATAATAAACTAGGCCTACTTAATTTTAAACCTTATTCTTACAGTCTTAGCTTATTCAATACTAATCATAATAAATAATATTAATAATTCATGATTGATAATGAATAGTAATGATATAGATCATAGACATAATAATAATACCTAAGTCTAAGTAGACTCTATAGCCAAAGGGTTAGACTTAGAGAGTAAGCAGCTATGACAGATCCAGGCCTAGGGCGTAGCTAATCCATTACGAGCATGAGCAGCATGGTATAGGCCTAATAAATAATAGATAAAAAAACCACTGTTACTTACCCTTGGATGTGCCTGCAATTTCTGTTGAATATTTATCACTTATCGTGTTGTATTATAAACGGTGAAATACAATTACCGTCTGCAGCGGCGAGTTGGGTTGCCATTTTGAAACTAATACGTCGTTTTGAAGACGTACGTCACATAATCATGTATGACGTTACGTGCAAAATGACGTCAAATGCACGTGATGTTCGGCAATTCTATCGTTGTATAATCTAACAACTTTATGTTTGTCCGAGAAGTTTAGTATTTGACTATTTGCCCGCTCTTTCGGCCGTGCATATATTGTATAGCTACGCTCCGAGTGAATGCGGTTCATTTAAACTTGTAAACTCGTTTTTTTCTCATTCACGAGTATACCTTTTTGAAAATGCATTATACAATACAAGGATACTAAATTAAACTATAATGTAGGCCCCTACTAAGTACTATGTCAAAAAGTGTCCATTGATTTAGTCAAATATTTTTCCCGGATCACGACAGCCATGACACGTCCGACACTGAATGATAATCACTATCAGTCTACCGGAACTCTCAATGTAATTGGTATTATTTATATTTCTGCTTTATTAAAATTTAATCTTATCCTAAAATCAATGATTACTTTCGAAAATCAAAGTATCGGTCTTCACAATTCGTCAAGATGTATAGAAACTGAACAGAAACCGGGCTAATTCTAACGGGTAGAAAGGTGAGCGAGAAGTCACGTGATCGACGTAAACAAAGCTCCTTATGCTATGTCGGCATTTGCAATTTTTAAGGAATGGATACTCGGGAGTTTATAGCAGTATTTTTCATCGTAAAGCAATAAAATATCGTAAATAACATGAAAAAGAAAACATTTTGTTCAATATTTATGTTAAATATCATCTAGAAAATCGCGGTTTGTTCGGTTTTTCGATATTTTTCTGAAGACGGTATTTTTCACGGTTTTTATTTCTGTGACGTTTTTATATCGAAATACCTAAATATCGCCCAGCTCTAGTTGGCGCATGTTGCTGCTTGTTGATTGATTTACTAAAAAAATAACAATACAATTCCCAGACATCTGGGTTATCATAATTAAATGTCTTGTTGGGTAGGTTTTGGTCTAGCAATGAGTATTGTATGTATATGATTTGCATTTTATAAGGATACCATGGGCATAGATCTAGATGGAATATTAGTACAGCTTTGAGAAGTCATGGGTATGGAACTTGTACATAGTGGGGGGACCATGAAGGAATGATTATGTTTTGATAGCTTTATAGGTATATGTATGACATGAATTTTGCAAAAGACATGAATCAAAAAAAAAAAAAAAATAAAGACAATGAAAATCATCCAAAGAATTATGTCTGTCCTATCAATCAATGAATGAATAAACAAATTGAGAATTTTTGTGAGGTGGATCTACTTCCATAAAACCAATACATAATTTCCTATAGTAATAATTCATTTAAATTTTCATATAAGCCACCCAACTATCCTTGTTTAAGGTTGGTTATAATTTCAGTATTTTTCTCTTTATTGCAAGTATAGTCATCCCAGAAAATTACGAGATATCACAGTGAAATTTCGATGTAAGCAATTACACTGTGATAGGTTGAATGTCAAGTTAACCACAAGCCTTTGTTGACGGATTGACGGAGGGAACAACAAGATACAACAGTGTTTCAATGTGGGAGGCACTGGGAGCATATAAAATTGACAACGGTTTTGGAATGCCGATTCGAATATCGATATAGGTTAAATAATTACAATCTAGCTGTTATCTTATTTCAACGGAAACAAGACACAAAATCTAGATATAAGAAAATTATAATAAACATCCAGAAGTCTCATTTTCTTTCTTATACATAAACTTGATACAAGAAAATATTCTTAGGATAATTTTCTTATTCCAAGAAAAATTTCTTATTTTAAGAATTTTAATCTTAATTGGGAATATATTTCTTAATTTAAGTAAATATTTTGACATTCAAAATATTCTCTAGAAAATTATCCCGATAGTTTCTTATTTTAAGAAAATAATTTCTAGTTATAAGATTATTTTCTTATTTTTATTAAAATAGGAAAATGATTTTTTACTGTGTGCCCTCACCACGCCCCTGCCCTACTCCACCCACCTCAAATCTTCAGAACTACAACTTCACTAAACTTCAGCATGAGCAACACCTGAGTTGATCAAAGGAAACCCGATTTGAGACATGAAATATCATCTGTTGATTACCCCTGTTCACGAATGTTAATAGTGCCCCAGATGACAATAAATGCTTATTTGACTAAATACATTGACCAATACATAATAAAATGGATTTGTGACAATGGATAGAACTAACGTTTATAATTTAAGTTGTATAACCGTGCATGTTATAATAGTTCTATGTTAGAATTTAAATCTAGAATATTTTAGATAGTACTTTAACTTTAATACAGTATTATGAAAGTCATCAAATTGAATTATGTAAACATGTAAACTCTAAGGACGATAATTATTCAATTTCTTCAAAAAATTGTGTGTGTTTGTGTGTGCTATTGAAAGGTGGCTATAGCCAAGGGTGAAATGTTACGTACATGTACCGACATGCTTATTTTTTATAAAACTGTTAGATGACAAAAATATGGCCCGCCTGGTGAATATGCCAATCGAATGATTAATGTATTGTTTTATTTCTTATATTGTACATTATTACATTAATGCTTATTTATGTCAATACTTGATCTTTAGTGATTAGAAGTAATTTATATAAATAGATGATTGTACTTGACACGTCAATCATTTGGGTCTATCCGCGGGCCGGAAGTGTGTAGATACCTAATTAATTTTTCTGTAAGATAGTGTTGAATTAAACAGGCACTGGCATGAGTAACATATTGTCCTCATAAAAACAATGTCAGCTGCCCCCTTGGCTATAGAGAGAAATGGGATTTAACGTCCACTTGACACAAACTAATTAATGGTTTAATTTTATTTCAATAATTCGTTTGCGTAGGGGTCTTTAACAGTAGGAGGAAGTCAGAGGACCCAGAGAAAACACATTTTTACTTTTTTAAGTTGGATTGGGAACAGTTCCGGGCTATAATGCCCTTTAAAAACAATCAAGTGGAAAACAAAGTTATAAAAGTTTATATTATATTTCTAATCTTTCACACAGCTAGTAATGAATATATTATATTTTACTACATGTACAAAACAAATGATCAACACTTTAATCTAAATGAACAATATCAATGTTTGATCTCAACCCTTTGCATCCACAACCCTGATTATTCAAATATAGCACCCTCTATTGATCAAACAGAAAATGTTTGAAGCTAGGAGGTTGTTATATTTGCAATGAGCATTAGTATCTTGACAGTAATTGCACCTGATAATTAGATATGACACACCCACAAAGAAGGTGCAACCTGTTTTCTCAGAACCTTGGGTTTCAAAGGGTTAATGATCTTATCCCATGGCATCCATTACCACTCCATTCATTAATACAACTCTTAACATAACTATCAATGATCTATAGATAAGTGATCCATCAAGTCAAACCAGTATCAAATTGCAGACAGATGCGCTGAAAAGAGCTACAGAAAAAAGGTTTGCCAGCTCATAAATTTGTTTTATTTCTTATATAAGGAAATAGATTCTTTAGAATCATAACCCCTGTTAGGCCTTGTACAAAACGGCAATATGTATTGACCTCAGTTATTGCATCTTGGTCTTGGTAAAATCCATGTAATTTTCAATACCTGGATATATCTGTCTATCAATACTGTACCCAAAAAGTATTTGATTAGACATAAAAATGATGGCAGCTTTAAACATAGTTGCGGAACTAATACTGTCAGCCATATAATGAGGTTAAGGCCCAAATGAAATTAAATGACCAGCATTACAATACAGGTTTTGAATAGCCCTGAATTTGTGATGCAATTCAATACATGGCTTGATATTAGGGATCATTATCTTTTAAAAAATATGTACTACTGGATCAATATTTTTCTATTTTTTATACAAGTACATTCACACCAAAGAAATCCTCCATCTCAATATCAATCGTAAAAGTCTATCTTCTTTATACATGTAAAAGTATTAATGAATACACAAATGTTTGATTATTTTTAATCACATGATACATATGGATGAAGAGTTATTACTAATTTTATTCGTCTCATGATCGAATGGCACATTCACACTTGTAATATTTGTATTAAGAAGATTCAAATTTTCCAAGAATATCTCCATCTCTGAATAAGAAATAATCCTGAAAAAAATAAAAATTGTTAGACCAGCGACAATAAGCCAGAATAAATCAGCTTTTAAGTATACTATTTGTTGTTTGGTAATAGTTCACATTCTGTACTTAAATGATCTTGAATAATGATTATTTTTTTTTTTACCTCTCTGAGTAGTCTGAGTAAACAAACGTGATTTTGGGAGTCCAGCAAGGAGGTTTGTAAAATTCAGCAAAGTTTCTAGATATTTGCCATTGCAATTAATCATGGGGTACTCTTGCCGTTTCGGTAACATTAGTGATTCAAAACTGTTACCAGTATCTTGACTTGGTCATTGGTATTAATAAACTATTACCAATGTAGAGCTAGTCTCTTATCATCCAAACAAATATTCTACGAATATTACTAATTAGTCTGGATGTGTCCTCAAAATTTGACAGAAAGTCGGTCATTGTCTGGATTATCCAGTCTTTTAAGTTACCACGTACTGAATCTATCAAAACATCTCGCTTGTCAACAATGACACTCTCTAAAATTTTGTTTTAAAGGTTTTAATTGAAATGGTAATTTTCTCTTGTCATGAATCAAACGTATGGCTTCTCACAATCTCCTTAATCGCGATTCATGCTGTTGTATCGTCTCTATTTTGTTTCTAATAATAGATCTGCCAAGTGAATTGTGGGATATATTTTATCCTCGCTTTATAGAATCTACCAAAATCGTCCCGGCTTCATAATATCTATCACTTACCGAGACATTAGCCAAAAGGTTCCATTGCTCATGCGTAACCGGGAGTTTGGTTTTTTATGTGGTAGATTATCCAGTAATTTCCGTCAATAATTGAGAACCGACCCAGACCCTCCGTGCGTTGAAGACTAGGGGGTTCTGGCTGACTGAGACTAATGTAGAGCTAAACTCTTCTTCAAAAACAAGCAATCCAAGGGAGATAACCTCACTATATGCAAGTCGGATGACAATATTCTATGGGCTAAATGTATAAAATCAATTCTTACATTGTCTTCTAATGTCACCTTGGTTCCACCATATTCAGGTAATAAGACTTTATCACCCGCTCTCACACTAACTGGTACAATTTCACCATTCTATTAAATAACAAATAAATACAAAATTTTCATATTTCTAGCACATTATCACACAGTTCACCAATAGCTGACAGAAAACAATCAATATAGGATCAAATTACCAGACATTGCTTGGCAGTCCATGCATGAAAAGTAATGTACATGTACATGTACCATAATTTTGTAACCTACTAATTTCTTTAATGTAGCTAAACTACTTGCTGTGTTATCATATTAAAATTTTGCAGTTGTACTTTTGGGTATTCATGTAATAGACAAATCGTCAGCATCAATAAGGTTGACTATAATATATTAACCTTTAAACTATCAAACTACAACCCTTTTGAAATAAAACTGGACCATACCACTGGTTTTTACAATGATAACATCTATATTTTGATATCAAAACCTATTGTGTACGAATGCAGAGCTGATCATTCATTTGCAGTGAGAGATACCCATCCAGTCAATGCCACAGCTGGTAATAAGCTACATGCATGGCTACAGTACACCCACACTCTAAAAGCCCTATTCCCAGATCTATCTCTAAACAAGATCATCAACCTATCTTGTATTTAAGGTGTAATGTCCATTAAAAAATTGTGTATCACAAAGGCTTAGGCTAGTTTATTTTCTCTGTAAAATTTCCCAAGCAATACAAATTTTGTTTTTAATTTGATACTCCAACACTACATGTACTTCAGCTAAACGCAGGGGGCTTTGGCAAAATTTATTGATGATAGTTTTAGCAGTTAGATATCTTCAGCTAACTGACCTATACAGTAACCTTTTCTATTCTAACCACAGCAGAATATCCACGTTGATTTAGACAACTTTATGCATGTAGACTGAGATTGTCAATAAGGAAAAAAAAAAGGTGTTGCCAATAACGATAACAAACTTACGTTATTTCTTGCCCCAGCACCAACAGCTACTACAGTTGCCTCTGAAATCTTTCCTTGCGCTTTCTCTGGAATCATTATACCCCCTTTTGTTTTTAATTCAGGAACAAACCTTTCTACCAGAACTCTATCAAACATAGGCATGAATCGTTTAAATGCTTGAGCCTGGAAAGACAATAAAATTCATAAGGTCAGTGCTGTAAAATCTAAATTTTGTTTACTGTTTATTAGACAGTCAATCCATAATAGGATAATCCAACGTCAAGGTTATATAGTATTCTCCGTCATTGTTTGTTATAGCGCTACTCAATCGTATGTTGTAAAAGTTATGTATTAACCACAGTCCACACTACAGATTTAGTTGTAATAGAACTAAAATTTCCATAACAATACAAGTACTACAAATAGACAGACTGAAATTTAAATCTTCCTGTTTCATTACATTATATCCGTGTTGATAGCCTTGTTTGTCACGCAATTAGTTATTCTGCAACATTCTACTATGCACTGGTTAATTAGGCATAATAAAATCGTGATTGGAGCTATGTTACGAAGTTAGCTATTGGTTTTTAATCATCAGACTATTGACCAGTCATAATTTGAAACAAGAATTAGCTTTCTTTACAGCAGTGAGTAGTGGGATTAGCTCTAATTAAATGAATCACTGAGAGAAGTAGCCAATGTATAGTGAGAAAAATGCAGCCGGACAACTTCGATACAATTTACTTTTATTTCAAAATCCAACTGCCAATGGTTATATGCACCAGACCTTTTTTTTTTATCCCATCCCAATGACTTACAAGGCCCTTCGCAGCTTCGTCCTACACCAATGACATCCCTATCATGAATTTGACCTGGAAAATTACTAACAATGAGTAACAATCTCCAGCTGTCTTCCTTATGGTAGACTTTGTCGTGGACGGCCCACCATTCCCGACATTATGGCCGTCCCTCCAGGCTGAAACACCCCACTAATCATATCGTTTTGGATGTTCCATTGATCAAGTCATGGGCATCCAACAAATCTCACTCGGCATTGCGCATCACGAGCGATCTCACAATTATGTCATTATAACAAGGCCCCCACCAATCATTGTCATTATTGGCACCTCTTCGGAATAAGGCACCCTAATATGCTGTTTTGGGGGCACCATGATCAAGTTGTTGTGTGAATCCTTTGAAAATTGATATTATGAGACGTCTCACCATTTGGGGAGTGCCTCATGATATTTAAACATCAATATGATACATGATTAGTGAAGGATCCATAACAGGGGCGGATATAGGAATTTTGAAAAGGGGGGGCACCGCAAAATGAGGGCACTGACTGCGGCGACGGGGCACGCTGCTGGGGGGGGGGGAATCCCACAAGAAAATTATACCTCATTTCCTTGCATCTGTAGCCATTCCAAGAGCTATTTTCGTCGAAATTCAAGTGCGTAAAAAAATAACGCACATTTGTCATTTTCAGCAGTAAAAAAGGGCACCGTCGAAAATTGGGGGGGGGGGCGAATCCGCCTCTACATAATAAAACCAACATTATTAGTCTGTCTCCTGGGCTCATGGGCTTTGTCTTGCGGCCAATGAAAATTATAGTTCATCTATAATCGTCAGACCATAGCATTCTGCGTGCATTGCCATCATTAGTATAAGTAGTTCAGCTCTGAACGTCGGTCTCATTACACTCACCCTGGACGTTCAGGGGCTGGCCCATTCAATCAATGTCGAAAATAATTTGACCCCCAATTTTACTGGGCAACTTTTCACTGCTAAACGATGGGTGTCACTCCGTGTGGACGCGTGTACAGTGTAAAGGAACATCTCAGTGAGAAAATAAGACCTTGCTCATTTCGCTAGAGTCAGTATAAGCATCACAACACGCTGTGTCATGGTGGCGAAAGGGTAGTTTGATAGGAGGGGACGTATTTTAAACAGCGTGTTGTTTCGCTCATACTGAGTCTAGCGAGGTAAGCAAGGTCTTATTTTGTCACTTAGATGTTCCTTTACATTGTACAGACGTCCACACGGATTGACACTCCGATGTTTCGCAGTGAAAAGTTGCCCAGTAAAATAGACTGGGGTTCAAATTATTTTCGACATTGATTGAATAGGCCAGTCCCTGAACGGTCAGGGTGAGTGTAATGAGACCGACGTTCAGAGCTGAACTATAGTATAACTATAAGATGAACAGCCCTCTACAAATTCACTTTTACAACGAACTGTCAATGATTGACACTAGCTATAATATCTTCTGTTCAATAACTGTTTTCAGTATATCAATATACCGCCAGCATTGATTTTTCTTGTCAACTTACCATGTTACAATTCGCATAAAATGCGCAAATAGTTACCTACCATTTTTGCTAGAAGAATTTTCTCGAACTACTTGCATCAGCGGATGACCTTTCAACGCACGTGTTGACAAACGCTTACTGCGCATGAGTCATAACCCAAATCAAAGGGAGACTTTATTTACTAAGTTATAAACTGAACAAAAATGATAATATTTTATGACTTTGATTTTAATTTTAAAATTAAATTGATTTATATTTCCAATCTGAAAGTCTCACATGTGTTAATTTATGCTTTTTGAGAAACATGGCCTTTATTTTACAAAACCTTAAAGGTAAGATTGACCACCTAACAACTGATCCCGCCGGTTGGAGAAAAGACCAGAAAATTTCTCGAAGACCAAGGTGATAACAAGAGAAGAAGTCCACATAAGTATCCTGAAAATTATCCCGCAATAAGCAACAGCCCGCTCTAATTGACTTCATAAAGGTAAATTTTCAGTGGGTACGTTGAGATGCAACCTGTTATGTAGTTTTTGAGCTCGAGAAGCATTGCCATATCTCATTTGTTATGTAATTTCCAACCTCCAGATATTATAGAACCACACGTGCTTTTTTTTTTGTTTTACAACAGCACGTGTTTTGAGGACTATTCTTCGTCTTCCAGGATAATATCTTGTTCATAGTCAAAAGAATTTCGAATTATTGACGCTTTAATTGTTTATCGATATGCATAGTAGTCACATAGTGTCAAAACCATAACTGACGAAATAGTCTGCACTGGACTTCGACCGGTTTTGATTGGTCCCCAGTTATTAAAAATCCAATTGGTACGCAGGTACTACGAGACAAAAAACCCATAAAAGTGGTTCAGTGGGTTAGTCGTCATTGGCATTGCAATAGATGTGTTATGGACGAAGACACAAAATGGTCCAAATCTGTGATGAAATTGCTATCTTGGGTTAAAACCTATTGTTATATAATAATTTATAGAATAATTTTTTACCGATAATAATTAATTGCACTAAAAAAAAAAAAAAAAGAAGTACCAGTACCATCAATTCCTTATTTTTCTTGATGTAGTGTATGAAATTCTCATGGGAAATAGGGAATTTTCATGTATCTTATCGTTCCAGCGGTTATAACATTACATGAAGAAATGTAGGTTGAAAATGTGTAGTTTTCAGTCACTCATAGAGAAGGTTGATTATGGACTTGTCATATGATAAAATGTCTGAATGATAATTTATATAACATTTGATATATAATAACTGCTGTCTATGGGCTTACTCTGTTCTTAATCTTTTGGTTTATTCAAATTTTCTGAAATTCTCTTTCAGTAATTTAACAATGTATCGACTACCAAATGTTTTACGCTCATCGGTTGCCCGTCAGTTTTCACCTAATTTAGCACGATGTTATGCCAAAGATATAAAATTTGGTGCAGAGGCCCGAGGGATGATGTTACAGGGTGTTGACATATTAACTGATGCTGTTGCCGTTACAATGGGACCTAAAGTAAGTTGATAGACAATTCAATTTCTTTTATTGGTATTACATCTAATATAATATTGTGTTTTCAAAACTTATGCCAGACCAATTTGAATTTTTTTCCAAATGTAAAGTTTTCATTTCTACGAGTCTAAGTCAATAATGATTGGTTTTTATTTTGCCTTATCAGGGTAGAAATGTTATCCTTGAACAGAGTTGGGGAAGTCCCAAAATTACGAAAGATGGGGTAACTGTTGCTAAAGCCATAGAATTAAAAGATAAATTCCAGAATATTGGTGCTAAACTGGTTCAAGATGTTGCAAATAATACAAATGAAGAGGCTGGGGATGGTACCACTTCTGCTACAGTTCTTGCAAGAGCTATAGCCAAAGAAGGCTTTGAAAAAATTAGCAAGGGAGCTAACCCCATTGAAATCCGCAGAGGTATGAATGATCTTTTTATTGCAAGTTGATCTATTGATATGGCTCTCCTCTTTTTAGGAAGCCACAGTGGCTCAATGAGCACGGCACTGGCTCTAACAAGGAAAGGACTCTATGATTGTCCAGCGTTCTTTTCTTGATGTTAGTGGTGCAGAAATGGAATGTCTGGCCTGTACCGTAAGGCCATGTTAAATTAATTCTGTGTTTCAGGTTTAAGGGTCTCCAGAATTCAATGAGGGAGGGAGGTCAACACAACACACTTCCCAATTTTTAAAACACACATTTTTTCAACACAACACAACCTCAGAATATAGCTGAATATACCGGTACCCAATTTGCAATAGATCCATCTTCAGGATTGTTTTTCAGGAAGATTCTTTACTAGATAATCCATTAGGTGTGGATGTAGAGCTGGGTGGTATTTCAATATAAAACGTCACAGACATAAAAACCGTGAAAAATACCGTCATCAGAAAAATAACGAAAAACCCAACATACCGCGGTATATCGCGGCTTTCATTTTCTAGATGATATTTAACATAATGTTGAACAAAATGTTTTCTTTTGTAGATTATTTACGATGTTTTATTGCTCAATGATGAAAAATACTGCTATAAACTCCATAAAAATTACAAGGAGCTTTGTTTACGTCAATCATGTGACTTTCGCCCACCTTTCCACCTGTTAGAATTATCCCTTTTTCTGTTCAATTTCTTGACGACTGACGGACGAACCCATTTTAATAGTCCTCCAACTTTCTTCGAAAGGCAGGGTACAATAAAATAAAAAAACTGTTATTAGAAGTCAGCGGGTGTCAGGACAAACAAGTCTATACACATGTAACCAAGGCCAACGTGGCAGCGTAAGCTCGCCTGCTGACACATTGAGTAATGCAATATCGTTGTAAATTTATGACCGTGATTTGTTTCCTTTCTGTATACAAATTACGATAAGTAAAATAGACAGGTGTTCGATAATGAAGAGTGTACTAATGTATTGAGAGATTTTCCCATACTGCATGGTGCATTACCCTCTTGTCATTAGACGTGTGGGTGCCGAGAATTAGGATGGTTAAACTCCATTTCATTTCTTCTTCAGGTGTTATGATGGCTGTAGACCAGTGTGTAGCAGAATTGAAAAAGATGTCAAAAAATGTGACGACTCCAGAAGAAATTGCTCAGGTATTTTTGACTAGATAAGAATGACTAATAAATAATTTCATGATTTAATTTTTACCAGCATCAGTTAAATCTGGATGTTAATGGATACATTTGAAGTTATTAAGTTATTATGAAAATAGTCAGATCACAAGAAAGTAATTTGAACTTTTGATCATTTTTATTATCTGAAATATATATTTATATTTCTCTTTATAATTATATCTTCTTTAGAATTAATGAATTCTTTTTCACTTTGTAATGATTCTGTATTTGGTTTGATTCTAGGTTGCTACAATATCTGCTAATGGTGATACTGAAGTTGGTAATTTAATATCTAGTGCAATGAAGAAAGTTGGACGTGATGGAGTTATTACTGTAAAGGTTGGTACATTATCAGCTGGAGCCTTATTCACGAAATTTTAACTAAGATAAAACCAAAAATTTTAGTTATATGATTGGATAATATTAGATTGATTTTAGTGCTTAGCCAATCAAAACTGAATTATCTACTAAAATTTGGATTTTATCTTAAGTTAAGATTTCGTGTATTGGGGCCCGGTGTATATTTACTGGAAACTTGTTATTAGATTTAATGGATTTGTAGTGGACACTGTAAAGTAAAATGTGGTTGCACAGGCCTCGATATAGTAGGTGGTCAATCGCCCGGACGAGATTTCAAGAGAACGATAATTTGATCTAACCAGTAATGTCGGGTGATCTGTAAAAAGTTTATGGGGAACACCAATTTAAATCCACGTTTTACTTGGCTCAGCAAAACTGTGGCCAACTCGGGAGAATAGTGTTGACTAGTTTGATGGTTTCTATATCCAAATAAAAGACGTCCTGATGTCTAAATCTGTGTATTCCAATTCTTCAAAGCGTCATGCGCAGAGTTGGTGGTTTCTGGGGAATTCCATGGTTTGTGACGTTGAACACAATAGTCAAATTGATAAGCTCGTGTCTAAATAAGGAAATTGGTGACTTCGTCTGTTTATGATATTTCACGAAGTGACATCTCATAGCATACAAAGAACATTTGATCATGGGAATTTGACCATCAGCATCAATAAGACTGGAGCACTGTGAAGGTCAGCTTTTTGCTGAGCATTATTCTTTCACCTGTTAATTATTACGGAAATGAGTGTGAAAGAACACAAGATCTTTGTTTATTTGGAAATGCCGCTCATAATTCAATGGTGGGAAGCAAAGCAAAAAAGCTAATTTCGATAGTGTGCTTGTTTTTCTTATGGAGAGGCACTTTCACTTCCGGTGATTGAATTATTGGCAATACCATATATTTTATTGCATATTAAAATGACTGTCAAGGAGTAAAACAGTTCTTCAAATTGTATCTTTGATATATTCCCTGAAATAAATTGAGTAAATGGTCATGCAATCTCTAGTTTTAGGTGATTCAGTTGATCGATTGATCACCTGGTTGATACCTGAGGTGATCAAAAAATCGATCACCTGGACCAAAAATCAGGGGATCATTTTATTGATCACCCTGTGCCGTCTTATTTCAAGGCCTGGTTGCAGTAAAGTAGGGTGTTGATCATATCTATTTTAATATTTATTGTAGTAAAAACTTACCAAAGGTTAGAATCTGATGGAGGGTGTGTTCCTGGGGAGTTTATTCTGTTGCTTAGTTTGGGTCAACTGTTCATAGTCCGATGACCTAAATTTCAACTATTGTGCATATTTTTGAATTGTCTTTGGTTGTGTTGTCATCGCTCAATGCAAATCAATTTTATAAACTACCTTGTTTTGATTTTAAGCTTTTCAAACTAATTTAATCATCAAATCACAAGACTTCAGCAGCAACCTCCCACAAATACGCAGAGAACACCACAGACAACCCCAAAATGGTGGTAGCAAAACTCAACAAAAATCTGGCATAATTCATCATATTATTTCTTAATTTAACTCTATTTTAGGATGGTAAAACATTAAAAGATGAGTTGGAAACTATTGAAGGAATGAAATTTGATAGAGGTTACATTTCTCCATATTTTATGAACACAGCTAAAGGTTTGTTATGAATATATAGAGGATATTTGTCGTTTTAATTAAATAACATTTTATTTCATCGAGAAGCAAGAAAACTTATATTTATAAACGTTTTCTTGCTTAGATGAAATAAAATATGTTATTCACGACAAAACAACAAATGTTCTATTTATTTTAGGATTTTACAATCATTTTCGGTAAAACAACTTGGACTACTTTGTCCGCCAGTGGAATAACACTTTTATTTCACTGATAAAACACGGTATTTCACTACTGATCATAAAATAAATTTGATAATTTATAAATCTCTGGTCAGATAAGTTGATTTGCTGATATTATGTGATTGTTAGGATCAATAAATGCTCTGTACAATATTAGAATATTACTTGTATATATAAGTAAGATGTAGAGTTATTGGAGCTAGATAAAATCAGGACCATCGTCCAGTTATGATTCATATATCATTCCTGTCATTCAGCCTGATACAGAATTTTAAAAAGCCTTTGTCTACCAATATACAAGTTTATAAGTTTCGATAAGTTTGCTCCTTTGACAATGAGTAGGGCACTAGCTTCTTTGTGATGCAGGACAAATGTTATGGCAAGGAACTGTTTTTAGTTGTTAAGTGTTGGTACAATAACGGTTGAAGACCCACTGTCTCAAACGAAATAAGAATTGCCCGTAGGTCGCATATCTTTATTAACATAGTTTGTGCAGAAATGCAAGAGGATTAATCTTATTTTATTTATTCCTTTGAAATTGGTTAAAATAGATAACGTCTAACATCTTAAAAATAGATCCCACTTGGCCAACATTTAAATTTTCGGACATTTACGAAGCGATACCATTGCCCATGTTGTTTTCTGTGAAAGTATCACCAATTTTCTTTTATTTACTTTGTTTTTTGCAATGAAATCCATTCTGTGAATGATAAGCATTGCTTGTATATTGCAGGAGCCAAGTGTGAGTTTCAAGATGCTTTAGTTTTATTTAGTGAAAAGAAGATTTCTAGTGTGCAGTCTATAATACCAGCATTAGAGTTAGCTAATCAGGCTAGAAAACCACTAGTTATAATAGCTGAAGATGTTGATGGTGAAGCACTAAGCACATTAGTTTTAAATAGGTAAACAACATTCAAATTGGTTATAGATGTATGATTGATGGCTGTATTGGTTTGAATTGCGGTATGGGGTGAAATGAAACTTCAAGATTTTTTAATGTTAGCTAATCAGGCTAGAAAACCACTAGTTATAATAGCTGAAGATGTTGATGGTGAAGCACTAAGCACATTAGTTTTAAATAGGTAAACAACATTCAAATTGGTTATAGATGTATGATTGATGGCTGTATTGGTTTGAATTGCGGTATGGGGTGAAATGAAACTTCAAGATTTTTCATTATCTGTCAATCTTCCCTCTTATTGCAACCATAGAATTATGTGTGGACGTGACGTTAATCCTGGTTACATCCTTACTAAGATTGAGTAAACCAGGATGATTCGCGTGTGACAAATCTCTGAAACACTTAACATATTTTAACCCAGGTTACAGGATTTTCATCACAAAATTTATGTGAAATCTTTATACTGTCAGTTACATTAATGAAATAAGCCATGATCTTTTTGCTCCTTAAAATAAACAATTCTTATTTATGCGATAAGTAAGATATAATTATTGGAGCTAGATAAAATCAGGACCATCGTCCAGTTTTGATTTATATATCATTCCTGTCATTCAGCCTGATACATGATCTAATATTTCATATTATGGAAAATTACCTCTTTAAAGTGTTTTAATTGATTGAAATTTTTGTAATGGGATTTTTATTGCTATATTTGTTGATAGATTGAAAGTAAGCTTACAAGTTTGTGCTGTAAAAGCTCCAGGATTTGGTGATAATAGAAAGAATACTGTATTGGATATGGCCATTGCTACTGGTGGACAGGTACAAATCTTATATTTTAAGCAAATAATATTTGTAACTAAGAATACAAGAATATGCATCATATATAAAAGTTTATGTATATATTAACATGAATATATTGATATGATGCTAGAGAATGATCAAGGTGCAATTTAGTATATTATTATTATTATATTATCATCACCCCTTGATACAATTTACTTCATTTATTGACCATTATATTCAGACCATTGAGATGAGAATATTGTTACTTAATAAGGAGTATTAAGATTCCCGACTTCTGCTTATCAATTTAATGACAACTCAATACAGTAATGTTTGAAAACTTTTGACTCTGATCATGTTTCAAATGTAACTCTAGTATTTGTTTTGAGATGAATAACTATATGAAGAGTTTGATACATAATATTTAATTGTGATTAACTAGGTATTCGGTGATGAAGCCAGTATGTATAAAATAGAAGATGTACAGATGCAAGATTTTGGTAATGTGGGGGAAGTTATTATAACTAAAGATGATACACTGATGATGAAGGTATGTCTCTGATTATTTGTCTGTTCATCCATCAATCATATGTTTTGGACACATAACTCTTTGTCTAATTAATATATTCAGCGTTAATGTATATGTTTATTAGGCGAATGTCTTGATGACTTCGAATGTCGAAGATTAGCATATTCCGCTAAGACTAAGCAGCTGTCTGTCAGTTGTACCTTTTGGAACAAGTAACTTGAATTCACAATACCCAAAATCAATCACCCTTGTTTGAAAAATTGCACTTCAGACACAGAAAAAATATTATCCTAAAAGGCAAATGAGGATGTTAAAAGTTTCAAGATGCTAGTCACTCATTGCGTATTTATTATATAAATTCTCAATAAAGTAAAATATTAGATATTCATTGACTATATATTTTATATTACAACAGGGTAAAGGTGATAAAGCTGAAATAGAGAAAAGAATGAACCAGATACGGGATGATATTGAACTCTCCACATCTGATTATGAAAAAGAAAAATTTAATGAAAGATTAGCTAAACTATCTAATGGTGTAGCTGTATTAAAGGTATTAAATATAGTTTATTTGACTTGACAATTCATACAGTCCAAATTGAATATAAATGTGACATCAGATTCTCGTTCCATGATTTGCCACCCCTGTCATTGAAAAGGTTCAAAGGCGTGTTTATCAGGATTTCATCAAGTGTGATGCCCACTCGTCAATTGGTGCAGTATGGTGGGTTTGGCAATATGTTACAATTTGATATAAAGTTATAGGGATTAGCAGCTGTCAATTTAGAGTATAATGTTTGTATTTGTATAGGTTGGTGGAACTAGTGAAGTAGAAGTTAATGAAAAGAAAGATCGTATAAATGATGCATTAAACGCTACACGAGCTGCTGTAGAGGAAGGTATTGTACCAGGTGGCGGCACTGCTCTATTACGATGTGTTCAAACACTTCAGGATATTAAACCAGAAAATGATGATATTAAAACAGGTGACTAATTCTATATTCTCCATTTATGTTCAGTATATTGAATCAAGTAGACTAGTTGTGATGCAGGAAAAAATAAATCTTACCAAAACAAAAGGCTGCTTAAAGCACATGTTATCAGGATTGTAAATAAAACCTGCTTTGTTAATGATCTTGTATACATTTACTAGTGTTTAGTTTCAAAGCAACATCATTCATGGGTAGCTAGATTTTCTAATAGGTGTTAATACTACATGTATAAGCCTGGTATCATTTAATCTTGTGTATTTGGGGGGTTGGGATGGCCTAGTGGTCTAGAGTGCTGCGCTTCGACCTCTAGCTGGCCGGTCACCTCTGGCTTGCGACTGTGGTTTCGAGTCCTGGTGTGAGCGTATGTGGCATGGAGATAGGGGCGCCTTCTCAACCTCGTGCGTGGGTTTCCTCCGGGCACTCCGGTTTTCTCCCACTGCTAAAGTCCCTACGCGTAAGCGAATTATTGAAATAAAATGAAACCATATGTTAGTCCCAAAATGACCTGGTTGTGTTGAGTGGACGTTAAACCCCATTTCTCTCTCTCTTGTGTATTTGGCACTAATTTCTTTTATATTTGTTTAATATCAAATATTTGTGTGAATATTGGTATAAAAAATTTTAAAATTGCCTAAAATCATCAAATTTGTACTTTCGACCAGTTTAAAGGTGACTGGTTAACTTTTTTGATTAGTGTCCAATTTACAAGTATTTATTTTCGTGATTGAGAAATAAAACACTTGTTAATTTCACACGCATTATCAAAATTAATCAGTAAACTTTAAGAAATTAAATACTTGTAAATTGGACACTCTTTATCAAAAGTTGGAAACAAGTACAAATGAAGTGATCTTTGGTGATTTTAAACGATTTTTACAAAATTTTTAAACAAAGATTTGATATTAAACGAATGTGAAAGATAAGGCCGAAACGATACGCTGTGCCACGATATGATACAGCATGATGTCGTAGACCAACGATACGGGTGCATCACGATACACACGCCATTAATGTGAAATAGATTCAAGTTTTCTTGAAATAAAGAAAAAAATACCCAAAATTTATATTGTTTATTATTAGATAAATTAAAATTTTATGTTTAACTTTTAAGTTAACCAATATTTTTTGCACATTTTTCATTTTGTGCGAAACAGGAAGTACGAAACAGGAAAACCAATATTCTCCCACAGCTTCGATTGCAATCTGTTTCACAGAGAATTACTTACGAATTATCTCTGTAACAGATGACTGTCCACAACACGTGCGTTGACTACACACGCCATCAGACATTGGCTCAACGGCTCATGCAATGTTTACTTAACACCTAACTGCTTCGGGCAAAATGATGCATTTTACTCATTTTAATACCCATTTACACTAAATAGGAAATTATTTTTAACTACAAATACTTCAAACGTCTTTATTTATTTTTCTTTTACCTCAAAAAAATGTTTGAGAATTTAATTTGTCTGAGTAGAAAAGTTCATATGCCGTACTCATTAAGCCTCGTCGATGTCATGCTTATCAGTGATTGTAGCAGCCAAGCGAATATTCACTATGGGATCAGTTTGCTTCGATCGAACAGGCGGGTGGCTTTTCCATTTCAACTTCACCAAGTGTAACACTGCTACCACCAGTACTGGGCGTGAACATAATAGTCGAAAGACTAAGAGAGACTGTTAACCAAAATTTCAACATGCTTTTAATTCATTCGAATAAGAGCCACCAACGTCACGAGGATGAAATGACTGTTAAATAAAATGCGATTTCATTGGTGTAAAACGCATGGCTTCCGGTATTTTGTCAAATGGAAAACACTGTCTTGTCCAGTTTCCGAGTTGTATTTTGCACGCGATTAGTAGGTCAGTTTTGCAATGATTGTGAAGTCTGGATGCCCGGGCCTATAGAAGACGTGTGCTGTTTCTAGCTACCGAGGGTTTCTTCCTTACTTAGGCCTTGTGTACGTACGTACTGAACTGATAGGTAATTTCTAAGGGTCATACATGTCTCATTTATTGAACAAATATCGCAATATAGTATGAAATTAATCATTAACCTTAAATTGAAAAAAAAAATCGCGATTATCGATATTCTTAAAAAAAATATCGTTCATCGTTTTCATGGAAAAAATCGCGGTACAGCGGTTCACCGGTGAATCCTTTCGGCCCTAGTGAAAGATATGAGTGCTAGATACACAAGATTAAATCCCGGGTTTCAATGATGTTTAATATTGAGAATTAATCTGTTTTATCAATCTAGTCAACAAAGGTTTCTTATAAGCCATTAAAAGCCTTAAGCGATTGATGTGTTTAAGTTGCCAGTTTAGTTATGTCAATCACATTTGAGCTAACTCTTACTCAGTATACGAATTGAGCCTGATTATTTTTGCTCCGTACAATATTAAAATCCTACTTGTATATATTTATGAAAGTAGTATATAAGTATTGGAGCTAGATAAAATCAGGACCATCGTCCAGTTATGATTCATATATCATTCCTGTCATTCAGCCTGATACACAAGTTTACTACTGTCATTGAATTTGGTTAAAAATGACAATCACTTGGTGTTGTAATTGAAGGAAGAATATGTGAAAATGCAGCTATCAAGTCATAATCAGGAAAGTTAGAAATAATAGAATAACCTCAAATTCTGACACAGGAAATGGTATTAGATTGCGATTTTATAAGAATTCATCTGATATAATATATTTTGATTTAATATATTTTACAGGTATAGAAATAGTGTTAAAAGCTTTACGTGTACCATGTTTAACAATAGCTAAAAATGCTGGTGTAGATGCTCATGTTGTGGTAGAGAAAGTTTTAAATGGTAAAGATGATTTTGGATATGATGCCTTAAAAGGAGAATATGATAATCTTATCAAGAGAGGAATTATTGATCCTACTAAGGTAAGAACAGGATTTTCTTTGATAATGATCAGAGCACTGACATAACAACCTGTATTTTTTTGTTCAAACGCTGTATCCAAGTACTGTTTAATTGCTATAGTGAGCTATTCAGTATTACATTGATACTTATAGAGCATTGACCCAAGTTTTGTTTCAATATACATTACACAATTTCTTGTTTCAGTCCATTAAAACACAGACATTATCTAATGTCTGTATTTCATTGAAATTGTGATACATGTCCAATATTCCATCTAGTATAAACATAAACAATGTACTGAGTTAAAATAATATTAGGCCAACATCAAAGGTTGACATTTTAATACAACATAATGAATTGAATAGAGAATAACTGTGAAATGAAGAAACCAGTGACTTGTGTAGTATTTGATATACTAATATTTACCTGGTTATTGTAGCTTTTGATCAGTAGCAAGGTCTCAGTAGCTACCCAGAAAAACATGCTTCCAAAACAGAGTGGGAGGGGCATTTAAAAAACGTATTTACTGATGAATAGAAAAAATCATCTTTTATTTTTATTGTAATATTGATTTCAGGTTGTGAGAACAGCTTTAGTTGATGCATCTGGAGTTGCTTCCCTTCTTACAACAGCTGAAACAGTGGTAGCTGAGCTACCTAAACCTGAATCTGGACCAGATATGGGAGCTGGTGGCATGGGTGGTATGGGAGGAATGGGTGGCATGGGAGGTATGGGTGGTGGCATGGGTTTCTAGAATGAAATAAACTATGGGAAATAACCCAAAGTGTGCGTGGAACAGTGTAATTGATTTATTCATCTCTACAAAAGTGAATGTGAGAAGATTTTTACAGAACTATATACAAACTGTTCAAGTTGTATGTGATTGTTCATTGACACATGTAGCTGTCAATCATGTTGCGTGGGGCATTCTATAGCTGGGACGACTATTTGCGTGCCATTTCCAGTTCACCCAAGAACTAACTTTCCTATATATATCATATTCAGGGATGAGTATGAATGTATTTTTTTTATGCAATTATAGATTGGTAAATGAGTATCACTGTCATTCTATCATAAGATTTCACAGAAGCCAATATTCATTAACTTATATTAAATGTTGGGTGACAATGGCTTCTAGGCATGTGTCATAATTGAGTTTATATAAATCTGTTCAAATTGGTAGACTGTATACTGTACCTTCTGTGACAACATTTATGAATATGATTAATTTCCAAGTTGTTTCTTGGGTGATACTTTTGTTTAGTTCACACAATATTAGATGAGGATAAGTTGAGATATAGGATTAGTCACCTAAATGTGTTTTTTGAACTACTTGAAAAACACATTGTCACATCCAGTAAGAAAGCATTGACTTGATAATTTGTTGAATGTATTGTTACTTTGTAAGAATTGATTATATTTGTTATACATGTATTTCGTTAACATTGTAGCAGTTAAAGGTTTTGTATTTTGTGGCACTAGAAATGGACAGATCAAATAAATGAGGTACTGGTCACCTCTCTAATTAATATTAACAACAATGTTTATTGTAATCAATTATTAAAATTAAAAGTTAATCTATTATTAACAATGAATCAAGCATGATTTTAGTAGAATAATGTTGATAAATACATAAATCAAAGTATTAATCAAAGTTTGCAATATTATTCTTCACATGTATTTATTATTTGTCTACATTGATGTTCGAAGAAAAAGCTGTTAATATTTTAAATCCACTGTAATTTGGATTGGATAGAGATACAGGCTTGGTGGTTAAATAATGTCTCCTTTAGACAATAAGTAGCATCAACTTAGATTAATAAATGGCAGTTGTTTTATTCAATTATCTGGTCTTAGTATAGTTCCTTTTGAACAGTTGACCGACCTGAATGTTAAACTGCATTTATACTACTAGTAGTTGAGTGAAAGTTATTTGAAGAGAGAGAATCAAGTTAATGAGAGTTTAGTTGATTGTAGATGTGTAATGTTTGTTAATGTATAATATATATATAGAAAGATAATTTTAGCAGTAAAAGTGTGATCAGTTTTTCATATTCATTCATATAAAAACATAATATAATAAAATACTAAAAGTCATATTTGAGGTTTTTGGGGTTTTGTTTAGAAGTCTATGATGGATACTCTAGGTAATTGATATACCAAGGACGACAACAATATGTACACATAGTTCTTGTCTTTTTTATACGCCCACATTTTCATGTGGACGTATATTGTCGTCGCCCCTGTTCGTCCGTCCGTCCACAATTGTTTGTGAACAGTCCACAGGTCACAATTTTTATCCGATTTCAATGAAACTTAAAATATAGGTTTATCACCCTAAGATCTCGGTTCCTTTCGATATTGGCATGTATCGGACCGTAACTTCATGGGTTATGGCCCCTGATTGTACGAAAAATCACGTTTTTTAGCTTGTGAACAGTGTAGAGGTCACAATTTTGAACCGATTTGGATGAAACTTGAAATGCATGTTTATAACCCAAAGATCTTGGTTCCTTTCGATGTTTGCGCCAATCGGTTCGTAACTTCCTGAATTATGGCCCCTGATTGTTCGAAAAATCGCCCTTTTTAGCTTGTGGTCCCTCTGGATGTCAAAATTGTTATCCAATTTAAAAAAAAAACGTTTGATTATATCACCGTTCCATGGTTATGAAGGCTGGATTCGAATTTCGTGAAAATCGGACCAAAATTGACGGACAAAATGGCCGCCATTTGTACGCAAATAGTGTGAAAATATGTTATATCAAGGTTGTGAACAGTGTAGAGGTCACAATTGTGAACCGATTTGGATGAAACTTGAAATGCATGTTTATAACCCAAAGATCTTGGTTCATTTCGATATTTGCGCCAATCGGTTCGTAACTTCCTGAATTATGGCCCCTGATTGTCCGAAAAATCGCCCTTTTTAGCTTGTGGTCCCTCTGGAGGTCAAAATTGTTATCCGATTTAAAAAAACGTCTGATTATATCACCGTTACATGGTTATGAAGGTTGAGTTCAAATTTCGTGAAAATCGGACCAAAATTGACGGACAAAATGGCCGCCATTTGTACGCAAATAGTGTGAAAATATGTTATATCAAGGTTGTGAACAGTGTAGAGGTCACAATTGTGAACCGATTTGGATGAAACTTGAAATGCATGTTTATAACCCAAAGATCTTGGTTCATTTCGATATTTGCGCCAATCGGATCGTAACTTCCTGAATTATGGCCCCTGATTGTCCGAAAAATCGCCATTTTTAGCTTGTGGTCCCTCTGGATGTCAAAATTGTTATCCAATTTAAAAAAAAAACGTTTGATTATATCACCGTTCCATGGTTATGAAGGCTGGATTCGAATTTCGTGAAAATCGGACCAAAATTGACGGACAAAATGGCTGCCGTTTGTACGTGAATAGTGTGAAAATATGTTATATCAAGGTTGTGGACCTTATAGAGGTCATAATTTTGAACCAATTTTGATGAAACTTGACATGTATGTTTATAACCCAAAGATCTTGGTTCCTTTCGATATATGCGCCCATCGGATCGTAACTTCCTGAATTATGGCCCCTGATTGTCTAAAAAATCGCCCTTTTTAGCTTGTGGTCCCTCTGGAGGTCAAAATTGTTATCCGATTTAAAAAAACGTTTGATTATATCACCGTTACATGGTTATGAAGGTTGAATTCGAATTTCGTGAAAATCGGACCAAAATTGACGGACAAAATGGCCGCCGTTTGTACGCGAATAGTGTAAAAATATGTTATATCAAGGTTGTGGACCTTTTACAGGTCACAATTTTGATGAAACTTGACATGCATGTTTATAACCCAAAGATCTTGGTTCCTTTCGATATTTGCGCCCATCTGATCGTAACTTCCTGAATTATGGCCCCTGGTTGTCCAAAAAAATCGCCCTTTTTAGTTTGTGGTCCCTCTGGAGGTCAAAATTGTTATCCGATTTAAAAAAACGTTTGATTATATCACCATTTCATGGTTATGAAGGTTGAGTATGAATATTGTGAAAATCGGACCAAAATTGACGGACAAAATGGCCGCCGTTTGTACGCGAATAGTGTGAAAATATGTTATATAAAGGTTGTGGACCTTATAGAGGTCACAATTTTGAATCGATTTTGATGAAACTTGACATGTATGTTTATAACCCAAAGATCTTGGTTCCTTTCGATATTTGCGCCCATCGGGTCATTACTTCCTGAATTATGTCCCCTGATTGTACGAAAAATCACCCTTTTTAGCTTGTTTTGCCTCTGGAGGTCACAATTATTATCTGATTTAAAAAAAAAAAAACGTTTGATTATAAAAACCAAACAAATTCTAATGATTTTCTGATAATTCCTTAATATGCGACAACTCTTGTTGACTGCCCGGACGATTTGGCTGCTGTGTGGGCGTATGTTTCGTTGCCTGGCAACCTATTTTTTTTTATACAGGAATGAAGTTGTTATTGGTGATAGTCTCCTTCACCAGATAAAGCAGATACTGCTGATAACAATACCAAAAATGTAGACACCACCTTCATTTGCAGGACAAAACAGATTTTCTTTTCGAATTTGGTGTGATAAATTGCGGGTCATGAGAGGAGGCATACTATTTTGTACAAATGGGTTGATTTCTGTCGTCATCCTTAGCACCTCAGAACAGATTTTCTACAAAGTTGTTTTGATGCATGCCCCAATCCCCGTGTTGAAAATTGGAGTGAAGCATTAGGGTAGTGAAAGGACGAACCCAATCAATATTGAGCACCCCACCTAAAGTTACTTACCCTTTTCTAAAAAAAATCGTGTGAATTTGATGGATGTATTTCAAATATTGGGGTAACACGAGAACGAGCCCCGTCGATAGATCTGGATTTAGCCAGCCTCTTCTGACAAATGTTTTTTTTTAAAACGCATGGAGGTTAAAATGTTAATGGAACTATTTATACGTTCACATTTTCATGTGGACGTATATTGGCACGCCCCTGTCCATCCGGTCGACCTTGGTTATTTTTATTTTCACGACTGGTGGTCGGAACTAAAAACCGAACGCGGCTGCCCCCATTGACTTTACTTTTTGCATAGCACAAATATTGAAATAATGCGTATATTTTAGACTCGCATAGATTCAGACATAACACACGAGACAAAAATGGCTGCTGATAGCATTAGCAAACATTTAAAATTAATTCAAACTTCCCTGATACAATATATGCTAAACAAAAATAGATTCTTTCTAAATATTCTACACTTACGTTTCATCCACACCCGCCATCTTTGAACTGCTACGACCATGCCTCAATAGCATGGTTCAGTATTTCCGGACTATGGTCCCTACTAAATGAAATTCGGATTCATTTAGTTCGACCATAGTCAAGAAATTACGATAAGCGAAGGTCGCCCTGGCTGTTTGTCCACAATTTGTTTGTTGATACTCTACGGGTCACAATTCTTATCGATTTTGACGAAACTTGAAATACAGGTTTATCTCCAAAAGATCTCGGTTCCTTTCGATATTGGCACATATGGGATTGTAACTTGCTAAATGTATGAAAAATTAGGCTTTTAGTCCCTCTAGAGGTCACTATTATCATCTGATTTACAAAACCGTTCGAAAAAATCACCATTTCACCGTATTGTTTGTTGATTAAATTTCATGAAAATCGGACCAAAACTGCCACACAAAAGGGCGCATCCTCCCCTTTACGCATAGTGTAATATCTGGTAAATCAAGGCTGTGCACCCTCTAGAGGTTACAATTGTGATAAAACTGGAAATATATGTTTATAACCCACAAATCTTGGTGGTTCCTTTCGATATTCGCGCACATTGGACCATAGTTTCCAGAATTATAGCCTTTGATTGTACAAAAAATCACATTTTTTAAAACTTTCTCTGTCCATCTCTAGCAAAATGTGGGTGTATCATGCATAGCAGTCGCTTGTTTCTTATTTTGTGGGAAGCAATGGGACCGAGGGGATTTTAATCTTAATGATATAAATCTTGGTTTGAAACATGGAATCGAACCTTGATATTGGAAGTTTCTGTTCCAGATATTGTTGATCAAGCTACATTTTTGTACATTTCACGAGGGTAACGAATATATTAATATATATTTACTAATTTCATTGAATCAGTGTGATGGAAACAGTTGAAGGTGGCGTATCAATACAAGAAACTGGTTAGGGCTGAATTATCGTTTGGCTTTATCGAAATCTGTGCATGAGCACCCCGTCTAATGCTGTATTGCTAGTCTCGCGAGTATGTATTTAACTGAGCGAAATCTATTTCGCGGGTTATGGCATAATTTAGCCGAGAAGGTCGCCAGACACTTTAAAAGAGCCGTTGTTAATCTCGATTGATTTTGTGACGTAGTATATTGGTAATTGATCGCACTGCTAACCAGTCATAATTTGGGACAGAAATTTGCGTTGTGGGATTCCAAATGAAATAAGCAAATGGATTAGAAATTCAATTTGCAAAAAAATAAATGTTAATACCTCGGCTTCATTTGTTACGACATAATACACATTATGTATATTATAGACGTTGTTCACTGTACCTAGTTATAGCACAAAACACGTAATTTATTTTTCATGTTATCTGAAATGCCGTAACATAAATTCTCAAGAGAAATCTAAAAGTTCTAAATGCTACCTTGAGATAAAAGAAAAACTTCTTGTATACAGTGTACTAACATTTTGTTCGTGGCCATTCGTGTGCATACTGTATAATATGCTAAAAATGATATAAATCAATAACTGAGACAGAATATTTGATTGGCCTCAGACACCCAAGTATAAGGTTGTAAATTTAAGATGTATGCTGCTTTTATCAAGCTTATTTTGATTCACTTTATAAAAAATTGGGGGTAAGTCTTCTTTTTTATTTGGAAAAATTTATTGTCAAGTATTCTTACTTATGTATGAGTGGTAGGGTATAAGTCGTCTTTCAAACACCGGTGTCTCACACACACACACACACACACGCACGCTGTTTAAATGTACTTGATGGAGACAAGAACTGACTATTAGAACCACGGTAAATCGGTAAGTAAGGTGCTGGCCCACTAGATGTGGATCATGGGTTCGATCCCAGCGTTTGTCCAGTAAGTACATCGGGATTTTCTAAAGCGTTTTCCCCTCGTTTGTCCCAAGGATACACTTGCCGGCATTTAAAATAACCAATGTCACATTTTTGCTCCTACCAGTATAAAACATGTCCATGCACTTTTGTCTTAAATACCTGAAATAGATCACCAGATAACAAAAAAATAGTTCAGAGTAAAATTGAAAAATTGCAAATAGGTGACCTTTGACCTCTTCTTAAGTGACCTTTCCACCAAAAATTCCATTCTTAAGTTATATTTATTGGTTCAGGGCACAATGCTATCAAATGCCACTGAAAAGGAACTCGCGCCTTCCATGTTGGATAAATCGATTTTTGGGTGTACTTATGTATTTGAACCCTTCATAGTAAGGAGAAAAATGTGGAACTACATGAGGTAAAAACGGGGTCGTTGTTCGGTGGGTATTCACAGAAAACTTGACACATGCGGTAATATCAGGATTCGGCCTGTTTCACGAAATTCTAATTAGGATAAAATCCAATTTTTATTAATTTGAATGGATAATATTGGATGGATTTGAGTGCTTAGCCAATCAAAATTGAAGTATCTACTAAAATTTGGATTTTTTCTTTGGTTAAGAGAAACAGGGCTCAGGTTTTTAGGTGGTAGTCCAGACACAGCGTCATAGTGTCACAGTTTGGTTTTGTGGTTCTGTTCTGTCTCGCCGACAGAGACGACCGCGCACGTGTTCTCAAACGTGCTTTATGCTCAGTCTCAACTCAAATGGCCGTTCCGTCAGCTGCCCAGATAGCTTACGCGCACCTTTCTAATGAAGAAAAAGCACAACACAGTATTAGGTGCTAAACCATATTATTATTTTCTTCAAGTAAGTAGCGGTAAAAAGATTATGCGACGAAAACCTTGGTCACTTCGCTCAGCTCCTCGTGTTTATATTTTTTCTTTCCCGGTGATAATGCGCAGACGCGAAGTAAAATAGACTCGATTAACTACACTCAAAAAAATGATCGGCTCGCTCAGTGACCAGAGTTACCGTACACAACAAAATAAACATGAACATGCGAAAATACTAAAGTCTCAAGGAACAGCACACTCCCCACTTAAAAGATGAAGTCTTTTACCATTGTTCACATTTCTCCTAAAGTTTATCGTTATCGATTCGGCACAAAAATACAAGTTCACAAATGGGTCTCTTATAGGTTTTGTATTGTCCATTTAAACGCGGTTGGAAGGGATTCTCATCTCGGTAAATGGTGACCTCAGCTACTCTTGCTACTCCATCTGGATCTAGCTTGACACCAGTAACTCTTCCCTTGCTCCATTCACCTCGTACGACATCTTTATCTTTGATTAAAACTATGTCGTTAACTTGTATGTTGCTCGTAGTGTTCTGACATTTTCTTCGTGGTTGAAGACTCTGTATATACTCTCGTCTCCAACGGATCCAAAATTGGTCCATTGCGTACGACAGTATAGGTCTGGTTTGGTAAATTCTCCTGGTGCTGGTAGATAGGGTCTCGTTTTAAGAGTAAGTAGGTTGCCGGGAGCTAAAATCTCAGGATTCTCAGGATCTGTTGATATGGCTGTTATAGGTCGTGCGTTTACAATGGCTGCTGCTTCTGCCATCAGCGTTACCAAAAGCTCGTGTGTTAGCTGCTGCTTACCAATACCAAGAAGCATGCCTTCTAATACTCTCCTCAGCGTACCAATTTGGCGTTCCCACACGCCGCCAAAGTGTGAGGCGTGGGGTGGGTTAAATCTCCACTCACATTCCTTTGAAGTCAGGAATTTCTTCACAGATTCGTCTTTAATCTCACTTAAGGCTTCTCGTAACTCAGTTCTTGCTCCGACGAAGTTGGTTCCGCAATCTGACCATAAAAGTGCTACAGGTCCCCGGACTGCTATAAATCGGCGAAGGGCGTTGATGAATGCTGATGTGTCCATAGCATCTACAATCTCTATATGTATGGCTCGACTCACAAGGCAAGTGAACATAATGCCCCACCTCTTGCTATTCGCTGATCCTCCGCGGGTTTTTCTGGTCATGACTTCCCAAGGACCGAATGCATCCATACCTACGTTGGTGAAAGGAGGCATGTTCTCGAATCTTTGCTCTGGTAGATCGGACATCTTGGGTGACTCTAAGGGTCTTCGTAAGAAGTTACAGCGAAAGCAGTTTCTAATTTGATGATTGACTCTCTCTGCTCCACTGATAATCCAGAATCCAGCTTGCCTCACTGCTCCATGTGTGATGGACCGGCCTTGGTGGTGGTTCACGTCGTGGTAATGCTGGATTATTAAGGGCGTTATCAGACTCTTCTTGGGTATAATCCAAGGGTGTTTCTCTTGATTGGAATAGTTTGCTCTACTCAGACGTCCTCCAATTCTCAAAGTACCATGGTTGTCGATAAAGGGGTCTAAACTTCTAAGTTGAAGGGTTTTCAGTTCGGTTTTCTTCATGGACTTCTCGGGATGTTTCAGGATCTTAAGCTCATCAGGAAAGGTCTCTTGTTGAATATGTCTGACGACTGTGGTCTCGGCTTCTTGTATTAAAGAAGGATTGATCTCTACCACGGGCTTCTCGTTGTTCATATATCTAGTGAACAGTTTAAGACAACAAACTGCTCTCAGAAGCTTCTCCCAGCTGTTGTACGAACTGATTAGCGTACAGAATGAACAGGTCTTTTCTACAAGGATTGTTCTACAGGATCTAACCTCAGCGTCTTCTTCGCTCAAAGAACTGGTGTAGTCCTCAAAGCTTGGTGTTTTCAAAGATTCCCATAAATGCTCTGGTCCTCTTAACCAATCGCTCTTAAGAAGTTTATGGATTCCACAACCTCTGCTCACTAGATCGGCTGGATTCAACTTGGTCTCAATGTATCTCCATTGGTTTGTGGCTGTTAAACTTCTAATGATCTGAACTCTGTTTGCTACGTAGATATAGAACCTCTTGGTTTGGTTGGTGATGTATCCCAGTACTACCTTGGAGTCTGAATAGTAGATCTCCTCATCGATTGTATACTCAAGATCTCGTTTAATGTCTCTCACTGTGTTGACAAGTAGTACGGCTGCGGACAGCTCCATTCTTGCTATCGTAACCTGTTTGAGTGGTTTAACTTTGGCACATCCTTTAAGAAAGGATACCCAAATGCTCTTCTTTGAATTGATCACTCGAAGATATACGACTGCTCCGATCTGATCTTGGCTTGCGTCGCAATAACCATGAATCTCGACTCGTTCGACTTTACCAAAGCTGGCTGGTTTAAGACATCTCTGTACTCATACTTCTCCAATAGATGACAGGTCTCTGTTCCATATGTCCCATTCCGACTGGAATTCGTTAGGTAGTGGATCGTCCCATGCAAGATTTCCTCTGTGTTCGTTACCTAACTCAATTAGGCTCTGAAGTATTCTCTTACCAACTATTGTGTATGGTGCGAGGAATCCTAGCGGATCATATATAGAGTGGATTATTGATAGGACTCCTCTTCTCGTGTAGGGATTTTGTTTGTCGATCACTTGGAACGTTAACTCGTCTCGCTCTAGGTCCCACTGAACTCCTAATGACCTCTGGACTGGTAATATATCGGACGAAAAATCTAGGTTCTTCAGTCCCTTTGCTCGATCTTCTTCTGGTAGGGCATCCATAACCATGGGGCTGTTGGAGGCTACCTTGTGAAGCTTAATGTTTGACTCGTTCAATACGGCTTGTGAAGTCTTAATCAACTCAATGGCTTCTTGTGGTGTTGAACAAGAATACACACCATCGTCCACATAAAACTCCTCGTGGATAAACTTGTTTGCTGCTAACTCGTATTTATCCTTGACATCATCAGCCGCTCTTCGTAGGCCGTACGTTGCGATCGCTGGGCTTGGTCCATTACCAAACAAGTGAACGTTCATTTGGTACTCGATCACCGGCTTTTTACGGTCGTTGTTCTCAAACCATAGAAAGGATAGGTAACTTCTATGTTCCGGGTTCACGTAAAATGAGTGGAACATTTGCTCAATGTCGCAAGTAAATGCGACCTCCTCTTGTCGAAATCTATGCAGCCTTCCAATCAATCTGTTCATGAGATCAGGACCAGTTAATAACTCAGAGTTGAGGGAAGTGTTCTTGTACTCAGCGGATGAATCGAAAACTACTCGGATTTGGTTCTTCTGTGCATGGTATACTCCAAAGTGAGGAAGATACCAAACTCTTCCGTCTTCAACAGTGTTTGTAGAAGGTGAGGCGTGGCTTTTCTTAAACAGCTTTGCCATAAACTCAAGATAATCGGTCTCGAGTTGTGGATTTCGGTTGAAATTTCTCAATAGACTCTGGAACCTTTTTTCAGCTTGAATACGGTTGTTGGGCATATAAACATCAGAATTCCGAAAAGGAAGAGGTGCTTCCCAATTCCCCAACTGGTTCTTATGGAAGCTCTTGTCCATAAGAGACAGGAATTGTCGATCCTCATGACTCAAACCAATCTCATTATCTCTCGGTGATGTATAAAACTCATTAAAACTCAAACTCAGGTAGTCGTCTTTTGGCGATTGTTTACATATGAAGGAATTCTCACAAGGCTCATACTTGGTTTCAAATCCAACAGACGTTCTTCTAGCTATGATGTGGACGTTTCCTCCTTGGCGATCTAAGCACAGAACTCCACTCACTGTCCATCCTAAATCAAGACGCTGTGCCCATGCTGCTCCTATAGGCCCATTTATTGACTCTCGTACTTTCAATAACTCAGGTGCGTCACGACCAATAATAAGAAGGAAGGGTGCTTTATTGTCAATTGGTGGAAGATAGTCAGCTATACACTGAAGATGTGGTATTTGTCTAACAAGCTCAGGATTTGGAATCTCGTTGGTACCATCAGGAACGTTACTGGATTCAGTTATGCTGGGAAGTGGAAAATCGTCTCCTCGTATTGTGCGTACACGAAGATTTTCTGCTCTGCGACCTACACATAATTCCTTACCATGACAGGTCTCGAGTGTGAACTCGTGCTCATCCCCGTACAGTTGTAGGCTCTCAAATAACTCAGTTGATCCTAATGAGTGGTTGGACTGGTCGTCTATAATGACATATCCTCGCACTGCTCTCTCAGGATTGCTCAATTCGTAAATGTCGACAAGGATTAATTTACCACAGGTTTTACCTCTCATGTTGACAGTCCCATCACCACAAATTTTGGTACATGCTGATTTTACAGCCTCCCCTCTGTCTTTAGTTTCAGCCTCCCCACTATAAGGTGCCAACTCTTTCTTCTTCGTCTCATCTCTGTCATCTTTATGCAGAACTAATAGGTGACGTCTCTTACATTTAGGACAAGATATATCTCTCCTGGTACAGTGAATAGCAAAATGTTTCCCCTCTAAACAACGGAAACATATCTCAAGCTCTTTTAATAACTGCAGTTTCTCATCGTAACTTTTCTCTCGGAAGGTTCGACACTCAGAAAGATGGTGGTTGGTTTTGTGGATCGGACATTGGCTGTTCGACTTTTCTTGTTTAGGCTCTAAGTTAACGTCAGTCTTGAGACTAGTGGTGTGTGTACTGGGCTTATTGTCTTTAAAACCATGCTTGTAAGGATTAGGCTTCGAACTCAGGTTGTTGTCAGGTCTCGAACTTGTGTATCTCGAACCTTTGTGCTCACTCTCTTGACTCGGTAATTTAGCAATAGATGGATGGTTCTGTCTTAGTGAAAGGTTATGAATCAGCTTAACAAAGGATTTGAATGGTGGGTAATCATCACTTCTATTATCGACCATGTGTTTGGTAACCTTACTGTCCCATTTCTCTTTAATGGATTTAGGTATTTTCTCAACTAAGGTTTTCATGAAATACGAAGTATTCAGGATGCTCAGGCCTTTCAAATAAGGTTCTTGTGTATTTAAGTTCTCACAAGTGTCATAAAATGTCTGAAGAGCCTCTTTGTCTTCGTAACGAAAGCTAGCAGCCTTCAGTAAAGTCTCAATCAAATCATTCGCCACCTCAGCAGTATGTCCAAACCTTTCTTCTAGTGCTGACCAAAGGTCATTTAGTTTGACCTGGGGATCGGGATGTATTCGTCTGCGAAATTGATTTACAAGCTCTCTAGGTTTGCTACTGGTGTACTTCAGTAAGTACGTTATCTCTTGATTAGGTGTAGCCTCAGCTTCACATATTAAGGTTTGAAATGCTTGCCTCCAAGGAAGAAACAAGGCGGGATCTCCACTAAACACGTCAGGCTCACATTTAGGTAGTGCAAGTGAAGCAAGTAATCTCTTACTAATGTCAGAGTGCTCGGGTGGCCTAGTGTTAAACAAGTTGCTTTGTTGATTAGTGCTCTCAAATGGTCTAGGGTCACCATGCGTTGGCATATTAGGTGTGTATCTCAGTGTTAGCTCATGGTTAGGTTGAAATATGGGGGTGCTTGACGATTGCTCGTTAGGTGTATCACGAGGTGACTCTTTAGGCCTAGTCAAACATTGCTCAGTAGGCCCCTCAAACCTGGGTTGAAATACAGGTGCTGTTGGTAACAACTCAGTAAGGTTCTCATTTCTGTAGATCTCGGTAGGCATGGATAGGGATAGCTCTGGGGGCTGCTCGAACGGTAACTCGTTATGCCTGGTGTGGGCATGCTCAGTAGACCTAGGGCTAGGTAGCTCAGTAGGCTGACGTGGCTCAATTGTAGTAAGGCTCTTCTCGTGGGGTGTAGGCCCCTGGTTGTTCTCATGTGGGAGGTCTCCTGGCTCAGAACCTATCTCGGATTGTATCCATCGTGCAGTGCGCCGAGTACGGTTAGTGGAATTGAAACTATTATCAATAGGGTCAACAGAATTGACTTTTGATGAAGTATGGCTTAGTGTCTCGAAGCCAAAAGACAAGGCCTCAGTTACAGCTAATTCTCGCTCATTTTTTATTTGCTCCAGTTTGGATTGGGTTTCTGCCTCAGCTACCTTCCTAGCTAACTCAATTTTGCGAATTTCCTCGTCAAATCTGAACTTCTCTCTTGCAACACGTATTTTAGTCTCAATATATTGAACAGAGCTCGATAATTCTGAACTACGAGTATGACGACTAGTCATTGACTTGTATGAGGAATGGTGACTTGAGGTTGCATCGTGCGAGTCGTCTTTCTCTACTCCAGAGTTGTTGGAAATTGCAGGGGTTGCCATGGCTCAACGGTAGTTTATAGTTTATATTTAAACAGTAATGTATTTTACTGACGACTGTCTGTTTACTCACGGTTATTAAACAGGAAACTCGGCAAACGTTTTATTCGCGGCTCCGTATGGTTGTAGCCACTGCAGTCATTTTCTCACACTCACGGCTCTCAAAACTCAGGAAAATTTGTAAAGTTTGTTCACAGCTCACGCACAGGCCAAGTTGGTGAAACAATCCTTTTCTTCTCAGCTCTTTTTAAAACCAGGGAGGTCTTTTTATTCACAACTCGTGGAACTAAGGAATTCTGCAATCTTTTTACTGTTCTGTCTCGCCGACAGAGACGACCGCGCACGTGTTCTCAAACGTGCTTTATGCTCAGTCTCAACTCAAATGGCCGTTCCGTCAGCTGCCCAGATAGCTTACGCGCACCTTTCTAATGAAGAAAAAGCACAACACAGTATTAGGTGCTAAACCATATTATTATTTTCTTCAAGTAAGTAGCGGTAAAAAGATTATGCGACGAAAACCTTGGTCACTTCGCTCAGCTCCTCGTGTTTATATTTTTTCTTTCCCGGTGATAATGCGCAGACGCGAAGTAAAATAGACTCGATTAACTACACTCAAAAAAATGATCGGCTCGCTCAGTGACCAGAGTTACCGTACACAACAAAATAAACATGAACATGCGAAAATACTAAAGTCTCAAGGAACAGCACAGGTTCATTCAAGCCATGCACCCTCATTTTATTTTGCAAAGGCAGAGACCCCTTTAAATACAGGTGTCAAACTTTAACTGTATAAATTGGTCGTGAAATTAAATGGAATGTGATTTAGCGCCTTACATATGTGCACAAATTCGCTGTGTAGACTAATTACTGTAAAACCTCATCACATACGTAAACATAAGGAAATAAGAGTAATACGTTTGTCTCAAATTACCATACGGTCTTTACTGATGTCGAACCGTGTCATTAAGTTGTGATTGGATTAAAAGTGTTTAGAGGGATTTTATATCTAACAAATTCGTTCATTGTAGATTGGATGTAGTACAAGGTGTCTGCTCGGTTACGAACATGCCCATGAAACCAGGATGCCAAGACAGATTGGTTGACGAATCCCAACATATAGGCTCATTTACAGCGAGTAATAAAATTAACTGTGTTCTAAACTGTACACGAGACATCAGATGTGGGGCGGTTAACTTCATCCCTTCCACAAAACTGTGTATAACATTTAACCCACCTTACAACTTAGATTGTTCAGTGATGACAATTAGTGTAGGTGCTTTCATTTATGAGAAATTGGTAAGTAGTTGTTAAAATAATAAACGGATCCGTGTCGTCAGTACACTTAAGTTGAGTAATCTTTGCTGCACAGCATGTTTTGTAATGGTTAAAAACTAACTTATTTTTAGGGGCCAATAAATGTTTAATTGCATCCACTACTTGCAATTTATTACTGTGGTTGTATAGGTGGGACGCGGTTCACTGTGATTCCCCCGAGGAACTAAAATGAAGTCACGACAGCTCTGATCTAAATACATTTCAGCAATAACTGCATTTATGGTTATGTCATTGCCTCTCTGTACTCAATGGAACTGTGTCATCAATAACTATGCTTCGCTTCTGCCATAATGAATCGGTAAAAAAAAACCACGATGCCTTTTTTTTCCAGGAGTACCTCAGCTACTGTTATTGGAAAAACCTACACTGTTAAAATTATATGTATTTTTACAGCTATAATTATAGTAAAAATACAGTACATAATTTGTAATATCACATGGTTTGTTAACTTACATTTAAAACGATGTGGACGTATAAGAATACAAGGCTTATGTACAATTACATCAAATTTAATGTAGTAACACAACCGCGTGTCAGTTTACATCACGTGAGCTGTATATTAACAGAAATGCCGCTGTAAATATTATGTTTACAGAAAAATGTAAATTTACCTTCAAATAGTGGCCACATAGGTTATTCCCCCTTTGACCACATATCGAATATTATACAAAATATTAACTTTTCTGTCAATCAGTTTAGTCTATTTTAAAGAAATAGGTTATTCAAAATCTGAATGTATCGAACTGGCTAATAAAGACAGGCATATGCCATACATTGAGTTGGGTGCGCAATTTTGCTTGGACTGTATCACCTACTCTTTCCATTATAAGGAGAAGAACATTAAATCTCATCATTTCACTTATTTTCTTTACATTACCGAATGTTGTTTTACATGCTCGGCTGAAAGTTCCACTAAACTATCTGTGTTCGCCAGGATAGAACCTAGGACTAACTAGCCAAGCCGAGACAAACACATTCCTTTGAATAATATGTAATTCTACAACATTTATGAGGTAGTATTACATAAACTCTGTTAAAATACCAAATATTTTTTGATATATGTACAAATATATATGTAAATTAACATCATGGTAATTTTACACGTACTCCATTTACAGGTATGTTATTTTACCATGGATGTAAAATAGCTAGAGGTAAACTTACAATACAGACTGCGAAATAACATGCAATGATAAAATACAGTTAAAACGATGGCAATATTTCTGCCAGTTAAAACGAGGTAAAAATACATAAAAATTTTAACAGTGTACCATATAATTTAAAACTTGCTCCAGCCTAGTATTTAAGTACCCCCTTCGTATATTAGAATTATAATTATTATAGCTTTAAGTTCATATCTATATTATCACAGGAGTGTTTGCATGGCTCTTCGAGGCATGCTGTGTCGAAGAGATGTATATGTGTAAATGGTTTTGTGGGTCCAAGATGTGAGCGTCTTATGAAAGGTAAGGATGACATCGAGCTGTTGAATTTTCCGATATAAATGGAGTGGAATTTGGTTTAGCTCCCTAATGAAGACTAATATACGCCACGCAATGTACAAACTACTCTTATTATACCGAAACCAACTATAAAGGGTTCTGGTACGTGCTCACGGGACTCGGTTCTTTTCCAGACCCACACCATGCACCTCTAGAAACAATGCCGGAAAATCTCGAGGCCGTTTGACGCCCAACACATGGATTAAACCAGGGATAACCAGATCAGGGGAGAACGCTAACATCAAAAATTTGTCAACTTTTTAATGAGCTTTATAGTGAAGAACATTGTACATACGAGGGCTGGCTGAAAAGTTTTAAGCCTATCCGTGAAAGACCTGTACAAAGTCGTTCCATTTACTTTTCTACATTGTCCTGATCGGAGTGTATTCCCTTTTACATACTATATTGCAGGACCGTTTCTTCAGCCACCCCAAAAAGTGGTTCACAGCTGACATGATGTCATCATCACTCGTAAAATGACAAACGACTAGTTCCGTTTTTATTTTTGGAAACCGGTTTCATCCATGGTTACAGACCTGGCCAAACAATTATCAGGATTGGCGATATTGTACCCAACCCTTTCATGTCGAGTGTGCAGTTTTCAATCAGCCATCACCAGGTCATGCACTCGGGTAGTGTTTTCTTGCCTTCAAGGACCCCGGTCATCATCAAGGTTCCTTGACACGTCTTGATTTAAAGTGGATATCATGTCGGCACGTTTCTATGTCCTTTTAGTCCATTTCTGGTGACTTCAATGGGTTGATTCACAAGATGGTTTGGCACGAAGACAATAATAACACTACAGTTGCAGTTCTCTAGTGGCATTACTGGCAAAAGTTTGTTTCAACCCAAATGATCTATACATTTCAGGATTAGAACTTTCAACCAGTTCTCGAATGTATTAAAGTCATACCCTGATCGCGTATATGTCATTACTTTTGTTATCCTTGCACATCTTATATTATGAATTTAAATTGTTTAAATTGGTTATGTAGACCATCCATTCCATCCTATTCATTTATCAATAAAACATTGTCTAATATAATTTAAATGGTTTCAGATTGTAGTGAGGGAAAACAATGGTCGTATCAAGGCGTTTATTCAATATTACCAACCTATTCTGAAAAACCGTTTAATGTGTTTTGTCGACTTAAAGGTACTACAGTGATTCAAAGACGCCAAGTTGGAAATGTAAACTTCAATCGAAATTGGACTGATTATAAAAATGGCTTCGGTGATATGACCAATGGGGATTTTTGGCTTGGATTACAAAAAGTGTATGAATTATTAAACAACGCTTTGGATACCGGAAGGTACAACCTGATTAACACTGCCATTCTAGATAACGCAACAACAATTAGGTCATCTATTCTGGGATTTTCCATTGAAGATGAATCTCTGAACTATCAACTGAGACTGACATCAGTTGAGATAAATGAAAACAATACACTTGGAGATTGCTATACACCTCTTAAAAACCAACCATTCAGTACTCCTGATAATGATCAGACATCCTCATCGTGTGCTTCAATGTTTCACAGTGGATGGTGGTTTAATAATACTATTTGTTCCGATTGTAATCCTAATGGTTTCTTCACCCCAGGAACTGTATCTCTTAATAACAGTCAGTGGTTTTGGAATACCGATGGGTTGAATACGATCCCGGATTCTTTCGAAATACGTATGAAATATAGAAAAAATCCATGATAGAATATGACCTAATTAGCTGCACATAAATTACCTCCTGTAAATCACACACTTTAAAGCGGGGATTTTTTGTTTGGATTACTGTAAGTTTATGAAGTATATTTTAGTATCAAGTAACTACTCCAAATATTTTTCTTCGTTCTTGCCAACTGTTGATTGTGAGAAAGAGTTAGTAAGCAATACCCGATACGTTATCCAGCAAATAAACCAAAATACTCCATCTGGAGGAAAGAATATGGAGAATCATATATATATAAGAATTGTGACCCATTTTTTTTTTTTTTTTGGGGGGGGGGGGGTCGAAAGCCAGCGTGAACCCAAGTTTCTTATGTAATTGGTATCGAGTACAAAAATCTACATTATTTAAAACCATCGACCATTTTGCCCCCCAAAGAAAATTATCTATATATTTTTTTCTAATTAAACTATGATTGTAAACACAACTAAACTATCATTGTCATAGACGATGATTAATTTTCGTGAGGTCTTGCGGTAACATTTCCACTTTTCGTCTTGTTGAACTGTTGTTCGAGCAACTTGCTGGCGTGACGAAAGAGTGAACCTTAGCAGCCGATTGGGTTACAAAAAGAAAATTATTGATGATATGTTTGCGTTCAGAGTCTCGGTGGAATTTTATGTTTGTGGATGACGACATGTTCTCAAAATTACCACTCTTTAAACTAAAACCTGGATTTGTTTTACAAGAATATATATAAATAGTATTTTATCAGGTTTACTTAGTATGATTACACCAACTATTCTTCACTATTTCACTGAGATAGGAACATATATTGCATAATTTCAGGGCACAGTTTATAGAATTGTTACAGGCGAGCTTATGGGAAGGATAAACCAATTTATTACTGTCTCCGGAGAAAAAAAAGCACGCCAAGCATAATATATTTCTACGAAATAGCTGGATTTTCAAATATGGGTGACGATGGTATAATGAATGCTGCCAATGTGCGTATTCTGGAACATCACTAAAATGAGCACGAATTATAAAAATAGCATGTATTCAATAAATGTTCATGGCATGTGCAAAAATGAGACGATCTTCACTAATATATTCGTCATGTAGTCGCGGAGCATTCACGATTCAAGAATCCTGATATAATTCTCGGCGACAGTGGCTACCCATGTTAATTCACGGCTTCTGGTTCCCTATGTTTAGCCTATAGCTAATACACACAGAGAAGGTTTTGGTTTTGAAGTAATATTATTGGTGAACTTGCTACACGATACAGCTGTTCTTTTAATCCCCCTTTTCCGCTGCAGATCAGTTCGGATGCCTTCATGTATTGCATCTTTAGGAAGCCTAGCCCAGTACGACGATTTCCTTATGAGAAAGTTAAGGACAAATCTAGAGTTCAGATATTGCACCTATATCTTACCTGGCCCATTATGCATAAATCATCTTAAATCAAAGGTAACTGACATATGGAATTCTTTCGGATGCTATTTCCTTAAGGTGTATGCATAAAACGACTTATATTAAGTTGTTATCCAATTTGGATTTCTTTTTTTTTCAACCAGGGGGAAATCCCTATCTTAAGCTGCAACACACGGTGTCATCTCAGGGACATCCTCGGTATCCTCAGTGGTTTCATTCCGTTCTACACCATCAACCCCTATGCTAATCGATAGTGGGGACACATTTCCTAATTATGCTATTTTTACCGACCAATGAGGATCATTCCGTAAAGGTGGTTTATGGGGAATTCTTAATTTTAAGGAATTTCTTACCTGAATAATTGGCTAATTCGTTGTCATTTTAAACTAACAACACTAATAGCCAACGTCATTTAAATTTATTAGCACATCGTAAACATATATTATCATTCCTCATTTGACACCTATAACATGACGTCAAGCTAAAGCAAAAATTGCGTAAATCATTTTCACTGAATTTTACAGGAGAGACAAAAAACTGTTATAAATTAAAAACTGTGATTGTATTAAGATCAAAGTTTGTTTTGGGTGTTATTAATATGATCTTTATTGATTTGGTATATTATTTTTGTAATGCATGCATTTTACGCGTCATTAAATGACTTAGGCAATTGTTGCACTTGTACAAGCCTGACATAGGCAATTTTGGCACTACTTGTCCATTATATTAAGGAACTGATAGTAGCCAGGGAATAGTGCATAATGGACTTTAAAAAAAACATGACTGTTGCAAACCCGTGGTCCCAAAGTCAAGTATTGACTGTCAAGTAACATTATTTTACGTATTTTTATGGACTAAGTGAATGCATTTGATTTATCTCTAAGTTGTCCAAGGAAGTCATTTTAATTGTTGAAATAGTGTTTAAGGTACATTTTCACAAACAGGATGTATTGAGCTTTAAGTGGCATTTAGTGATTGGAGAACACAATAACAGAACACAATTTTTATGGGAAACAATCACTGTTTTTTTTTCCAGTGATTATTTCCCATAAAAATTGTGTTCTGTTATAAGATGTATTGGTTAGTTACTTCCAATACATGTATGACATTTGCACGATTTTTTGAAAATTTCATGAAAACGCACACAGGACAAGACAAAATGTAAGACCGGCAGTCTGTTGGCTGCTTGTCTGATCAAGTGATGTAGGGGCACTTATTGAATTGATCGACAGTCTAATGGTTGTGAGGCAAAGCAAGGTACTTTAATATACAACATTTTCTGTAATTACTGACGTTTTCGATGTCGATGGACAACGAGTGACGGCAAATACAAGCTGTAAATTTACCCCCCCCCCCCCCCCGAATCTAGGCATCGCAAAATAGATTTTTAAGACTTGTGGTCTTTGATTGCCATTAAAATGTTTTGCGAGGGATTTGATAGATAAATTAGTTTGAATATATTTTCAGTCCAAGTGTATCACCAAATGAGGCATGAAATCGTGGTTTTAATCGTAGAGTAATCGTAGTGGTCCTCCCGGGTCTTATAATATCTTGAGGTCAGCCGCAGAAAACGTGTTGGTAATAAAAAATATTTTAGGACGGTTCGAATATTTTCAACGATCAACATGATTAATAAATAGTGATCATCGTTTCGGATCGTAACAAAGCGTGACAGGTCGTTCTGATCGTGGTTCCAAATCATGGTGATCGGGATCAGCAATGGAGAGGACAAACACCATGCTCTGTAATGTCCCCATCAGACTCAAGTGGTGCCCTTTCTGCGACCGTACACGAGGAAATTTCCCCAAAAATAACAAACTTGAAGAAGTCGTGTTCTCATAGCTTTCCATGTATAATCGCTGAACCTTGGCGTTTGACTCGGCACAGCACAACATCTGGCGTTTCCACCACGCCTTTACCAGGCTCGTGGGGATATTGACGCCCCCTGAGACCATTTCTGTTGCCCTAGCTGTGTAACCCTGGTCTGACGGGGATATTAAGATGCACTGTGGTCCCTGTAGAAGTTCAGTAAACAATGAAGTACATGGTCAGTTGGATTGTATTTATATCCGTCGGGGTCCAATCGGAGATCGGATCGTGATAACGTATCCGAACGTATCTGTTTGTAGGGACATGTCTGATCGTATTTGAACAGGAGACGACGTCGTGACTGATCGTGTCACATGAAATTGACCAATAAATAGTGACAACATCGTATCCATGTGCACCCAATCGTATCCAGAAGTAAATAAAAATTCCAAGATCAGATAAGATTGGCCAATCGTCACGTGCGTAACCGGCGTCTCATCAGTGGGAACCTAGCATTAGTAACACATAGATGACACAAACCATGTTTCTACTGCCATTAAAAAATTTAAACCTGGGGACATAACCCACTACCTTGGTATTAAGCATTGCGGTCAGGAGAGGGTGGACCATAATGATGATCAGTATTCAACGACTTTCCGTTAGTTCCTTTCAAACTTACCCGAAAAGCTTGCCCACGCAACAGTTTTTAATGTATTTTTATAAATTGGGGGTACGACAATCGATTTTATGCTTTCTGAATCTTTCTTTTCTTATGTTACGTCATAAATTTCCGAAAATCATGATCACGCGGATGTTTTGGACGAATTTATTTCATTCTCCAATATGGTGTGACGCAATATGGTGTGATCATGTCGAACCATTTCGGCATTCAATTTTTAGCTATTATTCGTTCCGCATTTATCACCCTTTTACCTAAAATCTTGTGAATGAGGTAGAGCCTACATTTTTTTAGCATAATTATTCATAATTTTGATTCGTTTAGAAAATTTGGTGAAAAACAGAGATTTTTTTTTTCGGATCAGATGCGGAGGCAATAATGTTTTTGGGACAAGGTTGTCTCCTAATTGTTAACCAGCAGTGATTAAGTTTGAGATTTTAGGTGGCATAATTCTGCCATGTGAAAACATTGCCTACGTCATTGTGTATCTTTAACGTTAGGCAAAAACTGCCTAAAAAGTAAAAGTACACTTATTGCCTAAGAGGTCACATATTGACTTAGGCAGTTTCAAAATTTCCCCCTAAAACATAATATTTTACAATTTTTGTGTAAATTCCTTCAAGAAGTCAATGATGCTGGTGGTCATACACATTTGAAGCCAGTAATCTAAAATTTGAGAAAAAAAGTGACTTAGGCAGGTTTTGCATTAGCTTGACGATATGTAACCCGGATAGATCCCTATCAGCTTACAAGAAAGGTGTTGATAACCCGGATAGATCCCAATTAGCTTACAAAAAGGTGTTGATAACACCGACAAAACACAGGTTACCAAGTTAGTTTAAACTGTACATTTGAGCATATAGTTTTACCCATACTAGCCAAACATTTACGAAACTTCAAAATCGTGACCAACGGGATGATGATATATTGTTTCCTCAATGTAGGTCTGTTGATCACAGGTTTGACCCTACTTCGTCATCAGTCTACGTAATAATAATAAATAAAACTGAATATATAGAATCAAGATTCTGCGATCTCAGTTGAAATCTGACATTTTCGGAAGATAGATGTGCCTGCAAATATGTCGGCCAGGTAGTTACATTTTATATATTTGAGATTCTGCCTTTTTGATTTGATGTTTTAATTATTTATTTTCAAACTCTGGGGTATTGTGTCTGTATAGAAACATTACTGGCTCCCGGATCCATTCACTTCTGATTTAGTATTGTTTGTTTATTTCTTGCAATATCTGTGTAGTTTGTCTTGTCCACCGGTTTGTATTATTGGTTTCCATGTGATGCAAATCTATTATTATATTTACTAAACGTTTGGAAACGATTATTAAGTTCACAGTTTTATAGCAACACAAAACATTGAACAAAAATGGCGTTTAAAAAATATTTTGCTTTCTATGTTATTTTATGCGCTATTACTGAAGCAGAAGAACCCCACTACGCACACTGACATTATAAGTTCTAAACAACAAATATATTATCAAATCAAATGACATGATCGAGGATCAGCCGCCAGAAATTGTCCACTGATTTGTGTAGTTAAGGATCTGTAACACAGAAAAATGGAAACAGTTGAGGAAAAGGAAATATTTCCCAAAATTTGTATTATTTCAGTTTATGGCATGGTCGATTTATTATGTGTTTACAAGTTATCTCCGAACAGTTTATGTTCATTGAAAAAAAACTGTTTATATCTATTAATGTAGCTCATGAATTTAGTACATTAACTTATTGATTCCGCTATGTTTTCATTTATTCCTGATATTCTAGAATGGATAAACGACGAACATCAACTACAGACAATAGATTGTTCGTTGCTACTCGAGAACAAGAACTAGTTGGATTGAGAAAACCTAACGTAAGACAAGGACGAAATTCTGCGCCAGATGTCATGCGCTTTCGTCCTAGGGATGAAGATGTCCTTTTCAACAGAAGTCCGAAGGATTCGTTTATATATAACCCCTTTGAATCCAACAATTGTATTCACGAGTCCATCTTCTTCCGCAAAGTACCACGGAAACTATCCTTAACAAATGGGTAATCATAATATTATACTTTTAACGTTTTTGATAACAAGAGAAGCTGTCCGGTATATATCCTTGTAATAATATGTTATATTGATTCATTAGATATTATACATGAGCGAGATTGTCATGGTTTTCCAGAAATCACGACACCCTTAAATTGTGCTGTTTATATTGAGTGAAATACAAGATTATGACGTCTTTATGTGAAAGAAGAATTGCCGAAATTAGTAATGCTGAGATATTTTGAGAGCGCCACGTGTATAGCTCAATCAGAATTCCTTGATAAAGTCCCTATTGTTATCTGGTCTTCACACATATAAAACAATTTACTTGCGTTGTACTTTAAGGTCTGTCAACTGGTTTCGCCGACTCTAAGGTTTTCTGGTTTCACCCCCCCACCCTCACTTCTAAAGACCTATACCCGAAGGAGAATTATTGAAATAAAATTGAACCGCCGGACTGCTTTAATTTTAAAATTTGATCACCCCTCGTACACCAACTTTTCCAGATCAGATAATGCAATGTATGTATTTTTTAAAACTAAGTTATTCATTGCAACCATAATCAAATTCACCTAATCAAGGTAAGCTTACTCTTCCGGACACCTGTTACCACTGTTTGGCGTCTATGTTGTACGCGGTGAATAGTCCATAATACACTACTTTGCCTGATTACACTATTTTGCCTGATTACACAATTTTGTCTACGGGTTTTTCTTTTATTTGGGGCGGGGGGGGGGGGTACTACCGGTGTCGGCTGTCATTGATAGTCCATTGGCCAATCGGGCTATTTTACCTAGATTTCGCCTAATGGCTATGACGGGTGTTGGCGCCAGGCAGGGTAAGCTTACTCTTCCGGACACATTTTACCACTGTTTGTCGTGTATTTTGTACAAGCGAAGCAGTCCATTTTCCGATTACACTATTTTGCCTATAACGTTTTTTTTAGGACTTGAAATTCTGTCTAATCGTTTGGATTGTTTGTATTTGGTTTTATTTTATTTACATGAATTCAAAATCGCCACCAAAAGCTCTCGGCTAAGACATCAGTCAAGAACGACATGAATAGAGTATTACAATAAGTCAAATTTTTGAATAGATATGTTGTGTCACAATAATGATAAATCATCTTACCGTAGGTTTATGTCTATTCACATTGATTAATTTTCTCAAATCCAAATGCTCTCTTCCATAACTACATGCTAAGTGTTAACCAATTAGATAGTTTGGTTTTGAAACTAATTTGTATTCGCGGTATATGTATTTACAAAACAATGGAAGAAAATGGTCAATATTATTAATTTTAACCATGTCGAATAACCCGTGAATTTGTTCATGTTTTCAATTATTTCTCTATTCCAGAATGACTAAACAACCATCCCCAGTGGCCGATGACAAATTATTTGTGGAGACTAGAGAACACGAACTAATAGCTTTGAGGAACCCTAACTTAAGACAAGGACGCTGTTCCTTGCCGGATAAACTCTTTGGTACAGATATTCTATTCAACAGAAGTCCTTGCACAAATAATCTTTTGCAATCCAGTATGTCGATCTTCCACAATATATTACAGAAGGCATCCCCAACAAATAGGTAATAATATATCAGTAATTTATTTGACAACAAACTAAACTGCGTCTCTCTCTATTTATAAACGTTATAGTTGTCTTACATAAAATTGAAACAATAAAGACAAACTTCGTGCATGTCGTATCTACTCTATAGATCAGTGGTTCTCAAACATTTTATGCAAACGGCACACCTGTCAAAATATATGAAAAATATCTAAATTTTGTAAAATAAAAACATGGCAAGTGATAGATGGCACACAACCATAGACACAGACTCAAACTAAATAGAGAAAACACAGCTATCACTTGGTTTTTCGCATTTTCGTAGTGTGCCGTTCAAAATTTCGCGGCACACTTAGAAAGATATCGCGGCGGACACGGCACACTGGTTGAAAATCACTGCTTTAGATCTGCAGATCACTGAACACTCTCTTAGGTTGGAATAACTAGACGTTTTTGATCCCTACTACCTTAGTTATATTTTTTTTGGGGGGGGGGGGGGAGAGAGACTGCTCGCTAACCACTACTCATCGTATTCTTGTTCTTCTTGGGGTGTAGCTTTTCGCAAAAGTCAGGTTGAAATAAAAATTGGCATGTATGTTCTTGGAACAATTCTGCATCGATTTGATGAATTAGATCTCCTGATTCATAGTATGATCGTGCTTGTTAAGAAACAAATTTATTAAATGAAAACGATGGCTTTAAAAATTAATGTATATTACCATCCTCGGTATCCCAGGTGGTTTCACTAACCCCTGGGTTAATTTATTGGGGGAGACACGTTTTCAAGTTGTCCGCCCTTGATGATTGTGCTATTTTTATCGACCAATCCCATAAATTGTTAATTGAAAAGAAAGTTTGCAAAGGGGAGTAACTCTCATCGGACATTGTTGGGAGCCAGTCTAAATAAGAGAAATCCAAATCATTTTATTATATATTAACAACAAATTATATAATATTAATGGAGGCAGACCAGACGTCCATATACTAATGTAGGGTCAAGAGTTTTATAGGGAATGGTTCGTTCGTTCGATACGTGATATTGTGGACAATTTAAAAGAGAATCAAATTGCCGAGTATAAGTTCAATAATAATACACATAACAGAATGAAAAATTTTAGACAAAGAGCGAATAGTAATAATAATTACAAAAGTCAAACATATAGATGCTATACATATTTGAAATCAGCGAAACATATTACAGATTTTGATAATGTAATGAAATATAAATGAATTAGAAATATATACATGGTTTACATAGATCATCCAGTAAATGGACATGAATAGGATTATCTACCCTTATACAAACAAAGGCGAAACGATTGGTTTGTAAACTGTTTTTTGATTGGTTCGTAGACTGTAGCTACATTCTAGGCCAAGGCAGATAATTTGAATTGGTGGAAACCCTATGGATTAACCCAGGGTATAGTTGGAATGGAACGGAATGAGACCATTGGGGAAACCGAGGATGGTATAATATATGCTTATAATGTAAAAATGCATTTTGCAAGAGCTATATCTGTTAAATGCAGATCTTTCGTTTGGCCTCAAGTGTTATAATAATTATGAATTATACACTAATCAACTCGCGAGAACTTGGATTTGGATTTTCAATGGATTTAAACACAATAACCAGGTAATAGAAACTACTTTGTCAACTATCGTAACAACGGTGACAACCGCGACTACATTGTTCTTCAAACGACCATAACTCCGCTGAGAGTAAAGTATAATTACTGACATTTTCAACACCTTTCCTTTTCATTATCTATTTTTATCTATTATTGCAGAACCGTCAGCTCTTTATCTTAATCGTATATGGTTTCTAAAAGGCCTGCAATAGATGAACATATATTTAAACAAATTCCAATTAGTTTCAAGCAAAATTAGTGCCAGATGAAAATTATACTATTTTTTACAATGTTAATTTTCAGTATGAATACAGACATTCAGGAAGACTTGGCTGAAAGAGTCGACACACAAGAATCACAACTGCGAGACGTTCATTTTTCCGTCTCCAATAAGAAACGATATTCCTTACCTGCAAATACTTTATTTCCCCCAGGTATAGAAACACGGAATCGTCTTAAACATTGTACCAATTCGACTCGGAGGACATCTCTGTTGACGAAGCCGAATTTGGCACAATTTTATGCTAAACAAAATTCTGACCAGTTAACCGTAAGGAGAAAATATCTTGCCCCAATATCTGATATGGCACACCCCTCTGAAAATCAAATAACATTCATGGCTATTGATCCAAAGATAAACCATTTCAAGGATATTATTGAAAGTAAAGGCGCACACCGGAAGTCACACCCCAATGTCCGTCCCAATGACGTGGAAGATCGCGATTGTTATGATAAAGAACATTCAGATTTCGAGATAAACGAATTGATTCCAGGAACAGCTGAAATTCAAACATCATTTTGTCACAGCAAAAATATTTTAGAAATGTCCCTTCGCGGAACCTGTTTAAAGCCGGCGAGAATTGCGAGAAACAGAAGAGTGTATGTTAAATTTTGCTACCTGCCTTACAAAACTCAAAAACAAAAGTCTAAAATGTTGCCTTTAGAACAAAACATCAAATGGAACATAGATGTAAAATTCAAGCATCTTAAGGCGCATCAGTTAGAAACAGGGAGTATAAGCATTAAACTTTATATTTCCTCTAAATGTGGATTTTCGAAAAAATGTATTGCTAAGAGTAAGTTAAATTTAAAGAATCTCGATCACCGATCTCCTAATAAAATCATTTTAAAACTGGAATAGTTATTGGACTTGGTTTAAAAATATGAGAATAGGTTTTGCACATTTGTTAAAACTTATAGAAACAGATTATAATAACATGTTTATATTGCACTACTTATTATACCAAAGTTTTCAGGGGACATTTTACAATTTTAGAATGTAACATGAATGATAATTATACAACAAAATAAATGTACAATAAGCAAGATAAATCATTAATTATGACTGAATAATCGTTTATGTGTAGCTTCTTATATGTGTCGATTATAATAGGACCTTTATACTGTAGAGGTTACCTTAGTTCTGTAAAAATATATTCTGGTTAATGTATTGAAGTTGTTAGCTAGTACCAATGACAAAAAGAACTATAGGCTAACAAGAATATATCTGGTTTCCATGCATTAGGAACGTAGTTAGCCGCCCTCCTAGGTGCCCACGTAAGAACTCTGTGTTAAAATCAAGGGTAGCCTCTGCGCAGCTGACCAATCCGATAAAGGATGTAGCTGGTCAATTTCCCGGGGCTCAGTACATGACTCATGGAGGTAACCTCTTTATAAAGAACATTCTCGGTTTAAATTTCTTTAGATATCATTGAGAGGATGGGAAATAAATGTCATAGAGCGCTCCGAGGGGAGGGGGGGCACCACAGCTGAGAGGCTCGGAAATGCCACCACAAAACAGAAGTTGGGGGATAGAAAACCTATTTAGCTTATATTTAATCTCATAGCTGTGATTGTAGTTTCCTGTATTGTGGATGATATAAAGATATAAAACATAACCAACGTAAAAAGTGTATAGTATCTATTGTAAATCATTTTAATGTATCGCAAGTAATCTTTCATCTATAATATGCCTTGTTTTAAACGGTTTATCTATGATATCAATTAGTATTAAACATTTTTACTTGAATGTTGTGTGTTAAACGTTAATCGGGGGGGGGGGGCTAGTGGTCTAGTGTGCCGCGCTTCGACCTCTAGCTGACCGGTCCCCTCTGGCTTGAGGTTGTGGTTTCGTTCCCTGGTGTGAGCGTAGGTGGCATGGAGATAGGGGCGCCTTCTCAACCTTGTGGGTTTCCTCCGGGCACTCTTGTTTCCTCCCACTGATAAAGACCCCTACGGGCAAGCGAATTGTTGAAATAAAGTTGAACTATATGTTAGTCCCGAAATGACCTAGTTTGTGTCGAATGGACGTTAAACCCCATTTCTCTCTCTCTCTCTCTCTCTCTCTTAAATGTTAATGTCAATACTTTATCTGGTCTGACAAGGACAGCTGTCTAGTTGTTCGGATGGGACGGTGTCAACTTACTGTTTGACGTATACCCGTCTTCACTGACACTGGAATGTCAATTCACTTATTGGGAGGAGGTTTTCATTATCCCAGTCCGAGCAGAACAACAGGACGTTCCACCCCTTTTCATTTCATTTCCTGTACTTATTGTGAGCCGTGGTGACTCAGTAAGTAAGGTTAACCAAAAGGTCCCGGGCGATAAAGTTCCCCGGGATTTCCCCTTGTAAGAAATGCAGGACGGAGGGATAGGCAAGGAAAAGAGTCTGTTTGTCCTGTGTGCATTTCATGTGCTTAACAACGTTTAACTATTTTCTGTCAAATGGGTGAGGTAATACTAGTGCGATCTTTGTCAAATGTACTCGATATATACGTATTGCATAAAAGTGAGCAAATGGCAAAAATATTGGGCGTTAAAGTTTCATGTTTAAAAAATCGGAACACCCACCACCTAGCAATAATAACAAACCACCCCTTTAATACGAGGTAAAAATATCAATTTGATTCAATCTAAATCAACAGAAACAAAGCAACACAACTATCAAATAAGGTTGAAATCCATCAAATAGTTTACTTGTTAATTTGTTGACATTTGCCCTTTACGATAGCCCTAACCTTTACATGTCGATCCGACGAACTTCGTTTCTATTATATGCCTACGAAAAACAAAATTATCAATAAAAGTATTAAAAATGACTTTTACTGGGCAGAATCAAAAGAACTGTTATAAGTCTTATCCCTTGAGAGACATGCATCATTTGATACTCAAAAACCTATTGTTTGTAAAACAATAATCATAATTGATGAATTCTTTTTAAATGAGCAGTCATGTATACTTCACATCTAACAACTAGTATAACACAAATCGATGAAGGAAACCCTCTGAAGATTATTGGTAACTAAGTACGTTAGACACAAAAGCACAGCAATGGTTGGTTAGCTATGGATTACTCAAACCAGGAGTGATATTAGGTCTCCCAGAGAGTACACTACCTCGTGTACTAATCTTACCGTAATCGACAACTGAGTGAATTTCGGATGTAGCAGCTAATGAATAAAAGATAAAATATGGTGACCCAGCAAGAGCATTACCAGAGTGACAGACGAGGTTTGTCAGATACAACAATTCACAACGATGATTTGTTAGCTGTGTGAACAACTCCTAAAATAATAAGTCGTATCAGATGTTCTAGAAAGAGTAACCGTTCTATGGAGTATTTACCAAACATTGGAAATAAAATGACATGCGGATTAACGTGCTGCTTTGCTGCACATACCGGGCTGATGAGTGAGTGAGAGAGAGAGAGAGAGAGAGAGAGAGAGAAATGGGGTTTAACGTCCACTCAACACAAACTAGGTCATTTCGGGACTAACATATGGTTCAATTTTATTTCAATAATTCGCTTGCGCGTAGGGGTCTTTAGCAGTGGGAGGAAACCGGAGTGCCCGGAGGAAACCCACGAGGTTGAGAAGGCGCCCCTATCTCCATGCCACATACGCTCACACTAGGGCTCGAAACCACAGCCGCAAGCCAGAGGTGACCGGCAAGCTAGAGGTCGAAGTGCGGCACTCTAGACCACTAGGCCCCCCCACCCCCACCCACCCCCCGCGGGCTGATGAAGACCTACATACATCAGGTAGTATTATAGAACAATTTTGCCCCTATTTGCGGCGTTTCAATCTACCTTACACTGTTCATCGAATGGCAACTTTCCTGGCTTTCGTTGTTTCGCCCCCCCCCCCCCCCCCATACTGTTTCTGGTTTGGCTTTCTGTCTTGCACAACTGACAAGGGGAAACAACCCTGTAGTCAATACAATGAGTTACAATGGTTCCTAATCATTTCGAACATGTAAAGTAATACAATATTTTACTGATTTTGATTTGTCCCATAGTTCCATTACTTCTTCTTTTATGTTCTATGTTTTTTTTATATATATTATAAATCTAAGGAGTAAAAATAATAAATGAATACTCATTTCTTTGGGTTTTAATGTTTCTCTTTTACCGTCATTTCTGCAAGAGAACAACTGTGTTTGCCATTAATTAAATTGGAATTTTGAATTGATATTGAAAGGTTGTAGCTTATGCTTTCTACAACGCCAGTAGCCACGCATGCTTAAGAGCTAATCTGCCTATTGCAAGTCTCAAATATATTTTATTAATTGGACACTTAATCAACTCTTTAGGCTATCGAATGGTTGTGGTTTGTAACGGATTGAAAGGCGATTTAAAACTGCATAATCGAGACTTTGTCTATTATCTTAACAATGGTATTCTTATCAAACTTTTGAACAGCCATAACTTCAAACAGAATGGCGTGATTTCACTAACGTTTTCCATGTATTAAATTTTCATTAACTATTTTGAAACTATGATAGCAAGAATGGACAACTCTTTATCTAAACTCTTACACAATGCATTTTTATGCGCATATCCATTATTTCACCATCCGTAAAAATCGTACAAATCGTAACGACCCTGTGCGTCACACTGTTTCAAACATTTACTCAAAAGAACGTTCGTTCCCTGTATTAGATATGATAAACTAAACGTATATCAATGATTGAAGAGCGCCTTAACGTTGAACTTTTCTGCTTCAGTACGCTATAAGGGAAATTCTACCCGGGCAGCAACTTACTGAATTCCAACTGACATGATTTCGATCAATTGCACGTCATGGGGTACGCGGAGCCTCGGTTATCCGGGTAACTAAATGATGGTTAAAGTAGCTAGGTATCTAACTCAATATCATCCAAAGTCTTCAACACCGAAAACACGAATTATTTGTCAATTTAAATCAACATTGATGTTGTGATCTTACCGGCAAAACTGGGCTTCTGATATCCAATTTTAAAGGCAAAATAAACATTTTACAATTGGTACACGAATGTATACCATAATGCGTTTTGATCAGCGTTATTGTAACAAATGACTCTTTAAGAACGAGGCTAGACATTTTCCTCATGTCATGTCAAACAGTGACCACATCTTCCTATCTGGAGAGCATGAGCACTAAAATACTATCAGTGTAAACTGGAATAATCAGACACAAGAGATTGCCATTCGATTAGACATTATTGTTAAAACAGAAACGATTGTATGTAAATCAGTTTAAATGCATCTATATTAAATTATTATATGTTTTGCTATCAATTTTTTACCATTTCTAGGTTTAAAAGAATAGAGATTTAGCTGCTTTAAGGTTGGCGTTCATTTTTGCTTAAGTCACGGTGTTGAAGACTTGTTCAACGTCAACCTGATGAGTTATTTACCTTCTTTTAGATATAACAAGATCAACAATACAAATTGATGTTCATTTTCCACAAGTCACTCGTGGAGCATTCAACGACAACGAATGAAGTTACTTCCCTTGTATTAGATAATGTGATAAAACCAACATACTCCTCAATTGGATAAACCCCATGGACATGTAATAGGTTAATGATATTTCCGACTAGAATGTCCACAAGAAGTTCATTAAGCAATGTATAAAACACCCGGCAAAACAGTTGCCATTGTCCTATGGGCACGGGGGTCATTGTCACCGGACTGGAATATGTTTAACAAGTTCTGTCAGTTATGTATTAGTGAGCATTAGCAACGACATTGTCGCTTTAAGATGCATTTTGCAAGAGTTAAATCTGCCTATTGAGGTTTTTTTTTTTTATTTTGGCTTCATATCGTATCTAAATCTTACATAATGCATTAGTAAATAAAGCATCTACAAGTTTTGTATTACAAATATATAGGTATGAATGGAACCTTTCGAATATGTCATTTATTTACCGGCCCGGGACTGTACAGCGCAGTGGACGCTTACGTCTGGTCCCCGGATCCATTCACTTGATTTGATATTTTCCGCAGGTTAATCTTATAGGTTTTTGTTTTGCGTGTAGTGCGGTCCTCCTGCAATTACTATTATAATTGATTGGAGTAATATGGAATCACAAGATTAATTGCTTATAAAAAATAAATCATGACCTGTGAGTGATAATCGGTTTTAAGGTTGCTTTACATTTAACAGCAGGATTTAAAACAAGGGCGAAAGTTATTTTTAGTCTTTCTCTCCCTTTCCCTTTTCCCCGTTTCACATGACGATTTTTGTTGAGTTTTTGGTGAAGAATCGAAGAAAAGGGGTTGAAAATATATTTTCTGCCAGGTTTTGGTGAATATTCTTGATTTTGAGGCGGAAGGATACAAGAGTTGTGACGTTGGTTACGTGAAAGCGAGGGTCGAAAATTGCATGGTTAGCTGTCTGTACTTCCAGCTTTTGTATCTCAAGTTTTTCATGAAGAACCTCATACATGCTTTTGGGCAAGCGTTTTACCTAACGAATAATTGGGGAAAAGTTAGAACCGGTCTAAGAGACGAGAATTAACATTAAAGTCAATGGGGAAATAATTAATGATCTGTGGCCACATCCGCTGTCAGATATCAGAGACAAAACCAAGTGTGACCATCAACCACACATACCTTGGTAGTGTCTGGTCATCTTACACACATACCATGCTGCACTACCAAAACACTGGGTCTTGTCGCCATTTGCGTTATCTTCTCTATTTTTCTATATTCCCATGACCGCGACTTGAAACTATGGGCTTGATCTAGACGATGTCCAACTTGTATTTGATGATTGGATTATCTAAATGCGTTGTTCATTATTTGAAATGGAATCGATATAGGTTTATTTCCCTCTAGAGGTTTATCTGCGGTTTATATATATTCAGTACAGTGATATATTATCCCGGCTACATGGACACATTGACGTGAACTAGTTCACATGTCCATTAAAGGTATATTTCCCAATTATTTGCGTGAAGAAAAGTAATGGCATGGAGCTTCCCGTAAACACAAAACTTCGTTCATTTATAGGCTAAAATCTATTTTACTCCAAATGTCAGCTTTACAGACTTAGTGACAAGAATTTGTTTCTGGACAACGACGTTTTCGCCTTCTCCCAAACCGAATACTATCTTTTACAAGTTTGTCTCAGTGCATATGCGGATTCGAACCTGTGGACATTCTACATGTAGTTGAATGTGCAAGCAAAAAACCCGGGACAGTTGTTAGGGCAAAACTTTTCTCATGGCTGCCTTCAATAACCCAGGCGCCAAAGAAAAGCTGTGGGAGTGGGGGGGTCATTTCGGTTTGAACTTACCGCATTGCTTATCTCTGCGCGTAACTACATGTATTCCAAAAGCAGTGAAGGCATTTGTTTGCCAATGTATCATTGGGCCACTACGGAACTTGCTATCTACCCGGCTTGGTTACTGTGTTTAATCGCCAGAGAAGCTATGAATTTCCGTGCTACCATCTATAAATTCTAATATGTTATTGGGTTGACTAGACTATACTAATTAATTCCAGCATAAATGATTTAACACCAGCCTAGACGATATGTCTAGCTGCCGTTTGGGTAAAAGCCAAACTCCTTAATTAGCGAGCTTCACTTCCGTCAAACCAGACGAGAAATCATCGCCAATACTACTATCAAGAGAACGGAATCTATACCTTAGTAAACTTTTGAAAGCAGGCTTACGCCATACCATACCCTGTGCTATGAGGCAAATTTTGCCTGGACAGACAGCGGTGCTATGGCGTACTCTCACATCAAATCCTTGCTGCCAATGGATCCTTTACGTGCACGCAATAGTTTTTCGTACAATCCAAACAATTAGACATTGTCCCTTGTCCCTTTTTCTAGTCCACTGTGGGGATCGAAAACAGAGCCTCCTGGTTAACAAGCCAACGTCTTATTCACTGAGCCAGTGTGGCTTCCTTCTATATTAAAATAGAACAAGTTCAAGTACTTCCATGCCTTCATTACATATATACATGTAGAAATTACAATATTAAGGAAAGACACATTGTTATTATATAACAATAAGAATAACGCCATGGTTAGAACACTGTCAAAAGTCATAAAGGGGAATAACTCTTTAAGTGTGACGTTGATATTAATACATAATTTACATAATGAATTATTATTTTACATTTAGTTTGTTTTGCCCATTTTTTTAATAGAACGTGATTGTTTTTGTTCTAAGAGTTCATTATAAAACCATTTATTTTATTCAGAGGAAAAACTTAGATATTTCCCCAGACCACATCCATTCAATGACGTACCCAGTGATTACATTATGTTTTCCAGATTGACTATTTCGGGATTTGTTGAGGTTCATTCGATGGTTTGATTGTTTTATAGATTTTTTCCAATATATTTTTCAAGGAACCCAGGACAAATCATACAATTAAATGATATATTTGGATTTTGATTATGGTACTGTGAATACTCCAGTATTAGCTTTCTCAAATTTAGACCCTTCAATAATATAATTACAACTAAAACAATCATTGTAACAGTGGATGTTTGTTGATGAGAAGAGAATTTTGTTCATGATTTTTTAAATTTTTCATTTTTATTTCCCATTCTATCACTTGTTAGTAATACACATATCTGAAAATGTTTTTGTACAATAAATTTTACATCCCCCGGATTAGGATTATGCGTAAGTGTTAATTTAAAATTTTGTCTTCTGCCTCTTTTTATTTGGCTGATCTAAATTAAGAACTCGATTATGATCTTCATCAAAAAGTTTATCGGGGTAATTTTTCTTTCGAAGACATGCCTTCGGTTCAGCTAGGAGTGCCTTCGGCTCGTCAAAATGTCCAACAATAGTTCAACTAGGTCTCGACCATGCGCACCTGAACTCAAAATAGTAAGCGACTATGGTTAACCCAACTTTCAAGGTCGGTTGAGGCTGCTCAAGTCAGATTAAAAATGGCGGCCCGTGACAAAACATATGTTGTGTTGGAATGGTTATTTGAAGATAGAACGTATACTACCAATGTTGCTCCAGAAGCCGAGATTTATTTAAATTCATATGACATATTTAAGTCGTTTCCAGATTATATAATATAAAGTGGATAACCATGTTTTGTCAATCAATTCGACCAAAGCTGATGTCAGATTGGAATTGTGAAAGTGACAGTATTATAAAAGTTAAAATATTTCATTCATTTGTGAATTTTATTTGGAAAAACAGTAACACAAACAAACGATTTTGGTCATTAAACACAACAGTTTGATATACATTGTAAATATAAAGTATGTAACTGTGTAAATAAACTCTAGATATTTGGTTGATCTGTTTATTTTATTGTCTATGGATAACTCGGTCACCAACTCAACTGTGAGTAGATTTCTTGAAATCGTCGTTATCATATTCTACCTCTAGTACAGCTGTTTCAGCAAAGTCAGAAACTATTGGCAAACGTTCTGGAATTTGTCCCAAAGAATGACGTGGTCATATCAAAGTTTTCATTAAGCAAACTTGCGTTTTCGTTAACTAAAAGGTTTTGAAGCAGTTCATTAAAGAGAACGGCGTCCATTTTGACGAGAATGGTCGAACTAGCTTCCGTTCGGGTGTAGTGAACTATACTCTACCGTTTAGTCGTTACCACTGACAGCGCGCCACGTCCTACTCATATATCGAATTCCAACTGCTAAATGATCATTTTCGTGCACGTCAATGTGTACATCGGACCACGAGATTTAGTTCTATCCGCACAACTAGAGAACAATCATGGTCAGGACCCCCGTCCTGCATCACTGACAAAAGGAAACAAGGTCAGAAAAAAACCCGATAAACTTTTGCGGCCAACACCGAAATCGAAACCGCGACCTCCACAGCCATACCTTTTATTTGAGTATGCAGACGAAATGCATGTCACTTGCAAGCTGTCAATCAAAAATTGTGATATAAACAATTAGCCATGTGCCGTGAATTGGATCACAGCGTAATGTTCAGTATGAGTGAATTTACGCCACGGCTTTATGTACTAAACGTTAAAAAAGAAACATAAATTCGTGTTTATGATATCCTAACAAACAACCCATTCGAGAAGATTTTTGACCCAAGGACGAGGCGTGAACACAATACAGCAGTAAACTTATGCCAAATATGTATGCTTACTATAGAGCCCAGTGAGCATGTTGAACCAACTATGTCACTTCCGGTTTTAATAAAAATTAATTTCTCGTTTACAAAAAACTTTTTGCTTGTGTTACAGAGGGGATTATTTCTGATTATATATTTAAGATTTATGGAAACCTTGTTAAAAATCGTTGGTCTTCCCCTTTAACGTCCGCTACCACCGGGTGTGAAAAGTTGTATTATTTTCATTTTTATCATCTTAGCACGTGTGAAGGTGTCTTTGATATGGGAGGAAACCGGATTAAACCCAGAATACGCTCACACCAGGGATTGAAACAAGGATCGCAAGTCAGAGGTGACCTGCCAGCTCAGTCTTTGTGTGACACTGTTTGGACCACCGACAATAGGTCGGAATTTTAAATCCCCGAAAGACATTGTTCTTTCTATGGTGTTTCTTAGTCTTGTACATGTATCCCGCAAGAATTTAATTTTCTTAACTTTGGATTCGCAGTTTGGGATTCGAAATCGGTTAAATCATTAAATTGCTTTTGGTTAAGTATATTGCTATAACTTTTAAATTTATTTAGTATACATTTAATGTTGTCAAAATATTTTGTACTAGAGACTGATTAAAATTAATAATATTTTGATGATAAAATGCTTTGTTAATCTGATTAAAATACAGATCTTCGTTATTTCGTTTCGTGTTTTTATACTTTCGATTGTTTACACCACATGAAGATCTGACAAGTTATAGTGGGAGTTCACGCAAGGGGTCAAAGGAGGGGGGGGACCTATGACGTCAGAAATTGATTAATCAACCAGCGTTGACGTTTTTAGTGGTTTACCCACAGATCCGTACATCAAAAAGCCAAGAACTCACCGTAACAGATAGTTTCATTGGCTGATTCCTCATCACCCAGATCACACCAATGAAAACAACTCTTTCATATCCTAGTGAAGTAACGACAAGTCAAACGAAATATTGAACTCTAAAAGCGAAACGAAATATGTGTGTTTTAATCAGATTGGGTTTGTTCATGATAACTATAGCACCCCCTTTTTTAGCTTGTTTAATCACTATATCCAGATAGTTTTGTAAAGACTGTAAAGACATACTTTCTGCTTTGATTAGATTATGCCGTATAGTTCCATTTAGTATTGTATGTTCCAGCGTGTCCGATACAAATTTATTCAGATCGACTTTCGGGGAAAATGTTGATCTTCTTCTTAACAAGAAATGACTCGATTTTTTATGTCTCCTGTCTTGCCGCAGTCACAGTAATTGATCATTCAAAGGATTTCCTTGGAGCAAGTTTTGTCTAGTTTTGACGACAAAAAGGTAATTTCCAATTAAACCAACCCCAAACAGTACTGCACATAATTTAACTTTTAATATACCAATTCCCATTAAAAATAAAAGGCGAACTCGTACCGCATAAACATATAATGTAATAAAATCTAAATGCTGCGCGAAATTTTGGTCCCCCAAAACACAGAAAAACTGTTGGATAAGATAAGATTAAGATTTCAGTGTTCCACTCACCACTCTGTTACATATTTACTTACTTCAATTCAATCTGTGATAATTTGCGTTGACAAATTTGCAATTAAATATAGTCATACTATACTAAGCTTCTATTAGTGTATTAGTTGTAGCCGTGGACAAGACAAGAAGCGAGTGAAATATTGCAGTTCTCTCAGAAAATGGGTAATGCTCAGTAAATGGATTCACCTTGAATGTTGATCTTGAACTTATTAAACAGCACTGCACTGGCCTACAACTTACAGCACTGTGCTGATCTACAACTTATTAAATAGCACTGTACTTAATAAAGAGGATATTAGTCGAAACGTCATGCTTATATAATAATCCAGTGGCTGTTTCTATATATTTTGGCGTCTGTTATATTCAATAACTAAATGTCACTTATCGATTATATACTACTGCTACTATACTTACTTGATGCCGACGTAAAAATGACAACATTATTTAGATCAAAGATTTTTTTCTTCAAAAGAATAAAAAGGAACAATCAATATAACACTGTTATTAACATGATATGATTGCAAATTAAATATAGTATTGATTATGTTTGATGTCTTCCACCCGCCCCTTTACTAATTGTTAAAAATAAAGAAAAACAATTCAGTTCAAACCATCATCACTGCTATGCTTAATTTAATGAATATATATTATAACGTTACAATCAGAAACAAATTTAATAAATATAGGTTATAACGTTACATCCAGAAATAAATTTAATGGATATAGGTTATACTGTCAGAAACAATGTTACGAAATGAAGTAGGGTTTAACATCCTATTTCAAAGATATTTGATTGATATTGTTACATGTACAGTTAGAATAGAATTTAATGAATATTAACTATGCAGTTACAGTCAAAAAATAATGAATAATATACGGTTACAGACAGACAGATATATACTTAGTGAATATCGGTTATCATACCGTTACAGTCAAAAACAAATTTAATAAATAAAGTTTAAAATGTAACAGTTAAAAAGAAACAACCCTGTTTAAATTGGAAACATGTTCTGTTTACCAATGCAATATTTTCTTAAGTCTTAAGATTTTATAAAATGTATTGATGCAGCGACTTCTTGCTTATTTATATATATTTTAAAAAGTTTAACGTCAAAGTTATTTTGTTAGTTTACGATAAAAACCATTCTATTTACCCACTGTTGCCAACGAAAATAGTCCAAACACTTTGTAGGAAGTGTCGACATACCTCACTTCGTACATATCTTAAAATATTTAAATGGGGTTCTCAGTTGCATTTTTTTTTTATCCAAGTGTGAGTAAATTGCCTAATGAATATAAACTCTTTATTAAACCATACTTCAAAGGAGTTCATTTAGGTTACAGGATTAAATGAGCTCGAACTGGTGAATCATTTGAACGCTATAAACACGTACGTATCAGTGGCGTAACGTGGAACAATTCGCGGAAACAACAACGGTGTTATTTTAAAACCATTATAGCTGATCGTAAAATCCAACTTATATCTATTATATGGCATTGGATATGCATTTCGGACAAAATTTACATTTTCTACTCTATAAAATGTACCATATTATTAGATATAATCGATCTAACAGAGCTAACCAAAACTTTGTTAACAACCAACCCAACGCACTTAGAATTACACTCGGCAAACTTCGGCAGATAACGGTACCTACAGCTACATCTATATAATGACGGTAAGTGATATGTACCTACACTTATATGATTGCGATGCGGCACCGGTTTACTTATTGAAAAAACGTCCCACTTTTATAAAGAAGTTCTAAAATGTGCCATTTTTTTTTTAGAGTGTTTAGAATTTTAAGACCTCGAAAGCTTTGTATGATAAAGAAATTCTTAAAATGTGTCGTCTAGAGCGACGCCGTTGGTAATCCGAGAACTTGAAAGTAGTTCCAATGGCGGACTTCGTCATACAGCCGAGGCTGGATGTAGGGTACTGGATTCTGCTGAGATTTGCCAAGTGACCTGAATTACTCTAAATCGACAGCTATTTTTTTCAAAACCCAAATCAAAGTGGTCGAATCACTTTTTTATATTAAATTAAAATACCCTGTTAATATAAATAAACACATGAGCTGTAAAAATAATCAACTTATTTAGAATCATCAATATAATTACGGCCTACTACAATAAAACACTGGTCATACATAAATGGCAGGGAACTGTCTTATTAATCCCCGGATCAAAGAGTAAAACTACATTTTAAACCCAGCTTGTCCAGAGGTACCTTTCTTTTGTAGTAATCTCACAAATGTTACGGTGTTAGCACTCCATCGAACACGACCCTGCTATTTCATTCAGAAGGGGAAAACAGAAAAAGTGTTTGTCGATTCAATTAGACAGCTCAATAATGAAGATTAATAGCCTGTGATATTTGGCTAATGTGCGTATAATAGCACTCGAGTGCTATATTTTACAAACTAATGCGCCACCAGGGACAGTCTAGAATCACTTTTAAAGCTAAGTAGATGATAGACATTGAGTATAGTCCTGTTTGAATGAAACTCGTTTTGTTAGTCAAATGTTGTAGTTTCCGCCCCCGTTTGTCGTTTTTATTACTTATGGATTCCTCGTTTTAATCGACATCAATTCCTCAACAGATATAAGCCCATCACCTGCAAATATATATTAAAAATTTATTGTATAGGTAACTTAATAACAACAATATTTTATCGTTTAATAATTCATGTTATGTGTGATATTGTTCGTTTGGGATTAAACGATATCTGCTGTGTTATCTCCAAGGAGATATCGTTTCAACATAATGAAAAAGTGATTCATTAAATAAATGAAACAATAAAAGACAACAGCGAGCCTCGTGTGACCCATATAATCAAAAGTTCCAAACTTTCGACCAAATAAATTGCTCATCCCTCCCGTATAACCTACACAGATAATGCTCATTGTTGAACGCAGTCATAACACTCGCTTAATAAATAACTACAACAATTTGAAAATTCTTTGAAAGTTATTGTGTCCAAAACAGTGTCTTGGACAGATATATAGTCAAATGGATGAACCTCTTTAAATAGCCTCTGTTTTATTCGAAAAATGGGGGACAATAAATCCTGCCGATGTTATTTATGATAAGTCTGAAATTGAGACATGTCGCTTCTAACTAATACACGCGTGATAAGCTAACCATTGGTGATAATATGTCAATTCGTTGTCACACCTTATGGCACACGTAACGCAACGTATCGATATATCAGCAATTATCTTTAATCTAAAAAAAATTGGGTCGGGTCTATTTATGTATGTTACATTATCTACATTAGTATTTTACTGTAGGTGACAGGGGGGTGGGGGTGGGGGTGGGCGAATGCTTAGCATGCGCGCGCTGTATCATACAGCCTGTCATTGAGTCAACTGGCGTGGTTTTGAATCCCCAGGTGGGTCGCCTGTCCAACCTTTGGGGTTTTCTCCGGGTACTCCGGTTTCTTTCCACTGCTAAAGACCCCTATGCGCAAGCGAATAATTGAAATAAAATTAAACAGTAGATAACCATGGGAATTGCTGCATTTCTTCCTGCTGATCAGCATGTTTGGTGCGATAAGTTAAAATTTGTTTATATCGTTAACACAACTCATATAATTTGTTAAAAAAGTCTTGTTAATATTCAAATGTGATCAACATCTTCAGTGTGAATAACCTAGCATTATGCACTTTTTATTTATTTATTTATTTAATAAGCATAACAGACACCGCACAACACAGTCATAATTACTTTAAAAAAAAAACAAAAAAAAAACCCGCCGGATTCGTCTTTGTGATTGAGTATTGCGTTGGCAGATCTTAAAGAGCCATTCTGTTTGTGTCAAAACGAAAGAAACCTCGGGCCAAGATTTCTCTCCACATTCGAAATGGAGAAAGCAGTAAATTGGCATAAATGAAAGAATGGGCAGCCAAGCGTGTGATTTTACATCCAATTGATGGATAATTGCATTACAATGTTTTTCCTCGTACCGGATGTTATAAAACAGCTACTCTTTTACCATTAACGTGTAAAAAAAATAAAAATGAGTCGGTATTCCACGGCGGCATGTTATTTCCAAATTAGTAAAGTGGAAAAGAGGAATGGTGTCGAGAAACAAAATTTATGGGACATTTGATTTGTAAACTCTCTCATCCTTTCATCAGCGTCACCCCGACGAAGTTTCGTTTGTCCATAATGGACTTTGCTGGTAATCACCACCGAAAGGCAATTATAGAACTCTGAAGAGTTAATGGCCGTTTTGTTTAACTTTACATGTATACAATAATGAAAAAAATAGATTATTAAAAAGATAATATCTGATAGGGAAAAGATGAAAAAAAAAATATCTAAGGAAATCGAACTAAGTCTTCAGTGGGAAAGATTAGTTAATCAACCAACATGCTCATGATTCGCAGCACAAGAAGCTTTATGAGATCCTACCCTGGGCTTCAAATAAATAATTAAAAAACTACTGAATAGTTTTGTCGTAAGTTTACTTAAACAGTTTTTATGCTAAAAATGGAATTTGTTCATTTTCTATAAAACTGTTATGCGGAGATATACCATTGTCTGACCAAATCAATGATCTTTAATTTGCCCATGGTGTGTTGTCATAGTTTAGTTTTGCAATTTTTATGCTTAAAATGGAATTTGTAAATTTCTAAATAAATGTTACGCGGATATAACGACCACTTGATACCTATGGAATTAACAAATGGTTTAATATTACTTTAATAATTCGCTTGCGCGTAGGAGGGAGTCTTTAGCTGAGATTGGAGAAACCCACGAGGATATGGACAGGCGAATCATTGTAACGTAAAAGCGGGTAATCGAATAGAATTGACTCAATGACAGACCTTATGATCTAAGGCGCACATTTTACTGTGTCGTGTGTATGTCCAACCCAATTACCAAATGTCATTGAAACAGTTTAAGTCATATAGTTTAAAACCATGCTGATTAGTATTCAACTATACCAATTCTAATTAACTCCAGCATGTCTTTTGTGAGTTCTATACCCATTCTAATTAACTCCAGCATGTTTTTGTGCGTTGTATTAGTTCCTATTCATTTCACACCATCATCTTTAATTGGATGTACGTGTTTATAATATAATAATAATAATACAGAAATCGATTTCATATTATTAGTAGTAATGTTTCTATTTTATAACAATAAGATGTGGGCATTCGGACATTTTGGCGAGTTCAGTGACCGCGCATTTTTAACTGATTCCATTTTGGCGCGTTAATTGACCGCTCATTTTTAACTGTTTATTTTGCTAAATAAGAGGAAACGTTATTCAGATTCCAGGAAACGTCTAGTATCAACACTTACTGATCTACATAAGGACACAAAGGACAATTGTAATGACCTGCCAATATGTTTGATTTGTATTGGTTCTAAAATGTCAATAACTTGTACAGTAGTACATTAATTACTAACTGTTAAATTACATCACTCCAAGGACGGATAGTCCTACACAGCCTGTAAAATAAAACTGCCCACAAGGAACGAGACAGCCCGCGTCCATCATACTGATTAGCTTGTATTATATAATCGAATATGGTTAACATTATGTTGAAAAATAAAATATTGTTCTGCTGTGTGTTTTGTTTGGAGATTGTGGGGGCGTGAGCGTCTCTTTAAGTATAACATATAAAATTGAATAAGCTAACTCCAAAATAACAGAGAAATAGCAAGCGAAATCTAGTTAAAGAAGCAGCCATTCATCATGGGATAGACTGAGGCCCATCCGTGATCATTTAACAGTTGACTTTTAAGGCTGAAATATTGAATACAAGCGGATCTGTCTCGATATTACTGAAGAAATGTTATTGTGTGTTATCTATAAACGGGGTTAATGATTCTAGAATTTGGGGTGTAACGTCACAAAGATGCGCAGAATGCTGATTTGAAAGTCATTTTTACACTGATTGAATTGATAAGGTCTATTTAATTGATTACTAATTAATGAATTATTTACTACATTTTATACACGGTAATCAGTATTTTAAAGTTATGAAGATAATAGTAAAAACCTTCAGTGGTAAAAGTCATTTATGAAATGTTACGAATTGTAGTGAAAATTAAGCTTACCATTGGCATCTATAAATGTTCTTACAAGTGGAACTAACATATACATATTTTGAGCCATTAGAGCAGATAATTCCTCTACTGTCATTTTATTACTGAAAGAAAGATACAGTACATTTAAGAAACGAGCTTTAGTTTATATACAAACAAAGGAGACTGTACATTCCTAATATCTCAGAAGTTAATAGCCAAGAAACATTAATTGACTGAGGCTGGTCAATTCAGAATGAAAATATCTTGGAAACTTTTGTTCTTGTCCCGTCTGAAGCCCCTTTTCGAAGATAAGCAACTCATGTTAAGCAAATCAAACAAACAATTCCGAAGTACGAGTAAATAGGCCATACCGTCATATTTATCTATTTCCATGTCAGGTGAATTAAATTTAAGTTAGAGTGGTTTATGTGGGTACGTTTCGATCTGGGGACCTGTAAAATTCACACGTGAACTCGCAACAGTACACACATTCATCGGCTATGGCTACTCCATAACAAATATGTTAGCTGCTGGTCAGGGTGTTCGGGTTACAAATATTGCTTTTCAGTAAGATATGAATAATTGTCGATTTGTACGTCTCGGAAATTATAATGGTTTTCACAGTGGCCATTGACAGTACACTATAGTGTATAGGCGATTGCTGAAGAAGCACACAATTTCTTAAATTACCTTAATTGATATGCAAATGGGTGTAGCGCCACCGCAAAGCTAATATGTCAGTTTGATTGACTATGCGAGTTATTGACTATGCCAGTAAAGGTTTGATATTGCAAAGGGTCGGATTGGCAGAGATATACAGACTGATGCATTTATCCTGCGCATTTCATCGTCCACTACGCCTTCCTCGCACCAGAGAGCAAATTATTCAAATGGAAGTGTATCGCATATTAGCCCAAAACGACTTGGTTTGTGTTACGATGCCGTTAAGGTGAATACCCCCCCTCTCTCCCTCTCTCTCCCCCTGTGGATTGTCCTGTTGCCATTGGGAATCTATCTGTGACCGGTTAACTAAATCTTAAAAAGAACTACTTTCACGTCCAAGACAATGGCCGTTTAAAAACAAACCTTTGTATTATAGACAATAAATCATCGGCTGCTTTATTCTGTCCAAGCATGTTTGATTCCATCGACAATCCATCCATGTCTGTTTTCTCAAATAATTCAGGCATAAGGTCAACCAAATTATCCCTTTTACCAAACACCGCTGGCATTCGATTCAATCTTGATCTTTTTCCAAACACCGCAGGCATTCGATTCAATCTTGATCGCTTTCCAAATACAGAAGGCATTCGATCAAGGGTTGAACGTTTTCCAAAGACAGCAGGCATTCGATTGAGACGCGATCTCTTACCAAACACGGCTGGCATCCGATTTAATCGAGTTCTTTTTCCAAAATATGCTGGCATTCTGTTTAATTTGTTTGCTCTTTTACCAAATATGGCCGGCATGCGGTCTAGCTTTGATCGTTTTTGTAAATCGCTATAGCTGTCATCAGATTGCGGAATTTCTCCTAATAAATCCATTTTTGATTCGTTTTCTAATGTTTTTATGTGATCTAATTCTGATTGAAGGTCTATCTCTGCATCATTATTTCCATGTATACAACGTGTAACTGCCAGTAATAACATAATATAACCAAATAACAGACTAAGTTCCATATCTGCTGGCGTGTATTTCTTTATTATTCTGGAAAAAGAAGAAAATAAAATTACTAAAGTATAAGTTAAAATATCAAAATGTATTGAAATTACACTCCTATATCTGATATGCGAACCATATAAGAACTAAACTTTTCTAATTTAGACCAGTATAAAGTGTGAAATTTGGTTAGTCTGGTGTATTATTTTGGTTAATATTGAGGCGAATTCTGTAATTTTAAAGTATTATTCAAAAAATGTTAACAGATTTCTGTCTGTTTTAAATTCTTTCTTCCAGTTCTCATTTTACTTTATGGCTAGCACCATACGGTGTCGATTCGTTACACGCGTTCCCTGGCTCAAATTTTCTCTACCTGACGAAAGCAATCTGGGAACTACCGGGTTGTTCGGGGATTAAACTTATAAGTAAACTGTCGATTGTTGGACACAAAACCACGAGGTAACCCCTTTTTATCTTTCTCGGTCAATTTTGGGATCGAACTCGGGACATCCTGGTTAGCTAGCCAGTACGTTTTTTTTTCTTGTAAATATGCTAGCCAGTACGTTTTTCACTGAGCCACTCAGTGATAAACGCAAATATGTAGTCCCCAAGGGAGTTTAAGTACGTCGACTTTAATTCATTATTTTCATTTTTTTTTTTCACTTATGTTATAGAATAAATTATATAAATTGAAAAATGTGTAGCCATTATGAATCAATTTAAGAGGTACAGGGCCTTAATATTCAAGTTGATTTAAAAAGATAAAAAAAATCGCGAAATATAATTCCGAAATTCAATTTATTCATTAAAAATCCACGACCGCGGATTAATGGAGTTCACAATAACATAACCAATCTGTATTAGTTTTACAATGTTTTTATGTATAAATGGAAGGAAGCGTAACGCAAGATTTCATCGAGGATAATTTAGACAAAGAACGCATTTTATAACAACTGCCTTTCTCAACTGAAGCGACTGCCACTTTTTCACCACAACATATTAACCACCTATTATGTTTGTAATGTGTTCTTTGGGCTCTAAATAAATGTTTCCATAAACATTAACCATATTCTCTTGTGCAATAGTGGGAGAAAGTATAACCATCCTTTTTTACGCCAATAGATATTAAAGATAGAAAGGATTTAGATATACTAGCTCAAATTCATATAGTGGAAATGAAATATGTTGAAAATTTCAGTCAAATTGTGAATATTTGAAGATTTGGTAAGATAATCTCGAGTATACTGCTAATTCGTGTCCCTCAGAAACACTAGCCACACAGACCTTACTCGTACTAGAAGTTTTAATTCTATCAATTATGCGGCGCTAAAAGTATTCAAAACGTGACTGACAATGAAATGTACATGCACACCCTACTCATCATATCCAGAATTTAAATGACTCCATAACAAAATGACAAAAGTTATCGATAATTAAAAATTTGTAACAAATATCTGTCTAAATATCCCAGTGCCGAAAATTGATTCAGTATGACTGCATTCATTAAATAGCTTTATCTTGAATATTCCCACTGACTGTTATCCAAACGTAAATGTTTTTGGATGTGGTAAGTGTCAATTATCGATCTTTGTTTTATTGTTTCCACAGATCATCTATTTTTACAAATAAGCACATTACATTCCAAGGTCTTAGATACGAGATAAGATTATTTCGCATCTTGATCCTTTGTTTTGAATGTAATATGCTTATTTGTAAAAATAGATGATTTGTGGAAACATGCATATATCTTCTTTAATGTCATTCAGTTGAACTACTTTGTTTATATATGAGTTACATATCTATAACACAGTTTTATAAAAGCAAATGATTTCCCTATTGACTCTTAGACCGGCTCTTACTTTTCCCCACATTTTCGTGGTTTTGAACGCTTTCTACCATAGATGGAGCCATGAGATGGCAATATACAAACTGGATGAAAATATCCACTATATCCACTAAAACCTGAGAGGAAATGTGTTTCCAAGCTCCTTTCTTCTATACACAAACTGGAGGTAAATATGCATCAAACCTGGTAGAAAATGTATTTTCAAACTCTGTTCTTCGATTCAGCACCAAATGATCAACAAAGGTCGCCATGCTAAAGGGGGGAAAGGGAAGGTGAGAGAAAGACTAAGAACAACTTTTAAAACAAAATAAATACAAATTCGCCAAAGGAACATGTTTCTAGCACATTTAATTCGTCTTTCAGTACCAAAGCTTGCATCGACAGACCTAAACAATTAGTTGATGTATACCGGACACCCCCATACGATATGGTCATTCAAAATGAATTAAATACATGTAAATACTAATGCATACGACACCGCCACTTCATATATTAAAACTGAAGCATCTTGCTTAGTAAGTAGACCCATGTCTCTAACTCGATTTATTCTGACATGTGACAAATAAATTCAAAATGAACAATAAAACATAGTTTTTGATTGGTTACTTTTATTTGTATTGTTTAATCTCCATGTCAATTGGCGAGACGGTCATTAATTCACTTCACAACTGATATTAGACATAAGTAAAAGATTATTGGAAATAATTAAGTGTTCCCAGACATAGGGAAGCTTAACGTAAAAAAAATATTAATGGATAAAACTAAAAGTTTTAAATTCCACTTAACACAAACTAATCCATTTGTTGTCGTAAATAGGGTATGTTCTTATCAGTTCAATATTTTTCCGTGGAACGAACCCGACGAACAAACTGGCCAACCCCTGAGAGAGAGAGAGAGAGAGAGAGACTTCTATACCGAACATATCTCTGGCAGGTTAGGTCATTCGGCAAACCAGTTGCTATGAAATAAAATGAAATGGTGTTAAACGTCATACTGTTCTGCACCTGACCTGGGCTAACGAAGACGGGCATAACCCATACAGTGTGCTATGAGGGACTTCCGTTTTGGTACCATCTGAACGACTAGACAGCTGCTCTTGTCAAGTCCCCCGTTCTGCATCACTGACAAAGGGTAACCACGCCGGAAAATCTCAATGAACTTTCTCGGTCAATGCAGGGATCGAACACCGGACCCCCAGACTAGCCGCGTGATCCCCGTGCTATTATTTAACCTCAATAACATGAGACACTAATTAAGGGTTCTTTTATAGAAACTTAATTTTGTAAGCGAGGGCGTCTGCACAAAGTTAGGATTAAAACCGGAAGAATTCTATAAATGGTAGTGCTATTTGTATATTAATGTTTAATTGAAGTCAAGTGGACAAACTACAAAATGTTCCAGTACTAGATATTATTTTTAGTCAAAGTGCCAATTAAACTGGGTGTCAAAGACACAATTCATGGCGGAATCATAAATTAATCGCACTGATTACACGACCTCCCACGGGGAAGACAAAAATCTAAGTCTAGGCAAATGGTTCTGACACATTTAGTTTTTTTAAATGCCGAAGTTGATATCTAGAGAACTAACCAATTTGTTTACAGTTAATGGAAGATGTCCATACGTAGTATGACACCCAGAAGGAATTAAATAAAACGTACATCAAATATCATCACGCTCAGAATGATCTAAGGGATTTATTAACGCCCACATTTTTCACGTGGTTGTATATTGTTGTTGTCACCGTCCGTTTCCCATAATTATCGCCGTCCATAGTTATTGACCTGTGCTGTCGAATCTTGTTATCATCACTGAGGTATTGTCCTTGGTTATGAAATCCTGTTAACCCCACAAAGGTTTTAACAGTGATCTGATAACCCTTTTAAATTTATATATTAAAGGGAGGGGGGGGACTCGGTTAATATATAGAAAATGACTTCCAGTGTTGTTACCCGTTGTTGCACAATCTTGTTATTAAGATGCCAATGATTTTATATTTTTGGGGGTGAAATTCGTATGTGTTTTTAAATTCATAATTGCTTGATCGACTTAGCTGCAATTGAGCATATTAATCGTGTCCTGTCAACCTATCTATAGTATGTTTTCTATTGATAAATTGTTTTAATTACCAGTTATATATTTTAGCTCTTTGTAAAAGAAATGGGTGTTCCCTTACAATACTGACTGTTTAAGGACGAATGTACCCAAAACCACATAGCTTGCAGTCATACCTATTTAGTAATGGACTCATAGAACCATAGGGTTTGGGATCGACTCAACACAGACAGTGTAGATAGTTTTATGAGACATAGTTCAACGGTGTGGGCCATTAGACCAACATCTGATATTTAGAAGAAAATGTACAAAAATTTAATTCACAGCACGACGTAGTATATATATATTGATATGATTTTTAAAACATTATATAGCACTCTCCAAAACACGTTTTTGATAGAAATCAAATTAAAAATAGAAACACTCCAATTACCCAAACTAAATACATGAATAGAAAAACATTAATAAGTTGGTCGTTATGGGAATATGATACTGTTTAAACTGGTCATGGTAAATATCAGAAATATCAAAACCAGATGATACAAGTTAATAATTCTCCCGGACTTTAGGGAATTACTTTTTATTGTGCACAGTACGTTGGTCTGTGGATGGACATGGAAAACTAGCTATGAAGAGGATTTCGAGTATTTAACCAAGTTCTGCTCCGAAAATAGATTATGATTGCAATGAATGCTTCTCAGGCAGAGATGAGCTCTTTGCAAAGATTAGGCATGTTTCGCTTGACTCTCTGGACCACTTAAAGTCACCAAGTGTGATAACATTAGGTAATATATTGCCAGTTAATGAGACTTGATTTAATCAAGAAGGGATGGAATAGCCTTTGCCCGCACTTGATTTAAATCTCAAGACGGTTTTAAAGTATCAAGAACCGTTCCTAATTGTCAATCTGTTTTAGTCCTCTTTGCACTGTCGAAAATACAAGTGATCTTTGTTGAGATGTTCATCAACGAAACTATTCGCATTTCTATTTGAATGAATAGTGTAACCAGTTGCTCTATGCTGCTGTTACGGTAGTGTCATTTTAAATGTGAGGGTTTCTTGTAAAGACCTAATACAGGGAAATGCTATAAACACGAAAAGGGGTTTCGGAATGAGAAATGGAATGAAACGTCCTATTATTCTCTACCAACTGGGCTAACGAAGACAGGTGTGCGCCTTACACTGTGATGTGATTGACAAAGTGTCCGGTTACGAACTAATCTTATTTCGAATTCTAAATAATTTGTACACGGGACCTTTATATTTCGCCGTACAACTAGACTTGTTTCTTGCCAGACACTGACATGAACTTTCTAGGCCAGCACCGACATTGAACCAAGGACATCACTGACTCTTTTGGAAATATAAAGTCAGGCCAAAATCTTGGACAAATACTGGTTTGGGAAGTATTACTATACACTTCCTGTCGTTTTATAATGTAGTGAAGATCTGTATTTTATTTTTGTTTTGCTTAGTTCCATTTTTAAGCTCACAATCAGAGACTGCTGCAGTGTACAAAGGTTATTCGGCATCAGCATTTCTCCATTATCGAATTAATGTTTCCTTAAATAAGCGTGAATGACTATTATTTAATAAAGACATATCATGGTTAGATTTTATATGCCCCAGAATGATAACAACGGTTCAGGTCAATAATCAAAAAACTTTTCTTTATTGCAAATACTGACAAACAATAAAGCCATATATGAGTTGAAATGATTTTAGATAAAGACTTATGTGCAATACAAGCTTAAATAAAGGTTATAGCATATAACAGATCATAAAAATATTTATTTGCAGTATTGAACCTACGTATGTTTGAGCCTATAGGACCGTGATTCACGTTTTTCTTGTCATTTAGTATTAGAAATGAAATAAGATATAAATGGCTACACTAAATGTCGCCGTGGCAATCTGGATATAGATTTTAAATGGGCATTACATGTATCATTCTTGCCAAGAAAATAACTTAATTTAATCGTTAATAATACCGCATTCAAATTAACATGAACGTTCTTATCAGAAATATAAGATATGACCTGCTTAGCTATATGTCAGGAGCGTTCATTAAACTCCACGGAAAACACTGACATGTTTGTAACCAATATTAACTAAATAGTTCAGGTCCATTAAATTGAGTAGCAACCAATGAAACAAAGTTCCGCCGACATTTGGAAAATAACCATTTTTGTTCTCTGTATAAATAAGTGTGCAAGAATAGTACTGCGTCTGCTGGTGCAAAGCCGCCTTCGTATACCCGCCTTCGACTGGGACAAAGCTGCTCTCGAATACCAGTCTTCCACTGGGACTAACCTGTCTTCAACATCGTTTATGTGTACACGGGGTTGTCCAGTGGTTAGGGTTGTGACTCTCGGCATATGATCAGGGGAATATATACTTTTTCAGGCCAAGTTTTCACCTAGGAAAAGTAAACGTAAATTAATTTCCAACTTTTCTCTTTGGACTGATCGATAGGTGAGAATACAATGCAATTAAATCCATCATAAAGGACAATAACGTGTATAGGGTGGGTGTATTCATGGCGATGTAATATCACCAGTAAGCATATTCTTCTGAGTGCATAACGCCCACAATCCCCTAAGTCACTTTGCCTAACACCCGTGGTTTCAATCCGGAAATCATGATTGTCATCGTTTATTGCAAGAACAAAATGTGGCATCGACTATTAAATCTCCACGCTAAAGATGTACTTTATCTTATCCAATTGTAAATAAGTTAGATGAAGTTTTGCCTTGTATCTTTGACCTTTCAAAAACTGATCCATGAAAGTCATTATCCACACTACTTGATCACTTTGTCACCAATACCCACACCCACTCACTGACCCACATAGCCTTTCATATTTAATTTTAAAGTTCCAATTTCACTTTTTCTAAGAAAGTCAAAATATAATTATTTCTATGTTTTTTGCTCAAAAGGTTGTCAACTCACTATTATACGATCATGGACAAAATTTTGGGGGGGTTAAAAAGGGTGACACTGGTTGATTGAGGAAATAGTTACTCAATTACTTCCCTTGTTTTCCCATTCTTCTACATGGACGGCCATCTTCAAACGTTTGAATTTGAAGTTGAAAATGATATTTTTGCCAATTTCTCAACTGGCAATAGTGAATTATAGGATTAATAGGATTATTCTTTAACAAGGTAGGACTGTTTATAGGTTCAATCTATTTGGGGGCTTTATTTTAATAAATTTTAAAAATATAACTTAAAAAAATGCTATTGGAACTTTAAAAGTTATTACATATTCGACTTACACCATTAATACCATTAACACCTTTTTATATATTAATGTGTGTAAAAGTTTCTATAAATGGCTTTAACCAGCACGCATCTCTTTGATACTCAATGGAAACTCGTCACCTTTCGGGAATACCAGGCAGTTTTTATCACATCTCTTGTCTTTATAATCAAATTTATAAGAGCAATTAGAAAGTGACGTTTTAGTTTGATTTTGAACATATTATATAGTCCAATTTGGAACGATTTTGGAATATATATATATACGAAACCAGACTACAATACTGGCGGGTCCAAACCGATGATTAGTGTGCCTTTTTATCTACCCAGAATCTATTATTTACAGCGAGAGTTTAATATCGTACCCAATACATTATGTCTGAGATATTTAAGAAACACCAATTTTAAGACGATTTCAAACGTGATTTCTCAAAACTATCTTTTTGATTCGAAATACCCCATCCCAACACAAACCCTGTGCTTAAAAATCCCATTGTTGCAATCAATATAAAGTAACATTTCACGAATCAAGGATCTCTTTTCCGGATTTTGAAAAGACTATCTATCCATAGGCTTATAGGTTTTACGGTATGTTAGCCCATTAGTTCCGAAAACCAAGATAACATCACATCTATCATCCATATAGGCCTATTGTATAATATACCGATTTCCCATTTAAACCAATACAAGTTACATCATATGAAGATTCCTACCCATAACTAATAGAAGTATTTTGGTATGTATTCGCCCTATATTATAACTTAATTAATTGGCAATTTACTCTCATCGGGCAATTAGGAAAATCGAATTAATTAAGTCCGTTGGGATATCTATATATCAAATGATAGAAAAGCATCTCCTGGGCAGATAGACCGTAGACAAGCGTATTGTTAACAGCATAATGGGTTATGAGACAAATCTCTACAGTATCACATCATGATGTTCCAGACTATAATATGACAGACGTCATGTAATAGATAGTATCTATATTGAGAACTTCACCAGGGTATACATGACTGAGTTTAAGTGTGAATGGTTTGAATTTAGTTAGACAATCATTGGCTGGTGTTTAGTCTCCACTACCAATAATCATGAAAATACCGATGATCCTTCTCACCTAGTATCAATGGTTCTTAGCTAATCTGTCTAAAATACAGATCTATATTTAGTTATGTTCTTTTTTATACCTTCGATGGCCTACTCTACATAGCGATCAGGCAAGTTGTAGTGGCAGTTCACGTCAGAGGTCATACAAGCGGCCTTTGACCCTATGTCGTCTGACATTTGATTAACCAATCAGTACTGATATTACTAGTGGATTACTCACAATTCCGTGCAAAAAATTGGTTAATGCCTCACATCCATCAGAACACGTCAATGATAACAACTCTTTCAGAATCTAGTGTAGTAAAGACAAGTAAAACAAAAAATTGAACCATAAAAACGATATGAAATAGGATCTGTGTTTTTATCAGATTGGTTCTTATAGCCTTTTACTCGCGGTTATCAATTCCAGTTGTGTTTGTGTGTTGAGAGTGTTAAACAGAAACCCTTAATGATTAACATGGCGATGTCCAATTGCTCAAAAACGGACATACATGGCTTCTAGCACATTAGCATGGTTCAACGCACACGCTGCAACGCACACATTCCGTGGGTGCCACCCACCTAATTTACCCGAGCATTTAATGGATGTAAGATGTCCACCAGAGAATCAGCTCGTTTATTTCTTACTAGACAATAGATTTTAAATCATCTACCGTAATTTTAGTAAAAATCGGTGATTTTTTTCCTGAATTTTAAATATGCATTTCGTTTAAGTCGAAGAAATATAATCCAACTTGATATTTTGCTTTATTTCTGCCAACGGTTATTAAGAAGCTACAAACAAAGAGCAGACTAAATTGTCAGTCATTCTCATTCCGGGTTAAACCCACATCAAAGGGAGGAATAGAATCTTGTCAAAACTGAGAGAAACAGTTCGTTGATTGGATCAAATATTGCCAATAAAAAAATATCCTGGTATTCGCAACGAACGTCTGCGGGATTAAATACCAAACTGGTCTTACAAAATGCTTCATATTCTGACGCATGTATCATGGTCCACAGACGCTTTCGCGTTTCAAAAATTGGAACGTACCCACTGTTCCCTGTATCAAAAGACGACGAATTCACTGTAACAGACCGTTTCATTGGCTTGTCCTTCACATCATCCAGGACATGCTAATAATAACTGTTCCAGATCCCATTGTAGTAAAAACAATTAAAACCAAATTTTGAACTATAAAAACGAAACGAACTAGGATCTATGTTTTAATCAGATTGTTCTACAACAGTATGTTAAACTTTAAGTAGGAGTTATTCGGGTAATCATTCAAATAACAGAGCCCAATTTTTTTCTTCGGGGTCAACTTCGGGCGTTTTTATTTCAAATCCACATGTACACAATCGATGGTAACAATTAACGGTTTTATCAGCAGTGATCACATCAGTTTACACATGGTTTAAGTCTACTACGCTACATTAGTATCTATTACCATTCAGTATTACTTGGTTTACAAATCATGTCCCACCATTGCAAATAGTATTACTATATATTCGATTGATAGGGAATACGTTTACCAATTGGATTAAAGAAGGGATTGACCCACTGAAATTCTTATTTTAACTCATTATTTTACGAAAAGAACTAATATCGTTTCTGTTCTCAAAGTTTACAATCCCTGGATCAGGGTAAATCTAGAACTAAAATGAAGTATAAAAGAGTATCGTTTTGAACAGAAATACCGTTACAAATTTAAAGATATGGTTTTCTACGGTTGCGATCTGTCATACAAGACCATTCATTGGAAAACAGAAATTATCATGATTACTAGGACGAATATATTGGTGACCAAACACATAACTTTTGATATGATTATGGATATAAATGTTAACGTAGTCGCTTTTTTATACATTACACTCGCAGTACCTAGTAACTGAAATGCAATGTGCCTTAATTTAATGTGGTTTTATTAGTTGTAAGTACAGAAAGTCTTCGTCACAATGAATAAAATCCACTCAACAACCCTGGGTACAAGACACACAAACTACAAAGGCACTGCACACAATATAAACAAACCGGGAAGAGAGCGGTGGGGATCTGAATTGTCCTCAGCTCTCTGTGGTTATAAACATTGGGTTTATTGGAATGTTTAAGAAATATTATTGCCATCGGAATGTCATATAAGTGCCTTGATAACCATGTATCTATTTTGGCCGACGTGAAAGGCAATGCTTGATGAGCAGAATATCAGTCGAGTGGGGTGGAATTGAGTCATCTCACAGTTCTGTCAGTTCTAACAACAGAGGTGGTGTGAGTTGGATCGTACCATAACTACACACAAGAAATATGTTTCAGCTCATATGGCCGAGATAATCATGTTATAATACAGTTGACGCATGTGTTGTATCCCGAAATCCCCCTTTTCACTCGATTGTCGTTATTTTGGAGATTTAGACGGAGCGACCTTATGAGTATCCCCATAGCTGTGAACTATCGTCCCGAAAATCTAGTATATTTTTGTGTACTTAATCAATTTTATGAGAAATCTAAGACTAGCTTTAAAATAAAAAAACCCTTCACCCCCCAACCCCCCAAATTGCATAATATTTGTAGATCAACGGTTGTGTATAAAACCTTACAAAATTGTGATTTCCTCCTCAAAATGTGACAATAAAATAACACAACAAAGGCCTTTGATATTCTTATTTCAGTTTTTATGAACACAATTAGCCCAAACTATAACAAAATATAAATAGTAACGGTAGAATTGATTTGCGTCACTCTTGGGACTCCTGTATGTTTGAGTCGAGGTTTCTAGAAGTGACAAACTGGAATTAACAAATGAAGCGATAAATTCAAAAGATTAAGGTATTTAGGTCCAATTTGTTAGTTTATCGCATGGCCATATTGAGTCTGGTTATATATGAAGCAAAATGTAGCACAAACGAAGAGTTCGATGAAGTAACCAATATGAAAAAATTTATCCGACGACAATAAAATGTTAAGAGAACTTTTATAGGAATCGATAGGAATAGTAACTGTTAGTTTGGAGACCAAATTTGATTCACTTGTAGTTTAACATGTTTTCATTAAATTAACAACCATATTGTGGGATGTTTTTTGACTATTGTAAGGGTTAGGAGATAGTTAAACTCGTAACATCAGAGAGTCACTATAGACACCATCTGATGACCTTTCGCTTTCTTGTGTTTGCCCATTTGATTAGCGATCGTTTTCATTCAGACCACTAAACACAATACGACTAAAAAAACACAAAATGCGACCTAACAGGAACTCGCAAGAGCTCAATAATCATCTATAGCTCTTGTTAATTTGAAAAGTTCGTGATTCGCCTACGCGTTTCGAGAAATACACAATGCTTCGAGTAATTGAGTTTCAACGTGTGCCGGTAGGATTCAAAATTATGTGAATTGAAATCTGTTTGCAATTGAAAGTTGAAGTAGAAATTATTGTCCCAAGATTGAAACAATAAAAGCAATTTGGTTAGAGATTGATAATGCTGGGGCTTAGCGGAAGATCAATGTCAATACATACACACAGCATAGACATTTTAATCTATATTTCTAATATAATTCTGCCTGAATTTACCAGCAGCAATACCGAACAACTCTCGCACAAAGCCGCCAGTACTTTCAAAATAAATCTGAACATTCATTTGTGAACCATGCAATAGTATTAACCAGCTATTTTAATAATATGTCAAAACTTACAGTTAGGACGATTATAGTCCAGCAAGGACGATTATATCCAGAGATAACATTCTAGTGCAAAGATCATTCATTTGTGAACCATGCAATAGTATTAACCAGCTATTTTAATTATATGTCAAAACTTACAGTTAGGACGATTATAGTCCAGCAAGGACGATTATATCCAGAGATAACATTCAAGCGCAAAGATCATATCGTCTCAAAGTAAAAAGAGTCTTTTGAAGTTAACTGACCCACCCCTGAATTGTTAACAGTGTAAATCTATATACTTCGTTTAATATGTTGAAAAGAGTCTTTTGAAGTTAACTGACCCACCCCTGAATTGTTAACAGTGTAAATCTATATACTTCGTTTACGATGTTGAGTGTGTCAATTTCTATAATCGCTAACATTTGTATATCAATGTATCATTTTTGAAATTACAGTAAATAACATATAAATACTGAACAACCCTGACATGAAAGAACAACAATGGGTTGTCAGTCAATAAAAATATTAAACGAGGGAGAATCACGAGGAATGACGAACTATGCTTCCATTTTATGAATCGTGATAATAAATGGTTTGTTAAGTACAAGATTTCAAAAACAAATACTGGTTACCATAAATAAAATACTGACGTTTTATACTATATTTGTCTAATGCCAGTTATAATCTAGTGTTGTCACGATGCATCAACGACAAATTATTTTCTGCCCATACCAAAAAGAAAGCACTAATTAGCCTTAGTGATGAATGGAGGGAGGGGAGGGGAATGGTGAGCGCTGCGTCATAAGGTTTGCCATTGGGTCAACTGACGTGCTTCCGATTCCACGGTTGTACGTGGCAAAGAGTAGGGTCGCCTGTCCAACCACATTGGTTTTCCCCGGGTCCCCCGGTTTCCTCCCACGCAAGCGAATTATTGACATAAAACTAAACCATCTGTTAGTCCCGAAATGATCTAGTTTCTGCCGAATGGACGTTAAACCCATTTATTTAACCCGTTAAATTTAAGAGTCAAAATATAGTGTCTCAATATTGCAACTCAAAGTATTGGTGAACTAATAATCTAACGCCGTTCCTTTAGAGGTCTATAAAGTGCACGACCCACGTGCTGTACTTGATATCGATCTCCATTTCCAGATGAACACGGGCGGGTTTAAGTTGTTTGAAAACGCCTATTTGTTAGTTGCTCAACCCCAGGTAAAGGATTTTAAGGGACTTAACGAGGTTGACTTTTAAAACAGAATTTGTCATGGAAAAGTTATTTGACGATCTATAAGTCCAGTAGGGTTTAAAAGATATGTAAAACTTTATAAAGCTGAGTTCGTTTGATGTCATAATTCCATTACTGGCGGAACAAGCAATTCGTGGCAGCTGTCATGATAGAATCTTAGCGAAATCCTCGGAAGACGGTACTCATTCGTACTGATGAAAATAATTAACAAACAGCGACACTACGGAAATGGGTGGTTTAGAAGAAATCATAGTTGCGACACGCATTTTTTTAAAGCAAAATTATACCAATTTTGAGCAGTTTAAGACAATATACCTAAAATGTAGCGTGAAAGACCGCTCGGTTACACATTTATAAAGAATTATTGGTGAATGTTGCATTTAAGGGCGTTTTAGTAGACTACATGTATATTTGACAAGTAATAATAACACATTTTAGGTACAGGTAATAATGGTCACGCATCCTTCCCATTGACGCTTTATAAAAATGCGATTGCAATCCTAGCCTCACCTGCCAATTATTATGCCTTTACCCATGAGCTGATGAAAATAAAACCGTTGTTTAAACAATTTTACACGGCTATACGAGTAAAACCGGATTGGGTTTTTTATATCTAGGGTTAAATATTATTCTAATGACGACCCCTATTAACAAACCCAGTGTTAATTGATTAATACCGATCCGTAATGATTGACTAATCCCCGATGAATTACCAGTACCTGTGCGAAAGGTTTGACAATCTCTAATTAATCTGGATTTTTAGAACCCAACTTGATTCTTCTGTTTAATTTCTTTCAGACAAATTTAAAAATCAAAAATTATGGAATCACCATTTTGAATATAATATATAAAACCTTGATCTGGAAAATGAAAAGTTGTCAACTACCAACACGAACATGTTGAATGTAATTAAAGCCACCCAGACTCTCAAGTCGTTGATGTATATTGTATTGCTCTAGACAAAAGACAAATGCATTATGTCTCGCAAACAAACTCATTTTCAGATATTAGAGGTACTCCTCAATTATGCATATAAATGTAATGCAGTGCTGCATTTATAGCAAAAGCAACGGGGCTTCCAAAAGAAACTGCCAGTGTGAATGGGAAACCCCCTTTACAACCACATTAAAAGAGTGAATAAAAATCGAATCCCACTAAGTACACATAACCGTTAGCTACATGTGCCTGTATCTAACTACCTAAAAAATTGTGATTACTTTATTTGAATGAGATGTACTATACGATACTGCCCTGGTTGTTATGGACAGCATGTTTTCTATTTGAGAATTAAATCAAATATTATAATCAATATAAATAAAATATTTTCACATTATAGTTATATGTTAAACTGCTTTTTTGTCTTATTAACAAAGAAGTGGCCGCATACTACGAATGAATTACACAAATTCGTGTCGTACACACTGTAGGAAATGCTTACTCTTTTAAGAAGGCGCGATATGACATAGTTATTGTGCTATTTGATGTGTATATTACGATATCCACAAATCCTGAATTAAACTATAATATAAATAATCAAGAAACATAAGTAGCTAATTAATACTAACCGTCATAGGATTAAGATAAGTGTTACCAACATTATACATAATATTCATTTTGAACTTACCTTTAAAAAGTTTCTAACAAGACCGATTGTGGATAGTTTATCCCTCTACTAAAACATTCTTCCTCCTAAAGTTACTTTAAAAGTTAGCAATATTTAGATTAATCTGTTCAATTGCGGATGTTATGTTTTAAACTATCACAGGTGTTGCGCCAGAATGAAAGAATATTATGATCATATCAATATATACAGATACGTTGTTTGAAACCCTATACCCGACACGAAGATGATTTCCTTCACAATCAAATCACAACCAACAAATCACAAATAAGCCTATCGCCCACAACCAATATCGATACAACATAAACGGTGATTGGTCCGTATCGTGCCATTCTATGGGATTAAAAGATTGTGTCTTATTGGACAATTAAAGTTTCTTTGCCCACAATCTAATATCAGATTTAGACGAGTACTATTTATGACAGTTAGATGACAGTGTTTAGATTTCTTTAATACGTAGAATAATTGTTAAAGAAATTCTTTTCTGGATACTGCACTGATAAAATAAGACTGTTATTTCGTGTTCATTGTAACAAATAGAGTAAAAGATCAGATAATTGAACAAACTTCATACAACTATATCAAATACTAAAGACCTAACTTTAAACATCATTAAGTCTATACAAGCTAAAAAGTCGTAATAATCACCTTTTAATCATACTAATTTTTGAATACGTATATAAATTTAGACATTCTGACAGCTTAAGTTCTGGTACGTAAAATCTATTTGAATAATCTCCGTTGTTTATCTCTCTCTATGGGGTCACTGTAAAGAAACGTTATTATGCGCGCTAATGTTTTCACGGGACCTCAGTTTCCGTTTCATCCAAACGACCAGACAGCTGTCCTTGTCAGGACCCCCCCCCCCCCGTCTTGCATCACTGACAAGGCGGAACAACGCCGGAAGAAAATGGATGAACTGTCTCGGCCTGTGCAAGGACCGAACACCCGACCTCCAGACTAGCGAGCCAGCGTTAGTTAGTTGTTATAAATTAATAACAATGTTTCTGCTTTAAAGAAGCATTACCACTTTCAAATTAACAAGTAATTAGTGACTATAAAGAAAGGACTTAAATTATGCCAGGCCCAACATGTCATTTGGTGCAAAACACTTCGAAATTATACTGGAATTAACAGTTTTTTTCATAATTGATAAAAATAAACCTATAGTAGACACTTTAGATAAAATTAACAAAAAACGCAATGCTAAATCAATAGAAACTTTCGACTTTTCCACTTTATATACTATGCTACAACATACAGATCTTAAAAATAATTTGGATTGGTTCGTTGATAAAGCCTTTAATGTAGCTTTCGGAAAGGGCAGAACCCTGGTGGCCATCTACTCACAAGATGCAAGATGGATAATAAAACGGCGCAATGCTAACACTGTAGTTTTCGACAAAGAAAAATTTCAAAATATCATACATTTTCTCATTGACAATGCCATATTTGAGGTTGAGGATCAGATCATACAACCAACTATTGGTTTACCAATGGGAACTGAAACCGCCCCATTTATGGCAAATGCACATTTATACAAATACGAATTCGACTTTCAAGACCACAAAAGAAAAACAGATTACAAGGTAGCTAAGCGTCTAAATTACACCTTCCGTTACATTGATGACATAACACCAATCAATGATAATGGTAATTTCAATAAATATAACGATGAAATATATCCTCCTGAACTTATATTAAATAAAGAAAATTCGGGCACTATAAATGCATCTGTTCTTGACCTGGACATCAATATAATTTACGATAAATTTAATGTCGGTATATTCGATAAAACTGACAAATTTGTTTTTGAAGTAGTAAAATAACCGTCAGCTTACAGTAACATACGAGATACTACACTATATAATGTTTTCTATTCACAGGCGTTACGATTTTTAAAAATATGCAACAAGACGGAACTGTTTCTCTCACGAATAAAAACTCTTAATTTTAAGTGCACAGCCAAAGGCGGATCACAATTACGAATTTTTAAAGAAATTTCTAAACTTCCATTTCTTCAACATAATAGGTTTGACGTTTCTTGTAAATGTATTACTGACTTCATCTTGGATAATGATTCAATATAATTTTTATCTTCTATAAATGTCTAGTCCTGTTTGGATCATCGCCCTTATTATTATGCCTTTGTGAATACACTTATAATCTACGATTTCTTCAGCATTCCTGTTTTGCGCTTCTTACGTGGGTTATTATATGATATTTATGCTATGGTTTGTACAATTACATGGTCTCAAAAACTTATAGTTTTTTTTAGTTTTTGACGTTATTTCATCTGGATTATCGCCCTTTTTTATCGGGAAATTGCACCTTCTAGCGACGACGTCATAACAACTATAACGAAAGATTCACGTCACGCCATTCAGTTAGCAGATGGCAGTCTCCCTAGACGGGCTTACATTTCTTTGCTTCCATGTATTCAATTTTGTTCTTGTTTCTGTGACGGTTGTAGTACCGTGTTTCCAAATGCATTCAATATACTCCAATCCTCTTCTTTATTGATTTAATGCATCTAGTTTTTTAGAACTAGGCCTACAGCTCTTAAATCAGTGTTCTTAGTTCTTGTAGTCCCTAATTCTTATTTCTTCATTTGTTGTTGTATTTCGACATTTGTATACTAAATTAACATTCGTATCTAATTTGTCTACGATATTACCCCTACGATATAACCCTTATTGGAAGTGGACGTTAAACTCGTAATCAATCACGCTCAAGTCCAAATAGTATAACGGATTGTCCAGTGCAAGCCGGGTTGTCTGTATAGCTGAGTTCGTGTGCCGGTAAATTGAAGGCACCTCAAGCTTACTTCTGAAAGCCGCTTATCACTGACGAGTAGCGGTTGGTGTTACCTTGCCTTCGTCTACCGATTAGGGCATTTCTGTATTCTTATGTAAGCGGAAGAGGTTGTGTATTATGTTAATGGTAAGCCGATGGATACACTACAACAGCGAACAGTTAATGGCCTCCGATAAATGACTTTTTAAAAAAAGTTTGACAAACTGAAATGAACTACTAGTATTTTTTGTATATCTGTCTACGTCGCTGTTTCGTTTCACCATTCTTTATTCTGAATGAAGGAATTTAAAAAAATCGTGAATATAACTTCTTTAGTTTACATGCATAATGCGTGTTCTATATATATTTATTTAAGCCTTAGTCGCCATTTTTGGTAAATACAAATTTGATATTTTCAGATATTATGGCACAACCTTCATGAGATAGATGTTTTACTGACACGGAATTGGATCACATGTTAAAGCATATTATCAGCACCTAAGAATTATATTACCTTTTCTAATAACACTGCAATTTGTTTGTTATTTTTTTCATATCCGGAAACACACTGTCACGTTTGCGGAGGGTTAATGCTAATAAAAGTTTAATGGTGATCGTTGGAAATAGAAGGAATGCTATATACTACTAAATTTACAAATGTTAATTTAAAAAAAGTCGAAGCCCGTCTCAGATTTTAATTAAAATATATTGTTAATCTGCTTTGGTTCCCTGTTGATTTCGCTCGTGTTACCTCAATATTAAATGAATTCACACCTTTGTTTCATTACAGATTTAATCACATACCCAGGGAGTCTCGGGAAATGGTATACGCACGCTGAATAAAGGGAAATAAAAATGAAAGAAAAAACCTACTAAATAGAAATATATGAGCAATTTATTTAGAAAATCAGAATTTACAATGGAAATCAAAACGTGTTCATAATACACAATTTAAACATGCTGGTTTAAACTTTGGGATATGGGTAACTATCTTACAAAAAAGCTGTAAATTGGTAAGTACCAGAGGATTATTAATAGAAGAACATTGTGATAGAATAACCAGTTTTCATATAATATTTCCTCTGGATTTTGTGACGTAGGCCGAAGGACCTGACAGGGAACAGTGACTAGTCATTAGAATGGGAGAAACCACTGAAATACCGTGCATAAATTGGTGTGCAAATAAAGAACAGTGTACAGAAGGCCGTAGAACCGTTTTCCCAGTAAACTGCCTCCCATATCCTGTCTTCTTCATTCCGATTGGTTCATTTCTCATAAGTTAAGAACGGTAAAACTTCAATATCAAAATGATTGAGACAAAATGAAATATATTCTGGATAAATTTGTGAGAAGATTAATGCAGGTGACGGAGAACCATTATAATCTTAAATTTTCCTTCAGGCTGCCCCATGATTACCACAGGGTTGTTTTCTTTTCACACATCAACCAGTTGCATTAATCTATTGGACGCGTGTCAAATTAATCGATCGATTACGTGTTTCCACTAAATGACAGAAAGGTTTTATTTCATTGTCAAAGTATGAATATATTTCGATCCGTAACGGATTTTACATCATGAAAGTTTTTAGAAACAAAGTTGGATTGTTACGGCTCAGGACATAGCCTTTCTCTTCCTGTCACATTATGGTTATTGCTATCATCAGTTATCTATTACTTGCACAATATGTAATATCCCACAAGGGGATGCACTGTCAGTAATTTTCTTATTGTTAAAATGAATGACATTGTTGTAGTTTCCGTAATTATTGATGATATTGTTTAAACCTGATCCTATCACATTAGCAATGAATGATATCTTTCATAAAATACAACTTTTAGAATTTTTGTTCTTAATTTTCTCGGTTGGACCAAAGCAGAATTAAGCTTTTGGTAAGTCACAATACAAATTACCTGATCTACAAAGTTGGTTCAATTTATTGCTTTTGGAAAGTCCACCCATATCTATCGGTGATACACTCAAGGTGTAATGTAACGTTCATTAAATGAAATATAATAACACCAATCACATTAATGCATTTGATTTATTCTGAATATTAAATGTTCAAGTCATTAAAAAATGACTTTTGCGTCTGATTTATTCTGGAAGAAGTAATTTCTAGACAAGAACGTGTTAAGGCTTTCGGAATATTCTGAATTTAATGGAACTTTTCAAAATGGATACCCGACAGTTCTTTATAGATAGACAAGCAGACGTTTGGATTTGCTTTTGTTTAACATTGTTTGACCTTTCAGGCCCGACGGGGCTCTCATGTCCCATCATGTAGTGAATACAATGTTGCAATGCATATGTGTATGTCAGGTCAGATATGGAATGAACTTGCGTCATATTGGTTAACTTTGCGCATTTTTAAGACTTCTTTCCATTGCACTTTTCGGAACCATTGTAAACTCATCCTAGTTTTGACCAGATCCCCGAAACGTATTCAGTACCCACCACATATTAGATGTCCGAGATTTTATTAATATAATTTAATTTTGACAATATGAATTTCATTCTCTGGGCCCTCATCCAGTCCATTGTGGGGGGGGGGATTTGAACCCTTCGATATGGTCCGTTTCACACCCAACTGACTTTTCGGTAAACAAAACATTATGAGTTGTATAGCCTGCCTTACGTTTAAGTAATTGATCGCGAAAATAAAATATTTGGTTTATGATTATTTTTGGTTTAATTTGTTATTGAGTAGGCCGTGTATTTCAAAGGTTAAATTTACCAATACACTACAAAACAATATATTTTTCAAACCGATGATGGTATTGTGTTTTCTGTTAGTGTGTTTTTATTTGTTGTTGATGGTAATTTACACATAGAGAAATACAGATGATTTCTGTCGAGAACAAAACAAGAATGAAATGCTAGTATTGAAAACCAATAACAAAAATAGCATGTACTAGAATTAGAAACCTAAACACAAAATAATTGTCTTCCAAAGTGGGGATTTGAATGATATTAAAAATATGCATTACTTTTATTTTATACGTACTAGCTTAGTTGTCCGGCGTTGCATTTATTTAAAGTGATGATCTTGCTAGATAAATATTGATATTTGTTGAGAGTAATGGACCAGTCTAGAAACTTATGCTACGTTCTACAATGTTTCTTTCGTGTTGAAATATAACAGTATATCTAACATAAATCTAATCATTAATTGTAAATTTCATCATTTTATATATATATACACGTATTTCACCATTTACAAATAAATAGAAACATTATGTTTCTTGCAGAAACCTGGTTATTTTGAGTTTTACAGTTAAAATTTGCTATAAAAATTTGTCTCTTTTAAAAAGTCTAACGATTCACAAGAGAGACCCGGTTGGCAAAGGTAGTTGTGGCATTGCCTTTAAAGTTACACCGTTTACCAGGCCCGTATCACAGGGGCCTGAGACACAGAAACATTAATCCGAGGTTAAGTATTATGCGTTACTAAACGGAAATAATTAAACCCAGGGCAAAATAATTCTTCTGGGACGTATCTACCGGTAGAGAAATTTAGCAAGGTGCGGATCTAGTGTTTAATCATCTCCAATATCGACCAACAAATTTTCACTCTATTTTCCTATAGGATCAATGGATCATCTCACGGCGTATTTTGTTGGGGTTTTTTATTTTTTAATAGAGAGTAGTGTGATCAAAGTTCACTTGAGATCGACCCTTCTTCAAATTAAGGGTTTTCCTTTATGCGCATTATTTCACTAAACCACCCTCACTGTACACGTACATGTACCCTGAAACTTCTTGGAGCACCCCATCGGTCAAGGGTGCTTTCTTTTGTATGAGCTCTATGCCCATGCATATGTGGCCTTTGAAGACATTTGATAGGTTTTCCATGCCGCTAAATCTGCATCGCAATTTAAAATGTACATTTGACAAATATGGCAGCCTATATGGCCCCAATATTGTATGAGCTCTATGCCTATGCATAGATGGCGTTTAATGTCTTTTGATAGCTTTTTCATGCAGCAAAATCTGAATAGCAATTTAAAATGTACATTCGACCAAATGACCGCCATTGAGTACAAACTCGTACATAATCAAGTATATAGGTTGCAAAATGACTTTTCATGCGATGACAACATCAAAAAGATCAAATTCATTGTTCAAAATGTTAATTTGAATAGATCCTCGTGTATCAGCTCGTAAAGTTTCGAATTCTAAAATATTAAGTTGCTTGGTTGTTAAAAAGCTTTCAAGAGTGAATGTTTCATAGAAAGCGAATTAACGTCAGCGGTAGTTTGCCGACTGTTATAAAATATATTCCATTTTAAAACAGAGAAGAAAATAGATACGTAATGAATTTTGATGTCATTCGAGTTCTATGTTAAAACGGCAAAATCTGGAAATTGTGGTCGAGAGTATATAGTTCCTTGAACGCGGTTCCCTCAATGGATGTTAGAACGAGACACTAAAAACAAAACAGAGCCAAATCTAACAACTAGAACTATTGGAAAATCAATATTGGGAGTAACACGGAGATGTTACAGACTTTTAATTTCCTATCATGCCATATTCAAACATATATACAGACCGCGTATTTCCCCTTTGAAATTTATACTTTTCTACCTTTTTCTTTTTGTCAGTATTGGTACCAAGTATCGTGCTTTTTGGAAATGGAGTTGGGAAACTAATAACATTTTTATTTTTACATTTTGGGTGTTCTGACCATTTTTGTCCCTACGCGCTGCTTAATTTATTGTTATTCTTGGGGTGACTTCGAATAACGCCCAGGCTCCGTTAATTCAAGTATGCCTATTCTTGTTCCTTGGACAATAGCCCATCGACATAACGAATTTAAGAATTCCAACCTTGCGGTCTTGACACAAACCAGGTCTTTTCGGCATTTCAGGATGCACATATGGTTCAAATGTCTTTAATAATTTGCTTGTGCGTTGGGGGCTTTAACAGTCGGAGGACGTGGAGAAACCCACGAGGCTGCGCTGCCGACTTAACTACTTGCCGGGGGCCAGCCCGGATTGGAAACCACACCACATTCAATGCCAGATCATATGATTTAAGCGCATCCATTAGACCACTCCATCTCCCAACCACCTATCTTATAAAATGAAAAGCTGTTGTGATTATATTTAAGATCTTATGACGAGAAGAGATTCAGAAATATAAAGATATAATTTATTTTGTGATCGACATAAAAAATAAAATACAAATTGTCAGATTTTTTTTCTCTCTAAAATATATATAAAACATTGAAAACTGAGATTCGTTGTTGGGTCGAGTTAAAACACCTGCCTAAAAATAATCCATAAGTTATGCACTAAAATATATTGACCTCTATGGTCTGAAAATATTGAATGTGGGGTTGATTAATACAGCGCCATTTCCAACATCTATTATCTGGTATGTTTGAAAGGAGAAAATGTAATACCCCTTTAACAGACTTTACAGAGGAAACAAAACATTGCATACATACATTTTATTTGAAACATCAACTGTTTTTTTTCGTGATCAACTAAATAAGGAAACCCCCGTGTAATAGATTACACTATAGATTCATAAATCTAACCGGTAACTTATGCAATAGTATATTCTTGACAATATTAGGAAATAATTTCAGTGGATTTCTCACCAGTTTCGTTTTCACGCTACAGCATGTTCTAAGCGTAAAATGATAATTGTGTAATTTCACACCAATAAACTTACCTGTTAGAAAAGGGTTTCAGGGAAGCGTTGATAATTCTATTCGAGTTGTATCTGAGCTGAAATAATTGGACACTATCTAAAACAGTTGCAATATATATTATCCGTTATACCTGAGAAGTAATGCGTTATATTATACCGATTAATTAATTATTCAAGCTACAGGTGTGACAAATCAACGCTATTAAAAGCAGCAATTCTACACCCTATCTCCACATAAATATCTCATGAATTCCAAAATGATTATTAGCAGAAATCGAAACCCATTGATAATTAATGATGAGTGTTAAAAGCCTATTTATTTATTTTTTTGACTCCTGATTGATTGATATTTATCTAATTAATAAATTATACATCAAAAGCCATTGTGTATGGCGTTCTGCATTTAAACAAATGAAGAATGAAAAGCATGGATTCATAATGTAATAAGGCTATTTAGGTGTTAATACCTTGGGGGTATTACTTCGGCTGAGACTGACACGGTGGCGCAGCGTGTATGGTGCTGGTCGAGTAAGTTGCTTGGGATTTTCCAGCGTGTTTTCCATTGCCAGTGTTCCTGGTAGGGGTTTAGCAAGGAAAAATCTTGAGTAGTTCGGAAGGGACGGAAAAAACGAGGTCCCGTGTTCACATTGGAGTGAACGTAAAAGAACTCTTGACAGCTGGAATTCAATTGATGTCCGAGCAAAATTTCCCTCATAGCATTGCATGGCGTTGACCCGTCTTCAATATTATGATTTTCAGGGAAAAGTAGGACCTTAAACCCAATTTCATTCATTTGAATTAAATACCACTGTTAATTTTTGCGAAAAATCAAATCGTGAATTTTATTACAGCCACTGATGTTAGTTTATTTCGTAGACGGTAAGACGTCGAACGTAAATGTCGTTTCGTAAAGGGTTGGTCTAATTTTAAAAATTCACACCGGACGTGGACGAGGCTCAAGCAGAAGCGGCATACTCTTAATGTGACGATTATGTGCGTAATACTATAATTTACGAAATATTTTATCCAATGACGGACGAGATCTATACTCCTTTATTTATTGTAAGATTGTTAATATTGACCGTCAGTAATATGAAATGAAACCTTTCGTTTTTTTACGAATTCGCGTAACATAAAAGAACCGAAAAACAAATTTATGTCATATATAATAACTAAAAAACAAATTAATGTAATATATGAAAAACAGATTAATGTAATAAAACTATTGATGTCCTGATCCGAGGAAACTATCGAAATTTTCTCAAAACGGCAGCAACGAAATGGCATACACACCTCGATTAGTGCATTGTCCGGCAACTAATAATTTAGTTACTTAAACTTAATATATTCTGATTCAGTATAGTAGGTTCCTTGTGGGGTTTGTTACTGTAATTACCATATCATAATATTGCAAATTGACAATTTTATCGTAGTTCAGACTTAGTTAACATACTAAAATTTATTTTGCGCATGAAATAGAATATTCACAGAACAGAAATACCCATTATCACTTCGTATGACTTTGACTATATGACACAGAACACGACAGTAACCTAATAATACCAGTAATTATTTTAATATTTGCTGATCTATCTGATCTTCGTATGTGGACATTTTACTTTCAATAAACTTGACGACAAAGGTGGAGATAAGCGGTAGCATATTCTAGATTTATGGTCGTGGGTACACAATTAACAATTTCTAGGAAATAGCAGAATTGGATTCCACGTTGGAGGAGGTTAAAGGGTCACAGACGAAGGTGGAATTTAATATAAAGGCGGAAATCCGTGGGCAAATCATCAAGATGATCCAACTCCTTGTTACACACTATCTTGGGATCGACACCACTCCAATGGCAGATCTTAAGACCTAAAGTACACACGTTATACCCCAAACCTCCCTTCTCAGATAAAGGAAGCAAGCAGAGTAGCTTTAAGTCAAAATTACCATTGTGGAAAGTGAAGCAAAGATTAATTGTATTCTATATAATTCAAATTAAGAAACTAATTATTGGTATAAAATTTGTTACATGGCCACGGAAAACCAGTATTGTGTACATGTATTTATTGTATTTAAGCCTGAGCATATGAAAATAACATGTTTCAGGAAATGTAGAACAGTGGCGTCTGGGCTTGGTTATGATATCGCGGTATTATTTCATAAAAGCCGTTAATTAATAATGCGTTTTGTGTATTATGGCGCATACAGGAATGCCTGAACTCTCTTTAAATCTTAGAAAGCGCCCAAAAAATTATGCAACACAATAATTTAACTACAATGAAACTTATGCTTCCCCAAAGAACACAATTTTTTAAGCCCCACTTCCAAGAACACCACATTGTAAATGCATACACCATGTATAGTGGAATAATAGACTGGGAAACTTAAGCATACATAACAAATCCCAACATAGGTCTACTGAAACACAAATTTACAAACGGTAAGATGGTGGTGGACAGCCCAAGGTTAGGAAGAGAGAGAGGGAGAGCGAGAAATGGGGTTTAACGTCCAATCGACACAAACTAGGTCATTTCGGGACTAACATATGGTTTAATTCTATTTCAATAAATCGCTTGCGCGAAGGGGTCTTTAGCAGTGGGGGGAAACCCACGAGGTTGAGAAGGCGCCCCTATCTCCATGCCACATACGCTCGCACCAGGGATCGAAACCACAGCCACAAGCCAGAGGTGACCGGCCAGCTAGAGGTCGAAGCGCGGCACTCTGGACCACTAGGTCATCCCAACCCACCTGTCGCTCGTGGAATACTTGCGCAGGGATACACTCTCTTGAACCATTGAGTAACCCGAGCGGTATTCAATGGTCATTGAGTTCTATTTATGTATGGGCGCCACATAAAGCCGAGTGACATTGGTTGTGCAACCACGACGATATTGGCGCCCAACCAATGCCACTTGGTTTTATGGGCGTCTCCCCAAATAGCAAGGCGCCCACAAGCTTAAAACCACAACTGATGGGGCGCCCAAACATTGATCTGTGGGATGCCTTATCCCGGCGAGGCGCCCATAAAGACATGATTGGTGGAGCGCCTTACAATGTTGGGCCGCACATGGTGCATTATACCGAATCAGATTGGTTGGGCGCCTAAAGTGAAAATAAAAGGGTAAAGTGAAAATAAAAAAATATTATTTCATCTGGTATGCAAAATAAAGTGAGCGAAATCTTTTAATTAAATATGGCGAATTTGTACTAAATTATGGATTAAAAACATTTTGTCTGGAACCACCCTACTTTGTGTCACATTTTTCGGGCATTGATTATTTTTTGTGAATTCAACTGCAACAATGGCCCGAGCAATTCCTCTCTAACCAGCAACATGACAGCTCTTCGTTTAATCTGGGGTCTTCCCTAATAATTTGGACGGTGATTTAAATTATTGTATCCGTTTAAATATCCTCATTTACAATTACTTTTTCTGCAACATTCTGCTGTGCACTGGTTAATTGGGTAAAATAACACCGTGAGCCATGACGTAACATTATATAAATATATTTGGTCTAATTTGGATCTATGTTTAAAGCGTAATGACACTGTTACGCAGTTAGCTATTGGTTGTTAATCGGAGCCTTGACCAGTCATAATTTTCAACTGAAATTTGCTTCCATTACAACAGTGTTAAATGGGATTAGATCTAATCAAACGAAACACTGTGAGGAGTATGGTACGCCACAGAAGGTAGACTATATGGAGGGGGGGTGGGATGGCCTAGTGGTCTAGAGTGCCGCGCTTCGACCTCAAGCTGGCCGGTCACCTTTGGCTTGCAGCTGTGGTTTCGATCCCTGGTGGAGCGTATGTGGCATGGAGATAGGGGCGCCTTCTCAATCTCGTGGGTTTCCTCTGGGCACTCCGGTTTCCCCCGACAGTTAAAGACCCCTACGCGCAAGCGAATTATTGAAATAAAATTTAAAAACATGTTAGTCCCGAAATGATCTGGTTAGTGTCGATTGGTCGTTAAACCCCATTTCTAAGACTATATTGGAACAACATTTAAGTTGCTGTATTCACGGACTGGAATAGCAGGAAAACACGCTTTGAATATAAACGATTGATTGGAATTCGACTTGGCTATATCAGACCACCTACTGTATTTAGGGGCTGGATTAGCAAGAAAACGCCCTAATTGTTCACAAGCAAATTATTGCAATAAAATTGAACCATGTGTTAATCCAGTGTAACACTATTTGTAAGTGATGACAGAATCAGTTTCATAAATGTATGGTTTTATTTACAACAGAAACAGAATATCAAATAGATATATAAATAGGCCTACATCTACAATACAGAAACTAGTCTATATATACTGGAACTATATGTCTACAGGAACACACGTAAACATATTGCATCTTCCATTCCGTCTCTCGGTTGAAATATAATAACTATGTACTTAAAGGTCAGGGGTTCTCCCACATGACCATTTGTATATACTAGACGATTATTTGACAATAGTCATATTGATGTTAGTGGTCGCAGGTCAAACGTACAGTAGGGATTCGGCCTTTAATTATTACACCAGAAATTACCTGGTTCGTGTCGTATGGACGTTAAACCCAATTTCTCTGCACCCCCCCCCCTTTCTCTCTCTCTCTTTATTATTCCAACTAGATCGGGGAATTCAGGGCTCGCAGTACTAGTACACTCATGGAAGGCCAATGACTCTTTATCCTATGACTGCCTTTCAGTGAATTATTACTGTGAACTGATCGTTTAGAGAGAATTTGTAAGTTAACCATAAAGATGCATTAATTCACCCATATCGACTGAATATAATACGCGTCAAGATTGCCATTAGAACACACAGAAATAAAAAGTAAATAAATACAAAACGACAACGTTCGTTCACCATACCCAAGGTTTTAAAAATCCATCGTAAACAGAATACAGAATTGCACGGCTCGTGTTTTCATTGAAAAGAGTGGGTTTAAATCAGATAAATTATTTCCGACTTGAAGTGCGTGTGATACCATCTCGTCTCTGGTGCCTTTAGCAATGGTTTTCATTGTAGTCTACTTATCGGTTTTAAAACGATGTTACCTTGTATCGATTACAGTTCACAATCACGACTTCCCACCTTTATCTGGTCTTTATCTTCGTCTTCGACTAAATTTTTGCCCAGACAATAAATTAATCTGATCGTTTAGCCACTTCAGAACAAAAACCATTTTCATGTTTAGGTTTTATTGAAAGAAACTAACAAGGCTTTTAGTTTTGTTTGCATGGCTAACGTCCAAGCGAATGTGTATATATTCTGCTTTCTAAAGATTTGAGCGACGTGTCGTGCTATTTCAGAACAAACCCATTCACTTGGATACATAACAAAATAACTTAATGATCATTGTTCATAATATAATGCGATACAAATAGAAGTTTTAAGCCCATTTGGCAACTAAATATAGCCCAAAACCCTAAAGGGGAACACGATTAAGCTTAATTGAAAAACACTTTTCAATTAAATCTAAATTATGCTGTTGCTGAATGAACTAATCGCAACTACACAAGAAACGTGTTTTTATATTAAGCGATATTTCCATAAATACGACAATGCTAAATACTATATAATAATAAATGTCCATTTCTTTACAACCGTAGACACGGACTAATCATAGACACATAGTTATCAAACTAAATAAAGAAAAACACAGCTTGTAGACACCAGTGAATTCTCAATTGGGCGTGAAGTGGTCGAATCTACGAGTTTTGCCCACCGTGCAATACGTAATATTTATACACACGTTTTATGCGCTAAAGTTGACATCGCGGAAGATCTAGTTGAAGGTTGTTGCAATTTATAACTAAGATGGCCGGTTCGAAACTGAGAGGTGGCTGATCAGTGGGTCAGCTCTTCGTTTAGGTCTTTTGGTTTGGACAGTAAAGTCTATGAACATGGTTCTGTTTTATTTTAGACTGTGTATCTTTGGACCGTAAAACCTAAGAAGTGTGGTTTATTTGTTGGTTTGCTGCTTTATGTTTGAACAGTAGGCTACAAGAAGTATATCGACAATTTTGTCTTCTGAAGTAACTGACTTACTGTCCAATTTAGATGCCTATTTCTCGCTCTTGTCACCTACCGGACTGTTCAATCTTATAAATCTATTCGAATATTATTTAGAAGATTGGAACACCAACGGCAAGTGAACGACTGCAAAAATTATAAAATTTTCACCAATTGGTAAAGGGAATGTAAAATACATATATATTTTTTTTACAAAAAATAAGCGAATAATGTCTCGGTTCAAGAGATATGTGTATAATATAATGTATTTCTAATCGGAAAACAACGAGCCCTGAGCATATTTTTCAGTAATACCGGAGAAATCACCCCCTTGTGGGGAAACGTCATGACAATTTGTATACTTTGAAAATGAAGTCTACAAAAGAACATTTTTCTCCATTAAAAGACAGTTCTTTTCTAAGGAGACTTCTTATGTTTTTCTTCATCAAAGCTGCCAGCTATTATGAACGTTTTCTCAAAGATGCTGATAAATACTTGGCTACAGGGTACGGATGTTTTAAAAATGATAAGGAATATGATTATGAAAAATCGCGCAATTAAAAATGATAAAAGAAATCGACACCTTTGAAAATCTTTATAGATTTTATGTTGGATCATAGCGCTTTATGAATGAAAAAGTAATACAAATTCTGAAGTGTGCTTCCATGTCCATTAATATGTGGCCAGGGCGATATCTAGCGGGAGTGCAGGGGGTACATTGTACGGCAAGAACAATAAGGCGTCCCGAGAAATTTGCTGCCCCCCCCCCTCCAAAAAAAATACTAATAATTTGACAACCTTTCAATTATAAATATAAAAAAATGCACTAGATTATGATCACACAGTGATGATCTTAAGGCAACGAGCGGTCGGTTGGTTACAATGGCGCCCACGCGCCAATGAGTTCGCTTGCCCTGATCCAAACTTTCTTATATCACTTACGTCTATGGCGCCCCACCACTCTCCTGCACCCCTATTTTTAAAATCCTACAGACGTCCCTGTATGTGGCTTCCACCACAATGTGTGGGTTTTTTGGTATTATTTCTACATCTGTCAGTTTTAAAACAACTCCTACAAATATTACTCTTGAATATTTTGATTTATATTATTTATGACGATAATTGAATTTATTTCGACATAATACTATTAACCGTATCCTATTCTGTTTTCATAGACCGCGAAATGTCATAATACACTTATGCGAGAGGATCTGAATAATAGCTACTAAATAATTTACACCCCTAATATAAAACCTTGTCGTTCATATGCCAGTTGTCTCTACACTTTCGTCAAACCAAGAAACCAGACAGGGATAACTTTTATGGACGTTTAGTTGTGGTGCTCTAAATTACCTTTTGTTACTTTGATATATCTGGATAGATTTAAATTTTAATATTTATAAAGATTATTCTTCACAGAAATGGTGAGTAAAACTTGTACGTAAGCATGCTAAAAAAGAAGGAAAAACTTATAACGCCAATTATTCACATATACGAATCAATAAGAGGTTGTCGATGTCACATTACCTATATAAAAATTATTGAATTCCTTTTCTGTCACACCCGTATGACTACGACGTGTTGTATTTCATACTTCAACTTTGTATTTTAAATCCTACCAATTCCCTCAGCCCTTCCGCCACAACGTCTGTCGATTATTAGGGTCTCACAATGAGAATTTAAACATGATTAATTAATGTTTAATAGCCCATCAAACATAGCTTTCTTGTTTTCCAGCTGCGTTACGGGATTTACGCTTGTGTTTGGGTGTGTCGATCAGACGATGGTCGTTTGTACATATCGGCCGTGGGTACATAACGACCGTGTACGTAAAAGGTCCCTTTGTAGATGCAATTCGAAGAGGAGGTAAATAAGCTATAGACAAGACTGCAGAGTTGGTGGAGAAATGCAAAACTCCCCGAAAAAGAAACTGCAGGCTTGGTGCAGAAATGCAAAACTAACTGCTAGGATGGACGGAAATGTAAGACGCTGAAACCTATTTATAAAACCACCCAAAGTAATATTGTTTTTGTTCTTGTTAAAGATAACTCTAGATTGAGTTTGTCATGTAACCCAATAAAATAGTTTAATGGATTTTCTGCCTAAGCCCGTCCCGTTTGAATAAACTACGTAATTGTGTTTTTTTTTCTATTTTTAAATTTATCCATATGTTGAAAATGATCTCAGGTATAATATAATTGTGCTTAATTTTTATTTATATTTTCAACAAAATTCAAAACAAAATGGTATCTGTTACCATAGAAACGTCAACTTTTTGATCTTTAAAACTAACATCGGTGACAAGTGTTTCGTAATTCTCTACAATTTTTATCAAACTATATAATATAAACGTTATAACCAGGATATATCGATCACTATAGATATTACCCCAATCTGTTTCACAGAGAATTACTTACGAATTATCAGAGAATTACTTACGAATTATCTCTGTAACAGATGACTGTCCACAACACGTGCGTTGACTGCACACGCCACCAGTCATTGGCTCAACGGCTCGTGCAATGTTTACTTAACACCTAACTGCTTCGGGCAAAATGATGCATTTTACTCATTTTAATACCCATTTACACTAAATATGGAATATTTTTTAACTATAAATACTTCAAACGTCTTTATTTATTTTTCTTTTACCTCAAAAAATTTAATTTGTCGGAGTTAAAAAGTTAATATGCCGTACTCATTAAGCCTCGTCGATGTCATGCTTATCAGTGATTGTAGCGACCAAGCGAATATTCACTGCGGGATCAGTTTGATATTACCCTTCTGTTTATGTCTTAAGGTAAAGCTTGCCTTCCTATTTAATGATATATATCGAAGACTCAATTCCTTATTAGATCCAATTTTCGTCTTTTTAGATTGTTTATTAAACTCATGTCTCCTGCAGTTTCGAGAGATGATACAAGTTGGGACGATAGAGGAACGTCTTGGCGTACTCGGTTTGTGGGAAGTATAAAGAACTGGGACGAATAGTTTGATCATATACAAAATGTTGCTTTGGAATATCTAACACAATGTTAGTATACGACCCGCTTTTGGTATAAAGTTTGGGCTATGATTTTATGATTCTAAAACACAAATAGACCGGAGACTCAGTACGTGGGTGAGTGTGGGTGGGTGTGTATGTGTGTGTGGGGGTGGGGGTGGGATGGGGTCCATCAAATGGGCACTAAACCAGCCCAACTTTTCTTTAGTACAATTTTGCGTAGAATATGATATAGAGTGGTAATCAGTCCGCCGCTGTCGTTTTCGACATATTCGGGGTCAAAGGACATTTGCACTGAAAGAAAAGGCGCAGCCATTCTTGTATCATGAACATATGCTGCAGATGATCGAAAGTAATCAAACTTTCAATAAAAATGTAAACTTGTTAAAGTCACCTTGGTCTTATGCACCGGTCAATAGGAATCTTGAACTACCCCCCCTCAAGCATCGACGGCTATTCGACGCCATGTCGGCGTCGAATCTTGACGTCAAAATAGACAGCTAAATGTGAAAGAGGTGTGAATCTTTGGCGAGAACAAAATTTGCCAAAGGTGAATCTTGAACAAAATAAAATATTGTGAACACAAAAAGACGTCGAATCTTCAACCAACACATTTTTCAGTAAATATTGTATTTTTGAAAATGTGTTTTTTTCTGAAAACGGACGAACCTCCATCTGTTTTCGTTGGCTGTCATACGGAAATTCCACCTGTATAATTGTAGACGCGATTTTCTTTATGATGTTTTCGTGGTAATCTGGATAATCGTAACTACAAAATGGTGTATGATTTGGCGGTAAGCTAATTTATTTGTACATAAATTTGCTGATTCGTTTGATTGTGTGTCCGGTTGATATAGACTCCATTGGCCAGGTCTGAGCTTGCACGTATGTCTAATATAATGAATGACAAGATAATCTGGTCTCAACTTACGTCTTACAGACCATGCTCAATCAGCCAATGTAAGTTAGTTCAAGCCGTTGATGTACCGTTTTGTCGTTTTTATGAAATTTGCAAATAAAAGTTAAAATAAAAATATATTATTAAAATAAGTACTTTTACAGTAAGGTGTACAGTCACGTGACTTTAAATGTGTCTAAAACAGCCTAAACCTGCATACCCTTGCACGCTTTCCTCATTTAATGATTTTTCTGTTTAAAATAAACACATGTAAATTTTACATCGTTAAAAGCAGAATTAGATAAGGAGATGTCCTAAATTGATAATACATGTATTTCGAGTTGAACACAAATTTACGGCTCTCCGTGACGTCATGTTCGCTTCGAAGAAAACGGCCCGTTTTTTTTTGGGGGGGGGGGGGGGCGTGGCTTTTTTTATGTGTTTTTAAAAGTGCCATATTCATATGATCTTTTATAGATATCAACACAATTTATTTTAATCTACAGATAAATAATTGAACTAAAAAATGTCTTTGCCCGAATGGCGAAAAAGATCGGTTCGTAAAAAATATTTTTAAAATGCTGGTTAAAAAGGACGATAAATTTTCAAAGGTAAAAAATACCATCAAGGATGAATGCTTGGGGTAGGTAGTTCAAGATGACTATTGCGTGAATCTTGAACTAATTTTTATTTTTGGACCTGCGTTAGAAAGTGAATCTTCAGTGAATGTGTATTGGCTTCAAGTACATTGCGGGGTGAATCTTGACCCTAAAATATTGAGCTAAATGACAATCCGGGGTGAACGCTTGAGGGGGGGTAGTTCAAGATTCCTATTGACCGGTGCATTAGTGACCCCGGATGTGAAAAAAATAAAATATATTGGGCCAGTCTTGACAAACAGGGACTGTGTTACGATGGGGCAAAATATAATCTCAGATTGCCCACATCTCAGTTATTTCTCACAGATTCTTCGTCGGGTTTTCATTTTTGGATTATTTGGACAAATCCCATAGAGGCCCTAACGAACAATTTTTCTGCAGCATATTTTCTATATTAATATGTGGTTTCAAGTTGAAACTTGGTAGACATAAGGAACATATTATTGATACAAAAATGGTATATATATATATATTTTTTTTGTTTTTGACTTATTATGTGTTCTATGAACTTTGACCTTTACATATATGATGGCCTTTACGTCTACTACGCATCTATTGTGAAAAAGTTCAGTTTTGAAGTATAACTTCCGGTTTTAATAAGACTTCAGCAGAATGTGTCCACTTTAATAGGTTATGGATATTACTATACTCGATAGTTTATGGTGTAACTTGATTATTGACGTTAAAGGCATGACCTAACGTGACATGGCGTTCTATAACCAATTTGAATGTATTTTAGTGTGGATTAACCCTTGAAAATCAAATACTGTCCGTGAAATGCGAATGGTCGTCGCCGCCTTTAACAAGCTAAATTTCCCTGGACGTCACATCACGTTCATATCGTTATCGCACTTTGTAAAAAAATTATAATGTTCCTTTCTGACAGAAATAGCTTAATAACTACAGTATTATATCTCAGATATCATTTGTACATTATTTGTATCAAACGGATTGTGAAATCTTAGTGTTATTACCTATAGCATGTGTATATTGTTGACATTTTAGAACCATCGTCTCTCGAGTATACATGTAGATCACACATGAAGCTCAGTGCATATTTGAAGAAATGGATCTAAAGCATATAAAACAAGACAACAGTGAGGCTGGTAACCGCCTCCAAATTGACACGCATTGTTTTGATTGCTAATATGTATTTTTATAAAGCATCGACCCTTTTCCTTATCATTGCTTAATGTGAGCAGAAAATGCTCAATATTGAAGCAGAAATATGTTCCAGGAATTGATTTGTGGTCATCTCCGCCATCTTGGATGACCTACTACCCAAGGAACAAGCATACCAGGTTCCATGTAGACAGTACTTGAACTGGCTGAGTCTTGGGCTTATTTTTCGAAGAGCGACGCCCACCAAAACTAATATAAACTATTGTTTGGGTTTTTTATAAATCTTACCAGTATTTGTCTTGTCTTATAACAAAATTACAACAGCAACTCATTTTTATTTTATTATCATAATTCAATTCCATATAGTTTTAAAGGTAGAGTGCAAGTTATTCCGTCAAGATGTAATTGATGATAAAACCGGAATCTAAGCAGATGTCTAACATGATAAATGTTCGTTTGACTCGGAAATCATTTTTAAAAAAAACAATAAAGTGTGACGTTCTAGACATTTAAACTATAATACGTTCCAGCACCAATGACGTCATTATGGCAAGTATAAGAAAAAGCAAAATGGCACCTTCCTAATCTTTTAGAGAGTATGTCTACAATGTTGCAACGCCTTGTTAGAAGGCACATATTATGAGTTTCGCCGTGGAAATATTGAGACACGCAAATTGAAAATAGCATACCAGTTAACAAGGCCCACTTTAAATATAATCAACCTCTTCATTCAGATTCATGAATATTAATAAAAACTAGGAAGAAAATGTGAATTTAAATCTTTTCTTTGATTCTACTCGAAAAATTAAACACAAATCACAAAGGAAGAGCGAGAACGGGTAATGGCGCCCTGGGCTTGATGTACGGCTTGTTTCCGTGGAGGTTTCGAATCTATTACATGTGAATGCTTCGTATTTAAAAATATGAGGTTACAATGTAATTTGTAAACTTTTATCTCTACAAACGGTGTTTAGATACAGGTATTAGATATCAATTTAATCTAGTTATTAAATATCCTTAAATAATCATATTTGATTAACATAAGATATGTTAGGAGTAATAAGATAACCACTATCTCGTATCGGTGTTTATTTATCTCCCAATAATATATTTCACATACTAAACCACTTGAGTGACCTTAAAAAATGCTACAATAAAACCTTTTTTCTAAGTTGTCCCGCCCGTTTTATGTTTTTGTATTTTGCCGGTGGTATTTTAGGGTGTCAATTATTGCAGCACATGCCTTTAAACTAAATCCTTGGCAATATGTAGTATTAAAACACGTTATAGGATTCCTAAGATATGACCCAAATAGCCTATCGTGACGACGTAGTTGTAATGCATATTGCTAGAGCGAATTATTTCAGATAATACGTTAACATGAATGGTTTAAAATTCGGATTGATTGTGATTCTCTTCTGTATAGATATTACAGCATGCCTATACCCATTTATGAATATTTCCTTATCGTGGGAAGAAAGGGTTGATGATTTAGTTTCACGATTAACCTTAGGAGAAATGATGAACCAGATGGCTAAAGGCAGGGCTGATGCCACGACCGGTACTCCAGGGATACCTCGCCTCGGCATTGGACAGATTGATTGGGCAGTTGAATGTCTTCATGGAGATGCTAGAGCAGGTAATGCAACGTCTTTCCCACAGGCAATCGGCTTAGCAGCAACATGGAGTACTGATATTTTGTATCGTGTTGCAATGGCGACAAGTTTGGAAGTAAGGGCAAAGAATAACAATTACACAAAGCATGGTTTGTACGGCTTCCACCAAGGTCTAACTTGTTTCAGTCCAGTTATCAATATCCTTAGGGATCCAAGATGGGGTCGAAGTCAGGAGACATATGGTGAAGATCCGTATTTTACAGGAATTATGGCGACAAATTTCGTTCAGGGACTACAGGGTGATCATCCCCGTTATGCTCGAGCTACTGCTGGATGTAAACATTTCGATGCTTATGCTGGACCGGAAGACATTCCAGAAAGTCGATTTTCATTTGATGCTGTAGTAAATGAGAGAGACTGGAGGACAACGTTCCTCCCAGCCTTCCGCGCCTGTGTTAACGCTGGTTCTTATAGCATTATGTGCAGTTACACTAGCATCAACGGAGTTCCTTCTTGTGCTAACAATGAACTCTTAACCACTATATTACGAGAGGAGTGGGGGTTTACTGGATATGTGGTCAGTGATGCCGGAGCTGTAGAATATGTCAGACACGGCCATAACTATACAAGTAATGATGTGGACACTGTTGCTGCTTGTGTCAATGCTGGTTGTAATCTAGACTTTCCAAATGGTGAGTATTGATGATAGGTTTTCATCAATTACTATTTTACACTCAGTAAACGATCCCACGCTTAAATGAGTTATTTTTATGTTAAAATAGAAGAAAACGTTCCTAAAACAAAACACTTTTGCTAATGATTTGATACAAAGCGATAAGGTTCACTCGTTTGTTTCCATCAAAAAAAAAAAGATATACAATGAGAGAAAGCCTAACTTGGCTCCAAGTTTATTTTCGTCTAATTGCCGCTCAGTAATGGTTTAAATGATACGGTATTCAGACCAATTTGAACTTACTAAAATGGAGATTTAATCGATTTTTTTAAAAACTATCTATATAAAATATATTGTTTAAATTTGAAATAAGTATCCACATAAATATAATTCGGTCTTTTACACCAAATTCTCGTGAATAATTGATACTTATCATCAGAATAGCTTTCACTTTAAAAGTTTTTACAAAATAAAGTAACATTCTTTATTAACCTTCCAAAGAAAAAAGTCTTAACGTACTGGATATTGTCTGGGTGCATTTGACAATTTTGTACACTTAAAAGCAAAAACTAACACTGTGACTTCACGTAGAATGTTCTTTTAGTTTAGATGCCTGGATATCAGAATCGATGATTAACGATATTGTATCACGTTTTAAATACATTTATATTGTATTTGTACTATTTATACTATATGTGAGCGTTCACCTTGATGATGCTCCGATAACATAATCAAAGAAAAACGAATGTGGTTGCAAGGAGATACCAATGACAGCCAGAAAGCATTGCGGTCATGATTTTGACTGAACCTTCGGGGCAATGTTTTGTGTGTGGGCGTGCATAGTACGGGGAACCATTTCATGTCGTTATTGATGATACAAGTGTCAATTTGTGTTTCGCATGGATGACAGTAACAGCTTTTTTCCATCAATTATGTTCCTGACTGCACAAGTCTATATTTATTTGTAGAAAATCACAGTCGTCGCTTTCTGTGGTTTCAATGCTAACTCTTGCATAGCCAGTCTTTATAAAATATACACGGGGGGGGGGGGCATTATCTTTTGATACGGCTATTTTTCAATAATACGCTTGCAGTGGACGGAAACCGGACGACCCGGAGAAAACCCACAAGAATGGACAGTTGACCCTACTCCTTGTCACGTACAACCTGGGGGTATTTATTGTAAGATGCATTAGAACATTCATACACGAATGAAATAAAAAAAAAGGTGAACGGAACTTATTATCTTGTAAGGTAACAAGTCTCGGGCACTTTTTTTCTTTCAGGTCATTGATATTTTCTTAGGTGCGTTATTTTATTCAATATTTTCTTTGACAAAAAGACGGAAGCTGTACACGTGTGATGCCTAAGAGGAAGACGTCTGAAAAGCATTATACTTCAAATATCAATCCTCGTATGATCTAGATAATAACTTCCTAACATGCAGTTAAATACTGTGTTTAATATTACTTAAAATATCAGTGCTACTTTTACCAAAGTTATGTTTTGCAGGAAACTGGTCTGACTTCACTAATGCCTTCTATTCCATGGTCGACGCAGTCAAACAGGGTAAATTATCACAAGAGACAATTTCTGAAAGAATAAGGCCATTATGGTACACACGTATGAGACTAGGTGAATTCGACCCTCCAGAAATGAATCCTTATCGTAGCTTGGATCTTTCTATTATACAAAGCCAAGAGCACCAAGATCTGTCAGAAGAAGCAGCTATGAAATCATTTGTTCTATTGAAGAATCTTAATAACACTCTACCCTTACGCCAAGCACCCTACCACTGGATAGCTATAGTTGGCCCCATGATCGATAATAAAGAAATATTTGGAGATTATTCCCCAGAGATGGATCCGAAATTCACGGTCACGCCATATTACGGACTGTCAGTTTTGGGCGGAAATATCACGTCTGGAGAAGGTTGTAATGATAACAGGTGCACCCACTATATATATAATGACATTGCAAGTGCGGTACATGACGCAGAAATCGTGTTCGTTTGTTTAGGACTGGGAATAGAAGTAGAACAAGAAAGTCGCGATAGATCTAATATCAGTCTCCCGGGACAACAACTTCAGTTGCTGAAAGATGCCATCAAGTATAGCCCAAAAGATGCTAAAATCATCCTCATTATATTCAACGCTGGTGCAGTAGACTTAGTATGGGCGGAACACAACGACCGCATTTCAGCTATCATAGCCGCGTTTTACCCAGCGCAAGCAACTGGAACGGCCTTGCGGAAAATCATTACAAACGACGGTCCGTATTCAGTACCCGCTGCTCGGACGCCATATACCTGGCCCCAATCAACAGATCAGCTTCCACCAATGGTTAATTATACAATGGATGGTCGAACCTATCGATACTTACGAGATGATCAACCACCGCTGTACCCATTTGGGTACGGGTTGTCGTACACCGAGTTTTGGTATGAGTCCTTGCACATAGACACACCACAGCGAGATGGAGTGTATATACTCAAAGCCGGAGAGGATTTACACGGACATGTCAGTGTCCTCAATATCGGGAAAATTACTGCGGATGAAGTCATTCAAGTTTACATTAAATGGTGCAACGCAACTGTAACAACTCCCAACATTCAGTTAGTTTATTTTTCAAGATTACCAATCCTCGCACAAGACAGAATCCATTTTTCATTTACGATTAAAGCTGAACAAATGGCTGTTTGGTTGGATAAAAAAGGTTGGGCTGTAGAACCTGGTCTTATTAACGTATTTGTTGGTGGCCAACAACCCTTTCAACAAAAGAATGTGGGTTCTAATGTACTGAACTCCAAATTCTTAATATCAGGATACAAATTTTTAGGAAAATATTAAATTATCATACATTTAGTATGAACCAAATGGGGTTAAATAAGAATAAAAATAATTTCAAAGTTGGTAGTTGCAGTAATTGGTTAAAGCGTAAGACCTTTAATGGTAAGTACAGAGGTTGGATACACACCAAACACAAACAAATGTACAAGATACCACAAACGCACGTACAGGAAGCACCGAATCTTACTCCGTGTATTAACAGAACACAATTTTTATGGGAACAATCACTTTTTTATTTTAAAAGCACAACGTTTCGACAAGCATCCCTTTATCGTTATCAATTCTAAAAGAATAAAACGAGTGATTGTTTCCCATTAAAATTGTGTTATGTTAATGTGTTCCCAAATCACCAAATGTCACTTGAAGATTATTATTACTCCGTGTATCATTGGTTTAAAGTGGCTAGATCTGATTGATAACGGGAAAGTGTGGTTCAATTGTTATGTTTCGATTTTGTCTATATATTTAAAATTATTGGTCTTCTAGATAAAGCCCTCGTCCACAAAAGTAGATTCATGTAGTCTTATTTCTTTTAAAAATACCCGCCCGGAACAAATATTATTTCTGTATCACTGGCATTTTAATACGTATTGATCTATCTAATTCATAATGTACCAGGAGAACAGTGGGACGTTAAACTCCATTTCATTTCATTTCATAATTTATCCTTATGCCTTATAAATAGAATATAGCAGGTTATTATCTAATTCTATTAGGTTTTAGTACTGATGTTATTACCAGAAAACGTATTTTTATTAATAATGAAAGAATGAGAATTTTATAAAATAAGATCAAAGCTCTAGCAAGATAAAGATAGCATCAGTTAATTTTAAGTAGTACGCAGTTTGTAGAAGTTATGACATGCGCAGTGTTCCGCAACGGATTGCTAAGTGATTAAATTAAATGCCGATATTTTTAAACCAACATTTGTGTATAAATAATATATTCGATTTCTGTTGTTGAACTGTCCCCAGATAGTGATGAGTGTTCCGGATATCATTCGTGTCTAGTCATATGGATTGTGATTGATTCAATTTTCTGATAGGAACAGCAAGTGGTAGTGGTTGATAGCTATCAGGAGCTTTTGGTGATATGATATGCTGCACTGTAAAAATAAAGATAGATGAACAACGTGTTAAGTTGAGCGTGTTATTTTACTAACAAAAGGCAAACATAATAATATCTTTTGGTAGACAGAGGGGAACACCTACATGTTTAGTTTCTTTTGAAAATTTTCATTCTGTCTGCACTTTTCAGTTCAAGTGGAGCCTCATTGACAGCAGCCGCTTTGAAGCTTTGGGAACTGTATAATATATAATTTATTTGATTTACTACTTTTTGTTTTGATCTATTTAGCTACATAATCTTGACAGAACCGTGTTCTCACCCACAATCGTCACAGGTACATGGGGACAGGAACCCCCTTATTACTATGGCACACCAGACCTATAATAATAGAGTCTATGTGATTTTTGAATTTCTGTCTTTTTCTGAACATTTTTTAAATTTTCAATCATATTTTATCCATATTTGATGATATAATATTTACTATCAAACATGTAATTCATATTTTAAAGAAAAAAAAAAGAAAATACCTTCCGATATATTTATAAAAGAGAAAGGAAAGACACATTTCTGTTGACGTTTCTTTTCCGTGATCGAGGTACCTCTGTCGCTATTTACTTCAAAATAGTGAATAAAATTAGGTTACAATACAAATCAACCACCCAGTTTCTTTCCATGTATATTTCTTTCGATAAAAACACATTTCTGATTTTTTGAAAAATGTAAAGTCAATTTATTTGCCATAAATCACTCGAGATTTTTTTTACATTTTATCGACATTTGGTTAGAAATGACGGAAGTGGTAATAAGGGAGACAACTCTGTCATCTGATCTGACCCGAATGACTCATTTTCGCACAACTCTGCTATTTATACGAATGTAGATTACTAAAAATGTCTTTCCAGTTCCAGCTTGAAATGTTATGACCACGATGTGTCCATTTACCACTAAATTGAACGCAAATTTTCGACATTCATCCTTTATTTAATATATTTTTGACCGCATGTGATTTTCCCGTATTTTTCATTCGGCTTACCGTTTCTTAATGTCGATGAATTCCAAGAAATCGTAAACTGTCGAATGAGTCGTTCGGGTTACTTTTATTGACAGAGTTGTCTCCCTTATTACCACTTCACTCATTTCTACTCAAATGTCGATAAAATGTTAAAAATCTCGAGAAATGGCAAATAAATATAAAATAGATGTTTGATAGTAAATATTATATCATTTAGCATCAAATATGGATAAAATAAGATTAAAAACTAACTTTCTGGCTGTTTTGGGTGGTGTTATTAAATAGATGTATGTGTATACGGCATAAATATGATATAGATGAAACATCAACATCAAATCCAAATTTCAACGTTTATAATATTTCTTAAAAGATTGATTCCCACGAAAACATGTGTCGGGCTGTTATTTCCAATAAAAACTATGGCATATTTCTTAAAGATACAGTATTTATAAGGTATTTATTTGCAATTACAGTAGGACAATTTTAGTATATATGGAAAGAAACCCAAACTCACTAGAAAAAATTGCTGGATTCCCCAAAAAACACCCATGACCAATATTTGAGAGTATCCGAAAGGGTATCCCCGGTTGACGCAATGAGCTAATCTAATAGCTAACAGTTGTGGGATTATTATACAATAGACTGCGGTTAAAAGACCGGGAAAATGTTGGCAGAGAATAATCCAGGAATTTACTTATGCTTCGATATTTATTGTAAATGACAGCGACTAACGACATATACAACCTAACGGGGGATTTTCTCTCAAATGAATTTATCACTTGATACCCCCACATAATTTGGTTTGATCACGTTATAAATACGGTTAGCATGGGCTAGTGTCCTTCCAATACAAATGAGCGGTATTTGAAACAAACTTTTTATAGATAAAGTATTTTGAATATTCTTTTATTCACTATAATCGTCAAATAACACTATATACGCGGGAAGACATGTATGACTATAATTTTTTGGGAAAGAACACGGAGTACTAAAATGTAGGTGATATATCCGTGTAAGATAATTCAACCTGGTAAACCCAAGTAGTAAGATACAAACAGTCACGATGTACATGGTGTAGTATCTTTTATCGGAAATACATTATTGAAGACTATAGGTATTAAATATAGTGCATTAATGTATCGACCAGTTGTCCAAAGGTTACTCATACTTAATAGCAATTATTTTTGTTATCGATTTTCTATTTTTAGAACAAAAGATTCCCTTCATATTTAAACAAGCATTGTACTTTGATTTGATTAAAAACAATTACATTAATACTACAAAATGTAATTTATACATGTATTTCCGTGTCACGAATAAGTGGAACAGATGTCAATGGAGTAAAAGGGTGGATAATGTCAATAAATGCACGTTTTAGATAATTTTAGAAAACATGGAATTGTATTGAACGCTGTTTTTATACATATACAATAGTTAATATTGTTATTTTTAAAGATTTTGGTAGAAGTGCATTCCATACAACTAAATCTAAAACAATAGGACATAATGGTACCCTGGAACGATTAGATTTGGTTGTGAGGCTTTGGTCCAAAAGATAATTAGGCCATTGGCATTATTTCGTGTAATTATAATGAGATTCTGATGTGAGTCTTAAACATAATTATTGAATTCCATGTTTTTGTTGGGAATACATTTTCAAACCACCAGAAGTCAATGGATTATAGGTGGTATAAGTTGAGTCAATAATGATTTCAATAATTCCATATCAATAAAGACCATGCAATACAAATCTTTATCTCAAACGCTATTTACAACGTATCAATTAGTAAACATACAGATAAAGGTCATATAAAACAAATCTATGCCCCAAACGCTATTTAGAACGTAGCAATTAGTAAACAGCTGATTTTTGCTGATTGACACAACAAATAGAATGTCTCAGCACGCTGACTTACATGCGAAATTAATGTGAATTTAGTTACTCCAGTCTATGCATTGTTTCGTTTGCCGATACAGTTCCTGACTAAATATAACAATTGTTCTACTATTTGTAATAATCATGTTTGGCAATGAGCAGATTCAAATTTAAATTTATTAATTCGAAGTCATGTTGCTAAACATCTTTGATTTAGGTCAAATAATGTATTGAATAGGTTCTAACTGAACTGATAAACGTCTCGGTTAAACGGCCACTTGACATAAACTAGTTAATTTCGGGACTAACATGTGGTTCAATTTTCTATTTCAATCGCTAGATCACAACTCGATTACAACATGCATCATGCAAGAGCTAAATCTGCCTATCGCAGGTCTTTCTTTCGGCGTGAAATGTTTTCTAAAGTATTAATTAGACATCAATTAATCGATCCAGGCCTTAATCAACTCTCGATGTCATCGGATTTCTCCGATATTAAATAGATTACAACGGTTCAGTGATACTTTGATTTAATAAAACATGGAGGAAAGAGATTTAGCTTTGATGAACCAGTACGGTGGTTGAAATTGCACACGACTGTCAAACCGTCAAAGGCTAATATCTTCGCTTTCAATAGAGTTATTTAAATGAAACTTTCAAATTATTCATTTTACATTATCTACTTTCGAACTATTGTAGCTAGAATGTCAGGGCCCTGTTTCATGAAATTTTAACTTAAGATAAAATCCAAATTTTAGTAGATACTTCAATTTTGATTGGCTAAGCACTAAAATCAATCTAATAGTATCCAATCAAATTACTATAATTGATTTTATCTTAGTTAAAACTTTGTGAAACAGACCCCTGGTTCTTTATCTAAATCTTACATAACGTATCTTTACATTTGAAAAAATCTGGGTTATTTTAAAGTCAAATAATTGGTTGGGCATACCTATAAGGGCTGGGGATTAGCCAAAGATAACATTTCATATTAAACATATACATGTAATGATTGATGTCGTAATCCGGAACATACAGAGTTCAGATTAACCAAAGATTTTTTGACTGAAGTAATAAGGAAATAAATCGGGACATAAAATTCATGTCGGATGTCACAGAGTGTCGGGGTGATCTGAGATCGGATGTGACAGAGTCCACTGTAATCTAATGTTACTTTATACATTAGTACCCTATTTTAATATATTGTTTCGAGTTATACTGGGAGGTTGGGTGGCGTTGTATCATAAGGTTTGCCATTGAGTCAACCGACGCGGGATCAATAAGGATTAGGGTCGCCTTCCAACCTCGTGAGTCGTCTCCGAGTACCCCGGCTCCTCTCACTGCTAAAGACTAAATGGATTTTCTGGTTTGTTTTCTCCTTGTCTGTGGGACATGTCGTAGACTCTCGGAACCAGATCCCGTGTACACGTTGACGTAATCGTAAAGGACCCTTTAAAGGCGACGAGGGGGAATACGAGTCGTATGAAAAGAAGAAAGTTAAACCCAATGTCTTTTCGGTGAATAAATGAAAGTAAGAAAGTGAAGTTTCAGAACTATAACAAAGCGAGAGTGAAATATACCTCAAATTATATTGGGTTCTAAATAATTTCATCATTGTATCATATGATTTAGTTGACTTCTATGCACGTGTAGAGCATATTTATGTGGTTTTTTTTTCGTAGAGGAATACAGATAAAGGGAAACAACTCAATTAAGTCTGTAACTAAGTAAAACCAACCACACAATAGGCTCGACTTTCAGAATCAAAACAATGCGGAATTTTCTTATACTTCGAATGAGATTGATTTCAAAATAATTTCATCATTGTATGATAAACACACGCTTTCTCCCTCTGCACTTGCAGAATGAAGAGTATATTAATATTAATGATGTTTTCTCTCACCCGCTTGAATACAGAGGAAGGGACACAACTCACCAGAATCTGAAACTAAATATTCCTATATACTAATATATGTGACTCGTTTGTTTGTCTACCTGTCCAGGGTTGATGGCTACTGTAGGGCTGTCCCGAGGCTGAAATTTGGTATACAGGGGTAGCTCGGACCGGGAAGTCTCACAGGCCTGGTGGCGATGGCCTACCACTTTCGCTTTCGGGGCTAGGGCCTATGCTACTTTTGGCTCATGACTATACCCGTGCTACCCCGCGTTAACCGCTAGTCGGTACTAAAATACAATGACCTTTAACGTTTTGCGTTTCTGTTCCATCCGGGTAAATGAAAACGGACCAAATAATTGGATTGATATTTTCAGCATATTAAAACATTTTCATAGTTACTTTGCTGGTTAGAGAATTTCCGACGTGAAGAGTTGAGACCCACTGGTATATGCATCCGGACCACTATTAATTTCCCTCAGTTTGAATGTAGTTCCTTCCATTGATATTATTTATTTTCCTTTACCCCTCCCCTTTTCCTTTAGTTACACTGCAATTTTTGTCCCATTGGTGTAGGAGGCGATTTGTTGAAATCATAATTATAATTTCTGTCAGGTTTTGATGCATATTCATTAGTCTGAAGAAAAGCAGAGTTCCGACGTTGGATATTGAAATAAGAATGTTTGCTAGTATGCTATTTCCAGTTCATAGATCTCAAGATTTACTTCGTGAATCAATACATGATTTTAACGCTGTCTCATGTTGCTGCATCTGTGAAGGAACGCGTTCAGCCAAACGATAAATTAACATTAAAGTTGAATTACCGTCTAATGTCTAGTTTCATTTTGGCGTACGGCATCGAAACACAAATACACAATCGATTTCATCGGAACATTGACATTAATCATGTGCACTAAATTGCCAAATTTTTGCAATAAAACAACTTGTCCACATTTTCATCTTGCATAAAAATCACCATATAAAAATCAATTAAAATCGAAGTTTATTTTTGACCCAGATCAAAGAGGCCTTATCATTTTAAACGTTTTGTTATTTGTTTTGTTAAGGGAGTATTCATTGATTTATCCACTAATTTGTCAGTATATTGGTATTCAATAATATTGTTCTTTTCATTGTGTGTACGTGTTTTAGTTTAAATATACATTATGTAAGATGTCGATACCGTTCTTAAAATAAATAGATAATAAGAAATAAACATATTGAAAATCCCATTCAATTAATTACTTTATTCTTGGTGAAGTTATGAAGTTGTGGAGATCTGATAAGATAGCACCTATTGTCAAGTATCATTGCTACGATTGTAATTATGCCCCGATGGTAAAACTGTTCTAATCCATTCAATTTCTTAACCATCTGGTGGCATGGAAGTTAATTATGTGCTTACATGTCCAACTTATAAATTATGTAATATTTGAAGTTAGAATAAAGGACACGCACTAGCCATGTTTAGCCTCAAATGAGAAAATATGAAATTGTATCTATATATCTATCAGGGAATTTTGTCTGGTTTAATTAATTAATTGTCCTATATAATCATTGACAATTTTACAATTTATTGAATTCAGGTAGAGTAGAAATAGTGTAATAGTTAATTGACACGTCGTTCTAAAAGCTACACAATTTGTCTTCTGCTTTATACCCAATTTGGGGGCCACAGTGCCTAAGTGGGTAAGACGCTGGATCGTTTGCCTAGATGTCGAGAAAATTCTTCTTGTCAGTGATGCAGAACGGAGGGTCTGACAAGGACAGCTGTCCAGTCGTTCGGATTGGAAAAAAAACCTAAGTCCCGTGCGCATTAAAGATCCCTTGACGCCCACCACTGTCCGGGCAAAAGTAACCTCATAGCACACTGTATGACGTATGCCCGTCTTCATTAGTCCAGTTTAGGAACAGAACAGTTGGACGTTATTCTCCATTTCATTTCATTTTCCCATGGATATGTTATACAATAAATATGCTATGCAATAATAAACATATTATGGTCAAAAAATTGTACTTGTATTCGCTAATTCATGTTTATTTACCTCCGCCTCAATATCATGAATATTCGAGACAGACACATTATACCCCCGCCCCCTCTTTTCCCCTCTTCTGCATGGATATTTTTGTTTAAGTTGATGCTAAATCCAAGAAAACATCTTATTTCCGGTTTGGTGGAGTAGTAGTATGCTTCCAGTTTGTGAATCCCACGAATTCAGGCACAATTACACAAAACGACCACGGTGATTGAGTGAGTAACGAACTGGTTCGCTAACAAGGGTGTCTCCAAAAACTGTCATGTATGCTTTTGGTTCAAAAGAGTTACCCCTCTTTACTAACGAGAGACTACGTCTGTCCTCAGCTAACCTTGTCCATTGACATAAACCCAGATTGGATTGAAATAATGACTTTTTTCAAATTTTCGTTAAAGCACTTTATATTTATTTTCAGAGATTGTTACTCCAGGTTTCAATGAAGAAAGAATTATTCTTATTATTAGTTGTACATATCGTTATCGTTATGTCTGGATTCTCCGGCTCAACAAGTAGACGAATGCCATGGAAGAGAACAATGCCACAAATTATATCTGTAAACGATAATGGAGCCGAGAAGGAAACATATCTTGATTTAGGTCAAAGGTATCTTGTCTATTTTTATTATGAATTTCCAAATGTTCATGTTGACGGTTCGTTCGTGTTCTTTGGTGACACTTGAATATATTGTGACTTCAGTATAGTCTGAGGTGTAAGTGGACACAGTAAAGGATAAAAGTTTTGACAGTGGGTTTTTCACTTAACCGTCCTTTAATGTCATTTTTAATTGCACCTGTGGACCACTGTTGTTTTTAAATACCACCCACATTTATATCAGCGTATAATAAATGAAATGGAGTTTAACGTCCTACTGTTTTACTCCGACTACGCACACTTTCCTTGTCAGTGCACAGGAGCCCCTTCAGTCCTTAAATTGAGAACCGGTCATGAAACATCCCAAAGGATCTTTTCGAAACAAGGCGGAATTCAAAACGAGAAGCCCATAAATTGATATATTTTGCACAGTAAACAGTACTTTTTATCTTTGCAACTCAAAACGAAATTAAGAACTCTTTGAATAAGATTATATTATATGTTTACAGTGGAAAGATAAGTGTAGAGGATGCAGCTAAGTTTTTGTGTTATGACATTTCTAAAGCAGCAATATTTATTCAGGATAATTTTGATTTAGATGGTAAGTATCGGAGTTTATCGTCCTACATTTCTTCATCGACTGGGTCAATGAAGACAGACATACACCATACCGTGTGCTATGGGGGAATTTTGCCCAGACAGCGGCGCTACGACCTACTACTCTAATCTAGAATTCCAACTGTCTACGAGTACACGGTGTGTCGGTTTGCGTTCCATCCGAACGACTAGAGGCTATCCAATTCCAGGCCTTGTGCCCCCACCACTGACGAGTGGAAAGCACACTAGTAAATCCAGTTTAACGTTCTCGGTTAAACTGGTGATAATTTTATGGTGAATAATCAAATAAGACGGCTTTTTCCAAGATGGATGTTTGGTGAATCAGGTGATAATCAGACCTGAAACGGACGCAAATGGCGTCAAATAGCAGATGATTGTAACCTCTTGGATTGATTATAAAGATTAAAATCATCGGAATGTTTAAAATATTATGTTACAAATCAAGGAATTTCCTTGACTTAACAGAGAGCCCATGAGAATTAATAACCCTTGAAATATATAAGCGATAAATCATTTTATAAATATGTCTGCAAAACAAAACTCTCTATAGATACATTCTTGTTTCATTGTGTGGACTTTTTATATCGCTTGGTTATATTGATTTCGCATAATATTGTTTATGCAAAACATATTTTTAAAGTAATGGTATCGAACATTGTAACAAGGTTGTTGTTTTCATACACTGTACATATAAAATGTTTTATTACCCAATATCTTATTTGACAGTAGATATCGCGTGTATGATAAATTACATAATCTACTCTCCTTAGGAGATATCGCTTTACATGAATTTCATTGGTGAATCAAAAAGGAACTACCTTGTTTTATTTAAAAGAAACCACTTATTTTAAATAAAAAGTGACTTTTTGTTAAAAAGAAACTGTTTTTATTTAATTGACCTTGAAGGAAATACTGGGTCAATATATAGGACTTTGCAATAGCTAAACTGCTGTCAAAAAAACAGATGTATCACTACGCTGTAATGTAATTAGATTCAGTAAAAGTGAAATCTTTACCAAAGAATTATATTTATTTATCTATTCATGTAAGATAGGATTGGGTGATAAATAAAATCCCCAACTCGTGTTTTTTGATATCAAAAAAATATCAACACTTAAAACACTTGTAGGAGATTTTCTATATATTTCTAAAGCAACGTTGTCGAGTATTTTTAACATGCAGATAGTGTACATAAACGTTGCGCCAGAACTTTCGTGAAAATGAATGCCAGTCTCTTTTGTTTTTCATTGCAGGGGATGGTTATCTCAGCCGAGAAGAATTAGTAGCATCCAATCAGAAATAAGAATACATAGATGATAGATTAATATACAAGGAGTTTATATAAACCCCTACCATCATATTTATTTTGCCCAAATCCTTTTCCTTATACCATAAACAAAATATGGCTGTAGTTCTGTCTACAATCAGCTATTGACAGCCTAATACTACAACTAGCTTATTCGTTAATAAAACAACTCCTTTAGTAAAGTTCGCGTCAGCTTTGGTAACTGAGAGAAAAGGGGCATATTTTTTCTCAGAACTATCAATTTATATTCTATGTTCTAAATCCCAGAAAAGGAATAGATCTCATAATATCGACCGAAACGCACAAATTGCTTGGAATATCCAAACATCGATCCAGAAATTCCCTGTAGAAGAGGATATGACAAACAGCAAATAAGAGTGTAAAATCATTTCGTCGAGTGTCTTTGAACAGGGGCCCGTTTCTCTTAAAATTCAAATTTTAGTAGCTTCTTCAATTTGATTGGCTAAGCACTAAAATTAGTGTAATATTATCCAATCAAATTACTAAAATTTAGATTTTATCTTAGTAAACATTTCGTGAAACAGACCCCTATCGTTTAAGTTTACTTTCTTTCGATTCTAGAAACGATATGCAAATAGTATTTGCATTTAAACTATGAACTAGACTGTATTTGTGTTGCTATGTTTTATTGATTTCTTAGGGGTATTTTGCCCTGGCCCTTAACGGGTGTGTTTATTCTTCAGGAGACTCTGTACCACTTGTATAGATAACACTTATATATTCAGGGGCCTATTTTAACTAAGATAAGATCTGAATTTTAGTTATTTGATTGGACAATATTAGATTGAATTTAGTTCTTAGCCAATCAAAATTCAAGTATTCGCTAAAATTTGGATTTTATCTTTAGTTAAAATTTCGTGAAACAGGGCCCTAATTGACAAGTCAAATCCATGTTTGTAAACACTTGCCAATCAAGTTTATATGTTGTTATTATCCTCTCTTTTGTTCAATATTTTTTAAACTGTATACGTTTTAAACAATTAGAATCTTGTCTACCTACTAAGAAGTTTGAAATATATTGATTACTATAATGTCAAACAAATCGACCAAGGTAGTAATTTCCAATCGGTTTTAATTAACTTATCTAATTCATTCTTGTGAGCTAACATTGTAACATTTTAAAATATTCTAATTAATGCTGTTTATATTGGTATTTTAATACTTTTCAATGATAAATAATTTTTTAAAAAATAAATAATAAAAACTTGACAGGAGACCAGTCAAGGAATACTGTTTTGTTTTAGCTGAATACATTACACCATGTTGCACTATTGTGGAGTATGGGTTTTGTAACTATCTTAAATTGACGACCTGATTACAAATATCAGTGAGTAGACGAAAACACCTAAGCTAAACTTATTTATAAATTCATAATTTTTAAAAAAATATATATTCTGTATACAGTAGTGGGCTTCCTGCCATTCCGACAAAAATATCATTATGTCTGTTTCAATTATCGTATCTTTTGATATGTGCTAATAAAAAACGAGTATCTTAATTTATGTTGTCTTTTCTCGCATATGTTACACTCGGCAAACATCGGCAGATTCCGGAACCTACATCTAGTCTCGGCTGTATGACAGTAAGTGATATGTACTTACGCCTATACAATTGCGATGCGCCGCCGCTTTACTTAATATGAAAAGTTCTGGCGTCGCTCGAAGGGTGTGTAGATATGCAGTGCAAACTTGTCCTTGTTTAAAGAAAATCGGATAAACTTGAAAGAAAAACAGCTTCACACTTTTTTAATGGCGTCGTCATGGGCAACGCCGTGGGTAATCCGGGAACTTGAAAGTAGTTCTAATGGCGGACTTCGTCATACAGCCGAGGCTGGATGTAGGGTACTGGAATCTGCTGAGATTTGCCGAGTGGTATATGTTAAAGCGGTCGCATATTTTCGACCCACTGTTTGTGATCACAGTACTGGAATCGTACATTATCTATACTGGATGAAATGTTGGAATCGCGTGACGTATTTCACTGAAAAGCACGTGCGGGATTTGTCTGTATTTTAAGTTGTTTAATAGTCTCAAGCTAAATACATTGCATATATAATATTGAAACAATATATTACATAATATCTCGATTTCAATCATTAAACCATACACAATACACTGTATAAACAAGACCGTGTGTGAAATTGTAAACGTATGTGATGTAATTCATTAGTTATACGTTTGGGTCACGGCGTGGCTTTTTTAATAACCAGAAGCCTTTTATGGGGGAAATATCAGATATACATAAAATGATGGCGCACGGGTTCGACGAATGTGCTGGTCGCACCGCCATGTACGAGCCCTACCTTAACCCTCAGTGGAAATTTGAAATATGTTATGGCCACAAGCATGTGTTTCTCCCATTCCAGAAAGCGAATACAACAAATTCAAAGTGATCTGATGTAGCCTTAATTGGTGGTTGTCCGGAATTCCAACCAACCAATCAATCAATCGTTTACCGTTCACGCGCTTCCCTGCATACAGCAAATTCAATGAGGTCATCAGTGTAGCTAGTCTGATTTACCTGAATCCCAAATATCCGGCGGGACGATCTACTCAATGCTACCCAATATCGCCCGAATACCACTCCTATATCACCACATACTACCCAATACTACATAATGGTGCATAATATAACTTGATTTGTTTTTATTAAAAAGTGAGATATGTCGCGGGAAATGTGTTTCAAATACATTACCGATGTCTGGCTGTTCAATTTGCCCAGTATATTACCCAGATCAAGCAAGTAATAATTCTCAGATAATATACTACCAAATACTTATCAAATACTACCCAATACCACCCAACCAATCAATCGTCGCTGTCCGGGAACATTTTGAAAATTAAAATTTAACCGCCGCAAATTTGTTTTCTGCTATTCTAGCCCGTGAATTAAACAACTTTAAAATTTCCAATCGGTTTGCAACCGAAACCCCATGCCATTGATCACGTAACATTGCTGTGGTAGCTGTTATTCATTTGCTCTTATAACTCTTGAATCGTGACGGATGGCCGAATGGTTAGGCGTGGGCGTGTCATTGAGTCAACTGGCGTGGTTTCGAATCCACGGTTGTACGTGGCAAGGAATAGGGTCGCCTGTCCAGCCTCGTGTGTTTTCTCCGGGTACTCCGGTTTCCTCCGTAGGCTGAACGGGCACAAGGGCGAAAATTTCGAGCGATTCTAAAAATCAGCGCGATCGGGTGAAAAAATACATTAATCTGCCCTACGTATAATTCTTTTATCTTGCTCGCTTCAGTAGCGAGACACGGCTATTCGATACTGTGTATCAACTTTGCCTATATACGCGGCTCTTTAAGTGCACAATTCCATTGAAACGAAATGTTGATTCGTTTAAACGAAGTATTATTCTAATGACCCTAAGGCTTCGCAACTAATTGTGGTCTCTGTCATGTTCATGTGGTTTTCGAAATGCGGCGGAACCTGGGACGGTAACTCTAGAACTGCAGGGAACCGAAACTCGATAGTGTTCATACTTTAGGAAATGCTCATTGGTCCGCGGGTTCACTAGTCCGGTATCTATTATTAGGGTTAGAATTTGGATCAGGGTTGCGGTTCGGATATCTATTTTTACGGTAATGGTTAGGCTTATAACAGAGGATTAGTGAACCCCTCTACATACTTCTATGATTCAATGGTTAACAATATTACCTTATAACGAACTGATATTTCATTTAAACGAAATACCATTTCACATAAACGAGTTAATTATATGAGAGTGGAATCGTGCTCTTGGGGGAGGGGGGGGGGCGTGCTAATAGATATTTAAAACGCAGCTAAATTATATTACGCGTTGGGGAACACCAAAAAGAATAGAATATTGCATCCGCTAGATAAGTTTAACTCTTGTCTCAATTGGCTCCTTTCTTAAATCGTGGTGATATTCATAATTACAAATTCTTAAGCCAGGCTGACACTTGCACGACTTTTGGCCACGATTTTGTCGTGCTCATCAGTGTCCATATTGACACGAACTGGCACGACGAGTTCAAGCATAGTTTGCGCATTGTTTACGCACTTCCCGCATTGGCACGACGAGTTTGCGCAAATCGAGTCGTGCCAATGCATGCCACGGAATCGTGCAAGTGTCAGCCTGGCTTTACACACAGGCCTATTCAATCTCGAATATATTTGGAGAATAAAACTGCTTAATGTTGTGTTGAAAGTCCTTAAAATCCTCTACCGTATGGTCTTGCAACAAACCCAATATACGTGAAACGTTTGCCAACAACAAACCCGCCAGTCGTCACGTGAAAATTAAGACCGGTGTCTTATAATATGCAGGTAACATTTACCATTCGTTTTCAAGTACATCACTTGGGTCATGCACTGTATATCTATAGTGACGCTCTAGATCTTAAACGGTTTCTTTAAATTAAGGGGAGGGGGGTCTAGTGGTTTTACTGTGAAATCACAGTTTGTCATTGAGTCAAGGGGCATCGGTTTAGCGCTTAAATGGGGCAAAGAATGGAGTCGCCTGTCAAACATCTCGAACGTTCTTCGAGTCCGCCGGTTTCCTCTCACTGATAATTATTGAAATAAAATTGAACCACATACTAGTACCGAAATAACCTAGTTTGTGTCGAATAGACGTTGAACCATACATCCCCCTCTCTGAATTACTTGGAATTTACGATGTGAATTTACACAAGGAAGTATGCTATTGTGGTCTTATTAAATAGATACGGTTTACCCGACTGAAGTATATAATTAGGAATGAATTAAAACGAACATTAGCAAGATCATTATTTAATATTCTAGTAATGACACTTTATTGCTATCCAATAGATTTGCATCATCAACTCAGCTCTGTATCGAATACAACTGTGCAGAAAGAATTAAAGAGTATATACTGTAACATACGTCTATACGGTACCAGCAGGTTAGTAACTGTCAACAAAAAAGACATTTTGTATTATGGTAGAAGTATGAAGGGTAAAACATTGTTTGAAATTCAACGGGTAGGTTAGGTAGTGATACAAGGAACTGATAGATATTCGACATGATCTCTACTTATGATTCTATTGCCAATAAATAGAATCCGAAACAGTTCGTCCGGAATTATGTTTTCTGTGTAGATATAAGCTAAAAAACCCAATATCATCTATAAAGCATCTAAAGATCTGACAAGATTTCTTACCAATAACCTCGAAAGTTATTATCAAATATCGTTAAAAATTATTATTCTTCCTTTAAATAGGAAGGGAATCCAGATGGGCTTTAGATTTAATGAATCAACCCCCTGCAATAGAACTGATGGATAATCGTTATAAATTCAACAAGATAGGTTTTATAAATTTCAGAAAGAGAGTTTAATAATCGTAGCCTATCAAATTCAAGTCTACAAATGTCTAACCAAAGTTAGTAACAATGGGGTATATTGTCTTTCATGGTTATTGGAAATATGTGACCTTCTTCGCTTAGATGTGATAGAAAACTGTATCAAATTAATTTGGCCCCCGGTACACTAACAAAAACTGACACACAAACGGAGAATTCATAACAAAGGGGCATAACTGTCGACTATTTAAAAACCATTAAACCTCTCTTCACCGCTTCCTTTGAATGGTCTAGCAATTGATTCAAATTTCAAAAAACAAAGTAAAAAATATACATGGAATAATAGTAGGGGCATAAAATGGAAGCCTTTAACGAAATAATTATCGTAAATCCTTGAAATTTATTAGTAGTCTTCCTTACACTATGTGTTGTAGCCAATATAAATTTCAGATACAGGCCTCTGAGACGGTAACAAGAATTGGTACTAAAAGTAAAAGTGTAGGTGGAGCCAAGGTTTTCTCTTGAAGAATAGGACAAGCCGACTGTCCAATTGCACACATGTAACACTAATATACATTGTGGACAACAGCGATAAAACAGAATGTTAAACACGATTTCATTTTCATGATTCCTGCGTTTACAAACTGCTTAAAGGGGACGAACAGTAAAAAATATATTGCGCACTCTTGATAATAAACCGTCATCATTAGCCCAGTCTGAGAAGAAAAATAGGCCATTAAACATTTCATGTCATGCAATACTCTTTAAGATGCGATGACAACATTCGGCAGATTCCGGAACCTACATCTAGCCTCGGCTGTATGACAGTAAGTGATATGTACCTACGCCCATACATTTGCGATACGGCTAAAGGTTTACTTTAACAGGAAAACTTGACGCTATTACAAACAAACAAGACACTATGGGCGCAGCCATGTTTCACCCGGGACCTTTAATGTAGTTCCAATATGGCGGAATTCGCCATACAGCCGAGACTAGATGTAAGTTCAGGAATCTGTCGAGATGTGCCGAGTGGCGATGACTACAACTAGAGCACAAATTTAACACCACTCCCCACCCTTCCAATCTTAACTATAATTTTGTTCGAAGACCACTCAATGACGAAGCAGCTCTCACATCAAAACATGAACTATGATTTTCTTCACTATTAATATTTCCATTGGGTTGATAAGAAAATAATTACTAACATAGAATTGAGTTGTTTTATTTGCCTTTTGGACTCAATTGATTGTGCTTATCTCGAATTCCCACACGGAATAATAATGATGAGGTCGCGTACAACTAATGAGGTACAGAACACATTACCCTTTCGACTTCAAAAAAAATTTCATACCAGATCATACTGAAAGATTTATAATTTCCGCTGTCAACATATCGATTTCTTTCTTTTCCTGTGTTGTCAGATCAACCTACTCTATATATGAAAGTGTGTGGACAAATTATACTTATACTAATAACAAAGTATTTTTGACACTTAAATTGTTATCAATTAACGAAGGGTTAACGAGACGTGCATGAGAAACTCACATAAACAAGCAGAAAACCAGAAACCTAGCAGATAATTCCGCGGACAAGACATACCTCAAATACTATGAAAAACATGTGGATGGATACGGGACCTATTACCGTTTCGAATTTTGAAGTATTAACGACAACGGTCATAAGAATAATAGTTTTAGGATTTAATATAGATACATGTAGTTGGAGCATATTGTATCAATGCACAAAATATTTGCACAAAAGTTATATAATTGTAAGAAATGTCGCCCGCTTTAAAAAAAATGCTGAAGACCTAATTGTTTTTTATCCTATTTAATTAAAGTCTGAGAATCCCAATCTAATGTTTACAATTTGTGTTACTTTAACACAACAGCCAGAATTCTAATTAGTCCCCAAAATTGCCTAAATCTTTATGTCTGAGCCTTATTGTTAACTCTTTGTTTCAGATACGGTAGAAATACCAATATCCCCATTTACGAATTATCGATATACTAGACATCCTCTATATAATAATGGTTGAATTTTTGCCATATTTGTTTTAGCTGTAATGAGAATATTTCCAGCTCATCTGGTGTTGGTATAAAGTATCTTTCTTATAAAGGCTTCACTGTGGGGATTTTGCAACTATAGATGTAGAAGACTTCTTGCTTGGTTCCGTGGCCGTTCCATTTTATCCGATGAGGGAAATCAAAAGGCTAGGAAAAGATGTCCCAGAACGACGAAATCCATCTTGATGACGCAGAACACCCAAATTTACTGGACATGATAAGAATAATGATAGATGAAACTGCCCGATGCTACCACGCAATGGAGAAGCCCTTTTTGTATAGGGTAAAGTCTTGGAAGACCGACAACTGTCTGAGTCTCTTCCACGAATCAACAAGTATTTTCTACATTAATGCCATACCATATCAGTTTGCTTTTTAGTTTGTTGTTTTTTTTTTAATTTAACTATAGTCTAGTCTAACTTAATTATTACACTCTAAGCATTTTCTTTTCTTCATTTTATTATTCCTTTATAACGCCCTCTCCCCCGCCCCTGAAGGCTTATTATTGACGAAAACAAAACGAAAATCGCTATAAGACCAGATACTCTCTCTCTGTCTTTTCGGGTGCTGGATTCATGAAACCAATCCACAATACCGGACAACAGTACCCAAATGGAAGGAATAATGGATCAGGCCTTACACTCACCAACAAGCCCCAAGGAAAAGTAGCACCGATCTGTCATTCAACCGGACAAATCGACCAGACCGACGATAAAGACACAAAAGATATATATGTACATACTATGTTTAAATCTTCGTCCATACCCTGTCTGTTTTGCCAAAATTTTCGTATGTAAATGTCTATGCTTGTCTAAATGTTCGTTCATATTCATATCTGTTTGTCATAAATTCATCTGTCAATGTTTGTGATCGTCTCCCCTGGCACTTTAATTTTGCCACTGTTATACCACGTCTTTTTTACGTATATAAAAACCTAAATATCCTTTTTTCAACTAATCACATTATAAATATTTTCACTATATATATATATATTATGCAATTGTCTGCGATATCACTTCGATGGAAGCGGACGTTAAATAAAGCTATTCCACACACAGAAACAAACACCATATAAGACAGAAGAATTGTCACGAACGTGGGGTGGTCGACTAGGGGTCAAGAATGTCGCGCTTCGACCTCCGGTCATCTCGAGCTTGCGACTGCGGTTTCGACCCATGGTATGAGCGTGTGTGGCTTGGACATAGGGGCTTCTTCTCAACCCCGTGGTTTTATTACGGCTACACCGGTTTTCTGCCACATAAAAGGTCCTCGAGCCTGCGATCAGATAATAAAACAAATGAGAACTTGTCCACGGGTTCATCTTCGGTGGATGCGGACGTGAAAGACGTTAAAGCACTCTTGGTGGAAGTGGACGTAGGATCCAGGAACGAACGGGTCTTACGAACGGGATAAAGTTGGGGGCCCTAAGGTTCAGCTGCCAGACAGATCTACACCCAACACCCCCTCGCCCCACTACCAACCAGATATTTTGCGGTTACTCATACAATAACCAATAATTACTACTGGAAGCACCACCCATGGATGCAATTTGCCCTTGACACTACCCTGCAAAAGGTAATGTGTCTTTATTAGCCAAGGTGGATAGGACGTTCATGAACGAATTCTCTTCTCGAATTGTTATTGATTACACAACTTGTGACTCAAATATTTACAAGTGGAATGTTTAAAATGCCGCATTATATTTGTGATGTCGTGAGTTGTGGTAATTTCGGCAAACAAAAAGGACATGTCGCGCCTTTATATAACGATGCACAGCAGTATCTGGCGAGTTATTCATATCATATCACGCTTCAATTAACATTTGGCTCTTTAAACCGATCAATAATTATTTCCAGCTTATTGCATAAAATACGTAAATCAGAAGTTAATAAAGAATGAATCAAGCCGCATTGAAATTAAGTCTTCTATTTACATTTAGCTCCTTTTAAAAGTTCCATAGTTCTGTCGAATGGGTGACTTGATACAACAATCACACCCTACTACAAATAGGTTGAGTAATAACGTTCGGGTTGTACAATGATCCTCCGACAAAACACAATCAGTTCGAGCAGTTTTGAAATGAGCGCTATTTTATCTTAGGTCATATGAGTTACTTGATAATCCCTACGATCATAAACAAGTATAACACACTCAAATATACAGATATATTTGTCCCTACACTTTACATTGTCTCGAAACCGAAAATTTGAATTAGGATGAATGTAATGAATTAGGATAATGAAATGACCTCAGTAATGTTATTTTAACATCTTAGATTACTATACATAGTGATAGTAAAATTGTATACAAATTGTCAGAAGGTTGTATACAAATTGTCGTAAGTTTGATTGATGCTAGTTGTAACCGTATAGTATAAAATTAAGATTAAAACATTACAGATGTTAATTTTATCACGATTTTACGACGTGGACAATAATTCATTAGGTAACACAAATTCACGCATATATCATTTCACTATTAACCGCAGATTGCATAACCACAATATAAATACATTGTAAACATTTCCCCCAAAAATAATTAAATTGCGTCACATTAATCTAAACAACCAATGTACATATATATCATAATAAAAATTTAATTTGTATAGTTCCTTTTCCGTAATATTTCATCCTTGATTTGAGAGACGGCGAATAAAATGGAGAAATGACGAGTAATGACTTCCCCACCTTAATCGATACCATCCTGGTTGATACCAACCTTATGTAAACCATGACAATTTCACCACAGGGAACAATATAAAAGCTAGCTTCTCAAGAAAATAAAACAAACGGACAAGAACATCGCAGTAAAGGTAAGTTGTTTTAAGGACAGAGGGGGGTAATTCGTTGAACGGGATTTGAAGGTAAGGAATTTAATGGATATGATTTTAATTGTATGAATTGTTAAGTGTAGTAAGTAGATTGGGTTTCATTCGTTATTGCCAATATATTTTGAAGTGAAGATCAAATGTGATAATGCCTAAATTTAAGTTTTGACCCCCCCCTCCAAAAAAAAAAAAAAAGCAACAAAACAAAACAAATAAAAAACCAACAAACTATTAAATGTTATCAAAATTATATTGTGGATATTCTCCTTAATTTCTGTTTATTCGGCTTGAATGGAATTTCGTTTGAATTTTAAACGATTCAAGCAAAATGTTTTTCGAGAAGGAAATCCTTTAGTTGTTTAGAACAGGACTATTTTGATTTTAGCGCGTAGTTAACTATATTGACCTTGACTTAATAGACAGGTTGCCAAAGCAATGAAAACGAATACGTCATCAGTTTATGTGCTGACTTCACTCGTCTTCGTCTCGCCTGCCATATGAATACGTGTACCACGACAAAATATCAATTGGATCAAATTGAGTTTTAACGTCCTACTGTACTTCTTCAACACCACACGAGATAATCGTAAGTGCTAAACGAATACGGTTTCGCCTATTTTCTCAGACTTTTTGCCTTCAAATTACTTTGAAAACACGTTATTTTAAATTCGAATCTAGAGTGTTTCTTCTAATTTGTTAACTTGTTTTTGTTGACAGAAAAGTCGATTTAGTTTGTTTAAAGTCGAAAAGAAATTCACTAATTCCTTTATTTTCTGTTCTGGCCTTTGTGTCCTTCGTAATTTTGTGCAAACCATCCTCATAATTAAGATTTCGTATTTAGTGCGTTCAAATTTGAAAAGAAATTCACTGATTCTTTTTATTTTTTAAATTTGAAAAGAAATTCACTAATTCCTTTATTTTTTGTTCTTGCTCTTGTGTCCTTATTCGTAATTTTGCGCAAACGACTCTCATAAATAAGATTTCGTATTTAGTGCGGTTAAATTTGGAAAGAAATTCACTAATTCTTTTTATTTTTTGCTCTGGCCCATGAGTCCGTATTCGTAATTTCGCACAAACGGCTTTCATGATTACCATTTTGTATTCACACCGTTGCCCACGAGGAAGGCGATTTATGAGCGTATGTGCTTTATTACACTCCACTGCAATTCTGTAAACAGTTTCGTACCTATTTAGGATTTGGTTACTGGCACATTTCTCGCCTGTTTTCAGTTTTATTTACATACGACCCTTTTTTATTATAGAAAGCTAGAAACTCAAAATGAAAACTTTTAACTAGATTTTCTTCTGCCGCTTCCCTTGGAGGCAATCTTTGCGTGTCGTTTATCGTTATAATTTAAAGTTACATACGATCCTTTTTTTATTATAGATAGCTAGAAACTCAAAATGAAAACCTTTAACTAGTTTTTCTTCTGCCGCTTCCCTTTAAGGAAATTTTCGCGTGTCGTTATTGTTATAATTTAGAGGCATTCCATATGAATTTATTCACTGTTTGATCTAATAAATTGATTATATTAAAATGGTTGTTACATAAGACGTTAGATATATGAATAATGAGTCAATAGATTGACAATTTCAAGTGACTTCAATCAACCGGAAATAAAGTCAATCATTAAATGAAATTTGTAAACAAATCAAGAAAAAATCAATAAAAATCATGTTCCGTCAAATCTATAAACAGTTAAATTAAACATCTGAATTAAACTCAATCAATAATATATTGGACAAATTTGATGTTGGTATTGAATTAATGATATGACTTTTCTGTACCGACCGGACTAATATCTTGGTAGTAATAATAACTAATTAACAATAACAATAAAAATGATTTACTATTGAATTTGGTATCGTGAGAGGTAATGATGTAACAAAATATTTAGCTGTGTGCATTTACAACAAACCAAACCAAAATGTAAGAAGCCAATGAAATTGACAATTTATTTCTGACTAATAAAAATTCGTGTAGTGGGTAACTGGAAATACGTTGATTCAACCTTGATAATTGTGATAATGATTATTTTAAATATTGTAATTTAATTTTCAGACCAGAACATTAAAGTAATTAATACCATGGAAACAACCTCACCCTTCAGTAACATCACATCCGGCTTTGTTGGTATGATGGAAAATAACACCTACGATATGACTGGCAGCATGATGAACACGACAATGGCGCAACTTGTAACAACTTATAAATCAAAGGAGAGTCTATATTTATCAGAGGATGAGAGTCTCAACGCGTTTATTGAGTTTAGAGCAGCTTGGGCGTTGGATACAATTTACGCCCCGATATGTTCTGCGTTAGGAATACTAGGAAACACGATGTCTTTTCTTGTGTTGATGCTATCAAAAAGCACAACGACCTACCAATACATGGCCACCATCTCTTGCACTGACACCCTAGTTCTCATCCTCAATATTATGTTCCTCGTTCGGAAATTTCCAGGACACGAAATCTTCTACGACGGGACATGTAAATTGATCCTGTTCCTCTTTTTCTTTGCGATTCACTTTAACGTGATCATTATGGTAACCATGACAATGGAGCGTTACCTGGTCATCAAGTTTCCTTTGAAAGCCTCGGGGTGGTTCAATGTTCGAAAAGCACGTATTATTATCTTGATAGAATTGTTGATAGTCTTTCTGTTGGATATGCACAACTTCTTTACCCGTCAAATGGTTCTAACTGAAGATGGCACAGAGACCCAATGTTCCTCTGAAGGTGAAATGAATCAGTATTTTCTTAGCAAAGTTTATCCGTGGATTGATGCCGTGTGGTATTGCTATTTGCCATTATTGTGCCTGTGTATCCTGAATATACTCATTATCACACAGATCAAGAAATCCGGTAAAATGCAGAGACGTATGACTCAAACCGATCGGGCGTCAAACGTCAACAAAGCGGATAGCAGCGCCCGAGAACGTCAGATCACCACGATGCTTCTTCTAGTTACTTTTTGTTTCCTTTTATTTGTAAGTCCAATGGCCGTTATAATCGTCGTTGAAAAATACATGTGGGTAAGAGAGACTCCCCATGAATCGGCTGTATACCATTTGGTGAGAACTGTTTTTAACAACATGATGTACACAAACCATGCCTTGAATTTCCTTCTTTACTTCATGAGTGGAAAGCGATTCAGAGACCAGTTCACAGCGCTTTTCTGTCCCTGTCGAAATAAGGGCGACTCACTCACCCCAGCCTCGTCACAAATGACCATAACCTCACAGGCTGGGTCTACATTGAGCGTAGCTGTGGTTAGTGAGACTGTTGTCGGGGGAACTTCAAGGAATGCAGTAAAGAGGTAGATGACTAAGTATCCAGTGGGATGCCAGACGGGAAACCCTGGATGAAAGAGCATCTACAGATCTAAACTGGGAACTGTATCGGGTGATTCGCCATGATCAATGGCTCATTGTTTCATTTTTACATTTATTTTAATATACATCCGATATTTTGGCCGGCAAAATTTCGTGATGCATATCTTGTAACCCTAGTGCTGATTATTCTTAACAATTACACATGTTAGAACTATCAGGGGTAGCTGTAATCTGAAATGTTTTATCATTCAACAATATCTTCTGGACATTAGTTGCTTATGTTGTAAAACAAAACAGTGGTGTATAATGAACTTCTAATTTAATTACCATGCACAATCTCACCCTTATACAATATTTCTAAGGAATTTAAGTATGGGAATAGAATCAGTCTGGATATTAAAGGTAAAACATAGCTCAAAACCCGCTATACGTGCTACTACGGCTAGTCTACAGGGATAATGTTTAGTAAAGCCGTCCGTATTACGATCGAAGATTGGCCCACACATACGCAATTTTCACCTGGTTTCGAGCTGCCAACCCTACGACCCGCGCGTGTCAAAACATGTGTGGCTGGTTTTAGGCTAGGATTAGAGAGAAAGACAACATATCAATGTCGACATTCGACTTTTTATAAACACAGGAGATGACGATGGTTTCAAGGACTAAGTCTTTAGATGGCTCATGACTGATATCTTACCGGAATCTAGAAACTGTCTATTATAATTAATCATTTTTACATTATTGCAGAGTCCTGTTGTACTTTGTGAACTGGTCATGTGAAATCTTTTTTCTAGAAGAGACATCGAACAGCAGTGGTTCTCAACCTTTTTTCCCTACGGCACACCTTGTTACTCTGAAAAAATAAAGGCTTTACACCTGCTAAATATATATGAACATGTTTTGAATTTTGCAAATGAAATGATAAGTCATAGACTGTATGCAACCATAAACACAGACTAGTCATAGACCCACATAATGACTCAAAAGCTATGTCCTTACTACATTGCAGTGTTTCGAATTTCATCAGTCAAATAGCTGACTTTATGGAGTGAGAAATTTCGCGGCACACATATGTATCGCTTTAATACCCGCTTCACACATACACACATACCTGCATGAGACCAAATCGTAGTAAAGATCTTCATTGGCGTTAAAAGGTTTTCGACAGCAGGCGTAATAAGAACGTGGTGGGATTTCTTTACGCCTTCTGAGCACTTATAACGTGCCAAAATGATATTGAACATGCATACATGATGGGAGCTCGGACAGCGCAGTGAGGTCGTAACAAGAGCCTAGTCAATTTCGTGTTGGTAGAGCGTAACGCTCATTGGCCTTCGCTATGCGTCAACTACGTTGACCCCCTCCCCAACACACAAACATACACTCTCACTCTAAGGATGTTTTCGGTTCTGGTCTATATGTGTAAAGTTTTTCTTTTAGTCTTCGTGATGGATAAGGCTCCATACCATTCCTATATACCATCCCCCGGCCGATCAAGGCGAGGTCGTTGTAACGTGTTAGGAGCGCGGTGCCAACGTGACACAGTGTTCTAGTACGTGGTGCCAACGTGGTTTTTCGCGGAGTAGACGTGTCTGGCACATGATGTGTGGTGAACTTGTAAGGAGAACTTGGAGACGAATGAAAATGTTGATGGCGGGTCGGGGAAGGGACACATTTCGTTATCGTTCCTCGAGGCTTATCCCCCGCTTGAGTGATATCGCAGACAGGTTTTCGTTATGCGTGAAAAGGGTTTAAAAATTGTGATGTTTTCTGTTCCAGAAAGAGAATATTTTATGTGTAATCTGTAGTAATTTTAAACAATCTTTCATTTAAGTTTGTAACATGCACCGATTGTAATGTATTGTTAATGTTCAGAGTGGTGAAACATGTACTTATGTTCTGCACTATGATTATATTGACTTTACCTGGAGACGTCAATTAGAATCATATCACCTGCATTTGTTTAAAATCAATAACAATCAACAATGATGTGTACTATTCATATCTATCATCAATACCAGTGCCAGTATTTATCACCGTCGATTACTGATTGGAGGCGTTATGATTACCACAAGAACCCATCTTCGGGTCTCATTTCTACTTCATCAAGCCCTGGGTATATCGGGGGAGAGGGCGTTTTCAAGTTATCTGCCCAGTAAGATTGTATGGACACAGATCACCAAATATTCATGGGCCGTCAGCAAACAAGTACGAAAGTTATTTTTAGTCATTCTCTCACTTTCCCTTTTCCCCACTTTTGCATGGCGATTTTTGTTGAGTTTTTGGTGTAGAATCGAAGAAAAGGGTGTGAAAATACATTTTCTGCCAGGTTTTGGTGAATATTCATGACTTTGAGGCGGAAGGATACAAGAGTTGTGAGGTTGGTTACGTTGAAAGGGAGTGTCGAAAATTGCAAGGTTAGCTGTCTCTACTTCCAGCTTGTCTCATACATACTTTTGGGCAAGAGTTTGCCATATGTTGCTCCATCTGTGGCAAAAAGCGTTTTACCCAACGAATATTTGGGAAAAGTTACAACCGGTCTAAGAGACGAAAATTAACATTGATATGGGGAAATAATTAGTGATCTTTGGCCGTATCGACCAATCCAAGAAACCGTTTACCGCAAAGAAAGTTGACAAAGGGAAATAACTCTTATTAGATGGAGGCAGACCACCATTAAATTTTACATCTCGGTACCCACAAATTGTAGTTCGTCTATTTATAGCAGTTCTCTCTCTGTCTCTTTTCTCCCCTTTTGCATGCCCATTTTTGTAGATTTTTTGGCATAGAATGGACTAAGAGGGTTTGAATTAATATTCTCTGCTAGGTTTTGGTAAATATTCATGATTTTGAGGCGGAAGGATAACGGCGTCATGAGGTTGGCTACGGTGATATGTACGGCAACTAGATACATGTTTCGAGTATGCTTCTTCAAGTTCGTGTATCTCAAAATTTTGGTGGTCAACCTCATAAAAATTTTAGTGCAAAGACATGGCCATTTGTTCCTCTGTCTATAGTGAAAAGCATTTCGCCCAACGAAAATTTGGGGATAAGTTGGAGGTGGGCAAAGAGTCCAGAATTAACATTGAAGTCAATGGGGAAATTAATGGTGGTCTGCCTCCAGATAATGATGCAGACCACCATTAATTTCTCCATTGACCTCAATGTTAATTCTGGCCTCTTTGCCTACCTCCTATTTTTCCCCAAATTTTCGTTGGACCGCTATTAAAACCCTCATCCTCCATTCTAGACCAAAAAATCTACAGACAAGTTTAGGTATTAGTCAGAAAGTAGCCTAAATTTTACTAAATGTGCATTTATTAGCCATAAGGTAGCCTAAATTATACTAAATATGTATTTATTAACAACAATTTACAATTAATATTTACTAATATAATAAGTTCTATTTCATTAACGAAGCCTGGACAGGTGTATATATACATAATATGTAGAGTTTTATTGAAAAAGTTCAATAATAATAATCATGAAAGAATAAACGAATAATAACACTAAGGATGCAGAAAACCACGAAGAATTCTCGAATCCGTCTCGAATGAATCTTGCACATTCCGGGTATATTTGCTCTAGAATGAAGAACATTTGTAGTTGGAACAAAGAATGGATATTAAGAATGTTGTTAGAATACGCTTCTGGAATGCAGTTCGATTGTTGGCCATATACCTGGTTGGAAAGTGCCTCGAATGCAGCATTCGCGTCGAATTCAAAATGATGCAGCATGCATACGTAAAAAATACTTCGAAACTAGTTAGTATGTAAAACGAATATTCCGAGTATCAAGAATGACACAGGAATGGTGGCTGTAAGAATTTTGGCCAATTAAATCACTCTCCCGAATGTAGGGGGAATTTTGAAAATTCTAAATTCTGCTTGATTCCTGTTGTTTCTGTTGACTTCCTAATGGGGACTGGTGTTTTAGCGGCAGCTGGACTCTTTTTATTTTATTCGGTTGTATTCTGAATTCTAATTAGTCCCGAAATACTCTATATGTGTGAGCCCTATTCTTAACTCGTCGTTTCAAATACCATTGTGTATCATTGGTTCCCTCGATGCCCTTGTTTTGATCAAAAGAACAAGGGGAATGTGGCTATAGCAACTTTCTTGGTTATGGCACTTATTTATAAACAATAAACTATGTTAATTAATTCATCTCGATCATTCCATATGAAACAAATTATTCCGCATTTAATAATCCGGTGTCATTTGCATTGTTCGCTAAAATATCATATTTTTTACAGCTTAAATTAATTAATTTTTTTTTTGATGCCAGAATCAAAATATCAACGATAGATAATGTCTCGGCATGGATTCAATATTATTTAAAATAGGCCTATCAATATACCATTGTGTATCACTGGTTCCAATGATGCCCTTAATTACTTGCTGGAGAAAAATCACCAAAGCGGTTAATAATATAAGATGTATAATCTACCATGCATGACGAGACTTAATTAGCCTGAATTTCTGGCAAATACCATTTAGGGTTTACCGTCTACTTTTCTCCACTGACTGGCCTTATGAGATTACCAATTTAACTGACTCCGACATAACGAATTGAAATACAACCTGTAGTTTTCAATTACAGTCCTTATATTTAGCTACGTAGCTATCATAGGCAGGTAGATAAATACTACGTATTGAAGCGGGAATTTCATATTTTCTAAGAAAGTCAAAATATAATTATTTATACGTCTTTTGTTCATAAGGTTGTCAATTCACTATTATACGATCATGGGCAATATTTCACAGGCATTAAAATCACTGACACAGAAAATAATAACACAATTAGCTCCCTTGTTTTCCCATTCCCCTCCATGCAATGATGATCTTCAAACGTTTGAATTTTAAGTTGAAAATGATATTTGCCAATTTCTAAACTTACAATAGTGAATTAATTATAGGATTAATAAGATTATTCTTTAACAAGGTAGGACTGTTTATAGATACAAACTATTTTAGGGCTTTATTTTAATTTCATTTAATAATATAACTTAAAGATAGGCTGGCACTGCCAGGCAGGATACGCCCACATGGATGGATGGAGAACAAGCAATACCGAAAGTGATTTTTCCTACATCATTAAGTCCTGTATTTCATACTGTATTGGGAGCAGCCATTCAGTTGGTCAGTTCCAGTCTGATATTCATGAAATTCGAAGCCGACAATGATTATGGTGTGACGGTACACAGCCTAGAAATGTGACTTTTCATCAAAATCGGATAAGAATTGTGACCTGTAGAGAGTCCACAACCATGATATACCATATTTTTACACTATTCGCGAACAAACGGCGACCATTTCGTCCGGCAATTTTGGTACGATTTTCACGAAATTAGAACTCAACCTTCCTCATCAAAATCGAATTAAAATTGTGACCTATACAGGGTCCACAACCATGATATAGAATTATTTTAACAGTATTCGCGTACAAACGGCGTCCATTTTGTCTGTCAATTTTGGTCCGATTTTCCCGAAATTCAAACCTTCCTTACGGTGTAACGGTGATAAAATCAAACGTTTTTTTTTTAAATCGGATAATAATTGTGACCTCCAGATGGACCACAAGCTAAAGAAAGGGGGATCTTGCGTATAACCAGGTGCCATAATTCAGGAAGTTACGATCCGATATGCGCAAATATCGAAAAGAACAAAGATCTTTGGGTTATAACCATGAATTTCAAGTTTCATCAAAATCGAATTAAAATTGTGATCTTTACAGGGTCCACAACCTTGATATACCATTTTTTAACAGTATTCGCGTACAAACGGCGGCCATTTTGTATGGCAATTTTGGTCCGATTTTCCCTAAATTCGAACTCAACCTTCCTTACGGTGTAACGGTAATACAATCAAACGTTTTTTTAAATCGGATAATAATTGTGACCTCCAGAGGGACCACAAGCTAAAAACAGGCGATTTTGCGTATAATCAGGGGCCATAATTCAGGAAGTTACGATCCGATATGCGCAAATATCGAAAGGAACAAAGATCTTTGGGTTATGACGATGAATTTCAAGTGTCATCAAAATCGAATTAAAATTGTGACCTCCACAGGGTCCACAACCTTGATATACCATTTTTTAACAGTATTCGCGTACAAACGGCGGCCATTTATCTCTATAGGGTCCACAAGCTAAAAGCGTGATTTTTCGTACAATCAGGGGCCATAATCCATGAAGTTTTGACCCGATACATGCCAATATCGAAAGCAGCCGAGATCTTTTGGGGATAAACCTATATTTCAAGTTTTGTCAAAATCGGATAAGAATTGTGACCTGTAGAGAGTCCACAAACAAATTGTGGACGGACGGACGTCCGGGAGGACAGGGGCGACGACATAATACGTCCACATGAAAATGTGGGCGTATAAAAATATGAAATTGGAACTTTAACAGGAATTGTTTCTGTTTTGCCAATATACTTTTACAGCCCTCTTACTGTATAGGATTCTTTCGACAACTAAATAACTCTTGTTACAAGCAGATTGTCTAATTTTTATACCTTTCTCTAAGCCATAAATATACTATGTTGTTTGCGGTACATCATCTGCCTGTCAAATTGAAGACCCAGCTTTTTACCTTGTGTGCTACTCATTAGAATGTCTGTAATTTACCTTCGCAATCAATGCAACGCGCATGTGTCCATTACGACAGCAATCACAACAGCCCAATTAGTATGTATAATAAACATCTTACGGTGATGTATCATTAGGTATATGATGATTGTTTATGTGGTTCGATCTCTTCGTTATCTATAATTTGATAATGATTCATGGAGAAAAATGGATAAACCCAAATGATTTTTTGTTGTTTTTTTTTTTGTGTTTTTCTTTTTGTGCACAGATTCTCGTGACAGATTTGAAATATCAATTAAAAGCAATAACGATGTATTCAATTTCACCATCTCTTTTTCCATTCCTGATTATTCCATTATCTCTTAACAATAGTGGGATAGTCTTACCCGATATACAAGAGCATATGGAATAATTAAAGAGAACGTAAAGTGATGAAACGAAATTATAAACACTTTACAGCAATTTCACGCCAATTTGAATAAAATTATTCAATATATTGCTTTTTATGTGTCAGCCGATCTAAATATAACTTTTCAAAGTTTCGATTATAAACTCAATCTGGTCAGAAGGACTACACTGTTTAATGACGGCGCAATTAACATAATGAATGAATTATTTATTACTTAGGCTATACATAAAGAAACAGTTAAGGTAGGAGTGTTGCTACGGGTGAGCCTTTCTCTTATTGAATTGTTATAGATTACAAATTTGTGACTGGAAAATTGTACAGGGAATTTTTGGTATTGGACCAGAACTGATCGCTAACAGCCACTCACCTTATTCTTGATTGTCTTCTTAGAGTGACGTTGTTCGAAGATTCTCAAGTCCCCATCAATTCAAGTACGACCGATATGAAAATTGCCGTGCTTTGTTTATTTTCTATTTTCGTCCATCAGCATTGCATTTTCTAGTCCATAGTGAGAGAGAGAGGGTAAGAGAAATGGGGTTTAACGTCCACTCAACACAAACTAGATCATTTCGGGACTTATATATGGTTTTTAATTTTTATTTCAACAATTCGCTGGCGCGTAGGGGTCTTTAGCAGTGGGAGGAAACCGGAGTGCCCGGAGGAAACCCACGAGGTTGAGAAGGCGCCCCTATCTCAATGTCACATACGCTTACACCAGGGCTCGAAACCACAGCCGCAAGCCAGAGGTGACCGGCCAGCTAGAGGTCGAAGCGCGGCACACTAAACCACTAGGCCATCCCATCCCAACCCCTAGTCCATAGTACTTTCGTATTTATAATTAATGCAACATTATCTTTGTGTCGTTGCGAGTTGTGGCAATTCTGGCTCCGACTTCTTTTTCGATGCACAGAGGTATCTGGCCGCCTTTTATTATCACGTTCAATTAACATTGCCGATCTTTCTTTAGGCCTGAAATAAATTTTACCTTAATTATTAATTATAAATTAATTTACTGATCCAGACCATAATCAACTCTTGATGCCATGGCTAGCTCGCGATGTTTAGCGGATTAGAATAAACAATTGAAAAAATAATTAATTGTAAAAATGGATAATAGAGGCCCTTTTTTGATTGTAACGAATTCACTCGACCTACATCTGGTCTCGGCTGTATGACGAATTCCGCCATATTTGAACTACTTTAAAGGTCCTGGATGAAACATGACTGCCTCCATGGTGTCTTGTTTGTTTGTAAAAGCGTCGAGTTTTCCTGTTAAGGTAAACCGGTAGCCGCATCGCAAATGTATGGGCGTAGGTACATATCACTAACTGTCATACAGCCGAGTCTAGATGTAGGTGCCGGAATCTGTCGAGGTTTGCCGAGTGTACCGACTTTAGTCATGCTGATAGAGACAAACTCAATAGACGTATTCAAAAGCTAATATCTCGATTCAGAGCGGAGCAATTTGGCTGAAATTTTCAACATTCTGTTTATGTGATGTATTTGTTTTAACTATTGTAGAGTTATTATCAACGTTATATCTAATCTCCCATAATGTTTCTCTAATATAAGAGAAATCAAACTGCACTTGAAAGTAGCCCATTAAGTTCGTTTTCAGAAACTTTTTGCAACGTTAGCCGGTCCGATATTCAATAAACCTTATTTTAATTTAGTCGTGTGATGAAGATAACAAAACTAGAACGGCCAAAGCTAGTGATTTAACTAACAATCGGGATCCCTTGAATACGGATTTTAAGACTAAAAATATAAAGAAATACTTTTAGCCAATCCCGGTTTTTACAAGTCCATACGTACATTTATTGACTACTGATACAATTAATGAATAAATTAATCAAATTAGAGAAATTTCTATATTAGGCAACGTACACAGAAACGCGTTTGCCCGCCTATAATTCCTCCTTACCTTTAGATACGTAATTAAATGTATTATATGTTTGATATTGTTTTTGTGCATACTATTGTATTTTACAGCAGATGTGCCGTTGACTAAAGAACCCGCAATTGTATTTGAACAGACAGGTGCTGATTAATTTATGTATTACTTGTTTCGATTAACCTATTCATTTGTGCAATGTTTTCTTACTCGAGGCTGTTTTGATCAAAAGAACAAGGGGAATGTGGCTATAGCAACTTTCTCGGTTATGACATTTATTTATAAATAATAAGCTATGTTAATGAATTCATCTCGATCATTCCATATCAAACAGACAGTGTGAAGTTGAATCGAATTGAAACAAATTATTCCGCATTTAATAATGGCTGGGACTATTTGCCACATGTGGTAAGAAAATTCGGGGGCTATTTGCCACTTGTACGTCTCCACACAGCAATTATAAACCAATATCCACGAAACTCACAGAATATGATAACATTAATATTATCTCGGAGTAGCCAAAATTTCGACCACTTCCGGTTAGCGGTTTCCGAGATACAGGTTACCACACATTTCATGTGGCACGACTACAGCCCATCAACCGATATCCATGAAACTTACAGGATATAATAACAATGATAATATCTCAGAGTAGCCAAAATTTCGGTCACTTCCGGTTAGCAGTTTCCGAGATATCGGGTTACCACAGATTTCATGTGGCACGCCTACAGACCACAATTATCAACCGATATCCACGAAACTTACAGGATGTAATAACAATAATAATATCCCGAAGTAGCCAAAATTTCGACCACTTCCGGTTAGCGGTTTCCGAGATATCAGGTTACCACACATTTCATGTGGCACGCCTACAGACCACCATCATTAACCGATATCCACGAAACTTACAGGATATAATAACAATAATAATATCTCGGGGTAGCCAAAATTTCGACCACTTCCGGTTAGCGGTTTCCGAGATATCAGGTTACCACACATTTCATGTGGCACGCCTACCGACCACAATTATCAACCGATATCCATGAAACTTACAGGATATAATAACAATAATAATATCTCGGAGTAGCCAAAATATCGACCACTTCCGGTCAGCGGTTTCCGAGATATCAGGTTACCAAACATTTCATGTGGCACGCATACAGGCCACAATTATTAACCGATATCCACGAAACCTACAGGATATAATAACAATAATAATATCTCGGAGTAGCCAAAATTTCGACCATTTCCGGTTAGCGGTTTCCAAGATATTAGGTTACCACACATTTCATGTGGCACGCCTACAGTCCGCAATTATCAACCGATACCCACGAAACTTACAGGATAAAATAACATTAATAATATCTCGGAGTAGCCAAAATTTCGACCACTTCCGGTTAGCGGTTTCCGAGATATCAGATTACCACACATTTCATGTGGCACGCATACAGACCACAATTATTAACCGATATCCACGAAACGTACAGGATATAATAACAATAATAATATCTCGGAGTAACCAAAATTTCGACCACTTCCGGTCAGCAGTTTCTGAGATATCAGGTTACCACACATTTCATGTGGCACGCATACAGGCCACAATTATCAACCGATATCTACGAAACTTACAGAATATAATTACATTAATAATATCTCGGGGTAGCCAAAATTTCGACCACTTCCGGTTAGCGGTTTCCGAGATATCAGGTAATTACCACACATTTCATGTGGCACGCCTACAGATCACAATTATCAACCGATATCTACGAAACTTACAGAATATAATTACATTAATAATATCTCGGAGTAGCCAAAATTTCGGCCACTTCCGGTTAGCAGTTTCCGAGATATCACGTTACCACATATTTCATGTGGCACGCCTACAGACCACAATTATCAACCGATATCCACGAAACTTACAGGATATAATGACAATAATAATATCTCGGAGTAGCCAAAATTTCGACCACTTCCGGTTAGCAGTTTCCGAGATATCAGGATACCACACGTTTCATGTGGCACGCCTACAGACCACAATTATCAACCGATATCCATGAAACTTACAGGATATAATAACAATAATAATATCTCGGAGTAGCCAAAATTCCGAATACTTCCGGTCAGCAGTTTCTGAGATATATGGTTACCACACATTTCATGTGGCACGCATACAGACCACAATTATTAACCGATATCCACGAAACCTACAGGATACAATAACAATAATAATATCTCGGAGTAGCCAAAATTTCGACCACTTCCGGTTAGCGGTTTTCGAGATATTAGGTTACCACACATTTCATGTGGCACGCCTACAGACCGCAATTATCAACCGATATCCACGAAACTTAGAGGATATAATAACATTAATAATATCGCGGAGTAGCCAATATTTCGACCACTTCCGGTTAGCGGTTTCCGAGATATCAGGTTACCACACATTTCATGTGGCACGCATACAGACCACAATTATTAACCGATATCCACGAAACGTACAGGATATAATAACAATAATAATATCTCGGAGTAGCCAAAATTTCGACCACTTCCGGTCAGCAGTTTCCGAGATATGAGGTTAACACACATTTCATGTGGCACGCATACAGGCCACAATTATCAACCGATATCTACGAAACTTACAGAATATAATTACATTAATAATATCTCGGAGTAGCCAAAATTTCGACCACTTCCGGTTAGCGGTTTCCGAGATATCAGGTAATTACCACACATTTCATGTGGCACGCCTACAGACCACAATTATTAACCGATATCCACGAAACCTACAGGATATAATAACATTAATAATATCCCGGAGTAGCCAAAATTTCGACCACTTCCGGTTAGCGGTTTCCGAGATATCGGGTAATTACCACACATTTCATGTGGCACGCCTACAGACCACAATTATTAACCGATATCCACGAAACCTACAGGATATAATAACAATAATAATATCTCGGAGTAGCCAAAATTTTGACCACTTCCGGTTAGCGGTTTCTGAGATATTAGGTAACAACACATTTCATGTGGCACGCCTACAGACCGCAATTATCAACCGATATCCACGAAACTTACAGGATATAATAACATTAAATGTGTGGTAACCCGATATCTCGGAAACCGCTTACCGGAAGTGGCCGAAATTTGGGCTACTCCGAGATATTATTATTGGTATTATATTCTGTAAGTTTCGTAGATATCGGTTGATAATTGTGGTCTGTAGGCGTGCCACATGAAACGTGTGGTAACCTGATATCATAGAAACCGCTAACCGGAAGTGTCCGAAATTTTGGCTATTCCGAGATATTATTTTTGTTATTATATCCTGTAAGTTTCATGGCTATCAGTTTATAATTGTGGTCTGTAGGCGTGCCACATGAAATGTGTGGTAACCCGTTATCTCGGAAACCGCTTATCGAAAGTGGCCGAAATTTAGGCTACTTCGAGATATTATTATTGGTATTATATTCTGTAAGTTTCGAGGATATCGGTTGATAATTGTTGTCTGTAGGCGTGCCACATGAAACGTGTGGTAAACTGATATCTTAGAAACCACTAACCGGAAGTTGCCGAAATTGTGGCTATTCCGAAATATTATTATTGTTATTATATCCTGTAAGTTTCATGGTTATCGGTTGATAATTGTGGTCTGTAGGCGTGCCACATGAAATGTTTGGTAACCCGATATCTCGGAAACCGCTTACCGGAAGTAGCCATAATTTGGGCTACTTTGGGATATTATTATTGTTATTATATCCTGTAAGTTTCATGGATATCGGTTGATAATTGTGGTCTGTAGGCGTGCCACATGAAATGTGTGGTAACCTGATATCTCGGAAACCGCTTACCAGAAGTGGCCATAATTTGGGCTACTTTGGGATATTATTATTGTTATTATATCCTGTAAGTTTCATGGATATCGGTTGATAATTGTGGTCTGTAGGCGTGCCACATGAAATGTGTGGTAACCTGATATCTCGGAAACTGCTAACCGGAAGTGGTCGAAATTTTGGCTACTCCGATATATTATTATTGTTATTATATCCTGTAAGTTTCGTGGATATCAGTTGATAATTGTGGTCTGTATGCGTGCCACATGAAATGTGTGGTAACCTGATATCTCGGAAACCACTAACCGGAAGTGGTCGAAATTTTGGCTACCCCGAGATATTGTCATTGTTATTATATCCTGTAAGTTTTATGGATATTGGTTGATAATTGTGGTCTGTAGGCGTGCCACATGAAATGTGTGGTAACCTGATATCTCGTAAACCGCTAACCGGAAGTGGTCGAAATTTTGGCTACTCCGAGATATTATAATTGTTCGTATATCCTGTAAGTTTCATGGATATTGGTTGATAATTGTGGTCTATAGGCGTGCCGCGTGAAATGTGTGGTAACTTAATATCTCGGAAACCGCTAACAGGAAGTGGTCGAAATTTTGGCTACTCCGAGATATTATTAAAGTTCCAATTTCATATTTTCTAAGAAAGTCAAAACATAATTATTTCTATGTCTTTTGCTCAAAAGGTTGTCAACTCACTATTATACGATCATGGGCAAAATTTTAAAGGTGTTAAAATGGGTGACACAAGCTGATTGAGGATATAGTAACTGAATTACCTCCCTTGTTTTCCCATTCCTCACCATGGACGGCCATCTTCAAACGTTTGAATTTGAAGTTAAAAATGATATTTTTGCCAATTTATCAACTGGCAATAGTGAATTATAGGATTAATAGGATTATTCTTTAACAAGGTAGGACTGTTTATAGGTACAATCTATTTTAGGGCTTTATTTTAATAAATTTTAAAAATATAACTTAAAAATATGCTATTGGAACTTTAATGTAATTATATTCTGTTAGTTTCGTGGATATCGGTCGATAATTGTAGTCTGTATGCGTGCCACATAAAATGTGTGGTAACCTGATATCTCCGAAACTGCTGACCGGAAGTGGTCGAAATTTTGGCTACTGTGAGATATTATTATTATTATTATATCCTGTAAGTTTCATTGAAATCGTTTGGTAATTGCAGTCTGTAGTCATGAGGATATTATGAAATTATTGCTTACCACATGTGGCAAATAGCCACTGCCTTTAATAATCCGGTGTCATTTGCATTGTTCGCTAAAATATCATATTTTTTACAGCTTAAATTAATTAATTATTTTTTGATGCCAGAATCAAAATATCAACGATATGTCACGGCATGGATTCAATATTATTTAAAATAGGCCTATCAATAGATGAAGGCGGGCTAGATCTATAAAAAAAACAACCTCGGACTGTTATTCCTTATTAGAGATCAATCTATTTCAATGTAGTTTGTTAGTGCCAATGAATTCTTAATTTTATTTGTTATTTTAAAAAGTAAACTTTTTGTTGTCTAGTGAATATTGATTGTCAACCTTATCATCTATCTCAATTTGATTTCGTCCTATAATTTTTCTAGGCGGATCAGATACAAATGAAGTTGTTTAATATGGATTTTAGCCTACCATGAAATATCTAATTGTAATTTATGTCTCCTAATTGCATGTCATTATATTAAAAAATAGATAATTTATATGTATATAACTATTTATGAGAAAACAGGATTATAACAGTGGGTATTGGTTTAAAGTCAACTCGCCACAAACTTGGTCATAGCTCGATTTGTTTTTTGTGCGAAAAGCCCGAAGAAGGCTATCCAACTCAGTGTCATCATAGAGCTGCACTAGACCGGGAAGTTCGACTAGATGTTTATGTTACATCGCATACGCGAAGGCATGTTACAGGAACATGTATTATCAACCAAATTTGTTTTAATCTGAAATAAAAAACTAAGCAGCTAGTCTTGAATCTACAGTTTTCTAGTTAGAATTGATGTTTTATATTTATTTCTTTAGAGATTTACTTCAAAGTCTAAAAATAGTGTGTTTATAGTTAATATTTCTTATTTAGATTGCAATAAAAACTGTAAGGTTGTAACTTTATTAAATATACATGTACATAATAATAAATTTTAAAAAATCTTCATATTTTTATCAACTTCATTTGTGGGAAATTTTCTTGTCCCTTATTACTTAAATTTGAATAGAATAACACTGAACAATCTTCCAATTGTAAATTTAATATTAGGTGCAATAAAGTGTAAATATTTGATAGTTACGCTGTTGCCTTTTCCCTATAAAATATTTTTTCAATAAGTATTATTTAGTTTAAAGATACGTAACCATTAGAGAAAAAGAATCGTGGTTTATATAAATTCGTCTCCTTTATGTTGAATATATAATGTACATGTTCCTTGCTACACCTCCATGAATTATTGAGTGCAAAAAGTACTCTATTGAAGGTCACAAAAAAATTTCTAATTTACTATTATTTACTGGATGCATATTAGCAAGGCAACATCAAGATCCGTTTAGACCGTCGTGAATGTGTCCTTCTCGTTATCTTAGATTAATTCCTGGCTTTTCACACCGTAAACCACGGTATCTTTTCTACATGGGCTACGATCTGATTGTGGTGTTACTGAAAACGACCTTAGTCTGTTATACTCTTCTAACCGCTCACAACGTGTTCTAGCCCTTCTGTTCTGGCTTCCGATGTACCCCAAGGGTCCATCTTTCGACCGATATTGCTTAGTTTATACACTTAATCACGTGGCCTCATAGTAAGACATAATGGATTATTATTTCATCTTTATTATTATTATTATTTATTATTATTACAGCATATTTATAGTGCACCCTTTCATATAACATGTTCAGGGGCACTTTACAAAGTGACAATGTAATCATAAATAAACAACAAGATGTTAACGATTGCATACAGAGTCAGTTAAAAGCCTGATTAAATAAATGTGTTTTAAGTTGTTTTTTAAAAGAATATAGAGATGTACAACATCTTAAACTAAATGGTAGATTATTCCATAAAACAGGTGCTTGATAACTAAAAGAGCACTGACCATAAGAGACTAGTTGAATAGTTTTGGGCTTTAAAAGTAGTTTATCTGATGTACGTAATGTTCGGCCGGGTGTATAAAGTTCTAAAAGATCTGAGAGGTAAACAGGAGCTAGATTATTTAAGCATTTAAAAGTAAGTAACAAAATCTTAAAATCAATTCGATATTTAACAGGTAACCAGTGTAAATTGTATAAAACAGGAGTTATGTGGTCACATTTTTTAGTTAAAGTAACAAGTCTAGCAGCAGTATTCTGTACTTTTTGTAATTTATCTATAAGCTTTAACGGTAAACCAACTAAAAGTGAATTAAAGTTATCTAATCGAGAAGTGCTGCTGAGTATTGAAACTTGTATTGCAGACATTAAAAACTTGCAGGCAATTTACTTCACAAGTACAGTGTATGATAAACTCCCAATATAGTTAGCCAAACTAGTGCAGACAAAATAAATAGGACTTATACTCAATTTCATGTTACATCAGTGTACATATTCGTAATATTGCGCTAGGTAATGCTTTCTTTGGAAATAATTTTAATGAATGATTAAAACGCTCAAGTATGAAGAATGAAATGCAATTGGGTTTAGCATCTTATTCAGACTGGGTTACCGGTAATGAATACGTGACTCGTATGAAAAAAACATCCTAAAATTACGATTTTAATGCATTTTATTTTTCTTTGGAAGTATTTTTGAAAAATCAGTGTGGTTTAAAAACATGGGTCCATAACTAAAAGGCTAGACTGGTTTGTTTTTTTAAAAAAAAAAAAAAGAAATTCTGTCTTTACGTTTTAAGGAAGTAAAAAAAAATGGTCTTCGTATTATTATCAACTGCATAAATATAGGAAAGTTGTCGTCTAGTCGTTCACGAATTTACGACGTAACGTAAATTCACCCATATCTCATTTCACTTTTAACAGCAGCTTGCATGACCACAATATAAATACATTTTCAACAACAACACCCCACCCCATCCCGCCCACCTCCCCAAAAAGATATTACTCGAAGCAACCAATGTAGATGTATATCTCCATAGAAGTATAAAAAGTTCCCTTTCCGTAATATTTTCATCCTTGATTTGACAGACAGCGAATAAAATGGAGAAATGACGAGTAATGACTTCCCCACCTTAATCGATATGATTCTTACGTTAACCATGACAATTTCACCACAGGGAATAATATAAAAGCCAACTTCTTAAGAAAATAAAACAAACGGACAAGAACATTGTAAAGGTAAGTTGTTGTAAGGACAAAGGGTGGAGTGGGGTTAATTCTTTGAAATGGATTCCATGGTAAGGCATCATGGTGGTCCATAAACTCACTGTTATGTTGATTACTATGTATATTATTATGTTAGTGATTGATTTCATTGTAGTTTGGATAGGTATGATTTAAATTGTATTAATTGATTTCGAAAATATTTGATTAAACATGTACATTCAATAGCCTTCAACATACAAATCTTGAATTTGTGGTTTACATCTACATCTTGGTTATCGGATGGTTGAGATTTAAATAGATTTAAACACTGGCGAGATTTAACGCAAAAATGGATAATTGAGAATCATCCTCGATTGTCAATTTCGTTGCTGCGATAATAAAAAATAATCTACGCTAGATATTCAATGAATTAAAATCAATTTTTAGAATTTATTTAGAACTATTTGAATTTGAGCGCGTATTTCATTGTATAACGTATAAGCTTGCGAGGAAGGGCTTTTATGGAGGCACTCTACTATACGTCTATAACATACACAATGAATTTAGACTGGACCAAATATGAAATGACTTTCATAAATGATTTTCATCCACCGGACCATTATTTTAGTAACTCCTAAATAGACCCTCCAACGGCGATGATGATGCTTCATATTGCATAAAAAAGTATTGGGTTCAGTTCTTGGGATGAACTCTTTAAGTACACGTTGTACGTTAGTATACTCAATTTGATTAGACAAAAGCAAACTCTTATGTAATTTCGAATCTAGTAATTTGGAACGTGTGTTCATCCGGTCCCGCACTAATTAGTTATAATTTGTTTAAGTGGGGGGGGGGACAATTTGCTATTTTATTAGTAAAACATCTGGTAATTTGGAACGTGTGTTCATCCGGTACCGCACTAATTAGTTCTAATTTGTTTAACGGGTGGGGGGGGGGAATTTGCTATTTTATTAGTAAGCCATGAATTTGTAATTAAACTACTGGGCTTTCGTACTTAATGTCTAAGTTCTGATCCGGGTTCGGCAACGAATTAGCCTGGTATCATTTAATCTTGTGTATTTGGAGGGTTGGGATGGCCTAGTGATTTAGAGTGCTGCGCTTCGACCTCTTGCTGGCCGGTCACCTCTTGCTTGCGGCTGTGGTTTCGATCCCCGGTGTGAGCCTATGTGGCATGGAGATGGGGGCGCCTCACAACCTCGTGGGTTTCCTCCGGGCACTCCGGTTTCCCCCCACTGCTAAAGACCCCTACGCGCAAGCGAATTATTGAAATAAAATTTTTAAAAAACATATGTTAGTCCCGAAATGACCTAGTTTGTGTCGAGTGGACGTTAAAACCCATTTCTCTCTCTCTCAGCTCTTCCGAAGAATTTCAGCAAAGTCGCTTTCGAACTCCAAGACAAACAATCGATGCGTGCTTTCCGGTCGACCTCAAATTTTCGGGATTTTACAGGATAGGCCTCGGCCCGTTAAGTCCACAATAAGACCCACACTTGTCCCCTTAGACGTTGTTTAAGGCCAAACATAGTATGTATTAATGGTCTTATTTGTTATTCCCATTTTGATGGGATAATCGCTATACGATAACTTTTTATCTCCATTATCAGAAAGTGAGTTTGTTTGTTTTACTACAGGAAGTACAACAAAACAAATCATCACTTAAATTCCAATGAAACTGAATTATTTTTTTCTGACCAAGATCAAAAAGGGTTTTATTTATCTGGAAATAAGTCGAATCAACCTTGATAATTGTGATGGTGATTTTTTTCTATACATATTGTATTCTGATTTTCAGTCCTGAACATTGAAGTAATAAATACCATGGATACAACACCACCCTTCAGTAACATCACATCCGGCGTTGGTGGTATGATGGAAAATAACACCTACGATATGACTGGTAGCATGATGAACACGACAATGGCGCAACTTGTAACAACTTATAAATCAAAGCCTATCTTATATTTATCGGAGGATGAGAGTCTGAACGAATTTATTGAGTTTAGAGCAGCTTGGGCGTTGGATACAATTTACGCCCCGATATGTTCTGCGTTAGGAATACTAGGAAACACGATGTCCTTTCTTGTGTTGATGCTATCAAAAAGCACAACGACCTACCAATACATGGCCACCATCTCTTGCACTGACACCCTAGTTCTCATCCTCAATATTTTGTTCCTCGTTCGAAAATTTCCAGGGCACGAGATTTTCTTCGAAGGGACATGTAAATTGATTATGTTCCTATTTTTCTTTGCGATTCATTTTAACGTGATCATTATGGTAACAATGACGTTGGAGCGTTACCTAGTCATCAAGTTTCCTTTGAAAGCATCGGGATGGTTCAGCGTTCGAAAAGCACGTATTATTATCTTGATAGAATTGTTGATAGTCTTTCTGTTGGATATGCACAACTTCTTTACCCGTCAAATGGTTCCAACTGAAGATGGCACAGAGACACAATGTTCCTCTGAAGGTGAAATGAATCAGTATTTTCTTAGCAAAGTTTATCCGTGGATTGATGCCGTATGGTATTGCTATTTGCCATTATCGTGCCTGTGTATCCTGAATATACTCATCATCACACAGGTCAAGAAATCCGGTAAAAAGCAGAGACGTATGACACAAACCGATCGGGCGTCAAACGCCAACAAAGCGGATAGCAGCGCCCGAGAACGCCAGATCACCACGATGCTTCTTCTGGTTACATTTTGTTTCCTTTTGTTTGTAAGTCCAATGGCCGTTATAACCGTCGTTGAAAAATACATGTGGGTAAGAGAGACTCCCCATGAATCGGCTGTATACCATTTGGTGAGGACTGTCTTTAACAACATGATGTACACAAACCATGCCTTGAATTTCCTTCTTTACTTCATGAGTGGAAAGCGATTCAGAGACCAGTTCATGGCGCTTTTGTGTAGCTGTCGAAATAAGCGCGGCCCCCTCACGTCAGCCGTGTCACAACTGACCGTAACCTCGCAGGCTGGGTCTACAATGAGCGTAGCTGTAGTTAGTGAGAATGTTGTCGGAGGGACTTCAAAGAATGCAGTAGAGAGGTAGAAGACTAAATACCCAGCGGGATGCCAGAAGGAAAACCATGGTGGATTGGAGAACATCTACAAATGTAAACTGGAAACTGCTTTCGAGCGATTTGCCGTGACCAAGGATCAACTGTTTCCTTTTAAGACTTGTTTCAATTTTGGTTAAGAAGATTTTCGTGATGCATACCCTGTTACCATAGTGCTGATAATTGTAGACAATTATTACACTTTTTAGAACTATGATCGGAAATGTTTCACCAGTCAGTCATATCTTCTGACATCACATAATATTAATAGTGTTTGATGTTGTTTGATGTATTTTATAAACTTCTAATTAAATTGACATGCATATATCCCCATTACATACCATTCTAAGGAATCCATATATCGAAATTGAATCAAGATGGGTATTAAATGTAAGAGAGAAAGACAATAAATCTATAAGGGCATTTGGCTGCTCAAATCAAGAAAAAACGTCGTTCAGCGGCTAATTACTGTAATGGCTTAGACGAAACTACGAATCTAGCAAATCGTTTCTACATTATAACAGTACAAGATTGTACTATGTGAACTGATCAGGTAAAAAAATAACCCCACAGTATTATGTGACATATCCACCGTGACCTCGTGGCTAAGAGCGGTATGAACGTGGTGCATGTTCCAATCCGGCGTTGTTAAATGGTGGCCTAATCCGTTCTCAATGTTCTTACCACGACCCCACCACGCTCTTATTATTACGCCCACAAAGATCCCGCCAAATGCATGTCGCTCCTGGACATCTGAGAGCGTAGTTGCCTTTACACATGGGGTTCTTTCCACAGACCACACTCTAAAATTTTGGCGCGTAGGGACGTATTTGCTATATGTAAAGGTAGTGTAAGAGGTAACCGTTACCGCTTTGTAAAAAATTAAGTCAGACGTTCTAAAAGAGAACGAACTGTTCCTTTAGTAGTATATGTGGCTTCTACAGTAATGTTATCTTGAACAATCTTTCATTTAAGTTTGTAACATGCACCGATTGTAATGTATTGTTAATGTTCAGAGTGGTGAAACATGTACTTATGTTCTGCACTATGATTATATTGACTTTACCTGGAGACGTCAATTAGAATCATATCACCTGCATTTGTTTAAAATCAATAACAATAAACAATGATATGTATGTGTACTATTCATATCTATCATCAATACCAGTGCAAGATATGTATTCCCGTCGATCTTTTAAAAACTTAATAGCTGTACCATTTTCCCTATAATATAAAATTTCCCATGGTTTTATTCACTTCAAAATGTATTCGAATCGGTTATTTAAAATTTGATTAAGAAAACAAAATCAAAATAGCAACCCTAGATAATGCCAATCGGATTTTAAATAGACCTATCACTAATATTTCGGGGAACAGGCTTGTTACACTGCTAACATCACAGATCAATGAAATTACATTTCTAGCTGTCTTTGTAACTACATGACGGAGTTGAACCACTTTAGACTGATACTCCAACGCCCCGAGACTATAATTATTGGTAAAACCGCGCCATGATGTGATCCCTGACTTGTATATGACAATGTGTAGGGTCGCCTTCCAGCCTTGTGTTTTTTCTCCACAATCTTCGGTTATCCCCAGCAGCTAAAAGCGCAAGTACGCAAGCGAATTAAGACATAAGATAGTTCAGAAATGAATTTGCGTTGGACGGACATTTAAGCCCCATTTTGGTCTTATCTCCTCTATATATGGCATAGTTTGTGTTGGATGCACATAGAGATCACATTTTGCGCTTCTCTATATCCGTTACGAAACTTAATTTAACTCTTTTACAAAATCTATAAAAATGGACCATGCTTACTTACTAAATACTAAGCATGATTACAACGTTGATTAACGTAGCTACAAAACTACCTTATGTTACAAAGACCATGCTTACTAAAGTTTGTAACATTATACACACAGTCATGTGAATAAATCATGAACTTTTCATGAACGCTGTGCTATACACAGGGTTTAATGGTACTGGTGAGATTGGAATGAAGCCCGGGGTAATATGTTATTTCCAGAACAAACACAAATAAGCTCTTTAAAGCCTGGACTGAAGTTTAATGTACATGTTTACATAGCTTATCAGTGTTTGGCATTGTAATGGTCTAATTTGTAAGGATTGGGAACACTGGGACAGCGGTCTGGTTGTTCTTGGAAGCATACAAAGGGTTTTAATGACCATCGTTTGTGTTCCATTGGGTCTAATAAAGACGAGTATACATCACACGGTGTGCTGTTGGTTGGGATAAATTCAGGTCTTTTCATGCCAGCGTTTACGCGGAACTTGGTTTTGTCCCCTTCCCAATGACTAGACCCTGCACCATTGACGGGTGAACACGCTGGGTAATCACAGAACTTTTCTTCGGTAAACACCTGTATCGAACCCGGAAACCGCCTTGTAAGTAAGTCCGTCCCTTACTCACTGAGCCACCACGACTCTTTTACACGTGATATGAGAGAATCCATTAATCGATGAGCATACATGAATCTGGTCTCTCTGTCGTCAACGATTATTCTAACCAACCTTGCATGTATAATATGATGTCTATTACTGATCAGCAGTGACTATTTGCTAGGCTGCTACAATCACTTGGGGGGGGGGCGGCATCGATGCGGATTAATGAGAGTTCGCAAATTTAACTTTTTTGAAGTGTTGGAAGTATATCTGGATAAAAAATGTTTCCTATTTGGTGAATGGGTATATAAAATGAGTAAAGGGCATCAGTTTACGTTACTTTATACGTCTTCTGTATGTAATACGTGCACCATCGAACCAATAATCGACGCCGTGTGGTTGGATGAAAAGGATTTCAAAACCAAAAGAGGAGAAATCTATGCAACAAGTAAAGAACAGACATATGTCGAGTGTAAAAGTGTAAACTATTTGGGTTATTTTGGTCTTCAATAGATATAATACTACAACAAAATACAATTATTATGGAACCATTTATTCTGAATAAAACATAATATAATGATGACACAGTTGGTACAAGCACATTTCCTTTAAAATGTCATGCCTGTCCTGTTTAATTTTTACTCACAAGACGCATATTACTGGAGAACGATACAGGCCAAAATATTCAGTCTCATTTATACAAAACTGTTGAATCAGATAACAATGCTATAATTTGGATTTCAAAAAGATGGTGGAAATTGCTGTTTTGGACATTTCTTCACTATTATTTACTCTTTCTGTGAACCTCTACGCCCCATAAGAGGAGAAAGCTTCCCTCCTAATTGCTCTCGTAGTTTGTTGGCATCCATCATGTCATGTCTCCCCATTAAGCTATCTGCCTCAAGAAGAAATTTAACTTCAATTCGTCCATAAACAACTGAGTAATGATAACATTAATATGCTGGGGAAAATATGAGATAATATACAATTATATGACTTCATGATTTTATTAAAGGATAATATTGGTGTCCGTCATTATCACATAATATGTGATAGAACTGGTTAAACACATTCCAAATATAATTTTAACACAGAGATCATTGCTATGATAGATGCGTATTGCGTAATTAAAGTTTCATGAATCGGAAGTGACGAACGCGAATGGAAAACACGAGTTATCCCTCTATATAACAGACTGAAGTGACGAGTGATGACAGATACAGTTGTTATGAGGGACTGCAAGAGGATATCTGACAATTCAATAAAGTATTTGAGTGTCATTAGATAAGAGAACACAAGAAAAATAGAAATAGTCCGTACATTCCCTTGTTTTTATTCTTTCTTTACCTTATAGTGATGCACGGACCTTTTCTGTTTTTCTTTCGTCTTCTCTTATCTAGTGGCAGACAATTCCTTTCATGAATTGTCAGATATCCTCTCACTTTTTGTCTTCGAGGGAATTATTAGTGAGCAGAAATTCGCCCATGTATCTGTTATCACTCGTCACTTGAGTCAGTTACATGTATATAGAGGGATAACTCGTGTTTTCCGTTCGCGTTCGTCACTTCCGATTGTTGAAACCTTTATTACTCATGTACCGTAGCAATGATCACTGTATTAAAATTAAATTGGGGGGGGGGGCCCAAAAGCCATTTAGACTAGTGTTAATGCATGCATGTTGGTGTCTACATGACGCTTCAGATGATAAAGAACAATAACAATGGATGTAAATCCAAAATAATGTCATTGACATAATATATTTACCAAATAATGAAGCGAATTCATAAGTCAAGACTGTGTAGCTACAAACTTTATATAATAACACGGGCAAATAAAACTGGTGTGTTAAATCACGGAATAACAATCTCCGGCTTACGGTTGCACCATAAAGAAGCAAGTTCTCTTAATATAGTAAGGTTGGTTTATCCACTCATTCACAGCACTCGGCAATGTAGGGGTAAAGAGTTGCTGTGCACTTACTGATATCCGGAATGTTAGAGTGCCCCACTTAGTCAAAATTTGCTCAAGTAAAAGTTGAACCCAGGGGCGTCAGTTGAATACAGTGTAGACACGAAGTATGTGCACAATCCGGGTAGATTCTATTAGTCTATAAATACCCATCTACGTGAAATTTCTTACAGAACTACCAGGCTACAGATCACTAATGATTTCCCCGTTGACTTGTATGTTAATTCTCGTCTCTTAGACCGGCGATAACCTTTTCCCAGGTTGTCAAAACGCTTCCTGTCGCAGATGGAGCAACATGTTGCAAGCATGTATGGGGTTCAGTAACTAGGGCATCATTAACTAGGACATTGCATAGGCACGACGCCACTCTGCTGCACCCCACTTTTAAAATCCTACGTACGGCCCTGCACGCTTCCTTAAGTCCATAATTAAAGAACAATATTGGTGTCAGTCATTATCACATATGTGATAGAACTCGTTAAACACGTCACAAAAATAATTTTGACAAGGAGATCATTAAGATTGCTACGATAGTGACGAACGCGAAAAGAAAACACGACTGACTGAAGTGACAAGTGATAACAGATATACGGCCGAATTTCTGTTCACTAATAATTCCTTCGAGAAAGAGAGTAAGAGAAATGGGATTTAACGTCCACTCGACACAGGCTAGGTCATTTCGGGACTTACATATGGTTTAATTTTATTTCATTAACTCGCTTGGGCGTAGGGGTCTTTAGGAGTGGGAGGAAACCGGAGTGCCCGGAGGAAACCCACGAGGTTGAGAAAGCGTTCCTATCTCCATGCCACACACGCTCACACCAGGGATCGAAACCACAGCCGCAAGCCAGAGGTGACCGGTCAGTGCGGCATCCAAACCCCCCTAATTCTTTCGAAGATCAAAAGTTGTTATGTGGGACTGCATAAGAATATCTGACAATTCATAGAGTAATTGAGCGTCACGAGATAAGAAAACACGAGAAAAATAGAAAAAGTCCGTACATTCCCTTGGTTTAATTCCTTCTATAGGGGAGACCGGGACACATTGAACCATTTTTGTTCACATACATGTTAGTCCTCCTTCCATATCAAATGTTTTTATTAAAAGATCTCTTTACTTGATTGTATTGTTTAAAGACGGGGGCTCCAATAGATATGATATACTACAACAAAATACAATTATTAAAAATTTGTATAGTATCATTTATTCTTAATAAAACATAATATAATGATGACACCGAGCCCAATTCAAATATACATTTGCATAACTTGGTACAAGCACATTTCACATAAATTTTCAAAGTTATCTTTTTCAATTTCTACTTAATAAATACAATTATGAGTGATCAAAATTCATTAATTGTCACGGAATTAATAAATAATTGTATTATGAATTTACGCTATCCCGTGGAATCATTAAGGGAAACAACTCTAATTTACATTTACAGATTATTAACATGGCAGCAAAAATGTTTGCATTTTTTCTTATCTTGAACAAAAGAACGACATTGTCCCATAGTCTTGCCGATTGTCAATCCTCTTTAATCTTGGAGAACTTTCATCTGGTGTCGATTCGAAATATTGGCCTTTTTTATTACTACAAATTGTTTAAACAAATAAGAAATTATGCACAATGATACTACGTTTCAAATAAGACATTTTAATAAGAACAGCTCCATGTGCGCCAACTTTTTAATCACACCATTTTCCACACGGCGTGTAGCATGCCATTTTGTTGTGTGTGTGTGTGTTTCGTTATTCTTTTTGGTAAACATTGCTTTTGATTTGCGTATGGTCGTGCACTAAAATATTATAACTTGTACTCTGGTTCTCGAATCTGGAAAACGTTTTGAACTAAACGTATCCCTTCACACATAACCCGAATCTACTCTTCCTGTGCACGTTATCAACAATACTCCTGAATATGTTGACTAGATGAAACGATTTTGATTATGTTGAAATCATCACCCTTATATATTCCAGTTATTCTAAAGATGTTATTTTTTATGGTTTCGTTAATAATATGCATATATAAGTACAATGTTTATTTCACATATATATTACATACATAAAATGCTAATAATTATGTACAATAGAATAATAATGGAATGGTTAGGATGCAAACTAACATCCTGCGCGATGCACAATGTCTTGTCTTCTACATGTATACACCATTAAAACGCGGTTTTGCCAAATATTCCGTGATACACACTACACAGAATAAATAGTTTGGCGCAATACATATATGCAGAAATATTAATCAGCGCATTATTATGCCAAATATTCGATGATGCATAGAATAATTTTACTTCTACATTTAATGAACTGCAAATATCATGTGATACTTAAATTGATATAATTGTTATTGACTATTGTCCATGTAGTGCATCACGACCAATGTGCGTTTCAAGCGCAAAACAATGCAAAATAGCCTTTCGCATTTCAGTCCTCGCATTTAACCATTACACATGAATTTGTAAAGCACCAATATACATCATAGCATAATATAATTATTATAACAACAGGAATGTGACTCAAAAATATAATAATAAAATAATAATAATAATATTTACTATATACAAATGTAATAATTGACAACATTTTTTGATTATTTCTTTCCTTAAGATAAATTTAATAAGACCTGCATATATTATTTTTATAACTATTTTTCAGCTCATGTATTGCTTTAGGTCGTTACATGTTGCCAACCCGAAGATATACAACAATAGCATCACGATATGTATGGCTGTTAGTAAGGGATTGCTGGGAAGGGCAGTTATTAGCGTTGGATTCATTTTATCAATGAATGTATACCACAAACGCAATGAAAATTTAAATAGCTAAATTTTCTTAAATAATTTGAGAAAGTCTGTGATTCGCCCAACCTACCTTCTAACGTAGAAGGCTTATAATATTTCAAAAAACATAATTGAATACGTTTAATATTAACATGGTGGTAGATTTGATTTTAATATATACATATTTAAAATATATTTAATCGCCAACATAAAACGCAGGCTTTTGTGGTGAAGCGCCATTTTCTTTATTATTATTTTCACTTCGTCTTCGTTTACCACTGAAATCAGAAATATATAACATTTCAAATCATTTACTTAATGTCTGTTCTATTTTGGTTTTTTTATTATCGTCCGTATATTTTTTTCTAAAACAAAACAAAAGATATAAGTATTGTAATGGGTCTAGTTGCTTAAAAAAACAGATGTGACGTCATCCTTTGTTTAATGGTCTCGATCTAAAGACAGTGTGTAATATATTTAAAAAACAGTCGGCTATCGCCTCGTACAGTATCAATACATTACTTAATGTCTCTCTCTCAACCATTAAACCATGCTAAATATCCGGATATACATGTAATTAGATTTTTCCCCGTTAAAATAGTGCATGTAAAGCATCTCGTCTTGTGGCTTCGATGTAATTAAACAAGCACCTCAAGAAGAAGACAATTCCGTTACATTTAAGCATGTCTCAACTAAATGTTGATACATTGTTTAGAAATAAAATAAGTCAAAACAATGATCGGATTCAATTTAAAACAGGCATTCACCCATAATTCATGCATGTGGACCCTATAATAATTGTGGAAAATTAACCTAAGACGGGTGCATTCAATTTCTAGTAGTACGCAGACTCTACCTTGTAGCGATACCTGTTGCAATTTATAGGCAAAAAAGTGGAATCTGGAAAATGTGTGTATAATGTTAATACCTGTCTTCGCTATCTTGTTTCAGTTTTAACCAAATCGCTGTTTTTGACATTTCTTCACTAATATTAACTCTTTCTGTGTCGACAGAACCCCTACGTATCATATGAGGGGCAAACTTTTCTCCTAATTTCTCTTGTTGTAGTTTCATGGCAGCCATCTTGTCATATCCGTCAATTAAGCTCTCGGCCTGAAAGAAGAAATTTAAATTAAATTCTTCATTAAACAAATTGTGGCCAAAAAACTTGTCTCGGGTTCACTGTGGTGCAGTACGGAGTCGCTCTGTTTAAACGAAAACCCGAGATCCTGTGTGTACATTGGTAGATGTATTAACATCCCTTCAAAATATCCCACATATTCTCTTAATTTTATTTGAAAATCCCCCGGAGGCCGGACTAAATAAAATACCGAAATTCGGAATATTAGCACTAGCCACTTGCAATCAATATTAACCAAACCAAATGTATTTCCAATATTCCGCGAAACAGGTGCTAACCTTAATAGTAAGTGCAGGGGGACTGCACCACACACAATTCTACACAAAAACAAATATACAGGTAAGACATAATGCTAAGAGACCACAAACAACAACAAATCAAAAAGAGTGAATAGATCCGGGGGCTAGCCGTATATGTCAGTATGAGTCATGATCTGGTATATGTTGCAAGAAATACGAATGCAAGCATATTGTTACATAAATTCCAACTATACAAGTAACCACATCGTTAAATGTATCAAAGAAGTAGGCCTAGTTCTAAAAAAAAGTATACTGATACTAAATCTGTATACCGTTAATATGTTTCCAGATCACTAAATGTCAATCAACAATTATGTTATATAAATCTCACTGGATGAATTGATGTAGAAAAGAAATGTCATGATAGATATTCTACACGGGAAACGTAAGCAAACTAACTCTCCCCGGAGCTCGGAATACAAATGAAATGCATGAACACAAAAAATCATTCAATAAATACCTCTTCCTCGTTTTCATTTAAAGCGTCCTCTTTCGCTTTCTTAGCAGCATCGGGCATCAAATCATCTAACCATTTTAACTCTTGACTAGGGAAGACATAATCCAATGCTTTACGCACAAAGCACGTACCCAATACCTGTTAAAATAAATAGACACCGACAAATTTATTTAGTGACTCTTAAAATATACATTAGCAAATAGATTTAAAATACAGATGCGACGTCACCCTTTGGTTGGCGTACCATTATTTCAAATAACCGTAGTTATTTTATACTAGTGAAATATTGGATTTGTGTGACGTATTTCACTGTAAAAGCACTTGCAAGTGTTTGTATTTTAAGTTGTTTAATGGCCTCGAGCTTAAGACATTGCATAATATATTGTGCGGCCCTCTTGTCGTGAGAGTATATTACTTAATGTCTCGCTCTCGAAAAATGAAACAATACATAATGGATTACCCAACAGAAACCCAAATACAAATTGAAATATGCGTAACCAAGTGATCATTAAGGATTTTTAGTTTTTAACTAAACACGACTTTCACATTAGGAAAATGCTGAATTTGTTTCGCTTTTAATATCCTTTGTTGACTTCTGACACTGCCACGCATACCAATCTGCGCTTGTACCGTGCGATAATCTTATTGACATGCGCACACATTGCTCGCGCGTAAGCAGGCATATCAAACATTTGTTTCATTACCTAAAGTTTTCTCCCCCTCGCACATTCCAGCGATCAGTTCCTTCTGTCCAGATCGCTCAAAAGTATTTCCCCAAATACCGCATGTAAATCATATTGATTTCATTACAGAGAGTTCTCTCCCCTCGCATATTCCAGCGATAGTATTGACTAAGAGGATCAGTTCGTTCTATCCAGATCGCGCATAAGTTTTTCCCAAAATCCCGAATGCAAATCAATGATTAGGCTAAAAAAAAATAGAAGGTAACTTAAAAACGAAATTTAAACTAATGATATACAAAACCAAACCTTCCAGGTCCTTCAGTGATAAAGTTGAATTTAAAATCAAACAAAAAAAACCCGTTCCAGGTCCTTCAGTGGTAAAGGTGAAATTTAAACTATACAAAATAACATCTATGTGGAATTTCACCTTCAGGTATAAATGATAAAGAAAAAATACGTACCAGTATCGGGAAAATTATAGACACTGATTTGAATGATTTAATGACCCATAATACAGCTAAACAGACGACTTGTATGGCGGTAAATAGATGAATTTTACGTATAGGAACATGTCGAACATAGGCGTGGTCGGGTTGATATTTGGCTGGCATGAATATTAACAATAATCGATCAATAAACTGAAAGACAAAAGAACGTTGAATATAATATTACAACAAATGAACTGTCCACGGGAAATGCCTTATTACAACACGAAATGAGTCAGGGTGTCGTTTAGAACCCAGTTGGGATGTGCGCGTAAAATTGACCGTGGCACCGCGATGTCTCATAGTACACAATATGGCATATTATGCCCGCCTTCGATGAAGAAAAGTGGGCGGTTAAACCCCATTTTATTTCACTATATGCAATGCGAAATTAAAATCGGAAATCGTTAGCTAAGTGAATAAGTAAGAATAAAAATGGGTGTCAAAAATATATAATCTTTTACCTGCATGCCTTTAAGAGCAGCAACACCCATATATAAAAACACACCGTATAATACAGCCATGGGGATAAACTGAAACACAAGGTCACAAAACATATTATGGTTCAAGAAGTTGTCGTATATTATATAGGACCATTTATGCCTGAACATGTTTGTTTATACACTAGGTGGTTCTCCTGTACGTACCATTCATGTACAATTTATTTGGGACCACTTTTCGAGATTTGTTGTTGGCAATGATACAAAAATGATCATAAACTGAACGATTTTTGTCTGTTGATTATATTAAGTTAAAAATAGCAAGACATACCTTAAGGACACCGGTAAACAGAACTGAAAGACCACTGAGTATTCCAACCAGTAAAGCTGTTACTCGCTGTTCTCTGTAGAAAAAATTAAAGTTTATAAATGATAATAACAACAGACACTGTACAAAACTTTCTTGAGGGCGTCCTTTTTTCAGATTACAAATATCAAGGATATACATACTGCCATGTAATGGCGTCCTCCGCTTAATCAAATAGTACCGATGACCTAGCAATTTCGGGATAAAGATTACATTTATGAAGCAAAAGAGCGCAAAGGGTATTGAGCATGCTATAATGTCAGATAAATAGTCATTGAGTTTTTCAACATGTTTATATATCAGAAGTAAAAGGTTTCTATGACTCATGACCTCTACCCCCATAATATTCGAAATAAAAGACTAAACAGACTATTCCATCGAGAGAAATTGATTAAAAATTATAATAAACGAATTCTAAAATAAAATTATATATCAATCACTTTACATGTATATACATTCCTATTACATTAATACGTACTATTAGGATCATATTCGTATATCTTAAGGTTCCACAGATGTTTCTTCTAAGTTTATAAAAGCTTGGGATATAAGAATTACAGGTAACATTTTTCTTTTGTCATACCGTATGGACATATTCATTCATAAACGAGGGATTTTTTTCAAAAGAAGAACAGTTCAGGGCGGTGATTTTTCTAACTGTTTTCACAATGGCAATATTTACCTGACTCCAAGGAAAGTTGGTCGTTCACCAGGAGCTGTACATTCTGATTCTTTCTTTAAACTCATCACATGAGCTAAAGCTGATACAGTAGCGGCTACGTACCACGGTAATCCCAGAAGAGAACAGATAACAATACAAATAGCCACAACAAACATGTCTAAATGATATCCACTTCCTTTCTGCAAGTACAAAAAAGTAAACCAACTTTAACAGTGATAATTAACACCAGAATAATACAGTATAACTGATACGTATGAAAAAAAAGCCACTAAATGTATTAAGGCGTCATAGAAGATAATGCCACATCTCCATACAGATAACGATAATAATTCTTCAGTGGCATTGAGTAACTCGATAGCTTAATGAACTATAAAGCCTACGCGAAGGCAATGCTCTTCGAAGCGTCGCCTAAAAACATTGGTAGCTGCTTGCTGTTAAGTTAATGCTACGTTGTTTTGGGTTTGTTTTTGTTTTGTTTTTTTTTTTGCTCCAGGCAGTTGCCAAATATCACTAAGGGATTTGAACAAGGGATTTGTGTCGTAGGCGTGGTAACTGGCCGTCGATCATGTTCAATTGGTACAACATCTGATATCTGATTTTGGTACGAACAATATCAACAACCATCAGTCGCGTAACACCGATGACCCAATTGTCACTGCTTTAAAACTTGGAATGTAAATAATCTGCAAATAAGCCCAAACTAAGACAGCGTAAAGTCGACATCCTTGTATAATCATTTTCACACACCCTCAATTTATTTTCCTTTCTGTTGACAATGACGGCTGTAATCTGTTGATCCATGAAGATAAGGATGGTAGCTAAAAGAGCAGGTACAATAGCAGCAGGGATTAAATACCAGGGATTCTTGTCGCTCATAGGATTAATAAACCAAGGTCTACCTGGACGTGTTGGCTGTAAAGGATAAAGAGAGCAATTAATTGATTTATTTTCTGGTCTCTTATTCTTGCAATTTTGTGATACTTGAAGCACAGAGTAAGTTGATACCAAAACTACTTATTTCAATTATTTCAAATTATAAGGTTAATGGAATTTTGGAACTTGAAACGGCTGCATAATGGTTTTATCGAGATCAGTTCTATTTACCTTGAATTCAAGAGGCACTTCGAGTTTAGGTGTAGGTATTCCAATAGCAGCGTCTAAGCCAACCATGCACAGAATGGCAATAAGAACAGCAAAATCCGACATTGTTTGCCTGACCTGTAATAAGTTTCAAATTATTTAGCCAAATAAGTTACAGGAAGGAAGTTAGTATTCTATAAAATATATTATCTTCTATCTTACTTTAATGTATCATTACATGCTAATTCAGTCAACTGGAGACAAATGCCAGGGTATTATGGACTAGTAACCAGACACGCGACCAGTTTGAATTGTGACGTCCAATTAAAAGTCGGAGCATCATCCACACGCATGTCAAGAATCATGTTGATCGATGGCGCTTTTTAGCACTGACTATCAAGGATTATATTTCAGTTATTTAACTATGGATTCAGCAAAACATATTTTCAACGGACATCTCTGTTAACATCAATTTTAAAAATATTTTTAGTTAAAGCAATCTATTATATCAATTTTTTAAATACTCACATAAGAAGGGAAGAAGGAACTATTTTTAGCGTTTGTCAAAGCACTGGCAATAACAAAGGTTCCAAGGAAGAGCAAGACGGAGAGGAAGAAGGCATCGGCTATATAAACAGGCGTGTCACAACCAGGACCAACCAATGTACCATTCATCTTTGTACATTCTTCCTTGGTTAGTAATGCCCAGTTGATTGAACTGTCATTGTAAAGCGTTGAATTCAATGTGTTGTTCAAGCCTTCGATCGTGTAACTAACAAACTGGGTCATTGAAGGCATCGTTGAGTTCAACATTGGCAAAACTAAATCGTGGGAATCGGTTTCGTTGAAGCTGGTAATGTTTGGTGCCAGACATTCGCACTGGTAGTTGAGGATCTGATCGGGATCTGTGTTGACAGGACAAGTTTTCAGAATACCTGCTAACTTCTTGAAAGCTTCAGCAATGAAGATGACAGCAATCAAACAAGCAAAACTTTCTTCCGTAAAGCGAGTTATATACCGAACCAAAGCACTTAAGTCAAAGGCTACAATAACTATCAAAATGATAGCCGTCCAAATTCCGATCCAACATCGAAAAGGTAGGAAATCAAGTTTATTGTCACTGAAATATAAAGAACGATTCTTTAAATAACAAGAATAATTAATGTGAGAGAGGTAGTAAAATGGGAACGTCCACTCGACACAAACTAGGTAATTTTGGGACTGGTTCAATTTTATTTCAATAATTCGCTTGCGCGTAAGGGTTTTTTAGCGGTGGGAAGAACCGGAGAAATCTCACGAAATTGGACAGGCGACCATACTCCTTGTCACATACAAATAATTTATGTGAAAGTACGTGTTATTAAATGGTTAAAAAGAGTAAACATATCTCAACAATAGATTAATTGATATCTATTAAATCACACCCATGTGCAGGTGAAACTCACAAATAACTTGAAGTTGTATCTGCACTACGAAATTGTTATAGTTTTGAAAATACAGAAGCCCAAGACAACTTTATGTAGATAAGAGAATGTTGGGCACGAGTAACCAAGTTTTATTGTGGTCGAGACCTAAATCACCTTGGTGTATAACAAGTCTGGACCATTACAAATTTGGGCAACCATTTGGCAACTACACTTGAATATCAATGAGAAAGAAAAATAAAATAAGTATAGCACTTAGGAATCATTTTTATTTAATTATAAGATGTTCAAGCGAATTAGCCAAGAAGCAAGCTCCGACCAAGGCTGCTGAACCACCATACCAAGTCCACTCGTTCACCAGTGGATCCGTGTTGTATATTCATTAAATACCAATGACAATACTTACAGGCAGAAATTATACAAAATCATCTCTAACACCAACATAGGACCTGTACTACCCAATATATTCAGTGGTTGACCAGCAAACAAAGCAAATAAAACACCAACAATAGATGCTGTTAAAATGCATTCCATTGTTCCCTGTTACAAGAAAATCACGAAAAGATATAAGAAACATGGTATTAAGTTATTAAGATAAAAAATTAAAAAAATATTCTTCACCACATTAATAGATATATGTTTGAAATCAATTTTTTTCGGTTGGATTTTCAAAGGGACTAAAACAACGTCAAGAAAAACAAAAGCTGGACATGGGTATTCAGCCATAAAATTTAACTCTCGGGTAGATTATTGCCGGGTAGATTATTGCCGACAGGTACTTACCATGTATTGATCAGTCGCTTGACCAAGTAGACCACCGAATGTAACATTGGGTGTGAGAGTAGCTAAATATAAATATATAACAGACGCAACACACTGGATGTGAAGACAATCTTTAAAATCACTTCCATACCACGGCAACTTTCTTTTTACATCAGCGATTAGGCCACCAAATATTCTAAAATACGAAAAGAGACATTCATAATAGAAAACAACAATATTATGGTACATGTTTAACATTCGGAATATCATTTAAATCAACAAATTAAGCGTACTTTCTGGGTTAAAATAGGCTTATATTTGAATATAGCATATGAATATGGATCGCTACAAAAATTGTTGTCGAAGCTTTCCAGATCTGACTGAAGCGTAACGCACCTTCCAGATCTGACTAGGGTAGGATCACAGTGAGATTCTTCTTCTTCAACTTCAATAAATTCAGCTGGTTTAATCTTCCGTGTTTCCTAAAACAAAAATTATAAAACATTAAAAAATCACAATGTCGCCCATATTGGTTATTAGCTAAATCCTCGATCGTACATTTATCGCATTACAACGTGGAATTAACCCCAAACCAAAAAAAAATAACACCGTACCATTAAGGAAATAGCACTTGGCTTTCTGTATTTAAACATTATTGATCACAATATAATTACACACAATACATAATAAATCATATGGATTCAAAACAATCCTTAAAGTTTATATTATATTACCATTCGAAAATGAACAAGAGATCAATTGCTTAAACAAAATAGCATATTCGCATATACTTGTAGCATTAGGGGGAAAGTAGACAGCCAATAACGTCAGTAGCCTTGATAAAATGTATTCGATATATTAGGAACATTTCAACTGTGATAAATGGAACAAGTTTGAATTGTTGCCATTAACATAGTTGTGAAAATAAACTTAATAATTACCCACCTGCGAAGGAACACTTTGAGGAGGTTCAATTCTGATTTTAGGATCCCATTCTCCAGGCGGAAGAGCTGTTACCTGATCTAAAAACTCATCCACACCAGCCAATATATCATGGCGAGTCTTGGCCTTATATACTACTTCTCTAAATACCTATAAACCAGGAACATACAGTGAATGGGACATTTATGAAGGGGTTACTGAGGGGTGTGTTGTGGGGAGGGGTAGTATTTCGGCCAAATAACGTTAAAGTGCGACTGTGCTTGCAAAATACTACGGCTGGACTGTTACTTCGAATCCCAGCTATCAAAATATATATTTTACACGCACACCAACGTATGCACGGGCATTCCATCATGCACCTTTTACAACACAAGGAGCGCGCAATAAAAAATCAAGTTATTGTGCTGGGGGATGGGCGGATGGGGCCTTAAATCTCTGGCCTGCTCCCAATCCTACCCCATCTCCGTTAAGCATGATACTTTTTTTTTTTTTTTAAAAAAAACCCACCAATTTAGATGTTTATTTTCAGAAAATAACACGTACCTCATCTACCATGATGGTTGACATAGATCGACCGATTTCATAGTTTTTAGTTTGACTTCCAGGTGGTCCGAGAAGGAAGAAAATATAACGTGTGGGTAAAGGCACTTCGGTTAGATCACCTATTGTTCGAGACTCTGATAGTCTTATTAAGGCTGTCACTTGATACTTCAGACCATCCAGCTCACCAATCCAGATATTAGCTGCTTCAGATCCTTCAGGAATTTTTCTCATAAACTGTTGATTTAACTGAAAAAGCGAAACAACATAATTATGTAATATGTAATATTATCAATCTGGAAGAGCAAAGAAATTCAACCAATACATAAAAACAACAATTATTAGGACTTCACTAATGGAACGCCACACTGCACACATAACAATAGCAAATAAGGCAAACTGTATATTAGCCCGAAACTGAACAATTTATTGACAATAATTTTCAAAGGGTACAATTTTAAGATGCGAAGCGTATCCGCCCACGAGGAATATTGCCGTTATTAATAAATAATATCGAAGGTTACCTTGGTAGATGATGGGGATTCTGGAAGGTCTCCATTTTCAAGCATATTTGGGCTGCTTGATGGGTTTCCTCTTGATATACTTTTACTGGACTCTACAAAGTTAATAATCATGTCAAATTGAATCGGGCTGCATTCGTTTACCTTATATCTATAGCTTGCAAACAAAAATGAAACAACAATTAATGGAGATAAACCATTTATTTTATGAGGTGGACATCTTGTTAACCGATTTTAGTATTCATTTTCGCCTGCAGTGGAACCCCAAGTTAGCTATGCAGTACATGTATATCAAAACTGCTATATATGGAGGCGTAACATAAAAACCAATGAAACATACTCTTAATACATTTTTTTCTGGATCAGAAATCCGCCGAACCCAATTTAACATTAATGTAACGTCTTTAAAACAGTCTTCAGACAGCCCAACTTTAAAAGTAATTTTCCCTAATACTCTAGAATAATTCGCTATGTATTTACCGCACAAAACATTGTTAATGTGAAAAGAATGATTATTGTCTTTTTTACCTCGCCCTTTAACATTCATTTGACCAATTAGAGCCCTTGATAGACGTCTTCCCAAATTCATACTCTCAGGATCAACAGAGGAACGCCGTCCTCCGCGCTTAGAATGCTGGAAGCTATGGGGTGCTAAGAATGCTGCTTTAACCTGGTCTCGTAAGCCCTCCTCTAATAATTTGGCATTGATAAGATTATCCATCAACAGGTCTAAAAAAAAATAAAGTTGTTAAATAGAAAATTAATGCAATTGCTGATGTGAGTTGATTTATTTACCAAAACAAATTACAGTAGAGCTTATGCAAGATAAAAGTTATTCTATGATCAGTTTTAAGCCAGAAAAATGAAATAATAAATTGGAAAGTAAGTATACATAACATTTATTTCCCCAACAGGTCTATCAACCATTATAGGGTCGAGATTTCACCATCCGAGCCGAAAGTAATATTTGCTGATTAAGCGCCGAATTGTTGCCAATCACTATATTTTCTCATCCCTACATGGATTCAAACTTTCGTATCTAGCATATTCCTTTAAGATTATGTTCCCCTACTAGGCACATTTCCAGCTCTATTGTTTAATTATGTATAATTTTTTACCTGCGACTTGTGTGATATGGTATGCATCAACAGATAACATGACAGCTCCAGATAATAAACTGCTTCTTAATTCAAACAATGAATGGAGAGATAGAGATGCTACATGAGGTTTGGACCATCTTGATCCCCCTTCTTCAACATCTTCTTCGTATTTAACCCATCTAAAAAATAAGAGTGTATACATATTACATAACAAACTATGTGGTTTGGTTTCCCCTGGCATCGTATAACCACCCGGATGGAAGAAAAACTGTGGTTCCGTGCATCCATGGTCGTTGTCCGGGCAAAGTGTTCCTCTTGACACACTGTATGGTGAATGTCCGTCTTCATAAGCCCAGTTAAGGCAGATTAGTAGGACGTTAAGCCTCATTTTATTTATTTTTTTTTTGTGCAATGAACACCTTAACATATATGGAAGCAAGGCCTGGGTATTCATGTGATTAGTGATATGGTAACTGTAAAAAGAAACTCTAAAACTCCCGGAGAAGTCCCAGCACACCAAAATACAGTTTCGAATGCCTAAGACAACCTAGAACCGAATTGATGTTGTAACATGTTTGAAAAACGTTACCTGGCTGTTTCCTTCCATTGCATAGCATCAGCTAGTTTATACAGTACATCCATCTGACAGAATATATCAGGATAATGAGTATCGTCATCATTGTCACCGAGTAGATGCTGAATCTGTTCACTGGGAGTTAAAGATGCTAGAAAATAAGGAACATGTTCGAAATTAGACTTGGAAATATATATTCAGAATCTTTACGTCGCTTGCATACCATACTAGCCGTGTCATTTAGATACGTAAATACGTCGCAACAGATATGTATTTTCTTAAAAGATAGGAGAGGTAAACCAGAACAGTAGCCGCTTTCTAAATGTCGTGTTTTAAATATTTAGGAAGTTTTCAAAGAAGATCGTTGAAAACTTTATAACTATTAATTATATGAAATTGTGACTGTTTTATCACAAGTAAGCATATCAGAGAAATAATACAAAATGTAAATACAAAGATATGTTGAAACATTATCACAATCACCATAAATTTACCAACAACCTTTCACCTTAACAAATACCACATAAACAAATACATAACAAACAAACACCCTATAACTACGACTTAACACAATAACAGTAAGAGTGACTTTGCTAAATCTTGACTCGCATTTACATGTGAGGATACACTTCGCTGGAACTAGATATTGTTTTGACAGTGATGGCCAGGTCCAAAGTCGCTTTCTTAAACCCGATAGCTAACTAAAACATACAATCTTTACAGTGGTACTAATGGCAGCATGGGCGCGTATAAAAAGACGGCGTCGTTCACGTCGAAGCATGTGTCATCACTGTCGTTGCCCATCTAATTTATACGTATAATACAAATACTACATTACTAAACCTTTCACCAAAATTACTTACTAAACATTGGCTCTGTAGATGCTGAAAATTTGTAAAAGTAAGAAAATATCTTCATGATTGTATGGATACCTTTTAATATGTCATTGTGTCAAATACGGAAATAATAGGGAAGCAAATCATCGGCGCTACTGACCGTTCGTTTCTTCGAGGCATTTGTGCAGATTATCCCCGAAGCAAGGCATCATATTTGACCTTTTGAATGTGCGTTAAGGGGGACAAGGTTCTGTCAATTCATGCAGTTTTACCTAACATGCCATTGCTACTAATGCATGCAATCCAAGGACGCAAAATGTATTAAGATTCAGATATTGACTTCACACTTTTACGAATTATGAAATATCACCGCGAAGATAAATATCAATATCTGACATAAATATGAAGTTTATATTTCGATAACTAACTGACATAAATATAAAGTTTATATTTCCATAACTATCAACATTAATCCGATATGTTATTTTAGACAAATATCTACAGCTAACGGTGTTAATATTTCGATATCAAAATCTAATATCTACACGATGCCTATGTGTCGATAACCATCAACATCCATCCTAAACACGGTGTTTATACTTCGATAAATACCAATATCTGACATAACTACGGCGTAATTATATTACGATAAAAGTCAGCATCGGGTACTTTGATGAAACGTTTCGCGTATATTTGAGTGAATATCAGGATTTGGTTTACCGATAAATTTTTTTGGTGCATTTGTAACGGATATTTTTAATTAAAAGACTTTTGTGCAATTTATAATTTAAGAAGTTGCTATTTTTGTATTTGTTAATCGGACATATTAAGAATAAATTATGCAGAGATAAAAACAATCAAAACTGCTGTATATTTTTGTAAATAAATGAATAAGTCACACAGGGGTCTGTACAAAATTATTATTTCCATGGCGAATTATTTTAGATCAGCACTTATTCTAATTTTTAAAAATTGAGTATTAAGGTCTCACCTGGAGTTACTCCATCCGATATCGTATATTTGTCCTTCTTGCGGTTTTTATTAGGTCGTCGTGGTCGTCTTGGTAGCCGTAATCCAATGAAGGCGTTACTGCTTCGTCTGTCTAATGCTGTGAAATATAAGACGAGAAGGGTTGCATTCACATTATCAGGATTGCGGGTATTTTTTTATTTATTTTTTTCTTAAGCGATAGATGAACTCGAATTCGATGTCACATATGACAGTTTCTAGATTCTAATCGTCACCCTTGGCATTGCGAATGATCACGATTGCGTAACCTTTGACTGTATTTATATTGCATTAAATAAACTGAATTGGACTGAATATCAGGCAATTTAGGAAGCTCCAGTTAGCTGAATTAATTTTGTATTTGAATTTGAGAAAGACTATATATAAGCTATTTAATAAAGATCACGCATGAAAAACATACAATGGACAAAACATACCACTACTGTCAATGTCGATGTCGTCCATCACACGGCTAGGGCCGGTATCTCTGACCGGATGTTCCATCGTAAAATTAGAATCCATTTTGAGAATCTATGAAAAGTCGTTAACGACTACAGTTTTGATCCAATCTCTTACTGAAGTACAATCACCTGAAAGAAATTAGAAGACGATCGTATTATATATACGTAATTTAGGTAAAACAGATACAGATCAGTCATAATGTAACAGGCATTACAGACCTTACACAGAACGTGCACCTATTTCTCCACAAAACGTCCATTATAGCTATCCTAAAACTATTTGTTTTTGGTATGAAAGTTGACTAATACTAAAATTCGTAAACATTAAATCATAAACTATAAGTCTTAGAAACACCGAATTGATGATCATGGACCTTCTGTATAAATTGTAGTTTGTCTTGTATTTCCATATAGTTAATGCGTTCGTTTGTGTTACTGTTCGGTGGTTTAAATGGTTACTTCCACCTATGGTGGTCGTACAAACACAATTTGACTGGATTCGTCGTTGGGCCTAAAATCCTACTACCTGGTGTTTTAACGTCCGCTTCCACAGAAGTGATATAGCAGACAAGCCTAAAATCCTTTCGTTCGTTCGTTCGTGGGGTTTAACGTCCACTTCCACCTAAGGTGATATCGTAGACAAGAGCCTAAAATCCTGCCATTTGTGTACTAATATACTAAATAATAATATTGTAGTCAAAATATAAGCTAGGCTCCGTCATTTGATTGGTTAAATTATGAACTCAATTAAATTTAACGCGACTTGATTAAATTTATTATTGCGTACTTCAGTTGTTAATAAAACAACCAAAATAGTATTGGCTGTTTCTAATCCTAGGGGAACTACTCAAAGCTCTTAATTAACCCAATTATAGAAGGTGATGTATTATATAATTCGTTTAATTGCACTGAAATTATATATTTATAAACAACCCCACATATTAATAGAAGTAATAACAATCAAAACCGGGCGCAAAATATGCACGAGGACGATCTTTTAAAGGAAATGAAGTTTAACGTCCTACTGTTCAGTTCCGATTAGACTAACGAAGACAGCTGTATGATATAGTGTGCTACGAAGGAAATTTTGCCCAACAGTGGCACTACGGTCTACTCTTATATCGAATTCTATCTGCCAAGGAATCTTTTACGTGCATAACAATGTATATACGGGACAATAATCCTATCCCGTGCTCAAAGCCGAAGACTAGACATCGGGATATTAACGGTGTTGAGTCACCTACAGTACTTGGTAACATGTCCAGTCTCTTAAAACTACTTCAAGGCTTGCCAGTAAGACATAAGAAGGTGTGGATATTGTGTGGTACTATATAAATAATAATAACCGTATACTTTTATTGACAGCTGATATATTTATTGTATATAAGTATTTCATTTATATACCTGTACATATCATATCTATCAGTGAATCACTTTACTACATATTTTTATCTTCTGTTTTGATATTCAGGTTAAACAGGAGTCGCCGCGGTTGGCAAGAGCAAGAGGTCCCGTCTTCGAAGCGGGCCACCACCCCCAACAACAGCACCTTTCGACTAGTAAGCATGGCAGAATTCTCCAAATAAAATCTCCTCAATAATGAGTACATGCAACATAAAGAGTCATGTCTATGGCTAGGAATTTTAAAGGACTTGTCGAGCTGTGGTGGTTTGGGTATTTTAAGGTCAATGGTTAGTTGTTGGTAGCAAAATAAAAACATCTTTGTTACAATAACGCGGGACAGTCGTTCAGACTGACATGTAAAACCTTGACATTCTCACTTCATAGAGTGTGCCCAGGAGGTAAACCCGAGGCCCAGTTTCTTAAGTTTCATAATAGAATCCTCTGACAGAGAGAGAGAGAGAGAGAGAGACGGGGGTAACGTCCGTCCACTCGACACAAACTATGTCATGGTTCAATTTTATTTCAATATTTCGCTTGCACGAAGGGGTCGGTCGTGGCAGTGAGAGAGGATGGGGCGGGGACCCCCCCCCCCCCCCCTCAGAAATGCCACGAGATTAGACAGGTGTCTATACCCCATGTCACGTACAACCGGGGATTCAAAACCTCGCCCGTGAACTCAATGACAGACTTTACAGTAAAACGCACACGTGCTAACCACTCGGCCATCCAATCTGCTTAAAAAGTTTAAGAGTAACACATAATTTCTTAGTAAATGATCAGCACTGAGAAACATTGACGAAATTGAGTGAAATACATGGTTATTCATCGAAACATCGCGCAGTGATAAACAGTAATTATATTCCAAAGACCTCTATCTCGTGATTAAACTTTGTTTATGTATAGATCAGTTAAAACTGCTATTGACTAAAACATCTTCCAAAACCGATTATACTGTACTGCATATTGATATGTATTTATTATATGATCAATATAATTTTATTTATAATCAGTTACCTACTATCATACGTGCACCTTTATTTTTTATTTTACATTGTTATCAACTGATTGTATTAGCTTAGTTCGATATTTAAAGTCGCCGATCCCGACTTCTTCGACTGTTACCTGATTTGTCACGACTAAATCCACGCTAATATGTATTGAAATTAATCATATCTTTTAAGAATAATAAAATCATCAATTATACTTAATCTTGGAATCAATTTGATTAAAACTTGTCCATCGCATGATTTTATCCAATAATTATAGGTGCCACTGGCTTATTTATACCATATTCAAAGGACGCCGATTGTTCCTTGTCGACCTCTTGTTAAACACCGATGGGTGATAAAATACAATTATTCATTCTAAACTTTCAATATTACAAAATTTCCTATACATACAGCTAGTTCAACCCATTCACCACGAAAACCCATATGAATGGATGGGGGATGTTTGTTTATTATCACGGTTGGATTATAACATTGTAGCGCCATTTTAGTCCTTCGTTTTCGACGGTTTATCAAAATGTTGAGTGTCCCTCTTGGGATTGCCAATCCGTTTGTAGCTTCGTCCTGTGGAAATTTATATCAGAATCATTCGACAATGGCTTCCGACGCACTTATCTCCAAGCCAAAGGGATTTTAAGACCAAAGGAGAAGGTGGTAACTTAAGGCTTAATTAGACATACATTCGTATCAACAATGTTCAGAACAATAATATTATTAAAAACAAGGTTGGCCCGTAGTCAAAATATATACACAACAAAAGTACTTTTACTAAAAAGCAAACAGGTCCAACAGTTATTACACTCATAGTAGTAGTACCCGCAGGAGGACCACAAACATGCTTTTTTCGGTCCTAAATATTATGCAAATTATTAATTAGATATTAGTTAATTTATCCAGACCACAGTCATCTGTGAATGCCACAGGATGCTTCAGATTTATGTAGAATAGACCGGTTTGATTTTTAATGATGTATTTTTAAAAAGGAAAAGTGAGGCTAAAACTTGAATGACCATTACGGTAGTTACGATCAATGCACACATGTTGTCAAAACTACAACCATTGATAACTTTGTTTAAAATAAAATAATTTGAATGAAATGTTCAATATATTCACTTTGCATTATCTATTTTTGAAAAAAAGTATAGCCAGAAGGGCCAGCTCTTCAACTGAATCTTACATATTTCGTATGGAACTAAATACCTAGTTAACCCGGACTGAAATAAAACATTGTAAGCGCTATCCAATTACATGAATGAATCCGTGGTGACCGGGACCACACATGGTGGTTTGCAGTTTATATAGGTTTCTATTGATTTCATGTCGCCACTTTTATGCACCGCCTTTCATAATTTAGATTATACGTAGTAGCATCTATATAATAATATGTGCTAACATCGACGTCCAGATATTAGCTAACACGGACTACAAAACCATTGTAAACAGTATCAAACAACATGAATGGATCGGGAGCTAATGTAATCACCCATGAGGATTTGAAGTTTTACATTAGTTTCTATTAATTCCATGTCGGCATTTGTATACATGTATGCGCTAACATCGACTTCGGGATATTATCAAACCTGCATTAATAGGTCTTGTGACAGCCTTCGGCTATGTTTGATTTAAATAACGAAATACTTTATTATCCTGCTGTCACTTTACCTCATTAAGTTATGCATCTTAATTTTCAATAAAAGTAGATGTCTTTCAATAGACAATTTTGTATTGGTCTCAAACTTACTTAGGCTGGGTCTTCCATAGATCATTAATCATCATAAAATTCATCGTAACCTCAAACAAATAGGTCTTTTTTTAATTCAAATTTAGGTTAAGAAGTAGAATATGTTAACGGGTAAAAATGTTGAAAGTCAGATGAAAGTCAACGGAAATACGACTAGACAAGAACTGCATCATTTGTCATACGCAAGCTATAAGTGACAGTCATGTAGGTGTATCAGAACTTACATGTGCACGATCGGCTGAAGATCCTGGTCCTCATTGATTTCAGATTGAGCACGGTTTCCGTGGTGGATGGCGAGTTGTAAGGGTACCGGACTCTCGAAAAGAATGACCCGGGTTTAAATCTTGATTTAGACAGAGAAGGACCCGTGTGATTTTACATGGTCCACCCTTCACTTGTCAGGAGAAGCGCCTGCTGGACTGACAAGGAATGTGTTCCTAGACGTTTAGTTGGGACAAGAAGCCGCAACACATCCGTGTTTACATCGGCGTGCACGTAAATAACCTTGACACACAGACAATTCGACATGTTCCCGTGGGGTAGTAAAGATTTGGAACTGGGTACAGTGTACATAGTCCGATACATGTATATAGCACGAGGAGTAGTCGTGTTAATTGTTTGTTCAAATACAAAGTATCTCAGTTATAGCTGTCACGCAAATTATATAGATTTATAGATATATTATGATGTGGGTGAATTTATCACAATAATATGTAAAGTAAATGTATGTTTACGACATTTACATGCATATTAATCAAGTATCATAAATCAGCTCTAGCTAGGTGAAATACTTCACGCAACACCCAATTATTGTAACCCTTAGTTACACATAAATAGAACGGAAGGGTTTTTTGGTCTCCTCAAAATCTAATTTTAGACCAATGTTATTTTCGAAAGACGACACCGGTGTTTTACATGTGCCTGTAAAGCAAAAGCAAAGTAAAGCAAAAAAATATATCAAAGTAAACAAAAAACTAAAAAACATTTTAGGCCGACAGTTTTTGGGGGTTTTTTTGTAAAAGGTTTATTACACTGTCATTTTATTACACCGAAACAATGTTATATTTAGAAAGGCGGCATCGGTGTTCTACAGGGGTCTGTATTACGTGAACTTTATTTCATATGAAGAAAATAAATGTCACCAACTTGCACATTACCAAGACTTTACGAAGCAAAGCAAAACCAAAAAAATGTCAAGAAAATAAATAAATCTGGCGACTAATTTGCATTTGTTCTCTTGGATTTTCCATTGGTTTAAACAATATTTATGTGCAATGTTGAATTACGGTACGTATGATACTAAAACAATCATAAAGTTGCTTATAAATATCGCATCCATTGAGTTATACCAACTTCTAAAATGGCTTCAGATATACGTATGTTTCTTCTTTTTATTACCCCCAGAGATATATTACCACAGACAATTGTCACGACATATAAACATATTATATTCAACTGACCTGTCCCGGGCATACGATAGATGACAACATGTGTGTGTACGCTGTTTCTTGAAGAGTATACATATTTCCCTGAACTATGTACTTGGTAATTGTGTGGTGTTTCTATATAGTTATGTAGAGTACATGTATGTAAAAGGGGCACGTCTACCATGGATACAGTTACCAAAGCAAAAAAACAACAACAACATTTTACATTGTTTTTGATAAATATTTAACCTATATTCACAAAATGCCAGATTAAGTCTATAATATCACCTGATTAGATGGTCCTGATGGTATTTGTCAAAGATGATTGTACAACCATGACATCATTCAACCCAGTTCTTAACGTACTACCAAAAACATTTTTTGTGACAGACAACTGCCAAGTATCATTTGTACTCCTCATTACAGAATCACATCATGTAAATGCCTAAAGAAAAGAGTCGAGTTCAGTGACCTGTAGTTTCGTAACGCATTTTGTCACTCTTGGCATAACACCAGTGAACTAAATAGCAAAACAGGCGCAACCCCAGAATACGTCACCTTAGAAGAGATGTATAAAATTGTCACATCCTGTAGTTTCGTATCAAATTACCCGACCTGCGGGCATTTTCTTTTCTCTACCTATACAACATGAAACGGAATTGTCACATGATGTCATCTATCTTCCTATATGAGAATCATGTCATATAAGACAGACAAATCCTTAGTTTCGTATAATGTCTGGTAATGGTATAGCCCATGTGCACCGACTGGACTCAGTAGTGCATTCCATACCATTTCTCGACATTCCAAGATGTTTCTTGCGCCAGAGCAAAGATACCTTTAAGCCACCATAGGACATTTCGGGAGGGGATTTCCCTATCACAGGTCTTTTTACTTTTTGAACTATTCGCTACTAAATCATGACTTCGTCAAACTCTGCTGGAAATTACTGTAAATTGAAAACATATTTTAAATTTTCTACTCGAAAGTAGAAATAGGAGTAACAGATAGAATTGCTATAAACAGACGAACTAGGGTAAATAACTACCGGATCTTAATCCTTAATAAATTGTGGAACAGGTTTACAACAGGGGCGTTTTAAGGTTTATCATGGCGGAGGCTATACTATTTTGAGGGCCCTCTTTCGGGGCGGGGGGGGAGGTCTTGATTGATGATTTTTATGCCAATGCAATGACTGCATTCTCGTTCAGTAATGGAGTCGACAATAACAGTGTATAGAAAACGATCCTTGGCCAGAGGGGGGCCTTTTGTCAGAAGTGGGTACATTTTCATTTTTCTCATCGTTTTTAGCATTTTTCTCTTGTTATATTTTTCCAATTTCTTAGATTTTTTTTTCGCGAGGAGGCTGGCGCTTCCAGCGCCTTAGCTATAAAACGCCTGTGGTTTACAATCCTCAACAAATATTTATGATATTTTACTAAATTATGAACATCATGTTTGTTTGTCTCCATAACTTTGTGAAGAAAGTCTTACTATAATCTAATAGATACCATGTTATTCACACATGTTGCTTACGTCATCCAGATACAAATTAGACTAGATGAACAGCACAGTTTGTTGATCAACACAGAAATCATAGTTTAATGCTTTTCCAAGTATATTATTATAAACCCTATCCGATACCAATTTTCAACTATAATATCTTCCGCACGTTTACATTGTAGTTGATGGTTGTAAAACGAAAAATAAAATTCCCTAAACGTGCGGAAGATATTATAGTTGAAAATTGGTATCGGGTGTTAAAGTGGTTTGTTCTAACACGACAGAAGTCGAGGTAATGAAGAAACATTTATTCTGATCAGTGTGGGGGGTTGGGATGGTCTAGTGGTCTAGAGTGTCGCGCTTCGACCTCTAGCTGGCCGGTCAGTTAGTGTCGAGTGGACGTTAAATCCCATCTCCCTCCCCACCTTTTAGATGATCTAGTGGTCTAGAGTGTCGCGCTTCGACCTCTAGCTGGCCGGTCACCCCTGGCTTGAAGCTGTGGTTTCGATCCCTGGTGTGAGCGCATGTGGCATGGAGATAGGGGCGCCTTCTCAACCTCGTGGGTTTCCTCCGGGCCCTCCGCCCTCCCATGAATAAATACCCCTACGCGTAAGCGAATTATTGAAATAAAATTAAAATCATATGTTAGTCCCGAAATGACCTAGTTTGTGTCGAGTTGACGTTAAACCCCGTTTCTCTCTCTCTCTCTCTGATCAGTGTATTTCATTAAGAAGAAGACAGATTTGTATAGATGAAACATTTTCTTACCATTGATGTTCAGATTGTAGATTCTATTTAATTCAAACTAATTAAAATGTAGACAGGAAGTCGAGCAATCTGATCACCCAAAGCACATTTAATAAATAGAATCAGTATATTATCATAGTAAAAATACATTTCATTTAAAGATGGGAGTTGCCCATATTTTTCGTCTCTAACACACAGGTTATACAGTTGAGATCTTTGTTCGTGTGATGGAAATCAGTGTGGATATACTTAACCAGTTCTAGTGGTTTCAAGCGTGCTTGTGAAACCATAAGATCTGTCATTGAGCCAAGTGATGTGGTTTGGATTTCCCGTTTGTACGTGACAAGGATTGGGGTCGCCTCTCCAACTTGATGAGTTTTCTCTTTGTACCGCCATTGATAAAGACCCCTATACACAAGCGAGCGAATTATTAGTTAGTGTCGAGTGGACGTTAAATCCCATCTCTCTCCCCACCTTTTAGATTTTGAACTCCTTCATTAAAGTTAATGTCCTTCACTTAGATCATTGAGTTTCATACAAAACTATCTGTTTAATCTTTTATAATCAGCGATCACATATTACCTTTCGTTAGCGCGGTTGGACAAAACATACACTAGACACTAGATAAGATTCATACTTTTTATAACAATTCAGAAAATGTTCGGCCATGTATTAAATACGGGTCACATAAGCTCGCGATGATAATAATATACACGTATAGTAAATACTTATGAGTATGAATGAATGGATGAATGAATGAATGAAATTCGTAATATACACATGGATTATATTTTTTCTCCCACGTACCCAATTATTGTTTTTAAGTAAAAACCAGCCAATGAAAAACTGACATAATATATTCCACCCAATCCTTTAGCATCCCCCACCTCTATGAGTAACGGTTCATTCATTCCGACGGATGTCATTTCAAGGGACATATCACCTAGTGGTAATTGTTACTACAGCTGCCAGTTAATGTTTTTACTGCTTACATACCACAGACATAAAATTGACTCAATTATTTATAATTTCGTTTGAAGTTCACCCAGTGCTGATGCAGACGACTTGTACACGAAAAGGGTCACAACTCGCACAATATAATCAAAAGGGGGAAGCCCTATATAAACCTTGTGATATGCCGGTATGGCAAACGAAAATAAAACAATATACGACACTCCTTATCAGTACAGTCTGAAAGTTCCCTAACAATTAACATTTATTTATAATATCAATATAATTTCTTTCGATAAAATTTCCCTTTAGTTTTTAATGTCACCAAGAGCCGGAAGAACAAGTTTAACAAATAATAATTGAAGGTAGCCTCCCAGTTGGTTTACCATGTATATACGGTTAGTATCTGAATATTTAACCTTACATGAATTAAAATGTGGTTTATATAACTTCATGTTCCTACCGGGCAAATGAAGATATGAAGTGTGCTATGACGCTTACTCGTATTTCAACTGTCAACAGTTCATTTGCGTACATGCACATGTGAACAGGGAATTTGACTTTTGGATACTGTTCCTTCCACTGACAAGAGGAAATCACGTCTTAAAACCCCGATACACAAATTTCTCGTCTAAATCCAGGAGCGAACCCGAGACCTCACTGAGCCACCACGACTCCATGGCATTTGTATCCTTAAATATCGACTACTTATTTGATATACAAAGTAATTTAATAGCTGTTATTGCTAGTAATAGATGAACTCCCACTCGTAGGTCAGTACCATACTGTGGTTTGGCCTCAGTAATAATACCATAATTATATACAATAATAAATAACATATATTCGACTTGATAAATATTAAGGTTGTATTTAAAATAAATTTCCATGATATCTAGGTTCATATATTGATCGGAAGCATTTTAAAATGATGTTTTATCTCTTAAAAGTTAAACGAACGGAACAGGGGTTGCAATAATTAAATCATAATTTGTGTTTCTTGGGTCAGACTAGGCTACTAACAAAGAAATCAAGAGGCGGTTCTTAAACACGTGTGTCGCCTTAGAAGCCATCTGTTCAAATTGTTGCTTCTCTTGTTGTCAAGTGACGTGATCAATGTATGGTATGTCTATTCAACAAGACCATCTGATTCCACATCTCAGCGGAAATAATCGACGAGAATTCTATCTATTGCTTAATCACCATTGAGTGCAATTTGAGAGAAAAAGTAACACATTACAATATCTACGATGTGCATTAAATAGACTTTGTTGACAACTTGGTCCGCTATGACTTTACTTGTCATAAAAATATAATACCTAATAATAGTATTTAGATGTGTTCAGCATATTATAATAACACAGTAAAACTTCTAAGATATACAAAAGATAAAATAAAAATATTTATTTGAAAAATCAATTGTAACAGATGGCTAGACATTTCAATAACAAAATCACAAAATCCGATCAACTGGTTAAACTACGATTAAATCCCGGTGTTGTATGTTTAAACTGAACACGTTTCACTATTCACTGTATACGCCACAATATTCAAAACAATGTTTTTATCTATGTTAGCTACTTTACTTTACGTAAATTTCAACATAATGTTAAAATTAAATTAACATTTATACTCAATTAGTTGCTTTTAATTTACATTTCTTTAACTGACTAACCTCTTTAATAAATTTATTGCCTTAATCATAATGTTCTTTTGGAATCTTTCGGGTTGTATTTAATGTCACAATGATGTATGGAATATGGCCCACGGGGAGATATAAAGCCTGAAAGTGTGTTATAACAAACTTTAAGTTCTTACCTATATGAAAAGATGATTGCTGATTGTAGCCCAGCGTATACAGTCAAAACTTGTCCAAATTGACTTACCCCACTGTCTTGTGGGCATACTATAGCTGATTGAAAACATAACCACCGATTACAACCATCCCAACTCTTTATATACTTACTCATATGCTAATAAGCGGGGTTATTTGGGGTCATATTACTATTGTTATCTCATTTCGCGAAGAGTTATATAGTCGACACGCTTCGTGCGCATGTGCTACCGGTTTTGATAGATTGCCGGCTATTTTAAGGAGTAACTTTAACGATATGAAGCTTAATAAATATTTAAAAATATGTGTTTCAAATAGATTTAAATTTCGAGATCAAACAGAGCGTAGAGCGTAGCCAACTTGTGATCGTGGTTATTATTTCATAGCAATCGTATGTTAAATCATTTTTGTGGGAAAATAGGATGGAAAGAAGGGGCATAATGTGTAGGGGCCTTTCAAAAAAAAAAACGCGGAAAGGAGGGAACACTCCAATTGATTCGCCATACTTTATTGAAGTTTCCGATCTGTGATCATATACAACGACCAGTCAGTCTTAAGTCATGGCGTCGGTAAGTTTGGAGGTTGGCGCTGGGGGCGGGGGCAAAAGAATCGAATTAGTTTCCCCCAAATATTTCGCCAAAAAGAATGATTTCATAGGAGTGTTCTTAGCCGGCCACATCCTCAGCACCTCCAAAACATTCTGTAGCCCCCCCCCAAAAAAAACAACATTCCGTAGTACCCCCGTCCCCCCCCCCCCCGCCAAAAAAAATAATAAATTCGGAATTCCAAATATATGTCTGCACATGTCATAGTAGGCCTACACTGTCTGGTTTGTGAAGAAAAGTAAGGCATTATTCCCTATTGCATATCATTAGTCGGCCATTAATAGACATGAAGACAATTTAATATCACTTTTTACCAAACACTTGAAAAATGTAACATCACGAAACTGTGACAATTTTAGTCTCACATTTCATGGTCCTTTCACCACGTTGTAAATTCCATTACAGTTGTCAAAACCAGTTTCCTTGTGCAATACATTAACTTTAAACTAATTATTTCACCGTTAGAGGTCGTTTTACTTTCTGACATAGACGTCCGGATGTAGACCAATAAAGCACATTCTAGATCTATATTTAAATATTTATGGCGTTAAAATGGGTGAGGGCAAACTCAAATAAACCCATCGTGTTTTAAATGACAATTTTAGGACATTAAATGGTGATTAGGTACGATGTCGTATAATTTCTTCATCAGACGAGTGATACAAGAAACGACTATCAAGAAACGTCAGTTGGCAATCTCGTTCCCAGAGGCAGCCGCGGAGCCGAAGGCCTCTGGTGCTTTAGACCGTCCATTTTTTCCAATTTTTTCCAAACCTAAGCCCCGCCCATTCTGACCTCTGATTGGTCAACCTTTTTGGGTCGATTTCTCGAAAACTTGAGGTCGGATCTTCGTTTCATTTGTTGTAAAATGATCCTTGGGTCAAAGTCAACTCGCTGACATAAAAAATTGGATCCTACGCGAACAAATTCACGTTTTTGTAAAGATCTATTTTTCTACGTGTGGGTATATTTTTAAGTGATTCGGTCATTCAGGCACGTAAAATCAGGGGCGTACGACGCAAATAAACGAGAAATTTCCTGCGTAGGAATTACATGTCACCTTCCGGGAAAATGGCTACCCCGATTCACAACAGAGAAATTTCTTCAAATATTTTTCTGGTTTCGAGATTGATCAGTTGGTCTAACAGAAGTATGGGGTTTTACATTGTTCCAGTTGTCTTTGTGACTGCATTCATAAGTTTTTTTTTAAACCACACCTATTAAATGATATCTAGTTAAGACAGTTTGAAAACTGCTATTGGGGTGTTTGTGTTTTGGGTGGTTAAAGAACTAGTTTCGTTCAGTATTCGGCATGGCCCCTGAGTGAAGATGTGAACGGTAGGCAGGAAATGGAAGTGATTTGGAATTCCAATGACACGAAACCATGCAGGCTGAAATGTCTTTATTTGGACAAAATTTACGTTAGTAGCACAATATGTTAATTACAACACAATCGTATATGTTTGTTTCTTTTCTCAACCACCTTTACCAAAACTAATCGTGGCATGCCAAAATAAACGTTAGATATAAAGTTTAAAACTATGCACAATCCAAATATCATTAAGGCCAAAATAATATTCCAAACTATCAATTCAAACTGAAGTTCTGGTCATATCTCATTAAATAAATTGCTACACGTAACAACTGTGGTCTTTACATTAACAAATTTTATATAATTTATTATTTCTGAAAATTACCTAGGCGCTATCATGTTTCATATACCTTGAGATTGTTGTTGCTTTTTTATTGAAGTTAGTCAAGTGTGATATCTTAACTATATATAAAAAAGCAAAACAAATACTACTAAATAATACAATGAATTAAAGAAACCATTAGTGTAGAAAACTAATATCTCTTAAACCAATTATTAAGATGATATATTATACTATGCTAAAGCTATTTAGGTATTTAATTGTGTCTCCCCGCGTCTTACGCAGTGCAAAGTGTTTCGTTTGGTATAGATGCGTTCTCTAGCAAACAGAAATTACCTAAGAGCTTTCAATTGGCAGCCTTTAAATTTGAGTTTTCCTTACAAGATAGCTATTTGAACATTAGCAATCCATCAAGACGGGACATGGTAGAATAATCTTGAAGAATAGTGTTAAAGAATAATGTTGGCTAATATCTAGAATTTGAATTAAAGGAGTTAAATCGCTATTCTTTGACACCCCTAAATGGACTCAAATGAGTCGTAACGCATATAATAATGTAATATGAATGTGCATATATTAACATTCAATCGTTTCTTTTTTACTCTAATTTCTAATCAGTTATGTTCGGCGAAATATGCAAACAGTACATATTTTGAATGGCAGCCTTCGGGATCTGGTTTATGCAGTCTACACTTTTAGTATTCTCTTGTGGGATATGTTTAGTCTCGTTTACCAATTCGTTCCAAGTGTAAAATTTTCATCTTGTCTTAAATAATGAATGCCAGGATGCCCTCTTTTTACGGTAAGACAAGGACATCAATGTTGATTTAAATTGACCATTAAGTCGTGTTTGCACTAACACTGCACATAAGAATCACATTTTTTATTGGTTTTAAAAAGTTAAACCAACACCCATGAAAATTAATTGTTTGGATTCTTGACAATTGGACGAGTTATTGCGCGTATCGATCAGATTTATTTTGGCCGGAGAGATAATACTCCATTAAAACAGGGCTTATACTAAAAGTTACTAGCAGATAAAGACTTTGAGAAGAATCAAAACACTCAAGTAAATACAGATAATTGTTTTAATCTAATGATAGAGCGTTAGAGTTTATGAGAGCTTCCCCATTTCGTACATAACAAATTTATAATTAACGTGGTTTTACTATAACATAAATAATATCGGATGTGTTAGATTCAGATTGCATTCAAAATATTGGACAGGCCTGCCAAGGTATCGTTGAGATATAGATGTTTCAGGACAAGTTCTATCCCCTAAAAGTTATTAGTTTTTCACGGGGGTTCGGTGGTCGATTATGCAAGTTGTTCAGGACTTTGGTTTTTGAAATATATTATAACACGAATGAGTTTACTACGGTCAAGGAATGGAGCATGACGTCAACGCAGTATCTTAGGAATAATATTGTGACGTCCAGTTCTTCAATAGATGTGGGAACGCGCATGTCAAGATGCATAGCGATATTGCTAAAAGTGCGCAACTCCAAGAATAAGAACAACAACAGGAACGACTGGCCCATAAGTTGTGTAATTACATTTATTTTCTTGCAATGCCTCCTCATACGGGGTTGAAATATCTTGAGTTGGGGTAGCCAAGATTCATTACAAAAAGAAATATGCTTGCAACGTAAACCAAATGACAGTAAAATTTACACCCAATTGTTATTAATGCTAATTATAGTAATTGTCATAGCAATAAAAACAAAACATATGTCACTACACAAACCAAAAGTAGGCTACAATTCTAGAACTGTCATATATTACGTCGATCTTGACTATCATTGGATTCGTCTTGAAGAGCAAAGGTAGGTCACGTGTGATTCATAAAACTGGAGAGTTCTTCACATATCATCTTGACCTTCTCTCTTGACTTTCACTAGAATGACGAATTTATTGCATCGTATTGCTGTCTTTGTATTTTGATTATTTTAGGCAATGTTATTCTAATCATATTGATAATTCGTTCCGTTATTTGTTTTTCGGATCTTTACACTAATGTAGATCTAACCAACTTTGTAAGACAATCTTGTTGTAACAGCTAATATGACTGCTTATGATTTTTCGTGGTTAACTGAGGGTTTCTCCGTTTCAATTCCGACATTTATTTCAGACCATATAGACTCCATGAAAATAGGATGATCCTTAGCCTGCCTTTCAAATCGCGCGTAAGCAGGTAGACGGTCTTATCTGATTTCGTCTTCCATTAGCCCAGGTTAGGTGCAAAAGAGTAGGACGTTAAACCCCATTTCATTTCATTTCATTTCTTATCTGATTGGGCATTGCGACCACCGGGTGTCAATATAAAAACGCGATATTTCGTACAACCAGGGGCCACAATTCAGGAACTTACGGTCTGATATGCGTAAAATATTGAAATTAACCGAGATCTTTGGGTTATACTATAGACATACATTTCTAGTTTCATCAAAATCGGTAAAAATGTGACCTCTAGTGCGTCCACAAGATAAACATGTTTTTTTATTCGTACAGTCAGGGGCCATATATTGAAGTGGTGTTATACGCAGGAAAACAGAAAAAAACACGTCTGGTAGGTTCATAATTAGGAACATAATTTATACATACAAAGTGATATACATTGCCATATAGATGTGTAGCTATTAAGTCAGACCAGGAGAGGATCTACTCCTTAGCAGGGTCACGGTGGATAAATGGATAAGGCGCTGGTTCGCTAGCCTGTAGATCGTGTGTTCGATCCCTGCATTGGCTGAGAAAGTTCATCTCGATTTTCTGGCGTGATTTCCCCTAGTCAGTGATGCAGAAGAAGGGCCTGACAAGGACAATTGCCTAGACGTTCGGATGGGACGAAAATCCGAGGTCCCGTGTACACATTGGAGTACACGTAAAAGATCCTTTGGCAGTTGGAATTCGATATAAGAGCAGGCCGTAGCGCCGCTGACCGGAAAAAAGTTCCCTCATAGCACACTGCATGGCGTATGCCCGTCTTCTATTAACCCAGGTTAGGTGCAAAAGAGTAGGACGTTAAACCCAATTTCATTTCATTTCACTTAGCATCTCGGCCTTCCTTCCGTTCTGTTATGATTTTAAGGGTCTTATATACACGACATTTTAGACATTTAGTCTAAGTTACTATTGAAACCTGTTCTGTATTGCATATCAAACATAATGTTTGTGTGATGGTTAAACCGTAATCGCTGTTATGTAATATTTATATTTTGTCAATATAGTTTATCATCTCCTAATTTTATATAGAAACCCAGCTTCTGGTCTGGGTGATATTTAGGGATTGTAATTCAATATGTAATAATATATCTCTTGCTTTGTTACACTACTACAGGCATCCAGTGAATACACGCCATTGTTCACCTGATGTTCATACTATCAACTCATTCCCCCTAGTGGTGAAACTATTAATCAAATTACATTTTTCTTTTTTAATAGTTCATATTTCGAGGCCATCAACAGTATCAAAATACGAAAGAAAATTTAGATCTACGGATTGTCGTGGCTCCGTCATATTTCCGGCAATAAACTGGATCTGGAGAAAGCGCCTCTGGATCGATTTCGAGGTAAATGATATAGCGATCGACCACCTCTGCGAATAAACAACCAACAGTCCTTCCAGCATTTCATCGGCAGACACTACGTTTTGTTTTTATGCCACCGGGAACTACGATTATTTAATATGAAATCAAAGTACACTAATAGAATGACAATTTTCATTGATTTACACTGCGAACCTTTGTATTTAGCAAACTTCTAGTTTTTGAAGTATCCTTTTTTTAATTCACAGGATAGATTAATCTTCGTGGGTTTAGTAAGTTATTAAAATAAAATTAATAAAGTTTTGGTTTGCTTTATAGTGCATAGTAACACCCAGTGATTTGAAAGCTAATCAACGACAAGGGAATTTAACTTAACTACTCTACTTTATGTCCAGATAATTTCACTATCTTCAGCATGAAAATATATTACTGAATTTTACATAGGGCGGATAATTAATACATAGCTAATAAAATTACCGAAAATAGCTAGGTATGCATTTCATGTAATTCTGTAATTAATTTTAGACACCGAGTTATTGGTATTACATTATCTTTTAGAGATTTTATTAAACGCTGATAACTGGAATCTTAATTTATTTTATTTTTCATTCGCCAATTCTTATGATAACACGTTATTATGTATGCAAAACCACAATCATCTAACTGCCTTTATGAATTGACATTTGATTTTGAGAGTTTGCCTTATGATTTGAGTATAAACGTATTTGTGAAAGATATTAATTAGATGAATTCAAGACTTGCCTTATAAGATATATACAAATTTATGATAATAATTACGGTTTATTGGGGATTCTATTTTCACCCATCGCACCCGTTTTCATAATAGATTTGAAACCGTTCGTCCCAAAACGAGGATCCATGACGTGTCTAAGATATGCGCAAGTATACTATAATACTAATTAATTGACTGCTAGCACTTATAAATTTTTGAAACATTAGTAACATATGATCAGGTGTATGAGAAATTGTTTTCCCCAACAATTAAAGTAGAATTCTTACCTTAATGGCTATAGCATATCTGTGTAGTATCCTAACACCTTATGTTATGCCACCCGTGAAAGCGTTCTACCAGAGGACGGTCTTCTGTACACTAAGAAGACAGTTAATGAAATGAGAATCCAAATGATATTTGGTAGTATTAAAACCGACAGACGATATTAATGTGAGTAACATATTATATGTGACATAGATGGGCTGGTTGAAAAGTGTCAACGTGACAAATCAGAAGCTGTCTCCTTGAGCGTTAATATATTTATGGCTATATGCAACAAAAGATATATAAATGGCTTTCTTTTATGACTCTTAGATTTGTTCGGGGTCTATAATATTAAGCAACAGATTAATTGTGATAATTCATTCGTCTTTGTTCTTGGTTTATGGGTTACAAATCGTTTGTCTCCGATTTACTAGTATAAACGTAGCTAACGCATTGATTCACGTCACACGTTTGATTGGGTTTTAGTAATGTACGCTTGATTAGCTTGTTGTTTTGTCATTTGTTTTGGTTTCGAGTTGAATTTGATTGTTTTTTGGTCGTTTCGTTGTTTTGCTTGAAAACTTGCTCTACATTCGAAAGGCTACCTGACGCAAATGACGAGTTTCGGACATTAAAATACCGTTTGAATCAAGATAATTACGAATTCGAACAGTAAAATAGAGTTCAAATTGGTATTTGTTTCTATTTGAAAACTTTATGTTTACGATGAGAAATTGAGTTTGCGAGTAAACACCGTGGGGTAGGGGTTCAATTTGACAAGATAGCCAGCCATTTTAAAGTAGGAAACCTCTTAAATACTATACACAGGACATGATTTTAATAACGTAGAAGTTTCGTCAACAGCAGAACATTCCAGAAAAATTCTGTCCGGAAATACACTTCCACTTTCTGGTATCTTTATTTTCTATGGGATTCAAAGTACTAGAGACCACTGTCACTGACACGTTCGATCGTGTTGTTGGCCGACAAACTTCCTTTCCTGTCTGGTTTCCCCTTGGCAGTGGAAAACGACGGGCATGCTAAGACGGGTGTGCTTTTCACTACCTGTTCACGCTCAGAACTCATCATGGCAGTTGGAACCCGATGAAGTACTGGCGGAGGCAACACCCCTGTATCACATGACATAAGCTCGGTGCATTCACCACATCAATATTGCATATTTTATTGATTGATTGATTTAAATTAAGATTTTTATTGATTTTAACCTCAATTCATTTCTCATATTATGTAAGAATTAAATGTGTATTTCGGTTGATAGCATCTGGGTCCTAAAATCATTGATATTTTGAATGGGTATCTCTCTTTCGCACCGTTTTATTGAATCTCGAAACTAATCACATTTATTAATGTTGTGTCTATTATGTGTAAAACTAAAACATATGATTCCCGCAAGGTTGGATTACATCAACCCCTTGCTGCGTTCAGTATCAGTGTTGATATAGTGTTATATTTACAAATTAGGGCAGTTGATTACATATAAAAACATTTAAAAAATAAAATGGAAACCTAGTGTACTAATACGGTTATTTTTAATGACATATTTATTTAGCCTATTTCTGTAAACTAATTATAAAAATGGCATGTTTATTTGATACGGATTTAAGACAAATATATCACTGTGCAAGAAGAAAGAATCGTTGTATTGTTCTGCCATTTACCCTTCAGGAATAATCTTATTGTTATATGTAGCATGTTTGTTTTATGCCGAATATAAGTAAACGATTATTCTCTTTGATCTTTGATTGACAGGGCACTGAGTTTGCCTGTCAATCATTCCTAGGCGAGAACATGGCGCCCAGGATTATGTGTCATGTTATTTTGTGCCCCACAGGTATACAGCGACATCTTTTATCAATAAAAGGCACTCGTAGGATTGTCTTAATGAAATCGTGGTGACAGGTTATTATTTATTACCGCGCTGATATATACAGTCGCGGTGGCTCAGTAGGTAAGGCGCGGGGTTATGAACCAGGAGGTACAGGCCAATAATTTTTAAGCGCGGGTATTCACTTGTCAGTTGTCGCAGGACTGAGGGCCTTAAGGACAGTATCTAATCGTTCGGATGGGGAGAAAAAACAAAGTTCCGTGTACACATTTGTGTGCACGTAAAAAAGCCATTGGCCATTGGAATTCGAAATATGAGTAGATCCTAGCGCCGTTGGCCGGGGCAAATTCACTCATCAGAGCATGGTCGCTGCAAAACAGTACAACCAACGCCGTATTGAAGACATATACACGAAATCCCGATAGCAACTTTGTCAGCTAACATGAGGATCGAACGGAGGATCGACTTGTTAGGTAAAATAAAAATGTCGGTCGGTAGCATTGTGTTTGTTTTCGAACGGAGCCAATTGTTAAATTACAGCGTAAGTTTCGTATTACTTAACCTTATTAGGAAGATAATTATGTTGATCATTCTCCAACGTCTCAGTGTTTCGTTTTAAAATGGGCCATCTTACCGTTACAATTAATATGAAGTTGGATTTTCACAGTAACACATACTTTTATTTTTTTTAAAAAAAAAGCTGCTTCAACAACAAATTATTTCAACTAAGTTTGAACGAGTTTACGGGACCAGAGAGGGCCCAGTTAATTAATTAATGACATATCTAGATCAGACTTTCCGTCTTCGCCATCTCGGTTGGTGTAGAGAAACAGGACGTTAAACCCCATTTCATTTATTCATTCATTTATTCATTCATTTAGTACTAAAATAGGTAGGGTAGGGGTCGTCGACTTCTAAACGTCTTTTAGGGAAAGACAGTCAAACTAGTTAGAAGATGTTAATCATATTTCATCAACACACCCCACCCCCGACCCACACTATATAGGCTTTACCAAGAATTGATAGATTGTATTAAACGTGGAGGTAATTTAAATCAGATATATCTCAGATGACATATTACTGATTGTGGCTGTCGCTAACAATATATGTAAATATATTTCTTTGTGTCGATGTAGCTTATTACTTATAGTCTGCAATCAGGGGCTGTGGCGACTCGGTGAGTAACCCATGTGGGATCGCGCTATATCTTTGTCAGTGGTGCAGGGTGGAAGACGTGGCAAGGTATAACGTATAGACGTTCGGGTATTACTAAAAACCAAAATCCCCTGTACACATTGGAGTGCACGTAAAAGAATCCTGGACAGTAGAAATTCTTTAGCGTTGGTGTCCAATCAAAATGACCACCACAGCACAATATATGACGCATACCCGTCTTCCTTGGCCAAGTGGACACAGACCAGTAAACAGTATTTGATAATATTTGGTATAAATCAAATGCATATCTATACTTTAATCATTAGAGCGATATTGATGCCGGCTATAATATATTTATTATTTGAAATCTGTTAGGGTCCCGTTAACATTTTTCTGGGGTGGGGTGCTGGATCGATTCTAATAACTTATTCTCCTAGAATTTGAGAACAAAATGCCATGTATTGGAATAGGTGAAATAGACATCCATGTATACGTATTCATTTTAAAAATACAAATTCTATATGTGTTACGTGTTAGTCAACGCCAGGTCACTTGGCCATGAATTCGCACATCGTTTCGTGCTGATAGAACTAAGTTTTATTACGATTGGTGCGCGATGGGAGGTACAGTACGACCTTTCCCATTCATTTACCGGGACCGGGTGTGGAAAAGTGGGACACTTATTTTGGGTTGTGTACAAGAGTAAAAGATTATACCGCAAACTGCACTCAATGGAATTTAGTTGTTTTTTTTTTAAAGGAGGTGGGCATGGGAATTCGCGCCGTCTAGATCTACTAGACCCAATGTTTTTTTCTAATTAGCTCCACCCCCAACACACACAGAAGGTTAATCCAGCCCTGAAAAGGAAGTTGTGTCCTGTGTTAGTGTTATAGATCTCTAGCTTTTTATATAGTGATATTTTAATCACTTGTCTGCGTACGCATGGGAAATGTAATCTGCATGAAGGATATTAAAGAGTATTCCTGCTTTCCCTGTGCATCTATTACCATATTTGATAAAATGCCCCGAAAATGAGTTCCATTCACCCATTAAGCTATCCGTAAGCTTGGAAACAGAATGTTACTTTATAAGGGATATGGATCTGCAATTGTCAAAGTGTGATTATCAGAAATTAGGATATCTAAGCGGCAATTGATTAAACATGAGAAGTGCTTACCATAATGGGACAATAACTAAAATGATTACTTATTTTATCTCATGCAAAATGATTTTCAAACTAACGTTGTAACTGTACGGTAAACAAGACCTCCTATTGCCATAACAGTGTGATGGAGATTCAACAGTAATTTACAATCATATACCGGATTTTACTCTCTGTCGAGACTTTGTAAAATATGTAATTGTACACTAGCCACTGTCTAAATGTAAATTTTAATGTAATTCATTATAGGACAACAGGCCAGAATATTCTGAAAAAACTACCTAAATATAGATTTTAACATAATTCATTAATTATAAATATCTGATATCTCAACAGGCCTATATGTATTCCAATCACTGTCTAAATATAGATTTTAACATAATTCATTATTATTTGAATATCTTATAACTCAATCTCATTTTTTTTTTTACTTGTTTACATTTTGCATAGTCATTTTCCGGGTAATTCATAATAATATTACGTTGGGGAGTTAGTTATACGTCACCAATCACCATATGTCTTATTTCGTGCCTTTTTAACTTGATTGTTCCGTGTTATTGAAACTTACCGTGTTATGGAGGATATGGGGTTGTTGTGAATACCATTATCAATGACAAAATTTTCTATCAAAATCCGGTTCAGTTTTATCCTTTAATATTTATTGATTGTGTAGTTTTGAATGTATTAAATACTTCTTCAGCTTGTCAATAGGGTATTACTGCCCCTGTCAATAAAACCACATACAGGTTAGGGCTGTTGATAGGGGGTTAGGATGGCCTAGTGGTCTAGAGTGCCGCGCTTCGACCTCTTACTGACCGGTCACCTCTGACTTGCGGCTGTGGTTTCGAGGCCTACCTGGTGTGAGCGTATGTAGCATGGAGATAGGGGTGTCCTACGGACACTCCGGTTTCCTCCCACAGGAAAGACCCATGCGCGTGCGCTAAGATAATTAAAATGAAAAATAAGACTTGTCTGCGATATCACCTCCGGTGGAATCGGAAGTTAAAGGCTAAGGACAACAACAGGGCTGTTTAGATTTTCCCCAAAATTTGTTGGGACTGTTCATCTAGCCTGATCAGGAACTCTCATCAAATTCAGAAGTTTATTAAATGGTCAGAAACGTTTCCCTTACGGTACTACCAACATAATTATGTGGATGAAATTCATATTTAATATGTAAATTTATGGCACATGTTGGTTTAGAGATTGGTATGAAATATTATGTTATTCTGATCACATGACACAATGGTGACATGTCATATTAAATCGTTTTCCCTGTGAATATGTTAAACCACAAAGCACTTCTTCACAATTGGCGTAATAATCTATTCACATTCCATGTACGTAGTATACTACTTTCTTACATGGTTTTTGACCTTGTTAACGTGTAAAGGGTACGGATTTTGACATAACAAGTCTTATGTTTTAGTGGTGTCACACGTTTACCGCTTTTAGCTTTCTTCTCTGAAAAGTCCTTATTGGTATAATATTCCAGAATTGAATTCAAATATAGACTTTTATACTAGATTAAATAATTCCAGAATAAATGGCAAAAGTATACTTTTAGACTACAATAAAAAGAAGCCAGGCTAAAAAGTATATACGGTCACATATTAAGTCCGATTAATAACAGTAACTTCACGAACATCGTTGGGGCAGAATATAGCCATCATAAATTCTGGTCAGTTCTGTACTCGGCGCTACACACTTTGTATATTGCACAAGACAAGGAATGCTAACTCTTTCCAGAAGGTTTGATACCTCTTTTCATGCTGATATTTAACTTCTTTTTATGTTATGTTGGAAAGGATATTGCTTTTCACTTTAGCATTTTGAATTGTCAAACATGGCAATCGTTTTTGCTTAGAATTGATGCCGCATCGTCTGTTATAAATACCACGAAGATAATCTAGAATGTACGCGATTACTCAAATTTTGTTAAAATATAGAAACCAATGTATCATCTTCTTTAATAGTTAAAATAACGGAACAAATGAGTCATCCCCTTTAAAGGTTAGAATCATTCATTAGCTTAATGTATGTTCATGTGTCGCGCGAAATGGGCTTCATGAATGGGCATTACTTAACGGTAAAAGTTACAAGTCTAAACACGTTATTTTAAAAGTAGGCAACTACCCTTTCCATTGATGAAACTTCTATGTCTTGATCTTCGTTGAATAATTTCTTAGACCGGACATTAATCATTAAGCAAGCCAATTTTTACGAAGACGCATGTGTTTAACACCTAGAAAAAAAGGGAAAATGTAAATAAAAACCTTGAAATTGGTTTCTAAAAGGTTGATTTAATCATCGAAATGCTCTGTTGGTATTCAATTGGGTATATATTTAATAACATTAGATACCGGATATTTAAATAGGATATCTTATATTACGATGAAATACAAAGCAGAATATAAAATAGATGCGAAACGAAAGCACAGTCTATCTTAAAGATTAAATTAAGAGAACAACATGGTGTGAAGGACAGGTAACGTATGTGGGTATATTTGATAGATATCCTTATTCAGCCCCACCCTGCTTTAATCATAGTCGTTAAGGTAAATTGACTGCCATAGAAAGATGGGAGAAATTGGGTTTAACGTCCACTCGACACAAACTAGATCATTTCGGGACTAGCGCATGGTTCAATTTTATTTCAATATTTCGCTTTGCGAGTAAGGGTTTTTAGAAATGGGGGTAACAGGAGGACCCATAGAAAACCCACGAGGTTGGATAGGCGACCCTACTCCTTGTCACGTGCAACTAAGGAATGGAAACCACAACAGTTGACTCAATGGCAGACCTTATGATACAGCGCGAACGATTGCCATATAACAATACAAATTATAATATATATGTAGATACAGATGAAAGATTCATGAGCGATTTACAGCTCAACTTGTGTAATATAAACTTTGTATTAGATAGTTTAGTGTATAAAACTCTGTTATTCTTGTACATTTTAGATAAAATGAAAACTTTTAGTTGCTCTTGTATTTTGGTGGCCAAAATTACAATGCCTACAAACTTATGGAAGTTATTGTTTCTTCCCTATGTCCATATAAGGACAGAAATTTAAGAATACATAGTAAACTGTGTCGGTAAGACCAAAGATTATGGAATAATGAAAATGCCTTATTGCCTTATAACCTGGATCAGTGAGAAAGGCGCTGGCTTGTTAAACAGGGGTGTTCGATCATCGTGCTGGTCGAGAAAGAACCGCGGGCTTTTCCAGCGTGTTTTTCCTTTATCAGAATTGCAGAGCAGAGGGTCTGGTAAGGTGAGTGTCTAGTCTTGTTTAAAAGTACCTTTGACAGTTGGAATTCAATAATAAGAGTAGACCATAGCATCGACGTGCAGGCAAAATGCCCCCCATAACAATCGTTGCAGAAAAGTAGGCATTAAACTCCATTTATTTAATTTCATTTCAATACCAGTCAGTTTAAAGTGTAAGGTACCTACACTGATTGCTCCTACACTGTTTATACTATGGACACCAAGCATTGACATCATCTTCTGCTGAAGAGGCCCAACAATCTATTAGAAATCGATGTTATTTCCAAATTCCAAGTTCAGACGCTTCAGCAGCCAAACGAAATAAGTTATCCAATGGATTCGAACGAAACTTTGCAGGCATATATAGAGAGAATTTAATGTTCACTCGATGCAAACTGGATCATTTCGGGAGTAACATATGATTTTAGTAATTGAAGAAAACCGGAATGTATAGCGAGAATTTAACGTCCACTCGGTACAAACTGTATCATTTCGGTATTAACATCTGAATTAATTTAATTACAGACGGTCTCGTTGTCACCAGATTCAATGATATATTTTATCAGCTAAACGACACACGTTAAATCATTCACCCCACTCCCACGTTAAAAGTTGTCCAGTAAACTTTGAGACTACGCGTTCAAATTACAGTCTATAACAACTATTTAAGACTTTTGTTTTTAAATTTCCTTATTACAGTTTTTATGTAGAGGCCTATTATGTTTATTGTACTTTTAATAGAAAAGCGGTTTCTAGAACAACACAATTACTAGTAGATCTGTCACTCTAGTTAAAGCATGTGTGTAAGTATCTTAATTTGGAACACATAAAGATTATATAGATATATCAGTTCCAGGGCTATGTATAAAGTTTCTAGAATGTATAAAAATATAAATCATAGTTATATTTGGACATAAAAAATCCAAAAATAGGCACATTGTCAAAATAGAATTTCATTCTGACCTCAAATAACCCTCGCTAACTAAATAAAATGAAGGAATGTGTACCAACCATCTAAAGTAGCGAACTGCTGTAGAATGTCGGGGAAAATGTTATATTATAATTAATTAATCATACGATATACAAAGACGCAGCAATGTGTCTTAGCTATGCGAACTTTCCATGTATGACAGCATAAATTAAACGACGTGTTCGGAAAAGAGATGGTATACGCTATTCCGTGGACGAGCCTCGTCATAATTAATTAAGTTACCTAATTAGTATGTCAGAAAAATAAAGATGTCGCTCATGCTCATCCGCCAATCTACAAAATTTGTAATGTGACGTCGATGTTTGAATATTGGCATTGAGGAAATATGTTTTGATTTGTAGCCAAGCGATGAAATAGCGAAGAGATGAATAAGAAAAGTTTTTGGATCACGTGTTTTTATAGCATCTGGGTCCTCCGGTTTCTTTCCACTCCGAAAGACCCCCCATATGCGCAAGCGTATTATTGAAGTAGCAAATTGTGCCGTGTTTAGTGTATAGTCTCGAAATAGTGTTGAACAAACGTTAATCTCTCTTGTTTGTTCTTGAGATTTTTTTATTTAATTTTCATTTTGTTCTTCCTTTTTATGAACAAAATACGAAGGACTTCAAGTAATGTTTTGATCCTCAACAGTGAACTCTGGGTTATGATTTGGAGATTGTCTTACAATTGATCATGTGGGCTGACTGTATACATTCTGTTACATAATTCATATTTTCGTGTACCGATGAAATATAACATCAAATTCACATTCTCCAAGAAGAAATTTAATAAGCACCGCTGTTTTAAAGGTTTTTACTCCCATGTATATGCTGGTGTTCGATGAACAGGAAATCAACATGTTCAATTTGTTGCAAATGTTCAGAACCCCTGTTTTACTTTTGGATGGTTTTCATTTTTGTCATTATACATGTATGTATCCAAAATTTGGTATAGCACCCGTTTGAATATGCGTCAAACCGGTTTATTATTGGATTAGACAGCAGGCGATTTGGATACTATATATTGATCAAAGGTATTTGCAGGTGATTTGTTTCGATCTCAAGAAAAATATACTTTCCATGTTTCGATTTTTAGTATTAACATTCAAAGATATAATTAAAGTCACTTAATGTAAACTTATGTACTCTGCAGACATGTTGTCCTTAACCCTTTCTTTTCTTAGAACTTGTATATTATATGCCTCAAGATAGTTTAAGTAATTATGTACAAAAAATGAAATAAGTAGGGCAGGTTGGATAACAAAGTTAACAGAAATAGTTTCGAATTAAAAAAACTTTGAATAAATCCCCACATCACTCAATGCACTCAATGCACTCACCCTGGAATGTATGCCCAGTGCCTTTGCGTCCTTCTGTTCCTCTCATAATATTAGTTTGTTCTGATATTATGTTGGAGATATTTACTAACAACGGTTATGAAAATCACTTATCAACAGCAAGCTTGAAAGGTTGACAAGGAAACCCGACGTTGATGAGAGAAAATTGTAACTGCTGATTCGTTAGTTTTAAAGGCAGAATTCGATCCTTCACGACCAAAATGCATGCACCCAACAAAGCTATAAACAACATGTATTACACCATACAATGATCTCATAAATAGATAAATGTATATAATAAAATATAAAAATAGAAATAGAAAAATATACTCTTCTGGGTCAAAGTTATAAAATAAATTTAATTGTATGTACTTCAGATATAGATATACATGTATATATTATTGACAACGATATTACAATAGCTCACGTACAAATGACCATATCTAAAAACCAAATCCAGCCGTCTGTTCATAAGTTCCTACTCCAAATCGAGGTAAAGTACGAAAATAAAAATGCCAAATCATTTATTGATGTTTACTTATAAATAATAAGATCATAAAATATCAACCAAACTAATTAAACATGGACGAGGAATTTCTTCATTCCTGCAAGAGTAGCTAATGTACAGAAAATCTTAAGTATTATGGGGTTAGAAATTATAACTTGATAGAGTTTCCACTTGAAAACATTTTCTTCAGACAAGCAAAGCGCTATACCGTTATTTTTCAGCTGTTCGAAAGGCTGATGTGTTTTAAAATATGACACACTCTCTTCACTGTCTAAGTTTTTTGCCAAGTCAAATGCAAAACGAGGAAAGACAACTATATCCAAACGTTCAATGAATGAAAATGTCATGAACTGATTTTTTTAACGAATATCAATTTATATGCAGCACAAACCTCAAGTGAATTTGGACCTCACATCGCGTAGGATCCACTATTGTAACGTAAATGATAAGCGAGAGTGTAAATTCGTACGTACAGTCCCGGGTTAAAAATTCCAACACATAATTTGCTGTGTCCGGAGCCGGATTTAACATGGTGGTCCATAGGGGAGGTCTAGGGAGGTTTTGACCTCCCTCCTCACCCCACCTCCAGTTGCGAGAGAATCTTCAAATTTCTGCACACCCGATGTGAAATGTGGCCTTGTGCTTTGTGTTACAATTATTGTGATTATGTCTTAACTATGCTCCTGTCCATTTGTCAACTAGCATGATTTTGTCTTGACATCACCGGTATTGCCCCCACTGCGTCTACCCCACCCCTACCACCTACTTATTACTTTAAAAAAACAATAAAGTTTATTTTATAGTTCAGAATTGCTTTCTTTTTTTTTTGAAGTACATACATGTATATAGGGCCGCCACAGTCTGTTCGGTGCTAGGAACTCTAACTCTAAAAGGTTAAAAACCTTTCCTGCGTAACTGTACTAGAAATGTGAGGTGTTTGGTCTTGTTGAAGAAAGTATCCAGTGACTGGGTCAGTAGCGTCCTAATAACCACGTGGGTCATTGGGTAAATGACTTTGTCTTTTATATTTTATTAGCCCTTTGGTTATTTGACGCAAACAGATGTAGACGTTTTTAGATCATGAGTCGTTGACGTCAAAGGTTTTCTGTCAGTTATGTCTAACAAATTATAATAAATCAATTTTAAAAGAAAGACAAAAACAATGAGGTAAATAAGTTCAAGGAGTATGTTCAACAAAATATAGACAGAGCTAAAGTAATGATAGCACTTTCAATTTCTATGGAGCAAGGAAAATTTTGCCAAGGGCGAACCTCAGTTTTGTATACCTTCGGATGACTACACATACATGGGTCCTTGAGCGTCAAAAATGCCCAAGACGCTTTTTGAAACCGCGGCAACCGCCCAGACCCTTCAATCCATATCATCAATCCAGATATAAGCTAGTAACAAATGGTATCAAGTGTTCTTATAATACTACAACTGATTCGAACATGTGGCTATTGCAGTGAATGGGTGTTGTACAATTTTGTCCGGAGACAGTAGTTAGCCTACCTTTATTCAGATCTAAGTTGCAAAGATAGCGATAAACTTTTATAATTCTGTTACCGGAGACACCAGGAATCGGATTTTAAAATCATGAATTCGAAATGTATACCGTACACATTAAATCTTCAATACTTCTAAAAATAAAACTTATTTTTCATACTTTTATCGCACCTAAAGAACTAAAGGACTAGCCCGGAACTTTAAATTCACCCTTCATAAAGGTGAAATTTTATTGATGTATGCGAGTACGTGTGGGATAATAACCTTTTGTGCAGTAAAGTAATACGTTGCTACATTTCATAGAGCCCGGGGCAATCTGTCAGTCAAGATTAACCGTCACTCCTACAGAGGTTATATAATTTTTTTCTTGGTTTTAATTGAATCGCTATTCTTAACATAAGATTTTTATTATTAATAGTACCGAAGGTATTTGTCTTATGAATTACAAGAAATATTACGTAATTACCGTGTAACTCATTAATACCCGTATCTATCTACTATTGTATAGTAGATATGATGTAAAACTGCAGTTTGAGACAAATGACATTGAAACACATGCTCCTAAATGATAAATTCTATATGTATCGTATGTCAGTGGAAGTGCCAAATAACTACAACGATTATCTTAAATTTCAATTGTAATTTGAGGGTCCACGGTGGTGTAGTGACCCAGACACTTGCCCACTAGACATAGGAAATAGAAATGGGGTTTAACGCCCACTCAACATAAACTAGATAGATTATTTCAGGACTAACATATGGTCTATTTTCATATTTTATTTCATCAATCTGCATGCGCGTATACGTCTGTTGTAACGGGGGGGGGGGGCTGACGAAAAAATACAGGAAGGCAAGCGAAACGGGGTTTAACGTCCTACTGTTCTACCCCTAATGAATATGGCCTACTCTTGTGTCGAATTTTAACTGCCAAGTGATATTTTACGTGCACGAACACGCGATTTTCAGGCTATGGCCTACTCTTATATAGAATTACAACTACCAGGGGATCTTTTACGTGCTATGGCCTACTCTTATGTTGAATTACAACTACCGGGGGGATATTTACGTGCACGTAGATGTCTACAAGGGGCCTCGGGTTTTCGTCCCATCCGAACGAATAGACGGCTATCCTTTTCAGACCCTCCGTCCTGCACCACTGACCGGGAGAAACCACGCCGAAAAATCTGGATCAACTTTCTCGGCCATTGCAGGGATTGAAAATCAGACGTCCAGGATAGCGATCCAGTGTCTAGCCCACTTCGCCACCGTGATTCACCGATTAGATATGCATATTGCAACGTGATAGCACAACATAGGCTGTACCGTACAGTGTACGGTACTAAACAATAGGCTTAGTTGGCTGGATTAGACTGTCTTGAATCGGACTTCCGTTATTGATATGTCCCTTCAGGCCTCTCACTGTCAGACTTTAATCCCATTGGTTGATGGTAAAATTAAGTACCGGCGGTTTAGTTGTAATGCCAGCATCCTGAATCTTTTCACCAACCTCTGATAATACAAGATACTGGCCGTGTTTAGGATATTACGAAAAGCTTGCACCACTATTCACCAGAGACTAACTTTAGTGCACAATGCTCTGGTCTCAGGGTTTGGGAAAATGAGTTGAAGGGACAATGCACAGGAACATAAACTTTTTAGCACATTGGTCAAGGATACAAAGACTTGAGTACTGGAGTACGGTCCCCATGGCGATGTTTAACGGTATCATAGAGGAAAATTTCGTAATCACGTCGTATACACTACCACCTCCAGCCTCCTGTCATTTGAAACATGAAGCAACTCTTCCAGCATTGACTTCCAAGTTAACATATCCATAACATTTCTTGGCTTTAACATTCTGATTATTGATTTTTTTTTTAAACATTCTGATTATCATTATCTTTATACCCGCAAATATTGAAGGGGTTAACTTTATTTTTTTTATTTACTTGGTCTGGTAAAAAGAACCTATAGACAGTGACACCATATCTGTAGACGATGAACCTAATTCATGTATGTTTACTTCCTGATTCATGAATATTCACAAACAAATGGAAATCCAAACATTCTTCTTCGATTCTGGACCCAAAAGTCCACAAGAAATTACGTGCAAAATAAGCTAAAAGCTTTTTGGAGAATGTGAGAACTTCTACGAACAGAGGAAACAATTACTGGTTCTATTCCAACTAGCAACAATTGATAGTTGGTTATCCCCCTTGAATATATGTTTGGCCATACATCACTAAATTTTCCTCCATTGAATTTAATGTTAATCCTCGTCTCTTCGACCGGCTCTAACTATTCCCCAAATTTTTGTTGGGTAGAACGCCTTTCGCCACAGATGGGGCAACATGTGGCAAACTCTTGCCTATAAGCATGTATGAGGTTCACCATGAAAAGCTTGGGATACACAAGCTTGAAGTAGAGAAAGTAATCATGCAAGTAACCATGCCCTTCATTTCAACGTAACCAACCCCACAACTCTTGTATCCTCCCGCCTCAAAATCATGCTGAAATCGATATTCAAAGGATGTATTTTACACATTCTTGGCTATGTGAAGACTTAACTGCACACTTAAATTATGGAATACTCACATTCGCCAAAAAGCATGAATTGTATTTATTTATGGAATACCCTCCACTGCCAAAAATCACGAATTTCTGACATTGCCAGCTAGTTATGTCGCTGTATTCTATTAAATTCTTAGTTTACTTCACCAGGAAAATGTTTGTCGAAATATTATATTGTAACCCATGAAAATAGTATGATTATAATTTAGGATAAATTATGATAGTGTGAATCCTTTACCGAAACAGCTGTTTTATAGACTTTTTTAAAAAAAAAAAAACCCATTCAAATTGATTACAAAAAATAGTGGTATTATAATGATGGATATTGTAAGCTTTAAGTTTTTAACAATATAACGCGAATAGAAAACAACAAATTATTAGCAATAGACAATTTCTACTAAGTTAGACTGGAAAAATTATACATTGTTGTTTGTAAATCTATCATTTGAGAAATTCATAGTTATTGTGTAAGTACCTACACAGGTCTGGCATTGACGGTACATTGTGTGTACGAAATATTCATGCTTCATTATATTTTTCCTAAATAAATACTACCAATTAGGTATATATGGGAATGAGTTGTAAAAAATAGATCATGCCTTGCTTCTAGCGGTAGTATAAATAATTTCCAAAATCTATAAAGCCATGTCTCCACAAATGAATTTAACTTTATTATATGACAGCCATGGAAACATACAAACATAACATGATAAATGATCGGGGGAAAATATCCTTAACTACATCGGTGGTAATAAACTTATACTCTATTATGGCACTACAACATCAAAGTTGACGACGACGAAAACAAAAAATTGAGTTCAACTACGGTCGGCGACATAGTCTTTGTTTTAATCTGAATTCACTATTTTTAAAATTGCCATTACGGGACTGCTTCTACAGCATTAAAAGAAGTCATTATAATCTCACTTAACTTTAAGGTACCTCCCATAGGTCACTTAAAGTTAAGTGGATATTTCTCACTTAAACTGGCCTTTGAATACCACATAAAGACTAACACTTAAAAGTTAAGGCAGCTTAACTTTAAGGGAAAATTTGATACTTAACAGTGCCTTTGAATACCACTCGCCCTTAACTTACAGGAAGTTACGTATATTTAAGTGAAAGCTAGTAGTTAAGTGACTATCTTAGACTTAAGATATCCTTTGAATACGGACCCTGATTTTCTAGTTGAGGAAGCAGAATATAAATGTATTTTATATGTTTGAGTTTATATTACTAACTGTCTACATTACTACTCATAAATATTTTTTATTCTAAATGGACAGTTGCGAAGACTTTGACAAAAGGACCGTTCTTCTGAGTTTCCCCACAAGCTTATCCCGACGAAGTAGGATTTAAATCCACTGAAAAGGGGAAAACCTAATCAATCGGATAATAACAATTGGTATATGTCAAATTGTCCCACTATAATCTCCGTAAAGCTTAAAATCTGTTTGGTTGGAGTAAACCAAAGGAACAAGGAAAAGCATGTAGTTATTCTGATGAGACGAACAACCGAAGTTTTCTTATAAATTTTTCTTATATTTGAACCACAGCGCAGTTGTCATGGTAAAACTTCAATCTTGACTTACATGGACTTATTTATTATGTTGGAATTGAAAAGTAGGGCCCGAATACCATTTCATTTAGGGTTTTAAGGTTAATGTATTCAGGGGTTCATTAAAATGTAAACTTACTACTAATAATTACTAATAATAGATTTTAATGTTTAAATGATAAACTCATTTGTCAACAATTTGTAAACAGCACAACATGAACCATCAGACACAACAAAAGAAAACAGTATGTATCATTTAGCATATTTTTCTCGTAGATTATGTAGTTGTTCGGGTGTAAAGTTGTATTTACTAAGCCCGTAACATAAAAAAACCCGATACTATATTTATGCATTTTGTATGAAGTCCTGTTATATCCAACACAGGTGGCATTACAGATATTATATAACCGTAAAGAATTAGGTCAGAATATTAAACTATGTTATTTTTTCCACATTTGTATTTTATTTTTATTATTTTTTTTATTTTTATTTTTTTTTTATTTTACTGGATTTTTTTTCTTTGGCGGGGAAGGGGTGTCTCTTAATTTTAGCGAAATAATAGCAAATCATCGACATTTTACGTGTAAAGAATGTCCTAAACATAATAGTAAGTAAGTAATAGCTACAAACAATTACCCAGGTTGATCTGTTTTATTTAAACGTGGTTCTGTCTGTCTAGCCCGAGGATTAAAGAATCGACGAGGCCGTCATTCAACATTTCATATTCTGAACGAATTCTAGGCAGTACATGAAGTATTGGAAGGAGGGATTAGAAGATGGTAGTTATCTCCATGTACCAATTTGCTGGGAAAGTGGCGTTATTAAAGACTCTTTTTGCCGTTTGGGTTTGGGATGGCCTAGTGGTCTAGAGTGCCTCTAGCTGGCCGGTCACCTCTGGCTTGCGGCTGTGTTTTCGATCTCTGGTGTGAGCGCATGTTGCATGGAGATAGGGGCGCCTTCTCAACCTCGTGGGTTTCCTCCGGACACTCCGGTTTCCTCCCACTGCTAAAGACCCCTACGCGCAAGCCAATTATTGTAATAAGATTAAACCATATTTTAGTCCCGAAATGACCTAGTTTGTGTCGAGTGGACGTTAAACCCCATTTCTTTCTCTTTCTCTCTTTTTGCCGTTTGAATTTTTTTTAAACCAGTTTCAAAGATGATTATAGGGTTGCATAAACCTTTATAGAATAAAACAGCTTTATTCACAACAAATATAATGAGGGGAGTTCTTGCAGAAACAATTTAAAGTTTAAACATAACGTAAAATGCGAATATGTTAGAACTATGGGTCGTGTGTGTGTGTGTTTGTGGGGGTAGGGGGGGGGCATACTATAAATCTAGCAAACAAAAAGTAGGAAACATACGACAAGCACTGGCCTAATGGGGCAAAACATGGATATCTGAAAATTATCAAATTAGCTGATTGACACACATGAACTGGTCGCAATGCTTCATTTAAACAGGCTTTTCAGACTGAAAGGAGCTAAATCGCTAAGATTTGGGACCCAGAAATTGACACAAGTGTGTCGCAGCGCATTATAATAATGTAATATGAATGTATATAAACTGCTTAACATTCAATCGTTTTCGTTTTTACTCTAATTTCAAATCAGTTATGTTCGGCGAAATAAACCGGAAGTCTCAATCGAATGCAAATTTCTAGCGTCTGGTTATTCCAGTCTACATATGCCGTTTGAATCGGTGAAATGTTTGTAGCCTCGTTCCTCGAGTCTCTTGCTAGAACTGGGGCTGAAACGCATCAATGGTAAAATGTTTATTTTATCTTAAATATCGGATATCAGAAGCCCATCTTTTCCCGGTAAGATCACAGCATCAATGTTGATTTAAATTGACAAATAATTTGTGTTTTCAATGTTGAAGATTTTGGATGATATTGGGGTAGAGACTTAGCTACTTGAAGTATAGGGCCTTAAGATCCACGGCGGCCCTGGCCAAGATCTATAATATTTCAGCACTGCCATAAGCCGCTTTTGCATACACTGTTGTCTTAAACACGGCATTGCCCAATTTTGTTTTAAAAAACACGGTCAAACTCTAGTCGTGAGGATTGGAGATTGGGTGCGCATCAGTAGCCTAGGTTCTCCCTGTATCCAAGGGAATCACAGTGGGAAAGGTCGGTGATACAGAACAGAGGGCCTGACAAGAACAACTGTCTAGGCGTTCGGATGGGATGAAAAACCGAGATCCTGGATACACATTGGCGTGAACGTAAAGGACCCATTGGCAGTTGGAATTCGATATAAGAGTAGGTCATAGCGCCGCTGCCCGGGCAACATTTCTCCCATAGCACACTGTATGGCGTATGTCTGTATTCATAAGTCAAGGTTAGGAGCAGAACAGTGGGATTTTAAAGCCTATTTCATTTCATTTCTCTTTTGCCAAACCAGCGCTGGCCGACCTTATGCGTCCAATGGTAGCCCATTTATAAGGAAATACTTTATTGTACATAATATTAACACCAAAATAAAGATGTAAACTAGAAAATAAGTTAAAGAATTTATTTTATAAAAAAATAAACAAAAACTTTATAATGTTATTCAAAGTAAGTATCTATATATTATATTGTATGTGTAATTGCATTATTATTACATAATTGCATAATAATAAGATCTGTACAATTTCATTGAATAATATAGCTTATCTAACATTTAATCTAAGGAAAAAGGACTGTAAAATCCGTAGAACGAGATCGCCGTAAAGTCATATCCGGTATAAAAAAACATATTGTATAAAATGTCTTAGATGAGCATTAAAGACAAATTATGTTTAATATTACAAAGCACTTTAATAGATGAATAATATAATAAAATAGAAACCAATTCGGTAGCATGTTCGAAATATTTTTACAAGGCGCCATTTTGCGTTTTATTTACATATTCTTTGTATAGCAGTAACTCGGGGTATCTAAAGAAACATCACTTTACATTATGACAGCAGTTAATAAAAAGGAAAATTTATTAAAGAAACCATCTCTATATAAATTTAAAAAATGGTTTCCAATATCCAATATTAAGGTATCTTTAAAATATGATACCAATAATGTGTAATTGTATGATAAACGACCAGGAGAATTCATCTCCTTTAACGATACTGACAGCGATTATACATCTCAAAATTGTTTCCAACATTAAAAATAAAGGTATGCTACTTATTATATATAATTATTTTAACGGGCAAACATTGGGAATTCATCTTCTATCAAAGATATTACCTCAATCTTTATTCAAAACGGGTACCAATTTTATAAAAGGTACCAATAATAAAAATTAAGGTATCGGTGCCTTTAAAGCATGTTACTAATTTAAGATAATCATTTTGTATTATATATATCCCATGGAATATATTCCCTTTAAATATATTACCTTTAAGTACATTTCAAAATGGTTTCCAATATTAAAATTAGGACACATTTAAAAAAGGGGGTACTATTTAAATTAAATACATGGAAAACCAATATTTTCAGCGATTATTAAAACTAAAAAAATGAAGCCACAAGATATAAACTATTTAACTATTTACTATAGCTACAGCAAAATACATATACACACTAATCCCCGTTGCATAGATTTAAATAATATATATTTTAACTCTATTTACAAATGACCCATACCTATATTATAATACCCAATATATCATAATAAAATCCCAGGCATACGTCCAGAAGCGTTTAGGTGTAATAGTTCTACCTCAACAGACGTAAGTTCCTTAATGTAGTAATATACATCTGTCTTGCGAAGCATAATCATATTAAATGCAACCTATTCAGGGCTTTAATCAAGTCTAGTGAAACTAAGGGAACTACTTTTAAAAAAAAAGACAGGAATCCAATCTTAGAGATAGGTCTGCTGACTTTAAAATCGTCAATAAGAAATTGAATTGGAGTACAGTAAACCATATTTTAAGAAATGTCTTAATTCCATGTAAAAAAAAAAAGTTTACTATGTCAGCTATCTGGATTGTACACTAAACCTTAAAGGGACAATAACACTCTAGTTGGCTTGACATATCCAGAAAATAAATAATAGCCTTATTCTAAGTACTAGACGTTTAAGTGTCCTATCTGTTGTGTAAATTATCCATTACATCCTATTTTACTTGTCCAGATGGATCGAAAATATTTTAAAATCCAAGTCACATTTGAAAAGGTTTACGTTAACCTTTTCAAAACATTTAGTTGAATTTTTCCAAAATTTTGAATTAGGTGTGTTGAGATGAAATCTGTATGATCAATTAATTGGAATATTGTAAAATAATACAATTTGTTGACCAGAATAAAGATTGGGACATATTATTCAGTTACAACAAGAGTGGTATTCGGCCTTTAAGAATTGTCTTAATTCCATGTAAAATAGTATACATCTTTACTATGTGGTCTATCTTGATTGTTACCCCTTCATCATTACCAATACAGCACTAATTTATAACAAAAAATAAACTAAATAATGTACCCAAAAGAGGTAGCGAATGAAAGCTTTCAGTGAATATTCTTCCAAACGTCGTCCAAAGAAACTAATAGTTATTATGAACAATCACGGTGGATTTACAGGTCACCTTATGATTTCAGGACTTCAAGAGACCAAGAGAACACAGAAGAGACCACAGAACAATTCGATAAAAAAAAATCATGGTTATCACCGTTGTGCGGTTTTAACTTTACTTTTGCTTTAGTGAGTGTGATACAGAATAAATAAATAAAATAAAATCCAAATAGAGACCTCTGTCCACCAAATCAGCCGGTTGAAGCCGCCATGTTAACTTTCAAATGTTCACCAGTAGCTTGCATACTGCTTTTACCGCAGAAAAAACATTTTCTATGATTACAGTGTTTACATGCGCCTATCATAGCCAATAACAATTAATAAACAGTAATAAACACACACGAGCAGGTTCATTTAGCACACATCCGATTTTTTCCAGGGTGTTATAATCGGCAAAAATAAAGCAGAAACAACGACCAATGGTAATCCAGTTACCTCCCTTAATTGGATCAGAGATTATTCTTTCTTATCTCAGAAGAATCAAAACAAACTGCCTATAAAACAGACAAACGTATGTGTCCTAAAACAACTACGAACAACATTTCAATACCGGTATCGTAACTTCATCGTAAATAACAATAAATGTAGACGTACCGACGCGGTTTACAATTTTGAAACGTGTGAGTCTTCGTTTAATTTTTCCGAGGATGAAACTGCTGGATCGTCATTTGGTGTGTTAATTGATTCAGACTTTGTCCCTTCGTCAACGAGAGCTGCAGTCCCGTTTCCAAGTTGCGGGGCACTTCCGTTAATGGCCAGATGACCAGTTGGGGCATTGTGAGAGCCTGCACTATTATTAGAGCCACGTAGCGAACCATTTGTAAATTCTTTAGAAAATAGATTGGGGGTGCTGCTATTAGCTGGTGTCATTGGAGCTGGTGTCAAACTGCCCGCTGCACGGAAGGCAAGTTTACCTAAAGCAGATGTTTTCTCTGGTACACCTGCAAAGAACAAAAAAAAATTAAATTGGAAAAAACGTCTCTCGTGACTGGAGTCAGTCGATTTGATCAGAAAATGAAACAATTCGTTGTCCAGCCAAACATCTATGTAAACTCTCAGTATTTCGAAGTAGCACCTTACTCCCAAAGAACTATAGTTATGTTTCGTATGAAGGGTTTAAAGAGGTGTCGGAATATTGAGTGGATAATCTGTTCATCAGAGAAATCAAGGTCTTTTGGATCATAAGACATAAATATTTAGGACATGGGCTGTTTAGGTAAAACGAAATGAAGATGGGACAAGTTTTATCTCGAAAGATTCAGTGGGGTCGGCTTGTTTACTAATTTTAGTTGAATTTGTGGGGTTTTTTTACTTTTGTTTCGTAGATTCGACTTGAAATTAAAAAAAAAATAAATCATCGACCCTATTCCCCGTTTTAAATATCGATTATAAAATCTATATTCTTACCCACAATTTTCTGTATTTCCCATGTTGGTACATTATGTGATTCACAAATAGCTTTTAGCCTTGCAATTTGTTTCTGAAAAAGAAAATGGGAAAACCAATTATTAAAGTCTCATTGCGCCATTTGTATTTTCTGTCGCGTTTATCCAGACCTAGTACTACGAAGCCCATTAATCACGTTGTTGAATAACAAAATGGCGACGGGCTTATTGCACAGTGAGTAGAATAGATTGATGAAATTCAACATATCTTTACGAAAATTGAACAGAATTGAAATATTTTTGAACGGATATTCCTATTTGAGATTCATTTTTCATAATAGTTTACATGTAATTCATATTGCGCTAAATTTGCAAAGTGAGACAATAAGTCCACTCAATTTATCTGGCGCTATTGGTATTATAGCAAATTTATCATAGAATATCTGCTGCTTCGCGTAGTGAAGGCTTTTAGAATGGTTATGGTTGTAACAATTAATATCGACACAGTATGGACAAGGCGGGAGGGGGGGGGGGTGATATCCAATTACAAAGTGTCTTTATTCTTTATTTTATAATTCAGGATTCAAATATGGTCTTTAAAGTAGCAATATTGTTACACGGAATTAAACCTTGGCCATCAACAACCTTATTGAATCTTACTAACAACCACAAGTCTCAAACACAGCGTTTGAAACCTCTAATCAGCTGCCACAGAAACAGTAAGTGACACCGTAGAAAGAAAGAAATTGCCTAAACCATATACGAAGATATAATCATTTCCGTGCCAAGTATTTTAGGATCTTCCCCACAACTATGGAGTGCTACTTACATCTTGTTCAGCTATTTTATTTGTATGTTCCACGTTGACTTTATCCACTTTCTTCTTTTGTTTGTACAATATCTTTAGAGAATATCTTTCTTTCTCCATTACAGCAACAATTAAACCTATATAAAAAAAACACCGTCTTAATTATCCCACATATATTGAAAGATGGAAAATAATGCGAGGAAAGAGGTCTGGGCCGAAGACTTTCGTGGTACTGAAATCACTGACTTACATAGAATGGGAAGGTTTCAGGAGCAATAGTTAAATTTGTAAATATATATGCTATAATCGGCATGTCTGATCCTAAGAGATCTCAAAACGTCTGTATCTCAGCCAAGGGTTTAAAAAAATCTCAAATTTTGCAGATGATGTTATTTAAACATTCCTGGTGTAGCTGTTAAATCAAAACATGTCAAAACCAGCAATATTTTTCTTTTCAGTCTGGTGAATATATCAAAAGCTTCATAAGTCAATTTTAAAGGGAAAACTGAACAAAATTAAGCAACCCAAAATACATTTATCAAATAATTATCCACATAGATATACATGGTCGTAAGTTATGATAATTCGAAGTTATATTACTGTTTATTGACTTCACAATGTCAACTCTATGTCCCTAGACAAGGGTTTTAAGTCTAGAATAGATAGACAGCCTTACAAAAAATAGCTAGGCCGAATCATATACATGTACAAGATTTTATGTACGAAACGATGTCCATACTTACTATTAAGAATTCGAATAATTCTCCACGGTAAAATGAATGACACTGCTACGACGAAGTCACCTATATCAATATTAACAAATCCGTCCAGATAAACTAAATCTAGAATTAAAGATATCACCACAATGAAAGCATCAAATATCTGCAAATGAAAAAAAAAACGAAAAATGTAAATTCATTTATGATGGAGGAACTATTTGGCATATGTCTCAGTTCCTAGAGGCCAGGAGTTCTCTACGTTTGCAAGACATAGGAATCGGTGATTGACTGTAGTAAATTGATTGAAGTTCTCTGGGTATAATTGAGAAGTGGGATATTTTATCGAAAAACTGTGGAAAGTAAAGATGAAACTATTTAGTGACGTCATGCAAGCATTAGCTTTAATCAAACGCTACCTGACACATTAGTGGCCAAATGGTAACCAGTGTTCCCAGTGGGTTATTGCTGAAGTTCGAGAATAAGCTTATAATAGCTTAGCATGACGAAATGAATACACTACCTCCAGCTTATGCTTGAAAAATCTAGGCACTGTACAAAAAATCTTTATAAATGTCTGAAAAAAAGAACAGATACAAAATGTTACAACAGGAAATTAACGGAACTTTAATAGATATTTGGCACACACGTTTGCTTTAACCGTCTGACTCAATCTAAACAATCATTTATACAAAGAGTTCCCACCTGTTTCCCGAATTTCTGTAATATTATGAATACTCATGAAAACAGAATACAGTGTCGTAATCATGTTCTCCTAGACGGGGTAGTTACGTAAAATTCCAAAATGGTTAATCTTAACTAGTTTAGCGTTTTCCCAAATTCTAATTGCATTGTTATTGTCGTTTTATTATTGGCATTTTCAAGTTATGACCTATGACGGCAATTGTCAGACTATCGTCGTCAAAATACGTCATTCAGTCTATAATGATGTGGAAAACCGGTCGCAATACTTCTATTGAATTTTTCTTGCATCTATTGCCGAATTTCTATTGTCTTGTAGTAGCTTTATTGTAGACCTCCTGATACATCCTGTTTTTAATTATTGTCTTCAATGTCTGTTTGGTTGGTCTCGTGAGTTTTGATTCTGTGTGAATCGCCCCCCCCCCACCAACTGCACTTACTATTAAATGTAATTTAAATGGGGATACCCAGTCATTATCTGACACCGTTCGCAGGTCGTCATCACTAATGTCGATACGACTAATAAGTCTTGCGTTTACTTACCTCAATCACCAATACGGTCAGTATAGCAACACTAATGTAATGTAAAATATGACTAATTTTCTCCTCTAGATAATGCACCTTCCCATAATGCAGAGTAAAAACTTGCTCCGTTCTAAAATGGTCAGAGGTTTTGTTCTTCGACGTCGTTGCCGAACTCAAAGTAGAATAGGGACAGATGGGCGTTGTCCCGTTGTCCCAGCAGACTTCAGAAAGAAGAAGCTTCGTATATAAACCGCTGATTGTATCCCCTGTAATGTTGTCGAGTTGATTAGGGTATTGCATTTGAAGTTCGTGAATAAATTTATCAGCATTTCCATCCTTAGACTGAATCAAATCTGAAGTAAAAATCAATTAAAATGTTTGCGTCAAGGACATTTACAAGCCAGACAGAAGTTTGCATTGAAAGTTTTATGTTCTTCGCCATGGGATTGTCAATAAGTAAAACAGCCCTATGTCTGGGATCATTACATCCCAAACTGGTCACCATAACTTACCCACAATCTGATTAAAACACAGATACCATTTCGTTTCGTTTTATAGTTCAAAATTTCGTTTTACTTGTTTTTACTACACAAGGATCTGGACGAATTGTTATCATTGACGTGTTCTGAATGATGTCAGGGATTAGCCAATGAAACGGTCTGTTAATGCGAGCTTTCGGTGTGTTTTGCACAGTACTGAGGGTAATCCACTAGTAACATCAATGTTGATTGGCTAATGAAATGTCTGGCGTCATAGGGTCAAAAGCCTCTCGTATGACCTCTGACACGACCTATCGCTACAGACGATCAGATCATTATGTAGTGTAAGCCATCGAAAGTATAAAAAAACGAAACGAAATATAGATCTCTATTTTAATCAGATTGAACTAACCCACCATCTAATCTCTCACAATAAAATATTAACTACTAGCCGATATCGCTTAAAGGGCACACTTGGCTAGGTGGTTTTATGAAGTAAGATGTTCATTAAAATTCAATTATCGCCGTTCCAAGGAAATGTAACACCTGACTGATCTCTTGGCTCGATTGTCCGGATTAACCATTGTCACAGAAGTAATCCAAAAACAGTACTTGGATTAAACAATCACGGCCTCCGTACAGTATCATCCCCTGGACCATAATCTAAACACATCTGATGTAAGATCCATTATATAGTTATGGCTTTTGTCGTCTCAGGGGAAGTAACTTCAATTCAGAACTTGACAGAATGACACCGACTCATTCCCTCAGCTTACAGGCACGTTCAGTAACTAGGGCATGAAACATATCGCACAATCTTGGCTAGCCAGTAGGGATGTACTACTTCTACGTTTATTAATATCACGTCGGCTTTTGGTCTAGTACTGAAGTATACGCGAAAGGACGTCTAGAGATTTGTGAACATCTGGTATATCATAATTAACCGTAGTCCATGAAAGCCCAGTTTCTATTGCACCCGTCTGCAGATCGAGTGCACCATCACGTTCCAGAAGTAGCATAAACTGTTGGAGAAAGAGTAACTTACTAAGCACAACTACTTTGTGTGCCTCAGTAAATATATGCTGATCCCGGGTTGGATCCAGGGGTCACCCAAGGAGTTCCTCGTGACCTTCCAGACTGCTTTTCATTATAGTGGCAACGGACAGAGGGCCTGGCAAACAAATGCGTATTGTTGTTTAGAAACGAAGAAAAACAGAGGTGGCGTGCACATAAAATCTATTTGAATTCGACGCACACTGTCCGAAAATGCTGATCAGCAATGTTTCAAGCATTGCACATTGTATCGCATAACGTCTGGCTGTATTAACATGGTTAACGAGAAAAGAGGGTCGCTAAATCCTATTTCATCTCATACATTGTTTGCTTATATTGACCTTGTTACAGATTCCACAACGGGAACCATCGTAAGATGAAATTGGTTATAATTATACTCATCGATTGACAGAGATAAAGAGTGAACACAGATATTATGGTATTGACAATCTAATTTAACTCCAGCTAATATACTGTCAAATACACAATAACACGTCCATGTCTAACAGCATTCGTCTCAGTTTATACTTCGATTTTTTTACTTATTATTCCTGGATAAACAGTCGAACCACATGAACTTCGTTAATATCCATACTCAAGACGATAATGGCAATAGGGGTTGCAAGAAGTCAGCGCTGAAATACATGTGTGTTTCGGTTTTTTTCGTTTTTTTAACCACAAATATGATTGGGTATGACCAAACTCATATGATTAAATTATTTTAAATTATATTTCGTTATCTTATTTTTAAAGATCATCTATCCTTTGTGGTTTTGGTGGATTTCGTTCAACAAGTAACTTTTATTCTTAAATTTATACCAAACCGTTATTCTGACATACTGGGCTTTGAGTTTAAAACTGATTCAGGGAGTCAGAGTGGTTAGTGTGGCGTTTTCGCATTAACTAGGGGTCCCGGGTTCGATTTATTGTTTACTGAAAAATAACACATAATACGCCACCATTCCTTTCGGGCCCAAATTGTGTCTGGTCTTCAATTATAAACTAAAGCTACGATTTCAATAATGACTAAACTTAGTCACATATATTAGTTAATATCTGGTTGAGATAGTCTTCGATTGATTTGTCAACCGAAAATATATACCCACTGGCACCTGCAAACATTATCGCGCACCAGAGACATCAAAAAAAAATGTTATGTTGCTATTTTGTTTGCGAAATATATCTTTAAGTTCACAAAACTCAATCGTCGTAAATGTTGAATGAATATTTTAACTTACGAAGAAACAATACAACCTAACAGGCAATGATGAAAATACTGATATAGCTTAGGATCAGGGGCGGAGGGGGGTTTGCAAGGTTTCTGTTACGGAAATCTGCCACCATCGTCTCTAAATTATACATAGGCATACATACAAATTGAGCTTTTAAAACAGAGAAATCCTTTTTATATTGTTGTAGGATCACTTTGTGATGTAATTTCATTGATGCAAGGCATTATTTTTTGTATGTAGCTGAGCAAGGGGGGGGGGGGCCCACCAAACCCCAGTCTGGATCCGCCCCTGAGGATATAAAAATATGTAACAAAGTGGTCAAAGCTCAAGGGTACTTAATATGGGATTCGTGTTTTAACTCAGAAACAATACAGCAGAACAGACTGTGACCTGAATACTTTTATAGCTTACGATATATAAATGTCTAACAGAAATTACCAGACCGTCCCAATGCTCCAAAGCACTGATAAACTGTACCAATATATATTTAGTTGTTAGACACCAATAAGGCAAGCTACGATCATAAAATGTCTGATTTGATATATTCATATTCTCTATAGTCCACAATTTTAATGCAATACTTATATTGACTGGATTAACCACGTCTATAGCCTGATGTAAAATATGACTCAAATATAGTTGTGAGCACTCTAGATGCAAAAGTAGTTAAATATCACTTCAAATATATATGCAATAAATGTTTAAAAGATTTTGTAATCAATCGTGATTCGTGGTTTTTGTTGATATTCAGGGATAACATTGATAGAATTGTTGCATGTTTTTTTTTATTTTCAAGTATTACACGTCTTTATTATGAATAGAACAACTCTGTTGCGTGTCTTTGCATGGTAACCTAACTTTTGTTGTTTGTTTATGGGTTTTTTTTAGATTCATTTTCATCAAATCGTGTATAACTCACATCAAGACCGAGAGTTATCTATTTTTAGAATGCCTTCATTCTTATCAAAATATTACTTATAGGAGACTTAATCATATAACATTGTTATAGATATTGGTAAAATTAATTGACGGTTCTTTGTATTTCCTGTATACACGCAAGATATATCGACTATGTTTAGAAGATCGTAAGAAATATTTGTGTTGAAGCGATAACAATCTTTTCATCACGTTATTATTCTCTGGGATCGTATGATCAAATGGTGATTACTATGATCAACGCTCGATAATGTCAGTATAAATATGAAGGAAATATGGATTTTTGGGGGTGTTTATGTCCCAAAAGAGCAAGTAATTGATATAAATCTTAAAAGGGAAAACAACAAAGTTTACTTATGAGTGGCCAGGACATAAACAATGGATTAATTACATTTATGTTTCTTCATACCTTGCTAAAAGATTTGTGGAATAGATCGTGAAAAAAATTGTAAATAATATCGTTTTTCAAAATTACAATTTACATTTGTTCATTTTTTCTCATTGCATTATTCGTGAAACCAAAAAAATAGACTTGAAAAATTTGAAATTATTGACCAATATTAATGAAACATTCCAAAATTGATTCAAAAAGTTTAAGCATATCCGAGAGAGAGAGAGAGAGAGAGAGAGAGAGAGTGAGTGGGGTTTCATGTTACTCGACACAAACTATCGGTCAGGCAGTTAACAGCGCACATTATGTACACGGTGATTTGTCAGTTTCTGTACTAGTATATAGTATATGCATACAAGGTTAGAATCCTTTAAAATACAAATTGTTAAATTAACTAAAACCAAACTTACGATTCATATGATGAAATTCGGCCAGTAGTTCACCTATTACAAGACAGCAATCTACAACATTGAGTATAATTATAGCTAGAAGACAGCCCTTGGCATGTAAAATATGTTCACCTTTTCTCCGAATCCTAAAAGATATAAACCATTAGGCTTCAGTACATTTTGTTTATTTAGAAAATAAAAATAGGTTGCCAGGCTACGAAACATACGCCCACGGCAGCTAAATCGTCCGGTAGTCAACAAGAGTTGTCGAATATTAAGTAAGTATCAGAAAATCATTAGAATTTGTTTGGTTTTTATAAAGTTCTTGACCATGCTAACGTTTAGTATACGAAACATTAATATTATGGATTTAGCTGTTCAATTATCAAAATTCATTGAAAATCAATATACTTGTTTGTCACAAGACCTTAAACTCTGTCGACAAGATTTTTCAAAGTAATCAAGGGCCAATATTGAAAATCCATAGGCGTCTTCATCTTATGACCTTTAACACTGTGTATAAATTTAAAGTCAATCTGATATTAACTTTGGCCTATAGAACGTCCACAAAATTTTTGAAGTGATCAAGGGTCATAACTCTGGATGTAATTATCGGAAATAGAAGCGGCGGCCATTTTGTTCTGCATTTTTGGTCCAATGTTCATGAAATTTGAACTGAATCTTCATTACAGTGTAACGGTGATATAATCAAACAATTATTTTAAATCTGTTAATAATTGTGACCTCCATAGGGTCGACAAGCTAATGAAGGTGATTTTTTGTACAATCAGGGCCATAATTCAGGAAGTTACGATCCAATATGCGCAAATATCGAAAAGAACCAAGATCTTTGGGTTATAAACATGCATTTCAAATTTCATCAAAATCGGTTTAAAATTGTGACCTCCATAGGGTCCACAAGCTAAAAATGTGATTTTTCGGACAATCAGGGCCATGAAGTTTCGCTCCGATACATGCCAATATCGAAAGCAGCCGAGATCTTTTGGAGATAAACCTATGTTTCAAGTTTCGTCAAAATCGGATCCGAATTGTGACCTGTAGAGTGTCCATATTCAATTATTCAAAGGATATTTAAGGAGGAAAAGGGTCTTCTTCTGTGAAATTTGCATTAAAAATTTTAAAATCTATCTCGAATATGTTTGTGGATTTGCTCGATTTCAAAACCAAAGAAGGCTACTCAGTTTAAAGGCGTTATTAATGTGAAATGAAAATAAATGTCTGAGCCTTCCGTTGCGTTTGAACTCACTAAACCATTACACTGATAAACGCAAGGAATATGAAGAACTTTAAACTGCAAATGAATTGTTTATCGATGCCACTTACTTAGCTAGAGTATCTCTAGTTTTTCGATTTTCCCATGCAATTTCCTCCTCCAATTCATTTTCCAAGTCATCTAATTCTTTAAAGCCATTAATACTTGCTATCTTCAATGTCTGGGCCGCCAAAAGCTAGAATAGAAAAAAAAACAATATTCTTTGATCCCTGTGTCATTTACACCATAATGGAAATGATGTGGTTTATCTTTAGAGAAATTTCTGATTCTATTTCAAAGACGACCAGAACGATCCTGGTTGACGTCTTATGTCAGATTATGTGAAAGTAGTTTCGGTGGTTCTAAAAATTAGAAACGGATTTTAAGTTCGTATATACAAAAATAGAACATCTATCTCCCATCAAATATAATCTCTATTATTGATTTTGAAAGACCAACATTAAGCACGAAGCCTCATCTTTCGGTATAGTTCAAACGTTTATAAGATTAGAGTTTGTAGAAAAATATACATTTTCCCTTTTTTAAAAACAAACATAACGCTAACGCTACAATATACGTCCACATTCCTACTTTGATTGATATGGTACTTTGTCAAGAAGGCTAGGCGTTTGGTTTGTTTAGCGTTGAGGGTCGTGCACCAAAATTAATAGTTGCCGTCCTTAGAGTATAAGGAATAACTATACCAAGATAATCCATTCAGAATTGTGCCTTCCTAACACTAAAGGCAAAAAGTGGGCGTGGCTCTGCCCCTGGGGGTCGGGACATTCATCAAAATCAATAGTGGACGCCCTCAGGCTATAAGGAATACATAAACCAAATGGGTGTTGCTGTCCCATGGGGGTCGGGCATGCACCCAAAACAAAAGGGGTCATCCTTAGGGTATAAGGAATAAGTATTTTAAGTTTCAAGATGACCGATTAAGAATTGTGGCCTGTAGGCGACACACAAAAAGAAAATGGGCGTGACTCTGCCCCTGGGGGCTGGGCATGCACCCCAAATGATAGAAATGTTCCTTAGGGTACAAAGCATAATCATTCAAAGTTTCAAGATGATACGTTAAGAAATGTGGCTTGTAGACAAATAAATACAAGGAATGGGCGTGGCTCTGCCATTGGGGGTCAGGCATGCACCAAAAAACAATACGGATCATCCTTAGGGTAAGTATACAAAGTTTTAAGAAAATACAGTTAGAATTCCGGCTTCTAGGCGACACAGAGACACACAAAAAGAAAATGGGCGTGGCTCTGCCCCTGGGGGGTTGGGCATGCACCCCAAACGATAGGGATCATCCTTAGAGCATAAAGAGTAAGTATACAAAGTTTTAAAGAAAATCCAATAAGAATTGCGGCCTGTAGGCGACACAAAGACACACGATAAGAAAATGGGTGTGGCTCTGCCCCAGGGGGTTGGGCATGCACCCCAAATGATAGGGATGTTCCTTAGGGTACAAAGAATGTGTATGCTAAGTTTCAAAATTATAAGTTAAGAAATGTGGCCTGTAGACGACAAACAAATACATACTAGAAATGGGCGTGGCTCTGTCCCTGGGGGTCGGGCATGCACCAAAAACAATAGAGATCTTCCTTAGGGTATAAGGAATACGTATACCAAGTTTGAAGAAAATCCAGTAAGAATTGCGCCCTGTAGGCGACACAAAGACACACGAAAAGAAAATGGGCGTGGCTCTGCCCCTGGGGGTGGGGCATACACCCCAAATGATAGGGATGTTCCTTAGGGTACAAAGAATGTGTATGCTAAGTTTCAAAATTATAAGTTAAGAAATGTGGCCTGTAGACGACAAACAAACAAATACTAGAAATGGGCGTGGCTCGGCCCCTGGGGGTCGGGCATGCCCCAAAAACAATAGGGATCTTCCTTAGGATATAAGGAATAAGTATACCAAGTTTGAAGAAAATCCATGAAGAATTGCGGCCTGTAGGCGAACCACAGACACACACACACACACACATACATACATACACACACACACACACACACCCACACACACACACACACACACACACACACAGACAGGGGCGACGGCATAATACGTTCACATTATGAATGTGGACGTATAAAAACCAACAAACAAACTAAATCTATCTAAATATATGCCTTACAATTAATTTGTAATGAACACTATTTCAAATTAAACCATAAATAATTAATTGATAAAGAGCACTGTGAACAATTAACGATTATATAAATGGAGTTTTGGATTTCAAACGAATTTTGTCTCATATACAAATTAGTAACTCGGCTTTACAAACTAAATCACATAAGTCATAATCCCTATTATTATTTTTTAAAGAACAGCATTGAAAATCCAAATTCCAAAGTATCAAAATTCAGTTTCAGACCAATTGGGGTTTGTATACATATTATTTTATTAGCAAAACCAACTTCAAAACTGGAAATAAAATAATCCTGTTCAACTTTTCGGTTTTAATTTACCAAAAATATCGTAATGCAGTGTCGTCTTTATTGGCCCAGTCGGGGAGGGCAAAAGGGACGGTAAACCCCATTCCATTACATTTTACTTAATGCAGTTTCAGACGTTCTAAAACGGATCAGGGACCGTAAACATGTAAGCAACCCTTGTTAGAAACACGAGTCAAACTAAATCTACTCAAATATTCACACAGCAATTAATTTCAAAACAAAAATGATATAAGAAACATTTAGTTAATAAAATTTCAAATTCCTAGTACAATATGCATTATAGATGTATATATAAAATAGTTTGAACCTACGTCCAGCACGGTCCGAAAATCATATTCATCCTTCAGATCGAAACACATCTGAAAAGGGTGCGGGAATTTTCGCCCCCAGAACCCACAAGGCTGTCAATGTAAGTCTATTATTAGGCGGCTGACTCCAAACAACTTGGCAACATCTCATCAAAATAATATTTATGGGGAATAGCTGAGCTTTTTTTTCTAGACTATAGCATTATATAATTATTGATCAGAATTATACTAGCAATAGACTACTGACAAACACTGAATGATATGCTGTTAATGTTGCTTTAAGCTTTCATTGATCTAGACCAAATGAAAACATAGGTTTCCCTGCAAACAAAAATACGCCCACAAGCAGCTTCTTGTACAATTATTAGTCACAGTCTCACGCCTTACTTACATATACAACAAAATATACATTTGATCCAAGCGATGATTGTTTGGGTGGAAAAAGGGTTGGGCTAATAATTCGCGAATCAGTACATCAATTTATAAACATAAACAATAGAATGTATGAAGTAAGAATTCGTCAAAAAGGGAAAAGAACACATCTACACACACAAAAGAAAAGATTTTTATTTTAATTAAGTCATTTCGGGACTAAAATATGCGCGTAGGAGAGAGCACACGCGAGAGAGAGAGGGGGGGACACAAATTAAGTCATTTCGGTTCTAACATATTTTATTTCTATAATTAGCTTGCGCATAGGGCTCTTTAGCAGTGAGGGGAAACCGGAGGACCCGGAGAAAACCCACGAGGATGGACCCGGAGAAAACCCTCGAGGATGGTCCCGGAGAAAACCCACGAGGATTGACCCGAAGAAAAACCCAGGCGGATGGACAGGTGACCCTACTCTTTGTCATGTACAAACGGGGATTCAAAACCACGCCAGTTGACTCAATGACAGGCGTTATGACACAGCGCGCACGTGCTAACCATTCGGCCATCCAACCCGTGTTTGGAAACAGTAAAGGTAAAAAACAAATGTTAAAATATAAAAATATTATTATCCGTTTTAACCAAGTAGCAATATTACTAAACCTGCATCGCACTAATCGATTGAATCTAGATTAACTCAAGATAAACGTAGTTTTGATTGATTAAATGAGTGGGTCTATTTACTTGCAAGTAGCCATACAGAATCTTTAATTACGTCTTTCTCCAGTTATCTGATTAAAAACTGCTAGCTTTCGTTATTTATTAACCCCACTATGCAAATAAACTTTACGGCTTACGTAACTCCCTCTCTACACGATATGGATTAATCTATCGCAGCCATGATTCTGCACAAATTTGCGAGGAATATTCAGACCGTTTTGCTTGTTCCCGATCGTCTTCCGCTGAACTTTAATGGCCTAAACAAATGCAATATTGAAATATATCTCCCCACCCCACCCATTTCCTCCCACATCAGACTTTTTCGATTACGTGAGATTTATTAGTCTACATACTGAAGTATAACAACAAATTTTTTTATGAATGTGAACAAAGGAAAATTGGTATCAGGTGTTCTAGGATGGGTAAATATTGATTATGAATAAATGGTAACCTATTTATTTCACATGGGTGTTGTTAAAGGAGACAAGTCTTCAACCCAATATCATCCAGTCTTCAACATTGCAAATACGACTTATTGGTATATTTATATCATCACTGATGTTGTTATCTGACCGTGAAAAGTGCACCTTGTGATATCCGTTTAAACGAAATCAAAATTAGCACAAGAATCGCTGTCGGAATGCTTTCGATTGTCATTTTTAATGAAGCGACTCAATGATTGAGACTAACCATATCCCACAGAAGATCAGAATCCCGTAGTAGACTAGATAAACCAGACGCCAGCTGCTACCATTCAATTGGGACTCTTCGTGTATGCGCCGAACATAACTGATTAGGAATTATAGTAAAAAGGGCAATGATTGAATGTAAATCAATTTTTTTATCACCCAATATCTTATTTGACAGTAGATATCGCTTGTATGATAAATTACATAATCTACTGCGATATCTCCTACATGAATTTGATTGGTCAATCAAAAAGGAACTACTTTCTTTTATTTTAAAGAAACCACTTATTTTAAATAAAAAGTGACTATTTTTTGTTAAAAAGAAACTGTTTTTATTTAATTGACTTTGAAGGAAATACTGGGTCAATATATAGGACTTTGCAATAGCTAAACTGCAGTCAAAAAACTGATGTATCACTACGCAGTAATGAAATTAGATCCAGTAAAGGCGAAATTTATACCAAAGAATTATATTTATTTATTTCTGCATATAAGAAAGGATTGGGTGATAAATAAAATCTCCAACTCGTGTTTTTTTGATATCAAAAACACTCATAGGAGATTCTCTATATATACATTCATATTACATTATCATATGGGTTGCGACTCATTTGTGTCAATTTCCAGGGGCCAAAGAATAACGATATAGCTCCTTTAAAGGGACAATAACATTCTTGCTGGCTTGGTAGCTCCAGAAAATAAATAATACCCTTATTCTAAGTACTAGATGTTTAAATGTCCTACCTGTTGTGTAAATTATCCATTGCAACCTATTTTATTTGTCAAGAGGGTTCGAAAATATTTTAAAATCCAAGTTACATTTGAAAAGGTTTACGTTAGACTTTTCAAATCAATTGGTTGAATTTTTCCAATTTTTTAAATTAGGTGTGTTAAGATGAAATTTATATCATCATTTTATTGGAATATTCTAAAATAATACGATTTGTTGACCAGAATGATGATTGGGACATATTTTTCAGTTACAAGAAGAGTGTTATTGGGACTTTAAGCGGATTTAAGACCAAGTACACATATTTGTTATGGCAAGAATAATATTAACAACACACTACCATTATCATCAAATTACATGATGCATGGTATTCTCACTATCTGGTATAAAGATCATTGGCTTTCTGTGATGGATGTCGTCAAGTATTCTGAACTTGACATCAATCAACATGTCAGTATCGACATTTGATTCTTTCCGGAAAATTATTATTTAAAGGGACGTAAAACGAAAAATAAAGTTTGGTTATTAGCTTTACCTAATCAATTGATTTATTAGAATTAGCATGACAGCCAAATAGTTTAACAAACTAGTAAATTATTCTGTTTTACAAGAAGATAGACTGAAGGATGCCCATTCGCGAAACTTTAAATTATCTCTTTGGTCTTTGAAGATTGTTTAAAACCTTGACATTTGAAAAATGATATACATATTTGATAATTTGTGAATGCATTTATATAAATATTATCAAAATATAAATATTGATTAATGATACAGTTTCCTTTTGTGTTGCAAATCCCTTAAATCGTCCAGTAAAAGGTAACAATCTTCATCTTTTACATCGAGTATTTTATAAACTAAGCTTAGGGGTATACGCCACTGAAAGGAATTCCATGATTTTATGTTTTGACTTTCTAACAATACCAATTATGTCATTTTATAATAAAAACAATTTTATCTGGAATTTGTTTTAAAAATATAGATGGAGATGGAGATATACAAATGATACTCAAAATATATACTGTCTTGGCTTATAGAAATTAACAAAAGCAGATCAGGCGATTTAAAAAGAATTACGCTGTTTAAAATGTCCGTGTCTGCTATACCTGAAAGCCATGGTTTAACTTTCAGCTACTACTACTTTAAATTGTCGTGGACAGCTTTTTTTAAAAGTTGATTGGGTAAGATTAATGCATAATATGCTGTTACGATGTTTGATCAGTGAGGTCACACACAAATATGATGAGCCAGGAATATTAACGTCCTACAGTTCTGGGCTAATGAAGACGAGCATACGCCATACAATGTGCTATGAGGGAATTTTGCCCGGACAGCGACACTACGGCCTACTTTTATATCGAAATCCAACGGTCAAGGAATCTTTTACGTACACGTCAATGTGTACACGGCCACGGGACCTCAGATTTTCGCTCAACCCGAACGACTAATCACCCCCACCCCTCGGCCCTGCATTATAGACAAGGGGGAACCACGCCGGAATATCTTGAAGAACTTTCTCGGCCAATGCAGCGATCGAACATTCGACCTCCAGGCTAGCATTACAGCTAGAGAGATGGGATTTAAACTATAGGTCATTTCGGGGCTAACATATGGTTTAATTCTATGTCAATAATTCGCTTGCGCGTAGGGGTCTTGTAGCAGTGGGAGAAAACCGGAGTGCTCGGAGGAAACCCACGAGGTTGAGAAGGCGCCCTTATCTCCATGCCACATACGCTCACATCAGGGATCGAAACCACAGCCGCAAACCAGAGGTGACCGGCCAGCTAGAGGTCGAAGCGCGGCACTCTAGACCACAGACCATCCCAACCCCTCTAAGACCATCTAATTTTGACATGAAAATGACTTTCAGTTTTGCATGTTTTCGTGACACAAAAGACATTGTTTGCTGTCGTTCCTATTGAAATTTCCGCTCTTGATAGGACCTCATCGTCAAATTTAACCGAATTAAAACCTGTCTAGCACGTTTTTGTTCTAATTGACCAATTTTCTAATAAAACAACTCGAGTCACGAAACACGTAATAGTATCAATCAAAAACAAATATTAACTCCAGTTTAGTACGCGTTTGTATTTAAGTGATATAGTAAATCAGCCATTTTAATCTACCTGACATGCGTCGGAAAATGACCATTCAATAAATCACACAAACCACGTTTTATTATAAAACCCAAATTTATAGATATTCAACGGAATTTCGAAAGTGCAACAAAAGCGATAAGCGAACACCTCAAATAAGAAGTTGTTTGTTTTCTGTTGTTAATTTTGTTTTCAAGATGGGCATGCACTGCCACAAGGTACTCTCTATTACTTTAATGATAATTTGGACGTCACTTTCAGAAGCCGAACCCGCTTGGTAAACATTACTCAAATCCATTATGTAATTTATTTTAAGACCACATATTACACACACACTATAACATGCTCGTCCGTCCTGAAGAATACATAATCATATCACTAATTAATTACGTCCTATCCTTCCAAAACTAAATTCGTGGTGATCACTGTTGCTTGGTGATGCTTGGTGAGTAGTCCTTTAGAACATCCCATATCCGAGAAGGAATCTTATAGAAATGCCACACACCCAGTTATAAAACACTAATTCTTGGCCATTATCACCCCCTTCGCGTCTCACTTCTTAATACATCGAAATATAGAATTAAAAAATACATTTCTTAAATTTTAGCATGCTTTATAAAAATGACTTACCCCTATTAATAATTCTGTACTATTATCTCTATGGTTAGTATTAAGAATGTCACAACTTAAACTCGTATAAAGCTTTCTTTGGGGTTCAAGACTACCCATAACTTTCATTGATGTAGATTTGACAATAATCAAATTCTTGAAACTCCAAATCAGTTAAAGAATATACTAGTAATTTAATCCCACACGGATTCGTTAAGCTTCAATCCTTTCGTCAACAGAGGACAAAAGAAGGCATGACGTCATGTAGAGATCGGTGGCTTCCTTGTTGACTATCATGTACCCATTTTAATAGAATATTAACAGAAAGCTCATTAATTTACGCGAGTTGAATTTATTGAACTAGACGCTGTTATCCCCGTTTCACAGCTATGTATGTGTCATTCTTCAAAACAAGTCATCCATTCCCACTGATCCGACAAATATCGAAATCTCATCTTTAAGAAGAGTTATGATCCTCATGTCTTTACTTATATTCCAATAAAGACATTCGATTTTCAGAAATTGCTAAACGATTGGCAATACCATCCATCAACACCACAACTTACACAGACACAAAATAGAATTCTAGTGTAACCAAAACATCCTTTTAGCTTTGGACAACAAAAACCGATGACGTCAGAGAACGTGGTACTGGATAACTTTCAATCTAAGATTAAACAATAACAGAACAGATAAAACAACCGTATCCCAGGATTCTTTTCAAAGACGGGAGATTTAATACGTTTCGGAAAAATATAGAGTAGTGATCCGATTTCGCTTTTCCAACCAACTCGGTCGCTTCTCTGAAATCTCTCCAGTAAATGAAACTAACGGATATAAGCTGTAGACGAGATATTTCGAATGTATTGTATTTGAAATCCATACTACATTGGGGATCAATGTTAGTTAAAGGAAAACGTACAGGAGCTGGAAACGAGATGTCGAGCAAGTTGTTTGGATTATTGATTAGACTAAGAGAGAGAGAAAAGTGAACAAGCACTTCCATGCTCTTATTCTAGCATATAAATATTTATACTTATTCACGACTATTACCAATACAGCCCAATTCTCTAAAATCAATGTCATTGTGGGTGGATTGTGTTAAACTCTCCAACGTGACAGATTCATCTAATTTATCTCCGGGTCGGGACGGCATATCTCTTCAATTTTAAATGACGTAGCCAATTTATTGGATTATTCGTTGACTGGATAAGTTAATTACACACGTCTAAAAACATACACTGGATATGGAAAATGAAAAATAGACAGTGCTACCGACCATCTGAATTAGAAATAAATCGCCGAGATACATGTATGTAAGCAATCCAAGATTTACCGAAGCGATAACGATTTTATTGGCTTGGGAAAAGTAAAAAATATCCATGAAACAAAAGGCAGAAAAGAGCCTAGCTCACAATAAAAGAAATGAAATGAAATGAAATTGGGTTTAACGTCCTACTCTTTCGCACCAAACCTGCGCTAATGGAAGACGCGAATATGCCATACAGTGTGCTATGAGGGAAATTTTGCCCGGGCCGCAACGCTACGGTCTAATCTTATATCGAATGCCAGGAGATCTTTTACGTGCACTCCAATGTGTACACAGACCTCGGTTTTTTTCCCACCCGAATGACTAGGCAGCTGTTCAAGGGAAATCACGCCGGAAAATCGAAATGAACTTTCTGGGACAATGCAGGGATCGAACACCGACCTCCAGGCTAGCGAACCAGTTTCTTACCCACTTAGCCACCGTAACCCCCCACAATAAAAGAAAATATCCAGATAGTTAAGTGGGATTAGGTAAAGTAAACGCATAGCCTGGCTCCTGTATGATCTATCACAAGTTTGTTTCAGCTGTTTATATTACAATAATTGGTATCTAGTCATGAACTCTGCTTAAAGTGTAAAAACTCTTTCGATTCAAACAATAAAATGCAGCTAATGAAAAGATAATTCAATTATTTAGAAAAGATAAGGGATTAGTTAGCTATAAGAACTCTCCAAATGAGAAGTAGCCTCAGGTGTTCGCAAAATATATTAGATCAAATTTTCGTTCGTTTTTTAGTCCTATTATACACACTACATTTGAGTTCAGTCTCACAAGTACGATGACACCATATGGAGTAAACATGACGTCATCGCCGCCAAGCGATGCGCCATGTTGATTATACTTGAATTGTCGGAGGCTTATACATTTTAACCCGCCCCCCCCCTCCACGCCTACACAAGAAGAACAAGATGGGACGCAATTGGAAACCAGTTCCTAATCCAAAAATAAAACGAAAAGCAAATGACAGCAGATCCAGACAAACTGGTTGTACCGGTAATAGAAATTAGACGTGAAATAATAATCAATGGAATTATGATAAAGTGATCATCACAGGTAATACTCATTAAACTATATATTTCAAAACTCATAAGACCCATCGACAAATAAATATGGCGTCGAACAGACGAATCTATCGAATATCGTATTGCTTACAAACAAATGTCCATATAGTTGAGACGAGAGCTTTGAATTAATAGTCAAGATTAGTCGATAACTTAACTGAAAACATGGTTATCAGTCTATTTTGCTTAAGAAACAAATCAACAATCCGCGAGCTTATTTAGAGTCTAATTTATCGCTATAGATATCGATCAATAATCGATTTTCAATTTGTCCATTGATTTATAGAGACTTGTCAGAAGGTTTTGTAAAATAAGCGAAGGTTTGTTATTGTCGTTTTACTCTGTGTTACATCTTATGAGGTTAACAACGTAAGATTACAAGAACAGATGTTAGCTTGGTGAACTTGAAGCGATATAAGTGGATGTAATTTGAATGTATATACGTCATTATAAATTAAAATGAAACGAATGAAATAAAATGGGGTTTAACGTCCTACATGTCTGTCCCAACCGCGAGGGGATCTTCAATGTGCTGTCGATGACATTATTTACAGCGCCTTTTTTAAGCAAGTCGATTCATTGAAATCTAATTCATTTATTTTCGTAAACGACGGATTTTTATGAACATCCCAGATGTACGAAAACTATCTTCATTTAAGTTATTCGAATTAACTAATATTTTGATCGTTTGGGTTATATCCTTCGATCGAAGCATAATTTCATTGTTTTAGGCATTAAGCTCTAATGCAATTCCATAATAGTAAGCACAGTCAATTTACCATCCTTCATAACAATTTCACCGTCCCGGTTACAAGAAAGGTCAAGGCATTTAATCTGTCTCTAACGCCTTCAAAGATATACACCCTCCAGGAATGATGTACGTGATAGTACTGTCTGAGCTCGCGTGATGTTTTGGTTAATAAGTTTGATGTTTTTCTAAGTCGAGATTGATATTATTGACTTATTTTCTGCGAGTCCTATATTCAACGTGCCAGCGGCTTCAAAACAAATGAACGTCGCACACGTAATGTTTTCTATGTGTTTATATGTCTGTGTGTCGGTTGCGTCTTGGAGAAACTGAAATATGGTGTGATATTTAATCTGTCCATGTGAAATAAGAGATTGACAGATTGATGCTAATAAGTAAACATTCTGAGTTAATCGCTGAAGCAAAACATGCCCCCTGAAGATCCCAACAAATGTTTTATTCACAACGCGTATACTTATATGAGTATACAATGAAATTACGTGTTTGGGGGATCAATTCTGTGAAACTGAATTGGCCTGTAACTGTTATGTAAAAACAGTGTTCTAAATTTCAATCAATTACTTCAAATTTCAAATTCAACTTTCGCTTCAACAAATTCCGGGAAACAGAAATTCCCAATCTTCAATAAAACACCTTAAAATTTATGCTAAATAGATTCCAGGGAACACAATTGTATTCGGCGTTGTAGCTAATTTCAGCCATATAAAAAATAAACGATGGACGTCAAAAATTATAGACAGACAGACAGGCAAACAGACTAGCAGTGGGGGAGACAGACGGACCCACCAACGAACTAACACAGAAAAAACCTGGTGAATAATAAAGAACACCGAATAAACGTTAAATTGGTACTCATTACTCATTTCAATTTAGATATTATTAAGCCTTATTTGCGGGCATAAAGTTAGGATTCAGTCTAATTATTACAGAATGTTATCTTATTTACGTCATCATTACGTTACCCTTGCATCTCAGAATCATGAATAATCGACAGAGATTGTCAGAAAATACCAACCCTACCCATTTTCGTTTTCGTCGACCAAACAATTAACAACTTTTGCAATGCAAAAACAGGAAAATACGGAAAAAAACAAACACTGTATATTATACATAGATAGAATGAATAAGAGTTATCTCCCATTATAGTGACTGAATAAAAGAACCGAATAAACACACGAATGCAGTAAAAGCATCGAGTCACAATAATAAGAATTAGATGACAATATTCAAGAATTTCTCGAAGCTTCTATTTTTAGGGCCAGTGGGCGTTCTTTACTCTTCATAGACGTCAAAATCATCGGAGAACATTAAATACCATACACATACGCGTCATACTGTGTCCGATGTAAAATTGGAGAGATGTTAGATAAAAAAATTGTTGTTATATATATAATAGGTTCATTCCCCTTACGCCTAACAATTGCAACCTGAATCTGTAAAAAAAAATATCCATACGTAAATATATGAGTCCTGGTAGTGTAATAATGTAATTACAGGGAGCTGAAATCTAACACGTTGTACAGATCAGTGGAGCTATTATATTTTTCGTATTTATAAAATATTTAGTCCTACATTAGACATATTGCCGATTATATTTATTTAGGGGTTTTCAAAAAAAAAATATTGCTTTGAATTACAAGGAGAAATCAAAAAAAATAAAGATATAATAACTTAACATGCAAACACTAATATGTAAATGTAAATAAACAGATTTAGATTTTTAAAAAAATTCAAAAACATCTACCTATTATAATAATTAGGGCTGAAAATTGCTGGTCATTAGAATACAGGATGGCAGTGTGAAATCAAAAGAAAGTATACGACCATAAAATACTTTTGATTGAAGAATTTTGTGCATTTTGGGTATAGTCGGGTCGGGGGGAGTCTCGCGTCTGGACTATGCTGGATTGTTATTTCTTTGTTGGTAAGGTCTTGGCACGTTCAAATTGAGGTCCCGGATTCGATCACGGTGTTAGTCAAGAAAGTTCCTCAGTGTTGCAGGACGAAATAGCGTCTATTCTGTCTGATGGGAGAAACGAAACAAGGTCTCGTGACCATATTGGCATATGCGTTACGGTTGAAATAGACCTTATCGCAAGTTCGGTCAAAAAACATTTCCCATAGCACAATGCATAAGCAGGAATGGGACGAAAATCCCAAGTTCATTTCATGACAAATAAATGTAAATATTGACTGGCACTCTTACTACTACTCGAAAAACTGTAGAGTTTGACTTGGGGTTGAAAACATATGAGCTATTTATGCCAGGTCACACTCGACCGTAATAAGTCAATACCGTACAAATTACTGAACAGTAAATCATTGATTATTTTACTGATCTCCAAGACACGGTCATATTAACATTACTATCCACTATACTAACTATGTTATTTAATTTACATACACAGGAACCTAAAAGACTCTCAAACGCGAATGTAAAAAAGATTTTAGGATTACATTAAAAATAATGAAATCTCAATTACAAAAAAAAAGTATTCTAAGTTTTAACTGTTATATAAGGAGAGAAAGGTGATAAAAAAATATACAAAAATGTTTCCAGAAGGCACTTTTGGTTGCGGGAGTATTTAAAGGACGTCTGGTTCTTTTTTTTTTCTTGAATCTTAAAATAGAGGAAATGTATATTGAGTGATTTATGTTCATTTTTTATTGCAATTTCTAATCAGGATACACGACTCTTGTACTAAATATAAAATGTTCTCTGTGTCTTAAATATTGGGTATTTGGATACCATATTTTCATGGCAAGATACACACATCAATGTTAATTGATATTGACCAATATTTTATTCTAATTCGTGTTTTTAATATTGAGGTACATGTAGGTTAGCTCCTTTAAGCTGACGGAAAATTGGTGTGATGACAATCGTCAATACGTTTAAAGTAAAACTTGACATGAAACGGAGGGTTTCGAATGAATCATCTATAATATAGGCATTATTTTGTTTTTTAAAGCAATGGGTAATGATACATATGTTATAACAATGTTATCATGCTGAAATTGTGATCGCGATCATCCACCAGGCTGTCATAAACAGTGTATTCTGTATTTATGATAATATTTGAGAGGTGTCTAATGGTTTTCACACATTTATATATTCATATTTTATGAGGACTTGTGAACATTTGACCCGGATAGAGTAGGTGTATGCTGAATAATCGACAGTTTTTAAACAATCAAATTATGGGCTAAAGCGCTTTTACATGAAAACCATGCTGATTCAGTGGTCTGATAATATTAGACTTTTTATAATTGTTAGTAGTTGTTTTATTTCTAAATGAGTTGTGACTTGTTTTCGGGTTTTGTTTTACAAAGACATAAATCCGCGAATATTGAAATTTAATAAAACAAGATAAAATAAAAACGCTTTTATATTTTCGAAATATCAAATTATGCGCAGTCTAGAATATAAATCATTAAAAGTACCATTATTTTCGTTCATTTTGTTCCCCCAAAATCATTAAAAGTACCATTAATTTCGTTCATGTCTTCCCCAAACAGACAGTGCCATCAGCTATTATAAATAAATGGTCAAGGTATTCTATTTGTCTCGGTTATAACACAAGTTCTGGGTTTTCGGGTTTTGCTCGCTATTCATCATTCTCGGGTAACTAACTGATCTAGGGTTACTAGCTAGAGAGGACGAATTAGAGTTTAACTTCCTACTTTTCTGTATCAACTTAGCTAATGAAATGAAATAGGGTTTAACGTCCTACTGTTCTGGCTAATGAAGACAGGCATACGAAACACAGTGCGCTATCGGGAACGTTTTGCCCAAGCAGGGACACTATGGCCTACTCTTACATCGAATATTAACTGCTACGTGATATTTTACGAACGCGCGTTAGCGTCTTACCCACTTAGCCACCGTGTCTCCACTGGCTAATAAAGACGGGCATACGCCATGAAGTGTGCTATAAGGAATATTTTGACCGTATAGCGTTCCCTACTATTCATTCGAATTCCAACTGCCAAGTGTCTTTTTACGTGGACGTTAACGTGTACACATAACCACTGACAAGAGGATTTGACACTTGGAAAGGTATGATACAGCCAAACCCTTGTGGAATAAGGTGTTTAAAGTAAACCTCTAAATTCTTTGTCATGATCAAAAATGATTAAAATCAATGTCAAACCTATTATAAACCAAGGCGATTTTGGAAATGTGGTATAGCTTGACAAATTAATCGATCTAACAACATTGAATTCAGAGTGAAACATGGTGGTCTGTTTCCTTTCACATATAAAGACGCCACATTGGTCTTTCAGTTTTGAGAGAGTGTTGTCTATAGGGAGAATTCATTGTCTGCAATATAACCTTCGGTGAAAGCGGACGTTAAGCCCCATGAACCAACACAACAAAATAGAGACTGCACCTCGTTCAACAAGTTCAAAATTGAACTGGACAGCCGAGAATTAACTGAAGCTCTTCCATTAAAGATACATTACGTAAGATTTAGATAAAGAGCTGACCATTCTTGCTATAATAGCACAAAAATAGATACTGTAAAATGAAAACATTGAATATTTTATTGAAATTATTCCATTCTCAGCCAAGTTAAGTTATCACTGTTTTTTAGATTATATTTTTAAATTTCGAACCTTTCTAATCTAGTTAAAATCTCGAGTATCCGGTGCCATCGAAAGTTGATTATGGCCTTGTTTTGTCCAATTTATAGTTTATACACATGTATTTCAGTCCCAAAGAAAGACTGGCAATAAGCAGATTTAGCTCTTGGATAATGTATGTTTAATCGTTGTCTGTCCCTAATTTGTCGACTTCCGGTTGGACCAATGGTATACATTTTATCTAATTATCCTATTTAAGGCAGGCATGAAAATCACCCCCGGGAATAATTGTTAATTTTCGGACGCGAGATATACCAGACACAAGATTGAAAGGTCTTAATTTATAATTAACCATTTAATAATATGGTGGCAACTAACACAATTCTTGTGGAGTAGATATAGACAGACATACTGTGCTACATTACATATTGATTTTAGTGGTCGTTCAGAACGTTTACATGGTTTCAGAGAGTTTACAAGGTTTCGAAGCTTTTACAAGGTTTCAGTGACAGGTACGGTAGCTCTGAATTTATGTTGCATTCCTATTTCAAACTATCCTCCGACATAGTGCGCAGAGAGCCGATCTGGCCATGTCTGTCTAATCATACGAAAGGATTTAAAATCCGAAGACCAGTAGTGCACATAAATGACCAAAATGTAGTTGGAAGAGCAGACATTTTCGTAATAATAAACCAGTAGACGATGATACTCTCGTCTTTATCAAGCAAGCTTGATAAAGACGAGAGTATCATCGTCGAAACGTTGCATGTTAATAAACCAGTAATTGTTAATCCATAAATAGTGTTATTGTGAGACATTTTCGTATCACCGGGCCGACAAGACAGTGTTTCTTGCCAAGACATTCTAGCATATCGTGTTGATTTTTATATCCTTTATTATTCGAATAAATACAATCATCATTATCATTCGACATTCGAATAATATTTACGTATGGGCGGGATGGGTGTATTGTTAGCAAAGTTTTAAAAACACTTCTTTAAAAGAGAATTCACTCACATATTTTCTTAATTTCTCACATTTCCTGTTGATGTTTATTGGAAAGTTATATTCCTATCGGATATATTACATGATTCGACACCCTATACAATTGTTTGACAACAGTATAGGTTAAAGAGCATCAATAAACTATATTTAACTAGATGAGAAGACATGGTGTCTACAATAATAAACGAATTATAAATTCAACACCTGTATCAGCGTCGGGTCAACGATTGCCAGCGATTAAAAGAGACTTAATACTAACTGGGGAGATTGGATTTTTATTTTATGAGTTCGACTAGCAGTTACCATGGAGCGCGAACAGTGACCTGACCTAGATCGATTATAATTCAATAATGAAAATATTTTAAAAAGTACTGTGTTTGTGTGACGGGGCTAAACGCTTTTGTTAAAGAATCATTCTTATGATAATCTTTAAGTAAAAGCATGAGTCTGTGTTATCACCGACCAGTGAAGGATAAAGGCGTTACTCCATTGGTGAGATAAAGACATCCACTCAATCCTGACTGATATAAACTATTTGTTTGCCAAACATTTATAATACCAGGAACTCAACAAATTGGGTCAGTTTAATAAATCTATAATTTGGGTCCATACAAAAATCAAACAAGCACCGGATTAAGAACCTTAAGCCACGTTTAATATTTTCGATAATTAGGTGTATCTATTGGAATTATACTAGATATATTGCATATTTATATTCACGGTGAGGGTAATAACGACTCGTTTAGATAATGCAGAGGCAATTGTTACGACGAGCCGTAAAAATAGTCATACGGCTATTGTTACGACGATGCTTTCAGAGCCCTCCATCCAAACTGGCTGCCAATCTCCCCAAACCCTAAACCACCCTAGCCAACGGAGGGCTCTGAAAGCATCGTCGTAACAATAGCATGATTACTATTTTCACGGCTCATCGTAACAATAGCCACTATGTCTAGATACCGTAACAGTTACAAATCGGCTCATTTTATGTCTATAACAACATGCATTTCACTGCTGGGTACGTTTAAAAAATATGGTGGTCCGGGCAAGAAAGTTGAACAGATTTTATCATAAAATATGACCACTGGTGCATGTAAAATAAACAAGTTACCTAAAATAAATCATGATCTCAGCCTTTATGCAATACTGTATACATGTGTCAGGCAGGTGATTACACAAGCCTTACATAAAATGCACCTTACCATGCCAGGTTAGTCTATACATGTTTGATAATTAGCATTAACTAGGTGAATCTGAGGGTTATTCTGAAGAAGATATTATCTGTGGATGGTTATATTTTTATCAACAGTAATTACACCTCTTTAAGTTAAAAGATCTATAAGTATAAGTAAACACCTTATATTACTACTATAATTTACATTTCACAAATGGGTGCGATTTAAAACTATGATTACTGAGGCATATACGTTGGGCAGGTTACCTTAACAAAACTTTGCCATGTTTTATATGAAATGTCAAATAACCGCCGACCTATAATGACACGGAACCTTTCAACTGAAACGGTTAACATGATCATTGCCTTGTTCGTGATACATTCATAAATCAGGAGTACCAAAAGGGGATATTAATACATTCTTATAGTAACTGTAGCAAAATCACAACATAAGCAACTATCGATATAGTAATTGTAGCAGAACCACGCCATAACCAAAAAGAAAAACATAACACATATGGGACAATATAAAACTGAAAGGGTTTACTGTACATTCTTATAGTATTGTATTAGTGTCACACAATGATCAAAGAGAAACCCGCAAACCCTCAACACATTGAAACAATACAAAACCAAAATATGAATATTAGTATTATTCGTATAGCAATAGTAGTAGTGTCACAACATTATCAACAAGGAAGAGAGAGAGAGAAATGGGGTTTAACGTCCACTCGACACAAACTAGGCCATTTCGGGGCTAACATATGGTTTAATTTTATTTCAATAATTCGCTTGCGCGTAGGAGTCTTTAGCAGTGGGAGGAAACCGGAGTGCCCGGAGGAACCCACGAGGTTGAGAAGTCGCCCGCTCACACCAATGATCGAAACTAATCAACAAGAAACCCATAACACAAACACCAGGAAAACAATACCAAAACGAGTCTGTATTAAGACTACAGTTTAACAAAAATTGTCGTCGAGCCACACCACGACAACTAGAAAACCCACAACACGCGAAAAACGATACAAAACCACAGACGATACAAAGCCACAGGAAAACCTCCCAATGTTAAAATTATTAAAGGTGGTCAACAAGCCACATAGGCTTAATGGTAGACCGAAGAAAAGGTTTAAAAGGTATAATGTCACGCGATCAAAGGACTGTTGGGGATATCGGGTGTATAACGAAACCCCTCTACACAGTTGACGTGTTCTTGGTGTGTTTAATAAGCTGAATAAGAGACAAAATATATCAAATTATATGATAAAATATTGGGTGGCTTTGGGACAAAGGTCGAAATTTGCTCAGTTAATGTGCTTGTACCTACCCCCCTTGTTTGCATGTAAGTTAATTTGGACAAACGTCACCCAATCCAATTCCTTATTATCCATCATATCTTTTTGCAACTAAGTGGAAGAGACGGAACATACAAAAATTACCAACTAGTTTTTAGATATTCTGTACGTTTTTAATGTACGGGAATCGTAATTTATATTCAAAAATAAGATTATAATTTAAATTATTGCACGAATAATTAACATGTAGTTGTAGTAGAAAAGTGAACAAGAATCTTTTAAAAACAAAATTAAAATCCCGGCGTAACACCAGGAGAGGTTTCTAAATTTTTCCGCCATAATGCTATTACTTGTCATGTGAAATGCGCTTACGACGAAATGCGACGCCCACATGTACGTGCGTTTATACACCGTTCAGATAAAGTTGTCGTATATTCATGGCAAAGTGATTGCAGTTTGTGATGAATAAGCACAAAATATACATCATTTCATTTGGATATGACGGTTTACCGATCAAGAGACGTTAGCTAAATTTGGGGTTCTTATTAAATGCAACCTTTTAATAATAAAAATAAAATAAAACCAAGTATGAACAATCCAAGCCATTACACAACATTCGAAGTCCTAAAATATCAATTTCAGGTGACTAAAAAAATAAGTTCTCACACAAAAATAGTATGTATAACCAATACAGTCAGATTTTACCCGGAGTCATATAGTTCCTCGTGTTACGTTAAAGAAAGGGCATAATCATAACCATCTTCACAGTGGGGAGCATTTACGATTATATACGCCGACTGAAACATACTTTAAGTTTGAACCCGTCTGCAATCAAAACTGACAAAGGGCTGCTTAGATCTGTAAACTGACGATAAGATGTCTTCCTTTTGTGTTTTTAAAAGCCTATCGTAATATGATTATCTTTCCGCCACATTAAACCAATTTGTAAACAGGTCCAGTTATCATTGACAGTACAAAAATTGAACTTTCCCTACGATATAGTTTGTTTTCATACCCAATTTGGGATCCTATTTTAACGTGTCATGTATTTATCTTTATTGTAAATTATGCAGGTTATCGGTTACAATCGCACTAACTCACCACCATTGTTTACACCACGTGAAACATTCCGTACCTATCGGTCAATCATTAAGCTTTGAATTATCATACAGTAATTTCAAATATTAAGTTGAAATACATAACAACAAGTAAGTGGAAAATATCAAAAAGGTTTAAAAATTGGGTCTCAGTCGGGATCGTTATTTTCTGATTTAAGCAGAGATAATAATGTTTTTTAAGTGGAAACTAACTGAATACGAGCCAGTTTGAGCCGTTTACCATCTATTTTATATGATGTATGAATCGAGATATCTAGAGTTGAAAACCAACCATTTCTCCAATTTTAGATATAAGGTGTTTGCGAAACATATTCACTTTTCTTCCCTTTTATGCAATTTAAGGTTCAATATAAATTATGAGTCGTGTTGTGCACTAGCAGTATTTTAGTTATTACAGAGTCAGCACTTTGTACCAAAATGAATGTTCAGTTTATGAAAGGTATAGACAACTTTGTTACACATATTCCTAGCTCTTAACATGCATCATTTCCCAATATTTTTATTCAAAATTCTCGTCATGTTTGGCTATGGAAATCTCTCGATGATATGCATTTCATTACCACCACCACCACCCCCCCCCACCACCAACAACGAGTCAGTGCAGAAGAGCCCCGTTTCATTATCTGCTTATTGTGTAGACGTTATTGTTCTGCATCATACATAAATTTCAAAGTACGCGAGAAACATAAGTCATCACTGGATATGCTTAATTTATCGAATTCTCTTAAAAGTTTCATGAAGGTTTAAAATGTCAACTTTGAAATGACTGAACTTCTATACATGGCTGTTTACCCCCCCCCCCCCCGATATCCCTCTACATTTTTGTAAATTCAATACACAGATCTTAATAAACATTTAAGTAGTAGAATGCAACCTTTAATCAATGAGTAATACTAAGAAATTGGCCATATTTACGCCATGGAAGACTGCGAACTTGTCGTCATATAGTAACTCCAGTATAGGGATTCTTAGTAGCCTTTTGTGAAAAAATAATGAAATGGGCTTATGAAGACAGACATGATAGATGTTTTGTCTGGATATTAGTGTTCCCGTCGAATTGCACCTACCTAGCGATAGCTTACGTGTCCAGAAAATGTACACTGGCAAGGGGAAAGCAGCGCCTTATAGGCCGCATTCTCGGGTCGACAAACCTGTCACCTTCGCTCCCGTTAAACGGGTCTAGAAATCGGACTATTAATAAATCGTACAATCAACATGTCAACAAAGTTCTCCAAGGAACGAAAATATTTTTCTAGCGAGAATTTGTGTCCATAGAATGCGGCCTATTACTGAGTCGCAGTCTTCAGGCCATCATGCGAAGATTTGTGTAGCATTACCTCATGCTAAATTGAGAGCATTGTTCAACGAAAACAAAACCTGGCGACACTAGGATGAACAACATACATGAAGAATTTGGTGATAAAACAATATGAAGTTCTTTTTGGTAAATTGTAATTTATAAATTTGATGTCATAACGTTGCTTCTATGGGTATTACAATAACACATTTTTCTTCAGTTAGATATTTACAAGATTTGTTTTATCCTATTTTATTTACTGACCCCACTGTTACCAACCAATTTCTTAAAGGGATAATAACATTCTTGCTGGCTTGGTAGCTCCATAAAATAAATAATACCCTTATTCTAAGTACTAGATGTTTAAGTGTCCTACCTGTTGTGTAAATTATCCATTACAACCTATTTTACTTGTCCAGAGGGTTCGAAAATATTTTAAAATCCAAGTCACATTTGAAAAGGTTTACGTTAGACTTTTCAAATCAATTGGTTGAATTTTTCCAATTTTTTAAAATAGGTGTGTTAAGTTGAAATTTATATCATCATTTAATTGGAATATTCTAAAATAATACGATTTGTTGACCAGAATGAAGATAGGGACATATTATTCAGTTACAACAAGAGTGTTATTGGGGCTTTAAATAGCCATGCATATAACATGGCCTATATATGATATATGTATCTATCGGTGGCGCTCTCGAAAGGGGCTAAGGCGCCGCCATTTAAGGTATGGTCGTCAGGAACATTGTCATGCTTGTTTCTGAGAGAGAGAGAGAGAGAGAGAGAGAGGGGGTCGGGGGTGTTTTACGTCACCCACTTCTTACAAACCATGTCATTTCGGGACAAACATGTTTTCAATAATTCGCATGTGCGTACGGTTTTTAGCCATGGGAGAAAACCAGGGGACCCAATGAAACCCCACTAGGTTGGACAACAGACCTTCCCACTCCTTGTCACGTACAAGCGGGGAACCGAAACCACGCCACTTAACTCAATGACAGACCTTATGATGTAACGGACACGCGTTATCTATTCAACGACCATCCAACCCCCCTTTACAGCTGAAAATGGAACGTATATTATCTATGTATAAGACATTAAGTAGGATAATACAGATTAGGTTGGGATTATCTCTTAACCTCAAAACATTCATCCCTACCGCAAACGATCACTAACTAATACATAAAGCTGATTAGACAAATTGTCGTAATGCTTATAATAATATACAGTTCGTTAATCCTTTTAAAAATTAATCTTGTATTTGAAATATCTTATATTTAAGGAACATAGTATTTCCATCAGTAAGTCCATGGACCTATATAAACGGTCCATGGTAGATCAACCTCAACCTAAATGTAATATATTTGATACCCTTGGATGGATATTGTCGTGCGTGTTAGTCCTGTAAGTAAATAGCAAAAACACAAAGCAGTTGTCTTCTCTTTCAAAATAGCGCAATGAAATCATATAAACGGATAATTATCAGCTAATATTTTTCAAAATCAAAAATTACTTCTAGCGTTGTACCTTGACTTGATTAGAAATGAAGGAAACCCATTGACTCTAAAATTAGCGTAACAAAATAATCCAAGTTTTTCGATATCACATAAAATGATTTAAAATGACAAAATGATGGTTTACCTTGACTTGATTAGAAAGGAAGGAATCTTTTGATCCTTTAGTTGTGAAAATATGCGCCATGTTGACAAAGTCCTTACTTTAACACTAATAAATGCGTATGCTCTCTGGATACCCGGTGTGTAAAGGCAACTAACTATAACCAACGAAATAAACACAATGGCTTTTATATGAAGACGCGGTATGGTACGGTTGACAGCCCCTGTGAAATGATTCTAACAATTCGTACTTTAACATCTTAAATTTCCCGTGTTGTTATTATTTCTTCAGTTTCACTTACGTTTTAAGTGTAATTATGTATTTTTCAAGGGTCGTCATTTTTCTGTGTTACTATAAAAATCATAAATATTAAATGGTCTACCATTTCACATTTCATAAAAGTATTTTTAAAGTTTTTAATGATCAATGATTTAGTATTTTGTAAAGGTCTTTTAATTTAAAGCCCTTGCTACCGAAAATGATATGCTGCAGATAAAATATGAATACCAACCGTTAAATATTTAAGGGTTTGGTATATGAGTTTAATTTTATAGAGGGTCTCCTGGACAAGAAAAATAAAATAATTGTAGGGGTATATTAATGATGTCATGTTCCCAAATAACGCTTAACTGTTGGATAGGCTAGATTAAACCTATCCCAACACGCTTAAACGGGCATTATGCAAGAGCTAAATCTGGCTATTACAGGTCTTTCTTTGGGCATGAAATCTTATCTAAATTATTAATTTGACATGTATTAACTTACCAAACTATAATCAACTCTCGATGTCAAAGCTAGCCTTCGATGTCGATTGGATTAGTATCCAATATGCAGTTTAACGCTCATTGCTAATAAAATCAAAAAATGAATAATATATCCTACTGACTTTAGTAATGATAATCGAGGCTAGGCGAAAATTTCAAAGCCAATATCTCGGTTCACGGAGGATCAATTTGACTGAAATTTTCAGCGAATTACCTTTACATTATATAGTTTTTAACTATTATAGTGAGAACTGCCAACTCTTTATCTAATCTCCCATAATGTATCTTCAATGAAACTACTCGGTTGTCACGGTATTTGTATTCGTATATCAATCTTTAGGGAAGTCTTCTGGCAGCGATGTTAAACCAGCAAGAGTTATATTTAGTAAGAGTTCATTTTAAAGGCGATGATATTTAATAGTCTTGCATGCTAAGAGAAATAAAAGTCTGCTCGGCTAATTTCCTTCGAATCCACGTTTTCCGTTTTCAACTTTACGACATTAGTTAAATATCCCATGGCAATGTCATATAATTAATGATAAGGTCCATAAATATTCTTATCGTTATATCAAAATATGATTTAATACAACATGAATGAAATAGATAATTGTATTTAATTTAAATGTTTTGACGAATAAAGGTGGATAAATATTATTTAAAAAAGGATGGCTGTTTGTACAGCTAAGCACTTCCTACCTCATCTGCTCATAGAATAGAATTAATGTATATAGTCTATTAGGTTCATTCAAAATTAAAGATACAGTAGGAGAGATTAGATAAAGAGCTGGCATCTCTCACATAATAGTTAAAAACAAGATAATGTAAAGGGAATTTGCTTAAAAGTTTAGTCGAATTGATCCACCCTAAACCGAGATTTTAACGATTGAATTTTCGGCCTAGCCTCGATCCCCATTATTAAAGTCGGTACGATTAAAGACATAGTCTTAATTATCCATTTCAGGATTAAATCATGAATGGGTGTGGAGCGGCAAATAGGATCCCAATCCAGTAAACGTCATGGGTTAACGTTGATGTCGAGAGTTGATTATGGTAGGGCCTATTCCTTGTCCAAAAAGGGGGGGGTGAGATGGCCTAGTGGTCTAGAGTGTCGCGCTTCGACCTCTAGCTGGTCGGACACCTCTGGCTTGCGGCTGAGGTTTCGAGCCCTGGTGTGAGCATATGTGGCATGGAAATAGGGGCGCCTTCTCAACCTCGTGGGTTACCTCCGGGAACTCCGGTTTCCTCCCACTGCTAAAGACCTCTACGCTAGCGAATTATTGAATAAAATGAAACCATATGTTAGTCCCAAAATGACCTAGTTTGTGTCGAGTGGCCGTTAAACCCCATCTCTCTCTCTCTCTTTCTCTCTCTCTCTTTGTCCAAAACATAAATTATGTAGGATCGCAACCAAGAATGAGATACAAAAAATTTAGTTTTTATTTATCCAGAATTTTCGTGTTTACATTAACCAACATAACAATGATATTTATGTATAATGATGTCTTAAACAGCAACATTAATTGGTGAGAGAAACCAACCCTTTCTCTTAAACAAACATCTTGTTTACTTCAATTTATAATATATACTACTTATGTGCCAGACGATATTAATTTTGTCAACAAAAAGAATGGGCTAATGAAGACAGAATCAATAGGAATCCAATTGACGTATGTAAACCCAAAAAAATCTATGATATATTCAAATTCATTTGTGTTGATGAATATTTCTGTCTTGATAAAATCACCATTAATACTATCTACATCAACAAACAAATATAGATTCTAAATTTTAACAAGATTTATTCAGAGCCTAGAGGCAGTGGACAAACTGAAAAACTCTTTAACAATAGCCAGTGGGGCTAGTCATATTTCAATATAAAATGTTTTGGGGCAATGAACGTTTAAAAAAAAAATTAATGATGGTATTAATGATTTTTATCAAAGAGACCTTCAACCTAAAAACATCACCCCATACATCACCCAATATTAAAGATAAACAAAACTCCAAACTCTAAGATACCATAACGATTTTTAAAAAGTTGGGTTTCTTGCGTTCTGCTTTAATGCAAGTATATTTGAACCTTAATCAAAATCTATTCAATACAGGTCATTGCGCTTCAAAAAGCCGTCCAATGAGAAGGCACTACTTCAATATTCGTTGATATTTAACTTCAGCAAGTGACTGTCACGATTAATTTATTTTAATTAAAATCCCTTCACAAGAAGTACAATTATTATGCTTCATAAAGTAACCAAATAGAATTCAGGAAATGGTTATAATATACTTTATGCAAAAATATATTAAAACAATATATAAAAATTACAGTACTATTGACTTTAGAGGATTTAAAAGACGGATTATTGTGAACTTTGGTATTAGAAGATAAGTGCAGGAATAAGACGTTTCGCAAGTTGCAAGTCAGGACGTCCTTCATACATAACACAAAATAGTCCAAACTAATAGCGTTCAAGTTCAAATTGGCCATGGTCATTACAAAATAAAACCAGGCACATCATTTATTTTCTTGTTTTTCTGTTTACATTTTATTTCCGGTTTTGACGGCCATACTCTGTTTTGTCTTTCAAAGACTAAAACACCAATAATTTAAATAAAATTATGTTGAAAAGATATTTTTTTTTTTAATTTGTACCCACCGATTCACTCGAACCAATATTTGATAAAATTATCCAGAACAACCAAAATATCATTGATAAATGATCACCGCGGTAACAAATCTATAGCTATTTGTAGGATTACGACTGCTAATCATTTACTCATATCATCTTGTATGTGATGTAATCTGTGTTGACCACCCATCCTTTGCAATTCTTTATTTTATTTTGAATAATTGTATCATCCAGATATTTTGTTATCATTACTTACGAAACATTTAGCACTACCTTATATTAATATTAAAGTTCTTCTAATCCGTTAGACAAATAAAATTAATATTAAACCCTTTTAGATAAATAGTATTCATTAATAGTTAACGATATAGAATACCTACCCCACTGTCCCTAGAGATCAATATTTCAATATACATGTAGTGTATGTTTAATAGGTCTTTATCTATATAACTTCCCACATAAAATTTTATAGAAATCCCAATATAGCTACATTATCCCTCACAAGTTATATCATATACGAAATGCCATATATCACAAAAATAACTTGGACTTGAACTGTTTCCTAGTCAATACCTTATCTCGGACTCTAAATCAAAATGTCCAATTACAAGATGAAGTTCTGGAGATTGGAGTTTTGGTGATAAACTCAAACGACTCTGTACAGACAGTTCAATATTCCAGGAACGAAACTGCTTGATCACTAAGTTTTATATTCCAATTTATATTAGGATATCAGAATAATCTATATGTGCCGTTTTATTTTATGAGAAAAGCGTCAAATAACATAAATGAAGTGAACAGAGTACCACTCAACGGTAATACTATGTTAGAAAGCAGTCCCAAATTCCATATAGGGGATATGAGCGATGACTCACAAACCCCGTGAGATCTCATGGGGTTCGATGCCGATGTTGGTCTGGATTTCCCCTTTGTAACACCTGTAACATCTCTGACTACACAAAACAATGCTAGAAAATCCCGAGGTAACATCTCGGCCCAATCTAGATCTCTCCTGGTTAGTTAGTAGACGCCATACTCACTGAACCACGGTGCTTCCTTCCTTTCCAATATAGAGGGGCAGTGAAATTGAGTTTAACATCCACTTGACACAAACTAACCCGTTTCGGGACCGGCAGATGGTACAATTTTATTTCTATAATTCTCTTCTGCTTGGGATAGAGCTACGCTACTTGACCCAGTGACAGATCTTATGACCTAAAGCGCACATGTTAGACCACTCGACCAATCACCCCTCTATGTCAAACCTATTAAATCGACTAGGTTTCTATGGCATAATATGTACATGTATGTATAGTATGTTTGTTTATATTTATTTAAATTAACAGACTGTGTGTGACGTAATAATGGTACGGGGAACTGTAAATAAACATATTACAAACAGCATGTATTTTTATGGAAATACGTTAACGATTAAGGATATTCCACACTATATGTATAGCATTTTAATATTTTAGATTGTAAACGTTTACTATCCAGGGTTTTGTTTGGACTGTAATCCATTAATATTCAGGGTTTATTAAGTTTATTGTGTCAACAAAGGTTATCATTTCTTACCCCACCATTATTTATCGTCAAAATTATTCAAGCAACGTAAATTACATAATAACAATGTAATACGATAGCAAAACAGAGTACCATGATTAGCAATCAAATATATCTACCTGCTATCAGTTTTAAGCGTAGTGTTTCTAAGAGCGGGGTAAATTAGTATACCCGATGAGAATAGTCCTGAAGTCTAACTCCGATAATAAATCATGTCTATTATTCTAGAAATGGCCTTCATGTTTTTACTTTGATCAGGATTTGTCGTGCCAAACATTAAAGACTGAGAACTATTATGGCCATTTCTATTCCAAAACATGCCGGCGGAAAGTACCGGAAATTACACCGCTTTTACCACTTCTTTCTTATTTATCAGTCTGAGTACATTTTATTAAAAAATTTCTTAATAGCTAGTAAATGATGACAAAGCCAATCTACTGCCCGGGTCAAACGTTTTGTAGGTGACAATCTAATTAGCACTCTCTGATTTCAAAATAATGGTATTTAATAAACGGTGTTTTCATAAAGATGGCAACGCATACAATGAAACCACGGATCCAATCCGATATGATTTTAGTCAAATGTTGAGGGGTTGGGATGGCCTAGTGGTCTTCGACCTCTAGCTGGCCGGTCATCTCTGGCTGTGGTTTCGACCCCTGGTGTGATCGTATATGGCATGGAGATAGGGGCGCCTTCTCAACCTCGTTGGTTTCCCCCGGGCACTCCGGTTTCCTCCCACTGCTAAAGACCCCTACGCGCTAGCGAATTATTGAAATGACCTATGTTAGTCCCGAAATGACCTAGTTTGTATCGAGTAGACGTTAAACCCCATTTTTCTCTCTCTAGTCAATTGTTGGTAGTTAAATACTTATAAGTAAATAGCTAAAACAAAATATAGAACAAACAATACATGCATAAACCACAAACAACTCAAAATGTCAAACCCAATTAAATTTTTGACATATCCGTATCATTGCATATTATATTATAATAATTGCTAAGCATATTACCGTGTTGGTGAACCCCGAAAAGCTTCCTAATATGGTAATGAAACAATACTCGTCAGCATTGCGGGCGCTACACATGACAAACGGAAACCGATCTTTGAATAAGGTCCAATCGACACAAACTAGGTAATTGCGTGACTAATTATGGTTCAATCTTATTTCAATATTTCACTTGCGTATAGGGGTATGTAGCAGTGGGGAGAACGGGAGAACCCGGAGATAGCATAGGAGGCTGGGCAGACGACTCAATTCGTTGTTACGTACAACGCGGGAATCGAAAGAAACGTTTAGAAAAGACGTATAACAATTTCAGCATATGATTTAACGTTCAACCGGATTACTCATTACCAGTATCCTACCAATAGCGCGTAAAGTATTGCAAATACTGACCGACAAGCAAAGATATGTTATAGATATTCTATACACCATATTCCTAATTGAAATAATTTCATAACAATTAACAAAATTATAGAAATATGGATAAATGAAATCCTCACAAAACAGGTCTCGCTAATTATCGGCAATAGCGTTTTGTGATCCATAGCAGTACCTAATGTAGTGCAAGACGCTACAGACAAAGAACTATATGTTATATCTATCTATACTAATATCTGTGGTAGTCGTGTGTCAGTTTGTCTTTCAGAGTTGGCGGCTACACAGAAGCTGTCTTCAGGATGAAATTTGGTGTGTAGGGGAAGCACGGACCCGGGGAGTAGCATAGGCTAAGTGGCGCTGGAGTACCGCTTCAGGTAGTGATTTCAACCCGTGCAGTCCCGGGTCATCCGTTAGTTCTGCATATTGACAAAGAAAAATCTCTCGAGGTCCTTGTCGATGGCAAGTAGAGCAGTATTACCACTCAATTAATTTTACTATATGTGATTTGATGAAATGCCAACAATGGATTCAGTGTTAAAGGCAATAAAGGACTAGACTAATTTCTGTAAAACTACAGAAATGGAGAGAAGAAGGTGATGTAAGGATATGATCTAACTGACCTTGTTAATTAAAACAAATTGATCTGATAACATGAAGGGACATTAGAATAATAGATCATCATTCATCAGCCATAGAATAGTCTCGATTCTGAAATAAATTGCGATATTTTGCAAACCCCCTTTCCATTCATTTATAAGGAATCATGCTCTCGTGATGCTATCGTCTCATCAACCATCCTGAAAACACATCCAGGAGCCCCAAATTCGTAGTCTATAATGCATTATCAGACCTGAATACCCCACACCTCTCCCCTCTGAAATCAATATGTTGGTGTGTGCCAGTGACTGTAATAACCAATACCAATAGTTAATGATAAATTTAGTATAGATTCAATCTCATGAAAGAAATTAACATGTAAATCAATCAGTTTAATCAATTTAATTAACAAGTCACCACGAAGTCCAGTCGCCTTGGTAAGACGACTTCCGGTCTGTCTAGTATCACAAACAAAATGAAAGTATCAGCATAGTCGCAACGATTATATTCGACAATTGTCACAGAAATACCCTTCGCGGATGAACTTGGTGATTGAGATTTGACGTCCACCTAAGACATGTACTCACTATATTGTTAATGATTGACCGGAAAATAGAGGTCCGTCAATGAGTGAGCGAACGGTCACCTGTTTTGGACGAAAAACGCCAACAAAAGCTACTTGTGGAGCTGCAAGTGCGTGCATGGTTACATTATATTTCTATTTATTTTAAATGGATATAGCTTATTAAATACCACATGGTTGTTTATTTAGTTTACGTTTGTCACATCTGTTCGCATTGTCTACATATTTATAGTTTGTATATTATATCGCGGGACAGGATTCTAGCTAATAGAGACGTGTCGATGCCATGCAGTGTGTTATCGGGGACATTTTGAACGAGTAGTGGCGTTTCTACCAACACTTCATCGAATTCCGACTGTCATTGGTAATTGTTTACATGCCCGCCAACATGAACACCGAACCTCGGACCTTCGTCCCAACACACACAGAGATCGAATCTGAAACCATTTGGACAGTCATATTCTCTGCCCATTGCTGGATTGGCTTCTGATTTCTGATACTTGAGCTTTGGAGGGAGTGTGTGTATTCTCTCCGTCCAATCAAAACTATTCCGTGTACAGGAACATGACAGCCCTTCGTTTACTATGGGGTCTTCCCTAAAACTTTGGACAGTGATTTAATGTATTAAAAACGGTGACAGTATTGTGTGTCTACATACAGTATTGTTTACTTTGTCTATTGCCTCGATTGTCACACAATTAGTTTTCCTACAATATTCTGCTATGCACTGGTTAATTGGGCATAATAAAATCGTGAGTCATGACGTAACGTTATGTAAACATATTATTAGGTCCAATGTGGAACTTTGTTTCAAATTTAACGATTTTGTTACGCAGTAAGCCATTGGTTGTTAATGGGATTGTTAACCAATAATAATTTAGAACAAGAATTTTCTCTATTTACAACAATGAGTAGTTGGATTAGCTCTAATCAAACGAACACTGCGAGGAGTATGCTGGACTGTGAGCCAATGCCTTACTCACTGAATCACAATGCCTGTCCCACCCCTCACTTATAGCTCACGGTTTGCCAATTCATAAAATTTCCAATTCCACCTCAACTGAATTTAGCTCTACTCCTTGCCAGGGTCATTAATCTAAACATTATTCCATGTATGAAACGATTATGCTTATAATTTCCGATTTTTTATATCACCCACCTCCCCACTTTCCGGACTGTCGCATTAAATTGATTAATATATAACCCTAGAGTATGACATAACAGATAAACACAGACACAATTGTATAAGTTATCGTGTGTAGCAATCACTTATAATCGTAAAATGGCCATTTAATACATTAACTGGCTGTAAAAGGAATTGCAGGTAGCCTGAAGTCAATAGGCTTCAATACCTAGAATACATGGACGTAATTTATTGACGGATATCTCGATATATTTTATTTTTAAATGTCTTTTTGAGTTCCGGATAATTCGAAATAGAAACTGTTTTTATTTAGGTGACGTTTCTAATTTTCATAAACTTATTAATGAAAATGTATAAGTATTCATTTGGAATAAAATATTGACACTCTAGGGCCGTTTCTGATCTGCATACTTTATATTCATGTTCATGTCAATTTCCATATGACCGAGACTACTAAACTCGGGTTCAGTGGGTTACTGTTCGTTCTTTTATCTGTCGGGTCGTCGTAAAATTACAGCTGTATGAACACCGTGTCTTAGTGGTGACGGGTAGGACAATGATGAGCGTGCTCACCCTTTTCAAATAACTATGTTAATTGGTGTACTAGATGTGATGCATAATACATTGACATTTTATTTACCGGGGCGAAACTCCATCAACCAAAACAGCAGATATTCACTCTAAAACATTATGATATCTATCAACTGGTATACAAATCGGAATTCAGTGTTAATTAGTATATACCGAGAAAGTTCATCGACATGGCCTGACAAGGACAGCTAGCTGTCTAGTCGTTCGGATGGCACGAAAAACCGAGGTCACATGGACACATTGGCGGGCATGTAAAATTTCCCTCATAGCACACTGTATGGCGTATGTCCGTCTTCAATTGCCCAGTTTAGAGCAGAACAGTAGGACGTTAAACCCCATTTCATTTCATTAGAATATCACTGTTTCAAGACCTGGCTTCTTCTGACCTAAATGCCAGAATAACAAACAATAAGCAGCCCAGGCGAACATATTAAAGGCCACGCCTTTAAGTTCAGTTTAAAGGGACTATGGTAGATTCTGGTGAAACGACTAGCTAAGCTTAAGCATGGGCAGATGTGCTTTTGGATCATTTGTTTTGAAAACTACCAGTGCCTTTCAAGCTTTTCAAACGGATGAAACTGATAAAACAAATAGTAAAAAAACAGTTATTAGTTACTAACAGTAATGAATATAACACTTATAAGATTGTTACAGTATATTATTGTATATTATGGTATTCTGGTTGCTCATTTGTATATCGATAGTCTTCAGTCGTGTTTTTTGTTTTGTTTCATCAAAAATTACATTTTGGCAAGAAAACGTCACTGGTCACAATCAGCGGCCGTAGACAATGATGTTAATTAGTAAGGAACTAGAGCACAACTTGTTAACCGGGCGTGAACAGTTCTGATACGTTGATTAGTTACCTAGCTGAATGGGGCGATTGCTAATTTCCGGGTTACAACACCACCCTTCATTGGGTTTCATTACAGAAAATATCCACGCATTAAAGGTACATTGCCGAGTTGAACGTTCGGAACTCTCTCAATCCCAAAAAATATTGACAATCGAGTGAAAAGGAGATTTTGGGCTACAGCACATCCGCCGAAATATCTTACAAATTCATGGCAGCTGAAACATATTCGTAGTCTTTAATTACGTCACGATTCTACCCACACCATCACCAGTCTCGGGACTGACAGGAATGAATTGCGTTCACTCGATTGTAAATATAACAATTCGGGATGTTCCGGACTGACAATCGGTTATTCCTTGTAGGGTTAGAGCTCTATTTAAACAGGCATTGAAGCTTGTACACGCGTCTACAGGATTGTAGTCCGATTGGATTGAAGATGTAGAACCTGCTTGTATATTATGCTATTACATTATATATGTATAATTAAAGACATTGATAGCTAACAATTCCCGTTTTTGACTTCATAGTAAAAATTATGTCAGTGCATTATAATAGAGACAAACATCTTTTTAAAAGACGGAGACACTAAATATGCGCAAATTAATAACAAAACAATCAAGACGAATTTAATACAACCTTTGCTTACCTCTAAACTACCAAATTCCATACATGATTGATAATGGGCCCTTTTGATCATCGTTATGGTAACTGTAGCAGTGGAAACGGTTTAATCCTTTCAAGATTTAGTCAAATTAAAACGAGTGTACTTCATAAGGTTTAATCGCACTGCAAAGCTACTTAACTGCCCATGGTTTAGATGTACTGCACTGTCCAAGATATAAATAATCACATTTCAAAACTACTGCACTGTCCAAGGTTTAGTCGCATTTCAAAAATACTGCACTGTCCAAGGTTTAGTCGCATTACAAAATTACTGCACTATTTAATCCTTCTATAATATTTTAGTACCTTTAAATTTCAAAAACTAAAGAATTAAACTCCAGTAATCAAACAACGTCACAGCAGTCTATTTTGATATCTTTACAGAAATTATTTTGCAATTGAAGAACTCGCGTTTCTTTGCCGATTTAAGTACGTCTTTGGCAATCTCAATTGACTGATATCTCCCAGACCTTCATAGATTTCTTGCCAAATATAAAGTGCCAATCAGAATTCAGTGCTCGACCATATGTAGCCATTTCTATATGAGCTGGTAAACTGATTATTCCTTAATGTCATCGAGACATACATAGCCTAAGCTATTCCAATCTTAATGTCTATTTGGCGATAGAATAAAAGTTTATCGATTGGAATCAACTGGGGACGATTTAGGTCCGCATGCTTTTCTAAAACAACTAATCTGCACATCTCTCTTGAATGTCTTTGCGCTAATTCGGTGTGAAATTAACACCTAGGTATAAAAGATATCTGTGTAAATCTTTCCACAAAGCTATTATAATTAACGGGGACCAGGCCAGATAAAAAGTAATGAGTTTACTAATACATCATGATCATGCTGACGTGATTAAAGAAAACATTAAAGTATCCGATTATCCTCCTGATGTCTTAATAAAGAAAAATATTTGATTGAATGTGCTGTGGAATATAATTGAATATTTTCCCAGCTTTAAAGAGATATTCCTCTCACATTCACCTATTTAAGTTTGTCTACGATATGACCGTATTTTATAGTTGTCTAGGTGATTATATATAATATCTTTGTTTATTCCACCTCTGAAGATTGAATAATATATACAACAGGATTAAAGTTATACAAATATTTCAAGTATAACGTATAATGATTATTATGCCGTGTGTGTATGGGGGTCCCGAGGGGGATTATCTGTTACCAACGGGACTTAATAATTTAATCAGATGATTTAATTGATTGGTCACACACAATCAAAGAAGAAGGCATGTCCTGGAGTCATGACTTTTGTCAGCTCGACCAAGATGACATTGCGACGACACAGACGAAATTAATTGACACACCCAGTAATATGAAATCAATTACGTCACAATCTAGTCCTTATGTAATTGCGTTCATAATTTTGGGGGATTTGTAAAACTATACATTTTTGGAAACCTCATGACACTGTAGACACTGGCCTTTGAGTAAGCTATACCTAAATACCGTAAGAATATTCTAACAAAACCCAGAATAAAACGCCCACTGTCAGATTTGCCGTGGTTTGACCATACAATTCGATCATTTCAGATTTGTGCAAATTATGTGAGATTCATTGGTTGATCCATAGCACACACTGTCGCGTGCGCATTTTAGTTGCCCAGTGCTGATAACATATGCGGCATGATTTTATGGAATACAAATTACTTAAAAGTTTATTTCTGGCAACGTATTGCAAAGACAAGGGGACCCAGACGAAACGTCGCCATAAATATACTTTTAAGTAACGTGTATTCCATATAATTGGGCCATGTGTTGTTCTCACACGGTTACTAAATGCCACTTAAACAATTTACTTAAAAATTGAATTGATGTAATGAAACTATTACGAAACAGTAGGATGTTACAAGAATGTTCAATTTAAAGGAGCTCAATCGCTAATATTTGGGGCCTTGAAATTGACACAAATGGGTCGCAAGCCATATAATAATGTAATATGAATGTATTTAAACTGATTTACATTCAGTAGTTTCCGTTTTTATTCTAATATCAAATCAGTTATGTTTAGCGAAGTACACCAGAAGTCTCAATTGAATCACATTATATATATATAGCGTCTGGTTATTCCAGTCTACATAGTGTTTACTGCGCATGCTCATCGTTCGAGATGTAATGTGGAGTATACCTCGCCTTTTTCTTTGGGTCCCTAGCTGAAAATGAGTCTGAAACGCCGTACGGTTCACGATTCGTGTACCAAGGGCAAAAAAAAAATTTGAATATCAGAAGCCCACCTTTTCCTGTTAAGACCACACCATCAATGTTGATTTAAATTGACAAATAATTTGTGTTTTCAACGTCGAAAACTTTCGATGATATTGAGTTAGAGACTTGGCTACTTTGTTCCACATATATGTTGACTTTCGATCTAGATTGTGTGTTATATAGATTGTATATACCTCCATGGAGGGGGTGGGGGAGAATTAAAGCATTTTCTGAAAAAAATCTTTAAGTTCAAAAACTATTCATGTCGATTAGTTCTGACATCAATTGTGGCCATTATTCAAGTTATAGGGTAGTGGTGTGACATTTTAAGTAAATAAAGGATTATAGACTGTTTCCTTATTAGTACTATTCGCCTAGTTAAGATTTAATTATTTTAATGATTAAAATATATAAGTTAAGTTCACTTTTCATCGGTTAACGAATAATTTAAATATTATTCCGGCCTCCCATTTTTGAGATTATTTGAAATAGACAACGTTGGGTTAAATGCCTTAGAAGAAGCTGATTTGGAGGATGACAATATTTCAAAGTTTGCAGATTATGTTACTGAACAAGTGGTAGAGAGCGAAGAGGGAGCTATGTGGACTCACTTCAACACAGATGGTTCACGGACAACTAATCACGCCGAGGGATGGCACAGTAAAATGAAGAAAACCGGAACAAGCCACCCAAATATATTTAAATTTATGTGTCGAAACAGCAGACTTTTACTGAAAATACAATAGTTCAATTGGATAACGGGGGACGACTGCCCCCTAAAAGGCGAAAATATAAAAGAGTAGAAAAATCTATTAATGATCTATAATTCGAACTGTTAAATGGAGTAAAAAATGCTATTGAATATACTAACGTCATATCACATTCAGTAGTGTTATGATTCATGTTTGATACATGTATTTGTTGTCATTTATTGTGAATAAAGTTGTTAATTAATTTAAACCTAGTAGTTTTAAAAAGCGGACTATACATTTAACACCATTGTATTCGATAATCCCCTGGCTTGATTAATCCTCCCACGAGAACAATAGTGAGATGTTCCCGATTTTACTTTATGAGCCTATTAGGTAGAAAATGTAATAATAATCCTGCTATCTTTTCCGGACAAACATTCCTTGTCTCTTGCATAATTTTAATACTCGAATTAAAATTTAACATTATGAAACATTAAATAAAGTATATTAAAGTTGACGTTTGGGTCGTGTGAATAATCTGACATGTTTTGCTGTTAAAGATTATTCCAAGATCAAAGCAATTTACCTCTTAATATGGGTCAAAACCAGAAACTTAGTTGGAACTTTACGATAAACAGCTTTTCGATCATTAATTTTCATGCATATTCAATAAAAATCTCGATGACAAATTTACGAGGTTCATTTATCGTCTTCACTAAAATTTGTACATCTTATAGAGAATTTCTGTTAGTTCGTTCGTGGGGTATTGCGTCCGCTTCAACCTTGGGTGACATCGCATCAAGACATGCTATAGATCCGTTCGTTCCTGGAGTTTAACGTTCACTTCCACTTAAAGGGCCGATATTATGTACCTACACCCGGGGCCTGATTAAGACCCGCAGAGAACCTTATCACTTAAAATGGTTTGGTGACTTCATATGTAATTTAAATCACTTGATTAGATTGTTTCTGTGATTTTATACACGTATTAATTGCAGCAAAACAGGCAAATGTATGGAAAGACAAACACAGTGAAACAATAACTGACATTTCTGAATTAAGTTTTAATGTGGCGCCCCCATTACTGTAATGCCGCAAGAACGTGCTTATTTTGTTTATTGATTAACTTTCCGATCTATGCGATTGCGTCCCTTTAAATATATGTAATCTTACCTTTAAACTAGCCGTGTTGTCACTAGGACGAACGTTTTTCCTTTTGAAGCACAACATCTAAACTATAGTTTTGTAATTTGTTTACACTCAAGTTGGAATATATCTGTTCACAAGTAGAATACAAATCCCAGACTGAAAAGAAAAAGGATAAAAATTAAAATTTTGTTTTTGATGAAAACCAATACTTCACGGATAAAGCTACTGCATTTAAGATGTATTTTGTCAAAAATAAAGAGCTGGTCGGCCTTGCTATAATATTTCAACACTTTATAATGAAAAATGAAGATATTTTAAAATACTTTATTCTGAGTGTCGGAAGATGTAGCTTGAATAGTTAATTATCGTAATAAAGGTACAATCAATTTTATCGTTAAAGTTTTAAATCTCCAAAGTGTTCTAATCCATTTAAATATCTGCCATCCAATATAATATAGAGTGTAGATTATGGGCATGTCAAGTTTGTATAATATTTGAAGCTTCTTTGATTGGCATTTAGTAATTGAACATATTAACACAAGGTACAATTTCACGGATACACAATTACTGAGTTTGATACTAAGCGACGTTTCGACGAGGATGCTCTCGTCTTTTTCAAGCAATGATCGTAAAATTGTACCTTGTGTTAATATTTGAAGCTGCATGGAATAAAGACCTGTAATAGGAAAATTTCGCTGTGACATAATACATCTTTAAATTAGATTATATTGGGAATAATGCAAAACAGATTTTGCAGAAGGTGTCAGCGTGTGGGGAAGAATGCACTAAGAACTTCATCAATACACGTGGAAAGCCAAGCATGGGTTTACAGGGATGATCTAGATGATTAAAACACAGATCCTAATTCGTTTCGTTTTTTTACAGTTCAAAATTTCGATTTACTTGCCTTCACTACACTAGGATCCTAATTCGTTTCGTTTTTTTACAGTTCAAAATTTAGATTTACTTGTCTTCACTACACTAGGATCCTAATTCGTTTCGTTTTTTTACAGTTCAAAATTTAGATTTACTTGTCTTCACTACACTAGGATCCTAATTCGTTTCGTTTTTTACAGTTCGAAATTTCGATTTACTTGTCTTCACTACACTAGGATCTGAAAGTTAAATTACCGGTGTAATAGTGAGGGATTAGCCAATTGAGCGGTCTGTTACCACAACTTCTTGGCGCAAATCAGTAGAAACGACAACGCTGATTGATTAAACAATGCCTTACGTCATAGAGTCTGACAAGACCATCCTGTATAACCTGCGAGATCTTCATGTGGTGTAGGCCACCGAAAGTATAAAATAGGAAACGAAATGAAATATAGATCTGTATTTTAATCAGATTGCAGGGATGACCTGAATTGTCCTAATTGATTGTGCATTGAAATGTTTCATAATTAAGGCATCAATATACAAAATGGCAGCATGAAACACTATAACTTCCCTGGAACTAATGTCTGGAACTGCCTGTAGGGTTGATTGATTTGGATGAATATGCTTTGGGTCAATGTGCTTTTTGTGAATATTATTATCATTATATAGTGTATGGTTTGAAGTCTGTATTTTATCTTTTGGTCCAAAATATTGGGTCTAGAAAACCTAATAAAGTATTTTAAAATAGAAATTATATTCGTTTCATCTTAATCCTTAAGCTGCAGAAATGTTGACGTCTTATATGACATCGTCAACAGCTGAATTGTTTTTAAGAATGTTATGCATAAAGTTGGATGCTTCTCGGAGAACGCATATTCTCTGAATTCGGTCTGAAAACGTGTTAATTTAAACAAATAACAATCTAGCTATTATCTCTTCAAGGGAAATAACTGTTGTGTCAACGTTCTCTTGAGAATATCATTCAGAACATCTTTTGGCTCAAAAAAATATTAAATACAGTTTATTCAACGCATGGGAGATAACTACTGTATTTTTGAAATAGACACAAAATTTAAAATACATTCTGTACATCTTTAACAACACCCTTACCGTATACGCTACTTGGTCTTGTAGTTATCATAGACTCAAACATATACATGGAATGGGTTTAACGTTTTAATGTTCTGTGCCAACTGGGCTAGTGAACATAGGCATGTGCCATGTCTTGCAAAATATCGGAAATTCCATCTACAAAAGGTTTAGTTTATGCGTACGTCAATGAATATGTTGTTCCTTTTAATACAACCCAAACGACTAGGTACTTACAAGGGAAAAGAAGGCTGAAAAATCCAACATGTTGGCGAGATAATTCAGTTATTGGCATTTAATTAAAGTTCAGATGTAAGTTCAGATATTTTTGTCAAACGGTAGTCAAATTTCAGGTGGAAAAATACAATGTCAGTGAACACGGTATTCTTACCATGAGTAGAAATCTTTCAAATTAATTAGCATAATGAAATGGTAAACTCTTACGAAATATATTTCAGAATTATTTGGTGTACGTAAGTCAGTATTACGCGTTTAAGATCAATTAGCAGAATCTGAACACGCGTACATAGAAAACGTCATTCAACACGTCTGCATTAATGTAACCTATATTTAGAAAACAAAACGCACAGTACAGTGTTGACTAGGCTTCAACCCACGTGTCTTTCGTACATTTACAGACATAGGTGCTGGAGTGGTCGAATGGCATGGGGCTCCCAGAGGTCTCCCCTGGAATGATAGGGCCCATAGGCCCTCCCCCGAGAAATGTTTGAAAATCTGATGCAAAAACGATGAAAGCTGACGTCTTCTGGTGGGCTTCCAAATTATACTGATCAGATCGTCAAGAACTATAATATAAATAGCGAATTGTCACATGCCTAGGGATAACTCGGACATATACTGCAGAAAATACCATAAATGTTGTACTTGACCCATGGATACTTTTCGAGCATTTCTGCAGATTGGGTTAAGTACATTTACCATTCCGCTTACTATTATATTATAATAATATGTGATGGATAATGGCCGAAGACTGTCCATTATGTAAATAGAAAGAACAACTGAGGGGCGTTAGCCCCGAATTTTTTCTTTGTATTTATTTTTTCTTTTTCTTTGTATTTACATAATGGACAGTCTGAGGCTATTATCAAACTTAAAACATGGCACCATAGAGATACAAATAATGGATAGTTCTCTAAAAGAACAAGTCACAAAATAATGGACATATTCTTAAAACAACATGCACATGCTCAGGAAAGCATGTGAAAAACACTCAAGCCAAACAATGCAAGCTTACACAGACAGTCCAAAATGTTCAACAAGGAGACGACATGTTTATAACACAGTAGAAGAAAACAAATATTAATAATGAGAATAAATGTGATAAGCATGTGGATACTGATTACATTTGGTAATGTACTCGATATGGAAGATAATAGCCGTAAAAATCGTGATGGTCTTGATATGCGGGATAATAGCAGTCAAAGTTGTGATGGAAAGGATGCCTACAAAAATGATTTAGATATTGTTAATATTTGTTGTACCGTGCTATGGAGGGAAATAGCCGTCCAAACTTTGATTTGAAATTGAATATATACTCTGATAAAAGTGACAGGACACAGGATCAAAGGCAAATCCAATTCACGAAATTCGAATTCAATATGGTGTAACTGTAACGGTGATATATTTGAACGGTTTTTAAAATTGGATAAAAATTGTGGCCTGTATAGGTTACACCGACTCAGAACACCTGGGGTTTTTTTTAACCAGGGGCAATAACCCAGGAAGTTACGGTCCGATATGCGCCAATATCGCAAGGAAACGAGATCTTTGATTTATAAACACACATGTACAGTTTCATCAAAATGAGCTGAACATTGTGACCTCTAGTGTGTACAATCAGGGGTCACAATCGGTGAAGTTACGGTCCCATACATGCCAATATCGAAAGGAACCGAGAAATGAAATGAAATGAAGCTTAACATTCTACCTCTAAGGGCTTATGAAGACCGACATAGGCCATACAGTGTACTCTCATACGGCCTACTCTTATATCGAGTTCCAACTGCCAAGGGATCTTTTACGTGCCATGCCAAAGCGTACAGAGAACCTCGGTTTTTCGTCCCATCCAAAAGACTAAACAGCTGTCCTTGCCAGACCTTCCGTCTGGCATCAATGGCAAAGGGGAAATCACGCCGGAATGTCTGAATGAACTTTCTTGGCCTATGCCGAGGACCGAAAATACCCGACATCCAGACTAGTGAGCCGGTGCCTTAACCACTAAACTACGTGCGGTACCAAGATCTTTCGGATATATACCTATATTTCAAGTTATAATTCGCAGGGTGTCCAAAAAAGAAGGTGGCCGTATAAAAACGTATGATCTAGTGCCGAATGTACTCTTAAACTCAAAAGTGACATAACGGACGGATTTAAGTGAAATTCTTTATGTAGACAAATATGTAAAATCAATATTCGGTCAGGTAACTATGAGTTTTTTTAAAGTAATTTCATGTACATGTACTGTAATTTAATTTGTTCAGAGAATAAATTATCCCATAATACATGTTCATTTTTCAGATAAGTGTCTATTATTAATAAATAATGGACAATTGTTTAAGAAAAGCGTACATTCTCCTATATACTGGATAAAAACATCATAGGGTGGCGTCATAACTATGTTTTAAGCATTGTTCGCTGTGTCCCATGGGTCCTTTATTGCCAGCTATACAGTGCTATTGTCACCACTATCTTAAGCCGTTTCATCTAAATTACCCGCGTCGTTCTGTTATGGGCTGAGGTGGCTCCACAGCATCAATCAACCCGCTTAGAAGACTTGAAATTGAAGGGGCACTTTCGGTTTCAGCTTTTTCTCGTTGTTCCCCGAAAAAATAGCTATTATAGTCTTCTGACCTGAGGCTATAGAGGCTTTAGACCTTATTTTACAATAACCCATCTTGTTTCGTAAGAATGCTCAAAATCAAATAAAAAATTTCAAAAATAACTTTTGAGAAATCAAAACTTACTAACTTTCACTTTCGGTTTGAAGCACGAAGACCAGCCCCCACACATCATGCTCATGCAGTCAATTCAGAGAACAAAACTAATGTGGAAATGATCAGTACGTATGACCATTTCCCGACTGACCACACTAGCAAACAGCAGCACTGAAGTCTCCACTAACTAAACCAGTGCTGGAACACATATCATTTGTTATAATCGATGAGGAGTTGAAGTGAGAAGGATGGTCAGATAATCTCATTGCTGGTGTACGAAAAACATTTTGAAGGAACCTTCGTTTAAACTATTCCATCCGAGCTTAATGAAGATGGACATCATACAGTGTGCTATGAGGAACAGGGGTAGTTTGTCCGGATATTCTTAATTTCGAATTCCAATTATCCTGTTTACAATCATACGTGAAATTGTCCAAGTACGTGAGATCTTCGTCCCATCTGAACGACTAGATTGCCATGCCATCCGTGGTGCAGCACTGACAAGAAATAACCATCCCGGACAATTCCGTAGAACCTTCTGGGTCAACGCCCGGATCTAACCAGGGACCTCCAAGTTAGCTTGGTAGCGTCTTACACACTGAGCAAATGCGGCTCCCATAATCTGAGGAACGTCGGAATTTGGCGTCATGTCATAAAAGCTTACATATTGAGTCGACAAACATACTAATATGATCTACACACCCTTATATAGACTTATACAATAACACCTACATTTACATACAGAAACACAAATACTCTCACGCACAATAGTCTTAAATATTTGTTATTGTACTGTTTTTAAATATACCGTGGATTAAGTCGCCAGAATCTGTGTAAACTAGAACTCGAACACTTGAATATATGCACAGAACTATATTTGTTTTTTTTCTATTTATATTTTAGAAGATCTTATAAGATCAAGTTGTGAGCTCATATCGTTTCGGTTTTATTTATACTTTCGATTGCCTACACCACAGGAAGGCGGAATGTCGTGATAGTCGTCACATGAGCAGCTTTTCATCCTATGACATTCAGGGGCCTCAGAACGGCGCGCGGGCCAGGGTACCAAAAGAAAGGGGTTCCGGGAACGCTGTTTAGAGCGCCTTTTATATTTCATATTCCAACATAAAACCCTTTAAAATACATGATAATGAATTAGACAAAATCCTGATTATTCACAATTTTCGTATCAAGAGCAATTCATCGAATAAAATATTCTTTATAATTTGACATTCAATATATCAATCTTCACCAAGAAAATAGAATAAGCTTTTTGAATGGGGCAGTAGATTTAGAGACACGATTCTTGAAGGGGATAAATATTCGGGAGCAAGTGTGGACTAGTAAAAAAAAGTTCAAAACTTTCATCATTAGGGTATGGGTACACATGTACATGTATGTACCAGAAAAGAGCAGTGTATTGATTAATCAATCAGCGCTGACGTTTCTTGTGGTTTACCCCCCCCCCCCCCGTTCCGTGCACCGCACGCCAGGAACGCACCCCAACAGAAAAGGGCAGGGTATTGACGTTTCTTGTGGTTTAACCCCCAGTTCCGTGCACCGCACGCCAGGAACGCACCCCAACAGACCATTTCAACCAGAACGCGGTTTATATAACAGGAGATTCGAAACCACGCCAGTTGACTCAATGGCATGCCGTATGATACAGCGCGCTCACGCTAACCATTCGGCCACCCAACCCCCCTTCTAATGTAGTAAAGACATGTTAAATGAATTTTAGCTTGGTCCATGCAGAAAAGTAAGACACTAAACCCTATTCAATTTTCAGGATGATTGCGATTGCGTAATGCTTATTTCGTGCTTGTTTATTTAATGGTGGGTATAGTTATCGTTTAGTATACTTACTACATAGATTCTTGTTTTAACGTTTTGTCGCTTAATTTCGGGGCCACCGGTATTCCCTCCCATCTTTTATGAAAAAATAGAAGCTTGTCAGTCTCAAAATCATGTTTCATAATTTACCTAGTTCTTGTACAACTAGGATATTCAATGAACTTATTTCTCGGGGCCAATCAGCGAAACTCAGTGACATACGATATCGCGAAAAGGCCTATTAGACCATGGCTTAAATTCAGTTCATTCAAACTTCAGTCGCACTCCCACGACCACCCTGTTGACATGTGTTCACTCGTGCTCATCTAGATTCGTTAGTAAATCACAATAATACACCAACAAATACATATATCCGGATATAGGAGAGGGCGTGTAGCTTTCAGAGCTAATGACCGGGATAGGAATTATCGTAAAGTTAACCATGCAATTATCGTTTGATCACACTTAAATGATTCAGCCAACTAGAGAATGATTGTACAAAAGATATAATATTATATCAAGTTTATACGAGAACGTCTTTTGTTAAAGCTGTATACCGGACTTATCGTAAAGGTAACTTGAATCAGTTAATTACATTGTTCATTGAATTAGGTGTGTACTAGTTCACACCACCGGAGAACAAATGAATAAGAAATATGATGAGTATATATACCTTAATACGAATATTGATGGTGTGTATCGTTTTGTTAGATACTATGACCCAAATTAAAAATTAAATGAAAGCTAACGTCCTACTGTTCGGATCTACGACCTGCTCTTGTTTTTCGAATACCAATTGTCAAGGGAGATTTTTTACGTGCACGTTTATGTGTTCACCTAATCCGTTATGTCAGGCCCGTAGCTAGCGGGGGGGGGACAAGGGGGGGGGGGTAGCTCCCGCCTGGAAAATATCGGCGCCCCCGTTTCGGCGCCCTTTGCCAACTGGGAAGAAAAATTGGTGAGTTGCCTCATAATGACTCACACGATTAATATATAGTTCGTGGACTATAAACGATTGGTTGGTTGATTGGAATTCGACTCAGCCACCAAAGTTAGACTATAATGTACATATTCAGGGACTGGAATAGCAAGATAGCGCGTTTGCGATCGTCACATTTTCTTGCGGATGGGGGGGAGCGTCACTGGACGTCTGAAACGTTTCAGCCCCTTTAACATTATGGAGAACACCTCAGACCCTTCTCCGAAAGAAGGCGTCTCCAGGGTACCGGTCGTCGTTGACCGTCAAGTGTATGTACATCGGCGCCCCAAGAAGCCCCAACGGCGCTCCCTAACAGTTTTGGGCTATCTACGGGCCTGCATGCCCCCCACCCTTAGATGACAAATTATGAAAATGTTGGCTCTAAATACAACTAAGTCGTCGATATGTTATTGTCGGGTAGACTTTCTAGCTGAACTGTACCTGATATAAGCTTTTGCCCGGGGATAACTTTCTAACCGTCAACTCCGACTTCGGAAATACAGTTTCAATCTATCGTTCCACTTTGCTTTACAGAATAGATATACAGCTATATGTTTCGCACTACCCTGTGGGTATGTTATAAATCTGCACATTCAGAAGTACAACGATGCTGGTTTCTTTTCGTATCCCATATTTTATGTTTTACGTTAATTGGTTTCGATTTTTAAGTTGCCGATATTGCTGACTAAATGTACTTAACGTAGATAGATTTAAGTTTGACGATGCTCAGTAAATTGGATCATATTTCAAGTATTAAATATAAAACATCGACAGTGCAAACACGGCTATGGAATTCCAAAAGTCTATACTGCGATCCGTGTATTCCAATCTGAACAACAGATAGCATTGGCTACCTATACATTTATTGAACTAAATTGAATAACATGCCCGATTTACAAGATAAAATGTTTCATTATGGTCCGTATATATTTTCATCCCAAAATTCAACACTGATAGTAAAACAGTTACAATATTCGCGCTTGTTATCAATTATATTATTCACATTACGTCGACTGATACGAGTATCAACAAGACAAACAAAATTCTAGAGAGTGGTAAATTTTGTTTAGTTCTATCTAGCACATTTTGTACCATGTTCAAAATCCCAGGAAAAGAAATTGCCCGACATAAGTCAGAAATTGTTATTATATTCGATTACTTATTAATTTGTGGTATAGTGTATATATTATATAGTTATTAGGTTATGACAACGTTGATATAGAGGCTTTGAAACGGTAACTTTAAATATACATATATAGTTATTTTCCAGTCTAATATTACTTACCTCTTGAGTTGTTTTGTATTATACAATCAATCATTCCAAAACAAACTACATGTAGTAACTTCTATACTTCTATTTTGATCCTTCTGATTTTGAAATATAGGTCATTCTCCACTCTAGCCGTCATATTAAATAAAAACATTTGTTGTAATTATGGTGAAGGGCCTAACTATGTCCAGTAACTAATACACAAATACGCTTTATTGAACTGCTCATAGTCTTCAATTATGCTTTATAAAAAGTATCCTTTCCTCACATGATTAATAGACCACAAACTTATGGTAAAGTAGGTAAGTAGTATAGGTGTACATTGTCGATAGTCGATAGATCATCCTGGTTATCACGTAATTACCACGTAGGTGGCCGCGGTGACTAATATCGCTAACCTGGAGGCCCCGTGTTCGGCCCGGTGTTGGCCGAGAGGTTCATGGGTATTTTCCGGCGTGGTTCCCTTCTGTCAGTGGATTATCTAGAGTTGATATTTTGATTATTTTTCTTAAATTCAAATGTTACAAAAATCAATTTGGGTACCTATTTAAGAGTATAACAAGCCGAAATAAATTTGATTGCTTTTTTTTTTGGGGGGGGGGGTGTCTTGTTCTTTTTTTAAGCGAAGACGCAAGTGATCTGATTAAAACTATAACTATGTACAGCCATGGAAGAGGCCCTTTAATTTATTCTAAACGTTAAATGCCTCCGTTTTACCCCGTGGCTTCTGATGACTTCAATCTTCATATCTTTTTTCTGAATTACCTTATAGTAAACTATTATGCTAATTTATGTTGTTTGGATAATAATCTAGTGTTTGGCTATTTTAAAACCTGTTCGCTCTCACTTTGTGGGTCAGCTATTTTTATAACATTGCACATTTTAGAATGAAGAAAGAGTTGAAATACACCCCCATTTTGTGCCGAAAAGCATCTTACAGGGAAAAGGATCGTTTACTGCTTCAAGAAATCCAGTTACTTTTACTAAGGCATACATTACACTATACTCCGCGCAGTGTTTGGTTGATTAGGGGTAATCCCACTACTCACTGCTGTAATGAGTGGATATTGTTGTTTTAAATTTCGATTGGTCAGCAGTCCGACTACCAACCAATAACTAGCTGCTCTACAAAAGCTTTAAAACGATTGCCAATATTGGACCAATTAATAATGTTTACATAACGTTACGTCATGGCTCACGATTTTATTATGCCCAATTAACCCGTGCATAGCAGAATACTGCAGTAAAACTAATTGCGTGACAAACGAGGCTATCAAGTCGAATGAAATGTAAACAATACTGTTTGGAAACGGACATACTTTCACCGTTTTTAATACCTTAAATCACTGTCCAAAGTTTTAGGGAAGACCAAGATTAAACGAAGGACTGTCATGTTGCTGTACGTAAGTGATAGCTTTGATTGGACGGGAAGAATATACATACTCCCGCAAAAAGTCAAGAATCAGACGCTAATCGAGCAATGGCCAGAGAGGGATTTCTCTGGCCATCGCTTCAGGAATATGACATTATACTTCAAGTTAGACGTTGACGCGCTAATTCGGAAGTCCTATGTTCAGAGTAGACCGTAACGCCGCTGTGCGGGCAAAATTTCCCGAAAGCACACGGTATGACATATGCCCGCTTTCATTAACCCAGTCGGAGCAGAACAGTAAGACGTTAAACCCCATTTCATTCATTTCCATTAGTCGAGACGCGTAGCACTGTAGATCACAATATTGTAGACCATCTATCCAAGTCATCGCTCTCATGTTTTACGCGAAAGAAAGTAGGGTCCCTTGCCTAGTCACGTAAGTTATGTCCATGTGCTCTCTCTCTCTTCCCGTCCAGATCCTCGTGTGCGCGTATGGAAATAAAAAAATATTATGTTTGTCCCATAATTTTCTGATTACTGCTGAGTGGCCATTAAACTCCCTTCCTTCTTCTTGCGCAGGGGCGCCAGAACGAGGGCCAGGGGGTCGAGCGGGGGGGGGACGCTGTTTAGGGTACCACTAGCATTCCAGAGAGCCATTTTTTTTTAAATGAATAGATTAGTAAAAAATGAAGTTAAACTTTCATAATTATTGGTGCATGTGTATACATACATGTATATCCCAGAAAAGGTCAGGGTACCGTTTGTATACCCTGGTACCCGGGTTCCGGTGCCCCTGTCCTTGCGTTATAAGATTCAAGATATACAGAACATGTTAAACGACTACATATTCTACACATGTAGTAAACCCCCGTATATAAACAATGACTCCGCGATTTTTCTCATGAAAATTATAACTTTTGCTCCACCTGACATATGTTCAACATCTGTCTTCAAAAAGCATTCATTTTCAAAGTTTGAATTCAAACATTGCTAGACAACGTCAAGGACGCATAAAAATAATACTTTTGGTGGTGACTTAGTCAAAATATTTAATAAATCATGAAAAAGCGCGTCAATGTTTTGGCTAAGCATTTTTGTGTACCAGAATCCTACATGACATACAATCGCTAATATTTGGGACCTAGAAATTGGCGCAAATGGGTGGCAACACATATAACAATGTAATATGAATTTATATAAACTTTTACATTTAATTATCACAAGTTATGTTCGGCGAAGTACGCAATGAGTCTCAATCGAATGACAGTTTCTAGCGTCTGGTTCTTCCAGTCTACACCGATAGTATTTATTGAACACGCTATCCAAATAAGAATATGACATCCCAGTTTGACATTTCTTGTGGAGTATTTTTGTAGCCTCATTCCTTGAGCACTCTGTTACAAAATGGCGTTGAAACGCATTATGGTACACGATTCGTGTACCAATGGTAAACTATTTATTTTGTCTTAAATATTAGATATCTGAAGCCAATTTTTTCTCGGAAGATCACGACTTCAATGTTGATTTAAATTGCAAAAAAGTCGTGTTTTCAATGATTAAGATATTGGATGATATTGAGTTACCGACTCAGCTACTTTAAGACCACCTACATATTTCAGCCAACAGGCGAATTATATACAATTGATTCATCTCAATATAGACTTACACACAGTAGACGACCATAAATTAAATGTTTATCTTGTCTGTGTTCATGTACCGTTTGATTTGTCTGTGGTTGTTTTTACAGTTCTCCTGAATTGTCTAATTAGGTAGTCAATTTTACAGCATCCCGCCTTCCTTTTAACCGCCTCAATGTCAAGGAGTACGTTATTGCGATTCGGTGAGGTATGTTTGAAAATTGTCTAGCGAAGCTTGTACGACCTTACACTGATGTAAATAACTATACCGCATTGTTTAAATATTCAAATACTCAGCTGTTATTTGAGGAAATCCCAGATTTAAAGATGCAGTTCCGCCCCCGTCATTAAACAAATATACGAAGAGACAGTTGTGATCCTGTAATTAAAAACTGAACTATAATTTTGTCATCCTTATGCGCTATGACTAGGATTTAGTAATAAACATAAATGATTTAACAGGGTTTATGACAAATACAAAGAGGCAAGCGGGGAACGCTGGTTCGCCTGCTATATTTGCAATTATGGGTGATTTAGTGACGTAAGGTACATCATAAGGCTTTTGGTATCAAACACCTGTAGCGATTTTATAATTAGCAGAAATTCTACATAGCCTCCAATTGGACTTTCTGTCCTCCATATCGTGGAAACGAATCGTTTTAGAGCATAAATGTATATCATTTGATACAAAAGTGATACCAAAGAATCGGGAAAAAAGGTTATCACAAAGCGGATTCACCCACCACCACCATCATCTCTCCCCACACACACCGGTTGTTTTTTCATCTGTGTGGGTTTTATTTTTTTATAAGCAGCATATATCCAGATTAAAAACGCGAGAGTTCTTAGATTCATTGAATTCATGAGGGTTGGATGGTCGAATGGATAACACGCACACTATATCATATGGTCTGTCATTGAGTCAACTGGCGGGGTTTCGATTTCTTGGTTGCACATGGCAGGGAATAGGGTCGCCTGACCAACGTCGTGGGTTTTCTCCGGGTCCTCCGGTTTCCTCCCACTGCTAAAGACGCACCAGGCGCAAGCAAATTATTGAAATAAAATTGAACCATGTGTTAGTCCGGAAATGATTTAGTTTGTGTCCAGTGGACGTTAAACCCCATCTTTCTCTCTCTCTCTTCATCTCTCTCTCTCTCTCTCTCTCTCCCTTTCTCTCTCATTAGATTCATCTGGTTTTATGGCTCTCTATCGTGCTCTTATTAGTTTAGTTAAAAAGATAAATACTATTGGTCGCGATAGTGACATATTGAGACATAACAAGGAAGACCTCCACGCAAAACTATGTATAGAGTTGTTGACTACCGTGATATATATCTAATTTCAGGATAATTTAAAGAAAGACACAAAGGTGACTTTCGCTTACATAATATTGGACTTGGAGCGTGCCAACAGGCCCCATAGTGGAGTTCCTTTCATTCTTGATAGGATTGGTTTTAAAATTAGTATATGGGCGGTGGCCACATAGCGAAACTTGAAGTGCATTATCTAATCTTTTTCTTTGAAATTTAAGAAATGTATATAGCCATTATCAGGTTGTATCCACGCATTTATACAGATTTGCATATTGTTTGTGTGTAGGTGGTAATAATAATAGTGTATGCATATTAAGGTTTAGAAACGCAATTAACTTTGTCAACCTATAAACCTACTCATTGATGTTAATATCTGCATTTATTGGGTGACAGTTAATAGGCATTTCATTGTATTTTAATAGCGATACTTGTATTGTGGTTTGGATATTAATAGTCAATCCTGTACTGTAATTAACTTAATCCCCATCTTCGGGTGTCATAAATCTATATTTTATTTATATGTGCTTATAATAGCTGCTTGATTCCTAAATTGAACATATATTTTGTTTCGTTCACATATATTTTGTTTCGTTCGTTTCCCTAATACAATTGAAATATAGTTTGGATCATTTTTTCTTACAATGCCAATGTAAATTCTAAGTGCTGTAAACAACACAGTCTCAGATAAAAGAAACAGAAATAAATGATCAGTATTCAAAATAAGTATACATAGATTACTAGTTTTAAAATAAAAAACAGCATAAACATAGAGAGAAAGAGAGAAATGGGGTTTTAACGTCCACTCAACATAAACTAGGTCATTTCGGGAGTTTAATTAATTTTTCAATAATTCGCTTGCGCATAAGGGTCTTTAGCAGTGGGAGGAAACCGGAGTACCCGGAGAAAACCCACGTGATTGGACAGGCGACCCTACTCCTTGCCACGTACATCCGGGGATTCGAAACCACGCCAGGCCGTGTGATACAGCACGCGCACGCTAACAATTCGGCCACCCCCTCCCCTCAGCATAAATATAGCCCAAAATGTGTTTCGCAAATTAGTATATACTTGTCTAAAATCAGAATAAACATATCAAATATCTGTGTATATCAATATTCTTAATTAATACCAAGATTACTAGTTAAAATATCCGTGTTAGTACAACAATATTCTCAATTAGTACTTAGATTAATTACTAGTTTTAAAACAGTCTTTACATAAATCAAAATATAAAATATCTGTATAACTCCCAGATTTTCGGTGGGCCCAGAGATCGGTTAGGCCCTAAAATTAACTAAATTACATAACTTAGAGGTTTTGCGAATCAATAGGTCCTAACCAGTTCCGGGGACCCCATCCCGCGATGTGATTGCTGGGGTCCAACCAGTCCCGGGAAATTAACGTAATCATAGTATAGTAGTTCAGAATTCTAAGCGTCAACGAAATCGCTGCCTAAATTGTCTCAAATGCACCGAAATTAATCCTAATTTAAGAAAAAAGGAAAACACCCCAGGCACTCGATCGGGCGGAAACATACTATAGGATCTGCAATCAGTACGAACAATTAGAACAAACAACAATGCGGTCCCCGCACAGTTGGTATGCTCCCCCCCCCCACACACACACAAGGTTAATCCGGCACTGATGTATATCAGTATTATTCTTAATCAGATATTACTATATATAGTCTAAAACTACGCTAGTATTCTATCTTAAAATGTTTTAAAATATAATGGTCTAAAACAGCATAAACATAGTCCAAATTGATGTATGTTATATACACTTTATAAAATATATAAGTCTAAATACAACATAGGCTACATCAATATATGAGATGCAATTTCTGTGTTAGAATTCATAAACAAGTACCGATATTTAATAAATTCAGATTTTGAAAACAGAATTTTCTGATCATGGCGTGAGACTATCTGAAACACATTTAATTTTCAACACATGGTTGAACACCTCGGTATAGCGATTACGGCATTACTGCACAGCTGTTCGATGTGAAATGGACGGTTGAAAATCAAACGGATTAACCGCGTAAATACCATGTACAAATTTGAAACCAACCCGAAATCTAAGAAACCAATACTATCAATGTATAGACTTAAAATTAACGTATTACGCTAAACTTGGTTAAATACGAATATCTACTGTGGATCAGTTTGATAAATATTCGGTTTAATTCAGCACAAAAACAAACGTAACAAAACGCATGCCAAACCTCACCTACATCATATGAAATATCTTTCCGATTACCTGTTCAGTTGAACAGATTAATAGAACCCCATACAAACATTTGAAAAATACTTAGATGCTGCCAAATGAACTGGAATATTATTACATTAACACTTCAAACAAATAATCTTAATAATTTATCAATTTATAGTTAAATCCTTAGCATTCAGTATAACATATTCAAATATAATACATGTTTAAAGAATAAGTAATATATAAACTGATATCCTTACCTGATGCACATTAATTACATCCACCTAAGTAACGTACACACAATATAGTAACGGGGAATGGTGTAACAAAGGGGATGCGTATGCCCTAACCACGTGCTTTGTTTACACACCAAATACATATATAGACTTATATAAGATGAAGCGTACACGATGGAATGACTAAACAGTTAAAGAGACACACCCAGTCAAACTGAAGGTCTCCTGTGGTATTTCCTTCGTATTCATGTTATTGACTGTGCTATTGTATTATGGTGAAATTTTCACGACCCTGTTGTTTATATTATGTGTTCCTTTTCAAAATTCGAAACATACACTAACCCATTATCATACTCTCACCATGTTATTCTATAAAATCATGGATATAATACAAATCCCAACAATAACCAGATTATCTAAAACACCTTAATAACATAAATTATATTTTTTAAAAATTGCTTGTGTCTCTCATATGCCCCTTTCATTTATTAATTTATCAAATATTTGTACAGTACAAACGTGTTTATATAAAAAAAATATATAATTTATTCAAAAAACGTCGAGTCAAGCATAATTTCAATTTCTTTATTTATTTATAATTTTGGGGGGTTTCGGCAATTAAGCGGTGTTGGTGACAACAACTATATTTTCAATACTTACAAATTGAAAGCATAAGTATATTTATTTTGTAAGGTGGGCCACTTTGAGTTTGTTTGATTAGCTTCGGGTCACATCGCACTCGCGTATATATACAGAAACATAATTAAAGCGCACCTTAAGAATATAACTGGTTCGTCGACTCTGACCATATAGTAAAATAAATCTAATGCGATGCATATGGAAGTGCGTTTTTAACCGGTTATCGTTTGAATATCTTGTGAGTAGGATTTCCTTTGAAGTTGAGTTGTTATTACGTATACACATTTGACACCTCGGGTTCACAAACTTTAATTAAAGGTGTGTTCCTTCGGTTATAATCAAGTCATCTATTCGCAATTAGGTCATCTAATAAAATTTTAGTCAGGGTAGCTATGTCGGTTTACTCCGGCTATATAACCAGGAGGTCATCAGTTCAACCCTGGTGTTGGCCGAGAAAGGGGGACTGGATGGCCGAAATATTAGCGTGCGCGCTGTATCATACGGCCTGCCATTGAGTCAACTGGCGTGGTTTCGAATCACCGGTTGTACGTGATAAAGAGTAGGGTCGCCTCCCAGCCACGTGGGTTTTCTCCTGGAACTCCAGTTTCCTCCCACTGCTAAAGACCCTTACGCACAAGCGAATTATTGAAATAAAATTAAACCATATGCTAGTCCCGAAATGACCTTGTTTGTGTTGAGTGAATGTGTAACCCTCTCTCTCTCTCTCTGGCCGAGAAAATTTGTCGTTCCCTTTTTGTGGGTAGTACAAAGGTAGAACGAAAGGCTGTTCGGATAGAATGAAAGGCCGGAGTGCTGTGTGAATATTAATGTGCACTTAAGAACCCTAAGCCATAATGTCGCTGTTCAGGCAAAATTTTGATTTTGATGGTGAGAGTCTCCTATTTGCATAAAATGGTTGAAACTAGCTGAATATTGAGCAAAAAGCTACTGTAATGTATGTGATGACACAGCTCACCAAATATTCTTACGCCGTCCAAATGTAGGGCAAACGTTATTTTTTAGTCTGTATCTCCCTTTTCCTTTCCCGCCTTTTGCATGGCGATTTTGGGGGGTTTTTTTACTTTTTTGGTGTATAAACAAAGAAAACCGTTTGAAAATATTTTTGATTTTTAATCGAAAGGATACAAGAGTTGAGAGGTTGGTTAGGTTAAAATGTAGAGTGAAAAATGGCATGATTATTAGTCTTTTCTTCCACTTTGTGAACCTCACACGTGCTTTTGAGCAATAGGTAGGTAACCACATGTTGCTTCAACTGTGGTAGAAATTGTTCTACTTAACAAAAATTTTGGGAAAATTAGAGCCGGTCTAAGAGACAAGATAACAATTTCAATAAAAGTCAAGGGGAAAACCATTGGTTATAGAGAGCCGTCTGAGACCATATAAACTATGTTATAGTTACTTCCCTTGATTCGTTTAACTATGTCACCAATTATTGATAGAAGCTTAAAAATTATCTACTTTATATTCATTGTCAGCATTTGGTGACGTCTGGATAAAGGTATGTTGTTACAAGTACATGTTTTTATTTGCTATATGGTATACAGAACAAAGAGTTGTATTTGCTTTCCGCGTTTTGTATTATATGCCAAAGTAAGTCGACGCATTCGAAGAATTAAAGTTGAAGCCAACGAACTGGTTGTTAAAGGCTACACTCTAAATAAAGTAACACACTGCTGACGCGAGATGCTTTAAATAAAGACTTTATTTATTCACGTTAAGTATTCTAAATTGTCTTCTTGGATATTTTAAAATTGACCTCGTCCTGCAGCACTGACAAGCGGAAATCACATCGAAAAACCAAATGAACTTTCTCGACCAGGCCCCCTACCTCAGGCAAGCGAGACAGCGTTTTACTGATTTAACCACCGTGGCTCCCGAGACACATTGAATAGAATCTATTGTGATATATTACGGCAACATTTTGGAGAGAGAGAGAGCGATGGTGTTTAACTCAACACAAACTAGGTCGTTTCGGGACTAACATATGGTTTAATTTTTATTTCAATAATTCGCTTGCCCGTAGGGGTCTTTAGCAGTGGGAGGAAACCGGAGTACCCGGAGGAAACCCACGAGGTTGAGAAGGCGCCCCTATCTCCATGCCACTTACGCTCACACCAGGGCTCAAAACCACAGGTGACCGGTCGAAGTGCGGCACTTTTTTTTCTTTTTTTTTCCGGCACTCTAGACCACTAGGCCATCCCAACCCTCCACATTTTGTAGACATGATAGCGATATACTTGTAGAATAGTAAAATAACGACGTGTTGAGATGGGATCAATGGGCAGAGACAGGGGGTGAGATGGGCTGGGGGTGGGCTTAGCCACAGGAGCCTGGAATAGGATAAAACGCACACTCGGCCGTACTTCCTGCAACTTTCTAGCTTGTGTTCGAAAACACACGACTCACCGACAGACCATTTGGTCTTTTCAGCATGCTTCACACAATTCGGTTAAGCAAAACGCACAAATGAAGAAAAATATGTGTAAAAAAAAAAAAAAAAAAAAAAAAAAACCCTTTCATAAAACCCTATTTGATTCGGGTTGGTTCTCGTATTTGAATGTATCGTAATTTATATTTGTTCATTTTATCAGGTAAATATGTTGGCAGCTATTCAAGACTTTAAAAAGTCTAATTTAAAGTCTACAGAAACTAAGGTCCATACAGTTGACGGAAGGGTATATAGTGAAAAGAAAGATGATTCTGGGCGTACCGTAGTGACACAACTTGATACTGGTCAGCAAGGATTTATTGGGGATGTACGTGAAGATCTTCAAGTTGGTGCAGTTCTGCCAGGTTTGATAATAGGTATGGAGTTGAACCATCGAAGATCACTTTCTAGCATTGAAGAATTCTGTACACCAACATTGGTCGTTTGTTCAGCACTTCGTTGTGCACAATTTCTCACGAACTCACTACGGCTGCTTTAGTCTTTTAATATAATTGAATTTGTTTTGAATTGTCCAGAATAGTGGATGGATGACGGCTATCCACGTTTTCCCTAATGTTTCTGTTAATTGCATCTTGGATTATGGGCCTTGTTCACTTTGTAGAGAATCTTGTGAACGCTCTTGCGAAATGTTTTTATTGAATATGCTCGAAAAGAAAATCCTGTGCACTATCTAAATTAGTCAAACTCTATGATGACTGGCGTTAATTACTGGGGTGTTTTTTTTTATCTTTGTTCCACTTGTAAAATACTGTAGTCGCCATTTATCGAACGATCTACATAATATTCATATACGAAGCCCATATATACATGTATGTTTCTCTTTTATAAGGCAAACTTTGTGAAAAGCACGGACGACTTAGCTCCTTGGGTTTATGTTTCGTTGCCTTGCAAACTATTTTTCTTTGTTGTAACATATTAATCCCAATTTCTTTGATTCTTTAAAGGTTCTCAAGATGTGGCACACAATGCTGAACTTCTAGAAAAGCACAGTGTTACCCATGTGCTAAACGCGGCGAGCTTTGTAGACAATATATTCTCTGATAAACTGACTTATAAAAATTTCAACATTTATGATAGACCAGAGACAGATATAACGGTCTATTTTGATGAGGCACACACGTTTATTGAAAAGGGAAGAAAATCTGGTTGTGTTTTGGTGCATTGCAACGCGGGCGTTTCTCGAGCTGCAACCTTGGTGATTTCGTATTTAATGAAATTTAACAAAATGAACTTTCAGGAAGCTTACGATTATCTTAAAGAAAAGCGTCCAGCAATCCGGCCAAACGATGGATTCGTTCACCAGCTGAAGCAGTATGAAATACACCTGAAAGAGCACACTAAATAATACGAGTGTTATATTTATTACCGTTAGTAACTAATAAAATGTTTTGTACTAATTGTTTTCTCACTTTTACCTGTTTTAAAAAACCGCAAGCATGCACAATGCGTATGCTTAGCGTGTCATTTCCATTGGCGGATCTAGGAATTTTGAAAAGGGGAGGGCGCCGTTAAATGAGGGCACTGACCGCGTAGTCGGGGCACGCTGCTGAGATGGGGGTGGGGGGTCCAAGAAAATTATCCGTCATTTCCTTGTATCTGTAGCCATTCCAAGAGCTATTTGGCTGATAATTTCGTCTAAGTAAACGCCCGGAATGGACATATTTAGAAAAGGCACTTCCAGCAGTAAAAAAGGGCACTGTCTAAATTGGTGGGGGGGGGGGGCTCCTATTCAAGTCTGTTGTACACTAAGAGACCAATTAAAGCATAATATATACTTCTCGAAATTCTCGACAAAAATCTTATATAAAATGTCGGTCAAGTAGCTTAGTGTCTGTTCTCAAGCCGAGCTTTTTAAAAACGGACAGCGTAAGTTTAGTATCCGATAACATTATAACTTAACAATATGTGTATCGATGGGCCGTTTTTATACCTTAAGGCCGAACATTTTCCATTTGGAAACGTCTGAAAATTTGAGATATCGTCACAAAATAAATGCCCCGACAGGCTCCATACTACAATATCACTGATTTCCCACCGATAACATAATAATTTACATGGTCACCTAGTTTTCATAAAAGTCAAGATGACAATTAATGATTGTTGATCAAAGAACGATATTGTTTGTGTTGATCCTTAAAGGGACGAGCTCTCTTCTTTTATTAGAAAATGGTGGATCACGTGGCTAAGTTGGTAAGAGGTTGGCTCGCTAGCCTGGGGTCGGTATTCGATCCCTGCATTGGCTGAGAAAGTTCATCAAGATTTTCCGACGTGGTTCCCCCCTTGTCAGTGATGCAGGGCGGAGGGCCTGACAAGGACATCTATCAAATCGTTCGCCCGTGTACACATTGGCGTGCACCTAAGACATCCCTTGTCAGTTGGAATTGCCGCTGCCAGGGCAAAATTTGCCTCAAAGCACACTGTATGGCATATGCCCGTAATCGTTAGCTCAGGTTAGGAGCAGAAAAGTAGGGAAAGGAAAGGGGGTTTACTGGCCTACTGTTGTGCTCCGACTGGGGCTAATGAAGACGGGCATATTCCATTAATGTGGTATGGGGGAATTTGTCAGGGCAAATGCAGGGATCGAACAGCTAGCGAGCCAGAATCATAACCACTAGGCCACCGTGTGTCCCCTTTTATTAAAGACAAAATATTCTAGACTAAATATACATAAAGACTTTGAATCCTTAAACATTACAATCCATATCACTAATGATAAAAAACAATCAAGTTATTGTCATTCAACGTTACTATTGATATTGTGAAGTCATCCTTTTCTGTCTTAAAACTCGTACCTATCCATGAACATCGAGATCAAGTTGATTAACCCTTGTATTAATGGTTTACAGGAAACCTATTAACTCGCACCAACCATAATAACGCAGACAAGCATACGCTATACAATTTCCATAGACCCTTCTTCCAATTCCATATTTTTGACATAATGTACTCTCCTGGAAAAATTTCCCTGATTATTGGCAGGAAAAGTATGGGTATAAAAATGTCAATTTTCTGTGTGGGTGTCTATTTATAATGTCTAATACCATCTATACCTAATTTGATTATTATAAAAGAATATTCAGCATCCAATCAGGGACGTTTTATGGTTTATCATGACAAAGGCTATACTACTTTGAGGGCCCGTTTGCGTGGCGGGGAGGGGGGGTCTTGATTGATTATTTTCATGCCAATGCAGCCAATGCAATGACTGCATTGTCATTCAGTAATGGATTCGACAGTAATAGTGTATAGAAAACGATTGACTCGAACTCAGCCAGAGGGGCCCTTTTGTCAGCAGTGGGGCCCTTTTGTCTGCCTTTAGCCTCCCCCCACCCCCTGAAGGGTACATTTTCATTTTTCTCGTCGGTTTTAGCATTTTTCTCCCGTTTTATTTTTCTAATTTTTTTTATTTTTTTCACGAGGAGGCTGGCACGTCCAGTGCCTTACCTATAAAACGCCTTTGCATCCAATACATCATTAAATTCTCTACTAGTAGTTTTACTATTGTCAGACTATGTTGTTTACCTACATGTAAGTTAAGTGGAAGATGACATTTCTGTCGCCAGTTTTCACGACCAGACATGATTGTTTTTAAAGCATTTGGCAACATTTTTCTTTAATGAAATTATCCACCTTGCCGATCGAATGCGTCATTCTTGTACCAGAAAAAAACCCAAATAAGCTTGAGACAATCTTACTCAATTTCCAAAATCTTTTATCTCTTGTATTGTTAAAGAAGCTAAATCTTTATTAAAACCTGACGCCTTCTCAACCTCGTGGATTTCCCCCAGGCATTCCGGTTTCCTCCCACCGCTAAAGACCCCTACGCGCAAGCGAATTATTGAAATAAAATTCAAAACATATGTTAGTCCCGAAATGACCTAGTTTGTGTCGCGTGGACGTTAAACCTCATTTCCCCCTCTCTCTTTTTAAAACCTTAGTTCCTTTAATAATGATATCACCCACAGTCTTAGACATTGCAAACAAAGCTGATTCGTCAATTAAAACAAACATTTATGTTGTTATCTTGACGTGATGTCCAATATTTAATACAAAATGAAAACTTTAAAACTGGTATACGAATCGTGTGCTAGAACGCTTTCGAGCTGCAGGTTTATGAACGAGGCTAAACATATCCTATGTAACTGATTAGAAATTACAGTAAAATAGAAGCTATTGAATGTAAATCAGTTGATATACATTCATATGCGTTGGGACCTATTTCCGTCCATTTCTAGGTGCCAAAGACTAGACATTTAGCTACTTTAAATTAAGAATTTTCGATGATTTATCGGTTTGTATTAAAATTCCGTACCACTGTATGAATTCGGTTGTTCAAACGAAACCGCGAGTTCGGAAAGGACAAAAACTAGGCTTTAAAAGTTTGACACTTCGGTTTGAACTAAAATTCCGTACCACAGGATGAATTCGTTTGTTCAAACCAAACCGCGAGTTCGGAAAAGACAAAAAAACTAGGCTATAAAAGCTTGACACTTTAAAAAAAAGCAACATGCAATAAGTAACTTTAAAAATCTTTATACATGAAATTTGCCTTTAAATTTGTTTAATACTATACACTTCTTTCTGAAGAACACTCTTACTTCTGTCAGCAATAACAGCTTGTTGGTATATTGCACAGATGTCAGCATTTTAGAATCTATTTTCTGCCTATGGAGAGAGACATAAATTAATCGAAGTAAGAACAGTACGTTCTAGTTTTTGTTTCCCCTGTAGTGCCTCTCGTTATAGCAATTTCCTTTCTATAACTCACCCACTACTTGTCAGAGACCATGTTTCAATTTTACTTTTATTTAAACAGAGTTAAGTCCCTTGTTATTCGTTGATGTTTGGTAACCGCTAAAAGAGATTCGTGGTCATACATATTCGTAAGTATCTGATGATATTCCTACTGTTTCATAAATGTCCGTCATTAATCGCTTAAGCAGGACCATCGACTGATTTTCAAAAACTCCTTAACAACGTCATATATGATTTTTTTTTCTTTTTTTTTTTTTGTATTATTATAATGATAAATATCTGATAAAATTAAAATAAATTTTCGAATATAATTTAAAATTGTAGATCCAGATATCAACAAGAACATTGATGTGAGTCGCAATTTTGAATGATATTGGCGATCTTCAAGATGTTTGGTCCAATGCAATACTGTTCGAGTAAACAATAGACGATAAACAGACATATTTGTTTTGCCTGTTGTTTGATGTTTGTTATCGAGGCACAAGATACCGGTGCGTTTCTGTAGGACTTGTCCGATGCAATCAATTACTTAGGTATAGGATAACAGAAAAAACAACATGTTTGCTAGTGTTTATTGTTTAGCTAAACGTTGTTTACTATATTTATCACCAAATTATGATACTGGCGCGCTTCATTATGATTGGTCCTGGTCCGATGCTGTAAATTGTTTGAGTAAATGATAAAAGATAAACACATATGTTTGTTTAGCGTTTATTGATTAGCTAAATTGATGCTTATTGTTTTTATTGCCGCACATTGATACGAAAAACAGCAGCTACCACATCTTATTTTCCACTGATCCGAATCAACATGTGCCCGGCTTTAAACTCTGTCCGATTTAAGTTATTTCGCCAAAAATAAACCACAAGGGGCTTGGTATTTTATATCGTGCATTTTAAATAACATTGACAGTAAGGGATTTAAGATTAATTTGTGGCAATTAAACAAAATTATTGTCTTTTTAATGTACTTATATATCTTATTTGTTGGCTTAAGTGAATCATTATTGGCAATATAAAGCCACCGGTAAATAACCTTTACATTTATTCATGGTCCAAGATCCAGAATTACACGAATGCAAAATGTTCGCCTCTTTTTCACATATAATGTTAGATACAAATAGATTATCATTGCCTCGTTTCACTTCACCGCCATTAATCAATCGGCCATCTCGATAACCTAATTGTCTACAAGTCGTTCGAACTTCACTTTCCTTCCATCCATGTGAACAAACAGGCCGCCATCTTCCCTTGTGGTAGAGCTGCACTCGGCCTCTACTTCGAGAAATAAATCCATCCATATCTATAAGCCTCAGCATGTGATCTGAAACAAGATAAATCAATTACTAAAATACTGCCCGGAAATTCGCCATAAATGATTCTGAAGATTCACAATAAACAATTAGAATATTATTAGAAATTTACCATGGTGGGGCAAAGGAATTGCAATGCGTAAATAATTTCTCCGATATCAGGTAAACAGTAATTAAAGATACATTTTTTTTTGGGGGGGGAGTAGATAAAGAGCTGGCAGTTCCCACAACAATTGCTAAAAACTAGATAATGTAAAGGGAATTTGCTGAAAATTTCAATCAAATTGATGAACTCTGAACAGAAAATTTAACGATTGAAATTTCGGCCTAGCCCCGATCATCATCACTAAAGTCATACGATAAAAGAAAAACTCTCGATTGTCCATTTCGTGATTAAATCATGAATGAAAGCTGAGCAGCAAATCGGGTTCTAATCCAGTACAAAATAACAAGTTAACGAGGACATCAAGAGTTTATTATGGTCAGGATAAGTTAATTAACAATTTAGATATTATTTCGGGCCTATAGAAAGGCCGACAATATCCAGTTTTAGTTCTTGCATAGCGATAATCTTTTGAGCTGGGATCGTATTCAGATTTTCGATCACAAGTAGAACTCGACAAATTGATGAATAGAATATTTGAATTAGAACAAACTTACCACAAACGATGCCAAGATCATTTGCATGTTTGCAGTGTACAAATTCTATTCTCTCGTTAACAATAGGACAACGTTGATTTCTAATGCAGGTTTTGTTATAGCCCCAGAAGCCACCTTTTCCTGGTCCAAAAGAACCCTTTTCTGCAGCTACTCCTCCAAAATATCCCAGACTCCTGCATATAATCGAAGCTTCGGCATTATCTAGATTATGTCCACATAATGTACCCCACTGACCCTTATGATAAACTTCAAGTCGTCCTTCGTTTTCAACGTGTCCGTTCATAAGTGTAAATAGAGGTTCTGAAAAGATAAACGAAACAATGACGATAACTTTAGCAAAGAAGACTTACGTACTTCCAGTAATAAGAATTAAATAAACGCCATGATTTCAACCAAATTTAATCTTGACGATAAATCCAACCAATCCGATACCGAAGCAAAGCGAAATTAACCAAAATACTTATCGAAACCAAAAAGGAAAATGGACAATTTTCAAATTTGAAAAGTCTTGGCACGCCAGAACAAAGGTTGCTAGTGTTTAAGACCATGCACAACCAAATGTATTTAATTTATAAAACATTTTGGCCCCAAATGTTGACAAGTGACGATCTATGTACATGTATATCATTGACAGCACCGCAGAGATTATTGTCTAATAGTAGGCCGTAGCGCCGCCCTCAGGGCAAAATTTTCCGTTACCGCACAGTAAAGTTAGACGCAAATCCCCAACAAATTTTATTGTTTACATACCGTTCACGCTTTTGTCCACCCTTGGCAAAACCAATCCCTCCTCAAACCATCTAACTGAAGCGATATGGGGTTTAGCGTCCTACTGTTCTGCACCGATTGGGCTTATGAATACGGCTATAGGCATACACTTATCGCATTCCAACAGTCATGGGTTCTTTTACAAGTAGCCAATTTGTACACGGGACCTAGGTTTTCGTTCAATTCGAACGAATACCACTGACAAGGGGGTCAATGCCGCAATTATAGTCTCGGTCAACGCAGGCTTGAACACGATACCTCCTACTGGGTCACCGTAGCTTAGAAGATGGAGATACTAAATGGATACCATCACATTTACCAAGAAAGTGGTTTAAATAAATCAAAGGGTATTATAGCTACCCGACTTCATTTTAATAAATAAGTAGCTCCCGGGCTAATAAGAAGAACGCACAGTCTTTCGATTGAGGCGAAAACAAAGATAGAATTTGAAAAAAAGAAGGACGAAACGCCACAGCCTGGGCAAAATTATCCATCTAGCAAAATAATTAAATATAAATATTTACAATATTATATATTTATAGAATACCGTATTATTACCTGGTTCAGCAATAAGTCTTGTTAACGCTGGCATTATCCGTTTTAACTCTTTATTCGTATCAAAAATTAAATTTAGCAACGGACTTGATGGTAAACTTGTCACATTATCCTCACGAAGTATGTCATATTCACGAGAGTCTGTCTGGGCTCGGTGATTAAGTACACTCTCCATTACCGTTTGGGCTTTATTATGTTCCGTCCCCCTTTTTGAGCCAATCTGAATGTCAAAAACATTTGAGAAATCACCATAAAGATTTTGAGTAATTTCTAAACTTTTATTTAATTGCTCACCAACTGCTCCAACCCGATGAAATGTATGTGGCATCCACCCTGTGTTTGATGCAATAATTCGAGCAATATTATGGGTTAACTTGGTGTGATTCAAAATATCTTGTAAAATTCTTGTCGGGTCGTAAGTAACTTTGTTAACATTAGCTTCCGACAATTTAACCCCAATTTCGTTTAACCGGAAAACCTCATCTTGAAGACCTACTAAAGTGTTAGTTAATGAAACTGAAGTGTTTAGCACTAAGCGAGCCACTACATCGAGAAATTTGGTTTCGTTTCTGGACTTGACTAAGGCATTCTGCATTTCTTTAAACGATAAAGAACACATTTCGTTTTTTGTATGGTTAATGTTAATGCTTGGTTTAAGCTCGTTATCGTTGAAGAGTCCGGAGTCGGTGAAATTTTGACCTTGTAGCCCTGCTTTTAATTCTGTTAATTCCTGTCGAATCTGCGTTTGATCTACGGCTATGGAGTCCGTGTTTGTAATTATCGCTTCAAAGAGACTGCCTGTATGCCGAAAATAACTAACAGCTTGCACGATATTAGCAGTCATGTTTGAGAGGGCGTTAAAAAGTTTTTCATTTTCTATTAAACTACCTTCTAATTTCCTCTCGCCATCTCGAATAAAATTTTCTTCTGGAAGAGAATCCAATTTATTAACAGTCGGATTTTTTTCATTGCCAAGCGTGTGTTTATAAAGTTCTTGCTTGGCTTCCGCGATTGCAAAGATGTTGCTGATGTTGTTTATATTAGAAGCAATCTGTTGTTGGGTGTATTGTTTAAGTTCCACAAAACGTCTATCAATGTGATTTTCTAAATGAGTTATGTTAACTTGACATGGTATATCGGTCGGAGTTGGAGTAGTGGTCGGTTGTTGGGTCGTTGTAACATTCGGAGTTAATTTTGATATGATTTTGTTCACAATATTTTCTTCCATAATACTTAAGCTTTGTTTTATATCGTTTGTTTTATCGTGTAACGAACTGTCAATCTGAGTCATGGTTTTGCTTAAATCTTCTAAATACTCTTTGTTACTTTCGGTGTAGTCCGTCATATCTTGATCCAAAATATCTAGAGCGATCTTAACGGCACGACTGTCACTGTCGAGCTGTGTCATCTGTCCATGAACCCCGTGTATAAAACTGTTCACACTCTGTAAATTCGTGTTTATTATTTTAAATTGTCTTAAACTATAAAACTGTAGATTGTTCACCGCCTGTTCTAGAGAAGTAATCCGAGTGCTTAGAGTGTCAAATTTTTGATCCACCACCCGCAGCATTGACGACATAACGCTGGCTTCGTCTGTCTTAATTAGCAGCAGATCTGGGGCGGTCTTTCTAACCTGACCGAACACTACCGTTGATAACACAAAGCCACAAAGAAAGTAAACATTCAACAATTTCCACAAACTTTCCATTTTATTTTATTTTTTGTCTTCAGCTGCGCAAATTAATTACACCCAGCTTTCACAAAAGATCACATCCAAACACATTTCTTCAGTATAACGCCTTCAAAACCATGTGGCGAATATACATCATCTCATGTTGAGTTTATCAGCCGATATATAAACCCAATAATGTCAATGGCCGTGTCATTCATGTATTCATAAGTGGACGATTATATGACGTTTGCTTAAGTACATTTAGTTTATAACCAGTTTCCCGAATTTCCTCACAAAGGCACACAATATTATCAAGATAAATCCATAATTATTCTGTAAAATTCTTTTTTTATTCTATAATTTTTTTATTAAAATAAGGCACACATTGTTCTAATGAATCTTGCCACATTTGTTATCCCACAGAAAAATATTATTCTGTAGCATCTCTTCTTTTAAATAATAAACGACTAACTCAGAATTTCCAAATTATCTATATAGAATGATTTCTGATCTTATGTCACTGTGTATAAATTTCGATAAGAGAAAACACACTATGCAGTAAATGACATAAAATCTCCACGATTGTATGATTTTCTATAAGATCCTCTATTAATTCCGTATAATAATATAATTGAAACAACAAACGAATCCACTCACATCAGTGTTAAACTCTTCGTTTCTGCACTTCCTTTAAATTTAATATAACTTTATAATAAAGTTTTATATCCCTGTGCACATTACTTATTCTTTTAAAAACCAAATATGCATACCAATGTCACGTTCTCTTTTGTTTCTCACATTCTTCCCGGTACACTAAGAGCTGCATTAATGACTTATCAAAGAACGAGATCATACACGTTTGAAACACATTCATCTGAAGAAAAATTCCATAACTCAGTAACGATCAAAGTTGATAAGGCGTTACATTTCCTAAACTATCAGACAAATTAAAATTGAAATTCCGGAAATATTTATCCTTAGAAAGTTTCACAATTAATTAACTCAATTCCCGGCTTTACTCTTTAAAAAAGATGACTGAATATATCCGACACTGCATTTTGGAATCAAGTATCACACACAGGGCTGTTAACACAAAAGTTATACGATCTCTCAGCTATATCTTTGCCATCCAACAAGCCTGCATATCAAAGGTCGTTCTTTATTGTACTTGGTAGCATCAAACGCTCACTTGAACCCATAAACAGCAAATAAATTGGCGGAGCAAAGTGTAGAAGAATATTTATGAACGGAAGTGTTGTGTTGCGAAAGAGTCTTAAGACTCGAACTAACCGGGCATCTATTGATGTTATGTAAGAGGATAAGATCATAAGTACAGATAAAGATCGCAATTCTCACTGTGGGTGGATACTTTAATTGCTAGGTAGTTGAGATTTATTTCTATTAAAAGATAATGTAGCCCTGCAAATCAGTTAGGTAAATAAATAAACCAAAAGGGTGGTGATAACTCGCTTATATTTTAATATAAACACGTTAAAGGGGTACTCAGTCAATTGTCTTAAAAATTAAAGTGAGTTTATCTCTCGTGGAACTTTAAGTGGAAAACGGTTTAACGTCCAACATTTCTGCTATAGTCAAGCAATGAAGACGACTGCCTTAAGTGAGATTTCGTCGAATCTCAACTTTCATAAACGTGCACACCATTGTATACGCGGGATTTTTTTTCGTCCTATCCCAACAATTGGTCGCCACTCCCTCTGTCCTGTACAACTGGTTAGTTAGCTAGCGCGTTGGAAGCTGATCAACCGACGCGTTGGACACTGATCAACCCGTTTATGTACGTTTCTTTAAATATGGTAAATTTAAAAAGAAAACCGAATATTTAATTAGAGATACAATTTGGAACATTTATGATGACACCTCATACCCCAACAATAAAGAACTAGCTGAAAAGATCTGGTGCGTTGCTTTGAATATTGTAAAAATCTTTACGAAATTATCAACGCAAAGTCTTTGAAGGGCGTTCAATACGACACTGACTAAAGGATATTATTGCGAATCCATATTGAGATCACCTGGGATATAGTTTAGGGAAAAGGTTAAATCGGTCTGCTCTCTGCCGTATTTTCAGGTCAATCGGAATTCGGTCTGATATTTTGCATACTGTGTCCGTTTGGCATGACATGGTAGACTTAACAAGAAAAATAATCAAACCACTATGGAAGACGATAGCATGCATTAAAGAGGTCAAACCTTATTTTATCAGATACAAAAGAACAACAAATAGTCTGAAGCGGTACTGGAAAACATGCTGTAGGAATAACTTGCCCACGCCTACTCTTATAGCACTAATTTGACAATTTTGTAATTTAAAAATTTCGAAACTTTGTTTTAATCCATCCCTTCCTTGTCTTAATAACAAACAATGCTTGGTTTTATTCCAGTAAATGATACAATTTTTCAAATCTTCAAGTGACAGGGAACCGGGGATAAGGCCACGAGTTAGGCGATTGACACTACTCCTTGGTATGTATACGAATGGCGGTTTTTTTTTCCTCTTAACGGTCTCGATTTAATGGAGTTGATTTGTGCCCATTTCAAGCTGATCTATCGTGCTTCATTGTATATGGTTGTGTAGGACATAAATAACAATAATCAATCGTTGTTTTCGAGATTAAACTTGACAGTGAATGTCACTGTGATGCACAGTTGTACGGCATCAGGTAGACAAACCTGGAAATATAGTCAACTTAATGTTTTTTGATGGAATATATATCTTCAGTATGTGTAGATTCGGAATTCGGATGATGCCGCCCTGGCACCCTTGCGGGGAATTTAAATATTCAAGATGGCCGCCATGAAGAATTTTCTGTTTTTTTAATGTGGTAAATTTTGTAACAGATTCTCTTGGAACTCGATTTGAAGGTGGTTTCTTTAAGAAATCGACCCATTGAATCCAACGAACTTGAATATTCTTCATAAAGTTAGGGCTTATTCCGCAAGGGAACCAAATTCAAAACGGGGCCTCTGTTTGGCGTTTACACCAACACTTTTTTTTCTAATCTGCCCCTTACACAAACATGACGCGTATGCCGTTATTAACAATCTGGAAAATACCTGGTGAAGATCAGCTTACATCTTACCCATACCATATCCAACAGCCTATAAATATAACATGCAGCGAGCATACCAATTGATTCTTTATCATTTATTACAAAAACAACTACAAGAAAGATATTTATTATAGCTTGAATCATAAAATGAAGCTAGAACATTCAACAACGCAATAATGTCATCTTCCACAGTAAGAAAACAATAGGTAATAAATACAAATTTCTACTTAAATATGGGCATAGTTATAAAATCCAACTTCTTAGTTTACCAAAGACTTTTTAAAAATCACTAAACCGCTCTGATTTGAGTATAAAACTAACATTTTATTTGTAGATATGTTATGTCGGATGACTATCTAGAGGTTAATGAAATGAATGGGACTTAACGATTAACTTTTCTGCACCGATTGGGCTAACGAAGACGGGTCATCGTTTTTAACAATTTTAAGTCTATAAATAAATCAGTGTTAAGCTTTAACCGATTTTGTCTTCCAACACGAATCTGAGATCAGTAAACAAGTCTTACTATTTGGAAACAGTAGGCGACAATGTCTAGTTGCTCGAAGAAGACGAAAAAAGAGTTTATGTTGGCGTGCACGTGAAAGAGTCCTTGACAATCGGAATTAAAATTTGAAAAAAAGAGTGGTCTGGAGCGCCGCTGTCTGGACAAAATTTCCTGATACTGAAAGTACACTGTATGTCCGTCTTTATTAGTCCAGAGAAAAATAGGACTTAAAGGACAATATTGGTGCCAGTCATTATCACATATGTGGTAGAACTGATTAAACGCTTTCCAAATATAATATTAACACAGAGATCATCGCTACCATAGAGGAGTAATAAAGGATTCATGAATCGGAATTAATCAAATAAAAAAAGGTTTAGCTGTTTCAATTAAACATTAAACATCAAAAGTAACAAACTGCGAGCAATCCCACTAAAAACTAACATACTGCAAGAAATGTCATTAAAAACTAACAGTGTATATAATATCAATAATAGGGGTATTAATCTATGTACAAACTATACAATGAAGGTAGAAAACAACCAATACAAGAAAACATCTATTGGTTTGCGACTGGCATAATAAAGTCTTGTCACACAATAATAAACACATAATACTCATTGGTAATAGCTAGTGACCATGGTTGTCCGAAATGACCACGTTAGTAGACCTGATTTGAATAATTTGCAAAATCCTCTGTATGATAGAAGTCTTTAAACCACGGTAATGGATTATGCGATTAATATTTTACATAATTTTTTGGACATTTGGTAAATAAGTACATGTATACGTAACAAAATATTACTCGTGACAGACCAATAGTTAACTTATTTGTTTCACGCATGCGATTAGTGTCGGTGTTACAGTGACTGTCATTGATATAAAGGTTGTGCTTCTTCACTTGTTAGTTTGGAATAACCTGGATGATACCGCTTACTGTGTCTGTTGATTCGCTTCCATAAAGCACAAACCAACATGGTCAATCCAAACGTTGCAACAAGAACCGCAGCCGTGAGTCCAACTAACATTCTTGTTCTGGTACCGGAGCCAAACGAATGCGGAACACCATGCTGAAATATTATGCACATAATGATAGCAAATACAAATGGACAACAACAGGTTGTTAGCTATGGGAACTCATAGGCCTGCTACATGAAAAATTAAAGTATCAGATATTCTTGAAATGGTGCGCACACCGTCTTGTACACGACTACCACTTTTAAATATTGGTTTGTAGGCCACACATTCCTAAGCAAAATGCAATTTTCATTTTTAGAGGTCCGTTGGTATTGTCATGGATAGATATCTTACCAAATGTGTATTAATCATATCCTTTACTTATTTTAGTAAATCCTTATATGCATAATGAATTAGGAGCCACTGTAGCTAAGTGACTAAAGCTGTGGCTAAAGATATTTTGGCAGTTGGAATTTTATATAAGAGTATGCCGTATTCAGTTTCAAAATATCTTACCTCTGTACTTCCATTATCTTGACTTGAACCCGTCTGTTCATCAGCAATATTGCTATTGTCCGCCACGTTTTTGTTTATCTCTGGTTGGGCAGTAGTAGGTAAGGTTGTGGTAGTTGTCTCCCTTTCTTTAATACCGCACACATTTTTATATTTACACATAGACTTAAATGCATCGACTTCATTCAAAAACCACTGCCATGGTTTAAAACTGAAAATTACAACTAAATTACTAAACAAGAATAACTATTTCATAATGTGTTCACTGAAATATTGTATTCATTAATGTTCTTAATTTGATCGAAAGTCCCTTTTTCAATTAAATTAATATTCATGTTAACGATTATATTCTATTTACTTGGGAAAAAATATATTGCCTACATCAAAAAGGGAAAAAATATTTTGCCTACATCAAAAAGGGAAAAAAATATAATTGCTGTTTTCAAAAACATTTATGATTTACAGAATCATCATTTTATCGATCCATCTATATAATGGCGAGCTTTCGCGCGTCTTGATGTGAACAGTGCTAATTGATCGTTAAACGTTTATTGGTCTGAAGGTTTTAGTTTTCGGCAATTGATAATTTGATGTGACATTCGATTTCCGTGCACCATATGCATAGGTTATAATTTGACAAGATGTTCATCAGAGAGTTGTCTACTAAAGGAAATACAAAGTGTCAAAATGAGTAACAGATATCCATGTTCAGTTGGTGTTTATCAGACGTACAGACAATTGGGGTGATTATGTACTTACTTCATCAACGAATTAGATTGGTAACTGCACAAGTCCAATAAACACAGATACTGTTTAATTTGCTGGAAAAAAATAAATTAGGACGATATATTTAGTCATGAACAACACACAGGTCTAACCTCAGGTCTAACATAGCTCATCGATTGTAATATAACACACCAGACCTAGAGTCCTATACAGAGATAGTCTGTCCAAGTTTTGTTTAAATTGTGATTACTAAACAGAATGACGTTTTTTTTATTTAATATCAGTGCGTTGCTACTACAGATTCTTGAACAGTTCAAACATACCTTGTGAAGAAATATTTTAATGTTTGTTCTCACTGACACGTGATTTTATATGCACATGGGTATCAGTATGGTATAAGTTTGTTTAAAACGCAAATTAAATTGTTTATGAAATATTAAGAGAATAATACGAAATTCTACGTCTAAAAGCACATCAGAAAGTTACCATAAGATCTGATCAAATGCTCAGTTCATCTCGTTACTTTGGAGCTCTATCATTCTACACAAGACTTGCCCTTATTCAAGTACCTGTTCAAATATCAGGAACTCTCCCTTCAAACGATTATGTAGAAAGCTATTAGCGTAATAGTGTTCGGATCCGTTAATTAACATTTTGCCGATTTATATCCTAAAGATATTAGATATTTTTATATTGTCTCTGAGCCTACGAAAACGAAATATTGCCTTTTTAGTCCGTCCTCTGTCTATTTCTCGCGACATGTAGTATGATGTAGGCGTATCTTGCATGTCAATCGCGTGTTTATGAAATGATTTAATTTTTTGATGTAATTATGTGTAGCATATATTTATCTAGAACATATCTTTCTTTGCGTGCGACTGTTTGCAAATTCTTTGGGAATACTGACAAAAAATAACGCCCATGTCAGTGATTGGTTGGAGTGATAAGGAGGAGGTAAAACATCAAAGTGGTGTACAACAAAACAAAACGTCAACTACAGTTTTTAGTAATATTTCAATGTCCTACCTGTCCCATCTGCGTTTCACATTCTGTTGGGTTACTGCCATCGTCTGGAATCTTTAAAATAAATCGATGAAATGATATAAATGCAATATTATTTGAATTACGAATACTATATATCATAATATAGACAATATAATACAAGATATATTTCATTATCCACGTACAATCGACGACTCGGAATATAAAATATTGAAGATTATCTTGAAGTTGAAGAAAAGGCTGAATCACTATAACAGATTCACAGATGGGCCTGAAGCCGCTGATTTACATTTGTGGGATTTTCAATCCCGTTCACAAATGACAATATAGGTTTCTAAAGAGTGAGTCCAAATATCCGTTGCGTAGTTATTCAGATATGATGAACTGTAAACTTGTCAACATTCGAATGATATTAACGGGAAGCCAGCGTCCCCAATAATCTTCACTAAAAACGTGTGGACCCAGTAGTCAAGGTTGCTCAGTGAGTAGGACACTGATCATATTTGCAAACCTGGAGTTCCCGTGTTCGATCCTTGCGTTGGCTAGGGAAGTTCATCTGGATTTTCTTGCATGGTTCCCGTTGTCAGTGGTGTAGGAAAGAGGGAGGGTCTGGAGAGGAACAACGTATTGAGGTGAATGTAAAAGGACCCTCGACAGTTCAAATTTGAAATAAGAGTAGGCCATAGCACCGTTGTCGGGGCACAATTCCAGTCATAGCACACTGCATGGCGTATGTCCGTTTTCATTATCCCGGTAGGGGCAGAACAATAGGAAGTTAAACCACATTTCATTTCAATGAACCGTTAATATCTTGATTTTCATTTTTTTAACTAAATGTTTTTTAATCAATTTGAATACATTTTATTGTGGATTGGGGAACGATACTGCCGGAACACTTTAAATAAATTTGAGAAAAAATGGTCGAATCTGAGACGTCACGCTGACTACACATAATACATTATTCATTTCTGCGAAGTGTAAGTTTATTATTAATCAATATAGAGACGTACATGGCTATAAATGCAATAAAAATATCCCTCGAGGTTTTTATTTTATAAAATTTAAAGATACGCCTTACCTTGTCGCCCCGAAGAACATCAGCCAAGTTCACATGAAGCATTGCCCTCACGTGACCAAAACATTCATATGTCAGTCCGGCCTGAGTACCTAATTCACATAATAATTGTATAGCTGCATTTGTGTTGTAGATATTCTGAAAAGAAAAGAAATACATTTATAATATTTCTTCAAAACAAGTGCTCAGATGTTAGAAAAAAGGGTGGTCAAGGTGGCTAAGAGGATAAGACACTGACTCGATTGCTTGGGGTCGGGTTTTCGACCCCTGCATTGGCCGAGCAAGTTCATCCAGATTTTCGGCGTCTTTCTCCCTTGTTAGTGATGCAGGACGGAGGACCCGACAAGAATAGCTGTGTAGTTGATCGGATGAGACGAAACACAAAGGTTCCTTGTATCAAACATCTATGCATCAGTAATTTTTTGACTCCTATCTCCATATAAGTTCTATAAATGTTTCATTTTGTATCAAAATTAAATCTAGTGCCTTTACTGTCGATCATTAGTAGAGGCGCATTGACATGATGGTACAACTAAAGTTGCGACCACTGGCCATTGCTCGAACAGTCTTTCCTAAATACTGCTTCTTAAACCAAACACCTAATATCAATTGTCATATATCTTTGTTTTTTTTACTTTTTTCATAAAATATAATCATTTTTAACACCTTTATTGATGATTGTCAATACACTTAAGAGTCAAAATGACCTCTAATTATCAAAAGAATACCAAAAACAAAAAAATGAAATTAAAATACTCTACATCAACCTGTTTTTTTTGGGGGGGTGGGGGTGGTGGTAATTGATTGGTAATTTGTATGTTTGTTATTGTGCGAGTAGGACGTTAAACCCCATTTAATTCCATTTTGTCATTTTGCAGGCGTTTCTAAATCATTAGTGAAATCTACTCCCTTTTATACGGGGTCAAACATAAATATGGCTACATTAAATAACAAATAGCCATATCGCTGACGACTAACCAGTTAAAATTACCTGTATTTGCTGGAGGTAACATATGTTGTATTTAATTTATACCTTATATACGTATACCTATACTTATAACATTAATTCGCCATTCAAGATGGTGCCTGTAATATATCCTATATCGATTAAAGTTTGTTACGAATTTGCCCAGCTATATCAACAAACCGATTAAAGCTAACCTTACAATTTGTAACTCGACGTGTAGAAAACTCGTTTAAATAACAGTAGTAATTGTTTTTAAATACATACATTTTTTGTTTGGCCAAGGCCGTATAGATTAGTAATGATAATGGAGGTGTGTGTGTGTGGAGGGGGGGGGGTATTGCCAGGTAGTGACGAACCACTATCCTTTCTTTAGTCTGTAGTCACTTTTAATGCTAAACATGCTAAAAAATGACCTCCACCCTTAACTTGATGTTTTAATTTTAAATGGCATGCCATAAAATATAAATAGGTGTCAATATGAAAGCCGTAGTTCTCAATTTAGTGGATTTTAATGCTAGGTATCCTTAAACTTACCCCCACCCCATCCTTACCTTGATATGCTAGAGGGCATACAATAAATAGGTGTTGATATAAAAATCATAGAACGGTAAATCAAAATAGTTGGTTAGGGTGTCTGTAATCTGGACGAAGATCCTAAGAGAGAAATAGGTGGCTTTATCTTTCTGATTCTCCACTGAACACCAACCATCAAAGTGCACGCCAAAAAGGTTGGGAAAGAATCGAAAATTTAGGCAAATACTACGTAAGGACACGACATCATTGTCGTCGTATGATATTGAGAAATTAACATAAAACCATGTTTACGCATACGCCCATATAATGAACTGATAAATGTAACAGTATCTGGTAAAATTACCTAGAACATAAAGTTATGCCTTATTGACAATTTCTTAATCGGCCCATTACGCTTATGCAATAGTTGGAGGGTAAACATTTGCGATGCAGTAAATAATTTGCCTTAGTAGTGTGGATCCACCACCGCCGTTATCAAGAGTTTTTTTATGTAAACATGTAAATTACCTTACTAATAGCACACCCTTCCTGATCTTTATTTGCTGTTTGTAAACAAATCTGTAATCCAGAAGAACAAATGGGACTGCTTAAAAACTGGTCCGAACTTTGCATAAAACTGAACACTATATCTTTAGATAGGCACCATTCTCCAGGCAAACAATTGCTTTTCAGTTGCCGAATAACATTGCAGTCAAAGATAGTTGATTCCAAATAATCGACTGTGTAATTTTGTTTTAGATATATACGGAGATTTTCTGGTAGCGAGCAGTAGTCTCTAAGATCAGGATTCGCTTTACAGACACCAGGCGATTTCATTGTTGGTACAGCGTAATTATCTGTAGCGTTATTGATAGTTTCCTTGGTGTCGCTGTTCTCTTCAGCACCCGAAAATAATTTAGAGAAAAAATCTCCGATGGACGATTTTGAAGCCTGTTCTTCTGCTGGCGTTACTTCTGTAGATAAACTATACGACCCTGAAGCCTGTTCTTGTGGTTGTGATGTCTCTGTAAACATATCATACGATTCCGAAACCTGTTGGGGTGGAGCTGTTTCTGAAAACATCCCAAACGTTTCTGAAGCCTGTTCTTGTATTGGCGTGGTTTCTGCAAACACCGTCTCGGTTGTTCCAAATTCAGATCTAAGCCCGGAACTTTGGGAATTAACATTTTCCGTAGTATTGAAATTTGGTATGGGGGTGGATTCCTTGGTGCCTTGATAACTTCCCGATTCTGAGATATTTTGTGTCCCTATGTTTAAAGGTTCCGAACTTCCATTTACTGACAAACTGCTGTTCGAAGATGACTCATTTGAATTAGAGTCTTTCTCTGAACTTCCAAAGATACTGCTGAAGAGACTACCGAAAAAATCGTCCACACTAGCATCGTCGTCAGTGTCATCTTCAGCGGTTGAAACTATTGTCAGACAACCTAATAACACAATCAGACTTAAGTGAAAAATCTTGAACTTCATACTGGCTATCATATTCTAATACCTGCTTTAAGAAACTTATCACAACAATGCTTGACTATAACAATGTTCGTCGTGAGCATGAACACCTGTGGCGGAAAATCGTTATTTTTTCTAGAATAGTGCGCATGCTTTCTCAGAAAATACCCAGTTGTCGATACATTGATTTGTAAAAAGTTTTAAAATATATATATATATGCAAACAAATACATATGTCTATTTATAAAAGATCTATGGTGGCAGACCAAGCCATAACGACTTTATAATAACTTGGAGACTTTTTGTACTTAATCGATATGCGAACATATCCACTATCGGCTTAGAGGAGTCAACGGAAAAACTATAATGAATCATGCGTACTCTCGAAGAAAGTATTTACTATAAATACAAAGATCAGTGGACGAATTCGAAAGAACAGAGAGTCAGTAAATTCCCATTTTCAATGCAAAGATCTGTGGACGAATTCGAAAGAATGGAGCCAGTAAACTCCCGTATCACAAAATGGTGCCTTATCCCTGGCTTAATGGACACTCGAGGAGTGCACAAAGGGAATATTAAACAATACCTCTAACACAGAATTCAAGTATAGGATGGAATGTGGTTAAACTTCTTGTTGACTTTTACTCCGGACTAACTCACGGAAATTTCTTATTCTGTGGTTGGTATGGATTATTGGGGGGGGGGGGGGGTGCGGAGAAATTAGTCTGCTCACAAGCGTTTCTAATTTGAATTGCAACTGACAAGGAATTTCAATTATTATCTTTCAGTAAAATTAAGAAAGTTTGGTAAGTGGAGTTATCTTTCTTTAATAGAGAGAGAGAGTGGGGGGGGGGGGAATACTGGGGTACATAGATGCAGTAATCTTTAGGGTAAATATTGGAACAAATCCGAAAACGGGACGCTTAAATATTGAATCATGTGAACAGATCAGAGTTTTGAGAAGTTTCAGATCTGGATCACTGTTTTGCGGTGGTCTCGAAACGGTTCTGAGAAAAGCATGGCTATTATAGTTTCATGGAGTAGGCCTACGCGTCAATATTAACCATCAACGGCAATAATATTACTTCAAGGTCCGTAATAAGATTTACGAAAAGTATGAAAATGCCGAAAAGAGTAACTTCGCATAAACTTTAAGCTTTGGACAACGAACTTGTTCAGTAAATTAAAAAAAAAACAAGACTGACCTGCTCCGAACCTATTAGCACTCATTAACCCCTGCCCCTGTACCCAATCTTACACCTGTATGAATTAGCCGCAGGACAACTTCACATATTGGACAATGTAGCTCCCAATATGTATAGCACATCTCTCTTTTGCTACTTTCCCCATTTTACATTGCGCCCCGTTGTTGACGTTTTGTCCAGGGGTTTAAATTGAGCAATTTTGTGAGGTCTTGGTGAATATTTACGATTTTGCGGTGGTAGGAACAAGGTAAGAGAGCTGTTACGGTGATGCATGGTTGATAATTAGGCGTATGGAGTTTCCATTGTGAACGTCGAGCCATCGTTCGTTATTCTCATACTTCCCATTCAGCAGCAGCCCCTTATAAGCTTTGAAAGAAGGCATTACTGGATTATTCGTTAAATGAAATGAGTGTTTAATCATATGGACATATATGGAAACGTGAAAGCGGCGAATAGAGTCAATAATGAACAATTTATGTTATTGACGAAATTTTTAGTGGGCTGCATCCCAATATGGAAATAACGATGTGTAGTTATTCCCCTTATATTACATGTCAGAGTTAAAACACTCGGCTAATCTCGACAGATTCCGTAAACTACGTCAACTACATCTAGTCTCGGATGTATGACAGTAAGTGATATGTACCTACGCCCATACATTTGCGATGCGGCTACCGGTTTACTTTAACAGGAAAACTTGACGCTATTACACAAATTGGGAACCTATTCGGCTAGCGACCTATTCGACCGATCGAGCTGCAACCTGTTCGTTAGAAACCTATTTAGAGTAAAGACAACAGTCTCTATTTATCAACCAATCAAATCCAACGTTATGTCTATCAAATGAAAGTAGAATATATTATTTTTTATCCATTCCTTCAGCTCAGAATAGACGTGTAATTTCGTCATTATCTTACAGCTGGATCGGTCGAATAGGTCGCTAGCCAAATAGGTTGCCAACTTGTGTTTGGAATGGGCGCAGCCATGTTTCATCCGGGACCTTTAAAGTAGTTCCAATATGGCGGAATTCATCATACAGCCGAGTTTAGATTCCCGAAATCTTACGAGGTTTGCCGAGTGAGAGTTATAATATATTATATTTTTTTATTATAAATTTGATATTTGTACTCATTTCAAAATAGATGGACATAGTTTTGTTATTGTTTGGGGTTATTTGATCTAATAGGGTAGAACAATAACAGCATAGCATTATGTACATACACGTTGCCGATTCTATAATAAGATTTTAATGACGTAGACTGATCGCTTCAGACACGATCCGTCATCTTGGACGATGTCCATTAAAAGAGTTTATATCCCTATGACTGCACAGGTAAGATCATAAATACTGTTCAGTGATCTAGATTCTGGGATAGAGTGAATTAAAATTAAACTTGACTAGGTCATGAATCACACAGAAAATAAACTAGGCAGATACAGGTAGGCTGAAACTACAACGACGTTGTCTCACCACAACGGGGCCAATCAATTCGACAGTCTACCCCCTGCTTCTAGTTCTAAACATCATTTTCATGCTCCTAATAAATTTAAAATATAGTCACTGATTAGTGATTAAGCCTGTCCTAGATTAGACCAGTCTCTACCGACTGTGCTATAGTCATAGATTGTATGTCTAGATGTAGGCCTTTTGGGCCTAAAAAGGGGTTTTAGCTTCTGAATCGGTTAATTTTAATAGTATCAAATTCGTTACGATAAATTCACATTAATAATGCTCGACATGCCTTTTCATTTCATAGTTCAATAGGTGTCCATTCGATCGTTTTAGGGGGGTTGGGATGGCCTAGTGGTCTAGAGTGCCGCGCTTCGACCTCTAGCTGGCCGGTCACCTCTGGCTTGCGGCTGTGGTTTCGAGCCGTGGTGTGAGCGTATGTGGCATGGAGATAGGGACGCCTTCTCAACCTCGTGGGTTTCCTCCGGGCACTCCGGTTTCCTCCCACTGCTAAAGACCCCTACGCGCACGCGAATTATAGAAATAAAATTGAACCATATGTTAGTCCCGAAATGACCTAGTTTGTGTTGAGTGGACGTTAAACCCCATTTTTCTCTCTCTCTCGATCGTTTTAAAATTAATATTAAATATATAGTTTTCTTTCGAGTTCCCGCAAACGTAAATGATTTGGAAGTTTCTTTAAATCGGCTCTCGCTAACAAAACTAGGAATTTGTTTCATAGACGTATTTCATACCTGATTCCCTGGATTTAAAGTACGTACAAATCGCAGTTTAGGTAAAAGCTAATTATTACATCTCCTACAGTATTATGTCCTGGTTTTCATTAATGTTCATTGGAGATAACATCTATATTGAAAGATTTATATGACAAATGCATGACACCCAGGGCCACAACCCACAGTCACGTACACCAAGAATCACGTGTCCGAACAGGACTTCCCGTCCAAACTGCAGTGAAGATCTTTTAGATTTTATTAACGATTATTCTTTATACATTTCTATGCAGTTTTCCCTTGCTAAACTTGTAAAATTTTAGCTCGTATAATAATTGTAAACAACGCTATTTATAGTATTTGCCCGTGTCATTAAATCCTGGGCTGGCGTTATTTTTCCCTAGACTTTCCAGCGTGGTGTCCTTTTCTCTCTTCAAGAGGTTGGTGGGTGCACCATTTTTTAATTGACAACACCACAGTTTTAAGCAAAATGTATTTCCGAAAAATAGCATGGACGTGAAAATATGGACGTGAAGGGCTTGGAAGAAGGGTATATTCATAGATTAGAGGTACCAGTTGAAGGTAATTTAAAGAGTATATCCTACTGAGTACGAAATTGTCTGTAACTTCAGGAATAACGGTCATGTTTTTGTTTAGCTTCATGGACACTCTAGAGGTCACAAAATTTTATTCGGGTGAAACTTGAAATGTATGTTTATAACAAATAGATCTTAGTTCCTTTCGGTTAGCACACATCGATACGTAATTTCCGGGATCATGGCCCCTGGTGTACGAAAAATCGCGTTTTAGCTTGTAATTAATTTTAAGTACACGTATATAAACGTTACAACCTAATGAAGGTTGATGAGTCTAAATTTGCTAAAATTACAAAATAAATTACCTGACAAAATGGACACTCCTTGTAAACTACAAGTGTAAATGTCCGTAATATCAATGTTGTGGACCATTTAGAAGTTACAATTTTTATTCTCTCTGGATTTTGGCACAGCTGATTGCATGAAAAATCACTTATTAATATTTTTTGTTTTATCCAAATGAGCTCGGTTCCTTTTGATATTCGTGCATTTCTAACCGTAAATTCGTGGATTGTGGTCCATGATTGTACAAAAAATCGCATTTATTTAGCTTGCTCTCTGTCATCCGCGGGTCTTCCTTGATTTGAATGTGAATGTGGGTGCTATGGAGGAGGGCTGGCTGATAGTTCTAAGCTTATGGTTTTCATTTCTACAAAGTCCCCTTCGTGGTGTACACAGGTTTGACAACCATGCTGCAAGGCCTGAATGCTGATCAGGAAGAAATTGTCTTCAACCACAATAAAAATGTCGTTCACAGCTGACATGGCGTCATCATTACTAGGAAAATAACAATCGACTAGATCCTTTTAATAATATACCAACATTTTAATGTGGACGTATATTGCCGTCTACCTTGTCGACCCGGACGTCTTTCTGTCAACAATTTGTTTGTGGACACTGTACAGGTCACAATTTTTATTCAATTGTGACTAAACTTACAATATACATGTAGGTCTATCTCCCAAAGATATTGGCATATACCGAACATTTGACGGCTACTTCTGTATGTAGATGCCTATGGTCAAGTACTCGTACCTCGTTCGTCTAGGTACGACCCTCTAGGCTAAAATCTACCCGTTAGAAGTTAACGTCGGTGTGTAGCATAGTTGGTTGTATATAAAAGGTAACACACCAGCTTACCGAATTCGCCGTGAAACACTAACCCTGCCACAATGTATACTGTTGCACTAGTTGCAGTATCCAATTCCCATTGACTTATAAACAATTCATGTAGAATAACTCAGGAAATCACTATAAGGTTTTTATATGAAAGATGCATTAGATTTAGAGAGAGAAATGGTCATTCCTGGTCATTCTTGCTATAATAGTTCAAGAATAGATAATGGACGGATATCTTCATGAGCATATCCTTCCTATCTTTAAATCCGGCCATCGATGAAAAGGGATAGGTAGCAAACTTTATTTAACCATAGATCATAATTGCCTGGCAATTCTGATCTCATCCACAGTCATGATCATTGTTGGCTTTATACTGCCCTCCTTTATGTTCTGTTTTTTTTAATACTATTTTAGGTACACGTATGTGGGTATTTTTGACCCCAACCCACTTTTCGAAGCAAGCAGGGGACTATTGAAATTGATCTGTCCGTCCGTCACACGTTTTGGGACACATTGGCAGTTGGTGTAGGTGTTTATTAGGTAAATGCCTCGATGGAGTTCGAAGATGAACATTTTCTACATACGGTAAGCAGAGATAAGCGTTTTGATTGGTTGATCAAACGTTGAAATGAAATGATCTACGTGTAGAACTTCTAGCGAATTTATTCATGAGCGAACAGGTCGATATGCATCTTTCCCTGAAATACAAATTCCTGTTTCTAGATGTAAGAATGCAACTTTCATACCGTTAGAAATGATCAAAAACATATATCATGGATTTTATTTTATGTTGGCGTAAAACAGTAAGGGTTAAAGGGCCAATCCCGATATTTTTTGGGGGAATAAAACTGCTTAATTTTGTGTTAAAATCTCTTAAAACCCACTACCTAAGGGCCGAGCAAGTAACTGGATATTTGCGATGCACTTGCAAATGACTTAAACCCAACAGTCTTCATCTGGAAATGGCGGAAGTTGTGTTATACAGTGTCCGGATAAAATCAGACCACTTTCTATAAAAATAATGTGTAGGTGATCATCACTGTCAGCGTCGTTTGATATTGGCTCAAGGACTCCAGGCATGGAGAAGAATAGACTGGCAAAGTCGTGTACCCTATGGTTTCAGGTGCCATTTTTAATGAACAAATAATAACATGTAGAAGTTATTTGTAAAGAATGATTCACTTTACTTGCATTCATATTACATTAAAATGTACCTTTAGAACAATTTGGTCTACTTCAAGTTTACAAATAATAGAGTCACACGCCCTTTAACTGAACAGTTATATATGTAAACGGCGGTGTTAAACGTCATTCAATGCGATCTATTTCTGTAGTAACGCTTAGATTGAATACAGAATATACTTTACTCGCAAGTATTTTGCTACGTTAGTAGATCAAAGATATGTAGATTTTACGTATAAAACTAATCATATTTTGGGATACATTTGAAAAGTTATGGCCCTTAGCAATCACCGATATTAATATCTATATTAACTTATATCGCTTGAAATACCACTGCTTGGGGCAGTCTTGTCTGTCCACAAACCATGTTTCATACCATTTGACGAGTAGATAGAAATAACAAAATATTTGTTTTCAATATTCTAACAATTTGCGTGTATCGGTGGCAAAATGTCAAATATGCGTCTTTATGGTCGAAATTTGCACCCTGTTTTGCTAAAACGAAAAATATCTGAAAACCGATATGGATCTTGCAAATGAATCCACGAAGATATTTAGCCTGTAGAGTAAGCGCCAGTCGAAAATCTCACATTTTCGCTACAGTAAGTGTTGTGTCTCGTGAAATAACATTTTTGATCAATGTTTTAACAATAGATTTTCTCCGTTTAGTTTTGACCTACAAAATAAAATTAAAAGAAATCACGAATAATGTAGTGGCGACAAGCAAATTTCGCTACGTCCTGTGCCACTTCTTCGTGAAAACGTACCAGATCTTCACCAACATCGGTTAGGACCTTGGTAGCATTATAACGTACCTATATAATAAATGGGCCCAGACGTACAAATTTAACTACTTTTTTGGATTATAATACTGTTTTTGTTATACAATTTCATTTCGTTCAAATAAATCAGAATGTACATTTCAAATTTATTTTAAATTTAAACTCAACTTTAAATCTCAGTCGAAAATACGCATATTTGGCATTTGTATTACTGAATTGTATCTGCAAATTTTCATCTGGCAAAATATTTTAATATGTGCATTATATTCAATGATAAACTTGTAGAATAAAGATTCATTTGTTTATTTTTACAGCCCATCCAAAGCTCGTCCAAAGCTGCAGTTGCGGAGCGGATACCCCCCACCCCACACACACACGCACACTCCACCCCATGCGCATCACCTCCACTAAATATTTCCCGTTATGTTTAACCCCTTCAAGTGGGGAGTATATCGCATGTTATACGAATTAATAATTGTATAAATCGATGTTACAGAGTTTTGCTATGAGAAACTGACATTTCCTCTTATTTAGAATAGGGTGGACAGTTGTCTAGTCGTTCGGATCGGACAAAAACGAGGTCCCGCGTACACGTAAAAGATCCCTTGGCAGTTTGAATTCGAAATAAGAGTAGACCATAGCGCCGCTGCCCGGGCACAATCTCCCTCATAGCTCACTGTGTGACGTATTCCGTCTTCAATAGCCCAGTTTAGGAGCAGAACAGTAGGACACTGTGTGACGTATCCCGTCTTCAATAGCCCAGTTTAGGAGCAGAACAGTAGGACGTTAAACCCCATTTCATTTCATTTCTTATGTAGTAGCTCAGGTATTTTTTGCGTGTCCTAAATCAGCCACCGTACAAACCTTTTCAGCTCCTTTAAAAGACAAATTTTAATATCGTATGGTGTTACTTAATTATGATTCAGCAACTTTGACTTTTGTCATAATTTGGTTTATAAAAAAGTGATTTAGTAGATTTAACAATACTCAAACAATTCGCAGGTCCTGACAAACGAACAATGGGAACTTTTTGTATAAACCTCGTCTTACATGGACGAAGGGCGACATCTATGAAACATGTACGTCAGATGACATAACTTTGATGCGAGTGTTATTGAGCACCGATTGCCGCAAAATGGCTGCGCAAACCCGGCGCAAGTACTACCGTAGCGCATGTATTTGAACAATTTAGGGAAAAAAAAAGATGCGTCTTTTGCGATAGCCCTACGATACTTTTACGTCACGTCACCAAACTGCCTGTGCAGATACCTCTGTCTTTATTAGCTGGCCTTTTTTGAGCTGAACTGTAGTCTGAAAGGGTATCGCTGCCAACATTAAATTCTCTATTAAAATCTATGTAAAAAAAACGTGTAAAAAGTACAATGTACAGGTAATGCAAAAGTCCAAATGCCTCTAAGGCCAAGTTAATTGTAAAACCTCAAATGACAAATGTTTTATTTGAAAATGCTGTGTTTGGTGTGTCTACAGTTCTATCATTAAATTTTACACTGCGCTTTGTCGCACCTCATTTGTCTTCAGATGTTCTACAAATCTATTGCAGGCACGACTGTCTAGTGAATGTCTTTTAGTTTACCATGTTGATTGTATCAAGACTGTTTGGTATCTTATGGTGTGCTGGCTTATTTTGTGCTCTGCGTACGATGTTAAGTAGAAAGGGTGAAGGACAAGTGAAATGCGACAGAGCGCAAGCCTAAAACCAGCATTTTCCAATTTGTGGGTAACGCTAATGCTCTTTGGTCCAGACAAGTGGGGGATCAGAGTGGCTAAGTGGGTAAGACGCTAGCCTGGAGGTTCGGTGTTCGATCCTTGCATTGGCGTGGTTCCCTTTTGTCAGTGATGCAGGACGGGGAGGGGGTGGCTGACAAGGAAAAGATCCCTTGAAGTTACAATTCGATATAAGAGTAGGCCGCAGTGTCGCTGTTCGGGCAACATTTCTCTCATAGCACACTGTATAGCATATACCCTTCCTCATTAGCCCATTTCTGAGCAGAAGAGTAGGACGTTAAACTTCATTTCATTTCATTTCTTAAGACTAGTGGAGACAATTTCTATGATTAACACTCATTTCATTCGTGAACGAACGATCAAATGCAATAATTAAGCTTGGTTGTGTCTGTTTGTTTTTTGGGGGTTTTTTTTCACTGTTGGGGCAGTTCCTTGATCCCTCAACTAGATATGATTGAGGTGTAGTGTAAATCCCTTTCAATATAGTGCAAGCTACACACAATAGATGTAAGTAATACTGTATACCAGTCATATGGCTTCACACCCCATCCTCTAGCCTCATAGTCATTGTAACAGCGTCCTTTTCTCCTTCATCGTGATCTTCAGGCCTGGTTGATTAACAATGGATGCTCTACAACTATAAATCATTACAACTGAACTAGCTAGACGTTATATATATTTCAAAACAAAAACAAAGTAACTCGGGTCCTACTTTTCAGAAACGAAAATGTATTTTCGACCATCTCGGGGCTTATGCGATCTCTGTAACAGATGAAAGCATATTATTTCAGGATGTTTAAACATTATAGCTTTAGCTAGCCAAGAATAATAAACTTTACATCGGGGGTTTTCTGAGCAAATCTAGATGAACGGAGGCTCCTACTCTCTTGGGGAAATGGTGTTTTGCTGGCTAGGAAACAGGATTTATATCAGAGAGTTAATCTGAAGCAAATACTGATTGATAGTGTCCTGGTTTAAACTTAATCGTTTTATTGTAATAAAATGTTGACTGGCAAACGGATATCACTCGTCATTGCTCTGAAGATGACTTTCACAGCAGTGTCAGACGACGTAGTTCTCGTCTACCTATTTCTCAGTATTTCTTTGTTATAAACCCTCTCTTACAAAACCCACATAGATTGGGGGTTACTCGAGTACAAAGTCTTTCGTTACGGAGACCCGGTTATGAATGAACACGTTTCAGATACCTCACGTCTGTCCCACGTGTGTGGTACACTTTCTCATAACCACCAGCTCTTTTGTGGTACATAAGCTTTGTTTCATCACTGGGCTGGCTGTAATGCGCTTTTTGAATAAGAAGGATATTTGCATTAAATATTCTTGACGGTCAGAAATAATTGTTCTTTGCCCTTCGGTGTGGGTTGTGTTTGAGATTCTGTATCCCCAGTTGTCCCATTCCGGTCTTCTCCATTATACCCTCGATTTATTCATGGGGTACTGACGTATTCAAATTATCTGCCCTTGATCGTAGCTTGGTTCTACAGACCAATAAAAAAGCATTTTACAAACTAGTCTTAGCCACATTGTTTACGTTCACAACAATATGACGGCTTGTTCGGTCGATTATGGGAAGGTTTGCAAGAAATTTAATATACGAGAAATGGCATGCACTAAAAAGATGTAAAACTATCCTTTTGAAAGGAAAGACGTGTTTATGTCAGTCCAACCAGGCAGTGACAAGTCGTTATGATATGAAGCGTATTTGTCGATAAAAATAGCACAATCATAAAAGAGAGATAATTTGAATACGCATCTTCCAGTGGTATAGTGGAGAGAGACACAGAGAGAAATGGGGGTTAACGTCCACTCGACACAAACTAGGTCATTTTAGGACTAACATATGGTTTCATTTTATTTCAATAATCCGCTTGTAGGGGTCTTTAGCAGTGAGAGGAAACCGGAGTGCCGGAGGAAACCCACGAGGTTGAGACGGCGCCTCTATCTCCATGCCACAAACGCGTCACACCAGGGCTCGAAACCACAGCCGCAAGCCAGTGGAACTCTAGACCACTAGGCCATCCCAACCCCCGTATAGTGGAGAAGAAAGGAATAAGGTCACTGGGGATAACAAGGATCGATCAGCTGGTTTAAAGGATCCATGTTCTGGTAAAAATATCCGTTCTTAGTAATCATGACAATAAATTGTTAGCATCAAAATGGCATGTACCCTACAGCCACTCCAGGATAGGACCGACGAAAGACTATATTCTAATGTGGTCTATTAATTAAAAGTAATCAGTTGACAGCTAACTTTTTATCTAGTCAAACAAAAGAACCCTATCAGAGCATTAATAAATTTCTTATGAGGTCGGCTTATTTTGCCATTGCTAGGTATTAAAACCAACATAAATATGCGACTGGTGAAGACTCAGGGACACAAGTACACATGAACCAAGATTTGGACTGTCCTTTACGATGTACTGAGTCGCACATAAGTGCGTCTAACCTTGTAGTTTGAGACAGTTGAGACTGTAAGTTTAGGAGCAATTATGGCAAATATTTACGTAAGCCGGGTTAACCGATATACTTTGACACTGATTCGCATTTTGACTGATCATATGGCCGTCTTTTTGTTTTTGCGGGCATTGCTGGTTCTGGCGTTGACACCTTTACGATCCCAACCAAGCCAATTTTCCAATCAGACTTTACATATCCATAATCGTAGGCTACATCAGCTAGCATGTATACTTATTCCTGGTGGTTTCAGCATGTCATATGTGACAGAATATATAGTTTGCATCTGACTGGCATGATCAAAACATGAGCCCCACATCTGTTTTCTCGGTAGCTTTGGGAACCACATCGCCTCTAAAGCTAATCGTATCATGGCAGTTCATTGCTCTTTAACGACGAGTTTATAGCGACACATATCGCCACATTTTAAGTGAAGTGAGCACACTACATGACGACTTTAGCGATCAAACAAAAATCAATCGGCCATGTGCTTTTCCTTGTCAGCGCATCGAATACTTCAATCAATATTATGTTTGTAACGTTATGTCGGAATTGTGATAGAAAAACCCCTGTCCAGCTCAGGCCGTTTATATATAGAGAGAGAAATGGGGTTTAACGTCCACTAGGTCATTTCAGGACTAACATGGTTTAATTTTATTTCAATAATTCGCTTGCGCTTAGAGGTCTTTGGCAGTGAGAGGAAACCGGGGTGCCCGGAGGAAACCCACGAGGTTGGGATGGGACCCATATCTACATGCTTCATACGCTCACACCAGGGCTCAAAACCGCAGCCGCAAGCCAGAGGTGACCGGCCAGCTAGAGGTCGAAACGTGGCACTCTAGACCACTACCCCCCCCCCCCGATCGTTTATAGTATTCTAAGTAACGAGCTCAAATTGGGCGACATACGTACGGGAGGGAATAAGGCTACGTGACGATAAGCCAAGACATATCCTAGAGTATCCTAAATATAATTAGCGTTCGCATTACCTAGATGAGACAACCAACGGTTATCCCAGTTTTCTCACTACATAGAGAGAGGGAGAGAAAGAGAGAGGGAAATGGGTTTTAACGTCCACTCGACACAAACTAGGTCATTCGGGAATGACATATGATTTAATTTTATTTCAATAATTCGGAAAACCCACGAGGTTGGACAGGCGACCCTACTCCTTGTGACGTACAACCGGGGATTCGAAACTACGCCAGTTGACTCAATGACAGGCTTTATGGTACAACACGCCCGTGATAACCTTTCGGCCATGCCCCCCCCCCACTTTCTCGCTACAGGTACTGGGGAAAATTATCATCTGTATTGCCATATAGAATGAACAATCCACTGTGCACATCGTACGTATTCAACAGGTTTCTTTTCTTATATGAAGGGGGCGCAAGGTGGCGAAGTTGGTGCGACGCTGGTACGCTATCCTGTGGGTCGCGTGTTCGACCCCTGCATGGCCGAGAAAGTTCATCGGGATTTCCGAAGTAGTTTCCTCTTGTCAGTGGTGTAAGATGGAGGGTCTGACAAAGAAAGCTGTCCAGTCGTGTATACATTGGTGTGCAGGTAATAGATTTAATGGCAGTTGGAATTCGATATAAAAGTAGGCCGCAGTGTCGCTATTCGGGCACAATTTTCCTAATAGTACACTGTATGGCATATGTCCGTCTTCATTACCACAGTTCGGAGCAGAACAGTAGGACGTTAAACTCCATTTCATTTCATTTCTCAGGACTGTGGAGACCTTTTTCATGATTATCGCCCATTCAATTCGTGAACGAACAATCAAATACAAAATTTATGCACGTAAAAGATCCTTTGCCAGTTGGGATACGATATAAGAGTAGGCCATCTTGTCGTTGATCGGGCAAAATTTCCTTCTGTAAAAACTACATGGCTGTCTAAAAATCGCACAAGTCTCGATTGTATATCTATCTTGTATTTTCGCTAACCATTTTCTAATTTGTCAAATTTGACGTAATTTAATCATGTGGTTGGTCTTGGGTTGCATACCAGCAGAGACACATTATCAAACTTGGTCATCAGACACATTCCATTCCTGACCATTAAGATAGCATAAGACAAATATTTTCATCTCCCGAACAGTGGGCTAAACATTAGTAAATGAGTCTTCTTTCGATTACTTCTTCTGAATAATAGGGCTTGTCAAATCACCCTTATCAAAATAACACATCTGATCCCACTTCATGCTTTTAGCTCCTTTAAATGAACATTCTAAGAAAACTGATGTGATAAACGTCAACCTACCATTAAAATAAAAAAAAAACAAATGATGTTAATAGATGTAAGGTGCTTGTCCTATGACCGACTAAGCAAACTCACCAGAATCGAACTCAACAATTATTTTATTTTGACCCGTGTTTCCTGCTACAAAATAAAATGATAGCCGATAATTGTCTGTGAGGATCGGTAATAAATACATGTAAGTCTATGTGGATTTGCTGGAACAGCTCAATAATGGCAATTAGTATTAGTAACACTCATCAGTAATTAATACCTACGGAGTACAATTAAACAAATAATAATTGGAGGGTGCAACGGGGAGAAGCAACTGCATCATTATCATTAGTTCAAGTTATATAAGATTATGATGATGATTTTTATGTGACATAGTCGTTTCTTATACTTGTTCAACTTGTAGGCCGGATAGAATAAATGAACAAGGCGGAGATCGAATATACCGATATTTTGATTATGCCGAGGCCCACAGGGTACGCTATGATACGCATCTCACCTTCGCCCGTACTTCACGCTTGAACGAATCCTCCTCTTCGCCCTCCAAACTAACTTTATTTTCACATGATTTCTCCGTGTCAAAGCAGCACAGATATTCATAAAAGAATACATAATTTTTTTGATTTCAATCTGTAGTATCGTGCGGCATACACATGCAGATATTTTAAATATATTACTCTATCTTTGACGTAAGAACTGTACAACAAATAGAATGGGCGACAACAGTATTTTGTGGATCTACACCGCGATAGCATTGAAAGAAATCTGTCTTTTGTCATCGATAGGAGATCAGATAAATAGGAGAATTATCCAAATAATATTTTATTTATATTCATAATTCAGTCCTGTAGAATATTTTGATTTTTTGCTCATTCACTCGGCATTGTTCTCGTGTATAGCATAAAGATGTATATTTATATACAAAAGAGGTAGTTTTTATGGAGAAGTCACCGTCCTCCTCCTTTAATCCGATAATAAAAACTGCTCATATTCTATTTCAAAGTAATCAATATCATACCTTATCTCTAATTCCGTAAAATGAGATTGGATTGTGCATCACAAAACAGAAATTACAAGTGGGATATTATTTTTCCAAGAAAAATAATTTTGTAGACTTGTTTGATTGCAATACTGAGAGTTTGCTGGTATTGGATATAAACTCAGTTTCTATAGATAAAATATAATCAATTCAAATATTTGTCAGTCATATTGTTGAATTTTATTCGCGGTAAACAGAATTTATGACATGCGAATTATATGAAAACTAACCACCTACCTGATTTTTATGTTACCTATGCAGGTCATGCGTTCGATTACACGCTAATGATAGGAAAAATCCTACCCGCCTAGCTTCGTGGACTTTCCTCCGACAAATGGAAAAATATACTAATTTTACCAGTCGCCCATGATGTCTAAAACACTTATTTCACATACAAGTAAAGGTACGTGTGATAGAGTATGTTTCATTGAATAGTTTTATTGTTTTAAGTTACAGTCTTAATATCAAAAGTAATATGCCATGTGTTTAATTACTTACGAATCAAGCAAACCCTTCGCTTGTAGATGCGGAGCCGTAACGACCATTTGATAGTGATTTATGATGTTCATGGTTTGTTCCGTATTCGTCCTGTATTCGTCGTATGTTTTCACAATTTGTGTTTGCTCGTTTTATAATCGGTATAACCCACCACACTTCGCACTTAGTATTAGCATAATTGCGATAATATTCAACTGTCTCTTTAAATTGTTGCCAGTCTATACCATTATTCTTTAAAGGGGCTGTTCGGAATAATTCTATGCAACTGCAATTACACTGGTGGCGCACGAAAAAGTAGTTTAATTGTCACTTGCATTAGAGAATAGCATCAGATAATGACCATTTGATTTGCAGTTTGATGCTTGGTTTCTTATCCTCTTGATTGAATTTGTACTTAAATTAACACCGTTTCGAAATATATGGAACGGTCTATTTAATGAATATGGAAGAAATCCATCAAAAAGGCAAACAATAGTTTTCGTTTTTGTAGTATATATAATATGGATGTACACCCTCAGAACCATATAATCTAAGAGAAAAATATGCTAATTGATACAAACTTTTGTTGTGTCTGATGGCTCATGTTGTGCTGTTTACAAATTGTTGTCAGATTAGTTTATCATTAAAACATTAAAGTGTATATTAGTTGTAAGCTTGCTATTAGAACATGTATATGTAAGTTTGTACTTTAATGAAACCGTGCATCAAATAAATGTAAACAAGAAAAAAAATGGTAGATGTACTTTAACATTTTTTTTTCAGCGGAATTCAGAATGTAATTGGAAGATGCCATTTTCAGTTAATATAAATAGTATGACCTTTTTGTACCTTTGTCCTATTTTGTATGTTTTTGATTTCCAGAGCGCTTCTGTGCATTAGATCAATAGAAATTTGTCTAATTCATTATTTAAAACAAATAACTCTTAAAATTAAAAGAAAAATATAAAATAATGACGGTTATGATACTTATTACGATAATAATGAAATTAATGAACCCTTCTAAACGTATACGGCTATTGATTGGACCCATAATTATAAGGTGGGATGCACTACTTTGTACGAATAAAATATGTACAATTTATTGATCATCGGGGAAAAATGGGATCGAACATTAAAATTTCCAATTGGCGTCACTGACATGAATTTATCCTGCAGCGGTGCCTTGATACATCAATAAAAAATATATATTAAAGATATACAGCAGATATAAGTAAAGAATATTTAGGATATCGAGACGTTGTAACGGATATATATTTTTAGTTTTATTCGTCCAAAGGGCTAGAAGCTAGTAGACTTTATACCATTCAGATTCGAAGATAAAAAATATGGTGTACCGATTGAACCGAAAGACAATGTCGTTAACTTCAGAACAAAAGTCCGGCTTTGATGTAAGTATTCTTGAATATAAAGGAAACGCAATTTTAGAACAAATGAAGTATAATGCTCCAAGTAAATGTATGTTGCTTGATCAAATCCCGAATCTGCGTTTCTTAATCATGAATTGGCAAATTTAGTAAATTAATTAAAGGTCGTGTTCCGTCTAAGGTTATGTTTGATTAGTCCTTAAATTGCATCTAAGAGGGTGTAGGGTTTTTTCGGCCTGCAAGTCAACCGAATCCGTTATTTTCATATCGTGAGTAATCGGAAAATATTAGTCTAATAGTTTGAAGCACTTATTGCCCCCCAACCCTTTCGACGGATTTAAATCCTGTTTAGTCCAGATTAGTATGTGGGACAACTAACAAGAACGGTCATCTTGTTAAAGTGCAGAGTTCGGATAACACAGGCCCTTGCGCATGCCTTCAAAACTTATTAGAAGTTTGAATTCAGTTTTCGTCTTGACAGAAGTGCTCAAATATCCATAAAAAACATTTACCAATGGAAAAACATTCACCATCAATTAACCAGTTAGTAACATACCATCTGACATACAACTCTTATCAAATTCAAGACTTAATCTAATCCCACTCAAAAGCAAAACCAATGTGTTAAACGAAGTGCGAAAGTAACTCCAGTACAATTGGTTAAGTGATCTTTCAAAAGTACGCCAAGTGCAATTACAATTAGCCACGTCATGATCTTCCTAAAATAATCGGGGGTCACAGTGGCTAAGTGGATAAGGCGCTGGTTTGCTAGCCTGAAGGTCGGGTGTTCGATCCCTGCATTGGCCGAGAAAGTTCATCTCGATTTTCCGGCGTGATCTCCCCTTGTCAGTGATGCAGAAGGAGGGCCTGACAAGGACAGCTGCCTAGTCATTCGGATGGGACGAAAAACCGAGGTCCCGAGTACACATTGGAGTGCACGTAAAAGATCCTTCGGCAGTTGGAATTCGATATAAGAGTAGGCCGTAGCGCCGCTGCCCGGGCAAAATTTCCCTCATAGCATACTGTATGGCATATGCCCGTCTTCCATTAGCCCAGGTTAGGTGCAAAAGAGTAGGACATTAAACCCCATTTCATAATCAACAGCGATATTAGGCGCTGTAAAAATAACCTGCTTCGTGTACGAAACTTGCAGGTTAAACAGACATTTCAAACTTACGTGTTTTGTCAGCTAGGTAACAATTATAATCAAACACAACCTGTAGACACATCGTTGCGTCAATTAATCGGCCTTTTATATACTGTAATTTAAGAAAAATAAAGAAAAAAAAAGCATTTTAAATAACCAATCAGGTGTTAAGTTGACGATGTCAGCAGACAATATCATACATCTTTGAAAGATAAAACCACGAGAAGTCGATCATTTGATTTTTAAATTCCTTAGTTCTATGAAGTGATTTATTGGGTGGCTTTGGGGTATTTGTGACTCATGGAACAAAAAGAAACGTATGCAGATTAACATCAGAAATAAAACGTGATCTATTTTGATGCAATCTGGATATTTTCCCACCTCTATTATTCTGTAATAATAAATAACACTAAACTCAAAGTTAATCTTTATTGTTATAACGCATTAAAGAGCAATTATTCAAGGGCTAAATCTACCTATAACACAGCTTAAATTACTAAAAAGACATCATAAGCAACTCTCGATATCATTGGATTGCTCCGATTTTACGTAGATAAGAACAATTTGCCCAATAATGATCAAATTTAAAATTGCAGAAGCGAGGCTAAGCCTCAAATAACTAGCACCGTGGTTGCGATAATAAACAATATGCACGTCTTTCAAACTACAAGCAGTTGTAACATCGATCAGAATAAAGTTATTTGAAAGAAATGTTCAATATATTATTTATTCATTTCGCATTATCTATTTTTGAAGAAGGATCAGCTCTTTATTTTAATCTTACATAATGTATCTAAATGATAATAAGATATGTATTTTTATTTATGTATATATTATTTTTAAAGCTGAAACTGATTCATATATTTTCATTGGTATTACATGTAGTGCACTAACCACCTCAAAGATTTGTAGATGTCGGTTTCATATGCCCCTATTTTCGTGTAGATGTTTAATTATCTTTCGTAAATTGTAATTCAATCTGCTGAATATCGAAGGATGGCGATGCATCGAGAATTGATTATGGTCTGGATAATTAAGTTAATGTCTAATTAATAATTTGAATAACATTTCAGGCCTAAAGAATACAACCCAAAGATCTCGGTTCCGTTCGAACTTCACGCATAGAGGACATTATCTTAATTGATTATGGCCCCTGATTATTAGAATAATCGAGTTTTTAGATTGTGAAACCCTCTATCGTTCACAATTTTTATCCGGTTTTGATAAAACTGAATACACCCTAAAGATCGTGGTACCTTTCTATGCTATATTCACGCCTATCGGAATTAAAGTTCCTGGATTATTGCTCCAAATTATTCGAAGAATCGTATTTTTAGCTCGTTGGACTTCTGGAGAAAATGTTTAAATTTCAGTTAAACTGACCCACTTTGAACGGAAACAATTTTTATCCGATTTTGATAAAACTGAATACATCCTAAAGATCGCGGTTCCTTTCTATATTCACGCCTATCGGAATTAAAGTTCCTGGATTATTGCTCCAAATTATTCGAAGAATCGTATTTTTAGCTCGTTGAACTTCTGGAGAAAATGTTTAAATTTCAGTTAAAATCATCCACTTTGCACGGAAAATTAAGCAAGTGAAATTTCCACCTAGCCTCGATCATCATAACTAAAGTCGGTACAGTGAAAAACATAGTCTTGATTATCAATTTAATAATTAAATCGAGAAGGAAAGTTATGCAGTAATCGGATCATAATCCACCAAAGATCGCAGACTACCGATGCGATCAAGAGTTGATTATGGTCTAGATGTGTCAATTAATGTCTTATTAATAATTTAGTTAACATTTCAGCTCTAAAGAAAGACCCGCAATAGGCACATTTAACTCTTGCATAATGTATTTTTAAAAGTAGGTATAAATAACTATTAAGAGGGGCACACTTTCTTTCTCTGAATGATTTTTATCATAATTGAACAAACAGTAAATCTATTGACATCAAATTCAGTTAACCCGTTCGTGTCCCGAATAATATGAGCTCATTTAATACAAATGACTATTTAGCCAAGTTCTTGTAGTGTAACTCTAGACAGTAATTATATGTATTCATAATACTTTGTAATTGTAATCGATATAACATTTTAAGGCTTTTTATATAGACATTCCCTTATCTTGATGATGTTTTAAAAGAAACTAAATATGGATTTCATAAAACAAATAAACTACCGTTTATTTGTGAAAGTCTTTAAACCCATTTATACACCCACCATAAGCTCAGTATGGTTAAAATACTGATCGATATGTTGTTCCGTTTGTTTTATAAAAGAAATGAAAATTAAATAACCACTAGAAAAAAAACGAAACGAAATAGGACTCGTAATTTAATCATACTGTTCAACCCTGTGTCACGTAGGCATTTCCATAGCCCAACCACCTATCATTACGTCTTTTGACCCCGCTTCGATAAAATTTACATTTACCTTTTGTGGACCCGTTAATTGGGATTAGAGTACCCCCCCCCCCTCCCAACCCTTGCAGTTCAGTCTACAGATCAATACTGTCAAAGAGGTGATGTCTGTGGCGCTGACCTATCTTACAGTCGGACTAACACACAATCCCAGTTCTTTTTATTGTGATGCTTTACAAGTGCAGTAGTACTTGGGTTGCCCTTGACCTAAAATCACCCAATTGTAAATTAGTTTAACATTAGTATGTCCCATTCCCAATCATGTAATGTAATGACCAATCGTAAAATTAACTAAATGCTAGCCCTGTCTTGCAATAATGAAGTCCAAACTGCTAAATAGTAGTGAAATGACATTGTACGTATCGTTAACAAACAAAAACATCCATTTTTCTGAGATTGCCATAATGGTAATTTTCATTCAGTGGATATATGTGAAAAATATCGCCCATACAGTGGTCTTACCGCCTACCGTAATTCCAGCATCCAGGGACTCTTAACAACTAGTACCCATGTCCTGTGTTGATGCAATGCAAAACAACACAAGTTTGTGTTGAATAATTTTAACACAAGTACTTGTGTTGTGACCCAACACAAGTTTTTTTTTCAGTACACCAAGCGCGACACTTGGTGAGGTTGCAAAATCCCAAAAGTTTTCTCCATTCTCGCCGTCTTTTGAATAAACGACACAAGTTTTTTTTCAGTGCACCAAACGCAACACTTGATAAGGTTGCAAAATCCCAAAAGTTTTCTTGATTCTCGCCGTCTTTTGAATAAACGACATTCTAACTACGAGAATAAGAATTTGGGTACGGATTTATTTTGTCAAGAAAATACACAGTGCAAGCAGTCGATCCAAAATGAATGCTGGACCAACAATGATTAAAAATTGACCATTCCTATATTCGGTTAAAACGTCAGCCAGCTATTGAACAAGACACCTGAATATGTTATGGATATTGACGTCAAGATGGCATCTAAACTAATTTTATTTACCAAATCGTCTGGATTATCTAAAGAAAACACTTTATTTAAACAAAGAAAATGGCCGTTAAATTGGTCCTGAGTTGGCTTGATGGAATTCAAGAGGTTATAATGATTGACAATATATGAACGGTTGTGTTGGTCCGAAGTACGGTTCAATTCTACCCTATTTACACTACTTAAAATTTAGCGATACGACTTTAGCACCGGACTGAGTACAGTCCCACTTTTGTAGTGTAAATGGAATATTAGCCTTCCGACGAGTTGTGGCTTTAATTGGACACTTTTGTCATGAATCTTCAACATTCTTCACCAATTGTACTTAATAACCCCGTGTTAAAGTTGCCCCCATTCTTCCCAATACTAGCGGTTCTAACTTGTGACAGACACAATCTTCACGTTCAACATCTTAATGAACATAGATCGTGTACGAGTCACGTTAGAACTTTAGAGTCACTCTCACACATCGTCGTCATATTAGGTGTTTATGTTGTGGGAGAAGACCTTCTGAAAAACTCTAATTTTTATAATTATTGAAGAATGAAACTTGAGGATCCAAGTAAATCTACCTGAAAATACGAGAGATAAATGGGAATTGACGTCCACTCAACACAAACTAGGTCAGTTTAGGACTAACACATGGTACCATTTTGCCTTTCGCGGTGGGAAGAAAACAGAGTATACAAAACTCAGGATCTAAATTAAACGGTACAAAATCTATCATTTAAAGTAGCTAAGTCTCTAACTCAATATCATCGAATGTCTTCGACGTTGAAAACACAACTTGTTTGTCAATTTAAATCAACATTGATGTTGAGTTGTTACCAGGAAAAGATGGGTTTCTGATATACAATATTTCAGACGAAATAATGTTGTTACCATTGGTACACGAATCGTGTATCATGCGGTCTTCCAGACTAATTTTCAGCTAGGGACCCAAAAAACAAGCCTAGGTATTCTCCACATTACATCCCAAACGGTGAGCATGCGCAATAAATACTATGTAGACTGATATAACCAAACGCTATATTATTGTGATTCAATTGAGACTTCTGGTGTATTTCGCCAAACATAACTAATTTGATATTAGAGTAAAAACGGAAACGATTGATTGTAAATCAGTTTATATACATTCATATTAATTTATTATATGGCTTGCGACCCATTTGTGTCAATTTTTAGGCCCCAAATATTAGCGATTTTGCTCCTTTAAGTAGCGTTTATCACACCGAAAAGCTAAGATCTCTGCCCCAAGATTATTGCCCGTCAGTGGTCGAAATTATACCGAAAACTACTTCAAATATTTCATACACAATTAGCTTTCAAGTGGATTATTACCTTATTTGTAACTGTTAATTCTAGAAGCCAGGTTATACCAGTCTTCTTTGACATTGTGCTTATCTGAATTTTTACAGATAGTTTCAACCCACGAGGATAGACAGGCGACCCTATCCCTCGTCACGTACAAACGGGGAGTCGAAAGCACACCAGTTGACTCAATGGCAGATCTTATGATACAACGCGCTCGCTAACCATTCGGCCACCCTACCCTCACTAGTTAATAAAGGAACACTCAGTTAGTTTTTCAAAGAAACCTACAGACTAGTTCAAACAAACTGTTGATGTATGGGATAATTCTTAAAAAAAATATCGCCGTTTATTTCTGTATCGTTCTGGAGATATTGCGATCCTGCACATCGACCACTGCTTATCTCTTTATTTCTGATGTTTATTCATTTATTAAAGATTTATTCATTATTCATCAACATCATTATCAGTAGCGTTTGTTTACAATTGTACGAAAATTTCTGTAAATATTATTATGTTTATTGATATGTATATCTTGATCACAACAACAATTTATTTACATTTTTGTTTATTCATTCATATTTATTTACGTATTTTTTTTGTGTAAATATATTTACCAGTATATTTGTTCTAGTGTTTTGTTTATTATATTTTTTCGTGAAATGATGCTTATGAACATTTATTTGTTTAAAATATATATGTATATCATCCAATTGGCGTAAATTGTTTAAATAAATTACACTGTTTAGATATATCAAGTATATTTAACACCTACTCATATACGTACATGTATGTATGTAATTCGCGTAGGTTAAGAGTGACCTATAAGCACAATTCATTGACCATCCTAATGTTCCAAACCATTCACAGAGACTGGATCTCTCATTAAAAAATCTACTTTATCCTTTTGTTACAGTTTCGTTATTTGTGAAATGGCTTATCGCCAACAGGGGCAGGGTACATTCAGATATAAGCCTCTTATTCAAACCCCCTTCATACTTATATACTAGACCTAAAGATATCGGTTTACTGGAGATTAAGTGAGCTGTTACATTCATCACCCATCGACGCATCTTCATCCCTTTGATTGTTGTTACAAGCTCTGCGGTGTCTTAATAACCATTAAGCTTACAGTGCCCTACATGTTTAGGACTTAACTTTTCTGCTTTAACTCAAAATAAATAATGATAGTATTTTCACAAATAAGTCTATATGTTACTATATTTACTATAATGATAGTATTTTCACTATATTTTCCTATGGTAGTATTTTCACAAATAAGTCTTTATATTACTATATTTATAGTATTATTAACGGTGTTTTTTTTTAAAAAAAAAAGAATGATTCATTGTTATTATTCATGGGTTCTAGGATATATCCCCTCCATAGAGATATTCTTATTGTAAAACAATCAGTCAGAAACTTTAAAATAAATTGAACAATAGTTAATTTTTGAATTTTTTATGCGATAACAGAGTTTGATTAGCATATAATAAACGTAGCCGATTTGGCCCCCTTGGGTGATATCCGAACATAATCCAAAGTAGCTGCTAAGTGATTTGTATTAAAGTTAAAATAAAGGCTGTTTCTGGTGTGTTGTTTTGATTCTTGATTCTTCAAGGTTAGTTTCAAGGCGATTTCATTACTAATCATTAGAAATCCCAGGGCATGGGACGCTCCTAGAAATTTGGGGCTGTGAACAGTGCCGGACTGGGTCCACCTGACCACCAGGCGCGTACATGTATGGGTCTTGGTCAATGACCTGACAGGTGGGCCTTCGGCGCTGGCTGTGAAGAACATGCTATAAAGTCAATTTGTAGTACATTGTTGGACACTGGTTCAGCAATATGAGGTAATCAAGATAAGATTCCGCCTATAGCATCGGAAACTGATGCAGGGTGACGAAGACAGCTGTCTGGTCGTTCGGACGGGACGAAAAACCAAGGTCCCGTCTACACATTGCCGTGCCGGTAAATGACCCCTTGACAGTTGGAATTCGACAATAGAGTAGGCAGTAGTGCAGCTGTCCGGGCGTATGTCCGTCTTTATTAGCCCAGTTCAACGTTGAACCCCATTTCATTGCATGTTTATTTCATTTCATTGGAAACTGCGTTGAATCGTGTGATTTTGTCCATTTCACAGGTGGGAGGGAGGGGGTAGCTAAAACTCAAGCGGGTGTAATAACTTTAATTCCTTGCTGCAAATCGCGCCATTGTGGCCCCTCATAACAAGCCAATAACTTTATTTTTGAACTGAAATCAACGAAGTCTAACTATTAGCCACTTAAACAATATTTCAGAACCAATTATCATTAGCTTGTCCCCGGTGTGTTGCTGCGTGGTCAATGGTGTAGAACGGGGAGGGGGGCTGACAAGGTACAACGTATAGTTGTTCCGACAAGACGAAAACCATGGTCCCGTGTACACACATTGGCGTGCACATAAAAGAACCCTTAACCGTTGGAATTCGATGTAAGAGTAGGATGTAAATAACGTTGCTGTCATGGCAAAATAACTCTAATAGCAGACTGCATGCCGTATGCCCATCTGAATTATCCCAGTCGGTACAGAAAAGAAGGGAGTTAATCATTTCCAACGCTGGCTTCAAAACGAATTCTGGTTCACGGGTAAGTTTGAGCGCCCCTAAAAATTGAACGATCAACACACAAAATCTAATGAATTCAACAATTTTATTTGAACCAGTCCAAAAAGGTAATAGCTCTTTTTTTAAGGTGCAATGCACCCAATTGTAAACAATAATTCAATATACGGGGGTATAAGATAATGGACTATGTATTCAAGGGATTATATGAATAATTTATTGCAGTCGACTTTTTTCTCCGTAATCCTTACCGGTATACACAAGTTTATGAATCAACGCACTTCAAATGTAATATAAGTAGAATAACAAAACGCAATGGGTTAAACACCCTCAATATTGGTTAAAGATTCGAGATCTGCAGCAAAAATGTTAAAAACAGAAATACAAAAACTAATATCTAAATCCACAAATCGGACTCGGATTAACCTTTAATACTGGTTAAAGCTGTCGAAATCTATAGCAAATATCTTAAAGACTCTAAACATCTAAAAAAAAGAAATATTAATGTAATTGTTTAAACCAATGTTGAAATTCTAAAATTCAACCGGTGAAAAAAAAATGCCCTTGTAATGATCATGACAGCTTAACGGTACAATCATACAATATATTTGCAATGTCACACGACCTATATATTTTCACAGTGACGAGTGCATAATTTCAGAAAAGTTTGTTATTCTTAATTCAAAATTAGAGGAAATGATAGGGGTTACACATCGACACAGCCTGTTCGCCAATCCCAATTTAGATATTTTCTGAATAAAAATATTATTAATAGATAAAAAAAAACCTCACGAATTAAGCAATGCATAATGGTAAAAGGAATTACTACTTTCGACTAGCATCAAGTGCCGTGGGAAATGTAATCATACAAGGTAATTCTGTTCATAGTAATTCAAAATTTATTAAACCAATTTTGAAATTTCAGTTCACCCAAATTGCGTTAGTTTAGGAAACCAAATTTACTCCTAACGTCTTGATTTGTTACAACGTAATTATTAAAATGTCGCCATGTCCTTGGTCAAGGTCGGTGTTAATTGCGGGTTATCTTGATATTTGAAATATTTGACTGAATATATCTTGCTACGTGAAGGCCATTATTGACTTACTCTACTGTATAACAATTATCAAACTACAGAACGTTATATTGAACATCATCAACTTTAAATTTGTTTATTTTATAGTATATTAGAGATTGTGACTTATACATTCGAAAACAGCTTAGAAACATTGTTTAGATAAAAAGAGAGAGAGGGGAAAATCGGGTTTAACGTCCAACCGACACAAACTAGGTCATTTCGGGACTAACATAAGGTTCAATTTTATTTCAATAATTCGCTGGTGAGTAGGGGTCTTTATTAGCAGTGGGAGTAAACCGCAGGACCCAGAAACACCCACGAGGTTGGACAGGTGTCCCTCCTGCTTTCAAGTTAAACAAGTTTTGCTTCGGATGTGTAGAGAAGGGATTTCTAATTTATGTGTATATAGTTAGTCTTCGTCATTTCTTAAGGAACATAGGGCTGCTACAGTCATCTTCCATCTTACTCTATTTTAGACTGTTCTTTTTACCTCCTTCCCGGTTTTGTCAATAATATCAAGTTCTTTGATACTTGTTCTTTGCCAGCTATGTACTGGACGCTATTGTCTTCTGTGTGTCCCTGGGGGTTCCAGTCCAACGCCTCCCTCGTGATACTGTTTGGTGGTTTCCTCCATGTGTGACTTATCCATTGCCATGCTCATCTCTTAAGCTGCTGTGCTGACGTTTTCTGACTTGTGTATATATGTTTTAGTAAAAAGCACTCGAAATGTTTGGAATTATACATGATAATAGTCTAGAAAATGTGCTCTGTAACGTAGGCTCTTGCTAAAGACGCTTGCGCCCATGTGAATTACTGAAATAAATGTATGTTGGTCTCGCAGCGACCTAGTTAGTGTTTTAACAGTACTACGAATGTTTATTTGGGGATGCTAATTGTAGGCCGGTTGGGGAGGTTCAGGATTCCAAAATGGCCGCTTTATATAATGAAAATTTTGGTGAATACTAACCGTCACACCAATTCTTATTAGAATACTGAAAATTTTCTTTTACCCCTCTTAAACTGGTTAGGGCTCGGGTAAGTATTCCCCAAAATAATCATTATTTATATAAAGCGGTCATTATGGACTCCGGAAATACCGAAACTCCTGCAATTAGCATTTCCCATGTTTATTAGTAATATCAACTCCGTAACTGGGAAGTTGTAACGCATGCCCTGTTTCGTTCAATGCAAAATGGGAAGTGAGAGGATACATTTATCAGCTTTTGAGACAATATCATTTAGATAGTACAGACAGTAAACGTATAATATATTTTCATTCAAATCTGATGTGAGTCAGCGAGTAAGACACTTGGTTCTCTAGACTTAAGGCCTTGGATTCAATACCTGTGTTGGTCGAGAAAGTTCCTCAGGATTTTGCGGTTTGGTTCCTCCTTGTCAGTGGTGCAGGACGGAGAGCCTGGCAAAGAAATTTACCAGGTCGTTCGGACGAGACGAAAATCCGAGCTCCAGTGTAAACATTGGCATCCACATCAAAGAAACCTTGGCAGTTAGAATACGATATAAAATTAAGCGGTAGGACCGCTGTCCAGCAACATTTCCATCATAACACAGTGTATGACGTATGCCCCCCATCAATAGCCCAGTCGTTCAAGAAAAGTAGGACGTTAAACGCTATTTCATTTCATTTCAAGCCTGATATCAGTTTTCTATTTATTATGATATCGCTTTTTAGGGAGATTATAGCGCTTACAATATATATATTGTGATCTTTTTTATTATTATTTACCTCTTTTCAAACAGCTTAACTTGGCTTTTAGCGTTTCTGTGTGTAAAAGTTAGTAATCAAATAAATAAATAAACATCAAACATATACAAGTATATGTATAGATTAGCAAACTGCTAGTTAAAAATTAACTGGTTGAGAAGGGGCTCTGTCGGGGATTTGTCTGTATATGGCCACGCGATTTGGTGACAACAGCTAATTCTCCTTATTGACATTTCAGATGCCAGAAATCTTAAGCTTCGTGCTCCAACCTTTAAGTCTTCGCCTCTTAAGTTTACTTTTCATTTAGACAACTTGTTCAAAGCCCAAAAAACCCGAGTCCGAATCGTTAAGTCAATGAATTTTTGCGCTTTTTTCTGACTTGTACATTTGTAAAATGCTGTGAATGTTGTTGGTTGTTATAATACAGTGATTTACTTGTGACAAGAACAATATATATCCTAAGATGACAAATGGATGCTTATCCTGATAGACTTTTCTCTTCAGGTAGGTGCATTAGTTCATAAAATAGGCTTTTGATAAGTAAGACGGGCCTTCATAAAGAAACACAGTTTTAGATATTACCATAGACCAGTGGTTCCCAACTTGTGATATGCGTACCACTAGTGGTACGCGGGGGCTTTTCGGGTGGTACGCGAGCACTTTCGTCGCCAAGAACGATTTTTTTAGTTATTGTTTACTTCACAAAAAAGTTTACTGCCTAACACAAGATAATACCTATTATTTTCTCAGTGTGTATGGTACTATTCTTATTATTATTTGGTATACTTATTTATATTTTATTTCTATACTGTTTTTTATCTATTTCTTGATTGATTAATCATTTGCGTGTTCTATCTGTAAAATTATGCAAATAAATTTACATTTGATCGAATTGAGTTTCTTTGGAACCAGGTGGTACGCGGCGAGTGTACGGCACTTCCAAGGGGTACTCTATCACAAAATGTTTGGGAACCACTGCCTTAGACACTAATGTAAATAGTGCTTCATAAGCTGTTTAAGGCTGTTTCATAATATAATACGAATATCTTCTTCTTATATTGTAATATACACCAGGTTTACGTTAAATAAACATATAATATGTGTCAGTGCCTTATATTATAGCTGAAACATCAAACATAACAATCGTAAACAGACCAACTACATCAGCTTTTATGTTTTTTTCTTAAACATTAAGCATTAAATATGGTAAAATTAGAATTGCAACAAATAAATATCTTAATGGATAATCGAAGACGAACACGAAGATGACAAATAAGCCGCCAGTTACTTGAAAAAGTGGTTGTATGTTAAACAGGGGCGGAGGCTGATATTACGTTGCATTTTGTTACGCAAGATGGAAATTATAATAAAATTAAATATAATACGACAATGTTTATGATCTTAAATAGCTTAAAAGAGGCCAAACTTAAATATTTTCGAAATGTAAATCGCCACTTGTCATTATTGGTAACCTATTATGATTATTACCCTAAAGTTAGAAACAAAATTTACTGACTACATATAAAGGCCAGATTTAATCAAGCAAAACTACATTCAATAATATGCCAATGCCTCTTATACTTGGAGTAAAGCCATACAATATACGAAAACAAAATTGTCCAGCATCACAAGGTATTATGAATTCACGTGAATGTGAATTTAGCGTAATTAAAAGATTAGTACTAGAATGGATAAATTCTGTAATAGATCTTACGTTTCGTTCGTTCGTGGGCTAAATAAAGACAATATAGATCTACATCTAGCACTTCTAGTAACCCGGTTTTTTTTAAAACCCATTTTTATACGCCCACATTTTCATGTAAACGTATATTGTCGTCGCTCCTGTCCGTCCACAATTGTTTGTGAGTGAACAGTCTATAGGTCACAATTTTTATCCGATTTCAATTAAACTTAAAATATAGGATATTGGGATGTATCGGACTGTACCTTCGTGGATTATGGCCCCTGATTGTACGAAAAATCAAGTTTTTACCCTGTAAACACTGTAGAGGTCACAATTTTGATCCGATTTTGATAAAACATGAAATACCTGTTTATATCCTAAAGATCTTGGTTACTGTCCATATTTGCGCATATCGGACCGTTACTTCCTGAATTATGGCCCCTGATTGCATGCAAAACCGCCTTTATCAGCTTGTGGTCCCTCTGGAGGTCAAAAATATTACCCGATTTAAGAAAAGCGTTGTTCACTTCAAAAAATCTTGTTGTTGCTCTAGAGGCCAAAGTTAATATCCAATTGACTTTAAATACACAGTGTTTATGGTCATGAGGCAAAGAAGTCTATTGATTTTCAGCGATTTTCGATAATTACTGCCAAAGTTATGGCTCTTGATCACGCTCTGGAGTCTAAAGTTAATATCCGATTCACTTTAAATTCATACACAGTGTTTAAGGTCATGAGAAAAAGAAGCATATTGCTTTTCAGCGATTTCGATAGTTACTGCCAGAGTTATGGCCCTTGATCACTATTTCCGATAATTACTTCCAGAGTTATGGCTCTTGATCACTTCAAAAATTTTATGGACGTTCTATAGACCAAAAGTTAAAATCAGATTGACTTTGAATTTATACACAGTGTTAAAGGTCGTGAGATGAAGTCGTCCGTGGATTTTACGTGAGTTATGGGCCCTTGATGACTTTGAAAAATCTCGTCGATAGAGTTTACGGTCTTGAGACAAACAAGTATATTGATTTTCAATCAATTTTGATAATTGAACAGCTAAATCAACTATATTAAATGTTTCGTATACTAAACGTTAGCATGGGGCAGAACTTAATAAAAACCAAACAAATTCTAATGATTTTTCTGATAATTACTTAATATACGGCAACTCTTGTTGACTGCCCGGACGATTTAGCTGCTGTGGGCGTATGTTAACTGGCAACCTATTTTATTTCATTTCAAAGACATACGACTTAAGAGTATTTGGGATAATGTCGTCGTTCGGTTAAAAAGGAAACTGAATAATGATTTTATTCAAAGTTAAAAACATACATATTATTTGTGAAAGCTGTGATGACCCATTAATGATCAGGCGGTTATAAAAACAGACGTCAAATCTAGTCACACATCCGTTAATTTTCTATAAGCATGCATTTCATTAATTAAAATACATAATGTACATAAATTTTTTAAAGATGAATGTCTTTTCAACAGTGATTTCAGTAAAACGTAATCATTTGAAAGTAAACATCACTACGTTTATTATTATTGAATCGAAAAACATGACATTTGGTATTTCGACTTTATGTTGTGCTCTTAAATCGTCGTAGCCATTTAATTTGGGTAAAACATAATAGTGTAGATTTATTTTAATCTCATGTGTTTGTTTGTTTCACAAAGTGGGTGTCTATCTCCATTTCATCTTTGAGGACCACGGATTAAGCCAATGTTATGATATAACTGCTCTTGTAAACTAGTAAACAAACTGACATCTTTGTAAATTAGTAAATAAAGGAAACCGCGGTCGTACAGAGTTTGTTATATTACTAAGAGAAATAAAACATCAGATCGACCCAATTCAACACTTAGTTCCTTTACCATAAAATATACATATTAGAGGGAGATATATAACTTCTCTTTGTGCCGAGAACAAATTGCAAAAGAATTTCTTTCATTGGAATCTAGTAAAGCGATGTCTTAAGGACTCCCAACTCAAAATTGTAGCGTTTTTCATAATTAGCATAAATCCAAGATGGCCGCTAATTGACTTTAAATCCTACATAACTAATGTACGGCCTACACAAATACAAGTGAACAAACCGAAAAACACGCGTACTGTAGCACTAACGTAACTGCTGTTCCGGTGGCAAAACAAGCATGCTATACCTATTCATAACACATATCCATAGCATCGTAACACGTGTATTTGATAAATAAATACAGTATAGAAGACACAGTTCGTGGTTTAATATACTCAGAGGATCCGGTAGTTTATCAATACGTCGAATAAATTAAAAGAATCAACAATAATCAGTTCATAATAATCAGTTATCAATATGATTATCATATGAATAACTTTTAACATTAAAATGAACAGACCCCTTAGATTTGGCTCGAAGATTTAACCAATTGATGTTTGTTTACCAATTTTGTGTTCTACTGTCGACGCAGTAAGCTAAAGGGGACGCTAAAATTGGTAAACAAACCGAATATGGAAATATCTTATCGAATATAGCCATTAATCAAAAGATCAACCCAGCCCAATACTTCAATTGACATAGAATCGAAAAATTTAGTTCCTTGTTTATATTCTGGCTTCTCCATTTGGGATTCGGGGATAAGTGAATAGAATGGGGTTAAACGATCTATGTTTCTGCACCAGCCGGGCAAACGAACATGGGCATGCACCATACACTAATTAATTGTATACAGTTGCCAATGATTATTTTTCATGCACGCCAACGCGTGTACATGGCCTGGACTAGACTCTGTTCCTTGCGTCCCCCCGTCCTGCACTAGTGACAAGGGATACCAAGTTTTAAAATTCCGGTCATGATCAGTTACCGGGTATTACAAGGGGTCATCGCCTGAGAAACTTCTGTTTAATTTCGATATTGTTAAAATATTCTTTGCGGGAGACATATGACAAACATAAAAGAAAACAATGTTCACGAACACCTCGAATTAGTCATACTAGACCAAAACAATCAGAAAATAACGGTTATTATGATATTGTTATATGAGTAAGCCTATATATAATCTATGTCATTATGTCTTTCATTATATCATATTTAGAGAGAGTCTTCGTGATTTCTACTTTAACAGTAAGATAAAGACTGTTTATTTACTATTAACTTATAAGATCAGGTAGGCAAAGCCATGAACGTCAGCCATCTTAATCGAATCATGTGTATAGTGAACGTGAGGTTTAGTAATAATGATATGTTTAGTTTAAGACGGAGTTGTGGTGACAACTTTCTAGAAATTAGTACAAATATTACCGTTGTATTTCTACTTCCAATATTCGTTAAAAGATGATCAGATCCCAATTTTTTTTTCTGCGAAAACAATACGAATTTAAAGATACCAGAAGCTCCAGGGGTGAGATACTACACCACCAGTACAGTAGCTACTTCGTTGTTGGTACTTTCTTTAGCTTTAAGTTTCTTTCTAATCTAATATTTCGTTTAAGTTCTTTCGAATGGGTGTGAATTTAATCATGAACACGCCATTTTTCGCTTACTCTCCTTCAAAACCAAACTAGCAATGGCTATGTAATCGAAAACTAAGAATCATTTACCCAGTATTACACAGCCACCCAAACGAAATTAAATGGGGTTTAACGTCCTACTTTTCTGCTCTGACTGGGATAATGAAGACGGACCACCCCAAAGATTCGACAAACTCTCTGGAAGTTTCACAGGCTGCGCCGGAATTCAAACACATGGTATTCTCCACTCAACACAAAGGTTAGGCATTGGACCGAACTCAAGACTTCTTCGTGGGTTATCATCTATCCAGGAAACCCATCATCTGAGATCCATTTTCAAACCACTGTGTCTTTTGGCTATAGATCTTGATTCGTACCCTTTATATATCATTTTCCATTTCAAGGATACGCATGATATGTTTAAACAATGTGCCATAGCACAAGAGAGAGAGAAAAGAAATTGGGTTTAACGTCCACTGAACACAAACTAGGTCATTTCGGGACTAACATATTGTTTTATTTTATTTCAATAATTCGCTTGCGCGCAGGGGTCTTTAGCAGTCGAAGGAAACCGGAGGACCTTTATAAAACCCACGAGGTTGGACAGACGACCCTACTTCTTGTCACGTACAGTCGGGCCATATCTCTAAGAAAGCCAGTATTCTTCCTACAACACGCTACTAATATATATGCCTGGCTAATGGCAAGTCGGTGTGCTCAATGACTAAGCACGCGCCAGCAATTTCGCTAAACAAACGTTTCGTAAATATGATATCACTTACCGGCCAGTCCGTACATATCGGTACATGTCAACGACACTTTGGGTAAGAGGTTCAACTCCAATCTTTTGATATTACACATAGTCCAGTTCATATCTTATAACATCACATCTTAACGACACTGGGGGTAGGTGGTTCTAGGCCAACCCTTTGTTTAGTCTGACCTTTTGGGATCCGCGATCATTGATCGTAGTGTTGTCAATGTTATATAAACTTTTTATAAATGTATTTTCGGAGGTGATACTTAAAAGTTAAATCCAACCTATTTGCCAACGACCGAGAGTGGACATTAAAACTAAATGTTTGAAGATAAGAAATATTCTAATAAGAATCTGGACAAAAATAAGAAAGTAAAATCAACTAATAGATACATCTAAGAATATTATCCCATTGGAATTAACATAGCTTATTAGATACATCTATGAATAGTATCCCATTGGAATTAACATAGCTTATTACAATAGGCAATTCCATGGAAAGGTTGTCCGGTGATTTAAGTTAACGTGTCAAGTATCATTTTATTCAAAATTATCGATCATCAGAATATGTTGGCATCCTATAAGTGGGCGACCTGTATGTATCGTTTAAGAATTTCAGACTAATTTACAGAGTGCCTTAAAATAAATCTAAAAATGTGTGTTGTTTAATGGTCGAGTGCAATGTCTTGCACGTGACCATTAAACACCTTAAAATCCAGATGCTATCTAGCACGTGCATTACAATGAAATACGTCACGTGCGTCCAATATTCCAACTGGTGTAAATAACGTACGTTTGGCAATAACGTGCGTTTGGCACATTGCCCGTACCATTATTTGAAATAATGGTATGCCAACATCAAAGGATGCCATCACATCTGTATTTTAAATACCTATAACGTACGTGGACAAGCAATGTTACAAAAAGTCTAAAATCAGAAAACAAGGTCGACAAAACCTACTGTAGATAGAACTTCTTATAATTTAGTAATGTATATATAAATCTAAAACTCCTGACGCCAGTTTATCTCCTTGGAGGTCTCAAACTTCTGTGGATTAATAACTCGCATCTTTTAATCTGGTACTGTTATTTCTTACATCGCTCGATGTGTAAGGAGCTGAGTCACTAGCCAGGAGGTCGTTTCGTTTATTATCCGAGTTCCTCGGCATTTCTCAGCCCAGTTTCTCAATATCAATGATGCCGAAGAATTATGATTTATTAGCGTTTGAATTATTCAGTATGGAATTAAGTCAGGACATGGTATAACAAACAGAAGTCTCATGTACACTATGAAGGAAAAATAAACATTTAGAATTTTAATTCATCATGACACACTATATGTCGCATTTCTGTTCCATTAGCCCAGTTGCCCAGGGAATAAAGGACGTTAAGGATTGTCGTATGTGTATTTATCATTCTAAATCAACAATGAGGCTTTTCGTTATCCTAGAAATGAAATAGGGTTTAACGTCCTACTGTTCTGCTCAGAACTGGGATAATGAAGACGGGCATACGCTATATAGTGTGCTATGTGGGAAATTTTGCCTTAAGTGGGAATTTCAACTGTCAATGGATCTTTTACGTGCAAGCCAATGTGAACACGGGACCTCGGTTTGTTGTGCCATCCGAACGACTAGACAACTGTTATTGCCAGACCCTCCGTCCTGCATCACTGACAAGAGGGGACCACGCCGGAAAATCTAGATGAATGCAGGGATCGAACACCCGAACTCGAGGCTAGCGTCTAACCCGTTATCTGGAATATCAACTGTGTACAAATAGATTTGTATTTGTTGATTTATAACGGTGTATTTTTTATTTTTTTTTTTAAATCGCACTCTTTGGGTTGACCGGTAAGTTAATGCACTCTAGAGTAACATGTTCCGGGTTCAAGCACCAATGTAACCCGAAGGTAACTAAATTGAAAGCATGTTTAAACGTTTGAATGATACCAAGAACGATTGTCCGCCATTGTACGTAAAGGTTAGAATACAATTCCCTCAACACCCATTTAAACATATTTAATAAAAATCGTTGTCTCAAATACCTAGTTAAATTTATAACTCCTTGGATCTCAAACGTTATGAGCCCCATTTAAACATATTTTATAAAAATCGTTGTCTCAAATACTTAGGTAAATCGTTTTCCATTCTGTACTGTAAATGTAACTCAGCATTGAACTTACGTTGGTTTACAACTGCCAACAATGTGTACACACGAAGTTTGAAATGTGAAGCTTTAAGACAGTACCCTGAATATAAAGCTCTCGTTATGACAATTTTTCACCGACTCTATAGATAAACATGACATTGCCAGAAGGCCAAAACGTTTAAACTAATATATGACCTGATGATCTAAATAATGATTATAACTTAAATGCTATTGCCCATTGTCCGACCCCTGCGTTTAAGGTTGTTTCTGCTCCATTACACTTGACAATTTATTTCTTCAGATATAAACTGTAAAAATAGATTTATTTGAAGATGGGATCCGTGTCTAAGTGTCATTTCCAATAAAACCATTTTAAAAAATCTGCAATTTCAAATCCCATTTCCCCTGTTGGCGTATTTTATGCCCAAATCTTGTGTCGAGAAGAACTGACAAAGTCGTTAGACATGAACAGAACTTACAAGTTCGGTAGACATGGGAAAAATTTACAAATTCCGTAGAAATGAGAAGACGTGCATTTCTGTAGTCCTTCCAAACACCATAGCAAAATATAATATTACCGCTATCCTTCCAAAACACCATAGTAAAATATTATATTACCTTTATCCTTCCATACATCATGGAAATGTAATATTATCTCTATCTTTCCAACACCATTAAAAAATATAAAATTACTTCAATATATCCTTCCAAACCAAACTAATTCTATGAACCAATTAAGGCTTCTGAAACACGGTTGAACGTCCACTCGACACAAACTAGGTCATTTCAGGACTACATTTGTGCGTAAGGCGTAGGGGTCTTAATTTGTAGGCGGAAATCGTAGGACCAGGAAAAAACCACGAGGCTGGACAGGTAATCCTACGACTTGTCAAGTACATGACGCGGGGGGGAGGTGATTGAATGGTAAGCACGCGCGCATTGTATCATAAAGCCTGTCATTGGGTCAACTGCCGTGGTTTCGAATCCCCGGTTGTACGTGACAAGGAATAGGGTCGCCTCTCTGACCTCATGGGTTTTCATCTGGTCCTCCGGTCTCCTCCCTTACGCGCAAGAGAATTATAAAAATACAATTTAACCATATCTTAGTCCCGAAATGACCCAGTTTGTGTCGAGTGAACGTTAAACCCCATTTCTCTATCTGTCTCTCTCCACTATACCGCTGGAAGATGCGTATTCAAATTATCTCTCTTTTATGATTGTGCTATTTTTATCGACAAATACGCTTCATATCATAACGACTTGTATTGAGGACTTACATTGAGGACCGCCCTCGTCCTTTCCTCAACCCGTATCTAGATGCAATAACGTATGCATGTATTCATTGCCCTGATAAAGGTTTTTGGTGGTAAAGCTATACATGATAACACGAATTAATTGTCAAAGATTGAGATCAAAATAAAGAAATCGTAGTTTTATTTGGGCCAAACATGCGAAAGTCGGTTTATTACTAAATATATTCCATGTACAGGTACTACTGTTAACTCACAAAATCGTCCAGATCCCAACAAATCTTTTATCTGCAGACTTAACAGTTTGGACTAATTTTATTTAACTAAATCGATAGTTTAATCGCGTCCTTTCAAAGGCGTTATGCCATTTATTTCAAAGTTCCGTCATTTAAATATTTGATATGTTTCACCCAATTAACTCATAATGGCAAACCGTTTAGAATCACACGAGCACAAAATAATGAGTTACTCTTGTTGAAAGAATAGAAAGTTAGGTCGTTGACCCTACAATGTCCGTTGTAACCGGTCAGATCTGTTTTACTGACGTAATGAGTGACCTAATGTGGTGTACGATCGACCAGTAATTTGCTTTTATAGTAGCAATGAATGGGATGAGGTTTAACGTCCTACTTCTGTACTTACAGGATAATGATGACGGGTTTTATAGTAGCATGACCTATACAAACCATACCAATTACCCACAGAACATTTAGGTAGAAATTGTTATATCGACAATCAATCTGAAATTAGATTTGGGGTTGTAAAATATGGAAATTGAAAATGTTCAATTGTATAAGCAGACCCAATTCTGAGAAATGCACGTTTGTTTAAATAATACGCCAAGTGCTCGTTTGTACATTGGAATTTTGACCGTGGGTGATTATTTCCATTGTAGTTCCTAACAGTGTATTAAACAGTTAAAGTGGTTGGAGAAACTTACTACATACTCTGCCCGAGAGCAACACCAGCTACAACTATAGATTATGATAGTTTAGGATATAATCTAACGATTTTGTCTTAATTATTACTGACACTTACCGAAATTTCACATTTTAGCAGGAGAGCCAATCACACCCCCCCCTCAAACACACACACACACACACACACACGCACACACAGAGGTGCGGATTGGGCCATTCGCCTAGAAAAAACTTTTTCTGATGAACGTTATATGAAGGGGGGGTATTGGACCGGCCATGGAGCGATGATGACTATGTTGTATGTGGCCGGTGGCTTTAACGGGCCACCACGCCATCTCTGGAGTTTGGAATGACAATATGATAATTCCACAGGTTGATGGTTGTAAATTACTTGCAGATATGACACTAAATCGCTTATTTGGGGCTTATTTTTCTAAAGTTCCGCGGTCAGTAAAATGGGGTGCTCCAACACGTGAGCCCGGGCCGGGTTACTACCCCAATCCGCCCCTGCACACACATACACACCACCCCTCGGCCAGTCGTTTAATACAAGTCTTGGATAGTGTGAATTTTGACTATTCCCCGTTATTAGTATAGAAATACCATGATCAGAGAAGAATCCACAAGATCTGTTTTTTCCTGAAAAAAAATCCTATTTAGATCTTATCATCGAAAATTAATTAACTCATCATCATCACCATCGTCATCATTATCATCATTATCTTCATCATCATCATTATTACGTCATCAACATCCATAATATTTCTTTATATCACCTTTTAAAAGTCATACATTTTTGATATTTTTTTTTTATATTTAGTTGACTATCACGTCGTTGTTGCTTCTCAAAAGTTGACACTGTGTATGATGGGAGTGAATATTAGCTACAGGCGTCAGAGATTATAAACTGATAGTTAATTCTATCCCTAATTCTAAGTGATTTGCATATAGGATAAATGAAGTACAAATGATTGTACGTAAGCAACAAGGGTCGATAGCGAAATAAAACAAACTAGGTATTTAAACACTGGAGGCTGAACTCACCCGAGCGAAGCTGTTTCGTTTATCGAGATAGACTCGGGCGAAACATTACATCTTTAACAAAAGAACAACCCACAATCTCTCCAATAGATCAGAGAAGGTCCTTATCAGTTACGAATTATAAATTTTCCGTCAGAGGTTAAAGGGGCATCGATCCTTAACATGGTATATAAAAAGATCACGCTTAAATTTAGTTTATTTAGGGTCTAGCCTCCAATATTAGATGTGGTCTTAGCAATATTGTCAGATAGGAGAGACTTCTACTTTTCCTTTCTTAAGTTTTGTGTGGAATTTAACACCTTAAGGTAAGTCTATGATATTGACATCGTTGATTTTAGATTTATTTTCTAAGTCAATAATCATATTGACATAAATTTTAAAACTTATTTCACTAAATGTTTTTCACCTTAAAAAGTAATCAAGTTATTAGGTTGGATTTTTATTTATTTTTAAAATAATGACTTAATAATTACTATTTTGATTCTTTGTCTTGTGATGTAAATTTTTTAGTTTTAAATAATAATTTAATTACAAAAAAAAACAAAAAAAAAACGTAAATCGCAATATGAAAATATTAAGTTAGTTGAAAGTGGCGTTTTGGGGTTTTCTTTTTGGCCGTCTTTATTTGTTCGGTTGCTGTAGAATACGAGGACGCTAAACCCATTTCATTTTATTTCATTTTTCTGTTTGAGTAATCTTTTAATATAATCCGAACACATGACAAAGCTGTCTACAAATGAAAATTACACGATAAACTTTAATTGACTCGAGATCTAAATGTCAAATCTTTGTTGTAGTACAGATGTGATGGACACGACAAGTTAGTAAGAAACTTTCAGTGATCAAAATTAGACATTGCCTTAATAGAACAATAATTGTAAACATTCATTTAACTCTCACACCCTTACTTAGATAAAGAGAACGAGGTGTTAAACTTTGGAGGAAAAACTTTTGACATATCGTAGTTTATCATTTCCAGGACTTAAACATGGCTTTTAAATATTATTCGATTGTTTGTAGTCACGATTGTTATTCTTATATAAAAAAAATATCGTTAAGATGACACACACTGAACTTTTGATTTCGTTCATCCAGTTCATGTGTATTATTGAATTTCTGATCTATAACTCCCAGATAACGCCTTGTGCGTAATGCGGGCGAGTGATTGGGATAAGACACAGTTTACATGACATCGGCTTATTTCACCGGTGATGTAACAGCATGCTTAAACCCCATCTATATATTATGCGTCAGGACGAAGACCACTTATAAATAAAATCGCTACACTGAGATAAAATCGTTTACTTTTTTTCAACAATGCGCTTGTGCATATTAGACTTTAGTTGGGAAAGAAACCTGGGAGCCTGGGCGAAACCCTCGGGATAAAGAGGCTGGCGACACGATTCCTTGTTACACACGAGTCTGGAATCGTCAGACAACTCGACTACCTAAGTAAATACTTGAGTAATGATTCACTTTAAAACACGTGTTAGTGTCGAGCAAACTCCCAAAAAACCAACCACTGCATAGCGTAAGAGTCATATATTATTTGAGATAGACAATAGGTTACATAATGGTAAGAGGATGCACATCCTTTCCAAAATTCATTAACAAGACGTTTTGTTGAAATCACAAAATAGCTTCTTTAGAGTGAGGTAGAGAGAAGGAGAGGGGGGGGGGTAACATCCACTCGACACAAATCAGGTCAATTTGGAACTAACATAGGTTCAATTTTATTTCAATAATTGGTTTGTGCGTTGAGATCTCTTGCAGTGGGAGGAAACCGACGGACCCGGAGAAAACCCACGAGATTGCACAGGCGACCCTACTCCTTGGCACGTCCAACTTGGGAATCGAAACAACGCCAGTTGACTCAATGACAGAACGCACACGCGCTAACCATGCAGCCATCCAACCTCCCTTAGTTTCCTTAATAAGTAAAAAATGATGGTAAGGGACTTGTAAAACGCAATAAAAAAAGGAGGTTTTTGAACTATTGTGTACTTTACTAAGTGATTTATAATTTCCTTCTAAAGTAAATACTACGGTCAAAATAACGGCGATAAGGTTTCTCAATAAATATACAAATATATATCAGTTATGCTTAAGGAGACTTTTTATCTCAATAAAGTATAGGATACGGTTGGCGCATGATGATTCTTAAATACGGGTTATTTAGTCCACAATAGTATTGGCACCTTTCTTTCGTCACGTTCTTGGTGATCCAGTGATAGGCACGGGATCAATAACCCAATCCCGGGGTCGATGTTGACCGGGAAAGTGCCGTTCCACTTTGTCAGTGTCGGTGGTAAAGAAAAGGGCGTTCGATGAATTTCCCTCATCATGACATTCAGATGGGACGAAAACCCGAGCCTCGTGTTCACCCATGGCAGCACATTATAGATTACTAAATGGTTGGAAACCGTAATAGGAGTGCCATTTATAGTCGATGTTGGCCGAGAAATTTCCGTAGGACATCCCAACCTGGGTTCCACCATGTCAGTGTCGGTGGTAAGGAAAAGGCGTTCGATGACTTTCCCTCATCAGATGGGACTAAAACCCAAGCTTCGTGTTTACCCCTGGCAGCACATTATAGATTCCAAAATGGTTTGAAACCGTAATGGGCGTTCCATTTATAGTACACAAGAGGAGTTTATGAACGCTGTTATCGTTTGAAATAAATCTTCATACGGAAAACAACTCTCACGTAAAGTTAATTACGTTTTCCATACAAAGTTGAAAATATTATGCACTTTTGATTTATTATAAATGAAATGCCATTGGAGACCGTTGAGTTTACTAGACAGTATTTCTATTTCATTAATAATTTGCGTCGAGTTGAGGTTAAGAGTTCGCTTATGACGGAAATGCCATAATGGATGGCCTGCAATATTACTTAAAGAATTGTTCACTTTATTAGCATCTAAAAAACGAGAACCTTTATCAGAAAAGTCAAAACTGAGTAAGCAATCCTTAACCAGAGCATGACACTTGAGGATATATGTTGGAATTACTGCATGCAGATCAAGGGGTGTAAACGTGTCAGAATAATGAAAATACATATTGCGTCATCTGGACTAAACATTGCACACACAAAAAAACAAGAGTAAAACTGAAAAGTCATAATTGTTATGTCTCTCTGTGCCTGGCATACTTGATTTTCCACTTTGCTGTAGGTTAGAGTTACTATATATGTTTTTAGTACTCCCGAATAATTCTTTTTTTACCGCGAATGTTTGGTTTTGCGCTGATTTGTGGGTTCGAATTACTACATGTTTTTGGGGTTCTCCCGGATTAACTCTCGTTTGGTTTTGTACTGATCAGTAGGCTTTAGTTTCTATATGTTTTGAGTATATTGAAACTCACGATTAACTCTCTTTTTGTACCTTGCCTATTTGATTTTCCACTGTTCGGTATGGCAAAATCATTACACGTTCTAGTACATTGGTCTAGGTGCGTTGAAATTCTCAATTAACTTTGTAACTTGCATATGAATTTTCACTGGCCTGTAGCTAAAGAGTTACGAAATGTGTTTAATATATTGATCTCAATACATTTATTGCCCGATATTCGGTGGAGATTTTAGGGTATAATTCGTTAATAACATACGCCGCAAACGCTTCCTATTTACAACAAAAGCTACACGTGATTGAACTTTTTACCCAGTTGTGTATTATAGTATATCCTTTATGCAATATCAAGTCAGTGAACCTGTTGAAGGTTGCGGTGGAAATTGTTTAACAATCTTTACGTGAATTTGAAATGTCATGGTTAAGATTAAAATGTGTTAGTCATGCAAATGGCGAATTATACACATACTATTATAGTTATTCACAACTCGGCGTTGTTAGAAACGTGTGGGGTATTTCACAATGAAATGGAGGCCACGTTGTTCAATTATTACTCGATTCTCCCAACACATTAACCGTGTGTGGTTCGAAAACAGATGGCCTCTTTGCCTGTATGAATGAATAGGACAAAGTGAATTATTGACGGCCATTCCATAATTATTTTTTTTTCAATTCAGCGTGACCTGCAATCAGCTGTGTTGTTAACACACATGCCGCAAAACTAGGGGCTACAAATCAAAGTCTTTCTCGGGTCTAAAAACATACACGGGCGAGATTGAACATCCAGATTTCTCAACTTTTTGTACTTCAGGATATAGAGAATCCGCTCCAGACAAACTTTGACAACGAATATGAATTAGAGAGCAAAACTCTATTAAACGTGTTATTCCACAGTTTTAAACGCCATGAAGATTAACTAAGGGTACGATGCCAAATAATGTGCAATGATACACCTAAATATAATAGCATATCTACACGAAACAATATTTAATGCGGAGATCAAGTCATTCCTCAAAAAATGTCAACTTGTTGCGCCCAATGGAGATTAAGTCATTTCTATTTGATTTGTAGTTTTTATGCTCAAAACAGATTGCACGCCCAGTACTATTAAATGTAGATTAAGTTTCGATATGATGTGTTATAGTTTTGATACACAAAACACGCGGTTGGCCTAATGGAGATCAAGTCACCTCTTTAAGTTTTTAATTTCTATATGATTTGTTAATATTTATTCACAAAACACGCGGTCCGCACAATGATTTATTATCAAAATGGAGATCAAGTCATTCCCCTTTTAGGTTTATATGATCTTTAGTTTATATACACCAAACACTCGGTTTGTCAATGGAGATCAGATCATACCTCTTTAAGATTCGGTATGTAGTTTTTATACACAAAACACGCGGTGCGCTAATGATAGTTAATTATGACTAAAGGCTGTTGTTAGACAACGGTTGTTATACATTAACAAGCTGGTGTTATGGTGTTTGTAATAGTCAACATTGACTGGTAATAATAGCCAGTAGTCACCAGCTACACACTGTAATTAATTACTTTAAATGCTTAAGGTAGAACCTTACCGTTACTTAATAAAAGTAATAAATAAATCGACTCCATGACCTCACGAGGAGATATATTACATTAAACAGGATCCTTAAAACAACATTTTAGGGGAATTTTTGTCGCTTTTGTACTTTTAATACGACTCTGAATTTTCGCTTCTGTTATTTCAAATTATAAAAAAAAATTTGGTTCAAATTTGGTTTTATGAAATTAATGGGCCGCGGATATAGGTCAACTAGTATAGACTAACACGAGACCTACAACCTTTATTATCTACGACATTCTTTTATTAAAGGAAATATACTGAACTTAATACAGACTACCATCCAAAGCGTAAGATCAATGGCATTGTTATACAGTTTTCTTAGTTTAATCAATAACGGTATCATTGATTGGCCGAAGCTAGGTGCCAACTACCAATGAAATTCGTTTTGCCGTGTCGCGAATTACGATTTTATACTTTATACAGCTTACTGACAAAGAAGACAAAAACATTAGATACATAAGATATAATAATAATATATACGTAAACGCGGAACGTATTTTGAATTGAAAGTCTACTCTCTAAATTTTCTGCTAGATTTAATTCAATAATTCCTTTGGATCATGGCGTGACATACGGCTACGAACAGTTTAGGTAAGGTACCCTTTTTTCCGTACATCTGCTGTTATTATTTTTGGATTTATCACGATGAGACCACATGAGTAACTCATAATATTTAAATAAGACAGCCGTCTCGTTTATCAATGAATCAACATTCTCCGTCTTACAAGAATGTAAAATTGATACATTGGGTGATGGTCAACCGATTTTTCATTCATGATCAAGTTTCGGTCCGATGAAAACTGGTTCACATCTAAGACTATGTAAGTAAGAGTCTGTTACAAACCCCTAAATTGGCGGTTAACACCACGTGGGTTTTCTATATATACGTATAGGAGCTATTCATAATGCTGTATAATAAACCAAGGGAATGTTCAGTCACTGAAGCTACACAAGTCTTATAAAGGCCCACACACAATAAAGGGACAATAACCTTCAATATATAATGGCAATGTCGACTAGGTGGGTATGTGTGTCTAAGTAGGCGCCAAACATTCAGAACAACTATATTGTACTGTTTGTGATCAGCTAACAGCTCCATTTTCAAAAACCTAAAAAAGGGTTTGATTATTATCAACTGTAGACTCGCGAAATAATATTCATTTGATCCAGTCTTAAGATAATCTTAAAAACTGCGACTGATCATCAGACAAAGCCTTTAAATACCATCTTCATATTTACCCTTCACAGTGGTACAGGCTGGGTCAGGGATGTGGCTGAGTAATGAATGGTGCTCCTTGCAGGTCTACCCCGTTCGCGTACCGGTAAAAGAATCCTTGACATGTAGAATTCCAAATGAGAGTGTATCATGGTACAAAGTAGGATGCCATCCTCGCTCACTCTAAAAACGTAGGGTAAGGGTGCAGTAGACAACACAATTTAACGAATTACAAAGATCATTATGTACAGATGGTATTTTACGCACAATCCAAACTTAAGTGCCAAAGATTCTGGCAATTATATGGTATTGACCTCTATAATATTGCGGTAGGGGGACGGTCGTTGCGGGACGTAGACATTGCCAATAACCACTGAGTTTACCACTAGTAAGTTGTTCAACTGCAGACAGCAAAGATCATAAGAAAGATGAGCCGTATGTCTGCATTAAGCGGGAGAATAGACACGAAATTGGTGAACCTACGGTGTAATTCTTAAATGGACGATTGTTGATGAAAATGCTAAGTATACATGCACTTGTAAAATATTGAGATGTATTTACTCGGCTTGCATTTAATAAAATGTTTATTCAGTCTTTGTGGGTATGAAAGACGTAAAACATGAAGAAATACAATACCAATTTTTGAATAATGTGGCAATTCAGTGCAGAGATCTATTGTCAAAGTAGATAGCTCTCTGTGTGTAGAGTGAGAAAAGACGTGAAGTTAAATAATGTTGTTTATCGGATCGGGTGTGGTCCTGGAAAAAGACAGTTATTTTTATGTAAAGAGTATTCGTTTCATCTCACTGTACCTCCAAAAGGAAGTGATCTGTAGTTACATGTCTTGAAACATTGATATTTTTGTATAATCTGTTATTTAGACATATAATACCAACAGCGTTTAATATGTGAACTTGTTTTGTCCTTTACCAACCCTTAATCGATATTTGACATTATTTTTCTATCGTTTATGATATTTGTCATATCCTATATTATCATGGACTTCATTAAACCATAGCTTTCTATGATTATGTATATTAGCGTTTTAGACGTAATGATCTAGTAACCAAGCGTATACTCTCGTTCCGTGATTATAATAATATCACTACAATATCAGGATTACACCAACACGGTTCTAATGAGTTCCATAGACATGGCAGTTAAAAGTCCACGCTGATCTAGTTTAGAGTCGAAACTGCGATCAGTTATGTTCTACTGTGTCCCAACCGGAGATATAAAAGTTCTGACATGTTTTAAAGAGACAAATTTTTATTCAAAATTTTAATAGTATATAGGTTTTTTTTTAAATGTATATACTTGTAAACGATATGACATAATTATACTTTCTGTGATATTTGTTTACATATTTTTACAAGAATACATTTCTGTGAAATTCACCATACATTCTAGCTGGGTTTGACGTGCCATAAAACTGAATTCATACATTCATTCATGCATACTATTGTGGGTGTCTGTGCGGTCTAACGTATACGCTTTATATCATAAGATGTGTCATTGAGTCGTGTGATTTTGATCCCAAAGTTTGTACGTGACACGACATAGGGTCGACTGCTCAACACTGTGGGGTTTTATTAGGGCCACTGGTTTCCTCCACTACTAAGGACGCCTTCCTTCAAGCAATGACATAATAATATTATGTTAGTTCCAAAATGAAACCCTAAACGGACTTTAAACCCGAATTATCTATCTCTCCATTATGTCCTGCGTATTACCAGTTCAATTACTAAAAATGTCATTGAAACAAAGTGTCATGCAGAGTATGTTTTCCTGTCTAGAACTCAGGTTTATCAGTATAAATCTAGTATAATCGGTGAATTATATTATGTATACGATGTGGGTTCATTATATTGATGACGTTAATGGTTTTGATTAATCGATAGTATGATGATTAAAGATTATGGAGGATAAAACAACGATTGTTCAATAATAAAGTAGATTTTCTTATATATCATCAATTATGAAATATAACATCTCTATAGGCCATACTTGTAATTATACTCAATGAAGTTAAAATGTGTTCTATCTTTTTACCAAAAGAATAATTACAAATATATTGTGTCAAGATTTAGATTCTGATTTAATTCATGTCAGAGACACTAATCTATTTATAAATTTTACTAAATGTTCTTATTTAAGGTGGTGCAATTGGGTTAATATTTAAATAGGTATAATCACCATACTCACTCTGGTGTGTGAAGATACATACTCTCATTGTCCTGGAAGACCAGGAGAAGACCCACGAGGTTTGGCAAACGATCTAATTCCATGGGACGTTTACGAAATCACACCACTTACAATGAAATATGTTTAAATCACTTGTCTCGATGGCAGTCTTTATGTTCTAAAGAGCAGCGTTAGACAACTCGACGAATTTTTAATTAATAACTTTAACTCATTCTGATTATGCTTGAGCACGTTTAAATTGTGATATCACGCTGGAGAACATCGTCCTCTGTACACTAATTCAACTTGACGTGAAACGTATGTAAAGCTTTAGTGTGTCAAGGATTTGAATTATCTTAATTTCGGTAGACTTCGACTATCGCCACACATTAATTGTTGGTCTTACTTAATACATATAATTTAATTTTCAAGACAATAAGATCTTTTGAAATGAAATGGGGCTTAATGTTCTTCTGTTTTGCAACAGTCATGCTAATGAAACGGAAATTGTTTGAAGACATACATAGGGTAAAGTTTTATTTCATTAATTCTCATCGTGTACTAAAAAATGCAAATCTGAAGCGTAGCTGTGGGATCGTACACACTTTTTGCATCGTTGGTAATGTATTTTACCTCAACCCCAACAGGGATTCAACGATTTGATAATTCATTGCTAGACTAATCTATTTTCACTAATTTTAGCACATATGATAAAAAGAAGTGTTTGTCATTGTCCAATTGCGTATTGTGTTGTATACAAACCCAGCAACAAAAACAAAAAGCGATCATAAGTTGTGCGGAGTATATCCTTTTCTTGACGTCAAGGGTAAAATTCATTGAAATATTTATGATTTCAAAGCATCAAATTTCTTTCAATGATATAGACATCTACACTTATGATAGTAACTAAATCTTGACACAGTTGGGTTTATATCAAGGGGAACGACCATAGTCACGTGTCTGGGTAGAATTAGGATACAAAAATTCGGTAAAAAGGAAGTATCAAATTGACGATCAACATTGACAAAAAGACTATTATAATATGCAAAATCACACTAACGGTCTTCATTAGCATAATCACGCAAAATGAAGCTGACAGAAACACTTAAAAATATGTTTATCAAAACAAAATTTCAAATAGACAAAGTCTTTTCGTACAGTGAAATTAGACAGCGAAATGGCGAATTCGTTACATTATTCAAGCGATGTATATTCGGAGACAAATTAGCCCAATGTCTGGTGGGTGCACATAGGGTGGTGGGTCAACATTATGCGGTGGGGTGTCCGCCATAGTCCCATAGAAAATCTAGAAAAATATGGATACTATTACTTATCAAATGGCTTATATGATCCTCGACTAGTTGCATATTTACAGGTGAATACGGTTCCTGTATGTATATTCTGACTGTACTATTGGACTGGCAATCGGGTTCCAGGCGTTATTCCGTGTTCTTGTTCTTGGGGACAATGCTCTTTCAAAAAAGTTCCCCCAAAACAATCAACGCTATGCTCGATCATTTAGGGATTAGATGGTTTACGACTCTTTAAACCCTTCCATTGACATCTAGTAATTGAAGTGAGTATACATTAGGACATAAACATATGGCATCAAATGAATGGGTAAAATTTCGGCTAGGGGTTCGATTGTTGTGGTTTTTCTATGCTAACTGTTCTACTCAAAACCTTAAAATGCGTTTTCATGGCTACCTCGCATAATTATATAGTCATGTGTACATTGAATAATGTTTTCCCCGTGTTGCATACATTAAGAAAAAAAAACTCAAAAGACGTTAGAAATAGATTTAGCTTAATATATGACAGAAAATGAATTGATGTGTTCAGAACATATTATGTTTTTAGCATTGATTGTCAGCAGTAATATCGACACACACAAATGTCAGTCTAGACTGATGGCGCCCGCTTTGTATCATCTCCGACTGGACATGCATTAAAAAAAATGCAAGAGTCGAAGGTTAAGGTTACAGTCGTTACATAAGGTTTCTCAATTGAAATAAAATGAGAAGGACAATAGACATGATCAGAAATGGCAACACGCGTTTAAAATCAACACAGGTAACGGTTGTATTAAATTATCGCAAGGCAGAAAATGTGACGCTGATCGTAATGGTATTTTATAAAAGACCATTATCAGAATAAAATTTATATAAGTGCATCATTACCATAATGGAATTTATCCAATCGGGTTACTGTTTTGAAGGTCAACCGAAAACCTTTACTTGTAATGTCTGAATTTAGCGAAACTTTGACCAATCAGGACTATTATTAAGAAACATCCTCACTCGTATCCTTGATAAACTCCTTAAATTAATATGTAACTTAGAGAAATGCTCATTTTAGGAAAGTTCCACAATCGTGTGGTAGTCCTTTAAGTAGCTGTTATTTTAGCCTGTAGCAATTCCCCGAATACAGTGCTTCGCGGAGTCTGAAAATTACTTTGAAACATTTATGTATTTGTATATGTAAGTATCATACCGACCTTTGTTTTAAAGTATATGTTATATGTTTTAACCGTAAAAAAATGTATATAAAATTTTAAAAATATTTTGATCCAATATTGCATTTTTGAAAAATCAAAGTTATATATTTTTTGAGTTGATTAAAGAAAAATCTAACATAAATTAATTTGTCAGAGTTGTAAATTAAATATTTGTATAAAACTGACTTCTTATCAGTGTTACAAACAAGCTCTAACAAACGAAGTCAATTGACTTTATAAAGAAATCGTTATAAATATGGTGGGACGAGCCCGTGCCTTGATGTTTTGGTAATCTCATCCATTCAAATAAAATTTGTACGTTTCATGTCGGTTGAATGTTGTAAATTTTTCTGTGTTATCATTATAAAGACACTCACGTCTGCTCTATCATATTTTTAATCCCACAGAAAGATTTCTTTGATGGGGTTAAAATGACACAGTGCTGTGGTTGGTCAAATAAATCATAGCACACGTGATTGATATTACAAAACTCTGATTATAGTTAATTGCTGTTTATTGAAGATCTCTGAACTTTGATTTCTGTGCCAAACAGCTATTAAACATTCAGCGTCGACGTGTTAACGGATTATGGAAGCATCCCTAAGAGCAAAGGATTGATTATAAACTTACGAGGATCATTGCTAATGACTGCCAATGCGGTTGATATTAATTACTTTGACCACTGTCGCTTCATAGGGAGTCCATTTTACATACATGTACATTGCATAATTTATGAGCTTTGTTAACTCAGAAGATCCGTTTTTATGTAATTATTAGCCATAACGTAACGAGGTCAAACTGTAACGTTTTGCTGGGGCAAAAACGATTATATTTCTTTTCTTAAGATCGTATTAATAGTGTCTTAAGAATGACATGTAAAGTTTTTAGTAGGTTTTTTTTCCTTTTTATAATATATATAGTTTAGATAATAAACCGCTACACTTTACTTACTTTTTTCCATAGCCGTTCGGATGGGAAAAAAACGGGATCCCGCGTTTTTATTGGTGAACACGTGAAAATACCCTCGACAATTGGATTTCAAGATCAGATTAGGCCGTAATGCCACTGTCCATCTTCATAAGCCCAGTCGGTGCAGGCAGACAGGACAAACCCGAAGCATTTAATATCAATATTGTTCTCCAATAATCTTTATTAAATTTACAAAATATTGACATATGTATCAGTGTATAATCCTTTATGCAATACAAGAATAAATTGAGATTTAGTTTACTTTTGTGATTATATCTTAAAGTGTGTGTTCCTCAAGACGTCAAGACCTATAGTAATCGAACCTTCAAGGTCCTAAAAGAAACAAAAGACGCGTGCGTCCCATTTACCTATAGCTCTGTTACCACCGGATTGCAATAATGTTTTGGTGTTATACAGTTCATGGTAGGTAGTTGACATTTGCAAATACCATTACGAGGAATTCATGTATTGAGGGCGCGGGGATGTATGATAATATTTAAGAAACATTTTTTAAAAGTCGGTTAGGAATAATAATATTATCCATCGAAACTTCTAGGAACATGTGAAGCTTAAACAAGTCATCGGGTTTCATCTAAGGTAAACACAACGAGAAGATCTGTTATAGTGAAGTTGGGTATAAAGTTTACGTATGATTTTAAGATTGTGTAGATGGGTTTTCAACCTCAGAGGGGTATCGGATTTGTGAGGATTACAGTGAGGTATTAACTAAACCTATGTGCAATTATAGCTGTGGATGTATTTAAGATTCCGAGTTATAATGTTTCAGAACTAGTATGTAATGCCATTCATTTTCTTTAACATTCAACGCGAGTTTAACTTCCAGATTGAAATAACGTTGACCAGCTAAATCACATTGTAACCGTTTGCTTAGAAGATGTATCTGTACATTAAATTTACATTTTTCACGTATTGGTGTAATCTCAATATTCTTTTTTGTCATCTAAATGGATCGATACACGTACAGTTACATCAACTGTAAAATGATTATAATATTTAGTGATTCGGATAATTGAGACAACGTAATCAAATATCGAAAGATTAGCATAAAAGTATAAAACGAAAGAAAACGTAAACAGGCGTGATGTGGGCAGATCATCAAGACAATAACAGAGAAACGAGAGAACGCATAGTTTAGAAGATCTGCCAACGTCACGTCCCGCATGTATTTTAATTTTTAAAGGTTTGATGTCGCTAGTTATGGCCAATTTTACGATATAACCGATTTTGTCTTCCATTTTCGACACATTTAGACAAAATTTAAACGAAACATAGTAAACAAACTGATTTTCTCTAACTCGGTTAAAACAGAAATTAAGTCGATAGGGCTCGGTCATTCTAACCATAATAATACGTACGACTAACCCAATTCAATACAGGTCTGGGGTTGAATCTATATTTGTATAAACATGCGCTCGTATGAATGAGTTTTTGTGTGAATATAAATACTCTATATTCGCACATCATCGTTGTTATTGATATACAAAAGAGTCCAAAAGGAGACCCACCCAATCAAATTATAATTTAAACAAGAAATTTTGAGATCATTATAGAAATTTATGAAATTGATATTTCAAATTTAAAGAATAGAATAAATGCTGAGATAAGGTTATAGTTGACCTTGACATATTTGAGTGCGTGAAGCACGTAAATCAATTAATTTGGTTCATAACGGAAAGGTAGATGTTAAAATCATAATAACGCACGACCGCTATTAATGTCCGTTTAACGTATAAAAATATAGGGACATGTAGAACAGAACCCCCATGTATAAAGTTAATAATTTACCGTTAAAAATAATAATATCGGACTTTGCCGTACGAAATGACGACATATCTTCGATTTTAAAAAAAATATACAACGGTTTTTACCCTCCTAAGGAAACACAAATCCAATTATCTACACGTATTTATGCCTATATTTAGTGTTGAATGGTCGATGATGGCAATAGTTTAATGGGAGTTTAATGAACTAGCTGTTTGTATATACATGTATATGTTTCTAATCCTGATTCTGACATTCATACCACGCAATATATAGATGCTCTCTTTGGTTCTATATTGCTACAATTTTATCTTATAGATTGCTTGTTAAGGAGTAAAATCAACAATGGACAATAACGAGGACAAGCCACCTACCCATCCTCCCAAACCAAGGGGTAAGTTTTTATGAATTCATAAGACCACCGGGTCAGGGAATCTGTGATGACCTTCTCTAGCGATGTTAGCAGCTACTGATTCAATCTGATATGCTTAAAACACCGGCCTTTTTTTAAAAAAAAAATCTTTTACGATTTCTGGTCATTTTTAATTCAAAAAGATATTACCATACTTATGTTGTGTTGTGATTTATTGATTATGACGCTATCGGCAATATTTAATTCTGGCACCGTCGACTATTTTGCTACCTAGCGGTTCCAATAATCTTGACATTGTATAAATTTCATTATGGCCAGTCCGTCATTGCTTAACAGTAGAAATCGAATAATACAGTCAGGGTATCTGTAGTGTGAATTAACAACTTGAAAATGTGAAAATGACACATCGTATATAAAGGTTAGTATCCCATTTCAATGGGAAAATAAAACATTTTTCTAATTGGATTATCTTTTTCAGAGCTGAAAAGAGGGACATCCATGTATATGGATATTCGAATGCCAACCAGACCAGAAAGACCTCATGCTATCGAAAACGGTAAATACGGTTTAAGATTACATTCTTGTATTAGATTCATACACAGACTATTCTTGCAACAATAATAAAAAAAATCTTTATCGTGCACAATAAATTGATGACGAGTACGGTTTTGAATTTGTTTCCATCTCTTCGATAGTTAAAAGTGTTACTATCAAATAAGATAGTATGGGTTTTCTTGCGGGTCCCTTTTCTTAAATTATCACTTTTTAATACTACTGTTTCTTTGGGGGTAAAGCCGGCTAAGACGTTTTCATATTGTTTCTTGCGGGCCCCTTTTCTTAAATTATCACTTATTAATACTACTGATTCTTTGGGGGTAAAGCCGGCTAAGACGTTTTCATATTGTTTTGGACACTGGATACTTTCAACTTAGGGTATAATAATATATGCTAAAATATATTGTTATGTTTATTATATAAATCTTAGTTTTGTTAGATAACTCGCCACTCTGTTCTTGTCACCGACTCCATTTGGTTTCATTGTAGCACCCTTCACTTTCTAATGATGTGCTTCGGTGTAATCCATAAGAAGCTTATTAAAGCAGTATTGTTACGACAAAGTTGAATATACATTTTAAACAGGTGTATCTATCCAATAGATTTATTTGTTATGTATGGCCGCTTTTTAGAACGCATAATCTCCTTATATTCTATGTTTCATATAAATGATTTGATTATCTAATACATTTCCTTACTCAGTTCTTATCAAATACATTCAATATACGTGTTTATTTACATGAATATACTGTAGAAAGTTGATATAACTTACTTTACAGACTTTGATTTCCTTCAGTTTCTAAGTACGTCATCATGGGATATAACATTAGTTTTAAATTTTTGTTGTGTTGTAGTGTTAAATTCCAATTCCGTTTGATTTTTTCAAAAATAAAAAAAAATATATACTGAACAACCCACATCAAGGTCTTCCTGAATAACAAATTACATTTCCAAATAGCACTTTAATACGTCAATTAAAAATGTAGAGAGGTTTTTCATTTTCTTTTTTTTATGACCCTAAACTTTGTAAATAGTTTTTTATACGGCCAAGGACATTTAAGTTAATTGTTTCGTCTAGTCAAAAACAGCCCATCTAAGTTCTTTGTCTTTTCAACTTTGTCGATTAAACAGAAAAATTTCGTTTGTCCTTTTAGTTTTTGTATCCACTGCATGGTTCAAATAAAGGTTTAAAATGTATACAAGTTAAAGGGAACATTTGTCATAACCTTGTAAAACTGACCGTCATGTCACCTCTCAGTTGTTAAATTCCGAACGTGAGTTCTACAGGGAGAACCATTTTTCTCACCAATTTCCACGTGTCGTAAATCAACCCGAGCATGAAATTGAACTCTATTAACAAATAGAGGCATGTGGGGTTTTATTTCTGTTCAGTTTACAAATATTGGAATCATTTCTGTTCTTTTTAGTAGTCCCGTGTTTTCTTTGGGTTTTTGGACATAATTAATTTATAAGATAATAATTAGGCCCAACTTCTCTATGAGCCCCAATGCATGTGTAGTTTTAAGAAATATTCTTAAACGTACATAGCTGCTTTTGACGGGTGGTGAAAAGCCGTCATATTCTTTGATTGGTGGTCATGTCTCGCTTGATATATTAGGTAATCAGCATCCAGTTTAACACTGACTTATAGATAAATATGAAAAACAAAACAACGCCCATGCACCCGCCTTTGCGGTCTCTGTGTACGTGCGAGCAGTGTTCAGAAAATTGAACCGCTTTTAATGAATTATTTAATCTATATAAAAAAAAACACAGAGAATTAGGTAATATATGTTTAATATGTTTTATGACAACAGGAAACAGGTAATATAGGTATATAAGTACATGTAATGTGTAATTAGCCATATTAATGATACGTCGTACAACAAAACGTACTCTGAATATACAACACAGCAATTCTCTACTTTCTTATCTAAAACCATGACGTAGAAGAAAGTCTAACTGGTGATCATAACTATTTTAACCGGCGATTATTAACAACAGTACTTTGTTTTATTCGAAACTAAGGATAGATAATTACATTTGTCAATTCTGGCATGCAGTTCGGCTATTACAGAGTGGTTATATATACCAATGAAAATTTGAGACACTGGCGATCTTAAATTTGTTTGAGACGGGAAGGATTAGTGGTAGTAAAAATTATATTATGATCTCTTGTAAACACGAAAAGAATTATGCCGAGGATAATTTAAAATTTAACGACTAAACTATTGAAATGTTGAGGTGCCAGAAAATATACATTGGTTAATTTAGGCACCGTGGATTGCAGTGTTGTTTGTTTGATCATGGAGCTTAAACGCCTTACTGCACCCTTCGAATTACTGTAGAATTTCTAAGACCGTGTTATATGTTTTCAGGAGCAATAAACGAGGAAGGGGGAGATAACGAAGCTGACAACATGTGTGATCCAACTGACAGAGTTCAGGATCTCCTCAATAAAGTCAATGACCCTAAACACAAAACGAAGAAGGTCTTTGTGGAAATGGACATTTTGAAGAAAAGGAATGAAGATTACGAATGGAAAGAGATAGCCAGGTATGTGAAGTTATGAATTGCTGTCGTCTACTCCTTTTATTTGACGATAATTGGTGATTGAAAATTATTTAATTTTGATAAGATTGGGCATTGCCTTTTCCCCTTTTATTTATATTTAATATACATGTAAAAGTTATTATTATGATGTAGCAGACAGTTGCCTCTCAAAGTTGTATCATTAGGCCACTGTTATACGCTCACGTCAGAATAAAACCACAAGAAGTTGAAATTGTATATAACGGGAAATAAAATCAATGAAATCAGAAGGAAAAAAATCAAATTCAAGTAAAGCAATAATTTAATTAACTGACGGCAAAATTGAAAATAATATTATATACACTGCAGTCCGTAGAATCTGGTGTACTACGTCATGTTTGAAGATATACATGGAAAAGTTTTTTTGTAAATAATACTGTAATAGCCTTACACGCTGCAAGAAAAATCTTTTAAATATGTAAGCACGTGCTAATCTCGTTACCCTTTTTAGTTCTCTTAATACAAGGGCTTCAGTAGGAAAATTACAAGAAAATTGACCTGCCGTCGTCTAGACAACTCCCGAAATAAGTCTTTTGCAAGGCCACGCATATTTAGGACATTTATATAATAAGTAGACCACATAATATGTGGTTCACATTCGTGATGGGATATCACACAAGCCCCTTCATACTTAAGATTTTGAAACTTCCATTTACAAAATCACGAGTTTTTCGAAATATCAACACAAAAAAGCTTCGTCATTGAGAAACACTAATACATCGCGTAATTAGGGTGAGACATTGGGTAAATATAGCAAGAAGTAGAACACAAAATTGACCCGGAGTAACCTGCCCCTGGCTATCTGTATTTCCAGCAGTTGACGACATTAATACGTTTATAGCAAGCTGAGTGAAGATCATATTAGTCCAGGGGGCGAATGCAAATTGCAGAACCGTTGTCATTAGTGGTGGCTCTGATGCAAGAGTTCGTTCATTAGTTGCACATAGTAACATGTGTCTCAGAATAGCCTCTACTCCCAGATTCTAGGAGGCTTGTTCTTTCCATTGTTGACAGAAGATTCTCGCCTACTAATTAGTAGATAGTAGTACACCGTGGTAGATAAAGTTCGAATGTGATTTATATTGTAGTCGGAACCTGCGCTGTCGGATAAAATAATCCACATTACTAGAATTAGAATTATGCACGACCCTCAAACCCCATGCCAATCGTTGCTTTCATCATTTAATTTTTAATAACAACACTGTATTCCTTCAAAATTGAATCACAATTCTGTTCGTTCAACACACAAATCTATGTATTATGATTCATTGAAGGTACGGCCAATCTCCAATTAGTCAATAACTTTATAGAACAGCCTATGATTACAGTAATAGAACGACGGATAAATAGGTCGTTAAACTGCTGTGTGTGGGCCTTGGGATTCATCAATTACCAAAATCCTAACAGCACACGCCATAATTATCATTATCTGTTTTGTAAATGAGGATCAAGTTATTAATATAACATGTTGTGATGTAATTATCTACCTGCTTTCCTGGGGGTTGAATCGGTAATGAAATAGCTATTTGATCTCTAGAATAAATACTTTCACTACTTAGACCACAGCCCCGGGGACTCATTAAGGTAACTGTTAGGATTGACTACTGTAAATTGAGACGTTACACCCACACCCTAAAGTCATCGCCAGTCGCAATCTTTTAGCAATCCCCTTCATTAACTCTTAATTGAACCCCAAAATTAGAAATAAATTGTTTAAATAAAATAGAACCAAGTACGAACAATTCAAACCATTAGACAGAATTCGAAGTCCTAAAAACGATATTAGGCAAAATAGTGTAATCAGCAAATAGACTGCTCCCCGTGTAGAAAATACACGACAAACATTGGTAACGGGTGTTCGGAAGAGTAATCTTTCCCTGCCTGGCGCCAACACCCGCCATACACCGGCTATACCAAAATTGGGTATTCCAATTACAGTTCCATAATTATATGAACTCTCACTTGTTCTTCAGATGGGTGAAATACGAAGAAAATGTAGAGGAAGGGGGTAAAAGATGGTCCAAGCCTCACGTAGCATCCTTATCTATGCACAGTATAGTCGAACTCCGTCGTTTTATCAGAGACAGCGCTATGCTACTAGACGAAGAATGTTATACCGTCAGCCAAGTTATTGGTAAGTCTTGTATAAATTTTGTAAATATACATTTCAAAATTACATTTTTGTTCTAATAGATATGGCAAGATAACTATGCGTCATAACATAGACAGACCATAGTCATACATTCAGTGAAGATGAGATGAGAGAAAACAGTGAAAACATACCTCGCCCTTACGGAACTATTTGTAAACCACATGCAACAACGCTGTACTGCTATTAAGTGTTATCCAAATTATCACATATTTAAATGATTTTTCTATTCCATTACAGATATTTTCAGTATAAGAAATAATATTTGGATTTGTTAAATTCTTTCTTTTACAGATAAATTTCTTGATGAATGGATTAGTGCAGGTAATCTGGATCCTTTAATACGCCAACATGTCCGTAACGTTTGTTTAAAGAACCACAGACACAGGCATGAACGAGGAAGGCATGGAGATAAGAAGGGTAGACTGAGTAGACAGAACACAGAGACTGAATTAACTCGAGGTCTCTCTTCTTCCAGTAAGTGCCGTTTTGTTTCAAATATGGAAACTGTTTGGGTTAATATCCCAAATATCTTTAAAGTAGCAATGCTGTTATTAATTGGGGTAAAAGAAACCACGAAACCTTGACAGATGGAATTCTAAATATGATAAGTAAGTCTTGAACTCTAAACCACACCATTAAAAGCATCATATTTCAAAAGAACTTATGAAGTCCCTTAGCTGGTTTTAATCGCGGTATCACGATCGTTAATAAAACAATTCATTAGCTAACCAACCGTATTTGGTTTTACAGATTTTAATGACCTACCATCCGTTAATAGTTCAGCCAATTTAAATAACGTTCATGGTAGTTCTGTCAGTCTTTCAAGTATGGAGAATGAATCTAATAAAAAGGTAAGTTTATGCTATCAAGGACCAACTCTTGCTGTTCTATTGATCTTTTGTGATTATTAACTCGTTAGTTTCGTACTTAGGTCTTATTTGTTATTGGGGTGTGGGGGGGGGGCATCTTGGAACAACACATTGAGTTGGCGTTGCTCTTGAAAGATGTCTAATTTCCTTTGAAACATGAATTGGACGAAATATCGAAATCTCCATACATCAACAAATATCCGTCTGATATTGTTCTACCGAAAGATTTTTAAACAAGCATCTTCACCACGTTTACTGTCGAGAAAGCCTTTGTCGTCTATACTGTTTCTTACAAAAATATGTTCCTGTAATGGCATATCCATTTTCTTAATCAATTTTTATCGGAAAGCATAAATATATTAACCTTTGTTCTCCTTTTAGCACAACGATCGCTTCCTGAAGAAAATCCCTCGTGGTGCTGAAGTCGCCAACGTTTTAATTGGTGAAGTTGATGATTTGGAGCAAAGAGTTTGTGGATTCCTCAGGTTGAATGATGCCCGAATCCTGGGTGACATTTGTGAAGTACCACTGCCTTCTCGTTTTATTTTCATTCTGCTTGGACCAATTGGGCAAGCCGATCATTTACAAGAAATTGGAAGATGCATTGGAACGATGCTTGTTGATGATGTACGTAGCCCTTCCACTTTTATGTAGAACTCAATAGTAACTCAATTTTGCGTAGGATAATTTTAGAGGTTACTTTCGGAAATCAAAGTTGAATCAATTAAAGGACACTATTATACCATTTCAAAATCATAATATAAATTAGCTTAACTAACAAACACTTATATAGAAGTTTAATCTTCTGTGTACAATCCCATTTAAAGACCGTCATTTATGCATCTTAACTAAGGGGAAGTAATCAAATTTGTCTGTTCGGTGGTTATTTACAGGTTTAAAACAACCCACCATAATCAGATATCTGTAGAATGTTTGTTCTTTCTATAGATTTTCCGAGAAGTGGCATATAAATGTCGGGATAAAGAAGATTTCTATGCTGGTATTGATGAATTCATTGAACAAGTAACCGTGCTTCCACCAGGCGAATGGGATCCTAAAATCAGGATTGAACCTCCAAATGCAGTGCCATCTCAGGTAATGTACCTAACTCTGTTAGTTGCAAGTTGTAGCATTTACATCTAAAACGATTTCAATGTAACCCACTGAACTGGAATGATCTCGTATTATGCATAGCATGGTTTGTCCAGTATTAAGAGACCACCCCAGTGGTGCATTCTGAACTATTGAGAAGGGACCTTTCATATTATTTAATACTTCGTTTACATTGCTTTATGTTTATTTTATTCCCTCATCTTTATGACACCGTGTACATTGGCAGAGTCTTTGATTTGTATTGCCGGGCATCTTTTGCCACTGACAAAAGAAAACGAATCTGTTACTTTTGATTTGAATTGATTTAAATCTGTATATCAGTGAACTATATTTAAAACATACCAATATAATTCTATCTTTTAGGATTTCCGTCGAACTGCCTCATCTGTAAATATTACAGATAAAACTGTTAGCTCTGTCCCTAGACCTCCACCAGAACCAGAAGATGAAGGTCACGCAGATCCCTCCCTTGTCATTTCTGGCAGGTTAGTATTAATTTATTTAAATGATTGGACTCGCCCAATACAAATATAATGGCCAACTTTATAAAGTATTCCAAAGCTCATATTAAACAATCTGCAATATTGGGCTATTAGTTTCGCAAATATCGTCTTTCCATAATCTTTAAAAGAATTATACGTTTCACCGAGTAAAACCTAATAATTACTTCTGTTAAATTTCAGACCATTTAAGGGTTTGATAGATGATATCAAGAGGAAGGCTCCGTGGTACTTAAGCGATTATAAAGATGCTCTTCACATTCAATGTCTGGCTTCTTTTGTCTATATCTTCTTGGCTACCCTAACTCCGAATGTTACATTTGGTGGCATCTTGGGTATACAAACTGACCAATATATGGTAAGTAACTTCACATGCTGTTATTATAGTATATGATAAATGGTCATATTCTTAACACCTTATGTCACTTCATATCCGAGAGACCTTCATTAACCTGCTGGTGGTCATTGACACGAGCAAACCAGTAATTTCAACTTCTGAAATTTAAGTCCAGTCAAATCATGGCATTATTACTATCAGATATATTGAGGTGAAGAAACATCCGATAACATATCCACAGGGGGGCAGATCTTTGCATTAATAATTTTATTTTATATAAAATAACATAAAACCCCAATGTTTTGATATCCCTTGATGAAGCTAAAAATAACCAGTCGAGAGGTCAGGTTTTAAAGCAGTGCTTTCATTTGTTTTTATGGTAACAGGGTGTAATGGAATGTATTTTTGCTGCGGCTGTAACTGGTATAGTGTTTGCCGTCTTTTCTGGACAACCTATGAATATTTTGGGAAGTACGGGTCCTATGCTGGTACTGGAAAAGATTATTTATAATTTTTGTGTGTAAGTATAAATTAATTATTTAAAGTAGCGATATTGATATTAATATATAACAGCTAACCACAGCAGAACCATGGTGGATCAATGATGTCATTCCAGCATTAAACCCATTATGCACCTGGAAGCTGAATATCACTTCTCAAAATTATCGATGTCATTGATTTAGGAATTTAAATATCGGTCAACCAGATTCATATCTGTTCTCAACGCAGCAGCGTAAGTTTCATCGGTTAGTGTAACTACATATTTGACTAGATTGACCAGCAATATTTATACATTATCTTTCAGGGATAACGGCTGGGAATTCATGACTTTCCGGTGCTGGGTTGGCATTTGGACAGCAGGGTTCTTGTTGCTGATCGTCATGTTTGATCTGAGTGCTTTGGTCAAATACATCACTCGTTTCACCGAGGAAAGCTTTGCTTGTTTGATTGCCTTGATTTTCATCTATGAAGCTTTCTTGAAACTGATTGAAATCTCACACGATGGCGCACCTCTCCGTCTGCACCCAAGTGAAGCATTAGTGCCAAGCTGTGTGTGTAATGGAACTAGTTTGCTGCCTATGACCAACAATACCATGTTAAATGACACCATGTCCATGTTAAATAATACCAATATCACCACTACCATGATGCCACTTACCACCACCACAGCATCCATCTTCCCATCTTTGAATGAAACCGGCTGTGCAATATACAATGGTACCTGGGACTGTGTTGTGCCACAGTATGTCCCCGATGCTTTTATGTTCTCCGTTCTCTTGTATTTTGGTACCTTTGGTATTGCCATCTTCTTAATCGACTTCAAATCATGGCCTTGCTTCCCATCCTGGGTAAGTAGATACTTTATCCAACACTTTTTGCATTTATTTTATTAACTCTTGCAAAGAATTAACCATGGTCTTTAAATACATCGAGTTTCTCTTTTATTTTAGTGGGCTAGAGAAGCTTTTCAGTACCATATTCTCAAAGTATATTAATGATCTTCACAATAAACAGGGCTTTTAAAATGTCTTCTGTATCTAAATTTAAAGGAGTTGATTTCAGTAAAAAAAATAAAGGTCTTTATTTAACATAGAATCAACAAATTGTAGTATCTTACTTATTTTTAGACACGACAATTGTTGAGTGATTTCGGTGTATTGATTGCTATTGTTGTCATGGTTGGTATCGATGTTGCCCTTGGTCTTCCAACACCAAAACTACTTGTACCAGAAGAGTTCAAGGTAAGTCTATAAAAATAAGAGTTCATGCGATTTTATTCAGTGCTTTAGTTTGGGAGTTTGTGTTGGAAGCATAATAATAGGGGGTTAGTTTCCTCTAAATGTGAGGTATTATCGCATATAAATAAATTGTTCTTGCTGGTCAACTGTTTGTTGAGTTATATTTTGGTTATGGTTGCATAAACATATAGCATTGCATTGATGATTCACCAAAGCTCTATACATATTGATAACTTTGAATTCATTACAACTTCAGCCTACTCGTCCAGACAGAGGTTGGTTTATTAACCCAGTCAATGAAAAGAATCCCTGGTGGACTGCCCTCGCTGCTGGTGTACCTGCCATTCTAGCTACCATCCTTATCTTCATGGATCAACAGATTACAGCCGTTATTGTCAACAGAAAGGAAAATAAATTGAAGGTGAGAAAGCATGGATGTTATATTGCTTAAGGATATTGTCCAGCTTGTGAGAGATTTTTTAAAGACTATCAATTGTTACACTTTTTTTATAATTTAATGATTATCTATTATTAAAGGAAACTGTGACCCGTTACACTTTCTTTTATATTTTAATGACTATCTATTATTAAATGAGACTGAACCGTTACACTTTCTTTAGATTTTAATGATTATCTATTACTAAAGGAGGCTATCAACCACTACACATTCTTTATATGTTTATGATTAGCTAATAAGGTTAAAGTAAGCTTACTAGTATGTAGAAAGTAAAAGTCGGTAGCATTTACTAATCATAATTACTAATCCTTTTTGGCAGCCTGTGATTAGATATATTTATTTATTACAGAAAGGAAAAGGTTATCATTTAGATTTAATGGTCCTGACCCTCTTGATTGTTGCACACTCTCTCCTCGGTCTTCCATGGTATGTAGCCGCTACCGTATCCGCCATTGCTCACGTACAGAGCTTGAAGAAAGAATCTGAGAGCACCGCCCCTGGCGAAAAACCAACTTTCCTCGGTGTTAGGTAAGTACAGTGCTGGTGTTCTGTTTTTTCGTGACGACAATTAAGGATGCATGGTTGGCTTACAAACCATTGTTGATAAAATCATAAGAATATATACAAAATTGCCGTTGCAAAATTATGATACAAGAAAGTAACACCGATCCTCAAGTGCTGTTACAGACAATGTTACAAAAAGACAAAAGTTGTTTAAAATGTTTCGGACGAGTACGCATACTACGACTCGTGTTATTTCTGCCCATCACGTTTAAATATGAGCTGTATTTTATGTTACAGAGAACAACGAGTAACTGCCTTATTAGTTGGTATTTTGTCTGGAGCTGCTGTTTTCATTACAAACATCTTAAAGGTAACGTTGACTTATAGAAACTGTCAATATTTTAAATTGTTTTGAGCCGACTTTTTTTTAAAATCGAGAGGGGTGGGGGGCGTTTAATGAAAATGAATCATCTTAAATCTTAAATTAAGGTCAAATTTAAGTTACAATTCATATCAAGGGAACTAAGTTTCGTGAATAGGCCCAAGTGCCTCAATTCGCACACAAATTATTTAACACGACTGATATTAAGATTGTTCGTAAATAATGAAATCTTAGTGTGGTCCTTTAATAAATATGTATGTTAACATGGTTGTTGTTTTGTGTTTTTCAGATTATTCCTATGCCTGTGTTATATGGCGTCTTTTTCTATATGGGTTTCTCAGCCTTGAGAGGCATGCAGGTAAGAATATCAATATGAAATATAGGTCAGCTGTTAAACGCCAACAAAACACCTATATTTACCTTAGTACAAATATAGCACTGTCATGAAAAATGGGAAGAATATTTATTTGCCTGGGTCTAAGCTCCAGGCGAGAAATTGTTGTCATAACTTTCGAGATTGCGTAATCGGGTAGAATTTTCATATTTCAAATGAGCAAAATTAAACCAAATAGATAGATAATAGCAAAATGACCTATACTAGCGAGTTGCGGTCCTTTAATTTATGTGTACTCGGAATCAAACATTAGATCATCGCCGCCATCTTGGAATTACGACATCATAATTCATCAAAATTTCATGTCGCTCCTACTTGAATTGACTGAGCCTTGGGCTATTTCTAAGAGCATTGTCACAAAGAGCAAAAGCAAAAAGACGGGGAATGCTTGGGGTCCAGTTTTAGCTCCAAAAATGAAAATTCTTTATTTTGTATTTCAGTTTATTGACAGACTTATGCTTTTCTTGATGCCAGTCAAATATCAACCCGACCACCGATACCTACGTCATGTTCCATTATGGAGAGTTCATATTTTCACCCTTGTTCAGTTGGTCTGCCTCATTGCTCTCTGGGTTGTCAAATCAATCAAATCTATTTCAATTGGTTTTCCATTGTTGGTAAGTATCCTTTAATAATATTTTCAGACCTTCCCAGGGCTAACAAATATTTGCTCAACAATTTACTGTACTTTTAGTAGTAGCATCAGATGTGGTGTATGAGGTAGAGTATGTTTAATCATTTGAAAGTATATCTTAAACTACATCTTTAGAGCTATGTTTCTTTTTGAGCTAAATGAGCAAATCACACATGTACTAGTATAAACACGTACATGCTGCTGTTTGCACGGCACCTATTATCACATAAAGACAATTTATCTACCGTTTCAACAGTATTTTATAATGAATATATTAAAGTTATCTCATTTCTTGTGTTTCAGGTTGTGTTTACCGGTGTTGTTAGAAAACTTCTGGAATGTTTCTTCACCCAATATGAGTTAAAATACTTAGATGATATTCTTCCTAAGAAGAAAAAGAATATAGAGAAGGATGATAAGGTATGAAATGGAGTTTAACGTCGTACTTTTCTGTCCCAACCAGGATAATGAAGGCAGGGTCGTGTGTTATCAGAGAAATTATACGTGGAAAGCAATTGAAATCCAAGTGTCGCGGGGTTTTTTTTTAACTTACGTGCCGATATGTATACGCGATGCTGTTATTTGTCAGCCCCTCCCCCCCACACACATACACACACCTGTATCACTGACACAGGGAAATCCCGAAACTTTCTTGAACAACATCCGTACCCCAGTTTAGTGAGTCAACACCTTACTCACTGAACCACCGCTACCCCCTTTAAGACTCACACTGTGGACCTGGTTTAATGTATTTTATCGTTTTTATTTTCAGGAAGCCATCTTGAAAAATGATACCAGTCCGGGGTTTAAAAATATCAACAGTAACGGAAAAGGTTCGATAATAGGAACAAGTGAGAAAAAACCCAACTTCTATCTTTCTGACGAAAAGGATGTGATAAACAGAAAATCAAATGGCTTTGATAACAAAGGATTCGATACGAAATTGTGATAAGCTTATTATACTGCAAATATATTTTATTTTTTAAAAAAAAGACAATCAAGGTTCATTCGTACCTAGGCAAAAATTTGTAAAGCAAGTTAATGCGAATGCAAACTGCGCAATATATACGACAAATTTGTAAATAGATGATATATAATTGTATATTATGGAAAAATTTAAAATGGGGGTTACTTAAGTATGTATATAAAATGATATAGTATAACATATAATTACTATCCATGGTTTTTGTAAGTTGGTGGGTAACTGAGGGTTTGGGTGCTGTTCGTTGCACCAATATTAGTGGGTGATTGATCGCGTTTAGAGCGAATGTTCTCTTGGAAATTTTACTATTACAAAACATCGAATATAAGTTACATAATCACTCGTTAGTAACTTTGAATCATTACATGCATATAACGTAGTACTGCCAAGGTCTACTTTCATTTTATTTTCTTTACATAATATCTTACATAATAAATCTATATATATTTTTATTATTATTTTCATGTATTGATACAAGAGATAATTTTATGGTTTAATGTGAATACAAAATCTTTTTGTCGGGCATTTAAAGAGAAATTGCCACAATACATAAACCTATCAAAAAATACAAGAAAAAAATCATCTATCGTCACATCATGTAAATGCGTCAAATTGTTTTGTTACCTCCCTTTCCACCATCTGAAGTGACCGTCACATAGGATTGACACTAAAATATATGACGCCAGATTGGGTCATGTGATCGAGGATGCGCAAATGGTACCAAATCGAGGTGGGTTGATCACCTCGGAAAAACACGCCTAGTCTAATACGCACAGTTACGATACTATAACAAGTTAAATTAGTCAAGTGCTGACGGGCAAATGTGATCGCCGTGTAAAAATAGTCATTTACTTGTATTTATCCGTATAATCAAATTATTAATATTAATTGGTGTAAATTGGTTTTAGATGCATACATTGTTGTTAAGTGCAATCTAAAAAATCATTTATGAAAATTAGCAAATGGGAAGCCCACACACAATTTGTGTATCATCCACATCTTTGACAATTGAAACTGTGTAATATGTAAATTTGATTATCTTTATGAAGTTTCAACAAAGATTCAAAAATAAAATTTGTTTTGTGTGTTTTCTTAATTAATGTCATATTGCACTTCTTGGTGCACCTTTGGTTGATCGGTATTTTCAGTCTCGTAGAATTAAAAAATTATGGTCACATAAAGGGGGCATGGTCGAATCACCCCCACCCACCCACCACCTTCAACCCCACTCCCACGCGCGCACAAACAGAATCCCTGAAAGACTACACTTTCCTCAGATTTGATTAAATGCAGAATCGATCTACACGGGGCGTTTCGTATCACTGCAAATAAAACTGTGCCGTACTCACATACGGATTTGCGCAATACGTATATGATGTAACTATTTCAAGAGCAGACCCCGGAATTCGTATTTTTTGTCATTTTGCAACTTCTGGTTTTAAAACATTGACTGGGTGGTTTAAAATGATTCGGATCTCAGATGTGTCTTCCATACCATGGAGATTCAATCTCGCAAGAGCTCAGGTGGTTTGTGAATAAGGCACATGCCCCTTTAACCAGCAGATCCGGTACCGATCTTTATGTTTACTCTTGTCGGCGGTGCAGGTCGGGAGGGCTTGGCAAGGAAGGGATTCCCCGAGTTCCTTCGTCCTCTAAAACCTTACGCTATAACCGAATAAAGAGTTATGAACTCACAGTATAACTCAGAAACATTAAGTTCTGACGGGGCCTATTTTAAGGTTTACTTAGCCAGATCCACAAGGCTACATAGCATTTATTCAAAAAACGGAATTCAGATTTTCAAAGCAAGGAATATTTATACCAAGCACGTTAAAATAGGATCTGAGTTCTGTGCATAAGTAATGAAATTTGAAATATTGTGTGACACGGGGAAAGGGGTACCAACATGAAACACCCCAAGGAACTTTCTCAGCCAAAATCGAACTTAAGTGTATCCAAGACAAAGGTGTATACTGCCTTCGTGAACTGTGGTTGTGTACATTACTGAGATCCCAAAATAGAGGTTGTCCCCCTTTATCCGTAAGTTTTCTCTTCCCAATTGACTTCAGTGTTAAATATCTGTGGGTGTTTAACGACTCTCCACATGATTTTCGAATTACAAAAACTTTCATGAACGTTAATATTCTGGGTGTTTTCAGCAGGCCACCAGGAGCTCTACCACATATATTTAGTAAGTTTATACATCTGGTGGGTGGGGGGGGCTGAATGGTTAGCACGTTGGGTGGCTGAATGGTTAGCACGTGCGTGCTGTATCATAAAGCCTGTCATTGAGTCAACTGGCGTGGTTTCGAACTCCGGTTATACGTGACAATAAGTAGAGTCCCCTTTCAACCTCGTGGGTTTTCTCCGGGTCCTAGAAGTTCAATTTTCACAGTGTTATATAGCTCGAAAGGGATTCAAAACCCCTCAACTGATGATCTAGAGGGTTGAAAAATTTTGGCTTAGTGCCTAAAATAACTTTATTTTCGGACTGAAGTTTGCGTAGAAAAGCGGGTGTGAAAGTGGTTGGGTGTCTTAAGTCCCAGAAAATAACATATGCGTCCATAACATAACATAGGTGAGGAAACGATGCGGAAGGAGACACCCGCAGGTAGTTTGATTTGTGACGTCATTTTCCTAGCAGTATTCTTTGTGATAAGATAAACCAGCTGCTGTCCCGTGTTCTGGTATCTGAAATTTCTTAATTTGGATAATGTTCTTCTAGTCCGGCGTCCGCACATACGAGGGGAGATAACTCCGGGAATTAGGACAGAAAACTTTGGACGTCATGAACAATAAGAATATACAAATTCCGTAAGCACGGAACCATGCCAGATACACACAACGACAGTATTAGACTGACATTTAAATAGAGATTTTTCATTTTATTACATTTTATTTATGTTAGACCCAACGGTTTTAGTTACAGACAAATATTTTATGATACAATGACTAGAATGTTCACAAGTAAAGCATTAACATACTTAAATAAAGTATGGACATACTTAGTTAAAGCATGGACATACTTAGATAAAGAGAAAAGTTAAAAAAAATATATGAAATGACCTTCACCTTCTATACATTTTTACATATTGATATCTGTTATCACTCTAGATGAAACAAACCTAAGCCCAAACCGTTTCAGTATCAGGTCAATATAAATCGTAGTGTTTTTTCTTCATTTTTTTCTGTTGACACTAGTACAAAATAGCGACCCATGGTTGTTGAGTCGTGTATTAAAAACATCAGATGAGTAGACCGGGTGAGATCCTTGACACCATATTAAGGTGTTGTCGAAAGAAATAATGTTCAATTCAATGAAATTTAAATCACTTATTTGCAGAAATCTAGACGTTCGAACGTTTATATCGGCCAATCCAACAAGACGGTTCTGTGGTTGCATGCTAGTATCAAACATCGTTTAGAATGACCATTATCATAAATGTGGACTTTTGTTCAAATTTCTGATTTAATAGATAACACCGAAAGGACTAATATTAGCCCGATCAAATAAACTATCCATGACAGTGATGCCGTTCGATTGGAGACGAATTTTATTTTCAGTGGGATGGCGCTTTGGAAAGAAATTTGAAAGATAATGGATTTGATTGGATCCCAGAACCGATACAAAAATATGCAATTGTAGTCGATGTATATGGTGCATTTATAAATATTTAGTATATAACTATTGCGATTTGAACGTGTATATTTTCCGAGAAGATAACAGGATGTTGAATTACACGTGTCTTACGGAGTAGCTAACTTCAAGACAAGTGCGCATTGGTCACTATTTTCTTGATGACGAGACAATCAGATCAATGTACGTGACATCAAAAGTGTGAGCTTTCCTGCATAAAAAAAGATATAACGTCACTAAATGTTAACAGTTTAATTTACCCCTAAAAAGTAAGGTGTATATATAATATATGGTTCACTATAATAAACAATAAATCCAAGCTGGTAAATTCGCCATTTAATGTTTACATTACACAGTTTGTCATGTATAATATTCAAGACAAATACATTAATTTGAAATGATTTGACATAATATCCCGGATCCCGCAGTTTCCTCCATACTGTGGTTATCATGTTGGAACGCGTGAGAAAGCCTGTTCGTACTAAATATTTGACTGAACGTTAAAATTACAAAATTGTTTGGAGTAGGCTAGGCTATGAATTAAATATGGATCATTATATTAAACATAAAATCCAGTCTGATAGTCACTGATTGGGCGAATTTCACATTTCCCAAGATCACGAAAGAAATAATTTATGCCCCCGTCAGACCGAGATTGCATCCTTACTGCGATGCTGCGAACGGTACAGCGACCAGAAAATGCACAAGGCCACTGGCAAACGTGAACACAATGCGAGAAAATGCCCCTAAAAATTACAAACTTGAAAAAGATCGAGTTTTCACAGCTTTCCATGTGAGATCGCAGAATTTGGGCGTTTGTTTTGAACGTGCTCAAAACAAAGGCCGTAACACGGTGATCATCGGCGACCATGGAGGTCACAACAGGTTATCTAACGGTTCCACTTTTACCACACTTATGGCGATCTTGACTAGCTCTAGGTTCATTTTCCGTCGTCGCAACAGCACAGTAAGGACGCCACCCTTGTCTGACGGGGTATTACTAATATGTTTAAAACATGTCTCTGAACACTGAAGCGACTATTTTGTTAACGTCCATATTACAAACGCTGCTCCAAAACAGAAACTTGATTGAACCAACTGATTTGAACCCGACTTAGTGGCTACGGGCTGACGTTTTATTTTATCGTCAATCATGTTTTCCCTTTCATCAAATCTATCGTCAATTTCATCTTCATCGTTAGTTTTATTGTCCTCGTAAGGAGGTTTTGTGTTAACTGGATCCCAATCAGGTCTGTTGTCAATTTCTCCCATATCCTTTGTAGTTTTTACATTTGGAGTTGTCGATCTTGGCAATACGTCGTTTCCGGTTGGTATCTCGGAAGTCATAGTAGTTGTTGATTCCGTTGTTGTGCTGATCGTTGTAGGTGTAGTGGTAGTAGCCTCTGTTGTCGTTGTTGGTGGTGGTGTCGTTGTGGTTATGGTTATCTCAGGGAAGTGTTTGGCAACAGCTTCGTGGATTGATTTTAGCAATGGGAATTTCCCATTTTTACAGAACGTTCCTTTAAAATCATCCAGATCCAAAGACCATAGCATTACTCCACCTAAGTTCTGATGTACCATCCAATTTACCTAAAACAGATGTGTATATAAATATAACCACCACTTTGGGTTTATTTTTTTTAAAAAAGAGAAACAATCTAAAGATAATATATGAGTTGTGTAATTCCCATTGTTCAAAGCCATGGTTCGTTTACCTCCTTTGGGGCATCTACACCAACTTCTCATTAATTGGTGAGGGATATATATCAATTTACTCTAATATGGTCGAAATTAAAGAGATTTACAATACTGTACGGTCTATCCCTTGGCAGTTGGAATTCGATGTAAGTATAGTCCGTAGCGCCGCTGCCCGGGCAAAATTTTCCCCATAGCACACTGTATGGCGTATGCAGTCTTCATTAGCCCAGTTCGGAGCAGACCAGTAGGACGTTAAACCACATTTCATTTCATTTTACAGTAAGGTCTAACAAAACCTTTAAGATGCCTACCTTTTCTGCAACACTCCTATTATTGTCAAATCCAACCCATTGGTCTTCTATGTAAGCGTACGGTGATTTCTGCACCGGGTCCCATTTATATGTTGCATTTTCAAACAATTCACATATCTAAAAAAAAACAATGTAATCATAAATATCCCTAGGCGGGTAAATTGCAGATAACCAGTTTTGTTCAAGACACCCTTTAAAGGTCGTCAATGATAAAACGAGTTAAGTCATTATACGAGGTCTCCATTTTCTATTAGCTACATGTATACCCATGCCTTGTAGTGACACCAGATATGTTTCACTATGGAGGATTTGTTCGATTTATATGGTCAGTACATATCCACTCGGAAATTCATTAAAGCTCACCTCATAGTATGCTAACTGTCCTTCCATATGTCGGTATGGGCCCTTTTCTCCAGGACCAACAACCTTAGCACCAACGGCATAGTTAGTATCATTGGTAAGAGTATACCCAACACCGTACCCGGCTATTCCAACTGTTAATTTCTGTCTCTCAGCTCCGTTTAATATCCACTGATTTACTGTCCATTCCTGTTAAATAGTATATAGACAGGACAATTTGAATTTCCCTGCTGTTATCTCGTGGATTATATTATAGGGGGTAAAATGTAATATTGGAATAAGATTTGACGTTTCCTCAACATAACAATTCGGTGAGCTGTTATCTCGTGGATTATATTATAGGGGGTAAAATTAAATATTGGAATAAGATTTGACGTTTCCTCAACATAACAATTCGGTGAGCTGTTATCTCGTGGATTATATTAAAGGGGGTAAAATTTAATATTGGAATAAGATTTGACGTTTCCTCAACATAACAATTCGGTGAGCTGTTATCTCGTGGATTATATTATAGGGGGTAAAATTTAATATTGGAATAAGACTTGACGTTTCCTCAACATAACAATGTGGGTGAGCGAAGGACATATCACATGGGGGGATACTATTTATGTGTTTCTTTAATCAGTATTCCTTATTAGTGATCTGATACTGCAAAGATAAACTGGTTCAACGATTTGCCAGACATTTGATAAAGACTTTTTAAAAATAAATGATCATTGAATAAGTAGCAGTGTAGTAAATACCTTTATGCCATTTTGTGATCTTTTCAAAATTATTGGCCGGAAAGTTTGTTGTTTTATTTCGGCATATGCATTAAATGTTGTACATAAAAAGAACTAGTTACATGTAATTGGACAAAGAACGTTAGAGTAATGAGGCATACCACATTCATCATTGGTGAAAATCTTGGATCAGAATTACGTCCGAACAGTGGACTATTAAAACCAGCTATCTTGTTCCAACCACCAAAGAAATCATAAGCCATTAAATTTATAAAATCAACTTCTCTGTAAAGAGAAAGGGAAAATATATGATTGAAACACATCTTGGTATTGTTTTGAATTAACCTGACAGACATCGAGTTTTGAAACCCTTTATAATCCATTTAAAATCTACTCGTTGCTATTGAATTCATATTGTCATCTTTATGAGTCTGAGATTAAGAAGGCAATGAAATTACATGTATGTTAACTTTTAACTACAAGTTAGCTCTTTACTAAGTTATTTTGGGTACCATTTTAAATATTTTAAACCGCCTCATCCACCCTACTCTCTTTAATACAGATGGAAAAGTAAATATACCTTGCAACATTTTCTACCTGGAAACCCTTTTCCCGTTTTTCTGGACTAACCGGGGCAGCTATTGATAAGAGAAGCCTCTCCCTACCAGCCTGTCTGGCCTCTTCGGCGAATTGGAGTCGAAGATCCTGAAATAAATAGTAATTTCACCCAAAAGCTGTAAACAACCGTTCTTATGAGTTTAACGATTCGGGGGTTGGTGGGGGAGAGGGTACCTACGTACATACACACTCAAACAATTTTCAAACTTGTAGATAACAGTACATTATTTCATTATAAATCATAAACAACTTGGCTCTACTTTTGGTAAAGGCCCAATTAGTACATGTAGTAATATCATATATAAAGGAGGAATGTTCAGGAAAAAGTAAGTATTGCATATAATTTACTTCTAGGAACCCATATTATGTCCAGGGAAGTGGTAACGAGAATCATCTTCTAATTAATTATTGCCACACCCCATGACCATTATGTAAGAGAGATAGAGAGAGAAGGAGCGATAAATATAATGGTATTTAACGCCCACTCAACACAACCTACGTCATTTCGGGGCTAATATATGGTTTAATTTTATTTCAATAATTCGCTTGCGCACGTAGGGGTCTTTTTCGCAGTGGGGGAAATAGGAGGACCCACAGAACACCCATGAGGATGGACAAGCGACCCTATTCCTTGTCACGTACAACCGGGAAATCGAAACCAGTTGACTCAATGAATTTATGATGGCATGCGCTAACCACCACACCCCTCTATCTAATGAACGGAATTGAAAAAGTCTGTCAATAGGCAATAAAGTAACATAAAAGATAACTGGTGTTATTGTTTACAAACATTCAAACCATTACAGAATCCAGTTACCAGTTAAGTGTAGTCACTTACATGTAGAAGCAATGTATAGTTTCGCTTGGTTTCCGGTGGATCGCCGGGATATTCCCAATCAAGGTCAAGGCCATCGAAGTTCCACTTCCGTAAATATTCAACTGCACGCTGTGAAAAATCTGTTCTGGAGCGGGCACTTTCAACCACTTTTGAAAAGCCGATACTCTGCTGGAGAGATCCACCAACAGATAACAGAGTCTTTAGTTGGGGATATTGTAACTTAAAGTCGTTGAATTTCTGGTACCGCGGTATTCCACCTTTTAAACCAACATCATCAGGACGCGTTGGTGATAGTTCTAAAGTTGTAGTGTTAATATTTGCGAAAGCGTAAATTAAATGCGAACAATAAGCGGGGTCTATATCACTTATACAAAAATGAGCCGCCGGTTCCAAGAGATCACAAGACCAGTTGGTAAAATAACAGACCCTGCGAAATGCTTGAGCTGCAAAAAAAATAAACAGCGTTTAAAGAATAAAAAGGTTAGAAAATCTTCACATATATTTCAATAATGACTGTTTGTTGACATTGAAATCATAATCCTTTTGAAACAATTTGTAACTGAGCAAGGTAATAAACTTTATACATTCTTAAAGAAGATTAATTACTCATTTATTTGGGCGACATTTAGGTAGGTATTATCTTTAAGTTTTCAAGCAAGTACATTGAAAGTTGAAATCATTATTACTGAGGCGTGTGCACGGATCAAATGCACTGCATTAACTGCCAGCAAATCAAGCAGAAGAATAAAGTTTATTATGCAAAACATTGCCCATGTTAGCTTAACTCTGTCTTATCAATCCCAGCACTACCATTACATCAAATATCTTTGAATTCAATTACACACAAATGTCATATGCTGCATTTGAATTGCCTTCTGTGTTTACATTATCAAGCCCTTCAAAATCAAAACCAGGTTTGAATGCCTCTAAATGCATCGTGTGTTTGAATGAGAGAGATGTTAACTATAGCAGGATATGAAATACTTACCAGTGCATAGCAGGACTAGAATAAAATAATTCCAGAGATTAAAACAGCCTGGGGTCAACATTTAGATGGTCTATTTCTACCTGTAAAAGAAATAAACGAAAATGATTTGAAAACCCGCTAATAAAAAATACCAATGGCGACCCACAGCATACTTCTTACCTGTTATACCGATTAGTTTTCAGTAAAACATTGTAGAGACCCACGAGTTGGACCTTGTTGTACACCATTCGTTACGCAAGAGATATAAGACAACACCTTGGTGACATTGCAGTATTGATTTAGTAATATTATTATTAACGAATTGGTGGAAATACAAATGCTCAGTATGATTTATTTACCTATGTGTAAACAAACATAAGTTGTATTTATCGAATTTAAATACAGGTCCTTTTGTTTTTCTACTAAAAAATCCAAAAATAATTTATCAACAGAAGTTACGCATTAGTACAACTCAAGATTATTATCTTTTACAGCTAGGTATTACGACATTGCCCTGTTTATAATCACATATCTAGCAAACACTGGTAGTTAAAACTGTTTATACCTCGTGACAACCCTTTACCATATGTCAAAGTGATATTGCCGTACGTGATAATTATTTTTTAAAAAATTACAATATTTTTATTTTTAAACATGCCTTTGATTCATTCATATTGCGTATTTTTGTAATAAAAACAAAGAATATTATTCTTTTACCAGTTTTATTAAAACGTGTTTTAAAGCATAATCTTTGTTTTAAACCACTGCATTGATTTTCATTAATGGAACATCGTTTAATTCGAATTTAAGAGCATTTGTCAGGATTGCTTTTGTTAATTTTAAAAAGCCTGATATCCGTTCCAATATTCGTCAATGTCTTTTGATTACTTATTTTAATTTTTAAAAAGTATTATTAAAATAATCCATACGTTTTCGTGACGTCTTATTTGGATAGAATCCGGAAACTTATATTACCCAATGATACTGTCTGTTCACCCCCTGTGCCGTTGCATTTGTATTTATTTTCGTGTGCGCTTATAAGATTGTAAAGCACGTACTGCACAAAAATCAACGTTGTGCGGGATATTTGGCAACTCCACCTATTATCATCCTCTGAGATGCACAATGATCAGTAACCTTATTATACCTGACGAGAGGATTAACCCAGTCATTTTGTCAGGCAACAAAGGTGCGATTCGTCACATTATTACCATAACTACTTGCCTCTAGCTGTGAAATCGTGTCTGCTGTAAATGTGTTACTCTAAGTTACACCTAACAACGATTAGCCATCTTTGCTTGACTCAGACGATCAAGGCAATTACTACAAAATATAACATCACCGATAAAATATTGTGTATAATGGCTTGATAAAATAATACGTTGGTCATTTTTAGACTTACGTACATTATTACGTACATGTAGGAGAATTTTGTCCGGATAGCGGCCTTTCCGTCTGCGCCTCAAGGATTCTTCCACGTGCAAGACAAAACGTACATGGGTGGATATCTGGTTTACTTCCCATCATATCAGATGGAAATGAACTGTCTCCCAAGGGTTCAGTAACATCAGAGATGACTATATGTATTTCATACCAAATACAATAGTTTGAGATTTAGATGCTCATATCTGCAGTTAGCTTTGACTGAACTTAATTATTTTTGGACCACATTTTCTTCGCGCATTATTTTTTTTTTAATTTTGTCCTTTGTCGCCAAGTAAATATATTTATCAAGATTGGAAGTTAGCCAGGCGCCTATTTCACAAAATTTTAACTAAGATAAGATCTGAATTTTAGTTATTTGATTGGACAATTTTATATTGATTTTAGTTCTTAGCCAATCAAAATTGAAATATCTGCTAAAATTTGGATTTTATCTTTAGTTAAAATTTCGTGAAACAGGGCCCAGAATTACATTGTTTTGTAATTTAACACCAATCGATTTATAACAAAAATATTGCTTCGAAAAAGACTTAATTCACATATCTGTGCCTATATAGTAAGTACAGGCCAACGCAAGAAATCAGAGCCAGGAAGAAAAATCTGCTGTATAGGTACTGCCAAAGCAAGTGACGGAAGCTGGGTGAGCAGTAAGGTTACGTGAGACAGAGCGAGAAAGGGAGAAATGGGGTTTAACGTCTACTCGAAACAAACCGGGCCATTTCGGAACTAGTACATTTTTTCAATTTATTTCAATAAAAAGCAGTGGGGAAAACCCGGAGGACCCGGAGAAAAATCACGATGTTAGACTGGCGACCCTATGACGTACATCCAACTCAGTTGGCTCAAGGACAGACCTAAATAACCCCCGTAAGGTGGCGCTAATAAGCTTTAATATCCGATATAAATTTTAAACGCGGGTTTTATATATATTAGTTGGTGTTTAGTTTGCACGCACAGACGTTCAATGGACGAGAATATAATATTGTCCGCTTACCCAATAACAAACCGGATATTGCGCCTCGAGGGAGTCTTATAGAGCGGGTCTTAAAAAAAGATTCATAAGACAAATTGATAAATATGACCATTTCCACAGAAACAAGATAAAAGTAGCTATTCCTATTTACTCTAGAGGGGGTGAGGACATCTTTAGTATAGTAGAAACCAGAAGATGTTTCTGAAATACGGGTGCTTCAAGTGAAAACTATTGTTTTGAAACGTATTTAAACATTGACATTGTGCATGATACCGTTTGACCGCAACAGTTTTGTTCTATTTATATATAAAACCTTCAAATAGTCCTACGGATTTCCAAGCTATATTTATTTTCGTGCCTTTGACTTACTAATAGGTGTTCAGCTATTGATTCTTACAAGGAAGTTCTGTATATTTAGATCAGTTATATATTATTGTACCGTTTGTTAAAATGGACTGAATGTCAGTAATGTCATTAGAAAGATTCGAGTTGAACATGATGTTATGTGTGTGTTTGCTCGACAATGTTTACCATCGCAAAAGCCAACACACTAACACTCTGATGAAACTGTGTCACTTTTGTTAAAATACCCCTTCTAAAGCAATGTAGTTATCAGAACTAGAACCGGGTTTCAAAATAGATGAGCTCTTGGTTTAACTTTTTAAAAAAGAGTTTATGAAACCCTTTCTTCTTTTGTCTGTGAGATTATGTTCTTTAATCTTTACGGAGATTACCCAGCTGCCATGAAGTTCGTTGGTTACAGCTTTAGAGCCCCCTAATAGTAATGATTCTTTCTTTACGACATGGATGTGAAGGCATTAGATCGGACAATGGTGCTTGCTTAAATTCTTCGACTAGTTCCGTGTCTATTTGCGTGGTTTCTGTTGTGGCACGAGGCCTTCCCAGACATTACTGGAACTATCATTAACCATAATTTGCATCACTTAATCACATAATATAATATTTTTTTTTGCAGTTATTCCACATTATCGGATAGCTAAAACAAAGGATACTATAGCCAAGTACGATCAGTCGTGTTTACATTCCCGTGCCATCCATCCGGGGGTGTTTCCTACCCCACAGATTTAACGATTACCAACCGAATCCTAAGCTAACAAGCCGCTTGTTGCCCAATTATTTGCTCTTGTTTCACGAAATAGCGCAACTGACCTACTCGGTGAACCGCCCTGCTTGGCTTAACTAACAGAATAGGTTTAAATCCCGATAAGAGATGAAGCTACGAATTTCCCACCAAACAGAATTAACGATTACCCACTGAATCTTAAGCTAACAGGTTGCTTGCTGCCCAATTATTTATCCGTGTTTCACGAAATGGCACAACTGACCTATTCGTAGAAACGTCCATCTTGGCATTAGTAATAGAAAGGGTTTAAATCCGCCTAAGTATATGTTCCGATGTATCTATGTGTTAAACACCTCGAAGATTTGCGACCATCCGGCATAGGTCAATAGCAGCGTTTGCTTTGTCATTTGATTACGTGTATTTGCCAAGCAGCCGTCCTTTTTCTAACCAAAGTCAGGGCGTTGAACATTCGGTCTGTATCAACAAGTAGAGGGGGTGGTGGAGATGCGCTTCAGATCATAAGATCTCTCGTTTAGTCAGGAGACGAGGTTTCGATCCTGCCTAACCCCGTGGTTTTTCTCTGGGTCTTAAGATATCAACGTGCAAGTTAATTATAGTTCCGAAATGACCTAGTTTGCTTGAGCGGACGTTAAACCGATTTTAATCTAATCAATTTGTTTTGGCTCTGGAAATAAAAAGCTGGGATCCATGATCTAATAGTGTCTCTCTGTTAGAATGCTAATGTATGAATGGGGTTTAATGTCACCAAGGTTCCTATATAGAGTATTAACATAATTATCTTACTAACAATTTGCTAATCCTTTCACCATGATTGTGACACTGGCTAGTTATGTTAAAAATGTCCATGCGTCTTGTCCGGTTGCTAAATTACCTTAGATATGGCCAATGGCATAACTCTAGGCGAAGGTAGTCGTCCACTTTTTTTATCTGTTAAGAAATATCCTTATGACTTTGGATTATGCTGAAGCTTGTATATGTTATGATACATTTTTATAACAGAAAGGAAGACTAATGACATTGAAATTGTGGTGAATCATTGGTAAGCAATGTGCTCAGCATGTCCGGAAACATTGGTAACAAGCATGTTCAGGTCAATAAAGCTACACGTATTATGATAAATTGGTGTTTATGATTAGTAAGTTCGTTACGATGTCAAATTAGAGTTGGGTCAATCACGGATACAGACTTTCTCTTGGAGTCATAGTCATGCCTTCGGCGCATGATTTTACGAGTTTAAGCAGGCGCATCGACATTCTAACTCTCAATTTTTCTGCTTATGTCAATAGGATTGAAATGAACTATACATGTCCGAAAAACTGCGTTTTGTGGTGTTATGTTTAATAGAAGTTGAATATTAAAAGCAACTCAGCTTGTATTGTAGCGACTATTTTTATTCATCGGCAAGGGAAACTTATAGAGCTTTGAAACGTTCTATAGCAGTGGGAGGTAACCAGAGGGCCAGGGAAAGACCCAAGAGGTTGGACAGGCGATCATCGTCCTTGTTGCATAAAAGCTTTGGAAACCACGACACTTGATTCAATGACAGATGTAAAGCGACTCGACCACCCATCCCAATCATAAGGGCTATAAATTTCGGTAACGGTTGATCAGAAGATGATAGTCGTTGACACGACTCTGGACATAATATTATGTGTTCCTAGAAGAAAACTATATGCCATACTTACTTTTTCTTGAATACTCCTCCTTTATATATGATGTTACTAATTGGGGTTCGAACATGGCATTAATTATATTAAATTATTGTGCCTTTTCTTCAGTCTAAAATGTGTAGCTGTTTGTCATTTTATACCGAAATAAAATACCATTACATTATAGTGTTTGATGGGCGTACATGTCATCAATAACAACGTCATTACTAAGACATGTATCGAACGAGGCTCACGTTCAAGCCTATGTTTTGTTTATGAAAGGGCAGATTGTGTAAAACTGCTAAAGTATCAAAACTGGATTAAGTTTATTTGCCAAGTTCGTTTTGATGAGAGCCAAGTTGAACTATTCATACTCTTGTAAAACATCTCTCTGGCTGAATAAAGTCGGTAAATGTTAGGGGCAAGGCCGTGTAAGTATCGAAACTAAGGCTCGCCATTTGACTCAATCATGTGACTATTTCTACATATATATATACATGTATATTATTGTTCAAGACAAAATCACAAGATACAAGATACATACACGTTTGTAATTCAGGCCTAATTATGTGTAAAAATGTTAGTTATGTTATTTTTTGTGCATGAGGGTCGTACCGTGCACCACCAAGTGAAACCCATGGACAAGACATACTGTATACATATATTTCCAACAAAAAGAGAGACAGAGATAGAAATGGGGTTTAACGTCCACTCAACACAAGCTAGCAAGCTAGTTCTTTTCGGGACTTGCATATGTTTCAATTTTATTTTAATAATTCTCTCACGCCTTTATGGTCTTTCGCAGTGGGAGGAACCGAAAGTTGGGCAGGCAAAGCTACTCAATGTCACGTACAACTGGGGGATCGAAACCATGCCTGTTGACTCAATGACAGACCATATGATACAGTGTGCGCGTGCTACCCATTCGGAAATATACCCTACAAGTGGAGCAATAAACACAGAAAGAGGGTTTAACGTCCAGTCGACACAAACTAGGTCATTTCGGGACTAAAATATGTTTTTTAAATTTTTATTTCAATAATTCGCTTGCGCGTAGTGGTCTTTTAGTAGTGGGAGGAATCCGGAGTAACCGCGGAAAACTCACGAGGTTGGACAGGCGACCCTACTCCTTGCCACTTACAACCACTTACAACCAGTTGACTCAATGGCAGGCCGTATGATATATATACAGCGCGCGCACGCTAACCATTCTCGCCCCCCCCCCCCCCAAATCAATAAACAATAAACCTATTATATGAAATCAAGTGAATGAGTCCGGGGGGGGGGGGGGGGCTGAATGTATTAAAATATATTTGATCCCCATTCAGTCAACTATCTAATTGTTGATTTCACGGTATGGGTATCTCCAACCATTGAGGTGAGAAACTGCTTTAATTGCATTTAGTAATTGAGCTTGGTTCATGTCGTGTTTACAAACAGTAATTGTGTTCCATACACGTGTGTCTTAGTAATAAACTATCTGTATTTCATACACTTGTGTCTTATTAACAAACAGAAAATAATATTCTAAAGAATTGTGTAGTGTTTGTAAACAGTAATTGTGTTCCATATAATTGTGCAGTGTTTATAAACAGCAATTGTATTGCATATAATTGTGAAGTGTTTGTAAACAGTAATTGCATTGGATTATTGTGTGGTGTTTGTAAACAATAATTATTGTATTCCATATAATTGTGTAGTGTTTGTTAACAGCATTTGTATTTCAAATAATCGATTACTGTTTATAAATATGATTTGTATTCCATTACAGTTGTAACATCGTTGGTATTTTCTGTTGAAATCAAAACAAAGTCGAAAGAAGTTGATGAATTGGAGACACGGTAACAGGCATGATGTAAACTAAACAGTTTTTTTTATGCGAAATGACTTTTTGAATTCCAAAAATGGTATTGACTTGGAGTATTCTAATTCAGGTTGTAAGTATACAATGACGTACCTCAATAGTTACGCGTTTCAAATGAAACCCATTGGAAGCCAATTTTGGCCGGCCTGGTTCGGTCACTTTGGCGTTCAAAGGACGAGATGTATTCTTAAAACATTTATATTTTAATCGCTTTAGAAGTTGTTTTCCCAATTGACAATGTCATTTCGACTTAGATTTCTATCTATATTGTAATACCGCTTACATCAAAATCTGCTAACTTGTATTTTTAGCCACTTATTTGCATAAAATTTTCCTTTGAAAAAAAGTTACATAAACTTTTCTTTCAAACCTTGTCATCTTGGTGTTCATAAAAGAGGCTTAGCAATATAGATATATAAGGATATGGTATGAGGTTCTTTCAAAGCGATAATTGCAGGTAAATTAATAACTAATTACTTAATCGTTTGGATTTTTCAATGTTACACGTTTCTGGAACGACAAAAAAGCTAATACATTGTTGATTTTATAACGGTAAATTTCATGTAATCTGCTTGTCACGTTATTAACTTGGGGTGGGGAATAAAAAAAAATAAACAAAGTTAGCAAATCGACTTTTTATTTTAATTCACTAATTTACCAGTAATAAAGGGTTATACTCATAAGAAAACTAAAATATCTTCATGAAAATAAAATTGAAATGTCTATTGATGAACTGATCAGATACATTCTAGACATTTTCTCGTTGAATTTTGGTATTTTAAACTTTCCCAATAACAGGACATTTTCTATGACCATTATATCTTAGTGGGACATAATTCCTAGTTGTTTTAGAGATATTCAGCAATAAGCAACTACTATACATTATAATGTTTTTGTTTTTGTTGTTTGGCTTGTGGAAGTCGATATTATTCCAGGCATCAGGATAGCATTTCAAACCCCAAAACAAATATTAACACAGACTAAAAAGTCTTCAATATTCATTAAATACCCCAATGGGTCTTCCAATTTGTTTCGAACATTAAATCCAAATTTGGATAGCCTAAAGTCAAACATAACATATGTTCTTTAAGCAGCTAAATGTGACATATCTCCACGTAAAAAAACAACAGCGTCCCAAAATTTAAATACTCCGCTTCGGTTAATTAGATGTGTTAATTTAGTTTATAAATATCTTCAAATTTATCCAATACTAAATTGTATCATTAATATGTTTTTATACTCTTACCTTCAAATTAAATCCAATTTATATCTTAAATGAAATTCCCATTCTTCATATAGGTACACTGGAGTAGAAGACGTCGATTGTTCTGACTTTTGTATTGTTTGACGCTTTCACGAAAGAACAATCAGTCATTATTTGCTCGCATCTACCAACACAACAAAATCTATTCGGACTCGTTCCAACACAGTTAAAGCTTCGTCGAATCCTCTGTATCACGATGCGACTGGTCTACTATAAGTTTGTTTTAACCTTGATTTTCACTGGATATTTCCGTATTTGTTTAGACGCAATTATCCAGTCTGACTACGAAATCTGACCATACAGCACCTATCGTTTGCCAGTGTTCAAAGTTAACAGACAGAATTGTTATCTCTTCCGATTTTCTCTCAACATATTTTCTCAATGGGCCGTGTTAGCCAAGTTGACAAATACCATTTTCCGTATACACGTCATATTTCGAATACATATGTTTCTTCTGGTTACCGACATAATGTTTGTTGTAGGCAATCGGTCTAAGCTAAAAGCGAATAAACAGCGAGTATTCTACCATTTTGTTAACATTGTTAAACCCCAAAATAGTGAAATTGTCTATATGGAGTTGCAAATGATTTCCGGCACAAGTTTAAATTAACATAACATCTAAATTCATTCAATAGTGACATATGATGCGCAATTTCCATGTTCCACTAAAATATCAAATTTCTCACGGATTGGTCCATGGTTATTTAACGAAAACAAAATCAAAAAGCCACTGCCGATCAACATTTACAAAGTGGTGGAATTGCGATCAGCCATCATCGATGAAATTTCAATTCGACACACGTTTGTATGTAAATGCTGAACGGAATTGACGTATTTTTAGAATTTATATTTTTATTAGAGATTCGTCATTCACAATACTGTAGTTTAAAAGTGATTCCAGTAGGGTGATTTAAAATCTAAAATCTTAAATTTAATCTAAGTAATAAACTTGTAGTGATAGGAACCATTTTAAAATAATTTAAAATAGCCTAATTATAAAATTACTTGACGAATTACACAAGGTGATGGTGACACGCTTTACGCCCCTGTTGTTAACATCGATGATGCCAAGCTTATCCCAATATAATTCTAATTTCTAACTTAAATGTTAATCCAGCTTTGACCTTGTTTAAATAAAACAATTTTGACGTCTTCATGTAATTTCAGAATGTAAAGTTTCGGTTTAATGTAGAGTTCACAACGTTTAGCTGTTAGTTTTTTTTTTTCTCCCTTTTTTTAAATTTTAAAGCCTACAGTTACTTGAAAAGAATTTTTAATTTAACTTGACTTAGTAAATAAAAGAGCAGGTTCGCAGATTGGAGGTAAATACATATCGCGTATATTTACAGTTTCCTTAGTTACGTAAACTTTGAGTGATTTGAAACAGACATGCTATGATTACTGTAGCTTACATCTAAACATCTAAATATTATACGGTTTATAATTCATGTTATATTTTGGGTCTCTCGCCCGTCTGTCCTTCTGCCATGCGCTTATCAATAAAATGAAATTGGGGTTAAAATGTCATATTTTCTGTACTGACCGGCTAATAAAGACTGGCTATTGTCTAATTCTATTTCGAATTCCAACTATCAAGATTTCTTCTACAAGCATGGCAATTTCCTACCCCACTGACAAGAGAAAATCACGCTGGGTTATCCCGATATCGAGCCAAGCACCAACGCCTTCTTGACAAATTTACTATTCGGTTTTTTGAAATTCAGTCAATTTAATTCTAGTTGATGTGTTTAATTAAACATAAAAAATAACTTTCATTTTCACCAGCACGCTGCGTCTAAGGTCCAAACGCCAGCGTCGCCGTTGCATGTGTGTTTAGACTTAATAAAATCTGATTCAAAGTTTCAATCGCAATACCAGCGTCGTGTCCCTTTGTCAGGGATGCAGAATACAGGGTCTAGCAAATGACAATGTATCGCCTTTCGAGTTGCAAAAAAATCCAAGGTTCAGTAAACACATTAGCGTGGACGTAAAAGAACCCTTGGTAGTTGGAATTCGATATAAGAATATAGCGCCGCTATCTGGACAAAATTTAGGTCAGTTGGAACGGAACAGTATGACGTTAAATCCATCTCAGTGAAACGAAATAACGTTACTTCTATTGAAGAAATGTCAAATAAATCGCGACTATATTTGGGCTCGAAACAATGTTTATCCCCAGTATCGAACAGCCATGACACTTTAATAATCCAGGACGTAAATCTTGTTCCAATTAGCATGCGCGGATCCAGAGGGGGGGTCCAGGGGGTCCGGACCCCCCCCCCCTGCTCAGGCTTTTGTATTCGATTTTATTGGCGATTGAGACCTGTATTTTTGGAATTTACCTTCCGGAAATACGTCAGAATGAACCAAATTGAACCTAATTTACCAAATTAATCGGTTGAGCGCAATAAGTTAAGCAATTATCAAACCTAGACCCCCCCCCCCCTGCAAAAAATCCTGGATCCGCGCCTGATTAGAGATGTATTTGTTCCGATATGTTTTATATTAGATTAAGATGTAAACATTTGTATACGCCTTTATCATTATTACAAACTATCAGCAGGCCCGGACCCAGGATTTTCTCGGGGGGAGGGGGGGGGCGCATACATTGGAGCACCTTGGATTGTTTGGGCGGAAACAATGCGAAACTTGCCCTATAGACACAGCCATACTAATGATGGTGCCTGTATCCACATTTGAAAGGCTGTTACAGTTATCTTCCTCGCTATCCTGCTTGGATTCAGTTGGATTAAATATAGGTCCGAATAGGAGAACTTAGCAAATATGATAGGTGTCATTAGGTGGTACTAACTTGTTTTGACTATATCCCATGTATATCGTATGAAGGCAATGCCAAATGTTGACCAATTTTCAATTCACCATATCTTTATAAATACTGAACGAAACGGTGCTATATTTGGGCCAATATTCCTATTCAGAGATCCAATGTTCAAAATATTTCAGAGACTTTAAAAAGTCTAAACTACGGATAATAATTCTCCCCATCACTCTAACATGGCTGCTCACCTGTGTCATTTATATTAGTAAAATAACTAGGTATTTACTATTTAATTTTCTTCCAGAACATAATACAATATATTTATTACAAAATTCATCAATGGTCGTTTGTTCAAACGCTTAAATCTGATTTTTTTTTAAATCCGAGAAAAAGAGGCTAAAATGGATTAACATAAGGTTGCCAGACAAAGGGGATAAGACAAAGATATGTTCTTTGTTCCGTCTTAACGTGTATTTGTTTACCGATATCGTGGTTGAGCCAAGGGGAATTTACTTCGCCTAGTTCTTTTTTCAGTACGAGTATATTATGTGTGATACACCAGTCTATTTGCTCATACTTGATCATCCAGTAACGATAATAAATTATAAAAATCTTTGGACTACGATTACTCACCTTTACATTTTCAACCCGGGTAATAGCCCCGTCAGACCAGGTGGCGTCCTTACTGCGCTTCCACGGCGATAAAAGCGTGGTGGAACCGCCAGATATCATGCTGTTGTCTCCATGGTCACCAATGATCGCCGAGCTACGGCGTTTCCTTTGAGCGTTTTCAAAACAAACGCTAAGGTTCTGCCATATGACCTGGAAATCTGCTAGAACGTGAGGGGTCGCTGTTACGGCGACAAAAAAATGATCTCATGTTAAAAAAAACATTCGATCTAGCTCTTCCGCATCCATCTAGAATACGAAAATGGTATTCGGTCATTCATGCAGATCCTGGGTTTACCGAATCTAGCTTTACTGCTTTAGAAGCCAAAGTATAAGCTGCAGCCCAAATAATTTAAAAAGTCATTTGTTCGTTGGCAATTGATGAAATGTCTGTAAAAAAAACCTGGGCAAAAATTTCGAGGTTATGTCGACATTGGATCGCTTACCACGAGTGTCGATGGCGCTATGCCTCTGGCTAAAGACGCTTTGGTCTTTTAAGTTACTGCCGTAAATGATCACTGGAAGGTCCCGTGTGCTTTTTTTTTTTTTGATAGATGGGATGAGTGGGAAAGAGCGTGCCAATTTTGTACTGGAATGTTTAAGGCGTTTGCATGATATTGGTGTGCAAACAGTTTCGTTAACTTGTGATGGACCTTCATCCCTCAGATGATAACTTAAATGTATATATTTTGCTTGATATTTGTCAAATGCTAAAATTAATTCGCAAGTGGTGGATTGTTAAAGAATGGAAACGGGGAAATAATTAAATGGAAATATCTGGTTGACCTTAATAATCTCCACAACTCTGAAGGGTTGCGTCTCGCTAATAAATTAAGATCATCTCATATCAATTGGGATAAGCAAAAGATGAAAGTTAATTTAGCTGTCCAAGTCCTAAGTAATAGTGTAGCTGACGCTTTAGAGTTCTGTTGTTATGTATTAAAACTTTAGGATTTCCAAGGTTGTAAAGCAACTGTCGAATTCATCCTTATTTAGAAACATGTTATACATACACCAGTCAATTAACTGACACTTCAGGTTTATTAATGACAGCTACCCGTCGGAAAACTGGCTTCATTGGATTTTTTGTCGCAATAAGAACTTTCAAGGGTTACACAATGACCTTATTCTAACGAAAACATTGAATTATATTCTCGCTTATAAAACGGGCGATTCAAAGGTCATCTTGAAATTTCGAAAAAAAATCTAACCAGCTTATATAGTCGCCGTGATCACGTGGAGGAAACGCACGTGCAGTCCAGATGCACGTAGAAGACGTGTGATTAGAGAGCCGCGGATTCGCCGATGACCGCCGTTGCCAAGCTAATAGATCTCAATAGAAATGCCATAAGCCCGGAGAAATTGTGACGAACTCGCCACGAGAACGTGGTATAATCGCACAGGTCGCAGTAAGAACGCCACCTTTTTAAATTCGTAATTTTGGGACATTTTTCCGCGACCTTGTACATTCCCTGGCCGCCGTTCGGTCTTAGCAGCACAGTGTCGTTACCACTCCGGTCTGATGAAATAAAACTAGGGATGAATAATAAAATAAAATAATCAGTTTGTTGCATTTTCCTTATTAACAAGTTGTATGTGTAGTTTTAAACAGACTAAATAAAAGGAGTTGTTTTTGTAATAATATCAATATTTTTGGCCGTTTTGACCAAATTATGCTCGTTATGAATAATTTTATTTTTTGGCCGTTCTGACCAATGTTTTTGCACCATTACGATTTAAGGTCGTTATTACCATAACCCGAATTAGAGCGTTGAATTGTTTTGATCTAGTGTGTTATTTTTCTAACAAGATTTACAAAATTAAAATTAATTCTCGGTTTCATTTATGGAGTAGAATCGGTCCTATCTTATCCAGGGACTGATTCCTTGTAAAATAAAACAATGGCGAATTATTCTTTCTTGTATAAATCAGACGGATACCATTTTGTCTAAGTATTATAGCCTGGTTCATTTCAACACTAACGGTCACTTTTATTTCAATAATTCGTTGCACGTAGATGGCTTAGCTGTGGTGGGAAACCGGGTCACGAGTGAAAGCCCACGAGGTCGGACAGGTGACCCTACTTCTTGTCACATGCAATCATGGAATCGAAACATCACCATTTGCCTCAATAACCGACCATATGGTCTAAAGCGTATGTGTTAGACCTACCACGCAACCACTCAAAACCCCTCAGAAGGAGAGAAAATAAATTCATTTTATTATAATGTCACTCATCAATAACAACATGTAGGTGGACAGAGTCTTTTTTGATATCAAAAAAGACGAGTTGGAGATTTTATTTATCACCCAATCCCTCTTACATGAACAAATAAAAAAAAAATTAATTCTTTAGTATATTCACTTTTACTGAACCTGATTACATTACAGCGTAGTGATATATCATTTTTTGACAACAGTTTGCCTATTGCAAAGTCCATATATTGGCCCAGTATTTCCTACAAGGTCAACTAAATAGAAACAGTTTCTTTTTGACAAAAAATGAGTTACTTTTTAATTTAAAATTTCTGGTTTCTTTAAAATAATAGAAAATAGTTCCTTTTTGATTAACCAATCAAATTCATGTAAGCGATATCTTATGGGAGATATCACAGTAGATTATGTAATATATCACACAAGCGAATGTAATATATCACACTGTCGAATGTGTTATTAGCCATATGTCTTTTTGAATTTTGTTTGCAACCTACCTTTGGTGGACGCGACATGAAATATCAACAAAGCAAACACCACAGTTTGATTTTTTACTGGTGAATCGTGTGAACTTTCTGTATTGTTAGGACGATGACTTTTCATACGCCTTCATTTCATGTGGGTGTATACATGTATATTGATGATCACATCCGTCTTTTCGTCGGCCTGTCCACAATTCGAGTCAACAACGTTCAGATTTGTAAACGCCCCATCTGTTAGAGGGTTTTAAATATTTTTCTAAGCAGGCTGGGATTCTTTAGTTAGTACTAGGGGAAGCAAGATCATACCGAAATTAAAGCGGTAGGAATCGAAAATACTAAGGTTTTAGGACTATTGGAATATAAAGTCATGTAAGAGGTTTAACGTCCACTCGACACATGGTTCCATTTTTTTCATTAATTCGCTTAGAGATCTTTAGCGTTGGGGGTTGGGGAATCAGAGAACATGATAAAACTCTTGGGCAGGCGTCCTTACTCCTTGTCACCTGCAAACTGCAAGTAAACAAATACCAATGGTAGATTATCTCCCGGTTGGTATTGAATCGAATTAAGAAGGTGGTTCTTGCTTGTTTTGGTCATAGCAAAGGGCGCCGAGTGCTGACAAACCTTTAATTCGTATATTATTATATTTGCAAATACTGAACAATATTTAAAGGCCCATTCTCACGGTGCGACTTGTAGTAACTACTTGTAGTATCGACCCGAGTTGCAGCGTGAGAACACCCTAGTCGTACCAACTTTTACAAGCTCCCAACCAGTTGAAAGCGAGTTAGGTGAAATATAAACTTCCCTATTTCAGTCAACAGATCGTATGAAATTGACCAATCAGAGACGTCGAGTAATAGTACAAACACGAGTTCTCTCCCCTTGTTGTTTGTAAACATTGACGCGAAGCGCACCCATCAAGAGCCGCTCAGCAAAACTGAGACAGAGAATTTTGTCATGTTTTACCTCGCACAACCTAACCCAGACGGATTTGGGTTTTCTCTTTTTCTTTTTGTTCTGATTTATCAAATGTAGGGCAATAATAGCCAGTGTTTCTTTGTCGCTTGATGACGCCATTATGCTAAGACAAGGCGAGATTCCAAGTCGTATCAACTCATTTATATACGATTTTATAATCTACATGTAGATAATGTAGATACTACACGTAGTTGCTACAAGTCGCACCGTGAGAACGGGCCTTAAACAACTTCCCCAATATTGTAGATTGCAGACATTCAAAATACCGACCGTTTTACTGTGGCCTCAGATTACTAATTGTTTCCCCATTGACTTTAATTTAATGTTAATTCTCGTCTCTTAGACCGGTTGTAACTTTTGCCCAAATATTCGTTGGGTAAAATTATTTCTGCCACAGATGGGGCAACATGTGGCAAACTCTTGCCCAAGGGCATGTATGAGATTCTTCATGAAAAACTTGAGATACACAAGCTAGAAGTAGACAGCTACATTGGTGACGACCCGGGAATATTTAGTGATCTGTGTCCTTTAAATTTGTGTCGTTATAAGGGAGATAACTCTGAATAAAATACCTGTCCCGGTGGATTACCTGTAACCCGAAGATTGTTACTATTTATAGATTTATCGTCACACAACGGTATTCTTTGTGACTAAGACGAATGACAAACTGAATCCTCATTCGAATACACACTCACAACAGAAGAACTAACATTGTGCACGAAGGGAGTTAGAAAATGAACACATAAAAGCTGCAAATAATTCAAAATGACGTCGTTAAAAGTATTGTTATTGATATTAATAGGTATGTATATCTTTTATGTAATGTGTTATTGTAGTATTCGTTATATGTATCGATCACTTTGTATTTAGGTCACCGGCAAAGCACCGTCTGTGTCCCGTTTAAAATGGTAGTCATTTTCAAGTTACATTGATTTAAACATTATAGATAAATAAAAATAAATAGGGTCGTGTATATATTGTTTCATATGTATATATACTTAAAGCGACCCCGTTGTTATAAATGTCGGGTGGGGCGGAAACCCCAAGGTCCCGTACAGGTACACGTTGGCGTGCACCTGAAGAAAACATTACCAAGAATAGTCTTTAACGGGTTAAATTCCCCCAATAGCACACTGCTTGGTGTATGTCCGCCTTCATAAGCATAGACAGTACATATAAGATGGACGTTAAACCACATTTCTGTTATGAATGCAATATAATGTATGACGCATGGTAACAACACCCATTGTCATGATACCGGATTCATAGAAAATATCTTTTGTTCAATCAACTGAAACGATTACACAATCTTCCACGATACGTCAGGGTTTAAGTGTTGTATTTGAAACCGCATCTCAGGTGATAAACAATATACAATGTATGTATGATTAATGACAAGCAATCAACAATATAAAAGGAAAGTAGGTCAGAACACAGTTATGTGTAGTATGGGCCAAAAATGGGGTCGAAACATCATTTACTTTGACAAAAACATGATCCCTGCTGTGCATAAGTGACGTAAACTAAAAATACCTTCTTAATAATACCTAAAATAACAATGAAGGTTTCTAATCATAACTGATACTAGATTAAAGAAATAGCACAGTACATATAATAGCATCACAGGTATTCCTTGGTTGTATAATAGATTCGGTTCCAGGTTTTCCGTCAAGGAAGGCTGCCGAGGTGTGTATGACCGAAGAAAGCTACCGTTGGCTCAGCCCAAGGGAGTTAAATCCGCGAATTATTTAATGAGTCAATAGACTTTATTTTGTTTTAAATAGAAGGGTTCGCATGCGTATCCTATAAAAATTGGAGGGGGGGGGCTCTATGATAGCGATGCGTATTTTTTAGCATTTTATCATGAGGGTTTTTTATGCGAGACAGACAGAGAGGGACAGAGAGGGACATTTTGTCATGACACCATCCTAGATTTCTATCACATTCACCACACTTTGTCTGGGCTATTCCTGCCTAGTTTCCTACCCATACCTTTAGTATCACACTCAAGATTGGAATTTCAGTTTATTTTGTGCATTGTATGTTTCAACCGATGTGCATGTCTGACTTTGTATACCGCTGTAATTAGTCAGGATACATGTATTATATACTTTTATAACATTGAGTGTTGGGTTTCATTTCTTTTGGGTTTTTTTTTGTTTGAAATTATAATACAGAATATAAACACCAAGTTTTTTTTATTTTGCATACATGACTGATATTGTATACCGTTATTTAAATGTACGAACAATTAGATGTTGTCTTTAAAGTGCAAATGACAACCAACCAGATACCGGGGAAGTATTTATTTTAGGAAGGTGATGATTATAATAGTCTGTTTAAAAGTTCCTAGTAATTTTTCATGTGATGTGTAACCAGATGTCAAGTATCGTAATAATACTGTTATATAACCTTCGCTACCATAGAAAAAACACAAACACAACTTTATTGATAACAATCACTAGCAACTTTAATAGTGAAACGTTTCAACAAGTATCAAGCACAGGGTAACGACAAGAGGACACTTGTTGAAACGTTGCACAATTAAATTTGCTAGTGATTATTATCCATAAAGTTGTGTTTGTGGGGTTTTTTTTCAGTGTTAGTCCTGTCACAATATTTCGCCACCATAATGTAAAGGTATATTGTCGGTCGACAAAGGGTCATGGTGACGAATTTAAAGTACGAAAACATGATTAATAAACTTTAAGGATATATACTAAGAGATGTTAAATATACAAGTTGACATTCTGTTGTTTATTTTTAGAATTTGTATTTTGAATATTAGAAGCAATGTTAAAATTACATTTTAAGAAATGTACATCATAATGATAATTATAAAAACATCTGATATACATTTGATATGCTCGATAATAATTATAAGAACATCTTATATACACCTGGTATGCATGATGATAATTATAAAAAAAAAACATCTGATATACACCTGATTCGCATGATGATAATTATAAAAATGTTTGGTATACATAATGCTAATAAGAAATACATACTATTAAGTTATACAATATATCTAATATAATTATAACTATGGATACATTAATGTACAATAATACAATGATATACAATGGATACGTCATTTCTAATCTATACAATCCGTAATATATCTTGAATTGTATATGACTACAATCCTTCGCGTCATGTTTAATTGTGTCCGATAAATCACAAATCATATTGAATGATCGACTTGATATATTTAAATAGATTATACTTCAACCCATTTAGATAATGGCTTTATTTTCATTATAGGGAAACTTTGCAGCATTATTTTGAGGTGCAACTTATCTTTGGATATAACAGCCTCATATCATCACATAAGTGTACGCATATTACGATATAGTGCTGACCAGCCATATACTGCAAACAGTAAATGACCCTAATTTAGTGACTTATTTATCAATAATGATAGGGTTCGAGTAGCTAATGTAATTGAAACTGATGGATGAACAGACTTAGATGTTTAAACAATGTATTAAATGACCCAAAACAATGGATGGGATTAACGATGACAGGTTGACATGTTAACGACTTAATAGCATCAATCTAAAAGTTAATCCTTCAAGCAACAGCGGATTATCACATTGTTAAAATACCTCTCACCCCTAAGAAAAAAAGAGGAATTTGAGGAATAAGTATGCCAAGTTGTATGGCTGTCGTACTTGAAGGCGGGGTCTAGACATTTTTCGAATAGAGTCCCCTCAAGAAGAACAACAATACATGAATAGCATAAAAAAAAAATATCGCCTCTTGCTCAGTTCTTGGTCCAACAATAGACCCAGATTTCAATGACTTTAGCTCTCAAGTTCGTATACACGATTCAGACTGGTATCAACAGTTTTCTTTTAACATAAACAGAGTTCTTCTTTTTCAAGCTGGGAGCCACCGTGGCTGAATGAGTATGGCGTTTTCTCGTTAACCTGCCGTTTCACGTTCGAATCCCGGTATTGGCCGAGGAAGTTCACCGAGATTGTCAGGCGTGTTTCACCCTTGTCAATGCTGCAGGGCAGAATTCCTGACAACCAACAACGTAAATTATAGTCGTTCGGATGGGACGAACAAACCCAGGTCCCGTGTACACATTGGCATGGTACATGTAAATGTCATTCGATGTAAGAGTAGGCCTTAGCGCCGCTGCCTGGGCAAATCTTTTCTCGTTGCACACTGCATGGCGTATACTCGTCTTTATTAGTCCAGTCGGGGTAGAACAGTACGACGTTAAACCCGACTTCATTTTATTTTTTCAAATTGATTAAATAAAAAGATAAATAAAAATAGGTTTATCACACTCGGGCAAATTTATTTACAACGTATTCATATTTTAACAAGTGTGATTTACTATCTAATTTAAACGTCACAGACGTGTAGCTGTAATTTAAAGTGGTGCTCTCACTGCCGATCGTCGCTGATTGGTAAAATTCTTTTTCTTCCATTTCACTTGCTTTGACTATATAATAGTCCAAGTGAATATGTTTTACGTACATTGTGTAAAGAAAATAAATTTTTCAATCTCTTGCTTGAATTTAGAAGTTGCAATCTACGAGTCATAAAGGCCGTTTGTTTTGTTAGGGGTGGGGTGGGTGGCCTTTTGTGTGTGAGTGGAGGGGGGGGGCAAAATCTACTCCATGTTCGATGATTGTGTCTGTGTTTTGGGGGGTTTCTTTTGCGCCGTTGGTTAATGACTTTAAATTTTTAATTTGGTGAACCATTTTGTTACCACTTTAATAGGGCGTGCATTTAAGAAATAAATAATAACCAAACTAAATGTCATGGGTGACAACTGATAAGAGTGTTGACCAAAAATAGTCCGTAAATTATTTATACTTTATTATATTTTTATTTAATCTTTGTGTGACATTCTCAATTGAAAGTACATGCAATGCACTACAAAATGTTTCCGTAGCAATGGCAACAAACAATCTTAGCCCAAAAGCCATCGCCACCGAATCAGATAGCAATTATGGGTCATTCCTTTCATTGGGCCGTTATCTTATCCACCAAGAGTCCAGACTTGGATTTGAATTAAGGACTGCAATCTATCTCCATCTATGTTGTTTTACTTGTCATGCCTATTCCTTGTAAACGGGCTTCGATTATGCTTTTCATTAAAATCATGACAGCATACACGGGGTGCATGGACCCAACGGACAGTTTGTTTATGAGCTGATCCCATCTCTTAGTCGACATAGCAACCAAGATTCAGATTACCATTAATTTCCCCAGTGACTTTAATTCTGATGTCTTATATATTTTCCATGTTCCAACTTTTTTACATTTTCGTGGGACTGAACGCTTTCCAAGCCGACCTAACCAGCAAAGGACCATATCGTTATCTTAGGGCGGCGTTTTATACAAGGAAGGTGTCTATTTTGTCGGATGGTGTGAAAATTTGGAGATCGAAAAAAGAGTAGACCACAGAGCCGCGGTCTGGGCAAGATTTCAAACATAGTACACTAGGTGGTAGTATGTCTATACAATTTTCTTAAATTATTTTTGTGTAATTTGTATTTCAGTTGATATATCTGTTTGTGAATTTGAAATATATAAAGAACTATGTCTGCAAATAGATAATAGGGTGGACAATTGCATGAAAACATTTGAACAACCTTATATCAACAATAGAGAAGATGTTTCAAAAATCACTAGAAAAATTAACGGTAGATCTTTCATGGATCCAGCTACATATTCGGCAATAATACCAGAAGTCTGCAGGTGAGTTTACAAAGTTCTGATTTCTGCACTATTAAGATCGTCGACGGCCATCACCTCCAGTGTATTGTAACGGCTACTACTACACCGCTTGAGATCTACGCCTGCCTCCATGTACGTCAGACCGGCGTGGTGTTCTTACTGCTCTGTTACGTCGACGGAAATTGATTTCTTTTAGAGCGCGGAAAGATCACCATAAGCGTGGCAATAGCGTGGTGGAAACCCCAGTTATCGTACTGTGGTCTCCATGGTCGCCAATGATAGCACAGTAATAGCGTTTGTGTTAAGGATGTTCAAAACAAACGTCAAGATCCTACGATCTGATCATAAAGCTGTGAGAACGCTGCCTTTTCAGTTTTGTAATATTAGAGGACATTTTCTGGCGCTTTGTTCACGTGTGCCTCTGACGTTGTGTATTTTCGGGTTGCCGTACGGTCGTAGTGGCGCAATAAGGACACCACAGCGGTCAATCGGGGGCACGGTCGAGATGTTATATGAGATTCATTTGTTTTTGGGGTTAAACGTCAGCTTCCACAGATAGATGTAAACTTTACTTTTGACCCGACCTGTCTAATATATCCTATTATTTTGTGTCCTATTTTCCAAAATTTCAGTCGCTTGGATAACTACGAAGTTTTACTAAGATGTTCGTATACGGCGTTAGAGTCCTGTCTGTCAGTCGAATATAGATATATGCTACCTACACAAGAGAGATTTATTCAAGGGTTTAGATATTTCTGTCGTAGATACCAAATGAAAGGTAAGAGTGGCGTGGATGGGACGTGTTCGGGTGCTTGAGAGTTTCAATACGGTTTGTCTCCAGCAACCTTTTTTGAAATTTGTAAAGCCCTGTTTCCACACGACGGAGGTCCCTTACACATGGAGGACAAATAAACTAATCAGAAGAAACCCCACTGTCCATGGAAAATGTTTCCCCTTGCATTGCACGTTGAAATATAGAAATAGTCAAGAAATGGCCGACGTATTATGTTGAGGAATAATTATATAAGTCTAAATTTCATTTCATTTAAATTTGTTAATTCCTCATCCCAACTCAATTTTCTTTTATCTTTTGTGGTTGGATAAACCATTCTGGTTTTCGAGAATACGCCTCGCCATTGGCTAAATGAAAGGACGAGTCAGGTCAGCTGAACACGAATTTGAATAAGATATTGTTATATTGTATGCATTTATAATTCTATATGATTTGGTATCTTTTTCTTACACAGAACTTACTATTCAGTGTCATGAAAACAACACTCGACAAGTGAAACCACCAGAACAAAGAATTTTAGATTTTGAAACAAATATGACACAGTGTATTCGTAAAAACACTGTCTTCCAACCAGCAGTACAGGTCCAATCACAGTCATCGTCACAAACAAACACCGCACAGAGAAATATTGATACACAATGCGCGTAAGTTTAAACAATCATTTTAAAAATGCAACAAATGCAAGATTAAGTAATGATACAAATAGAATAGCCATGAAAATAGGAAAACCTCGGCAACCTTCGGTACCATATTAGTACATATAACCTCGGCTGTATGACGAATTCCTCCATTGAAACAACTTTCAAATTTCCGGATTAAAAATGGCGGCGCCCACGAAGACGCCCGTGAAGAGCTTTTTTTATCATACAAAGCTTCCCCAGTCTGAAACAGTAGTTCTTCTTTCAAGGTTGTCTGATTTTCTTTAAACAACGGACAACTTTACTTTTCAATGAAAACACTACACTCACTTCGAGCGCCGCCATTTCGATAACTTCTTTCTAAAAGCGTCGATAATTGCAGATCAATTGGATTATTTTTAGCATATACGGTGGGAAGAAACCTACGAGGTTGACAAGGCAGCACTATCCCCAAGCCAGATATGCCCGCTCTGGGTAAATTCAGACTCAGTTGAATTTATACTCAGACATCACAGAGTATGTGGGGGCGGGCCCTTAGCCACGGGGAAGGGGTGGGTGGGGGTGTCTTAGCCCCCCCCCCCCAAAATAAAAAATCGAATTAGCCCCCCCCCCCCCCAAATATTTCGCCAACAATAATGATGTCTTAGGAGTATTCTTAGCCGGCCAAATCCTCAGCCCCTCCAAAATTTTCTGTAGCCCCCCCCCCCCCAAAAAAGAAATAAAAATAAAAAAAATAAAAGCTGGGGGGAATCCAGAATATAGAGAAGGCTATTTACAATTAAGCCCCATCGTCACAAGATAAGGCCGAAACATTTATGTGGGTAAATTCAGACATGACGCAGTAGGACGGGTTAATTCAGAATATAAGAGTGGTTATTTAAAATTAATCTTCAGGGATGGGTAATCGTCATAAGATGAGGCCCTACCTAATTAACTAGGACAAATGACAAACATTTCTCTAGAAATTAGGGATTATATGCATTTATTGGTCACACCTTTATCTATAACATAACTCACGTATTTACGTATGGCGATAGACATTTTAAACTTTGATCTGTCTTTTAATATTGTAAATAGCATAAGTTGTTGTAGAAAAAAACTGTATGGGATGCTTTTGGGAGTTACGGCTCTTTGAATAATGGTTTGTCGTATCCAGACAATAGTACAACAAGTTAAATTAAACTATATTTGACATCACTGCACGAACCCCTGGTTATTTAATGTGCCAACTTTTAAAAGCATTGCATGGTGTTCCTTTTCTTTTGAAAACGGACATAAGATTATATTGCACATAAATACCTTTATGTGAAAAGTTGGGTAAAAGTTTTGATTTTTGTCAATTTCAGGAATTACAATGTTGGATATAGATGTGTGGAGAATATATTCTATTACCGATGCCACAGAACCAGAAATATTTACTTAGAATTTTACCACTATCTAAGACCATATGCGTGTTCAGCATCGCAACTGGCCATACCATTATGGCTTATTTCTTTATTGTATTTAACCACAAAAGTAATTTTATCAAATGTTAGTACATAGTATAGTATTTGAGTATTCGGTAGTTCAGCTTTTTTTATAACTTGAATACGGGACTGGGATTTTATATACAACAAGTGCCACCGTACCATGGACCAAGAATTGAGCATGACGTCATTACCGCCATCTTTGAAATGCTACCTCATCAAAATCAAAAGAAAATTCATATAAATGTACATGTCTTAAACTTTATTTTGAAGACCGTCGGCCCCAGGAAGAACAACAAGAACAAAATGAGTAGTACATGAGGTCCAGTTCCTAGTAGCCCAGTTCTTGGTCTGCAAATAACAAAAAAAAACAATCATACAAAAGATATATTATCTCAGAATTTTATCGATCAACTATTAATTAATGTTTTAAATGGATAGTTTATAAAATCCCGTTAATTTCTTAAGATTTTAAGAGTTAGAGTGGGTCAGCAACAAAACCGTTCAGTCATAATCCATGTCATATAAGGTGGTCAATGTAACTGCAATCTGACACTCGAGTACGCCCATGGCCCTTCTTTTTTTCTATGAAAGGTTGCTAATCCGTAATAAATTGTTGGACTGGTTTACCTTGACCTTGAGAAAATGATTAACTATAATTATAACACATTGTTGAAGGTCTTTTTTTTTTGTCAATGTAAACACTATTTAGGATGATGCGTTATTTTAATTGTAACCTTGTTCAAGCTTTCTATGTTGCCATGATTTTTGTTTGTTTGATCTCGTTTAACCGATTATTTTATTTCGTTGAGTATATGTGGTTGTTATATTTTAAATAAGCATTGTTCTACCAGATCATATAAAGAATTTTGTTGTCATAATTTCGTTTCATTTATTTCCATAATTCCATATTTTCTCCAACATCTTCCAGGTTCTTTTAGGCCTACTAAACTTTGTGTGGTTTTCTTGAGAATTAGTTACTGTTTATGAATCAAAGTAATAATGAAATTTAGTAATGAATTAGTCTACCAAAGATTTCAATTAGGTTTAAATAGCTTGTGATTAGCGTATATTAATTAACTAATTATTGGAGATTACGAATTATTAATTATGTAATTGAATTACGATGTTTGTAGGTTAATCCCCAAGTACAGGTTTTACTGTACATGTAAATACCATAATTCACATATATACTGGTAATTTTGGCTTATACCATAATTCAAATATATTGGTAATTTTGGCTTATATACCATGATTGAAATGAAGCTATAATTTTAGCTGATGATTACAATTAGGCTGTTATTTTAGCTTATGATTAAATGAAGCTTTAATTCTAGCTTAAATACCGTGATTAAGATTAAGCAATAATTTTAGATGGCAATTAAAATTAAGCAATAATTTTAGCTAAAATACCATGATTATCATTATATGTTGTAATTTTAGCTTAAATGCCATGATTACCATTATATGTTGTAATTTTAGCTAATGTACTACGATTATCATTATATGTTGTAATTTTAGCTAAAATACCATAATTATCATTCTATGTCGTATTTAGCTCATACACCATTCGGGCATTATATATTATCTATGTTATTCATTTCAACTTTCTTTCAAAGCACCTATACTCATAGGTGTACTTCGCACGTGACCAAAGTTCGTAATTTACAGCAGGTGCAATTCGTGTGTCCAAATGGTTGCGTTGAATGTGACGTTTATATACCACATCTTCATATGTCCGTTTCATTGATGTACGACGCAAATCAATTACCACTGCGCAGACTCCACTAGGGTGACTAAAAACAAACGCCCATCTACCGACGATATTTGCTCTGTTTGAATCAAGATAGGAATAAGATACAGATGTCGTTATTTCAAAATGACTGGATGTACATGTAGACTATATTATTTTATATATTAACAAAGGGGCGCAACCCGGTCCGGACATTATTTGAAGTTGTAATACAGTTGTTAGTTTTAGTGATGGAAAATCGCCTCATACTTTCGCCTATCCAGTAAATAACGCCATGTTTGAACTTTTACCCTTCCTTTTGAAAACATTGGCCATGGTTGTCAACATCGAACCTCGGCTGTATGACGAATTCCACCATTGGAACTACTTCCAATCTCCCGGATTTGCCGATTGCACGATTGCGTCCTATAATTATAGTGTTATATTATTATGTTTATAAGTATACTCAATTAATCAGCATACATAAATTAGTATTCATTAATTAGATATTATGAATCTCACGTGATACTATTGAGTTTTTGTTTGGAATTATTGTATAATTGTAAATTAGCCATCTTTTCTTACATACTTATATTCAATTGTTTATAATATAGATAAACATGTTTTATATATATAAAATAATTTGCTAAATTGATGATTCATTAATAAAATTTGGATTGTACGACACGTTAACTGAGTTTTATCAAGAAAAAGGTGTATATATGTTGCTTTGGTTAAAATACTCGTTAATTTTTAGAACTAAGTGGTCTTGAAAATAGACCCCGAGTAACCTCAGGGCAAACCACGATCCAGGAGTCATATTTCATTAAATTATGCGTGTGACACTACGGGTAGGATAATGTCGGGACTATCCTGGTCACGGACTATAAATAGCAGCCTGCGACACTACGGTGTCACAGATGGGACAATGGCGTCTAGGGCTTTTCTTCGGACTTCACGTTGTGGCACTGTGACACTCTTAAAGACACATACTCTGTGTCCGTACGGCCAAATCTTCTGTGTCACACTGTCGTTTGTTTTAGGTAGGACTTGACGTTGTGATCAATAAGAATTCAACTCTTTTCTGTACTTTTGAGATATTCTTTATATGTTACAATAATATATTCTACAGCACAGATACAACTATTGTTCTCTTTAGGTATATAAACGTTATTTCGCCCAGCAGTCTCCCTCGGAACTTCCATAATGTCTTGTCTACGGTTTCATCATGACGGCTGCGTCCGGCCAGAAAGCCAGGCCATCTCCCGGGGCGAACTTCCCCTTGGCTCTCTCGAATGTTGTCTGCGTCCAGCCTGGAAGCCGGGCAGCTCCTGGTATGTACTTTTCCTTGGAGCTTTCGAATGATGTCTGAGATTAAATCAAACGAGTTCTCTCCTATAAAGAAAGTCTAATGCGTCATCTTGTAGGGCGGGACAATTACCATTTATGGGTAATTTTTTTGTTTTGTAAAGGCACCGTTTTACATCAACACTATTCTAGTTAATTGTACTAATCTGGGCACGTGAAGACTGGGCGATAGTACCCTACTTTCCAGAAATGGATACTGACATATCTGTCTGCGAGTTATTCTAAGAAAGTAGTAGAATAATGCAAGCTACTTCATTACCCTAGTTTCCGTCATACATCATGTAGGTAAAGAATTCTATATTAAACAGAACACTAAGTCTATAGTGTTACATGCGTTCTAAAACGGGAAATAGACACGTTTCTAGGTAATCACCAAAGGACAAAAAGTGACTTTCGATTTCAGAAGCTAGGTATTGTGTTACATCGGATAAAATAACAAATTTCAGAATGTCACACCTTTATATATTGGATTTATCTTCTTTCGAAAACTGTTGTGTAGAGAGAGAGAAAGAGAGAGAGGGAGGAAGAGATAGAAATGGAGTTTAACGTCCACTCGGTGAAAACTATGTCATTTCGGAACTAACATAAAGTTTAATTTTTCAGTAATTAGCTTATGCATAGGGGAGAAAGAGAAATGGGGTTTAACGTCCACTCAACACAAACTAGGTCATTTCGGGACTAACGTATGGTTTAATTTTATTTCAATAATTCGCTTGCGCATAGGGGTCTTTAGCTGTGGGAGGAAACCGGAGTGCCCGGAGGAAACCCACGAGGTTGAGAAGGCGCCCATATCTCCATGCCACATACGCTCACACCAGGGCTCGAAACAACAGCCGCAAGCTAGAGGTGACCTGACAGCTAGAGGTCGAGGCCATCCCACCCACCCCAGCTTGTGCATGGGTTTTTTTAAGCAGTGGAAGGAAATCGGAGGAGCCAGAGAAAACCCACAAGGTTGGACAGACGATCCCACTCCTTGTCACGTACAACCGAGGATTCAAATCCACGCCAGTTGACTCAATGACTGGCTTTATGATTAGCAAACCATTCGGCTACCCCCCCCACCCGACACTGTTGTGGAAGATAATTAATTTCATGGAAGTTGCAGTGGCAACTACATTTGGGTTGGAAGTGAAATGAATTGAAACGGGGTTTAACGTGCAACTATTTTTCACATAACCAGGGCTAATGGAAGACGTGCATACGCCTTGCAATGTATTAGGGGGGACATTTTACCCGGCAGCGGCACTATTACCTACTCTTTTATGGAATTCCAACTGCCAAGGGATCTTTTACGTGCACATCAATGTATACACAGATCCTCGGTTTTCGTCACGACTAGAAAGGTGTCCTTGTCAGGCCCTCCATCTTGCATATATGAGTTGGAGTGATCAGGATTTTTAAATAGACTTAAAGTAGAAACGTATTCTTTATTACGTAATGTTAATAGTCTATGGACATAAAAGGTGCATTTAGTCACATGACAAGCCCATAATCATGTTTCTAGACCCTCGGGGGCTGGGATATTGAATAGATTAGACCGCCGACACCATATAATCGGTAAGCCTTAAAATAGAAGTCACTCATTAAATGGAGACTTCGTTTATTATCATGACAATTACTTGTCCCATAATAAAATAATTTTCCTGAAATTTTCAATATGTTCATTTTTCGTCATCTATTTTTGTTTAAGAAAAAGACTGTTAAAGCAAGAACATACACGACCTCTTTATCGAAATCTTAAATAATACATCTTGAAGTGCAATTGGGTCATATCGCACGTAATTTCATATTTTGTGCATCGATTGATAGCTTTAATGATATATTAAAGTTTCCGCCACGGGCTCGCTTTAACTTATCTGTGTCTAAAATTGATCTGTCAATTGGAAGTCATTTTGTTATAAGTGTCAACCGTGTTAAAAGGATATAGATTCATAATGCGTGGCAACATCTCGTTGTTATGAACTTGTCTGTGATAGCAACGGGTCGTCGAGTTCGATCCGATGGCATGTCTTTTAAAATCCGTCAATGACAATGCGGTATTTATAAGATCTTCTATAAATAATGTACACCACAAAGGAAAACAGCGTATCAAAGGTATAAACCAACATAATTGTGTACAACAGATTTCTATAAAGGACACGATTTACGACACGGTGACAGAATTCTTATTAAAGGATTGAATAATCCTCGCTGTAGTAAACGTTAAAATAAACACCAAGTGTGATTTTATCAACGTATATTGAATAAGTAAAATATATTACGTTTCTACTGCTTAATGGATCCGCCATTCTGATTTAAAAGGAATCCATTATGACTGTGTCGTGTGTAAACTGTTTATCAATGTAACACAGAGGGAGATGTAAATACTGTTTAAATAGGGTATACGTGTGTTTCCTTGAAAAAAAAAACAACGGAAGTTTGTAAGTATTCTATATTATGGTCATTGATTTTAGATTTAAAAACGGAATTACGCATGTCTTGGTTTTATAGTTAAGGTACATGTATATCAATGCAAACGATGTTTTAAATCTATGATTCATCGTCTGTGTAAAAGAGGCGATATTTATGACGATATAGAGCGCCACCAGAGTTCTTTGCACAGCATCGATTAAAATGGGGCAGGATTTTTTTTATTTTTTAATTGGCGAACTATCGTTTTTCGGGATTATTGACAAGGTTAATAGTTGGATCCGTATTTAGATGGTTAGACCTATTTGTTAAGGTCAACTCAATTTTCGTCAAGATGGCTAAGATGTAAATAAGGTTAGAGCACGTGATTTTTGGCGAGATAGTAAGTTAGGGTTATGGTAAGCTTTAGGGCTAGGGTTGGAGTTGGGAGTAGTGATAGACCTTTTAACATCTCTTGAACGTTGAACAAACTTAGAATTGACCTTATCAAATAAATCTAACCATATTAGGAGATAGTGTGTGAGAAAGATTTCTGTTCAAAAGTCATGCGACTTGACTTTAGAGACTTCAATCCACAGTAACAATGCGCAATCTCGGTTTCGATTCCCTTCAGACTTCTTGTATACGTTGCTAGTCCTACCCAACACCGAGGATTACTACAGCTAGCCCTATTAATGTTTAGAGGGGTATTTTTTAAATTTAACATAAATGCAAACAATTATTTAATATATGAATTGTCATGAATTATATTCATAACAATGGAATGGCTACAGATGCACGGAAATGACGGATAATTTTTGGGGGGACCCTCCCCCACCCCCTCTCAGCGGAGTGCCCCGTCTCCGCGGTCAGAGCCCTCATTTGTGGCGTCCTCCCCCTTTCAAAATTCCTAGATCCACCCCTAAGAGGTGATGCTGTATTGTACTGATATATGATACATTTTCTTCGAAGCCGGTATTCAGATCACCTTTACACAATCTACCCGTATTGTTATGACGTAGGTCTCCCTTATTGGGGTGTATTTTGGGAATTTTTAAACACACATATATCAGAAAGTGTCTTCTGGGTTTAGCCTTCTGTAAACAGTATTTTCGTGGAAGCAGATGTTAAACAATATAAGAAATTAATGTGTAATGAAAATAAAAATACCACTTTATGAACTCATTGTAATTTTTTTTTTATTTTCCGCTCAGCTGGAATCCCCACATTATGAGAGATAATGAAGCTCATTTACAATGTAATAACTCTAAAGGGTCCAACTTTTTTATACATCTATAAATAATTGTATTCTATGTGAGCGTAATTATTGATCTAATTGAAGTTTAACCTACATAAAATAATAAGAGTAGCTAATTACCACATAAATCGTTAAATGTATATAATGATAATTAACTCGTCAATACTACACTATCATTTATAATATCATATACCATAATTATTTACAATTTACACACTACATTGGCTTTAAAATCTGTAATTTGCTAATTAGACACAACTATCATTAGTCTTGTAATATCTCTGAAATGAACAAATGAAATGCAATGGGTTTAATGGGGTTTAACGTCCTACTGTTTTGCTCAGATTGACAATTGAAGACGGACATACACCAAACCGTGAGCTATGATAGAAATGGTGTCAACAAAGCCCAAGGGGTCTTTTACGTGCACGCCAATATGTTCATGAAACCGTGTTTTTCGTACAATGGAAACGACTATACAATGTCCTTGGCCAGGCCCGCTATCTGGTCAACAATCAATATAGTCCGGAAAAAATAGCATTAAATCTATATAATTTTTATACAGTTTCATTTCTTGAACTGTGTTCACGAACAGACATCTAGACGCTGGTGCATCACAAGTTTTATGACCACTTTCCTAACCTCTCGGGTTAACTTAAATTGGTTGGTTAGATAGTGTAATGGTGTTGCTGACTAGCGAAAACGAATCAAGCACATTTTGTTAATTAATGGTGGGTTTATTAGTATGTGGCCCTGAAAATGAATTACTAGCATTCGTTAATCAGCTTTCAGTTTTAATAGAAAACAATCGCTCTGGATCTTAGAAAAACGGGTATTATCATATACCGTAATCAAACAAACGACCAGACGGTACTACATAGCTAAACAAATATGGCAGTTATGTTCATAATGCACCCCCTTGCGCAAGTCAAAGACTTGTTTCAATTAATGTTGGATTTTGATTGGGTTTGTTTTCTTTGAGGTTTTTAATATTCAGTTGTTTTTAATGTTTGCTGGGGTTAATTCTGTGTTATTGTTGATGGTGTGTGAGTTATCGCGGTGTAATTATCATAGTTACGATTATAAAGATTTTCCGCACTTGAAGGCTTCTTTCCCAAAATGTTTGGTATCGTTTTTATGAGGTTTTTCCTGTATTTTATGTTTTGAATGTTAGTTGGATTTTGGATGGGGTCGTTGTTTTTTGTGAGAGTAATCGCATTCTAAGTATGGCGGTTTAGTTCATAAAGGCGCCTCTAGCTCGAATATATGTTTTCCAAAATGGTATGTTTATTAGATATTTATCTTGGTTTTTTTTCAATGTCTGTTGCGATTTTGTGTGTGTGTTTGGGGTGGAGGTATAGTTGGAGTGTGGTTATCACACTGTAATTTGTGTGAAATAGCTTTATTTAACGTCCGCTTCCACCGAGGTAATTATGGCAGTTAAGTTCATAAAGGCCCCTCTTTCTATCTTGAAAACATGTTTCCCTTAATACTGGGTTTTGGTTGGGATTGGATTGCGTTGTTTGGTTGCATTGTGGGGTTTTATTTGCTTTTCCCGGCGGTTATTTTGGTTGTCGTTGGCCGAGGTGGGGGTATTTTGATTAATTATGTCTGTTTGGAAAATGTCCGATGTTACCTTGATTTTTAATCGCCCGTCAACCCAATTTACAGAAAGATGCAAACTCAATTGATAGGTTTGGTTTGGGGGTTGTCTTTTGTAAAATTCCTAGCAACAAACCGAGTTAACCTGTCTTTATAAATTCACAACTTGTTTAATTTCATTAAATACGAGGAACTCATCAATTTTAATCAAATATTTTTCCCAACAAGTGGAAAAACATGACGGAAACCATCAGTTTAATGAATAAATGATTATTCTAACCATGTTCATAGAGTAATCTGATTTTGTGTAAATGAGAATTTCTTTGGGTAAATCAATAGTCAAGCATGTTCATTTAATTATTATGCAGTCTTTACATATCAAAATGTGAGCACTGAGCAGTCATGGGTGTGTCTTGAGATGATATTACTCAGAATATAATAAGATTTCTATGGTACCATGATTAGTGTTGTAATAGTTGGTAAATAGAAGTAAATTAATAACAACTAAGACAATCGATTTGAAACAAAGTGGACAACTATTGGACAAGAAACCCCGTAAGTTATATTATATAATTTTAGTGAAACTGACAGAGGGTAGGGACTAACAAATGGTACGAATTTATTTTAATAATTGGCTAGAGAGGAATCTTTAACAGTTAGAGTAAAGTAGGGCATCTGTAAAAAAAGAAATGAGGTGGAATTAATAAGGTACTATGATATCACATTTGGGGACACCATAGTAATTGTCCATTCAACAGTTGTCTGAGGTTGTACTAAGTGCGTAAATGTTGGCCACGCTTGGTTATCATGCAATACTAGTTTTGGATCAAACTTGACACAAAGGCTCGTGCGCAAGAGGGATTTACATAATAGACCTGTGTGAAATTTAAACCAAGTTCCACATATTTTTTTAAACAAACGAGTCTGACTCTCTACTGAGGCCTCATTACTCATACGACGCTCTTATAATTTATCAGGATATAGTTACTATATTCAATAGGTAGATAGATTATCCGGGGCTATTTTAATATCTAATCTCCTGTAGTTTCATCTTTTTGACAATTTGTATTTTTATATTTGATCAGGCATGCTTTTTGTTATAATGTAAATATTACACTTCCATGTTCTATGATATGTACTACTACTACTACTACTACTACTACAAAACTAATTATAATGATAATAGCAGAACAGTGGGGCGTTAACCTGCATTACATGTATAATGCGTTTCCTCTCTCAACTTTTAAATCTAGATCGAATTTTTTGTCTAGTTGTTGTGACTTCTTCCGATATTAATTTGACCAAGCTAATGTGTTATTGAAGCATCACAAAAGTGGTTTGTAATCGGCGATGAGCACGTATTATATACATTACTGTGACAGATTTAGAAATATCTTGATTGCATGTCTACTATATATCAAATTTAGCCTTTTAAACATTTTCATGCATCGCTTATCCCAACAACATTTCCCGTATGGTTAATTGTTTGATGACGGCCATTTATTCGATAAATATCTCTTTAACGAAGTTGGACGAACGCCATCTAAATATAAGCCGGTGTGTTTTATTGCCCAATATACTTCAAAACAGACAACTGTCCAATTTAAATATTACACGAATCAAGAACAGACAAACAAAATGGCAAACCTCTTCCAATTCGAATAAGCTTCTGGGTACACATTCAGCCCAACAAATCAAATTTTAACGCCCATTCGACACAAACAAGACATTTCGAAACAAACCCATGATGCAATTTCATTTCAATAATTCTCTGGTGCGTAGGGGCCTTTAGCAGTTAGATAAAACCGGAGGACCCGGAGTATACTCACAAGTTTGGGATCGAACAAATAACAGTTCATTTGACCCCCACCCCCTCCTCCATAACTTAAGTCACCATCTGAATTTCGACTAATTTTTTTTAGTTAGTTTTAACTTGTAAATATCTAATACTATATTTATATATGAGTTCTAACTTATAACTCAAAATGTCTCACCTTAGTTTCAACTATAGAAAGTTAAGTCAACCATAACTAAATATATTATTACAATAGCATTCTTATCTTCATTATTTATAAATGTAGACCTAATCTGTGTATGCTATAAATTGAATTAATCGATCGTCTTAAATCTATATATTGGGTATTCACAAACTTATCTCTAACAATACACTGATAAAAATAAACATAAACCACTGGTATTTAAAGAACCACATTTCAATTAAAGATCGTATGACTATTCTTTGGAACCTTAAAATAGACGAACATAGGTCTATGCATGTATATAAAGTAATTGTTTATATATAGAAGGGGATATAGGCGTCTGCCTTTTCCCCCATCCTAGCTTCTGTGAATAAATATTGTTTGGAAAAAAAACGTTATTTCAATTTTTAGAATATATCTTTTAAATTTTTAAATCGTGTTTGATGAAATGCGTGAACAGTCAAAATTGAACGGGTTTTTTTTTGTATTATTAGTATTTCGTTTGTGAATCATTCATTACTAATTACTTTCCCGTTGTCTTGTTAGGTATGTTTTTCTTTTTCATTACAAATGGCGCCCGACACGCTAATACAACATAAGATAACAAAATCAGGTCCTGATCCAGGATTTTATCGAGGAAGGGTCCATACGTTGGAGCAAAAGGTAATAACCAGGTTTGGTGTAGTCCCCAGCGGAGATAATGCGAAAATCATGTTTATATCATCTATAAAAGAGCAGATATGTGAACTACAACTTTAACAAAGGAAACGAAAACGGGGGGGGGGGGGGCTCATATTATTCATTTCCAATTATATGGAAAAAATTGAGTAAGAGATTTATCTTCTTTAAACTGACAACAAAATTGTAATATATGCTGGATAATTGGAAAAATATGATGCGTTCAAAAGAAACCATATAAATAATATGACCGACATAATTCATATGAGTTCTACATGTATTAAAATTCAATATTATATTCCCCATTTTGTTAAACATATCTTTCACAACATTAATGTATTGAATAACGTGGTCACAATAACAACAAAAAATATATATAAACTTTGGGAATATCTCACAAAAGAAACAATATTTGGATTTTTTTCTTTTTTAAAGGGATAGCACAATCTGTATCGAGCACGACACTCGCCATTATTTAAACCAATATGAGCCATAATTGTCGGATGAACAGAAGCAACACCAACATCCGATTTATCAATCTTCATGTAAAAACACACACTTTCTTCATATAAATGTTTTCGCTGGAGACTCAGGTTTTTTCCGTTTTAACGCTGAAAATATCCAACCTCGTATCAAAGAGAAAAACTCTAAACTACAAACTACGTGATCTACAATCGAAAACAAAGATGGTCGAATTTTAACATTTGCATTCTTACAGTGTTTAGAAGAACATATTCAATTAATCGATTGTTCTATCGATGTTTATTATCTACAAGTTTATGATAGATCAAACGAGGATTCTGGTCTTCAGATACTGATATACTAGTTGATGCATCTATATATACCATTTCATTTGATGTCATTAGCAGTTTCCATGTGTATGTAAGTTATTTATTGATAGGATATACTTTATCTTCGTAATGGAGGGATTATAAGACTCGTAAGTTATTCGAGTCAATAATTTCACGGGAAAATATCTGTAGGACATTTTATTGTTTACGTTATTGATATGTGTACTGCTATATGGTTTTTGATTTTAAAAAGGCTTATCGTTTTTAAGTTTGAATCAATGTACGTTAGAATCGGTCACCAAGAATCGATATGGTAAATATTATGATCAAAGCATGCATCATCCCATAGGTTTTTTCTGCCCTGAAACTGATGTAAATCTATCAATTATTATATTAAAATGTTACAAGGTGGGATGGGTACGACGCTAGCTCGCTAGCCTGGAGGTCGAGTGTTCTATCTCTGCATTGGATCAGAAAATTTACCAAGAGTTTCCAGCGTGATTCCCCCTTGTCAGTGATACAGGACGGAGGGCCCGACAAGAAAACTAATAAAATGAGGCCCCGTGTACACATTGGCGAACACAGTTGACAGTTGGAATTCGATATATAAGTAGGTCGTGTATCCACTGTCCGTTCAAAATTTCCCTCATTGCACACTGTATGACGTATGCCGTCTTCATTACCCCAGTTAGGAGCAGAACAGTAAGACGTTAAACCCTCATTTCATTTCATAAATATAAGAAAATGCGGGATTGTATGAAACATTATTACCGTGTTTATATACGACGTAGAAACTGGCATAATATATACTACTCAAAAGAAGTTAAGGGTCAACCAATTATTCGATAACTTTGTTAATAACGAGAGAAACCACCACGTGCTCGTAAGCAGTAGACACAGTGACGAGGCAAACTGTCGATCAGACGTCGAAAAAACATCTGGGAAATGGCCTGCCACACTGCCTGGAGGTTATCAGGTTGCCGATGATTGTCTCTCACACGTCTGCCCAACTCCCATGCATGCTCAATTGGTGCCAATTCAGGAGAGTATGCTGGCCAATCCATTCGTTCAATACCATTTTGGGTGAGAAAATCATTAACAACTCGTGCTCTATGCGGTCTAGCATTGTCACCTTGAAGAACAGAACCTGACGACGTCTTGGGATGACAAAAGGCTGTAAAATTTCGTCTCTGTACCTGTTACCCGTCAAATTTCCTTGGACGACGAAAAGAGGAATCCCGTGATGTACCGAAATTCCAGCCCACACCATTACCGTACCACGTCCAAAGCGATAGCGTTGTCTGACGTTAACATCAGCAAATCTATCTGCTTGTCTGCCATCATTGAACTGTGATGCAAATCGGGACTCATCAGTGAAGAGTACCCGCCCCCATTGTCGCCGTCTCCAGTCTCTATGACGTGTACACCAGTCACGACGTGCTGTCCTATGACGTTGAAGAAGAGGTGGTCGAACCGCTTGTCGTCGAGATCGAATGTTGTGGGCTCGTAGACGATTTCTCGTGGTCTGGTCCGATACCAGAACACCACTTACATTTCACAGTTCATCTCTCAGACATCTCGCTGTAACAACACGCTGACGTAAGGCCATTTGAATGTCATTCCGGTCTTGAAGTTTCGACGTTGACCTTGGCCTACCAGACCGTGGGCGATTCTGAATTGAATTGGTTGCCTGGAAAAGCTGCCAAAATCTCCCAATCACACTCTGGCTATAACCGATTCTCTGTGCCACATTCCTCTGTCTAAAACCCTGTTGAAGCCACGCAATGGCTCTTCCTCTGTCAAGTTCACTCAGCTGACGTCTGACCATGTTGAAATTTCAACTGAGAGCAGCACGGTCATGGAAGATTTTTTTTTATGCCGAAACTGTTCATGGAAAATGCATAGTGCACGTAAAAGGACATAGTCTGCTCCAAAAAGTCGTACCCTACTGCGTTTGAGCGATGCAAACAGTTTTGTGAAGTCTTGTTTCGGGCTTCAGTTTATGGTTTCTAAGGAGACTGTCAAAATCGTTTTGTTTGAAAATAACATATGCCCTGTACACAGGTTTTGTCTCGCCAGGATGTCGTGAACCACACGATTTCGTTTAATATAATCTTAATATAACAAAATCAACACCTTGAATTAAGCAATGGTTTGAATTTTTCAATAAAATATGATTCCTTTGCTTCTAATAGATCGTTGTTTTTGCTGTTTAATTGATATAACGGAAAGACATTAAAATTGCATTTGCCGCAAACATCGAGGTGTCGGCTCAGGGGTATCATCCTGTAAAGCGGATTAAGAATATGTTGTCGATGGTGGTTTATTCTTAATCTAAGCATATTTATGGTCTTTCCGATATATCTACCCTTACAGCCCGGACAAATTATATAATATAATCGGATTTACACGTCATTGTTTGTTTTACATGAAATGTAAAATTGTCTGTGATATTAATGGATGAACCTTCAATTATGATTGAACACGTTTTACATTTTGATTCATTACAGTTTTTAACTGTGGGTATGATTTTAGTTGTTAATGATACTTAATGGTATGCATATTATTTTATCGTACATATTATAGACATTATAGTAATTCATTGTTGTAACCATGACGTTATTACGTCACATCAATAACATTTGTCTGATGAAGCTTAATAAAGCGGAAAGTACTCACAAAAAACTAAGTTTTATTTCTTAAATAAAATAAAAATACATTTTTATGCTAACGTTTTCACCGCGATAGCATCAGGCATTTTATATATATTTCTGATATGTGCATAGGCAATTACCTGGTAGAAAAAGGGGTTGACCCTTAACTTCTTTTGAGTAGTATATTAAGAATACTGTCATCAGTATGTAATTAAATACATCCGAATATTAAAAGACCTTCATTTGGAATGGCTTGCACGAATATGATATCATTGTTTTGAAGGCCATATTTTGTCTTAAAATAGAGATGGCGGTATGAAATGTATAAAAACAATGTAATCTTAAAATAGCTATAAGTTACAAATAAAGGCTCTAAATAATGCTTGGACCAAAATGTTAAATAACTTTTAATTGCAGATATTTAATACAGATATTTATCTTTTAGTCTGCCATAGCTTAAGTTATAATTGGTCGAACCAATTTTGCTTAATATTGAACTACTATCAGGTTCTTCTATGACTGGCATTTCGTAATTGAACATATTAACACAGAGAACAATTTTATGGATACACAATTACTGAGTTCAATACTAAGCAACGTTTCGACAAGGATCCTCGCCAAAACGTCGCTTACTATTAAACTCAGAAATTGTGTTTCCATAAAATTGTACCTTGTGTTTTTGATGTTGGGTTTACACGTTCCAATTTCTACCAAAACTTTGGAACCTTATCCAATTTCCCGATTCCATCTGAATAGAATTTAGTGAAATGCAAATTACAAATTACAGTAGATGATTTTAATATCGTAAACGATTTATCATCCAAAATAATAAACAGTGTAAACATGACATCACCGGGTCTGTTCCTTAGTATAAAACGTTAGCCTTTATTATTGAAGCAATTATTGATCATTTATACTCAGTCCTTTAACACTGTCCTCTATTTTTTACAGGAAAATTAAATGAGCACTGAAAGAGAAATTCCGTCTGGAAATGTGTAACATGTAAATAATTAATATGGCTTGATTAGCCAGCTATTACCAAACTAAAGATAGAGTTGGTCTTCGTGAAGTATGGAATCTAGAGCTCTTAAAGAACTGTTTGTATCAGCTAAAATTTATTTTTGATAACATCATTTGCCTAATTGCAAAAAAAAATGGATTCTAATGCTAATTCGACAACGATGGCACAGAAGCAAGAAAATGTGTCACAGGGTGTCTTATATATTCCATCCATTGCGGTAGCTGTGTCTTTGATTCTGTTCTTGGGCATATCGTTCTACAGGTATCACCTCCGAGCTATCGAAAAGAAACGTTATCTTAAGGAATACGCCCAACAACATCTAAATACCAAACGAGAACGTATACGGGGCTACGTTTACAAACCACAGCCGGTGTCACATGCGAACATTTTCGCCACGCATTACAACAACGAATCTGACAATTACCGAAATTCTATTCCTGTAATGATATTAGACGAACCAGATAACAGCATCAGTGAGCAGGGAGTTAATACAAATGGATACCCCAAGAAACCCCAAACTCCTAAAAGTTATTTTGATCACAGTAAAATCGAAGCGGGTGAAAGTAGTTCTCAATACCAAGAAACCAATAGTAACATTCACGAAAACGCCATTAACAATGATGAAACGAATTCTAAATTAAATGTCAAAATTCCCGTATCCATGCTTTGTAATGATTGCAAACACACTTTACGTACAAAACGACCACAAGTGTCTTGTGGGGAATCCTTACAAGTTTACCGCGGGGAAGATAATCCTGCTTATTTTTCCGATAGTGAAGGTTTGTATGATCACCACCGCGGTTCAACAGAAACTGCTATTGATGCATTTCATGGGCCATCTCCCCATCATTCAACGAAAAAGAAAAAGCGAAGAAAACGACAGGACGAATTTCCTTCTTCACAGGAGAATCCATCGCGCCACATATTTCCCCCAGCACATTTTAGAATGGGTGTTATTAACTTGGACAAAATAAGGAAATGAACACATTAGGATGTGATTCTACGCCAACCTGTACGGAATACTGTGATGTGACCGCGAAGTGTGACATTCATTGTATAATTGATTCATTAAATTTTCAACTTCATAATAAACGATAAATAAACGTTTAGAACCAATAAGCATTTAGAAATATGACCCATTTTTCTTTCCATATTTATAGTACTAGATGTATAACGCCTTATTGAATTGATTTATTGTTTGTTATTCTATTGTTTACATTGGTTATTTCTGCATATACCTAAGCAAGTGGACCGCGGCTAACATCTGTGATAATCATTTTTAAACATAATTCTTTGAATGAGATCAATACGGTTTGTGTCTTTTTGAATAAAATTGCAACACTAAATCAGTTAAATGTGTCTATTTCGGGACTTTTTCTGGTTTCAAATGTTATATAATGTATTAGACATTAATGCACGTGACAACTTCTCTAGATCACCTGATATGTCTAGGTTATTGAGTGGATTAGACAAGGTCACTCACGTGACTCAACGAGAATGTCGATTGGGGTTGCCACTTCAGTTGATATTTCTAGAGTAATATCGTCATCATGGGGCAAACTTGAATTGACCCGTCCCGTAATAAAAGATGCATTGTGTAATAGCTAACTCTATATATTGCAGGTCATTCTTTTTTGGCTGGAAATATAAACTATTACTTAGCCATTTATTCACATGGCAAACAGATAATAAACTCTATGTGCAAAATATACTACCTAAATATCATATTATTTTCTTTAAGATGACGTAAGTAGCTACATAATGGCCGTATAACTGACATTATGTAAGCATAAATAAATTATTCAATGTGTATAGTTTAATCTCTGTATGGAACTATATTGTGATATGTATAGTATTATTAATTGATAGCATTACTTGTATTCGTAATAAACTCATTTAAATAAACGTGTGTTCCATTCAGTCCCACCATGGTCGGACATCTGACATGCTCTTTTATCACCGAAAATATATCTTTTAAGGGACATAATCCAGGGACAGATCCAGGAATTTTTGCAGATGGGGGGATTGCCAGGTTTCTGTTACGGAAAATTGCTCACCCACCCCACCACCTCTGAATCAGCCCCTGTCATCAGTAGATTGGTAGTTGGTTTTACTGGGTTTATAATCCGTTGTGTGAAGTTTTGGCCATACGTCTTGATCCATGTTACACCCGGGAATAACCTCCAACGTTGTTCAAACCCAATCGGATTAAAACACAGATACTGTTTCGTTTCGTTTTACTTGTCTTTACTACACTATAGCTAGGATCCGGAAGAGTTGTTATCATTGACGTGTCGTGGATGGTGTAAGGGATAAGCCATTAAAACAGTCTGTTACGACGAGTTTTAGGCGTGTTTTGCACGGGACAGTGGGTAATCCACTAGAAACGTCAATGCTGATTGGTTAATCAAATATCTGATTCATAGGGCTAAAAAGCCGCTTATATGACCTCTTACGCCACCTATCGCTACAACCGGTAAGATCGTCGTGTAGTGTAAGCCATCGAAAGTATATAAAACGAAACGAAATATAGATCTGTATTTTAAAATGAAATGAAATGGGGTATAACGTCCTACGGTTCTGCATCTACTAACCTGGGTTACTGAAGACGGACATCCGCCATAAAGTGCTATGAGGGATATTTTGCCCTTATATCGAATTCCAACAGCCAAGGGATCTTATACGAGCATTCCAATGTGTACACGGGACCTCGGTTTTACGTCCCATCCGAACGAGTAGACACCTGTCCCTGTCAGGCCCTCTGTCCTGCATCACCATTATGAATTTCGCCAGTATGACACTATTTTGGTAGCCTTCTAATTTAAGAATTATAGTTTTCCAAGGTTTTATTTTTTATTCGAGAAATGCTAATGTTCAGTAAATTTGTAGATGTTCAATATAGCATGTATTAAGTTCGTGTCTAGACTGGGTGTGGTCGGTTTTTAAAATGAATAACATTTCTGCCGTTTAAAAAAAAGTAAGTGCAGTGTGTATATTAAAGGGAAGTAACTCGAAACCTCGTAGGCGCTGAATGAAACGCGGTATTTAATGATTCTAATAATAGTCACCTTCTTTTCCCTTGCACTCTTCTTTAAGTTCTAGCTGCAATCTTTATAGATTGGTTGATCTCTGTTATTTGCCCCATCCGAACAACTAGGCAACATCATCCTTCTCCAGTCAAGTGGGAACTCAGAGTGAATGAATCCCACACTTTTTACTGCGTCCTTGATTATAGTGCTAGTTTAAACGGCCATATTCGGGTTTCCGTGACACTTGTACCCATGTAAGGCATAATAGGGGACGATTGAAATTCTAGAACTAACAAAACAGTTGTGGTATTATCAAAAAGGTAGCCGCAGTGGCAAATGAACCCTTGATAGTTTCAGTTTGAAATAAGGCCGTAGTTATACCCATCTTTATTTACTCAATTGGCGTAGGACAATAGGGGAGTGTGGGGGGGGATCAATCCCATTTCATTTCATTGTATGGCGCCATCATGGATCCCAAAAGCATTTCGTGCTTATCCAACTTCCAGCCGCCCAATTTCGGATGCCCAAATGTTTGACATTAACGTCACCCAAATTGTGATGGCTCTGGTATTTACAATTTTACCCATTCATTATGCGGGCGGGGCGGGGGTGGTCACTAAGAATGACGTTGATTCGTTTACAAGAAGGTGTTGGTTTCGTTCCCGGTATTGACGCAGAAAGTTCCTTGCGATTTCCAGAGCGGTTCCCCTTGTAAGTAGTGCCGGGTCGAGGGCCTGACAACTACAGCTGTCCAAGCCTTCTTATGGGACGTGCACGTTAAAGTCCCCTTGATATTAGGCTGTAGCGCCGCTGTCCGGGCACAATAAATTCCCCCATAGCCCATTGAGTGGCGTATGCTCGTCTTCATTAGCCCAGTTGGAACAGAACAGTAGTAGTTGAAACCTTAATCTATATCATTAGCAATCTTTGGCCTATTATAAAAGCTTCAACAAAAGCGGCTAATGAGTAATTAGCTGTATATAGATATATATATATAAATATATGTCTGAGAGTAGAATCTTTTATTAACTTTATATATATATACTATAAAAGATAATTACATCGGTTTCATGTACGTATTTTGTATGTTTATTTTTGGAACAAAATTGTCCTTTCTTTCGTTAAAGGGCATGTACGAATAGAAAAGAGGGTATTTTGAAGATTTTTTTTCTTTTTAAACGATATTTGAAGATAAATTACTTGCTTCTGATTAAAGGTTGACTAGCAATACTAATTATTACACACTTGACCCTTTATTCTGACTCGAGCTTATATATCGTTTTTAATTAACATGATCGTCGTTCGGATGGGACGAAAAACAGAGTTTCTGTTTACACATTGATGTGGACGTAAAAAGATAGCTTGATAGTTGGAATTAGATAAAGCCGTTGTTCTGGGAAAATGGTCTGTGCCCAGTTAATATAGAGGCTACCAAGAGAGTAATCATCCTCATTCGTATTTGATTTTTTTTTTTTTTTTTTTTTTTTTTTTTTTTGCCAACGAAATTGTGCTCGGCGCTGCATGGAAGATGTAAGACCTGGCGTCGCTGATATAGCGTTCCCTGCGCCAGGAAATTAAACATCAGCAACATAAGACCACCAATACGAATGTCTGGCGCAGCCATCTTGGATATGAATGCCCTTCACCCCGCATTCGGTCTTCCGCTTTTCATTCTGAATTCAATCCGAATAAATTGTAATGTGACGCACCGCTTTTAATCAGTGAAAAACCAACCCGAATTTCGGAGGCCGGTCTCCGGAATTCGCATTGAATGCGCATATGCAGCGTGAAGGCAGCTTTCCTGAACGCGAATCGGAATTAAACATTATCCAGAAGTAGGATTGATAGGTGCGTTCACACTGGGGTATTTCTCAACGAACTTTGATTTTTGGAATAAGAATGCTATAATTAACACATTCTGTTGCTAAAATGTTAAAACTATTTTTGTTTGTAGCAAAAGCAAGATATTCGATGTCGGCTGCTGGCCTATTTGCTATATCCGGGTTATTGATTCGGGTTAAGGAATATGCTTGAGATGAATGACCTCCATCTCTGCTATTAGGCAATCGGTAGTTACTATAGTTATGCGCAGTGTGTCGCGGTTAAATTTACATTCAATCCGAATAAGTTGTAACTCACGAATGTTTGATTGTATTTAAAGATGGAGAACCGTTTGATGTGTATGTATATTGTAACTATATATGTAATGTTTAAAGATGCTTGCTTTTTTATACCTTTCCGCCTAGAAGATGATTTTATTGGATTATTATTCGCCTTTATCTGTAGGAGTGGTATGCCAATTTTTCTGCTTTAATGATTGGGCTGATCTTCCAATACGGAATGTAATAAGAAAGGAAAAGATGGATTATGTGCTGCAGGTCATAATGTATTCAATTCCGAAATTTAATTAAAGATGCCGCGTATTGCATTACATAATGACTTGACTCACGCGTCTTTATTGCATTAATAAAACTACGTGGTGTGGATAAAGTTTACGATTGTCAACTCTACGCGTTAGAGATCCCTTTTCTTAAAGATGCATTATATAAAATTTAGATGAAGAACATTTCTTTCTTGTTATACTAGTTCAAAAGTAGATAAGGATAAAGGAATATAATATAGACTATTTCAGTCAAATTTGTTTCATTTTGACGCAATAATCTCGATTATCTAGCATCATTGCTACGATACGGAAGTGTATTAAGGCCAAATAAAGATAAATAGGAGATACTAAGTCGTAATTAGGAGTACTATTCCGCGAAGGAGTTACACCCATTGCAGTAACACGAGAGATCCTTCAATTCAGCGTTACGTGGCCTTCCTTCGGAGGTCAATCACATTTCCTTTTTCAATTTCAAATATGCGTGCAACAAATCATATCTGTATACAGCATCACGCAAGTTTTCGGTTCGCCGTTAGCACATCCAAGACACATATTGGACGTGATAGCAACAACAGATGTTAATTGAAATTTTAAAGCTATACTTTTAACGTTATTTTTTAAGCTTATGCGGGATTTTGATCAAATTATCGGATCAGTGGCTGCTCTAGATCGATGGACGTAAATCCGAGCTTTGCGTGACTATCCTTTTATTTATTTGGCCCTAATATAAAGCCCTAATTAAAAGATACTAAGTCCTATTTAATTATGAGATATTAAGTCACTATCTCCTGTATATTATCTTAGTACGGAAGCTTATTGGGGACAAATAAATTGTTATAAGATAATTGGTCTCGATTATCCAGTTTAAAGTTAAATTACAAAATTGCGCTGATTATCTAATCCGTTCAATATCGCGGCCATCCGATGATGCAATAGGTTGAATATTTGAAGCTAAAGAAATACCTGCAATAAACAGATTTAAATCTTACATAATATATATGGATTTACCCAGTCTGACCTATGTATTTATTTTCTTATGTCTAATTTTGAACCTAGTCTTTTTTATCGACTATTATAAAATACAAAATCAAAAAATAAAGATAAACGAAGCGTAATATGTTTGTACATTTTATTTTTAGAAGACTGGAAATAACATAATAGTTATAATATCTGTCACCAAGACAACAAAACTAGTTTATATTCTTCAGTCGCTAATCACATTTGCCGATGTAGAAATCCCTTTGATTGGGACTGTTATTACTCTTTGTGTTAATGGAAAGTATGGAGGAAGTATTCAATGATATCTGTTTATTAAAGAGACATTATGACTGAATGTTCGGTATCAAATTATATAGATATAATAAAGAGACATTATGACTGAATACACGGTGTTAAATGACGTACTAAAAATAATAATGCTTGGAGTCTAATGATATACGCTCTTAGATGCAGACTCGTTAAGGATAGAACCCCGTTAACGAAATTTTTATTTCCATTATAATGTTTCCATACAAAGAGGTGGATAGAGATATATCATTGATTATCTTTGTGTTTAATTACGTTGATCTTACTTAATGTCTCAACAGAAAATTGATTATTTTTTTTCTTACATTATTACTTGTGTTTTTGATAAGAAAATTGATTATTATTCACTTAGTTCTTTATAATTTGAAAATTATTCACTGTTTCCTTGGGCTTTCGGGGGGGGGGGGAAGTATAGCTAAAATGTCTAAGTGTCTAATATTTAAAGGTATATATCTCAAACGTCTAAGTCGTAAACTATAGGGGGGGGGGGCTGTGCGAAAATGATACCAGAATGATACCACTATACATTGGCATCATGACGTGTTAAATATCATGCCTCGTGATATAATAATCTAAATCAAATGCAAGCATAAGGTAAGTTGTCCACGAATCCGTTTCCTGTGAAATGACTCATTGAATCACTTTGGACAAGAAGATTTGTTTGTGTCTAATTCAGGCCAATAGGATGATGGAAGTAAAATAATTTCACGAATGAACGAATTCTAGTTAATCGAGGATTCATTGCGCAGGATTCATAAATAAAGAAATTAGACCGTTTGTATGTAAGACTACAGTTTATGCTGCTGTCTCTATTCTTTAGACGATGGGTTCGTGCGAGACTGTGAAATCACTCGACAGAAGTGTTAATGAAAGATACATATTTTATACTGGAATTGGTAGATTGGAGTTAAATATCTCATAGATATATCAATTATCTTGTGATCAACGTATGGTTATTTTGTTATAGTCGCGTGTGTGATTTATGGGAAGAATTTGAATAAGCCACGTTTCCGCCTATAATTCGTCGAAAATCCAGCTGTTGGAGATTCTTTTAGGAGCACGTCGGCGTTTACACGGGTGGATTTCAGCTTTTTTGGGATATACAGTTCCGTTTATTCTGGATGTTTATTCGTTTTTAAACACCACACAGCAACACTTTATCACATTAGCCAATAGTGAGCTGAGACATTTTCATTTTAGAAAATGTTATTGACTAAATTTTGTTTTCTATGAAGTAGTTATTTCGTAACCTTTTCTTCCAGAACAAGAGGCATATGACTACCACTACTTAATTAAACCACTTCTGTTGAAACTAATGAAATCAATAGAAGGCGACATTTTAAGTCTTTCTATTTTTCATGTTTTCTCTCTACTCCTCTTCGTTTTAACACTTATATATTTCGTCTTCCGTCTCGAGACGTGAATGCTCATAGACGTATAACAAAAACACCGGAGAATTCACTGTAGATGTAAGTAAATTATAAGAATTGTCACGGGTTCTGTGTTTATTTTAAGGAACTGCGAAAACTTGGTAATTTTTCAAGTCCGTTCCTCACTGGTTAATCATAATATTGATTGTCTTTTGTACATTCTATATAGTTGTTTATTGGTCTGGTAATCTCGACATTGGCGGGTTCAAAGCTCCGGGATTTCTTAATATCAGGATAGCGCATGCAGGGATGGGAGAAACCGATCCAATGACTCGGTGGATCCGAAGGAATCGTATTTCTTATTGAATGACATATAGATCTGTGAATTTCATTATATGACTGTCGGTTGTGGAAGTTGCGTGATTGGGACACTATACTGCTTCGGGTTTCAAACCCCTGTGTGAGGCTCGAAGAATACTTCAGTGATTCTGTCTACGGTATATGGTTTTTGTTTATTTTTGAAATCAAAAATATATGAGTGATGTCAGTGATTTAATTGACATCGACCGACCTGGTAACAGTCTCGGATAGGACTTGAGCACGTGCTATCAGCTGGCACTAAAATGAATATTTCGCAGGGTCATTTTTGTTCACGCACAGATAGTTCAGATTGCTTGCGAAATCATAGCCATCACTACCGTTGGTTGAAACACTAGTATTATGTAAAATTAATTATGAACTTTTGTGTATATGAAGACTACTGAAAATCGTGTATCAAACCTATAAAATATCTTGACAGAAATACTTTAGAATAATATTGTTTTCGAATTGTAGAGTCTTTTGAACTTCCTTTTATTTTACCTTGTCTGTTGAAGTAGCAATGGTTTTAAACCGGCATTTCATACTTTAACAAGCTGTCCACACAGCGCTGCTGATGTTTCAACCAATACATGCTGGTCCTTTAACATAATGCACTAATATTTGCAAAAAATCTCTTTTAACATACTGCAGTTGTATCTGTAGAACTTCTCTTTCAACACACTGCAGTAGTATTTGTAGAACGTCTCTTTCTACATACTGCAGTAATGTTGGTAGAAGGTCTCTTTCAACATACTGCCGTTATATTTGTAGGACTTCTCTTTGGTGAATGATAAAGGGCAACTAAAGAAGATAACAAAATTAACCAAAGAAGATAACAATATTAAAAGCATCCCTTTGATTTATTATTTATTAAAGTCTCTTAACTATTGATGTAAGATGTTTCATAGCAGGGTTTCCAGCAATTCTAATAACCTATTCGGTTTGTTTCTTCTCTTATAACATAAAAGGCACAATAATGAGTGTGAAAGGTCAAATAAATCGATAGATGCTTTCTTTAATATACATTTACATAATTCTATAGTATATTTCTGATATGGCATTAAACATTCTGGAATCATACTTGAGACAATTCATTGCTTTTGCTTACTAGGAAATATCTGGAGAAAAATTTAACTGAGAAGTTGTCAACTCAAATTACTTTATGCATTGTTTTTCTGTGCTCGTCAATGTTTATGGTCCTTTTCAGCAATCGATTATATAGTTTAAAACTGCGTGTAAGTAGACACCTTTAACAATTTCCATTATAAAGGACGGATTCGAAAAAGGCAAAAACAAACTAATTGATATGTCTCATTAATATGTTCAATCAATGAGAGAAATACACATTGTAAGCCATATAAAGAAAGCGATGCGTATAAAAATGAAAGTTTACAATTCTAAATTTATTTCAGGAAAGTATCTCGCCTAGAAAAAATGTTTGAGGAATGTAGGCCAACAGGGGCGAAACTGTGTGTGTATATAGACCTTCGTGACTCTGGTCACGTCCTAGATTCAGTATTCTTGCCGAAAGTCAGCATGACAACTTACATCAAAATAAGACAATGATTCTCCCTATACAGTGACGAAACCAACTGATCCGACTGTGTTTGTCATTATATATTGATGCAACAACAAGTCCAGCTGAGATTCTGATAACTTTCTTCCAAGGGCAATCTCTTCAACTAAACTTCCATCACAGCGGGCAAAATACTAAACGTGTGAATTTTTTTTAGATCCATTCATTATCATCTTTGGTAATTATGTTTTAATATAATTTTTTCATTTATTTAAAGGTGCATTTTGATAGAACTAAATCTGCATATTGCAGTTTTTTTTCTTGCTTAAAATTTTACATAAATTATTATTCAAACATTTTTTGAACATGGCAACTGTGTAGGTCGAGATATTTATTAATTGAACGTTAAAGTAGATATCTAAAATCTTATTTCTGCTGTTGTATTTATGGCACGTGACAATCGAGACTATAAACAATCTTGTCAAAGCCTAAAATATTTCTGATTTCGATCAGAAAAAAGTAATGTGATGGAATTTAATTTTCAATTTTTCCACCTTTATTTAAATGAATAATCGAGACTGTGTTTATTATTGTAACAGCGGTACAAGACAACCAGTCCAGACTATCTTGTTAGTAATTAAAATAATGTAACTGAAATTTGTAATATATTCATTTTTTCTATTTTTTTAACTAGTATAGCAAAAACTGACATAGTTTATTTCTAAATCTTTAATAAACGTTTTGTAAAAGTTTCGTATTCCTAATTAGTGATTTTAATGTCAAATCTAATCAATACATAATAACCATTTTTCTGATATATATTGACAACGTGTATAATATAATGATAAAGTTTCTAAGGCATAATGCCAACGTTTCTCATTTTCAAAATTATAATTTGGGCGTTTCTAGAATTATCTATATATAACGGTATAAGATGATTATCGTTCTTTGTTCTTCTTTGTCTAGCTGCAGATCATCCAAGTGGGCGTCTCTTGTATTGCAAAGACCACGGTGGTGTATTCAACAAGATAAATTCTAAAGGGATTCTAAAAGATATCATGTTACGTCTATATTTTATCCAACCCGGTGCCTTTATTCTCCATATTATTTATAATTCAGCTAGATTAATTTCAGTGTACTCTCTTTGATGCAAGGGGCATCCTTTTATCCGATATAAAAGTTCGTTTGACTTCAAGACTCCACAGTTGTATTGATTTTGAGATTACGTTTCTTTAATGTGATGATGTCCGTTTAATATTTAGTCAAAACAATCCAGATGTGCTCTGGTTAGACACAACAAGACTCGATACAGTCGTCTCTATTGTTGAAAATGCTATGTACTTGTGGTAGCATACGCAAGTAATTCAATATGTTTGTGCGTTGTTTGTTCGGTTTAACAGTTTTTTAAGACGATTTTATGTCTTTAATCTTGTATAAAACATATCTGCCATTTACAACGTAGATTAAATTGGTTATGGTTAAGTATTGTGAACAATAACATGTATTCAGTCGTATCTATAGTGTACGGATGACTAAAGGCATTAGCAATGCTTTGTGATAAAAGAAAAATAAACCCCAAAGAACGTGTTAGATACCCGGTTTGTTGGATAATTTAGTGAATGATAATACTGATATAGACGAAATGAGCGTTAACTTCAGGAATAACGCTACCAATGCAGGAATTGAAAATAAGTATTTGGAAGGAAATAGATTTCCCTGGTTACCTTCGGTATTTGTGGCAGTTTCGTTACTGGTCTTCTTGGGATTGTCATTTGCTAAATATCATCGAAAAGTTTCTAAGAAAAGGCAAGCCACGTTGGATTATATGCTTGTCCATTCTCGAATGTTACGCCGTCGAACACTTGCACCACTTTGCAATACTTATTCCATCAGCATTAAGGACTTGGCATCTTCTGTGAGAATTAGAGTACCTAATGCGTCTGTATGTCTAAAGAGCATTGATTCATTTAACTATAATATGACGAGCATGGACAGTAATGATTATGTTAATAAAGAAGAGAGTGAACCACTTACGCCATATTGTGGTGCAACATTAAATGATTCAACAAGCAGTAAATTTCTAGACAGTGCTCTATCATTCAGTGGAAGTGAGTGGGACTACTCTCAACCAAAAAGTCCCCGACCTCCCCGATTTAATCTTTCGGGTATTCACAGTGATGAAAGTTACGATAAGAACAAAATAAAACGAAAACGATGGAGACGTAGCTTTTCGTTAGATGACTATTGGCTTGGAAATAAAAAACGATACCATGCCCTAAATCTGATGGATGATTCATTTGATACTGGAATGAACACCAGTGATGACGTGTACCAGTGTTGTAACGAAACGGATTCGCAACATGAAATCACGTATTTAACCAGCGCTACAACAATCCAAGAAGGCGATGTTTTATTAAACGATAATCAAATGAGTGACCGTGACAGTTTTAATAATATCAATACACAAATGCTATATCCGAGACCAAACCGACAACAAAAACTTGTCGACAAACGAAAACGTCTCACAAAAATCAAGCACTGTGGAAATGCTTGTCAAAACTGTTCGGCACCAATTAGACAGGATGACAAAAAAGACAACGAATTGAATATGGAAACTACACCGACGAGAAGAATAGAAAAATCAAATCACGTGGCATACAAATCAAAGTCGGTGAGCTTTGACATGAGAAATGTGCGAAAACGCATATGTGATATACGAAGCGACTCCGCTCCTAGCTCCAGTGTTTCTCATACTTTAATACTTCTCAGCCACCAACATAAAAATGAGCCAGGTTTCTCCTCTGAATTTTTGCCATTTGAGGAGAATTCTAAACTCACAACTAGCAATACACCGATTTCCACTAGCAGCAAAAGAAAAAAGATATTTGCCCACCAAAAGAATGTAGATCTTAACAGTTTAGAATTGCGTGTGATTAATGATATGGGTTTTGAAAACGTGGAAAGCAGCAGAGCAGGCGAGACCTTCATCAATAAAAATAGTTTAAGCAACGAAATAATCGGCGATAAAAAGATAACATTAGATATTACGAATGAATGCCCTATATTATTTATGCTGCATCCTAATTTGAGGGATGCATCGCAACTGGCACGAGGGAGTTTTAGATCTCTTCGGTGTAATTCAAGTGTAGAGTGTGCCAGTTCTGTGAAGATGTTCCACGGAGATAACAGGGCAATTACGATAAATAACAATGAAATAAAAGACTCTTATACTGACAAGATGTTAATGGATTCCGCAGCAGTTAAAAATACGTCAGAATTTTCAGATAACTTACAAAATTCCTCGAACAAAGGAACAGATAAAAATACGTCAGAATTTTCAGATAACTTACAAAATTCCTCGAGCAATATAAATTTTACGAACGGTTTGATCAATGATGCATATCTTTGGTCACGAAAATCCTGGAAGATGTATGCCGACAGAAAGAAACAGGAACAAAAACCATTGTCAGGAAAAACAAACCCAGGTGAGATTATTTTGTATAATTAGGGTCTTGCTTATTCCATTTTTCATATTTTGAAATATAACTACACAGGGGTGGATCCAGGAATTTTTGCACGGGGGGGGGGGGGGGGGGGTGCCAGGTGTCAGTTGCGGAAATCTGCCACCATCGTCTCTAAATTACATAGACATACATACAAATTGAGCTTTTCAAACAGAGAACAGAAAAATCGTTTTTTTTTCTTCTATGTAACTGAGCAGGGGGGGGGGGCGTATTCTTGTATCGGCATGCTCATTGCAACGGTACCACGAACACAAAGTGGACTTGCAATGATCTAATTGTGGAGGGTCAGCTTATAAACCAGTAGAGCATTACACCACACATTCCAGGACTTTGGATTTGGGTACTATATCCCAAAATGGGGTCTTAGAAAATGCCTCGATGAATATTTTGTCCTTTGGTAACAAGTTTTGTTGCATTCACGTATAATTTGCTATCAACCTCTGATTCAAGTTTCCTCTAACGTCTCTCATGTTAATCAGTCTTAGCTTAGGGTATATCATCCTAGTAAATCCATTGTTAATCTGGTCTTTAGGGGTTACCACAGGTTCATACAAATACATCATTGTACATTAGACCATACTCACCAACTTGTGGTTTACATGGTAGTTGACAGGTGAAATTTAATAGGTTGAGCTGAAGGATAAGTATTGTGCAAAACACGTGAAACGAGAAAGCGGCCCACAGTATGACCTCTCTTATGTGTTGTAGAGCATTCATGCTAAATGATATTGTCAACTTGGATCTTTTTTTTTCAACTTCACTCTGTCTTGGTTATCGATCTCAACGTGAAAATTAAAATCGCCAAAACAAAACGGGTCACATAGAAAAAGATTTCATCATGAAATAAGGCAGTTTTAAATTATTTTTTTCGAGATCGAATCGTAATCGGAACCTGTCAGCTGTTAATTCAAATAATATGGTGATGTACCATTTAAAAAATGTTGCCTGTTGGATATTGTATATAAAGTAATTTGTAGTTCTCTGCAACCCATTCACAGTATATATAGATGTTTTTAACATCCTATGCAATTTACTGTCTCAAGTACCGAAAAGTCATCATCGTGTTACGTGGGTTGATAAAAAAGGATAGCTTTACTCAATAAGATTGGCACTGTATAATTAGACGACAGAAGCATGTTAGCTCTTTATTGAACATGATAGATTGTCGGGATTTTTGTATCCTAGAAATAGATATTATTGCACAATGGAGTGTCAATAGAAAGGGAAGGGGATCTGGTCAGTTATAAATTAAGTTCTACGAAAGCGCGTTTTCTGCTCCCCCCAACCCCCCACACACACAGGCTTACCTACCAACTTAGGAATCGATCATCATAAGTTCCCCCCCCCCCAACATCATAATTGACGAATGCCTGCATTTCTAAGTTAATCAATCCTCATTAATTTATTCATTGTATGACTGGCTTGTTGAACGCGACTATCACCCACCTTCCATAATTGGGCAGATATATAAACACATGTATCCAGACAAAAATATCACACTGCATTTATAAACTTGTTAAAGAAAAATTCGGAGGACTAAAATAAGATTTATCGTAGCCTTTAAAGAATTACAATGTAGTGAATTAAGTCTTGAATGTATCCTTTAATCTCCTTGTCAGTAACTTGAACAATGTGATGACAAAGTAAATGTAAATTTGCATAAGTTTGACCCCGGATGATCAAGCATTTATTGTGAAACACAGCTTCTTGATTGGGTTACGTGTCAGAAATGTTTACTTAGATACGCGTGTATTGTCAAATGTCAGATTTGATTGAAAGTTGATAATTGTGTCGTCCCATGTGGATATATGGTGTCAAAACTCAATGGCAGGTCAATAACTGGAGTTGTTATATAACCCGAACTTGATTACATCGACCCAAAGAAATACAAACTGAAATATGAATATTTTATTCTAACCTTTAAGATATGTCAGTTGTTTAGCTTATTCAATACTTGTACAGCCACTTTACCAAAAACATATACGCCCACCCACAGCAAAATTAAAGTGGTAGAATTCTTCCTTTTGCCGCAAGTTGCAATCCCACTGTGTTATAAATTCAAAAATGATAAGCACTGCAGCTTTTCCGAAAGAACAAAATGTATAAGAATTTGATAAGAATCTATGAATGTTGAAGAAATCTAACCTCTAAGGTTCATCATCTTATATCCATCCCCATATTGCTTCCAACCAACTTTGTTGAAACTTATAGCGTACCGGCAAAGGCGCGATGACCCAGGAACGGGAGGCTGGCTGCTGATTCTGAATATCGATACGATAGGAATCAAGCCAAATGCTTCAAACCAAATATGTAAAAGTTCCATTACAAATACAGCTGTTATCGCGTTCAGAATGATTTCGGAAAGCGAAGCAAAACTGCGGAATGATAGTCGCAGAACACTGATTTTTGATAAGGTTCTTCTCATGACGCCAATGCTTCACACCGAATTTTACAAAAAATTGTTAAAACCTGTAGCGTCTATCAAGGTTCAAGGTGGTGTCTACGGAGCGGAAAGTCGCAGAACGTTTCATATCGTAATGATTCATCCACACATGACCCCATTGTTTCACGGTAAAAACTGCAGCCTATATATCGTGTTTACAAGGTTTCTGCAAACGGAAAGTTACGGTAAATTGAATATCGACAATAGGATTTGACCTCACAACGCTTCACATGGCATTTGAAAAAAAGCCTTCAAATAGTGTTGCTGCCTCTGTCTAGTATTAGGCGAAGGGATCACTCTGAAACGGGAGGTAGCTGAATATTGACAGCGGTCGTCTTCTCATGGCTCCAATGCTTCGAACAAAATTTGAATAAAAAACTCCTAATAACTGTAGCTTAACCATGTTTTCAGCATTGGTAGGGTCTATTCTCTTTTTACCCTGATACTAACATCCACAATTGAAACCAATTTGTTAAAGAATCTACCCTCTTGGGCGGTCACGAGGGTTTCAGCAATGGGGATTACTGGAACGGATAGTCGCAGAACACAGAATATCCTTAGTGATCGTCATTCATGACCACAGTGTGAAAATCTTGATGGAACGAAAATTAGCCAAAGGGTTTGCTTATCATGTGTTGCCTATGCTGGATTGCTTTGTTGAAATAGATTTTCAAAACAATTAAACAGGTTTGGAAGCTGATAGTTAATCCGAAGTCATTATAATAGAACAGTCGTTTGTACATTTACCTGCCTACAGTTGTGGCTGGTGGTAAATCTGTCAAAAAGTTAATAAACTTTCAGAGATAATTCACACAATATAAATTCTTTAATACTGAATGATATTGTCATGTTGTAGCCCCGTAATAGGATTTGTTTTACCATGTGTAATGTGGCCGGTGGTAAATCTAACAAATAGTTAAAAAACTTTCAGAAATAAATCACACAATATAATTTTTTTATAAATGAATGATATTGTCATGTTGTAGCCCCGTAACAGAATTTGTTTTACCATGTGTAATGTGTTTCGGCACAATAAAGAACCCAGACTTAAGCAGCCCATGAAACATATTGTCAAATGTATGCCATTTGATAATATCTGGAAAACCACCTCTTACACGTATAATTAATTTATTCTCCATTTTGCCCTTCCTTGGTTGCCATCTCGATACTTTAAGATGGTTGCTAAGGACGCTAAGGCTGACAGAAAAACAATAGCTCTGTTATTGGTATATTGCGAGTTTCATCAATGAATGCGTGTTACAATCTTTATCATCACGGATCATGAATCGATCTAATCAAGTAGTATATGACTGATGTATGGACGACTTGACAGCAAGGTATGAAAAGTACGATGAATTGTAATTATGTCTACATCCTGTTTTGAATAGTAGGCCATCGGCCATTTGTGTACTGTTTACATGACATGCAGGAATTGGAAGTGAATGCATTTTGTTTCTTGGAGAGGAAGACACGAACCTTTATCGTGTTTAGACGTCATGAGAATGATGATTTATTTATGTGTTTATCTTTTGAATTCATAGACACGGATTGTTAGGACGGAATGAAATATGTGGGGTGGGATGAGTAAGGCGCTGTTTATTGAATTTGTATGTGTATCACAGAATTAGGCAATACTATTATAACCAATCACCTCTTGAACACGTAACTTAATTGGAACTTATTAAATGACACATGTTTGATGTTTAAATCGCTTAAAAAGACTAAACAAACAAAACTGTGTTGCTTTTCTTAAATGATAGTTTATAGATTTAATCTGAGCAACAAGAATCAGGTAATCCATTATTTATAACAATGAATGTGTCTTGCCTTGAGAAGCTGTTACAAGGAATGGATTATTATTCAGAAGAATGAATTTGACATCGACCGTGGATATGATAGCAAAACCTGAAATTATTTGGATACCATATGTTCTTCTGGCCTTGATGATTATCGGATCTCTTAGTTTGTCATTTTTGATGTATCACCGACGAGTCAGAAAAAAAAGAAAATGGGCTCGTGAGTACGCAGAAAGCAATCTTACAGCGAAACGTCCTAAAATACACAAGACGTTGTGCAATTCATACGATATGACACTAACAGACTTAGGAGCTTCCATGGCAAATCCGAACTGGTTTGTGCAACTCAACAATGAAGCATTTTCAAATGGATCTGGGTCGAATTTGTATTCCAGGATTACAACGCCCAGTTATAATGATTTACTTAATACTGATTCAAGCAGTCAGATTTGTCCCACTGGTTATTCTATGACAACAGATGAATCTATCGAACATAGATATCTTAATGAATGTAAAACTCAGTTGAAATACAGAAAACATTACCATGATTATACAATCAATGGACATACGATTGTAATTAATGATCACCCATGTGCTAAAGCTACAGAACCAACTAGTCAGTGGATTCCAAATTACGCCCACAAGATTAAAGCTGGGATTCGAAATGAAAACACGGACAAAATGTCTCGCCTTTCAGCTGAAATAGATATGACCACTCGTGATGTAGTTGTAGATATTCAAACATTATGTGAATCTTGTAGGCGATATATATTTAATGAAGATGAATCGGGGTTGAATATGGACTGCATTAGTCAGCCAGTAGAGCATTTACCTACAAATAAGTATTACGACAATATGATAGAACCCGACACAATCCTTCCAACCCATTCGTTTGAATTAATGAATACAAGAAATCCCTCCACAGAACAAACGACTTCGGTTTATAAAACTGCATTTTCAAGTTATGTGAACAAGGACATGTATCCTAGACACAGCCAAGAATGCCATCGATACAATGAACTTATTTTTAATCCAGCTTACACGTTAGATGGGCATCAAATGGGACAATTAATACGAACTGGTGCGTGGGCGAATTCCTGTTACAGTGGTATCGCATCAAATAATAGACCTCAAGCAATCTACTCTAAACCCGATCCAAAACGTGACTCGGCTCCTGCTTCAGCATCTAACATTCGAAAGATCAATGGCACAATTCGAAACCACTTAATTGAGGGACATCCACACAGTGGTTTTGCAACGTCGACGCTACTTAAATATAAACCAAATGGTATGTTATTCCTTTCATTCTTTATAATTTGGTATTGTGGTCTGGCGGTTTTATTTGCTCCTTTCCAAAGTCGACAATAAACAATCTCACCCTAATCGCCGAGGCACATATAAATAAAGCTAACAACTGTGGTAACCAGATCCAAGATCATAAGGCATCGCTTTATACTGAATAAAAACATACCTACTGTGTTGGTTTTGGGTGAAAAAATATCTGATCGTATGATTTTGCTATTTTCCCAGTACTTGTAAGTTTGTTTTGACTATACTTCACAAAGGGTAAAACACCAGGAGATAAGGTACTCGAGCATATTGCTCACCACCTACATACCCGGGGTCTTACACATGAATGGAAGAGTTTTGTTTTGTTTACTCATCATTAAACCCAGAACACGAGCATAATTAAGTTAGATATTTAATTCGGTTGAGAATCAAGATTAGGGATTTCCGTATGATATTAATTTTGTCATGGCCTTGCAAACCACCTTGACTTTAAGAATTGTCTGTTACAACTAGTGTCGGACTAATCAATCACAGAAGGACACATCCGTTTATAATTTTTTAAATGGCTTTCAGTGTTGAGCAATCGATGCTTCAGTTATTGAATCCATACTACTTCATTCTGAATATCCCAGGGAAAAAAGCTAGCTATTAATGTCATTATAGTAGGTTTGTCTTTGTGAATATGTTGATAATGTCTATAACAGATACCAAACAAAACGAATCAGTGACGGCCAAGACAAATTCGTATTGTAGTAAATGTATACTGCGTGTCTGTTCTAGTCATATCAATAATCAATCGAGACCTACAGGACAACCATGACGACAAATATTGATAGAATCCACAATAACTTGAAAAGGGGCTTTTTTTGATATAAAAAGCTTTTTAAGTATTTGAGCTGAGGCGTATTGTCTTATTATTTTTCATATAACCAAACTTCTTTCCTTTCGTTAACAAGAAACCGCAAGAGGTTCGTACTACATTATACGGACAAACATAATAGTCTGATACAATAGTCTACAAGCAGATGTGTTTGACGTGTATACCAGACAGCTTAAGGAGTCGAGAGATAAAGCTGTAATCATCATGTGCATAATATATCGACCTCTCTTATCCTAAATAGAAATTAAAACATACATTATGCAAGAGCTAAATCTGTCTATTGTCGATCTTTCTTTAGGCCTGAAATGTTATCTAAATTGTTAATTACACGTTCCTTAATTTATCTTGGCCATAATCAACTGACGATATGTTAACGCTAGCCTGTGATATTTACAGGATTAGGATCGGATTTGCTGTCCAGTTTTCATTCATGATATAAACATCAAATGGATAATGGAGACTATGTTTTTATCGTACCGACTTTAGTAATGATGATCGAGGCTAGGCCGAAAATTCAATCTCTAAAATCTCGGTTTAGTGGACATTTTGACTGAGATGGTCAGCAAATTCCCATTAAATTATCTAGTTTTTAACTATTATATTGAGAACTGTCAGCCCTCTATCTAATCGCCCACAATGTATCCTTAATCTTATTCCAATGAAACTCAAGTGTAGTAAAAAAAAATAAATAGGGTCGATGACTCGACGATTAACAAATACTCAATCTTATTGTGAAATCACCTCTCTAATTTTTCAGCTTCGCCTCGTATGATATCGAAGTATAAATTCCGACCCCTCCAATCTAATTAAGATTCAGATCTATATTTCGTTTCGTCTTTTACACTTTCGATGACCTACATTACATGTAGTAAAGACAAGTAAAACGAAATTTTGAACTATAAAAACGAAACGAAATAGGATCTATATTTTAATCAAATTGCGACCGCTCGCAAATTGTCGATGAATATCGACCACTTCGAAATTAAACGGTGTATTTAGATCAATCTGATTAAAATACAGATCTGTATTTCGTTTCGTTTTTTATACTTTCGTTGGTCTACATGGAAATCTGACAAATAGTACTGAAAGGTTGTGTAAGGGGTGGTGCGAGCGGCTTTGCAACCTATGGCGTCAGACATTGGTTAATCAATCAACTTTGATATTTCTAGCGCTTTACCTACAGATCCATGCATAGCAAACCACGAACTCATCGTAACAGACTGTTTCATTGGCTAATTCCTAATATAACAACTCTTCCAGAACCTAGGTTAGTAAAATCAAGTAAAACTAAATTTTGAATTTTGAACGAAATAGGATCGTTGTTTAAACCAGAGTGTATTTAGACGGGAGTTGGTGTCATTTTTTACAATATAACTTAGACCATGCCATATTATTTTCCATAACCGAAACAGTCCCCTATAAGCGAAATAATGGTCGAAGAATTACAAATTCGAATTAGCAAAGGAAAATCTAATTTGATCAAATGACTTAAGGTAATCTGGCCAAAAAATTAGCAACCCGAGCTTCATATTCAAAGGAAAATCTCCTTTAAACAAATGACTTAAAGATACATTATGTGAGATTTAGATAAAAAAACTATTCATTCTTGCTATAAAAGGAATAATTTGAATATTTCATTCAAATTACTCTATTACAAGCGAAGATATTGGCCTTTGAAGGTTTACACATAATAGTGCGGTAATTTCAACTACCGTCTTGGTTGATCGAATCTATGTATCGTTCCCCCATATTTGATTAAATCAAAGTATGGCTGAACCGTTTTTATCTATTTAATATCGGAGAAATCTGAAACCACTGAGAGTTGAATAAGGCCTGAAATAGGCAGATTTTGCTCTCGTATGATGCATGTTTAAGGTAATTTGGCCAAAAAAATACCTTCTTTATGTTAATAGATCTGTTTTCACACAGCGAAGGAAGGTCGTAATATAAATCATTTAAGACGTTTAACAGATAAATTGTAACTATGTGTCAGCAGACTGCATCTAACCCGATATGACCCAAGGTCTAGAACTGATTTAATATCAGCTTGTATAAAAGCGCCGCTCAGGATGAATCATCTAGAGGTTCGCAACTTGCAATCATATTTAGTGGATTAAAATAATATGTACAATTTAGATCAAAACAATTAGGCTTTCTTAAAGTGACACTCCGCCATCAGTTTAAATTGTGTTTAACGAATACATCTTTGTTTATTATGTTAGCGTTGATTTTTATGCTGGATGCATTATGTTCAAACGTGTTCAGTTCATTCTGTTTGTTGAATCGAGAATTGGTCACTGTTTCTTTACCGACAATGTGAAAATATATAAAGAAAATGAACTCTTATGTATATGTTATAGTAATTTGTATTCAATGGTCGCCATTGTAGAAATATACTTGAATGTACAAGACAATAATAGTAGACCGCTATTATAATAACAATGATGTCAATCGATTATAACGGTATCCTTACTTTAGAGTGTACCTAATTAACTACATACAGATCTAGATCATATCCGTTATTTTATTGATTAGAATACCATTATTGAAGATATTTATTGATCAAACCGACTGTGCATAATTATATATCATGATATGCATTTAACCTCCTCTTGAAATATGGATTTAAAGCACACCGTTGTATGTCAAGGGTAATGTAAAATGCAAGAACTGGAAAGTAGTTGGCATATTGGCAATTTATATTCTTTGTATATAATGGGTGCAATGTTCGAATGACTTCTTACTTGTCAAGGGTACGAAAATTTATATTACCATCCGAACGACTCGATATACTTTCTTTGCCAAGTGTTCCTTCCAATGTAAGTCACGCCATTGACTAGTCAAGACTGGGTTTGAAAACCCCGTACTGACCTGGTCGGCCCATTCAAGAATCCGTTAGACTTGTCGACCTTCGGATGTAGACTATGATCGCGACTACAGTCTGAATAATTTTCAATACTACGATGTGAAAGCAAGGTTAAAATAGGTTACAAATAGGATTAGTCAATATCAGAATATTTCTCATTGTATTTATGTCACCCAACCAAGATCATTTCACACGTACAGTTTTTTGTCGTGGTCATATAAATATTCGAATAAGAAGACCCTAATCTGTCAAATTCATCAAAAAAAGATGGAAGAAAAAAATCAAACTTTTAAAAGATCTATACTCCAATGTCCATTCACCAACTTTCAGGTGTTAACATGGACCCTATAATACCGACCAAGGTGTAGATAACGCAACGGCAATCGGCAATTTTATTATATGTTCCAAAAAATCTTCTCAAGTATTAGCCATCTTTGAAATATCCCGACCGTGCTTTATCGCATGGTGCGGCTGGTGACGACCTCTGGTTGAACTAAATGTCATTCGCATGCAGATGGTTCGACTATAGCACGAAAATCCGTGCACCGAAGGTCGGTCGTCCTGGCCACTCAACTACCACATCTTCCTAATCTTATTCGGATTTTCTCGAACTCTTAGCCTTGTTTGGTTAGACTTAATAAATAGAGGAAGAAGCACAAATATTAGGTGTCGCACATCGGATACCAGTGCCCCGAACATGGACATCGAAGCTCCGTCTTGGATGCGAAGTGTCGACGTCGACCTCACAGACCCTATTGTATGTAATTATAGATAAATAGTGGCAGTTTACACTTATTAATTTTTTTGCTGAGATTATTTTGAAAGAGATTATATAAGAAAACTATATATATAAGAGACGCCGGACATTTTCGTCTGTGCAGCCTAGTTTCCTAACATGTTGTCAGACCATGCGCAAAAGCAAATTGCAAATGGTATCATGTGTCAGTTGTATATAAATTAATGATGAAGAAAACTGGCTTTGTCTTGATGTATTGATTTTTGATCACCATTTCTATTATCATTTGGCCTTGCTTTAGGTTCGTATTGCAAGCAAACTAGTCTAATGATGTGATTGTTTGATATGAATTCAACGCATTTTCTGAATCCTGAATCGATATTATATATTGTTAATTTTAACGGTATAATTTGACAATGAAATTCCTGAGGTTTCACAACATGAATATAATGTGTGACATTAAACTCTAAGTGGAAAAATGAAACGGCCCGCAAATTACTGAAGGAAATGAAATGGAATTGGGTTGAACATCTTGCTTGTCTGCACGAACTGCATTGACAACGACGGCCATGTATCTGGCATTTTGCTATGTTTGAATTTTTTTTTTTCTTTTAGTGTCTTCTCTTATTTCGATTTCTAATGGTATATACAGTTTTCTTTTTTTTTGTCCTGTCCAGACTTTTACGACACCACTAGGGACAACAGACGGGAAAATCCCAAAGATCGATCCTGTCTTGCTCAGTGAGACTGTGCTATACTCATCGAGCAACCATGGCTCTCTATAAATAATATAATCCAGTTTTTGATACTTATCAGTCAAACAAGACTACGGCCATGATATTTACCCAGTCTACTGTGTGGCCTTAATTCCGTATTGTATGATAGATTCAAGTAATGATAACATTTGATCGGATGTACTGTATTATAATAATGAATTATAGAGCGACTGCACCCCATCAACGATGTGCTGCTCGGTGGGGCGCTTAATATTTGTGGGGTTTTTTCAATTGAGCTGTATTGGCTAGATGTTAATGTTTAGGTAACAATCTAGACGATTAAATCAAGAAACCCGTGTAAGGGGTTATTCTTCTCTAAAATGAACTGCAGTTATTACGTCACGAAATCTATACAAAGTAAAGGGGAGTGTAGATGGTCGTAACTCAAGACCAGATTGGTAGATTTCATATTACTGTTTCGATCTATCTTTAAGCTACAATGGCTTGTTCACCACCTTGATTATGTCTAATACTATAATGTTTAGTGCAGCAAGTTTTTTAAAAGGCTATTGTTTAATGTGTATTCTATATTTGTTTTTCAATTTTGAAAATTGGGTCACTTAGGGCTGTATTTTAAAGGGACAATAACATTCTTGCTGGCTTGGAAGCTCCAGAAAATAAATAATACCCTTATTCTAAGTACTAGATGTTTGAGCGTCCTACCTGTTGTGTAAATTATTCATTACAACCTATTTTACTTGTCCAGAGGGTTCGAAGATATTTTAAAATCCAAGTCACATTTGAAAAGGTTGAATTTTTCCTATTTTTTAAAATAGGTGTGTTAAGATGAAATTTATATCATCATTTATTTAATTGGAATATTGTAAAATAATACGATTTGTTGACCAGAATGAAGATTGGGACATATTATTCAGTTACAGCAAAAGTGTTATTGGGGCTTTAAACATATATTATAGACGGGATACATATAACCGTTGTACGAAAATCAACTTGAGAAAACATAAACATAATTATTATGGTTAACTGAATATGGTTTTAATATACAGTTTCAAAGATATATTGTCAAGACCAACTTATAAAGCCTTCTGTTAAATAACTTTGATAAATCTAACAAGTCAGCAATAAATTGCTGCCAACTCCACAGTGATTCGTCCAAAAACATTACAATATGGCTTAGCTTGGCTTTTTGTTTTGAATTAAACCAGTCACACTAGTCATTTCATAGTACCATCTTTACTACGTTAATTGGGTCCCTTGATGAAGGCAATTTCAGAGAGATGTGGGGTTACGCAAAACTGGGTTTTTGCAGACTATATAGTAGCAACTACATTTTAAGTAAAGGTCGGAATCATCATTTACAAACATCCAAAGATTAATCGTTGTTGAAGTTTATTACCACTATCGAAGCCACGTGGAACGTATATGTAATAAAACTGTGTTTAGATTGGGCTAATATCATTATGTGAAGTTATTTGTTATCATTATATACTGTTAATGTATTTTCAGATGTAAAGGGTGAGAGAAAGGGACAGACAGCTAAACAAGAAAAAAGTGGAAATACAGACAATGATATATTTTGGTTAGATGTACATGACGGTGACGATACCATGGTGTAAGCCGCGGTACTGTAATGTGGTTATGTTAATATAAATAAAATTAATCGTGATGTTTTTACTTTTTAGTGAAAATAGAAAAGCGTTGAATTATGCGCTCTGTTATTGAGGCAAGTGATGTGGTTTCGAGCTCCGCTTGTACGTGACAAGGAGTGGGGTCGCTTGTTCAACCTGGTGTGTTTACTCCAGTCCACCCCCCCCCCATTGCTAAAGACCCCTATGCCCAAGCGATTTTTTTAAATTAGAAAACTAAACCATATGTTAGTCCAGAAATATCCTGGTATGTATCAGATTGAAGTTAAACCCAATTTCTCCTTCTCTCCCTAAACATTCGTCTAGCCACCATCTCCGTTGAAAATCATACGAAATTAAAATGAATGAAATTGGGCTTTACTCCCCACTGTTCTACATCGACTAAGCTAATGATGGCGGTGATATCAATGATGCATACAGTTTGTCTAATATCCGTAATATCCGATAATCTCTACTTAATGGTCGACTGCTGATACCTACTCTTGGTAAATAAGAAACGACACCTCTCGCATTAGTTATTTAGTACTTCAGTCTAATGGTGGTGTGGAAAGAGATAGAGTCCAAAATATATAATTTGGGCGGTGCAGCACCTCCACAACTAACACTAGACTACAATTTTGCCCAACCCCAAATTCGATTATGATAATACTTCAATAATATCCCTATCTTACGAAGAATAGCACGATCATATCTCTGAATATGACTGCGACGGATCTATTCACTTCACTTGATAGAATGTTTTTTCTTCAAAGTTTCCAGTTCATTGTGCGGTGCGGTTCTCCTGTTCTATTTATGACGTTTGGTGATATATCTCATATAGTCACCAGTTTACAGGCAATTACATATCTAACTATTCGTCAATAATAATATATACTTTATTTCGTATAATGCATATCGGGTATTTGCATAATTGAATTTATATTTTACATACATGTAGTTCAAGTGAATAATTTAGATACATTTATATACATTACATACATAGATATAATTTGAAGACAGCAATAATATATACCACGTGTATTCATGTCTATATAGAATTTAATATAAAACCACGCGTTGCTCGCTAAAAAAAAAAGAATATTAGATTTAACAAAACTTGGCGTCCTCGAAAAATCTTGGTAACAGAATATCTTTATCGGTTTGATTCCTAACAGAGTGGGGTTTTTTTAAATTTTAATGGGTATGATTTATCACCCAATATAACTTTTTTTTTTTTTTTTTTTTTTAAACAATATTTTATTCAGGTTGTCTGAATGGGATTGGGGAACAGGCTTAGCCTATGTAAAACCCCTCTCCCTAAGTAATTTGTATACATATTATTAATGAAAAATGGGTGTATATACATAGTTAAAATGGCAAACACATACATATTATATATATAATATATAATATAACATTCTCCAGTAGATATTGCCAGTTGTATCGATATATATTTGTTGTGTTATATTTAATCAATGGCTAAATGCTATTCAAAGATTATAATATCTTCTAAGGAGATATTGCTCTACATGAATTTGATTAGTCAATGAGAAGGGAACTACTTTTTTATTAAAAAGGTACTACTTTGTGGATCCAGTAATATTGTTAGATAAAAGTTCTCAAATACCATAAACAATTACAATACTCCCCATAAACAGTGACACTGATTAGTTTGTTTGTTCAATTAAGGAAACACCGGTCAATATATAGGGCAGGTGATTTGCAGTCCACAACTGATGCATCACTACGCCATAATGTAATCAGGTTCAGTAAAATTAAATCTATACCAAAGAGTTATTTTTAATTATTTGTGTGCATAAGAAAAGATTGGGTGATAAATAAAATCTCCCACAAAAAGACTCATAAGAGATTTTATATATATTGCATAAACCATATTAACAAATGCACATATTGATTGCACTATGCAGATTACATGACCACGTTAACACATTAATTATAACCATTGTTATACTCTAGCTTTGCATTAGTGTTTTTCTCTATTCTTTCTTTTCTTTTTTTTTTTTTTTTTTTTTTTTTTGTTGACGTTATAAATAACGAATTTCAATCAAAACAGCTATTTCCATTAAAAATAACCATTTCATTGCAAACAATAATCATCGCCAAAATAAATTAATTAAAACATTCTGCAAAGCCAACAAGCAATAAATATATAGTCTACTTAGATTTAATATGGATGTAATACTGATAAAATTAAAGTGGTGTTTCCTGCGGTATAAAGAGAACCCAAACATCGAATGGTCGGTATCAAAAGTGATTAACCAGTAGCGTGTAGAGACGGTAGCAGAGGGTGGGGGGGGGGCGATCGATTTCAGAGGTCATTCAATGAAAGAGCGAAAATGTATAATTTTGTTGTTTACTATTGTACAAACTAACATACGGAATTTGAGTAACAAATTTATTTCATCTGTTTTGGGGGTTTGTTTTTTTTTTTAAATGGGGGTGGGGCGAATGTTAGAGCGTGCTCGTTGTGTCATAAAGTTTGTCATTGAGTCAACACCCCGGTTGTATGTGACAAGAAGTAGGGTCGCCTGTCCAGCCTGGTGGGTTTTCTCCGGGTCCCCCGGATTCCTCCCACTACTACAGACCCTTACGCGCAAGCGAATTACCCCCATCAACCATACTAGATAATCACAGTTCCGTACACCACTCACCAATAATAACACGCCGCAACAGAAAGTTTCATTGGCCAACCCCACCTATCAATCATAAAGCGGGTAATATAACAATTCTTCCAGATTCCAGTGTAGTAAAGACATGTAAAACGAAATTTTGAACTATAAAAACGATACGAAACATGATCTGTGTATTAATCCGATTGGATTTACTTTACTAAAATCTCGTAATTAGCAAATGGATAAGAAATCATGCACCACACTCGGGAAGAGCCAAGATGATGAAGAAGGAATTAATACTCATATTTGGTAATGGATCTGTCGGTGTCATTTACTACTTTGACACTTCGTATTAATTTCATTATCAATTTACAACAATTCAATCCTGCTCAAATTTCTGGGAACACTTGATAAATGATTAAAGACATTACTTATGATATAAAATCCAGGAAGTTAAAAAGAAGGTCTGCAATTGTTCAGGATTATATCGATTAATTAAAATCCTATTCCGTTTCGTGTTTTAAAGATCAAATTTCGTTCCATTTGTAAGGGTCTGGAAGGATATTTACACAAACCGCGCATTTGCTTTTATGTGATTAGCCAATAAAGGCATCTGTTTAGAAGAGAGTTGGTCGGGTGTACATTGAATTATGGGAGACATAATATTATGTAGACGAGATCATTTTGTGACCAGGAGAGAACAAAGCAAAGCAGATGTTAAATATAGATAGCTTATGCCACTTAGTCAAAGCTCAACTATTTGAAACATGACGTCACTTCCTGCAAGTCGATTCGGGAGGGCATTGACAGAAACGAATCTAAATTCAGATCTGTATCTTAATCAGACGAGCATTTAATCTGTTAATAGTTCCACCATTAATTTCACTCTTGGAAGAAAAGGAAGCAATACCAAGCCAAATAATCGCTCAGAATAACAAAGCAAGTATAGAGAAGCTGAACTAAAAGCTACAAAATACAAGGTTCATTATAATTTGGGATTTAATGCACACGGTCTCCTGAATGTTTGTCCAATACTTCGCAACCATTTATTTGCAACTACAAGAAAAATAGAAATATATACATTTAGATATACTGATTAAGATTTCAGTGTGTTAAGACACAAGCCGGTTTTTGTTTTCCTTTTTTGTCATAAAAATCAACGCATACGCCATTTATGTGTGATGTAAGGACAAATTAAACTTTTATTGCGATTTCTAACTCTCAGGGGTTTTTAACGCATGCTAATGGCACTTCAGTTTTTCCAATAGACGCTGTTCAGACCCTCCTTCGTGCAACATTAACAAAGGAGAACCCAGCTAGAAACTTTCTCCAAAAACTTTATCGGCCAATCCGAGGATCAAACTGAACACCGTCCTTACAAAGCCACTGTTGCTCCTTGAAAATATGTGAGTTATTTTAACACTTACCCCATTTGTCCCCCTCAAGAATAGGACAACCAGCGTGTAGTGTTCTCATATCAGGAAGACCATTTCTATGTGTATTAAACCAAAATGTTGCTGAACCCTGAAACAAAATGGCACATTTAAAATTTACCACTACTACAAAATAACCTCATATATTATGTCAAGTCTCATAATAATGTTTGTCTGGATGGAGATAATTTTAACGTTATATAAGTGCAATAACTGGTTACCAAACACCCTTCTATAGTCTGGTTACTTAGCAAGCGCCATTCTCACTGCGCCACTGTACAAGCATACAAACGTTCTTCGGACCTTGATATGCCTGTGCATATAACTTCAATACCGGAAGCGTTAGGCCAGCGCCACCAGGACACCCGGCTTTTGTTACTCCCCGTCCTAGCTACCTTTCTATCCAAATATCTGCCTCGGGGAAGCCATATTATAGTCGCCAACCAACGAAGAGACAGACAAATGATAGTCACAGATTAGTATCGATTATCACGAAGAGTTACCTTTTTTACTTGAACCCTTGCTTTTAGTTTGGGAAAGACCGTGGCGCCACCAGATAATACGTCACTCAACTGAAAGATAATAACATAGTCTGATTGCTACTCAAAATAATTACACATTGTTTGACAAATTAGAACTCTCTTTGATAAGAAACATATGGCATATGGATAAACATAGGAATTATCATGACTAACTTTAAACATCGCATGGAGTATAAGAATTGGATATATGTAACGAGCTTAAAGTCAGCCCTGGCCACTGAACATATTGTGAGAGAGAGAAATGGGGTTTAACGTCCACTCGACACAAACTAGGTCATTTCGGGATTAACATATGGTTTAATTTTATTTCAATAATTCGCTTGCATGTAAAGGGCTTTAGCAGTGGAGGAAAACTGGAGTGCCCGGAGGAAACCCACGAGGATGAGGAGGCGCCCTATCTCCATGGCACATACGCTCACACCAGGGAACCACAGCCGCAAGCCAGAGGTGACCGGCCAGCTAGAGTTCGAAGCGCAGCACTCTGGGCCACGCCCCCCCCCCCCCGAACATATTGTGATTTGTAATTAAGATCATTATATTATATAGCAACTCTTTATTCTCTTTATCAGCTGAAAAATGTCCATGTGTCATTGTCAATATAAACATTTGACCTTGCTGAGATTACTGATCATCCATACAAAACATCTTTATCTTAAGACTATATTTGGAATCTGTTTAACCAATTCCACCTGGTGTTTAAACTCTGTGGACGTGTTACCATATAAAGGGAGATAACACCATTGAAACATTCTACTCGATTGGAAGTTCTAGAACTCAACTCTCAATAGCGAAAAGGGAGAGGGCCAGAAATGGCGTTAAATGTCCACTTGATATCAACTGAATCATTTCCCTAGTTCGATGAAATTGGAGGACCCGGAGAAACCGATTGGAAGTTCGGGAACGTGTGGTTTAACGTGTTGGCTTATTAGTTCCTAGCGTCTCGTGGGTATTCTTTCCCCGTCCCATCGCCTACGCGCAAGTTAATTTTTGACTTTAAACGGAAGCTTGTGTGGACGTAAAACCCCTTGTCTCCAATTAATAACGTTTTTTTACTTCTAGAAACGATAATATGTTATTATTGTGTATATGGATTATAAAACAATGGAATATATAAAGTTTAACTTACATAAAACATCCAGGTTGCTGTTCTTTCTCCAGAATTTCTATAAGCTTCATCTTCTGATTTTGGCTGGCCATCTTTCGCCTGATAAAAATGATAAAAAATACATAAATATACAACAACGAAAATGAGTAGACTTGCACGATCAACACAGGTCCGCGAGTGGTCTATAGGAAGTAGTCATGTTGATGACAAAGGTCAGATGTTTTTCATCTTAACGCCTCCTAGTTGACTCCATTACAAATGTGGAAACGAAACGAACGAAACAAAACGAAACGGGGTTTAACGTCTAATGAAATGATGGAAAGAAGCCATACAGTTTGCGATAAGAGTAAAAATTCCACAAGACTGCGGCGTTTGTGCGTCTCTTAATAAACTCACAAGGTTTTTTTTTACGTGCACGTCAGTGGGTACACGGGTGGGCCTAGGGTTTTCGTCCTTACTGCGACTCTTATTAAAAGTTTGTGTCAATTATTTTAACTCTACTATAATGAAACGGTCTGCTTACCAAACTGTCAAAGTGAGGGTCATACATTCCACCCAAACCATAGTTAACAACCTACAAAAAATAAACAATAACAATAGTGTTATACTTTTAAATTTCTTGTTAGTTTCAATTTAAAAACCTAATTTGTTCAACTCTTAATCTACCAACGTTATTAGGCAGAACATAGCGTCGCCCGACAACGAATAGGTGCCCACTGACAGCCTTGACTCAGGAGGCAATGTTATCGCAGTGTTGCGATGTGTCGATGTAAGGTCGCCACATTGTTGTGGTGTAAGGCCGTCAAATGGCTGCGATGTGAGATCGTCAGAGAGTTTTAACGTAGGGTCGCCACTAAAATTATGATATGGAATACAGAATATGGAATCTAAGTCACATATGTATCATTTACATTTTAGCTTGTGTTTATTTTTAGATTGTCAATAACGAATAAGGAAATAATAATATGGGAATCAGCTTCCGGCGCCAAAGGAATAAGTTAAATATAGATTTCTAATCAATAAACGCCTTTTAAATACAAATGTGATGTAATCCTTTGAAGTTGGCGTTTCCAAAAATGGTACGAGCAGTGTGCCAAACGTGCACTATTTATTTTAGTTAAAACGCTGGACCCGTGTGACGTATTTCATGGCAGAGCACGTCCGAGTGTCTGTATTTTAAGTTGTTTAATGGTCTCGGGCTAAGGCACTGCGTAATATATTCAAACATAACGTCACTCGTGTTGTTTCAGTATATTACTTAATGTCTGGTTTTCGACCAGTAAAGTGGGGATCGGTAGCCTGGAAGTCGAGTGTTCGATCCCTGCATTGGCCGAGAAAGTTCATTCAGATTTTCCGATATGGTCTCCCCTTGTCCGTGATGCAGGCGGAGGACCTGGCAAGGGCAGCTGTTTAGTCGTTCAGATGGGACGAACCACCGAGGCCCCGTGTACACATTGGCGTACACGTAAAATATCCATTGGCAGTTGGAATTCGATATAAGAGTATGCCGTAGTGCCGCTGTCTTCATTAGGAGCAGAACAGTATAAGGACGTTAAACTCCATTTCATTTTATTTCAACCAGTAAACCACACACAGTAGGTTGGTGTGTATACCGAGTTCCATAACGATATATTGACCGGTTTATGGGAAGTGTTCCAGAAACAAAACTGGAACGTAAGAATGGACGAATAGTTGGACCATTTCATAATCCCTCTCTTTTCTTCACGTCCCAGTGCGGGATGATAAGTCATAGTTACCTGATATGGTTCAGCATGAGTATCGTAGTTTCTATTTAGTGCGCTTAATCCCGTTATTATCTCAATTCGTCTAGATAATTTATCGGCTACCGATTCAGAATCATAAATCCATGCACTGTTCAGAGTAAAACAAATATGAAAGAATTGATCAATAAAACTGCTCACGATTAACAATATTTTATTCGAATGCACACATAAAAAAAAAGAAAAATAAACTTCGTTGGTGGCGGGGCATTCCAGCCTACTCAGTGGGATAAGATTTTGAAATAACATAAATGAACATAAGTGGCTCTAATGACTTTATTGAACCAGGAACTATTCATCTTGTTTTTCTTGGGGCGACACTCTTTGCCAATTCAAGTACTTTAGACATTAGTAAGTAGACATTAGTATTCCCTGGACAATTGATAATCGATTGACGTTATTCGATGTTTGATTATACCACGATTCCATCTTTATGCGTGAAATAAAAAAAAGGAATATAATATGAACTTACTTGTTACTGATCCTAACATCAGTTTCCTGTAATGATCTATCCCTTTCTACAACAGTCGATCGTCTCATCTATTTATACAAATACAGATTTGATAAATTATACAGAAAATAATAATATTAACCAATCATTAATTACGAAGGAAATAAAAATGATGTAATCAAATAGTTACTACAATTATATAGAAAGTAATTACATTCTGAGTAAGCTTATCCTTGTCAGTGATGCAGGACAGAGGGCCTGATAAGGACATCTGTCTAGTCTTTCGAATGGGACGATATACCGAGGTCCCATATGCACATTTGCGTGTTCGTAAAAGATCCTTTGACAGTTGGAATTCGATATAAGAGTAGGTCGTAGCGCCTCTGGCCGGGCAAAACTTCCCTTATTAGCCCAGTTTAGGAGTAGAACAGTAGGACGTTAAACTCCATTTCATTCATATTGGTTGTTTATTTCGTGTAGTATCTGTACAGTTTGTCTCGTCCGAAGAATTGTCTTGTCGGTTTTGTTGTGTGTGCAGTGTGGTTCTCCTGTACTTATTAATATATATAAAGATCTGCATAGTTACAACCAAGATCAAAAAATATAGTACACGGATGACGTGAGCTCGGCTGATAAATAGATCAATGGACGAAATATTGACAAAATGGAAATGACGCATTGTTATTAGCTCCGAAATAATCTAGTTTGTGTCGAGGCGACGTTAAACCCCATTTCTCTCTCTCACACATTGTTACTTTCATGTCTATTCAGAAAATGTTATTTTATATGTTGAATTGTGTCACTTTTTTCTCTAAGTTGTGGGATTAAATGGTTATTATACATTCTAGACATAATTCATTGTTGTGAAATATTAGAACTACGGAATCATTGATCACTATTTTATCAAAACCTGCATGTACAATTCATAATAAAAACCTGCAGAGACATTACGTCAAGTTTTGATATGTGTTTACCTTTAAATTTGCACATTTCTTGGTCAATTTGTTTTTTAATAAAAGTACTGAATGAACCGTCAAAGCGTACAGAGTGTGTGTCTCTGTCAAAGTGGTTTTGAAGAATTAAAAAGTGATAAGGACGGTATGAAAATGATCAGAATAATCGTGTCTGTGTCTTTTTCGGTGTCAGGGTAAAGTACCAGATGTTCCGTGAATTGGGGTGGGGGGAGGTGATGCACCGGGGTAGGGTGGGGTTGACTGATCATCAACGAGTGCGGTTTATCACTGTGTTAAGTCAAAAAATGGTTTCGAGCCAAAGTTCAACCTAGTGGTTTTTCTCCGGTTTTCTGTTTGTGTTTAGAAAGACAGAAATCCACAGATGTAGGAATTGATGAAATGTCCCTTTAATCCGCTTGCACAATAACTCAATACCAACAACAGAAATCAAATATCACGGTAAATTATTTAACATTGAATATGGATTTTTCATGAATATGTTTATACTAGTTTTGCATTAAGTTCAATCAGCACTTATTGTCCCATATGCGGATTTAAAGACGCTGAATGACATGCGCTGCACTCGCTCGTACGCCAACCGGTATGTTAAAAGGGACATTTTGCCCGGACAACAATCGAATTCCATCTGTCACGAGTTCTCTGTTCTGTCGTGGGGGGGGGAGTAGCACGTGCGCGCTGTATCATAATGTCTGTCACTGAGTCAACTGGCTTGATTTCGATTGTACGTGTACGTGTGCTTTCTCCGGGTCCTGCTAAAGACCCCTACGCGCAAGCGTATTATTGAAATAAAAATTCAAAGATGTGTTAGCCCCGAAATTTTGTGTCGAATGGACGTTTAACCCCATTTCTTTCTGTTCTGCCCCACTGACAAGGGAAAAATTACGTTTGAAACCTTATCGGCCTAACCTCCTGGTTGTGAAACAGCATCTTACTCACTGAGTCACCGTGGCTCCCTACTATATCCGTTGTAACAAATGCAGTCAATGGTTTAGATGTTACAGGGCAATGATGTTTACTGATACACAAAAACAACTCACCGACGCATGGGCAATCTTTTGCAACTGTACTATTTCACTATCACTTATGACGTCATGGAACACCAAAATGGCTGGATCAGAGTTGACTTCTTCCTCTTTAGCAAATATAAATGGTATCTGAGTTTTACGGAATCTGCATGACAACTGGGACAACTCTTCCGGTGTCTGTGGTAAATAAATAGGTTTCAGACAAAAAAAAAATTAAAAAGATAAGATGTCCCACCACACATGTCTCCAAATATTTCGACAATTTATTATGCCAAATTGATAGCAGTTTTTGCATGCGTGATTTCTGAAAAATTAATTCTTCTTGTTGGTTTGGTGAATAAAGGTGTCTAGGACTGTCAGTACATTATGTAGGAATCACACGGGGAGGGAGAAAGGTGTGATATTCGCTTCCAGTTGAGGTTAAAAGATTAATTGGCACGTCGACAGTCCCTCAAAACCCTAGATGGATTTTCAATATGATGTACCAGGAATGGTCATCTACAAGTTGATACCAATATTTATTTACATACCAGGGCCAAATTCAACTCCCTAGAACTTAGAACTTCGGATGATTTTGATTTCAACAGATTTATGATTAAATTTAAACATGGAAATCGAGACTACGCTATTCTATAAACGACCCGTCCGAATGAATTAATTACACGAAAATTTTCAACATATCCCCTAGTCTCTTTTCATTATCTTTTTTTAAGCAATTATTGCGAGAACTATCAGCCCTTTTTCTAAATCTGAGGTAATGCATCTTTAATTGGACATTAACTAACTTATGCAGACCAAAACAAACTCTCGGTGTCATCGCTAGCCTGGATAAGGATTCGATTTGCTGCTCATGAAATGGATACTCGATACTATGATTTTTTTTATCGTACCCACTTTAGTAATGAGGATCTCGGCAAGGCCGAAAATTCAATGTTGAATTCTCGGTACAGAGTGGATCAATTTGACTGAAATTTTCAGCAAAGTCCCATTACATTATTTAGTTTTTTTTTTAACTATTTAGTGAGAACTGACAGCTCTTTATCTAATCTCTCATAATTTATCTTTAGGTTTCCTTGTTTGATCGCCATTATGCCATGATTTATTATTAATACAGACCGTCTTAACTAATTGGCCCAGTCGCTGCTGAACTGTAGTAGGTTAAACCTCGTTTGGTATGCATCAATAGATATGTTTTGAATTTTAATAATTTAGATCACTCAGAGACGATTAAAAGAAAGGAACAAACAATTCGATACATCTGTTGTCTTTCAACATTTTTTTATATATATATATATAAGATAGAAAGGCATAGCATTTACTCGCGGTAAATACACCAGTATGCGTCAATAATCTGGAACCATCTTATTAACTGAACTAATTTATCAAAGTTATGAGCCTTCCCTAGGTTCACGCTTATGTGACCAAATACAGTTGGTAAACTCCAAGGTGGAGAATGAAAATATTTAGGCCAACAGCTTTTAGGTTTCTTGCTCCTTCGAAATGGAACGATCTTCCAAAGTTCATCAAAAAGTGCTCATTTCATTACGTTTTTCAATTCCAGACTTACAATAATATTTCAAAGGTATATTTAATTTAAAATTGTGTGTAGAATGCGCATTCAGCATACTTTAAGTGTGGAGTTGACGCTATACAAATGTACATATTATTATTATTCATCTAATTTTCTCGGTTTATATAATTTTATTGTTCTTTGGGTAAGAGCTTGGTTGGTTGGCCGAGTGATGAACACGTGCACTTTAGATCATAGATTCTGTCATTGGTTCAAGTTGCGTTTTTTCGATATTCTGCTTGTACGTGACAAGGAGTATGATTGCCGCCTTAACCTCTGAAATTTTCGGCTTTACCATATCCCTTTTTTAAAACTATAATAGCGAGAACTTCAGCTATAATATACCTAATTTTCCATATCGGTCCCTCAGAAGATTTCTACAATATACAATATACAGCATACAATATTTCGTTTCAATTATAGAAACAGTGTTACACGCAATTAATAAATCCTATACATACCTTTATTTCTCCTCGGCATAATTCGGCATAGTTCGGAGTGAATATCGGAGCATCTCGTTTTAGATTGTTTATTTCAAGGATAGTTAAAAAGGGCCGTAAATGTTTTACATAATCGGTCATGACATCATTATATATCGCCATATCTCGTTTGACACCACTGTTGTTAGGATCTGAAGAAGTAGATTAATGTAAGTTACTACTAACAAATAAATAGATAGGCTTACGACCAAATTAACAAATTTCTTAAATATAACCGTCTTTGTCTGCCCGTGGGAAATCAGGGGTTCGATCTCTTACAGCACCGCTTCCCATCTTCAGCGGTAAAAGGCCAGCAGGAACTGAACATTAGGACGTTTAATCCTATTTCATTTTATTTCATTTTACAAAAACAGCGATGACCAGTAGAAGATAACCAACTACATGTAGTTCCTGGTTCCAGAAAAAAGCTTATAGTTTTAAATGGCACCCCCACTGATTTTTTAAAACCGTGGCCTTGTATTAAAATTTGCCTTACACGCAAAGCCTACACAATTCTGCATCAACCCGAGAATATGTTCCAAGTTCCTGCTTGACTGGTTCGTTGATACCTCAGGGCTGGTAAGCCGTAGATCATTAATGCTACTTATGAATATTGACAACACAAATATGGCGGTGATAACAAATGATCTGGGACGGACGACATGTGTTGTTGAAATATGATCCCTCAATGTTCAACAATGGCCTATTATTAAAAAAAAATAATTTATGATATATTGCTAACAGTGCGGGAATTAGCTAATGTGTACATTACAAAACCATTATCATTGTTAAATTCATTTAAAGGGAACGGACTAATGTTGATGCCATTTCCTGTTAGCTATACTTTAATCCATGTCTAAAGCAATGATATGTTTAAAACACCAAGTTACCATGTTTATATGATTAATGTATTTAAAGTTATTATTTCATATTTTTCCATAGTACACAAAAAGGGACCTAGATCGACCGCATTTCTCCGGACGTAGTCAAAAGATCCCAGCATCAAATTTGGAATGATGGTGATTGCGGCAGACTAGCGGGTTCCAAGGATTAAATTCAGGTACTAAAGTTTACCACGAGAATAGAAAGAGAACTATACCTATATGTAAAGCTGTTTTCATCATATCTAGTGCCAAGTGTGGTGCATTGAACTGAAAAAAAAAAAGGGAATATATCACGATAAATACAACAAAGAGGGCTTTAACTTCATATTGTTCTGCTCCAGATAACATTGGAAAACAGACACACGCCATTCATTGTGCTAAAGTCTTCGAACATTCTAATTCCAACTGCTTAATGTTTTTTTATCTGTACGCGAATGTGTACACGGGACCTTGTGAGGCTCCCCATCTAGCTAGACTTGCAAGGAGTGTGTGTGGTGGGGGGGGACGCCATAAAATACCTTGTGATTAGCGAACCAACGTCTTTCTCAGTTAGTGATCGTGTCACAATAATAGTGTATCATTGGACAAAAGCAATCAAAAAAATTCCACAAAAGCCATATTACGATGCGATTTCCACATGCATTAATCTAATTTGATGCCATAGTGACTCAGCAAGCGTAGAACTGATTCACTTATCAGAACGTTTGGGGTGTGGTCCCGGTGTTGACCGAGAAAGTTAAAGTTCCCCAGACAGTGTGCATATTCCTGAAGCAATGGCCCGAGAAATCTCTCTCTGGCCATTGCTGGATTGGCTTCTATACTTAGGAGGGATCGTGTCTATATTCTTTTCGTTCAATCAAATCTATCACTCCAGTACAGCAACATGACAGTTCTTCGTTTAATTTGGGTCTTCCCTAAAACTGGACGGTGATTTAGAGTATTAAAAACGGTGAAAGTCTGTTCGTCTCCACACAGAATTGTTTATATTATGTCAATGTTGATAGCCTCGTTTGTCACGTAATTCGTTTTACTGGAATAATCTAGCATGCACTGATTAATTTAGCATAATAAAATCGTGAGCCATGACGTAACGTTGTGTTAACAAATTTGGTCCAATTTGACGCTCTGTGTTATGGGTAGTGCCTTTGTAACACACTTAGCGATTGGTAGTTAATCGGATTATTGACCAATGATAATTTAGAACAAGGATGTTCTCTTTCCAGCAGTGAGTAGTGGGGTTAGCTCTAATCAAACGGAACACAGCAAGGAGTATGGGCAGTGTGACGAGGGACATTTTTTCCGGACAGGGGCGCGAGTTAAACGAGTCAACTACTTACTTTTACAAACATATCAGCCAATGATCTGTAGGCACGAACAACCAGCTCATTATTTTGGGGGTCCTTGGAAAGAACAGCAATAGATTCTGTCAACCAGCGTATTGCCTCTGCCTGATTATCAAACTCTGTTGCTGTTTGGCCTATGGTGAGTAAATCGATACCAGTGAGACCATGTGTTTGACTGGTTGGAAGACGTCCATGACGAATATCTTCGATATCTAGATTGTATATATATCGTAATCGTACTAAAGCCATGCTAGCACCACGAAGATCAAATTGTTTGGGCCAAGAAGACATCTGCTGGGTGTTGTTAAATACTGAATTCATAAAATCTGAAAAAAGAAAATATACAATCTCAATGTTTTCCTGTTCACGCTAAAGGAATTGCGAGGAAGACGACTGTTAAATTGTAATGACTTCCGATAATTGCTTCGTGGGTTATTGCCCATTCAAGTAAATGCTCAAGTAACCTATACTAACAATAAGAATAACCCTTAAGGACAGCTTATGGGATTTCTTGGTGTGGGTGTACATTTCGTTGACTGACAACCCTAACTTTTAAAATCTTATAGGATGCGTGAAGGATGAACACAGTTGCTCCTGTTATTATTCTTGGAAAATAGTAACATACGGACTATCACTTTAACATGGTTAATCTTGACATTCAACTACAAAGCTTTATTGTCAGAAACATGAAATGGGGTTTAATATCCCACTCTTCTGCACCAACTGGGATAATCTAAACTTGCATGCGCCACACAAGTGCTATCAGGAGAAATTTGCCATAACAACAACTAAATTGCAACTGCCAAAAGTTCTTTTATGTCAACACCGGCGTGTAGATGGGGCAGCAACTTTTTGTCCCATCAGAACGACTAAATGCCACTCAATGCCAAGCACTTCATCATGCATCACCGAAGAGCGGAAACAGTTTAGTGCTCACCGATATATCACTATCCTCAGTGATTTATCTCGAAGCATGTCGTTTTCGCCTTATGAGTTTTGGGTCAAAACAATGGACGTGACGAAGCTACATGCCCAACGATAAATCACATGAAGGGTTGGGGGGGGGGGGGGGGGCGAACGGATTGCGTTGTTTAAGGTAACCACCTATGCTCAAAGTCGTGGCGTGAATCAAATGTCGCCACAGCCAACCTATTCAAGTCAAGAGTGAATAAATGCTCAACTCACGCATGCGCATAAAATCACTGAGACTATATAACAGTTACGCACTTTACAAAACAGAGAACACACTTTAAACACTAAAGAAATTACCAGTGTACTGAATGACATAATATGAATACTTACATGGAAGAGATTTATTATTATATGTAGGATAATGTAGGTATTGACTCAGTTTTTCACCCCATATATGAACAATTCTATACAATAACTGGAAACTGTTTATAGGATTTTCTACATAATGGCTGTCGTATAAAACCTTTTTATTCTCTTCTCGCATTTTCTCAACAAACCTGTAAAATAGGTAATTGAAATAACCTTTAAAATAAGGATGCAAAAATACATCAAGTACCAGCGTACCATAAACCGATCATAACGTCATTGCAGGGGGGTTGAATGGCCGAATGGTTGGCACGTGCGCGCTGTATCATAAAGCCTGTCATTGAGTCAACTGACGTGGTTTCGAATGCCCGGTTGTACGTGACAAGGGGTGGGGTCTTCTGTGCATCCTCGTGGGTTTACTACGGGTCCTCCGGTTTCCTCCCACTGCTAAAAGACCCCTATGCGCAAGCGAATTATTGAAATAAAATTGAACCATATGTTAGTCGCGAAATGACATAGTTTGTGTCGAGTGGACGTTAAACTCTCTCTCTCTCTCTCTCTCTCGCTCTCTCTCTCATAACGTCATTGCAGTTATTTAGGAATTTTGACGTTATATCAAAACACGAAGTTACAGTTACATACTAGAATTGGCGGAGCCTTATGCTTTGATTCAAAAGAGTCACTTCCAAGAAGAAGAACGGAATGAGTTCCTAGAACCAAGCCCTTTATTAGCTTTGTGAACTCCTCAAAGGAGATGCCTGTATCAGGTCACATATTTGTGCTCTAGAAAGCGTAATCGTCAATCGTGCCTTTTTTCATGCGCGACACCGGTAGCCATGCAACTGCAGTGGTGTTATCAGACTCGGTTGGTAGAAGACAAAAATGAGACCCAGACCATTCCAGATCCAGACCAAATCAGGCGCGGATCCAGAGGGGGGGGGGCTTGCATCAATGAAATTACACCACAAAGTGATCCTTCATCAGTATAAAAATGATTTCTCTGTTTAAAAAGCTCAATTTGTATGTATGCCTTTGTAATTTAGAGACGATGATGGCAGATTTCCGTAACAGAAACCTGGCAAACCCCCTCCTGCAAAAATTCCTGGATCCGCACCTGCAAATTAGTACGCTCAAGCATAAATTGAATAACGGGTAACAATTAGTTCGTTATCAGTTGCTTGTTGTTACGCCTGATATAAACCAGCTAAATTAATAATTTTGTACATTTTGTTTGCCTTTGTTTCTACTTGCTTTGTAGTCTTCATATCAAAACCGGGTGAAAATGGATGTTCATTTAGACATTAAAAATACATTATGAAAGATTATATAAAGCGTTGGAAGTTCTCACTATAATAGATAAAAACTGGATAATGTAAAGGGAATTTGCTGAAAGTTTCAGTAAAATGGATCCAATCTGAACCGGAAATGTAGCGATTGTCTGTTGGGCCTAGCCTCGATCATCATTACTAAAGTCGGTACGACAATAAACACAGTCTCGATTATCCACTTTATTATTTAAGCATGAATGAACAGATTGGATCCTATTTCAATAAATATCACAGGCTAGCGATGACATCAATAGTTGATTGTGGTTTAGATACGTTAAGTAATGTCTAATTAATAATTTTGATTTTAAAGAAAACCTGCAATAGGCAGATTTAGCTCTTGCATAATGAATGTTTAACTGCATACATCATCAGCAAATTAAACTCTAATGTCATTATTATTATAGTTATCCTACTGATAATACGCTTCCAAGTCTTTTAAATACTTAATATGCTGCTCTCGCAATCAAATTTTGTGCAATTCGGTCAATATTTGTTTTCAAACTTAACCTTGTTGTTGTGAAAAAATATTAACACGGGCCGATAAATAAATAATTTATGTTCTATAATAATTTTTTTCACATTTATCAACTTTTTATCTGTTGCTAAAAAAAACCAGAAGAGTTTAATATGAATTGTACACATTGGCAGGCCGTAGTGGCGCTGTCTGGGCAAAAATTTCCCTCATTGCACACTGTATGGCGTATGCCCGTCCTCATTAGCCTAGGTTAGGCGCAGAACAGTAGGACGTTAAACCCCATTTCATTTCATTTAATATGAGATATCTCTATGCTTGTAAGATTAATTTGGGACTAACACATGGTGTGTTTTATTTCAATAATGAACCCCAAGGGTTAAACAGGTGATAATTCTAGGGTCGTAACAGCATACTTTACTCAATGATCTAAATCACACGCGATTAACCAGCCATCCCACCCCGCCATCTTGATTTCTGCTGAATATATCACTGTCACATAACTGGTCATCGGGTTATTATTTTGATCTCCTCATAAAACACAATGTACATGTTAAAACTACCTGATTCATATTTATGGTCAAAATGTCATATTTTCTAGAACATAAAACAATTCATATGATTTATTCATATGATTTAATGAGCCTGGTCATACTCACACGTATCTTGTATCAAAAATATTTATAGCTCAATTTTACACGAAAAATATAAAGGAGACTATAAGCTAGTTTGGAGGGTTTTTCATTGGAGTGGCAGAAAGAAATAGGGAAACAAGGGAGTCACAAGTAATTTGTAATCAAAAATTAATCATTAATCGGGGGTTGGATGGCCGAATGGTTAGCATGTGCGCGCTGTATCATAAAGCCTGTCATTGAGTCAACCAGGGTGGTTTCCAATCCCCGGTTTACGAGACAAGGAGTAGGCTCGCTTGTTCAACCTCGTGGGTTTTATCTGGGTCTACGGTTTCCGACCACTGCTAAAGACCCTTACGCGCAAGCGATTTATTTAAACAAAATCAAACCACGTTTTAGTCCCGAAATGACTTAGTTTGTGTCGAATGGACGTTAAAACCCATCTCTCTCTCTCTCTCTCTCTCTCTCTCTATCTCTCTCTCTCTCTCTCTCTCCCTCTCTTACTTATTAATCCTAATTTTAATTAAATGTTTACGTATTTGATTAATTTTGTGCGTCTTTGTCCTGAACTTGTTTCCAATATTCTTGATTACAATTTATTAATCCTAAGTTTACAAATTTAATTATTAATTAAAATTGTGCTCCTTGCTTCTAATATTTTTCAATATCATTAATTGATTCTAATTTTAAGTAAAAGTTTACGTTTTCTGGTAAATGAATAAATCGATTTTTACTTACTCTTTCAGTTCCTTGATTGCATAGTTTTCTTTTTGGTCTTTTAAAAATCTGTCAAAGGTGGCAATCAACGCTTGTTCTTTGACGGGGAGTTCGCGTAATTTACAAATGGCGGTAAACACTTCACCAAAACACAGGTGAAAATCCACAATCCAGCAGACGACAGCGAAATATACGTAGTCATGCTTTGGAATTATGCTAATCTTCATTGGTCTTCTAAAATGTCCCCAACTGCATCGGAGTTATCCAGCGCATGTGTTGTTCCCCTTGCTTTAACGTGTTAGTATGTAGATAAAGTAATGGTATACGCTACAGCCATATGTCTGTTTTCGCGCCATCTGGATACAAGCAGACGACGGTGATCTGTTTTACGTATTTGACACTTGTTGTACATCATTGTATGTAATATTACCCTAGAATATATATAAAAAGATACACCATTATATACTTATATAATAATTAGTTAGAAAGGTAGTTCAGGTGTGACAATCACTCAATATTAAAATAGCGTTAATTTAACAGTGTTTCTGATTATCGCATGTATTATATAAGAACACATTCTTTACACCAAACTGATAACTTGATCAAGGTTATGACGCTAAAACACAAACAGTCAAAGAGAATCAAACGATAATGTCTGTTTAAAAACCAGAACGAAATTTTGTATGTTTAAACAATTGGACATCACCACCGCCATTAGACATGTGTTACCCCGATAGTATAACGTTAAAATAATAGGATTATGAAAAAATATTGTCGGTTCTGGTGATGTTTGGATAAATGAATGAATGAATGAATGAAATATGGTTTAACGTCATACTATTCTGTTCCAACGGGTGTGGGTGGACTCTGGTAGGAATAACGATGAAAACCAAGCCAATATGACATTTTACGTTATGTTCAAAATCTTTTTAAATACAACCTACTAAAAGTACTAAACACAACAGGGGTGTAGAGTGAATGAAATAAAAGCTATTTCGTGTGCTTTCTGATTGAATTAAGACAGGCTGAATTAATTTTAGATACCTATAACATTTGTTCATAATCTAAATTAAGGGTTTTCAAATGAAAAGGAATACTTTGACCGTTGAGCCGGCTATGATAATGTTTCTATTCTACAGTCACGTATTAATTACGAATAGGTACTTTAAATGACAAAGTGTGAACACAAATTAGCTAAGATATTAATATATTGTACATTTTCACCGAAAGGGTGTTATTGAAATTTGTATATTTAAGTATTATACCTACTGTTCTCGTGATAATCAACTAAACAGTATGGTAATTAGAATTGTTTAAAGTTACATTATGGGAGATAAGATAAAGAGATAGTGTGAAGATAATTTGCTGAAAATTTCAGTCAAATTGATCCACTATTAGTCGAGAAAAAAGCGTTTGAAATATTCACATAGCCTCGGTCATCATTACTCAAATCATTAATGTAAACAGCATAGTCTCGATTATCCACTTGATTGATTTAATTATCAACGGCCATTAAGCGGCATATACGAATTTAATCCGCCAACATCGAAGGCTAGTCTTGACATCAAGAGTTTATTATGGTCTGGATATGTTAATTAATGTTTAATTGATTATTTAGATAACATTTCAAGCCTAAAGAAAGACCTGTAATAAGCAGATTTTGCTCTTGCATAATGCTATTTTAAGTTGTTGGGGATTAACCACTTTAACCACTGAGTGATATTATACAGTTACAAACAACTCAGTGACCGGAAGCAGAAGACACGCTCTTAGCAGACTACTATCGACTTCCCCCGACTACAACAAGCACATACGAGTTAATCTTACAAACTATCTTCTAGCAGCATGTTGTTACCCTGATTCTTTCCTTGTACGGTACATGACCTTTAAACTGATAACAAAAAACGTCGTGTCGTAAACGCTATATTTGGTCATTTTGAGACTATCATATCGCTATTTTATTCACTATGGCCGCTACTTCCGTTGTTCCGGCGAACGTGAGGATACGGCTGTGTCATACAGTGTACTGACAAATAGTGGTTTCATAACTTATGTTTGATGTCTATATTCCCTTTTCATTTTGCCAACAATGTCTATATTATTAGTTAACAGTGACGAGAAAAAGCTTTCATCTTTCGATTCAGGATATTGGTTACAATCTATAATATTACGGCTCCTATGAGCAAGTATCCAAAGGATTTTTTTTTTAGGTTTATCATATGATACAGGTATTATAAGGACGCCAAATAAATATGGTTACCGTCTTTTGTTCGTTCGTGGGTTTAGCGCCCGCTTCTACCGATGGTAGTGTCGCAGACGTCCGGGTTTTAGTAATTTCATTTAGAAAAAAAAATAAAGACAGATTAATTGATTGTGAATATTATGAAAATTTGAACCCAGTTTTGAAATCTAATCTGGAAACGAAGAGTGGGTATCCCACCCAGTTTAAGCTAGTACGTTGCTTAAAATGTCACCGGAACCCTTGCATCAACATTTAAAAAAAAAACGGGCATAGTATGGTCATTGTCCTTCCAAAACAGAACTGCAATTTGTATGTCAGTATGGTGAAAGGGTAGATCTATTATTTACACAAATCCAATCGTTAATTATTTAAGGAACCCGATTAATACTGGGGCCTCTTTCTATGTCCTTATCAGCACCCCACTCAATCGAAAAGAATTTGATGTTGGAACCCGAAATAAAATTCAAAATCTCTGAAAATATTTTTCCCGTTTTCTCGGGAACCTTTTCCAGAAATGAGGACATCTTTTCAGGGGGGCACATAGCCACACATACCCCAATACACAGAAAGAAAATGTCACCGGATTCGAATGTTATTTTTGCTTGTTTTTGCATTTATGAGGGCAGGGTTGGTGGTCGCAAGCCTCTGTCATGATCACGTGTGCAATGCTAGATGGAAACATTCTGTCATAACAGTGGTGTTTCCTTATCTTTGAATTCCAACTGCCAAGAGTTATTTCACGCATAAACTTATTTCAGTTGTCGCCCCAGGGTCCATCAAAATGTTGAAAGTAACAATTCCCTTTTCAGCGTCCAACCCACTCTCAGAACCATCAGTGCTACCCAGTACAAATGCTTAATGCTAACCGGTCTTGAAAAATCATTATAATTCTAGATTCCTACTTTGAGCTCTTAAAATTACATATTGCTTGTGATATCACATAACACAATTCATGGAAAATAATTAATTTCTTGTCGACAGTTTACGTATGTCATTTGGAAATTATCATACGTAAGTTTCTTCATTGGGCAAATATTTCTTAATTTTCGGTTAGATTGTTTTAAATTTTAGGCATTTTTAACTTTTAATAATTTTAATACGTGTTGATACAAAGGAAGCAATTGTATTTTGGGCTTTTGATTTTGTTAAGGGGCGCGAGCAACCCCGAATTCTCCGTCATCTCCCAGACAACATATAAATTTGGAACTGTGACAGCTTATCTGGTCAAGATATAGATAACTAGATCAATATTTTCATATACCATTATAATATTATTTCCATATAAATTATTAACAGCATACACACGCATTATAAGCACTTAGCGCAAATAAACGTGTGTAAGATGTAAGTAAATAAAAACATTTTAAAGTTGTCCATTTTATGTTTGATATTGAATCTAGAAAATTAATCTATATTGTCAATACAATAGCATGTCAATGTGATTTTAACGAATTTAAATATCATTGATCAAACATTACAATGAGGAAGACAAATCGTCCCTTTTTTTAAATTTTTACTTGAACTAAGTGGTCTAACTTGTAATCAATGTATTTGATTTGTTACTTAAAGGCACACCAAAATGAAATGGTGTTTTACGTCGTACTTTTCTGCTACAGTATTACTAGGAGCATAAGCAGCACATTGTGCTATGAGGGGAAGTTTGGCCGGGCAGCATTGCTACGATCCACTCTTAATTCGAGAGTTATTTGACGTGCACGGGACCTCGTTTTTTTCGTTCCACCTTTCCAGCACCACTGACGAGGTCAAATCGTTCCGAACTTTCCCGACCAACACCTGGATGGAACACGTGACCCCACTGAGCCAATCTCTAAAGTTAAATCTGATTGGAACACAGATCCTTTTTCTTTTCGTTTTTTTACAGTTCATATTGTCATTACTACACTAGGATCTGGCAGAGTTGTTATCATTAACGTGTTGTGGGTGGTATGAGGAATTAGCCAATAAAACAGTCTGCTACGGCGAACTTTTGGCATGAGGTGTACGGAACAGTGGGTAATCCACTAGAAACACCAAAGTTGATTGGTTAATCAAATGTCTGGCGTCATAAGGTCAAAACGAGATGTCAATAGAAACCAATGGTCCTAATTAACAAAACGATACATCAATAGACATCAATGTTTATAATTAACGAAACAATACATCAATAGAAAACAATCGTTTCTATAGACGACCTTTAGTCTGAGACAAAGGGGCATCAAAGTCTTCACTTTGGACGGGACATCTTCACCGGTGGGCAAAAAACAAATTGTTTTCGATTTGCGTTGATTTGACTATATATCCACATTAATAGTGTCCAAATTCGATTGTTTTCTAAGATATTGAGGATGGGCTGGATTAACCATTAAGCGAAAAATGCACGTGATTAGAGCATCATAGGAAGGAATGTACCATAGAATTTCAGTTTTGTCAGATGACGAATTCAAAGTATTTAATTAAAAAATAAATTACGAACTTTCAATTATTTTTTTCTTGTTTGTTTGGGCTTTTTTTTTTACTGTAATGTGTTTTGTCTCAATATATGAGGATAAGTCCATTGGGGTCTCTGTAGGTCCTAATCCGGCCCCGGAGAAAGGTTTCAGCATAATTATGACTCGGTCATGCATTTAAGATCCGCAATATTGATTAGAAGAGTTCATTGGATATTTTGATTCGTTGATTGCGACAACAATTTAAACTCAAGCGAGCTTACGTCTGCTGACAGGCACGTTTCGAAATATAAACATTACACATTTGCAATGTTTACAACTTTTATAGCTGAATGAAGATGTTCATAAATATCGCTTCCTGGAAAAAAATGTATCAATGATGTACATAATCGAGTAAAATGTTTATTTTGTCTTAAATATTGAATATCAGAAACGCACCTTTTCCAGGTAACATCACAACATCAATGTTGATTTAAATTGACAAATAATTCGTGTTTTCAATGCCAAAGACTTTGGATCATACTGAGTTAGAGACTTGACTACTTTAAGACACTCAACACTAAAACATTAAATTAGTGTGAATGACCGTGTCAGTCATTATACATTTGCCCGTGTATCATTTTAACTAACAGAAAAAAAACAATATGGTAATGGTTGTTTATTGACTACGTCTGTTTTTAATATTGACATTTATAAAATAGGACATTTTCTGAGAACAGCTATTAAAACCAGAGAGATTTCCAGCCTGTTATTGAATTTGAAAACATTAGCTAACACGATCTAATTACAGCTCACCCACTAGGTTAATCGATTGAAAACTAATGACCGTACGAATGGATGTAGCCTATATTTTTATCTCCTTTTTCAGACAAAGCCACATACTGGTATCATTATCAACAATAAGTGTATACTAATATTGCGATGTTAATTGTTTAATTGCCTCGGATGGCATGAACGGCAGTTATAAAGCGAACATATCTAACATTAAAGTATGAGTACATGTACATCAGTACAACAATAGTACATACATTAAAGTATGACTTCATGTACAGGAACAGTATTTACATACATTAAAGTATGACTTCATGTACAGGAACAGTATTTACATACATTAAAGTATGACTTCATGTATAGAGATATTAAAGTATGACTGCGTGTACGGGAACAGAACAGTATATACATACATTACAGTATGAGTACATGTACAACAATAGTACAATCATTAGAATACATGTACAAGACGAGTACACACAATAAAGTATGGTCACGTGTCATACATTAAAGTATGGCCACCTTTACACCAGCAGTACTAACATGTGGAAGAACAGTACATACATTAAGGTATGAGTGTGTGAGTACATCATAGTGTGAGTACATGTACAAGAACGGTACAGACATTCATGTGTGAGTACGTGTACAACATCAGTGCATACATTAAAGTGTGAGTACATGTACATCCACAGTACAGACATTGCAGGGGTTAGTGGGTGTGGATCCATGTATATCAAGAGTACAAAGATTAGAAGGGATATAAAGCGTGTGTCCGTGTACAACAACAATGCAAACATTAGAAGGGAGTACATAAGAGGAGTTAGAAAGTGTGCGTACATGTACCAAAACAGTCAATGAAGGAGTTAGAAATCGTTGATTTATGTGTGTGATAGAGAGAGGTGTGGGTGGAGAGAGAAAGGGGTTTAACGTTCACTCGACGCAATAATTCGTTTGCGCATAGGGGTCTTTAGAAGTGGAGGAGAAACCAGGGGTCCCGTCCCGAGGTAAACCAACGAGATTGGACAGGCGACCCTACTCCTTGTCACGTACAACCGGGGATTTGAAACCACCACACCAATACAAACATCAAATGGTTAAAGAATCAAAAATCATCAGCACATGTACATCAATAGGATTAGAAGATAAGCGAATACGATAATAAAATATATATTATCTTTTAGTTAAAAATATATTATGTTTCAGTAAAATTTATATCATTCTTTAGTAAAATATATGTTATTTTTTAGTAAAATATATGTTATTTTTTATAGTAAAATATCTATTATTTTCCATTAAAATTTATTTGATTTTGCTAGGTAAAATATATATTATCTTTTAGTATTTTTTTTTTTTTTTTTTTTTTTTTGTATTACTTCATTTAGTAAAATGTTAATCTATTTATTTATTCAAGGTTTAAAATAATAAATCTTTTTTTATTCATAATCATTTATAAGTAAAATATTTATTTATAAGTAAAATATTTATTTGTAAGTAAAATTTATAAGTAAAATATTCATTTATAAGTAAAATTTAAAAGTAAAATATGTATTTATAAGTAAAATATCTAGGCCTGCCTATTTATTTGCAAAAATTCAAATCCATGAATGTAACTTTAAATAATCCCAAACATGATTAGCTACTGAGACTATTTTGTTACTATATGATTCACTGAAATAAAATAAAGGCCATGAAATTGTTAAGAAAACTAATTATTCAAAACCACCCTATTGGGATGTTTTATTGATCGGTATCGCATTTCTCCAGAGTGGCTTTTGTTAGTTTATATACAGAGGCTAAGTACTACCATCTTAATAATTCAAAGAAGATATCATTTCAATAATGCAAAATAAATCATAATCAATAATTTGCTAGGTAGTTGGAGATAGCTTGCTTTGTTTACTTCGGGAGCAACGAATATACTATATTGTTTAATTTTAAATGTAAATAAACAATCTAACATCGATAATTTCAGATTAACACAACAAAATGTGTCAACTAAAATAATCCGAGCAAGCTGTGTAAATATTGCACTTTGAAACTAATGTAAACTGCCTGATATAGCTCAAAAATAAAATTTCCGATCTCATTTTATGTTATGAGTTGATTTGTTTTGTTGGGTGACAATTTGTCTTTTAAGGAAATTGTAGGAAAGATAAAGCCTATTTTGAGACTTTACCGAGTTTGTATTCCACTGTCGACACATTACCAATTATCAAAATAACATCACATAACGACCCCAACGATTGGACATTCTTATGTGATCGTGGAATTTGTGTTTACGTTTAGATACGATGGGTCTATACGTTAGTACGGTTTGGTGCGCTTGGATGCTATAAGGTCACAATCTGTCATGGTCTGGTCCCCCATACAAATACGTGCCGATATGATTGTTTAGTACGTACAGATGCGTTCAGGTACGATTCGATACGACCATCCAGAATCGATGCATTCTTTTGCTTTAAGGCACACTGTCTTGCGGTCGCGATGTCTTTCTCAATTAGGATTTGGAGCTACCGTTGGACAGGGGCGTAAACGTACCCCAACCCCCAAAGTAAAAAGAAATAATCGGTCTCAAAATAATTCCAGTCACTGCAGTCTGTCTCAAAATATGCATCGGCGACTTGATGAATTAATGAGGTAAACAAACAATGCCAAACTAGAAGGGGAAATCGTGTAATATATAATATGTTGTAATCATTATCACTTCATAGGTTGTCACTTGTCACAGATTCACAGTACTTTGTACTTTCTTAATAAATTCTTAATTAATAACATGAATTCCCATGCGTAGAACTCAGGTTTACTCACGGTATGCCATTTCAGGGACTCTTAGGCCCGGGCTCAACTAGAAAGCTCACACCTGGGATGATTGGTGGCTGCATCACTCGTATTGGGGGCCTGTTGTGCACAAATCGGCCCCCCCCCCCTGTCCTCGGCCCCACACCGAAACATCAACGCGATATGTACGCCCTTGCGTTTAGACCTCGGACAGCCCGACTCACCATGTACTAGTAATATCTGTGAAGTGATGATCACAATTGATTAAACGTGTTAATTGTAGAACAGTTTGAACGTCCAAAACGTTTCTACGATCAACACGATTGCTACGACTGATATTATAAGTTCTGATTGGATCACCTCGATTACTCGACGATTAAAATCAAGATTTCAATTATAACGCGAATAGTGGAAGTAGGAACCTATAATAAAATGGAAAATAAAGGCATCGATAATTATCGTTGCAGTGGTACTTGACAACCAAGACTATTTACGCTACTTTTTTTTTAAACTTTGAACATTCATAACTTCTCCAAGATTAAATAATTTAACAGAAATGTTCAATATATTCATTTTACAACTATATTAGGCCACACACCATTCTCGGTTCAACATTGATTGCCTTATTTTAACTAATATATATTTGGCCCTTTATAAAACTAAGGGGGGTTGGGATGGCCTAGTGGTCTAGAGTGTCTCGCTTCGACCTCTAGCTGGCCGGTCACCCCTGGCTTGCGGCTGTGGTTTCGAGCCCTGGTGTGAGCGTATGTGACATGGAGATAGGGGCGCCTTCTCAACCTCGTGGGTTTCCTCCGGGCACTCCGGTTTCCTCCCACTGCTAAAGACCCCTACGCGCAAGCAAATTATTGAAATGAAATTGAACCATATGTTAGTCCCGAAATGACCTGGTTGTGTTGAGTGGACGTTAAACCCCATTTCTCTCTCTCTCTCTCTCTCTCTCTCTCTCTCTCTCTTTATAAAACTATTGTTATTTTAATGTATCAAATACATCATTAAGAAATTATGTGCAAAGTTTTGTATTTGTCGATCAAATATATTTCTCATAAACTGTGAAAAAAGTTGGGTAAATTCTTAACTTAAGTCTGAGAATGCTTTCTGAACTCGGGTCAGCTCTTACATAGTGTATCTTTAAAGGCTGATTTTGGCAACAAATTGTTTTGGTTTGTCCTTAGGCTCATTGATACTTTCAGAAATAACCAGGTTATGGTGGGTTTTCACTGTAATATTTTCTTCTTTGAAAAAGTAATTTACTAAAACTAATAGGCAATTACTGTCTACTTGGTATTTTTTATGTGTATTTATACGTTGAACTGTACAAATACAAAAATATCCATACACAAAAAAGTCATAAAAACGCGCACTGGGCTAATTGTAGCCTTATATCGAAAGTTGTAATTACTTGTTTTACAGGAGGTTTATTCTCCGATCAATAACCCGTGTTCTATTCGGGATAGGGTGATACGTAATAGAAAAATACCGCATCTGAGCGAAAGATAATGAAATCCGAATTATACAAAAAAATGTATTCGCACACAGTTTTGAATTGACGAAAAAATAAAGCAAATTCCTTATCCATTTCAGAATCTTAATGACAAAATGAACTGTGAAATAATGCAATGTATACATTTGCAAAGAAAGCAAATGTCATGTAGTCTGTTAGTGGGGGGTGTCATGAGGTGTTAGTCCTGAAACGACCTAGAGTTTATGTCGATTGGGCGTTAAACCTATCCCCCCTCCCTCTCTGTCTTTCTCTCTCTCTCTCTTCTCTCTATCTCTCTCTCTCTCTCTCCCTCTCTCTCTCTCTCTCTCTCTCTCTCTCTCTCTCTCAAAAAATAGGGTTAAACCGATATTCGTTCACTCTAGCCAATTCGAAGACACGCCATTCCTTTGAATTTTAGAACTGTATACTCTACCTGTTTCATACGCATATTGTCTGTTTCCAAAACCTTCTAATTCGATATATATGTCTTTAAAATAACACTTCAATCATTTGTAAGTCACAATTTAGCAACCACTATGAAAATAACGTAGGCTACTACCAATGGTTTTCAGTAATTGTTTATAACGTTATCCAGGTTTCAGGTGATTTTGAAGATAAAAAATCAATATAACTCAATAATTAAATCGAGTAATATCTAAAAATTGTACCAAGGCATCAGCTTATTTACAAAATCGCCAATACATCTCCTTTTTCAACACATCCAAAATCTGTCCTAAGATATTGTTATAACGCAAAAACTTCTCCTCGTAAATTATTTCTGCTTCAGTCCCAAAGTTATTTTGAAGAACAGAAGACAATTCCAATGAAAGTTTCCGGGCTACTTACGTAAATTTATCCTTAATAGGATGGCAGATCTTTTAAATAATTCAACAAAAGATCCAGTATTTTCTAGGCAACACTTCTTGAAGTCTATGTTTGGTTCATTTTAAACAATTCGACTAAAATTCCACTCTAGAAAATCAAACCGCTCCATTACATTAAGGTGTCTCTTTTCTCACTCGTCTAATTAAATTTGATGTTTATTTTATCAGGATGTTTCTAAAATTCCAAAATAATATCAGAATGCTTTTCTCATTTCCACGTAACGTTAGCGTTTCGATTAAAGGAAACAAAATCTGGCACCAATTTCTAAAACTATTTCGGTAAAACAAAGCTAAGAAGATATGATTAAAAACGTTATTTTCACATCATATATCATGAATTTGTAATATATATGATTATAAACGTTATTTTCACAAAATATAGCACAAATGGACTACGTCAATAAAACTTCCAATTAATACGACACAATGTCGGTGAAAATGAGAAGTTTTCCAATAGCTCCGTGATTTAACAGACGGCTTAAAACACGTGACCGGCCGATGATTTTACGAGTGACATAAAGATAGATCGATGGTGAATGGATATTGATTTTGTTCTATGACTATACATGTCCCTTGATCAAAATCTTAATAACCTTATTTGTTTCTTGATATTAGTCCCAGTTTAGTTTCCAATCTACATAATCAGCTTTCTACATAGCATAATGGAGACGATTTACGAATAAACCAATACGTGGCTTCCTGGTACATTAAGTAGACAAGCAGACGGATGAAGAATTAAAAGCGGCTTTTTGTCGACGGGTCTATTTGTCATAATGACAATCACTTAGATGATACACATTGTGACATGAGGGGTTTTTTTTTCATTATTTTGATGGAATAATTATTATCGCCCAAACTACCACGTCGTGGTCGGCGTGACGTAATCACGATATGTTCAGTTTCTGAAACAATTTTCCGAAGTGCACAATTTTTCTGGTACCACACACTGAAAATTCGTGACAAATTTGGAATTAAGCTGAAAATTTTCTACTTCCTCATTTGAAGACTTTGCATGCTGAATACATGTCATTGTTTGTTTTAACATTTCCTCATTTCGGTTCGCTAGCCTGGAGGTCGGGTGTTCGATCCCTTTATTGGTCGAGAAAGTTCATCTCGATTTTCCGGCGTGATTTCCAAGTTGTCAGTGATGCAGAAGGGGGGTCTGACAAGGACAGCTGCCTAGTCGTTTGGATGGGACGAAAAACCGAGGTCCAGTGTACACATTGGAGTACACGTAAAATACCCCTTGGCAGTTGGAATTCGATATAAGAGTAGGCCGTAGAGCCGCTGACCGTCAACTCGGTTGCGGATAGGGGCTTGAACGGGAGAACGGCCGCCTGTCTTATCTGGTTGCTATATGGTTCCGTCCCGTGCAAAATAGTCCAATACGGCCTCGAATTGGGCTTAGACCCTAAATTTATGTATATGCAACCGAGTCAATTATGCTGGGTCGGATTTTCACTTGGTTACTTATATAAATTATTTCAAGACCAATAGTTTTGAACAGATTGACAAACACCATACGTGTTGCTGCAATTGATCAGATGTGATGATTTGGCGTGTAACAGTCTGGTCATGTGATCGAAACTACAACGAACTCGCCAAATTCCGCCTTGGATATACAAATGCAGTAAATTTCCAATTTCCAGTTCCAGGACAATTGTGTAACTCACAGCAGAAATCGAGATATGACCACAGCGGTATTGGATGGGCAATATCCTTATTATTTCTCACGGAACATCGCACAGCTAAAAGTTTGTACTTTGAATATACTGTTATGCTGTTTCTCACAAATGGTGGAACTTTAATTTAATAGGGCATACTTTGTATTCCACGACCAATACAACGTGTACTGTTTCATCCGCGTTGTTGCAGTGCGTTTGCGCCACCCCTAATATTTGTCCCACTTGGGCGAAGACCTACTCAAGCTATTCATGCCCTTGTCACCAATATTCAACCATGGAAGCCGTCTTTCCCTTTTGTTTTATCTCTTGAATATTTCAAATACATATGTATATCAAAAGTCATAGACTTATTTAATTAATTGATGTTTTTCTCCCCACAGACCAATTAAAACAATACTTATGGAAATACGGCATCACATAAGCATGTTTAAGATATTTTGTACTTGGCTCAATGATTTGAATGAATAGATGTTCTTTTTCTTATATGATACCCATGAGTTGTTTCTTTGCGCCTGACTTCGCGAATACAATGTTGTCTTCGGGGAATTTACCAATTTGTATAGAGTTTGCATTAACTTTTAAATTCAGAAGTTTGTACAGCCTTGGAATAACAGATCATAAATCTGGGACAAATAAACCAAACGTTGGTTTCGTTTCGCTAGATTTGTTTACTGTACTCAGAATAAAATAAACGAAACGAAATTCTTATATACGTGTAGGTATATTTGGATTGAAGGAGGTCGGGGCTTAATATGCATGGAAGATTGTAATCGAAGGTTTGAATTCTAACACTCTCCCATTAAAAAAATACAGAAATCTCTAGAATCTGAAGAGTGGTTCTGATTTTATATAAGAATATATTTTATATGATCTGATAGGAAATTAATGACACATTTTGTTAACCGAATGACACAATACCAATATACGATTTTGGAAAATTAAGAATGTTAATTATTGGTTTTCGCAAGTCTATACAATAACCGGTTATGCAAATTTAGAAATGAATAAATATGTTATCTTTGGCCAAGAAAAAACAATCTGAGCTATAAAAAAAAAAAAAAAAAGTAAACAACTAAGAATTAATACCACCAACTTAATACAAAACTTATAGGAACCTTTATCTAGAATGGTTGAGTGTGCAATTAAAGAAACCACGCAGGAAAACATCGAGATCGAGCTCGCGACGCCCAGTCTAGCGAGCTTACGTCTTACTCTCTTAGTCACTATGGCTTCAGCATAAAACAAAATAGAATATTAAACCTTATCTCATTTCATTTGCACCACTGATATATTGACTAAATTAACAGCGGATCTCTTGGTATTTAAAATCCGTCCAGCAACGTCACGTTCCATGTGAACCTTGGTAATTAGTGTTAAGTATGAACCAATGTCGCGATTAATGAAAATAATTATAAAGTAAACATTAATCAGAAGGGTAAATAATGTTTAGAGCTAGATCTGTCATCTAATTGATGGGTATATATAATAAATTAATTCTTATATTGTTTATGTTTAGTCAAATCAAACGGGGACAAGATAGTTCCATTTAGAAATCCATTATATGTCACTGGAGATGGTGGTAGCATTAAATTTAGCGGATATCGAGTTAAAAATCCAATAACTATCCTGATTACGGTGTATAGCTGGAACATCCAATGTTTAAATAAACTGCTTTTGTATAATGATCAATTTTCGTATTAATCAACCTCAGACAACGCCTCACCCCACCCCAAAACACCCCCAACCCCCGTTCGGTCCAAAAAACCCAGGCGACTCTGCGTTGTTCTAGTCGTACGAGTGTTAAAAATAGAATTCATAGACATCGACAAGATACAACATTTTTTTTATATCTAAAGTTTATACGAATATGTTCGTGTTGTTGATAGTCCGTCTTTTTTGGGAGGGGGGGGTATTTTTCAAGAATTGAAATATCATAGACCTGGTGATCGATCTGTGACCCCGAAGTTTCTGGATGTTTCCCTCATATGAATTTTATGTCATTTGATATAAATGTCGCGATATTTTATATCATGTTCCTAGCTGAATGCTTGAACTCACTTCAACAAAAAAGATATTTCAAAATTATTTTACGAATTCCAAATTGGCTACGCTTTCTGGTTCTTGATTTAATTTGATTTGAAAATTCAATGGAATGTGGTCGATTTTATTTTTTTTTCAAAACAAAGAAATAACTAGGCTTTTATAAGATATGGGCATCAGTTCTTAAAGGCTGATTGTTCAAATATATGTATTAGACTTGATCAATAGATATATACTTCTTGACAAAAAGAAGTGTATTTGTCTGCCCATTGACTCGAATCGATATTGATTCCGATTTCAATTCAACCGAAAGGTAAACAGATCTTTACTGGTGCCACAGGGTTTGTTTGATGTAGTGCGAGTCTTATCAGAGACAAAACAAGAGTGTTCAGTGTATACTATGGGCGAATGACAAAAATGACAAACAATTGACAAGCACAGAAGGGGCTTGAAATGAGCTCAATTTGCATTCATATTGTTTTAAATGGCCGCTCAATATGAAGATTGTGTTCATATAGATTTTCAATAAAATGATTGATTATGTTTGTAAATAAAAAAGACTTTATATCACTTCCCTCAAAAGTTCAAAGAAACGGATTTAAGGACATTGATTTTATCAATTCTTGTATTGTATATGCTTATATTTATGTTTTACATAGTTTAATTCTATAATAGACAATGTGATTTTGTAAAAATACTGACCTATTTGCCCTCTTTAGCTAAAGTTAACATACCTAACAACTTTGTTGTGTCTTGATATTATAATTTAGCTAAAACAATATTTTATTCATTTGAATTCCTAGTCAGTTATAGAAAAAGTAGTAAACAATATAAACATATACATAAATATAAGATCAAACATAATAAATTGTAAGGCTCATAATATATACAGTTTAATTATATATATGAAATACAGGCAATGCATTTATTTGATATAAACAACAATATGTAAAAGAGAATCAAAACCTTTTAGCACTCTTTATAAATTATAGAATGCTTCGATTATCAAAATATTGGTATCATCATACTTTACTTGGTTCGTCCTACAGTGGAAAATATGAAAGCCACACACTGCAATCACTGTATGGGCCCATTCACCTGATGCGGAACTGAGCCGGGGGTGGGGGCGCTCAAACAAGTGAGCGCTGTATCATAAAGCCTGTCATTGAGTCAACTGGTGTTGTTTCGAATCCCTGGTTGTACGTGAGAAGGAGTAGGTGTTACACAATTGATGATATATCATTGAATAGCCTCATGAAATCAATTAACAATATATGTTACAGATTGCCAGACGCTAGAGATGCGGCATGTCATCTTGACAGGTGATATCGACACCCCTGGTGTTCTTGGTAGAATTCCTTACGTCATTATGTAACCTTAACTTGTTTTATTTAACTGTATTTGATAAGCTAACTCTAGTGAATGATAAACTTGATATGATACATAAGACAGGTTAATGAGCTCCTTTGCCTTGACGGGATTTATAAACCCACCAACAGAAACGAATCGACAGTGAGGCCCAGTCAGGGCTAGGAGTTAGGTCCGGCCAGGCGCCTTGGCACGAGACGAGACGAGACGAGAGCTTCTAGAGTTAGCACACTCGTGCTAAGCCAAGCTAAGACATTCGACTACCTCCATATAAGTTAGTTCTACGATCGTTTACATTGCGATGTTTGTACCTAATATGTAAGGAGCAGAATAAAAGTATTATTAGAAGATATACCAGTGTTGTCATCAAAGAAGTTGTTTTAAAGACCCGAAACTGACACACATTGTCGCCTGTCCAACCTCGTGGGATTTCTCTGGGTTCTGCGATTTCTCCCCACTGTTAAAGACAAACGAATTATTAAAATGAGTTTGTATCGAGTGGGCTTTAACCTCCCCCTTCCCCCTCCCTCTCTGTCTGTCTCTCTCTCTCTCTCTCTCTCTCTCAAAAACAGATTAAGATCAGTAATTAAACCGTTGTTCGTTCACTCTAGCCAATTTGAAGACCCCCTAAATACCACTAATAATTATCTTGAAAAAAAAACACGTTCAGTAAACGAGTCATTTTTACCCAGCCTCATTCTGATCAGAATACCTCGTTCCAAAAACAGGGCAATTTAAAAAAAAAAAAAAAAAAAAAAAAAAACACGTTTTGGAACGCCAGACAAACGAGGCATATTTTTTTTACCTCGTTTACAACGTGGCAAAGTCGTGGCAAACATTTTACCACGTTTGGACAAAAATGCCGAACGAGGCATTCTGGGGTTTATAGTGAAGTGTGTCGCGAAATTTTGAACGGCACACTAAGAAAATGCGAAAAAAAACACGTGACTCAATTGAGTATTCGCTGGTGTCTACCGATAAGCTCATAGTTGTGTTTTCTGTAGTTAGCTTGAGTCTGTCTATGACTAGTCTGTGTGTATGCCGTCTATGACTTGCTATGTTTTTGTTTTGCAAAATTCAAATATGTATCAAATATATTCAGCCAGATGTGCCGCTATTTTTTTCATGTGTTCCAAGGTGTACCGTTGGCAAAGAAAGATTGACAACAGTCTACAGTATATATTGACTGAAATGGATTAGACTATCGGCGCCAAAACTGTTAAGCGTCAAAATGGACACCTCGCAATAAAAATTATCATACCAGTGGTACTTGACAACTATGGCCATTTCAAACTTGAAATACTTATTGATAACCTCGCTCAGAATATTATAATTTGACTGAAATCTTCAATATTCACCCTTCATTGCCTATTTTTGAAGATGCATTATAAGAGTTTGTCATTCTTTCTATAAAAGGTCCAAAAATGATAATAAGAAATAAATATACTGAGCAAATCCACAGACTTTGGTGTGTTTACAACAAAGTCTCGGTTGTCCAGTTTTAAATCCATTGAAAATCGTGACAATCCGATCTTCTGAGAGTTGATAACGCGCCTAAAGAAAGATATAATAGATAAACGTTCCTCTTACGTAATGCTTCTTTAATATGGTGACGTAAAAAAGGTTTAATGCATTAATATCTATATTCATTTGTTGCTCATATATAATTAATCAATCCTTTACATTTTGTTTTACCCTTACCCACTTTTTGTCTTTACACTGCGTTACGTTGCATTTTAACATGTTTTGATAAGATTGGTTGACTTATTTTCTTAATTGAATTTTCTCTTTGAATCAGCAGACTAAAAAAAAAATCTCATTAAAAATAAACGTGGCGCGATGTAAAGATACCGAGGTGGGTAAAATAAAATGTAAAAGTTTGATTAATAATGTATGTATAATAAATGTATATCGATGCTAATGCGGGCCCGTATGTACAGGGGGCGCGGGGGGGGGGGTGCATGCTAATTTGCTAATAATCATTAAAGTATACACAGTTCGTTATATTAACCTAAAAAAGCTATTTTCTTTTTTTTTTGGTTTGAATACTTATTTTAAAATGCTTATTAGACGCCTAGGTAACTACATAGCATGATGATTAAAACAGTCTGTTAGAATGACCTTTCCGAAAATTTCCTCAAAATTTTCGCCCCCCTATCGAAAGGTAATCCCCCCCCTGCTTATTGGTTTCTAGATACGGGCCTGTGCTAATGATCTAAGCAACTATCTCGTACGCAACATGTCAGTGAAAGGGAGCCATCATTGGATGTATTTATTCATATTGGTCCACCAATTATTAAAACCGGGAACTTATTAAAACCGGGAACTTTAAGGTCGAATCACCGATTGTACGTGACAGGGAGTAGGGTCGCCTGTCCAATCCGGGCCCTCCTGTTTCCCCCCACTTCTAAAGACCCCTCAGCGGAAGTTAATAATTGAAATAAAAATTAAATCATATGTTAGCCCCGTAATGACCTAGTTTGTGTCGAGTGGACGTTAAATACCATCTCTCTCTCTCTCTCTCTCTCTCTCTCTCTCTCTCTCTCTCTCTATCTATCTATCTTAAGGTCAGATGGCACCTAACTTACTAATTCGTTTGGTCATTTAAATTATATCATCTGAAGAAACCGCTTCCAGCCCACATTATAATACATGTAGTAAGTGCAGGAGGACCGCACTACACCCAAAACAAAAATCAACAAGATAATCCTGTAGACAAGACAGAAAATAGACATTCCAAAACAAATTATATCAAATCATGTGAATGGATCCGGGGGCCAGCCCTAAGCGTCCACTGAAAATTTGCTTATCGACCCTCTCTCCCACATCGCGACTTTATCACCAAAGAACAATTTATTTGATATTTTGTGAAATTATTAAATTTCATTATACGTGTATAATATTTCGCCAAAAGCAGTATTGATTCAAAAGTTCTTTGATTAAAACAAATTACATTATCTCAACACTTTTGACGTTTCTACAAAAGTCAACACCATTTGGAATGTCAGAGCGATAAATCCCTTGTTAAAAGTTGTTAATGCAAATATTTTATTTGTCAACAGGACATATCGACAATCAATTACTGACCGTATAGTCGTACATAACAGATATTGATATATTCCCTTTCAAAAAATATATCGCCCCTTTGTTTCGCTGTATCCATGTATTAGTCTATTAGTGCTGTTTGAAACTATCTAATGGTGTATATAGATGACTGCTGACATTTTGTTTATTGATACGATGAAAGATATTAATCAATTCTATTGTCAGGTGATTTAATTCCAATTATATAGGACATTGTCCTTTTCACCCATTCCATTCCTCATATATTTTGATTGGATTATTTAATATCCGTTGACGTGGCCAGGTGGGCGTCTAGGAGACGCGAGCACCCCATCAGGTCATAAGAAGGGATGCTGTGAATGTAGACGTTAAACGACCAAATATACTACTACTTCTTCCACTACTACTACCTCTTACTCACGTTCAGATTTTAAAGATGCATTAGTTAAGAGTTTAATAAAGAGTTGGCCATTGTTGCTATAATAATTCTCGATTATCTAGTAACATTCTCAATGGCTACCGTATCCTCGATTGGCAGGCCTTTTATATGTGCACTCGGCTAATCTCGACAGATTCCGTAAACTACATCTAGTCTCGGATGTATGACAGTAAGTGATATGTACCTACGCCCATACATGTGGCTACCGGTTTACTTTAACAGGAAAACTTGACGCTATTACACAAATTGGGAACCTATTCGGCTAGCGACCTATCCGACCGATCGAGCTGCAACCTGTTCGTTGGAAACCTATTTGGAGTAAAGACAACAGTCTCTATTTATCAACCAATAAAATCCAACGTTGTGTCTATCAAATGAAAGTAGAATGTATTATTTTTTTATCCATTCCTTCAGCTCAGAATAGAAGTGTAATTTCGTCATTATCTTACAGGTGGATCGGTCGAATGGGTCGCTAGCCAAATAGGTCGCCAACTTGTGTTTGGAATGGGCTCAGCCATGTTTTATCCGGGACCTTTAAAGTAGTTCCAATATGGCGGAATTCATCATACAGCCGAGTTTAGATTGTCCGAAATCTCCCGAGGTTATATGTGCCGAGTGTTATATGTGGTCACTGGTAGTGACGTCAGGGACTAACGGTAAACATTAGCGTGGTCAGCCATTATTAATTGATCTAATTATTATATGGATGACTGCTTAAATCCAAGCTATATCCAAGCCATCCGATGGTCTACTGTACAGAGTTCTTCCTTTTCAGTGGTTGGGTGGGACGAAATGCCGAGGTCCCGCGTACACATTGTCATGCACGTAAAAGACCCCTTAGAATTCGTTATAAGAGAAGGCAACAACGCCACTGTCCGGGAAAAATGTTCCACATGGCTCAGCCACACTGAAAAGCGAAGAGCAGTAGGACTTTCATTTTCGATATTTTACGCGCAATATACCTATGTCAACACATTAAATGAATTTCTGAAGTCGGTCCGCTGATGAGATCCACGGTGGTTAAGACCGGACTTAATGGACTAACCAGAAGTTCATGTAGCTCTCGGTAGCATAGTCAAAACAAATTGTGGCCTCATTGCGTTCCTCACCCATCAATTAATGTGCCCATATGAATTTTAGCCTCTCCTCCCAAAACACACAAACCACCTCACCCCACCCCACCCCCTCTTGTAAAACATAAATTCTAGATCTGCGATAAAAAAAAGTGTCTCTATTATCCAAAGAGAGAAAATAAACAGAGACAATCTAGTCCACTTGCCGCCATATCATTACGCAATATGAAATAGCGTTATATCCATATATATCCATGATGACAAAGCGTTGTCTTAATTGCATTATTAATTAACTCATTGTAATTAGCCTTCTACTTAATACAAAGAATGGGAAGAGAGAATTCACACAATTCTAATAGACTTACCTTAATTATCAAGGATATTATTATACCTCTGCTGCATAGCCCTGATAATATATAATTCAATTCAAATTGACTCCATGTGCCTAATGTCTTTCCATGGTAACTGATTCTATTTCACAAAAGGCTACAGAAATATTCTTTACAATTCCGCGTGTGTGTGTTCAGGTAATTTCAGTAGAATTTAATACACGCGACTGGTCCAGTATAGATAGAAAGCTTGTAGCGACGCAAAAACCATTAAACAGGTACCGTCTCTGTTATCACGGCTGACATACTACTTTAAGAATAGGCAAAGTGTACTAACGGGGCGAAACTTCAATTTGATGAACGAGGGGGTTGAGGGCGTCCAGTAGACTGCTTTGATGTGTAGTGTAGAGGTCAAAATTCAAATTGTTTAAAGGCGCTATATCGCTAATATTTTGGACCAAGAAATTGACACAATTTGGTCGCAACGCATATAATAATTTAATATGAATGTATGCAGACTGATTTACATTCAAGTTTCTAATCTGTTATGTTCGGCTAAATACGCCAGAAGTCTACATCGAATGGCAATCTCTAGCGTCTAGTGATTTCAGTCTATACTGATAGTATAATATTTATTGATTATATCATGTAAGCACCATCGACGCCGTATGATGTGACGTCACACGTAAACCTATACTGCACGTGACATTAAAGGTCAGTCATCTTGCATAGAGTTAAAAGAAGGCTTTCGCATTATCGCTGTGAAATAGTATGGCTATTAAATATAACGAGTAAACTGACTTGTTCTTGATATATCAGTTAAATGTAAAACTTTTCCAGTCATTGGTTACCTCAATCCTAACTTTTGTTTGGGGGGTGGGGGTGGGGGGTATTTTTTTCAGATTTGTGTCTGAATAGGGATCACGGAACAGGCAGATATAGATACATGTATTTACATTTTAGAAATAGGTAATCAATGTACATGTGCAAGTATAATTATACTGAATATATATGTACAATGTGTGGTTATAGTTGTCCGTGGAACCGTCTGGTGATTTCGAAGAACAAGTGGACAATTTTAAAATATTGAGCGAGTTTTCCACGTCGTTAGTTCCGTGCAATAGAACGGTAGTGTTTTGATAAATAGTCGATAAATTATATATTGTATTTTTTCGGGCATCTGAATATAAGGAGCAATTCAATAAAAAATGTTCAGCATTTTCAAAGTGATGACCACATTTATAGCATGGATTGTCAGAAATGTGACGTAGAAATATGTACCTGTTTAGATTGCTGCAAGATAGACGCAGTTTAGAATGAATGATTTGATTTGTGCAGGATCCAAACGAAAAAGTCTTTAATGGTATTGAATCATGAGTCGTAAGTTTCGAATTGAAAATATTTAGAGATAACGATTTTTTGTGACTGCACTTAATTTATTCCATTCTCTAATTGACGATGGTATGAAAGAATTATAGAAAATATTTGCTTTACATTTATATTCAGGTAGGCATGTGTTTCGGAGATTATTATGAGCGCTTTTTGTCAAGATTAAATCATGAAGATAGGAAGGAGAAAGGCCGTTTATAATTTGGTAGGTTCATCAATTTTCAAATAAAGGGAAGTGTCGTCAGCGAAGAGTCGAACATTTGAGGTGATATTACTTACAATATCATTTATATTAATGAGAAAAGAAGAGGACCAAGAACAGAGGCCCGTGGCACTCCTGATGGAATGTTTTGGGGGGAAGTGTAGACACTCCCAGTGACAACAGGCTGTTTTCTTCCATCTAAATAGTTGTGGAACTACTAACTGTAGGATGTCTGCCCGTATCCCCGCAGCTTCAAGCTTGTGACAGAGTCCGGCCTGCCAGACCCTGCCAAGAGCTTTACTTATGTCACAGAACACTGCCCTCGTGTAGAATCCCTGGTCGGGCAGGTTTTAAATGATCTTTTAAAGAAACGAATTATGGCTGGGCATTAACACCCCAATCATGGTCATGCTCACCGAAATTGGGTTATTCCTCCAAATACTTGTTAGAAAAATAAGAATACTCAAATTATTCGTTCTCCAAATTTATTAATTTTTCATATTTGCATGATGATGTGTGTCAATAATGGGAAAAGAAAAATACAATTGAGGGGGGGTTAGACACTTATTGAATAACCTTGGATTTCCTGAATTTTGGCATACACCTTCTTCCATAAACCAAATGGGTCTATCCCTAATTAAAATCCACAACCAATACCAATTTAATCAAGAATGGTTATCTTCCTTGAAGTTGCGTTGTTTTAAATTGTTCAAAACTCTACATGAAAATGTATAAAATATGTCAATATCGCATGCTAAAATTGTAGTTGAAACTGGGCGTTATATACAAGAATATCGTAAAAATAAAATGTGTACTTGCTGCACAACAAACGCCATTGAAGACGAATACCACTTTCTCCCTCCTTACATCAATTCAAAAATACTTTAACGAACACCAAACGTAAATGTATAATCAATTAAGGAAAATATCTATACCAAAGTATGAAATTACATAATGAATTATAAAACATCCAAAAATGAAACTATAAACCTATTGGAAACTTATTTGTATATACCTGACATGTATATATTGAAACTGCTTATACATTTTACTTTTATTCATTTTTATGTCTTATATTACTTATCTGTTGTGCAATATTCACGACATTTATATATGTATGTACCTATTTTGGCTATAACAAGTGATTTGCTTTGCCTGGTAATAAAGAAAAGTACAATAAAGAATCTATTAGGTAACATCAGAAAACATCGACCTGCGTATGTGTAGGATGAATACAGGAGGTCCGAGAGCCCTTCGCAACCCCGTCGGTTACCACATTGCTTTACTCCACGACATAATGAAAATCATGTTAGTGATCTATCACCCTGGTACAGACCAGTAGACAACACTATTTGTCAATTATTCGAATCATTATCAAAGTATTAAAGAGCGAGCGATGAGATAGATACACAATACACCGATTGTGTCAGAATTGATTTTCACTTTATTTTGGAAATAAAATGATAAAAGCATGGAAGCGTAATTTTTTATCCACTTTAACTAGCAAGGTTTATGTAACATTTTTCTCATGTAAGCTTTTATGTTACGATGGACGTTATGTCAAAAAATTAATTGTCTGTAGAGAGTATCTACTTAGATCAACGTCTTTATGGTATTCAAGTTTAATAGGCACTTTGTACATCACGATATTGTTCACATGTAATTACACAATTTCTATGCTCACGAATTAAAGGGGTATTGTCAGATATCACAGATGTGTTTAGCGTAATTATTTCCATGGAAACTATTGTTCGCGTTCTGCGATGCCAATATTCCAATGATATTACGTTGAAGTAGAGTACTTGCATTTTTTTTCATACTTGATCCCATAGGGTGTCCATCCAGCGACTGGATAATCCAGGTGATTTCACCATCTCGTTTGCGCTATATGACGCATATAAATAAATTCCTATTATCCCGTGAATATATATTTTAAAACACTACTACTACTTGGCATATAAGAGCTCTTATTTTGACATCATTTAGGATTATTGTTTTGTGCAATCTGATTAAAATGTAGATTTTTATTTCGTTTCGTTTTGGCTATACTTTCGGTGGTCTCTACTAAATGAAGATCTGTCAGGTTGTAGTGTGAGGTAGCGTCACGGGTCGTACGAACGGCTTTTGACCTATGACGTCAGACATTTGATTAACCTATCAGCGTTGATGTTTCTAGTGGGTTATCCATAGTTCCGTGCTTATAACGCCAAAAACTCACCGGAACAGACCGTTTCATTGGTTAATCCCGCACATCCCCAGAAGTGGGTTATATAACAACTCTACCAGATCCTATTGTCGTAAAGAAAAGTAAAAAAAAGAATTTTGAACTATAAAAACGAAACGAAATGGGATCTGTGTTTAAAAAGGATTGTGTTTTGTGTAATAATTTCGAAATAAGCTGAATTGTTTTGTTAATTTCTAATATGAATTAGCCGACAACATTCGATATGCCAGCTCATAAAATTTGGCGGGGGGGGGGGGGGTACTGACATTTTTGGAGAGGCTGAGGATGTGGCCGACTTAGAACACTCCTAAGAATTCATTATTGTTGGCTAAATTCGATTTTTGGGGGGCTAAGCCCCCCCCCCCCCCGAGGGCTACGAGCCCGACCTCAAACCTAATTAGGCCTACTGCAAATCTAAACGATGACAAACATATTCACAGGCCCCCATACGTTTATACATGAATATCGATAAATTGTCTCAAATTTTACGTAGACGCTAATGTGAACCTCCTCGACGCAGGTTTAACAAGTCAAATCAAAGGAAATTTTGTAACCACTCGACGAAGACTTGAGGGGCATTAATGCTATTTGAATTGTTAGAAGGTAGTAATGCATGCTATCTTGTAGAAAAAATACAATAGGTATATTGTAAGAGATTAATTAAAGTAGCGAAGGGTCTTGTTTAATTACTAGTATCGATACATCTAGTTGATTGAAACTTTCTTACCTTGCGTGTAGAAATCTGACATTCCTTCTAATCTGGCATTCTTTATTCTCAATAACTAGCACCGTTATACATGTGTATAAGAAAATAATTAAAATTTGATCTTGAGAATCGATCATATAAATACACGTATTTGACGTCTGGTGTTTTATATAATGCCAAGTAATTATATAACTGGAATAATTAAAAAAAAAAGCGCGTGGATTTGACATTTTATTATCCATGTTAGAAAATTAAAGGTAAAATCTATAGTGTACTATTTCACCGTAAAAACTATGTAATGTTAAAACTATATAACGTTTGAATCCGACCTGCTGTTCAACGTCCGTTGATGGTTAAACACAAAAATGGATAATCGAGAATATGTTAATTATCGTGACCGCGGTAACAATGGCAATCGAGGCTACAGAGATCTTAAGATAAGGTTTTCTCGGCTAAGAGTGAAGCAATTTGACTGGAATTTTCAGCATAATCTATGTACATTATCTAGTTTTCGAATATTATACTGAGAACTGCCAGCTCTTTATCTAATCTCCTATATATAGCCACTTTAAACTTTTCGTTCATATTTTTCTATCATTTATTATTAATTGGTGGAAATCTCAGCATCGACACTCGACTTAAATTATTAAATACCAAACTACTCATGCATTACGAGATCAGGACTTCAGATTCAATGATGGAAACCATTGATAATGGATGTCAATCGATACGAGGCATAATCATTATACTTGAAAATAGAAATTAATAATAACAGACGAAGATTTTTGCTATTTTTAACCCATATTATGTCTTTCAACTTGAAATGCCATAATGCTTTGCAATTGAAAGTGCACTGAGAATTTTAAGAATACAAGTGACAAATTAATCCTGTCGCGGATTTGCGTTTAGCCACAGCAGAGGCTAGTCTCCTATGTCCGGAAGCATGTTTATATATTTTACACGAACGTATATAGTTTTATTATTAGCAAGGAAATGAATCAAACAACAGGAACCAGACCCTCTTTAAGGCCATCCAATGCGCTTTTCGTCCACTTGGATTTTAAAAAAAAAGATATATAAAACACCAAAATGGCGAATTATTAACAAACGCTGTCAATGGAATGAACAATTACTTCTTTTCCAGTAAATTATCGGCGGAAACAACGAAATCTGTTCTTTCTATAAACTGTAATACCTATTCTTTCTTTGTGAAATAGGGAGGAGGGAGAGATAAATGGGGTTTAACGTCCACTCGACACAAACTAGGTCATTTCGGGACTAATATATGGTTTAATTTCATTTCAATAATTCGCTTGCGCGTAGGGGGCTTTAGCAGGGGGAGGAAACCGAAGTACCCAGAGAAAACCCACGAGGTTGGACCCACTCCTTGCCACGTACAACCGAGGATTCGAAACCAGAAATAGGGAGGAATATAATCTGTTATCTACGCCAGTCAATACTATCTTCGACATAGGGCTCTTTGCAGAATATACTTACCCTTATTGACACAATAACCGGGTTCATATATTCAAAGGAAATCTAAAGTCTTTGTTAGTCTGGAAACTTCCATCAAACAATTACAACAACATGGAGATATATCTTGTATGTAATATTCTTACACAACATTATGAGAATGTGGGTGTATTACCACAATTTCTTGATCGGGTGCATTGTATAGAACACTGACAGCACAATCAATTCGGTAACCCACTGGGTTGAAGGTCGAATTATACAAAATTATTACTTGTATTGTTTTCACCGTCAGTTTGATAATGCTGGCCGAAGAGAATGTGACGTGACCTTTAATAAAAGGCTACCAAGTATAATTCAATGTGAAATGTGGTTTAACGTCCAACCGAAACAAACTACTTATAACTTTGGTCTTTTCGAAGCTAGTGAAATATGTTTTAATAACCAACATGTGAGCAGGGGTTTACTTGGAGGTTAGGGTGAGGTGTGTAGGCCTATCGTTTCCAGAGACATCAATACAGAGGCATCATGTACCAGCTGCAATATTGTACTGGTGTACTTTTCTTTTCCACTGCTACTCTTCGGGGCTTCGCAAAGGTAAAAATAGCACCAAATGCAAAATTCTCAACATATATCAATACAATTTGCATGGAAATGAGTAATTATGTAACAAATGGTGAAGAAGGGTACCAGGCGCGGATCCAGAGGGGGGGGGTCCAGGGGTTCCGGACCCCCCCCCCCCCCCCGCTCAGGCTTGAAAAAATTTTATGCGATTTTATTGGTGATTTTTAGACCTGTAATTTTGGAATTTACCTTCCGGAAATACGTCAGAATGCACCAAATTGAATCTAATTTACCAAATTTTTACTGGGGGAGGCCCCCCCCCCTTAATCAGTTGAGCGCAATTAGTTAAGCAATTATCAAACCTAGACCTCCCCCTGCAAAAAATCCTGGATCCGCGCCTGGGTACACTGAAATTTTAATTATATCCTTCCCAACAGTGTTTCTATATTTTCGCGGTTAAATAAAACCATTTGCATCTGCCTATTCATATTCTGGTTCGACAGCCATGTAAAACAAACAACAGAAATATCGCGTAGCCATTAGATTTTATTAAATCTATGAATTCAAGTGGTAAGGTTTCGCCTTTATTTCAGTGGGAATTGGTGTGTTATATGTAAAGCTAGGTACAGTATAGTTTGGGGTCGGTGTAATTGGAAAGAGTTTTAGGCCAGTAACTTTTTGTCATCAATTGCCATAAAATTGCTCAAAGGAAGTGCGTAGAACGATCCATTATTGTGGCTGTAGTAAGACGGAAGACGTCAGTAGTGGAACCATTTCTGGCATGCACCATACCCATCATCAAATACCAGAGTGAGATTGAACCAATGTCTATACATAGAATACTGACTTTATGGCCAATGGTGGTGCTCAATCTGATTAGAATATAGATCTATATTTCGTTTCGTTTTTTTATACTTTCGATGGCCTACACTACATCCAGATCTGATAAATTGAACTGAAAGGTCATGCCAGGGGTCGTGCGAACGGCTTTTGGTCACAAAAGTCATAACGTCATACATTGATTAATCAATCAGCGTTGGCATTTCTAGTGGTTTAAATACAGTTTCGGGCATGGATCCAAGAAGTCAGCGTAACAGACTGTTTCATTGGCTAATCTCTCATTTCAACCGAAACGCCGGTAATATAACAAATCTTCTAGATCTTAGTTTAGAAAAGACATTTAAAACGAAATTTTGAACTATAAAAAACGAAACGAAGCGGGATCTCTGTTTTAATCAGATTGAAATTGACTGAATGGGCCTTAATACCTGTAAGTTTCACTGCAAGACTCCAAAATACAGAACGGTAGGCCAACTTACTGAGGTAGAAGAGAGATACCATGGACCTTATAACACATTATAAGGTCCATGGAGATACACACTTATATATGGGGGAATGATTGGGTGCAGAAATTTCGATTCAAGGGAAGAAATAATCTCGTGAACTTATTCTATTTCATTCACAAACTGCGATAGATCATTATAATTGCACTTCCTCCACTACATGCTGATCTGTAAAATCGATTGTGTGTTGATGTTGAAAAACACCTAATGAAGTAACAGTAATCTTTGTACACAATCAACAGTAATATTTCAGATACTTGGACTGCTGAAGAATCCGACGAAAGTGTAAAAGTGTTTGCTGCAGATAATGTTTTAGGCTTTATTCCTTGTGAGTCTTTTTGGCAATACGACCAATATAGAATCGCTTATATTGAACTCACTCATCACATGGAATATGCAGCGGGCATAAATGCATGTACTGGTTTAAGAAACACAACTTTATCACAGTATGTGTTGCAATAGTAAATCATATAATAAAGTATGTGTAGAAATAGTTTATTAATTCTCTTAACCAATGCTTCAAGAATAGAACATAACCCTATATTATGCTTGCTAGAAATCAGAGGAATTGTCGTTCAAGGACAAAAATCTATTCTTCCAAAGACAATAATTGTGAGTGTCTGTGAACTCAGAGACTGTCATGTTTTGATGAAATATTAATAACCATGCTACTTGATTTTAACGGTGGTTTGACTAAAATCAAACAGTGTTTTCTTCCGTTAATACCTGTGGTACCAATATAACAGAGTGCCTTCTTTCTCCATAGGCAATGAACCATTGCGATTTCGCTCTTTTTACTACCTGGGGTTTTATCTATAAGATTGTTTTAAAGACCACAGTAACATAACATCGTGGACCGGACAATAACAAGAGACTCTGTTTTAGTTTTATTGCATTTTTAATCTTATTCTATCATGGATATTATAATATAAATTTTTTAGGGAATTATATCAGACTGGTTTAGCGATTTGTTTAACCAGACAAAATATTAGTTCATGTATGTGTATAATCATAAAAACAATATTGTGTACTGTTTACATGCATTAAAGTAGAAACACGTATGAAAATTTATTATTGGTTTATTTCCATAAAAATTATCTTTTTGTCTTGCAATGAAAATATGGTATCCTGATACCTAATATCAAAACACAGTAAAATCAGTCGGTGACGTATTTTTCTATTATACTCTCGAATGCCGAAAATAGAACTTTAAGTCAGCTTTTTCAAGAACCTAATATAACGCACTCACTCCCCCCTCGCGTACATGCTGTAGTAACAGGCCTGACGACGAACAGATTCAGATTCTGATGAGAAAATCAAAACGACAGTGCAGAAGAATGTGTTAAACAACTGGTTAGAAATTACAATAAAAAATACAAATTTTGATAAATTAATTAAGAAATATGATACAATCATGTGAGGCTGATTTAAGGGGTTGGGGTTTGTGATTATTTAGGGTCACAACCTTGAAATAAAGCTAGTGATTATTACTATTTCTTTTTAGATCAGTAAACCTTGTGTATAGGAACAGCATGTATATGTACCTACAACTAAAACTTACAAGGTGGATGGGACTGATTCATGGGGTGAATTTCAGGATTATTTAAGGTAAATATAAATAAAACTGGTAATTATTCCTAGTGCTCCACTATCTTCATTAGCCCAGTTAAACTCCAATTTATTTCCTCTCCATCTACCATCAGTCTTCTTCAATCAGTTAACTTCAATTTATATAAAGGTTTTTGAAGTGGCAAGAATATTGTCTGGAAGCAGTTTTATGAAACATCTAACTTCATTAGATTTAGCTGTATGGTGTTTGACCCAACAAAATATCATACAGTTTTATACAACTCTTAAACATTTTGGCAGATATGTTATCCATGGAACATAGAAGTAAATAAAATTCAACATCTATATCTTGGGTTTGTCAGATAAAATTCAATCAAAGATCAGTGGATTATTTATTGTTTTCCTAACACAGAAGCTTCTTACTTAGATACCACAAAGACTCATCTTGATCGACAGTTTTATCTGAGATTATTAAATAGTTAACACAGTAAATACAGGATACATTGTCAAAATAATGTTTTTTTTTCTTCACTAAGGTCGTTTTTCTTCAAACCAAGCCTAAATTTTACACAAATGTAATATCAGGATTTCTTCACTGTAGTATCCCTTAAATTATTATGTGTCTGCTTGGACAGAATCTTTCACTCTCTGTTTTGCTTTCATCACTGCTGCCCTGTTCTTGTTTACGCTATCTCTTGCCAAAATAAACAATCCTAGTCCAACTACTATAGTCGCACCCCTAAAACAAAAACCAGGTACAATAATTTTATAGCAATAAATAATCAATTAAATAAAAGATATATTGAATCAAGGTGGTTGTGTTATCCGAAGAGAGCATTCCTTGTTTGAATCTCTATATGTACAAAGAAAAGAGCTTTTAGAATCTTTCATGCCCCACAGTATGATCTAATACGGTGCCCTTTTTTAACTTGGTGGGCTACTAATTTCTTCTTAGTTTTCACATTTTTTCATGTAATTTAGTAGCAATATCAATGCAGTGATCAGCTGATTCAAGTAGTTGTGATAATGATGTAAAAATGAAAATGTTTGACCAGATCAAAGACTAATTCCGATAATAAATAGTTCAGTTGTTGTAAAGCCTGCGGTGAAGGGTGAAGCCATAAGTCAATATGCAGCTGTTATAAAATAAAAATAAGTCCATCTTAACACAGGTAACAATCCCCATAACTTAGAATAACTATTGCTGTAGGCATAAGTTTTCTAACTTTTCTCTTGAAAGAGAGTAGTGAAGTATTAAGTTTTTGATTTATTTATTCATTTTCATTGATAATAGTAAGATTGTCGAGGAATTGTTTTAAAGCATATACGAGTCGTCTAAAAACAATGTCCCTATTCACATATTATTCCTTTATGAATGAAATGCTAACATGTGGTCTGAAACCAACATTTAAAGCACGGAAGAGTAGCTTCCCTTGGATACAGTTCAGTGTTTTCTTTCCACTATGAAATACCAACAATATCGACGATTACTCTAAAACAACATACCATCCCATATAGATTTTGGTTGTCTTCCCCAACATCATAAATATATCATGCTAAACACAGCTTGCTTTACATCAACCAGTTTTTACGTACATAAAAGAGAAAACTTTGCCAAGGGTAAATCTTCAATGAATAAAGTTAAACTAGGTTGGCGGAAGTACACTTTTATTGCGACGAATCATATTAGTACTTGATTGAAATTACTCCATTCACTTGTGTTTTTATTATTTAATAGCAACTTGACGCCACATAATTATTATTTGGTTTTTGGTACGCCATTTTAAAACAAAATTTAGTTTTACCAATCTGAAAATAAGATAGATAGATCTACAAAATCATTGACGCCATTTAGTTCTGTATCGGGGTTATCTCAAATTGAAGGACGTGTAAAACCGCTACGTGGACTGGCCACATGGTTCCGGTTGTATTTCTGGTTTGTTTACGTTTTAAGGACTGGCTTTGAATAAAGTTTTCTCAGTAAACTACGACGATAGCCACACGATGAGTGGTGATAATGGTGAAGATAGTGAAGGGGAAATAGAACTGAACCCCGAAGATGTTGTTGACGTCATTGAGTTTCCAGAAAATGACGTTCCACCTGATGAAAGTGAAGGTACGTGTAAAACAGTAAATCACGAAATGATTGTCAGTGTCATGTTCATGTTGTAAATGCTTCGTCATTGTTGACCCATGCCATTGGACCTTTTAGCAATATAAAGTAGCTAAATCTTTAACTCAATATCATCACAGTCTTCGACATTGCAAACACGACTTATTCAATCATTGGTCAATTTAAATCTACAGTTATTCACTTGTTACCTTACTTACTAACACTATTCTGAAAAAGAGAACATTTTAAAATTGGCGCATGAATTGCATTCCAGAATGGCCTACAGTGTCAGTTATAGTGATGCGGAGCAATAAACGGTAGAGAATATGGTTCTTTAAGCAGATGCCAAAGAATGCTACTCAATTGGGACTATTCGTGTATTGCGCCGTACCATAACTGATTAGAAAACACAGTAAAACAGAAGTGATTGAATGTAAATCAGTTTATATACATTCATGTAACATTATTAAATACATGGCCATGGCAACCAATTCGTGTCCATTTCTATGCGCCAAAAATTAAAGAATTAGCTCCTTTAATAGTAAGTGCAGGGGGACTGCACCACACACAATTCTACTCAAAGACAAATATATGGACAAGACATCATACTCAGAGACCACAAACAAAAACAACTCAAAAAGCATGAATGGATCCGGAGGCTAGCCGTAAGCGTCCACTGTGCTGTACAGTCCCAGGCTTGTGGTAACACAGACTTCACTTATATTTGAAAACAATTGGGAATACAACCTCCAGGTCTATATTATCATTATTATTCATCTTCTATACTACTATAGCGCTTCATTATATCCTGTGATATTTCTCAGCGCTTAACAAATGTCACATCACAGATTGTAATAGTATTTAAACAAGTGTACATGTTTTTAACCTTGATTTGAATTTAATATTAAGTTGAACTTTCTCTAATTGATCTTGGTAGCTTATTCCACATATGGGCACCATTTATCGGGAAAGATAAGGATAATGATCTCTAGAAGGTGACTTGGCAACTAGTCGAGCACAGTTATTTTGTACAACTTGAAGAGGGCTGAGGGAGAAATCTGGAGTATTTAGCAGATATGTTAACAACAAGCCATATTTGTAGAAGCATAAATTTTCATTTTTAAATTTTCTGAATAGATATACGGTAATTTAGTTAATTGTTTGTTGTAGATGAAGATGCTGATGAAATGGAGGTTGGAGCAGAAGGCGATGCTGTAAAGGATGATTCTGTGATTGTGTTCCGTAGCCATAAAGGTATGTCACTGCTCAGGTGTTATTTTAGCCTCTAAATTCATGCACCTATTCCTTCATGTAATGGATCAAATCCATTATTTGCATATAGATGACAGGTCTTATAATTTGCAGACCACTTGGACACAGGTCACTCCCAAGATTTGAGAAGAACTTGTTAATAATGAAAATAGAGAAAGTACATAATCTTGGTTGATTGTAGGTGCATACAGTCTATGTACATGTATACTATTTGTTGACAGCTCCAGAATATTACCTATGAGAATGTAGCTAAAAATGTTCAGGTACAGTGGTGTGTTTAGTTAGGATCAGATGCTCTTTGTTTCACCTGGCAAAATGAATTTCTTTATTAATGCATGTATCGTCTTAAAATTAAGTTAGTTTCAAATTATTCTAAGGACTACTACTTAAACATACTGGCACCTAGCCCAATATGATTGATTGAATAACTTTTGTTTATTTGCAAATATTGTCAGTAAATTTAATCAACCGTTGTTTCTAACAGAATTAATAACGAGCTTGAAAGGTTTTCCTACTTTTCCCATATTTTGGCTGTTGTTACATATCTTTAGCCTCACCTTCATGACGTCCCATAACTAATCGTCAATTTAAATTGTCTAGCAATGTAAGCAAAGCCAGCAATTATCGCTTTGGTTTAAAAGAGATGGTTTGTACCCACGCCAGGTTGGATTATATGCTGAAAATAAAAATTTTAATTGAATTGATTTGGCTAAAATGTAATAACAATAATCAATCATTGTTTTGAGAAAAAATTGACAGTTAAGCTTTTTGAAGCATGCTCTGAATTGCATCAGGGTTTTGCCAGGTAAAACTATGTAGTACCTATCATCTCCTATCTTGAAACTCCAAGGTTTGAGAGAGATAAGGTTTCTTATTTCTGCAGTATATAAATGGTATTTGTTTACAAAGAGTGTATTTTACTGTTTATTTGTTTACAGATAATGTATTTAACTGTTTATTTGTTTCCAGATAATGTATTTTACTGTTTATTTGTTTACAGATAATGTATTTTGCTGTTTATTTGTTGATAGATAGTGTACACTGTATTTACTGTTTATTTGTTTGTAGATAGTGTATTTACTGTTCAAGTGGATCCTAAGACAAGAAGTTTAGCTGTAACAGGTAGTCAAGATGATAAAGCTTTAGTGTGGAATATATCTACAGGTGATGTTGTTATGGAATGTACAGGTAAATATATATAATAAAACAGTTTTACTTCCTGTCTAACCATTTCACAATAATAATGTGTGTTTGAAATTTTCGCTTGAAATACATACCGATATAAGGAAGATTTTGTCACAATTTAAATTGAAAATTTTTATTCATAGAATTACAATGTACCAAAGAATTTACCATCAGCATATGTCAAACTCCTTAGGGAAATCTTAATAGGAACTGATCATGAACTTCAATGTTTTTATTCCCTTTGTTAAATATCTGCCTGTCCAGCAATCCTGAATATTTACATTGGGTATTCATATATGTCATATTATTAATGACCACAATATCACCTGACATTATTATATGGTGACAGTATAACAATACAGTATAAACTGCCCAATAGAATAACACACACAGTCACAGACAATTCGAAATGGAAAATGTAATGGCATATTTCTTTACAACAACATTAAAAGTATATATATCTTTACAATGACATTAAAAGTATTTATTATGTTTGAAAATCAATGTTCAAATCATTATGAAAACAAAGTCTGCCACATGAACTGGCCACAGTATATTATGTTTTACCGCACATGAACAAGTGGCAAGACAAAAATGAGCAGAGTTCAAGAATGTCACAACCAAATTGAAATGAAATAGGGATTAACGTCCTACTGTGCCAACTGGGCTAATGAATACAACCAAATTTAGAATACATTGTGATATAAGTGTAAGTTATTCTCTCTTATAAATCAGGACACAAGGATTCAGTAACAAGTGTGGGGTTCAGTCATGACTCAATGTACATAGCTACTGCTGATATGTCTGGTCTTATCAAGGTCTGGAAAACAGAAACTAAAGAAGAAATTTGGTCCTTTGAAGGGGGAGAAGTTGAAGTAAGTAACTTTCATTTTTAGTAAGAATAACCTTTCTTTCACTATAACAACTTAGATTAAACATTATCAGACTCAGCAACTAGTAGAGATTATATATCATAATTCAAAATAACCATTGTTATTGTCTAGTTATTAAAAATGCAAAGTAAATTCTTTTTTTATGTCTACTAGCTGAACTCCTCAAAAATCACTCTTAACAAGTAACACAATCATAAATCTAATTTAGATACGTTCAATGTAGGCTATTTTCAAATCATGGCAAATCGTGCTAATGATTCTTTAACTGTTTCAAAACTTAAATTTGAACCATTGTATGATGCAGTTAGGGTATCAGATGACTGTCATAATATGTTGACATTATGGAGATGTGAACTAGTGTATGACTTAATCATCTAATGCAGTCGAGGTATTAGATGTCTGCCATAATGTGTTGATACTGTGAGCATGTGTAGCAGTGTTGGAACTGGTCATTTATATGTTTGTTTATTTTCTAGTGGTTAAAATGGCATACAATGGCTCATGTATTATTAGTTGGTACTAGTGATGGTGATGTGTGGATGTGGAAGATACCAGATGCTGATTGTAAAATGTTTCATCATAATTCATCTGTTTTATCTGGTCAAATTACATCTGATGGTATGTATAATTTATTTTGATTATCTCATTCGAGAGTACAAATCACCAAAATCTGAACGTTTTGTGTCTGATCTTTTCGCGACATCAAGCTAACAGTTCGTATGATGGTCACTGCAATGTTGCTTTCTTGCTCTATTACTAGTATTGCCAGTTGTAGTGCCAGTTTGTTCCCTTGACACTGTCATTAGAAAATTAGCTGTATGGGCCTAAGAACATCACGGACATTAAATGAGTCATTTAGGGTTCAGGCTACAGAGGGTTAATAAATGTGAATGTTAATCCAAATTACTATTGACTAAATGTTTTCTATAACAGATTTAAGTTCTTAAAATAGTTTATTTTTATTTGCAGGTAAACGTTTATGTACTGGTTGTGAAGATGGAACAGTTAAAATTTGGGATTTAAAATCTGGCGAATCTTTACATACAATATCAGGTAAAAGAAAATGTAGAGACGTGGAAATATTGGTCAGGATTTGTCAAACAAAATGTCAACTAGTTAGAATATTATCTATTAACCTGTCCGAATGACTGTTCTGTTGTCAATTGTATCACCCTAATATACATTCAGGACTGCAAGGATACTTGATTGAATCTTCCAGAATTAGATTCTCTCAATCCCCCAGAACGTGTCAGTCAACTAAAATTAGAATTTCAGGCAAACGCCAAACAGATACTATACTATCTCAAACAGTTACCATCATAGGCGTACGAACCAGGGGGAGAGGGGGGGAGGGCAGCTACCCACCCTAACTTTCGGGCAATCTGACTTTTCGGGCAGACAGGTAAAGTGGAAAAAAAATTTAAATCAAACTTCATGGCAAAATAAAGTGCCCAAAATAAAAAAAAACCCATTCATTTTATGGGCTGGAATAGCAGGAAAATATGTTTGCAGACGTCAATTATTCCAAAATTTTCTTGGGGGGCCATACACGGTCATCATCACTTCTTCGCCTCTCGAAATTCTGATTCTGCCCCCCTGAACTGTCATCGAGCGCTAATAAAACACTAATTTTACTTTTCTTTTAATTTAATACCACGAATGTGTACTGAGTTAACTATGGATAAAAAACATTTTGTTTGAAGCCACTCTACTTTGCATGACATTTTTCGGGTATCGATTGGATGTGTAGAATTCTGAGTGGGATTTCGGTTACAAAACCATTGGACACTTTTTGAGTTGATTCCATAGGCTAGAATAGCAGAAAACACATTTGCGGTGGTTAAATTTTAAAAATTTTCTTGTGGAGGGTGAGGCCCCCATCCCGCGACAATTTATTGGTTGATTGGTTGTTTGGAATTTGGGTCAGCCACCTAGGCTACATTGGACCACATTGAAGTTGTTGTATTCACAGGCTGGAATAGCAGGAACACGCCTTTGCGACAGTCAAATTTTCAAAATTGTCTCCCAGCGGTCCAATCTTCGTAGACAGTAAACAATTGATCGGTTGATTGAAATTCGTGTCAGCCACTTTGATTAGGTTATAATATAGACCACTTTGAAGATGCTTTGTTCACAGGCTGAAATAGCAGGAAATATTCCAAAATTTTCATGCAAGGTATGCTCCAGATAGGCAAAGAACACCGGCGCCGCTATCTGTAAACCTCAAATTTTTTCGGCATTTCGGGTTCTGTCCCCCTAACCGTCACCAAGGCGTATGCCTATGGTCGCCATCATTAAACCCTCGATTACATTACAATTGTGATCTGTTACTCGATTCCATTTCCATCAGTTCGGAATGTTCTGGGCTGACAAGCATGCATCCACTTCTTCAGAAGCACTTACCTGATTTTAACCATAAGTGAAATGTGAAAAACAAACTGTCAATCTGGAACTTTTGTTTTATTGCAGGTCATGAAGCTCACACATCATCTGTGTTATGTGTTGATTGTCATGAAGATAATAAATTATTACTGACAGGTTCAACTGATCAAACAGCTAAACTTATCAACACACAAACAGGAAAGGTAGGCAAGCTTTAAAATCTATTGCATTATGTGTACGCAATAGGAATCACTTGTAAACTACAATATTGTGAAAGATAAATCTCTGTTCAAAAATGATTGAATTCCAATCAGTATTTACAAAGATATATTGAATTGTAATTTTATTGATGTATTGAGTCCACCACCATTTTGTTGTGGGTGAACATAATTGACAGGTCTATTTGTTTGGATTCAAACCAGGCGATTAACTAGCGTTGGTTCTTTGAAATTGTTTTCTCTTAATTAAATGTTAAATAATCAGGCAATCTATTTTGATAATCTAGAAATATTAAGGTAGCAGTCATTATGTACCGCAGCTGCAACTGTAACCTTGTAAGCTTGGCTCTTTGCTAATAGAAAGATTAGATTCGATGGCATATTCCCCAAAATATGGTAGATAAGAAGTAGCATTACTTGTAATATTTTCAGATAATAACCACATTAAATTGTACAGATGAAACAGATGATGGGGCAGAAAACTCAGTTGAAACAGTTGGACTGTCAAACATGTAAGAAGTTCATTCATTTTATCCTACTCTAATATCCCAAATTCGAATCCTATCATGGACTGGGGCGAAATCTAGGATGTTCTTAATTGTCAGGGCTTTGCACTTGTCATCAGTGCCTTGATGTTTTAGTGAGTTAGGAAAAATCCATGGATGGATCCCAGTGTTGGTCGAGAAATTTCCTTCAGGATTTTCCAGCTTGGTTTCCTCTTGTCTATGATGCAGGATGGAGGTACTGGGACAAAAAAAAATCTATGAATCTGATGAAGTGTAAGCAAAAACGCCATAGTATGTGTCAAAGTTATTAGCATATAAAAGACTACAGCATGTTCATCCAAAATCTTTATTTACATATATCCAAACCAAAATAAAATGTATTTGTTGTATAGTACTAACTATTGCTTACACAATAGTAATAGTTATTGTATATTTTTTGTGTATATAGATTCCCGTATGCTGCTACTGGTTGTATGAATGGTTCATTAGGAATCTGGGATATACCTAGTCAATCATTACGTCATCATTGTAAACATGAGGTAAATACTAAATAATATACCAGGGCTTTGATATAGGTTTGATCATACCCATGTTATAGCGAGACCCATACATAGAATGTACACAATGGCTTCACTATATTTGGCTGAGTGAGTAAGATGCTTGCTCGCAAAATATTAGATCATTTCCCTATTAATAGATAGAACTCAATGACCATTGAATACTGCTCTAGTTACTCAATGGTTCAAGAGAGTGTATCCCTGCGCCAGTAAATGCGGCAGGGATACACTTGAGTTCTGTTTTTATGCAACTACATGCAAATCTCAAAATACACTGTACTATTCAGATTATCAAAAAAATCATCATCAATAACGTTAAAATTCATGACAGGTTCCTCCCTATTTTCTTTCCTTTTTACAAAAATTGTCGTTGCTAGTGGTGACGTCATTACGGTTTGACGTAATTATGCTAATGACATCATCTGGGCAAAAGTAGTAGGTTTTCAAGCCATTGAATGCAACCATAGGTTATTCAATGGCTGTATTCAATGATATTTGCTTGTATTTGCATGTAGTCATAGAATAAATAACTATATAGTCCAGGAGCCTTCAGTACATAAATGAAACCTGTGTCTTCATTAGCCCATTTTGGAGCAGAACAGTCAGACGTTAAACCCCATTTCATTTTATTATAAATCTTTCTGAGTAGTCAGTTTCGAGGATTACTTACTTTAAGGTTATCTTCCCATTTTAATATTGAAAGTAAAATAATCATAGTAGAATACATGAACATTTGTAAATATTACCCACATTGAAATCAGTGGGGATGCTTGATTCATAGTTCAGGAATTGAATTCCAAAACTGTTGTCAATCAAGTGAAAGAGAGAATTTCGGAGTACAACGCATGTGTTGACTGTATAAAAAATATCTCAAGCAATCATAACAGCTGAAACATATTTTTTACCTAGGAATACGTCACGATTCTACTCACTCCACCTCAGCTGTCGGGACAGACAGAACTGAATTCTGCGTCACTCGATTGAAATTCTGTCAATTCGGGATGCTCTGGACTGTGAATCGAGTATCCCCTATATGTCAGGATTATTGCACTAGGATACAAGGGAGACAACTATGATATATTCAAAATGACCATAGATGCATCTTAAATTTATCATTATATTCAAGCTTAGCTTATTTTGAGTAAAGCTGTTTGCTCATGCATCAGCTGACATAATCCATAAACATCTATATACATTTATATCAGCAATAGCTCAGCCGAACTCCTCACACCTTGCACAATAAAATTTGATCACCTCAGATGTAACTGTATAGTCAAGTCATAAAGATCTACAAAGCACTAATTCCCTTTTAGCATCAATGATTCATTAAAAGATCATACTGAAGTGCAGCTTGATAGTAAAAGAAGGAAATAAGACATTGTTTATTAATTTTTGATGAAGGATTAGAAACATAATATAGATATAACTAAATCTGAACAGTTTTCAAGAGAGTTTAAAAGGCCTATTGAAAGATACAATACATATTGAATGTAATATATATAAATATTGTATATTTTAGGTTGGTATAGTTAAGTTAAAGTGGGATAGTATATCACCATTAATCTATACAGCTAGTTTAGATGGTATTATAAGGCTATGGGATGCCAGAAGTAGTGCTATGGTATCTCAGTGGACAGGACATCAAGCAGAAATATTAGATTTTGATATTTCTAAGTAAGTAGAGTAACTATCTCCACATTGACTGTTGGTATGATCACATCTTGATATGAAATCTCATGATAATCTGCACCATTTTGACGCAGATCCTGATATTTTTTTGCCGCTATTTGTAACCATGGATAAGACCTATTGGCCGAATGATTAGCATGTGCGCATTGTATCATAAGGTCGGTCAATCAGTTAACTGGTATGGATTTCATTTACTGGTTGTATGTGACAAGGTGTAGGGTCACCCGTTCTTCAGTTTCTTCTAACTGCTAAAGACACCTGCGTGCAAACAATTATGGAAATACAAAATTGAACCCTATGTTAGTCCGGAAATGACCTAGTTTTTGTCAAGCAGATGTAAAGAACTATTCGTCTCTCTCCCAGAATAGATCCTGGTGTTGATCTAGAAAGTTATTTAGGAGATTCAGCACGGTTTCCCCTATGGGAAAACCTGGCTTGTAATAGCTAGCATCTAGTCCTTAGTATGGTAAATAAAATACAGTCCTCTGTACCTTGTTAACAATGCTTTGACTATCTATAGGTGATATTATATGTTTATAATTACAGGGATGGTAATGTGATGGTATCATGTGGAGAAGATTGTACAGCTAGAGTCTTTTCGCTTCATTCTCCAGACAGATGAAATTTGTGCTCTTCTTGACGAAATAAATTTTGGAATATTGAAATTACTTTAAAACAAATAAATGTTGAATTTTAAAAAAAAAATTGTATAGAAACTACTGTGATGCAAAAATTTCTTCAATTAATATTTTTGAAGACATTGACTTTGTGTACAATGAAATTACCAGATTTTATGCCATCCACAGAAAATGTGAACAGATTTACTGTTACTATAAAATTATCATGTCTATAGCAATCAACACCTTTGGTGTATTCCTTGAACCCCAACATTTTTCATATACAGTGTTTGAAAACTAGAGTTGTTCCATTAGTTGACATCCAAAATAGAGCTGTTAAGTGATGTTATCTAGAGTTGTGGTGGTACAATATCCTCAACTAGAACAATGTATCAATGAAGAGTAAACATAAACAGTGCTGTCAGGAGTATTGGTCAACTCACCAAAGTTGCACCACTCCTCATTTAGATATTATTAGGTTCAGACCCACTCGGCAGATTCCGTAACCTACAGAACCTATATCTAACCTCGGCTGTATGACGAATTCCACCATATTGGAACTACTTTAACTACGGATGAAACATGGCTACGCCCATACCGAACACAAATTGGCGACCTATTTGGCTAGCAACCTATTCGACCGATCCAGCTGTAAGATAATGACGAAATTACACTTCTTTTCTGAGCTAAAGGAATGGATAAAAAAATAATATATTCTACTTTCATTTGATAGACATAACATTGGATTTTATTGGTTGATAAATAGATGAGGTCGCTAGCCGAATAGGTTCCCAATTTGTGAAATAGTGTCAAATTTTCCTGTTAAAGTAATCCGGTAGCCGCATCGCAAATGTATGGACGTAGGTACATATCACTTACTGTCATACAACCGAGATTAGATGTAGTTTACAGAATTTGTTGAGATTTACCAAGTGGGTTCAGACCCCCACCACCACCTCCCATATCAGTGGTGCAGTACGATGGGCCTGGCAACAATGTATAGATGGAAAACTGAGGACTCGTGTACACATTGCCATTCATGTAAGATAAACCTAGTTCATTAAAATTTGAAATATGAATAGGACATAGTGCCCCTTCCCAGGCAAAATTTCCCCCGACAGCATGCTGTATGAGGAAAGCATGTCTTAATAAGCCCAGTTGGCTCAGAAAGTTTGTACGAAAAGCTCCATTTCATTTATATACTACATGAATATTGGACTCGTGTGACAATTTCATTGAAATGCACCTGTGGATTAATGTCTATATTTTAAGTTGGTTTAAAGTCCTCGTGCAGTATCAATATATTATTTAATGTCTCCCTTTAGACCATTAAACTCATATAATGTAGTGAACCCCTGGCAACTCCTTTAATAATAACTTCTGAACACTAAAATTAGGAGATAAAAATTTTTATTTACAATTCCAACAAGATAATCAGGTGGTGAGTTTAACAAGAACAATGTGTCAAGAAATCAACATTAGAACTTTCATCTTATAACTGTCTTAATATATTTCTTATAATTTTACACTAGCTACATACTATAATACTTACTGTGCCTTATAGCAAGACCCTTATATTATAAGAGCTTCACTGTGATGCTGTTTAGATCAATACTGACTCTTGTCTTAAACTGAAACCTGCCTTATAGCAAACCGCGCTATAGTGACGCCCCATTAATTATAAATTTCTACTAATTTGGTAGATGTATTATTAAGACAGTAATAAAAGTTTTAGTTCATCTGTAATATAGAAACAAGCAGGGCTATATATTGCTCGTTATCTTTAATCAGAAATTATAGTGCAAATCACCACATATAAGGTTTGGAGGAAAAAAAATTGCCAAGTGTTATAATGTAGTCCTTTGTTCAATATCTGAACAAATCACTCAATATTGTAAGATGACAAAAAAAATATTAAAAGTTGCTTCGGAATATATAAAAAAAAAAACAAATTTCAATCCAACTTTAAATCATCTTTCACATGGATAATGATTCAATAATTTCTCAAGTTAATTGAAGCAAAAAAAAACTAATAAAGTGCAACCAAACCTGAAAAAAAGCAATTTGTATTTAATTGATCAAAACTGATTTTTTTTGTCGTCCAAATGTCTTTTTATAGAGACCATCTTTATATCCCACAATTTGATTAGAAGTTGTGCAAATTTCAAAATATGGTACACTTTTAAAGGAGCAGTCACTGGGAAATTTTTATTGAATATAACTATGACACAAGTTGAAACCCTAGTGCTGTACAGCAATCTGAAGCTCTGTGATATTTTTTTTTTTTTTTTACACGAAATAAAAACTTCCAGTAGTCAAAATTCCTCAAGTGTGGAGAAGTGTCAATACACTGGTAACTGATCGTTATGATTACCAACTCTCTTGTACAAATGAATTGATTCCTTTCAAATAGCTCAATATTTAATTTGAAATTTTCAAAAACGTATTAAATAGGCTGCATCACATTTTGTTTACATTTTTCAACCCACAACATTTTGTAAAAGCTGTGACTGCCCCTTATATAACCATGTAAGTTCAGCCAACCTTAATGGGGGAAAAACCAGGGCAAAAATTTAATTGACAACCTTTGATTGAAAGAATTAACATGGAACAATAAACATGACTAGTAAACTGAGACTGCTAGCTGGTGATCACAAAGTACAGCAAGTACAGCATGTTAAAAGCATATTAACATAACATGATGGAAATCTTCAGAATCACCATCAGTATTCGACCATGTATCTTAAAAATCAAACAAAAATCCACCCTTTCAAAAATTCCATATTTGAATTCTTGTCAAATTATTTATCTGATGTCGAGTGATTTAAATATATATATAGATAGATATTTCTGTCAAAATATTGAATTCTGATAGTATTTTATCTGTCATATTATTTAACTGGGGTGATTAAAATCTATATCGATAGATATTTCTGCCAAAATATTGTTAGAAAAAAATATTTCTCAGAATATGTAGAGCTCAATCTAAATCCACTCAGTGTGATGATCACATAACGCCTCAATAGATCATAAATCAATCTGAAAAATTCTATATATTGCACTTGAAATTCTTGGCTCAATTCCTCGCCAGTATCAAACTTGGATGATAAATGTAAAAATTACAAGTATGAAGCAGAAAAATGCCTACAAAGATGATAAAACTGGAGCCAGTCCAGTAACAAATAAATATAGTATGACAAAAATTATGAAAAATATCTTAAGAAAAGAAAAAAACATAAGACAAAAATGAAAGGAATTCATAATTAATTAACTAAGATAATATATGTATTCATAATAACTTATATTATAAGTTAGAATATATAACAGACAAATAATAATAATAATATATGAAATAACTTAAATAACAGTTTAAATACAAGAGGTTTATATATTCATTAATTGCACGGTTCTTAATGAGATCACATGACAAAGTATTCAACTATATAAAAAAAAAGTAAAATAAAAATTAAAGGATCATCTTAATTAACCAAATTACACAATCTCAGTTTGTCGACTTTGTTTTATTATCAAGGATTAATAATTGATTACAGATTAATAATCAATTACCAGAAGGTGAAATTTTTGGTTTCTACTCAAAAATGGTATTCACTTGTCTGTGGAAAGGTTTTGAAATCAACATTTTAAAATTAATTACAACAATAGACATTATCTAGGAACCAGAAAGACCCAGAAAAGGTACCAGTACTATCTGCCGTATAATTTTAGTATTTCCATGATTATTAAAGAATCAAATATCATCTTGAAATCTTAATTATCCATGAAATCCATTGAATTATTTATTATTGAATCACTTTTCTTAAACGAAATTATTTCTTATCTCGGACAATCCATAAAACAAGATTCCGAATCATTGAACTTGATCAAGAGAATAAAATATTATTTCCCGATCGTGTATTAAGAGACTTAATGTAATGACTAGAGTAAAATGGACTAGATTTACATGAACACAGAAATAATACCAATATCATCAAATACATTTTATCACATTTCCACTTTATGTATACAACCAATAAATATCAATTGAGGAATAACTTTACCATGGTTGTAAGGTTATAATTGGCTAAAACTTAAAACCGTGACCAATAAAATGCCTTGTGGCATCAATGTTGTAGCTGATGAAAGACAATTTACATATTTATCCAGCTGACTTCAATCCATGAACGTACATGTTTGCCAGTATTCCAAAATCACAAATTATAAAATCACTACTTTCATTTTGAATGTAGTATTAAGACCAGCAACTCTATAACCATTGATAATGAAAGACTTGCCTAATAATGAGTATTTCAGGTAAGTCCTTCCACTGGCACCAGAATAAAACAGATCCTATTTTTAGGAATTTTTACCTGGCACATATGATTTGTTTGTCTGTCTGCATATGAGAGAAGATGCCAATTCAATTTTTACATTGTAAATCCCTAATGAAATTAACTACAAAAAGAAAATAATTAGACTTTCATGCCCATAAATCATGAATAAAGTTGAAAAAATATGATTGCAGAATCAATATTAAATGCATCGCAATTATTTTTTTTAAAGAGCTATGTCTTAAAAAAAACAAAATTGGTGCAGAAAAATATTCATTCGTATCTAAACAAAATTATTTTGTAGTTTCGAAAGCATTAATGATTATGCTAACAAGAGAACACATTGATTCGATCAAAGAATAGATCACCTGTCTCTAACAAGATACAATATTAACAACTAAATCTCACCCATCAATAAAAAATATTCATTTTGATTTATCAAATTCAAAAAAAAAAAAAATCAAACAATCATGCAGTAAAAGAAATACATTTATATATAATATTAGGCAGTATTATAACCAAAAACAAACAAAAGATAAATTGTATAAGCACTGCCTGCAACCATGATTTGGAATGGTTCATCACATATAAGGATTATTCAATCAATACTGGTATACTGAAACATTGCACTAAAATGGTGAAGATGATAAACCTTATCATTCCATGGGCATTCTAAGGATGTAGAGAAATAAATGTTATGCAAACACTTCACACATTGGCCAATTTGAGGAATTTCATGTTGAACGATAAGTTTCACTTTTTAAAAAAAAAACAAAAACACAAGGTCTTAAAAAAATTCACAATGGCACATACAGGGGTCAAACTGAAAATATCTTTGTCAATGCTTGAAGTCATATTTATTTAGTAAAATCACCTGAATAGATTCTTAAGTAGTAAGATAATCATGGCGTTTCATGTCCATTCAACACAACTGTGTTTTATCAATTAAGAGTTTTAAAGTCTGGATATTCTATCCACAAACATCAAAGTCAAGATGGTATCGAACACACATTTTTGTTTTTCTTAATTGCATTAATTACTATTAAAATTCATCCCTTCTTTCTGTTGAAATTTAAGCAACAGATTAAAATTCATCCCTTATTTCTGTTGAAATTTAAGCAACATACTGCTTGTTTGCCTTATGTTGTGTTGCCTCTTAAAGTTTATTCAAATTTTCTTAGTTTATCATTGAAAGTGTAAATACACAATTTGACAATCAAAGTATTCAATCTATTGACCCCAAGTGGACTTACACGGTTTGTTTTTCTTTCTTATTTGTGACAATTGTAAAAATACATGCGTCAATCACTCAATGTTCCAATGTAACTGAATTATCCCGCTTGAAAAATAATGAAAATATTCAAGTTTTATCTTTATATACAAGCTTTGAATCATGGTAGCAAGAACTTAATAAATAAACAGTGTAAACAAAAACAGAAATGGTGACAAGTATAAATTCTACATGTACTGGAACATTTTATAAATGCAATGAATTCTGATAAAATACAGGATTCGTCTATAAAAGATTCCAGGATATACATATAGTGTTCAGCCACAGATCTATTTTTAATACTTTTACTACAAAAAGTCCATTGATAAATCAAGTCTGTCTCTTTATTAGTCATTGCTGCAGACAGATCTCTCTAGTAAAGGTCTACTTGACACATTTAGGATAAAACATATCCATTACTGTTTATTTTCTTAAATTATCTGCATTGTTGCACTTATAGATCTGAAAAACGCATGTTTAAAGCTTATAGCATGCAAAGCTTCTAGCATGCAAAGATTATTACATGTACAGAAGTGACATCCAGACGATTGTTATGGCAGTAACCATGGGAACAGACTTGGAGTAAATCATTCTGCTATTGTGTTCATTCCTAGTTACTGCCACACCGAGGCATGGGCATAAAATTAAAGAGATAAACCTGAGTAACTAATTATACATGTAACATTGTACATGATTACTTTAACAGGACTAAACATATAGAAACAATAATTTTAAAAAGGATATTGTCTCTTTAATTTAAAGATACAGCGTTGATTGAATTAAATTTATATCTTGCCAGGTGGTTATCAGTGTACATTTACAGTGAGTGAAGCCAATGTGGACAATTAATGATTTAATATTCCGGACAGAAAAAAAGTTAAATTTACTTAACCAACTTCTGCTTATTTATTCAACGTGAAAATTTAATCCTGCAGATATGAACCCATCACTAGATGAAATAACATCAATTCACCCCAACACTGTTTTCTTTTATATAAATAAAACAAGTCTAATACTATAATTAATGATCTGCAATTACAAATTCACAGTAATCACGCCATGTTAAGTTACATGTACTCAGAACATTGGGAATATACATTCCTTTATCAACTTCATTAACTTTCAGTAAATAAGCTTGAAAAAAAATATGCTATCCATTTGGTTTTCTATACAAAGGAAATTTACAGAATCTGTTGATAGCAGAAATGACATTATTCAACAAGTGCCATCTTAATAAAGTTTTTGGTGGGAGAAAAAATGATTTTTACAAACAGTTTAACTAACATACAGTAAATTGAGTAAAACAACATTCTCCTTTTAAATTTGAAATCATAAAGTACATCTAGGCTGTGTCGATTGTCACATGTTTACATGAAAGCACAAGCACAGGCATTTCATAAAACAAAATGACCTACGATGAAAAATATTCCGAAAGCAATTCTCAATTATCAAGTCTTTCAACAGCCCACATTTAGATATATCTACACAACCATCCAGACACATTCAAAGCTTCAAACATAGGTTAAGGTGTGTGCTTTAAAAAGTAAGAATTGTTCTTGGTGAAAAGGTTTCTCAGTTAGGCGCCTGCTTTACATAACAAATGTACAAGTAAATGCCAATGTTAATAATCCCTCTGAATTAAATGGGAATAGTGTTGATTAACATGCCTATTAAAAAAGAACCAATACTTTAGATCAATAAGCTAGGTATCATGTAGTTGAACAAACAGTTCAACATTTCTGTAATAATTACATATTTCTACTGTGATCTAAATGTAGAAATGGTTAACAGTAAATTGGGATGTAACAGCTAAAGTATATAGGGAGATAAGAGAACTTGGCCCATATAGAATATTCTAATTATATTTATATAACCAAAAATCATGAATATTTTTTTTGCACAGAAGAAACAAGTATGAGTTGCTTGACTTTCTCCAATAGACCTATTATCATTTCAGCTTCAATTTTAGAAAGTTGATACATTCCAATATTATGCAAGCATTATACTATATGTATTCATTGTTATATTTTTAAAAACTAACAAGAATCTAAATTGAATAGATTTCTATCTGCTGACCCCTAAAAAGCTCACATCCCATTTTAATGGCAACTTCCAAGAGAATAATATCAAATGTCTATGAATAAAACTTATATTATGCCATGTTTGCAGTCTATGATGTAAGTAAAGACTAGATAGATGTAGCTTCAGGTTTTGATATTTTAATAAACACAACTGTGGGTGAATTCTGGATTTAAGATACACTAGCTTATTTCTCTCACATTTACACCTCTATACAAATATAATATGGATTAGAAAATTGTTAAATGATGAATTTTAGCAGTGAAAATTGGATTACTGACAAAAAAAAAATAATAAACAAATAAATAAGCTCAAGAGCAACATTTGAGCAAATATGACAAAAAAAAAAAAACACAACTTGAGCCAACTTCATACAGTTGCTTAATTGCTCAAATTCATTAACTGGATTGTGTCTAATCAATTAGTAATTGTCTTTTAATTAATTGATCACCTGTACTGTCTAATAATCCCAGATGAGACTCTATACACAAATAAGTCTAATAACGTGATAATCCATTTTAACAGCAATAATCCTTGCACATCACATTTTGGATTTTGAGTCCACTATACAGCTTATTTCCCCCTTTTATTAGGTTTAGTTTTAAAAACACGTTTAATAATGCCACTACCACTCTTCCATAGATTCTTTCTATGTTAAACAAACACACACATAATTCTGGTCTTGTATGTTTATGTATTTTTTCATGTTAACACTTCATATCGATATTAAACCTTTTTTTATCACACAATATTTGTACATACGCTAGTTGATCACACATAGATATATATGTACAGAAACACGTCCTGGCGTCTATTTTACAGGGTTTTTTCATAAACTAATTAGAAAAAAAATGGACGTTTTCTTTCCAGTTATGTGAAAACATCGTAGAATGGTGGTTGCACAAACTGTCTTAGAAAATTTGAATGTGTTGTGTTTGTGTATTAACAGCGTTCGTTTGTATAATAAAAGGGAAGGCTTAAAAGGGGGAAAAAACTGAGGGAAACCATTCACAGCGCATGTAGGAATTAATAGTAAGCTGGAAGTTATAACACAATAATAATAATAATAATAATTAAAGCACTAAATAAGTCAGTGCTAGATATCTATACTGCCCTGTCTGACTGGTGGGTATTTGTTGCTCCGTGGCGAAGAATGGTGTTTGTCGTGATCGTGAGCACGTCGTCTTGAATCGCTATAGTCCTGGGAATTATAATCCCTCGATCGTTCGTAATCACGCGATCTATTATAGTTCTCTCTATCATATTCATTTAAATGTACATCGCGATTATGTCCCCTGTCTGTCACATGATCAAAACTGTCATGGCCACCACGGCCATGTTGCTCTGGGCTGCCAGGGTTACCACGATCCATGTTATGGGTGTGAGAATGTGAGACATGAGCTGGGACTGTATTATGGCGTGAGAGGGGTGTAGTAGGAGAAGGCAACGAGCGGGCGTGAGGTCGAGGGGACTGAGGATTCATATTAGGTGGATGTGCAGCTCGCCAGTATGCCTCTAAAAACTCAGCCAAGTGTTCACAAGCGTCTTCTAATTGATTCTCATCTAAGATTACATCAAACATTTCCTGTAGAAAAAAACATAAATATCAATTTCTTCAAACATTGTTTCAAGAATACTCTACTCGATTCAAATTCATTCAGTGTAAAAGATCGGATAATTTAAAAACTTCCCAACATTCTGATTTTACTGGCAGCCGACACAATTTAGATATTGTATGAGAATGATCAGGATTGACTACATTAATATCTTCAAATATTTTATATCAAGTTATATCTGCATTAACATTTTCAATCTGCCATTAAATGTAATATCACAATATGACCTCTGATATAACATCAAAAGAACATCTTTTAACCAAGCCTTACTATGAATTAATGAACTATTTATTTCCAGGCTACTCAAGAATGGTTATAGTTCTCATAATTGAATATAAATAAGGCTAGCAGTTTGCATACCAAATAATAATGTTTTTAAAGATACACATATAAAATAATTTATTTACCGGACTACACTGAGCTAATTTATCTGCAGCTACTAACTGTACATTCATATTACGACTCTGTGACTTTCCTCGTGACTTAATTAACCTCTGTAAAACCTGTAGGAACAAAACAAAAAATCATTATATCAACAACTAATCACATTAAACTTATCAAAATTAATTAATCTTACAGCTTGTATTTGTTGTTACTCACTGTCTATTTATCTTAAATATCAAAGTCTTCATAAATTCCAGGATTATACTCTGCCAATTTGTTTTTTCTGACATTGAATCGTGGAGTCTACTTTTAGCCATTAGATCAACAGATAAGGAGTGTTTCCTTACATTGCTATTATTTTTTGCATGCAGGAAATGAAATCAAGGAGTTAAGTATTAAGGACCAGTAATAAGTCTTGTTTGAAATTCAGGGATTGAGATTTATGATCAGGATATGATTTATTATTTTAATGGAAGGATCTACTTACCTTAGGTGAAGCAATTTTGACATATACTACAATTGGAGCCAAGGATGTCTTGGCTAGTTGGGAAGGGTGATTAATAGTGTCACAATCTAAAACAACCAGTTGCAATGTTCTAGCCAACTCAAATATTCTCTCAATTTCTGCCTGAACTTCCACTAAAAAATACAATCAGTAACAAAATGAAATGACATTTAATGTTTTGCCTGTAACAAATGTACGGCCATATGCCATATAATGTGCCATGAGGGAAATTTTGTCGGTATAGTGGCACTGTAGCCTTATATTATTTTAATTTCGTCCATTCAATAGTAAAATATGAAGTACCAGGCAAAATAGTCATTGAGCTACACAATGTTTTGAAGTTATTTAGTTGGAGAAAAAAAAAACAAGTACCCAGTGGAATTCAACCACATAGAAATAATTTTGAAAACAAATTTAAAACTTACCAAGTCCTGAAGATCGACTATTTGGTCTCTCCAAAATGGCGCGTTTACTTGGATTGTTTAACACTGAGCGCTTAGCTAGAGATATATCAGCAGTCACTCGAGTAATGATAATTCTGAAAAAAAAAGAATAAAACCGTGAACAGTTTGATCATTGATAAAAGGGAGGTAAATTTAGTGCAACAAAAAGTTTTAAACATTTTGAAATAATAATTTTGTATTCCAAGGGAGGTAATAACTGATTGTCTCCCCTTAGACCACGAAACCTAATCATTTCTTTATGAAACTGTCTATTGATGTAATATATCCCTGTTAACTTGGCATGTGTTTGTTGACAATGGCGAAATTTACATCTTGAAAAATAAATCTGATTTTAAGTTGAGCTACTTTTATACATTTAACTTTGTGTGTAATCATTAGCTACATAAAGTCACCACCATTGTTCTTTCCAGTTTTGTTTCAAATATTGAATTAAATATTTACAGAAACGAACAATTTTAATACCATTTAAAACCTATTTGAATTGGCTACAAGCATATACAACTACAGATATTGCATAATTGGACTCTACAAGCTTTTAAAAACATATTTGACGACAATTGTAGTTTTTGAGTCTGGTACCTAAACGGTTAAATATATAAAGGTCAAGGAATCTTTTACATCGACTGCCATCTTGTGTACAGAACCGGGGTGTTTTTACTCCAGTAGAACAACTAAAAACACACCTTCATCAGCTGTTACCAGTAACAAGTGGAATCTCAGCCAGAAATTCCTTACATGTTATTCTTGGCATCAGATTCCAACCCCAACCTTCAATACCATGTTCTTATAACACAATCAGCAGAAGAAAAAAACACGGTTTAACATGATTATAACACTTCCAGCTCATTTGGGACTGACAGTGTCATTTTCATTCCATTAATTAGTATGTTTGCAGAGCCCCTTTACCAGAACGGAAAATGCAGACACACTATTACTTGGCACATACAATTGTGAGATCAGAAATACAGCTTGCATATGCATAGACCAAAAAACAGACTTATAATATTTAGTCCCAATCAGACCAGTTCAAATTCTCTCCACTTTTTGCAACAAATGGTCTGAATGAAATAACACAAATTGGCTTTAAATTGTCATACACAGATGTCCATGTCATATGACAGTATCATTTACATATGAACCAAGGCTTTTTTCTAACGAAATCTTAGCCATCACTACAGCATACAGTACAAATTCATCATTACCATAAACTGATGTTTCGAGTGGTTAGAAATTCTACTGGTGCGCTACTAGTTGCATCATTACCCTAACCTAATGTTTCGAGTGGTTAAAAATTCTACTGGTGCGCTACTAGTTGCAAAAGATGTCAGATTCAGTTTTAAAGCATCATGAACTCTATAAGGCACCATACACTCATTGGATGCCATTTTGGCTGAAATCAATAGTGTTGTAATAAACTAGAGACCATGTAAACTAAAGCGATCGACACAATAAACCATTCACCAGTTCCACAAACAACTAACATAGATGTACATACCTCCCTTCAAACCTATGTTTAATATAGTCAAACAATGCCTTTTGCATCATATCTGTTACTTCATAACCTTTTAAAGAGGGGCCAATCAAAACAACTGGTCGCATTGAAGGCACAACTTCATAGGGAGGAATACTTTCAGACTGAAAGATAAAATACATAATATATTTCATTTCTATCATTCTTAATTGATTTTATTTCTTTTATTTTTCAGGTTTTACTCATCATTGCTTGATAACTGTGAAAGTATCCTAATTGAAAAGTTGCAGTTAATACACGCAGTGAATGTTATCCATGAACCTGTTCTCCATTTTAGTTTAGTCCTGATATACAACTAAAATATTCATTTCAAATCTTGATTATTGTCTGACGGTACTGTAAAGAAATTCTCAATCTCAACAACTCAAGGATAAGTTAGATAGCAATAGAAGTTTTTATTTACAAACTACAACCTATCCCAAAACTAGTAATTTATATGATAGTTAATTAAACTTACCTTTTTAAAGAAAGGTTTACGTTTTTCTTTAGCTGGAGGTGTAATACTTGCTTTATTACCCAAACTATCACTATCTTCCCCAACATTACTATCCATACCATTTTGATCACCCTCAATACCTGGAAAACATTACATCAATCTCAATATATAAACATGTACTGTTGTTACCGTAGGCTTTTATTGGCTAAGATACTATATCCTTACTAGTTAAAACAAAAATCTAGGTTTGTGTATTAATATCTTAGGGTAAAACTGAGTGAGTTCAATTTATTTTTCTATAGCATGATGGAACACTAGATGCAAAGAGCTAGGGGATTTTTTTCAGCTTTATCCATATCATTTTTTATGTCAAGTATGTAAGGATTGCAATCAATTGGTGGATAATCTAGAAACAGTACAATGTCTGCAAGGACAGACCATTGATTGTAATTATATTATCCTACCTAGTGTGGATATAAACTGTAATTATATCACTGTACCTGGTGTAACTATGTGGCATTGATATAAATTGTAAATATATTAATGTACTTGGTGTATGTGGTGTTGATCAAATTGTAATTAGATTACTGTACCTGATATAAATTGTAATTATATTACTGTACTTGGTGTATGTGGTGTTGGTGTAAATTGTAATTATCATACTGTACCTGGTGTACCTGGTGTTGATGTACATTGTAATTATATCATTGTATCTGGTGTATGGTGTTGATATTAATTGTAATTATATTACTGTACCTGGTGTATGGTGTTGATATTAATTATAATTATATTACTATACCTGGTGTAGGTGGTGTTGAGCCGCGTGAATTAGAAGACTTTGAATTAGCTAGAAGGTTGTCTATGTTCGAGGAAGAGTTGGTTTTACTGCAATAAAAAAAAAATAAATTATTTATACCTTTCCAAAATAAACATTCAAACATATCTTTTTCAAAATGCTCTTTTATTGCACAGAAGATACTATTACTGACTGGTTCAGGTCAACTAAAAAAAACTTTCCAATTTTTTGCCAGATTCAACAGGATTTCAAAAAGGGACAATGTAAATATTTCTGACATTTTTAATTAATGTTTACTTCCACCAATAAGTATTGCAGATTTTATGTCCATAACAAAAGTGGAATTTAATTAAATGTTTAAAGCAGAAGACTTTAGATGTGATTTACTTACTTTGTATATAATTTGCCTGTTCGTCCGCCACCCGCAGATTGTAATTTCTGGGCCTCTAATTTGGCAGGACTTGGTATGAAGCCAACATCACAACCTTCTTTTACTGATCTCCCTATCCACCAGTCATTGTTGAATTTCTGAAAACAAAACATATCATTTGAAAATCTCTATTCCAGAAAAATAAATATTAGAACAAATTTATTAAACTCTTAAAATTCAGTTGGTATTCACTGTGACCTGGCAACTTTAAAGGCAGTGTTGCACAATTTATGGGTGTTGATCAATCCATGAGGTCAAGTCAAATGGTGGGGGAACTTAAGTAAAACTTGAATATCAATACATTTTTCTCAGCAACTGCAGGACCAATCTACTTGAAAAAGATTTTCAAATTAATTAGAAATGAGACATCATCTAACATGATTTCATTCGGTGACATTAACAAAGACATGAACAATGTTACGTGTCTTTAAAAGCAAAATCAACAATTCACTATTTAATTTAGTCTTGTTTACAAAATAAAAACTCGACCAGATCTCAGAATAACAATATGCATAAAAATGAATAGCTGATAAAATTTTGAAATGAAATCCAAGTTTTAAATTTCCTGTTCAGAATTTGCTATCACATACATGTACTTGTAATCAAAGTGATATTTATTTATATATATTCAATATAGTTGTATTATAACATATTATATATAATGTGTGTTGAGTAATATGTTGTGCTAGAGATGCTAATACTTGGGATTCAAGACATTCTTGTGGGATTAATGTTGGCAGGAACCAGCTACACAGTATTATGCAACTAAGGCTGTGCAAAAATATCGATATAATCGATAATCGGTAGAAGTTATTTAGCGATACGATAATCGATATTGAAATTCAAATATCGATTATCGGTATATTTACCTTCTGACGGCAAGTTACGGTCACTTTCAATGACTGAACTTGCCGTAGTCTGGCATGCAGCAAATGAACGAATACAACGTCAACACAACAACTATTTCCCCCCTCTGCCTACAAACTGGCACATTTTAAATATATATTATTGTAAAAAAAAAACTAAACTTTAAGATTAAATACGTTATTTTAATATTTTCGTTGTTTTTATTGTTATTACTAGTTGAAACTAAAATAGCTCACGCACTTTGTGAACAATGACGATCGCACGTGATATAGTAAAATTAGAATTATCTCCCTTCTTTGCTCTTGATTGATTTGCTTTCACGATAAAAACTAATTGTATTATTAATGATCAACTCAGCTTTTATTTCTAAATCATGTCAGATACAGCCCATACAAAACAAGTTTTTGACTTCCCAGGAAAATATCTATACCTCTCGTAATTTCTTGGAAGAATTCTACTTTGGTTTTCGTCAAAATTAACCAATCATAAAAATTCTACTTTGAAAGCCGGTAATTATTTTTTATTGTCCAATCAATAGACGCCTTCTATTATATTTTATTCTATTATTAGTAACACTGTGTGGTCGCCAGTAACTTGCAAAGAGAAACCATGTATTGTCTTTGTATTTATCGGAGATATTGGAATAAAAAAAAAAAGGTTCAAATCAAGAACAAAACTTAGAATAATACTCAAGTTAATCCTACATTTAGCAACTAATTATTTTACATTAATTGATTTTTATACGCACATCAGACTACTGTAACTCGATCAACACAAATAACAGGTCGGTATAGTTGGGTTTTTCCGGAAGAAAGATAATCGATTATTATCGATAATCGCTGACAAATTCTTGCCGATAATCGATATTGAAATTTCATATCGATTCCCAGCCTTATATGCAACTGAATAATTAGTCTACTGCGTCTAAATAATGTCCAAGTACACAGATAGAACTGACTGGAATTCTCTCCACGTACAATAACCAATTAAATTCAAAGACTGTCTGAGATCTAATACTGGGCGAAATCATAATTCAGAGCTTAATACCAAACTGGTATACTTCTTTCCCAAGGGATTCTAAACTTGGAATATGTAGAAATGTCACTTTTAGAGCAAAGTTGATGGAAGTTAAAAGCAGGTCTGTCATTGGCTTGTTGCAATCATTGTAGTTCCTATAGGAACCGTCTACGATCTGACGCTGTCCTCTGACCGTTCCCTTTCATCCCTATTGAGCTGCTATATGAAATACCACTCTATCATTATATTTTTAAAAAGTCTACATAATTATAATAGGAATGTTGACAGGAAGCTGGTCACCATAGAGACCAGGAACAAACATGGGATAGGTACAACTGAGAGATGAACAAGGGATATCATTTGAAAGTGTTTTTAAATAACAAAGTTTAACCTGTCAGAATTCCTAAATCAATATGCATATTTAGCAAATAGTAATATCAGTAACAAGTGATTCCGTCTGGCATGAGCTTATTGCCACTTCAAGGAAACCTACTGCTGGTGCTGGGAACTTTGTGCTCATTTGTTCATATTCTGTACATACCCTGTTTTTTTTTTTTTTGTTTTTTTTTTTTTTACTTACCTCTTTAATATGTAAATAATCTCTAATACCGAATGAAACAGCATGACCATGGACAGGAGAATCATCATCTAATGATCCATCATATGGCACATTGGTTCGTACAGCAAACGCAACTGGTTTTGTCTGAAAATCGTACAATTAAAATGGTCATAATTAAATAAATGTACCAGCAAACTCTGCCAGAAAGTCAAAAAAAATCTTATTGTGCACAATTGGTGTATGATGTCAGTTTAATACCTAAATGTCTGAAATTTTTTTTTAAAAATTTTCTGTTACATAGTAGGTCTGTCTATGAAATGGATGATATGATACCGTTTTGTTAATAGCGGGATATTGTGTGCCTTTAAAGTCTAATACACAAGATAACTTAGATCAGGAAAAAACGACCTGTGTTTACCGTTAAAAATTAAAATAAAATAACTCATCCAACTCATATTTCGGGGAGTCATGTAATAATCATAAACACAGGAATTTTTTTTTTTCTTGGTCTCAAGCACAATCTGTCACTGACAATGTCTGACACCAATATTTACCATGTCCTTGATTATGTCTGGCACAGACTTGTCTTTTTTCTGTGTTTTGTTCGGTACACGCTCAATAGTGCCTCTAATTTCATCTAGAATAGTGATTTCGAGGCCTGCTTGGCCATTTCAAGACATTATCGCATAATAAACCCAAGAGTATATCATACAGAACATTGGATTAAATATTACATATGTTGGTACTATATATATATATACAGGTATAATAATCCATATTAACAGTTAAAACAGGTTCTTCCTCTCTACTTTCGCTTTGAGGAAATAATTAATAGATAATTAAGTTATTACGTCTTCACAGCAGATGATATTAAAATTTAGGAAGTGTTTCAAATGAATTACATGTTTCACACATGCATGTTTTAACAATTATTTGTTGAAATTGTACAAGGCTCCATTACAAACAGCTGTTTATAGGAAGTTGTATCTTAAAAATGTCTTGTTATTAAGTTATATTATATATACATATGTACAGTCTGTTATTTACTTTTTATGATCAATATCTTTGGTGCAATACAGTCAGACTGTCTAAAACAGTGTAGAACATAAATATTTGGGTTCAGACGGCATATAATTCAATGCTTCTTAATTAAGAAATCTAAAGGTCAAAGTGCATGTCCATTGAACTTAAAGATCACTGGAAAAGCTTCATAACTTTTTTAAATAATGCTAATAATTTTGTAAACATATCCTTTCCATAAGTACATGTATAATACGATCCCAAATGTCGAAGTTACCTGATGCAGGCAACCAGGGAAATCTACTTGTGAAGTTTACCTGTTGTGGCAGGTTACATTGATATTTGGGATCGTATTGTACTTATGAAAAAAATATGTTAAAATAATTCCTTGCATTATTTTAAAAATTTATGAAGCTTTTCCAGTGATCTTTAAAGTATCCCTTCTGGTTTTAAACCTAGCTGTTGAACTTACTTTGGCTTTTTCAAGTTGGGAGACTGCTTGGCGCTCTGTTTCGCATCGTAAGGCTTCTCTATCTCCGTCTATGGACAAGTCAGATGATGGTTGGCTGTAATTTGAGTCAGCTGAGCCCTGAAAACAGAAAAAAAAAAAAAAAAATAAAAATAATTTTTCAATAAATGTTAGGCAAGAGCAAATGTTTGGTTAATAATGGTGCCGGTCAACTGACATACTGGCTATAGTCAAAGTATTCTTTGACTTCGCAATAATTCACTGAAAATCTCCTCCATGCTATCCACGGTGAGAGCAATACTATGCTAGATAATTTCAACATTACTTTGACATTCTCTCTCCAGCTAAATGTATGACAAGGCATTGAAAAAGACAATCACCCGTTCATTGTGAATGGTTGGATTAAGTCAAGTAAATTGTACAGTTATAGTTTGGAAATACTAAATGAATATAATGATTTGGTTAATAGTTATACATGAGGGCAAATCGCAGAATTATTTACCTAAATTTTCAGGAAATAACTCAATGTACATTGCGTAATTCATTTCTCACCATTGTATTTATTAAGACTGTTGAAATCATTACCGACAATTCTAGAGAAAGGTTAAATGTAAGTGACAACAAAAGCCTAACAATAAAGCATCTCTGTAGCAGACAACAGTTAAGAATTTATCAAACAATTTCCGATAACACCGTACAAGTACATGTATCTTCATTTTGTCATTAAAAAGGCCCTCTTGCATTTTGCAGATAGTATCTAAACAGTTTAACATTAAAATCAAATGAAGTACACCAAACCAAATATCAATGGGAAGATAATCTTTTGGTTTGGATTTCATCGTATTAAAAAGAGAATCATTAAATTTTTTCCAACATTTTATTATACATGTAGGTTGCTTTGACTGGTTTAGAGGATGTTGAAAGATTGTGAAATTTCAAATTCATCATATCATTGTACATGTATATACTGAACAAAATTGATGTATTATTGGATTTATATTATTTTTAGAGATTCAATATTCACAATATTTGCAAGGAATCCAAAATCCACGAAAATGATCAATATATACAATGTATATGTATTTGATATATTTTCCCAGAATTTAAAATAAAACATGTATTGTATTATAGGAAACCTTAGTCTAGTCTAGAATACATACAGACAAACACAGACTACTACTGGTGTCAATATATGCTGGTAATCATGTTTCCATAGTAACCAGTATGGTGTAATCACATACTTTTATCCTCCACTACCAGTATTGAGTGCCAATTCTTAATACTGTCTATGCATGCCAAGTGAAATATTTCTTCAATAACATGAATGATATTGCTAATTAATCATATAGACGTACTAATAAACAATATGCCACATATGGTGTACAAATCATTTGTATAGATTGTGTACATTAGAAACCCACATTCACACACAAGGTCAGCAGTCATGTTTGTTGATACATGTACATGTACATATGCATGTAAGCCTACGCCCCACACAAGATTAGTGTTTTTTAGTTACCAACACCGTACTCAAAAACATATCAAGATTATTTTGTCTGACCCATACAATTTGAAAACAGAAATTTGGATGAAAAAACATTACATGTCTATTGATGTATATTGGAATGTAACAGATTGTTTTCGATTCCACAATATATATAAATAGGTGACAGTTGAGTGATGAATCATGCACCGATCAACAAAAATCAGTCAGCTGATATCTATTCAATTTATGTAATTTTAAAATTACAAGTTTTTAACTTGAAAATTACATTCAAATACATGTAGCGAACAGCCATATATTTTAAAATTCAAGCTGGTGAGCCTTATCTTTCGATCCACAAAAATGACAAAATTTGTATTCGTCATTTACCATTAAAACCTAAACTTGAAATGGTCATAAAATATACAGTTTTACCTGTAAATTACAAAAATCAGAATTTTAGTTCTCCGAACTTCTTGTGTTATGAAAGTCGTGTGAGATTGCTTTTGTCTGTAGTAAAATTTTAGTTAACAATAGATATTTGTTTATTTGGTGGATAGGTAAGTCAGTGATAAACATATTCTGCATATGAAAAGAAAGTGTGTGAACTTCTCAAGTAGCTAAATTTTGATTAAATAAACTTAGTATTAATCTTTTGAAACATATTTTGTGTCAAGAATTATGCAAATGATAATTCATACAGATATAAGATTTGGAAGAGAGATTATATGAATATCACAAGTGAATACAACTTTTGAAATTAAGCCAAGTATACTTTTGGTTTTTTTTTTTAGAGCATGTGTAAAATTTAGTCAACAAATTATTGAATACATATGGCTAAGAATACTAAGATCATCTTCAAAATCCCACAATCACTGATAATGGCATCATTACTTGCTATCCGATAACCAACCATTCAAAGGTTCTATTTTCTATTTTTAATACGCATCAATGCAAAATTATTTATTGGGATTTATAGAGACGTAATTTCTGTTTGAACACAAAAAGAGTACTGTTACATCATTCATTGATAGTCTCGCGCCCACAAGGGGCCACAACGGAATTTCAATGTTTTCTAGTAGGCTAGCTACATTATAATTATACATTTATTCCAATCACACACAAGCCTAAGACTTGGAACCATTTACATTCATGCAGGTCATAGAGGTCAGAATAATCAATTAAATCAGACTCCATAACAGTCATCTATTAATTAATAGATCTCATTTACATGGTATACATATTGCATCAAATAAACCTTAATACTGTTAGATATTACATTCTCTATGTACAATCAATGAAAATAAATTATTTCACCAGTTGATATGATTTAAGCTAGCTACACAATAAAAATAACCAACATTCAAGAATGAATTCATCAAGACAAGTAATCTCTCAACCGCCCCCAAAACATTAATGCAAGAATGGTTCAAAAATATTCAAGAAACGGTCTGTAACACAAACAGGGCCCTGTTTCACGAAATTTTAACTAAAGATAAAATCTAAATTTTAGCAGATACTTCAATTTTGATTGGCTAAGAACTAAAATCAATCTAATATTGTCCAATCAAATAACTAAACTTCAGGTCTTATCTTAGTTAAAATTTTGTGAAATAGGCCCCTGGATTATAATTTGCCTTAGGGAATAACAATATTCAGTTTTTATTGGGTAATACTCAAATTATTTAAAACATTCTTATTACTATGTGTACATGTATAATAATGAGTATGACAGTTCATGTATCACAATGAGTATGACAAATTCCTGGGATGTGCTACTATTAAAGTTACCAGGCGGCACCGTCCAGCTTCAATAATTTCTGTCACGAAATTATGCTTTTCCAATCAGAAAAACAATAACTTTCTTCAGAGCGAGGCTGATCCATCCCTTTCGAACTCCCCATGCTAATAAAAGGAAGGGAACTACAAACCCCCCTCCGTGCACCTGCGAGTTTCATGATTACTAAACATGACTTAACAATATGAATGCCAATTACAATCCAAATTTAAAAATGTGAATGTAAAAAGCATAAATGTATGCAATAAATAAGTATAACTTTAATATTCATATACAAAGAAATTTGAAAATCCTAATAGACCTTACAAAAAAATATCTACTAAAGCAGGGATTTTCCTAAAATAAAGCTCAAGTCTACCAATCCAACATGTTTCTAACACAAAACTGTGGGTTCGAGCAAGTTTTGTCAAGTTGTGGTCATGACCAGAAGCTTTTAGTGACAAATGAAATATCCACAAGAAAAGAAGTTGAAAAGAGAACGTGAAAGTTTGAAAGTAAAGAATTCATTTATATCTCCTGTAATTTATTGTGCCGGTTCCCGAATCATGAGTGATTATCACTCCATTGCCAAGACAGAAATAAAATAGCCTGGTACAGTGTATCTAATCTAGTAATATGTTATAATAGAAGCCCAGTATGATATAACTTGAGTACTGGTAACACTACATCATGACCTTGTACTATTGTAGAACAAGTCTGCACAATGCCATAATCAGGAACAAGTCTGCCGTATTTCGGAATAATTTCAGAACTTGTATATTAAAATCTTTTTACTGCTACACCTAAGGTTTTCCCTAACGTGTGTTAGCTATGAATTGTGAGTGGTTCTCACAAATTGGATGAAGGAGAAAACTACCGGTACTGGTAGTCTGGTATGGGTTATTTCTTGATGAAAGTAGAATTGCCCGTTCAAATTTCTTATTTCAAAGCACATACACGTCTGACCAAACACGTATTTCCACGATTAGGTGGATGGCTATTTTCAACAAATCTATTTGCGTAAAAACTATATATCTGATGTATATGACCTAGAAATCTACATGAAGACAGAAAGCTCATCCTTCTAATGAGATTTACAGAACTCTAAACAAAAGACATACGCAAAATAGATACAATCGACAGTACACACTACCTTGAAAAATAAACACACACACAAAATGATAATTGACATTAGATACCGTACCATAGACGTATGATCCAATAGGTTTGATCTGGAATGTTGGCTTTGAACCATCTTGTTCGTCTTATTCTTTTTCGCGAGTTGATCTATAACAAGATCCATCATAATTTGTCTCTCTTCACCTTCACAGAATAATCTAACCCAATTTATCTGATCGCAATCAGGTGAGTGAACAACTCTTAATTTAGAGATGATTTAATAACAAAAACCCTCATCATAAACAAAACAGCTGCACATAATTAAACTGAAGAACATTTTGTTGGGTAGGATACCACTTCCCCCCTGGTTTAATCCCGAAAGTTTAAGAATTCCAGTTTGATCAATCATCAGTGTGTTGAATTCTGGGATGGTCTACCTTCCTAGCATATATTAGTGGGCAGATTCCTTCTTTCTATCTGTTTAGAATAACGGTATAGAGTACACCTTGAAGGAATATGTTACCTTGTGCCAAATCTATTAATATCTAGCCTAAATAGCCAGCTGAGTTCTATATGTGTTAACTACTGCCCGTGATATACAATGTATTAAATACTTCTACTAATTGAAATGAACGAAAATGAGTCTACATGTAACGTCTTAGCAACTCGGAATGGGTTATTTTGAGAAATTTTTTACCTTTTCTTTCAGTGATTAGTCGATTGGGTTATACACTAAAGTGTTGAAAGGCCATGGGCCAGAAGAACCAGGGACTGGTCAACAGGTCATTTAACACTGCAGTGGGCTATTTTACCCCCCCCACCCACACACTAAACCCATTCCTTATTCCCCCTATATGCCATCATTGATTTTTTACTTAGTTACTTGTAAATGTATAGTAGTTACAAGAAAATAAAATATACTTAGTACAGTAGGATTTTCTTCTCTGCTCCAAGGAAATTGTTAGGGGTCTTTAGCAGTGGGAAGAAACCGGAGTGCCCGGGGGAAACCCACGAGGTTGAGAAGGCGCCCCTATCTCCATGCCACATACGCTCACACCAGGGATCGAAACCACGGAAGTAACAATACAGTACCATCTATAAACTGATAAAACTATATTTTATCAAAGAAGCCTAGTCAGAATCCCACTCAACAAATAACAGTTATTGTATTCTATAGAATTGTGTATTTATTACAAAGATAACGCGAGATGACCGCATGTGGTCAAACTAGCCAGTGCCACCTAACATCTTTTGACAGGCCGCTTAATGTAATCATGAGCTCTGGTATTCATCACCCTTTCATATTATACCATAATCCACTGCAGGAAATAATTGTAATCAATTTTACATATCAAAATAACCCTGGTCTTGATAAAATATTGAAAACACAAGCACTGAAATGCATAAGAATCCACTTACTCTTTGAAAATAAATATAAAATGTTCAACTTGAGTTGAATCTAAAACTAAATGCAATAGAGGATATGCAGATTTGTCTCCCATTTTCATACATTGAACTTAGACTCACTATGTACATAATACACTGCATTAGCAAAATATGTAATTCAGTAATCTTCAATCAGTAATCTTCAAGTACAGATGTAGGTAATTCAATAATCTACAAGTAAAGTATGTAATTCAGTAATCTACAAGTACAAATGTAGGTAATTCAGTAACCTAAAAGTATGTAATTCAGTAATCTACAAGTAAAATGTATGCAATTCCATAATCCACAAGTATGCAATTTGATAATCTACATGTAGGCTACTAGCACAAGTACATTATCGTAAAATCATAATCTTTAATAAGTATATAAAATACTATATAAGTATGCTTAAGTAAATTAGTAATCTACAAGTATGTAATCCAGTAATCTACAAGTATGTAATTCAATAGTCTATAAATATGTAATCCAGTAGTCTACAAGTACCAGTATGTAATTCAGTAGTCCATAAGTGGGTGTGTTTGTATCTGCTATGATTAAATATTTAAATATAACACAACAGGAAAATATACAAACCACTTTGTTACCTCTCTCCATTTCAACATAAAACAACAAAAAAGTCATGTTTCTAATATATATTTTCTCTGCGAATATCGCGTCTTTGACACACATACACGTACATTACAATTGTCCGACTGATACGTTTTTTAACCAAGAGCCCTAACATGTTTTAGGTTTGAGAGTGTGCAATAAGATATTCAATGGCCTATGATCAATGTTAATGTATATAGTGAAGCGTGTGAGTTAATGAGGAGCATGAAAACTACAGATCAATAACCAGGTTAAACATTGACACAATTCTCTATACAGTAGAAATTACAACAGACTTTTCTTCCAACAAATAATCAACATTATTATTACCAATACTATATCCTTCTTCACTGTTTAAAAGACAATAAATTAGCTGGAAAATAGTTTTACTTAGTGAAGGACAATGGCTGGCATGCACTAAAAATATTAAATCTATTTTAAATTTTAAATCAATTCTAATACTGTACTAGAAACAAATTCAGTTTGCAATATAGGCCAACTGAACTGTAATTTTACAAAAGTCAATATGTAGGTTAGTGCATTATTTTTAAAAATGGAACACTCCATTACAATCTACATGTTGGTCAATAATTAACATTTCCAGTGGTTTATTTTATACGTTCCCTGGTAGAGGGAGAGAGGAGCTTCTAGACAGACATAATCTTGTGTCTGGATACATCCGTCTCTAACTTAGACTTGTGCATATCCACAACTTCCCATGATGGAAGTTTTCCTGTGATGTGATAAATACTAGTCACGTCTATCAGGTCACTCAAAAATTGGAGGCAAAGGCTCTTAAATAGACAGTTACTGAATCGCTTCAACTGTTTTAGTGATCATTTCCAAACATGTTTCAGGTCATTTATCAACTTAATGATATCCAATAGGAGTTTTAAAACTATGGCACTAAATAATGATAATTTAAGTTTCATATTACATACTTTTAACCTATTGCGTACAGGAGCGGCCATTTTGTCAGGCATTTTTTCGGGGATATTTCTGAATTTAAGCTCATCCTTTGTAACACTGCATCAGTGATATAATTTAAACGGTTTTTTTTTTCAAAATCGGAAAAAAATTGTGACCTCTCGGGGGTCCACAAATTAAAAACTGTTGTACTCTTGGTGAAATTCTACAAATCAATGCACAATCTTCATGTCGTTGACTGTCATCTTCTGGGTCAGGCCAGGAAACGAGTATGGAACATTCTAGTCAAGACACACTAATCTTGCCCTTTAAGAAAGCAGTGAATTTTGTACTTATCATAAAACTTGGAGATTATACAAGATGAAATTAATGTCAGACTTATAAACAATTTATTGCATCATAATATTAATGGCAAAGGTTAACACTATAAATAAAATATTAATGAAAACTCAATCTGGTCATAACATTTAAACAAATAAAAATATTTCAATGATTACAATCTAGTTGAATGGAGACAGATTGATGATAACACAACATAAGGATTGGCTCTAAAATACCAATTCATGATTACAAGCAAATCAAATTCGATACAAAAAGAGCAAAGAGAAATCAGGTTACATGTACATTTAGTCATGGATATTTTTTTGTTCTCAGATTATTGTTTTTTTTTTCTCTCTCAGGGTGGTGGCTATGACCTGAGTAAAATTCCTTTTTTTAACAAATGGATGGTTATGACTCAAATACATGCATTACATGGAGTTTTTTTTTTTCCAGATGGGTGGTTATGACTAAAGTATATGTAAATGTAATTACATTCTTTTTTCAGACAGATGACTATGACTTAATAATAACATTTTTAACAGATGGGTGAATACAACTAAATTAATTACATTTTTTACAACGCAATTCAGAAGGTAAAGCTAGATTATTTTTTTTAACAACTGGAGCAAGTGAATTTTATAAGCTGGGTTTGCTAGGTACCATACATTATAAATTGTACATGGAGCTTAAACTGAAAATAATTGCCTGTCTGACACCAGACTGAAACTCCTCTCATTTTATTGAAACCAGAACAGTTTGACCACTTGGCATGCAGAATGCAGTTGTAACATAGCTCTACAAAAAAAAAGTACTTAAGAGACGTGGGATTTCACATCTGACTTAAATCTACAAAAATTTGTTTAGATATATAGAAAGACATCCATCCTGGACAAAAAACAAATCCATAAAATCGAGTTAAATCTAAAAATTTCATCTCATACAAAGAGCTCAAGAATACCTTTGTTATAATGGCAATGAACCAGGAAGTAATCATAATGATCTCTAACAAGGGAAAAAATTCTATCAATAGCTCAGAAACTGCATAATTGAATACTGGGTCCAAACTTTCATGGCTTTATACATGTACTGGTATATACATATGATGACGTACAGACAATATTGTTCATGATCAGAAAAATAATCAAGTCTCACAAATCAATAAACTGACTCAGTAACAACAGATAACTGATCCCTTTGGAATAACACGTCACTCACTCATCTCCAAAACCCAGTAGAAGACAATAAATTCTGAATTTTTATCCTATGAAGTCTACTGATATTAATTATTCTCTAAATTATAGAATAAATAAAAAATTATCACTCTGCCTGATTAAAACTGGCAAATGTTCGCAGAAAATTACTTCTTCAGGCCAGTCAGTACGAAACTATACTATAAGTGCTCATAGAACATAAATAGTATTGAAGAGTCAATATGTTCTAGAACCACATAAGTAATTTAATATACAAGTAAATAATAATTATCATTATTTGTTAACAATATTTGTGATGTCTAGTTCTATTTTTACATTTCACATGATAACCCAGTCTCAGATTTTTTTTATCTTTATAAAGTACTTAGTTCTTGAGATATTGCTACCTCAAAATTATAGAAATTGCAGTGTTTCAAGTCTTGTTTATTAGAGTTCTAGAATGATCTCCAATTATTCTGAATTAATAACAAGACAAATGGACTGTTTACAAAAACAATTGATTAATAAATCTAGAAATATCTGTATAATATTCACTAATATATTTTCAAACAAAAACTGTGTATTTTATAAAAATAAAATATGTTAAGCAATAACCACCATAAAAGGAAATGAATATAAAAGGATGATAAAGGTTAAAATAAAATGAGATGATGCTTCCAGAAATTTCAACACAAAAGGTAAGAATAATGTTATCTAAAGTCAACTTTTCAATTGGTTTAAGTGTGCTTGTGTCAGTTAAATCATAAATTGTATGGTGCTGACATGTATGTTGTGGCAGAAATGATAGCGATCACACTTAATGATGCCTTCCCATGTACAAACGGTGTGATTTTTTTGATATTTGGACTAAAAACATTATCAAATAGTACCTCTTAATCTGAATAAGACTACCCCATGCCGCAAGAATCTATTTCAAGAAGCCTTGTTCGTCACATGACTTGATTGAGGAAGAATCCATTTTCAGCATCAATTGGTCCTGTAGGTGCCCCAGGGTGTTTTTCAGGAAATCCATACTTTTATTGAAAATAACTACCATATAAATACTTTCATTGGAATGTTATCTTTAACTTGCAACTGTTCAGTTTATTTATCACATGATCGTTTAGGAGATGCAACCCAAAGGCAACATCTGTTTTGCCACAATCTACCATCAACATCATTGTCAACACTTGAAAAGCTGATGTCTTCGTTGGTTTCCACTTGGCCTATTTACGTTGTCACCTGGCATACATGTACATTGTACATATGCACGTCTCTCATTACACAATGCTGTTTTCAGGATCACATGGCGTCAGTAAGAGCACGCATATCGTCAGCATCTAGCTGCAATAAGTTGGAAAATCATCAACAACTGGCTGGAACTTGGTACGGACTGAAACTAGTAGCCTTCTGTTGTAAGCCTTCAAGTTTGATCAATTTTCAGTTTTGGAGTCGACTGAAACCCCAGTTGGCACAAAACACCAGTTGTGCTCAGTTATAATGTGAACATACATGTTGTATGCCCAGTTTTAGAAGAACAGTATCCCGTCATACCCCATTTAATACAATTCTCATCAGAGATATTTATTAAAATCAATAGGTTTGTTTGACCACAATTTAAAACAATAATTGTACATACAGTAGTTGTATCTAAAAAAAATTCTTACATGTACATAATAACAGGAATAGTTTTCCACCCCTATCCTTTTTTTTTTGCAATTTATTATTGTGATAACTTGGCCAATACAATTAATAAGCCATGCATAATATCATGCTACATGTAAGTCATGAGGTCTATGGTTGTCATGACAATTGTGCGAGTTTAGATACTGATCTGTGGAGTGAAGCAAGACTTGTTTAATAATTAATTATACAAAACAAGATGAAATCCAGATAAACCTCCATCATCTTATACATCAATTCTTGAACAAATAAAAAAATAGAAAAGATAGAAAATAGTCTTTACCACTAAAGAATCTATGTCACTTAGTCCTGACACAATTTTCCGCAGTCTACCCATATTCCTTTGCTCTGCATCGTGCATTATAGTGGTGTGGCGTTGACACTCTGCCCTCCACGCTGCAACCTTGCCCATTCCAAATTCATGGCTTGCTTTTGGTGCTATAGTGACCATGGACAAAATACCTCCCTACATAGTCAACACCGAGACCACCAACAAATATCTCCTGATCTCTCAATAAAATCAACTCTCAGACTTTTTGGGGCTGATAAATTTCCTCACTTATTACAAATACAATGTCTGTCTGTCTGAATACATAATGGTGGAATGCATCCCATAATACTCGAGGACCTCAGGTTGAGGGAAGGACTGGAATCTAATCAGAATACAGGAGTTAGTTGAAAAGCAGACATTGGATCAATATCTCAACTCAATGTAATAGTCGAAGCCCAGGAAACCACTACAAGCCACTATTGCCGTACACATTCGTTATATTGTCAGGCTCACCGACCATATTTCATTATTGATGTAGTTAATATACAGACAATTAACGATACTATTAAAGACTAACATACTGCATTCCTCAAGCTTTTGTGTCTGTGACCGTGACAATACAATTGAACAGCAATCACCCTGACAAATGCATTTCTAATGATTGGGCTGTGTAGCATGTCGTGAGGTCATTTATATACATCATGTACATGTATGAACAATTTCACAGGACAGACCATAATGATATTTTTTCATCCAAGATAAATGACCTAAATGATAAAGATAAATAAAAGAATATACAGCAGCCTAGTCAGAATTGTCCACGATCCATCACACGTCAACATTTACAAACAATTTACGAGTACAAGTCTTGGAGACATGACGATCAGCTCATTTATATTATAAGAATGATTTTACACCATGTAATGATATTTTTGAACAAACATAAATGACCTACACAATTGTGTGGTCATAATTTTCAAACTAGGTTCAGAGAAAGAAATGTTCAAATGACAAGCAAAAGATTACCCTCAGATTAAAGATACATTATGGGAGATTAGATAAAGAACTAGCAGTTCTCACTATCGGTAATGTAAAGGAAATTTGCTGAAAATTTCAGTAAAATTGATCAAAAGAAAGACCTGCATTAGGCAGATTTACCTCTTGTATAATATATGGTTAACACATTACGACAGTCCAAATGGTTGTTCCATGTTTATTTGTGTAGGCATTGGCAAAGGGAGCATTTACAAAATATTTCAAAGGCAACCTTGTCTCAAGAACATAAATTTCAAATTAACTGGATGATACTTTAGACTTTACAGTGACTGCAGGATTTTTCAATGGCGACCATGTCTCATGAACATAAACACTGTGAATACAGTAATTTCTAAATTATTGGGAAGAAAATTTTAGGGTCTAGATTTTTCAATGGTGACCTGTCTCTTGAACATAATCTTTAAATTAATGGGAAGATAACTTTAGGCTCTATCTACAAGATTTTTCAATGGTAACCATGTCTCATGAACATCAACACGGTGTAAAAATTTCACATCAAATGGATGATAAGTTTAAGCTCTAGAGTGCCAGTTTCTTGCACATTCAATCGTTAAACCACAAGTTTTTATTGTCAAGTATTGGGTGATATTACTTCATGCAGATTAGGAAACCCCCTACACACTGTGGCTACATTGCCCAGTACATATCTTCAAGTCCCAATAACACTCTTTTTGTAACTAAATAATATGTCCCAATGTTCATTCTGGTCAACAAATCGTATTATTTTAGATATATTCCAATTAAATGATGATATAAATTTCATCATAACATCCCTATTTTAAAAAAAATTGGAAAAATTCAACCAAATGATTTGAAAAGTTTAACGTAAACCTTTTCAAATGTGACTTGGATTATAAAATATTTTCGAACCCTCTGGACGAGTAAAATAGGTTGTAATGGATAGTTTACAAAACAGGTAGGACACTTAAACATCTACATGTACATGTAGTACTTAGAATAAGGATATTATTTATTTTCTGGAGCTACCAAGCCAGCAAGAGTGTTATTGTCCCTTTAAATAAAATGATGATGATCACTTGTCTGTCGTTTTGTGTACGTTATTTTGGAAATACGAATTTTCATATTATGCGGTCGAATTTTCCTTTGTTGCTGTGTCGAATCTCGCTTCAAGACGGGGCGGTGTGTTTATTGATATGGTGAGTCTATTTGATTTTCTACTGCTGAGTGGTTAGATTTTTTTCAGGACAATCTGATCAATTTCGATTTCATTTGGATTCCTGAAGCATCTCAATGCCACCGTTACATAATTAATTCTTTCACATTCAATGATGTTAAATTTTGAACGAAACTAATGATCTTTATCCTCAATCAATCTAAAACCCATTTTAAAGCTGTTTTCTCTACGCTCTTGTATCACGAGTGACAACCTTTCCCCAGTGCCCCACCCTAATATATTCTCTAAGTTCATTTTAGAGAATTTTTGTTAAGAATTGCCAGATGGTACACACTAACAATGGTGTGAATAATACAATATAATAATCTGAATCAAGGGCAATTAAATAGCATACTGAACAATGCAAATAATTACTTAGTCATAACGACGACAACTAGAGCAACCAATCAATTTGTAATGACACGTTTATTCAGTGACTGGGCCACAGAAATACCCAGTTGTTACATGTACATATTAGCACGACAGCGAAAAAAAAATTCAAAAACTTGTCTATATTAATGAAGATGGGTTTGTTTTTTCCTGAGATTTTGTGCTATTTGAGAAACCAAGTACTGTGCATGCACATGTACATATGTAATAATTGTGTCTGAAGGAGATTCTTAATTTTGTCGATGAAAAATATTTGAAAGGTAATTTTGTAGCCAATATCGACATTCAAATAACTCCTGCCTTGCAGTATGATGAAGTACATGTACAGCACTGTCAAACTCTCCCAGATTCTTTTATTCTTCATCCTTTGCAGTCTAATGCACGCCATGGTGCTTGTGCTCCATGAGGCTTGTAAATTTCGGCTGGAATGAGTACCTGAACGGGGCACCTGATCACAGGAAAACAAGATGTTTCCCTCAAATATCATCAAAATCTTGGATGCAAGTTGAAGTGCAGAATATTATCAATATATTATCAGAATATTTATTTAATCTTAAACATTTAGAATAGATCTTGGTTTTCCGTACCATCAGAATGAGTAAACACTGATCCGTGCTATGTCATCCATCCTGCATCACTGGCATTATTTAATAACAAGGTGAAACCATGCTAGAAACTGATGGGAAACTCTCAACCAAAAATTACCCCCCTCTCCCCGACTTCCTGGTCTTGTACACAGAGCAACATCATCCTCCTTAATCATTTTCATCTAGATATATGTTAATATGATAATCTAAGTACCCACAATCAATATCAGCTTACTGAAACATCATTTTCATCTGTTAATATAATATAGTACCCACAATCAATGTCAGATATGGTTGTTCAGCTTTTCATCTTTTAATATCATATAGTACCCGCACACAATGTCAGATATGATTGTTCAGCTTACTGAAACATCACTTTCATCTAGATCATCTATAATAATATTAGAGCATCAGTTAAATCTTACAGGTAGAGCTAGCCCTAATGTAAAATTTAAGCAGTATCTAATCTAATGAACAAAAACATTCCCATAAATTCTAAACAGCACAGTATTCAACAGTGTAGGACAATATTTTAAACTTTTTTTCACAGCTTTTGACAGCTATTTTGGGGTTAAATGACGTCCATGACATAATAAAAAGATAGGTTGTCAGGCAACGAAACATACGCCCACAACAGCTAAGTCGTCCGGGCAGTCAACAAGGGTTGTCGCATATTGTTTCTTTTATCAGTAAGGAGAACATTTACAACACATGATAATTTTATTACGAGTATAATAGCCCATTAAATAATTATCAGAAATGATTAGAATAGTTTTGATGGTTTGTCTCAAGGCCTTTGTCCACAAGATATTTCAAAGTGATGAAGTGCCAGATATCACTGAAAATCAAATTGGATTATTCGTCTCATGACCCTAAACACTGTGTACAAATTTAAAGTCAATCGGATATTAACTTTAGCCTTTAGAGCATTCACAGGGTTTTTCAAAGTGATCAAGGGTCATAACTCTGCCAGTAATTATCGGATATCGCTGAAAATAAATAGGCTATTTTGTATCATGACCGTAAATAGTGTGAATAAATTTAAAGTCAATCGGATATTAACTTTAGATTTTTCAAAGTGATCAAGGGTCATAACTCTGGCAGTAATTATTGGATATTGATGAAAATCAATAGGCTTCTTTGTATCATGACATTAAACACCGTGTATAAATTTAAATTCAATCGGATATTAACTTTAGCCTCTAGAGCGTTCACAAGATTTTTCAAAGTGATCAAGGGTCATAACTCGGGCAGTAATTATCGGATATCTCCGAAAATCAACAGGCTTCTTCGTCTCATGCCCTTAAACACTGTGTATAAATTTAAAGTCAATCGGATATTAACTTTAGCCTCTAAAGCGTTCACAAGATTTTTCAAAGTGATCAAGGGTCATAACTTTGGTAGTAATTATCGGATATCACAGAAAATCAATAGGCTTCTTCGTCTCATGCCCTTAAACACTGTGTATAAATTTAAAGTCAATCGGATATTAACTTTAGCCTCTAAAGCGTTCACAAGATTTTTCAAAGTGATCAAGGGTCATAACTCTGGCAGTAATTATCAGATATCACCGAAAATCAATAGGCTTCTTCGTCTCATGACCTTAAACACTGTGTATAAATTTAAAGTCAATCGGATATTAACTATAGCCTCTAGAGCATTCACAAGATTTTTCAAAGTGATCAAGGGTCATAACTCTGGTAGTAATTATCGGATATCGCTGAAAATCAATAGGCTTCTTCGTCTCACAACCTTAAACACCGTGTATAAATTTAAAGTCAATCAGATATTAACTTTAGCCTCTAAAGCGTTCACAAGATTTTTCAAAGTGATCAAGGGTCATAACTCTGGCAGTAATAATTAGATATCACCGAAAATCAATAGGCTTCTTCGTCTCATGACCTTAAACACTGTGTATAAGTTTAAAGTCAATCGGATATTAACTATAGCCTCTAGAGCGTTCACAAGATTTTTCAAAGTGATCAAGGGTCATCACTCTGGCAGTAATAATTAGATATCACCGAAAATCAATAGGCTTCTTCGTCTCATGACCTTAAACACTGTGAATAAGTTTAAAGTCAATCGGATATTAACTATAGCCTTTAGAGCGTTCACAAGATTTTTCAAAGTGATCAAGGGTCATAACTCTGGTAGTAATTATCGGATATCGCTGAAAATCAATAGGCTTCTTCGTCTCACGACCTTAAACACCATGTATAAATTTCAAGTCAATCGGATATTAACTTTAGCCTCTAGAGCGTTCACAAGAAATTGTGGACGATGGACGGACGGACGGACGGACCGACGGACGGACGGACGGACCGACAGACGGACGGACGGGGGCGACGGCAATATACGACCACATTTCCATGTGGGCGTATAATAACATTCTACTCTCATTCTATGGTTCCCTCTTCTAAAAGCATGTCACTCTTCGCTAGGACACTGGAAGAGAAGTCGCAAGTGTTTTTTATGTATTTTATAAATGATTTTCAGCTAAAACAATGCATATTCAAACTAAACAGAATTTTGTGTTTCATAAATGTTCATATTAGTCTGTCACCATCAGCTAATAAAGGCCTAACTTCATTTGAAGCTTCAAGTCTTTTTATGACCTTATCAACAATTGTGACATTTTTGTTTTTCAGGTGTGTAAGCTTATTTCAATATGTCAATCATCAAATTTCATTGTGGATTACATGTAAGATTTCATGAATAAATTAACATTTGTCTTAATAGTAGTTAATAATGAAGTTTTTTTTACTACAGTTCCCCCAAAAAAACTGCCATAGATGGGTAGTCAATGGGCAGCTTTGTGGGTCTGGTGATATTCAATTGACCTTTTAAACATCCATTCAGATAAAGATTCAAGGACCGATGACATCTGAGCAGCTATTGGTGGAGTAAGGGTTACGCAATATTGGAAACAATTTCACATTAAATTAAAGTAATATTTCTTTGGATACTGGAATGCACTACCATTCAAAATCTGGGTCAGCTACTTTAATAATGATACATGTAGTTTACCAGGCAACAGCTTCAACATCCATTCTTCATTTCATGATCCACCCCGCAGACAGATGTAAGTACAATGTACTAGATATGTACATGTACATACAACATGCAAAAAATATGACATTGTACTTTTAAAATGTGAGAGAGAAAGAGAGAGAGAGAGAGAGAGAGAAGGTTTAATGTCCACTTGACACAAACTAGGTCATTTTGGGACTAATATATGGTTTAATTTTTATTTCAATAATTCACTTGCGCGTAGGGGTCTTTTGTCAAGTATAATAGGGGATTCAAAAACATTCCAGTTGACTCGATGACCGGCTTTATGATAAAGCAAGCACATGCTAATCACTCGGCCATCCAACCCTCATACTTAATGAGGAACATCACGGGCGATATATATTGAAGGCAGCAACCAGTAGTTCAGACATATTTTCCAGAAATCAACAAGAATTGGTATATATTGGTACGGAAGCAGCATTTGTTCAGTGAGAAAGACATTGGCTTGCTGAGAGGTCCTGTATTGGGCTGGACATTCGGACTTGGTTACCCTTTGTCAGCTGTGCAGGACAGAGGGCAACAAGTTCTGTATACACATTGGCTTTCAAGTAAAAGAACCATTGACCGTTAAAATTAAAAATAAGAGTAGACTGTGGTGCCATTGTCCAGGCACAATTAACCTCATGGCCGATTGTATGGCATGTCCTTTTTATTATTAGCCAAGTTAATGCTTAACAGTAGGACGTTAAACCTCATTGCATTTTCAAAGATAAATACATACTTATCTAATAAAGGACTGCACTAGTACTAGAACTAGTACATAATAGTAATAGTTTGATTACTAAAAATACCCTATTAGTTTACAAATTTGGGACAAGAAATTAACAATATTTGTCTTCAATGCATTGATTTGATATCATTATAAATTGTAAGGTTGCAACAATACAATATACAGTATGACCATGACTATCAGTCAAAACTACATTAGTCATTTAAAAAATTTACTGGCAGATCAATCTTCAGAATGCAATATTTGGATTATAGTGCTCGAAGAATAAGATAACATTCAAAGTGACAAATTAGGGAGTATTGCGATGTTCGCATATCATCTCTAAATTCCCACTAGTCTGTTCTATTCCTATGCTAATGTACCTACAATGTAACCTGTCTGTTCATGTAATTAATACTAATTATCAGGAATATAATTCCATTTTAGAAACACATTTGAAGCAAAAGTTTGCTTGTTGATTTCTAACAAACAAGCCAGAATTGGTTTCCTTAACAATTTATCAGGCAATCTATTTTTAACTTGAAATGACAATAATTCTATTTCATTTGGCTTACGATTTTAGATAAAATTACCATGTATTTTACAACTTTTTTTCTTTGTCAATACTATCATAAAAAAAAAAAATTGCAATCTTGTATAATAATAAAATATACATTTCATTACAATAAATAAATTTTTATATTTGACAACATAAGGCAACAACTTAAAAGCCATTCGGCCATGATGATAATGAAAGTACAGACAGTGCAATACATGTATGTACGTACATGTAGTTCAATATGTGTCTTAGTCAAACTGACAAATACCTCAGCAGATGTCACAACCTGATGGATGTCGATGAATGAAACAAAGAAAAAATTCAATAACCTTTTTGTTTTTTGGTCATAACTCATAATTAGAAATTACTTTATCAATAGTTTTTAGAATCATTATCATAAGTATCTGGTTTACCAAATGGCTGAGTTAGGTACATGTACTTGAATCAATGCAACCCTACTGTACCACATGTACATAACAATGTATAGAAGATCATGTTGTGAAGATAGATAAGTTTAAAACTAGCCTGTCTGATAACGCTGTTTGAACTGTCAGAGAAACTGCCATCAGATCTTTTAAACTTGCCCTTTCTTTTTCCACCTTTACCCTAAAAATAATAAGATCAAGTACTCAAGTAGAAATTTAAAAGAATATTATAATAGTATAAGACGAATAAGGCACTGATACAACACCAATTTGATTTTCTGATCTCCAGGGTCTTAGTCTTAATAATAAGTCAAGTGAAAGATTTCTTCTTTCAAATTTCAAAACTTAAAAGGTGAGATTATAACTAATATTATTGTTTGTCAAATTTCAAAACTTAAAAGGTGAGATTATAACTAATATTATTGTTTGTCAAATATAGTGTACAAATTACAATCTGCATACGTAAATGAATGTGCAAGTACATGTACATATGCACAACCTGCATGCCAGAATCTACATCAATGTACTCTATATTGGTAATGATAAGGGGATAAAATCTACCATGAATGTCTTTAATTAAATACATTGTGTCTAAAGATTCAATAAATATGAACTGATCCAGTTTAGTTACAGACTTGATATTTCATTGAAATCCCATGCAAAGTAAATATATTGAGAAAGTTTATTATCTCAAATAGGTACATGTACATATGTATATCATACCAAATATATTGTTTTTAAAAAAAAGGTTCAATTCCATTAAAGATGTGTACAATGTACTTTCCCACAAAAATATTTATTGGGTGGTTACTTATTTCCAATACAAGTCAAAATGGCAATTTTATTATGTACTATGGAAAGTAGAGATACCCAATCTTACTAGAAAAATACTGGATTGATTGAACCAGCAGCTGCCCGACAGGATACGCCCACATTTTTGAGAGATGGATAGAGAACAAGCTAAAAGATAGTGATTTTTCACTATCAAGGGTCATAATTAATGAAGTTACAATTCAATATGCACAAATATCGAAAGATTAAAACTGTGACCTTTACAGGGTCCACAATCTCGATGTACCATACTTTTACGCTATTCACGTAAAAGCGGCGGCCATTTTGTTCGGCAGTTTTGCTTTGATTTTCAGGAAATTCGACCTCAACATTCATTACGGTGTAACAATTATATAATCAAACGTTTTTTAAATTGGATAATATTTATGACCTCCAGGGGTACCACAACCTAAAGAGGCGATTTTTCATACAATCAGGGGCCATAATTCAGGAAGTTATGATTTGATATGTGCAAATATCGAACGGAAATAAGATCTTTGGGGTTTAAACATGCATTTCAAATTTCATCAAAATCAGATTAAAATTGTGACCTCTACAGGGTCTATAACCTTGAAACACGTATATTATGTACCATATTTTTATAATATTCCCATACAAACGTCGTCCATTTTGTCTGGCAGGTTTGGTCTAAATTTCAAGAAATTCAAACTAAACATTCCTTTACGGTGTAACAATGATATAATTAAACGTTTTTCTAAAACTGTTCATAATTGTGACCTCCAGAGGCACCACAAGCTAAAAAAAAGGAGATTTATCATACAATCAGGTGCTATAATTCAGGAAGTTTCAATCCGATATGTGGAAATACCAAAAGGAACCCAGATCTTTGAGTTATAAACATGCATTTCAAGTTTCATTAAAATCGCATAAAAATTGTGACCTGTATAGGGTCCACAACCTTGATATATACAATATTTTTACACTATTCGCGTAAAAGCGGCGACCATTTTGTTTAGCAATTTTGGTCCGATGTTCATGAAATTCGAACTGAACCTTAATTACAGTGTAATAACAGTGATATAATCAAAGGGCTATTTAAATCGGGTAATAAATGTGACGTCCTGAGGAACCACAAGCTAATAAAGTTGATTTTTTGGACAATCTGGGGCCATAATTCAGGAAGTTACGATCAAGATGCGCAAATATCGAAATGAACCAAGATCTTTAGGTTATAAACATTATTTCAAGTTTCATCAAAATCAAATTAAAGTTTTTACCTCTACAGGGTCCACAACCTTGATATACCATATATTCGCGCACAAGTGTCCGATTTTAATTACCATGTAACGGTGATATAATCAAACGTTTTATTTTTTAAATCAGATAATAATTGTGACCTCAAGAGGAATCACAAGCTAAAAAAGACGACTTTTTTGAACAATCAGGGGCCATAATTCAGGAAGTTACAATCCGATTGCCGCAAACATCAAGAGGAACCAAGATCTTTGGGTTATGCATGTCAAGTTTCATCTAAATCGGTTCCAAATTGTGACCTCTATAGGGTCCACCCACAAGCTAAAAACATGATTTTTTGTACATCAGGGGCAATAATCCATGAAGTTTCAATCTGCTACATATGTCAATATCAAAAGCAGCCAAAATCCTATGGGGATAAACCTATTTTCAAGTTTTGTCAAAATTGAATAAAAATTGTGACTTGTACTCTTGTAGAGAGACCACAAACAAATTGTGGACGGACGTCCAGACGGACAGGGGCGACGACATAAACCGTAAAAAAAAACCCGTAGAGTACATACTTAACGTTTATTAATAAGCTGTGACAATTTGATATAAAAATTTTAGCAAAATGCAAACAGGGAAACAGTTTAAGAGCAACATATTTTGTCACTGAACTCCTTGAAAAGCAATAAGTTAGTTAGAAATTTGTTGTGATACTAATTATATTCATTTGTAGCCATTCCCTAGATTGTCAACAGTTCTTAGAAATACTCTGTTTGGTTCTCACTTTACCATTTCAACAATGGTTTTTGTTGTCCGCATTCGGTCAAAATCATGCCATTAATTGGAACAGCAACCATTGCTAACTGAAAGCTGTTGCCAAGGAAAATATTTTATCTTTTTCAACCACTATTGTTGTATAACAAGACGAGCAGCATACAGAAACAAGTATTGTAATTAACCAATCAGATGAGGCCTGTACAAATAATAAGGTGACATAATACCAGCTTATTTCTCTGTGAGAATTTACTAACTATTTTTAAACATAACAAAATACAAATTCCATTGCAATTACCATGTACATGACAGTAAAAATACTACTTTACCCAGTTCATAAATAGTTATCTCATGACACTGAACTAATTTGATCAGTTTGCGAGAGAGGAATGGTTTTAACTTTAACATCCACTCGAAACAAACTAAGTCATTTCAGGACTAACACAAGATTTAATTTTATGTTAATAATTCACTTGCGTTTTGGGGTCTTTAGCAGTGGGAGGAAACTGGAGGACCTACTCCTTGTCTTGTAATACCGGGGATTCGAAACTACACCAGTTGACTCAATGGCAGATTTTATGATACACCCTGCACCCGCTAATCATCCAGTCATCAAATCCCCCATTGATCAGTTTTTGTCTCTTTTTCAAGTCTGGACCAGTGTGAGCAGATATCATCCTTGGAGAATTGCAGACATCTCATTTTCTGACAATTTTTGCTACATGTAACTCATAAGCATGGGAATCAAACCATGCAACTTCACTCAATGACAGACCTTACCATCTAAAGTGTTCACTTTAGACAGTTCGACCACTGAACCCATTCAGCCAATTCTAAGAGCATTCCAGTGAGCTTCAATACTCTATGTACAAAGGTACGCACATGTACAATCATAACATTCTTTTTAAAATTAAACTAGTGGGTTGATGGGTGGCATCAAGTCTGTGACTGTGTACTCCTCGCAGTGTTTCATTTGATTAGACCTAATCTGACTCAAACACTGCTGGACTGATCGAAGATTCCGGTCCCAAATTATAACTGGTTAACAATATAATAAGGTTAACAACTAATCCAGCACACAGAATAACAAATAAATTGGGATTAACCAGAGCTCTAAATATGTTCCATTAAAAGTGCATAATGACAATCACGTCTACATTACGTCACCATCTATGTCACAACCCATGAAATACATTAAGAGTGATTAACCAGAGAAATGCATTAATATTAATATTGCCAAAAAACTAATTGTGTGACAAACAAGGCTATCCCAAAGTAGCTGAAAAACGTAAACATTTGGTAATCACATATTTACTGGTACAATCTTTTTAAAATCTGTGAACACAGGAGATGGACAATATATTCAACATATTAATCAACTATCCAAAGTTTATGGGAAGACCCCAGATTAAAGAGACGATTGCCAAGCTATGTATTTTGTTTCAACAAACTGAATAGAACTAAAACTTCCAACAATGGTACTTACATGTAGGTGAAATTTGATTGGACGATAAAAATAAATACATGTACATGTGCACACTGTCAAAATCCTAATATTTCAACAATGGCTAGACTGGGATTTCTTAGGCCATTGCTTCAGAAATCAATGACTGTTGTATCACAAAAATACAATTCTCTCACAATTACTATTGAATTACTTGTGAGCAAATGGATCTGCTGGTAAAAAAGAAACTCGCAACATTTACATGTATTATCCCAGCTTCTAAATTTTTAAATGAAATGCCTGGTTTCAGCTATGAGCGAAATTTTTTCCAGAGAGAATTATCAGAATATCATTCGCTGTCAGAGTTTTCATAAAATGTTAGGTTCAGATGTGCTTCAGCTCAAAATATTATCATTGAACTAAACCCAGACATTCCCCAAAGCATCAACCAATGCTTACTGTAAGCAAAAAATGTTCATCATCGAACTCTGTCAAGCCATTCACCTAATGAGCACCTATACCAAGTTTGAACACTTTTACTCCATTAGAAAGAGAGTTATTGTGTTCCAAAGTTTCTGCCAATCAAATTGCTTATCACTCTGCTTACCCTGAGCAGAAAATGTTCATTATCCAACTAAGTCAAGGTATTAATGTAATGAAACTATACAGCAAGTTTCATCACCCTTTAACTTCATCAAGTTTAACCCGGGCAGCGGCACTACGGCCTACTCTAACATTGAATTCTAACAGTCGAGGGATCCTTTACGTGCACGCCAATGTGTTCCAAAGTTTCTGCCAATCAAATTGCTTATCACTCTGCTTACCCTGAGCAGAAAATGTTCATTATCCAACTAAGTCAAGGTATTAATGTAATGAAACTATACAGCAAGTTTCATCACCCTTTAACTTCATCAAGTTTAACCCGGGCAGCGGCACTACGGCCTACTCTAACATTGAATTCTAACAGTCGAGGGATCCTTTACGTGCACGCCAATGTGTACACAGGACCCAGTTTATGATCCCATCCGAATGACTAATCAGCTGTCCTGCATCACTGATATAGGGCATTTTTTCGACCAATGCAGGGATCGAAGCCTCACTTAATTAGAACTAAAGAAAGGTATCGTGTCACAAAGCACCAACCAATTAAATTGTTTATCTCTGCTTACCCTAAGTAGAAAATGCTCATCTTCGAACTCCATCAAGCGTATCGACCTAATAAACACCTACATGACGTTTGAACATTCTAGCTCAATTAGGAGAAGAGTTATTGTGTCCCAAAGAATGTGACGGACGGACAGACGAACAAACCCATTTTAATAGTCCCACACTTTCTTCGAAACGTAGGGGACAAAAAAATAATTTGCATCGTGTCAGGTATAGGATTATAATAAGCTTATACTTATAATATTATTAATATTATGCTTAATTGTCCCACAACTGGGTCAGCGGGAGAAATTGAATAAATATGTGTAACAATAATCAAACGTAAAGAAAAATGTAATACATGTACTTCTTGCTCAGATAATGCGTTGTGCGGTTTTGTGCCTTATGAAGGCTCTGCAAGGTAGACCTACATATGTACGTATGTATTTATGCAGATCAAGATGGGTCAAGAGATGAGGTACTTGAACTACTTTATCTGGGCAGAAAAATTTGAAAAGAGCTTCTTTGGATATTTATATCATGACAAAGTGGGAGCTGCATATCAACATTATGAGTAAAATTAAAATCACATTACAATAAGAAGAATTTTGCCATTGTGGCCCTTTACAGTACAAAAGATAAAATATTAAAAACACTGAGCACAAAATTTCAAAATCTGTCAGCTTAGCCTACATATCGTTGGGTCAGAGCAAAAACATCGTAAGTGACAAATTTTACGAAAACTGTTTTTTGATTGTTTTGGAGCCCAAATACATATATCCACATTTATGGAGTATGAAAGAGTGAATTTCTCAATTTTTCTCAGAGATATGGCTTCCCTCAATATGTTGTATGTGCATAAATATCATATTGGTGAGAGCAAGAACATCGTATCTGACTTGTTTAGAGAAAAAACATGGTAAATGAGGGAATCTATCTTTCTGACTATGATGTCATAGCAGATATGACGTCATAATTTATGACATCACAGCTACGTTTCCATGGTAATTTATTGGAGTTGATTAAAGTATACATTATGTTTACTTTCTTCCAATCTCAGATAGGGATATTGTTGCACTGTCTCCTGGTAAAACAGGGGGGTAATGAAATATCAAAACTGAAAATTCTATAAAAAAATTAAAAAAACCCAGAGGCAATGTGAACATCAGAAAATGTTAATAGAGTCTATAGGCCTATGCGGAAAAAAACCAAGTCATTGATAAGCAAGCCTAAAACAAAACTGATCTGCTAAAACGTGCAGAATATCTACAAAGTGTTAAAATTTCTAGAAATGCATGTTAAGAACTGGCATAGATTTTTGCGTCATTGTAATCTACCTTTAGTAGCTTATGATAAAGATAGGCTGGCACTGCCAGGCAGGATACGCCCACATTTTCGAGAGATGGACAGAGAACAAGCAATACCGAAAGTGATTTTTCCTACATCTTTACGTCCTGTATTTCATACTGTATTGGGAGCAGCCATTTAGTTGGTCAGTTCCAGTCTGATATTAATGAAACTCGTAACCGACAATAATTATGGTGTGACGGTACACAACCTAGAAATGTGACTTTTCATCAAAATCGGATAAGAATTGTGACCTGTAGCGAGTCCACAACCATGATATACCATATTTTTACACTATTCGCGTACAAACGGAGACCATTTCGTCCGGCAATTTTGGTACGATTTTCACGAAATTAGAACTCAACCTTCCTCATCAAAATCGAATTAAAATTGTGACCTATACAGGGTCCACAACCATGATATATCATTTTTTTAACAGTATTCGCGTACAAACGGCGGCCATTTTGTCTGTCAATTTTGGTCCGATTTTCCTGAAATTCAAACTCAACCTTCCTTACAGTGCAACGGTGATATAATCAAACGGTTTTTTAAATTGGATAATAATTGTGACCTCCAGAGGGACCACAAGCTAAAGAAAGGGGGATTTTGCGTATAACCAGGGGCCATAATTCAGGAAGTTACGATCCGATATGCGCAAATATTGAAAAGAACCAAGATCTTTGGGTTATAACCATGAATTTCAAGTTTCATCAAAATCGAATTAAAATTGTGACCTTTACAGGGTCCACAACCTTGATATACCATTTTTTAACAGTATTCGCGTACAAACGGCAGCCATTTTGTATGACAATTTTGGTCTGATTTTCCCGAAATTCGAACTCAACCTTCCTTACGGTGTAACGGTGACCTCCAAGCTAAAAAAAAGGCGATTTTGCGTATAATCAGGGGCCATAATTCAGGAAGTTACGATCCGATATGCGCAAATATCGAAAGGAAGCAAGATCTTTGGGTTATAACCATGAATTTCAAATTTCATCAAAATCGAATCAAAATTGTGACCTCCACAGGGTCCACAACCTTGATATACCATTTTTTAACAGTATTCGCGTACAAACGGCGGCCATTTTGTATGGCAATTTTCGTCCGATTTTCCCGAAATTCGAACTCAACCTTCTTTAGGGTGTGACGGTAATATAATCAAACGGTTTTTTAAATCGAATAATAATTGTGACCTCCAAGCTAAAAAAAAGGCGATTTTGCGTATAATCAGGGGCCATAATTCAGGAAGTTACGATCCGATATGCGCAAATATCGAAAGGAAGCAAGATCTTTGGGTTATAACCATGAATTTCAAGTTTCATCAAAATCGAATCAAAATTGTGACCTCCACAGGGTCCACAACCTTGATATACCATTTTTTAACAGTATTCGCGTGCAAACGGCGGCCATTTTGTATGGCAATTTTCGTCCGATTTTCCCGAAATTCGAACTCAACCTTCCTTAGGGTGTAACGGTGATATAATCAAACGGTTTTTTAAATCGAATAATAATTGTGACCTCCAGAGGGACCACAAGCTAAAAAGGGTGATTTTTCGGACAATCAGGGGCCATAATTCAGGAAATTACATTCCGTAAGCTGCAAATATCGAAAGGAACCAAGATCTTTGGGTTACAAACATGCATGTCAAGTTTCATCAAAATCGGTTCAAAATTGTGACCTCTATAGGGTCCACAAGCTAAAAACGTGATTTTTCGTACAATCAGGGGCCATAATCCATGAAGTTTTGATCCGATACATGCCAATATCGAAAGCAGCCGAGAACTTTTGGGGATAAACCTATATTTCAAGTTTCGTCAAAATCGGATAAGAATTGTGACCTGTAGAGAGTCCACAAACAAATTGTGGACGGACGGACGGACGGACGTCCGGACGGACGGACGGACGTCCGGACGGACAGGGGCGACGACATAATACGTCCACATGAAAATGTGGGCGTATAAAAATGGTATTAGTTCGTTCAAAATACTTCCATAATAGTCCTATATCCACTCATAATTAATATGAATAACGACGAGAGAGTATTTAATGATGATTTAAGGATGACTAAAAGCGCCCCATCACTCCCCAATCACACCATACACAATTTCCAGTGCTGGCAAAGTAAAGCCGAGAGAAAAGTTACGATGTTTTTGCTCTAAACTAATTCGGTGGATATTAAATTTAATTCAGAGCAAAAACATCGTAAGTGATATTTTGGACAGAATGGATGGAAATTGCTGTAATTCCAAAATTTCACTAAAATATTTCAGTTACCCTTAATATCATACACCAACTGCAGAAAAGTGAAAAATATCGCAAAAAAATTGGATTTACCAGAAAGGTTTCAACCTTTGAAGTCGTTTTTCTCCACTATTTAAAAATGTCACTTACGATGTTTTTGCTCTAACCCAACGATATGTGCATTCTAATTTCCTCCAAGCTCTCACTAATTATGTGCAAATGTGAGAAGTGGAGGGAATCTACATTATCATATTATACATAGCTTACTAATACAAACTAAAGGCATTCATTACATAATTTTTTTTTCTAGTCAAGCTTGTGCTTCACTACACAGACTGTTTGCATTAATATCACATAGTACCACCTACTTTGAGAGTAATAATTAATAATGGTTGACAGAGTCAAACTATATTGCCAAAGTTTTCTTCAAATTACAAGAATCTGAAGAAATAAGCTGTACTTAAGAAGTGACGACAGTAGTACATGGACTATCACTATGTAGGTCTAGTGCCATGACAATTTCCAATTACTAAATTAGGATGCCTGTGGAACCTACTCCAAGAAACTGTGTCAAACACGGTCTATGACTGTAATTTGCATAAATAAACGTATACAATGGTTTTAACTTTATATAGGGATAAAAATAATTAGCAGAAAAACTGCGTACTTGCGAAACTGGCGGCATGTCTTTCTCTATGAAGTCTCTAAATTGAGCATTCGGTCCCGCCATTTTGAGTTGGTCGTATTTGCTGAATTCGACGCCATATGAATATTTAACGAAGTCTAGACCATTATAAACACCATAGAAGCATAATCTTGTGGTCTACTGCTACTAAACCAATCTTGTCCTGGGTAAAATCCGTCTTCTTTCCTGAATCTACCACACCAGCAGTTTTTCTCACTAGAAGATGTCAAGATAATGTTGACTTCCATACGGGGCTCGAAAGGAACTAATTATGATTTGGCACTAGAATTTGTCCGCTTTGTAACGAATCGTTTTGGTTACATATCGCGTTATGAAATTGTTTATAAACATCTGCTTCTATAGATCTGCAAAGAGAAAAACATTTTCCCCAATAAATTAATAAAATATTCAACTAATATCCCTCTTTCCCTTCGATTTATAAATTGAAATGGCGACCGCATTAATATACACAAAATCGTGTATACGCTGAAGAATTTTCGATACACGATGTGATATAGTCGTTTTTATCCAGACTCTAACTCACTGTAGTAATTATACCGTAAAGCGAGATCGAGACTATTATTATAAGAAGCGTATGACATAATTAATAAACTAGACTAATAATCATGAAAGAGAAGAAAAAGTTTTGAAAACCCGTTAAAAATTTGCAAGAGAAAACGATTAATTATCATCATATTGAATAGTGGGTGAAAGTGTATTTTTGGCAAAAAGAATTCTTGCAATCAACTTCTTTAACTTCTTATCAACAATTTCCTAATTTCGCTTTAGAAAGTAATATTAAGCCCGATTATGGATCTATGTCAACGTAATAAGGATTCAAATATTAATCAGTTTATCGGTACAAAAATATATCTAAAAATAATGTGCAAAAAAGTAATGCATGGTTTGAAAAGAATCAGGTTTTTTTTTTTGGGGGGGGGGGTATTTGTTTTGTTGGTTGTTTTTTTTTTGGTTTTTTTTTTGATGTTTTTTTTGTTTTTTTTTGGGGGGGGGGGTGGTTCCATTTTTAATCAGTTAAATAATAAGTTTCAGGGACCGCACGACAGATAAACAACAATACTCATTGGAAACAATAATTTGACATATTTATATTTTTACAAACTAGATAAAAAATTCACCTTTGCCTCCACTGAAAAATAATGGCCTTAATATTTCCTTCATGAAATGGGGTTTAAGGTCTTACTTTCCTGCTCCTAATTGTCTAATGAAGACGGGCATACGCCATCCAGCGTGCTATGAGGGAAATTTTGCCCGGGCAGCGGCGCTACGGCCTACTCTTATATCGAATTCAATCTGAAAAATGGATCTTTTGCCAATGGATTTTGTGCATGCCACTGTATACACGGGGGACCTCGGTATGTCGTCCCATGCGAACGACTATACATCAACCTGATCCCGCAGTGAATATTCGCTTGGCCGCTACAATACAATCACTGATAAGCATGACATCGACGAGGCTTAATGAGTTCGGCATATTAACTTTTTTACTCCGACAAATTAAATTCTCACACATTTTTTTTTGAAGTATAAGAAAAACAAATAAAGACCTTTGAAGTATTTGTAGTTTAAAAAATATTTCCTATTTAGTGTAAATGGGTATTAAAATGAGTAAAATGCAGCATTTTCTCCGAAGCAGTTAGGTATTATGTGAACAATGCACGAGCCGTTGAGCCAATGACTGACGCCACGTGAAAGCTATGCACGCGTTGTGGACAGTCATCTGTGACAGAGTTAATTCGTAAATAATTCTCTGTAAAACAGATTGACTATACAGCTGTCCTTGTCACGCCTTCCGCCCTGCAATACTGACAAGGGGAAAACCACGCCGGAAAATCTGGATGACTTTCTCGGCCAATGCAGGGATCAAAACCCGACCTCCAGGCTAGCGTGCCAGCGTTTTACACAATTAGCCACGTGACCCCCCACCTTTCTGCAATTGAAATTCCAGTACAATTTTTGAAGTTTTATAAACATGTTTTAAGTATATCTTGCCCCCCCCCCCAAAAAAAAAAATAAAAAAATATATATATATATTTCCTATTTGGTGTAAATGAGTAGGCTACATTTTAAATATAATTATAAGAAGGCTTTCGCATTCCTTCTGTGGAGTAGTCTTTTTAGTGGGGTGCAGGTAAGGTCGGTGCGCCCCCTCTGTATCCTCGCCTGTGGGCCCCTTCGCTGACTGGTCTGCCCCTGCAAAGAATCAAGAAGCAACTGTTTTATTGACAAACATTCTTATTGTATAAATGATATATAATGTAAAGTCTAGTTATGATGTCTTTTGAACCCAGACTATGTTTAATGTTTATTCAAAATAATGGTGATATGGGCTATATTGGACTATTCTTGAATTTCCTCTATATCACCAGCATAATAACCGATTATCGGCAGATGATAAGCGATGTTTACCCGAGCCCAGTGTCGCTGCGTATGAAAATTATATAACTTCTGAGAATTGATTAATCCCGTTGCTTCACTTGTAATTACATACATTGTTTTATAATATGAAATGGGGCATAACGTCAGGCACTTCTCCAGGCGCGGATCCAGAGGGGGGCACACCCGGCACACGCACCCTCTTTTTCTTTTCTTTTTTCTTTTTTTTTTTTTTGAGGTGGCGAACAATTTTTAGCTACATATAATCATTCTCGCGGGAAAGGAGAACAGAAATAGTTTAGGTGGAAACCGTAATTTACAGGACTAGTATGAAATTAGTCCTTGTGGGCATTTTCTTTCCACTCAAAAAGCACGGATCCGCCCCCGCGAACGCCACACGACACAATGTGTAATGAGGGACATGTTTGTGTCCTACATCGAAATCCTTGATTTGGAATTCCATGTCTAATTTACTTACTCTCATTTTTCTTTTTGTTTATTACTATCATTAGGCCTACATAGTATATTATACATGCCTTACATTTTACATTCTAAATATTATATAACTACACCCCCACCCCACGGTTCTGCTTCGACAGGGCTAATGAAGACGGCCATACGCCATACAGTAATGGGGGAAATTATGCCCAGACAGCAGGGATACAGCCTACTATTACATCGGATTCCAACTGCGAAAGGATCTTTAACATGCATGCCATTCGTCACATCCAAACGACTATTCGTTGTTCTTTGCAAGACCACGACATGGAGCAACCACGCCAGAAAATCCCAAAGAAATTTTTCGGCCAACGCAGGGATCGAACACGGGGCTTTCTGTTACTACACCCATAACCCTAAACTGTGTGTTTAAGGTTACAATTGATACAGTCTAAGAACCCTTACGCAAGTTCAAATAGGTTCAAACGCACAATTGTCAACACATAACATTACAGTTTGTATTGGAATAAATAATTCTATCACAAATAGTGAAGACTGGGCCATTAAAATAGTTACCGACAGTTTTTCTTTGCATAGCGATGTTTACATGTATGTCGTAGGCCTAATGACGTATTACGCAACATGACACTGGCCAGTTGAAATTTCTCGTAGCAGTTGGGTTTCATCAAATCATATAATTATGCGGTAAGGCTTCACCTTTATTTCATTGGGAATTTATTTATTATATGTTAAACTATGTGCAGTACAGTTTTTGGTTAGCTAATGTGTATATTAAGGGAGCTATGGGCCAGTAAACCTTTTGTAGCCATTTGACTAAACAAACTTGCGCAAAGGAACTCTGTAGAAAAGCCACTACTGTGCCTGGAGTAAGACGGAAGACATCAGTAGGGGAACCATTTCTAGGGGTTTCAAGGTTAGCTAGTCAACAACTTACTCACTGAGCCAACGTGGCCCGCTAAATCGTTATACAGCTAAAATAACATTTTTTAATAAGAACATAGGCAACGGTGCCATAATTCTCAAATTTGTAACTCACCCTCTGGATCATTTCTAACCGTTAGACATGGATAGTGGGGTGGGGTTGGTAGCAGGCCCGCCGTTACGGAATTCATATTGGATGGACTAACATTGACACAATGGTTTTAAATAAGATATGTAGAAAAATTGGAAAAGAATGAAATTTACGATCTCGTTAAAAAAAAATGTTTCAGTCACTTAGAGACGACGAACACGTGGCATTTCTTAATATATTATTTCAATGCGAGTGTGAGACATTTGCCCGGGCAACGTCGGTTTCGCATACTCTTCATATTTGTCAATTTCTCTGGTGAAGTACGCCGACTCATATCTGTACACGACTTTTCGAACACAAACAACGCTGCAAAGTTTCCCTGAAAGTTCAGCAGGATACACCCAAGGGAGAAATGCACATGGAAAATCCCAAAGCTGCTTGAAATAATAAAACTTGAGCTTTATTAAAGGGAGATTTACGATATGCATTTATAGTCTTAAGCCATAGCCAATTCAAAAAGAAAACAACATATTTTTTGTCAGTTTAGAAATTGACATACCGTAATTTTATATGGTTTCGCTTTCATTTTAAAAAAAATGCCTTCTTTCATTACGTGAAGGCTGTGTGATTTCAACGTATAAATAGGCTGATTCGCCGTTGATATGGGCCAAAGATAAAGGTGAGGCTGGGAGAAGAGACATGAAACTGAACTTATGCTGAAAAAGCGGCTAAAATTACGTTTCTCTTACAGCGGTCTTAGTTTTGCCATGGCAACCCAGCTCCGGACGCAGCTGGTCGAGCTGCCCAGGGACCATCAGAGCCTTGAGCTTCCCCTGCCCCTACACACATATGCGGTAACCCGCCTCTGATGAGATCACAACCCTACATGAAGCCACGGTGACTACGTGAGTAAGACGTTATAGCCTGGAGACCGCGGGTTCGACCGGGGTAGGGTCCTACATGTTGGCTGAGAAAGTTTTTCGTGATTTACCGAGGAGGTTTCCTGAAAGGCCTAATGGGGACAGCTGTCTAGTCGTTATGATGGTATGAAAACTGAGGTCCCGTGTGTACATTGGGGTGCACGTAAACGGTCCCCTTTGTAGTTGGAAAGCGAAATAAGAGAGTAGAGCGCTGCTGTCCGTCTTCATTAGCTCAGTCGGAGCAGAACGCAGTAGGGCGTTAAACACTATTCCATTTCACCTGTCACCGTACATGCCCATATAGATTACACAGCATATTCCTAGTTGTATGCTGATGCATTCTGGACCCAGAGACACACAACTCACGAAGAACAACAGGTATAATACTCCGCGTGATAGTTTCATATGAGATGATCAATTTCGAAAAGGATATTTCCAAATATCGATTACAATTACTGAGTGGAATTGTCCAACGCACTGCGCACCTTGATTGAGGGGAGATAATCAAGTTCAAATTAGGCTAATAAATATATTCGTTGCAGACTATAACATGGGCATATTATTCCCGAAACAATATTATAAAGGTACATTACGTAGAGCTAACTCTTCCTATTGCAGGTCTTCAGGGCATTCAAATTATCATTTAGACATTTATTCACATGGCAAAACACTCAAGGCTATCAGACGACTGTGGTATTAGGCGCAGTTATCTGCCATCGCCATGTCTTCGTTAAACGTTAAAATGTTAAAAAGAGAGTACGTTTATTTGCTCAGCAAAATTTCTTAGAAGGCGAGACTTTCTTTTTAAATGCATGTAATGTAATTTGTCACTACATGTAGGCTATATATTTTTGAACACTTAATATAGCAAGGAAAGCAAAGTCTTTACGTATTTTCAACGGGTGTTGTCACATCCAAATGTTTGCAACAGGGACGTTTTTTAAAAAGGTTTATCATGGCGGAGGATATACTATTTTGAGGGTACTCTTTCGCGTTGGGGGGTGGGTGTATATTCGACAGTAGCAGTGTAAAGAAAGCTACTGACTCGGACTCGGGGGCCCTTCCCCTTTGGCAGACGTGCCCCCCCCCACCCAACTAGGGTACATTTTCATTTTTCTCCCGTTTTCTTTTTCCAACTTCTTTGATTTTATTCGCGAGGAGGCTGCCCCCTCCAGCGCCTCAGCTATAAAACGCTTTTGATTAGAGGGCATACTTATATATTTCCCTGAAACCAAGATTTACGGTTGCTTAAAAATTAAATCAGAAATCTGTTGCTGGAATAAGGTCCGATGGGTTTTTAATAGGGATTTTTCAGCGTCCTGGGGCCAGTTTCACGAAATTTTAACTTAAGATAAAATGAAAATTGTAGTAGATTCTCCAATTTTGATTGACTAAACACTAAATCAATCAGATATTATCCAATCAAATTACTAAAATTGTATCTTAGTTAAAACTTCGGGAAACGAACGGGCCCCTGGTGTCCATGGTTTAGGACGTAGGACAAGGAACATGGCTGATTGTTTGGATGGGATGGACAAGAAATCGAGACATCGTTCAGTGAATGATTGCCTCATAAGCTGGTCTGAAAATACAGAAATGAAATGGATTTCAACGCCCTACTGGTCTGCTCCGAACTGGACCAATGGAGACGGAAATACGCCAAACAGTGCGTTTTGAGTAAAAATTTGCCCTGGCAGTGGCACTACGGCCTATTCTTATATCGAATTTTAACCGCCAAGGGATCATACGTGTAAACGGGGCTTCTGTTTTTCGTTCCATCTGAAAAACTAGACAGCTGTCCTTGCCAGGTCCTCGTCCTGCATCACTGACAAGGTGTAACAGCGTTGGAAAATCTGGATGAATTACAGGACTAAGAAGATACATGACAAACCATATAGCGATGTATTATGAGAGATTATCACGATGATATTAATTTGTCTCTTTCTAACCCAGAGCCGAACAAACAATCTCTATAACAGCAATTTATTGATAAATATATTTAGTCATAGCTGTTTCTATTTGATACACTGACACATGAACTGTCTTCAGCTAAATATCGCTGATAGAACATCAGCCTAATGGTGTGATAAAACTTGATAATTAATATGATTAAAATACATTTCGGTTATTTTTTTTTTTTACTTTCTATAGCGATGGGTCACGCCTTAGGCTATACGAGCGCCTGTTGACCCTATGACCATTTGATTAACAAATCAGCATTGATGTTACTAGTGGATTACCCGCAGTTCCGTGCAAAACACGCCTTAAGCTCGTTGTAGCAGACCGTTTCATTGGCTTATTCCTCACATCAATAAGAACGCCTAATATGTAACAACTCACCTAGATTCTAGTGTAGTAAAGACAGGTAAAACGAAATTTTTAACAATAAAAACGAAACGAAATAGGATCTGTGTTTTAATCAGATTGTGATAATGGGTAAAACAGGGCGAGTTAAACTCTAATCGTTTCTGTATGCTGATCAAATATGGGCATTGAACCATTTGATACAATCTTCGTCTGGATATTCCCGTGAATTTGTCAGTAATTAAAACCTATCATCTATTACTAATCGTAAATTGAGCTTGCCTCTTAAATTCGATTGAGGTGACTCCGTGAATAAGTATCTTAGGAAACATTAATCTGTGACATCAACCTTGATGGAAGCGGAGGAAGGACGAAACGCACGAACAAGCCCAAATTATGATACAATCTGCACAGAAATAATAAAATAATTGTAATTGTAAGGAAAATTGTAAATAAATGAATCATATAAAATGTCAGTACATGTATTTAGCTATATCTGAATTGCCATTATAGGAAATTGCTGCATGCATAATAGTACTTATAGTTCTCAATTAGTTTCCCTTTATAGTGTATAAACTTGAATAAATATGCACACACTTTAGATTACGGAATGAGAACGGTATTTTGGTATTTTTGTGACCAGCTAGTTGCAGTGCATCCGAGGGCTCTCTATGGGGGTCCAAGCGCCGCTCGTATATAATCCTCTATTTGTCGGCCTTTTGCGAACGGAACTGTAGGAAACTTGACGGGAGCATTCCTTGGAACACCCCAAAGCGTTAACAGGACACTGTAATCCTACAGAACACTTTCAGACCAAGTTAATGGATTTGAAGGCGTCCACACGCTGCAACAAAGGTCATTAAACAACATTACCCGGGCGCGACCAGGAACCACGGTTGCAATTCATGTTAGCACATGCAATTTTGTTGTTATATAAAAACTACAAACATAACTAAAAGAACTGCTTTATCGTTCGATATCTTTGAACTAAAAAAAAATATAAATTTCTTGATTGTATTTTCAAAATATCGGACAAAAAATGAAAGAAAAAATTATAGTATTTTTGTTAAAGGTTATGGACAAAATACTAAAATGTTAATCAATGCGAGTGGGCGAACAAAGCTGGGGACATGGAGTCTCGGAATGGTTTTGCGTCGCGCTTATAAGGTTATGGACAAAATACTAAAAACGTTAATCAATGCGAGTGGGCGAACAAAGCTGGGGACACGGAGTCTCGGAATGGTTTTGCGTCGCTCTTATAAGGGTTATCTCCCTTCAATTGTAAGATCCCGTTAACTTTAACGCATTCTATGACCTGAATTTTTCTCGTTTGCTATAAGACATATTGAGATTCAATAAACATAGGCCAATATTAATATCGATGCTTTCCTGGCAAAATATAATGTCGTCAGTCTCCAAACTTCGCACTTCAAAGTTTTGTTCTCACTTGAGAAAATCACCAGTAAAGTATTGCCTGGTTTGAATGGGGAAAAATACCGTAGACCACCGGTGTACAAAGTGGTAGTGCACGTAAAAGAATCCTTGACAATTATCGTTGACCATACAAAATAATTGAAAGCCGCTATGGCTCAGTGAGTAAGATGGTGAATCGCTAACCAGAAGCTCCTGTCCCAGCGGTGGCAATTTCCATTGTCAGTGGTGCAAATTGTAATGCCGGTGAGGAACAGTGTCTCTAGTTGGAATGGAAGATCGAGTTGCTGAAAATCGTAAGATGAAAATTTTCTGCGAAGAGTCATAGGAATCCTCGATTGTCATCCGTTACGTTCCGAATTGAGAGAATTGCTTTCGGGTGACGTGGAATCCCTTCCTGTCACAGTTCTGTTAATCCCAACAACTGAGGTGGTGTGACGTATCGTCATTAAACACAATGAATGTGTTTTTTTAGTTGTCATGGTTGGTTCAGATATTTCGTTACGCTCTAGTCCGAAATATCAATTTCACTCGAATGTCACTGTTGGTTTCGGTATGACAGATTTCTATTCGGGAGTGCTCAATCAATCATCCCCCGGATATATTATATGGCCTATTCAAAAAACGATATTTGAACAGCTGATACAGTTCAGACTTGTATGTGGAGTTTGGTATTACCAACGAAGTAATAATTTATATAAATCATAAGTAATAATCTTATATTTGGACGTCCCATTTAAAGACGGGGTATCACAAGAAAATTAAATATAAAAAGTGCAACAAGAATTTGTTATTCCTTGAACTTTTCAAATTAAAAAGGGGGAGAGGCGATGGCTGAATAGTTAGCACGTTCCCGCTGTACCATAAAGTCTGACAAAGAGTAGCCTCCCCCCCCCCCCCATGCAACCTCGTGGGTTTTCTCCGTCCGGTTTCCTCCCACTGCTAAAGACCCCTACGCGCTATTGAATTATTGAAATAAAATTAAACAGTATGTTAGTCTCGAAATGATCTAGTTTTTGTGTTGAGTTGACGTCCCCCCCCCATCTCTCTCTCAATCTTTCAAATAAAAGAATGGATATGATTTTTTTCTAGACATCCTGCTTATCTGATAGAAAAAGTTATATAAAAACGTAATGCGACATTAGGTAAAAAATCATTTGACTTATACAAATGTTAACAAAATAAAGGTTGACAACTGATATTTAGATAGCCATTTAGACGAGTACAGTAATGTCTGAAAGTCTATAGTCGCCGTTTATTCTAGAATATTGTTCCTATTAAATATTATAATTAATAATTCTTGACAATTTTAATTACCCCCCCCCCCACTCCATTTCAATGGTTTTATATAAAACATGACATTTTCGTGACACAAGTCATATCCTGTAGTATGAATAATTCATTTATCAATTTTTGTTCGATTTTTTCTGTAGAAACATATTATATAAATACACATTGATTTCGTCTGGTCAATAGTGGCTGAATGAAATGTAAATATTAGATTATAGATAAACTGGAAATTAATGTTTAATAATTTCTCTCAAGTAACTAATTTGTATAAGTATAATTTAGTGAATTGCCAATTAATAATTCAATATAATTGGAGTAATATTTAGCTATGTAAACATGAGATATCGACACACCCACTTTAAACGTTGTTTACATTGTTGCTATATGGGTTACCAGTAAACATACATCTACAGAACGCGTAATATGTCATTGACTATACGTAACTGTCCAGGGGGGTATGAGATCAGTTCAATTTGACCGATATGCTATTCATATTTTACAAACCAATCGGTGCGTAGAGACCAAAGGGGATATCAATCATATTTGCCGTTGCCCATAATCCTGCCTCAGTAATAAATGGCAAAAAGTAGAGTTTGCTCCGATCGGACTAATGAAAACGAGCATGCGCCATGTGGACCTCATTCTTTTTGTTCCATACGGTGTTCCGTGACAGGTCCTCCCTTCTTAACCACCGACATGGGAAAACCACACCGCAAAATCGATCCGGGGTTAGTTTCCAGTGATAATAATAGATGAGCAACCGTGTCTCAAGGTGAACCACGGTAGCTAAGTGGGTAAGACGCTGTCTCGCTATCCTTTATGTCGCGTGTTCGATCATTGCATTGGCCGAGAAAGTTCATCGGAATTATCCGACGAGGTTTCCACTTGTCAGTGATGCAAGACGGAGGGCATGACAACGACAGTAGTCTAGTCATTCGAATGGGACAAAAAACCCAGTCCCGTGTATACATCGACTTAGCAGTTGAAATTCGATATAAGGGTAGGCCATAGTGTCGTTGTAAAGGCAAAATTTCCCCCATAGCATACTGTATGGCGTATGCCCGTCTTCATTAGCCCAATATAGGGGCAAGACAATAAAACTTTTAACCTCATTTCATTTTATATCTCTTTTTTGATTATTCAGTTTAAAAGTGGATAATCGAAGCTATTTGCTTCCAAATCCGGGTGCTTGGGATATGCCAATGCTCAAAAATCTTTTGAAAGGATGCTATCCTGGAAAGTTTATACTAAAATCAATATCTTCATAGAGGATAAAAGTAATATAGCCTTGACTGTCAAGTACAGTTGCTACGAAAATAAACAGTTTATGCTACAACTTCAAGCGGTGAATAAAGTAATTTAAAAATTTTTTTCGATGTATTCATTTATCTGCTTTGAACTATTATAGCAAGAACAGCCTGATTTTGAATGTGTTAATAAAAACGAATGTCGATTATATAACTAGTCTAACTAGTTTCAAATGGAGTCTGTGGATAAGAGGCGTGCACACGATATTAAACATACATTATGCAAGTTTTTCTTTGGGTCTGAAATGTTATATAAACTATTAGTTAGACATTCATTAATAAAACAAGACAATAATCAACTCTCAATGGCATCGGATACTTGAGATTATAACTCGCCAATGATAATAACTCTTCCAGATCCTAGTGTAGTAAACCGAAATTTTGAAATACAAAAATAGCATCTGTGTTTTTATCAGATTGCTAGGTATCCAGTTTGAGAACCCCTTTCTTTGCAAAAATTTAAAGACCGTATGCACCATTTGTGTAAGCGAGCCAAACCTGGTACCAAGTCAAATCAAAACACTTCAGCAAAGAAATAAATGTTTCGTGATCAAACGATTCTCGTAACCATTGCAACGCAAATAAAGAAATATTCTATAACGCCCTACCCTATCAAAATTCTAATTCAGAAATAATAAACAGTGTTACATCGGAACCTCCCTTGAGGACAGCATATTATACCAAATAATAATTGCAAGTACAAAATTTGGGACGGGTACAAAAATATGGACGGACATAAATTCAGAGCACTCACATGAATAGGTATAGACGAAACATAAGCCCCTTTGATATCACACAAAAAGTTTTAAGACGAAGTAGTGTACCGAATGATTTTTATCTGTCACCTCTTCAATGGGTCTACGTAATCGTCGTGTGTAGAGCCCCTCTTATCCACTGACCCATGTGATCGATTATCTTTGTTACAATGGATAGAGTATCCAGGTACAAACACTCTATCATAATATTACCTATAGTCAATCGGTGAGTGTGTGTGAAAATATTTGACAGCGTGGAAACTTCCATACATTTGTTGTTTGTTTATTTCATATTTGACATTTGGAACAAGAACTAAGCAAGGCAATACTCTGGATAAGATTTTATCAATCGGCTAGTGTAGACATATTTTGAAGTGTGTAAAACCCTGTGTACTGGTATAATTTGTGAATTAACTTGGATACATCTAGCCAAGGAAAGATTTTCGCGGATAAGACAGATTTTAAAAAAAAATGTTTCGTGTGACATTCAGGACGCAACATTTAAAATACATTTGATTAATATCTATTTTCACTTAATGAGATTCCGAAGTTTCAATTAATGAGTTGACCTTTAAGCAAGGGATTTGCCTTAGGCCTATGTGATAGAAGTTATTCGGAACACGAAAAGGTACTTCATTGTTAAAATTACCAAGGATTAGACTGAGAGTGGAATAAGTCAAGATGTCGAGGAAGAATTCAGTAGCAAGTTGTGCCAGTTTAGGAGACCGGGAATATAAAACACATTACGAAGGTTCTGCCACAGACTGGATAACGGGGATAACACCAATAGAGGTAGGTATTTCGGGTAGATTAGCCCCCCACTTAGCTCGATTGAAACGATTCAAAGTACACCGTATCACGTATGCCTTTTTAAGGCAAGACTTCGAACGCCAGCAAAGGTCAATTAGATGTGATATGGTGCTAATGTTATTAACTTACTGGCTAGGGTTAGGATTGACCTTATGTAAATTTTATATTCTCTGTGACCGAAACCTCGATTCCATTTTCAAAACAATTATATCCAAACACGTGGTATTTTAATCTAGGAAAATATACCAATAAAATTCTGTTCCAGAAAGCATAGAAATTGATAATTTTGTGGATACACTACATAGTTTATTGTTTAAGTTCTCTCAGCCTTAATTACAGTTCCAGGAAAGTAAATATGGAAATAGATTAATCGTTTCATTCTAAATACTTACTTATAATAATGGAAAACAAACAAGAACTAATAGGGTAGTTTTTGTTAAACGTTATATTTACTGGAATATACCTATAACAGGCGCGGATCCAGGATTTTTTGCAGGGGGGGGGGGTCTTGGTTTCATAATTGCTTAACTTATTGCGCTCAACCGATTAATTTGGTAAATTAGGTTTAATTTGGTTCATTCTGACGTATTTCCGGAAGGTAAATTCCAAAATTACAGGTCTAAATCGCCAATAAAATCGCATAAAAATTTTTCAAGTCTGAGCAGGGGGGAGTCCGGACCCCTTGGACCCCCCCCCCACCTCTTGATCCGCGCCTGTATAATGGTAAAAAATGGTGACATTTGAATATTTCTTCAGATCCTTTCTCATGGAATTTTTTTCGGGTTACTGACAAACGCGTATTACAAATTTGAAAAACCAAAAGAAACCGCGGTGGCTCGGTAAGGGAAATTTTCGCTAACCTTGAAGTCCCGTGTACTTTTGTTCTTTGACGGGTGGAATTAGAAAAAAAGAGTAGGACGTAGTGTCGCTGTCGAAGCAACAATCCCTCATCATAGCACACTGTCTGTTTTCATTAGCCCTGTCGGTCAGAAGAGTAGAGCTACATTACAATACTAGATGTCCATATTTTGTCATCCTTATCTGTCATGTTGTAATGTCGTAGATATCGATAAGTGGTGAAGTAGTGTTTTATAAGCATGTTGGAATAACCAAATGTAAATATTTACAGATATATAATCATATTAAAGGGGAATTACGGGAGATTAGATAAAGATTTGACAGTCTCTTTAATAGTTAAAAAAATGAATAACGTTGATAGAATATGGTGAATGTTACAATGTTATTATGAAAGGAAAACAAGTCAGGTTGTCCCGAGCATCACAAATATGTACTATATTAAACATACATTATGCAAGAGCTAAATCTTCCTATTACAGGTCCTTCTATAGACCTGAAATTAATTAACAAAACAAGGCCATAATCAACTCATGATGACATCGGATACCCAATATTTTAACTAGATTAGAACGGTTCGCCTTTTAAAATTTTAATTTAAAAATGGAAAACGGGGCTTAGTCTCGAATATACCAGTACTGTGGTTATGATAATGCACACATCTTGTCAAAAGTACAAACGGTGATAACTTGGCTTAGAATTAAGTAATATGAATAAAATTTTCAATATTTTCATTTTACATTATCTAAATTTGAGCTTGTATAGCAAGAATGGTCAGCTTTTTATCTAAACCTTACATAATGTATCTTTAATCTATAAAGACTGTTGCGATTATGTGTTTGAGTAGACGGGTATATTAGAAAAAAAAATCAATACCTCCACCCAACACCCCGACACACAAAACAAGTATATACATAAGTCTCAGATATTCAAAGCATACAGATTCGACGTGACATCAGCAGGCTATAGATGTAATGTTCGGATTGATCGATGTGAATAATTGTTTGGCAAGGGTAAACCTAGTTGTGTGCAGGGCCGTATCTAGCGGGGTGCAGGGGGTACATTGCACCCCCAGAAAAATAAGACGCCCCAAGAAATGGCGCCCCACCCCCCAAAAATGATTTGACACTCTTTCAATTGTAAAATAATATACTTGATTATGATCACAGTGATGCTGTAAGGGCACTGATCAGTCGACCGGTTTTAAGGGCACCCAATGGGTTCGTTTGCCAATATCCACACTCTCTTATATCACTTACGTGGAGGCCACGGCATACGGCCCTGGTTGTGTGTAGCTCAGGGGCCGGTTGCTCAAAACTAAGTTATTCTAACGATCCGTTAGTTTCATGAATCGTTATCTTTCACGTATCGTTTGTTATCAGTCCGTTAAATTTCTGTTGCTGGAAAGTCAATTTCATTATCCGCTAAAGTTAACGGGGCTTCCAGCAACAACCTTTCTCTCCGTTAAAGTTAACGATCCGTTTACTCCATGTTAAAGGATCTTTAAAAGTTAACATAGCTTTGAGCAACCTGCCCCTGGTGAATTTGTGAATTAATTTTTGTGTTCATGTTTTGGAACCTTTCGATTCGAGCGCCCCCGAATATCTCAATATCTGCTCTGCCCAACTGTTCCGAACCATGGCCACGTTTAAAATTATTGGTGGACCGCGTACTATTACAATTTATCATTTGAATTGTTTGAATGCGATTTGATGTAAAATAAAACAATGAGACCGTGATATCTGAGTTGATGCGTGAGTTTGCTTTATCGGGATTCGAAACACTCTTCAGGATAACATGAAGTGTCCGTCCTTCACAACACTCGAGCAAACGGAAATCCTCTTTGTCGTGACCTGACCGGATGTAGATTAGATAAGGGTGTATTGGACAAAAAATAACAATTGCAACGAAGATGGGGTTTGCATTGTTTTAAACGCAATAAAATTATTTGGAGTAAATACGTTTAACACCTTATGAATACCATCACTACAATGCAAACTCTCATGCAGTCTCAAAATATTTGACCATTGTTATGTTAACACTATGCGACCATACTGTGCTATGTAATCTTGCAAAACCAAGTATACCAAGCTATGCGAACCGTGTAATCTAGAAAGAATAAGTAGCTATGTGAACCCTGTAATCTAGAAAGACAAAACAAATCCAGCTATGCGAACCCCGTAATCTAGAAAGAGTAAGCAAACCAATCTATGTGAACCCTCTAATCTAGAAAGACTGTATAAGCGTACGAACCTATGAGGACTCCTGTAATCTAGAAAAAGTAGCATACTAAGCCATGTGAGGTCGTAAGGACAAACGTAGATAATTCTTTAGCCTAACGCACCCTGCAAAGTAACAAATGGGACAAAATGTCATTCACATTTTGGTCCTACGTGATTTTAATTTATTGATTCATTTTGCTCCCCAAAAGACATACCCGTAAGCCTGGAGTTATAGTCGCTCGCGATAACCCAGGTCAGAAAGGTGACTTACCGTACCGAATTAAATAATAACAAAAAAGTTCCCAATGATACTCAATTTTAAAACAATAGCTCTAATACACACACAACGTTATAATTGACTATTTTTAAAAGAAAACAACATGAAAATCGATAGTAAATTAGCACACACTTTTTGTACCGAGTGTCTGACGTCATTCGTTATATTGATCGTCTGCCATGATTTCTTTGATCAATTGGGTGTGTTTAAAAAATATACGTTGTCCGCAGCAACTGAGGAGCCACTGCAAGACTTAATGAGGTTCTGCATTGGCCCACTAATCAGGAGGTACGGGGTACAGAAAAGTAGGACGTTAAACCCCATTTTATCTATTCATTCAGTCAGCAACTGATCGTGATCGAGTCATTGTCCTGTTTTCATAAATGAAATAAGTAAAGAAGAGATTAAAGTGTAAAACTTATTATTGACTCAATTCTGATAATCGGTGGTGGTGTCGGCTCTAATCAACCATCATAGCAGAATATTCTAATAAATCACGAACGAATTAGCATAAAAACATCGAATATAACTTTGCAGCTTTTGTACATGCGATTCACGAAGGTGCAAATACTAATCACGCACAATTTGTTTTAAAGGATTTCCCAACGACCGCAAATAGTGTTGCATATTGTGAAGCACCGCCCTATAAAATTGTATTGTTCTTGGCAACTACTGACTTTTAGCTCCTTGAATGTGTATAAATAATTATATATCTTTGGTTAAGGTTATTTCTAGTGTCGTTGTCGTAGAATGAACATTAATAATGGACCAATTAATATGTTTACATAACGTTACGTCATGGTTCATGATTTTATTATGCCCAATTAACCCGTGCATAGCAGAATACTGCAGTAAAACTAATTGCGTGACAAACGAGGCTATCAAATCGAATGAAATGTAAACAATACGGTTTGGAAACGAACATACTTTCTCCGTTTTTAATACCTTAAATCACTGTCCAAAGTTTTAGGGAAGACCCAGATTCAACGAAGGACTGTCATGTTGCTGTACTTAAGTGATAGACATACTCCCGCATAAGTTCAAGAAACGCTATTCCAGCAATGGCCAGAGAGGGATTTCTCGGGCTATTGCTTCAGGAATATGCACCCTCCCGTGACACCTGTGAAAGAGATTATGTCCAAGGGCAGGATAACACAGTTGACGTTTTGTTTCAATCTTGAATTTCAGTTTAATTTGGTTTTTTAGTGACTCACACATATTATTTCAGCGTAAAGGGAACTGTTATTCAATAAAACTTGCTATTTTTGAATGGCTGTGTCGATTTTTGTATTTGTCAAGCAGTTAGTGCCGCACAGTTTAATATATTCAAAATGAACGACCCACATCACTAATGGAAATACTATACATAGATCCCCGGCTGTAAAATGGCAAGAAACCTACAAACGTATTAAAAACTATAGTCCGTGCTTTGATATTAATAAATACTTGAGTGGCCAAAAATGTCCAGTTAATGTCAAGTTTTTATTGACACTTATACTTAACTTTATTTATACATGTCATTAATACCAACATGGGTCGTCACGACCCAAGGTACTCATGACCCAATAGGGGAACGTAGATAGCATGTATCAAAATGATCAGAGAGAGAGAGAGGGAGGAGGTAGTCCATTCGACACAGATTAGGTCATTTCGGGACTAACGCATGTAACAGTTTTATCTCAATAATTCGCTTGCGCCTAGGGGTCTATAGTGGTGAGGGAAAACCTTCCGTCGCGGAGTAAAGCTGGACAGGCGACGCTACTCCTTGTGACGTACAAGCGAGCATCGAAACCACACCACCTCATTCAATGACCGTATGATTTCACGTTAAACCACTAACCCCCCCCCATCAAAATGAACAACGTACTTGTTCTAACTTACCATCCATGTTGATTTGGGTAGGGAGGGCGATGGGGTGATTAATATTGTGGACTTACAAGTACAATGTACCAGATGCCCGGGCTGGCTCGGTTCTTTGCACTTCTGGCTCGATTGATACCTAATTAGTCTCGCATATATTAACCCACCTATCTTATTATAGCCGAGAATTGATTTATCTCTCAGCCTCATTGTTTTCATCATCGTTTTACTCAACCCTTTGTTTAAACGTTTCTTACAATAACCCAAACTGTTTATTAAAGTAAAAATATTTATACAATAACCCAAACTTTTTATTAAAGTAAGAAATCTTACAATAAACCAAACTGTTTATTAAAGTAAAAAAAATTATACAATAACACAAACTGTTTATTAAAGTAAAAATCTTTATTCAATAAAGCAAACTGTTTATAAAAGTAAAAATCTTTGATTTTAAATGGAATAACGTTATCTGTGTATAAGGTGATTAAGTTAATTTACCCGGACATCGATGTATCCTCCAACTATTGTTGGAGGTGCAACTGGCAGTTGTCCCTATCAGTAGGACTAAGTACTTTAAATGTCAACCTCACAAGCGCCACTCTAGAAAAGGGAGAACCGGTCTTGAAAAAGTCCGTATTTCCATTAATCCTAGATCAGATTAACCATTTATTTGATTCAAACCTAAATAGCTTTGGTCCCTGCAAGGTTTTTGTGGACAGGGCTGCCAGTACGCACGGATGGTACAAAAAGGGTAATAATTGGTGATACAAACGATTATTAGGTAACACATGACACAATTATACGGAATAGAAGTTACTTAAAGGGTTTATTTCAGCCACGTTTCGACGAGGGGTCTCCCATCTTTATCAAGCAATTATATGGAATACAAGTTACTTACAGTTAAAAGATTTATTTCCGCGACCTTTCGTCATTGAGCGTGGTTTCAATAACCTCGTTGTACGTGACAAGGAGTAGGGCCGGCTATCCAACCGCGTGGATTTCCTCTTGATCCTCCACCCCACACACACGCCCACTGCTAAAGTCCCCTATGTGCAAACGAATTATTGAAATAAAATTGAACCATGTCTTAGTCCCGAAATGACCTGGTTTGTGTCTAGTCGTCCCGAGGTCCTGTGTACACATTGGCGTGCCCGTTAAAAAATCCCTTGGTAGTTAGAATTCGATATAAGAGTAGGGCGTAGCGCCGCTGCCCAGGCAAAATTTCCGTCATAGCACACTGTATGGCGCATGCCCGTCTTCCATTAACCCAGATTAGGTGCATTTCGAATTCTCTCTCTCTCTCTCTCTCTCTCTCTCTCTCCTGTAACATAAAGACTATCATATAGTCAACTGGCTTGGTTTCGAATCCCCGGTTGTCGTGGGTTTTCTTTGGGTCCTCTGGTTTTCCCCCACTGCTAAAGACCCTTACGCGCAAGCATATTATTGACATAACATATTGAACCATGTCTTAGTCGAGTGGACTTCACTCTCTATCCCTCTCTTCTCTCTTTCTCTCCAGCTAATAAGACATCACAAAATAATGAAGAGTTGCTATGCGACCATAGAAATGCATTTCCTCGTAATCAATTATTAAAATGATATTGTAAATAAAAGTCTTTTAAATTTTTAAATGGTGAAAAAATTTACATTTACTTTTCCCGTGAGAGTATTTCATTTCCAACTAAGCTAATGGTGTTCAATTCTTAAACACAAGGACACGTGACTTTTTTTCCTCCCGTTTAGTTCTAGTTCAATAAGTGATGGTATAATGTTCAAATTTTATAACATATAGGTCATTTACGAAACGTTTCACAATATAATTATTAAATGGACGCCATTGTGTATTGGAAGAATTTACGTCACGATTTAAGGTGGAACAGCTACTTGTTCATGTCAATAAGACAGTAATGCAGTGGCCTAATGATTGTCATAGAGTCTAAAATAAATATTGTGCACGTCCTGTGTCAATATTGAGAGCCTAGATCGATTACTTAATTTTTTTACAACGCCCAAAATGTATCGACTAGTTCGATAAGGTATAACTTATGCTTTATTTGAATAACAGAACATTGTCGTTTTTGCGTGGTGTTAAAAATGTTGAGTAACTGTTACATGTAGATGTGACGTCAGAAGATGGTCGATGAAAAGCCAACATAAATGACTGTTAGTCTCCTGCAGGTTTTAAGTCAGTTAAAGGGTTATTGTCGAACAGAGTAACCTTGGGATAGGACACTGTCGTTTTCAACCTTTGCTACACCATTACTAGATTGCCATTTACAAGAATCATTACCTCGATTATACAGAGGTTTGATTGGATATTAAAAGCTTCCAATGTAAGCTTTGGGTTCATGGCAAATTGCATGCATTATACACAGAGAGAAACTGGTAGTACACTTTTAATATAAATAATGTGATTTTTCTGTTGTTACCTTATTTTAAAGTTAAACAGTATTATGACATTCATGTTTTGTCAAAATTGTTTGTTTTGTCATTTTTTTTAAAAATTAATGAAATAAAAAAGAGTTTATTTATCTTTTAGGAATGCAAGCTGTAAAACGTATAGGACCGTATAATAAAAAAGTGTAAAGCAATTTTTCAACATTGGAGGGGGGGGGGGCATTTAGGGCATCGATCGATAATTCACATGACGATTTCTTCTTTTGATGATATACGATCTGTATTTTCATTTTAAAAAAAACTATTACATGTGAGGTCGATGAGCATTTGAATTATGCACTTTACCATTTCGTGCTCTCCTTAATCCAACTATATTAGTTTTTACTACAGTCGGTCGTATTCATAGAGCCTAATTCTACCAATAACCATTAAGAACCAAGTGGTTTATCAAGGGTTTGTACAAATTTTGTGGTGTATGTATTATCTGAACCTTGAACTATTAGTAGTATTGTTAGCAACAATCCCACAGTTTAAATTCCCGTTACGCTAATACTACTAGATCAACACAGAGAAAGAAATGGTTGGATTTATTTATTAATAATAAACATTGCCGTTCATCAATAATATAAATCTCGGACTTGGACCAATTACTTTTATGGTAAATCAATAACTATTGATATAAACGCTACCCTGGTTTCAAAACAAAAATATTTACGACTGCCAACCTTGTCTTTAAATACGATATAGGACAATGACTTGTCTTTTGTCGTGTTGAAATTTCCTTGAATGATCTGAACTCGTCAAGTCACTTCTTAGTAAACTGTGAATGACTGTGGTGTATTGGATAGCCAATATTACCATAAGAAAGGAATAACAACGTAGAATACATACGAATTTGAAGGTAAAAATACATTTCCATTTAGATGCGTATTTGCCTTATGACATGCTTTTTTAAAGATTAAGAATCTCACAAATGCATTTGAAGCTCGGGGGGTTGGGTGACCGAATGGCTAGCGTGCGCGCGCTGTATCATACGGCCTGTCATTGAGTCACCTGGCGTGGTTTCGAATCCCCGGTTGTACGTGGCCCGGAGTAAGGTAGTGGGTTTACTCCGGGTACTTCGGTTTCCTCCCACTGCTACGTGCAAGTGAATAATTGAAATAAAATTAAACCATTATGTTAGTACCGAAATGATTTAGCTGGTGTCGCGTGGGCGTTAAACCCCATTTCTCTCACTATTCCATTTGAAGCTCCGTTTGCTTGGACGGGGGTGGCCGAATGGTTAGCACGTGCGTGCTGTATCATAAAGGCTGTCATTGAGTCAACTTGCGTGGTTTCGAATCCCCGGTTGTAGGTGTCTCCTGTCCAATCTTGTGGGCTTCTCCGGGTCCCCCGGGTTCCTCCCACTGCTAAGGGCCTCTACGCACAGGCGAATTATTGAAATAAAATTAAACTATATGTAAGGCCCGAAATGACTTAGTTTGTGTCTAAAGACGTTACACCTCTCTCTCTCTCTCTCCCTCTCTCTCTCATTCTCTCTCTGCTTCTCGAGAAGGGTTATAATGCGACAAATTGTCCGACTGTAGTATGATAAATATAAAAGAATATCTGTACCATTTGATTGATTATAAGCTATATTCTCGTTAGTCGGTATATTTATACCTCTTACCGTCTTACGTCGCCTTCCGATTTATTCGAATCTTCACCGGATCTTCCGTTTTCATCTTAGTGCTAAAGAAAATGTAACTACGCGCAAGCGAGTTTTTGAAATAGAGTTGTCACAAATGAGAGGGTGGGGGGAGAAATGGGGTTTATCTTCAAATCGACACAAACTAGGTCATTTCGGGACTAACACATAGTTTAATTTTATTTCAACAATTGGCTTGCGCGTAGGGACTTTAGCAGTGGGTGTGTGTGTGGGGGGGGGGGGGCAAAGAGAAAACCCACGCGGTTAGATAGCCGACCCTACTACTTGTCACGTACAACCGGGGATTCGAAACCACGCCCACAGGAAACCCACGAGGTTGGACAGGGGACTCTTCTCCTTGCCACGTACAAACGGGGATTCGAAACCACGCCAGTTGATTCAATGACAGATCGTATAATACAGCGCGCGCACGCTAACCATTCGCACCCCCCCCCCCCCCCGTCCGAAATGACGTATATCTGGCCGGTATAAGTGATGCCGGTCCTGAAACTGAAACTGTATCTGATTTCTGCAAGTTACGTTATTTTTAGAATCGACAACAATCCTACCAGTTGCACGGTTTGGTTAGTTTATTCTACCGGTATGGACACAGAACTAGCTTAATTTTATTTTTCGTAAGGGGGAGGGGGCTATTGTAACCAAAGCTCACATTATGTAGTCTTTGGCTCTTGGAAGAAACGTCGGTATGATTCCTGGTCCTGAATTCATATTCTCCCATTGACCATTATAGACTGTAGGCTTTTTTTTTATTGATTTGAATTTAGAGATGCCATGGACAGTCTAGCCGATTTCGAAGTACTTTTGCGGGTTCGTTAAAGGCTCCGATTAGCTGTAAACAATTCTCGTTAAAGATGAAAATTTGATTGAATGCAAATCACTTTGGCTAATCAGTGGTCGATAAAAACGCCCAGTATTCCTTGGTCTTTAGACTTGAGTTTTAATTGACATTTATCTCTATTCTTCTTTTATAAATATAAATATTCGGGTATATATCGATTGTCAGACTTCTATACATAATGTAATTGAGAGCTTGTTATTCTGGTCTCCAATGTTTTTCTCGAACGTTTGCAGTGTCGTTAAGTACGATTCAATCAATGATTCGCTGTTGATTTTTTTTACTGACGAGATGATTTTTTTAATGCGATGCTATTATGTGCTTAGAATTCCACGAACATTTATTTAATCGCTCGATTGTCTAGATGTGATCGCTGAATACATACAAGAGAAAATGACATTGTGTGTTTTAGATAGATCGGCCATTGGGTAATATATTAAATCCATTGGGCGAGTGCTGACTGGTGGTCTTTGAACTAGAGCATGGCCCTATATAGATCAATAGCTTCGGCTTCGAAACCCAGATCCAAATATCGCCCCATTTTGGGTTATTCCGAAATTGCTGCCTAGTTTTCTTTTTTGGCATTTTATTGGTTGGATGTGGTATTATTGGTCGAATAAGGGCTTTGGAAAGGTCAGACACTGTAGTCTTTGGTTGTATTTTAATCGCTCTTGGGTGGATGGCGACAAGGTTGGATCAAAGAGATAATGTCGATTCGAAGCTTTGGAGGTTTTTTTTTTAAATTGTCATAAGTAGTGCCTAAAACATTGCCACCTATCGACGACACCTGACGGCGATAAGTTGTAGGTCTATATTATGTAAAACACAACTTTCGATACCTTAATCGTAGAAAACTTCTGGAAACGCGAAACGTGAAATGTAAAGCACAATTACCACCTCTAAATATCATATGACAGCGAAAAAATACCGATAGGCCTTAGGTGGAAGGTAGGTCTATGTTTTTTTTTTACTTTTTACACAACTTTCGGTACACACTTATAGAAATGTCAACGATCCATGTAAATGTCCGTGACAAGATCTACGGCAAATACGATACTACTGATAGACCAGGGAATGAACATAACGTCATCGCTGCCATCTTGTAATTTTTTCGAATTTTTTCCGGGGTTGGCCTTGGGATAATAGCGACAATGAAATCAGGTGGTTTTACTCGGATAAATTCCAAATATCAAAGAGCCAAATTTATGTTGGAGTTAAATATAGAAAATCCTCATAAATCTATATATACAAACCCACTGGCCCATTAATATAGATTTAGATTATCGTGATATAATCTTGAATTAAGACCAGTGATATAAATAATATGTAAACATTTATAGTAATCGTAATACGATTAAACTCTGGCGTCTGGTTCACGGTATTGCACGAGTTACTTTAAGAATAATGTGTCTTTTTGACATACATGCGGTTTGAATATGGTGTTAGAAAACAAAGATCTTAATGAATATTTCTACTTGTTTCTTTAAATAGTACTGAAAGATAACCACAGAGAGAGAGAGAGAGAGAGAGAGAGAGAGAGAGAGAGAGAGAGGGTAACGTCCACTACTCGACTCAAACTAGGTCATTTCGCGACTAAAATGGTTTAATTTTATTTCAATAAATCGCCTGTGGAGGCGATCCAACTCTTTGTCACGTACATGTGGTAATCGAAACAACGCCAGTTGACTAAGTGACACACCTTATGATACAAAGCGCGCACTAACCATTCGACCATTCACCCCACCCCTCCAAGTAACACAAAAGTACATGTATAACAACATTTAAGCATACACAGTCTACTGCATCAGCCAATAACCAGCTACATGTAACTGAAGCAGTGTTTTGGACCTAGATTTCATAATCCAACATTAAACATACATTATGGAAGAGCAAAAACTGACTTTTGTCGGTCTTCCTTTGAGCCTCAGATGTCATAGAAATTATAAATTCGATCTTTATTTAAACAATAAGCCCAAAATGAACACTGTAGACCCACGGATGGCTTGGATTGGGCTCGGATTAAAACAGGATTTCGTCGACTGATTTAATCACTATGGCGTCGTGGGTGGGGTTTCTCAGTGACGTTGACGTCTTCATACTTCCGGAAATTATTCATAAAAGACAGTGATGACCGAGGCTATAAACAAGCTTCACTGGATACCGTTTAAACATTACTTGATGATCGAGACTATGTAGGTGGAGTTAACGCCTGTCAATCAACAATCGGCCATAGTGGGAAAGGGGTGTCGATGATTTTACCTACCATTTCTAGTAAAAAATTATAGTGGTAACAACTTTGTTCAGGATAAAGTTATTTGACTGAAATTTTCAATATATTCTTGTTTCAACATCTATTTTTGAACTTTTATAGCAAAAATGGCTAACTCCTTGTCAAAATCTCCCATAATGTATCTTTAATGTGAAAGGTCAACAGCTGAGTAACCAGGTCGTGGCTATGTGAAATCCTAAAATAAGAAGTGATATCAGGTGGTGTAAAGCTTGTTGCATGCACCACGTATCCATATATAGCTCTAACTTTCTCACCAAATGGAACCCACTTCGAAACTAAATTGTTTCAAACTGACAATGATATAATTGGACTGGAATATACAGAACGCAGTTCTGTGGAATACAAATTAATTACTCGATATTCCTGAACGAGGTTTTGACTTTGATTTTCAAAAATTGAAAACAATAAACCCTATTTTATTTCTTTTTCTTGACGAGAGAATCGTGGCCGAAACGTATCTCGGTAAAAAAAACCAACCAGTAATTGAATTCCATATAATGTAATGTTTCCCCAGAATCGAGTTTATCCAACAAGGACAGTGTGGTCTAGATGGTACGAAAAACCAATGTCCCGTGTTCACATTGCAGTGCACGTCGAAGATCCCTTTACAGTTGGAATTCGATAAAAGAGTAGGCCGTAGCGTCCTCGTTATCCCAGTCCTGAGCAGAATAGTAGAGACGTGAAACCCCATTTCATTTTCATTTCACGTTAATTTGTTGTAGGCCTATTGTTTATAAGTAGGCTACTTGCTATACGAATAATTCTAAACCCTCCACCCATGATGAAAAAATAGAAAATTAAACACACAGTTGTTTTGTACTTATAACGTTGTTTGTGCTTCATTTATTAATAGTAATTCAACTGTCAACAATGACACGACTGTTTACTTCAGAATAGTTTTTAGACGTTTGGTCTGTGTTGCTAAAACACGACATCGTAGACAAAACAAATCATATTTTGAAATCTATTACATGCTTAGACTGACAGAGGCGTTTTAAAAAGACAAAACAATGTTTTTAGTTTGTAACAAATCGGCGATTGTCTTCGTTAATTTGCCCACATGATTATCTAATTAAGTTAATCGCTAAACACGATCAATCAATCAGCCCTGTTCATTATCAGTCATGTGATCTAATTTGTTCAATAGTGTTACATACTTGTAACAGCGCATATCATTGGTTGCTAAGGCATTTATCCATACGCGACAGCTATGGACTAGCCGCTGAATGAATCAGATGGATAATATATAAAGATTCATTAGTCTCCAATGTTCAAAGAGTCTACCTATTTCATTCTCAAGTTTCTGAAATAGATAGATTGAAATTGTAAATAATACTAAAATATATGTTTAAAGCTGTCTTCTTTATAATAACTAAAGGTAAGTTTTAATAATATCAATATATTCCGGATTTAGTCAGAAAAAAGTGTAATATTTTAAAACACTATGGGGTAATCAATCATGATAAAGCGCTTTTCATGGACGCGTTATATTTATATACCCAGTGTAATGGCTATATCGGTATTCTACGTATGTTATAGATTAAATAAAAAAAAACCCAGTTTAATCTGTTTCATTTATCACGAATTATTCAACGTGTCAATCTTTTTGATGTTTTGAGTTTATAAAACAAAGATATTTTCTGTACCCCCCCCCCCCAAATTCTGGGTTTGAAAGCGGTTCAATATTTATGTAAATAGTACATCTTGTATATATGTATCTTCAAAGATTTGTATAACCAACATTAACGTATCTGAATATTCAAGAGTAGTGGTTGGTATCGTGTACAAGATAGAGTATGCTTAATCTTATCTTATATACTCGATACTACTGTGTGTGGAAAGGTTCAAACCCAACGCACGACTTTTAACATTACAGAGAGGATGCGTGGTAGAATGGTTTAAAGTGTGCGCTTTAGATTATAAGGTCATTGAGTCAGTTGACGTGGTTTCCACTCTCCGATTGTCGAACTTCGTGGGTTTTCTTCGTGTCTTCCGGGTTCATTCGACTGCTAAAATACCCCACTCCCAAGCGAATTATTGTTAGTCCCGGAAAGATTTAGACTTATATAGTTTTTGTCGATTGGACGTTAAACACGCTTTCTCCCTGTAATAAAGTGTTATTCACAGACTACACCGAAGAGTTGAAGATTAGGGTGACCTAGGTGGCATCGATTAAATTGGCAATAAAAAGTCGATTGGAATTCGAGATATACATGTAGATTGCCAATAAAACTGTGACCGATGTCATCTTAACATTTAGAGATCGTTGCTACCGTGGTTCGTACAGTCGGGCAGAACAATAGGACGTTAAAACCCTTTTAGTTTTAAAGATTTTAATATTTCAAATCGTCAACATCCTTAGAAAAATTTTACAGACGGGAAAATTTAAGAAAAGTCCAAATTATTTTCCAAAAAAGTGAAAATACACAAACATAATCTAAAAAAAATTCAAAATAATATTCAGTAAATATTATTGTACAAAATGTTTTTATACGTTTATACCAGTTTTTGAAAGCTATAATATTAATATTGATTAAATAAATTAAATGAATTCCTTTTAAACCGGTTTGTGTTTCCGATAAGATATTCATTTGTTTTAATAATACTGGCCTCAACCTATAGTGCAAAGAGTTAATCGAAATTTTGAACTGTAAAAAAATAACGAAACGAAGTGGGATCTGTGTCTTAATCAGATTGATTCGTTGAATATTTTACGTCAATAGATAGACAAGTGTGATGATATACCACCGATTATTTGTTCCACTGTCGACACAGTAAGGCAACTATAATACTAGATTCAACAAACAAGTGGATGACAAATTTTCTGAAAAAACAAACAAACTCTCAGTCTTCAACCCATCTAAATTCACATAAATTCTTAAGTGTTTAACCATTCGGATGGGACGTAAAACCGAGGTCCATCGCACATATTGGCGTGCATATGAAAGAACCATTGGAAGTTGGAATTCGAAAAAAGAGTAGGCCGTATTGCCGTTGTCGGGGGAAAATTTCCCTCATAGCACACTGTATGATGCATGCCCGTCTTCATTTCATTTCTCGAAAAACACGTTCTAGGCCCATGATGGATGATATTCATTATATAGTTTCATAGCTGTACATGTAGCTGTGTGTGTGAAATAGCTTTATTTAACGTCCGCTTCCACCGTAGTGTTATCGCCAACTGTAACTAAACATATTATATATATTTACAGAGCGACAGAGACATACAAGAAGACAGAATGGCATCCCCCAGCAGTTCAAATGAAAATAAATCGGGATGGAAATCTTTTGTTGACGCAGCCGATGAGGTAAGATTTACACACGTTAATTTTACGAAAGAAACCCTGTTAGTATTATACGTTAATAGAGTCAACGCGATTTAACAGTACTAGGGCCATTTAAATAAGATAATATCCAAATTTTAGTAATTTGATTGGATAATATTAGATAGATTTTAGTGCTTATCCAATCAAAATTGAAGTATCTATTAAGATTTGGATTTTATCATTAGTTAAGATTTCGAGAAACAGGGCCCAATTATTTAACTTAGACCCATATTGGCCTACTGGATGACCATCATCGTTACATCGCATTAATTGGTACCTTGATGTTATTAGATACTCTTGGTAGGCCTATTTGATATCTAATTTATTGGCCCACTGGGAGTCCGCTACAAGTAGACACCACTGGAGGTCGTCGTTCAACACTCTTGATGTTTGATACCCAACTTTGCTTGTGGTTTCAACCACTGCCGGAGAGCCTCGTTATTGTCCCCCGCCCTTTCGAAGAAAGTTGGGGGACTATTAAAATGTGTTCGTCCGTCTGTCTGTCTGTCTGTCTGTCTGTCCGTCTGTCTGTCCATCTGTCTGTCCGTCTGTCTGTCCGTCACACTTTTTGGGACACAATAACTCTCTTCCTAATTGAGCTAGAATGTTCAAACTTAGTGTATGTGTTTATTAGGTCAATGCCTTGATGGAGTTCGAAGATGAGCATTTTCCGCTTAGGGTAAGCAGAGATAAGCAATTTGATTGGTTGATGCTTTGGGACACGATAACTTTAGTTCTAATTATGTGAGATTGATGAAACTTGGTGTATAGTTTCATTATAGTAATACCTTGACTAAGTTCGATAATGAGCATTTTCTGCTCAGGGTAAGCAGAGCTATACGCAATTTGATTGGTCGAGAATTCGGAACACAATAACACTCCTTCTAATTGAGTTAAAATGTTCAAACTTGGTGTATATGCTTATTAGGTCAATGCCTTGATGGAGTTCGAAGATGAGCATTTTCCGCTTAGGGTAAGCAGAGATAAGCAATTTGATTGGTTGATGCTTTGGGACACGATAACTTTAGTTCTAATTAAGTGAGAGTGATGAAACTTGGTGTATAGTTTCATTATAGTAATACCTTGACTAAGTTCGATAATGAGCATTTTCTGCTCAGGGTAAGCAGAGCGATACGCAATTTGATTGGTCGAGACTTTGGAACACGATAACTCTCCTTCTAATTTAGTTAAAATGTTCAAACTTGGTGTATATGCTTATTAGGTCAATGCCTTGATGGAGTTCGAAGATGAGCATTTTCCGCTTAGGGTAAGCAGAGATAATCAATTTGATTGGTTGATGCTTTGGGACACGATAACTTTAGTTCTAATTAAGTGAGATTGATGAAACTTGGTGTATAGTTTCATTATAGTAATACCTTGACTAAGTTCGATAATGAGCATTTTCTGCTCAGGGTAAGCAGAGCGATAAGCAATTTGATTTGCCGAGACTTTGGAACACAATAACTCTCCTTCGAATTGAGTTAAAATGTTCAAAATTGGTGTGTATGCTTCTTAGGTCAATGCCTTGATGGAGTTCAAAGATGAGCATTTTCTTCTTACGGTAGGCAGAGATAAGCAATTTTTGGATGACACTTCGTGTTCAGTTTGATTGGTCGATACGTTTGAAAAAAATAAATGTGCGATTAATTAATATGTGTCATCTATTTATTTTGGGATTTCGGCGGGGGACATCAGCCTCACTGTTGGCTTGTTTGATATTGCAATGGATTTATCAGCCTCGCAAGTTAAAATTGAGCTTTAAAGATACCCAGTGTCTTGGTCGCTCAACTATCCCCCACCTACTCATTAAAAAGCTATTGGTTAAAGTTAAATTCCGGTGTTGTTGCATTTTTTTGATTTGCCATTTACGATTTTCATTTAATTTCAGTTTACTAACGACACAAGGAAATTATATAAGTTTATCAAACGACGCGTAAGCAGCAAAAAGAAAAAGCGCGAAACAGAGGTCAAGGCCATTCATATAGTTCCCGACAGCGAAGAGGAGTTAAAGTGGGCATGTCGGTCTGCAACTAGTGCCCGTAGTTGCACGAGTACGGGAACAGGTAGTTCGGTTGAAAGCAGGGATGAAGATGGTATAGAGACAGTTCACGATATGGCGGATGAATACAACGTGTTTCATGGCTGCTAGCAAAAAAGGCGTGAAAATGGTGTGTAATCCTGGTGCTAATTTGGTGAGTTGGCTAAATGAAATAATCTTTAACAAATAAATAACTAACAACTATAAATCTATTTCTCAAGAATAACAGTTTAGACATTTCGAGGCGGAAAGAAATGAAACCTCTTGTCTTAATCCCAGTGTTTAAAAGAGTAAATAATATAGTAAATTGAGTAGGCCCATATCGCTCAAACTTAATAAAACAGACTACATGTCATTTTTCATGGTGTCGACTGTTGAAAGTGACATCGATTTAAGAATCAGTCCAACAGCTTTTCAAAAACTATACCTTCGTGGAGCCAGGATACTCACACCAAGGCATTTGCGTAATCTGTAAAATTGAATTAACTTTAATTGTATTTTTTTTTATAATACAGACAATTAATGTATTTATTTTTTATCTTGTAGTATGCTAATGGTGTGAAGATGGACTTCGAGTACACATGGAAACAAATGGGAACTTGAACTAAAATAATAGTGAATATGTGTAATGTGTTGATTTAAACTTATTGGGGGAAAAACATCAATACCATCAACGAACTAAAATATGATGGAATGTGCATTTATCTTAATACTAAGTACATTTTATTAGTGTGTTCATCTTCGAAGATCAGTTTTAATCAAGTATATATCGCACATGCTTCAAAAACACTTCAGTGATGACAATTCGTGTGTGTGCGTTCATGTTAGTTCGTTAACTTTTATTTATATATATATGTGTGTGTGTGTTTATACGCTTATCGGATTAAAGAAGTTGTATCTTGCGCCAAGTATTATTTATATAAACATTCTTTAAAAAGTATTATGGTTGAAAGAGATTTTATTATGGATTTAGTAGTGAACCAAGTTGGTAGTTTGTGGAACTTTCAATAAATCTTGAATTACTATTTAATTATTTACTTGCGCCTAAAATTTACTTGTTTAGTATAGCTGTGGCGTGAAACGTACTTTAAGATTGTACTGTCTTTGCCCCCCTCCCCCGCCCGGTCGCTCACTGGTGGAAAACAGAACACAGTACACATCCGGTGATAGGCCATAGTGACCTCTCCCCCCGTACACAATTAGGCACGCCACTGATTCCTACTGCCGAAGATGTTATTTCTTTACTTTTTTACAATTTTAAAAAAAGTTACTTTTTTGTATCTAAACATTTACTGATGTATAGTTATTAGCTCATGTAACATTTACTAGAATTTAAAGTAACATTAACTAGTTCAAACAAATAGTTACATAGTTACATCACGACATAAATTACAATTAATCATACATTATGCAAGAGTAAATTCTGCCTATTGTAGGTTTTTCTTTAGGCCTGAAATGTTATCTAATTTTTTAATTAGACATTAACGTATCCAGGCTATAATCAACTTTCTATGTCATCGCTAGCCTGCGATATTTGTTGGATTATGATCCGATTTGCTGCATAACGTTTCTTCACGACTTAATGATTAATTGGATAATCGAGACTATGATTTTTGTCGCACGGACTTTAGTAAAAATTACCGAGGCTAGGCGGAACTCTCATTCGCTTAATTCTCGGGCATTGTGGGTCAATTTCGCTGAAATTTTCTTTTAGTGAAAACTGCCAACTCGTTTTCTTATCTCCCATAATGTATCTTTAATACTAGTTGGAAATTTAAGGCCGTTGGTTTTATTTTATTTAGCTTTTTAGAATTGTCTATAAGAAAATTACTTGCTCTTAGTCTACACTTACATATTTGAGCTAAGTAATAAATATATAAAGCTTGCGTTTTGTTATGGTTGAGATTTCTATGGGCGTAGATTTTTGAATGTTTTCCACCCCATTAATTCGCTATCTGTACTAAATGCTTTTTATCCAATCTTAATATTATAGGCCTATTTGTCAATTTAATCTCGTACTTTTAAGGAAAGTTTTAACTATGTATTTATTACATTGTGGTTTTATTTGTCTCTCTAAACATTTCTTGGAAGTTTTACTAGATTAAAGATGCATTATGTAAGAGCTACATCTGCCTATAAACGGGTTTTTATTTTGGCATAAAATGTTATATGAATTAATAGTTAGATTTTTATTGACATAGCAAGCCTATAATCAACTATCTTGATAATTGGATTAATATAAACGATCGCCATTTATGATTTAATTTAAAAATGGAGCAGCGAGGCAGAGCCTCGATTAACAAGTAGCTTTGCTACCACGATAAACAATCTACGTCAAATCTTTAAACAGTGATAACATCGCTCAGAATAAAGTAATCTGAATGAAATTTTCAATATATTATTTTTAAATTATCTATTTTTGAACTATTATAGCAAGAACGACCAGCTCTTTATCTAAACCTTACACAATGCATCTTTACCTATATATTTACTGTATTGTCAATATATCTATTTGTTTGTTTAATAATCTGTTTATTTATGTTTTACTTGTTAAAAAAAACTTTCCAAATTAATATCCAGACACTGTAATTAATTTTACATTATGTTCTCTTAAAGAGGAATTTTTAGACGTTATTAAAGTTTATTTAAAAATACATAGTTTTATTTAAATCGTAGCATGATTTCCTGAACAGAAAAGGCATGCTTGACAAATCTATTGACTCCTGCAGTTATACTGCTTCATGGGAGCCTAGCAAGGCAAGGAGAAGTACGCGGTCGTCTTGGATGTGTGGGAATTGGAGGGGGGGGTAGTCCAGTCGACATAAAATAGGCCATTTCGGCGAAAGGAAAAAGGAGAAAACCAGAGGACCCCGAGAAAACCCACGTGGTTGGGTGGGCAAACATACTTCTTGTCACATACAAGCGGGGAGTCGAAACTATGCCATGCCACAGACCTACTCATCTAGCGTGCACATTAACCAGACATGGGACGAACACCGTGGTACCGTGTAATAGACTATGATTAGAAGCACATGAAAGATCCAGTACACGTAAGACGATTAAGGAATGTTGTCCCGTTATGCCCCATAAAAAGCTCTGACGTCAATTGTTACGCCCTTCGTAGGATCACGAAGTACATTATCCTCCCATTTAAAGTTGGTGGTGGCCGAGTGGATTGATAATTTCATCATACAGATAATTTGCACAATGTGCTGAAGACGCCCAAAGAGGATTTTGATCATGTGAGCTTTTTGCACATGAAGGTGACCATTTATGTATGTGTCAAAATCAGCTAGTAACCCTTTCTTCCCGGAGTCTGTACTGTTGGTTTCCATAATGATGTTGGTATTCAGAGCTGGATTTGTGAAGTTTGTGCATCCTGCTAATGGGATGGTATCGTCAAGATCCAAAATGACTGTCTTTCACAAGTCACAAAGCAGAGAAATTCGGTCTACAGTTTTAACTAAGTCGAAAAATCTACAAAATAAGACGGGCATGATAATCTTTATTCTTGATAGTCAACAACAGAACCACTCGGCATTCCTCGACAGATTCCGAAACCTACATCTAGACTCGGCTGTATGATTGCGCCCATACCGAACGCAAATAAGCGACCTATTCGGCTAGCGACCTATTCGACCGATCCAGCTGGCAACTTGTTCGTTGGCAACCTATTCAGAATAAAGACAGCAGTCGCCCAAACTCATCTATTTTTATCAACAAATAAAATCCAACGTTACGTCTTTCAAATGATGGTAGAATATATTATTTTTATCAATTCCTTTAGCTCAGAATAGAAGTGTAATATTATATGTTCTGAAAGGTAATTGGATAAGCTTTCTAAATATTATTAGTAACACTTGGCACAATCCTATTAAAGGGGTGCGCTCTCATCCTAAACGTCGTCATTTTTTCAATATTTTAAAGTGAGTCAAAATTCGGACCATCGTACAGAATTCTGAGCATCCAGCTATATATAACCGGAAAGGTAATTTTGGGCGACTGTTGTCTTTATTCTGAATAGGTTTCCAACGAACAGGTTGCCAGCTGGATCGGTCGAATAGATCGCCAATTTGTGTTTGGTTACGCCCACGGTTTATTGTTTGTTTGTAATAGCGTCAAGTTTTCCTGTTAAAGTAAACCGGTAGCCGCATCGCAAATGTATGGACGTAGGTACATATATATCACTTACTGTCATACAGCCGAGATTAGATGTAGGTTCCGGAACCGGAATCTGTCGAGGATTGCCGAGTGCAATAGAACGTGCTTCATGGGAGAGAACTCCTACAGTCCAACCTCGACTAACCACCGACGAAAAGATTATCATGTGTTTGAACTTTTAATCAGTAGTCGGGTACGGGTTCGGTACATCCGCATATTTTTGTTTATTGCGAGGTATGCTTAAAATTGGACCCAGTTTGCTAACGCAGGCACCAGAGTAACGCTGCATATATGAGGCCCAGGGTCAAACCAATCTGATTAAAACAGATATCCAATTTCGTTTCATTTTTTTTATAGTTCAAAATTTCGTTTTTACTTGTCTTTACTACTCTTGGATCTGGAGGACTTGTTATTTAACTTGTGTTCTGCCTGAAATGAGGGGTCAGCCAATCAAATGGTCTGTCGAATCGACCGTTTGCGTTTGACCTTTTCATGCTTGGAACAGTGGGTAGATACGGCTATACTAACACCAGCGGATAGAAATCAAAACAAAAGTAGATTTTAAAAAGCATGGCGGTCGCTAATTGGTTAATCGAATGACTGACGTTATCGGGTCAAACGTCCCGTGCTTGATACCTGACGTCATAGAACGTGAGCTCCCACTATAACTAGTTAGATCTACATGAGTGTAGGCCATCGAAAGTATAAAAAACGAAACGAAATATAGATCTATATTTTAATTAGATTGGGGTCAAACCAGGTAGGCCTTCTTGAAGTTGTAGTTGCATATTTCTAAGAAAGTCAAAACATAATTTTTACATAACCTGTTGTTTATTATAGGCTCTAACATCACTATTATACAATCATAAGAATCATTCTAGCACTTAAAAAAAAACATTCACACTAAAATTTTGAATCTAATCGCTCACAGTAGTCGGAAATAGTATCATTTCTTTTCACTGGAAAACTAACTCTATATAACCCGCGCACGTTATTTTGTTCTAACATCCGAACAACAACGTTTTAGTTTCAACTTGAAAATTATGTAACTTGCCAATTTCTAAACTGAAATGACAAGAGCAATTGCTTCATGATACATTCACATCCTGCTTTGATTCACAATGTACTTTTAAAAAAACTGAATTATGAAATGAAGCAACAAGAGACAACGAAGGCTAGGCGTTTGATTGGATTTGCCAAATTTACAAATATTGAACGCTGAATATCGATAGAGTTCTTCATCTCATGACCACAATCTTTCATACTAAATTTGAAAAAAAGTCTGTTTAAACTATAGGTTTTGTCGCATATACAAGGTTTTCCAAAAATATGAATTCGTTCTCAATAGAATAAAAGCTCCATTACACATCATATAATTAAACATACATTATGCAAGAGCTAAATCTGTCTATTGCAGATCTTTCTATTGGCCTGAACTGTTATATAAATTATTAATTAGACATTAATTAACTTATCCAGACCATAATCAACCATCGAAGCCGGCGATATTTACTAGATTAGGGTCCGATTTGCTACTCAATTTTCATTCATGATTTAATCATGAAATGGATAACCACCTGGTTTTTTTTTATCGCCGGGTGCCAGCCAATAACGATAACTGCTATCCTTGTTACGGATCAATGCCGATTTCATATTGTCGGAGTCTACCATGCAATTTAGTCCAGTAGGTATTTTACAATTTAAGGATTCTGCTCAAAAAATGAAAACATGATTTATCCTTACTATCGAAATTGAGAGCGATAACAGATATACAGTTATTTTCAACTTACAAATAATTCCCTTGAAGTTGGAAAGTTGTTTCATGATTGACTGTCGCGAGACGAGTAAAAACCAGCAAAAATATTAATCTGTAATGGATATATAATAAGAACATCTTTTTACAAATAAGGGTTCAATGTTACAATTTTGTCGATGGTTGCGTATTCTATTCCGTAGATATGTTTCCGAGTTTTTGTATCAAAATTCCTATTTCAAAGTTATGAAAATTATATTTGTTGTTTGGTGTTATATGGCCGCAACATTTACGTCGAGGACTCGGGTATTTTTAAATATCCTGGGCGCCATAGAAAACGCATCACGACAAAGATGGTTAATTGTCAGTAGCGCGTGTGTCCTCCACTGGGGGTTGGGATGGCCTAGTGGACTAGAGTGCCGCGCTTCGACCTCTAGCTGGCCGGTCACCTCTGGCTTGCGGCTGTGGTTTCGAGCCCTGGTGTGAGCGTATGTGGCATGGAGATAGGGGCGCCTTCTCAACCTCATGGGTTTCCTCCGGGCACTACGGTTTCTTCCCACTGCTAAAGACCCCTACGCGCAAGCGAATTATTGAAATAAAATTAAACCATATGTTAGTCCCGAAATGACCTAGTTTGTGTTGAGTGGACGTTAAACCCCATTTCTCTCTCTCTCTCTTGTGTCATCCACTAGATCTTATGCACGCTGTGCAGCACAATTAACCATCTTTGTCGTACTTTTGGTTTTGACCCCTCTGACTTTGTACCGTTAATTACAGATTAAACATCCATAAGTGTGCAAATGTGTTGTTATTGATGTGTTCCCATTTCAATATTGTTCACAATAAGAAACAAAATAAATAAGATATGTTTACAGGACCATTTTGTTATACTAAAAACTAAGTGATGCGTTTTCTATGGCGCCCAGTATACATAGGCCTAAAACTGCTCTTTATCGAGCATACAATTGAGTATAAATCAATTATAGATTTATATATATATATATAAATCTTCAGTTGTATTTTACCTGTTATTATTTATAACCTATTGTCATGGTTATCTATTATTATACGTACAATAATAGATAACCATGACAATAGGTTATAAATAATAACAGGTAAAATACAACTGAAGATTTTAAGGTATATTATAATACATAATCAGTCTAATTAAAATATAGATCTATATTTCGTTTTTTATACTTTCGATGGCCTACACTCATGTAGATCTAACAAGTTATCGTGGGAGCTCACGTTCTATGACGTCAGGTATCAAGCACGGGACATTTGACCCGATAACGTCAGTCATTCGATTAACCAATTAGCGACCGCCATGCTTTTCAAAATCTACTTTTGTTTTGTTTTGATTTCTATCCGCTGGTGTTAGCACAGAGTAAAAATAACACTCTGTGGTGTTAGTATAGAGGTAAACGTTTTTTCCGTCCACCTGAACCTGGTCTTATGACGTCATATGTGAATAAGGGTTAGGCTTGGCCCAGGGTTAGGGTTATGGCTAGCCCTGTCTACATCTCGAGACTGTGACGAAATCTGCAGGCCACAGCCCTTATCCTAACCTACAATCCACATATGACGTCATAAGACCAGGCTCCGGTGGACGGGAAAAAACGCTTACCTAGTATTGACGTCATTGGCTGGTAATATCAAAGCCCTGTATAGGGAAAGTTGCGACAACTCTTTTACAGGCGCCATTGTGGGTCCCAACTATGACGCCATTAAAAGTATGACGTCATGGCGTCATATAGCTTTACTAAACAAAACGTTTTATCTTTCTCTTGGGGTTACGTTTTACGGGCTACAATTAGGAGATAAATACCTCCTGTTTAGAATTTAGAGGACTGTTATTGTCCATTTGATACCGCTTAAATCATTAGAGGCCGAGATCGCGCAGCGATCGAGCGCCTCTAATGAAAAATTTAAGCGGTATCAAATGGAAAATAACAGTCCGATACATTCTAAACAGGAGGTGTTTATCGATATTGTAGCCCAAAATATTTAACTTTTTTAATGGGATTCTTTCTTCCGCGATTGCTGACAGTCGTTTTCTGGTGACATATCTATCCACACCCTGTATGTCTGGACAGCCAATTGCAAAACAGCAATAAATAGGACATATTATAAATAGATAGTGCGTAGGTACTTGGGACCCAAGATGGCGTCTTTTTACACATAACGTCATATTTTCATGACGTCGTGTGAATTTTCTGGGTTCACAGTTGTCGCAACTTTATCTATATACGGCTTTGGTATATCCCGCGGTTCGGGTAGAGTCCCCCTAAACAATCATGTACCCTGTAGTTCGGATACTTTCTAAACCATGATGTACCCTTTAGTTAGATTATCCTGTAGGTCTGATAGTATCCAATCCATAATCCACCCTGTAGTCTCTTAAACATGATCTACCCTGTAGTTCAGGGTCCGTATTCAAAGGATATCTTAAGTCTAAGACAGGCACTTAACTACTAGGTTTCACTTAAATAAACGTTACTCCCTGTAAGTTACGGACAAGCGGTATTCAAAGGCACTGCTAAGTATCAAATTTTCCCTTAAAGTTAAGCTGCCTTAACTTTTAAGTGTTAGTCTTTAAGTGGTATTCAAAGACCAGCTTAAGTGAGAAATGAGGTACCTTAAAGTTAAGTGAGATTATAATGACTTCTTTTAATGTTGTAGAAGCAGTCCCGTAATGGTGATTTTAAAAGATAGGGGATTCAGATTAAAACAAAGACAATGTCGTCGAGCGTAGCTGACCTTTTTTCGTCGTCAATTTCAATGTTGTAGTGCCATAATGGAGTATGAGGTTATTACCACCGAGATATGTTAAGGATATCTTTCCCCGATCATTTGTCATTTTATGTTTGTATGTTTCCATGACTGTCATATAATAAATTTAAATTAATTTGTGATGACATGGCCTAATAGATTTCAGAAACTATTTATAATACCACTAGAAGCAAGGTATGATCTATTTTTTACAACTCATTGCCATATATACGTAATCGGTATTTATTTCGGTAAAATATAAAGCAGCATGAATATTTCGCACACACAGTGTACCGTCAATGTCAGGCCTGTCAAATGGAGGTAGTCACACAATTATAATATCTATGAATTCCTCAAACGATAGATTTATATACAACACTGAATAATTTATGCAGTCTAACTGAGGAGGCAAGTGTCATTGTGTATTTCTAATAATATGTTGTTTACTAGTCGCGTTATATTGTTAAAAAATTAAAGTTTACAATATCCATCATTATACTACCACTATTTATTGTAATCTATTGGAATAGATTTTTTTTTTGTAAAAAAAAGTCTATGAAAACAGCTGTTCCGACAAAGGATGCACACTATCATAATTGATCGTAAATTATAATCATACTATTTTAATGGGTTACAATATAATATTTCGACAAACATTTTCCTGGTGATGTACACTAGGAATTTAATAGAGTATAGTGATGCGCTTAAGGGGGCATAACATGCTTGCAATGTCAGAAATTAGTTATTTTTGGCAGTGAAGGGTATTCCATAAATTGAAAATTCATGCTTTTTGGCGAATGTGAGTATTCCATAATATAAGTGTGCAGTTAAGTTTTCACATAGCCAAGTATTTTTACCCTAACGTTTAGAAAACCTTTGAATACGGACCCAGATAGACTCTCTAAACCATGTTTACACTGGGATAAACCATAGAAATGACATAGTTTCTCATAAATTAATGTTATTTTGTCAACACGCTTAAAATAGATGGATGCAATAGATTTGGTGTAGAAAATTCTAGTTACACCCTGTTAACCACACAAAGATGTCTTATGTCAATAATTCATATATTTTAATCAGCTCGACGAAAATTTGAATGTAGATATCAATAATCTACGTTGCATATTCGGTTGAATCATATCATAAAAATATCTTATTTCATAAAGTCTTACGCATTTGTCGACATTAAGGTGTACTTGTTCTATTGTTCCTTTTAGTCTTTGAATTTTCTTGTTTAACATTTAGTAGGGATGTATGTTTTTATAGATGGAACAAAAAGTCGGTAAACAACATCATTCTTTTCATTGGAAATGGGGCGGGGGGGGGGGCAAATACCCAATTGAGTCGGACAAACTCAAAACTAACCGCGTCCCCTTCATTGTCTACCTGTCGAATGACGTCTTTGTATGTTGCATTTGTGTCGTTTATATATAAGACAAATTGATATTATTATTGACACATAGGTGGGGAGTGATAACGTCTTACCCCAAACAATTTGCAAAAGAAACCATAAAGTTTCGGAGAGCGATATCTGGTATCGCATGACACTCATAAAACATATGCCCAGAACACATGTCGCGCATACACATATAGCAGAGTGGCGCTAGACACCTTTTATTTAAATTACACTGATTTTAAGTTATACTAATTTCAAATGTTGTATCCATCCGTCAATTTAAAGAAATTTCGATTTTCGAAAAATTGATGATACAATTAATGATCGATGACTGACGCACAATCCGGAATGGCTCCAAACCAAAAAATTGAGCGCATATTTTGCCGGCTAGAGGGAAAAATGGTTTATCTCCCAAATTATTATATATATTTTGATTTTTCACTTTAACCGTCTGCACAAAAAAAAATCTGATTTTTACAAGCGTATGCAAGTTAAATATATTTAATAGCGCTTTTATCTGGGAAATCTTTTACTTCATGCTCTTATGAATTCGGCTATATAACAATGTACTCTTTGGGTAGTATAATAATTAATAATGATAGTATGTTCAGCTATACTTTTCGTTTTTTAAAATGCATGTTTTATCGCCTATAGACTCTTTTTCGCGGAATTCTATATTATATCTAACAACATTCCATATCCCTGTTGGGGCAGACAACTTCGACACAGCAATATAGTTGGGCATAAAATAGATAGTGAGTAAGCAATGACTTGGGACCCAAAATGGCGTCTTTTTACATTTGACGTCATATTTTCATGACGTCATATGAAATTTCTGGCTTCACAGTTGTCGCAACTTTATCCACAGCTTTATCTATATACGGCTTTGGTAATATGAAAATATGACGTCAAATGTAAAAAGACGCCATTTTGGGCCCCAAGTCATTGCTTACTCACTATCTATTTTATGCCCAACTATATTGCTGTGTCGAAGTTGTCTGCCCCAACAGGGATATGGAATGTTGTTAGATATAATATAGAATTCCGCGAAAAAGAGTCTATAGGCGATAAAACATGCATTTTTAAAAACGAAAAGTATAGCTGAACATACTATCATTATTAATTATTATACTACCCAAAGAGTACATTGTTATATACCCGAATTCATAAGAGCATGAAGTAAAAGATTTCCCAGATAAAAGCGCTATTAAATATATTTAACTTGCATACGCTTGTAAAAATCAGATATTTTTTGTGCAGACGGTGAAAGTGAAAAATCAAAATATATATAATAATTTGGGAGATAAACCATTTTTCCCTCTAGCCGGCAAAATATGCGCTCGATTTTTTGGTTTGGAGCCATTCCGGATTGTGCGTCAGTCATCGATCATTAATTGTATCATCAATTTTTCGAAAATCGAAATTTCTTTAAATTGACGGATGGATACAACATTTGAAATTAGTATAACTTAAAATCAGTGTAATTTAAATAAAAGGTGTCTAGCGCCACTCTGCTATATGTGTATGCGCGACATGTATTCTGGGCATATGTTTTATGAGTGTCATGCGATACCAGATATCGCTCTCCGAAACTTTATGGTTTCTTTTGCAAATTGTTTGGGGTAAGACGTTATCACTCCCCACCTATGTGTCAATAATAATATCAATTTGTCTTATATATAAACGACACAAATGCAACATACAAAGACGTCATTCCACAGGTAGACAATGAAGGGGACGCAGTTAGTTTTGAGTTTGTCCGACTCCTTTAGGTATTTGCCCCCCCCCCCCCCCGCCCCATTTCCAATGAAAAGAATGATGTTGTTTACCGACTTTTTGTTCCATCTATAAAAACATACATCCCTACTAAATGTTAAACAAGAAAATTCAAAGACTAAAAGGAACAATAGAACAAGTACACCTTAATGTCGACAAATACGTAAGACTTTATGAAATAAGATATTTTTATGATATGATTCAACCGAATATGCAACGTAGATTATTGATATCTACATTCAAATTTTCGTCGAGCTGATTAAAATATATGAATTATTGACATAAGACATCTTTGTGTGGTTAACAGGGTGTAACTAGAATTTTCTACACCAAATCTATTGCATCCATCTATTTTAAGCGTGTTGACAAAATAACATTCATTTGTGAGAAACTGTCATTTCTATGGTTTATCCCAGTGTAAACATGGTTTAGAGAGTCTATCTGGGTCCGTATTCAAAGGTTTTCTAAACGTTAAGTAAAAATACTTGGCTATGTGAAAACTTAACTGCACACTTATATTCTGGAATACTCACATTCGCCAAAAAGCATGAATTTTCAATTTATGGAATACCCTTCACTGCCAAAAATAACTAATTTCTGACATTGCAAGCATGTTATGCCCCCTTAAGCGCGTCACTATACTCTATTAAATTCCTAGTGTACATTACCAGGAAAATGTTTGTCGAAATATTATATTGTAACCCATTAAAATAGTATGATTATAATTTACGATAAATTATGATAGTGTGCATCCTTTGTCGGAACAGCTGTTTTCATAGACTTTTTTTACAAAAAAAAAATCTATTCCAATAGATTACAATAAATAGTGGTAGTATAATGATGGATATTGTAAACTTTAATTTTTTAACAATATAACGCGACTAGAAAACAACATATTATTAGAAATACACAATGACACTTGCCTCCTCAGTTAGACTGCATAAATTATAGTGTTGTATATAAATCTATCGTTTGAGGAATTCATAGATATTATAATTGTGTGACTACCTCCATTTGACAGGCCTGACATTGACGGTACACTGTGTGTGCGAAATATTCATGCTGCATTATATTTTACCGAAATAAATACCGATTACGTATATATGGCAATGAGTTGTAAAAAATAGATCATACCTTGCTTCTAGTGGTAGTATAAATAATTTCTGTAATCTATTAGGCCATGTCATCACAAATTAATTTAAATTTATTATATGACAGTCATGGAAACATATAAACATAAAATGATAAATGATCGGGGAAAGATATCCTTAACATATCTCGGTGGTAATAACCTCATACTCCATTATGGCACTACAACATCGAAATTGACGACGAAAAAAGGTCAGCTACGCTCGACGACATTGTCTTTGTTTTAATCTGAATCCCCTATCTTTTAAAATCACCATTACGGGACTGCTTCTACAACATTAAAAGAAGTCATGGCATTATAATCTCACTTAACTTTAAGGTACCTCATTTCTCACTTAAACTGGCCTTTGAATACCACTTAAAAACTAACACTTAAAAGTTAAGGCAGCTTAACTTTAAGGGAAAATTTGATACTTAACAGTGCCTTTGAATACCGCTTGCCCTTAACTTACAGGAAGTAACGTATATTTAAGTGAAACCTAGTAGTTAAGTGCCTGTCTTAGACTTAAGATATTCTTTGAATACGGACCCTGAACTACAGGGTACATCATGTTTTAGAGACTACCGGGTAGATTATGGATTGGATACTATCAGAACTACAGGATACATCCAACTAAAGGGTACATCATGGTTTAGAGAGTATCCGAACTACAGGGTACATGATTGTTTAGGGGGACTCTACCCGAACCGCGGGATATACCAAAGCCGTATATAGATAAAGTTGCGACAACTGTGAACCCAGAAAATTCACACGACGTCATGAAAATATGACGTTATGTGTAAAAAGACGCCATCTTGGGTCCCAAGTACCTACGCACTATCTATTTAAAATATGTCCTATTTATTGCTGTTTTGCAATTGGCTGTCCAGACATACAGGGTGTGGATAGATATGTCACCAGAAAACGACTGTCAGCAATCGCGGAAGAAAGAATCCCATTAAAAAAGTTAAATATTTTGGGCTACAATATCGATAAACACCTCCTGTTTAGAATGTATCGGACTGTTATTTTCCATTTGATACCGCTTAAATTTTTCATTAGAGGCGCTCGATCGCTGCGCGATCTCGGCCTCTAATGATTTAAGCGGTATCAAATGGACAATAACAGTCCGATAAATTCTAAACAGGAGGCATTTATCTCCTAATTGTAGCCCGTAAAACGTAACCCCAAGAGAAAGATAAAACGTTTTACTTAGTAAAGCTATATGACGCCCATACTGCACGCAGCGATGTATCTACGTCATTTCGAGATTAGACAGGCAGCCTAAGTTTGGGATGTATGACGCCATGACGTCATACTTTTTATGGCGTCATAGTTGGTAAATGAGTTGTCGAAACTTTCCATAAAAACTATGACGTCATGGCGTCATATAGTTTTACCAGGGACCGTCTACGGTTTACGGTCCATGGTTTTACTTAACAAAAACTTTTATCTTTTTCTTGGGGTTACGTTTTACGGGCTACAATTTATCCTAAACAAATTGCAAAAGAAACCAATGCTGTTTGGTTCAATGATAAAAATGTCAGACAAATTCATCTCCAAAATCGGCCGAATTCGGCCAAGGAAAAAATGAAGTAATTAACAATTCAATACGGCGTTCTTCAGGAATTATCGGAGAGCGATATCCCGTAATCAGTGTCTTTCAGTGGTGGGATAATAAATAATTTCTTTTAAAATTCCTCAAACACAGCCACCAGGACGGATCGGGGGTCGCGGACATCTAAACTGTAGTTGGGTTCGGATAGTCTCTAAATCATGACACTGAGACTCTAAACCATGGTGTATCCTGTAGTTCGGAAAGAGTCCCTCTAAATTATCAGTCTCTGAATCATGATGTACCTTGTAGTTCAGACAGTCTCTAAACCATGATCTACTCGGTAGTCTCCAAAACATGATGTACCCTGTATTTGGGATAAACTACAGTTTTGTAAATATGAATTGTACACAACGATATGTTAACCCAGAAGTGATGTAGTTTCTCTTACATGAATATAGTGTTAACGCGCTTTAAATGTCTGGATGCAATAGACTTGATGTAGAAAATTCTAGGTACACACTGTTAACCACCCATAGGTGTTTTAATGACAACAACAGTAGGTACAACAGGATCGCACTACACGCAAAATCAAAATCTTAAAGATAAACCTGCATACCGTTTATATAGTTGAATCATATCATAAAAATATCTTATTTCATATAGTCTCAACATCAAAGTCAACTTGCTCTATTTAGCCTATTCAGATTTGTTCAGATGAATCTGATTTTTGAATTTTTTTAATAGCGCAAAGAACAATTTTATGGATACACAATTACTGAGTTTTATTTTCTTATGAATTGGGTTATATGTAAAAATATATGTTTTATCTCCAATAGAATCTTTTTCGCGGAAATCTATACGTGGTATTCAAAGGCCAGTTTAAGTGAATATCCACTTAACTTTAAGTGACCTATGGGAGGTACCTTAAAGTTAAGTGAGATTATAATGACTTCTTTTAATGTTGTAGAAGCAGTCCCGTAATGGTGATTTTAAAAGATAGGGGATTCAGATATAAACAATGTCGCCGAGCCTAGCTGACCTTTTTTCGTCGTCAATTTCGATGTTGTAGTGCCATAATGGAGTATGAGGTTATTACCACCGAGATATGTTAAGGGTATCTTTCCCCGATCATTTATCATTTTATGTTTGTATGTTTCCATGACTGTCATATAATAAATTTAAATTCATTTGTGATGACATGGCTTTATAGATTTCAGAAATTATTTATACTACCACTAGAAGCAAGGTATTATTTATTTGTTTACAACTCATTGCCATATATACATAATCGGTATTTATTTCGGTAAAATATAATGCAACATGAATATTTCGCACACACAATGTACCGTCAATTTCAAGCCTGTCAAATGGAAGTAGTCACACAATATCTATGAATTCCTTAAACGATAGATTTATATACAACACTGTATAATTTATCCAGTCTACCTGGTGAGGCAAGGGTCATTGTGTATTGCTAATAACATGTTGTTTTCTAGTCGCGTTATATCGTTAAAAAATCAAAGTTTACAATACTATTTATTGTAATCTATTGGACTAGAATTTTTTTATAAAAAAAAGTCTATGAAAACAGCTGTTCCGACAAATTATAATCATACTATTTTAATGGGTTACAATATAATATTTCGACAAACATTTTGCTGGTGATGTACACTAGGAATTAAATAGAGTATAGTGATGTGCTTAAGGGGGCATAACATGCTTGCAATGTCAGAAATTCGTGAGGTAATACGGTCAGTAAACAGTTTTGATTTTTCACTTTAACCGTCTGCACAAAAAAAATCTGATTTTTAAAAGCGTATGCAAGTTAAATAAATTTAATAGCGCTTTTATCTGGGAAATCTTTTACTTTATGCTCGAATGAATTCGGCTATATAACAATGTACTCTTTGGGTTGTATAATAATTAATAATGATAGTATGTTCAGCTATACTTTTCGTTTTTAAAAATGCATGTTTTATCGCCTTATCCCTGTTGGGGCAGACAACTTCGACACAGCAATATAATTGGGCATAAAAAAATAGATAGTGAGTAAGCAATGACTTGGGTCCCAAAATGGCGTCTTTTTACATATGACGTCATATGAAATTTCTGGCTTCACAGTTGTCGCAACTTTATCTATATACGGCTTTGGTAATATCCAAAGCCCTGTATAGGGAAAGTTACGACAACTCATTTACAGGCGCCATTGTGGGTCCCAACTATGACGCCATAAAAATTATGACGTCATGGTGTCATATAGCTTTACTAATAGCTTTACTTGATGTTTCGTTTTACGGGCTACAATTTATAATAAATAAATTGGAAAAGAAACCAATGCTGTTTGGTTCATTGATAAAAATGCCAGACAAATTCATACTCAATATCGGCCGAATTCGGCCAAGGAAAAAATGACGTAATGTACATAATTTAATACAGCGTGACGTTCTCCGGAGATTTTCGGAGAGCGATATCTCGTAATCAGTGTCTTTCAGTGGTGGGGGGATAAATAATTTCTTTTTAAATTCCTCAAACACAGCTACCGGGGCGGATCGGGGGTCGTGGGCATCTAAACTGTAGTTCGGGTAGAGTCTCCAAACCATGACACCGAGACTCTAAGCCATGATGTATCCTGTAGTTCGGACAGTCTCTAAGCCACCATGATCTACCAGGTCGTCTCCAAAACATGATGTACCCTGTAGTTGGGATAAACCATAGTTTTGTAAATATGAATTGTAGCCTACGATATGTTAACCCAGAAATGATATAGTGTCTCTTAATTGAATATATTGTTAACGCGCTTTAAATATCTGGCTGCAGTAGACTTGGTGTAGAAAATTTTAAGTACACATTGTTAACCACCAATAGATGTTTTAATGACAACAATAGTAGGTACAGGAGGATCGCACTACGCGCAAAACCAAAATCTTAAAGATAAATCTGCGGACAAGACAGAAAATAGACACTGCAAAAAATAAACAAATCAAATAATTGAAAAAATCATAATTTATTCAGCTCAACATAAGGCATACAATACCGCCTTGTTGCTTACCATTTATAGTGTTGAATCATATCATAAAAAATGTCTTATTTCATGTAGTCTTACGTATTTCTCAACATCACGGTGAACTTGCTCTATTGCTCCATTTAGCTTATTCAGAATTGATTTTTAAATCTATTTAATACATAGCGCTCTTATCTGGCGATCTTCTATTTTATTTTCTTATCTATCCACACTCTGTATGTCTGGGCAGCCAATTGCGACACAGAAATAAAATAAGGCATATTATAAATAGATAGTGCGTAGGTACTTGGGAACCGAGATGGCGTATTTTTACACATAACGTCATTATTTTCATGACGTCATGTGAATTTTCTGGCTTCACAGTTGTCGCAACTTTATCTATATACGGTTTTGGTAATATCCAAAGCCGTATAATATAGATAAAGTTGCGCCATCTTGGGTCCCAAGTACCTACGCACTATCTATTTATAATATGCCCTATTTTATTGTTGTGTCGCAATTGAGTGGACGTTAAACCCCATTTCTCCCCCTCTCTCTCTCTACAAATAATTCATAAGAAAAAAAATTGAAGATACACCAGATAAAGCGCTATTAAAGAAATTTAGAAATCAGATTCATCTGAACAAATCTGAATAGGCTAAATAGAGCAAGTTCACCTTGACGTTGACAATACGGTATTGTACGTCTTATGTCGAGCGGAATACATTGTGATTTTTCCTTCGATTTGATTTGTTTATTTTTTGCGATGTCTATTTTCTGTCTTGTCCGCAGGTTTATCTTCAAGATTTTGAATTTGCGTGTAGTGCGATCCCGTTGTACCTACTAATTTTGTCATTAAATATCTATGGGTGGTTAACAGTGTGTACCTAGAATTTTCGACACCAAGTCTATTGCATCCAGACATTTAAAGCACGTTAACAATATATTCATGTAAGAGAAACTACATCACTTCTGGGTTAACATATCGTAGTCTACAATTTATATTTACAAAACTATGGTTTATCCCAACTACAAGGTACATCATGTTTTGGAGACTACCGAGTAGATCATGGTTTAGAGACTGTCTGAACTACAGAGTACATCATGGTTTAGAGACTTATTATTTAGAAGGACTCTATCCGAACTACAGGATACACCATGGTGTAGAGTCTCAGTATCATGATTTAGAGACTCTACCCAAACTACAGTTTAGATGCCCCCGCCCCCGATCCGCCCTGGTAGCTGTGTTTGAGGAATTTAAAAAGAAATTATTTATCCCCCACCACTGAAAGACACTGATTACGGAATATCGCTCTCCGATAAATCCTGAAGAACGCCGTATTGAATTATGTTAATTACTTCATTTTTTCCTTGCATAATATTACGACATTCATTTTCTGAGTCTACCCGGTATAATCTGACAATAATACAATACAGTAATGAAAAGAAATGGATGCGTATAGATCAATTATGTAATCTAGTCATAAATCTAACAGTACAATGAAATGGGGTTTAAAATTCCAAAATTACAGGTCTAAAAATCGCCAATAAAATCGCATAAAAAATTTTCAAGCCTCTGGATCCGCGCCTGACTTCAATAAAGAAATAATAATTATGAAATTTTAGGTTCATATTCTAAGAACATGCATAGCCAAACAAAAGTCGTAGCATGTTCCACTTCATAGGTTCCACTGGATGAAGATTTATATCATCGTAAGCCATATTCATATCCCAAATATCAAGGTAGACAACTCGCTCACGAAATTCAGAAAATACCTCCATAGTAACTGTTTCGGCAAATGGACCGATGTAATCGTTCAACGCAGGATGCCATTTTTTAATATACATACCCGGACCTTTAACTGCCACAAATAAATTTTTATTTCGCCTCATCGCCCGACGTAGAGCAACGGTAATTTTGCGAAGCCTTTCGCGAAGTACATAATAATGATGACGGGCAAAATGAGCGTATAAATGAATAACAAATATATGTTTGCCCTCCGTCGGTATGTCATCCAACATCTCACCAACTGATTTACCCCTCAATCTGCCTTCTTTTGGAAGCTTTTCAAAATTCAATATAGACACCGGCAGATTGTGAGAATACCATTGCATTTTAAAGTTCATGTTTTTGGCAATGCATTCTTGTAACTTAGCCCAAATTTGTACATGTGTGCCTACGTAATGGTAAGTTAAATTGCACTCCGTAAATTCAACCATTCTTTTAAACCAACTCTTTGTAGTCGAGTCACCAGTAAGAATAAGAGTTGTGTTTTTTAAACAATTTTTGATATCTGCATCAGTTCGGTTAATTTGACAATAAGTTGGGAAATATTTTCCTTTAGAAACATAACCTGTTGGCAGTGACATATCCCAGGTTTTGGATTTTGGTAATCTGTGACACACAGGCAGTAGATGTCTCTCGTTATTCTCGGTCCCTGTCAAAAAAAAAAAAAAAAATAATAAAAAAAAAAAAAAAATAAAGTCCTCGATAGAAATAGAATGAAGAAAATAATAATCGCCTTTGGCGATATGCTCTCTTTTCCATTAAGAGATAAGCATCTTCAATATTCCACCAATATGATTAAATTACAGATCTATATTTCGTTTCGTTTTTTATACTTTCGGTAGCCTACACTACACGAAGATTTGACCGGTCGTAGCGAAAGGTCGCGTCAGAGGTCATACGAGCGGCTTTTGACCTATGAGGTCAGACAATTGATTAACCAATGTTACTAGTTGAGTACCCACAGCTCCTAGCAAAACATACCTAAAGCTCACAGTAACAGACTGTTTCATTGACTAATCCCCCACACCATTCAGAACACGTCACTGATAACAACTCTTCTAGATCTTAGTGTAGTAAAGACAAGTAAAACGACATTTTGAACTATAAAAACGAAACGAAATAGGATCTGTGTTTTAATCAGATTGATATTCCACAGATAAAATGGGATGGGATAGTGGCGGTATGGGCGTTGTGGTAAGCCTTCACATACTATCTTACATTAATAACGAAAAACATTGTTTACATGGCTTATATTTATGCACCCTTTCCGCATACTTCGAAATACAGTAATTGTTATCCATAGAACTATTGTGTTTATTTAAACAAATACTACGTGAGAAAAACACAAAACAATAGGTTGTTTTACTAAATATAATGTGACTATCTAGTCCGCCATGTTTGTTTTCAAGAGAGACGTATTTGATGCGTTGATATATTTAGTTTAGGTTTTATTTAACCGGAAGTGGTTTCAATACAGAAGTAAGATTTTAAGAACCGAGGTAAGGTAATTTGTTACAAACGAGAATTGATCGATTTCCATTTTGTCAGAAATCAGAAAATAAATTATGTATAAATCTGTCAATACCTTTTGCTACAACTTTAACCTCTGCAAACACCCTGAATGTATCTCCACTGAAATATGAAACAGCTCTGTTTCTAAACTGGTCTAATAAAGAAGGATATTCCATATATTGTGCTATCAGAGAAATTTTGCTAGAACAGCGGCACTGTGACCTACTCTTATATCAGATTTCAATCGTCAATGGATCTTTTACATGCACCCGAACGACTAGACAGCTGTTCTTGTCAGGCCCTCCTACCTGCACTAGTGATCAGGGGAAACCACGAGGTTAGGGGACCGTGTTACCCACTTAGTGAGCGTGGGTTCCCACTAAAATAACAAATTAATGATACTATAGCAATATAGTAAATAATACTATAGCAAAAGTAAAAATCATTCTCAAGTCATTACTATCATATAACCCTTACCAGCGATTATTTTCATCAGAATCTGTCTATCTCGAAATCTTAACTAAAGATAAAATCCTTTTTTGATTGGCTAAGCACTAACATTAATCTAATATTATCCAACCAAATTACTAAAATTTGGCTTTAATTTTAGTTAAAATTTCGCGATTTACTTTAGTAGTTAGGACAATATTGGTGTCAGCCATTATCACATATGGTAAGCTTACTCTTCCGGACACCTGTTACCACTGTTTCTCGTGTATTTTGCTGAATACACTATTTTGCCTCAACAGTTTTTTTAGGACTTTGAATTTTGAATAATGACTTGGATTGTTTGTACTTGCTTTTATTGTGTATGTGATAGAACTGGTTAAACACGTTCCAAATATAATATTAACATAGAAATCATTGTTACGATAGATGCGTAATGAAGATTTCAAGAAACGAAAAAGGCGAAAGCAATAGAAATAAGAGAATTATCCTTCTATATAAATGACTAAGTGACAAGTGATTACAGGTATATTGACGAAATTGTGCCCACTAATAATTCCTTCGAAAACCAAAAGTTGTTCTACGAGACTGTGGGAGATAGCCTTAGAGAACGAACGGACAATGTGATTTGCCCGGACCGAATTTTTGGATAGTGGGGACGCCAGCACATTTTTGATTTGGATGTTTTAAAATAAACGTAACATAATCACCACTGCGACCGGTTGCTAAGTTGTTTGTTTTACTTTTGTGTATAAATAAAATTGCTCAATACAGATTGTACGGTATGCAGTATCCGCATACAAGCGAAATGTGACCAAAAGTACACAAAAACCCACAGAGATCAATTTTAAAATAAACACATTCGCAAGAACTTTAATATTCGTCTTCACATAAATTATCAGTCAGTGGATAATCGTCTGTTAGCTGTTATCGGGCTCTACTTCAGCCAGTAACGACAACTACTTTTGGCATGATTTACCGATTCTTCAAATTTATTTTACGTCGTATTAACCGTAGCAAAGATAACTTCCAAAATATGTTATGCATTTTTTCTATAATATAATGTAATATTGGTTGACACCGATATTGTCCTTTCAGTACAGAGCCTTTTTTAAAATAAATAAATAAATACCTTCTCATTAAATATCCTTCTGTTTTGCGTATGGCGAGATCTATTAGATGGTAGTCCTGTATTTCTACTATGTCCTTACATGTCAGATTTGTCGAAGGCGGGGCCCCGCAATACCACTCATCATAGCCATTTTCAAACGTCATATTACACGTGACATGATATCCGGGTATATTTGGACGAGAAGAGCATAACGTGGACTGTTTAAAATCGCCTTTTTGATAAGAACCTTGGTAGTAAAACAGCGCATTCAATTGACGGCCCCATTTCAGGAATTTATAACGCTCTTCTCGATAATATGGGATATATATTAGAACAGTGTTTGTTCCATTCCATAAAGTAGGAATGGTTATGATGTATGAACCATTATTAAAATCCTTAGCACGACCTGCTATTCCCATCTGTTTAGATTCTTCAAACATCCTTATTCGTATATCATCACCACCACGTTTAACTTTTCTACCGTAACCATTATAAAGTTGCAGTTTGATCTGTATATCTTCACCAACTTTATAAAAACCGCCTTTCGGACCTATTACCGTGACTTCAGATCTTTTTATATCCGGTAGTTCGCGCATATCCTTTACAGGTTTATCATTCAATGTCATTATCTCATAAGGTAACAAGGCTTCATTGGCTATAATTCTGTTGTCAAAACGTGTTTCCATATTCATGACGGGGTTTGACTTGAAACAAAGGCATTGTATTCCATGACATGATGTCATCGCTTTTAGTTCCGTGGGACATTTAATTGTACAGTTAGTGCAACGCTTTGTTAAGCTTAATATCGACTGTTTTACATCAGGTATGTATATAAAATGACTAGGGTGTACCCGTGTTGGAATTGACGGCCCTTTGTAGTTAACTAGAGTTGTGCGTCCTGTCAGAACACCGACCCCAGCTTGTTTCGGATGTACGGTCGTTGAAAGTGGCAATCCTTTAACTATTACTGTTGGCGGCACTTTCTGGTTAACTAGAACACCGACCCCCTCTTGTTTTGGATGTACGCTTTTTGGGTGTACGGTGGTTGAATGTAGCGATACCTTAAGCTTAACTACTACTGCACTTCTGCAAAACAAAAGATAAATAATTATTTTGTACTGGTCTGTATACTATTTATTGTTCCTACATTTAACCCATGTAGCAATATAGTCGTGGTGACATTGTTTTTAAAGATTATAGACAAGGAATGAGGAGATAAGATATAGTTTTATGTTTCTAACATATTCACATAATATGTAGTATGTACTAAATATCACTTAGAGTAAAATGACATATTGTTTCATAAAAAGAGTAGTTTAGCCAAAACATAACTTGCTCTATATGTCAACAACATGATAATTAATATGTCATGGGAAATTTATCTAGTAAATTTCCATGACCATTTAAAGGTAGGTTTTGACGTCATTGGGCTCAATTAACCAATCTCTCTAATTATTTACATCATGTTTGACCAATTAGATAATTGAATGTCCAAAACCAGTTGATACAAAATTAGGATACTCGTGAGAATTCAGCAGACTTCGATTAGATTCCAGAGGGTTACCATCTAAGAGGTTGAGAAGAGTTTAGTTGTATGTATACCTATGCTACATAAAAGGTAAAAACGAATTGTTGCATTGTTATAACTGAAGAAGACAAACGTCTTAAGAAACCAGTAAGAAGTAAACACAACGTGAGGGAGAAGCAAAGACGATCAGAGATAAATCCTAGACGATCACAAGGCTACGAAAATATGTAGTAAGAAAGGATGCATGGGTCATACATAGGATGTGGAGACCGGTTTATGAAAGGTCCGCTCCCCACGTCAGACAAAAAGGCCCATGGTGCTACACATACTACAGATTGACACACGTGTGTACATGTTTTGTATTAGTTCACGATAAACTTTGTAACCACAGACATTCTCAACAACAGAATAAGCGCATACAACGATCGAATAGTCCTAGGAAAAGTACAACACAAGCCCCTGAATATGTCAAGACAAACCATAGATCTCCGAGAGGGACATATGTGACATTTTCAGAGGTAGTCAAAAGGAATCGACAGTCGAAACCAAATAATAGGAATATAGTGAAGACAGAAAATCATCATTTTTTAGGAATGAGCCAAAGTCCGCAGAGAGACAAGTGGAAACAGAAACGCGGAGGTAAACAAAGATCCTAAAATCATTAACACAGCTTCAACATTACTTTCAGAAACTGATATAAAATTATTGTCTAGGGGCTTTAAATTTACCCCAACACCAAAACAAAACAAAGAACTTCTAAAATCAGAATTATCCAGCTTTTGTCGAAAACTACGATTGGTAGAATATTTGACCGACTTTCCGCATTCAGATCAAGATGAAGATGGGAATATTATTCAGGAAAGTGGATCGGAAAGTCTAGTCCGTAATAAATCACAGTTCACACCCAATCCCGGTAGAGATGTTCACCTAGACAATTATATTCACACAATATTAGATCAGGGTATCCAGACATAAGCTTGCAAATCAAATCTATCACCTGTAGGAAGAAGTAGCTTACAGAAACTTTCAAATAATGAGAATATTATTATCAAAGAAGCCGATAAAGGGGGTGCTATCGTGTTGATGAACAAGCTGTACTATAGACAGAAAATCATAGAATTATTAGGGGATTCTAATTACTATAAATTGTCAAATTTAAATAAGGAACAGAAAGTGAAAAATATAGTAATTAGATTTATAGAAAATCATAGAGGAGAAATGACAGAAAAAGAATATGCTTACTTGACCAAATTTCAGCCTAACCATGCGAATTTTTATGGATTATCAAAGATTCATAAAAGCCAGGAAATTCGAAATGCAGTAATGGAACAAAGACAGGAAGTGATTACCATTCCAGACCCTACTGATTTGAAATTTAGACCGGTTGTAGGTGGACCAAATAGCTCAACACAACGTTTAAGTAACTTTATGGATATTATTCTCAAACCTCTATCTAAGCACATCAAGAGCTACATACGAGATGATATAGATTTCTTATGTAATTTACCTAGTAAAGCTGAACTAAATAGCGTACTTGTCACGTTTGAAGTTGAAAGCTTGTATAGTAATATTGAAATTTAACTGGGCATTTGATCTATACATTTCTGACTCGATAGATTCCAATCCGAAATACCCACACGTTTCTCCAATACTTTTATCATAAATGCAGTCATGATAGTCATTTCCAATAACATTTTTTACTTTGATAAAAAACTATTACTAGGCTACTATCTTGAAGAAATTTGGTACGCTAATATTGGAGAACGTTTTGGTTTGGAATTAAAATTACAGATTGAACATTAGACTGGTGGCCAGTCTTCTCCACACACCAAAAATTGGCCAGTCCTCTCAAAAAAAAAAAACGAAAAAAAAACGTAATCTCTAGAGACTGGGCAAATAGAGCTTCATGGTTATCTCCCAAAACTTAGACAGCCATAATTTAGACAGCCATAACTTAGACAGTGGAGTAAGTTATTAATTAACACAACACTCATAGCTGCAATGGAACAGTCCTAATCAGTGGTGATATTGGCCCATATGGAGATTAAGTTTGTTGAGATGTTTTGATTTGAAAATGAATGTCTTTGCAAGTTTGATTATCAAAACAATAAGTTATATTAAAACTGTTGAGGTGCATTGATTTGAAAATATATCTAACTTTGATCCAAGGGTGATTATTAATCATTTAAGTATGTGCAAGAAGCTGAGATGTTTTGATTTTAAAATGTCTAACTTTGATGCAAGTGTGGTTAATGAACAGTAAAGGATGTGTAAGCAGCTGAGATGTTATTGACCAGTAAAGGATGTGTAAGCAGCTGAGATGTTTTGATTTCAAAATATAACTTCCTTCGAACTTTAAACAGCAATATAAAATGACTGACCCTGATGTAAAGACATTATCGCAACATGGCTGGACTGCGAAAGGTAGACTTTGTCACATCACAGAAAGGAACTCCGCAAGTTTTCCTCGACGGTTTTCTGTACAACAGAAATAAAGTGAGACAGACCTGCACACACTGGCGATGTGTAGTTACTGCATGTTCCGGAAAGTGCACCACTATGGGTGACTTTTGTCAGAATGTCAGCGACCACATTCACCCTCCCGAAGAAGCAACCAAGATCAAGTTCCTCAGCAACCTACGGAAGAGACCAAGAGAAGAGACCACACACCCTCTACCATAACGAGATCGCTGCCGGCCTTCTCCAGTGTCAGCAACGCCCTGTATCGTCATCGCCGGAAGACTACCTGCTTGCCCAAGAGTCTCCCTGAAGTTGCCCTTGATGAAGCGTGGACCAAGACATCAGATGGACTCTTTCTGCACAACACACAAGAACCAATAACAACCTGGAGGGATTTCACAACAGGTTGAACCGCTCTCTCCCCCACCGACATCCCAACATCTTCCGCTTTGTTGGCATCATCAAGAGAATCGAGAACGCAGATCGAGCGAAACTGGCTGGGTTTATATTTGTTAATAAATCTGCTTTAACATACCAATGTTACAATTTGCTGTTGTTTTGAACTAGCTGTCTAAGTTTTGGGATTTTTCTAGATTTTCTTGGACTGTTCCATTATCAAATATAGGTAAGAGGTTAAGGATTAGTTGTGCACTTGACCGTTAATGTTGTTGTTTTAAGCTGTCTAAGTTTTGGCAGGTTACCGAGCTTCATTCTCATCTAGTAGGCCAATCTGCATTATATAGGTCGTGTGACGTCGTGCACGGGATTACTGCATTTGCACTGGCAAACTGGTGTAGGTGCGAGATGTTTGTTGTGGATAACAGTTATTGTTATTTAGTGATACTTTAACGATCTAAGAATTTTGTTGACGGACAATATGATAATATCTGTCGAATGAACGGATACAACGTATGGGATGAGGTGAATGAACATAAATAATTACACACGACATCATTATAACAACTTAACGAAGCCAGTTCATGCTTATCGGGACGAAGCCGAATGGAAACAAAAACGTGACATCAGCCCGCAGACGGTTTCAGCATGACTGCTTTGCACTCCATTCGAGACGCATGATTCATGAAGGTAAATATCGAACTTAATTTATCTTAGACATCACATTTACAAATTCTTGTCACGTGACTCGGGGCTTGCTTGACAACTGTCAATCATTCCAAATAAACATGACAAGAAACGCCCATTTTATTCTGAAGCTAGCAAATTGTCCGGTCTCTGGTGCTGGTTACAGGTTTACTCAAATTTTTTTTTTTTTATACAAATGGAAACGAAAGTGTTGGTTTACTAAAAATTACTACTTTTATATAAATCGAAATGTAAAATAAATAGAAGAGACTGGGCCAGTCTAATTGAACATTCGTGGAAACGTTTCTTAGATGATTGCTTTATCATATTTGTTAAGGATAATGTTTTATTAAATGAATTATATCTCATGCTTAACTCACTAAATGAAAGTTTAAATTTTATAATAGAAAAAAACTTGAAATCAATTAACCTTTTAGATGTAACAATAACATTATCTGAAAATGGGGACATTACAACGGATCTATATTATAAAACTACTGACGCGCACCAGTATTTAGATTTCAATTCATGTCACCCTTCACATACAAAAAGAAACACCCCGTTTAATCTTGCCAGGAGAATTTGTACAATCGTATCATGTGAAAAGAAAAAAACTCATAAGGTTACAAGAATTAAAACAATTCCTTCGAAATCAAACCTTTTGGTTTAATAGAAAATGTTATTAAACAAGCATTACAAGGAAGTTTTAAGAAAACCTAAAGTTTCAGGTAAACAAAATAAAATTTTGACTTTAGTTACAACACATAATCCTATGGACATAATTAGACTTTTTTACCACAGTTATTTAAAATAGGCTGTGATTTAGCCACGAAAATCGTTTCATTTTGTCTCAGCAAATTCCAGGTGAAAATCTGACCTCCTTTGCTGCACAAGTAAACAAGAGAGTCGCCATTGTAGTACACATTTCTATTGCGATGTTTTGCACAATCAGACCAGCACTCGAATTACGCCTCGGATTATATTTGTCAAGTGCAGCCATAATGTGGTGAAGAAATAAAATTCTAAGCCAATCAGAAACCAGAAAAGCAATCAACGTCATTAGGTCAGGGATCAATAGCCAAACATAGACCAGGGAATACCTTTTACGAGACGAAACACGTTGGCTTGTTTACATTTGTATGAGATAATTTTTCTGCAAATATTATTATGCCTGAATTACGGGACAGCAACATCAGATACAAGTTGTGTTGAGACCGTAAACACGGTTAGCCCCTGATTTGCGGCAAAAATATTGTCAAAAGCGAAATTGTATCAATGAATGTGATATTTCCTAGAAAAGAGCATTTTTCCATTTTATTTCAATTAAACAATATCCAAAAGAAATATAAATATAATATACAGATGAAAACGTTTTTGGCAAGATTGAAATACTGGTTCGGTATAATAATTTTATATAATGTTGAGAAAAAGACAAAAAAAATAAATAATACCATCTGAGCCCACTGATACAACAGAATATTAATAATGATTCACCTCACAACTACCTCTGTAGATGCACCAATTATACTTGTTTTTGTGGGGTTTTTTTTTAAAAAAAAAAAACCCTCAATTTAGACATATTATAAGAGATGTCAAATAAGTATACATTTATTTAAAAAAAGAAATACAGTAATAAAAAATGAATGCTTTTATATACTTCCTCATAAAGTATTCAACAACAACACTCGATGGCATGAGATTTATCCGATATTAAATAGATTAAAACGGTTCAGCGATACTTTGATTTAATCAAATATGGAGGACCGAGACTTAATTTCGATCAACCAGTACAGTGGTTGAAATTGTTGAACACGTCTGTCAAACCTTCAAAGGCTAATTATTCATTTTACATTATCTTCTTTTGAACTATTATAGCAAGAAAGGCTAGTTCTTTATCTAAATCTTATATAATGTATCTTTAATGAAAATGTATATAATAATAACATCATTAAAATAGCGTATTAATACTGGAGAATGGTTTCTAAACTGCTTTTCAGATTTTTATATCCACAGAATCGGGCCCTTCGCCAGCTCATAAAATTGTGGTGGGGAGCTACGGAATGTTTTTTTTTTGGGGGGGGGGGCTGTGGATGTGGCCGGCTAAGAATACTGTATGGTGTATGCCCGTCTTCCATTAGCCCAGGTTAGGTGCAAAAGAGTAGGACGTTAAACCCCAATTCATTTCATTTCATCTACCTGCCAAGGGAAAGCATGCCAGCATCGGGATCGAACCCGAGACCTTAGGCTTACTGAGTAAGAGCCTTACTCATTGTGCCTTCTTTTTAAAGAAACAAGTTAGTTCAAACTTACCCATCTTGTAAAATAACGTACCGGTAACAGGCTATGTAAATTCCATAAAAACAAACACAGAAAACAACAGATTTCTTAATCCAAGCCAACTTCATTATCACAAGTTTTCCTATATTAGTAAAACCAATTCCGTACTGGTATTTAACTAAGCAAAAGCTGAAATCTGGAAATACTTTTATGTGCGTAAAATATTTCCAAACAACCAAAGACAGACGCCGTTCAAACCCTTTTCATTTCAAATACCCAGTGGATTGTAGCCCTCTTTACGCTTCAGTCAACCACGATTTGAGTAAATCCCATGATTTGTAGCACATTGTCGCGTCTCGTGTTCTAATGATTCAAGCATGGTTAAATGGACAATAAACCCCTGATAAATACGTAACAGGAAGTGTTTATCTCCTAACTGATCCACAGTGAAATTTCGCTTGGTCGCTACAATCACTGATGTATCTAGACACCATTAAGCGTGTGTGTGTGGGAGGGGGGGGGGGCATTACCTTTCTGTAGGGTGGGGGGGGGGCGAACATTTTGAGGATATTTTCGAAAAGGTCATTCTAACAGACTGTTGTAATCATCATGCTATGAAGTTAGCTAGGCGTCTAATAAGCATTTCAAAATAAGTTTTCAAACAAAAAAAAAATAGCTTTTTTAGGTTAATATAAGGAACTGTGTATACTTTAATGATTGTTAGAAATTTCTGGGCGGGGGGGGGGGCATTTCACGCGGGGGGGGGGGCCTTCCCGCGCCCCCTGTAGATACGGGCCCGGAACTATAGTTGTCTGGCCTGCACTTACAACTAAAGGTCAGTCATCTTGGACAGAGATAAAAGACGCCCCTCGAACTATGAAACAGATTGCATTTGTAGGCGTTACTGTCAATAGTTGGTCAGCGTTAAGTTCTATCACGTGATAGAGCCTAAGAAGCAAGGCCGCTGTTGAGCGAGACTTGATCACCCAGTTCCTATGCACATATCGAGTAATGATAGGTTTATAAAGGGACTGGGTGATACAGACTTCTTTTGGCCTTATTTCGGGCTACTTCCGGGCTGGCGAAGTTGAATATCGATAAGTGATAGCTTTTTAAGTTTGATTTGTTATTAATAACAAAGGGACCAATTTAATTACATCGGAGGGTGAATAATGATCAAATAAAGTCCCGTTGGCAATAAAAATGACATGAAGTGTTAGACCGAGTGAGTATTGGGAGATGACAGCAGACAATATATCATAAACAAGTCATAACAAAGATGTCGTCTGCTGTACCTTATATACTATATATGATACTATACTGTTATAGTCAAGCAGTAGTAAGAAGTTTTATTTTAATCCCTTCAAGTGCCTGTGGGTTTATGCAGGGAAAAGAAATGAAATGGGGTTTAACATCCTACTGCATTGCCTAAACTGGGCTAATGAAGACGGCACACGTCATACAGTGCGCTATGAGGGAAATTCTTCCCGAGCAGCGGCACTACGGCCTACTCTTATCGAATTCCAACTGCCAAGGGATCCGACTGACTAGACAGCTGTCATTGGCAGGCCCTTCATCCTGCATCAATGACATGGTGAAACCACGCCGGGTAATCTGCATGAATTTTCTCGAACAATGCAGGGATCGAACACCCGATCTCCCGACAAGCGAGCATAGGCGTAGGAGCCGGCCAAAAATTTATTTTCGGGCAATGAAAAATTCGACGACGTTTTTTTTCTTTTAACGTTTAGAGAAAAAATATAACTAACTTATTTCTATGAGATCCACACTGCCCGAAAAGTATTTTCTCGTCTTTTTCTTGTCCACTGCATGTCAGAAAATATGCCCGAGACTCTTTTATGATAGGTATGCCCGAAAAAAATTATTTTCGGGCATACCCATCGACGACCTTTTTTTTTCTCTATTAACGTTTAGAGAAAAAATATAACTAACTTATTTCTATGAGATCCACACTGACCGAAAAGTATTTTCTCGTCTTTTTCTTGTCCACTGCATGCCCGAAGCTCTCTTGTGATAGGTATGCCCGAAAAAACGGTAATGCCCGAAAATTGGTACTGCCCGAAAACCAGGCATCGGACCGGAAAACGGCAGAGGAAACGAGCCAAATGGAAAACTGCTATAGTAGAGTATAATCCATACAGTCACATTATACACCGTTGGCAATTTACATACATTGCTTCGACCATCTAGGTGCAGGAGCCGATCAAGTACAACACAGTACGCCAAAGGACCATTATCGAATTACGTCCTACTACCCCAGTTTTGATAAAGTGATTGGTGAAATAGAGTCCAGATTCGATATGGAGGATCAGAGTGTACTTTGCGCTCTAGGTGATGTGGTTTTAAATGATAACCCTGACATCAGCAGCTACTCCAAGGTTGCCGAATTTTATCATATGGACAGCGAAATATTACAGGTTGAGAAGAAAAACTATTTGAGCATCATCAAATTACAGGCCAAGAAGTCAAAAGATAAGAAAAAGGCCAAAATTATCAACAGCGTGAACAGCCGCCCATGTTGTTGAGTATATGTACGAGACAGACCAGTGTAGCGTATTAACTCAATTTTATTTGGCGGTGTCTATATTAGCTACAATACCTGCAACATCATGTAGCGCTGAAAGAGCTTTCAGTGGGCTACGCCGTCTGAAAACTTGTCTGCGAAATACCATGGGTCAAGCTAGGCTAACCAGTCTAGCTCTGATCAACATTGAGAGGGTTTTTATTAAAAGGCTACTTGAGAAACTGGACGAAATTGTGAACATTTTTGCTGGACGTCATGGCCGTGCCTCTCACTTTTTCTAAAAAGACTATTGGACTACTTGAGAAACTGTACGAAATTGTGAACATTCTGCTGGACGCCGTATGGACGGGCCTCTCATATTTCGAAAATGTTTTACTTTTGTTCATTAGTCCTGATTTGTACGATCAATCTGGTGAGACGATTATCTCTGAATATCAAAATATTGTTTAATTAATCTAGTACCTAGTGGTAGAATTGATTTATATTATATTACATTGATTATATATAATAAATATAATATACTATATATTGAGCATATTGATTTAGATATATATTATATTATATTGATTTCGGGCAATTTTCTCTTATGCCCCCCTGAATTACTATGAGCTCCTACGCCTATGCTAGCGAGCCAGTGTCTTACCCTCTTACTCACGTAATCCCCCGGTTATGCGGGGGAAGGAAAGATTGAGGAAAACAACCTGAATTTTTTTTCCTGATTTTTTTCCCCAGCATAACCGAAGCCGAGGACATTATCTTGCTTATGTTTACATGTACGTAAATGAAAATATTCCAGAATTCCAGTAAGAAAAACCTCTTATTTAGATTAGTATGTAGTCTCGGTCACCCAGAACCCCCTAGTCTTGAACGTACGGAGCAATGACGTATATATATACGTCATTGGTACGGAGTGTCTGGGTCGGTTGTCAAATTTTGACGAAGTTTACTGGATAATCTACCACATAAAAAAAACAAACTCACGGTTACGCATGGCTAAAGTCTCGGTAAGTGATAGATGTTATAAAGCGAGGATAAAATATATCCCACAATTTACTTGGCACACCTATTATTAGAAACAAAAGAGACGAGAGCATGGATCGCGACGTAGAATTAAGAAGATTGTGAGAAGCCACACGTCTAATTCATGACGACAGAAAATTACCATTTCAATTAAAACCTATACAAACAAAATTTTTATATGTTCTTTCAAGCGATAAGTCATACATTACAGCGCAGTAGACCCCATCGGATCTATTCACTTGAAATTTGCAGAAGGGCGTAGGTCGAATTTCTTTAGTGAACCAGTGAACCTATGTTTTTGTAACTAGCCCATCACTATAATTATAATAATAATATGACCAAAAAAATATTTTAATGTATATGTGTACAATTAGACAGAGGTTCAACTCGTCTATGGGTAATTATCTCATGGGTATGCAAAGTTGAATGTTTTTGTGTCACTCAGGTTTTTTTTTCTACTATTTTCTACTAAAATTTAAACATATTGTATTCAACTCATCTTTATTTTTACACTAAATTCGACAGAGAAATTAGGATTTATTTAATATTAACATATTTTATAAGTATCAGGAGAATGAGTGCCTATGGGTATGATTTTCAATGTCACTAACACTACATGTAATTTTAAGATTGGTCTTTCCTATACTGATTAAAAAGATAATCAATCCAATCAGGGTGAATAATCACCTACCAGGACTATTGTTAGATATGATATACAACAGAGTCGTTGAGTGTGGTTGTAGAATCCTTAAAATTCAAATTTTAAATTGTCACTCTCAAAATGCTCAACACCGCAACACTGACAGTTTTCCCGCGGTAAAAATTAACCATAGAGGCGCGGGTGACTTCACCACGTGTCATCGGCCGTCTTTGTCAATCTGCTCTGGGCCTGCTAGAAAAAAGCTCTCTCAAGATCATAGATTTACAGGTAAATCCAATCAAAGTTCTAAATTTGCTTGCGTGTATTAATTCATAATCAACACCGTAACGCAGTTTTCTTTCATTTATACCCGATTGGATCAGAAACAATGTATATATTTGAATTTAGAATGGTGTACGGATACCTGACGTACACTAACGGCGTTTCTCACACATGCGCTCAACTCCGTAACGTTAACTTTTGTTACGGTGTTGAGAAACCGTTAGGGTATTGAGGTTTGGTTCACCAATGCTTAAATTAAATCTTATATTATTATCAACATAATTATGTAGAAGAAGATCGAGTTCCTTTAACATAACGCTATATGTTAAACAACAAATAAGCGATGATACAATCAATAAATAATAATAATATGGAGTCTTATAATGGACTAAAATCCACATCACAATGGCGAAAGGCTTATAGCGCAATATCCGTAAATAAAACAACATATCCATATCTACAACAATTACATATAATTAACACTTTCATTTCAGAATGAACCTGAGTCCTAAAGAACGGGCACAAAGATACAAAGATAAGATAAGGGCCGAATTTCTGCCCACTAACAATTCCTTCGAAGATCAAAAGTTGTATGAGACTGTGAGAAGATATTGGACAAATAATAAAAAAAAAATGGATTGCCACAAGAAATGAGAACGCGAAAGAAAAACAGAAAAAGTCTGTATATTACTACTAGTATGTTTTTATAAGGTATAGAAGGAATAAAAACATGGGAATGTACGAACTATTTCTATTTTCCTCGTGTTCTCTTATCTAATGACACTCAATTACTTTATTAAATTGTTTTGATATCCTCTTGCAGTCCCATATAACAACTTTTGGTCTTCGAAGGAGTTATTAGTGAGCAGAAATTCGGCTGTGTATCTGTGATCACTCTTCACTTCTGTCAGTTATATAGAGGGATAACTCGTGTTTTCCTTTTGCGTTCGTCACTTCCCATTCATCAAACATCCATTGCTCATCTATCTTCGAAGGAGTTATTAGTGAGCAGAAATTCGGCTGTGTATCCGTAATCACTCTTCACTTCTGTCAGTTATATAGAGTGATAACTATTGTTTTCCTTTTGCGTTCGTCACTTCCCATTCATCAAACATCCATTGCTCATCTATCGTAGTAATGATCTCCATGTTAAAATTATATTTGAAATGTATTTAACCAGTTATCACTGACTGACACCAATATCATCCATTATCTATGATAACCTTACTTGGGCATAATTAAACAGGCAGACGAAGACGGGGTTGAAGTGTCTACCATGCAACCCATTGGCATAAATAAATTTATCTGGCCATCTCAACTTGATAGGCCTATCACATGGTATGAATTTACCAAAGTAAAGCAAGGCTGACACTTGTACGATTCCGTGGCACGCATTGGCACGACTCGAATCGGCACGACACCGTCCGATTTCCGCAAACTCGTTGTGCCAATGCGGGAAGTGCGTACACAATGTGCAAACGATGCGTGAACTCGTCGTGTCAGTTCGTGTCAATGTGGATACTGATGGGCACGACAAAATCGTGGCCAAAAGTCGTGCAAGTGTCAGCCTGGCTCAATAAGTCTCGTTCGTGAACCAAAACAAATCAGCACCAGGCGTGTGATTTTTTTTTAAATAGAGGTTTGGGCTGAAGTTGCAAAACTGTATCAAAAACAACTCAATTGATTGGTAAGATCATATCCAACAGTACATGTGTTTGGAATAAAATGTTCAAGAAATTACTTGTTCTTGAAGGGTTAATATATCAAAATAGCTATCGCAAATATTTTTGAGTTAAGAAGAAAACTGCTATGTAAACATATTGGTTTTACAGTGTTCAGCGTTACTGTTTGTTATAAAATGAAATCATTAAGTTAAACGCCCTACTGGGCTAATAAAGATGGGCATGCACCTATTCTTATTTGATACCAACTGACATGGGTTCTTTTGGTGTGCAAGCCAATAAATACACGAGAACTCGGTTTTCCATCCCATCCGAATGACCTGCAAGTCACCGTGGCTCTCCTGTGTGTTATATAAACCTACCAATTTAAAAGTACCCCCTCTGGTTATTATTATTTTTTTTTTTTAAAAAGTTGATATAAGGGCATATGTTATCTCAACACCGTCACGAAAGTCAACACTGTCACTGCAATTCAACACCGTCACAGCGGGCAAAAATCACTCATTGCTACTGTTTTTAAGTTAAGTAACCATTTTATGGGCGGGCAGAAATATTAGTTGACCAATTTGTGCTACTTAAATCATGAAATCAATTGCAAAATCATTTTTTTTATACTGAGATAAACTAAAATACAATTACCAAAAATGGTGTGAATTGAGGCTTGTGGTACAAACCACACATTACAACGAAGAAATTATACCGGTACAAAATGAAATATTATTTTTGAACTGTAATTTCAGACAGGTAAATGTTTTCGTGTTGATTTAACACATTTTTTTGCCTATACAATACCGTTACGGTGTTGAGATTTTGTAACGCATGGTCCACTAAAAGCTAAAATTTTTGTGTTAAAGTTCTAAAGACGTAGAAGATACTAGTTGTTGAAATGATGTCAAAAATATATTGGTTCGAGATGGTTCAAGAATCCGGAACATAAATTCCATGATTGCACACTCATGAGATAGTTACCCATATACCGATATGGTGTTAATCATGGAATAATAATAGTCTATTTATATTGTGCAATATCTAAGCATGAGCATGCTCAAAGCGCAGTCTAAAAGTGATCACAGCTGTCATAGAGTAAATATACACAGAAAAAAAACACATTTTTGGCAGAGCCCTTCGGTGCAGCTTCTTAGCGCAAGGAGATCAACACTCTTTTTAGTTAATTACATAGGCGTACGGGGTCGATGACAGTTAGGGGGGGGGGGGGGCAGAACCCAAAATGCCGGAAGAAATTTCGGCTTTACGGGGAGCGGCGCCGGTCTTCCTTGAGACGTGAAGAAGAGGAGCTTGCCTTGTATCCCCCCACCCCTCCAAAAAAAAAAAGAGAGAGAACAAAGCAACTTCAAAGTGGTATATATTATATAGCCTAACAAAACTAGCGGCGCGGGTTTTTTTCGGTAAGCAAAGAAGCGGAACTGACCCTGTAGAGACCACTAAGAAAATTTTGGAATATTTGCCGGCCGCAAAGGCATTTTCCTGCTATTCCAGCCCGTAAAAACAATGATTTATTAGATTTCGGGCTCTTTATTTTAGCAAGTACATAAAATGATTTTTTTTCTCACTTTACCGGTCTGCCCGAAAAGTAAGCTTGCCCAAAAGTTGGGGGGGGGGGCAGCTGAAACCCCCACCCCTTTCCCCCTGGCTCGTAATTAGAATTGCTAATTAACAGGATTATCCACTTTCAAGTATAGCGTATAGATGTTGTAGGAAGGAACCCGGGGAGGTCTTTTATGGGCCAGTAACAAATCCAATAAACTTGACTACAAACAATACACTTATAAGAGCCTTGCCAGTTGTTCCTTCTTTTAGTTACAGCCTCGTATAGTAGACCTGTAGAGACTGTTCGTAAATTTGGTAGGATTGGTTTAAAGGAGCTAAATCGCTAATATTTCGGATTTACAAATTGACCCAAATGGACCCCAAAGCATAAAATAATGTGAACTGATTGTACACGAAGTGATCCACATTCAATTGTTTCCATTTTGACTTTAATGTCAAATCAGTTATGTCCAGCGAAATACGACATGAGCCTCAACCCAATAGAAATTTCTAGTGTCTGGTTATTCCAGTTTATTGCGTATGGTCTCTATACAAGTTATGCACTCGGCAAATCTCGACAGATTCCGGAACGTTCCGGAACCTACATCTAGTCTCGGCTGAATGACAGTAAGTGATATTTACCTACGCCCATACATTTGCGATGCAGCTACCGGTTTACTTTAACAGGAAAACTTAACGCTATTACAAACAAACAAGACACCATGGGCGCAGCCATGTTTCATCCGGGACCTTTAAAGTAGTTCCAAGACACTAAGGGCGCAGCCATGTTTCATCCGGGACCTTTAAAGTAGTTCCAATATGGCGGAATTCGTCATACAGCCGAGACTAGATGTAGGTTCCGGAATCTGTCGAGGATTGACGAGTGATAAGTTATGCTATTGCCGTTTGACTGAGTCGTGGAAATTGTTTAGCCTTGTTCATTCTGATCACTTGTTACAAAGGATTGTAACAGTGTAAAATCTTCGATAATTATTAAAGACTGGAACTATCCTTGAGACTATTTATAACCGGAAAACATTTATAATATCATATACACAGAACAGCACCCCCGACAGGCAGAGTGACTGTCCTGGAAACGGAATGAAACCTAGAATCTTCTATAAATGTACAAATCGGTATTTATAATGAAATGGTATCTAAGTAATTAACTATGTACACTAATGTCACTAATAGCAAATAAAGATGAAAGATTAAAATATAAAAGATATTGTAATAAAATAAAACAACAAGATAGTAATTAAACTCGTTCATATGTCAGCTGCCAACCGTCTGTCGTTAGATTAGCAGCTTAACGTCTAATTAATAACCAAGGATTAATAGAAACATAAGAATAATAGAAATCTTTAATTGAATGAATGAATACCGAACGAATAAAATATTGAAAGAATGAAATAAAAACAATTAGTAAATTTGTCATCATTATAGGATGCTGAAACACAGCATCTTACATATTGGATATCAGAAGCCTACCTTTCCAAGGTGAGATAACAACATCAATGTTGTTTTGAATTGACAAATAATTCATGTTTTCAACGTGTAAAACTTTGGATGATATTGAGTTAGAGACTTAGCTACTTTAAAAAATACAAGTTCACATAATCATTCAATCATACAGTCTTAAGGATACGAAAACAAGCCATATGCATATGAATATCGCTTCAGGTACAATCGAATTCCGCCATATTGGAACTAAATGGTGCCCAGGGCTAAAACTAGGGCCAAATCTGGATCCGCTATAGGGGCTTTCAAGTTTATCCGATTCTCTTTAAACAAAGGACAACTTTGCAACGAAAACTCTACACACTTTACAAAAAACGCAATCTTTGGAATTTTCGGTAAAAGCAGCAAGTTTTCCTGTTAAAGTTAACTGGTAGCCGCATCGCAAATGTGTGGTTGTAGGTCATACAGCGGAAGCTAGATGTAGGGTATCGGAATCTGCCGAGGACTGCCGAGTACACTTGTCGCAACTTTATCTATATCTTTAATTCACACAAGAGTTAGATAAATTTGTCTTTCGGTTGGTTAACCGTCGTGTAGCTCATAGGTCTCTGACAGTTCCTGTCAGTCACTGTTAACAAGCAACTTATGGTCTTAAGGAAAAAAAGAGTCATTTCCGATCAGATTTTTGAATTACTATTCCATTTTAAAACAAGATCCCCAATCATCGACCAGTCCCTGATCATAATTTTGATTAAAATCCCCATTTCCGGTGCCACAGTTTGTGTGTGTGTGTGTGTGGGGGGGGGGCTTAAAATAGCCAAACTAAAAAGTTGCCTGACAAGGAACAGCGTCTAGGCGTTCGGGTGTCAATCAACGAAAATGGGGTTAAGTCCCGTGTACATCTGGGCATGCATGTAAAAGAACACATGACAGTTAGAATTCAATTTTTCTCCAGGTAAAATTCTACAACGCGTATGCGTGTCTTCCGGCGATTGGGGCAGAAAGGTAGATCCTCACGCATTCGTTCATTCGTTCGTTCATTCATTCATTCGTTCATTCATTCACTGTAAATTAAACAATGTAAAGTAACCTGTTAAGAAGAACAATTTATTTGTATTTCAGCATCAAGAACAAAGCATAATATATATACATTTAAATAGGCTTGTGGACGTATTGAGACATGCCATATTCTTTAAGATATAATCGTGTCATTAAAAAGGATAATCATTTAAAAAATCAACAATATACATGATAATTTAAACACAGTGAAACATAAAGAAGTCGAATAACAACCAAAACAGGCATTTCTTTATTTCATACATTTTAATGGATCTAAATCGCTAATATTTGGGGCCTAGAAATTGACACAAATGGGTCGCAAGCCATATAATAATGTAATATGAATGTATATAAACTGATTTACATTCAATCGTTTCCGTTTTTACTCTAATATCAAATCACCAGGTACACCAGGCGTCTCAATTGGATCACAATATATATAGCGTCTGGTTATTCAAGTCTACATAGTATTTATTGCGCACGCTAACCGTTTGAGATGTAACGTGGAGTATACCTAGCCTTGTTCTTTGGGCCCCTAGCTGAAAATGAGCCTGGAACGCCGTATGGTACACGATTCGTGTACCAATGGTAAAAAAGCCCATCTTTTCCTGGTAAGACCTCACCATATGGACAAATAATTTGTGTTAGAGACTTAGCTACTTTAAAGTGGCATTTTCATCAGTAATTTCTTTCTTTTATTTAGGGGGGGGGGCATCTTTTAAAAGATAATATTTAGAGTAATTTCAATGATTGTATATAATTTTGATAAATCACGCCAATCAATCAATTTTCTTTAAATCCCACTTGATTCAGTGATATTTTGAGTTATCTATACTTTTTAAGGCAGAACAGTAAGGCATTAAACTGCACACCATTTATGTATGCACAAAACTCATTAGATGGGCCAAGGGAAACTTATTAGATGTATCCAGGAAAACCCAATTCATGGATGCATTGAAACTTATTTTGAAGCCAGTATCTCGTGAAGTAAATCCTTTATCCTACAACGTCCAGGGTGGTTTCTCGAGTGGGATACGACCTTTATGAGAACGGGGGGCTAAGATCTCAGGGGCGGATCCAGAGGGGGGGTTTGGGGGGTTCACCCCCCCCCCCCCCCTGCTCAGCTACATAAAAAAAAATTTTCAACACTTTTTATGAGAAAAAATTCACGGTCTGTGCTTTGTCCTTTACCATCTGATGGTAGGGTGGGATGCCGATTCATATTCAAAACGCGAGATAATGATATCACAATTAATATGATAATATGAATTCATAATAAAAATTCATGTCAAACGGTGTTTGATTTCTCTCTTTTAAATGCTCGGTGTATGTATGTGGCTTGCCTACGTGATTTGGAGACGATGGTGGCATCACGCATTGTCAATTGTCGCATTTCCTTAAAAATGAATGTCCTATATGAGAGGAAACCGAAAGTGACAATCAAAGCAAAAGTATACAGCAACGACATAGACATACAGACTCAGACAGTTTGTTCGAACTCCCACACGGACTGGGTCTAGCGACATATTTGCAGTATTTCCTTCGGGACGAGTGTTCAATTAGATAGATTGGTATTGTCGTGTTTTACAACACTTTCGTTTTACATTTCAAAGTTCTCCTTGCAAAATTTTAACCGGTTATTCGCCGTAACATGAAGCGACAGAGCACCTTGGGTTCATTTTTTTTCCACTGCAAAAAGGTCGCGAAGCTCTGGGGAGGAACCAGGCGACAACGCTGAGCATGGTGCGTTCGCAACTAACGATAATACTGATGAAAATGTTGAAAAGGTAGAACATTCGAGTAGTAATAAAATGTTGTTGAAAATGAGAGTGATAATCATGACGATAAGGGTGATAAGATACGTCAAGAAAGTGAAGGGGGTGTACCTCTTAATCTTGTGCCCTCACTTGCACTGCCACCTTACAGTGACATTGGTAGGGCCGGCGATAGGTCTCAAATATCCGATAGTGACAAAATCAAGTACCTGAAAAATCGTATTAGGCCTCCCGCCACTTACAATTTTCCGAAGAGCCGAGGCAAACTGGCCTTTCAGTCCTCGTGGCTAGCAAAGTTTTCTTGGTTGACGCAGAATGGAGGCTACTGTTTACCGTGTGTGTTATTTGCTCGGCATGCCGGCGGAAGAGGACTCGAGTTAGGGCAGTTTATAAGTAAACCCATGACCAAGTTCAGTAATGCCTTGGGTAGTAGAGGTAAGGATAAATTAGGCCACCTACCTGACCACGAAACAAAAACCTATCACCAGAACGCCGTTGCAGACGCAGAAATCTGTTTATCAAATTCAGAGAATATTCAGAACAGGGTTGACGTTCAACTCATGCAGCAGAAAAAAGCATTATACGAGAAGAACACATCCGCCTTACGTAGTATCATCGACTGTATGATATTTCTCGGTAAACATGCACTGGCATTCCGTGGGCACCGTGATGACAGTACAGTAGAGGAAGGACATAACCAAGGTAATCTTAAAGCTCTGATACAGTTTAGGGCGAAAACCGACGAGAAACTTCGCGAATTCTTGAATTCGTGTCCTAAAAACGCAAACTATACATCGAAGACCATTCAGAATGAAGTCCTAGCGATAATCGGTGATAAGATTCGCGAAAGTGTAACAGATCAAATTAATGACGAGACTTGTCCTTACTATACGATCATTGCTGATGAACTAACTGATGATGTGGCCAACAAAAGTGTATTGTCTTTATGCCTGAGATATCTCAAGTGTCAGGATGGTAAATACAGCATTGAAGAGGGATTGGTTAAGTTCAGCTATTTGAAAGGGGGTAATGCGGCATCAATAGCCGAAACAATCAAACAAGATTTGAAAGATTGTGGACTGAATCCTTTGAATATACGTGGGCAAGCGTATGATACAACTTCAGCTATGTCTTCGGGGAATAATGGTCTTCAAGGCATCATTAAAAGGGACGTCCCAAATGCTCTGTGTACCCCATGTAATAGTCATAGACTAAACCTAGTTATTGCGTCTGCGTCGAAGCTACAACAGATAAGAAACTGTATAACGGTTGTAAATGGGTGTTTTCTGTTTTTAGATGCTTCCCATAAGCGCCAAGAATTCCTAGTGAGAATTATAGACCTGCTGGCAGCTCGTGAAGGCACTGGCGGAAAGGTGAAGCTAATGCAGCATAAATTGAAGGGACTTAGTAAGACACGATGGGTGGAGAGGTTCGAAGCGATCGATAATTTTATAGATTTATCAGAGTCGGTTCCTATCGCCAGGTATATAATGGTAAATCCACATTTGTACAGGGATGATGAAGAGATTTGTGCACTGATTGATGAGAAATGGGCTTGGGATGCTGACACTAAAACCAAAGCCCAGGGAATCAAGTGTAGGTGAATTCGAAAATCTAGTTAGTCTAGTAACGCTGAAGAACGTTCTGGCACCGATTAGGGATATTACGAAAAGCCTGCAAAAACGAGACTTAGACATCTACAGTGCCTATGAAAATATCAAAGAATCGAGAGCAGATATCAGAATGCTGAGAGAAGAAATAGATGAAAGATACAATTCATGGTACAGTGAGATATTGAAATTTGCTGAGAAGTTATCGTGTGAAGAAAAGATGAAAAGAGCTAAAGGAAAAATAATTCACAGGGCCACACATCCCTCCGAAACCCCAAAGGACTATTATAAACGAAGTATTGTTATACCATTCATTGATGACGTCAGTAGTCAGTTGACCGACCGGTTCCCTGACGATACATCTGTTTTACGGCAGCTGATGTCGCTCATACCCAATATTATCAGCGATTGTAGTGTACCTGACTTGTCCTCAATTTCTGAATCTCTAACGAAATGGTATGATGAAGATTTACCCCAACCATCTAGCCTACAGAACGAACTCCAAATATGGAGGGGGCGCTGGATACGAAAAATGTCAACAGACCACGCGATTCCTATCACGTTGATAGACAGTCTAAATCGGTGTTCCAAAGATAATTTCCCCAATATTTATAGACTGCTACAAATCAGTTGTTTGATTCCAGTGACAAGTTGTGAGGCAGAACGGTCATTCTCTGCTGTTAGACGTCACAAAACACCAATGCGTTCTACTATGGCGGATGGTCGCCCGACAAGTTTAGTCCTAATGAACGTTAACGATACTTTCGAGTTAGATATCGATGAAATTATGGAACGGTTCATCAAAAAACATCCACGCCGGTTATTCTCTCCATTATATTTGGATTCATAATTGTGTAATACTATATTTTAGGTTCTTGTTCGATTACCTGCTCCCCGATGTATTGGAAAAAATAAACGAATAGTTTTATGTAATGAATATTTTTGATATTTTGGTGTTTGGCACAGTTGCGTTTGGATTTTTTATTTAGTTTTCTTAAAGTTTACTGTCAAAATCAGTAAAAGTATAATGTAGGTACATGTAATTAGTATGTATTTCCACAAAAAGTCCCCCAAATCCGGGGAGAGAACCCACCCGGTTCCCTCCAAAATCTCATACATTATGTAAGGAACACCCCCCCCCCCGCCCCCTGCAAAAATTCCTGGATCCGCCCCTGGATCTATCTCCGAAACAGCGTTGTCTTCCCTTGCAATCCACACTGGATAGTGAGACTTGTGTGGAGATTGAGCTAAGATAGTAGATAACGCTACTTGAACCTCTTTAGGGATCCCCAAAAAGGATAGTGTAAAAATAAAGTATTTGAGGTTTATTTGAAAATAAAGGTGAAAACATAATTTAAGATGTGAACACGTAAACTGAAATTTCAGGCGCAAAAAAAACCCAAAAAAGCCTTTGGTTACATTTTGTAAACATCAAAATGAAGTACAAATGATTTTTTAATAGACGTGAACTGCACAAATCACTGCTGCCCCTGTCATTACATGTAGCCATAATTCTAACATAGATTTCAAAATTCAAAGTCACTTAAATACTAAACAGCAACAAAATATGGTAGGTGTGTGAACGTCTATCTGTGGATCTAAAATTATAAATGTAGACAAATTAGATCCACTACGTTGGCCTAATTATGCTTGAAGAAAGTGATTCACACTAATATAGATACTTTAAGTGGTTTCAGTTTTTGTGAGTATATGTTCCAAATATTATGTACATTACACTAAACTTTATCCATTGCGTGCCCTGACCTATTAACTCTCTCTCTCTCTCTCGCTCCACAACAGTATTAGCAAAACTTCAAAGTATCCGACGTATGCTGTAATATTGGACACCGAGACCGAGAAGATGTCTAAATGCAAAACATATATATTATGTCTATGTACAGTACATCACAACCCATCGCTGTAATACATAGATATCAACTAATGTGGTGTCAGTCAAAATAGTCTTATATCCGGCTATCGACACTTAAACGATGGCAGTAAATATTTAATCTGGCAGTGATTAAAGCTCAGCAATAATAAATAGCTATTTAATTTTTAAAAAAATATAAAAATTAGGGTTTGACCCTGTTCGAATTCAGGTGAGTGGGAAAGATTAGGCGTACAATAATAATTATAGGGCCTACTCTATTTACCCCCAAGAATTCTTGTTCATTTCCCCTTGAACTCAAGCAGGGTCAAAGATCAAATTGGTCCTGGAATTCACCCAAAACAACGATAACTTTGTGGATGCTTGTTTTCAAGAGTTCAGTGACAGTGTCTGGGGCCATGGAACGCCGAATTAAAATTTATATTATACCAATTACATACTCTTAAATAAAGATACGCATAGCCAAATTTCATCGTTGTTTCCGTAAATCTTGTTTTTAATGTCATTATGTATGGATAAAAGAAATTCGTTATTGGTTTTTAATGCAGGGTCCTTAATTGTGACTGGTCATACTTTTGCACCAAACACAAGAGTTTATCAACTTCGCACGCTTTTCGCATAAAACCCAAATCTCTGGGTTCTCGGTTTTAAAACTCAACTACACACTCAACGAGCGAAATGATGTCACGTCTGAACAAAGACCAGCGCAGCAACATTATCGGTTGGTTACAAGCACGTTGATCCCAGACAGATGAAGCCAGGCTGCTGAATGGTTACCAGAATACCATCTCTCGACTTTCAGATATGTACCGACGACGAGGTTCAACACGTGACCACCCATGCTCAGGCCGACCAAGAGTGACCACACCTGCCCAGGATCGTGACATCGTTAAATCTGGTACAACATGGACCTCTTCTGCAACAGCAATTCCTAGACGGCGTAGAATCTCAGACAAGACGTCCCGTTTAGACCAGGAGCCCAGGGAGTCAACCAAGCTGAAAACGGTACCAGTTTTCTCCTATACGGTAATAATCAGAACGTAAGCCTGCCGGGTATCTGGTGTTGGATATTTTATTCCACGCCCCAAATGTCCTGCCCCCAACTAGGCTAGATTAGCTCAAAAGTTTTCCACACGAATACCACACCCACCACCAGATACCCGGCAGACTTATAATCTGGTGATACCAGTATACATACCATATAGGAGAATATTGGTATATTTTTCAGCTAGGTTGACCCCCTGGGTTCCCACTCTAGTTAGAGCTGTTGTTTTGACACGCCGACAGACACACAGGGTATGATATGGCCACATCAACACTGGAGTACAGTTTGGTTCAGCGACGATGGTAGATTGAGGGTATACCGACGATGAAATTTCACGATGTATTTCTTTTCGTTGAAGAGTAGCCTATATATTAATTACATGTAAATATATCCTAGTTTGACGTTCCATTTTCACAGATCCCACCCAGATTACCCGGAAACAAACACCCTCTTAGTGTCAATCACGTTACATTGTTTAATCCTATTGGCTGTAAATACGTGTCGTTATTATAGGCCGGTGTTGACCTCCAATGGTTATTATGGTTATTTTCATGGGTAAATGTTGTTGTGTCTGACGTCATCACATCGGACAGGAAAATATTATTTGGCGCTGGTAGTATCATGACGTCATTGACATCACTAACAGGATGTGACGTAATATTAGCTATTCTTTCTGTTTCTGTTTCTCTTATCAATTTTTGAAGTTCCTCTTTTTTCTTCCGTCGGAAAAACCCACACTGAAATAATAATTTTAAAAAATGCATTGGTTGTTCGACAGTTATAACCCATGTTCCGGGGAAGTTTGTCGAAATTGTTGATAAATGAAGCCCAAATATGCGATTTGGTGGCATAGGCTATATGATTATAATCTGTCAAATAATATAGGCCTATCTCATAAATCGATTAGGCCTAACTTATGCCAAAACCCCGACCTGCAAGTAATTTACAACCATCAACCTGTTAAATTATCATATCGTCATGTTATTAATTAACGTATTACCATTGTATAATCAAGAGTCAAGAGAATTTAACTGGTTAAAAAATGGGACTAGTTGAGAAAATTTTGACAATTTGATTAACCAGTTAGGAATATTGAATAGGTAGGGATATTTTCATTGAAATATGTCCCATTTTTGTTGCCAGGAGCGCTAGTTGTTTCCTCCTGTTTTTGAAGGCCACGAGACCGTGGATATCAGAAACCCATCCTTTTCCGGTAAGATCACAGCATCAATGTTGATTTAAATTGACAAATAATTCGTGTTTTCAATGTTGAAGATTTTGAATGATATTGACTTAGAGACTTAGCTCCTTTAATAATTAGTAAATTTGCGGGCGACAGTGTCGGGTGAATCCGATGAAATTGTCGGATGCAATTCGGAATAGCCTACCTATTGCAGGATTCGGATTTCTGGCCCTCACCCAGCCCAGAAAGTCCATTATACCAGCATATTCCAGACTCCAGTGATGGCGCGGCGGCCCGTTAAATCCTCCCCCATATAATGTTTAGCAGAAAAAGGTTTTGTATGAATTAGACAAAATTATTTTTTTTCATTTTTTGTCCAACTGGCCCTTCGGGCGATCGTCCTGTTGATATAAAAAAAAATCCACCAAGAAACACTTACCTTCCATAATAATAGGCCTACTAAATATAACAACAGTAGCCCACTTACAATGCTCACAGCTAAAATCCAGATTTGAAATGGTTTACGTATTGTTTTAACAGGTAAAATAAATGTTGTAGCCTACAAAAAAAACCGCCAATAATAAAATATTCATATGTGCATTACATTAAAGTACATTATGAAAGTTTGAGACAGCATTGTACTACAGTAATAGAGCAAGTGCACAAGCACTGAATCTGAAATGATAGCCTGAACACATTTAGCGCCAGACCGTTAAAAAAATTCTGGTCTTGAAGTGTAGTATATGGTCATTTTACTTCAATGTTAATCCGTCTCGGCGTTTATCTGCATAATAGCCTAGTTATCACTATCGGCAACAGAAGCCTAGGTTTCATTTAAACTCCGTATATCTTACTAAGTCCTTCACGTAATACCCAGCATATTTCGGCCCTGATTTCCATTATTCCTATCAGATACCTCGATCATCGTGAATACCAAGTCTCGCGCTTTCCAGCTAAAATGTCAACCTATGATAGTCGAGTTGCAAAGTTCAAGGTCTGTTCAATGTCAAGGCTTCCGCGGAGTGCACCATGTTTGACTTTGAGTGTATTTGTGTCACTGTCACAACCTCTGGTTGGACGATATCATTCACGTGTTAAAGGGAGATAACGTAGCTATAAGTTCGAAAATTGCAGACACGTCTAGCAACGTCGAGATGTTATTAAACACGTGGTCGTGGGTTCAGGAACATGGGTTCTCACTAGGCAGGGTTGTCAACCGAGGAAATGCTATTTGTTAGAATGAGATTGAAAACCAAGGTGTACATATTGGTTTGCACGTAAAAAAAGAATACTTGACGAAGATGAAGGTCGTGTAGACAAAAATGACCAACTCCCTTAACCTCCACTTCAGCTCCCACTGTGCACGTGACCATTGAAATGAATATGTAGACGAGACTTTAAGTCCCATTCCAATGAAAAGATAATTTATACGTACATTTAAAACATTATTTTGTGTTAAGGATATATATGTTGGAAAATCTGGTTCTAATAATGTCACTGATGAAATAAACCGAAGTTGTTCTTGAACCTAAATAAGAAAACATAATACATTAATATTGATAAACGTCCTAATATAGCAAAGGTTCTTGCAAATCAAGTATACGTACTACTATACATTTGACCTGATGATATCAGATTTGAATTGGTGTTTTGGTTTTTATGTCCCCCATGGCAGAGGCCATGAATATACTGAAAGATAAAAACGAATTATGCCGTTTACTTCTTTATATGCCGATTTACATCGTTATAAATATTCCCTTCTAGGTCGCAATCTGTAGGAAACATTAGAAATTGTAGGTGGTCGATATTGTATATCAGGGGAAGCAACTCAAAAAGAAGCGCATATTCCCAGTTGGTCACAGACAGACTCGTCATTCTCTCCCAATTGACTTCAATGTTAAATTCATAACATTTCTAGGCCTTTTTTTATAAAAAACATATTGATTATCTAAATCTTTGTACCCACAAAGAGAATAGCATCTCAAAATCCTCTGATAAAAATATTTAAGGGGGGGGGGGTATTTGTGGCGTCATTTTAATAGCCCAATGTAACAAAGTACCCTATCACTTTCATCAAATTGAGATCATTTAGGTGAAGTGAACTTTATGAACTCAGCTGGGTTTGATAATATTATATAATAATATTGACTTTTCAACTCTGTATAAAGTTCTGTTGGTATGATCTAATTAAACATGCAATTAATCCCATATGTCATTTACAAACTACATATACTCTGTATACAAGATCCACGTGACTTCAAATGAATATGCATAGGTCAGTTAGCATACCATGACGCGATAAATAGACAATTGCATGTATGATCATGAGTCTTATCTATTTTCCGACGCTATATAATCAGGAGTTTACTGACAGTTAGACAGTCAACTATAGGCGAGCGGAGACGTCGAGACCGGTGTATGGACTCACCCGAATACAGCCACTGTCTTGGCAGAGGGGTAGAATGGTGAATATCATATAGTAATATGTGTTTATGTCGAAGTCTAGTGCCTGTATATTAGTATAGGTCCCTGTATTGTTTTGTATGTAGATGTGTTATATTCTGTTCCAATGTAAACAAACCATATATTTACCAAACTGGTCTAGTGTTATGAGTATAGATAGTGTTACACGAGTCCCCTAATTCGTCTATATTTACTTCCTGATCCTTCCGTCTAAACATCATGAAAATCACAGAAAATGGAAATTCAAACTCCCTTCTTCGATTTTGAATTAAAAAGTCACCAAAGAAATAGCCAGGCAAAAGGGGAGATATGAGGAATTGCTATTAATAGTGAGGTTACATCATCATAACAGGAAAAGAATTTCTAGTCTTAGTCCAACCGTTATATACTAAAAAATTACCTTTAAATCTTGCAAGATGGATTTTTGAAATTCGAAAGTAATTGTTAAATAGACGCCATTATTTTTCCCTAGTGTATCAATATAGCACGTGATGTTTAGACATTCTTCTGGAGAACAAATCTGAAAAATACAAATTCAAAGTGCTCGATTACAAAATATTAATCGCCAAACAAAACCGAGACACTTTTCTCAACCCACACGAATTTCTTTGATATTGCCATTATGGTGTCCACTAGGAGTTTACAAAATGAAACGAAATGAAATGGAGTTTAACGTCCTACTGTTTTGCTCCGAACTGGGCTAATGAAGACGGACATACGCCATACAGTGAGCTATGAGTGAATTTTTTCCCGAACAGCGGCACTACGGCCGACTCTTTTATCAAATTCCAACTGTCAAGGGATCTTTTACGTGCACGACAATGTGTACACGAGAACTCGGTTTTTCTTGCCATTCAAACGACTAGACACCTGTCCATATCAAGCCCTTCGTTTGGCATCACTGACAAGAGGAAACCACGCCGGAAAATCGAGATGAACTTTCTCGGCCAATGCAGGGATCGAACACCCGACCTCCAGACTTCATAGCCACCGCGATCCCCCGCTAGGAGTCTACAATCCCATAGCGGACTAAAGATTTGGTCAAATTGACGAACGGATAAAATACTGATTACTCTTACCAGTTCTCGTTCTTTTACATAATCCGTCTGGTCTTCAGTAGAAGAATATTTAGTAAGTTTAAATGATGCTCGTGGCTTGTCGATCGATGGCTTCCATACCATGGTACAGCCTGTTCCAATACTGTATTCTTCATCTTCAGATCTTATCTACAGAAAAACAGGAAATGGCCATTAAGGTTTTGCCAGTGTTAACGTTTTTGTTAAAGAAACAGTAAAGTTAATCTTGTAATGTAAATTGTTACCTGTACGTCTTTAATAGAAATATGTTTTGAATTTGGTGCCAGAAGAATCAGAAAGCCATGGGGGAAGGAACTAGGTCCGTGATTTCTGACATCAAATACTTGCTTCATTTCTAACCAATCACCCCCATCGTCTTCTACTTTCTTATCGAGCTGTAGTTGGGCCGGAATGGCGGCACTAGAAAAGAAAGAAATTAAATTGTTGCCGGGTTGTTATTAATCGGAACGAATCACGAACTAAACGTGGTTAACGTCTAACGTATTTCACGTAGAGAGTTACAACTATAACATCTGACTTAAAATTTCTAAGACGATACCTTCCCTGGCATACCTCACGTATGGGTTGAAAGATGGACCGTTTGATTTTTTCAAAAAGAACACTTATATCCAAATTTGTGTACAAAAATAGGCCTTCCATCTTTTTTACATTTTGCACAAAGTTGACAATGTTATGCAGTTTTTGAAGTAATTAAGCTTTAAATGGATTTATGGTGCATGAATGGTGTTAAGGTTTGACAATCAATGATGGTAAAGTCTAAACTGAACAAACAAAAACAAACCCGAACCAAACAATGACCAGGAAACGTCGTCTCATTGTGGCTGTCATTATAGTGACGAAACAAGAGAGAGAGAGAGAGAGAGAGAGAGAGAGAGAGAGAGAGAGAGAGAGAGAGAGAGAGAGAGAGAGAGAGATAGAAATGGGGTTTAACGTCCACTCGACACAAACTAGGTCATTTCGGGACTAACTCATGGTTCCGTTTTATTTCAATAATTCACTCGCGCTAGGGGTCTTTAGCAGTGGGGGGAAACTTGAGTGCTCGGAGGAAACCAACGAGGTTGAGAAGGCGCCTCTATCTCCATGTAACATACGCTCACACCAGGGATCGAAACCACAACTGCAAGCCAGAGATGATTGACCAGTTAGAGGTTGAAGCGCGGGACTCTAGGGCACTAGGCCATCCCAACCCCCCGTGACCAAACAAACTATAGGGGAGGGTCAGACAGGTTTGACTACACTGCTTAGTGCTTACCCAGTTAAGCTTAATGATGTTTCAACACGAGCTTGTATGTTTGCCAGTTTCTGGTTATTTCTCAGATTCAGGTCAGTACTGGCCGTCTCAGCTTCCACAGTAATATTAAACTCATCAAGGTTAAAGGAATATTGCTCGGTTATGAAACGGACGGTGAAGATGATCTCCTCCCTGCTTCGTAATGGATGCGAAATATCACATTCCATCATATCGGTACTGTTGTCAAGGTTGTCCTTTTTTGACAGACAAATAATTTCCGAATTCCCAACAATTGTCTTGACCCTACTATAACGAACGTCTTTAGGATATCGGAATCGGACAACCGTAAAGTAGGCTAATTCAGCAACGTTGTACAATCCGACCTGAACCTCAAATGACGGTGATTCGTCTAAGATTAAGTATTTGCCGTTGTTTTTGTAGATGACGTCGGTACTCAGAACGAGGTCCGCTTCACACGCGTCGTCAGATCCACATTCTTTCCAAAAGTGTGCCTGAAAGTGAAAGTGGGGATGTGTAAATACATGTTATCAGCCAAAGATACCGCGTCTTTATACAAAACATCTAGGAAACGGCAGTGGCACAGTGAGACCAGGAGGTTTCCGATTCTCTTCCGGTGTGGGCCGAGAAAGTTGTTCGGGATATTCCGCCATGTTTTCCCTTGTCTTTGGGGTGAGACAGGTGACCTGACAAGAACTAGAGGTAAGGTGTATACATTGCCGCGCATGTAACAGAACCCTTGACAGCTTGACTGCAAAAGTATTGTAATCAATAGCGCCGCTGTCTGGGCAAAATTCTTCACTATCCCGGTAGGTGTAGAAAGTAGGACGTTACGCCCTATTTCATTACATTTCCTCACATTACTATTAATCTGGAGAACACCTTTTAAAATCCACTTACCGTTGCTGACATTTCCGAAAAACTGTATGGATTGACGACTGGACAGATATGGCATGGGGGTGCTAATTTATCGTGTGTCAGGGTGTGGTTCAAATCAAACTGTAGAGGCGTCACAATATCACGACTTTTCTGAAATGTATACGAATACCTTATATTACAATATAATATCTAGGAAATACAACAGGTGAGTTAGACGGGCGAATGGTTAGCACGTGGGTTTTCTCCGGGTCCTCTGGTTTCCTCCACTGCTAAAGACCCTTACGCGCAAGCGAATTATTGAAATAAAATTAAACCATATGTTTATTCCGAAATGATCTAGTTTGTGTCGAGTGGACGTTAAACCTCATTTTTTTATCTCTCTCTCCCTAAAAATCAGCGACTTTCCTATTGTTTTGTTCGATAAATTCGGGTCATCGCTGAAACCCTTTTAGCTGCATCGCAATTTTTGTTTAATTACGGGATACAGACCTCAAAGACAAAAATCTATATTTGTAAGATAAAAGAATTACCTTAGTATAAACTGTGTATGATTGACCACAATTCCAGCTTCCAACGCGTAAATTAATAGTATCCCTCAACACTTCCGTTTCATCTCCGTAACGATCTCGAACAAACAAACGCTGTCTCTCTTGACGGTGTCGTGGTAGAGTGTCTAGCCTTAGCGTAAAACTGACCGCTAAAAATAAAATTAAATAATTGTAAGTTTTACATTTCCGCCAGGTTAATGTACTTTTATTCATTTCATAAAGACAAGAATTATCAGAGATTCGAGTTCAATCTGGTAAATTAAAGGGAGACAGTATGTGTAGTTATTTATATGTGAAGGTTCCTTAGAAAACTTTATCCTAACTGCCAGTTTCGGGGTAGTGTTTGCCACAATCACAAAACTACCCTTATTAGGCAGATGCCCGGTTGATTAGGAACTGACTTGTCAGCTATTTCGTTCGCGAGAATGATTCTCGGTATGTTTTCCATTGTAAGTGGCACAGGGAATGAGTCTGGCAAGGAACAGTATCTAGTCGTTTGGATGGGACGAAAACAGGGGTCATGTGTACACAATAACGTACACGTGAAACAACTCAAGACAGACTAAATTGGCAAAAAAACAGGTCGTTAAACCCCATTTTTGGTAACGCTTTTCAATACCAGAAAAAATAAGAGGTCGATGAAAAGATTAAGGAGATCATTAGTCAAATGATTTCGGAGACCATGTACTATATATTATAGCTACTTACTCTGGGTTAAAGGTAGATTATTTCCATCATATATAAAACACGCCATAGCTTTCAAACACTGGGCTGGAGCTCCACGATAAAGACAATTAGGTTCACCATCAGGGTCGATCACACGAGGATTTATGTCTAGACGGGACCGTAAGTCGATTACGGGTCGTGCTGCCAGAAGTACAGCGTTGTCAGAACCATAGGCACCTACTACAAAATCTATATAACAGAAACAAAAGTGTAGCTGGGCATTAATTATAATACACTCGCCAAACCTCAGTAGACCCAGGTACCCTACAGCTAGCTTCGGTTGTATGGCGAATTCCGCCATTGGAACTACTTTCAAGTTCCAGGATTAAAAATATTTTTTTTTTTTTTTTTTACAAAACTTTCTATGTCTGAAGCTGTTTATTTTTCAACTTGAACAAAGAATAGCTTTGCAATGAAAACTCAACACACTCTCTGAACGACGCCATTTTGAGAATTTCTTTCTAAAACGGGCAAATTTTCCTAATAAGTAAACCGGTAGCCGAATCACAACTGTATGGGTGTAGCGACGCCATATTACTTACCGTCATACAGCTGAGGATAGATGTAGGGTACTGGGGTGTGCCTAGTTTTGCATAGTGAATTAAAAGACACATATCAGTTACATTAACGTTTTTTCGCTAAATTACTATCTCCGAAATCTTTGTCGGTCAACTATTACGTGTTTAATGATGAGGATAAGAACTCTCGTCTGACTTATTTCTGTGTTTTTTTCTGGTGAATTTCTGATATGTTCGTTTGATGTTATATTTTCGGAAATTCCAAATTCGCTATTTGGAGAGTTCTTGGGTGATGTTTTTCTTAAATGAAAAAAGAAAACCCATGGTAGGTTGTACTGAGGAATTTTGGCTATGATTGTGACATATTTTGTTCGGTTATCAACTACAAAATTACTGAAGAGGACAAGAAATCGCATATTTTATTTTACGTTTTCAGTACTCCCTATACGGATAAAAAATTAGAATTCGGGACAGTGTATGAATGTGAAAACAAGACTTTTAAATGCACGACATGAAGCGGAAGGAGCATACAATTGTTAAATTTGGAAGCCAGCGGAATTATTATTGTACTATAAACGACTGCTAGCGATACCACTCCATAAATGGAATCAGATAAGATTCCCCACCCTTCGAGGGTATGACGGAATCCTTGTCAGGAATTTAGACATGCTCAATTAGACAGACCAAACTGCAGCTTACCAGAATAAAAGTTCCCATCCACATCATGTGGTCTTGAAATTGACCAACCAAAACCCACTAAAGATGGTTTGAGGTCACTTCCGACGATTCTTTGTGAATATTCCTGATGTATGCCAGATAGTTTACCATTATATATATACACAACTCCACTAATTTCTTCAAAAGGCGCACCCACAGCAATATCTTTAAAAACAATATTATTAAAATAGGTTTTTCCTTCATTGCCACCAAAGAGTTACGACAAGAGAAATGAAATATAATGGGGTTTAACCAATCTGATTAAAACACAGATCCAATTTCGTTTCGTTTTTTATAGTTCAAAATTTCGTTTTTACTTGCCTCACTACTCTTGGATCTGGGGGACTTGTTATTGAACTTGTGTTCTGCCTGAAATGAGGGGTCAGCCAATCAAATGGTCTGTCGAATCGACCGTTTGACCTTTTCATGCGTGGAACTGTGCGTAGATATTACCAGCGGATAGAAATCAAAACAAAAGTAGATTTTAAAAAGCATGGTGGTCGCTAATTGGTTAATCGAATGACTGACGTTATCGGGTCAATTCATGTCCCGTGCTTGATACCTGACGTCATAGAACGTGAGCTCCCACTATAACTTGTTAGATCTACATGAGTGTAGGCCATCGAAAGTATAAAAAACGAAACGAAATATAGATCTATATTTAAATTAGATTGGGGTTTAACAATCTACATTTCTTCAGCAACCAGGATATTGAAGACCCGCATACGTAATACAGTGTGTTATGCCAAGACGGCGACACTTCGTCCCACTCTGATTTTGGATTCCAGGTGATCTTCCAGACTGAGGAATTTGGAATTATTTATACTAAGAGTACTTTTAATTCTTTGGGCAATAGTGACTGGCTCACTAACGACGAGATTCAGGGCTCGAATCGGGTGTTGGCCCAACAGGGCATTCCTCCAGATTGTTAATTCTGGTTTCCCCTTGTCCCTGGTAAGGAAAAGCATGTAGTTTCGATTTCCGTGTACACATTGGCGTATAGCCATCCTCATGTTACTGTAGCCATACTGCACCCAGTGATCTATCTACGTCATACATGGAGAATACAGGCTGAGCTAGCTGTAGACAGGCATCATAAATTTGAAATGAACAGTAGCTCGCCTCTGGTTTTATGGCAAAGGCAGAGGGCATGGTAAGGAACGTCTTCTAACCGTGTACACATTTGCGTGCACGTAAAAGAAACCTTAACAGATGGAATTCGAAATAAAAGAAGCCCCGCATAACACACTGTATTAAACCCCATTTCATTTCATTGGCAAGGTCCCCTCTGTGTTAGTAACATTTGTATTTAGTAACACGACAAATTCCAAGTTTATATCTACGTTTTTTTGTGCATTTTGTATGACATCTTTGTAGATGAAATTTCAATTGAGATATTAGCATCATCTTGTGAACTTTTTACACAGACTGCTGACATCCCTACCTTCAAATCCGTCGTTGTTTAAGTCTTTGATATTTGCTAATGTTGTGCCAAATCTCGCAGCCGGGGTGTTTGACCCCTTTAACGGCGCTGGAGTCGGCTCCAGATCGAACTGAAATACAAAAAATTAGTTTATAAAATACATTACTCAGTTCAATGAAATATGAAAGTGCGTACATTAAACCCCAAAACTACTACCCCCTCCCTTCTGTCCCCAAAATACTTGTTATTTATGTAATAAACTATGGTAATCTACTACTGATCCAAATTCAAACCCCATTAGCCCAAAATTGCAAAATAGTCGTGATGCGAACGTACGAAAATAAATGGCTACTTATGATACAGAGATATCACGTCTTACACGTTGAAAACAAGAATCAATTTGTCAGTTTTAATCAGAAAAAGATGGGCTTCTGATATCCAATATTTAGGACAAAATAAACATTTTATCAGTGGTACACGAATCGTGTACCATAGTGCGTTTCGGCGTCATTTGTAACACGTGACCAGAACGAGCGAGGCTAGACATATTCCACAACTCCTGTCAAACGGCGACGCCATAACTTATCTGGAGAGCATGCGAAATAGACTGTAATAACCAGACGCTTGAGATTGCCATTCGGCTTAGACTCATGTTGTATTCCGCTTGACAGTTTCGTTTTTATAAAATTAAGAATACAGTCCCTGATCGGAGAACGCTAGATTGGAGACGGTCCTACGCATATTATGAAATCATATGTGGATTGTGGGTTTGGGTAAGGGTTAGACTTGGTCCAGGGTTAGGGTCAGGGCTACCCTGTTTACATCTCGAGACTTTGATGAACTCTACAGGTCCTAGCTTTTACCCTAACCCTAACCCACAATCTATACATGACGTCATATGGGCTAAAATGCGTAGGACCGTCTTCGATCTAGCGTTCTCCAACCCGGTCACATAAATAAAAGAAAAACGAAACGAAATAGATATGTATTTTAACCAGATTGAAATCAAACTAACGTTTTGGAGTTATCGTACGTGACATGTAACTTTACTAGTAATTTGTTTGTGTATTTTATAAGAATGATACGTACAAATTCTTTGTTGATGTAAACATAGACTCTGCCTTCGTCATACATTTCAGTAAACAATGGTGCACCAACAACTAAATCATCCAACGAATCACCATTTAAATCAACTGATATAACAGATGCTCCATAGTAACTACCGAACTACAACACGAAATAATAAAGTTGAAATAAAATAGAAATATTATGGACAATGTGCCCGAAAGCCAATAACCAAAATAAAGCCTCACAAGTGGTCAAAAGATGTAAATTAGACCACTAATACAACAATTCTACCACATTGACTTCGATGTCCATAAAATAGATATGAGTTATCTATCCGGCATTGGCAGACGAGTAGAGGACAATAAAGATAGCGGTGAGAAGATGGCCATAACAGGATTGTGTATGGTCTTGAAGTCTTTCCCATTTTACTCTAAACTATTGTTCCAATTCCATGGGTTTTCTCCGGGTCCTCCAGTTTACCCCACGCCCAAGCGAATTATTGAAATAAAATTAAACCATATGTTAATCCCGAAATGACCTGGTTTGTGCCGAGTTAACGTTAAACCATATTTCTCCATCTCTCTCTCTTCGAAGTATTGTGACTTTACAACCACTGACTACATTTAACATTTGATCTGCTATATCTTGTAGGTTTCTTCTTTACCTATGGATCTTATTTTAAAACAGCTTACCTGCTCTCCATCTTTTGTTAACATAATTCTATTATTGTCATCATAAACCATAATCTAAATAAAATATTAATCAAAAACCATAAGTCTATTATTGTCATCATAAACCATAATCTCAAAACATTAATCAGAAACTAAATTCTATAATTGTCATCAATGACCATAAATTAAAAACATAGATTAAAATCGTAAACCATGAGCATAGCCAAAAATAGGACATCGTCATAAAAGGAACTTTAAAGGTTGGATACTTGCAATAAAGTCTTCCTCGGTTATATTCTAAACAGGTGGGTTCGAAAACGGATCAATTATTTCCATTCTTGCAGTGTTTGTAATAACCACTTACTGTCCGACCAAATGTTTGATTTATTCGGTTGTATCCAAAGAGGGTTTCTCTCAACTTATATTTTTTTACTCTGGCCTTCTCATCCCCTGTACAAAGATTGTTGCCTTATATTGATAAACGCTCGTTCTAATACCCGGATAAGCAGCTATATGCAGGTACTGTTTGAGGTACGCCGTCAGATGCTTTCTTGTACAAGAAAATTATTCTTATTAACACTATTGTTTCTGTAAGTGTTTTATACGTGTTCCGGAAACAAGCATTGTTTTTGTAAGTGTTTTTATTTTCTTTAACAAAAAAAAAAAACAAATTGTTTTTGGATTTAGTGAGTTTTTGCCTCCAAAACATTTGTTTTTGAAAGGTGGGGGTGATTTAGTGAGTTTGTGCAGCCAGAACTGTAAATAGTGCAAACATTCTGTCAATGTAGATGTAGTTCACCTCCGTGGATCTAGGTATATTAAATATAATTTGGGTCATTTTTGAAAAAACAGGAAGTGTTTTACGGATGGGTTAAGAAATAATTTCAGATTGTTCATATCTTGGTTATTTCTCAATGTTGTTCCGTCTAACATTTTCAACTGTTTTACCGCCATATTGGATTTTACAAAACACCGTCTTTTCGAAGAATCACAGTTTGCAATCTTGAGTATTTATAATCTTATGCATCTTTAATCTTTCGTATTTATTATGCAGGATTGTTTAAATCTTTTAGATTCGTGATCTCTTAATTGCTACACGGAGCTAAGATGGCCGGGAGCCACGGTTCGGGGAGATGGGCAGCATGGTTAAAACTATGAAAAATACAAATGGGTATATGACATTGCGTCATGGTGCTCTCATATACGGCGTGTTTGATCCATGTTAGATCTTGACATCCATTACACATTCTCTTACCAACCAGACGTTACAATAGTGTTTGTTCAGCCAAAACGAGTCACTGGGTGATTGGGTATAATGAACTGATTAAGTCCCAAGAATCAAACACGCCGAGGATCTAACCTTGCCTTGATTATCTGCCCTTGGTCCACCGATCACAGTGAATATGCCGTCTGCAGACAATCTGGCTGTCGTTATGGAGTAACCTACAAAATCAAAATACAAAATACACGAATATACGACATTTGTGTTTATTTACTTTTAATTTAGTTCAATATTTAAAAACTAAATCGATTCGACAGTTACCGAGAAAAATTGCGCCTTTTAAAAAAAGAGAGAAATGTAGATTAACTTCCACTCGGCACAAACTAGATCATTTCTTGACTTATATATGCACAAGCTGTGGTTTATCGTTCAGCTTACTTAAAAAAGGGGGACAGCGGTGGCTAAGTAGGTTCGCTAGCCTGGAAGTCTATTAGCCGAGAAAGTTCATCCAGATTTTCCGGTTTGTCAGTGATGCAGGGCGGAGTGCCTGACGAGGACAACTGTCTAGTCGTTCGGGTGGGACTAAAATCGATATCCCGTAAACGATCCTTTGACATTTGAAATTCTATATAAAAGTAGGCAGTAGAGCGCTGTCCGGGTAAAATTTCCCTCATAGCACACATTAGCCCAGTTCGGAGCAGAAAAGTAGGACGTTAAACCCCATTTCATTTCATTTACCTAAATAAGAGTTATTATATAGCAATCTTTCAGGCTGAACTATTTTAGGTCGTGCATCATATCTACCACTGACAACAGCAAAACCACCTGCAAATATAGAAACATAGACAGGGTCAAATTTACGAATGCAATAAACAGGCATTATAATTAAATCTGCCTATTACAGGTTTTTCTTAATGCTTTAAATGTTATCTGAAATATTAATTAGACATTAATTAACGTACCGAGACCATAATCAACTCTCGATATCATCGGATGCTGGAGTTTTTCAACAGATTTAAATACGATTGACAGTTAATGATTTGATTTAAAAAATAGAGACTTTGTTTATTATCTTAAAACTGTAGCAATGACAATCGAGTCTACATTGTTTTTCTAGCTATGGTAAGTGAAGTAATTTAACTGAAATTTCCAACATATTCCCCTCTCATTATCGATTTTTAACTATTATAGCTAGAAGTGTCAGCTCTTTACCTAATTTTACACGATGTTCTTTTACGAAAAGCATTCCCATTATACATATACCGGTGTAGGGCGTAAATAACTGACTTGGGAAACGCGGTGTGTTAGGGTATTAGAGCTTTCTAGCTTAAATTTCTCGGGTTCGCTCACGTTGTTGGCCGAGAAATTTCCTCGGGGTTTTCCGCTGTTGTTCCGCCCTGTTAGTGATGCAGGGTGTAGGGCCTAGTTGTTCAGCTGGGACGGAAACTCGAGATTTCATGTACACGTTAGCGAACACGCAACACAGCCCTTTAAGATTCGGAATAAAAGTAGACCGTAGCGCCGTTATCCGGGGAAAATTTGCTTCATAGCACACACTGTATTGCATAATATGTCCGTCTTTATTTCATGAGTTTGACCCCTCAGTGTATATATTCACAGGCCTATCTTGTTAGGTTACTCCCACTGCTAGTCCTAAATTGATCAAAATAAACTATCAATTATAAAATGCCCTACTTTTATAGACGAAGTACCTGTCTGTTTTCGTTATCTTTTGTTTTGATCAAAATCTTGTGTATAAAATTCCTTCGAGCCCACTGTCGATTGGGAAACAAGATAAAACTTTTAAATTTGGACAGACAGCTCTGGGTTGCTAAATATATTTCCAAATTCCCGCTCTGATATCGGGGATGATTTGTTTAAGTATTTCATGGACGTCACTATACTTTATTAAAGGAGCTAAATCGCTAACATTTGGGGCCTAGAAATTGACAGAAGTTGGTCGCAACGCATATAATACTGTAATATGAAGGTATATAAACTGATTTACATTTGATCGTTTCCGTTTTTACTCAATTTCAAATCAGTTATGTTCCGCGTAATGAGCCAGTAGTCTCAATCGAATGCAAATTTCTAGCGTCTGGTTCTTCCAGTCTACATACGCAGTTTGATTTGGTGCAATGTGTTTAGCCTCGTTCCCCGAGTTTCTTGCTAGAACTGGGACTGAAACTAGTGAAACACATTATGGTACACGATTCGTGTACCATGATTTAAATTGACAAATAATTCGTGTTTTCAAAGTTGAAGATTTTCGATGATATTGAGTTAGAGACTTAGCTACTTTAAACTTTATGTATACCTTTGTATATATAAACAACTCCGATGCGTTGCTATCTAATGCCATTTCACTGATTGTCAGTCCGATACCGGGACTGAATCCGCGATTATTGATAAAATACATTATGATTTACAACGTTTTACACTCCCCTTAGACATATTGAACCAATAACTAGGAGAGCTTCGGGGCAAACTCGCATATACAAACAATAAATACGCGGATTCAAATCAGTTACTTTCTAATTTATCAGATAATATTTATTTTAAGAAAAGTAATATAAAGATAATATCTACCTGCCCAGTCATTTATACCAGGTGCTCCCATCAATAAATATCTGCCATCCTGAAACAATAAAACAACCAGATAATAATGAAATAAAATGAAATGAAATGGGGTTTAACGTCCTACTGTTCTGCTCTAAATTGACCTAATGAAGACGGGCATACGCCATACAGTGTGCTATGAGGGAAATTTTGCCCGGACAGCGGCACTACGGCCTACTTTTATATCGGGTTTTCGCCCCATCCACACGACTAGACAGCTATCGTTATCAGGCCCTCCGTCCTGTATCACTGACAAGGTAAATCTCGCCGGAAAATCTGGATGAACTTTCTCGGCCAATGCAGGGATCGAACCAGCGCCTTACCCACTTAGCCACCGTGATTCCGAAACCAGATTATAATGAAGTAAATCTTTCATCATCATTTCTCCGACTCTTAGAGTGGTGCTACGACTTGCATTTCGTGACCCTTGTCAGAACGCACAGTGAGGCCGATCCGTTGAATCATACATAATTCTCGTACTACATTAACTAACACTGTCGTGATGGTTCAGTGAGGAGGCAGTGGCTCGAATCCGGTGTTGGCCGAGGAAGTTCTGTCTGTACATTTTTCAGCGCCGTTTTTCCTTGTCAGTGATGCAGGACGGAGGGTCTGGCAAGGACAGCATCTAGTCGTTAGGATGGAATGAAAAACCGAAGTCCCATGTACACATTGGCGTGCAAGTGAAATAACCCTTGGCAGTAGGAATTTGAAATAAAAGTAGGTCATAGCGGCACTGTCCGGGCAAAATTTACCTCACAGTTGTCATTAGTCAAGTTGGTGAGGAAATGTAGGACGCCAATCCCCATTTAGTTTTTATTCCCTCCCAGTTACAGCTGGCTCGCCTGAACAACAGAAATAACATGTCTTAGGTTCACTGATACATGGACTTGACATACATCTAAAGTGAGAATCAAACATACAACCGTGTGGCTATATTTTATACTACAACTACATACCTTCGAATAAGTAACCGCCGTACCCAGAGTACCCATTCCGTAAACATATACTCCCGTTGAATGAATTTGTTTCTTATAAAACTCTAACGCTGGCCAAACACTGGTTTCTGTAAATTTCAAATCACTACCAGACTCGTAACATAACCCATTCATAAATTCGTGGCCTTGTACATAGTATTCTCTATCCCGCCATCTTGGTGCACATACCTGAAAAATATTGTGCAACCTGCGATTAAAGATTATTAAAATGTAGATCCGAAACACATAATAATCAGCCCGCTTACGCCTATATGACACACTCAAAAGAGAGGTGTATTATGTTTGATGGAAAGAGTAAGGATACACTGCGCCCGGGAGGGCATCCGTGACTAATTGTAAGTAACTGGGGTAATTGGACTTCAAAAATGCTTTCAGAAGCAAGTTCGTGGATATTCATTTGTTACCTAAAACATTATGTTTTATAACGTACTCGTTTCCCTTTTTTAAAATTTTACCAAATTTATTGTTTTCGTCCGTGTAAGGCGTTGCTGTGTAACGTGAGAGAACTACAGTCTTTATATGAACGATGTCATTTTTCACCAACTTGTACCACATGTAATAGAAGAAGAGGGTTTCTACTAATTAGCAATTAATATCTCGCAATTAGTTGATAGCATTCTCTAAATTATTGGTCCTTGTATCAAAATCGGTTCAAACGATATGGTAATAGTATATAGGAATCTTTTTATGACTATTGTACTTGCTGGAGGCGAAGGAAGTGTCCGAACACTAAGTCCCCGTTTTGTTCATTCCCGCCATTTTTTTTTGTTGAGCATTTCAATAAAACGCCTTATATTATACATTGGTACGATCGAATTGGTTTTTCTGTTACAAAACCAAACCGTGGAAAAGAGAGAGAAATGGGGTTTAACGTCCACTCGACACAAACTAGGTCATTTCGGGACTAACATATGGTATAATTTTATTTCAATAATTCGTTTGCGCGTAGGGGTCTTTAGCAGTGGGAGGAAACCGAAGTACCCGGAGAAAACCCACGAGGATGGACAAGCGACCCAACTCATTGCCACGTACAATCGGGGATTCGAAACAACGCCAGTTGACTCAATGGCAGGCAGTATGATTCAGCGCGGACACGCTAAAATCCCCCCCCCCCGAACCGTGGATGGGTTGAAATGATCTGACAACAGCATATAGGCTTTTATTTCTGTCTCTTCCCAGGTCATCAAAATTAGCCATACATAGTCCAGGGGAATGGTAGCTCTAGTATGTAAACGAAACACACGAGGGACATCGTTCGGGAGTTCGATTCAGTGGGTCCATGTTTCATACAATTGTATGTTATATAATTGGCCATGCGGTCCGTTTCGTTTCTGCTTCAGTTACAGGCCTTTCAGCAAGAAAACGCCAGAGCCCAATTGGTTCCACCGGGGTTGCGGTTATGATGTGTTTCCCTTTCGTTAAGTTTCTTTTTTCATTTGTACCCGCCGTATTTTTCAGTAGATCGTCAGCTTCTTCAGACACATCTATCTGCGATCTGTCTGGGTAGAAACGGACGCGAATCATTAGTGCAGTTTCTCATAGGAAAATGTTTGAATAAAACGAGAAATGGAGATTGGCGAGGGTATCCCTATCTTAATCCAGATATTACTTCCTTAGGGTCGATATACTTGACGTCATAGATTCTTACCACTACACTATCATCACCATCAATATTAACATCTAATGATGCTCCAAGCCATTGATCTTGTTTACTATGATGTAATGTTATATTCTTCCATTTCTTTACCACCTGTTTTATATTACCTAGTAATAATATACAAATACATAGCCATTACATAAACAGTTACCAATAACGATAGCGGTTTTAAACAATGGGAATTTAGCTGGGAAACCATCATCCTCGGTATTCCCAGTGGTCTCATTCCGTTCTATCCGCTAACACCCTGGGTCCATTCATGGCCTATAGTCGTAGCTTGATTCTACGAACCAATAACAAAACTGTCTACGTTCATAACAATATGATGACTTGTTTGCTCGATTATGACGAAATTTGCTAGAAATTTAATATAAAAGAAGTGACGTGTACACAAAAGATGTCCTAAAACATCTCTTTGGTAGTAAAGATGTTTTATGCCAGTCGAAACAGGTAATTTGAATACGTGTCTCCCCCATTGATGATCCCAGGGATAAGAGGTGTGAAACAGGATCGGACCACTGGTGATACCAAGGATGAGTGCTGGCCAACATCCCGTTCAACCTCTTAAGCCATTAACAATTTTATACACAGACCGACTCAATATCTGACCCAATCAACCAAACGAATGCCACTTTTGCACGGGGTGTCTTAAAACAACGAATGCACTTCTTGAAACTCAAACTGAATATTAATCAAATTGGACGCTAACACAACCCAATGCTTACAAATCACCAGGGTTATCAAATTAGGAGCAATGACGGACAAAAGCTGGTCAAATAGACGAATTTTCGCTATTGTTCCTCCTTATGGGGATATGATACAAATACTTTTTTCTCCAGCATGCTTCGCGGTCCCGAGAGTAGCTAATAATCCTGTAGCTAATCGTACAGTGTTAATGTGATTAAAACGCAGATCCTGTTTCGTTTCGTTTTTATAGTTCAAAATTTCGTTTTACTTGTAATTATACTACACTAGGGACTGGAAGAGTTGTTATCATTGACGCGTTCCGGCTGATATGAGGGATTAGCCAATGAAACCTTCTGTTATGGCGAGCTTTTAGTCTTTTGGTGTACAGAACTGTGGGTAAACAATTAGAAACGTCATCGCTCGTTTAAGCCCTGACGTGAACTATAACTTGTCAGATCTTCATGCCGTGTAGGCCATCAACAGTATAAAAAAACGAAACGAAATATAGATTTGTATTTTAATCAGATTGCTGCTATGTTTCAGTGTCATGTTCTAGAAATAATATGATTATTATGCATATCCTGTCTAAGGCCTTTTATCCCAAAATTACATTTTAAAATTACCTTGTGAATGTATTTCGACTATTTCACAGTGGTTTGTATATTCTGTAGAGCATTTATATAAGGCACCAGGTCTTTTAATCTCAGAAAGATTGGAATCATTAGCTTGAGGAGCACCAACTAAAATCCTGAAAAAATAAATAAAAATGCCATAAATATAAAGGGGTTTCAATTAACTTCTTCTACAAGTGTCTTGTAGCGCTAAATGTTTAGCCAAAATAAATTGTTCCAATCGGCATGTTACTGTTTCTGGCTATGTAAATTATCACCATGGAAATTACCGGCATGTATCGAGGAATTGTGCCGATTGTGTCAAATATATAGTGAGAAATTAGCGAAAGCGACCAATTTGATATTTAAAGTTAAGTATTAAACGATAGTCGGCTTATTTATTAATTATAGTACTATTTTGTCTTAAGAGAAATGTCAACTTTGGGAACAGAACTCTGTGCTGTATGACCGCCATAGTGAAAAAAATAGTGAAGTATTTTGTTACACGGTTCTAATCCGTTTCACATCTTCCCAACACACAAGCACCAAATGAATATTGCCCATGTCATTAAATCTTATATGTACGTTTGTTAATGATTTCTGCGCATTGTTGTTTCGTTCGTAAATCTGTCTTGTGTAATTGTTTGTGTGTGGAGACCCCCCCCCCGACCTGTACTTACTATTAGTATACTTAGTGATGTCGACTAAACTCTTCGATGTAAGAATTAAAATGTCGGTCAACCAGAAATATAATATGTTGCCGAGCAATGCTAATTATTGTAGAAATGCAGGATAAGTTTCGTATGTGGTTTAAAGTGACGATAACGGAAGACACAACCGATGTTATTTAAACATTGGCTTACTATTTTAAACTTTAAACGGGTTGGTAAAGGTTAAACATAATACTAACATGAATGAAACAATATATTTAATATAATAGTACAGTTAATATTAGAAACCGCTTCATTGATAACCGAAAAAAAAAACGTTTCCTATTCAAATATACAACCAATAATCAGTTCCCCAGCGAGACGCCACTTCATTGATAAACTGTGAGTGTGAGTGTCGTTTGCAAGTCAAATCACTAATTAACACGGTAATAATTAAGCCCTGTTGATAATCGTTTAAAGAAATGTCAGCAATCATTATCCAAATGTCAGAGAATTATCGTGCAGTAGAACAAACAGTTTTGGTCAAGTGTATAAAGTTTGAAATGTCACTGTAGTGATACATATAATTATTATAATTATGGTTTATATATTACAATTATGGGAGTCGTGGTGGATTAGTGAGTAAGATGTTGGCTCGTGTTCGCGCCTGGTGTTGGTCCATAAAGTTCATCGAGATTTCCGGCGTACCACCCCCCCCCACCCGGTCAGTGATGCAGGGCAGATGGCCAGACAGGGGACAACGTATAGCCGTTCGAGGGGGACAAAAACCCGATGTTCCGTGATCTGCATTAGCCCAGTCGACAATCTGAACATCTGCGACACGCTACCTGTGGAGATTTCGTACGTTAGTTAAGTACGCCGAGTCGGGGCAGAACAGTAGGGCGTTAAACCCCATTACAATTCTACGTCTGTAAACGCTCGATCTGATTAAAACACGGGCCCTTTTTCATTTCCTTTTCTATAGTCTTTATATACTAGTATCTGGAAGAGTTATTATATAACCCGAGTTGTTGTTGATGTGACAGCTTAGCCAATTAATGAAACGGTCTGTTGGTTAATCAATTCTTAGACGCCATAGGGTCAAAAGCTTCTCGGTTGACCCCTGGCGCGACCTCCTACTACAACCGGTCTGGTCTCCACGTTGTGGATTCCAACGAAATTATAAAAAGCGAAACGAAATATATCGCCGACTATAATTGATTTAAAATTACAATAAAATTATTAAAATTTGATACATTCATATAACAATGGTGTGTGCTCTTGGACCCAATTTCGTCTGTTTTAAGGTTCCAAAGAATAGAGCTATTCGCCCTTTGGGATTCCGACCTAATACCCTTATCGCGTATATTTAAATGAGGGGAAAAAATAGAAATATGCCAAACAATTTCACGCATATCTAACCTTTGCTATCTTTCGTCACCCCGCCCCATCCCCATGGATTGAAAAGCTGGTTCTGTCACTACAAAACATAAATTGCAATAAAGACTAGATACCCCGTACAGTGGTGTGTTTTATTGGTACAAAAATAGATGGAACACTCATAGAAGTTTATAAACATAGAGTTATGATAAATTAACTACATGTTACTACAGCAGATCCAGATCCGCCAAATCCACCTGTTACCTATTGCCTCGTCTTTAATAGTAGCCATGATTTATTTTATATTGGCCGTTTGGGATAGGTGCGAGATGGTCGACAACATCTGCCCGGAAGCTGGTCGGTATGTTTACAAGTTAGAAACAAACCTTCCAGTGTTTTAATAAAGTGTACAGGATGACCCACTTAAAAGCAGATGGCAAGTAGCAAGCTTGGGTCGAAAATTTTAATTTCAGGTAGATAATGTAGGTTATTCGTATCCAAAAGGGGGGTTATAAAGCGTTTTAGCGAGATTCGACAGTAAAAAAAAAACAAGTACGAACGTAATATAGAAGAGGGGCCGGTTGTTCAAAGCTCCGTTAATTTATAACGACCCGTTAACATGGAATTATCGGAGAGAAAGTCTGTTGCTGCAAGGCCTGATTTCCTCTCGTCAGTGATGCAGAAGGAGGGCCTGACAAGGACAGCTGCCTAGTCGTTCGGATGAGACGAAAACCCGAGGTCTCGTGTACACATTGGAGTGCACGTAAAAGATCCCTTGGCAGTTGGAATTCGATATAAGAGTGGAATTCGATATAAGAGTATACCGTAGCGCCGCTGCCGGGAAAATTTCCCTCATAGCACACTGTATGGCGTATGCCCGTCTTCCATTAGCCCAGGTTAGGTGCAAAGGAGTAGGACGTTAAACCCCATTTCATTTCATTTCCTTTTAACATTAACATGTCGTTAACTTGTGTTGGGATTAGTCGACTATCAATATACGCAAGTCATAGATTATCAGTGTAATTTTCTACAGAACGTTCTAGGGGGTTGGGTGATGAAATCCTATAGAATTTTGCCTGCCTGACGGAAACAATGGCCCAAAATATGCTACAATGTTTCTGTAGTGTAAATCCCATAAAGATTTATGCTAAATGTTCTAAATATGTCCCACTGTCTTCCGTGTCTTTTTAATACTGGCTTCTATGAAGCTCAACCCAAAACAATCTGCTCTTGGATTAACATTAATCAGTCGATCAGGTAACGGATATTGAAATTGGCGTTTCAGCAACAGAAATTTAACGAATCGATGACAAAAGACACGTTAGTAAGGTAACGATCCGTTAGTGTGTAACGGGACGTGACAAAAAAATTAATTTTGAGCAACTACGAAGTAACGATGACCCTGGAGTAGATTCACTAACCAATTATCAGTGCAGGGGGGGGGGGGGGGTGTCTTCATTAGACCTGTTGATAGAGAAAGAAACCCCGTTCCATTCATTCATGTATTACTATAGTATTTTTACGAAAAAAAAAATCATCTGCACTACATCTATAGCGAGATGACAATCTTTCTTGTATTTTTTTTTTTGTTTATACAAGTTGGCCGTCGGCTCTAATAAAATATAAACACAACAAATATGTTAGAAATGTAAAACAGTATGTCATAGTAAGTGGTTTAGTACAACGTGCTATACCATAATTTACAAAGATAAAATTATCTTTCTAAAAGCAGAAGCGATTGAAATGAAATGGGGTTTAACGTCCTACTATTATGCTCCTGAACAGTGTGCAACAATCAAATACGCCGTGAACAGGCTTCAATGGGACTACATTGACTTCCAAAGACAAAGTCTGTACTCTCGTTTTATTAATGAGTATCGTTGTCTTACGATATACATTTTCTAGAACACATCATACCATTTATCATTACAAGCATTCACATAAGCACCCGTACAACAACACTCATATCAAACTTCATCCATTCAGATAAACATGGACATTCGTTTTTCAGATAAACTAGTCCAGGTTAAAATATAATGTAGTCTCATACGTCATGATTTATCCTTGGTCATATTGCTGTTGATATTTGCATGTGTAATGGAATCCGCGTTAAGAGCTGCTGATAAGATTATAATCTGTTCAAATGTGTTTGTCTGCGATTAATAAAATGGTTTATTTTAAGATTTCTTGACCTTAATGGCAATTGAGACAACAGATAAAATTTCCTTTGGGATTTCTAATGCGTACATATGTAAATGTCGGCACTCATAACTCTGCTAGGGACAATGTTGTTGATTGTTTACTCAGTCGTCTTCTCCAGCTTCTGAAATCCGAACTCGAACTGGAACTCCATGGGGGATGACGTTAAAGAAACGATAATGCTTGTTTATCTAAAATGTTCAAATTTGTTAGACATAATTTTATTTCACAGTCGTGTGTCGACATTGAACAATATATTCCCAGGGGTATCTTTCCGTTTTGGTGTGTGCAGTGTTGGGTAGGGGAATTCTCCGGTCGGTGATTTAAATTACCCTCACAATTGTGATTTAAAACGCGCTTATAAATAAAAATTTCTCAAAGACGGATGCAAAGTTACGTCGTGAAAATTGCGCTGTCGATGTGTGCCATTATTGCTGTCGATGCCAGCGACGAGGGTAGACGTCAGCATATTCAATTTAAGTACAATCCTGTGAAGTATCAACGATTTCTAAGATTATTTGATTGGAATTTAAACATCCCGTTCACACACAATACTTCGATCATTTTGAAACTAAAATACGTTTATTTTTTCTTTAATCACATGTCTAGTGGTAAGGGGTCGTGGGCTACTTATTCCAACGTACTATGTGGTATCAGGAAATATTAAAACTATTTTCAGCTTTTACTTCACTATGTTATGATATGCTTTTAAAGCGGATTTTCCTTTGAAACTGAATTTTTCTATTATAATACTATAACATTTAATTCAAGGGTGTCGACCTTTGTCGATATCTCGATCATTCAACATATCCAGTCATTGTGTAGTGAAATCATATAAAATAGAACAGCATGGTTTTGTCTATTTAAATAGGTAATATTGTGTTTTCAAAAAGGTAATATTGTCTATTAAAATATGTAATATTGTCTATTAAAATAGGTAATATTGTCACTTTAAATAGCTAAATTTGTCTCTTTAAATAGGTAACATTTTCACTTTCAATAGTTAACATTATCTCTTTAAATATGTAACATTGTATATTTAAAGATACATTATATAAGATGTAGATAAAGAACTAGCCATTCTTGCTATAATGCAAAATTAATAATTTGAACATTTCATTCAAATTACTCTATTGGTTTGACAGACGTGTGCAATAATTCCAACCACCGTACTGGTTGATCGAAGCTTAAGTCTCGTTCCGTCATATTTAATTAAACCAAAGTATCGCTGAACCGTTTTAATCTATTTAATATTGGAGAAATCTGATGCTATTGAGAGTTGATTACGGCCTGGATCAGTTAATTAATGTCTAACTGATAGTTTAGAAAACAATTCAGACCCAAAGAAAGACCTGCAATAGGCAGATTTAACTGTTGCATAATGTATGTTTAAATACAACTATTTTCTATTAAATATGTAACATTGTCCCTTTAAAAAGGAACCATTTTCTCTTCTTGGAAAGGCATTATTGTCTCTTTGAATAAATTTTTCTGTTTCAGTTTGAATTGTTGATTTTCCTAGAGGGATAGCACTTCAGATCAAACGATTAAGAAACGTCGTCTCCTGTGGACACTGTGTCTAATCAGCAGCAGACGTCAGCGCCATTTTATTTATTTTGACAAGTTAAAAGGTACGGAGTAGAAAACTTGTTTTCTTCCCTTCTGGTTTCAATTCCCAGGAATTGTTGTGAGTTGAAACACGATGCCAGTGGAAGTTGGTCAAAATCTGTCTCTTATTAAAAAGGAAATAAAGTGCAGTTTATATAAATAGTAGTACAATGAACACACCCCAAAAAAAACTAGTACAGCGATATTGCGCATGAAAATGAAAACCTTTTTATCATCGTAGACATAATTGCATGTTTGTCTCCAATGATCCAAAGACATGGTTTAAAATTCCCCTCGGGCCGACGACAGTTAGTCACATGTAACACCATCCTCGAAGCAATGGTAACGAGCAGCATTATAGGTGCATTACGTTTGTGACATTTGTAAGTAATAATTGGCGATGGTTTTCTTTGGTCTAAAATCTCTAGTGTCATAACTAATACTTCTATTATAACTGTCACTTAAATGGCCATCTTAAAGGGACAATCCCGATAAGAACAGAGTCTCAAAAATTAAAGTCCGAGTATTTATGAAATTTACGGACCACGATATAGTGGCATGGTGTATGTATCTTGTCTCAAAATTTCAGCTCAAAATATTGAGTCGTTTGGACGTGAACGTAAACACTGCTTATCCGGACACGTAACCCTTTTAAGATATCGGGTCAATTTTTCCATTGGGTGACCTGATAATCGATTAATGTTTCTGGCGAGGTCTATACAGTGAATGACCCATGCCCTGTACTTGATAACAAAAGGTCAATTTTACCTACATATTATTTTTATAGAAAAAGTCGGGTTTTATCCAGCTACTGTATAATAAAACGTTCTCCATTTCCAGATGAAGACTGTTAGGTTTAAGTTATTTGCAAGCGTATCACAAATATCGGGTTAGTAGGTGGGCCTTAGGTTATGGATTTCAAAGGATTTTAACACAAAATTAAGCAGTTTTATTCCCCAAAAAGTTATCGGGATTGGCACTTTAAGAAAGTTCATTTTGTATGTGAGTAGAAATTTCGAGGTGACGTAACAAGCGAAAAGAACAGATAAGATCGCCTTATCACAGAAAATATAGCAATAACTAATGAGCTGATGATGCTCGCAACGACTGTATAGGCAAAGCGTAATAACGGTAGTAGTGTTTAATACAATGGCCAAAAAGAAGGAAGCGAAAATTCCCGATTTGAATTAGTCAGATTAAATCGAAAAAAACTCTAGAAAAGAGGGAGGCATGTCCCTTTAACGTACGTCGTGCATTACCTTTCAAAGAATGATTCATAATACTAATAAATTAATGCCCGACGCAAATAATAGTTTTCAAGTTTATTTAATTTGTATCTAAAGGTCAATGTAACTCATAAACGTCCGTTTCGTCATACCTACATTACTGTAAGAGTTGTGATGACTCGAGAGACTCAGTGGTCGTATGTCAGAGGTGACGCCTGGGGGTCTGATAAGGAAAATGTCTCTTATCGTTTGGATGGCAATTGGTAACAGATCGCGTGGAAGTCGTAATTTCCAAGAATAGTAGGTGAGATACTGCCACGACCTCCACAACCGTACATTTTGGTCTAGTAATATGTTGAGGGGCGATTTCAACTCAATAGTAAATAGACTGATGATGAAATAGCTTCCCCTGTTCGAAAAATCTTTAAATACCTTCGCAACCTTCCTCAATAGCCCCCCCCCCTCTTCCCATTCGTCATCATAAAAGCGCCAGAACTTAGGGATTTTGCAACTAACAAAGTACTTTAGTGAAAGATAGTTTTGAGCCAATATTTATGTATGGAAGGCAACAGAGGTAAAGGCAGTATTCCGGAAGGAAGAATACGAGTATCACTTCATAAACCATATGGTCATTAATCGGAAAAATGTGGAGCTAGGACGACCAAGATATATCGCCCTTTCATTTGAATGGCCAAATGTTTAGCACGTGCACGCCGCGCTGTATCATAAGGTTTGGAATCGAGAGTCAACTGGCGTGGTTTAGATTTCCCGGTTGTACTTGATAATTAGTAGGGTCGCCTGTCCAACCTCGTGGGTTTTCTCTGGGTCCTCCGGATTTCTCCCACTGCTAAAGATCCCAACGCGTAAGCGACTTAAATTGTAATAAAATTAAATCATCTTTAGTCCCTAAATGACCTAGTTTATGTCGAGTGAGCGCTAAACCCCATTTCTGCCTCTGTCCCTTTCAGACATTTCTTGTGTTAGCTTTTAGGTTTACAAACTATTTTGGGGTAATTTGGCGAAGAAAAAAACACCGTTGTTATTCAAAGCTTTGTGTTGCAAAAATAACTTGCAGGAATCACGAATTCGGTGTTTTAATAAGTTCTAAGAACAATACAAAACTTCCTTTTCAATCCGCGAACTTCAGACGTGAACATAACATGGATCAGTTGGGATTGCCGGGGTCTCCCGATGGGCTTAAAACGTGGTTTATCCTGTGAATAGCCTCTTATTTACAATAATAACAGAAACTTGTTGCCTGTGGAGTATGGGGATGAGGGGAGTGTATAAAATGTAACACTGAACACGTGTTTATCAAAACTACTGGCGACATTTACTTCCGTTATTGTTTATGTTACTGTCACCCACGTGCAAGGTCTATATTTAGACTTGCTATCGATCTTTCCGATATCAAAATATCAGAACTCATCCCGTACACTAGTAGGCCCTTATACATGTTATAATTGATTTTGAAATGAAATGAAATTGGGTTTAACGTCCTACTCTTCTGCACCTAACCTGGGCTAATAATGGAAGACGGGCATACGTCATACAGTGTGTTATGAGGCAAATTTTGCCCGGACAGCGGCGCTACGGCCTATTCTTATATCGAATTCCAACTGCCAGAGAATCTTTTACGTACACTGCAATGTATACACGGGACCTCGTTTTTTCGTCCCATCCGAACGACTAGACAGCTGTCCTTGTCAGTCCCTCCGTTCGGCATCACTGACAAGGGGAAACCACGTCGGAATATCGAGATGAACTTTCTCGGCCAATGCAGGGATCGAATAGCCGACCCCCAGACTAGTGAGCCAGCGTCATGCCCACTTAGCCACGTCATCCCCCAATTGACTTTGAACACTGGTATAGATGCATTTAATTCATTGTGAATATTAGTATAAATGTTATAACTTTGACCACAAGCATAAATATTATAACTCACTGTGAACACTAGACGCCATAGTTCAATTTGAACAATATTGTAAATATTATAATTGATTGTGAACACAATATATAAATCATCGTGAACACTTATATCTTGCATTAATGTTATAATTCATTGTGAACACTACTGTAATATAAATATTATAATTCAATGTGCACACTAGTATAGATACAGCCTTTTTAAAAATAAAATACATATTGAAAGAAATAAGATGAGTATACAATTATAAAGGAAGTAAGGAAACCCTGAAGCTACTAATTCTCTCTGTGGGTAATTCAAAGGTAGTTTCTTAACCTTAATGTTTCAATAGGTTTTTTTTTTTTTGTTTCTAAGATTTACTTCATTGTATTAACCACATATGATGCAACTATTATGTCCAAGTCCCTTTCCATCAAACTTTCACAAATGTATGGTTCCAGTCATTCTTCAAAGCCAAAAGATAACAATTAAAGACAATTTCTTTGCAAAAGCCCAACATGCAACTCAATTTCGTGGCTATAAATTAATTACCCGGTACCTACAAATCCAATAAGGTACCCGTCTATAATTAACGAAAATCTGCAACTTCTGCGCGAATCGACTTGTTCTATAAGAAATGTCTGTACCTCATTAAGAAATGACATAATCAAATATACAAATCCTGAACTAATAGATAATTGAAGCGACATACGGATGTACTTACCAAGCGGAATCAGAAGTTGGTACAATCCCTACGGAATATCCAAAAAGACTTCCTAGTGGTCCTTGAAAGATAACGGGATGCTCTATATCAATATTGAAACAACGAAAGGACGGGGTGACATAACAGAGCAATAAATAACAGATCCAGAAAGCAATCACAGCGTGGGACTTGATAACACCCACGTATCCATTTCCAGTGTTTTTATCCATTGTCCTCAGGTAAAAGAATTAAGTAAAAATTCAAAAACAATTCTTTGGACTTGTAGAAAAACCACAGACGTATTACCTATAAGTTTAGTGTTCTCGCATAAAATTATCCGTAGTTTTATTACATATGATGCCGCTCATATAAGATTTAGATGCGTCATATATACGTCTGAGAATAAAAGAGTCAGTCAGGCCTTTATTTTGACGTCTGCCAAACTATAACCACGTGTTTGGTGGACTTAACATTTGGTACCGATCTGTTATAGAATTTGTGGATTGCTGGCCTAGAAACATTTAACATATAACTAAACAACAGCGACCACTACACCGGTACACCAACCACGATAAATATACAACTTAACAATTCATTCACGCCGTTACAGACCACGCGGTATATACGAAAATTACCCCCCTATTTCGAGGCACTCATATAATTGCCCAAATATCAGCCTATTTAGTCACTGGAATTGAGATTTGTCATACTTAAGTGGTCCATAATAACGGAGTTAATAATCAGCTCTGCATTTTAGAGAATAATTAAGATTAGTGTGACAATATGATATGAACAGAACGATGGCAATAGCAGGATTGTTAGGATCGAGAAATAATTATACTAAAGAGAACGGATAATTTGTTAATATTAATAATAATAATGAATGTCCTACTGATAATTTCTAGGAAACAGTTTTCGAACCGTTCCCCATTCCCCATCAAACAAATATATAAATTTTGCGCACTTGGCTTCGCTGTAAATTCCAACCAGTCAGACCTCTATTAGGATTGGGAGCTGCGATGGCTCAGTGATTAAAGTACTGACTCGGTAACCTGTGGGTACAAGGGGCTGGACTGGCAAAAACAGTGTCTAGTCATTCGGGTGGGACGAAAAACCGAGGTCCATGTACACATTGACAACTACGTAAAAGATCCCTTGAGAGTTTGAATTAGAGTAAGCCGTAGCGCCGATGTATGTGTAGAATTTATATCACAACAACACATTTGCTCATTCGGTGCAGAAAAGAAGAAAGTTAAACCCCATTTCATTTCTATTTGGATTATTTTCTTTTATTGTACATTTAATAATTGAAGACAACAGAGATGCAGAGTTTTTAATTTTGGCAGTAAAATCTCTCCATAAAAGGTACACACAATCCCTGTGGTTGTGGCTAATGTATCATTTAAAAGCTTCTCTTTAATGGTATCCAACTGTTTCATCAACACAACTTTTTGAGAATAACATATGGTGAGCTTTAGTATATGTTAAATCCCTGGTATAAGCTAAATAAGATTAGGAGGGTAGAGGGGGTGGGGTGTAGTGCTGTGGATTTACTATACCCCGCTGAACCAAGAGCCCCATAAGGGGTGGTGGAGTCAGAAAAATGACAAAACAAACATCCCATAATAATGATTTGATGCCATTTGAATTAATAACTAAGTTCATTTTCCAGTTTTAATTATGGTGTAAACGATGGCAGCATTGTTCGGTAGGAAGTGGCAGATTGAAATGAGAAATATAACCTTTACAGCTACCTTTAACGGGTGTCTACGGAACCGCAGGTAGTACACGCGCCCGGGTGCCTGTGTACAAACCATAGGCCCAGGCACATCCTGTGGTATTGCCCCGGGGGAAAGAGTTATAAGATTAAGGAACCGATTTTGAAGTTATCTAACAAACCAAAAAGAAAATAGGTGCGCAATTCACCTTTTCCGCAGATGGTCTTCGGTTCGATGATCAGAATAAAAGTTAATTAATAATATAGAGTTCAAGACCATAATATGCAATCAAAATAACTTTTAATATAAACACAACACAAACACATTTTAGTTCAAAAAATATTCAAATCGATGAAATCTGACTTTAAATTATGAACATTGCATTGGGTTCTTTAAATTTCACAACATCTATGGGTTCTTTTTATGGCATTTAGTAACTGTATAGATTAATAAACAATTTTAGAAACTAATTAAGATAAGTGTCAAAATGAACAACACGATGAGTAATAAAATTGTTCTTCAAAATTATTATTTTATTCCTGTGTCTTTGGTTGACAAAAACAGAATAATCGTGTCAGCTTGGAAGATTTCTTTTGAGTTTTAACTGTTTGTTCATCTGAAATTTAAAAATAATGACACTAAATGATATACAATAAACCGAAAATCTTAAATTTGGTAAAACAAATCTTTTTAAAAACTGTGATAGTATCTTGAATGTCAATATAACTAAAGCGGGTTTAAAGATACATCATGCAAGATTTAGATAAAGAGTCGGTTGTTCTTGCTATAATAGTTCAAAAATAGATAATGAAAAATGAAAAGTGACTATATTGAAAACTGTTTAAAGACGTAGCGTATTGTTTATTATCGCAGCAACAGAACTTGACAACCAAGACATAGTCTCAATTAATTATCCATTTATCGTTAAATTTGTAAAAATCTTGCACTTGGTCCTATCCGCGTAAATCACATCGATCGGAGGATCTAGAAAGTGGATTAGAGGCTTGAGGGAGAATACATGTTTACAGGGACAATAACACTCTTGCTGGCTTGGCAGCTCCAGAAAATAAATTACATCCTAGTTTACTTGTCCGGAGGGTTCGACAATATTTTAAAATCAAAGTCACCTTTGAACAGTTTTACGTGAAATAAAGAAAACTGACCTCTTTGACTCTTCTTTATGTTGGATTTTTCGATAATTCTATTCCATAATTTCTAAAATTGATAAAAAGGAGAGATATGCTTGAGTAAAGTGACAAAATTAATGTGAACCGCTATCTTTTGACCGTACGCTGTTAATATCCTATCAGTCGAGGTTAAGACTGTCCATGTAAAAAATATAATTCCATGAAAAAAACAAATGCGCAATATATAAAATATGAATGTAGCACTACTAAAAACTCACTTTGAGAAAATTCTGTCCTTTCTTGGTTCCAGTTGTTTCATGGTCATCCACTTCTGTCAAACTGTTCCCGGTTTTATTTTGTAGTTTTTGAGATTCTATTAAATGATCATTTACATCAAAACGTGGCATGGTATGATGTCTGAAAATTCTAGCGTATTGTCGTGTGGTCTGAATCAAAATGGCGTTACGTTTGAAGAGAAGATCGTTTTGCTGTTTAAGTTTGGTCAGATCAGTTTCTTGTTCATCACTGAATAACGTATACTTCAAATTTTTGTATACATGCCTGTCTGCCACAACTGTTTGTAGAATTTTCAACATTATTATTTCTGTTGGGTCTGCCCAAGACTGAGGTGCACCATTAGCCGATGGCTTCACCCCTACAGGAACATTTCCTTCTGTAGAAGTTACATTCAAACTTCCGAGAAGTGAGGTTTCTCTCGTTGCTTGGGTCGTTCTACAGATTCTGGACATCAGTTCTTTGTGAACTGGTATCCATAGACTTCTGTCGGTTGCAATCTCAGGAAACTTTGTGGTAGAATCTCCAGGAATTGTGTCACCGTCCCCTTCACCAATTTTATTTTTCATACTATGCTGAGGTAAATCCCTATGAACAGGCCGAAGGGTTTTCAAGATGTTGTATGTTCTTTGTCGTTTGTTCCAGGCACTAATAGCAGCGTAGGAGTCACCCCGGATACTAAAGAACATAGGTCGTGTTTTGAAGTCCTCCATGTCTCCTAGTTGTAAACTGAAGTCCAAATTATCTAGTTTAAATCGGATAGCACGACGAGGGTTGAGATGACAACCTGAAAATTAAAAAACAATAGAAATGTGTGCATATTTTAGGAGTACCAATTAATATAAATCAATTATATTTTGCCATGTAGTTAATCTGCTAATTAGGAGACGTAATGGAATAAGGGTTTCACGTCTCATCGATAATCTTGGTTTTGAAACTAACATTTAACGTGTATTGGGAGTTCTTTAGAACAGCATCAGAGTGATTTTCGGACAAATGAACAATAAGCACAAGGTCGTTCAGGTGATTTCTAAGGCGTGTGTTCCTCCATCTGAGATGTTGAGACAAGATGTTAAATATATTTATTCTATTCATAAGAATGAAAAATATGCATATATTTTATAGAACGGCGGGGGCTTAGGATATCATGGGAAGAAAGGGGCGGGCACCACAGAAATTCTGCTTTGTTAAATGACAAGTTCAAAATATGCGTTTTCTATGGCGCTCAGAATATGATATAATATCTAACATTGTCTTAACACAAAAATTAAAAATATATCTTACAAACCTTTTGAATGAGTTTTGCTAGGTTTTACTCTCTGGATTTCATGTTTGAATATTTTAACATCCGTCATTGTATGTCTGGAATAAAATACATGTCATATTGTTAAACATTTAATAAAAAGAAATACATTAATTTGCATATTGTTGAGGTTATTTTGTTTTTAAAGAAATGACAATGACGTCATCTAATTGTTCCCATCTTTATAAAAGATTTTTCGTCTTAAAACTTAAAAAATCAACAATTAAATTGTACCCTACTATTCTTAAACGACAGTTTTCTGAAGTTAAATTTGAATTATTACTGTATCATTTGTTTTAGATCCACCTGCATGTACCCATGTAGTTTTAATCAAGTTATAACACGGTACCATAAATCTGATTCATCTATTTTGGCTACATTTTGTTCGAATCTGAATAAAATCGAACAACTTTTTACACAAAATAACAAAATTGTGTTGTCACTTACCTTATATAAACAGTTGGAGACAATCTAAGGTAAAATTGAAGAAATTCGTGTCAAAACTGTAATATTTCTTGCAGGAAAATGATGTGCGACTTTCCGGTAGCGATATACACGGTAAATCTGATTGTTATGACGTCATTCTATTGTATTACGTTGAATAATTATTTGACGTCGGTTGTTTTAGAAAAAATATAGAGCCTTATTTAACTTCGGTTGTTTTATTGGTGATATTACGCTCTAAAATCGTCTTTTGAGGTGCCCAGTCTTGAGATAAGCCTACCTAAGCTTTTAACGTGCCAAATATTCTTTTGGCTATCTTTAAATAGTCAGTAACAATACTATAGGTGTCTTCGCAGTTCGGATAAAAACACATATTGTGCATAATGTTATGCGAAATTTGAGACAAATGTACCGAATTTGAGCTTTCAATAAAAGGCGTGGAGTCTGTTTATGTGGAGAATGGGTTAGGTTTTTTTATGGATTACTTCCAACCCCACTCAAAATTATTGCCCTGCCTCGTAGCTTTTCTCCGTGTCCGGGGTGTCCCCCCCCCATCCCCCTCTGCTAAATACCCCTACGAGTAAGCGAATTGTTGAAATAATATTGAGCCATATGTTAGTCCCGAAATGGCACAGTTTGTGCCTGTTGGATGTTAAACCCAATCACCTCCCCTCTTGGAAGCTATCATTCGAAGCGGGAGCACGGAGAAGGTTGGGAACAGCCCAGTGTCCGCCTTCGCGACTCGAATACCGTGAAACTTTCTCTTTTTGCCATGAACCGCGGCCCCTCCATCTTCATACACACATCTTATCAATGTTGTTAAAACTCGCAAACGTTGCTTAAGGAACATGCGGCCCCTCAGGCCCAACCCTAAAGCTGGACTTTGGTACTAATAATTAATTTGTTCTTGAACATGGTTTTTTATCGAGAATTACATGTACGCTCAACATTCTATAGTACTGTTTCTGTTTGAAGTAAAAAAAAGTTTTACGATGGTGCATCGTAATGTAAATCACGTCTTTTAATTTTACCGATGGGTACTCACGGATCGTTAATACAAGGGAAACAACTACAATCTAAAATTCAACATTTGGATTGTCCGTGTTCCGTGGGGAGCCATCATGACTCAGTGAGTAGGGTGCTAGCTCACACCAACCAAGGATTATGAAGTTCTTCTGTGAGAGCGGAGGATCGGAGCTTACCGTGTAGGGACCCCTCCCCCCCCCCCCAAAAAGACAATTTTGTAAAATTGGACGTCCGCAAATGCGTTTTCCTGCTATTCTTTCCCTTTAATACCACAACTTCAAAGTGGTCAGATATAGCCTAATTAAGACGGTTGATTCAGTTTCCAAACAACCAATCTATCGTTTACAATCCACGGAGACCGTCGGAGAAAATTTAACAGCCGCAAATGTGTTTTCCTGGCAGTTAATTATATTGCTGTTTTTACCACCCTATTCCTGAATTCATAGGTTTTAATCTTACATATCTGACCCTAACCACGTACCAGCAGTAATAGTGATGGAATGTAAAAAGGAGTCGGATCGAACATGATTGCCAAATAGAGTAATTTTAATGTTGTCCAATATAGCCTTCCTTAGGTGGCTGGCCTGAATTTCAAACAACCATTCAACCTTCGCAGGTCATGGGGGCCTTGCCCTCCCGGAGAAATTTTTGCTACCGCAAATTTGCCCTTTTCTACTTTTCTAGTCCTGAGTCAAGCAACTACAATTTTACCAATGGTTTTGAAACCGAAATCCCACTTGGGCGACATGAATTCCAACCATCCACGAATCTTTTTTGACAGTCATTTATAATCATAAGTGACTTATTTCCCCACAGTTCACAGGTAGAATGTCCTCAGAATTGCCAGAAATTTGTTGTTTTTGGTCACAAAGGAGTATTGTTTTCTTTCTCTTAGTCATTTTCAATTGCCGTTTTCTAAATACTATTGTGTATACCAAGTTTAAAAATAACCAGCGGCAGCCAGGCCGTATACGCACACATTTTCGAGAGATGGATAGAGAACAAGCTAAAATGAAAGTGATTTTTCCTACAATCGAGGGCCATAATTCATGGAGTTACAAATCCATAAGCCAAATATCGAAAGGAACCAAGATCTTTGGGATATAAACATGCATGGTTATAAACAAGGGGTCCACAACCTTGATATACCATATTTTCATACTATTCGCATACAAGTGGCGACCATTTAGGTGTAACGATGATATAATCTGATGGGGTTTTTTTTAAATAGGATAATAATTTTGTCCTCCAGAGGGGCCACAAGCTAAATTAGGTGATTTTTTCTACAATCAGGGGCCATAATTCAGGAAGTTACCATTTGATATGCACAAATAACGAAAGGAACCAAGATCTTTGAGTTTAAACATGCATTTCAAGTTTCATAAAAATCGGTTCAAAATTGTGACCTCTATAGTATTCACAAGCTAAAAATGTGATTTTTCGTACAATCAGGGGCCATAATCCATGAAGTTACAGTCCGATACGTGCCAATATCGAAAGGAACCAAAATCTTAGGGTGATAAACCTATATTACAAGTTTCATTGAAATCGGATATAAATTATGACCTGTAGACTGTTCACTCACACACAATTGTAGACAGACGTACAGGGGCGACAACAATATACGTCCACGTGAAAATGTGTGCATATAAAATGAATATGTCACATGTCAATTCAAAGGTCTCTCAATAAAGGATTTAAATTCATACTTAGTTGTGTATAGTGTTTTTGAACCACTTGTCATCCAGCCCTAATACTGGGCACTTATTAGTTTTATTGTTGAGAGAAATAACAACAATGCTTGGGGATGTTTGTTTTTATTCATAACAAAACTAGTAATTTGCAATAGTTAATTGCAAATACGTGTATTCATTTAATGTAAGTACAGTATATCATTTTAAAAAAAATCTTTATCCTATAGTTGATGATTTTATATATCTCCATAATATCAAGTCATTATGACAAAACTCTGATACCATCAATACATTAGTTATACATTGGGTCAAATGTATATATGTTTCACAGATTCTAGATATACAACTATTGGGTCAATATCCTTACATGCCTGTATACACAGATATACAGCTATTAGGTCAGTGAATAACTTAACATGCCCTCTTGTATAGATCTGAGATATATGCACAGATTTCTACTGAGAACTGTAACATGTATACAAGTATTGAACTTTGTGTGTCATTAACCCTATTACTTGCCACATCTAAATCATGAATAAATAAGGGATATTGATTTTAATGGCTCATTTATGAAACTTTTGTCACCAAACGAAACTCCAGCATCATAGAACTAGTAAATAATTCACAGTTATATTTATAAGTCACATGCTTTGAGGCATAGTTATGGGGGGGGGGGGGGTTAGAGCGTCCAATTGCTAAAGGGTTAACAAACTCGTTATCAAGTAATTTCTGTAATATTAAAAAAGATAGCTAATATAATCAAGTTATCAGAAGAATATCATTACACCATGAAATTATGAAGATGGATAATGTGTAAGGCCATTATCAAGGCAAAATAATTCAGTTTGTAATATTGGTATGCTCAAAAGATCTGAAATTAAGATAAATTGAATTAAATTCTGTCAATCCTGATAACAGAGGAGGCAGGAATAGAAATGTGACCTAATCAAGTAAGAAGAATATGTAATGATTTTCTTATTCAATCGACAACCTATGCACTTGTGTTTACTCCATATTCACTGTACAGGAGTTTGAGAGAGGACTAAATTCCATAAAGTCTAATTGGGATGATGAACTTGATCAAAGTAAAAATAGCTCTGACCCGTAACTTGAGATCAAATGTATTAAAACCATCATTGTTGAAATGTGATGTAAAAATATAATCTTTTAAAATGAAGGATTGAAAAGTCTATGGGGTCTAGCACAAATATTTTGATTTAAACACTCAAACTTTTGTCGTTGCAAGATTGCACAGAATTAATGAGTACATAAATAAGACTACATTATAAATAATAATAGAAATAATATTATAATTAGAACAATAAAAGGATATACATATAAGACTGTATTAGTTGTTTCTTTCTAATCTGTTAGATTAAAATTTCACAAGTATGGCCACGTTCTACACTACACACCACACATTTTGGGCGTGAGCAACAGATCATCACCGGAAGCTCGGCAAATATAAATACTCTTATCGAAGAAAGGTTTATCTGCCAAACTTCGCTGCTGACTACTGTGGATCAAGAGAAATGCTGAACATGGCCGTACTGTATGCTATGGCCATATTCGAAACTATGTTCTAAGTGACCTGGATGTTGTGGAACAAATACTTGTAGTTAAGATCATCCAGAACATTGTTCTCTCTTCATTTCAAACAACAAAGAACAAATTGTTTGTTACTGCCATTTTGTGGTGTGGATCATACTCCATTGATCTTATTGGTCGACTTGGAATATATCTGCACTATCATGCTAACATAAGTTTCGAATACAGGCCATGTTAAACAGGGGAACATTATATATCTAACTGTTCCTTGCTTTCATATTCTTAAAATGCAAATTGTCTGTTTTCCTCTCAAGCTTCACTCTCTCCTTCTATAGATTGTTGGTCCTCTAATATTGGCACTATCAAGTTATCTTTAGACATTAGATTGTACTTGGTTACAAAAGATGTAAATCTTTTACATAAATAAGTTTCATTCTGAAATAAACACAGACAAAAATTCTAATTAGCAAATATATAATTGGCTGGTGTGTGTACAATGTTTTTAATGATCTCTGGAATGTTTTACAATATATACGTTCACTCCAGCCCCCCCCCACCCCTGGACGTGATCTCTTGGCTACATGTCGTGACACACGGGTAAATAAATCATAACATAAATCAATTAAATTCTGTAATCATAGACACTTAAATTGGAATGACATGCTTTTATCTTAGGGATTTAGCATTGAAAATGGTATAAATATAAACAGTATTATCAATTTGAGAAGATTGAAAATAACTGCAACAAACAAAGCATTACTTCATAGTCACCAAAAACAACAAAATTTAATGCATTTTTGTTAAATTTTCGCTATGAGTTTTGACAAATTCAATATACGGTCATTTCTGAAGACTAGTATACTGGAAACTCAAATTGGTCAAATAATTTTTAGTTTTTAGTTTTGTTTGGCATCTCAAATAAGGAAAATCCGACATTGTGGCTCTTTTGGCCAGACCTCGTCACATATAATAAAGCATCGTCATTTAATTATTCTTTTTTCAAATTTACGGCAAGGTTTATTAGTATAAAAAAGGTTTGTTGATTGAAAAGGGTATAATTCATCACCATGCTATTATCTCTACAATCAGTGGCATGGGTGAAATGAGTCCTATCACACCTTTGTTATAAATTAAAGTTTACTATGTTTTCTTTAGATATACTAATAATATTGGGGTGGAGTTTTGTGTATCCTCTATTTTTCTTACACATTTTGAAGTGCCTGATCAATTCCAAAGGAACCTAAGATAAAAATATTTACCTCATATTCATCAAATAAAGCTCTATGGTGGAAATAAGCATGTGAGAAAATCCTATAAACTCGTCTACATACAGATCCTAATTTAGCTACTGATGATTCTTTTATACTAACTCTGAAAACATAAAAATAACATTTCAATAATTCACTTGCACGTAGGGATCTTTAGCAGTGGGGGGAACAGGAGGACCCAGTGAAAACCCACGAGGTTGGACAGGTGATCCTACTCCTTGTCTCGTACAACCTTGGAATCGAAACCACGCCAGACGACTCAAATGACAGACATTATGATATAACTCTCACTTCATTCGGCCACCCAACCTCTCGCATAAATGAAATCCAGTTGACTCTCACATAATGTCCGTAATAAAGCTGATGAGAAGCATCAAAGTATTTGAAAATCTTAGTGAACACCTACCTGCTAGGAAAATATTTATTACTGTTTAATAAACATGCAGCTCCATCTAACGTGTGACGGGTATAATCTATAGCCGGACACTGAAACATGCAGATCATATAGAAATTAATAATACACACCCAACTGTTGGCACCGGAAATACCCCCCCCCCACACACACACACACCAATAAAAACTCAATTTCTGCTTATATGAAAGTCAATTTTCTATGACAATATGTGGGCCTCTTTCAATAAAATATAATTTATCAGCATTATATTGGGAAACTAAAGAAGCAATGTGCCCAAGGGCCAATAAACATCTTGAAATATAAAAAAAGAAGGGTCCAAAAGTGAAAGGCTTTTTAAGTTGCTTTTTTTGTCTGAATTTTTTCACCTTTGAAAAAATTATTTACCTCTTTAGGTGTCTTGTGAGCAGCACAAAGAAATATCCATTGTTCTGTAGCTGTCATTTGTGTACATGTTTCAGGGTTACATTCAGAACACTAAAAGTTTAAGAAGTAAAAAATCACAATATGTAAACAAATTGTCACCTCCTAACAACTGATATTCTGCACACTGGAACCCATCCAGAATAGATCTCTGCCTTAAATATGGCTGCCATATGCAAAAATTAGTACAAGTATAGTGTTTTATAATGGAGATTTATTCCATTTCACATTTGTCATACACAATGACTAAATAAACGTTTTCAATTATATTAAATGGCATAATCCTGCGCAGTGTTTCGTTTGATTAGAACTAATCCACTTCACACTGCTATCTTGAGTGAAAATTGTTATGCTAAATTATTATTGGTCAGTAGAGCCATTACCAACCAATGACCTACATTGTAACAAACAATATAGGGGTTAACCAAACCACAAAATATGTTACCGCAATGTATCTAGTGACAATTGCGACTTGTTTACGTCATAACCCGCGAAATTTATTATGCTCGATTATCCAGTGCCAACATATTTTCTTCGTCTGCCATTTTGAAAATTATGCCGAATGCGAGAAGAGAGGAGGGATTTGATTGGATGTTAAAAAGAGACATGCCCTGCCTAATTTCAAGAATATGACTTCTATCCAGCAATGGTAAGAGAGGATTTCTCGCGCCATTGCTTCAGGAATATGATTAAATGGAAGCAGAATAATTACTTAATAAAATTTGGGAAGTTTACTTAGTGATACAAATAAAATCGTTGATCAGGACATAAAATATCGGTCAACTGGCTTAGTCTTGTGTCTGTTCTCACGCGAACTAACTGTAGACACAGCCTAAGTTAAGTTTAAACAAGCAACTGAGGTAGAAAAATCATGATGACTCATCTCGGCCAATAATACTATCACTAGTACTGTGAGAGAATGGGTGCATGGGGGAGGGAAGTAGTACAAATTAATTTGAATATTTCTGGAATTACTTAGCACTATGTTATATATACAGGTATATTTCAATATTAAATGTTCATTTTTTTCAGGTAATGTGAATTAATGGAAATACTGACCTGTAATCTAACTGCTAAACCATTTAATTCCATACAAAATTGCCTAAAAATAAAACAGTAACCAAGTGTAAATATATTTTAAACAAAAAGAAAAGTCAATGAACAAAATCAAATGTTGTACTCTTCAACTGAAAATTGATGAGGCTAAAAATCAACAACCTTAAGGGAGACTGGCATTTTGGGACTAAACTTTTCTCTGTGAATATTATAACAAAAAAAAACTGTGGTTGGAATATTTGGTTTGAATACACTTTGACTGTACTTTAAGCTAGCTGAACATTCTCCAGCAGTCTTGAACTAGCTCAACTCAGAATGGCATGTACAGTACGCCCACTGTACCCTACAGCGTTTTCCTATGTTACATTCATCAGCTGTCTGCCTTTGTTACACCCAGTTAATAAGTTCTGTCTTTATTTGAATTGTTTGTGGAGTGTACTATGCACTCTCTAATTATAAATATATTGAATACAGTGTAACTCGTGTTCTAATTTAAATATTACTCCACCACTCACCTTAGATGTTCATATTTCCATACTCCTTCATCCTGACCCTCTGGAGGTGTTAAAATTTCTTCTATATTAGTAAAGTCTTTTCGAATAGCCTGCTGAATGAACTGGAAAAAATACCACACATTTTAACAATAACACACACAGACATAACCAAATGTATGATCAGAGAACAGAATATGTACTATTATCATTACTAGCTAATGATATATTTGACAGTCTCGAGAGCCGAAATACATAAAATGCCAGTTTACTCATACATACAAAAATTCTGGTTAACATATTCCAACTTGTTTTATTTAGGAATAATTAATACCTGTTGAACAGCTAAGGTGCTATCCATTTCTTCAAATGATTCATCTTGCCAGTTACCCCAATCCTAAAATAATATACAATTATCACCTGTACAGTCGAAAAATTCTGATTGGGCTATTAAAATAACTAAAAGCTTTGGGTAGCCCTAAAACAGTCCTTCAGGTTTATAAAATTGGGCAGCAGCCATAAAAAGCTCCTGTCAATTTCAAAAATGAGAAAAGGCTCCCGTAGAAAAACTTTTCCTAATCATTTAATTGCAAGAGTAATGCTACATTCTCTTGAATTAATGACAGCCAAATTGTATTGAAACTTTAGTCTTGTTTAATATTTGGTAAATATGTTTGTCGAATATGGTAGCTACAGTATGATCAACATGATCGAATGTATGCAGTTTAAAAATGAACAAAAACTGAAAGTGAAAGTAGTTTATTAATCTCAATATGAAGGCTGGCTAATTTGCAGGAGTCTTTAATGACTCCTGCGAAGGAAAGCTGAGGTGAGTGGAGAAAGAGCGAAAGCTCCCCTTAATTAATCGTGAAGGACTGCCTAAAACAAGATGTACATGTATCTGAATGAGTGCCCCACTCCAGTGAACACATGAGACTATAGTTCCTCTTAAGAAAAATGTTTTAGCCTGCCAGCCCTGTAGTCTAATACTACTAGTACTACGGTACTTGGCCAAATAATGTTGTAGGCTACTGACGGCTATTCCCTGGGAATCCATGAAGTCTGATCCAACAGATCCTTGAATAGAAGAATCATAATCATGTCAACAATCCCGGGTGGTTAGCTTTAGTGGGCCTCTGTAATTGTAATGATTAGTAAAAGTAATGAACTGCACGTCAAATGCGAAGCATTGGATAACGATTGTCTGGAAGACTTAGAATTTCACAAGGAAATCAAGCAGTGGGTAAGATTTGCATCGACATTTTGCGAGAAGATAACGATGTTCATAGGTCGTCGGATTTGCTATGATTTGGGGTTGGGTGGTAGAATTCTTCTTTATTGCATAGTTTTCATTAGATATAATACAAACAGTATAAACAATTTATCAACCTGAGCCTTAATTCCAGGCCGATTCCTTCTTATTATCGCAGCCGGGACTGTTTCTGCCATTTTAATTTTCATCTTTAACAATAAACACTGCCATCTGTTTTTGCATAAGAGCGCATGCGTGGAAGTTCGATACTCGATCACACAGTCTTTTAAAGAATTCTGTTGAGAAAATATTTTTGTGAGTGAAAAACTGAGACTTAAATCGATTGAAATTGATGGCATATAATGAAATATCTGTTTTCGTTGCCGCTTTTCAAACCTGAGCTATTGAATATTTTAATCAATGGAGGAAAGGTATTTAATTGTGGTCTAAACCCGAATTTCCACTCTGACTAGAGTTACTGTTCCATAGGTAAGTCTGAATATCCGATGTATTCTTTTATAAAAAGGTGACTGCCTTATTTGTTTTCTTCTGATTAACGAACTTTACAGATTTTAAGCCACTCAGTGGCGCGGTGGGACGGTCGCATCCAGGGTCGGTTAGGGACGTACCAGTGGAGTTTGGTATTTATGGTAGTTCAGCTCTAAACGTCGGTCTCATTACACTGACCCTGAGCGTTCAGAAACTGTTCCATTCAATCAATGTCGAAAGGAAATTGGCGCCCCAGTCAATTTTACTGGGCAACTTTTCACTGCTAAACGATGGGATGGCAATCCGTGTGGACGCATGTACAAAGTAAACGAACATGTTACTGAGAAAATAAGACCTTGCTAACTTCGCTAGAGTCAGTATGAGCCACACAAAAATACGTTCCCTCCTATCAAATTACAATTTCGCAACCATGACACTCTAACTGTTAGTTACTATAATGTAACGATAACTATAGCTGGTGTGCCTGAAGTATGACGGAAGGCACCAGTAGTGGAACCATTTCTATCTAACTGTAGGTCCCTGTCCACATTCAGGAATGTCGGTCATACAAGAAGAAACGAAATGTACAGGCTTTACATTGTACAGGCTTTCACCCGGATTGACACCCCTTCGTTTAGCAGTGAAAAGTTGTCCAATAAAATTGACTGTTCTCCAATTCTTTTCGACATTGATTCAATGGGACAGCCCCTGGACTAGTATTTATGACAGCAGTAGCGGCATATTGCCTATAACTTTAAGATGTTCGCTGATCGTTATCTCTCCGGAAAGCAGCAGTTTGATATAACATAGCCTCCCTCAGAGATAATTTTAAAACTTTGAGTCAATTTCCTGAACGAGAGAACCAGAAATGGGACAATCTGCCTGTTTTGTGAGATATAATCCTTGAGTGGTATTTAGTGATTGAGCACATTAAAAAATACAACACAATTTATATGGAAAACAATCACTGGTTTATACACATATAGCACGACGTTTCGACAAGTTTTCTCTTATTGTTATCAATTGAGAGATGGCAGAACATTTGTACAGTCTTTCGCCCCATAACCCGCGCACTAGTGGTACTGCTAACTTGGCAATTCAATATATAACCTCAAAGATGATAGTGGTGAGATACACAGTAGTATTATACGCCACTGAGTTGAAGAATGACGAGAATAATGGAATCGAGCGCCATAGCCGCGTAAAAATATCAGTTAGCGATGCATAATAATTATGTAATATACCGTATTTTTAATTTTTTAGGACTGGACCCCCCTTAAATCTGCGCCGTTTTTTTTTGTCTGTACCAGTCCGGGGCCATAAAAACGGACCTTGCAGTGGGGATAATAGATATACCCAAACAACTTTAATTTCCAAAAATAGCCTGGAAACAACACATTTTTTTTTTTTTTGTTGTTTTTTTTTTTGTTAAGGAAATATTAATCACTTATTCATACAAAAAAAAAAAAAAAAAATATGTTCCTTTATTCAAAATCTATGCACCGATGCAGTTTTCGTCTAATCCGAATGACTGGGTGGTGAATTTGCTTGCCCGACCTGTATGAAAAAACATGCAGTCTGCTTAATCACTGAACCACCGTGGTTCTCTCGGGAGAGCAAAGCCCCCCTAGTTTTTTTTTTTTTTTTTTTTTTTTTGGGGGGGGGGGGCGATTATAATGTCGTTTTTCTGTTCAGTTTGTGTAGCCATAGGAAAACTCTATCAGAGAAATATGTCAACGTTTATAGCCACGATCTCTGAGCTGTATTTTATCTCTTAGTAGAAGCATCCTTTCAGTCGTGATGCCAAAAATGCTGAAGTTCAATTGGATTTATTCATTATCCAGGACATAAATCCCTACTTTGATTTTATTGCACGAAAGCAGTCATCAGACAGTAATGCGTTAAAAACGGCAATTCTGTCGCCCCTGTTAAAAAGCTTGCTGTGTATGAGTCTGCACCCCCCCTCCCCCCGCAAAAAATCCTGGATCCGCGCCTGAAGTGCGACTGTATGCCAAATTTGAGATACATCTATCTGCCAATTACGCCACAACAGAAATATTATAATTATTATTATTATAAACGAGTTGTACAAATTGTTTAATGTTTTCAATGTGTCTTACTTTCATTAAGTGATTTTATTTTCAGGTTAATTCTATTTTTATGGTTTAGAAAAGGTAGGACAGTCTCGATTTCTAAAAGAATACAGTCTTATGCTTGTATTTCCAGTGTTCCTGTCGAGCAAGCGAGTAAGAACTGAACTTTGGCTTGTTTGTAAAATGAGCGACGAAAACGTGGGTGATTCCTCCGGAGAGGAAGAATCTCTACATGAAAAACACAGAAAAGAGAAAAAGGACTTGCTAGCCGAAATACAAAAGATACGACACAGCGTTCCAAAAAATGACAAAAAGAAAAAGAAAGAAGCCCAAGAACAAATTGCAAAACTTGAAAATGAATTGAAGGATAGACACGAAAGAGAATTGGCAGAGTTCAAGGGGAACAGTATATCTAGTGGTGCTGATCAGGAATTGACGGGGAAAATGGGAAATCTAGATGTTGGCAATACTGGAGAAACCAAGGAAAGCGCAGAGGTTGCAAAACGCAGGAAACAAATGGCTAAAAATCAAAAAAGGAGAGATAAAAAGAGTGAAAAAAACAAAGAAAGAGATGCCATGCTCAAGCAGCAGGAATTAGACAATCTATCAGGAAAACGCCACCTAGAGACACAGAAAATTAAACAGCTGCTGGCAGCCAGAAATTTGAAGATACATGAAATTGCTTCAGATGGAAATTGCCTGTACAATGCTATCAGCCACCAAATGAAAAATGAGAAGGTTACGAATGAAAGCTTGCGAAGACAGACCTCCGATCACATGAAAGGAAATGCAGATGAATTTTTACCGTTTCTGACTAAATTGGACACAGGGGATTGTTATACCCCAGAAGAATATGAGTATTATTGTGATGCTATAGCAAACACTTCTACGTGGGGCGGCCATTTAGAGATTCAAGCCATCTCAAAAATATTAAAATGTAGGATAGAAATAATACAGGCAGAAGGTGCACCAATAATTCTAGGAGAGGATCACAATAATAGTAACGGTCCAATAGTGTTGGCCTATCATAGACATGCCTTTGGATTAGGGGAACATTACAATTCAGTGGAACCCAAGTCAGAGATCGACGCGGAAAATTTATAGGACATTATATAGCTGTCTAGTGTACATTTTATAATAATAATAAGATAAACACAAGATGAATATCCAGACTTACTGATTGTTATCTGATCAATTTTAGAGACTTTAAATATGAGCAGACAAGTTTGATACCTGCTCAAGGTGCTTGCCAGGGGGAAATCCCTGCAGTCAGGCCCAAATATGTTTGTTTGGGTTGACATGTATTTTAACTTCATAGTGATTTCGTCTCCTTCCTCTTCAATTGTTCTCATCTGGTTGTTTTCTTGGTAATCATGATATGAATCGTATTGTAGCACATGAATCGCAATACATATATTGTATTGTGGCTGCTGTGGCAATACCCAGCAATAAAAAATACCACTCGCATTAATAAAGCCTCAATTTAAAAGCATGACTTGCTTAGGAATTACATGGAATACAGGCTGGCTTGATAGGCTGGTAGTTAAATGGGCTTGATAAATGATAATCATGCAGGGACTAATGAAGTTCCTGATTTAGAAAAGGAATATAGAATCTGTCCACCTAGTTTACCCGATCTCTGTTGTATAATTCATCAGATGGACATTTTTTAGTCACTTTCCCAATCCATAACAAAATAAAATTTTGTTGGCACTCATCATTTATCTGATCAGAACATTTTTATTGATTACACTTGGAAAGTACCAGAATAATCAAAATAAAGATCTACAAGTATGATACATCAGTGTCACATGTTTGTCCTAAACTAACAGTATGTTGAGTGGACATTAAACCGGATTTGACTCCATATGAAGGGGGTGGGGCCTATTTTCAGTGCTATGAATGTGAACAAAAAATCGTGAAAGACATTTTTTCCCCAACCAAACACATCAAAAGACTCCCATAAATATTATTTTGTTATAGGTCAACACAAATGATTTATGCTAAAAAAGATTTATTAGTAAAGTATACAACCAACCTTCTACAAATGGTCAATAGGAACCTATATGTATAACAATCAACTAAATATATACAATATGATTTTGTCTAAAAATAGATATTATATTAAAACAATTTATTTGCAATTCAAATTTGTGTATTATTTGTGTAAAAAAAATCTTATTACGTGCATATTGTAGAAGCCATGAGGCAATGATTGGATGTATGTTATCAGCTACCAAGTCATTGAGGTTAAGAATGGTGGTAAAAAGATCTCAATAATGCAACACTCTTGATCTGCCAGGCATGGTCTGGAACAACCCATTAAATTTGAATTCTTACTCATTGAGCAAGACTGTCAACAAACACATCTTTCATTAGTCCAACATTGTAGTTAGTGAGAGGTTGCTATACAATCGATCAGTACGATCACACAATTTACCCACCTCCATGTATCATATCATTGTTAGACTCGCACATAGATTTACAATAGCGATATATGGTAGAAGTTAGAGTGCTTTAGTGAGAAATATATGTTTCATGAAAAGGTAGCATAAGATTGTTCCTGAACTGATTATTTTCCCTTGGTCATTCCTGCAGAGCTGCAAATTATATATCTGCGCACACCCGTTTCAGTCCTATATTATATATAAAACTTAACAATACAACAAAATAATTTAGGATTTAAAAACAAAGTTCCCAATAATAATATTGTTCTTAGTAGTGATTAAACAAAACAATTATTTATTTAAATATAATCACTACTAGTTTAACCTATTTATAGCATGATGTTTCGAAAAACTATCCTCTTATCATTTGTCAAACCTAAAAATTAAGATAACTGCCTATAGATACCTCAGTATTTACCATTGAACATTGAATCCCAAATATGCGATTTGGTGGCAATCTGATTATAATTTCTGTCAAATAATATATCCCGACTGGCAAGTAATTTACAACCATTAACCTGTGAAATTATCATATCGTCATATTAATTAACATATTATCATTGTATCGTCAAGAGAAGTTAAATGGGTAAAAAAGAGACTAGTTGAGAAAATTTTGACCATTTGACTGATGAAATTTTAGGAGGAAATTCGGAATCCCCAATTATTTTTTTTCATTTTTTGTTCAACCGGCCCTTTGGAAGATCGCCCAATCTGCCCCTGAGCAATAGACAGTATCCTGAGTTATGTTACATGCAAACAAATACATTTCAAATATATATAAAAATAAACATGAACAACATTATATTATTTTTTAACAGACTGAATGTGCTTTTGGAATGGGTAGAAGTTAAAATTGCATAAAAAATAATAATTTGTGAGCTTTTTTTTAAAATCAACCAGGTAAAAATTAAGTATCTTTTAGAGCATTATGTATGGCTAAATGAAGCGGCCACTTAATTCCATTACATTTTCCCTTAAAATCATCAACACTCAAAGAATAGGTCATCACCCCTCCATAACCATTACTTTTTATCCATTTGGCCTGAAAAAGGAAAGTTCCTTGTAATTTGATTCATAAGGATGAGTGGAGGGGGTCGGTGGATGCTTGGATGAACACTTCATAAGTTTGCCAGTTGGTCACTTAGCCTGTTTTGTTTTACCACAGATTTCAAAGGGAGTGTTTTCGTTATTAACAATATTTTATCCAAGACACATGAAGCAGATTGGAAAACAGATTTAATGAATGAACAACTTGTGTCATAATAATATTACAAGTGAATAAAATTATACCTGGAAAAAACTGATAGACCATGAAAAGCCATTCTCAACTGGCAGAGTTTGATTTATAATTTTGTCATTATCTGGTTTTAGATAATTTTACCGTTGGTAGAAACAAAAGGACACATGGTTTATTTTTAGGAGGGAGAGAGAATGCTTGGTAATCCTCTTGGTTCTGCCCATGCAAAATAATTGAGTATAGGTAATTATTAGACATGCTTGATAGATCAAAAGGTGTGTGTGGATGAGCTGTTACTGTGCCAAGTGTTGTGGTTTCGCTCCCAGGCTTTTCAATGATTGGTCTGCCAAACTTTACAGGTTTGCTCAGGCTCTCTGACTTCCTCCAACTGCTAAAGGCCCCTCTAGATACAGAGCTGAAATTACCCAATTCATTCATTATCACCCCAACCCCCACACACTCATTGATTAGGCATACCTTTATTGCTACACTTTTTTCATTATCGTAAGAAATCCATGATTTATCAGCATAAGCATATGGTACCTCACCATCCTGGTCCCAAACTTCAGTGTAACCATTCTTTAACAGACCACAAATCTGCAAATAACACAAGATATATATATTTCTCCTTATAAATTGTTCGTAGAAGACCATTTACAATGGGAAGTATTTTGCTTGAAACATTTTCCAATATAAATGGTCTAATGCATGTGCTTTAGATTATAAGGTCTGATATTCGCATGGGTTAGATCCAACACTTGCTCCTGACCTTGATTGGGGTTGCTTGCCTAACCTTGTGAATTATAGAAATAAAATTGTACCATATGTTAGTCCTAATTAAGTAACAAAGTTTGTGTTGAGTGGACCTGAAACATCATTTCTCTCTCTGTCTCCCAATAAAAGTTAGTTCTTATTGCCAGATAATCAACACCACTTACAACTGGGGTAAAATAAAAACATAACGCTAACGCTACAATATACGTCCACATTCCTGCTTTGATTGATATGGTACTTTGTCAAGAAGGCTAGGCATTTGGTTTGTTTAGCGTTGAGGGTCGTGCACCAACATTAATAGTTGTCGTCCTTAGAGTATAAGGAATAACTATACCAAGATAATCCATTCAGAATTGTGCCTTCCTAACACTAAAGGCAAAAAGTGGGCGTGGCTCTGCCCCTGGGGGTCGGGACATTCATCAAAATCAATAGTGGGCGCCCTCAGGCTATAAGGAATACATAAACCAAGTACCACGCTGATTTTAAGAAAATCCAGTTACAATTGTGGCTTCTAGACGACACAGAGACATACAAAAAGAAAATGGGCGTGGCTCTGCCCCTGGGGGTTGGGCATGCACCCCAAACAATAGGGATCATCCTTAGAGTATAAAGAGTAAGTATACAAAGTTTTAAAGAAAATACAATAAGAATTGCGGCCTGTAGGCGACACAAAGACACACGATAAGAAAATGGGTGTGGCTCTGCCCCAGGGGGTTGGGCATGCATCCCAAATGATAGGGATGTTCCTTAGGGTACAAAGAATGTGTATGCTAAGTTTCAAAATTATAAGTTAAGAAATGTGGCCTGTAGACGACAAACAAATACATACTAGAAATGGGCGTGGCTCTGTCCCTGGGGGTCGGGCATGCACCAAAAACAATAGAGATCTTCCTTAGGGTATAAGGAATACGTATACCAAGTTTGAAGAAAATCCAGTAAGAATTGCGCCCTGTAGGCGACATAAAGACTCACGAAAAGAAAATGGGCGTGGCTCTGCCCCTGGGGGTGGGGCATACACTCCAAACGATAGGGATCATCCTTAGAGTATAAAGAGTAAGTATACAAAGTTTTAAAGAAAATCCAATAAGAATTGCGGCCTGTAGGCGACACAAAGACACACGGTAAGAAAATGGGTGTGGCTCTGCCCCAGGGGGTTGGGCATGCACCCCAAATGATAGGGATGTTCCTTAGGGTACAAAGAATGTGTATGCTAAGTTTCAAAATTATAAGTTAAGAAATGTGGCCTGTAGACGACAAACAAATACATACTAGAAATGGGCGTGGCTCTGTCCCTGGGGGTCGGGCATGCACCAAAAACAATAGCGATCTTCCTTAGGGTATAAGGAATACGTATACCAAGTTTGAAGAAAATCCAGTAAGAATTGCGCCCTGTAGCCGACACAAAGACACACGAAAAAAAAAATGGGCGTGGCTCTGCCCCTGGGGGTGGGGCATACACCCCAAACGATAGGGATGTTCCTTAGGGTACAAAGAATATGTATGCAAACTTTCAAGATTATAAGTTAAGAAATGTGGCCTGTAGACGACAAACAAACAAATACTAGAAATGGGCGTGGCTCGGCCCCTGGGGGTCGGGCATGCCCCAAAAACAATAGGGATCTTCCTTGGGGTATAAGGAATAAGTATACCAAGTTTGAAGAAAATCCATGAAGAATTGCGGCCTGTAAGCGAACCACAGACACACACACACACACACACACACACACACATACACACACACACCCAGACAGGGGCGACGGCATAATACGTTCACATTATGAATGTGGACGTATAAAAAAACATTTTTGTCATAGTTTTGAAATGAAATGAAATTGGGTTTAACATCCTACTGTTCTGTATACACCACACAGTGTGGTACAAGGGAAATTTTGTCCGGGCAGCGGTGCTACAGCCTACTCTTTCAATCTACCGATGGATCTATTACTTACATGTCAATGTATACACGGGACCTCGGTTTTCCATCCCATCCAAATGACTAGACAACTGTCATGTTGGGCCCTCCATCCTGCATAACTGACATGCTGGAAAATCGGGATGAACTTTCACGGCCAATGCAGGGATTGAACACCCGACCTCCAGGCTAGAAAGCCAGCATCTTACCCACTTAGCCACCATGCTCTCCATAGTTTTGAAGGATGCAATCAACAACAGATAGCTAGTTAAATGAATCCTGTTTATTACTTTATTTGTAAAATTGACAGATAAACCTGTTTTTTATACTTACAATTTCATAACTAATTTCATCACCTAATGTTTTATTATAGCCGACTGCTAGACTATAAACACCATGAAGGTTTTTATCAAGCAGTTCAAAAGTGTGGCCATATGTAGGAATTCCAACTACAACCTGTTTTTGAGACATTCCTCCTTTGACCCATTCTTCTGCTGCTGAAACCTAAAGCAATAAAGACATAAATTATGATACTGAAGCAATACAAAGGAATTATGGTTGAACTACATTAATATGTGGCCATATAAACAATTATGTGAAAAGATTGTGCACAAGAAAGTGTGAATGGACCTGCAGATGTGGCTGATAGCAATATAAACAGGGTGGATTTAAGGGTGGGGCTTGATAGTGCGGCAGCCATGAAGGACCTCCAAATTAGTTCTAGAAATAAATTCATACCATATGTTGTAAGTGTTTGTGCCAAATACACCTTCTGACATACAAATTGCATTTTTAGTAAGTGGGACAGATAATGATGAAGATATGCCTTACTTTCCCCACCCACCCCCAGACAAAGGTTTTGTGCCAGACAAAGCCTGAATCTTTTCCTGATATTGTTAGTGACAGATGCGTTATTTCCGATATTGGTTCAATGCTAGCTTAATTCAGGCTGGGTGGATGTTTAAAATGTGAGGTGGTATAAAAAATTACCAAATTATAATTTAAGAATATGGTTTTGTCTAGAATACTTTTTCCTGAGTGCAATGGACTGTTAAGTCCTGTAAATGGTGTTGTTAGACTGAAACCATGAATATCATACGTCATCAAATTGATGAAATCCAAATATCTGAAACATGAAAATAATTGTTGTTCAAAAACCTGTCTAGCTACGCAAATCAAATGCAATTATGTGAAGAAATAGCTGGCTTAGCCTGTATATTAAGCTGTTTGTGAATGAAATGAAATGAGGTTTAACATCCTACTTTTCTGCATGGACTGGGGTCTAACAAAAAACAGCATAAGCCATACAACATGCTATAAGGGAAATTTTCCCCAGACAGCGGCACTACAGACTATACTCTTATTTCAAATTCCATTAACTGTCATGAGTTCTTCTTGTGCATGCCAATGTGTACATAGGACCTATTTTTTGTCTTAGCCAAATAACTAGGCAGTGTCATTGTCAGGCCTTCCATCCTGCATAATTTTCAGATAACTGCTGATGGGCTTAAAACTTGGCACTCACTTTGCTAATTCTGGTATTTCATAACAATTATCTATAAGTGGGGAAGTTGATGCTACTGCTGCTGTTAATAAAAATTTAGATCTGTTCATTTTAACTGAATAATCATCAAGTGTTTCTCGCACAGTCTGCAAAAACATAAAAAGAGATGTTCAAACTTAGGTAACATATTTCAGTGTGTGCTATGGGGGACATTTTGCCTGAGCAGTGGCATTATAGCCTTCACTTATATCCTGCCACATTTCACAAGAGAACGTAAATCAAATGAAATCAGGTTTAATATCCTACTGATCTATACTGACTGAGCTATTAATTAAGACGGCAAACATAATGCAGTGTGACGTGCGATATAATAAGGAAAATCTGCACGGACGTCACTTGTATCATCCCATACAAATGGCAAAATCAGAATGTTCTTACTTGTAGTAGAAGACTATAATTATGCTGTTGTTGTGGGGGGTGTTCTCTTCCAATGGGCCATGCAGGAAATTCCCAGTCTAGATCAAAACCATCTAATGTGTAATTGGTCAAATACGGAATCATACTGTTTGCAAATCTAACAAAATTAAAAGAAATAATATAAATTCTTCAAAATTTCAATTTCAAGGCACAACAAGACAAATGGTTCACATATTCAAAAAATATGTACGTCTTTAATCCAAGGCCTTTTTTTATTGTGTTTTGTTATTTTCATATGGGATTAATTTTTGGCTGTATTTTATTTTAATAATTAAGTCAGCCTGTTTCCAGGGTCACAAGGAAATGAAATGAAAAAAGGGGTCTAAAATAATTGTAAATATTTTAAAAAATAGGTTGCCAGGCAACGAAACATATGCCCACACAGCAGCCAAATCGTCCGGGCAGTCAACAAGAGTTGTTGCATTTTAAGTAATCATCAGAAAATCATAATTCAAACTCACCCATAACTACGGTGTAACTGTGATATAATCAAACGTTTCTTTAAATCAGATAATAATTTTGACCACCAGAGGGACCACAAGCTAAAAAGGATGATTTTTCATACAATCAGGGGCCATAATTCAGGAAGTTACGATCCGATATGGGCAAATATGCAATGGAACCAAGATCATTAGGTTATAAACATGTATTTCAAGTTTCATCAAACTCAGTTCAAAATTGATATAACATATTTTCACACAATTCGCGTACAGACGGCAGCCATTTTATCCGTCAACTCTGGTCCGATTTTCACGAAATTTAAATTCTCTCTTCATTACCATGAAACCGTGATATAATCAAACGTTTTTTTAATCGGATAATAATTTTGACCTCTGGAGGGACCAAAAGCTAACAAAAGCGATTTTTCGGACAATCCGGGGACATAATTCAGGAAGTTACGATCCGATGGGTGCAAATATCGAAAGGAACCAAGATCTTTGAGTTATAAACATACATGTCAAGTTTCATCAAAATCTGTTCAAAATTGTGACCTCTATAAGGTCCACAACCTTGATATAACGTATTTTCACACTATTCGTGTACAAACGGCGGCCATTTCGTCCGTCAATTTTGGTCTGATTTTCACGAAATTCGAACTCAACCTTCATAACCATGCAACAGTGATATAATCAACAGTTTTTTAAATCGGATAACAATTTTGACCTCCAGAGGGACCACAAGCTAAAAAGGGCGATTTTTCGGACAATCAGGGGCAATAATTCAGGAAGTTACGATCCGATTGGCGCAAATATCGAAAGGAACCAAGATCTTTTGGTTATAAACATGCATTTCAAGTTTCATCCAAATCGGTTCAAAATTGTGACCTCTACACTGTTCACAAGCTAAAAAAACATGATTTTTCGTACAATCAGGGGCCATAACCCATGAAGTTACAGTCCGATACATGCCAATATCGAAAGGAACCGAGATCTTAGGGTGATAAACCTATATTTTAACTTTCATTGAAATCAGATAAAAATTGTGACCTGTAGACTGTTCACAAACAATTGTGGACGGACGGACGAACAGGGGCGACGACAATATACGTCCACATGAAAATGTGGGCGTATAAAAATGACTGTAGTATTGCTTAATAAATGTCTGTTCTATTGCTTTATAAATACCTTGTCCTGTTTTCCGCTGAAATCAGAACTGACCCAAAATCTCCACCATTAGAGAGTAATACTTTCAGATTAGGATTCACCTTTTTCATGGCTTCAACTGATTTGCAATACATCTGTGAATAAAGTCTTGGTGCAATTTCTGCATTTTTAATTCCTGTACCCAGAAGGATAATATGTGAGCATAAAGTAACATTAGCTTCTGGTGGAAAAGGTCCTGAGAATTTATCCCCTACAGAAAGGTAGCAGACAACAGGAAAGCTGCCCTCAGATTCACTGGTTTTATCCAATGGAATGTTTTCTCTTTCTATCTTTTTATCCAATGGAATGTTTTCTTTATATAGCTCTGTCTTTCCAGTATCTAAATAAAAAAAAAAGATTGTTAAAGAGGCATTACTACTTCGGGGGTAAATAGATAATTTTCAATTTGATGTAACTGAGAATATCAATATCATCTTGGCATTAAAAATTGAGAAACATCTTAATCTACTATACATGCGGCCAGCATCCAAGTATAGACATGGTAGTGTGAGGGCCGAAATCTTACCAAATAAAAGAAGTATGATCGTTCATTGGACCAGGAACTGACCATGTTGTTGAAGATAATTCAAAAATCTTATTTACCAAATTGTTTAAAGAAGACTTATCCAAATTTTCATGTCGATCTGACTTGAATTAATGGAGCCTTAGGCTTTTCCAAAGAGTGTCACCCCAAGAACAATATGAGTGGCAGCTAGAGTTCTTGGTCAAAAAAATTGCTGGAATGTAGGCATCTCATGGTTTAGTAACATATTTCTTAATCTCAAATAAAGATTCAGCTCATAATTTACTAGAAACAAAATTATGTAATAAATAGGTAAACCATTACTCATTAACTAGAATGAAATGAAATGCACCTAACCTGGGCTAATGGAAGACTGGCGGGCATACGCCATACAGTGTGCTATGAGGGAAATTTTGCCAGGGCAGCGGCGCTACGGCCTAATCTTATATCGAATTCCAACTGCCAAGGGATCTTTTACGTGCACTCCAATGTGACCTCGGTCTTTCGTCCCATCCGAACGACTAGGCAGCTGTCCTTGTCAGGCCCTCTTTCTGCATCACTGACAAGGGAAATCACGCCGGAAAAATAGAGATGAACTTTCTCGGCCAATGCAGGGATCGAACACCCAACCTCCAGGCTAGCGAACCAGCGCCTTATCAACTCATCAGTACTACAAATCTCATAATTTAGGTCAAATGTTGAACTGAAATGAAATGGGACTTAACTGTTTTGCTTCGGACTGGGCTAATACAGTGAGCTATAAGGGAAATTTTGCCCAGACAGCCTCAACAGCCTACTTTTTAGGTTGAATTCCATCCATCAACTGTCAAGGGATCTTTTACGTGCATGCCAATTTGTACACAGAACCTTGTTTTTTTCACCACCTGAACGACTAGACAGCTGTCCTTGTCAAGCCCACCGGCCTGCATCTCACTGATATGGCGGAACCACGCTGGAGAATCTGGATGAATTACTTTTGAACACCCGACCTCCAGGCTAGAGAGTCAGCTTCTAACCCCCATCAATTTCAAATGTTGTATTAATTTGTTAGCTGTAACTTACGGTGTAAAGTAGGCTTATATAATTTATCTAGTTTAGTTTCTGACAATTTTAATAATTCATTCGTATTTGAGTATTTTAATCATTTTATCTAGATTTTGATTTATTAGAAGCAGTGAGTCATTTTTTTTCCAAAAAGAGTGACAGCAGTTTCCTGAACAAAAACACATTACATATTATAATAATACTCTATATAGTTTGGCTATTCATAATACCCTCTCTATCACAGGCACTTTGAAGGGATTAAAATAAAACTTCTATTACTGCTTGACCATATATTCTGTAAATAGTCAAAGGCGGCAAGAAGTTTTATATTTATTACTCATTTATTAATTATATATTAAACGGACAATAACATTCTTGCTGGCTTGGTAGCTCCAAAAAATAAAAAATACCCTTATTCTAAGTACTAGATGTTTAAGTGTCCTACCTGTTGTGTAAATCATCCATAACAACCTATTTTACTTGTCCAGAGGGTTCGAAAATATTCTAAAATCCAAGTCACATTTGAAAAGGTTTATGTTAGACTTTTCAAATCAATTGGTTGAATTTTTCCAATATTTTAAAATAGGTGTGTTAAGATGAAATTTATATCATCATTTAATTGGAATACTCTAAAATAATACGATTTGTTGAACAGAATGAAGATTGGGACATATTATTCAGTTACAACAAGAGTGTTATTTGGGCTGTAAGAGTAACTTAAAGGAGCTAAGTCTTTAAGTCAGTATCATCCAAAATCTTCAACATTGAAAACACGAATTATTTGTCAATTTAAATCAAAATTAATGCTGTGATCTAACCGGAAAAAGATGGGCTTCTGTTATCAAATATTTAAGACAAAATGAATATTTTACCATTGGTACACGAATCGTGTACCATAATTCGTTTCAGCCTCAGTTCTAGCAAGAGACTCGAGGAACGAGGCTAGAAACATTGTACCAAATTAAACGGCGTATGTAGACTGGAATAACTAGACGCTAAAAAAATGCCTTAGGTTGACACTGCTGGTTTATTTCGCCGAACATAACTGATTTGAAATTAGAGTAAAAACGGAAACCATTGAATGCAAATCAGTTTATATACACTCATATTGTATGCGTTGTGACCCACTTGAGTCAATTTGTAGGTCCCAAATGTTAGCAATTTAGCTCCTTTAAACTATCTGAATCTCTTTCTTAATTTTCTTTCTAACTTATTCAAGTTCAAGAGTATAAATTTATAACGTATAACGACTTCATGTGGTATTTTTCGGATTATTTCTGTGTTTAGTAATAGTAGCTAGACCTAGCTCTTGCAGTCTTGGCCCAAATTTATGATTATAATTTTCAAACAATACAATCACTTTTATATTTCTCTTAGTTGCATGAGATCAATTAATATTTGTTCCTAGTATTGCAGGTAATAATGGAACTTTTTTAGTAGGCTATAAATTAATAGATTATAATAATAATAATAAGCTACACGCAGTCACATACGGCTTGTTTTCAAATCCTATAATATGTGTCGGCCAATGGTTATTACATAACGCTATAACTATAATAACGTCTCTGACTCAGTGTCACGTGCATAAAAATTTCCCATTGTATGTATACAACTAAATTGCAACTGAAATTACTGAATTCGCGAACAAAATTATTAACTTACCTAGTCCATGGCTTGAAATCAGTCTCTCGTTTAGAAATTTATCTGACCCATGTGTTGCTCCATAATAAACAAATAACACTGAGAGCCCCAAAAGAACCGTTGTGCATGAGGACATTTCGACATGCAATATACCGTACGTTGTTATTGTGGAGTTTATTGTGGACGAGCGGTAACCTCGGAAATCTCGTGCACCTGTCAAATCAGTAGTCTTGAATATCCAGAAAAATCGTGTCGTCGCAATGGCGTGTATGTAATTATGGAAAAACGTTTGGGTCAAAATGTTTGATCGCTTATCCAGAATGCTAAACGGTGTCCTGTACCAGTGACTTGTTGATGAGCGGGGCAAATGCGTTGATTGTACATGCTCTAAGATTCAAACGTAGGCCCTTGTACTGAGAAATATCAGAAAGGAGGGCAATTTAAAATATGCAAAACCCGTTGAAATAAACTACTTGTTCAAATATGAATCAGCCACATTAAACGCAATTCACTTCCGTGCCACAAATATGTCTTACTTCCTCCTTTTAACATGGTTCTCTACACTGACCTCTTTTATCTTTTAACATCATACCAGCTTGTGGGACTGTAGGCTGCATGGCTTGTATCACGAAGTTAATTTCACTTTTTCATTACCCGCCCCCCCCCCCCCCAAACACACACACGGACACATACCTACCTGAAGTGGATACCGTGGGTCGTCGCGCGGCCCCCTCTGTGCTCACCACTGCCTGTTTCCCAGATAATATCAAAATAAATCTTAAAATGTCTTGTAAGATTCATGAAATAGAATGGGGTCTGAACTTACAGCTAGGTTATTCTGGGAATAACACTGGCCATTAATTTATGTGAACCACGGTGGCTCAATGAGTAGGGCGCAGGCTCACCAGGAGGTCCCTGGCCGAGAAAGTTTCCCGTGTTTTCCAGTGTGGTTCCTTTGTCAGTGGTACAGGACGGAGGACCTGACAATGAACAGCGCCTAGTCGTTAGGGTGGTGCGAAAAACCCGAGGTCCCGAGCAGAATATCCCTGGCTTATGCCCGTCTTCATTGACCCGGTTGGGGCAGAACAAAATGTGATGTTAAACCCCATTTCATTCCGTCTTTACGACTGTCTCCTATTCTTTGGATGCATGGAAATTAGTCTAAAATGTTTCCATTCCGTTCACTATATTGATGACTTGAACATTTCATAAGCCACCTACAATCTGGTTAAATCCAAATCAGGAGATCATCCACATAATCTACTGGTTTTGTTTTTTAAAACTGTTTTTACGGGTAAGATAACGTCAGAAAAATACAATGACGACGCAGCAAGACTGCAATCATTAATGTATGGTTTTCCAAGTTCAGATGTAACTTTATTATAACAAAAAATCATTGTAAATTACCCCTATTCACAAATCATTGTCAAGAAAAGAAAAATGAAATGGGGTTTAACGTCCTACCGTTCTTCTCCGACTGGGCTAATGCATTGGCGTTTTATGGCTGAGGCGCTGGAGGCGAAAGTCTCCTCGCGAAAAAAATCAAAGAAGTTGAAAAAATAAATCGGGAGAAAAATGCTAAAAAACGATGAGAAAATGAAAATGTGCCCTCGTTAGAGAGGGCCCTATAGTCAGACAAAAGGGCCCCACGTCTGACAAAACGGCCCCTCTGGCCAAGGGAAATGGGCCCCGAGTCTGAGTCAATCGTTTTCTATAGGCCTGTTACTGTGGAATCCACTACTGAATGACTATGCAATCATTGCATTGGCATGAAAATCATCACCCCCCCCCCGCCCCAACGCTAAAGAGGGCCCTCAGAATAGTGTAGCCTCCGCCATGATAAACCTTAAAACGCTCCTGGGCTAATGAAGACGGAATACAGTGTGCTATGAGAGAAGGGCAGTGACACTATGGCCTACTCTTATATCAAATTTCAACTGCCAATGATCTTTTACGTGCATGTCAATGAATACGCGGGCCTCGGTGTTTCGTTCCACCCGAACGATTTGACAGCTGTCTTAATGTAAAGCCCTCCCTCCTGACAAGTAAAACCACATCGGAAAATCATGAAAAAATTCCTCACAAGAAAACGGGGCCCCTGGGGAGCCGTCTATTAAAGTCGTCACTTTTTTTTTTATTCTCTTGTACGTACAAAACAGTTTGGACTTGTTTTCATGTGGTACGATTAATAAATAATATTCCCCTCATAGCACCCCATACCCGTCTTCATTAGCCCAGTCCAGACCCGTAGCCAGGGGGAGGCAATCGGGTTGGGGGGGGGGGTCAATGCCCCAGAAAAAACGTTTTGCCCCTCCCCCCCGCCGAAAGAAAATTTGCCAACCATAACTCTAAAATACATGTGCCGGGTGTGCCCCCAGAAAAACTTCACTGCCCCTCCGCAGCCAGCAAGCTGGCTACGGGCCTGGCCCAGGCGGTGCAGAAAAACAGGATATTAAACGACATGTTATTCATTTCTGTTTCATGTTTATACCCCCACCCCAGACCCCAACCTCGCCTTACCCCACTACGAACCGAAGACAGGGGGGGGGGGGGCTGTAACATCTTCTCTAGTAAATAGATAACACGTTTGGTTTTTGTACAGTACTTTTTTATATTCCAATGGCTGTCACAAACATATTTCATACAGCTGGTGAAGTGTTATATTATAAATGCACTAGTCATGATAATGAAAAAATACGGCTCATGATTATGCCAGATGATACACATTAATAAAATATTTATAATCTGAATAAGCGATCTTGCATGTCACGTTCACGGAAGCTTTTGTCGAAATTAGAATTCAATCGCGCTTGCTATTTTATGGTTTGATTGTGTGTTTTTTGAGGACAATGGGTACATAGTTGATCTAGAAGATCTTGATGACGTTACTCCACATATTCAATACTTCCTGAAATAGTGTAAGGCATGAATTAAATTATAATAGCTACATAATAACAACCCATGGGAAATTACTTACAATTCAACAATTTACAGTTAAAATAAACACAACAGTTGTATGGATAACAATAATATATCAAGCCGGTCGTACACGAGCAAAGAAAATTAAAATTTGACAAATTTCTTTGACGGTTTCTTCAAAATTTCTTTGACCGTGTACGAAGCCAGGAAATAAATTTGACGATCACAGCGCCACGTCACGTGGTTGGTCGGAACTGACTGCCCTCCGTCACTCGGCAAACCTCGACAGATTCCGAAACCTACATCTAGTCTCGGCTGTATGACAAATTCCGCCATATTGGAACTCCTTTAAAGGTCCCGGACGAACCGTGGCTGCGCCCATGGTGTCTTGTTTGTTTGTAATAGCGTCAAGGTTTCCCGTTAAAGTAAACAGGTAACCACAGCGCAGATGTATGGGCGTAGTATATATATCACTTACTGTCATACAGCTGAGACTAGATGTAGGTTCCGGAATCTGTTGAGGTTTGCCGAGTTTGTCCTCCGTGTGAAGGAACCACATTCACAGAACAAAAAGAAAGCCAACTTGTGTGCAAGCGGCCATGGGTTGTGGAATAGGTGTCCTGTTGTTGATGCAGGATTTCTACCGTTCGATCAGTCCAATTAATAAGCATATTTAATCAACGAGACGATAATCGAAAGTTTAATCATTAGATGCGTGCGCTGATTTATGGCAAATTTATTTGACGGCCTATCGTACTTGAGCATAAGTTCCAATTCTTTGACACATTTATTTGACGTAAAGCTATGCATGCCAGCTTTTGTCAAATCTCGTGTGGCAAAGAAAAATGTGCCAAATTCCCTCTCGTACACGAGCAATATCTTCGAAAAATCTCCAATTGTCAAAGAAAATTAGCGACCGGCTTTACTGTATTTCTATTAAACCTACGTTTCAACAATGATTCTTTTGTCGTTATCAGGCACAATACTGATACAGACAAGGTACGGAATCTATATACCATGTGCAATCTAAACATTCAATGAAACCATTTAATTAGGAGGACAATGACCCTTTGATTATAATAAGGAATTTATTATTTTAATGCGTTCCATTACTAAATGCCATTCAAACAGTATTGTATAATTGTAATAAATGTGAGCGCCCACCGGAGTCAGTTTTCGGTGAGATTGTAACGCGCTTTGTGTCGATCTAGCACTTTTGCGAAGTAATTCCTCGTTGGAAGCATGTTAGCCTTGCTGTTTGTAACGCATGGTGGCTGGTAAACAACTCTGTCTCTTTCGTTATGATGGGATAAATAAATAATGTAACATTTAGATAGAAATTGATATCTCACGTTAACGATCGTATCTGACTGTCTTGGCTAAATTCTCCCTGTCGGATTGCACACTACACATATCAATAGGATATTAAAAATAAATATCGAAGCGTTATGTTATGACTATTTTAGACCATCGTCTTCATTGCCCCTTTCTCTCATAATTCAAGTTCCAGGGAAACTGTCCGTGGATCTTATGTTTGACATATCTCTACAGATTCCCTAAAACTGTTATATTATATACTTACCACTACCAGCTATTGATGTAGTATAGGTTACTTGAGCTAAAGGATGATACTGATCTACGGCAAAATTATACGACACAGCTGGAATTGTAATTAATGAATGAATGAATGGATGAAGAATATGTATATATTAGATTATCCTAATAGAATTTAAGTTTTAAAAAGATATTATATAACCCTTGTGGTCAGAGATGTAGTTATCTTGACGAAGGCCGGGGCACGGTAGTTGTTGCGGACGTCGTACTCATATTGCCGGGGAGCCACACTCTGGCTCTGAATGTCATGTCCCGCACATCCGAGAAAGTGCCCCCGAATTCTCTAGCAAGGACTGCCCTTCATAAACCCGACAAGAAAAACGCTTTGTCATTCGGGTGATACGAAAACAAGGTCCCGTAAATACCATCAGTAGCACGTTAAAGTCCTGTAAGAATTGTGTTGGTATGGCCGTCTCCAGTAGCCAGGTTGGTGCCGAAACGTAAGACGTTAAACACCATTCTATTTCATTTTTAAAAACAAGGGTATTAACGAGCAAATTGATTGGGTTGAGACAAAAGATGTGGTATACCTCGAGTAATAACTTAATAACACTTACCAGCGGGTGATGGAATACACGAAGACCACAATGGTCTTATGGCTTTCTTGAGTATAGGATGCCAAAATGGAGCCTCGTGTTGTCTGTCTGTGAACAAAAATAATTTTCACACTCCTTATTTAAAAATACATTGTATCAATTAAATATACCAATTCGTGTTTTTATAACAAGGGTACATATAACATTTACTCATTTCCTTGCTTGCCCTAATTAAAATTAGATGCACGACATTCCAATATTTCGTTTCTTCGTGCCGAATAAATGGAACAAAAAGACCGCCTAGTTTTAATTAGACCGATGTCCACTTAAATTGTGTAAATCTATTCAGATAGTTCTTGTGGGTGTATTACATTTCTTCCTGCTTTGACTGTCCTTCTGAATAAAGGCCATCTCACATATAAGTTTGATGAACCCTGTGTTGTTGTACTGAAAGGTTTCACTACTTACAATATATCTGGTGAACTAATGCTTGCTGTTTTGCAGCAATAACATCAGGGTCCCAGGAACGTAATAACTTTCTGTTGGGTTGTAGTGCCTTGAGAAGCTTGCGTCTGTAAGACAAAAGCAAAAAAAATGATACAATAACAGCTCTAGGGCTGCAACGGTTAAACGGTTGCAACTCGGATCGTCTGCCGCCAAACCATAGTAAAAGAGAATTTCGGTATTTACGAAAGTCACAATACGTAATTATTTAACCTGCAAATTTCATTTGACAAAAATTCGCATCGTCTAATGTACTCGTGTGATGTTTGATTCGAATAGGTTTGGCCGCTTTCAGCAAAAAGTCACATGAACGTTTAATGTAAACCTAAACTGTAGGAGAAGATGCACTAATCTGACTTTGGAAATATCGGCCCCGTGTTAAAAAGCCATTGAGAATTAGAATTAGAAATCATCGTAGCGCCGCAGTCCTGGCAAACTTCCCTCATAGCAGATTGAATGGCGATTTCTTGCCTTCATTATCCCGGTTTATTCAAACAAGACGTTAAACCCCATATTTAATAGTCACGTAGCTGACCTGTAATATTTTCTCCATGCTAACTGTATTGTAAGAGCTGCTATTTGTTCTTCCCATTCTTCTTCTGTATTTTGTGAACGTTTTAAAATAACAGATTTTTTAACAGCACTTAACATTTCAAACTTCTGTCTTTTATACCTAAAACATATACATCATTCAATACTTAAAAGATACATTAAACTTATTTTGGTGTCATCATGGAATCCTTGAAAACCTTGGCCCACAAGCCCTGCACCACCAAAACATCTGTTGACACAACGGGAATTCAGAAGTGGTTCGAGGGAAAATCAGTATCCATGCATACACTTGCATATCATTCCACACCATTCCATTCTGACTGAGAGGATATGCACAAAGCCGTTGACGGGGACAACAAGAAACCATTACCTTTAAATTCATTCCCTCCCTATCGGCCAATAAGTTGCAAACATGTGCACCATATAATTAAGCCTCCGGAACCAAATTTTGGCTCGCTGTCCTTACAGACCCGCTAATGAATTATGTTCTGATGTGTATGCGCCATATGGACATCTTACATATTTTCTTAAAAATCGGTATTAAGAACATGTTAAGAACAAACTGATTGAAAATTTGGTAGTTTGAAAACAATGAAATGTAAAAATCTAAACTAGAATTATAAATTGCCTATACCTTCGCCAACTTCTCTGTATTATACTGGCAGCTTTTTGTTTTCTGTGAAAGTCCTTTCTTCTATTCTTTTCGGCAATTTTTATTTTTTGTGTTTCTTTCTTCCCAGAGAGTATATCCCTGACTTCATTTTGCTCTTTCTTGCTGTAAAACACATTACTGTACATTTATTTCAAAATAATACTCAGATGGGACTAAAAGCAAGGTTGGAATTCGGCATTGCCATGGCAAATTTCTAGCATCCCGTAACATGCATAAAATGCAGCCTACTTTTAGAACAAATTTTTGGCATTCTTCCCTTAAATATTACAAAACCCCCTTTGGCATTGAAATCGGCTGAAAGACAGTGAAGTTATCCCGAAAGAGCAGCCAATATTTAATCACAGTCCACATTAAAATCCCCAGACAGTCGGTTGTCTTGTGTCCTGTAAACACATTTAGAGCGTATTCTGTCTGCAGAATTCACTGTGATTGTATTTGGTTAGATGTTCATCTAGAGTTTTTAAAAAATTGGTCCATTGTCTCTTGCATACTATAGTTTTTACAATCGATATAAACAATCGTTTCCATTTTTTAACGAATACATTGAGGGAACTGGGTTCTTGAATAGAATCTCTGGGGTTTGAATCCCAGCTGAGATGACTTTCGCGACTCTGGGTACTTATTGTTCGAGGGGAGGACAAGGAAAGTGTAACCCAGTCTTTCGGATTGGAAAAAAAACCAAGATCCACCTGTGTATGCACGCAAAGAAAACTGGACAGATGGCATTCGACGACACCCCTATATGGGCAAGAGAGCGAGAGAGAAATGGGGTTTAACGTCCACTTAACACAAGCTAGGTCATTTCGGGACTAACATATATTTGGTTTAATTTTATTTCAACAATTCGCTTGCGCGTAGGGGTCTTTAGGAAACCGGAGTGCCCGGAGGAAACCCACGAGGTTGAGAAGGCGCCCCTGTCTCCATGCCACATACGCTCACACCAGGGATCGAAACCACAGCCGCAAGCCAGAGGTGACCGGCCAGCTAGAGGACGAAGCGCGGCACTCTAGACCACTAGGCACCCCCCCCCCCGGGCAAAAGTATTGCACCTCTGATCGTGAAAAAAAAACCCCACCAAACGTCTGAATATGTATAAAGTGAGAAGCTAAACACCATTCTTGTCCCCTGTAGTCTGTTCGTTGACGAAAACAGCGAATTTATATAATTATTGAGGTCGACATATTCATGTTACGTTCTTATATAATTATATGAACCTGTTTCCATTATATTATATATATTGTTATATTATTTACCAATTGTATTTATGGCGGTTATCTTCTAATCACACCATAGATATGAGGCATATGCCTATCGCTTGTATGGTAATTCAGGAAATGACATAATCCCTTTTAAAGGTCCAAATAATACTTTTATACAATGCACAAGCTATTGTTCTTAATAAAAAGCATATAAGTCAACCATATAAAATATGCATCCACCAAAAGAATAAGTCGATGTCCATCTAAAGTTATATTGATTTAATGCCGCCATATTTAATTTTGTGTATTCGTCGTTCGAAGTGTAAACAAGTCCATTTCTATAATGGACATCGACGCCAAGACGGTATCTGACCTTGATTTTAGAACTTTTTTCAGTCTTTATGTTTGTGTTGATCGCAGTGCGTCTTTAAAACACATAAATTGACTTACCCTGATTTTCCTTTTGGTCTAGTAACGGGCATTTTGTTAGCGTAAGATTGTCCAATTGCAGCTACACTGGTCTTTAGGGTTACAAAAATATGAATAGCTGTAAGAATAGGCTATGTGACCATACGTGTATGGACAGTGTTGTATGTAAATCTATTGATATCTTTAATGCCCATAATCCGTCTCTAGTCGCCGTCTATTATGGATATCATAAATCCTATTGTAATCTCCTGATAATAAGTATATTATACATAAAGTAGCTGATCTCCATGGTGTGCGACTGACGATAAAAATTGAGCTGATAATCTTTTTTCTGTCGCGAGTTTATAGAAGCATTCCTATTCGGTCGACTAAAGGAGGGATGGGTTCCAATTGTAGTAGGAGCACTAAAGCCGATTGAACAGGGAAAACACTGACTTCTCCTAGGTTAAAACGCAAATGCCCTGGCCCGGTTTCACGAAATTTTAACTAAGATAAAATCCAAATTGGATACTATTAGACTGATTTTAGCACTGAGCCAATCAAAATTGAAGTATCTACTAAAATTTGGATTTTATCTTTAGTTCAAGATTTCGAGAAACAGGGCCCAGATTTATATAAATACTAACAGTAATTCCTAACTCGATACAGTACCGGTTTTCTGTATAGCTTTAGAAAGAGAAGATCCCAGTTTCCACTAAATGCCAAGTCATTTCGGGCCTAATATATGCATATGTTTATATTTAAATAATCTGCGAAAGTAAAGTATATATAGAAAACGCATTTATACAGACGACCCTGTACTCGTCACATAACCCACCTGGAGTTTCCCGCCGATTGCCCTGCCATTTGAATTTTATAACGCATGAAATGAAATTAAACACGTACCCACTTGCCGGATCCACCCGGGCTAATGAATACCGATGTGCGTCATGCAGTGCGCTGTACGGGGAAATTTTCAACAGGCACTGGCACTATGGCCCAATCGTATTTCGAATTCCGATTGCCAAGCGTGTGTAAACGTGCATACCAATTTGTAAACAGTACCACGGTTTTTCGTCCCATTCGAATGACTAGACAGTTTGGAGTCAACAAGAAATATGCATCTGTCATGTGACACAGTTTGACTTGGTCCCAGGTTTGGCTTGGTCACAGGAATTGATGGAAATATATCAGTTGTCTTTCTATTTGGTTCTATATTTGATATGTTTTCATGAAGAACTCATCTTATAAAAACCAAGACTTATCTTGTTCTGCAACTCTCTATTTCAGTGTCTAAATAAAATAAAACTTCTGGAGTAAATAGTAGACTTAATAAAACAAAGTTTCTGGTATGAACAGTAGACTTAATAAAACAAAGTTTCTGGTATAAACAGTAGACTTAATAAAAACACAGTTTCTGATATAAACATTAGACTTAATAAAAAAAAAAACAGTTTCTGATATAAACATTAGACTTAATAAGAATAAAGTTTTTGAGTATACATTAGCTTCAATAAAACGAAATTTCGGATGTAAACATTAGACTTCATAAAAATAAAGTTTCTGGTATAAACATAAAACAACTAGATTAGACAATATGTGACCTGCCTTGGCTGAATGATATCCATGTCGCATAAGCTGTAATATGATTTAACGATTTTGAGTTTCCAGCTTATTTGTCTTTATACAGGACTTTGGCAAAAAGGTATCAAAAATGCACAAAATGTGCTGGGTTTTGCTGCCTTGGAGGATCATGCTTTGTCTCAGTAATGTTAAAGTGCTTTTTCTGGAATAAGAATATTACGGGCGTAGACCAAATTATGGGCGTACACCAAATTCAATGCGAAATATCTTGATAAATTGTTAAGATAAATGCATATGTTAAATATCAATTAAGGGTCTTTGAATACAGGATTATTTTGAGTGTTTGACTCATGTGTCTTATTTAACCCGAGCTGGTCACATATGACTGGACGGGATAATTTGACTAGATTAGATAATTTGACTAGATAAGATACTTTGACTAGATTACATCATATGACTAGATTAGATAATTTGATGAAAAAGTTATTATTATTATTATTATTAACAAAGATTAGATATTTTGAAAAATTTGGATGGAGGATTGGAGAATCCAAACTACCTGTGTTTGTGAATTAAGACTAGATACTGTAAGTATCTCATATACGATTTTGATTCAATAAATTTCAAAATTTTGATTTTGAATGTCTTTTTTACAATGCAAAAATACATACATTTTATTAAACAGTAAACCACTTTAGATTCAACTGTATGGTATGAAATATCCAACAAAATATCTCATCATTGTATAAAAATATCACAAAGTTTGGTAGATATGACAATCCATTACAATCAAATTTATTTTGATTTGGTGATTAACAATAATTCCTCAGAAAACTTAATAATACCATACATAGATCAAGTAGCTTCGCTCATTAACATTTACAGAAGATTGTAAACCACAATGAGGTACATGTATTACATTTTTCTTTTAATAAACTGACATTTTTATCAATACAAGGATAGAACTAATTTGTACAAAACCACAAACAGTAGCTCAATAGATCACATAATGTAGGACGGATATGGACGTTACCACTTTTAGGTTACATAGACCTGTATTAATGCCTAATATTCAGCTTAAAGGGCCAATCCCTATAACTTTCTGAGGAATAAAACTGCTTAATTTTGTCTTAAAATCCTTTAAAACCCATTACCTAAGGCCGACCAAATAACACGATATTTGTGATACGCTTGTAAATAACTTAAACCTGACAGTCTTCATCTGGAAATGGAGACCGTTGTATCATACAGTATCTGAATAAAACCAGACTATTTTCTATAAAAATAATATGTAGGCGAAATTTACTTTTTGTTATCCAGTACAGTACATGGGTCATTCATTGTATAGACCTCTCAAGGAACGGGAATCGATTATCAGGTCACCCAATGAAAAAACTGACCCAAAATCTTAAACGGGTTACGGGTCCGGATAAGCAGTGTTGATGTTCACGTCCAAACGACTCAATATTTTGAGCTGAAATTTTGAGACAAGTTAAATATACCATGCCGCAGACTTTAATTTTTGAGACTCTATTCTTATCGAGATTGTCCCTTTAAATGTAAATTTTAAAAAACATACTGATGTTGATAGAGAACACAAACTGCTCTCTCATAATAGGTTGTGCATATGTATCACTGGTACTATTAGACAATGAATAAAATGTTCAAAATCTGCAAAAACTTGAGTTCTTCAAAAATTTGTTGCGTGCATGAATTTGAAAAAATGAAAATATTTGGCAAGAATTTTGATTTCAGTTGTTTTGTTTAGCTAGAGAATTTGCACATGTAAGATTCTAGCATGTCAGATTATGGGAATATCACAGATTACTACACCTACATGCATGCTACCTTATTTGATCGAATATACATATATTATAGGCCTAATTTGACTGAATATATAGGCCTATATTGGTTGAATATATAGGCCTATATTGATTGAATATATAGATCTATATTGAATAGATTGAATATATTGACACATGTTGATTAAATATACATATCTGATTCAATATTTGCATTCAAATGCCTAATCCATATATCCAGGGTTTTCAAACTTTGACTACACACTACATAAGTTACACAACATACTGATATGACATGCAAGTCCTACATGTACAAGGCTACAAAGATACATTGTTTACGACTAATAAGTGGAAAACCGGAATTACACCTGCTACCGCACTGTCATCAGCATGACCTGAATTCTTATCAATATTCAAAATGAAGATAGATTGTCATCAAGTAGCAACCCGCTAGGTTTGTCCACTAGCTGATTCCGTCATTTATTTTATCGTGGAAGGTCTAACTAGGCTACTTGCTATGTTATTATCTGTACTGCAGGAGCTGAAAAGTCTAAGCAATTCCTGAGAGTTCATACCCTTGATAATAAGATTTTAACTTTAATATGGGGGGGGGGGGCTTGTTCGACTATTTCCCCTTAGGTACAACAACTTTTCTAGTTTTCTTAGTGGTTGATTTGGCAGTTGCTTTGGCTTTTGACGAACTCGATTCTGATTGATTTTTGGACGGACTAATACCACGACTAAATTTTTCAACAGTTTTGCACCTCAAAAGTTTATCATCAACTCTACTTTCAGTTTTTATTTTACTCAGAACTTTTGGTGAACTTGATCCTGATCGACATGTGGACGGACTAAGACCACGACTAGATTTACTTTCAATTGCTTTGTTTTTTAGACGCCTATCATCCACTTTACTTCCACTTTTTACTTTACTTGGCACTTTTGATTTATTGACAATTTTTGATGAACTTGGCTCGGACTGGTTGTTGGACGGGCTAACACCTCCACCAGTTTTTCCAACAGCTTTACATCTTAGAAGTTTATCATCCACTCTAATTTCATTTTTTATTTTACTTGAAATGACTTTTCTTTCATTTTCTAATTTACTTGGAACTTCTTTACTTTTATTTTCTATTTTACTTTCATTTTCTATTTTACTTGAAATTTCTCCACTCTCATTTTCTATTTTACTTGAAATTTCTTTACTCTCATTTTCTATTTTACTTGAAACTTCTTTTCTGTCATGTATTATTTTACTTGAAACTTCATTCGATTTAATAACAGTTTTACTCTCAACTTGCACATTGGAGGTTAATAAAGCTTCACTGGTATCTGGTGATGTTTTGCCTAAATGGCCGTCAGCTTCATATTTTGATGGAATTTCATCCTTTTTTTTCACATCTTCTATGGTAACAGCCCTTTTTCTGTAAAATATAATCAAGTGATCAATCTAAATAAATCACACTTTAAATCTTTCGAAATTATCGTTTTACATCAGGTGAAAAGGACAGGACCTCAAAATAAAAAGTGCATTTTCTACTCATTGTAGACAGAATATTCAAACTGGGTTTATATGTAGAAATAATCAAACTAACCCCTTAACATTATAATTCAAAATGATAGATGAAAACCATCAACAACATATTTTGGACTTTGGTTTGTCTCGAGACACTCTAAGGAGAAGAAAGTGTGAACAGATAAAACATTAATGATATTCTTTCTGTGGAAATGTTGGCATAATGTATAAAATAAAATGTTACCTGGCTGCTTCCTTTTTTAATTTTTCATGTTTCATCAGGAGAATTTTTCTCTCTGTAAATGTTTTCCTTACTCTGTAACCACGAAATGCAGACTAGAAGATAAAAATAATCATATTCATTACTGATTTAACTGCCAAACCGGATTATCAGTATAAATTGAAGCGTGTTAACTGGATATTTTTATAAAAAGATTGGTAACCGGAAAATGTCCAATTCAGCATAGTAGGCAAATTTCCCCCCCCCCCCGACCCCCCATACAGTGTGTTAAGGGGGAAACTTTGCCCATTGTTTACGCTTGTTTCGATGTCAAGCTGTCAGCAGATCTTTAACACATTAATTGTCAATGGCATACACGAAAGTTATGAAACAAGGGGAAACCTTTTAAAACAGTACAGGGATCCAAGCCAGGACCATCTGGTTATTGAGCCAGCATGATCTGGTCATTGAGCCAGCACCATCAGGTTATTAAGCCAGCACCATATACTCTCTGAGCTAATGTATGATTTCTGACCAAAAGATCGTTAAAATATAAAGTACCTGTATTTTTTGAGCAGCTATATCTTGTATACCAGTTATAGATAAAGCATCTTGTTCTATCATATACTGAGCTACATCATGATGTTCACCCATTAACGCATAATCTAAAGCTGTGTATCTATAAATAAATTTAACAGTATAATATAACGCTATATACATACAAATAAATTCAATAGTATTACACAAAACTGTATTCCGAGAAATAAATTTAACAGCTGTATCTAAAGCTGTATATGTACAATTAAATTTACCCAATTTAACAAATATACATATTCTGAAAATTTAACTAGAGCAGTAGAGATGTACCTGAACTCTGATTCTGAAGCGAAGTCAAGTAGGCCTACTTAAAGGAGATAAACCCTTGATAAGATCACACAATGGCATAGCAAGTATTCTCAGAACCTGAGAGCAAAGACACTTTTGGAGTTCCACTGCAGATTTTAGATCTCTTACCATTGTGATTTTGAATTGGATCTTTTGAATGTATGTAACAAAGCACAGAAACCCAACATTGTGGAATATCTGCCACTGCTATCGCTTTGACAAATGAAAGTTTTGTAACCGGCTCTGCTTAAACAACTTATATGTCTAAGCCCCTTACATCAGATATGGCACAACACAAATAACCTTTTTCCCACATTTCCAGAATATTTGTCTTAAATAAGGACTATTATTTCCCCGATGATCAAACTTTATCAGAAATACTATGGAATCTTCGATTTGTTTGTTTTAATAATTTTCAATTGCTATTTTCTCAGATATAATGTTATGGTGTCTACTAACTCAAAAGTTTAATATCTTGACTATTAGGTAAGAAACTATAATTCATATACATCAGTTTAAATATCTTGGAATACTAAAGTATTCATAGTTGTATTTTGATGTGTGTCATTCTATAAGCGCTGGTCACATTTACCACATTATATTAAACTTACCTATCTTCTGTATATTTCATCTGATTAGGATAAGCGTTATTTTCTAACAGTAATTTAACAGCATCCAAATCTCCTTTACTACAAGCCCAATGTAAAGGTGTCATACCCTGTATATAATAATGAACACATTGTAAATAATATCTAAAATGAAATGAATTGGGGTTAAAATCCTACTGTTATGCTCGCTCCACACTAATGAGAGAGAGAAGTGGGTTTAACAACCACTCGACACAAACTAGGTTCAATAACCATTTGAAACAGCAACGCTGATTGGTCAACCAAATGTCTGACATCATAGCTCCAGAAGATGCTCACATGACCCTGACACGACCTCCTACTACAACCAGTCAAATTTTCATGTAGTGGAGGCCATCAAAAGTATAAATAAAATAAATGAAATATAGATTTGTATTTTGATCAGATTGATTTCCAATTCTAACTGTCAAGGGTTCTTCTACGTGCACACGGAATTCTGAAGAAACCATGCCAGAAAGTCTTTTTGGGCCAACACAGGGATCATACCTTGGTTTCTATATTATTAGAATTTCCTGATATAAAATATTACCTCATTGTCCTGTGCATTAGGATGCCCATCATATTCAATAAGTACTGACATACAATTAACATAGCCTCCATATGCTGCACAATGCAGTGGTGTTCGCCTGTAAAATAAACCACTTGTTTTTAAACATATTATTATAATGTTTAAATTTGGAAAGAAATGAAGAATTAGAAGAATATCCTTAAAAGTGATTATGTTAAATAGGTGAATATGTTTAAGACACATGTGTCTCACTCAGCAAAAGAAAATATCAAACTCTAGTATATGTCCCAAATACTTTGTGTAATTATTAATCCAGAAATGCCAAACAGACTCTAAAGGCCTTTTTATTTAAGCAACTCGCATCAACACCGATCAAAGCGTGCATTTATATAAGCGAAGCGCCAACAACGATTTGTCTACAATGCACATTTATTTTACCGATTAGTCAACGCGCGTACCCAACTCGACCAACTCGTCGCGCACAGCACTTTGGTACGATTCGATTTGGTTTCAAGATGGCGGTGTATTAACCGGTTTACTCAAACACTCTTTGATAACAAGAATTAAAATTATGTCTTTTTTGCGAGCATCAAGAAGTTCAGCCGGGTCCGCCATCGCTACGGTAATCGCTACAGCGATCCAGGCGTTTATTTAAGGCGAGTTGATTTGTACCACGTGATGATACTCGGCCGTGTAACGCGAGTTGATACGATTTGCTTACATAAAAAGGCCTTAAAATACAGTTCAAAATACCGAAACTATAGTGTTAAATAATAGTTATATTTTTACCCTGAAAAATCTCTAACATTTGGATCAACATCATGATCAATCAGAATTTGACATATACAAGCATGGCCTCCTAATGCTGCCCTGTAAATAATAATTATTTATGATGAGTCTTATTTAACATCATTAAACTATTTTTGTGAATCTAACTTCATAATTATCACAAAAACATGTTCATTATGTGAAAAAAAAGTTAATTCTTTTCAACTGATTTGAGCATTATATGTTTTAGTGAATTTTCCATTTTTTAAAAAACAAATTTGTACACAACACTAGCATCACAGAAACATTCTTTATATATTATACAAAAGGACTAACTATAACACTTTTGACAGTTATATACAGATCCCTGTCTAATAATATTTTGTGAACTGGACTATAATCAGCTTGCATGGGAGCCCTGGTTTTTCAGGTGCATGCCCCCTTAGTGTAGCTGCCCTCCTTGTGACATATGGTACAAATTTGGGAGCCCCTTTCATTTTGGGGTCCCTAGCTGCACCCACTTAGCTCATACACACATACTTGATCCTTCCTTTCCTTTTTTAACGTGGTCTTTTTTTTTTCGCACTAATTTGAAATTAATTCCTTTAAATTTTGCCCTCCTTGTTAATCTCTACTGTGACATATGGTATAAATTTAGGAGTCTCTTCAATATTGGGTCCCCTGGCTGCAGTCCACTCTGCTCATACACATACATACACTTAATCTGTTCTTGTATTTTTTACACTATTAAACACAATTATATTAATTTAGAATTAATGCCTTTAAATTTTAAGAGTTTACTCACCAATGTAATGTTGATCTGCCCTCCTGATCCACACTATCTACCTTACAGTTCATATCTAATAATGTCTGTACAACCTCTGTATGACCTAATTCACAAGCTCGGAATAATGGTGTATGATGTAGATGATCTTCTATATTAATCTCAGCACCCAGTACCAACAATAGTTTTACTGTTGATTCATGTCCAGCTAATGCTGCAGCATGTAATGCTACAAGATAAAATAAACTGAAATACACTATTTTCATTCCGACAAACCATTTTCAATTGGCATTTCTTGAAAATTTCAATTATTCCAAACATTTGTGAATTTTTACACAGACATTTTATGCGTGAGGAAGGTTTTATCAAGAAAATAGGCAAAACTATTGCTAATTAAAACTTAAAATTAAAAATTATGCATAATGGAACAGAAATTAAGTACATTCCATTTCAAATATATACTTTTCATGGCAAATATCAACTGTGAAAAGAAGACAAATAAAGTACATATACTCACCTGTTGCTCCGTTTTTATCAACTTGTTGTAAATCTACGCCATATTTATTGAAAACTTTAATAACATCGTCTGCTCCTTTCCCAGCTGCCCACATAAAAGCTGTTCTTCTCTCATTATCATGCATATCATCCATTACATTAATAAACGACAAAAATACATCAACTGTCTCCTGTACAGAAAAATATCAAAATAAATATTTTGATTTGATAAACTTAAATATCAGTGATAATTTTAAGTATTTTGGCTTTGGGCGGTAGTGGAGCGAAAGAGATATGGGGTTTAACATCCGCTCGACACAAGCCAGGTCATTTCAAGACTAACATAGGAGTCTTAAGTAGTGGGAGGAAACCAGGGGACCTGGAGAAAACCCATGAGGTTGGACAGACACCCCTACTCCTTGGGAACTCTAGCCATGCCAGTTGACTCAATGACAGACCTTATGATACAGTGTGATCACGCTAACCATTTGGCTATCCAATCCACTGCCTTTTGATAATCACAAATGTATCACAATCTCCAAATAAATTAAAGATATTTAATTTCAAAATATAACCTTTTTAGTCTTTTTATAATCTTGTTATCATAACTTACTGCAAAATCATTTTGGGCTGCATAATGTAGTGGTGTAGCACCATTTGAATCTGAATTGGTATAATCAGCACCTTTCTCTAACAGTATTCTAACAATCTTAGAATGGCCTAAAATATATAACAATTTTAAAACACTTAATGTACATCTTATATAATAGAAACAAATGTTTGTCATAATCTAGTAGCTAACACTGTTTGAATCTAAAAACAAGAAATAAATATCGTTCAATCAGAAAAGGAAATAGCCCTCAATTTTTGATGGCCTAGGGATGATGTAGTACAAACCACCATTAAGAATTATGTCCCCTGCTACCTATTAGACAGCATAGCACTCACTACCCAATAAAAATACAGATTAATACAAAGAATCTAAAGTGTCATATACGGAGGGTCGTTCAATCTGATTTCTCATCAAGTCGTCAAGCACTTTCACACAATCCAAGATTTGATGAAGACAGTGAAGCTGGCCAGGAAAACTCATAGGCAAACTCATAGGCAAACAGTGTGACATCTCTAACTTTTGACAAATCTTTATCGAATGCAGGTAAATGTATTTGCATAGGTTTGTGTAGACTGGTCTGTTATGACTGTGATGTATTAAAATTTATCCCCAAACTAGAACACTTCTGAATCAACAGTTGTATGCACATATTCCAAGCAATATTTGACTTACCCAGTACAGCAGCCCAATGTAGCGGTGTTCTAAACATGTTATCTAAAGCTGAAACATCACACTTCTGAACAGATGTCTGAAAATACACGAAAAGATATTCTTGCAAGTTTTACAATGCCTATTCTCAAAGTTAGAATCTCTGTATGGAGTTGATATGAATAACTGTCATCATTCTCCACTGGGTCACAGTGGCCCAGTGAGTAAGACGTTGGCTTGCTTATCTTGAAGTTCCTGTATTCGATCCCTGTGTTGGTCGAGATAGTACATCAGGATTTTACCGCTTGGTTCCTGCTTGTCAGTGGTACAGGACAGAGAACCTGGCAAGTGACACTGTATAATCATTTGGATGGGACAAAAAACAAGGTGCAGTATACAAATTGACATGCACGTTGGCAGTTTGAATTCGATATGAAATGTCCCTCATAGCACACTGTATGGCGTATGCCTGTCTTCATTAGCACAATCGGAGCAGAACATTATGAGATTAAACTCCATTTCATTTCATTAGCTATCTTTTGCTTAGAAACAGCTGAACTATCTCCTTTAAAGACCTATCAAAATTAGTTTGTAGTCCTTGTGGGATCCAATTCTTATATTACATATTGTGTGAAAGAGAGAGAGAGAAATGGAGTTTAACGTCCACTCAACACAAACTAGGTCATTTCGGGACTAACATATGGTTTAATTTTATTTCAATAATTCGCTTGCGCGTAGGGGTCTTTAGCAGTGGGAGGAAACCGGAGTGCCCGGAGGAAACCCACAAGGTTGAGAAGGAGCCCCTATCTCCATGCCACATACGCTCACACCAGGGCTCGAAACCACAGCCGCAAGCCAGAGGTGACCCGCCAGCAAGAGGCCGAAGCGCGGCACTCTAGATCACTAGGCCATCCCAACCTCCCACATATTGTGTACTTACTAAAACATTAACTATACTTTCATTGCCATCTGCTACTGTTAAATGTAAAGCTGTTCTACCTTCAAAATCCTGCCAATTAATAACACTGGGTGTTGTTTCCTAGAAAAAACACAAATGTTGTTATGTTATATTTCTATGATTTTGTTCATTGTTGGTGGACAGAAAAATTTTGACAGCTACGTACAGATATGCATTCACTCTTCTTCTAATTCAAAGTTTCAAGGGATATCTTACATTCACTGCTTATTTATCCACATGACCTTGACCATCAAGAATTGAAAGTATCTGTACATTCATGTGCTTTCAATTTCACAATCAAACAAAATGAGCTACAACTATTATCATCATTAAAGAAGGCCATATCCAACATGAACATGGGACAACCCACAAACATAGGGTTGCGAACGACAAATTTGCTCTCCTGATCTGGAAAGACACGATCAGATCTGAGATAGGGCACATTCTTACCAAAAAGAAGAGACATCCATTAAAACAATTACAATGGCGGGCAGGCTGCTATGCAGATAGAAATAATCTAGTACGATAAAATATAGTATGACCGTACCAATATAAGTTTAACACAATTCAGAGCTTGTTTATCTTTACTACTGGCAGCATAGTGGAGTGGAGTTTTACCTTCAATATCAGGTATACCAATATTAGAATCCTGAAGCAAAGATATTATACACATTTAATAAGTCAAAATTTCTTTTAAAGAAAGGCATATTTATTTTTAACAATCTATCTGTCCATTTCTCGGAGTATGTTTCTATTTCATTTATATAGGAACCGTACAATTCTTGTTTATCTTACTATGATATGTTTTAATGTATACTTTAGTGCTGGGTAAGCCACTGCAGTCACAATACGATATGTATTGAGATTAAGGTGGTTCGATACAATTTGTATATAACAATTTATAACTAGGTCAATATTTACAAAGAGGAAACAATAGGATAAATGAATAATTGATATTTTTAGTCCTGTTGATCTCGAAGAAATAAGACCTTTTTATATCATGATATTGATGTGGATCAAAATAAGTACCAAAACAATTTCAGAGTGTTTATGTAATGTGGATAATTACGAGTGACTGGTTACTTACTAAAGCGGCCGATAAAATATAGAAAAGAATCGTGAAAAATAGATTCAACATCTCCAGATTCAATAGGCAAATAATGAGAAGGTGAATCATGACACATCAATTCAACAATATATCGTGTTAGCAATAGTATATAGATGTGTGTATATATATTTGTGAGGTTTTACACTACTGACAATTTCTTGCATGTCCATCATTATCAATGAAATGGGGTTTAGCATCCTGCTGTTCTGCTTTCATCATTACATGTATAACAAACACGTAAATAAATAGGTTTAAACTTACTTGTTTAATTAACATCTTTACATGTTCAAAATTACCATATGATGCTGCCCAGTGTAGAGCTGTTCTCTGAAAATTATATGGAATGGTAAAGAAAGAAACTGGCAATACATTTGTTTCTGTCAGTATCCACTTTTAAAATAGAGATGGTGCTGGCAATGAGCCAATCGTACATTATCTATACTAGATGAAATGTTTTCTTGAAAATTAAAATACCTTGTTGAAATCTTGTACATCAACTTCAGCAGGAGATAGATGGCGTAATATTAAAGACATACATTTAGGTTGTTTATGACGTGTGCACATGTGTAATGCCGTCTGACCCTCATTGTCCTCTTCAAACCAACCTGCACCCTTTGATAACAATAGTTTCATCAAACGATAGTTCCCCTGAAAACAGTTTGAAGTCCAAAAAATTACATAGACAGAAGTTTACAATAAAGCTGTGACTTGAAAATCAGTGTAGGCCGAGAGGGTTCCCCTCAATCTTTCAGTCCAGTAATTCCCTTGAATTTGATGCAGGGTGGAGGACCTGACAAGTAAAAGTTGTTTTGATTTGGTTGGGATGAAAAAAAACAGTGACAGTTTGAATTCAATGAATTTGACTCATTAGCATGGCTGGTGCAAAAAAGTAGGATGATAAACCGCCTTTTCATTATATTTGTATATAAATGGTTATTTGTTATAGAACCCTCATTTTCATGCGATGAAACCCAGATGTAGAATCGTTAATTGACGTGACTGCTATAGATCTATGCACAGCCGATGCCATAAAATAAAAAAATTCAAGGATTTCTTCATAAAATGTGATCATTCAGGTTTTATATAAACTGATGAGGATTAACTATACAATAAGTATAAGGGTGATGACTTTGATATTCCCATCATGAATTTTGCATATGTCACAAAGTCGACTATTTACCTTGTGTGCTGCCCAATGTAAGGGTGTTCTACCACCATTATCTTTATGTTTAATATTACTGCCATTTTTTAACAGGAGTTCAGCACAGTCAACTCTATCAGCCAATATACAAAACATCAATGGATTTCTTCCAAACTGATCTCCTGCATCAATCTCATGTCTTGATGCTGTATGAAGAAATCAGTAGCAAAGTTTAATTCCATTCAATATTAATAAATATGTAAATGACTGAAAATATGTCAGCATTCAACATCAGATATGCAGACAAAATAAACAAGAAATGATCAATACATGCAATGGCCATTTATTATATTCGTGCACAATTAATATTTTGATAAGACATCATCAGCCATTGATATTTTAATTTTTTCTCAATAAAATGCTAAATGATAAATTTGGGTACATTTAAACTTGGATTAGATATTGTCTATAAAATGCAAATGATGCTTAAACATACATTATGCATGAGCAAATCTGTCTATTGCAGGTCTTTTTTAAGACCTGAAATCCTATTTAAATTATTAATGAGATATTAATTAACTTATCCAGACCATAATCAACTCTGAATGGCATTGCTAGATTGTGATATTTACTGGATTTTAATCTGATCTGCTGCTCATTAAAAATGTATAATCAAGGCTATGTTTCTTCTTATCATTATGACTTTAGTAATGATGATTGAGGCTATCTAATTTTCAATCACAAATTCTTGGGTCAGAGTGGATCATTTTGGCTGATATTTTCAGCAAATTCCCTTTACATTATCTAGGGTTTTTTTTCTTAGTGTAAGAACTGACATCTCTTTATCTAATCTCCCATATTAAATCAAGTGACTTTAATAAAGACATTAGACTAATACGAAGGCCATTTCTCTGGTTTACAAAGACCATAATCAGGTTTTCTATTTCCAGGCAGGCAGATTATAAACATATTTCTAAAACAAACCTGTTAAAAGTCTGGCTAAATATTGTTTATCCCCATTTACTGCAGCAGCATGGAGTTGAGTAAAGGTTTCTTGACTTTCAGCTTCTTCATTATCAAGGTGCAAGGGCGAATTTTCACTCTGAAACAAGCAAAGATATAGAATAGACAAACGGTTGCCAAGCAAGATAAGTCTACATTTTGCAAGAGATGGACAGAGAAAAAGCTAATAAAACCTGGATAAACGAGACCTTAATTGTGTAATGTTGTAACAACGGTAGTAATGACAATCAATGTTAGACTACAATGATAGCTAGGCTCAGAGTGAAGTAGGCCTAATTTGACTGAAATTTTCAACATATTTATTCCCTTTTCATTATGGGGTATCTATTTTCTAACTAGCCATTCGAATCTTACCCTATGCCATAAGGCCTAATATAGGCCTATATATGGTTTAATAAATGAAACTAGATACCTGATCTGTAACTTGTTTATCAGGAGAAAACGATGTTTTGGTTGTCATATCACTCTTGATCTACAACAAAAAATACATCAGAATGACAGTTAAACAATACAATCTAAAAGTCTACTTTTACTTTATAGATATAATTATTGAGTGCAACAAAAATAAAGCTAAAATGTAAATGAAAGATGTGAAAGAGATGACAGCATTAAATGAAGTGCCTACAATTCCCTTTCTTCTCTGAATATAGCTTTTACTTAAAAACATTCATCTTGACTTTTTGCGGAATTTACTGGAATACGTATCTGCTCATCTTTTCTATCATCAATTTCCGGTTCCGGTCTTATAGCCAGCCCTTCGTGACAAAGTACAGTTCCATGTGACATTGTTTTTGAAAAACTGGGTATTCTTAGACTATTTAATTAAAATCTGAATCTATAATTAATTGACCTGATTGAAATTCTTGATATGGTTACGACTGTCAATCCCCATCTTTGCAAATTAAGATGTATTTGTGTTGACTTGGAGCAGGAATACCTGTGTAAAACAGAATGTTCCCGCCAAGAAATCCTAATCTTGGCAATTCAGAGATCATAATATATATTTATTTAAAATGAATTAATATAATAATATTTGGAATGATGGCAAAACAATTATTGGAAATGGGAAATATATTATGCACGTGGTAACTGACAGACTGACGGTAACTCTCTCCTTATTGACACTCGGCAAACCTCGTAAGATTTCGGAATCTAAACTCGGCTGTATGATGAATTCCGCCATATGGGAACTACTTTAAAGGTCCCGGATGAAACATGGCTGCGCCCATTCCAAACACAAGTTGGCGACCTATTTGGCTAGCGACCTATTCGACCGATCCAGCTGTAAGATAATGACGAAATTACACTTCTATTCTGAGCTGAAGGAATGGATAAAAAATAATATTTTCTACTTTCATTTGATAGACATAACGTTGGATTTTATTGGTTGATAAATAGAGACTGTTGTCTTTACTCTAAATAGGTTTCCAATGAACAGGTTGCAGCTCGATCGGTCGAATAGGTCGCTAGCCGAATAGGTTCCCAATTTGTGTAATAGCGTCAAGTTTTCCTGTTAAAGTAAACCGGTAGCCGCATCGCAAATGTATGGGCGTAGGTACATATCACTTACTGTCATACATCCGAGACTAGATGTAGTCTACGTAGTTTACGGAATCTGTCGAGATTAGCCGAGTGTCCTTATTGACTGAATTATAATTGTAAGGGTATTTCCCTTTTCCAATACGGTATAGATATCAATCCCAACATGCAGTTCTGTCACTGTCGACAGACTATTTACTTTAAGTGTAGCCCAGGGGTACTTATTGAGTTATCATATTGTAACTGTCATGTTTTTTCATTAAGTGACAATCTAAAAATTTGGGACATTTGAATTAATTAATAAATTATATTGAGAGATATTTTCCTGCAGTGAAATATCGGTATTATAATATTTGTAAATAACCTGAGTGGTGTAGGCCTATACCGACTTACTTGAAAATTAGTAATTACTAAAAGTATGAAAATCTACAAACACCAGATATATACCTACCTATCTTTGCAGATTATTAAAGTATTAAGTATTTCTTTCAATCACTAGCGCTTTTTTGAAAGATAACAAATGAAATCTACAATATTATCTTTTAGTTTCCGAATGTCTAAATATATTGATTTAGATATATAGCTTTTCCATATTTTAAAACTTCTCTTTCTATTACTGCATTTCGTCAGACTACATCAATTCAAGTACAATCAACATGAAACTTGACATTCTTGTTCCTTGTACAATTCCAAAATGAAATGAAAAGGGGTTTAATGTATCCCAATTCAAAGATGGTGCAATCTCGTTCCCAGAGGCAGCCGCGGAGCCGAAGGCCTCTGGCACATTAGACCGTCCATTTTTTCCAATTTTTTTCAAACCTAAGTCCCGCCCATTCTGACCTCTGATTGGTCAACCTTTTTGGGTCGATTTCTCGAAAACTAGAGGTCGGATAGTCGTTTCGTTTGTTGTAAAATGATCCTTGAGTCAAAGTCAACTCGCTGAAATAAAAAATTGGATCCTAAACGAACAAATTCAATTTTTTGTAAAGATCTGTTTTTCTACGTGGGTATATTTTTAAATGATTCGGTCATCCAGGCACGTAAAATCAGGGGCGTACTACGCAAATAAACGAGAAATTTCGTACGTAGGAACTACATGTCATCTTCTGTGAAAATGACTACCCCGATTCACCAGAGAAATTTCTTCAAAAATTCTTCTGGTTTCGAGATTGAAGATGGTGGTGATCATGAGGTTATGTCATGATAGGTTCCTGGTCTATAGTATGCATGTGCTTATTAAAGATATTTTTTATTCCAGGCAGATACAAAATAGAGAGGACACCAATCCAAATTGAAACAGAATTTGTTTATATCGGATATGGCTGAAGCAGCGATTAATGATGACAGCCTTTTCGAATGTACAATCTGTTTGGAAACTTTTGATGAACCTAAGCTTCTGCCATGTTTCCACACTTTTTGCAAGAAATGTTTGACAACTCACATCAAGAGGAACAGAAGGAAAGGAAATGTCTTTCCTTGTCCAAATTGTCGGACACACGTTAAAGTTCCACCAAAAGAAGCAGATGGATTTCAGGTGATTTGATATTATGTAATGAAGTGAACTACCCCTAACGTTATTAATCATTTTATGGTGTGCTGCAATGCACAGACCATCATGTCATGTCAGTGGTTCTAGAGACAATAAAAAAATCCCAGCTGATAAAGTGTAAACAAAAGTATTATATTTGCAATTCCCTTACAAGAAAATGTTCAAAGAATTTATAACACAATGTTACTTCATTTAAAAATTTTATCAGTCTGCACTTAGTCTACAGGATCAGACAAATTATGATTTACATGAACTGTATGTATCCAGTAGGTTACAGGTTTGGAGTATAACGTTATTGTCCAATTGACTTTGAATTCATCATACACAGTGTTTATGTTTTCCCCCCAAAGAACAAAAATGTGACAACTTACATGGACGATGTGGTTTATATGGTTGTATATTTTTCGGCTGGTAACCAAACTTCATTTTATTTTCAGACAAATTTTTATGTTATTGCTGCCAGGTCATCAGAGGAGCTTTTGAAATCCCGTCTTCTGGAGATAAGCACTGTTGTCAATAACAGTTCCAAAGATGGTGATGATGGCTGTTTATTTGAACAACTGTGTCCAAAACACAAGAAACAGAATCAGATGTTACAGTTTTACTGTTCCAAGTGTGACATTCCAATTTGCCTACACTGTAAGCTAACTTCACACGAAGGACACAATACGAGAGACTTGGAAGATATTCTACACTGTACTAAAGATGAGTTAAAAGGTACAATAGGAGGATAAAATTAGCCTTTATCATTCTCCGTGACTGTCTATACCTTCCTTAGATTCCTGCCCCACAAACATTCAATAATTGGCTATGAATTTCTGTATACTATGCCATAGTGTTAAACAATAAAGGATCTGATCATCATGGCTTTTTAAATTATATCTAATCCACGCAAAACAATAAAGATATACTCAAATTGGTTATATAATATGTAATTAAGAAAAGAAAATCAAAATATCAGTAGTTTATCTCCTGTCTTAGATTCAAAATGCGATTAATAAGAAGCCTAACAAAAGATTTTACACACTTGACCCTTTGTTCCCACTCGGGTGTTCAAGTTACTGATCAACCTCTATTGTGTTGTTTTAGCACGTGCACAGGTGATCATTTGAGGAAAAGTGGGTGTTCATATAAATGAACACCCCAACATACTAACCCGGTGACAACCGCGCATTTTCGTGCGTGCACTGTGTATTAGCAATAACAAGAAACACTGTGTTAATTTTCAAAAGATAAATACATGTACATGTACATGTAGTTAAAACGACAAATAAATATTTTTTCACAGTAGATTGTGAAATAATATCATTAGCTAGAAAACGCAACCAAAAGTATAAGAAACAAATGCGCGAAACCTAGCGAATTGGGATAAATTTCTGTTTGAACATTTTTTTTTAGATAATTGTCAGCTTGTAAAATACCAATCCTACTTCATCACACATGATATTTTTTTTTCGCACATGAATAGTTTGTGGCTGACAATTCGCGAATGTAAAACGTATTCTAGCCAATGCAGCATACCCCATTCGCACATATTAAATATTACAGTGAATAAGGGGTGTTGCATATTTTTTCTTTTGTCGATAAGGAGAGAAAGAAATGGCATTTAACGTTCACTCGACGTAGGGGTCTTTAGCAGCCCTACACCTTGTCACGTACCACGGAGGAATCGAAACCACACCAGTTGACTGAATGGCAGACCTTATGACACAACGCGCAAGCGCTAACCATTCGGACATTTATCCATATACCAATCGAACTTTCTTAAAATTGTTTTTCAAAAACCTGACATTTGAATAATCGGATTTCTATGCATCGTAAATAAACCGGTATACACATATTCAGTTATTTACCCACTCCCCAATTTGCTGAGTAAACAACAATATATGACGTGCAAAATAAAGCATATTGGTACCTGTTATAGACGAATTGGTAAAACAATTGTGTGTGATAAAGGGTCTGTGATAATAATGCGTCTCTCTCGTATTCGTCCATTTTCATTCATTTGTTCAACTTCTTACACAAAGAGTCTAGTGTGTAAGTCAGTTATCAACCTTGACCTCGGGGTCAAGTTAGATAAACACCCACGCCCGTGCATTGAACACTTCGAACGCTGCACGTTCTCAGTGTACAACTTTGCACGAGCTCGGGTGTTCATCTAACTTGAACCCCTCTGTCTCAGTTGATAACCCTTACTTAACCAGCTATTATAAAAGACACTGGCATGTTAATATGATATACAGAGGATACCAAATTGTGCAATATCATATATCTGATAATACTGAATGAAATTTAACCCGTTTTTGACTGATGTTCCTTTAGAGATGTATGTGACAAGGAGTAGGATCGACTGTCCAACCTCGTGAGTTTTCGACTGTCCAATGAAAAAGTCCCTTTAAAAATGAACAATATGCACTAGACAAGATACAGTTACACTACCTTGAACACCAGATACCACTTTTCATTGAGAATGTCTACCTTTGTATTTCATTTAACTGACAAATAGTTTCCACTTTTTAGCTACATGTTAAATGATCAATTTATATTTTACAGAGAAGAGTGAGACAATTCAGTCATTTATTCTTAAATACAAGGCAGCAAGGGAATCAGCAGAAGGATTAGAAAAGAAAATGGACCATAAATTACAGGAATTGAAAGCATCGGTTATTGGAAATGCAGAACATCTACATGATTTGGTGGATAACAGGAAAAAGATTTTATTGGATATGATTACTAAGGTTAGTGTTTTCAGACACTGGCATCAACATAGAAATCCAGAAACAGTAGTGTTGTACATCTGAAATATAGTTTTCATAGTCTGGAGTAGTCTTCCTTTAATATTCCAGCCTTTATACTTCTTTCAGGGGGTTTTGATGGCAGCATGGTTAACACATATGGGCTGTATCATAAGGTTTGTCATTGAGTGGTTTCGATTCCCCTGTTTTATGTGACAAGAAGTAGGGTCTCCTGTCCCATCTCATACCTTTTCTCTGGGTCCTCCAGTTTCCTCCCACTGCTAAAAACCCCTACACGTAAGCAAATTAGTGAAATAAAAATGAATCATATATGTTAATCCGGAAATGAACTAGTTTGTAGAGTGGACGTTAAACCCCACTTCTCTTGTTTTATAGGTCTTTCATCATTTCGAGGATGCCCAATTATTACCTAATTTTGAGACACTTTTCGAGAAAATTTTGGCCATTCTTCAAAGATGGCGACAAAACAGAAGTCATCTCCTAGTACCAAAATGGAATTTATCTACGAACAAAAGTTTGAAATATGCGTTTGAATTATTTATTATCCATGTCTTGCAGTTTATTTCTAATCGAGCTAAGATTGAATTTCGGTCGTCGGCTAACGATCTTTGGCTTAACTCTGAATATAATTAGATTCAGCTTATGCTAAGGTTACTGTAGTTTGGTTATATTCCTATATTATTGTTTTATCGTCCACTTTCATTAGTCCAGTTGGTGCAGAAAAGTAGGAAATTAAAGAATATTTCATTCATTCATTGTTTATGTTGCATTGATTATTAGTCTTTTAATGTTTTTGTGGGTTTTGAAGAATATTATATCCCATATTTCTATGTTATCCATTTTCAGAGTCAGAAAAAAGAGACCAATAAAGTTATTCAGTACCAGAAATCTCTAGAAAAAAACAACAAACAAATGAAAGATTTGGTTGAACACATCAACAAGGAACAAAGTAAGCATGATATTCAGACTTTGCTGAAATTAAAGACAACCGTCAGTGAAAAAATGAAGACCATTGATTCAACTCCGCCAGAATTCAAACCTGATACTAATGAAGTAACTTATGAACGAGCAGCAAATCAGAACGGAAAGGCGCGGGAAATGATTTCCAATTTTATGGGAGAAATTGTATCTAATGAAATTGAAACAGTACATGTAGATGTTTCAAAGAGTGCTTATCCCTGGTTGTATCATGAAATGTTTGAGTTACCTCCCATTACCATTCCGCCCAGATTAGTTAGAACCATTTGGAGTCGAGGAATGAGTAAATACATAATTAGATGTATTAGCACAGAGTCGCAAGGACGAGTTTGGGTAAATTTTGATCCCATCAATCCCAATCTGGAACTGATCAACATGAACGGGGTTACGTTAAAGAAACTAACAGTTGCTGGGAAGGATGTGTCAGGATTGGCACTTCTGCCAGCACCAAGTAACAGAATGGTGATTTCTTGCCCAAGTCAAAAGGTCTTGTATAATTTGGATCACATCTATGACCCAACTGTTGAGCAGCACAATCGATTTCAGTTACCAGATACTCCAGTAGCAGTTTATCAGTATGGTGGTCAAGTTTATGTGCTAATTTGGGGTAAAGGATCAGCAAAAGGTGTAATGAATACTGATAAGGTAACTATTATCACTTTCAACACGAAATTTGACATTAAAATGATGACCCAGACTCCCCTGACTGCAAAGCATTTTGCAGAAGAGCAAAAACTGGACCCGCTACCAAGAAACACATCGCTTGTCGTACAACTTCATTTAGTACCAAGGCATAAACTTTATGCCTTCTTGTTGCTGTGAATGAGCCAAACTCAAGTCCAGATGATACAATAAATTTAAAAAGATTGCATTCTTCGAAAGCTTAGGTTGTGGACTATTCAAACATGCTACCAGCTCCAGTTTTTATACGCCCACATTTTTCCATGTGGACGTATATTGTCATTGCCCCTGTTCGTCCGGATGTCCGTCCGTCCACAATTGTTTGTGAACAGTCTACAGGTCACAATTTTTATTTGATTTCAATGAAACTTAAAATATAAATTTATCACCCTCGGTTCCTTAAGATATTGGCATGTATCGGACTTTAACTTCATGGGTTATGGCCCCTGATTGTATGAAAAATGACGTTTTTTTAGCTTGTGAACAGTGTAGAGAAATAAATGTTTATAACCCAAAGATCTTGGTTCCCTTGTACGCGAATAGTGTGAAAATATGTTATATCAAGGTTGTGGACCCTATAGAGGTCATAGCTTTGAACTGATTTTGATGAAACTTGAAATACATGTTAATAACCTAAAGATCTTGGTTGGTTCCATTGCATATTTGCGCAAGCAAAATCACCCTTTTTAGCTAGTGGCCCCTGTGGAGGTCACAATTATTATCTGATTTAAAAAGACGTTCGATTATATCACAGTTACACCGTAGTTATGGGTGAGTTTGAATTATGTTTTTCTGATGATTACTTAAAATGCAACAACTCTTGTTGACTGCCCGGACGATTTAGCTGCTGTGTGGGCGTATGTTTCGTTGCCTGGCAATCTATTTTTATAAAAATGCCCAAGAGCCTGGTTTTGCAGTGTCCACAATTATTGCTTGTTATGCTCTTGAGGCTTAGTCTGATTTACTTAGAATTTATACACTGCAAATTCTAGCGTCCATAACAATGTCAATGTGTATGATATAAAATCCTGTGCTGAATCATCAAGACTGGTCACATATATTATCATATGATTTAGAAATAATTCTTTTAAATGTTATGGACAAGACTTCTTACTTTCTACATTTAATATTAATGTCAATAATTATTATACCAATTTCTCTTTTAAAGAAAACATGGCTGTTTAGAAATAACCAAGAATTGAGATTGAAGAAACCAAATGATTTTATGGTTACAAGGGAAATGGGCCTTCTAACCGTTATTATTTGTGATCCTGCAGGTCAACAAGTTATTACCATGCAGGAAAATCGTGGCACCTTTTGTATAAAACATATCTACAAAGGAGAAGGTAATTCATTTAAATATGAAATTATGTTTCATGTCCAGGTCTGAAATGGTGTGGTTGCATTGATTAATTTAGTTAATATTGCTCCAAAATGGAAGATTCTACAATATGGATATGATTGCCTGTCTGTTCAACTGTTTGATCCATCTGTCTGTCCAGTCACATCTATTTGAACACAATTTTAATTGAGGTAGAATGTCAAAGGAAGAGCCAAGCAATTTGATTTGTCAATGATTTGGAACATTATAACTGATTTTAATCTGCGTAAAATGATGAAACATCAGTACCTTGACTTAGTTCAATGATTAACATCTTGTACTCAAGTTAAGTCAAGTGATAAGTAATTGGATCTGTAGGGACTTTGGAAATAATAACTGTGCTTCTAATTGAAGTAGATTGTTTAAACTTGGTGTAATGTTCATTAGATGAATATTTTGCCACTGAGAAGGTTAATTAAGGGGCCTGAAAAGCCGATGCCATTCTGTATTGCACATCTAAAAAATGCAGACCTCCATCCCACATCAGACATACATAAAGGTGATTAGTAAAGCTGTGCATTACATTTTCCTTTTCAGGACTGGATCAACCAAGAAATTTTATACCAAAGGGTTTGACTATGTTCATTAATAATGAATTATATGTCTCGGATGAAGGCAACAATCTTATTGTGCACCTGTATATTAATACTGGCAGACTGATCAGCATAATTAACCTCAGTTCTATTGGCATCAATAAACCAAGAGCTATACAATTTTCAAAGGAAAGAAAGTGGGTTGCTGATTCATTTGGGGGTTTCTATTTGATTCATTTTCATGTCTATACACGAGAAGATCAATCGTGTCCTGCCCGACATGGTTTAGAAGACTATTCCCCACTGTTCATAGGTTAAGAATTTCTTAAATGATTTGCCGTTGTCATGCTGTATAGCATAATTTTTCTCTATTGTTTGCAAAAAAGATGTCATAATTCTTTGATGAATGATTTCATGAAAATGCATTTGTCACACAGAATTGTCAAACTCACGGATAAACAGCAAATTCTTAAGAAAATGAAGTCACAATAGATGTGACAAAGTGTCAAGTTATATTTACATTGTCATTAATGCTTATTCATTTTTATACGCCCACATAGAAATGTGGACGTATATTGCCGTCGCCCCCGTCCGTCCGTCTGTCGGTCCGTCCGTCCGTTGGTCTGTCCGTCCGTCCGTCCGTCCATCGTCCACAATTTTTTGTGAACGCACTAGAGGCCAGGGTTAATATCCGATTGACTTTAAATTTATACACAGTGTTTAAGGTCATGAGACGAAGAAGCCTATTGATTTTCAGCAATATCCGATAATTACTGCCAGAGTTATGACCCTTGATCACTTTGAAAAGTCTTGTGAACGCTCTAGAGGCTAAAGTTAATATCCGATTGACCTTAAATTTACACACAGTGTTTAAAGTCATGAGACGAAGAAGCCTATTGATTTTCAGCTATATCCGATAATTACTGCCAGAGTTATGACCCTTGATCACTTTGAAAAGTCTTGTGAACGCTCTAGAGGCTAAAGTTAATATCCGATTGACTTTAAATTTATGCACAGTGTTTAAGGTCGTGAGACGAAGAAGCCTATTGATTTTCAGCGATCTCTGATAATTATTGTCAGAGTTATGGCCCTTGATCATATCAAAAAATCCTGTGGACGCTCTAGAGGCCAAAGTTAATATGCGATTGACTTTAAATTTACACACACTGTTTAAGGTCATTATACGAAGAAATCTACTGATTTTCAGCGATTTCAAATAATTACTTCCAGAGTTATCTCCCTTGATCACTTCAAAAAACCTTGTGACACTATAGATGCCAAACTTATCATCCCATTGACTTCAGACTGATACACAGAGTTTAAGGTGTTGAAACGAACAAGTATTTTGATTTTCAATGAATTTTGATAACTGAACAGCTAAATCCATGACATTAAATGTTTCCTATACTAATTGTTAGCGTGGGGCAAAGCTTTATAAAAAGCTAACAAATTCTAATGATTTTCAGATAATTACATAATGAGTTGTTACTCTTAATCAGATTTTAGTGTATTACAAATGTTTCATTCCCCAAAAAAGTAAAAATATGCGACAACTCTTGTTGACTGCCCGGACGATTTAGCTGCTGTGGGCGTATGTTTTGTTGCCTGGCAACCTATCTTATTAATTGTTGCACTTCCATCATTCAATACATGTATGTCATATTGTGCAGTTTTGTAAAGTGGCATGATGAGATAACATTATAACTCATTTTATATGAGATGACTTAGTGCAGTTGCTTATTTGCTTCTAATTAAATGAAAGTGATGAAACTTGGCATATAGTTTAATTATATCAATACCTTGTTTAAGTTCAGTAATGAGCATTTTCTGCTCAAAGTAACACTGTAACCCAGTTATCATTTAAACTTACGTATTTATCAGTAATTTCTTTAACATTCATTCAAATTCAATAATTTCTTTAACATTCATTCAAATTTGTAAAAATCATTTCAAATCACCAAAACATCATCAAATTTCTACTTGTGTGCAGTTTTAAGGTGACCATTCAATTTTAATTATGAGCATCTAATTTACAAGAGTGTAATATTTGATCACTGTTCAAAAATAAACTCAATTGACTATTGCTGTATAATGATTACTTTTGAACAGTGATCAGGAAATAAAATGCAATACAACCAGTGTATTAGTACAGCAGGTTTAATTTTTGATATAGAATTGATATTTTACCTTTTGTATTTTGGATATACACCAGAGATTTATTATAATTATACTTATATCAACATTTAGATAGACTTTTTAAATCTTCAGTACCTGGTTCTTTCTATCTTTTCAACCTTTTCTGATCTGCCTTGAGAAAAATGTACATGTATGTAAAATAAGAAATTGAATGGGTCTCGCCAAAGTCAAGTGCTCATCACTGTGAAAAGTGGAACAATTCCATACTGTTGATTTTGAAATTATCAAAATTGTATCTTATATTTTTTGAATAAACATTTGTTAAAATCAGTCAGTTATTTAAGTGTAGGGTAAAGCACGAGACAGGGTTATGGTTTAACAGGTTACTTTTCTACTCTGGGCTAATGAAACAGACGAAAGCCAAACAGTGTGCTATTCCTGAGGAGGGGATTTAGTTTAGTAGTAGAGTTTCCTTGGATTCGAAATAGTTGGTAATGGCATCTACAGCATTCCATTTTTTTTTATAACCCAACAAAACACTGCAATAAAGAGCTTTGAAATTTCTGGACCCATTCCCCTGCTGAAAATCCCAGATTCACCTCAATGAGGGAACTTTTGCCATGAAAACTGTTCTACACACTCTTATTTCCATTTTCAAATGTCAGATGTTTGTTTTTCTTCCAATAGTATACATGTGACTTTGTAGGTTATTTGTCCCTTCTGACTGAAGGAGACTTTTCCTTGCAACTATTTTGGGAACACTGATATGGAACATAGTGCAAAAATATTTAGTGAACTCAATGTAACCTGAATGAGAGGGACATATGTTTTTAATGAAATTTATGTAACCAGGAGGTGAGCATCTAAGTTAAGTGAAATTAATGAAAGGGGCGGGTGAAATTTAGTTTTAATAAAATATATGATCTGTTGCATCCTAAAAGTAAGCGCTCAGGGGTCTCACTCAAACAATTACACGAAGACAAACCAATGGATAGGAAACATTTGAGATAACAAAGAAGTGACTAATTATAGTGCATACTGCAACGTATTTAAAATTGTTAAGACTGTTCATTGGCATGTGTCTGGTTTCCTCCCACTCCTAAAGACCCCTATGTGCAAACAAATTACTGAAGTAAAATTAAACCATATGTTAGTGCCGAAATGACCTATTTCTTTATCTCTCAATCTAATTGGCATGTCACAATGAACATCAAAGGAAGATAACTCCATCGTGTGTTGGGTTATATTCCAGATTGTTTTCAAATTTTAGTGAAATCGGTATGATCACTACAGGCCTGGGACTTACCGGGCAATGGACGGCTGGCCTCCGGATCCATTCACTTAATTTGATATGTTCGTTTATTTGTGAATTCTGTGTTTTGTGTCTTGTCCGTTGACTTTGTTTGTGTAAATTATGTGTGGTGCAATCTCCCTGTACATAAAACAAAACTATTGCTGTCTTAAATACACTATAATGTTTTTAATGCTTGTACACTGTATGTACAGAATATAAAAATAGCTGGGTACATTTCAAAATAACCCACTAGCAAAAATATCAAAACAATATTTCATTAATATAACTTTCTATGGTTTCTGTCAATCACTAAGTTGGCTTCAACATTGTTAATGAAGACTGTATTTATTTTCAAAATTTAAAGAATTTGTTTATTCTATTCAGGTCTATTGTCCAATCCCATTTCAGAATTTGTGCCGTCTGGGCTATATAAAGACATGTCTAATCCTAGTCTTGACATAATCAGATCCATTTCATTCTGTGTCTCCACCTTGGAATCAAATTGAGTTCCAACTGTCCATAAAGTTTCTAAATCGTACACTTCTCTTGTCTCGGGCATGAATATATGCAACAATATATTTCCTGCAAAATAAATAGAATATACTTGTACAACATATCACAAAAATTTACATAAATTGTAGAATATATAGTGGTCAAATTGAATACTTATATTATTATTTAAATATTCTAAATCATTATTCAAATGCCATTTGATTATTCAATTATTATATTGAAATGATCAAGCCTTGGACCTTATTTGGAAGTTTTTTAACCACTAATCAAAATAAGCACTAGCTTATGTGCCAAAAAGGGAAGAGGAGCACCATATAGTTTTTTCTAGTGTTGGATTTACCATAGTCTATCATCCCTGATTTGGTAAAAGCAATTACTAACCCATATCAATCGCAAACCAATTTCTGGTATTTATCCCTTCAATATTTAAAAACTTGTCTTTACGATTCTTTCTTTTCTTATACTGAAATAAAATAATAGATAGTGTTTAAAATGGCATAACCTCTTTCATTTGGCTGCTTCATTGCAGAAGCTAAAACTCGGCACTTTCTTAAAATTATTTATATCTGAAAGTAACCAAATGTTGACTAAAATAAAGATATATTATTCAAGAGCTAAATTTGCTTATTGCAGATTGTTCTTCAAGCCTTAACCCTTTCAACACTGACTTTACATGGGGTGTTGCACGTCCCTCCCTGGATTTACAGGACGTCATATTAATTATGACATCAACGTAATTGGAGCTTGAACACGCCCCAAGCCGCAAAACCGACATTTCGGGTTCTAAGGGTTAAATGTTATATAAATTATCAATTAGTCATATAGTAACATGACAAGACCATAATCAACTCTCGATGCCATCAGAGGCTTGAGAATTTAATTAGATTAAAAGAGTTCAGCCATTTAATGATATAATTTTAAAATGGAGAAGCAAGACTCGTCTGGAATATACCAGTGCTGTGGTTATAATAATGAACAATCAATGCACACATCATGTCAAAACTACTAACAGTGATAACTTGGCTCAGAAAAAAGTAATTTTGAAATTTTCAATATATTCATTTTGCATTATTTGTAGCAAGAACAGTTAGCACTTTATCTAAATCTTATAGAAATGCAGATGGTACTTTTCCAGTTAGGTTTTGATGGTCTAAATATTTGTAAGCCTCCCTGTCCAAATATTCATGGATTTGAGTTTGGGACATAAAGGAAATAAGGTGATTGCTACTTACAACATAGTTGATATTATTAGATATGGCCAGCATATGTCTGTAGGATGCAGCCGATACAATAACCATATAATTAATAAACTGAATATTTTCAGGTATTTTTAAAACACACAAATCCTTCACATTTGATTCCTTCAACAGTGTCACAAAATCATCAAGGTCAAACACACCTTCTTTACCTCCTGAAAATGATAAAAGATTCTACATTTAACAAAAAGCATACCTGCTGTGATTTCACCCTTTCTGGTGTTAAACCCCATTTATAAATGAACAAACAAAGAGTATTCTATTTGCTGAATGCACTATTTTGCTAACAAAAAGGAGGAGGGGAGGAAAAGAGAGATGGATTTTTTAGGGCCCACTTGACACAAACTAAGTCATTTCGGGGCTAACATGGTTCAATTTTATTTTAATAATTTGCGGTCTTTAGCTGTGGGAGGAACTTGTAGGACCCTACGAAAACCTGTGAGCTCAGACAGGTGACCCTACTCTTTGTCAAGTAAAAGCAGAGAATCAAACTTCACGCCACTTGACTTAATGACAGACCTTAATTATGATCACATTCGGCCACCCAACACCCAAACTACCACTTGGGAAACAAATTCTCCCCTAAGCATTTGAAACCGACATAGAATTTTATGTGACCTGTCAGATTTCATTGATGAGCAATTGGGTAGTCCAAGTGAGCTAATATGTGTGTTTTCTCCTTAATCTCCACTTCCCTCTCATAGGGAAACACACAAGCGAATTATCGAAATAAAGATATATACACCATTTTGATACAAGTCCTAATATAACCTATTACTTTTTGAATGCATAGTAACCCAATTTGCATTATTTTTAAATGGTGGTCATATAGAATGCTGATTCTAATATCCTTAGTCACCATTTAATTAATTTCAAATGATCAATGGTAGTAAATTTTTCTTATTCATTTTCATGAGTTAAAATGGACCTAAAAAAATATTCATAATCATCACAAGACTTTACTATTTAGGGAAATGGGTAGTATCCTTTCTATCTGCTCAGTATCTTCTGTATCAGTAAAATCTTCAACATCCTCTATTTCTTCTGTTTTTATTTCTGATGCCTCTACTTTGAATTCCTCTGCAGCAATTTCATCTTTTGCAGTCCCTGTAATTGAAGATCTCTTGTCATCATTTAAACGGTCTTCAACAATATTGTCTCTACGGCTTTCCTGTTTTGAATAACTTTTGTGAGTCTGATATAGGCCTTGATTGTTCCGTAAAATATGCCTGTGTTGATGTGTTTTGATATCATTTGACTGATTGGATAAATTCCATGTCATGACTGACTTTCGTCCAAGACTCACAATTTTATTATCACAGATGTTTGTTAGTCTACCACACAAACACTGACGTAATTTGTTCTTTCCACACTGGAGAGTAGTTGTAAATACTTTGTTCATACTTTCTTTATGTCTGAAATTATAAAATGAGATAATTCTTTTTTTTTCTTAATCCATTGTCTATGTCTATCTCCAAGCTGTCGAAATTGTTGATTTACATACTCTATATGAGGCAATTTATGTTTATATAATATATTCCCCTATCAATTTAACTAGTCTTTTTGATAACTATAAAAGGCTTGTGATTTGTAACAACTAGCTTGGTAAAGTCAGAAAGGTAGGGCATGATTTTTGTTGGTTTTTACTGAGCTGACAAAGGTACAGAGGAGATTTGAGAGAAGTTTCTTCCAGCCTCCATCCCTGTCATACCTACACATTGATAGAAAGCTGTATCATTTAATTTCGTATAAAGATGCCCCCCTGACTGGCTTGATTGATTTACCTTGATTTACTTTTTTTTAATTAATACCCTAGCTGGGTTTATATATATGTATTTTATAGGGCCGACATCTTCATTATATTTGTCAGACACATGTGACATACTAATATAATAATATATAGCAAGGCTTTACTATTAATATTATGGTGACGGAATTTGTAATAGCATTAATTATTTAATTGCATATAATAATATGTCAAGGAAAACTCTCATCATACAAAGTGGCATTGCTTGAAACAGGGTTTCAAATCCAATATATATTATTTGCTGCATCAATGACGTGATCGGCTGGGTTAGCATTATAGATGATAATAGTAGTAATACTGTATCATCAGTAACATCAGTGGTTAGACCTTGTTCAACTATGAACGTGTAGGTCTCATTATATGCATATCATATAGGCCTACACTGCCACACACTTGTCCCGTGGGCTATTCGGGTGTAACGGTACTTATAAGATTCACACCAACCTATCAAAACGATATCACCTTAGGTGGAAGTGGACGTTAAACCCCACGAACGAACGAACGATCAAAACAAATTGACTGTGTTGATAATAATTACATGTTCACAAAATGTATGGGTCTTCTTGGGGTAGAGCTTCGTATTACGAATCCGACCCGTCGTGTTGAACGGTCTCGCAAAATGTAACGAAATGAGTCATTTATTTGAAGTTAATTCGTTCCCAATTTATTGGGCTGGTTGACCATCTTTACATATATATGGAGATTATTTTCTAACATTAATGCTTAAGAAAATAGATGTGCATTTTCATTTGTATTCCCCGAAAGTAATTAGATCAAAGACGTGAAGAGTAAAGAATTTAGTTGAGAAATACAGCATTACAGGCGTGAACTTTGTGTACACAACGGTAGCCGACTAGCCGCAATGTACGAAAAATATATATTCTGTTTTTAAATCAGAGAATATTAATCCATGTAAAAGTATCCGTAAAATTGATATGTTTGACAGAAATTGCTACACTTGAAAAACAACTCGAGAAAAAAAAGTGTGATTATTCGGTGCGAAAGTAGAAGAACGATCGCCACAATGATACAATGGGACGAAACGTCTCTATAGCCCTTGATTGTGAGTTGTAAAAGATGGCCGAGGAAACAGAAATGAAATGTCTTTGGTTACAAGACAAGACTTTGACGGGCGACTGCTATGTTCAAGTTGGAAAAGAAGTGGTAGATTTTAGCTCCCAGTATGGAAGCGAGAGAAGCATTTCTTACACTGCCTCAAATTTAGCTGGAAAAGAAACTATTTACCCTGGTTACGGGGATTACACACAAGCTTGTGTTTTTGTAAGTGATCACTAGCTAGGCTAGTTATTATAATAACGGATTTGTCAGAGATAGATATCTCTGTAATGGAGAAGCGGAGTGAAAACAAATTTACGTTACTTGAAGTAACTATAGCTAGGCTAGTTCAGCTCTGAACGTCGGTCTCATTACACTCACCCTGAACGTTCAGGGACTGGCCCATTCAATCAATGTCGAAAATAATTTGACCCCCAATTTTACTGGGCAACTTTTCACTGCTTAACGATGGGTGTCACTCCGCGTGGTCACGTGTACAGTGTAAAGGAACATCTCACGATTCTCAGTGAGAAAATAAGACCTTGCTCATTTCGCTAGAGACAGTATGAGCATCACAACACGCTGTGTCATGGTGGCGAAAGGATAGATTGATAGGAGGGGACGTATTTTAAACAGCGTGTTGTTTCGCTCATACTGAGTCTAGCGAGGTAAGCAAGGTCTTATTTTGTCACTAAGATGTTCCTTTACATTGTACAGACGTCCACACGGATTGACACTCTGATGTTTCGCAGTGAAAAGTTGCCCAGTAAAATTGACTGGGGTTCAAATTATTTTCGACATTGATTGAATAGGCCAGTCCCTGAACGGTCAGGGTGAGTGTAATGAGACCGACGTTCAGAGCTGAACTATAGCTAGGCCTACTCCTAATATAAGTTCCAGATGGCTATCACTCTGGACCTTATCATATGCTATCACTATGCAGGCGCGGATCCACGATTTTTGCAGTGGGGGGGGGGGTCTAGGTTTGATAATTGCTTAACTAATTGCACCTTCGGCGCTCAACCCAGAGAAATTTGGTGCATTCCGACGTATTTCCGGAAGGTAAATTCCAAAATTACAGGTCTAAAAATCGCCAATAAAATCGCATGGATTTAAGTTTCAAATTTTTAAGCCTGAGCAGGGGGTGGGGGGCGGACCCCCTGGACTCCCCCCCTCTGGATCCGGGCCTGCTCAAACTGATCCCACAGTAAATATTCGCTTGGCCGCTACAATCACTGATAAGCAAAGCATGACATCGACGAGCCTTAATGAGTACGGCATATTAACTTTTTTACTCTGACAAATTAAATTCTCAAACATTTTTTTGATGTAAAAGAAAAATAAATAAAGACGTTTGAAGTATTTGTAGTTAAAAAATGTTTCCTATTTAGTGTAAATGGGTATTAAAATGAGTAAAATGCATCATTTTGCCCGAAGCAGTGAGGTGTTAACTAAACATTGCACAAGCCGTTGAGCCAATGACTATGAGGCGTGCAGTCAACGCACGTGTTTTGGACAGGCATCCGTTACAGAGATAATTCGTAAGAAATTCTCTGTGAAACAGATTGGCGCCTGCTATGACTATGACCATGACCAGAATAATGTATCCTTGTCCTGAACCCAAGTTCACAAAACATTCTCAGAGATAAGTTAAGAATTTACCCAAAATTGAGTTATTTTAACTCAAATATAGGTTGAACTTTATAAAACTTTTGTTGTTTTATAATTTATATATGATATGTAAAAAGTCAACATAAGAATATTTACAAATAAATACTATTAAACCTGAATTTCTTAGAAATTCTAAATTAAAATAGATATTCAACAGTTAGTATAAAGGTTGATTAATATAAGTATTGCTACTTTAACATAAGGAGGGTGCCCTGTGGCAGAAAATTTTCCCTACTAAAAGTTGTAATCAATACGATGAATGGGGTAACTCGAACTGATTTCTAATGGGTCTCGGGTTCTCTTTGTGTCTATAAAAAGCCACAGCACGTGAAATTTTCAAAACACTATCACCTATTAGTACAGCCATAAAAAATCTATTGTTGATGATTCTGAATAGCACTTAATATTAAGCTTTTTGGTTTTACAGCAGCTTAAGAAATTACACTCGTTTTATTTTTCAAATTGCTCTATAACTAGATAGTTAGGAGCAGCATCTTTCCGTTTAGTACAAATAATATCTCTGAATAACGCTGGTTGGACAGGAACATGATACTGGCAGTAGTTTCATTTAACTTTTATAAGGTTCTTAAAACAATTGTTGAGTCACCCACTTCTAAATTCAATTTCTTGTTCCAGCTTTCTGTCATGTTTCATAAAAAAGTAGTCTTGATTATCCTGACATGTCAATCAGATGGAGAATGGTCAGTAGACTGGTTAATTTCAAAACAAGGGCACGTAACCTATTTTTGGCTAAAAAGTGTCTGGATGTTATGGACGACACCCGAACCATTTTTCAGTGTATTATTTATGGATGGTTAAATGGTCATAGCTCATTAAGTACAATTTGGCCGTTTATTTATTGACTATGAATGTGTCAGACAGATTTAAGGATTGGTATATATATAAATATTGTGGTGTAATTGTCAAGCTATTTGGAGACATTTATTTATGGTGGGGCACCCTAACATAAGGAATATATTTAATAAGTAAAGACACAGAGTTAGTGCTATTCTGCTGCTCCTTGTCACCAGGCTAATGAGTAATGATTATCCCATTGATCATCAGATGAATTAATATACATATTATTATAGAGTTTAAACCCCAACATGTCAGAATGACGGTTATTATTTCAATAGTTAAAAATGAAAGTCATACCTTATATAATATGTAATATTTACATGCTATGTTGTTTTTTGTTTTTAATTTTAATTTTAATTATGAGCCTTTGTCATAAATGATGTTCATGCTTTTTTCTTCTTAAAATGTTTTGTGGATATTTGTATGCTGCCTCTTATGGGGTGTTTAGATACAATAAAATCTTATCTTATCTTATCTTACATTTATTTAAAAGTCCAAAAAGTGTTCATATCTTTCAGTTCTAACAGTAGTTTTGGACTTTAAAGTTTATCTTGGTTTCTGTTGATTTCACCACACGTTGATTTTATCTACATGTATCTTACTGTGCTTAATGTCTATTCTTTGCATAAATGTGATATAAATTTTGACGTTAAGATGTGAGCCAATTGTCTTGTTAAAATAGCGGTTTGGTAATATACTACTGTACCCTAGCACAGGTTTATTAAACTACAATCATAAGTCTTTCTTAATTATGTACTTATGATAAATAAAACTATAGTGTAGCTGTCCCACTTTTTCTTTCTACAGAGAACGTATGGACATTGGTGGAAACTGGCCCCTTCAGCTGTTAAAAAGTTTAAGAAAACCCCTGATGACTTTTGTAGTTTTGACTTCATTGGTAAGATATTTTACATTGTTTGAAATCAAGAATGTTTTAAAAAAATTATATTCTGTTCTATATTATAGCATTGAGCTATTTTAACCCTGTAAACTCTAAAAAAGCAAGCAGCACCTACATGATTTAGGGTTAGATCTATTTCATAAGGCCAACTTTAGGTTTGTTCCAAGGTCAAGAGATGTAAACAGGGCTAGTGCTTATCGCAACCCTAACCCTGGACATAACCCTAACCTACAATCTTGACAACAATTGCAAGCCCTAACTTTTTTTGTATCTCAGCGACCTTGGCGAAATCCTAAGTTTGCCATAAGAAATAGATTTAGCCCATGGTTTAGTTCACACCAGTTTGGTTTTCTGTTCTTCAGGAATTTTGTAAATGAGTAGTCACATAATTAATGTGAAAGATGCTGTGTTTATAATTTCAAAACTTAAAAAAAAAATGGAACTAAGAGCTTTCGAACAGTACAAACAAAGTCAAAGTACTTATGTTTTTTGAATAAGTCTATTTCTTGAAGAAGGGTTGGGCAGTCAAATGGTATTACACATGTGCTTTATATCATAAGGTTTGTCACTAATTCAAGTGACAAGGAGTAGAGTTGCCTGCCTAACCTCGTGGGGTTTTGCCTAGTTGTCCAATTTCTTCCCACTGCTAAAAATACCTACGCGCAAGCAAATTATTGAAATCAAAAATTGTACTATATGTTAGTCCTCAAAGACATAGTTTTGTGTTGAGTGGACTGTAAACCCCATTTCTCTCTAAATTCAAATGCACATTGACCAGCCGGCAGCCAGCCACCAGTTATTCGCTTTACCCACTTCCCCACCCCTGAATTTTGAAATATATCCTGTTTTAGGCCCATAATACTAAGCTGAGAAGTTTTGGCTAAATGATTTTCTGTGGTTGTATTGTAATTTTAAATTTTAGAAGTATCATTTGAAGAGAAAGTATATCCAACAAAAATTGAAGTATTTGAAACATATAACCCTGGCTGCATTGTTAAAATCCTCGCCTGTGATTCTACTGCTGGTACTAATGTAGATACCGGAAAAGTACAGTAATGTATTTTTTTTTTTTTATCTCTTAACAAATACTGATGAATATTCATTAAACTTGAATTTTACTATTTAAAGGACAAAACCTGTGAAAATTTATTTGTATAAATTTGAACTGTAGTTTTCTCTAATAAGATTTTATCTTATTTGTAGTGTATTTATATTTCAATTTCGAATTCTTATCAAAAAGTTTCACATTCACTAAAACATTAACATTTCAGATGGGTGACATTATGGAGTGGTCAACCTCAAGTTCCAGTAAAAGAAGCCAAAATATTTTCTCCACCTTTGAGGAAAGTGAAATTTATGACTGAGTGAGTGAATTTAGTTACATATTTGAAAGTACTACATGTAACTACTGACAATCCACTATATAAACATAAGAAATGAAGTCTCTGTGTTACACATGTTTGGTATTTACAATTTAAATTACAAAACTATTGCTATCAAAATGAGAAAGGCCATCACATTGTCTTTAATCCACTAGTAATCGAAGTATTGTGTATGACGATAACTTTCCTCTCATTTCCCAGATTGGTAATATAAAAAGATTGTCAAATTTCAATAATTTCAGCCAGTTGCTTCTAGAGTTATTGCCCTTGCTCACTTTGTTGATAAGTTTTGTGAATGCTATATCGACTAAAGTGGTCTGAACTGCATTGAATACTTATGCCTTGTGCAACAAAGAATCATACTGCAACAACCTTTATAAACTGGGCAAAGAAAGCTGCTAATGGGTAATTTAGTTGCTTTTCAGTTGAAGCTGGGGTAAAAATTCTTTACAAATTTTAATGGAAAACGATGCCAAAAATTAAAATTTCTTTTCTTTCAGTCTTATTCGACTAGAAATATGTCAGGACTTGGTGGATTATTATACTGAGTTAGATAGTATTAGACTTCATGGCGTCAAGAAACATAATTCTGACAGATTAGGAATAGTTCAGGCTTATTCAAGTGGCTTTAGTCATGAAATTGAAAATGGATTAATACGTACATTGGATTGTCCAGAAGACAAGATATCTTTAGCACTTCAAGACTTTAAAATATCAGATGAAGATTCCAGTATACCAAATGTAGCGGAAGAAGAAGAAATTGAATACACTGAAAATGGTGCCTTTAACTGTTTACCCGTAAGTATACATGTATATAGTATTGTCACATTCTTCAGTAGTGCAGAATGGAAGGTCTGGCAAGCAACAGCATCTTGTCCAGGCTTCCTCTTCAAAATTTTCCCAACTGATCATTTTTCACTGTTGAAAGTGGTGCTATTTTTAGCACACAATAAGAAGCCTTGAATTCTATTGAAATGTTGATCATTCGGAAAAAAAGGGAGGTCCTCCATACACACCGTAACATGCACGTAAAAGAACCTTTAAAAGTTGGAATTCAATTGCTGTTCAGGAAAAATTTCCCTCGTTTGACTGTCTTCATTGTCTCATTTTCACTGGAGTTGATGTTTAATTCTCTCAAAGGTTTTATTTTTTCATTTGGAGTTGAGTAATGAATGCTTATGAATGCCCCCACACCATGATTTGAACCAAAGATGCTATTTTAGACTTTATATTTTCTATTTTGCAAGTCTCCTACAAACCTACAAAAGATTGACTGTAGCATATAATCTAATTTGAACATGTCTGATGAAACTGTGTATTCCAAACTGAAATATGTTTAATAATTGAATTGGATTGTTTATTATAGGGTGAAATAATACAGCTGATATTAGAGTTTTTAGATATACCAGATTTATGTAATCTAGCTCAAACGTGCAGGTAAAAATACTGATACATATACTTATATTATTCCTATTCAACTTTATTTATAGTCACACTGTTTGAGGCCGATATCAGTCTGAATAAAATACACTTCCAAATTTGGTTTGTTTTCTATACACACAATGGTACCCATTGCACAAAGATTTGACTTGTTTGTGAGGAAGGTCATGTCAGGGCGTCACATACATGAGCTTTGACTGAGTGGGGTGAAGTGTTTTATTTTTACTAGTCTTCACAACAGCAGACTTGAGAGCTTTAGTCGAAATGTGAACTGGATAATGGTAAACATATCTACGGGGATATATATAGAACAAAACAATATTATGTGGTTTATATCATTTAGTCATAATTCAAACTAATGATGACCACTGAAAAACTGATGTGTTTTCTGTCTCGAAGCGTCCAGGTCTGTAGAATTGATTAAAGAATTTAATAAAGAGAACTCAAATTAAGATTGGTATTTTAATCCGATTGGTGTAACGTGTATTGAATTAATGTGATCCTGCAATGTCTTCTTTTGTAACGATATTATTACTGTGTAATTTTAAAAAAACACACTACCACACTACTACTCATTTAACTGTCAGATAATTACCTTTTATACATTCAATTTTTTTTTTTGTTTTTGTTTATTATGGATGTGTACTCAGGAAGGTTAGAGGCAAGGTACTATTTGGTGTGAACTGTTTCAGATTTTGTTTATGTTTTTAGGTTGCTACGGAAACATTGTAGTGATTCATTGTTATATACAGAATTAAATCTACAACCACATTGGACACAGGTATTTAATAAGTTTCAATGTTTGTATTCTCTAGTGCTCCCTGTTTTTTTTTTATCCTATCTGAATACATAGCTAACATTTTAAGCCAATCTTGATAAATTCTGAGATTTTTCTTGATATATGCTGCAATCCAAACCCATCTTATTCAAATTGAGGAATGAGAGTCAGGTGTTCTTTAAACATACATTAACTTATCCAGACCATACTCAACTCTCCATGTCATCTTATGTCTCAGATTTTTACTGGATTTGAATCATATCTGCTTCTCAAGAATCTCAATGCTCATTGATGATTAAATGCAAAAATGGATAATCGGGACTATTTTTTAATCGTACTGACTTAAATAATGATGATCAAGGCTAGACCTGAAATTCAGTCGCTAATATCTTGGTTCAGAATGGATCAATTTGACTGGAATCTTCAGCACATACCTTGTACATTGTGTAGTTTTTAACCTGTAGCGAGAACTGCCAACTCGTTATCTAATCTTCCATAATACACCTTTGATATGAGGTTCTGGGACATTCAAACCTGGGACATTAAGAGCATAAATCTTACAAAATACTTTTGACAATACCATGATTACTTTAACTTTATTAACAGCGTTGACAAGATTCTGAATTGCATGTCATATCTATATGTTTTGTTTTACTTCTATGGAAATAGATTCGAGATTCAACTTTAAATAGTCTAAAGTCAACATGTTCGTGTGAATTTTTACAAAGATTAAATTTAGCATGGTGTGGTAAAGGTGGAATATTAACTAATTGTGGTTTAAGCAAGTAAGTATTTTTTCTTATTTAATGACTGTTTATTTAGATAGGCCTGCATTACAGGACAGACCTGCAGTCCTGAATGCAACACATTTTATCCCTTAGGGACTTGTCCATAAATACAATATGCAGTTTTAAAAGTCAAATATTTTAAAATAAACCTTTGTTCATATAGTGAAATTATTTCCAATAGCCAGGATTAAAATGACAAGACCTATTTGATTCTAATAAAAAAAATATTAATATGAATAATTGAAGTTAACGAATTCATTCGTTTTGCAAATTGGGTATCCATCACATGCAAAATTTTAGGTCCAATTTTGTTTTTAACAACTGCCATTTTAAGGCCAAATCAAAGTTAGAATTAGTAAACAAATTTACTTTAGCTTAATATGGTCTAATCATATTGATCTTGTTTGATGAATAATCGAAAAATAACACCGTGAATGATGAATGTACGGTTATGATACACAGACCAGCTATATTGGGCTCCACCTGTCAAATTATGGATATGGAACTGGAGAGTTTTATTTCATTTAAGCTGATAAACAGCAGTCAATTTGAAATGATGATTATCATTTTTAATACAAGCATGTTAGTGGTGGGGAATATGAGTCCAACGAATCAGACCGAGTCAGACTCAAAACAAATAGCTGACTAGTGACTCAACTTGAAGTATTTCTTGAGACTCAACCTGCGACTTGAAAGAGCTAAGGACTCCAGTCATGGTGAAGGAACATAACTCTAGCTTGATATATAATTATATGCCATGAATTGCTGACTCTTTTGACTAAATTCAGCAACTTCAGTAATGACTCAAGCTTGTATTTCTTACTCTCGCATACTGCATTCAACAGATATGATGTTTTATTTTTTAGTTTCCTACCAGTGTGTAGTAATACATTAACTTATATTGGTCTAGCTTGTTGTCAGTTTGTTGATTCTACAACTCTAAAAATTGTTTCTGAAAATTGTCCAAATATTGAAGGTAACTATAACTTTTCTTTTTATGGGATTAGATTATGTTTATATTTTTGAGCATATATATATAAAATTATGTTTCTGTTCTTTTGGTATATGAATTATATTTGTTTATTTTGTAATTGAATTATGTTCAATTTCAATTGGTAATTGAAATATGTTACTTATTTTGTGGGTAAGGATTGAATTATGTTCAATGTATTTTGGTACTTGAATTTTGGTTGTTTTTTTTTGTGGGTAGGGATTGAATTATGTTTAATGTTTGTTGGTACTTGAATTTTGTTATTTATTTTGTGGGTAGGGAAAGAATTATGTTTATTTTCCTGATATGTATGAGAATGCCCCAAAGAGTAAACCAGATCAGTGTTCTGTGCAAACCCTTTGAAAAAAGCTAAGAGGTAAAAAAAAAAAACAACAATAGCTGTCAAAGGTCAAGGTGATGGACAAAATACTTTAATGTCTCTGAGAGAAGAAGTAGTTTTTCTGCGTAATATATAATTTAGTGATAAATGTAGCATATGATTTAAGCGTATATTTTGTTTATTTGTTTCAGAGATAGATTTAAGTTGTTGTCGTAAGGTGGATAATGTGGCCATGTTATTGTTGTTAAAATTTAGTAAATTAAAGAGATTAAATCTCTATCGAACTATGGTTGATATGCATTCCTTGATAGCAGTTATAAGGTATGTTCAAATTGTATGACATATTCATCTAATAAATCGTATGATATTGAATCCCATCCATTAGAAAGTTCATATTTACCAGTATATCAATTTTTTCAAAGCTATAAACTGACCTGCTTAGCCCTACTGTCATTGTCACCCTCATCAACAAATTCAGATTTTATGCCATATTTCTGACTCAATAAACTATTATATATATCTTGAACATTCATTTGACATGATACCTGTCACATTCTTTTGTAAATATTTGCATATTAGAGCAACCATACCAAATGCCATATTTCTGACTCAATAAACTATTATATATATCTTGAACATTCATTTGACATGATACCTGTCACATTCTTTTGTAAATATTTGCATATTGGAGCAACCATACCAAACTGCCTTGATATTAGACTCACCCTGTCTGATACAAGTTTTAAAAAAAAAAAAAAAAGGAAAAGAAGTCTGATTAGTTCTTTCAAGACATTGTCATTATAGCAAGACTACTGTTCCAGTTGTGAATTTCTCAGATACTTGGGTGTTTCTCATATACTTGTGTATTTTTCAGATACTTGTGTATTTTTCGGATACTTGTGTGTTTTTCAGATACTTTTTGTGTATTTTCTAAATATAACTTACATTTCAGATCATGTCCATTGTTAGAACATTTAAATCTTGGATCTTGTATAAGGATAAGTTGTTTTGATGATGTACTAATAGAATTAGGTCAATGTAGCAAGTAAGTATTATTTACAATACATCACTGATAGATACTTTATTGAAATATCCTGAAAATAAAATGTGATGGACTTTCTGCCCCAATAAGGATAATGAGAGAAATAACACCATGACAAGAACACTATAATTCTATTTCATGTCATGGAATCTTTAAAATGCATTCAGTTTTTATCTCTTGTGAATATGAAGTAAATAAGACCCAGATTAAACGTAGGACTGTCACGTTGCTGTACTTAAGTGATAGCTTTGATTGAACAGGAAGAATAGACACACTCCCGCAAAAGTTCAAGTATCAGAAACCAATCCAGCAATGGCAAGAGAGGGATTTCTTGGGCAATTGCTTCAGGAATATGATGTCACTAAGCTATCCTACTTGTAAACTGGGCCTCACAAAGATGATTCAGATTGAAAATCTACTATGCTATAATTTGTGTGATGTAATAAGCCAGATAAGCTAATCATAATTGTAGCCATCTTGTGGATAATTGCATTGCTAGAGAACTGGATTGCTGAGACAAACCGACAAATTTTTCATATCGTTTATTTACTCATGAAAGTAACATTTTTATTGTTTACTTACAGGAATTTGTTAACTCTAGATTTATGGCAGGCTCGTACACTCTCTGATATAGGATTAAAAGCTCTAGCACATGGTTGTCCTCTACTACAAGAACTTGATCTAGGCTGGTGGTAAGTGCATACTTTAAAGATCCAAATTTGTTATTCTTTTGTAGCAGACTTAGATTCTAAGATTGAAGAAAGATCAAAAGAATGAATCATCAGATAAAAAATAATGTGATATTTAGATGACCTATAACTTTGGTCCAATATTTCCTTTGGTAAGACTACTTTTTAATGTATGGTTTGAAAGTGTATATTTGTCTATTAGGCTGGATTGTGCCTTTAATGATTATGTTTTATTTCTACTGTATGTTTCAGTCCTGAACTTAGATCTAGAACATCATGTTTTACAACACTGTTACAGGAATGCCGTAATTTACGTAAATTATATTTAACAGCTAATAGGTGAGTATGTGATAACGTTATCATATATTGTACGAAACAAATCTCCTAATACCGCTAGGCCAAATAAACAGTTAAAATTATCCATTCTTGAAATTTTACCCTTGTCATCTAAACCTTTTAATATCTCTACAGACCAGAGTTTTATGAAGTTTCTTATTTCACCTTCCTGATCTCCATAGTTTGAAGAATTATTGTTCTTGACATCGGACCCTTGTTATTTCTGTAAAAACTATCATACTTTTAATTCAAATTAATTTGGAAAAGATACAGACAACAGAGTTAACCATGAAATCCCTAAGAAATATACTCTATGGTTTGTTTTAGAACTGTTTGTGATGGAGATCTATGTGCTATAGCTCAGTATTGTCCTTATATGGAGCAGATAGATATACTAGGTACTAGAGAAGTCACACCAGATGCTGTTAATAGGTAAAAACATTCTTATCAATTTATACTTAAAACCACTGATTGTGGTTTTTTAACTCTAATTTTTCATGGTTCCATCGAGCGTAAAATATACTCAAATTGATTGTTTAATATTTGATAGGAAAACCATATATTAACAGCAGATAATGAAGTAGTTTTAAACGTCCTATATCATCAGGAGATAAGTGGCCAGCTCGATTCAATCGAATTAATGAACTGCCCATTATAATATTTTACTCAACAGTTATAGGGAGACTGGTTTATTTATATAGTCTGCATGGAGGTTGGATGGCCGAATGGTTAGCATGTATGTGCTGTATCATATGGCCTGCCATTTACTCAACTGGCAGGATTTTAATTCCCCGGTTGTTTGTGACAAGGAGTATGGTCGTCTGTCCAATCTCTGGTTTCCTACCACTGCTTAAGACCCCATCTTGGTTTTGAATGAGAAATGTCCCTGGGACCTGCATGATTAGTTTCCATTTGACAGTGATGTAGGATGGGGAGGGGCTGGCAAGGAATAACATCTCATCAATCAGATGATACATAAAACTGAAGTCCCTTGTGTACCTACACATTGACTTGGTCAAAAAAGGAACTGTGTCAATTGTTCGGGCATAACTTCACTCATAAGTCATAGAACACTGCCTAGATGGTGTAGAAATGTAGCACCACTAAATCTAATTTCATTTCACTTCTGTTTTGTTAGCTATCTTTGTTTTCTTTCAATTTATTTTCTTTCATTTGGATGCACGTATGAAGGAATCTCTGTGAAATCGACTCACTGATTATAAAAACTACTTTTTTTACAGGGTTCTTGAAAAGTGTAAAAATTTGAAATTCTTTGATGTTTCCTTCTGCGGAGGGATTTTAGATAACCATGTTACACACTGGGAACTACAATATCCCTACATCAAATTTAAGAAGAGTTACCAGTCCTGACAATTGATTTTTGGATTATAGGGTACTTGTACTGGACAATCATTCTACCTCATCTTAATAATACAGTTATTTGAAAATACTGCCCATAGTTATGCATAATTTAATGTTTTATGAAATATTAGCTTGTTTATGATTATCTTATTTCTAGTCCACACAGATTGTTTTCAATTTTTAGTTAAGAAATTCACAAGATTCATGTGACAATTTTCACCAAATTAAACACCTGGGTCTCATATCTCTGATTGGTGTAAATGTATACATAAGTACAAAGTTTGAAAAATCTGGCATAAATTGTAAGAAAAAAGCAAGCGGGAAAGAAATCTAAGTACCGTAAGCAAGTAAGAATGGGTTCGTGAAATATACTTAAAATAGCATTATGCAAGAGCAAAATCAGCTTATTACAGGTCTTTCTTTAGGCCTGAAATGTTATCTAAATAATCAATTGGACATTAATTAACATATCCAGACCATAATAAACTCTCTATGTGAAGGCTAGCCTTCGATGTTGGCGGATTAAATTCCTATATGCCGCTCAATGGCCGTTGATAATTAAATCAATCAAGTGGATAATCGAGACTATGCTGTTTATATTAATGATTTGAGTAATGATGAAAGAGGCTATGTGAATATTTCCAACGTTTTTTTCTCGGCTAATAGTGTATCAATTTGACTGAAATTTTCAGCAAATTACCGTTACACTATCTAGTTTTTAACTATTATAGGGGTCATTCCATATCAAGTGGACCAATTTTGGGGAAATTGGGAAATCCACCCCCTCAAAAAAATCTGGAAAAAATATATGTTAAAGAACATGGCCTAAAACTACCAAATACCAATTTTCAGCTTCTTAGGTCAAATATTGGCGGAGATATCACCATTTGAAAAAAAGGTTGCCAATTGCTAATAAACATTCTCTTATTTCTGTTAGGTTTTCAGCTCTGTTGTTTATATACTTCTAAAGTGTCTAGAACCCCCTAACTTGGCAATATGATAGAACTGCAAACGTAGATTATGATTCTTTGAAAAAATTTGGGGTAGGGGGTATCCCTACTGTAAGAGTTGCCATCAAAGTTGGAAAAAAATAAACAAATATTTTATTTTTCACGACTTTGGAGTGCTCTAGAAAAGTCATTGTTGTGTCGAGAGGTCTAAAAATTGCTATATACACTCCCAGACGATGGAATTTCGATATGGAATTGAATATAGGACCATATGATGTTGTATCCCATAGATATCAGGCCCCAAAGTTGGTTTCCCGCCAAAATCTTGTGAAAATGCCTAATTTTGGTTGCCATTTTGGTTATGTGGGACAAGTGGCAAAATTTTAAAAGGGACAGGAAATGAATCTTCTGTTACCCTTCTACAACATATCAAAAATCCAAAGTTGGCCCGTGTTCTTTGATATTTTTAATTTTCATCCGAAGTTTGTAAATATACATGTGTTTTTGCCGATTTTAGCATTTTCATGAAAAATTGCTTTTTTATGATCTCTGAAAAAAAGCTTCTAAATAGTTTAGACCTACCAAATCCACCATTCTAGATCAATTTTGTGCGTAGATCACGAATATAACATCAGTTCGGACGTAGGATGTAGCAGTGAGCTTTAATTTTACCTTCAAAATGCAACTTTTCGTTATTACAGATACAATGAAGAGAAATTAATGAAAGGTTGGTTTTCAAGACCAGTTTTTATACGCCCACATTGAAATGTGGTCGTATATTGTCGTCCCCCCCGTCCGGCCGTCGGTCCGGCGTCCACAATTGCTTGTGGACACAGACTAAAGTTAATATCCGATTGACTTTAAATTTATACACAGTGTTTAAGGTCATGAGACGAAGAAGCCTATTGTTTTTCAGCGATTTCCGATAATAACTACCAGAGTTATGGCCCTTGATCACTTCAAAATATCTTGTGGACGCTCTAGAGGCCAAAGGTAATATCCGATTGACTTTAAATTTATACACAGTGTTTAAAGTCATGAGACGAAGAAGCCTATTGATTTTCAGAGATTTCCGATAATTAGTGCCAGAGTTATGGCCCTTGAACACTTGAAAATATCTTGTGGACGCTCTAGAGGCCAAAATTAATATCCAATTGACTTTAAATTTATACACAGTGTTTAAGGTCATGAGACGAAGAATCCTATTGATTTTCAGCGATTTCCGATAATTAGTGCCAGAGTTATGGCCCTTGATCACTTCAAAAAATCTTGTGGACGCTCTAGAGGCCAAAGTTAATATCCGATTTACTTTAAATTTATACACAGTGTTTAAGGTCATGAGACAAAGAATCCTATTGATTTTCAGCGATTTCCGATAATTAGTGCCAGAGTTATGGCCCTTGATCACTTCAAAAAATCGTGTGGACGCTCTAGAGGCCAAAGTTAATATCCGATTTACTTTAAATTTATACACAGTGTTTAAGGTCATGAGACGAAGAATCCTATTGATTTTCAGCGATTTCCGATAATTAGTGCCAGAGTTATGTCCCTTGATCACTTCAAAAAATCCTGCGGACGCTCTAGAGGCCAAAGTTAATATCCGATTGACTTTAAATTTATACACAGTGGATGCTCTAGAGGTCAAAGTTAATATCCGATTGACTTCAAATTTATACATAGTGTTTACAGTCATGAGACTAAGTCGTCTATCGATTTTCAGTGATTTTCAATAATTGCTGCCAGAGTTATAGCCCTTGATCACTTCGAAAAAATCCTGTGAAAGCTGTAGAGGCCAAAGTTAATATCCGATCAACTTTGAATTAACACACAGTGTTTAGGGTCATGAGACGAAGAAGCCTATTGATTTTCAGAGATTTCAAATAATTATTGCCAGAGTTATCTCCCTTGATAACTTCAAAAAATCTTGTTACACTATAGAGGCTAAACTTATCATCCGATTGACTTTAGATTGATACACAGAGTTTAAGGTGTTGAAACGAACAAGTATTTTGATTTTCAATGAATTTTGATAACTGAACAGCTAAATCCATGATATTAAATGTTTCATGTATATACTAATTGTTAGTGTGGGGTAACACTTTATAAAAAGCAATCAAATTCTAATGATTTTCTGATAATTACATAATGAGCCGTTACTCTTAATCAGTTTTTAGTGTATTACAAATGTTTCATTAGCAAAAAAAGTAAAAATATGCGACAACCCTTGTTGACTGCCCGGACGATTTAGCTGCTGTAGGCGTATGTTTCGTTGCCTGGCAACCTATCTTTAATTACTACTGGATGATGTACTGTAGTCAAATTTACCAATCTAGGAGAAATTTTTACGTAGATTACGAATATGACATCAGTTCAGGCATAGGCTATGCTGTTTTAATTTTATTCTCTCTTCAAAATCGGAAAAAAATAAGGAAAATTCTTTTTTTTTCTAACTAATCATGAGAAATGTTACAGTTTGAAGACCAGGGGCCTGTTTCACGAAATTTTAACTAAGTTAAAATCCAAATGTTAGTAATTTGATTAGATAATATTAGATTGATTTTAGTGCTTAGCGAATCAAAATTGAAGTATCTACCGGGGTACTAAAATTTGGATTTTATCTTCAGTTAAGATTTCGTGAAACTGGGCCCCCCGTTTTTAATTACTTCGAAATGTTAGCAAATTATTAGACCGATCTTTCGTAGATTACGAATATAACAACAAATAGGATATTATATACAATTCTATTATTCTATTTGAATTCACTTACTAACATTTGGATTTTAACTTAGTTAAGATTTCGTGAAACTGGGCCCCTGTTTTTAATTACTTCGAAATAGGATATTATATACAATTCTATTATTCTATTTGAATTCACTTCGAAATAAATGCATACGTAGATGAACTACACATTTCAGTGTCTAGCAAATTGGACTTTGAAACCACACATTTTCAAATGTGCTTACAATGTATGTAAGATTAAGGGCGAACATTTTTAGGGAGAAGTTTTATTATCTTTTTATGATCGTTTTCACTCAAGATGCACTGTCTATCACTACGACCAGATGCATCTGGTGTGGAAAATTATACAGATAACATTTGAAAATGGTACCCAAGTTATAATGGGGTTTGTGACACTCATTACCACAAGTGCGCCCTATGGAACAGGGATCCATGTGCAGGGGTTGTGGTTAGAATGTAGTAGGATTGAGTTGCAGAGCCAAGCAACAAAATTGCAAAGAAGATGGGCTTTATATAGAAAATTTCTGTGGAAGACAGTACTAGGCGAGTGTAAGCATAGGGGTAATACGTTTGGAGGGGGTCTAAAACAAGAAATTGTACAGGCCTGTACTAGGCGGGGTCATTCTAAAGAGAGTGGTTAGGCTGTACTTAAGCACTCTAGGTCTAGAAACAAAAGGGAAACTGAAAAAGAAGTTAGGTGAGTTGTTGGAGCGCCAAATACAAACAGTACAAAGAAACACATTCTTCATCTATTTCGAAGCTAAAATAAAATAGTACGGTATTCCAAATGGTTAGTTTGTTGCTATATTCGTAATCTACATAAATAGTTCTCTTGGAATGGTCAGTTTGATACCTTATTAACATTTCGAAGTAATTAAAAACCGGTCTTCAAACTATAACATTTCTCATCAATAATAGAAGAAAAAGTAATCTTCATTATTTTTTCCTATTTTGAAGAGAGAATAAAATTAAAACAACATATCCTATGCCTGAACTGATGTCATATTCGTAATATACATAAAAAGTTCTCCTAGATTGGTAAATTTGACTACAGTACATCATCCAGTACTGCCAGTAGTAATTAAAAACTGGCCTTGAAAACCAAACTTTTCATTAATTTTCCTTCATTGTAGCTGTAATAACGAAAAGTTGCATTTTGAAGGTAAAATTAAATGTCACTGCTACATCCTACGTCCGAACTGATGTTATATTCGTGATCTACGCACAAAATTCATCTAGAATGGCGGATTTGGTAGGTCTAACCTATTTAGAAGCTTTTTTTTCAGAGATCATAAAAAGGCAATTTTTCATGAAAATGCTAAAATCGGCAAAAACACACGTATATTTACAAACTTCGGATGAAAATTAAAAATATCAAAGAACACGGGCCAACTTTGGATTTTTGATATGTTGTAAAAGGGTAACAGAAGATTCATTTCCTGTCCCTTTTAAAATTTTGTCACTTGTCCCACATAACCAAAATGGCAACCAAAAGTAGGCATTTTCACGAGATTTTGGCGGGAAACCAACTTTGGGGCCTGATATCTATGGGATATAACATCATATGGTCCTATATTCAATTCCATATCGAAATTCCACTGTCTGGGAGTGTATATAGCAATTTTTAGACCTCTGGACACAACAATGACTTTTCTAGAGCACTACAAAGTCATGAAAAATAAAATACTTGCTTATTTTATTCCAACTTTGATGGCAACCCTTACAGTAATGATACCCCCTACCCCAAATTTTTTCAAAGAAACATAATCTACGTTTGCACTTCTATCATATTGCCAAGTTAGGGGGTTCTAGACACTTTAGAAGTATATAAACGACGGAACTGAAAACCTAACAGAAATAAGAGAATTTTAATTACCAATTGGCAACCTTTTTTTCAAATGGTGATATCTTCGCCAATATTTGTGCTAGGAAGCTGAAAATTGGTATTTGGTAGTTTTAGACCATGTATTTTAATATATATTTTTTTCCAGATTTTTTTGAGGGGGTCAGTTTCCCACCACTGGTCCACTTGACATGGAATGACCCATAGTGAGAACTGCCATCTCTTTATCTTATCTCCCATAATGCATAATGTAACTTTAACTAGATGCTTCATCATAGTAATATTCAGTCAGAATCAATTCCAGTTATTTCAATAGAAAAAATGGTTATTTTAAGGACACTTTGTAAATCTTAAATAAATGTTTGTGATTATACTTTTGGATTCTTATGTATATTGGCAAGTTACCAAGACCAATCTGACCAGTTTGAGACTGTAACAGTAAGATAGACCCTTGTGATCTTTCGGTGACTGGAAACAACTTGTGAATGTAATCCCTTAAATGGGAATTAAGTAAAATTAGATAAAGAGCTGTCAGTTCTCGCTATAATAGTTGAAATATAGATAATGGAATGAGAAAATGCTGAAAATTTCAGTTAAATTGCTTCACTCTAAACCTAGATAGTGGTGATTCAATTTTTGATTAGCCTTGCTCGTCATTACCCAACATTGTTACAATAACAAAGTCTCAATTATCCATTTTTAGGTTTATTTCATCCACCATAAAGTGTCTTCAAATCCACTAAATATAGCAGGCTTTCAATGACATCAAGAGTTGATTATGGTCTTTATAAGTTAATGTAATTAATGTCTAATTCATACTTTATATAACATTTAAAGCCTAAAGAAAGACCTACAATAGGCAGATTTAGCTCTTGCATAATGCATGTTTAATGGCATTTAGTAATTTAGCCAATAAAAACACAATTTACCAGTATATAAATGGAATACAATCACTAGTTTGTTACACATAGAGCACATTGTTTCAACAAATGTTGTCTTATTGTTCTAGAGCACAAATGTTGTCTTATTGTTGAAGAGACAAGAGAGAAATGTATTGATGTTTTTAATACTTTTATCCACATACCTGAAGTTATATAATTGTGATTTAGATGAGCTAAATAAGCAATTTTTGACTGTATTTAAAGAAGTCTGGTCATTTGAATATCAGGGAGACTAACACCATATGATTTTAATCAGATTAATGCATAAGTCACATAGGTTTTGTTATTTTAAGATAACATGAGATAATGTTAAATTAATGTGACAATTCTTAATGTCAACATTCATTTACAACAATATTTTGTTTGTTTTTTTGTTGTTACATATTTTAATTGTATATTTTGGATGTTGTACAAGAGATGTTGTTTTGGTTATCACTGTGAGTATTAAGGGGGTAGATTTTCTAGAAACTCTTAGTGTCATTTGGGTAACTCATTTTACTGTTTGACCTATAATTGGCATATATTTTAGTCACTTTCAGAAAATGATATGTAATTGACAAGGCTGTTGAACGTAAAGTTGACTGGTACAAAATGATTTTTGTATATCTAGATTATTTTTCATGAAGTTTTGCTTATTTCACTCCATGAAAGAAATAGTCACTTATAATCTAGACCAGACAAATCTCTGGTTTGATACCTTTCTTATTATGGACAATGTAGTCCAACTGCCCAACAATACACTCAGAAATAAGATCCTTAAAGCCAAATGTCAATAAATGTGATATGTTATGACATGGTAATTATTATCTTGAAGTTGTTGAAATGATCAATGGAAAGTTATATTCACTACTATCTGATCTAAATTTGGAATTGTTATGTATTCTGTAGTTTCAATTACTCCTGCCTACATTAATTGTCTCATAGCTAACCACTACAACAAATATCGGTTTGGTATTTGGAAAGTGATTGTTCTTGTATGCTTATAGTTTGCACAATGACTATCGTAACTATCTCAATCCACCCTATACATATTTGATGATATCTTGTCGAGACTAATATTTGTCGTAGTCAAAGATGAAAAAATTGAAAATGGAATGATCTAAACTAGGCATTCTCCAATCCACAAAATATCATCTTACCTGAAAAACAGCAATAATTTTGAATAAAACGAAAATGGATGGGTGAACAACAATCTCTACTTCACTGAAATAAAACAATTCATTCCAAAACCATTTTAATTGTCTTGTATTGGAGTTTTTGAGCAACGCTATCTGAAACATTGGAAACTAAAAAGAGAGATTAAAAACTCTTGTGAAGAATAATAGAGATTACAAAGGAGTTTCTACATTTTATTCTACTCTTTTCATTCTACTTTTCTGATAATTTTATGTTTTTAAGTGTTATGGAGAGTTGGGTTTTGTGTGAATTAAAAGAAAAAGGTTTTATTTTATTTTGATGTAATTGTGTGATCTATATGTTGGTTTAAATTGATGTGTTACACATATTCCAGAGTTTATTAGCACTCCTACAATTGTCATTTGTTACTATTGATAAGATTCTGATCACTGCTTATTGAAATAATACAATGATATTTCACCAAATCCAGAAAAAGTACAATTTGCAATGAAATAGCTGTTAAAATATGTATTCGGAATTAAATAAATAGAATCCAATGTTTGCAAGATTCGTTTTGGGTTATTTACTGCAATAAAAGAGAAAAATATACCAAATTGAATGCACAGACTTGTTGGATTGATATATGTAAATTCTAAGCTATATGTAAGTTACTGGGTATATGTATCTAACATTAATTATAAAGACCATTTGACTATACTGAATTTCAACCTATGACTTTAATTCCAAATTTTCTGTTGACTGCAACTTTTGATGTCCATTACTAACATAACAGGTCTACAAATCAAAATTTTATTTTTTTCTTCATTGTATTATTATTATTGAGTTAAACTGATTAATATGTTTATTTATAAAAGCAATTATTTATTTCTAGTATCCTATAATCCTTGTACATTGTATAATATGCATATGAACTAATAAAGCTGTGATATTATTTTAGACTAATGAATATTTTAATATTATTTACAACTGTTTGTATTTTATATATTCTATTCATTTTGTTTTGTAGAAATAAACCTCTTTCATGCCCTGTTTCAAAAGATTTTTCTATTAAGCCTAGCTTTTAATGGTTAATATATTGCTGTCAGCCTGTTTGTCAATTCATGGGTGGCTAAGACACTAGCTCGCAAACAGGGAGGTCAGGTGTTTGCTCCCTGCATTGGCCAAGAAAGGTCATCAGGACTTTCCGACATGGTTTTCTGTTGTCAGTGGTCCACGATGGAGGACATGACAAGAACAGCTGTCTAGTCATTCGGATAGGATAAGAAACATTGGCAGTTGGAATTCTATAGAAAATTAGGCCATAGTGTTACTGCCCTGGTAATATTCCCTCATAGCACACTGTATGGTGCTTGTCCGTCTTCATTAGCCCAGTCAATGCTTTTTCATTTCTCCAATCCATTATCATAACAATTTAGGATCCACATTGGATCGTTTGGAAATTTTAATACTGTTACATGCTCTGTTCACTGAAGTCAAAAAGCATTGACCAAATACTAGAAATTTTCTGAAATTGAAAAATTTTCTGTAGATTTCATTTGTCTAGGTTTTGCTATTATGTGTATCCTATAACAAGTCCAGTAAAAGAATTCAACCCATTCCGCCACTGGGAGATAATTTAGTGAATTTCTACAATTCTGACAAATACCTGGGAGAATTAAAATAATAATTCAATACTAACCAAATAAACATAAAATAACTTAAAAATGGTTAAAATATAAGCATTTTCATTGTTTTGAATCATAGACAAGTGGCAAATACCTGAGGCAATTGCCTTGATTATGAAACCTTTCATGGAACCTTTTAGTCATGTAATTGCTGTTAGTTATTCAGATTAATAAAAGATGACTCTTGTTGACTATTAAAACTTTTATCTAGCATTACAAACACAACCATTGAAAAAGTAACCATATGTTAGTCTCAAAATATTAATTATGCAAACCACAATTCATTTCTATTAATCCCAGAACTGGTAAAATAGAGGGACAAATAAAACATCTCCCCAGTCACCCGAGTCAAACCACTGTTGAGTTTGCAGATAAAACCAGGATTCTGATCAAAGTGATATCACAAGGGGACACAACTCTATCAAAGAGAGAGAGAGAGGAATGGGGTTTTAAGTCCACTCAACACAAACTAGGTCATTTCGGGACTAACATATGGTTTTAATTTTATTTCAATAATTCGCTTGCGCGTAGGGGTCTTTAGCAGTGGGAGGAAACCGGAGTGCGCGGAGGGAAACCATGAGGTTGAGAAGGCGCCCCTATCTCCATGCCACATACACTCACACCAGGGATCACAACCACAGCCGCAAGCCAGAGGTGACCGGCCAGCTAGAGGTCGAAGTGCGGCACTCTATAGACCACTAGGCCATCCCAACCACCCAAATCTATCAAAAAAGACAACACATTCCTTCTCTTTTCAAAATATTTTATATCATAAATATTTTAGCATCAATAAAATGATGCCCGAGTTATATACAAATAAAGAAAATAAATATGTTCATAAATTTTTCATATAATTCAACAAATGCATTAAAACTTGAATTGACATGTACATATATATGAATGGCAGTAATATCTTTAAAAAATATGGTTGTACCATGAATACTTATACTTTAATCAGCAATACATAAAAACATCTTTGAGTATAGTGTATGAATTATGCAGGTACCATACTACTATTCTGGTACTCGTCAAAACATTTTCGATTTGACCTGATTTGACTCTCGAGTTCCCATTGGGCATGTTCCGATCTATACAATATCTGAGACAAATCTGCCAAACCATGGCGGAGATATACCTGTTTTAAACATTCAATTTATGAGTCGTACAAATTATTTTCATTGTTTTCAGTAAGTTTAAGGACCACTCTTGAAAAATACATTGGATTTTCAATAATGTGGTGGCCAAAGATTATTTTCATTTAATCAATTACAATTAATTTCTTCCTGAGATTCATAATGACTGAATCTTTACTAGACTATAGACAATTATTCTTATAAAATATCAAAAACTGACCAGTTTTATTGTGAAGAATTTGACAAAACTACAAATTCACTCATTTAATGATAGACATTTGATTGCACATGAGAGATTGACTCGCCGAACATGATCTTAAAAGAATATCAAGTTTACTTTTGCACACACACTATTGTCACAGGAACTAAATTTGCGTACCTCAAGATTTTTGCACATACTGATTACTAATTATAAAATATCCAATGAAACATTGCAATTGGGTCACAAAATATCACTTGTACAAACCTGAGTAACAATAACCTAAGCCCAGGAACTATTCCACAAGCACTACTCATTTGGTTGATATTCTTCTCCTTTTGGGAAATTCTAAAGGCTTTGCCACTTCAAATACAATCGACATGATTGTTTCTTGGAGAATTGTGCATCGATGGACAGTCTTCCATTTTTCCTATAACGTTACAAATTCAAGATGGCCGTGGTTCTGTCACAATCAGTTTCTGGTCCATATAGTATACTTGCACTTTTAGATAAGTCAAAAATGTATAAATTTGCTCCTCCTCTGCAGTGCCTCTGTCCTACATTAAGCAGCATAAGTATAGATATCATAAAATTAAAACCCTAACCGTAGCAGAAATAAATACAAATTCCATCATTCTTTCTGGGGGGCTTTTAATTATTACCCAAATATATACTTATTTCAATTTTCTTTGGACGAATTTAAATTAACTGTGGATTGTCTTTGAATAAGTACTAAAACATATTGCAAATTTTCTACCAACAGATTCCATAATATAACAAAAATCTTGGATTTCTATTTATTGTTAGTTTTCCCATTTATAAAACCCATTTGATTACCATATCTTCCAACAAGCAACAAGTAACAGGTTAATAAAATGAAAACACATCTGAGCACTAATTCACACAAAATATCTAGGCAGTAAGGTTTTCACTGGATATTTGAAAAGATTGTTCTTTATGTAAAGCGTTATTGATTAGTTCTGTTGATGTACTTGGTTCACTGACACCATACCTAAAAATAAAAAATATAATTATTGGTTACAATAACTGATTTATATTTAACTAGGATTCTTGTTGACTGTTATTGAAAAGATGACTTTGGTACAGTTATTTCTTTCATTTGTCGGGGGGTCTTGATGTCCCCTTCCACGGACAGAAATATTGCAGACCGGTTAATTCTCATTAACACCCATAATTAAGCGAATAAGCCAACAGTGAATCATATGTCCCCCAATTCTATTCCAAAAATAAATAAATGATACCCATTAATTATTTGCACATTAAATTATCCTTTACCAAATGCATTGGACAATCAATTCCTTATCACTCTGCTTAAATTCCACTTCAATTAGAAACCAAATTATTGTGTTCCAAAAAGTATAACAGGTAAATGAACAGACCTATCTTTTTAAAGGGACACTCTTGCTGGCTTGGCAGCTCCAGAAAATAAATAATACCCTTATTCTAAGTACTAGATGTTTAAGTGTCCTACCTGTTGTGTAAATTATCCATTACAACCTATTTTACTTGTCCAGAGGGTTCGAAAATATTTTAAATCAAAGTCACATTTGAAAAGGTTTATGCTAGACTTTTCAAATCAATCAGTTGAATTTTTCCAATTTTCTAAATTACGTGTGTTAAGATGAAATTTATATCATCATGTAATTGGAATATTGTAAAATAATACGATTTGTTGACCAGAATGAAGATTGGGACATATTTTTCAGTTACAACTAAAGTGTTATTGGGACTTTAAATAGCTCCCTGCTTTCTCAGAAAGATATGTGACAAAAAAATTAGTGAGACCTTAAAGCTCAGTAGCTAGCAATCTAGATATACAACAATGGTACAATAGCTAATCAGCCTTACACTCTACTCACCAAAATATCGTCCATTTTCCATTTGTCCAGCTACCTTCAGATTTCTTGAAATACCTAGAAAAAAAAAAAATTAAAATCTTAATTCAAATATTCATACGATTTGATTATTATGTGTGGAAACGGGTGATAAAGGTCATTTAAATGATATTTCATAATATATATGTTGATAATATACCAAACTCCTAACTAATGTAGAAATTGTCACCATCAGCGTTAAATATCTTATAAGTGATGTTGTGTCATCAATGTTTTGTATCAATGTATCTAACACCAGATTTATACTCTGTCATGACAACTGTTTTTTTGAATAATGACATTAAAAACAATGAATATGTGTTAGCTGTCGTGGTTGGCTGAGGTATTTTCATATTCTGTTGAGGCAGGTGTGTTACCTTGAAATTCCCCTTTTTATTTGTGGGATTGAGAGAACTTCAATCAAAAGCAATCAATCAAGTATCCACATGTTCTGTATATAATAGGTCAATCTTCTACAGATCAAGTAGATCATCAGCAGAAGATAAAATCCACAGAAAGGTTTTTACCTGGGAAAAACCACCACAACAGAGACTTGTTCCGATCAGTTTTAACCTCGTAATAAAAGAAGAACAGATCTTTCATAAGGACGTAGATTATAGTCAAGTCTATATAAAATTAACATACCATGAATTAATGACATTATCAATACGAGACCTCCAATATAGTTGTTTAAAATCCTTGGTTACAGATTGCCATAACATATCACCAGTTCCCTCCCCTTGAGCTTTAGCAGACACACCTATTTTACATAGATAAGGAATGTTGGTATCATCATGAAGTATAATAGCAGCAGCATTATAACTGAAATAAACAGATTCAAAAAACATGTAAAATAGTTTTGATAGCATATCTGCATAGCAGTATTGATTTAGTTTTGCTATTGATTTGAAAATCGAGAGCTACAGTGGCTCAGTAGGTATGATGCTGGCTTGTTAACCTGGAAGTCCTGGGTTTGATCCCAGCAGAGAAAGTTTCCGCTTGTCAGTGGTGCAGGACAAAGGGCTGGACAAACAACAGTGTCTAGTTGTTTGGATGGGAAGAAAACCCCAGGCCCTTCGACAGTTGGCATTAAAATAGAGCAGGCTGTAGCACTGCTGTCCAGGCAAAATACATGGTGTATACCTGTCTTTAATAGCCTGGATAGCTGAAAAGTAAGATGTCAAAGCCCATTCATTTCATTTCCATGAATTCAAAATCAGTCTGACAATTAGCTTGAACCAATGATCATATTCATAAATATAAGGTAGACAGAGCAGACACAAATGCTCAAAACAATTCTTAGTTATGGACCTCTTCAAGTGAGAAGTAATCTCAGGTGTCTTGGAAACAGTAAACATACCCTGCTTCGTGCATGAGACATATCAATACAAGGAGCCTAGTCTATTAAAACAATGACTTACTGTTCAGATAAATATATTCTATCTATTTTATCTTTTACATCATCAAAATAACAACCTTTTAAATCTTTCTGAAACGACCTGAAAAATAATTTTATAAATCAGTAAAAATCAATAATATATTCTAGTGGTTCAAAGAGTGAACATGCAGCCATTGACTAATGTGGTATATAAGGCCTAATAATACAGACTAAGACAAGAACATAGTGATTTCATCATGGCAACTTTATTCCAAATGCATGTTAAAAGCAGACGTGTAACTAATGACAATCTGTACACACGCATGCTGCAATACTGTGTAAATTGGGACTGTCTGTGACACACAACATATACAACATTTTCAATCCTGGTGCCTCTGGATGTTCTAGTCCAGTTTTCCCCCTTGTCAAAAACCAATATCAAAATAGTTTCAACTTGAAATAAAAATTCTTCTTAATGTTTATTAACATCTTATTATGGGTGAGTCAAAGTCCAAAAGTGCCTTAAGTTAGTAACAAATAGTCTATACTTACTTATTAACATCTTATTATGGGTGAGTCAAAGTCCAAAAGTGCCTTAAGTTAGTAACAAATAGTCTATACTTACTTATTAAATAAGTCTTTTAATCTATCTAGATCTATACCATCAAATGACTTATAAACATGAATGGGTTCTGTTATTTTAAAAAATGTACCAGACCCTGAAATATACATTAAAAACAATAAGAGGGAATTCATTAATAAAGTTCTTACATAATTTACTTTCAGTCAGCTTATCCTAATATATAAGGATTAATAAACAAGAGGTCAAACTAAAGTTTATCCTATATAAATATACAACAATAAAAACATATCTTGATGTGAAATAACCTCTATTTATTTACCGAGTTAACCAGAGTTGGGATTTCAAAATTTTTCGTGTCGGACATTTTACCGAAAGTAAAGGGGCATAACTCTTATCGTTATTTAAGCAGACGAATTCATACCACAATTAAAAGTCACATGTCAAAATATTCAAATCACGTGCATAACAAAATTAGGTGAACCTCGCTATTTTTCATATTTAATTCCTGTACGGTATTCAATTCATACCACAACTAAAAATCACATGTCAACAAAATATTCAAATCCCGTATGTAATAAAAATTGGTGAACCTCGCTATTTTTCACACTTAATTCCCGTACGGCATTCAAATTTATGTCAGTAAATGCCGTACAAAATTAAGCATTTTCGTAATACATTGAATGAAAGCTTGCCGATCCTGCTTCGGCATAAAATTCACAACCGTAATATTCCGTTAGATTTACGTGGCAGCAAATGAATGCCGAACTTCCGAAATAAGAATAGTTTGTGATGTCAGAACATCGTTTTTTCTTTATAAAATGTCAACAAAATATTCAAATCTGTGCGTAATAGAAATAAGAACACGGCAGCAAATAAAAGGAAAGCGTTCGAAATAATACTTGTGGTGGTGACAAAAGGCATAGCTGACTTCAGCGTATTGCCGCTATGGCGTACGTGACTTGCAGCACACAGCTTCATAGTTAAAGCACTGCCTAATATGTTAAGCAATATTCGTGCGGCGCTTGAGATCACGGGAAAGTGCCACTGTGAATGAGAATTTATATATGGATTCTTAAAAGACGTAAAGGATATCGTTGACAAAATGAATTAGGGTGTTATAAAATAATATACTCTTACGATATGTGACATCTATGATTAGGTGATAGATGCTGTCGGCTCACATCAATGCGATTAAAATGCCCGACAATTGAAGACCACGAGGTAAACAGGTGGATTAAAATTATAATCACTCTTATTGGATTTTCGAATAGTCTGACAAAGGGAAAGCAATGACTTCTGTTGACGATTAGATTGATGAATGGTCCGACAAAGGATTAAGTCAATCAATCAAGGCAGATTAAGTAGTTAATCAAGTTCGGTTTATTGACGGTATAACACAATAAATACGTTGATCACTCAATTACCTAATCAATCCTGCCTATTGTCAACGATAATCGGGTTGAGTGGTAGTTATACTCACAGTACACTATATTAATTTTGGAATTTTGAATATTATTCACTATGTCTTGATGTCCGATTGGGCATATTCCCGGTCGGACAATATTGTGCGTTTGGGAAAAAAATTCGGACAAGTCCGGAATATACGGGCGAAATCCCAACTCTGGAGTTAACCCTTCCAGCTGACTAATTGTAAATACCAATACAACAGAAATTAAGGATTGCCAATTGACCACTTTATACAAATATCTATACAGTGATAATGCTCAATTAAGAAAGCTTTATTTGTTTAATTATAGCTAGGTCAGTATTTATAGCATGGTAAAGCACCAAATATTATATTAATCAGTAAAAATAGTTTAACAAATTATAACAAGATTAAGCAGAGCTATAAATACTTTTGTATTAAATACATCACTATTGGATTGACAAGTACATATATGCTACTTAAGTGTTTAGTTTAGATTTATCAAACACTGAAAAAAAATGAGAATAAAGTTACCTCGATGAGAGAAAAGTTCTTGTAGAATATTATTAACGGATGTAATAACCACTGATGTTTCTGTTGGCATAGAACATAACAACTTATATATATTTAATGTCTGAAAAAAGAAAATAAGCTAACATGAATATATAATAACAAAAAGTGTTACAGAATTTCTCTCAAATGGGAAATGATATTAGGTGTTCTACTCTGCCTACTTGACGAACTGATCACATATGTCAACATCTGCTTCCACAGTTGCAGCAATGCTCCCCTCAGTCAAAAATCATCCTTCTCAAGGAATTACACGACCTGATTAGCTATGATCACATCATCCCCATCTCTCTCAAACTCCCAAGACTAGCTAGCACTCACCCTTCTTCTCGGCTGACGACATAGTAATGACCTTGTTTGAGTTGAGTTAATTTTGTTTGTATATATTACTTTTCTCTCTCTCTCTTACCTTATGTTTGACATCTTGTGAAAACCAGGGTTTTTGTTGACATGAGTCGAGATCTGCAGGTAAGTTGACATTTGGTATAACCTGTAAAACAATCAATTAAAGGTAAGTTGACATTAGGTATAACTTGAAAAACACTAAGTTAAAGGTAAGTTGACATTATGTATAACCTGTAATACAATGAGTTAAAGAAAAGTTGACATGAGGTAACACAATTAAAACAATAAGTTAAAGGTAAGTTGACATGAGGTAACACAAATGAAACAATAAGTTAAAGGTAAGTTGACATAAGGTATAAATTGTAAAACAATAAGTTAAAGGTAAGTTATAACCTGTAAAACAATGTATACAAGAGTTAAAGGAAATGATCAATCTTTCTAGTTTAGCAAAAAGTAGACAACAGCTACTTGGATCATTGTTTATAAGAATTCTAGGTACGCTCATTAAAGCATTACCTTCAATGAAGAATTTGTTAGAGGAGATCATCAGCAGATAATGAAAACAGAATGTGCTGAAAATTAAATTATCCATGACAAAAAGTATTTAAATCCACTAAATATTGCAGGATTATTATGGCATCTGTATTGTCTAAATTATAGTTTATATAACATTTCAGTCCTGACGAAAGACCTTTAATAGGCAGATTTAGCGATTGCATAATGTATGTTAAATTAATATAAATAAATGTATGGCTCACCTGACTATTTTCATTGACTAGACCACCAGTTAAATTTATCTTCATCACTTTTAGAGGTTCAAGAATTTTTGACAGCTCATCGGTTAATGACCATAAATCTAACAGTACAATCTGACCAGTGGGTGTTTCACCGAGTGCTGAAATAACTGGAATGTGTTTTGTATGTAAACACCATTGAACTAAATCTATGTTTATCTTGTTTATTTGACCTGCATACTTTTTCCTAAAAATATAATATCAAGAGAATCTAAATTAGTCATTTTAGTTTTTATAATTATTTTAAATAACATGATTACATCATGTCAGAATGAAAGTCAACACAGCTACTTGTATATTTTGGCATGAGTCTAGTTTCAATTGGTTTCAGGGTCACTCTCTTTAAATTCATAAAAAAAAATTTAAATTCATCTTCATAAAAACTTATTAATAAATTTTAATACTTCACACTAAAGTATTTAAACTATTTTTTTCTGAAAAAAATTTGCTATTGTACTCAAGAAAGCTTTCAATAAAAAATAACAACTGCATGACTAGTAAAATCTTAATGTGCTTGGTTTCCAATATCTCCCAAAACATATTATCTTTAGCAACATTGATATTTACTAAGACAATCAAAGCCAATTAGTAGGTCAGGCAGAATGGCTAACTAATCACAACTTTTAGTTGGTGGTGATCTTACTTTTTAAAACCTTTCTAGACATTACTTTTTTTTTTCCAATAATTTGGATGGAATAAACGATTGTAGTTAACCATACCAATTAATAGCTATTAAATTATGGCCTAAGTTTCTGAATGGAAATTTGATAATTTGCCACAGGTTACACACCTGCTATTGATTGCTCTTATACCAAACTTACAAAAACCAAAACACCAATTACTTACTTCTTGTTTTCATTACATTGTATTAATCCACTGCCCACAAACAATGGTCTAGCTTTAACACCATGAGCTTCTAATAAACTTGTAAATACTGTCATATCTAATGCTGTTTTACTCTTTAATTCCTACACCACAAATATTAATAAATGATATTAACTATCTTGTTAAAACTCAATTAATTGGATTGTCAGATATTTTCGTCTGTGTCATGACCAATGAAATTAAAACTAGAAGTTAATTTAGTTCTGTTTATTTGGTCGGTCAATACTGACTTGTTAATGAAGACCTCCATCTGACATCAGCATAATATTTTTTTCGATCCTAGTCAGACAGCCAATTAGTGGGGTTATGTTATAGTCTCTTAGAATAGTACCTGCTTATTTTAAACTGATCTGCAGTTCTGCAGTGTATATGGGAGAACCTGTGTTTTGTCCTGTCTGAATTACCAGGCACACCTCTCTTATCATTCACAAGCATTACCCCTGACAAGGGCCGTTTGCACTTGAAAATTAAAAAATCCTGAAGGGTTATTTTTGTCCAGTGCCAAGAAGTGAAACCAAGAATGTATTCATAGGTATGATTATCCAGTCAACTTACCTATACCTGATGTCAATACAAAGTGCACTGCAAGAGTCAAGTCATAAGGTAATGATCAACATCATAAGAGAGAGAAATGGGGTTTAACTCGACACAAACTAGGTCATTTTGGGACTGACACATGGTTCAATTTTATTTCAATAATTCGCTTGCACGTAGAGGTCTTTAGCAGTGGGAGGAAACCAGAGTGCCCGGAGGAAACCCACGAGGTTGAGAAGGTGCCCCTTTCTCCATGCCACATACGCTCACACCAGGGATAAAAACCACAGTCGCAAACCAGCTAGAGCTCGAAGCGCGGCACTCTAGACCACTAGGCCATCCCAACCCACCCAACATTATTAGAACCCAATAGTCAATATTGAATGAAAATTAAAAAATTTACCTTAAATTCCTCCTGACTGATATCTTTTTCAGAATGTACATACGAACCACACACTATCACTGGTCTCATATTATTACGATGTAAAAACGAAAGACTGGATGTTAAAGTCTTTAGCTGGAAATAAAATATACAAATCTAAGGGTGACGTAAAATAACCATTGACAGAAATGCTACTGTTCAAATTATACAGCAAACTGAAAGACATAAGCCTATGTTCTTTAGCTGGGGCAGAAAAATAGGAATTTAAACCAAATTTCATTGCAAAAATGTCAAATACGAAAACACTCTATGTGAATTCAAATAAAGAAATTTGTAACTTTTGTGCGTCTCAAAAATTTAATGTGACTCAAAAATTTAATACTAAACTACCTCTTCTGGATGATTAAATAATTCTGGGTCAATCTGAAAGATAGCAAAAGGTTTCTGTTGTTCTACTGTACGAAAATGCTTCAACCAAAACCTGGCTTCTCGTGGATCTGTACCAACCTGTAAAGTTACAAAAGATAGATAATGAGGAGCAATTGAAAACGAAAACCTCACAGTTTCTCTCCATACACCATAAAAAATCCACATAATGTACCTCCTGACTATATTCAAATTTATTGATTTAGGTGAATAATCTATAATTTTCTCAATAATATTTTATGAGGCTTATTTATTTCTAAGAGAAATCTTAATTCTTGCAAGACTACATGCTTCCAAACCACCCCACCAAAATCATTCTAATTTACAAAAGGGTTCCTTCTATGAAATTAAAAGTCTTAAAACCACAACTTAAACTTTAAAAAACAGACTTTGGTAAAATATCTTTACCTCATTCAGGAATCTCTTTAAATCAGAAGACGTTTCATCTGAGGTCAACATATTTCTCTTAGAGAAATCACAAAATGAACCCCAGGATTTTAAAGGTAGTGCATTGCTAGCATCATTTTTTGAAGACAGGCTCTTATACCTGCAAAAACATAAGAATATGTATCAACTATCAACAAGATATGAAAATATTGGAAAATGAATTTTCATGAAACCACTAAACAATATAAATCAATTTATAATAAGTCATACTGATTATGAAAATGTGAGAAAAGAAAAAATGCCCGCCACCCAATAAATATGCCACTGTACTTAAAATGTGTGGTTCCAGATGGGTGGGGGGCTATGATGGGGGTGATGTACATGTAGCTGATGAAATTATATGTTATATTCAAGTCCATTTATGCACCATTGACACCCTCATTTTTCAAAATCTTTGGAGGTGCCACCTAGGTTCCCCCTTTACCGAATATCCTGCTTCTGTCCCAGGATATAAACATTCTCCTTCATTTTCAAATATCATCCATATTTCGGTTTAATTCAAGCAATTCAAGCTCACAATTACATTTATGAGTAAAGAGTTTTGTATTTAAAACCAAAGAATGAATTTATATACCAGCTTATTGAAACCATGTTATAATGGATTATTGGTGACATAATGTAAATAATACTGTGAGTAGTTTAACACAAGGTCAGAACATGATAAATCTGTAAACAATATTAAAGCCATATGGTGTTCACATGCACCAAACAAACTGGATCTATCAAGTTTAAAAGTGCATCACATTTCATTTTAAGCTTAAAATCATTCTGTTTCCTATCTTTTTAGGGGTGCAAATAATTTTTAAAAAAAAATAATCAGATGCTTTGCTCTAAAGCTTTGAGTTCAATTGTTTCTAAATTTTTAATAAAACTTTCTTCCAGAAACTCAAGTGGTTATTTTATTTTGTTATTTATTTATCAAGATTGTGAGAAATCAAAAATTAAATTGCTTTGGACCTATAAGTATGATTAACTGTTTAATATTAAATTTGATGCTTATTATCATTTTAAATAAATTTTGGCACCTAAAATGGAAAATTCTACAGGAACTTCAGAAAACCAATGTTTAAACACAACTGATAATGTGTCTAGAATTCAAAAAGAAAAATTTTCTAAAAATATTAATAATGTGGAGAATTTTAGAATTGAAAAGTAAAAATATTTTCTCAATTGCTCCCAAAAAATCCGAACAACCTAAAATGTAATAACACCAGAGAGATTGTCATCCCGCAAAACAAATTAACATATAAAATCTACAGTTCAAATATTAAAGTTAGAAAAATTGTAAACCATACTTACCGCTTTGCAATTCTCATCACAGTTTTATTCTGACAATTTCCTTGACAGTTTAAAGTACAACAATTCAAACACAGTGTACTGGAATTTGATTTACTGTGAAAACTGTGTTGATTAAGAAAACTTGAAAGTACTGTCACATATTTACTTGAATTATATACAGAAAAATTAGGTGCCAACAAAGCTTTTGTAGCCACAGGTAAATGCATCATTGAAATGTTGACAAAATCCTAGTAATAAAATCTGAATAACTATTTTAATTTAATCCACAATGTTTGAAAATACACGATTATTTTACATCCAGTCTGCAACAAAAGTGTAAAATCCACAATAATGCTGAAAGTTAGTTGGTTATATGATCACAAAAACTAATACAATATCTGAAATATATGAAAACAGTTATTGTTAAATTTATGTACTGAACTGTGCACTGAACAGGGTGATTATTTAATATGGTTGAGAATGTTAACAGCCTGGCCTATTAAACTAATGTGTTACTATGCAACTGCCTGTTGATTGTAGAACAGTTGTGTTCATATCTACATGTAAACAACAAAACAAACAGTTACAAGGGTTTTTTTTTCAAGTGATTAACCATAACTGATCATTAAACAACTAGTCATTATAAGTTAGGATAATGAGGATAAATTGGAAACTGAAAGGGTTAAATATGGATTAGCAACAGTAGTAAAGACTGCCTAATGAGTACAAAGATTATTCACTTTAAACTGGATTAAGAGGATTATCTAGTATCTACCAAGGATAGATAATAGAAATGTTTATCATTTTTAGGTATTAAGGGATTTTTTTTATTTGATAAATTCACAATCCAAAACATTGTTTGACAGTCAACAAAACGTAGTTAGGTTTCGGAATGAAGGGGCATAACTCATGAATTTAAATTTGAAGTCGACAATATTATCAGAACCAATGGGGGTTTTCCCATTAAAGTAGTGGGTGGGTTAGAGATTTGAGTCATAAAGTTTTGAGACCATACGACACAAACTTTGAGCTTATAATAGTCCCCTAAAACTAAGGCCACACAAATCTAGTTTTCTGTTCTTCGGAACACCTGTTAAAATATTTCTTCAGTAAAAAGACTACTTTAGGCATCCAAAGTATTTGGTTGCATTCCAAATATATTTAAGATTTGAAATAAAACACATTTCACATTTATGTAGAAATGTGAGTTTGAAACTATGGTGCTCGAATTGATGTACATGCACAACCTTTTACAAAATAAAATGTACACATTTGACCACCCCCACCTCGACTCCACATTAGACACAATTCAAATTTACCTGACAGCTTCAATATATCTGGTTAGATGTATAGTAAAAAGATGAAAAAGACATTTAAGAATATTGCCATGCTTGTGGATCTGCTCTATTTCATATTATAATATGTAAATTGTTACTTACAGTATAGATTTCTTATCTATAGATAAACTGTCATCATAATGATGTACATATATCTATACTAGGATAAACAACTATTTCATAGTTACATGTACCACCACTACTATTACTCAGATAGTTTTCCATTCTTTAGCAGATTTTTCCTTTAAGGAAAATTACATTTACAGTACAGTCTCTGAAATAAATATAAAAAAACAGGGTTTGTCAGGAAATGGCTACTTTACATGTACATGCTGCCTTTCCCAAATCCTCCTTTGTTAGACCATTAATATTTATTTATTGGATATTTTTCCCAAGATATAAGTACATGTGAGATTGGTAGGCATTGGAGGGGGGGGGGTCTTCTGTTGGATAAGTTATCTGCCATTGACTAACAGACTTATGCCAATACCAAACCAACAAGGCTAGAAATATTTCACTTGTCAAAGACAAGGTCAGGCACATATTCAGACTTTTTAATACATAATCCCCTCTGGGGCCATGTGATTTTGTCTGCCATAAATATGTCTTTTTTCCTTTTTTTATTGATATTATTACTACATGTACATGTCTAACACAAAGTTCAAAATGATAGGTACTAGTTTGCAAGTGTCTGAGATTTTGTCAAATACAATTACATCATCCAGGTCTCTAAGCCAATAATTATTATAATGGTACAACCATAGTTTCCAATTACAAAAAATGTGTAATCAAAAGTATCTTAGTAATGTGATTACTTAACTTCAACAGATTTTTCATCGGAGCTTACCTTACATACTGATTTAAAAAATACACCCATACCATACATACATGTCTAGATATTATCATTAAAATCATTGTCCTATTACTATCTGAACAACAGAAGTAGCCTACGTAGGTCATTGACACCAAAACTAAACCATCAGTATTATTCAGTCTATTGCACAATGGCTACACACAAGTCAAAGAAAAGAAGACAATGATGCACATTGGGCAATCCTTTTTATTTCCATCATCTTTCCATTACAAGTAAAGAAATCTTCCCTAGTTTAATAGTAGTACACTTGTTGAGGGTCGGGGTCATGGCCAACTAACTCTTACAGACAGAAATAACTTATTTTCATTAGTTATTAGTGATATGTAACTGTAAATGGACCAGAAAAAATTTTGGCTACAATGTACTGTTCCTTTGCCTCTATCCATTGATGTAAAATTTTCAACAAAGACAGATTATCATCCCACAGAAGAAATTGACATATAAAATCTATGGAAAATCCACAACTTAATCAATGAATAAATATACAAATTACCAGATGTCTCCTCATTTTTTTAATAACTGTTAAAATCCATACTACCAGACTAAGATGACTGAGAGAGGTGTTTGGTGTTTTTAAGATATATTTACTAAAATGTGAGGAGTCTGAGGACACCAATGAAATGAATATGAAATGTATTGTGTTGAGTTGACCTGCTTTAAGATGGTCACTGTCTTTCAGATTACTTACATTCAATGTTCAAGGCCACGCATGCACGATTTTGTATCAAAACTAATCATCACCCTGTTCATTGACCCCAGTAAATAAGGTTATGGAGTGTTCTATATCGGGTTGGGTCAACACTTTTCTACTTCTGTTCTGCTATAACAAGCCAACAGTGAAGCATGATGTCCCCTGCCGAAATCCCAAAATAATTAGATGTCACATGTTAATTAATCGCACATTTATTTTTTTCAAAAGTATGGAGCAATCAAACTATACACTAAGTTCCATCACCCTCTATCAAGGTTATCTTGTCCCAAAGCAACAACCAATGAAATTGCTTAGCTTAAGCTCAAAATGTTAATCACCTGATGAAAATCTACATCAAACTTAAATATTCTAACTCAATTAAAAGCAGAGTTGGTGTGTTCCCAAGTGATCAGTCAAATTGCTTATCGCTCTTAAGCCTAAGCAGAAAATTCTCACCATCAAACTTAATCAATGAATCTATATCTGGAGCTTCGTCACTCTCACTTCATAATAACTAAAGTTATCATGCCCAAAAGCATCAACCAATCAGATTGCTTATCTCTATTTACCGTAAGCAGAAAATGATCATCTTCGAACTCCATCAAGGCATTGACCTGATGAACGCCTACACCAAGTTTCAACATTCCAGCTCAATAAGATGGAGAGTTAGTGTGTTCAAAAGTAAATTGCTTATCGCTCAGTTTACCCTGAGCAGAAAATGCTCATTATCGAACTTTATCAAGGTATTGATGTAACAAAACTATACATGAAGTTCCATCACTATCACTTAATAAGAACTAAAGTTATTGTGTCCCAAAGCATCAACCAATCAAATTGCTTATCTCTGCTTACCTTAAGAAGAAAATGCCCATCTTCAAACTCCATCAAGGTATTGACCTAATTATTATAATAAACTTCAACCATGCTATTTTGAGCCAATAATCATATGGTGAAATATGAGACTACCAGTAAATTATACACAAAACAATATTCATAAAATAATTAAAAAATAAATACATATAAACTGAACTATAAAAATAAAAAGTTACATATTTTTATATACAATTTACGGAGAGAGAGAGAGAGAAATGGGGTTTAACGTCCACTTGACACAAACTAGGTCATTTTGAGACTAACATAAGGTTTAATTTTATTTCAATAATTTGATTGCGCATAGGTGTCTTTAGCAGAGGGAGGAAACCGGAGGACACAGAGAAAACTCCTTGTCACGTATAACAGGTGATTCAAAACCACGCCAGTTGACTCAATTACATGTGCTAACCATTCAACCCAGATATACAATTTTGATTTTTTAATAAAAGTCTTGTCTTTTAAAATGTCTAAAGGTTTGTAAAAACTAAATTGTTGAGCAAGTTTGTAATGACTGGCAGCCGTAATATTTGGATCTTATGTAATTGAGATACTTGTACTGAACCAAAATGTGCTTCACTCACTGACAAAGTATAATCCAGTATGTTACAGTCCAACATGTGTCAATATCAAATGGAACCGAGATCTTTGGGATAAATGTATATTTTAAGCTTCATCAAAATTGGATAAAAATTGTGACCTCTAGAGGATCTACAACCCTGGTATGATATGCTTTTACACTATTTGCATAAGGTCCACAAGCTAAAAACGTGATTTTTCAGAAAATCAAAGACCATAATCCAGGAAGTTACATTCTGATACATGCGCCAATATCACAAGGAACTGAGATCATTAAGATATAAACATACCTTTGAATATCCATCAATAACAGACAAAAATTGTGACCTCTACAGTGTCTACAAGCTAAAAACGTGATTTTTTTGTACAATAAGGGGCCATAATCCATTAAGTTATGGTCAAATATGTGCCAATATTCAAAGGAACCAAGAACTTTGGGATATAATCCTATAGTTCAAGCATCGTGAAAATTACATAAATATTGTGACCTGTAGAGTGCCCACAAACAAAATGCTAAGGGACAGATAGGCCATGGCATAATACTTCCATGTACATGAAAATATGAGACTTTCAATCAATAGAAACAGGTAACACAAACCATGGACCTTATAATTACAAGGTCCATGCACAAACCAATTACAGACAGTTTGATGGGATCAATTTTGACGGATTCAAAATGATGCATTTGATATTCTAATAAGTTGAAATACAATATTCAATAGAATACTTATACTTAGTTCTTCTGAAGAAGTTAGTATTTTTGCAGAATGAACGTGAGAAAAACAATGTTTTTTTGATATTGTATCCATTAATTATTGTATATCACATGAAAATGTAGGCATATAAGTATGTATGGAGAAAGTGTTACTATATGAATGATATATGAATGTGTGAAGCTGTAAATATACCGAGCGCCATAGAAAACGCATCACTAGGTTTTTCGTATAACAAAGTGATCCTGTAGACTTATCTTATTTATTTTGCTTCTTATTGTGAGCAATATTCAAATGGGAACACATCAATAACAACACATTTGTACACTTATGGATGTTTAATCTGTAATCAACGGTACAAAGTCAGAGGAGTCAAAACCAAAAGTGTGACACAGATGGTAAATTCCATGCTACGTCGCTGCACAGCGTGCATAAGAGCCAGTGGAGGACACACGCGCTACTGACATGTATCGTACAATGGTACAAATCCCCTCTTTTAAAATTAAAGCGATAGTAGATTGCTTTTTCTGACATTTTAAATTTACATCGTTAACAAATAAAGGCAGGGCCTTGTGTACAATAGCAAATGAATCTTGTTTCAGTAGATTGGACTATGTAGGTGTAAGTACTAAATTAGTATAAAATTAACTTATTTTTTAAGATGGTACATGCATTAATAAAGAAATTGAGTTTGCCACTTGGAACTAAAGGTTAGTATTTAATGTCCTACTGCTCCAACTGGGCTGAATGAAGATGGATGAATGAAATAAGGTTTAATGTTGTCCTGCAAATCGGCACCAAGGTCAACAGATACACAATACAGTTGTCTTTGCGGTAAATTTTTCCTGGACGGCAATTAAATACAAACTGTACTAACTGTCAATATCTCTTTTACGTACAACGTTCAGGTCTATGTAAAGATACTGGCCCTCGACTTTTGGACCCTCAACTCTCAACTCTGGCCTGCACCACTGACAAACAATGCTGGAAAATCACAGGAAACTTCCATGGCCAATATCGAGATTGAACCTTGAGCCTCCTGGTATACTGCCGATGTTCCACTCAATGTCTGAATTGCTCTACACAGGCGACATATATTGGCCTACCGGTACCCAGTTGTCCCAGTGAGTAAGCATAGCCCAAGGCCCTACTACACAATCCATGACAAAATATTTTTCTAATACACAATACACAAACAAAAAGCACAGCAATATGAAATTATACATACCAAGAGACAAAACAGTGTCTTCTCATCATTCATATTTATAATTAAAAACGATAACTAGCCAAAAAAAAAAAAAAAATACCTTTTACGGCAGCAGGCTGAAGCTCAGATGGCCTCTACAAACAGTCTCAGAATCTGTAAATCAGTACAATAATTTCAATCCGCCGTAAAAGTATGACAGAAATAACCCTTTTTTAGTTAAATCTACACGAAATACATAAACATAAGAAGATCAGTAATTATCACGCAACGAGTCCAATCCTCCCAAAGAGATGATGATGAAACATTGCAACAAAATAATCCTACTTTTATTTTATAAATAGACTTTAGCTACAAATAAAATTCAAAGTCACTAAAACTTTCATTATTGATACGGATTTTTACGATCCTTTCTGGTCATAAATAGGATAAGTATAATCGTATCAGCGGATATAATATTACCATTTGGAGAATATTTTTATTTTTGCGATAGAATTCATATTGTCCAACCAATAATATAACTAACAGACAAGTTTCACTAACAGACAAATTGTCTGCTAGCAGTAGGCTAAGCAATATCTAGCGGACAAGAATCAATCTGTTTCATAGAAAATTACTTACGAATTACCTCTGGAACAGACGACTGTCCACAACAGGTGCGTTGACTGCACGCGCCGTTAGTCATTGCATGGACCTTATAACACATAAGGTCCATGGTCATTGGCTCAACGGCTCGTGCAATGTTTACCTAACTGCTTCGGGCAAAATGATGCATTTTACTCATTTTAATACCCATTTACACTAAATAGGAAATATTTTTTAACTACAAATACTTCAAACGTCTTTATTTATTGTTCTTTTACCTCAAAAAAATGTTTGAGAATTTAATTTGTCGGAGTAAAAAAGTTAATATGCCGTACTCATTAAGCCTCGTCGATGTCATTCTTATCGCTGATTGTAGCGGCCAAGTGATTGTAGCGGATTGTACTCCCCCCCCCCTCCCACCAGTAAAGCCCCCAACGCCTCTTATACTTTACAATTCACCCTGTAGATATCAATGTGCCAGAAAAATGTTTATATTTTATGAGCAATAATAAATTTCTCTTTGTATATGGATGATATTATACTTGGAATTTGATTTTGCATAAAGCATTTCGTTGCCGCAAATGACTGCTACCCCATCCCTCATATACCTTACAATTCGCCCTGTATGTTTATATTTATTCTAGATATGCAAACTGCGACCTGATATCTCATTTTAATTGCTCCTTTCATTAGGCAATTGAATATATTAGATTTTCCGTTCACTTTTAATATATTCCATGGAAATTAAAGTAGTTAACTTGCATGTTATAAGCAACAAATCTCAGAATATACATTGTTGTAATCTTAAAAGCCATTAAATATTTGGCGCGGGCTCATGCTAAAAGATACATTATGGGAGATAAGATAAAGAGTTGGCAGTTCTCACTATAATAGTTAAAAAGTAGATAGTGTAAAGGTTATTTGCTGAAAATTTCAGTCAAATTGATATCCACTTTGAGCCGAGAACGAAGCGGTGAAATTTTCGCCTAGCCTCGGTCATCATTACTAAAATCATTTATATAAACAGCATAGTCTCTATAATCCAAGTTTTAAATTTCATTATCAATGGCCGTTAAGCACATACATGAATCTAATCCAGCCAACATCGATGGCTAGCCTAGACATCGAGAGTTTATTATGGTCTGGATGAGTTAATTAATGTCTAATAGATAATTTAGATAACATTTCGGGCCTAAAAAAGACTTGTAATTGGCAGATTTAGCTCTTGCATTATGCATGTTTAAGAGACACGGTATCACTACCCGCGAACTATAGGCCTAATCATTTTCCTGGCACATTAATGTCTTCTTGGCGAATAACCATGGCGGGGGTGGGGGCAGCCGACATTGACGCTATATTAATACAGATTTTGGCGCAATATAGTCCGGTTGGAGCTCATGTGCCCTAAAACACTATTTCATTTATTCATCAATATAGATGCTGTCATTTGCATCAGCGCGAAATTCTGCATAAAAAATCAAATACCGGTACCAACAATATTATTACATACCATTTAATAGAGGAATGTATTATCTTTTATCAAATTCAACATGAAAAATTAAATTCCAAGTATAATGTCACATACAGTTTAATAGAAAAATGTATTATCTTTCCGAAAATATAATATCAGTTACCTGGCACATTAATATCACAGGGTGAATTGTAGGGTATAAAAGGTGTGGGGTAGCAGACCATGAGACGGTAATTATACGGGGTACTAACTGTCATTTGCTGCAACGAAATGCTATATGAAAAATAAAATTCCAAGTATAAAATCATATAGCAGTTAAAAGAGAAATTTATTATGCGATTCATAAAATATAAACATCTTTCTGGCACATTTATATCTACAGGATGAATTGTAAGTAATGTAAGGTACGTTGGGGTAGCAGACCATGAGATGATATTTATACACGATGCTGTCAATTGCAGCAACGAAATGCTATGTAAAAAATCAAATTCCAAATATAATATCATATACCATTAAAAATGAAATTCATTACCGTTTATAAAATATAAACATTTTCCTGACACATTAATATCTACATGGTGAATTGTCAAGTATAAGAGGGGTGGGATAGCAGACATCGAGGTCATAATATAGATAAGATAAGATAAGAAGTTTATTGCATCAAAACGTCCATTATGGACAGCATGCATACATGTATACATAGTACTATAGTCATACATTTAATAATACATGCACATACTGATATAGGATGCTGTCTTGTCGCAGTGAAATGGAAAATTAAATTCCATGAATATTATCACATATCGACGGCGACTAGTGGACAGAATTGATATAAAAAAAGAATATTTTGAAATATATATATTCTTGTCCGCTAGATATCGGTTACTGCTAGCAGACAATTGTCTGTTAGAGAAACTTGTCTGTTAGTTATTGGCTCCGTCAATATTGTGTCATTCTCCACAGGGAAGACAACTCTGTTTGGGAGATTGATATTGTGTCTGTAGCAAAATTGTACTTCCGGTTAGATGAGGTCACGAGAAATAAAAATACAACTAAATTATGTGAATTTACCTTGCAGTATTCAGTATTTCAGCATGTCAGCTTTGAGAATATAAGACTTTCTGCATAATTATGAAATGTAGTTAAAGGGTAAGGCCTTGGTGTCACAATTTAGCGTAAATATATAGTAATCTTTTTTTCCCCAACAAGCAAAGGTAGGCAGCGAATACCCCACCCACTCTCTTGAGTCTCTCAACTGTCAGGTTAAATCACAAACAGTAATCAACACTAGTTACGTATACTCTGAACTAACCCGTCCTCAAGATTAATTAACATGCTTACAAAATCGCTTCCAGAAGTAGAATTGCCGACTGGCAGCTATTTTTAAATATTACTTTTTTTCTCGAGAAGCTTGATATTTTCTGAAAGCTGTATTAATGTTGAGACTGAGTATGTATTACGTATTGTTGTAACTACGCCAAGTTTAACCAAATCGGCGCAAAATTGGCTGAGTTACAGTCCATAATGCGAATTGGCTGACCCATTGTTTGCGAAATTGGCCATTTTGCTTCAATTTACAACCCCACTCCATATCTCAGAATCCAAAATTTCTATAGACAATTATTTCACCAAAATTTAAGCCCTTTTACTCACCAACCCAACCATGCAAACACTTTACATACAGCTGTTTAAGTTTATTTTATAATGTTTGTAATAATGAATAATGGTATAAATTAGACACAATCATTAACAATTATACAATGGAATCAACATAATTATTTAAACAAGACTTTGTTTATGATTATTTAACAGATAAGTACATTTTAACAAAATATTAAAAAAAAAAGAAAGACATAATTAAATAGATCTACATAAAATAAAATTATCCACATACTCATATTTCTACATCATAAAATTTATAATAATCTCCTCCCTGCCCCAACACCACTACCACCCGATAAAAGAAAAATAATTTAAATAAACTTAAACTATTAAACTAAAACTATTTATCAAACTGAAAATATATCAGATTTAAAAAAATTAAATAATGTAAGTCTTATATAGTCAGAACAGCGATATTATTATTCATGCCATACGATTTATCAATGTAAATATTTTAATCTCATGACTCTTTGTCAATTTGTGCTCCTTTTATTTTACTCTCACTCAAACTGTTTCTGAAACAAATTAATATATCTGACTATAAGTCCAACCACTTTTTGTCATTAAACATTTCACATTAGACATACCACAACAAGCCTAACTCCATCTACCCAGAACTTTAAACTTTCAACTCTTACATCTTCTCATATGACACGCGCACTATGTATTGTAACCTTCAACATTTCACTTTTACATCGCAACACAGAACAAGTAACAAAAGCATTGTTATCTTCCACTCTGTCAAAATTTTAAGTAAAAAGACAAATTTTTCATGAGAGAACTATTTTTTATACGCCCACATGGAAATGTGGTCGTATATTGCCGTCGCCCCCGTCCGTCCGTCTGTCCGTCCGTCCGTCCGTCCATCGTCCACAATTTTGGTTTTTGGTGATATCCGATAATTACTACCAGAGTTATGATCCTTGATCACTTTGAAAAATCTTGTGAACGCTAGAGGCTAAAGTTAATATCCGATTGACTTTAAATTTATACACAGTGTGTAAGGTCATGATACGAAGAAGCCTGTTGATTTTCAGCAATATCCGATAATTCCTGCTCGAGTTATGACCCTTGATCACTTTGAAAAATCTTGTGAACGCTCTAGAGGCTAAAGTTAATATCCGATTGAATTTAAATTTATACATGGTGTTTAAAGTCATGATACAAAGAAGCCGATGGATTTTCATTGATATCTGATAATTACTACCAGAGTTATGACCCTTGATCACTTTGAAAAATCTTGTGAACGCTCTAGAGGCTATAGTTGATATCCGATTGACTTTAAATTTATACACAGTGTTTAAGGTCATGAGACGAAGAAGCCTATTGATTTTCGGTGATATCTGATAATTACTGCCAGAGTTATGACCCTTGATCACTTTGAAAAATCTTGTGAACGCTTTAGAGGCTAAAGTTAATATCCGATTGACTTTAAATTTATACACAGTGTTTAAGGGCATGATACGAAGAAGCCTGTTGATTTTCAGCAATATCCGATAATTCCTGCTCGAGTTATGACCCTTGATCACTTTGAAAAATCTTGTGAACGCTCTAGAGGCTATAGTTAATATCCGATTGACTTTAAATTTATACACAGTGTTTAAGGTCATGAGACGAAGAAGCCTATTGATTTTCGGTGATATCTGATAATTACTGCCAGAGTTATGACCCTTGATCACTTTGAAAAATCTTGTGAACGCTTTAGAGGCTAAAGTTAATATCCGATTGACTTTAAATTTGTACACAGTGTTTAGGGTCATGAGACAAAGAATCCTATTTGATTTTCAGTGATATCTGATAATTTTTGGCACTTGATCACTTTGAAATATCTTGTGGACAAAGGCCTTGAGACAAACCATCAAAACTATTCTAATCATTTCTGATAATTATTTAATGGGCTATTACTCGTAATAAGATTATCATGTGTTGTAAATGTTCTCCTTACTGACAAAAGAAACAATATGCGACAACCCTTGTTGACTGCCCGGACGACTTAGCTGTTGTGGGCGTATGTTTCGTTGCCTGGCAACCTATCTTATTCCTTCGGATAGTTAGTTGTGGAATGGATTTTATTTAATGGGTGTTGAATTAGACACAGGTAAGTTTATAATAACCAAAGTTAACTAGCCTGTTCATAAAATTTTCGATGGGTCAGACAGTAGATCTGTTGCACAACAGGATGCAAAGCCAAAATGCATAAAGTTCACAGTTCTGTCCATTCGGATAACTGAGGGATTCACGTTGTAATTAAACACTGTAAATATGTTTCTAATGAGGTGGTTAGTTAAGATATTTTCTTGTTGGTGAATGTGTTACAGCCTGAAATCCACGTTGTGCACCCAGTCAGTCACTATCTGGTACTGTGCTGTGTTACACCAATCAACAAAAGTATGCCCTCTACGTATGTTTCGAGTGCACGACAGTTGGGACTCAAGAATCAGTTGAAAAGTTGAACATAAAAGTCAAATCATTTCATAATCTAGAACATGCGGATAAAATTTATTGTTCGTCATTAAGTACAGCACATGCATTACACACTGTATGGACCCATTGAAGGACCTGTAATATTTTTGTATATTTGATATTACTGTTTGTTCTACCTTTCAATAAACAAAAATGATAGTGATTGGTTATTTTCTGATTTTTAGATAAATTGTTTTTGTGTGCAGTGTGTGACTATAGAACAGAATGTTTGGTTTAGGTGGATTGTCGCGAGTCCAGAGACTGATTCTCGGAATTATTGTTTTGCTGATTGTTGATGTTATTTGGGTTGCTTCATCAGAACTTACAGAGGTATTTCATTTTATTCATTAAATGCTCAGTGGGCATGTTATATTTTTACTCTGAAAGTGCCTGATTTTTATGAGCTGCAGTAATTTGTTAAAAATGAAAATAAATGGCATAGAATATGTATCAAGCAACTTCCTTCAAAGACATGCAATGCGTTCAAATGTTTGAGAATACTAAGATGTGCTATGATAAAGATGTCGATTTAATTTTATATTTCAGTACATATTTAACAAGTATCAAAAACCATTTTTCACCACATTTGTAAAAACAGGAATGATGAGCGTTTATTTATTGGGATTTATTTTTTGGAAACCATGGCGATTGCAGTGTAAGCATGTACAGGTAAAAAATACCTTATTTACATACCTTTGCATCTTTATAGGAGAACCACACCGCACACAAAAATAAATAAGGCTTAGAATTTGCATGTAATGCTGGTCAAAGATACTGTTATGATATTTTCTCAAACTCAGAACTTTTCTTATACTTGTCTTTAGATGTTATGGAAGATCTCCCCCCTCCCCAATCCCAGAGCATAAACCACGCCCATTATTAATCATATTGATGTTTATGTTTTAGAAATATGGTATTAATGGAGAACAAGGAGAAGTTGAAGAACATTTGGTAAGTAAGTGGTCACCTCCAAAGCTGATTTTATTAATCGTATATTATTAGTCAACATTCAAACGGTGTTGTAGTATTAAATACAGTTTTATTTGAATGAATTTTATCCAATCCAACCAATCAATGCCTTTGTAACTAATATATCATATTTTAATTACAGGGTGAACCAATCTATGTACCTGTTAAATATGATAAAAATAGTGGAACTGATTCAGATGATTCTTCTGGTAAGTATGGTTTTAAAGGTGCTAATCATTGTTGATTTCAGTCAAAATATAGTGTTGAATTACCTTGGTTTAATGTTTTATTTCAAGAAGTGTTTAACATCATTTCAAATATAATCAAAGCTTCTATATAACAGAATGTGGAAATCACCATTTTGTAATACCCTGAACATACACATGAATCCATTAATTGATGAACGTACGAATTGCTATCGCATTTGATTGTTTGGTAGGTTATTTCAGTTTACTATATCTTAATCTTGGTGGTTGTAACTTCTATTAATCTTTAATTTTCATTTTTATACGCCCACATTGAAATGTGGTCGTATATTGTCGTCGCCCCCGTCCGTCCGGCGTCCACAATTGCTTGTGGACGCTCTACAGGCTAAAGTTAATATCCGATTGACTTTAAATTTATACACAGTGTTTAAGGTCATGAGACGAAGAAGCCTATTGTTTTTCAGCGATTTCCGATAATAACTACCAGAGTTATGGCCCTTGACGACTTCAAAAAATCTTGTGGACGCTCTAGAGGCCAAAGTTAATATCCAATTGGCTTTAAATTTATACACAGTGTTTAAGGTAATAAGACGAAGACGCCTATTGATATTCAGCAATTTCCGATAGTTAGTGCCAGAGTTATGGCCCTTGATCACCTCAAAAAATCTTGTGGACGCTCTGGAGGCCAAAGTTAATATCCGATTGACTTTAGATTTATACACAGTGTTTAAGGTCATGAGACGAAGAAGCCTATTGATTTTCATCGATTTCAAATAATTACTGCCAGAGTTATCTCCCTTGATAACTTCAAAAATTCTTGTGACGCTATAGAGGCCAAAGTTACCATCCGATTGACTTCAGATTGATACATAGAGTTTAAGGTGTTGAAACGAACAGGTATTTTGATTTTCAATGAATTTAGATAACTGAACAGCTAAATCCATGATATTAAATGTTTCATGTATATACTAATTGTTAGCGTGGGGTAAAACTTTATAAAAAGCAATCAAATTCTAATGATTTTCTGATAATTACATAATGAGTTGTTACTCTTAATCAGTTTTTAGTGTATTACAAATGTTTCATTACCGAAAAAAGTAAAAATATGCGACAACCCTTGTTGACTGCCCGGACGATTTAGCTGCTGTGGGCGTATGTTTCGTTGCCTGGCAACCTATCTTTTATTGTAGGTAGACGTTCTATTCGATTTAACAATTTATCTGAAGTTAGACAATTATCTGGTATGAATATATATTATTAGTTTATAATAGAATAACTGTGGTGGAATTACAAGCTAAAAGCACCTCAAAAGTCAATTTTTGATGTTAACCCTTGAGTTCCGGATAAATGAACACATTGTAAAGTTAGCCACCCTCCTCGTCAGCAACTTGAGAGAACAAAAATTTCAAAGTAAACACTCTTCTGAACATTTTAACGTCTGGAATCCAATGCTAAAATAGTGATGTACTTGCCATTATTGTTGCTCTCTTTTTCCAATGAGGGGGGTTGGGATAGCCTAGTGGTCTAGAGTGCCGCGCTTCGACCTCTAGTTGGCCAGTCTACTCTGGCTTGCGTCTGTGGTTTCGAGCCCTGGTGTGAGCGTATGTGGCATGGAGATAGGGGTGCCATCTCAACGTTTCCTGTGGGCACTCTGGTTTCCTCCCACTGCTAAAGACCCCTATGCGCAAGCGAATTATTGAAATAAAATTTAAACCATATGTTAGTTCTGAAATGACCTAGTTTGTGTTGAGTGGACGTTAAACCCTATTTCTCTCTCTCTCTCTTTTCCAATGATTTTTACTCACTAACAGTATCGATCAATCTAGGTTATTAGATGACAATTTTGTCCAGTTGCAAAGTTTCATACTTACTGTCATACCCAAAATATATTTCCTTATCTATACTAATATTGTGACTGTCATTTGTCTGTTTGTCTGTCTGCCTGTCTGTTTGAGGTTGGCGGCTACACAAGGGATGTCCTAACTAAGGCTAAAGTATAGTGTATAAGTATAAGGAAAGTGTGGTCTACTTCTTCCAGTTTCAGAGAGATGAGCAAAATCTGGGCAGGGCCATGTTATCCGCTGGTATAATATATTAGCTGAAAACAAAATTAACGTAATGTGTTGGTATTTTGTGTTTTTGTAGAAGTACATGCCGAAGATGCAGTTATATCCAGATTGTCTTATTCAGCTTCTTTAAAGGCAGAAGAAGATCGCCTTAATGCACTCAGTAAATTATCAGTCAAACAAGTTGCCAAATTAGGTTTTATTTTCTCAGTTATTGTAAGTATTTTTGTATTCTATGAAATTTTTCGTAGCCATCACTATGAGTATGATTCAATAGCTTGTTTTCAGTTACACTCCTGTACTACCTGAAAAGAGTTTTGATAAAGCATTGTACACTTTCAAATTTAAGCATTTGTTTTCTGAAGCTCCTGTAGAATTTTCCATTTTACATCTGGTGCCAAAATTTATTTAAAATGGTAATACGCATCAAATTTAATATTAAACCGTTAATCATACTAATAGGTCTCACCATCTTGATAAATATATAACCACTTGAGTTTCTGGAAGAAAGTTTTATTAAAAATTTAGGAACAATTGAACTCAAAGCTTTAGAGCAAAGCATCTAATTATTTTTTTAAAAAAATTGTTCTACTCTAAAAAGATAGGAAACAGAATTTTAATATTCAAAGAATGATCTTAAGCTTAAAATGAAATGCTGTGCAATTTTAAACTTGATAGATCAGCAATAATTAATCAACGTGACATTTGATTAAAGGGAAAGAAAATTGTGGCATTTCTTATTAACTGTGCATTAGTTTACAGTTGTCCAGTAGTCCCAATATCATTTATGATTGTCAGAAACATTGTTTACTTGATAACTGTGCCAATGATACACTTCAGGTTTTAAACCGTTACTTCCCTTGACTACAAGAAATATTGATTTTGAAAAAATGAAAGGGTCATGTGGCCCGTTTTAAATGTCAAGGAGGTATCTAAGAAGAATAAAGAAACAGAATATTTTTGTGTAACGCAATATATATGTTTTTGTTTTTGTTAAAACTATAAATATACCCTCTTTTTTTCCAGTGGTTTTTTGCTAATTTTGCCTATCAAGAGGCATTATTAGATACAGAGGCAGCTATTGTTAATGTTTTATCATCTACTTCTGGTTTATTTACACTTGTATGTGCTGCCGTCTATCCTAGTTCTAGTTCAGACAGATTCTCTCTATCTAAATTAGTAGCTGTTATGTTCAGGTAATAATACCAGTATTCTCTTCACTGTGGTTTTCACAAATTAAGATTTATTCTGTGCTCAGATCCCGTTTTTGGCCAAGGAAGTTCTCGAGAATTTCCCAGGGTGGTTTCCTCTTGTCAGTATTACAGGATAGAGGTGAGGTGGCAAGGATGCAAAACTCAAGGGTATCAAAATTAAAAGATTTGCTTGAAATTGGAAATTGGCTCTTGAAATTTTGCTTTGTCTCTTCCAGTATATTTCATTTGCCTTTTTGCTTAAAATTGAGAATTTATGTATGTTTGTGTTTCCGTTATGTGCCATGCGTCAGAGCTAGTACCCATCACTAATTATTTATCACATATAAGATTTCCACACAGAGAATTCTTCCAGTTAAAGTTTCTAAAATAATGTTTGGTATATGTTTGTATTCTAGGTTGTAAAAAAAACCTAATTATTTCTTTTCTATTGTTATTTCAGTATTGGAGGGGTTGTGGTAGTTAGTATATCAGATTTAAATTTTGAAGATGAAATACCTGTAGGAGCTCTATGGGCTTTATGTGGAGCTATATTATATGCTCTTTATCTTGTTTCCTTACGTAGAAAAGTAGATCATGAAGATAAATTAGATATACCAATGTTTTTTGGTAAGTATAGAAAGGGATTTTTTCCTATAATTCAAACAAAATGACAAGTTTATGCATCACTATTTGACAGACAATTTGTCGTTTTCAATTAAAATTACTGATCAGTTTCAGATCCATTATTTTCAACAGGGAGGGTCCAGAAATATCAGATCACCATGTTGAAGTGCTGTAGTAACAATTTGCAAGCGGCGAAGGCATGAATCACACGACAGAAGAGTCTTGATGGTGTCACCCAGAAAAATGGAAACAATGGAATGCTATCCATTCATTCATGTCCAACCATTTCTTGCCACAAACATCCAAATTGTAACACATGATGCTGGATGAATAATAATGTCTGTACTACAGAGAATACTAATGTTGACAAATTTCAGTGAACAGAATTTAAGCAATTTTGACTAAATATCCCACTAATGGCCATCATTAACAATGTTAGATTTAATAAAAGCCACGTATTGATAAAAATTATTTTATATCATTCTCTTTCTGTTTGTTTACAGGTTTTGTAGGATTATTTTGCAGTTTAATTATGTGGCCAGGATTTCTAATACTTCATTATTCAAAATCGGAAGAATTTGTTTGGCCAACTAAATCACAGTGGTTTTTTATTACTGTAAATGGTCTCGTAGGGACTGTTTTCTCAGAATTTTTATGGCTCTGGTAAGTTTTTTTATTTTTTCCGTTGTTCGATGCAATACTGGGTTATGTGAAAGGAATTTCTGTTAGATCTAACATATATAATGTTATGTATTTTATTGTTATGCTAATATGTGAAGAATAAATTTTCTTCATTGGACCATACTAAAAAATCTGACACTGCAAAAGAAGTAGTAGGTAAATGATTTCTCACAAACATCACATTTCAACTTTCTACATTTTATGGGGGGTTGGGATGGCCTAGTGCTCTAGAGTGCCACGCTTCTACCTCTAGCTGGCCGGTCACCTCTGGCTTGCGGCTGTGGTTTCGAGCCCTGGTGTGAGCATATGTGACATGGAGATAGGGGCGCCTTCTCAATCTCGTGGGTTTCCTCTGGGCACTCCGGTTTCCTCCCACTGCTAAAGACCCGTACGTGCAAGCGAATTATTGAAATAAAATTGAACCATATGTTAGTCCCAAAATGACCTAGTTTGTGTCGAGTGGACGTTAAACCCAATTTCTCTCTCTCTCTCTTATGTTTATGAAATGAAATAAGGTTTAACATCCTGCAGTTCTGCTCCATTTGGGCTAATGAAGACTGGCACATGCTTTATATTGTGCTATGAGGAAAAATTTGCACCGGCAGTGGCACTATAGCCTTTTTCAGTGGCGCGTTAGTTTCCAAAAATCATAATATATTTTTATATATAAATTTAATTGGTCTAACAATCAATTTTGATCATTTCTTTTTGGTCAAGATCAAATCTAATAAGATGTTATTATATTTTCGCGTTTGATAGGCATGTTATGATTACCTGATATTAGTGTATATTGAGAATCTATACCTATATATTTTATGTTTATATTTACAGGGGTTGTTTTTTAACATCATCATTAATTGGTACTCTAGCTCTAGGTTTAACAATACCTCTAACCATGATAGCAGATTCAGTTATGAAAGAGGTAAGGTTAAAATATGTTGAATATACATGTTACCTAAAGATATCTTGTGCATGCGTTTTATATATCATTGTAAATTGGGCCTTTTTCTTCCAGCTTAATTGGGTTATCTATTTGATCTGAAACCTTATTATATGCCCACATGTATATGTTGTCACCATGTTTGTTGATCCGTCTGTCAACAATTGGCTTGTGAACATGATAGAGCCTACACTTTTTGTCAGATTGTTTTTAAATTGGGGTCAACATTCCATGATTTGCCGTTCCAGAGTTTTCCCCTCTTTCCCAAAATAACAAATTTGGTCAACATCCAAGTTTTCCTTTAGTATATTCTTCTGTCCAGACAGTGCGGCTGTGTGGGTGTGTTTCCATGCTTGATCAGGATAAACTAAATATTATACTTATATTGTGTGATAAAATTCCACTTGTGTTCAAGAACTCGTTGTCTTAAACGTAAAGTGTTATAATGTCACGTACATCAATATTTACATATTGAAAGTGTCATGGCTTCAAGTGTTTTAGAAGATATATTGTTTTGTTCAACAAATATATATTTTCCTGAATATATTTTTGAATTAATGGTTATATATTACATACAGGATCATTCTGATAACATCGATAACATGAATATTCATGACCTCTGTATATATGAATAATAATGAGTTAGATATGTGTACATCCATGTATTGAGTTGTAATGATAATGTATGCAGGCAGTTGTCTTCAGTATATTGAAGCAATAATGTGTATGGCTGTAAGAATAAATACTGTGGTCAATTAAAATACACTGTCAAAAATACATATCCTTGAATTACAAACTATAAAAGTTTTGTAAACATTTAATTAAGTATTTCTGTTTTATGGTTTTCAGGTAAAATATACATGGAGGTTTTATTTAGGAGCAGTTCCAATTTTTGCCTCATTTTTCGCCATTAGCTTTTTAACCCATTATGAAAATTGGGATCCAGTTTTAGTGGCTTTTAAAAAATTACTTCATTGTATTTGTAAAAAGAGATTAAAACCAAGGTTTGTTTCGTTTGATATATTTAAATACAGTACGACATTGATTAAATTGTCAGATGTACTGCTGGTTATTAAGGGATGTCAATGGTTCAAGCTACATACTAATATCTCAAGTTTGTCCAATTAGTCATTTCAGTAATTCAAAAAAGGACACAAAAGATAAAACTATCAAAAGTTATTTACGTATTTATTATCTTACATCTGTCTGTCATTCAGATTAGACATTACAGTTATAAATATGTCATTTGCCTTGATCTGCCCGCAAATGAAGTGAAATATGGTTTATTGTCCTGCTTTTCTGTACCAATTGGGCTAATGAAGGACGTATGCCATGCAGTATGCTATGAATGGAAATTTTGCCTGGACAGTGGTGCTACAGTTATTTCAAATTAAAGCTGTCAATGAGGTTTTTTGTGCATGCCACAATGTACATGTGAAATGAAATGAAATGAAATGGGGTTTAACGTCCTACTCTTTTGCACCTAACCTGGGCTAATGGAAGACAGGCATACACCATACAGTGTGCTATGAGGGAAATTTTTCCTGGGCAGCGGCGCTACAGCCTACTCTTATATCGAATTCCAACTGCCAAGGGATCTTTCACGTGCACTCATATGTGACCTAGTATTTACGTTTTTTTCCTAGGACAAGACACTGTTCCTTGCAAGGCCTACTGTCCTGCACCTCTTGACTCAGTGAAACCACTTACTCTGTTCTAGCTATGCCTCTGACCAGACCCATATCCAATGTACCCTTTCATTATACTATTATACTATTGTAACATTGAAATTAAACATTTACTGTTTTTATACATGCATCTATTAACAGTTATAATTGTATTTCAGATTGAGAGAATTGGATCGAGAACAAACAGAAAGTCTTATCATAGGTGGAGGTTCCAACGGTTCCTGAAACTTGTCCTTCTAATTCCATCTTACTCCTATAGTTGTAAGATCAAGCTTGTGATTGTGATTCATAAGACTATCTCTCCAAAAAAACATAATATTTTCAAATATATATGTAATTTATTGGTAGGACTAGTATTCAAAAACTGTTGCATTATTGACAAGATAGTATACAACTACTACCACCAAGTATCTCCATCGAATCAACGGTGACTGGTCAATTGCCCAATTATATCCTGTGATATCAAGTGCAATCAATTTCTCTAATTTAGCTGAAGTAGTCTCAAAGTTCAAATTGGAATTGTGACAGAAAGTTTTGAATATATTGATGACTAAACTATATAGATCTATATATACACGGTACTCAGAATTTTTATATGTCATTTTCGTTCATATTTATCTTTTTTCCTTACTATGGGAAATGATCCCATGTTGTTAGACTGACTAATGTTAAATAAATTAAAATGACTGTGTTTATGCAAGTTGAAATGTAGTCCAGTCTAAACATTCTGTAATCTTGTGTTAAATATTCTTATTAAATATTAATATACAGTTCAAACACATATACATTATTAAAAACCTTTCTAATAACATCATTTGTTAATCTGGGAAATAGCAGCTTTTTTCAATAGTTTATATGGAGGGCTATAGTAAGTTATAGATTGCTATGAATTAATAATATTGCTAGTTTAATGCCTGTACTTACTGAAACTCAGATCTGACACCATAGATGATTCCATAATTATCATGCAATACATATTATGTGCTAATGGTTTGATTACAAATACAATACACAAAATTACCACTTATAATTTGAACAACTTTACAAAGCAACCAAACATCTCTTAGATTCCTTTTAGGGCTGTATACAAACATCAAGGTGAATCAAATTCTCTGTAGTAGCATGCACTTTGCCCACTCTATGATTGTAAATTTATTTTTAAAATTTTTTTTTTATTTTAATAGAGTTTGTAAATCAAGTTGTGCTACTTTTTTTTTTCTACCTCTGTCAATATTCACTATTTATGTTTTGTCTTATGTATTGATTGTTTTTGTACTTATATAAACCTGACAAAATGTCTATACTAATAGTGTGTAAATTTAAAGGGATGATGACGAATCCTACATTTCAGTAAGTAAAACTTGAAATACGATATTTAATAAGGGGTCAGGGACTCGCAAGACTTTAAATACATAGATAATCAAAAGAATGTACCTTTTGTATCCTTCTATTAAAATATTAGGAAGCTCCATCCCATTTTAAATAATTAATGTTAATTAGGGTCATGATATTATTGCTTACATTTGTTTATGTAAAGAAAATGACTGAAAGGACTTTTTCGATTTGGTAAAAGAAAACAAAATCGGGATTTCATTGAATTTTATAAGTTGATCTAATTTTGGGAATTACAAATCTGTCTGATGCCTGTTCATTATAACCGATTTATTGTTCCACTGTCAACCTAAAATGAAAGTAGTTATCAAGCTGGCTTTTGCTCCTGAAAAATCCTGTCTTACATTTTGGGAATATTTCTTAAAATTCCTTCTGTCTCAGATTGACTACACGTGACCTGTTGCCTAATTGAATTTGCACTAATTAAATCTGCACTTTACTGATTATTCTAGAATGGATGCCTTAGAAAAGTACATTATGCCACTTATAAATAGACATTGATGTCACTTACATTGATCTTACACCATTCCAGATATAGTCCAGATTGCCCCCCCCCCCCCATTGTTGAATGATTAATTACATTGACCTTATAGATTAGTCCATCTTATTTCGTTTTGCTTCGTTTTTTATAAATTGTTTTTTTATAGATTGTTTTTTTGTAGTCCAACTATATAATATATATTTAATTAAAAAAATTGTAATGAATTGACCCATTAAAATTCTTTTTTCCTGGGTGACAAGTAAGGAAAGTTTTAATAGGAAATATTGATAAGATAACAACCACAGAAACATGTTATTATATTGGTAGCCAGGCTTAAACATGAATTATGTAAAATTTAGATAAAAAGCTGACCGCTCTTGCTATAAAGGTTATAAAAAAGGGCAAAGAAAAATGGATATACAGGATTGAGAATTTCAGTCAAACTGTATTCTGAGCAATGGTATGAAAGTTTTGACAAGAATTGACATAAATAACCTGGGTTGTGAAGTACCTTCGATAATTAACAACATTATGTAATCCACTCCATATCTCATCCATTTGATAGTCAAGAGAATTGATAATTAACAACATTGTTTAATCCACTCAATATCTCATCCATTTGATAGTCTAGAGAGTTGATAATTAACAATATTGTGTAATCCACTCAATATCTCATCCATCCGATGGTCTAGAGAGTTGATTATGAGCTTGTCATGTGGATAGATATCTAATTAATAATTTGTATAATATTTGAAGCTGGAATACCCCCCCCCCCCCCCCCCCAGCAATAGGTCGAATTAACTCTTACTAATGATTAAAGCTTCTCTAACAAAATACTTTGTGTTCACATTATCAATGTAGTCCTTCAGTACCTCCAATTGAAAATCTTAGTGTGGATAAGTTATTATTTTAGTAGGTAATCTTTAAGAACTGTGTGATACTATAACTAAACTATCAAGATAATATATTTATAGTCCTGTGTATGTAGATATATGTCATTTATGTATGTTCTGTATAAATTGTCTTGTGTTCTAGTCAGGTATATATATTTATTGTATGTATATTATGTATATTATCTGATAATAAAATATCTCTTATTCTCAAATAAAACATTGTTACAGTCTATCTATATATAGTGGTGTAGATGGATTTTTAATAATATAACACAGTGGTCCTCCACTAAATCGTTTTTGTCCAGTGTGCTTTACCCTTGTCAATGATGCAAGATGGAGGGGCTGACAGGGACAACTGTCTAGTCGTTCGGATGGAACGGAAAATTAAGGTTCTTTGTACACATAGGTGTGCACGTAAAAGATTTCTTGACGGTTGTAATTCGATACAGGAGTAGGCCGCTGCACCTGTTTCTGGGCAACATTTGCCCCAAAGCACACTGTATGACGTATGCCCGTCTTCATTAGCCCAGTTTAGGAGCAGAACAGAAGGTCGTTAAACCCCATTTCTTTTCCTAAATTGTTTTATAAAAATTCACACCTAAATACGAAGTTTGGAGTATGTTATGAATAAGGAACAGATCAACAGACATGATTGTAACATCAATCAAAAAGAGGTGATGGGTTGGTGGGGGTGGATGGTGGGCTCTACTGATAGCACGGGTTTATGATTAAACAAAAACCATACCTCAAAACCATATTGTTCACGCGAATTGAGATGTCATACGCGAATTGAGATGTCATACACATAATGGCGGTCCCAAAGCCATCGGGAGGGGTGGGGGTGTGGGAGCTTAGCCCCCCCCCCCCCAAAAAAAAAAAGAAAATCGAATTGGCCCCCAACAAATATTTCGCCAACAATAATGATTTCTTAGGAGTGTTCTTAGCCGGCCACATCCTCAGCCCCTCCAAAAAATTCAGTAGCCCCCCCAAATTTTATGAGCTGGCTATGGGTGCGCATACGGGGTCTTTAGATTTCTGTTCTACGGAAACACTACCACAGTAGTAGGTTACACATACAAATTAATGATTTTAATTAAGCGTAACTCTTATCAAATTAAGGAAACCGGTGCTTAGTTAGAGGTATTTTACGCACACAAATAGTCAGATACGGATGGCTACGACAATATACGACCACATTAACATCTAAGCGTATAAATACAAAGCAAGTAGAAATATTTTATAAATTTATGTTTGTATTCATTGATTCAGGCATCTTTAAAGACAAAATTAAAACATATCACAGAGTCGCTTTTAAAGCTTTTGATCAGAATTCCTATATAGCTTTTAATTATGTATGCCACCCTCAGAAAATTCAAAACAACTGAGCTTCTGGGTCACGAATAAAAGTCAGCTTATCTTTGGAAACAAAGAATTTTATACTATAGAGCTTGTGCCAGGAACAAATTAATAACACATCCGATAAGTCCAATTTTATACTTTATTCGAACCTTAATCAACGACGTGTAGCTCCTTTAAGCACGCGAAATAAAGTTTTTGAACTTTTCTTGACTGTACCATTGCTACATGCTATTCCTTCTCCGTCACATAGCTTGGGTTAATTTCACCACCACCATTTTCTATTGCGTTTTCTTTACTGTATAATTCGACACCCATATCAGCATAGGCACCGGTTCTATTCTCTGGTAATAATGGTCCCCATTGTGGTGCCGGTTTAAACATTTGTGAGAAACTCTGTAAGAAAAAAAACAAACCTATTTGGTTAACTATTAAGATTTTATCGGCACAAAATGTAATGATAATTTAATTGATCGTACGCATAAAATCTAACTGCACTCAGTGCTGCTCAGCGGTGCTGATACATTAAAACATCATACCACCGATAAAGAACCAAAAAACACACATTTCAGTGTACATAAAAATTGAGACACATATTAAAACAGAAAGGTAGAGTGTTAAAATAAGGCTCTACAGCCGCTCTACATTTATTAAGTTTAAAGCAGTGGGACAGATGCCCCAATCCCCCACTCAAAATAAATAGAGGACACTCATCACAACTTCCGGTGTGGTTTCCCTTGTCCGTATACTATCAGTGGTTCATAACGGAGCGCCTGGCAGCTGCCTAATCGTTCGGATGGGACGAGAAACCGAGGTCCCGGGCATACATTGGCGTGGCCGTAGAAGATCCCTTGGTAGTTAGAATTCGATATAAGAGTAGGCAATAGTACCACTGCCCGGGCGAAAATTATCTTCATAGCAACTGTATGACGTATGCCTATCTTCATTAACCCATTCGGTGGGACGTTAAACACCATTTCCCATCACAATTAGTTGCACATTTATCTTTTTATAAACCATCTAGCAATCAAACAGTTTATGACTCTGTATAGACTAAACAGAACAAGCTCATTATCGAACTTAGTTAAGGTATCAATGATAAATGTATAAACCAAGTTTCATCCCCACTCGGCAACAGATGGAAGCAGAGTTCATATTTTCTAAATTCTGGTCCAGATAGAAACAGAGCTTATATTTTCTAAATTCTTGTCCAATCAAATAGTTTATCCCTGTTTAGCTTAGGCATCATCGAAATGTGTCAACTTCACTTAATGCACAACGGTTGACCATTGTAAATTCGAGGCATAGTTATTTGGGTTCCAAAGATGTGACGGAAGGACGGACGCGCACACTTTATCAGCCCTTTTCTTCTTTCGAAAGACCAAAGACAAATATTTCTAAAACTAACCATAATATATTTACTGATTGAGATCAACACAACTTACCTGTTTTTTCCAATATCTAACAATGTAATATAGAGCATAACCGGGTATTAATATTATAGGTGTCATTACTAGAAGCCAACCTAATGTTTCAGACCACGGTGGATATGTTGGTTCTGATATAATAGGCGTATAGTCAATACACTTAGATATTATCACTGCCTGTAAAACACAAAGCAAAGAATCTATAACACCCTATACCATTTAACAAATGTCATCGATAATTTTGTTATAATTTTTACCTATTTAAATAATTTTTTCATAATAAAATATAACGGCAAAAACAGTAGTATTTAAATTATTTTGTTTTCATGTATCGGTAAAAAAAACCTATTTGAATTTCTACCTCTTTAAATTAATTTTTTCGCGGAGAGATATTCTCATTTGATTGAATTAATGATATTATGTACATATGCTTACAATGATGGCTGCTGGGGTGATAATGGTCCAGCACCATAGAAAGAAACCATAGTAGGAATATCTGGCAAATGGTGTATCACCGACCATCATCTTTATGTCGGACGAAAACCTCTTGAAACCTGAGTATACAAAAACACACAGCTCATATAAAATATAAATCTGATTAAAACACAGATTCTATTTCGTTTCTTTTTTATAGTCCAAAATTTCTTTTTACTTGTCTTTACTACACTTGGATCTGGAAGGTTTGTTATAAAATGGGCGTCTTGGCGTTCTCTTCGCGGAAATGTGGGTAAATTGATTTATTAAACACTGACGTCATTGGTCAAAAGCCGCTTCGTTTGACCCCTACACAAACTCCCGCTATGACTTGTCAGATATTCATGTAGTGTAGGCCATTGAAATACAAATTGATAAAATAATTGTAGATAATACACAAAATAGAAAAATGTTTATTTACCTTTAAGACAGTAGATACAGTTATATTTTCTTTGGTAACTCAACACTTACCGTAAATATAAACTAGGACTATTATTTCGAATAAACCGGCGAAGAGTAGTGGGAAACCACCGACAAAAGTATCCATTAGATTCAAAATATAGCTTCCACCCTGAAATTACAATTAAACAATGAAGGTTAAAGGGTATAGTCCACAGAAGGGAAATGAACAGTGCGGGGTGACGTCCGTCTTTTCTGTACTTTATGATATCCACATTGAAACAAACCAATTAAATTGTGAGACTGGTGTCAATCACATTAACCCCTCGTATAGAGTATGTCCCGTTACTCTACCGAATACTTCATCTGGCTAATATATATTTAAAATTAAATGAAATGGGGTTTAACACCTGGATTTTTTGCATAAAATGGGTTAATGAAGATGGGCATACGTCATCCAGTGTGCTGTGAGGTAAATGATTATGTCCAAAATGATCCACCATTATAAAGTATGCATGATACTGAGTAACTAGTTGAGAAATGAAATGCACTGAGCTGAGCTTATATTACTGAATAGTTGGTTTGCGGTAGCTAGTTGCGCACTTTTCTCGTTATCTTTCTTCGAACTAATACAGAAATGTAACCTATACTTACTTGACCGATCTATGTAACATATACATGTACTTACTTGATCTCTGTATGTGACCTATACTTATACTTGATCTCTGTATGTAACATACTTATACTTGATCTATAAATGTGACCTATACTTACTTGAGTAACTTGATCTCTGTATGTGACCTATACTATACTTACTTGATCTATCTATGTGACCTATACTTACTTGACCTATCTATGTGACCTATACTTACTTGAGTAACTTGATCTCTGTATGTGACCTATACTATACTTACTTGATCTATCTATGTGACCTATACTTACTTGACCTATCTATGTGACCTATACTTACTTGAGTAGTTTGCGGTAATCCAAGTAAAAATCCACAAAAACATATAATTCCTCTGCAGATGTATGTATTCTTTCCCTTTCTTAATGCTGGAAATTCATCCATAAAGGCTGATGCTACCGTTTCGACACCAGTTAACTAAAAACAAACCCCCAAAATAGAAAACAAACGTATTAATATTTTTTTTATCATATAATATTTGTGGTTATCTACGTGCAGTTAAGTTCGGGTAGGTTTCGATGCGATCAACACGATTGCTACAATGACTTCAATAAAACCCTACCATACGTAGGGACATTATGTCTTACAGAGGCGGATTCAATGAGCCCCACCCCTTAATTTAATTTTCAACAGTGTCCTTTTTAACTGCTGAAAGTGCCTTTTCTGAGACCCAAATATGTCCGTTCCAAACGTTTACTTAGACGAAAATGTCTGCAAAATAGCCCCTGGAATGGCTACAGATGCAAGGAAATGACGAATAATTTTCTTTAGGGACCCCCACCCCCCAGCAGCGTGCCCCGTCTCCCCGATCAGAGCCCTCATTTTGCGCCCCCGCCCCCCATTTCAAAATTCCTAGATCCGCCCCTGTCTTGTTCATATCTTGTTTTCTTAATTGTTTTAAGTACATTTTAGCATGAATTAAGCCTTGAAGATTAGATGTTATACAATAAATGCAGATGACAACTCGCAAGTAAAAGAGTAATGAATGTTTAGCTTACCATAGAGCTGATACCCAGGGACATCATCATCATGAAAAATAAAACTGACCAGAATGGAGCTGCTGGCATTCTAGACAACGCTTCAGGATAAACTACAAATGCCAATCCTGGGCCTGGAAGTCAACTGAGTCATTTAATATACATGATTATTCTTTAAAATTTATGTTAGATAATGGTGTTAACTGAGAAAATCCCTTCGAATTTTCTGGCGTGGTTCCCAGAACCCTTGTCTGCAGTTGGAATTCAATTGCTGCCCGGGAAAAACTTCCCCTATAACACACCGCTTTCATTATCCCGGTTTGAGCAGAAAAGTAGGACGTTAAGAAAAATTTGATTCATTTAATGCATGGGCTTTATGGACTACAACCCAGGGTCCTTATACAAATGAAAAATGAGGCTTAATGTCCATTTGAAACACACTAAGTCATTTCGGGACTAAGACATGGTTCAATTCTATTTCAATAATTCGCTTAGTGGTCTTTAGCAGTGAGTGGAAACCGGAGAACCTGGAGAAAACCCACGAGGTTGGACAAACGACCCTATTTCTTGTCACATACAACTGTGGAATCGAAACCACGCCAGTTGACTCAATGGTAGACATCATACAGTGCCCAAACGCTAACCAATCGCCCCCCCCCCACAACCCGAATGGGGTCTAAAGTAGTCGAATGATAAGTACACTGGACACTGGACTAAAACGTTCTGTGGTCGTATACCGGCGTGATAAACCATATTCAAATAAAAACAAGCAAATACTGTAAATACCTTGTTTTGTAACCTCTGAAACCAGAACACCCTTCTTCAATGCCATAAAACCAAGAACAGCAAATGTCGCAAATCCCCCATAGAAACTGGTTAGTGCATTTATTATTGGTATCATGTAGGAATCTCTGTATTATAAACATTTTAACCGAAAGGTAACAAGCTCTCTTTACATTATGAACCATGTTTAAAACTGTTGTTTTTATTGGATTTGGTAGTTGATTTGTTTTAGGGGATATAATCTGATTAAAATACAGATCTATATTTCGTTTCGTTTTTTTATACTTTCGATGACCTACACTACCTGAAGATCTAACCTGTTGTTGCGATAGGTCACGCCAGAGATCATACGAGTCGCCTTTTGACCCTATGATGTCAGACATTGATTAATCAACCAGCGTTTCTTGTGGTTTACCCACTGTTCCGTGTACAGTACGCCAAGAACGCACCGTCACAGACCACTTCATTGGCTAATACCTCACATCAACCAGAACGCGGCTCATACATACAACTCTCCAGATCGTAGTGCAGTGAAGACAAGTAAAATGAAATTTTGGACTAAACTCTGATTTAAACTTTAAAAATTCAAACCAGCACTACCAAGACATGACATTAGGCCCGTGCCTGTTTCCCAATCCTTTTCAATCTTTGAATAATTATTTTTTTTCATATAAAAAAAAGAGTAAATAACTAAACAGGAATTAAGAGGAGTGGAATATTCTGAACACAGAGACACTCTACCTTCGTAATATATTTCCGTGCGAAAGCACACTCTATCTGTGGGATATAATATGGCGACATTTTTATATTGGGGATTTAGACGTAGTTATATCTTACCTGAATGTATTGTTTTTGAACGAATTAAAACTGGCCATGGCTATCAAAGCTCCACTACAGGTACTTGTAGAATAGAAAATTTGTACTGCTGCATCAGCCCATACCTGTTATAATATAAAGACAATTTGTCCAACGTAAAGCCGTGTGACACGCAGTCCGACATGGGGACTCCTTATAGTATAAACAGTACGGTAAGAACAGGGACAATAATTCTGTAAAGAAATGTTCCACTCACGGCTCTTAATTTCGAAAGGTTTCCTGTCTATGAGTAGTTGATTAAATCCACAATCTGATTAAAACACATATCCAATTTCGTTTCGTTTTTTATAGATCAAAATTTCGTTTTTACTTGTCTTTACTACTCTTGGAGCTGGAAGACTTGTTATTTAAGTCGTGTTCTGCCTGAAATGAGGGGTCAGCCAATCAAATGGTCTGTCGAATCGACCGTTTGACCTTTTCATGCGTGGAACTGTGGGTAAATATTACCAGCGGATAGAAATCAAAACAAAACAAAAGTAGATTTTAAAACCATTGCGGTCGCTAATTGGTTAATCGAATGACTGACGTTATCGGGTCAAATGTTCCGTACTTGATACCTGACGTCATAGAACGTGAGCTCCCACTATAACTTGTTAGATCTACATGAGTGTAGGCCATTGAAAGTATAAAAAACGAAATATAGATCTATATTTTAATTTGATTGATTAAACCCAGGGAGTTTGGAATATACAATCTCAACACGCCTGACCTGTAGGACGACTACGAAGCGTTGGATGGATAAAAGGACAAACAGGAGTGGTGACAATATATTATGTACAGATATATAAAGTGTGTAAAAAATGGTATCATACTGCTTACCCGTGGTTCAGCAATACGATCTAACTTGGGATCTAGGTAGTATGTGATACCATCATAATAGCCTTCTAACGTTAGACCACGTACTAATAAAACTGTTAATAGCACATACGGCAGTAAAGTAAATACGTAAACAACCTGTAAAATTGTTTAAAAGGTTTAAAATTAATAAATAAATAGTCTACTAATTAAATAGCAACTGCTTAAAGATACATTATGGGAGATTAGATAAAACTAGAAACTAGATAATGTAAAGGTAATTTGCTGAAAATATCAGCCAAATTGATCCACTATGAACCGTGATTTAAGCGACTGAAATTTCCGCCGACCACGATCATCATTACTAAAGTCAGTACGATAAAAATCATAGTCTCGATTATCCATTTTTTGATTTTATTATCAATGAGCGTTTGGCTGCATATAAGATTCTAATCCAGTCAATATCGAAGGCTAGCGTTGTCATCTAGATTTCATTATGGCCTGGATAAGTTAATCTATGTCTAATTAATAATTTAGATATAATTTCAGGGCCAAAGAAATAGTTGCAATAGGCAAATTTAGTTCTTAAATAATGCATGTATAATATCGATACATCAAAGTTAACAATGATAATTTCAAATTGTACTAAATAAAATTTAAATTCTCATGTCGGAGGATACTACGGTCTCTTGTTTAGTCCCCACCCCACACCCAAAATTGTGTAATATATGTAAGTAAACCTATATGCTTGGGTAAGTGAGATAATTCCCGTCGGCAGTCAAAATAGGAACTTAAAAAACAAATGTAAAAGTTTACCTTGCCAATAGATTTGACGCCTTTAATGAGTACCAGAAACATGATCGTCCATGTCAAGAGGTTACTTAATACCAATCTCCATTGAAATCCACCAGCTTCACCTATACCGCTTGTTACACCCAACACAAAATTACTGCCAAACAAAAAAAAATATTTGAGAGAACTACAGCAACTCTAAGTACAAAACGACGACCCTGAAACTTCCCCCTGGTAGGTCTATTTTAATTTAAACAATAGATACAAATCCCAAAGCAACAAATTGGAAGACATGCAACCTCAACGGTATCACCCCGTAGTACTGTAGGGGCTACTTCAGGCAGTTTATAGGGGTTTTTATGGGTTTTTTTTTTTTTTAGTAAACCCGTAGGCCACGTAAGACTTACGCGTCACTTACATGTGACCTTGCGGCTAGTCTGCGAGCTATTAGAGACTTTTGGCAAGCATAAATTCTTAGTGCGTATCGCGTATGCGTATGGATTTTGTGTGTGACGTCATCAATGTGTGTGTATTTCTCATACGTGCGACGGCACACGCATACGGCAGCCCGTGTCGAACAGCTTTCATACGGAGAAGGTCCGTATAACATTGCCCTCTTTTTAGACGCTGAAATGTTGTATCATAGCGTTTTTATGAATCTATGTGTATCTTAGAACACGGAGGTGTATATTTGATGTGAATTTAATCATAATAAAGACTGGAATTATTTTTTCATACTTTTCCTGTCTGTCTGCACGCTATGGTTGATCTACGCGCTATTAAGGTAGATATTGGACCTTGCAAATCTGTAAATGATGTGATTCTATGGTAAAGGGGTGTAAATGATAAATTAGTGAGGCCAAAAATAGCCGTCGAGTCGATTAAGTCAAAGACCTTTTTTTCATAAGATGCGAAATTATTTTTTTTTAATGCCTCAGCGACTGTCGAGTGACTTCACGCACTCCGAGAAATTGAAGGCAAGGCACTTGACTAGTACTGATGGTGATCTTGGTAGACAACTGCCATCATGCAGTACAGAACTAATCTCAGCTCAGTAACGCATACGTACGCGGCGCAAGAATTTGCCAAAACTCTAAAACTACTCTGACGCAACGTGTGACGTATACGATACGGATACGGGATACGGATAGGGTAAATGCCACTTGCCAAAAGTCTCTAATATTGACTTTTGGCAAGCAAAAATTCCTGGTCCGTATCGCGTATCCGTATGAATTTTGCGTGTAACGTCATCAATGTGTGTGTATTTCTCATACGTGATACGGCACACAGATACTGCAAGACGTATCGAACAACTTTCATACGGAAGAGTTCCGTATAACATTGTCGTCTTTTTACCCCCTTTTTTGCTGCTTTTAGACGCTGAAATGTTACATCATAGCGTTTTTATAAATCTATCTGTATCCTAGAACACGAAGTGACGAAGGTGTATATTTGATGTGGCTTTAACAATGGTAAAGACTGGAATTTAATCATTATTTTTGATGTTTTTTTCTCGAGATTTCCATACTTGTCCTGTCTGTCTTTATGTTGGTTGATCTTCGTGTTAAATTTATGGAGGTGGAACCCTTCAAATTTGTAATGATTCTATGGTAAAGGGGTATAAACTTTCTGAAATTATACGTTAGTCAAACCAAAAATTACAGTCGAGTCTCCCTCGTTAAATAGCAGGCTAGGCACTTGGCTAGTACTGATAGTGATCTTGGTAGATATATTCTGCTATCGTGCTGTAATAGAACAAAGTTCAAGGCAGCGACGCATACGGATGAGACGCGAAAATATGCCAAAACTCTAAAACTACATTGACGCAACGTATCACGTATACGATAAGGATACCTGATACGGATAGGAAAATTCCGCTTGCCAAAAGTCTCTATTTAAACCCTACTATCCGTGGGTTTCAAAACACGTACGATGGCTAGTGAGCTAGACTTTAGCCTATTTACTATTATAATATTATTTCACCGTGTCTATACTACCGACTAACAGGTGGAGATTATCTATATAGAATTTTTTTTATATATAAAACCTACTCACCTATAGTATTCTTCACTAGGTGAAAAGGCACTTCCGGTGTTATCTATTTGACCTGTAGATGAAGTATTAACAGGATGATTTATTTAACAGCATTATCTTGTTGTATAAGTATCATTGAGATAATCTGTAAACTTACTGCAGTGAAGTATCATTGAAATAAATTGTTAACCTATTGCAGTTAAGTACCATTGAGATAGTCTGTGAAATATTGCAGTGAAGTAATAATGAGATAAAGTGTTAACCTACTGCAGTTAAGGTCCATTGAGATAATCCGTAAATTACTGCAGTGAAGTATTATTGAGATAAATTGTACACATACTGCAGTTAAGTACCATTGAGATTATCTGCGAACTTACTGCAGTGAAGATAAGTATTATTGAGATAATCTGTGAACTTACTGCAATTAAGGTACGTATTTCTGAGATAATCTGTGTCGTTTGTATCTTGACGGCAATTACACGTATTCCATTCATTCAAACAATCAGTCCACGGTAGCACATCCGTTAAAGATGCAAAAAAGTAATGTATACAGGTTGCTATAACAACACTATAATATATCATGATCAAACCCATGACCGTCACCATACACATCCCAACACCTGCAATAAAAAAAATATTCAGCTAGGTATCGTGTATTGTAATAGGAAGTTCAAGCAGCTAACAGTCGTTTACATTTTTTCTTTGGAATTTTTAGTTTTGACACTAAATGGTGCGCCTCATGGTGTTTCTATAATTCGTTCTTACATCCTGCACTTCAGTAGTGTTCCTACTATCGGATTAAAGGAGGTTTTCATCTGTCAGAGGGTTACATCGAACATTTTAAAATGTAAATAGAATTTGAGAGAAATCCTCCAAACCATGGTTCAGTTTTATTTCAGTAATTCGCTAGCGCTTAAGCGTCTATGGTGGTTGGGGGAAACCGGAGGACTGGACAGGCGACCCCATCCCTTGCCACGTACAAGCGGAGAATCGACAAACGCCTCTTGACTCAATTTGACTCAATGACAGACCTTCTGATCAAAAGAGCATTAACAATTAGCCCACTCAGTCCTCAGTAGATTTTAAACTCTATACAAAACTTGTTACCGAATTAAACCACCTACACGATATTACCCATGGGAAGCAGCGACACCAGCTTAAATCGGATTAACCGCTTTGTCTCTGATTTAAAGAAGCTGAAATGAAGGCAATACATGTCAGGATGATTAAGAATATATCTATTCGTGTAGAGTATGTTGCATTACTGAAGATCGACCCACAAGATCAACCGAAATTCAGTACGTTTTTTTCCCATTAAATGGACTATCCAGATTTAAACAGAGTATCAAAAATAAAAGTCTGGGTATGTATGAAATTTAAGCGCCAAAATAGAGAGGAATGATTATTTACCTTGTCTCAAAATTTCAGATCAAAATATTGAGTCATTTGGGCGTCAACGTCAAAACTGTTTATCCGGACACGTAACCCTTCTACGATTTCGGGTCAGATTTTCTTTGGGTGACCTGATAATCGATTACGTTCCTTTAGAGGTCTATACAATGAATGTCCCATGTATTGGACTTGCCAAGAAAGGTAAATTGCATCTATACATTAGTATTATAAAATAAAGTCGGGTATTACACAGACACCGGTCTCCATTTCCAGATGGAGACTGGCGGGTTTAAGTTGTTTGAAAACGTATCACACATGTTGAGTAGTAGCTCGGCCCTAAGGTAAACAATTTAAACACGGGGGGGGGGGGGAGGTAGGGTATCGCAGAACTGACCCAAATCAAAGACGTTCTAAACAATGACACAGCTCTTCGTATTCTACTCTAGATATATAGATTATCCCCGATGACAATAAATTACAACCATGTACTTATATATTTTAGGCCAGGTATAAATTCAGTATTTATCTTAAAGTAGCAATAGTGTTATAGATTTATAATAGTCATGCACGTTCAGTGTTCACGTTAAGTCTTTGTAGCTATCTACAAACTTAAAGGAGCTAAGTCTTTAACTCAATATCATCCAAAATCTTCAACATACAAAACACGAATTATTTGTCAATTTTAATCAAAATTGATGATGTGATCTTACCGGAAAAAGTTGGGCTTCTGATATCCAATATTTAAGACAAAATAAATATTTTACCATTGGTACACGAATCGTGTACCATAATGCGCTTCAGCCCCAGTTCTAACAAGAGACTCGAGGAACGAGGCTAAAAACATTGTACCAAATCAAACGGCGCATGTAGACTGGAATAACTAGACGCTAAAAAAAATGCCTTCGGTTGACATTTCTGGTTTATTTTGCCGAACATATCTGATTTGAAATTAGAGTAAAACGGAAACAGTTGAATGCAAATCAGTTTATATACATTCATATTACAGTATTATATGCGTTGCGACCCACTTGAGTCAATTTCTAGGTCCCAAATGTTAGCGATTTAGCTCCTTTAATGAATCACTGAACCCTCCATATTTCCCGAATTCTTAACTTTCAAAAATTAAGAGTGGTTCCCAAATGCCTCTTAAGCTATTGCCCCCTCCCCCTATCCCTTTCCATCCTAAAGTAGAAATAAATTCTCTTTATTAAATATATAGTATGCCAGAGCTAATCTGCCTGTTATAAACTATTTATTAAACATTTATTAACTTATCCAAACCATAACCAAATCCCGACGTCATCTTATGTGTTGGATTTTCACTGGATTTGAATCCGATCTGCTGATCAACGCTTATTAATGATTAAATCCAAAAATGGATAATCGAGATTATATTTTTATCGTACTGACTTTATTAATGATGATCGAGGCTAGACTTAAAATTCAATAGCGTCACGGCCCTGGCAAAGTTTCCCACAAAGCTCACTGTATTAGTAAGTGCAGGAGGACCGCACTATACGAAAAACAAAACCCCATAAGATTAACCTGCGGAAAATATCAAATCTAGTGAATGGATTTGGGGGCCAGCCGTAAGCGTCCACTGTGCTGCACAGTCCCGGGCCTGTTATGACCTAATTTCATTTCATTTCTAAACAATAGAGTAATTAACTACTTTATGCAATAGTAGCGAGGCAACTGGGGGGTCGTTTATTATTTTAATAACATGTTTCTTTACTTTTGAGAACTTAACAACTAAAAGAAATATAACCCCACCCCGGAAACAGTCAGTTCTTTATTTATATTTACTATTTATACACGTTTTACAAACCTGGCCAGCAAGTTCTCATATGTAGTAATCTACAGACTGATTATATGGAATTTGATTCGCCCTGGTGTTGTTTACGTAATGATGCCCCTACAGTTCCCCTCATCGCCTTTCATATCTTCTGATTGCCCTATTTTGGTGTTTTATACATTGGGCAGTACTCAAGAAACCTGTGAGTACCTGATCTTAATTAAGATGCATCCAATAAGTGCGATTAAAAACTGATTATGACAATTAATTGCATATTCGTCTGATCTGTATATAGACCAATGTCTTTTCTTTTTAATTTACTCTAACGTTTTCACGCTGATTCAGTGATTTAAACAAATCCTAGTTGAATGAACCAGCTCCATACTTAAGATTTTTATGGTTTTATGAGATCAATACATCATTCTACCATTAAGACACTGGCGTATTTGAATCTATACTTTATACAGGATTGTATTTTAAGTTTTACACCTAATGCATGATATTGCACCAGGCTACCGTTAAGACATTTTTAAGTGTACTTAAAGCGAGAATTGCATAAACCTAATCATTTCTATTACTCAGTAGGCTGTTAAACCACTACTATAAAATCATTCTCAGAAAAAATTGAAATAAATTCTACTCGCCAACGATATTTGAAAATTGTATCATTTTTATTTCAGATCACTGGATTACGATGTCTACACAAGGGAAGAGAGTTGTCTTGATTGCTAAGGTCCGTGGTGATGCCTGGTTGAACGTGTCTTTTCAAATGTGCACACGTGACAATAACACCATAAAATCAAACGTTGGATTTTAAAAGAAAATGAAAGATTTGCCAGTTCCTCAACTGACACAAGTGAATAATAGTATTTAGGATAATTCTTTAACAAGGTAGGACTGTGTGTATAGATGTCATGTATTTTAAGTATTTATTTTAAAATGTTTTAAACATATGATTTTAAAAAAATGAAAATGGCACTCTTGCTTTAATATAGGTTTTAACATATGATTTTAAAAAATGACATTCTTGCTTCAATATAGGTTTTCTAATACCTAATGCATCATAAAAAGTCACAATACTGGAATACTGAAGAGTGGGTGTCCCCAAACTCAGGCTGTTTATACCCGCGTCTTTCTCAGGGAACAGAAAGACACGAGATGGCGATTTGCGCGGGCAATTCTTTTACCAGTGAATATTTCATTTACATGCTATCCTAACGTTTAAGATATGATGTTCACCTGGAACGTTGTAAACAGTTACATTTATTAAGATAGCAACGTAGATAAACAATATTATCTAAGTGATATTCATCTAGGAAAACTTCAATGTCGCCATAACTTTTACTGGGAAGTGATAACGGAATTTAAAGAGTAAAAATAACTTTCGACAAGGAAATATTTCTTTTTGAATAATATTCTATTTACATTTAATTATCAAAAATCTAAGAACTGGCCCACTTATCGTAAGTCGTTTACGAGGATTTAACTTCTTGCAAACCATTCCTAAATGATTGATTGTTGACAAGTGTGAACGATGGTGTGGCAGACTTCATTCAAATTTTGCATACAATTGAATTTAAAAATTGTCGATGTAAGTCAAATCACATAAAATCTAGACTTATTTATGTCCTTAAAATAAACATAGATTGCTCGGTCGCTTCCCTAAAGTTCTGAAAGGAAACTACATGAATTCAATTAAAGGGCACACGGATTAATCGGATTATTGATAGTCACCCAATCGATATACACCTATTGCTTAAGTTTCCAATTGTGTGTTACTTTTATTTAATGTCTGAAAATGATCAAACGCATACACAATTTGAGATAAAACTTCCCCCATGTTATTAAAGGGACAATAACATTCTTGCTGGCTTGGTAGCTCCAGAAAATAAATAATACCCTTATTCTAATTACTAGATGTTTAAATGTCCTACCTGTTGTGTAAATTATCCATTACAACCTATTTTATTTGTCCAGAGGGTTCGAAAATATTTTAAAATCCATATTTGAAAAGGTTTACGTTAGACTTTTCAAATCAATTGGTTGAATTTTTCCAATTTTTAAATTAGGTCCGTTAAGATGAAATTTATATCATCATTTAATTGGAATATTCTAAAATAATACGATTTGTTGACCAGAATGAAGATTGGGACATATTTTTCAGTTACAACAAGAGTGTTATTGGGGCTTTAAGGTTGAATGCCCAGAATGATTGACACTAACGTTTATATAGGACAATTAAATTGCGACCTGTGTTGTGATAATTTGTTCATTAAAAGTGCGATAACTCTATTACCTTTAAATATTGGACTTATGTTGCCAGCAGCAGCTACTGGACCAAGACTAGTAAACTGTCCAAAACTGATATCCAGACAAAACAGTGGTATTCCAATTAGTATAAGACAGATAAAATATGGTACAAGAAAGGCCCCTGAAACAAACGATATTAAAAGCAAAAATTAGTAATCGGAAAAATTAAAGTCTGAAATATCAATGTAAAAAACAGACGGCTTATATGATCTTCCCAGCCTCCCTCGTATTTAGACAAGAACTTTACAATAGACTTAATTCGATAGTACCACCCAAAGCAATTTTCTTTACTTCTCTCTGTGGGATGCCAATGGGCTTTCAGTCCAAGTTTCTTATTCAGTTATAATGTCCAGGCGTTTGTCTTAGTGGTATGCAAAGGATAAAAATCACGACAAAAAATTGACATATGTAATTTTGTCAGATTGAATTTCTTACAAGTGAATTCCGGTTGACCTACCTCCACCGCTGGTATACGTCAAATATGGAAACCTCCAAACATTTCCCAAACCAACGGAACATCCTATAGACGTTAAAATAAACTCCAACTGCGATCCCCATCTTCCCCGAGAACTTTCTGATTCCTGCAGTAAAAAGAGTAAACATATCTTCACTATATTTTGAAAATCAGATAAAATAACTTACTGTCCTAATAAAAGTACTAAATTTTCCATCTGGACCTATGAAAAGGGTACACTGCGCTGGTAAGGTTAAAACGGAGTGGAACCCTAACACAAAATAATATACTAATATTTCAATGCGGCGTCCAGAGGCGTTTTATAGCTGAGGCGCCGGAGGCGCTAGCATCCTCGCGAAAAAAATCAAAGAAGTTGAAAAAATAAAACGGGAAAAAAATGCTAAAACCGATGAGAAAAATGAAAATGTACCCTAGTTAGGGAGGGCCCTAAAGGCAGCCAAAAGGCCTCCACGTCTGACAAAAGGGCCCCTCTGGCCAAGGGAAATGGCCCCCGAGCCCGAGTCAATCCACTATTGAATAAGAGTGCAGTCATTGCAATTGCATGAAAATCATCAATCAAGAAATCGCCTTTTCTGAAAACCTACTAATAACCTATTCAGGAGAGAGATGACTAGGCCCCCAGTGTGGTGGTCTTGGTTGGCGGAGCGATCATTTCTTTGCTGTATATATTTCCAGGATTACGCGTGCTGCTTGCACAATAGGCCCACTCCACCATATTCCATTAATTATTATTTGATTGAGCTACCGCTACGTACAAGCGATTTGTTTCTCATTCAGGCTTCAGACGAGTATCGAATTAGGCCCCGGTCCTCAGATTAAACCGGCCTAGAAGGGCCTGGAGGATATGTCAATGCTCTAAAATGATTTTCTAATTTGCAAAATTTCTCGACCTCCGACCCCCTCCCCCCAAAGAGGGGCCTCAAAATAGCATAGCATCCGCCATGATAAACCTTAAAACGCCCCTTGCGGCGTCCATTCAGGGCGGAGATCTTTTCTCGAAGTAGGAAGTTATTCGTGTGCAGAATTGACTATTGAGTGCTTAGAAGGTGAATGAATATCTAATGAGGTAAATTGATTTTCTAAATAAAGTCAGAAAAGGGCGTTGCCCAACGAGATTCAAGGATACCAGTTGGATAAGGGATTTGATCGGCCGACATCTATTTGACCTAGTGGGTACGAGGAAACCATCGCACACATTGGAATGCACATTTGTGTCGATTTGTTGTTTTAAAAGTAATATCTTTTCTATGTATACCAAGAATAGCAATTTAAAGTTTCCGTGTCTTAAAATCCTCTGTAAGAAGTCAGAATGCAACCACTGACGTAATTATTATGCCCAGCATGAAATCGTTGTTTTAAAAGTGATATCTTTTCTATGCATACCAAGAATAGCAATTTAAAGTTTCCGTGTCTCAAAATCCTCTGTAAGAAGTCAGAATGCAACCACTGACGTAATTATTATGCCCAGCATAAAATCGTCCATGTAAACAGAACATCGATAACACAGTTCATGACCCCAACAAATTAAACACAACGTGAAAGCGTACGCCTTAGCTTGCCGTGTGAACTCGTCCAACAGAGAAGTGACCACAAACACACAATAACCACACCCTGCTTCGTACACAACAACCGTAACTACTACTTTGCAATCATTATTTCTTTACCTACCGACATGTTGGCTGAATTTTGGAAAGAATAAATAAACGACCGAGTAAGAGTAATATAGCCAATCTCTGCCTATAGATAATTTATATTGAGGAGATTTAGTTATCTCTGTCTACGATTGAAAGTACTTATATCTAATTTACAACGTCATAGATACATCAGTATTTATATTGATAATTCAGTCACATTCAGTTAACCCTTGTCACCCCACAACCTACAAATTCACTATTTACAGTGATGTTACAGTCTATTCTTACTTCAAAGTTCATATGCTTACTGTAAAGGTAAGGAGGGGTGTGGGGGTGAGGTGGATAGACGAATGGTTAGTGTGCGCACGCTTTATCATACGGGCTGTCATTGAGTCAACTGACGTGGTTTCGAATCCCCGGTTGTACGTGGCAAGGAGTAGGGTGGCCTGTCCAGCCTCGTGGGTTTTCTCAGGGTACTGCTGTTTTCCCCCACTGCATAAAACCCCTACGCGCAAGCGAATTATTGAAATAAAAATTTTACCATGTGTTAGTCCCGAAATGACCTGGTTTGTGTCGAGTGGAGGTTAAACCCCATTTTTTTCTCTCTCTCTCTCTCTGTAAAGGTAAGATTTGCGTGCACGTCAAGATGTACAACACAGGATCTCGGGTTTTTGGTCAAATCCATACGATTTGACTGTTTTTTCTCGCCAGGAACCGCGTCCTGCAACACTGACAAGGCTATCCCAGAAATGATAGCGAGAGACGTTTGAAAAAAAAAGTGTGTAATCCATTGGGTAAAACAAACAAACACCAAAAATATATTGGATTTAATTTAATTTTATGTGCTATTTACTTTCAAAGATGAGAATTTGCCATAGCTAAACGAACTGTAGGCGTAACCTGAGATATCTAAACGAAATAATGCTAGATTCCCACCGTCGTACGATGCGTTGCGATAGGATTGGTCCTGTTAAGTCCACGATCTGGTACTTGCAGGCGCGGATCCAGAATTTTTTGCTAAATTAGATTCAATTTGGTGCATTCTGACGTATTTCCGGAAAGTAAATTCCAAAATTACAGGTCTAAAAATCGCCAATAAAATCGCATAAAATTTTTTCAAGCCTGAGCAGGGGGGGGGGGGCGGGGGTCCGGACCACCTGGACCCCCCCCCTCTGGATCCGCGCCTGACTTGACGATACGTTCGGATGCGTTTCGGTACGATCAACACGATTTCCACGTTTGCCATCAATATATGATAGGATCACCACGATCAAAACATTTTAATCGTAGCGCGAATCGTGACAATGGTAACCTTGCATAATTAAGATTTGTTTACAAATCCCCCTTATTGAAACTCAAGCGAAATGTGGCGAATTATTGATAGAAATACCACTGCCGATAAAGCCAGTTTAACACCTTTAACAATAGATTTAACCCCTATAAGATATTGTTATCTGCGATGATGTAAGCATTTCATAATATACTTGTTTTAAAACTACATGTATGTAATGCGAGCAAATCAAACAACAAAGCACAAACAGGAAAACACAAAAAGGAAAAAAAAAAACCACCAAAGCCGGATCCCCCCCCCCCCCAAATACTTCAATTGTATTCTTTTTTACCACGTATAGTGGATTGGATTACGTCAGCGATTAAACGCATTCAAGATATCCCCCTTCTCCAAAGGTAACTGTTGTCAATTAAAAGTCATCTTTTGAATTCTGGAGATTGACAATGCATTCATTATTCTCAGCTCCCATACTATTCTAAAGTGATGAGTGTGCTTGGTACGACTGCAGCAGCTTCTCGACATCGTGGGGGTGGGTATGTGTGTGTGTGTGGGTGAGTGTGTGTGTGGTTAACAGCAGTTTCTTTCCTCAGATAATATTTATGGTTTAAGGATGTCAAATCAGCTCTGATTTTGGTTTGCAGGCGAACCGTTTTTCCATATGTTATGACGTAGGGGCAATGACGACTATCTTGAATGTGTTCCAAATTGTAGGGTATACATGTAGTTCAGGAACTGGGTTTCAGCTAAATGCCATTTTCCACAAAAGTTAAGGTTTTGAGGTGCATCAGGTGAGTAAAGAATTAATCATCTTTTACAAAGTAACCTGGAAATCATACACTACGATCTTTTCATTTTAATTGTTGTTTCCCTATTATTTCTCCATTAACCCGCGAAAGAGGGCCCTCAAAATACTATAGCCTCCGCCATAATAAACGTTACCCCCCCCCCCTGCCATTATGCCAAATGGGAAAAGTAGACTTTGTATTCGATTGTGCTTGATTTTTATGTAACTCATTTAAAAATGTGTGCACCACAACCCTTCCATAGGTCACATAATACACCATCGGTTTCCAATACGACGGCCTTGCTGCTAGGGACAACTACTGTAGTTGCCGCCAACTGGCAGCAACCGGGAGCAAGATTCGCACTAAAAATAGGCTTATCACATATTTCTAAAATATGATAACTTTGGCAGGCAGTTTGAAAAAAAAATCACACGACCTACCGATGTACTTTTTTTTTTCTGTGTCACCGCACAGGTACATGTGGACAGGAACGCCCATCTATGTCAATGTGATTTTTTCAAAATTTTTAATTTTGTTTTTTTCTTCTTCATATTTTTTCAAAAATTTTATAATCTTCTTTATTTTCTTCCTATCTGGTGCTAAAACATATATTATTTACGATCAAAATGTTCGTATTAAAAATTACATCTTCTGATGTATATATAAAAGAGAAAGGTAAGACACACTTCTGTTGACATTTTTTGATTCGTGAGTTACACCTGTCGCTATTTAATTCAAAATCGTGAATAAAATTGTCTTGCCTTACAAATCAACCAGTCGGCTCCATTCGATATATATTACTTTCGAGAAAAACATATATTTTAAATTTTTAAAAAATATTGTCGATGTACGCACGCCGAATTGAGCAATTGCCAGTTGCCCCCCAGTTGTCGATCAAGGACGTTACTTCCAATCGCTGTGTCGATGTACGCCGTGCTCTAGATGGCCCAAACAATCCCATGCGTTCCAAGATCTGCTAAGCTTTATGTACAAAATATTTTTTCCTTGAAATTTTGTCATTCTTCTGAAATTTTAAAATTGGTTTTCTGTTATTAATCATATTTACGAGGATTTAATTAAAATTACTATTTTAAACAATGTCAACTAGACTTTTAATACACGGTTCATTGAATATTAAACTATTATTAACTATATGTTTTATCCGAGTTAATCCAGTAGATTTGTTTCTACATAGCACATATTTTATATAATTATATGATGTATATTAGTGTTAATAACATATAAATATAGGTATGAGATTTCATATCATTTCGCAGGGTTTAAAGTTGGGGTACCTTTAAGGAATTTTATGTTGCTTTAGCACAGACCCTCCAGTTATGTGCGAAATGTTTTTCTGACTTCGGATGACCACATAATTGTTTTGTCACCTTTGTTGTTATATTTAAAATTGGTTTTTGGATCAGGAACTGTTACCCAAGCGCCCATCAGCGTGTTGTTGGTCATGCTTTTCGAAACAAGTCTAAGGCTCTTCAAATTCAATCACAAACGACATGAAACATGGCATGTGTTCCTTTTGACGTCACAATTCCAAGATGTCGGGATGGCCCCATTCTCGGTTCCCGGGCCATAGTAAGGATTGATTCGCACAATCAATTGATTTCAAAGTACTGTTGGTGGTTTAATACAGAATAGTTTCCCTGAATTCATATAAAAATACAGAAAAGGCTCTCGTGAAAGAAGGGTTTCGAAAATTGTTGGATGACTATTGAGTTGACATGGCTAGACTATAAATTAGCTTAGATCTACGCCTTGACTAAATATAATGTATAGATTAAAAGAGACTATAGCTTTAATTAGAGGAGAGAAGTTGTAATTATTGCTGTAGGGAAACTAAACAATGGGTATATACCATGAACACAATATATCCATACTGGTCTGTTAACACAACATGTAGTTCCAAGGATTAAAATGACCATGGTGAAATATTATATAATTAATGCCTTTTCTATGTTTTTATTGGCCAGTGCTGGTAAGTTGTTTGGAATTTTTTTGCAGAAGCTTTGGAAATTTGTCCAGCTTCAGAAATTTGTATTTTTTTCCAATGTTTCTTATAGTGAAAGCGAATGGTTTAAACCTCGCAAAATAAGGTGCGTGTTTTATGTAACTACATAGTACAAATCAAACTTGTCTTAAAGATCTGTATGGACTCAAACTAAAGACTATTTGTAAAAGCATTGAACATTAACTCCAATGAAAATTCTGGAATTGAGAAAAATATTTGCGTGGAATTAAAATAAAGCAATCTTTGTAAAACGTTTGTATTATTGCACGGATTCTATTTTGACTGGTTGTGTTTTACTTTAGTTTCATTGTGCACTTTCAGATTTGTTGCCCTTTACAGCAAAGTCTGGTACCCTATGTTTGGATTGCCAGGAAACACCACAAGCCAATCTTGTTTGTTTAGCAAACGAGAGAATAGCATTTAAAGGGATATTTTATGGTGCCAAACGGACGGACAACTCTTGCCAGAAGGGAACTAAATTCAAATGCAACGGAGCCACCCCAAGTTGCTGTCTCCCGGACATAAAGACCGACTGCGTGATTCAAACCGTTAAGGATTATTACACACCATGTACTGGAAGACAGACCTGTTCCATAACCTTCTCTGATGATACGATGACCTGTCCCAAATCACCAGCTATTACCAAACCGAATTATGCTGGCATTAGTTATTATTGTATTCCAGGTGAGTTTAGTGATTCTTTGGACACAATTGGATATGTTGTGCCTTACCATACCCGTCTCGTGTACCACAGCTGCCACTACATGTAACTACAGTGAAATAGATCCGATAGGTAAAGGTTAGTTTTTATCAAAGCCAACTATTAAGTTTTAACGTTGATGATAGTTGGGACGTTATACTCTAATTTAAATGAACTATTACCTGAAGACTGTAATGCACCTGACACGATGTACTTACCTAGGTACAAAGTTCATAGTGAACATGGGTTTGGAATTTGTCGCGGCGGGAAACATTGTACAGTCATTGATGTCAATAACCAGGTTTCCCAATTCTACTTTTCAAAGTGCAGTCATTTAATTCTTCATTCTTGGTCACAATTCTTCAATTACATACATAGTATGTAATAAATAAACGGGACCTGTAACAAGAACATGAAAACAATGTCAAATTTGAGTGAACAGGCAGTAGACGTCTTTAATTGGGAAATTATTAGAATGATATTACTTGATAACAATATGAAGTATGGAAACCTATCTTCACCAACATACAATAAACACACAAAACAATTATATTTTTTAGAAGCTCAGTTTCTGAAAGTTGAAGGTAATTCGAAGCTTTCTGGTACCACGGTTTATCTGATAAATACTAACTATCCTGCAGCTATGTCTGCATTCAGTACCATTCGATGCTCCATGGAGACCGAATGTGGAAAAAAGATTAAACTGGTGGCACTGGACGTCTATTTAACGCACGAGAAGGACGCAGGCTGTCAACAGATCATACAACTAAAAGACGAAACGACCCTGGTCGGAAAAGACTGCTTCACTAATAATAATTTCCGAACTGAAGAATATCACGTCAGCAAGGCAAATTTCATGACCTTCACCATAACAAATCAGCGGAAGGGTAAAGGAGGCTCGTTTGTTTGGCTGGCTGTTATGGGTAAGTTCGACAGAATTTGAGTTCTAAAATTTATAATTCAAGGCGATTTGGAGAATCGGTTTCGTGATTTGAGACCTGGAATGTTACTATTCCAGGAAACATTTAGGGATATGTAAAAAAAACCTGGTCCCCACTTGCCAAGAGTATGGCTTTTGGATATGTCTCGGTAACTTATGGATGGTATGTAGGGGATGGTGAGGCACTGAAACTAAAAGATCTCGATTGTGCACGGCAGTCACCAGTAGCACGTTTAATGACAAACATGGAAGATATATATACTTTGGCCCATTTTTACTTTCAAAAATTTTGTTTTTCTTCAGAATCTACATTTACAGCTGAAGTGGCGGTTACCTGTGGAAAAAATGCCGCTAAAACAGCTAAAAGCTGTACAGCCAGATCTATAAGTAAGGATTTATTACAGACCTTCAGAAAAGATAAAATGTCTAAACTGGTATTTGCTTAAAGTTGCATTATTGTCTATTGCATGTCTTTATGACGTCAAATGTGGCTCCGATTTTAAGTTTAACGATAAAATAGATAATCTATTACCAAGAACAGTTTCTGCGATAAACAACCTACCCTATTTTAAAAAAACCCAACTTAAAACATAATTTGACTGAAGTCTCCAATATATTCATTTCGCATTATTTTAGCAAGCGCGATCTGCTATTTACATATTGCATCTTTAAATTAAATACGGTATGTAATAAAGTATTCACCAAAATAAAGGTAAATTGGCCACAACTCTCAACATTTATCAAATTTAATTGCTAATTGGGACGTTAAACCCCTTTCCGTGTCATTGGATATATTTATCATTGTCTAAAAGTCTATATTTATCTATACATATCGTACCGTTAAATAATCAGCATCTCTTCGTATTGAGTTTACAGAACAGAATTAATCTTATCTGCTTAATTTAAATTATTCTTACTGATAAATACCCAAGTCGAATTATAAGGGTTAATGATTTTTATTCAGATGAGGTAACAGTACTTAACCAAGATAATCCAACCACTACTACTACTACTACTACTACAAACAGTACACCGGAAGGTAATTCACTTCAATTTATTCGTTTAGCCTTCTGGAATGACCGTTATACGTGCTATCTGAAAAGAGTAACACTAACATGACGTCCAAGCATAAATTTAAACACGTCAAAATTTACAGGTATTCATAACCCTATCTGTGGAATTCAGGTGCACTATGTCTCAATCTGGATGCAATGTTTATGCAGAATCGATACAGGGGTGACAATATTGGACACTGAGCTGTCAGTATTGCATACTGAGTTGTCAGTATTGGATAGTGTGTTGTCAGTATTGGATACTGAGATGTCTGTATTGGATAATAAGATGTAAGATTAGGATGTTGAGCTGTCGGTATTGGGCACTGAGATGTCAGTTATTTTGTAAATACCTATGTCAAATTGTTGCATATCTCTCATTTATGAGATCTTTGGCATTCGTAAACCAAATTGATAATGCAGCTATAGCGGTTTTTATTTAATTATCCATTGATATTACAGAACCCGTTACAGGACAAAGTGCTAGCACTGTTGCAGATGATAGTCAAGCGAAGATCATTTCCATAACTTTAATAATGATACTTCTGGTAGCAATTGGAGTAGGCTTTGGTATTTACTTCTATAAGAAAAAGCATCAGGTAATTTAAGAAAAAAACTTTATAACGTGACCACAATGCAGCAGGAAATTTATTTAATATGTTTCTAAACTGCTTCAATGTGTCGTTGACTCTCATTTTTTCTAAAACATAGAAAGTGATTACAGCATTGGCAAAGTTAGGTATTCACAGGCTCTAAAGCCTAGCCAAGACAAAACCTCATAAGCAAAAAATAAAATAACCCATGAATAATACTTTGTTTTCTGCAGACAAAGGTACTACCAGGGGAAGATGACGAAGAAGAATGTGTTTCTGCCAGCACTGAAAGTATTTTACCTAAACAACAAGTTGTCAGATCTGCCCCCAAAGCAGAGGAACAAAATAGGGATGGTGTTCATAAACCGTCAACCTCTAGAGGCGATAGTCGTCGGTCCGATAGACTCTCTATTCCACCTCTACCTGAATTCCCAGCGCTACCTAATAGACATGGTGGAAGAGTATTACCAAGTCTAGGAATTACGCCACCAACACAGACAGCACCACCTGCTACAGAGATACCACGCAGGCCTACCAGACGAAAGATTTTGCCAAAAATTGGATCTCGCTTACCAAAGCTGCGTGACAGCGATGATGATGATTAATATGGCTTAATGACACATTACTTATTCGGTTGTGTTGACAAATTATTTAAGTCTGATTGTATAAAGCAAGTAATGCATCTTTATATTTTTTATACGTTGTTCACTTTTCGCCCATTACTTTCATCAATTAATAGTTTTACTTATTAGTTGTCTAGCTTACCGTTACTTATTATTACGAATAGAGAATGATGATGAAATGAAATGGAGTTTAACGTCTCACTTTTCTGGTCCACTCAGCTCACCACTAATAAGGGGACACCACTCTGATAAATTCCCAGAAACTTTCCCAGATAACACTGGGATCGAACCCATGTCTTTCTGATTAGCCACAGTGGCTGTAGGTGAAGTATGAAACAATCAGTTATTCAAAATCAGATTAAGTAGATACTAAAAGTTTTGTGTTATTTCTCTGTGGTTCATTGATCCTGGAATATTATACAATTACGACGAATTTAATCAGCCCCACCCACAATCGTCGCCACGATTAAAACATTACGTCAGAAAAAAACAACAACTGTGTTGTGCATTATTTTTGTGTTTGTTTTTATGAAATAAAATGGCCTAGGATTTGGACCTAGTATTTGTTTGTTCCATAGGAGACACAAACCTTTCAGTATTGTTATATAACTTTGATCACCGCCACTTTTATTGAAATAATAATCATAGAAGTTAAAGGTGAAAAATAGACAAAGAACTGGCCATTCTTGCTATAATGGTTCAAAAATATATAATGCCAAAATGAATTAAAGGGAAATTTTAGTCAAATTACTTTATTTTACGCTAAGTTATGGGTGTTTGAAGGTTTGACAGGATGTAGTGTAGTGGTCATAATTTCGATTATTCATTTTTATCGTTAAATTTTAAAATCTCACAATCGAATCTTGGACTTTCGATGCTATAGAAAGTTGATTATAGGCTTGCCATGTAAATAAATGTCCATATAATAGCTTTAAAATAAATTGAAGTCAAACAGAAAGATTTATATCATATGTATCTTTAAAGCCCAAATAACACTCGTGTTGTAGCTGAATAATATGTCCCAATCTTCATTCTGGTCAACAAATCGTATTATTTTACAATATTCCAATTAAATGATGATATAAATTTCATCTTAACAAACCTATTTTAAAAAATTGGAAAAATTCAACCAATTGATTTGAAAAGTCTAACGTAAACCTTTTCAAATGTGACTTTCAAATTTTAAAATATTTTCGAACCCTCTGGACAAGTAAACTAGGTTGTAATGGATAATTTACACAACAGGCAGGACACTTAAACATCTAGTACTTAGAATAAGGGTATTATTTATTTTCTGGAGCTACCAAGCCAGCAAGAATGTTATTGTCCCTATAAGCCAATGACGACATCGCTAAAACAAAATAAGCATATTTCAATAGAGACAATAAAACGACCAGGGAAGCTTGACAATAACTAACTTCATACCTGTTTCAGAAGACCATATACACTTGAAAATGAAATGAAATAGAGTTTGGCATCCCGCTGTTCTGCTCCGATTGGGCTGATGAAAACGGGCATATGCAATACAGTTTACTATGACGGAAATTTTGCCCGGACAGCGGCAAGGGATCTTATATGTGCACGCAAATATGTACACGGGAACTCTGTTTTTCGTCAAATCCGTCAAGGAACGGTATCTTTTATGTGCACGCAAAAGAGTACACGGGAACTCTGTTTTTCTTCAAACCCGTCAAGGCAAGGGGTCTTTTATGTGCACACAAAAATGAAACTCTGTTTTCGTCAACCCCGTCAACTCAGGGGATCTTTTATGTGCACGCAAAAATGTACACGGGAACTCTGTTTTTCAGCACACCCGAACGACTACACAGCTGTCCATGTCAGACCATCCTGCACAACTGACAAGAGGAAAGCAGGCCGTAAATTTTGCCCGGGCAGTGGCGCCACAGCTTACTATTATGTGGTCTTTAACATTATAAAATAGTGTACAAGGGATTTAGTTTTTGAGAAAGAGTTTTTCAATGACGGCAAATTTAAAAATCAGAGCTGCATCATGTTAGGCAGTGTTCTAATTACTTAGTCTACATTCCATGTCAAGGGATCGACCAATCACATTCTGTAACTATTCAACATAGTCAAAAAGGTTTTATTAAAATTAGACACTGGGTCAAGTACAAGTTTTCATTATATTATCCTGATGTAGGAGATGAGGGGGTGGGGTTGTTCTAGGGCCTCTCACCACTAACCTTGTTACCACTGTGCCTATCTATTAATCCTTCACTGAACTAAGTACATTTATGTATTATGTTATCCTGGAATCCCAAAACCCAGACAAACCATTCATATATGGTGGCTGTTAGCGGCCATTCTACATCGTCGACTTGTCGGGTTGTGAAGGCCACAAGTCGCGGCACGACAAAGCGAAATAATTGCATTTCGCGACTTGTCGCTTTGTCGCTTTGTCGGGTTGTGAAGGCGACAAAGCGACAAGTCGACAAAATCAACGCGACAAACTAACCCGACAATCGTCGCCCTCATTTTGTCGACTTGTCGGGTCAATTTTGTCGACTTGTCGCTTTGTCGCCTTCGACTTATTCACAACCCGGCAAAGCGACAAGTCGACAAGTCGCCGAAATGCAATTATTTCGTTTTGTTGACTTGTCTCTTTGTCGCCTTCACAACCATAACAAATCTTTCGATTTGGAAAGTCATTGAATAAATCAAAAATGCCATCGACACCAAACATTACTATACAACTAACTTGCAATGTGATTTTGCATCTATCACTATTAACCTTTAGTTGTTTTTAAAACAAAAATTTTAAAACCCCCCAAAATACAAATAAAATAGGATTTATGTTTCAACTTGGACTTATTCATTCAAGCTCAATGAACCCTGCTGAAATTCAGAGCAATTATCCGTGCCATAAAAACGCTGTAATCCGAGTGTTTCTGACTTAAAGACTGCCCATCTCGTCATGAGGGTGGGCCCTTTCGAAAGTCAGTTATTGCTTTAGTAATCAATCCTACTGTTCTGATCCGAGTGGGCTAATGAAGACGGACATACGCCATGCAGTGTGCCATGAGGGAAATTTTGCCCGGACAGCGGCACTATGATCTACACTTATATCGAATTCCAACTGTCAAGGGATCTTTTGCGAGCACGGCAATGTGTATACGGTGTCTCGACTTTTCGTCCAATCCGAACGACTAAACGTTGTTCCTTGTCAGGCTCTCTGTCCTACATCACTGACATTAAGGAGGAACCAAGCCGTAAAATCCTGATGAACTTTATCGACAAACGCATCGCAGAGATCGAACACGTACCAATGTCTCACCCGCTGAGCCACCGTGGTTCATTCTTGTTATCAATACCGGATAATCAATATATGGTTTACAGCATTTGATATATTGTGTACCACTTGGGATTATTTGTCCTCGCACTCCCCTTATAACCAAAGTCATTGAAAGAAAAGGAAACCAGTTGGGATATTGCTACTATACAGTAACTACAAATTATCAAAATGGTGAGCACCTTTACAAAAACAGAGATCATATGGTTTCGTTTGTTGCGTTAAGCTGTTATTGTGCCCAGATTTAAAGTTACTTCATTTAAAGATACATTTGCTCGACAACCGATAGTCTAAATACATAACTATTCATGTCGTCTAGAAAACATATATGTTACTAAAAAGTGATATCTAACGAGCTTTCTATCGGGAGATTCTATTCAGTATCAAATCTTTAAAGGGACTATACCGACGTGAACGTCCAAAACCGGTTATCCGTTATCAATTGCCGTTCCTTTGGCCCAAATAATATACTTGATAACGAAAGGTAAAATACACCTGCGCGTTATTGCAGCTTTAAATTGTTTGAAAACTTATTACTTATATTGAGTTAGTTGCTCGGTAGATGACTAAAATGAAATGAAATGGGGTTTAACGTCCTACTCTTTTGCACCTAACCTGGGCTAATACGCCATACAGTGTGCTATGAGGGAAATTTTGTCTGGGCAGCTGCGCTACGGCCTACCCTTATATCGAATTCCAGGTGAAAATGGATATTTTACGTGCACTCCAATTTGTACACGGGACCTCGGTTTTCGTCCCATCCGAACGACTAGGCAACTGTTCTTGTCAGGCCCTCCTTCTGCATCACTGACAAGGGGAAATCACGCCGGAAAAAATCGAGTTGATCTTTCTCGGCCAATGCAGGGATCAAACACCCGACCTCCAGGCTAGCGAACCAGCGCCTTATCCACTTAGCCACCGTGATCCCCGGTAGATGATTAATTAAACAGCTCTATTCTTCAAAATGTAATCCAGAGAGTGGCCTTTTAAATGCCCTCGTAATAGGCGAAGTGTGTATGTATGTGCGCGTGTGCAGTGATCATTTCTATTTTGGACTTTTAGAGTGTGCATATCTATAACATATGGCACACTTTTGGCATTACTTTGGGTGCCTTAGGCAATAATAAAATAAACCCCCGCTCATTTTGGTTCTTGTCGGTGATGAGCAGGTATAACGTTTATGAAATGTATATCTTCGTGCTTATTTGTATTGACTTTATCAGTGTATAAAATATCATATAATTAGTAAATATATAATTAATGAATATAGTGCCAAAACATACAAAATCACACTACATTAAAATAGCACTTATTTTATACTATATATATAATTATATGGTCATATTACCTCGTGTGGTTTGTACCCTTTTTAAACTTGGGACATATTCAGAGATATATTTATTATTTGATATACACACGGTTCATTATTTATTAACGTTGAATCGCCATTAAGACACGAAAATGATTTTAATACTCTTATTTATCTGTGTTTTTATTAACAGTGCTCTGGGTAAGTAAAATTATTCAGTTGAAAAGTAAAGATAGAGGCAGAGTGATATTTTTTCAGTTTATTTTTTTTACTTGGTTTGTATTTTTATTATATTATAAATCTCTGTCACAACTATTGCCGATTTTTATGCGTATCCGAATTGAAAAGGAAGTTGATCAAAGAAGCTAGAAAGGAGAATGAAATTTGGGCTTTTGTGACTTAAGCGTAGAATGATAACACATATTCCGTGTAGGCTAAGGGGTGGCTGAAAAGTTCCACGACTATCTATAAAGGACTCGTACAAAGTCGATGGTTTCCGTTTATTTTTCTACGTAGACCACTTTGAGGTGTACACAGTTTTGCCAACGATGTTGTAAGGCCAGGATGCCGGACAGGAAGAAATTTTCTTCAGTTTGTTTCTAGCCAATTCATCTATCCTTTTCAGGCTTAGAACTGTTCAGTCTGTCTTCGTACATTATTATTGTTTGCATCCGTAAACGATCTTGAAAAACGAGCAGTTAAAGTAGAAGGTTTCTATTTTGTCGTTAATCATTTTTAATTTAGAAATGCCCACAGTTTACATTAATTTAGACGAACTAAATCGCTTATATTTTGGACCTAGAAATTGACGTAAATGGGTCACAACCCATATAATAATGTAATCTGATAGTAAATAAACTGCTTTACATTCAATCGTTTCTGACCAGTTGTGTTCGGCGAAATACGCCAGACGTCTCAATCAAATGACAATCTATAGCGTCTGGTTATTCCAGTCTACACCGATAGTATGTATTACGCATGCAATGGGGACACCATTTGACATGGCTTATGGACTATGTCCAGGTACGATTACAACATCGTTGTTGATTTAAATTGACAAATATAATTCGTGTTTTAATGCCGAAGACTTTGGGTGATATTGAGTTAGAGACTCAGCTACTTTAAACGTTGTATTCGGGAAATGTGGTGATTTGCAAGATTCGATGATTTCCTTCGAATGCTAAAGAATCCGGTGCGCATACTCATTAATAATAAAATTGTGTTATTCCGTGGCGATAATACTACCACGGAACCATGTGCATATTATGTTTAGTAGAGATCAAAGATCCTATGATAGTTGACACTGGAATAAGACGAGATGCTAAAACCCATTTCATTTTTTTTTATTATTATCATTAGCACACCTCTTTCTTTTTACAGCATTAGATATGACGAACAATACCGTACTTATAGTGATAATAGCTTGTGGGTCCTTATTGGGAATTATTATATTGGTAGCCATTATAATATGCTGTATCTGCTGCTGGGTGTCCAAGAAACAGGTATGCAAAATCTTACGCAGCTGCTTTCCATAAAAGCGGTTTATGATTTTAATTAACCATTTCTAGATTAAAGCTACAATTACAAACTTTTAAGTTATATTTTTAAAAGCGGTTTATGATTTTAATTAACCATTTCTAGATTAAAGCTACAATTACAAACTTTTAAGTTATATTTTTAAAATATAATAAAATAAAGCCTTAAAAAGGATGGTGTCTATAAACAGTTCTACCTTATTAAAGAATGATCCTATCAATCCAATATTTCACTATTGCCAGTTAAGAAATTGGCAAATATATCATTTTAAACTTCAAATTCAAACGTTTGAAAGTAGCTATTCCAGAAAAACAAGGGAGGTAATTGTGTTATTTTGTACGATGTCAATGATTTTTAAGTGTTGGGAATAATGCCTATAATCGTAGGATTGTGAGTTGACAACCTATTGAGCAAAAGACATAGAAATAATTATGTTTTGACTTTATTAGAAAATATGAAATTCTCGTTTTAAGACCTTACGAATGTTCTTATTTCACGGTGGCTAAGTGGGCAAGGCGCTGGCGCACTAGCCTGGAGGTCGGGTGTTCGATCCCTGCATTGGCCGAGAAAGTTCATCTCGATTTTCCGTCGTGATTTTCCGTCGTGATTTTCCCTTGTCAGTGATGCAGATGTAGTGATGACAAGGACAGTTGCCTAGTCGTTCGGATGGGGCGATAAACCTAGGTCCCGTGTACACATTGTCGTGCACGTAAAAGATCCCTTGGCAGTTGGAACTCGATGTAAGGGTAGGCCGTAGCGCCGCTGCCCGGGCAAAATTTCCCTCATAGCACACTGTATGGCGTATGCCCGTCTTCCATTAGCCCATGTAAGGAGCAGAAGAATAGGACGTTAAACCCCATTTCATTTCATTTCTTAACAAACACACGACCTTCGCATCATAACGCTTGTTACGCTTTTGCGCTTAGTGGGTTAGTGTTGAAACCCAACCTACCAGTCTCGATAAGAAGAACTGTAGTTGGAGACCATTTGATTGACTAATCTCGAAGACCATCAGAACGCCGGTTATTTAACAACTTTTTTCGGACGGTTAGATCTATTTGATAAGGACAACTTGGTCAAACCCTGGACCTAGCCCTAAACTTGCCCTAGACCTAATCCAAATTCTCGCCTAACAATCACGTGCCCTAACCTTATTTACATCTCAGCGACCTGAACGAAAGTTGAGATGGAATTAACATATCTAGCCCTTCCAGATCCCACGCTACTGGAGATAAGTAAAATGAAATTTTAATCCGATTGTAGGGTTATACACCGAAACGGTGGTAAACATTGTTGACGTTCCAGTGTCCAATTTGGCCATTTCGACTATTGATTATGACGACCTTGTACGTTATAATATCATTGCAGGATATTGATATAATAGACGATGATCGCCCAAGAAGAAGACTACGTCCTATAAGAGCGGTAACTCCAAGTCTGCATAGAAGAGGTAGTTTTTCCATGGAAGAGTTTGAGTATCTTCATAACAAAGCCAGAGCAGAATATGGTATGATACCCGGTTATTTGCCAGGCTACGAATCTGATGGCCTGGATCCCGAATTCCGCTCGAGCAATAGACACTCGCAAACCCGCCGAGCACGTGATACAGTAGAGGCACCACCATCTTATGATCAAAGTGAACACCACCATCAAAGGCAAAACAGTACTCGCCAAAGAGGAGGTTCAAACGATGAGAGATCCGATGAGACGATTCGACGAGATGCAAATGAACAAAGTGTACACGAGAGTAGGGATACACGTGGAAGGTCTACCACAGTCCGATTTAACGGAACTGACGAACCGTCATCCAGGACTAGAAACCAAAGAAATGCTGAGGTAGCAGATACCAGACAGACTGGCATAGCTGATGAATATCCCACAGATTCCATGGAAGAAGAGAGTCCTAACAATCATCCTGGAAGCAAAGTGACAATTGGAAAACCTGTTCTCATGATCAAAAGACCGAAAGAAAATGCCGAAACCTCAGAAACGGCTTCAAGCAGCGGAACAACTAACAAAAGAACAGACAAAGGAGGTCGTGTAATTAACGTAGAGGACGCTGAACAAACTAAACGATTGAAGAAAATTGCCATGCAGAGGAAATTAAGAGCTATTCAATCCGGACTAACTCAGGGTAATCGTGAAGACGATGAAGGTCCACCAGCCGAGGGAGAAACGTTAGAGGATGAAGACGACCAAAGGATGAGCGATACTACCGGACCTGGAATTGGTTATCCAAAGCAAATGTTTGAGCACCAAGAAGAGAATCGAGAGCAAATAGAAGATTGCTAATTATTAAGTCCATGAATGAATAAAGGAATCCATTGGTCATCATCTATTTTTTGCGATTATTCCAATCAACATGCACCCATAACAAAATATAAATATTAACAATGGAAAATATCCAGGCTTTAATTTCATGGGATTGAAAAGAAGTCCCCAAAGGTTTTAGCTAGGATTATAGCATGCACTGGCTTGTTTTGGTCGTATAATATGCCGTGAATACCGAATGTTGACAAATTGAAGATACTATACGAAATAAAATTAAAACCATTTATGAGCTGATATAACATTTAGAGATCCGTGCACCCTTCACTTTCACCGTATTGTACTTTGGAACGAATTAAAAAAAAAAAGCTCAAATGATCAATGTCTTTGTTTAGTGTATATTTACAATTAATGTTACCTATATTTGTGTCTGAAGTAGCTTATTGTATCGTCATATTGGTTTTGTAACAATGATTCGAAAAACCCCGAATTTGTAATGTCTAATTAAAGGGGAATAACTCGTGATTTCATAAATGCTAATGTGCGTGCTTAAACATTTCAGCTGTAATTTTTTGATTGTTCCGATAGTAAGAAATATTGTAATATAGTTAAACATAGAACTTTCTTTTATCCTAGTTTCAATTTTTTTATTGGTGTACAGAGGATCCAAAAATCAGAACCTTCCATGTCCAAGATAGCAATGATAAGTCATTAATGGAGTACAGAGGGTTGTATGTGGACGAGAAACCATTTCTTTTTATTGCCCATTTTCCAGTCCGGCCACCCGTGTTAGTGTTAAGAGTCTCTTCGAGTGAAGAATATCGTGCTAGGGCAGCTTGTAAAAGATGATGTAAGCGTTGGAGTCGTCAAAAGCGCAAAACGCAAAATTAACAAAAGTTCAATCTAGTTTCCCTCGCAAGACTGTGGAAGATATCGTGTCAATACTGGGGACTCACGTTGCGTCACGCATCGTGGTACTTCATTAAAATGAATTACATTAGTAAGGGAGACTCCATCCACGACAGATTATTCAATGAAACTTAAATCATGTATAGATAATAGATAAGCCTTTATCGCCCCCCTCCACTCTATAACTTCTTGTTTACATACAACATGAACGATTTCTTTCGCACCGGTGACTCCCCCATCTGTCAATATGTTCATCGTCAGGATACTGTGTTGTTATAAATAAAGATCATATAGTGCAATGTCTGTATTTCATATTGGAACATTATTATGACTACATGCATAATTATTTTAATACTGGGCGTCCATCAGTATTTTGTGTTAGTGGATCATTATACTCTAATCTGTATAATGTAAGGCTAGTTAGTTAGTGTGTATTAGTGTGTGATGGTGTGGGATTGGGTGTGTGTGTGTGTGTGTGTGTGTGTGTGTGTGGAGGGGGGGGGGGCTTCCTAGTAGGTCTATAACGTATGAAACTGATACAATAATGCTGTAAATTTCAAATATGCAAGTTAATTATCTTATTGCCAGGGTATTATATTACATTCTGTACATCATTCCACCTGAACCATCTGGCACTCACTTTTCCTTGCAATAGTCAATGTTCTATGAAATTGGAGAAGAAAACATTGCAAAACCAATACTCTTTGTTAAAATATACTTGCAATTAATTCCACAGTATTCCCACGGTACATAAAAATACCCCCAATAAACTGTCGTTTTCGATCTGGTTATTACATCACAGGTTGGCAGACAACAGATTTACGTTGCAAAACACCTATCTTTAGTTTCGTATTTTTAGAAATGAAAGTTGTAGAATCGTATTTTTATCTGATTTAGTGTGTACTGTTTTCACGTTAACGATCTATTTGCGTCAGATTCTGTGACGAAATAAAATGAGGGTGGTGAAAAGAACACCCTACTATGTTATAATTGCTAGCACGTGCCAAATAGATAATCTGGATTCCCCCTTGTGTTTTTACAATCTACCAGTAAATGAAATGTTTCTATACGATTCTCATTAATTGGAATCATCTTTGAGCGAAGTATTGCCGTTACCATTAAAACTTGGATTTTATACTTACCACTGTGTAGTTTCTGATTAAAATGGTGGTTGATCGGGCTGTAGCAAGGGGCCCCAACCTCATTAAAGCACAGATCATATTTCGTTTCGTTTTTATACGCCATTAATTCAAAATTTCGTTTTACTTGTTTTTACTACAATTGGACCAGGGAAAAGTTATACAATAGGCGTTTATATTGATGAAACAGTCTGTTACAGCGACTTCTGTGGGTAAACCCCTAAAAAAGTCAACGCTGGTTGATTAATCAATTTCTGACGTTAAAGTCAAAAGCCGCTCGTTTGACCCCTGACGTAAACTCTCACTATTACTTGTCAGATCTCCATGTCGTGTAGGCCATAAAAAGTAGAAACAAACGAAATGAAATATAGATCTGTATTTTCATCAGATTGAAGAGCCCCCAAATTACATTTGATTTTATTTATTATGTTGTAATATGTTTGTACCAAATAAATCAATCTATCTGTCATACTGATAAACACATTATGAACGTGTCTGACAAAGGCTGCCAGTGACATTTTCCACGGGTCCGAGCACTATGGACAAATTACCATAATCGAATTCCCTGGCTATGTTTGTAAAGGGTTCAATAGAATTAATCAATCAAAGTGGTGCTGTTTCGAAATCATGTTTACTAGTATTTTGAAAAAGAAGCTACACACCAGTAGTTGTTGTTGTAGTGGAGATGGTAGTAGTAGTAGCAGTATTATTATTATTAGTAGTAGTAGTGATAGTGGTTGTTGTAGCAGTGGTAGTATTAGTAGCTAGTGTAGAGATATTGGCATCAGTGGTAGTAGTATGCATGTAGTCCTAGTGTGATTAAGTGTTATTTAGTTTTACTAGAATAATAATGTAGTAGTAGCGTACTTGGAGAATTAAATCATTTCAGAGTATTAAGTAGTAGTAATAGGAGTAAGGTATTCAGTAATTTAATATACCGGAAGCTATTGACTATATCCAATGACATGGGTTTCTTTCCACTTCGATTTTATATTTTGACCACCGACTCAGTTAGGTTTGGCTTCTCTTTTACTTATGACACACATAAGATATATAAATTGGTGCAGACATTGTCGATATGTACAACTGTGGTTGCAGCTGTTGCATAACTGTTGTCATTCGTATTCCTTGACAAGGCTAGAGTTCACAGCTGAAATAGATTTTGTCATCTCATGAAATTCCAGCAATGTTGAATTATTAGATATTTTAAAATACCTAAGATTTCAAATCGGAATAAATTCACACGTGTTACGCATGCATTATGCGCTAATTGTGTTTATGAAGGTCAGTCTTTTTAAAGAGGCAGCGAAACTTTTATAAGTAAAGTTAGCTGAGGTTTTCAAGCTAATCCTAAATGTTATCAGGTGTTTTAGAAAGAATTAGCACCCCAGCAGTCCACACAACATTAACACCGAATGATAGTTTGGATTCTCTTTCGGGTAGTTTACACTCAATGTTTGGACCAAGAGGTGCTACACGTCTTCATGTTAGTAGTCTTCTGCTTGGGAGCAATTGCGCAGCGATTCTGGTTCATAGAACGTTCGTACTTTTAATTTAAAAATATGATATAAAACATTGCATATTTCTACACCCCTTTGTCTATTTCTAATCGAAATGACTGATTGAATCGAAATTTGTTACAAGAGCGACCTCCGTCCTTTTCTGGGTTAGTTTCATTTGGTTTTAAAAGAACAATTTCTGATATTTGAGTGAATCAATCGGTATTATTGTGATAAAGACTCGTTCAATACCCGTTTCGTGTCTCCTATCAATATCTAATGCACGAAGAGGTTTGTGATGTGACCCTAAATTCTAATATCTAAGGTACCATGTCCATATCAGTAGGCGACTGCAACGAATTTCAGCCCAATCGTACAACTGAACAACGAAATATACCGAGTTGCTCGAAAAATCAAAACCAGCTCCTTTTTATTTCAGGCTTCTACAAGGGTAATTGGGGCATCTCTTCATATTTTGGCACATGTTTTCCATATCTAAACACCCTTTTATCAAGGAACCACCCCAAGAATCTGGGAAGCTAGCACCTTGAAATACTTTTAAACCTGTGTAAATTGAGCTCTGGATACATACACACAAGCCTGTAGATTATTTTATAGACTAACCACAGGATTTACCTGACAATGATACTGTGTTGTTTCTCGAAATTTTAAATGACGATGAAATCCAAATTTTAGTAGATTCTTCCACTTTAAGTCGCTAACCACTAAAATCAATCCAGTATTATCCAATCCAAATTGGATTTTTATCTTGGTTAAGATTTGGTGAAACATGCCCCTGGCCCATTGGCATGCTAACCCACAAACATAGAGATTTGGTAATAGACCAGCCAAAGGATTTGCGTGAGATTTGTTGAAATTATACATGATTAATTATGCTAAAATATGAAATATTCTTCGTCTACTCATTGGTTAATACCCCCCCACTCCTTGTATTAATTGGGCTATACTTGTATAATTTGGGCAGTGGCTACATGCATTATATGATTAGCGTAATCCTTACGTTGGCATTTATGATACGAAACTATATGTACCCCCACCTCACTCGAGCCCAATACTTTAAAACTGGCACGAAAATACATAGATGTTATCAGTCCTTATCTATTGTACTTATTTAGCTTGAGCTACAAATTGGGGTTCTCGATCGGTTTGATTTAAAATTACTTTACCCAGTTATTTCAAATATTTAAGGTACGCTACCTAAATAATTTAATTACTATATTTTCCTCTGAAGTTCAAGCCACGGTTTAACGAACGACGGGGCATCAACACAGGATCTACCTAAAATACATCAAAATATATCGCGTAACCAATTTTTATTTTGAAAGCCTTGATGAATTCTACTAGATATTGTTCTTAAGCCAAAATTAGCTGCACCCAATGACGTAACCTACAGACTGCCACCTGTTGAGCTAATCAAAGCATCCATATTATGAATCACAATCACGTCTACAGCCATTGAACCATCCATCCAATTCTTGTAACGTCTCCTAAGTAAATATTTGTGCAAATATTTGCACTCTTCCATATATTTCTTATACACGTATGCGATATTAACGTGATGCACTACATTGTACTATACAAGCAATAAGCATTCTTTGAAAAGATGTTTTTGCTATTATTTGAAGGATTTGTTTATTATTTTTTCATGTAATGAATGTGTTCCAAGATTCTATGTGATATAACAATATGATGCATTACATTGCATTTTGAAAGTGGTTGAAGGCTCTTTGTAGAATGTCGATTTTTTACTGCAATTAGAAGAATTTGTGTATTCTTTTCCCTTGTATTGAGCATGTCCCAACAATGATAACATCAGATACTGTTATTATTCTCCAATAAGAGCGTGATTTGCTGTTATAAAAACCATTAGCACAGTAAACAACTAGCCTTAAAGTAAATAATAAACACTAGAACTGTTTTCCAAGGTAAATATTTGTACAAATATTTGCACTGATTTACTTTATTAATGTATAAAAAGCATGACCGATATCTAGATTACGTTTATTGTATTTAGGGGGATGGGGCACGGGCACTAAGTGAATAAGATGGTGGTTCGCTAGTCTGGGGTCGCAGGTTCGATCCATCCCGGTGTTAGCCGATAAAGGGATCTTTTACGTGCACGCCGATGTGTACATGGGGTTTCGTCAAATCTGAATGATTTTACGTTGTCCTGCGTTTGTGACATGGAGGAACCACGCCAGATAATCCCTATGAAATTTCTTGGCCAACGCAAGGATCGAACACGAGACATTCAGGTTAGCGAGTCAACGACTTACTCACCGAGCCCCCGTGGCTCACTAAGAAACGTGAATATCACCCTCTGAAACTATGAATGTGTTATTTGCAGAATAACTTAAGAAGATATTTCAGGTGAGTTAATCCATTGCCAAAATTAATAGCTGACCTGAGGTGATTCAACGACAACCTTTCCATGTTGGTCCTATAGCAGTGAGAGGAAAGCCAGGGGCGTTTTAAGGTTTTCCATGACGGAAGCTATACTATTTCGAGGGCCCTCTTTCGCGGGGGTCCGGGGGAGGGGGTGTCTTGATTGATGATTTTCATACCAGTGCAATCAATGACTGCATTCTCATTCAGTTGTGGATTCGACAGTAACAGTGTAAAGAAAACGATTGTCAGACGAGGGGCCCTTTTGTCTGCCTTTAGGGCCCTCCTTAACTAGGGTACATTTTTTTTCTCATCGGTTTTAGCATTTTTCTCCCGTTTTATTTGTTCAACTTCTTTGTTTTTTTTCCGCGAGGAGGCTGGCGTCTCCAGCGCCTCAGCTATAAAACGCCTTTGAGGAAAGCAAAGGATCCTTACAAAACCCTAAGAGGTTGGACAGGCGACCCACACTTGTCAAACTTGGGATCGAAACCACACCACTTGCCTCAATGGCAGACCTTATGAGCTAAAGATCACGCGTTTGGCCACTCAACATAAACAGGTATGGTCGAACTTGAATAAGGCTGAGTAAATCCGAACCTGATGACACTGATGGCGTCATTTCAGAGAACGCGTGAGTTTCTTATTATAAATCTTAGGTTGTTAATTGTAAACAACATTGATAACATTTTGTTCAATGGAAAATCACAAGTGTGGGTAATTAACCGACAAATTCCACGCATACTGACAAGTTTCAAAACATCATTTTAATGTTCTTAACTCATGATTCAAGATTAAAGGATAGTACACATGTATCAATTTTTAAAACTAATAATTAGTCCGAAGGGATGTCTAAACAATCTACCCAATTCTGAAATGTGTTTAACAGATTAAAATCCGTAATAAATTTATATGTCATAAGTTAATACGTATAATATCACTTAAAATATCTTAGAAATACTGTTGTGCTCACATTACGAAATATTTGAAATTCTAGGTATTAGACTTTTAAAAAATGGGTTATAGGATAGAGTTCTACATCCGATATTTTAGTAAAAAGTAGCGGTAAAACGTATATGGTATATTTTTGGATCAGGAACTGGTCGCTAACACCTACTCTTCTGATTCTTGATTTCGTATGATTAAACAGGAGAACCCATAAACCACGAAACATTCCCTAATGGCTCGTAGTGAATTCGACCTGTCTTCATTAGCTCAGTCGGAGAAGAACAGTAGGACGTTTAGTCCCATTTTATTTCAGTAAAATCGAAACCACGAAACTTGCTTCAATGATTAGACTTATGATTGACCACCGAATCCCCCAATTTTATACGCCCACATTTTCATGTGGACGTATATTGTCGTCGGTCCTGTCCGCCCGGACGTCCGATCGTCCGTCCGTTCATAATTTGTTTTGGGGCACTCTACAGGTCACAATTTTTATCCGATTTCAACGAAACTTGAAATATAGGTTTATCTCTTAGAGATCTGGTTCCTTTTGATATTAGCATTATCGGGCCGTAACTTCATGGATTATGGCCCCTTATTGTATGAAAAATCGCGTTTTAAGCGGTCACAATTTTGAACTTATTTTGATGAAACTTGAAATGTATATGTCTCTAACCCACAGATCTTGGTTCCTTTCGATATTCATGCAATCGGATCGTAATTTGCTGAATTATGGTCCCTAATTATACGAAAAATCACGTTTTTGACTTGTTCTCCCTCCAGAGGTGATAATTTTTATCCGATTAAAAAAACGTTATCGTATATCACCGTTAAACCGTAATAAAGGTTGAGTTTGAATATCGTGAAAATAGAACTAAAATTGGCGGACAAAATCGGCCGCCGCTTGTACGCGAATAGTGTAAAAAATATGGTATATAAAGGTTGTGGACACCGTGGAGAACAAGTTTTAATCCGATTTTGATGAAACTTGGAATACATGTTTATACCCCAAAGATCTTGGTTACTTTTTATATTCGCGCATATTGGATCGAAATTTCATGAATTATGGCCCCTGGTTGTACGAAAATTCGCGTTTTTAGCTTATGGGCCCTCTAGAGGCACAATGTTTTTTTTGTCTAATTTTGATGAAACTTAAAACATATCTTTATTTTCCAAAAATCTCAGCCCCTTTTGACATTTGCGTATTTCAGACCATAACTCTCTGGATTATGACCTCTGATTGTACAAAACAATCGTTTTTGTTTCTAGCTTGTTCTCTATCCATCTCTTGCAAAATGTGGGGGTATCTTGTCTGGCCGCCGTTGGTCAAACGCCTAGCGAATCCATGAACTCTTGGTTATCGAATATGTACCTTACTTAATGAGCCACCTGTATATTTAACGTCCGCTTCCATCGAAGTAATATCGCAGACAATACCGCCTATATTTTAGCGTCTGGTTTTATAATATTGTATGAAATTCGTTAATAACGATTTTCTAATAAACCATATGTACATGTATTTGTCAAATGGATTATGCATGGCGTAGACATTACTGCTACACGATACGCACGCTAGAGAATTATTGAAATAAAATTGAACCATATGTTAGTCACGAAATGCTTTTGTGTTGTGTCGTGTCATTAGCCCGGTTGCTACCATATTAAACTTAAGCTGCCTGTCAGCAGTTAGCTCCGCTTGAGAACAGATACTAAGCTAGTTGACCGACCTTTTAAGTCCCAAATCGACGATTGTGAAAAGTTTTTATTATGCTTCCATTTAAAAAAATTGAAACAGCTAGATGGCCGACCTTTTATGTCTTCAATCGACGAGTTTAGTCCAAAACACTAAGTACACTTCGCGAATTGTGAATTAATAAATTTGGAAAAGTTTATTTAGTCTCTGTGTGTATGACATTATGTGAAACGGAGTAGAACCTCATTTAAAAATAGTGTATACTAATTTTTGATATGGCGGCCAATTATGGCAGAGATCTATTCTGGAAGTTGATGTGGGTTGTTACAGAGGGTTAGGATGATTGTCAGGGCTAAAATCTGCTTGCTATTTAGAATAAACATCCATAGCTTTTCTTGAAATAAAATCACCTCATAAACTTTATCGTTGTGTCAGATTTCCCATAATTATTCTCATGTAACACCACTGAATTAATTTTCAATTAGTTTTTAAACCGAAGGGCAATAACCACTATATTACATAAGAATAGATAAAGAAATTTGAAATATATTTTTGGGGTCAGATCTTGGGACCTACTTTCATTTCAAATACATTCCTTGCACATATCTGTCAAAATTTTTAATTTACTTTTTTGAGATGTTGCGAATTTATATAAATCTGACTATTTTGTAACGTTTCAGACATTTTGAATGGCAAGTGCCAAAAACTCCCCGAAACGCATAACAATCCAAATCTGACAGTTATGGCTTTACGTCTGGTATGATGTGTAACAATATCCTCAAATCAACACAGTTTGACATGAGGTAATGGTCTACCTTGGTATCTAAATTCTTACGTCTGCCCTTTCCGCCATGTTGTTTATATGTAAATAAGTAGACTATCATGGTAGGTGGGTGGATGATTTTCTCGTGATGATCGGTGGAAATAGACACAGAACAGACAGGCGGGTACCAGCACGTAAAGGCCAGGGTACTCTAATGAATATAAGTATTTGTGAGTGTAGTTCGAGATCGACACATTTACTGTATAGTTAAATCATTGGCAACCGAACAAGCGTACTATCGACCAGGAACCGTGGCCATCTTGGAATTATGCCTGTATCGAATGTAGTGGGTCGGGTGGGGGAATTAACTGAGGGGTTTACAGTTCTGTTTTCAGTAATTATTTTGTGTATTTACTTTTGTATCCAACGGCCGTTTATGGTGGGGGTTCAAGTATTTTGAGTAATAAATAGGAATTGATCCACTCTGAACAAAGATTTTAGCGACTGAAAATTCGACATCGCCTCGATCATCATTCGTTATGTCGGTATGGTAGAAAACATAGTCTCAATTATCCAGTTTATGATTACATGAATGAAAGTTGAGCAGCACATCGGGTTTTAATCCAATACGTATCGAATGCTAGCGATGACATCGAGAATTGATTATGTTCTGAATCAGTTAATTGATGTCTAATTAATGATTTAGATAACATTTCAGGCCAATAGAAAGATCTGCAGATTTAGCTCTTGCATAATGTATGTTTAAATAGTTTTTTTTTTACCTGAAACAATGATAAAATATTACCCGATCAAAACAACAAACTGGTATATTTATTTAGTTACAAGTACAACCGTACTAGATAAAGAAGATCAAAGACTCTGTTGATTCTTGATAAATTAATATAATTTTGATTGACGTTCTCAATATAATTATATAAACAAACCATTTTGGTTGTCGATATTGTATTTAGAAAGTTGATATATTAATTTACACCAATAACCACAAACGCCCCTAATCAATCAGAATTGTGGTGGTATACTCTATCAAAAAGATATATTTATATATTCTCTGTACGTTCAGCCTAACCTCAAGTCAGGCCAACCACAACGATAAGAAGGTGTTACAGAGTTTATTTGATTAGTATTTAGTATTGGTTCAAGTAACAGTTGTCCAATGTTAGTAAAATTGATATCAGGCTAATTTCTAAGTTTTTTAACTAACGATAGTTATTATGTAATTATACATAAAACGCGTTCTTGTTATGTTCCCACCAGTTTCTGAAAATATCTGTTTCATGTAAAATTTACATTTCTTATTAAATATTATTATACTAGCTAGATATTCTGCTTCGCTCGGAACCCAACTTCGCCCGGGGCCCACATTAACGGGGTCATGCTGATTAATTTGATACCACATATGTAGGGCTAAAGCGCAACGACGAAGTATGATGAGTGAACATGCACGAATACCCACCTTGATTTTATTTATATAGATAACTATTTTAATACTTATGCAAATTGAGATTTTTAAACAGAGAAATCATTTTTATACTGATGTAGGATCACTTTGTGATGTAATTTCATTGATGCAAGGCATTATTTTTTTTGTGTAGCTGAGCAGGGGGGGGGGGACCCCCCAATCCCACCCTCTGGATCCGCGCCTGTTTTGAGAACTATTGTTTGAATGCTGACATCAAATTCATTGGTCGGTAGGACGTTAAACTTTATTCCATTTCATTTTCAATCCATTTAAAAATCGGTGTCTTTGATTGACATTGATATCGTCGTCGACGTTGTTGACGACGAGATCTTTCAGTTCGGCATCCGTTTGTCAAGACCCCCCCCCCCCCCACAGCACTCTGCATTAGCATGGTCGCTGCGGGAGCGTAAAACATTGCCCCCCCCCCCGACACCCAAACGCACAACGATGAATTTATGAGAGTGGGTGGGGAAAAATGGGCACATATGTCGTAGGGGATAGAAAGACGACAACTGTCCTTTATATCATAAAGTGTCTGAGAACTTAGTGAGAAGATATTAAATCCCATTCTATATAGTAGTATTGAGCATGCCAGAAGTCGTCGTGTGTGAGAAAAACGGTTTTCCCAGACATGATTGTGTATTTGTTTAACATATACTGTTTGTATATCTTTTTATCATATATAATACAAAACGTTTTATTAACCGAGGTAGAGCAGTTGTTCCCTGTCTGTGTCTACAATACAACGACATGCAAGACTAATTCTTTATATTAGGCTCATACAACATGAAGGGTGGATATTGTGTGAAAGGGACTCACTATATTTATTTTATAGACAAAATAAATTGAAATCGCATACCCCTCACAGAGAAATAGATAACAGCTTAACACATTCATTCTGCGATGGCTTACAGATACATTAAGGAAGATTTGATAAAGCGCTGACAGTTCTCGGTAAAATAGTTAAAATAAAATTGGGAATGTAAAGGGAATATGTTTAAAATTTCAGTAAAATTTCTCAACTTTGAGTCTAGATAACTGTGATACAATTATAGTCTAGCCTCGATTGTCATTGCTACCGTTGTTACGAAAATAAACAAAGTCTCGATTATCCATTTTACGGTTAATCATCTTCCACAGATCGGATTTAAATCTGTTTAAAATATATTTAGCTCTTGCATAATGCATATTTAAAGAAGTATTAGAACTTTTAAATGTAATTAATTTCAAATAGTGTGATATTCTAACTAACCCAAGCCCGGCGTAATTCGTTAAAACTGGGCCCATCCCGACGTTATTTGCGAACATCTAAGTATTCTTCACATGATTGTGTTCCCTGAACGAATATATCTCAGCAATGGATTATCGAATCCTATCAGTAATTTGCCATTCTTTATTATTGCCACAAGCCTTACTGCAGTCCCCGAAATCTGTTAAATGTTCGAAAATATGGATGAAACTTCGAAGGAAAAGGACACCGAGTACCCGAGCAGAAGATCTCCGATAAGCGATAATGGGTAGTACATACGGTAATAACAAGATTATTGCTGAATAGTCAAGTAAATTATACGAAAAACCTTAACCCATTGGTGTAGATATTAAATAGGTAAAATTCCACAAGGAGTAGGTGGAAGCACCGCACTATTTTAACAAAAGTGCCCAGTCTCAACACGACCGAGGGAACATTCGGACGAGACTTTGAACCTCATAGCTTTAGTTATGATATGTTCACATATGTCTCCTTTTTAGTCTCAACCTGACCTAAGGAACATGTGGACGAGACGTTGAACCCCATTTCTTTAGCTATGCTATATTCACGTGTCTCGCTATTTTGATTCAGATAATAGATCTGTACAAATAGCTGTCTATTTTTTTGTATTCTTGGGGTATAATCACATATATACCTGCGTGACGTAGTGTCTGTTAAGGTGGTGTTATAATTACAGGGTTATCGTAAAATAGGTATTGAAATATCGGATTTATCTTTTTTGTCACATGGAGGTTCAATAGAAACCAATATTATAAAAAATGGAGAAGATTTATAGGCATGTTCTTTATCTTACCGAGGTCAATAACATGTTTCCACATTCGACACATATCGGCTGTATGAATATCTTATATAAAGTCTACATGCCATATGTCACATTATGACAGGCAGGTGTTAGATCCAGGGTTAGGTGTAAAAATGGTACCTGGTTGTATTGACTTTTTAGGATCCACGGTGGCTCATGGCGATGGCACACCAGACAGAAGTTCCTTGGAATTTCTAGCGTGGTTTTCCCTTGTCGGTAGAGCAGGGAGGAGAGTCTGGCAAGTCCCCGTGTGCACCTGGCGTGCACGTAAAAGAACCAATGGCATTCGATGAAAAGTTGGCAAAATTTCCACTAGCCCACAGTGAGTTGTATGCTTATCTACAGAAAAGTAGGACGTTCAACCCCATTTTATATGATTGTTTTTCACTCCATATATCAAAATTCTTTTCCCCGGTTAAAAGTTGATGATAGACCCACAGAGAGCACACTTGCACCTTTGTCTTGTCGGGAGGAATAGAAATGGGAGATACCGCGAAGTGGAATAGGATCGGTCTTCATCTAAATTCGGCACTAGAGTTCTAGCTATATAAATTATTTCTATAAGTACAGAATTATACATGTATAAACAAGTATATTATACAAAGCTAAAACACATTAGAAACTTGTAGACAACAAAATTGAACATTTTAAAGCTAAATTTAGAAAAAAAGTAAAAGCCCTCAAGCCTGAATTAGATTGTCTTTTTTACGCGTAATACTGATCATTGAGATTACTAATGTGACTAAGCTTTGTTGAAGTTTTTCTCTTTTTTCTGGAATAAAATCAATAAGATAAACCCACACACATCTTGTAATGAGGATTATTCCATCGATTCCTGGAAATAAAAGAAATATTAGACATCTTGTCAGAATTTTGAAAAAGTAGGATTGCTAATCTTTCTGTCATGATGGAGTAGATTAACAAATCACGCTGTATTTAAAAACGGTTCTCAATCAATTTCTTTCTCGCCATTTTAACCTACAGGAGAAAAAAACACAAACACATTTCTACCTTTCAAATCCCGGATTAAGGCATCCTTCCATATTCTTGGATTACCAGTACCAATAACAATTCTAACAAATCAAATGATTGAATCAGCGAAAAATCTGACAGGGACACAGAAAGGGTGCATGAACCGAATGCAATTGCGTCAGTCTTGCGGATTAATACCCACTTTGATGAGGTCAGCAACATCCATTTTTTTTATTAATGATTTGTTATGTAAGTTTAAAGGTACACGCCAGATTGTTTATGTACATATTTCAAATTACTAGTGTGTAATGGTTGGCGTTATTGTGTTATTTAGCGCAACTGGGGTTTAACGTCAACTCGCCACAAACTAAGCCATTTTGGCACTGAGAAAGAAACATAAAACGAACTTGGCCAATATATCATTCTCCTTGTCAGGGAACAAGACGGCATGCATCGAACCAGTTGCTTGCTTTATGATCTACATGGTAAGCGTTTGACTCAACCATGATCCACTTCACCCCGCAGACCCCCTCTCACCCATATAGATAAATCACTGCAGTTTATTGTAATGATTCAACGATCATTTTATACATTTTTGATACCCAATATCACTCGGCAAATCTCGACAGATTCCGTAAACTACATCTAGTCTCGGCTGTATGACAGTAAGTGATATGTACTTACGCCCATACATTTGCGATGCGGCTACAGGTTTACTTTAACAGGAAAACTTGACGCTATTTCACAAATTGGGAACCTATTCGGCTAGCGACCTATTCGACCGATCGAGCTGCAACCTGTTCGTTGGAAACGTATTTAGAATAAAGACAACAGTCGCCTTAACTCATCTATTTATCAACCAATAAAATCCAACGTTATGTCTATCAAATTAAAGTACATTGTATATTATTTTTTATCCATTCCTTTAGCTCAGAATAGAAGTGTAATTTCGTCATTATCTTACAGCTGGATCTGTCGAATAGGTCGCTAGCTAAATAGGTCGCCAATTTGCGTTCGGTACGGGCACAGCCATGTTTCATCCGGGACCTTTAAAGTAGTTCCAATATGGCGGAATTCGTCATACAGCCGTGGTTAGATGTATGTTCCGGAGGTTACGGAATCTGCCGAGGTTTCTCGAGTGACCCAATATTTCGAAATTTATCACCCTACCCAATCTCACTTAGCACATTTACAGCGACCATCTTGCCCCTTTAAATATTTAAACTACAATGAAAGAACAGATTATTGCATATAATATAAAACGCATTTAACAAGAAAAAAAGGGGGAATTTATTCTTTGAAATTGAATCCACCCGCATTATTATGTTTAATACGGTGTAACAAATCTCAGTTGCATGACGGATTACAATTTGACAGGAAAAGTGTCACTACATAATCCAGTAATGTAGTTTTGACAATGTCATTTTATTTTGCAACGTGAGTATTACATAACTTATCAATTTCACTAACGTTATTGGAACAGTTATAAAAAAAAATGAAGATGGAAATCAGTAATCCAAAAAAGTAAAAATTTCAAAATAATTCTGTAATCTCATAGCTAATGATTTCTTGATATCCCACGAATTTAATTTTAAATATATAAAGAGACATTACCACTTTCAACGAGAAAGTTAATTTAATGAAGAAACGTCCACTGACCTAAAACATCTCGAAGGGAGACAACACGTTTATTTTGGACTTGGCTGGTGTCAAGTAATTAAGATTTTATATCAATTCTCCTTTTCCTCCTTTTACGCTTTCCGTGGCATTTATGTAGACTTTATGGCATATAATTAAAGAAGAGTGTTTGACTATATATTTTCTCTCAGGTTTTAGAAAATAGTCATGATTTTGAGGCGGAATTATCGCTAAGGAAATTGGTATGATTTATAGAAATTAACTAAGAAAATCATGTCCGATCATATAGATACCATTGACCGGGCGTAGCAAGATTCGAGACGGTCAACACCCTTTAGCATTTTAATCAGATGCTTGTGACATGTTGGGACTGTTTGTGGTCATAAAGATTAAGATGGCGGATTGTTAAAAGATGGCATAGGTCAAGGATCACTAGTCTGAGACCAATGTCCAAATGAAATGACATTGTTTTAAAGAGTATATGGCCGCTCACAGTGAGTTTGTATCTTTAATGGCTTCTGTTTTGGTATAATTATTAATATTCCCTGCTGGAATGAAAAACTGTTTTGATGAACATGGCAGACGACAGCTGATGACTGCTGTCACTGGTATTTTGGTTTCAGATGGTTTGTGTAAGTGGCTGTAGAAATGGTATTTTTTTCAGAAATGTTTACACCGCCACATAAAGTGAACGACGAAGCATGAGGATTTTTTAAGAATTGAAATTTGGTGATGATATTCTTAATGACGTTAACGATAAATTAAGTAGTTATCTGTTATAAATTTCAAATTCATGACAACCATGTTCTTAAACGAGACAGGTTAATTATGTAATTGAAATTATGAGTGATATTAAGTGCCTCGTGCACATCTGCCATTAGCAAAAAAACAATCCCAGAAAAAGAATTGATAAAAAAAAATCCGCAAAAAATGGTAATCATGTCCTAACAGGTGTGTATTAAATATTTAAAGGCAAAATGTTCCTGGAGAAAACCGGAGAACCAAGGGAAAACCCTCGAGGCTGCACGTGCGACCCTACTCCTTGTCACGTACAACCGGGGAATCGAAACCACGCAAGTTGACTTAATAATAGACCTGTAATGCAGCGCTCACGTGCTAACCATTTGCCCATTCACACCCCTGGTTCAAATATACTTTATTTAATATTTTTGCCGATCTAATACTTTGGTTTTTTCTAGCCTTGTTTTGTTGTATAGTTTCCGGACGAGAATGTTCATATTATATATAATGTAAATCTTCATTAAAATTCATTTTGAGCAATTATGGCAAATAAACGAATTCTGAAGTCAATGTCCTGTGGAAATTTAAGACAAGCGTCACCTGAAAGTATATACGTGAATTAGATAAGTATAGATAAGTATAATGACCGTTGAACCAAAAGATATAATTCTTTGAATGGTTGACCGCGTGTATCAAAAATGTTCAGAACATGCACATAGGATGACAGATGTGTTTAGCGATTGTATAAGAGCCGTTAATTTAGTTTGAAATAAAGTAACCTAATCCGACAATTTGATACCGTTATATCTGAAATTACCCGAGCAAGAAACACCATCTCCTTTGTTTAGTGAGTGGTAAATACTCGTTTCAAACATCGTCGTTTGCGTTTGTAATGATAAAAAATGAAATGGGGTTGAACGTCTTACCGTTCAGTGTCATCTGGCTAAGGTAACACTTTGCCTAATCATGCGTACTACGACCTTAATTATTTTAATGTTCAATGGATCTTCAACACGATGTCAATATAAGGGGTCTCGGTTGTTCGAACTATCCGAACGACTAGGCGCCGTTTCTTACTTGCAGCACTGACAATGGGAATTTAGTCTTGTAATTTTCGAGGTACCTTCACAACTAGCGACAATATAGCCGTGCGGATAGGAAGAAAAACCGCGATCTCGTGATTGGTGTTCTCATATTATAAGAACCCTTGCCAATTGGAATTCGAAATCTGAGTTGGTCGTAGCGCAACTGTCCGGCAAATTTACCCTCAGCACACTTCATGGGGTATGTCCGTCTTCATTAACCCAATCAGATCAGAACAATAGGGTGTTAAACCACATTTTATTTCATTTCATACCTTCGTCACATTTTTGAATGAGTAGAAAAAACTGACTAAAAGAGAAATAATGTTAAAATGAATTTGGGGATTATGCTGGAGCATACAATCATGTAGTATGAAGCCTACAACTGGGACACTGGTTGACGATGATGAGAAATAAGATAACAAAATACGTTTTGTCAGTAAAAGCGTTAGAGCGTCACAATCATACCATATACATCGATGCCTGAAGACAGATGTAAACCACATTCAACTTAACGGGACTTTTTTCTTGTGAAATACGAGCCTGCTAATAGTCGAAGCAGACGTTCTATTTAAATACATTGTATGAAATGAATTCCCACGTGCTGGATAAATAGCGTTACATTCTTGAAAACAAAGACACGGTTATCCAAATAAATAAATAAATACTATCAAGTTATGATTTAAATGAATATGTTATCACAAATGGTTTCATAAATCACACCACACAAGATCAGTTAAAGATCAACCATCTTAAAGGGGAAGACATGTCGAGATATTTCAGTAACGATTCCAAACTTTACAGTACCATAAGATTAAATATTATTTAATGTAAATTGGGTTTTAATGTAAATTGACAAATGCTTTCGAGAATAAACTGCGATCGGAATAAAAATAAAAGAATTCCGGCTGTCACATGTTTTGACGTATTACTAGTGAGATATTGTATAACGCTTAAAACGTTGATGTTTGTCAACAACCTAGATCGCATCGCTACGTACAGATGTAACATTTGCAAAATTTAACTTTAATAGTGTTCAATTCTAATATTTGTTCAAATGGAAAACGGTAAATAACATTATGTAATGCCGAACAAAGAACGGCAGTTATTGATTTGAATTTGGGACATGAGTACTTGACGTCTTTACTCAGATTGTCTTAAACTATCTCAAAATACTCTTTGTCACGTACAAGCCTGGGATCGACCCATGACAGGACAAGATAACAGGCCGTAACCACCCCATCACAACCCCACCAAATGCATTATAAATATTAACTGTCCCTTGATGCCGTCGCGACTAGCCGTATTGTTCAGTCAGGCATATGGGGTGTAGTTTCCACGCCAAAAGACATGTATGTAATGAGCAGCGCATCAATGAACAATGACAATGCATTACATCGTGGATGCATGTTGTTTCATGCTCATTAAAATTTCAGTTCTAGATATATAGCGTCAGAAACGTCAGAATGATGACACTTCTTACAGATATTTGTTTATTACTAATTCGGCAGAGAAAACCCCATTAAAAGTGAATATTTTGAAAGTGTTGGAGGGTTCTCTCCCCAGAATCTCTGTCTCAAAAATTGTAATTAAATACCCATTCAATGCTCGTCATTGACTTGGATACGAGATGCGTTTAAAATCATATTAACTAATCGTGTGTATTTCTGCTAGAGTAAATATTTATTTATTATTATTTATTAAAGACTCTTGTTTTTTCTTCTGAAAATGAAACAGGATGTTCTAAAAGACAAAACAAAAACACCATCTCATGGAAATCTCAGTTGTATTATTTTAGGCTAATTAGTACTCAGAGAAGGTGGTATGGTGCGGCATAGAACGGTTTTTGTTCCATTTATTTACGATGCATTGTGATAGATTTTATTTATTTGTAGGAACCATGCAAGTCAAATTGCCAGGTTACGACTCTCAAGAGAAACAGCTTCCATTACAGAATACGACATTTGTTTTTACTGTTGTATATTTATTCATTCTGTTTTAGGTATAGTTTTCTACGATGGTTTCAGTAATTAAATCTTCTGGCAGTGTCTTTAAACGTATTTTCACGAAAGTAGATTAGTTTTTAATTAAAGATTTGATTTCAGATGAAAGGGACTATACATTTCTTTGATTTATGTAAACTATACAGTATTAAATTTATTGATGTATTATAGTTGTTGGTGATTAGACAACATCTATACAATGATACTGTCGTTTGAAGAAAGAGAGAGAGGGGAAGGGAGGGGGACGTCCACTCATCACAAACTAGGTCATTTTGGGACTAACATATGGTTCAATCTTACTTCAATAATTCGCTTGTGTGTAGGGATCTTCAGCAGTGGGAGAAAACCGACCAGGTTGGAAGGTGACCCTACTTGTCACGTACGCCTGCACTAGTTGACTAAATGGCAGCGCACGTGCCCCCACCCCCCGCCCCCGTTTGAAAAGAGGAAACCTATCAAAATTCCTAATAACTCATCAGTTGTTGTTATTTTGATTTGGGAGTTACTAGTCTTTTGCAGAATTATTTTGCTTTTTATCAAAACCACGTAAAATATACATGTATACTATATGTAGTCAGTTAAGGCTGATTTTCTACATTACATTACATAAAGCATCGGCCTATCTCCACAAACCTGCCGGGGTTTGCTAATGTGTTGTCTGGCAACCTAGATTTCATAGAAAAATGGATAACCACTCATTCCAACACATACATTATGTCATGTAAATGGATGGATATATATAGTTGCTATATCTAGAACATCCGATACCACTTATATGTCTGGCTATTTCTTTTTGTACTAATGTACACGAAGAACATCATATTATACGTTACATTGATTAGACATTAAAATTGAGTGAAACCTCAAACGGAATTTTAAATGAATCTATCACATTATAGAGACGTGCTCCAGATCATGCACTGCGTTTCCCAAAATACATCTCATTTCTTTTGCTTATTAATTTCCAGACATATTGTATATTGTTTAAATTACATATATAAACAAATATAAGTACCTGGTCCATTTCTAGTTGATTCTTATTGATTGGAGATACCCCAAAATAGCTTACCATTATTAAAGTACTGGTATTTGCAGTAATACGCATTTGTATTAATTGACGTCTGATCCGCTTAGGGTGCTGCAGTGGTTCGGTGGGTATGGTGCTAGGCGCTATCCGATGTTGACTGAGAAAATCCTTCGTGACTTTCCGGCAGGGTTTCCTTGTCATTAGTACAGACTGGAGAGCCTGGCAAGGAAAGTGTCAGATGGTTCGAATGGGATCATTAGCCGATTTCCGTGTACGCATTGGAGTGGCCCTAAAAGAACCCTTGTCAGTTGGAATTCGAAATACGAGTAGGCCATAGCGCCAGTGTCTGGCCAACATTTCTATAATACCACTCTGCACGGCGTATGCCTATAGTTTGCACAGACAAGCAGGACGTTAAACCCAGGATCTTACAAACAGGAACATACAAATCCCCAGTTGTATGTGGAAACTATACAGATGTGAATAATTTGTGCTTTAGATTAGCGGAATATCGAACATTTACAGTATATTAACTTGTTACAAAACAGAGATAAACAAACTTTAGCGCTACACATTTATAATAACACATTTTAAAATGAGCTGAAACATTATTGCACTTTAATTATCCAACAAATGAGTTTATAATTGAAAACAGCGGTGAATGTAAGTATTTATATAGCCTGTGTTTAAAGATAGATTTAGAATAATAATATCTATAATACTAATGAAGCTTATATTCATACAGTGAGCAGTGGAATAGGACGTTAAACCCTATTCATTTACATTCAAACTTGAATCTTCTCCGGGTTAATAATCCAATCTAATTGTAACCAACGGATGTTCAAAGCCACATACATGTATATTATTATGAATGCTTGGTGGTTTGAACTTTTCGGAATCAAGATGGCGGCAACACACAAGTCAACGTCTGTCAACGTGGCCATCTTGAGGGGTCAAGTCTTTAACTCAATATCGTTTTCTACATTGATAAACACGAATTACTTAAGTCAATTTAAACCACTGTTGTTGTTATCTTACCGTGAAAAGTTTGGCTTCTGATATACGCAATTTAAGACAAAATAAAAATTTTACCACTGGTACACGAACCGTGTGCCAGAATGCTTTCAAGCGCCACTTGTATTAAGCGACTCGGTGAACCGGACTAAACATATCCCATGTAGGAGAATACTACCGGTGTCGAATGAAATAAAACAGAAAGGATTGAATGTAGATCAGTTACATACACTTATAATACACTATTATTATGCGTTGTGACCCATTCGCGTCCATTTCTATGTGGGGGGTTGGATTGCCGAATGGTTAGCACGTGTGCACTGTATCATAAAGCCTGTCATTGAGTCAACTGGCGTGGTTTCGAATCCCTGGTTGTACGTGACAAGGAGTAGGGCCGCCTGTTCAACACCGTGGGTTTTCTCCAGGTCCTCTTGTTTGCTGCTAAAAAACCCATATGCGCAAACGAATTATTGAAATAAAATTAAACAATAATGTTAGTCCGGAAATGACCTAGCTTGTGTCGAGTGGACGCTAATCCCCATTTCGCTCGCTCCCTACTCTCTATTTCTAGATCCTAAAGAATATCTATTTAGCTCCTTTAAGGCTCTTCACCAATTGTTATAGCGTATAAAAAATTATGTCTACAGTAAATACAGACCACCACTTTTAATTTGTGTCTGAGTACATTTACTGTGAAATTATGTTCTTATGGAAGTAGGTAAATTAGTCGAAGAATATGTAGAAACTTTAACTGGTTGAAATTTTAAAGATACATCATGTGAGCTTAGATAACGAGTTGGCAGTTCTCACTATAATAGAATTAAAAACTAGATAATGTAACGGGAATTTGCTTATAATTTCCGTCGCCTAGCATCGATTGTCATTTCCGAAGTCGGTACGACAAAAATCATAGTCGATTATGCAGCGAATCGGATCTTAATCCAACAAATATCGCAGGCTAGCGATGACACCGAAAGTTGGTTATGGTCTGGATACGTTAATTAATGTCTAATTAATAGTTTATAACATTTCAGGCCTGAAGAAAGACCTGCAATAAGCAGATTTAGCTCTTGCAGTATGTCAATCTGTTTCACAGAGAATTACTTATAATATCTCTGTCAGAGATGACTGCCTTCAACACGTGCAATGACATCACGCGGCGTCGGTCATTGGCTCAATGGCGCGTGCGTTGTTTACATAACAGGCAAAATGACGCATTCTGCTCATTTCAATACACATTTACACTAAAAAGGAAATATTTTCCTTATATCTCAACAAAATGTTTTAGAATTTATTTTGTCGGAGGAAAAAAAAAAATTAATATTGGGGACTCATTTAATCGCGTCGATGTCATCCATAATATCAGTGATTGTAGCGGCCTAGCGAATATTCACTGCTGATTAGAGTGGCAGTATGCAACACTCAACAGTTACTATACTCTCAACGTATTATCTGAACAAATATTCAGGTATAGATTCGGTCTAATGGTACATCTACTGATAATAGGTGTCTGACATTATCTTGCCTGCAGACAGAAAAACTATTTCGATATGAACATGGAGTCTTTATCAGCGTATATCATAAGCATGCGTCAACTCAAAATAATTTACCGTAATGAATATGATGATTACTAACCGTTGACGCATCCACTACCAGCACCCTCGTCACCATCAATATATTTAATCAGGTAATAAGGCACGGTTTTCATGCTTAGAAAAATCTAAATGGCAGGAAGCGAGCAAAGCACCCACAGGTGATGAACGATGACGTACTATTAATCATGCGGGTGAAAATCATTTTCTTACAGCATTAAAAGTAGGCCCGAGGAAAGATTTTCACGTTCGAATGCTACTTAACGTAGATTGAACATTTTAAGAGTGTATGTCTATTCTTTTGATGTCATATTCCGATGTCATAGTAGATGGTTGTTTACCGCCTGCTTTTACAGTATTTATAGCGCAGACAAAAACCAAGGAGAATCAAAAATGTCACCTTGTATATTACAATATGATTTTTTTTTCTTATTTTTTCGGGGGGGGGGGGGGGGTCACAGTGGCGTAGTGGGTGGGACGCCTGGAGGTTCATCCAGATTTTCCGGAGTGGTTTCCCCTTTTCAGTGATGCAGGCAGACCTGACACGGACAGCTGTCTAGTCTTTCGGGTCGGACCAAAAAAACGAGATCCAGAGTACACATTGGCGTGCACGTAAAAGATCCCTTGGCAGTTGGAATACGATATAAGAGTAGGCCGGGCAAAATTCCCCACATAGCACACTGTATGACGCATATATATTTTATATATATCTGTCCGCCTTCATTAGCCCAGTTTAGGAGCAAAACAGTAGGACGTTAAACCCCATTGCATTTCATGATTTTTATTTTTTTCTTTGCGGCCTATGGCTGTAGGTTGATTTAATGGGAATTTGTTCCTTTTATATTTTCAATGACATGTACCGTGTATGCAGGGTGAGAAATTTGTTTTGGTCTTATTGCGTGATCATCTTTCACACGACCGTCAAATAAATATGGCGGACGTTTATTGTTCAGGTGTACTAGAATTCAGAAATGAAACACTTGAGATATACATGGCATGCTATTGTCCATTTGATGAATACCGATATTGTGACTTCTCACGTACTCCCCTAACATCTAAGTAAACTAGCTAGACTAAGTAAAAACTTTTTTGGGGTTTAGTTTGGATAAATTACCTGGTAGAGTTTAACGATTCGCACGACGTAAATTTCATATGAGATGAATAATTACTCAGAATTAGATTCATCATTATATTACTTATTGTTGAAGTTTATTAACTCGTGACCGATGGTGTTCTTGGCTATGACTAGAGCCTAATACCGCCAAAGCTAGAACCATGTTATCAATGTTTCGGGAAAGAGGCAATTAACATTATTTTGCGATTGGAACTAGCCAAATAACTTCAGCTCGGTGAAAGAGGCAAACAATCGTACATGCGTGATTCTGACTTACACTTACATTGGGTCGCCCATAATAACTAGCCAAATAACCTGACCTAGGTTCAAAAGAATTCTAGTGGGACATGCGGACGTATGAAATTCTCACCAGCACTGACTTATAACCACCAATGTGTACCAATATAACATAGTAAAGTTTACGTGCCACTGATTTAGGATACAGTTTGTTAGTGTGTATTTATTTACTGGAATAGTGTAATCTAAATGTTTTTATTACGACTCACAAGAGAAACGTTAGGAATAATAACCCACGGCAAGCAGTATATTTTCTTCCTTTCCAGATAATACACTATCTGTTTACATTTCGTTCAACTATTTCTTTATTTTATATCGTTTTCTAAAATAGTTCCAGTAATTCAATCATCCCGAATGATTCAGTGACTACTATAAAAACATATAAGTCCTTATCAAAATATTTCAATCCAGATTCTAGAATAAGACATGCCCGAAACCAGTAATGTTGTTGATGAAATTAAACCACCAAAATGTTGAGTCATGAAATGATAAAAAACAAAGCGATATAGTTTATGGCATGGGTTTATATTTTATAAAGAAATAGTTGCATAATCTGTTTGAGTGTCGTATTCCTGAAGCAATGGCCTTAGAAATCCCTCTCTGGCCAATGCTGGATTAGCTTCTGATTCTTGAACTTTTGCGGGAGTCTGTCTATTCTTCTCGTTCAATCAAAGCTATCACTTAAGTACAGCAACATGACAGTCCTGCGTGTAATCTGGGTCTTAACTAAAACTTTGGACAGTGATTTAAGGTATTAAAAATGGTGAAAGTATGTTCGTTTACAAACAGTATTGTTTACATTGCATACGATTTGTTAGCCTCGTTTGTCACGCAATTTGTTTTACTGCAGTATTCTGCTATGCATGAGCCATGACGAAACGTTATGTAAACATATTTGGTCCAATATTGGCACTCGTTTTAAATGTAAAGCTTTTGTAGAGCAGCTAGTCATTGGTGGGTAGTCGGACTACTGACCAATCAAAATTTAAAATAACAATATCCACTCATTACAGCAGTGAGTAGTGGGATTACCTCTAATCAAACTAAACACTGCGCGGAGTATGTTTGAGTGTCTGCTTATATCATACCAGATTATAAAATACCCAACCTAGAGTCAAATATTAAATAAAGCGTATTTCGTTTCATTTTTTATAGTTCAAAATTTAGTTTTCCAGATACTACACTAGTATCTGGAAAAGTTGTTATGTTACTTGCGTTCTGGCTGAAGTGGGGAATTAATTACTGAAACGGTTTGTTATGGCGAGTTCCTGGCGTTTGATGGACAGAACAAGTGTCGGTAAACCACTAGAAACATCAATGCTGATTGATAACATACATATATTTCTATGGATTTATCAATGTATGACGTCATAGGGTTAAAAGCCTCTTGTACGATACCTGCGCGACAAATCAGATCTTAGTGTATGGGTCATCGAAAGTATAAAAAACAAAACGAAATATAAATCGGTATTTTAATCGGATTGAAGGCACTCAAAAGATTCTTCAAAATTAGCAAGGTCAATTAACTCTAGAAGTACTCTGAGTATTATATCAGTCATCAGTCTGAAATTGACGTAAAACAGTATATAAAACCCGACTAATGTACGACAGCAGGAAGGAATTCTTGACAGTTGGTATTCGATTTTAGAGTAGGTCGTACCGCATAAATATCTCACTGTATGGCCGGCATCCATCTTTATTCATCCGGTCTATGCATAAAAGTAGGACGTTAAACTCATTTCAATCCCCACAGAAAAGTAGGATGTTAAAACTCCATTTCATTTCATTTCAATCTCCACAGAAAAGTAGGACGTTAAAATCCATTTTATTTCTTTTCATGTCTTTTCATTTCCATATATCGTTGCTAGGCATGTATACAAACAAAGGATAGCAACCATGACTATCGTCGTTCCTGTATAATTCCAAATACTTAGTAATTGATTAAAACAGAGATAAACAAACAACTTTTTCTTTCACCTGTTATATTTAACTAAAAATACTCATTCTTGAATTTAATTATATTACGGCAAGATTATAAAAAGTTTCATTATAAAACTATCCAACTGTGAATATAGAAATCTTTATAGTATATCAGTTTCATTCTAATTCTATGCAGGTGTTAATTGGGTGTGTTTAAATATTTTATTTATTTATTTAACCCAGGTTAAAGTCGATGTGTTGATAATAGTATCCGTCATAAATCTTACATTTATATAATACATATGCGTTTGGTTGTACGAATCAGGTGATAGATTGTTTCTAGATTTAGACTCCGTTCGGTATGTGTCCTACACTTCCAACTACCAACCCGTGTAAATCCCTTCTAGTGTAATTTTAGGATTTAAAGTCATTAAAGTTACATTCCCGGGTACAACCTAGGTGGTTTGATGATATATAAGGACTAAAAACCTATTCAAACTAATTAGTTTATCATAATTTTGCTTCAAATCTTTCTCAAAACATCGTAGATGCCAAGTATACCCTGCTATAAAAATCGATCAAAAGAGGCCATGTTTGTGCCAGGGGATTACCCCTCGCCATACCTATAGCAACGGCGGCGAAGGCAGGTGAGAATTTGTTGCACACACAAGACGATGTTGTCTGTAATCGCTGACTATTTAGTAAGATTGGATTTTTCATATATACCAAAATTGTAATACTTTTATAGGCAATAACCACCCGATAAATACTTTTCTGGGAACCCATCTTTAACGGGGATAAACAATGCAGCACTATTGATTCTAAACGACGAAAATGATTTGAAAGTCATTACAATGCAAACCAGTGTAATAGTGCATAGAATTTACAAGTGGGTTTTCTACTTAAAAAAGTGTATAAATCAGGTTACAATAAACATAAAAATGGAAAATAATTAATGTTTTTTTTTTAATCGGAACTATATTTCTCCAATTATTCTCTGGTCGTAATAATTAATTATCTCATCGATTGTGCAGAGACGTATAGCCAAGATTAAAATATAGTAGTTGTTTTCCATAGAACTGTTGTGTTTATTTTAATGTACCGAATTAAATTGTAGTTTACACAGTATGCATATCAAGTGTTCCGGGATGATTAAGGTATCTTCCGTTAATTCAAATCTGGATTCAAGAAACTGTTCGTGTCTGATATAAATCTGTAGAATTAGTATATAGATTTGGATACTTGGCACTCAACTTGCACACAGGGATACCAAAGGCACAATCTGATTAAAATACAGAGCTAAAGTTAACGTGGGATTTACGTCAGAGGTCATACGAGAGGCTTTTGACCCTCTGACGTCAGACATTTGATAAGCCAGCATTGATGTTACTAGTGGATTACCCAAAGCTCGCCGTTACAGATCGTTTCATTGGCTAATGCCCCACAGATAAAAAAAAAACCCACTAGATGTCCAGGCAACCCATTTTTGAAAACAAATACAAAAAGTACCCCCATCACCCTCGCCCACTCTACAATAAACCCCGAAAACGAGCACTAAACAAAAAATAACCCTATTCCACACTTATAATAGTGACATGGTGTTAAATTCAATTCCATTCGGTCTAGCAAGTTACAGGGGTCCATATAGAAATTCCAAACAATAGCATTTTATATGGACTTGGATACCAATATATAAGTCTAGCATTATCATGATAAAGAATTTGTTAGTGAAAACCAGCACCTGGATAATTTAATTTAAATCAGTCTGGCTAAACAAACCGTTAAGTAGTAAACTGCATGACACAATCTCTTACCAACATATTATTATGATTTGGAATCATTCCAAGGGCTGTCTTAATCACTCTCCTCTTTAAACAATAACAATGGAGTCAAAACAAATTCTTACACGTCAAACAGATCAAATAATACTGTTGAAAACCAGACATATACTATTCGTGGTTCTAAAAAGTGCAATGTGATTAAAACACAGATCCTATTTCGTTTCGTTTTTTAAAGTTTAAAATTTCGTCTGTATTACACTAGGACCTGGTATAGTTGTTATACAACCTGTGGTCTGGGTGGTGTGACGGATTAGCCAATGAAACGGTCTATTACGGTGACTTCTTTGTGTGTGGTGCACGGAACTGTGTGTAAACCACTAGAAACGTCAACGCTGGTTGATTAATCAATATCTGACGTCATAGGGACAAAAGCCGTTTGTATGGCACCTGGCTCGACCGTTTACTACAAACGGCCCAATCTTCATGTATTTTAATCACTACACCAGAATGTAAAAAGTGTCACTGCGCCTTTAATCGGAAAGGAAATAACATTTTTAAGAAACCAACGAACACATTTATTTTGATCTTGTGTTTTCCCCTATGACGTACTTGCACTCCACGTGTTTATAGTTTTGAAGTCAATTTCCACTGGAAGCCAACCCAACTCATTAAAGACATGACCATATAAATCTAGTTTGGTTTATTATCTATTTAAATGCTGCTTTATTAACCAGCTCTGAAACAATGTCATCCGTTGATGAAATTGGCAACGTATCTGTACTTCGTGAATTTTTCCATACAGTATAGGAAAATTCCTACTATAAAGTTCGCTATGTGTACATCAGGTGTTTTTGTTTTTAATGTGTTGTAAATATAGCATTATAATTGAATTACACTGTTTGAATATGAGAGAGAGAGAGAGAGAGAGAGTATCACATCGTTCAATAATTAGCTTTCGCGTATGGCATTGACAGAGAAGAAATTCCACGACCTTGGACAGTAGACCCTTGTCACGTACATTCTAGAAATCGTTGCTACCGCCCCCACCCCATCCTCCACCAAATTCAAAACAGGAATCAGTGATCTTCTTAGAAGAACAGAGCTCAATGGACCTCTTCACTTTTCCCTGATCCATTGCTTTTTTTTGGGGTAGTTTCCCCAGGGACCATGATTTCATCCTGGAAATGTCAATTTTTCGCCGAACGTCTGAAAGCTAAATCTGTCTATTGCCTATTTCCTTTTATGGCAAGGTTTGGGGCTTTTGTGTGGAATGTGTAACCACACGAGTTCCACAAGATATGACAGAAGTACTCTTAGAATTTCCAGGTCACAATTCTATGGAATACAATTACTGCTTATTACTGAGCGACGTTTCGACTAGGCTTCTCTAGTCGTTATCAAGCAATGATAAAATCTAAAAAGAGACAAGTCAATATAATAATATACATGTACACAACAATACTTTCTTAGAGTGTCGATGGGATAAAGTATTAATATTCCAGTAAAATAACTAGAAAATGGTTCAAAAGTCCAACTTTTCCTAACGTCTCCAATTTTATTTTAGCTTCAAATTTTGTAGAACTTTATTATTTTGCCATTTAATCGTATGACAAACCCATAATAAACAATCTAAGCAATCGGGTAGTGTTCATTTTGAATGAATGAAAATCCTCTCTCGATTTAATAATTCAACGATAAAGACTTTGTTTATTATCGTAACAAAGGTACTTGAAAACCAAGACTACGCTAGGAAAACTTCAAACACTCACAGTTTGACTCAGAATAAAAGTAAGTTGACTGAATTCATTTCTCGTTATCTATTTTTAAATTAGAGCAAAAACGATCATCTCCTTCTCTAAATCTTACATAATGCATCTTAAAATTTAAAAAAAAATGGCACCTGAATGTCATCCGGTTTCATTTCATTCCCGTTCCAAAAAAAGGTTCATCTATAATGTGTTTAAAGAGTTTCTGGTATTTTAATCAATTTTCAAAATGATAAATCTTTGGAAAGTTACTCTGTTATTACGAGCCTAAGGTCACGATGCACATTTGAAGTGTGTATATATATATCATATCGTTTTTCATCCTATTACATCCACACTCATTTTATCATTGCATTTAACTGACAAATATCAGATGGTGCCTATGAACACTTTATCAACTGAAACTTTTTTATATAAAGTAATTTGTTTTGTATCTCTAGGTTTTTGATATTAGAAAATGGGTTTTGCTTCCTTTCGTTAGTTATGCACATTTAAAAGCAGAGTGTTATAAAAACTTGCCTCGATCGCTCTAGACAAATGGGTCTACTATTCGATTGAAACAAAAACTATGTCTTGTCGGAAAAAATTGCTATAATTTCGAATTCAAGGAGAGTTAAGAGGGTTGAATAGTTGTATGTTTACTGTTATGCTACTTCCTGTTTGGTTACCCCAAGATTTCCAAAACCGCCGAACCACACGAATCGGTGAAAGAGACGAGAATTAACATTAGAATCAATTGGAAATTAATGGGGTGGTGTTACGACGCGGGCAATGGCGTACTGGTGGAGAGCAGATCGTAAAAAATCACGTTCTGAAAATCTGATAGACTATCTTAAAAACAGATACGCCCATATATGAATTAACTGACTGGTTTGCGACTGGTTCCCGGCGGTGAAATACAAGTCTAGTCGTAAGAATATCTGTTTCGGACGATCATGCGCATTTCACAAGGAACTTGGTTCATCTTATGGTCGACCTGGATCAAATTCAGCAGAAAGCCAGGCAAATTTTCCATCCCCAACCACAACCTCGTAGCTCTGCCAATGTTACCGGAATTGTGTTTAAAGTGTTAGCAAGTTTGTGTACATATCTTTCCGTGTTATTTCATATCCCACTTGTCTTTAATGATCTAAAAGCAAGCAATAAATGCGTGCTGGTCAAAATTACAGTTCTTCCGCATCAATTGACAAACATTAAGGGTCCGTGACGATTTATTGTTTTTAATGTCAGGAATGACATTTATTTAAACACTTTACTGATTTATAGTGTAGCGAATCTTGAAAGCTTTTTTGATAGCTCCAAACATTTTAATATTTTACCCAACATGCAGATAGCTTTTTAAAAGAAAGACATTTTTTATTCGGCTCGCTTTATCACATTTTCGTCTTAAAGTGGATGCTTTATCGTATCGTTCCGCTACATTTTTTGAGGAATATTTGTACATGTGCAATTTCCGGTAATTTGCTGAATTTCTGAACATGTGCAACTTCCGCTAATTTTGGTTTAACAATGTCTCGGCGGCCTGTTTGGGTTTTTTTTTTTTTTTGGGGGGGGGGCGATGTTAACAAATATTACTTGAAGTTTTAGTGTGGTGGATCTGGAATGACGACTTTATGTTGTGTGGGGTTTCGGTTTAGGTTTGGGTCTGAAAGAGGGGACTTTTAAGTTAAAACTGCATTTATTAGTTTTATTTGCTGTCATACGTTTACATCTCTCGTAATATTTTGATTTAAGTCGGCGTTCAGATCACGTGGAATTAATTTAAATTAATGAAATTGTCTCTACTGGTTTTGTAGAGAATTATGTAAAATTTACCCTATCTCAGTCTTATCAAGACACGGTGTAAAGACAACGACGACAGTATACCATATAGAACAGAAAGCGAGCACAACGTCATAGCCCCCATCTTGAAATTGTGACGCGCAAGTGTGTAAAGCCCTTAAAATTGGTCTGGTTTTATCCATAGACCGTATAATAGTGTTTGGGACAGCGGTCTCCGTTTCAAGATTAAGACTTGTTTTGTTTAACTTGTTTGAAAACGTATTGAGATAGTTTCACGGGTCAAAGGTAAAGGATTTTAGGGGCTTTACACTCAAAAAATAAATTAAGCAGTTTTATTCTCTAACATTTAGTCGAGAATGGTCCTTTAAATAAGACTCCAGTCGTAGGCCAGTCACCCGAAAGATGAAAATGTAATTATCATTTTTAATAAAGTTGTTCGCAGCGACCCGCTTGGCATGTCATTATAACATAAATTGTGTTTATTTCCTAATTTGATGGAATTCAATTGGCCGTTTAGATACTACTTTTGCAATTTTAATGTATACAACTGAGTGTCAATTACATAAAATTTCATGAGATATATTAAATATAGTATCGTTTATTATATAAAAACATGAACAGTATATGTGTAATTTTAAATCTTCAAAGACCTAAAATACAATTATTTAGTTCGCATAGAAGGCGAGAAATCAGTTCGAGACATCGTCACTGAAGCGTGCATATTAGCCGTGTCGAGTCAAACTTTCTGTTTAGTGCACGGGTCACCCTTGTTGAAAATATTGTGTGAACATATATATGAATGTAACAACTCTATTAATGCGACAAATGTCATTTCTAATAGATATTGCCTTGTGTTTTTTCCTTACATAATCGCTTTAAAGTGTCACCCAGCGAGGACAAGGCAGACCGCGGGCTGTTTTTCGGAGACTATATCATATCTAGGTAGCAAATTCACGGTCTTTGGTGTGAAAATATTGGGGATGGATTTTTTGGGTATGACCGTGTTGACTACATATAATTTAAGGTTTAGGGACGTAGCTGGTTCCGGTCAATCCATGTAATCAACACGAAATGGGAAGAAATGGGGTTGTCTGCGACGACCAGGCTAATGAAAACTGTAGTTTTGCTACAATTTTAACAATTTGGGAATGTTAAGTTGTTGATTCACTTAATGGTAAAAGGGCTTTCCTGGTAATACATCAATGTTTTGTGACGGATACATGATACTTTTTAAAGCTTCTTTTCAAGCATCCTGGTACTGAACATGGCCTATCCCCTTAAGAGCTGAGAACATCCTGAATACTTTTCTCCTTTAAAATACTTAAAATTATTTGTACGTTATAAATCAATTATAATTTACGCACAAATTTGAATTACAATGATAATGCTACACTTAATGGCTTGGGCGTTTTACAACACATGCATCTGTGACTAGAAAATTAGAGTTTAAAGAGACGGGGAACCGATGTATGAAGTATTATATATTTAAATAAGTCTTTTGCACGAATATGTATTTTGTCGCGTACAGTTTCATAATTCACCCGATAACAGGCCTTATGATCAACACCAACACCATTACACATCTCGGCCACCCAAACACTATAAAGAGAACGCAAAATCAGTCTCTCTAGATTCACATACAGGAGAGATGATCTGCTGAGGGATACTATTTTGTGGTGGACTTTTTTCACATTTTCGACTGTCACGAAATAGTTCATTAAGACCTTTAACAAAGGAAAACAAATTTTCACGAAACAGTGTTTCCTAAATGTTGTCAGTACACTTCGCTTGCTTTCTGTTATTAAGAGATTCACTCGAAATTAAGCCACGAGGAAATTGTTTTTATTACCGAACCCAAGGAAATAATGTGAAAATTGCAGGAACTATACATAGATTGTAATTATTTAGTGTTTATTTCTCCAAGATAAAGTGTTAGGACGTAATGGCGTTGTTGCGTGAACATACCGGTAGTATATTACCAAACAATGAATTTGTTTGATGTCTACGAGATTTAAACTGGGTGATTAGGGCACCATCTGTTGTTAAACATCAACACTGGCTTCTAAACAGTTTCAATTACAATTTTTCCTCTCCTTATCTTTATATTTCCATTATCTTACTACTCAATACAGCTTGGGTGAATCACCGAAAGAGACATAGTTTAAGAATTTTTCTCTTGACTTTTAGTGGTTCCACTGAAAAAACAAGTTATAGCCGGGCAACGTCTCACCATTTTAGAAATTGAGTATAAGCTTTGCATTAAACGAGGGACGAACAAAATGCTTACAAATGAAATTGTCTTATGCCACAAATATGATACACTGGGGTAGGAGGAGGGGGGGCATGAATGGGTAAGTGAGTAAGACGCTGACCGAGAAAGTTCACCGGGATTTTCTGGTCTGGTTTCCCCCGTATCAGTGGTGCAGGACGGAGGGTATGTCTAGCCGTTCCGGTGGTACATTGATGTGCACGTTAAAGATGCCTTGGCAGTTGGAATTCGATATGAATGAATACCGTAGCGCCACTGTCTGGACAAAACTATCCTTATAGCACAATGTATGGCCATGGCTGTATTCATTCGCCAACTAGGAACAGAATAGTATAGGAATTTAAACCACAGTTTATTTCATTTCAGTTCTGATAAACGAGGGATAACTAATGGAAGGCTAGTGACGCCATACATAATAACTTTGTTTGCATATATAGAAAGAATACCAACGAATTATTTATCTAATAAAGCGTTGGATCGCACGGTATTCAAAAATTTCTAAAAACATTCATATTTTCTCATTGATGTTTCGCTTGCCACATATAAAATAAAACAGACACGGCTGAGAATGTTTTTGATTATGTTCGTAGCTATAATACACGTTATAAATTGAGTATTTCAGATGACTAGTTTAGTTTTTTTCAATAGTCTGGTCACTGCGGGGTGTTTAATCGTTGATTAATTAATTCGGAGTAATTTTTTCGTCTACGGTTTATTCATTTGATTCCAGCAAAATGGTATTTTTGCCAGCAATGTTGCCTTCAATATATGTATCCCAATAATGATTTATTGTATTTTGCCAAATACTTTAGTGGTGCATATTCTCTACTTCAAAATTTCGATTATTCTTAAAATAAGCTATAGCCTATTTTTTATTCACATTCTAATTTCACATTCTATTATATATTTTCTGATCACGGTGGTTAAGTTATTTTTTTGGACATACCAATTTCCATGGAAATATGAAATTATAAATGGCTGGTTGTGGCTGCTGAAATAGAGTCAAGTTGATTTTATACCAGACGAGCTAAGATGCCGTCGTAGACTTCGTGTTAAAATTATATTCATGGAAATAAGTCGAATAAACAAAGGTGAGAAGCATTCCCGCCGTTATGGACCCATTCCACTCTAACCATAATAGTACCTCAATGAGCAGCAATATTGTCTCAGTTCTTTAGATTTTAACACGTTCTCTGGTAACCCCCAGCCCCGACTTCTTGCCATACTTGACGTCGACTCCAATCCCGGGCCTTCCCCAGTGAAAATTCCTGGACATACCCGAGAACGTGTGTATGAATTGATGGGGAGACATGCCTGCAATTAAAGCTTTATACTGGTACTGAGGACAGAAAAGTTTGCGTAATTGTGTATTTGAACCAAACTGTGAAAGGCGCGTGGATGTCAATGTGCACAAGGATTTTGTTTCTGCATTTCATCGACACGACGAGGCATCACACTTCTTATGAGTCTCATTTGATCTATAAATCCCAAACTGAGTATTGACTACCTCGTCCTTCTCAACACTCAACATTTTCTGGTTTTCTTCATGTGGCAGTTTCATATTTGATTAATTTGACATTTAGATACAATGTTATCACATTTTCTTTTAACTGTATTTTGCAGTTAGCTTGCTGTCTAGCGTGAAACTAGCCCCACCCAAGTGATGTTATGTTCAAAGGCGACCTGTTGGTCTGTTTACATATATATGTTGAAAGAAGAGGACCAGGCCCCCGTCATTTTCGCAGATGTATACATCATTGTAAAATATTTCTAACGCCTTTATTTGCATACAAAAATGTTGTTTCGACTGGGAATTGGGAGAAAAGAGCGTAGCTTCGACCAATAAATAAGATCTTTAGGTTTTTTTTTATAAACAATCTTTGGATTATAAAGATCATTAGTTACTCATTTGTCGAGGTAACTGAGATGAAATATCCAGAGGTATGCAAGAAACCGAATCGATAACATTTTCTTGAAATGAAATGGAGAGAGAGAGAAATGGGGTTTAACGTCCACTCAACACAAACTAGGTCATTTCGGGACTAACATATGGTTTTTTAAATTTTATTTCAATAATTCGCATGCGCGTAGGGGTCTTTAGCAGTGGGAGGAAACCGGAGTGCCCGGAGGAAACCCACGAGGTTGAGAAGGCGCCCCTATCTCCATGCCACATACGCTCACACCTGGGCTCGAAACCACAGCCGCAAGCCAGAGGTGACCGGCCAGCTAGATGTCGAAGCCCGGCACTCTAGACCACTAGGCCATCCCAACCCCCCGAAACGAAATGGGTTCTTAACGCCTTACTTTCTTGGATCAACTTTTCTGTGAGGAAAAGTTTATACCCTTATAATGATCTTTAACGTGCCCCCAATGGAATACACTGGACATTGAGGTTTCACCCCACCAGAAATATAGATGTGTTCTTTTGATGCATCACTGACAAGGGAAACCGGGCTGGAAAAGTTCCGTTACCTGACCAGTGGCATGCATATCCCTTGAGTCCGAGACGATTGCCTTTGGCATATATACGTTTCAAGGACAACACATCCTCAAATCCTTTCGTGGATGACGCTAGGATTATTTAGCCTTATCTCTAATATCGCAAATCAGTTTAAACACATGTTGTCTGCTTAGGCTGGGTGTCTGCGTATTATAGCGGACCAGTCAGAGCGTCGGATGGGGATGGGGGAGGGGATGTACGAGACTGAGTTCGCTGTTATGACATCTAGTTTTCTATGCTGGACACTGGGCAAATAAATTTGCTATTTTATTCAGATATTTCAGTCAAGTAGTTCGATAAATATATCGGCTATAAGTGCGATTCGAACTTAATTTACATATGAACGGAGCAGAATCTGTTATAAGGATTCAAAGAGGATGGTGTTCGAAAGACAATATTCAAATCCAAAGAATTTTTGTAGGCTTTTATATAAAACAAGTGTTTATAATATAATATGCTATTGCACGCAATTATTTATGTTCCGACTGCTATGCAACAACAGCAACTCTATCTCTCCATATACACAATAATAGGGTAAAATATAACATATATCATGGACCCTATATACAAAGCACTCTCCGACTCGAAACAATATAAATAATACATTCCTTAATACAGTCAAAAACAGAAAAAAAAACCTCAACAGAACGTTGATACATGGTTCGGTTATATATAATGAACCTTTAACGTCAGTGGCTAAGAAAGTTTTCATATCACATTTATTAATAAGTTAGAATTATTATTATAGTTTTTTTGTTATACAAATATAGGCGATCTGAGATCACGCTAACGTCACATCACGTGACGGCACTACCACAAATAGCGTCAATATCACTTCACGTGACTAGAAGTCTTCTATGCAAGGAACGAACACGTAATACACAAACACAGATCACATGACTACACAGCTTTTTACAGCCTCCTTTCGAAGTTGGGTCTTTGCGTCTGAAACGCCACTGAAGCGCTTGCGTCGGATAAAAGATCTTTGTTTGCGGAAATTTGGACTGTCTGTACTTTTTGTTCCTGCAGACGATAGTGCTGCCACCTCTAATACGTCACTAACACTTTTTAATGACGTTTTTGCTGACGTTTCTGAATACACAAGTGCACCTATGTGTTTAGCTGTTTTGAGACCCTGGAAAGAGAAATTGAAAATAATCAATATGGCTGCTTACGAGGCATGTTAACTGACTTAAAAACAGAACCTATTCCATCAATTAATTTGCAAATTGGTTGTAGAATGCATGAATGGAATTCTGTTAGCTATGCAAATGACCAACAGGATAAGTTAGGACAGACGAGTTCTGAATTAGAATGATGTTCTTGGTGATGGCATTTCTTCTACCTAATTGGGTTCGATATCTGCTTTGGATCATGGTAACTGAATTACGTTATTGAGACGCGCATAACACTTATAGTGATGAATTCAACTAGATGCCTTGAATATAAAGAACTCAATCAAATTAGATTAGACTCTGGCTGTCATGTACATCCAATTTGCAGGAACTTTTTCTAAAGAGCACTTCAAGAATTCCCATAAACACAATGCATTAAGATAGATTATTTTGAGCTATTTTAAATAATTGTTTAAGTGACTTAGTTTCGGCTGTTTGAAAATTGGTCTAAACTTTGCTTAAAACCTTCATTTCACGTCTTCAGGTGGCCTTTTTCATTTCAAACTAATCTTTAAAAGTAGGTATGTCAGACAATTAAATTTGGGATGTAACAAGAAATCGATCTTGATGGAGAAATTTTAAAACAAATTCGCATTACTGTTCTACTAACCTGATCGTATGTGACTATTTGTTTTTTAGAGGAACTGACTGAGGAGGATTTCTGTTCGTTTCTGAGATCTGTTTTACATCCTACTAACATTATTGGTTGCTTGGGACAATATTCTCGTACTTCTGGTAACCACTGAAACACACAGAAAATAAACTTATATACAGGCCTGTGTCGGTTATAATTCAATAATACATACAACCAGACTCATAATCTTTTGGGCTTTCGATACCATCAACTTGTTATTTATTAATTTTGGGGTGAGTGGCCAAATAATCCCACGTCCGCATTTTAGATCATTTGGTCTGTCATTGAGTCAAGTGCCATGGTTTCGATCCCACACTTGTACGTGACAAGGAGTATGACCCCGTGGGTCCACCGGTTTCTTTCACTGTTCAAGACCCCTACACGAAAGTGTATTATTGTACCATATGTTCGACCCGAGATATCTAGTTTGTGTTAAGTGGACTCCATGGTGCTGCCGTGGCACGATTTCAATTTACATACAAGGATTTATTTGTAGATCGTGTGAAATAAGGCAATGATTAATGACCTATGTAGACATTCAGTATTAATATTACATTTATCACATAACACATGTCATAGTTAATTATGGGAAAATAACTAATTGCCAATTTTATGTTAAACATGATATTTTTGATAGATGGTTTTGATATCATAACTATGTCTTTAAGCTATTACTAATTTAATCAGTGTAATAATCCGACATATTAATGACATAAAAATGTCGAATGTTTAAGACAGCTTTAAGGTGAAATAAGTAAAGCTACATTTATATAAATTCCTGGTTCTGTAGAGTTGATTTCAATCATTAAGATGCATAGGAATTAAATTGTATGTTAAATTTGAGACAGATTGCCATTCCTTCGATGCGATTCAAACATTATAAGATTCCAAATGCTCGTTAACAATGCTTTGATCTACGTAGTTCAGTTCTTATTCCACTTTAGGCTAAGAAGGTGGTGTGGTCTTGGTTTAATAGAGTTTAACATTATGTGCTTAATGAGTATTAAATTTACTGTAATGCAAAATGATACACACCTTCGATACAATATTATCCATCGATTCTGGATCTGTCACTGAGAAGCACATCATAACTAAATCTGCTTCTGAATAAGATAAAGGTCGAACTCGATCATAACCAGCATCTCCTGAAAAGCAAAAAACAATATATAAAACATATGTCAAATAACAATGATGATAAACACTGATTTTGAATGGATAAACGAACTGTTTGGCTTCCACCACATTGCAATGTGTGGTACGAAATCATGAGTGATCCACTAAATAACCAGTGAGCACTGTTTGATTTGAAATATGAAACTTCAATATCGTTTTCCAATTGCACCATTTAATACAAGATCAGAGTTATAGCATACAAAGCATTTAGATATGACTCCTAAAAAAACTGATCATTAATGCTCAAAATGGGACAAGCGGATTAACATATTTATCGCCGCAATGTTGCCAAAAAATATTAATATCTATAATATTTTTTGTAGAAGTACACGGGGTGGCTTAGCTCATTGTCAACAACATAAATATCCCAATGGGATATCTCATATAAACACGAGAAATAACACCTTAAGCCCTGTAGGTTTTTTATGTAGTTTATATTTGAATTGAGAGACTGTTAGATTTGAAACGGACTACTGAATAAAAGGTTAGTCTGGTCGCATTACTTCATGTTCCATTTTAGTATACACTGTATACAATCTAGTATTACACCAAAAAACAACAATTTGTTAGATACGAATTGTTCATTTATATGAGGCGTATTACTATATGTTTTGCTAAGAAATGGGCACGTGCACTTTTTCGTACCCAACCCTCTTCACTGTGCACAGCCAAAAATGGTCGACCAGCTGTAGTTTAATGTTCAGTAGTAAATAAGTCTGCAATACTAAAGAATATGTTCCTACATTGACCCATATGCCACATGCGTAGAAAAATATTCTGCATAAAATCTGATTATCGTCTTTCTCCTGTTTCTAGAAGCTAATCAAGAAATACTACATAGTATAGTAAAAGTAAAATGCAGATGTAGTGGAATTGTGTGCATGTGTTATTTAAGTTGTCGAGTATAAAAAAATTCAAGTTGTACGTCAACAGTTGTTTTTTGGAAATGCCATAAATACCATGTGTAACTGTGAAAACTCGAAATAGAAACTGGCAGGTAGTTTTTTGTAAAGAAGGAATATGGTTTCTGCACTTAAGATGTCTAGCTGTGAGCTACCAACTATCTGCAACTGTTAAATTTAATCTAGCTATGTTGAGTAGATTGTATCATCCGATATCAAGATCATCTTAGCGCATATTTTCTCGTAATCACCAGAATACACTTAAATACGTCCCAACTCCAAATTAACCCGCTTTAAAAGCCAAAGGGGGTAAATTATAAGGAAGCTCGTGTGCTTGGTAAACTCTATAATTTAACCCACAGGGTGACTGGGGTCGTTATTTTTGACAGATCATTCATTTTGAAGATTTCAACATTTCAAATGTTTATAAATCAGAAGATTAATTAATACAAGAACTAATTCTCGAACTTCTGGGTCAATATATATTTTTAAATCTGCGATTAATAATACTGAATATAATAACGATCCCTGGCTTCCACCCCCGGTATGAAAAGTACGAAAGAATTAGTACTTCTTGGTTAAAGTTTACAAAAACTAACAGATTATTCATTTATTCATGCTATATCTCGTAATAACCTTTTGATTTTAACAAATGACTGTTTGGGTGGTAATGTGAATATATAGATCATTTCATTCACGAATAAACTATATTCAACAGATAAAATACATCAATTTGTGTTTATGAATAATGAATCGCGTAATTGGGCGATAACAAGATAGATTACTGGAGTCGAGTGAAGGTTCATGGTCAGGGTAATCATATCAAGATGTGTTCGGCGAGACAGTCCATTCTCCTTCAACTTTATCACGAGTTTCCTTCTTATCTCGACCTATTTTCAAATTAATAAGAGGATCTTTAAATCTCTAAATTTGTATTCGGGGTTATTTGCAGTTGATTAGAAACTTACAAATTCTGATGTGTTACACGCGTTCAAGAAGACCCGTGTTTGCATGCATGCACGGCTCTTAAAATAAAATGAGAAATCTAATACCCCGTTCAGACGCGCAAGTTAAACTAGTTTAACTTATCCGGCGATAGTTAATTCAGCAATTTTCGTAGTCTGAACGCATATGTGGAGATTTTAAACTAGTTTAAAATATCCACCTCCGTAGGTGAATTGAATTCAGCTTTTTTTTTATCTGGTTTAACTTTCGGCGTCTGAACGGGTAGGATTAAAATATCCGGATATTTTCACTCCGGACATGCGCAGTGCGTAGTAAATAACAATCTTACAAAAATGGCGGCTTCTTGTTCTTCATCAGTGCTCATGCGCGTTTACCTCTGACCCTTGACCGACGAGGTCAGGAACATGGTCAGGAATGTTAATCCAGTATAGTGCCAGTATTTTAAAACACGTATGAACGCAAAAATTGCCGGATAAAAATCGCCGGATAAGTTAAACCAGTTTAGTTATAAGCGTCTGAACGGGGTATTAACCTCTCTTATCAGACCTACAGACAGGGAATTTCAAGTGGGATTTTCTGCCGCCACTAGATTTAATATCGGATGTCGACATCATGAATTGGATGACCGCCAGTGGTTAACACCAGTTATATAATATCTCTAAAATAAGACTAATTGCAGTATATTGTAACACCAATGCCTGATAATGTCTACATAAAAGTGATGTTTTCAAAAATCGTGAAACACAAACAGATAAGATATAGTTTATATCCAAACTTTCTGACGCTATTTTTTTGTATGTTTTATATGTATTTTATTCACGAGATAACATATTTTCATCAATAACAGATGGCGATATCTTATAAAACTTATCACTTGGTGTCAGAAGTGGTTTTTGATCATATCGATATTTCATTATCGTCAAATTTCTGAATCTGATAGTAATTTAAATGGGGGGTTATATTAGGGTGTGCGTGTGAAACAGCATGCTAATCAAGGCGTCATACTTATGACCAGTCTCGAGTAATTTGCAGTCTCTAATCTTAAGAATTTTGATTTGTTGTATTAGATGTATAAAGCTGCACTACTTTGTGTCACGGTAAACGATGAAAAGATAAAAGGTATACTGACACAAACTGATTTCAACACCGGTTAAATACATTCTTAACTACTTCTCGTTCATTTGGGGTATTTTTAAAAAGTAATGTCATATAAGCAATTTAAAGTCGCTGGTCGCCACTTTCATTTTGTAGACAATATTTAATTGTTTACCCTTTAGCCCACGCTAAAAGTTACTCAAATTCATTATTTAACATTTAATCAAAGTTCCGAAGCGCCATTTTAAGCATTGAGAAAGAATTGCAAACTACAATAATATTATGGTGAATGATAGATCTGATAGAAATATCAGTCCAATAATAGTTCAATTGAAATGTTATCCATGTTAGTGTTCATGTTGTCTGCAGAAAATAATAATTTTAAACTGATATTCCTTTAAAAAATTCAACTGTCATAATATTGTAGTGCAAGGAATTAGGAATGTACATGTATACTACATGTAAATATTTCCTGCATAATCAGTGCGCAAATCAATAATTATAAGTAGCTATAATTTAAGTTTGAATATGTACATTTTCTCACGAACACAAGTAACCATGTTTACAGATGCAAGTCTATGATTATAAACGGATATGAATAGTTCACATAACTACATATGGGATGCATTTCAGTGCAAATCATTAAAATTTATTGCCACGGTCGATATGGTTGCATAACCATAGCACAAACACGCGACTCAGTTTCATTTTTCAAAACATCAGATTAATTTACTGCCGTTTCAGTTGTTGCCATCCGCGACGCACGTGTTCTCAACGGCCATACATAATGTTCCAGTTATATTTATTTCACAATCAATATAACTGGATATTCAGACAAAGGAAATAATAATATAGTGAAATTTATCTTTTTTAAACCGTTATTCATAATTGATGTAGCGTGCATAAAGCTAACAGCTGGCGTGGCATAGAAATTTCATTTAGAAATAAAGGATATGTTTGATATTAAACGTGTCTCTGTTAATAAAACTAATTATTGGTTGCTCAAATGCTAATTTTCAGGATATTTTTTAAAGAAAAAAACAATTCACAGAGACATTGGGATTCTAGCAACGATTAATTTTTATAATTCCAAACTAAATGTTAAATCATGCGCGTTTCCGCTGCGGGTGCCATTTGCTGTTCTGATTTGAATGGTTTTAGTGATGCACTATTCTTACCTATGTCGATGACACTACATCACCATGCCATATTATGAATCTCATATAAATATTGTAGTTTGGTTGTGTAAGGACTGTGGGAAATGTCATGGAGTGATAAACATCTCGTGCCAGCAGATGTGTTGATGACACCCACCATATGGACAGGCGTGCTATCAGCCATACGCAACACCCTAAAGTTCTTTCCCAGCTGGTTTCAGACCGTTAGTTTGAGATAAGACTTCATCTACAGAGCGCGAGTCCGTTAGGCAATAAAACGGGATTGATGACACTAATAATGCCAGTGGGAAAGTATATTAATGTTATAAATACATTTCCCAACCAATCCTGGGGCCTTTAATAATGTTATTAAGAACATTCTTTCTAAAAGTGAAACAGGATAATATAACAAAACAAGCCGCTGGCCTTTATGTATGGTTATGGAAGTATTCTGGTTGAAAAATGAACTAAATAACATAAATCAAGACCCATTTGACTAAATAGTTACATGAAAGTATTTATGTTGGCATTGGGTTCTAGATACGGTATAGATAGTGCAAAATGCGTATAAAGTGGTAAATTTGTCACGGGTTCTAAACGCATCTAAATTAAAGGTTGAGCCCCATATTTTATACAGGGTACCCGAGGATAAAACACGGCTTAATTATAAAAAATAAATACTAAAATGTCCAGAAATAGATTGTCTAAAACTTTCAACATTGAGCCACTCTTGGATATGGCAGCACTGTGGTTTACCTTGAATTTGAACAACACGGCACAGGTGCAGATAGCTGCACGTACGGCACTAATATGAAATTTTATACGGGTCTTCCACAGAAATACATCAGTTTGATTCATATATCTGAGTAGTGCCTTTAACAAGTTGCATGGGGGATAGATATATAAGTAGATGGGTGGCCATTGTCGGCGATATCGCTTCGGTGAAAGCGGACGTTAAATATAGCTATTTTACACACCCATGCACAGAGGCAACACATTTTTAACATGAAGTTAATTGATAATGAATGATTGTAGAACATGTTAACATAGTAAATGTACCACATGTCTTTGTTTACATTCTGGTTACTATAATCAACAACTGCCGCCATTAATTACAACGTATTTGGCTTTTAGCACCGACACATGCACATGTAGTTCATAACCTATCACAATAAACAATATCAGGGAATATTTCCTGCACAACAGAACACACAGATAGACCAAGGCCATAGCTCAATATATACTTATGTATAACCGAAGAAGATACAACTGAAACTTGTTTCAACTGGGCGATGTGGTCGGTTTCTTTCAGTGTAAGGATCAAAGTTCAGGAAAAGGCTACATACATGTATGTGTCGCTAATTACAAAGAATGGTGATCACAGCATCCATGCAAGATTTCTCCCTGGCATTGAACTGTCGAGATTAGAACAAACAAATGCAGTTGTATTGTACGACAAGACATTACTTATTTGGTGTAATTAACCGTACATACTACAAATTCTCTTGACAATACTAATCTATTGAAAAACAGATCGTAATTTACGCTGACCTGGCCAAATTTTCCACATGAGAGATCTTTTGAGAAAACAATATTCGTTGTTAGTATCTATACGATATAATCATTTTCTTACAAATTAAATTACTTTGAACTATTTATACATGGAAACGAAGTATACTGGAATGCATAAATGAAGCTACATCAGCGGGAATCCTTCATGAATACTATTTGTATACATTTCGCCTAAATTTTATCTATACGATAAAAACGTTTTTCAAGTATTGTGAGTGCATGCGCATAAACAAATATACCTGCAGACAGGCGGGTGAAAGCATGGGCTAGATCAAAGATAATCTTATGTACAGTAAAGAAAGAGCTAATTTATTTGGCAGTTTCGACCCTATAGCCCACGTACATAAACATATCGTGTAGATCGGGCATACAAGATGGTATTTTATATTGCCGACCGACCTCTCGTATTCAATCGCCAACACAAACTAACCATACATATGTACCAACTTTGGCGAGGTTTATCACCACAAACATTTCTTGTCTAAAATGGCACCTTATGTTTACGCCCGCAGCAACGAAACATATCGTTTCTTGTAGACATTTGAAAGTCGCTGAAAATCTAAATACCGATAACTCATCCAAATAACGCCTCCGCGAACAGTCTATGATTATAGAACGAATTCCTTCACTTATTTCTGGACCATTCGCAACGTTTAATTGGTTCATTGACGAACACCTTTGTCTATTAATGGCATCGATCTCTTAACCTTAACCAAAAGATTACCTACCGGGGAGAGCCCTCGCGAATTTCCGGTGCACTCCGGATATGTTTGATTGATCGATTACGTATAACGTGTTGACGTTATAAATTGCGATATACGGTCTAAGGCTGGCTTTAAATTAAGCCATGTGTCGGCTATTTCATGAGCTGTGAACTAGAAATAATTTGCACGATTGACTGCAGCAAGTAAATTGCCGGTGAAAAGAATCTCAAGTACTCTGCCGTGTCTTTCAGTGCACTAATTGCAACAGACATGGTAATTAAGGATCAATTGGTAAATTTAAGTGTTGACACGAAGGCAAAACTTAATCGAACAAAACCCATACCAAAATGACCTCCTGGTGACATACCAACAATAATGCCAGCATTGTCCAATCTTGTTTATGTGCACAAATTTGAAAAGGAGGATAGAGTCAATGCTGAAGTTCCATTCAACAAAATGTAAATAGCTCCAGGGCCATGGTCACCATGTGGGAGTATTATAAAACACCGTAAGCCTATGATTATTGGTCGGCACGATTTAATTTCGTCCCGACTGACCCCAGTCCACCATGTTACATCATTTTAAGTCTTTAAATTAAAAGGAAACAACAAATGACAGGCATTTAAAGATAGTTGTATCATATAAACTGAGATTATGATCGGGAAGTGTAATGTATCCTGTGTACTTGAAACTTGAACTATTGCAAGTTGCGCAGTTTATCCTAACTGCACTTAACGAAAGTAAACAAATTAAGACGACTGTAGAAACATTTGCTACGAATACTTATAATAAGGCTATGGGGTGCTTGTCACCTATTTTAATCACTCGAAAAATCATGGTTTCGTTAGCAGTCTTGCTTATAGGTTTCCGTATGGTTCTCCGGAGTTTCGTCTCACTGTTAAAGACCCCAATGCGCAAGGGATTTGTGGAAATAAAGTTTTATTATAACACAATATTAGTTCAGCAATAACTTGTTTGCGTTGAGTGCATGGACGTTATTTCTCCCTATTTTTCTAATAAAAATATACATTTCGGAGTGGGATTAGCCAAGGGTTTGCGTATCCTTTGTATTGATAACTATATTCTACAAATGATTTAACAAAGTTTACTCAAAGCAATCAACGTCTTTTTAAATAAATACAAACGTGTATTATAGATTTATGTACCTAATGTCATCTATGTTTTGATTGATTTGTGATTTGTATCTGACAGTGACAGGATTCACAACAAAATTACTTACACATGTGATGAATCGAGTCTTTGGTGATTTTTTTAAAATGAATTTCAACAAATGATTGATTGAACTGTGAAACTTTTATTACATTAGTTTTCGTATATGGAATGATCGTATACCACATCCGTGTATTCAAAGTGCGTATAGAGACGATGGCTTATTGGAACAATCTGATCGAATATTGCCTACCGAGACTTTGAAGATCCCTATCAAAATTTCCGCTTTAAGATTTTTTAAACTTTCATTCACAAAAAGCTAAGTTTAAAGAAAATGCCTGATTGCACAAACCTGGCCACATAGTTAATAAACGCTGATCACCACCTGCGCGATAGCGTTATGAACAGGTTGCAGACGTATAACCTTTGAACAGATTAAACCAATATACTCATAAAATGTAGATAACAAATCCAAGAGCGTTGTGATAAATAGGTATAAAATAACACAATTATATCTTTTTCTTTATTTAGAATAGAGTTGGGAATCAAGATAGTATCAAATCTCTGTTTCTTAAGAAGTTCCTATTCCTTTGACAGGTCATACAGATCACCGCATATGTTTCAAACGTCAAACGTCAACTCCATCACTTTTTAATACAAGTCAACCTTCTATTAGCGAAAACGATAAAAAAAATAGTAGTTGTTTTAATGGGTATAGATATCTATAAACTATTTCTACTTTTCAAAGAAAAGATAGCAGATTGTACTAGAAACGAACTTGTTTAAATCACGGGATTTGTCTGTAAATAGAATACGTTAATGTACTTTTTAGTATTGTATCTTTGTTTAAAGAGCAGCTATATAAAGACCAATACATAAATCTTACAATGGAGATATATTTGTATCTACTCTGAAGGTTTCGCTAGCTTTTTTTACTTACAAAAACAGAACATAAACCATTCGGCTGGTGTTTTCTTTTTTCGTAGACAAGATATGCCAGTGATTAATCAAAATGTTCTTTGGGTCATTTCGCTTATAATCAAAGCAGAAATAGCTGTGTGGGTTAAAGAAACTATATGGGATGGTGGTGCAGCAATGGAAAAACCTGTATTACATGTATAATTGAATAGAAGCCTTTGTCTTACGCATAATTCGTAATAATCCTGAATAAGGAAACCTAATTATAATTTAAATCAGACGTGGGACTGACAAGGAAAACAGCCAATATTTCCCTGACACTTTCTTTAATATCATTTAAAAGAATATTAGGTTTAAAATAATTACTCTTTAAAATACTAAATTATGCATTTGCTACAGGGAAGCGATATTCAAATACCTATTCAATTCATACAAACAGTTCATTCAGCACACAATGCGGCGGTAACCTAACATGATATATATTCGCTTCCACATGTGTATTGCTGGGGAAATAAACAAGAAAACCGAAATGTAAAATTCCCCCAAAGTATTAAATGTATGTTGTGAGATGCTTACTAAATATACTAATATCCTGTCTTGTTGACTGTCATATACCATACATTAAGATCTAACAAAACAGGTGGCATAACATTACTAACATCCTAGAAATTACTTATAGCTAGACATATACTGTATCATGCTCATTAATAACACCAACCTTATAAAACAAGGTGCTGAACATCACAGTACACCTATCTTCGAAGGGAAATTAGTAATTACACCGTGGGATAATATAAATTATACAAATAAATGCTATAAAAAATAATAGGAATTGGAGCAGAGGAGGAAATATTTTTAAGTTGTAAAAATTATTTTTGTAATCGTGATAATTTTCAGTAGGCTAATAGGTTATGTGTAGTACGCCATGCAACAGATATTTGAGGGTTATTTTTTTAGTTCTTTAAGCAATATTTGTATTCGGGATATCTGAATGGAATTGGGGAAGAGGCTTAGCCTATGTAAAACCTCGCTCCCTAAATAATATACATAATGTTAATACACGAGATAAAATGGGCTAACGAAATAGACGTTTGGGTTAATGTTCGGAAGGATATCTTCTCATTAGATTTGGTACATGGTTTGTGGGATTAAGACAGTACAAACATGTTATAATAAGCCTTGATGACACTAACACCTGTATCCATTTAACCCATTGGTCACCTTCTGAAACTTACACATAATAAATCCTATAATAAACAAACTTAGGTCGACAGGAATAACTAATCAATATCTAAAAGGAAGAAGGTGGCATGCGTTATTGATAGAGATCAGTCAATTACTTGGGTACTTAGCGTCCTCATTAGCATCTCTAATCAACCTGTTCGACTAATTGGGAATGAAAAACAAAGCTATAAATATGCACACGTCCTACCCATTGAATATACTATAAACAGCATCGGGTTTCGCTAATCAGCCGTTTATGAATTCAAACTGATTATGTATTTCACGAGTACACAGGCCCGTTGCAAGCGGGGGTGAAGGGCATTGCAAGATGGACACGATGGTCGTTGGTTTTGTATTGCGTCCAATGGAAAAGGTGCCAAAGGCGCCAATTGGGGTAATCAATTTGCCCAAAGAAAGACAGCTCCCCCCTCCTCCCCCAACCTTAGCTACGGGCCGGGTATAGGTTCAAATTGTATATATCACAAAGCTTCTGTGAATACCTGCACATGTAGTCTATATATCGACATAAATGAATTAGTTTATAAAAGTGGACTACAGAGTCTTTGTATTCAGCCAGTACATTTAGATGGAAAGAAACTACACAAGTTGTAACGAAAACGTGCTCAGCCGACACCTTCGGCATATCTTTAATAGGTTTACCGGTAATAGTTCTTGGTGTACTAAAAAAAATTTAATTTTCAACATCAGTAGACAACATTGTTACTGATCGTAGTAATACAGTTTTTCAGATTGACTTTATGCTATACTGAACACGTGAAATGAAACGACCATACTATACAAACTACGTTCTCGGTGTCTATTACGTGGTTCTAATAACAGAATTACGTGTTTCATAACTAAACAATTGAGAAAGAGTTTATTTTCCTTTCTTATACGAGAGATTCATTAACTTGCGATATTTGTTTGCCAACCGCAAACATCAAAGTTTTCAAGTGTGGCTGATTTTTTGCTCGTCTAAATCTGTGCCAGAAATTAAGACCTTCGTTTATATACTCAGGTGCTCAATTATGATAATTTTCTTGTTGGTAAAGAAGATTAGACACACATTATGTACGGGTAAGTGTATGACATAATATACGCCAATAAATCACAAGTGGTGTACCTGTGCCGTATTTAGACAAGTTCTACTTTACCGAGTACGTTAGAACTTAACGTCAGTGCATTCATTCAAATCGGTGCATTCAAACAAATTGACACAAGGACATGGCATCTTTACGAAAACTATATACATAATGTTATCCATAATCATTCCCTGATATCTGTGAGAAACCGAATGGAATGGGGTTTAACGTGTTTTTATTTATTAAATGGTGGTGGTGGCGTGCCCAGGACGACTACCTTGCCGTCTGCTCTACTTATAAACAGGGCTTTCGTTTTTAGCCCCATCAAAACGACACAACGTAACAAAGTAATTGAGACCAATCTCGAAATCGGGTCATTAAACTGATGAGTCCAATGTCCTTACTACACCACCATCTCTACTCTCGACACATTAATCGTTAATCAGAGTATACCCCGTAACATTAAGACGTTAAGGGGATTTTATTTCTCTAAAGAAAATTTTGAAATCCTGAACTACCACTTATTTTTTTTATAGGTTATAGTTATCCCACACGAAACACACACTCGTCATTAAACAGCCAACGTAACACAAAACCATACAAAGCTAAACGACATAGTACAAATATTTCAGACCCCAACTATTTATAACACTTAAATATAATGTGGAATTCGTAACCCAGAAGCTTAATGATAAACTTAAAGGGTAACAGTAGTCTCGTTAAAATTCTCATCAAGGCAGTTCCAGACAGCATAAATATGTTTATCAATGGGGGTTAAGTTAAAGGTCATGGGTATAGGGTAACGGATTTTTTGACAACTTCTTGACTTGTGGTTACCCAGATCAGCTATAATCTGTGAAGAGTATAGTGTTTTATTAACCCACTTACTCACTGATGTACGACATAATTTAAAGGATAAAAAAAATATAAGTGGTTATTTATTTTGGCCCCTGGCGATACACATTGTGATTTATTAGTATTGAGGTGGGCCCCAATCTAATCAGAATTCATTTTGGATGACTGATCATTCGTTTATTACAACTCAACTCTCACGATCAAAAAATATAGAATAATCATTTTTAAATGGCCACATATTATGGTACATTAGTAAATTTTGATTATGAAGTCATACGAACAATTGCTATTTGTCAATTCATAAATTAATGTTATCATCATACGTGCAACTGATATCAATCCTATTATCATAAGCTTGACTTTTTTCTTTACCTTATTTTCTGAAGGGGTGTTTCACCGATTTCCCCACTGACCTTAGTTACTTTTAAGAATAATAAGAGTTAAAAATAATACATGAACCAAAGAGTATAATTTGAGATTGACAGACTCCTTTGAGTATACTGGTGTGTCAAATAGAAAGTGGTACATGTACTAGGTTGGCTACTAAAGGGTAACCAAATTAGAAATATGGGTTGGACTCTTGCGATATACTCATCTTAGTAGAAAACAATCGTTTGATCAATTCATTTCACACACAACGAAAGTCCCAAAACATAAACAAATATACCAGCGGGGTATTAAATTACTACATGTATGTACAAGTAGATGTATTAACGGTCAAGACTATCAGATTATACCTATAAAACATGTCTTAGCTTCTTTGATTCCTGCTGTGATAACAGGTGAAATAATAGTTCGCTGTTTGCTATCAACAAGTCGGGCAATAAACGAACACAACCCGATCAATGGGGAGGGTAAACTAGATTTTGGATATTGATTGAGCCAGTTTGAAGTAAACAATAAACCTTAGACAAATATACAGATCAAGCTATTTAAGGCTATAGATGAAGCTCTTACAACCTGTATGGTGTCCATTATTTACAAGAAACAAACTATCTCACTTCTAACACCAATATATAAAAGTAATGATGACATTATTCACCACCGGCCTCCTTCCCCTAACAATCAATCTGTTTGCAAGTTAACGATGTCGACACAAATACGTTCTGCTTAATGGTCATAGTATAGTAGTATTCAAATAAAAAATATCTGTATAACCGACATTAATTTGACAAGATGTCCTCAATAAAACTGATATATGACTAAATTACTCCATTTTATTGAATGAGATATACAAGTTTCTTTTACCAATTCTAATTTCAAAACTAATCAAATTGACCAAATTATCCATCGAAAGCAATTGCACTATAAAAGTGGAATCCCATGAGTGCAGTATGACAGAAAAGATAATAAATTAGCACATTGGAATCACACGTTTGTTTAAGAAATGAAATGAAATGGGATTTAACGTAATGAAAACAGCATTAAGCCTCGCAAAGTAAGAAACACAATTTACAAGTATATGGAAAACAACCACTGTCTGTACATATATAGCACGACGTTTCGACAAGTGAATTGTGTGGGTTTTTTTAATTGTGCTCAATTGCTATACATGTAAATGCTTCTCATGGTATCTCGGACATTTGTTCATAAGGATAGTTATATATAGAGAAAAGGGTACACCCTAAATTTAACCTTTTCATACTCTTGATAATACTGCTATCATGTAACTAATACCGGTCATAACTTGTAAATTCACGGTCGAAGCTCTTCGAGTGGTTTGTTATATTATAATTAACTATTATCAGTATTAACTACATGAATATGGTAGGCCTCAAGTAGGGGAAAACTAGCCACTCGAACTGCTAACAATATATCGCGCATGTTTAAAGATCTCTACCGTTGTCCCGTGTAGCCTTTTTTGTATAGTTGTTAAATCCAAATCAAACCTGAGGGCATGTGCTTAATGTTTGTCTTCAGATCACAGTTCAAGATAGGCAAAAGCAAAAAAAATCTATTCACTGCTGGATTGGGATTTTACAGATGTATTTTTTCGAGAAGTTTTAAAAACATGTAGAATAAAAGTGCATTTAGGAGGCTTCGAGCGATACAACGAACTCATTTATGTTTTCAACATAACAAAAAAAAAAACTATCGCAAAGATGACATAACATCTTGAACAGATTTTATACGACATCATGCTTTTCTGACATTTTTTTTACAGTGCATTAAATTACGCCAAGGGATATCTCCATAAAATGAGTTAGTCATTCATGAACGATTTTTTGTTTCGAAAAGAACAAGGATGGCTAAGATATGCTCTTCAGATAACATTGAACTGTAATCTATACGAGTTTATTTCCCAGACTCCAATAGAGGGTGTCAAGAATGTATGAAACAGCTCGAGGAAAAGTGCTTTCAATTGTTATTTATACATCCCAAGGAAACCATGCCTTTCCTGCTTAACCATTGGAACTCAGCAGAAATTACAAGAACTGCTTTGTTGCAATGTTTACTGAGAACGCCAAAAATAGACAAAAACATCGACATTAAATGAATTCGGTCACGGGACCACAAAGACAAATTTCTAAAAGATATCCTTTAGGGTTTTCGATATTGGAAAATTAATGATTTGTAGAAATGTTTCATAATATTTTAACATTGATGGCGTGACATTAATATTGCAATTTCAATCGCCAAGAGGCAATGCTGATCGATTTTTTTAAGATGCAGAAGTTTTTATCATTTACCAAATGTAAACTGAATCAATAAATTGGATTCCGTTCAGAATATAAACAGTTGAAAACAAACATTCGAATACAGAAGGAGCTTATACATGTAGTTCAGTCATTTTCCAACCAGTGAAGCTCCGTTTAGAAATTGAATTAATGGGATTTAACTTCTTTCTTTTGAGCTCCAAAAGGAGTATAGGCGAATTGTCCGGACAGGAATTGAATCCCAGCTATCAAGGGTTCTTTTACGTACGCAGTATGGACACGCTGGGTAGTCCTCGACCAATCCTCGGGTCGAACCCTGCACCGTCTGGTTAGTACTCGAGACAGTGCCTTACTCACTAACAACCGTGGCTTCCCATTGATAACTTAAATATTATTATAATATTGGGTATTTATTGATTAAAAATCCAATATCCGTGTTTAATATCATGAATATACAATCGTTTATGTTCAATTAACCCGAATGCACTGAATCGGACATTTGTTTCTGTTTATTAAAGTCAGACCATTCTGACATTCGTTCTTACTTCATAATCAAAGACATATTCTCCTTGATCTATCAGAACGGAAAATGGCAATAAAGTCACACGTGTGGTTTTCTTTTTGATTGATCTACCAATATCCTATGTAACACAAACGTCGTATTTTTTATATTTTCCTGTATAAGTTCTGCCTCTGCTAGAAACAGTAATCAATTAGCCTAATTGTGAGTATAATATCATAATTAACAGGGGCATTTGGCAAAAGTACAAATGATTCGCCTGGAGGAACTGATTCATTAATTTAGAAAAGACCATCATGACTAATTTGGTTTCATTAACCTAAATTTTGTTCATTCTTGCTATTTCATCACGACACAGCTCAACCTACGCAAGTTTTTACGTAATTGGTCTTTTTAATTTGCACTTTCGCCCAAAATCATCTGCCGTATTTGAAAACAAGTATGCAAGGGACAGTAAGTTCAAATCCAAACGATCGCCCCATTTGACTATCAGTTGTGAAGGGTAACGTACACTGGACAGGGTATTCTGGTGTTTGGATACTACTTCTCAACACATGCGTGTTGTACTTTTAATGTTTAACGGCAATGCCATTGAAACATAATCATCATATTATTAGTAATTAACGAGCTCTTCCATGCTTACATCATCATGAACCCTTCGTGCAGATTGATGAAGAATTACGGAACAAATTAGTGCTGACATACTGAAGTGAATATTTACAGAGTGTTAATAGGAGTAACATTAGCGATAATTAATAATCTTATGTTAATGATGGCAAGTTTACGATCACTATCACCCCACGTCACATCATGTTAATTAACGTTCACAGTCTTCACTGCCACATGTCAATCAGGGTGTTGGAGACTGCCAAGGCTTCAAATCTGGTGTTCTAGACCACAGATGAACTTACTTTGTTTATGTAGGACTCATTATCGGCAATTTAAATTGATTTAAAAAGTCAAGTGTTTATAATTCGACTGGTACAAAGTTAAAGCATTAACATGTGTTATCTGTATGTAACGATATACTTAACATCGTCTCCTGATAATTGTTAATGGGGTACTGCTGTACGGATGAAGAATCGAACATGATCCATTTAAAATACTTTCACAAGCATTAACCTTCTTTTTAATATCTTACCCTGAGTGTTAAGCATTATGAATATTCTTATTTCATTTCCGCGACCAGAATGAATGACCATGAGCATTTTGGGAAAAGTAAGCATCCATGGATTGAGCATTACTCACTATATAGCTTTAAGAATATTAGGCGTTTTCGTGAAACATTAAATCAGTTTAGATTCGATTGGTTCGGGCTAAAATATAAGCTAACCTCTGTTACGATGAATATGATATGCATATAACGATCTGACATTTAATAATAAATAAAGTTTGAAGTATTTGGATTGTCGAAAGTCAAAGGTCTATTAAATAATCTATAAAATACATTAGCAATTTTATTTAGATCGAGATTGTAAAATGATGTATATTTAACTGGTTAAGTAACATGTGTGTATTTAAAATGACATTAGAAGTATTTAATAGTGCCCAATGTTAAGAGCTTCTACTAAATTGCTAGTTTGTCGAGATAGAAGAAGTCGTAGACACAATGTCTGCTAAGCTTTTATACTAGAGATCTTTTTTCTTTATTGCATATGGTATTATGAACTTGTTTTGAAAGAACTTTTTTTTCTAACAATGCTTAATGATAAGAAAACAGCAACCATTGATCAATACACGCTTGACATTATCAAAATGTAGAATAAAAAAACGGAAACGAAATACGAACCTGATGTGTCCCAAATGGTAATCTGTATTTTGTACGTTTCCGATACGTTGTATGTTGTAGAAAACGTGTCAAATCCCGTTGGTTTGTACTCCTGAAAAGAAAATAAGAAATTTATTTTAAAAATCCAAATAAGATACATAACTACGACCTTAAAGAATGCCAAAGTATCAAAATATTATGTTTGCTTTGAATTATGCTACATACTTTGATATAAAACAAACATAAAAAAAAACTAGACCTGCATGCAGGAATGACGGGTTTCACTGGTGCCAAGTTACTCTTAAACATGTCACTTCCGGTGCTAAGTTACCCTTGAACATATGTCACTTCCAGTACCAGCGTAACCACTAAACAGGTTTCCAAATTAACATTGCACACAAATAAAATGGACGCAGAATCAACCAATCAATCCAGCAATATCAAGTCATTTTATACATTTGTTACTTGTAAATAATCTTGACAAAATTAAATTACTTCCCGTGTTAATGAAAATGTTCAATTAGTCTTATGAAATCAGAAATGGCATACGATATCATATAGTGAAAATTTTATGTAAATCGAATAATAATTGCCACTTTTAAAGACCAAAAAACTTGAAAAGTGACTTGTAGAAAATCGGCTATTTCTCTGCAACCGTACAAGTTACAAACCATTTTGTGGTATCTGTATGATCGTATGGGTTCATTCTATTTGTTGATTAGCATCAAATACCATAATTTGAATAAGATTTCAAAACAGACTCATTTGAATAAAATATCTGTTTTGAAGGCTAAAAATACAGTTTTTGCCAAAATGACGTTACTTCCGGTGATAATGAAAATCTTAAATTACTTGTATGAAATCCCAAATGGCATTAGGTATAACACGGTGTAACATTTATGAAAATCGAATAATAATTGACACTTTTATGGCCCCGAAACCTTCAAAAGTGACCTGTAGAAAACCGTCTATTTCTCGGCAACCGAACAAGTTAGAAACAATTTTATGATATCTATATGACCATATGAGTTTTGTGTATATGTGAATTTAAACCAAAAGTTAAAATTATTAATACATATTAAGTTATTCTTGGTTGAATAAAACATTGATTTAAAAAGTTTAAAATGCAGTTTTTGACCAAATGATGTCACTTCCGGTGTCAATTTTAAATTGTAATCAACTTCATATGACGCTACATGCCTTTTGAATCAAATGATGTCACTTTTATAAAAATCCAATAATAATTGACTATTTTACAGGCAAAATAACGAAAACAGTGACTTGTACAGAACTGCCCATTTCTTGGTAACTGCTTATATTACAAACGAATTTTAACATACATTTTCTTCGTATGGATTATAGCTACAAGTTTATAAAAGTTACGAAGAAATATTTTAAAATCTGAAAAGCCTGAATAGGTTCTAAATAGGTCAATTTTACACCATTTTTAGCCTCTTAATCGAATTTGCTCGAAAGTGAAATCGAAATTAAAAAAACTGCTTCCTACATTTTTTGCGCCTTGAAAGGGCACACTCTTTGAGTCATATAATTTTTCCAAAAAATAATATTTGTTTTCGAAATAAAACAATAACTGTCAAAATTGTAGTTTTTGGTAAAATTATGCCACTTCCGGTGCCGACAGATAACACTTTTGGTAATAAAAAAAATGACAATTGATACAACGAAGCATATGAATTTTGTTTTATACAAATCGAACAATAAAAAATTAATCTAGGACTGAAAAACTGAATTAGCCAATGGCGGCCAAGGAAAATTACTGAGACAATTTTTTTTAACATTTTTGCACTAGTCAGATGACTCTTTAATTCTGTGCACAATACGACTAAAAAATATTCATAAATAAAAAAGTTTTTTGTAAAATTTTAAATTTTCGAAATTTGGCGCCTAATATCTTCGAAGATTTGCCGAAAATCAAAAATCGAAAGTAGCGTAGCTATGTGCCCTGTCTCAGGCTATGCCAAAATGTATCGAAAGTTAAAATCCAATGATTATTGTTAAAATTACTGCAATATTTTCAAAAACGATAACTTCGGTGATTTCGGACATTTCGCATTGTCGCAGAACGTTCAAAATAGCTTTATCCTCTAAGTCACACCCACTTTCCCAGTAAAACCGAAGAAATCGTAACGATGCGACACGTAGTTGCTGAGATCTATTCAAATTGGAATCTGAATAATAATAATAATAATAAGAACTAGACCTGCATGCAGGAATGACGGGTTTCACTTTTGCCATGTTACCTTTGAACTTGAACTTGTGTCACTTTTGGTGCTACGTTACCCTTGAACATATGTCCTTTCCGGTACCAATGAAACCAATATACAGGTTTCCACATAAGCATTGCACACATCAAATAAAATGGAAACAGAATCAAACAAATCCAGCAATTTTATTTTATACATTTGTTACATGTAATTGATCCTGACAAAATAACAGTACTTCCGGTGATAATGTAAATGTTCCCTTAGTCTTATGAAATCAGAAATGGCATAAGGCATCATATGGTGAAAATTTTATGTAAATCGAATAATAATTTCCACTTTTATAGACCAAAAACAGGTTTCCACATAAGCATTGCACACATCAAATAAAATGGAAACAGAATCAAACAAATCCAGCAATTTTATTTTATACATTTGTTACATGTAATTGATCCTGACAAAATAACAGTACTTCCGGTGATAATGTAAATGTTCCCTTAGTCTTATGAAATCAGAAATGGCATAAGGCATCATATGGTGAAAATTTTATGTAAATCGAATAATAATTTCCACTTTTATAGACCAAAAACCTTGAAAAGTGACGTGTAGAAAATCGTCTATTTCTCGGCAACCGTACAAGTTAGAAACCATTTTTTGGTATTTATATGACCGTATGGGTTTAATCTATTTGTTGATTGGAATCAAATATCATAATTGTATAAACATTACAAATCAGACTCATTTGAATAAAATATCGGTTTTGAAGGCTTAAAATACAGTTTTTGCCAAAATGACGCTACTTCCGGTGATAATGAAAACGTTAAATTAGTTTTATAACATCGTCTATGACATTAGGCTTCAAAGGGTGAAAATTTTATGAAAATCAAATAATAATTGACACTTTTATGGGCCAAAAACCTTCAAAAGTGACTTTCAGAAAATCGCCTATATCTCGACAACCGAACAAGTTAGAAACAATTTTATGATATCTATTTGACCGTATGAGTTTTGTTAATATGTGAATTTAAACCAAAAGTTAATTTTATTATTACATGTGACATAATTCTTGGTTGAAAAAAAGATCGATTTTAAAAGTTAAAAATTGAGTTTTTGACTAAATGACGTCACTTCCGGTGTCAATTTTAAATAGTAATCAACATGATATGACGCACACTTGCTTTTTGAATCAAATGATGTCACTTTTGTGAATATCCATTAATAATTGACTATTTTACAGGCAACATTACGAAAACAGTGACTTATGCAAAACTGCCCATTTCTCGGCAACTGCTTATATTAGAAACTAATTTTAACATACATTCTCTTCGTATGGATTATAGTGACAGGTTTATAAAAGTTAAGTAAAAAAATTTTAAAATCTGAAAAGCCTGAATGGGTTGTAAATAGGTCAATTTTACGCCTTTTTTCACCCCTTAATCCAATTTGCTAGATAACACTTTTGGTAATAAAAAAAAATAACAATTGGGACAACGAAGCATATGAACTTTGTTTTATACAAATCGAACAATAAAAAATTAATCTAGGACTGAAAAACTGAATTAGCTAATGGCGGCCAAGGAAAATTACTGAGACAAATTTTTTTAACATTTTTGCGCTAGTCAGATGACTCTTTAATTCTGTGCACAACACGACTAAATAATATTTATAAATAAAAACGTTAAATCGAATAATAATTGCCACTTTTAAAGACCAAAAAACTTGAAAAGTGACTTGTAGAAAATCGGCTATTTCTCGGCAACCGTACAAGTTAGAAACCATTTTGTGGTATCTGTATGATCGTATGGGTTCATTCTATTTGTTGATTGGCATCAAATACCATAATTTGAAAAAGATTTCAAAACAGACTCATTTGAATAAAATGTCTGTTTTTGAGGCTAAAAATACAGTTTTTGCCAAAATGACGTTACTTCCGGTGATAATGAAAATCTTAAATTACTTGTATGAAATCCCAAATGGCATTAGGTATAACATGGTGTGACGTTTATGAAAATCGAATAATAATTGACCCTTTTATGGCCCCGAAACCTTCAAAAGTGACCTGTAGAAAACCGTCTATTTCTCGGCAACCGAACAAGTTAGAAACCATTTTATGATATCTATATGACCATATGAGTTTTGTTTATATGTGAATTTAAACCAAAAGTTAAAATTATTAATACATATTAAGTTATTCTTGGTTGAATAAAACATTGATTTAAAAAAGTGTAAAATGCATTTTTTGACCAAATGATGTCACTTCCGGTGTCAATTTTAAATTGTAATCAACTTGATATGACGCTACGTGCTTTTTGAATCAAATGATGTCACTTTTATAAAAATCCAATAATAATTGACTATTTTACAGGCAAAATAACGAAAACAGTGACTTATGCAGAACTGCCCATTTCTTGGCAACTGCTTATATTACAAACGAATTTTAACATACATTTTCTTCGTATGGATTATAGCTACAAGTTTATAAAAGTTACGAAGAAATATTTTAAAATCTGAAAAGCCTGAATAGGTTGTAAATAGGCCAATTTTACACCATTTTTAGCCTCTTAATCGAATTTGCTCGAAAATGAAATCGAAATTAAAAAAACTGCTTCCTACATTTTTTGCGCCTTGAAAGGGCACACTCTTTGAGTCATATAATTTTTCAAAAAAATAATATTTGTTTATGAAAATCGTAAATAACTGTCAAAATTGTAGTTTTTGGTAAAATTATGCCACTTCCGGTGCCGACAGATAACACTTTCGGTAATAAAAAAAACGCCAATTGATACAACGAAGCATATGAACTTTGTTTTATACAAATCGAACAATAAAAAATTAATCTAGGACTGAAAAACTGAATTAGCCAATGGCGGCCAAGGTAAATTACTGAGACAAAATTTTTTAACATTTTTGCACTAGTCAGATGACCCTTTAATTCTGTGCACAATACGACTAAAAAATATTCATAAATAAAAAAGTTTTTTGTAAAATTTTAAATTTTCGAAATTTGGCGCCTAATATCTTCGAAGATTTGCCGAAAATCAAAAATCGAAAGTAGCGTAGCTATGTGCCCTGTCTCAGGCTATGCCAAAATGTATCGAAAGTTAAAATCCAATGATTATTGTTAAAATTACTGCAATATTTTTAAAAACGATAACTTCGGTGATTTCGGACATTTCGCATTGTCGCAGAACGTTCAAAATAGCTTTATCCTCTAAGTCACACCCACTTTCCCAGTAAAACCGAAGAAATCGTAACGATGCGACACGTAGTTGCTGAGATCTATTCAAATTGGAATCTGAATAATAATAATAATAATAATAATAATAATAATAAGAATAATAATTTTAACAAAAACAATAGTGTTTCACACAAGCTACGCAGTGTGAAACCCTAATAACAAGAATAATAATTTTAACAAAAACAATAGTGTTTCACACAAGCTACGCAGTGTGAAACCCTAATAAATAAATAAAAACGCTGAGAATGCTTAGGATTATGCTACTTTGATTTAAAATAACCATATTTTGATACTTTTTAAAAAAAATTAAGGTTGAAAATGTTTTAAATTAGGTTTCTTTGATATAAAACATTCTCAACGATTTTATTTATTTTAATTAAACCCACAGGTGAAACATAACCAATATTCGTATTATCCAGTTATTTTGAAATATATAAGTAATAGATGAATGTAAGTATATTTTTTGGCGTGCCAAAGTAAACCAGTTTCCCCCTATACGTGTAAAAATAAATTAACATACAAACATTTCATTATGATCATGAACGACTGGTTTTACGTCAGAAGCAAGCATGCGGTCTAGGAAATGCCAATTAAGAGTATATTTATATCACTAATTATAAGAATTTTTTGTAAGAATTACTGCTATAGTGTGATGCATTATGGTATCAAGTGTTTACATAGATTTTAAGAAATCTTGGTGACTGGGGTAATCACATCTTCTCCATTTTGAGTGCTGACTTAAAAGAACTATGCAAGTAGAAGAAAGAGAGAGAGGGTGGGGGCGCCCACTCGACACAAATAGATCATTTTAGGACTAACGCATAGTTCAATTTTATTTCAATAATTCGCTAGCGAATACAAGAAAGTCATCGGCTTTACCAGATTGCGAACCTTGGTATTTTTTAGGAGGTCAATACAGTGTCTGAAGGAAATTAAATTCATATTATTGCAAAGTCTATATATCTACAGTAGATACTGGCTACTGAGGCATTTATCTGGTTCTTAGAGATAAAAGTTCATATAATTGCGCAGATTGTTTGCTCAAATTGTTATCATTCCCTTCCGACTAGTTTCAAGATGGAGTAATTCCTTCCTCTTCATTCCTTTGAACACTATCACGAATGATGCCTATGTAGATAATATGTTGCACAGTGGAAGTGATACATTCATTTCCGTTCAAGTATTTTCACATAGACGTACATTGTTAACAACATATTCGCTTATGTATGTAAAGGAAAATCTGTATTGTGAGTGACGATAAGTTAATAGTAAGTAAGAAAACGACCTACATGACGATAGTTCAATTCGCGGCAATGTTAGTTATGCAAGGAGTGCCTTTTTCGACATTTACATGACCTACTGAATCTATTGTAGTTAGAAATATCATACTGGGTGCTACCGTCTTCGCTTCCAGGTGCAGCTGTCTGCTGTTTTAATAGCGATACTATATCGATAACCAAATTCGGGATTTAAATTAAGATTTAAGAACAAGAACATGGAATAATAAGAATACGAAAGTCGTGTAGTATAATAGAATTTGATAACCGCACGTCCGCCCCATGGATTAGTAACGGTGTTTATCACCATTCAATCAAAACACAACACCTCAGGCAAAATATCTACCACATACTTATCTCTTGTTGACCAAAGAAGATTATCAGGCTCTTCACGAATTCATTTCCTAATTAAACCACTATACCTATAATCCGTAGCTAATCGCGGGTGAACATATCTATAATTTTGTTTCTTCAAGTACTAATCTGGGCTTAACATGGTTGTACCCTTTGAAGTTTTAATAAAGTTGTAATATTTAGATTTACCCTACTTTACATCGCGAGATCAAAGGAATTATATCACAATGTAATAGCTATTATTCAACAAAAATTCCGAACAAGATGATCTTCGCCTGTTCCAAGAGATATCAGTAGCTTGGTGTTTGAACCTGATCGGAAGATGGATAATTAATTGAAACAAAAGAGCGTTTTATCAGTGATAAATCCTACTTGTGGTGATTACAGCTTAATTCCCTTGTGGTAACAAATTGTTATACTGATTAGCTTTGACCAGTGGTGAAAAGTCTAGATAGTAAGTGAATGATGTGTGAAATGTTAAGGTGCAGTTCTATCAACGACTATTCCATTGCTATCTGTTCCTGATGAATTTGGTATGCGGGGCGGTGATCTGGCTTTTTGACTGGCCTGAAGTAAATTTTCATTTAAATATTGTATACAAAATTCACAATACCTAACGTATACTCAAATGTAAGCATGCGTTTCTCGTGTACGAGAGAGAGAGAAAGAGAGAGAGAGAGGGGGAGTAATGTTTTCATAGGTTAAATGTTACGTACTAAATGTATATCTGTAGGCGTAAGTTAATATAACAATGAATGACAATGATAACCTATATTTTCTAGACGGTGTATTTTAATATTGAAATAAAACATGTTTTGACACGTTTGGTGGTTTCTTGTTATATCTAGTCAATGAATAATAGTTATTCTCGAAAGTAAAATTATCACTAAGACAAACGACTTCATCTGTAAACTTTAAGCAAAGACATTAATTCGCGTCAAGAAATTGTTTCAGAAATAGGTTTCTGGTAAATCTTTATCTGACGGGTTCATAGATCAAAGTAAGTCTGGTCCCCCAGTTGAGAACAAGAATTCATCGCGTTCATCAATCAAATAGTCTAAATATATATCCACCATTGCTGATCTAAAGAGACATTAGTTCGGTAAATCGCACTTAAAGCAAACTCCCAAGTTACGGAAGATAGTTTTCGATTCAAACAATCCCAAAACTTTCAGTCATAAGACTCTGTTCATTACATTTGCATCACAAAAGCTAGTGCTTATGATGAATACAAAATTAGAGAGTTTTAGTGGTTTGTGCAGAAGGTCTACAGATAAGGCTATTATTGACCCATCTGAGATAACTGTTATATTGAAATGATCTCGAATTTATGCATGAATTTTTAATACCTGCGATAAAATATGAAATGTGGAGATAAACTAAGTTTTATGAACGATTAAATTGGGGATTTCTAAGTTTCTGGGATGAATGGTATCTCTGCTCATATAACGATAAAGTTACTGAATGAAAGATTAAAATGGTCTACGTGCTGAATATTGTGCTAAATCGTTATTGATTTAATTTCACACGGGAGATACGGTATCTTAAATATGGACATACGTGTATGGTTGACATAATCGTTGTCTAAAAGATAGCTGGAGAGACCGATAAAATAGACCACGTTGAAAAGTCATGTAATTGATTAAGATAGGACTTGAATGGGGAGTAAATGATTGATCTCAAATTGGTAGGACTTCACTGAAGTGGTTGGACTGACTGCTACGTATAGACTAACAAAATCTCTTTGTGGTTTCTCAATGAAAAGAAACTGGTTTGGGGTAAATCTTGAAATTAATAGAGCGAAGACATTGTTGTATATCATTTTACGGTAGGATGACTTATCATTAATATGAACCCGTCATTCATTCATTTTTTTCATATTTTAAACAGAGGCACTCCTAAACGGGCACGATGATATGTTTCCAAGAATATTGCAATTACTGTAGTGGTGTAATTTTAAATAATCATTGCACATTTCTTTAAACCGGGCTTAATATACTACTGATCCAAACCCAGTTTCGATGGGCTCTGTATTTACGCACGAGGCATATTTTAAATCGGGGAACGGGCTATTTTAGGCAGTGGGGGTAGGGGGGGTACAAATAAAATACATTGATTAAATCGGATGGTTAAAGCCCCAATAACACTCTTGTTGTAACTGAATAATATGTCCCAATCGCCATTCTGGTCAACAAATCGTATTATTTTAGAATATTCCAATTAAATGATGATATAAATTTCATCTTAACACACCTATTTTAGAAAAATTGGAAAAATTCAACCAACCGATTTGAAAAGTCTAACGTAAACTTTTTCAAATGTGACTTGGATTTTAAATATTTTCGAACCCCCTGGACAAGTAAAATAGGTTGTAATGAATAATTTACACAACAGGTAGGACACTTAAACATCTAGTACTTAGAATAAGGGTATTATTTATTTTCTGGAACTACCAAGCCAGCAAGAATGTTATTGTCCCTTTAAGAAAAGCTGGATGTTAAACCACGTTTCGTTTAATTTTTCTTAATACGGAAACTCGTACTACAGAATCTCCAACATTCAAAAACATGTATGTCGTTACATCATGGCTTAAAATAAATATGTACCAAGTCAAGTCGTCAAGTCAGCTCAACTACCCATTAGACTTGTTATGGGTAGTTTTATTATTTCTTTTAAAAAATGTAACGAAATATTTCAATAGTTTGGTGGGAATTTCATTAAAACTATTAATATGATCTCTTCGACTCTCAACATGTAGCACCCGAGAACAAGTGATAACGTTACAAAAGACTGTTTACAAGTGTTTGTAACTGGCTTTGAAAATTAAGGTTGTGTTTCAAGTGGCCATTTCCTTACATATTTGAGCTTGTATAGATAATTGCTATAGTCACGAACACACAAAAAGAAAGGATGTGTGCAAAGCCATATATTATGCTTAAAATTAATTTTGCACATAAGTTAAAAGTTGATACCCGAATATTCTAAGGCAGTTTGCGGATTAGAAGCATTTTTAAAAGCCCAAGGAGATGATATAGAAATTGTTAGGTTTTTTACTTATTTTTTTGAATACCATTTACAAATTTTAGCCTAATATTCTAGCTATTGGCGTAGCATCCACTGAAACTCGGTTGGTTCCTCAGCACAAAGTAGTGAATGTATTGGTGTAAAAAAACTAAACCTGAAAACCACCTCTGAAAATGGTGTTTAATGTTTTGACACGCGACACAATAGTTTCGGCTAACGAATAAAACGGAAACTGAATTTGAAATGCATGATCATATAACCATCAACAACTAAAACAGTACATTGATGTTATGCAATCCAGATTTTCTGACACACTCGTTGACACCGATGTTTATACAGGATTATGCGTGTGGTCCGTTTCATATAGATGGATAGTAGAACAGTAATTACAAACTCAGAATGTGGTAATTCGTTAACATGTAAACATGGTTTCATATAATATGTAACTATTGTAACCAGTTAACATTTCATTACTTTTCGAATGTTAACCCAGAAATCCGCTGTTCGGTCCGATTTAATATGTTGAATACGTCATGATGTTCTTAATTGAAAACATGGCTACATGGCTATGCCTCGAGCCTACATGCACTGTCTTTATTAGCGTCTCCGTATTTCATTATGATTTCATTACTTTGGCTGAGCTGCATGATTGCCCTTCTAAATGAGGATCTTATTTTGGGAAATTCCAATTACCTTGTCTGTTGAAACAAGACAGAACTGGAAGCTATCGGGCATAGCCCGTGATGAAATTCGTTATCTATGATTTATATATCGTACATTGAATTTACTGTTCACTTGATTACACAGGAAATGGGAAACCCGTTATTCGTTTGGGGTTCACAGGGCGGTTATATACACCCAAAATACGTAATTGTGGCTTGCGGTTCAAGGTCTGTCGGTTACAACAACTCTTTTTATGTACCCTTACGTATTGTAATGCCCAGTCGAGGGGCAATTATTATTATTATGACAGTGTGTTTTGTCTAGTCTCTGTAATAAACAATTTACTGTTGTCGATGACCATTACTTTTACACCCCGTACGAAAAGAAACATTAACCCAAACGAACATTAAATGACATACAACAGTACACGCAAGAGGCATTTGAAAGTGTATGTGTTATTTTCAAGAACGCTGTATAAATAAGTAATCATGGTCATACGTGGGTGCCCCTACAATACAGTACTTAAAATTATTCATTTTGTTGGCTATTCTTTTTTTTCAAAAAGAATGTACCCTAAGGTATATCTTTGAATGTAATCGAAGGACAATAAATATGACACAAACGGATCAAAACGAAGTTTATTATATTCATATCCTAATGCCGCTCTCAAGAATGAAATGTAGGCTTTCCATTGTAACTGTTTTATTTTAATGTCAGGGATATGATTGAATGAATGAGAACCTTTCAGTTGGTGTAACTGTGAAGTGAATGCATTTCATATGTCTATTATATTCTTTACACGTATATAAATAATAGCCATAAAAATGTCAAGTTGTCAACACTGTCAATGCACAAAATGTCTTTGTTGAATCGGCCTACGCTTTTTATAAAATGCTGTATAATTTGGGGAATTTACTTCCATTATTTTGTGAAAAAATACCCTATAATCTAGGAATAATTTTTAAGCGACATTATTAAACCCACTATAAAAGTTAATGTGTTATTAAAAGAAACATTACCAATGTTGGGAACTATTCGACAACAAGGAAAGCATCGCAAAATTAAAAATTCCACAAGCCACCTTGTAACTAAACCCTTGAATAGAATAATGGAAAACATTATAACTTTGGTATAAATTTTACCATGGTACATATTATTTAATGAAAATGGGCTATGAAAACGTTGTGCAATACAGAGACCTTTTTCATTTCAAATTCCCGCATGGCTCCTTTTAGCCAAACACTTGAATGTTCTTAAGTAAATATACATGTTCATACACACTTGTTAGAGAGAGGCAAACAGTTGGCCATGATAAGATAGGGCGGTGTACCTGTATTAGAACACTGAGAATACGAATAAGTTTACTATACATACCTCACTGTAATCTCCTTTTACATACCGCTGTATTAAAGAAGTTTTTCCGCAGTTACAATCTCCTACGACAACAATCTTGGAACGCACCATACTGTCTTCTGACGACTCTGTCGTTGACGTTTCACTGTTACTGTGTATCTCAGGAGTGCCACCTCTTGAGTTTTTCGAAACTTTTTCACTTTTTAAAGGCATGAATACGAAGTCGGAACAAGCCTGGTCTTTCATTGTTCCTCAGAATTAATATCACTGAAACAACACCGGTAATCCACAAAGGGTGCTACTGTATTTAACTTAAAAGGCAAACGTTAAATAACGCTAAAAAGATCAAAGTTGTTGATCCGAAGGCGTGTTACTAAGCGATTAACATTACTTGAAGCCACCACATTCATTCATTCACAGCATACATAGGAAAGCTTAGCGTACGAAGCCGTCCTACAACATTTACTTAATGCAGACGACACATGTTCAACTCTCGACTGTATGAATGGGCGATCACGTGGCTACGTCAGAAATCGACCAATCAAAATTAATCAATCCTTGTGACGAAACTCTTCTAGATTTCTCCTTCAAGTAAGTTACTATAGTAAGACTTGTTTTTTCATTTACATTACCACGAATACGGGCGTTAAATACATGTAGAGTTATAGCACTTACTGTAATGTTTAATTTAATAAGTCAAAATAGAATGAAATTTGGAAATTGGTACGAAATTTAAATTGCGGCTGAGGCTATTTTTGACCGTGGCTATTTTTGACCGTACATTCTTAAATAAAGGGTGGGTGAAGTAGCAATTTAAAAACGACTTATAACTGAATACTTGTTTTAATCATTTTTTTGTGAGGGAGGGGGGCTGTAACTTATCGAGGTTGTATGTAGACCCCCATCCCCCCGAACTTGCAAATTATAATTTTGAATTTAATATTAAAGGGCGATCACGGTAGCTAAGTGGGTGACACGCTGGCTCGTTAGCCTGGAGGACGGGTGTTCATCCATATTTTCCGGCGTTGTTTTTTTCTTGTCAGTGATGCAAAACGGAGGATCTGACAAGGACAGCGGTCTAGCTGTTCGGATGGGACGAAAAACCGAGGTCCCGTGTACATATTGGCAAAATTTTCGTATGCCCGTCTCCATTAGCTCAGTTTAGGAGCAGCACATAAGGACGTTAAGCCCCATTTTATTTCATTTATTCATTAAAGACATAGAAATTCACTCAGAAATGATAATGATATATTAGTTGTGCGAGCGTTAATTACAGTCAGTATAATTATCATTAAGTGCTAATTATTCATTTCTATTAAAAACTAATCTTTAATCAAGATAAGATAACCGAGTTGCTTTCTTTTAATGAAGCCAGATCTTGCCAGAGATTGGAAGAAACCTTTGACCCGTCTTATAAAAACATAATCAACACTGGATTACGTTACTTTGTGTGCTAATTATCTCCTGCTTTGAAATTAATTAGAATATAACCGCTAGTCCTGTCTTGTAACTAGATTGCCATTGTTTGCATATCGTGGAAGTTATAGGAAACAAAGTCGATGGGTATCATTCGATAATCATAGAATGTCATTTAGCAATATAATTATGTATCTTCACGTTAAATGTCATTTTAGAAAATACAATTATTACGATTCCACAGAGCCCCAGACAAACAACAGGAACGAAGAATGGTTACTCTCGCGAAGAGTTGCTAAAATAATGGACAAATTATAGAACCAGTATATGTTTAAAAAAAACACATCAATTCATTATTTGTTTAATTTGTTAAACTTTTAAATCTGTGTTACGAAGTTTGATGTCCGGCCATTTTGAAAGCGGATATTACCCCCCTCCCTCTCCCCCCTCTCTCTCTCTCTCTCTCTCTCTCTCTCTCACATACACACACACAGACACCGAATGTCAGACTATTGAGAAGTTAATATGTAATAAAATTACCTTTGACAAGCAAAATCCTTATAGCGTAGGTGAAAACTATGTCCACACTATCTCACAGTTTGATTAAAATATGAAAGGAGGTCGTGCACAAGGAAACCCATGCTTACATTTGCTAGTATGCCTCATATCACATAGCTTTTAACATTTCGGTACTTATGTACGAATGGGCTGGTGAATCAACTTGTAGCCTGTGACACCAAAGTTGTTTCTTAGTAGCTTGACATTCTGAAATCCAGGCCAACTCTGAAGTCTGTGGCTCTAATCTCCCAGGTCTATTTCTAGTCAAGGATCGGGTGTAAATTTTGAACGAGGTGACATCACCATTATCATGGTATTTCTACAGAATTCTTCCGGAACCACGTGCGCGGGCCTAAAGGCGTTTTCGCTACGCAAATGGCGTCACTCGATCACAGTGTTGTATACGCAGAAGTGTATGCTTAGTCTTTTTATAATACATTATATATCTTTTTATTTGGGAAGCTTATATATCTGTTTGTTGTACTTTTTGTTCAATCGAAGATCCATTTTAAAGGCATTTTAGTTATTGAACTGCACATTTACGACAGATATGAAATATATAACAATTCTTTAATACTGAGTGACATTTCAACCGGGATTCACTGTCCTTATCTATAAAATGATCATTGTCATCCTGTTGTTATGGTTACGTTTTTTTAGTAGAAACCGAGCTCTGATCAAAATTATATCGGATTTCGATATAGATAGCTATTTTGGGTATTCCTTCTGGCGTGTTCTTGCTCAACGTGAAATGAAAATAATAACTATAATAGAACAGTGTCTTGTTCAGATGGGACGAACAACTCTTGAAAATTGGAATTGAAAATATAGCCGGGAAAATTTCACCCCTGCCACACAATATGACATAAGCCCGCCTTCATTAACCCAGTCGCTACAGAGACGTAGAAAAGGGAAGAAGAAAGCGACACGAATCACACGAAATAGGAACCGAAGCGATTACCCAGTACTCCGCTTTTATGGCTTTAACAGACAAACCAAATTATTCTAAACGTATTAACTTTTAATAAGCTTATTAAATCGCAATCAAAAGGATATTTAAAATCACTTTAAAGGACAAAAGATTGCTGACATTTCCGGATTTGCCATCAACTATCCATTAGTCATTTTTTCTGTGATCGCGTGACGCCATTTGCGTAGCGAGAACGCTTTTAGGCCCGCGCACGTGGTTCCGGAAGAATTCTGTAGAAATAACATGATAATGGTGATGTCACCTCGTTCAAAATTTATACCCAATCCTTGACTAGAAATAGACCTGGGAGATTAGAGCCACAGATACAAGAATGTAGTCGTGACTAGCTATATTAATAAGCAGATGATACAGACCACAGCTGTTGATGTATACAAAAATTACAAAAAAGATTAATTACCATATTATGATATATAGTATACCAGATAAATACAGCCCTGAATAAAGATGGCTAGAAGGTGTTTTATTAATACTCAAAAGGGGAACATAGACACACGTATAAAGTTTTAAAAGGCCGAAAGCAGCATAATAGAGTTTAACGTCCTACTATTCTGCTGCTACTGAGTTAATGAAAACGGGCATACGCCATACAGTGTGCTATGAGGGTAATTTTTCCCCGGACAGCGATATTTGGGCATACTCTTTTGTCGAATTCCAACTGAAAAGGGATCTTTTACGTGCACGCCAATGTATAAACGGGTCCTCGGCTTTTAGTCTCACCCAAACGACTAGACGCAGCTGTGCTTGTCCTGTACCACTGACAACGGGAAACCATGTCCGAAAATCCCGATGAACTTTTTCGGCCAATGCATGGATCGAACATGTGAGCCCAGGTCCTACCCATTTTGCCACCGTAACTCCTAAACTCGACTAGAAAGTGTTAATAGTTGATATTTGGGCGTAATTAAGAAAAACTATATATTATGGCATTACTATTATTACTTATTTATCCAAAACACATAAAGGTTACTTATTGGTAATAACATAATTTGAAATTGATGGATTTCAATAATTGTTACACCAACAATGTTTAATAAAAGAAAAACAAATAAATTTTGTTCTGTAATTTGAAAAAAACCTCTAAATCTAACCGTTATTCTGGCAAGATTGACATGGCTTTAATTTGGCTAGATTTCAAACCTGGTTATTCTAATTCTGATCAAACTATAACGCAATTTCGTTTCGTTCTGTCTTTGTGTGTGTGTGATTTTTAATATATTTTTAACTGGGAGGCGAGGAGGGGGGGGGGGGAGATTGGACACATTGAATATGCCATTATCCAGTGATTTTGCATACGTTTCTACAGATACAGGTAGGGTCAGTTTTAGCGTCATTATTTACGTTCACCACCTTGGTTGCAATGAAATGCTAGTTACTCCCTCCCTTCGCCTACTCGATTGGCCGTTGAAAATAGCAGAAGAATCAAGGGCGGATAATTTGAATATGTGACTCCCCCATGAATGGACCCAGAGGTTAGTGGAGTAGAACGGAACGATACCACTGGGGATACCAAGAATGAGAATAGTCTGCCCGGCGTGTACATCAAACATTAGTTAAGTCTCTGGTCTCTGATCTTGGTCAAAAATACATATCTTGGTTTCACTTGAATTTATATGTTGATTTATTTTGTGGGTTGATAATCTGACTTCATTCAACATTTATTATCAATGGGTGAAGCTATGAAATAAAATAAAATGGGGTTTAACGTCCTACTGTTCTGCTCCGAACTGGGCTAATGAAGACGGTCATACACCATTCAGTGTGCTATAGGGGAAATTTTGCCACACTACGACCTACTCTTGTATTGAATTCCAGCTGTGTCACTGACACGGGGAACCACACCGGAAAATCTGGATAAACTTTTCTCCGTAACTAAATACGGTACGACAGAACTAGGTGACTTAATACCGAGTGACATAAATGGCCTAGGTTTCAGCGTCTTACCCACTTAGCCACCGTGATCCCCTAATTGAATCCAATGTGGAGTTATAAATGAAACTCAAATCATCTTAATCTTTTATACAGATTTAGAAAACCTCAACTGAATATTCTATTTTTGCTTAAAGAAAGTGCAATAGCCATTTAGGGACCGTCTGTGGCGTATCTACGTTATGGCGGTTAGTGCACATGCCCTAGTTGGCACTTGAAGAAGAGAGTCAGGGGCGGATCCAGGAATTTTTTTTGGCAGGAGGGGGTTTGCCAGGTTTCTGTTACGGGAATCTGCCATCATCGTCTCTAAATTACATAGGCATACATAGGCTTTTTAAACAGAGAAATCATTTTTATACTGATGTAGGATCACTTTGTGATGTAATTTCTTTGATGCAAGGCATTATTTTTTTTATGTAGCTGTGCAGGGGGGAGGGGTTGGACCCCCCCCCCTCTGGATCCGCGCCTGAGAGCGCTACCAAGAGGCACCCGGAGTTAGCCTCCATTGGTTAGGGAAGACTTTTTGATTTTTGATCTTGCTCTGCTGGGTGTAGAAAAAAAGAAGAAACTGGAAAAAAGACCCCCAAACAACACAAGACTTTTACCACACCATGAAAAGTAAGGAAGTTACAATTGTAATTTTCATGTAATGACACAATGTGTTTAAAGATTATGAATTTTTAAAGCTGATTTTATGGTAAACTTATCTGAATATATATATGTGGGTGTCAGATGTTTAGACAGAGGGGGAAATCGCAATACTTTACCGCATATACGCCATGATTGCTTATCAATATTGAATGGTCAACCCATAATGATCCCGAAGGTCATATTGATAATTGACTGCATTAGTTAAGAGTAATCTAGTTTATACTAGTTTCAAGGGGTCTACATTAATTGTACTATCACGTGGTTTTGTCTATTTATAAATGATATCTTAAGCCTGACAGTTTGAATAATCTTATATATTAATAGTCATTGTACTTTCAATATCTATATATTCATTAGGACACGTATTACACCCGTACAACACAATTTGTTATATAAAATATAATTCTAATGACAATGTATAAATTACGAATTAGCTAATTCTAATGACAAGGTATAAATCATGAATAAGCCAACAATATATAAACTATTATTACACAGTGTCATCCGCTGTACATGGCTTGTTAACGCCAGGGTCCAGCCATTTTGATTGCAAGATATCGAAGAACTCGAGGTTTAAATCCTTAATACTTAGTCATTTCTCAAATTGTCTGCGATATCACCGGTTGTTGAAGCAGACGTTAAAATACAATTACTGTACATACATAAATCCTACCCCACCGTTTCTGAAACAAACTAGAAAACCATAAAATTCGATTCATATAATTTTTTCTTTCTGTTTCTGTAAAGTCCCGAAATGGAGAAAGAATTTGTATAAAGTTGCCGTACGTAGTTTATAGCGCGCCTATATTTGTGCCACTCCCATGCTGGTTTGATAAGCAGTCTGTAATGAATATGTTTGTAAATATAACCTAAAATGCATGACCCACATTCTAATATCGACATTTTTGACCCTTCGACATGATCTAGAATTAAATGTCATAATAACCCAGTCCAACCCAAACAAAGAAAATGTTAGATGAAAATCTCTTTCAAGCTGAGAAATAAAAACCATTTCGAATATATGGCACTTTGTCTGTGTTCCTCCAGTAATAATGTATTGAGTTACAAGATATCTTTTTCCCACGGGCCGGAGGACAATCTAGGAATGTTGAGCTGTTATTAAGAACAAACACACATATCCGTTTCTGGCCTTATAAATTGGTATCACTGTAAATAATATAGTCTTTAATACTATTTCAAGTCGCCCAAAAAGATATATTTTCCTTTGATTGACTGTTTACAAAACAGGTTTCTTATTGGGCGTTTACAAGAGCCATTGATTTTTTGTAAATGTTTTTAAGACTCTTTTGACTGTTTACAAAACAATGTCCTTGAATTGACTATAATTATTTATAGGATGTTTGTAGATTTATTTTTCCCTTCACAGTGTACTCGTCACTGTAATCGTGGAAGCTGGAGGACCAAACTAAACGAAACCAAAACTGAAAAGACACTGGAAGCAATAAACAACAAATACTAAATCAAATAAATGTGAATGTTTTATTAAAATTTCGAAATTTACGCGTGTTTATCAACATAAGAAAATAGCATAAATCAGCGATCCTTGCTGTAAACCCATTTCAAACTACCATCTAAAAGGCACATAATATACGTCTGTAGTTATTCCGAATTACTACAATCCTTATTACATGTTTATATACTATTTTGAATGTTAAATTCTGCAATGGTTACAATGTTGAGCGTTTGTGATTTTTTGGTAAATCGAGTTGCATGACAATTATAAGACGAATGCTATGTATGTTCAAAGTTTTATTTTGTTGCAGATCACGAAACCTATATCTGTAATATGAGATAGCTTGGGTTTGTCAAAGCGTCCTCAAAGAAGCATGTCAAGTATTTAGACGATCAGGCGATCATTCATGATTCATCAGGTCGCTGTCCTTTTTTCTATTTAAACCCTTTTTTTCGATTTTGTTTCTAGATTATGAGACGTATTTATTAGTTCATTTTCTGGGTATTTTTGCTGCATGGAAAGCTGCGTATCCTTTTATTCTTCTAGTACCAATTGAAATGTAATGAAATGGGGTTCAAAGACTTAGTGGCCCTGCTCGATTTGTCCGCCGATAGGCGAGTCGGGCGTACGCCGGTCAGATTGCCGTATACGAGCAAATCAAGTGACTCGGCTGATAAAAAAAATAAAATTGGGCGTCGGATAATATTAAACGGGTTACATGACATGTTTTAATAAAACAGTATTCATGAAAATATGACTATCAGTAAGTGACCGCAAAGTAAGCAGAAAATTATTGTTAGTAAGCCTAATATTTCCGAAAAACTAAATGACATATGAACATCTGGTTTTACGAAGCTCCAGTTTAACTTCAAAACATTGGTTTAATTTTGACGCTTTAATATTCGTGATGATGGCATTCCCAGCTAACCAAATTCTCGTTGACATGTTCAGCATCTTGCGCCGGTAATCGCCGCTGCCGACAAAGCGGTGCATTTGGCGTACGCCTCGGCAGAACTTTTGTCCACTTCTGGTTAAATCAAGTCACCTCGCCGGGGAAACTGCCGAACTTTGGGCAGCCGGTATGGACAAATCAAGCAGGGCCATTGTTCTGACTGGGCTAGTGAAGACGGGAATACGCCATTATATCTAATTCTAATTGCAAATGGATCTTTTACGTGCACGCCAATGTGTACATGGGCCCTCGGTTTTGTCCCAACCGAACGACTAGACAGCTGTCCTTGTCAGACCCCACCCTGCACCACTAAGAGAAAACCAGGTCGGAAAATTCCGATAAACTTTCGCAGCCAACACCAGTAGCGAACCCGCGGCCCTCAGGTAAGCGAGCCAGCGTCTAACTCACTTAGCCACTGTGGCTCCAAGATTCCAATGCCAAATGATTATTAAATCGTACGACATGGACTGTTGAATTCTTTCTATCCCCTCAAGCACTGGCCCTTGTCGTTCTTTTCCCTCCACGATGAAATATGAACATGGATCATTCTAGATGAGTGGTATTTGTTTAAAATTGTAATAAAAAAAAAAAAAAAAAAACAAAAAAAGAAAACAAAAAAAACCGATATTGCACGTTGAATCAAAATTAAGGTTTGTATGTGTAAAAAACATTTATATAGATGACCTCTCAACTCAAAGTGTCTCATGTCTTTTTTTAGCACAGACATTTTTATCTGTTCTGCAGGTCTATTACCTTTTTCTTGTTTAATCAAATATACAATATTTTTTGCACTAGTTTAATCGACATCCCAATCATTCAGCAAGACGTTGATAGCATGTTTTGCAAGTTGAGTATATAAGATAGAGAATAAACCTAATAACCCGGTGAAAAAAACTGTTTGTCACCGTGTTTTTATGGTGAATATAAGGGTTGAATATAATATAGGAGATATCAATGACATTCTAGTATTTTAATATTCATAAGTTCAACGATCGTTTTGTCACATTACTAGAAACCATATCGTATTGAGTGAAAGACTAACCACTGTACCCCAGTTTAATTGTATTTTAAGGATGGGCTGTAGAAAAGACATATTAATAAATGACCTTAAATATAAACTATTAACAAATATCATACTATTTTTTAGGTGTGTTATACTTTAAAGATTTTATCCGATAACGGAATAATGAAACTCCCATTTCGTTATGTTAAAACGATATAAAGACCCTGTTTCATTAATTGCATCAGAAGAAAATAAATGTAGGACAAAATTCTTTGTTGGTTATTGAATATTGACTAGCTTGTTCACTATAGATGAAAAAATATATGGCATTATAAAAAAACTTACAACGCTTTGTACATAGAAATAAAAATGATAAAAAGAGTAGAAGAACCTATACATATTCACGCATACTTTAAGCAGCATAATGTGGTTTAAAATACAACACTTACATTCTCAAATATAAACTGCACAACTATTAGTAATCTAGTTTTGTAAACAAGTTATAAAAACAGCAATCTGATTAAAACACAGATAATATTTCGTTTCATTTCTTTATATTTCAAAATTTCGTTTTACTTGTCTTTACTACACTTCATGTCGTGAAGGCCATCGGAAGTATAAAAAATCGAAACGAAATATAGATCAGTATTTTAATCAGATTGTAAAAACAGTTAAATAATCATAATTATATTATAGCATAAGCATACATATTCATTAAAAATACTAGTAATATAGTCACATTACATATACGAATACGTTCACAGTCTTTTATTTTGATCGTATGACTGGTTATTTCATTGATCATTGATATCATAGCCTCGTCTGATATTTTTCGTCTTGATTTAATTTAATAAGATCAGACAGAGGCAAGTGGATAAACCATATATTTATTCGATGATAAATCTGTGTGATATTATCAAAAAACTTAAAGGAGTTTCTTAATTTTAAAATTTTCCATGGCCTATAATGCAACCTGGGACTCTCTGAACCGTTAAAAGAGATTTATATTCTAGATGATGTATTTACAGTGGGTGGTATTTCGTTTATAGAAATTCCGAACATAAATTGTCGCATAGTTTGTACGATTATTTTTATCAATAAATGTTTTCAAGAAAGCGTTAATTTAAAAAACTTGCGAAACTACCCAAATCATTACCGGGTACGTTAATGTAAATGCTCGGGAATTTTTAAATCTGTATCGGTAAAATTTATATGATAGACATGGCTGCGGGGGAGACGGGGAAATTAGGTTAACGTCCTCTGGACACTAACTAGGTCATTTCGGGACTAACACATGGTTCAATAATTCATTGGCGGGTATGGGTCTTTAGCAGTGGGAAGAAACCAGAGGACCCGCAGAAAACCCACGCAGTTGTACACGCGACCCTACACCTTGTCACGTAAAACCAGGGAATCGAAACCACACCGGTTGGCTCAATGACAGACCTTATAATACAGCGCAACCGTGCTAACCTTTCGACCACACAACACCCGACATGGCTGCAAGGCGTCAGGTTGGGGCGAGAATGGTAATTGTGGTCTTTGTCGCCATGTTGTCAGTCAGTACCCGACACAGAGGCGTTTTATAGCTGAGGCGCTGGAGGATATGTCAGAATGCACCAAAATGATTTCTAGTTTGCAAAATTTCGCGACCTCCGGACCTCCTCCCCCGCCCCCCGAAAGAGGGCCCTTAAAATAGTATAGCCTCCGCCATGATAAACCTTAAAACGCCCCTGACCCGACAATTTTGTTATGTATCCCGATATTGTTTTATGTATCAAACCTCTATATTAGAAAGAAACACAGATGGTAACATGGGCCCCGCCAACACCTGCATTTCGCCGTCCCAGCAATTCTGATAAGGCTCCACTTTTGTTAATGCATCTACGAGTTTGTCCTCTGTGAGAGGGGACGTTAACAGTAACAACATTTTGAATAGTGTTCTCTATTTCAATCAATTCGTGGGTCGCCTCTTTTTTTTAAACACAACGACCGATTTCTTCAGATGTATATATATTATTTGGAAATGAAATTAAATGAAATGGGTTTTAACGCCCTACTCCAATCGGGCTAATGCAGACGGACACACAGGCGCGGATCCAGGAGTTTTTGCAGGGGGGGGGGGGTTCTAGGTTTGATAATTGCTTAACTAATTGCGGCGCTCGCCCTCCCCCAGAAAAATTTGGTAAATTAGATTCAATTTGATGCATTCTGACGTATTTCCGGAAGGTAAATTCCAAAATTACAGGTCTAAAAATCGCCAGTAAAATCGCATAGATTTAAGTTTAAAATTTTCAAGCCTGAGCAGGGGGTCCGGACCCCCTGCCCCCCCTCTCTGGATCCGCGCCTGACACACATCATACGATGTGCTATATAATACGAGGGAAATTTGAACCGAACGGCCACTATACGTCCTACTCTAATATCGATTTCTAACTACTAAGGGATCTTCGTCCATTCCAAACAACTAGACTGTTGTTCTTGTCAGACCCATAGAGATTACATTCAAACTAATTTTGAAAACTAATATTCCAATCTTTAAAAAAGCTGTAAATTCGGGACATTGGATAAGAGACCCGCATGGCTGTATCTAAATCCAGAATTTGTAAAACAAATACAGAATTGTTTCATCTTACAAAAATAGACAAATAAAATTGACAATTTCAAAAATATGTTTCTTGAAAATGGAAATGAACAATAATGTTGAATTGACAGATCTTTATGCGAAGAAAAAAAAGAAGCCGATCTTTGCATTTCCCTAAAACAAAAATCCAACACAAAAATTAGTGATTTGCATGTATATGGTTTGAGATACTATATAATGTGGCATATAATATCCGGTTCCGTTCTCAATCTGAACTAAAATAGCACAAGGCAGATAGATATAAATACTATGACATGTCTTCCAGATTACATCCTCATCAAGGTCAGAATGACTTCACAAAATCTATTTTTTCTCAACATTGTTAAATAGTCCAGTCTTTTAGTTAGTAGTTTAATATCTATTCATAAAACATATTTATATGTCCTGATGATGAACACACATGAAATAATATGGGGTTTAACGTCCCACTGTTCTCCTCCGACTGGACTAATTAAGACGGGCATATACCATGCAGTGTGCCTTGGGGGAACTATACTACTACCTGGTGTTTTAACGTCCGCTTCCAGAGAAGGTAAATTTTGCTTACTCTTATATAGAATTCGAACTGTCAACATGCCCTTTATATGCACCCCAGTGTATATACACTGTACCTGTTTTTCGCCTAAGCCATTCGTCCTGCAATACTGACAACTAGGAACCACCCCGATGAACCCCTACTTACATGTTCCAGGAAGGTCTTGCAGTGAAATAGCTAGATAGAGATACTCATGAAACAAATTAAACTAGGGTAGTCCCGAAAACTTAGTATAACCTCGTTCAGCAATCGCACTAATTTAACATCGGGTTTAAGGCCGTTCGATACTTTACTATTCAAAGACTAAACCAATTTTTTTTTTTTTTTTTTTGTTACTACATGTACATGTATAGGCTACTTAAGTATGCAACGCGAAATCGATGCTTCTGTCAAAGTAGTTGCGTTTACAACTTCCAAGGACTGTTTACATTTCAATAGAATATTTGAAACAACTCGACTACGACGACCTTCCACTATTCTCGTGTATAACAATATTAAAATATCATTATAACTAGTGAACATCTGGGTCTATACTGATATACGCTATACATCTGATACTATAAATAACCACCTAGTCCAACTATACTATAATAGTCAATAATCATACATCAGATTACTATGTGAAATTTTAATTTTCGCCCTGGCCTTTAATAACCGTGTTTCTTTTTCTGATTTATAATTCTGCTATGATATATGATAACATTAAAATTATGATGTTTATTTAATCAGCGCAGTTAATAGATATTTCGCTTTATTGCTTTTCTTCCATTATTATGCAATTTAATAAAACGTTAGTAAAATGGGTCGCTGTTTGTCACCGGACTCTAAGAACTATTTCTGAACAGGGTGACCTCCCCAATAACCTAGAAGTATTTTCATCACATGTTGAAATTTTCAACAAAATCATCCCTTACAGTACAAATTACATCAATAGGAGGTAAGTAAAATTCACATTTGTAAAACACAATCTAAAAAATATATCAATATCGTTAGCACATGTCGCTGCACAATGGAAAGTCCAATAAAATTGGTACATTATGTTTGCTAGTTTATCGATTATATAAGGCCGGCCTACAAATTCCGGTATTTTCCACACACTAGAAGTTAGTTGAATTGATAACTCGGTAATCTGCATAATGTTCATTGATTCAACTGGCGTCGTTTCGATTCCCCGGTTGTACGTGACAACGACTGTTCAACCTCGTGTAGCCTATTTGCTCCTGGTCATATGGTTTCCTACCACAGCTAAATAGCCCTACGCGCAAACGCATTATTTAATTAAAATTGAACCATACGTTGGTCCCGAAATGATTTAGTTTGTGTCGAGTGGATGTTAAATTCAATTTCTCACTCAACACTTTATAGTGCGGACTAAAAAGGACCGTCCTTATACCCCACCCCACCACTAATGTATAAGTACATTTGAGTTCGGGTTGGTAGATGCTATTTTAAAATACTAAACACCTACGTTCAGATTTTTGGGTATACCCGTTAAGCAGCCCAATCCAGTTAGTTAACACCAGAGAGGTTAACTTGATACGAAAATATGCTTATGCAATACATCGCCCGCGGCAAATTGGATTAACCACTACACTCCTTTCAATTGGATGATTATAATAGGCCTGCATAAGTCAGGGGTATTATAATAATATGCAAGTATATCGAGAGTTATTCAATGATTTATTCGCCCACATGAATGTTTTGTTGCTCGAGTTATTTATAGGCCTACAGTAATTTTACAAACGGATTATGATAGATAATCCATTTCTAGAAATGTACTTATTTTACGTATTATACGATAGATACGCGAAACCTACATTGACAAACCTGTCTTTGACAAGAGTTGATTTTATAATACCTAGGCGTGTTTTGTTGTTGATAATTTGGATTTATATCGCTAATCTACGATAGGCACAAATAAGCTATCTTACATTTCATCTTCAAGAATACTTGGAAGAGTTAGTCAGTAGTGGTAGATGTTGTGTACAAGGCATGGTATGCTTAATGTTTCTATAGCAACTGATGTCATCTGCTCATATCGTTAGCAATTGTACTTATAATGGTATCACCATAGGTGTTTCATATTTTCTCTTAAATATCCAAGACATATCCCCACGATGACAAAATGTCCATTACAAGGAATATCTCAACTGCGAATTTCACAGGCTTGTTAATCGAGAGATGTAGTCGTGTTTTCGTGTTGGAAGAAAATCCAAAGCCACAATAACGTCATACATAAACCCTGCCCATCCTCAGTGGGTGATTACCATATTAAAGCAATGAATGGAACCTAAACAACCACCATCATATGGTAATTCTGCCAATTATGGGTTCCATTTATGAAAACAAAATCCACATTATAGTAATAAAAACCAATCCCAGATTATGAGTGGCCATTTTATTAGTAACCAATACCAAACAGAAATATACAGCAATTATTCGCTTTAAATGATTAAGATCTCGTGAGCAACTTCCTGTCACAGTGAAGTCGTAATTATACGTAAGAGATAAAGTGGACTAAAAAAGGCACAAAATGGACTTTAATTTAAAGGTACAACACATTTGATTGATGTTCTTTAAAAGACATTTATTACTTAAAGCTGGTTACTATCTAATCAAGCACAACTATATGAACTCTAAAATAATATGGCGGTGTGAAAAAGTACAGTTATAAAACTGACATTTAAGAGAGAGAGAGAGGGGGGGGACGTGGTTATTTCAATAACTCGCTTACGCGTAGGACTTTTTAGTAGTGGGGGGGGATCGTAGGACCGAAGAAAGTCCACAGGCTGGACAAGCGACGCTCCTCGAAACCAGGCCTTATGATCTAAATCACACGTGTTAAACCGAACGACGCCCCATCCCCTCACAAACACACCCAAATTCAAAAGAATCGTATATTTGCAAAGCATTATCAGTGAGTGGAGTGCTCCAATTGGAATCTATGGTGTTCTATTTCGGCCACTTCGCGCGTCGCGCGTCGTCTTATAAAAAAGCGACGCGCGACGCGCGACGCAAAGTTTGCGTCGCGCGTCGCGCGTCGCCTTTTTTCAATGTAAAGCTATAGGGAAAAAAAGCGACGTCGGCTTTTGAACACGACGTCGCCCTAAAAAAGGCGACGCGTCGCGCGTCGCGTCGCCCTTTGCGTCGCGTCGCGCGTCGGCTTTTTAAAGCGGATGTTGTTTGTAATTCCGATGCTGAAATGCGCATGTACAAGGAGAATTCATTTTCCATTTGTTTTTTTTTTCTTCTGTGCAGTAATAGTATCTGGGACACAACGAAGTATATAGTATAGGACATAAAGAAGGTATGTGCATTGTATTTTTCATTTTATATAGTTTGTGAATGGCGATTAAAATTAAATGTACAGCTAAATTTAAGAACCCAGTGTGTTACTCATTTAGAATATTTTTAATTGTTTTGCATATGTTATTTTTTGTAAACATCATTTTATTTTCGTTTATGTCCTGTCTTTACAGATGGCCCAACAATATACATCCCTAGACAGATGTAGTAAAAATGCCAATAATATCCTTTACGATAATTCTACAGTATAATATCCAGATTATATATTATATTTTAAAGTTCTAGTCTGTCCTAGACTTAAAATCGTTAACTCTGGTTTCAATGAGTGACCTCGTGCTCTCTGCAGATACAGTCATTCACTATAGTTAAACAAACGGTGACGGGGTGCTGATAACGATGTGGGTATGGTTTCCATTATTTACATCACTTGTTTTATAGGTTCTCAAGTGTTGTATTACTTATAGTATGAACATTCCTTGACATATTTACAGACAGAATTAATACAAGAATATTTTTTTTCTGGATATACCTACGATGAAATATTAGCAGTTCTCTTCCTAAAACATGACATTCACATCAGGTTTATCACTATTTATCTTACAATCTTAAAATTAAATTCCAAAAGAAATTAAGTATGGATTTGAAATGTATTAAATATTAAAACCGACATTGCTGCACTCCATTTACCTTTTATTTTACAGTAGCTGATAATGTAAATTTTCCATCATTTCTCTTCAGTCAAAGAACATTGGGTCGGATCTTAAAGCAACAAGGTCTTGGAAGACAATGTAGGTCAAACCAATTAAGAGACGCGATACAGGTAGGCTTAAATAATGTACATCCAGGTATCATTTTATTGCAGATATTGGCAGGTAAAGAGTGGGGTAGAACAGTAGGACGTTAAACTTGACAAGTCCCGTTCGGAGTAGAACAGTAGGATGTTTAACTCCATTTCAATTTATTTCATTTAAAATAGGGGATGTTGGGTTTTATATATGTTGATTTTTATTATTGTTTTTTTTTTTACCCAAGTATCGCGGTAATAGGGTTGGGGTCCTTGATTGATGCTGCCACTTATAAAACCATTTAACAACTGAATTCAGTTTCCTGAAGAATAATTATAATTTTTCATAGAGGAATACGTATTTAAAGCCTGGCGAATTTTCGATGGAACTGAAAAAACGAGCAGTCTAATACTGTGTTTATTTCCCCATAATTATTGTCATATCTATATTGGGTAATCAAGGGCCCTAAATGTATATTTTCAGTATGAATTAACAGGAAGCGGCGCTTACCTTGGCTGTAGAAGTCTTTCAAAACGATTGCTTTCAAAATATAATATAAAGGCATCCAGGTAAAAATAATTGCATTATGACATAGAAATAACCGAAAATGCAATAACTCTGTAGTTATAAATGAATGATTATGAAAAGTAAATGAATCATATCGAAAAAGAACTTTCAAAACCATCCACGAAATTGATTCCTTATAATTCGTGGGACTGATAGCTCAATTAATATATTCTTGGCCAGAAGGACAGTGGATGGAATACTCAAAGACATAATTCGTTAATCATTGGTCTTTTGGTGTACATTGCTCCATTTCAGACAGAGTGTGTTAGCACTACAGAAGGAAATGGACCCCAATGGCGTAGAAATGCGCAAATCTCATCGGATTAGTAGACGCATATATAGAAATCCTGGTCCCAACTATTGTGTTCATATCGATGGTTATGACAAACTGAAGCCGTTTGGTTTTCCTGTTCACGGTGCAGTAGATGGGTAATTACAATAGTAAATATACGTTGCTAGTATCACGAGAGCTGCATGATGAACTAAAAAGAATGTTATTGTTTAGTGATGTGTAGCTAGATAGCCTGTTTTTGTAATGCTTCTGGTAATCTTTATTAAGTCAGATTCGCCGTTCCGTCATGGATTCTGAAATCAACCAGAGAAATATTACTGTATGTTACGCCTTTTCTTAATTAACTTGCCTCAACACCCAAGACAGAAGGGATTAACGCACTAGTCAGCCAGATATATTAGGGCAAGCATTCCAGTCTCTCACTTGCCAGCACTTTACAATTTTGGAAACTGCAAAATATGTATAAATAATGTGAAAGTGAAAGTTTCTATCTGCGAAAAAGGGCAACATTGTTCAGATAGTACACAGTCTTTTATGCAATATTTTCTGTAGTTTCTGGGACTGTTTCTTTTAAAATGTCTTATTTCAGTTATTCCAGAAGGGTGCTATGGCTTAAAGTGGGAAAAACCAACAACGACCCAGTTGTGATCGCATCTTATTTTATTCAGTATATAAATAACATCAAAGGTATTATAAGTAAATGATTGATATCAATGATCTATAGATTTCTAATGGCAATAAAAATGCTTTATTGGAAACTAAATATATAAAGTTATAAGATTAAATTCGAGAAATAAATGAAGTTTTTAAGTTATTTTCTTCTTAATTGCAGGTGTTCCGACTATAGTTCGTATGGACAGTGGTACGGAAAACGTTGTTGTTCAAGACATACAGAACTCTTTTCGAATGGAACACGAAGGGGTATTCCAGGGGATGAAGAGTGTAATTGTGGGATCCTCACATAGCAACCAGGTAACATTTAAAATATGACATTCCTTATAACTTTACCTTACTTTACATTTTCATCCAAATAGCAGTTTAAATGCGCATTTTGGTGCGATTAGTTTTCAAGCGACAGCTAAACATATTATTGAGCCATTATCACAAGACGTCACTACCAGTATTGTTTAACTGCATCGGTAATTAAATCGATTACAGATCTATTTCGCATTAAATTGTTGACTTACACCAACTAGGTAATATCCCTATACCGTTAAACCCCATACATTATTCAGTGGTACGGCCCATATTTTATTAACATCGGAATGTATATCCGCCTTTTCAGCGTGTTGAAAGATGGTGGTCTTCCATGCGAAGTGGCGGAGCTGGTTACTGGATTGACATGTTCAAGGATATGGTTGATACTGGATTATTTGATACTGCAGATCCTGCGCACATGTATTTGTTTTTGCTTCTTATTTAAATACGTATATGTTAAAATTCACTAGAGACTAATACCAAAAAGGACACTGCTAAAGTTAGGATAGAAACTACCTTTTATTTTTATTTATTTTTTATTTTTTTTGTTTTGTGGAAAGTCATAAATTTGATCAAACTTTCTACCATTGCCTATTCTTACTTTTATTATCATATGTATAAATATTGTCTAATATCTTTTGTATATTTCAAATCAAGTGTTCGTAACAAGGAATAGTATCGCCTGTGTAATTTCGTTTTGTTTTTTTCTGCCTTCTCATATGATCTGATCCGTAGATCATAAAATATTGAAACGACTCAAAAATAGTCACTATGCTGACTACATCATATTTATTACAAATACGGAATCAAATAAATAAATATTAGAAAATTTAACACAAACTTTCCTTCTTTGTATTACAGAGAATGTGTTCGATTCTGTTTCAAAAGTTTAATGCAGGCTGAACTTAATCAAATCATGGCTGATTGGAATCAACATCGAATTAGATCGAACAATCAGTCTGGTTTTAGAGGTGGAAAACCGGATTTGCTGTATTTCACACCAGAGATCTTTGGTAAGAATACAAACACTATACGATAAATAACTATTTGCATATTTGCTTTATTCGGTTTGTAATTAATTTAAGGATTTCTTCGATTATTTTTCACCATACTATCCAACTCTTATAGTATGTGTACCGGTACTTTGGAATAGCGTAGTATTTGTGAACGTATTAGGACAGTTGATCAATAGAATACCTGGGGTTTTAACGGATTGATACAATTATTGTAGTTTATTCCAAACCACACCTGCCCTCACCACTCACAAAATCCAGTTAACCTTCCATTACGATATGGATGAAAACAGTTTCGGTATCTCTGCTGTATTAATTGTTTTATGCATGTAGTTTTTAAACCAACAAAATAATATTGACATTCTGCTGAATGCATTTTAATTTATTTTAAGGCTCCAAAGACTACAAATTTGATGTTAGTATGAACGATATTCTTGCAGTACAACAGCTGAATGCCGAATCTCTCCCGGATGAAGACAATGACGAGTTCATCCAAATGTGCCGAAACCTATTAAGAGAAAATGGAAAAAATATGCCGGGCGATACGAAGGAGGCTGTGGAATTATTAACATGGTTACTTAATGAACTTGAACTGTGGTGAAATAATAATCTGATCTCATAGACAAAATTATTTTACTTCATGTTATAGCCTGTCAGTTCCAGAGGAGTTATGTAGATTAGGCCTAAATGACACGTTGTACATTTTAGTTAACTTAGAGGTCAACATAATACCTTCGCTTTATACAATTAGGGACTGATTCATATTTATTATTAATACATGTACTTATTAAAAGACAATATAAAACGAATACAGAGAAACTTCATTAACTCATTCAATATACATTTACCACCTTCCATAAATTGAAAGCTATTGGAGGCATGTTTCATTTACAGACAAGGTATATATTTATATATTTATCTTAAGATAAGATTGTCAACCCCATAAAGTAATTATCGTTAGGGTTTGTTTTCTTCTAATTCTGTCCAGTGCTACAGGTTGGTGTCTAGATCGTACACAAGAAATGGTACAAAAGGCATCTTCATGTGTATTAATTAAAAGTCAATCGGATGTAAACTTAGCTTCTAGAGCCCTGACGGTAGTAATACACTGTATAAATGCAAAGTCAATCAGATATTAACGTTAGCATCAACAAGCAGAAGGGGCGAAGACAATATACGACCAGATTTCAATGTGGCCTTATGTTAATAATTGTTTGCAAAAAACACAATATTACAAGCTTCTGTTTTGATAGTAGGCACTTATATTATGCCAAAGCCTTCGCTCCATGTAATGGCTTTTATTAAGATATCCGAGAACATATCAGGATTACCAATGCCTCGTGGTATTTCCAGTACCATACCACAGGTATGAGCTACGGGCATACGAGTAATGTCGCTGCAGAAATCTACTTCTAACTTCTTGTGGAAACCAAGAGGTGGAATTTCATCTGCCCCTGTCCAAAACTGCAATAGGTCTTTCATGGTGATGCAGGTATCGCCGTCTATAGAAACAAAATGTAATACAACGAGATGCCATTAATTTTAATTATTTCTACTGGAAATGTTACGTCCATATGCCTTATATTTATATCATAGAATCTTTTTACTTTCCATCCAATGATTATTAGAATAATGACATTTATGACGGTAGCCAATGACTTAAAACAACAATATTAAGTGTACCTGCGGTGTCCCTTAGGAAGATATTGAAGCAATAAATGCTGTCTTCTTCTAACTTTCTATTATTGGCGTGGGGCTCGCTGTAATTAATCACAAACAAATCCCTGAAGCTTTCAAAATCAAAAGCTTGATGTTTATTCACAAATAATCCCATCGCCTTCAACGGGTAGTCTTTAATAACTTTATCACCAAACTCACCAACCGCGTTCAATCCATCAACGAATTGTTTCATTTCTGCATACGTTCTGATATTTGAAAAAATAATACATTATTAGTGTTGTTAAACGTCGAAAATGATCGTTCTACAGTATAATATTTTGTAATAAATAATGTTATTTGCAAAAGGAATACTCTTTTTATGATTACCCAAACGAGATACTGTATATATAAGATAACAAATAATAATAAATGATATGCCACATTATTATTAGTTGTATCTGCTAGTAAGGGAATTATCCATTGCATTTTTCCCCCAGTTATGCCAATAATAATATTTTTGTGGCTGCATTTCATTGAATTTTTTGTTTAGTTAGGAATAAACTATTATACCTATAATATAAAAAATGCCGCAGTAGATTAGATATCAGATCTTGCTTGACCATTCTGGAAAGCATGGTATTTATGCCAGCATCAGACAGGAAATCTATCATCATATCGTCGGATTCCAAATCAGCTAATAATGAGCATTCATTAATCTGAAAATGGTTACACTTTTTTTCGAATACTTTACGGAAACAAAATATAGGACAAAATATATTGATCTACTATGGAAATAAGATTATCATTTAAGGCATAAATTACTTTTATACATTGGCCTCAATTACCACGTATTTCATTTCTAGAGTTTAATTACAAGTTTAAAAGAGTTACCTTTGTCATTGCGCTCTTCACGTCCTCATCTGGGATTGTCTCTATTGCCTCTTCAGTCAATACTACTGGCAACCCCATGGTAAGTTTGTAGATACCCTCATCCATTACTGGTATTCCTGGGCCATCGTTTAATATACTCCATGCTACAAATTTACCCGCCTGGGTGAACTGTCCACTCTCTAGCAAACTAACGTCGTGTCGAAAACACATTCTATTTGTTTTTCCCTCAAAACATCTGTTTATTAATTCCTTTAAGAGCTCTCTGTAATATAAACGAATTATACAATATTATCTTTGGGTGTTTTTTTAGTTTTTATGTAAATCGGTGATAGTCATGAGCTAGAATATTGAAGGTGTAACGAAGGTTTAGAACATGGTTTAAATACATAAGCATTGTGAATATTTTATCGACCGTTTTTACAAAGAGTAAATAGTTTTAGAGACGTTTTTGAAGCGCTTAAACTTTAACCTCTGTAGTGTCGATATTAGTTGTGTAGAAGTGGACGTTTTGTTTTTGTCATTATAAACAATACAATTTAAGTTAACTGGACGATATTATTTATTGTTGTTACACATGCCGAATGCTACCTGTAGCCAGAAAGAACGACCACATTAAATTGGGTTACTATGAATAATACATCTTAAAACAAGATGGAGTCCGCATACCTGAAGAATTCCCTCTTTGGTCCACCTAAATCCTCACCAATTTCCCCAGAAAACACAACTTTAACTGGGGATGTATAGGAAAATTTTGACCGCCTCACTTCTCTTAATGTGGAAGCATACAAATCATGTCTATTAATAATAATGGTAGTAGAGGTGTCGGTTGTTGTTGCAGATATCCAACGACTCAAAATGTCCTGAATGGTAACATCTTCACTACAACATAAAAGTAAATTGACTTGTTAACTGATTCCCATTCATTGATAAAGAAACTGTAGATAATTCCAATAAAGCAAAGAAATCTTTTTGAGATTGGAACAAAATATTGTTGTCTATATATTTTGTGGACAATCTTATAATTTAGCTATATTGTGAAAACATGCCTCGTGTTAGTATCATACCAGCATGCTTTTTGCATTTCTTGTAAATTTATTTCCGTTTGAAACACATCCTTTGCACCCCCACCCCGCGCGCACTTACTATTTGAGCTAAATACCACCCCGATAATACATACCTTACGGTTGCACATTCATGTAAAGACTGTCTCGCCGCCAGCTCTAGTATGTCATGACCACTACCAGTTATTGCTTGAGAAGTGCTTGGCTCATTCAAAAGACTCACATCAAACGCTGACGCTGATGCGCTAGATAATGTTGCACTTTGTCTAAATGTTATGGTTGGAGTCCCTGATTCTGTGAGAAAGCTTGGTCGGGTCGTGAAGTCAAGATCTGGTAGTGACTCAGAATCTGTAGAGGACCCACATTCATGATGTAATATTTCCTCTTCTGTTGTTGCAGATTGTAGCTCTATATCGTGCTAAAAGAATAACTATTTATCTGCATTGAATATTGAAAGCATTTTCAAGGACTCTGAACTGGTGACCAAAATAGATATTTATATTTCGAGCTATATACCAAGCATAGATGCACGGGCTCGATAAATGTTCGTGTGGGGGGGGGCTGAAATGCTCCATTTGTTACCGACTATGCCAGTCTGAATTCCAACCGTGAAATCGGACTTTTGCAGCTGCATTCTCAAAAAATAGATTGTCAGGCAACGAAACAAACATAAATTATCCGGGTAGTCATCCAGAGCTGTCGCATATTTTCCCTTTTTTCGGTAATAAAAAATTTATAAAACACTAAAATCTGATCAAGAATAACAACTCATTAAGGAATTATCAAAAAGTCGGGAACCAACGCCTATGACACCGAGTTGGAATATTTTAAAACGAAATTAATTCACATTTACTAGATATCAATTACATTCATCAAAATGGGTTCAATGAAAATTTAATACAACATTCGGCGTATTTAAAGTAAATTATTCATATACCAATTCTTTTTAACGTTACGTACGAATCCGTCCAAATGACGGGAATATGCATGACCTTACATTACTCTGGTCAAAAAATAAATCGTACTCTTTATTTGTCTAAGAAAACCTGCATGTACATCAAAATATACAGGTTCTATAGAATGAAGAAAGTGAAGCTAAATAATTATTATGGTAATTTCACTAAATCGTATACAAACCTCTAAGCCCGCAGTTTGAAGGTACAGGCGTATTGGATGCGTCGACAGCTCTCTCACGTAACCTCCCAATGTGAAGGACTGTCCGTTTTTTAAAGTTTCGGGAAGCAAATTTCCTGCGAAAGTTGCAATATTTGCGGTTACACTTTCAAGGTTTACTTTGGCAATCGTATTTTTTCCCTGAGGCAAATATACATGGGTAAGGTGTTCCCTGACGTTTTCTAGTGTGGCACTATCTTTAATATCTAAAATCTGTTTTCCGCCTCCTTTTGCAAGTCTTACAAGCACGAATTTTTCGTCTATTTTATGCTTCCACCCAACATAAACTCGAAAGGTCGAGTTGGGTGTGTCCACAGCGGCGGCCTTCTTTCGTTTTCTGCCTGACTGCATTTGTCTGATACGTTGTACTATCGGCGAGGCACACAGATTTCCTAAAAATATAAACTATTGTAATTATAAACTATTCGTTTACATATATATGAACTATAATTATTTTTTTTACTTTTGTCGACACCTCATTTTTAGACCATGAGACCTTATCAAATGGATATATATATTTATCAAGTGTAAATTACTGCAACAGTTAGTTAGGCCTACCTTGAACAGATTCGCGACACTTAGATCGCAATCTGGCCCTATCCCCAATTCTGTGAACCCCAAGTACACCAAACTCCTCATCCGTTAAAGTAAGGACGTCACTTGGATGGACCTATGTAATTAAAAAAAATAACTTTAACGCGGGAGAGATAGAGAAAGGGGAGAGAGAGAGACAGAGAGAGAGATGGAGTTTAACTTCCAGTCGACACAAACTATGCCATTTCGGAACTAACACAGAATTCCGGGTTTTTTTAATAATGCACATGAGCATAAGGATCTTAAGCAGTGGGGGGAAACCGGACGACCCGGGAATCGAAACCGCGCCAGTTGACTCAATGTCTATGATACAAAGCGCGCGTGCTAACCATTCGGTCCTCCGATACCCCTCCCCAATCCCCGTTTACAAAAAGGATATTTGTTAGTACTAATTGTTGTCTTTTTTCCCTAAATGATACATTTTCCATGTCGATACATTTGTAACTCCTTATTTGATATATTCACTAAATATGGCCAGAAAATTTGGTTTTTATATAATATTATACATACCTTGTTTTCGGCAAATTTTTCCACCAAACTTCCGAGACCTAACGATTCCAAAATTGTGTCCATTGTGTAAGATTTATATAATAAGCCAAAATAAGGAATGTTCGCAGAAGGGCAACTTTTCATGAATGGAATTGTTTATTTTTATACCGGATGATAGTTACTAGCCTTGATTATCGCCACTCAAGATAAACCCCAAAAGAATCTGTCTAATTTTGAATAATGTCATTTGCGTGAGGAATGTATCTTGCCTCGCAACCCAACCCTGTAGAAATCAGATTAAGACCGACGTTGACAGAATCCAAGATTACGTTCATATCTGCACTAGTTAACCTAGACACACAGTCTATAATCATTGAATATGGGAAATAAAGTCAGCTACTAGTACAAAATGTCCGAGAAAAACATTATAATAGGATATAAACGTCAAATTATAATTTATAATTAAAATAAATAAAACAAAACCAATATACTTACAAAAATGCAGGTGCAGTCTTAAGAATCATTGTGTTTAAAATTAAAAGTGTAAAAAAATGAAGTCTCCCTGAGGATAGCCATTCTATAAATAATCTTGAAAGGCGACGCGCGACGCGCGACGTGCGACGGAAAAGGCGACGCGTCGCGTTTTTTTGTGCGACGTCGTGTTCAAAAGCCGACGTCGCCTTTTTCCCCTATAGCTTTACATTGAAAAAGGCGACGCGCGACGCGCGACGCAAACTTCGCGTCGCGCGTCGCGCGTCGCTTTTTTTATAAGGCGACGCGCGACGCGCGAAGTGGCCGAAATAGAACACCATAGGAATCTGTGTTTGGACGAAGCTGTTACTTAAATAACACAGCACCCTTTCACTGACGCCCAGCAAAGCTGCGCACAACTTCAGTTGAAACTAATCAATGTAAAAATCAAATTGACATAAGTTTGACTTTAGACGCCCCTAATTATAGAAAAAACAACACCCAAGAAAAAAGAAATGTTGGAAATAAAGCCATACTTTGAAATTAATTCTTATCCAAATCAGATTTGAGATGCTTATAATATGAAGACATAACTTGTACAACATGGATTATATTCCGGATTTTCTTTTTTCTGGACACATAATAATTTTGTAGTTTTTACCCCTCAAAAGTTTGAAATTGGGGAAAAATAGACACCAATAATAGCAAAAAAGGAAGGAAAGAAGGAAGTTGAAATATTTGCATAGCGTGTTAAGTTATATATCTAAATATAAACTGGCAGTAAATGGGAATTGTGAGATTTGAACAATGGAGATGTCAATAAGGTAACCATCGAATCGTAAAATGCTAATGTAATAAAGAAAATGAGTCTAGACGAATCGTGCGTGCCTGGTATTTTGTAATTGATTTTTGGCCAGAGTTCATTTTCTCCTCGTTTCAAACAATACTTAGTCTTTGTTTTAGGGAATTCTGTTTTCAACTTATAATAGACTGGTTCGTTAATGGAACACCTTTGACGTCAAATTAGATATCGAATAACTGATGTCTAAAGCCTTTGCTCTCTTAGTTTGTAAATGAAAGGAAATGGGTTTAACGTCCTACTCATCTGCACCTAACACGGGCGAATGGAAAACAGGCATACGCTAGTGTGCTATGATGGGAATTTTGCCCGGACAGCGACGCTACGGCCTACTCTTATATCGAATTCCAACTGCCGATGGATCTCTTACGTGCACGCCAATGTGTACATGGGACCTCGGTTTTTCGTCCCACCCGAACGACTAGACAGATGTTCTTGACAGGCCCTTCGTTACATCACTGACAATGAGAAACCACGCCGTAAAACTTAGTTTGTAAAACAGTTTAAGTTTTGGATCTGGTTTATAGTGGTTACTTCTGCCAATTACAGTAACTAGAGGTCACTGTTTTTATACGCCCACATTTTCATGTGGACGTATATTGTCGTCGCCCCTGTTCGTCCATCCGTCCGTCCGTCCGTCCACAATTGTTTCTGAACAGTCTACAGGTCACAATTTTTATCCGATTTCAATGAAACTTAAAACATAGGTTTATCACCCTAAGATCTCGGTTCCTTTCGATATTGGCATGTATCGGACTGTAACTTCATGGGTTATGGCCCCTGATTGTACGAAAAATCACGTTTTTTAGCTTGTGAACAGTTTAGAGGTCACAATTTTGAACCGATTTGGACGAAACTTGAAATGCATGTTTATAACCCAAAGATCTTGGTTCCTTTCGATATTTGCGCCAATCCGATCGTAACTTCCTGAATTATGGCCCTTGATTCCCGAAAAATCGTCCTTTTTAGCTTGTGGTCCCTCTGGAGGTCAAAATTGTTATCCGATTTAAAAAACCGTTTGATTATATCACCGTTCCATGGTTATTAAGGTTGAGTTCGAATTTCGTGAAAATCGGACCAAAATTGACGGACAAAATGGCCGCCATTTGTACGCGAATAGTGTGAAAATATGTTAAATCAAGGTTGTGAACAGTGTAGAGGACACAATTTTGAACCGATTTGGATGAAACTTGAAATGCATGTTTATAACCCAAAGATCTTGGTTCCTTTCGATATTTGCGCCAATCGGATCGTAACTTCCTGAATTATGGCCCCTGATTGTCCGAAAAATTGCCCTTTTTAGCTTGTGGTCCCTCTGGAGGTCAAAATTGTTATCCGATTTAAAAAACCGTTTGATTATATCATTGTTCCATGGTTATGAAGGTCGAGTTCGAATTTCGTGAAAATCAGACCAAAATTGACGGACAAAATGGCCGCCATTTGTACGCGAATAGTGTGAAAATATGTTATATCAAGGTCGTGAACAGTGTAGAGGACACAATTTTGAACCGATTTGGACGAAACTTGAAATGCATGTTTATAACCCAGAGATCTTGATTCCTTCCGATATTTGCGCCAATCGGATCGTAACCTCCTGAATTATGGCCCCTGATTGTCCGAAAAATTGCCCTTTTCAGCTTGTGGTCCCTCTGGAGGTCAAAATTGTTATCCGATTTAAAAAAAACGTTTGATTATATCACCGTTCCATGGTTATGAAGATTGAGTATGAATTTTGTGAAAATCGGACCAAAATTGACGGACAAAATGGCCGCCGTTTGTACGCGAATATTGTGAAAATATGTTATATAAAGGTTGTGGACCTTATGGAGGTCATAATTTTGAACCGATTTTGATGAAACTTGACATGTATGTTTATAACCCAAAGATCTTGGTTCCTTTCGATATTTGCGCCCATTGGATCATAACTTCCTGAATTATGTCCCCGGATTGTCCGAAAAATCGCTTTTGTTCGCTTTTGGTCCCTCTGGAGGTCAAAATTATTATCCGATTTAAAAAAACCTTTGACTATATCACCGTTACATGGTAATGAAGAGAGAGTTTGAATTACGTGAAAACAGGACTAGAATTGACGGACAAAATGGCCGCCGTTTGTACACGAATAGTGTGAAAATATGTTATATCAAGGTTGTGGACTCTATAGATAGAGGTCACAATTTTGAATCGATTTTGATGAAACTTGACAGGTATGTTTTAAACCCAAAGATCTTGGTTCCTTTTGATATTTGCGCCCATCGGGTCATTACTTCCTGAATTATGTCCCCTGATTGTACGAAAAATCACTCTTTTTAGCTTGTGGTGCCTCTGGAGGTCACAATTATTATATGATTTAAAAAAAACGTTTGATTATAAAAACCAAACAAATTCTAATGATTTTCTGATAATTCCTTAATATGTGACAATTCTTGTTGACTGCCCGGACGATTTGGCTGCTGTGTGGGCGTATGTTTCGTTGCCTGGCAACCTATTTTTAGTGGACTCCTTGCCTGGCAGTTCTTTACGTTTTTGGGAGAGGATTGGGGCTAGGAGGAAGTCAGAAACCCTGCTTGAAACTGTCATCAATGTATGCCGGTGGTTCACAAAAGAAAGATGTCAATGTTAAACCCCATTTCCTTTCCCTAGATCATCTTTTTATTATAATATGTTCACCTAACTCAATGTATTATCTTTCTAAATACATATTCCAGATAATTCAACATTATTGTCTTGCAACACGAAATGTTAATATTGGCCTTTAAAATGCTTGAGAGAGAGAGAGAGAGAGAGAGAGAGAGAGAGAGAGAGAGAGAGAGAAATGGGGTTGAATGTCCACTCAACACAAACTAGGTCATTTCGGGACTAACATATGGTTCAATTTTATTTCAATAATTCGCTTGCGCGTAGGGGTCTTTAGCAGTGGGAGGAAACATACGCTCACACCAGGGCTCGAAAGCACAGCCGCAAGCTAGAGGTTACCGGCTAGCTAGAGGACGAAGCGCGGCACTCTAGACCACTAGGCCATCCCAACCCCGGACTACACTAAAATTTGATTGTCTTTATAAAAGTTTCGAGATACCTGGATTACACTAAATTTTGATTGATTATAAAAACTATGAGATACCCCGGACTACATTCCAATTTAAATGACTTTTCAAAAGCCAGGAAACAGCCCGGACTACGCTACACCCCAACTTAAATGCCTTTTAAAAGAGCAAGGAGAACCAAGAACTACATTAAATTTGAGTTGATTTTTATCAAGAAAATTGTAGATATAAATCTCCTAAAATAAACAATTTATCAAAGAAAGAAGTAAGCAGAAGATTTAACAATGAAAATAAGGACAATCTTTATAAATCATAAAGTGTTACTCAGATCAGTAAGTAGGAGCGTGACCCCTATCTAAAATTAGTAGATTGTCTGAGTTATCTCATGGTCTGGAAGAGTAGGTCATTGCTTCAAGACGAGGTGAAGTTTGTTAATTATTTAGTTTCCTTCTTTTCACGGGGGTTTTGACTAATATCCTGATATTGTCATCGAATAGCGTCCTGTTACAGTTTTATTTATGTTGGTTAATCCGATAAGCATAGTCCCGGGACAGTAAGATAATTTTAATCGTAAATTCAAATAATATAGATATAATTAGTATCTAAATATGACAATCTAGAATACTAAGATTCGCGTGGTAGTGAATTTGTAAATAAAAGTTGATACTTCCTATCCTATGTCTTCCGTACACGTATACGGTACATAATTTCAAGATAATATGCTGTATAATAGAAGTGAGAGAGAGAGAGAGAGAGAGAGATGGGATTTAACGTCCACTCAACACAAACTAGGTCATTTTGGGACTAACACATGGTTTAATTTTATTTCAATAATTCCCTTGCGCGTAGGGGTCTTTAGCACTGGGAGGAAACCGGAGTGCCCGGAGGAAACCCACGAGGTTGAGAAGGCGCCCATATCTCCATGTCACATACGCTCACGCCAGGGCTCGAAACCACAGCCGCAAGCCAGAGGTGACCGGCCAGCTAGGGGTCGAAGCGCGGCACTCTAGACCACTAGGCCATCCCAACCCCCCTATATATACTAGAAGTAACTGGGGTGAAGTGGGTGGGCCAGAAATGTATGATCATAATGTAATATAATATTATGATCGAAAATGTACCTAACTTAATACAAAAAGGATAGGACAGTGGAATTTTAAATTGTGTCCTAAATTTAGACGGAATTCAAGATTTTTTGATAGTGCCATTATACTGTTCATGTTATAACTCTACATTCACAAATTAAACATTCGCCAATTCGGAACCTTTCGACTATAATCTCTGAAAAGTTTCACTTTAAATGCCCATTGCATTGTTTCAAACTTGACAAAATTATACAAGGGATCGTTTTCCATATCCCACTTACTGTAATAATTTTAAGTAGATGGCCAGGCAAACATTTTCATTAGGGTGGTTTCATTCAATGACCCTTTCTTGCTATCATCCATAACCCCAACCCACCAAATGTAAAGCAAAGCATAAATAAACCAACAAAAAAGAAAAAAACAACCCAAACACTACAACGACAAAAAAGACCCCAAAACAACAACAACGGCCAAATAATAAGAAATAAAACGCAAAGAAGCAGCTCTTTCAGATTTGTAACATTCAGTCATAATTGTTTTAATTTAATTCTGCAACATGGGTAAATAATGAAGCTGTCAAAATTATATAAAAAAGAGACATTAATGTGTGCCGATTTTATTAACCGCTCGTGTCGTGTCTTCATATTGAATTTGATATATCATATATTCTATTTTCAAGCTGATGACTGAATATGATACGACAAGGAGTAGGATCGCCTGTCCAACCTCGTGGGCTTTCTCCGGGTCCTCCAGTCTTTTCCAACAGCTAAAGACCCATACGCACAAGCGAATTATTGAAATAAAAAAAAAAATAAACCATATGTTAGTCCCGAAATAACTTAGTTTGTGTCGAGTGGACGTTAACCTCCCCCTCTCTCGAAATGACTTAGTTTGTGTCGAGTGGACGTTAACCTCCCCCGCTCTCGAAATGACCTAGTTTGTGTCGAGTGGACCTTAAACCCCATTTCTCTATACCTGAATATGATACATTTCTGAATGCTGGTATTACTTTAATCATATACAGTGTTATCATTATATATGAATGTTTACATGAATTGAGTTATTATTTGAAAGACTCGACAATTTGTTTATAATATACACTACTTATTTAATTACATTTATCATATCATATTTAACACGATGAAACTACTGGCGTCTTAAAATATAACAAAGACTGGTGTGTTTTCTAAAATGGGCGAGACACGTGGTAATATTAGTTACATGTGATTCACCCCATGATTACATTTATATTTATAATCATTAATGAACTATTGGTATGCCGCATCAAAAAGGTGGCAAATTAAGCTCGGTCAAAATACATAATATGTCATTTATTTTGGACTGTGAAGGTTTGAACAACAGGAAAGGAATGCCAACCGTTCTTCATTGCATGTCACAACGGACGTTGCACTTTCGTATTTAGTTTAAGAATAAAACCAAGTATTCAAACCCATGTCGCATTTGCTGCAATCTTTCACTTTTTAAGATAAAATCCACTAAAATCAGACGATGAGTCGAGTGTCCTAGAAGAATAAGTTTAGTCTCAAATACACTCTGACATATTGAATAACAAAACACAGATCACAATACGAAAAACATAATTAAACTGTTAAGAATGTTATTTATTCCCCTTTCCCGACTGAAAGGCAACATCCATTCAATGCCATGGTCCAAAAATGTTGCCCTTTTCACCCCACCCACCCATCCAAGTCACAGAAAAACGTCAATACATGTATGTCATCGGCTTGCCATTATTAAAGGGAAACTACTCCTTTGAAAGAATCAGGCGCTGGAGTCGAACCAATAATCATCTATTCATGGATAAACCTATTATAAAGCCTAGCTCAAAATATACAAGGACTTTTTAACATGTTTTTAATATGGCAGGGGTTCACGGTGGCTAAGTGGATAAGGCGCTGGTTCTCTAGCCTGGAGGTCGGGTGTTCCATCCGTGCATTGGCCGGGAAAGTTCATCTCGATTTTACGGCGTGATTTCACCTTGTCATTGATGCAGAAGGAGAGCCTGGCAAGGACAGCTGCCTAGTCGTTCGGATGGGACGAAAAACCGAGGTCCCGTGTACAGAAAGACATGCAAGTTAACGAACCTTAGCAGTTGGAATTCGATATAAGAGTAGGCCCTAGCGCCGCTGCCCGGGCAAAATTTCCCCTCATAGCACGATGGCGTATGCCCGTCTTCCATTAGCGCAGGTTAGGTGCAAAAGAGTAGAACGTTTTGGCATGTGCGGGTCATACGGTTTGGTAGCTCACAGACCAGCCGCAAGAAACAGGGCGAAAATTTTGTATTTGCAAAACCAAAAGTCTCTTATACGTTGAAGAACACACGTAATTTACCTGCAAGTCTTACGCACGGGTTTACCCCCGTAAACTGCCCGTAGTAACACCTACGGCGGGTTGTAGGCAAATCTTTAGTTAAGAAAACCATAGAAATGGCGATTCAGTCTTTAATTCGTCTTTATAAAATAAAAAATAACTAATTTGAACATTTGTCGCAGCTATATGCGGCGCCTAAGAAAATTTAGACTCGCTGCTTCAGGTGTTCGGGATAGGGTGAGGAGAAAGAATAACTCATGACACAAAGAACAAATTCCACCAAACATAAAAATCAAATCCTAGTTCCTACAAAACTAAGACCAAAACTTCAAAAGTATAACTACAATAGCAACTTATATACACCACAACCCATAACATCTTTTTTTTTACTTTTTTGACTATGTAAAATAAAACTCGAAATCCCATTAATCAAATAACAAGATCAAACAACCAAACGGTCAAACTAAAAAGTAGCAAATTATACACCGCTCTACATTTATCACAGATTTTCTTCCTCCATGGATGTTTTATCAGTAACACATGGTTCTGTGGTCGATACCTGTAACACATAAAGTTGAAATTAATAAAATGTCTGCTTTATAAATCTGACAAAGGTAGGTAGTGCTCTAAAAAAATTAATTCACACACGAACATTATTAAAAATAGTTGTGGACAAGAATTTTAAGATATAATGGGTTAACATATTTGTGGGTCTTTTAAACATCTTAAAAAGAATGGGGATTAACGTCCTGCCCAAACAGTAATTTTGGGACAAATATGTGGTACTTTTAATTATATGGTTACTTTTTCATTGTAAAATGTTACCCGGGCATTTCACATAGAGAGCGATAGAAAGAGAAATAGAGTGTAACGTCCACTTGACACAAACTAGCAGGGGGTGGGGGAGAAAACGGAGGACCCGATGACTACCCATGAAGTTGGGCAGGCGATCCTACTCCTACGTGTTTGTTCTGTGCCTACACCCCGACCTCCCCTCCACCCCTTCACACATTTTAGTGCTAAAAATACTAAAGAAACCTACTGCTTTACATTTGACTCCGAATCGAAGAGGTTTCCTGATCTTCTCCGGTAACCATGGAAATAATATGTCATACAAATTACAAACGAGCTTGTAATCCAGTGTTGATGGATCAGTTGGACCTGCAAAATAAACATGAAGAAAGAAAATTCGGACAAAATAAATATTGATGAAATCATTGTAGATCAGCGATGAAAATATAGTCCGAGTGGGCTTAGTCGACCATCGGCGTATTGGTTTAGTGTATTATATTAATAACTGTTCTATTAATCGGACAGTTATCTTAAATATATCCGCTGTTGGGGTTTGACAACTTCATTTTTGTACACCTCTACAAAATGCTATTAAATAAATGGTAAATAGAGGAGAAGAAAATGTTGCATTGAAAGTGTCCTTAAACGATCCTGTCATTCGAAGAGCCGATGTAAATATTTCAAAGCGATTTTTGAAGGTTGATGAGCTGATATGAAATCGAATTATGTACGCACCAATCGCAATTTTATTCATTAATACAAGTTAAAGTCGGTTGATTAATCTAAGTAAAACCAATCATGGAGATTTTCGTTTTCTCTTTACTTTTCTGTGCCTACCTTTAGCAAAACTAACAATTAAATTTGTTATAATCTGAACTAAAATACTAGCCCCTGTGTACCATAGATAAGATATTCTGTACAAATCTACAAATGGATCACTGAAAAATTAGAAAAATAGGTTGCCAGGCAACGAAACATACGCTCACACAGCAGCCAGATCGTCCGGGCAGTCAACAAGAGTTGTCACATATTAAGGAATTATCAGAAAATCATTAGAATTTGTTTGGTTTTTATAATCAAACCTGTTTTTTTTTAAATCAGATAATAATTGTGACCTCCAGAGGCACAACAAGCTAAAAAGGGTGATTTTTCGTACAATCAGGGGACATAATTCAGGAAGTAATGACCCGATGGGCGCAAATATCGAAAGGGACCAAGATCTTTGGGTTATAAACATACATGTCAAGTTTCATCAAAATCGATTCAAAATTGTGACCTTTATAGGGTCCACAACCTTGATATAACATATTTTCACACTATTCGCGTACAAATGGCGGCCATTTTATCCGTCAATTTTGGTCCGATTTTCACGAAATTTAAACTCAACCTTCATAACCATGGCACGGTGATATAATCAAACGGTTTTTTAAATCGGATAACAATTTTGACCTCCAGAGGGACCACAAGCTAAAATGGGCGATTTTTCGGACAATCAGGGGCCATAATTCAGGAAGTTACGATCCGATTGGCGCAAATATCGAAAGGAACCAAGATCTTTGGGTTATAAACATGCATGTCAAGTTTCATCCAAATCGGTTCAAAATTGTGACCTCTACACTGTTCACAACCTTGATATAACATATTTTCACACTATTCGCGTACAAATGGCGGCCATTTTGTCCGTCAATTTTGGTCCGATTTTCACGAAATTCGAACTCAACCTTCATAACCATGGCACGGTGATATAATCAAACGGTTTTTTAAATCGGATAACAATTTTGACCTCCAGAGGGACCACAAGCTAAAATGGGCGATTTTTCGGACAATCAGGGGCCATAATTCAGGAAGTTACGATCCAATTGGCGCAAATATCGAAAGGAACCAAGATCTTTGGTTTATAAACATGCATTTCAAGTTTCATCCAAATCGGTTCAAAATTGTGACCTCTACACGGTTCACAAGCTAAAAAAACGTCATTTTTCGTACAATCAGGGGCCATAACCCACGAAGTTACGGTCCGATACATACCAATATCGAAAGGAACCGAGATCTTAGGGTGATAAACCTATATTTCAAGTTTCATTGAAATCGGATAAAAATTGTGACCTGTAGACTGTTCACAAACAATTGTGGACGGACGGACGGACGAACAGGGGCGACGACAATATACGTCCACATGAAAATGTGGGCGTATAAAAATTACACACATCAAAGTTTACATATACACAGTGCCACGTGGCTTTAACGTCATATTTTCAGCTCCGACTGGGATAATGAAGACGGGCATACAACATATAGTGTGTTATGAGATAAATATTGCCATGACAGCGTCACTACGGCCTATATCGAATTCCAGCTCCCAAGGATACTTTTACGTATAGAACATGGGGCCTTGGCTTATCGTTTCATCCGTACAACCCCTCGTCAGACATTCTATCCTGTCCCGTTCACTAGGGGAAACGACACCCTTCTAAACTTTATGGCCAACACGGAACCTCTAGCTTAGCGAGCCAATGTCTTACTCATTGAGCCACGGCGGGTCCTTGTGGAGAAGTACAGTTTTATTTTATTGCCAACAAAGTTTTCGATTAGTCTTTTTTGTTTTGCGTGTAGTGCGTCCTCCTGCACTTACTATATATAAATAGATCTACTACAATGACAATTACGTTTTTGTGTCCGGTCAATCATCAATATCTACGTTTCAATCGATCTAAAAACGATTGCCATAGGGAATCGATCCTACATAGGTCTGACCACCATTTTTCGTCAATAATTTTCTATGGCGATTTGCCTTTCGCTAACTAAAATAAATCGTTACAAAGTATGTAGCCTTTAGCTCTGTTAACGTACATTCTAACTACCCATAATTTCCTAAAGACTAGTCTAACCACGTGACTTACCTATAACTTTACTGATGACAGTAGCCGTGGTTTCTGATAAACCTTTACAACAAAATGGTCGAACATAATCTTGTAAAACTAGAGCTGATGCGGAATTCATTGATGAAGACAGTGAGCTATGAAAAGTAAAATGTAATTATCTTTTTAACTAGTCGAATGCATGGTTTAAGCCACCATGAATTCGAAGCTTCGGATTATATGATATTAATTCTTTTTAGTACTGAAAGAGAAAATCTTGGTTATTGTATCCAGTTGCTTTAATCCGGAAAATTGCGATAAATGGGATTATATTGTCAGAATCAAATAATGAAGCTCTGGCTATCTGACGGAAATCGCTAAAGGTTTATATACGTCCGCATTTGGCAGTTCGCATTTCCATCATTGAGGCATAGCACTTCAGCAGTCTATACAGACGACATGGTGAATTTATTTATTCACTGGTTATTATAAACCTGCCTTACCTTAAACTGCCACTAAACAGACAGGATACAAACAAACCAGGCAGACCTTGGATCTTCCCTAACGTATCCATTACAAATAACGATAGGATCTGTAAGATCACAATATGCAGAACAAGGGGAAAAAAATACAGTTATTTTAAAAAATACATTAACCAACTTAGTTTGCATTTTACGTGATCTGATGACAGATCTAATACGGAGAGAAAGAGAGAAATACGGCTAACCTTTACTCAACAAAAACTATATCATTTTGGGACTAACATATGTTCCAGTTTTATTTCAATATAGGTCTTTAGCGCAGTGGGAGGAACCAGAGGATCCGGGGAAAACCTACGAGGCTGGACAGACGATCCCACGTAAAAACGAGAAATCGAAACCACGCCACCTGAATCACTGACAGACCTCGGGATATAACGCGATCTGATTCGGATACAGCATATTGTTTTCTGGCTTCAAATATTATAAAAAGTATTATTCAGACATTTATTCGTGTATTCTTAAACCCATAATCAAGTCTGCGTGAGAGATGTTTTATAAGAGGATACTTGTTGAAACGTTGCACTATAAAAGTTGCTAGTGATTGTTATCCATGAAGTTGTGTTTGTGTTTTTTGCAATGTTAGTCCTATCACTAAATGCCTTATAAACAACGTCACAATGATACTTAACAATACGTGAGGACGAGTTCCATCTGCCAATGATCGGCAAATAACGCCTGAGATAATTTGTTAATATTACATAGAAAAACTGCAAACATTCATAACTTCGCCAAAAATATAGAATTTCAATTGAAATTTTCTACATAATCATTTTTCATTATTTATTTTGAACTATTATAACAAGAACGGTCGGTCTAATCTAGCATGCACACTTTTCAAAGAATGTATTATGATATGTTTATTTACCTGATCGGACTTAGAAACGAGATTCATAAATTTAACAGGGTGACATTCACTGTAGAAGGCAAACATCGTTACACCAATCATACAGCATATACTTATTAAACACAGTAACATAGCACTGCAACAAACAAAAAGATATAAATGACTACTTTTAATAAAACAATATAGTTCCACTAAACATAGTACAAAAAACATGGCACTGTAATATAAATGTCTAATGAATAAACTTTCCGATCAATATAGTAACATGGTATCTATGCTAAGCGACAAAAGAAACGTCGGGTTTGCATGTTACTCACAACGGATGCATTGCATTAAAATTGCCAAAATGTTTTAATAGTATATTTGAAACCACGTCTTCAACTTCACCTGAGCAATAAGGCGCCTCCCCAAACACACAGAATTGAACCCAGAAAATGTTCTCAAACACGCAAACTGACTTCTGAGATCGTAATGTACCCTCCGTGATCTCACGTGCTGTTCACCGGGACCAATCCTATAAAATGCATCCCATACCAGGTTGAACCGTTGAATCATTCACACTACAACGTACGTCAGTATCATGCCACGACTCACGACAGCTCAGAGGAATCAGGCGCATCGAAGACTCGACGCTAGCCACACTGCTCAAGTCGTTGCCAATCACTTCCAGGTCAATATTCGGGCCACCAACACCACGGATGATTGCCCTTGAACTGGTAGACCAAGGGTTACGGCAAGCCGTCAAGATTTATTAGTCTCACTTTTAACATAGCAATGTAATAAACAACATAAACATAGAGGGAATTAATATAGTAACCATACTGAGTTATGTACAGAGCGGACTTACAGCACATGGTATTATTGTTTTGCAGTATCATGAAATTAGAATGATTGGAATTAATCTATTTCGATAATCTAACCTTTTAGCTGCCGTTATGCTACGACAAGAAACTGCTCTTTGAACTTGTGCTTGGTGCAATCCGAACAAAATCATCCAAAATAAACCACCACCACCAAATACTAAAGACCAAACAGTCAATGAAGAGAAGAGTACAACAGGTGATTCAGACTACACTAGATATTGACATTTTGCGTTGTTTGGGCGGCTCTGTGAACAACGAAATGAATAAGCTTAACTGTGGGCTTCCTATTGACATGTACAGGTCATAGTTATTTTGTCTTGGTTTCACCCATTTCAACCTCTATGTTTGAATTCGACAGAATCAGATTAAATCTTCTACTAAAAAACTTCAGAATGAATTCGTCTTCATTTGCGTTCTGTATTTCACGGGCACAGTTCAGGAATATTGAATACGTAAAAGAGCTAACATATCTGATCAAACACGTTGTCCAAGTAGGTATGCTGCGAAACTCTAGTTGTAATGGTATATTCCGTAGCTTTTGTTGAACGTTACCACAGATTTAATTAGTGTCAACCCATTATCCATAGTTTATATACGTTTTTCACACCTACATTGAAGAAAAGTATCCACATGGAATTGTTTTAGAAACACAATTACCATTTCTTCATGACAATATTTGTGCCAAGAATTCCTATTTTAGCTAAAACTTCAGATGTGATATCACCCTTCGATGTTGGCATACCATTAATTCATATAATGGTACGCAATGTGTCAAGCGTACATTATTTATACAAGATGAAATATTGGACTCATGTAACGTATTTCAATGAAATGCACGTGCTAGATATTGGCTTTATTTAAAGTTGTTTATGGATCTCTTGCAAGACATTGGGTGATATATTGGTAAAGACCTCTTGCAACATCAATATATTACTTAATGTCTCGCACTAAGACCTTTAAATTACACTTAATACAACATTAAGGGCCTTTTTAACATAAATGCTAATCTACCACTATCTATCTATCTTCATAGATAGCTGAGAGTATGTATTTTACACTTACTTACCATACCAAATATCAGAGACATGGAAGCTATTGTACGGAATGCTTTACTAAACCTCATCTCTAGATACTAAAATATAACATTTAAAACATCAAAATACAAACAGTTTTAGTTCGTGTCCTTGAATTTCAATGTTAAATTAGTATAAGCTGCATCCTTGGACAATCATTTTAAATGTAAAAATATTCATCTTAAATGTAAAGGGACAGTGGTCCTTTGAAGGTCATTGCCAGTAGTAAATAAGTGATTTTCAGTTTTACTGTTCCGATTTTAGTATAGTTTATGGTTACTCTGAAGTGATTCAACCGACTCCTGTACCATTCCTTTGCTGTAAGTAGACCAATACTCAGGGTATAGGTCAATGTTTTAATGTTTCGAAGCTTTTGTCAAATCGACACTTTTTTGGTTACCGAAGTCAGATGTCCTTTTTAAATCTTACCTCATTAACACTGGTTATGTTGAGCCGGTAAAAGAAGGGAATAAAGACGAATGTGGATCCTAAAAGTGCTATAATTTAGCCACCGCAAATCCACCAGAACATCGTATTATAATTGTAAATTTCCGCCGGCACACCCATAATAGTGATAGTCGATAGATGGGTAACCAATAGCGACATGGCTACTGGAAACATGGACAACCTCCTGTTACCTATTAAGTAACCGGCAGTTGTTTTATTCCTTCTGTCCTTTACGGCATAAAAAATGCCAATACCCATGGAAATAAGCAATGATGCACCAAAAACACTATAGTCAACCACGCTAAACAGTCTTTTATGGCCTGTAAAAATACTGTAATCAGTCTGTTCTTTCATTTCAGAAATTCAATTCCTTCGTTTGGGCTAACTTCAGTGTTTATGGCTTACTCCAGTGTTTGGTAGGAGTATCTAAAAGTTGTTTATTCAATAGTCTAGAAAATTAAAAGATAAGAAATTTGTTCGATACAGCCAATTTCCTTTCTGAAAATGAAGACAGTGGAGTGAAATCAATAGACGGACGTGAACTATAGATGGTAATACCGTAAATTATAATATCTATCGGGTTTTTTTTTATAGCAATAAGTTTTTTTGTGATAGTATTGTTAATAGTGTATGGGTTGAAATTTGTATTTGCCAATTATTTTAGAATGTTGGGCTTTTTATTCTCTTAATAAGTTCTTATTTAGACATTTGTTTGTCTTTCATTCATCAAAGAAATATTTCTTCTAACGTTACTCTCAGTTTGTAAGATATTAATCAATAGAAATGTCCCATGTATTTTTGTTTCAAAATAATATAAAATGTTCAGTATATGACAACATTGTTCCATTTACCGTGGTATCTGATGTTCTAGGAAGAATATGCACATACTGTTCCGCTCACGACCATGGGCGTACATATATATTGGGGGGGGGGGGTAGCAACTGATGTACAGGCCCGTAATACGGGACCCGGGCGCATGCTTCCTGGGAGAAATTTTTGTATTAGAGTCCCCGAAGTTCCAGTCCCAGGACTTTGGGAGGGGGTGTAACAGTTTGCAGAATTCCGATGGTCAGAAATATTTATAACATGAGTATTATTGAGTACATGCAACACCCATGGAAATTCATGTCATGAATGTACAAAGTACTGTGAATCTGCGACAACTTACGAAATTTTCATGGACTTATATCCATGGTGAATATACATAATTTAGCAAAGCTATATCGATGGCCAAATATTTTAATCAAACCATTTCGTTAAATCCAATTTGAACACCGACCGGCGATTTTGTCAAGATTGATCGTGTCTGTCAAGTAATGCTAAATGTACAATATGGGAGATTAGATAAAGCGTTGGCAATTCTTACTCTAATAGTTAAAAACTAGATAATGTAATGGAAATTTGCTGAAAGTTTCAGTCAAATTGATCCACCATGATCCGAGATATATTATTTGAATGTTCCCGTAATAATATTTACGATTAGAGATAAAGTATCTTCATGAAATATATACCTATTTATATATAATATATATCTTTATTTCCTCTTATAATTCTGAAGCTTTTCAAAAATAATTACATAATAAATACATACATACGACTCTAAATATAAGAGGTTGTAGATAAAATTGCAAATAAAACAGAAATAAGTTAAACACGGTTTAATAATATATTCAGATTATTAATTTGCATCACAAAGCCCTTAACTAATTAATGATCAGTATAAGGGAGACAACCCGACCCCCCGTAGAGCGCCGAATACAAAGTGTAAAATACATTTCTGAATAAGAAGATATGCGTCTGGTTTAAGTAACGTTTTCTAGGGATCAAGACTGAATATGAAAGACAAAAATTCTATTCCATTTGCATGTATGAGCTTGAATTGGACATTTTGGTGTAATTGTGGCTCTATATTTAAAAAGAATATTTTTCTTATGTTTTCAAACCAGTTGCAGTACATTAATACTTGAACGACAATACATCTGACCACAATTTTCACCCAGTACCTGGCGATTATAACAGCTTATCCGGGATATACACAACAATTAATAAGTTTAAATGTTGTCAAAAGATTAAGAACAACCCAGTGTTGTATTATAGCCGAATGAGATCGACTAATTCTACAGGCTTCTGCAATTCGGTCTTTGTTATTTCTGCTGGAATTTAAGATAACACCGACATGTTTGACAGATTCGTTGACAAAAAGTGACACACATGCTTTAGTTATAATTCTGTGAGGTTTACATTGGAACCTAAGGGGAACACTTTTAATGGTCGAAAACTTGGAACGCCAATTTGAACTGTAAGTCTGGCACTTATTCAGTTTCACCCGGACTAACTACGGCGATATCATCGGCTTAAGTTTGACAGTTGCATTTAATGTCTAGTAAAAATGCTCCTTTCGAAGAACTACACACATCATTGATATAGAGAATACAGAACTTTGCTGATAACACACCGCCATGTCGTATTCCACCTTTCACAAACTTACGGGAGTAACCTCCATCGGACCCAACACTACTAGTCATATTCGTATACATCGAGTCAATAAGATTCCAGAGGGGGGTCGGGAGAGTTTTTGCTTCCTAAAGTTTGAAAAGAAGTCCGTCATGCCACACAGAATCAAAAGCGTTAGTGCTGTCCAAAAAGCCACAAGATATCAGTTGAGCGTTCGTGGTAATGGTTAATAGTTTCTTGAATCACAAAGGACACATGTAGAGACGACAAACCTTTTTGATAGGCAACCTGCATAGGATTGGGAAACTTGTTTTCTTTATTTACGATAACCAGGCGTGTCTCAGTAACCTTTTCGAATGATTTACCTATAGATGGTGTGATCGAAATACCTCGGTAGGAATTAGATCGCTGCTTTCTTTGTTACTACTTTTAAAAATAGAAATGATGAAAATATAGCTGTTATTCACCGTGTCTTTGGGATGTGTTTGCCTATATATAATAACATACGAAGACGAATATGGTTTTCCGTAGTTTCTTTTTTATCATGGCCACACATGCACTTTAGTACAGGATTGACATTAAAAAAAAATTGCTGTCGTCCACCTCCGGGTAAAGAAAGATTTGTCTATACAATGTCCACCAAAGGTATATCCATAGACATCACTTCGGTGTATTAATATATGGATACATTCAACAAAAGGACCATGCACGGGATAAGCTTAAGCTTATAAAATTAAATACAGATTGGAAAAATGTTATTAATAGACCTACGAGGGGAAGTCAATGAGTTCATAGAAGTGGGTATAAAACAGAAGCCAATGGACTGTTTAGAGACCGTTTATAATTCATGCCCTTGCGGTAGAAGTCTTCTGACTGACCCCGTAGCCACCTTGAGTTCATAATCATCGCCAAATATTGTACCACGAATAAAAGATAAAAGTCGCTTGTGGCCAGATCTGTACTGTAAGGTAAATGGGGGCGGGGGTACGTTGTTTAAAGCCACATTGTCGAAGCACAGCCTGTGCAATACGACTCTTGTGTGCTGCCAGGAAGAAGCATACGTATGTAATGGTTTCAACAGGCCTTCTTGACCGTAGGAGCTGCAACTCGCTTAAACTCCACTGACCTCATCAAGATTGTAATATTGAGGGGCTTCCATCAAATACACATTGGTCATACATTTATGTATTTCGGTCTCATTCACCTCTTCTCTCGTGAGAAATTTGATAACTGCACGATGCCAAGTATTAGAACTCTCCATGATAACAGTGGGGGGGGGGGGCACATGTGGTCAACAGGCTGTAAATCTCAAGTAAATGATCGAGGAGGGTTATTTATATCTGTAAATTGTCAAGTGGTCTATCTCAATAAGAACATCAACTATGATGTCTTCAGGGGTGTATCAATACTCACTTCTTTGAACTTATTGACTTTCCCTCATATATCGATAAAATAGAGTACATTAGCCCGTAATAAGCAGCATTTTCGATATGGTTAAAACCCTAGTCACATTACATGCGGAATGCCGTCGGAATGGAAATGCTTTGTATCCTGCAGACTCGAAAATCATTTTAAAATTCTGAATGCATTCCAAATATTCGGACCCATTCTTTTGGCCGATCCGAATGTATTGCTCATGCACCAAAATTTCGAAGTGGAGAAATATCGACCGACATTCAATGTGTATTCTAAATATTCTTACGACATTCCAACAGCATTCGAAACGTTCTGGTCGCATTTGCGGGAAATCGAATGTGCAAACCATTAGTTTATAAGTACTCGTGCTGCTTTCTGTTTGAATTTTTGGACACTCGAACCATATTCGGCGGCCATTCCGCGAATGTTTTAACTCCATTCGAGGTGAATTGGTACAGCACCCAAGGAACCTTTCAACTAGATTTCGGGCGGTTGTTGGGCAGCAATACATCATTCGATGTGCTTTCTACATTTTCTGAATGTAATCTAACAGCATTCTTAATATTTCCAGTGTGTTCCACATACATTTGATCTACATTTAAATGAAGACCACAAGGGAAAACTGGTGATGTCCACATTTATAATTTTCTTTGATTTTAACCCTTGGTATGGTGGCTGATTGGTATCATGTCGTGATGTCGCCTTTCATAACCCGACATTTCTACCCGACAACACCGACATTTCTACCGGACATCACGACATTTTTAACCGACATCTCGACACTAAAAATATCGTGATGTCGACTTTCATGATCAATGAGCGTCCACGATGATATTCATAACAAAAAACTTGCAATTAAGAAAATGATTGATCAAGTGGAAGTAGATTCACACTCACATTGCAGTTTGAGTTGCATTCGTATCCATTTGTATACGCCCACATTCATAATGTGAAACGTCTTAAGTAGCTCAGTCGGAGCAGAACAGTAGGACGTGTTAAACCCCATTTCATTTCATAATGTGAACATATTATGCCGCCGCCCTTGTCTGTGGGTGTCATTGAGTCAAGTGGTGTGGTTTCCAGCCCAAGCTTGTACATGACAAAGAGTAGGGTCGTCTGTCTAACCTCGTGGGTTTTCTCCGGGTCCTCCGACTGCTGAAGACCCCTACGCGCAAGCGAATTATTGAAATAAAATTGAACCATATTTTAGTCATGAAATGACCTAGTTTGTGTCGAGTGGACGTTAAAGCCCATCTCTCTCACTGCTTGTGTGAGCCTGTGCATCGCTTACAGGCCACAATTCTAACGGACCGTCTTGAAACTTTGCGCACTTATTCTGTATGTATCGCCCGCAGAGCGCAATTCTAAATGGATCATCTTGGAACTTGGCAAACTTATACCTTATTACGGCACTTATTGATTTTGGTGCATGCCCCAGCCCGACCACCAGAGGCGGTGTCACGCCTATATCTTTGTTAATATTTGTGTCTGTAAATTCTCTACAGGACAGAATTATTAACAGATTTGGTTCAAATTCGGCAAGATCAATCATTTCAACCACATGATTGTACCTATTTATATGGGTCCATGCCCAACCCACAGGGGCAACGAACGCCCATTTTTTTTGTTAATATTTTGTGGCCGCAATTCTTAAACGATCGCCTTGAAACTTGGCACACTTATTGCCTCTAAACTGAGAACAGCACCTATTTTTGTGTCTTGTCTACCGGCGGCAGTTTTGAATGGGTTATCTTGGAACTTGGAATACTTATTCCTTATATCCTAAGGACGACACTTCGTGCATGCCCTACCCCGTGGTGTGGTGCCAATCCCGCTTTTTTGTTATTATTTTGTCTGTAAATATTCTACAGGTTGCAATTATTAACAGATTCTGTTCAAATTCGGCATGATCAATCATTTCAGTAACAGGATGGTACCTATATCAATATTTTGTCTGTAAACACTCTACAGGCCGCGATTCTTAATGGATTTTCTTCAAATAAGCGTTATTTTCAAAGCGAAAAAATGGCACCTACTGATGTAAATGCCCACTTTTCGTGAATATTTTGTCTGTAAACACCTTTCAAGCTGTAATTCTTATGAGATTTTGTTCAGATTTGGCATGATCGATACAGGATGGTAAACACCCTACACGTTGCATATTTTATATGCCCACATTGAAATATATTGCCGTCCGTCGGTCAGATTGTGGACTCTCTAGGGCCTAAAGTTATCATCCGATTGATTTTAAATTTATATACAGTGTTTATGGCCATGACACGTAGAAGCCCATTGATTTTTACTGCCAGAGTTACGGCCCATGATCACGTTTCACTTTTTAAAATCTTGTTGACGCGCTAGAGGCTAACGTTGTCATCCGATTAGCTTGAAATTGATGCACAGTGTGTAAGTTCATGCGACGAAGGCGACTAATGATTTTCAGCGATGTCCAATAATTGCTGCCAGAGTTATGGTCCTTGATCAAATTGAAAATATTGTGGACGCTCTAGATGCTAAAGTTATCAACCGATTGACGTGAAATTTATACACATTGTTTTTGTCATGAGATAAATAAGCTGATAATTACTTTCAGACTTACTGCCCTTGATCATTTTTCAAAATCTGGCGGCCCTCCTTGTGACTAAAGTTATTATCCGATTGATTTGAAATTTATACCAAGTGTTTATGTTCATGAAACGAGGAATCCTATTCCAATAACTTAAACAGTTATAGCATCTGATTACCTGTCCATGGTGTACATATTAAATTTTAGCACTATGAAGAAATAGAAGCCAGCTAAATCTTTATTATTTCTGATAATTACTTTATGGGTTGTTACTTTTGACCAGTTTTAGTGTGATGCAACAACCTATGTTTTATGTCTGGCAGTAAAGGATATGTGAGAAGGGCTAAATGTCGAGAAACGGAATTTTTAACTTGTCATTAGTAATTATAGAGATGCTTAGTGTCATGGTACAGTTAAGGTCATTTATTACTATTGAGAATTGCTATTGAAGAGATGAAATTGTACAAATGTGACAGGATTGTATTGTTATTTTGTTTGTATGTAGAGCTGTGAATAAGGAAAACACTTCGGATAGTGTTCAGATGAGTAAAAGAGGGGTAAAACTTTCATAGTTATTTGATATTAATAGGTTGAAATGATTGTAAGTTTTAAAATATTAATTATAATATATTTTCAAAACGTTATTTATGCTTTAGGTAACATCTCTTATTCTTCAACAGTTAATTCAATTGCTTTTGTTTGCAATACATTTAGAGGTTACACTTCTAAAGATTTTGTGTCCCTTAAAATCTGTGTAGTCATCATAGTGAATAGAGAAAAATAAATTTTAACTTAAAGCAATGGGTTTGATTCTTTTATTATTATAAGACTATTAAACATATTACATCAACAAGTTGTGATTTTTTTTCTTTGGATCAGAGTTATGAAATTGTGAAATGATTTTTATTATCATAGCCTAGTACCAGTACAAAAAACCCTAAAAACAACAATATATATATCCCCAATATATCATTCATTGCACATCAACAAACCTTGGCAGTAAACACTGTGCGTAGGTATATTCTAACTGGATGGGTTAATACTTCCTCCAAGTAATTTTGGATGGTAAAATTTTTACCATTTTTTTAGAACACCATCAATCTTTTCACCTGTAAAATTCGCCAAGTAATATTTCTGTGTATCTTTTATGTACTTGTTTTGGATTTTACAAACACCTGATGGAAAAATCACATCCAATATTTCCTTTTCTAACTCTTTTAATGTACACTCTTTGCGGATATATAAGGTTCTGGAGCCACCCCCTGTAGATGCATGAACTTGAGTAAATGTTTCAGAGTTATGACTTGCCATTTTCCATCCTATATATATTCGTCTGCTCGTTTTACATTTCATTCTATTATTATTATTGTTCTGAAAATTGGAGGTGTCAACATTTTACACAAAAAATTAGGCCGGCGACTGCCAGGCAGGATACGCCCACATTTCCGAGAGATGGATAGAGAACAAGCAAAACAGAAAGTGATTTTACCTACAATCAAAGGCTATAATTCATGAAGTTACAATTTGATATGCGCAAATATCGAAAGGAATCAAGGTCTTTGGGTTATAAACATGCATTTCAGTATGATTCAAATTCTGGGCATCACGTTGCTAAGTGGGTAAGACGCTGGCTCGCTAGCGTCGAGGTTGGGTGTTCGATCCCTGCATTGGCCGAGAAAGTTCATCCAGAATTTGCGGCGTGGTTCCCTTTCTCAGTGGTGAGGGACGTGGGAGGAGAGGGGCCTGACAAGGATAGCTGTTTAGTCGTTCAGATGGAACAAAAACCGTGGTCCCGTATGTACATTGGCGTGCACGTAAAAAATACTCTGGCAGGACGATTTTTACGAAATTCGAACTCGGCCATCCTTACGGTGTAACAGTGATATGAACGAACGTACACAACCTAAAAAAAGTGATTTTTTGGACAATCAGGGATCATAATCTTTAGGATATAAACATGCATTTCAAGTTTCACAGGGTCCACAACCTTGATATACCATATTTTGTACACTATTCGCGTACAAGCGGCGGCCAATTTGCCCACCAATTTGGGCCCGATTATCACGAAATTCGAACTCAACCGTCATTATAGCGTAACGGTGATATAATCAAACGTTGTTTTTTTTTTAAATCGGACAATCAGGAGCCATAATTTAAGAAGTTACGATCCGATATGCACAAATATCGAAAGGAACCAAGATCATTATAACCATGCATTTCAAGTTTAATCACAATCAAATGTCACAATCAAGGGTCCACAACCTTGACATACCGTATTTTTACACTATCCGCGTACAAACGGCGGCCATTTTGTCCGACAATTTTGGTCCGATTTTCACGAAATTTGAACTCAAACTTCCTTCGGGTGTAACAGTGATATAATCAAAACTTATTTTTATAAATCGGATAATAATTGTGACATCCAGAGGGACCACAAGCTAAAATAGGTGATTTTTCGTACAATCAGGGGCCATAATACAGGAAGTTATGTTACGATGGGTGCAAATATCGACAGGAACCAAGATCTTTGGGTTATAAACATGCATGTCAAGTTTCATCAAAATCGGTTCGAAATTGTGACATCTATATGGTCCACAAGCTAATAACGTGATTTTTCGTACAATCAGGGGCCATAATCCATTAAGTTTCCATCCTATACATGCCAGACTGACAGGGGCGACGACAACATACTTCCACATGAAAATGCTGGCGTATAAAATGCATATAACAAGATCAACATTTGTGACATATCGTGCTGCTAAATTCTATTCTTTATAAATAGACGGAAATATTATTAAAAAGATAGGCTGGCACTGCCAGGCAGGATACGCCCACATTTTCGAGTGATGGACAGAGAACAAGCAATACCGAAAGTGATTTTTCCTACATCTTTAAGTCCTGTATTTCATACTGTATTGGGAGCAGCCATTTAGTTGGTCAGTTCCAGTCTGATATTAATGAAATTCGAAACCGACAATGATTATGGTGTGACGGTACACAACCTAGAAATGTGACATTTCATCAAAATCGGATAAGAATTGTGACCTGTAGAGAGTCCACAACCATGATATACCATATTTTTACACTATTCGCGTACAAATGGCGACCATTTCGTCCTGCAATTTTGGTACGATTTTCACGAAATTAGAACTCAACCTTCCTCATCAAAATCGAATTAAAATTGTGACCTATACAGGGTCCACAACCATGATATATCATTTTTTTTAACAGTATTCGCGTACAAACGGCGGCCATTTTGTCCGTCAATTTTGGTCCGATTTTCCCGAAATTCAAACTCAACCTTCCTTACAGTGTAACGGTGATATAATCAAACGTTCTTTTAAATTGGATAATAATTGTGACCTCCAGAGGGACCACAAGCTAAAGAAAGGGGGATTTTGCCTATAACCAGGGGCCATAATTCAGGAAGTTACGATCCGATATGCGCAAATATCAAAAAGAACCAAGATCTTTGGGTTATAACCATGAATTTCAAGTTTCATCAAAATCGAATTAAAATTGTGACCGTTACAGGGTCCACAACCTTGATATACCATTTTTAACAGTATTCGCGTACAAACGGCAGCCATTTTGTATGGCAATTTTGGTCTGATTTTCCCGAAATTCAAACTCAACCTTCCTTACGGTGTAACGGTAATATAATCAAAGGTTTTTTTAAATCGGATAATAATTGTGACCTCCAAGCTAAAAACAGGCGATTTTGCGTATAATCAGGGACCATAATTCAGGAAGTTACGATCCAATATGCGCAAATATCGAAAGGAAGCAAGATCTTTGGGTTATAACCATGAATTTCAAGTTTCATCAAAATCGAATCAAAATTGTGACCTCCACAGGGTCCACAACCTTGATATACCATTTTTTAACAGTATTCGCGTACAAACGGTGGCCATTTTGTATTGCAATTTTCGTCCGATTTTCCCGAAATTCGAACTCAACCTTCCTTAGGGTGTAACGGTGATATATTCAAACGGTTTTTTAAATCGAATAATAATTGTGACCTCCAAGCTAAAAAAAAGGCGATTTTGTGATAATCAGGGGCCATAATTCAGGAAGTTACAATCCGATATGCGCAAATATTGAAAGGAAGCAAGATCTTTGGGTTATAACCATGAATTTCAAGTTTCATCAAAATTGAATCAAAATTGTGACCTCCACAGGGTCCACAACCTTGATATACCATCTTTTAACAGTATTCGCGTACAAACGGCGGCCATTTTGTATGGCAATTTTCGTCCGATTTTCCCGAAATTCGAACTCAACCTTCCTTAGGGTGTAACGGTGATATAATCAAACGGTTTTTTAAATCGAATTATAATTGTGACCTCCCGAGGGACCACAAGCTAAAAAGGGTGATTTTTCGGACAATCAGGGGCCATAATTCAGGAAATTACATTCCGATAGCCGCAAATATCGAAAGGAACCAAGATCTTTGGGTTACAAACATGCATGTCAAGTTTCATCAAAATCGGTTCAAAATTGTGACCTCTATAGGGTCCACAAGCTAAAAACATGATTTTTCGTACAATCAGGGGCCATAATCCATGAAGTTTTGATCCGATACATGCCAATATCGAAAGGAACCGAGATCTTTTGGGGATAAACCTATATTTCAAGTTTCGTCAAAATCGGATAAGAATTGTGACCTGTAGAGAGTCCACAAACAAATTGTGGACGTCCGGACGGCTGTCCGGACGGACAGGGGCGACGACATGATACGTCCACATGAAAATGTGGGCGTATAAAAATGAAAATATTTGAGGTTCTTGTACTGACATTTTCTTTGATACTGCAAGATTTATTTTACACCTGTTTCTTTGCAGCTCTTTCAACCTTATAACCACACGCGAGTCTGAGGCCGAACCTGTGTTGATGACAAGAAATAACACTTTAACATTATACGATAAATGTATGAATCAAATTATAGTTGTATTAGTGTTAAAAGGGATTTATGATTCAGTTTCTTACCATGTAAACTATTTCGGCGTCTAGAACGAAGCCTTGCTCTATCACCAATTGAATCTATGTTCAGGGCTATAAACTCTTGGTCTGTCAGTAGAAGTACCTCTTCTGGACCAATCTAAAGCAATATAGACAAGAATCAAGCAGATGTATTTTAAATAATGAAAAAAAAACCCTTAGAAACAGAATGAAATACAAAGCAAATAAATTTGGATGATTTCATACTTGAATAATATATGGACATTGGTTTGGCTACTTTAATACCTAGGAATACACTAAACTCTACAATTCTGTCCTTTTTCCTTATTAATAATAACAGACTGATTACTTTTTATGTCGAAGGATAAATATGAATTGACAAAATTATCAACAAGATTAACTGTGGGCCTAAACTTTCACGTCAACAAATATTAAATATTTCTTAATTCATGATTTGTTTTAAAAGATTAACAAAATTTCTTTATAATTTATGGTATAGAAAAGCCTAATCAATGGCATGTAAAGGGTACACAAAGCAATAATTATAGCAATGCAATATGTAATTTTATATGGTGATTGAACACCAAATGTAAAATTTGGGTTTGGACATGAAACAAACAATTATTGACATAATTTTTCTTAGCTGTGGTGGGTTTATAGATTAGCAAATTATTGAGCTTGCGAGGTTTTTAAGCAATGCCTGAAAAGAAATGTGAACTCTGAAATTGAATACTAAAATTTATATTAATAACATATTCATTAATGTCAGCTTTATAAACAAACATTTAAACAGAATCACATACATGTACATACAAGTAATACATTGAATCACAGGGCCTTGTTTCAGACTTGTAAAAAAAACAATAATATAATTGAAGATCCACTATCATACACGTGAAATATAGGCCTACCGCAGCTATTATGTCATGTGTGTGATAGTGGATCTTCAATTATATTATTTTTACAAGCTGGAACAAGGCCCTGTCAGTGGATCTTCAATTTCATTTCACAAAACTCCATAAGACATAATTGTGTATTTTCACGACCGTCGTGCATACGAAAGTCTTTTAAAGTACGCGATCTCTCCAAGACCTTCATTATTCACTTAGGCTTCGTGCAAGCAAGATGTGTATTTAGTATTTAATTTCTTTTTCACGGCATGGCGAATGGACAGATAGATAAGTTAAAGCCTCCCGACTGTAAGCCAGGACATGGCAAACTTTTATCCCCTACTATAGTAGAGGGACGGCTTCGGCTGTGAGTGTTTTGATTGACGACGGTCATAGCAACAAGGACTCGAACAAGCTCATTTCAATAAATCGTATTCAGATAAAGGGACCCAGGAAAAGGGCCAGGAAAAGGAGAGGTTATAAAGTCAGTAGTGACGAAGAAGATCGTCGCAGGTCTTAGAAGAAGTCAAGAAATCGACTTTCAGACTAGGAATCCGACTCCCGTTCGGTATCGAGTGATTACACCTGCAAACGTGCAGCAAGACGCGTTGATTCTGATTCAGCCAGCACTAATAGTATTAGTTCTCAATCAGATTCTGAAGGAAATAAGAATGATACTAATAATAATGTAAAGTCAAACGATGGTTTGGTTGATGATAACTCTGCTAATAATTCTGAGCAAGAATTTGTAACAAAAAAGTCTAACGACGATTATGTTAGATTTGAAGTTGACGTTTCACACTGTCAGACGAAATGGCTCATTATGTGATGCATAAATTTCACAATTTTATACCCGACAAAGTGTTAAATGAGAAGATACTAGAAAAATATCCCATACCCACAAATATTAAAGGCTTTGTCAGTGCACCTCGGATCGATGATTATATGCCGGAGATTTTCTCAGCTTGCCATCGTTCTTTTGGCAAGCCCTATGATAAACTGTGGTCAGATCTTGGTGATATTAGACCAGGTAGTTCCCCTGATAACTTGGATTTATTTGAATGTCTAGAGTTTATGTGTAATTAAACTGATTTATTTGGTAAAAAATTCTATAAATCCCTTCATAAAGCTTCTGTGTAAAAACTTCAAAAAAGACTTTAATGCAGTTTGGTGCCAAGAAATATCCTAGACCTACAGGAACCATAATGGCAGAGACAAAATCTGGTACAAAGCCCTTTCCTACAGAGACCTCACACCGTGGAGCACGTGGAAGAGGTCATTACGTCTCCTTCAATCGAGGCTCCCAAAGTGCAGCCTGAGGTAAGAAAGTTACCTATTTATTTCCAAAACGAAAACGGTTTACACTTAAACGCTCTGAAAGAAAGCAAAGACTTTCCTCCCGAACTAATAGTACCAGTCATAGACATATCTATGATTCATACACCGTTAATGGATCTGGATTTAATTCACACTTCAGGAAACTTTCCAGTAGGGGGGGGGGGAGGTTAAAGAATTTTGACAGAAATTGGGATCAGTCCATTCTTCAGATTGTCAAGGGGTTCTCGATATCGTTTCTAGAGAATCCGACAAAGTGTGCCCAGAGCCTAGAACGCTTTGTACAAACAACGTCTTCGGACTGTCTTCTGATAAAGAAAAAGGTTCAGTCAATGTTAGCCAAGGCAGCGATTTTAGAAGTTTACCCTTACGACGGTCAGTTTCTGAACCCTGTTTTTCTCGTGTCAAAGAAGGATGGGGGCTATCGCTCAGTGATCAATCTAAAGAAATTGAACAGTTGCATCAAGTATCAACACTTCAAGATGGAAGGTCTTCAGTGATATGAAATCCCTTATTATCAAATGCGATTTTATGACAAAGTTGGATCTGACGGATGCTTACTTCCCTCTTCCAATTTTGGAGTGTCAAAGGAAATTTTTACACGTTTTGCTTGGCAAGGAAAAATTTACGAATTTCATGTTCTTCCATTTGGACTAGCACCAGCACCTCGTGCCTTCACAAAAATTCTAAAACCAGTGGTAGCTTTCCTGTGCCGTTTAGGAACACGGATTGTAATCTATTTGGACGATATGATACTACTAAATCAGTCAAGTCTCCAGTTATCAAAAGATATGAATTTCCTGCATTGGTTTTTGGAACATCTTGGGTTCATGATAAACATCAAAACATCTATTCGGATTCTAATCAACAGATAGAATTACTGGGGTTTCTGATAGATTCAATTCAAATGACCATTTCCTTACCAAGGGAAAAAATTTGCAAAATAGAACAAAGTTGTCAAAAGATGATAGGGAATAAATAAACGTCAGTGAGGAAGTTTTGGGGTACATGACATCCTCAATGCAGGCAATAGCCCCCGCCCCTCTTCACTGTCGACAGCTACAAATGTCACAGATCAACACACTTTTGACAAGCAAATCATACCAGGCCAGAGTAGTTCTATCTAACCCACCAATGTGTGAGGGAGCTTCAATGCTGGACTTCCCAAATGAGGGACTGGAATGGCAAATCGATAATAAACCCGAGACCAGACGTGATTAATTACACGGATGCCTCCAAGACCGGCTCGGAAGCAACATTTGGGGCCCAAAAGATCCAGGGTCTATGGGACTCATCAGAGAAGGAACTACATATCAATTGATTGGGGTTGAAGGCGGGTCTTTTCGCAGTCAGGACCTTTGCTCAACATCTAAGAAACTGCCATATTCATTTAAAGATGGACAGCCGGGTGGCGGTTGCTTACTTTCAAAAGATGGGCGGTACAAAGTCTGTACAGTTGGTATCTCTAACACAACAATTTGTGGGATTTCTGCCTCCAAAGGGAGATTTTTCTTAGTGCCAGTCACATTCCTGGAGTATTGAACATCGAAGCAGACTGGCAATCACGGAATTTCCAGGACCGGAGCGACTGGCATTTAAAAGACAGTGTGTTCCATCAGATATAAACTTGTTATGGGATCCTTTCGGCTTGGACATTTTTGCCAGTCGCCACAACACACAACTGAACAATTACATCAGTTGGAGACCAGGAGCCAGTTTCACAAAGCAACTTACGATGAAAAATTTGCGTAAGTTGATCGCAAAGTAAACTTACGTAAAAATCGCGTTTCACTAAACTTCTTAACTTACGAAATTCGTAACTTTTATCGTACAGTTTACGGCAACTCTAACCTTGTCGTAAGTTGGAAATTTTCGTATCTTTGACGAAATGGTCGCCTTTATACTTTATGCGTATCAGGGGGTAGTTTCACAAAGCAACTTACGATGAAAAATTTATCGTAACGTAAACTTACGAAAAAATTGCGTTTCACTAAAATTCTCAACTTACAAAATTCGTAAATTTGATCGTAAAGTCTACGGCAACTCTCACCCTGTCGTAAGTTGTATTTTTTTTACGTATCTTAGACAAAATGGCCGCCTTGTTACTTTATGCCAGTGGTTCCCAACCTGTACGCGTACCACGAGAGGTAGGAGCGGGCCTTCCAGGTGGTACGCGTGCACTTTCGAGGTAATGAACGTTTTTAGTTATTTTTTACTTCACAAAAATGTTTACTGCCTAACACAAGATAATACCCATTATTTCCTCAGTTTGTATATGTTACTATTCTTATTATTATTTTGTATAGGCCTACTTACTTATATTTTATCTCTATACTTCTTTATCTATTTCTTGATTGATTAATCTTTTTTTGGGAAAGAAGCAGATAGCCCACAGCCCTCGGATTGAGTTGAGTTTTTTTTAGTTCTTTTGTGTGTTCTACTTGTAAAATTATTCAAATAAAGTGCAGCTATGGCGGGTGTGGCGCCAGACAAGGTAAGCTTACTCTCCCGGGCACCTGTTACCACTGTTTGTCGTGTAATTTGTACACGGGGAGCAGTCCATTTTCTGATTACACTATTTTGCCTATTACGTTTTTTTAGGACTGCGAATTCTGTCTTATGGTTTGGATTGTTCGTACTTGGTTTTATTTTATTTGATCGAATTCTGTTTCTCTGGAATCAGGTGGTAGCCTACGTGGCGACTGTATGGGACCTCCGGACAAGTGGTACTCTATCACAAAAAGGTTGGCAACCATTGCTTTATCCGGATCGACAACTTCGGCGAGAGAGAATATTTAGGGACACCCATACGGACGAGGAGTTAGTTTCACGTAACAAACTTGATTGGACCAGTAGGCCCCCTATATTACATGTTGTTTACTGTATTAAAGCGGGAATTTCATATTTTCCAAGAAAGCCAAAACATATTTATTTCTATGTCTTTTGCTCAATAGGTTGTCAACTCACTATTATACAATCATAGGCATTATTTTCCACACTGAAACATCTTTCACATGGAAAATAATAACACAATTACCTCCTTGTTTTCCCATTTCCCCCGTGCAATAGCTATCTTCAAACGTTTGAATGTAATGTTGAAATTGATATTTTTGCCAATTTCTCAACTGGCAATAGTGAATTATAGGATTATTCTTTAACAAGGTTGGACTGTTTATAGATAAAATCTATTTTAAGGCTTTATTTTGAATATATTTTAAAAATATAATTTAAAAATATGAAATTGCCGCTTTAATGATGATATCAAAACCGCAACTTACGATCGAAATCCTACTGTACAACTTACAAGTCCTGATTGCATTACGGTAGGCCTACTATGACACACCTAGCTTCCAAAACTCATCACTGATGCACATGATCATGGGGTTAGAGTACCATCAGTGTCTAGAGTAATTTATCGTGTTTCACGAGCAATAACAACCCGTGTTGACGATTAATTATCAATAAATTTCCCTTAAAGAGTTGGCCTACGCCTATCGCGGCAAAGACCGACAGGTGGGCCTACTTCGCACAAATATTCTCCCAAGCTCAGTCTTTCGATTACCTAGTCAGGCTGCTGCTCAATTTTCCTTTCAGAATTCCATAATTCTGCTCTACGCCCTCAATCGAAACACCGAAAGCTGTCCCAATTTTGTTTTCGATTTTTAATGTTCATGCTTTCTATTAATTTCGGCTTTTGACAGACTGTCAGACGACGTATGCTACTATGTCACGCACTATGCCGTAGCAAAGAAAAACATGTAAACAAAAGGCATGAAATTAGCTTTTTATTCATAAGTACACAGCTACATCTTAGCGTATATATAAGGAATATATCATTTCGTCGTTTATGTTTCAAAAGGTTAGGATAAAACCAAACATAACGGTTATAATGCCGAATTTGTCAACATTATGACTGTGGGAATGTTTACAGAAGTTTGAATGAAGTGACGTAACATGACGTCACGACCATTCGTGGCGTATCTACGTAAAAAGATACGAGAAAAAGTTAAGAAAAAACTTACACCGGCCTTTGTGAAACCGGCGTAAATAATTCGTATCTTCTTCGTAAGTTTTTTTAACGTAACTTTTTTTCTAAAATTTTACGAACTTTTTTTATACTGCCCTCAGGAACTTCGTTGGGAGAGAATATTCAGGGATAGATTAAACCCTTCCGACATCCATACAGACGAGTTAGTTTCGCGGTACAAACTTGATCAGACCAATAAATATATTACATGTTATTAACTGTATTAATTATGATATCGAAACCGCAACTCAACGATCGAAATCCTTGTCATCTGTAGTGTACAAACTACAGTACAAGTCCAGATTGCATTACGATAAGGGGAATCACGTGGCTAAGTAGGTAAGGCGCTGGCTCGCTAGCCTGGAGGTCGGGTTCGATCCCTGCATTGGTCGAGAAAGTTCATCTTGATTTTCCGAAGTGGTTTCCCCTTGTCAGTGGGGCGGGGGGTTGACAAGAACTGCTGTCTAGTCGTTCGGGTGGGACGTAAAACCGAGGTCCCGTGTACACATTGGCGTGCACGTAAAAGATCGCTTGGCAGTTGGAATTCGATATAAAAGAGTAGTCTGTAGTGCCGAAGCCCGGGCAAAATTCCCCTCATAGCACTCTGTATGGCGTATGTCCGTCTTCCATTAGCCCAGGTTAGGTGTAGAAGAGTAGGACGTTAATCCCAATTTCATTTCATGCATTACGATAGGCTACTATGCCACAAGTAGCTTCCAAAAACTCTTTGCTAATGGCACATGGGGTTAACGTACCATCAGTGTCTAGATTAATCGCCTTTTAAGTTTTGTGGTCAGGATCGGGTTTACCTACTATAGTACCGGAAAGGTATGCCAATATATATAGCCTATAGGCTTGGTAGACTCAGGCTTAAAACTAGGTTATCGCGGGCCTTCGGTTGTAGGCAAGCATTTACACTACAAGTAGGCCTACAACATAGTATTTAATTTATCACAAACAGGAACCCGGGAAAAATAATCTCGGTAGGTTAGTTTTCATTAAACAAGATTGTGGTTAACGCTCGGTACTACTATTATTATGCCCAGTATTACTACTACTAGACCCTGTAGGCCTATAAGTAACTGGGGCTTTAAGAGTAAGCCTATCGCGGCAAAGACTGACACTAAGAAAACTTATGCCCAATAGAAAACGCATCACTTAGTTTTTCGTATAACAAAATGATCCTGTAAACATATCTTTTTTTATTTTGCTTCTTATTGTGAACAATATTCAAATGGGAACACATCAATAACAACATATTTGTACACTTATGGATGTTTAACCTGTAACCAACGGTACAAAGTCAGATGGGTCATAAGTGTACAAATGTGTTGTTATTGATATGTCCCCATTTGAATATTGTTCACAATAAGTATCAAAATAAATAAGATATGTTTACAGGATCATTTTGTTACACGAAAAACTAAGTGATGCGTTTTTCTATGGCGCTCAGTATATTTTCCCGAACTCTGACTTTCGATGACTTGTTCAGGCTGCTGCTCAAATTTCCTTTTAGAATTCCACAGTTCTGCTCAACTGCCCCAATCAAAAAGCGGAGAGCTGCTGGGGTCCAATGCTACTGTGACACGCGCTATGACGTAGCAAACAAAAACAAGTAAACAAAAGGCTTGAAAATATCATTTTATTAATAAATACACAATTACATCTTAGCGTATATATAAAGAATATATCATTTCGTCGTTTATGTTTCAAAAGGTAATGATCAAATCAAACATAGCGGCTATAATGCCGACATTGTCAACATGTAGGCCGTGGGAATGTTTACAGAAGTTTGAATGAAGTGACGCAACATGACGTCATGAATGGTCACGACGTATTTACGAGAAAGGATACGTGCAAAAGTTAAGAAAAAAATTACGCCGGCCTTTGTGAAACCGACGTAAATAATTCGTATCTTTTTCGTAAGTTTTTCTTTACGTAGTTTTTTTTCTTAAAGTTACGAACTTTTGTGAAACTGCCCCCTGATCTCTGTGCTCAGGGGGTGGATGCATTTCAAAGGAGCTGGAACCAGAAGGATCTTTACTTGTTTCCCACCTTTGCGATGATACCGAGATGTCTGTTGAAAATTTAACAGGATACTGTAACAATACTTTCCCCTGCCTGGCAGACAAGACCATGGTTTCCAACAATTCTACGTTTGTTTATCAAGAAACCAATTCTTTTACCCCCTTACACAGATCTCTTGACCTCGTCGAACGGGGAGGTACACCCACTGTTAAGCCAGGGAAGATTCAGGCTAGTGGCGCGGAGAATCTCAAGATACAAGATATTAACAGTGGCGTTTCAGAACAAGCTGCCAAATTATTGGCAGAAAACTCTTGGCGCAAAAGTACAGCCACCACTTACAATAGCAGCTGGCGTCAGTGGTATAGCTGGTGTAATAGACGATGAGTTTGATCCATTTCGATCCTCTGTGGTAGAAGTGGTTAATTATTTGTCGGAATGTTAGAATAAAGGAGAAAGTTATAGAACTTTAAATTGTTGAAGATCTGCAATTTCAGCCTTTCATGAATCAGTTGATGGGGTTAAAGACGGTCAACATTCTTTAGTAAAGCGTTTACTGACAGCATCTTTTAATGCTAGACCCCCACAACCACGCTATCTTGTGACTTAGCGGATGTTGGCGAGGTTTTATCTTATCTCAAAAATCTGGGTGCTAATTCGGTCCTGTCGGATAAGATGCTCACTTTGAAAACAGCCATAGTGTTGGTTTTAGTATCCACCGGGCGTACTTCAGAGCTATGTAATCTAGACATTAGGTTTATGACAGACCAAGCAATAATATCACTTTTAAATTAAGTAGACTTACCAAAACACGACGGATTGGCCAGGCTCCACTGTCCGTTGAATTGCATGAATTCCCGGAAGAACCAAACTTATGTGCTGTTCGGATTCGAACGGCTATTTGGAGAAATCGATCTGATTCTTTAAACATCAGCTTTTATTGAGTTACGTTGAACCCCATAAACCGGTGGTTTCATGTACCATTGCTGACTGGCTGGCTGATAAAGATTTTACAGCTAGCAGGCATTGGCACGAACGAATTTAAGGCACATTCGGTGAGAGGCGCTTCAACATCAATTGCCTCTGATAGGCCTAGTTCCATAAGAATTTCATCAATTATTAATAAACCGTAGAAAGGGACAGTACTCTAGATGACCGTGGCCGCTCACGGCATTGATCACGACAACGGTAAAAATGTCGTGATGTCAGGTAGAAATGTCGGGTTGTCGCGTTATGAAAGGCGGCATTACGAAATGATACCAATCAACCACCATTGGTCCATTGTATGGAACAACTGGACATGCCATTTTTTTTTTTTTTTTTTTTGAAAGGCATAAAAGGGAAAAACTGGTGATGTCCAAGCCATGGTCAGTAAAATCAAAATACACCAGGAATGCATCATTCTTCATAGAAACTTACAATATTAAAAAAAATACTCTTCCAAGCCGAAGAAATGAGTGTTTAAACTGGAAATTTCCATTTACTCAGAAGTCAGAAAACGGGACACCTCCAGGTTTTCCCTTGGAGTCTCAAGAAGTTCACAGCGGAAAAACTAGTGATGACCACATTTATGCCTTTGTTCCATTACTTCTGATTGATTTTACTCCTTGGCCCCTTCTTTCTTCTCCATAAATATTGTATGGAACAAGTGGGCAGGTCACTCTTTACAGAGGATAATTTGACACCCATAAAATAGAAAAATAGGTTGCCAGGCAACGAAACATACGCCCACACAGCAGCCAAATCGTCCGGGCAGTCAACAAGAATTGTCGCATATTAAGGAATTATCAGAAAATCATTAGAATTTGTTTGGTTTTTATAATCAAACGGGTTTTTTTTAAATCATATAATAATTGTGACCTCCAGAGGCACCACAAGCTAAAAAGGGTGATTTTTCGTACAATAAGGGGACATAATTCAGGAAGTAATGACCCGATGGGCGCAAATATCGAAAGGAACCAAGATCTTTGGGTTTAAAACATACCTGTCAAGTTTCATCAAAATCGATTCAAAATTGTGACCTCTATAGGGTCCACAACCTTGATATAACATATTTTCACACTATTCGTGTACAAACGGCGGCCATTTTGTCCGTCAATTCTAGTCCGGTTTTCACGTAATTCAAACTCTCTCTTCATTACCATGTAACGGTGATATAGTCAAACGTTTTTTTAAATCGGATAATAATTTTGACCTCCAGAGGGACCAAAAGCGAACAAAAGCGATTTTTCTGACAATCCGGGGACATAATTCAGGAAGTTATGATCCAATGGGCGCAAATATCTAAAGGAACCACGATCTTTGGGTTATAAACATACATGTCAAGTTTCATCAAAATCGGTTCAAAATTGTGACCTCTATAAGGTCCACAACCTTTATATAACATATTTTCACAATATTCGCGTACAAACGGCGGCCATATTGTCCGTCAATTTTGGTCCGATTTTCACACAATTCATACTCAACCTTCATAACCATGGAACGGTGATATAATCAAACGTTTTTTTAAATCGGATAACAATTTTGACCCCCAGAGGGACCACAAGCTAAAAAGGGCATTTTTTCGGACAATCAGGGGCCATAATTCAGGAAGTTAAGATCCAATTGGCGCAAATATCGAAAGGAATCAAGATCTTTGGGTTATAAACATGCATTTCAAGTTTCATCCAAATCGGTTCAAAATTGTGTCCTCTACACTGTTCACAACCTTGATTTAACATATTTTCACACTATTCGCGTACAAATGGCGGCCATTTTGTCCGTCAATTTTGGTCCGATTTTCACGAAATTCAAACTCGACCTTCATAACCATGGAACAATGATATAATCAAACGTTTTTTTAAATCGGATAACAATTTTGACCTCCAGAGGGACCACAAGCTAAAAAGGGCGATTTTTCGGACAATCAGGGGCCATAATTCAGGAAGTTACGATCCGATTGGCGCAAATATCGAAAGGAACCAAGGTCTTTGGGTTATAAACATGCATTTCAAGTTTCGTCCAAATCGGTTCAAAATTGTGACCTCTAAACTGTTCACAAGCTAAAAAACGTGATTTTTCGTACAATCAGGGGCCATAACCCATGAAGTTACAGTCCGATGCATGCCAATATCGAAAGGAACCGAGATCTTAGAGTGATAAACCTATGTTTTAAGTTTCATTGAAATCGGATAAAAATTGTGACCTGTAGACTGTTCACAAAAAATTGTGAACGGACGGACGGACGAACAGGGGCGGCGACAATATACGTCCACATGAAAATGTGGGCGTATAAAAACTGGTGATGTCCAAAACATGGTCAGTCAAATCAAATGCCCAAAATACACCATGGAAATGATATGGGAGTGTGCATCACCTTATATGTTCCCACTAAATGCATCATTCTTTATAGAAACTTGTAATATTCAAAAAACAAATCATCCAAACAGAAGAAATAGTGTTTAAACTGGAAATTTCCAGTTACTCAAAAGTCAGAAAAATTGACATCACCAATTTTCCCCATTGAGTCTTCAAATACGAATACAAAGCATTACATAGCAAAGTTGATAATGGGAAAAAAATCAGTGCGGGTTTATATTGCATGTTATGAATTCAAGCGAGGTGTATTTGCAAATATTCTTTATGAAGGGCAGTAATGTGGACTGTGAAATCTAATCATGGCAGAGAGAGCTTTGCCGATGACACGCTTACGAGAAGACCGTCAAACGGAACCATTCAAGCAATCATTACTCGGGAGCCTAACATGACACCGATCGGCAATTGCCAGTGTTGTGGGCATCTCTCTTTTGGGAGAGTTGAGAACATTTTCGCCTTGGAATGACAAAAGTTTCTGCAAAATGATTGCCAAAGGCTGTGGATCAGAAACGTGTCCGATTCCTGACGTATTTGACAATCTGTGCCATTTGGAAGCAGATCCTGATAATTTTCTGGCCATATTTGTAATCATGGATGAGACTTGTTTTTCAAAAATGAACCAGACGGTCGTCATTTGTCAATTGTGAACGACTTTTATTTTTAGGGTGGCTGTAGAAAATTTCTTCTGTCGGTATACAGGCCTTGAAACATCGTCGGTAAAAGTGTATACACCCGAATGGGAACTGTGTAGAAAAATCTGTGGAAGCCATTAACTTTGTACAGGTTTTTCACACATCATATTAGCACTTTCCAGCCATTAGGTCTTTAAAGTAAATCCAAATCCTATTAATGGTAACGAAGACTTTATCTTATATAAATTTTATGATCAATGAATTCCATTAATTTATAATTATTAATAAAATTCCTTGCATACCAGACTGTATGACCAATACATTAGACTCTCATTCACGATAAAAAACGACAATGTTTATTTTGATTAAGCCAATATCCTTTTATAATGCCTGTATTCCATGACATAAATTCCATTAATAGGGTTCGGTGTGACGTAAACGGGTCCATTGCTGTAAAAATTCGAAGAATATCGCAAATGTCTAATTTCATTAGCCCACCTGGTGCAGAAATATAGGCAGTTTAACTATTTAAAAATTGGTATCCAAAGTCAACCAAGTAAACAACATTATAAAACTTATGAATGTGACGCTTCTTATCAGAGGAAATAATGTTTTAACATCGCACCCTCAGTATACAGCGGATCAGACATACGCCATCGAAATAAAATTCATACGATAGTATTTATTTCCCAACTGCAGCACGACTGGACAACAAACCGACAGCAAACAATACCCGAGCACTAGACAGACAGCCCAAAAATGTCGAACCTATTTTACAGGGACATGTGCGTCAAAGTACGAAAGAAATAGATGAGAGGTTTAACATTCATTCGACACATACATGGTTCTGTTTTTATACGCCCACATTTTCATGTGGACGTATTATGTCGTCGCCCCTGTCCGTCCGTCCACAATTTGTTTGTGGACTCTCTACAGGTCACAATTCTTATCCGGTTTTGACGAAACTTGAAATATAGGTTTATCCCCAAAAGATCTCGGCTGCTTTCGATATTGGCATGTATCGGATCAAAACTTCATGGATTACGGCCCCTGAATGTACGAAAAATCACGTTTTTGGCTTGTGGACCCTATAGAGGTCACAATTTTGAACCGATTTTGATGAAACTTGACATGCATGATTGTAACCCAAAGATCCTTTCGATATTTGCGGCTATCGGAATGTAATTTCCTGAATTATGGCCCCTGATTGTCCGAAAAATCACCCTTTTTAGCTTGTGGTCCCTCTGGAGGTCACAATTATTATCCGAATTAAAAAACCGTTTTATTATATCACCGTTACACCCTAAGGAAGGTTGAGTTCGAATTTCGGGAAAATCGGACCAAAATTGCCATACAAAATGGCCGCCGTTTGTACGCGAATACTGTCAAAAACTTGAAATTCATGGTTATAAACCAAAGATCTTGGTTCCTTTCGTAACTGCCTGAATTATGGCCTTTTTTCAGCTTGTGGTCCCTCTGGAAGTCACAATTATTATCCGATTTAAAAAAACGTTTGATTATATTACCGTTAGACCGTAAGGAAGGTTGAGTTTGAATTTCGGGAAAATCAGACCAAAATTGCCATACAAAATGGCCGCCATTTGTACAAGAATACTGTTAAAAAATGGTATATCAAGGTTGTGGACCCTGTAAAGGTCACAATTTTAATTCGATTTTGATGAAACTTGAAATTCATGGTTATAACCCAAAGATCTTGGTTCTTTTCGATATTTGCGCATATCGGATCGTAACTTCCTGAATTATGGCCCCTGGTTATACGCAAAATCCACCTTTCTTAGCTTGTGGTCCCCCTGGAGGTCACAATTATTATCCGATTTAAAAAAAAAAAACGTTTGATTTTATCACCGTTATTCCGTAAGGAAGGTTGAGTTTCAATTTCGGGAAAATCGGACCAAAATTGACAAACAAAATGGCCACCGTTTATACGCGAATACTGTTAAAAAAAAATGGTATATCATGGTTGTGGACCCTGTATAGGTCACAATTTTAATTCGATTTTGATGAGGAAGGTTGAGTTCTAATTTTGTGAAAATCGTACCAAAGTTGTCGGACGAAATGGTCGCCGTTTGTACGCGAATAGTGTAAAAATATGGTATATCATGGTTGTGGACTCTCTACAGGTCACTATTCTTATCCGATTTTGATGAAATGTCACATTTCTAGGTTGTGTACGGTCACACCATAATCATTGTCGGCTTCGAATTTCATGAATATCAGACTGGAACTGACCAACTAATTGGCTGCCCCCAATACAGTATGAAATACATGTACAGGACTTAATGATGTAGGAAAAATCACTTTCGGTATTGCTTGTTCTCTATCCATATGGGCGTATCTTGCCTGGCAGTGCCAGCCTATCTTATTTCTATACTGCGCTTGTGCGTAGGGGTCTTCAGCATTTAGAGGATACCGGGGGACCCGGGTCCCACGAGGTTGGACAGGCGACCCTAATCCTTGTCACGCACATGGGGGAATCCAAACCACTCCAGTTGACTCATTGACAACGTGCTAACCATATGGTCGTCCACCGCCGTCCGAGTAGAGTATTATATATATGTCAATAAACATCAATCGGGAATGTCATTGTGGTGTGTAGTCCCAAGGCTGTAATCGATAATAATAAAGTTTTTCAGAGTCTCTGACAAATAAACGGTCATATGTCGAATAATTGCAATCAAATTGGTGTAATATATACTGGCTTTAGGTACATACCACCTTGAAGTGACCATTGTATGTGTTCTTTAATTCATTGGTGGTTGAACCAATTAAACAAATCAGAAGCAACTTGGACACGCCCATTTATTTGATGTCACAGATAAGGAACGTCTTATCTTATGTATAGTCGAGATACAGTTCATAAAATAAAAGTAAATGCAATATGCAGACACTAATATTTTTCCTTGTAAGCTTTGGTTTTCATGGAGTAGTACCTAAATGTCCGGACATCATGTTTAAACTCATACCGTTTAAGGACACACTTGTTGATAATACAAAGCAATTATACACGAATTTAACAGTTAAAGAATGTGGGGAAAAATGTGTCGCGTCTGAAAATTGTGCTTCTTTCAGTTACAAACTTGGAACTGGTGGCAAGTTAAATGAATGTTACGTCTTTGAGAAGAGAGTTTGGTCTGGACAAAGTGGACAGCTTTATGATGGGTTGGTGACATACTGGCGTTTAGAAGGTGAGTCCGGGAAGTGTGAAAGGGATGAGACAGCTATGTACATCCCTTGAAACATAGTTTGTATTATTTGTTAGTATTCCACAATTGTAGTGTATTACATATCAAACGATTATTTTAAAAAAAAATTTTGCAATTAGAATCAGAATTTCTTTGATATGGTCTCGAAGTTAAAATTGGTGTAAGAATTGTTTAATGGAAAACCTAATTACGCAGAGTTCATGCAAAAGTTATGCTTTAGCCGTCTATCGTTTATAAAATGAGTATAATATGATTTTTTTTTATATAAAACTATCAAAAAATCAGACTGTAATATACTAGGTCCATAAGAAAGTATTTCAATATGAAACTCTACGTGTAGAAATTGTAACTGAAATCCTGAAACTGATTTGGGTTGGGAGTTTTCACATTGTAAGTTATTACCACTTAGTATTAATGTTTAACGCCAACTTTATATAGTTTACTATTTAAAATAGATTTTAAATGGTGGTACAGGATACTGCATAACAAACACCTACACGGAACAAAGAGTACATTACTATGGTGTTCTATTTCGGCCACGTCGTGCGTCGCGCGTCGCCTTTGAAAAAGGCGACGCAAACTTCGCGTCGCGCGTCGCCCTTTTCAATGTAAAGCTATAGGGAGAAAAAAGCGACGCGACGTACGTGCGTCGCGTCGCCCTTCACGTCGCGTCGCCTTTTCTAAAGTGATGAAATGCGCATGTACCAGGAGAATTCATTTGCAGTTTATTTGCCGTTTGGTATTTCATCATATATACAGTAATTTATTTTGGACACAAAGAACTGCCATTGGTATCCTATAACAATATATTTCTATAATGCCCAGATTATATGTTATATTTTAAATCTCTGCTCTAAACATAAATTCTGGTGTGAATGAATGACCTCGTGCTGTCTGCAGATAGTACACTATTACAGTTAAACAAACGATGACAGGGTACTGATAACGATGTGGGTATGGTTTCCGTTATTTACATCAGTTGTTTTATAGGTTTTAGTGTTGTATTACTTATAGTATGAACATTCCTTGGCATTTATACAGACAGAATTAATATGAAAATACCCGAAGACCAATATATTAGCGGGGAGGGGGGGGGGTAGTTACTGAGAGGGGCTAACGCCCGGGGTCGCCACTCAGCTTGGAGGAGGGGGGGGGAAGTAACTAATTGCTCACCTTGGAGCCTGATCTCAGACTCTGAGATAACATCAAGTAGAGGGTACAATTATGATTTTGCCAAGACATATTAAAGTGTTTTTCGATCAAACAGAGAGTTGACGGGAAAATAGATATAAAAAATTTAATGAATTTAATATATAGTTATTTAGACAAGGTGTTAAAAGAATGAAAGATGGTGTTTTAAAAAATTTTGATAATCATAATTCAACTGAGCGAAGACATTGAACAAAGCAGTTACAGTATGCAATGGCTGGGTGGGGGGCGTCATTGAAACGTTTGCCCTGGGGCGCCACATAGACTTGTGACGGCCCTGCAAATAGCTGCCTGTGTGACTATATGCTAACTTGTGCAGAAGTGAACCTAATCTTGCGTTCTTTCAAACTCGATCTTAACCAGATTTCTTTGGGGTAGCTAATATATTCGCCGTGAAATATCTACAATAAAACAATTCTCGTATTAATTCTGTCTTGAGAACCTATAAAACAACTGATACTGATGTAAATAACGGAAACCACACCCACATCGTTATCAGTACCCAGTCACCGCGTGTTTAACTATAGTGTATTACTGTATCTGCAGAGAACAGATCACTCTTTCACAGTAGAGGACACGAGGCCACTCTTTCGCAGTAGAGTTTAAAATTTTTAGTTTAGAATAGAGATTTAAAATATAACACATAATCTGGGTTTTATAGAAATGCAAAAGGTAAAGCAATGGCAGTTCCTTGTGTCCAAAATAAATTATTGTATTGAAGATAAAATACCAACGGCAAATGAATTCTCCTGGTACATGCGCATTTCATCACCTTAGAAAGGGCGACGCGTCGCCTTTTTAAGGGCGACGTACTTCGCGTCGCTTTTTTCTCCCTATAGCTTAACATTGAAAAAGGCGACGCGAAGTTTGAAAAAGGCGACGCGAAGTTTGCGTCGCGCGTCGTCTTTTTTTCAAAGGCGACGCGCGACGCACGACGTGGCCGAAATAGAACACCATACATTACAGACAGCACAAACATATGATAAAATATACTCTTCAAAAGCATATCCTATTTCGTTTTTAATAGTTCAAAATTTCGTTTTACTTGTCTTTACTGCACTAGGATCTTGAAGAGTTGTTATCATTGGCGTGGTCTGGATGATTTGGGGGTATAAGTCTATGAAGCAGTCTTGTACAACGAGCTTTGGATGATGTCACATCTGAACGAAGACCAACACAACAACGCTATTTGTTGTTACGAGCAGGCGAATGTCAGATAGGGTGTAGCAAGGCTACTGGATGTTTCCCGGAGTAACATTTCTGGCCTTTGGGACAGCTACCTACACCGAAGTTAGAAGTAATTCAACAATTTTGCACATTTAGATACACCCCAGGAAAGATAACTGCCGGACAAAATGGTCGCAAATTGTGTAAACTTATGGATATTGGTCGGACAATAATAAAGACATCCAGAAGGACCACATGCTAAAAATGCGGTTTGACGTTCAAGGGGGTCCATAATTCAGGAAGTTATCCGCAAATCAGGCGCGGATCCAGAGGGAGGACCCGCCCTGCTCAGACTTGAATTTTTTTTTATCCGATTTTTAGACCTGTAACTTTGGAATTTACCTTCCGGAAATACGTCAGAATGCACGAACTTGAATCTAATTTACCAATTTTCCCGTTAATTCATCCAGCGCCCTTGGCGCTGGCGGCAGTGGGCATATGTTAAGCAATTATCAAACCTAGACCACCCCCTCCCTGCAAAAAATCCTGGATCCGCGCCTGCAAATGTCAAAATGGTTCAAGTTCTTTGGGTTAATAAACATGCACTTCACAATCGGCTTAAAATTGTGAACTCTAGTGGGTCCAAAATCTTGATAAACCATATTTTTGTTAGACTATTTGCGTACCTTTCGTGCCTAATAATGAATATCAGAAATCTAAAATGCAACCCTCAAATTTAATAAGTAGACCTGTGATGTGGAGATGACTGAAGTATCCCACGGAGTTTTTCCCCTAAACTAACAATTGTTACAATAAATTAAATAGTCACAAGAGAAGATTCTGCACCTGATAAATAAAACAATATATTCTTCGGTTGAGAGAGTAAATATTTTCCCAAGTAGTCTGTGATTGCGATCTGTGAATATCTTAGGTCATTTTCTATTTAATAAGATAACGATGACCGCCACTAGAACTAACTCTTTCTTCCTAATAAGAAACTAGGAATAATTGTCGATTGCAAAGAGAAGAACATGACTTTATCATTTTTACACACACAATAAACTAATGTGACCTATTTACTAAAACATCGCGATCGAAAAGCATCTCCCATTTATATATGTATCCATTATGAACCAAAACACAAAAGTTTATTTCAAAAGGTTTGAGGATATTCTCACAATTAAAGCCATTAATTTATATATCCATTGGCATATGGAGCGGATTGTTTGGAAATACCCTTTGGTTCTTCTCATCTTCCACAGGGATGTGAAACAATCCAATTTGGAGGACACGGTTTGCACAGATAAACCAAAGAAGAAAATTCAACACTTTGGGACACAACTAATGCATTATTGATTATGACATTGTATTTGTACTAATTATTCTTGAAATGCAAATTTGCCACTGAGCAAGTTACTGAAATACAATTTAAAAATTAACTTGGCTCGGGGCGGTACAACCCTTAAATTTTAACTAACAAAGCCACTAAAATAATTGTTAGAGCCAACGCAATAATCTTCTGATTGTCGATGAATTTATACTGTGAAACGCTCCAGGAAATGGTCCTTGTCTTCAATTAACTAATTTATTAAATAGTAAGAAAGTGTTTTCTTTGATATGTCAAATTTGAATAATTACCACATCGCTGTTCCCTACGTCTTAACACGTTTTCTTGACTTGTTTCTTGTATTCATATACTCACATAAATGCAATAAACAATCCCTCGCCTCCTCTTCGAAACATCGATAGTTTTTGGAATTGACGACAGTAGCACCTTAGGTTTTCGGAAAAGGTAGATTAGCCTAGGAATTTCAGATCACAGAAGACTGAACAAAGCCAGAGAAATCGAAATGATAAAAGGGCAAGAGTTGTAGTGTTTAGGGTGCGTTCACAAGAAGGGTTGAACGGACCAATAAACACAGATGACAGCAACGTGCGTAAACATTCAGAAACTTTGTTATGCATACAGCGTAAAAGGGATATAATGCACCATAAACTCTACCGGGATCCTTCAATCCCAACCACATCGATTAATCTGCGCCTTGAAACGTCCGCAATATTTGTTCATATTTAAATTTAAAGCAGGTAGCAGGGTCCATAACCCAACAAGTTTGGGGCCGATACAGTTTTTCAAAATCGGGTAAATATTGAAGCCCTTTGGAAAGCCCACTACCCAACAATCCAAGCGTATATTAATCCCTAACGTAAATTTTAAGTTCCATCTGGACCAACAAAACTTACGGGTCTCTAGAGGATGCACGATGTAGGTAGGTGTGTTCCATGGCTTGACACTATTTGTTAGAAAAAGGAGGGGTAATTGCCACCAAAATCAAACTCATTCGCGTTTTTTGAACGCGTGTATTTAAAAAACGAATTAAAATGTGCCAATATCCAGTCTATCTGTGATATTTCGGATTTGTTTATTCAATCTATGACTTAGATTATAGGCAACCTATTGCTACCCAGGGTAATTTGACTTTATCCAGAACGTTTACCAAAATGCAACTTAAAATAAGACTAACGATGGTACTCATAAATTAAAGATGTATAAATTTTTCTATGGGGACATTGTTGCACGAGTAGGCCAGAATGGTTGTATAAATACTGTGGTATCTGATACAAAATTATTGATATGATGGTTTATAATGATTCAAAAATGGATCATGAGTCTATGACGTCATAGATCATTTTTGTTTTATTTTAACTAGACTATTATCGACATATATTTTAAGTTTCATAACAATTGTGATCTTTAGAAAACCTGCAGTTGATTTTCGTACAATCAGGAGCAAAAATCTTGAACTTTATGGTTTCGTATGTGCCAAATTCGAACCGATGAGAGATCTTTAGGATACTAACATAATTTTATCGAAGTCAATCAAAATTGTGACCTGTACATTGTACACACACAAAAACGCGAACCAACTGTAGTATATTATTTAAATTATATTACGTTAATCTGACCTTTTGGCCCTTCCTACATATATATTTCCTAAATATTTCAATGTATTAAACACGAGGTTGAGTTCTAATTCCATCAAAATAGAACCCATTCATTTGATCATAAGCAGTTTAAATATACTCTCCCAAAAATGAAACGCAAAGTTACATTTCGTCGTCGGTATATCCTCGCTCTAACATCGCCTTGTTGCAACAAGAACCGCGACACGTCGCTGAACCAAACTGCTCTCCGGTGTTGCTGTTTCCATACCGTCAGTGCCTGATCCATTAAAGTTGGATTTCAAGGTGTTGGCGTATTTCAAAACAGAAGCTCTAACGGGGACGTCTGCCTCGTTATTCGATTTCACGTAGGCGTTTACCTACTGTCTGGTACGAGATTCTACGCCGTCCGGGAATTGCTGATGCAGTAGAGGTCGCTGTTGAAAACCATTTACACCAATGATGTAACCGAAAGTGGCGATCAAGGACAGGTGGGGTCACTCTTGTTTGGCCTGAGCTAGGGCGGTAACGTGTTGGACTTTGTTGTCGGTACCCATCCCAAAGGCGAGAAATGGAACCAAGACAAACATTCAGCAACCTGGCTACATCTGTCTTGGATTCACCTGCTTGTAATCGCCCAATAGCCTTGTTGTGTTGGTCTTCGTTCAGATGTGGCATCATTTGGTTCGTTGAGTGTTTACATGTACAACTGATTTGGAAACCGAGAACCCCGGGATTTTAAAGACCTTAGATCTAGGTTCCATGCAAAAAACTCGCGAAGTTGTTAAATTCATGTTTTTTGGTACAATCAAGCGATAACAAAATTTGACAAAAAGGATGACCAGTAACAATTAGTGACCATACCTTTAAAATCAATGATGAATTTCTTTTATCCTTACATAATGGCATTGAAAACAAGTAAGATTTACCGAAACAACGACCTCGTTCAAACAAAAAATTGATGAAAAATGAGTTGTGCGTTTCTTTTTTTGAAGAGTATATTTCACGTAAAAAGGGGCAGGGGCATAACTCCTGCACAGAAGTATTTTCTGACGACATCGCGTTATTTTTAAATATCAATGGCTGTTATTTAAAAACTGGTGAATTTATTTCAATCTTCCATGATTGACCGATTTCTTTGGCTATTATCTTTCCCGTCAATTTTAAAATGGGTATATATCCGAGAACCCGCAAGTTCAAAAATATCAATAGTGTAACACATGGACTGTCGGAATAGGGAAATGAAATGAAATGGGGTTCAACGTCCTATTGTTCTGCTCCTAAACTGGGTTAATGAAGAAGAGCATACGCCATACTGTGCGCTATGAGGGAAATTTAGCCCGGACAGCGGCGCTACAGCGTACACTTACATTGAATTCCAACTGCCAAGGGTTCGTTAACGTGCATGCCAATGTGTTCACGGGACCTCGGTTTTCTGTGGGGATTGGAATTACGAGATATCAATCGCTGCCTAAAATCACAGTGGTGTATTCAAAGTGCGGTGAGAAGAAAAGTCTATAACTCAACTAAAGTACATAATTATTTCTGTTCGTAAAAAGCCTTCTATTTGATACTGAATTCTGAAAATAGATGTTATCTAAGGGAGGTAACTAAAAATACTCTCTTTACGCAGATCACAATTTATACAGATTTTATGCAGGCGTATTTATTGAATTTAGAAGCAATGAAAGTTGTATCGTTGAAAAAGTGATCAGCAATGAGATTTTAAGATAGTCACATCTTCTGCTATGATTGATTAAGGTAGAATGTACAAACTAGATGTAGATGTTCATTATGTGAATGTCTCAGATTGATATAGCTGTAATTAAAATCTAAATTATAACACCAGGTAACACAACCATAATCCATCTTTAACCGAAAGCGGGCGGAGGTGGTTGCCGAATTATTGAAATAACATTAAACCATATGATAGTCCCGAAATTACCAAGTTTGTGTCGAGTAGACTTTAAACCTCTCTCTCTAGGTTGGGATGGCCTAGTGGTCTAGAGTGCCGCGCTTCGACCTCTAGCTGGCCGGTCACCTCTGGCTTGCAGCTGTGGTTTCGAGCCCTGGTGTGAGCGTATGTGGGGTGGAGATAGGGGCGCCTTCTCAACCTCGTGGGTTTCCTCCGGGCACTCAGGTTTCCTCCCACTGCTAAAAGACCCCTACGCGCAAGCGAATTATTGTAATAAAATTATAACCATATGTTAGTCCCGAAATGGCCTAGTTTGTGTTGAGTGGACGTTAAACCCCATTTCTCTCTCTCTTTCTCTAAACATATAACCCCGTATGCAGGGGCGTAGCCGTGAAATATATATTGGGGGGGGGGGTCCGCAACCGTGCGGGGGGTACCCCAATAAATTTTGTTTAAAGTCTCAGTCTTCTGTTAACATCACACCAACAATACAATGTTTATCATGTTTACAGACATTAGCACCGGTCTTCCCCGAGAGGCGAAGAAGCGTGGCTTACTTACCCCACCTAAGAAAATTTTGGAATATTTGACGGCTGTAAACACTTTTTGCTCAGTCCATGAACAAAGCAATTTCAAAGTGGCCTGATATAGCCTAATTAAGGTGGCTTGCTGACTCAAATTCCAATCACTCGTTTACACCCACGAAGACGGACCGTTGGGAGAAAATTTTGAAAATTGACCTGCCACATACACGTTTTCCTGCTATTCCAGCCTGTAGTCTGTGAATACAACAACTTCAATTTGTTCCAATATAGCCTACCTACCTGGCTGCCCAGAACCAACCAATCGTCGCGGGCTATGGGAGACTCACCCTCTCGGAGAAAATTTTGAAAATTTAACCACCGCAAATGCGTTTTCTGCTATTCTAGCCTGTGTGAGCAAGTCCAAAAGTATCCAATGGTTCTGTAACCGAAATCCCACTCTGAATTCCAACCATCCAATCACACTGTTGCAGTTGGATTCACAAAGTAGAGTGGCCCCAGACAAAATGTTTTAATCAATTGTCAACGCAGTACAAATTCGTGGTATTCAATTAAAAGAAAAGTGAAATAAGTGTTTTATTAGGACTCGATGACAGTTAGGGAAAAAAAACTAGAAATGCCCGAAGCAGGTTTACGGGCTGCGGCCAGTTTTCTTCGACCCCTCAAGAAAATTTGGGAATATTTGATGGCCACAAACGCGTTTTACTCCTATTCCAGTCCTAAAATTAGTGTTTTATTAGATTTCGGGCACTTTACTTTGATCCTTGCGTCAAAGTCAACTCGCTGATTGGATCCTAAACGAACAAATTCAAGTTTTTGTAAAGATCTATTTTTCTACGCGTGGGTATATTTTTAAGTGATTCGGTCATCCAGGCACGTAAAATCAGGGGCATACGACACAAATAAACGAGAAATTTCGCGCGTAGGAATTACATGTCATTTTACGGGAAAATGGCTATCCCGATTCACCAGAGAAATTTCTTCAAAAATTTTTCTGGTTTCGAGATTGGGAATCTGCCGACGTTTGCCGAGTGTATTAGACCGGTCGGAGCAGTACGGTAGGACGATAAACACCATTTCGTTTATTCAAAGAATTTAAATGAGCCAGACAATTATGTAAATAGTCGAACATAGAAATAAACGTGCTTTTTAGTCATACGTAACATGATAAATATCCCCACCCCGTCATTAAATACGGTTTCGTAATTTTGGTCGGGGCACAAAAGTAGGACGTTTAACCCTATGTCATTGGTTGTTTTCCGAAGGTCTATAGATATTAGTACCGCACCCCACCTACCCCTTGCCTTCTACTGACCTTAACTTATCAATAATTGATCACGTAAATAATTAATTTCCGTCCTATACCGCTTTGAAATATGGTGTTTCCAACTTGGAAATAGTAAATACCACGCCGTCGTGTTCGGGTGTACAAGTGGGAAAATCAACAAGACTGTCAATACCCCGTCAATGATTATTAAAATCCCTAATCATCATTTGTGAAATTTAAATCGGTAATAGCAATATAAGTCCATAGAAAGCTCTGTTCAGTATTTACAATGATGTGGTGAATTAAAAATTTATTCAAATCCAAACCATATAAATAAGCCTGTGTAACGCCTACTTTGTCATACTTTGGATGGGCCTCTTTTAAATCAAACTGAATTCAAGCTAGGAAATAACTACATATACCGTTGATGGTCTATATTGGTTTAGTTTTCTTAATTAAAAGTTAAAATATTAATCTTAAGAACAATTTATCGTATGTAAAACCGTGAAAAATTAGATAAAGTCTATTGTTGTTGTTACGATATGTAGGTATATAGATATTTTAAATTTAAAAAAAAAACGTAGGACGTTACTCCCGATCAGACCAAGTTTGTGCCAAGTGGACGTTAAACCACAGTCACTGGAACATTTTTACAAAACAACTTATGTTCCCCAGCCTGGACAATACTGTCTACGCTCTGTCCAAAGGAAATAAAATGAAATGGGGTTTAACGTCATACTCTTTTGCACCTAACCTGGGCTAATGGAAGACGGGCATACGCCATTCAGTGTGCTATGAGGGAAATTTTGCCCGGGCTATGGCCTACTCTTATATCGAATTCCAACTGCAAAGGCGTCTTTTACGTGCACTCAAATGTGTACACGGGACCTCGGTTTTTCGTCCCATCCGAACGACTAGGCAACTGTCCTTGTCAGGCCCTCCTTCTGCATCCCTGACAAGGGGAAATCACGCCGGAAAATCGAGATGAACTTTCTCGGCCAGGCTAACAGGACGTGGCAATATATACGCTTATGGTTAGCCATTTCCAATATTTATTCTGATTGAGGTCAGTAGCTTTGCAAATCTACAATTTCCATTCCTTAATAACTCATCTGTTTATCAAAAAAACAATCTGCTTAAAATGAAGATCTATATTTCGTTTCGGTTTGTTTTACACTTTCGATGACCTACACTCCATGAAAATCTGACCAGTTGTAGCGTCAGGGGTCGAACCTATGGCGCCATGCACTGATTAATAAATCGGGGTTGACGTTTCCAGTGGTTTAGCCACATGTCCATGCATCGAACGCCTAGAACTTGCCGTTTCATTGGCTAATCCCTCACTTCAACCTGAATGCCCATGATGTAACAACTCTTCCAGATCATAGTGTAGTAATGACAAGTAAACCGAAGTTTTGAACTACAAAAAAACGACATGAAATAGGATCTATGTTTTAATCAGATTGTGAAATGATTTTTTGATAACTGGATTCAAAACCAGCTTGAAAAATATAAAATGTGTATGTTGTCCATTCAGAATATTAAGACAAAATTACGAGAAATCGTGACACTTTTTTTGTCAATTTCACTATGACGAAGGGAATTTGAGATCATTAGATTATTGAAACCAGCAAGGGTAATTTTATATATCTTCCGGGTCAATTACTTTAAAATCAACTAATTACATGACAATAAAAATAGGTTGCCAGGCAACGAAACATACGCCCACACAGCAGCCAAATCGTCCGGGAAGTCAACAAGAGTTGTCGCATATTAAGGAATTATCAGAAAATCATTAGAATTTGTTTGTTTTTTATAATCAAACGGGTTTTTTTTAATTAGATAATAATTGTGACCTCCAGAGGGACCACAAGCTAAAAAGGGTGATTTTTCGTACAATCAGGGGACATAATTCAGGAAGTAATGACCCGATGGGCGCAAATATCGAAAGGAACCAAGATCTTTGGGTTATAAACATACATGTCAAGTTTCATCAAAATCTATTCAAATTGTGATCTCTATAGGGTCCACAACCTTGATATAACATATTTTCACACCATTCGTGTACTAACGGCGGCCATTTTGTCCGTCAATTCTAATCCGATTTTCACGTAATTCAAACTCTCTCTTCATTACCATGTAACGGTGATATAGTTTTTTTAAATCGGATAATAAAAGTGATTTTTCGGACAATCCGGGGACATAATTCGGGAAGTTATGATCCAATGGGCGCAAATATCGAAAGGAACAAAGATCTTTGGGTTATAAACATACATGTCAAGTTTCATCAAAATCGGTTCAAAATTGTGACCTCTATAAGGTCCACAACCTTTATAAATACTATTCAAAAAAAGTAGGGGATATTTGATTTGGGGGGCATAATACTAAAATATGCAAATGACTACGAAAAAAAGTCACTATAGAACCTAACAGAAGAAATATTTCCAGTTACATGTGACGTCCAAACGCACCAATAGCTACCGCATGGAATGCAGATGATGCTTGGGAACATCATCGGGGGTCCAACCCAAGATTTGCACGACTCTGACTTTGAATGTTACAGTCATTGTGGCATTGAATTCCAGGGTGGAAACATCAGTTTAATTGTTTAAGTGACCAGAAAACAAATTTTGATATGCGTCGGCTTACCCAAAATGAAAGGTTACGTGCCCTTGTCATGCTACGGATCGGCACAACACAGGCGGTTTTGGCGCGGACGATGAATGTTTCTCAGTCTGTCATAAGCAGGCTATGGTCCAGATACCGTGATACACAATCTGTACAGGACAGACCACGCTCAGGTCGACCAAGGGCGACAACTCAAGCCCAGGATCGATTTATCCGTACCTTGGCCTTGAGAAATCGTGTCATCACAGCAAATCAGATCAGCGCTCGTCTTCAAACAGACACTGGTGTGAGAGTGAGTGGCGTGACGATTCGGAATCGACTGCATAGGGGTCACCTTCGCGCCCGACGTCCTCGCGTGATCCCTTGTTTGAGAGATCATCACATTCAGGCAAGACGTCGTTGGTGTAGGGATCGTCAACACTGGGATAATCGACGCTGGAGCAATGTGATGTTTTCAGATGAGTCAAGGTTCACTGTTGATTTTTTGGACAGACGTAGGAGGGTGTGGCGTCGCCGAAACGAGGACTTCCAAGACGTTAACGTCCTCAGACATGATCGATTTGGGGGTGGTTCTGTTATGGTGTGGGGAGGCATCACTGCTGCTGGAAGAACGGCTTTACATGTTGTTTCAGGGCGTGTTACAGGCCAGTACTACCGGGACAACATCTTGGCAGTCCATGTTGTGACGTTCGCACGACGTCATGGCCGCCGTTTCATCTTCCAGGATGACAACGCAAGATGACACAGGGCCAGGATCGTTACAGGTTACCTCCAACAACAGAACATCACCACATTACCTTGGCCAGCACTGAGTCCCAACCTCTCCCCCATCGAGCATGTCTGGGACATGCTTGGACAGAGGTTACGTCAACGTCAACAACGCCCTGCCAATGTCCAAGAACTTGCTGCTGCATTGCAACAGGAATGGGACAATCTGGACCAAAATGACCTTAGACGTCTCATTAGGAGTATGCCACGTCGGATCAATGCTTGTTTGGCAAACAGAGGAGGATTTACCCTGACTTTGTTGTGATGCTGTGGTAACTTTGCTGTTTGACCCCGGGTATCATTTTACCCTTATAATGGTCAGTCTGTGCCTTACTTAGTCTAACGAGCATTTGGAATAAATCGATGAATGTGAACTTCATTTCATTTTGTCATTTGTTTCTTCGTCAGTTTCATTAGGTGACTTTAATAACACTTAAAAATCAAATATCCCCTACTTTTTTTGAATAGTATAACATATTTTCACACTATTCGCGTACAAACGGCGGCCATTTTGTTCGTCAATTTTGGTCCGATTTTCACAAAATTTAAACTCAACCTTCATAACCATGGAATGGTGATATAATCAAACGGTTTTTTAAATCGGATAACAATTTTGACCTCCAGAGGGACCACAAGCTAAAAAGGGCGATTTTTTGGAAAATAAGGGGCCATAATTCAGGAAGTTACGATCCGATGGGCGCAAATATCGAAAGGAACCAAGATCTTTGGGTTATAAACATACATGTAAAGTTTCATCAAAATTGTGACCTCTATAAGGTCCACAACCTTGATATAACATATTTTCACACTATTCGCGTACAAACGGCGGCCATTTTGTCCGTCAATTTTGGTCCGATTTTCACGAAATTCGATCTCAACCTTCATAACCATGGTATAATCGAACGGTTTTTTAAATCCGATAATAATTTTGACCTCCAGAGGGACCACAAGCTAAAAAGGGCAATTTTTCGGACAATCAGGGGCCATAATTCACGAAGCTACGATTCGATGGGCGCAAATATCGAAAGGAACCATGAACTTTGGGTTATAATCATACATGTCAAGTTTCATCAAAATCGGTTCAAAATTGTGACCTCTATAAGGTCCACAACCTTGATATAACATATTTTCACACTATTCGCGTACAAACGGCGGCCATTTTGTCCGTCAATTTTGGTCTGATTTTCTTGAAATTCGAACTCAACCTTCAAAACCATGGAACGGTGATATAATCAAACGGTTTTTTAAATCGGATAACAATTTTGGCCTCCAGAGAGACCACAAGCTAAAACGGGCGATTTTTCGCACAATCAGGGGCCATAATTCAGGAAGTTACGATCCGATTGGCGCAAATATCGAAAGGAACCAAGATCTTTGGGTTATAAACAGGCATTTCAAGTTTCATCCAAATCTGTTCAAAATTGTGACCTCTACACTGTTCACAAGCTAAAAAAGTGATTTTTCGTACAATCAGGGGCCATAACCCATGAAGTTACAGTCCGATACATGCCAATATCGAAAGGAACCGAGATCTTAGGGTGATAAACCTATATTTTAAGTTTCATTGAAATGAGATAAAAATTGTGACCTGTAGACTGTTCACAAACAATTGTGGACGGACGAACAGGGGCGACGACAATATACGTCCACATGAAAATGTGAGCGTATAAAAACATGGTAACGCCCCTCCCCCTTGAATGAATTCCGATCGATGCTTGACCAACCATAATCAGTCCTTCAAAACCACATCGTACAACTGGCACAGACTAACAATGACATTTATAACTTTTAGAGGTTATTTAGCAAACTAATTGGTCTCCCGTTTTGATAAATTATCTGGGTTTGTTCGCTTTAGGTAGTACAAAGATGTTAAGGATCACTGTGTTTATGTATAGATGCCCACCCTTAACGAACGAACGAACGATTGAATTGAAAGATCAAACTAAGAAAGTTAAATTAAATGTAGTTGAATAGCCACCACTTCCACAGACTCCACAGTGTTTCGTTTGATTAAACCTAATCGACTTAAAACTGTAGTAAACGGAAATAATTTCTATTCCAAATTATGACTGGTCAATAATTCTATAAACAACCAATAGCTAACTGCGTAATAATATCATTAGCCTTTAAACAGAGTTGCATCAAATAATTTACATAACGTTACATCATGACTCGCGATTTTATTATGCCCAGTTGATTGAGCGTGAAAAAATAGACACACTCCCTCAAAAATTACAGTATTGGAAGCCAATCCAGCAATGGCCATTGAGGGGTTTCTCGGCACATTGCTTAAGGAATATACAACTTCCACTACTAGTATCAGGTTTTATATTGTTTTTTAACACGGACACAACTTCTAGTCCAACGCTTTGTTATAAAACAATTCTATGGGATTCAAATTACTTTAATAAGTTTTTAATATTTTCTAAAATATCATTTTGATTTGTTATCTGCCTTGAATTGTTGTCGTCAGGTATCATTTTCCAGATTTAAAGGAAATATTTGGAAGATTGCTATCCATGTTCAATATATGTAGCTATAGATCTTAGAATCAACCCTCTGATGGGTGTCTACATGATATTTACAATTTCATCTGATAAAGCATCATCGTTATCTTGCAGAAAATCACGCGGAAAAAGTAATTGTCTAAAATTGCCTTTGTTCTTTCCCTTTGCCATTTATTCATAAACTACAGGAAATAGTATTTTATTTGATATTGTGTAGCAGGTAATTTGAGAAATGCTTGTTCGTTAATAATAATAATAATAGATCAATGAACTAGGTGTTATTTCCAGTTGCTTTAACTCAATTTCACAAATTATATTTAAATAAATGTGAATAGGATTTTCTTGACTTATTTAGTGGCAATACAATCTGTCTTCGTTGAAAGGTAAACATTTGTTTATGGATTAACGCCGTTTCCGATACCGATCAAGGGTTCCGCTGTTGGCGACATGCGCCAAATATAGCATTAAATAAACAACACAAGTTACGTTTAATCTTTTTATTTTATTTTGACCTAAATCAAAGCAATTTAACTCTTTTATGAATAGAACAAGATACAAAGAGTTGTACGACGGGTCCCCCATACTGTCGAAGACAACGTTAACTTTATCTTAGATGGTCACAATGGCGACCGTGATTAGTCTAGTACTGACCTTATCCCATATAAACATAGCATAGTACCAACATTGTTATACCCCGTCAGTCCGGTTTGGGTCCTTACTGCGCTGCTAAGACGAAGGAAAATGATCTCGGAACGCATCGAGATCGTCATAAAGGCGGTAATAGCGGGGTGGAAACGCTAGATATCGTGCTGTGGTCTTCATGGTTGCCAATGATCACCGAGTCACGGCGTTTGTTTTGGCATAGAATTAGAATGGTTTTCGACATGTTAAAAACAAACGCCAATGTTTGGCGATCTGACCTACAAAGCTGTGAAATCGCAACTTTTTTCAAGTTTGTAATTTTTGGGACAATTTCTCACATTGTGTACATGTTTGCCGGCGACCTCATGCATTTTCAGGTCGCCGTACGGTCGCAGCAGCGCCGTAAGGACGCCACCCCGGTCTGACGGGGCTCTTGCTGAATGTTGGTGTGAGCTTTTTCAAACAAATATACTTAATCATGGCCCTTCTTTCGCCCTTCTCTTTCCTATAGGAGGTACATTTGTACTAGCGCGTGGAAGTCGTGTGTAACATGTTAACCGCACGCGGAGTTATTTTTCTAGCAACACGAGCAGATTGGCTGAGTTTGGGCGATCAGTTCATGGTGGGGCCCTAAGCTTTTGGTACACGCCTCGTAACAGTACAATTTAAGTACAAATCTTTACGCCTTGCTATACCAGCTAGGTTTTGTGACATTCAATTTAAAAAAGTAACGTAATTTCAGGCGCGGATCCAGAGGGGGGGTTTGGGGGGTCCACCCCCCCCCCCCCCCTGCTAAGCGACATAAAAAAAAAATAATGCCTTGCATCAATGAAATTAAATCACAAAGTGATACTACATCAGTATAAAATTGATTTCTCTGTTTAAAAAGCTCAATTTGTATGTATGACTATGTAATTTAGAGACGATGATGGCAGATTTCCGTGACAGAAACCTGGCAAACCCCCTCCTGCAAAAATTCCTGGATCCGCCCCTGAATTTTGTTGATTTCCTATCTCAAATGCTTTTCTCTACCTCCCATGTAAATATTTTTTTATATGTGTTACACACAACTACTGTTGATAATGGAGATAAGATCATTGTTCACCAAGGTGTCATAATATTTGCCTTACAGTTGCGTGACTCTGGGACAATGGAGTGAATTAATGAATTTCGGGGATGTCTGTCAATCCAATATACTTCTAAATATGGAACGACGTTTTATTTTATTCTTAGTCTATATCTTCTTTTGTCGGGCCCTTTGATATAAGTACCCAGTTCTAGCGAAATGACAGAAATAGGGGTATAAAAGTGAGTCATTCAAGGGAAAAAAGAATATTTGAACCACCCACACTAAGCTATAGAAATAAAGATATAGCTCGCGGTCCACTATACTTTTTCTCTAGGAGTTCGTTATAATTGTTTTTACTTATCTTTCCAGACTTTAATTTTATATTCGACATAGTCTATCTATTAAACTCTTTTACTTCTCCGCTCATCAGTTATAAACAGTGTCATATTGTTTACGTTGTATTATTTAAAGCGATATTTTTCTACCATGTTGATTCTCTAATTATTTTGTATTATATATATAAATCCATTCTTATTATGATGTAAATGGTGTCATGACAACGACGGCATATTGAATAGGACTTTATCTCTGCTAACAATGTACAGTAAATAAAGGAAGCGGATTTCAAAGTCGTGTTGGTTTTTGTATAAGATTTAGGACAACAACACAGTAGTTTGTTATTAAACTGATGCGGATCCAAGGACGTGACGGTGAAGAGGCGTCTACTCAGTTTAAAGTGGCGCTAAGTCTGTTATGCAAGCCAACTTAATTAGTCGCAATGAATCAGCTTCTAAGCATACTGATTTAGAAATTCTACCAGTTTCGGCTCTGTCGCGTAAATCGTCTTGAATAATGTCCGCTCTTTATCTCTAGCTGTAAACAAACGTTATTTTGCTCATTTTCCGGTTCAGACGTTGTATTTTAGAAATGTGAGCTTTGTAAGTTTCAGTACAGAGGCTGTGTTTTTAAAAATTAATAACGATATTGATACTTTAACCTGCGGAAATTAAAACCATACGATCAGCGCGTCCATGGTAATTCCTGATTGACTATATCTAACACAAATACGGAGAGGCGCGTCTTACAATTTTCAACTGATTTTCGAATCATATCTGATAATCATCAGTCTGCGGTACTGAAGTCTGCTCGGTCATAGCTACCGCGGCCATATAGGTACATGGATAAAGACGCATATTTTGCGATCTGGAACGCGAATTCAAAAGTTATGGGAGCAAATTAAAGAGGTCCCATTAATAATAAAATTATGCTTTATTTCGTTTCCGCAGTATGGTTTTATGTCTGATGTGTCCATATTTATAAATAATGACTATTTTTTTAATAGTTTGTGTTGAATTGTTGGTCTAGAATCGAAGAAAAGTCTTTTTTTAAAAAGAATGTCCATGATTTCAGGAGGTACACAATCGTGAATTTGGGCGATCGCCTACTAAATATACGGCGTTGCATATAGCTTCATTTGTCCAGGTCTTGTCCAAATTCGAAATTGTCAATCCCATACATTATATTTATTTCGATGATTGTTTTATGTTGGGCTCTTTGTGGTTATAATGGTAATCATCGAGGTGTTAAAAAAAATGTTATAGACAAATAATGGATTCAGCATTGAAGTCATTGGGCAGAGAATGACTTGTTCGTTTGTCCCTGATTATGTCTACTACATCGTTAACACAGTTCATCACGTGCATTTTGCATACCGATAGTTCATTGGTTAATGACGCTATTTTACCGACATTTTGCCTTATAGTTTGGATGCAGCTATGGCGGGTGTGGCGGAACCAGGCAGGGTTAGCTTACTCTTCCGGACACCTGTTACCACTGTTTGTCGTGTATTTTGTATACGGGGAGCAGTCCATTTGCTTAAAAGTTTTTTTCAGGCTTTCGAATTCTGTCTAACGGTTTGCAATGTTCGTACTTGGTTTTATTTTATTTTACATTTGTTTTATTGTTTTTTTCCGGGCGTTTGTTTGTCCTGTATACATGGAGTGTATGTATAGCATTACATTTAAAGGCACCTTCTTTATCTATGGTTTTTATTTTATTTCGAAGAAAACATCCGACATCATCTCGTTTAAAGGGACAATCCCGATAAGAACAGAGTCTCAAAAATTAAAGTCCGAGTATTTATGAAATTTATTGACCAAAATATAGTCTCAAAATTTCAGCTCAAAATATTAAGTCGTTTGGACGTAAACGTCAACACTGCTTATCCGGACACATAACCCTTTTAAGATTTCGGGTCAATTTTTTCATTCGGTGACCTGATAATCGATTAATGTTTCTTGAGAGGTCTATACAGTGAATGACCCATGCCCTGTACTTGATAACAAAAGGTAAATTTCACCTACATATTATTTTTATAGAAAAAAGTCTGGTTTTATCCAGATTCTGTATAATAAAACGTTCTCCATTTCCAGATGAAGACTGTCAGGTTTAAGTTATTGACAAGCGCATCACAAATATCGGGTTAGTAGGTGGGCCTTAGGTTATGGATTTTAACACAAAATTAAGCAGTTTTATTCCCCCAAAAATTATCGGGATTGGCACTTTAAGTTTGTTTATAGGCGTTGCCATTGGCAACAGCTCGACAGAGAAGCGTGATATCTTTGTATATCCTTATAGGTAAAGGCAAGTTGTTCATGTCAGTTTTGTTTTATTTTAGTTAAATTTTATTTTCAAAGGAAACATCGAAATACATCTCTTTTAAATTTGTTTATTGTCGTTGTCCTTGGCGGTAGCTGATACGCGTTGCATAAAAACCTAACCATTAAAGCAGTTAACCGAATTACTTGACACACGTTTTTGCCTGAATGCCTCCACCGCAGACACACTAATTAACTCCAATTAATGTAATTAAAGTTTAATTCGTTTTATTTATTTTTCTGATTTTTACGTTATAAAGAATGTAATCAAATCAATGAAGATTGTTATATACTATTCAAAAAAAGTAGGGGATATTTGATTTTTAAGTGTTATTAAAGTCACCTAATGAAACTGACGAAGAAACAAATGACAAAATGAAATGAAGTTCACATTCATCGATTTATTCCAAATGATCGTTAGACTATGTAAGGCACAGAATGACCATTTTAAGGGTAAAATGATACCCGGGGTCAAACAGCAAAGTTACCACAGCATCACAACAAAGTCAGTAACGGGTAAATCCTCCCCTCTTTGCCAAACAAGCATTGATCCGACGTGGCATACTGCTAATGAGACGTCTAAGGTCATTTTGGTCCAGATTGTCCCATTCCTGTTGCAACGCAGCAGCAAGTTCTTGGACATTGGCAGGACGTTGTTGACGTTGACGTAACCTCTGTCCAAGCATGTCCCAGACATGCTCGATGGGGGAGAGGTCGGGACTCAGTGCTGGCCAAGGTAATGTGGTAATGTTCAGTTGTTGGAGGTAACATGTAACGATCCTGGCCCTGTGACATCTTGCGTTGTCATCCTGGAAGATGAAACGGCGGCCATGACGTCGAGCGAACGGCACAACATTGACTGCCAAGATGTTGTCCCGGTAGTACTGGCCTGTAACACGCCCTGCAACAACATGTAAAGCTGCTCTTCCAGCAACAGTGATGCCTCCCCACACTATAACAGAACCACCCCCAAATCGATCATGTCTGATGACGTTAACGTCTTGGAAGCGCTCGTTTCGCCACACCCTTCTACGTCTGCCCAAAAAATCAACAGTGAGCCTTGACTCATCTGAAAACATCACATTGCTCCAGCGTCGATTATCCCAGTGTTGACGTTCCCTACACCAACGACGTCTTGCCTGAATGTGATGATCTCTCAAACAAGGGATCACGCGAGGACGTCGGGCGCGAAGGTGACCCCTATGCAGTCGATTCCGAATCGTCTGGCCACTCACTCTCACACCAGTGTCTGTTTGAAGACGAGCGCTGATCTGATTTGCTGTGATGACACGATTTCTCAAGGCCAAGGTACGGATAAATCGATCCTGGGCTTGAGTTGTCGCCCTTGGTCGACCTGAGCATGGTCTGTCCTGTACAGATTGTGTATCACGGTATCTGGACCATAGCCTGCTTATGACAGACTGAGAAACATTCATCGCCCGCGCCAAAACCGCCTGTGTTGTGCCGATCTGTAGCATGCCAAGGGCACGTAACCTTTCATTTTGGGTAAGCCGACGCATATCAAAATTTGTTTTCGCGTCACTAAAACAATTAAACTGGTGTTTCCCCCCTGGAATTCAATGCCACAATGACTGTAACATTCAAAGTCAGAGTCGTGCAAATCTTGGGTTGGACCCCCATGATGATCCCAAGCATCACCTGCATTCCATGCGGTAGCTATTGGTGCGTTTGGGCGTCACATGTAACTGGAAATGTTTCTTCTGTTAGGTTCTATAGTGATTTTTTTCGTAGTCATTTGCATATTTGAGTATTATGGCCCCAAAATCAAATATCCCCTACTTTTTTTGAATAGTATATGACTCACATGGTTGTAATCACAAAAGCCCATCATATTCCCTACCTAAACACAAACCCGTCTACCCATATTGACTGGTGAATTGGAGCCGCCGTATCCTGACCCCCGCCTGAAAAAAACCCCATAAATATCAGATGTGTATGAAGTAGGAAATGCTGAATAAGTACACATACGTACATATAAATCGCATTTCTTTTGCATGTAGGTTATAATTTGAAACAAAAATATTGTTTAAACCACAGGGATAATTTCAAAATAGAAAGTAATTTATTATTAATCGCACCCTACTTGAAGTATATCAGTGATACAATTTCCCTTTGTGAATGGAAACCATTAGATATTAAAACTTTGACGTCGCGTATTATTTTACATAGTATCGACATTTAGTTCACGCTATAGCCATGAACATAATGGTACTCTTCTTCGTCGGGCTAATTATTTTATCGCCAGTGTTTGCGGATTGTCCAGAATATGTTTTTCGGTTGATTCCCTTTAAAGACTTATTAGTTTCTTCATACTTGATTCATTTTCCGGGATTACAAGTCGATGAATGCGGGGAGAAGTGTATTGAAATTGATAGATGCAAGTCTTTTTCTTATAAACCTAACCAGGATTTAAGTGACTGCTATTTGTTCGAAAAACGAGTTTGGTCCGGAAAGAACGCAACCTATGACCAAGGTTTGGTAACCTATTGGATGTTAGCTGGTAAATGACTTTAAATTATTGTTACAAGGGTTAATATTTGGTTCACTAAATTGTATAAGTTGCAGTGGTAGCTGATCATAGTCAGCCAAACACCTTGATAAATACTTCGTCTTTGTGGTTACAAATCACAAATCTGATAATAAGGTGATGGGATGGGGGGATATTCCAGCCTTACCATCGATAACCCAAACGGTCCCTAGAAGACAACACACGTCAAAAGATTTCGTTTTTGGGAACAAAGTTAGGTATATATTCCTCTCAGGAACCTTGATAATAGAGTGTTTGAGGGCGTATTTATAAACGTTTCCCAGACCCGTGGCTATGAAACTCTTTGTAGATGGAAACTCGCGATGAAAGTTGAGGGTACCACAGCCATTGTGGGTAGAGATATCGTTTGGCAATCAAACGATCTGAACAAGAATATATGTGAGGTAAACAGGCCATATCCTGAACCTTTTTCCGTAAGGGCGCTTTTTCAAAATTGCCGTCAAGATCTCATATATATAGTGACTATATGGGTTAAATAGTAACAATGATCATGTATGTTTGACCACTTTTTGCATTAGTTATTATTAGAGTTATTCCCAAACAAGCTGCGATTGTATTCCAGACTCTTGAAAGTGATAAAAATTGAGGACGCTCTTCACATGCCGTCAAAAATCGTAGATAAACTGTTTCTTAATATGCATGTATTAGGACTCGCAATGGTCTCATTTAGCATTAATTTTGATTAAGAGTTATTCACGGTGGTACATGGCAAGGAGTAGGGGTCGGAAGTCCAACCTCATGGGTTTCCCCGGGTCCTCCGTTTTCCCCCATACGCGCAACCGAATTATTGAAATAAAAAAATAAACGAATTGTTAGTCCCGAATTGACCCAGTTTGTGTCGAGTGGATGTTAAACCCCATATCTATCCCCTTACTCTCGGTTGTACGTGACGACGAATAGGGTCGCTTGTCCAACCTCGATAAAATTTGAACCCGGTTCTGTAGAAACCACACACTACTCGTGGTGAGACACCCTTTGCTAGAAATATTACAGTACAATTTACAAAACTCCAACATTATCAGAGCGAATCAATCCATCCACACTATTGGTAATTTATTTGAAGGTGTAGATTTAATATAAAACATCGATATTTTTTGTTCTCACAAACCTTTATTGTGCGTTCGTATTGAGATCATTAAAAAAAATTAACGCAATATTTTATATGTTATTTTATAGTTTAGACTGTTATTATTATGTAGTCGAACAGACACAGTCGATTGTATAAATGGATGCTAACATTTCTGACTCATTTCAATTTTTATACGCCCACATTTTCATGTGGACGTATTATGTCGTCGCCCCTGTCCGTCCGTCCACAATTTGTTTGTGGATTCTCTACAGGTCACAATTCTTATCTGATTTTGACGAAACTTGAAATATAGGTTTATCCCCATAAGATCTCGGTTCCTTTCGATATTGGCATGTATCGGATAAGAACTTCATGGATTATGGCCCCTGATTGTACGAAATATCATGTTTTTAGCTTGTGGACCCTATAGAGGTCACAATTTTGAACCGATTGTGATGAAACTTGACATGCATGTTTATAACCCCCAAATCTTGGTTCCTTTCGATATTTGCGCCCATCGGATCGTAACTTCCTGAATTATGGCCCCTGATTGTCCGAAAAATCGCCCTTTTTAGCTTGTGGTCCCTCTGGAGGTCAAAATTATTATCCGATTTAAAAAACCGTTTGATTATATCACCGTTACATGGTAATGAGGGTTGAGTTCAAATTTCGTGAAAATCGGACCAAAATTGACAAACAAAATGGCCGCCGTTTGTACGCGAATTGTGTGAAAATATGTTATATCAAGGTTGTGGACCCTATCGAGGTCACAATTTTGAACCGATTTTGATGAAACTTGACATGTATGTTTATAACCCAAAGATCTTGGTTCCTTTCGATATTTGCACCAATCGGATCGTAACTTCCTGAATTATGGCCCCTGATTTTCCGAAAAATTGCCCTTTTTAGCTTGTGGTCCCTCTGGAGGTCAAAATTATTATCCGATTTTAAAAAACGTTTGATTATATCACCGTTACATGGTAATGAAGACTGAGTTCAAATTTCGTGAAAATCGGACTAAAATTGACAGCTGTTCTTGTCAGGCCATCCATCCTTCATCACGAACAAGGGGAAACCACGCTAGAAAATCTAGATGAACTTTGTCACCCAATGCAGGGATCAAACACCAAACCTCAAGGCAACCAAGCCAGCATCTTACCCACTTAGCAACATGATCCCCAGTCGAATTTGAAGCCTACTGAAATGAACCTTTATAACCCAAATATCTTAATTCATTTCAATATTTGCACATATCAAATTCTAACTTAATGATGTAGGAAAAATCACTTTCGGTATTGCTTGTTCTCTATCCATCTCTCGAAAATGTGGGCGTATCCTGCCTGGCAGTGCCAGCCTATCTTTATATTTAGATATGATTAATTAGGTAACATTGGACATCATAGTTAAAATAGTGATAATAAATGCAGAATATCTGAAAATTTCATATAAATTGCTGTACTCTGGACCTAGATATTAATAATTCAATTTTATACTACCCTCGATCGCCATTACAACCGTTGTTACAATAACAAAATCTCGATTATCCACAACAAAACTTATTCAAATTCACCAAATATCGCAAGTTCATGATGGCACAGCGCGTTGATTTAGCTCTTGCATAATATATGTTTAACGTTTAACTGATATATTATTTTGTGTAGTTTTATTATTAAGTAAAATTAGCAACTGTCGCCTATTTTGCACATGACACAGCCTAATTCACAAAACTGGCTTGAATGATTTTTATACGCCCACATTTTTATGTGGACGTATATTGTCGTCGCCCCTGTCCGGCCACTATTGTTTGTGGACAGTCTACAGGTCACAATTTTTATCCGATTTCAATGAAACTTAAAATATATGTTTATCACCCTAAGATCTCGGTTCCTTTCGATATTGGCATGTATCGGACTGTAACTTCATGGGTTATGGCCCCTGATTGTAAGAAAAAATCACGTTTTTAGCTTGTGAACAGTGTAGAGGTCACAATTTTGATCCGATTTCGATGAAACTTGAAATGCATGTTTATAACCCAAAGATCTTGGTTCCTTTCGATATTTGCGCATATCGGATCGTAACTTCCTGAATTATGACCCCTGATTGTCCGAAAAATCATCCTTTTTAGCTTGTGGTTTCTCTGGAGGTCAAAATTGTTATCCGATTTAAAAAGCCGTTTGATTATTTCACCGTTACATAGTTATGGGGGCTGAGTTCGAATTTCGTGAAAATCGGACCAAAATTGACAGACAAAATGGCCGCCATTTGTACGCGAATAGTGTGAAAATATGTTATATCAAGGTTGTGGACCCTATAGAGGTTACAATTTTGAACCGATTTTCATGAAACTTGACATGTATGTTTATAACCCAAAGTTCTTGGTTCCTTTCAATAGTTGCGCCCATCGGATCGTAACTTCCTGAATTATGGCCCCTGATTGTCCAAAAAATCACCCTTTTTAGCTTGTGGTCCTTCTGGAGGTCAAAATTGTTATCCGATTTAAAAAAAAACGTTTGATTATACCACCGTTACATGGTTATGGAAGTTGAGTTGGAATTTCGTGAAAATCGGACCAAAATTGACAGACAAAATGGCCGCCGTTTGTACGCGAATAGTGTGAAAAAATGTTATATCAAGCTATAGAGGTCACAATTTTGAACCGATTTTGATGAAACTTGACATGTATGTTTATAACCCAAAGATCTTGGGTCCTTTCTATATTTGCTCCCATCTGATCGTAACTTCCTGAATTATATCCTGTGATTGGCCGAAAAATTGCCTTTTTATAGCTTGTGGCCCCTCTGTATGTCAAAATTATTATCCGATTTAAAAAAAAAACGTTTGATTATATCCCCGTCACATTGTTATAAAAGATGAAGTTGAATTTCGTGAAAATTGGACCAAAATTGACGGACAAAATGGCCGCTGTTTGTACGCGAATAGTGTGAAAATATGTTATATCAAGGTTGTGGACCCTATAGAGGTCACAATTTTGAACCGATTTAGATGAAACTTGAAATACATGTTTATAACATAAAGATCTTGGTTCCTTTCAATATTTGCGCATATTGTATCGTAACTTCCTGGTTAATACAGAAGACATAGGCGAAACAAAAGTAGCATCTAGTTTTATACGCCCACATTTTCATGTCGAGTCGCCGCACCTGTCCACCTACCTGGGCGTCCATCCGTCCGTCCACAATAGTTTGTGAACAATTTGTATCCGATTTTATTGAAATTTGAAATATAGGTTTATCACCCTAAGATCTCGGTTCATTTCGATATTGGCATTTATCGGTCAGTAACTTCATAGATCATGGCCCCTGATTGTACGAAAATTCACCCTTTTTTTGGCTTGTGAACACTGTAGGATCACAATTTTTACAAATTTTAAAAACCGTTTAAATACATCACCATTCCACCATAATGGAAGTGGAATTCGAATTTCGGGAAAATCGACATGAAACTGCTTGATAAAATGGAATACGAAGGTTGTGAACGCCCTAGAGGTTACCATATTTATCCGATTTTGATGAAACCTAAAATATATCTTTATATCCCAAAGCTCTAAGCCCTTTTAGTATTTGCATATTTCAGACCATAAGTTTCTGGATTATTGCCCCTGATTGTATAAAAAAATAGAGTTTGTTTTTAGCTTGTTTTCTATCCATCTCTTGCAAAATGTGGGCGTATCCTGCCTGGCAGCCGCTGGTTAATCATTTGCCATAGAATGTTTTTTGACTGGGAATTGGTTCCGGACCGGAGAAAAAAAATCCACAAGCATAGCGAAACGGACAATATCCCTGTGGGTTATCACTTACAATCTTCAAGTTATTTTAGCTGAAATTGTTCTACCATTTACACCATAGCTGTCAAAATTTGAAAGGTACTTTTATAACGAAGGTAGTTAATACTATTAGACCCCACAACGGTCACCGCCCTCTAGAATTGTTTTGATGAACATAATTTAGCCTATAATTAATTGTTTTGTTGTGTGATTGTATTTTTCAGAGACCTGTCCATCAGACTACAGATACAATGAAACGTATAATGTTTGTTATAAACCATATATGGCCGAGTCCGAAAAGATGAATTGGTTCGACGCTCAAAAGCGCTGCGAAGAAGATGGTGGTTATCTTTTCCTTGCCAACTCTGATGAAAAATGGCAGATCATTTATTCCCTGTTTGATGAAACAAACGTGACATGTATGTTAATTTTTAATATTATATCCCGTAGTAAATTAGTGGAATCTCATGCAAATTAATATCTCTTTAACACAGTTCATCTCGGCCGTTGAAACCCAGGATAGTCAGTTTAGAGTGAATGAAACACTTGGTGCATATACATATATTTAGGACAAAGATATAATTCAGACAGTGATATATTCATGGGCCACTCAAATCCATCCGACGCTACCGCTCAATTGATGGCATTAAACTACCCGAATTATAAGTAAGCACTGTATTGGAGAACCGTTTACTATATCTAGGGAACGCCGCGGCTATTTGGAACACTTGTTTCGGGTGGTTCAAATGTTAACAGGTTAAGAGTCGGCTTTAAGATATATTCCTTTGGCTTCCCAATTATGTAACCATTGTTTGGAGACCACATTGTCAACAACATTCACAAACTGATCAATTCAGAGGTTCACCATGCTCTTTAAATATGTTTTCATATAAGTAGGCCAGTTTGATTTTTGATAGTTATAGGTGAGTCTAATAGTAAGTTTTAATGTTGTAAGAATATCAAATATTCCAAAAGGAATTAGAGCACCACAATTTTAAATATATGTTAAGAGTGCCGCCTTGTTCTCTAAGATTGTACAAGCAAGATGACTAGGAGCAATAAAATAAAACCATTGCACATCAAGTGGTGACTGATGGGGCAATTATGTTATATCAAGATAGGCTACTTTGGGGAATAAGAGTGCATTGGGAACTTCAAGTTCAAAATTCGTGACATCGCGATTGGTAAAACGTCATCACATTGTTGTTTCTTATCTTTAATCACGAATCTATATGGTTCTAATTCCCCATTGTATTACAGACCCAGCATACACACGGGTTAATATTGGAGCTACGGACTTCTATAATAAAAATCAATGGCAATGGTTGGATGGTTCAAGTATGGATGAATTCTGGTCTCCTGGTGAACCAAATGATCTAGGAAGTATTGAAGACTGTGCTTGTTTCACATGGGACCGGAATCCAGAAGCATTATGCATAGACATATCTTGCTGGCCAAAGAGGCCTTCATTGTGCGAAATACCAATTCATCGCCCGGAAAAATAAGCATGTCAGAAATCTAGTAGACAATACTATTTATCGAATACAAACACATGGAAACATTAATTTCTACCAATCATCTATAAGTTGATGAAAGGAATGGCTATCTTTAACTCGTCTATTCTGCCATTTCGATATAATTAAGATGATCATTTATTTTCTATGATCATATGTAAAGAATATATCAAATTGCTAGAGTAAATACGTTGTGTAATTATAGTTGTTTTGTCGGCTTCTTGTATACACCTTGTCTCCACTATTCTCTTTTCCTGTAGTACCAATCCTATATAGTTGTCAGCTTTTGGACATATTTTCCCCCGATCTGAGAAATATGTATGCCCGGATTCTCCCGATATACTCATAAATTTATGAACTATAAATTCTAAACAGTATTCACAAGTGGCTGAAATAGGACACACCATATACGAAAATTAGAGCGGTGTGCTCGATCTCTAAAGTGTACTGCCGTCATTTTAAGGTTTTAGTAACCTACTACATGTTATTCCCTTGTCCATCATCCGTCAACTTTTAACATTTCTATTTGGCTGTTGAGGTTGTGGGGTTTTTCAAATTTAATAGAAGTCGGTTGGTGAGTTCCACCGAGGAAGAATGATTTATGTAATTGTTCGACGTATTCTCCTTAACCGCTTTTCGCCATAAATGCCTTAACCCTTTAGCGCCGACGGTATCAGATTTGATACCACTAATTAACTTAACTAATTAATAAACTAAGTTTTGAACAAATAATCTATCACCCGGTTTTTCATGACGAGAACGCCTATGGTATCTAATATAGTACCATACAGTACTGCTATATTGAGTACATGGGGTTCACTTGTACTTTCAAAGATGGTAGCTCCCACGATTGAGAAATTTAAATTTTTTGACCAGGGAAATTGGAGTATTGTTCAACAAAATAGTTAAGTTTACCCAAAATTAATATATTATTCATGTATATAAGAATACAGAGAAACTTAATAACAGTTCACAGTATATTCAATTGCAAACTTAATCGCTCAGTGTGTGGTGAAAAAATGTGGTATTAAATTTGCTACCGCAGGCATATTATCTGTCAAATATACCTGATCTTCTTCAAAAATAAATTCCAACATTTCCATCCCAACTGTCAATGTAATGTAAATTTATGTCTGAACAAAGATAGAAATTTGTTTTTTTAGCTTATCACAAATAAATATGATATCAAACCTGAGTTTTCCGATATATTTCTCAGTTGAGAAATGAAATGAAATGAAATGGGGTTTAACGTCCTACTCTTTTGCACCTAACCTGGGCTAATGGAAGACGGGCATACGCCATACAGTGTGCTATGAGAAAATTTTGCCCAGGCAGCGCCGCTACGGCCTACTCATATCGAATTCCAACTGCCAAGGGATTTTTTACGTGCATGCCAATGTGTACACAGGACCTCGGTTTTTCGTCCCACCCGAAGGACTAGGCAGCTGTCCTTGTCAGGCTCTCCTTCTGCATCACTGACAAGAGGGAAATCACGTCGGACAATCGAGATGAACTTTCTCGGCCAATGCAGGGATCGAACACCCGACCTTCAGGTTAGCGAACCAGCGCCTTATCCACTAGTCATCTTTCTCTAAAGCCTATGGTATCAAAATCGATACCTGTCCAAAATTTGGGAAATGATTTCTGATGAATTTTTTTTTTTGTGGATTAGGTTTATTCACACCCCAGGCATCATGAAAAAAACAATTTGTGAATTTTTGAAGACCTCCTTCATGGTTTAGGCTCTAAAGGGTTAAAGTAGTTTACAGGACAGATGCGCCTTAAACGGGGAAATTTACATTTCCACACACTGTCCATCCACTCAAAAGATGTGCATTTAAAAGTCCCCCTTTTTTACGATATACACAACGTACTCTGATAGGTCCCGTAAACATTCGTATACCAATGTTAGGGCGTAAACCTTGTCGAAAACCTTAAAGCACCACAATACCAAAATTTTGTTATTGAGTTTTCCATTATATCGATATATAAGTTATGACAGTGCCGAAGATTTACATACGACCAATATCGGGAAGATCTGATAGGCAAGTTATAAATATTAACGGAAAAATAAACAAAAGTGAAACGGGGACATGAAATGATTAGCATTGTAATAAACTTGGTGTCTGCATCACACGGAGCTAAATCTCCATTCTTTGCCATCTAGAAATGGACTGGCTTCGGAGGGGCAGTGAGGTTTTTAGGATGGGCACACTCGTTACAGTCTACAGTAGGTATTTTAGAGTATGTATACCCACTTTTTCCTGAACCCCCTGGTGTTAATTTGCTATATTGGAAAATCAACGAGTTTGACATTTTTTTTTATTCTATCACAAAGGATATATATGTATAAGGGAGATTACTTGTGTTTGCAAACAACACGATGCGTTCTTTTGAAGTTGAGAATCTACATGTATAGTCTTTATCGATAACTCACTGACATTTGTATTTTTCTCCAGGGTATGAATGCAATATAATATATAAAAGAAGAAAATAATTAAAGTGACATAAATCGGTTCCGCAAAATGTAATGTAATAAATTTTTTGTGTGCGGGGACGGGGGTGGGGTCATTTTGACGGCAAGTGTTGGTCATCAAAACCAAATAAAAATTGCACAAGCGGGAGTGTCCACAAGATACAATCAGGGGCATTAAAATATGTTAAGTTTCGTCAACGTCAGTTAAAAATTGTTAACTGTAGAGTGTCCACAAATATGGATGGGCGACGACATAATACACCCACATAGAAACATAGGCGTATAAAAAAGTTTTGGTTTATACATTAGTAGAATACAAAACATAATTTGACTCGTGTTCAGTTTCAAAATGGGAACCGCCAATCTGAAGCTAAGACCGTTCCGGTGGTCAAGTTTTCAAGTCTGAAATTTAAAAACAGTTGAGGTGGAGCAGCTAGTAGACAAGGAAACGGTGCCGGTGTTATCACGCCGTTGTACGACTTAAGCTTCACTGGAAGTAAAGTATTGTACTTTAAGATTTTGTTGCCTACTGGAAAAAAAGATGTTGATGCATTTTGTAACAAGTTGGTTGTTATGTTTGGCATGACTTTAAACGAATAATGTAAATTAGAATGCACGCTTGGAAATTAAATCGTATATCTTGTACATATGATTAAAAATTGGTGAGACCATACCAGTCAATAACCATAAATTTTGAAACATCCTTTAGAAAGTCAAATATTCTACAGTTGGATTAAAAATGCGGCCTAAACTCGTATCAAACAAGCCTTTGGTCACGTCATTATCATAATCGCGCTAAAAGTATTATTTTCCAACGGAGGGGGGGGGGGTCGAAATATACACCATTTAAGCCCTTTGAAAGATAAATGTAAATACATATTCTAATATTACGTTTAAGGCATAATATTTTAAAACAATAAAAATGTTGCACTATAATAAGGTATTTACTGATTGCTGAACAAGCAAGGAGAAGCGTTTATCAATATAAAAGAAAATACCTGTACAGTCGCGAGGCTATTTCCATTTTGGGTCAATTTATATTCGATAGCCGTCAAATGAGACGTTTACATAAAGATACATTCTTATCAATAATCTACGATCAATTTTATTCTTCTTTTGTTCCAACAACACGTAGTGTACCAGTACCTCAATTGTAGCACGGAGCACTTCTACAAAGCAGTGCTAATTGGTTAAAGACATAGATATGCATATGGTGGAGTATATCGGCATCCTAACAAGTTATGTGTAGTTTAATGGTCGAGTGCGAGATATTGCACAATGTATTGTACGAGACCATTACATGTAGACAACTTAAATTACAGACACTATCCAGCACGTGCATTTCAATGAAAAACGTCAATCGGGTACACTATTTCAACTTGTATGAATAGTGTACGGTTGGCACATTGCCTGTACCATTATTTGAAATAATAGTACGCCAACATCAAAGGATGACGTCACAGCTGTAAATCAGTTAAACATACGGTAAACGCCCAGAATATATTTTTCAGATGAGGGAATTCAAAAATCGATTAGTTGACATTTTCCAAAATGTGATCTGATGTAATGTAATTCCTTCTCGTACTTACATAACAGCACTTGAACGAAATGTTACATATTTAATCTTCGGGTGTGGTCCGGACAGAGCGTTTGGTGACTTACTGGCGTCCGACAGGTAATTATATCACGCATGTTCCTTAAGCAACGTTCGCGAGTTTTACAACATCTAAAGCCAGGCTGACACTTGCACGATTCCGTGGCACGCATTGGCACGACTCGAGTCGTCCGATTTGCGCAAACTCGTCGTGCCAATGCGGGAAGTGCGTAAACTATGCGTGAACTGGTCGTGTCAATGTGGACACTGATGGCCACAACAAAATCGTGGCCAAAGTCGTGCAAGTGTCAACCTGGCTTAACTGTTGCTTCAATACTCAGCAATTCCCGAACTTTGCGCCAGTTGTTTTTACACGTAACTAATTAGGATTGCCCAATCAGAGGTCGTGGCGCATAACACACTGTAAACAAACACGTTTACACCCGTTGAAAGTTTGTTTTTAAATTGAGAAACCCGTGGAAAACCAGTAACCTTGACATTGATCGATCTTTGAACTCTGTAACATGTAGACATTTTAGCTAAAATCGCGAGACTTGGTATTCACGACGAACGATGAATCTCGTAGGCTCCCAAGCTGGGCATGTGTAGCCCATCGAACTTTTAAGTAGGACTTGATAAGATGTACGTAGTTAAGGCCAGATCATGCCTTCTATTGAAGATGTACAGCACGTGGCCCTCAAAATATGCAGTGGCAAGCGGGCGAACAAGAAGTGGCAAGTCTTTTTCAAATAATATCTATATTTTACATTCCAAAAAATTTTAAATTCCATCACATTAATTCAAAGATCAAACAAGTTCCACAACCAATCAGTTAACAAATATTTCGATTATAATCCTTTATATGTAGTTCCTCCTTTGCAATGTAAGAAATATAATCGAGGAAAGATCTCAAGTACAATTCAAAAACTAAACGAAAATCACAACAAAAGAAGGAATACCATAATTTATTTTATCACCGTGTTAAAAGTGCATTAAAATGTTACCATCTGTGAAATAACAAACAATAAATAAAATCAAAATGGTAATTTGATTATCTTGGTGTCTTTCCCTTGGATTTTTTTTTGGGGGGGGGGGCAGAGAACACATGTCAAAAATGCCCACCAATACCTCCAAGTGACCACATGACTGTTGACTCAAATTTGATGATCTTTATGTCCATCTCCGGGTTGTTTGGAAGAAATTAAGACAACTTTGAACTCATGAACTTCAGCTGTCCACAAACACCCCTGTCCATAGAATTTATCGCATCGAAAATGGGCCCTAAGATCCCTGGGCCTTGAACCGGTACTAATATTAGCACAGTGACATACTTTTACACCATAAATGGCATGGAAACGTTGAAAATTGTAATAATTATAGTTTCTGTTGTGAGATAAAACTGACATCTTGGGAAAAGATTGTATAGGGTTACCCATGTAGTTAGAATTTAGAGGTGGCGAAAGGTTGTGCGAACAGTGTAGTTAGAAAATAGAGATATTGTAAAATGTGCTGGATATCTAAATGCATATCTGTGGGATTGGCGACGAATTACACTTTATGGGAAATTCTGAAAATTATACTGATTTAAAAGTTTTTAATGAACTGAGCACATACTTCGATTGTAGAGAATCAACAATACAAAGTAAATGTAAAGATGTTATAAATAATATATATATCCTAGCTTGTGTATCATGCATGCTTGAAAAGAAATTGGGGGTTAACGTCCTACTTATCAGCTCGTAAGACTGGATTCTTAAAAGAGACAACGAATTGCGTCTAAAAGAAACGATTGAGTACAAATCGCCGCACTATAGGTGGAAGTGTCCCACTACGAGACAAATTAGGCCATAAGAAAAACATCGCCTGTTGTTATGTCGCATGAGAAAGATAACAGAAATTTATTGTCGCTTAAATTGTCGCACTTTACACGATTTGTTATCGACGAAGTGACGATTTTATGACTAAGTCCCAGTGGAGGAAAAATCATCGTCAATATAGAAATGAAATACATTTCCTCCCGATGTTTTTTCCTAATACCTGAGTAGTCCCATTTTACTTCGGCTAGTCAAAGAGCTTCTGGGAATGTTCCCCAAATAAGTGCTATGAATCACTAGGGATGGCCCCCAATAATTTGGAAAGCTCCGGGGTATCTACGCGGATAATCTACATCATTGGGTGCATATTCTTGCTTGATCTCAGCCTCTCCTGTGGTGGCATATAGGCGGCACTATTGCCTAGGTCCGACTGGTCATTTCGTGCCTCGCTGATGATCTATCGTTGAGCCTTCGGAGGCCTCGGGAACAGGATTCGTCCGTGATGTACTACGATGGGAATTGATGTGCCTTGGGGCGTGTCGGGAACAGGTTTCCTGGTGTCCCGGAGAAGCTTATGGAGGCTGAGGAAAATTTCAAAGCTTGATTATTATATTCAATGCAATAATTTGTCAATATGTTTCGGTAATTATTTGGTTATTTTTCTTTCAGGTAGTGGATATACTTTCATTGGGGCGACAGACGTAGTAGAAGGTAAATGGGAATGGCTTAATGGTTGGTTCGAATGTAACATTGTAGAACCTTGATAAAATAATTCATCTGTCAACCCTCCGTGTGATAGATGAAATTTCTTCCCATTTCAATCAGCGTTGCAAGTGCGATTCTGGTCCACAATCGCTAACATTATGCAAAATTGACAATATTTTTCCATCAAAACAACGATTGATTATTGTTATTTATAATATTTCTGGCACAGTCAGTAACACTTAAGCATTTAATCCTACCTGAAACGGGTATAAATCATCGTATTTAAAATCGAGGCGTTAAGCCGTTACTAAGACCACCATCTTTTTTTTTGCAGTGATGTCTACGGCTGTCATAATGAAGGTGGGCGCTAATTATAAGACTTTATAACAGCCAATCTAAAACGCAATTACATGTGGAAAAACTAAATGACATCCACGAGGATTTCAATGGAGGTAAATGTCTTATATGGCTTCAGTAATTTAAATGCGAATATTTGGAGTTAGGCGATAGTTGTGCCACCGCATTGGCCTCTGTATAAGTTTAATTAGTTATAGTAGTATTAACTTATCTTATTTTAAAGATGTTATATGCATTAATAAAGAAATTGAATTTGCAACTTTGAACTAAGGGCCTCAAATCGTGGCTAAAAACAAACACATCAGTATATCCCAACGTTTTTAGCTACGTTCCCGTAGCTATGTAGGACCCAGCTGAACCGATTAACCTAGGTGGCGAGCATTGTACCGGGTTCCATAAGATTTCCTAGAACGGCCAGCTGTAGCTGGAAACACGCCACTCTTATTTGCGAATCGGTCATAATCCCAATATTATCGATTATCACATCGGGCATTTAAGAGTTCGTCTCGTTCATAAGATTTTCGGAAAAGGGGACATAATCCTGGAAACGAGATCAATAATTGATCCTTAAAGTTACGAAATGTAAGATTTGGTCGTCCGTGTTCTTAAAGTTAAAAAGATATGACAAAATGTAGCTGTCACCAACCGGGTGCATAGTTCATCACATTACACAAAATCCTAAATAGATTAATTATGTTCATTGTCTCGAAACTTTATTCATCTTCTTAAAATGTAATTACATATCAGCATATATCTACATGTATAGGTCATTAGGAGTTTCATTAATTAATTTATGGCTGACCGCCGAGCTAACTGCTCCAACATGTCTCGTTCCCACTACGCGCCAAACTAACGGGGTAAAATTTGTGACAGATTCTCTCGGACCTGGGTTTTAAGTTGGTTCTTGTAAGAATTCGACACACTCTATCCAACCAGCATGGCTATTCCTCGTGAGGCGACAGCTAATTCTAATGGGTGTGGGGGCAATTCAAAATAGAGGCTCATATTGGCGGGATACAGCTGAATGTCCGATTGTCGAAATAAACAATAGAATCTGCCTTTATTGTTTTGATCGACATAACGTGTGTACATTGACAGATAAATGTCCATTGTATCAGACTTTAAGAAAAATCATTATCCCACAAGAATATATACTTAATGATTTAAATGCATTGTTTATTCGAATTATGTCTGAACCTCACCTAGTCTTAGCTGTCTTCATACATTATGTTACAAACGTGAAATGAATATGAATGTATTTTATACTTTATCAAGACAGGGATTATGGTTTTATATTTTGAGAATGCAATAGAAATATTTATTTTAATGTTAATTGTCTGGGCTGTAGGCCTGGTACTGATGTTTCAATAAAAACAAAAAAAACAAAAACAATATGGTTCTCTAACCCGACATTATAGGTAAGTAGTAATGTAAAAACATTTGTATCAAGAACAACCAACCCAAGGATATTCTTTCCCTAGAATTTTAATAAAAGCCCAATCTCATATAAGTTACTGGAATACTAGCTTTCGGTATGAACCTTGACTGTATGCTCGACAATTCAGTCTTCGTAGCTTTTGTTCATATGACCCTGTAAATCCTCTTAGTTTTATATAGAACTCCATTTAGAAGCTCTGGAAAATGCCAAGGTATCAAGCTTCTGGTCATTTTATACATGCATTTTGTATTCCCATGGCCGTGGTCAAGTAGTACTATTCATACATTTGTACTTCAATGTTGAGTCTTAAATGATAACCAAAATAGCCAGAAACATTCACCCGCACCAAGATGAACATGTGGCTGCACGGTTACATCCAGAAGTCAGCACTAGTTATAATAAAAATAAAATAAAACCAAGTACGAACAATCCAATCCATTAGTCAAAATTCGAAGTCATATAAAAACGGTCGAGGCAAAATAGTCTATATCAGCAGATGGACTGTTCACCGTGTACAAAATCTTTTAGAAACATTGTCTTCCAACTATGGTCGCATAGTGTACTGCGTTTGACCGCGAAGCTTTTGTGTTCTTATAAAAATAGAAGGTGTAGAGTTTCTCTGGGTAGTTTAACGCTCATTCTGCAGTACTCTTATTATTTTCTTATTATTTTGGTTACCTAACAACTAACTTGAGCTATTTTGTTGAATTTGGATTGGATACCATATTGATGTTTGGATCGGACATGGCACGTTTAGCCTAAGTTTGACTTATTACGCTATGACAATACTAACATCGTTATGTCTCGCCAAATATTGAACTGAACCTGGAATATCTGTTGTTCGGAACATTTATATTTATATCCAAGTAATTCCCAACTATATTAGTTTCCTGTCAAAATAAGCCCCCCCCCCCCTTTGGAATTAGCCGCTACTTTTAGAGATAATACCAAAGCTCGTTGGATTCCGTGGGTCGAATTCTTATAGAAACCACCTTCAACGTGAGGTCGAGGTAATCTTGTTACAAATTTTATCCCATTCAATAACCAGAAAATATATCATGGCGACCATCTTGAATATTTATATTTCCTAATCCTGAAGCTATTTATACTGAAGATTTATAATCAATCGATAAATCATCAGGTGGACTATATTTCCTATTCTTTTAAAATCTTATTTGCCGCTGCAAAGAAATGTTTGGCTAAATATATATTTAAAATATTAATATAATATATATTACGACTGTAAATGGTAGTACGCATCACTTGTATGAAGAGTTGTTTAGGGGTTGGGTTTTTATTTCTATTTTTACGCCTACGTTTTCTTGTGTGTGCATTATGCAGCTCCGTTTGTGGACCCGTTCACATTTTGATTATGGATAATTATTAAAAGTCAGTGCATTACCATGCTGTTATTAAGAGCAGAATGAATAAAAACAGGGGAATGCATGGGATTTTTCTATTTTTCTCTTATCTAAAGATAGCCAATTCTATTTCTGAATTGTGAGATATCCTCTCATATAACAACTTTCCATCTTCAACGGAATTATCAGTGAAATGAAATTCACCCGTGTGTCTGTTATCGCCAGTTACTTCAGTCAGTTATATAGAATGATAACTCGTGTTTGTCATGTACGCGTCATTTCCCATTTATTCAAGTGTATGTTAAATATCTACTGTAGCAATGATCTCCTGTATTAAATTTATATTTAGAATGTATTTAACCAGTTCTATTAGATATGTGTATGTAACAATGACTGACACATTTAATTTGTTTTCTGTATGAAATTATGTATTTGAAAAAGACGATTAACAACATAATAAAGCACCACTTCGATCAAAAGATGTTTTGCTGCAACTGTGGCGAACATCTTCGACCCCTTTGTTGTTGCCAATCTATAATTTGTCAATAAAAAACTAACATTGATATTGTTCTGACTAATACAAAATAATATGAATGTCAATAAAATAATCAATAACCTGTGAATATATATATTTTTAATGATCGATCCCCCATGCTTATAAAGACTATTGTTGTACACGGTTGCACTAGCTCGTCAATACACTATATACAACTTTATTTATATTTAAGAGTCTGTGCGCACATGGGATGACGCCTAACCTGCCTATATTGTTGCTAGACAGTGCAAGTACAAAAGTGAACACCTTAACTTTATATATCTAGCCTTTTCAGTTTATGGGTTTACTCGATTGCACGCCCCCCCCCCCTTCCTCACACACACTGCTAAAGACAAATGAAATGGAGTTTAACGTCTTACTGTTCTGCTCCTAACCTATGGGCTAATAAAGACAGGTACCTACAGTAACAAATTATTGAGCTAAATTTCAAACATATTATAATAGTCCCGAAATGATCTAGTTTGTATCAAGTGAACGTTGAACTCAGATGCTGGATTGCTAGCCTGGAGGTCGGGTGTTCGATCCCTGCATTAGCCGACAAAGTTCATTCAGCTTTTCCGGCATGGTTCCCCTTTGAAAGTGATGCACGACAGAGGGCTTGAAAAGAATAACTGTCTAGTCCTTCGGATTAGACAAATACCGAGGTCCCCTGTACATAATGGCGTACACATAAAAAACCTTGACAGTTGAAATATGATTTTTACCCGTGCTCAGGGGGTAATGTTTGTATAAGTCATGTTTAGGAATTACGTATCTGTTATGTAAATATAACACGTAAAAGCAATTTCGTTGAACTTAAATGTCTTGGCTGAGGTCAATGAATAATATTTCGAGGTAAGCAATTTATTGGTCGATGTTTTCGGACAAGACAATATTGATGCTATCTGGCAGAGAGATATGAAACTTACTACTGTCTGTTCCAGGCAATATTTCAACTTGAAAATTGCATGCTATTTCTTCAGTTTTTAATTAAAATAGTTATAACTTACCTGGAACGGTCACCCCATTACTTTCTTGGTTGAATCTTAACGCCAATAAGTTCGATAAAATCATCTACTCTCTTGCAAATTTCACTTTTGTTTTCTCTATAGTTTTGAAAAATCTAAACGTGGGATTGATTAGTAAATTAGCAGCTGTCATCTATTTGTTTTGAGATTTCGGCGAGGTGACGTCGGCCCCACTGTTGGCTTGTTTTTCAACACTCGGTTTCGAAATGAAATGCTGTTTTATGGCACGTCTTGTAATTGCACGAGGGAAGGTAACCTCATTTTGGTCATGATTATCAGGTATAATCCCAGTTAAGAAAATAAAGGACCTTGTGACGATCAACGGTAATATTTTCACCTTACGTACTTGAGATAATTGCACTCCATTTATATAACTGTCTAAGAAACACATTCTGGTTGAGACTCTCGCTTGGGGATACCAATTCGAGAGCAACACAACTTCGTCCCTTCTGATGATTCCAGAGCCTTATTTATTGAGTCTGACCAACTGGCGTCGTGGGCGCCATTTGTTACCCATTCTTACGTTGCAGATAGAGCCACAGTACAACGTGTGACCGATTTATATGTTTTAGATCAGTACAAATGTATTTTTATGTTCACTCAAATGCAGGGGTGAGACAATAATTTCAATTAATCACAATATGTAACTTTTATTGACAACATTTATTTCTTTAACATTAAAAATACCCTAATAATCCAATATATCGTTTGACTACAGGTTAAATCGAATAGTCATTAACTTTGATATTAGAAACTAGTTTTCTATTTAATTTTTAACATATGTTAAAATTGTCATGCCCCGAACGAAGTATAGGAACAAAACGGAAACGGGCTCTGTCCATCCAAATTTCGTTTCTTGGACATATCACAAGATATCTTTATTATCAAAACTTTGTTGTTTGTAAACACATCAACCTATCCTATAGTAGTTGGCCTTTTGCTGATTAAAACTCTTTCATTAATCATTTTGTGCGCTTTAGATCATAAGATCTGTCATTGAGTGGCATGTTTCGATCTAAAAGATTTACGTGGCAAGGAGTAGGATCGCCTGTCTCTCTCTCTCTCTCTCTCTCTCTGGAAACAAGTTTGTCTTGGTATTTGATATAGTGTTTTTAATTTAGGGGCATAAATAAATGTTTTAGCCTTTAAATCAAAAGTTTAATAACACGCAGTGTGAAATACTAAAAATGGGTTCTGACAGTTCTACATAATACACATGGTCAGTAAAAGGCGTTAACTATGCAACACTTTTTACCATACCGACGATATTTAAATCAAAAATGCCTAGGCCTACTTGGCTAGACCTAAACTGTGTGTTTCAAGCTCGTAACAAATTGTTCAAAATTCATCAAACATAATCACTTATTAATAAAAATGGAAAAATGTTATATCGATGATGTTTAACACGAAAAACATGATCAACTAGACTAGGCCAGTATATTATAGACCTACGCTGTTTCAAACTCAAAAGTGTCATTCTCAAGTTCCTAAAACATTTTCGAAAAGTCATTCATGGATAAAGTCATTGAAAATATCTATAAAAGGGCCAAAACCGTATCACTTTATGCTATAGCCTACAATCGACGTCTTTCTGTATTTTTGGGGAACCTGTGCATATGAATCCCATGTCCATGTCTTGTGTTCACTTTACGGCCACACAACAGACCATTTTTGTCATTTAATAACACGTCAAATTGTAGGCTTCTGTGCAGACGATTCACTTTCGGTGGGTAACATAATGGCGGGTGACTACCATAGCCATCACAATTAAGACACGGGTTGGCCACTCTCTACATATAAGGCTCTGAAGGATTCTATAGAAGTTGGGTCTATATCCAAGGATTCGCTTGATGTGATGAAGATTATTGGGGGATCCCAATTGTAGGGCGGATAGGGAGGGTCTATATATAATACGATCTTGTGAGCAATTACTTCGATTTAAAGATACACTAATCAATAGACCAATTCGTAAAATCGTTTCGATCTGTACACTGTCGTTGACAACCCACAATGGATCCCGTTTTAAAGATACACTTATCCATAGACCAATTTGTAAAATCGTTTCGATCTATACATTGTCGTTGACAACCGACAATAAATCAATTGTACGAATAGTACCTTGAACTGGGCTGGGAGCAACTATATTATTCTTCAAAAAAGTACTAATTGGTTAAAGACATGGATATTCATTTGGTGACGTATATCTTCTTTCTAACAAGTTATATCAGCTTTACATGTTGTAATTGCCCAGAATATATTTTTCGGATGGTTGAGTCCAAAAATCAATTAGTTGACAATTTCCAAACTGTGTTCGATGATTTGTCAGTAAATGAATGTGGCGAGATGTGCGTAGAAACGATAAATTGTGATTCATTTTCGTACCTATATAACAACACTCCAACAAAATGTTACATATTTAATTATCGAGTGTGGCCCGGACAGAGCGTCACCCTTGTTGATGGTTTGGTGACTTACTGGCGACTGAAAGGTAATTTTAAAATCTAAATGATTAAATAGAGGGCGGGTAAGGCACTAAAAACATAGTAGTGGAATGGTTTTTCATATACCGGAAAATATGCTATGTATCTCATAAAGGGAGCAACGCGTTAAGCAATTAACATGTCGCTTGCTTTCTTTATGATGACCAAATTAGAACGTTTGTCGCCTTTCTTTAAAATTGCTGTATCATAAAACACAACAATTCAATCCCATTAATTGAAATAAATTGTCTAATCTGACTTCAAATTAAATTCTATTAGAATTAAACTACTGAGTACAAGTATAATCAAGAATTAATTTCCAGGTGGACATATCCATACGCTCGTTGACATTTTTGGGGGAAAACGTATCGCAAACTTTCAGATAGCTGTTAGTTGATAGCACAAGAGTTATATCAGCTTTACTCAAAGGGAAAGACTGATGTAGTTACAAAACCACTCTTTTCACTTGCATTTGTGCATAATTATTTGGGGTTTTTTTTTAAATTACAGATAGATGCCCCGGTGATTATATATACAATAAAACATACAATGTTTGTTTTAAGCCATACATCAACGATTACGGCATGAAGAACTGGATCAATGCATTAAAACATTGCCAGGACGATGGCGGTTACCTGTATATAGCCAACACCATTGAAAAATGGGAACTTCTCGATCAAGCAATCAATTTTTCACCGGGTAGGTCTTGTTGGAATCTAAGTTATAATTATTAGGTAATTCATAGTAAAATGTAGCCGTAAAAAACAATTCGGTTAAAGATGCATTATGTAAGAGGTAAATCCACCTATTGCTTATCTTTATTTTGGCTTAAATGTTATATAAACTATTATTCATGCATTTATTAACATAAAAGGCATGTATTAAGAACGCCCATAGACATTCGGAAGGCAGTGATTTTAACGAATTAAAATACGATCGCCGTTCCGTGGTTCAATTAAAAACGGAGAAACGAGACTGGGTCTCGAATGTCCAGTTTCGTTGGTACGATAATAAACTATCTGCGCTGCAACTTTCAATACCCATAATGTACTTTCTCAGAATTTTAATATTTCCAGTCAGTACCAGTCAAGGGGCCAGCTTACATATTCTTGGAAGGAGCAAAGTCGTTGGACAGTAACTGGGCTATTAATAATAATCTCTATGTAGAATCTTATTAAATATCTTCGACATAAACTGGCAGCAATTTTTGGTTTCACTGATGTATCATTTCATAAAGATAATGTCCCTTTACCATAGATTCACATCGTTTACAGATTTGCAAGGCCTCACTTTTCTAAATTTAGCACATAGATTAACCAACCTGCAAACAAGCAGACAGTAAAATATGAAAATTCCGAGAAAAAACTTAAATGATTAAAATCCAGTCTTAAAAGCACATGAAATATACATCCTAGTATTCTAGGATACACGTAGATTCATAAAAACTCCATGGCACAACATTTCAGCGTCTAGGGGAAGCAATAAATATGGTAATATCCCATATTATAAATATTCACCCATTGATGAAGTCACGCGATACGGAACAGGGGCCGGCTGCTCAAAACTAAGTTATTTTAAGCTCTAACAGATTGTAAGCTTGGTAACGTGTCATTTGTCAATGGTCCGTTAAATTCCTGTTGCTGGAAAGTCAATTTCACATTTCGAGCTGAAGCTAAGCAGAATCAATTTCATTGACCGATGCTTTGGGACAAGACAATCTTGATTCTATTTGATACAGTGTGATGAAACATAGTGTATATTTTATTTGCTCTATACTTTTGAAAAAAAAAATAAATGTACGATTAATTAATATGTGTCATCTATTTATTTTGGGATTTCGGCGGGGTACATCAGTCTTGCACTGTTGGTTTGTTTATTTTCTCAATGAGACGACTGTATTTCTCGACCATAAGAATTTCTGAATTTTCTAATGGTACCCATATTCCATATATGGTCGTTTAATTGTGGCATTTTTCTTTCAGGTACTGTACCTGGATGGACTTTCATAGGGGCTAATGACCTAATTGAAGAAGGTAAATGGGAATGGATTGATGGAACAATTGTAACTTTTTGGAGAGCAGGTGAACCCAATAACTTAGGCGGTGAGGATTGTGCTGTGTTCCGTACATACTACCCAGAACGACTTGCTTTAGATTATTCTTGTTCGGCCAAAATGGGTTTTATTTGCGAAATAGCCATCATCCCAAGTTTCACTTGACACTTAAACCATTTTGTGTTTTCTCGGTATGTGAACAGACTATCTTTTTTTTTTTTTTTTTTTTTTTTTAAATATTTATTTAAGTTATACATTACAAAACTCTACAATACAACACTGGCAATACAATACAAAATACAACACAAAAACAAAAGATACAACATAAAAACATACAACATTACATATTGATAATCTACACAACATAACATATAAGTATATTATAAACAGAAATATTTATATAATCATCTTCTGCATATAATATTATAAATTCATTTCCAATATACGTGTCCAGTTACTTCTAATCTCGTTATAAGCGTTATTTTCTATGTTAGCTATGTGTTTTATAAACGATAGATATTTATTCTTGTGTGGAGCATTATTTTTAATTTTTTCGCTATAGATATAATATTTAGTTAAGAATAAAAGATGGTTTGTTATGGTCCACTCTGACCTATTAAGAAATGTCCTTTGGTCAATAAATCCAAAGTGGATATTTTGCTTTTTCAAAACGATTTCTATATCTAATTTATTGATTAGTTTCTGAAATTCAGACCAAATTTTACCAGGGTAATAACAGTAGCAGAAAAGATGTTCTAGGTTTTCGATGGCGGAACTGCAGAAATCACACAAATTAGAAGATTTTAAATTCCATTTGAGTAAAGTATCGTTTGTATATATTATATTATGTAAATACTTATACTGAAATGTTTTAAGTTTTGTGTCCGGTAAAACTTCATAAATCAATTTAAAATATTTATTAAAAAAAACAGACTATCTGGTAACATATTAACATGCTAATGATGGCTTGCTAGTTGTCGTGTAACGCCTCCGTTAATACTGGTGGTATCGGGGACGGTGCGTTATTTATTTAAGTTGGTAGATATATATTGTGAGATGCAGTATATAATTACATCGTAAGGAGTTATTTACCTAGTTGGCACCCACCCATTGTTGCATGGTCTATATAATTGCTTTGTGTATAGAATTTATATAATTATTGAACCATTTCAACACGAAAAAGAACAAGTACCTAGAACAGTTCGTAAATTCTAAGCAGACACACAATAGAATAAAATGATTAGATGTCTTTTGATTCGGGTTAAAAATATTACATTTACATATCAACTTACAATGTAAAATACCATCTAAATTAAATTATTTTTCGGTTTATATACATCTGACGTCCTCAAAACATGATACAAAGCAAGCGTATTATGAAATAGTAATGCAATGTAAGTGACACTAACTGTTAAATTACTTGCATGCACGATTAGTGTGAATTAAAATATTGTACAGTTAAACGTATTTTGTATGAGAAGTGTACATATCACAGTTGTATTTGTAGTATACTTATATCAGGAAACGAATTAATATAAGCCTTTGGCTTGTTTTTGAATTCTTACCTATCTTATTTGAATTAAATATTGTTTAAATCAACCTACAATGTCATTGATGAGATATAGCCGAATAAGTGTCACATTGTCAACACAATACAATTAGAAAAACATATCGACTTCTGCTTAATGTGTTGAAAAAACCCATTAAGTCGTATCAAGTTTGTCCATCAACCCAGTTCAATACTTCGGTTAGACACTTTAAAGATTTGGCTCCTATACATGTATGTATGGACAGTTAAATTAGCCCACCGTTCAGTTTATACGTGAACGTAATAATATATCTGATCTAAACCGGTTGTTCTTTTGGAAGGTAGATTGCACCACCAGACCCCTTGTGTACCAATTCAAATTCCTGCATACGGCACTGCTGGATGATAAACGGCTTTAATTAGAATCTCGTAACAGGTAAAGAAATGTGACTACAAGCGGTTGACATGCACGATACGCCCATATTTTGCAAGAGGTGATTTCCCGTACAATTAGGGGCCCTTATTCTAGGATTTTACTGTCCAGCATGCGTCAATATCAAGAGGAACCTAGCTCGGTTGGATATAAACATATATTTAAAGGGGGATGCTAAAGTAAAGGTTTAACTTTTTAAGTTCACTGAGAATTGCATTTTTTTTAAAAAAAAATCTGTAATTCCGGAATTTATGTTCTGAAGCTAAATCACAAAACACGACAACGTCATAGACGACACTGTCTAGCAGTCGATCCAATTCTCCATCAGTAATCATGTAGAACCACAACTAACAATAAATTCTAGGTTGATTTGGACATTTACTAATAACAGATATCTAATGCATCTTATACTATATAGTAACAGATAGCTAATGCATTTTTAGTTGTATTTTCAAATATCCTTATAATTTTGATGATTATGAGAAATTTCAGGAGTGGTAAATGGTTTATTATTCGTGCAGAATGTTTAATGGTAGATAAAACTCGTTAAAAATAAAGTTAAAACGGTTGTCGTAACTATTTAACAATATAATAACGTTGACGAAGAATTTCCGAAATAGAATAAATCACATGGTTGATCTCTCCTGGTATTGCCAGACAATTGTGCCAGCGTTTATCTAGCAAAGCTTTTACTTAATCTATATCAGTTTTTTCTACATATTTCTCATTTAGCTTTAGATCATACACACTTTCCTTATAGGTGTTAGGTCTATGAATGTAGAAATAGGATTGTCTATAGCGGTAGGTGGGTGGAAAAACGAAAATGTAAAGAAAGTGCCCAAATGCAACAACACTCAAGGAGTGCATATACAACCACATTCCTCCACCCAAGTATGGAATTTGACGATGAGCAAGGATTGTTGGTAGATCATGTGACACTTCCAGAACAGGTTTTATTTAACAACAGTAAGTTTTCTGGTCACCTCAAACACCATATTCCTACAGATGTTAGGTGTGGGAAATATAAAGTGTGTGGGGGGGATAAAAATAACAAAATCTACAAAACCGCAACCCTCAAAATCTTATAACCTTTCAAACAATTGAAATAAATAGATAACAGAATGCTACCTTCGAATTCTCGAACAAAAAGATTCTCGAATTTCCGCATACCAAACAGTTTGAAACCCCCGTGAAATGGAAGGCGATTGGGGCAACTACAACAGTATCTCACCTTAAATGGCACGCTGAACTTTACTTGTGCACCAGTTAGCGATGACACTGTAGTCTTCTACGCGAGAAAGCCAAGCAACATTACCTGATTAATGAAACACTACCCCTTTACATACCGCTATTGCTGAATTAGTCAACTGCATCATATCCATAACAACGTCACCAATTGTGCGAAATCATCCCCTAGATTTGCGATGTTAGCTATATCATCCAATTCCTCTTCGGTTAACCCCATTTTGTAATGACCATGGAATATTTCTTTTCTGCTTATTGTCTTTAAAGGTATATCTTTTTGAAAACTATAAGATTCTCTAGGCCCTTTGTGAAACATCTTTACTATTGCCAAGAAATCGCCCATTTCAAACGATGCTTTAAGATTGATAATCGACATTTTCACGTCAAAAGTCGTCTTATCGGGTCAGGAGTTTAGCGATGGGTGAGGATTATTGGTAGATAATGCGACATTTCCGCAACCGGTTTCAGTTGAGAACAGCGTCCTTAGCCTGAGAGGTTGCACACCATTGTCCCGGTATCTATGTATTATGCTAGGTCACAAAAATCGTATATTTGTATTACCTTAGCAGCTGTCCCGAAGAAAAAATGTATATGAATGCATTGCTAGTTGAAGCGTCGATATTTCCTGCTGTAGCTTTGGTTCAAGTTTTCCAGCGATATCATAATAACTTCTTGTTTCCAATATTTACATATTTCTCTTCCGTGCCTTGCACTCTATATCGACGCCATTCGAGTCTTTAACAGACATTGCATCCCTGTTCCCTATTTAATATTGTCTAGAAGGGCATGGTGCAATATACGGATAGAAATTCAAACTCCTGTAGTAAAAGTAATAATTATAAATGAAACCACATAACGAGGTATTAATTTGCAAATTCTGGGCAGGCACGACAGCTATAGTAGATAAATAGTGTAATAAGGCTGTGGCTCGAAGGAACAAATTAAATTTCATTCTTTTCAAAGCCGGAATAATTCGCGGTAAAATCAAGCTGCATAGATTTTATTATACTGTGCTTGTTGGCGTTTAATAAGTGTGTACCTGTGGAATACTGGAACAATCTCCTACTTTCCTAGTTTTTCTTTATGTATTGTATACCCTGAATTTGTCCACTGATTCCATTTACACTTAGTATCAAGTTGATTTGTAGACATTTTTATGTAATCAATAACTGACAGTTCTTGCATATCACAAACACATATTGCTCTGTGCACTGATGATCGATCACGCACTACTTAGGCAATACAATTTCTAAATTCATTATTAATACAGGAAACAGATTGGGTATTTGTTATGTTGTTTGATGGATGGAGTTAGACAGACTTTGAAAACCCAACTTTTATAACCCGGAACTCATGCAAAATAGGATGTGACATATACTTTGAAGTTAATCATTAAATATCATTTTGCCCTTTGGCCATTATTTTCTAGTATTACATAATTCTCAGGTGCGTACCACGACACAGAATCCTCATAAAATTTATCAATTTCTTAATTGACTTCTTCATCAATGCTTATTGATTTTTGATTAGGTCTACATGTATTTGAAGAAACTCCAACCCAAATGATTTAATGACAGATTAAAACTGTATACTACTTAGCTGTTTCTGTGGGTAATATTTTTTCTTGCGTTTCCTCGTGATTGTCTGGATGAAATTATGTGCTGGTGGAAGAACACCAATTGCATTATTACTGTTGCGTGAATTATGTGGTACATGTGATATAGAACTGTATTTTAATCAGATCGCAAGCAATATCAAAGATTAAACGTTCAATACATATTATATAATATTATGGACAGATTGATTAAATTAAGTTATTTACACTTCATGTGTTTGATAGCTGGTAAAAACATACAATTGGTTAACACACGAAATAAAAAGTCCTTGTATATTAAAAAGTCGATCCGCATCACACTTATTAAACCGCTGTCGTGAGAAGAGAAGGCAGGACATCTTCTCCCTTCGTTATAATAAAAGCATGTTAAAATGTCCTTGTATATTAAAAAGTCAATGTAAATCACACTTATAAAACTGCTGTCGCAGGGAGAGTAGGTTTATATCCGACGTAAACAATGCTATTTCACCCTTAATTTAATGGGGTTTTCTAAAAAGGCAACATTGATTGGATAATTGCTCGATAATTTCCGCCAAATAACGAAAATTACCGAAGTAATCACGAGCATGGTGTTGTTTATTGGTAGCCAATATGGAGTGATTGAATTGAAAGCAAAAAAACAAAATGGATAGTAATACGAAGTCAGACGAATAATCAATCCATTTAGTAATGGAGTAGATGTAAATGCAAATATGATGAGGATCTATCCAAGGCCTGAAGAAAATTTGGACCAAAAGGCAATCTCTCCCGATAATTCAGACAGTTAACCGTGATTGAAGGTTTTCGTTATGTACAGAGAAGTGGATTTGACCGACTGTTTTAAGTGGACTGTACCCAACAATACTTTATAAAGGAACTCTTAAAGTGTGTGGAGAAATAATCGAAATGTTAACGGAAAGAAAATTCTGAGTATGGATAACCCTTTAGTTCGGCCCTAAATGCTAAAAACTGCACCATAACAATTTTTGATTATCAAAAGAATAAAAAATTATTGTAATGTTCTTTGTATTGTTTCGACCATCTACTTCATCAGCGGTTGATAATATCGACCTGAGATGACGTCATTAGCGATCAACCTGTCATGACGTCATCAGCGGTTGATATGAACCGAATATATCAACCTATACTATGATAACATTATGACAGACAGTTACGCGATATAACTGCTATGGACATCAAAGAAAAAACTACCGCCAGTTGTCATAAGTGTTTTAAACGAAAAGTATAGCTGGATATATTGTTTTTAACATACATCAAAAAGCGCACGTTATTGTTATATAACCTCAATCAGTATCAAACAAAAATCGTGTGTGCGATTTGTTGCAAAACGCCTCGAACATGTTCCACACAAATCAACATGTATCGACTTTTTGTTCAATCTATAAAGGCCAACATTCCTACAAAAGGTTTTGTTAAGTCAAGTGAAACAAGGAAATCATAAATATAAACAAATCTGTTGTAGACAAATGCGTAAGACAATTTGAAATAAGATATTTTAGGCTTTATGATTCATCGCGTACGTGCTAACCATTCGGCCATCCAACCGCCCACCAATGTAAATACATCATTCCTCGCTTAATTACGTTCTCAAGACTTTAATTTTTGAGACCCGTACAAATCCTGATAGTCCCTTTAAGTTTTATAAAGTATATGAATAATTGTCATTAAAATATCTGTGAATGGATTACAGTGTGTACTTCCTCACCAAGTCTATTGCAGCCAGAGATTTGAAGTGTGTTAACAATGTATTCATTTAAGAGAAACTGTGTCATTTCGGGATTAATATATCACACAATCCATATTCATTTGACGATCGACTTATTTACAAAACTATGGTTTATCCTGACTACAGTGTAAACATAGTTTATAGACCCCAACTGAACTGCAGGGTACATAATGTTTTATAGACTACAGGGTAGATTTCTGTATCAGCCCTTTAACTATCTCTCTGTAATTGGGATTTTCCATATACGCTCCAATCTACAACGAAAACCTTTGCATATAGTCGGGGCCGAGAACCCATTTTTGTTTGATATATAATGTTTCTCGATGGATTATTGTTGGGAAGGGTCCCCTTGATTTTTCCAGGGTGGGTGTGGTCGTGTCACCCTTGGGGAAAATTGATTATTCAAGATGGCGACCAAAAATGGCGAGAAAAATACGAACACAACATTTTTCACTATCGTAGGTCGTGTAATATATCATTTTATAGGTTTTCGGGGTCGCTGAACACGAAGTCGGGTATATTTTTAACAACCGACAAAGATATTCAAAATGGCGGCGGGAGTACAAGAATTTCATATTTCGCCCTACTAGGTCGTGTAAAATATAGCGTTTTATATATTTTCTGGTCGCCAAACACGAATTCGGACATTTTGTTAAGATTTAACCTGTCACTAAGGCGGAAAATAGACAAAACAAACCCAACAAAGTTCACACAGCGGGATTTGTAATAAATCGTTCAAGAAATTTCAATTTTAGCTAAAAATATAAGTAACAAAATGATACGATATGTGAAACATCCGGTACCATCTGGTGTCATTCTGGGCAATAGTGGTTTTTTGAAGACTGGAAGAGTCCTCACTCCAGACGTAGTCTAGTGGACTAATGTCTGGTGGATCGGTTTCCTGGGCTGAAAAGCATATTTTTAACTGAAGGTAGGCTCGTTTCAGGTTCATCTTTAGAGCTTCGTCTTAAGTTTATGAGCCACTGCTTGTATTCAACATATTCTCGAGTTCTAGCTTGATTGTTGTGCTTCTCTCTTATTCCATAGCGGGATAGAATGGACACCTTTGAATTTATCAAGAAAAGTTTTATCAGACCACTTCTCACCAGAAAGTTTGACTGCTCAAGATATTTTGCCGAGTTTCTTCCTTTTGAGAACTGTTCCGTAAAAAAAGTTTCTTGATTAATCAAAAGTGTTCATTCTATTCTGCTATGGATTAAGAGGATTCAAATGAGACGGAATTGAAGTATTTGTCTGTGGATTAGGAGTATTCTCTAATTTCAACGAAGCACGACAATCGAGCTGGGAATCGAGAATAGGTAGAAATCAAGCAGTGGTTCCTAAACTTGAGACCTTATCTGCAACAGACGTAGCTATAAAGATGAACCTGAAACGAGCCTACCTTCAATTAAAAGTATAAGAATGCTTTTCATTCCTGGAAGTCGATCCACCAGACTTACATGTAAGTCTACTAGAGAGTGAGGACTCTTACAGTCTAAAAGATAGGCTGGCACTGCCAGGCAGGATACGCCCACATTTTCGAGTGATGGACAGAGAACAAGCAATACCGAAAGTGATTTTTCCTACATCTTTAAGTCCTGTATTTCATACTGTATTGGGAGCAGCCATTTAGTTGGTCAGTTCCAGTCTGATATTAATGAAATTCGAAACCGACAATGATTATGGTGTGACGGTACAAACCTAGAAATGTGACTTTTCATCAAAATCGGATAAGAATTGTGACCTGTAGAGAGTCCACAACCATGATATACCATATTTTTACACTATTCGCGTACAAATCGCGACCATTTCGTCCGGCAATTTTGGTACGATTTTCACGAAATTAGAACTCAACCTTCCTCATCAAAATCGAATTAAAATTGTGACCTATACAGGGTCCACAACCATGATATATCATTTTTTTAACAGTATTCGCGTACAAACGGCGGCCATTTTGTCCGTCAATTTTGGTCCGATTTTCCTGAAATTCAAACTCAACCTTCCTTACAGTGAAACGGTGATATAATCAAACGTTTTTTTAAATTGGATAATAATTGTGACCTCCAGAGGGACCACAAGCTAAAGAAAGGGGAATTTTGCCTATAACCAGGGGCCATAATTCAGGAAGTTACGATCCGATATGCGCAAATATCAAAAAGAACCAACATCTTTGGGTTATAACCATGAATTTCAAGTTTCATCAAAATCGAATTAAAATTGTGACCGTTACAGGGTCCACAACCTTGATATACCATCTTTTAACAGTATTCGCGTACAAACGGCGGCCATTTTGTATGGCAATTTTGGTCTGATTTTCCCGAAATTCAAACTCAACCTTCCTTACGGTGTAACGGTAATATAATCAAAGGTTTTTTTAAATCGGATAATAATTGTGACCTCCAAGCTAAAAAAAGGCGATTTTGCGTATAATCAGGGGCCATAATTCAGGAAGTTACGATCCGATATGCGCAAATATCAAAAGGAAGCAAGATCTTTGGGTTATAACCATGAATTTCAAGTTTCATCAAAATCGAATCAAAATTGTGACCTCCACAGGGTCCACAACCTTGATATACCATTTTTTAACAGTATTCGCGTACAAACGGCGGCCATTTTGTATGGCAATTTTCGTCCGATTTTCCCGAAATTTGAACTCAACCTTCCTTAGGGTGTAACGGTGATATATTCAAACGGTTTTTTAAATCGAATAATAATTGTGACCTCCAAGCTAAAAAAAGGGCGATTTTGCGTATAATCAGGGGCCATAATTCAGGAAGTTACGATCCGATATGCGCAAATATCGAAAGGAAGCAAGATCTTTGGGTTATAACCATGAATTTCAAGTTTCATCAAAATTGTGACCTCCACAGGGTCCACAACCTTGATATACCATCTTTTAACAGTATTCGCGTACAAACGGCGGCCATTTTGTATGGCAATTTTCGTCCGATTTTCCCAAAATTCGAACTCAACCTTCCTTAGGGTGTAACGGTGATATAATCAAACGGTTTTTTAAATCGAATAATAATTGTGACCTCCAGAGGGACCACAAGCTAAAAAGGGTGATTTTTCGGACAATCAGGGGCCATAATTCAGGAAATTACATTCCGATAGCCGCAAATATCGAAAGGAACCAAGATCTTTGGGTTACAAACACGCATGTCAAGTTTCATCAAAATCGGTTCAAAATTGTGACCTCTATAGGGTCCACAAGCTAAAAACGTGATTTTTCGTACAATCAGGGGCCATAATCCATGAAGTTTTGATCCGATACATGCCAATATCGAAAGGAACCGAGATCTTTTGGGGATAAACCTATATTTGAAGTTTCGTCAAAATCGGATAAGAATTGTGACCTGTAGAGAGTCCACAAACAAATTGTGGACGGACGGACAGACGTCCGGACGGACAGGGGCGACGACATAATACGTCCACATGAAAATGTGGGCGTATAAAAATCACTAGTGCCCAGAATGGTACCAGATGGTAACCAATGTTCTGAAAAAAAGTTATAAAATGCGGGTGTCAGTCTCTTTGTTACTTATAGTTTTAGCTAAATTTAAAATTTCTGGAACAATTTATCACAAATCCAGCTGCGTAAACTTCCCTTTTCTTTTTTCCGCCTTAACGGTGTACTGTTAAAAATGTCCGAATTCGCGTTAAGCGACACCCAAAACATATAAAACGATATATTACACGACCTAATGGGGCGAAATATGAAATTCTTGTACTCCCGCCGTCATTTTTGGAAAACATTTTGAATATCTTTGTCGGATGTTAAAAATATGCACGCCTTCGTGTTCAGCGAACCTGAAAACCTGTAAAATGGTATTGTTACACGACCTAGGACGATGAAAAATGATTTTTTGTATTTTTCCCGCCACTTTTGGGCGCCACCTTGAATATTTAATTTTCCCCAAGGGTGACACGACCACACCCACCCGAGGAAAATCAAGGGGACCCTACCCAACAATAACAACAATAATCCACCGAGAAACATATCAGGGAAAAAATGAGTTCAGTCAAAATTTGGCATTTGACGTTCCGACTAATACATCAGAAAGAGTATAATCAGACAATGTATGACAAAAGATAGTACCGCTCAAATTATATCTCACCAAGATAATAACCATGGTGTAAATATTTTACCTACAGTTGGCCATGGTGATCTACCAACGCGTTCTCCGACTACTTGGAATCTAACATCGTTAAAATCAGAAATAATATGGTGATTAACCCGAATTACATGAAACTGGGCAGTATAATGACACCACAACTTGGACTGTTTTAACACCCCTTCCTTTTTCTGAAATAAGCACAGTTTTGCGTACTATGGCAATTAAATCATGTTCACTTGATGTTATTCCAACATGGCTTCTCAAAAATCACCTTACTGAATTACTACCAGCTATCTGTGACATTATTAATACCTCAATTACTACCGGGTGTTTCTCCCCACCCCCTCAAAAAGAAATCTTCCCTTGATCCGAATATACACACAAATTATAGACCTGTTTCTAATTTAAATATCCCCTCAAAAGTTCTCGAGAAATGTATAGCTACTCAACGACTATATATCTGCTAATAATGTTTTAAGTGCTTATCAAAGCGCATATCGTAAATACCATTGCACAGAAACAGCACTACTTAAAATTTAAAACGCTATTGTTATGTCTATTGATCAACAAAATTGCTCTCTTTTAATACATCTTGACCTGTCTGTCGCATTCGATACCATCGACCATACAGGGGTTTTTATACGCCCACATTTTTATGTGGACGTATATTGCCGTCGCCCCTGTTCGTCCGTCCGTCCGTCCACAATTGTTTGTGAACAGTCTACAGGTCACAATTTTTATCAGATTTCAATGAAACTTAAAATATAGGTTTATCACCCTAAGATCTCGGTTCCTTTAGATATTGGCATGTATCGGACTGTAACTTCATGGGTTATGGCCCCTGATTGTACGAAAAATCACATTTTTAGCTTGTGAACAGTGTAGAGGTCACAATTTTGATCCGATTTCGATAAAACTTGAAATGCATGGTTATAACCCAAAGATCTTGGTTCCTTTCGATATTTGCGCATATCGGATCGTAACTTCCTGAATTATGTCCCCTGATTGTCCGAAAAATCACCCTCTTTAGCTTGTGTTTCCTGTGGAGGTGAAAATTGTTATCCGATTCAAAACACCGTTTGATAATATCACTGTTACATAGTTATGGGGGTTGAGTTCGAATTTCGTGAAAATCGGACCAAAATTGACAGACAAAATGGCCACCGTTTGTACGCGAATAGTGTGAAAATATGTTATATCAAGGTTGTGGACCCTGTAGAGGTCACAATTTTGAACCGATTTTCATGAAACTTGACATGGATGTTTACAACCCAAAGGTCTTGGTTCCTTTCAATATCTGCGCCCATCGGATCGTAACTTCCTGAATTATGGCCCCTGATTGTCCGAAAAATCACCCTTTTTAGCTTGTGGTGCCTCTGGAGGTCAAAATTGTTATCCGATTTAAAAAAAAACGTTTGATTATACCACCGTTACATGGTAATGGAGGCTGAGTTCCAATTTCGTGAAAATCAGACCAAAATTGACAGACAAAATGGCCGCCGTTTGTTCGTGAATAGTGTGAAAAAATGTTATAGAGGTCACAATTTTTAACCGATTTTGATGAAACTTGACATGTATGTTTATAACCCAAAGATCTTGGGTCCTTTCTATATTTGCGCCCATCTGATCGTAACTTCTTGAATTATGTCCCGTGATTGACCGACAAATTGCCTTTTTTAGCTTGTGGCCCCTCTGTAGGTCGAAGGTCAAAATTATTATCCGATTTAAAAAAAACGTTTGATTATATCACCGTTACATTGTTATAAAAGATGATATTGAATTTCGTGAAAATTGGACCAAAATTGACGGACAAAATGGCCGCTGTTTCTACGCGAATAGTGTGAAAATATGTTATATCAAGGTTGTGGACCCTATAGAGGTCACAATCTTGAACTGATTTTGATGAAACTTGAAATACATGTTTATAACATAAAGATTATGGTTCCTTTCGATATTTGCACATATTGGATCGTAACTTCCTGAATTATGGCCCCTGATTGTACTAAACATCGCCTTTATCATCTTGTGGTCCCTCTGATTTAAAAAAAACGTTTGATTATATCACCGTTACAGGGAAATCTAGGTTGAGTTTGAATTTCATGAAATCGGTCCAAAATTGACAAACAAAATGACCGCCGTTTGTATGTGAATGGTGTAAAAATATGGTATATCAAGGTTGTGAACCCTATAGGGGTCACAATTTTAATTCGTTTTTGATGAAACTTGAAATACATTTTTATAACCTAAAGATCTTGGTTCCTTGCGATATTTGCGCATATCGGATTGTAATTTCCTGAATTGTGGACTCTGATTATACGGAAAATTGCCTTTATTATATTGTGATCGGTCTGGAGTTCAAAAACATTTGATTATATCACCGTTACACTGTAATGAATTTTCAGTTTGAATTTTCTGAACATCGGACCAAAATTGATGAACAAAATGGCCGCCATTTTTACACGAATAGTGTAAAAATATGGTATATCAAGGTTGTGTACCCTGTAGAGGTCACAATTTTAATTCGATTTTGGTCAAACTGAAAGATCTTGGTTCCTGTCGATATTTGGACATATCTGATCGTAACTTCCTGAATTATGGCCCCTGATTGTACGAAAAGTCGCCATAATATTAAATGTTTCGTATCCAGTGGAGGTGACAGCTTATTGCATAATATTAAATGATTCGTATACTTTACATTAGCATGGAGCAGAACTTTATAAAAACCAAACAAATTCTAATGATTTTCTGATAATTACTTAATATGCGACAACTCTTGTTGACTGCCCGGACGATTTAGCTGCTGTGTGGGCGTATGTTTCGTTGCCTGGCAACCTATTTTTTTTACCTTACTGATATAGCTTTAAATTTATTAAAATCATATTTAACTAATAGGTCACAATCCGTCATCGTAAATAATAACACATTATCTCACAAAGGTCTTCAGGGCTCAGTCTTAGGTCCAATTTTATTTAGCATTTATACAACTCCGCTGTTTCAAATTGTTTGCAGGCATAGTCTCGAATTCCATTTATATTCAGACGCTTAACTATATTTGTCTTTTAAACCTACTGTATATAATAGTTTTAATTTCTGGAAGGCAACACTCGAATGTTGTGTTGAAGAAATTCGGTGTTGGATGAGTAATAATTTTCTTAAATTGAATGAAGATACATGTGAATATATTCTGTTAGGTTCAAATAATCTCATTAGCAAAGTCCGCGTACCATATGTTCGCATGTAATATCACCGGTCCCGTCCGCTAGAAATATTGTAGTTATATTTGATAAATACGTAACCATGGAGCCTCATGTAAATAATACTTGTAAATTATGTTATTTTAATATTCGTCAAATAGCCCGCATCCGGAAGAATCTTCCCACTTCATCTATTAAAACTCTTGTTCATTGTTTCATCACCTACCGTCCAGATCAATGTACCTTTTTACTGATTGGCATCACTAACAAATTACAAAAAGTTCAAAATTCAGCAGCAAGGTTCCTTACCGGAAGTAAATATGATGACCACATTACTCTTATTGTACAGACTCTCAATTGGTTACCGATTATTTTTAGAATTAAATTTTAAACCCTCCATTTATCTTTTAAAGGTATAAATGATATGTCACCTTACTTATCTTCACTTTTAAAATGTACACACCGATTCACACTCTGCCCTCTTCATCTGATTATCTTTTACTTGTAAATAAATCGGCAATACTTTTATGTTTTCGAGATCGATCTTTCACCGTCCAGGCACTCAAATTTATGGAATTCGTTACCTTTAAAATATAAGATGCTGCACAAATTTATTCTGTTTTAAGTCACGTCTTAAAACCTTTTTGTTTGAGAAAGCCTTTCAGTTATGATTCTGTTAAAACCTATTAGTGGTATCAGACTTTATTCTAAGCTACCCTGTTATAAAATAAAATAAAACCAAGTACGAACAATCCAAACCATTAGACAAAATTCGAAGTCCTAAAAAACGTTATAGGCAAAACAGTGTAATCTATAGTTTTATTTAGTTTTCGTACATTTACTTTTATTACATATTTTAGTGAATTATATTGTACAGCGCATCTGAACACGTTTTGTGGAAGATGGCGCTGTATAAATGTTAATAATAATAATAAAAACGATAGCCATCGGCAGAGCTCAGACTGTTAATAGGATTCGTTTAAAAAAGGGCGTAACAAGAGTATGATATGTCCCCCGGAACAACAAATAATCGATACATGAAACATAACAAAGCTTCCCGTACAACATATTCCCGAAGCAATGGCCCGAGTAATCCCTCTCTAGCCATTGCTGGATTATCTTCTGATTCTTGAACTTTTGCGGGAGTATGTCTATTCTTCCCGTTCAATCAAAGCTATCACTTAAGTACAGCGACATGACAATCCTTCGTTTAATCTGGATCTTCCCTAAAACTTTGGACAGTGATTTAATGTATTAAAAACGGTGATAGTATGTTCGTTTCCAAACAGTATTGTTTTCATTTCATTCGATTTGATAGCCTCATTTATCACGCAATAAGTTTTACTGCAGTATTCTGCTATGCACGGGTTAATTGGGCATAATAAAATCGTGAACCATGACGTAACGTTATGTAAACATATTTGGTCCAATATTGGCACTCGTTTTAAATGTAAAGCTTTTGGAGAGCAGCTAGTCATTGATTTGTAGTCGGACTACTGACCAATCAAAATTTAAAACAACAATATCCACTCATTAGTGAGTAGTGGGATTACCTCTTATCAAACGAAACACTGCGCGGAGTATGTCCGTACAAGTGTCCCAATCGAGTTATCCAGGAAAGCGGTAACAGCCACAAATTATAATTTGTATAACATTCTTGAAAACTAACTGTCGGTGATATCGCTGAATATGGATGTGAAGGAATGCTATTCCAAACCCACATCCGTTGTCTTAAGTTGTATTCTTAATGCGGACAGCTATCACTGATGTGACAGTATTCGTTCTGTAATCATGTTCTTTGATGACAACACTGGTATAACTTCTAATAATACTTTTATTCTGCTTCTTAGAATAGGTACAAACATCGTAATGTAAACGACCGTAGAACTAACTATATGGAGGGAGTCATGACTTAATTAGCTTGGCTTAGCACGAGTGTGCTAACTCCAGAAGCTCTCGTCTTGTCTCGTGCCAAGGCGCCCATGGCCTTCGCTCAGTCCTGGCCGGACCTAACTCCTAGCCCTGACTGGACCTCACTGACCATTCGTTTCTGATCTGAGTTTATAAAAGTATTCAAGACAAAGAAGCTCATTAGACACCTGTCTAATGTATCATGCATCGTATCAGGTTTATCATTCACTAAAGTTAGCTTCGTTAAGGTTACATAATGACATAAGGAATTCTACCAAGAACACCAGGGGTGTTGATATCACCTGCCAAGATGACATGACACGTCTCTAGCATCTGTCATTCTGTAACATATATTGCCAATTGATTTCATGAGGATATTCAGTGATATATCATCAATTGTGTAACACTGAATCGATTGGCCTTGGTATTTAAGCAGGTCATCGATTTGAGAATATAGTAATAATACAATTAAATGAGGTGTCGATTATATACACGAAAGCCGTACTTTCTTTAACAGCATCGACTTGGAACAACTATTGTGACAACGATAAGCTTACACGCTTATAGAATAGTGACAATTCGAGCACAAGCAACTGTATAAAGAACATTCTGACATTTATAATTTATGGTCATAAATATAAGTTACAATTGACTGGTTTAATGTCAATAGCTAGCTGAGGCTAAACTGAAAATTTAACATGCTGCAATTTTAAAAATTCAGCTGTTGTTTGTTCCAGCGTAAAGTTCTTTTGTCTGTTATATTATTGTCATTGTTATCCGGACCACACTGTCGGCATGGATACCATATGATTAAGCTTTAATGTTTTCAATAGCTCACCTTATTGTCTCAAGAGGTTTCGTCTTAAGCGGAACGCAGATATGAATATCTGTTTGATTGTCTGTATTATATTGTTCTTGATGTTTCGTATTCGATTCACTTCTTATGTTTGTCCGGAATTCCTCTTTCAGATGATCGAATATAGAAACCGGTTAGTTCACAATTTTCAGAATGTGTTTGATGATTTGTCAGTAAATGAATGTGGAGAGAGGTGTATTGAAACGTTAAATTGTGATTCCTTTTCATATAGCATTAACAGTAATCCGACTAAATGCTATATATTTGACCAAAGGGTGTACTCGGGACAAAATTCTACCTACATACAAGGTTTAGTTACTTACTGGCGTCTAGCGGGTGAGTAAATTTTATTGTTATACCTTTACGTGCCTTTATTTAATAAAACAAATGTCCGAAGATTAGTTGTTAAACACTTCATAAGGTAACAGATTATATAAATCAAAGTATAACAAACTGGAATTGCATTCAAAACGTCAACATTCGAAAATGTAATCTACATCAACCCAAAGGGGAAATGAAACACAAACAGGCGGGGCTAACATTTTATTTCAAAAAGTCGCTTGCGCGTAGAGTTTTTAAGCAGTGCAAGGAAATCAGATTACCCGTATAAATCGCACGAGGCTATGTAGACGACCCTACTTCTTCGGATCGAAACCAGGCAACTTGATTCAAAGCGCACGTGTGAGCCCACTACAGTACTAAGTGATACTCTATTACGACATTAAATCTCGATAAGTGACGTAGATATCGGTATATAGAAACATACCAGGGGTACACACTTTTGTAGTTGCCTAACAGCAACGATCCCACAATGTTGGTGACATTATGATGACCGTTCAGCATGGCATCATATTTAACTTACTTAACTATATCCAGTATATCGATGTGGAAATGAGAAATATTCTACCCTGCGCCACCATTTATTTAATTTTATGGCATTCCATTTACTAGCATTTACAATCTTTCTATATTTTATAAGGGTTATTTTACAATTTTGCCACTTCAAGTGGGATATTTACAATAATTCACATTAATTGTCTAAATTATAGTTTCGGTTCTTTTCAGTAAATACAGGTTTTGTTTCATTCTATTTCATTGCGTTGAGACATGACATCGGTCTAATTATTTATAAAATCAATAAGCAGTAGTATATTTTATATAAATAATATTTAATAATGAACGTAATGGTTTTCGGTTGCAAAATCAGTAAGTCATAGACGAGAGCCCAATCTGTGTCGTTCATGTCAACGAAAGGCCCGAAATATATAATCATCTTTTCCAGGGTGGAATCGTTGATAAGAGTGCAGATTATGCGATTTAGTGTATTAAGTCATAATTTATCGATATCAAAAATACCTACTCCTCCTTCCACCAAAAATAATTAAATGTCGCGAAAATATTCCTGTCGTTTCACCCAAAGATGATTCGTTTGTACTAGATTAGTATTGGTATGAATTTTAAAACATGTTTAGCAAACAATTGAATGCGAGCTTATTGTCAAAGGGTTCATATTTAGATAAGCCACGGGTTGGCAATAACATCTCATAACATTTTATATATTTTACCCCACAGATAAATGCCCAGATGATTATATTTACAATCATACATACAACGTTTGTTTCAAGACTTTTCTCAATTCTGCTGATTCAAAAAACTGGAATGATGCTCTGAAACGCTGTCAGGATGATGGTGGTTACCTGTTTATACCCAGTTCTGCTGAAAAGCTGGAATTTATTGTAGATTCACTAAATGAAACAAGTAAGGCAAATTGTTATATAAGTACATTAAATATGGGAGAATAAAGTCGTCACCCCTGTCCACAAAACATGCAATCGCTTTATCGGTCCCTTGGGTGCGAGTAACATTTCTTAGTAAATTGGCTATGAAGCGGCGAAACAAAGCAGAGGATACATTTAAAGTTTAACAAGGACTTTAAATTATTAAAGTAATTCTTTATAGTGGGGTAAAAGAGATTAGATTGAAATTTTAATTTGAGTTAAAAAAAAAAATTAAAAAATCGAATAACATTAAAGAAATGTATGGGCGATTGACCGAAAATATAATGAGAATTGTTCTTTTATGTATTCCCTTATTACTGTTACACGTATTTGGCACGTTATCCCATAGGTAGGCGACTGTATCGTGACTAAGTACATGTCGGATGGACGAAAATCGAGGAGCCGTGTACAAATATATGAGTAGACCGTGGTGCCGCTTTATGGACACAATTCGAAATAAGAGTGCCGTTGTCCCTCGTAAGTGATCAGATCCTGTGAATATAAACTCGAAGTGCCGACCCCCCACCTTATCACTTTTGCACGATTTTGCATGGTTTTCTCATGGAATGACACTTAAACCCATTTCATTTTAAATCGCAAGATAGCGGATGGCTCTGTAATGGGTTTTAGATGAATTTTCATACAGCCTGTAAAAGTTGCTCAAACAGTTTCGGATGAAGTCGATTTTACGGAAAATATCCCTTTGTTTAACATCTAAACACAAGGACGTTCTTAACTTAAAAGTGGACTTCAGTGTAAGCAAAAGTACGTTATTATGTGTTCCTAGAAAAAAACTTAAGCACAACTTTGTTCTTATCTAAGCACAAGTCTCAAGCAAGGTATAGGGCTTGCTTACCAACTTTATGTCTGTTTCTGCTTCTAACAAGAAGGATGACAGTTATTCCGCGACATTTCCAACATCTTTTGATACGTAGGAGACAATTTAAAGGCAGAGAAAATCCTTATTCTCAAGACGTATGCTACAGAAAACTTCGCTTCTGCCCTGAAACTATTTTATTTATTTACCAATTATTAGTAACCAACACAAACACACCGGCTACTTTAAGATCAGAGTGCTTGCGATTTTTTATTTATTTTTTTTTATTAGCTTGTGTCACATTTCATATGTGTATAAGGGACATGTCAAATGCATCTAAATCAACCACTTGCCGGGAAGCAGACGACACATTTATGATGTAATTCGCATACCAAAACTGTTTTTATGATGTTTGAGAGCACCATAGTCTCATTTTTCCAGTCACAATGTGCTTAGACTCGTACTTGACTTGTGCTTACGTAAGAACGGTCTTGGGAATTTTCTAGAGACGGTATTTTATTAAGATTCTTGCGTAAGAAAAAGTGACTCTAATTTTGTGCTTACTTTAAGAATTTTCTAGGAACCGGGCCCAAGTGTCACATCTGTCTATTTGAATGTTTAAAGATGATTACTTGGTGACGAAGTGTCACATACTCTATTTGGTGACGGTTATCAGAGTAGATAACAGTATAGTGTCATACTGAGTATGATAATGAGTATTTTCTGCATATAAAATACGTTAACATCAACTAGAAATTAAACTGATCAGTAGTTGCACTCTAGTATTTGAAACTTTTCAACATTTATGAAATTATTATGAAGCCTGCAGCCTGGTCTTTTATGTATTTTCAGTGAATGTGCGTTTTGATTTCACATTTCTTGGTGCCACAGATGTAGTTGTGGCAGATAAATGGGAATGGTTCAATGGAATAAGTATAACCTCTTGGAGGGATGGCGATCCAAATAATGGAGGTGGGGGCGAAGATTGTGCTGCATTATTGTGGGGTGTTGGTGAAGCACAGGTTGTAGATGTTCCATGTGACGTATTGAAATCCTTTGTGTGTGAGTTACCCATGCCACCTTTATAGATTAACAGTATGATAGCCCTACATTAATTGTAAGAACATATACCGGACAATTAATGGAAGTTTTATGTGTTAACGGGGCTAGTTCTTTCATGTTTGACACATAGAAGAGACACAAATGGGTAGTATGATAATGTAATATGAATGCATATGCACTTCTTACATTCAATCGTTTCTCATTTTACGGTAATTTGTAATCAGGTTTGTTCGGCGAAATACGCGAAGAGTTGCAATTGAGTAGCTTTCTTTGACGTATGGTTATTCCAGTCTCGCTAGTATCCCCCCCCCCATTCGCGCTCTAAAGCATTCTCTCTCCCACTATCTCTCTAAACAATTGGATATTGGAAGCCATTCTTTTCAACGTTTTTTGTCCTCACTCATCGATGGATGCATTGTTGCTGGTGTGTCACCCACAACGAAATTTATTCATTTGTATATTGAAACAGGCCTGAAATACAATCACACAAATCAAATTCTGAGTTTGTCTGAGAAACAAATGTGCAATGTAGTATCAATTGGAGAATGACCTTGGTTGCTTTGATGAACATTCTGTCATAATCACTAATTACACTGGCAAATAAAAGTATTATAATAGGGCTGGGCACTAATTGAACTTTTTGGAATGAGACAAATAAACATATATTTTTCTATGGCCATTTAGTGTGTTATAACCAAGTCTAATGAGATCAATTGTCAAAATTAAGTATTTCGATTAGATCATGCCATTGTTCCAAGATGGCGGTCGAAAACACTGATTTTTCTGAATTCTGCCTTATATAAAGAGTGGCTTCTAAATGCTCTTGTTCTATATTTTCGGACACACTGAACATGATAAAGACATTTCAGCATCGATTGGACAATGTTTTATTTAATTTTAATTTAATAAAACTCGTAAAAACTGCAAAAATGTTGGATTTTGATAATTTTGTTACTATAATTGGTATTTTGCATGGGTTTTTTCAGCTTCGGTGGTGTTAAAAAGCTGTGGAATCAATTTCACTGGTTCATTTGCATCTCAACCATTTAATTTTACCATGTATTTTCATATCTGATTGTATATACTATGTAACAGTAGACTATGGTCTCAAGTGAGAGCGACAGAAAGAGGGGAAGTACTGCGAGGGAAGAACTTTTCAGAGAGATTTACAAAGAGAAGCACATGTTTGTTACGAAGCGAAATTACAGACTGGTATATTCGTGATTGGTAGGATACTTCATTAGTGCAAAACAGAAAGGAAAAGTGATCATTAGTAGAGACGTTGCAAGCAAAATCGTAGCACAAGAAGACGAAAAGTTCTATGAGTATAACTTCTGTGGCGCTTACCTATGGCGGGGTATCGGGTTCAAAATGCGATCTGCAGTAGAAAGTAGAAAATAAAAAACAAAAGAGAAAATTCTTATCCAAAATGGACATTTTCGTGTGGGAAACATATACCGCTCGTGCTTTTCAACCTAATACGTCCACCTTTACAACTTTAAGTCGTAAATATTCTACTTTCAACAACAGAATTTCTACTTTCAATAATCAACTTTTGACATTCGGATTTTCAACTTCAGATTTTCTGCTCGATATTTTCTCCGTGCATATTACGGAAATAAATTTGATCACGTGACTATTTTTGCATGTCATTAAAATACGGAAATTACCCCTAAGTGCCGCAAGGATTTCAAGTCAGCAAACTCGGTGGATGGTTGGGTTAACATTTGGGAATAGTCTGTTTGACATAAATGAAAAACGCACTAACTCAAATTTCATTACATCGTTTTTTGTCTATTTTGTTTTTTTCCCCCAATCTCAAATCTGATAGTTGAAATCAAAACTTTATTGAGATTTTTCTTTAATAGCCATCCCCTAAACAACCTGTTGACTTCTCTTTGAGAGTAAGGTCATCAACTTCGGGTTAAGGGTCAACGACTGATGTCAGCGACTGAAAACAATAACTGTTTATACAGTTAGTGCTTAGTCTGTGTCCGATGCATAAAACTGAGGACAGCATAGTGTCTAGTCGCTTCGAGATGAAAACAAAGATGTGGAGGGATTTATAGAGGAGTAGGCTGCTTGTTCCACCACTGCTAAATAAAGTCATGCTCTATGTTTTCCTTGCCGTATTGAGCGACTCGGTTATTCGACTTGATTTTTCGACTGGATTATTCGACTGAATTATCTGCCTGTTTTGTTTTTTTTTCGACTGAGATATTTCACTGATTTTATTGACTGATTTGTTCGACTTAGTAACTTCTTCTTTAATATATAATATGTACAAACTAGGTCATTTCGGGACTAACATATGGTTTTAAATTTTATTTAAATAATTCGCTTGCGCGTAGGGGTCTTTAGCATACAATTATGGAATACAATTACTGTTTATTACTGAGTGACGTTTCGACTGGGCTTCTCTAGTCAGTATCAACCAATGAGACCAGCTTAGGAAAACTGTATATACTTGTTGAGGTTTTGATTTATAGGAAAGTTATAGGTTGTTTAATTGTTGCTGAGTTTTTTATTTGCTCCTGAAATAAAGTGTTGAAGATCCATTCCCGGCGAGCTAAGTCAAAATGTGTTATATTGTGGGGAAAGCGGTACAGCTAAGCGACATAAATTGTACATATTATATATTAAAGAAGAAGGGATGAATATCAACTTTATTCCTCCTTCAATAGTAGTAGCAGTAATACGAAATCTATATATTAGCTAGTTGAAGGGCCGATTTATAGGAAGTTATAAGTTGTTTAATCGTTGCTGTTACTGCTCCTGAAATAAAGTGTTGAAGATCTATTCAAAGAATCTGTATTCATTTCTAATACTTAAAGAACACACTCCACATAATCCTATAGAAAGTGGAACCCTGTTACGAGCATGAAAGGGCTACTTAATGAAATTAAAGGTCTAAATGCTCTGCTCCAAACTAGGCTAATGAGGGAAATTTTCCCCGGGCAGCGGCATTCCAGCATCTTACCCACTTAGCCACTGTAATCCACCGCTACTTTATGAAATGGAATGGGGTTTAACATCCTACTGTTGTGCACCGACTGGGATTAGACGGGCATACGCCATACAGTGTGCTACGAGGGAAATTTTGCCCGCGCAGCAGCGCTACAGATATATTGAATTCCAAATGACAGGGGATCTTTTACATGCGTGCAAATGTGTACATGAGACCTTGGTTTTTCGTCCTATCCAAACGACAAGACAGTTGTCCTTGTTGTCAGGTCCTACCTCACCAACAAGGGGAAACCACCCCGAAAATCCCGAGGAACTGTCTCGAGCAATACCGGGAACGAACCCACTACCTCCAGGCCAGCATGCCAGCGTCTTACTCACTTAGCCACTCTTGCTCCAGCCTACTTATTGTTATATTAGTTCACTCCCATTAGTGCTTTTGAATGCTTGTTTAGAGGCAGACAGTAAATAAATTTGTAAAGTCGATTTAAATTATGACAGACTGGCAACTCAACTAAAGTGGTTGATCTGTTCAATTTCTTTAACTTTTATTTACCTTAAGAATATGTCCTTCAATAATTATGTTTATGTCAACACTCTCTTAGTGACTATTTGACATAAAAAGACAAATGTATGTAAAAGAGAGAGAGGGGGGGGGTTAACGTCCACTCGATACATACTAGGTCATTTCGGGACTAACACATGGTCTTTACAGTGGGAGGAAACCGGAGTACCCGGAGAAAACCCACAATGTTGGACAGGCGACCCTAAGTCTTGCCACGTATGTAAGATGAATTATAGTTGAACTTGGGGAAAATATACCAAATAGACAAAAAACGATGTAATGAAATTTGAGTTGGTGCGTTTTTTATTTAAGTCAAACAAACTATTCCCAAATTTTAACCCAACCATCGACCGAGTTTGCTGACTGCAAATCCAGTGGTACCTAGGGGTAATTGCCGAATTTTAATGACATGCAGAAATAGTCACGTGATCAAATTTATTTCCGTAATATGTATGGAGAAAATCTTTAGCAGAAAATCTGGAGTAGAAAATCTGAAGTTGAAAGTCCGAATGTCAAAAGTTGATTATTGAAAGTAGAAATTCTGCTGTTGAAAGTAGAATATTTACGACTTCAAGTTGAAAAGGTGGACGTATTAGGTTGAAAAGCACGAGCGGTAGATGTTTCGGACACGAAAATGTCCATTTCGGATTAGAATTTTCTCTTTTGCTTTTTATTTTCTACTTTCAACTGCAGATCGCATTTTGAACCTGATACCCCGCCATACTTACCAAGCATCTGCACTCCTAGCACCTAAAGCCTGGACTAAGAAACAGAAGAGAGACAGTGAAAGAACAATCAATTCAGAAAGAAACAAGTTGAAGAAATGTTGAACAAAGAGAAAAACAAATAACAGAAGAATTTCTGAAAGAACCAATCGATATAGACTCTACTGAAACAACCCCAGATCCAACATTTTAACACTTGAGTCTAAGTCCAATGCAGTATTGATGAGTTTCAGACCTTGAAGTAAAACAACCAAAGAAAACTGAAATAGGTGTGGCAATGGTTGAAATGTAGGATCTGGAGTTGTTTCAGAATAGTCTATATCGATCCTTTTTTTCAGAAATTCTTCTGTTACAGCAGTTATACTCAGAACTTTTCTTCTTCTGTAGTCATCGAGAAATTGAATTCGATCTGAAGTTGTTTCTGATATTCCGCATTTTGGGTTCTTATATCGTACTCTTTCGCATTTTCCCATTGAAATCTTTCGCATTTTCGTACCACCTTTCACTTCTGGTTCACAATTCATCCTGTCACTCTTTCCTCATCTCTTTAGATATGATTTGCGATTCACCCTGTCACTCTTTCTCAGACTCAAAAACATTCCATCCTCTTTTCTAATCTTTTTAGATAAGGATCTATCTTTTACAGGGGTAGACATTTTTTTTTTGTAAACAGTTGTTTCGCAGTTCTTGTGCTACGATTTTGCTTGCAACGTCTCTACTAATGATCACTTTTCCTTTCTCTGTTTAGCACTAATGAAGTATCCTACCAATCACGAATATACCAGTCTGTAATTTTCCCTTCGTAACAAACATGTGCTTCTCTTTGTAAATCTCTCTGAAAAGTTCTTTCCGCGCAGTACTTCTCCTCTTTCTGTCGCTCCCACTTGAGACCATGGTCTACTGTTACATAGTATATACGATCAGATATGAAAATACATGGTAAAATTAAATGGTTGAGATGCAAATGAACCAGTGAAATTGATTCCACAGCTTTTTAACACCACCGAAGCTGAAAAAAACATGCAAAATACCAATTATAGTAACAAAATTATCAAAAACCAACATTTTTGCAGTTTTTACGTGTTTTATTAAATTAAAATTAAATAAAACATTGTCCAATCGATGCTGAAATGTCTTGATCATGTTCAGTGTGTCCGAAAACATAGAACAAGAGGTATTAGAAGACACTCTTTGTATGTTATAAGGCAGGATTTGTACTTGAAAACGATAAGAGAATACATATTCTTGAAATCTCCAAAAGATACGTCGTATATTTTAGTTAATTTTCAGTATAACGTTACACCAAATTAGATGGAGCTTGTAACTACCGGAAGTAAACTCTCCGGTTGTCAACTAAGTAATGTACAATTAGCTAGCATGAATTAGTCATTGACATCATTTATAACAAGGAATGGATGAAGGGGACTTTTGACCCTCAAGCAGAGGCTTCGACTGGTCAGCTTACCCAGCCGAATGACGTTGTGTCAGATGACGAATCTGTTAGCTCAAGACTGACTTTGTTGTCTTCTTCTTGAGTTAAGCATTTTGTCGCATCTGTCGTTGATTTGTCACAACAGGTTTCGGTCGGTAAAGACAGTTGGTCCTTGAATTACTAAATTATAAATAGGAACCTTCCCCGACAACTCAGTTATTCTTCCAAATGACTCGACAATGTTCAAGCAGCCATACTCATAAATTGTTCAATTTTGACCACATTTCTGGTAGTTGCTAAGCCTGAATTTGAAACTCGAGTAAGTAAAATACACGTTTCCATAGTTCTATGATGCAAATGGGATTGGGTTGGGTGGCCAGATAAGGTCTGGCATTGAGTGAAGTGGCGTAGTTTCGATTCCCCGTTTGTACGTGAAAGGGAGTAGTGTCGACTGTGCAAACCTTCTGGGTTTTCTCTGAGCCTTCCAACGCTAAAGAAGCGAATTATTGAAATAAGATTGCACTATGTTCTAGTCCCGAAATGACCTAATTTATGTCAAGTGGACGTTACCCCCCATCCCCTCTCTCTGATAACAACCTCTCAGTTTAATTATCAGTAATATGTTCGATTAAATTATATAACATAAACGATTATGATTGTTGTTCTAAGGAAAATGTATGAATTTTTCATATTTAGTAGGACTCGTGATAAAAAGAAGTTAACATGGACTAATGAAAACGGGGCACGGTCATGTGCTATGAGGGAAATTTTGCCCTTACAACAGCGCTACGCCCTACTCGAAATACAGCCATGGGTTCCTTTTTGTGTCTGCCAGAGTTCCCCATCCGACCATCTATACTTTGCCCATTGCATGGCCCTCCGTCCTACACCGCCGACAAGGGATCACGATTTGCATGATGGGCAATAAATGTTGCAATTAATGAAACGGGGTCTATATAGTTTTTAAGATAACAAAAGACAATTAGGCATTCCATGAATGTCTGACTAACAATACCTTAATGCAGTGATTCTCAACCAGTGTGCCAGGGCGAGATCCTCCTCAGTGTACCGCGAAATTTTGAAGGAATTGCTAAGAACATTTTTAACTAAAGAAGCCAGCTATTTGACTGATGAAATTCGAAACACTGCAATAAAGTTTCATAGTTGTTTCGGCGGTTGTGTACTGTCTATGACTTACCATGTTTTTGTTTTACAAAATCCATACAATTTTTCATATATATTCATATATATATATATATATATATATTCAGCCAGGTCAGCCGGTATTTGTCCATGTGTTCCAATGTGTGTCGTTAGCAGAACAGATTTGAGAACCACTGTCTTAATGTCTGACCAATTTCGACCCATCTAATAGTTTAACCGTCTCGTGCTGTCCAGTTCGCCTTGAAGTCCATCCACTTTTTGTATTGGCAACTATGGCGTAGTATAACTAATATTAATATCCCATCATATTTAAAAAGAGTTCCAATGTATCCTATTATATTTCGGGAAAACGTGAAATAGAGCTTACTGTCAAAAGCTTTTTAAAAATCGATAGGCAAAGAAGAAACCTGTTATTTTCCCGAAATAAAATAATGTTATCTATGTAGTTATGTGTGTAGCCGCCAGGTATAACAATTAACTGTTTGATTATATTACATCAATAAATTTTAACATTTTATTAAAGTCTCTAACTCAGCATCATCCAAAGCCTTCGACATGGAAAATTCGAATAATTTGTGAAAAGGGGTCCTTCTAATGCCAATATTTAAGACAAAATAAACATTTTATCATTGTTAAACGAATTGTTTACCATAATGCGTTTTAGTCTCATTTGTAACAAGCCTAAACATATTCCACAAGTCATGTCAAACTGTGGCGGCATATTCTTATCTGAAGAGCATAAGCAATACATACTATATAGATTGGAATAACCAGACGCTAGAGCTTGCCATTCAATTGAGACTTCTGGCGGATGTCGCCGAACATAATCGATTTGAAATTAGAGTAAAAAACTGAAACGATTGAATGTAAATCAATTTATATAAATACTTATTACATTCGTTGGGGCCCATTTTTGTCAATTAAGATTTTATATGACCAATTTGAACAGAGTTAATTTTCGGAGACAGGGTTTTGGTTTCTAAACTATGAATTGAAACATAGGTTAAACAATGCATTATATGCACGGTAAAATTCTCAAGTTAAATCATCATATTTTTTAATAAACAATATTATGATTATTAAGTACAAGAGACACGCAGAGTTATATTGTTCTAAAACCAATGACAACGATGCAGCGTCTTATTAGAAAAAGCCATTGGCAGACAACGGACTAATCCATTGCTCACAGAGAAGTCTACACGATGCGTTAGATTAGTCTCGAGGTTTTGATTCTTTGATGTCTAAGGGTAGAGAATTCCTGAGGAAAGGTGCTGCAAGTGAACAGATCGTTTCGTCCGTTGAAGTTTGACAGCAGGAATAACTAATAATGTATGGATTGCATGTATCAGATACACAATTGAAGACTTGACAGAACCGTTTTGAATTGACACATAATGATAATGTGATGAACTCTATCTAGTCTTAAATTCCTTCAGCTTCATTATGAAATGAACAAGATGATTGGTCATCAAACAACCCACGCCCTTGCATTTGTTTGTAAGAAATATTGAAAAATAACTGCTTTATGCTATTGGTAATCAAATAAAAATTATGTCATATTTCGCAGTGTCACTGGTCCTAATATTGTGGCCCTTTTTAGTAGATATTGCTATTTCTGAAAACTAATGACTAATTGCTATTTACTAGAAGATTGGAGATTATTTATGATTAAGCTCTGGTTTAAAAAATAGACATGACTACATAGCAAATAGAGATATTTTGTAAATGGAAAGGACTGCAGCTCAATTAAAAAAATCTGTTTTACATATACATGATATATATATGACCTTTATGTAATGTATAGCTGGGTTTTTTTTTATTGTTACAAAGTTTTGAGCCAATCAATGACTGAATAGTACAATTGAAAATACCCAAATAACCTAGAACAGGAATCATATTATACTACAATTTATGCAATGTATCATTAGGATAGTACTGCAGACATTGACACTGGCAAAAACCAAGTCCAATTTGTTTCCATGGAAACACAAAAAATATAATCTCAGAAATTCCTAAATAGCAAAAGGCACAACTGATGTAATAGGTTGATGTATGTACAAAGTTTCAGAAAGTTATCTCGGTCTGAATTCCAAAATAGCATTAGACCAAAGTGAGGATGAGTGGTATTTTCATATTGCAGCTACATAGGGCTCGATAGGAACTGTCAGCGGACATCGCCCGATCAGAGACCCATTCTTAAGGAACTAGAGAGAGAGCGAAATGGGGTTTAACGTCCACTCAACACAAACTAGGTCATTTCGGGACTAACATGGTTTTTGATTTTATTTCAATAATTCGCTTGCGCGTAGGAGTCTTTAGCAGTGGGAGGAGACCGGAGTGCCCGGAGAAAACCCACGAGGTTGAGAAGGCGCCCCTATCTCCATGCCACATACGCCCACACCAGGGCTCAAAACCACAGCCGCAAGCCAGAGGTGACCGGCCAGCTAGAGGTCGAAGGGTGGCACTCTAGTCCACCAGGCTATCTCAACCCCCCTTAAGGAACTAGGTCTGGGGTAAACCCAGGAGGGTGGACTGGCGACTCTACTCCTTAATACGCACAAGAAGAGAATCGAAACTACGCCACTTGACCCAATGCCATACCCTCTTTTGACTCAATGCACAAGCGTAAGTGTAAACAAAGAGAGACTTGCCGATTACTAATAAAAGCTTCAGACTAAAAGCAACATGACATATAAAGACGATCTCGGTCAATATTAAAATAATAAGTGGATCACACATTGATGGATTCACTGGCCAATTTTAATCGTCATTGAATATAATCTACCCAATAGAACATCGAATTCACGGAGAGAGAAACAGTAGTGGATATTTTCCCAACATCATCTCTAATGCCGAATTCCCATGACACGTGCCTTATCGGTTTGATTTACGTCAATAAATCAGTTCTAAATATCGTTTACCGTTATGATTTTTTATTTTATATACATGCTGATAGCAACTCAATTGTATAAATATTATTGAAGGCTATATCATAGTCGTATAATAGCAATTTAAGTTATGGTTGTCTAAAATCGATGAGTGAATAAAAACCTTTGCAAGTTACGTGGCTGTTATGTGATGGACAAAAGACAACAAATGTCATGGCGCCGTATCAGCTTTATTTTGATTGTGACATTTTTTGATAATTAACAATAAATACAATTTTTTGAAATGGCTGTGGATATGTCTACGTCTAGGTGGGTTTGGCTTGTGTAATTGTTCGTATGTGGCGTGTTCCTTCTGCATTTGCTATTATAATAGTCATAATTTAAAGTTACAATTCGTCGTTTTAGACTGGGTCAGTCTAGACTAAGACTATAGTCTAGTAACATGTCGCCCCCTTAAAAGAAGTGTTATTATTTGAATATCTACTGCTCCAACCTGGTCTTTGTCGTAGCTCTTTGGACCATTTTGTCGGCATGGATACCAGATGATTGACTCGTACTCGTAGTGTTGTTCATAGCTTACCTTATTGTCTCAAGAGCTTTCGTGTTAAGCGGAGTGCAGATATGCATATCAGTTTGTTGATGCTCTGTATTATATTGTTCTTTATGATACTTATCCGTTTCACTTCTTACGCTTGTCCGGAATTCCTCTTTCAGATGATCGAATATAAAAACCGGTTAGTTCACAATTCTCAGAATGTGTTTGATGATTTGTCAGTAAATGAATGTGGAGAGAGGTGTATTGAAACGTTAAATTGTGATTCCTTTTCCTATAACATTAACAGTAATCCGACTAAATGCTATATATTTGACCAACGGGTGTACTCAGGACAAAATTCTACCTACATACAAGGTTTAGTTACTTATTGGCGTCTTGCGGGTAAGTATATTTTATTGTCATACATTTATGTGCCTTTATTTTATAAAACGACTGTAGGGGTATTTAGCAGTGGGGGGGGGGGGGAAATCAGAGATTCCGGAGAAATCCGACGAGGCTATTTGCGCCCCTACTCCTTGCGATCGAAACCACACCACTTGATTCAGTGTGAGATCTTATTCTTAAATCTCCAGCACATATCGGTACATACAAGAAGTACACACTTTGGTAATAGCCTAAACAACGACCCCATCAGCCTTAATGTTTTGATGTTTGTGAGATTATATCACATAACCGACGATTTTCCTCTAACAATGTCCCGAGAAATCCCACTCTGTCCATTCCTGGAATGGCTTCTTATACTTAAGATTTTGAGGAAGTGTTCATATATTTGGACCAAAAAACACCCGATTTCGTTCTATTAACATCCTGATGCACCCATTGGGAGGTTCCAAGATTGGAAATTCTTGAAGTATATCGACCCCAGGAGTCGCCCGGGGCCCTCAGATTTCAGCCTCGGGGACCGGAAGTGGGCGAAATCGTGATTTTTTGCATCAAAATGTCTGAAGGTCCACTTTTGCTGCCCGAAGCTAAATACATTGTTATGACGGATTTTTTTTAAATGGTCCTATCTCTTTGAAACCTCGGCTACGCCCCCCCCCCCTTTCTCGATTTCCGACCTCGGGGCATCCAAAAATGGTCTCAAAATTATTATCAACATCTAGTTCCATCTCTACCCCATGATCGGGATCAACATTTTCTTTTTGGGAATTGTGTTTGGCCGAAAGGTGTTTGCTTGGGTGGAATACTTGCCCTGAAAATTTGGTGTCAATCGACCCTATGGAGAGGCCGGGCGTAGAAATGCATGAGAAATGGGCGAAAATGCCCCCTAGAAAAAGCCCGAAGAACTGGAGTGATATGATCAAATTTCCATGTTGATGACATAACACGCTGGGTGGAAATTCAACAGAATCGATATTATGTTACAATTGACTTGGGTGGAAATTAAAATTGACTTGGGTGAAAATTATAAAAAAAAATATTATATTAAAATTGACTTGGATGGAAATTATAGAATACATTAAATTAAAATGGGCGAAAACGGAAACAAAAATCGATTTTGTCATTTCGGTGCCGCATAGAAGCCCGGAGAACTGGAGTGATATGATCAAATTTCCTTGTTGATGACATCACGCACTGGGTGGAAATTCAACAGAATCGAAATTATATTACAAATGACTTGGGTGATAATTAGAATTGACTTGGATGAAAATTATAAAAAAACATGTTATATTAAAATTGACTTGGATGAAAATAATAAAAAAAACAAATTAAATTAAAATTGACTTGGGTGAAAATTAATATTGACTATTAAAATTTACTTGGGTGAATATTTTAAAAAAAACAAATTATATTATTTTTCATGTTCCTTATCAGCCACCGTACTTTCTAATATTTTTATGCATTATTTTACAGTTTTGCTTTTTCCAATGCTATATTCACACTAATTCGCTTCATTATCTAAATAGTTCCAGTTCAGTAAATACAAGTTGTTTCATTTTATTGCCTTAGGACATGACATCGATCGAATACAGACTCAATAGGCGGTAGTATATTTTATTTATATATTTAATAATGAACGTAATGGTATTCGGCCTCGGTTGCAAAATGAGCAAGTCGTCGACCAGAGCCCAATCTGTATCATGTTGTAAGTCAACGAGAGACCCGAATTTTTATTATTTTTATACCTTTTACGTCATGCAATTAACTTGTTATAGAACGTATCGATGAAGATGGATCAATACGAACTTCTTAAGGTAACAGGATATATTAATCGCATTCAAAATGTCAAAATTCTCAAATGTAATTTGGATCTATTTTAGACCATGTCCATTAATTTTTAAGTGTTCGGAATATTTATAGACCAGTTTCAAAGGGGAAAGTAGGTCATGAGAGAGACAGACGGTACAAACATGGTTTAAATTCATTTAAATAATTCGCTTGGATGAAATCGGAGAAGCCAGAGGAATCCAACGAACCTGGGCAGCTTGGGATCGAAACAATGTCACTTGCCTCAATGGCATATCGTGTGATCTAATACACACGCGTCCGACCAAGTAACACCCTGCATATTCTGGCACTAATTTGATTGGGTATACGCCCAACTTGCGAGTCTCTCATATTCCTCGATCGTCGAAAATAGCAAGTCTCGCGCTTTCAAGTTGAAAAGTCTATATAATCGAGTTGCAAAGTTCAAGGTTCGTTCAATGTCAAGGTTCCGTGGAGGACACAAGCTCTGATTGGACGCTACTGTTCACGTGTCTGTAGATAATGTAGCAATAAATACGAGCATTGTGAAGTAATCTAGCAACGTGCAGATGTAGTAAAATTCGCAGTCGTTGCTTCAGGAATATGAGTATTTACAAGCTGTTCTTGGGATAATTCTAATCTTTTTTTTAAACAGTTCTAGTTCAATAAATGCAGTTTTGTCGCATTTCATTCCATTGCATTATGTATGAAATTGATAGACAATTAACATGCATACAGATACTGACGTAAATAAATAAATTAAATACGTCTGATTAAGAAAAAAATCAACCACTTCACTTCATTCTGATATACATTAAATCATAAAGTAGCTATCTGCTCTTTATCGAGCGTATTCATATGTTATACTGTATAAATAAGTATAAATCAATCAACATTTTATACATAAGTACAACGAAATATAACCATGACAATAAATTATAAATGATATCAGAAAATACAACTCAAGATTTTAAAGTATATAATACATAATATGACATACAATTTCTGACTCTAGCTATAAATTTAACAATAAACAGATATTATACTGTAATCTTTCCTTAGAATCCAAACCCGTCTTATTGCACAATAAACCGAAGAAAAGAATACTTATGGATCAACTATACTATTATATATTTATATAGTAGTAGTTCCTGTGCACTCTTTGTATGTCTGTTTAGTTTCATTTTGTACATGTTAAGGTGTTTAGTGCATATTCCGCAAATTTATAAGTATTAATTATTAAAATTTCCCATTGATATAATTGACCATTTAATGCAATATATTAATGATTGTTTCAATGAAATAAATATTACTTCGTATCTATCATTAGAAATATTCTCATCAATTAATATTTTTATACGCCCACATTCATGCATATCGGCTTGTAACTTGTCGAGTTATGACTCTGATTGTACGAAAAATTAGACGTTTTAGTTTGTGGTCCCTCTAGAGGTCACAATTATTATCCGATTAAAAAGCGTTCGAATATATCAATGTTGCGCCGTAAGATTGGTTAAGTTCGAATTTCGTGAAAATCGGTTTAAAACTGCTGAACAAAATGGTCGCCCCAAGTACGCAAAAAGTATGAAATCTAGTATATCAATGTTGTGGACAGTCTAAAAGTCACAATTTTGGTCCAATTTTGACGAGACTTGAAATATATTTTATATACTTATATAACCAAAAGATGTTAGCCCTGTCGATATTTGCGCATATCGGATCGTAGCTTCCTGAATTATGGCTCTTGATCGCTCTTTGTTTAGTTTGTTCTCGATCCATCTCTTGCAAAATGTAGGCGTATCCAGTCTGACAGCCGCTGGTTTAATCCTTTTGTATTGGACAATGATATGTTGATGCATTAAAATAAGTTTAAACTTAAAATCCTTTATGATATGATATGAAAAAGTATGAAAAAAAAATATTTAAATTTGTATATTTAAAAATGTAGGGGGGGGGGGATAGTTAGATGAGTGGCACCTGAAGCAGATATGTTAATGCCATCCAATCCGATCATTTCCCAGATCCACTTGGAGACAAGGGTGTAAAGGTAGAGTTGGATGGTAACAAGACACATTTATCCGACGTTTAATCGAGGATGTCTTTTTCTGGCCACCACCCTCCTCCCCGTGTAAAATCAAACAAAATAACTGAGATAAATCCTGTCCGTTTCCCAAATAGATTAATAGCGGCACAATAATGATTTACACCTACTCATAAGATTCACTTCTTTAGGTAAGACTATTGGTTATCGCTAAAATCTAATTTAACCGTTTACATATTTTACCCCACAGATAAATGCCCAGGTGATTATATTTACAATCGTACATACAACGTTTGTTTCAAGACTTTTCTCAATTCTACTGATTCAAAAAACTGGAATGATGCTCTGAAACACTGCCAGAATGATGGTGGTTACCTGTTTATACCCAGTTCTTCTGAAAAGCTAGAATTTATTGTTGATGCACTAAATGAAACAGTAGATGAAACAAGTAAGACAGTCTGTTATATAAATGCATTTCATGTCATCACCCCTGTCCACATAGCTTGTGTTTAGTATTTTGGGAAATATTTTAAAACATATTGGAATTGATCGGCCTTTCAAGACATAAGATATCCATACAAGCAATAACAAAGGCAATATGGATGGTGATATTTTAAAAAGCCATAACATTGTCTATACCATGGTTAAGTGAAGTTGGGCTGTGTGAAATGAAATGGGGTTTAGGGCCCCATTGTTCTGCTCCGATGGGGCAAAAGGTGCAATTTTTCTCTCGGACTACTTCGCATATGGTCACTTTCTAATAACAGTAATTACATTGGTTCTGTAGTTGCAAAAATTTGAAAAGTTTCAAGATTAGGCTTCGTAGATGAACAACTGAAACAACTCAAACTTTCTGTCTTGTGCATTTGAATTTAATATGTTATATATTCGCAAACGGCTGGGATGGGGTTTTTTTTACAATTCAACTGAACCAAAACCCGTTCTTATTTTGATAATTTGTACGTGTGGTTGTAAATATATGGTAGCAACAGGAGAAAAATTAAGCACAAATGTTTTACTTCCGAATTAAAACAATAATTGTCATTTCTGTATTTTCAGTGATTAGGTTTACATTTCTTGGTGCCACAGATATGGTAGCAGAAGGTAGTTGGGAATGGTTCAGTGGAGAAAATATAATCTCTTGGTCGGTGGGTGAACCAAATAATGGGGGCGAGGGCGAGCATTGTGCTGCTATTTTGTTGTTTGGTGGTGTATCACGGCTTTTAGATTTAGATTGCCACCAACATGTAGCCTTTGTGTGCGAGTTACCCATGCCACCTTTCTAGTAAAAAACATCTACAGATTTTACTGGTTATAGTTTAATCATATTATTATAAGGGGAATTAATATTGATTTTTGAAATACAGAAGTTGTCGACCTTATAATTGGTTTCCAACCCCCGTTCAGACTCTAGGCTACCCACTTCACCCTCGATTTTACCCAATAAAATACCAGAAAGGCACAGACGTTCGAAATATGTGAACGATTTTGTCACAAGATCTTCTCCACACACTTAACTAGGTCCCCGCTTATCATAATATTCATTACTGATGTTGTCTATTATATAGAATCAACCAATACACAGGCTAAACATTTGCGACCTAGACATTGACACAGGTGGGTCGAAACGCATTTAATACTGTAATATTAATGTATATAAACGGATTTATATTCAACGATTTCCGTTTTTACTCTAATTTAAAATCAGCTATGTTCGGCGAAATAAGCCAGCATTCCCAATCGAATGCAAATTTCTAGCGTCTGGTTATTCCAGTCAACATACGCCGTTTGCTTTGGTACAATGTTTCTAGCCTCTTTCCTCGAGTCTCTAGCTGGAACTGAGGCTGAAATGCATTATGATACACGATTCGTGCACCAATAATGTTTATTTTGTCTTATATATTGGATATCAGAAGCTCATCGTTTCCCGGTAAGATCACAGCATCAATGTTTATTCAAACTGATAAATTATTTGTGTTTTTAATGTTGAAGATTTTGGGTGATACTGAGCTAGAGATTTGCCTACTTTAATATAAACATTGAAAATAAATATACCGTGTCAAATACATAAACAGTCGCATTTAATCAAGTATTTAACCGTTTTTACAAAAATACCAGTGACGTTGCTTCCAATTATGTAACTATTATTGACAGATGTCCAACTCGTTGGGATCGCTTAAATATAATATAAATCATCTGTACAAAAACGAAAACCCGTAGTGAGTGTTCGGCCAGTGAACAACGTGACGCGTGTGGAGCTGGATTCACGTAAGTATGCAAATGAGTTATGTTTCTTGTCTCATATATTGCATTTTCCACAATTTTGTTGACTGGGTAGAATTTGCTTCAATGCAATATTCTGCTTGATTTGCTGCACATAAATCTATTGAAGACTTTGCCTGAACCAAAAAGTTCATGGAGTGGAAATTAGCGCCATCTGGCTATTTTCTTACGTCGGATTACGAAACCGCTTTTTGGAGGATACGAAAACGTAAACAACCATAATATGTTCATTGTGTTGTTCGTTTTCGTACCAATGCGAACGTTTCTTATTAACCAGCCCAGCTTGGCGAACAACTGAAAATGGCGTATTAGATAATTTATGTGTGACCATAACCGTACGCATCAACGCTGCTTTAAACGAACGGTATGGAATTACGGAAACGTTCTTGTAAATCAATTGTTTGAGCTTATCAATAGGTCAGACGAAGAGGTTTAATATGTCCAATGTGCAAGTTCATTGATCCAAACAGCAAAAAGAAATATAACTATGTTAAAACCCCCGGGCCAAAATAACGATTAGACTTGATGAAATGGAAAATAAAGCAGTGAATGGATATTTAGACCTCAATTTACATTCGAAAATAATAAATAAACTTAATCATATAAAACAGAACACAATAGATGTATAACAAAGACAGTAACCCATTGTTTACGCAACCCGACAAATCTTGTCTTAAAAGAAATCAGTTATCTATTTTTTAGACTTTTTAAAACTTTCATTTAGATCTGCACACTGTACCACAATTTGCCAATATTGTCGCGATATACAAAAACAATTAAGCTGTAAACACGTCTTTAACTTCCTTAGAGATAATTTCACATTCATATAATAAATCTCTCTCTCACTTCTTCAGAGATAAATCCATATCAACATCAGCCTGGAATTACTTTCTTCCTGGATATTTAAACTAATCGACCTCAAACACTTCTGTAGAGCTATCGATCTACATCAGTATATACCAAAATAGTTTTCTGTTACATAAACAAGGTAATTGACAGATACTAATGCTGAACTCATCAAAAATGTGGATGCTTTTGCAACTGGAGAAGAACTACTGCTGTGGTTTCAATATTTCAAATTTTTAAAAAAATATATATATAAACTAGAACACATGCTTATCAAAAAACAGCTAATTATTTATTTATTTGGCTGACTTTCGAGGAGTATTCTCTCAACGTTATCAAGCTAATACGCTGAGAGAATACTCCTCGAAACGTCGCCCAAATAAATAAATAAGTACGTATTATAGTTTATTGCTCTATCCAGTTACTAAATGCCTCGCAAAGATTAAAAACAACTGTTACAAGAAAAGGCACCACTTAAGAAAATGAAATGGGGTTTAACGTCCTACTCTTCTGCACCTGACCCGGGCTAATGGAAGACGGGCATACGTCATACAGTCTGCTATGGGGGAAATTTTATCCGGGCTACGGCCTAATCTTATATCGAATTCCAACTGCCAAGGGATCTTTTACGTGTACGCCAATATGTACACGGGACCTCGGTTTTTCGTCCCATCCGAACGACTATACAACTGTCTTTGTCAGACCCTCCTTCTGCATCTCTGACAAGGGGAAACCACGTCGGAAAATCGAAATAAACTTTCTCGGCCAATGCAGGGATCGAACACCCGACCTCCCGCACCACTTAGACACCAAGTAAAATTTGTACAAGAACATCTGCTATAACAGATATAAATAACAAAGTTATAATAAGATAAACATTATATTATTTGCTGATGAAACGTCTCTATACTTGAAAAGGCAAAACCCTGGGACCAGTGCGGCTACCACCATCGGTAACAAACATTGATGGCGTGGCTAGTTAGGTTTGAACTCTCTTAGAACGTTTCGTAACTCCTGGTATTTACTATCTTAGAAACAAAGAACACACCAATAAAATCATACATTAGAACCGCATTTCTCAACCTGGGGTGAATTCACCCCCAAGGGGGGAATGGCTGCCGTCCAGGGGGTGAATGACCACACTCCCAGTCACTTAAAAAATGATCATAATATAAAGGTTGTGCAGTTGAGATTAGCACTCTCAAACACTGTCCCGAGAATCACCAGGAGCAAATTTCGCACTGAACTGAAAACAACGTATTTTCATTAACATATAAATTTGGTGATTATTGAATCTCACCTTCGATCCGTATTCATTCCATATTCCATGTCAATGTGGTCATGGGATGCAGGCCCGTGCAAGGATCTGCGGTTCATGTCGGATGTCTTCTATAGAAAAAGGCCATTTTCAAGTTCCTATGAAACGCCTGAAGAGTGCCTGAAATGGCTGGAAATTACATTTCCGGGCTCCAATTTCTAAAAATTTAGACCCTCCTCGACGGGCTTTGCGCCTACGGCGCTGCGGTCAGTAACCTCCTCAAAACTCTGGGGGTAAATGGATTGGTTGAGAATTCATTTTGGGGTGAGCGGTGAGAAAAGGTTGAGAAACGTGGCATTAGAAACAATTCACCTGTCAACCCTCCGTGTGACAGATAAAATATCTCCCCATTTCAATCAACGTTGCAGGTGTGATTCTGAATCGCAATCGCTCGTAGTATGCAAAATTGACAGTATTTTTCATCAAAACAACGATTGATTATTGTTATTTATAATATTTCTGCCACACTCAATTACAATTAAGCATATAATCCTACCTGGAACAGGTATAAATCATCGTATTTAAAATAGAGACGTTAACCCGTTACTAAGACCGCTATCGTTTTTAGACCAGAGAAGTCTATAATGATGGCGGGTGCTAATTATAAATAAGGCTTTATAACAGCCAATCATAAACGCAATTGCATGTCGAAAAACTAAATGACATCCGCGTGGATTTCAATGGAGGTGAATTACTTCAGTAATTTAAATGTGAATATTTGGAGTTAGGCGATAGTTGTGTCATCACATTGGCCTCTGTAAGTTTAATTAGTGATAATATTTAGTAGTATTAACTTATCTTATTTAAAAGATTTTATATGCACTAAAAAAGAAACTGAATTTGCAACTTGGAACTAAAGGCCCCAAATCGTAGCTAAAACAAGCACATCAGTATATCTCTACGTTTTTAGCTACGTTCTCGTAGATTCACGACTTGAAAGAATTGGGGATGTTAAAACATTGTACGTTATCTGTATAATACCACAATTAACAATTCTCAGTTACTTCGACCCGTTCGGATATTAAGAAAACAAATGTCTCAATATTATCCATTTTGTGTACATGTACGTAGCCTCTATATATTTTGCACTCGGCTCCGAGGAAGTACAAACCTCGGATATACGACTGTTCAGCTAAAGACACCCCAAAGAATCTCAAACGACCAGCATTATCATCTTCGAATTAACTCCAACTTTTTTAGGAACGAGAGGCCTAAATTTGATGATATGATCTCCAAATTGTCAGAAAATATGATTTATGACATTTTGATAATAAAAAAATATTTGACAAATTTGTGTGGAGAATTATTGATTTTAGTCCAAATGTTATGATTTTCCGTGTGTTTTTTTTTTACTTTTCAAAATTAGAGGAAAGTATTTTAATGTATAATTTTTACTTTTTTTGCACCAGAAAGATTAGATGAGAAGAAAGTTCAATAATTTCACTCAATTTTTCCTAAAAATCTTGTTAAGTTGTCTCAAATTCTTCAAATAACCCCCAATGCTGCTGTCAAATTTTTAATTATTCATCTGTTGTAAAATGAATAAAAATGTCTTGCATGTCTTTATTTCCATTGTTCAACAACTTGAAAAGGATCTATGTGTTTGTCAAATATTGAAAATGTATCCATGTGTTTGCCAGAAATTGAAAATTAAGAACTTTAGTCTAATTATGTACTGCTGAGGTATGTTAGAATTTTCAAAACATGAGTGAACTGCATTTGGCTGCTGTGTTCTTCTGACTTAACACAATTTTAATATTTTAAAACCTGAAATTGTTGCATTTCCCTTCTCGAGAAAGTAAAATCTGTTTGCAGGCAAATTTCATTTCATTTAGACTGGTTCAACCTCCCCACCCCACCCGTTTTCTTTAACATGATATTTACACAATTGAATTAAAATTAACAGTAACTGGATTTTGTGCTTGAATTGTAACCAGGCATTTTATTTTGCACAAACAAATAGCGACATATAAGATTTCATGGATTCTTAAGACTTTTTTTATGGCCGCACACGTAATTCTATGACATTTTTTCCAAATGAGTCCACACCCCCAAATGGATATATTGTAGATGTGCCTTTTGGATGTAAATCTATTATATGTGGTGGTCTTTTAACGTGTGTCACTTACAGAGCAATTAAAGATTAATTAATAGCCTTTTCATACTCCTTTTATGCCATTAATTATGCCATAACTTTTTCCACCTCATTTTGTCATGAAATTGATGTAAAAATTAAAAGAACTTGCTTCCACAAAATATTTACACTATGTAAAGTCAAGGATACCTCTGACTGTTAAATTGTTTTTAATACTGAAATATTCCCATTTAAAGAAAAGGTGTTTTGTGACCCTTTTATTAGAGTGGCTGGTTATCACCTAAATACAGTATTTATTTTACATTTATCAATCCATATTTCAAGAAATGATTCATATTTCTTACAAGTATCTGTGTTTCTATATGTGTATGTACGCCAGGGATAGAAGAATATGGCTATTACTTTTGTGGACAGTATTACTTACGTTGGATTTGTTACCACAGCAACATTTTTAGGGGGTGGACTTACAAGTTTCACAATAGTTCCTGACAGTTATCTTCAAAGCATCCAATTTGCAGCGTGTCTTCTCGTACATTGGCCATGGTTTCTAGAAATAAATGCTTTTTACGTCAGACTTTCCAAGAAATAGGAAAATATTGGCATTTTGGGACAAAGGGTAGAAATTGACTATATTTACAAAGATGGATACTCCGGTGCAGTTTCACCTTGTCAGTGGTACGTGTTGGGGAAAGGGGGGGGGGTGGAAAGGACAGTTCCCAATAGTTTAAGAAATATTTGATTCAACAAACTGAACAAGGCGTAAAGGGCTGTTTAAAGATACATTATGGGAGATTACATAACGAGTTGGCAGTTCTCACTATAATAGTTAAAAACTAGCTAATATAATGACAATTTGCTGAAAATTTGTCACCAAATTGATCCACTATCAACCGAGAACTAAGCGAATAAAAGTTCCGCTTCGCCTCGATCTTCATTACTAAAGTCGGTAAAACAAAACTAATTGTCTCGGTTATACATTTCATCGTTAAATTACGAAGGAAAATTTTGCATCAAATCGAACTACAATCCAACAAATATCTCAGGCTAGCCTTGACAGCCTGGACATCGGGAGTTGATTATGGTCTGGATAAGTTGTCAATGTATAATGAATAGTTTTTATACGCCCACATTTTTATGTGAACGTATATTGTCCTCGTCCCTGTCCGGACGTCCGTCTACAATTGTTTGTGAGCACTCTACAGTTCACAATTTTTATCCGATTTTAATGAAACTTAAAATGTAGAGGTGACAATATTAAACCGATATTGATGAAACTTCAAATGCATGTTTATAACCAAAAGATCGTGGTTCCTTTCGATATTTGTGCATATTGAATGGTGACTTCCTAATTATGGCCCCTGATGTTGCGAAAAAAAACGCTTTTTTAGCTTGCAGTCGCTCTGGAGGTCACAATTATTATCCTATTTAAAAAAAACAGTCTGATTATATCACCTTTACACCATAATGAAGGCTGAGTTCGTGAAAATCAGAATAAATTGCCGGACAAAATGGCCGCCGCTTGTACGCGTATAATGTAAAAATATGGTATATCAAGGTTGTGGACCCTGAGAGGTAATAATTTTTATCCGATTTTGATGAAACTTGTGTGGGCCTTTATCAATGACCTGACAGGTGGGCCATCAGTCCGGCACTTGTCGGCTTTAGCCGATTGATGTTTAATCTAGCCGATTGGTAAAACGATGAATCGGCAAATATGGCATCATATGTAAATCATTTTACTTTGGGCTAAATAACAGCGGGTTAATTAATGAACCTGTGAATTACAGGTACCGGTACATATTAAAATGATATCTGGATCATACTGGATTCATTGACTAGTTGTTAGGTAAATTTAAATCTTCATTGAATATAATCCCCCCGATTGAACGCCGAATTCACGGAGAGAGAAACAGTAATGGATACATTCCCGATACAATCTCAAATGCCGAATTCCAATGACACGTGACTTAATTTGTTCAATAAACTAGTTCTAAAATGCTGATAGAGGCGCAATTTTATAAATATTATTGAAGGGTATATCATAGTCGTACAGATTTTTTTGCATAACAATTTCAGTTATGGTTGTCATGTTCAAGTTGCGTGACGGTTATGTGAGGAACAAAATTAAAGACTACAAATTATGTTATGAAGATATGCCATGGTGCCGTATCAGCTTATTTTGACTATGACATGTTTTGATAACTAGGAATAAACTTTAAACACCATTTGTTGAGGTTTTTTGACAGTATTATTAATTAACATTAATATTTGGAGGATTTGAGCAGATTGCATTAGAATCATCTTAGATTCTCAAAAGAAAAGACGAATTTCTTCTATGCCGGGACTGTACAGCCCATTGATACATTTGGTATTATGTATTTGTTGTCTGAAGTAGGTGTGCATACGTGTGTTTCGTCGATGGGTTTGGCTTGTGTAATTGTTCATATGTGGTCCAATTCTCCTGGGTTATTATTTGAATATCTATTGCTGCAACCTGGTCTTTGTCGTGGCTCTTTGGACCATATTGTCGGCATGGATACCAGATGATTAACTCTTAGTGTTGTTAGTAGCTTACCTTATTGTCACAAGAGCTTTCGTGTTAAGCGGAGTGCAGATATGCATATCAGTTTGTTGATGCTCTGTATTGTATTGTTCTTAACGATACGTATCCGTTTCACTTCTTACGCTTGTCCGGAATTCCTCTTCCAGATGATCGAATATAAAAACCAGTTAGTTCACAATTCTCAGAATGTGTTTGCTGATTTGTCAGTAAATGAATGTGGAGATAGGTGTATTGAAACGTTAAATTGTGATTCCTTTTCTTATAACATTAAAAGTAATCCGACTAAATGCTATATATTTGACCAAAGGGTGTACTCGGGACAAAATTCTACCTACATACAAGGCTTGGTTACTTATTGGCGTCTTGTGGGTAAGTATATGTTATTGTCATACATTTATGTGACTTTATTTTATTAAACTACTGTAGAGGTATTTAGCAGTGGGAAGAAATCAGAGGTTCCGGAGAAATTCCACAAGGCTAGGTAAGTGCCCCTACTCCTTGCGATCGAAATCACGCCACTTGAGTGAATGTCAGATCTAATGATTTAAAGCGCACACTTGAGTCTGCTATAGTACTCTGTGGTACCGTTTTAACGACATTAAAACTCCTTGAGTTTGAAATATACCAGGAGTACAGATTTTTTTATAAATTGACCATCTATTAATATATTAATGATTATTTCAATGGAATAAATATTATTTCGTTTCTATCTTTTGAAATATTCCCATCAATTAATATTTTTAAGGAGAACATTATAAGTTGTTAGAACTTTTGTTTACCCCGTTTGTATTGTACAATTATATTTCGATTCAATAAAATAAGTTTAAACTAAATTTTAAGTGGTTTTAAATTGCCGTATGATATCGAAATCGAATATTTAAATTTGTATATTTACAGGGGTTGGGGATGAGGGGGTAAGGTTCAAGGAGTAGCACCTGCAAACGATAGAATAATACCGTTAATGCCACCCAATCCCACCATTTTTTTGATCCGCAGAGAGATGAGGGTGTTGTAGCAACAGACATATTTTTCTGACGTTTAATCGGGGTGTCTTTTTCTGACCACCACTCTCCTCCCCGTGTAAAAACAAACAAAATAACTGAGATAAATTCCGCCCGTTTCCCAACTAGAGTGGCACCAAAATGGTTAAAGCTACAATTTCATATTTTTAAGTTGTATTTTTTAAATATATTAAAATAAAGCTTTAAAATAGATGGTATCTATCAACAGTCCTACCTTGTTAAAGAATAATCCTATAATTCACTATTGCCAGTTGAGAAATTGGCAAAAATATCATTTAAATTTAAACGTTTGAAGATAGTTATTGTGTGGGGGAATATAACAACAAGAGAGTTAATTGTGTTATTATTTCCGGTGTAAAAGAATTTTAAATGGGGGAAATAATGTCTATGATCGTATTATAGTGAGTTGACAACATAGAAATAATTATGTTTTGACTTTCTTAGAAAATATGAAATTCTCGCTTTAATAAACTATTTAATGTGAGCTTATTGTTGACACCTACTCACAAGATTCATATTTAGATAAGCAACGGGTTGGCAATAGAATTTCACATATTTTATATATTTTACCCCACAGATAAATGCCCAGATGATTATATTTACAATCATACATACAACGTTTGTTTCAAGACTTTTCTCAATTTTGCTGATTCAAAAAACTGGAATGATGCTCTGAAACACTGCCAGAAGGATGGCGGTTACCTGTTTATACCCAGTTCTGCTGAAAAGCTAGAATTTATTGTTGATATACTAAATGAAACATTACATGGAACAAGTAAGACAGTCTGTTATATAAATGCATTTCATGTCATCGCCCCTGTCCATATAGCTCGTGTAGTGTTAGGGGAAATATTTTAAAAACTTATTGGAATTATCGGCCTTTCAGCAGATAAGAGCAAAATAAAATGCAATTGGTGGTGATAATTTAAAAAGCCGTAACATTGTCTATTCTAAGGTAAAGTGGAGTTGAGCTACGTGAAATGAAATGAAATGGGGTTTAACGTCCACTGTTCAGCCCAGCCCGGGCTAAAGGGCAATTATGTACTTGCAAACTGCAGTTTTGTGGAATTGAAAGCTGAACATTTACCCCCACCAACTCTTCTTTTGTTAATTTTTACCTATGATTGTTAATATTGTAATAGTGGCAACAGGTGTAAAATTGAATATGAGGGAATTTTGAAATTAAGCACAAACGTTTCACTTCAGAATTAAAACAATAATTGTCATTTCTGTATTTTCAGCGCTTAGTATTACATTTGTTGGTGCCACAGATATGGTAGCAGAAGGTTCTTGGGAATGGTTCAATGGAGTAAATATAACCTTATGGTCGGTGCCTGAACCAAATAATGTAGGCGAGGGTGAGCATTGTGCTGCAATTTTGTTGTCTCGCGGTGTAGCATTCCTAGTAGATTATGACTGCCACCCACAGGTAACCTTTGTGTGCGAGTTACCCATGCCACCTTCATAGATTAACAATACTGCCTGTTTGTATTACAATGTTTTAAAGAATATACTCCCGAAGAAAAGACTTTACTATATCTACAGATATTACTGGTTATTATTTAGTCATATGCGGTGAATTAATATTGTAAATGGATTCCAACCCCCACTTGGACTCTAGGCTACCCACGTCACCCTCGATTTTACCCAATGAAATACCTAGAAGTCTAATCTACATGTATGCAATGAAGGCAAAAACATTGTATTTGAACTATTATGTCACAAGTTCTTCTCCACACACTTAGGGGGGTTGGGATGGCCTAGTGGTCTAGAGTGACGCGCTTCGACCTCTAGCTGGCCGGTCACATCTGGCTTGCGGTTGTGGTTTCGAGCCCTGGTGTTAGCGTATGTGGCATGGCGATAGGGGCGCCTTCACAACCTCGTGGGTTTCCTCCGGGCACTCCGGTTTCCTCCCACTGCTAAAGACCCCTACGCGCAAGCGAATTATTGAAATAAAATTAAAACCATGTTAGTCCCTAAATGACCTAGTTTGTGTTTGAGTGGACGTTAAACCTCATTATTTCTCTCCCTCCACACACTTAACTATTCTTCGCTTATTTTAATATTCATTAACAACTCAACCACTACCCTATGGTGGCTGTTAGCGGCCATTCTACATCGTCGACTTGTCGGGTTGTGAAGGCGACAAGTCGCGGCACGACAAAGCGAAATAATTGCATTTCGTCGACTTGTCGCTTTGTCGCTTTGTCGGGTTGTGAAGGCGACAAAGCGACAAGTCGACAAAATCAACCCGACAACGCGACAAACTAACCCGACAATCGTCGCCCTCATTTTGTCGACTTGTCGGGTCAATTTTGTCGACTTGTCGCTTTGTCGCCTTCGACTTATTCACAACCCGACAAAGCGACAAGTCGACAAGTCGCCGAAATGCGACAAAGCGACAAGTCGACAAAGCGAAATAATTGCATTTCGGCGACTTGTCGACTTGTCGCTTTGTCGGGTTGTGAATAAGTCGAAGGCGACAAAGCGACAAGTCGACAAAATTGACCCGACAAGTCGACAAAATGAGGGCGACGATTGTCGGGTTAGTTTGTCGCGTTGTCGGGTTGATTTTGTCGACTTGTCGCTTTGTCGCCTTCACAACCCGACAAAGCGACAAAGCGACAAGTCGACGAAATGCAATTATTTCGCTTTGTCGTGCCGCGACTTGTCGCCTTCACAACCCGACAAGTCGACGATGTAGAATGGCCGCTAACAGCCACCATACTACCCAGACTAAACTTATTATAAATATTGAAAATATACAAGGTCAAATGTATAGACGATTGCATTTAACCAAAAGCAAGCAGACTGACTAAATATAATATAAATCGATAAATCATAGACGTTCTGTGTATAAATCATTTATTTTATCCATTGTGTTTATGCTGACATAGGATAAGTATGTACGTCAACTCTTTATTGTTGAAAAAAACGAAACTTCATTCAAAGAACTGATAGTTGGGACCTTTCATATCGGTACGAATATGAAAACAAAAGAGTCATCGATTCGTGTGTACCTCTGACGTCAACCCGTAATAAGTGTTCGGTCAGCCAAATACGTTACGCGCATGGAGCTGGATGCACGTAAGTGTAAAAAAAGGAGATGTCTCTTGTCTCATATGACGCCCATGGAGTGGAAATTAACGTCATCTAGCTATCTTACGTCAGATTTGGAAAATGCTTGTTAAAGGCTACGTAAACGAACATACGTTCATTTTGAAGTTCGTTTTCGTACCGATGCGAAATGTCCCTATTAACAAGCCCCACTTGGCGAACACCAGTATATCGCAAACGGTCGATTAGCGTACACGTCAACGCTGCTTTAAACGAACGGTATGGAATTATGGAAACGCTAAACTTGGTGTCATAAAGAGATGTTCTAGCTACTCAATTGTATGATCAAAACGGCAAAAAGTAATATAACTATAACAATCGTGGACCAAGAGCGCGATTAGACTTGACGAGACAGAAAATGATGCAGTGGATGGAGATAGAAAGAAATAGGGTTTAACATCCACTCAACTATGTCATTTTGGGACTAACACATTGTTCAATTTCATTTCAATAATTCGCTTTCGCGTTGGTGTCTTTAGCAGTGGAATGAAACCGAAGGACTCGGAGTAATCCGGGGATTCGACACGATCATTCGGGGATTCGTACACGTACATCCGGGGATTCGAAACCACGCCAGTTGACTCAATGACAGGCTTTATGATACAGCGCACACGTGCTAACCATTCGGCAATCCTCTACGCCACCCACCGCCACGCCTGCAGTGAATTGATATGTAGACCCCAATTGATATTCGAAAATAATAAATAGGCTTATTCAGATCAAATAAAACAGAAAACAGTATATGAAAAAAATAGCGATACAGAAAACTGTGGAACAAAAACAGAAGCTCATTGTTTACGCAACCCGACAAATCATCTGTTTTATAAGAAATCAGTTATCTTTTGGTAGATTTTTAAATTAACATTAGTGTATAAACTATAACACATACTAATGAAAAAACAGCTACATATTGAGTATTCTCTGAGCGTTATCAAGCTCATTAGATCTGTACACTAGACCCTAATTTGCTAATTTTGTCGTGATATATAAAAACAACTCATCTGTAAACAAGTCTTCGTTAGAGATACATTGTAATTCCATATTAACATAATAAATCTCTCTCTTAACTTCTTCAGAGATAAATCCATATCAACATCAGTCTGGAATTACTTTCTTCCTGGATATTTAAACTAATCGACCTTAAACACTTCTGTAGAGCTATCGATCTACATCAGTATATACCAAAATAGTTTTCTGTTACATAAACAAAGTATTTGACAGATACTAATGCTGAACTCATCAAAGATTGTGGATGCTCTTGGAACTCGAGGACGGGGGTTGGGATGGCCTAGTGGTCTAGAGTGCCGCGCTACAACATCTAGCTGGCCGGTCACCTCTGGCTTGCAGCTGTGGTTTCGGGCACTCAGGTTTCCTCCCACTACTAAAGACCCCTACGTGGATGCGAATTATTGAAATACAAATTAAAATCATATGTTAGTCCCGAAATGACCTAGTTTGTGTTGAGTGGACGTTAAACCCCTTTTCTCTCTCTCTCTGGAACTCGAGGAGAACTACTGCTGTGGTTTCAATATTTCAAATTTAAAACTATAAAACATACTCATGTAAAAACAGTTTGAGGAGGTGTGTGGGGGGGGGGGGAGGGGGGGGGCTTGTGTACATGCCTTACTCTGTGGAGAGACAGGGTGTGTTCCAATCTCGGAAAGACGCTGACGTATATTAACGTGTAAAACTAGTTATACAAAGAGCAAATCAGTTAAATCATACATTAGAAACATTGTAGATCATCTACAGTCTTTGGAAATATGCTAAATAACTAAGTCCATGTATAAATTCCTCGGTCACGTCCACTGCTTGACTCCACGGTCACAACGTTGACGATCTGGATCACGAAATATCTGTATGCCCCTTACATTCAGACGGGGTTAGATTTGAGGATAAATTCCTGACAAATATTTGAACAAAGCATATATGTAATTTTCTCACTAAAATAGATATCTGGCAAAAACTGTGTGCATAGTCGGACGTCTAACGCTTTCAAGACATCAACCACGAAGACCCATTAGGCTCTTGTTTTTTCTGCTTTATTTCATTCTTGAAAGAAAATAGGCGCTTAACCGAGTTGTTTCTTCCTTCGACTATATCATGTTTTACAAATGTTTTATTGATTTTCCGTTGAATAATTCAGCATGATATAGCAATGTTTTAATCGGTGTGATTTTCAACGGTATAATATAATAACGTTGCACATTTTAAAACTGTTTGTTGAGATTAAGTCTATGAAACTATATTATATTCTAGAATTTTTTTCTGATATGTATGACTAGCGGATGACCCGGCGCTGCACGGGATCAAAAAAGTCCAGAAGTGATAGACTAACGCCACCTAGCCTATGCTACAACCCGGTCTGAGCTACCCCTATTAAACCACATTTCAGCCTCGGGACAGCGGGCCTAGTATGGCTGAGTACTCTGAAATGACAGACAGACGGACAGACAAACAACAGTCATAAATATTAGTAAAGATATAACACAATTATAATTAAAGATACATTATAGAGATTTTTTTATAAAGAGTTAGCCAGTCTTGCTATAACAGATGAAAAGAGATTATATTGAAAATTACTTTATTTTGAACAAAGTTATCACCATTGTAATTTTTGATCAGGAATAGGAGCCAATTGTATCTTCGCTGTCTCCGAGAATGGCCGATCGTTTGATTGACAGGAAATACAATGGCATTAACCCAATCTACATAATCTCGAATATCAAATAACGTTTCCAATGGCTGTGGTACCGTTAGCCTATTCGGTTTGAGACAAAAAGGATACATTTCTTTATTTCAAAAGATCAATTTAAAATAACCAAGCGAGTTAACCTTTTCTAAAAAATAATCCATGTCATATGGTATCGTAACATAATTACATATTTCGGTCGAGTAGTATTAATAGCCCCGCCTTTCATTTTGAATACCCATCAAAAGATTGATAGGCCATTTCGTATCTTTAAAGTAGTTTAGTCTCTCGATTTATATCATCCAAAGTCTTCGACATTAAAAACACAAATTATTTGCCCATTTAAATCAACACTGGTGTTGTGATCTTACATGGAAAAAATTGGCTCCGGATATCCAATATTTAAGACAAAATAATAAACATTTCACTATTAGTACAGCGCCATTAGTAACGTACTCGAAGAGAGTGGCTAGACATACTCCACAAGTGATGCCAAACGATGATCCAGTATAATTATCTGTCGATGTAGACAAGAATAATCAGACGTTAGAATCCCATTCGATTGAGTCTTCTGGCGCATTTCGCCGAAGATAACTGGTTTGAAATTAAGAGTAAAATCCGAAAGGATTGAATGTAAATTAGTTTGTATACATTCATATTAAATTATTATATGAGTTGGGACCCATTTGACGTGTTGTGACACTTTTTAGGTTCGAAATATTAGCGATTTAGCTCCTTCCTTTAAACCGTGATTAAACTATTCATGCATATGCATATATGCAAGCCATTCCCATTACTTCACGGGAGTCATGTCATATACCCCGGAAATATGATATTACGTTGTCCTACCTGTACTGTGTCAGCCAACGATACAATTTCACGTCTATAAATACACCTGACTTGGTTCACATAACTTCTACGTATTCTATGTTCTCGGGGAAATGCAATTTATGCATAAGGAGTTCTAAATTCAGTTCAAATCTATTATATCAAAGTACGCGAGATTATCTCGACCTAAAACGTAATATGATACACATATTTAAAACGGTTGTATATAAGACACTTTATATTGTTATATGTACATGTACAAGTAATTATTGTCACATAAAAAGTAAGCGATTCCGGATATAAGTTGTGGTCTATGTGTTTTAAAAAGCATAGGACAAAATAAATATACTGAGCGCCATAGAAAACGCATCACTTATTTTTTCGTATAACAAAATGATCCTGTAAACATATTTTATTTATTTTGCTTCTTATTGTTAACAATATTCAAATGGGAACACATCAACAAAAACACATTTGTACACTTATGGATGTTTAATCTGTAATCAACGGTACAAAGTCAGAGGAGTCAAAACCAAAAGTACGACAAATAATTGTGCTGCACAGCGTGCGTAAGAGCCAGTAGATGACACACGCCCTACTGACAATTAACTATCTTTGTCGTGCTTTGTTTTAATCCAGTCATTATATTTGTGCCAACATTTAGTTCTCCTTATGGGATTAGCGAATGGTTTTCATATATTTTTGGTCATTGTTAGAATAATTTTTCTCCTGATGATTAAAGTAGCTAAGTCTCTTACTCAATATCATCTAAAATCTTCAACATTGAAAACACGAAAACGGAAACCATTGAATGTAAATCTGTTTATATACATTCACATTACAGTGTCAATTTCTAGGTCCCAGATGTTAGCGATTTAGCTCCTTTAAATAATGATTCTGGGTTCATTCTGTTAGCAGTGGAATCGTCTGTGTTGCTTTGATAACATCTAACGAAGGGGTGGGTTATTGGATAAAACGATGGGAAGAATCTGCTGCATCCCTTACGTCTGGAATTGAGTTATAAATATGATTATTCGGACTGTTACTATGATTCAGTGTCATTTCAACACATCTTTTCCTTGTTAAACCTACAAAAATAAATAAATACTTTTTAGCATGAGCTCGGTTTTTTTCCTTAGAATAGAGCCCAGACATTATAAGAATTGAATCTGGTAACGAATACACGCCCACCAGCAGAAATTATCTTGAAATAATAAAACCAACGTGAAAGAAATTATATTTTGTTCTATTCTCTGAGTTATTATAAACGTGGATTGAAAAAAGTATTTACCCTAAACATACTTTGAAATATTTACGTAAACTTGTTGTTTTATAAGACGGAAATTGAATATGTGTCAACGTGCATGGTGCACGTAAGCTGGGAGTCAGTTTGCTTTACTGCAACTGTATTTTAGAACAATTGAATCTCAAAGAAATTAATCAACTTACATGGAATTATGAATTTTATAATAATAATCACTATGATGATCAAGACCATAAGAAATGAAACTATGCTTGGTATTATGGTAATGTAATTATGCACACGAGGATCTTTCTCCTTTTTGGTTTTAAAAAAAATCGTGTTGGAGGAGGTGGATAAATGTCTTTCTTGCAAACTCCCCTTAGTCGTTCCACGACTTCCTGGCGTAGAAAGAGTAGTTTTTATTCCAGCGTTTGTGTATATTTCACGAAAATTATCAGTTTGGGGTTGTAATATTTCTAGAATAAAAAATAAATACAAGTTTTTTTTTAAGTTGCATATTAACTTGTATTCGACACTTTTAAGTGAAAAATTTAATTAATAAACATAAATTGGTGTTTCCTTTTACAGTTCACTCCATTCGTTTCGTATTCTCTTTTGTATTTACCAGACCCAGTTGTAGAAATCAGAACAAACAAAACTGCATTGGGGATAACAACGAAATGACCTAAATAAATAAAAGTCCAAAAAATACCAATACGGTCAAAATTTAGCGTTTAGAACATTCATTTAAAAATTGATTAAGAAATATATTATGTTATATTTTCATTGTTATCAATTTATTTTATACCTTGAACTACCAACTTAATACTGGGACTGGATTTTCCGAATGATTCACATGACCATTCGCCGTTATCATCAATATCTATATATTTTATTTCCAGAACTGCAAATAATTGCCCGGGCTTTCGTTTACAAACATATTTGTCGTTTTCCCATGGTTTTCCGTCAAAATCTATAATAGTGCAAACTTCTTTGTTGCCTTTCTTGAATGCCAGTGTAGCATAGTCATAGTGATCAGGGATGTAACAACAGAGACAGCCTACGTCACCAACAGATAGTCTTGTGTTATTAGTTCTCAAAATGAACCCCATATCTGAAATGGGATATAAATTCGAAACTAAAAAAAAATGAACTAATCGAAATAATCAATTTCCAATAATTACGGTATCATTTTAATTACTTTAACAATAGAAATTTCAAGATTTTAAGCCAAATCATATACTTTCCATTTTAAAGTCTAGAAAGGTGGTTTTGTTATGAATAAAATAAAATTAAAATGGCTTATACCCTTTTTCTGGTCTGTGTTACACTGAAATATAAATGTTTAAATTACATAGAAAATAATTTAAATTCAAGACTGGATGTTCTTTTACCTATGATTAGATAACATGTTCTGCCTAACGCAGAAAATTAGAGCTTAACAGACGATTGGCTAATAGGAGGTGGCTCCCAATGGAATTTATTATGGCGGTTAATTAAGTCACCCAAGGTTTTGAATCATTTGAGGAGGAGGCGGGGGTATGGCAGGGAAGTGGAGTTCAGAAATTCCGTAACCGATGTCAAGGGTGTTAAATATTTAGTCGACGTCCTGCAGTACAATAGTAGTAGTAATTTGTTTTAAAAATGTCACACACGGTATATAATAAAATATATATAAAATAACAGCATTGTCCAACCCAATTGGACTTACGGGAGGTTATTTACTCCAGTTCTCTAAAATCAATCATTAAAAATAATAAATAATTAGATAAAATTAATAAAATACATTCAGATTAATCTTCTTCCTCGTCTTAACATGTTTAAAACACAATTAGCAAGAGTAAGTTTTCAAATTCTTAAAAACATTTCTTTTGAAGACTAAAGATTCGTAAAGTTTATCATATTATATACAGAATAATTCATTCCACCCAAAGCAAATATTTTGAAGTTAATAACCTTCAAGCGCTACTAGCTGATTTTGTCGGTGTTTTTACAGCCAATTTATACTTTAAATGTTCATCAAACGATAAATCAAGGTACCTTCACTAACATACATAGTCTAAAGGAGAAGTTTATATTTTCTGGTGTCATTGTTTGATCGAAAGTGTGTGCGGGATCTTTTTTACTATTTACTATTACTTTTTAATTCCCATTTATTACACCAACTATGCACAGTATTTAACATAATCTAGAGATTTTTTTCACTAGATGCAGGTATTATCACATGTGATAGAACTTGTTTATCACGTTCCAAATTAAATTTTAACACATTGCTCCGATAGATGCGTAATCAAAGTTTCAACAAACGGAAGTTACAAACGCAAAAGGAAAACACAAGTTATCCTTCTACATAACTGACTGAAGTGACGAGTGGCAACAGATACACGGGGGAATTTCTGTTCGCCAATAATTCCTTCGAAGACCAAAAGAGAAAACGAAAATATTTTGAAAAAGTTCGTGCATTACCATGTTTTTATTAAACATGCATTATGTAAGAACTAAATGTGACTATTGCAGGTCTTTCTGTAGGCCCAAAATGTTACATAGACTATTAATTAGGCATTTACATGTATTAACAAATGCATACGGGACACACTTTCTGTGAAAAGAAGACCTGACCTGGAAGTCGACGGTACAGAATACATATGGTTACAATTAAATTCTTCAAATAAAAATATCTTAATAGGTACCTTTTACAGACCTCCAAGTTCTACTGTCGAACAAAACAACAAAATTTCTGACTCGATTGTTAAGTCCGTATGTGATAATGTCGATAACTGTTTTATATTTGGTGATTTTAATATCGATTTTATGACTTCAACTCAATCATTTTTACATAATGCAATGATATTTTTCGATCTCCATCAAGTAATCCATACTCCAACGCGATCCGGAAACTACGGTAACAACTCACTTTTAGATTTAATTTTAACTAACTGTACAAACTATATAAAAGAATCAGGCTGTCTAGATAATTTCTGTAGTGATCATTGTCCTGTGTACTGTCGACTTTCATTTCAGAACCCAAAATTGACATGCTACAGACGATTAATTTGGCACTATAACAACATTAACACCAATGAATTGCGATGGGACGTTACTGACACGGACTGGGGAAGTTTAATTAACGTAGAATCAATTAATACAGCTTGTGTAAACTCCACAAGTGAGCTGACAAGGCTAGCGAAAAAAAGGAACACATTCCTAATAAAACGGTAATTATCAGACTCAAAGACCAGCCATGGATGAATAATGCGATCCGTAAATTGAGTAGAAGAAAAATAAAATACATCAAAAGGCGGTTATAGAAGAAATTTAGAATCAGATTGGCATAAATTTAGAATTATTAGAAATGAATATATAAACCTGATCAGAAATTGTAAAAAGGAATATTTTGACAAAATCGATAACAAAATTAATAATTGCAATAATTTTGGAAGTAAAAACTGGTGGAGCCTTGTTAACTCATTTATGAAAAAGAATCGTACTGGCACTAGCAATGAACTAACACCTCTATCAGTAAATGGCACTATATATCACACACCAACCGATAAACGTAACTGCCTTAACGATTTCTTTATAAGCCAATCAAACATAGATAGTAACAACGCACCACTTCCTGCACTGGAAAGAATACCAAACTCTATAACTAACATTACCCTTAGCCTGAAGGAAGTTGAAGATATCATAACTACTATAGATTCCTCGAAAGCCAATGGACCCGATGAAATCAGCGGAAAACTAATAAAACTTATATCCAAAAAAATCAGCAGAAAACTAATAAAACTTATATCCAAAAAATTCTCTGAACCTTTATGTAAATTATTTAACTATTCCCTCGTATCGAAAACAGTACCGAATATCTGGAAATTTGCCAATGTAACTGTCATATTAAAAAGGGTGACCCATCAGACTGTGGAAATTATATGCCCATATTACTACTTAGTATCTTAGTTAAAATATTCGAAAAATGCATTTATAAAAATGTCTTCAACTTCCTAAAGGATAATTCTGTTCTAACCAACCCCCAGGGGGTTTTTTTGCATGGGGATTCTAGTGTTTACCAACTTACCGATATTGAACACTTCTTTTGTCAAGCCATCGACCAGGGATTCTACACGAGAGCAGTGTTCTGTGACATAAGTAAAGCTTTCGACAGGGTCTGGCATGCTGGACTCTTGTCACAAGCTTGAAGCTGCGAGGATACGGGGAGACATCCTACAGTGGTTCCACAACTATTTAGATGGAACAGTCTTTTGTCACTGGGGGTGTCTCCTCTTCCCCCAAAACCATTCCATCAGGAGTGCCACAGGGCTCTGTTCTCGGTTCTCTCATTTATATAAATGATATTCTAAGTAATATCACCTCAAATGTTCGACTCTTCGCTGACGACACTTCCCTTTATCTGAAAATTGATGAACCTACCAAATGCGCAAATATTCTAAACAATGACCTGGATAATATTACCGCGTGGGCTAAAACATAGCTGGTATCCTTCAACCCACTAAAGACCGAAACACTAGCACTAACGACCAAACAAAATCCTATTTTACCCACCCTTACTCTAAATAGTGTTCCTATCAAGGAGGTCCCACATCACAAACATTTAGGCCTGACTTTTCAACAAAATTGCAAATGGAACAAGCTTATTAACGACATTATCGAAAAAAACAGCAAATCTGTCAATTGTTTAAGATCCCTAAAATACAGACTTAACCGTAAATCGTTACAAACCATCTATACCTCCTTCATCCTACCACACTTTGACTATTGTGACGTCATCTGGGACAACTGCACAGACCAACTAGCTAACAAATAGAGTACATACAACTGGATGCACTTAGGTCCATATGTGGTGCTATAAGGGGTACCAGCCATAGTTTGTTATATAAAGAAACTGGTTTTATTACGCTAAAGGAGAGACGCAGAAGACATAAACTCAAATTCATTTATAAAATTATAAACGGCCTTTCTCCTTCCTATTTTCATGATTTAATCTTGGCAAAAAGCGCTCACTATAATCTCCGAAAGACATGAATATAAATGTAAAACAAATATTTTCTATAATTCTTTCATACCATCGTCAATTAGAGAATGGAACAAATTAAGTGCAGACACAAAAAATTCGTTATCTCTAAATATTTTTAATTCGAAACTTACGGCTCATGATTCAATACCACCAAAATCTTTTTCGTTTGGGTCCCGCACAAACCAAATCATTCATTCTAAACCGTGTCTCTCTTGCAGCAATCTAAACTGGCACAAATTTTTACGTCACATTTCTGACAATCCATGCTGTAAATGTGGTCACCACTTTGAAGATACTGAACATTTTTTATTGAATTGCTCCTTATATTCAGATGCCCGAAAAAATACAATAAATAATTTAGCGACTATTTATCAAAACACCACCGTTTTATTGCACGGAACTGACGACGTGGAAAATTCGCTCAATATTTTAAAAATTGTCAACTCGTTCTTCGAAATCACCAGACGGTTCCAGGGATAACTATAACCACACATTGTACATATATTTTCACTATAATCATAAAAAAACATGTACATTGATTACCAATGTCTAAAATGTAAATACATGTATCTATATCTGACAGGGAGAGGTGTTTAATATGGACTGTTCCCCAATCCCTATTCAGATACAAATCTGAATAAAAAATATTGCTTATAAAAAAAATAAAAACCATAATCAACTCTCGATGTATACATCGGACCTCGGTTTTTCATTCCACCAGAATGACCATACGTTGCCCATGGTCAGGCCCTCGGTCCTGCATAACTGACAAGGACGAGCCACGCCAGAAATCCCGATGAACTGTCTCGGGATCGAACCTCCAGGTTAGCGAGCCTACATCTTATTCACCGAGTGACGGTGGTTTCACGACCTTAAAAAGTCATCTGTAAATTGAGAAGTAGCTCAGGATTAATTTGTTCATTTTTGTTACAATACAACAGATTAGCACGAATCATTAAGACTGTGAAATAATGTAAATGTCATAAAACCCACTGAAAGATTTAAACTATGAGTCCGGCTCATATATAATATAGTTTCATTACACATTTATTTTAAGAGTCCTGATCATACACCAACGAACTGAAATTTTAGCTTTTAAAAGAAAGAAGTTTCCTTGTTAAACGAACATGCGTTTAAGATAACTTTGATGAAATCAGGAACTTCGTAGATTGTAAAACTTTACATTGAATCTCCGTATGCCTCATTTAATTTGAGATTATAAAATATATTATCAAAATACGTACCACACACTGAGCAGCAACTACATATATGAATGATAAAATTCTGACAAAATGGATCATGATGATCGTCTACATATCGTTAATACAAACCATTGTTTGTTTATAGTGTATTACGTCACTTTCGATTTCCCGGTCACATGATCGAATTTAATAAAGTACATGACACCATAGAACTGTACTAGAAAGGAAGTCCGACTGGCGGTTTATGTTATACATCGCATGCGCGAAGTCAAAAGACCCCAAGGTACTTCCGGTTAAACAAAACCCTGAAGAAATGCATATGGAGTCCTGTGAGCTTCGGAATAAAATAAGAAAAAAACATCGTCTGCACAACTTCCAATTACCAAGATATATTCGAAATGAATGTTTAACCATGTGTAAGTTAATTTGTATCAATACGGTTAGTTGTCAGTGCATTTTCGTTCGTATAGAAGGATACTACGGTACACAGCCGACACAGGCTGTACAATAACACATAATGTGACATAAAAGTATGATAAGTTATTGAATAATCATTTTCAGTGAGAATGCGTCCAGGACGCATTGTATTGTAATATAAAACCTAAATTTGTTTCTATTTGATTATAAATATGCAGCTAGTCTAGAATCTACAATTTTCTAATTATACAGGCCTATAACTATATACAATACATGTAGGCCTATAGTTATGTTTTATCTTTACTTTAGGCCTACGTTTGGGGGTGGGGGGTATCAATATTCATTACTTCAATGTGTCTTCATAGCCCCTCCCCCCCCAAAAAGTAGGTTAATAGCTCAAATTTCCCTTTTAGTTTTAGATTGTAAGAAAAACTGTCTTGTTTGTAACATTATTAGATATACGGTACCATATACGTCTTTACGTGTATAAATAAATAAAAAATCTTGTCTTTATTAATTAAATATGTAGGAAAATTCAAATAATATTCTAAGGAAATTTTCTATAAAATTCAGACATTTAACTCTAGAACAACAGTTCAAAATTGAAGAAGCATGGACAGAAAGGTGCTGCCCGGGCAAAACTCTCCTTCCTTGGATTTTGCAAATAGTCATAGAATAAAGATTACCATATGTTATACTGAAGGATTGCATGTGTTGACAAGATAATGTTAAAACCCAATTCCATATATATGTTTTGGATTATGTACATTTTTATTTAATAACAGCAATATTGATTTAAAATTATAATTTCATGATTACCTTTTTTCTATTTTTTTGTATGTCATATCAAATTTTCTACCAATTGAGTCAATGAAATGGGGTTTAACTTCCTACTTTTTTTCATTGAAAATAGTTTTGAAGAATCAGTTTGTTTACAAAATTATGATGCCAATGTGTACACATGAGCTTGTGTTTTTTGTCCCATCTACACAACTAGACACTGTTCTTTGGCATGCTGTCCCTCCTACAATACCGACTGGGAGAATCCATGTTGCAAAATGCTGGCGAACTTTATTGACCAGCATACATAATCCTTATATATTCAGATTGGTATTTTTTTTCTTTGGAAAAAATTATAATGAATCAATTTGAATTAAAGAGATCAAATATGAAGACGATGATTCTAATAGCAAGATTTTTATTTTTGCAACGAAAATATTTTAAGTGCATCTTTTCTTTTCTGTGAAAATAGATTTGAAGAATCAGTTTGGTTACAAAAATTATCATGATATTTACATCCTTAAATAATGTGACCCAAACAAAAAGTTAGTTTTATTTTTACAAGAAATTTATTCTGTAGATCGATAAAATACAAAAAAAATTATTTATACATATACGAAAATATTTTAAGTGCATCTTTTTTTCTGTGAAAATAGATTTAAAGAATCAGTTTGGTTACAAAAATACACATGATATTTACATCTGTAAATAATGAACCCAAAACAAAACAGTATTTTCATTTTTACAAAAAAATCGAGAAAATCTGTAGATCGATAAAATATAAAAAATGAAGTAAAAGAAATACAGTCTTCATGTTATTATCAACTTAATAAATAAAGTTGTCTCAAAATTTCCAGTCGCTATTTCAAAATTATTACAAAATAATAACATCAAATATCAGTTCACGCATAGGCTTTGCAATCTACTGCCATAGTATGGGATCTATATTTAAGTACTTTTTAAAAATATAAATACTGAAGTAAAAAATACGGTCTTCGTGTTATTATTAACTTCATAAATATAGGAACGTTGTCTCAAAATTTCCAGTCGCCATCTCAATTACAATTATTTCAAAATAATAACATTAATATCAGCTCACACGACCCGGCTTCATTATAAACAATAGCAAAGCCTTCGACCAGAAGTAACTTGGGGGCTTGACTTCGCGCATGCGATGTACAACATAATTCGTCGTCCAGTGACAGATTATATGACACTGACTAAAGAAGTTTTATGAATTAAGACAAGGTGTTAGGTAAGTACATGTATTCATTATTTTGATGTACACCTATCTTATACTGTTTCAGTATTGATTAAAATGATATAAAAGTTTATAATATTGATAAATATCAAGATATATATTATAGTACTTCCTGTTTTATGATATAATACGATGGACATAGATATAACTCATGAAGAAAGTAATTTTACAATAAAAAAATTAAGCGTGTTGCATATTTTGAACTGGTAATACAATAAAATGGATTTTCTGGAATGGCATTCATAAATTAATTTCATGTTTTAGGATTACCCCTTACCCCCTTTAGACTTTGATTATGAGATAATGTGAAATAATGAACATGAAACAAAAATAGTTTTAAAATAAGGGATGGTTGTTGAAGGGAGATAAGTCCCTTTACTGCCAACTCCTTGTAGTGCAGAAGCCTAAAACAGCCCGTTTTGGTCAAAGGACTTTTACCTACTCGGCCCCAACAGAGTGGAACGATCTCCCACTGGAGCTCACTGAAGAGTGTTGTGTTTAGATCTAGACCTTAAAACCTTTTTGTTTAAGAAAGCATTCTTGTGGTAAGTTTTGAACTGTGCTTTGAGAATTACCATGCATTGATATATTCATAGGCGTACGGGCTCGATGACAGTTAGGGAGGCAGAACCTGAATTGCCCGAAAATTTTTCGGCTTTACAGACACACCCTCCCCTCCTCAAGAAAATTTTGGAATATTTGACGGATGTAAACACGCTTTCCTGCTATTTCAACCCGTGAACAAAGCAATTTCAAAGTGGTCTAATATAGCTGAATTAAGGTGACTGACTCGAATTTCAATGAATCGTTTACAGTCCACGAAGACGAGAAAATTTTTGAAAAAGTCGCAAACGCGCCTCCCTGCTATTCCAGTCTGTGGATAAAGCAGCTTCAATTTGGTCCAATACAGCCTACCTGCTGAGCCGAATTACAAACAATCGTCGCGGGGTATGGGGGCCTCGCCCCCCCGGAGAAAATTTTGAAAATTAAACCATCGCAAATGTGTTTTATTAGTTTTCGGGCACTTAATTTTGCCAAGTAGATGAAATATTTTTTTTCTCACTTTACCTGTCTGCCCGAAAAGTCGGCTTGCCCGAAAAGTAGGGGGGCGGCTATGGATATATTGTAATGTAAATAGACTACTGTATTACAATATTAATGGACTATTACAATTTTAAACATGCATTATGCAAGAGCTAAATCTGATTAATGCAAGTCTTTATTTAGGCTTCAGATGTCATCGATATTATATATTAGATCTTTATTTACGCAACAAGCACAAAATCAACTCTGTAGACCCACAGATGGCTTGGATTTAAACAGGATTTCGTTGACTGATTTAATTATAAATGGCGTCGTGGGCGGAGATTAACTATTACGTTGACGTCATACTCCTAGATCGAGGCTAAATGATAGAGTGTACGAAGCGAGGCCGCTGTTGAGCGGTGAATTAGGTCAACACGCTGTCTTCAATAATACACACTGGAAATTGATAAACATCGCAGCTAACATTACCCAGCTGAATTGCAACCCCATCGGATCACTGTTTTCTATTCGCACCCTACAGGAATACACACAGGCTACGGGAGAAGTCGGCTATACATATAATATAATGATTTACAATAATGCCTCATTGATTTGGTCCATTCCTTTCAAACTTTAAAATCCTGTCGCAGACTTTCTCTTCTTATCTATATATTAAAGGCTTAATTCTAATTTCTAGTAATAAATAAATGAAATACGAATTGAATTATATTCCCGTGCTAACGGTACCAGTCATTGAAAACATTACTTGATAATCGAGATTCTGTAGGTGAAGTTAACCCTTGTCAATCAAACGATCGACCATCGGTGAACATGTAGTTATACTATTTCTTGTCAAAAATTAAAGTGGTGATAACTACATGTATGTTCAGAAAAAAAGTAATTTGACTGAAATTTTCAATATATTTTTCTTTCATTATCTATTTTTGAACTATTATAGCAAGAAAGCTAACTCCTTATAAAAATCTCCCATATTGAATCTGTAATAGACTATTACAATATTAATAGACTATTTCTTATCTCATTCTGTTAAAGATGCATTATGTAAGATAAAGACAATGAAAAATAGATAATGAAAAAGAAATATATCTTGAATTTTTGTTTTGTCAAAAAACTTCATTCTAAACGACGTCAGAGCTGTTCGGAGAAAACGGAGCCGCGATTGACATTTCGGCTTAAAGAAAAAACCTGCAATATGCAGATTTAGCTGGTACATAATGTAGGCTATGCTTAAATCGTCTGGTAAACAAATTTTTTTTATCAATTGTCTAAATATCTCAGCATATTTGTGCTAACTGTCTTTTAAACTGTCAGTCCATTAGAAACAAAGCCAATGAAATTCAAGAATTTATTTTGGATAATGACCTGGATATTTTTGTCTCTATCGAAACCTGTCTAAAAGATGATTGCAACATTACTCTAAACCAACTTCTTCCAACTAACTACTCTGCATTGACGACCAACCGTACTAGTAAAATGGGAGGGGGTATAGCAGTCTTTTTCAAGTCCACCATTAAAGCATAGAAGATTCAAATAGGTCCTTTTGTTAGCTGCGTAATACTACACACCACCATTAAACACCATAATGAATTATTTCATCTCATCTCATTGTATCTGCCTCCTCATTCTGCCTCTGTTGAGACTTTTTTCGACGACTTATTGGACATACGTCACGAAATTACATCATGTGCTGGAAAACTTTTGATATGTGGTGATATAAATCTACACCTGGATGTTGATTCCAAAACTACTACACAGTTTAACGATATTCTCGAATCCTTCGACCTAGTTCAACATGTCACTAAACCTACTCACAATAAAGATCACATACTTGATGTCGTTTTTACCCGCAAATCTGAATCTGTGGTGTTCAATTTATCAGTAGACAACCATCTCATTTCTGATCATTTTTCAATCATGGCTGTCCTTAAACTTCCAAAACCTAAATCACGGCAGAAGACTGTATCATATCGTAAACTGAGAGATATCAACTTATCCAACTTGTAATCTGATATCTTAAATGACGGTGCCCTAATAAGATTGGCAATTTCTGTGATATTTCGGATCAACTTAAAATCTATAATACAGAGAGCTTCAAAACATTATTGATAGCCATGCACCAATTGTCAGAAAAACACTCACCATCAGACCAAATCGTAAATATTACAATGACTCTGTTCGCGAAAGCAAACAGGCACGTCGGAAGGCGGAAAAGGTCTGGCGCAAGGGTAAGCTTGAAATTGACAGACAAATATATGCAACGGCTCGTAATGATACAAACGTCCCCATCAATCAGACCAAACAGACTTTTGTTTTAAACCGTATACAAGAAAATAACAAAAACCCTAAAGAAATTAATAAAATTTTGAACAATATGATTAAAACTAGTGACGGTACCGTTCTACCAGAGCATCGTGACCCTAAGCTACTCGCTGAATCTTTCAGCCAGTTGTTCAACAATAAAATTGTTACCATACGTAGGGCACTTGACAATTGTTCTTTATCGGTATCTGATAACGATATTGACGTAAACTTCACTGGTTCACCACTATCAACCTTTCCAATAGCTGCTGTAGATGAAATCAAATCAATCATTTCTACATCCTCTTCCTCTTCTTGTGAGCTAGATGTATTCCCCACCCATCTTGCTAAAAGGTGTTCTACAGAACTTTGTCATATTCTTTGTAGCATTGTGAATACACCCCTATCTACTGGAAACTTTTCTGATGTGTTGAAAGAAGCATTGGTCTTTCCACTTCTCAAGAAGAGTACATTAGATCACAATGTCTTGAAAAACTACAGACCTGTCTCAAACCTGTCGTTCATCTCCAAACTTATTGAAAAGGTTGTAGCAGCACACGTTTCAAAGCCCATCTGAAGTTACATAATCTTAACGAACCCTTCCAATCAGCATACATAAGCAAACATAGTACAGAAACAGCATTAACTCTTGTGAATAATGATATCCTTACTAGTCTTGGCAATAAAAATGTTGTGTTACTGGTTCTTCTTGATTTAAGTGCCGCCTTCGACACAATCGACCAGTCTCTACTGTTAGAACGGCTTCACGACATTTTCGGACTTGCGGGTAGTGTGCTGAATTGAATTCGTTCCAGTCATATCTCACAGCCCGTTTCCAATCTGTTGTCATCAATAATGTTAAGTCTGCATCTGTAGAACCTAAATTCGGCGTGCCACAGGGATCGGTACTCGGACCGTTGCTCTTTACCGCTTATACCACTCCTCTAGGGCGTATTTTGAAATCATTCAATCTGAATTATCATATCTATGCTGATGATACTCAACTCTACATTTCAATTTAACCCGAAAATGAATCTCTGCGAGTGTCTAAACTTGAATCGTGCATTGATGCTATTAAGTGCTGGATGAATAAGAACTTCTTAAAGCTCAATGATGAAAAAACAGAGTTCGTGCAAATCGGTTCTAATAATCTTTTATCCAAAATATCTGTTAGTAATATCTCTGTCGGTAATTTTGTTGTTAACCCAGTTAATAGCATTCGAAATCTTGGTGTAATTTTTGATAAGAATATGAACATGAATGCTCACATTTCCTCAATCTGTAAAAAGCTTCCAACTTCCAACTTCACAAAATTGGACGGATCCGCAATTTCCTCGACATTGACTCTACAAAACTTTTAATCAACTCTTTGGTGACCTCACGTCTCGACTACTGCAACTCGTTACTCTACAACTTACCAGCATATCAAATTAATCGACTTCAGAAGATTCAAAACAAAGCTGTAAGAATTGTAACAAGAACTAAATTATACACCAATTTTACTCCCGTTTTGAAAGAACTCCACTGGCTACCGATTAAGACCAGAATTGATTTTAAAATGCTCATGCTGACTTTCTGTGCTTTGTCATGTGATGACCCTCCTCTATATGTTAAAGAATTAATTCACCCTACCAGAAATCTTCGTTCTGAATCTAAGTACCTTATTAAATCAGTAACTGCAAACTCTTCTTTCGGTAGACGCTCCTTTGCTTTTGCAGCAGCAGAACTGTGGAATTCAAATGATTTTCCCATAGAACTCAAGTACTGTGCATCAATTGACAGTTTTAAAAGCAATCTTAAAACCCATCTTTTGGAAACGTTTTCTTTTAATTGTTGATCGCATACTCCTTTTAACTAGTGTTTTCTTTTAACTGACCATAATGTTACCAAAGAGCAGCTTCGGTTGGATTTTAGGACATTATTATTATTATTATTATTAACCACAGTAATATATTATTAGATAATTATTTATTTTGATACATGATAAATCAACTTTTCGTCGATGGTTTTAAAAATATCGGTCAAAAACGTTCGTATTTTCCATGTGGTCATGGAAATGTAGAAATTAGTTAGCTTGCAAGGCTTGGGGCGCATTTTTATTATGACAAACACAATACAGAGCTAATAATAATTCACCCACATTTATCATATGATTTTCTACTAAATATTGCATATTTCTTTAAGGGATTTACAATCATGCCTAGCAACGACAACTATTACAAGTTCAAAATGATGACCAAGCAGTACGCAATTCCGGAATTTCTAGTTGGGGTATGTATGCACGTCCTTATAACAAATGAGAATATCGTGAACTCCGTGGCTACAAATGTTATCAGCCGATCGACTTAGAATTATGATCCACGGGCTCTTTGTAGAGAGGGGGTCACGTGGCTAAGTGGGTAAGGCGCTGGCTCGCTAGCCTGTAGGTCGGGTGTTTGATCCCTGCATTGACCGAGAAAGTTCGTCTCGATTTTCCGGCGTGTCAGTGATGCAGAACGGAGGGCCTGACAAAGACAGCTGTCTTGTCGTTCAGTTGACGTCATGCTCCTAGATCGAGGCTAAATGATAGAGTGTACGAAGCGAGGCCGCTGTTGAGTGGGGTAATTAGGTCAACACGCTGTCTTCAATAATACACACTGGAAATTGATAAACATCGCAGCTTACATTACCCAGCTGAATTGCAACCCCATCGGATCACTGTTTTCTATTCGCACCCTACAGGAATACACACAGGCTACGGAAGAAGTCGGCTATACATATAGTATAATGATTTACAATAATGCCTCATTGATTTGGTCCATTCTTTTCAAACTTTAAAATTCTGTTGCCGACTTTCTCTTCTTATCTATATATTAAAAGTCTTAATTCTAATTTCTAGTAAAAAATAAATGTAATACGAATTGAATTATATCCCCGTGCTAACGGTACCAGTCATTGAAAACCTTACTTGATAATCGAGATTATGTAGGTGAAGTTAACCTCTGTCAATCAAACGATCGACCATCGGTGAACATGTAGTTATACTATTTCTTGTCAAAAATTAAAGTGGTGATAACTACATGTATGTTCAGAAAAAAGTAATTTGACTGAAATTTTCAATATATTTTTCTTTCATTATCTATTTTTGAACTATTATAGCAAGAAAGCTAACTCCTTATAAAAATCTCCCATATTGAATCTGTAATAGACTATTACAATATTAATAGACTATTTCTTATCTCATTCTGTTAAAGATGCATTATGTAAGATAAAGACAATGAAAAATAGATAATGAAAAAGAAATATATCTTGAATTTTTGTTTTGTCAAAAAACTTCATTCTAAACGACGTCAGAGCTGTTCGGAGACAAGCGGAGACGCGATTGACATTTCGGCTTAAAGAAAAAAAATGAAATATGCAGATTTAGCTAGTACATAATGTAGGCTATGTTTAAATCGTCTGGTAAACAATTTTTTTTATCAATTGTCTAAATATCTCAGCATATTTGTGCGAATCACAGTAATATATTATTAGATAATTATTTATTTTGATACATGATAAATCAACTTTTCGTCGATGGTTTTAAATATATCGGTCAAAAACGTTCGTATTTTCCATGTGGTCATTGAATTGTAGAAATTGGTTAGCTTGCGAGGCTTGGGGCGCATTTTTATCATGACAAACACAATACAGAGCTAATAATAATTCACCCACATTTATCATATGATTTTCTACTAAATATTGCATATTTCTTTAAGGGATTTACAATCATGCCTAGCAACGACAACTATTACAAGTTCAAAATGATGACCAAGCAGTACGCAATTCCGGAATTTCTAGTTGGGGTATGTATGCACGTCCTTATAACAAATGAGAATATCGTGAACTCCGTGGCTACAAATGTTATCAGCCGATCGACTTAGAATTATGATCCACGGGCTCTTTGTAGAGAGGGGGTCACGTGGCTAAGTGGGTAAGGCGCTGGCTCGCTAGCCTGTAGGTCGGGTGTTTGATCCCTGCATTGACCGAGAAAGTTCGTCTCGATTTTCCGGCGTGTCAGTGATGCAGAACGGAGGGCCTGACAAAGACAGCTGTCTTGTCGTCATAGAGTTATATAGAAACTATATAACTCTATGCTTGTCGTTCAGTTGACGTCATGCTCCTAGATCGAGGCTAAATGATAGAGTGTACGAAGCGAGGCCGCCGTTGAGTGGGGTAATTAGGTCAACACGCTGTCTTCAATAATACACACTGGAAATTGATAAACATCGCAGCTTACATTACCCAGCTGAATTGCAACCCCATCGGATCACTGTTTTCTATTCGCACCCTACAGGAATACACACAGGCTACGGAAGAAGTCGGCTATACATATAGTATAATGATTTACAATAATGCCTCATTGATTTGGTCCATTCTTTTCAAACTTTAAAATTCTGTTGCCGACTTTCTCTTCTTATCTATATATTAAAAGTCTTAATTCTAATTTCTAGTAAAAAATAAATGTAATACGAATCGAATTATATCCCCGTGCTAACGGTACCAGTCATTGAAAACCTTACTTGATAATCGAGATTAGGTGAAGTTAACCTCTGTCAATCAAACGATCGACCATCGGTGAACATGTAGTTATACTATTTCTTGTCAAAAATTAAAGTGGTGATAACTACATGTATGTTCAGAAAAAAGTAATTTGACTGAAATTTTCAATATATTTTTCTTTCATTATCTATTTTTGAACTATTATAGCAAGAAAGCTAACTCCTTATAAAAATCTCCCATATTGAATCTGTAATAGACTATTACAATATTAATAGACTATTTCTTATCTCATTCTGTTAAAGATGCATTATGTAAGATAAAGACAATGAAAAATAGATAATGAAAAAGAAATATATCTTGAATTTTTGTTTTGTCAAAAAACTTCATTCTAAACGACGTCAGAGCTGTTCGGAGACAAGCGGAGACGCGATTGACATTTCGGCTGAAAGAAAAAAAATGAAATATGCAGATTTAGCTAGTACATAATGTAGGCTATGTTTAAATCGTCTGGTAAACAATTTTTTTTATCAATTGTCTAAATATCTCAGCATATTTGTGCGAATCACAGTAATATATTATTAGATAATTATTTATTTTGATACATGATAAATCAACTTTTCGTCGATGGTTTTAAATATATCGGTCAAAAACGTTCGTATTTTCCATGTGGTCATTGAATTGTAGAAATTGGTTAGCTTGCGAGGCTTGGGGCGCATTTTTATCATGACAAACACAATACAGAGCTAATAATAATTCACCCACATTTATCAAATGATTTTCTATTAAATATTGCATATTTCTTTAAGGGATTTACAATCATGGTTAGCAACGACAACTATTACAAGTCCCAAATGATGACCAAGCAGTACGCAATTCCGGAATTTCTAGTTGGGGTATGTATGCACTTCATCATCACAAATAAGAAAATCGCGAACTCCGTGGCTACAAAAGTTATCACCCGATCGACTTAGAATTATGATCTACGCTCTCTTTGTAGAGAGAGGGTCACGTGGTTAAGGCGCTGGCTCACTAGCCTGGAGGTCGGATGTTTGATCCCTGCATTGACCGAGAACCCACATTTATTATATGATTTTCTATTAAATATTGCATATTTCTTTAATGGATTTACAATAATGCCTAGCATCGACAACTATTACAAGTCCCAAATGATGACCAAGCAGTACGCAATTCCGGAATTTCTAGTTGGGGTATGTATGCACGCCCTCATAACAAATGAGAATATCGTGAACTCCGTGGCTACAAAAGTTATCACCCGATCGACTTAGAATTATGATCTACGCTCTCTTTGTAGAGAGGGGGTCACGTGGTTAAGGCGCTGGTTCACTAGCCTGAAGGTCGGATGTTTGATCCCTGCATTGACCGAGAAAGTTCGTCTCGATTTTCCGGCGTGGTTTCCTCTTGTCAGTGATGCAGAACGGAGAGCCTGACAAATACAGCTGTCTTATCGTTCAGATGGGACGGAAAACCGAGATCCCGTGTACACGTAAAAAGTCCCTTGGCAGTTAGAATTCGATTATAATTTTGCCTGGACAAAATTTCCGTCATAGCACACTGTACGGCGTATGCCCGTCTTCCATTAGCCTAGGTTAGGTGCAGAAGAGTGGGACGTTAAACCCCATTTCATTTCATTTCTCTTTGTAGAGTCTTGCAATTGCTTTAATGTATGTCGTAGAGTTTACAAGAATTATATAAGTCCCCACTTTCCTCATAGAATCATGTTCATGCTACAGTTATATTTCACTGTATCAAACGTTTGCTTTTGATTAAGTAAAAGAACCACAATGCGACAAACGTTAGCAGCTGTAAACTATCACACATAGTTCTTACACATCTTTCGTGAATCGGACGGAGGATATATTTGAATGATTAGTACATTCCTTAACATTTCTATTTCAGATTGAAAAGAATACGAATAATGTTCAAGCCCTCGTGAATCAGCTCTTCAATACCAAGATAACAAACTTCGCTGAAACCAAAGAACACATCTATATTATTATGGAATATGGACTTTTATACCTTTACACTTTGCACCAGAATGAAATTGTTCGAAATATTGAATCCACAAAATATCATGGTGCATCAGTGATCGTATCTTCACCAGAATATGAGGAGCTTTTCAAAGAATGTGAAATCTTTCGAGAAGATAAGCTTTCCACGAAAATGAACAACAGTATGCTGGATATTCAAAATGAGGAATTGTCTTCAGTGATCGTCGACCAAGTCAATTCAACAGGATCTTCGACACAAAATACAAAAGATATGAATTTAAGATGCAAGGAAGGGGATGAAAATCGGCTAAAAGAAACTGGCATCAAAGGACTGAAAACACCTACAACTCGTATTTTTTCCGAGGATATGAATTCAAACAGTACCAAGGCCCTCGTCAATAACAAGGTTAGCAGCACACTTTCATTAGCCAGTAATAAAGGCAGGAAACGTGGGCCTGAAATGGACGTAACGGACGATAACTATCAGCGTTCCTCAGTAAAAAGTCATGAACGGGAAAGTGATGATATTTCTTCCGAGGATATGAATACCAAGGTTAGCAGCACTCCTTCGTTAACCCGTAGAAAAGAAGGAGAAGATGGACCTGCCGAGTGCGTTACAGACGATAACGATCGGCATTCTCCAGTAAAATGTCACGATATTTCTTCCGATGATATAAATGCAAACAGCACCAAGGCCCCCGACAATACCTATGTTAGCAACACACCTTCGTTAGCCAGTAGTAATGATGGAGACGATGGACCTGGCAAGTACGTTACGGACGATAACGATCAACGTGCTTCAATAAAAAGACCGATACTCGCTTCTTCCAAGACCTGTCGAATGTTAGTTGCAAACGCTATGTTTCGACTTTTAGTTGTAGTCATGGTGTTTAATAGTTGCAGTAAGTATAGAAGCATTACATTATTAAAACTTAACTAAAATCTACCACGGTTGAATGAAATATTGGGTTATAAATGTTCACCCGTTTTCTCAAACAGCCAGGTTGAGCCAGTCTGATTAAATGTCGAAACAATATTGTCAAAATTGAAATCAATGGAATATTAAGCAAAGACAAGTTTCGGGTTAAATGCAGACGAGCATAGAATATTACATTTACTTGTCGTTTAACAATATTTTGATGTACGTTATCGGTGGCATTCGGTCCCGAGATTATCTTAAACCTAATAATTCTAAACTCCAGGTCCAAATCAGCGCCCCGAAGCTAACAAATTATACGTTTGTATAGAACATTTCGAATTAGAATTTAAAAAAACAAAACAAAAATGAATGAATGAAATGAAATGGGGTTTAACGTCCTACTCAAACAAAAACGTGGCTATTTTTTTATAGGTGGATACTCGCTACAGCATAAGGATCTTAGTACGACAAGCGAGGTGTCCTACAACACCCATGCCAACACTGTATCATTAACTTGGTGCTACAAGTCCTTTGACGTGGAGATTGAAAGAAGGTTATCTTCCTCGGTAAGCATATTTACATCAAAGTAAACTTCCGGGGATCAAATCTATATATTTTGAAAACTACACAACCCCACAGAAAGAACAAAATTTCAACCCTTTTCATCCATGCATGCTGGATCGAACTATAAACAAAAATGGGATGCAGTAGCGGGGAAGGATATATCAAGATCGTCAGAAATAATTTATGGGTCGATTCATACGGTCGTTAATTGTTCCAAGTGCCGTGGTTTCCATTGCAGCGTGAACGTGACAAGGATTAGTCAAACCTGGTGGGATTTTCCGGGTTTTTTGGCTTGCACTGCTAAAGACCCATAAGCGAATTATTGAAATATTCCCGAAATGGCATTTTGCTTTTGTCTAGTGGACGTTAAACTTCATTTATCTTTCTTATTTTGTATCGAGCTATAGTTAATCCCCATTGGACGAAATGATTGGGGGTGTTGATGTATATGTGGTCATTTTGGATAGCAATGCTTATCAAACGTTTCGTAATTTCCTACATTAATTTCCCCCTTTGTTCTGGTTTAATGACTGTTGAAAAGTTTGTAACAAAATAGAAATTTAACACAAAAGTAATCGTTTAGTCCTATGATGTTTGGGTTGAGGCTGAGATTTTGCAGAAATACGAACGAAGATTATATGTTCACAAACTCATTTGTATATTTCAATCTTATTAGCACAATTGTATATTTCAATTTTATTGGCAAAATAATTGTATGTTTCAATTTTGTTAGCATAATATGTACAATAATATTTAAGAAACGAATGTTAGCCAAATGGAATACTAATGGTGATCTTATACAAACAAACAGTGGCGAGAGAATGCGATTTAATAGATCGATATCAAATGGAATAGAATGTATTTCATTAACCATTTCCAACCCCAAGCTTTTCGAGCTATTAAATGAAACGTTTCATATTGCGATTGACTTTTCAAGTAATGGCAGTCTTACAGGTGAGTTTTAGTATATTCCCACTTTCAAATGTGTCTTACGTAACACGTTACGTTACGTTACGTTACGTTACGTACATGTCAATAGAGACTTTTGGCAAGTGGCATTTTCCGCATCCGTATCACGTATCCGTATCGCCACGTGATACGTTGCGTCAATGTAGTTTTAGAGTTTTGGCAGATTTTCGCGGCGTGTACATATGGATAGGTGGGCTAGCTTAGTTCTATTTACAGCATGATGTCAGTTATCTACCAAGATCTTCAGTACTAGTCCAGTGTCTACTATGACACAACATTTCAGCGTCTAAAAGTAGCAAAAAGTATGGTAAAAAGACGACGATGTTATACGGACCTTTTCCGTATGAAAGCTGTTCGATACGTGCTGCCGTATCCGTGTGCAATACCACGTATGAGAAATACACAAGCATTGTTGATGTCACACACAAAATCGATACGGATACGCGCTACGCACTAGCAATTTACGCTTGCCAAAAGTCTCTAATGTGTACAGGGCTGGACATCGATTTTTTGTCCTATCCGAATGACCTGGCGGTTGACGCCTACTTTCATCGATTTCGACCAACCAAGGGTCCTTTTTGGTGCAGTTTTCTTTCATAAAGATCGACTTTGCAGTCTTTTTTGGCTGACATGTGCACCAAGGGTTGCTTACTTACGCATTTGTATTTACGCAATTATGCTTTGTCTCTACATAATATGCTACGTACAATTAATTGTACCTTTACGCCCCACCCACATGGAAGCAGATTAACATAAGACCCCTTGGCCTGTATCCTATTTTCATGCTTATAAATCGTGCAATACTTTCGGAATAAATATTGTTTAACCCAACCCATCCAATACCTGATCACTCGACTACCTAAACCCCTTTATGAGTAAATGTTCTCCTGGCAAAATATTTCGATCACGCATTGAACAAGTAACCATAGAAATACAATTATTTTTGTCGCTAATTGTTGTGGAGAGATTTAACCATCTGTCATGCGTTCAACTGTTTATTCGGCTATGCAAGTATAACGATGGAGTAGATGTGTTTGTGTTTCTGGCTTAATTTGTTCGCACATGTAGTTGGGATATAACTGATTTTTTTCATTCATCTTTTTATCTTCTGTACTGATTATCAGCAAGCGCCGTACTCGGTGAAAAGCTTACAGCACCAACGACGAAGATGACTGACACAACAGGAACGCCTACAACTGACACAAGATTTGGCATCGTAGTAACTGTAGTAGTACTAATATTCGTTATAGTTGTATTACTGGGTGTACTGGGTTTTGTGGGTGCACGCTACTTACGTTGGAAACAAAGGTACGTTTTATATACTTTACATTTTATACACACACATTTCATGCGGGGGTAATTTTGATTTTGTCAGCACTTATGCCCACCCTTACATTGATTCTACCATTCACAGTTCTTGCTAACACGTTCAACAGGATTTTTTTCTTCGAACTTGCTGGAATTGTTTGTCGCCGAAACCGTGTAAACATTCTGCCAGTTGCAAGGTTTGACTTATTTATTGGGTTTTGGGTGCATACAATGAATGGATTGGCCCAGGCATTAATTAAGGGCACATCAGTGTGTAGAGTTTAGACTATCGGCTTTTAAATGTATATCAACAAGAAAATATTCAATGAAATCTGCTTTTGCATTACATGTTGAACCTTGACATAGGTTTAATATAAGACTTTTTATTATCTCGATTCTTTGCAGACGTAAAAGATCAAGTGAAGATTCTACAGGCGAAACATTGATTACCTACCCTTAGGGGTCTGGTGAAATTTCATTATGCTTGAAATATTTCAATTATACATATATTATTATGCTTTATGGCTTCAAATATTCATTTATTGTATAATTCTATTAGTAAATATATATTTTTAAAACCTATACTATACATATAATGTGCCTCTCTACGTTTGTTTTACATGTATTATAGAATACATTTCTGCAATTTTTGTACATAATATGTGTTTTATTTTTATTCTGTCCAGTAAGTCACACCCTCAATATAGCCTAAATTAGTTTCATAGTTAATTATTTCTATTACCGTATTTATGATTTCATTTTAAATACAAAGCATTTCTTGGTATATAATTAAATAATTATGATGTGGTTTTTTTTAATAACTAAATATTAAAAATATTTAGGGACCAAATTCTGATTTCATTTTTTTTTTTTTTTTTTTTTAATGCAAAACATTTTTTACATACATGTCTATTGGATGAAGGTCTCAATGCGCCATTTGCCTCTTTCGCTAAAATGGATCCTATAAAGTTGTATTCAGATTGATTATTTAACGTTTAATGAAGAAAACAAAATCCAAATACAAACACTAAATAATGACCCGATTAAAAAAGGCTCATCAAAAAATTTTCGCGGACAACAAAATCACAACGGGCTTATTGCATAGTGAGCAGCATAGATCTATAAAATTTCAATTCCACATATCTATGTAAATACCGAACGATCTGCAGATATTCCAATTGGTGATTCATCTTTCACAATATTGTAGTTTGTAAGTGAGAGCTAAAATGACGCACTGGGACTTTAAGGAGCTAGAATTCATTATAATTTATTTTCTTTATTGGACATTTAATTTATTGATAGAAATCTGTGGATCGATGCTTAAACCAGGTAACTCACATCATGGTCAAAAATGTGCTACGTGTATAATATGATATAATACCATGTTCTATAATACACAAATTAATAAAACAGTTTCATAATTTTATTGTCATGTAAAGTTCTAAAAAATAATCTTTGATGGGGATTGGTATTAGGCTAGTCAATCTTTGGATATTTTTCAATCTAAAATTATTACAGATTATCAGATTTCTGCACTGACCCATAGAATTCATTGTTTGTTATTATATCTGCATATATAATATTGCTTTAAAACTTTATTGATGTTTTTTTTCCATAACGCTTCCTATAGTATAATGAAGTTTCGACATTTTTTAGAAATTTTCTACAATTTTGTACTGTATTTAATTTGCTTTAAATAAAAAACAAAATGTTAGTTTTCAATTATTAAATTATTACATTAATTTGGCAAATGTGCTACATGTGTGAGATGTTACTGTTGCATCCATTCCATCTCCTGCTGTCTTGTTATAAGCAGGGCGGATCTTTGGTGCACATGAAATAGTGGATAAAGTTTTATTTCAATTTTTGCGCTGGCGAGCTGGAATCCCGGAGAAAACCCACAAGGTTAAACATAATCTAAACCACGACCCCAAGATGTAAATAGAGGACGCAATCATTATTGTTTCATACAACGGCGGTCTTCATTATCTTCACATATCTTACAACAGATTTGGGTTTTCTGGGAATTTGCTTAGATATTCATCTTTAAACTTGAAAATGTCCCGGATAATGTTACCATATACAATCAATTTGTGTGGGGGGGATGTCCTTTTTGATCTTCAGGACGTCACAAATCAAAGTGGGTGGTTCTTTGCTTTGAGGGAATTGGGTAGCCAAATCAAAATGCATGCGCGTTGGATCGTAAGGTCTGCCATTGAGTCACATGGCGTGGTTTCGACCACGCCTCTCTCTCCCTCTCTCACTCTAGTTTGAGTTATCTCCCATACACTATAATTATCGCAAACGGGACACTGCTTAAAACTGTCAAAATATAAATTCATGTGTGAATCTAAAGTAAAATAGCTGTGTCTGTATCACAAGAGAACAACAGTTTGGGCTCTATTCATTGCTCGATAGAAAAAAATATGGTGAAAACGCGCAGTCATTGATTTAGGAAAATAAGCAATATTCATTAGCAGTATCATTAACGTTTACTCGATGCAGGACATGTCGGGGCTAAAATATGGTTAAATTATATTTTAATTATACGCAAGCGTATCCCAAGTCAAATTTGTTGTGAAGTATTAGGACAATAAGAGGACAAACCCTATCGATATTTGACATTCCGTGACATTCTACCCCAGAGTTACCTTTCCTTTTTCTGAGTGATATCTTGCCACCCGATAAAATCTGCCGTGTATTTTTTTTTCTTTTTTCAATTTTGTCGGAAACATTTTTGTTGATTTCTGGTACTTAAAAGTTTACCAAAATGGTGTTCCGGAAAGTCCCGAATTTTTAGGGTAAATGTCTGGTTTCGGACATCGATAACCACATAAAAGTCATAGCAAATGTCATATCTTAGAAGACTATCGCTGCCCTTTCATTACCAAACGGGTATAAATCATCGTATTTAAAATGTAAAGTAAAATAAACGATCCATGATTTACGTTATCCTTTTGAAAAATAAAAAAACGGTTTCAACATTTTTTTTTTTTTTTTTTTTTTGCATTTGTCCTATTTTCTTTAGCCTGGTACAGCGTAGTTTAATTAATGTCTCGTCATTTAATCCAATGATAATGACATAACGGTGGGTGAAAGTTGAACCTCTTACAGGAATATCTGACCAAAACTGGTTCAATTCCGTTCGGTATACAAAGAATTGAAAAAAAAAATTAACAATCGGTAATTATAGTAAATACAGGCCAGCACCACCGGCGATGATTCTATATGACTGAATCTATGCTGTTGACATTTTGATTTTATTTTGTTTAACATGTATTATGTGAGAGATAAAACTGCCTATTGCTGGTCTTTCTTTGGGCCTCAATTGTTTTATAAATTATTAGTCACAACAAGACCATAATTATCTGCCCTTGCCACCGTATGGTTCCGATTTTAAGCGGATTAGAACGGTTTGGTCATTTAATAATTTAATTCAAGACTCGAATAACCAGTACAGTCGTTACGATCAATGCCTACAGCCATTGATAGCTTTGGTTCAAAGTAAAGTAATTTGAATGAAGTTTTATAATAAATTTCATTTATTATGCATTATATATTTTTGAGATATTATAGTGAGAACGACCAGCTCCATATCCAAATCTTGCATAATGCCTCTTTAACCTTAATTAAATGTTTATTAATTATCAATTTTAGTGTGGGTTAAATAGTGCGAATAAAATATTGCCTGAAAATGCAAATGCAATAAAGGTTTGATTATTCTCAAATAAATGTATGTGGTGTAAAATGATACAGAATCTTAGACTCCATCCTTAAAAAACAAATCAAATCGTTGCTGGTTATTATATTCGCCCGGGGATCAGTGCAAGTCATGTCTTATTAATAACTAGAGGATTATAACTGTCGTGTTGTAATAACTAAAACTACATAAATAACTAACATATTAATTTTTGATAAGAATACGATACTAAACAAATGACCTGTTCACCGTATGATGACTAACATTGTTAGATTTAATTAATCAATGCCATAAATGCCACCATATTAAAGTCGCTTTACTGCTGTCGTCTGAAATACATCTGCTTTCTTCAATCGAAGACATTATTGAATATCTAAAAGTCATTTAATAATTTTATTGGTATTAATTCATCGATATACAGGCATGCCCTGAGGTTTTTGATCCCATCCGAACAACTATCCATTGTCTGTTGTCAGGCCCTCCCACTACACCATTGACAAGAGGGATCCCACATGTCGATTAATTTTCTTGGTCAACACTGGGGTCGGACGCGGGACCTCCAGGTGTACAAGCCCACGTCTTACCCACCGCGGCGACCTGTTTGAAGAGTCATTTTCACTTTCTTTCAGAGAATAAATGTGTTTTAATTAGGTTGTTTATGACTTTATATGGGGAATATTTTGGACTCAACGAATTATGGAAAACACCCGCCTATCACTATTACGAGTAAGATAATATGCGGCTTTTAAATGTGAAATTAAATTCTCGAAAATTTCAAATGTATAATCTAAACATGGCCGATGTCATCAAATGACATGGTGTCCAAACTTATATATTTATCAGAGCGTGGTTGGGCGACCGCCAAAGCAATAATTATAAAATTCAAAAACTTTCTTTTACATATAACACGAATTATTGAAACCCCACAAGGTCAAAGAAAGGCACCTACCATGGCCGACCTAGTTTACAACACATTACCAGGGCCATACGTAGGATTTTAAAATGGGTGTGCAGTAGAGTGGTGGGGCAAACAAAACCATTAGCCTTAAGAGTATCACTGTGTGATCATAATCAAGTGTATTATTTTATAGTTGAAAGATTGTCAAATTATTTTTTGGGATGGGGGGGATGTTTCAAGGGGTGCAATGTACCCCTTGCAACCCCGATAGTTACGGCCCTGTATATTACAAAATGCCATCCCTATCGATTGTTTTTTTTTTTTTTAAGTGTATTTTTGTTTGTCTCTTTAACATACTGACAACTTGATTACCATCTTTATCACCATGTAATCAACACCCGGAGAGAATTTATTAATAATTAATAAAAAAAAAGCTACAATGATCTTTTATGAAGCACTCATAAAAACATCTAAAAGTCGGGATGAATTCATTGGAAAATAAAATAAAAATATAACATTTTGTTATGAAAGTGTTTGTGTCGCCTATATGCTATAAATAAAAATATCGGCCATATTGTGTTTTTGTAGATTTTGTCAAGCATGAAATTTCACAAAGTTGAAATATAAATTAAATGTAAATATATAAGTTATCATCATAAACTTCAGTTGTAAATACAACAGAAATATCTGCTAAATATACATGTAGTAATACACGAGAACTAACAACACCATTAACCTTTTTTGAGTCTTCAGCACAGGGTGATTAAGCAACAGAAACGTAACATGTGATCAAAATACTTTACCATGTCACATAATCAGCAAAAATAAATTTCAAAAATAAAAGTGGTTAGCACGTGGGCGTTGTATCATAAAGCCTGTCATTGAGTCAACTGGCGTGGTTTGGAATCAGCGGTTTTACGTGGGAAGGAGTAAGCTCGCCTGTCCAACCCCGTGGGTTTTCTCCGGTTCCTCCGGTTTCCTCCGGCTACTAAACATTACTACGCGCAAGTGAATTATTGAAATAAAATTAAACCATATGTTAATCCTTAAATGACCTAGTGTGTAGAGTGGGCTTTAAACCCCATTTCTCTCTCTCTCTCTCTCGCTCTCTCTCTCTCTCTCTCTCTCTCTCTCTCTCTCTCTCCCATTCGGCACCAACAGAGCTAATGGAGACAGGCATACGTTATGCGATGTGCTATGAGGCAATGCGTACGCTTATATCGAATTCCAATTGTCATAGTCCTTTAACGTGCACACCAATAGGTACACGTAATCCCTGATTTTCGTCCAACCCGAACGACTAGACTCTCATCACAGGAAAGTGGTATGGTTCCATAAAAGACATTCAGAATAATGAAGAAAAGTACGTTTCATTGGTTTCGTTTTGCATTTTTGAAGGAAAAGAGATTTACTGGTCTGTAAACGGAGCAAGATATCATTGGAAGTAAGAGATTTTTCAATGAAATAGGAGTTTACATAAAGTGGAGTATTAAGAGGTGGGCGGAGTTTCAATTGGTGCAGCCAGAATAATTTTTGCTACCCTCTTTTGTAATTTTAAAAGAATGTCAATGGCTCATGTATCGCTTCCACATATAGAATATCGCAATTATTTCATTTCCTTTAAATAATTTAGCGCTTATTATCTTTTTACCTACTTGGGATAGAATTAAAACTATGCCACAATGGGTTGGAAAATTCCTAAAAAAAAGAGAAATAAACAGCTTTTTACCTATTTCACATACAGAATAAATATTTACAGTTCAGAAATTTTCTATCTATAATTCAATTTGATATACTACATTTCATTTTACCCAGAACATATTCGACTATATAGACAAAATCGTATAAATATATAATGCATCTTTAATCTTTAACATCCATGAACGGAACTTTTTCCGGTAAAATATCCGAATATTCTATTAAAAGTTGTCTAGCCAGATCGATAGCATGAGATGCGTTATTAGCAACTCGTGTATTTTTGAGACTTTTAGTCCAAGTATTATGATAATTACTAACTTTATTCCACTTGTTATTTAGAATCACGTGGGGAATATCCAATAAAGTACTTAAGATATGACCATGAAGACGATCGGTAATAACCACCCTCCCCCTTTGTAAGAATACCAGTCCATTATTTGCTATAAGATAAGCGTTTTCCATTTTCATATTACCATGAGGCGTTGGCCAACGTAACCAATCATCAATTCTGATTGTGATATCAGTTGGCAATTTTGGTATTTCATCTGTAACCTTTTCCTGGTCTGTTCTGCGAATCCATAAAATGTCATAAAATGGTTTCAAAAATCGTTGAACCGGACCAATTTGAAAAGCCATGTCTGGTGCCATGATAAGTTTTGGTTGTCCAGTAAAATGTTTTTGTGCAAGTTCTAAAGAGTGCCTGTCTCTAAGAATCATGGTTAAATTAGTTTCCTTTTTGTACAGATTTTCACAATATCGGAGGTGTTTTTTTCCACCAGCCATAAAGATACTTTGAGGAAACAGTAAGAAATTAAATCCCCGAAACACATTAAATATTTTCTCTCTGAGATGATCATTAATAACCCATCCTACGAGATTTCCTCCGCCGTGTAACAGAATTACGAGATTTTGACGAGTATAGTTTCTAGCAATCGACGATGCTTTTACCAAGTTGTTTTGCACGCACATGTGGTAATCACAGAAATAAACTAATGTTTTATTCATTCTTTGTAATAATATCATTTCACCAATTGTAATAGCCGGATCCCCTTTATTTTCATGTAAGGCAATATCAAGAAGCATTACGTATTTATAAGGTTTCAACAACTCGGCAAAAAGTTCATGGTGTATTCTTTGTGCATCCTTTATTATTTCATTCCGTGTTGTCAAAAAGGGCGAATATTTATCATAGAGGGTTTTGTTGAATAAAGGCACTGCATACCCTTCGCCATTTAAATCAGATGAAACAGCTGTGGAGCTGACTATCACCAAAGGTATCAAGATGCATACCATCGTTTTCATACGACCTATCGAAATATAAAAAATAAGATAATAATTATATTTCTGTATTCATGTTTTATCACGTGACATGTAATCGTTTTAGCGGTAAATAAAATACCGAAGTATATGTACTTTGTGTTGCATTCAAAACGGATACAATATTAATCATTATGATCGAGACTAGTGAAAATACAATTTTTTCAAGTCGTAGTATACGAAAATAACAATTTGACTCATATAATTATCGAAATTCCAAGCAGGGTTGAGATATACCCGATTTTATATTCTAATGTCGACAGTGGTCAATACCGGAGCCACGGCGACTCGGTGAGCATGACAATGGATTAATAACGACGCGATCTCAAGTAAGGGGAAAACCTCCTTCGGGCTTTTCAATCTGGGTCTCTGTGAACTGGTAAAAGCGTCTAGTCATTCTGATGTGCGGAAACCTGTGTATACCATTGGCGGCATGTTATAGGCGATTGGGGCGGGGTGGGGACTGAGTGGTTGAACGCGTGCGTGTGAAATCACTAGGTCTGTCATTGAGTCAAATGGAATGGTGTCGGTTCCCTCCTTAAACGTGGAAATGACGGGGTCGCCTGTCCAAACTCGTGCCACCCCCGTTTTTTTTCTCATGGCTTCCTACGCTAGCAAATTATTGCAATAAAATTCAACCGTACCTTGGTCCGAAATGACATACTTTGTGTCCAGTGGACGTTAATCAACAATTATTTTCATTTTATCCATCAAACTTTGCACTAAAATTAGATCAAGATGCTGTTTGACCCGTGGGGTGGGGCGTATATGGTTACCACGTGCGCGATGTATCATAAGGTCTGACATTGAGTCAACGGACGTGAAAAGGATTAGGGTCGTCTGTCCAACTTCGTGAGTTTTCTCTGGATCCTCCGGTTTTCATCCACTACTAAAGATCCCTACGCACAAGCGAATTATTGAAATAAAATTGAACCAAGTGTTAGTCTCGAAATGACCTGGTTTGTGTTTCGTGGACGTTAATCCCCCCCCCCCCACTAAATTCGACATATCAGAGGGAAACAGCCTCGTCATTTCGATTCTCCGCTAACTGTAATACTATAAATTAGTCACGTAGAGAGCTAAAGACAATAACAGAATACAAAAACTGGAAACTCTAGGATAATGTCGTGTGATTACAGAAATTGTGAAATGACATGGGGTTTAGCGTCTTACTGTTCTGCTCGTTAACTGGGCTAACGAAGACGGGCATATAGTCCGCTTTGCCCAATTCACATTCACAAGCTGGTAGTTTAGCACGCGCCACCCACAATTTACATGCTTCACTCGTTTCTACTCACCTTTTGTGATACTTGACGTGTATCTGATATCGGGGACACTTGTGATATATTTTCCAAGAACATGAATCACAAGCCCCATGGTACACATCAATAAACCCAGCCAATTAGCACCAGACGCTCTACGACTTCCAACAGCATATAACAGTACAACTACCAGCAGTCTCTTACAGATATTCAAAATAGAATGATTAAAAACCGTCATAGTCTTTAGTACAATATTTGTACTGATATACGAATACATGACATGGAATATTCCTGACCCAATTACTAGAAGCACCAATAAAGTTATGCCTTTAGAAAAAGCTTCCTTCCTTTCCATAATTCCTGCTGTAGTTAAGAAAGTAACCACGAAAACAACGAAGACAAGAATCTCTTTCGGTTTCCTCAAACTACTACTAGAATTCGTTTTGTGCTCTGTTGAAATGGCTATGTTTCTTGCAGCTAGAATTATATTCGACATGAAAGCGAACAAACTTCCAAAAGATATTTCAATGCCGCCTAACGGGCTCCGGGTAAACAACAATGCTCCGTAAACAATAATTGGTAGACTAATCATAGACGATAGCGGTATCGAAATTTTCTGGAACAGACTTTGAGCCACAGCGGATGTGATTGGTTCTAGTAATTTAATTGTAAACGTTGAAGCAGCATTCATGAACGTCATACTATAATTTGTGCAAAATGTTGCCAGAATATGAGCAACAATCTTTACACAGGAGATCCTTTTTGAGGAATTCTCCACTCCAATCGTTGATGGTATATCCACCAAAAAGAAACATGTGAAACATTGTAAGAAGGTTAACGTTGATGAGGCTATTAATGTATCACTCCCTAAAACCGCTTCCCATGATTTTAGAAACCGTTTTGCTGTCCAATGACACAAGAACGATGTAATCGTCCAGGATATGAAAGCGCACAATGAGTTGAACGAAGATGGCATCATCTGAAAAAACAAAATATCGACAAATATGGAATAGAGTTTTCAAAGTCCAATAAAACCAAGACTGCCAGCAATATTTTTCGCGCCACCGATTCCATGAATTTTGGCAGTGACCCACGGGGTCGAAATTTTAGCGCTTTGCATCACCAAGTCTGTCATTGAGTCAACTGGCTTGGTTTCGATTCCCGGGTCGTAAGAGATAAGGAGTAGAGTCGCCTGTCCAATATGTAGTTTTTTGCATATTTGGTAAATAATTATCCATAATGAGACCTAGCTTCATCAAAAATGTTATAAAGAGACTACCCAGGGCACCCTTTTGTGTATTTCAGGGGGGTGGGGGGTACGTCAAAAATAGCATTCTCGGATAAAATTACGGAGTATGAACATATTTAGGGGCTCCTTAAAAGGATCGAATTAACCAAACAACTTTCCTTACTAATCACCGACAAGAGTGTGTCTTTTGTCTAAAATAATTACATTAAAACGTGTAAATGCGCACATGATGTTAGATTTTGAATTTAACATATTCTTTCATAACATAAATATGCAGTATTCTCTGTTTTGAAAACAATGATGTAAACGGGATTTGGTTGTTTTTTTTTTGTTTGTTTTTTACTTTAAAAATTCATAATGAATAAAAATTAATCTTTATATAGCGTTCATTTAAAGGAACCTGTGGCAAGCATGCAAGTCATTCCCATGGTCAATGATGAAACCGATGGAACGAGTAGAAAAAAAATAAAATTTATGTTAGTTTCAAAACTTTTCAGAAAATATGTAAAGCTTTTTTTTAAAAAAATCTTAATGACTTTTATAATGGATACGCCTTTAAATAACACATCCATTTTAGACCTGTGAAGAATGAGACACCCTCACAAAATACCCGCAAAAGAATTATTCTTTAATGTATGATTATATAATTGACTTCTCATAAGTTAACAAACTATATATTTAAATGTGTTTACCTGGTATAAAAAAAAAACTTAATTTATCCGGAAAATAAATTAGTGGAGATGAGCAAGATGCATTAATCCTCTACACAATGGAATCAATCTGTTGAAACACGATGACTTAATGACTTTACGGTTGAAACATTTGTGATCAGAGCTATATAGGGTTTTGCAGATCGATTCATCTCAAACACACCCACTGGTTAACATTAATGTAATATCTACTCACGACTATAAAGATATTTCAACAGGTGTTAGTGTACAAACGTATACAGTTATATTCTTAATGGTATTATAATCGCAAAAATAAAACTATTATGTCAAGCTGTTTTAATATGTAACCCGCAATTTAATAATAAAAGAACTGATTAATATTACTTGACTATTGATGTTAATGAAGCTATTGGTGATGTACTTCCAAATTACATATCCACGAATTGTGTTACACGGGGCAGTGCTCACTCTGGGTTCAATTTTTCTTCCGCCAATTTTTCATTTTAATTTATGAGCCATATATTTTTCCGCCAAAAAAAAGAACGAATACGGAATACCTATTCTATTATATTTTTTCAGTAATTTTTATTTACATATAATATACATATGATATTACAATTTACAAAATTCTTCACTGCTTTGCAGAAGCCCATTTTTTTAGAGCTTTTTCAACATCTGGGGTAACCACACAGTGTATTTGTTTTTAATGAATATTTTTCTTTATAACAGAAATTGTGACCAAGCACTTACTGATTATCAAGGATTTGAAAATTTTCATTCATCCTTAAGAGATCTACATTTTTCAAATGCACAAACATACATTACGTAAGGACTAAGAGCTGAATCTTTCTTTAGTGATGATGATCGAGGCTGGGCCTAATATCAAACGCTAATAATCTCGGTTCAAAGGAAACAAATTGACTCAAATTTTCAGCATATTCCATTTACGTCATCCATTTTTTAACTATTATATAGTCAGTTCGGGAGTATTTTGGTGATGAAATACAAAAAAAAAATAAAGTTTGAAATTCTTCTATCGGACGTTGACTGTTCAAGTTTTCGCTTTCGGCCCATTAATGGCATGTGATTAGAAAATGACTGACTTTCGTTCGTTCGTTTCTGGTGTTTAATATCGACTTCCATGTAAACTTTAACAACAAACTTGCCTTCATTTATTAACGATACGTGTCACGGGGTATGTTTTTTATTTAAAAACAGAATACAAATTTGTAAAGTATAACCGCCAGTATTCTCATAAGGAAACCAATTAGCGGTAGTTAGTAATTCCCTAAATATCGAAATAGAAATTCAGAAATCAGAAACGCATCACGTGGAATTACAAACCACCATACTTGTATAACAGGGTAACGTTAGTTTGTTTTTGATTTGTTTTTTTTGGGGGGGTAGGGGGAGAGGGTATTTCGTTATTGGTGAATGCAGTGCCGGACTGGTGGGCCCAAGGCCCACAAGTACGCATAAAGTTCTTTCCTTGTAGTACACTTCTTTTTTTTTGTCACGGACAGGTGGACCCAGTCCGGCACTTGGTGAATGATAAAACACGAGCAACTCGTTTTTCGATATATTCATTGTCTGAAATCATTTCGATGTAAAAGAGCTGGGTCAAGAAAACAAAAGCCTACCAATGTTCATGTAACCTACAACAACCTAAATCATGAATCAAATTTGTTTGTAAATCTAATTTAGTGCCTGTTGCTACAACTTATGACCTTGTTATTGAACAAGTGCAAACCTCTTATGTATTTTCTTGAATGTCAGAGAATGAATAAATCAAATCGGGTCTCTTGTTGGTTGTAAGGAGATATATATGATAGGCGATTAAGGAAATATGCAAGACAACATGAAGTAGATATAATTGGGGGTAATGTAGTACAATGCAGTGCCATGAATCGCTGGTTAGATGAGGAAACTACACGGGAAAACTCACCACAACCAACGTGTGATAACCAAAGGCAGTTTTTGGGCAAAAGTGGACTTTTCGTCCGCCTACTGCTCAGTAAGAATTCGTCCGTCACATTTTAAAGCTACAGGCCTGAAGTGGACTTTCGCCGGTGACCCAGAACTCACCTATTTCTACGACGCTAAACTGCCGTTTGGCTGTTCACAGAGCCCTTAGTCTAATTTAATATCATCCAATCCAAAATCTTCAACATTGAAAACACGAATTATTTGTCAATTTAAATTAACATCGATGCTGTGATCTAACCGGGAAAATATGGGCTTCTGATATCCAATATTTAAGACAAAATAACTATTTTACCATTGGTACCATAATGCGTTTCAGTCCCAGTTTTAACAAGAGACTCAGGGACGCGGCTAAACACATTGCACCAAATACAACGGCGTATGTAGACTGGAATAACCAAACGCTAGAAATTTGCGTTCGATTTAGACTGCTGCCTTATTTCGCCGAACATAAGTGATTTGAAATCAGAGTAAAACGGAAACCATTGAATGTAAATCAGTTTATATACATTCATATTACAGTATTACAAAATGCGTCGCGTCCCACTTGTGTCAATTTCTAGGTACCAAATGTTAACGATTTAGCTCCAAAAGTAAGCTCCTTTAAAATAGTACGGTTTGTCGTATTATTCACTGTCCTGGCTTATTTGGATGACTTTTTTTAATTGTGGGCTCGTCGGTGTTTTAATTGTTGGAATGTCAAGAAGCACTGATACAACTACTAAGTGTGTTCCGACGATTGGTCTTTGCTATCAGTTATTCAAAAGTAGGGTGTTCCACCATCGGAATCAAAATGGCGGCTGAATATCGATTAAAAGATTTTCTGTAAAATAAAGAATTGGAGATATTGATGTGCTCCTTATTCCTGTCAAGTTTCAACATGGTACCTCACATAGTCGAAAAAATGGTAAAGAAAACTTTCGCAAATCTTTGATGCTAAAAATATATATATAATTGAGGGAACTTCTGAATTTCGAAAAACTGCAGATTACCGCTTATATGGGATTCATCCAAAGAATCCAAATTAAAAACCCGAAGAAAATTCGTTGAGAAATAACCAAGATGTGGGCAATCTGTGAATGTTTTTTTTTGTCCAATCCTTAAACAATAACCTAATTTATATTTAATAAATAGATCTACAGAATGTTTGCACCTGCACATTAACATTAATCCATAAAACAAAGTAATATCGTAAAGAAAATAACAGAGAACATGACTTAGTACAGGTGCTAAAGTTCTGCTTGTGCGTACACGTTGCACGAAAAACGTTGTCGGTAACAAGGTGTAATCTCATACCCCAGACATAAAAAGGTTTTTGGATGAATAATTTCATTCAAATACAATAAAACTACAGCTTCATATCAAGACTGAACAATAATCAATCAGGCTAGATCAAAATATTTCAGGTATTATCAGTGACGATAGGAATTGTAAGATTTTTTTGAAACCATACAAATCTAAAAATATCGTAATTGTCATGTTCCATGCAGAATAGTCTTTTGATGGGGTTGGTAATGTACCTTGATTTGCTCTCAGATCTAGATTACTAGAATAACCAAAACAATATCATCAGTAAGAACGATTCCTAATACAAAGCTAGCACTGATTGCAGAACAGAATAGACACCTGTAACTAGCAAAATGTTGAAAGGAAAGGGGAAGCGGAGTCCACAAGACCCCTGGTGACTGACAACGTAATACTCAAAGTTTCTTGTTGCCACTGCCTCACATCCATTCTATTTACAGCATTATACTCGACATCAAGTAGCTGACAATGTATAAAAATCTCGCTAGACAATTATGAACCAATTTCTCACAAACGTTAAGGATATGGTCGTGGGGTCCAAAAATACCCCTTGTATACGCACAAGGGTTAAGGCGACGGTACATCAGTCCAGTGTACTGTCGAGCTGTAGCAGATTTTTATTTCTCTCTTGGCCCACCTTGGAAAAATGCCCTTTGTAAATACTATCAAATCAAGTATTCCCATGTGATCTTTATTATCTCGACTTACGTGAGAAATAGCCAGGTGTTAAATGGAGTAGATCTGCTGGGCTTGTCTAAATTTACATCAGGCAAAATGAACCAAGTTATGTCTCTATGTCTTTTGATTATGATTATAGGTAAGTATTAAACCTTTCTAGGGGGGTGGGGCATAAATCTCACACTCCAGACTACTCAACACAACCGTTCGACACTTCCTCCCAATGATCTATTTATGTTCAGATTGTGTCCATTCACATTTCACGAACGCCATAATATTTTGAACGTGGTATTATCCCGCGTCACGACCGCTACGTACAACTATCCTGGCTACGCGCTTTTAAATAACAGATACGCAACAAGCTGTAAACCGTCGTCTTTATAAGATTAGTGTGAGTCTAGTAATTTACTAAAATTATTGTTGATCTTTTTTTATTTTCTTATAAATTATTTTCGTAGAGTTTCCATCCCGTATAGTATATTTCTATGTTTCTGCCAGGGTCGTGTACTACGCAACTAATAACGCCGTTCCAGATATGTGAAATGAAATGTATTCAAGATCATGGTGGACCACTCGAATCACCTGAACGCGAAGAAGTCTACAAAACATGTCGTATCAACTGTTCAAAAACTAATTTGTAAGTTTTTACCCTAAGCCATTAGAAACATTGAAGTGGTTGTTGTTTTGTTATCGAAAGTTCACCGAATACACTTTGAGCTTAAAAAATGTTTTTAAAAATTGACTTAATTTAGTTTCACTGTATGTTTCAGATTTGAACACAACTTTGGAAACCAAGGAACACTGGGATAAGAGACCATTTCTTCTGCTAAAACTGTCAAATAAATAAAATAGTACGTCACGTGTTGAAACCTTGAAAACCTCTTTTTCCTACGTCCTATTTACCTGCATTTTTACAGAAATACGGAACAGTGATCCGATTTAAATATCCATTGATTCCTACAGTTCTATCTCAATCCCTCGCGGGGAGAGGTCGGATGTTGCATATGGGCGAATCGTCTAATGCGTGCTAGACCAGAACACTAAAATTGACATATTGTTATATAAATGATAAAATGTTGAGAAAATCTGCTAAAAATGGATTTATTTGAAAGAAATCAAATGCTCCCATTTAAAAAACAACGGTACTTGTCCATCGTATTGGCGTAGTGTTGATTATCAGCTTGTACGTGGGATGGGTAGAGTCACCTGCCTAAGTTCGTGGATTTTCTCCGGGTATCCAATTTTCTCCCACTGCTAATCAAACCGACGCGCAAACTTATCATTGAGATTAAAATGAACCATATAATAGTCCAAAAATGGCTTTGAACAACTGGAAAGTGGTGAAACTAAATATACACGTATACTGAGCGCCATAGAAAACGCATCACTTAGTTTTTCGTATAACAAAATGGTCCTGTAAACATATCTTTTTTATTTCGCTTCTTATTGTGAACAATATTCAAATGAGAACACATCAATACCACATCAATATGGAATGGGTCTACAGACAACATGGCTCGCAAAGGACTTAAAATATAACGTTCGGGGATTTAATAGCACTGTTAACACTATAACTAAATCAGAATGGGAAACGACGATCTGGTTATACAGACGGGGGTCAATCACCCATCGCGCAAAATTTGTGGGTTAATCCAGGAGTTCTCATTTTTTTTTTCTAACAGCACATCTTGGCACAAAAAAAAAACAAATAGCGGCATAGCTAAATATATATGAAAAATAATTGAATTTTGCAAAATAAAAATGAGAAGTCATAGACAGCTTAAAACCGTGGACAAAGACTGATTCAAATAAATAAAGAAAAACACTACTACAAACTTAGTAGACACAAATAAATACTCCATTGCCGCATTGGGTTTATCGTAATTTTGTTGGACTAGTGGTTTTGAAAATTTCTTATGTTTGCACAAATAAGTTCAATATGCTGTGTAGAGCCTTGCCATATAAATTTCATGAAGCGATCTCAAATTTTATAGCAGAATCGGGAATTAATTGTTGGTTGCTAAAAGAGCACTAATCATGGACAGATAACAGGTTTTGTAGACAAGTTTGGCGGCTAAGAGAGAGAGAGAGAGAAATGGGGTTTAACGTCCACTCAACACAAACTAGGTCATTTCTGGACTAACATATGGTTTAATTTTATTTCAATAATTCGCTTGCGCGTAGGGGTCTTTAGCAGTGGGAGGAAACCGGAGTGCCCGGAGGAAACCCACGAGGTTGAGAAGGCGCCCCTATCTCCATGCCACATACGCTCACACCGGGGCTCGAAACCACAGCCGCAAGCCAGAGGTGACCGGCCAGCTAGAGTTCAAAGCGCGGCACTCTAGACCACTAGGCCATCCCAACCCCGCTTGGCGGCTAAGTCACCTGAGCCCGGTTCCTAGAAAATTCTTAAAGTAAGCACAAAGTTATGCTTCACTTTTACTTACGTAAGAATCTTTATAAAATACCGTCTCTGGAAAATTCTCAAGACCGTTTAAAAAATAAATTATTTTTTTAACATTATTTATTTACAATATAGGCTATAGTTTGTAGTTTGTACATTCAATATTCTTCTTCTTCATCATCATCATCATCATCATCATCATCATCATCATTTACATCATCATTATCACCCATCGCCATCTCTGTGGCTGTATGTGTTAAATTTGGACACTCTTTACATCCACATATATCTGTACATGAAAGAGCCGCAACTTTACATGAACATCTTTTGGACTCACATTTTGCAGTACAGTTGCAATGTACATACTTTAAAATGTCTTCTGGTGATGGATCTAATGACATCCATTGAACACTGATTGGTCAAAATGGCACTCAGCAACAAACTTCGACAGTTTCCGGGTGAGTATTCAAGGATGATTGCACATCGACCGAACTAGCCGTTACGTCATTGATCAGAGTGCGCATTCCTACAGCGTGTAAGTTTATTTTTTTAGGTGATTAGGTTAAAAAGAATTCCATTTTAAAAAAATAATTATGAAATACAGGCACATGCTGGATGTGTGATCATGTTTTTTAAATTAGTACAAAGAGACTAGTAATTTAAAAAATTAAAATCTCTCCCACAGGTTGTTGCAACGAACTTGAACGATAAATTTCTTCTGTCCTTCGCCTATAATAAACAACTACATTTCCTCGTGGTTATTTTGTGCTATCCGCCAAACATCAGTCAGCTGGACCTCCTGTTTTAAATTGTATATATTTAATCCAGTCAATCTGGGTTTAGACCCAAAACAAATTGCAACAGAATTAATTTCACTGGGATACATTTCAGTATAATCCCCTAAAAAAACATTCCAAAAATGTTCCAAATTATTTTTGGTGGAAAGGTGTCAAATTGCATAATATGCTAATTAGCATAATTATATATTTCAAAAATGGACTTAATACCATAACTTGACTATTTAATGTCAAAATTTGGTGGAAATTGTGTCTAAACACATATTTTCGTGGCCTGGGAAACAAATAAACACATTTAGTATATCATCACTTTATTGCTTAATGCACAATATCAAACTGATCCCGCAGTGAATATTCGCTTGGCCGCTACAATCAGTGATAAGCATGACATCGACGAGGCTTAATGAGTACGGCATATTAACTTTTTTTCTCCGACAAATTAAATTCTCAAACATTTTTTTGAGGTAAAAGAAAAATAAATAAAGACGTTTGAAGTATTTGTAGTTAAAAAAAATATTTCCTATTTAGTGTAAATGGGTATTAAAATGAATAAAATGTATCATTTTGCCCGAATCAGTCAGGTGTTAAGTAAACATTGCACGAGCCGTTGAGCCAACGACTACGAGACGTGCAGTCAACGCACGTGTTTTGGACAGGCATCCGTTACAGAGATAATTCGTAAGTAATTCTCTGTGAAACAGATTGGCACAATATATGCAAATTAACAGCCGCCATTAATAAAAATAATTTTTTTTCCACCCACAATCTGAAACTCTTTGGCATGGCTCCACGAAAGCAGTTTTCACACCCATAATTGCAGGGTCAAAGGTGGTGAAAAACACTAGCACAGCACAGTGGTATTTCATGATATAGTATATGCAAATTAGACACATGGGCCATAACTGAAAAATACACCTTTAGTCTAAACTCAAAGCATTTGCAATAATGCAATAACCTGTAAAATCAAGTTTAGGGATAGGGGTTTCACATAGGCTAAGCCTGTTCCCCAATCCCATTCAGACGTCCTGAATAAAATATTGTTTAAAAAAGAAATCAAGTTCCCACACCCATTTTTTCATAAATGCGTCAATCACTGCCACACCTAGTTTTGCAATAATACCTGAACAGTCACAAGAACTTTAGGTATTACGAAACCCTTGACCTTTTCCACCACCATTATATGTAATCATTATAAAAACATAACTGCTAATCTTATTGTCAGTGATATTTTTTTTTTTTTTTTAAATATAGTTTATTAATTGATAAATGCACACCAAAAATATCCACATGGTACTGTACTGAAGTGGTTTTCATCAAATCTCCTTGACAGACGTCAATAAGTCATTGTGATAAACAGTTATTAAACTTCAGTGACCCTAAAATGTGGTGTCCCTCAAGTATCCCTTTTGGGCCCCGTCTTATTCACGCTCTATACTAGTCAACTTCGACAGATCATAACAAACTTTAGTATTTCCCATCATATGTCTGCCGATGATACCCAGTTACTTGATAGTTTCTCCGCAACAAATCAACCCAATAATCTTTTTAAGAACATCGAATCATGTATCTCAATAGATAACATTCAAGTAGGAAATTCTCCAGATCAAACTCTCCAGTAAAGTGGTCATGTGAACCATTTTACTAAAACATGCTACTATCATATCAAGAACATAAGTAGTATTCGTCATCTTCTCACGACTAGACTACTGTGACAGTCTCCTCCTCGAAGTCTCAAAAGAATTATTACAAAGGGTGCAAAAGTTTCAAAATTCAGCGGCTCGACAAGTTAGAAAAATTCCTGTTAGATTCAGTATAATCCCGGCTCTACAATCACTTCATTGGCTCCGTATCGCTGAAAAATTGACTTTTAAATTCTATCTATTGTGTATCGTTGTTTAAATGGGACTGGCCTCGCATGATATTTTCAGATTTTACTAACCATCAAGAAATCTCAGATCTAAGTCTCAACTTAACATAGTTGTGCGTACGTGGAAATTGAAATCATTTGAAGTTGCAGCTGCAATGAAGTGGAATTCACTACCCGCGTATCTCTCAAATCTGCCCTGTCACTAACAACATTTAAATCATGTTTAAATACATACCTGTTTGAGAGTTCATATAGATAAACTTAGTTTTGTTAGCGCTGTGAGCGGGCACTTTGTTCTGGAGTTTAACGCAATATAAGAATCATTAATATTATTATTAATGGACAGTGTAAGGCCATTATCAAGCATAAAACATAGGACCATGGCATACAGATAAAAATAATACATAGTTTTCTAAAACAACAAGCCGCTAAAATAATGAATAGATTCTTAAAACAATATGTACATGCATATGAATGCACGTGGCACAACACCCCAGAAATATGCAAGCATACACAGACAGTCTTGTTATCAGTGAGAGTGGCAAGGGATCAAAAAACATGCACAGTCTAGATTTTCGGCACCATTGAACAAGTCAGCCCCAAAAAAACTAGTCGAAAGTGGTCTGAGTATTCAAACCGAGAACCAATCCAGATTTGCTGTGAATAATGTTTACTTGTTTCAGAAGTTGCAAAGTCAAAGAAGAAAAGTAGTAAGTACACTGCAGTTCAAGTATTGCTACAAATGACTTGTTAAATATGAGTACTAAAGAATTAAACGATGCTCTACGTTATTTTATTGCTGAAGTGTGTAATGAGTCTGGCGGAAACTATAAAACGGATACATAAATGTCACAATTCAACGTTATCTTCGTCGAGAAGGTCGCTTTGTCTCGTTTTTGGATATAGATTTTCACGATCTTTGAGGCGTCTTAGACGGAAAATGAAAGAATTGTCTAAGACGTCTATGGAATCCACACCAAAAAGGTGAATATAATTTCAGGAGAACAAGAAAATATTTTGTGGGAAAAGGTAATATTAGGCGATGACACCCCACAAAAAATTTTTGATATGCCACAAAAAAATTAAGGCCTTCATTTTGCTTTGAGAGTGGGACAAGAACACGGGAATTTGCTCGTGGGAAAGTTATCACAGTTATCTCTAGGTTTCGATAATAACAACAAAACCTTTGTACAGTATATTGAAGATGTCTCCATATCAGATCGTGGCGGATTACATGATCGGCATTCACAGCTTAACATGACAAGAGAATATGAGAACGTAAATGATCCACCTGGATGTCCAGTAAGATTATATGAAAAGTATGAGTTTACGGTAGGTAATGTTTGTATGTAATTAAAGCGTTGTTTCGACATTTGGTAGTTAGCGTTCATTTATTACCGTAAAACGTGCGTGTCAGAAGGCGGACTTCCAGGGAAATTGTGAAATGAATTCTTTGGGGGCAACAGCTGCCAGGCGCGGATACAGTGGGGGGGGGGGCGCACGCGGCGCACCCCCCCCCCCTCTATTTTTAGAGGTGGCGAACAATTTTTAGCTCCATATATTCTCGCGAGAAAGGAGAACAAAAATAGTTTAGGTTGGAAATCGTAATTTACAGTACTAGTATAAATTTAGTCCTTGTGAGCATTTTTTACACTCAAAAATCTCAGTTCCGGGCTTCGCACTCCCAAGTTGGTGCAACACGCCCCCTCTTTCTGAAAATCCTGGATCCGCCCCTGGCTGCTACAGGAACAATAGATAGTTGAAAAAATGGGTGATAGATCAAATGCCGTACGCACTTTTAAACGGACATGTGATATACAACAGGCGGATTTAAGTGCAATTTTTCATAGAGGGAAGAAACCAAAAACCGCGGACAACAAAAAAGACAATATGAAAACATAAAATTTTACGCAAACACGTTTTAAATCAGCATTCGGTCATCAGACATTTCTATAACTATGAAGTTTTGATGTGATTTAGTTTGTTCATTGCAGGGAATAAATTGTCCCCAAAACATGACTGTTCATTTTTCAGATAAGTGGCTTTTATTTGTAAATAATACACGGATGTTTTAAGAAAAGCGTAGATTCTCACACATACTGGTCAAAACATCAACTGAATGAATTAATCTAGGGAATGTCCATATTAGGCAAACAAGCAACGTGCATAGAAATACGTTTGACTGTTAATCTGTTGATCACCAAGGACACCTCCACACGTTCATAATATATCGAATAATTTTAATCACATTGGTGTATCTATACGCACCAGTGGAAGGGACTTGGATTGCCGAATGGTTAGCACATAAGGTCTGTCATTGAGTCAATTGCTTTCGATTCCCCGGTTGTACGTAACCAGGAGTAGGGTCGGCTTCCAACCTCGTGGGTTTTTTCCGGGTAATCCGGTTTCCTTCCTCAGCTAAAGACCATTAAGCGCAAGCGAATCAAATAAAATTGAACCATAATTGAACCCGAAATGACCTAGTTTGTGTTGTCGAGTGGACGTTAAACCCCATCTCCCTGTTTCTTTCCGTCACCGGTGGGAATCTAGAATAAATCATAATTCAACGCAAATAATTAGACTATTTACCATCATTCGCACCTATAGAAGACATTTTTGCACCTCGCTTAAAAGGTATGTTTACTGTAAAAACATTGGTATATGATTTGATTTTATTGGTTGGAGGCATAATGCTTGTAAAATTTACTGATAAAGTAAATACAATATTTGTTTGGGTTCGGGAGTTGCTAGATTGCTTTTCTCCTGTGTATTTGACCAATGAATGAACATTTATTCATGGGCCTATTGTAGAACCGGGAACTCCGTGGCTCCCTTGTGGGCAGTTTTCTGTTGATCCTATTTGCTACAACAGTATTAATGAATAATTAGGAGTAACGGTAAGTAATATATGTATTGGGTTTGGGGGGGGGGGGATTTATATGGTCGCTGACACTTAAAGCACGACACAAATATGAGTGTAACGTGGTACTTTTTGTCATTTTCACTTTCTTTCCAGATGATACGAAATACATCATGTTAACATCATTTTAGTAGCAATTTTGCTTTCCCGCAATGTAGCCCGGTTCCAAACGTAATTAAGTAGGTGCTTTCCAGAACAGAACACAGTTTTTATGGGAAAGCACGACGTTGTGCCTAATAACGATAAGAGGATACTTGTCGAAGCGCCGTGCGTCTAGAATAAACCAGTGATTGTTTCCCATAAAAACTGTGTTGCTATATTGCGCAAAATCGCTACGTCGCTGCACAGCGTGCGTAAGAGCCAGTGGAGGACATACGCGCTACTGACATCTGTGTCGTACTTTTGGTTTTGACCCTTCTGACTTTGTACCCTTGATTAGAGATTAAACATCCATAAGTGTACAAGTGTGTTGTTATCGATGTGTTCCCATTTGAATATTGTTCACAATAAGAAGCAAAATAAATAAGATATGTTTACATGATCATTTTGTTATACGAAAAACTAAGTGATGTGTTTTCTATGGCGCCCAGTATATATATTTAGTTTGCATAGTCTACTAATACTACTATGCCAAAAAAAAAAACGCCCTGTAATGTGTATAAATGTCTTAGTTGCAGGCCAGATTTACTGGGTTTAAGAGTACCTGTACCCTAGGAGCTACAAAGTCTTGACCCGACTCTGAATGTTATTACACACGGTAAATGAAGATAATTTTTTGTGTTTCTAAGCTTCCATGTTCGGTGTTAAGATTGCCTTTAGATTATGTGTACATTTAATATTGGGTTTGACGTCTTATACCATGGGGAAATGAGAAATGCGCGATAACAGATTCTCCCGAATCTACGAATATATTATGACGTATATGATTAGAGTACTACTGCCTATGATAAAACAACCTTTTTTGGTCGTACAAAGTGATGAACTGGGGGTAATATGAACTGTTCCAATTTATTTTTTAGCTAACAAAATGAAGTTTTATCCTTATGAAAATCAAATTTACCGAATAACAACCGGTTTGGTAACATTAGGTGATGCGCGAGAACTAAAAATGAAATCACAAATATATAGTATTGTTTGACGGTCACAGAACGACAGAATGCTAATTTCAATCGAGTTTTTGTTAAAACTTAGAATGACGTTTATATCTAATGCTTTTCTTTTATTTCAGATGACGCCATCTACGTTCAACTCATTTTTTGCCTTCATATCCTGGACGCTTACATCATTCCTGTGTCATTGGACAGCAAAACGGTTTCTAAAATCACGGGAAGCGGTTTTAGGGAGTGATACATTAATAGCCTCATCAACGTTAACCTTCTTACAATGTTTCACATGTTTCTTTTTGGTGGATATACCATCAACGATTGGAGTGGGGAATTCATCAAAACGGATCTCCTGTGTAAAGATTGTTGCTCATATTATGGCAACATTTTGCACAAATTATAGTATGACGTTCATGAATGCTGCTTCAACGTTTACAATTAAATTACTAGAACCAATCACATCCGCTGTTGCTCAAAGTCTGTTCCAGAAAATTTCGACACCGCTATCGTCTATGATTAGTCTACCAATTATTGTTTATGGAGCATTGTTGTTTACCGGGAGCCCGTTAGGCGGCATTGAAATATCTTTTGGAACTTTGTTCGCTTTCATGTCGAATATAATTCTAGCTGCAAGAAACATAGCCATTTCAACAGAGCACAAAACGAATTCTAGTAGTAGTTTTAGGAAACCGAAAGAGATTCTTGTCTTCGTTGTTTTCATGGTTACTTTCTTAACTACAGCAGGAATTATCGAAAGGAAGGAAGCTTTTTCTAAAGGCACAACTTTAATGGTGCTTTTAGTAATTGGGTCAGGAATATTCCATGTCATGTATTCGTATATCAGTACAAATATTGTACTAAAGACTATGACGGTGATTAATCATTCTATTTTGAATATCTGTAAGAGGCTGTTGGTTGTTGTTCTTTTATATGCCGTAGGAAGTCGTCGAGCTTCTGGTGCTAACTGGCTTGGTTTGTTGATATGCTTCATGGGACTTACAGTCCACGTTGTCGGAAAATACGTAAAGAGTGAAACAGTGAATCGGCGTGTTTACATTGCCACGAAAGGTAAATATCTCATTGAATTCTGTCATAAAATGAGGGGGGGCTGGCCCGGTTATCAATATGGCAAATTTAAATTAAATTTTAACTTATGTCTGAAATTTCTTAGCACTGGACCCTACACTTGAGTCAGGGCGTGGGTGGGTGGGGGCCGACAGTCAATGTGTTGGCCCGGGCATCACCAATGTTCTGCGCGTCACTGATTCGTAATATGCATATCAAAAGTAGCCTATATGTTATGTATTCGTGGTGAGTTGCAGTACAAAAATGCAAAGTTTTCATATCCATTTTGTATATATTTTGACAGATGGTGTAAAGAAGATCGCGTATATCCTGATACCACTGATGATTTTAGGTTCCATAAATTTTATAACAAATTCAACTTCTAGTGATGGTTATGTTGTGTTGGATCGAAGTGATAATGGTCAAACTGGCTTTATTCGAAAATCCAAGGAACCGGCCAAAAAGCTACCTCCATTAAATATTGAATCATATGATGAATTTTCGCCGTTTTTAAAAACAAGCGAAGACATAATCGAGGAGGCTCAAAGAATACATTTTGATCTTTTTTCTAAATTGCTCAAACCTTACAAGAACGTAATGCTTCTGGATATTGCTCTGCATGAAAATAAGGGGGATCCGGCTATTACCATTGGTGAAATGACACTTATTAAACGAATGAATAAAAATTTAGTTTATTACTGTGATTTCAATATTTGCAGGAATAATCACTTGTTAAATGCCTCATCTGTCCTGAAACATTACACGCCACAGAATCTAATAATTCTTTTACATGGTGGCGGAAATCTTGTAGGATGGATAGTAGCTGATAAATTAAGAAAAATAATATTCGAGACATTTCAGGGATTTAAATTCGTGCTCTTTCCCCAGAGCATTTTCATGTCTGGTGGAAATGACCACCTTAGATTTTGCGAAGATCTTTACAGAAAACAGACTAATTTAACCATGATCCTCAGAGACAGACACTCTTTGCAGCTTGCTGAAAAACATTTTGCAGGACAGCCAAAACTTATCATGGCACCAGACATGGCTTTTCAAATTGGTCCGGTTCGGCGATTTATGAAACCATTTTTTGATGTTTTGTGGATTCGAAGAACAGATAGAGAAAAGGTCATGGATCTCATTCCAACACTTCCAACTGATATCACAATCAGAATCGGTGATTGGTTGGGTTGGAGAACACCTCATACTGTAAAACACATGGAAAACGCTTATCTTATAGCAAATAATGGACTGGTATTCTTACAAAGGGGGAGGGTGGTTATTACCGATCGTCTTCATGGTCATATCTTAAGTACTTTATTGGATATTCCCCACGTGATTCTAAATAACAAGTGGAATAAAGTTAGTAATTATCATAATACTTGGACTAAAGGTCTCAAAAATACACGAGTTGCTAATAACGCATCTCATGCTATTGATCTGGCTAGACAACTTTTAATAGAATATTCGGATATTTTACCGGAAAAAGTCCCGTTCATGGATGTGAATGACGTACTTAAATAGTTATGGGAATACAAATTGTGTTCTACAATAGTTATTTGAATGGTGTTATTGAATAATCACGAGACGTGAATGGTGTTTTTCAATATTGTCATGTATTCTTTAAAGAGTATATGGTGATAGGTTATTAGTGACTGAAGGTTCAAAATGACTTTACAGACACTTTACCTGTAAAGATGAGCTAAATGTCATTGAAATGCAAATTTTATAACAATGCTTTCCTGAACTGTTTATTTTTCGCTTACTTCTGTTTACTGTTCTCGCATACCGGATACTAATGGATTATTGGTCTGAATTATGCGAAGATAACTATAGGTATTTTAATACTGTAGTACAACAAAGCTTGTTTGGACATTCCATTTACAAAGGTCGCTCGCACATTTTTTTATTTTTTTTATTGCAGCAGTATATTATATATTACAGTGTATATTTGTTTTAATAGTGCCAGGTGTCCCTTTCTACCAGGCGGGTCTTTGTTCTAATAATGGTTGTCAGACAAATTTATGAATAAATTGAGTAACCTATCAAAATGTGGTAAATTGATATAAAACTATGTATGAATTACCATAATATACGCAGCATTTCTTTATTGTGTCATTTATTAATGTTTTGACAATGATATAAAAACAAATTCCATCGATTTTGTTTTAGTTCGAATTTTTTTTTTCAAATAAAGCAAAACGATAACGCAAAGATAGTTATGATTAATTGAGATAATTACAATATTCAAATGATGCAAACTTAGACAAACTGCGACAACGATCGATATATTCTACTACAGAGTGCATTGCCTTTAACATTCGGCTTATACAACAAGAAAACGTTAACATATGAATTGTACATTTAAGAAAGATGATTAATTTTCTGAAATGCCGTGTTTTCATACACTAACCTAGTTCATCGAATATAAATACATCAACATTAAATTCAACATTGCTTTTTCGAGTCATATTTAAACAAGACACTTGTATCAATACCCATAGAATGCATAAAGGGCGTATATATGGAACAAAAGACACCTTTTATGTTTAACCTCTGTGAATTAATTTCCCTTTCAAAAGATTAAACGATGGGTGGTTTCATTATTAAGGACATGACCGTAATAAACTCTCGATGCATTCGGATGCTCGAGACTTTAACTAGATTAAACCAGTTAGGTCATTTAATGATTTAATTAGAAATGCGGGAGCGAGTCTATGTCTCGTATATACCAGCACCATGCTTACGATAATGAACAATCAATGATCATAATTAGATGCGCCCCACACTTCCTATACTACCGTTCTACTTCTTGTAAAAAGACGTCACAATTGCAGAACATGGTGCCAACTTTTCTATTTAAATTTATTAAGCATCTTATTAACACAGAAGAGATACACTTCACCAGCTTCAACAGACTAATTTCTTAGCGACTCATTAAGAAAATGCAGAAAATCAGTGCTTAATTCAAACTTGGACAATCTGTATAGCAATAATTGTTGTTCACTAGGATACTTTATGTCCGCTTCCACTTACAGGCGATATCACAAACAATACTTATGTCTTTCAACCATTATAATAACACTTAAAACTCAACGTTATTATTATAAAGTGATCGGGGAGTATAAATTGGTCGTAGAATATTTTATTTATTTCGGGACCTCAAATTTTTTGTAGAAAATACACATTTGTATCTTAAAGATAAATTTGCGAGTTGTCAGTTCTCAGTATAATAGTAAAAACTAGATAATGTAAAGTCAATTTGTTGCAAATTTTAGTCAAATCGATCAACTATGAAACAAGAATTAACCGTCTGAAATTTCGCCTAGACTCGATCATCATTATTAAAGTCCGTACGACAAAAATCATAGTCTCAATTATCCATTTAATCATTAAATCGTGAAGGAAAGTTATGCAGCAAATTGGATCATAATCCAACAAATATCGCAGACTGTGTTGACATCAAGAATTGATTATGGTCTGGATAAGTTAATTATTGTCTAATTAAAACAACATTATGCAAGAGTAAAATCTGCTTATTACAGGTCTTTCTTTAGGCCTGAAATGTTATCTAAATAACCAATTGGACATTAATTAACATATCCAGATCATAATAAACTCTCTATGTGAAGGCTAGCCTTCGATGTTGGCGGATTAAATTCCTATATGCCGCTCAATGGCCGTTGATAATTAAATCAATCAAGTGGATAATCGAGACTATGCTGTTTATATTAATGATTTGAGTAATGATGACCGAGGCTATGTGAATATTTCAAACGCTTTTTTCTCAGCTAATAGTGCATCAATTTGACTGAAATTTTCAGCAAATTACCTTTACACTATCTAGTTTTTAACTAGTATACAGTAGTGAGAACTGCCATCTCTTTATCTTATCTCCCATAATGTAACTTTAATAGTTTATATAACATTGAAAGCCTAAAGAAAATCCTACAATAAGCAGATTTAGCTCTTTCATAATGCATGTTTTAAAACAATATCACCATATAGAATACAACCAAATGGCTATTTGTTAAACGAATCAAACAATATCAATACATGTGCAGATTTCTGTGCCATTGTTATGATAAAGGTGTCGTAAAATTCAGAATATTGATTTTTTTCTTCTGTAAACTGAAACGTTATATTTTCAAAAAAATGGAACGTTCTATTTTCTGGAAAATATTACATTATTTTTCTGGAAAATATTAAGGTATTTTCTTTTTCCCCGGAAATATCCCATTAATTTTCTGGAAAATATTCCGTTAATTTTCTGCAAAATGTTCCGCTATTTTTCTGTAAAATATTGCATGCTTTTTCATTGTATTTTACTAAATGTGTGTAGTAACTGGTTTTCAGGAATTAAATAATTTATTTCTAATAATTGAATGAAATGGACATTCATGTGAACGATTTTATTGTGCGTTTTTTTTTGGTTTTTTTTTTATTTATATATTTATTTATATATTTATTTATTTTTGTGCAGTGGAAAATGTAATAATTGAGCTTACTTACTATATTAATTACTTACTTTATTAATTATAACTAACTAAGTAATTGGAGACATAGGCGTACGGGCTCGATAACAGGGGGCAGAACCCGAAATGCAGAAAAAAGAATTTCAGCATTACAGTCTGCGGCGTCGGTCTTCTACGAGAAGTCTATCGTGTCTGAATGGATCCTCCAAGAAAATTTTGGCATATTTGACGGCCGCAAATTCGAGCTCATATGGACACAACAACTTCAAAATAATATAGCCTAAGTAACGTGGCTGACTCGAAAATTCAGATTGTCCATCGTGAGTTTGTATTTGGTTTGGGTTTTTTGGAGTGGGGGTTATGCTCATATAGAGAAAACTAGCGACGTCGACTTTTCAATACGACGTCGCCCTTCAAAACGCGACGCGTGTCATGTCTCTAAATTCAATTAGACACAACCAACAACCAACCCGAAAAAACAACGAAAGTAGAGTTGCCCGGACATTATTACTGTCTTCATTTGCCTTGTCGGTGCAGTAAGGTATTGAAATGCCCATTTCACATATCGCAAGTCAATCTGTTTCATAGAGAATTACTTACGAATTAGCGAATATTCACTGCTGATCAGTGTGATCGCTAGTATAATCTTGATTCTCACGACCTGAGAGATTAACCCTTTAATGCCCACACCATGAACCGAGTTTAGGAAAATTATGATAGTTTGGATTGTTGAAGGTTTACATGCAGTAAAAAATATCCCAGTGAAACATTTAGGATCGGACGACCTTGACCTTGATTTTTAATGTGTATCATATATGATACAGTGGGCTAATCGCAACAAAACAAATTCTAAACCCATATTCAAAATCGTATCAAAACAATGTTAATTTGCATTAATAATGAATATGTTAAATTGTACTTCATTCCATTTCAATATTTGATCATTTTGAAACAAAATGCGTATCAAAAAAAGGAAAATCCCAATATCAAAAAAACACCCCAAAAAGTCAAATTTTTACAAGAATCCGTTTTCAGTATAATACACACATATAATTAATTGATGTAATACAAAATACACAAATGACCGAATTTCAAGACTTTTCTGGCCCTCTTTTAACACATAATATGAACACTGCATTAAATGCTATATATCAATAACAATATTGCTCAGACCCATTGTATCATATATGATACACTGAATTTTGACATTGAATTTCAGACAAAATATTGTTTATTTTTAAATTTGAATTGAACTAATAAAAATTTATGTTTTCCGACAACAAATAGCATATAAATAAAAATAGATTGACTTAATGTTTATTTTTTGAAATTGAAATCATTCCAGAGCTTTTATTGACATTTAAGAAAGTGTAGAGTTGGTCCCAGGCACTTGAGGCCACAGTCCTTGAAGGTGTTTAACTCAACCCGGTGACCGATTTTTATTTGACGGGGAATAAGTGATAATTCATATCATAACAGTAAATAATAAAAATATTCCAAAGGGATTATAATAATATGTATATCATCTAGGTGTGCATATCTGATACGCTGGGTATTAAAGGGTTAAGGACTGTGTTAAAAAAACATAGTATATTGGATATTATATTCAAATAATATTGGATCAATATGTTTTAATATTTAGGAAACGCCTATTTACTCAATCCACTCACATCTTGCGAACATAATTATAGTTTTATCAGTTTTCTACACAATAATCCTCTGTTTATACAATTTTCTATAAATAAGAGATCTTTCCTTTTCCTTGCGATTCTGATTACTACTGCTGATGTTTCCTTAATACATCCACTGCTATGTCCGTGCCTACGATAACTGTCGGATTTTTTTGATTTTTTTTATTTTTTTTTTTTTTGGGGGGGGGGGGTACATCTTTTTTTTCCTTTTAGTATTATATTGATTTAATTTTAATTCAAATGTATCTAGCCTAATTGATTAAATAATAATGATTATGAAGACAACATTTTGTGCCTCATGCTTACCAATACACAAACTAACACCTGCATGAAGGTTCTGATGTCAATTAATATTTACAAAACAGAATAAAATACGTGTAACTTATGTTTTTATGAAGTCACAAATTTGTTAGAAAATGTAATAATTAGCTCTGCCGGCTTGGTTGTGGTGAAGGATGGGGGCATAGCAGCGGCAAAGAAGACTTGGCAGTTAAACGGAAAGGCCGCCATCGGGGCGTCATGGCACATGCTCGTCGTCGTCATTAACTTTTGCTGTGAGTTTTCAGCGTGGGATCGCATATGTTTACTAAATGAGTACAGATAACATTAAGACGTATAACGGTGTTTCTATATGAATTTTAAAATAGATCTATACGTTTATAATATGGTGCTGCAGACTGGAACTATATAAAAGTGTAAATTTAGAAATCTTTTGATATGAATGCAAATATATTTGATATTTGTACACAGCTTCTGTTTATTTTTTTGCCTTCCTTATGTGTGTTATTTCCTAACCTTCGCATAATTATCATAGTATCTTTTCAAGTGCCAAAAATGTCTCAAACTTCCGAGAGCGTACAGGCATAAATTACTTTTTAAAATGAATATTTCAATAATATTTCAAAGATATATTCCCACGGGTATGATAAATTTGGTATATGTAATTTTGAGGCAGGCATATTGTTCAAGCTGTAAATGGGACCCGCCCTCAATCAAGTCACGTGACAAACAAGGGTTATTAGGGTTTCACACTGCGTAGCTTGTGTGAAACACTATTGTTTTTGTTAAAATTCTTCTTATTATTATTCTTATTATTATTTTTTTTTTTTTCCAATTTGCTTATATCTCAGGATCTACTTGTCGGATCGATGCAATGTCTTGAGTTTTACTGCGAAAGTGGGTGTGACTTAGAGATTAAAGCTATTTCCGGCATTCTGCGACAATGCGAAATGTCTTAAATCACCGAAGTTGTCGTTTTTTGAAATATTGCCGTAATATTAACAATAATTGTTGGATTTTATCGTTTGATAGTTTTTGACATAGCCAGAGACATGGCACATAGCTACGGGTCTTTAGAGTTTTAAATTTCGCCGAATCTTCGGAAAAATAAGGCGCCAAATTTTGAAAATTTAAATTTTGACAAAAAACTTTTTTTATTAATGAATATTTTTTTAATGACTTTTTACCAAGGGTTAAAGGGTCGTCTGATTTGGGCAAAAATGTGAACATTTTTTTCTAGATAATTTTTCTTGGTTGCTATTGGCTAATTCAGTTTATAGGTTCTATATAAATTATTTATTGTCCGATTTGTATAAAACAAAGTTTATATGCTCCATGGTCCTTTTTTATTAATGAATATTTTTTAATGACTTTTTACCAAGGGTTAAAGGGTCGTCTGATTTGGGCAAAAATGTGAACATTTTTTTCTGGATAATTTTTCTTGGTTGCTATTGGCTAATTCAGTTTATAGGTTCTATATAAATTATTTATTGTCCGATTTGTATAAAACAAAGTTCATATGCTCCATGGTACAATTTTAACAGTTCGGTACCACTTTTTGAAAGCAAAAATTATTTTTTTCAAATCTAATATGACTGAAAAGATGTGCCATATAAAGGCGCACAAAACATCGCGCGTTGGTCTTGTGCATCGATCTCCCAAGCAGAGTTGCCTTCGCTTGCAGTTCACACCTTGTCTCAATTGTCATTTTTTTGTTACCAATAGTTTTATCTGTCGGCACCGGAAATGGCACAAGTTTACCAAAAACTACCAAAATCTACAATTTTGACAGTTAGGTACCATTTTTCAAGAGAAAATATTATTTTTTTAAAAGCTTGATATATCAAAAAGAGTGTGCCCATTAAAGGCGCAAAAAAGGGTGAGCTCATTTTTTTTTAATTTCGACTACATTTTCGAGCAAATTCGATTAAGAGTTGAAAAAAGGTGTAAAATTGACCTTTTGCAACCCATTCAGGCTTTTCAGATTTTAAAATATTTCTACGTAACTTTTATAAACTTGTAGCTTTGATCCATACGCAGAAAATGCATGTTAAAATTAGTTTGTAATAAACGGACAGTTTTACATAAGTCACTGTTTTCGTAATTTTGCCTTTAAAATAGTCAATCATTAATGGATATTCACAAAAGTGACATCATTTGATTCAAAAAGCAAGTGTGCGTCATATCATGTTGATTACTATTTAAAATTGACACCTCATGAATTGACGTCATTTAGTCAAAAACTCCATTTTTAACTTTTAAAATCGATATTTTTTTCAACCAAGAATTATGTCATATGTAATAATAAAATTAACTTTTGGTTTAAATTCACATATTAACAAAACTCATATGGTCATACAGATATCATAAACTTGTTTCTAACTTGTTCGGTTGCCGAGATATAGGCGGTTTTCTACAAGTCACTTTTAAAGGTTTTTGGCCAGTAAATGTGTCAATTATTATTCGATTTTCATAAAAGTTTCATCATTTGATGCCTAATGTCATAGACGATATTATAAACTTAATTTAACATTTTAGTAACACCGGAAGTAATGTCATTTTTCAAAAACTGTATTTTTAGCCTTCAAAACAGATATTTTATTCAGATGAGTCTGTTTTGAAACCTTTTTCAAATTATGATATTTCATGCCAATCAACAAATAGAATGAACCCATACGATCATACAGATACCACAAAATGGTTTCTAACTTGTACGGTTGCAGAGAAATAGCCTACAAGTCACTTTTCAAGTTTTTTGGTCAATAAAAGTGGCAATTATTTTTCGATTTACATAAAATTTTCACTATATGATATTTTATGCCATTTCTGATTTCATGAAACTAATTTAACATTTTCATTATCACCGGAAGTACTGTAATTTTATCAGGATCAATTACATGTTACAACTGTATAAAATGAATTGATATTGCTGGATTTTTGTTGATTCTGTTTCCCTTTTATTTGATGTGTGCAATGTTTATGTGGAAATCTGTTTATCGTTGCCATTGGTTCAAGGGCAACAAGGGGGCGAAAGTGACATAAGTTTAAATTTAAGGAGGCACCAGTGAAACCCGTCATTCCTGCATGCAGGTCTAGTTAACATTATATTTGTACAGCTTGGAGTAGTTCACTTCCATTTTAATCCACATTATTGTATTTTAAAAAACGCACCTGGGGGACATATTTAATATTTTTTAGACTATATTCTTTACTTTTAGTTCTATTCAAATTCTATATAACCGACTGATATGTACATGTACGAATATAGCATTCGCACATTTTATTATTCGTTGCTTATGTTTGAGGTGTTTTTTGATATTATTATAGCAGCAAATATTGTTCTTGTCTATTCCAAACATTATGCTGAAAGCTTATGACATTTTCATATTTGTACAGGTATGGTAATAATAATATGTATATAGAAAATGTTTTTCTTACGATTTCAAAACATACGTCGAAGGAGCCGCTAACTGTTAACAAATATACTATTAAAAACAAGTAGGGGATATTTGATTTTGGGGGCATAATACTAAAATATGCAAATGACTACGAAAAAAGTCTCTATAGAACCTAACAGAAGAAACATTTCCAGTTACATGTGACGCACCAATAGCTACCGCATGGAATGCAGGTGATGCTTGGGATCATCATGGGGGTCCAACCCAAGATTTGCACAACTCTGACTTTGAATGTTACAGTCATTGTGGCATTGAATTCTAGGGTGGAAACATCAGTTTAATTGTTTTAGTGACCAGAAAACAAATTTTGATATGCGTCGGCTTACCCAAAATGAAAGGTTACGTGCCCTTGGCATGCTACAGATCGGCACAACACAGGGGGTTGTGGCGCAGACGATGAATGTTTCTCAGTCTGTCATAAGCAGGCTATGGTCCAGATACCGTGATACACAATCTGTACAGGACAGACCACGCTCAGGTCGACCAAGGGCGACAACTCAAGCCCAGGATCGATTTATCCGTACCTTGGCCTTGAGAAATCGTGTCATCACAGCAAATCAGATCAGCGCTCGTCTTCAAATAGACACTGGTGTGAGAGTGAGTTGCCAGACGATTCGGAATCGACTGCATAGGGGTCACCTTCGCGACCGACGTCCTCGCGTGATCCCTTGTTTGAGAGATCATCACATTCAGGCAAGACGTCGTTGGTGTAGGGATCGTCAACACTGGGATAATCGATGCTGGAGCAATGTGATGTTTTCAGATGAGTCAAGGTTCACTGTTGATTTTTTGGACAGACGTAGGAGGGTGTGGCGTCGTCGAAACGAGCGCTTCCAAGACGTTAACGTCATCAGACATGATCGATTTGCGGGTGGTTCTGTTATGGTGTGGGAAGGCATCACTGTTGCTGGAAGAACGGCTTTACATGTTGTTGCGGGGTGTGTTACAAGCCAGTACTACCGGGACAACATCTTGGCAGTCCATGTTGTGCCCTTCGCACGACGTCATGTCCGCCGTTTCATCTTCCAGGATGACAACGCAAGATGTCAAAGGGCAAGGATCGTTACAGGTTACCTCCAACAACAGAACATCACCACATTACCTTGGCCAGCACTTGCTGCTGCGTTGCAACAGGAATGGGACAATCTGGACCAAAATGACCTTAGACGTCTCATTAGAAGTATGCCGCGTCGGATCAATGCTTGTTTGGCAAACAGAGGAGGATTTACCCGTTACTGACTTTGTTGTGATGCTGTGGTAACTTTGCTGTGTGACCCCGGGTATCATTTTACCCTTATAATGGCCAGTCTGTGCCTTCCTTAGTCTAACGATCATTTGGAATAAATCGATGAATGTGAACTTCATTTCATTTTGTCATTTGTTTCTTCGTCAGTTTCATTAGGTGACTTTAATAACACTTAAAAATCGAATATCCCCTACTTTTTTTGAATAGTATATAAACAACAATTATTTTCTGGGAACAGATAGATATCACGAAATAATTCCAGATGACGGAAATTTGATGCGAGAATATTAATTTTATCACCGAGTCTTCTATGCCCGCAGAGGTCTTCTCGGTCCATTCCGTGTCAGGGTCATTAGTTATGATCAGATAAAGAGCTGACAGTTCTCGCTATTTAAACAAAAGATAACGAGAACAGAATGTGCTGAAAATCTCAACCAAATTGCTTTAATCTGAACCGAGATATTAGCGATTCAATTTTAGGCTAGCCTTGATCACCATTATTAACGTTTGTACGATAATAAACAAAGTCTCAATTATTCATTTCTACGTTTAGTTATCCATCACAAAATGTTTTCAAATGTACTAAATATCAAAGGCTAAAGGTGGCATCGGAAGATGTATTATGCAAGAGCTAAATCTGCTTGTTGCAAGTCTTTCTTTGGGCCTGAAATTTTACCTTAATTATTAATTAGGCAATAATTAACTTATCTGGCCATAATCAACCCTCGGTTTCAAGCTAGCCTGTAATATTTACTGGATTAGGATCCCATTTGCTGCTTAACTTTCATTCGTGATTTAATCCTTTAGTAGGCTAATGATGTTCAAGGCTAGGCCGAAATTCAATCGCCGAAGTCTGGGTTCAAAGTGGATCAATTTTGGCTTTCATTTCATTAGCGCAGTTCGGGGCAGAACAGTAGGAAGTTAAACCCCATTTTAATTGAACAACAAAATATTCGATTTATTACAAATGCTCATTAACTGTTAACAATAACTGGTATGTTCTACATAATATTTATGTCCCTCATTGACTTGCACAATGTATTTTCTTAATGGCCAATGTACTGTTAGTAGTTGGATTGTGTTTGACTGTGAAGTATTTACAAGAATAAAGGGAGAATTTTTTCGAGTCAGTTGTTTCATCCGAAAATTTCATCGGATTCACCCGACCCGACACATGCGCCTGCAAATTGACTAATTACTAAGTCACCTGCATCCTGTTTGTGGGGATACGCCAGAAACGTTTGCCGATGGATCGTAACTAAAAAAAAATTCAATTTTAAGGCCTCAGCAAAATTTGTTGCTAGCTGGTCTGCTGTAAGAATATGGTCTTTAAGTCTTGATCCTGGTCGACCGTTGTTTCCACTAGTCAATGGTGCAGGGGGGGACTCGGTGAGTAAAGCGGAAGCTTATCAATCAGGGGCCAGGAGCTTGATCCCGATTTGGGTTTAGAAAGTTCCCCATGGCGGTTGATAATGAACAGTTAGGCACATCGGCGACTCGATGACACTTAAGGGGGCGAACCCCGAAATGCCCGAAAACACTTTCGGTTTACAGACTCGAATTCCAATCAACCAATTAATCGTTTACAGTCCAGTACAGCAACTTCAATGTGATGTGGCTCAATACAGCTTACCTGGTTGACCTAAATCCCAAACAACCAATCAATCGTTACGGAGTCTTGAGACCTGGCCCTCCCGGAGAAAATTTTGAGAGTTTTAGCCGCCCCAAATGCGTTGTTCTGCGACAGCACGTGCAGAATCCCTTCACAAGGGCACCTGAGACTACACGTCATACAACGGGAACACGTGGAAGACCTATCAGTACTGATACAGTGCATCGACGCCTCACCAGAGAGAACATCCATTGACATAGACCATACCGTGCACTGATCTTCGTCTCTCATCATCGACGCCAACGTCTACAGTTTGCCCAACTACACCAGAACTTGCGACACAAGCAACTAGAAAATTGTTCTGTTCACAGATGAGAGTCGGTATTGCGTATCAAGAACAGGTGGCAGAAGCAGAATATGGCGTCGACGTGGCCAGCGTTATTCTGACCAATGTGTCATGCAACGAGGCACATGAGGAAGTCCAAGCATGATGATTTGGGTGGGAATCTGCCTGAACCAGAAAGGGGGCAATGTGGTGTTCCAAAATCTTTGCCCAAGTTCTCAATTGTCTTATTCCGTTCTACTCCACCATGCCCTGTGGGTAATACATAGGTTTTCGGCGATTTCAAATTATCTACCCTGGCCTTTGTTATGTAGCTAAAATTTTCGAACCATTGGAAAATAATTTACAAACCAGTCTTACTAATGAAACGTCCTTCGTTTCGCGTTCGTTTTAATAAAATGTAGATAATCATACTCGTATCCACTTACTGGATGATTTATGAAAAAAAATGTATATATTTTTATATTATCAAAATCTGTTGGTTTCAAACATGTATAACATCTATGTTGAACTTTTATTATTACTATTCATTTTGGCAAAAAATGTTTCATTCTGTTATGTTTATTATTATTGAACTTATAATTGGAAATGTGATTCTCAGTAACAATCATTGACTTGCATGGGCAGAAGGGAGCCTAAATGAGAGATGTCCAAATTATTCAGTATAATTTGGACATCTCTCATTTAGGCTTCTGATCAATTCCTAGTCTGGTCTCTTGAAGAGGGGCCTTGCATTTTGCTTACTTTACCCGATAAAAGTTATTTCTCTTTGCCAACTTCCTTTTCAATTAGCAACCTATGGGATTGGTTGATAATAATAGCACAATCATCCAGGGCAGATAATTTGAAAACATACTCCTGCTACCACATAGATGAACCCATTGGTTAATGGAATAGAATGCAATAAGACAACTGGAGATTACCATGACGGGGTCCGTGTCATCCGGATTCAGAATCAGTCCAACTATTTATGTTAATTCATTTTGCTAAATACAGTGGAAGTGGAACCATCAAACAGTTCAAATTTAATTGGAACTCAAGACGCTAATAAAATATTTTTATTTCTTTAAAAAAATCTGAATGTATGAAAAAATGTACAAGATATAATTAAATAAAATTCTTATTTTCATTATTTGAAATTGTATTTTAACTGATTCTTGGTTTATGTATTATCATCTGAAACAAAAAATATTTAGGCACTGTCTCCATTTCTTTCAATTTTTGCTATTATAAAAATCAATCTATTTTACCATAATCGCTTTTAAAATAAATGCTTAATATTCTGCAAATACATAATCCAATATCATAATTATGGTAGATCCAAACGTTGCAAACCTATATCTCAGATTACCAAAAACATGACCAATTGAACATTGGTTCATACACAACCATCATGTTTATGTGGTCCCTCATTTTCATCACAATTGTTATTAATTATAGCAAGTTCCAAATATTATTAATATACTCTAATAGTTGAGGTTAAAGAGCGGCCCAGTTTTTGTGTTTGGCCCATTATATATAACAGTAATGTTTTATTAATAACAATTCCCCTAAATAGTAGTCCAAATCAATATGAATACAATTAAAATGTTAAGTATATAAAAAAATGTATAAAATTGGAATGTATACTGATACACTTTTGATGTAAATTATATGTACAAAACAAAAGCAATTATAATTCAAAAAGGGAAAAGATGGGTACAGTTGAATATAAGCTGAATATTTGGAAAATTTGCAACAGACGTGAATATTAAAACAATTCACCTATTTAAGAATGATATTCCATTTAAAACCTAGAAGCATGATTTAATGACAATACACTTTGTGTAGATTATTTATATGAAATTTTCTGATGGTATACTTCAATCTTGAAGTTAGAATCTATCTTCTGTAATAATTCTATATTTAATGAAATATAGATGATTATTTTTCGATAATTCTTGTTGTGATCAAGTATCTTACACATTTGTACATGTGCATGAATCTATTTTCTTTTACATTGATGTGTTATATATACATGTACCTTTATTTTCAATATGTGTTATATGTTTCATAATTAAAGGCTGATTATGCATAGCTTTATAAAGTAAATGAAAAATTTGTTTGGGAAATGGAAAGAGTATATACAAATTATTTACATGTACAAACAAGTATGAACAGAAAAATTCAGGCAAGTCTCCAGGCACCAAATCGATCAGCAAAAACTGCAGTCAATGTAAGTGATAGTGCCACCAGTGTTATACTAAACTTTAGGTTTGCAGATCCAAGCTGCAAGAAAGAAAAAAAGAAATAGCAGGAAGAAATGACAAAGTTGTCCGAGAAACCAGACATAATGACTAGATAAATGTCTTATATCATAAACACATTTCGTTCAATGTATTTCAAAAATAAAATAAAACAAATCAATTAAATTGGTTAAATTTGCCACACACGTACAAAGAGAGAGAGAAAAAAAGGGTTTAATTTCCACTAGTTGTCTTTAGCAGTGGGAGGAAACCAGAGGACCCAGAGTAAACCCACAAGGTTGGACAGACGACCATACTTATTGTCACGTACTACCGGGGAATCAAAACCATGCTAGTTGACTCAATGACACCCCTTATTATACAGGGCACACGTGCTAACTATATAGTTGTTAATTGATAATAATTTTCATGTTAACAAGACTGGAAATAAGGCACCGGTCACAGATATTATCAGGAGTAAATTAATAGTAATAATAGTCTATTTATAATGCACTGTTTCCATGACTAAGAATGCTCAAGTCACATGGAGAATGCTTTTGTGAAAACTTATGTTTTGAGTCTAGATCTAAATACTTCTAAAGAAGGTGAGTTCTTGACATCCATTGGTAATTCAGGTCTTGTTAGGCATTTTTTTTTCTGTGTTTTTAGTTTCAGTGACACTTTTAATATGACGCTAAAAATATCAGATATTAGTAGGTTAGTTCCTGACAATTTATCAGGTTCAACTAAAATCAAAATTTCCATGTCTGTTAGATGGTGAATTGAAATGGGGTTTAACGCCCTACTTTTCTGCTATGACTGTGCTAATGAAGACGATGCTCTACACCTGCCAATAAGGCAAGCTAAAAAAATATAAATTAAAGATAAAATAAAAGTTTTACTTACAGTGACATAAAAATTGCATCGGTCTCCTTGACAACACTCCACGCATTCCCAATCTTTATACCAATCTCTCATACATTTATTTTTTAATCCCCACTGAGCATTAGTACAATTCATCGATGAACTACAGCTTTTAAATACATGGTGCATCTTCTCATTTCTAGGTGTCCAAAACTCAGGAGCTAAAATGAATTTGTTTATTAGATAACAGTATAAAATCTCATAACCCATGATTTGATTTCAAACGATAACTGAGGTTTAACATCCTACTTTTCTTCAATAAATGGGATAACGAAAAAGGAAATACTCTATGTACATGTAGAGTATTCTATAGAAGAAAATTTGGTCCAGACAGGCTTACTCTCATTTCAAATTCTAACCATAGGCTTTTTGTACCATCTGAAGTACTAGAAGCTGTTCCTTGCCAGACCCTTCATCACTGAGACCACACCAGAATATCAACAGGAAATTTCTTGGCTATCATAACAATGAGCCACTGTTGTTCCTTTGTTCAGGAATAGGAAAGAATAATAACTTAATGCAATAAAAATTAAAAATGCTGATTACCTTTCCATTTTATTGTTGTTTGACATGTATCTTGTTCCTCACGACACTGAATGGTTGTCTTAACACATTTATCTTTATTATCTGGTTGATTATCACAAACATAACACTCTAATGCCAACCCTACAAATTACATTATAAAAATATAAAATTTGCTATAAAGACCTGTTTTTCCGAGCTTCTTAGACTTATAGGATTCACATTACAGACATCTATTTATACTATTCCTATAACCCTTGGGGTTGGGTTAGCCTTAGCGGGGTCATGGTTGGAAGCCAGATTACCAGGTAGTACAGAATTTGTACAAATCGTTTAGAGTTGTTTTTTGGCACATCCGACCAATTTCCCAAAAACTTTTCCCGGCAATCTGGCTGCTGCAATGTGTGGCTACTTTTTCATATCCAGCTGTTGCATGTTGCAGATTTCACCTCACGGACAGAGGCGCAGATTTCACCTCACGGACAGATTTCACCTCACAGACAGATTATGCCCCACACATACGCAAATCTGTGTATAATTTTCGTTGACTAATCTGTCCAGGGAATTTAACAGATTACTGTGTTATCACTTCGGTGGAAGCAGACTTTAAGTAACGTTATTTCACACAATGATATTCCACATAATCCTACGCGGTATTCACCTAGAATCACTGTGTTAGTTTTATTCATTTAAATGAATTTTGCAACCGTCAAAAGTATGATCACACAGTATATTACCTTAAAAGAAGAAGCAGTACTGAAAACTCAGAAAGGAACAATTACATCTAGGTAAATCATACCATGACTTATATGGACACATTGTGGTTTACGTACATGTACCTCTTAGGTTCACTACTATATTTATTCTTTATTGTCATGCATTATTCATTATTTTGTCTAAAGTTTTCTATCATATATATATCATGTCACAATAATACAATATAACATTTGATTGCTTTTAGTCTGCTACAGTGTAGCTTATACATGTACATATATATATTAGCGATGCCAAACGCCGCTAGGGGCGCTGACGGTACTATTTTCAGACACCACAAAAAGTTGACCGAGAAAAGTATACTTCGTGCTACGCCTTCTCATGAATTTTCAGAGTGTCAAACATTAACCACCCGATGTTTACTATCGAGAAAAATGAATGAACTTGCTGTCGAGTAGGATTTGGACAAACTGAGGTAAGATTTTCACATATTTTTCATCAATTGAAAATTTGAAGTTGATAGAAATTTTCGAAAAAGGCCCTCGACGCTCAAGATTTGGGTATATTTGGAAAGCCCAATTCATTAACTACTTAGTTTGACCATTTGTTAAGTCTGTATCCCCCGTAGGAATCCGTAAATTGTCAGAAATCGAACCATGTGGCGTTAAAGGGAGGTAATTCGTGGTTGATCAGGGTTCAGACCACAATTGAAAACGCCACAGACTTCAGTGTGTAAAAAACAAATGATAGATTTGGACAGGGTTTTTCTTATATTGAATGTTACTAAAGCTACCTACCAAACTTTAGCCAGATATTTCACTAACAAAGGATAAAAATCGTGAATGTTGTTGACCACCTTGGATATTTTTTTCATGAAATGCAGCTGAAAAATTAGTATTACTGTCCTTTGTTGAAGCCAGTTAGCTTAGCATGCTAGGTATCTTAGCCTTAGGCCTCAAATAATTTATAACAATTTTTTTTTCATTTCAGAATTGTTTAATTTAGCAGTGTAGCTCATACTGTGATTATTGAATTGGAAGAAGAAAATTCCCAGACATTTTTACTGACGAAGAATTTTTATATTTTTTTTCCTTGAGATAATATCTAAACAAGAAAGCTATATTTCTACCACTAATACTATAATCTAGTATATCGTAATACACATATGTATCACAATTTTGATTTATTTTAAATACTCTTTCATGTAGATCATACCTTACTTTTATAAGTTTACCTTTTAATTTATTTTTTAGCAGAGTAGGCTACATTTTGTTTTTATCATTTTGCATATTTATCAGACAATTGAAGTGATCATGATACTCATTGTTTAGGGTTATTTGGACTCTTTTAAGATATTTAAATGTTTTAATTATGTCTATGTAACTGTTTTTATTTGAAATTGTAATGATGTTGATCACCAAAATATAGCTGTTATATAAATCATAGTTTAATTGTTAATTTTCATTCCTGAAACATACAATCTCAAATTGATGTACACACAATTGGTGTGGAAAAAGTGGCATATCCACCAAAAGCTTACATGTACATGTATATTTCTCATTTTACCACACACTTATGATAATTTTTGAAAATATCTACAGTATAACCTGTTTATGAATTATAATTGTTTTATGACTGTGAGTGACCAGTTGTCAATGGTCTCTAGACCAGTAGATGCCCAATTGCATAGGCCTACATACATGTAAAAAGTTGTTTCTCTTTGACCTTGACATCAATCGGTCAAAAATTGTGATTTAAGGTGTTGTCATGCAAAAAATAAATAACAGAACCGACTGAAAACACTTTGTTTGTGCATATTCATTTAAAAATAAGCCACTGTATGAATGTCAAAGTGCTGCAATTTAAGTATACAGGAATTTGTCAATTTTTTTGCTGTGATTTGTGCGTAATTGGCACGGACCTCAACTTTGAACCTCTGTAACACAAAAAGTATATGCCAGAATATTATAGCGACAATTAGGCTTTGTTAAGTACATCGAGATCTTTAATTAGTGCAATTTTCATAGGCCTATCTTGTATAGTTACTGTGATATTGACTTCGGTCAGTTTTTTTGCGTTTTTGAAAAAAGCCGTTTTTTTGTGCCCCCAATTTGCCATCTTAAAAACGCTATAACTTTTTTAATTTTCAATATTTTTTGGAAATTTTTTCAGATTATTCATTCTAGATAGTTCATAATTACAGTATCACTGTCATTTTTGAGTCATTGGTAGTATTTGAAAACCCGTTTGCAATGCTATATATATCATAATAATAATATGTGTATATTTATTTGGTTGATCACTAATGTATATAACACAAGTTTTTTTTCTAAGATACGCTTTGTAAACCAATTTACGCAAAACGTAAAAAGATAAAAGAACAACAGGCAGTCTTTATCGCAAAAATGAATACCTGGAAAAGAAGACTATCTTTGGTACAACTTTCACTGACTCATTCAAAAGGTACGCCGCCATTTTAGTTGACCTGAATTTTTGACTAAAAGCAAGAGAAGCCATTTATTGAAATTTACACCTGTAATTAACATATTATCTACCTGGAAATATTTATTACTTACCTGTAGCAAAAAGACCAAAAAGGCCCACTAATATTATCAAATCCTTCATTTTCATCTGCTATTTTCATGGGTTGTTGACATGTTCATTACATCGGTGACATACCTGTCCTCATCTTCACAGGTGGGGTATACGTCACGGGAGATAACTCTGTTTATTTAGCTTTGGAGTCGAATTACTGATTACTTAAGATACCTCTTTTTGCAGTCATTTTGTTCTAGAATCGATAAAAAAAAATTAAAACAAGTTTTAAAGAAGATGTTGTATTTAAGAGTTAAATGTAGGTCTCTAGACCTGTCTAGACCATCGAATGACAGAGATTTAAACGGATTGATATACGATCGCCATTTAATGTTGTTAATCTTGTCAAAACTTCATACAGTGATAAAGTAATTTTCAGGAATTTTCAATTTATTAATTTTGAATTATCTGTTTTGAAACCATTATTATTATAGCACGAATGACCAGCCCTTTATCTAAACCTTGACCTGTCAGGTTAGTAAAAATGAGTGATTTTAAAGCTAGAATTTCATATTTTCTACGAAAGTCAAAACATAAGTATTTCACTGTCTTTTGTTCAAAAGGTTGTCAACTCACTATTATACAGTCGTAATAGGCATTATTTCCCACAGTTGAAAATCATTCACGCCGAAAATAATAACACAATTACCTCCCTTGTTTTCTATTCCCCACCCATGGAATGGCTATCTTAAAAAGTTTGAATTGCAGTTGAAAATGATATTTTTGCCAATTTCTCAATTGGTAATAGTGAATTATAGGATATTCTTTGTTAGGACTGTTTATATATACCATCTATTTTAGGGTTTTATTTTAATATATCTTAAAAGTATGAAATTGTAGCTTTAAGGCAGTGAATAAACTGAACTTTGTGATCAAATACCAAAACAAAAAATTTTAATAACAGTACTGCAATGTTTTTTTGAAAGTTACTACAATTTTGGGTTGATTGATCATTGAATATAAATGTGGTCATAAGAAAATGAATAATGCATAATTATTGAAGGAAGTGGAACACTTGTGAAAACTGTGATGATTAATATTAATATTTTCTGTCCTATTATAAAGATGTTGCTATCATTTGACATTTCACAAAGAAATGAAATGGGAATGAATTAATTTTTTGGATATTTTAGATAAACCAAGTGATTTTTATTTCTAAGGTTACATGTGCAATGAGAGGTAGTGTAATTTTGCCCAGACAGCTGGGGCTTATTTTATGTACACGGATGGACCTAGGTTTTTTACCTATGCAAATGACCTGACCACATAACACTTTCCCGGTCAGCCTCACAGGCGCCATCACTGGCAAGTGACGGCTGTAGCTTTTTTTGGACCCAAACTTCTATTTATATTTAAAATTAGCTTTTGTTCTTTCGTGCCGAAAACAATCCACTATACTAACATTTATAAGTGTGCCCATGTTGTTGGCTGATAACTTGTGATTTGGCTCTATAATTTTTATATGTTCACCTTGAAATGCCAGAGGCGGATTCAATGGGGGGCACCCCCCCCCCCAATTAATTTCGACAGTACCCTTTTTTACTGCTGAAAGTGCCCTTTCTCAGACCCAAATATGTCTGTTTCGAAGGTTTACTTAAATGAAAATATCAGCCAAATAACTCTTGGAATGGCTACAGATGCAAGGAAATGATGGATAATTTTCTTGGGGAGAACACCCCCCCCAAGAATTATAGACCTTAATCATTTTAAAAAATCTTGTGAGATGGCCTTAATATTTGTGATAATTACTATATGAGTTGTTGCCCTTGATTCCCCAAATATCTGACCCTTTACGGGTTGCTACATGTGAGCTATAGCAGATTCAAATTTATTTAATTGCATCAAATTGCACCCCACCTATATCATCTTCACTGTTGAAGCAAATGCCATATAGACTGACTGAAGCTATGGTTACTCGTCACCACATTCAATATTATTGCCAAAACAAGGTTCACTGGTTTTCATCAACCACGTCAAGCTTTGATTGTCAACATGCTCGGAGAAAATAAACTGTCATTATTTATTTCAACAAATACTCATATAATTAGCACTCCCCAAACCGATGATAAAATAACTTTTGGTTGATCAAATCTTTGCAGTTGAGGACAAGCTAGTAGCTAAAGTCGCATTCCCATCAAGTATTTATAGGGTAGTTATTTAAAAATAAAAGTATGGCAAATCTGGTATATTATGGAAAGTATGGACACCTTAACTGGATTCTGTGTTAAACAGTCATGGGGCAACCTGTTGGCTTGTTGTCTATGAAAAGAGGGAGAGACTTCAATATACAACAGACTGTGGAAAAAGATAGCAGATGATTTCACAATCCACATGTATGTATGGTAGGTAAATTGACAGCAAGTACAAGTAAATACAAACTGAATTAAATGGGGCCTCCCTCAATCATGTCACTTAACAAACATTGATGCTCAACACAGATTCTTGCAGTTTTGGGTCGTTTCTTGCGATTTCTGGTTTTCAGATGAATTCGAAGCAAACTTTTGATAGACAATTAGTTTGAATATGTTTTTAGTCCAAATATGTCATCTAGTCACACATTTGTTACTTGGGAAGTCATCTTTAATAGTTTGATACAGGATCCCCAACAACAAACTCTTTATTATATAAAGATGATTTTATTTATAATTGAGACCAATATTTAGATGCAGTAATAAGAATTAATATCATTTAAATAAAGTCAACATTCCATTGGGTAAAAGACTGACTGTATTAAGACTATTTCTGGCAACAATATGCCCCCTTCTACAGGTTACAGGGAACCCTAATATTAAACAGATTTATTACTAATCTATAGATGAACCTGGGATTAAACTAATTAATCCAAATTAAATCAATTTATCAATTTAAGTATCAGTTCATAAATGGCCGGTTTATCTAATTAGCTCTTGTTTACTCCTCTTAAAAAATCTCATCTTTAAATCTTATTGGATCTTAACAAACAAACACAACTGAGGCATGCTCTGTATTATCTATAATTAAGGGCGTTATGGCACATTATTATCTGTTAAATATGTACATACATACATTAATATATTTAAACTTTGTATTGCTCTTAATTTAAATTTTCGTTTTACAAGATTTACAATGAATTTCTGAATCAAAATTAAATATTGATTAAAATAAATTGCCCAAAAATTAAATGATCTAAAATGTCGACAAATGCTGAAGTTGATGAAACTAACTTCCAGATCTTATTTAGAATAAAAAAAAACAACAAAAAGAATTCTACCTAACAGTATTACCATATTAATTAAAACTTAGAAATAATATGATTTGAATTCTATCGATTATGGGAGGGGTTATATATAAATAACTGCATGCATGTTTCATATATCTCTCTAGTATAGATTATAGAATTAAAATATAAACCCATGCCATAACACAAGACCAATAACTTTGTAAGAGAAATTATGCTTAATATACATACACATAAACACTGCCTTTTGAACAGTATAAATTATACTCCGGTTAGTAAACAAATCTCATACAATAATTGTTTACAATTTTAACAAAATTAATCCATAAATAAAATGTAATTAATTATTATTAAATAATCAATATTTGATGTTAAAATATTTTAAAATGTGTCTTAACATGAGACCTTATTAAGCCAAATATTGTCCAAACTGATAACATATTAATAAAACCTAATATACACCATAATAATAATAAATAGCATTACTAAGAGATGGTTATAATTTACGGTTGTTGATTGGTATCTTATGTTTGCTTTGCACCCATTCTCCGATATATCTGGTCTTAATTGACGGTATAAACTGTACATATTATATATACATGTACATTATTTAAACATCATATAATAATATTATGTTTCATAAATTGGTATATATATTTACAATAAAGATAACAGTTATATGCAGCTCATACCTACGATAAGGCCAATCGGATGGTTTGCATCAGTTTTGAACCAAACACCCTTCGTACAACCTTACTTTTAAATTTTGGCATTTGGTAAGTATGTGTTCTTACGTAGTGATATTTTGATAATAAAGGGACAGTCTTGAATCATGAACCTCTCAATTTTTTTTGTGTAACCTCTAAATTCCTATTAAATGTCAACCTAGAAAGTTCATTTGGTCAACACTGACTTTCATTTTTAAGGATTACCCAAAGCTAATTTTTATTTTACATTAAATCTAAATGAGAGAGACTGTTCCTTTAATAAATCAACCCACTTTTCTTGACAAATAATAAAAAGTATATAGTAGTCATTTACAACAAAACAAGACAACAACTTAGCACCAAAAAACTTCCAAGAGACATCTAAACCACAAAGAGGTATGCATGTTTATAATAAAACACATTTAGCAATAGACAAAGAAAAAACAAAATGCCTTCCCCGAGAACTAACTGAACAGAGCCACGTAAAAACATATTGCAAATGCTTTTAAAACTTAATAACAACATGAACAGACAGATTAAAAAGAGGTTTGTAAGTCTACCATATAACAGGGCATCATTTCTGTAAAACATGCAGGAGTCACAAAAAGCTCTTGCACTTAAATTTCCGGGAGCACAAAAAAACGCACCTGCAAATTTGCTTGCAAGAGCTTTTTTTTTATACACCATCTATCCAAATGGTGTATAAAAAAAGGAAAAAAAAAAAGAAAACAGTTAAAAATCCAATTTATTTATTTATAGATTTACCGGTCATATGCTTACAACAGAAAACACTACCTTGGACGTTCGAGTAAATCTCTGGCTCAATGCCAAAGCGGGAAAGGTGCGACGTCGTGTTTGATATTCTATACTGATATTTTAGAATCCGAATTCTACACTTTCCTCAACGTCAGTGTCAAAGGCCTGCACATTAAATTTAAAGCATGATTTTGGATACATGCTTTTACTTAGTGGAATCCACGTCAATCCATCTCAATTCGAGTCGGGGACTTACAATTAATCCGGCAATTCGTGCATATTTTCAGTTCGGCCATGTCGAAGAAATTAATTATGATATTCACAGCCCGGGGTGAAACGGTCGTGGGATGAAACTACCTGCTCCCATCGTCATTATCCAGACGCTTTCTATATGACCACGACAGAAATTCATAAAGTTATATTTATTCAAATTTCACAATCAAAAACTCTTACAAAACTAACGCCGTAACACGGAAAGCATTTAATTTAAAAACGATCAATCGTTTATTACTAATGTAATGCTATCACTAATAAATAATAATCTATCGTGAATGCAAACGCCATGGAGAGACTTGACAACCGACCTAATAATCTTCAACCCAAATGTCTTGATACCATAACAAAACTACTCTTCACGACTTTCGGATACAATAAGATTTCATTTAACTTTCAAGCTCGACTTTCTTGATAAAACTGTCAAAACTGTCTGAATTTTTAGCAGGAGCTATAACCTGCGCTTGTGTTTTCAAGATTACAGGCGCAGACGGGCGCAAGCGCGGAAACGCCCGTCAGAAATGATGCCCTGATATAAAACACAGGGGCATGGTACATATTATATAAATAAAGAAATAATAGCTCTATGATTATCATTATTATTATTAATACATATATATATAATAATAAATCTTCAGTGTAATAAAAGACAACATATAAATGATAAACATATATTTTAAAACATGTTATCATTAAAACATATTCAAATACAAAAACACATAGCAATAATAATATTAGTCCATAAAATGTACCTAAACTTTCTTTTTGAGAAAATAGTCGAGAATTATACACTGTAATTTAAATAGCACTTTTATTTATTTTCACTACAGCAGCCAGCCTCTATTTAAGGTTAATAAATACATTATGTTTAATTTCCACTTGGGCCTATTCCTACGCCCATAACAGCACCCTTTATTTACTATTGGTGTTTATATTAAAAGGGCTTCCTTATGCTAAATATAACTATACAATTTCTAAATAATATATGGATTAATAGAATATAATAATGTACAAATCTCATTTATAATAATAATAAAGTCATTTTACACTATACACAAGAAATAAAATGCTATCGTTCAACATATCTACAGCAACGAAAAATAAACCAGCAAGCCATTTCTTAAATACAAAAACTGCTATTATACACGGAGAATAAAATAAAAGCGTCTAAAAATCTAGAGTCTGTAAGCATTAAGTTGTTTCTTTAACTGTGGTTTTCTTCTCATAATAACAATTCACAAAAATAGTTTATGCAATATGTATTTCTTATCTCCTTATTACTTCGTACACAACCAGAATCGGTAAACTTGACCACAGAGAAAACCTTTCTCTAGCCTGAATATCATAGAACTTATACACTGAACACAGCATGAAAGACTGCAGCAAGGCTAGTAATATGGCCAATAAACATTCAGCATTTCAAAATTGTCCAATCCTATTCTAAGATTTTGGTTTGCTTTGACCAATCATTACTTTTGTCACAAAGTTAACTATGGCTGAAGCCGGTTGTTCTGGATCCAATTCAGCAAAAAGATGGCAGGAGTTATCTGAGATTCCTCCTTGTTTCCTGGCAACAAAACCAAATATTCTGGAAAAAAAGTGATAACAATATATAATGCACAGTGGATGAGGACAAGCAACATTTTTTTAATAAAATAATTTGCAAGGCTCAAGAATTCCACAAGAGTTGTTTATTCCTTTGCAGTAATATAGAAGCATTTAAGTGAAACCAAAAACTGATACAGAGTAAGTAATTAGCAACCCATTAAGTAATTTGTTATACAAATCAATAGGCGTTGTTATCTAATGAGCATTAGCCACTACAACAATAAGATTTTGGCAGTAAAGGACAAGGTCGACATTTCCGGAAGTAGTTATTGGAAATCTTTAAAAATCCAGCAGAAAATAACATGTGAATAAATTAATTTCTAGTCAATCAAATGATAACTCTAAGCATCCACAGGATGATAATTCCTGTTGAAGACAAACAAATCTTTTGGAGTCTTCATCTCCTGAACATAATGAGTATAAATTTCAAGTGAATCCGATGATAACTCTAGAAGATCCGCGAGCAATCGTTAATACCACACAGACTGACATGGACTGACAATATATGATTTCAATGTGGGCACATAAAAAAGTATTGTCTTTGTAACTCTCAATTAATAATGTTTGTCAAAAGCAATTGACATTGTTTTACCAATAGAAGATATAAAAGAAAAGAAAAAATTACCTAGCATCAGGTACTGCACCTAATACATCAATATCTTTCTTCCACCTGAAAAAGAATGAAACAAATGATAAAATATAGCACCAAGGAAAAATCCTACCAAAACATTCGAAAGGTTTAAAAGGCATAATACAACTGGAAATCAGATTTTAGGATCAAACAATATTTAAATTCAATGAGATTATTTCAATAACAACCCTAACCAACAATTCCACCAAATTTTCTATAATTACATCAAGAACTCCATCCTGGTGTGAAGTAAATGAAGATGTAACTTCAAGAACCTGACTCAGTAAACATTACCTGCAAATTTTAAAAGATATGTGAAACCACTGATCTGCTGAGTGTTAACAAGATATAGTGGATACAGCAGATATTAAATGTGGGCATATAAAATCCATATAACTTACTTTCTGTCTTCAGGATCCATACCACAATAGGTAACAGCCGTAACAGGGTAATGACGTCGGAAAAACAATCTAAAAAAAGGTTAATGGTATAAAATATAATATAATATAATCAGGCATCTAATCATAGGGTTGGTCTAAATTTATCTAGATGGTATGTTTTTGTCTATAATACTAGAGACAAGATTTTGACCCAATCTTGGCATTTGTATAATGTACAACCAACTGATCGGTGTTCAGCATTATCATCCTTAGATAGGCCATTCTATTTTATACTATTTTCAAGAATGCTAACTCCAACTCAGTTTCCTAATCAAAAACATTTATGTGACTTAACAAGGGAAAAACCTGATGGAAACCCATCCATGAAAGTCAGGCAGACATCAGTAGGTTGAGGTTAACACTATTAACAGTTTTATGCTTAAAGATCCTGTCTTAGAAAATTACGCTTTTGTCAATGGAATTTGAATCCAAAAATGTCAACTTTATAAAACAGGTTCCACTTACTTTCTTTGATTATCTGTTAATGTGATACCCTGATTGGACACTTTAAAATGCACCATTGTTGTTTTATGATTAGGTGGATTGTCCATTGTCATTTTAATAGCTTTGGATACAGCTTGAGGTCCAGTTAAAGATTCAGTATCTACTGTGTTGATGAAGATCACATTACATGCTGAAAAGTAACACAGTAGAGAGTTAGTGTGATTCAAATTGGTAATAAATATAATATCCTTGATTAAGACAACTTTCTGAAAGACTTTTTGAGCTTGATATTCTGATACTTATTTACAGGGTCTCAATTTACATGATTTTATATGAATGAAATGATACACTTAATGATATTTAGGTAAATTACAGGAAATGTTTTTCTTGCAATTGACAGATTAATTAGTTTGATTGCCATAATTTATAGTACAGCTTGAATGTCAGAATTACAGAAGCTAAACAAGGCCATTTTTTTAACTATAATTTTGACTTAGTATCTTAAAATTTAACTTAAAATCACAGTAAAAGAAGAACATCATGGCCCATTTCAGCTTCCGTACAGAACTCAACAACAGAAGAAAATAAAATATTCGAAAAATCAGTAACATAAAAAGCTTGTGGTGCTGATGATAATGAAAGCAGAAACAATTCACACAAAATAATATTGTCAAATATCACTCAAATCTGTTTTTACAATTGCGGTTGTCAGATGAACAAAAGAAGTGTGCAGTTAACCACAAAGGTGAATTTTCAATGAGGGAAAAGGCAAATGGAGGTTTAATGTCCTCTTAACACCAGTTAGGGCATTTTAGGATATGTTTTATTTTAATAACCTAATTGTAAAGTTGAGGAAACTGTTGAAACCTCAAAAGATTAGACTAGGGACTATTTTTAATCTAAATCATATCAGTTCAAAAACTACATGTATATGTCCTTCATTAAAGAAATCATTATATAACAATTCCAGTGTTTAAGCTGCATGCTTATATAAAACATAAGACTCCATAAACTCTGGCAATGCTTTTTTTCAGGTAGTTCATAAGGGTGAGTCATGTATATTGAATAGTATGGTATGTGAGTAGACATATACATGATGATGATGATAATAACGACAGTATGTCAAATGTCTCATTTGGCTTTGTTTAATGATTTTGTTGTTTCAACTATAAAAATGCCTTAATAAATGTTGAGGTATTATATCTAGTGAAGTATATTGTAATTAACGGGTGATTTTAAGGACATACCAGCTCCTTGCTGTAACAAAGCAGATGCGGAACTTGGCATCTCTGTAGTTCTTGTACTTTCAGAAGTGAAGAGCTCTCCTCCAGAATCTGTAACCAATTAGATTATTCTTTAAAAATTTAAGTTAACATTTTTTAATGGACAATGTTTGCAAATAACCAAGCCTTAACTGGAGAATAACTGACATTCTTATTGCAAAAGTTTTTGTTTTATTTTTATTGCCATATGCTTAATTGAATGAAAAGGAAAATATCATGCACCTTTTAGTTTTAGTAACTAGTAGAGATTGATTTTTGGTTGGGGATTGAAAAATATATTCTGTATTTACATGCGGAATTTGTTTTCCTTTGACGGTACCAAGACATTTTTAATAAATATCTATGTACCCATTGCTCGTTCCCATAAACAGAGTTTAATTACCAGGGTAAGGCAAACATTAATCAGCTGAATTTTAGCCCAAAGTAATCTTTTAGTCTTTAAGGACTATGTCCAGTGTATGTCTACTACTGTAATACTTGTAAGTATTACAACGCTTTTTCATACGAGTCAAAATCATTTATCTTCTTATAACTGTTTTAAGTCATTCCTGTCATGCTGTTTGTGATGTGCATGGTGCTTTTAAAATTACAAATTAAGATAGAACAACTTAAAATAATAGATAAAGCCATTTTCCACAGAAAATTAAATTAAAATAACTACAAGATACAACAGCATGCAACCATAAAGGAAGGCAAGAAAAGTATTATGTCCTCCAATAGATAATTCATGCATATTCATGAGTTAATCAATATTCATTAACCTTTTTCTGTTTGTTACATTACATCACAATTACCTGTGGTACAAAAAGTGACATTTTTCTTTTTCCACATAGCTGCATGTCATAAATATAGAAGCATGCAAATTTCAAATCATTTTTTAAAGGAAATATAATTATCACTTGCAGCAAATTAAATTGGAAAATCTATTTTAAACAATTAAAGCACTATGTGTTTGAAATTGAACACCAAAAATTTAAATTACAATTTTTCTGGGTTAAAATTTATGAATAAATATTTCAGGACTTGTAAAACAATAAAATAGAGTTTTTAATTTTTTTAAAATACTTTTGCTGCAAGTGATAAAAAAAATAATAAATAAGTTCAAACTCCATTTGTAGATTTAAATAGAAACATATGATTACAAGTAATATAAATGCAAATCCAATTTTTACACTCTTGCATTATTATAAAGTTAAATTAACTTATTCAAACACAAAATTTGGATCCAATTGATAAAATTTACCACAAAAGTTAAGATGTGTTATCTTTTAAAAAAAACTAAAATTAAAGATACATTATGGGAGATTAGATAAAGAGCTGGCGGTTCTCACTATAATAGTTAAAAAGTAAATAATGTACAGGGAATTTGCTGAAAATTTAAGTCAAGTTGATCCACTCTGAACCAAGATTTTAGTGACTGAAAATTCGGCATAGCCTTGATCGTCATTACTAAAGTCGATACGATAAAAAACATATTCTTGATTATCAATTTCATGATTAAATCACGAATGAAGTTGAGCAGCAAATCGAATGTTAATTCAAAAAATATCGCGGGCAAGCCTTGACATCGAGAATTGATTATGGTCTGGCATAGAAAAAATCTGCAATAGACAGATTTAGCTCTTGCATAATGTATGTTTAATCTAATTTCTAAATTTCTGATATTTCTACATCTTAAAAAATAAGTGCAAGAGTGGAAATTCTAGCATTTATATTAATGTATGACAGAGAATTATGTTGCCCAACACCTCACAAAGGAAAAGCAAGCACAAGCAACACCCAACTAAAGTGAACGATTAGACTCTATTCTCTACATTTGATCTTAAGATTTCAAAGAGTGATTTTTCTAATTAATCTACTTTTTCTCTAATTAGTTAATTATCTCCAAAGAATGAATTAATAGAAAAAGAAATCTAAAAACGGATTAATAATCATTATTCCAAAAGTTCCATGCAAAGGATTTGAAAATGACCATATTTGGAACTTATCTTCCACGGCCTATCTGTATTTATGTGGATAAAAACTGATCTATCACAACAATATAGAATTAAACATCTACATAATATGTCACGTGTACGACATTAATTAGAAATTTTAAAATTTTAATCTATGAAAATTAAAATACTTTTAAATTAAAAAATAAAACACACCAATTCTAAACTATTTTTATATAAAACCTAATGAACAGTAAATGAAGATACATTACTAAACAAAATGGACTTTTTCTGTACCTTTTGAAGAATTATTACCTAAATAACTGACCTTGGTCATTACGGAACCTCCTGTTTTAATTATGAGTCATTAAAGGTACAGAAAATGTCACATGCAAAGTGCTGATTAAAGAAAACAAAGCATCTCAAGTGATTTATAGCAAGTGCTATTTACGACATCCAAGAGATTTTTCTTCTAAGTTTTATGTTTGTGGTAGGAATGAACCTTTGTAAAAATAATATTTCAGTTATCTTCTATACTTATATGTCCAATGCGAGGAGGGTAATTTCCCTGTGCACCAGTCTTCAAAATCTTCTTGTAATTTCTAATTGGGACCACAGTTTTGACCCCCCCCCTTATAAATGGGCTTATAAATTTGAATAATTTTAATTTGCCAAAAGAAAATAAAATTTATCTGATCTCAAGATGCGTTGTTTCTTTAGCTATAAACATATATAGGGCTTACAATTCTGGTGCATGCTATTGCTATACACCTGACCTGGGTCTGGAAGAGCCAATTTACACGGCAGTGCTAATGGTGTCATTGAGTGCTGATATACAAGAGCTGCTAAACTTCCTGAAATACACAAATATACCAAAATAAATCGGTAATTTAAGAAATAGATTTGTAACATCTTGACTGTTTCAGGCCAAAAAATAGAAAATTGTATGTACCGGTATCATTGTCCCTGTAGCCTCTTCAAGGCTATTGCCATTGTCAATTCATCAATACTACGTTATATCCAAATATACCTTTTCAATATTCACTTGAATAATTGTAACACCACAATATTAACCATGTCACAGTGTTTTAACTCAAAGATTGATTCACAACTTATCAGGTTCCAGTTACTTGCTTCAGATGACGTTAACATGATTTACGCAACCTGTATTATACATTTATTAACACTTACCAAAAACAGGTTCATTGCTACAGCCCCTCAGACGTACTCCTTTAGGTGTGGGTTCAATCAAGAAATGGCGGACAAGATCAGCTTGAGGATCACCTGAAAAATCAAATTCAAATCGTATATCACCTTCACATATATCATATATAATTTAGCAACATGCAATACATTTTTTACCAAACCTTACAGGACATACAAATGAAAGAACACTGGATAGGATATTATTTTAAGTCATAAAAACAAACAAACCTGAGGGCTTAATCTGTACATTGGGAGGCAAGGTGGCTACTTTCAGAGCTAATCCAAAAGCACCCGGGAAAGAATTACTGTCACGAATAACAAAAGTTCCAGGTGATTTATCTTTGAGAAGAACAATAGCTGTAATAGAAAATAAACAATGTAAAAAGATTTTTGGAGGTGTGTGATACCAAAGGCCACATTTTTCACAGTGTAGAATCACTTTATGCATATGGGTAAGGCGGAGTAAGGCCACAGTACCGGTACACAGAAATGTGACCTGGTTACAAGCTGTAATTAGTTGTGCAGTTAAAAGAGTTCAAAATAGATTAGTCTTGATCAGTCTAAAATGTTTATAACAACTGCAGCTTGTAATATAATCAAGACACATTTCTGTGTATCAGTACTGTACATGGCCTTACCCATGTAAATCGTCATGAAATTGTGGGCGTATAAAAATGAATTAGGCTTCGTTTTCCTTCAATAAATGGTCAATATCTAAGATATTTGAAGGAAATCTTAAACTAGAACATCTTATTGAACATTACACTGTCGCAGTATGGTGATTTGCACTTGGGTGGGATTCACAAAAAAATGGACGCACAATATCCAATGAGATTGACATTAATTAGTTTGAATCTGAATGAAGGAGATCTAGCCATTTAGATTATTTTAAAACACCCTGCTTTAACAACACTGACCTTAACTATTCAGTAAAATTAGATTGCCACCCCACATAACAATTAGACATATAAAATACAATCATATCAGCCATTTTAATTTTGAACTTAATCTAACAGGTCTGCCCACTTTCAAATATTCTTCATTTTTTTAACAGTTTCTAAAATTATCCAGCTATCATTCATCAAATCAATCATCACTTATCTTTTTTGACAATTCATAAGGCGTATAATGCATGCATGCAGCCTTCGCTATCTTATTCATATACCTACTGTAAATCATGACTCACTAAAAGTAATGAGAGAGCAGTTGTACTTACCTTCCTCTCTTGTGATATTTGGTTTGTACCAGAATTTAGATGTGTCTTTCACAAATTTAGGTGTGGTATGGACCATATCAATATCTGAAATTTTACGATGAAACATTGTTAACAGACAACATCTAGCCTAAATAGAGACACTTGGCCAAATCAAAAGTGAAAAAGAACGAGTCATACAGGTTACATACATATTACAAAGTTATCTATGTACTATGTCATGTTAGGAGACACTTTGCTGAGGGTCAATTTTTGTTTCAATGTTCGGCTGATTTTTTCTATGGTAACATTTAATATCAACACTTTTATATATATTACTAACAAATGAAAAGTAATTAACACATATAAAAGTTGAATTATTACAGAAATTAGAATAAGAGTTAGATCATTGGAAAATTCTGTCACAAAATGTCCCTTTAGTTTTCAACCACTGAAGGTCTATTCATGTATGCAATTTTGGATAGAGGACAAATAAGGATAAGTCATAATAACCCATTGATAAGGGAAGTTCTGCATGACTGACAGTTTCTTATAGTGGAATGTAAATTAACTCTCAATTACAATGATTACTCATGCTTTTATAAATAGTGTGGGTAAGAATAAAATGTTAGACATTATTACCCCAGTACGAAAATATACATTTTTTGACCCTGAAAAGACTGAACATGTATAGCCTACTGATAATGAATTTATATGCTTATGACATTGTCAACTCAATTCTTATATGTTTTTTTTCTTGCTCTCAAAATTGGCCACACACCACCCACATGTCATTGAACTGTAGCTTTAAATGGAAATTTATAATAGTAACTACTGCCAAACATGTTCTATTTTCAAATTTGCAATAAATGTTAGGGAGTTTTATATATATTTATATATATACATAGCCCCTGAATGCAATTAAAGAATTTTAACAATACTCACCACCTAATGATGACAAACTTCCACGTCTTGACAGTCCAAAATATACACTAGGTGAACTCTGACCTGTCATTGAGTGAGGACCAGGTGAGAGAGCACCACCGGACATAGAGTGTGAAGTCGTCAGCTGAGAACGGAGGGTATTTAATCCACTAGATGGTGAGGGTGGGCTGCAATAATAAACATATTACATCAACTCAAGTGACAATTAAGCTGAATCCATTTAATTATAGCTCCACAGTTTGGAGCTGTAGTCAAGCGATAAAGCACTGGTATTTTATGTCTAACGTCCCAGGATTAGATTATTCAAGGTCTATTGTCAAGGGTGTTGGGATGGAAAAGTAAAATGTTAAAAACTTGGAATCTAAGAGTTTGAATACAGTTCAGTACTGAACTAAAATAATAAAAATAAATAAATCAAAAACACAAAGCTACAAAAACTTTGTTATTACACATAAATCCACAAGAAAATCTTTTTAACGTAAGCTTTAGTTACCTTCCAGCAGAACCAGGTCCTCTTGGTAGTGTGCCGTGATGATTAGTATCTATAGATAGACCATCATGATTAGAGAAATTCTGCTGTGTTTGGTATTGTTGAACATTGCTTGTCTGATATTGTACTGTCTGTCCATGCTGACCTCCTTGTCCATGTTGAAGTGTACCTGTTGGACTAATAATGTGTCCACCACCACTACCTACCAAACAAAAGATATCAAATTTGTCAAATAACAGTTTAAATCTATGACTATTTGGGGCATAAAATTTCGGTTCGACTTCTCACACTGCAAACTCTACTGAAGTTATTGTTCAGTTCAATATTGGTCAAAATTACATTTAGTGTCTAAGCTAATCAAATGAATTTAATGCCTAAATATGTTAGTACAGAAAATGTTAGACCTTTCAACCATAACCCCAAAATGTGCCAAAAGAAGAAAGACAACCGAGTGCAAAAATATATTAATAAATCCAAATCTGACCAATCAGCTAACAAGAATGCTACTAATTAGTATATCGAAATCCAAGAATATGACTACCTAGTAAGTAAGACCTTTTTATTTTTGTTATTTCCTTCATTAAATCAAAAGAAATAATCAAACAAATTAAAAAATATAAATTTTGGCAAAAATGTCAATATAAGCTTCTTTAAGTTACTCCTGTGCTGTCCCGCCCTTGCCCATGGACCAAATGAATTTTATTTGAAGAAATCTGAAAACACCACCCAGGCAATATATCCATTAGTTTTGGTTTTAATCTACTGAATGGGTTAGGTCAGGTACCAATGCCCTGTGCAGTACTTTTATTCTACAAATCGTGATGAGAAGCCCTAAATCAGCATACATCCATTTAACAGTTAAGGTGAAGAAGTCAAAAATGAGTCATTGTTTACACTGGACAGGCAGAAGTAACAACATACATCTTTTGGACCAATGGTACGATACTTAGACATGCAAATTAACATTCTCTGCTCAAGTACATAGTAAAACAAATAATGCTTGCAAAGCGTTGCATACAATAAAATTGTATGCGCCACATCCAAGAAATAGTGTTCTAATATTGAATATATATATGTCAAATTCCAGAAATACTAAGGCACATTTGCACACACACCAAAACCATGGAATTTTTTTACTGGCTTATCAAGGTAATAAAATACTATATCTTTTCCGAACAAACATAAGCATCTTTTGAATATATCCTAACTTATACAAATTGACAATCACAAAGTCAGAGCCTCATTACTGCAGGAAACAAGAAATATGTGTATTTTCATTATTTTCATTTTAAAAACAGTAATTAAATTTTGATGTAAAAACATTTTGAAAATCTTGACATTAACCAACCAAAGGATTTAGGGTGCTGACAAATGCATCTTTTATATCTCTACCTTTAGCTTTGCGATGTCCTTCTGGTATGCTAGCATATAGAGGGTCTGAGAGTCTAAAGACAGGTTGGACCCCACTACTACTCTCTGAGACCTTTCTTAAAGCAACCTGTGATGTATCTTGTGTTGGCGAGGAGACAAGACGATTGTGAGAAGGTTCTGCATAAACCCAAAGAAAAAGCAACAAGATGCATTTAAATCACTACAAAAATAATCAAGCTACATGCTAAACTCTAAAATAAAATGGCATTTGGTGCTTTGTTAATGAAGAAATCAGATTAGTTTAAAGTAAAATAATCACATATTAACTGATTCAATATTTGTTTGAAAAGTTACTGATTTTTAGGCCCTAACAAAAAGCCAGCCATCTTGCCCTTAAGTTGTATCAAATAACTTCTCAGGCCTATTTTATTTTCACTATACTTACGGTACACAGCAAAAATGTTTCCTTCATACATTCCGATACAAAGCACCAAATGCCACAAAATAATTATGTTTAAAAGCCACAAATTCAGATATTCACTACAGCCATATGTAGAAAACAATATTGATTTAAACATTGAATAGTGAATTCAACTATTTACTAAATAAACGTTATGGCTATTTTATTTAGGTTACTATAGTTCTATTATTCTATCAAACTGTCAGTATGGTTAAATATCATTTATCATGCAATCAATATTTTGATACCATTCATCAACGAATTTGATTTGAATAACGATAAGTTATTTCAAAACTATGCATGTTTAAAGTTAAAGTGTCTATTCGAATGGAGGAAGAAGGGCACCTTTAATAGTTATCAGTAAAATTTCTTAAGATGGAAAGAATACTACTTTCTTAAAATTCTGATTTTCTGGGTAACACCTGTTAATTCTGTGTAATAACAGGTTATGATCATGCAAATATTAAACCATGCTTATTTCTATTATCTAGCTAAAACTTGACCTCTGTTATCTTTGATTAAATTATATATATAATTAACAATTGGGAATGTAAGTAAAGCTTATAAGTATTAATCTAAAACTTTTAAAATTTTATTCAAACAATGTTGAGTTTGGGATATTAATCATGAATATTTTATTACAACAGGGCAAAATTTCAGATTTTTTTTCGATAACTGTCTGAATAATTTTTATGGTTTTGTTTTTATTTGATATGAAAAACTTTGTAGTTCACACTTTAGTTTTTGTAATATCTTATACTTTTGATATACCGGTGTACCGGTAATTTCTGTAATAATTTCAAAGTAAGAGTAGCCCCTTCCAAATGCCCTATTGTAAATGTGGCCTTGTATTGTTACATAGCTTTTGATATGGTATATAATAAGTTTTTTTTTATAATACTACATATATTTATTTACTAAAGTACCAGTATTTAATAGGAATTAATAATTAATAAATACTTATTTTCTATATATTTTTTGAAAGCATGTATATATAATGGATAATAATTATCTATATATTGCATATATATATTATCAAGTATATGGCTTTTATACATTTTATAACATTATATAATACTACACTATGCTACTTATAAATGTTAGTATACAACATATTATACAGCTCATGCATTATAGAAAAATTCCCTTAAACCAGACTAATATTAATACACATTTCAAAAAGACTATAAATGACATAAAAATAAGAATTCAGAGAGTAACTGTATTTATTTTGAACCAACATGTTTAACAAAAGGGTAATTATATGCGTGAATAGCTATGGGATACAAAAATTGCAATCAAAGTTGCATTAAGCTGGATATTAGGCCTAAGGATAATAACACCCAGATAACATTGTACCACTTTATGCAATTGTTATCAGATTTGAAAGTAATATGTGGAAATTCCCAATGCAAAGATTAATTATAAGTGATCAAAAGCATGCAATTTAATGTCTGCATTGGTTTTGTGTGAAACAGTAAAATATGGCATAACAATTTATACTATATTTGAGGAATCTTTACCTGCGTTAGCATATGGTGTCCTAGGAGAAACTGGGAAGGGTGGAGTCACTACAACGAACACATCATGCATCAAACATTGTTATAAATCATGGTTTATAGTACAATTATAAACTTTTTACTGAGAAACTCTATCAAGCTCCCCTACACACCATTTTAGGTATTATGGGTGCTGTTAGCATTGCTACAAGTAAATAGTTTATTTTGAAACAAGCAAAAACTAATATCAAATTGAATCTCAAAACACATGATCATATTCAAAATATTAGTAAAAATTTTAAAAAATACTATTTTTCAATTACTTATTTTTTCAAGATGGAATAAAATTATCTATATTAGAATATAAACTTTATTTCAAAATATTAAAAAGATAAATTATTCATTCAAAATTCTATCCTCTAATTGTCTTTGGCATGTTATATTAGTAGGTATGTTTCAAATTCAACAAAAAAATAATATTCAAGCATAAACAAAGTTAAGAAATTTCTTAAATTTTCTTGTATTCACTTATTTGTGTTAAACATCATAGGTGACACTTGAAAAGTGGATAAAGGGGGTTGGGGAGTACATGCAAACAAACAAGGAGACATCAAATCAATTATAGTTAAGTACTTTATATTTTATCCTTAAGGAGTTTTTCTTTATCCTGCATAATAATCCTGAAAATGGACTAAAACCAAAATACAAATGTGGAGTTATCTCCCCTTACCTGGTGATGTAGGGAAGCCGGGTGTTAATGGACGATTGAGTGTATTTGTTGAACCAGTCTCGGGTTCTAAGACTTGAACACCAGGACCAATTGGTTGAAGTGAGATTCTGTCTTCCTCTATAACACTGATCTTTTTAGGAGCTGGCTGCTCTTTAACCTGCCAAGGCATTAAAGAAACATTTTTAAAACTAGATATCAAGAAATATTTCTTTTAAGTTTTAACAGTTTTTGTTTTCAGAATATCATCTATAATTTTTGCCCAGTGATTTCAAATGAGAAATGAAAAGCATGTCAGGCGGTTAACATGAAATGCATATCATATGTATATTCATTTTCTTTGTTTGAAAACAGCAATAACGAATATGATTGAAATTGTTGAGGTAATCTAGCTGTAATTTGTCGTTTACTTATATTTTACCATTCAACCACAATTTTATTTTCAAATCTTGTTTGTGAAATGTGTTTTATTTTTTTTTTTTAAATAAATCATACTTGTGAACATCTATGTAGCAGATATAAATAACAAGAAAATAAAAGTGTAGGCTAAAAGTGACACCAAGTCTGGACAATAACAGATTATAGATTCACACTACTACTATTACACCAAGACTACAAAATTAACATTTCTACTAATCTTTGCATTAAAAATCCCTGTCTCTGAACTAAACAAAATAAATGAGATAAAAACACATGTTTACATATTTCTAAAGTTAAAAACAACCCATGACTAATCTACCAGGACATAAATAATGTAGGGCTACACAAAATATCTAAAATGTCACCAAACTCGGTATAAAACTAACACAAAACTTATAAAAAATATTTTTGAAATATGAGACTATATAAATGAATGCATTATAATTCAGACATTGATACAGTGTCCAAGATATAAAAAATCAAGTGCATCAAAGTGCTTTATCAATATCAAAATTCATGCATTTGACAATGTGTAGGTAACAATTGCATATGGTATAATATAATTTAGACTTTATGTTTATCTAAATGATGCTAGGTAATGAAAGGCTATGATGTGCAGGGCAATTATTTAAATATACATGCATTTACATGTCCATAAACAAAAATATAAATCTAGATATTATATATAATTATCCTTGAATAACAAGCCTGGAAATAAAGCAACTGTCAGAGACAATGTCAGGCATAGACTTCATCAGGTGCAACCTCCCAGGTGTCTGTCATTTTGTCTGGCATCAATTTGTTAGGGTTTTTTTTTTGTTGTTTTCACTGACTTTATTAAAAGATGCATTATGTAAGAATTAGATAGCGCTGGTTGTTCTTGATATACTTTATACTAGTTTAAAAATAGATACTGAAAAGTGAATTGCAGTCATATTGCTTTATTCTTTGTAAAGTTATGAGTGTTTGAAGTTGTGATAGAATGTAGCGTAGATGGTTTATTATTGCAGCAACGGTACTTGACAATTGAGACTCAAGTCTTAATCATCAATTTTACTGTTAAACTCTTAAAGGGCCATAGTGTTATAATTTACTTAAAATTGAAGATATCCAATGGTCTGGAGAGTTGATTATTATCTTGTCATATTAATAAATGTTTAATAAACGGTAATAATTTTAAAAACAGTTGACGCCAGAAAAAAGACACTAGGCAGGCAGATTTAACTCTTACATATTGCATCTTTAATATTTCTGACACAAAGTTTTACATTTCAAACATATTTTATCAGAAATGACTGAAACCTTTATTTTCAGGCCTGTTAAATAATAAAGTATACAATAAAAGAATTATGTGGTCTTGCAAGTGGTTCATGCTTAATATGACTACCCGTAGACCTCTACAAATCCGGTTAGAGATATAACCAAATTTATGTTCCAATGTTGACAACAAGATTTTTGCTTTTATCTCTCAAAAATAAGATTAGATTTCCTTGCAAGACCACACAGAGGGATATATATACAAACCAAACCAGAACTACAACATACAGGAAATGGATTATCCCAGACAGGTGACATACTTCGCATCGTCATGCCATCGGACTTGGTATTACTCACTTGATACCGATTCTCAAAACGATGAGACTCTGAAATCGTCTGCTGCGTTTTGCTGGCCATGATGGATTCTGAAGCTTTCTGTAATGTTCTTTCCAGTTCATCCAGTCTGTTGGAGTCGTATGACTCGTTGTGTTGTGTGGGGCTTTTTTCTGTAATCATGGTCATTTTCATAATTATTAAAACTTATAATTTAAAAGCAAATGGATTTAAATAACATTTTAAATATTTTTATGCAAGTTATTTTCTTCTAATTGGATAAGTTTCATTAATATCTCTTAGATGACATCTTAATTGAAATAATTTTTTTCAAATCTTGTAACTTATAAATAAATTCTACTTTTGGTTGTTGATTTTTTACTTAAGTGATGCTTCATCGATTTTCTTTTAAATATTTGACAACACAAAAACACACATCTAAGGGTTTGCAACACACTGACACTACTTAACACGTACGTGAAAGGTAAAAATATCCACACATAAAAAAAAAGAGTACTAAATTTCAAATTTGTGCATGCAAAAATATGTTATCATAGAAATATAATTTCCGAAAAACATTTTGGTTCAGCTAATTTTTTAAAATCTTAATATATGAAATTAATTGATGACTTTTTCAAATTTTAATGTGGTTTGATGCATAATTTCAATAGTAATCCAGGTAGTTTGGAGGAACATACAGAAGCAGTTTTTGTTATTATATTAGAATCAAAGCAACAGATTTCATCAATTTAGACAAGATTAATGACGAGAATGTGATCAGGTTTTCTTTATCTTAACTCATTGAAATCAAGAGAATTTATTGCATCTATTTATGTAACAAATTATCACCTATGTTTCATGCTTTGTGGCCTATTTGACTGACTTGAAAAAAATTATGGACGGAAGCAGTTTTATTCATGGAGGTCTTCAATGCAAGTAGTTTTAAATAATAGAGAACTCTAAAAATATTTAGTTCATGTTTGATAGATATTGTACATACGGTAATAATTATATCTATTTAAAAAATATACGGAGGATATATTGGTAAATATATCTATTTTAAATTATTTCTAATTGTTCATGAACTATCAGTCAGATGGTTGTCGACTTATAATTAGATAACTGCATCAATGTCATGCTTCCATATAAATGTCTAATTAATCGATTAGAAAGATATATTGAATATGATATCATTACATAATAATCATTTTAAATATGTCCTTCACCATGAAGAAAATAAATTGTTTTTAAACAGCAACCATTACTTTGATAAATAATCTATAAATAAATACATAAAAAATAAAAAAAATAAAACCATCCTGATTTGTAAGTGAAGATTGGGGTGGAGAGGAGGGTCACAAAATGGGAGGGAACTTCACAATGTTGTGATATTAATTAAGAACGGGAGTGGTGTAAGTCAGATTAAGTGAAACACTCCACTAAAAGCGACTCAAAACTCAAGCAAATATGAAAAATTCAAAACAATTGCTACAGAAATGGGTATCTTGTGATTAAATTGAAAATGGCAAACTCAAAGTAGATGGAAAACTGAGAAAACAACATTAGAAAAGCAAACGTAAACATGACAGATGAAACACATACATTTTAAAATCAAAAAGGAAAAATAAGCTAATGAAATGCAAATTGAAGAAACAATTTTGAAAAAGAAGTTGGGAAGAAGGTGAAAGGGTGTCAAATATGTTCGATATTAATCCTCTGGCTAAAGACTTAACTTCTATCTAATCCTATAATCATTGCTTATTCAAATATTCTGCCAGCCCTATCTACCAAAATTAACATATTCCAAGATATATTGTTGATCATAAATATAAAGCTAATCATAAATATACTGTCTAATCATTCATATTATGCATATTCATAGGCTGAACATTTGTAAATATTATAATCACAGTTCCGATATTCCATGAATGCATTAAAGGAATTCTATCCACTGAAACTTTTTATTCCAAAACCTATGAAGAAGTTAACAGACTGCTTCGCAGGCTACTAGCTATAACAAACCAGGCCTTATATATTATAAACAAAGAACATTCCATTGTATATGTGCCTTGAGCTCGGATAAATACAGTCTTAAAGCCAGAAACTAATAATACAGAACTAACCTAATTCTACTAGGTGCTTGCAAAACTAAACTACGGAAAACACAACTAAAAGCGACAACTGAATTGCCAATTCAGACTTGAAGAGAAGAAATGAAAATAAACTTTTGCATCAAGAAAGATATTTCAAATTAATGCTAGGAGAAAAATATCTTTAATTTTCGCATTAAGAAAATATCCTTAATTACCAATTAATTTTGGAATAAATGCATTACTGCAGTAATGACTTTTAGTCCTATTCGTTCACGGATATTAAATGGACATTTTAGTTGCATAAGGTTTACAAAAGGTAATTTGAGTCAAGTTAAAAAAAAAAACAGTGAGATTAAAGTTTTAAAATAAGAATCAGAAAAAGGAATCGCAGCACAAAAATTTGTTAAAGTATTAGAAACAGTTGGCAACTCAGTTGTTAAAACTAAAAGCATGAAGGGGCACGGGGACACCACCAACTTACCCCCACCAGCTCGATGAACAAACACTTCTGTCACATAATGTTTCTCTGGAGGTGGTGGCGCTGGCTTTGGTTTTTCAGGCCCTGTAAGTGTTCTATAAGTTGTATAAGTGGTGGTACTATGAGGGCCTGTGGGGGAGAGGGCCCTCGGGGATCGAGGAGGAGTCGAATGACTGGAGCTATATGACCTAGGTATGATTTGAGGATCAGGCTCAGATTGAGCCTGTGGATGCCAGCTACTGCTACTATTAGATCTGGAGCGCATATAATCTCTACTACTTGTTCTGACGGGCGGGGCAACGGGTTGAAACCGCTGCTGAGTGGGCGAGGGAGGGGGTTTATTGGACGTACTTTTACTTCCGAAGCTTCGAGTCTCTGTGGTGACTGACTGTGTAGTATAATGTTGGCGGTTTTCTGGAGCATCCGGGAAGAAGCCATCTGTACTATAGGCTCTTCTCGGAGGACCATAAGTTGCTGGGGCAGTTGTTGGAGAAATAGGTCCGTTAAAACTTCGATAAGAGGTATCCATGAAATCCTGTTCATCTGATTCACTCTGGGCTCGTCTAGTATAATATTTATTCTGTGCATTTTTCAGTTCAGACACAAGCTGTTTTTCTTGTAAAGATCGGAAATCACCATGATCTTTCTTGCTCTGTAATTTATGCTGCTGCTGCTGTAGCCATACATTTGATGATTCATTATCAGATTTATTTGAGGAGAAATGACTGCCATCTAGCGTATGGTAGTAAGAGTCATTTTGCTTGTTTTCATAATCTGTTCTATAGGGCAGTGTATGCGTTTTGACATTTGATTCCGTCCTCATCTCTCTTTCTAAAGATTGATAAGATTTCGATTGATCTCGTGGCGATGTTGGAGTGTACGTAAATGCGTTTCTAGGAATTCCACTTGGTTTGCGATCAACTTCATCCAAACTTGATGAGATCAATAACTGACGATTCTCTTCTTTCGTTCCGGGTAACTTGTAGCTGACTTCTGCTCTTTGGATGGCAACTCGGTCAGGACTCTTTTGAGAATCAGTTGGCGAGTAGGTTGTAAAGGTACGAGTTGTTGTTGTGATAGTTTTGGCGTCTTGTCCTTTTGAGGAAGGACTTGACGGACCGGAGATATAGTTTTGTTGATTCAGCAGATCTTGTAGAAGGTTGTCTAACTGGGTGGTTTCGTCAAGTGGTTTTACTGTGTCTCTTGGTAACGAATTAGTTCCATAACTGGACTGAACATTTGAATTATAATTAGAAGAAACAAGTCCATTAGTATTAAGAGAGTTATACTGCTTGGATGTTTGATGATAACTCTGTTGTGATGATTGGTGACTCGAGGTTATAAATCCTGAAATACAAAAAATGCAAAATGTTAATTTCAACATCAACTGTTAATCAGTCTTTACATAAAGTAACACACACACATGTAACAAACAACACATGAAGATAGAGATATAGCAGTAGGTAAGTGATGGGCAAAGATACTGAACTTGGAAGGCCAATAGGTTGGCAGAGTCATGGAGGGCTAATAGGTTGGCAAAGTCACCAAAGACTTATTGGTAATGTCACAGAAAGGCTCTAATAGGCTATAGTTTGGCAGTCATGGTAGGCCTATATGTTGGCTAAGTTAAAGAGTCACAGTAGGCCAATAACTTAGTAAAGTCACATTATATTTCATCACCTATAGTCAAAGTTTGCCATGTTTTCATCATAATTTTTTTAAAGTTTAACTTGGAGAAGGCAGTGTAATATGCATTAATACAAATATAATGAGCTCAAATATATGCCACCAATTATAGTTGCACCTTGGAAATTTTCAATTAAAACATTTCTACACTAACATAATAAAGCAATTAGTGAGCTCATCACCATTATGATGAAAACATCTGCAACCGAGACTAGGGCACACTGACTTTACAGTTGTTCAGCTAAGAAATAAGGTAGAAAGGGCGCACACATGAGAGTTTATAAGTATTTGGAGAATCTATAGAAGAACTTTATTGTTATAATCCTTGCCAAATGGTGTCCTATGTAGACTGTGATAGAATCCTTAATCCTCAATTGAATATCAAAATTCTTGGATAAAGCCCAGACATATATTATTTCTTTTAAATTAATATATGTTTTTAAAAGTGTTTAGACTGGTTTCTTTCAGGATGTGTTGTGTGACGAATATGCAAGATATCTTTTGAAAACGTTAGCATTTATGGTTACTACATACGATTTTATTCAGTGTATGTGGCAGAATGTGCTTGATCTGGTACTATTTTGCAATGGGAATGCTAGTCAGTCAAACATGTTCTGCTCGCTATGTATTTTTACAAATGTCATTTTCTACTTATCGATTTGCAATTCGATAGCCCTTTAAATTATATTTTCCACCTAAATATATTCATTTCAAAATGGCCCCTGGCCAGTAGTATATGAATGCATCAGTAATCGCAAAAAGCTGCTACATTTATCAAAAGTTACAAAGTTCGTAAAGTCTTCACAGTTTTAAGAATTACTCAAGCGAAACCAATGTTGTATAAATATAGTTTTTCTTACCTTGTTTTAGTAATTCAGTCATTTTAGACGTGAAATTTTCAAAAATATTTGAAAGAATAACAAGAGATGGTTCACTAACGTAAATTCCTAAACATTTACAGACACATGTTGTCGCGTCTGTTGTTTTTCTGTCATGTGATATCCAATTGTTCAATAGCAACTGACGTATGAAAATATGGGCTAATATTAAAACACCTACAAGCTGTTATACAGTCTAAAAAAACGTGTATCTTAAACATTTATACACCTACACAACCAGCCGATGATTTCTAGATACGAACATAAGATAAATATGGGAAAGGTACCTTAGTTATCTTATCTATGAATAATTTGAGTATGTCTCTGATGTTGTATGTAAGTTTATGGCCCAGTTTATGTGTTAATAACTATGTAAAAAGAGACCAGGGTCATTGGTAATGCTTCGTTGGTTTTGTGTGCATGAAGATTATGAAGTGTTACTGGTATTTTCAGAAAAGTACAATGTCACATTCTTCCCGCTTCTAACCTGTTAGACAAGCATCGTTTGAGATCTACGGTACACAAAGGCTTAAATTACAAGGTTGTGTTCACGCATAGAACCTATTTTCATGTGTGGAAGGTCGTAAGGTGGGTGTATGATATTTTACACGCATCATGTACCTTATTTGAATAATTGGACCATTTGATCATGTATCCAATTGTATTCATAATGTCTATTCTATTATGTAATTGTTCTCTGTATACATATAGTGTACTTGCATTACATCTATATGTTGTTGTAGTTTATTACAATATTAACGTTCAATAAATCACACATGATATTAAGGATAGAGTGCTATATGTTATAAAGAGATTTTGACAGATTCACTTTTTTTATGATGTTCAAATCGTTATGTAATTTTGTAACGTTTATTTAGTAAGCTACTAGCATTACATTAATGTTACTTATCCATAAAGTCATTTTGAATGTTTCACTAATTTAATTATATAATTTTGTAATGTTTATTTATTAATGTACTAGCATTACATAAATGTTATATTCTATCAATAACATTTTTTTTAATTATATAATTTTGTTATGTTCATTATTTACTCACCGACAAAAATACTTACATTAATGTTACTGAATCAAAAATATACTTTTGTATAATAAATCTATATGTGAATTTCTTTAATCATATAATTTTACATTATATAATTTAAGATGATATACTATTAATATGCATTATATATAGATATCCAAGAATTTCAAGATACTCCAATTGAGGTTTGGCAACACACTGTCATTATGATCCACCTAACTTATAATTTATGTGATAATACATAAGATTTTCATTAGAATACATATAAATGATGCAAGTGTTACTACATATGACGAGAATATTGAATTTGGTTTAAAAAAACATGAAAACAACACCTAAAAGCATAAGTGAAAATGGAAGCGAAATAAAATGTAAGATTGTAATAAACATGGATTAATAGGTAGAATTTAAGGAAGGGCTCTTGAATTCATCACATCACATTTGCCAATATCAGTAGGAAACCCTTTTGAGAATGAATTAATTGCTGTCCTTTTCCATTTTTTTAATTTCTGTTTTAAAAGCATGGATTAACCAAATTGAAAAGTTGATTTTTAGTTTTTCTACGTCTATTCAAAATTTTGAAGTGGCTATCAACTTTCGAACAAGAGCTCTTTTATATATCAATTAGAGAAACTATATACTTTTTTTTAAATAGAGCTACAGCTATTGTAAAATTTATTTAAATTTATTGTTTTGTTTTTATAAATTTAAGGAATCTTTTAATTCCTTATTTCAATTTTAACACAGTGATCATAATGATTTTTTCCAAAACGATATTCATATCTTCTGTCAAGTACGCGCCTGCTTTCCATTGGTTCTTACAATCTTAAGAATGATAAAAAAGCAAAATAAAACAAAACAAAACACAAGACAAGTCACCATGATAATCGGAAGAGGAGGATATACCAGAGTCCATGCTTGAATTTATAGAGCCGTTAGCAACATGAGATGGGCCGTTCTGCACAATCCTTGATGTTTCCTTTTGTTTGTTTACTGTGGCGTACAGACTGCCGTCGACAGGACCCTGCGAATGGTCCACTGGCTGATGGGATACTCTCAATTTACCACTCGGGAGGATTCCGTTTTCATTGATGTCGGCTACAAAAAATGGTAGGTTTGTGTTTCATTTTACCCGCAAAAAAAGATTATAACAAAACAAAACGGCAAAGTAACCGTATAAAAAAATTTAAAAGAGGACTATGTCCCATCTAAGGCTAAAAGCAGTTAAGAATGAGTCCAAACTACACTGCTAATAAAGACATGCATAAAATTAAGATTTTTTGCAATTTTCTTTTTTAGAAGTGAAAAAAGTGAAAATTATAAAATATATAATAAGAGTACAAAATATCTTAAAATTAATTACTTTAGTATGGGTATCAATAATAATACATAAATAGACTTTTGGAAAAAAATTCAGCACAAGCAATTATTTGCAAAAAATAGTATTAATCAACCCTGAACCACAAAAATTATATACAATAAATAATATTAAAAAATATACTTCGGAAATAAAAAAGCGGTTAATTTAAATTTCTAGTGGCTAGATAAAAGAGAATATTTGATTGAATGAGGTTGAAATACAGGCGTCTGCTTTTTGTAGACTAGTTTAATCCTGGTTTCAGGTGAAGAATCATTTTACAACTATGAAATTATGCCTAATATTCTATTTTGAAAATCGGTTTCTAAATTTTTGTTAAAGAGGGGTGGACAATATTCACTTATGAACTCATGGATAGACTGCAACAAAATGACCTTTCATCTTTCACCTTTGGGTTACTACTTATTCACAGACGCCCATTTTGCAACAGACCACTATAAATATTCCTCAAAGGTGTATACTTACTGTCTAAATGACCGTCGGCAGTTAGTTTATTAAAATTTTCAAAAGAATCCGATCGAATTAGTTGGTCATCACCTTCATCTACAGGCACAGTTACATCTGATTTAAATCCAGTTACTGAAAGAAAATACAACTCAATCTTCAATTTCAAAATATTTATATGCAATGAATGGGAACTGGATAATTAGAGACATTCAGATGGCAGATTTACAGAACAGCGTATTCATCAGAAGGACAGCACTTGGTACCAACACTTCGAAAACTCTGACCTCATTTTAAGCATTGATTGTAAAATTGTATTACAAATAATTTACATAATGCCCCTAAACATGATTTTGGCACTATAGAATCCCCTGTCAACTACAATACTATAAAAGTTAAATTCTAATAGAAATATCAACTCGAAAAAGATACTACTAACTATGTAAACTGACCCAGCCATCTTTATTTGCCATGAACCCAATTGATGAGCATGTTTCAAATTTGAGTGAATCCAAGCCAGGACATTATCTGGCAATGATATTTTGATTTTTTTAATTAAATGCTTACTAATCAATCTGAGTATAATAAAGCCTCAATTAAGCATGGATTAAGGTGTGCAAATTTGAATATTGTCCAAAATATACAAATGATGGACTGAGACTTTAAGTTAATAATTCTACAAAAGAGAGCGAGCTGACCTAGTTGCGGAAACTACTTTCTGTGAATTTGATACATGGTCATTCATTATAATTAATACATGTTCAGGACACAGTCACCTTATAACATACTGTGAATATCAGCGAACAAATAAGGCTAGAATTGGCCAATCAATTACCAGTAAATTCTAGATGACAGGAGGCAAATTATTCAATTATCTTTACACAAATTATATTTACTTTAAGGAAAGGGCGACCAGGGCCATTCTGAATAATTGCCACATTTCCAAATGTTCTGACAAGCATATTGTTTTCGCTTCTATTACAGGAATTTTAGAAGAGATTACAAAATCTGTTTAGGAAAATGTTAAAACTCCTATGTAAAATATACAAGTTTCAATGTGAATACGAAAATTAACTCTGATGTTGTTACTATGGTATATAGTTGTTTTGTCTATTTCTTTAATGAGCTTTACTGATCAATGGAACAAACCAATGCAGGCCTTTATACATGTGGAAAACTGAATAAATGAACAAATGGCATGTTCAGGGGTGGGGGACATACCCAATATATGCCTCTCCTTACAGAGAGATGTGTCACCTGCCCCAAAAATCTCCACATAACACTCAATTAACACTTACCTGAAACAAATGCATCTGAACGTGGTCCAAAAACAAATTCAACTTTGCCTACTTCTGGAAAACGTGGATCTGAAATAAAAAATAAAACAAACCTTTAATCTTAACACAAATTATTCGTATACCTGACTGTCTGTTTCTACAATTGAAGAGACAATGGCAATGTAAGCATTTTTCATTTAGTGTTTAGTGATTTGAATATATAGCAGTTTCCGCTTTTTTCTGAGCTAAAGACTACAATTACTTGGGCAGATGATCCAAGGATGGAGGTTCTGGTGTGATTGGAAATATCTTTAACAAGAATGATTTGAGGGGTAAGGGGGGGATACTTTGACCTGTAAGAATGCCATTTCGACAGACATATTTAACACATTGGATCAACAAAAAGGGAAGTTTTATCAGGTGTTCTTGAAAAAGTAAGCATACACTGCCTAATCTACAAATCCATTCAATACTTATGGCTACATATAGACATTACATTGTATAAACCTTGTTTTTGAAAGTCAAAGATCTGAGACAGATATATATACACGTGTTAGTGTGTGCTATAAACTAGGCCATGAACACATGGTATAAAGCCTGCTAATTTAGAACATCAGACGAGTATGGCACCACAGGCCTTCCATACTTTCAGTACCCATGATCTGCATGGCCAACTGGCATCTTGGTGCTATATATAGCTATAGATTTGATAGAGGTAGAGTTGGCTAAACTTAGCAACAGATGGTATTTCCTTACAATCTCTATAAAGGTTTAGATTTACAACTTGGCAAGGTTGTAAATAGGAAACAAATTTAGAAAATTAATCCCAAAGAGTAAATCAGTTGCTCTATATATAAATCAGCTTAATTGGAAAAAATTCCATTGAAAATATCCAAATACTCTCCCAGAATTCCAGAATTTTAATACATGTACAAGTACGACAATGATGCGAATTAGAGTGCCCTGTCCAAAAAATAGGCAATTGCATCTTTTTTTATCCAGTATTGTCCTACATTACCAGTACTTGTTAATTTACGATCTTAATTTTTATGATTCTGAAAAAGTACTTGTGAATATGAGGTGAAGTATACTACTGAAGCACAAGTTTCGTTTAATATTTAGCTGCATAAATTACAAATGGTAGCACTTTAATACACATTAAATTGTTGATATTTTATTGCATATATTGGTCAATGTGTCTTTTGTTCTAAAATCGCCACTAGCACAGGCTGGGATATTGATGGAAAAATATGTTTATTTTGTCAAACTGCAAGACTGTTAAGTGAATCAACTCTGACATGAACCCCACCTCCTACGTGCACAACAACACCCAGAAACAAAAGGTCTTGTTGTAACATCAATTACAGAAGCCAAAAAATTACAACAAAAAAAAGTTCCGAAATATAATCTGTTAGATATTTTTTTTATCAAAGTGATTTACTGCTGGCTCGACAGATCATTCCCTGTATTCAAGGTCTCGCCTGTAAATTAGTAGCAATCCAAAAAGTTAAATAGGGTGGTGTCGTTTTCAAAGCAAAGGCGTATGCATCTAGCAAATTACTCATTTGATGGCTAATGCACGATCTGATAGTTAAATGATGCAGTCACAGTATTAACAAATTGAGGGCAAATTGAAGGAAATCAAATAGAGATATTATTAAATGCAGTAGCTCACACAGTGTTGATATCTTTATGATATATTAATTACATCATCTATAACAATTTGCATGACATTTCATGTATTAGTGTTACCTAGCAACCTGATTGTTTCTTGATAATTTTTAGTGGTGTAAATCTTAATAATTTTATTAAATGTTATCATTTTATTCTAATAAATATTTTGGGAGTTACTATTATCATCATACATTAATTAAGATAAGAGAATTTACAAATTCATTATAAAAGCTGTGAATAGGTCTAGGATATAAGTTTATTTTATGAATATTTCATTGATCTTTGTCAGAATGATTTTCCTAACCTTAATATTGGCATATTACAAATTTGAATAAAGATATAATATAGATAAAATGTATTCACTGCTATTAGGTTAGTTCAAAACTTATTAAAGTGATTTCAAAATCCTGTTATTGTACTAAATTAACCACACAGAAACAAAATGGCTATAAATATGAGGAAATGGCACAAGAATTGTCATGATTGATGGCAGCAGCTATATGCTCTTAATATAGAACTTGCGCAATTAAACAACACTTTAATCATAAAACTTTTGCGGATAGGACAAGGCATATTTTTCTATCATCATTACTCCAGGAGGAAGACACATCTTTGAAAACAGCACCTCAAGTTTCAGGAATTCCTTAATGAACAGCACAATATGGCTGCTGATTCACTCATACAGCCGCTTTGTTGACTCATCCCCATTCTATATGTATATATAAATACATACTCCTGCCGTAAAACATATATATCACTATACTTTATCTCCAAAAAAAGATAAGTATATCATGCCCTATATCCAGCGATTCATACATTCATAGTGTGAAAAGAATATTGGAATATAATCAACGGACATTATTTTTAGAACTGAACTTTAAACTTATTATCAAAGGCATCATGTGCTAAATCAAGTGATTCATTCATTTTGGGAGTACATTGGAATTGCAATTTTCAACCTCTCATGTAAGAAATGAACTTCTGTTTTTAATTTGTTAAAAAAAAAGTTAAAAATGAACAATGCACAACTGTCCATTATGAAGTACATAAAATATTAATAATTTATATTGCTTTCACATAATATTGTAAATGGCGAAAGTAAAACTGTCTGTATAGATCATTTCGTTCATTTAGGAAAAATACAATGCATCATTGTTCACTATATTTTTTGAAGTTTTATACCTCAAAACAAGAGTATTTATGCACTTAAGAAAAATAGTTTCCAAAATAAACAAATTCTTCATTTGTGCTCAAAACAGCTGCAAATGTCACAAACTTTTGAAGTTATTTTTAATTTTACCCATGGAACTCTGAACAATTCAAAGTATTTTTCAAATTAGTTCCATCTGAAAAATGATAAGGTATTTTTGAATTTCTGCCATTTTATTTGATCTTAGTTCATTATTGTTGAATTAGGTGTTTTCCATACGCACTAAAAAACATAAACATCCGCACGAAAGTTTACAATATTCCGATCTGTTGAATCTTTAAAGTCCATTTAAGTTGTAAACAATTCATTAGAAATCCATTTCACCAGTCTTAAAAGAATTTAATCCAAGAATTACGTCTTAAACACACTATGTTATTTCTTTCTCTACACCACATGTACCAACAGTTCAAATGTTCAAGATATCAAGAAATTCCATTTTCACAAAAACATGAACCATTACAGAACACTATCCACCATTTTGATACATCAAACTTACCGATTTAAAACATTGATCGACAAATACTTACTACGAAACACACGAAAAGAAATCTGCTATATTCCACACTTCACACAGAAGAACACCTTATCCCACAGCTAGTGGGTTGCAAGTGGTTTGTTCGCCCACCGATGGCAAAGCGTCAGTCTGATGATAGAATGGTAGTGATGGCAGATTCTACACAGCCACTCATTTCCACTGGTCTAATAATAAAACTATTCTAACAATGCCAGCTAGGTCTAAATGGCACCTCTCCAACTAATGCAGACCAAATGACTTGAACACAAAACTTTTCAAATCTGCTAGCGATAATACTACTCTACAACTTCAGTTCTGCTAATACTGTGAGCAGACGGTCTTGTAAGCCTGGCCCACCTGGAATTTCTATCTTTTCCAGATACGCAAATTCATTTGACTGAAGTATATTTGTAATAGTTCTAAATATTTACTTAGGATAAAATATCTGGAGGTAAAAACTTATGAGACAGAAACTGAAATGTGAGTCAATAATATTACCACTACTGTTGTCTTAATCATCAAATAAGTCAGACTCAGGAGTGAGAAATGACGAATCTTTTTCAGTTAAAATTCTGTGAAATCTATCATTATTTTAAAGGGGTTAAACCTCTTTGAGTTAGGTCAATAATTAGTGTTGAATTGGGTTGATCTGGTGTGTAATTTTGAGTAGAGATCAGCAACATCTAATGATTAAAGTTCCATCACGAAAAAGTGAGCAGTAGTAAAAGAATTTAAGGACACAATCAGGCAAATAAGAAATTTAACACAAAAAAAATAGATTATACCTTGCTATCAGTTCAATCTACAGGAACCAGCGTGAATTGATTGATCCAACGTGTCAATCAATTTTATTAAATCATGATTGTATTTTTTACTGATTTCAAAGAGGTCTTTTAACAAGACATTATTTCGAAGAAAATTCAACACCAAGAAACATCAAATAAGTCAGATTCAGGATTGAACAAATGACAAATCTTTTTCAGTTAAAATTCTGTGAAATCTATCATTACCTTAAAGGGGTTAAACCTCTTTGAGTTAGGTCAATATTTAGTGTTGAATTGGGTTGATCAGGTGTGTAGTTTTGAGTAGAGATCAACAACATCTAATGATTAAAGTTCCATCATGGAAAAGTGAGCAGCATTAAAAGAATTTAAAGACACAATCAGGCAAATAAGAAATTTAAAACGAAAAAAAATGGATTATACCTTGCTATCAGTTCAATCTACAGGAACCAGTGTGAATTGATTGATCCAACATGTCAATAAATTTGATTAAATCATGATTGTATTTTTTACTGATTTCAAAGAGGTCTTTTAACAAGACATTATTTCAAAGAAAATTCAACACCAAGAATATCTTTGTTACAAATTAAGCATTGATAAACACACATTTGGTCTTTCTGAAAAATCATAAAATTTCAACGAAAAGAAGGAATTGTTTTAGAGTTTCAACATATGTGGCACATTCTTGTAGTGCATTTAGGAAAATTCCAGAATGACAACAAATGGTTTCAATTTTCTGTCTGGAGAACCGAAAACACAATGTTTGAACTTTAAAATTGATGTATTTACACAGTAGCCACTTACTACAATACAAAAATCTCTATTGTTGATTTGAAATTATAGTAAAAGCCAAATTCATCACCTACACTGTACGATCCAAGATATATCGAAACATTGTATTTTTGCTAAAAAATGCTATATAGTCACCATATTGTTTGATCCAGTTTTTTGAAAGACAGATTTTGAACTTTCACATCTGCACATCATAATTTTACAACACTTTAAAGTCTACCATTGATGATTTCCAATAATGCCATGCCCCTACAAATTTCTTTTACTTAGAAATTATATTAAATATCCAACAACTTTTTTGAATTTACAACAGAAATGGCTGATTTAAGTTTGACTTAACAGTAATTGGCTTATTCTGACAGCGTAATTACAGGTCACCAAAAGTCAAACTATTGGCTGATGATTTGATGTATTTTCCTACATCTGTGTCTGCTTACAGACCTACAAACCCCTGGTATAAAACATACCATATTGATGGACAATTTTCATGCTACACCAAATTATCTCCAAATTTATAAAAGAACAGAAACATTTGAACACCCAAAACACATGACCTTTGCCATTTGACCTTGAAAGGTCAACCAAAAACTTCATCAATGGTCTAAAGTTAAAAACATAAATTTATTTTATACAAGGAATTCATAAAAATTTTGACGATTCTTAAAATATGAGACTACAGAGATTCAGTGCAGAAAGTTTTAAAGTGCCGGTACACGTATGTCCGCAGTTGTAATCTGGTGCAGATGGCACTCAAGGGATTTCAATCTTAGCTTATCAATAGTAACGATAAACGATCATTAAGATACACTGATGAAAGATTGGCACAAAAACCCAATAACTGATAAATTTACACGTGTTCTAAAACTTATCTTATTAATTTAAATACAGCTGAATTTAAAACCCTGAAATCTTTATTTTGAAATTTATCTCCGGATGAGTTTTGTGGTAATTTTTAATAAATGGCTGCTGGTTCTATTAATATATTTTGAAAGTGCACATTTTAAAAAAAGTGCCTGGGAAATAATGGCTCGATACTGTTTTCCAATTATGGGTAAATGTTTGGTCTTTCACGCAATGAACTCATAATTTATATCAAATTAGATCACTTTAAAAGCTTAAACTAATGAGAATTCCTTTTGCCTTGAATACTTCTTCAAGAGTAGGCTGTAGCGGAGGAAAGTAGGACATTAAACCCCCATTTCATTTCAATTTCATTGTAAAAGATAATAATTAATTTGATAAACTAAACTATACAATAATACCCTTGTGGTACTATGCATTCTAAATTATAGTCAGTACATTTAGCCGACAGTCTTATATTCAATCGGACATTTTGATTTATTCTGATACTTCGTTGTTTTTCATGTCATTCTGCAGGGATTTGCCACTGATTCCTATATATTGTTTGTCTGTGTTACAATACTGTAGTATCTTTTTGGGCAGATATTGCCATTTGAATCACATTTTATCAACTGTTATAATAAATAAACTGACAAAAGATCAACACAAGGTACAATTTTATGGATACACAATTACTCAGTAATTGTGTATCCATAAAACTGTACCTTGTGTTAATATGTTCAATTACTAAATGCCAATCAAAGAAGAATGACAAAAGATCATTTCTAAAACAACTAATTGTATACCGGAAGCCTATAATATTGATGTAATGATTTTTCATGTCTGAACTAACATAATGTAATATCTGTTTCTAAATCCAATTCATAACAAGTCACTCTAGCTTTAATTTATAATAGCAAAGGTCATAAAACATGAGCCAAGTCAGTCCAGTTTTACCATGGCAAAAGATTGTATGATATGGGTTACCAAATGTCATATCACAATAACAATGTCATATAACAATAACAAAATTCATATTTAAAGACATAAACAAGCAATACTAGGTCATGAATAATTAAATCACATATTATTCACGCAATATAAACAGGACCCCCTGCTTAAATTTTAATGTATACCTCAACGACAATAGCTTATGAGGTGAAAAATCCACCCACTAAATCAAGCCTGACCATGAAAATAAACTGTCTATACAAAAGCAGCCAGTAAAAAGATCAGCTAATAGAATGGTAAATACCTGGAACTTCCAGGAACCATGAAGGTTAACTTAAGATTCTAACTGATACTACACATGGTGCTATAGCATCCTGATAGTCTTTTATTACTACTGACAAGTGTTTACAGGCCAAATTAAGGTTTAAGAACTGTTTCTGGGTAAAGGAATTCCTGACATTAAATGCTATACCATATCTTAAGGGTGTGATGATTGTGAACCTATATTTCAAAGAAGGGAGATATAAAAATTAATCCTTTTTATTTACATATCACAGACATATTTATTTATTTTCCAAAAATATATTCATTGTTACTTAAAATGCATTCCATGTTTTCTTATTAAAGCAATAAAATGGCCCTGTAGAATTCAACCTAATTGCACTTAAGCATTCTATAAAATTATCAGAGCAACTAAAAATTTGACACCTTATTTTAAAACCATTTGTGTGGGCTATAAATAAGGTCATGTAATCTAACAACTATAGTAACAAATGAATATGACAATTCTATACACTAATTTGATTTAATTTCTTGTTCTAATGTTAAGAGAGAGAGGGAAATGGGGTTTAACGTCCACTCAAAACAAACTAGGTCATTTCGGGACTAACAAATGGTTTACTTTTTTATTTCAATAATTCGCTTGCACGTAGGGGTCTTTAGCAGTGGGAGGAAACCGGAGTTTACAGAGGAAACCCATGAGGTTGAGAAGGCGCCCCTATCTCCATGCCACATACGCTCACACCAGGGCTCGAAACCACAGCCGCAAGCCAGAGGTGACTGGCCAGCTAGAGGTCGAAGCGCGGCACTCTAGACCACTAGGCCATCCCAACCCCCCCCCCTGTTCTAATGTTAAACAAATTATTAACTATTAGTGCACCAAATTAACTACTTAAACAACTACTATAATTAAAACTAATTAACTTGCATTCACATGGGAAATTTGAAATGAAAAAACATTGAGAATAAGTCGACTTATGGATCAAAAGGTATATAAATCTGGGATTCATATTTCACTTCAACAATATTACTCATATAGTTATATGATACAGGTGGCTTGCTTCCTGCGAAATTATGCACCATAATTATGTAGTCAAGTCTTACCTTCATTATATATATCCATGGCTGTGACGACTTACAAAACTTTTAACGATGAGCTTTACAATCTTGGTTTGGTAGCCCACTATTAAAGAATGATACCTCCAAGCATCTATAGTTATGCTAATTATAAACTCAATAAACACTTGTTATAAAGGGTAAAAAAATGTTTTTACAAAGTTAACTATCTTTGAAAACTGAGTTTTGTGATTATGTAAATGTGATTGAAGATGATTTTAAGGTTGAGTGAAACTCAATGACTGACTGCTACATCATGTTTTAGCAGATTATATCAGGTAGTTTGAATAATTACAAAAACACCATCCCATTAACACATTTAATACAACAACAAGCTATTTGAGTAAAACTCATGAATCGTGCAAACATTTAAGCTGAGAAATCCTGACCAACACTCAAATCTTATCTGTCAACTTCACACTGTCACTTTTAATCATTGCATAAACTACCCTTCTCTAACATCAAATGTACATCTTATAAAAAACACATTTTGTCATGTCAAGCAACATAACATACTCAGTCAGGGTATCTACTTTGAACTAGGGTTTGGAATGGTTTATTTGCTTGTGTTTAGACTTTTATCTATAAAGTTTGGGTTGCTTACAGGCTATTACGGCTTAGATTAATTTCAATTAATCAAATCAAAACATTTCAGAATGGTTTCAGTAACCACAACTAATGAAAGAGTGACTTTAATTTACTATAAAATTATCCAAAATTCTTCGAAAAGAAATCTTGCTCTTAATATCCATGCAGGCAGATTTTGAATGTTTCTGGTTAAAACAAAATAAAATTTCTGAAAGTTTTTGCTCTGTTGATATCAAACTCTACAGGAAACTGTAATACTGTTTGTTTTTCCTCCTTGGCCTAATAATTTTCAGGTTAACGATGAAGGAAAAAAAGTTTGCCAGCATCCATTGGAGAAAGATGTATATCTTTGGCGGAATAAATTGAGAAAGGATGTACTCATCAACTTGTTGGAGCTATGCCAGGTAGAAATATGATCCAAGTTAGAACCTCACCCGTCTGCTAAATTCCTCCTTTCTTTTGGTACAACTTATAATAGTACATATAATAATTCTATAGGCCACTACAAGTTATTCTACAATATGTGTTTACATTTCTAAAACATATCAATCATTATTATCTTTGATATAAACCATATACCATAAAGGTCATAGGTCGTGAAGTATATGTATATTAATAACAAAATAGATTAAAGACAGCATGAGTGCTTAGAAATGAAGTATTCATTATCTTTCATAATCTAAATGTTTACAAGAGGCCATAACAAACAACATAGCAAGTTTGCATCTTAAAATGCCAAACAAAATAAAACAAAACTTGCAAGTACCTTGCCTGTCTATAAACAAAAATTAACATCATTTTTAAACATTAACCATACATTATGCAAGAGCTAAATCTGCCTATTGCAGGTCTTTCTTTAGGCCTGCTTTAAATCTGATCTGCAGCTTGGTGATTTAATCCAAAAACGGATAATCAAGACTATGTTTTTTATCGTTCAGACTTTAGTACTGATAATCGTGGCTATGCCTAAAATTCAATAGCTAATATCTCGGTTAAACGTGAATCAAGAGCAATAAAATAAAATAAAGTACGAACAATCCAAACCATTAGTCCAAAATCAAAGTCTTAAAAAAAATTGTCAAGGATATATAGTGTAATCAGCAAATGGACTGTTCATCGTGTACAAAATACATGACCAACTGCATGGTAACAGGTGTCGGTAAGGGTAATCTTACCCACTATCACTATGATTTGACCTTGTATAATTCTGGGAGCTGATGTGTCAGACAACTTTTAAGGTATCATATCAGCAATTTTAACCTTTTGGTTTCAGTTGCAGATAAATCACATGTCACTAACAAGTGGTTTATTTTTAGTAATTTACTGTGGCTCCCTTTTTATGGGCAATATTTCAGCTGTGCCATTTGCACCAAGGTAAATCAGGCACTGGAAGAACGTTGTGCATATCCCCCACCCCTTTACTTTGGTGCACTAAGCACATACTTATATTACTTAATGATTAATCCATGGTTGCATAAAATCTATACTGATAATATACTTTGACATGAAAATATTATTCTATTCTTTATTTTAAGAAAAACATTGTCTTGTAATTAGAATTCATCTTAAAAACATAATGGTCACCAGTAAGCTGCCGCTTGATATACAATGAAAACAAGTTTGACACCTAAATGGAGATATCATGACACAATGTGTAATAAAACATGATGTGGAGTTTCAGTAGAAGAAAAGAAGAAATAACAAAGATATTTGGCAAATTGACAAATGTGTAACAGTAATAACAACAATATGATTGTACTATAAATTTATTGTATTACAGTCATTGTTTTGGGAAACCAGAGTTTATTATGATCAGTGATCACTGTCCAATAGGCAGATGTAATACATAACACAGCATATGAATGCATAAGAACTAATAGGTGCTTGATAAATAAATAATAGGTATTCAACAAATCTTTATTTGAAAATGAAAAAAGCTGCACCTTCCTCCTCATGGTGGCCAAACTTAAACATACGATAAACACAAAAACTATTTGGACACAGATAATGGCATTGACTTTTGAGTCAAATCCCCCCTCATATTGAAGAGCGTCTTCAAGTTATATAAATTTCCACACTGCCATAATCTTGACTATGTAACAGATGATGAAAACGAAACTTACCATTGAATGCATCGTCTAATTCTTGTTTAGAGAAAACCAGATTGTAATCAGAGATAGCACAGGTATGAAACTGGCAGCCCCACATTACTTCTCTCTGTCCCGTTCTCATCTTTTTATGATAGCACTTAATTAAAATATCACCTCTTAATGGAATACCAGGGGAAATGGATATACATACTTTCTGCATATTATCAGAAACATTGCTGAAAGAGAAAATAAATATTTTTTAAGAAATAAATTACATGGGTTATAAAAACTCGAATGAACTATCATTACATAAATTACCTCTTATTCCATAAAATAACAGTATATCATTTTCTTACCATGGAGCCCTTTATGGAGAGAATAACTTTTTAAAATATCTTCACATTAACTATACACATCCGAATTTTCAATGGAATACAAGAAAACTCTTTGAGTATTTTTTATTTCATTTCTGATGGGGTACATGTATCATCTTAAGGTTTTCAATTTGAATACAATTTATTCCCGTTACGTTTGACTGAGATAATGTGAAGCGCCTTAGAAGAACAATTATTGCTTATTTTTTTAATAAGCACTTTCCCAGCTGGCAGTTAACTTATAATTTTTTGCAGAATTATTGCAATTACTCAATTTAATTTATTATTTTCATAATCATAAATGCTATTTCATTTTGTTTAAGAATCACATAATTGTTTTGGCATGCAAAGTTCTATCTTATATAAACAGAATGGATGTTTGCAAACTTTCTGTACTGAATGAAAGAAATTAAAGCTTATAGAAAATATACTCCGCACTTTAAGTTATAAAAACTTTGATTTATGTGTGTAATCTTGAACCATGTATGTTTATTTCAATGCTGTATTTTATCAACCTCTTTTGATGGGGTCTTATCAGTAGGTGGGTGGAGGACGCACCTTATGGCACAAGGCTGACTCAATTACCATGGCAACCAGAATGTGTCTAATTTTATTTACAGGTATCAAGGGGAAGAAAAAAAGAAATATGGCAATTAAAAGATTTAACCCAAATGGCAATTAAATGAGCTTCTTTCGGGAGCATCTATTCTGATATAATATCGAGTATAAATACATAGTTTTTGACATCTGTACAGAATGTGTGTATCAAGAAGAAAGCCTACTACAAGTACCTATGTAACAAGCTGTAATATGATACAGCTAGCTACTGAAATCTGTCATCCTGTCTAAAATTAGATTTCTGCTACTCCACTTGTTTATAGATAATAGATGAGAGCATGTAGGTAATAAGATAACATATAGAGACCTACAAATGCATCTTCGGCTTTTTAAAGGGGCTTTACGATTTTATTGAACAAAGGGCTTTCTTAATAGAAAATATAACAGTACCAGGTTGTAATTTTAAAGGCTAAAAGGAAGTATGATAAAATATAAAACTAATACATAATAACAAGGTGAAGAAGTCATTTACCAGAAAATATTTTTATAGAATATTTCCAAAATTATGTCATCATTATTTATTGGCAATCTATTAAAGATAAGGTAATGATGTATTCTTTTAAATTGCTTTTAAAAATAAAGTTTGTAGAATTTTCACATCTTTCAAACAGTTGTTTACATTATTGTTTATTTCTGACAGTCAACACAGGTGTATCTAGGAGAGATTGATTATTTTTGCGAAAACATATCTGGCGTATTTTACCTCCCAAACCTTAACCTCCATTTTGCATACAGTCTTTAATGAACTGACAAAAAAAACAACTATTTTTATGTCTATTTAGAGAGGATACATCTGTCATGATTTCAAGTTATTTTTACAAAATCGAAATAAGAATCTTAAATTTGTCAGCAAAGTTCAAAAGATGGCAAACCACACAGATGGAATTATCACAGAACTGACTCAATTTAAAACAAAATTCACAAGTGGTACTGAAATTACATGAATTTTCTGAATCCATTCCAAAACGGCAACATAATGTCCTTGAAAAATCTGGTAAAATGTGTTATTTACTCTTTTTTTAAGAATGTAATAATATGCAATTTAGAGGGTGAAGAGTTCTGTTACTATGACAACCGAGTGTAGAGATATTAGATATAAACATAATGGATGTTGTACAGAAGAAACAAGGTGGTAATCGCTTCATGCAATCTAACTAGGAACTTTTAAATACATTTGAATTATGGCATTGATAACATATTTACATTTGTCATATTTTTATAGCAACAACTCCTCTCAACATCATTTCAAGCATACCACAAGATACAATGTGAGTTTTCATCAATATTTATCAGTGTAAAATATTTTCTCCAAGAATGTTTTTTAAATCATCATAACATTATTTTTTGCTCAGTGCAACAATATCTTTCATGCAACAACATATCAGAATTGATTCCAGAAAGAATAATTCATTTCTATTCACAAACATCTAGCACAAATCAGGATCTAACACGTGTTTAGTTTTTTTTAATTGTCTTAATTTTCCATAATTCTGCCACATGCATTGGGGTTTTAAGAAATTGAAAATACTACATTGCAAAATTAAACGTATGTAACAATGATATATTGTGAGTTTAATACTTACTATATTCCAGATGTAAAGATAGGTTGCATCCCTTGGTATACTTTTATAAATGGCCGACATCCACCTCTCGTGTCAAAGTTGGGAACACCATGAATAACAATATGATGCATGAAAAGGGGATTACTGTTGATTTTGATTGCACCCGATAATAACCCAGCAAAATAATTTACATATCTGAAATAATAAAACATTAATAAAGGTTATACAATTTGAGATTTGTTTCAATTTCTAAAAATATTTTGAGAAATCAAAACAAAATCATAAATGATCGATATGATATAATTTGATCCAAGCTATATTTTTTTTCGTTACAATCAATAATTATTGGCTGACAGTTGACCGGAAACATATTTCTCCATCCATCTAGTGGCAATGTGTGCACTTACAGTTATGATTCTCAAAGAATGAATCAAAAGGAGGGGGGTGTTAATGTCCTACTGATGTGCACCAACCAGGCTTATGAAGATGGGCATATGCCATAAAGTGTGTGTGTGTTATGGGCGAAGTTGAATTCCATTTATCAAGAGTTCTTTGATATGTACAGCAATTTTTGCGCGAGTCCGATTTGCAAAGAAATGAAATGAAATGGGGTTTAACGTCCTACTCTTCTGCACCTAATCTCGGCTAATGTGAGACAGGCATACGCCATACAGTGTGCTATTAGGGAAATTTTGCCCGGGCAGCAGCGCTACAGCCTACTCTTAAATCGAATTCCAACTGCTATGGGATTTTTTACGTGCACGCCAATGTGTACATGGGACCTAGGTTTTTCGTTCCATCCAAACGACTAGACAGCTATCCTTGTCAGGCTAATATTAGTAGTAATTATTGTATACAGTAGCATTCTTAGAAATAATGGCCCTACTAATGTATTATAGGATAACTAATTCATCAGATTTCTAATTAAATGTTTTAATTGATCATTATGATATTTCTTACCTTCGTTGAGATGGTTGTGGTAGGCCTCCTAATTTATCATCATAAAATCTTTTCATAGCAAATCTATCTAATGCACCATCAGCACTATAACAATATAATATAAAGACAGTGTTTAATTTACAAATTAAAATTTAAAATTTAATTGGAGTTATTACTTATAACTTAAATTAAACATCAGGACTAATTTTTCCAGAAAGAGGCAGGTCACTAGTTACTTCCCCTTATGTCAGTATCTATGCGTTTAGTTCCTGTTTTTTATAGCCCTTTTCTAGCTCGCCTGGCCCCTTTTAGTTCATGATATTTGTTGACTTTCAGAGCAGTGCAAAGGGACAAGAATAACATTTATGTCAAAAGAAGAATATTTGGTGATCTGATTCCAGATTATTGTCTGATACAAATATTTGCAGTCATCCCCCTTTACCCTGTCTTATCTCCAATGAATGCAATGATTTTTTTAAAAGTATGTTTAAATGTTTTCGTACAGCAACATGTCTGCCAAACACTCTTATATTGGATTGTATAAAGTATTTCTTTGGTTGGACAGTTCAAAAGAAACTCCAACAAGATACAGTCCAGAATCAATGTCGGTGCCAGGCTCATATCACTCTTACATACTAACCAAAAGATGATTTATGTTAAGTTTTTTGGAAACATTGTCAGCAATACATACCTTGCACAAATACTACTATAATGCATATATGCTGCGATGACATTTGCTATTCTACCCTTGCCGCCTTTACAGTGAATAATAACAACATGTTGTGGATCGGAACTTAACCAGGAGTCCATGGATTTACATATACTACAAAGACGTTCAAGGGGAGGTGCAAGATGTTCGGGCCAACCATATTCTTTTACCTGAAAAAAAAAAATTCAATCCATCTATTAGTTGTATTTGATGAATTTTTTTGTGTCAAATTTATATTTGTGCAGTTAGTGTTGTTTTGCCTATTACAATTAGTGCCGTTTTTCCATTCGTGATTAATCCAAGATTCAAACTCTAACCAAAAGACAAAGTAGTTTTCAGTGTGTCTTTCTTTCCCATTTGATCAATAGGCCTAATACGAGTTACAAACTAGCTTTGATAATTCACTCCCAAGCATCATAGGGAGATATTAATTTATCTAAACACCTATTAACAGTGTACCTGTAATTACGTTCTGTTTGTCATATTATGAAATACTTACATGTGGATTTAATTTTGTCAGATCTGGTCTTTTATCAGATACATTTATAATCTGAAATATACCAATACAATTATCCAATTAAAGTCTTTCAAACTCAAAGCCTAAATGTAAAAACTAAAAGTTTATGAAAACCATGTAATTATTCAGAATCAGACTGACATTTTCAGTCAGAAAAAATATCATGAAATCTACAGATAATAATCAGAACGTCATTAGATGGACTGACCTTTGCTGGGATTGAATGGTTTTAATAATTTCTGGATCAAAATGCTTTTTGATTAGACTATGTCTAAACATTTGTGGATATAAATCTACATTTTCTTTTCAGTCTGGAACATTTTGTCTGAACTTTCAATATACTCAATCCATTAATAACTCATTTTTAACAATATTCCATTTTGGCTTATTATTTTACATTGATTAAATAAACACTGATTCAAAATTTGTAATCTCAATTCATTCCCTCCGCAGCAAATCTTTTCATGATTAGAAACTAAATATATTGAAACAATGCAAAATCAAGAAAGATATCTACTCACATAATAATTATCCTGGTGTTTTGTTTTTAACATTTTAGTTACATCTTTTAAGTTATATCGGTAAGTCATATCATTTCCATCTGATACAAAACACATGGCTGAAAGAGAGGAAAGGCCTTGCAATTAAAATGCAAAAAAAAAATGATCAGAATGTTCAAGGCTGTTGTCATCCATTTGACATTAATAAGGTCATTATGGATTTGTTACATTTTTGATCTGGGAACTTGGTCCCACGCACCATGTTTCTGCTCTTATTGTTCTTGGGGAAAATACCTATTCAAATACAATCAGCATGGAACTTGACTTGGTTGTTTAATTCCAAGATGGTGGCAATGACATTGTGCTTGTTTCCCAGTCCATAAGAAATTTTTTCATGCTTTTCTTATTCTTTGTTTTGATGGTTTACATACACGTAGAGATCTTTTAATGTGGGAGAAAAACTAGAGTAGCCACACAAAAACCTACAATAACGTCCAGCTTTGACACTGACAGTTATCCTAGATTTAGCAGACGATCGTATAAGGAATTAGTAGATGATCCTCTGACAATCAGCCTAATTTGGACGCACGTAGTTTCTGCTAAATTCAAGATTATGGGGTACTGGTAACATATCTTAAAGGGTAAAGAATATATTACTTACAAATGATTCTTTCCGTTATATACGTGACATCAAGGACCATCTGGTCTTCTCCAGGTGGATCCTGTGTCCTGTAAAAATGAAATCATGACATTTATTCATCAACTATGGAGAGAACTTTATGCATCTATAATAAAGGACAGCATGAAATTACTTATTCATGTTGGAAGTTCTTACATAACAAGATTAATGGCACATATTCAAAATCCTATATTTCACAGGAAAACGATAATTAAACAAAAAAAATCCATAAAGGTGTCACTACTTACACATAGCTTACAGACTTACAAAAATATAACCTGGAGTGACAAAGCCGATCACGCACCAAATTATATGAAAACTGACATTTGTATTATATTACAGAACTTTAATTAGCTGCAGGGAAATAGGATAACAGTCTATCACAACCTTTTATCGGGATTGGTCCCTTAAAGTTTAATATCAAATCGTGGTTTGGATAAAAAATAAAAGAAATGAGGTTTAACTGTTCTGCTCCGACTGAGCTAATGAAGACGGACAAATGCAAAACTGTGTGCTATGAGGGAAATTTTGTCTGTGCAGCAGCAGTAATAAAAGAAATTGAATACAGTCATATCATTTTAATTTAGGTCGATGTTTCAAAGTGTAATGGCCTTTTTCAAATTAATGTTTTACAGATATTAAATAAATGATAACTGCATTAAGAATGTCACACCAATTGCACTTGCACTTTATATTTGCCTTGTGGACAATATGTCTTTTCCAACTCATAAACATATAGGGTTAATATAATACGACCTCTACACGTAATGAACTGAATATCGGCCTGGGGGAATGTATCAAAATATCTTCAAGAAAGGGTATAAAATCTATATGTAAATTCAATCGAGTGTATCATTTACTACTAAAATCTATTCTCAAGAGAAATAATATTTTCATTTGACGTCTGCTGGGCTCAAGCTTAAAAGTGTCAAAAGAAAACTTCATAATTATAACAGTGTATATAGGAATTAGATTGAAAAGGGGGTTAACATATAAAGTGATCTGAGCATGCTCTAAGAAATCTTATGCCAGTTGACTGCTTTGCTAAATGCACCATGAAAAATGTCTTATACACAGCTAATTCAGTAACTTAAACTACCTATTTAAATTACTTAATGTAAAGGGATATCATTGTACTCTTGTGAAGGAAAATATTAGTACAATATTTTCCGTGTATCATACTTTGAAAGACATTTTTAATGGTTTTATGACGGATTAGCTTCTAAAATATTTAGAGCATTGAGAAATGTTTGATCTGTTGAATCATCCTTTAACAGTTGTATTAAGGACCCACAATCTATGAAGATCGAAAATAAAAGGCATGTGGTCAATGACAATTTTAGAATTGTTCAAAACAAAGGTTTTATACAAAATTTAAAAAAAACATTATCTTTGGCAGCAGATTCCTACCCAAATTTTTATTGGCATAGATTTAGGCATTTAGGGTTGCCAGAATCATCACTAAAATCAGATTCTGAGATTTTTACTTATCTTGAGGCTTGCAACAATTGCTAATAAGAATTTATTAAATATATCCATTCAAATCAGGGAATTCTCTGTATTAAATCGAATCGAAACGTTTTGATCTGTCGCCTCCCCCAAAACAAGATATTTTGTAAATACTTTTCATCTTATAATTTAGTTACCCTTACTCTCTTTCCCCACACTCGGGTTCAATCATGACAGTAACATACCTAATACACCCTATATGTAATCATATTTTAAATTTATTTGGAAATACACCTTTTTTATTTATATTCTCAACAATGTGGCTGTTAAGCAATTAAATGAGTCTTACCGTGTAATCATATCCCTGAGACTGGACATGATACCTCGTGAGCCTTGTGAGTTGACTGGAGGCTGAAAAATACAATGAAGTTTGTCATAAAAATATCAATTCTAGATTAAGTCCTTAATCAAGACAGACCAGGATGTATTTCATGCATTGACAATACATGTTAATAACATTACTAATAAATGACCATCTTTGTTCATATTTACACATCAAAACAATAGTGCAAGTCATTCCTGAAATGATCATGTGTGGTGGTGTGATGATGATAATCAATTCCTAGGCAACCCTGGTGTTAAATACTTATTAATTGTTTCATATTTCTATGTTAAATTACAATTACATGGGGTTCTTTTTAAATATAATCATTTTAAAATGTAGAATTACTATTTGATATCAGTCTATTTTTTGAGAACTTTTTAACCCTATTTTCAAGTGACACTACTCAATCAATTTGAATAATCCTTATACCAGCAGGTTATTATTGAATTGGGTGAGGCTATTCAGTCAACAGGATTAACCAGGTATGTACTTGAAACAAGTGCCAAATGATACATTCATTTTATTCCTAGATACACTGGCCTACAGGGTTGGCCCCTATTTTCAAATGAAAAGTTGAAAATAATATCTATTAGAATAAAATTTGTCTATCACGGACACCTACGAAGCCCTCTCTGGATTCACTCCCCTGTTTGTTCCAGGAGCAGATCTGGAGGGGTTTAGAAGTGTTAATCAATGTATTTTTTAATCCAAGTATTAATTTTAAGTCACACCCTAAAGGTGCACCCAACCATTAATACAAAAATATCAGCACTTTGTGAAGTTGACAGGTAAAAATCAGCTATGTCTAAATTGTGCATCTATCACAAATGAATTTAAGTCATAATCTATTCTTAGATCCAAAGCTCTAACATGAATTATTTTAGGAAACAAATTTACTGCTACACTCTATACAATTATACTAGTATAGGTGTGTTGATACTGTACCATCATTTCTATCACAAAGCTCATATTGGACCTGGTCCAAAAATGACAGTATTAGATTTGTCAATGATGTCAGTCACATTCTAAGATCATTGATACTACCTTATTCAACACATTTGTATGATTTTTGTCCGAAAAGGAGATAATAATAAACTGTATTATTATATTTTTTATAGAATTCTTTCGTGAATAGCATTTACTGGGTTAGTAGAACTTTAAGCTTTAAGATATCTAAGATTTAGATCAAAAGAGAGAGAGAGAGAGAGATAAATGGGGCTTTCATGTCCACAACTAAGTAATTTGGGGACTAACATATGATACTATATTATCCCAATATTTCCCTTGAAGGTAGCGTTTTTTAAAGTGGTGAGAGGAAACCAGACGACCCAAAGAAAACCCAAGCATAGAGAAATAAATGGGGTTTAATGTCCACAACTAGTTAATTTTTGGACTAACATATGATATATAAATTCCTTGCACGTTAGTCTTTAGTGGTGGGAGGAAACCAAAGGACCCAGATAAAACCCCAGCAGTTGGGCAGGCAACCCTACTCATTGTAACATATAAGCTTGTGATAAAAGGACACAACTCAACTTAATGATTGACCTTATGATCTAAAATTTAAGTGTGATAACACCATTTGATCATCCCTAGGTCAAAGGAACAGATCTTATTTTCTCACTATGAGGTAAGTGATAGATCTTATTCATGTGATCTTTTACAATTCTACTGTCCATCTTGATCATTAAGGTGATTAGCAACTTGTTACTGCTCCGTCAACCAAAAACATGAGTTCATACAATCTTTTTTTTCTTTTAAGACTCTCTTTTTAGGGAATAAGCTCCCTATTTTTATTACACAAAATCATACGATATCTCCTTTCAAAATCACATTTAAAAACCCATTTATTTTTATCTTTACATTTTTTTTTATTATACTGTTTATCTTTTTCATCTATCAAAAGTGGGGGTTCGGTAGTGGAGCCGGCTTTAAATCATAATAATATGTCATTGACTGACATGGCCTGGTTTTGATACAGAGCTTGTACCTGACAAAGACTATGGCCACTTGCCCAACCTTGTGGGTTCTCCAGTTTCCTCACACTTTTAAAAACCAGAAAGTGCAAACAATTTGTTAAAATACAATCTTACCATATGTTAGTCCTCAAATGACCTAGTTAGTTTCACCTTGAAAAGTTTCAATTTATACATTCCATTTGTGTCATCTTTTAGAGTTTTAATTTATACATTCTTTTATAAATGTGTATGCTTGCATTGTAAAGCAAAATCTGAACACTACTATGGATTATGTGCTACATAAAATGGAAATTTTTAAAACTGAAGTTGCACTTTTTCTAGCTGTTCACCCTATTTTCAGGCCCATCTGATATTTATAGGGTTATTCACTTATCAGTAAATTTGATAATCTTCTATGACTAGGACATTTACCTTTTTATCAAACATTTAACAGGAAATTCAAGCAGCTTTTTACGAGAACAAGGTCAAAATGAATATATTTGACTTTAATGATTTAGAAGTCAAAATTAGTAACGTGTTCATGTATTTAAAGATGCATTACGTAAGAGCTATATTTGCCTATTGGAAGTCTTTTTTCTCACTTCAAATGTTGTTTAAATTATCATTTAGACATTATTCATATGACAAGCCCCATAATCAACACTTTAGATCACGATATTGAATGGATTAGAACATCAACCCTATATAATAATTTAACTTTAAATAGATAATCAAGAATTTGTTAATCACGTAGCAATGGTAGTTAATACTCATTACTTTGCTCAGAATAAAGTAATCTGACTGAAATTTGCAATATCTATGATTTTCACGATCTATTATTATTGAACTATCATAGAGGCTCTTTATCTTACATAAAGCATCTTTAATTGAAGAGGATACACAGAATTAAGGCATGTAGAATGTGGTCCTACTGTAGGCTACATAAATAGAGAAGAGACATATTACATGACAAAAAAAAACAGATTCATATAAATGATTATCTAAATTTTACAACCAAAATCATCCAAACATTGAATTGATTGAAATATAGTCACAGTTGCCAGAAGGATTAACAGGAAAAAAACACAGATCTGATTCGTCCAAGAAAAACATTTATGAAGCCATTTGTATGCAACTGAATTCAGATGACTCAATTCTAACCTGTACACAGATAATTTTACATTTCGCAGCAATATGTCTCTTTTATAAACAAAGTTACAACATAAGGAGGGGTTAATTACTCACAGATCTTACAGGGTTGTAGTAGTTTTGTCTGTTTAATGTTTCATTGCTCTGTAAATAAATAATATCACAATATTCACTATCACAGCACAAATACTCACTATATCACAACTACAATATACACCAATAAACGATTCCTTCATTGACATACTTGGAGGGCAACCTAATAAAAACAGCATTTTTTCATGCAGTATATTTGGTTGGTCAATCCATTAACTTTTAAAATCATGTTCAATCAACCCATTTTCTGGGACTGATACAACAGCATAATTGTACCTTTAATTGAGCATTGTTAGACAGCAAAATATTAAGTAAAACATGTTTTGATTGGTAGTTCGATCTGGATTCTAGCAATCCCATCAATGAACATGACTTACATGTATAGATGGGGTAAACAATCCAAAAACAAAATATTGGTATAATTTTGATTAGATTGCTGGAAAATTTTTAAAAAAATGCCCAGATCTCTATTTAATATTCCATATAAATGATTAAATTAACATGTATACTGTAATTTGAGATGGGTTCCTCAATACCTGCTTAATGCAATTTGGAGTTAAAATCAAAAACATTTTACAAATTTGTGAAAATTATTTGTTGGTGTATTGTAGAATAATAATAGGATTTGACAATAAAAAACATACACATACTGGTAATACAATACTAAAGCAGTACAATATCAAATCATAAATAAACATATACACATATAATATGTATTTTAAGTTTTTCTTCACATCTTAAAATGTTCAACTGAATATCACTTTCAATCGACGTAACAATGTGTTTGCATAAAAGAATCATTTTGTATTATGCTTAAAAATAGTCAAAGATATATTTTCTGCACAGTCAAGCCTGGAAATAAGGTACCTGTCACTGACAATGTCAGGCACAGATTCAAGCTTTGTCAGGTACAAAACCTCTGGTGCCTGTCATTTTGTCTGGTACTGATTTGTCTTTTAATTGATATTATTAATAAATGTCCATCACTAAGCTGAAAATGTCAGGTACAATTATTTTAGTGCCTGACATTTTGTCAGGAGGTACATCTAAAACCGTTATTTACAGGCCTGTGCACAGTTTCAAACATAAATAGATAACTTATGATAGGGAATATATCAGAAAAGCCAAGAAAATATTTTTGTGCTGTGAAATATAATATCTTTTGATATAGGTTCGTAGTTTTATTTTTCATTGCTATTACACATGGGTCAAAAATATGGTTTAATTAAGATTGAGGGAACATATCTTTAAGTTCAACTCAAAATAATTTATTAATCATATTAGATCTTTTGGGGGGTTTTGTGTACTGTTATGTCTTTAAATAATAATGTGAATTAGTCACTGTAGGAAATAAAATCTTCAATCTATTAGCAAGCCCAAATACACTCACTGTACTGCACAGCATGCATAACCCATTGCACTGAACCAAGAACATTGGGGGTATACCCCATTAGCCTATAATGACTGACTATATCTCATTTCAACAGAAGCTAAGGTTAATTGACCTGATGACAGAAATAATTAAAGGTAACAGAAGTAGGAGTCAGGAATAGCTGATGACTTAATGTAATGTCAATTATTTTCTACAATAAACAGATGTTTGTTCATGGGGACACTGTCATGACGACAAGTTACCTCATTAATGATATACAGATTGGGTTACCTTTTATAACATGGTAATTGAACCAGGTATTACCGATTTTATCTTCGCTCAATTTATTTTTAATTAAGCTTCAAATACATAACAACTTCTCAAAGTACTTGGAAGTTACAAAATAATATCTGTTGTTTAACTGTAGTCTAAATTCTCAGCTGTTCTCAGAAACACAGAAAAACAGCTGTACATATGAATAAGTTGGAAACATATGTAACTATGCTGATAATTTTTTTCAATATTTACTAGTTTGATATTATTACTTTTTTAGAGTGACGCCATTGTTTCAAATATTTACTTTTTATTTAAGACCAGAAATTGTTATTCAATAGCCATGCCGCCTATAGCTATTACCCAATTGATGACCAATGGTTAGGTCAAAAGAAAGCCTTTATCTACAAAACTAAGATCTCAATTCTTACTTTAATCCTAAAAGACACTGCAACTTTAGTTATTACAGTGAAAAACAAGAAATAATGCTTACATCTTAAAAATTCTGCCCAAAACTTGATTTTTGAACATTTGAATCAATGCTGATCTTTGCCAAGTCAAATGAAATTCTTGACGCATTTTAATCCAATCTTGTCTACTTGCATTTCATTTTTCTTTTTTAGCAGCACATCAATTATTCTGTTTTTAAAATTCTTTAAATTAAATGTTTGCTTGTTTAAAAATAATATATGTTATTGTAGTGATCTTAATTGTAAAAAATAATTAACATACCAAGATTCTGTTTTAGTTCGCATAGAAACTCTGAAGAACACAAAACCAGTTTGACATATCTCCATAACCTAACCCTACTGATCTACAAGCCTAATTTTTCATTTGCCAAAAGTGAAACCTTTCGTTCATACGCCATAATACAGGTTAATAACATATATCAAAGCTATAATATTCAAAGAGAATAAACTTGATCTTCGGGTATCAAAAAGTTACATAGTTCAAATTAAAAGACAAACCTAACCCACATTTATTTACGATGTTAAAATCTGAAAGGTTGTCATCTTTACAAAGTTACCTAACTTGTAAAACGAGGTATGTTTTTTAAACTATCCTACATTTATTAATCTTTCTACCTTTGATCGAAAAAGTGCTCTTGGAGTGTATGACTTCTGCCTTTTCATTTCTTCTAAATCTTCTAAATCCATTGCCCAATGAACAGTGGGCCGTTTGGCTGAAAATTTGTATGTGTTAAACACGGATGGTTGATATCCTTTAAAAGGGTAATTGGAATCTGTTTGTGACCTCATTTCAGAAATTTTTGTAATAAAAATAATCCCCACAAAAGTTCAATAGGTTCAATCCAGGATTATAGTTAATGTGTTTTATTCCTTATGATTCAACAACATGATCCCTTTGTGAATCCAATTTAATCTTGATAATCCCAAAGAATCAGAAGAAACAAATAAATTTACGGCACTAGTTACGAAATTTAAAACTGAAGAGGCTATAAAGTTGCACAGCAATGGCCACGCTGCCTGTTGTTTACATTAATCTAAATCCAGTGAATTCTGTACTTATTCTTAAAACCAGAGGTTGAAAACACAATGTGCCAAAAACTCCTGTATATCACAACAACCTGCAGAAGCCAAGAGAAGCGTTTTGAGTCGTGTTACCATAGAGTTATAGCCATGTGGTTCTAGAGGTATTTACAATCCTCGGGATGAAAGCCGTTTGTTGAGGAATTGGTAAAAATCCAGGATCTTTTAATCAACTCGAAATTACTGGAAGCGAAATAATGGCCATTTGTCTTAATTTACCGAGATATCATCGATTTCATAATAACATAACCACTGGTACAGTTAGTCGCGTTTAAAATCTGCACAACACAAAACATCACAGAGAAAAAAACGTGCTTACACCTGTTATCAAAACATCAGGATGTTGAATCTTGCCTAAATCTCACAAAAAGGCACTCACTTAGTAAAAAAAATAAACAAGCATACTTTTATAAGTCCTGTTTTCTAATCAAGATTTTCCTCATATAATGGGAGAATTCATTGATTGGCGTGGAGTCAAGTCGTGAACATAAAACAATAGATCATGTTATCCAATTAATTAATCCTGTGATTGTGTCTTTGTACTTTATGACTTAATTAGAATGGCGGTGCCACCTTGGTTCTAATGGAAAAAGTTCTTCATTGATTTCCCATGATTACTTGATTACAACATATTCCAATTTTATTCCCATTATCCGACTAGATCACTGTCACAGTACACACATTAACAGTTCACCGAGGTCCATTCATCTAGGGCCTGCTCAATTCATTATAAAGACTATACGACACAATTCGTCAACTTCCTTTCAAACAAATTGCATATCAAAAAAACCTGTTTTGTGTCAAATGTCAGATTTTTTTAATACATATCTTACATCTAAAAAATTATCACAAACTCTGACATTTTAGATTGTGAAAAAACTTATAGAGTTCTCGGAAAGGAGTGAGCTCAATTAACAGTTATTGCCCCACCCGTACTTAGGTCAACATTGAGGTATGAAGTTTCCTATCAAGGTAATCAAGTTGTATATAAAAATTCATGTTTGACAGTCTATTAATACCTACATGTACCTGATGGTTACACTTGAATAAACATTCACTTAAAACAGACCGACAAAACCAACCGATTATTATTCCCAGCCATCAGAGCGCAGATTTATTATCTCCTCTTAACACATTCTTCATTCAATTATCATGTCATGTAATTTATTGGCCACTTCTGCTTCACTTCAAAAGGCTTCTCTTCTAATTATTTTCCTTTCATTAGAAACCATACACTAACAATAAGATGTCCGCAATAACAGATCAACGAAAAATATAATGGTCAGTGATCCAAATGACAACAAATGTTATAGCTGTATTCACCTGGTAAGTTGACCACGGTCCAAGTTATTTTTTAATGACTTCTATAAGTTTTATACTTGTACTCCAGGTTGGCTGTTCACTGTAATGTGACAGAGATGAATGTGTTCCTAAGTTGCTCTACCATGTTATCGAAGTTGACATCCAGCACTTCAAACAAGATTGTCTCTGTATTTTCGCAATCAACTGAAGGCTGACGGTGAAGCCCCCTGAGCCGAGATTGTCGTAAATATCACAGGGACGTAATTCTCTCTCTCATCCTGTTATTTTCAAAGACTCTGCCAAGTTTCTTTGATTCAATGTCATCTATGATGAAATGATATTTCCATAATTGGGCTAAATAGCCACAAGCTGTTGGCAAAGTGATAATTTTCTGAACTCAAGGACGCAGGACAGACAGAATAAAAAAAACAAAATAGCTTGTTATAATTCAATATAACACTTCACGCCCTCACAAACTTTGTATGTCAAAATGATTATATGCTCTTGACATTTCTGACGATCTTCTTTACAAGTTCCAATTCAAAATTTAAGTGAATAAACCATATTCAACTCATCCAGCATTCATTAACAAAACGGCTTCATAATCCTCAAATTAATCCATTGTGGATTTTTTATATTTAAAGGCAATAAACGAAATTCATCCTTTGCTTTTCACTTAAACAGAACCTTTTACTCTACGCAAATAAAATGATATAAGACAGTTCTATAGCTCAGCAGAAACCTCACAAATATATTCAAATAGGCTTTTAATGACCAGTTTATTCAAAGGGGTCATTGTCAATGCCTTTGCCTTGACCCGAGTCAACTGTTATAGCCCTTATAATGAATGAGATTATATGCAAGACATAACTTTGATCTAGACTTAAAGGATATCAATTTAAAGTATTATTTTCTATCCTAATAAATCTGATTTTGATCTTTTTTTTAATATTTTTTTTATTTTTATTTTAGGCTAACAAGAAGGCATACAAATAATTTCTTCCCCTCTAGAAGTGAATCGTCTATGAATATGTTAACAATTTTAACATGTTAGAACTTGAAAGCAACAGTAACATCAGTATTCTTAGCTTTAAAATATTGGATTTCTTTTTTAAAGATAGGTTGCCAGGCAACGAAACATACGCCCACAGCAGCTAAATCGTCCGGGCAGTCAACAAGGGTTGTCGCATATTTTAACTTTTTTTGCTAATGAAACATTTGTAATACACTAAAAACTGATTAAGAGTAACGACTCATTATGTAATTATCAGAAAATCATTAGAATTTGATTGCTTTTTATAAAGTGTTACCCCACGCTAACAATTAGTATATACATGAAACATTTAATATCATGGATTTAGCTGTTCAGTTATCAAAATTCATTGAAAATCAAAATACTTGTTCGTTTCAACACCTTAAACTCTGTGTATCAATCTAAAGTCAATCGGATGATAAGTTTAGCCTCTATAGCGTAACAAGATTTTTTGAAGTTATCAAGGGAGATAACTCTGGCAATAATTATTTTAAATCTCTGAAAATCAATAGGCTTCTTTGTCTCATGACCCTAAACACTGTGTGTTAATTTAAAGTCAATCGGATATTAACTTTGGCCTCTAGAGCTTCCACAAGATTTTTTCGAAGTGATCAAGGGCCATAACTATTGCAGCAATTATTGAAAATCACTGAAAATCGATAGATGACTTAGTCTCATGACTGTAAACACTATGTATAAATTTGAAGTCAATCGGATATTAACTTTGACCTCTAGAGCATCCACTGTGTATAAATTTAAAGTCAATCGGATATTAATTTTGGCCTCTAGAGCGTCCGCAGGATTTTTTGAAGTGATCAAGGGACATAACTCTGGCACTAATTATCGGGAATCGCTGAAAATCAATAGGATTCTTTGTCTCATGACCTTAAACACTGTGTATAAATTTAAAGTAAATCGGATATTAACTTTGGCCTCTAGAGCGTCCACAAGATTTTTTTGAAGTGATCAAGGGCTATAACTCTGGCACTAATTATCGGAAATCGCTGAAAATCAATAGGCTTCTTCGTCTCATGACCTTAAACACTGTGTATAAATTTAAAGTCAATTGGATATTAACTTTGGCCTCTAGAGCGTCCACAAGATATTTTCAAGTGTTCAAGGGCCATAACTCTGGCACTAATTATCGGAAATCGCTGAAAATCAATAGGCTTCTTCGTCTCATGACCTTAAACACTGTGTATAAATTTAAAGTCAATCGGATATTAACTTTGGCCTCTAGAGCGTCCACAAGATATTTTGAAGTGATCAAGGGCCATAACTCTGGCAGTTATTATCGAAAATCGCTGAAAAACAATAGGCTTCTTCATCTCATGACCTTAAACACTGTGTATAAATTTAAAGTCAATCGGATATTAACTTTGGCCTCTAGAGCGTCCACAAGATATTTTGAAGTGATCAAGGGCCATAACTCTGGTAGTTATTATCGAAAATCGCTGAAAAACAATAGGCTTCTTCATCTCATGACCTTAAACACTGTGTATAAATTTAAAGTCAATCGGATATTAACTTTGGCCTCTAGAGCGTCCACAAGATATTTTGAAGTGATCAAGGGCCATAACTCTGGTAGTTATTATCGGAAATTGCTGAAAATCAATAGGATTCTTCGTCTCATGACCTTAAACACTGTGTATAAATTTAAAGTAAATCGGATATTAACTTTGGCCTCGAGAGCGTCCACAAGATTTTTTGAAGTGATCAAGGGCCATAACTCTGGCACTAATTATCGGAAATCGCTGAAAATCAATAGGCTTCTTTGTCTCATGACCTTAAACACTGTGTATAAATTTAAAGTCAATCGGATATTAACTTTGGCCTCTAGAGCGTCCACAAGATATTTTGAAGTGATCAAGGGCCATAACTCTGGTAGTTATTATCGGAAAACGCTGAAAAACAATAGGCTTCTTCGTCTCATGACCTTAAACACTGTGTATAAATTTAAAGTCAATCGGATATTAACTTTAGCCTGTAGAGCGTCCACAAGCAATTGTGGACGCCGGACCGACGGACCGACGGACCGACGGACGGACGGACGGGGGCGACGACAATATACGACCACATTTCAATGTGGGCGTATAAAAATTGATGATGACCTAAGATTAAAAGTAGACCTAAGTATTGTTTGGAGTCTTTCCTTTTTTCATTTTTGTCATCAAACTTCGAACTATAGTAAAGTTAAAGGACACACAATAAAGGACACACAATATGCAGACTAATCTGTATGAATAACTACACTTTTTCGGCTATATTAATATCAAAAATATCTGTCATGTTAATAAATAGTAGGTAAATGTCAAAAATTGCTTTATAAGCCAATAACATATTAACCAGATACTACTTCTTAAATAGTACTGGTACTTAAAACAATTATATCAATCTGTTCATTATAATCTACTTTATAGTTTTCACTAGAATACTCCTGATTGACAGAGAAGATGATTGGGCTTACATTGGCTACACTTACATTCTTCCTGCTAGTCTTTCCCCATGAAATAACATTTGCATGAATGGTGCTTGGGTAATTTAGGGATTAACCATATGGTGGCGGTTCTAGTTATTTTGATGAGGACATAAAAGCATTGGTAGAAGGCCCAAAAAAAGAAAACCCATAAGCTTAGGTACACGATCATTCTACTTATCTCTGTACAATTACCTACAATATCTGGATCAAGCTCACAACCATAGAGGTCAAACCTTACAGAGCAGATATTCAAACCAATAAAAAGAGAGCAGGTTGGATTCAAAAATAATCATCCAGCAACTTTTCTTCTACTTGCTTATGTAGGATAACATGACAGAAATTTCCCCGCTGTCGAGGGTTCTTTGATGTGCACGGCAATAAGCTTGTGGTCAGACTTCAGTTTTCATATCATCAAAATAACTTGATGTTTTTTCGCCATCCTGCACCAATGTGGTTCCCATTCTTTTGGAAAGACCCCATCCCAGCAAAGCATATGTTTGCCTAATTTTAAGAAATACCTTATAACTCTAATCGAATAGTTTATTTTTAGAAAAAAATAAATAATACTGCGCAGACATTATTGAAAGATGTCCTAAGACAGCTTGTACAGGCATGTAAAAATATTGACGCCTTCGGTAGTAGTGCTTGTATTGATATTCATATGTCCGTGTACAAATATAGTAAAATGTAGGTTGTGAATATGATTGGTAGGCAGTGTGGGAATATCTTCACCTTTACAATCCAAAGAAAACTATTCAGTCAAATAAAAGGAGAGCTTAGTAAATAGAGAGTATATAATATGGTATATATTAGTAAGTATTTAAACTGATGGTATATATAAATATATTAGTCATATCTACACTATAGATCTGTATGTACACCTGGGTTTTTTATTTATCTACCTATTTCTATTGGACCTATAATAACACTTGTGTTAATCCTTTAACTGTTAGAAATAAATAGATTTACTCTTAACTTATAGTCGTGATGAAGTATTGAAGTGATGAATGAAATTCATTGTACATTTCTGATCAATACAATGCTGTGGGATGAGGATCTTAACTTATTTGTACCTATAGGTAATTTAGTCTTTTCAAATGGAATGTGCTAACAAGTACAGATCTGGGATGTGCTACATCCATGATCAGCTACATCCATGATCAGCATCCCCTTCAATTTGCATTTTTAGAAAACTAAAACTTTATAAATGAAATGCATTAGAAAGTGCAAAAACAGACATTTAACTGTAGCTGGAAAGGGATAGGGGATACCAATTATAAAGGGGGATACTAAATGGTGAATGCCCATATTAGATAACAATTTTATTGACATGAAGACTGGAGATGTAGAGGGGAGTGAAGAGAGACATCAGGCGTCACTTTTGGTATACATACACTTGTATAAGAACTTATGTCCGCAAGAATGAATTTGAAGGTTCAAAGACCTCTACTTAATAGAATTCAAGCAAGCTTTGTTAAATTCATAGCCACAAAAAAGCACAACAACTGAATTGAGAGTTATTCTTAGCCTAGTACATACCTTTTTATTTTATTTATAAATATAATTGTCAAATTACTGAAGGACTTTCATGACTTGGGTACCAAAACTTCATAGTACTATCTTTACTATCCAAAATTGATTTGCCTTCAAGGTTGGACAATCCTGGGGCATGGGGATGTGTGTTAAACTATTTGGACCAGGCAATTGAACAACATTCAAACTCTCACGAACTATTCTTCAAATCTAATGTTTCATCTGGAATGTGCCGAACTCATTTTATCAGCCATATCTAGCTCTCGTATATACCATCATAGGTATATTTTCATGCAAACTGTATATTTAACATTTACCAATATTCTATCCATATAGATAACAAAATGTCATCGATTGATACATGTGCAGCAGACGCCATATCCACAGCAGACGGCATATCCACAGCAGACGGCATATTCACAGCAGACAAACTGTATACTGGTACACATGTTCCACATATTCTATTTAAAGTTGGCCCCACACAAAATAGAATTTCATGAAAAAGCAATTTTACTTTTAATTAGGTACTCCATAGTAAAATTCTGCTTGCATTAATATGCAATGTTCCGTGTTATTATCAATTGATTGTTAAGGAATATAAGTCTGGGTAAAGGATTGCTATAACTCTGTTTAACCTGGGTAAAGGATTGCTCTAAACCAGTTTAACCTGGGTAAAGGATTGCTATAACCCAGTTTAACCTAGGTAAAGGATTGTTTTAAACAGGTTTACCTGGGTAAAGGATTGCTAACCTAGGTAAAGGATTGTTTTAAACAGGTTAACCTGGGTAAAGGATTGCTATAACCTAGTTTAAACCTGGGTAAAGGATTGCTATAAACCAGTTCAACGTGAGTAATTGATTGCTATTATATTAAAACCATAGCAATGTGTAGTTTGAAAAGATGAACAAATAGCTGTATAATGACTTTTTTAATATTACAATCCAATACAATAGATAATGAAACAATAATTGAATATTAATGTGAATCAGCCTATAGTTATCCATTAATAAAATGATTACCAACAGCATCACATGTGTCCATTAAGGCAAAAAACCAAATTAATTTATAAACCATTATTTTAATGTTATTTTAAGTCAATTGTTTTTACTGATACAATTTTTGAATAATTTATATTATGGGCATTTCTATTGAACTGTTTAGGTTATTAATATTTATTTTTTCCAACTGAATGGAATTGGAAAAACCTTACCAAATGTGTGAGTCATCACTAATGTCCAATGTCTGTAAAAAATTAAAGACATTTATTTTCAACTTGCTGAGTCTATCAAAGATTTCATGACAATCTAAGCATTTGAATTTCAACAGATTTTATGTTTAATGCAGGATTTCACTAAACAACACCCATTTCAATTCACATGATTTGATATTAACAATAAATGTTGTCTCACTGGTTCTTTGATTTTGCCATTCAAGTTTTTGTCTACTTATTATTTTATTTGATATACACTTCATGTGGGTGTATGCTATGTTGCATGGAAACCCATTTCATTAATCTCTTTACATGTCATCAACTAAATTATAAAGAACATAGGACTTGGCTATTCAAAATAAATAGCTAATATTTTTCTAATCATTTATCAAGCAAATAATATAAATGTATTGCATATTAGTCATCCACATTCAAGCATGGCCAGTTGTGCTATTAATGGACTCATCTTAAGTACACACAATTTCAGTCTAATTCACATGTTGCTGCGGATAATTAACACCCAGCTATTATGCAAGTTCACATTATCACTCTCATATTATATCATTATATCACTAAAGACTACAGCCTCCCACGCACACACAGCATCACTGATACCAATATAAAATGTCACATTAGTTCGACAAATAACTGAGTTGTGGGCACATTTGTAGTGCAAATTTTCAGAATCATACAATGACATAAATGGGCTGCTGAATGGTAGAATTTTGAAATCTATGCATGTGGTCAGACTTCTGAAATGTACAGAAATTTCAAATGTGTATGCCAAATTAAATTTTGTGAAACATATACAAGAAGAGCAAATTCTACCCCAGGACAGTGGAGGAGATAGCATTTAATATACAAATGTTAAGTATTTTGCAACTATGGTATGTGAAATATAAATGTTTCAATCCCGATTTCATTCACAGCTCCAGACCAGTGTTGTCTTCTATTTTCAAAAATTTTTGATAATAAACCTGGCCATTGGGTGAGAACTAACTTCACACAGCTTTAAACTATCATATGACCAACAAAATGATCCATTACCAAAAGAAAACAGACAGGATCCATAGTGAATTCAGGGTCCTTGGGGGTCATTTAATTTAGATTATGTGAAGAGTTAGCAGAAACAGGGTCATAAATCTCTTGACCCTGGAACCACATTTTCCTGATGGTCATCAAGGTGGCTGGCTGCTGTATATCTATCATCTCTTGACCATTAGATACCACCCACTACTGTCCACTTAACACCTCATAGTGGTCACTACACTTTTATAAAGGATCAATTCAAATCTCTAGTGGTACTTGGCCATTCAAATTCTTGAGATAGTCCCTCTCTCTTACACTATTTATCAACTGTATGAATGGCCATCTTCTTTATCATCTTTTCTAAATAAAACCTCTTAAAATGCCTATTTTTTATTCTGAGATAGTGGGAATACATAGGGTAATTCATTTAATAAATCATAACAGTAACAGCAATTCAGGTCAGACTATTCTCAGGTAAATTTGATTCAAGAAGAAGTAAAGAAAGAAATGAAAAGTGGAAACCAGCTTGTACTATAACTCACAATCTGGGATTGTCTTTCTGCTTTAATGCTAACTAATCAGTCTCAAAAACGATCTCTAAAGACTAGGTCACACTACAAATGGTACCCAGTTTGCAGTATGTGGAAACCAGCTTGTACTTTCAACTCACAATCTGGAATTATCTTTCTACTGATGTAAATCGGTCTCAAAAACAATCTTCAAAGACTAGATCACTCAACAAATGGTACCCAGTTTGCAACAATGGACTTGTTTGAACATGCAGCCTTGAGCTTGCTTCTGTTTGGCTTAGCAAGCTTAAACATATGTGTTCAAAACTTTGAATGAGGATTCCATTGTACAAAACAATTAGTTATGGTGATGATGAAATCTACTTATGAAAGTTAATGATTCATAAATTATTATCTTACATACCATTCATTCAAACTTCGTACATTGGTCGTGTTCTAGATATCTATGAGAATTTTTTACCCATTTAGAATGTTTGTACTACCACTAGTGAATACAATCAAACTCAAAGGGATATTATCTATAAAAAATATTCTTGGGTAACTATAGATAGCTTAGATATAATGCTTCTGAGAATTGTATGGCGTGACTGATCACACTTGCTTTTCACACAACATTCACAACCAATAAAGAAATTTGTTCTTTAAGTCAATAATAAAATGGAGTCATATTTTAACGATTAGTAATAGAACATAATAGTTGTAACTCCTACAATTGAACTGTATGTCAAAGGACAAAATGTTGGCTATATTTATTGTTATGCATTGTATGAGTTTTTTTATAACAGTAAGATAAGAACTTTGATTCAAAGTAAATCAGCCATATGTGTAGAATGACCTAATGACATATATTTTACAACTTATTACTCTTGGAGCATTGTGATTTTTTTCCAAGTAATTAATCTAATCGTCATGTTACAAGCAATTTCTTTACAAACATAACAATATAAGTTCTTAAACTGATTTGAGCATAAATTTTCGGAAGCTTTCACACAAAATATAAGTATATGCTAGTTCTGTATGTATAAACTAATTATACTGTGAATGTGAGGAAGAATATTTTAGGGAACAAAAGATGGAACTTTAATATAGGTTTAAACACAATCCATAAAGGGCTTGTCTTTTATTTATGCATTTCTTTATTAGATTTGTGAAAGGGAAACGAAATTTAATGGTAATGTGTAAGCACTATTAGCCCTTGTCTTTTGATCATATGTTCGCATGCTAACAAATCAAATTTTGAATGAAAGGGAAAGAATTATTTTTAGTGTTAAAAATTATGTCCCAGATAAAAAGACATAATATTTGACTGATTGCAGCTGAAGTGCTACATAAACATCAATTACAAATTTTATAACCATCAGTGAGCATATTAGTGAACGAGGGTGGATATTTTTCCAACCTTTGAAATAAATATTCACATCAAACATGCACACATGCCCATTATCTTAATGGCAACTATCAATGGAACCAAAAAAAATCTCAGAACTTTTATCATTATTGATAATCAATGAACAAACACACTTGTTAAATGAGACCGCCCACTTGTTTTTGATATTATCAGATTACTCTTGTATATAGACCAAACAGCTTACAACCAAGACCAAATAACAATGGCCTACTAGCCTGGCCAATTATCGGGTCATGCTAACCTTGTTGTAAATAGAACAAGTGGATATAAGGACACACCCGTTCACACATGGCCTGGAAATCTGATGCCAAAATGTACAAACATTGGTGTTACCACTGACTGACGCAACTCAGCAATTGATAGAATGCTCAGCTTTCTTACATTACTGGCGATTTGATTTAATCACATTTGTGGCCCTCTATGGCTAATATGAAATTATGGGATATCAATAAACATGAGGAAAGAACGAAAAGTGGCAAAGTTAGCTTTAAAAAAAAAAACCAGTGGATCCATATACTCCTTCAATACTTTATTCAGCAACAAAGCTAGGGTATGGCGGTGTTGTTTTTGGCCTTCATGCATATTAAAGACATTTTATGTGGCATCCCTAATCTTTTCTGGTATACCCAGTGTTAAATGCAGGTCAACACACACAAATTGTATATAAAAATTGTCCTGGGGCACACCAAACTTCCATTCATATTGTACCCGCTAGTAGACGTTAGAAATATTGAATAACCAAATAGTGCCTACTCATCAATATGAGGCCAAATACTATATGTAAAAACGTTTACTGTTTTGTAACGATATCTCACATCTCTCTAAAGGCCATCAAAAGGTCAAAATTACATACCTTAATATCAATAAATAATTTCCAGATTTGTGTAAAGTAAGGAACAGAAGTAGACCTAAACTATTTTTATCAGCCATATTGAATAATTGTGGTGGTTCTCCCTTTTCAACACATTTACATTATACAATAGTAGTACATCGACTGTAAATTTTGCGAAATTCCAGAGTAAATAAAATGTTGCATCAGGTGTTTTAGAATGAGTAAACATATTCCTACCCATGCACAATACTGGACATTATTGTATTTATAATTGGAGCAAGGCCTTGGACCTTTAAATGCAATTATATTTCATAACTTACAAATGCATTTTAGATGGCATTTTAAAAAAAAAACAAAGTTTAAGAATTTTATAGAAAAATTGGCAAAGTTTGAATTTTAATTATAGAAAGGGACCTGTGGAATTGATGAATACACAGATCAGATTTCATAGCTTTTCATGATGACTTTTCAGTAAATGTTCCAAAAAGATTTATCCAAATAACTGTCCAAATATCATCTTTGATATCAACATCATCCTCAGACCCCTCACCTTAAATTTTAGTACAAATAGGGTGAAAGTTTACCAGAAGTTATACCTTAATTTAATATAATCACCATAGAAATGTCAACATGGAGACATTGAAAATGTCACATAAGGTAAGGGCAAAAGGATGGTCGATTTGTATTATCAAAAATCTAAATATTATCTCCATCATTTCTACATCAATGAATTTTATTTTATCAATCTCTTCGTACCTATAGTTAATTAATGTAAGGCATCCATATTGGATTACATGCTAAACAAATTTAGTCATGGAATAATGTGACACAGATTGACTGTAAAACCATCCCTAATTGGTCCCTTTACATGAAGTTCAAGGGTCATTAGGCATACATTAAACCTGTGAACTTTAATTTCCTCTTTGACAACCAACTGGTTACTATTCATGTCAAGAACGTTTAATTCTCTGACATTTCTTTCAACAAACAAAAAAAACCTTGCTATTTTGAATGGTTTGGTGGAGAAACAACCGATTAATAGAGAGATCAGTAGGCTACAGCCATATGGCTATGAATGTCCTTGAATTGTATCAAAAACACACAATAGTAAATTTCCTTCAGTAAATTTGTGGGAGTTTTAACAGAGCAGATTAAGTTAGGGATAATCACAAGTAATTTGGGATAAAGCTGCCTCAAACACTTTTCAGCACCTATCTGCCATTACATTCTCTTAGCATTATGATTTGAACATGGAGTCATATCAAATCAAGGACATTCTAATGGAAAGGCTATCACTTCACTTCTTAACTACCATAGCACCCAAACATAGTAGATTTGTGTTATTCTGGGTTGGATTTTTGTTTTGTTTACCTTGTCCACTCAATTTTTTCAGTCCATAATAATTAGAGATCTTTACAACAGCTAATTCATCCCTACTATTTTCTCATGCTAATTTTTCATAAGTGTAGTTTATTAAGGTAGCCCTTACACAAAAGATTCACTCAATGTATTTCATTAACTCATTAGCAGAGCTTAGGAATTTCTCTGTGGTAGCACAATTAACGTAATTACATGTAGGCTATGTTCTAAACGGCCTTTAGATTTAATACAAATTTCCATGATTGACATCCCTACACCATTTGAATACTGTTCAAACAAATAGTTACTACAGCATGCCAAGACTCAATAAAGCGGACCAGGTGATAAATTCTGAGTGTGTATGTACATTTTGCGAGGTCAGGCCAATCCCACACACATAACATCACTCATACCTTACTTAAATTAATTGATTGTTTATGTAGTGTAAGGAAACTAAAATAAATTATCCTCAAAATAGACAAATCCTTATAAGGTTGGATTTACACACAAAAACATCCGTGAGGTCAGAGTTGTGTGTGTAGCTGACAATATTATTGTCGTCATACCAATGAAATATTGCACTGTGTACGCCTACATATCAATTTTTTTTAGTAAAGTACTCAGAGGTAACTATTTCTTGTACAATGTATTAAAGTAAAAGTTTCAGGTACAGTTATGATAAAACTGGTTAATTCATGAAAAATACACTCTCGATAAGCAATAGTTATCAGTCTTGTACAACTATCTGAAGAATAAAATTCCATAAATACATAACCCAATCTAACATATTGTTGACCATTTCCAAACTGCTCAATATTTAAAATCAAAACTTTCAGGCATGGCAAACAGAGCAATCATTTCGTGAAATTTTGAGATTGCATTTACATATTTATAATCAGTTCTGTTCTTGAAATTCGGGACTTCTCCTTAATATTTGTGATATAGTTGACATGAAAATGTATTCTAGACAATAACATGTGAAAAGCTCAAACCCTCCATTATGTGGAGGATTAGAATTTTAACTATTAACCGTTTTATTAAAAGTCAAATAGTTGATTAAAACCATCTTAAATGTAGCAATATGCACACAAAATTCTACAGTTTTAGTCTGCATATTTGAATGGAGAGGGAAGCCAATCCTAGCTCAAATAGAATGGTTCAGCCATGCTTGTTTGTGTTCTAACACAATTTTTTATTGGTTCTTGAGCAAATAACATAATACTAGTTTCCCCAATTGTGTACGAAAAGTGTCAAGAGATAATGTTATTGATAACAACACAGATTTCTGAAGCACCTTGACAACCTCTCTATATAACATACATAATCTTGCCTGTACAATATACTACACTACAACAGTCACATTGCTGCAATGTAAATAAGTTTTAGAGTGTGCGGCAATGGTTGAATGATCATACAAGCATATGGCTACAGTGTACACTACCAATGTTACCTACCTCCACAAAAACACCTCAAAACTTTTCCTAAAAAGTTTCTTTGATTGAATAAGGGGTCCACAAAAGGTAGTAGAATATCCTTTCACAGTGAAAGTAGTCCAAAGATGGTGTAAAGAACAAGTTGAAAGAGTCTGTGTAGAACAGAACTCCAAGGTTTGTCAGTGAAATCTGATCCTCTTCTTCAACCTACAGTTACTGTGAAGCCATATTTATTTTTCACTGTGCTAAAAATAGGTTGTTGGTAGACTCTCTATCATACCCCTGCTGTTTTCTTCAACTTTGTTCGAAGTTGTTAAGTTATTCATTTGAGGGTAGGCTGACAATTTCACAAACATAGGTTAAATAAAAAATGTAAATCAATCAAGAGCAAAGGATAAAACCCTTTATTTTTCATAAATGTATTAAACCAATTTATCTTTAAGCTCCCGATAAGCCAAAGGACTTTTATTTTCTAAAATCATACATCAAATTAGTTAATTTTTTTAGGAAGTTAATGCTATTTAAAAATTCAAATTGGTTCTATTGCTTTGACACGGCCATCTTTATGTGTCTTAAGAAGTATATGAATAAAAATTACACATTATTCATACAAGCTAGACCATTGTCGGTGCAAGATTTTTTTATGCTCAGATATAAAGGCCTCCGCACACGAGCGCATTTTGCGTACGCATTTAGCGCCGCGCTAAATGCGTACGCATTTGACGCAGAAATACGGCGTCCGCACACGAGCCGAAAACGACGCTGCGCGAAAGCTACTGCGGCAAGTGTGTCGTTCACGTGACCACCACTCATCCGAAAATGGCAGCGGTCTCGAATTTCTACGCATTTTGTATCATATAGGCAAGGATATTCTTGCCATAAATCGACGATTTTATCCTCTAAAATTGCGTCACTGACGAACTCACTGGGTGCCGCCATTTTGCAGTAGTTATGACGCATGCGCATTGACGACGAATGAAACGCAAATAGCGCTGAGTCGCCCGCACACGAGAGCGCAGTTGGCGCTGCGTCAAAAAATATCAAACATGACAGATATTTGGCGAACGTCAAAATGCGCTCGAAAATACCCCCGCACACGAGCCGAAAATGACGCTGCGCCATTTGCGTACGCAGTTTTCGGCTCGTGTGCGGGGGCCTTAACAAGTATTCTGAATGATCCACTTCATTAATTTGTTTTCAACAAATCAACAAAAGATAACAGATGATACAATTAAGTCTCATTTATTATTTTTGGAATGTAGCATCTTGCAGCTCACATTTTTCCCCCACTTTTAAAAGCTTGCCAAACGCTAAATAAGCTTTGATTATATAGTATAAGTACAAGTCAAAGCAACCTTAATAACTTAAGTCAACTGTTAAAATCCAGACTAGATCTGGTATTGGCTTTTGTCCATCTTCTCCAAGTGCAAAAAATAAACTCCAAAGATTATAACGTTACTTAATTATTGTAACTTGTAGGATATTGACATCAGTTTTTACAAAACATACAGAAATAGCTAACATATCTAAACAGAAAAATAAACAAACAATATTTAGATATAGTGTAACATAACAAATTCTTACATCTTCTGGGAGGTCCAACTTCTTTAGTTATTATAATAGAGTTGACATTGAAGTTCAAATTAAAAGATTTATTAAAATGATATGCGATTGAGGAAAATCCTTTTAACCAATTCAAATAGAAGAAGAATTCACAAAGTAAGCAATAATCATGACTAACTTTTTTATGTGATTATGCATGTCGTCATTGAATGTAATAAACCCACATCAAATTTATGTAATAAATCCTCCGGGGGGGACAAACAGACAAAAAGACAAAATCCAGATCATAGTCAATGCACTCCCTTAATTGAAAACAATCAAAATAATAATCAATAGTGAAATAGTATCAAGTGCCCTGATAGATTAATCATACTCTGTCCCATAAACCTACATTTCATTTATGTAATAAATCCTCAGGGAGGGGGAACAAATAGACAAAATCCAGATCATAGTAAATGTACTCCCTTAATTGAAAACAATCAAAATAATAATCGTGAAATAGTATCATGTGCCCTGATAAGATTAAGCATACTCAGTCCCATATCACGTACTTGACAACATTATAACTTTATTATAGGCTAAAGTCTATTCTTATTAATTTTCAGTTTTCAAATAATCACACTTTTCAAATTATTTAAATTCCAATAGCTACACTACTATAAAGAGTTATAAATTGGATACATACATGTATATACTTGTAGGCTACCTTAAATTGTACCTTAAAGGAAGCTGAGGTAAATATAGGTATTTAAATATACTATACATGAAACATGATGTCAATGTAAACTGGTATGTAAGCAACAAAGTTCAAGAAAAACAAGTTTCTCTAAGTAAATACATCTTTTGAAGGAAGATCTACATTTTCATACTATGTACCCTTTTTTCAGTCGATTAAGCAGTTTTTCATCTTTTAAAATAAGCTTACATTGTTGTATGGAAAATGATTTTTAAGATAAAAATTTTACTGATAGAAAAATGTTTCAAGTCTTCATGTTAAAATATGAACACGGAGGCATTTGAAATTAATTATCAATAATTAAACTGTTATGACCTAGTTACTGTACTGGACCTGAAACTATTTAATAACTGAGCAATTATAGAATGTATAGGCATATCAAAAATTGATACATTTACTGAATCCCAAATAATAGACTTTAAAAACATGTACCAGTAGCCTACTGTTCAGATTTTTTTTCTGACAAGAAAATCACGATTTTGTGCTTAAATAATGATAAAGTGTCTGACAATTGCTTTATATTTTATTTGGATTTCCCTAATCAACCATTTTCTGCTGAGATAAATCATCCATCAATTCTAAACTTGATAGGGTGTCCATTAAAAATGGATAAGATGAGACCAATAAGATTTCCATCATCCCTGCTGTATTCTATTAAAATAGCCAGACAGCGTATTTTTTTTGTCATCAATAAAACAGCCAATGATTAATGTTCTCAGATAGCTTTCGATAAAATACATCGTTATGGTTACATCAAACACCCACAAGATTATTAAATTAACTGCCTCCAGAAGTAACAATATCCATAACGATTTTTCTATTATTGACAGCATCAATAATTGTTATCTTGAGATAAATATCAAAGAATATATAGAAAAGCATATTAATGAAAATAATATATGAAATTTCAGTTGAGGACTCTTCTCATTGTAACTTGTTTGTTTCCTTTAAATGATTATTTTTTTTACATGGGTGGATTGTTTGGGAAGAGGGGGTATGTGGTGTAGCCCCTTGTCACCAGTCTTTTCTCTTTAAAATTCTTGAACAATTATCTGAAGTAATTTTGATAGTTAGGAAATCATTTCAAAGTCATCAAAATAAATGGTGTCTGTTCAAACAGTCACTGTCAATGACCAGACAATACAATCACATCAATGTTTATTGTAATCTACATTTAATAGACATCCATGGCCATTTCTAATCATTATTGCGTCTACAAGAAGACATGGGGCATGTCAAACAATATCTTACAAAAACATTTATGATTATTAATACCAAGCTATATGGATAAGATTGAAAGTTTGAATTCTTTCTAAGCTGTTCTTTTTTTTAAAATCTTGATCAAAGATCTATAGAAGTGAGATATGTTTGAAAAGTATTTGTAATACAGGTACATGAACCAATGTATATTAATTGAGGTAAGTGTTAATTACCTGTATAGACATAATTAGCTAAAAAAAAAAAGGTCCACTCAGCTACTGGATACACATCTACTATCCAAGTTTGTGTATTACAATGTGTATTGATAAAATAAATAGGTGTATATTGGGGGTGTTATACACAAATTGGCCTATGTGTATTGAAAACTATCCCCCATACATGCATTTGTCTATGTGTATTCAAATCTTTCCCATATAGTACTACCATAATATCAGATGGTTCTGTGGAAGCGGACAGACGTAAAACCACCAGCTTAAGTAAGTAAGATCAGATGGTTTGTGTATTAGTTTTTGTCTTGCTGAATTGACTGAAATAAAACCATCTCAATCTTCACACAGAGAATGATTTAAGAAAGTATATAGATCTATGTTCTATATCCATTTTCAAGTCCAAATCTAAGCTATGTAAAGTACATTAGAGTGGTAAATGATTGAATTTTGTAGCAATATATAAATGAATAATTGTCATTAATTAGTATTATAATCTATTTAAATCACTGTGTATGCATTGGGCAAATATAGAACAGATATCAGCCGATATTAGTGCTTTCAGATTACCAGACTAATTCATCAATACACATCATTTAAATGGCAATTGTTTAAGTCCAAATTTAAAAATCTCTGTGGGCTCTAGGCTTACTATTATCAATATAAAACAAACAGTAAACTTTAACACAAAGGTATATTTTGTATCAATAATAAATTATTCTTATTTGCTTTACAATTAATGTGTATACTGCATGTCTGAAGATCTGATTTTTTCTATAATAAATGTCTATACTGAAAGTCTGACAAGCTATAATAAATTAAACATGAACATAAAATTCTGTCACAATGTTCAAGTGTGGTTTAATTCTGGCTATAAGATATGTGATAGATCTACAAGTAATCTGGTATGTTCCGCATATCCATGTTTGAGAATCTTTAATGGTCACTGAAGTGGACAATATATTAAATAAATTTGAATGTACTTACCAGTTCATTGCTCATTTGAGGAACACATGTTGTCATCACCTGAAGAAAACAAATCAAAAACGTTAATTAAAATTCAAGAAATCAGAAGCCAATAATTGGTAACAATAACAAATTGGTCAGTGCTGTTCTTAAAAACCGGCTGAAGTCAATGTATTGTAAATAGGAGCCTGTTATAGGGACCACTTCCTAAATTGTCTTAACCAAAATTAGTATGTAACTGAGTTACGTTTTCGTGCATACATATTATGCCCAATAAACATAGCACTGTTTTTTATTGTAACATTGCCCTCATCAATGCATACTTTAATATATTCGAGTCACAATCCTATTCCTAATTTTTTTCCTGATATATCAAAGCATTATCCACAAAAATGTTTATTTGAGGATTTTTAAAACTAATACATTATGTCACTGGGCGTTGTCTTCACGAACAATAAATACATGACATTCTCATTACATAAACATATGGCATGCAGATCTTTATGATTCTCTCCTGCCATGTTGCTCCTGGCAACCACTTGCTGATCAGAAGGTAGTTCTGATAAATACTACTTGCTAAAGATAAAACACCTGATAAAAGGCCATATAAAGTTTCTCATAATTTCAAAATTCCTCAAATCTGTAAACATTTTTGGGGTCGAACATGTAGTGATCTTCATGATTTTGTGTTCTATTCAAGAGCAATGTTTAATGAATGATATTGTGGGTCCATGTTTCATGGTCACTAGGTTAATCATTATAAGCATACAAATATTTGACACAGCAATGGTTAATTACAGAGACAGAGAGACAAACAGGGTTTAACATCCACTCAACACATACCAGGTCATTCTAGGATTAACATGATACATGTACCCGTGTGATAGACTAGAGGAATCCTTGCACTGAAACCACATGAATTGGTTCAATGCAATTCATGGTCTAAATCCCCCATCACCACCCGATGACTACTGGCAATGAAATTGAATCAATTTAACAAAAATCTTAGTAAGATCAAAGTTGTTGGTCAGTTTGGTATACATACAGTTGTATAAATCACACAGAATTCATAATTGGCTATATTATCACTGCCATGTTGCCACATAATCATAAATTTCTGAAGCATTGTTGAAAAATTTGTAACATTATTTTAAAATATTTTATTTATTTCATTATTAGTTGTCATGCGATAATGTCTCATTTTGACATTCAGGTGAGCATGACCAAAGAACACAAATATTTGCTACGTTGTGGGATTTCAAAAATGCATTAATTAAAAATCAGGATACATACACCTTGTTGATTTATCAGGCTGTTCCCTAAAAGACATACAATGTTTAGCCTTAGATTAAATTATTACTGAGTGAAAATGATTTAATTCCTGAAGTTTTTGAACGGGGAGAGTGTTTAGGAGACTATCAACAAAGTCAGATTGAATATTCCTGCCTATACATGTATAATTGTGATATTGGTCTGGCCTGTTTTATAATTTATAGTGCATCCACATATAGCACTGTTGGCTGTCATTTATCCCAGAAGATGATATAAAGAGCAAGCAAGAAAACTATAACCTAGTCATTTTAAGCTAAAGGGCCGGTCACACAGGCTTCCGCGAGTTGATCACGAGTGTATCGCGAGGAAGAACTGTCAAACGCGAAGTAAGCGCGGTCACAAGTGAATGACACGTGAATGAAACGTGGTGGACTCGCGAATAACAAGTGCGCACACGCGCGAAAAATTTTACACGCGCACGGAGTCCGATTTTATTTTTGAGCAGCACAAAAATTAGGCGCAACGGCCACCGCGTGTCGCACACGTGGTGTAAACGCTGTACAAACGCGGGCCAAACGCGATAACACGTGGTACACTCGCGGATCACAAGTGGACGACAAGTGGTCACTCGCGGGCAAACGCAAAATTTCTTCGTGTGACTGCGTGTGTAGCACTTGTCATCCACTTGTGATCCGCGTGTCTACAGCGTTCCTACCACCTGTGATAGCGTGTGCTCCACGTGTAAAAGGCTTCCTCAGGGATTGTGTCACGAGTCATCCGCGGGCCATTCGCGTGTTTTCGCGTTGAATCGCGATTGAACCACGACTGATTCGCGTGTCGTCCACGACCCAATCTCGTTTGTACCACTAGTTATTTCTGCTATAAAAAGATCGCGTGTGGGCCATTTTTCATCAGTTGTGATCAAGACGTTGAAGAGGCAACATGGATCCGGCGCATCGTAATGCTTTGGTTATGCTGTTCCAGCAACATCAGAACCAGCTACTTCAGGTTCAGCAAGCCCTGGATGTCAGAAGAAGAGTGAGGAGAAGACAAAGAAGAGTCAGAGCCATATGGGTGCGCCAATGGATCAACCGCAGGCCACAGCTGGGGCTGTATGACAGGCTGATGGTGGAGCTGAGGAACGAGGACCCCCGTGCCTTCAAGAACTTTATGAGAATGCCTCCGGTGATGTATGATGGCCTGGGCCTTGCTTGCCTCTTCATCTTCTTGGGCGTGGAGTTGCCCTTCTTTGATTTCGGTGCCATGATTTTGATCTTTACTCTACGGAATATTGATCGATACTGATCCAGAACACCGGACGCGGCGGCTTTTATACACGCGGGCGGCAAGCGGAGCACAAGTGATCGGCACGTGATTCACACGCGGAGCACATGTGGAGCACAAGTGATACACACGCGCTGCGTGTGACCCCATTTTCTGACCACAAGCGCTCACACACGGAGGACTCGTGGTGGACACGCGATGCACACGCGCGCGTGTGGTCCACTTGTCATTCGCGTGTCCAGCATGTCTGAGACAAATTGGTTGATTTTCACCGCGTGTAGAAAAAATTTGCAAAATTTATAGCAAAATTACACGTGATCAACTCGCGGAAGCCTGTGTGACCGGCCCATAACCTGTTCAAATGGTCAAGTGAAACCTGCGTAACTATTAAGAACTGCCACGGCAGCAGGTGAATTTTAGCTAGTTTATTTGAACCTGTACTTAGATGTTAATTGTTATTTTAAGTTTGCTTAACTGTGCCCATCTGAACAACAAAAGATAGGTTGCCAGGCAACGAAACATACGCCCACAGCAGCTAAATCGTCCGGGCAGTCAACAAGGGTTGTCGCATATTTTTACTAATTTCGGTAATGAAACATTTGTAATACACTAAAAACTGATTAAGAGTAACAACTCATTATGTAATTATCAGAAAATCATTAGAATTTGATTGCTTTTTATAAAGTTTTACCCCACGCTAACAATTAGTATATACATGAAACATTTAATATCATGGATTTAGCTGTTCAGTTATCTAAATTCATTGAAAATCAAAATACTTGTTTGTTTCAACACCTTAAACTCTATGTATCAATCTGAAGTCAATCGGATAGTAACTTTGGTCTCTATAGCGTCACAAGAATTTTTGAAGTTATCAAGGGAGATAACTCTGGCAGTAATTATTTGAAATCGCTGAAAATCAATAGGCTTCTTCGTCTCATGACCTTAAACACTGTGTATAAATCTAAAGTCAATCGGATATTAACTTTGGCCTCCAAAGCGTCCACAAGATTTTTTGAGGTGATCAAGGGCCATAACTCTGGCACTAACTATCGGAAATCGCTGAAAATTAATAGGTGTCTTTGTCTTATGACCTTAAACACTGTGTATAAATTTAAAGTCAATCGGATATTAACTTAGGCCTCTAGAGCGTCCACAAGATTTTTTGAAGTGATCAAGGGCCATAACTCTGGCACTAATTATCGGAAATCGCTGAAAATCAATAGGCTTCTTCGTCTTATGACCTTAAACACTGTGTATAAATTTGAAGTCAATCGGATATTAACTTTGGCCTCTAGAGCGTCCACAAGATTTTTTGAAGTGATCAAGGGCCATAACTCTGGCACTAATTATCGGAAATCGCTGAAAATCAATAGGCTTCTTCGTCTTATGACCTTAAACACTGTGTATAAATTTAAAGTCAATCGGATATTAACTTTGACCTTTAGAGCGTCCACAAGATTTTTTGAGGTGATCAAGGGCCATAACTCTGGCACTAATTATCGGAAATCGCTGAAAATCAATAGGCTTCTTCGTCTTATGACCTTTAACACTGTGTATAAATTTGAAGTCAATCGGATATTAACTTTGGCCTCTAGAGCGTCCACAAGATTTTTTGAAGTGATCAAGGGCCATAACTCTGGCACTAATTATCGGAAATCGCTGAAAAACAATAGGCTTCTTCGTCTCATGACCTTAAACACTGTGTATAAATTTAAAGTCAATCGGATATTAACTTTAGCCTGTAGAGCGTCCACAAGCAATTGTGGACGCCGGACCGACGGACGGACGGACCGACGGACGGACGGACGGATGGGGGTGACGACAATATACGACCACATTTCAATGTGGGCGTATAAAAATTCTATGTATATGTCAGGTAGAGTTTTTCTGTGAATTGAACTAAAAGTGCACAAAGTCAAACACATCATGTTTTAATACTTCAATTCATTTTCCCTAAAACTAAACAGATTTCAGATAACTGTAAGAATTATCATATGTATCACCTTCAGATAGCGCCAACTGTGAAGACCAGACAGGAAAGAAAAACAGAAGTGAGCAGGTATACATGTTTAACAAAATACAGAAATAGATGAAAACGGATATAAAACCTGAAACACGACAACTCAGAAATTAAGAAGTTTTGGTTGATTTCCAAGTTGAATTGTTTTTCTTTAAGTAACAAGAGAGAGAGATAGAGAGAAATGGGGTTTAACATCAACTCAACACAAACTAGGTCATTTCGGGACTATCGCATGGTTCAATTGTATTTCAGTAATTCACTGGCGCATACAGGTCGTCAGTTGTAAAAGGAAAGCAGTACCTGGAGAAAACCTCAGCACTTGATTCAATAACAGACCTTATGATCTAAAGGGTGTGTAACAGAAAGTATAAAAACAAAAAAAAACATTAAATTTTTTTTTGAAAATACTAAGCCTAGGGAAGACTCAGAAATCCTGAAAAAAATATTTGATGAATTTAAATGCAATCACAAAGCAAAATTTTTTTTTACACCGCCTGATCCACATTGCTTGCACCTTCCGCATCACAAATGTGCAATTATAAACAAAGCCACAAATGAAAATTCTTTAAGCAACAGAAATGTTTATGTCTCGCACAAAAAAAAATAATCCTGCCTGGAGAAAACTTTTAACCTTCTAACAAAATTATCAAGTTTATTAGCTAATGTTTTTTGGCACCAGGAAACCGATTTTATCTGTCAAGAAATAAATATAGGATTGGTATTAACTAGACACCAAATGTAGCCTGGAGTGGAATGGCAAATATTTCTGATTTAAGCCAGGTGAAATATGAGCTGTATAATGTCATAATAAGATAACAAGGCATCACCTGGAAGGATATAAGAACCTTTAAATCTACCTACTATCTTCATATGGCACAACAAATTTATCTTTTCTGTTATTTGTGATAATTATCAAAATGTTTCATTCAATCTGTTCAGAAACAAAAGTATTTTTTATTTCTTCAAAAACCAACACTGATGAAACTTTGAAACCTGTTAAAAGTATTACATAAGGTATGATTTAGATAGAATTCTCAATAACTAATGACAGAAAGCAATATTAGCCCAAACTTCAAATAAAACTTCGCCCTGTTTCACGAAATTTTAACTAAAGATAAAATCCAAATTTTAGCAGATACTTCAATTTTGATTGGCTAAGAACTAAAATCAATCTAATACTGTCCAATCAAATAACTAAAATTCAGATCTTATCTTAGTTAAAATCATGTGAAATAGGCTCCAGAACATGCCCACTGCTGTGAAGTGGTCTCAATCCGGGATTGAGTGAGTTTTGATTTAACTTACAGGTTATTTCAGTAAAGACACAAACCATATTTCCCTCAAGATCTTGACCGTGGCCAGCTAGCTTAAATTAACTTTTCTGAGAAGAACCATCCCAAGAAAAGTGTAAATGGGTACAACTTCTTGAATTATCTGTGGGAGATCTGGACCTGGTGCGGTATGCTAAGAAAACTAACAAACTGCATGTAGCGATACAGTACAGATCGTTGGCAGTGTTGTAAAACAAATACAAACATACTGTGGACTAGGAACCGAGGATGGCATTATTTGCATCATAGCCTTTATTTTCGAATTTTCCGACCTTATCAAAAATCAAAGTCTATCAATCTATGCACATCTGTTCAAAAGAGCCTTTTTTGGAGGAGCGTCGCCACCAAAAAAGAACAACAAGAAGGACCTGGTCCAGAAATGCATTCATAGTTGACAGTTTTTCTCCGGGTCATCTGTCTGTGCTATTTTTTTTCTACCTGCGATAATTTATTGTAAGTTTAACATGGTTGAATTGTAAGATCAATGAAATATCTTTATAATAATAAACAACAGACACTGTTGTGTTAGACGAGTGATCGATTGGCATAACAACTATATTGCTGGCAGACAGCCAACCTTAGACCTGAACATCAAGCTACATTTTAACCAATAATTACTATTGTTAACATTATTTTGTTAAGCGATAAATCCTATTGGTAGTTTGTCACTGACTTGTCACTTGACAAACCCCAATTAATCCACAAATATATCAAGATTAACTCCCCACTCAAAACGATTTTATACCACACTATACAACCTACGAAAATGTGTCATCTCAGTGCAAAAAGATTATAGGTCAACCAATATGTGGGTAAGAACATCAATTCAAATGATTCTTTGCCAGCAAATATGTTCAAGATTTCTAGTGCCATTCTAAACTGGTAACTCTAAAGAAGTGAAAAGGTGACAAATACAATATCTATGTTTACACAAATGAAAAATTCAAACCTATTTCATAATAACACATTGTTCTCAATTTTCAAATGGACTACACTGATTACAAAGATTTTTTTACAAAAGTTTCTGAAAAACAAGTCTGAAATCTGTTGCTTCAAATATTTTTAGCAGCAATCTGTATATTCAAACAGATATTTTGTAAAATGTAATCTCTGTGGAGTTTGTCTCTGATGTATTAATTAACACTATCTCCATATCTTATATTGATAAACTCATTATTATCCTGTTACTTTCCTTAACTTATCGATTTCTATATGACCTTATTGAACCCGAATGGTGATTGTCCTCAACAACCTGCAAACTAAATCCTAAACAGATAATGGAAGAACAGTAGCTCATCAATAATAGAAATGTATGAACAGCTCATTGCTGGTCTACTAATTATACATTTACTGTCATACACCACTGGGATCCATTATGACTAATAACAGTCAAATATACTACAATCAACCTGTGTGAAACCACAACATAGAGGTCTGATTCAGATATCCTGCAATTAACTTAATTAGCTCCCAGCAGTATACCATTCAGAATTTAGACATTACAGATACTTGAAGGTCACCGATTTTGTTGCTAATCGGGGATAATATATAGTGAAGCATGCATTATATTTCTCTTTCTATTTTTGCTCAAGTTGAAATAATTATATTCCTGCTATGTTTATGCACGATTTTGAAATAGGTGGGGTCAAGATGTGGGCGGGGCACATCAGACAAATGCAACTTTTGTTTTTGAAGATAAATACAAAAGAAATAGAATTAATCAAAAATTATAAATGTTGGTTAAATATTCTGACGTACAACATCGTAATATTTCTGTCTGAATACAACTTCTTTACCAAATATACCATATGCATTTATCATAAAAAATAAGGGATGATCATATTTTTCATGGTTTTTAAAGTGGTTTTCAGTTTTGTGATCGGCGAAACTATCACCCATCGCAGCATATAACTGTTTTGTTATTTAGACCGTAAAATATAGATCTGGAGTAAATTGTCTTCAAATAATTAGAAACAGTTGTTCATAAAACATAATTATAAAATGCTTATTGACTTACATTGTTATTGACAGCATCCGGAACGGGGCAATACATCTTTCCATTGTATATAATACATTTTGCTGGATCATAACTAACATATTGCTCCATGATGCTATTAATATTATACTGCTGTAATACTTCCATGGTCGTAACAAATATCTCAGTTTATTTTGTTATGCGATAAGTCAAAAACCTTGTCAACGGTTACTAATTATTCTCTTTTTGTATAATTATCAACGTTCAGCATTATTTATGTATACTTAGTATTCCATTATTTATGAATAACAATCATGTAAAATAATCCACTTTGTAATAACACGTTCATGTTCTAATGGAACATTACTTCGAAATACTGCATACACAGTTTTGCAAAAGTCTTCACTACTGTTGAATTACGAAAAGGTTGCCAAAAGTTGCTTCTCGAGCTAAACCTACAAAAAGAGATATATTTACTCCTGCAAATATTTCTTCCAAACAATCGTCACACTTTTCAAACTATTAGCTTTATCACTATATCTGACCGTAAAATATATTTCTGAATCTAAAATAGAACTTGGCTCTTTAATTAACAAAAACTCTGTTTCACTTAATATATTGGCAGCAAGATGAAGATACATTTCCAGATATACAAGGCATTATGAACAATTCATTTCACAAGAGATAAGTAAAAAAAAAATCTTGAAAAGAGGCACAGATTCAACACATAAACAAGTCCATAACTGAGCAGAAGTCAAATAAATTGATTTTAATTTGTTCAAGCAACCGCCACCAACCAGGAACCACTTGATACATATAATGATATAACACAACCCACACTTGAACAACCAATTTAGCCCAATTTATTTTCAGTTTCTGTTACTAACATATTACATATAGCACACTATGCATCCAGTCACTAAAATCTGTAATGAACTCATTGAAACTGAGTATTATTAACTTTGAATACACCCTTCTGAGTAATATCAAACGGAGATAAATCACTTCTGAAGAAAAGCTTGGTATTTCATCTTAAATTCTCTTTGATCATTAAACATTGAACATATTAATTAATTCTGTCAATTAAAAGCAAAACCCAAAAACACTAAATCTAAATGAATTCCTTTGTGAATTATATACGAACATTGCTATAAATCCTCCAGTTAAAAATAAGGAGCGATAATTCATTCGCTGCTTGACCAATTCATAAATAAGTCATGACAATATTAAAGCTCCTTCTGTTTCAAGCCACAAAAGTATCCAATGAGCGTCATTGACTACTTCTATTGTTGACCATAGCAACAATTTTTCTACAATTCCTTTCAACTATCAAATGAAGCTGAAGCAGAATTATTGATGTGTATTATGATGTGATTTAGAAACCTGTGGCCCATAATGCATCAATCAATATGGTTATGTGACTGTTAAAAAGAGAGAAAAAATGACTTGCACATAATAAAATGGTTGCTATGACAAGATGAATCATCAATATTGATTTCAACATCAATTAAGTTTTGAAATCAGAATAGATGTAATGTCACTTTGTAGCTGTGCGCCTTAACCCCAACTATCATGCTAATTAATAATGCACTGAATGATACTAAATAAGAAGACATCATTTTGTAACATGCAGATTTAATCTTGACTATCAAATCAAAAAAATATTTAGACAACTGTTATCAGAGAAATCAATAGGAAGACAAAGAGATAAACACCAACCATTATGAGAGGGGAGCAACAGATGTCATAAAATTTAAAATAACAAAATGACAATCAATTTGGACAAACGGCACACTTAAATGAACAAAGAATCAACAAACAATGCTTTGATCCAATGATAGCCTACACAAGATATTTAGTCTCTCTAAACAACAATTATGCACAACTTCTAAAGCAACAGGATGCCTCTAAATATGTCCTTTTATCTATTCCTCTTGAGCATACAACCATATTTTCCTTATTATCTTTATCAATTTTGCATTAAAAACACTTTAAAGTTACTTTATCACAAACAGAATTCATATCCCCATTCCGTATCATCCATGATTGTTTATGTATATCCAGTTGAGTTTTACTCACAACAATCTGTAAACAACCACAAGCACCAGCGAAAATGTCAAACCTATTTCAAATGTCTTTATTATCATTTATTCAGAGGTCCCCGCACATATCGACGCCCAAGGCAGGGACTATACAATATACAAGACAAAAGGTCTTTTATTCAGCCAATAACTTCCAGATGTTGAAAACAAAAACAGGAATAAATCATCCAATGAGATATTGCCGTGACAAATGACATACCTTGGATTGTAATATATATGTAAAGAAAATTAATCAATATTATCCATATATGTACATACCGCAATCCGCAGACGCGGATGGAATGTATGATGTCACGTTACAGGTAAAGAAATATAGAATTTAAGTGTGTACTTTCAGAACTAATATATATATCGATTTTCATCCGTTGCTAATGAGAAGAAAAATTTATTAATTATTTCTGGTTTTTGAAACAGTTTAACCCATATTTTTAAAATCATTCTATTTGTCCATCAATATTTACTTTTCTATGTTGTGATGATGATGATTATGATGATAGTCCTCAGCATCTATAATCATTTAGCCGTTATCTGCATCATGCTGTCTGGAGCATTTCCGAGTTTGTTTTTTTAAATTTGAGACATTTAACTTACTGTTCTAATTGAATCTAAACCACAATATTACCTTTGATAGAGTGGGATCTAAAGTCTGTATATATATAGAAAAAGACATGAATTAATGGGGATATTCTCCATGAGAAAAAAAGTCTAATAATCATGTCTCAGTTTGAAACCAAGACTCATTTTCTAGTCATTTGTTTTCGCACCATATATTTTAATTTCAATAAATAAATTGCAAATTTTAAGCGTGCCAGGTACGGCACGGTTAGTTATTTTGTAGTGTAAACGGGTCCAGCACAAGCGTGCTGTATTGAGCACCATGCCAATCTGGCCCACTGAACTGATGTAGTCTCGGAACCATACCAAGAACGGCTCGCTTTAAATTTACGTAGTGTATATGCTTACCGGTCTGAATATGGATTACTGCGCTTGCGCCAAATGAAACTTGACCTTTTTTCCTTGCAAACTTTGACAGTTCTGTGATCAGTTCTGTCAAAATGAGTGCTCAAACTAAATCATTCTTTCGTCATAATTGTTTTCATCTGGGTAATTTGTACAGGGACTGAAATTAACTTTTCTGTGAAGAGTTCCACATTTGGCATGCTTGGCACAGTTCCGAGACCAGTTATTTTAGAGTAATATAAACGGAACCATGTCTTGAAATTTATCGCGGCCTAGTACCGTGGCCAGTACGGCATGCTTATCGCGGCCAAGTATAAACGGGGCTATTAACAGTGGTAGGAAGTCTAGTGAATTGTTGAAAGATGTTCTTTAAAGATTAATAACATATTCCTTCCTTATGAGTCGTCTTTCTGCCACTTTTACAAACGGGGCTTAGGTATTACTATCAACTTAGGTATTACTTTTACAAATGGGGCTTAGGTATTAATTTAAACATACAGGACTTAAATTATTGTCAGTATTCTTGAAACTGGGTGTAAAACCTAAAAGCGGATTCAAGGAAATGTTATACTTGTCAGATTCCACCCTCATGCAGTTGAAATCAGAAATTATATATACAAGCAGTGTCACCCACACCCACAAGTATTCTGCAGGAAGCGGCTCCTCAAACTAAAGTGAGATGTCTGCTCATTGTTAATAATTATCAATGAACAGATATCAAAATTGATGCTGCAAGCTGTTACAACCAATAAAATGACTTAATGTATCAAATTTATAAAGGGAGGAGTTCATTATACAATGACACAAGCTAAACTGTTGTGGGGTTTTTTTTGTAATGTCAGGAGTGAGAGATCTAATGCATGCATGCACTGTGGATCATTTATAAAAGTCATGGGTGTGGGTATTTATGTACTCTGGTGGCTTTCCTGTGAGCAATCTGATTATTGAAACGAAATATATGTTTGCCCCAAAATAACCTGGTCAGTGTATAGGGGGGAGTTGACAAGGACAGTGAGTCTAGTTTATCAATTAATGGCAAAGGATAATGGACCTAAAAATTTTAAATATTAAATGTACTTATTGCATTACATGTGAGACTTGTTCCTTGACCAAATATTTTAATGTTCTTTTGATGTTTGTAAATAATTCCTTTTTTTGTTGTGCAATAATCACAAACCAATATATTTCTCATTAACTACTTAATGAGCGAAGGTTTGAGAATTATGACTATTAGGCCTACCATTGAACACTTTGTTGCTAAAATGGTTAATTTTGCTATAATTAGATGTAGTGAGATGAATAATGGCTAACGGATAGACTTGAAAGGTAACATGACCAGTGACACCTATTTACTACTACTTTGGGTCAACATTTTGAAATATCATGAAGGTCAGCAAGGGTGGACATTTCACATACCCTCTTTACTACAATAGAAGACATTTTTATTATTCAGCAGACAGAGATATGATCAGTGATAAAATGGAGATGTCTGGAGAATATTGAAAGAATATTACTTATAGTTCTTTAAATATATTGATTATAATTATGTATAGGCATTGACCAATCACAAAGGAGTTAACATGATGACAGCCGCTTAAACAGAACTAATGGACAGTTACAATGAGTTTAAGAGGCTAACTTACTGTTCAATTATCCAATCATGGGAGTCAATAAAGATTAGATAGATAACATAAACTCCCACTCCAAACAGTCAATATAAACTATTGACAGAGAAAGTTTGTCGCCCACAGAAATGTATTTTTACATACCTGTGGTTCATTTCAGTCGACATTCAGTCCCTAATTAAACAAATAAACGCATGTCAAAGGTTGAGTAGGGTAAGGCGCACCTTTACATTTTATTAATAATCATTTTTCTGCACTTAAAAATATGTTAATTAGCGTCCAGCCCTCCACCCACCAATCAAAATAAGCAGGAGTGGGTTAGTTACATTCATATATTGGACAAATGCAAAAGCGTCCTCATAATATTTTCACCGATTTTAGTATCCGAGTCCGTTGAAAGCCCTCCACAGATCACTTTAAATTCAATAAATATTGATCTGGCCTAAGATGACATTACTATTATGATTTTTTCCAAAATGAAATATCGGTTAGGGTACAAAACTTATTTGCTCTTGTTGATAATCCTACTACAACACTTCATGGTTGAACGTAACCAAAAACACAAGACATCATATAAACAATATTAATTTCAGATTGGTATACTGAGCAAATGGTAACAATAACAGCCCGAAGAAGTTATTTTTATGACTATCTACTTCAATGCCATTCAATTTACCTTCTAATAACATCCTGATGACACGAATTATTTGACCATCATCAAATAATAATAAAGGTGTCTTACTTCTGACATTTAGTTTGTTGTTATTAATTATAGTCTGTAGGCAAATGTCCAACAATAAAACATGTACATTACATGGATTTGACATGGTCAGTTTGCTTGGTCAATGGATAATTTTCAGTATTAATTAATAACAATACTTAAATCTTTACGGACCATTAAATTCAAGGTCATATGGCATTCCTTCGTTCAAGCAGAAACAGCCTAACAAGGCTGAATACAATGACTAAGAACTGTGCCTCTCAACAGATCTGGTATTTGGACCCTTGCCTACCTTCCTTTACAGCTAATTCACCAGACTTTTGGCTCACAAACTGCAAAAAACCACCATACTTAATTCCGACCACACTCTACCTATGTCAAACAAAAACTTGCAGTTTTGACAAGGAAGTTGTACATTTTCAGGCATTTTCTTTCTCCAGTGAAGTCCCTTTTGTATATGGATGCAGATAAATAAGCATTTTATTTTTTTTGAATTCTCGAATATTCTTTCTTTGACATTGACTTAGGAAACCTTAACATTAATGTTACTACATGAAAGGCGATTTTGTTTTTAGAAACACAATCAAATACATTCAGAATATATTCATTATATATCAGATTTTATATGTAAAAATGTTTTAGCAGATCTGTTTGTGCATGTTTTGACTCAAATAAATCAATAGAGATGCTAAATATAATGATGCAATAATGATTTTTTCCAGTTAACTGATCATAAACTTTTCAAAATAAAAACAAGTATGAGCATGCTATAAGAACCAGGACCTGACCATGACATCATTGCAGTCATCTTGGAATTGAGATGTCATATCAAATATCAAAGTCTGTCAATTGTCCAAAGAACAAATATGCTAATTTTGGTGTTGATCGTATTTGAGCTGGCGAAACATCAGGCTATTTTATAAAAGCACCACCCCAACACCAACAAGAAGATTACCAAAGGTATGGAACCAGTTCCTGGTTTAAAGAGAACTTTGAGAGCATATATCAGAAACAGAACTTAGGAACTATTTATGAGTTGGTTTAGTGTACCACTCTATATGGCTAAATAAAGGTTTGTGTGTGAAGATCTTCAGTCAATGTGTTCCCCCCCTAGAAGATTATAGAACACATTACCATAACAAAACTATTTCATGAAGAATAATCTCCCCTTTTGAGCGCTATGTGGTTAGATACAATTTACATTTGTATGAAGGTTGTAGGGAAGTTGTCATGTGATCTGGTTTGAACAAGATTGCTTTTATTTGTTCAGAGATTAAAGGCGACAAAGCTGTTATAAGCCTTACTGATTAGTCTTTCAGATCAGCTCTCTAGGTCATGGAATACAACTGAAAACGGAAGTTTTCGCCATTAAATACTTGTCAATATTTCTGGGTTAATGGGCATTGCCATGGCATCTGTTTGCTTCAATTTATTTGTTTACTGTCATGTTTCATGCAAAACACTCATTCATTTCACTTTTAGGAGCTTTATATGCAATTTAGAATCGAAAAAGGACAAAAGCATTAAAAAAATTAAAAATATTTATTGCCTATAAAGAATCCTGTTACCATTAAAAATGTTCTGTTCATTTTTCAAGGGATAAATTACTAATTTATTTAAAAAATCATTTCTACAGATTCTCACAGCCAATTTGGCTCTCCATTCTACTTATCATATCCAGTATTTTCAATTTATTAGTTAAGAGGCAATTAAGTAGTACCGTACTTTGGCATTTGGTTAAATGAATAAACTACAATTTAAATTGGTATTATATTAAATTATGACTGAAAACATTTTGAGTGAAATATATACATGTAATAAAATAAGAACAGGTTTATCTTTAACATATTCTTAACTTGCTAGGCTGGTTTGAACAGTTCAAGTATTTTATTGAAGTGTATTAAAATGAAGACTGGTTAATTTGTGTTCCCCCAAAGCATATAATATTCATAAATATATAGCTTTAACATACCTCTTAATTGTAAACATCTTTTTAAAATTAATTTGAGGATGTATGTATTTCATATTCACTTAAGTGTTCCTATTACTGAGCATCATTTGGATGGGGGTCATTGATGCATGTTACGGGGCCTTGCAAGGAAATGCACTGGTGTACATAAAAGAACAAGTGACAATTAGAATTTGAAATAAGAGTAGCATTCCAGTCCTTGCAAAATTTCACTCATAGCACCACTTTTTAATTTTTGTTTAAGTTCACATATTCACAATATATATTGCTAAAAGTTCCATGATAACAGCCGCTCTTGAAATCCATTTACCACCATTGGCATTCCTGTTGTCTTAGTCATTTAATTGTTATATTGGTAAAGTTGGAAGTGGCGCCATCATTGATTAATAATGTATAAACCCAGCAATTGTATTTATATAGAGACTTCCAACCAGACACAAAATCATGTTTTAACATGACAACATGACAGGGTTACTAACAACAATAATATTGATTCATGAATTGTTGACTGGCATTCTGTGTTCTTACATAAAGCAATCAATGTACAGCAAAATAATATACACGATCACAGCATAAACGGATCATATTAGGGAATACAAGCCAACAGTGAGGCTGATGTCCCCCGCCGAAATCCCAAAATAAATAGATTACACATATTAATTAATCGCACATTTATTTTTTTCAAACGCATCAAGCAATCAAACTGTACACGAAGTGTCATCCAAAAGTGTTTTATAAAGAAAAATGCTAAAACCGATGAGAAAAATGAAAATGTACCCTAGTTAGGGGGACCCGACGCACTTCAAAAGGGCCCCTCTGGCCAAGGGAAAGGGCCCTCGTGTCTGAGTCAATCGTTTCTATACACTGTTACTGTCGAATCCATTACTGAATGAAAATGCAGTCATTGTATTGGCATAAAAATCATCAATCAAGATGAACCTAAGTTATCTTGTCCCAAAGTATCAACCAATCAAATTGCTTATCTCTGCTACCCTAAGCAGAAAATGCTCATCTTCGAACTCCATCAAGGCATTGACCTAATAAGAATACACACCAATTTTGAACATTTTAACTCAATTAGAAGGAGAGTTATTGTGTTCCAAAGTCTCGGTAAATCAAATTGCTTATTGCTCTGCTTACCCTGAGCAGAAAATGCTTATTATCGATCTTAGTCAAGGCATTACTGTAATGAAACTATACACCAAGTTTCATCACTCTCACTTTATTAGAACTAAAGTTATCGTGTCCCAAAGTATCAACCAATCAAATTGCTTATCTCTGCTTACCCTAAGCGGAAAATGCTCATCTTCGAACTCCATCAAGGAATTGACCTAATAAGCATATACACCAAGTTTGAACATTTTAACTCAATTAGAAGGAGAGTTATTGTGTTCCAAAGTCTCGACCAATCAAATTTGTGTATCGCTCTGCTTACCCTGAGCAGAAAATGCTCATTATCAAACTTAGTCAAGGTATTACTGTAATGAATCTATACACCAAGTTTCATCACTCTCACTTAATTAGAACTAAAGTTATCGTGTCCCAAAGCATCAACCAATCAAATTGCTTATCTCTGCTTACCTTAAGCGGAAAATGCTCATCTTCGAACTCCATCAAGGCATTGACCTAATAAGCATATACACCAAGTTTGAACATTTTAACTCAATTAGAAGGAGAGTTATTGTGATCCAAAGTCTCGACCAATCAAATTTGCGTATCGCTCTGCTTACCCTGAGCAGAAAATGCTCATTATCGAACTTAGTCAAGGTATTACTGTAATGAAACTATACACCAAGTTTCATCATTCTCACTTAATTAGAACTAAAGTTATCGTGTCCCAAAGCATCAACCAATCAAATTGCTTATCTCTGCTTACCCTAAGCGGAAAATGCTCATCTTCAAACTCCATCAAGGCATTGACCTAATAAGCATATACACCAAGTTTGAACATTTTAACTCAATTAGAAGGAGAGTTATTGTGTTCCAAAGTCTCGACCAATCAAATTTGCGTACCGCTCTGCTTACCCTGAGCAGAAAATGCTCATTATCGAACTTAGTCAAGGTATTACTGTAATGAAACTATACACCAAGTTTCATCACTCTCACTTAATTAGAACTAAAGTTATCGTGTCCCAAAGCATCAACCAATCAAATTGCTTATCTCTGCTTACCCTAAGCGGAAAATGCTCATCTTCGAACTCCATCAAGGCATTGACCTAATAAACACATACACCAAGTTTGAACATTCTAGCTCAATTAGGAAGAGAGTTATTGTGTCCCAAAAAGTGTGACGGACAGACAGACAGACAGACAGAAGGACAGACAGACGGACAGACAGACAGACAGACAGACAGACGGACGAACCCATTTTAATAGTCCCCCAACTTTCTTTGAAAGGCGGGGGACAAAAATCTAATGTTTCATGCATTAATAACATTATCAACGCAATAGTTCAGCACAGTTTCAGAGAATCAAACATTTTGGAACGGCAAAGCGTAACAATATTTTGTTTGCTATCTGAACCCCTCAATCAAGAAATAGTAAAGAGTAAGTATACCCTGCCTTGTGAAATCAAACTACAGTACAAGGTCAGACCCCAATACAGGTTCACAAAGCAATTTCAAACTTATGTTAAGAATTTACTCAAAACTGTTCACCTTATTGCTACTAAAATATAACCCTTTATAAAACTTGTGTCGTATGAAATACATCAATAAGAACTATGTGCAAAGTTTTTTTTTGTTTCAGGATCAAAGATATTTCTTATAGGCAGTGATTGAAAGTTGAGTAAATTCTTAACTTATGGGTATATTTATTTATTATTGACACATTTTTGTCATAGGGCTAATGCCCCCACCTTCTTTTATGCACACTGACATCTTTTAGTTATTAATATTAAAATATTATATGGTGGTATAAAATAGCCTGAAGTGATGTACTGTTCAGAGTAATGTAACGTGATGTAATGTGATTGTACAGTGGATAATGTATCACTAATCACTTGAACTTACATGACACCTATCACATCCTATAACAATACACTGTCATGACATATTACCAAATTAATGATAGACATAGTAGCTCACCAGTTCAAAAACTTTTCTCTTGATTTTTAAATAATGTCAAAAGTGGTACCAGGTGTTGAAATGTATATTACGTTAATTGCATTTACCAAGTGATTAAATCATAATCTTTAAATTTATCTTTCAATAAGTAAACCAGTGGAGATAACTATGAACATGCAATATAGTGACTGTGGAATGAACTCTTAACCTAGGCTGTATTTACAACCTGTATATGTATATATATATACATAGTTTACCTCAACACAAGATAAACATTACAGTCAAAATACACTCATAAATTTATACTTGTCTCTGGATAAATATATACTATAGTATTAAATTATATCAAGCATTTATTAAGACTAAATGGTTTATATGGTCCACATTTATTAGCTTCCACAGACAGGTTAATTTAGATAGTGTGCCATTATTACTTTCTCCAGCTAAGATAATAAATAATACAATCATATCAAAATATACCTCAAATTAGCTGTAATTAATGATTTTTGTGCGAATGAGGCATGGTATACAAAATTAAATTATGAAAAGTGAGTGGGAGCTTATTTAATTAATATTAGGATCTAAGCATATACGTCAAAATTGATTACATTTCTTTAATAAGACAAACATACTTAAACATTGCCCTGATTTACTAGAATGTCCTTGCTTGGATACAGACCTCATATGGACAAAAAATTGAGTTGAAAGTTGGACTTCTAAGATGAGTGGGTACATTGCACACATCACCATAGAAATCAATAATTATTACCATTTGTTTGTCTCAAAATTATGAAGGTATTGTGTTGACAAGACATTACCCATCCCTTTTATCAGTATACATGTTTAATGGCATGTGTAGTATTCTCTATTGTATTCAGTGTCATTCACCACATGTAACCAGCTACATGCCTTTAATCTTTCTTAAGCAATGTGTGGGCACAACCAAAAATATTTGGCCAATCCTTATTTCAGCACTAACCAGTAAATCAAGTTTGCACAAGATACCCCCTACTATGAGTTTCACTAAGATTGATGTCCTTTGAATAGACATTTTTTACTCATTATAGAGTCAAATCAACATATGAAATACGATCACTTAAGAAATATCTTTGAGCAATTAGAAAAGCCAACACTGCACAAAATGTTACAAAGGACTTTGAATAAGATACACGATAATAAAGCGTGCAAACAAGAAGGACAATCTGATAACACCTAAAGACTTTTTTTGTGTCTGCATATCTAGTTTTCATTATAAGACTTCATTTCAAATGTCATTATAATTTGACTTCTTTTTTATAACTTAATAATAACAAATCTGATCGAAAATAAAAGTGAATTTGTCTCTTATCTCATCAATATTGGTATAAGCCATAACAGATGTCTCTATCCCTTTTTTTAAAACAAAAACAACTATTGGAATGTCTCCCCGGAAAATGTTTGTAAACAAGGTTGTCATAAAAGAATAATAACTTACACGTAATGTTATATGGTAAAAAAATTCAGGTATCCACACACGAACAGGTAGTCAACAAGTAATCCCACAGAAAACAACAGGTAAATAAACAGCCTAACAAACGAACACCTTGCCTCACAGGTAAGAAGTTGCTAGTTATACCAGTAGCTACAGTTTCATATCAGGAGAGTGAAATCTAGGTCACCCACGACAAGCAGCTATATGAACTACCATAGGTAGTAGTTAATACTGGGAGTCGTATAGAGGAGATTTACACACAAGACAAGCGACAAGTCAAGCAAATCATTCGGCCATACAATGTTGGTAGGATTTTGCATTATTATGCCAAGATGGACAGTCCCTAGGCTAATTGTTAGATACACAACAATGATTAACTATGATATCTGTCAATCACATTGTACGAATGTTATTAAATATTATTCAGTCATAAATAATAAATATATGTTACACATTTCTGAAATATGGGTTACAAAATTAGGTTTCTGAAAAGCTATTGACTCAAGCTTACCAGTACTTAAAACGTTCCTTATTATTCAAAACTTTATTGACTTTGAAATGAATAGATGAATTGAAATTGTGTTTTAAGGCTGGCATGAATGATATGTCAAACAAGAAAACAGCCATGTCTTCAAATACCATTTTGTCATTTTGAACTACCACTGAATGAAGACAAAAATGGACAGATATTTAAGACCTCTTTGAGGAACTCTTCAACTTAATCTGTAAAATAATCTCTCAGTCCATGGTAACAATTTAATAAAAAAAAAAGATTTTAAATTTAAAAATACCTAAAATTTATAAGTGGGCCATTTTGAGAACCATGTTAATTGTATTTGATTCATCTAATCCGACTTAGCTAATGTAATGAACACTTTCCCTGCACACCACAAACAATTTAAAGATAACAATATAGAATGTTTTGCTTCCAACAAAATTCCACTCCAGATATCAATTTCGTAAATGCCTAAGCAATATTATTTCAGGGATTCAAATTCCACTGGTTAAGAGTTTAAATTCTAACATACATTTTCACTCTGGACCAGCAATGAAAAAAGATGAATATCTGATTAGGCTTCCAAATAATGGCTCCTGGACCTCTCGAGCATAATCTCAGGACTATTATTATGACCATCATGAGGTAACCAAAACCTTACAGGTTACAAATTTTCTTACTTTCATCCTGTTATTGTTGCGAGCCTATATTATAAGATAAAGATATAACACTTGTATTCTAAGAATCTAATAGTATGAAACTTGAGATAAAAAACTATTTCTATGTAAGGGTATAATTAAAGCATGGCCAAGTGCAATATATATCTTATTTTATCCATCAGTTGTGACGATATGTTTCACAACCTACACATAGGTATTGATGGTGACAAGCTGACACAGGTATCAGTGGGGGCAACACAAATAAAGGGGTCATGGGGTCAGCAAGAAACACCCAGACTCAAGCCTCCTCCCTCTTTACTTTGTACAATCAAACACTTACACTCGTAGAATTTGGACATTTTTTGACTGTGCAAACAAAGCAAAGAAAATCAAATAAAAACAAGACTCCTATGGCTGACCTTTTAAGTTAATATATATTTTCAAACCAGACATTTTATGCAGTTTATTACATCTAACTTTTTGTAATACATGTCATTCTGTTAGGTGAAAAACCATTCATATTTAATTCTATTTTTCAAATATGATATGGAAATGAATAAAAGATTAGGCATTCCAAAGCATCTATATCTATTTATTGTAACAAACCCCCAACATACGTCTTTTGTGCATAAGACAGGGAATGTCAAGAGTTCCAGATTTACCACTATTGCTCTATCAGTTAATCATGTGGCAACCTTCTTGACTTGGAATGAACCACCCTCCCTACCTTTTCTTGATTAAATGAACAATATTAACCTGTTGGAAGCAGATGTCAGTGATGCCTCTCTCAGTACTTTGTATTCTCTGAATACTTCTACATCTGACTCATCCTTCCTCCATCTTAGTCAAATGTCAGGCAATGCCAACTTCATGACATCCATTCTTTTTATTGTGCAATAATTAGGCCTGAAGGTGTCTGCTACCATGGCACTTCAGGTTTTAGTGGAGGTTAAAAAACGACTTGATTTCAATTGCAAATTGGTTTGTGTTACCAATTTGGTTTCAGATTATCTAACCATAAAAAACAAACAAAGTTTCATATAGCCAATTTTTTTAAGCAACCTGTACCTAATCTTATTACAATTGGATTATTAACATTAATTTCCACTACATAATATGCAACTTAAATGATTAACCTTTGATCTTTTGTCAATGACCTTTCTTGTCTGTTGGACACAATTACATGTTATTAGAACTGCAGTAAAAATGTATAGAAAGTTTATCTGATTGCTTTATATGGTCGATTGTACTGTATGTATTTTCAGGTTAAAGTAAGGAAGCAATTTTTAAAATTAAAGAAACTATGACTATTTTGTTTACCTTTTTGCAAGAGAGAGAGAGAGAGAGAGAGAGAGAAATGGGGTTTAACCTCCACTCAACACAAACTAGGTCATTTTGGGACTAACATATTGTTCAACTTTATTTCAATAATTCAATTGCGTGTAGGGGTCTTTAGCAGTGGGAGGAAACCGGAGGACCCGGAGAAAACCCACGAGGTTGATCAGCAACCCTAATCCTTGTCACGTACAATCGGGATTGGAAACCATGCCAGTTGACTCAATGACAGGCTTAATGATACAGCCTGCACGTGCTAACAAGTTGGCCATCCAACCCCCCTTTTTGCAACTATGTATTTGAGAAATTTATAAATTCAAAAAAATTTTGATGTATTTTTGCACGTGTCAGAAAGGGGTGGTTGTTAAATTGCTCAACCAGGAGAAATTTGCACATAGCAATGTACGATTTATTGTAAGAGCTAAGTTTTGAAACCCTCTTAAATCACAATTTTTCCTTGTATACATTAAGCATGATGTAACACAGACCAGGTATCTGTTGGTAGAGTTTTTCCACCTCAAGTGTCTAGGTAAGATAAATTATCACATCCACTTAGTAACACTATATGACCTTGAACTGGCAGGAGTATCTTCGTTAATTTAGAAAAGACAACCTGCATTTTCCACAAACAACATGATGAACCCCAGATGTTGTTTAATGCTACTATGAATAAAAATATAACATCTGAGGAAAAAATTTCTTTGAAACAAAATTTAAGACCAGATTGGTTGGAACTGAAACAAGTATAATCAACATTCTCCCGGCCACCCACTTTTCGTGACATGTGCCAAGAATTTCGCATACATCTACGAAGATGTTTTCATTTTTTAACCGGTTATGCTTGCTAATGAGAGCCACAAACTCATATCTTTAATTATATTATCATTAAGAGTAATAATCTTTGCCATTTTTGTTTTGTCGGAAATTAGTTTGTTCATTTTTGTTTCTATAATGAAAACAATACAAGAAAAGAAATTGTGCTAAAAATTTAAGTGTGATCTAACATGACTCAGTCCAAAGTTTTGTTTACATTATTAGATCCGACAAAAAAAAGGTGTCCTTTTTTATTCATCCGGCCCTGGTTCAACTAAATTCAATAATCCTTTCTAAATGCAACCACCTTACACAGAATATTATTTCTGTTGTGATAAATCAGTGTCCTTAAATATTGTGGATTACAAAATGATATTTTTGGAGTTAGATTTAGAGAAGACCAAATTACCAGAACCTTAGCAAACCCTTTGAGCCTGCTACATTTTTTTTAAAAATATGTATATACATGTACATGTATTCATACATGTATTCAGTCAATACATTGCTGAATGTAATTCCTATTACATATATTTTTCTCACTACTTTTTCAACCTACATCATTTAGCTTAACATGGTGGCACTGTTGTGATCAAAACCTGAAAAGCTGCAGATAATTGTTACGGAAGCCCATCACATAGAAACGTTAACTGAAACCTAACAATGTTACTAAAACAATCAACACGCTAAATACCAAACTTTACAATTGTGTGATGTTAGCTTGATTTTTCCCAGGTGACATTCATCTGATCTATACTTCATCAATAACTACCATATTTTACAGTCCGATTCCACAAACAACTTAGCAGTATCTTACAATGATCGAATTAGTACCAGCTGTGCAGATGCCCCTTTAAATGTCACAATTGTTTGGTAATAGCTTCGAGGTGTGCTGAAAATCTATTTATTCATGTTTATAAGCAGATCTACAAGTAACTCGACATGCACGAAGTTTACAATATCGTGTACAGAAATATTGTGTAAAGTTAAATATTGATATACTCTTACGATAAAAAATAAACGTTTGGACCATTCTTTTAATCATGGCAAATACTCAGATGATATTTGGTATCTACCATCGTGGAACCTCAACAGAATGGTAGGCTGCATGGGAGTGCATAAAAATGAATTTGCAAGACAACAAAGAATGTGCGAACTGTGGTTCACAAACGGAGCCTTACATCATAGCAATCCTCTTTTATTTTTGATATCATATCAAAAATCAAAGTCTGTTATCATACTTGAATTGGTGGAGCCTTATATTTTATTTAAAATAGCATTGCTGCCAAGAAGAAAAACAAGATGATTAGAGCTTGGGACCCAGTTCCTTGTCAAACACATGTTTTAGATAGTGCTGCAGACATTTGAAAAATTTAGAATCATAGTAGACAAGCTATTTTAAGTATCAAAGATAGTAGATTTTCTTTGAAAATCCTAATGTCAGCTTTCTGTTAACTATGAAGCTGACGAAGAAGGTTTTCCCTCAAGCAAAGGTCGGAAAATCATTCAGTACATATACGACTTTTTGTCTTTTTTCTTCGCCTTTTATTGTTGGTACACAAAGGACAAAAACACAATTTATATAATTTCACACTTAAACATTACTTTAAAGTACTTAAAAATAAACTATGGAAAGTATTTTAAAGTGTTACTTCTTTGATTTGAAGCTGTAAGTTTGAAAAATGTGCATGACTTTCTATGACAAGCAATTGACATTGACTTTGATGTCATACGATAACTTGTTATAATGACTCCTATGATATTTAATATTTCTAGGTAATTGTTATTATTCACTGGTGTTACAGAACCTATTATAAAATTTATACTATATACAAAACCTGATTTGTGTATAAGTAATACCATTGTTCATTCTCTGATATCAAGTGACATTAGTGTATTAAGACATGCTTAAAGGAACAACACATACATTGTTCAGGATTATTTCTTTAATCGTTATCAAAGCTATGATATGCAATTTAAGTCAGCAGACCATATAACACAATTTTTCCACTTACATGATTTCAAAGAGTTAGTATGCAAATAAAACCCAAAATGTAAAGAAATAGCCAATTTTGAGCTACTAAAGTTATAATATGGCAGTAAATTTAGTTTTAGTAATATTGTTACAAGCTTATAGACCATTTATTCTGTAAAACTGAATTGAAACTAATCAAATTTAATTTCTATGATTACACAAGCAATGCGAATGGAGAATTTTGCTTGGACAGCATTTCTGTCCACTTTTCTTTGAATACCAACTGCCAATGATGTTTTTTTCTGCACACAGGTGGGCCTTGTTTTTTTTTTGTTCAATTCAAATGACATTCCTTGTCATCCCAACAGACATCAATTCTGACAAGTGAAAATTTTGTCTTGAAAACTGCCAAATGATAATTTCAGCTCAAACCTGGGAAATTCTAACAAAAAACCGTTATTGGCATTCCAAAACTTCAAGATACTTTTATTAGAACTCTTAAAACAGTGAAAGGCAATTTACTTCCAACTCAACAAAAATTCACGTAGCCTATACATGGCCACACTTAAAGACCATAAATAATATCTTAAAGATTAATCAGAAAATTTTTATAACATTGTTAAGACATTATCTTAATCTATTCATAATCCTTTTATTGGTCTTTATCCAAACCAATCTGCTGTTCGTGTGGCATTAATGTGTCTCTCATATTAAATCACACTTGACCAGTGAGTGGAGAGACCTGACTACCATGATCAATAAAGGCAACTCATAAAATATGATATAAAACCTAATCCACCCTTACTTTTATAGCTGTAGTGGCATGATGGCCTCATTGTCACAGGTCAAATTTGTAATTATCTTTTTGATAACTCAATCTTAATTAAAAGATAGAAACATTACCAGACAGCCCTCATTTTCCAATAAATATATTATTATCTGAATGTCAGAATATGTGTCAGATTAATGTGTTAATTTATGGTTCATATAAAACAATATTCTGTCTGTAATAATATACAATAAACACTATTGATAAGTTTATTTATGAAATCATTAATGCAAGGTTTGAATACAAATATTAACTGCAGATGCGAACATACCAGATTAAAAATTGGAAAGTAGAATTAGATTTATCTGATAAAGAGGAAAATAAAAGTGATATTCTTACTAAGATTTTTAGAGTCAACTAATAAAAAGGCTGCATCCTTAAAACATTTAAGCATATGTATTCATGAATAAAATATAGACTGCACAAGGTTCAAGGGGAGAAAACTTTGAAAGTTAACAGCCTGAAACTATTTGACAATTCAAAACATTTTTGTTTACATATCTATGCATAATGACCATGTACAATGCTTAAGATACACGGGAGCTTACAGCACTACATAGGAATCCTGAATGTTAAATGTTTAAACAAAGCAACAGTATGTGAATGATGATCATATGGAGTAAAACTCTCTTCAAAAATATCCATGATCTACCATTGCACTTAATGTAAACTGTGTAAATAATGATTTCTACCAAAATAGAAACCTTCTCTAGGTCAGTATTTGGGTTTAGTTAGTTTACTACCAATAGCATCTACAATATAAATAGGGCAATTCCCTTTCAGAAAAAATATAGAAAAATGAAGACTATATGCTAGACAAATGTCATTAGCAACAAAAAGTAGCCATATACAACACTGAAATACACTCAACTTTGTTATGGACTAAAAGCCTTACCTCAATCTCATTTGATACCTGTGATACTACTGGAAGACATTTATATTCTTCATCTGGTGAATTTTGCTGCAGAGAACATCCTGTACACAAAACTTTCATTTCTAAGATCATAACAAATATAACAAAATGCTTCCCAAAAAAAGAATTAGACCATAAATTCAGGACTCTTTCACATTTAAGCAAACATTAAAGAAAACCAGACCAAAAAACTTCCTTAATGTTAACACTGCCACCACTTACTATAAAAAGCCTTGAAAACTAAAACATCAATCATAGATCACTGGTACCAAGTACTAATATTTTTGAGTTACTTTGATTTTTATCATCAGTGTAATTGAAGATTTCCTCCTCAGTTTATCAGGTAAATGAGTTTTTCACAGTTTGATATAAGTGCAATATCAGTGAGTATGATTACTAGTCAATATTAAATTATACAACTTGTTTCTATCAAATCGTTAGAAGTGTAAACCACAAATATTCATAATTAATACAAATCTACTATTTACCAGTTAGTATTTCCTGGAAGATAATTTTATTTTCAAAACAATTAACATTATTGGTAAAAAGCTACCAGCAAATGTAAACATTTGAAATTAAGTCTAATCGAACTTTATTTTTAAGTCTTAAATACATTAATTATAGATTTCAGAAGTAGAAGGATGGGTATTATGCACAAGGCAGGTCATGCACTCTTTACAGAATTGATACTTTTTCTTATTTATTTGGAATATTTATATAGCTATCAATTTGTGTTGTATTTTTGTTTTTCTGCATCTGCCATGCATGTAATATGAGGGAAATACTGTCTACTTTTATGTCAAATTCCAACTGTCAATGCTCCTTTTTCAAGCATGCTATTTAAAACACAGAACCTCAGTTTTCCGTCACATTCCAACAACTAGTCTCTGTAACTTAATTGCCAGGCCATATAAATACTGTGCAACACACAAGGGGAAACCACCCTGGAAAATTCTGATGTATTTTTTCTGACAATAAATGGATCGCCCCCTCCCCCTCCCCACTGACCATGACCCCCTGGTCTGTGTGCCAGCCCCCTAATCAGCTAGTCATTACGACGAAACTTTAAATAATATAAATCATAAACCGCAGATTCATGATAATCATTTCGCATTGCAGATTTGACAAAGAAATTTACGCAAGATTGGGTGCAAAAAAATATAATTGGTTGTTTCTGTGACTACATTTCTTCCAATTAACAGACATAAAAAGTTCCTGACACCATAAAATTTTGGGTTTTTTGAAGAAAGGATTTTATCTATTAATGTATTTCTGTTCTGCCATATCACGTCTGCCATGACATAAACACAAGAATTGGTTTCAGATAGAAGAGAAAATCAAACATAAAATGATTGGTTCAGCTTGTAAGGTTTCCATTCAAACAAAGTTATCAATTTAATGGAAACATCATGATATTCAAATGAAGGATATCCATTTATACTAGTCATTAGGGTTTTTTAAGGATGACAAGACCACATCCAACAACTATCTAAAATAAACAAACCCATAGACAATGTCTTACTATTCAGAATCTTATTTAAAAAGAAGCATCAAATTGGGGATCATGGATGACTGCACTACACACAACTTTCAGAAATATGGTCAATATAACTAATTGTAGAAAAATAATCATATCAAACAATTCATTATCTTTTTTAAAATAAAGAATCAATTCTAAAATTTATTGTGACTGGGCTAAAACGCTATATTTCTACATGATTTTTATTTGTGAATTTGTCAATAAAATTTTCTGACAACTGCTATGTAATGGATGATGAACTGTAGCCTGGCAGTAACAATTGTATTAGTTTATTGTTTTATGTTATAATAGTACATGTTAAACCTGTTCCCCAATCCTATACAGATATCCTCAATAAAAATATTGTGAAATAAACCTTATTAAAAACCCCAAAACACATGTAAGGGTGTATATCATTTATTGAATGATAAACTGTACGCTGATAGTAACAAATTAAACGTAACAATTATTTGAGTTCATCATTTTATATTATAATAGTAGGTATCATAATAAGTAAACATGTAAGCGTGTATTTCGTTTAGTTTAGGATGACTACATGAGAAAGGAAATATATTATGAATGGAACAGTGATCAAAGATTCATTGTAAATGAAGGATAAAAGTTTTTTTCCTAGGTTTATTATCTTCTGATACAAGTTAACAACTTCTCCCTCAACCTTATCTAATAGAATAATCATGTCCATCTAATCTTCTCCTTATCAGAGTTTAAGTGTCATCACTTGATAAAATGACTTTTCCCTGCAGTATCAGACGACATTACAATTCTCCGCCTGAGGACTTGATTCGATTTCTCCCTTGGCTGGTAATTGAGTAATAAAGAAAAGATGAGATAAAAACTTGAAGTGAGAGCTTGATATTGAAGATGCATTGCAAGGGGATAATGGTAATCCAGCACTGAGGGAAACTGAACTTGTGGCTTATTTGGTTCAAATCCTGCACATAAGGAAAGGCTTGCTATTTTAATTAGAAGGAAATAAAGACCTAGATCCCTCTATGAAGGCATTAAATATGTATAATAACCAATGTTAGTTGGTGTCAAAACAACTTCCTTAAATGTTAATAGATATTTTTCAGTGTTAAGTTTTGTTAACACATTATTGGAATTTATTAAACATATTCTCACAATATGAGTGATGATGGGTGGTGTATACATGTTAAAATATGCTTATTATTTCTACACGGACTGGGCTAATTAAGATGAGCATACATGATATGTGCTATGATGGAAATACGGCCTACTCTTCCGAATTCCAACTGTCAAGGGTCCTTTTACATGCCCACAAATGTGTACAGGACCTCAGTTTTTATCCCATCCAAATGACTAAACGTCACCTGAAAATAGGGAACCATGCTGTAAAATCTAATGAATTTTTGCTATTAACACAGGGATCCAGGTTAGCATGCAAAGATCTTACTCACTGAACCAAAGTTACACCCTTCTTTTTCTAGAGCCACCAATAAACAGTCTTTCTTTGCAAATAGTTATACATTTCGGAAAGTTCTCAAAGCTTACATATGATTAATTTCAGTGTTTGTACATCATGGGAATTCAGATGGAAAAGAAAGAAGAACGTCTGCAATATCAGTTAAGCACATATCAGTAATTTGCACAAACAAATAATGCAGAAAATATAAACAGTGCTAGTTCCAGGTATTCTGTAACCTTTATTGTGCATTATCATTTTTTGAAGCTAATCTGAGAAAATATATTGTGAAATATATTGCAGTAGTGAGGCTTTTTATTCCGACATTTCTGTGTACCAAAATAAACACTAACTATCCTCTGATATTTATATATTACATCAAGCTGTTATACCTTTACCTATAATGAACTCTTCTCTTTAGAAATAATCCATGGAACCTCTAGGCCATTTTTAGTCAACAGTTTCCCCACGACCTGACAATATGGAAGAGTTTACCTAGATCTAAGGGGAGTTTTAATGCAAATTTATCAAAGAATTTAAAGTATTTCCTAATAGAGGATATAATTCATTTTAAAGATAATGCTAAATATACGAAATATATAATACTTCAAATGAATGAAAAAGATTTTTTTTTCTATGCTTTTTAGAGAGAAACATATTGTGCACTTTCTTGTCACTGTAGCCCAGTCAGGATACCACCCCAGTATGGGGGGGGGGGGGCCTTACAGTAAAAGGAGTGCTCTACTACTATATCAACTGTCACTTTTTAAGTGCAGAACCCATCGGCATCCACAGCCTTTGGGACAATCATGAAAGTGCAATAACAATTTTTTACTTCACAGTGTGAATATTTGTTTTAAAAACTTTTGAATTTAAAATAGTGTTGTATTTTGTTCCTAGGATTTTACTGTCTTCAGCACCCCGTCCTCTCTTGCTGTCATTGATACATCTCATTTCCAAAATAACTTGTTTGACTTTCAAATTCATAAAAAAAACTTACCTTTGTGTCCTGAACTTCTGCGTAATCCACTTCTCGATAAAAATATTTCATTTTGATTAAACAACAAATACGAAAACTACTGAATTTTTCAAAAGTGAGAAATTCTCAAGCCTCTAAAATAATCCACTGTGATTTAAAAGTTTGGGATTAAAGGAATTTCCTTTTTGAAACATACACACCACCTAATATTAAGACAACCCTATTTTGCATCCGTCTACAAGTACCATACTGTTCTTAAAAACGATGAATAGAAACCTAGATCACAACAACCTGAATAATTAGATACTTTGAATAACAACACATTAACAGACATGAGATAGTGCCAATGTAAACAGATGACTTATATATCTCAAATGGGCAATTTTTTTGTCAGAACATAATGAATACTGTCAACAGATATGTAGGCAGTCATTATTATTCAGCAGACGCCAATTTAATACCTAGTTACCAGAAGTGGTATACTTTAGCCTACACTTATGTTTGCGAAATGGGTTGTTAATGTAAACTTTTATATCTACATAAGAATATTTAATTTTTCGGTGTACTGATTTGTTCTGAATGCATCACACATAGCCACAATGGCAAAGTTATGATTTAGAGGCCCATTATAGAATAATATTATTGTTCACCATTTGACCAACGGACACAGTCAAATACAATAATCTTTTAGGTTAATATATTCAAATAATTTGAATAAAAATCTACCCAATGAAAAACTATTACATTACATTAGGTACCAAAGAATTAGAAATTCTTTTAAATTTCTGGCCTGAATATAATTTAAAGTGTCTTAACAACTTGCTATTGTGGATATGGTACAGAATTTGCTTTCCATTTAGAACTAGTCAAGCCGAGAATTAGTCAAGCTTTTACCAAAAGAGTTCCTCATTATAAATGTGGTTAAACGAAAAGTTTGTTACAATTATGCTGACTTAAGACATCATTCTGTGTACTTTATCAAACTTAATAGATCGGTGGCATCATGGATCCTTTATTAGCAGACTATTTTCAATTTTAATGCTTCCATCTGACTCAGGGCCCAGTTTAGGCATGGGCCTGAGGGGCCCAGGCCCCTGCGGTTTAGGGGGCCCCGCGGTTCATGGCAAAAAGAGAAACAATTCCAATTCCAGATGAAAGTTTCACGGTAATAGATCTAGCAGCGCGAGGGCTGAGACTGGGCTATTCCTCAACCTTCTCTGGGAAGTTCCAACTTGATGATGATGGGTTTAGGCTTCTAGCAGCGATTTCACTTGATATAACAGTTCCCCGCCGTTATATGTCATTTCCGCACATTGCATGCCATTCGTAACTGACATGTAATTTTTCTTGTATTATTAAAACGTGTATGAAATAATATTTTCATCGGGTTAGGGGCCCCACGATTCTAGTCAGGCCCAGGGCCCCGCTCCGGTTAAGCTGGGCTTTGATCGGACTAAAACTAAATGGAGGCACACTAATTTTATTAACTACAGTAATTGGACAATTAAAAGATTATGCAACTAGTGTGTAGTAGCTTTATGAGAAGCAAGTATTTCATTGAGAAACTTGAGAAAGGAAATAAGTTTTTGATTAATCACTCCAGTCAGTAATTGTCATATCCGTTAAACATAATAAGCCTTCATATTTCCCTTTATAAATATTAACTAGCCAAATTAATCAATGATGTGATTATTTCATGTTAGGTCATTATAAACAATAATACATGTATTAATTAGGTTTACTGAAAAAGTAAAATGGAAAACAAATGATATAGAGATGTCTATTCTAATTTTATAATTAAGTGGATTTAGCTACATATATTTTGTTTAACCTATTAGACTAATAAAATCAATTCACACCTAAGTCATTAAATGTAACACATCCTTTTCAATCCTAAAGTCATGAGAACTAGTTCGACTACAAATTAACTAGGTGCAATTAAAGGATTGAATGTAGATTTGAAACAATTTTGTGTCTTTCTATTTGTATCTGTATTTGTTCCTGGGATATCCAATGGATTGTGCAATCTGCATTCCTCAATAAATTCCAGTAATTTCCGATGTCTTTGAATCTATACTCGGGACATGATGTGGACAGAAGGGTAAACCCAGAGGTTATTTCCTATTAAGATTTAGGCCTACTTTTGTGCTAATCAATTAACAATCTACGATGGTTGAATATTTTGATTAATTACTTTAGGGTTTGCTTGAAATAAGTTTGATATCAACAAAATTGTGGGGTAATAGTGTCCGAATATTGCATAAATTGTGGGGTAATAGTGTCATACATCAATAATAATTGTTGCTGTAAGATGAAAAGTATTTGTATAGCATTCTTACTGCCCAGGCATCTCTAATGTTCATCATGCCATGCTAATGAACAAATACCAGTAGTGATGATGTTTTCAAACATTAGTGAGGATTAATCTGAGATACCGATGAAGGAATGAGTGATTAACCACTATTCACTCACTCTTCTTTGAATTCCAGCTATCTAGGGATATTTTTTATGTGTACAACCATTTTGCACTCATGATCTTGGTTAAGGAACATACAGAAGACATTAAAATATGTTATGCTGCTGTCAAGGCTTATTCCCACAGGTGTCAATTGACATAAATATCAGTACGGTAGATTGAATGTAATCAGGAAATCAAATAAAATTTTGATCACTTCTTATCTAAAACAAATTGTTCAATAGATTGAAATTTCATTTACTTAAAATCAGAAGTCTGTGGCTCCTAAAACTATGGATGGTACTGTTTAATTATAAATACAGCAGTCATTTTGAATGCAATTATAGTTTTAACAATTGTAATCATCTGAGGTGTTGGGTGGCCGAATGGTTAGCGTGCGCTCGCTGCATCAAACGGCCTGCCGTTGAGTTACCTGGCGTGGCTTCGAATCCCAGGTTGTACGTGGGAAGGAGTAAGGTCACCTGTCTAACCTTGTGGGTTTTCTGCGGGTACTACAGTTTCCTCCCAATGCTAAAGACCCCTACGCGCAAAAAAATTATTGAAATAAAATTAAACCATTTTTGTCCCGAGTGGACGTTACACCCCATTTCTTTCTCTCTTTGTAATCATCTAATACCTGGCTTATCAATGGCACCAAAGGAAATATCAGTTGAACCATCAATCTCTAGTTCATTAATCCAAGTGAATTGGTGCATTCGACCTTCATGGTCCTTCTGTTATAATGTCACTTGAATTGTTATCTGTGACAGATTTGGGAGTTGTTCAAGGACAAAAACTGGTTACACAAACTTGAGTATAGTACAAAATCAACAACTCAAGTATATGAATTGTTTGGTCTACAATGATGTAGATGGCGGCTATGTAAATTAATGTAGATCTGTTACTACTTACTATATACATAATTACAAGCAGAGTATATACTAGTGAAGTACTTTTGCCTTTAGGCTGAGGTGGAGGCAACAAATTTCACCCCCCAATGTTATATTTTATCAATCCTGTATGTTACATTCTTTATTCTTTTTATTAATTATTCATTTCCCTTAAGTAATACCCCGTTCAGACGCGCAAGTTAAACTAGTTTAACTTATCCGGCGAAAGTTAATTCAGCAATTTTCGTAGTCTGAACCCATATGTGGAGATTTTAAACTAGTTTAAAATATCCACCTCCGTAGGTGAATTGAATTCAGCTTTTTTTTTATCTGGTTTAACTTTCGGCGTCTGAACGGGTAGGATTAAAATATCCGGATATTTCCACTCTGGACATGCGCAGTGCGTAGTAAATAACATTCTTAGAAAAATGGCGGCTTCTTGTTCTTCATCAGTGCTCATGCGCGTTTACCTCTGACCCTTGACCGACGAGGTCAGGAACATGGTCGGGAATGTTAATCCAGTATAGTGCCAGTATCTTAAAACACGTATGAACGCAAAAATTGCCGGATAAGTTAAACCAGTTTAGTTATAAGCGTCTGAACGGGGTATAAGATAGGATCAAAGGTCAGTGCCAAATGTGTTGTCACTCTGCATTTTTGTAATCTTGGGATCCATCTTAATTTTTCATAAGCCATACCATACAAGTATATTGTCATTTAAATTAGGGGTACTAAAAACAAATAAATTTGCATTTCAATAATGAAATTTTATGCATGTCTAAAACTGTTTCACAACAATATTAAAGTTGCTACCTATTTGATTTAATATGTTTTGAATAACTTTGATGACCACACCCTGCATATACAAACTGATCAATACAATATATAGCAGCACCTGATTTATATACAGTATTAAACATCTGCTACCATGTAACCTATATTATCTACTATATCTACTTTCCAGTAATATATATATTTACAGTACTTAACATTCATTCATTCAAATACAATATTGATTGATTCAAATTTAAACTGAATAAACTCTACAACAATGTGGTTTCCACAGCAATTTGAAGAAAAGGCGAGGTGAAACCCAGTGCTGACAAAATAACCATTGACAATAATTAAGGTCTGTTTTCATGGATCTATGACTAACATAAAACAAACGCCTGGTTGTAATGTTCTACTACAATTGCCATTCTTAAACTAACATAAACATATACCGATACCTAATCTCTGTCATTCTGATCTCTAAGTTAATCTGGTTTAAAAATGCTAAAGTACCTTGACTTTGTCATTTGACAAACAGGTGGAGAAAACCAACCAGTTTTAAAATCTCAGCTCAATATATTCGTTCACAAGAAGACTTTTCTTTAGCTGTCTTAATGGGGTTGTTAGAACTGGTCAGCTTAAAATTGTCGGCTTTAGTTAATTTACTGCATGCTTATTTCATTACATTTTGTGAGAATTTGTAGTTTCATTTCCGATCAATCTTTATAGTTCAATAAACTGTGTAATATGCCCCGCTGCTTATTTAAAATAAATTCAAATGTGACAATAAAATTTTTAATCAATAATTTCCATGAAAGGTACAAAAGCCTTGATGTCAAACTGAAAATTGAAAAATAATGGAGATGGCGATGTAGTAAAATTTCTTCTGGTGTTCTGTTTTTGTAACCGCAATTGGCATGTACAACAGTTACAGCAAAATGTTCTGGATATAGAACAATGTTTCAATTTATATCATGCAGTGCAATATAAAAAGAATTTGCATATACATAATTTTTTATTCTTATAATATAACTAATATATTACTTGAACATAGCTTGTAGTCATTCAAAACAATATCAGACAAATAAACACTATAAATAAGCATTTGTAATTTTGACAAATGACCATACAGCTCCCTTATTATTTTAGAAGCAATGTGGACGGATTTGAGTTGAATGTCAGTAACTACTCTTCTAAAATCATGCCCAGCTCGGTAAATTAGTTTGGGGTAATTTGTCTTTTCCTCCATATGTCAATTAAAAAAGCATTTTGTGTTTGTAGAGTTAAAGAGAGAAAGCAAAAATTATGAGCAGACTCTTACCTGTTTCCACAAAATAAAAAAAATCCCCAAACTTTACAATGTTTAAATGTCGGCTTGATTTGAAGAATTCTTAATCGAAATAGAACGAAAATAAGAACGAAAATAGAGGAAACAGGTATTCTGTAATACGGCCAATATGAAGTAAGTAGGAGAGGTGTTGTGTATGTTTGTTTGCCGTCAGTGGTTGATAAGTGTGCCCAAGATGTGAGTGCTTACAACTTTATATGGTAACACGGTGACTCAGACTTATGGTAAAGGGAAGATTCCACACATACTGTTTATCACTTTATACATCATTGGCAGTGGTTATAGTGGACAGTTTGGTACCAGTGAAAGGTTGGCTACCAGCTGTGTTAGCCGGATGAAATGTTGATAAATTTAGACAAATAATTGTGATAGGATCTGATTGAACAATCTGCTACATACAGATTAATAAGATAACTTCCAATTACACTCACATCAACTCAAATTATTGACAACTAATATATCAAAGACCCAACATGTCAGTTTTAATACAGAGTTTAAGACCATACACAATCAAAAGAACTTTTATGTGGATCAATTGTTATTTTAGCTTAAAATGATTTCTAAAGATTTTTAAATGTCAATTTCGTGAATCTTTAACAGCCCATACTACAAGACATTTCTTTTTAATGGTCAATTTAAATTATACATATTTTGTTTTTTAATTTTGAAATTTATACAATATCTGGATTGTTATCCCTTTATTATTAAATAAATGTAATACTATAGCAATTTCATTACCTATGTGAGAGCCATCAGGTGTTCTGAATAAAAAAACAAACCCTGCCCTATGCATGTCATTCCTCAATGTAGGTAGTCAGGGGCGATTCCAGGATTTTCAGACAGAGGGGGCGTGCTGCACCAGCTTGGCGGTGCGAAGCCCGGAACCGTGATTTTTAAGTGTAAAAAAATGCCCACAAGGACTAATTTCGTACTAGTACTGTAAATTACGATTTCCAACCTAAACTATTTTCGTTCTCCTTTCTCGCGAGAATATATGAAGCTAAAAACTGTTCGCCACCTCATAAAATAGAGGGGGCGTGCGCCGGGTGCGCCCCCCTCTGGATCCGTGCCTGGTAGTTAGAGTTGGTTTTCAGACTGTACAAGTAAGCATCAGCCATATAATCAGTCTTTTTAAAATTTATATAATGTTTGCATGCACTGTCATCAAATTGAGCTGATTATGAGTTTTTCTCCATCAGCCTAACATATTATGGTTAGTTGATAATAATTCTTACATAAAAACAACAAATTTATGAATCTAAGCTAATTTCATGACAATTAACTAAAAGAACTTGCAATTAATTACCATTATGATTATTTGGCAATCTGCCGATTATTAACAGATATATATAAACATGTTTGTGTACAGAAAATATAAATAGAAAGTGTGCCATTCTTATAGTAGCAATATATCTGTCATTGTTCATTTATTGTTATAAACACCTATAATATAATCATTGTCCTAATTAGGTTATAACAGCCAAAAATAAACCAACCAAACCAATGTGGATAGAAAAAATTGTCAACAAGATCATTTTTGTTCTATGGCTTGTTCCCAATAATAAGTAGGCCTACTATGACTTAGTTATTCTGCATTGCTATATACATATATTGTAATTTCTCCAATACCTTATACTCAATATTGTGGGCTAGGAGATTAGTGGTCTACTCTAAAGTCAATGTATTGTATTTGTAATGTCCGTTTTCAAAAAGCAGTGATGGGTTCATTGGAAGTATTTGTGATTGGAAATACTCTCTTCTCTCTAATTTGACCTCTGTGTTTATCCAGTTTTATGGTTTCCTCGCATTGCTGATAAGCCCCAAATTTGTTTCAGCACAGAAAATATATTAAGAATTTACATGTTAGTCCCCAAAACTATTTCTACCTCTGAATGTTTCATATAGTAGAAGTTACTGCTGAACCATGTTAACAAATTTACTGCTGAACAATGTTTTATTCAGACATGCTTTAACAAAGTTCAAATCTTGATATCCGCAGACGGCATCCACATTTGAGGTCTTGTACAATTATTCTACACATCAGAAATAAAATTGAGTGTTCCGTCTGTTTTGCTGGATCATTCTGGGTCCAATGGTAATTTTAATCAATTGTGCTTGCAAACAGGTCTCTTTAACAGTAGGACAGAAAAAAAAAACCCCAGTGCACCGTGTCATTTCTTGAACAAACCATTCCAGCTGAAAAAACTGAAAATCAGTAGCTCCTACCCCACCAATTAGATATGAATTATGTCAAATATCATAGATATAGGTTATGCAGCAAACATATTCTATACAAGTATTTCATCAACAAGCCAACATATTTTCCAAGCAGTATAAATAAATAATTTATAAAACAAAATCAATAACTTACATATCGAGGTTGGGGAACTCGAAAATTATTATACGAAAAAGTATGATATCCATACATTGCGATTATATGTATCCTTACGTTATTCACAAGCAAAATTGAAGACGAAATCTTGTATAACTAACGAAAGTTACTGATTGATTTTGGGTTATAAACATGCCCACCTGTTGCATACTCTCCTCGGGCAATGATCAGATGTATTATGGGATAGGCAATTTAGCAGACTGTCTTTATATTCATTCAAATTCTTATTTCTTCGATTTTGACTGATTACCAAAAAAATATTTTTGGGAGGCAACCAATTTTTTAATGAGATGATCAAAACATCTTTTTTTGATGTTGCTATTACATTAAAAAATGCACTAAATTATCAATATTATATTCAAACCGAGAAACCAGACATGACACACTCTCATTAAGCTGTTGAGAATCTTGAGTTTATTGCAATTGATCACGATCAGACAATAGAATTGCTACTGTGCCAGAAATTTTTGGGTATGGTTCCCCCTGGTCTGAAGTGTAGAACAGAGGAATCTTGTAAGTGATAACGTATACTTGTTCTGATGCATGTAAAAGATCCCTTGGCAATGGGAATTCAATATTTAAGTAGGTTATAGCGTTGCTGTCCAATTCAAATTTCCTCATAGCAAACTGTTTGGCCTGTCTTCATTATCCCACTCTGAGAACAGTGGGGACTTTAAATACCACCTAATTTTAATTGCTATAATGACAGGAAGTGGATATTTATGGTATATCACACAATATTTCAGCTGCCATTTTGAAACTAACAAAATTTAATTTTAATTTTTGCTGTTTCTTATTCAAAATTCAACTGTAAAAGTATCATTAAGGTCTACAGTCAAAATGTTCATATGACCAAAAAAACTAAGCAAATTTTTCTTACACTAATGCTACAAGTGATGAAATGGGTATAGCACTGGAAAATTTCTCAAGGTTCTTCTTGAATCCTTTTCATCACTAATTGTGTGTCACAATGATATGAATATACCACAAACAAACCCAGTTGTCAAATGAATCATGAGGATATTGGAACCATTTTGTTTGGGATGACTTTAACTATCTGTACTCTTGATTATTGCAAGATAAGATAAGATAAGATTATTAAAGATGTTTATTGTTTCAAACTGTCCATTATGGATAGCATGCATACATACATATACACTTATACATATTCATGAGAAATCAAATTCTATGTTTTCGATGAATAACACAAAGAATAACTATTTAAGAACAACCAAGATTATTTTATCTCCATGGAAAGACAGCAATAGCATACATGTATTCCTACAGCAGTACTTGTGGTAAGTACATTATAATGAACAGAAGTAGAACTAAGACTGAAAGAGTAGAGGCCCTTTGATATATCAAGTCAAGGTAGTTAATAAACAGGGGTTAAGATTTTTTAGTAAGAACACTTAACCAAATACCTATATGGAGGATTGTTTACCCATCCCTGGACCAAGAATAAAATCTGTAGAAAATATTTTTGGTAGAACATTATTTTATGAAAATATTAGATTTTTTCAACTCAGAAGAGAAAAAAATCCCTCATTTATTTTTTTGACTTAAGACAATTAATTTTAAAAAATATATCTTTCATTTCTTATTAAAATAAAGACTAAAGGACAAGTACATTATTAATAACATGTTAATGCAAAGGTCAGGAATTGTAAGTGCCAAAAGAAAGAGGGCAAGACAATATCCTTGAGGAATACCAATAACTATTTCTAAGGAAATAGAGAAACCTTTTCTGGGTAGCGTTAACACACCAAGACAAACTAAAAAAATAAGCAATTTATTACAAATATATTTACCCTTACTTAAGGGTTGGGAGATCATCCATTTGAAAACACACATTTCAAAATATCAATTACTGTAATTTATAAGTGTATTATTATTCAGAGAAGATGGTAAATATTAAATTTTGGATCTAAATTTGTTTGATAGGTGTATTCTATATGCTTATACCAAACCTGCTCTAAGTGTAAGTGTACGTGAAACAGAATGCCTGAAGGATAGTTTGAACTCCATGTTGTATTTTCCTCATTATAAACGTTTATTTATATATATCAACAAATCAGGATATACTACATATTGTGTGAGAGAAATCCACTACCACAACCCAACATTACTCCCACACACAAAATTTGGTTTTAAATGAAATGAAATGGGATTTAACGTCCTACTGTTCTGCTCCGAACTGGGCTAATGAAGACAACCATACAGTGTACTATGAGTGAAATTTTGCCGGAACAGCAACACTTAGTTTTTTGTCCCATCCAAATGACTAGACAGCTGTCCTTGTCAAGCCCTCTGATATTTGCTTTGAATTAAGAAAGGGGCTTAATCAGGGTGAAATGAAACATTGGAGTGATGAATATCAACTCAAAATAATAACATTATTTCAATACGCCTTCTCATTCATATGCAGCAATATACCCCAATCACAAGGTTATATACAATAAGGATTTGTCAGTGCTATGCTAAAGCATGGACATTTCATGATATTCTGGCTAGAGGGGTATTACTGTCAACAGCCTACTACCACAGATATCAAGAGCTGCATTCACAAAATTCAACATGGTCATCTAGGAATCTTTTCCAGGCATATAGCATTGCAGATTTATTTCACTAACACTGATGTTTCTATATTTACTGAACTTTACTGGCACATTCCTTTCATAAATTCCACAGATTTATAGACTTTTGAATTTGATTAACCTTTGGTACTATGTTTCGTTAGCAACAAATAAATTTGTTCCCTGTTTTCCAGTAAAAGTAAACAAACTCTGCCTGGTGCATGCACTATTTTGAAGAAATTGGACAATTGGACTCCTTTCACCATGGACTATATGTGGTCAACCAGAAATTGATTAATATGCTGTTCAGACATTTTTAAGTCAAGGGGTTGCAATGTTCATACATACTATAAGCTAAGCCAGCTTAAATGTTATGAACTTGATGGGGGTTAGATGGCCAAAAGGTTAGCACTGGTGCGCTGTATCATAAGGACTAGGGGTCTGTATCTTAGGGAAGAAAACAAGGACCCAGAGAAAACCCACAAGGTTGGACAGCTGATCTTACTCCTTGTCACGTACAACCAGGGAATCAAAACCACGCCAGCTAACTCAATGACAGACCTTTTGATATAGCCCACACTTGCTAACCATTTGGCCACAGAACGGTACAGAGCTGGTGTCTTTAAGCAGGTTTATTTGCCCCATCATTGCATCCAGCTAACTATGTTAAGCTGGCTTATTGATAACTGCAATTTTTAATCTAGTTTAGCGAAAGCAACCTAAAAGCACATTAGATAGACATGGAGTCAAACATTTAGACTTGAAAGTATCATAATAGATGTGGGAGAAATAAAATGTAGGTGTTGGCATTCATCTTTACTATTCATGGCCAACACCCAAATTTTCTACTTTGAAGCTTTCAAGAAAATTATCTCAACTGTCTTGACACGAATGTAGGGAAAGAACTGAAGGGAGTTTATAGAGAATTGTGCCACAACACAAGAAATACTATATCATCAAAAACACTCAAACCTGGCAAACAATAAGAAAACAATTTGAAACAGGTGTCAATCACACCAAGATTGACTGCTTCTTATTCAGAGCGTGAAGTACTTTTACCAAAATATTTGCCATCTTAAAGCAACAAAACACAGTTATTTCATTATGTTTAGAGGATTACAAGCTACTTGCCTGTCAGAAAAGATATATTTATGATATCTGTATGTGTGACGGTCTGAATTAATCTATGGTATAACAATTGGATAAGATAACTTAGGCCTATATATTTTAAGATGATATTTAATGACGTCGTATGCCTTTATATTTCATGATGATTTTTTTAAAAATATAAACCTTATTTATTAAATGAATAAAACTATGTCCAATTTTAAAACGGTCCTATCCAAAGAAATTAGTGCAGAAAGTTCAGTTGAATAGTTAATAACATCATGTGTTATTCACTAAGACAAATACTGTTACATTGTGTCACGGGTCGATACCCAACCACAGGCCATATAAATCATTTTGATTGAACATTCTTATATACATAAAAGTATGTGTATTAAATTAATATATTTCAAACTAAATTCTGTGAAAATCTACTTCTGCTGCTGTTTCAAAATTACCCAAACAGTCTTTGAAATGCACATGATATATTTCAGTGCCTAATGTCTCCCCAAGGACTATTTTTCTGCTCAAACTGTCAGTATTAAAATCTTAAAATCTTTGTTGCATGATTTAATCCAAATTACTAATGGCAATTTTGATTTTTGCACATTCAAATCTTGATTTGATAAAACATATGCCCCCCATTCTTTTTTTTTAGAAGATTCTATAAAGTCTGCCTACCATTTTTCTAATAACCTAAATTTTGTTTTAAAAACAGCTTGATTAGTGTTATGAATAGCAAAGATACATTACAGCAATGATAAGATACAGAAAACTTTCTTAACAGAATTACTCAAAAAAAAATAATCAATTTCTTTGTTAAAAATAAGAAATGATAGATCTGAAAAAAAAAAAATCCAAATTACCTCATATCTAGGGCTTGAAACCTTGTAACTTGGGCTTGAAATGGATTGGGCTTCATAAGAAGGCATGATTATCATTTATATCTCCTTTATAATGATGCCTTTAATATCCACGACAACCCCCGCCAAAAACAGGCACTATAACTATAATAAGATCCACAATGACTAGCTTTAAATAAGACGAATAATTTTTCTTTTCACTTCAGTGAGCAGAGTACCTGAGCTAGAATAAATTTCAACGCCTTATTGTTAGCTTATTCAATATATAGAGTAATTTAGTTATATTGGTTTACGAAAGTGTGAAAAGTAACATAGAAAAAAATGAACATTTATTTAATATATGCCTTTGGGTAAGGGGTAATAAAATATGATACAACAGTTTGGATATATAACTTGAATACCAAACTTATGCCTTGGATCCATTCACTTGATTGATATATGTCTATAGTCTATTTTGTAATGTATGTGTAGTTTTTGTGCTTATCTGCTGTTTTGTCTTGTGGGTTTTGTTTTTGTGTGTTGCAATCTTCCTGCACTTACTAATAATAATAGAATTCCAACAAATGTGTAACAAAAAGTGTGTGCTTAATACCTTCAATAATATTTTCTAGATCGGAAAATTTATTGGACATATTCTTTAAAGGAGACTTCACAGTTATATTTGAGTAAATCAAACAGATTAATTCTATACTTTATCCTTATTCCCTGCATATGTAGTTGGTGATAAGTCCGCAAATTCCATATTATCCCATGTCCACATACTTGCCTAAGTCACTGAGGTGAGTGATTGTCAAATTTACTGTTCAATTTGTATACTAAAACCAACTATTATCAATGGACATTTACGTGAAATCCTTTTCAAATTTACAATGGTGTTCACTTTATATTTATCTCAAAACCATAAAAAAAATATTTGAAATCTTTAAGATATATGACACAACACAAAAGATTAATCCTAAGGAATTTGTAAATCTATTATTAACATGTACATTTTGTCAAGCATGTAAATAACAAAAAGTTGCACATAATACAACACAACCACCTACAATTAGGGTGGGATCTTAATTTACAATTCAGTCATCCAAAACTAAAACATCCATTCATCTCTACGAAACGTACGACTGATTTTGAATATGATTTATTGAAAAATACAATTTAAATATAGCATTATATCTTATCGAGAACATCTCAAAACATAGATGGGGCTTGCTAGGCCTTTATTATTTAACTATTTATCATAAACAACATCCATCAAAGGATTGTTGTGAGTCCATACATACCCATGGCGATAACTCAGAAGCTCCCTACCCTACAATTAAAACTGAATTTCAATAGTGCTAATGACCTAACAAACAATCCAGGCAATTCAAAACATTCCTTAACTGATGCCCCATGATAATATTTAATACAAAAGTACATAAATGTCAAACAATAACTGATGTCCCAGAAAGGAAAAGTGATACACTTCGGTTCAGAAAGTAACCAAGCATAGCCAACTCACTACATTACAGCACTATTTATTGGAGAATTTTAAAGAAATGTTGTGGGTAAAAATTGGATTTTTCATGATGTTCTCTAATTGATGTGAATGTATTTTGGATTGTGCATGTCTTGGAACTATATCTTTAAAGTACAAGATGAAAGAGAGTGAGGGGCTTTATGTCCACTCAATACAAACAAATTAATTTCAGAACTAATATGTATTATTGCAATAGTTCACTTGCATGTAGGGGTCTTTGGAGGTGGTTGGCAACCAGAAGAACTAGGAAAGCCCACATACAAGCTTTGGATCGAAACCACACCACTTGACAGATCTTATGATCTAAGGTGCACTCTACCACACGAAGACCAAAGCCAAGTTCCTTCCAGAACAATTCATGCAATTTGAAAACTTTAAAAAAAACTTTGGAGGTGGTTGGCAACCAGAAGAACTAGGAAAGCCCACATACAAGCTTTGGATCGAAAACACACCACTTGACAGATCTTATGATCTAAGGTGCACTCTACCACACGAAGACAAAAGCCAAGTTCCTTCCAGAACAATTCATGCAATTTGAAAACTTTAAAAAAAACTTTTACCCATGACTCATGTAAAGTAATCATGCTCATCCCATTAAAGGTGTAGTGATACCTCCTACATTCATTTACACATGGTTTTCATTTTAAATTCTTTAATTAAATTAAAATGAGTAATTAAAAACTTTGGCAGCTTCACAATCTGACCACCTGCCAAAATGGTCTCTGTTTTTTTCCTTACTGTTTCTGTTAATACCACATAGTAGAGTAGATAGTTTGTTAGTTTTAAACTGACAAGACTGTAGTATTCTGCACCATTCCATTATGCTTCCTCAGGATGAGTTTATTTTTGTGAACACTGTGTATATTAGGTATGCTAGGTGTAAGTAATATTAGATTTAAGAATACTGAGTGTTTATTTCAAGTGATAAATGAGGAGGGTAATAAATAATAAGAGTTTTTAATCCCATCTCAACATATTCTGTGAGATGAAAATAGCATGTATTATCAGTAACTTTGTGATTGAATAAGGGAAAAATTGGGTTTAACATCCAAATTAGATAATTTCAGGACTAACATAACTTACAAACGCCCTTTCCATATTAAAAAATTGTATAAACATACTGTAATAGTGTATTTTTCTCAGTAGAATTCTGATATTTAACAAATATTGATCTAATAAGTAATAGTCAAATAAACAAACAAACAAGGTGCATATGAACACTGCTTACATTTAAAATGTTTAGTTGCTTTTAAATACGAACACACCTTTTCGAATGATGAGTTGTTTTGATGGATGTTTAAATTGCTGTCGCCCCCTAATAGGGTGTGTACATTAATCGTAGGGACAAGGGTCAGGGATTCAAATAATTTTGCTCTTTCACTCTTTAATTTGTTACACTGTAAAAGTAAATTGTTTGCGTTTTCATTTGGATATCGGCAATTAGACGGAGGGCTATTAATCAATTTGGATGTATGGATGTCCTTCCATACATCCTTGACTGACATAATTTAATCAAAACTGTGAAAAATAGTGAGTTTGTTACAAGGTATAACTTTTTGAGATGCATAATTTCATAAACAACACACTCAGACCAAACAACACTTTAAGACTAAACAATCCAAAAATGTTAATAGCTGGATTTTGTTCAATGATGCGAAAAAAAGAAGGTTGTGTTTAAATTTAGAAATTCTAACATATGTTCTTTCTAAATTTCTATTTCTGTCTTTTACCGCTAATTTGTTTTCAGAGGTATAAAAAGTTAGTACACATGTGGTGGATCTCTTTTCTACCAGAATTTGACAAAAACAGATTAGCAAGAACTTGTATAGATACTTAAAGAAGCTTATCTTTGCTTAATTCAGACAATTTAAGTGATAATTTATTTGTAGATAGAATTGTTAGGATGAATAAATAGGTTCTTGTCTTAAGGGTAATTTATAAAAAAAAAAATATAAAAAATCATAACATGATGAAGATAATTAATTAATTGTGATGTTTTCAATTTAACTTGTCTGTTTCAATTGGCTTTTTTAATGTGCTTGATTTATATACATGAAAGCTTTATAAGTAAAATTAGGAGATGTCAAAACATGCTTCTGTGAATTATGTGTATTATGAAACGCAATGTGTTTTATATCCATATATTTAATTAACTTAATGGCAAGTTTAGTGCCTCAGGTTTTAATTGTCTTAAAGATACATTATTGGAGAGCAAAAACTGACTTTTGTCGGTCTTCATTTGGGCCTCAGATGTCATAGAAATTATAACATAGATCTTTATTTAAACAACAAGCCAAAAATTGACCCTGTATACCAAAGGATGGCTTGGATTGGGCTCGGATTTAAACAGGATTTCGTTGATTAATTTAATCACAATCACAGGAGATTCTTCGTGACGTTGACGTCATAATACTTCCGGAAATCAGCAGCTCATCATACTGCCTTCCCTATCATACACACTGTCGTTATTATACGCGCTTCTGTCACTTGCGTTTCAGTGAAATTATGGAAATTAATAAACATCGCAGCTAACTTCACCCCAGTTGAATTGCAACCTCATCGGATCACTGTTTTCTATTCGTCTGCTTAGGGAGTCACTGAGGCCTGCCTGAAGTAAAAAAAAGTATACGAAGGCAACGCAAGAAGTCGTCTATTTATTATAATTTATTTACAATACTGCCTCGTTGATTTGGTCCATTCCTTTCAAACTTTAAAATCCTGTCACAGACTTACTCTTCTTATCTATATATTAAAAGTCGTAATTCTAATTTGTGGTAAATAATAAATGTAATACGAATTGAATTGCAGTCCCGTCTCAAACCGAATACGCTAACAGTACCAGTCATTGTAAACATTACTTGATAATCGAGACTATGTAGGTGGAGTTAACGCCTGTCAATCAACGATCGGCCATAATCGAAAAAGGCTGGCAATGCCATTTCTAGTAAAAATTATATGGTAATAACTTTGTTTAGAATAAAGTAATTTGACTGAAATTTTCAATATATTCTTGTTTCATCATCTTTTTTTGAACTGTTATAGCAAGAATGGTTAACTCCTAATAAAGATAGGCTGGCACTGCCAGGCAGGATACGCCCACATTTTTGAGAGATGGATAGAGAACAAGCAATACCGAAAGTGATTTTTCCTACATCATTAAGTCCTGTGTTTCATACTGTATTGGGAGCAGCCATTTTGTTGGTCAGTTCCAGTCTGATATTCATGAAATTCGAAGCCGACAATGATTATGGTGTGACGGTACACAACCTAGAAATGTTACTTTTCATCAAAATTGGATAAGAATTGTGACCTGTAGAGAGTGCACAACCATGATATACCATATTTTTACACTATTCGCGTACAAACGGTGACCATTTCACGAAATTCGAACTCAACCTTCCTTACGGTGCAACAGTAATATAATCAGAGTTTTTTTTTATAAATCAGATAATAATTGTTCGAGAGATAGACAGAGAACAAGCAATACCGAAAGTGATTTTTCCTACAATCAAAGGCCATAGTTCATTAAGTTACAATTTGATATGCGCAAATATCGAAAAGAATAAAGATCTATAGGTTATAAACAAGCATTTCAGGTTTCATCAAAATCGAATTAAAAATTGTGACCTCTACAGGGTCCACAACTTTGATATACCATATTTTCACACTGTTCGCGTACAAACGGCGGCCATTTTTTCTGGCAATTATGGTCCGATTTTCTCGAAATTCGAACTCAACCTTCCGTAGGGTGTAACGGTGATAGAGTCAAACGTTTTTTTAAATCGGATAATAATTGTGACCTCCAGAGGGACCATAGGTGATTTTTCGGACAATCAGGGGACATAATTCAGGAAGTTACGATCCGATATGGGCAAATAACGAAAGGAACCAAGATCTTTGGGTTATAACCATGCATTTCAAGTTTCATCAAAATCAAATTAACATTGTGACCTCTACAGGGTCCACAACCATGATATACAATTTTTTAACAGTATTTGCGTACAAACGGCGGCCATTTTGTATGGCAATTTTGGTCTGATTTTTCCGAAATTCGAACTCAACCTTCCTTACGGTGTAACGGTAATATTATCAACCGTTTTATTAAATCGGATAATAATTGTGACCACCAGAGGGACCACAAGCTAAAATAAGGCGATTTTGCGTATAATCAGGGGCCATAATTCAGGAAGTTACGTTCCGATATGCGCAAATATCAAAAGGAACCAAGATCTTTGGGTTATAGCCATGAATTTCAAGTTTCATTAAAATCGATTTAAAAATGTGACTTTTACAAGGTCCACAAACCATGATATACAATTTTTTAACAGTATTCGCGTACAAACGGCGGCCATTTTGTATGGCAATTTTCATCCGATTTTCCCGAAATTCGAACTCAACCTTCCTTAGGGTGTAACGGTGATATAATCAAACGTTTTTTTAAATCGGATAATAATTGTGACCTCCAGAGGGACCACAAGCTAAAAAGGGTGATTTTTCGGACAATCAGGGGCCATAATTCAGGAAATTACATTCCGATAGGTGCAAATAACGAAAGGAACCAAGATCTTTGGGTTATAAATATGCATGTCAAGTTTCATCAAAATCAGTTCAAAATTGTGACATCTATAGGGTCCACAAGCTAAAAACGTGATTTTTCGTACAATCAGGGGCCATAATCCATGAAGTTTTCATCCGATACATGCCAATATCGAAAGGAACCGAGATCTTATGGGGATAAACCTATATTTCAAGTTTCACCAAAATCGGATAAGAATTGTGACCTGTAGAGAGTCCACAAACAAATTGTGGCCGGACGTCCGGACGGACAGGGGCGACGACAAAATACGTCCACATAAAAATGTGGGCGTATAAAAATCTCCCATAATGTAACTTTAAATGGATTCGCCTTGAAACCAATTCACTTGCCTCAATGACAAACCTTATGATCTACAGAACACAGGTTAGACCACTCAACCACCAAACCCCCATATTAAAGAGACACTTCCAGGCGTCATTACTTTCAAGAAAGTAGGCTAATATAAATAATATAAGGATCATTCAGTTTTTGCAAAAATTGGATGCCTTCATTATAATAAATGCAAGGCAGTAGACACATATTATATAAGGATACTTTTTAGTGAGCAAGGCAGTTGATACATATTATATAAGGATAATTTCTAATGAGCAAATGGATTCCCCATCTCCTCTCTTCCTAATAAAGCATTATTGTTTGCAGCTTTAATGTTTATTCTTTGGTGAACTGATGACTAAAATTGAATACCATGTACCATGTTTCCTAGACAGTACACACATGTCCAACTTGCTACCTGGGAGCCTGCAGTGGGTCAATGAGTTAGGCACTGGCATGCTAATCTGGAGGTTATGTGTTTGATCCCTGTGTTAGCTGAGAAAGTTCCTCAGGATTTTCCGGTGTGTTTTCCTGTGTGTCTAGTCGTTTATGTGGGACCAAATCTGCAGGTCCCATGTACACCTAAGCAGGCATGTAAGAAAACTCTTGTCAGTTGGATTCGAAATAAGAATAGGCTGTGTGCCGCCATTTGGTAAAATTTCCGTCATAACTCATTGTGTGGCATATGCCTTTCTTCATTATCCCAGTTGGCGCAGAATAGTAGCATGTTAGGACTTTGAATTTTGCCTAATGGTTTGGATTGTTCGTACTTGATGTTAAACATCATTGCAAGACACCTATCATATTTCATAGCTAAATTAAGTCATAGTCCGGTATTGCATTTCAGAAGCCCAAACAACTGAGGAAACCTCATTTGAATGAACTGAAAACCATACTGATTTTTTAGAATGGTTTTACACTTAGAAGCTAAAGATCAGACCCCAAAATATATTGTTATATTAATGACCACAAAAATCTTAACAAACCAATTAGTTCTACATTTTAGAATAAATTTATCAAGCAAGAAAGTCATAGAAAACTGCTGGAGAATTGCCACCCGCTGATCTACGACACAAGATTTACATTCCAGAAGTTAAGGTTCTCCACTTTTACTTTGAGCTGTAGAACAGACATCAAAATATATTGTTATATCAGTGACCACAAAAATCCTAACAGACCAATTTGCTCGACATTTTTGTATAAAATTATCGAACAAAAAAATGAAAAGCACAACCCTTGAATCCAAATTAGGTAATTTCTTTTCGTAATTTGAGAATTCCCTGCATTCTCAGAAAAAAGTTAGTAAACAGTTGCGTAAACTAAGTGCCTGTGTTGAGATTTCCTGTTCAAGTTCTCTAGCCTGATTATTAGTGGTAGTAGTTCAAGTTGCTTAATTTTTTAAACAGCTGTCATAAATACTGAACTTATATACATAAGGTACACATATATACAACTTAACAGGTAATAATCACAGAGAAAATATGAAAAATGTTATGATTATAAATACACATAGATGCCAAATGTCGCCATTTTTCTAATTAAAAAGGATTTTTTTTTTCGGTCGGCCGACTCTTTTAAATACTTCAACAGGATGCAACATGTTGACTTATAGTATCTTCAAGCAGGCTTTACATTACACCCGGTGGTAAAACAAGGGCACCGCTCTCAAAATAACAGTTGGGGGGGGGGATTTGAGAAATAATAAAGAACATGTTTTAACGATTTTCTACAAATTCAAAAAATTTTTTTTCAGATTAATAAGTCCCTTATCACGTTATACTTTATTCATAACTGTTAATTTAGACATAATATAAACCTCAGTTTTCATGGAATAATAGTTATATACAGATTTTAAATGACATATTTTGCACCAAGAGGTGCTTACTTTTTCCAAAGCATCTTATACGAGGTACTATATTTTATCATTGTACTTTATTCCTTTGTAAAAATTAGCAGGGATGGCAATCTGCTAGACTTGTGGTGTTATCCTTGCAAAATTCCACTTAGCACTAAATATGTCAGTTTGAGTCTTGGAATCACGTAGTGTTTAGAATACAACAACCTACATTGTCCTTTCCTTCACCGAAAAACTTATCTTGTTAAGTAAAAAAATCCGGAGAAATCCTGTTAAAAAATATATACAATATTAGCATCTCCACCATGTATGATCTTTCTGAATAACGCATGTAACATACTTGTATGACGTCAAATAAATATAATCGTGTGTGACTTCTGACTTTTGGTCCAACTTTGCAGAAGTGTAATATCAACTGTATCATGCATGTCACCTCCATTAAATGTATGGCCTTTGCATGAAGTTAACACTTTGTACCCGTCATACTATTATTAGAAGCTTTGAACAATAAAAGGTTTACTCCCACATTTCAACTCTTTAAATGTCATTCAAGTTAAAGAAATATTTCTACATGCATAATCAGGGCATCTATTCAACCCTGTATCAATACGTGGGATGATCGTAATGAACAGGAAAAGTAATATTATTGCATTATAAATAATAACACAATCAATTATTAAAATGAAAGATGTATTCCATGCAGCATGAATAGGTCAACTACTCAACAGCGGAGGATGACCACAGATTTTGCAGATATATTAATATGGTTGGGGGGGGGGGGACTTTGGAATGCGTTGAATGTGCAGACTACATTTGTAGTATTATCTGAAGCACAGTTCATACATGTCTGAAATAGGTTAAGCATTATATGATTAAAGGGTTGAGAACTGGATGAGTTTTTCCATTTAAGAGTTTGAGTGAAGGTGCAAAAACTCTAAACCAAATACATCCACTTCAACCCCTCAAACATATCATCCTAATCCACAGTAAACTTAATAACATCGACTCAAATTCCATAATAAACCATATAATTAAGATAATAACTTATTAATAATACACACACGTTTATCTGATGAGAATAATGCATCATTCAAAATTGTAGTTACCATAAGATTTAATATGCATCAAAGAAATACACCTTTAAATCAGATAAAAAAAGTCATTTATATTCTGATAAAATACGTCAGAACATACTCTGACCAGATTACAATCCTCTATAGTGCGTTGGCATTGTGTCAGGAAATGCAAATACCTGCAACATGCAATACAAAATGTCAGCATGGCTCCACAAAAATAAAACATCAAATAGATTTTGATCAAATGATATATGATGACATAAATTAGTGTAAAAATAGTTTTGGAATTTGTCTTTTTTTCAATTGGTTACTTTGAATTGAAGTGATAATAACATGATAATAAATCAGTTAATGACAACTTTAATACTTAATAGATAATCTAATCGCATGCAGATTATTCTGTAAATAAAATATATTATAAGTTAATATCTAATAGAAGATTTTAACACCTACATTGGCTTGTTGAGCTGGCGGTCTTTTTCCTGAAGACGACGAAAGTTTGGCTCCCATGGAGTATGCTCTGCCTCTCGGGGTAGGGGAATACTCCCGTTCTCGCCTGGCCTCTAAGGTGTGGCTCGAAAAACTAGCGGACTTGCTTCGTGGTGGTTTTTTGTACACAAATTTTAGCATGACTGTCGATATTCCTTCAACCCTGGCCCCTGTTCCTGGGCCAGCTGCATATTAAGCATCAACATCATTGAAAAGTCCATCAAAAGAATTAAATGTAAACACTCTCTGGTTGATGTGAAAAAAATGTTTCTTCCGATTTGTCGTTGACTAATTAAATTAAAACTCGCGCGAAAAAAACACACCACTTCCTATTCAAATCCTCCAAACCTTAGGTACCACTGATAACAAGGGGGCCGTTTATAGCACCCCTTATACTCCACAACATGTTCTAGTAGTTTGTGAATAAAGTGTGTAGGTTTAGCCTATACCTCAAACAGGTATATTAATACAAGCCAGGCTAGAGAACACGACCGATTACTATACTACATCATCCAGTCTATAGAACGAAACCAAACTCAACAGTTCTATACACTTGATTATTCAACAATCTTGTTGATTTATTTTCCATCAGCTCTAGTTCTGCTACCAAACTTCGACAATATGGCTATCCATTTCTTTTTTTGATTAAGCTTTATCCATAATTATTTCTTGATAATTAAACCTTGTCAGCTGCAGCTACCATAGCCATTTTATTTGATAGATGAGTGAAAAGGGCAGAAGAGGAACAACCATTTTTCTTCTCCTTTTAAGTGTACGTGGAAGAAGGGTTACTATTTATTTCCACAACTCTAGTCAAAAACTTCCCAACACGTGGCTTAGATTCAGGTGCTCCAAATTCAGGAACACTGGCATACAAACAGCAGACGCATTCCGTTCAATTCATACATCTCAAACACTACCATGTGTACAACAATATAGGAACAAGTTTTTTTAAAATACAAGTGGATAGTTTCTAAAAGTCGTCTGCTAAACTAGATTCCTTTCATAAAACAACACATTTTTAGTATTTTTACAATTTAACTCTTTCCTCGATTGTTTATTTAATAAAAATATTTTTTTCATTCAGTAATTCGCATCACAATTTTTTCACTTTCAGATTTTTTTCACATGTCGGAGAAACTATTTCTGTATCAAATGTTATGATTCCTGAATTTCAAAGACTTACAAATTAGTTTTAATACTAATCCATATTCATATTTTTCAATATGATAAATTGTCAGTAGCAATGTTGTTTATTTTTCTCCACATTACGATCAGCAAATCTACCTTTTCTTATATAACACATAATCCCATACGAATATATTTATGCAGAAATGTAAAGAGCAGACAGCAAGCTATTTCTTTATCATAACATTGCTACTATTATAGTAAATGCTTTTGGTAGTTACCGTTTCTGACATCATACCATATTGTTCCACCCATTGGCCCCCACATCTGCATATCACTATATTGCATGTATATCGACCCTCCGATGAGATCACTATATATTTGAAAAGGTCAAGTCAATTGTCTCTATATCATACGAACACATCATGTCATGTCTGACCCTGTTGGAAACCATTCCGATCATAAACGCCACATGTAGACAATTATATAGTTAATACCCCAGGAACTCAATTATAATCATTTAAAATCGCTGAATATATAAAAACACAGATTATATATGTATTACATTTACCACACATTGAGTTTAAAGGTTTTCAGATGGTACTTGTTAAAAAAAAGTTAATCTAAATAAACAAATTAAATGCAAAAAATTTTTTTAAAAAAAATATCTCAAATCGCTTGTCTGAAAGTTCAGCTCAAAATATTGAGTCGTAATCGCTAGATTTGCTTAAGAATAACAGGGTTATGTAACTCATTTAAGGAATGGTTCAGTTCTATATTGGCTTGATAATCAAGATGGCTTTGCTAAGTCTGTATTTAAAGCTTTCGAGCACTTGGGAATTATGTAGAATTTTGGGATTTACCAACAACCACATAATATTGGAAACTGAAAATTTGTACCACAGAGTTTCAGGTAGATGTACAGATTTCAGAGTTTCTGCCACACACAAATCGCATGTTTCATTTACTAAAATGTATCTCACATGGCTCCTTTAAATAAATCATTATGTTCACATTCTGAAGAATCTGTAGATTTAGGAGAAACTGAACCTTTGAACAAAAATCCAACCAATTTCGTATTCACCATCCAATATAAATATTGTCAGTCATGAAAATATATGACCCATACACACTCCTAAAATTTTCATCCATCATGCATTATTTAAATTAAAAATAACAGATCTCTCATTGCATAATTCATGATACAGATGTATCTCTCTTTTCATATACTGTATTTCAAAACCTCACAGGTATAATAAATATTTGTTAAAATGGTAAAGTTACACAACCAGGTGCTATTGTAGGATTATATATAGATGTCAGTTGTCTTTTTTTCATTAATAATTCTTGGCACCAACATTGGTAAATTACATGTTTTTATATATTTGTTTGATTCTATGAGCATCACGCATTATTTATTTTGCTGTCTTTGAGAAGAAACCTACTAATGACATGAACATAAATGGAATTTCTGCTCCTTCCAGACTATGTTGTACATGGTGCCACACATAATTTTATGCCATCACAACAACTTACGGTTTTTTATATTTTCTTGCCCCTATGCCAAGAAAAACACAGAATACTTGCTTACGGAAGGAAAAAATGACAAAAGCATGGGACTGAATTGTCTACATTCATTGATAATTAAAATCAATAAGTAGGCATATATTGTACCTACTGAAATATAAAATGTGGAATTAAAGTCAAATTGTCATATTCTGTTTTTCCAAGCTTCATCCAGACATAAATTGAAGCAGTGCTTAAGAGGAATGTTTTTCAACTCAGAAGCACTCCTTTATCGAGATACATGAGTACTAACTTAATCTTATATTGTGCCTGTGTACAAAAATGAAATGGTCCACATCATAAATCTATGTACAATAATTAGTTGCTCGGTTTGTTCTTCGATCATTTGAAAACTTTTTTATTTCAATATATCCGATAAATACAAGACATTACACATGCTTTATTTTCTAGTTATTGTTAGTCATTACTGAATGCTACCCCAGGTGATACGGAATCTGAGAATTGTATTTAAAAAAAAAAATGAAAATTGTTCTATAGTACTTCAGAATAAGTTACAATCAGGGGTAAGTGTACTCGACATAAGCCCCATTTACACTACCAAAATGAAACAGGACTCAAACTGCTATATTCTCAATAGTGTAAACAGGTATAGCGATATATTGTTCCAGACCTGGACCTGTCTGTGATCAAAGATGGTTTGCTTAGAATTAATATGAAAACAGCGTATAGTCATAATCAGTATTTGGCAATACATACATTAGTATTTCCTTCAATGAAATGATTTAGAAGGAATTCTAACAACACAGGATGAATAACAATCTTTTATCTCTTCTTCTATGTATTTTACTATTAATTTCTATTTGCATTTTTCATGACATTCGTTTTTGCTCAACTTCACAGATAATGTTTTATAATGTCTGCCTTTAATCTTATCAATATCTTGTTTAATATACAGGTAGAAGACTATAGCAGCCTTAAACATCCTGCTTTGATTTCCGCAATATTCTTTATACTTGGCGGAAGTGTTTGAACTCTTTTACCTTGAGACATGAGATTACTTCACCCAATGATTAGACAACTAGGATATATTATATCTTTGTTTTGTTGTCTGCTAGACTTTAACCAATTGTACGATTGGGGGAAATAGTATAATACTCTCAAAAGTACATATAAAGAAAAGGAAATAATAGAAATAATGATTTGTTGTCTGGTAGTTTTTTCAATTCTGTAGACTTTTTGATATGGTGAATAACTAAAATACTCCCACAGTATGGAAAACCAATATACAAGGAGCATTTAATCCCTGATAATTTCCTATGAATGTTTTCAACAGATTTCTTCCTATAACCTGCATAAAAAATCGAATTCCAGTTCATATGTATATATCCATCTAATTCTGTTTGTACTGGCATCTTTCAACAATTGAAACTTTTGGCAAAAGTGCAATAAATGCAGACGTAAAAAATTCAAATTCCAGATGTAACATATTTATTACCTGCATCTTAAATGTCTTTTCTTTAACAAATGATAACTGCGGAAAATCCCACGCAAGACGGATCAATCGAAATGAGCAGGTTATGAGACAATGTCAGAAAAAAACAGCACAAGACTATCACTTTTTAACATTTATATTATATGTCTGTAGGAGAAAATATTTCATATTTTATTACAAGTCGGTGAACACAATTGTTAGAAGGTGGTAAAAAGTTATAAAAACAATAGCATTCATATAGTACAAGATGAACACACATGTTGATAAAGCTGAGGTGTGAGTGATGCAATCTATTATTACACAAATGAAAAAAATATGTTAAGAACATGGGTTCTTTCTCCACCAGGAATCGGTGTAGTACAGGGCGCTCTATCTTTGACTGATTTGTATCCGTAAAGGATTGGCTGCCAATTCAATATGTACTGCAGCAATACATACCTGTCTTTCGTTTTAAATCCCAGAAAACCTAATAGGACTTAACATTGTACCTTTTTAAGAACACTCCAATTTATTTGGGAATTTCACAAAAGGCACTAAATAAGTCAGAAATACGTTGTGATGTCATGAATGATTTTGACTAAAAGTTGTATATAATGATTAAATTTTTGTTGATTTTTTCATTCATTTTCATAATGAAAGCAACTAAAATTCACTCAAATCTATTACATTTCATGTTGCAACAATCATCTAAAAATATATCTTTTGCATTCCAGGTGAATGCTATCAATTGCCCATCTAATTTTGTTTCTATGCATTTTGAATAAACAGGTGTATTTGGTTTTACAATATTATATGAAAATTCTATATATTATTTTATTAAACGTACATTTCTGGGAAATGAAAGCATGTATTTTGTAACCTGTCTATTGTCATACGCGGGTTTACAAATTACTCAATGAAATTTATATCCAACAAACATGTACTAATTAAATAGTTGTTTAGTTAACAAAGTGATCTAAAGCCTCTAATTAAGTGGTTAGATGATTTGATAAATGAATATGGCAGTTTTCAGACAGGACGTGAGATAAGCACTGAAAGTGATGACAGCCCAAACCAGATTTAACACTGGTTAATGTACTAACCCTTATCTACAAGACATGTTTTAAAGTTACCACAGTAAGTAGTGGAAATTGTTGGCAGAAATATTGTGGCCGTCTGCTGATAAACTTAGGTTAACACCTGTTATCTCACTTTTTTCTAACTTGACTCACTTCTGCTCCTAAACCCTTATTAAATATCTTTATCAACAGTAGTTTAATTCATGCCCGCTAACTTCTTCTAACCTTTTTGATATGATGTATGCCCCATAACCACAGAAAAATGATATGTATATCTTAATATGTTTGTATAGAATGGCTTCAAAACATTAGTAGGTTCAGAGATTAAGAAAGAGATTTTAAATGTGAATTATTTCCAGCTATTATCTCACAGTTTATGGCAACACATTTGAAGAGGTCTTGAAGTTAACTAGAAATTAATTCGTCAAAGAATCGTGTAGAATTTCTTGACCAAGATCAACAACAGCATTTATCAATGAGATTTTAAGATATCATCATCTAATTTTCCATTCAGATGCTTATTTTTAAACCAGTTCAAAATCGCCATGGTTTTAAAGACAGGATCGTTTTGCGTTCATATGTACTATAACCCAAATTCTGACCCCTTCGGTGGAGGTTAGAGTTAACAAAGCATGGGCAGATTTATATTATTTATTCGATTCTTGCCCGCTATCGATAACACTATCACTGTGTGACCCCGATATTTTCCCAAAACTGTAATTTACTGCGCACTGCACATGCATAAAGCAAGCTGGAGCTAGGCTCTTAAAGCCAACCCGTTTAAACAGCCAAGATGATTAAAATCTCAAAGACAGTTCGCAAACTGGTATATTTGCCCCACATGTGCGTTCAGACGACAAAGTTTAACTGGTTTAACAATGCCCAGCTTTTTAAACCAGTTCAACTTTAGTGTCTGAATGGGCTATAATGTACAATCCCAAAGTGAATAAATTATTAAAGATAAATGGACAGGAGATTTGAACTTTTTAATACAAATGACTAAATCTTAAAGATGAAAATATATGCAAATGGCTTCATGACTTAGCCGAATTCCAAAGTTTACTATTGCATTATACTGTAGAATATACCAGCAAGGTTAGCTAGAACATATGTAATTAATATAAGTCATACTCAATAGTAAGCATGTAAATACAAGAACATGTATTAAAAGTACCTAAACACTTGATATCTATCTCTATAAATAACCACCTGCTTAACATCCCTCCCTTAATTCACTTGGACCATGGCAAGCACTTGTTTAATTTGATAGAATTTGGCGGGAATCCAGAATAAACTACTTCTGTTTCTAGATGAATTGATACTCTTAACTTACATACAGAAATAAAATATATCACTACTAAAAGGAGAACTTGTCGGCAGACAGCACTTTATTTATACAAATGTTATTTTATCTGCTTGAACTCTGTATTTTACTATCCTACATGGAACAAGTGCTAATTACTAAAAGAAATATATTTCAGTCTAATGCTTCTACGGGTCTTTTGAATTTGATTCACCAACAGTGGTGTGCAGAGGGGGAGAAGAGGAGGTGACAACGCTAGGCATCCATTTCAATGGGATGAGGGGCATCCAATCCGAAATAGAAATTAAAATTGTGTATTTAAAATTATTACTGTTAACATTGTTGTACAGCCACATCTTTCTGAACATCTTTATCACCACTGGGGTGGATTTATATTTCAGTTGAATATTTACTTTTACATATTTATAATGTCTTCCTGTAACACATTTCTTGGTGCTAAGCCCATGATATGAGTCTTGGGGACATACAATCAAGGAGCTGAATTTGAGCATCACAAATTCTGGACACCAATGTTCACTAATAAAATTACATTTGGCAATGAAATAAAGAGGTAGTATAGCTGTGGGTAGAATATTACATTGAAACCTACTTGACTGATAAAAACATTTGATGTTTGTGACAAAAAATGTTAGGTATCAAATGTGGCAGAGACCAGACAAATGAAATTTCTTTAAAAGAAGAAATTTACACTGATTGCAAAGTCTTTTGTCATTTAAGTTTCGTCAAACAGTTCACACCTTTAAAGTATTACATACTAAGTTTGATTCAATATTTTGTTGTTCTTGAGACGTTAAAGATTTTGTGATGGAAATCAAGAAAACCTGCATAAAATCATATAAATAATATTCTTTATTAAAATTACAAATGTTTATCAAAACACCCCACAAAGTTTAGAAATTGTCTTGCAGGAACATCAAAAGCTTCCAGGAACCATACAGAGACTTTCGTCTTCTGAATTACTGACACTATATGGAGCAACAAGGCAGATAGTAAATTGCAAGCACGCTAATTACTTGAAATATGCCACAAGTTCTAAAATTAATCAAAGAGACCAATAACTATGTTTTATGGCCGAGTTGTGAAACAAACCACATGGCGATCTTGCCAGTAGCACACGGGCCATAGAGGGAAGGATCCTGCTACACAGAAGTCAGATAATTACTTAGTAGATTCTCTAATAGAAATGAAGGATGAAACTGATGAGAGATGGCAGAAGTACGCCATCAAATTAGCCAATCAGAAGCAAATTGAGGAGAGATTTCTGCTGTCTATCCATCAGCACCTTTTTCCACCTGGGAGGTCAAGATATCCCGTCCAAGAGGTTACCTTATGTTATGGACACCATATGGACTATTTTCTTGATCGGGTGTATGATTATGATACATGAATTTGGTTGATCTGAATGTGATCTCCTAAAACATAGAATCAAGCCAATATTTCTTCTGCTCTTTTTAGGTTTAGAGGCCTACTGTTATAGTTTTAAGTGTATGAGGCCTACTTTTATATATTATAAGACTTATTTTCATATTTTGTGTATTTCAAAAAATACATGTTAATAACTAGTGTATATGAGCACAGTAAAAGGATGATAATTCATAGCAATCATTAAAGCTGTCATGTGCATATTATTACACAGCACAAATCCTACTGCTCTTTCCCAAAGGTGACCTCATCTTTTAATATAAAATTTAATAGCATCCTTGAAGGGATACAAATACCAAAACCTTTGAGAACCTACCAAACAGCAAAAATCAATTTTCACATATCAAAAGCTCTTTTCCAGAACAGCATAACTGATTCTCAAACATTCTGTTCAAAAGTTTTAATATTCATTGAAATTTATTTTAACTCATTGCCCATAAGTAAAGATCACAACTGAAATACGCCCACTTCCCCCTTACTGAATTTTTTAACATGTTATGGAAAGATATCTTTTCATATAAACTATTTTGGCGCTTTTTGTAAAGGGTAAATTGCTTTTCATGGTAAATTGCTTTTTAGGTTATATATCCGTAAAACTTGTTTAGAACTGTCTACACAATTACTTATATAAAGGGAAACAACTCCATAATCAGCCAAACTCAATTTTGGTTATCTCTAAAATAAATCTATTTGTCCTGAGCCAATCTTACATTAAAGAAAGATTTATCACTCAGATTTGAGGTCCATTAATCATAAACTAAGCGTGATGAAAAATATGTTAATGATAAGCAGAGACCACTAAAAAATAATGATGCATATAACCAAATCATGATGAGTCTAATAATTTCAGACATTTACTATGCATGATACGAAAGGTCATATCAGGTCATGTGTAAGGAGTATCAAATGGCTAACTATAAAGACATATAATTACACGGCTCATTAAATCTGGATAAGAACAATCAGTCACTTAAGCTATGTGATTCTCAAACACCATGATCCACCGTCTTTAATATTAGGTTTAGTTTAACTCTTAATCTGGCCAAATTCTGATGAAGAGGAAAGGTTTGATCATTAATATAAAATATGAGTCTAAGTATTAGCTGACAAAGATGAATACCATTTAAAAGAAATGTGAAAGTAAGAAATATGTAAATTCTTGTATTTTCTATGGGGGGTTGGGATGGCCTAGTGGTCTAGAGTGCTTCGACATCTAGCTGGCCGGTCACCTCTGGCTTACGGCTGTGGTTTCGAGCCCAGGTGTGAGCGTATGTGGCATGGAGATAGGGGCGCCTTCTCAACCTCGTGGGTTTCCTCCGGGCACTCCGGTTTCCTCCCACTGCTAAAGACCCCTACGCGCATGCGAATTATTGAAATAAAATTAAAACCATATGTTAGTCCCGAAATGACCTAGTTTGTGTTGAGTGGATGTTAAACCCCATTTCTCTCTCTCTCTGTATTTTCTACTTTTCAACAAAGATACAGGTGTTTTTACTTGGATAAGATTTGGAAGCTGTATCCTCTGATAACATTTCAAAAAGCTAATATATTTAACATCATCCGGTATATCAAATGTTGCTGGTAACAATAAACTAAGCTTTAAACAAATCTGATTAGGAATTACTGAAAAATTCACTAGTTACTTCAAGGGTGTAACCAGAAACCCCAAACTTAATCATTCATTTCCCAAATTCAACATTTTCAAAATGACAAATTTAAAAATTCTTTAATTTAAGCTTATTGAAATATGTGCACAAACTCCTTTAGTCCTTTTCTTGCTATTTTTCTGATCTTGATTATTTGTTAATACATACTATCAAGGGTGGGGCACTTGAGATTTTGGATCATAAGGTCCGCCATTGAGTCAAATCAGACTGACGATTGAAGGTAATATTCATTATTATTATTATTAAGCCGCCCCATTTTGATACCAAGCTTGTTCATGATAAGGAGTAGGTTTTCCAGCTAAACAATGTGGGTTTTCTCTGGGTCCTCTCTCACAAACATATCATTTAATAAAAGTGTGCTAAACTGTACTTAAATAAAGACGCAGTTTACATCTATATCCGGGACTACAGGAAAGGATAATTTTCTCACCGATATAACAGTACTAACAGTAAAGATAGCTTTAATTGTATGTCGAGTCAGGTTTCACTGTCTAATCATTGATGTATTGTCTTTCACATTGTCTTATGACAACAATTGATGAAAGAACTTCAAACAGATCCATTGTCACAAAATGGGTCCCTAGATGCTTGGGTTAGGTAATGTTTAATTGGTTTTTCGATAACCAATAAAACCGTAGCATGAACAGGAGAAGCCTGGTAAAACAGCATTTGATATCCTTAATGTGTCGTGGAATTGTGAATAACCTGTTTCTAAGAGATTTTTTAGGATGTGATTTATAGTGGGATTGTTTTGTAGGGGATGATTTCAATAGTATGTTCACTGAATCATCAGTGGCTTGATAATATTTCTAGTTCTGGAGCTTAAAAAAGTGGGAACCTTAATTTTTTATGCCTTAACAAAATGAAAATTGAAAAGAGAAATAAGGTACAAACTAAGAAATATAAATTAAGTACACTTACCAGCCCTTCACATTTTCTGTGGCATATATAACGACAAACTGAAAATAATGGATGATGGATTCATTAAATCGATATAATAGCGAAATTTACATAATTAATTAAATTAGTAGACCAGATTGCTGATGAAAGGTGCAAATAAAAGAAATAGTAAATATAATTGAATATATATAAAGAGTGGCAGATTTCAGCTTGTGATATACGGTGTGCACCAATACCCTTAATTTTTCAAAAAACAATTTCTTAAAATATAGCAGATTTAGCAGGCTTTGGTCGACCCTGGATCCCAACAAAGGCTCCCACACTGGACAAAAATATCAATGTAATAATGTAAGGTTATCCCAACAATATCATGAAATCAATACAAAAGAGTTTGGCAACTGACTTGCGAAAAGACTGGTCAACAAATGAACAAAATAAATAAATTTATTTAATTTCAAGCTTGGTTGCTTTTAAGTATATCTTTTTGTCAAATTAATAATTTGAGGGGCAATATTTTAAAACAAGAGTACGTCCTTACAGATATTCATATATTTTGTATCTTTCAAGCAAATGTTATTGATGGTACGTACCATTGTATTTATAAATTGATGTCTGTGTACCTACTTACATATACTACGAGTAGTAGTAGGACTACAGGATAAATAAAGATGTCAGTGATTGGTGTTATTATAAACACAATGCATTAATCATTGTCAATCATATCAATAACTTTAATTACACTTTACTCGTTAACAATAGATATGATCAATGTGTGGTATAAGCTCGACTTAATAAAAAGAAACAATGATTAACAGGGTTAAATAAAGGAGAATAAGAGAAGAATGGAATTGAAGGTGCTGGTATAGGCTGTTTATTGATTGTCAATGATTCGGTTAGTTGGCCATCATTTAACCATAAATCAAAAAGAAATCAAAGAGCAGACGACAAATAATATACTGGCAATACAGAACAGTTTTGTATGAAAATTTAGCTGAAATTGGTATGAAAATTTACATAAAAATTTAGCTAAAATAAGTATGAAAATTTAGCTGAAACTGGTGATCATTTTTATACTCTGCCCAGGTGAGCACAACCATGAAACAAGTAAGCAAATACCAGACTGAAACATGGGGTCTTTTATATCTAGCCTGCATGTAAAATTGGGATCCATTATATCCTGGGTGCGTTTCACAAACGTATTATGTAGGCTTCAAGAAACATGGAATGTCTCGCCAAAACAATACCTCTGTCATTTGGAGACAGACATGTTTTTTTATTCTATGGTTACCAGTATATGTGCAGGGCGAAATTGAGGAAATTAGTCTGGACAGTAGCATGTCTGCATACTTTTCTGTGATTTCCAATTGCCAACTGTTCTTTAATGTGTATACCAATGTGCTCATGGATGGACTCAGATTTTTGTTACTTTCAAACGACTAAGCACGTTTCCTGTCAGAATCGTAAGTGCCATACTGAACATGTGAGGTCTGACCATTATGATGCGGGGGGATTTTAATGGTATCCATATTGACATATCTATAAAAGTGAAAAAACAAGCATTATATAGCTCCCTAATGGATGCCTATATTTCATCACAAAAGGCAGCTAACTACAAGTTATTGATCTTCAAACTTTTGTTTTTCTGAAAATTCTGATGAATTTTGTGCGTTTAGATATCATGAGTTAGATAGTTAACCAATGTGTAGAACTAATAAATTAAATGAAACAGGGTTTAATGCTAATGAATGCAGGCATACACCATGCAGCACACTATGAGAGATAATTGTCCAGACAGTGACACTATGACCCATTCTTAATGGTTCTTTTAAATGCAATGACCAATGTGTGAGGGTCGTTTTTAAATCCATCCGAATGACTAGACATTGTTTCATGTCAATCCTTCCATCCTGTGGGTATCTACAAGAGAAAATGTTTGATATATCAATTTTGGTTGCCATCTTACCTTCACAAGCAGATCCTTGATTACAGACCATTTGCTTGCAGACGAAACACGTATGTGGACGACGAAAATGGTAAAGTTTGAACATATGCCGTAAGGGCTGTGGCTCTTCAGGCTGAAATGATAAAACAGATTAATCATGAAAGACGTTTTCTGGGTTCCATGCTGAGATATCCTACAAGATATAAAGATATCATTCTAAATTGTATTTTGCAGGAATTTAATCTGATAAGGTGGATTTCGGAGGTATTCAATCCTGTAGGTCTAAAAACTATCTTATTTGACAATCTTGATACAACTTGATAGACTTTTACTTGATGAAAACACAATCAAAACCTTTTCCATTTTTGTACTTCACAAACATAAACTTTTAATACTCATTCTTTACATACATAAATATGCATAACTAGGTCATTTCAGGACTATTACATAGCATTTTTTTTATTTCAATGATTCAATTTGTAGGGATCTTTATAAGCATGTGGAAAAATCTCAGAACCTGAAGAAAATGCATAAGGTTAGCCCTTTTTAAGATTAATGTAAGAATAAATTTCTTATGGTATCATGGGTAATATGAGGGTTCTTTTATATGCATGTCAATTTATACATGGATTGACTGAACCACCATTTTTTAAGCCAGGCCATGGTTAGTTGACTAGCATGATGTCCAAACTGGAGACAGACCAAAGATGCTAATCAACATTCTGGGGACCACCATACAACAAATACCCTTGTCCGCAGCAATTAACAAAATATAACATTTTCTCCATATTAAATCTTGTTACCATCTCTCTTAAATTAGGAACTATCTAAATTTAATACTCGCAATGTTCCTTTAAACACTTTTTTCTGTAATTATTAGCTACAATGACCCAAAACAATTTTAGTTCCTTAAAATAATGGAAATTCCCAAACTTCATTAAACTCAAGTTGTTTATTGCAGCGATAAATGAACAAATCGTTAACCCAATAATTTTCTATTCATTTAATGACATGCTCTCTATATAACATACCAAAATAATTGAACATTCAGTTAAAGCTAAAACCCTTCTATTAAATCACATACTTGCAACCAAATAAGACTGGAAAATGCATGTCTGAATAAAATGCTAATTTGTTAACTGATCCCTTTAATAATGTTCCTTACTGTGTATTTAATTAGCATTAATATAATAATAGATTGTTAACAATGGTATAACGTCGGTGTAGCGTACGCAATATGATGACTAATCCTCAAATTAAATCAATAATGTCACATATCAGTGACATAAAATAAATAATTAATCAATTTGAAATTAATTGAAACCAGATTATTTTTTGTAATCTACAAGTGTCATTAAAGAGACAATGTAGAGTGTTTAAGTGAAGTTATGAAACTTACCTAAACAATTTAGACTACACGTATATAAAGAATAAATGAAATGAATGATAAGCGGTTTAAATTCTACTTTTCTGCACCAACCGGGCAAATGAATACAGGACTTCACCGTACTATGAGGAATATTGTACCAGGAAAGCAACTGAATTCCAATGGTCAACTATTATATTATGTGCACACCAACATTTACAGTAAACTGTTTTTCATTCCATCCAAATGACTAGGCACTGTTCTGTGCCAGACTATCCTCTCCCCATCACTGACTACCATGCTGGGATATTCAATGGAACCGGAATCGAAACCTGAACCTCATGGTTACTGAGCCAGTGCCTCACTCACTGAGCCACCATGGCTCCTTATCATACAAAGAAACAATATATTTAATAAACCAGTAAAATACACAGGCTAGATTGCTCACCTGTATTTCAGTCTAAAACATTGTTGTTATTATGTCTTTAAAAAATTTTCATGACAAATTGACCCAATTATTATGACTTTATTTTACTAAAACACATCAAGATTTGATTTCAATCTCACTTTTTCATATTTACAAATGTATTTCTGAATTCTCTTTCAACAAGTTTCTTCTAAGCATATAATATTTAGGTGTATCACTTTAATTTGAAGTTTTAGCATCCACCACAAAACAATACATTTCACATGTCAAAACCTTATCAACAATATAATGAAAATATTCAATATTTCATGTATTCACTAATTAAATACAAGCTTTTCTAAATATTTTTTTTTTAATTACTTTTAATAATGGATATTTTCATTATCTATTTTATGATACGATAGATACATGTATTTAATATATTGATTTCCATTGTATTCAAATTTATTTTTCATTAAAAGCTCTTCTGCCTGACTAGATATATATATAGAGGCATGCTGTTTTTATAGATTTCGAAGATTGTAACTATACCATATGATGGCTATCTCTCATTAAATTTACATGTGCAAAATAAAATCACTGATATGTCAAACTTTGTGTGATCAATTCATATTCTGTTATTATCTCATTAAATAATTAAACATAAATATAAAATCAGTTCTGCACATCAGCATGTTTTTTTCATTCTTGTTGAAATATTTGGTTATTTGCTATTGTTATATAATTGTAGAGATGTTTTTCAGATGCATTTTGTAGGATTTAGATTAATTAAGAGATGATCATTCTTTCCACAATCATTTCAAAATGTTAATAAATTGATTTATAAAAAATTCTCGAGAGACATTATGAATGTTTGATGATTTGATCATAGGCGTACGGGGAAATTTTTGACTGGAGGGGCGGTGGTGGTTGGTGGCTAAAAAATGTGGTTAGGTTCTTAGTATTTTAGTCGTGGCTTACTGTACTCCAAACAATAGAAGGTTTGAGTCTTAAGATTTCTATTTAATTGCCTAACAATAGACACTCTGAATTTAAATTCCTTGTTAAATTGAACACATTCAAGAACACAATATTTGTTTTATATAACTTTTACAAAGTACAATTGAGTGCCCAAATTTTTCCAGCATTACCAGATCCTTACACATACATGTTTTTTATCATACCGACAGTAATGATGATCGAGGCTATGCTCAAAATTGAATCACTAAAATCTTGGTTCAAAATGAATCAATTTGACTGAAATTTTCAGCAAATTCCCTTTACATTCTCTAGTCTTTTTTTCTATTTTAATGAGAACTGTCAGCTCTTTATAATCTCCCATAATGTATCTTTAGTAAGGTACATGTAAAACAAAGTTGTACAAATTCTTGCAGCACCTTTACGTTATGATGGTAAACTTTAATGTAGCATGTGTTTGAACAGTGGGGTTGAAGAAGTTCCAATAAATGACAATGAGAAGGAGTAGGGTCGCCTGCCAAACCCTGCGGGTTTTACTTTGGATTCTCCAGTTTCCACCCACTGGTAGAGATACCTTATTGTTGAAATAACTCTGTACAAGTTAGTTTCAAAATGATCTGCATTGTTTCAAGTGGATGCAAACCACATTTATCTCATTTTCTCATCTAAAATTAACTATGACTATGCTAAATGGTATTACATTTAAATAGATTTTAAGTTTGGGGAAACTAATGGTTAGTGGTATTTTCCTGAATCCGTCATCATCAGGAAATCATTCATTAAGAATTATTGGTCTTGTGACAAACCGTAATGATATATAAATTGCGAAATAATGGAAAGATGACATAATTTTAAAGATTTCAATTTTCCAGATGTTAATATTATTTCAATAATAGGTTTTCCCCAAGTCATGTTTCACTTACTTGCATGAGAAATATCTTTCCATTTCTAAAGATTACACTTTTCCAGAATTTACACAATATCCACTAAATAAGCAGGATTTGGTGGTCAAGTGGTCTTATGTGTTGTGTTAGATCTAAGGTCTTCATTGATTCAGAATTCTTAGTTACAATATTATTCTAAGATTGCTTGTGAAAGGACATTGAGTTGACATGGGTTTCCTAGATATTCTCTGAAGACCCTGTGCTCAAATGAATCATTGAAATAAAGACATTACAACATGTTTGCTCTCTCTCTCTCTCTCTCTCTCTCTCTCTCTCTCTCGATCTCTCAACCTATCTGGACATGAGAAGATATATTACAGTATTATATTAGGTTTGTATCTGTTTATTTAACAAAATCTGGAAACCAACTTAATTTGGAATCAAAATAATAATTCAGGGCATACAATAGCTACTGGATTATGCCCAAACAATAAAATTATAAATTCAGTAATATATTTAGCAAGTCATCGATAACACCTTATTGTTCAGCAGATATTATTTTCAATTGTGGCCACCACTGGTGAAAATATTGTTTAAGTCTTCTGGACAATACAGGGATATAATCTTCAATTAAACTTTGGTGCCACTGGTTCTTGGCACACCTAACATCAGCTTTTATATTATATTTCTGTATTAAACAGATCATGGGGTATTATGGCAGATTTGCTTCTAATTCGCACACAGTTTCATGGTGTTATTCTTCAAAGAAAAACAGCCGTTTGCAGTGATAATAAGAATCTTATACTCAAGTCTGATTTGTACCCATCTGTTTTCTGTTTTGTATTTTTAATAAACAATTTAGAATTAATATTCAAGGACATCACAGTCTATCAGAGATAACTAACTCACATCCCATTCAGATGCTTGAATTTAGCTGGCTTTAAAATGCTGCTCACAGTTAAGCTACCTTAATGCAAAAGTGGGGGAAATGATCTAGATAAAAAAAACACTGCTTAGCTTGCTACTAGTCTTCGAAAAGACATTTTTCTATGCTGGCAATTATTTTTGGCCATCTGAACAGGTTCATTTAAAATTGACTAGCTTTCGGCATGTGCATTTCATTACTTTTTGTGGAAATTTGCAGTTTCGAGTAGGATATACAGGTGGGTTATTAACTATATCAACTTTTACTGTTAGAACTGTTTTCCTGTATGTGTTCCAACCTATTTATATTAGCTAAATTATAGATGTCGGAACATGATTCATATTTTCTTAAATGAAAATATTCCCTTTCAAAACCATACAAATGCAAAAGCACACCAAATATTTAAAACCTAAATAAATGAACTGCTTTTAAAAACTGCGTTCTGAAAAATTGCCTGTTATTTTAAAATACCAAAAGTGATATTCAAAGAAATGAAGTCATCATGGATCAACCCACAAAGTCATGAAATTGAACCCTGATTAGTCAGTTTCATAGGCTAAGTTATCTGCCTTCCAATTGAATTAGCATTGACTCTGATATTTATTTCAAAATGTCTGTTCTAATACTTGCAAGAAAGCAATTATATGTGGCTCTGGGGTAGATATAGTCTATTCTAAACATAATGAACATGTTCCATGCTGTTATATGTACATATATTCTACATTTCCTTTCTGAATCTTCTAATTTACAAGTTTCTCTAACTATATACTGCTTGGTGTGACAGCCAACATTTGACATCTGGTAAAACTTCATCCCAGTTTCATCTTTGAAGGAAACATGTTTGTCCTTATTTCACCTTTATCCACTGAGGTCAAATCTGCAGACAAATATATGGGTAAACACAATTTCTTTTCTTTTTTTTAGGTTTTTCACAGGCAAAAAATTTAAATTGGGATTTTTTAAGTGGTATTCTATTATTCTGCACTGGAAAGAATAACTCAAACATGTGATACTTAAGAAAAAACACAATTTCCTGAAGCTTGAAACATAACTAAGGAATTTCAGGATTCTTCAAATAAACTATACACATTTGCTTAATTTTACATAAAGTTCTGTATCTTGTAATGTTTTGTTAATGAGGTAAACATCATTGTTAGAGATATTACAAAACTATCATTAAAGAGAGAATTTAATATTTTTTAGTTATAATTTCAAAGCGTATTAAAATTCAATTCAAACATTTGAAAATAACTATTCCATGGGGGGAGTAGAAAAACATGGGATTTAATTGTGTTATCATTTCCAGTGTGAATGATTATTAAGTGAGGGAAATAAAGTCTATGATTGTATAATAGTGAGTTGACAACCTATTGAGCAAAAGACATAAAAATAATTATGTTTCAACTTTTTTAGAAAATATGAAATTCTCACTTTAAATTTTTTATAATCATTTTACATTTACATTATTTCGAATATTTCAGTCTAGAGCCATTGTTCCTTTAGGATTTCACCCCACTACCTGCCGCATAGACCTTATTAGCACTACAAAGCTGTTCAGAAAAATTGTCAATATTACATATGGGTTGACCTGGAGACTGATAATAACTACAAATAACCATGCCGAAAAGGGTTCTGGTACTGTGTAAATTGCCATTCAAATACAGTACTTATATTTAAGTTAGTTTAAGCCAAGTCAGCATTACTATTCTAACCATGTCAGTTAGAATAACCGGGAGAAGGCATCGCTGTTAGAAGGCCAACCTGTTCAAGTGGTGCAATTCAGACGACAAAATTAAGCTCTCGCATCAATCCACACCATTTTTAAACCAGCTTAGCTTAACATCTGAACTGCTTGATTTTTTTAGGACCAGATCCAAAACTGACAAAACTAAGCTTTATTGGGACAGAGTACAAATGGGTTTTAACATTCCAAAAATTCAAAGAAATTCATTTTCACTAAGTCGTATACAAAGAATACTATACATTTGCAAAGTTTCTAGCTGATAAATTTGTTGTGAAATTGTGTTGGATCTTTAAAATACACACAAGACCAAAAAAATTCAGTCACCCTCTGATATATAAATACAATCACTTCCTTGTTTAACATATACAATAACAAAATGACTGTATTGATTTATAATACAAAGGTATCAAAAATAACTACCAATATCCATATTTTCTCATGAATAATTCTGTGGAAAAAAAATCTATTATCAAGAGCTCTGTAAACTGTGAAATTTGCTGATATACATAATTGTATAAAACCATTGTTCTGTAAACACATCATTTATTAACAACTTAAATTGAGAACATTCAACTTAGAAACCATTTTAAAGAGTATAACTAATCATTAACAATATTTTAATGTGTTAATCACTGAATAAATTACAGATTGTGACAGTTCGTTTTAAGTGGAATTGAAAAAAAGACGCAAGGTTTATTGTGTGAAAGCAGACACGGAAAGGGTTATTCCCCTTCATTACTTGAAACATCATTATACACAATGAAGGCAATTAAGAGAAGATGAAGCTGATCAAGATTGGTAAAGGAGCTGAAATTGTGGAATTTATAGATTGAAACGCATGTCATATCTCATTAGTCATGTGACCACAAAGTTCAAGGGTAACAGTAAATTCAATAAATTCCTGTTAGTAAAAATTTCTTGAAATGACAAGGAGACTACTGTCTGTAATGGTATTGTTTCATGGATTTGAAAGACCAGCATCAATAATGGTATTTGTTGTTTCTTGATTCAGAGAGACTGGCATCAATAATGGTATTGTTTCTTCCTTTCTTGGTTCTGAGGTCAATTTTGACCACTGGAAGTACATGCAACAGAGAATGCAAGAGATCTGAATAACCAAACCACAAAGATGGCATCAACAATAAAAAATAAACCTGCTTAAAATGACATTGATAGTAAAAAGAACTGCTAAAAATAAACCCATAAAGATGACAGACAATTAACGAACCTGCTCCCCGTAGACTAAGTATATACACAACACTAACTGAAACACCAAATAGTATATCTTGAAAAGGCATGATAATAAAAATTTAAACTTAGAACATTTTCTAAATGTTTTTGTTATGGCATTTTTCTGCTATTATTTAAGAAGCCTCAGTGGCTCAGTGAGTAAGGAATTCTTTCACTAACCGGGAGGACTAACAAGATAGTTCTCCTTGTTGATGGTGCAAGATCGAGGGCTTGGCAAGCAGCAGTGTCTAATCTTTTGGAAGGGATGAAAAACAAGGTCTTCTGTACATGTTACTGTGCATGCAAAAAAGAAATGTTGACATAAAGTACATGTATGATATATGCTAATCTTTATTTGTGGTACCAAAAAGATGGTAAAAGTTTGGTAACAGTAAAGTATGTTACAAGAAGCCATAATATAACTGTACACAATTATCAATACATTTTTCAGTACATTCGACCCAAAATAAAAGTCATCAGTCAGAGTATGAACTCATCGAGAATTAAACAAAAGAATACATGTTGTATAGAGATTATCATGATAACTCAAAGAATGTGCAGAATCAAATACGATAACGACAATGTGTTCCATTAATTATTCACACATCAAGACAATCATATTACAAGATAAAGATAGTGCCTAGAGTCTCATCATCGATAATAATAGTATAAATCAGCAATAATAATATTGACACAGAGCAAAGACCAACAGCATCCATTCATCTTGTAAAGACAATAATCAAATGAACCTAATCTGTAATTTTGATGCTTTCTGCTTACTTTCCTGCTATTTACATCAATTTTATGGGAATTTGAATGCAAGCAAACCAATAGGGATTAGTCACTTGAGCCTTGGGCTGTCACTACCAATAAGATCAATTTCCATTAATTATATATTTTGGAGGTCATTTCCATTAGGACACGATGCTGGAAATCTCGATAGTATTCCTCAACTTCTTGGCTATCACTCACAAGTCACAACATAATGTGACTTCCTCCATACTACTTTAACAACATTGCCGCATGTTATTATGTCATGATTCTGAAGGCTTCAAGTTACAGCTAATCACAATAATGGACATCTGTTGCATGAGACAAAAAAACCCATTGTTTGGAATTTTTGGAAAGGCCAATGAAGATAAAATGTATTTTATTTCCTTCATCAAGCCTCAATGCAGTTGAATGATAATAATGATAATAATGATTAAACAATAAAAAGGGGTGTATCACTTCCACTGTGATATAATTGAAATGAACTTTTCTGCACAAACTGTGCTAATGAAGATGGGCATACACCAAACAGTGTGCTATAATGGATCATAGCTGCCTTGCAGATCAGGCAACTTGGATACAGGCCCTGTTGTCATTTCAGGACTAACGTATGGTTTAATTTTATTTCAATAATTCGCTTGCGCGTAGGGGTCTTTAGCAGTGGCAGGAAACCGGAGTGTCCAGAGGAAACCCATGAGGTTGAGAAGGCGCCCCTCCCTGTCTATCACTCTATGGTAAAGATGCAACACCTAATATAATAGCATGCAAAAAGGTGCATGACAGAGTCTGTCTGAATAGATCTTTATTTAATATTGATGGATAAATATTCCATTAAAGAAGCTCTGCCATGGTGTTACAATTCATTAAGAACATGCAGTCTGCCAATCTATCAACTGCTTTATCCTCCTTTATTTGCATGCTGATTGTAACAAGACGCCCAACCGACAGAACAATAAAGTTTTGCTCATTTTTTTCCCCTGTCTTCTCGGAAAGTGATAATCAATCAATACATGTGACAAGACGTCTGCTCACCTACAGCGAGAATTATTATACAAAAGTGAGATAAAATAGAGATTATGTATTACATGAGATGAGTGTAGCTGAGACTCAGGAAGAGACCTAGAGAGAAAAGGATTAAATGACAGAGATAAAAATGATTGGTCACATCTGATACATGTCCTTATAATAAACAGAAACAAACCATTAAGTCACAAGTGGTAAAATCATATTCGGTAAAAAAACCTAAACGCTGGGGATTTTCAACTACTTTTTATTGTACAGCGCTAATGGGTAGCAGATGAATAACAATGTGGGATTTCGGGATTGAGCTCTTATCAGAAACAGTTTTATCATAAAATGTTGTCTTAACTGAAACATCCAGCGCCTGTTCACATTGTTATTACCTGATGTAGATAGGCTTGGATCATCGTTTGCATCCATACCACCAAGATTAGACTTTTGTAAGCAGACAAATCTAAATGTCTGTTCAGAATTGCCCATATTATTCCCCCACACCCCAATACTTCAACTAAAAGGATCTTATGTTAAATTAAACATCCCATTAAATTGTATGAACATTTGTTTTGATGTGAAATGAAGATCTTTATTTTATCTGAAGTATGTGTATTCACATACATCAAGTGGAATATTACCATACTCAAGTCAGTAATGCAATAAATTAAACACTTAAAGGAGCTAAATCGCTAACATTTGGGACCTAGAAATTGCCACAAATGGGTTGCAATGCATATACTACTGTAACTGATTTACATTCAATGGATTCCATTTTTACTCTAATTTCACATCAGTTATGTTCGGCGAGTTAAGCCAGCAGTTTCAATTGAATGCAAATTTTTAGTGTCTGGTTATTCCAGTCTACATACGCCATTTGATTTGGTGCAGTGTGTCTAGCAGGACCTATTTTAAGGATTATTTGATAAAGCACGGTCTCCGTCTCAATGCATATTTGCTCCGAGAAAATTTTCAAAATTCGACCGCCAGAGAACACCGGAAACTCCATTTCCAAGTAGAAAGTGATCAGTTCAATGTAGCTCCTTAGCTTTCAGAAATTGTGACCAAACAGATCATGAACTTTGAACAAAACAATCAGATAAAACTCACCAGAAGTAAACTAATAACTTCCAGAATTATTATCACACTACTTACACTTTTAATACCAAAGAATTGACTGACAGATTTATGTATATCCGACCTCTTGTGAGGGCATCAGATGTTCAAAGAAAAGTCCTAACACACTCAGATTCACACACGTTTTTTCAGAGCATGGATTTTAGATTTTCAAAACACGGATTTTTCATCCCGAGGCACATCCGTGCCTGTAGGCACGTTAAAAAAAATAGGACCTGGTGTCTAACCTCGTTCCCCGAGTATCTTTCTAGAACTGGGGCTGAAACGCATTATGGTACACGAGTCAGTTACGTTTCTTGAGAAATGTGAGTATTCCTAAATGCAGAACTCAGTTGGGTTCAAACAGTAGACCACAAGTTCAATAAAATTATTTCTTTTATTCTAAAAAATACCGGTATCTAGAGTCATCTCCAATTTGTAGCTACACCCTATGATGGTGGAATCATTTGTTGCAGTGGGGATGTATACAGGTTATTGAGTGACACACAATATCAATTGCAGACCTGTATGAATACTTCATAAAGTTTAATCCTGGGACTTGCATATCTGGACCTCCTGTTGTCGGAAGTCTAGACGTATTTGTTTTAGTACCCATACATAAACTTGTCTCCATATGACACAGATGAACTACTATCAGTCTATTATAGGTCTATTATATTCAAACTAGCTGTATGACTGTCATAAAATATTCATTGATTTCATGCAGATTCAGATTTATACAAAATGATAATAGTTATGGGTACTAGTATTCTGTTTATAGTAATATTATACATGAACTTAATGAATTATACATATAGAAAATGAAATGAAATGGGCTTTAATGTCCTACTCCTACTGGGCTAATGAAGACTGGTTTACGCTATGTGCAGTGTGCTATGAGGGAAAATTTTGCCCTGACAGCGGCACTAGGGCATTTCTGTCAAGGGTCTAAAATTACGTGAACACCAATGTGCACACAGGAACTTAAGAGTTTCGTCCCATCAGATTGACTATATGCTGTTACGTGCCAGGCAATCCATCCTACACCACTGACAAGGAGAACCATGCCGGAAAATCCTGATGAACTTCTCTGTCAACTCAGACATTGAACACAGAACCTTCAGGATAGAGAGCCAACATCCTACTCACTGAGCCACTGTGACTCGCTATAGAATATATTAAACAATTACTCATGTAAGAAACGTGAAAGCAAGAGGAAATAGTTTTGGGGCGTTTTTACGTCTAGCACATTTTTGAAAAGTCAAAACTATTTGTGTTTCACTCAAAGCCAGCTTATTCTTGAAATTCAATTGTTAATGTTTTTACAAAAGAAATGTTTTGATTTGATTATGCACTTCTATTTGTAATCAAGTGGAATTTATATAATGATTGTACAATGATGAAAAAATCTCCAGACTGTCATTTGAATGGTATAATAATATAATTCAGAAAGAGAGAGAAACGTAATTTTCCCTCAACACACACTAGGTCATTTTGGGACATTAAGTCTGTGATCAAAACCACAACAGATCTAATGATCTATAGTTCATACATTAAATAAATTTATAAATAAAATTTCAAACATTGTAACATGATTAAATGATAGATGTTACTCACGAAATTCATATAAATATGATTTATAAAAAAATTTAAAACTATATCTTAAAATCAGAAAATATTCTTGTCTTCTATTCTTAGTTTGACTATAACTATGATATAATAATAACTGTTCTAAAAGGTAAGTATGTGATTTTGTATTAATATTTTTTTTATTTAATCAGAAACAAAAACAACAAAAAAATATTCTATGTATTTAAGTATTAGGTTGCCTAATAATGTCCTTAAAAAACACAACCAGAGTAAAAACATAGAGAACAAAGACAAGTGGCACCTGAAGTTAAAAAAGCCTATTATCACCTGACTGACAGACGGCAATCAGCCTGACAATAACTGAGAACAGAGCCAATACTGTACCATAGGACACTATACTATAACAAAGGGACAATAAATGGAAGATTGAAAAAAAACAAATTACCTTGACACGCCATCTTCTACTGAAGAATTTTTTTAACTTAAATTTCCTCCCGAAACATCCCTGCTCCATTTTAAAAATCCCCATTGTGGTTGATATAACATGCCACAAGTCACAAGACAGTCATTTCTGAGAATTCAGCTCCAGCCATTTGAAGTATAGGACATGCAGACTGACAGCAGGAACAGGGGTTTTCTCAAAGAAACAGGCAATCAATATTGTATGTGGTTGGCTAACCTTATAACCTTTTGTGCTATATCCTTATATGCATGGAGGAAGCATTCAACTTATTGACAATAATAGATGGCAGGAATTTCCAAAACTGACTTTGACTCAATCTATTGTAAGAGGGGGTGGGCGGATGGATAATACTACTTAGTGAAATGAAGAGTCGGATGATTGTAGCTTTCATACTGTGACCGTCATTATACCATTTATAACTTAAATAATACTAGACAATTACTGACACATTGCATGGTTGACTTCACAATATAACAACTGTTGGCATCGGAATATAAAAACTTTTACATGGTGAATATATTTGTATTATAATCAATATTGTTGTATTATATCTGAATAAACAAACAAAATGGTTGTAATATATATCATGTACATTAACATGAAATGCACATAATTTTAAAAATAATCATGTTAACAGATTTTTCATGAATTGAAATTTTAAACAAATAAAATGAAGTAATATTGCTGCCTATTTGTGGTGACTACGATTCAAAATACACAAAGCTTTGACTATTTTGTCTTATTAATTTTCATATTAACCTTAGGCTGTCTGTCTACTGTTAGCTCTGCTTCAGAACAGAGACTAAGCTAGGTTCCAGATATTTAAGTCCTAAATCAACGATTTTAGTTGAAAAACACTATAAGTACCGGTACACTTCAAGTATGTATTCTGCTTCCATTCAATAAAATTGAAAAAGTTTATCTAGTCTTTGTCTGTATGACAGATATGAAACAGAACAGTTACAAATTTTTGGAAATGGCAACCATTTAAGGCAGAGATCTATTCTTGAAGTATGAAGTTGATGGATCTCTGTATGTAGAAGGATTAATTTCATATCCAAACCATATACCACAGTTCTTAATACAAGTGATTGTCAGATTTAAATGTTAGGAGTAACAATGACCTTAAAAAACATTGAGAGTAATACTGATGTTAGTTCATAATGCCTGTTTTGTTAAACTCATTACCCTTGAACATTTAAAAACTCATCTATTTATGGCCTATTATGGATAGTGTAGTGCCTTCAGCATGCATGTTAGCACATAATTGTGCGAGATATAAATGTACTTATTATTATTATGTCAAACTAACCCAAAAACCAATGGATTAATAAATATGCATGATTTATTGATTGAAATATTGTATATATAACTTTCAAACTCAATATTTCTAGGAGCAGCAGTAGCTCAGGATTACGACACTTGCTAAACAGGAGTATCCTGGCAGGAGGTCTCAAGTTCCTTCTTAGTGTTGGCTAAGAAAGTTGGCAAGGACAGCATGTCATCTTTCAATGGGATGAACTACGTAGGTCCCATGTACACATTTGTTGGGCAAAATTCCTTTATAGCACACTGTATGGTGCATGCCCATCTTCATTAGCTTGAGTCATGCAGAAAAGTATGACGTTAAACCCCATCTTATTTAATTCAGTCAACATTTCTCTCTAATAATCTAGTATATTCATAGACATAATCTACAAAAATTTTTAGTAAAAAACAAATTTTACAGGAAATTTTACAGGAAAAACAAATTTTACAGGAACTAACACTATCATATAATGAATAGAGCAATATTCATAAACATCTTGATATAAAATAAACTTAGTATTATACCAAGAAACAAATGTTTCCTATGTAAATTTTCCAAATTTTTTATATCAATATACTAAAGTTAAAAAAGGGATTCTGAATACTTGATATTGATAACAGACCATTTTTAATTGTAGCAACCTGTTTCAATTGAAGAATGTACCCCCATTCATTATATTTACTTTATGGATATTGTGAGCCTATCCCTTGCACGTTTTTACTACAACTAGAGAAAGGATCAATGATAAAACAGACTGTCCCAGAGAGATTCTCACCATTCGAAAAGGGTGGCCAGTGTCTTAAGTAAATATTTCCGTTCGGTTTCATTTCCCAACTAACTGATCTAATTTTAGTAAATCCCCTGAATCGTTATAAAAGGGGTCAAGTAGTGACCCAGGAAAACGTAATTACCATAATATTGTTAGTACAAAAAAACACATGGAATATATTGTATTCTCAACTTTGGAAATTATTAATGTCTGTTATATAACTATTATTATTCAGCAAAATATTAATAATACCAATATTTTTCTATCAATTCTATTAAGTGCATGGTATTAGTTATTTGTTAATGCAGCTTTACATGCCTAAGCAATTAAGAGAAAATCATTATTGCCATGTTTGGAATACTGGACTTTATATAATTCATGAATGGAGGTGTTTTTTTCAAAAGGAGCAACCGGTATTCATAATGTTTCAGATAATTGAAATGTTTTCTCATTGCGCGTCTGTAAAATGAACCCTGGCAAGTTTAGTGCATGTTCATAAATGTAATTTTTTACACATGGCGTATAAAGCCTTAACACGATATAGTTTATTTTATCTAAAGGTGATGGACAAGTGTAAAAGTTGTACAATAACAAGAGTCTACAATGGACCAAAGGGCTTCGTTGGAGACAAGTTTTCCATTACTGCGGGTCTGTCAATTTGTTAAACAAATATAACAATTGAATACCAATCGGATGTCAAGAGGTTTAGGGGAGAAAGGGCAGAATATTTGTACTAAAGTCAGGTCATGTCAAGTAGACTTCTGCCAAAGGTAGAAGATTTAAAATAATAACTTCAGGCCAATAAAATAGCAGACATGCTATGAGATAAAGAACTCAGATGGATTGTCTCGCACATGTCTGACGGATTTGGTCACTTTATATCTTAATTACAAAAGCGTTCAACAAAGGGGAAGGAACACACGGCTCGACATGCAATGACAACAAAAAATATTCATGAACTTGGGAGTAAAAACATCTCCAAGGTCCGATCAGGAAGTTAATTTTGAGATTTTGTATTCATGCACATGAGGGTCATTTATCATGCTAATATTTATTTTTGCATCTGATCAAATTTGAAAAACAATTGTGTACACAATGCATTATTGGAACTGAAAATCAACCTTTTTGTTAAACATTTCCTTAGATCTTTAGAAGTTATTTTCTAGCAAATAGTTCTATAACTGATCATTATGTCAAAGCTAGGTACAAGATAGTCTGTATTATAATATGAGGTTATTTTTGTACATATACATCCTTTCGAGTGTATCCTTATGTTTGAATTATAGAGATTAAAAACTGCAGCATCAGTTCCGTTTCCTTTTGTGATGGTTCATTTATGCTTGAAAAAGAAAACTATGACCTCAGAAAAAAATCATGCATAAAATGTAGGATTTTTTCCCTCAGGTCTTACTTTTCCCAGGTTATTCTTTGAATTGCATTTTATCCATTAGACAATAAAGAACATCAAATGGCAAATCTGAATGGTAACAGCCATTTGGGAAAATTTCTTTATAGACTGGTAGATTCTGCAAACAGAAATTAGGAATTATATTTAGGGCAATTTGAATTTGACATTTCAAATGTCAATCATTACCGTGCATTTCATTACAGGAAATCACCAATTCCTGTATGAGTTCAAATAAGCAATTTATAGGTAATCAAATAATAAGTAATTAAGTAAGGAAAAACAACAAAGGAATAAAAATGTTCCGATGTGGGTCAATAGAGCAGTGAACACATCACTCCCTCAAGCTAAATTCACCTGTATTGACGAATCTTTAGAAAACAAACTCAATATTTTACTGATTCAATTACAGGAGCTGAGATCTGAGCGTGTCTTTAACATGGTTTTACGCTAATCAATAACAATTCTAGCCACGGGAACCAAATCAATTCTACGCTATTACCATGTTAGTTTTAAATCTTCTATGTATTATTAGAGGTATTAAACGTGATACAGGCGATCTCTAAGTAAGACATAAAAAAGCCAAGTGATTCCAATTGATATTCTGAAATAAAACAGAACTTTATAATAGAATTATACATCTGAATATTCATCACATACTACTAAGATTGAACACCTATTATTATTATAGAGTCGAGAGAGAAAAGTTTTTTTTATTCATTCTGATCATGTTTTTATTGTAATTTATTTCAGAATACAATTTTAACCTGCTTGGTTTAGGAAGGACTTCGAATTGTTATTTCGAATTGTGATACAGAAAATTTCAGTAGAAGTCAGTTTGTCTATTGTACTAGTTGTTGATGGTTGAAAATAAACATCAATCTCGTTCCCAGAGGCAGCCGCGGAGCCGAAGGCCTCTGGCACATTAGACCGTCCATTTTTTCCATTTTTTTTTCAAACCTAAGCCCCGCCCATTCTGGCCTCTGATTGGGCAATCTTTTGGGCCGATTTCTCGAAAACTAGAGGTTGGATCGTCGTTTCAATTGTTGTCAACTCGCTGACATAAAAAATTGAATCCTAAACGAACAAATTCAAGTTTTTGAAAACATCTATTTTTCTACACGTGGGTATATCATTAAGTGATTCGGTCATCCAGGCACGTAAAATCAGGGGCGTACAACGCAAATAAACGAGAAATTTCACGCGTAGGAATTACATGTCACCTTCCGGGAAAATGGCTACCCGATTCACCAGAGAAATTTCTTCAAAAAATTTTCTGGTTTCGAGATTGAATAAAGTATGTCATCTGCTTATGTCTTTGTAAAGCGCACATGAACACATTAATGTGGAAATTGTGTGCAATACAAATGTGTAGTAATAAATGCGTAAATTAATTTTTGCAATGTACCAAAATTCTGTTCTATACGAAATATTGCACACTTAAATATAAAAACAAAATCATAATCTTCAAGTGTCTATGACAATCAATATCACTCCCTGTTCAAACTTAAAAATTTAATTTGGTTTCTGTACACGTCGACCATGTTGATAATCAAATACAATCATTCACTTCATCCTCTGAATAAATAACATGTCGCAACCGGATGCCACGGAAACAAATGCATCTGGAATCCTTGTGATTAATAGTCCTTAAAAGCATCATGGGAATTGTCGTCTGTCATGCATGTAATACACAAAGATGGGAAAAAAAAAGTTTAAATCTGACTGATTGGATACCATCATCCCTTGAGAACATGCATAGTGATAACTTTGGACTTGCCGTGAAGTGATTACTTGAGATTTTATGACAATTATTATCAAATGCAATTTCATAATAAAAGGATGGATACATTTTACATTTTTATCTTCAGAACAATGGTTTGGCAAGGAAAACAAGATTGATTCAATCTAGAACAACCCTATGATTTCCAGAAATCATTGTCAAGTACTGGGCACGCATATCCAATTCTGGTCACAAACCAACTGTTCACAAGAAGAGTGGCGATTAGACATCATATGATGCTATACTGATGACACCATAGGTAGTAAAATGCTACTACTTTTTGAACATGTAGACATTAGATAGAACAATTGTGGTGGGAAAAAGTGGTATAAACACTTTCATTCAAAAAAAAATATAGATAAAGACAAACGGCTATAAATCCAACAGCCCATAAATCACTATGGCTATAATAATATCATATTATCAATGACTCAATACTGCTTATTTTGAATGGTTAAGAGTTATTGTCTATTATTATGTTGATATTGTTTTTATATTAAGTGATAGTTCAGGATTAATCTGCTTACTCTATTTATGTATATACATCATCAAAGGTATCAGAACATAAAACAGCCATTAGATAAATCTGTTGTTAAAAATAATTAAGCGTCTGTATAAAGATTTACTTTGTGAAAGCTACTAATATGAGCTAGGCTATTCAATTTTCATCCTAAACAAACTATTTTGAAGTTGAGGGTAGATCTTTTTCTGGCAATATTTGATCAATTGATCTGCTGTGGTAGCCTATCTATGAGAACTTAAAATAGATTCTTCAATGAATTTGAATTGTCAAGTGACAGGTTTTAATTCCTGAGGAGAGAGAGAAATGGGGTGTAACGTCCCTTTGACACAAACTAGGTCATTTCAGGACTAGCATTTATTATGGTTCAATTTTATTTCAATAATTCGTTTAAGCGTAGGGTTCTTTAGCAATGGAAATAAACCGGAACACCCAGAGAAAACCTACGAGGATGGACAAACCACCCTACTCCTTGTCACATACAACCAGGAAACTAAAGCATGCCAGTTTGACTTAATGACAAACCTTATGATATATGCATACACCCTAACCATCAAACCCCCCAAATCTCGGACCTACTTATTAGAGAGCATCAGACACACCCACTGAGCAACCATGGCTTCCTGAAATGTTTTGACATTGATTTATATCAAAGCCAAGAACGGAAGATTGGTACAAGAATTAAAGATGGTATATCTATGTTTTTATGACAGCAATGAAGAAATCAGTGACTGAAACCGGACTAAGTTAATTACGAACCATTCAAGCAGTAATATTTACTCTATTGTATAACAATGGATGATTATACGAATCAATCAAAATACCATTATACCAGATTAGGATTCGTGACTGAAGAAATACTGGACCAGCTAGCAAGAGTCAATAAATGAGTCAGTCTCATGTGTTCCAAATGATAATTACAATTGTGTAGACCAAACCAAAAAGTATTCTCATTTTTTTTTGGTCAGTCATGAATTTCCAACGAAAAAATAAATCAATCTCAATCTTCTCAGACGGCACAAACTTCTTTTTGATTAAGAGAAAAAACTATTATTTGTTCATGTGCTGCCATTTGTAATAATCAGTGTGGGAATTCAAAGAATGGCGGCTTAAATATCGTGATATTACTTTCTAGTGTTCTGATCACTGATCTGAAAACGATACAATGAACATCTAGTTTGTGTCGCCTTCACACACTTTTACTGTCAACAAAGAAATAAAAAACATTGATAATTCCTTCTGTGACAGTAACCGATACCACCATGGTCTATACAATATAAGAGTTTTTAGTGAGATAAAAAAACAGGATTCAACAGCACATCACTTTTTCATTAATTTCACACTCTTTGACATCAAAAAGCTAATGGAACAAAAAATAAGATCTTTTGAAAGTCTTTCTTCTGTTTCCAAACTGATATAGTAATGCCAAGTGTCTCACAAATAACTTAAAAGTTGCTATCTCTGTGTGAAGTCAAGATCAATTCTGGAAATATATATAAAATCTTTCTGTATAGAGATATCTAAGATTAAATCAAAATATCGGTTTCTGAATTCCAATTTTGTTTTCGATAAAAAAAGCATCTAAAAAAAGTAAATAAATGTCTAATCAATAATTTAGATAACATTTCAGACCTACAGAAAGACCTGCAATAGGCAGGTTTAGCTGTAGCATAATGTATGTTTAACATCATTTTAAATGCAAGAAAACTCTTCAACCATATCGATAAAATTAGTATTTACGTTTTCTGAAAAGAAACACTGTGGAAATACACTGATTCCACTTGGTGCCAGGTTATGTCCTCAGTGAAAACACTCAACTAGACCATACAATTAATACATCTTGCAATGACAGAAAAGAAATTAATTATATAAATTAATGACTGTAATAATGATTTATTTTACAACAGATACCAATCACTGTAGTTAGGGAGTAATTCATCTCATTGACATGCTCATAAAATAGATAAAAATCCAATCATCACTTGACCATCCCAACCACATTGCCCCCTTTGCAAGCCTACCCAGTATGTTATTGTGTAAATGTCTAAATCCATGATCTATCGTCTAGCAGAGAAGAACAGAAGGAAAGAAATGATGCTTATCTATGTCTATGGTCATATGTGATGTGCAGAGAAGTGATTTTTGCCTGGTCAGTGGTGGAATTTTGTAAGAACAAATAGATATATTAGTGATCACGAGCCATATTTCCAGTTTCTTACTAGATTCAAAAGTTTAACCGACTATGAGATGTTGAGAACTTTCTGGGAGATGAAGCTGAACATAAAGTATAGAATGGTATGAAAATAGAGACAAATGAAATGAAATGAAATGCAATGTTCTACTCCAACTTGGCTAATGAAGACAGGCATATATACTCCATAAATTATGTTATGAAGGAAATTTTGTCCTGGCAATGGCACTATTGCCTAGTCTTGGTAATGGCACTATTGCCAAATCGAATTCCAACTGCTAAGGTATCTTTTAGGTGCATGTCAATAAGTACACAGGATCTCGGTTTTTGTCCTATTTGAATGACTAGACAACTGTTCTTGTTAGATCCGCTGTCCTGCAGCAATGACAAGGGGAAACCATGTCGGAAAATCCTGATAAACTCTCTCGGCCAATAATGCACCTTGGCTCCAAACAGAGACAAGGAAGTCATTTGTTAGTACTAGCCCATCTAGTTTTACACCTTGTCATAGGGGGGAATTTTGACTAGATAGCAACATTTTTGCTTACTCTTCTTCAAATTCCAAATGTGTACAGCAAATTAGTACAAAGAACCTCTGTTTTCCATTCCATCTGAAAAACTATAGACACAATTTCCTTGTTAAAACAATACTTTGGAAATTCCAATTTTCAATGGCTATTTTATATGCATGCCAATGTACTAAAGCATGGATCTTGATCATTATCTGAAAACCTGGAAAAGGGAGCTTAGCTATCCCTAACAATTTGTTCTGACTTCTGACTACTTCAGGTGCAAATTTTACCATGGAAATAGCTCTTCCAGTTATGAGTCCTTGTAAAATTGTATCCTGAAAACATCCGAGATCACTTTATTCTAATGCTGGAAAATCATTTATCGAACAGGACCACAAGTGGTGTCGTATGATTTACATTGGTTACAAGATAGTTGGTAATTGAGAAGAGGTATTTTTAATACAAAATAGAGAGTAGTGCAACCAGATTTGTTGATTATGTGAACTTTCTTCAAAGAAAAGTTGTATCAGTTGTTCTAGAAAGAGTAACGATGCACCATGTCTAGTGCCCTGGCTGTGTAACAAATAAACAAAAACCATTAGCTCAATGATATTTGAATAAAGAATTAAAAGAAATAAATCATGATGATCTCAGTATTTATTAACGAGGATATTGAAAATAATTTGAAAGGTATTCAATATAAATAGGTTATCTCATAATACATAATCATAACATAACCTAAATACCGATACTATGTTCTCATTGCCCTTATAGTAAAATAAGCCCCAAATTTGTATAATTTAATGGATATTTGTCCAACAATAAATGAATGAGGAGTGGGTTTGTAAAGTTTACATTTCAGTGGCCAGTAATTTACAACTTTTATCACAGTTCATGTCCATTCATAGGAGTTCATCTTGAGTGACATGAATTTGTTCTTTATCGTACACACACAAAGACCGAACTATACAGGGATCAATGGCAGTTATTACCAGTAAATGGTGCGAGTACGTGAACCACAATGCTGTATTTCAAAGAAATATGATGTGAATGACAAAATAATAAGTACTATGATCTATATATACACTAAATAAAATACCATCAGAGTTGCCGCATTGTAAATCATATCTCAAGTTGATCATCCATAAAACTATAATGTCTTCTTTGGCAAATATCTTTTCTTTCGTGGGATTTCACAAATAGGTTAAAAGACAGTGACATCAAAGACATGATGCCCCTTACTCTTTCATCGTGTATAAATAAATATTAAACTTTCGTGACTTTATAGTTAATAATGGACAGAGATGCACAAGGGGAGAGAAAAATGCTTTAATATTCACTATTTTATAAGTTTTTCTTTGCAGGAGGTTATAACCTGCAAATAAACCCCCTGTCTACTGCAACGCCCTTGGAGAGGGATAGTTGTCTTCTCAAACTAAACAGACGGCATGATCAAATTTCTTCAACATTAGTCTCTAATTACCTTTTTTAACAGAGTAGTTAAAGTTCTGCAAGTTAGTGTCATGATAATCAGCCAGTTTAAATAAATTTGAGGTGTCCTGCGGGTAAAGAAACCGGAATGTTTTAAAAAACTGATTAACAGGACTTAACCAATAGAACATTATTTGCCTTCAATTTTCTCAATAACTCTCAAAAAGGGGAAAAAACCAATTATGAAAAATGTTGTTATTATGAGAATTATTCATTTGAGTAACACGTATGACTTTTTTTACTGGATCAATATTAATCTTGTTTATATCAGGAAGCAAAAATTATTTGGTAGTTTGTCAACAGCAGCGGAATCAATATTTAACGCATTACAAAATAGATAAAGATATCCAATTACCGATTAGAATATGCTGTTCTGGAGAAAATGAAATATCACATACTACTACATGCTGTGGTATTGGGTATCAATGAGAATGGTGTAACTAATGCTATTCATTTTTCTTCATTTCAGTTACTATTTCTACTATAAGAATTTATTTATTTGGTGATTCCTTGGATATAATATATTAATTAATCTTACCTCTCCTCTGATACAGCCACAAGTTGACAACCTATCCTTCATTCTGAAATCTTCTGTATATCCAAAATATTGATATTTCCGTTAGGAGCCATTTTTTTTTTTCGAATTAAGAACTATCAAAGATGATACTTTACTTCTCAATGGAAAGCACATAAATTAAAACTTCCTACCAAACTTATATATCCTATATGATAAATGAAAAGTATATCCTAAAGCGTTTCTATCATGGTCAATTAAAAACTTTTTAATCACAGTGTTCTACATGGTGGTGTACCATCCATTAAATACACTTGTTACTGTTTCACTTGACAAATAACGGAGATGGTTTACAATTTATCTGTAGGCAGTGAGAGTGGAGAACACATGCTTGCTATACAAAGAAAGTTTGGTTTTGCTTATTTCTCTATGTAAATGACCAGTAGTCATATATCCCAGGGTGTCTTAAGCTCGTCCAGAGAGAGATAGTACATTCCCAAAACATCAGCTGTCCAAACTAATTTATCACACACACTGATGAATTTACCACAGACCGTCAAATTTTAACATGGTCTCTAACATGCATCCATGACTTATTAAATTTCCATTTGTTTCAAGCGTTTTTTTTGACATCTTGGCTCTGCCAAATGTAAAAACCATTAAAAACATATTGAAAAAACAGAAAATCCCCACATTAATCTAACATGAGGTGAAGATTTTTTTTTCGTGTATATAAAGTTTTCAGTTCAATGCTTTTCAATGTATTTAACAAATTCACAGAGAATAGTAGTTCTTCTATACATCTAACTTTGATTTCTTTTCTTTAAAAATAAATGAATGAATGAGTTCTTAAAAAGAGAAATTCACACACATGTATCTTTCATTCACAAATATACACTATACATATCCTGCAATAACACCATAATATTTACTCCAAATCATGAATGAACAAAGGCAAAGATCCCTCTTAAATATTATATGCTACAATTAACTTTCTGAAGTGTCCCTCCAGATGAAACCTAATCCCTTGCACATAGCTTAATCTTGGCCACACACTGATCAGTGAATGTCTTCGTTACTCGATATTTAAGTCTTGTTTTAGTAAATTTGCCTGTCTGCTAGTAAGAAAGTAGACAGTCTCCTTCACTCCAGTGGTGTGTCAAGCTATATACAACCCTCTTACCTGGACCAAATCACAAACTACTTATTCTTGACAACATAGTGTCATAGAAACACCAAAACTTAATTACATTGGGATTTTTTCTCTATCTGTTTCAATTATCTAACTCGGCCTGTATAATGACAGGCATGACTTATATAGCAGGGAGGGGTTTGGAATGACAATATAACTTGTCGATCCGTTTGTTCAAATGATTACTTGTAACCCCACTGTGTATATTGACATACAGTTAGTTAAACAGCACAGGCCCCGAGTTCATCTTCCAAATTCCATTGATCAAATATTTCTAAAGGGAAAGAAATCCAGTTAACAAGGAAGAAATGTGTCATGTAACTCAATAGATCTCATAAAAACTTGTGTCACTGACAACATTGTAATTGAAAAATAATTTCAACCCAGTCTCTCCAAAACCACTTTCGTATTGATTGCAAGCTACAAATTACAAAAAATGTGCTTGACTTTGCTTTGATCTAAGGTAGTCATGTTTAGAAAGCTATAAATTAAATTCATATGTTCTTCAAAGTAACTAAACTGAAAAGAAAAACAATCACTATCAAAATTACAAATGTTACCATGGCAGTGGCAAACCTTTGGGAATTTATTTATCTCAGAAGAATACTAATTTGATGCCCTTTCCATAAGAACTGTAGTTGAATAGGTCAGAAAAAGTGTGTGTGAGAGAGAGAGATAGAAAGAGAGAGAGAGAGAGAGAGAGAGAGAGAGAGAGAGAGAGAGGGTTTAACATCCACTCAACACAAACTAGGTCATTTTGGGACTAACATATGGTTCAATTTTATTTCAATAAATCACTTGCGCATAGGGATCTTTATCAGTGGGAGGAAACCGGAGTACCCTGGGGAAACAGACCAGAAAAAGTGCACCTTCACTCTCTTTATCCCCAACCTGAATATAGATTCAGAAACATGCTAACTTTGTGGAATACCTTTTCTATATACCTGATCACATTTGACCCCTTTTAAGTTACAAACTTACACTTATCTCTATCTAGGAAATAGACATAAAAACTCAACAAAACTAATAGCAAATCAAGTGGAACATATAAAATTTAATAACTGCATTTTAAGTATAATGAATTCTTAATCATGGGATATGACCTTGTGAATACAAAGACTGTCAGAGTTTAAAGATTTACACAGCAAATTTCAATAGACTTCCCACTTCCTTGTGCAAATGTTTTATCACAACCCCCTTAAACAGTCAACAGCGGATATATATTACAAGGTATTTGGTTGTAATCGCTTTCCATTCAATGAAAAACCGTGAAAACTTGGGCTCGTAAAAAAATATAACAGCAACTTAATTTCTGTTCATAACAAAGTGGTTTGGAGTAAATTAATGCAAAGGGAATAAATTCACTCTTTCAGAAAAAGGACTCTTTTTCAATGATCTATATGTTCATGGTTCTCGAACCTCCATAGTCAGTAGCTCTTGTCTATTTCAGTCAATGTCATAATATTATTGCAAATGATCCTCTAAGGTTATTCATTTTCTATTTGAACAAACTGACACTTGATATAATCTAAATATTTTCATTTAACTAACAATTATATTCTTCAAAATCCATCACACAAGAATGTAATCATGGTATCAAGACACTTAAAAAACTATTGTCATCAGCAGTAAGCAGAAAAAGAATATGAGCTAACACAAATGTTTTAATTGAAAAAATATAGGTTGCCAGGCCATCAAACTAACATCCAGGCCAGGAACAATTTTGTCATCGATATCTTAACACTATCACATCTTTGTTATGAGATACCATAAAAAGATTTGGGAATAATTAATTGTATATAAAGAACATAACTACAATAATTTGTGTTGCAAATCAATTGAAAATCTACAGGATTCTTCCTCTTACATTGCTAGACAGCCTATACAAATCTCCTGAAAGTTAATATCTTAACCAGGATGTTGTTATGAAGACAGTGAACTTTATTAATTGGATGCTAACATTGATTGATATATTTTTTTTGCCTAAAAAGAGTTAATGTCAACAACTTGTTGAACAATAAAAAATTACACAAATGTATGTCTGCTAAATGATGCCTGAAATTCCACAGACATGTACACTTCAATTAAACAATTACATCAAACAAATCAAAGAACTTTTATTGCTAACTGAATTAATATTTTTTATTCAAAGAGCCAGAACTGGCTACTGTCAAAACTATTAGTAAGTTATTTTGATCATATTATGTTCAATATTTGAATTCAATATCTTTAAGACATAAGAAACATCACAATTGCATGTCCTCCATCGACAAATCAACCTACTGATTTCATTGATTATCTATTCCTGTTTAGATATAAAAAGTAATCATTTTTCCATAAGTGTTCAAAACAAAATATGGCATACACGTAGGGCAAATAAAATCATTCCTACTCCTGGCTAAATTCTTAATGTATACAATTAGATAATTTTGGCAGATGATTTCTGCTGAAAGATTGCCTAAGACAAGTTAAACAAGCCAACAGTGAGGCTGATGTCCCCCGCCGAAATCCCAAAATAAATAGATGACACATATCAATTAATCGCACATTTATTTTTTTCAAACGTATCGAGCAATCAAACTGTACACGAAGTGTCATCCCAAAGTGTTTTATAAAGAAAAATGCTAAAACCGAAGAGAAAAATGAAAATGTACCCTAGTTAATTAAGGGGACCCTAAAGTCAGACAAAAAGGGCCCCACGTTTGACAAAAGGGCCCCTCTGGCCAAGGGAAAGGGCCCTTGTGTCCTAGTCAATCTTTTCTATACACTTTTACTGTCGAATCCATTACTGAATGAGAATGCAGCCATTGTATTGGCATAAAAATCATCAATCAAGATGAACCTAAGCTATCTTGTCCCAAAGCATCAACCAATCAAATTGCTTATCTCTGCTTACCCTAAGCGGAAAATGCTCATCTTCAAACTCCATCAAGGCATTGACCTAATAAACATATACACCAAGTTTGAACATTTTAACTCAATTAGACGGAGAGTTATTGTGTTCCAAAGTCCCCACCAATCAAATTGTGTATCGCTCTGCTTACCCTGAGCAGAAAATGCTCATTATCGAACTTAGTCAAGGTATTATTGTAATGAAACTATACACCAAGTTTCATCACTCTCACTTAATTAGAACTAAAGTTATCGTGTCCCAAATCATCAACCAATCAAATTGCTTATCTCTGCTTACCCTAAACGGAAAATGCTCATCTTCGAACTCCATCAAGGTATTGACCTAATATACACCAAGTTTGAACATTTTAACTCAATTAGAAGGAGAATTATTGTGTTTCAATGTCTCGACCAATCAAATTGTGTATCGCTCTGTTTACCCTAAGCAGAAAATGCCCATTATCGAACTTAGTCAAGGTATTACTGTAATGAAACTATACACCAGGTTTCATCAATCTCACTTAATTAGAACTAAAGTTATCGTGCCCCAAAGCATCAACCAATCAAATTGCTTATCTCTGCTTACCCTAAGCGGAAAATGCTCATCTCCGAACTCCATCAAGGCATTGACCTAATAAATACATACACCAAATTTGAACATTCTAGCTCAATTAGGAAGAGATTTATTGTGTCCCAAAAAGTGTGACGGACAGACGGACAGACAGACAGACAGACAGAAGAAAAAAGAACCCATTTTAATAGTCCCCCAACTTTTTCGAAGCTTATTTAGCTCGGTAACTTGAGATGATTGGTTTCAAGTTTGAATTTTGAATCCGATTTGGCAGATGATTTCTGCTGATGGGTTGTTTTTGATGAGTTTACCGGTATTCAGTATTGAAATTGCAAGTGGATTGGTTGAAAGCATTAGTCACGATAAATTCTTCTGTTATGGTTAAATTTGAATGAAGATTCGAGAAAGAGAAGGATATATTGGTTTTGGAGCCAGTTTCATAAGACACGACTACGACTTTTGTAAATGGTGTAGAATGGGCCTTCAAATTTGAAATACTGAACCAGATTGTAACAATCGAACAGTTATCATTTTTTGTAAATATTCTTTAAGATAATCTCCACTGTTCATTTCCTAATTAATTTCTAATGTCAATTCCTGGCAATTTTATTTCTCATACAACACATTATTAACTTCAAAGTATATCGTTAGGAACTCAAATATGTCATACATAATTTAGAACCAAAATCAATTTGAGAAATGAAGCTTGAACAAAGAGAACAGTTGTTAACATAAACCTTGTAGAAAGCCATGATTCCATGCAGATACAAACCAAAACATGAATTTTACTTGTTCAATAAGAATTGATCTTTAAAAATTCAGAATTTAGAAATAAATACCATAGGTACAAATTTTATACCATAAAATAAAAGAAAGCTTAAAGAATTTGACAGCAGAGACTTCAATCCTTGGAAATTTAAAACAAAATGATAATAAACAACCAACATGACAAGACTCACGCCTTAAGTAAAATCCCACTAATATCGTATGTAGATAAGGTTGTTTTAACAGGTGAAAGTGTCAGAACTACTGGAAGGCCATCATCAAAGAGACAGCAAGCCGTGAACTGGTCCTTATCACTGACTTTTCACATATTGTAAATAATATCAACGAACACAAGCAAATCCTTAGAGGTCGAAGATATCCAGATATATCAAGAGATGTGCGCTACTTAATATCAGTTAGCTGTTCGTAGCCACTAATTCCTCATCCTATCATTATTATATAATAATTTGCTTAGCAACATTAGAATTGTGAAGTGCTTGATCAATCTCTGTGTAACTTTGACACTCTTTCTATCCACATTAAATGTTTAAATAGAACCGCAGAAAAGATAATGAAACCTGATCGATGTGTAAATCAATAGAAATGGTCTATAAATATTTCACCATACAAAGAATAAGTAGAAACTTTTTATGAGTTGACAGCTACGGCTATTGGATATATTTTCAATTAAGGCTTGGATTTTTGTTCCAAGTTGTGAGGTAATTGTTAGCTGATGACAGTTCTCTGTTTGACAGCTCTGAAGTCAGTAAATAATTATCTGTGAAATGATTTTTGTGATCATGCATACTATTCTTCTAATAAGAGCAAACGCTTGATAAGTGACACTGACAGTCACAGAAATATAATTGGATGATCATTTCCTATTCAATTCATATTCATTAATATTAAGTGAATCCTTAATTTGGGGAACTGACCACACCTGAATGTACTTACCCTTGTCAATAGGTCATGTCATTAATTTATATTTCTTATCTATATATATATATATAACCCTTATTGATTTTAAATTATATTGGGGTTGAGTACCTAGTGGTCTTGACTAATCAAATTGCCTATCACTACATAGCCTAAGCAGAAAAAGTGTGAGGGACAAAACAAACACACTGGGAGACAATAAAGTATGGCATTTATCTATGCAGGTATCCGTAACCTCTCTTTCTTCACCAATTCCCCACTCAGGCGCGGATCCAGAGCGGGGCTCCAGACCCCCCCCCCCCTGCTCAGGCTTGAAAATTTTTTTATGCGATTTTATTGGCGATTTAGACCTGTAATTTTGGAATTTTCCTTCCAGAAACACGTCAGAATGAACCAAATTGAATCTAATTTTCCAAATTAATCGGTTGAGTGCAATTAGTTAAGCAATTATCAAACCTAGACCCCCGCCCCTGTAAGACTTTAAAAGTGAAGATATTGAAACTTTCATCAGAATAGTGCTAATACTTTATTATATGACTCTTACCATTGACTTTTTAAATTTCATATATTTTTTATTCAGTTTGATTACTGACTGAAAATCAATTTAATTGGAAATTCATAATTATTACAAGTGATATTTATGTATGTGACAAGAATGTATTATACATAAGGCGACAACAAAGGATTACCTAAGTGACTTTAGCCTGTATAATCATATAACAACATAATTCACTCAAGATATTGTGATGCAAAACTTTAAACAAATCTTTAATTATAAGCATATATTTTTCTTTTAACAATGTATTAATAATTTCATCAAGTATATTGTGTGTATATATATATATATATATATATATATATATATATATATATATATATCATGCGAGGACGCATGAATTTTTCAGGACGGGGGCATTTATCACCAAATAGTGATACTAAATTTTACTTCTTTTTCAAATTTCATTTTTAAGAATATATAGAATTTATTTATTAAGCATTTAGACAATATAGCTAATATTAAGGTTATCAGTTGGTCTTTCCTTACATTTAATGCCAATATTTCGATTTAAAGTAATTGCCTAAAAGCATGATTGGTGTTGACTGTTTTATATTCTTTGAATGCCAGTAGGCTTATTAAGAGAAACCTTGAGCAAAGATTTATACAGTTAACAATACAGTCTGATCAATGCCAATCAAGTGTCAATGCTCTTTAATTCTTTATGGCTTAAAGCTTATTAGATCCTATAAATTATATTTCACTATGAAACTTTCAACCAATGAAATTCATATATTAGTTTGACTTTCTATTTGATTTGTTTTATCCCTAATCTTATCTTTAATTTGATTTGTTGAAAGTATTCCTTTGTGTATATGCTAATTAGTGTCTTTAAAAGACCTCTACACACAGACAAGAGGTAGAAGAGATTGGAGACACACACAGACAAGGAGATCAAATGCCTTGTATATAATTTGTAAATAATGTATTTTTAAACTGTATATAAAGTAATATTGAAATGGATTTGGACTTGGACCTTTAATGAACAGTGACCGCCTTCACTAGAATACTTCTCCAGGAATGAGCTATACACCCCCAATCCTAGCTCATCCATATGTATGAAATATTACATATGTACATGTATCACCTGGGTGCATATTCGAACAAAGAATAGCCCCGAAAAGCGTCAGTGATACCTGCATAAAATCCTGGATCCGCGCCTGCCACTGTTAAAGACCCTATACAATAGTGAACCAATTCCCCACTGTTAAAGACCCTTTACAATAGTGAACTATTTAAATAAATGTATCTATTTATTAAAAACATACCAAAATATATTCATCAACAATATTCATTAGCTACTACACTATTTAAAATCTTGACCTCTATGACCCATGCAACATGACATGTATTATCAGTATTAAAATTATCATATTAGTTATTCTTTACATCACCTATTCTGACAGTTTAGTAAGTCAAGGACTTTCGCTTTTATTTTTGTTTGAAACAAGACATTTGGGTGGAAATCAATTCGATGTTATTCGTTTTTAAGAGATTCTCTTTAGTCACCCAACTGTCTGAATCAATATCATTCAATATTCCTAATAGACTAATGTCTTCTGTTATCCTTGCTTTTCATCAAATAGGAACATTTTTAACCAAAGGATTCATCTTTTTGAAGCAGAAGTCATTTACCAGTACTGAAATATATGACCTTGAATTTGAATGAAGGTTAAATATCTATATTAATATGGATTACTCTTAGAATTCAATATGAAAAGTTACTTTAGAGCTAAAACAATAATGCAATTATACAGGCAAACAGTTTGGCTCTTGAACTAATGATAACTCTTTATAAAAATAATATGTTATGCCACAGGTTTATGACATTCAATCCTAAATGCTCCTTCACATATCTGATGTTTTGGCACATACACCTATGTCTAAGTTAAAATCGTGGAGCATACTACTCAAAGTTCTCCAAAATCATTGGCAGAATATAAATATTAAACAATGTTTTATACAAAGCGAAAGGGACAAAACATGTGAGGTTCATGGTGAACTTGAAAAGTTTTCAATATACTGTTACAAGGGAGATAACTGTATTGAGACTAGTGAAATGAAAGCTTATTGCTCAATTAGAAATAAATTGGATACATCAATTAGAAATAAATTGGATGCATCCTTTTCGGTCATCTTGCAACTCAAAAATAGTTTGTTCATTTACTAAATGGTTACATATGAAATGTAAAGTAGATGATTTGGCTTTGACTATACACAAATGCAAATCTGATCACTAACTGTGCCTCTTGACATATACTTGAATTTAAAGCTTGTCACAACTGCTATGTACCCAATCTGATTAAAACACAGATCCAATTTCGTTTCGTTTTTTTATAGTTCAAAATTTCGTTTTTACTTGTCTTCACTACTCTTGGATCTGGAGGACTTGTTATTTAACTTGTGTTCTGCCTGAAATGAGGGGTCAGCCAATCAAATGGTCTGTCGAATCGACCGTTTGACCTTTTCATGCTTGGAACTGTGGGTAGATACGTCTATACTAACACCAGCAGATAGAAATCAAAACAAAAGTAGATTTTAAAAAGCATGGCGGTCGCTAATTGGTTAATCGAATGACTGACGTTATCGGGTCAAACGTCCCGTGCTTGATACCTGACGTCATAGAACGTGAGCTCCCACTATAACTAGTTAGATCTACATGAGTGTAGGCCATCGAAAGTATAAAAAACGAAACGAAATATAGATCTATATTTTAATTAGATTGCTATGTACCCTTTAAGCTAACTGTGATTGGACTATGATATAATAACTCACAAATATATGGTCATTTGCCAAGTTGAATTAACCCTTAACCGGTCAACGTCATTTTGATGTTATGATGTCAAGTGGTCAGGCTAAAAAATAACTAACGTGAAATATTTTGTATGCCTATTACAATCGACTACGGCCGAATATTATAAGTGATTGACTCTTGACACCATTAAAAAAGTTGCAGAGGCTAAGTTGATCTATAATTTGCGCAACATTTCAAATCATTTTCATCAGAAATATCGTCTTCAGAATCGGCGTAATTGATATAATCCGAGTCAGAATCATATATAGGCATTTCAATGAGTTTGAGGGGCTTTAACATTTCCGACATCGTTGAAGTATGTTTTTTGTCAAAAAAAGTTGAACGAAGACATGTTTTTCTCAATGTTATTGGCAAGACAAGTTCCTGTCTGAGACGCATGCGTGGCGATATCGATTAAATACGAAACTAAATACTCAAATGTGGCTTATAAGAAAGGTTCTTGCTATGGTCGCATGCGACCTCGACCACTTTTGGATATAACGTTGTGGTGCAAATATGCGACCCTGACCTGTTAAGGGTTAAAATCACATAACAATTGAGGACTTGATTGTGCTGATCGATAAGCTATTATATTGATGTATCTTAATTGAATTTCTGCATTAGAGACAAATTAATTGAACCACAGTCAAATTCAAACTCATTTGAAATCTTAAGAATTGATGCCAGATAAGATTCATTAGATTTAGGGTGAAAATTTAGACTGAACAAGATCATATAAATATACATATTTTGGATCATACATATTGAATCTGCACATGATCCAAATGTGAATTAAAATTTGAAATAAAATTTGACATATTATTGTTAAGAAATGGGAATTGATTCTTCTCTAAATTCCTCAGATCTAGATACTGGTGTTGAATTATTTTCATTAATGTTTACCTATTATGCCAGAGATAATAAGTCTGCTTATTCTTTAGGCCTTAAATGTGTTATAAAGGATTAATTAGATAGGTAACATAACAAGACCAAAATCATATCTGGATGACATCTGATGGGTTCGATTTTAAACAGATATGTGAATCTGATCTGCTGATAAAAGTAAAAATGGATAACCTATATTTTTTTTCTTACGGTAACAACGGCAACAATGATCATCGCTCTTACAGTGTTTATGAAATGATGTTTTCTCTGTTCAAAGTGAAGTAATTTCAGCATACTGCCTTTTCATTATCTATTTTTAACTATAATAGCGAGAACTGTCTCTTTTTTATCTAATGTTCCATAATGCCGTTTTAACAGTTCGTTTGTAGATATACACATTTTATGTACATTGAGAATGGATGTGTCTATTTTCTTTAAAATGATTTGTAATCAACAAATGGATATTTTTGTTTTGGAAATAAAATAAAAACTAAATAGATATGTACACTGATTTGCATAAATGTCATAATTATGGACTAAATCATGCTGATCTTGTATTTTTTGGAATGAAATCCACAAAAAAAGTACCAGTATATGCAAATAAGCTTTCAGCCAACATCCAATAAGACAGCACATACAAGTATGCTGTAGAGAGTCTCAGAGAGAATTTATGATAAGTTTGAGTTGTAAGCTCTGTCATTGAGTAAAAAGGCGTGGTTTTGATCTAACATGGCAAAGAGTAGCGTTGCCTGTCTAACCTTGTGGGTCTTCTCTGGTTCCTCGATCCTATTTGCTCCCACTGCTTAAGACCCCTGCATGTACAGATGAGTTATAAAAATAAAATTGTGCCACATGCTAGTCCCAAAATTACCTTATTTACATGGACTTAAACCCCCTATCAATTACCATGCCATTACAAAGTGAATAATGTGCAATATATAAATATATATATATATGCAGGTCCATAGGGTGTTCATGATATGGAACAAATTAGGTCAGGCTTGTTATCCAGATCACAGAAATTGAATCTCTAGATATTCATTAAAGCAATAAAATCATAAATGGTGGAGTCAGCAGACGTCAGATCAATATATTATTATTGCTGGGTATAGGAAGAATTGGTGGATTTTATTCACGAGTTCTGTGTTCTGGTACATACACATCTACATTAATACCCCCATGTTTTCATATTAGTTTCATGTTTATTCTATCGACTATCATGAATATTGTTTTACGGAAATGGTCACACTAAACAGACCTATGGTCACAGTGGGCAGACATATTTGACAGACATGGGATATCCATCTGACATCTAGAAATATAATAGTGGATTTGAAACATATACATGTTAATGAGATACGATTATGTCGTAATCAAAGGAAGAAGAATAAGCCATCATGTTGGTGGATTTCCTGAGATCACGAATAAGACGTCATAGATGTAATAGAGTATGAAATAGTCAATGATCTCAGAATGTTTCCTATATAACATTATGAAATAGAAAGGCAGGCAAAGAAAAAAAATGGATATAAAAGATAATTCAGTTATTTTGAGACCAATATATTACATTTTATTATTTATGTTTACAAATGCAATGCAAGAAGAATTTTCCCCAAACGCAATATTTCTGTTTTATCTCTATTTGAATCACTTTAACTGTCCAGGGATCGTCTACAAGCACTACCAATTTATATCAAATATATTTAGGTCTAATATAATTAGAATGGCGGACCATGGCAGTGGTTTACATCAAACAGTAGGTTCACTTTTTTATGTTGGTGTTGTCTGCTGAAAATCAAATCCACAAATAGTCAAATTCTCCATTGGCCACTTTTATTCCTTAAGGGCGTTGAGCAGTCTAAGATTCGCACTAACTTTTCAACGCCAATCATATTAAGTCTTTGCAAACTTGTTCCACTTATAAAATAACTCAGAAAACTCTCGAAAGTCGCGTCGTTTTATGTGTATCAATGGAGATACGAGGCGGAGGAATAAAACTATTTATAGCAACCGAGACTGATTCCCCGACCTAGATCAGGTGTTGAATAAATTATGACGTCGTGCACGCCAGTCACGTGATCAACACAAACGTGGCTTCAACAGGAGTGGAAGATGTCACGTGACCAGAAGGAATTCCCTGTATGACGCGATTATCCAGGTCTATTTACTATATGACATGATTATCCAGGTCTACTTATCTGTCACGAAAGGAACATGACGGATTTTTTTTTTTATGGTCAAAGATTACTATTTTTTGAATGCATAACATGATTTAGAGTGCGGTGGAGTAGTGCAGTGAAGTAATTATTTACTTTTACATCCGAATTGTTGTATTTTAATACTTGTTGTCGACGTATTCAAAGAATTAATCCAAAATCGCAAAATCTCGTTTGAAGGTAAATAATGAACAACAATTTTAAAATACTTTGAGTTGGTATTTTTTAACGTTTTTGGTGTCGAAATGTAGCTTATAACCTCCACTTTCGATCTACTGGTGGGATTATCAATAAATCTTTTGAGCTTGTACTAATAGAATTTCCAAGAAAACGCATCGTTTTTTTGCGTTTCCATGGATACAAGACAAACCATAACCAATAGCCAAAAATTGACCAGTGTATTTTTGGGACTTGCTATTAGCATTGTTCATGCGAAATTTGATGAAAATATCTGCAGGCATAACTGAGAAAATTCTACTTTTGTTGTCATCAATACCCCTTTTTATCATGCCTTCGGGCCAAGTTTGGAACATAGCTGGTAAATAAAATTGGTATTTATTTGGTGATTAATATGTAGTTTATCACCCCAAATAACAAAAAATGTCATATCTTATCAACAAAAATTACAGTGCTAGCTTTAAAATTTGCATTTTAGACTACTCAACGCCCTTAAGTAGCAAGTGCCAGAAGAAATGAAAATAGATGAAATTTAGAATAAACGTCTTACTTTCTGAGACCAACCAAGCTAAATGCCATGCAGTGTGCTATGAGGGAAATTTTGCCCTTATATGGATCTATTCTTCAATGGAATATCTTGTATCCAAACGACAAGCTGTCCCTCCTGTACCACTGATAACAGGAAACCAGTCTGAAAAAATCATTAAGAAGTGCACGAAGACTGCACAACACATAATACCAAGCCGACAAAGTTGATCATTTGCACATAATCTCTGAAAATGCTTAAAAATATAAAATAGTGCAAGTGAATTAACAACAGCAAACAGAAGATTTACACATCAATATCTTCTGTAAAACTGCAGATCATCAAATCTTCTTTACTCCATACTGAAATTTAATCTGATATTAGCATTCTTATCCCCCTTCAGCAAACAAATTAAATCAGTTTTCTCCATTTAGATTGATATAAAAGTATTCATTCAATATATATGGTAGGTTGTTTGATTGCCCATATCTAGGAATACTTTGAATATTCTGTAATGTGGTGTCTCAAGTTTAAATACGGGTATACTTTCTACCAGTGGTTGTGGGGAATTCCCTTTCACAGACTGTGGGGAAATTAATTTGTCAAAAACAATTTATCTTACAAGATATTTTATGGCAAGCACATTTCAAATGATACAATGAACCACAGTATCTGGCTTACTAACCAGGAGATTCTGGGTTCCATCCCAGTGTTGGCCGTGAAAGTTCCTAAGGGACATCATCTAGTCATTCGGATAGGAATGAAGAAACTGAGATCCCATATGTTGGCATACACATAAGATAACCCTTGTGCCTTGACAGTTTGAATTCAACTGCTGTTAAGGTAAAATTCCCCTAATAACTTATACTGTGTATTAGTCTTCACTACCCCGGTTGGTGCAGAAAAGTTGGACATTAAACCCCATTTCATTCATTATTTTCAAAAAAAAAATACAAATACTAAAGTCCATCACTCTGCTAGCTACTTATAACAATGGGTTGCTGCACCATGTAATGAAAAATAACAGCATACTTGTCAAGCAGTGGTTTACAATTGTTATTCTTATTCTGTTGTTGGCATTTATCCTTGTCATTAAAAATTTCAGACATCCAATTAAAATGAAGTTTAGTGGATTGAAGAGATGATCTAATAATGCTAAAATTTATGCTTTACTGTCAGGTGTGACCAGCTCTGCCTAAATGCATTAAAACATCAAAACATAATATCAACGTGATAATTGAACGTTACTAAACCTAATTTATAGGGATTCTTCCAGACCAATTACAATGACTAGCTTTAATTTCTTTATAATCGTAGAAACAAAAAATAATCTAAGAATGTCAATTAATGTTTAATTTTATCCCTTAATTGGATTGTTGATTTAACACTTGCCACTCAACTGCAATGAATAGATGGATCATATTTAGTCGTGACAAGGAAAATGTCTACAACAAACATGATGAGCATAATCTGATTTGTGCAAGAGGACACCAACTGAAGCAGTTAGATTATCAATCACTTCATACTGTATAAGCACGACGATATAGCGCCACTGTAACGATATCGCATTATCTTATCAGATTTTATAGAAACACATTTCCGCTATTAGGCCTATTGTTGGAACATTATACAATCAATATTGGCTATTGTCAGGCCCTTTAAACATTAGTCAAAGTCACCTGGAATTTGGCTGTCAGTTTTACTGCCATGATAATTGTTGACATTGTTAAAGTTGGATGATATGACTACTGGAGGTATTTTACACTCATTAAATAAAAGAGACAGATTTGATCAATAGTAATTTAAGAGTTTGTAAATATCTATATCTTGTTAAAAATTTCACATATTGTCTAAAAATGTATAAAAACCATACTGTTTTGAAGAACACAATGCTTTAGTCCCATTCTATGAGATGTTTCAAACAAGTTGATGCCATGCAAGATGTGCCAAGATTTCGCAACACATGAACAAAGAACAGGGCAAATCTATAAGTGGATGCTTCACATGGAAATACATATTTCACATGGAAATACATATTTCACACGGAAATACATATTTCACATTTTGCATAAAATGCAGGGGTCATAACTCCAGAAAGCAAAGTGTGATATACACCAAAATCAAACTGATCCTAAATCTTTTGATCCTTAACATGTAAGTTACATCTAAAATTGTATACTGTAGAGGGTTCACAAGCAAAAAACCATGATATTTTGTACAATCAGCAGCAATCCATGACGTTACAGTCTCATACACGCCAATATTCAAAGGAAAGAGAGAGAGAAATGGGGTTTAAAGTCCACTCGACACAAACTAGGTCATTTTGGGACTAACATATGGTTTCATTTTATTTCAATAATTCGTTTGCGCGTAGGGGTCTTTAGCAGTGAGAGGAAACCGGAGTGCACGGAGGGAACCCACGAGGTTGAGAAGGCGCCTCGATCTCCATGCCATATACGCTCACACCACGGATCGAAACCACAGCCACAAGCCATAGGTGACCGGCCAGCTAGAGGTCGAAGCGCAGCACTCTAGACCACTAGGCCATCCCAACCCCTTAATATTCAAAGGAACGAAGATCTTTGGGATATAAACATGAATATGATTTCAGTTTCATTAAAATAGGCTAAAAATTGTGACGTCTAGAGGATCCACAATCTTGGTATTACATGCCTTTACACTATTTGCATAAAGGTAAGTGGCCATTTTGATGAGAAGTTTTAGGCCTATTTTCACAAAATTCAAAATCAACCGTCAATAAACTGGATTCATACTTTTTTTAAGATCAAACAAGATGACTGTCATAAAAATCCCACGATCTTGCACTTGTTTGTAAAGCATACAGAAAAACAACTTAGTAATCAACATAAAAATATATCAGATTGCCCAAACAGTGTCATTTTTCCTCATGCTGTGGCATGGGTTCCATTTTGGTCGGGACCTACGGCTTTGGAAAATGACCGAATCTGGATCAGACCCATAGGTCATTTTGCACACCAGAAAAATAGCATATTTTGTGCTAAATCATAAAATCCGGGAGACGACGAAACTCCGTGCGTGGCGTGATGTAAACTGTCGGGTATAATAAAATTAACAGTGTTCAGTAGCCCATGAATGGAAACCACTTCCAATCAATTATCCTTGTGTATTGCTCTAATCACAATTAACTAAGGGGCTACATCAAACAGATTAAAAACTCAACATTTAATCAATTTACTTAGTTTTGTTTTGTTTTAAAATTAGTAATACTGTGAGCGTGATCATTCTTGAGTTGTTCTTACAGCATATTTACTGACGTTCATCATTCGTGCGGCAATTCACTGTTTGAACATCAAACAAATTAAAAACTTTTCTTTGATGTCTTCACTTGATCTCAAGAGTTAATCTTGTCAATCTTGCAAATGATATATATATATACAAGAATGTTAGCATTCTATATATCATTTCAAAATGTTGAACTTCCTCACCTCCCAGAATAACAAAAGAAAGCGAGATGATGATACTGATGTCCATGAATCCGATCCCCTTCTTCCAACATAGAACCACGAGGATGACAGTTCCGCCCCGAAAAACAAAGTCAGCCGTAAATTCTCTACTAAATGGTTACAAATATTCCCGTGGTTAAGATATGATATTCCCACACAAAAAGATGTATTCCCAGGTGTGTTTTTTAATCCATTTATTCCGTTTATATAACAATTGATAGAGGTTATTTGGTTAAAACAATGAGCTTTTACGATCGCCGCCATTTAAAATATCTGCAAATATCTTTACATGTTATAGAGTTAAAATACTAGCACAATATTATTTGAGCTCTCAAAATATCAATACGACTTAATAAAATGATAAGTTTAAGAATTATGTTAATTATTGTACATGTGTATTACTTTGAATATTTTGAAGTGGAAGCCCTGTGCTGTGGCCCTGTTTAATAGATATTGCTCTCTACATGTATATCTGAAAACCAAGCAAAGTCAATTACCTTTTGGCTGATTGCTACTTACAAGAAGGATTTGAGATAACTCATGACACTAACCTCTGGTTTTTAAATCTAGAGTATTAAAATACTTACCAAAATAGAGCTAATTTGCAAGTGGCGAGGAATAGAGCTCAATTTTAAAAAATATTGGGAGCTCATGACACTGACACTGAGCTCAATTTTAAAAAAATTCAGTATAGGCCTATATATATATGACAGGTTGAGGTTTGTACAGGTTTCACAAAGATACCTTGAACAGTTTATGAGATATATTCTCTGAAATAAAAATTGTGTACCCAAAAATAAGTTGAAACACCAAATTATTAAATCTGATAAATCTAAAATAGAAAAGGCACAACTAATATAAAAGGTTGATGCCTGTACAGAGTTCCATGAAGATATCTTGAAAGGTTTACGAGATAAGAGTAGGCCATAGTGCCGCTGCCCGGGTAAAATTTCACTCATAGCAAAAGGTATGACATGTGTCCGTCTTTATTAGCATAGTCGGAGCAGAACAGTAGATAGTTAAACATCTTATTATTTCATTTCATTTCATTCATGTCATAATAAACATCTAACTAGCCTACTGAGCTGACTAGTACTCAATAAATACAGATTATTCTATTAACGTGGAGGGGGGGGCATAATATGCAAATGCTGAAGAAGCACATTTTGTTGGAATTCAGTGTCTACTCTTTACACTTGACCCATGTTAGGATTCAAACTGATCCAAGTAATATTCCTTTGAATTTACAATTAAGGACTAAAGTGTACCTAATACATATTATAATTTAACAATGATAGTAATTACAAAACGGTTATAATCCTTAAGCTTCTCAGAATCATTCACATACAATTTGACTTGTCAAAAAGTTTATGTGAATTGGGAATCAGGCTAGAAAAATCATAAGGTTCTTCTCAACCCATGCCAGAAGTCAAACCCTACTGATCATTTGAATGTGGTATTTTTGAGTGGTAGCACCTACTACTATAAATGTTGTATTATTGAGTGGTAGCACCTACTGGTATACATGTGGCATTATTGAGTGGTATCACCTACTGGTCTAAATGTGGCATCATTGAGTGGTAGCATCTACTGGTTTAAATGTGGTATTATTGAGTGTCAGCACCTACTGATTAAAATGTGGTATTAGTGAGTGGTAGTAAATACTGATCGTCTGAATGTGGTATGAGTGAGTGGTACTGGTAGCACCTACTGATCAGAATGTGGTATTATTGAGTGGTAGCACCTACTGATCAGAATGTGGTATTATTGAGTGGTAGCACCTACTGATCAGAATGTGGTATTATTGAGTGGTAGCACCTACTGATCAGAATGTGGTATTATTGAGTGGTAGCACCTACTGATCTGAAAGTGGTCTTATTCAGTGGTAACACCCACTAGTCTAAATTCAGTGGTAACACTGCCTTGTCTACATGTGTTATTTTGTGGCAAAAATCATTGATACAAAGGTGCTTGTAAGTACCTCTTTTGACTATACATATTCTTTATGATAAAAGTGTTCAACAGCATCTAAATACCTGAAATCAATCATATAAATAAAAGCGCCAGTCTTTTGTACATAGTTGTACAAATGGAAAGCCTTATTGAATGTTTAAGATTTCCATGATTATTTTTTGCACTTTCAGAATGATGTATTAGAAATAAAATAAAACCAAGTACAAACAATCCAAACCATGAGACAGAATTCAAAGTCCTAAAAAAAGTTATAGGCAAAATAGTGTAATCAGCAAATGGACTGTTCCCCATGTACAAAATACATGACAAACAGCCCCTTCATAGATTATTTGCTTGTTTCTAAAAACATTGAAATGATTTCTTTATCTACCGGAAATACAATACAAATACAACAGCATTCAAAGAAATTAGAGATAAATCTTACCATAGGTTTCCTCTGACAACACTGAAAAGGCACGTAAAGTAATCGTGCCACTTCCTTGACACTCTCTGACAGTGAAGATCCACTGTCAACGCTCTCTGTGTTGCCTGCTGCCATTTCTTTGACACATGAACTTTTACCATCAATGTCGATGTAAACTTCTTTCGCCATCCTACTATCTATTATAATCCTGATCACAAAGTGTAAACATTAAGTTTGTGAGATCACGTACACTTCTAATGTTTACCTATCATAGCGCCTAATGATATCCCTGCTGGCACCATGAGATTCAATTCCTACTAATAAAGCAAATGTTCCAAAAAACACATCCTATTAGCATATAGTATCTAAAAATAAGCTTTAGATAATATCTAAAATTTCGATTATATTTGCATTATCAGATGCATTTCTCAAATATTTGCTTTATGTCCACGCTGAATTGCATTAATAATATAATGTCAATGTTCTATCAAGGAATATCCAGAATTGCAATTCCCTCCAACAATGACCTGCATTCTTCATTCAGATATTATTTACAGACTTTCTAATTCCAAAATTAATTAGATATAAGTAATTTTTCAGAATTTAGAATTGTCTTCTTTTTTTTTGTCTAAATCAATTTCGAATTTCCATTATTTTCAATTGATAGTTGTATAATCAATTCACTATAGAGCAGGCGACATAACAGCTCCCTAAAGATATCCATTACACTGTCAATATTCCTTATATCTGAACTGTTTCTCATGCTTCTTAATTGCATGATGTGAGTTTATTTAAGTTGCTAAGAATAATTCCACAACTGTCATTTTGCTAATGCAATTAATGCTCTTCAATAATTACGTTCTTCCATTATGTCAATATCACAATCACTCATGGCTAACAATATCCGAGGTTGCACACCTAACAAGACCTGGCCATTGATAACAGGTTTATTTGTACCATTAGTCGAGCCTGCAGAATAAATATGGAAGCGTTTTTATATTCGGTTATCATGCAGAAAGCCAATAAAATCATTTATAAAAGTTAGAGATATAAGCTGTCAACTGAAGTCGTTCAAGTTACCACTTTGTGTAGAAAAACGACAGCAAGGTTGTTGACAAATGAACTATCATTGACTAAACTTTTATGGTTTTCCCATATCTTAGTCTAGAACTTACACTTAGAGAACTGAATTAAACCATTTATGACATGACTGTATGTATAAAATGTTCCCATTATAGATCAGACAGAAACAAAAAGTAATGGATTTTTATGGTCCCTCAACATCTCCATTGGGCTTTTTCTTGTTGCAGTAATTTGATTTTACAACAGAATACAAATACTGTGAACAAATGAATAAGAAGTGGAATCAGATATCTTTGAGTGAAAGCCTACCCCATCTTGTGCATGTTAGCTGTTGCATCCTACACATGTTTGATTTTTGTATTGTTTTCATTTTGTTTTGTTGGGTTTTTGTTTTATATTCACACCATTTTCTAATATATACAGAAAACAAAAATTGTCCTCCACAAATTTTGACCTCTGAACTTACAGCTTATTAGTTACATGTTCTTGATGAAAATAAGACAAAGCTTAGCCATCCTAAAGGATAATATTATTGATCCAAGAAAAACTCTGCTTGCAAACATCAGATTGTTAAGCACAATAAAGTCTCCACTAACTTTTCATAACTTTTCATTTTAATGGCTTCATTCTATATCCTTCAAAAATTGTATTCTAAAATTTTCAGAATTATTCATTCTTGGTCTCTTTTGGGGTTGAAGATCAATACATATTGTCTATTCAATGCCAGACTATGACCATGTTTCTCATTAACTCCTTGAATTTTGACATGGCAGCACCACTTAACATTGATCCGACCTAGATGTTCAGACAGTTGGAAATACTGCTAAAATTATTCAGTATGACTGATTCCAACCCAGCTTCTGACCTTTAAATAGAAAATAAAACTTCCAATCTCTTTTGATATAGATTTTTCAAAATTAAATTCTATCCAAGTTCATTTCAATGTGCTGACAAATAAAATTAACTTTTATAAAGAAACAATACAAAAACTACACATTCAAATATCTTTTCTTACATTTTGCTTGCCCTTTTACATTATTGCATGCACTGGATGAAAATTGAATTCTCTCTTTTGATCTATCAGAAGTTAAATCCCGATAAATCCAAAGCTTTCTCCAATTTACTAGAAGTACTCACTATTTAATTGCAACTTGTCTCTTCAACGTGCCAATAAAATAGAGATTTCACGATAATGAAAGGGTTGCACAGATTCAGAAAATTTAAATATTTCTTACACCGATTTGCAAAATCACTTTTCTAAATGTCAGGTTATTTTTCATTAAATCTTTACGTCTGCTAAATTTCCATTCCATAAATGCATCTAATCACAAGATATATCCATATATAATAATATATATCTCTCACGACATGCCAATCACAGATCAAGTATTCCATGCATATCCAAAATATACATGCCATGTACATGCACTTCCATGGTCATGTACAATGTATGTTATCAAAGTTTCTCATTTAGGCACTTATGAATAAAGTTATCCCGGGACATTCATAAACTGAACAATTTACTTTTTGGCGGTGTACCAAGTGATGAAATAGATAACGGATCTGTAAGAGTCAAAATTATCAGCGTTTGTGGTGGTGGCCGAGTACACAACAATAATCAATAGTTCTCTACAGACTAGAAAGCAAGAAAACTTTTCATTTCTCCAAATTGACCATGGCAAGCGTGTATATATGAATACTGTGAGATGGTTTCATGAAGTGAAATGATCTCCTGCCAAATTGATTCAAAATTGCTGAAATAGCAAAATATTTTCCCCTCTACGATTGCATGAAAATATTGTTTTATAATCATTTCATCCTATATTCATCAGGGCAATTACAATATTTCCCAAGACTTCCATGCATCATAATGAAAGCCTACAAGGGTTTGTAATGTATTAAAGTGGTGACAGTCAATAGGCGTTGAATACAGTTAAATGCCTTAAATTACAGATTACTGATTCTCGTAAGGACACTATGTAGATTAGATGTCCAAATTTTCCTGCTGAGGAATTCAAGTCTTTCACAAATCACTTACTTTAACAGCTTTCTGGAATTGGACAGTAAATAATGGATCGTAAGCTAATAAAGACCCTGTAACTGTTGACTTAAACAGCAGAAGTGAATTATCATACATCTATTTATCGCGTAAAGACATTCCGACTAAATCTCGTTACCTACGTCCCAATTCAGTTCTTAAGTAGACCTGTCCCATAAATCAACACGTAATAGTAACTTGATTCCCCGAAAGAATAGACAATCTTGGTATTAAGAACAAGTCTCAAATAACATCCTTTGTTTAACATCAATGGAAACTAATTGTGAAGAGTTACGAGATTTTAATGTATAAAGTATGGAAGCAGTTCTTTTTAGTTGTCTCAAGAAAATATTGTTAAAGAAACCTTGAGAACTGGCTGCAATGCAATTAAAACTAGACATCTTAGAGTTACCTGGTACAGCTCCATGTTTGAAAGAGAATACAAAATAAGGAACAGCGGTATAGCCAGGGACTATCCCACCTGGTGCGGGGCTTAAAAAAATCATCTGTGCCTCTTGTTCCAAGAATAGCAGGCCATTCAGCAGTTAAAACAGAAATACTGGCTCACAAATGCAAGAATTCAATAAGATGGAGTTAAATTTGCTTTGGCGTTCTGAAGATAGCGAACAACAGGTTACAAACTAAAGGGTTACCAACTCATGTCTCTGTATGGCCTGTCTACTTGGTGTACAATGAACCCTATCTTCTCTCCTGTAGTATCGGATTTATTGATTGGGCAACTATATGTATTGATTCAAAAATATTTACTTGTTAGCAATGCTTATTTATGAATGTAATAAATTTTGTTCATATCTTCAATGCTAGAAATAGCCAGAGTCCACCATCTTAATAGTTATGTTTGCTTGATTGATTTATTAGACAAGATTTATACAGTATATTGACCAATGTTTTCATAGCGACGCTTAAATACCCAATCTATCAGTGCTTAATGAAATTGATACAGCCCAAATTAACACATGTTGGAATTAGTTTTGATCAATTTCGTTGACTTTATACCAATAGATTTTTTCCAGTGAGTTATTGACAGACTTGTTTTTGCAAAGAAAACGAACAATATCATTGATAACAGTTTACCACTGTACATCATTAATACGAAGGCAATTATTCTGTAGGCCTACTGCTCCTTTGAACTTTGAATGGAATAAGGATGTTTTCCAACCTATGAACACTTGCATGGTTACCACAATGAACAGATGATTGTTACAATACAGGTGATCCTTGCGGCAGGTTTGACACATTTGCCTTTGAGAATATTACTGTGAGCTCAAAAATTTTAATAATCGTCAATGAGAAATGTACATCAATGAAAAGGACTCAACAAAAATAAATTTGGTGGTGTCTGGAACATGATGAAATTCTCTGATACTGTTTTAAGCTCTTTAAATACACTTCAACTTGGGTATCATTTAGTTCTGTTGTTTTAGCAGGAGTTTCTGCATTTAATGTTTACTTTAGTTCCAAACCTTTGGTTGGAATCATATAAAACCATAGAGTTTCTACTGTGGTGTAGTTTAAAGGGTCTGTCTAGATTAGAGTGTTGGGTTTATAACTATTTCATTTCTAGAGCAGTGTTAAGTAATTAATTAGTCTGTTAATTACCCAACAGCCTTTGAGAAACTATACAGTTATAAACTCAACAATCATATCTAATCTAGACAGGTATTTTAAAAACTTTGAACTACACAACAGTAGAAACTCTATGGTTTTCTATGATTCTCTACGGATTTGACCAGTTTTCTAACAACGGTTTGAAAATAAATATTAAATACAAAAACTTCTGCTCAAACAATACAACTATAAATGATACCCGGCTTGTAGTGATAGTTAGGGTCCAACGTTATTCTCCTCAAGGGTAAATAAGAGATTCAATGTTATTCTCCTCAAGGGTAAAAGTTATTCCACTTTATATAGTTTAAGGGATCCAATGTTATTCACCTCAAGGGCAACTTTAGGATCCAATGTTATTCTCCTGAAGGGTAAAAAAGGGTATAGTATTAGGGATCCAATGTTATTCTTCTTTACATGGTTACAGGTGCATTTTATTCTAAGCTTATTGTCTTGGAGTCTAAAATAATTCCTTTTTTTATATAAAGATGCAACTTACCTCACAACAATCTGAGCACCAAAAACACATCCAAGAAAACAAGGATAAAAAAGCTGTCCAGCACTTATTCATCCATTGACTGAACCAACAACACATTTTGGAACTCCTGAAAAGTTCTTAATCCAAAAATTAAGTGTCCCTTTTTTTTCACAAAATTTTTGAGATTGTTTCAAAACTGCAGGTCCAACAATTCTAAATAAATGATAAAATCAATGCCAATATGTTCAGACAACGGTAACCATACTCTCTGTTTGTTTTTCACCAAAGCATATTTCAAACTACACTTTTAAAATTTAATAAATCCCATTGGCAATTTTTTCCAATAATTTTACCTTTTGCTTATTTTTCATCAAATCAAAATATGCTACTGTGTGCTTCCTATTAAACTACCATTAAAATACCATTGGTAATTAGCTGTTCCTTGTAACTTTGATGCATGATCTTTAATATTGTCAACAGTGTGCCATAAATAGAAGAAACTGCCTTTTGTTAAGTGAGTGGGCACAACTGCTGTCATCACATGTTAAAATGTAGGGTTGACATTTTAGTGTTTTATTCTCCGCGGAGGTATCATTTTTCTCACAAGTCACCAAGATTGGGTTGTTCCCCCAAGGGCTGAGAAAAGCAAATGTCCAGTGGAAGAATCAACAGATCAATAATACAGTTGTTCCGTTCTCTATGTCGGTTATCATGATATGAAAATTATGATTACCGGAATAAATACACAGTCATATAATGTCCTTCATCTTATATTTTATAGATATTTACTGAAAACAGAAAAAATGAATGAACATTTCATGTCTAATGTTGAGAGCAAGAGATCTCTTTTGTTAAGATTTTCTTTTCTGCCATGACAAAATTCTTCCTCCCTATCATCCAACACATAAACATAAAAAATAAAAATTTGTATCAAATTTGGCTTGCCAGGCAGCGCAATATACACTCGTTTGTTTGTGAGAGTTGACGGTTGAAGTCCCCTATTTCATTCAATTTTTTGGTTATCTATTTGTAAGTGACTTACATGTATTTTGATTCCCCAACACCAAGGGCAAAACATTTTCATAAATATGCCAACACTAAATTAAAATTTGATGGTTTTCATTGCTACATCCTCCAGTAAAGGATTACTATGGCATGTAACGATTATTATCAATTTGTGGACAAATTATTTGCTCATCTGACTGGAGACAAAGCAATATTTTCAACTTTACTTTGAATCAGCCATTGTATATATATGATTGACACATGCATTTTCGTATGCAAGAGCTAAATCTGCAATTGAAGGTCTTTCTTTAGGCATGGAATATTATCTAATTATTAATTAGACATAATTAACTTATCCAGACCATAATCAACCCTTATTGTCCATGCTAGCCTGCAATATTTACTGGATTAGGATCTGTTTTGCTGCTCAACTTAAATTCATGATTTAATCGTAAATGGATAATAGAGACTATGTTTTTTATCATATCAAATTTAGTAATGATGATCGAGGCAAGGCCGAAAATTCAATCGCAAAAATATCAGTTCAGAGTTGAACAATTTGACTGAAATTTTAAACGATTATAGTCAGAACTACCAGCTCTTTATCTAATCTCGCATAATGTATCTTTAAGATATTATTTATATTTGTTTTAGTAATTTTCAATTGCTTTGTTTAGCAAACTAATTTTATCATGCATACTAACTTCAAAGCCATTTTATAGGATCAATTCATATATCAAATAACAATTTAAAGCTATTTGGAAACAGAATTATTTCAAAGTTGCATTTAGATCTTTCATCTCATTTAGGCAGAGCAAAGCACATTTGACATTAAATCATAAATAAAGGCAGAGTTTTGTTATCTGTTTGATCTCTGACATTCTACCAACATTTGACTGCTCTACCACTGTGGAGCCCATGATCAAATATCATCAGTAGATCTAGAGTAAAAGCCTTTTTCAAATATAGCCTTGTTCTGATCTCTTCCCTTTAATCGCATTACTGATAATGCCACATTGAGTTAATTTTATAAAATACTACAATTTAATTGGTTTATTATTCAATCATGACAATCATGTAATAATTGTTAATTGATCATTTACAATTCAATAATGGAAAACCAATAATCCCAATAAAAAAATCTGATCAAATTTCATTATCAAAATAATGAGATTTTAAATGGAATGGACTGCAGTCGTAGCATGGGTTCGACATCGGCTCTTTATGCCAGTCATGACCGCTTCATATCAAATTTGACCAAAACCTCCTAGGACCGATCATCTGTCAAGTAAATCACATGACCTAGAACTAGCATATTTTTGAAGGAATGGAATTATATGCTAGCACATATTTTTCAAAGATGACATTGAACGGGATTTAAATTCTCACTGACACTTTACTTTTAAGCTAACATGTGCTATGAATGTTTCCCACCTACTCGTCTTCGACATTTACGCATGATAGAATCTTTTAAGTGCCCAATCAATGTACAAAGAATCCAGCCAGTGACCATCTTTGATAAAAGGCTTGATCTTGTTTTGAATCAGTACCTCTATCAAAGCCTTCAAGCAATACCCTACATTTTCAAGGTTGCTGGAACTTTCTAATTTACTTTTTGTTCATCCTTTATGCTAGTATGATTGCGGTCTTTGCTTAAGCAGTGTACTATAAAAGAAACTTTCGGCCTATATCAAATTCCAACAGCCAAGGGATCTTTTACATGTACTCCAACGTGTATGCAGCTGTTCATTCCATCTGAATGACTATTTGTTGACCCTTCCCAGGCTCTCTGTCAAGCACCACTGTCAAGGTTATCATGCCAGAAATCTTGACGAACTTTCTAGGCTAACTCAAGGATCATTGAGCCACAATGGCTCCTGGTATCATGTGTTTACTTTACAAATTGAAAAGTAAATGCATTCACATCAATTCCGGACAAGTAAACCTAAAGTGTGACTAAATTTGATTTCAATGTGGTTGATTCCAACATCCTGAAATAAACATATTGTTAAAAAAAAATTCCATTCCTGCCATAAAATAGAATATTATATCAAATTATATCGGACATAATGATTAAGAAGATTTCAATCTGATTCCATGATAAAAATGTCTAATCAAAAAGGCAGTGGATATTTTGATTGATGTGCTAAGCATTTCGCCAATAATAAGTGGTGACAAAACATTTAAAAGAGATTGAATTATTCTTAAAAAACGTCCAGCATTGATTAATCAAAAGGAAATTGCCATGGGAATTTGATATATTCCAATATTTCACAGTTATTGTAATATGATATATTTCATTATTCATATAAATCATTTACCGTAATAATTCCAATCAGCTCCCATATATCTGAGAAAACTTTCAGTTGAAAAATGATATAAACTGTGTAAAGTCATGCCAAAGTTATTATTTTGGTATATTTGCATGCAACAGGTAAAACAGCAAAGACATGACATGTGATTTTACTTTTCGACACGATGCAGGATAATGAAGATGGGCATATAAACCATGCAGTGTTTTATGAAAGAAATTTTGCAAAGAGAACAGAGAAACCAGTTACTCTTATTCAAATCCCAACAGGCAAGGATTTCTATTACATCTGTACTAAAGCCGCTAATGTGTACAACACAGGGTCTGGAATTTTCATCCTAACCAAATGACAGCAATGTTTCTTGTCAGACTCTCCATCCTGCATAACTGACAAACGGAAAACAATCGAGAAAATCCTGAGGAATTATCTCTGCCAACATTGCAACTCTTAGAGATAAAGCAAAAGAGAAAATGTATGAAGGCGTAATCATTAGATTTAAATGAAATGGGGTTAACTCGCCAACTTTTCTGCCACAAGAAGGCTAAGATGGGGATATGTCTACTCAAATTCCAACAATCAAGCATTCTTTTATATGCAACTAATTCACATGTGGACAACAAGGTTTTTCATCCAATATCCATACTAATAGCGTTTTTTTTGCTAGCCATCCCCCCCCCCCTCTGTGTTTCACAACAGACAAAGGGAGAGAGAGAGAGAAATGGGGTTTAGCGTCCATGTCCACTCGATACAAACTAGGTAATTTTGGGACTAACATATGGTTTTAATTTTATCTCAATAATTCACTTGCGTCTAGAGGTCTTTAGCAGTGGAAGGAAGCTGCAGTGCCTGGAAGAAACCCACGAGGTTGAGAAGGTACCCCTATCTCCATGCCACATACGCTCACACCGGGGATTGAAACCACATCTGCAAGCCAGAGGTGAACTGACGAAGGTGAACCCGGTTGATAAATCTCCTGAACTTCTCTGCATACACCAAGATTGAACCTGGGACCTTCCAGTTAGTGATCCAACGTCATTGGCCATACTCATTGAGCAACTATCGTTCCAAATTCCAATCCCATTAGCATATACGTGTTTATTTGGTCAAATACTGTAATACACCATCTCAAGTATAGGATTTTTGTTTTGTCATTGTAATGTACTATATTACATACATGAATAAAGTTTGCTATTTATCTGGATGGGAAACAAAAAACAGACTGACTTCATATCAAGAGGTATATCTCAGACAATTGATGTGATTGGTGTTGACTGCCAGAAGGATATATATATCATTAATGCTTTGTTTAGTTTTATATCCATTGTACATTTTGCGTAGTAGTGGCATTTACTATCCAGATCTAATCAAAATCAAGCTGTTCTTTGATTTTGTATTACTGATAGGTTAGACACCACAGTCTACTTTCGCAAACCCGACTAGCTCTTTTTTGATTAGATCAATATGAGTTGTGATGTTTACCCACAAAAGGATATAGATTTGGGCAAACAGACCTTCCTCATATAGTTAAACATACTCAGTATGTCCAGTGAATCCAACACTGACATTAAGATTTTTCTACTACAGCACCAAATATCAGAAAATGCTACAGGTTGTCGGCTGTAAGAAAGGTGGCTATGTGTAGCTAGAAATTGGTAAAAACATTTTCAGACTATTATACCCTAATCCTAAAAGCGTATGTGGCATGGAGATAGGGGCGCCTTCTCAACCTCGTGGGTTTCCTCCTGGCACTCCGGTTTCCTCCCACTGCTAAAGACCCTTAAGTGCAAGCGAATTATTGAAATAAAATGAAACCATATGTTAGTCCAAGGATGACCTAGTTTGTGTCGAGTGGACGTTGAACCCCATTTTTCTCTCTCTCTCTCTATTTTGAAAATATTTTACATTTTATTAAAATCTTTAAAATTTAGCTTAAAAAAATTTGTTTTTCTAAAAGATAATCATTTTTAAGATCGTTAATGTGAAACAAGCATGAAACACTTTTCATTTACTTCAGTCTGCAGCTCTACAAGAGTATTAATGACGGTCATTATTTTGTATTTAATAGGTGTGATATTGATCATACAGTTATAATATTTGGCACATGACATGTATGTAGACAATGGAGAATATGAATCGATATTAATCATATACAAGTGGATCAGACAACGATGTAAGTGCTGTCTTATTTAAGTTCTGTTCACACAAGAAAACCTGAGCAGATATATTGGTCTGGATTAGGCACCAGGAGAAAATGAAATTGAAATGTTTTGACATCAACTTATCAAGTGCCAACAAAAGTATCCCCTTTGCTGTCTAGTGGTAGAGGACTGAGGAAGTGGCAAGGTTCATTGTCTAGTCATTCAGATGGGTCAAAAAACCAAGGTCCAACAGAAAAATGAAGGATTCTTTAGACATAACAGGACACTATATCTCTGATTGGAGTTTACATACTGTAATGATTGCCGGCACACAGTTTAAAGCTAGACATTATTCTGAAAATATTAGAAACAAGTATGAGGTGATAATTTCAACATTTTTCATTGAAGGTAAAATATACTCAGTGACTATTGATAATGCCTCAAATACGACCAAAGCTTTTGACTTTTCCCTACCTGATTACGCCCTAAGACAAGCCTGAAGAAGATGAGATTGAAGATGAGATTGAATGTACAGATGAAGATTCCCATGATCTCTCTTACCTGTTTGATTGCCTTCCCACACAGAGCAGATGCTACGCTCATATACCCTTCAAATAAAGAAACATGCAGCCCATTTTTCATCATTTTTTTATTAGAACTAGGTTGTTGTTTCGATAAATCTTACTTTCAATATCATTGTGTAAGGATAAAAGAAATTCATTATTGGTTTTAAAGGTAAGATCACTAATTGTGACTGGTCATACTTTTTTCCGAAATTTGTTTTTGCTTGATTACACCAATACACAAGAGTTTAACAATTTTGCGAGCTATTCGCATGGAACCTAAATCTAATGTCTTTAAAATCCGGGGGTTCTCGGTTTCCAAATCAGTTGCTCATGTAAACACTCAACGAACCAAGTGATGCCACATCTGAACGAAGACCAACGCAACAAAACTATTGGGAGGTTACAAGCAGGTGAATCCCAGACAGATGTAGCCAGACTGCCAAATGTTTTGCCAAGTACCATTTCTCGCCTTTGGGATAGGTACCTACAGCAAAGTTCAACATGTGACTGCCCAACCTCAGGCCAAACAAGAGTGACCCCATCTGCCCTTGGTCGTCACTTCCAGTTACGTTATTGGCGGAAATGGTTCTCAACAACCTCTATTCCTCTATTGCAGCAGCAATTCATCAACGGCATAGAATCTCAGACCAGACAATCTGTAAACGCCTACGTGAAACCAGATTATGGGCCAGACGTTCCGTTAGAGCTGCTGTTTTGAAATACGTCGATACCGTAAAATCTGACTTCATTGGGTTCAGACCTTAGGGTATGGCCACAGCGACACTTTGGTTAAGCTGCTTGACGCGGCTCCTGTTGCAATGAGGGGATGGTAGAGCGAGGTTATACCAATGACAAAATGTCACATTGCATTTCTTTTTTTGAAGAGTATAGTTTAGAGTTAGTTGTCAAGGATGCTCTAAAAGCAGCTAGTAATCAACTGAAATCAATATTATCCAAAGCATCAGCAATAGTGAAGTTTCTGAGGTATTCTCTCCATGCTACGAATATTTTAGGTATCTAAGGACTACAAGCAGCTAATGCAACAAGGTGGAATACACACTTAGTAATGATCCGTTCTTTTCTGAATCTAAACTCAATACACTGGAAACTCAACAACTCTCAAGCTACGAAAGAAAAAATATTACAAGAAGTCTTTACCATACTAAAACCATTTGAACATGCTACCAATCTGCTACAACAAAGCAACAAAGTTATGCCAGTCGGGACCGCTGGCTATGGAAAAAACGACTGTAACTAGATCTGACCCATCGGTCATAAGCCACCGGAAAAATAGTCTTTTATTTCAAGATTAAATTTTTAAACATGGCTACGATTGACATCTACTATGTAACTATAAAACTGTACGGCCAGTGCAGAATAATGCATACGTATAGAAAACCACATAATCTCATGATTGGTGTTTACAAAGTTATATACATAGTCGTCAATAGATTATAATGGTTGTTGTGTTGATAATTAATGATGAGTGTCTGTAGTAGAACAATAAAAGTTAAATGATATTTGGGAATCTTATCACCAACTTAATGCCCTATCCGTGGTTTAGTCCAATGAGATGATGAGAGCATCATTTAAAGAATCCTTATGAGGTGGATGAAGAATATGTGTTGACTGCAGTTCTTGATTCAAACTAAGATGGTGCAAAGAAGAAAGTACCAGTTTGGAGAAGACTCTCATCAACAAAGCTGAACAGTTTGAAAACATCACTATGGATGCCCACAAAGAAAGCAGTACACCACCTAAGATATCTTTGGCTTCATGGCAGAAAATGCAGCTAGAATTAATAAACCAACATCATGTGAATAGAATGTGAAGGATTATTTGAGGCAGCCATGTACCAATGGATTCAGACCCTATATTATTTTGGAATCAAAACCAAGCTAACCACAAAGATCGCTTGTTGATATTTATCTATACCGGCTCCCAGTGCCCCTATCAAATGCTGTTTAGCGTGGATGGGAAACTGTTCTGACAAGACATTTGAGAATTTGATGATGTTTACTGATATGCATATCTTTAAGGTTTTATGATAATATTATTTTGACAAAGTTAGTGCTTGTTTCGTGTTTGTAAATATAAAAAATTTTAATATAAGGATAATATGACTTAATTAGTGCTTATTGTGTTGGAATTCGGTATAAGAGTAGACTGAAGCACCACTGTCAGGGCAAAATTTCTCTCATAGCACCCGCCACTCAGTAACAGCAGAACCCCATTCCGTTTCATTTTCCTTAAGTGATTATGCTTGGATGCACCACAGCTATTGAATTCCCACTAGACCATTGTCCATTTAATCTTCAAAGCTACATGGAGGATTATTAGTTCTTTGGGCATCGGTAAAACTATAAAGTAAGCTCTACAATTTGTTCAATACAGTCTGTTTTTTTCCAATGATAGAAACTGTATAACTAAACATTTGAATTAGTTCCAAATCCAAGTTCTCAATCAGCACTGGCTGTGTACAAGTCTTCAATCATTAATGGCTACAAATGAAATCAAATTTGGAAGAAATTTATTTCTCTCTGGGAAATTTTTACTTTTGTACCTCTGAATACAGTCATACTTTATTAGCCATATAGACCATTTCCACAGCCTCATTCACAAACATCACCTACTTTTTACATTTACTAGCTCAATATCTGAATAATGTTTTCAATTATTAACCCATAATTGAACTTTATAAACCTGTAGAAAGTCCACAAACAATAGCGGACCGACGGACATGGGCGACGGCATAAGACATCCACATGAAAATGTATACAATCAGAGCTATAATTCAGGAATTTACTATTCAATATGTGCAAATATCGAAAGGAACCAAGATCTTTGGGTTATAAACATGCATTTCAAGTTTAATCAAAATTGGATTAAAATTGTGACCTCTACAGGGTCTGCAACATTGAAATATCATATTTTTACACCATTTGTGTACATGCCACGGCCATTTTGTCTGTCAGTTTGGGTCAGATTTTCATGAAATTTGAACTCAACCTTCACTACAGTGTAACGGTGATATACTAAAATCAGAAAAGTGTGACCACAAGCCAAAAACGTGATTTTTCTAACAGTGTAACAGTGACATATATACTAAAACATTTTTATATATCAGATAAAAAGTGTAACCTCTGGAGGGGGGAGAGAGAGAGATAAATGGGGTTTAACGTCCACTCAACACAAACTATAGCCATGCCACATACGCTCACACCAGGGCTCGATACCACAGCCGCAAGCCAGAGGTGACCGGCCAGCTAGAGGTCGAAGTGCTTCACTCTAGTCCACTAGGCCACCCCAACCTCTGGAGGGACCACAAGCCAATCATTCAGGAAGTTATGATGCAATATGCACAATTATCGAAATGAACCAAGATCTTTTGGGTTATAGACATGCATTGTAAGTTTGATCAAAATCGGATCAAAATTGTGACCATGAAGTAAAGCTCCAATACATGCCAATATCAGAAGGAACGGGCAATACTATATACCGGTAAAACACCAAAATACACCTGAAAACAACCGAAAAACAATATGTTATACTAAATACCGGAAAACACAGGAAAAACACTAAATACAGGAAACGGTCTTTCTATGAAATCCCGAGAGTTATAACCCACCAAGGTGATGCGACAAAGGCTTTGTCGAGAGAAAGACGTGCATTATGGTTGACGAGAATCAACAGGGAAGATTTTAATCCTGATCCTTCTCAACGTCACTGGAAAGTCTATTCTGATCATTTCGTAATAACATAAAATTTTATTCTATTTACTGACGTACATAATTATTTCGAGAAGAGAGCCAGTAGTTTAAATCTTAAATTACAACATAATGAATATTTACTAAATCCATTTTCCAGTCAAGACAAATCTCGTGCCATTGTTTACATCCAAAATAATCAATACTCTGACAATAAATAAATGTCTTAATAATTTTTCATCGTTTATATGTTTCAGGCAATAAGGCAAGCCTTTACAATAAGACAAATCCAGACTGGGCTCCTTCCCTTAAATTGGGTCCTTTGACTTTGAATCCCAACCGAGAAAATGTCTCATCTTCAAGTTCAACCATGAAAAGATATAACCGATGTCAGCAACGCCAACAAAAGAGAGACACCACATGTTTCTTGGACAAAACGGAATCATCAAATGATATGGGTATCGTGCCAGAAGTAGAAAATGTCTGCTCGACAAAAACTAGTAAATTTGTACTTGTGGGGAAACTAGAAAAGGGAACCAATCAAGATAATTCTGTTTCAAGTGCTGATGCTGATATTTTACAGAAATATAGGTCTGAATTACAAAGACTGACCTGTGAAAACCGAGAGTTAAACGAATGTATTGCAAAGGAAGGTTATTCATGCGAGTCCTTGAAATGTGATGAGGCAAGGGTGAAACATTATACAGGCTTAACCTATTCTACCTTGGTGTCTTTACAGTGTATATACATTCATAGTTGAGAGCATTCCAGAAACACATAAAAGTTCTCTGACTAAATTTGAAAAACTCATGTTAACTTTAAAGAAACTAAGGCTTAATCTAAGCTTTCAAGACTTGGCTTACCGCTTTAAGGTGTCTGTTAGTTGTGCTTCCAAAGTATTCAGCGACTTGATTCACATCATGTATAATCATATGAAATGCCTAATTATGTGGCCCGAAAGAGATGAATTGCAAATGTCTATGCCCATGGATTTCAGGAAACATTTTGGTGTCAAAGTTTCCATTATAATTGACTGTTTTGAAGTTTTTATTGAAAGGCCATCCAATTTATTAGCCCGTGCTGAAACGTGGAGCAATTATAAACATCATAACACAGTAAAATTTTTAATTGGGATTACACCGCAAGGGTCTGTGTCATTTCTGTCTAAGTCATGGGGCGGGCGCGTCACTGATAAACATATCACTGAAAATTGTGGGCTTTTGCTGAAATTACGTCCTGGAGACATTGTTTTGGCCAACAGGGGGTTTGATATATCAGAAAGTGTTGGCTTAATGTGTAGAGGTTAAAATCCCTTCATTTACGAGGGGAAAAAAACAGCTATCTCCTGTTGAAATAGAAGCAACAAGAAAAATTGCGCACAATAGAATTCATGTGGAACGCGTGATTGGACTCGTTAGGAACAAATATACCATTCTACAAAGCACAATCCCCATGGATTATTTACATTGCACAAGTGATGTCGTGCCTACAATTGACAAAATAACAACTGATTGTTGCGCTTTATGTGTGAATCTGTCGTGCCATTTGATTAAGTTGATTATAGACAAATGTAAAAAATAATAAAGAAAACTTCAAATGACATCATTTTTTATTTGTTTTTCTAGATTTATCTTTTTTGCACTCTGGACAAAACCAGTTGCCTTTTGGCACTCGCCTAATATCAACGCACTTGAAGTGCAACCAAATATAACTGCAGTTCTCATTGTCACAACCGATGACATTGTCTTCATCCTCATTATTAATTTCGTTATTCTTTATGTTTTATTAAATCTAAAAGAAGCTATATAAAACTGTCCATTGTGCTCACTTTATAAGTTATACAACCGTATTAATAGTACTGTACTTACCAAGATCGGCAGTTGAGTTTCTTTCATACTATTTATTTTATCTCCAGTATTTCAAATTCTTTTAAGAAAGTTATGACACTTAATTGCTTTTATCGGTATCTTCCATCTCCCGGTCCCTATATAGCTATTGCGCAAGCGTGACAGTATTTCTGACAGGTGGGCGTAATGAACGGTAAAGTGAAAGGTAGACTACTCTTTTTATTGAAGTCTGATTTCCATGGTGGCCAATAGTACGTGAACCTAACCAATTTAAATTAAAAATTTGTTACACATTTTTGCTTGACACTCGCGTGAAACTTGTCTATTAGAGCAGGGGCGGCGAATGAATTTTGAAAAGGTGAGGAGCGGGGTGAATAGAGTTGGTGCCGATGGAAGCTAGGGCAAAAATATTTTGTCAGCTTTTTTTACGATTTTTCAGAGAATTAACCCGCTAAAAAATGGTGCAATTTGTTACACGTTACATTTAAACAGTTTGTGAATTCTCATTCCCGACAATGTATGAATCCCGAGCAGACCCAGCTAATACATTTATTCTTGAGCTTTGAAGCTTTATAATATATACTTTTTAAGTTTTAATAAGTTGACCTTGTCTTTTTAGATTTTATAAGATTTGATATGACAAATCATGCGCGATTTTCCAGAGAAAAAAAACCTGGCAAAGAAGACCAAAAAGAAGTACTATTTGTTACATGTACACATAAACAATTTGTGGCATTTTTTTTCCCATTTCTCATTTCGCATAATATTGACCGTAATGCTGTTTCGATTTCGAACCAATATATATATTATATGCGGAAACGGTTATCATTTCCTGACGAAGAGTTAGAAACAAAGAAAGAACCTCGAGCGCTTCATTTTTGTAGCTCTTTGAATATTGATACTGGTATATTATTACTTCTTATATACATGTAATAAAGGAAATGTTGATTTTATGCCTTTTGAGATTTTACAACATTTTATAAAATTTATATAATATATATGGACAAAATCATTAGTAAGTCAATTATATACAGTTATAAAAGTACATTGTATTTATATTATATTATGTTGTATTTATACGTATAAACGGCCAGCCGAGCCAAGCCTTGCTGAACTTTAAATTTCAAAATGATAGGTACACTCCACGAGCCGTTTTCGCTAAATCCCCTCAACAGACAATCCATGTTGGCCAATTGTAGTAATACAAGAATCCTAAAATAAGGATAAATAAACGGAGAGTATTCTTCCTTGTAAGTTTATAGAGTATTGACAAATAAATTGATGAGGATAATATTGTAAACAGTGTTAATTCCGAGAAATGTGTTTATTCTAGTGAAGGTATTTGAAAGATAAAATAGGGGGACACCACTACATAGGAAAAGTGAAATGCCACGGGGTTGGGGGGGTGGGGGGGGTGTAACATCTCACTGTTCTGTTCTGACTGGGCTAATGTATACATAGACGGGCATCAGTCTTACAGTGTGCTATGGCGCACTCTTATATCAAATTCCAGCTTTATGGGACCTCGGTTTTTCGTCCCATCCGATCTACTGTGCGTTATCCCTTGCCACTGCTGTACACCATTAGCAAAGGGTAGCCACGTCGAAAAATCCCGGTGAACTCACTGAGCCACAGTCGCTCCATCTCTACATTGAAAGTACATTAAGGACATGTCATGATGCACAGTTCACAAATGGCTGTCTTTTCTTAGTAAGCAGCTTGTGTAATAATATGAAAAATTTATTGTAAAGTGACTGACAAATTAACCCCCCAAAAATAATAACCCTAAAATAAATAAAGAGAATAATGTTATGGTATTTACATGTTTTATATAAAGGAAAATTGTGGGACCCATCTGGAAGGGGATCAGAACAATCTTAAACCCGGTCTGTATTTTTTTAATTCTAAGCCAACTTATATTTTTTTAATAATCTGTGGATGGCTTTGTTGCCCCACATCCTATGTTTGTATGCTCGTCACCGTCTTGGTATTTCATGGCAGCAGCTGTCGGTAAAATAACAGATTAAATTGTTTTGATTTTCCAGTTGAGTTCGAAAACTTGACTTGCGATAATGAAAAGCTTAAAATATTACAGGCTATAAGTCCAACAGAAGAGACCCCAAAATGTCAAAGATTCATGCAACAACTGGTGTATTATGTCCACCCACCGCAATTATGCAATGCACCGAAATAAACAGTATAACAAGTATTCGCTTCAAGGTATTGGAGGGTTTACGTAAATTTTTCCCAATTGTTTGCTAAGAAGAATAACGCTATAAAAATGAAATGAAATCAAATGGAGTTTAACGTCCGACTGGGCTAATGTCGTGCACGACACTGAAACTATTTGCAACTAACTGAAAGCCGTACATTCTGCTCTATAGATCGAAGTGACCTTAATACATCCATAACTATAAACATGTTGATCATGGCCGATGGGTATCATTAATGCTTTAAACCTTTAATTCAATTTCATAGGAAGCCCAAGTGAGAGATGGAAACATGAAAACATTTTGAGGTAAATTTCTGATATTTGGATTGGTTAATCGACAAATTGGGTTAGTATTCGAGCCAATCGTTATTTAAGAAAGATGAAATTTTAATAATGGCCGACTCAATGGTATGTACACCTGGTACAATTAGGCTGGTAACACTTGTTGGTGTCATTCGCATTTCAATGAATCATACTATTGATCTTCAATAATATAACTTTACATACGTACTGATAACTACTCACAAGCTCACTAGAACCTCATAGTGCATGCGTCTATCAGTTTATCAGAAACATGAGAGAAATTGTCCACGTCCAAGCAGGCCAATGCGGTAACCAGATTGGTGCCAAGTTCTGGGAAGTAATTTCAGATGAGCATGGCATCGATCCCACTGGTGCTTACCATGGAGATAACGAATTACAACTTGATAGAATTGATGTCTATTTCAATTCTGGAAGTGGTGGAAAGTATGTTCCGAGAGCTGTTTTAGTTGATTTGGAGCCTGGCACCATGGATTCCGTTAGATCTGGGCCCACTGGTCAGCTCTTTCGTCCAGATAATTTTGTTTTCGGCCAAAGTGGTGCTGGAAATAACTGGGCCAAAGGCCACTACACCGAAGGTAAGTGTCATTGCTTTGAAGATAAATATTTCTGTATTGGCTATAAAACTATCTTGCGAATAATTGGTCGGGGGGGGGGGGTATTTAACATATGGTCCTTATTGTAAAAGTAGGCAGTGCTAATAATTTTGCATGGTAAATGAACAAAAAAAACCTATTTATTATATTCCATTCGTGACTCATCCATTTTAGCAATACTAATGTCGCAAAACTTGTGTTAAAATTGAATTATCATTATGTCATTTTTAGATAAAGAAACGTGGCATTTTTGCCAGACAGTAGAACGCTACAACACGTCCAAATCAGTTTTATTTTATTTTTTTGCAAAAACCCCGCCTTTTACCGTTTAAATATTTTCAATGTTGTGTGTTTCGCGGCGGAAAGGGTGGGTATGCAAGAACCATCGGGCGGCACAAAATCGAGCTACGCCACTGCACCAATGTCTACATTTTAACAAAATTGATTAGTCAGAAATATGTTGCCGTGATCAGCAATACCTTAAAAGGTATATATATTACACATTCTTTTATTGGTGAGCACAGATGTTCACAACTGTCATATTCGAACCATACATGACAAATTCAAAATCAATATTTCCCAGTCACGTGACTAGTATATTGTATTAAAGATAAATATAAACTATTCTTATCAACTAATCTAGGATACATTTTAATATTAATTGTGTTCTACTGTTAAACATATGAATATATAAATAGGTTATATTGTAGAGCTGTAAAACACATAGCGTAATGTCGCCAAAAGTAACATGTCAACTCGGCGCCCAATCCACATGTGTGTACAGTGATTATGACACCCACCCTCATCTTTCACTTCCGCAAGTAACATAAACTTTGCACTATACTACTACTACAACCTGAAGTGATATCGCAGACAAGACATAGGAAAGCCGAGACTTCTTCCTGTTTTTATAATATATACGATTTTGCAAAAGGCGTACACGCTTTGTATTTATACTATATCTACATGATGTTTTTTTAAATATTTTTCAGGAGCTGAATTAGTCGAAAGCGTTCTCGATGTTCTTAGAAAGGAATCTGAGGGATGTGAATGTCTACAGGGATTTCAGTTGACCCATTCTCTAGGTGGGGGTACGGGATCTGGTATGGGAACTCTCATCATAAGTAAGATCAGAGAGGAATATCCTGATAGAATTATGAACACCTTCTCAGTTGTACCTTCCCCGAAGGTAGGACGTTTGTGAGCTTTCAAATAGGTCTCGTATACTGGAGCCATGATTCTTGCCACTAAAGATAAAGAAATAGTTTTTATCAAAGAGTTCCTTGTTGTCAATATACCTTCTTTATCCATTTGAAAATTATCTGCAAACTGCTTTCATAGATTTGATTTTTTCTGTAATGCGAACCCAGGTCTTAAAATACTTAAATGTTTAAAATTTATTTGCAGGTTTCTGATACTGTAGTGGAGCCTTACAATGCCACCTTGTCCGTCCACCAGTTAGTAGAAAATACAGATGAGACTTTCTGTATCGACAATGAAGCTTTATACGATATCTGTTTCCGTACACTAAAACTGACCACTCCCACATACGGTGATCTCAATCATTTGGTATCCGCCACCATGTCGGGCGTAACAACATGTCTACGTTTCCCTGGACAATTGAATGCTGATCTCAGAAAACTAGCAGTTAACATGGTGCCCTTTCCACGTCTTCATTTCTTCATGCCCGGTTTTGCCCCACTTACATCAAGGGGCAGTCAACAGTATCGAGCTTTGTCGGTACCAGAACTAACCCAGCAGATGTTTGATGCTAAGAACATGATGGCGGCGTGCGATCCTCGTCATGGACGATATTTGACCGTTGCCGCCATCTTTAGAGGTAAGATGTCCATGAAGGAAGTAGACGAACAAATGCTGAACGTTCAAAATAAAAACTCGACATATTTCGTTGAATGGATTCCTAACAATGTCAAGATTGCCGTTTGCGACATTGCGCCTAAGGGTCTGAAGATGTCTGGAACTTTCGTTGGAAATAGTACTGCCATTCAAGAACTTTTCAAAAGGATCTCTGAACAGTTTACCGCTATGTTCAGAAGAAAAGCTTTCCTCCATTGGTATACGGGTGAAGGTATGGATGAGATGGAATTTACAGAAGCTGAATCTAACATGAACGATTTGGTATCTGAGTATCAACAATACCAGGATGCTACAGCTGAAGAAGATGTTGACTTTCTGGATGAAGAACAGCCAGAAGAAGAAGCTTAATCAAGTGGAAACTTCCTCTATATTTCCGGACACTTCTCTAATAACCACGCGAGTGCTGTTACTTGAGGCCCGAACAGTGTGCCTTAACATAAATTTTTCATGGGCATGCTCTTATTTGTTATGTTTGTACGAAGCCTTTCTGTGTAATACTCTTATCCAAACTCTGTTATGCAATTATTAGTAATAAAACATTTTAGCGAATTCTATACAAGATATAAGAAAATTAAAAAAAAGAAACTGAAAGGAAAGCTATATCTTCATATTTCGTGGTTCCAGGTCTTCGAAACGTCGAGCAGATTATGCCGATTTAGTCGGTGAAATGAAGATTTATATTTGAATTATATAGTTGTTGGTGTTGGTTTATGTTGTATTAAGTTTCTATTAAATAAAACTGTTTTCAGTATTATACAGTGATCTTTTGTTAACACATAGCTTTCCCCTTAAAGAATAATTTACAATCTTATTTCAAATTCATGTAGAGGAACTGTCTTTTTAACCTTTAACATCAAAATTGTTGGTGTTATTCCCGTATACCCATGTTCGCATGATATAAGTATAAGTATTTCCTGCAGAATACCTAAACCTGGTCATTGCATTCCTAAAAAGTTCATTGGCTTGTTGTAGTGAAAAATTCATCCAGCCATGTAGAAATATTTCAAATTAATTGGTGGATCTCGTGTGAACGAAACACTCATAATATATAGAAATGAAATTTGGTTTAACGCCCTTCTTTTCTGCTCCGGACTGGGCTAATGAGGAGAGGCATGCGCCATACAGTGTGCTGTGAGGAAAATTTTTCCAGGACACCTTAATTAATTGGTGGATCTCGTGTGAACGAAACACTCATATAGAAATGAAATTTGGTTTAACGCCCTTCTTTTCTGCTCCGGACTGGGCTAATGAGGAGAGGCATGCGCCATACCGTGTGCTCTGAGGAAAATTTTTCCAGGACACCTTACTCTTAAATCGAGTCCCAGCTGTCAAGGGTTATTTTGCGTGCACGGCAATTTGTACACGAGACCTCGGATTTTCGTTCAACCCGAACAACTATATGTTAACCCGGGATCGAACGCACGACCTCCGGGTTTGTGGGCCAACTTCTTAGTCTTATTCACTGAGCCACCGCGGTTCCACTATACATGGCCTCGCCCAACCATTATATTGGCCTTATATTGATGGATAATTGTTTCGGCCTATGGTGTTGCTGCTTACTGGCAGTTGTTAGTCAACAGAAATGGCCGCAAGTGTACACTTGTGGAATCAATAAAAACGGGAATATATCATAAGAATTTATTAAAAAGCCTGCTTGTTATATCAAACTGACTATAGCCAACACCTGTTGTATTTATAGCCTGTTCTATTAAAATATTACATTCCTTTAAAATCAATAAAATACAAATTATAACCGTATATATATGGAAACAAATATTACATTGAATATGTCAGGCATCCACCAATTTTCGCTTCTTTTTAATCGATGATAAAAGATCAGAGCCCTTTCACAAGTTGCATAAGGCTTCACGTATGGCAAATGCCATAGCGAAATGAAATTGGGTTTAACTTCTTACTATTACCAAGATTTTTCAGTATTTTCTAGGGGACGCTCCTCCGACCGTACACGCTCGGCCCAAACCATTCGGTTCTTTCTAATCGAAATGAAATGGAGTTTAATGTCTTATTTTTACCAGGATTTTTCAGCATTTTCTTGGGGACGCTCCTCCGCTCGTAAATGCTCGCCCCAATGCGGGAAAATCATGACCTCGCCACCGCTGCAATTATAAAACTCTCCGACCTATTTTCTTTCCGAGACCATATACAAATTTATTTTAATTAATCTTTAGACCTGTGGTGAAACTCCCAAACAGATCAAATCCGACCAGTATGTGTTATCAATAGCGTTTCTATAAATTTTAAAAATCTATCCATTTTTGAGATAAATCATCCATCAGAAAACGTATTCATATCCACTAAATGTCGTCGTCATGAGAGGTGGCAAATTTAATACAGATTAGTTAATTTTGCGGGCAATGTGCACCTGACTTATTAAGTGTAAATTAAAGTCATCGGTGAACGTTACTAAACCGACAAATCCCATATATTCTATCTGAAAAAAATATTGAAACATGTATGTATGAAATATTCAATCCAAGGACACACGGGTATAATAATCACGATTAAAAGCTTTAACCAGGCAGAAATTACCAGCCGTTGTTATTGTCCTGGAGCTACCAAGCTAGTCGTAAGCGTCCACTGCGCTGTACAGTCCCGGGCCTGTTATGGTACAGGCTTCACTAAAAATGATTTGAAAAAAAAAGGGATAAATAAAGGGATAAATAAAAGAGCTGAAATTATTTGTCACTTTTCGGTTGAAACGACTCGATAATAAATACTATTTTTCACATTTTGCTTCACAATACTCGATAGAAATGTGATGTAAGTAACTTATTAGCACCTTTCCTCGGTGTATCGGTGAATATCGATACACCTCGGAAAGTGTGCTAATAACTATAATTACTTATACAAGAGTGTTATTGGGGCTTTAAAGTCCATACTCGTGGGGTTTATCCCGGTAGCCTAAAAATTATATTAGTCCCGAAATGACCTAGCTTGTGTCGAGTGGACGTTAAATGCCATTTCTTTCCTCCTTTTTCGTTAAATTTTTTTTATTTTTTATTTTTTTTTTTTTGTTTTGGTCTAGACTTTTCTGCTAGACTTTTGTGAATTGGCATGATTCTGGGGTGCAATTAATAGGAGGTAAAAATGACGTCAGAGCTTAGCCTATAGATTCTTTTGATCGGCCTTAGCATAAAATCGATATGGTCAACCAACAGCCTTCATTTTTTTGTCAGATGATTGCGACATATTGGACTCTTTGTACTTATGTTATAAAGGTTAAGATCATCAATGGGGAGAGGATTACTAGTCTGAATCCACCTTACCTTGCTTCAGTTCCCTCCCTTTAAACAGGTGAGTTCTGAACTAGCGAAGAAGTAGAAAGTAATGCACTGAAAATTGCCTTGAAAATGTAAGCTTTAACTTTTCAGTTGTTAATACTCGCCTCTTACAAAATATATAACGCAAGAAGAAAATGCATAGCCTAACCTTATAGAAGAACTATTTATTATCACGATACGTTACATGTTTACATGTTTAGTTTACGGAAGTGCTGCTGGGCAACACTAAACATTGCACAATATGATACTGGATCTTCGGCGTCCTGCTAAATATTTGGAGAACGCAGATTGTGGGTTAGGGTTAGGGTCAGGGCTAAGACCTGTAGATTTCGTCAAAGTCTCAGTGAGATGTAAACAGGGCTAGCCCTAACCCTGGACCAATTAAGCCTAACCCTTACCCTAATCCAACCCTTACCCTAACCCTAACCCACAAGTAACAGTTGGTATCAAAACATTTAGCACACCCCAGAGGATGTCCTTGAGTTTGATATTTTAATAGAACATTGTTTTATTCATTATAAGTTAATAAAATATGCCACCCAAACGCAAAGCTTCAAGTCATCCAGCTAAATCAGTCAAGAAACAGAAAACAGAGACTGCAAAAAAGAAAATGACGAAATCGAAAGACAAACCTGTAAAATCAACTGATTCAGCATCATCACCATGCAACGGTGAGACATAGAATATTTAGTTTAGTTGACGAAACGGAAAATTCTAGTCGATATTTAGCTTTGACTGATGGTAACCTCGTCAAAATAGGTTGTCTCTTTCAGTAATCAGTAGCGATCTAGAAGCTGTGAATGCATGGGGTGCAGTTCTTGGGTGCCATCCGTGCACAATCCCACCTGTAATGAATGTCAAAAATTACAAAATAATCATAAGATAACACTGAGCACCTGGCCAGTATAACATAGATTGTATTAAAGGGGCTTTATGGGAGGTTAGATAAAGAGTTGATAGTGCTTGTTACATTAGTTTTTTAAAAAAGATAATTGTAAACAGAATGTGCTAAAAATTTCAGTCAAATTGTTCCACTTTGGAATTTAGGCTAGCCGTGGATCATCATTAACTACTTTTCCAAAAAATATATTCCAATCTGCTAAATATAGAAAGTTGATTATATTCTGGATAAGTTAATTGATGTCTAATTAATACTTCAGATAACATTTCAGGCCTAAAGAAAGACCTGTAATAGGCAGATTTAGATCTTGCATAATGTATGTTTAAGTAAGTGAAATGTCAATCTGTACTCTGATGCGACTGGATTAACCAGTTGTGAGCAACTGCCATTCAATTTAAACTGTTCACTGAACAAAACTGATTAGAAATTATGATTATCATATTAAAAATTGAGTGTAAATTATTTAAACATGCATTATGCAAGAGCTAAATCTGAATATTGCAGGTCTTTCTTTAGGCCTGAAATGTTTTCTAATACATTAATTAACTGATCCAGGCCTTAATCAACATCAGATTTCTCCGATATTAAATAGATTAATACGGTTCAGCAATACTTTGATCTAATCAAATATGGAGGAAGGAGACTTAGCTTCGATCAACCAGTATGGTGGTTGAAATTATTGCACATATCTTTGCTTGCAATAGAGTAATTGGAATGAAATTTTCAAATTGTTCATTTTACATTATCTATTTTCAAACTATTATAGCAAGAATGGCTAGTTCTTTATCTAAATCTTACATAAAGTATTTTTAATACCGGTACTGCACTCATATTATAAAGCTATTATTATTATATTAGATTAATGCCTTTTGACCAATTTTTGCTTCCAAAAAATAGAGATTTAACTCTTTTAAAATTATTATTATATAATTGTAAAATGCACTTGTTTTTTCTGAAACAGCTGCTGCAAAACTTACTGGTAGTACATCAAGTGGATTTTCATTATCAAGTCTTATCACAGACAGTGGATGGCTGTCAGCATTAAAAACTGAACTCGAATTACCTTATATGACAGAACTTGAGAAGAAATTAGCAGAAGCTTACAAAACTAAACAAATATTCCCTCCACAAAGGCAGTTATATAATGCCTTGAACTTGACTCCATTGAACCAGGTCAAAATTATTTATAAATTATTTATAAACAAGAAAAGATGTGACTCTCAAATCCTTTCAGGGAAATCTCACATAAACTTATATCTCCCAAATAAATAAAAAATTGTTGTTGCTTAAGTTAAAATATGAATAATATCTTAACCCAAATGCTTTTATATACCTGTATAAAAAAAATGTTTATTTAATCTTGATTTTGATATGTTTGTTCTTTAAGATTACACATTGTTAGGGTAATAATGATTACGAAGGATTAGAACCATGATATTATTTTAATTATAGGTTAAAGTGGTTATAATTGGACAAGATCCTTATCATGATGATGGACAGGTAATCATTCTTGTTGATAAAAATTTTGTTGAAGTAGATTTTAGAAAATGAATGCATAAAATACCATTTTACACTTACTGTTATAACTCGAGCTGGCAACCATTCTTGTCTTGGGTATTATGGCAATGACCAAGCATGGAAAGGGTCTGTTCGAAATTCAAATAAAACTTTTTGTTCATTTCAAGGGAGGCACAGATTTCCAACAACTATATTCATTTACCAAATTTAACAAATAACTGGCAGCTATGGTGTAATGCCCCCAAATGGTTATGTAAATTCTTTCCATGAGGCTTGAATCATATGTCTGATAAAACGCATAGAAGCAACAAGAGATGCATTGTGTGATGTGTGTATATTGTTTTGAATTCTAAAACTAAGCTATTATTATTTCAGGCCATGGGTTTGTGCTTCTCAGTACCAAAAGGAATTGCTGTACCTCCATCACTTAAGAACATGTACAAAGAACTTGAGACTGACATTCCTGGTTTTAAAAGTCCAAGTCATGGTGATTTAACACAGTGGGCAGATAGAGGTGTTCTATTATTAAATGCCACACTTTCTGTAGAGTAAGTATTAAATATTTCTCTGGGGATTACCGCAAAAAAAGGGAGTTTTCTTATTCCATTTCCAACTGACAAGGGATTTTCTGTACCATCTAAAAAACTATATAGATACTCGTGTGCCTTGTTAGACCAATAAGTTTAAACCCTGACAAGTGGAAAATTCATTGAACACGTATGGCTCTTTAGGCCTTTAGTACTCAACTTTTACAGGTTCGGAAACATATTTTCTACATAGACTCTGACCTTTTGGAAATGATTGAGCTTTGTATTAAAAACTTGTGATTATCACTTCCATTATTTTTTTTCCAGAGCACATACTCCAAATTCCCATAAAGATTATGGATGGCAGAAATTTACTGATAAAATTATTCAAGTTATTAATGAAAATTGTAAAAATGTTGTATTTATTTTATGGGGTAATTTTGCCCAGAAAAAAGGAAAACTCATTGATGCTAAAAAACATACCACCATTAAAAGTGGACACCCATCCCCCCTAAGTGTAAGGTATTTCTTGGGTTGCAAGTGTTTCTCTAAAACCAATGATGCTTTGTCTAAATACAAATTAACCCCAATTGACTGGAAACTGGATTGATAAAAAAAAAATTAAATGTAGTTTTTATTAACATTTTTTTTTTGTCTAATGGAAAAAGCAGCGTATCATTTTTAGAGAATTCCTTTTTTTTGTGATAAAATGTTTCCAGTTGTGAATTGGTGTACGTATTAGATGTTCGTTTTAGAAAAATAGTAACATATGACACAACATTCCTTACTCAATGTTTGCAAGTATTATCAGATCATTTAACCAATGTTTTTTGTATGTCAGATTATAAGCTAACATTCAGGACATTGTTTTCTGCTTATATTGTTACAGTCATCTCAGTATAGCAACTGGCAATTTCTTTGCTACTGCAAATGGATTGAAAAGAATAACCATTTTAGGGATGTTAAAAAGATATAAGATGTTAAAGCATCAAAAGATTAATTAGTCAGAAAACACACTTAGTTGAACCAATGAAAATAATGCCTGTAATTTCTGTCTAAATGTGGCAGTAGTAAATGAGCTGATGATTGTTCTTACCATTGCTTAAGAAAAGTGACTTGTGTCAGACTTTTTATTTTATTTCCTTGTTATTTATAGGCCTTATGAGTTCTGTCTTGTTTGTAAATTATATGTGTAGGCCTAGCAAATGTCAAGAGTATGGTCACATTTTTTTTAACTAAACTAAAAAAAGTTAATGTACCATTCCAAATAAGGTACTGAATCCCATGCAAACATTGGTATGTCTACTGCTGATACTTTTTATATAACTAAATAATCTTTTGTGTGATGATTAAGACCTGAGAGGATGATCACTATCGATTTTCAGTGTTATTCCCCCGCCCATTGTGATAGTAGCTAGAGTTTTTGAAAGATTGGTTTGAAGCATCAGAACCATGACACAATGATCCCTATCGATTTCCAGCTCGAGATTTTGAAGGATCTTTTTCAAACATTTTGTATATCAGGGATTTTGATAGTCTTTAAAACAGCGATGTATGCCATATAAATGGTCTTTTACTTTTTATATTTAATTCAAGTTGTAAATTTTTTTAAAATACACATTATACATTGGCATAACTATACTACATCTTCATTGAATATTCATTGAATTTTATTTTAATATATTAATTTTAATATAGTTTGTTATTTTTTTTTTTTAAACTGTTCTTAATAAAAAAATCGTCATGGATACATGTGCTAAATTGTATGTTTTTGTTATTGATATTTCAGCATTTTTATCGAGCTCAAATAATCATATAACACTGGTCATTATCAAGCATACCAATTACAAAAGTGTTAAAAATAGGTTGCCGGGCAACGAAACATACGCACACAGCAGCTAAATCATAATACACTAACTAAAATCTGATTCAGAGTAACAACTTATTAAGTAATTATCAGAAAATCATTAGAATTTGTTGTGTTTTCATTAAGTTCTTCCCCATGCTAATGTTGAGTATACGGAACATTTAATGCCACGGATTTAGCTGGTCTTGATTTTCCGGTGTGGTTTCCTGTTGTCAGTGATTCAGAATGGAGGGCCTGACAAGGACAGCTGTCTAGTCATCCAGATGGGCCGATAAACCTAGGTCCTGTGTACACATTGGCGTGCACATAAAAGACCCCTTGGCAGTTGGAATTTGATATAAGAGTAGGCCGTGGCGCTGCTGCCTGAGCAAAATTTCCCTCATAGCACATGTATGCCCGTCTTATACTCTTATAGTGAGAACTGCCAGCCATTTTTCTAATCTGTGATAATGTATCTTTAAGGAGCAGCTTGCTTACATCAAAAATTACAGATTCTGTAAAAAAAACAAATCAGGTAAAATATTTTATTTGTAAACAATTTTTAACTACATCTATAACACACACTTGAAGGGATTAAAAAGAACTTCTTACTACTGCTTGACAATAGTATAGTATAAACTATATAGTCAAGCAGTAGTAAGAAGTTTTATTTTGATCCCTTTAAGTAGCTGTGATCTATAAGTATATAATTGGCCCACATTAAACAATATTTTAAAATATGTCTCTATAGATAAAAAAAAAATGAAATGGGGTTGCGCACAAAAATTCACATCCCCACCCCCATCTAACAAGTTTGTATGCTGGAAATTTTGAAATGATTTTGGCAAAATCCCCTACCCCCGCAACATAATGTTGTTATGTCGAAAATTTCGAAATAATTTTGACACCATTCAAATTCCCATAACGGTTTATGTTCCAAGTTTAGGAAAATGGAAATTTTAGAATTTTGTTCTGCAACATGAAATATGGGCCTATAAAAGAATCGAATGGGTACAAATATCGGCAGGAACCAAGATCTTTGGGTTATAAAAATGCAATTAAAGTTTCATCAAAACCAGATTAAAATCGTGACCTCTAGAGAGTCTACAACCTTGTTATACCGTATTCTTATAGTATTCTCGTACACAAGTGGCAGCCATTTTGTCCATCAGTTTTGGTCCGATTTTCACGAAATTCAAGCCAACCTTTACTACAGTCATAGGCGTACGAGCTGGGGTGGGGTGGGGGGTTAATTTCAGAATGTATATAGTTAGGCAATTAAATAGAAATCTTAAGACTTGAATCCTCTATTGTTTGGAGTACAGTAAGCCACGAGTTACAGTTAGATAAACAACTGTTTTTAGTTGTGTATATTTACAAGTGAATAAGATGTAGTTCTATTTTATCGATGATTTAGAAATTAATAACTTATTCATCGGAAAAGAGATATTGTAGAACCTGTCATGGGCCTTCAAATAAAAAATGAACCTTTTTCATTTGGTAAAAACTCCTCAGAATCACTTAAAATGCATATTTCATTCATTTTTTTTTTTAAAAAAAAAAACACACAGACACCCTCAGCAGCATTCAGATCGGAAATAGTTTAGTACAATAATCTGCACACTTAGTTTCCATCCTTCAGGCCTGGTACATGAACCTATATATTTTATAAATAATATTAAATTGTAGTTGCCATTACCAGTCATTCAAATAGCATACTAAGAACCTAACTACATTTTCGGGGGCACCAACCACCACCGCCCTCAGTCAAAAATTTACCCATACACCTATGGCTACAGTGTATATAACGGTGATAAACGTTTTATTTAAAATTCAGATAATACTTGTGACCTCCAGAGGGTCCACAAGATATAAAAAGTCGATTTTCGTACAATTAGGGGTCATAAACCAGGAAGTTACGATAATATCAAAAGGAACCAAGATCTTTGGGTTATGAACATGCATTTCAAGTTTCATCTAAATCAGATTAAAATTGTGACCTCAACAGGGTCCACAACCTTGATATACCATATTGCCTTATTTGCGTAAAAGCGATGGCCATTTTGTCCGCCAATTTTGGTCCGATTTTCACGAAATTTGAACTCAGCCTTCATTACGGTGTAACATTGATATAATTCACAAGCTATAATCAGGGGCTAAAAAAGTTACGATCCCATGGGCGCAAATTTTGAAAGAAACCAAGATCCTTGGGATATAAACATGCATGTCAAGTTTCATCAAAAGCGGTTCAAAAGTGTAACCTATATAGGGTCCAGAAGCTAAAAACGTGACTTTTCGTACAATCAGGGACCATATCCACGAAGTTTGGATCCAATAAATGCCAATATCAAAAACAGTCGAGATCTTATTGGAATAAAACTATATTTCAAGTTTTGTCAAAATCGGATAAGAATTGTTACCTGCAGAAAGTCCACAAACAATTGTGGACGGACTGGGGCAACGGCATATACGTCTATAAATGTGGGCGTATTAAAATATGGTATATCAAGGTTGTGGACCCTGTAAAGGTCACAATTTTAACTCGATTTTGATGAAACTTGGAATGCATGTTTATAACCAAAAGATCTCGGGTCTTTCAATATTGGGGTAACTTCCTGAATTATGGTCCTTGATTGTACGAAAAATCTCCCTTTTCTATCTTGTAGTCCCTTTGAACCGATTTTGGTGATTCTTGAAATAAATCTTGTTCTCTATCCATCTCTGGCATAATGAGGGCATATCCTGCCTAGCAGCCGCTGGTTTTTCAGGGGCGGCAGATTTTTTAGGAGGGGCAAAATATTCAAAAAAATTGTTATTTGACCGCATTAAAAAAATCCTCATAGGTAACATATCATTTCCTCCCAAAATCAATTAAAATTGCTAAATCGTTATAAGAATAGTTATGAAATTATGGACTTACGAAAGAATATATCATGCTTCTAAAATTTATAATAATTCATTGATTATATAAAAATAAATATTCATCAAATTCTTATGCGTCTCGCAAACTTCCTAGACATGGAAAGGTAACATCCCTCTTTCCCCCACAAATCATTGGGTATGTCGAAAGTTTATTTGGCTGCATTCAAAATTCAATTAAAAGTTAGTGTGTCCCAAGTTTAGACAAGGAACAATTTAGAATTTCAACCTGTATAAAGTTATGCAAGACAACATACAACCGTAGAAATATGTGAAAATAGGTTGCCACTTGCCAGGCAACGAAACATATGCCCACCAGAATCTAAATCGTCCGGGCAGTAAACAAGAGTTGTCGCATATTAAGTAATTATCAGAAAATCATTAGAATTTATTTGGTCTTTATAATGCCCCCCCCCCCATGATAACGTTTAGTATACGAAACATTTAATATTTTGGATTTAGCGGTTTAATTATCAAAATTCATTGAAAATCAATATTCTTGTTTGTCTCCAGACCTTAAAATGGCAATTTCATATTTTTATACGCCCACATTTTCATGTGGACGTATATTGTCGTCGCCCCTGTTCGTCCATCCGTCCGTCCACAATTGTTTGTGAACAGTCTACAGGTCACAATTTTTATCTGATTTCAATGAAACTTAAAACATAGGTTTATCACCCTAAGATCTCGGTTCCTTTCGATATTGGCATGTATCGGACTGTAACTTCATGGGTTATGGCCCCTGATTGTACGAAAAATCACGTTTTTTTAGCTTATGAACAGTGTAGAGGTCACAATTTTGAACCTATTTGGATGAAACTTGAAATGCAGGTTTATAACCCAAAGATCTTGGTTCCTTTCGATATTTGCGCCAATCGGATCGTAACTTCCTGAATTATGGCCCCTGATTGTCCGAAAAATCGCCCTTTTTAGCTTGTGGTCCCTTTGGAGGTCAAAATTGTTATCCGATTTAAAAAAAACGTTTGATTATATCACCGTTCCATGGTTATGAAGGTTGAGTTCGAATTTCGTGAAAATCGGACCAAAATTGACGGACAAAATGGCCGCCATTTGTACGCGAATAGTGTGAAAATATGTTACATCAAGGTTGTGAACAGTGTAGAGGACACAATTTTGAACCGATTTGGATGAAACTTGAAATGCATGTTTATAACCCAAAGATCTTGGTTCCTTTCGATATTTGCGCCAAGCGGATCGTAACTTCCTGAATTATGGCCCCTGATTGTCCGAAAAATTGCCCTTTTTAGCTTGTGGTCCCTCTGGAGGTCAAAATTGTTATCCGATTTAAAAAACGTTTGATTATATCACCGTTCCATGGTTATGAAGGTTGAGTTCGAATTTCGTGAAAATCGGACCAAAATTGACGGACAAAATGGCCGTCGTTTGTACGCGAATAGTGTGAAAATGTGTTATATCAAGGTTGTGGACCTTATAGAGGTCACAATTTTGAACCAATTTTGATGAAACTTGACATGTATGTTTATAACCCAAAGATCTTGGTTCCTTTCGATATTTGCGACCATCGGATCGTAACTTCCTGAATTATGGCCTCTGATTGTCCAAAAAATCGCCCTTTTTAGCTTGTGGTCCCTCTGGAGGTCAAAATTGTTATCCGATTTAAAAAAAACCGTTTGATTATATCACCATTCCATGGTTATGAAGGTTGAGTATGAATTTTGTGAAAATCGAACCAAAATTGACGGACAAAATGGCCGCCGTTTGTACGCGAATATTGTGAAAATATGTTATATAAAGGTTGTGGACCTTATAGAGGTCACAATTTTGAACCGATTTTGATGAAACTTGACATGTATGTTTATAACCCAAAGATCTTGGTTCCTTTCGATATTTGCACCCATCGGGTCATTACTTCCTGAATTATGTCCCCTGATTGTACGAAAAATCACCCTTTTTAGCTTGTGGTGCCTCTGGAGGTCACAATTATTATCTGATTTAAAAAAAACCGTTTGATTATAAAAACCAAACAATTTCTAATGATTTTCTGATAATTCCTTAATATGCGACAACTCTTGTTGACTGCCCGGACGATTTGGCTGCTGTGTGGGCGTATGTTTCGTTGCCTGGCAACCTATTTTTTAGTTATATTTTTGAAATATATTAAAATAAAGCCCTAAGAAAAATTGTATCTATTAACAGTCCTACCTTGTTAAAGAATAATATTATTAATCCTATAATTCTCTATTGCCAGTTGAGAAATTGGCAAAAATTTCCTTTTTTTAAATTCAAATTCAAACGTTTGAAGATCGCCATTACATGGAGGGTAATGGGAAATCAAGGGAGGTATTTCACCTAATTGTGTGATTATTTTCTATGTCAGGGATTTCTATGAATGTGAAATATTGCCCATGATCGTATAATAGTGAGTTGACAACCTTTTGAGCAAAAGACATAGAAATAATTATGTTTTGACTTTCTTAGAAAATATGAAATTTCCACTTTAAACTCTGTCCACAAGATTTTTCAAAGTCATCAAGGGCCATAACTGTGGCAGTAATTATCAGAAAATGAGATTAAAATTGTGACCTCTACAGGGTCCACAACCTTGATATACCATATTTTTTTTATATAGAATTCGCGTACAAGCGACGGCCATTTTGTCTGTCAGTTTTGGTCCGATTTTCACGAAATTCGAACTCAAAATTCATTACATTGTAACGGTGATATAATCAAATCGGATAATAATTTTGACCTCCAGAGGGATCACAAGCTAATAAAGGCGATTTTTCGTATAATCAGGGCCATAATTGAGGAAGTTACAATCCGATATGCGCAATTTTCGACAGAAACCAAGATCTGTAGGTTATAAACATGTATTTCAAGTTTCACGAAAATTGATTTAAAATTGTGACCTCTACAGGGTCCACAACCTTGATATACCATTTTTTTTACAATTTTCGCGTACAAGCGGCGGCCATTTTACCCGTCAATTTTGGTCCGATTTTCACGAAATTCGAACTTAACCTTCCATGCAGTGTAACGGTGATGATATAATCAAACGATGTTCTAAATCGGATAATAATTGTGACCTCCAGAGGGACCACAAGCTAAAAAGGGCGATTTTTCGGACAATCAGGGTCCATAATTCAGGAAGTTACAATCCGATGGGCCCAAATATTGAAAGGAACCAAGATCTTTGGGTTATAAACATGCATGCTAAGTTCCATCAACGTCAGATTAAAATTGTGACCTCCACAACCTTGATATATCATATTTCTAAAGTATTCGCGTACAAGCGGCGGCCATTTTGTCTGTCAGTTTTGTTCCATTTTCACGAAATTCGAACTTACCATTCATTACATTGTTACGGTGACACTTTCAAGCGTTTTTTTTAAATCGGGTACTAATTTTGACTTAACAGGGGGGCCACAATCTAATAAAGGCGATTTTTCGTTCAATCAGGGGCCATAATTCAGGAAGTTACAATCCGATAAGCGCAAATATCGAAAGGAACCAGGATCTTTAAGTTATAAACACGTATTCAAGTTTCATCAAAATTGTGACCTCTACAGGGTTCACAACCTTGATATACCATATTTTTACACTTTTCGCGAACAAGCGGCGGCCATTTTGTCCGTCAATTGTGGTCCGATTTTCACGAAATTCAACCTTCAATACAGTGTAACGGTGATATAATCAAACGGTGTTCTAAATCGGATAATAATTGTGACCACAAGCTAAAAAGGGCGATTTTTCGGACAATCAGGGGCCATAATTCAGAAAGCTACGATCCTATATGGGCGCAAATATCGAAAGGAACCAAGATCTTTGGGTTATGAACATGCAAGTCAAGTTTAATGAAAATTGTTTCAAAATTGTGACCTCTGTAGGGTCCACAAGCTAAAAAATTGATTTTTTTTTGTACAATCAGGGGCCATAATCTTTCGATCAGATACCTGCCATTATCGAAAGCAGCCGAGATCTTATGGGGATAAACCTATATTTCAAGTTTCGTCAAAATCAGATAAGAATTGTGACCTGTAGTGAGTCCACAAACAAAATTGTGAACGGATGAGCAGGGGCAACGGCATAATATGTCCACATGAAAATGTGGGCGTATAAAAATGTATATCGAGAAGGGCGAGGGAGGGGGGGTGCAGATATGGAGTGAAGTTCTGGTGAGACGAATAATTCACACCTGAAATTTTAGAGACGTGTAGGCCCAATGCTTTGAATGCACAGGAATCCAGTCATAAAAAAATTGATCTCAAATTTATATGAAGCCTCAAATTAATTGCTTGCAGAATCTTAAACATAAATTATTCAAGGGCTAAATCTGCCTATTATAGATTTTTCTTTAGGCCTGAAATGTTATCTAAATTATTAATTAGACATTAACTTATCAAGACCATAATAAACTCTCGATATCAATGTAAGCCTGTGGGTTTATCACGTGGCTAAGACGCTGGCTCGCTAAGCTGAAGGTCAGGTGTTCTATCCCTGCATTGGTGGAATTCCGGGTAAAATTTCCCCTCATTATAGCACACTGTATGGCGTATGCCCTACAGTAGGACGTTAAACCCCATTTCATTTCATTTCTGCTAGCCTATGAGTTTTGTTGGATTAGGATCCGGTTTGCTTTTCAACTTTCATGATGATTGAGGCTGGGCTGAAAATTTAAATCGCTAACATCTCGGTTCAGAGTGGATCAATTTGACTGAAATTTTCAGCAAATTCCCTTTACATTATCTAGATTTTAACTCTTACAGTGTGAACTGCCATCCCTTTTCATCCCTTTCCTAATCTCCCATTATGTATCTTTAAGGGGCAGCTTGTTTACATCAAAATTACATATTCTGTAAAAACAAATCTGGTAAAATATTTTATTTGTAAACAATTTTTAACTACACCTATAAGTAGTGCATATATAATTGATTAAGAAAAATATATCAATTTGGCCCACATTAAACAATATTTCAAAATATTATGTCCCTATAGATAAAAATGAAATGGGGTTGCACACAAAAGTCCTCGACCCCACCCCCACCCAACCAGTTTGTATGTCGGAAATTTCGAAATGATTTTGGACCCATTCAATTAGGAGATAAACACTTCCTGTTACGTATTTAGAGGGGCTTTATTGTCCATTTAACCATGCTTGAATCATTAGAACACGAGACGCGATGATAACATAAACGGGTAAGTTCCACGTGTTGAAAAATGGGAAATTTAAATTTTTGACCTACCTATATGGGCATATAAAAAAAATTGAATTATTGTTTAATGTAGGGGCATAAAAAAACTAAATAATGTCCAATAATTATGGAAATATGAATCTAAATCAAATTCTCTTATCAATAAATATGATAATGATTTTTTTTTTTTAAATTTTGATCCGATTCTGACAATATAAACATATGAATATTTATATCAATATCTCTTATTTATACGTAATATATAATTGATTAAGAAATAATATAATTATTTCAACTGATGAATTATCACTTGCCCCACATTAAACAATATTTTAAAATATGTCTGTGTAGATATAAAAAATAAAAAAAATGAAATGGAGTAGGAAGCAAAAACATAACATCTACTCCCCACCCAAGCGTTTATTTGTCGAAAGTTTCGAAAAAGGCCCCACTCAAATAAACGGGTATGTTTCAAGTTCAGAGAAAAGGAAAATTTTAATTTTTGACCTATAGTGCGACAGACCCACAAACAAAATCCTCTTCCTCCATTACATGTTGGCATGTAGAAAATTTCAAAATATATTTGCCCCATATTACGAAAATTTAGAATTTTGTTCTGCAACATGGAATATGGGCGTATAAAAAAATCTTATTGTTTAATATTGGGCGTATAATAAAAATAAATAATGAACAATAATTAATTAGTCCAGTACATTTTAATATTATATTATGGACATTTATCTTAATAAAAACAAGATAAAACAGGATGTCCAACTGATTGATGTTTGGTGTCATCAATGCGGGAAAAAAAACCCGTTGGGAAAAGAAACCGCTTGCTTTGTGTGGAAAAGCGAAGTTCTCGCCGTAAAAACCACGTAGCTGGACCCGTATAGATTATTTACATACATGCTAAAAACTGTTTGTGCGAGTTAAAATTTCAAGTCATTTCATGCTTGTTGTGGATGGCTCTTCTCAAGTAAAGTTACCTGAAAAGAGAAAGAGGAGCCAGCAGCAACACCGAACAGAAAAATTTAAACATTTATAAAGTTATATGTGGAATCCAACGTTTAAACTGGAATCATCGATATCACATTATGTACTTTTTTGAAACAAGATGTACAAAAAAGTCATCGGTATTGAGAGTCGGCTATCCAAACCTAATTCCCATTTAGGAAGGGGGGGGGGGTAGGATTTGTCCCAAATGCTCTGATCGACAGGAAGTGTTTACTCACTATTGACCTTACTATGTAAACTACATAAATCCAAACCTCTATATAAGTAAATAATTGATTAATAAGAGTATCACCTATTTCGATTGATGAATTATAATTTAGTTCAAATTAAACAATATTTTAAAATATGTGGGTATAGGTAAAAAAAAAAAATAAATGGTTGCGTGAAAAAAAATATAAAAATCTTGACCACCCACTTCCCCCTTATATTATTCATGTCGAAAATTGCGAAAAGATGGCCCCATTCAAATTACCATGAACTAGTATGTTCCAAGTTTAGGGAAAATTTACATTTTGTACCTGTAGCATGATGGACGGACAGGCATAATACATCTTTCCTTCCCCCATATCACATCAGGTTTGCATGTCGAAAATTTCGAAACAATTTGGACCCCTTTCGAATCCCCATTATGGTTTACGTTCCAAGTTTAAAAAAATGAAGAATTTAGAATTTTGTTCTCTTACATAAAATATGGGCGTATAACAAAATCAAATTACTTGGGGTATAAAAAAACCTAAATGGTGTATAATGATACGGGAAATACAACTCATCTCTTATCTTTCAGTAAATAATTGATTAAGAAATGTACTTTTCAACAGATGGATTATTTGAATTTTGGCCTCGTTCTACATCCTTATAAAGTATTATTTACCCCAACACACTGACAATAATATAAACGTGAATATTTTTGGTCATTGTTTGTAGGCTTTTCTGCCAATCTCTAGAGACTGGTATCATCATAGTATGAAACAAACAAGCATATAATAAAAATGAACAATTAACTGTGTCGACACCAGTCTTAGAACTTCTTTAGAAAAATACTATTTTGGCAATAACAAGATTATAAACATATAAATTGATGACCGTTGGCGATATAACAATAGTTAAATCCAAATTACAAACGAACCCATCAAAATGTTACAGTAAATAAACATGAGCTAACAGGTTTTGGAAACACCTTTACATAGGGAAGTGATTTGATAGACTTTTAGTGAGGATATCGGTTTAAACTACATGATGGAACAACCCCAAATGTTATGTTCTAAAGAAATGAAGAAGGCTGCCTATATATCATCAGCTAATGTGTGAGTTTTAATGAATCTTCCTCTGATCTGTACCAGAAGCCCATAGCCTAATATGGACTGCCAACTACCAGTCATCAAAGATAACTGGGTGGCCAACCACAAGTTATCAAGGATAACTGGTCTCGACGAGGACCAACGAATGAGCTTTGCACACCAGAAAACCCAAAAGAAGCGAGACATAGATGTAAATCAGTCAGAATTCGTTTAGATTAACAATGTCATAAACCTTGAGTTCTGGTCTAATTGAGTGTTGAAGACAGTTGCCAAAGAACGGAAGTCCCAGATGGATGTGTTTGTAATGTTGAGTCTGCAGCCTTCAACCATTACAACCAAATATCATCTACATACAATAACTTGAAGAACCTGCGTCGCTAGAAGATACAAAAAATCAGGAATCGTTGTTTATGTTATGTATTAGGATTAGAGAAGAAACCATTTATGTGTGTGGAACCTACAAGAATTCTAATCACCAGAAATTGTCAGAAACTAGAACTGCTGAAAAACCTGTTGTTCGGTTAGTAGCCAGAAGAAAATAATGTTGTATACGTGGAATAGAAAAGATAATATCGACGTTCTGTTTTCTCATGAAAGAGATAAACATCTTCAGTCTGTTGTTCGATTGGGTTATGAAGTTATGACATGTTAATCTTTCTAACTTAGACGTAACACATAGACTCGATCTCTCAAGTAGCTTTACACTTCAATCCCCATTAAAAGTCAATGTTTCCAAGGACCGCTATTTTATAATGTGTTTCAATCTTGTCAACAAAATGCCATTTACTGTACATATTAGACAGACCAATTGAGAATTTAGAAATTATATACGGTGCAAACAGTAAATATAAAAACATAAACCTGTTATTGCCAATCTAGAATTTCCCTATTCAAGCTAAATATCTCATAGCTACGGAAGACCATTAAATAGCGTCAATCAAATGAAAACAAAAATTCTGACTATGTTGTAATTAAAAGGTACAGACAGATGTTTAACGTCCACACGACACAAACTAAGACATTTCAGCACTAACAATTGGGGGAGGGCACGGGAAACAACCCACAAGGTTGGACAGATGACCTTACACCTTGTCACGTTCAAACAGAAAATCGAAACCATGCCAGTTGACTAAATGACAGACCTTATAATACAATGGACTAACTAGATCATTTCTGGACCTGCAGAAAACCCACTAGGTTGGACAGGCGACCCTACTCATTGGCACGTACAACCGGAACCTTAGCAGGTCTTTCTGTTGGCATTAAATGTCATAATAATTATAAATTACCACGTCTGTCTTCTCCTTTACACGTTGTGATCATCATGAAATAAATCATTTGGCGCCTTCGTGTAGCTGTGGTCCTGTAAAATGTAAAACAGTTTTATAACGTCTTTAGGTGTCTTTAGCAGTGGGAGGACCCTGAGAAAACCCATGAATTTGGAAGGTGATCCTACTCCTTGCTACGTACAACAGAGATTCGAAACTACGTCAGTTGACTCAGTGACAGGTTTTATGATACAGCACGCACATGCTAACCATTCGGCCATCCAACTCTTTAATTTGCAGTAGTGCCCAGTCAAAGGAATGGCTTAATCAACAAACATATAGGTTGTTATTGTTTTAAATTATAGTCACAACAGTGAATTACAAACATAACTGAAGCTATTTTGATATGTAAATGGAGGACTAGATTGAACTTACATGTAATTAAATGTATCATTTTTAGATCCATTTAACCGAGTTAAAAGAGCTACCCCGCTCGTGCAACGTCAACTGAAGCTATTTTGATATCTAGATGCAGGACTAGATTAAACTTAATTAAAAGTGGTTCGTTCTGGCTACAAAACAGATAAAATCGTCCTGTTTAATGGTCCAAATTTGCGCTACGAACTTACACTTTTGGTTATCATTTTAATAAAGACATCAAGAGAGAGGGGTATGTCTGTCGGAAACATGTACTTGCCTTCTAAAATCCTCTTCTGCCACTGTCATTCCTGCATCCACCAATCTGTCCTAAACTGCATTCACCTCTCTGTATCCATCAATATGTAGCGCCGTATCTATCCGTATCTATTGAGGCTTGCCCCTGAAACAAACATGCGGGAGAAAGATTAGTAGGCCTACGTCATGTGCAGTCTAGTCCACGACCACTCTGAATGTCTGTCAGAAACATGTACTTACCCTGCCTTATAAAATCGCCCAACAAACAATCATCTATTTCGGTGCTCCTACTCTGCCACGGCCATTCCTGCATCCAACAATCTGTAGAGCCATATCTATCAGACATGTATGTGCAGTCTAGTCCAACCCCCCTCCTTTTTTTTGTTTTAGCAAAGTTAATGCTCAGAATTAGAAATCGTTTCATTCAATCTGTTTATGGACTTAAAAAAAACCCATCAAGATATTTTAAAAGTTATAATAATCTAGACCAGACAATAAATAATACCTGCCCTGTATGTTCTCTGGACTCTACTATCAACAATACAAATTAGTTTATAATAGAAACACGTTATATCCGTTATATCCGATTATCTTTACTGGACCCTCAGGAGAAATTTGCAATATACGTTAAAAGCATTAAAAATCTAAAATATCAGAATATATTAAATATAGCACCTGTTAGCCTACTTAGCAAGCAAATGCAAAATGGTGTAAAATGTGAAAAGCATGCAAAATAAAAAAAAAAAAATTAGTAGCCTAAAGGAGATGTGGGATTAGTCGGTGCCATATATTAATATATCCCAATTTAATTACTCCCCATGTACTTTAATTCCAAAAGACCTAATCAAACACCATGGAAGTCCCCTCACCTCATGGTATTTACAAAAGAAATTGATGCACAAGGCAAGCTTATACAGCATCAACAAGCCAATACATAAGTAGAGGCCCAGTATAAAGATAAATAATAACGTGTGTGGACCTCTCTATGATGCCATAAAATTGTCTCCTTTAGTTGGGTAATCTGAAAATAAAACCAAGAATTAATACTATACACTTTCCCTAAACTCAAATCAATATGCGCACTGATTGAAAAATGTCATTGTCGAAGGAATATCAAGAAGTCGGATACTGTGCAGTGGATATATGACTGTAAATTTGTACTATTAATAATTTTAAAATATTAAAAGGGGTCGTCCTGAGCAAATGTCTGAAAATTTGTAATACTATGCCATAGAAATAAATGTTATTCATATTTCAGTTATTAGCCTTCGTCATATATGATGTTAATGCTTTTTTTTAGAAAAAAAAATATTTGTATGCTGCCTCTTATGGAGTTTTTAGATACAATAAAATCTATCTATCTCACTCGGTAAACCTCGTCAGAATCCGGAACCTACATCTAGTCTCGGCTGTATGACGAATTCAGGTATATTGGAACTACTTTAAAGGTCCCGGGTGAAACATGGTGTCTTATTTCTTTGTAATGGCATCAAGTTTCCCTGTTAAAGTAAACCGGTAGCCGCATCGCAAATGTATGGGCGTAGGTACATATCACTTACTGTCATACAGCCGAGACAAGATGAACGCCCCGGAATCTGTCGATGTTTGCCGAGTGCTATCTATCTGGCGATAATTCCACACTGTCTCCACATGCCCGAAAACAATATCTATACAGTGTGCCTAGACGAAGGTTAAATGCAACGGGCCTTAGATTTTTCTAAAATGCAACGGGCCTTATCACAACGCAAATCGAGTCATTTTGGAAACATATTTAAAATAGTGGCGGGAAATCATCGATTTTAAACAGACAAAGGAATGTAAAAGGATTTATAAAATTACAATACATACCCTATAAAATAGCAGTTTATAATATGACGTATTATTTCCAGACGTTTTACCATATAAAATACAGGACTGAAATTAATATTATGAATGGATTAAAACTAAATATAACATTCTCAAAATGAACAAATATACTTATGAAAATATTTTTTGAAATATACTCTACTATAACGTCCATCTCGAGACTAACGTATGGTACAATTGTATCACAATAATTCTCTTGTGTGTGTGTGTCTTTAGCAGTAGGATACGCTGTTTGACAGGCGACCATAATTAGTGTGTCGTGCATTTAAGCAGTCCGTTCACTTGTTGATAACAACTATTTTAATAGTATCTTTTATGAACATACCAGTCTATATTTGAATAAAATTTTAAAAAAGAAAATGAGAGTTACTAACCTGTTTAGAGACGAATGACTTGTCTTATTTGGCCACAGTGAAGAGACGCTTCCACTCGGCCGTCCAATTTGAAAGTAAAGGACAGTTGGTGGATGTTTCTCTTTGTTTAAATCTGAAAACTACTCATCGCTACCAGTCGACTTGGCTTATGTCGCTGTATGGAACGACAAACACACATGTAATCATTCAATTGACATATGAACCAAGGGTAATGAATTGGTTTTATGTTAGTTTGGCATTCCACAATCCAGAACCACAATTCAGATCATCGGGAAACAAACACGATGTAAGCCGTGACTGTATAATACATCTGAGACGGGTATCCGACTGTTTACTTAACAAGGTATTATAAATGTACACCTCGATTTTTTTTTGTTTAATATACAACCCCTAAAGAATAAATCTATTATCGACCATTTTTTATTGATCATTCGACTCTCATACAATAGTGTTACAAAGTAGCATATTCCAGCATTAACAGGAATACAGTATTCTTGTAGTTGTATGCCTAATCCCTTGGGTTATCTTCGATTCTTCCCTCTCATAAACAAGAATTTTGAAAAGTGGGCTGTGGGTGCCATCTGAAACTGCAATCTATTTATTTTACCTTACCAGAAAAAAAAAAACAGCCGCCTTATACATTAAAAAGAGTAAAATGGTTGCCATGCAAGATACGCGCAAATTTCCAAATTTGCAAGAGATGGACTGAGAATTAGTTTAAAACGCGAATTATCATACAATCAGGAGCCGTATAATCCAGGGAGTTAAGATCGGGTATTCGCGAAAATATCGAAAGGTATCGCAATCTGTGGGATATGGAAACTGGCAGAGGTACATAGATCACATGAGACTTAGAATATATTTGTATATAATATACAAATATATTCTAAGTTTCGTGTGATCTCTGTACCTCTGCCAGTTTCCATATTAACCAGGGATAATAAACAGCCATATATACTATTTAAAAAAAGTAGGGGATATTGGATTTTGGGGGCATAATACTAAAATATGCAAATGACTACGAAAAAAGTCACTATAGAACCTAACAGAAGAAACATTTCCAGTTACATGTGACGCCCAAACGCACCAATAGCTACCGCATGGAATGCAGGTGATGCGTGGGATCATCATGGGGGTCCAACCCAACACTTGCACGACTCTGACTTTGAATGTTACGGTCATTGTGGCATTGAATTCCAGGGTGGAAACATCAGTTTAATTGTTTTAGTGACCAGAAAACAAATTTTGATATGCGTCGGCTACCTAAAATGAAAGGTTACGTGCCCTTGGCATGCTACAGATCGGCACAACACAGGCGGTTGTGGCGCAGACGACGAATGTTTCCCAGTCTGTCATAAGCAGGCTATGGTACAGATACCGTGATACACAATCTGTACAGGACAGACCACGCTCAGGTCGACCAAGGGCGACAACTCAAGCCCAGGATCGATTTATCCGTACCTTGGCCTTGAGAAATCGTGTCATCACAGCAAATCAGATCTGCGCTCGTCTTCACACAGACACTGGTGTGAGAGTGGGTGGCCAGACGATTCGGAATCGACTGCATAGGGGTCACCTTCGCGCCCGACGTCCTCGCGTGATCCCTTGTTTGAGAGAGCATCACATTCAGGCAAGACGTCGTTGGTGTAGGGATCGTCAACACTGGGATAATCGACGCTGGAGCAATGTGATGTTTTCAGATGAGTCAAGGTTCACTGTTGATTTTTTGGACAGACGTAGGAGGGTGTGGCGTCGTCGAAACGAGCGCTTCCAAGACGTTAATGTCATCAGACATGATCGATTTGGGGGTGGTTCTGTTATAATGTGGGGAGGCATCACTGTTGCTTTACATGTTGTTGCAGCGCGTGTTACAGGCCAGTACTACCGGGACAACATCTTGGCAGTCCATGTTGTGCCGTTCGCACGACGTCATGGCCGCCGTTTCATCTTCCAGGATGAAAATGCACATTTATGGCAAGGTTTGGGGGCATTTGTGTGGAGCTTTTCACCACAAGATATCGAAAATCTCGTGGAATGTGGTATCACACAGGCCTATAGAGGGTCTGAGAAGAAATTTTGAAGAAAATTTTTTTTTATTTTTACGTCCAATATCTTGTGGAACTCTTGTGGTAAAAAACACCATAGACCCATAATACTATCAAAAAATCGTCGAAAATCTATTGGTACCACACAGGCATATAGAGGGTCTTGAGAAAATTTTTTTGAAAAAAACCAAGATTTTTTTCTAAGTCCAATATCTTGTGGCACTCTTGTGGTAAAAAACACCACAGGCCCAAAACACTATCAAAATTATTCTAAGTCGAAAATCTTGTGGAATGTGGTACCACACAGGCATATAGAGCGTCTTAGAAGAAATTTTGGAGAAAAAAATTGATTTTTTTCTAAGTCCAATATCTTGTGGAACTCTTGTGGTAAAAAACACCACAGACCCATAACACTATAAAAATTATTCTAAGTCGAAAATCTTGTGGAATGTGGTACCACACAGGCATATAGAGGGTCTGAGAAGAAATTTTGAAGAAAATTTTTTTTTTTATTTGTAAGTCCAATATCTTGTGGAACTCTTGTGGTAAAAAACACCACAGACCCATAACACTATCAAAATTATTCTAAGTCGAAAATCTAGTGGAATGTGGTACCACACAGGCATATAGAGGGTCTGAGAAGAAATTTTGGAAAATTTTTTTTTTTTTTTTTTTAAGTCCAATATCTTGTGGAACTCTTGTGGTAAAAACACCACAGACCCATAACACTTTTTTTTTCTAAGTCGAAAATCTTGTGGAATGTGGTACCACACAGGCATATAGAGGGTCTGAGAAGAAATTTTGGAAAAAAAAAGATTTTTTTCTAAGTCCAATATCTTGTGGAACTCTTGTGGTAAAAAACACCACAGACAAATAACACTATCAAAAGTCGAAAATCTTGTGGAATGTGGTACCACACAGGTATATAAGGGGTCTGAGAAGAAATTAATGATTTTTTTTTTTTTTTGATTTTTTACTAAGTCTAATACCTTTGGATCTCAGGGGGTCTGAGATGAAATGTTTGAAAGGACACAACAGAATAAAATTTCGTAGAATATATTTTCCCCACATTTTACATTATTGTTCAAGCAAATTTTTCATGGTCCACTTTTCAAAACGCCCCCAAACCTTGCCATGTCTAACAATGCAAGATGTCACAGGGCCAGGATCGTTACAGGTTACCTCCAACAACAGAACATCACCACATTACCTTGGCCAGCACTGAGTCCCGACCTCTCCCCCATCGAGCATGTCTGGGACATGCTTAGACAGTGGTACGTCAAGGTCAACAACGTCCCGCCAATGTCCAAGAACTTGCTGCTGCATTGCAACAGGAATAGGCCAATCTGGACCAAAATGACCTTAGACGTCTCATTAGGAGTATGCCACGTCGGATCAATGCATGTTTGGCAAACTGAGGACGATTTACCCGTTACTGACTTTGTTGTGATGCTGTGGTAACTTTGCTGTTTAACCCCGGGTATCGTTTTACCCTTATAATGGTCTGTCTGTGTCTTACTTAGTCTAACGATCATTTGGAATAAATCGATGAATGTGAACTTCATTTCATTTTGTCATTTGTTTCTTCGTCAGTTTCATTAGGTGACTTTAATAACATCAAATATCCCCTACTTTTTTTGAATAGTATATGCGAAGACGGAGATGTGGCAGTAGGGCGTCTCTACTTGTAACGGGTGTTTAAACTCTAGACAGCTTCCCATTTTAAGGACAGGTCTTGTGAATATTTAATGTTTCATCCATCAATATAATAAGTTGTTATTATGAAACATAGATCTGTATTTTAATCCGATTGATGTATATAATAAATCATAAATGTTTATTGTGAAATAGGTTTTATCATATTACTGTATATTTTTTACATAGGAACCTGAAGAAATAAAACTTCTTACTATAATACTTCTGGCAAAAATGAGTAACACTTACACATTTGTGTGAGGTATATGAGGAATGGGTGTTTGGCAAAAAGGTCATAACCAGTTGTAGTTCACCAAAACATGCATGGACACTTCCCAATTATTAAATAGTGATGATTTTGTCTAAGTGATTCAAAGCCTAGTCAAGTGAGTCAAGAGTCATTAACTATTTTTGAACTATTATAGCAAGAGCAGCCAGTTCTTTATCTAAATCTTACAAAATGCACCTTGAATGAACTGTCAGGGTTTTGCAAGTCTTGGTCGTATGTTAAATGACAATGTTGGTGTCGGTCATTATCACATTATGTGATAGAACTGGTTTAACTCTTTATAATTTCAACACAACTGCCATTGCTACCAGATACGTAATCAAGGTTTTAACTACAGCGGAGGTAGCGAAAGCAAAAGGAAAACACGGGTTATCCTTCTATATAACTGACCTAAGTGACAAGTCATACACGGGCGAATTTCTGCTCATTAATAATTCCTTCAAAGACCAAAAGTTTTTACAAGAGACTGCGACAGAAAATCTGACAATTCAAAACAGAAACTGACTGTCACTAGAAAAGAGAAAACGAAAAAATATAGAAAAATTCTGTGCATTACCCTGTTTTTGAATAAACACACATGAATGTACGTACTGTTTAAATTACATATCTACATTTCGTTTCGTTTTTTTTATACTTTCGATGGCCTACACCACATGGAGATCTGACCAGCTGTATAGCGTCCGAGGTCATGCAAACAACTTTGGACCGTATCACATCAGATATTTGATTAACCAATCAGCAGTGATGTTTCTAGTGGATTACCCACACTTTCGAACAAAACACGCCCAAAACAGACCGTTTCATTGGCTAATCCCTCACTCCATCCAAAACGCTGGTAATATAAAAATTATTCCATATTCTAATGTAGTAAAAACAAGTAAAACAAAATTTTGAACAATAAAAAACGAAATGATATAGCTTCTGTATTTTAATCAGTATTTTGACTATTTCTATTTTTCTTGTGTTCTACTATCTAGTGAAATTCAATTAGACTTTTTTGAATTGTCAGATCTCCTCGTACATTCTCACATAACAGCTTTTGGTGAGCAGTTACAGTGGGAGTTCACGTCAGGGATCAAACACGAGACTTTTGACCCTATATGCCAGAAATTTGATTGGCCAATCAGCATTGATGTATGTATGTAGTGGATTACCCATAGTTCCGTACAAAACACGCCTTAAGCTCGCCGTAACAGACTTTTTTATTGACTAATCCCTCACGCCACCCAGAACACGTCAAAAGCGAAACGAAATAGAATCGATGTTTTAATCAGATTGGGATTTCGATTTCGATTACAAAACCATAAGACAACTTTGTTTAGTTCACGGGCTATTTCGCAGAAAAACTCAAATTCAGCGGTTAAATTTTCCTCAAATGTCTTTCGGTGGGGGTGAGACCCTTTTACCTCGCAACGACGGCTCCATCAACTATAAACGATGATTGATTGTTTGGAATTCAGATCAGTCGCCCACGCTAGGCTGTATTGGACCACATTGCAGTTTCTGTATTCACAGGCGTTTGCGGCCGTTAAATGTTCTACCAACGGTTGCGTCTATGTGGATTGTAATGCCCTGTATCCATAGGTTGTTCCCTTGTGGCGTTGTGACCTTGCACCCTCACCCTGTATCCACCCGTACCCATAGGCTGTTCCCTTTACGCGCGTGCAATGTACGATGGAAAAATACGTAAAGAACTAAAAGAAAAGTTTACATACTAACGTTGGTGAGAAAGGAAATAAACACAAGACACAACTATCGTTATGCGAACAGTTGTTTTATTGATAGCTCGACAATGAACTTAACTACTGAAAATCGGAAGGATGAGGAGCATTTATTTTCCATGCTTGCGCTCATCTCAGAAGACAACATGTCTTCAGACAACGCCCACGTTGCTAAGTCCGCCCAATTTTAGAACTCACAATGAACTGGGTGAATTTCACACAAGTTTCCAGGCCTTGAAACAGACCGGGAGATGTATCTCCATACAATATCGTACTGGTAATTGCGTGTTACCTCTTGTGCAGCTGCAAAAGAATTGACATGTTCATTGTCTGTGTTCCCGGTCACAAGACCACATGTTCCCTGGGTACTATCTATGGGAACAGGCACATTAAAAAACAAAGGTTCATTGTCCTTGTGGCGCGTCACAAGGTCGCATGGGAATACGCCACAAGTGAACAGCCTATGGATACAGGGCCTAATAAACACCAATGGTATAGCAGGAAAATGCACTGTCAAATTTACTTCGTTTATAAGATAAGCTGCATGCATTCGGCGATTGCTGTCGACTGGCACCTCCGTTAGTAAAGTAAACAGGAATTGGCCCACACCCACCTAACTGGGTCCCGTAGCCAGCCCAGCTCAAAAAATTGGGGGGGGGGGGCTACAGATTTTTTAGAGGGGCTGCAATGTGGCCGACTTAGAACACTCCTTGGAAATCATTATTGTTGGCGCCAAATATCGCCCCTCTCATGGATGACATCTCATCTCTCTGGCTGTTTCCAATTTGTGGTTTTCAAAGTCTAAATCGAGATTTGGAATTGATTTTAGTGCTTAGCCAATCAAAATTAAATTATTGACTAAAATTTGGAATTTATCTTTAGTTAAGTTTTCGAGAAACAGGACCCTGTACTCTAAACTTCAAAGTCCAAACTGAATACTTCCTGTCAATGGTCATTATGAATCATTTCCAAATTCCAACAATACCTATAAGCCATTTTATGACACATTATGACATATGACCAAAATTGAATAAGATTGACTCTCTATAGCTTTAAAAATCTTTTATTACAATAAAAAATATTCAACAACAGGTTAAAATGTAATAAATATTTCAAAATTCAACTTGTAGAATAAAGCCTATTTTTTAATTAAAATCTTATGTTTTAAACGAAATTCTTCTAACTCTGCTGTGTGTCTCTTGTGTCGTCTTTGACAAGATTCCAGTCTATCTTGTGATCTCATCAACATGGCTGAAGTCAGGGACGGTATATCTTCTAGAACCAAAAAAATAATGAAAGTTAATAATGGATAAGATCAGGAAACCATGGCACTTTAATTAGTTAAGCTATTTTTGAAAATCAAACAGGAACATCTTTATTCCACCACTAATTATTCCTACCAATTTGATGACAATCATCTATGAACATTACTCTATTAGAGAAAAATGATAATATAAATACCAATCCGGAACTAACAGGGGATCCACCTTAAGAAAATACTCTTAATAGGTACCACCAATTTTACGTAAAACTAGTGTGTAAGAGTATGGTACGTTTCTCAACAATCACTTTAAAATCAGTAGAAATCAATTTCAGGATTGCCTTGGAATTTTAGAATTTAAAGTGTAAGTTTGGTTGAAATACTTGTGAAGGTAAAAAAACCAAACGGATTGATTAGATTAAAATGGTTATCACAAGGAATACTGTTAAGGATGTATAAAGTTGGCGCAATAATTAAACCAACCTGAATCATCACTTTGTAATGATATAAATGATGCAGGTTTTTCATCATCACTTTCTATTGTTTCTTCATCTTCATCATCTTCAGGTCGTCGGACATCTTCACCATCTAACTGCAATAACTCTGGTAAATGTTGGATAACTTTTTCTCTGAAATAAATAGAGGGGCATGTCAGCAGTAATGTCATATGTGCTTGCTCTATCATTATTGACAACCAATTCTGAATGGGAAGTATTTTAGATTTTGGGTTTTTTTTATAACTGTGAACAGAAAGATAATTCTGCAAATTGTGTTTGATATTTACACCCTTTGACACTTAAACTAAAATAATAAAAATAGATGTCTTCTTTATAACCAAATGAAAAATCCCAGGGATCTGTGTAGAACTCAGACCAGTAGTATGTGGTCACAATAAGGGTAACACAATATAAGTCTATTTAAATGCCAGTGCAGTGGTTAAAAGGTTACTACCTGTTTAAGTAATATTAGTAATATGCTACAATTTACAATACTAAATTTCAAGAATCCCTAAGAACAACTATTATGGGGGTTTAAATCCCAAGTACAGTACCGGCATAAGGTAGATGGTTTTGGGTGTTTTTGGGGGGATGGGGATAAAATTGAATGTGCAATACCAGCATGGTAGATGGATATTTTTGTTTTACAAATATGAATGAGTTTTTTTCAAAGAACTTCTTACATTACTAACCAGTCGGTCATTCAACCCCCAAATATGGTTAAAAATTCAGATGTTTTTGTGTCCGGACCCCCCCCCCCTGCTCAGGCTTGAAAATTTTTTTATGCGATTTTATTGGCAATTTAGACCTGTTATTTTGGAATTTACCTTCCGGAAATACGTCAGAATGAACCAAATTGAATCTAATTTACCAAATTATCAGTTGAGCGCAATTTGTTAAGCAATTATCAAACTTAGACCCCCCCCCCCTGCAAAAAATCCTGGATCCGCACCTGGCAATATATCTTTAAATCTTTTATTTTAATCTTAGTACAATGATTATTAATTGTAAAATCCCATTTATACATGCTATAGGATTATTTTTTTGAATTTACAACAAAAATGCTCTAATATCATACCTGTACTGACTATAACCTGTTTTCTCGGTACATGGATTATTCTCTAAATTTAAAATAATCAATGAATTTGGAAGTTCTTCTGTAAAATAAATTGTCAAGTACTAGAAGCACAGTAGTTATGACCATAGCCTAAATCCATTATCAACTTGAATGTACAGTACTTTTTAATTTGGGAAGGCTCTAAATATCGTACTTGAGTCCTCCATCTGAATGTCCAAAAATAGCTTTTTTGGCCTGAAAACTTTGTAGCCATTCCTGCCGTATAACCTTATGCTTGTTTATTCATAAAACTAAAGTTGTATCCACTTAAATTAATGCCATTATTTATAGACTTTGAAAATTAATAATATTTCACAAATAAAGAACGGATTAACATATTAAGACAATGCCATTTACTATAGACTTAGAAATAAGTAATATTTTGCACATTAAGAACAAATTAACTATATTTAGAAAAGTCTCACCTATATGTAATATTTGTATCTGGTTATCAGAAAGATCTAGAACACGTAAATGATTTAAACCAAGGAGATTCTCTACAACTTTAATACAATTTCCTGCCAGCGATAAAAACTTTATACACTTGAGACATTCTAAATTCTGGATTTGCTGTATACTGTTCTGAAAAGGGAAATAAAAAAACTCTTTTGGCTGACGTTAATATATATTTGGGAGGTTTCTTTTTCTCATGAACATACCCAGTTGTGTCTTTAAACTTCGTCTCATGAACATACACAGTATATGTATCCATGTCAACCAGTAGAGCAGCCTCAAGACGGGTTCTAAATTATCAAGAACAATAACTCTGATAGTAATTATCCTAATTCTTTATGAAAATTGACATGTATGAATTTTAAGTCAATTGGGTGGTAATATCAGCCTTTATAGTGTCCACAGGTGACAATCAATAGGATTGCTTCCATTGTCATGATCCGAAACACTGTATATAAAATTCTATTCATTCTGATATTATGTTACATTAGACCCTTGGGGCCTTGTGCCAAAGAGAGAGGGAGAGAGAAATGAGGTTTAAAGTCCACTTGAAACAAACTAGGTCATTTCGGTACTAACATATTGTTTAATTTTATTCTAATCATTCACTTGCCCGTAGGGGGTCTTTGGCAGTGGGAGGAAACTGGAGTACCCAGAGAAATCCAATGCAGTTGGACAGACTACCCTACTCCTTGCTACGTACAACCAGGGATTCGAAACCACGTCAATGGCAGGCTGTATGAAACAGCGCACGCATGCTAGCTATTTGGCCACTCAAGTCCCCTTGTGGCAAAGAGCACTGAGGTGATTACAATAATTTTGATGTGGGTGTATAAAAATTCATAGCCAAATATTAGAACAAAATCTAGCTACTAGCCTACCTGTTGAAGATAAACATTTTTAACTTTATCACCCAGTAGTTCCAAACTGTCTATTTCATATATATTTTCTCTGTCTAATCGTAGATGTGTAATTTCATTCAATGCATTGACACTGCGGACAGAAGATAGTTAAAAGATTATTCAAGTGTATAATATAATGAAACAAGCATTGTTGTTTAAAGGACAATATTGATGTCAGGCATTATCACATATGTTATAGAACAGGTTGAATACTTTCCAAATATAATTTTTCATAGCAGAGATCATTGCTACAATAGATGATTAATAAAGATTTCAACAATCGAAAGTAACGAACACAAAAGGAAAACACGAGTTATCCCTCTATATAACTGACTAAAGTGACGAGTGGTAACAGATACATGGGCAAATTTCACTAATAATTCCTTCGAAGACCAAAAGTTGTGTGAGATTGTGAGAGGAAAATTTGACAATTCATAAAAAGAATTTACTGCCACTAGATAAGAGAACACGAAAGAAAAACAGAAAAAGTCTGAGCATTACGATGTTTTTGTAAGGCATAGAAGGAATAAAACAAGGGAACGTGCAGACTTTTTCTTTTTATTTCATGTTCTCTTACCTAAGGACACTCAATTACTTTATTTAATTGTCAGATATACTCTTGTAGTCCCATTAAGTATTAATTACACATTAATTAACTGATCCAGGCCTTAATCAACTCTGGATGGCATTAGATTACTCTGATATAGATACTTTGATTTAATCAAATATGGAGGAACGAGATTTAGCTTTGATCAATCAATACGGTGGTTGAAATTATTCCACACGTCTGTCAAACCTTCAAAGACTTTTGGTCTTTAAAGGAACTATTAGTGAGCAGAAATTCAGCCGTGTATGTTATCCCTCGTCACTTCAGTCAGTTATATAGAGGGATAACTTGTGTTTTCCTTTCGCGTTCGTCACTTCCGATTCATGAAACCTTTATTACTCATCTATCATAGCAATGATCTCTGTGTTAAAATTAAAATTATATTTGGAATGTGTTTAACCATTTCTGTCACATAATATATGATAATGACTGACACCAATATTGTCCTATAACGTCATTAAAACATATTTATTCAAGACTATTTATGTACTTTAACATGCATTATGCAAGAGCTAAATCTGTCTATTGCAGATCTTTCTTTTGACCTGAAATGTTTTCTAAAGTATTAATTACACATTAATTAACTGATCCAGGCCTTAATCAACTCTGCATGGCATTAGATTTCTCCAATATAGATACTTTGATTTAATCAAATATGGAGGAACGAGATTTAGCTTTGATCAATCAGTACGGTGGTTGAAATTATTCCACATGTCTGTCAAACCTTCAAAGGCTAATTTTCAAATTATTCATTTTACATTATCTACTTTCGAACTATTATAGCAAGAATGGCTAGTGCTTTATCTAAATCTTACATATGTATCTTTAACTAATGAATAAATGACATGACTCCAACCACGCTATTTTGCACCAAACATATGGTGACAACAACTAATGTACAGTATAAGTACAGATTATTTTTGTTGGTTTTTAAACCCAAGAAAATATTTCTGGTGTTGGTGGCAGTCCCTCTTAAATCTACATTTAAGAGTTATTTTAATTTTCTTGGCTGCCTTGAAAATCCCGGAGACACCAATATAATTCCCCATGAACACCTGAAAAGTGAAAAGCTTTTTTCTAAGTGTATTTGAAAATATGGTATAAATTCTATTTCAATCAAGCCTCAACTGACACGTAGGTATGTGTTTCAGGGACAAATTGGTTGTTTTTTTAAATGAACAATAAAGTGTCTAAAACATTTATGCAAATGTTGTTTTGTCTTGGTTTAAATTTATTCAGTTTTGAGTTCAGAAAAGACTGAAATTAATTCAAATATGTGCACTATCCCCCATTCCACCCAAGTTCAAGCTTACATTTCTTCCTGAGACCACTTTTCTGCTTCTGGAGGTAGATTTCTCTTCACTATTAGGTGCAATGACAGTCTAACTGGTTTGGATGAATCTAAAAGAAAAACATTTGTCTCAAGCTGTTTTTTTTAACAAGCAAGATATGCCTACATTTTGCAAGAGATGGGCGGTGAACATGCTTAACAAAGTGACTTTTCAAACAATTAAGGGGACAAATCTAAAAAAATAAATTTGTCAACTAAAGCTGTTTGTTTAACAAGCAAGTTATGCCTACATTTTGCAAGTGACAGACAGTGAACCACAGGCACTTGAAGGGATTAAAATAAATTAAAATAAAACTTCTTACCACTGCTTAATACAAGAATACAAGGTAAGTCAGACGCCATCTTTGTTTTGACTGATTTACCATGTATCGTCTGATATCATCTCCCAATATTCACTAGTTCTAACACTTCATGTCATTTTTATTGCTAACGAGACTTTATTTGATTATTATTCACCTTCCGATGTAATTAAATTGGTCATTTAACACTGTTATTGATAACAAATCAAACTTGAACCGCTATCATTTATCGACGATCAATTTCCCGAGACCGGAAGTAACCCGAAAAAAGGTCAGATGATACATGGTAAATCAGTCAAAACAAAGATGGCGTCTGACTTACCTTGTATTCTTGTATTAAGCAGTGGTAAGAAGTTTTATTTTATTTATTTTAATCCCTTCAAGTGCCTGTGCAGTGAACAGACTTAATAAAGCGACTTTTCAAACAATCAAGGGCAGTAATCCAGACACATTCAAACAGTTTTAAAATTGGATAAAAAATATGACTTCTAGAGGGCCACATGCTTGATATGCCTAAATCTTTCAAGAGACGGACAGTGAACAGGCTAAAAAAAAGAAACTTTTCAAAGAATCAAGGGTAATAATCCAAGAAGTTATGGTCTGATATGTGCATGTATCGTATAGAACCAAGATCTCTTGGATAATTATGGTGCAACAATGATATATGCACACAGTTTTTGAAATCGGATCAAAATTGTGACTTCTAGAGGGTCCAGAAGCGTGACACATGATTTTTCGTATAATCAGAGGCCCTAATCTAGGAGATTATGGACCAATATGCACAAACATACAAAGGATCAACTGACTACAAAAATATATTTTAAGCATCTTCAAAGATAGGTTGCCAGGCAACAAAACATACGCCCACAGCAGCTAAATCGTCCGGGCAGTCAACAAGAGTTGTCGCATATTTTTACTTTTTTCGTTAATGAAACATTTATAATACACTAAAATCTGATTAAGAGTAACAACTCATTATGTAATTATCAGAAAATCATTAGAATTTGTTTGCTTTTTATAAAGTTTTGCCCCACACTAACAATTAGTATAGGAAATATTTAATATGATGGATTTAGCTGTTCAGTTATCAAAATTCATTGAAAATCAAAATATTTGTTCGTTTCAACACCATAAACTCTGTGTATCAATCTGAAGTCAATCGCATATTAAATTTGGCATCTAGAGTATCCACAAGATTTTTTGAAGTGATCAAGGACTACAACTCTGGCACTAATTATAAGAAATCGCTGAAAATCAATAGGTTTCTTCGTCTCATGACCTTAAAAACTGTGTATAAATATGAAGTCAATCGGATATTAACTTTGGCCTCTTGAGTATCCACTAGATTTTTTGAAGTGATCAAGGGCCAAAACTATGGCATTAATAATCGGAAATCGCTGAAAATCAATAGGATTCTTCGTCTCATGACCTTAAAAACTGTGTATAAATTTGAAGTCAATCGGATATTTACTTTGGCCTCTAGAGCACCCACAAGATTTTTTGAAGTGGTCAAGGGCCATAACTCTGGCACTAATTATCGGAAATCGCTGAAAATCAATAGACTTCTTCACCTTATGACCTTAAACACTGTGTATGTGTATGAATTAGAAGTCAATCGGATATTAACTTTGGCCTCTAGAGCACCCACAAGATTTTTTGAAGTGATCAAGGGCCATAACTCTGGCACTAATTATCGGAAATCGCTGAAAATCAATAGGCTTCTTCGTCTTATGACCTTAAACACTTTGTATAAATTTAAAGTCAGATATTAACTTTGACCTTTAGAGCGTCCACAAGATTTTTTTAAGTGATCAAGGGCCATAACTCTGGCACTAATTATCAGAAAATGGCTGAAAATCAATAGGCTTCTTCGTCTTATGACCTTATCAATCTGAAGTCAATCGCATATTAAGTTTGGCATCCAGAGCATCCACAAGATTTTTTGAAGTGATCAAGGACGACAATATACGACCACATTTCAATGTGGGCATATACAAACAGATAATAATTGCGACCTCGAATGGGTCCACTAGCTAAACAAGTAATTTTGGGGAGATAAACCTATATGCCACTTTTGACCAAAATCATAACCTCTAAGGGGTAATGAAATCTTATTATATCCCAGCATTTTACAAAGCGTTCAGGAAATCCTGTAATTGCCTGTGGTATTCTACAGAGTTAGGAAATTACTTCTATGAATAAATATATGAAACCAGCAGTTTTCAAAGAAGAAAAAAAAAATATGGGGTAGGCTATTTCTAGAACTGACAGTGACAGTGCAAATGAGCTTCCAAAAATGTAAAATCAAATCTTGAACTAGGCCTATAGAATGACCCCAGTGTGGGTCACAACTGAATTGATATAAAATTCAATGAAAATTAATCTATATACTGTATACCAAGGACAAAACTAAGTTAATAATAGTATGAAATTCATTTTAAAAAAACACATAACTAAGCACGACCCATCAGAGTTATCTCCCTTCTAAAATTATCTGAAATAGGCGTCTGCTGGCCTGCTGATGTCATTTAGCTGCTTACCTGTGGAATGAAAGGGTGCTTGACGTTTGTGATTTAATAAAATAGAAGAAAACATTTGACAGTTTACTGGTTATCAAGCTTGTGCATTGTAAGCCATGCTAAGGTCAGTGCTGTTTATTAAATTAATCTTAATTCTCAATATTGGCTGGATTTAAATTTAAACATTTGGTAATTGCCAGACTGAACTTCTTCTCCAATGAAAGAAGTTCGTGTAGCAATTTGAGAAATGAAACACACTCATCACATACACACCAAATTTTGGCTGGTCAAATAATGAGTAGGCTTTCAGTGATTCCACTGGTAAAAACCAATAAACTAAAATCATTATGCCTATCTTGTAAAGTGCCAAAAATATATTTATACTATAGTACATGCCAATTTATGAAAAACTGCAAAGTTATATGACTATAGCATTAATATGACAGAGATACAGCCTTTTAAATAGGGGTACCATTTCACAAGTTTTAAAACTCCAATTATATGAGTCGATTTCTATGTATAGTGCTCTTATTACACATTTTACATACCAGTATTAACATTAAAACTAGTGCAGATGATGTGTGAAATCCGGGGGTTAAGATTCCACGTACATGTTCAATGAGTCGCATCCTAGGGATTCTGGTCATCCAGTCATTTAGCGGGTGTATGATGTATGAGGTGATCTGTCCCCGCTATGGATTCTAGTTACACCCGATCTTATGCATGTATGGCTTTCTAGATAGAAAGGGAGGTCAAACATGACCAGCGCGAGTCTTCCTTGTATCTCTCAATCAGTGTGATAGATCGAGATATGTAGGATTTTGTTTATCATCATGTACTGGAATTAATTTCTTACCGGTACATTTTCTTAAAATCAGAAATATTTAAGTAAAAACATGATATTCTAGGCCATAGACCAGTGGATACACTTTTTAATGCTCAGTTGTCTGAAAACTGAATTAAAATAGTATAGTCTAAGCTCCATTAAACCGATTACATGTAAGAATTCAACTTTGCACATCGCATTTAAACTTTTGAATTGATGTGCTATTTAATTTTATATGCTTTAAAGTTGCTTTCCCAGGTACAAACTGGGTGATTTGATGAAAATCCATCAAAAGAGGCCATGTTTGCGTCAGGAGAACACCCGTCTCCATCCTTATGGCAACCGCGGGCATACACAAGACGATGTTGTCTGTAATCGCTGACTAATTATTACAAATATCGATTCCTAATTAAATTTTCGGTTTATCCACTGCCTGCGTCTTTTTCCGCGATTTTTATCTCAGAAAGTGTTGTAGTTCTAACTCTTTATAGAGTTTATCAACATGTACACAAAGCGCTCAGTGTGCTGGTGCAGCCTTCGACGTCACACGTGGGTATAGTCATATTATGGACTGACAATTAAAAACATGCAGTTTGTAAATGTTAAGTTAAAGTAAAGGAACTAAATCGCTAAAACACACTATGGTACACATTTCGTGTACCAATGGTACAATGTTTATTTTGTTTTGAATATTGAAAATTCAAGGTTAGATAACTACATCAATGTTTATTTGTAAGACTGGATGATATTTAGTTAGAGACTTTACTGCTTTAAGTAAAGCATGAACTTTTTTATAAGCTGTGACTTCATTCAAACTATTTTTATATCACACTATATGGATCATAAATTGATAAATTGTGGTTTTAATTAACTTTTTGGATTCTATATTTATAATTGACAGCATTTGTTAAAGGGCATTAATTCTAAATCTGAATGAAATATTGTCACAAATAGTCTATTTTGATGTACACCACAAGGAATCAACATGAAGAAATCATTATAATTATTTAAAATTGATCTTAGAGAGCAAAACCATACTCTGAAAGTGGTCACTGAACACAACTAAAAATTAACTAATTTGCGATTTTTATTCAATAAGATATTTTTTAAAAAACTACCCCCCCCCCCACTGATATTTGTAGCCCTTGTAGCAGTGGCAGCTTGCTGTATTCAGTGCATTGGATTTAGTCTAAAACTAAAATGATTGATTATAGCTCCAAAAGGCCAATAAAATACTTATAAACAAATATATTAGCTGAAAAGTCTTCTTTACTACAGCAGCTTAAAATAGCATTATGCAAGAGCAAAATCTGCTTATTACAGGTCTTTCTTTAAGCCTGAGATGTTATCTAAAAATTCAATTAGACATTAATTAACATATCCAGACGATAATAAACTCTTTATGTCAAGGCTAGCCTTCGATGTTGGCGGATTAAATTCTTATATGCCGTTTAATGGCAGTTGATAATTAAATCAATCAAATGGATAATCGAGACTATGCTGTTTATATTAATGATTTGAGTAATGATGACCGAGACTATGTGAATATTTCAAACGCCTTTTTCTCGGCTAATAATGAATCAATTTGACTGAAATTTTCAGCAAATTATCTTTACACTATCTAGTTTTAAACTATTATAGTGAGAACTGCCATCTCTTTATCTTATCTCCCATAATGTAACTTTAAATTAGTAGACAATCAAAACAATAACCTAGGTTAGATACATTAATATACATTAATATTATTATGTGTATCTATATTTATAGCGCATCTTTCATCTTAATGCCCCGCTGATTCTTTCTACAAACTTAAATTATTAATCTCTCTTTGAAAACATTGTATTTGTGAGGAAATACCCCAAGCTATAAAAAATCTCATAAAAAAAGTGATGTTTGTATCACATTACTTGGCTGTCACAGTACCTAGCAACAGGTGCGAAGTCTGAGGAGAATTTATTGCATAAAAAGACATTATCACAGTTAATAACTTTGGTAAATCAAAATTTCTGCACAACATCTTAGGCTAAAAGAAAAGGGTAATTTTCCCACAGTTTAGGTACATGTACCTTTTAGAAAGACTTTTCCCCAACTTATACTTCTGCATTCCTTTCTATTAACAATAAGTTATCACTACCTGAGCTGAGTTGACTTGTACGAACACAATTGTAATGAAAGGTATATATTGGTGCAAGGTCATTATACACTTGTAGGTGAAAGGTAGCATTTTTATACGCCCACATTTTCATGTGGACGTATATTGTCGTCGCCCCTGTTCGTCCGTCCGTCCGTCCGGACGTCTGTCCGGACGTCCGTCCACAATTGTTTGTGAACAGTCTACAGGTCACAATTTTTATCCGATTTCAATGAAACTTAAAATATAGGTTTATCACCCTAAGATCTCGGTTCCTTTCGATATTGGCATGTATCGGACCGTAACTTCATGGGTTATGGCCCCTGATTGTACGAAAAATCACGTTTTTTAGCTTGTGAACAGTGTAGAGGTCACAATTTTGAACCGATTTGGATGAAACTTGAAATGCATGTTTATAAACCAAAGATCTTGGTTCCTTTCGATATTTGCGCCAATTGGATTGTAACTTCCTGAATTATGGCCCCTGATTGTCCGAAAAATCGCCCTTTTTAGCTTGTGGTCCCTCTGGAGGTCAAAATTGTTATCCGATTTAAAAAACCGTTTGATTATATCACCGTTCCATGGTTATGAAGGTTGAGTTCGAATTTCGTCAAAATCGGACCAAAATTGACAGACAAAATGGCCGCCATTTGTACGCGAATAGTGTGAAAATATGTTATATCAAGGTTGTGAACAGTGTAGAGGTCACAATTTTGAACCGATTTGGATGAAACTTGAAATGCATGTTTATAACCCAAAGATCTTGGTTCCTTTCGATATTTGCGCCAATCGGATCGTAACTTCCTGAATTATGGCCCCTGATTGTCCGAAAAATCGTCCTTTTTAGCTTGTGGTCCCTCTGGAGGTCAAAATTGTTATCCGATTTAAAAAGATAGGCTGGCACTGCCAGGCAGGATACGCCCACATTTTCGAGAGATGGATAGAGAACAAACAATACGGAAAGTGATTTTTCCTACATCATTAAGTCCTGTATTTCATACTGTATTGGGAGCAGCCATTTTGTTGGTCAGTTCCAGTCTGATATTCATGAAATTCGAAGTCGACAATGATTATGGTGTGACGGTACACAACCTAGAAATGTGACTTTTCATCAAAATCGGATAAGAATTGTGACCTGTACAGAGTCAACAACCATGATATACCATATCTTTACACTATTCGCGTACAAACGGCGACCATTTCGTCTGGCAATTTTGGTACCATTTTCACGAAATTCGAATAATTCAGGAAGTTACGATCCGATATGCGCAAATACCGAAAGGAACCAAGATCTTTGGGTTATAACCATGCATTTCAAGTTTCATCAAAATCGAATTAAAATTGTGACCTTTACAGGGTCCACAACCTTGATATACCATTTTTTAACAGTATTCACGTACAAACGGTGGCCATTTTGTATGGCAATTTTGGTCTGATTTTCCCGAAATTCGAACTCAACCTTCCTTACGGTGTAACGGTAATATAATCAAACGTTTTTTTAAATCGGATAATAATTGTGACCTCCAAGCTAAAAAAAAAGGCGATTTTGCGTATAATCAGGGGCCATAATTCAGGAAGTTACGATCCGATATGCGCAAATATCGAAAAGAAGCAAGATCTTTGGGTTATAACCTTGAATTTCAAGTTTCATCACAATCGAATCAAAATTGTGACCTCCACAGGGTCCACAACCTTGATATACCATTTTTTAACAGTATTCGCGTACAAACGGCGGCCATTTTGTATGGCAATTTTCGTCCGATTTTCCCGAAATTCGAACTCAACCTTCCTTAGGGTGTAACGGTGATATAATCAAACGTTTTTTTAAATCGAATAATAATTGTGACCTCCAAGCTAAAAAAAAAGGCGATTTTGCGTATAATCAGGGGCCATAATTCAGGAAGTTACGATCCGATATGCGCAAATATCGAAAAGAAGCAAGATCTTTGGGTTATAACCTTGAATTTCAAGTTTCATCACAATCGAATCAAAATTGTGACCTCCACAGGGTCCACAACCTTGATATACCATTTTTTAACAGTATTCGCGTACAAACGGCGGCCATTTTGTATGGCAATTTTCGTCCGATTTTCCCGAAATTCGAACTCAACCTTCCTTAGGGTGTAACGGTGATATAATCAAACGTTTTTTTAAATCGAATAATAATTGTGACCTCCAAGCTAAAAAAAAAGGCGATTTTGCGTATAATCAGGGGCCATAATTCAGGAAGTTACGATCCGATATGCGCAAATATCGAAAGGAAGCGAGATCTTTGGGTTATAACCATGAATTTCAAGTTTCATCAAAATCGAATCAAAATTGTGACCTCCACAGGGTCCACAACCTTGATATACCATTTTTTAACAGTATTCGCGTACTAACGGCGGCCATTTTGTATGGCAATTTTCGTCCGATTTTCCCGAAATTCGAACTCAACCTTCCTTAGGGTGTAACGGTGATATAATCAAACGTTTTTTTAAATCGAATAATAATTGTGACCTCCAGAGGGACCACAAGCTAAAAAGGGTGATTTTTCGGACAATCAGGGGCCATAACTCAGGAAATTACATTCCGATAGCAGCAAATATCGAAAGGAACCAAGATCTTTGGGTTACAAACATGCATGTCAAGTTTCATCAAAATCGGTTCAAAATTGTGACCTCTATAGGGTCCACAAGCTAAAAACGTGATTTTTCGTACAATCAGGGGCCATAATCCATGAAGTTTTGATCCGATACATGCCAATATCGAAAGGAACCGAGATCTTTTGGGGATAAACCTATATTTCAAGTTTCGTCAAAATCGGATAAGAATTGTGACCTGTAGAGAGTCCACAAACAAATTGTGGACGGACGGACGGACGGACGGACGGACGGACAGGGGCGACGACATAATACGTCCACATGAAAATGTGGGCGTATAAAAACGTTTGATTATATCACCGTTCCATGGTTATGAAGGTTGAGTTCAAATTTCGTCAAAATCGGACCAAAATTGACGGACAAAATGGCGCCATTTGTACGCGAATAGTGTGAAAATATGTTATATCAAGGTTGTGGACCTTATAGAGGTCACAATTTTGAACTGATTTGGATGAAACTTGACATGTATGTTTATAACCGAAAGATCGTGGTTCCTTTCGATATTTGCGCCCATCGGATCGTAACTTCCTGAATTATGGCCCCTGATTGTCCGAAAAATTGCCCTTTTTAGCTTGTGGTCCCTCTGGAGGTCAAAATTATTATTCGATTTAAAAAAACGTTTGACTATATCACCGTTACATGGTAATGAAGAGAGAGTTTTAATTACGTGAAAATCGGACTAGAATTGACGGACAAAATGGCCGCCGTTTGTACACGAATAGTGTGAAAATATGTGATATATCAAGGTTGTGGACCCTATGGAGGTCACAATTTTGAATTGATTTTGATGAAACTTGACATGTATGTTTATATCCCAAAGATCTTGGTTCCTTTCGATATTTGCGCCCATCGGATCGTAACTTCCTGAATTATGGCCCCTGATTGTCCGAAAAATTGCCCTTTTTAGCTTGTGGTCCCTCTGGAGGTCAAAAATATTATCTGATTTAAAAAAAACGTTTGACTATATCACTGTTACATGGTAATGAAAAGAGAGTTTGAATTACGTGAAAATCGGACTAGAATTGACGGACAAAATGGACGCCGTTTGTACACGAATAGTGTGAAAATATGTTATATCAAGGTTGTGGACCCTTTGGAGGTCACAATTTTGAATCGATTTTGATGAAACTTGACATGTATGTTTATAACCCAAAGATCTTGGTTCCTTTCGATATTTGCGCCCATCGGGTTATTACTTCCTGAATTATGTCCCCTGATTGTACGAAAAATCACCCTTTTTAGCTTGTTGTGCCTCTGGAGGTCACAATTATTATCTGATTTAAAAAAAAAAAACGTTTGATTATAAAAACCAAACAAATTCTAATGATTTTCTGATAATTCCTTAATATGCGACAACTCTTGTTGACTGCCCGGACGATTTGGCTGCTGTGTGGGCGTATGTTTCGTTGCCTGGCAACCTATTTTTGTAGTTTGTCTAATGATTTATTTGGAATTACACCTGACAGCAGTGAATAAAAAAAGTTTACATGTCCAGTTACATATCTAATGTGTTGATCAATTCTTCATTAATCCTTTATCCATAGGCCTAATTAGTATTTGGGGTTTTCCTAAGTGTACACAAAAGGTTCTAACATGACCATCACAGATTTTAATGATTTTTGGTGTATAAGTTAACCATGACGAAAAAACCTATGTGCAAAATTTTAGTGCTGGGGGTCGGGGGCAAACCTCAACGAAGGAAAATAATGTAAATTCTCTAGTTCTATATGGTGTATATATATGGATAGAAGGTTACATTCCTGTGACTGTATACAGATTATTAATGAATCTATTTCAGGCTCATCAAAATAATGTTATTGTTATTAAATTGCACAATAGGCTACTGGATCTTCGGCGCTGTGCTAAATATTTTGATACCAGCGGTTATTTGTGGGTAAGGGTATGGGTTAGGCTTGGTCCAGGGTTAGGGTTAGGGCTAGCCCTGTTTACATCTCGAGACTTTGACCAAATTATACAGATCCTAGACCTTACCCTAACCCACAATCTACGTTCTCCACGTATTTAACCCAACGCCGAAGATCCAGTATGGATTATGGTTAGCAGATAGCTTAGCCAGGACTTTTTCTGGGCACCTTTTTTTCTGTGGGCAGTATAAAATATTCCTAAACATGTGTCAATACCTTTAAAAATGTTGAATTTCTCAAGATGAGAACCTAATTCCTCTGTCATATCAATTCTTTCTGCTGTCATCTTTTGACTTGCTTGAGTGTTGAGAGATAGAATTTAGAAACTTTACTTTGTTGTTGAGGTAAACAATGGTATTTCCGGTTCTGGTAAGTAGGAGCATTCATTTAATAATTTTATGAATAAAATGTCATGAAAAGCAAATAGACGTGCTCAATCCTAATTGTTCCCAATATACTGTCAGTAATCAGTTTGACAATTGTGGTTATTTTTTAGAATCAAACTATACAGACAAAACAAAACAAAACAAGTAATAATGTAGTGTATTATTTTCCCCAATCATTAATTAATACATGGTCAATAAGGGAAGCTACTCTTTTTAAACAATGAAAGGGACTGAACTCCATTTATTAACTTTATGGGTTAGAACCATTTACCGTTATTTTTTAATTCTCGTAACTTGGGCAATGAATTAAAAAAAAGTAGTAAAATTTTATAATGATATGCTGATTGTAATATTTATACCCACAAAGAGGCAAATGTTACGATCATTTCTTTGGTTCAAACCAGTTTTATGTTAAAATGCAAGTGCTCAAATGTTTAATGACAGCTATTTGCATATTTTTAACGTCCATTTTCACTTTATTAAACTTTGAAAACATATCTGATAACGCTAGGTACCAGTGCAGGGCTATTCTAACTATAAGCCTCAGTTTCTCAGTTGAAATTTTTTGTGAGCTCGTAAATTATAACGTGATCTACAGATTTGATCGAAACACGGACCTTTATACAAGTGACATCAATTTTGATATAGGGTTTCCCCATACACAAAATATCTTTTCTGTATGCACATTATTATGAGACGACAAAGATAGGAGGACATACAGCCATGGCTCCATTCTCTTTATTCAATACATATGAATCTCATCTTCATTATATATGAATCTTATCTTCATTATGTATTGTTTAATGGTCGAGTGCAAGACATTAAGTAATACATTGTAATTAACAATATAGTAAACCATGTCGTAAGCTCGAGACCAATAAACATCTTAAAATACTGACACTCGTCACAAGCTATTACAGTGAAATACGTCACACTAGTCCCATATTTCATTGGTATAAATGAAGTACTATTGGCAAGTTGCTTGTACGATTATTTGAAATAATGGTATGACAAAATCAAAGGGTGATGTCACATCTGTATTTTACACATATTACTAGGGGGTATTTAATTTTTCAAATTCTATTGCATTGTCATTGATTCAACAAGATTCAAACATTTCAGTGAAGTTGCTGAAATAGGTAAACTCCATATAAGGAAGACCAAATTTTGCTTTGATATTGTTTATTGATAAAAATATTTTCAAACATTTAATGACATTGCTCAAAATAACTGATAACACATTTCAATCAATTTATTGTTGAATACAGTACATTATTTTTATTTCAATCAATTGAAATGCAAAAATATTGTAGAAATTCTCTGACAATAAACAAAAGTTAACCTTTCTCCAATTGGCTGTCACTTTTGTGAGATTCAAAGCAAAATACTTAATATCCTCTGATAATTTAGAACAACAATTTTATTTAACGGCTCATACTAACAAGTCAATTATTATGAGATTCCCCTTACTAAAATAGACATAAATATTGTTATAATCCCTACCTATTGTTTTTGAATTATAGATAGTGTCCCTTAATATGAAATTAAATTACAGTGATGGTTAATGAGCCATGAAACCAATAATCTAGAAAGTGTGATACTCTTCAAGCAGGTTATGTGTGTGAGCCACAAATCAAGAGATTTTAATTTCACTTTGAGGAGCAGAAACAGGGCATTTTTTACACTTGATAAACAAGCGGTTGCCATGCAAGATATACCATTTGTGACCATTAGTAGATCCACTACCTTGTTAATTATTACATACTTTTAGTTTTACATTATTTGCACCTGGGTAGTGATCATTTTGTTGGGCAGTTTTTGTCAGATTTCCACAAAATTCAAACTCAACTGTCATTATTGTGTAAATGGTAATATCTGAAAAAATTAACGGAAATTATTGAAAATTTCATTCAAAATACTTCATTCTGAGCCACGCTATCACTGTTTGTAATTTTGACAAGATGTGTTTGATGTGGTAACCAGGGCACTGGTATATTCAAGACTTACCCTCGTTTTCCCATTTTTAATTTAATTTTTAAATGGCAAAACATTCCAATGTAGTTAAAGCCTTGAGTATTCGATGCCTTCGAGAGTTGATTATGCATTTGTTTTGTTAAATAAATAAATGTCCAACAAATAGTTTATAAAACATTTCAGGCCCAAAGCAAGATCTGCCATAGGCAGATTTAGATCTTGCATAACATATGCTTATCTATCAACTTTTCTGAATATCAATTGCATCATATTGACTTAATCAAAATTGACCCCATCAAACGGTCTATAATTGGCCTGTGTTACCGGTTTCTACGAAAAGCAGTAGTTTTGGCCGGCAGTTTAAACTGAACTGTACTTAGGGTGTAACAGTGATATATTTTACCATTTTTTAAAAATCAGATAAAAATTTTGACCTGTAGAGGTATCACAAGCTAAAATTGTGATTTTACATACAATCAGGGGTCATAATCCAATATGCGCAAATATTGAAAGAAACTAAGATCTTTCGATTTTAAAGATACATTTCAAGTTTCATCAAAGTCTGATAAAAATGGTGACCGCTTAGAGGGTCCATGAGCTAAAAACGTGATTTTGCATACAATCAGGAGCCATATTTAATGAGGTTAAGGTTCAATACATCAAATAACGAAAGGAACCAAGATCTTTCGGATATAAACCTACACTTCAATCGGATAAAAAGTGTCAACAAACAAAATTTTAACGGACAGATAGTGGTCCGGACGGGCAGGAGTGATGATAGCATACGTCCACATGAAAAAGTTGTTGTATAAAAAGGAAATATTCCCGTAGGACTGTTCAGTTATTTGATAGCACATGTATGGTTTATTGCTTGTAATGTCAGAGTGTGATATGTCTTGTTTTCAGGTTTGTTGTCTGTGATTCTATTTGTTGATGTGGTGATAAGTTAATAATACATTAGAAATTGAGCACAACCAACAAAATTATACTAAAATAGGCAGTGAAATCAAAGAACTTATGCCAGTAGTTATCTGATGGCTTTGTAAATAATACTGCATTAAAATTGCTATACAAATTAACAAATGCATGATTTGTAGTAACTCAAGCAAACTAGCAGGATACATAAACGATTACTTAAAAGAAGTTTTTAAAAAGTAATCATAAGTCCACAGCAAGCTAAAACATACTGTCTCTCCTGTTTGTTTCTTTTATCAGGTTTATAAAACTACAAAATATACTAGTTTCCTTCAACACGAAGCTTGTCCAGCAATACAAAACTGTCTTGACAACATACAATATCATTTAATTACACTATCTGCTATTTAGTCTACCTCCTGTTTAACACTTAATTGAGATGGCAGATGAAGGGCAGCAAGATTGGCTTCAGAAGTTTGACTTAAAATGTCCAATGGTTTGTTCAAAACTTCTGACTTATTTTCATAAACCTGCATCTCTTGACGATATTTTTGGTTTTCTTGTTCATGTAAATCATAATAAACCTGAAGTAAAAAAGATATAATGACAGAATTTGACTGGTTATCGCTACATAAAAGGGGGACATACAGGTCATTTTGTTCTAACTTACATTAAATACTGGTAATAACTTTATTATAGAGCTTGCATATAGAAGGGTATTTATTAATTAGCTTGCATATATATATAGTGGTAATTAGCAGAGGACAGAGAATAATTATGAGAAAATTAACATTAACGCTGTTGACTCAAATCATCACTTGTGCATAGGGTTCGTTAGCAGTGGGAGGAAACCAGAGAACCCAGAGAAAACCCACAGGGTTAGACAGGTCACCCTACTGCTTGTCACACACAAGTGAAGAATCAAAACTATGCCATTGGACTCAAGAACAGACCTCATGATAAGTGTTAACCATTCGGCCACCAAACCTCCAAGATATTTAAAACAGTTTTTTGAAAATGCTGTATTGTTTATTTGTATATATGTGATTGGTGATTTGCATAAAAGAAATTTCATTATTTTTATAACATGATAAAGGGGGTTTTGATACTTCCTTATAAGTGTTGCAAGATATCGGAGACAAAAAAACGTGTAACTCACCTGTTTATCTTCTTGTGACATCATATGCCATTTATGTGCTAATCTCCTAGTTAGTTCATGATGAGCTATATCTTCTTTGTTTTCCTGAAAATCAGAAAAGAGTCAATTAAAATTCAGAATCAGATTGAAAATACATTCCACTTATATTCAAATAATATGGCATAAATGTATACTAACACTTTTTACAATTTGACCAAATTTCTATAGTAATAAGACCAAAAAGAACTTATTTAAAATTCAACATGATAACAGTGATGCTGATGTCCATGGCCGAAATTCCAAAATAAAAAAGATGATCAGGACACACATTAAGTACATGTAATTGAATATTTGTCATTTTATAAAGCATCAATAAACAAAACTCTTTCTCTATATTTTGCCTTAGCAAAAACCTTTTGTGTTCAAACTTAGTCAAGGTTTTCATGTAGGGCCAAATTCTCAGAAAGATTGTCAAGTGAACTCCTCTCATAAAATTATGAAAAAAGTATACTTCATAGTACATAGAAACTTTTGTAAAACTGCAAAGTTATGACTAGCATTAATATTGGATGAGACTTTTGAATCAGTGTTATACCCTTTCCCATGTTTAGATACTACTATTCTCTGACTCTACTTTGGTTTTCTGATTTTATTCCTTCTAGTCAGTCTATATTCTTGAAACTTGGGGGTTTCTAAGAGAAAGTTGAATAGATTAAGAATTAGCCATTAAATTATAGAGAACAAGTACAGTCAACTTTGTATGGAGTTCCTTAAGTGCCCCCCCCCCCCGAAAAAAATTAACTTTACTATATCTATTATTAGATGTTACTTATCACATATATAATGTATCATATATACTATATCTATTATTAGATGTTATTTATCACATATATAATGTATCAATGGGTATTGTTTGAACAAACATTATTAAAAAAAACTAAAAAAATCTTTTTCAAATGATAACCATTTATAGGAGCCTTCCATGAAAAAAGATGAGACTTTGGGAAAAATGTTGCATGTACACGTCTCTTAATAATGAAAGGCCCATCTTTGATATTTTACTTCTTCATCTTTTATTGTCCCCCGCCTTTCGAAGAAAGTTGGGGGACTATTAAAATGGGTTCGTGCGTCTGTCTGTCCGTCACACTTTTTGGGATACAATAACTCTCTTCCTAATTGAGCTAGAATGTTCAAACTTGGTGTATGTGTAAATTAGGTCAATACCTTGATGGAGTTCGAAGATGAGCATTTTCCGCTTGTGCGATTAATTTTCTGCTTATAGATAAGCAATTTGATTGGTTGATGCTTTGGGACACGATAACTTTAGTTCTAATTAGGTGAGATTGATGAAACTTGGTGTATAGTTTCATTACAGTAATACCTTGACAAAGTTCGATAATGAGCATTTTCTGCTCAGGGTAAGCAGAGCGATACGCAATTTGATTGGTCAAGACTTTGGAACTCAGTAACTCTCCTTCTAATTGAGTTAAAATGTTCAAACTTGGTGTATATGCTTATTAGGTCAATGCCTTGATGGAGTTCGAAGATGAGCATTTTCCGCTTAGGGTAAGCAGAGATAAGCAATTTGATTGGTTGATGCTTTGGGACACGATAACTTTAGTTCTAATTAAGTGAGAGTGATGAAACTTGGTGTATAGTTTTATTACAGTAATACCTTGACTAAGATCGATAATGAGCATTTTCTGCTCAGGGTAAGCAGAGCGATAAGCAATTTGATTTGCCGAGACTTTGGAACACAATAACTCTCCTTCGAATTGAGTTAAAATGTTCAAAATTGGTGTGTATGCTTATTAGGTCAATGCCTTGATGGAGTTCGAAGATGAGCATTTTCTTCTTAAGGTAGGCAGAGATAAGCAATTTGATTGGTTGATACTTTGGGACAAGATAACTTAGGTTCATCTTGATTGATGATTTTTATGCCAATACAATGACTGCATTCTCATTCAGTAATGGATTCGACAGTAACAGTGTATAGAAACGATTGACTCGGACACGAAGGCCCTTTCCCTTGGCCAGAGGGGCCCTTTTGTCAAGCGTGGGGGGCCCTTTTGTCTGCCTTTAGGGTCCCCCTAACTAGGGTACATTTTCATTTTTCTCGTCGGTTTTAGCATTTTTCTTTATAAAACACTTTTGGATGAAAAAAATAAATGTGTGATTAATATGTGTCATCTATTTATTTTGGGATTTCGGCGGGGGACATCAGCCTCAATGTTGGCTTGTTTTTTATTACATTTGAACAGTAAATTATGATATTTTTTCTTTTTTGTTGATTTGAATTGATTGTTTATAATACTTCTAATTGTCTGATCGTCATGGATCAGGCCTTTCTAAGAACATTTTGTGCATACTTCGCAATTATGTATCAATATTTGGGGTGGGGGGTACCATTAATTTATGATTCACCATCAAAACCATGGAAAATTCAAGATTTGTGTACAATGAGAAGCCATTTTGTCTGTCTGTTTTGGTCGAACTCGACTTTCATTGAGGTGTAGCATGATATATATAAATAGGGGCGACGACAATATACGTCCACATGAAAATGTGGGTGCATGAAATGATAATCTGTGTGATCGAAACTGCTTGTTTTAACCAAGTAATCGTAAACACAGCTATTATTATTTAGAGTCACAGTAGTCATTTACAAAATAGAAATGTCAAGCAATACCTGAAAGTACAAGGTCTGTATAACTGGTTTCTGTTCTTGACAAAACAATTGAAACACATTAACAGGTTTTTTGGGAGCATTGGGATCTTTCTCTTTCTCAGATTTAACTTTACGTGACTTGGCCGGCCCACCATCTTTTTTATAAGCTTCTAGAAATGGTTGAATTGTAGATAAAGCTGATGATTTGTCAGCAGACATTTTGGCTACATTATCACCAGTGGATGTATCTTCATCTTGACTAGCTTTAGGGTAAGGTGGTGGTTCATTTTGTCTCAAACAATTAAATAGTTGATCCTCCTGTAAATACAATACCAAAGAAAGATTGTCAGGCAATGAAACATATGCCCACAGCAGCTAAATCGTCCAAGCGGTCGACAAGGTTATCACATATTTATTCTTTTGTAGGTAAATGGGGCATTTACAAGAAAATCTAATACAGATCAGATTATAATTTTCATTCGCAAGATTCACAAGGCAGGGATGGGGTAATGATAATGGGTAATGCAATGTAATCATTACATTTTTAAAGTAATGGTCAAGTAATGAGTAATGGAAGATTTTAAAAGTAATGTGTAATGGAAATGTAATTAATTACATCCAAAAATCATGTAATGGTCAACTACATTTCAATTACTCTTCAATTACATTTTAAGGCGCATATAAATATTTACATATGACAAACCTTAAATTTTATAGCACCGAAGAAGTAAATTAAGTGTATCTGACACAAATCCAATTCATTATTCTTTTTTAAAAAAGATTTAAATCTGTTTGAACAAACTATAAGAAGGCATTCAACATTTTCTTTTATGACTTTTTATGTTGGACCCTTCTTTAGCCATGTAACCTAAAAAGTGGATCTTTGAAAAGAAGTATATTTTAATCAAAGATTAGTGTATTTACAGTCAATCATTCAGTGAATCAATCAATCAGTTAGATTAAAAGACAGTTGTAGAAGCATCAGCCTTTGTCACCACTGCCTGTCCCTTGAAAATTTGCCTTGATGTTATAATTTATAGAAATAACAATTCATACACAAATATCTATTAAATTGAATCAAGAATTATTTTGAGTTTAGTTTTCTTGGCTCTCCATGCCAGAAAATAACGTTGTCTTTTTAATTTCCTTTTTGAAAAATGTTTTTTATTTTTATAGTCATAAAGTAACGGGTAATGGTAATTAATTACTTTCAATGTAATGGGTAATGATAATTAATTACATTGCTAAAAATGAGAAAGTAATTGTAATGATTACATTTAAAAAGTAATGGTAATGTAATTAATTACATTGGCAATGTAATGGCCCCAGCCCTGTCACAAGGTGCTACAAACTGAATCAAAAGCCTTAACACTAGAAGAAATACACAAAATTATTGAAATTTGACAGCCTTTTTGGTTTTACTAATTTGAATTATGTGTATAAATTTCATATAAATCTGATGTTGACTTAAAGTTCAAGCGTTCACATTGTTCAACAAGGTAAAACAAAAGTGATTATTGGAAAATACTGAAATTCAATAGGCTTACTTTTTTCACTAATTCAGAAGATATAAATTTCACACAGATCGGATGATATGTTTTGTCATTCGAATGTTCACAAGTTCAACAAATATAAACAAGGGTGATAAGTCTTGATAAATTTAATGGAAATTGCTGAAATTCAATTGGCTTCTTCGTTTCAATAATTTAAAAGATGCACAGAAATTTAATACAGATCGGATGATAACTTTTGTCATTGGCGTGTTCAAACAGTGCAACAAAGTGAAACAAGGGTCATAACTCACGAAAAAATTCGTTGTTTTATTAATTTAAATTTCATATAGACCAGATGATAACTTTTATCATTCAGTCATTCACAAGGTCTGATAAAAAGTAAAACAAGGGCCATAACTCTAGATGCAATTAATGGAAATTGTTCATTTTCAATAGGTTTCTTTCACTAATTCAAATAATTCATAAAAATTTTATACAGATCGGATGATAAATGTAGTCTGTAGAGTGTTAACAAGAAATTGTGGACAAACAATATACAACCACATTTCTGTGGCTGTATAAAAAAAATACTCAGATTTCATAAACTAGCCCATTATACAATGAATGCAATCTATTATTGCTAAAATTTGGCACACTGGCTTAAATAATAAAATTCTGAAATATAATGTTGATGTCATAAAAGGTCACATACTTCCCAGCTAACTGGAACCTGAGATTCTTTATAGTTATCACCATATTCTACTAATCTAGCTTCTAGATATCTAAAATATAGAAAAATATAGGTTGAACATTAATTTTAATCTTAATTCTGGAGTGTTCTTTTCCATGTATACATCATAATATTGACATATCATCTGCATTGTATCATTTTTTTAATAGTAAATTTGTAAGATGGATGGATACAATATTTTATAAGTAAAAATTGACTGATGAATTTGTAGATTTCAAGTAGAGAGCAAAACTGTGATTGTTGTAATCTGTTACAGTATGTGGTGGAGAAACCAGGTTTGTTATAATTATTTACTGGCTCAGTAAACTGTGATTGTTGTAATCTGTTACAGTATGTGGTGGAGAAACCAGGTTTGTTATAATTATTTACTGGCTCAGTAATCAGTGACTTACTTTTTTTCTCTCTTATGTCGTTTAATTATTTTCTTAACATGCTGCAGTCTATTTACCATTTTCTCATTTGCCTGTTAAAAGACATATTAAAACTTTTTTTTATTGTGTTGGTAATTTCATTAATTTTCATCATGCTGCAAGGTATCAGTATCCTGCAAGGTTATACGACAACTGTTCTGTTTGAAATTTGCCTGATGTGCAATTCAAAAAAGGTAAAACTCCATGGGCCACCTTAAAATATAACTACAGTGAGATTTGTGCTTGATTCAACTTCCATGTCATTCCATATCAACAAGACTAATGGTGGGAACATGACCTCCTCCCAAAAAATTATAAAATATATAAGTCATAGTATATGGCCTTAAAGGAGCTAAATCGCTGATATTTGGGACCTCGAAATTGACACAAATGGGTCGCAACCCATATAAAAATGTACAAGATTTGTGTAACAATGGTAAAATGTTTATTTTGTCTTAAATATTGGATATCAGAACTCCATCATTTCCCGGTAAGATCACAACATCAATGTTGATTTAAATTGACAAATAATTCATGTTTTCGATGTGGAAGAATTTGGATGATATTGAGTTAGAAACTTAACAAATCAGAAATTTTACCTATCTAGGTCAAATTCTCGCTTGGTGCAGGTGTAGATTACGAATACTCAATGCGTAATGCATACTTTTCGTGCCACCAGGTGACAGAATGTGGAACAAATGAACTATTCACTTTTATTTTCAGGATTTCCACAGCTTCTAGCAAAGTCACTATCCTATTATTACACAACCTTCAAAATTGGCAGTAACTCTTGCAGTCAAAAAACTACAAAATTTGGTTCTATTTCAGCAAGGTGACTCTACCAGTTGTGATTATAGAGCCTTGTTCAGAAGGACTAGCCATGGCATTGGCATGACCGCTTGCACTAAATTACAGCCAAATTGATCAATAACCATAACTTTTTTATTTTATTTTGCTTCTGAAAATTTCAAGTCTACTGTGGCTGGAGCAAGACAGAAGACATCAGCAAACTAGGCCTGGTGGAAGTTGTTAGTGCCTATTATAGTCTAGTGTAAGTGGAAAGTGGAACCATTTCATGATTTCTAGCTGGCACTAGTTTAGTAACTATACTTGTTACCTTAAACTGTGTTTAAGGTAACAATTGGTACAGTCTAAGACCCCTTACGCAAGTTCAAATAGGTTCAAACGCAAAATTGTCAACACACATCATTACAGTTTGTATTAAAATAAGTAATTCTATCACAAATAGTGAAGACTGGACCATTAAAATAGTTACTGAACAGTTTTTCTCTGCATCGCGCTGTTTATGTTGTAGGCCTAATGACGTATTACGAAACTTGCGGCCATGACGGTCGGCCAGTTGAAATTTTCGCGTACTGCGACTGGAGTAAGACTAGACTAGAAATGGTTCCACTACTGATGTCTTCCGTCATACTTCAGGCACAGTAGTGGCTTTTCCTACAGAGTTCCTTTGCGCAAGTTTTTTAGTCAAATGACTACAAAAAGTTTACTGGCCTATAGCTCCCTTAATTTACACAGACACTAACCCAAAACTGTACTGCACATAGCTTAACATATAATAAATCAATTCCCCATTGAAATAAAGGTGAAGCTTACCGCATACTTATATGATTTGATAAAATCTAAACTCTTCGTGAAATTTCTCAAGTTCTGAAATTATAATGGCCGCCCAGTCAAATAGAGCAAGCGCAATCCAACTCATGTGATCATACGCCCCTTTCCATATATGGCATATGACCATAATTATATGCTAATGACCTTAGCATGGGAAAAAATGTCAGAAACAATAATAGACCGTTTGTTGGGGAGGATGGGCATAAATTTTTCGCTCAAACCTTAACAAAAACTGTTAATAGATTTTATTGTTCAAAAATAGGATGTAATAGGCATCTTTGACATTTCAGCCGAGATTCTCTTATAGTATTTGTGCTGGTCAGCCTATAGTAGGCATTGCCTTATATGGAAAGCAATGGGCGAAGTTAAGGCGTCACGGTATTTGGCGAGATTTCAACTGGCCTGTGTCATGGCTGCCTGCACATTACAAGAAACACTGCTAAGAAAATGTAAAACGCATTACCACGAAGAAAAACTGCTCGGTAACTCTTTTAGTTGTTAAGACTTCATTATGTATGATAGGATTACTTATTTTAATACAAAATGTAATGACAATTGTGCGTTTTAACCTATTTGAACTTGCGTCAACGGTCTTAGACTGTACCACTTGTAACGATAACCAGCTATAGTTATCGTTACATTATAGTAACTAGAGTAAGACGGAAGACAGCAGTATTGGAACTAATCCAACAAGTTAGATGTTACTCTTTGATATTCTGACGACGTAACATCTAACTTCCGAACAGTCAAAAGCTTGGGGCAAAAGTTGATAACTAGTTTACTTCGTTCAGCGGACGGCTAAATTCACAATTTTCAGTTATCTGCACTGCTAACACATTACATTTACATATCATTTCCATCTGTGTTCCGAAAAATATTTTTTTTTGTCTATTTTAAGACATTTCACAAAAATCTTCGCCTACAACCAACACATGAAAACGGAAATGACCTACATAGGTGAAAGGTGAAATCTGGGTTGATGCACATTACGAACGAATTCTTTAAACGAAACGAAATCGCATGAGACTAATTTGAAGGCGATCATTTTAAATCTATTTTTAGTAATGTTCCGATAATCCGCTTCGCCATTCAGTAGACTAATCGGCCGATGAGTGGCCTATTAGAAGAAATTTTGCAGATATTTGCGTAGCCGATATCTGTTCAAAAAGACTCGGCAGTCAAATACCTTTTCATAAAATATTTTTTAGATTGTGAATAAATCACTCTCTCTTACTTAAAATCGCACTCGATCCGTTTAACTTAGTTGCCATGTGTGTGATACAAGACTCAATTCTAAATAATTATTGATATTTTCAACTCTAAAGATAGAAAAGGCGGGAAAATATCACGTGACATTGACAACGACAGAAGCTCTCATATTCATTATCAACCGTTTGCGACGAAACATTCTATGATTGCCGACAAATTTGAGGATTTTAAATTATATTGTAATCAACATTTTATAAATAATAATCACAATCATATAGCCTATGCTAGAAATTACCACGGCATAACAGCAATTGTCGTAAAAAGTAAAAGCTGAAAGCAAACACGGACTGCTACGGTAATAAAAATAGCCTAAATTGCACTGTTGTCAACGTGTACACAAACCAAAAAGTTGTGCCTTTTTTATACATGAAGACGCATGAAATGCATATGTAATAACTTGTCAATATCATACAGTCGTTCAGGCGCGGTTGGGCTTGGGGTTAGGTCAATAATTCAGAGATGCAAGATTTATTGTAAATGTCCCGTCCTACCGTTGTTATAATTTGTTTTTTCATAAGACCGTGGGAAATTTGACGAATCAATTTTAGTTTAATTATAGCTGACATGAAGGCTACCGTTATGAACACCAATAACCAAAATGAAAGGAAAGCAAATTTCGATGACTTTATTACTCGTAAGAGGAATTGGTATAATTTATACTATGACAGTACCACTAAACACAATTAGGGCCAGATTAATTGACACAATATATATACAAATTGCACGTCCCGTGACGGAAAATGACAACAGTTTGTTTTAAATAAGAAGTTAGGCAGTGGTGCTTTGTCAGCTAATTTTAGCTACGGCTTTTTTTAAATTTTTGTTTTTGAAGAAAAGTTTCAATTTCAAGCACTGATCTATAGGCCTACTAAATAAACAAGCAACAGATAATTATTAAGTTCTCAATTGATGTTGTGTATTTTCAACTACGCGTGAAGAGCGACCTAATTATTCCTTCAATAAACATCGTCCTCTATCCCAATATAAAATCTTTACAAAAACAGTACCGCAATCCATAGAAATATTGTACAAAGATAGGTTGCCAGGCAACGAAACATACGCCCACAGCAGCTAAATCGTCCGGGCAGTCAACAAGGGTTGTCGCATATTTTTACTTTTTTTGCTAATGAAACATTTGTAACTGATTAAGAGTAACGGCTCATTATATAATTATCAGAAAATCATTAGAATTTGATTGCTTTTTATAAAGTGTTACCCCACACTAACAATTAGTATATACATGAAACATTTAATATCATGGATTTAGCTGTTCAGTTATTAAAATTCATTGAAAATCAAAATACTTGTTCGTTTCAACACCTTAAACTCTATGTATCAATCTAAAGTCAATCGGATGATAAGTTTAGCCTCTATAGCGTAACAAGATTTTTTGAAGTTATCAAGGGAGATAACTCTGGCAATAATTATTTTAAATCTCTGAACATCAATAGGCTTCTTCGTCTCATGACCCTAAACACTGTGTGTTAATTTAAAGTCGATCGGATATTAACTTTGGCCTCTAGAGCTTCCACAAGATTTTTTCGAAGTGATCAAGGGCCATAACTATTGCAGCAATTATTGAAAATCACTGAAAATCGATAGACGACTTAGTCTCATGACTGTAAACACTATGTATAAATTTGAAGTCAATCGGATATTAACTTTGACCTCTAGAGCATCCACTGTGTATAAATTTAAAGTCAATCGGATATTAACTTTGGCCTCTAGAGCGTCCGCAGGATTTTTTGAAGTGATCAAGGGACATAACTCTGGCACTAATTATCGGGAATCGCTGAAAATCAATAGGATTCTTTGTCTCATGACCTTAAACACTGTGTATAAATTTAAAGTAAATCGGATATTAACTTTGGCCTCTAGAGCGTCCACAAGATTTTTTGAAGTGATCAAGGGCCATAACTCTGGCACTAATTATCGGAAATCGCTGAAAATCAATAGGCTTCTTCGTCTCATGACCTTAAACACTGTGTATAAATTTAAAGTCAATCGGATATTAACTTTGGCCTCTAGAGCGTCCACAAGATATTTTGAATTGATCAAGGGCCATAACTCTGGCAGTTATTATCGAAAATCGCTGAAAAACAATAGGCTTCTTCATCTCATGACCTTAAACACTGTGTATAAATTTAAAGTCAATCGGATATTAACTTTGGCCTCTAGAGCGTCCACAAGATATTTTGAAGTGATCAAGGGCCATAACTCTGGTAGTTATTATCGAAAATTGCTGAAAAACAATAGGCTTCTTCATCTCAAGACCTTAAACACTGTGTATAAATTTAAAGTCAATCGGATATTAACTTTGGCCTCTAGAGCGTCCACAAGATATTTTGAAGTGATCAAGGGCCATAACTCTGGTAGTTATTATCGGAAATCGCTGAAAATCAATAGGATTCTTCGTCTCATGACCTTAAACACTGTGTATAAATTTAAAGTAAATCGGATATTAACTTTGGCCTCGAGAGCGTCCACAAGATTTTTTGAAGTGATCAAGGGCCATAACTCTGGCACTAATTATCGGAAATCGCTGAAAATCAATAGGCTTCTTCGTCTCATGACCTTAAACACTGTGTATAAATTTAAAGTCAATCGGATATTAACTTTGGCCTCTAGAGCGTCCACAAGATATTTTGAAGTGATCAAGGGCCATAACTCTGGCAGTTATTATCGGAAAACGCTGAAAAACAATAGGCTTCTTCGTCTCATGACCTTAAACACTGTGTATAAATTTAAAGTCAATCGGATATTAACTTTAGCCTGTAGAGCGTCCACAAGCAATTGTGGACGCCGGACCGACGGACGGACGGACGGACGGACGGACCGACGGACGGACGGACGGACGGACGGACCGGGCCGACGACAATATACGACCACATTTCAATGTGGGCGTATAAAAATGCATTTCGTTTCGTGTTAAAGAGGGGTCCTCAAATTTTAATTGGGAGGATATGACATCAAACGGATGTCAAACTATCCTAACATGGCGGCTACATGATATGTTTTTGAATGTGATATTGGATAAACCTGTTTCAATGAACCTCTTCAGGCTCTTGTGTGTGTCAATTGAATAAGTGTTATTGTTGTTCAGAGATGGGTCACACAACAAGGTAGGACATGCATTTAAAATTCGATTGACGCCTTTCAAACTTGATGCGCCAATAATTTAGTCGGACCTTGCATAATACAACGACAGCTCCAAGAACCTTGAGGTTACGTGTGAACGAAACCTCAAGGCACCCTGGAGTATATTGGAACCATTTCTAGTAGTACTAGTTCAACTAGTAGTTGATCAGTAGTTCCAGATTAAGCAAGCGATGCAACCAATTTGATGACCGGCTCGGGATTTTTACCACATTTTTTGAGATAACATATATTGTAACCTGTTGCATTTGCTCGCATCTTTTCCGCAAATCAAAGTACTTTGTCAAGAAAGCCGTTTCTTGTCGAACAGTTGAAAGTGTTGCTTCTAATTCTTCAGCCATCTTGGAAATCGTCTGCTTCATAGACATTGTTCCGTATTAATGCATTTTTTTTTTTTTTAAAGTGTTATCGTTTGGGGGTATTTATGTTTGTAATATAACATTTTGTAACAAATATGACTCAAATAAGAATAAAACGAGAACAGTAATTGAGTAAATGAATTCTCGAACGTTTAAAATTTACAAAGGATAGGGCTATAACTATAGTTTCGTATTTGTAGAGCTAGCACTCGAACAGATTCTGTGGCATGTGTTGCACAACATAATAATAATAGAAAAAAAATAACTATTGAACTTATTCAGTGAAAGTAACAGTTTAGTAACTTTTTAACTTATTAATTATTAAGATGAGAACGTATCAAGATGAACTTAAATTCCTTGAAAAGATGACACCGAATTGTTGGAAAATAAAAAAGGGTTTTGTTGACAACATGAAAGTGGATGGTTGTTTTTATGTGAATGATCATCTGGAAAAGCTGATGTTTGATGAATTAAAACATTCAATTGGTAATAAAGGAATGGGTGGCTTTCTACCGGGAATGAAGCAAATTGCCAATGTAGCAGCTTTGCCTGGAATCGTAGGATCCTCAATTGGTCTGCCTGATTGTCATGCTGGTTATGGTTTTGCAATTGGCAACATGGCTGCTTTTGACATGTCAGATCCTACTGCTGTTGTTTCTCCGGGTGGAGTTGGTTTTGACATCAATTGTGGTGTACGTCTATTGAGAACAAATTTGAGTTTAAAAGATGTCCTGCCATTGAAGGAACAGTTGACACAGTGCATGTTTGATCACATCCCAGTGGGTGTTGGCTCTAAAGGAATTATACCAATGAATGCCAAGAATTTAGAAGAGGCATTAGAAATGGGTATGGACTGGAGTTTGAGAGAGGGTTATGCTTGGGCAGAAGACAAGGAACATTGTGAAGAATATGGGAGGATGTTACAAGCTGATCCATCAAAAGTGAGCAGCAGAGCAAAGAAGAGAGGATTACCACAGTTAGGGACATTAGGAGCTGGAAACCACTATGCCGAAATCCAAGTTGTTGAAGACATTTATGATCAGTATGCTGCCAAGAAAATGGGAATAGAATTTAAAGATCAAGTTTGTATCATGATCCATAGTGGTAGTCGAGGAATGGGACATCAAGTTGCGACAGATGCTTTAGTTGCTATGGAAAAGGCTATGAAACGTGATCATATCAAGGTTAATGATCGACAGTTGGCATGTGCGCAAATCAGCTCAACAGAGGGTCAAGATTATTTAAAAGGAATGGCTTCTGCAGCTAATTATGCTTGGGTTAATCGAACCAGTATGACCTTTCTTACTCGTCAAGCCATAGCAAAAATGTTTCAAACAACACCAGATGATTTAGATATGCACGTTATTTATGATGTATCTCATAACATTGCGAAAGTAGAGGAACATTTTATCGATGGTAAACAGAAAACTTTGTTAATTCACAGGAAGGGTTCAACAAGAGCTTTCCCTCCCCATCATCCATTGATTCCGGTTGATTACCAACTAACAGGTCAGCCTGTTTTAATTGGAGGAACTATGGGAACATGTAGCTATGTTCTTACTGGAACAGAACAAGGTATGGAACAGACATTCGGCACTACATGTCATGGAGCTGGTCGGGCCCTTTCTAGAGCAAAATCTCGTCGTAACCTGGATTACAACAATGTTTTAACTGCTTTGGAAGATAAAGGTATAAGTATCCGAGTGGCATCTCCAAAACTTGTAATGGAAGAAGCTCCTGAGTCATACAAAAATGTGACGGATGTGGTCGATACTTGCCATGCTGCTGGTATCAGTAAAAAATGTATAAAACTTCGCCCTATTGGTGTAATTAAGGGTTGATGCAGTTCTGGTGAAAGATTCACTTTACCATAATATAGTTAATAAACAATGTGCCATGGCCTAGAATTCTATCGATAATGTTGACAGTGCTTGTTAAAACATCGTTCATGTCTGCTATTACCTATTAGTATTCCTAATATTAGTGTTTCATATCAAGAAATTGATAGGAATCTCAGATTTACTTTAGTATATCACAAGATAATTTTCTCCAAATACATGTACCGGTATTCATTAATAAATGGCTATGCTTTTGTTGTGAACGTACATGTATATAAATTTTTTTGTTATGTCAATCATTTGCTTGTTAAATGTACATGTACCTGGTGTTACCGTAAATTTAAAGTTCCAGTACTTACAATGTATGTCTTCTTAATATATTCATATTTACATGAAAGAGTTTTTTGTTTCATTTTAAGTAACAATATTACATGTATATATGAACTTGGATTGAGTGTAATAAATTTTGACTGATACTCCAAGAGTACATAATTTTAATCAGTTTCAATATGTATAACGAGACACAATGAAAACACACTTATTTGACAGGAAGTAAATAATTCTGCTCAGATATGGTATTTAGCTTTATTGAAGGCTAGACAATTTTACAGAGAAACATTGGCACAATGGGTAGCAATCAGAACATTGCTACATGGGGAGATAACCTTTTGGGATCCTTTTCCACTCTCATTCAAAAGCTACTTTCAGTGGCTCTGGTACTCATGCCCTATTAAATTAATATAAAAGCCTGATTTCTAACTTTCTCATTCTACCAAATTACTTTTTTTTGTGTTAGATGATTGATCTATGATGTGTTTACTGGGTTTAGCCTGGCGTGAAAACATCATTCTCACATGTTATGTCATGATCTAATATTATATTCTGAATTGCTAGGTCAAAGTTGATCTCTCAAACAAGATCTACTAACGTTAATTTATTAAAGTGGTGTGTTTTTATTTTGCATCAGTATATAATTATGTGCCAGTGTATAAAAAATTAATGGCAGAGAGTGAGACACACAAATTCTGCTTCTTATTGACCTAGAATGTTCAAAACTTGGTATACATGTGGATGTTTATTATAAGTATATTATATTGATAAGTAATTTGATTGGTGAAGAAGAGGTAGAATGAGCAAACTTGATGTAGATATTCATTAGGTGAATGTCTTGACTTGTGTTTGGTGATTAATATTTGATTGGTTGATGTTTTGGGACATGATAATCATAGGCATTGATTTTAATTGAGGGAGAGTGTTGAAACTACATCAAAACCTTGACTAAGTACGATGATGAACATTTGCTGCATGCCTTACACATATATAAATGTGGAGTTAATTAATATGTTGCATCTATATGTATTTATTTGGGGAATGAGGCTGGGAGTGACAATAGCATCCCTGTTAGCTTGTTTTTATCTTAAAAGTGCCATTGAAAAATAAGGACACGTCTGTTCCTTCTTTCAAAACTAGATGTGAGCTGTGAACTTTATCAATTCTTAGTTGTCGGGGGTGTCACCTGTCTAGCCGACAAAGCAATGATTGTAATAGAAATTAAAGTACCATATGCCCTCAAATGACTGGTAAATAACATGTACATTTTGATAAATTTTTTGTTCTGCAGTATATTTTGGGAATATTATAGATATCTCCCCTTCATCACAATAAACGGTCAAGAGTTAACTTCCATGTATAATAATAAGCCAACATGGAGACTATGTTTCCAAAGTTCATTAGCATAAATAAACAGAAGGTTTGTTTTGTTTGAATTTGTATCAGTGACCTAGTTGTTATGATGACTTCAGGTGTTGTATGGAGCCCAAAATACATTTTTCCTGAAAAGTTTCAATCTGATTAAAACACAGATCCAATTTCGTTTCGTTTTTTATAGTTCAAAATTTCGTTTTTAGGCCATCGAAAATATATAAAACGAAACGAAATATAGATCTATATTTTAATTAGATTGGAAAAGTTTCTATATTAGACCATGGAAGATTATCCAATTAAAACACAGATCCTATTTCAGTTTGGGGGATCACATGGCTAAGTGGGTAAGACGGTGACTCACTAGTCTGGAGGTCGGGTGTTCGATCCCTGCATTGGCCGAAAAAGTTCATCCTGATTTTCCAGTGTGGTTCCCCCCTTGTCATGCAGGACGGAGGATGTGACGAGGACAGCTCTCCAGTCGTGACGAAAAACCGGTCTCGTGTACACATTGGTATGCATGTAAAAGATCCCCAAGCAGTTGAAATTTGATGTAAGGGTAGGCTGTAGTGCCGCTGCCTGGGCAAAATTTCTCTCATAGCACACTGTATGACCGTCTTCATTAAGGAGATAAGGAGCAAAACAGTAGGACCTTAAAACCCATTTCATTTTTTTTATAGTTCAAAATTTCATTTACTTGTCTTTAATATACTACACTGTTGTTACCTGGGTATCATTTAATCTAGTCTATCTAGCACTAATTTCTTTCACATTCATTTATTGTAACATGCTTAAGGGTGAATCTTGCAGATTGATTGGTCAATTAGACACTGTCTATTGGATAATCATACTCCGCGCAGTGTTGCGTCTGATTATAGGTAATCCAACTTCAGAGAGGGATTTCTCGGGCCATTGCTTCAGGAATATGTTGGATAATACACCCCTCTGTTTTAGTAATTCCTTTTAAAATGCTAAAGTAGCATGTTACAGTGTCGATAAACGCTTTTGCATTAAGAGGGGTGTTATTGTCCAATGGATATGGCCTGAGTTTTTACATTAGAACCTGCAAGACTACGTGTCTTTGGACCTAATGATCTCAGGACATGTCTTTTGGACAAAAACACCCCTCGTAATGCGAAACATTAATGTGTTTATCTCTGTTTAAAATTTTTTTAAAATCATTTAACGCTGACTGATTAATATTGATAATGAGTGTCCAATCAACAAGTGTCTAATTTCCTGAAAACTCTTCAAAAATTAATCATTGTACATCAATAATCGATTTGGGTTGTTTATTTTTTAACAGTGATCAAGAAATTGGACACTCATTATCAAAATTGAATGGTCAGTTTTAAAATGGAAATGAAGTACAAATTGGATATTTGGTGATTTTAAATAAAGATATTGACTGAGCAGAGCACAAAAGAAATTAGTGCTAAATACACAAGAGGAAATGATACTGGGGTACATTGCTAGGAGTTGTTATATTAACGTCATTCTGGATGGAGTGAGGGATAGCCCATGAAACGGTCTCTTACGAAGAGATCTTAGTGTGCGGTGCACAGAACTGTGGGTAAACCATTAGAGACGTTAACGCTGATTGATTAATCAATGTCTAACATCATAGGGTCAAAATTCGCTATCACAACCCCTATATTTTATTTTTTAATCAAATAGATAATCAGTAAATGAAGATGGTATGTACAACACAAAGGGGAGGTGCATGGACCCAATCATGTTAGGGCACGGATCCCACTTTGTTTTTCTATTGTTCAAATTTTGTCTTCACTGGATAAAAGTATAAAATACCCTCCCCCACCCAACTGCTGATCTGTATTTGTTCCAAGTGGAACATATCAGCATTTATTGATAAGCTGAGAAGTCAAATCGGGGCAATTGGGTTACAATCCAACCTCAAAGTTGCCCAAGCTGTTTTGTGCGGAACAAATAATAGGATAGGTTGCCAGACAAGGAAACATACGCCCACAACAGCTAAGCCGTCTGGGCAGTCAACATATTTTTATACGTCCACATTCATAATGTGAACGTATTATGCCGTCGCCCCTGTCTGTGTGTGAGTGTGTATGTGTGTGTGTGTGTGTGTGTGGTTCGCCTACAGGGCGCAATTCTTCATGGATTTTCTTCAAACTTGGTATACTTATTCCTTATACTCCAAGGAAGATCCCTATTGTTTTTGGTGCATGCCCGACCCCCAGGGGCAGCGCCACGCCCATTTTTAGTATTTGTTTGTTTGTCGTCTACAGGCCACATTTCTTAACTTATAATCTCGAAACTTTCCATACATATTCTTTGTACCCTAAGGAACAACCCTATCATTTGGGGGTGCATGCCCAACCCCCAGGGGCAGAGCCACGCCATTTTCTTTTCATGTGTCGCCTACAGGGAGCAATTCTTACTGGATTTTCTTCAAACTTTGTATACGTATTCCTTATACCCTAAGGAAGATCTCTATTGTTTTTGGTGCATGCCCGACCCCCAGGGGCAGAGCCACGCCCATTTCTAGTATGTGTTTGTTTGTCGTCTACTGGCCACATTTCTTAACTTATAATTTTGAAACTTTGCATACACATTCTTTGTACCCTAAGGAACATCCCAATGGTTTGGGGTGCATGCCCAACCCCCAGGGTCAGGGCCACGCCCATTTTCTTTTGTGTGTCGCCTACAGGGCGCAATTCTTGCTGGATTTTCTTCGAAATTTGCATACTTACTCTTTATACTCTAAGGATGATCTCTATTGTTTGGGGTGCATGCCCAACCCCCAGGGGCAGAGCCACGCCCATTTTCTTTTTGTGTGTCTGTGTGTCGCCTACAGGCAGCAATTCTAACTGGATTTTCTTTAAACTTTGTATACTTACTCTTTACACCCTAAGGATGATCCGTATTGTTTTTTGGTGCATGCCCGACCCCCAATGGCAGAGCCACGCCCATTCCTTGTATTTATTTGTTTGTCGTCTACAAGCCACATTTCTTAACGTATCATCTTGAAACTTTGAAAGCTTATTCATTGTACCCTAAGGAACATTCCTATCATTTGGGGTGCATGCCCAACCCCCAGGGGCAGAGTCACGCCCATTTTCTTTTTGTGTGTCGCCTACAGGCCACAATTCTTAATCGGTCATCTTGAAACTTAAAATACTTATTCCTTATACCCTAAGGATGATTCCTTTTGTTTTGGGTGCATGCCTGACCCCCGTGGGACAGCAACACCCATTTCTTGTATTTGTTTGTCTGTCGTCTACAGGCTGCATTTTTTAATGTATCATCTTGAAACTTTGAATACTTATTCTTGGTACCTTAAGGAAGATCCCTATTGTTTTTGGTGCATGCCCGACCCCAAGGGACAGTGCCACGCCCATTTATTTTTTTGTCTGTGTGTCACCTACAGGCCACAATTATTATTCTTAATCGATCGTCTTGAAAACTTTTTTTCATACTTATTCCTTATACCCTAAGGCTGACCACTATTATTTTTGGTGCATGCCGGACCCCTGGGACAGAGCCACGCCCAATGCTTTTGTGTCTTGTGTTCGCCTACAGGATGCAATTCTTAACAGATCCTTTTAAAACTTTACAAACCTATTCCTTATAACAGAACACAGTTTTATGGGTTACAATCACTAGTTTTATTCTAAAAGCACGACGTTTCGACAAGTATCCTCTTATCGTTATCAAGTAAAATGACATTTAGTAAACTTGATATGCATAATAAAATTTAATTATGTCAATTTAGCACCCTTGGTTGCATTCCCCCCCCCTTTCATTGTTAAATCTTCGCTATTATAGATTCTCCCTAACCTTTCAATTATCTGTGTATTGTCATATCTGTTGTTATAAAAACCATATCTACCTATTTCATGTATATGGCCTCACCATAATGGCCTCATCAGCCTACAGGTTTATTCACGGCATCCTTTGAAGGGCCTCAAAATAGTCAATAACCCCCTACTCAACACTAGAGTTTATCTAATAAGTTAATTATATGGCCTCACTTTCTGTGCCCCATCAGCTTTAATCGGTCTGTTCAAGGTACCCTTTGAAGGGCCTCATACTAGTCAACAACCCCCTACTCAACCCCAGAGTTTATTTAATCAGTTAATTACTTTGTTGCTGTTATTGTTGTTAAATATCCTTTACTTCTTAGATCCCTCTTTTGGTACTGTTATTTTAATCCATGTTTATGGTTTCACTATGAATTTTGTATATATTGATCTCAAGTTTACTAAATGTCATTGTGCTTGATAACGATAAGAGGATACTTGTCGAAACGTCGTGCTTTTAGAATAAAACTAGTGATTGTAACCCATAAAACTGTGTTCTGTTAATGTGTTTACCGATCGCTAAATGCCACTTAAAGATTACTATTCCTTATACCCTAAAGATGACCCCTATTGTTTTTGGTGATTTCCTAACCCCCCAGGGGCAGAGCCATGCCCATTTTTACTTCATGTCTGTGTGTGTTGTCTACAGGCCACGATTCTTAATTGATCGTCTTTAAACTTGGGATATGTATTCCACATAGCCTAAGGATGTCAACTGTATGTCCCGACTCACACAGGCAAGACACGCCCAAATTTTGTGTTTGTCGTTTACAGGCCGCAATTCTGAATGAATCATCTTGATACTTGGCTTATGTATTCCTTATAGCCTGAGGGCGTCCACTATTGATTTTGATGAATGTCCCGACCCCCAGGGGCAGAGCCACGCCCACTTTTCGCCTTTAACGTTATGAAGGCACAATTCTGTATGGATTATCTTGGTATACTTATTCCTTATACTCTAAGGACGGCAACTATTGATGTTGGTGTACGACCCTCAACGCCTAGCCTTCTTGACAAAGTACCATATCAATCAAAGCAGGAATGTGGACGTATATTGTAGCGTTAGCGTTATGTTTTCATTTGTCAGTAAGGAGAATGTTTACAACACATGAAAATCTTATTAAGAGTAATAGCCCATTATGGAATTATCAGACACAGTTAGAATTGTTTCAATTGTTCGTCTCATGGCCTCCGTCGACAAGGTATTTCAAAGTGATCAAGGGCCATAACTCTGGCGGTAATTATTGGGTATCACTGAAAATCAATGGGCTTCTTCGTCTCATGACCTTAAACACTGTGTATAAATTTGAAGTCAATCGGATATTAACTTCAGACTCTAGTGCGTTCACAAGAAATTGTGGATATTAACTTGAGCGACTAGTGCGTTCACAAGATTTTTCAAAGTAATCAAGGGTCATAACTCTGGCAGTAATTATCGGGTATCGCTGAAAATCAATAGGCTTCTTCGTCTCCAGACCTTAAAAACTGTGTATAAATTTAAAGTCAATCGGATATTAACTTTGGCCTCTAGAGCATCCACAAGATTTTTTGAAGTAATTTAAAGTCAATCGGATATTAACTTTGGCCTCTAGAGCTTTTTCAAAGTGATCAAGGGTTATAACTCTGGCAGTAATTGTCGGAAATCGCTGAAAATCAATAGGCTTTTTCATTTCATGACATTAAACACTGTGTATAAATTTAAAGTTAATCGGATATTAACTTTAGCTGCTAGAGCATTCACAAGATTTTTCAAAGTGAACAAGGGCCATAACTCTGGGGGTAATTATTGAGTATCGCTGAAAATCAATAGACTTTTTCGTCTCATGACCTTAAACACTTTGTATAAATTTAAAGTCAATCAGATATTAACTTTAGCCTCTAGTGCCTTCACAAGAAATTGTGGACAATGGACGGACCAACGGACCAGGTCAACGGTAATATACGTCCACATTTCCATGTGAACGTATAAAAATTAAATGAAACAAGCCAACAGTGAGGCTGATGTCCCCTGCCGAAATCCTCCCCCCCCCCAAAAAAATGACACATATTAATTAATCGCACATTTATTTTTTCAAACGTATCGAGCAATCAAACTGTACACGAAGTGTCATCCAAAAGTGTTTTATAAAGAAAAATAGGTTGCCAGGCAACGAAACATACGCCCACACAGCAGCCAAATCGTCCGGGCAGTCAACAAGAGTTGTCGCATATTAAGGAATTATCAGAAAATCATTAGAATTTGTTTGGTTTTTATAATCAAACATTTTTTTTTTAAATCAGATAATAATTGTGACCTCCAGAGGCACAACAAGCTAAAAAGGGTGACTTTTCGTACAATCAGGGGACATAATTCAGGAAGTAATGACCCGATGGGCACAAATATCGAAAGGAACCAACATCTGTTATAAACATACATGTCAAGTTTCATCAAAATCGATTCAAAATTGTGACCTCTATAAGGGTCCACAACCTTGATATAACATATTTTCACACTACTCGTGTACAAATGGCGGCCATTTTGTCCGTCAATTCTAGTCCGATTTTCACGTAATTCAAACTTTCTCTTCATTACCATGTAACAGTGATATAGTCAAACGTTTTTTTAAATCGGATAATAATTTTGACCTCCAGAGGGACCAAAAGCGAACAAAAGCGATTTTTCTGACAATCCGGGGACATAATTCAGGAAGTTATGATCCAATGGGCGCAAATATCCAAAGGAACCAAGATCTTTGGGTTATAAACATACATGTCAAGTTTCATCAAAATCGGTTCAAAATTGTGACCTCTATAAGGTCCACAACCTTTATATAACATATTTTCACACTATGCGCGTACAAATGGCGGCCATTTTGTCCGTCAATTTTGGTCCGATTTTCACGAAATTCGAACTCAACCTTCATAACCATGGAACGGTGATATAAACAAAGGTTTTTTTAAATCGGATAACAATTTTGACCTCCAGAGGGACCACAAGCTAAAAAGGGCGATTTTTCGGACAATCAGGGGCCATAATTCAGGAAGTTACGATCCGATTGGCGCAAATATCGAAAGGAACCAAGATCTTTGGGTTATAAACATGCATTTCAAGTTTCATCCAAATCAGTTCAAAATTGTGACCTCTACACTGTTCACAACCTTGATATAACATATTTTCACACTATTCGCGTACAAATGGCGGCCATTTTGTCCGTCAATTTTGGTCCGATTTTCACGAAATTTGAACTCAACCTTCATAACCATGTAACGGTGATATAATCAGCAATTTTTTAAATCGGATAACAATTTCGACCTCCAGAGGGACCACAAGCTAAAAAGGGAGATTTTTCGGACAATCAGGGGCCATAATTCAGGAAGTTACCATCCAATTGGCGCAAATATCGAAAGGAACCAAGATCTTTGGGTTATAAACATGCATTTCAAGTTTCATCCAAATCGGTTCAAAATTGTGACCTCTACACTGTTCACAACCTTGATATAACATATTTTCACACTATTCGCGTACAAATGGCGGCCATTTTGTCTGTCAATTTTGGTCTGATTTTCACGAAATTCGAACTCAGCCTTCATAACCATGGAACGGTGATATGATCAAACGTTTTTTTAAATCGGATAACAATTTTGACCTCCAGAGGGACCACAAGCTAAAAAGGGCGATTTTTCGGACAATCAGGGGCCATAATTCAGGAAGTTACGATCCGATTGGCGCAAATATCGAAAGGAACCAAGATCTTTGGGTTATAAACATGCATTTCAAGTTTCATCCAAATCGGTTCAAAATTGTGACCTCTACACTGTTCACAACCTTGATATAACATATTTTCACACTATTCGCGTACAAATGGCGGCCATTTTGTCCATCAATTTTGGTCAGATTTTCACGAAATTTGAACTCAACCTTCATACCCATGTAACGGTGATACAATCAGACGGTTTTTTAAATCGGATAACAATTTTGACCTCCAGAGGGACCACAAGCTAAAAAGGGCGATTTTTCGGACAATCAGGGGCCATAATTCAGGAAGTTACGATCCAATTGGCGCAAATATCGAAAGGAACCAAGATCCTTGGTTTATAAACATACATTTCAATTTTCATCCAAATCGGTTCAAAATTGTGACCTCTACACTGTTCACAAGCTAAAAAACGTGATTTTTCGTACAATCAGGGGCCATAACCCATGAAGTTACGGTCCGATACATGCCAATATCGAAAGGAACCGAGATCTTAGGGTGATAAACCTATATTTTAAGTTTCATTGAAATCGGATAAAAATTGTGACCTGTAGACTGTTCACAAACAATTGTGGACGGACAGACGTCCGGACGGACGGACGAACAGGGGCGACGACAATATACGTCCACATGAAAATGTGGGCGTATAAAAATGCTAAAACCGACGGGAAAAATGATAATGTACCCTAGTTAGGGGGACCCTAAAGGCAGACAAAAGGGCCCCCACACTTGACAAAAGGGCCCCTCTGGCCAAGGGAAAGGGCCCTCCTGTACGAGTCAATCGTTTCTATACACTGTTACTGTCAAATCCATTACTGAATGATAATGCAGTCATTGTATTGGCATAAAAATCAACAATCAAGATGAACCTAAGTTATCTTGTCCCAAAGTATCAACCAATCAAATTGCTTATCTCTGCTACCCTAAGCAGAAAATGCTCATCTTCGAACTCCATCAAGGCATTGACCTAATAAGCATACACACCAATTTTGAACATTTTAACTCAATTTACAATTAGAAGGAGAGTTATTGTGTTCCAAAGTCTCGGCAAATCAAATTACTTATCGCTCTGCTTACCCTGAGCAGAAAATGCTCATTATCAATCTTAGTCAAGGCATTACTGTAATGAAACATCACTCTCACTTAATTAGAACTAAATTTATCGTGTCCCAAAGCATCAACCAATTAAATTGCTTATCTCTGCTTACCCTAAGCGGAAAATGCTCATCTTCGAACTCCATCAAGGCATTAACCTAATAAGCATATACACCAAGTTTGAACATTTTAACTCAATTAGAAGTAGAGTTATTGTGTTCCAAAGTCTCGACCAATCAAATTGCATATCGCTCTGCTTACCCTGAGAGAAAATGCTCATTATCGAACTTAGTCAAGGTATTACTGTAATGAAACTATACACCAAGTTTCATCACTCTCACTTAATTAGAACTAAAGTTATCGAGTCCCAAAGCATCAACCAATCAAATTGCCTATCTCTGCTTACCCTAAGCGGAAAATGCTCATCTTCGAACTCCATCAAGGCATTGGCTTAATAAACACATACACCAAGTTTGAACATTCTAGCTCAATTAGGAAGGGAGTTATTGTGTCCCAAAAAGTGTTACGGACAGACAGACGAACCCATTTTAATAGTCCCCCAACTTTCTTTGAAAGGCGGGGGTTTAATTTCAATTACACAGCAATAATTTTGTTTCTTGTATTAACTTAAAATTGACGATCTTCAATTCCAATATTTGGCTAAATAATCGCTTACATTGTTGTGTAAACATTTAATTATCAAGAGAAATGAGGTTTGATGTCCAGTAAAGACCTCACTGCAAAGTTGACAGAAACCAGATTATGTAGCAATAACATGGTACAATCTGTATTTTAATATTTTGCAGTGAGGTCTTTAGCAGTGGGAGTAAACTGGATGTTTGTATGTGCCGACTCTTTCTGAGCAAATGCGACCCCAATGCATGTTAGACCACTTGTCACTGTGTCACCCATTAGATAACTTACCTTACCCCCAGCTTAAAAAGAGGCCAATCAAATGATTTTAGTTGAGCTTGGACGTTACAACCATATCCAGTTTACATTGTCATAGTCTCTTGGAATAAAGACAAAAAGACGAAGAAACCCCCACCCTCGAAAAAGTAGGAGGGCGGAATATTCCCCTGTAACAGTGTGGTCCGGTTTGGATCTCAGTGATGCATCTGTGGGAGAGCAGGAACCAGTCCGTGTAGAATAGATTAATAAAGATAATCCCCCAGGAACAAACTAGATCAACACTTCGAATTTAAATCAGTATAATCTTCACCAAAACGCGTGGAATACAGTAGAATCCTTATGAGCAGCCACTCCTATTCAGCGACATCTCCTTGTAAGCGGTCACAATAAATTCCCCCCGTAAAAATTCTATAATTCATCTCTTTATTCAACGGTCACTCCTCTAACGCGGCCAGCGGTCACTATTTTGCCAATGAATTTAACAAAACATCGCCCATTCAACGGCCATTGTTGAATAATACCATCTTGTCTTTCTTCCTAACACCTTCCTAACACCCCCGCTAATCTCATGAGTAGTAATCAATTAACTGTACTCTCACTGATCACGTTAAAAGAAATGTGAAAATAACAATTAACCCGGGATTATCTGTTAATTAATCTTTTGTTTTATTAAACGACAAACTTGATCTAGTTTTCACAAGTAACGTAACATTATTTGATACTGATTGAATAAATTGAAACACCGACTAAAAGCCGCAATGTTGTTAAATAGACGTTTTTAGCGCCACCTGTAATATTATATACAGAGTTACGCCCCCCTGTGAATAGGTAGCAAAATCAGCGATGTTTTTGGTTCGTGTGCTTGTGTGATAAAATAAAATTAATTCATCAATTTTCTTCACAAAAATGGATAAATGTTATCGAATATATCACAATGATAGACAGTACTGAAGCTTGGTACAAAATGACAAGTTTACAGAAGTTATGTCCGAGATTCAGCGACGGCCAAATTTAACGATGCATGTGAAGTATTGGTGTTTGCTTCCAATGCATTCAAGCGTAATATTAATTGATGTCAGCACAAAAAAAACATGAGATTTTACAAAAATGGATAAATATTATCGAATGCATGACAATGATAGACAGTAGTATTGAAGGTTGGGACAAAATGACAAGTTTACGGAAGTTATGTCCAAAATTTAGCGACGGTCAAATTTACAGATGCAAGTGCACCCAAACATAATATTCACTGATGTCAGTACAAAAAACACGAGATTTTATTAAGAGGCCACTCCCGTTAAGCGGTCAATCGTAAAAATTCCCATGGGTGGCTGCTGCAGATTCTACTGTACATGGAACCATTTTTTTGTCCCGACATATTTAGCTTTAACCATATTGTAGTTTACAAGCATATACTTTAAATAATTGGTATCTTAAATTAATTTGATAAAAACAAAAGATTTTGGTTACTTATTTGTTGTTTATTTCTTTAGGTTATCGGACAAAACAAAATAGATAAGAGGATGAACAAGTGATATAAATGATTATAAATAAGCTTACAGACCAAAATATTCTTCTATATACATATACATATATATAATAATAATAATTAATATTAAAACTATAAACACTGTTTGATATGATTGAGAAAATACATCAACATAATTTTAACTTGTTCACAGAAAAAGAGCAGAGTCACTTGTTTGGTTGGTTATTTGCATTTCAGTTCGTTATTTGTATTTTTAGTTCATATCAGTAAAACAGAGGTATTTTCATATGATATACATGTCCATATTTTAAATACCTACCATAGAAGACAGGTATTCTCCAGGTGTACATTTGATGGTACATATAGTTTCCATATGTTTATATTATATACATGTACAATTTAGATAAAAATTGACTAGGTAGTTTATGCACTGATGTGCATACAAATTTCAAAGGTAAATCATAAGGATTATTTGTAAAAGAATCATATTTTAAAGTTTTTCTGTTATATAGTCTTTGTAAATTTTGTCTTTGTAAATTATTTAGTATGCTTAAATATGACAAGATTATGAAATTAACTAACCAACCCTTCAGTCGGTCTATTAACCATCCACAATTACAGAATAGTTATAAATGTACATGTATATTCCTCGAGCCTTAAATCATTCACAATAACACACACATATTTTGCAATGGCAAAACAAGTATGAATCAGACTTTCTATAATTACAGATAAAATATAAATGCAGATACTATACAAATATTCTTTTAAAAAAATGAATTTGGCTATAGATTTATTGAGTAAAACCGATAAAATGACTATATTTTTCTATTAAAATAGGACAATTTCTCGATTTCTGAGTTAGAAGGATAGTACCCAATATTTCCATGATCTACAATTATTATCTTTTAAACATGCACAATGTATATCTGCTCTTATTCTGCAACACAGAATTACATATTTTGGTATCCATACCAATATCAAATAAAGAGTAATTCTATTCAGTGGTTTGTTGATAGTTATTCATTTGTTATTTATTTTTTTTTTTTTAGCTGTAAGAATAAATTACCATCTATTTCATACTAAAATAAATAATCAATGATTTCACTGAGCTTGTATAATCACTCCATGAAGGCTTAAACTATTCTACAATTTTTATAGGAACAGTGCATTGCCTAATTTAACCATAAACTAAACACACTAAGTCTTAATAGTTTAGGCTATATTATTACTGGATCTGATTTCTTCATAATACACAATGATGGGCAAGCCAGAAAAAAATATCACCTTGTCAAATAAATAGGTCATTTAATGTATTATTGAGCAGTATAATCACCGCCCTGGCCAAAAAAGCCAGTCATGTGTTCCCAAGTTGGAGAACTGCTCTATGATTTGTCTCCCTTGGTTAATTTTCAAACAGAGAAATTCCCAACACCCAGTTTATCTAAGAAAATAATAAAATAAACCGAACGGCTTCCACAACTTCTCCATCTCTCTTGAACTGATCACACACTTACAGCAGCACAGCTTGAGCACTTTTCATTGTAATATGTTATAAGCTTTTGTTTGATGCTTTTATTTTACAAAATGAAGCAGGATCAAATCAACGAAAATTGGCAACATGTTATCATCCATAGTAACTTGTTTCACTGGGATATAATATACTTCATTTCAGTATCACACTCAGCTCACTTCTATTTCTCACTTAATTGTATTACCTTCCAGGTAAAATAATTTATCTTGTTCATTTTTAAATAATCCTTTAAAATATCTCATGCTATCTTTTTTCCCTCATCTGCGAAAATCATCAATTGGTTTCACAATTCCTTCTAAAAAGACAAAATTTGATTGTTTAGATTAGAAAAGTGCTAAAAATAAGAAATTACGGATATACATATGATTTGATGATTCTAAGTTCAAAATAATGCTTAAATGAATTTTTGTTATAATTGAGAAAATTTGACACATTAGACACAAGTAATTTACTTACCATTATACACCCTAAGGATTGCTTCACAAACAAATTTATACTGACTCTGAAATATGAACATGAAATATGAATAAAACATGGTCAATAACTAGTTACAAATAGTGGTTCTGACATAAATAATGAAATGGAATTATCAAATAATTGACTAATGTTTAAGGCACTAAGAGTAAAGGGTTTAATATATTTCAACCATTCAACCAGACTCCTATTGCCATTATTGGGTATTTTATTGGTACTGTACTGCATGACATACAAGAACACAAACAAGTCCATCATTTGAATCCAAGTTACAATGGGTTTTCAAGTTTGCATGGTAAATTATATAGTGAAATTAGCATTTCTTATACAGTGCAAAACAAGCAGCCAATATTTTACTGTTTACTATACTTACAGAAGTTTGAATCAACATGGCTCTTTGGTCACGCATGTTTTTTACTATTTGCAGGGGTAAACATGTCTGATTAGCTTCTATTAAACACATTGCTGTTTCCATTGTTATTAAAACCCCTGTCCTACCAATGCCAGCACTGAAAAATAATAAATTGGTATATAATCATAAAGATGTTTATTTACTGATCTAAAAAACTTATTAAGTAAAAAATGCCTGAATGGTAGTTTTCATATTTTCAGGGTCAGCAGTAATAACTATATATATGAAATAGATGGGCACTTCCAATACATTACAAACGGATCAACCAATAAACTAAAGTTGTGCTAATTAGTCATTTAGTATTTTGAACATCCACAATTTGTTCAAATTGGTAAGGGCAATAACACTTAATAGTAAATATTGAAAATCATTAAAAATCTAATGAATACATTATATGAGTGTATAAATTTAAAGTCAAGACTACAGTTTTTGACAGGGTTGCTCCTTAAGACTGACAAATCTCGAAATCTCTGACCTATGAAATATTTACTAGATTTGTGGACAGACTGACCAACATGGCTGACAATAACGTACTTCCACATGAAAATATTTAAATATGAAATGGCCAAAATGGAAATCATCTTGGCAACTGTGTGAGTTGATTTTACCTGCAATGGACGACTGTAGGTTCCACCATGCCTGCTCGATTCTGTCTCACTTTAACAACAAAATCTAAGAAATCACTAGGGTCATCTGGTACACCATGATCTGGCCAAGAAATATATTGCATGTGTCGTATGTGCCGTTCTTCATTTGTTTCCACATGAGTCAAGTTGAACTCACGGAAAGCAAATGATGTTGCATCCTCCTCTTTTACACAGGTAACTTGCAGTTCACCAAAGTCTTGAGTTTCATATAATTCTGGCCAATATTGATGACATTTAACTCGTCCTCTTTCTACTTTAGTTGTTAACATAACAACCAACGTACAATGTTGCTCCCAAACCATCTGTTAAAAAAAAAAGTATCTGTTAATTGTTCGTGGTGTCATTTGTATCTCGTAAGTCTTCCTTATCAATAATTATTTCAAAATCATAAGCCGAGAAATTTGTCTGGTCTTCTATAGTATTACTGAGTATTACTCATTCATTAACCGAGCGTTTGCCATATTTCCTTGTCGCAATACCTTGTAAGTCAATAATTATTCCCAAATCATTAGTCGAGAAATTTTTCTGGTTGACGATAGTATCACTAAGAAATTAATATGAAATAAATTATTTGATTCATAATATAAATATTACTCGTTCATCAACTGAGCGTGCACTATATTTCCTTCTCGCAATATCTTGTTAGTCAATAATTACTTAAACATCATAAGCCAGGAAATATTTCTGGTTGTTGATAGTATCACTGAGAAATTAATATGAAATAAACATTAATGTCAAATATAAATATTAATCAACAATCAACCGAGCGTGCGTTCTAGTTCTCATTGAAAAGATGCCAGCGTGAAAAAGGGGAAAACACACATTTATACAGATTTTGGCAAGACGATTGTGTTATGACAAGCAGCAAAGATCAATGAAATTTCAATTTATCCCTGATCGGGAGGTCATGAAGTTCATCTGGATTTTACAGCGTGGTTCCACTTTGTCAGGGATGTAAGACAGAGGGCCTTGACAAGCAACAAAGTATAGTTGTTCAGATCGGATAAAAATTAGGACCATGTGTACACATTGGAATGCACGTACGAGATCCCTCAATAGTTTGCATTGGATGTAAGTGTGTCTGGGTAAAATTTCCCTCATAGTACAAAGTATGGTGTATGCCAGTCTTCATTAGTCCAGTTGGAGCCGAACAGTAGGACGCCAAACTCCATTTCATTTCATTTTGTCAATTTATAATAACTCGGAATTGAAACATTTTTGGACTGATGTGTTTCCTTCGGATTAAACTGCTCATGGTTTGGGGATAGAATGTGTTCAATAATATGACAGTTATATTACATACCTGCCAGAAATCTGTACATGTATTTTGCAGTGGACCTTGAGCTGCTATATATCTATTGACTACACCACTACCTGGTATCTCCATCTACAAAATTAAACATTAAAGAGTCATTATCACTTTATTATGGAAATGGATTAATTGATTTCTAATGATATATTCAAGTTAACTCATCAAGTTCATATAAGGAAATATTACTGAAATGCCAACTGCTCATTTCATGGTTCATATAACTATTTAATTCGCTCAAAGCAAGGTTGACAAATATAGAGAGAAACCGAGAGAGGAATTAAAGGTGAAGCTATTTGCGTTTTGACATTTGGTTTATTATAGATCTTCTAGAATCTGAATACCTACATTTTTTCTATAGCAAAGAAACTAATATTGGGAGATAATTATATTTAAAGCATGGCGTTTAATGTTTGATACTTGTTTAATCTACATATTTGACATATATTTGTGTACCTATGGATAATATGTGACATGTTTAGTTAAGGACAGGTTAGTGACCGAAGAGAAAAGAATTTTCAATGTCTACTTGAAAATGCATTGCCTTCTACTGTCAACATTAATGCCAAATTTCAAACTTATTCCAGGCCAATTAGAACAATGTCACTATAACAGGAAATTTGTATCACTTACATTTACATAATTAGCATTAACATAATCTCCCATAGAACTTCCTTTTAACACAACTCTAGTCTGATCATCTGATAAAATAAAATAGTAACAATCAATAAAGAGGAGTAAAGGTAAGTAAAGAGGAGTTCAAAATTATTCTTTTTTTAAACTATTGTCTATAAATAATGTTCCCTGTAGACTATGCTGCAATCTTCAAGCATGGCATATGCTATACTTAAAGGCTGTGTGGTATAATTTGATGTATTGACACCACACACCACATAAAAAACATCTAATTCATACATTTTATACATAGGTATGCATAACAGTTTGACTACTTACAAGGTGAAATATCTCTATAACGATTTTTGGCTATATTACAATCTAAACGAGCTGAATTCATTGACATGTTTGGCTTTTTACGATATAATTGCTGAAATAACAATATAAACAACTGTTAGATCTAAATCATATGAATATATAAATCATTTATTTCATGTAAATACTTATGTATTCATACTATGTTAAAGCAGGTTAATTTTTGTGCTGGGAATACAGTTTATCTGTATTTTTATGGAGACATGGTCATAATGGATGTATTAAAGGGAAACTGCATGTAAATATTTTCTCAGAACCTACAATTTTCTTATATTTAAACAAAGACCTTCTCTTCATGTTCATGGTTAATAGTAACTAATAAGGAGGCCAAATATAAACATTGTAAATGCTATTCAAGAAATGACAAGTCATTTGTTTTCACCTCAAACTGTGCCAAGGCAGCTCCACTTTCTAGACTTTCTTGTAATAATAAAAGTGATGATTGTAATGTGTTGCTATTATTGGAACTAGCAATTGTGTGTGTTTCTGGTGTATAGGAGAAATCAGGTTCTTCAGAAGCATCTTCCCCAACATAAACTGAAAGTTCAAAAAGATATAATTATATAATTAAGTGAAAATAAGAAACTTCTCTGAAATATGATTAATTTAATCGATGTAGTTCTGTGCTGCTATTTACCAATTGATTGATTTTATAAGAATTGCTTTGCCAGATTAGTTTGGAGCTGAACGATAATCTAACTGCAATGTCTGCTTAATTCACAACTGAATTGGTTTTTATGGCAATAACATTGCTTTTATTTAACTTGCAGTAAATAGTTTTATTACATCACACAAATTATTTTATATCATATTTGACATACTTTCTTGCTCTGTCACGTGTAGTGCACAGTTTGTCGTCTTCAGACTTAATATCAAATACTGAATTAAATTTTGTTTAATTCACTGGCTAATTTCTTTCTTACGTTATTTATTTAGCAAATTGAACTTAAATTAAAATGAATAATAATATGTATGAAACAGAAAAACCCATAACAGAGCTTCCTCTTAATCATCAACAATTTAAGAAAACTTCTTACCATTAGGTCGAACAATTAAAACTAATTCTCCCGAATGTGTTTCCCGAGAAGCTTTTATAAACATGACAACTTGTTCGTGCGTGTGTTGTGACATATCTCTTCCATTAATAAATAATACTTGATCACCCTCATTTAATCTGGGAATAGATAGGTCAGCTGGCGTATTGGTGGCTACCCTTGATACTATAATAGGCATTCCCTGATCTGCACCTCCCTGAAATAGACATATCCATAAGGACAGTACAGTACAATGCAATGAACAGTATAGCAGGGATCTTAATCGGCTGTTTTTTGTCGGCTTTAGCCGATTGATCTTTAATCTAGCCGAATAGTAAAACAATGAATCGGCCACTATTGTATCATATATCAATCTACTTTCGGACGATTTACAAAGAGTTAATTATCATGCTGATTGATAAAACAATGAACAAGAAGCCACTACGGTGTCATATATTAATCTATTTTCGGCCGATTACAAAGAGGCAATTATTACTCGTCGATTAATTAACCCATCAAAGAGTCAATCAATGCAATGAATACCTTCAGTGTCAATCCCTCTCGGCTCATTTCGTAAATAAACAACTTCGTTGAGTTAATTCATGCCAAGTACGGAAAAAGAATAGCTGAAAATAATGGTGGCGATGACCTTGAACTTCAAGCACGCACGTAGGCATTGTATTTGGAAGTTCCAAAAACTAGAGATCCTCCCACGTCCAATATAGGTAACCCAAAGTTGAAGACTAGAAGATATTTTAGATCCGAATAGTTAGCTCCTTTCAAATGTCTTTCGTTTGATGAAAATTCACAAAAAATGTTTTGTCTCATATAAATTATTAAAGTCTACTTTTTGCGAGTACCGTTAACACTAAGAATAAACTAATCTGAATCAGAATTGGCCACGTGACCGTTCGCTCGTACGGCATATTTCCGCGCCCCGACTATTCACGGAAAATAATTTGTGCTACATTGTTTTGTTATTGACACGTGCTTACTAATATACTTTTATATATTGACAAATGTTTACGTATAAAATAATTAAAAATGAACCTATTTGTAGTTGCTTGTAGTTTTTCTTTTTACTAAATTAATTCTAACTTCCGTTTGTTTGGATGAAAGCAAAAGTAGATTATGCATTATGCAAGTTGCCAAAATTTGACAATAAATTTCGATAATGAATGGATACATGTATATGAATACTAGTATGGAATAACAACACAGGCTTTGTTTATTAGAAGTTATTATTATAATATTATACGGAATACCGTAACGTTATGCAATTATTGACGTGAATATAGTATGTATAAACCAACATGTCTGTTGTTCAAAAGACGACTATCCATTAGGGGTGCACGTGGCCGGTTCATTTCAAAATGGATTAAGAACCCTGCAGTATAGCATCATTCTTATAGAGATAACAATATGGCAACATATTCATTATCCAGAAGGTAGAATAACTCTTGTATCTCCCGGACTACAAATGTTTTCCGTTTTTTTATGTAAGTTCTGTCTTCTCTAGGAATACATATTTAATTTACAAAGTTCTTGTACCATTTGATTTGTCCCTCTTCGTCAATACTGATAAGCAGACTGTGCTTACAGGATACCTGATGACAATTGCTACAGAGCTCATATATACATGTAAGGGTAAATTTTATATAACTGGCATTTCCATGAATAACATCAACACAATGTATAAAATCTTCATACAAATTTAAATAAACTTAATAATTACCTTAACATTAAAACCAAATCGACCTTGCTCATCAGGCTTCATCCGTATGGTAACCAGACAATGTCCATCTGTGAAGCCATTTGTTGTGGGTTGCTATAGTTAAAATCAAATTAAAATAATTAACTACAATTCCCGTTTTCAGTTTGAATTTGATATAGGGCTAAAATCCAACCAAAGAAATATGTTCAATATTAGTTTAATTGAAAAATCATAAACTATAGCTTTATCATGACAGATTCATTTTGCTGAAAGTACTGAAAGCATTATAATGGAGTGCTATAAACTAAGATAGTGGTTTGCATTAACATACATCATTCTTCACATCACACTATGTAATGACACAACATCTCATATAATCTCTTATCATCCCACACATGGTATCTTAGATAAATCATGAACAGACTATCTCTACAGAATTTAGCAAATTTCATTCAAAACAGATAATAAATCAAGTACACTGTGATGATGTATATTTTTATAGATATTAGAAATACGCTCCATCAGATTTATCCAAATAGCATGAACCTGAATTTTACTATATTTTTTTATTTGTCAAAATATAAATTTTTATCAGCAAATTCCAATAGGCAAAGATGTAGTACATCTTCCTTTACTATACAGAAATTATCTTCAGGCATTTGAGCTTTACTCAAAGGGAAATTACTGAGCAATTCATATTCAAATAACCAGTGTTCATTCTGGGTTTCATTTTTTTCCGCCAATTTTTAAAATGTCCAGCATATTCTATTTGAAATAACACTGTATTCAACTAAGAGTTGAAATATAATACACATATGAATCATTAATTGATATTATTTCAATTATACAATCAAATAATATTTCTTAGCCAGTACTAAATACACAAGATAAGATTTTAAGAGCATTAACTTGAAATGTATTAAATTACTTGAAGGACAACATTCATACTTTCCAACACACTGTTAACTTAAATTTATCTATGGAAGCACCTGCAATATTTAACAAGTACTAGCTGTAAACTGAAATTCTGTATACACATAAGTCTTTCTATAAAAGTAAAACAAATAGGTCACAGGGTACTTGAAATTCTGTTTAAAACACTGTCTTGGGTTGTATATAATATCCCCCTACATTTCATCAGACAACACACTGTGGTCTTTGATAAAAGGAAGTTGAAGCTGTATTCTTACCTTTTTAGTGGTATTATTATTATTATTCACATGAACTAATCCAAATGCCACTGATGAACCAATACGACACTGTCTAATAACATAGTCCGCAATTTCATTCACGGCTTCATCACCTGAACACTGTTTAACTATAGATTTTAAAATACTTGGTGATGTTTTATTAGTAGATCTTGTAGGAGATCGACTTAATGATCTTTTAAAATTGATAGATCTAGACGATGATGATCCAGATGAATTTGAACGACTTGGTGTTTTAAAACTAACACATCTTGATGCAGAAACAGAAGAGTTCAGTCGTTTTAGACATGATTTGAAAGTCTGGGGTCGCTCCAATGCACTTCCTATAGAATTTGAACGCTTTGCTTTGAATGAAGTCTTTCCAATAATATCTCCAACAGATGCAAAGTCATGACGTTTTTTTAAAGTTCTGCTATAAGCAGTCCAGTCAGAATTTGTGTGTATTGTTTCATCTGTATATTGGGAAATTGGACGTATGTGTTTAGATTTGGGTATCACAGGATTGCGTAATTGAGATTTCAAAACTGGCTGTGTCCGTTTTAATTTCACTCTGGGTTTCTTAGATATTGGAGTAGTTTTCATTTTGTCTGCACTGTCTGAAGAATCAGTTTCGTTTAATGAACTTGATCTATATAAAGCACTAACAGTAGATGAATTGGAAGTTAATGAACTCCTTGATGAAGGCAGCGAGGAATTGTCAATCACATCGTCAAGAACCATTCCCAGTTTCTCTTTTGACATTATCAACTGATTGCATTCTAAATGATCTGTTGATCGTAATTTTGGTCTATTCTTTTGATTTATTGGTTTGATTTTGAGTTTACCAGCTTTTTCAATGGGAGTGGCCATATAAACCAACATGGTTTATATAGTGTCTCTATTACATGGCACAGCAAAAGCACTCCTAAATTTCACTGGTGTACTTCCCCTACTCTATGTGAATTTGAAAACTACTGACTTTGTATCCTTTAAATTGAAAACAAAATAAATTCACTTAAATCCACATATGGTAATAAAATCTGTAAATACTGATTATCTTAGTAACAGGTATTTACCATAACCAAATATGTTCTTTACCCTTTCCAACATTCTAATTCAAAGAAAGCTTTTTCACAATGACTAATACAAAACAGCAAAATGAATAATATTTCCTTTATAATACACTGAGGAAAATCTGATTTTTAATAAACTTTCTCGAAGCACACAATACGCAAGCACAGCTAATTAATTCAGTGCTGTCGACACATAAATACCTGTGCATATATCTCTACTAGATATGACATATTAGAACATGAACAGACGTCATAAAATATGTCCACACAAACTTTAAACACTATTTACTTAAGTTATTTCACTGTAGTCATTAACAATAAATTCTAATTTAATTTGAAAACATTTCACTGTTGTCATCTGGTTTCGACTATTTATATTACAACTAGATGATAATCATTATACAAGTTTCCACTTGAGGCGTAGTCCAATAGAATTGGGAGTCAGCTATGAACAGACGTGAACGTGTATTCCAGCTGTGATTATCCCTGATCGATAGCCACCTATAGAATTGGCTATTTCTTACATGAACAGTATAATAGATGAACCATCCTGTCACAGCTTAGTATCAAATAGTTCGATATGGTTTTAAGTAAAATAAGGTGTCCTCAATAATAGTGTGTATACGTGGGGTAAATATCCTCTCAATGTAAGACACATCAGCTATTCCAACCCGACCTTGTGAATAGAATATCTGAGGTCAACATTAACTGTCTTTAAACATTAGGTTATAAATCACTAACATTCTTGAATAACTAAAGAATAAACAATGAGTTAATAGCTATACAGGTATTGACATACTACTGATAAAATCCTTCAATATCAAACTAAATCTATTTCACAGTTCAAGATTCACATTTCAAATCCTGCATTTCAATACGTCACCCTTGTCTAGCAGTCAACCCACTGACTGAGTACAGGAGTTAGATTTTAAAAAGGAGTGTCTTACAGTTGACAGACTCACAATATCTACACCGTCTCTTTTGTTATTCTTCATCCTTTATGTCACAAAAGGTTGAATATTTCTACAGTAAACTCTTTAATACTTGCACAAGTTTATTGCAGCCTTGAATGTTAAAGGCATGGAGAAAACACAGTTAACAACATATTTTCGTAATTGCACAGGTGATACAAGACATAAATCTGAGTGAAGATGGGAGTGAAAAGGGAATGTTAATGCCAATAGTTCAAATTTAATCCGTATCAGAAGCAGTATCCTTAACTTTATCCCGATGTATAATTTATTTCTCAATCCCATTCACACTAATCTTTAATTCTTTCTTGAAACAATTTCATTCAAACTTTCACTGCTATATATGAACATACATCTTCCTGAACTCATAAAGTATGTATATCTAATCAATTTTCTGTGCAGCATGGAAGATAATTTTAGAGATTAGGTAAATTACAAACTAATGCTACTGACAGACATAAAACTTATCACTTTAAGCACACATGTCAATACTGAAGTAATATGATAACATACATGTACCTTTATATCTACTAATATGATATTTAAAGGTGCTTGATCATCTTAACAAAAGTTCTTAACACAAGTTCAAATTCCAATTATTTTATAATGTAAACAGGGCATGAAGTAACTTTTTTACACAAAATCAATTCAGTTCAAGACATATTAGCAACATCCTTTTTTTGTCAAATTCACAAAGTGTATTTTGGTCCCTTTAATTTATTTGAAATTCAAATTCAAAAGTACACAACTATTAATTTGAGTTTTTATATTCCAATCCAAACTGAATTTTGTCATTATTATGTTTATGTGGTATTTAACACACAATCACCACACTTGACAATTAAACTGAGGCTTTAACCTTTAGTGTGAAATATATCTCTAGCTCTAACCCCTTTGACATTCCAATGATGACCTTAATGTTTGAAGTAAGGTCTCGCATTATGTTTAGAGTTGTCGAGAATAGCCAGAGGCATGGTGTAAGAGAAGAACAAATGTTTGGAAGATATTTACTGGACATGTTTTAGCGGTAATTAAGATGACCGCAAGAAAGTTGTCTCATCAGTACAAAATAACAACACCCACTTGTTTATAGCTACTGACATATTTCAAACTCTAGGAAATATAATCCAGAAATCAATTTCATTCTTAATTAAATTAGAATAATGCATGGAATCTAATGGAGACTAAATAGAGTTTAGTGTTTAAGGACAATTCTGAATAAATAAAAAAATTCCTTAAATCTAAGCTCAATATTAGTTCATCTTATCACTGACACAAGTAAAATAGTCTCCATGAATTCTTTTTATTTTTCCCTCCCAATTAACAATTCAATATAAACATTATCAACAGAAATCTATTTGAACTATTTGTTTCACATTATTACTATTTGCTTTACATGTCTAAGCATAAATGAACACAGGAAATTTTTTTAATATGCAGATATAGATACAGGTAGATTAAATATTTTGAACAATTTAACAACAGGCAGTATAATCCACAACATGAAGGAGTTAAATTTATTAATTACACGATTTTTTTAAACTTTGAAAATAAGTAGATGTGTTACTTGCTAATCAGTAATTACATATCTGACATCATGGAAGGACCATATAACACTAAAAAAAGAATTTTCTAAACTTTATTTAGCTGTATGACACATTTATTAAATTTAATAACTTGAAATGGTTCACTCCAACTGCTCTGATAATGCTTTGAAAAAGAAAATGCCCAAAAGTGATTTTTAGAAATTTCAAGTCATCAATAATGATAAACCATATAAATATTTTATCATAATAAAACATAAATATGTATTTTGTAATAACCAGATTGTTATAATACTGTAGATTCATTCAGATACTGATAATTAACTCACTTAAATATGGATTATGTAAGAGCTAAATCCGTCTATCGGTGCATCTTTCTTTGGGCCTCAAATATTAAATAACTTACCAAGATCATAATAAACTCTTGATGCCATTGGATGCCTCAATTTTAATAGATTAGAATGGTTCAGTCATTTAATGATATAACCTAAAAATCTAAAAAGACTCAAATGACCAATAAGATTGTGTGATTAATATCAATGCACAAAGTCAAAACTACAACCATTTGAATGACAGAAATTTTCAATATATTCATATTGCATTTCTACTTTTGAAATATTGGTGAGAACAGTCTGCTCTTTATCTAAATCCTACATAATGCCACTATAATATATCAGTATGTACATCAACTTCAAATCAATATTACATTATAACCTTTATAAGAGACATATGTTGTACTTTGATAAACTTACATCGTTATGACTTATTCAACAGTTACACTAGATCAATACAAACTAATAATAATCCTCCTACAACATACACTTTATTACAGACTTAAAGGGAAACAAGTTACTATATAGAAATAAGATAGGCTGGCACTGCCAGGCAGGATACGCCCACATTTTCGAGAGATGGATAGAGAACAAACAATACGGAAAGTGATTTTTCCTACATCATTAAGTCCTGTATTTCATACTGTATTGGGAGCAGCCATTTTGTTGGTCAGTTCCAGTCTGATATTCATGAAATTCGAAGTCGACAATGATTATGGTGTGACGGTACACAACCTAGAAATGTGACTTTTCGTCAAAATCGGATAAGAATTGTGACCTGTACAGAGTCAACAACCATGATATACCATATCTTTACACTATTCGCGTACAAACGGCGACCATTTCGTCCGGCAATTTTGGTACCATTTTCACGAAATTCGAATAATTCAGGAAGTTACGATCCGATATGCGCAAATACCGAAAGGAACCAAGATCTTTGGGTTATAACCATGCATTTCAAGTTTCATCAAAATCGAATTAAAATTGTGACCTTTACAGGGTCCACAACCTTGATATACCATTTTTTAACAGTATTCACGTACAAACGGTGGCCATTTTGTATGGCAATTTTGGTCTGATTTTCCCGAAATTCGAACTCAACCTTCCTTACGGTGTAACGGTAATATAATCAAACGTTTTTTTAAATCGGATAATAATTGTGACCTCCAAGCTAAAAAAAAAGGCGATTTTGCGTATAATCAGGGGCCATAATTCAGGAAGTTACGATCCGATATGCGCAAATATCGAAAAGAAGCAAGATCTTTGGGTTATAACCTTGAATTTCAAGTTTCATCACAATCGAATCAAAATTGTGACCTCCACAGGGTCCACAACCTTGATATACCATTTTTTAACAGTATTCGCGTACAAATGGCGGCCATTTTCGTCCGATTTTCCCGAAATTCGAACTCAACCTTACTTAGGGTGTAACGGTGATATAATCAAACGTTTTTTTAAATCGAATAATAATTGTGACCTCCAAGCTAAAAAAAAGGCGATTTTGCGTATAATCAGGGGCCATAATTCAGGAAGTTACGATCCGATATGCGCAAATATCGAAAGGAAGCAAGATCTTTGGGTTATAACCATGAATTTCAAGTTTCATCAAAATCGAATCAAAATTGTGACCTCCACAGGGTCCACAACCTTGATATACCATTTTTTAACAGTATTTGCGTACTAACGGCGGCCATTTTGTATGGCAATTTTCGTCCAATTTTCCCGAAATTCGAACTCGACCTTCCTTAGGGTGTAACGGTGATATAATCAAACGGTTTTTTAAATCGAATAATAATTGTGACCTCCAGAGGGACCACAAGCTAAAAAGGGTGATTTTTCGGACAATCAGGGGCCATAATTCAGGAAATTACATTCCGATAGCCGCAAATATCGAAAGGAACCAAGATCTTTGGGTTACAAACATGCATGTCAAGTTTCATCAAAATCGGTTCAAAATTGTGACCTCTATAGGGTCCACAAGCTAAAAACGTGATTTTTTGTACAATCAGGGGCCATAATCCATGAAGTTTTGATCCGATACATGCCAATATCGAAAGGAACCGAGATCTTTTGGGGATAAACCTATATTTCAAGTTTCGTCAAAATCGGATAAGAATTGTGACCTGTAGAGAGTCCACAAACAAATTGTGGACGGACGGACGTCCGGACGGACAGGGGCGACGACATAATACGTCCACATGAAAATGTGGGCGTATAAAAACAGGAAAGCTTCAAGTCCATGTTATACCATATGCAGTTCTAATTTGGCCCTGATAAATTTCCAACGAAATCTCAATCATTTAAACTAGCTGTGCCCAAAGCCTTCTCGTTACTCATTACAACACAGATCATGATTTTATATTCAAAAGCTTGTTCCTATGAAAAACTACTATGGTACAATATGCCTTCCCCCTTTTTTCGAATGGTCAATCTGCATTTGGACATTTATTATTAATAACATCTTGATAATTGTCATCTATGTAAGCCTTTTATGACAATATTCTTCGAAGTTAGACTCTTGATTATGTCAGAGTTTTCGTCTATTCATTACATAGACTTGTCCTATTTTACTGAGTCTAACTTGGGTCAAATTTAAACAACTAGGTAACCTCATTCACTATGTAAACTAGTCATATTCTAGAGATAGAATAGACAAGCATTAAAATGGCTTATCTCAACTACTGGAATGTCAGGTTAAAGCAATATGACCTTTATTTCATTAAAACTATCCTCCCCAGTATTAAAACAATGGGATTTACAGACTTCTTTGTTGTCATGAATAAATCATAGCCATTAGATCAATCTTAAATAATGAGTAAACATGTACATTATATTTATCTCCTCATCAGGGACCACTCTGTAGGACAAAACTTTGATGATGTCTCTCAAATTGAAAATTTCAGAGGTATAAAGTAACATGTACCAATAGCTTTATTATAGAATGTGGTTTTCCTGCACTTAAAAGAGTACATATATTGTTAAAAGATACTTATTCTTATATATTTGCAAATTATTACATCCCCCACCCCTCTCCAACACACATACACACATACAAATTAATTTGATTTAGCTTAAAGAATATTCCAAATTTGTAAAATTACTGAATCTTACAAATATAAAAAATAGGAAATACTCAAGTACAGGAGCTTAGATTGCATAATTAACAGCTAATTAATGACAATAAATTATTCTGACTGCATAGTCTTATTGTCTCTTTAAAATAGGTACCAAAGACACAAAAATTGACTTAAAGTTTTAAATAGGGTTTCCCATGTTAGAATTACTTCTTTTAAATGAAATTGCAATTGGTCAAGTGCACATACATATTACTTAACCTTTTCTTCTCTTTAACTTTTGAAATCATTTCAAAATTTATGTTGGTGAAGTATTTGGGAAAAAAAATGAAAATCATAGCAATATTGTTTAACATGAACTTCAATAACCAAGTTATATAAGTTTCTCACTGAATTCTTGTTTAAACCAGAAAAAAAAAAAAAAAAACATCACTGCCATCTTTCATCTAATTTACTGAATCATGAAGCGTAAAATAAAATACTTGATAAATGCCAATGCCTGTCCAGTCAAGTATATGTTTAAGTAAAGAGTTGGAGACGTCAAGGATTATGATAGAGAATATCGCTCCATTTAACAACAACAATAAAGTAAACGAGAGAGAGAGACTACAATATAATATACAGAAACAGTTTTATATAGCTAACTATGTTTACAAGTATATAAACCACATACCATGGATATTTTGAAACCTATAACCCCCCAAAACACATTCACCTTCAAAAAATCAGTTGACATGAAAAATGACAAGAAAAACAACTAATTTCACGCCTAAGATAAATTAATTTGCATATAATATTTTCTATAATTTGTTAATTTAATTTATTCAGAATAAAAATGTTGAGGTCAGACATGTATATGTAACTCACACCTATTCAGTACTCACTAAGAACAATAAACACTGACAGCCAATAATTTATATAACACAATTGCCCAATCACCGAAATGACAAATATAAAGAAGGCAACAAAAAATCATATTTTGTGGAAAGAATCTCACAAGTGTGCTGTGATTCATATAAGATTTAGTGTCCACTTGAAACACAAACTAGGTCATTTGGGGACTAACATCTGGTTCAATTTTATTTCATTAATTCGCAAGTGTGTGGTATCTTTAGGAGTGGGTGGGGGGGACACAAGAACACAGAGAAAACCCACATAGGTGCACAGGCAACAGTACTCCTTGTTACGTACAAGCAGGGAATCAAAACCACGCCATCTGACTCAATGTATGACGGATGCAATGCGCACACGTTAATCAATTGAGATGGGTTCACAAGTCCGCAGCTATAAGAAATACTATAAATTTGGGTTACACGCGGTATCAAAAAACTTAATACAAAGCCTAACCTAACCCCTAATAATAGATATCGATGGACTTATGAACTATGAAACCATGGACTAGTGAGCATTGCCCAACCAACCGCCCCACCCCTAGAGCCGAAATAATGGTTGACAGATTATATCTCAACCAGTGCTAGGGTATGTCAATTTTCATTTCAAATTATAATTAAATTGAAATTTACCCATTACTATTTTTAGCATACGTTTGCGTAAAACACAAAATAAATTTCCTGGTATAAGTACATATCAAACACTATAAAAATAGTTATCCTGTGATACACAATAACAATGGTGTATCACCAATCCTATATTTAGATATTATCTTGATATTTTCATTAATATCCTGTAGTAATTTCTATCATAATAAATTTATATCCTGTTGACTAGTTGTCATACTCTTGTGGTCAGTTAAACAATAAATATCAGAAGACTAATATATTCTTGATCCATTAATATCCTCCAGCTGCTTGCCTCTATGACCCTTTTATTCTTAATGTGAACAGTTAACATTAGAAGTAGAGCCCAGGTGTTGGAATAAATTATTGATGCTTGTTGCTACCATTTATAATTAGTTTATTCACCTTCCGTCATACACAATCATTAAAACTGACTGTACTGATTCTATATCAATCAATTTACATGAACAATATTGAATTTTCTAATAATTAGCTTTGACTAATGGATATTGACCAATTACAATCTCAAAATGTTTTTTTCTGGCTCATTAGACTTATGTTGATCAGAATAAATATGTAAACAAGTTATGGAAACTTATACCTATTCTTTCTAATATCTGATATGACTTTTGGTGTACATAGTTGCAGGGGGTTTGATGGCCAAATGGTTAGCACATGCAAGCTGTATCATAAAGCATGTCATTGAGTCAACTGGCATTGTTTTGAATCCCCGGGTGTACGTGACAAGGAGTAGGCTTGCCTGTCCAACCTCATGGGTTTTCTCTGGGTCCTCCGGTTACCTCCCAATGCTAAAGGCCCCTACGCGCAAACAAATTATCGAAATAAAATTAAACCATGAGTTGGTCTCGAAATGACCTAGTTTGTGTTAGGTGAAAGTTAAACCCCATTTCACAGTACCTACATGTGAATTTAATTTTGTCAATTCTGATTATGTCCATGTAGATCTGTCCAAACTTCTGAAATTGACCCTCTTAGAGTAATGAGTTATCATTTGCATTTTAGCTAAAATATCAAACTTTTTACAGTTTAATTCATACTAATATGTATCCAGATTGATTATTTAACATTTAATTAAGAAAACCAAATCAAAATACCAATGCTTGATAGGTTTTTGATAAGTTTATTCCCGCGAAGGCGCAGTTATTGACCGTAATGGATTAAAGAAGGTCATTTTCGACGACTTCGTGGGAATACAGCCCTAAGGATTAAAATGGATTAAAAACGTAACAATGGTGTTATAGATTGTTACAAGAATTTACACTTTCATAATCCCCACCGTAACCAATTTACCAAAATTTTAGCATTAGTTTTGGGATAAGAAATAAAAACATAACTATACTATAACAAAACTTAATTTAATTTGTCAAACAAGAAATAAAAACAGTACTATACTATAACAAAAATGAATTTAATTTGTCAAATAAGAAATAAGAACAACTATAATATAACAAAAATTAGTTTAATTTTGCCAAATAAGACACCCTGTCTAAATACTAGACAAAAGTTAATTCATCTTCCTCGTGTCTTTGTTTCAATTCCTGGAGCTTGCTTTGAATTTGAGCATACTTATATCTTTTCTTTGGTGGTTCCTGACCCCCAGCATACTGCACAATTCTAATCTCATTAAAATTTTGTTCTTGTTGCAAAAATATGATCAAGTCAAAAACGTTCGAATGGGCTTTTCGTCATGTATTGTAGGTAAAATATTCTGGGGGTTACAAAGCTGAATTTAAGTTGTGCTTTGGCCATTGTAGAATATTATCTGAATTTCGGATAGTGTAAAGGGATTTTATATCTTTAAAAATGACACTGATTGTGTGAGTGAGCGAATAGGTGAATACTATTTGGGTGATTTGATGATATTCATCGTTAATTGGCAATTGGTGGATAAAATTCAGAGTTAACAGAAATTCATAAAATCTTTAACACCGTTAATTGGGTCCTAATAACAACATGTCTCCCTTCAAATGAAGGCCGACAAGTTTATATCTGCGCCTTCACCGGAAGGATTAATTTTGGTCACGCTCTGTAACTGCGCCTTCGCGGGAATACACCACTTGATAATGTCCGGGATTGAATTCAATCAGATTTAAAACAGTATTACGAATTTTTGACTGAACACTGAAATCATTTTTGGACTGGAATTTCTATGATACATTCATCTCTCACAATATTGTACTTTGCAAGGAATTCATATAGGGCAAAATAATAAATCAGGAATTAAACTAAGAACACAAAATCAAAATACAAACACAAGACAATGTCCCAATTTGAATTTAAAACAGGCAAACAAAAAAAAATGGTGACAACCTTATTACATAGCGGGCAGCATAAATCGATGAAACAATTCCATATATCTGCATAAATACTATGGGGAATTGAAGATTTCAATGAAGGAGAAGATTATAAATTGAATAGAATTTGGTGGTAATGAGAATTTCAGTTTACAGCATTTTAGTTCATTGCGATCACATAGAAGGCAATACCTTTTCATAATGATAGTATATAATAAATATGTTTTTTTTTTTCAACATTCATTCACGCTGCATACAAAACATGCTGAAATAATCTACAGGGCAATAACTTATCATAAAATAATTCCCAGAATGACAAGGATTAACCACTCTGAATCAAAGCTTCAACAAAATAACTGAAATAGGATAAATCTATGACATGGAAGTATGTAACAGTTCCTTCGAATTGTGAATAGGAGTGCATTGACCACACTAATTTCTCACCTTCATTCTCGCATTTTATCTGTTTCTCCAAATAATATAAGAGTATACAGTGAAATCTTGCTTAACAACCAATTCAGCATCTTGATTCAAAATGCTATATCAGATCAGTGTTGTTATCACCAAACGGCGCTGATAATTTCTTTTCCAATATTACATCCAAGATTTCTTCTGAGTGGCAATAGAACAACCATTTTGGTACTTTTGATTCAGAGTGGTCTGATAGGTGGAATCCTGTACATTACAGGCAGAAAATTGAACTTATGGAAACTTACCACATTGTAGTCATTGTACATCGGTAATTCATATAAAGGGTCTGTTGATTGACTGAGTTCCTTTGTTGAGTTATAATTAACAACCTTTGTTGGGATTGGTGCTGGGAAGGTGTCCCGGGATGTGTTGTGGGATAGAAAACCGCCATCGCTGTAAATTTAAAAAGACAGTTTAAAATCCATCAATGATTGATTATTACTTATCTCCTGTAATTGTAAAATGACAAGATATTCTTTAAAATAATCCATTTCTTACATTTCAATAAGAAAACACATATTGTCTGCAACATAAGAATAAATTTTCTGCTTATAATATTTGCATGCCATTTCATCAGGTTTTTTTTAAAGTAACTGAATTTTAATTTCATAATCTATGTTTTTCCAAGAGGGAAAAAAAACATTATCTTCCTCTTCTACTTAGTTCCTTATCAACAATAAAATGTTGTTTATTTTCTTAACAAGATTCATGCTCACATTAAATAAGAGTACATATTATTAGACTTTTCCTTAAAAATAATGTATGCATCCTAATATACTGGGGGACAGGCTATTAATTGATTTACATGTAGTTTAAAGGAACACCAGTATTCCTGCCATCACTGACATAATTTGTGTACTATTTATACCCAGTTGTAAAGCGGCCCAGACATATTCAATTTTTTCGTCTAACCAATGTCAATTAATTGACGAAATTGACCTTACCCACACACGATCAATGTTTTAGCGTCAATTTCAATTCATGATGAAAGTATTTCTGGCACTAGCACACAAGTTCAATTCATGATGAAAGTATTTCTGGCACTAGCACACAAGTTCAATTCAATAATATTTTGAATGATGCATTATCAGATACATCTTAATGTCCCCCCAATCTAAGCTCAGAATATTTTAAATCATGTATTATTAGTATGAATGAATAGTGATCTACAATCAAAATATACAGTCACGTTTCCAACAGAATGAGGAAGAAGGCTCATTTTGTAATCAAGATTGGTGTAATTAATTCCTGCTGGTTTTTCACTCCTCAAGTGTTTTTATCGTGTCATTTTCCTAAATCATAGATACTAACTTGTGTTTCATTGATGATTGACAAGCAATGCAACACATATTCTTGTAAATGACATTAAATTTGTATAGAAAGTTTAATTAAAATCTAGTGACATTTAGCATACCAGTCTAACACCATTGCCAATTGCCATGCACAGGTCTATATGATTCTTTTAAGTTTATTCCTCCTTATAAAATCAATTTTAAGTCCAAGTTTTATACGGGTCTGTGAAAAAAAATTCCATTAAAGATGAAAATGTGAAGATATAGCCTTTTTATGGAACTGAAAATGATAAGTCCGAAAATTTTTTCATGGAGTTACTATCAGATAGATGCTTAGGACTGGAATAAAGGAACCACAGTGTTTTTATATTGATGTAAGCACACATGGTACAGTTTCTATAAATTACTTCAGATATCATTTAGTAAATTTGTCAGGAAATTTAGATTTCTTTATGAACTTTTGAGTTGAATTAGAATGTACTGGTCCATTCCATAATTGTGACAGAAACAAATATATTGATCTATATTGTATTAAGAATGTCATTAAATAATTGTATTCATTCCTATAGTGTAAAATTGTGCATAGCAGTTCAGATTATAGATTATAAACTTACCTGTAAATGAAATGATATAATTGATTTATAAAACTTAGAGGATAATTTTTATCTTCAAGTTGATCCATTTTATTCACTTAATCCAATTTCACAATTTTGCCAATGTAACAGTTATCAAGACACAGGATGCCTACTTCCTTATAATAAATTCTTTGATCATAATATCATTTTCAGTTATGCCTAAACTAATTGTCATATGGTTTTAACTAAATAAAGATGTGGGTGGGGGGTGGATTAATAGAGTATTGTGATAATTTGTATAAATCTTATAATAATCATCCCTTTGATTTTCGATAAAACTGGGTTTCCCTAAGAAGACTGTTTTTGGTATTTTTGAAATCAATTTAGGGACAATAGAGCTTTGTTATAATTTGTATAATTATTGTCATTATCTACTTGATTTTAGAGAATTGGTCCTAAAAAAAGAGAGACTGTTTCAGAGAATAGAATTTATTTTCAATTAAACTTCATGCATGGAATAATAAATTTAACTACCCTACCTACATAAATTTAAACCAGTATATAAAGTATAATATTCATGTATTATATGTAAGATGAGAATATAAGTTAACAAACTACATGTATACTCCCACACAGTAAACTAATAGCGTGGGTAAGATACCAGCAGCAAAAATTCACAGAAACATGCATAGAAGGCAAATATTCTATTGTATTCTTTTCTATCACATAATATCTATATAATATATATATAGTACATTGTACTTTCAAATACATAACACAATGCCGTAAAATCATCTATATATCCTCTTTAAAGTAACAACAAATAACAAATGATTTTGCGAAAGATTTCATAATATCCACAAGACTGATTAATTCCTTGTTTTTCGAAGAGCTTGGCATGAATTATTCACAAAATTATTAATACAATATTGCCCCCTGGGTATTATGTAAATGTTTATAGCTTCTCATTCTGTGATATCTACAAATATCTACAGCCATAAATATATACTAATAAGATAATTACACTTATGGTTATATATAATTACTAATAATTACATGTGCCATTAATTACAAATTTCTTGCTTAAAATAAATGGACTCAAGGTAGCTATAACTGCCTATTGGGGGTTTGGGTTAGGCTTTCAATTATATTTCAATAAACTTGAAAATAGCTAAATTTGTGCCTTGAACATCATTTGAGCAAATCAGAATAAACACTACCAGGGCAGAATACTTAAATGGACCATCCCGATAAGAACAGAGTATCAAAATTTAAAGTCCTAGTATTTATGAAATTTATGGACCAAAATATAAATGCATGGTGAATGACCCCTGTACTGTACTTGATAACAAAAGGTAAATTTCACCTACATGTACATATTATTTCTATAGAAAAAAATTCTGGTTTTATCCAGATACTGTATAATACAAAGGTCTCCATTTCCAGATGAAGACTGTCAGGTTTAGGTTATTTACTAGCGTATCACGAATATTTGGGTACTTTGTCGGCCTTAGGTAATGGGTTTTAAGGGATTTTAAAGAGCACATAAAATGAGGAAACTCAATTCATCGAGCTTATAAACATTGGTTACCATATGCATATTACGGCAGTTTAACGTCGATCTGATGAAAATTAATTCAGATATCGTCACTCAAAGTCGCAAATATAGACCTCCCGTAAAAACGACTTGCCCAATTATTGAAAACACTCTTAATCCCCTCAGACGCCAGTGACGTCACAGTGACCGAATGCATATTCAGGATGTTTATTCCTTAATTACCTATTTACACCCGGTGTGTGTATTCGTTAACGCGTGACTGATTCCTTAATCCCCCTAATTAAATAACAATTGACTACGGAATAATTTGTTTTGTAATTTAGAATTTGTTTTATAAAGACAGTTGTTCTAGCCATATTCCCCACGTGTTTTTTTTTTTTTTATCAGAATAAGCCGACCGTAAACCAACAATAATTGGCTTCTGATTGAAACAAGATTGGTGTGAAATTGTTATAGCCAGCGCTACGGACATCTTTTAAGCCGATAAAAATAATCAATTGTCGGCTTTTAAGAAATGAAATGGTTTCAAATAATAATCATTAGGGGTGTAACGATACATCGAACAATCGATGCATCGCGATAATTTGACTGTCGATAGTGTATATCGATAGTAAAAAGAAACTATCGATAAAAATTGCGATAGTCAAGCAAACTATCGATAGCTTCGATAGTTTGTAATAGCGAAAGTAACATGGCTCAAATTCACTCGTATTTGTCGGATAATTACTCTGTAATTATAACAAAAAGCTCCGTTATCACTAAAATAGTGTTACACGATCTCAATGTCACATGGAAATCTTCGTCTACCATATAAGGCAAGGCTTACTAAGAAATGTGATTTTGGCGCGAAAAAGCTGAAATTGGTCACGTACGCCAATAACAGACATGGTGAAAGCATGTCGCATATGGCAGGAAAGTTGGCTATGCCTTTTTTCAACAAATTACTAAACTACCAATGTAATATTAATAATATACAATTTTATATAATATAAAGAAAAAAACCCAATTTACTTTATTATTTAATTCACAATCAGAATGCGACGTTACCGTGTACCTGAGATACCAGCTTAGGAGGCTCTTCTATTCGCCCCCCTCCCCTTTTGCCGCACCTTTAGAAGACACATGTTTTTATCTGAACCGTCTTGTGTCGTTTCATTCTGTCGGTTTATTTGTCGATATGACTACCGATAACCGTGTTAAAATGTTACGTACTGATTTATGGGCTGGAGATGTTGATCAACTAGTGAATTGTGATCTATTCTAGTCACAAATATATAATCTATTACAACTTAAGACGAGAAAGTTCGGCTTTTGAAAATGCTTTGACTTATATAGTAAAGTGATATGTAGCTTACGTGTAAAATTACTAGTTAATGATTACGCCAGTCAAATGTTAATTGGACCGACAAATACACACGTGTTAACTGGCGGTGTGTATACAGTGATATATCGTACAGATAGTGATATATTGTATAGATAATGTGTATAGATTATGTGTAGTGCCTGTGACGTCACCAGCCAATCAACCGGATAAAGGTTGTAATTGAAAATTTGAAAACCGTTTTTGGCTGTCTGATGTTTAAACGTTAATATCTCAATTAATTTTAATCAGATTGGAGTGAACTTGACGTAAAATGAATGTAGTAACCCTTAGCTATCAATATATGCAATTAAAAATTATTATTTTATGTGGTCTTTAACACAAATTAAGCAGTTTTATTCCCCAAAAAGTTATCGGGATTGGCCCTTTAACAATTTTTTTGAAACCCTTCAATACGTTGGAAAATATCTCAAATTTTCCTTTTAAGATGCCTTCACCAAGTTTTAACCATTTCTTGTCCAATAAGAACTCAACAGAGCCAATAAGTGTAGACCCCAAGTGGATTATTATATTATGTTTCAAAAATTCTACAATCATTCAAAAGCCTTATACATTTTTTGTATGGCATACAGTTGATCACTACATTAAACACACAAAATAAAAGGCAATGTAGGACAACTGCACAATAAAAAAAAGATTGAACAGCATGAAAACAATCAGAACAAATATTTGCTTCTTGTAGCTCACAGAATCATATCCAATCTGTTTCACAGAGAATTACTTACGAATTATCTCTGTAACAGATGACTGTCCACAATACGTGTGTTGACAGCACGCGGCGTTAGTCACTGGCTCAACAGCTCGTGCAATGTTTATTTAACACCTAACTGCTTCGGGCAAAATACCCATTTACACTAAATAGGAAATATTTTTTAAATACAAATACTTCAAACGTCTTTATTTTTTTTTCTTTTACCTCAAAAAATGTTTGAGAATTTAATTTGTCAGAGTAAAAAAGTTAATATGCCGTACTCATTAAGCCTCGTCGATGTCATGCGGCCAAGCGAATATTCACTGCAGGATCAGTTTGAATCATATCATGCAATCATTGAAGAGTTATCTCCCATTTAAGACTATCCATAATTTTTTCCAAAAATAAAACATTGTTTTCACATTTACCAATCCTTAGAAACATTATTAGTTAGTACTTCGGAATAAATGTTGATCGAACAGTACTATTTTGAATGGCAGTAAATAGATTAAGTGGTTGAAAACAAGCAGACAAAAATAGATAGACAGGCAGATGGTACCAAAGAAGAACGGTACCATAATGAAATGCATCATTTGCTAAGACACAAGATTATTCAAACCATTTAGCACTATAAAGCCGTACACATATTAGGTAACATTGAAACATAAAGTAAATATATCTCCAAAATAAAATCTTCCATAACATCACCTGCTCGACATGACAGTACACTTAACAGTCTCTTGAAATATCATGTAGGTGGAAGCCATGTTGAAATTCCAATGTTTGGCAGGAGTTCTTTGTAACCAAGCCAACTACCGTAATTACTGTATCTAATGCACCTACACTGTTGTAGAGTGGTTGTCAAAAGATTAAATACACATCTGTTTTGATGTCATAAATTTGAATCTATTGTAGAGTAACATGTTACTTCTGTTTTCAATGGAATTTAAACTTTGCGCAATACTTAGATGATTTGAACATAACACACATGTAAATGACATCAATATCTTAGGAAGGGAAGTTTAGCCCAGCTGTGGTATCCCCAATTGCCATCAATACGGAATATTTTGAGTGAATTGCTTTCTAGTCTGTAGCTGTAAATCCTGATAAATTCTTCACAGGATTTGAAGTTAATTATTATCTCACATTACATTTTACAAATGTGGTAAATTCCAATATTTTGTCAGGGATAAAACACAGACTTTTTAAAGTTAAATACCCCTCAAAACAACTTCATTTTGGTTAAGTTAGTTGTTGATAGATGACTGTGTTAATATTTATACAAATGTACTTCAATGTACATGTATACTGTTGGATGTTCACAGCACTTCTGTGTCACCAGTAAATAGCTTATTATTTAATATCAAAATAGTTTCAGCCATACACAGCTTTAAGCGAAAATTGTTTCATTTAATTAACAAATTAACACACTGTATGGTGCCGCATGGTGGAAACTCTTTTAATATACTAGATAATAAATAAATATTCTGAACAGATAAAGATCTATCGTGATAATTTCAGACATCAAAAATGTAATATTCAATAGCAGTTTTACTGTTCTGCTCCTACAGGGCTAATGAAGATGGACCTACCTACATCATGCAGTGTGCCAGGAGGGAATTTTGGCCAGACTGTGGTGCTATGGCCTACTCTTATTTTGAATTCAACTGACATGGCTTTTTTTTTTAGGTGCAACCAATGTGTACATGGGACCTCAGTTTTTGTCCCATCAGAAAGACTATACATTGTCCCTTTCCCTACACAACAGACAATGGGGAACCAAGTTGGAAAATCCTGATGATTTTTCTCAGTTAATGCAGGAATCAAACATGGGACCTCCAGGTAAGCAAGCCAACATCCTACTCACTGAGCCACACCCAATAGATGACAAGATTCATTATAAATAACAAAGATGTTTTGGAAACAGCTATAGAAAAGAACACATTTGCATGAAAAAACATTAAGAATTTTTGATCTTCTCTGGTACATAACTGAGAATACACAAACCATGGTTTAATTGGAAGCAGGAATTAGACAAATGCAAGCATAACAAGGTGGCTCAGAATTAACTTCTACCATAATCTGTTGTGAACACATACAAAATGTATCAAATAAAATAAAAATAGTGCCATGCCATAATGTAAAAAAGGAATCATATTAGTATGTAATATGTTAACAGGTACAGTTAGTGTTAATCAAAAACATATGGACAAAAAACGCTTTATTATGGACTATTAGTTCATTAGGCAGTAATAAGGAGTATATTTGTTTGTTCTTTTTCAACTTAGCTTAAAATGGTACAAATTAAGATTAAAACTAAAAATGTCCAATGCAAAAATCCATTTAAGATATCAGACAAACTGATCTAGACAATATTATGAACACTGTATCAGTACTGGATATACAAAAATCAAGCTTTCACTGCTGTATGTCTGGTATAAATTTAAGTGTTTTTTTTAAAGATTTTTCAATACAATTATGATTAAGAATATTGTCATCTATCTTTTTACTGTCCTTTTAAGCATCATTTTTGTATGTAAAAACAAATGTTTTTTTTTCCCTTTTTCAAAATATTAAACAGGTTCTGTCTCTTCCACCAAAAAATTTTCAAAATGTTGTTTTTGTATCTTTTTAAAAATATATTCGTCTGGACATCAGATTTGAAATAAGAATGAAGAATCAAAGAACAAACAATTATTCTATAAATATTTGCCACTCATATTAATCAAAGCAACGTAAAATAAAATATACTAAATAAATACTCTACCAAGCCTGAACATAAGGGCTGAAATAATAAGTAATACAAAATATATATCAAAACGAAAATTATCTGGTTAGAAATCAATTAAATAATCTAAAAAAATTATGGAAATTGTTAAACATCCATGCATTGTTTCTGTCTGCACTGGACGACTTCAATCCAATAAGAGTTGTTTCCCCTTGATTTCAAAATGAAAATTGAATTAAAATCAAATATGAGAGAAGGCGTCTACCGAATTAACTCTCACCCACCCTTTACATTACATTATAATTAGTTGATGCCTGAATCTGAATTATTTTTTTTATTAAAGTGATATTGTCAGATATTACAGTCACCTGTAATGGTAAAATAATATGAAGTCTCAACATGTTCCCTTAAATAGGAATTGCCAATGTATAGTAAGTCAATAAATTAGATAAACATACATAAACATGCAATCAATAATAAGATACATGTATAAATACTAAGATTTAGTAATCTAATCACACATTACATAACTAATAAATAACTCTTTTATTAACAAGCTAATCAAATTATATAAGCAAATGTCTACTGGTTACAAATGAAGGTTATAATGATAATTTGACATAAAATAATTATTAGCTTCACTATTACTATTATAACAATATTTCCTATTTTGCTTCTGGACGGTCAGTCGACTTGAAACATTTCAAAAGCTAAAAAACTTGTCCATTGCCGGAAATAGCATTGAGAGTGATTTAAGCCATAGATAGCAGTGTATTAAATTTTATTTAAATGAGATTTGATTGCAAAGATGATTGATATTTACAAAGTTCATCATGCTTTCCAAAAAATATATCATTTATGACTGATTCTCTCTGTTTTTAACTTAACTTTGGGTTGTAAAATAATTTAGGCACCCATACGTTTTGCTGAACCAAATTTGCCCACGATACTGTCTGATATATATCTTCTCATATTGTCAGCATGAAAAAGGTTAATTGGTCTCTGGAACTTTGTATCCTTACATTCCTGTTTTATCATATATTGCTTAGTGTTCTATTAAATTACTTTGGGGAGATATGAATATTAAATGTTTATGTCATCCAAAACACAGAATGTTCACAATAAATTTGGTAAATCATTTGACAGAAAATGTGAAAATGTTCTGCAAAGTTCTATGATGACTTTATGTAGTTGGTGAAGTTTTAAGACACTCAATACAAATTCCCCTCATAAACCCAAATTAATGTGTTTTTTTTTTAAAAAAAACGATTCATTACATTTTTATGCATGGACAGGACATACCCTTCAGACTATCCAAGTTCCATCAAATTCAAAATAATCTGATCAAGTTTATTAAACTTTGTACTAAGTTTGCAATATGTCATGAGGAAAACTTTGAAGATAATCTTTGTCGAATTCCAACATTTTTCTTGAATGTGTACACCGACATATACATGGGACCTCATTTTTTTGTATCATCCAAACGACTAGTTGATGTTACTTGCAAGACCCTTAGCACAGCACATCTAATAACCGGAAAGCATGAAAACTATACTCTGAAACCATGGGAACTTTCTCTGCCAACAACAGGATCGAATATCGGACAATCTGGAGAGAGTTATAGTTATACCCACTGAGCCACAGTAGTTCACAGTGGATTTTAAAATAATCCTAAAAGATGTGTATTTCTCCATTACTTTATAAGAGAAACCATTAACAGACAGAGTACCAGTATTAGCATACAGAAAACCTTTAATCTAGTAAAATTGGTATATACGTAGAGAAATCTTCTTAATATGACATATGTGTTTCCTATCTAGAGTAAATGTCAATCACTAAATAAATCAATATACTTAACCAACGGACAGATATTACGACATCATATTACATAATATAAGTATAAGATATAGTTAATAAAGATTTATTACCATGTATATATAATACTATGTAATATATACCACATAGTTGGTAAATTATATTTACCTCAATAAAACATTTATTAGATTTACTCTTAACACTTTGACTTTTTTTTTCACACATTCTTCATAAAAAAAGGCTCTTTTTACAAAGATGAGAAAGCTAGAAATTATCTGCTAAAATTTACAAGAACATGTCAGGTGACCCTAATCTCCATGTCAAGTGCAATAGCAATGTTTTTGACCACTAAATACTCAGCCCTCGGTATCAGGTAAAACCCAGCAAGGGAATGCTTCATAGAAGTGGTGTAAGGTGTTCTAGACTAAAAAGATATGTATATCACACCAAGAAAATCAACCAAATCAATGAAAATCAAAAGATAACTGTGGATAACTGTGCTGCCCCAAACTTTCACTATCAAAATACATGTTGACCTTTTACATCAGGGCAATTTTAATCAATTCTTAAAGCAACATCGTGCATATTGTTCACATAAAAAGCTACCCTTAACAACCAGATTAAAATCAGTCCCTATTTGTTTTAAATCTCAATAAAGATCACATTGTACACAATTTCCAGACTTTATTCAGGGTATTACACCATGCGTTATGTACGTAACTTTCAAGCGATCAATACAAGATTTAATTCTTACCTTCCACAGATTAAACTAGCACTTTTCCCCATGTAACTTTCTCTTATATTCACTGTATTTAATCCAATTGTTCTTTTGTTTACTTCAACAATAATCCATGCTATTCTACTTATCTTAACATACACTCATAAACAATACTGCATAATATTGTAAATTCACAATCATCCGATTGTGAACATCATTCAACAAATATATGCATAGATAGAATACCAATGAAGTGAAAGGTAAGGCCAAGGGAGAGATTTCTGGATTAGAATTTGTCACTAGTTTTAAGGTGAGTATGTTCACTCTTCTCTTCACCAATTTCTCAATCCACCTATTTGCTTTTAATCCAATCACCTTGACAAACACAAGAGCTTTACTAAACCACTGATTCTGTCACAGTTTATAATAGACTAGTCCGCTAGCCAGGTGAGACAGGTAGTCTAGTAATACAGTTTACCGTATTATACTTCTATTGTATTTCAGCATTCGGGTAGGTAAAGTAAGCGTGCCTTATCCCAGTTTTAAACCAACCACTATGTAATACACTGTTTAATATACATGTTGGAATGACTTAATGTTGAAACCAACATGATTAACATAACCTCATGGTCAGTCTTCTCATAATACTGTTACTTAATTATACTAAAAGCAAAGTACATTCGAAAGTGATAGGCTTAAATCAGTTACAGCCTCAATAAGGATTATGATTATCAAAATATTTTATCACAGAATATTTCTTTACCCCAAAAATGACATTTTGAATTAAAAAAGATAATTGTCCCAAGACTGTCCCAAGATTTTCCTAAGAAAATCAGATGAAGAATCCTACTTGTCTTGTGCAAACCATTACAGGGCATAGGCAATGACGTAGCCCTGAAAACAAAGATACTATTTGCACTACAGCAATTCCTAATTTTGTCAGATGTTATTAAATTGCATAATGATATGAAGATCACACAAAAACAATACAAAGTAATATATTAATTAACAGACTTCACAGGAGAAAGCCTGTATGAACAAACTACTTAAAGGGGCATTATGGAAGATTAGATAAAAAGCTGGTAGTTCTCGCTATATATAATATTTTTTAAAAATAGATAATTTAAAGGGAATATGTTGAAAATTTCAGTCAAATTACTAAAACTGAACTAAGATACCCTTGTTATCATAATAACATTGTGGCCTTGAATGTCATTACTACCATTGTTACAATAAAAAATATAGTCTTGATTACCCATTTTTACAGCAGTTTAGATTTAAATCTGTTGAAAATCTAGACATCAAGAGTTGATTATGGTCTTAGTAAGTTAATTATTGTCGAATTCATTATATATATGCATAAAGAAAGGCCTGCAATAGGCAGATTTAAAATCCCTTCTACTTAGACATTTTTTTATTCCAAGGCATAAAAAAGTTCTCTCTAAAAAAAACACTGCATTCATCAGCATCTTACTCATAGAAGTTACACAATGGAAGCTAATTATTCACGATTTGGGATATATCATTTAGTACAAACGGGTGACAGCGTACCATATCTATAGGCACTTTCACGATAATTTCAAGTTTTGTAAAAGAAAATGCAATTAGTCTCAGCTCGTTATTGAGTTTGGGCATTAACCTGTTAACTGAAATTTTTAAAACCTTAACTACCCCATATTGTGAAATTAATTAGACGAAAAAGGTCATTTTTGGACCTTTTTATTCCTGATTGGGGAGGGGTCGTATTTAGTGGGTGGGGGGGGGGCAGAGGGTACATTGCACCCCCAGAAAAATAAGACGCCCCTCTGAATTATTTGCTAGTGACTTCGATTGTGGTAGTCCCCGCGCTCAATAAGTTGAGCATTATATTGGCACCCACCACTCTGCTGCACCCCCACTTTTAAAATCCTACATACCGCCCTGTAGGCATTATATTATGCCCTACACACAGTGAGAGGCAGTTGTCTTTAGCAGTGGCAAGACCCAGAGAAAACCCAAAAGGTTAGGCAGGTGAACCTGTTCCTTGTTAATGGACAGAAACAATGGCATTCGACTCAATGACAGACCTTTAAGATTTAAACCTCACATATTAGACCATTCAGCTACCCAATTCATTTTAACACATTAATTACTGTATTGAAATCTGTTTCTATTTTGAAACAAAAACATCTTCTAATAATACACAATTTGAAGTTTTGAATGTCAAAAACCTCATAATGTATAATAATATGTACAGCATTTTAACATCTTGCTTTAAAGATGCCTTCCCATGTATAAACTATGTGATTTGATGATACATTTGCACTTAAAAGTCCATTTTCAGATTATTTTTGTCATTACTCGCTGTTCATTTACCATAAATATCAAAGCCCAAGCACATGTAAATTCTTGGAATATCCTTTGACAACTTCTAGATCCGCTGCTTAATTTCTGGGTCTGTTGTACTTTTAATCTCTCATTGTTCTCACAACCACGAGCCATTTGATCAAGCATTCACTTCTTCACGCCAGCAAAAAGCAGAAAATGATACTCTAACATCTTTGTCTTGTGTGCACGCCATAGTGTTTTCCAGGACATACAGTATTTTTCAAGTAAGATTGGGTGTCTCTACTTTCCATATGTACCTATATGAATTTGTCATAGTTTTATTGGAAATAAGTTCACTGTAATGTATCTTCAAGTGTGATCTAAATTATAAATATTTTAAGACCCCAAAAAGTACAAATCACACAGTAAAGTGCCGTGAAAAGGCCTCTACTGCGCGGTAATAGATTTCTATCGCATTTTCAAGCAAAGGTTTATGGAACTAAGGGAAGCAACCCTTTGCATGTAAACAAAAAAGGTTGCGACTTTCGGTTAGAGTTAATAAAGCACATGTTCCAAATACTCTTAAAATGCGTACCTAAACAACCAATTTATGGCAACAATTGTTGACATTTTCCCTTGTGTGTGTACAGCATTTAATACAAAAATTTCGAATGCAACACAACCTGGAACTTTAATTTCAAGATGGGAATACGCCTCGCCAATTCTGACTTACATGGAGCATTCTCTTAAATAAATGTAAAGGCTGATTTACAGTAACATGGGAGAAAAAAATCCTGCATATTGTGAGAGTAACCGATAAAGCCAGGGTTTAGCGTGATTAAATTTAAAGTCAATACTTAGTCTTTATGCAAAACTAATTTTTTACGTCCCCTCCCCCCTCTCCTTTCCTATTGTAGAAATACTTTAGAATCTAATAGGCACACCAATTATATTCCCCAGAATCGAAATCATTTGCCTGTTTTATCTATTACACGGCCATTTAATGTATTGTTGGGCCTGAAGTTGTATGTATCATTTCTAAATTAATTACCATGGGAAGTGCGATTTAAACATCTTTTTTGAAATCTACTGCCAAATCATGGTTGCTACTGTATTTTTTTTTACACTACCTTACTGCATTTCAGCTCTGAGGGGTTGACAGGTCTTAATATTAGGTAGAATAAATTTATTTATCGTGTTCTCTTTACTATATTACTATTTTAAATGCTAGCACACCCTGTCTAATGCACAACAATACCGATCAAAATTAATAAGTCAAATGGATCGACAGGTTTTTTTTTTTGGGACCCAGAAATATTCAATTCTAAATCTTTATCTTGTAAATACAAAAAATATACGTCTCAATGACAGTCATTTTAAAATCCTTTAGTTTATTTTATGTTCACTATTTCCTGCTGAAAATGTATATATATATATCATACATGTATATTTCACAGACATGTATATATTTTGACAGATAACAAGAAAAATAATACACAAATAGATCTAATTCTGTCAATCAAACTGTCAATTGATTTCGATATTTTTTTGTACCCTTTTCAACTAAAATCTTTTTATATACCCCTGCAGGCTATTTCAAAGTATCCCTGTTATATGGACAGCTCTAATCTTTGTACAAATTTTACTCTGATTCTGAACCAGTGTAATTAAAGCATTCACAGGTAAATGATATCCTAAATTATACTTTTCAGTCTGGCAAATGATACTTTGACCTTTTTTTAAAAAAACTTGTGCAGTGTTTACAACATTTGAGGGATGCCCTGGCAAATTGGAGTTTAGTGGTAAAACATACATATTGTACACAATGTGTATGATATAGGTACAATGCTTTTTAAATTATCCCACTTTACTTGTGGCCACTTCATATAATTTCAGCAAATTAAGGCCAAAATGAAATATATTATCGAATAGAAACAATTGTAATTTTTTAAATTAAATTCTTCTGGTATCCACATTAACATAGACACACAAAGTGCTAGTATATCAATAAAATACTTGCTGTAGTTTCTTGCATATAATATATTAGCATATCTATCAAAATGTGTTATATTCTTTTACTACACTATGATATTTTGTCATGGATGTCATTCAATAATCTGAAATAGACCTTACCTACATGTACCAGTCTCTCACAGTTGACAATACCTAAATAACGACTGCGTTTGATTCATGAATTAAAATTAAAGAGGGAGCTGAAGATTATGATAGATGGCACTCATTAGGGTTTCACACTGCGTAACTTGTGTGAAACACTATTGTTTTTGTTAAAATTATTCTTATTATTATTCTTCTTATTATTATTATTTTTTTTTTTCCAATTTGCTTATATCTCAGCAACTACTTGTCGGATCGATACAATGTCTTCAGTTTTACTGGGAAAGTGGGTGTGACTTAGAGATTAAAGCTATTCCCGGCATTCTGCGACATTGCGAAATGTCCGAAATCACCAAAAATGCCGTTTTTTGAAATATTGCCGTAATATTAACAATAATCATTATATTTTAGCATATGATGCTTTTTGACATAGCCAGAAACAGGGGACATAGCTATGTTACTTCTGATTTTTGATTTTCGACGAATCTTGGAAGATATTAGGCGCCAAATTTTGAAAATTTAAATTTTTACAAAAAACTTTTTTATTTATTAATATTTATATATGACATTTTAACCAATGTTGAAGAGTCATCTGATTTGAGCAAAAATGTCAACATTTTTTGTTTCCGTAATTTTCCTTGGCCGCTATTGGCTAATTCAGTTTTTCAGTCCTACATTAATTATTTATTGTTGGATTTGTATAAAACCATGTTCATATGTTCCGTGGTTCAAAATGTCATTTTTTTTGTTACCGGTAAAGTTTCCTGAAGGCACCGGAAGTGATGTAAATTCTGCAAAAACTACAATATTGACAGTTCGGTACCACTTTTTGAAAGCAAATACTATTTTCTACAAATCTGATCTTACTCAAAAGATGCGCCCTGTAAAGGTGCACAAAATCTCGGACTCAGTTTTTTTAATTTCGATTTTGTTTTCGGGCCATTTCGATTAAAAGGTAAAAAAAGGGGTAAAAATAAGCTATTTACAACCCATCCAGTGTCTTCATATATTAAAATATTTCTTCGATACTTTCATAAACTTGTAGCAATAATCCATACAAAGAGAATGTATGTGAAATTTAGTTCGTAATATGAGCAGTTGCCGAGAAATGGGCAATTTTGCATGAGTCACTTGTCACGTTATTTTGGCTGTAAAAGAATCAATTATTATTCGATTTTCAATTTCTTTTCACTGTCTGTTGCCTATTTCCACAGTCTACTATTCCAAACCATTTTAACACTTTCACTGTCACCGGAAGTGACGTCATTTAGGCAATAACTGGATTTTTAGCCTTAAAAATACATTTTTTATTCAAATGAGTATTATTTGTAATATTTTTAGAATTATGAAATTTGGTTCCCATCAACAAATAGAATGAACCCATACAATCATATAGATACCACAAAATGGTTTCTAACTTGTACGGTTGCAGAGAAATGGACGATTTTCCACAAGTCACTTTTTACTTTATTTTGGCTCTAAAAGAATCAGTTAATATTCGATTTTCATAAAATGTTCACAATATGATGTCTTATGCCATTTACGATTTCATAGAACTAATTTAAATTTTTTGGTATCACCGGAAGTGATGCCATTTTGGCAAAAACTGAATTTTTAGCCTTCAAAACAGATATTTTATTCAAATGAGTCTGATTTGTAATGTTTTCAAAATTATGATATTTGATTCCAATAAACAAATAGATTGGACCCATACGATCATACAGATACCACAAAATGGTTTCTAACTTGTGCGGTTGCAGAGAAATAGGCGATTGTCTACAAGTCACTTTTCAAGGTTTTTGGTCTATAAAAGTGGCAATTATTATTCTATTTACATAACATTTTCACTATATGATATCAAAAGGCAATTCGGATTTCATAAAACTAATTGAACATTTTCATTATCAACGGAAGTAATGTATTTTTGTCAGGATCACTTACAAGTAACAAAAGTATAAAATGAATTGATATTGCTGGATTTGGTTGATTCTGCGTCCAATTTATTTGAAGTGTGCAATGCTTATGGGGAAACCTGTTTAATGGTTTCATTGGTATCGGAAGTGACATATGTTCAAAGGTAACGTGGCACCGGAAGTGACATGTTAAAGGGTGACGGGGCACCAGTGAAACCCGTCATTCCTGCATGCAGGTCTAGTTATTTAATTATTTTCACACTTACTGTTTCATAAAGCATGGAGCAATCAAATTAAATGCATTTATCATTGTGATTAACCTGAACATTCGTGCTATAAAACTATACACCAGTCAAGACATTCACCATAAAAAATCTACAGCAAGTTTAAATATTATACCCCAAATAGACCCAGAGAATGCCGAACAATAACAAATTATATTTTTTTGAAAATACTGAAAGAAATTGAACATATTTTGAATATTCCTTTTTAAAGATTCAGCTTCACAATATTTTAATTTACCAGGGATTAAGAATCACTTAAATTATGATCAGAGTCGTAAAGTTACATTTTCACATACAATTTATCATACAAATCACCTTTATTGTTTATTTCCCATTTCATAAATTCAATTTCCTCAGGGCCATGAGAACATATTTCTTAATTTCCAGGTGTAATGGTATTCAATATCTGGAAAATGGATTTCATTATAAAAGAATGACTATGTCAATTGTCAATGACTGGCTTTAATTTATTTGACCATTAGTTTAGTAATAAATACTCGGTAGTGAGACCAAGCCTTGCAATATCTGCTAAGTTTCAGCTGGACATCATGTCAGGCTGAACTGATTTTCGGCCGGACATTTCAGATTTTCAGCCTGACAAATACCATTATTCTATGCAGTGGAAAATTCCCTCATATATTTGATATGTTTTAAAATACTTTTTACAGAGTTCACATTTTAGTGTAGTCACAAAACCATCGTCTACGATTCTTATTGTATGTAATTTTCGAACTACCGGTAGTGACGGCGACATCCCCGTTTAAAAATGTCATTCTGAGAGACATTAGACACAGTACCTATCTTAAAATTTTCTGGAACGGTCCCACTAGCCGGGATATCCCGTGCCCGAGGGTTGGGAAAAATAAGAAGTTATTTTATTCGATATGTTTTCAAGGCTCTTCTTTTAACATTCACATCGGATGTGTCTAATAAAGTGAGATATTTTAATTTTCGTATAAAAAGTCTCTCCCTAATTACACCCATAGTCAACTTGAACATTTTCTTGTAACATTTGAAATATTTTTACTTTTATTACTAACGATTTGTATAATTACATGTCATGCTAGGTGTGATTTAGAGCTAATCATATACGAAAGTAACGCAAAGCTAGCTGCTACACTACACGTAGGCTCGAATATAACCAGCGTAAAAAAGACGATTCTCAATATTATTCATTATTTTAACTTCATGTGGCCGAGATACATGTATAAAATGATATTTTTACAATGACTCGGGTCGTTGATATAACCAGCGTAAAAGAGCCGGTTCAAAAAAAAAATATATTTATCAGACTCCTCTGGTTAGGCAAACTTTATTTTTTAAAAAATATAATTGGATTCATATCTTCACCACTGCACAGTGCATATGACATCTGACTCTGTCAAAAATAGGTTAACAGCCCTATGTATTTATAATGAATTGGAGACGGCCTCTATAAGTAGACTAAATGAATTCAATTTAAGTTTACCCCCAGTATTCTATTATATACATCAGTACTAAGTTGGCATTTAGTTCATTTTGATTACAATGGCTCTATGAATGTTATCTGGTTGTTAAGGTATTAAAAAGATCAACCAGTCCCAATCAACCATGAAATTAACCGCTAAAGGAATGATATTGTTACAGAACAAAGACTAAAGGACCCCTGTAGTGTAAAGACTATTTGTATTATGTTGAAACCCTGGGTTGACAACCTGATATTGTGTTTTAACAGACTTATACTGTATTGTGTAAAATTGTTTCATGAATACTTGGTATTTAGTGGTCGCCATTAAGAATATGATATAGTATTTATAACACAATATATATTGGCTGTGAATATGAGGGGGTGAATATTCAATTACCAGTGATTAATATTCTGGTAATAGAGTTATTCACCATGTAATAATAGTATATAAAGTAAAGTACTTGAAAGAAAGATCAAACAGAGTATATTTAATAAAATCATATTCTGTGCACCTTTCCTTATTTACAAACATTTCGTTATTAATCATTTATTACTTTAGTGGTCTTTAATAAACTATTACAAAAAACTTCCATTCTATTGTTAATAATCTATGCATAAATACAATTTGTCAATTTGGCAAAAATTCCCAATCACATAGTACTACAAAAACCTTTAATCCCCTCTTATTGGATTAGATTAAGACCTGGCAGGAAGGTCATAAACCTTGTCATAAGTTCACTAAACCTACAACTTTGAGCTCCAAATTATGATTAAGAGAGTGGGGAATTATGAAAGCAAGGGCTGAGATACTAAAAATTAAAAGCAGTTTTTCAAATTACAAATATGATTGCACAAACAAGAAAACATACAAGTCAACAGTGTGGCTGATGTCACCCACCAAAATCAAATGACACATAGGGCCTATTATATATTTTTCAAAAGTATCAAGAAATCAAATTGCTTAACGCTCTGCTTACCCTGAGCAGAAAATGCTCTTTATCCAACTTAGAAAAGGTATTGATATTAAGAAATGATACATCAAATTTCATCACTCCCACTTAATTAGAACCAAAGTTATCATGTCCCAAAGCATCAAATAAGTAAATTGCTTACAATTACATCTCTACATTCACTAAGCAGAAAATGCTCATCTTCGAACTAAATCAAGGCATTGTCATAAAAAAACACTTACAGTACACCAAGTTTGAACATTGTAGCTCATTTTGAAGGAAAGTTTTTGTGTTCCAGGCGGACCAACAGACAATGAACGGCCGGTTGAACCTATTTCAATAGTCCCCTGCTTTCCTCAAATGGCAGGGGACAAAAACGGATCAAATTTACCCAAATAAAGAGTATTTTTTTAAATAAATGTTTTATTATAATATTGTTAATGTAGTGTATATATGCCTCATTGATTTGGCAATGTTTTTCTATGCCCACATTTTCCTGTGAGAAACCACCAATCAACAGAAATGGGTAATTACAGATAGTTTTATGGGATCAATGTTGACTAAGTCAACATACAATAATTAATAGAATATAATATCAAAAAAACATGATATATGTAGCGTTTTGTCAATAAAAATACTAACTTCTTCATGTGGTCGTATATTATCATCGAACCTGTCCGTCCATTCACATTTTGTTTGTGGACACTATATTATTGGTCACAATTACATCTAATTTTTAAATACGAAACTTAAAATATGTGTTATATCGAAGAGATCTTGGTTCGTTTCCATATTCATGCAAATCGGACCATAACTTCTTTGATTACTGGCGACTTATTGTACTAAAAATTGCAGAGATTACAATTTTTATTTGATCTTCAAAAAACAGGTTGCCAGGCAACGAAACATACGCCCACACAGCAGCCAAATCGTCCGGGCAGTCAACAAGAGTTGTTGCATTTTAAGTAATCATCATTATTCAAGCTCACCCATAACTACGGTGTAACTGTGATATAATCAAACATTTTTTTAAATCAGAGAATAATTGTGACCTCCAGAGGGACCACAAGCTAAAGGGGCCATAATTCAGGAAGTTGCGATCCGATATGGGCAAATATGCAATGGAACCAAGATCATTAGGTTATAAACATGTGTTTCAAGTTTCATCAAAATCAGTTCAAAATTGTGACCTCTATAGGGTCCACAACCTTGATATAACACATTTTCACACTATTCGTGTACAAGCGACGGCCATTTTGTCCGTCAATTCTAGTCCGATTTTCACGAAATTCAAGCTCTCTCTTCATTACCATGTAGCGGTGGTTTCATCAAACGTTTTTTTAAATCGGATAATAATTTTCACCTCCAGAGGGACCAAAAGCTAACAAATGCGATTTTTCAGACAATCCGGGGACATAATTCAGGAAGTTATGATCCGATTGGCGCAAATATTGAAAAGAACCAAGATCTTTGGGTTTTAAACATGCATTTCAAGTTTCATCCAAATCGGTTCAAAATTGTGACCTCTACACTGTTCACAAGCTAAAAAACGTGATTTTTCGTACAATCAGGGGGCCATAACCCATGAAGTTACAGTCCGATACATGCCAATATCGAAAGGAACCGAGTTCTTAGGGTGATAAACCTATATTTTAAGTTTCATTGAAATCGGATAAAAATTGTGACCTGTAGACTGTTCACAAACAATTGTGGACGGACGGACGTCAGACGGACAGACTGACGGACGGACGAACAGGGGCGACGACAATATACGTCCACATGAAAATACTAATTATTTTATATCACATGAAAATGTGGGCATATAAAAACCATTCATATATATCAACATTTCACAGTTGTGATGGAATGTTGTGAAAATTGGACCAAAATAGCGTTAAAGCATGTAATACCAAGGTTGTGGCCCCTGTAGAAGTCTCACTTTTCATCCGATTTTGATGATGTTTATAATACAAATCTTGGTTCCATTAAATATTTGTGCATGTCTGACTGCAACTTGCTGGATCATAGCCCTGTCCATCTCTTGAAAAATGTGAGCGTATATTAATTATTACTTGGCAACCGCTTGTTTTAATTATTTGAGAATTATTGGCAGACCATCAAATGTATATGTATGTGGTAAGTAAGATCAAACAATGTACTGCATTTCGATTGCTGTTACCAATGGAATACTGTTTTGATTTCAAATTATGTTAACTTTACCTGCATATTTACCAACTTACCAACTGATGCTCGGTCAATCCTCTACAAATGATCTGCTGATTATACACCGAATGAGGCATGCATAATGTTGGTTGAACTTGTGAACATTTTACAAAGTATGTGTGCTTAATATGATCTTATGTTTCTGCTTATATTTTGAGAACTAGATACTATCAGAAATCTGCATTGAAAATAAAATAATGTAAAACTTACTCATCAGATCTTTCAGCTCGGGTCTCTATCCAAGAGGAACGGGTTTTATAATCTGGTGGTAATGTGGCTCGTATATGACTGTTAACACCACCATCGTAGCGACTAAAAGGCTGAGAGTTTGTAGAGTTGGATGTGAAAGTTTGGGATTTAGATAAATTTCGGTAGCCATCATTAAAGTGTTTCTCATCCATGATAGCCTGACGTGAGACGGACCCAACTGTTCTTCGGGCATATCGTTTACTTGGTGATCTACAATAAAAAAATTTTGGTTACAACAAAGCATATCTGCCATTTGCCACAGTTTATTCATTCAATGGATTAATATTTTTTGTTAAAATATGTAACCTTCACCAGTCTCAGCCAGTAACGTTACAAATCCAAATATTGCAAGTAGTCTAAAACTACAAGTCATCTAGTACTAGTAGGTTATATTGAATGTTGATTTGCTATTATCAATATGCCTTGAAAACTTCCCATAAATAAAAGCAATCTAGATTCATGTTTCAGCCTACTCACAAATTTCACCTTGTAACCCAGCTGGCAAGGACCTTCTTTAATAAATATAAAATATATATCATGCAACTTAGTGTTTTTTAAATCTAAATAATAATTAATTTTCTGAATAAAAGTTAAAACCAATCAAGTTATCTTTGTTAATACGAGTTAAATAAACCCTTTTCCAGATTATTAGTCAAAAAATGACATTTCATTTTGATTTATTAATATTAATAAACAAGTAAATCCAAAATACATAATTTCTTTTCTTATCCATTTAAAATTCGCTTCATTTTACAGTTGAAATTATGCAGTTTTACCTTGAAAAGGTCCGATCTATTTTTGTTCTTCGTTTGCCCTCTTCTAATGTTTGGTATTCTGTTCGACCACTGTAAAAGACACGATCTTGGTTTTCAAATATAACTACCCCTGATAACCCCATAACATTACATGCACCTACGTCAACTTCTTTCCCCATCACAGAGTGGCACAAGTTTCAGATTACATTTTTGAAATGCTGAATTTCTTTCCTTACTGCTCAGCTCAGTGAAAACGTCTGTTTTAAAAGCTCAATCCATTTTGCCAGATACAAGCACTTTTCAACATTTTACATCAGGCTTGTCCTAATGTAAATTGTACTAAATGATGTCTGTGTCATCACTGTATTAATTTAATTAATCAAGAACTGAATATTTATTTCTGTTTCAATTTTGCTATATCTCCTTTGTTAAGACTTCTGTACATGACTGTCTGGCCTTCAGGGTTTTCTCCAGATTCTCTATTTTTTTTCTTCAATAAAGATCCTTGCTAACATGTTTGTCCTGAAGGGCTAAATTCACATTTCCGGTATTTTCCAAATGCTAACAATAATGCAGTGGAGTAAATGTTCCACATAATAGTTTGGGGATTCTAATTTAAATTTATTAAAAATAATTTATTCAGGCTAAAGTTATTTGAAAAATTGGACAAAGTAACTTTGCCTTTTATATATATTGCATCTGTTTAGTTTAAAAACCTAATTTGAAAAGAAAGAAAAAAATTGACTGTGACATTAAACACAAGTTTTGTTATTCTATAATTGTAAGTAATAATATTAATTGTAGGTTGACTCATTATAAATACCTTGATAAATCTAATCTGTCTCTCAAAACATAATTATCTAGTCTGGTAATTGAAATTGTTTTTTTTTAAAATTTTGAATCTTTCAATTAAATCAGTTAACTTGCCTTTTTTGACAAATAAAAAAGGGTGCTGTCTGACTCACAATTAATGTCACAAAATTAGTTATTTACTGGTATCTGAAATACAACACTACTGCACTAGCACATAAAACGCCAGAAAAATTTACGTTTTTTAAGAAACAACAAGGTTTTTATAATAATACTTTAAAAATACAGAATAATGATTTGTTAAAGGTATTAGTTATTATATTACAGATTATATTAATTATGTAAAAAGTGAAAATAATTATAGCACAATAATAATTTAATTGTAGGCCCAAAAACATCTACATCACAATCATAATGAACAACAATCAATTAATAACACACTACCAGTTAATAAAGGAGAGAGAATATAACATCCACTCAACACAAACTATGTTATTTTGGGACTAACATATGGTTCCATTTTATTTCAATAATTCACTTGAATGTAGGGATCTTTAGCAGTGGAAGTAAACTACAGGACCTGGAGAAAGCCCATGAGGTTGGACTGGCGACCCTGCTCCTTGTCAAGTAAAATCAGGGAATCGAAACCATGTCACTTAACCCAATGACAAACCTTCTGATTCAACATGCTAATGATAAGTATTCGGCCACCCATCCCATGAATATAAAGAAAGACAGAGATTAACATCCAATGACAGAAACTAGGTCATTTTGGAGCTATACTTTGGGGGCAAAAATGGAAACACAAAATATTTCTACACAAAAGCATGCACAAATAGTAGTACACAAATTGGAGAATTATATTGAACCCTACGAAAAGAGTCAAGAACTGGAAACACACTGAACATCAATATCATAAATTCTTTGTTTGTTAAATGTGAAACCTTTAACCTAATTCTAAACTACTATTACTACTAGTTAAAGCAAAACATCCACAACATCTATAAGATATCCATAAATATAAAACAGAAAACATTCATAAAATGAGTAAAGAAGTAACTAATTTTATGGTCTATTTTATCAGTATTAGATAAAAAGAATTAGTCAGAAGATCAAAGTGTTTTTCGTTTTAAGATACGCTCAAATTTAAAATTTCAGGAAACTTAAGCAACAGATCATAATAATCTAATAAGACCCTCACATTGTGTCGTGTGTGCACTATGTAGTAAATTGATCAGAAAAAAAGAAATGTTTGTACCCATTTTTAACATCATGGTTTTCAAGGCTTTTTCACGGGAATATTATTAATTAGCAAGAAAAAAAAAGTTCTTAAGTATTCAAATGTGTAGTTTGCTACCTTCATCTAATGGGAAATGATGTTGAGATATAATTTTTTTGATTACTTGCATTATCTAAATAGTTACGACCTTCCATCACTTTCAAGGTTTTGGATTTTGTATTACGCAAACACCAAATATCACATTACCGTACATATCAAGCCGCCAAAATCCAGAATTCGATGACATGCCTCAGATTTAGATAAGATATGAGTATTTTATTAAAGGCAACAAACCACGTTTAAGAAACTGTGCACAAGTCATGAATATGTGCAAACCATAAATATGTAAAAACTGTTTCCATGGTAATAAGATTTGGTTAGAACTGTACTTTACATATTAATATGCATACTACACACAGCAATAAGCCAAAACAATATTCATTCTAATACTAGACTCATTCTCCTTCTTTACCTGAAACTTGTGACAACACCACAGTCAAATTACAACATACCTGTACCTAAATTTGGATCCAATGGAAAAAATTTTCTTGGTGGCAGGGTTGGGATGATGTAAACGGAAGAATGTATGATGTTCAACACATGATTTCCACAGGTTTTTACATGATCTATAGCTGATCATGTTAAACCCAATTAAATTCTCAACTGTATCGTTCTGAAATTATACAATTAGCATTTATTGAAGTCTATATCTAAAACTACATTACAATATAAATTTCTTTAATATTAATCTAGAATTCAATTCAAAATAGTGATTCGATTATCAGATCTACTTCTATTTCTCTACTTACTGGTTCTCTCCTCAATTGAATAAAAAACTGTTTTCTCTTGAACGAAATTTTCACAATTTTGGCCCTGAAATAAAGTACTATCTTTAAAACTAATTTCATTCTGAGCAAAGAATGAGTCTTGCTCAATATAATCTATCAGATACTTTCATCATCAAACACAAGGATCTCACTATCAAATCTTCCAAAATGATGATCCTAATATGACAGGTCTTCAGATGTTTAGGTGTGGAAATAGTCTATCAAATTTTAATGCACATACCTTGTTAAATGCTCAGGTTTTAATAGGACCATTTTATTTTAAATTAAACCGAATAAAAAGTTTTATAATGCTCTCTAATTAATTTTACTCTGATACTAATAGTGAAACACTAATGCTGACCAGCTTGTCTAACAATAGGACTGCAGTATTTCCAATATAAGTCAATAGATTTATAAGGAAGCTTTTAATTTAATATACATAATAAAGTGCTACCAGTGCCATATTATAATTATTTAAAAAATCTATATGCCCCCAATTGCCCTTTCACTAACACATATAGGGATACTTTATGATGTTACACAGCATTAGTAACTTACCAAGAGAAGGTGTTGATTTTAACATTATTTTGAAAAACTACCAGACCAGCTGATGTTACTCCTAGTTGGATTTCAATATTGCTTTGATCCTGAAAAATTGGAAAGAAAACTTTTAGAAAAATAAACAACTCGGGAGCTTCAATAAAAAAAACCTAAATAGAGCAACACATTAGAAGAATAAGTTTATTCTGAGTGAAAATGAAATGTGTAACATTAATTACATGTAGTTTCATTAATGTAGTAACAACTCTAGTAAACCATGTGCAAACTTTATATAGTGTAATAGAGAATATGTTATGACTGTTTACTGCTTACTGTATACAAAAATCATACACACTTTCTCATTTATGCATTAGAATACCCGACTTCTTAAATTAGTTGGCAAATGAAATATTGTTTGTTTACATTTAACAAAGCTTACTCATAGAATTTCTAAATTAATATGTATAATTAGCAAATAGTATGATTAATGGCTGAGTATGGCAAATTAATAACATGTGTAGCCCTTTTCAATTATTACAAATCAACTACCATTATTCAAGTTTATATAACCTCAAAAATTACATTTTGGTCAATTCATGATGTCTTAAAGTGACTATATATGTGTCTTGATTTTTTTGCTAAAATATCAAATTTCTTACAACTTAATCCAAGCTAATATGAATTCAGATTGATTATTTAACATTTAATTAAGAAGGGAAAAACATTCAAAATACCAACACTACATAATGTTGTAACTTAGATTCAATCGGATTTAAAATAAGCCAACCAATAAATCTTTGCTGACAAAATGTCGACAGGCTTATTGCATAGCAAACAGCACAGATAGATGTATGAAATTTTAATTCCACATATCATTGTGAATATTGAACTGAACCATTTTGGGACTGAAATTTCTATTAGAAATTCAACTTTCACAATATTGTAGTTTGCATGTGATTTCTATAGCGCTAAAGTAATGCATCAACACTTTAAGACAAGATGCCAAAAATACTATAATTACTGATATGAAATATGAAATAAAAACAGCAGCTGCCCGCATTTTCAAGAGATGGATAGAGAACAAGCTAAAAGGAAAGTGATTTTTCCTACAATCAAGTGCCATAATTCATGAAGTTACAATTCCATATGCGCAAGTATCGAAAGGAACCAAGATCTTTGGATTATAAACATGCATTTAAAGTTTCATCAAAATCAGATTATATTGTGACCTCCACAACCTATATATACCATATTTTTTATAGTATTCACGTATAACGACAACCATTTTGTTCATTACAGAGTTACTGTGATATAACCAAGTGCTTTTAAATCGGGTAATAATTTTGACCTGCAGAGGGACTACAAGCTAATAATGACGATTTTACGTATAGTCAGGGGCCATAATTCAGGAAGTACAGTCTGATATGTGCATATATCAAAAGGAACAAAGATCTTTGGATTATAAACATGCATTTAAAGTTTCATCAAAATCAGATTAACATTGTAAGCTCTACCTCAACCTTGATATATCATATTTTGACACTATTCGCGTACAAGTGGTGGCCAGTGTCCAGCAATTTTTGTCCGATTTTCATGCAATTCTAACTCAACCTTCATTACTGTGTAACGGTTATATAATCAAATGTTTTTTTTTTTTAAATCAGATAATAATTGTGACCTCCAGGGGGACCACAACCCCTTAAAAGGTGATTTTTTTGACAATCAGGGACCATAATTCAGGAAGTTACGTTCCCAATGGCGCAAATATTGAAAGGAATCAAGATCTTTGGGTTATAAACATGCATGTCAAGTTTCATCTAAATTGGTTCAAAATTGTGAATTCTATAGATTCCACAAGCTAAAAATGTGGCCATAATCCATGAAATTTCCATCCGATACATGCCAATATCGAAAGCAGTCGAGATCTTATGGGGATAAACCTATATTTCAAGTTTCTTTAAAAATTGGATAAGAATTGTGACCTGTAAAGAATCTGCATACAATTGTGGACGGACGGACATCCAGACGGATAGGGGCAACGGCATAATACGTCCACATGAAAATGTGGGGCATATAAAAATATGTGGAAAAGTAAAAATATTATTGTAAAGCAGAAAAAAAACATCCTTCAGTTTTACGAAAAATAAACATCACCAATTAGACAAGTGCCACTGACTTATTCTAAAATACTGTAATCCGCAGGGTTGAGGGGAAGAAAAAAGGAACAGACAAATGATAAAATTCATAACACCAAATACAAACAGCCATAAAATAAAAATAGTACCAAATAATACATATTATATGCCTATTGAACACAAAAACAATTCATTTGTTTTATAGACAAACATATTCTAACAAACAATATATAGATTAAAAATATCAAATATCAATCAGCTACATCTACTATTCAATCATGCACTGGATGAACTATGATTAACAACTTTCAATTTTGAACTTAGAAATTCATTTTTGGGGAGAAACTAGTCTACCAGGTGCCTATCATTCGTGCATACGTTATTATTGTACAATACTTCTCCAGGGTTTTAAAGCCCAGCAGATTCTTTTAATTATTAGATCACAGCTCAATTAAGGAAACACAGAGAAAATTGAAACAGTTCACTTTATTTTTCTGCAAATCTTAACAAATAAACTAACCGATATTCAATGAAAATAATAGCTTTTCATACTGATATACTATAATACTCGGAAATTCATTTCATGTAAACCACTGTAAGGTTTTTAAAACATCATTGAATTAAGCACAACTTTTCTTGATACTTCTGCTCACAAATCAGATCGATATTTACAGTTATTTTCAGAGCTTGATTAAATTCTAAACATCTTTATTTTGAAGATTTTAGGCAGAATCACTTGTACACATACCAACCAACCTTGCAGTTTTGCTTTGAGAATCAACAAGATATACTGTTATTCTGCTTACATTAAAGTCTGAATATATGTCAATTCAATAACGTTCGGTGCTTTTTCTTTTTCAGAAAGTGTCTTTACTCTGTAAAAACTAGACTTTTACAAAGCAATCTAAAATTTTCTCTGTAAAAATTAGATTTTTCCAATGGTATACTGGATTAAACATTCTGGAATTGAATTCTCTTAATTCCCAAAATAGTGACAATAGAGTGAAAGGGGGATTTTAGGCTTTAACGCATGCGCTGACAGCATAAGAATTTTTTTCCATCAACCATGAGAGCAGATACATATACACTGTGCTTAACTACGTTACAATTCTCCTCACACCACCTCTGTTGTCAAGATCGATAGAACTGTGACAAGATTAAATTCGATGTCACTCGATTGCCATTCTGTCAATTCTGGAGGTTCCTGACTGACAATCAAGTATCTCCAATACTCTTTCTAGAGTTATTCCCCTTGAACTTAAATTATTTTTTTCATCACTAGTTATTGTCTTAGTATATTCATGTTAATCTTTAAATTATATGTTAAAACAAAACAAAAACAAAAGTAGAACAAATATTAAATAAGTGACAAAATGCAAATTGAAAAGTAATTAAAACAAAAAATTTTCAAACAGGTTATTGGTTGCAAATTAAATTAAATTATTAAATATTTCATATTCCAATATTATCATTCCAGTTATGCAGTTTTTAGTTTATTATGGAAAAATTAATTTGGTTGATAAATTTTGATTTACCACTTCAATTTCTTCTTCTTCTCCTTCTTTAATTGTCTTGAAATTTCAATATTAAAATCAAAAAAAAATAAACAAATGCAAACAAAATATACTAAAACAAAACAAAATAAACAAAAATTTAATTTTGTTTAATCTAATCAGTTAAAACGAATATAAATTAAAAAGAAAAAAAAAATACTAGTAAATTATTTTGTCTTTAACTAAAAATTATTACGTTTTAATAATTCTATTATTTGAAAAAATGTGAGCTGCTTGATTTAAAAGATCATAGTATTAGAGTTAACAAAAATATTCATCTTTGCATATACTTCAACGCTAATAGGCTGAGGACAGCTAAATCTATAAGCATTGTATAAGTCTTTTTTAGAAGGTTTTAAATAAATAATTTCAGCAATAGAAAGAACAAGTGGCCTGTTAAACCTAGCACGAAAAGCATGCCTTCCAACCAAAATAAAGCAGGTTTATGATTTTTGATTTCTAACCAGCATATTTACAGAATTTCAATAAGCGAATAAAAGACTGTTCCAAATTTCTAATTTCAATGTAAATCTGTAGTATCAGTTACTTATCCGAATAATGTTCTAAACAGCTGTAGAAAAATGTGCATAAAGAAATTTATGGATATATCAGTAAATATTTCTTTACAATATTGTATATAATCCTAACTTTATGATTAAATTTGATAAGCTGAAATAGTTTATATATTAAGTGACAGACTCTTCTTGAAATGTATAAAAACACAGAATTCTGTGAAAGTTTAATCAATATAAAATTGACTTTAAATCTTCTATTTTTATCCAATTATTTACTCTATCGAAAAAAGGGTCAACAATTAATATATATTAGCATTCCTGCTAAGTTAAGAAATTAAATAATTTTTTTTTTGTAGTCCTGCTTTTCTGATAAATAAGCAGAGAATTTATCAAAACTGGAAAGTCAAATATTGCTATGATTTTCATACAGCTCTGATCACTCATCACCAATATTTAAATAAAGTTGACTTTCAAGGTGCCATCACTTCCAAGCGTTGATATATATTTGATGATTTTAATGATAATGACAAAAAAACTAAAACAAAAACAACAAGACAATGATTTACCTGTATATTTACAAGATGTAATTGTATTTAACTTTTATGGATCCAAACTTATTGCTTTCAAACGTTTGTAAATTCAAAATTTCCATAATTAAAGACCCATTCATGTGATTGCAAAAGTTTACGATCTGTTTTCTGACAATAATCGATTGAAGAAGATACAATTACATCTCCTGGTTAGTAACGAACAATATAAAAAGCTAGGCCGTTAACAAGCGTGTTCCGTCCTAGTGGCTTGCTTACCCTTACCCGAGCATTGTGTAAATCAACGCCATACATTTCAAGGCGTTTGGCTTTTTCAAGAAAATTGTATTCAGCATCAGCTGGGGTTTGACCCCTGTAAATAGAAATTAATAATTCACTGATCAAAAATTTGTTTCCTTTTGTGTGGTACATGACATGTATTACTTTAAGGGAGCCAACCATCTTTAATTCAGGTCAAAATAAAGTGTTGAATTTAGTGAAGTGTTATTTTGATAAGTATTTTGGCAAATTTCATTCCATTTGTTTGCTAACTTCAGTTTTCTTTTTGTCTGACAAAAAAAATCACCACTTTCATTTTTTCACCCAAATCAATGATGTCTTGAGTTAAATTATCGAGTTCACTGGATTTAGTATGGCGATTTGTTTTGTAGAATGACAATCAGTCGTTGTTCGAAGTTTTACATTAGGAGTTTATGCCTTTTTTTGAGATATAATCAATTTTGTGTCAAAACTGCAAGGCAAAAGTAAAACTAAAAGTAGTTGCTAAATCAATTTCTGCTTTATCTTTTAAAACATAAATTCTTCACTACTCAAAATTCCACATCAAATCCAATGTTCAACATTATTTATATCTAATTCAAAGAGTTTAGCTGCTTTGGTAATAGCAATAACACGGTTATGAAAATTAAAAAGATGTCAACATAGTACTGAATGACAAGATTTTCATACAAAAAATTACCTGTGCTGTTTGTGCTTCTCTGCCACTTGTCTTTCGAATTCCTCTGTTTGGTTAGGTATAAAAACATATCCCATTAAATAGCCATCTTTATGTTCATCAGGATTATAATCACCCAACTCCGCTACAAAAAAAAATTAACTTTTAAAAAACAAAATACTAAGTTTATGTGAAAAAATTTTTCTCTATTTTTTTCTAAAAGATTATGGATGCTATGTACAAAGTATAGTGTGTTTATTTACGGCAGGAGAATGTAGCCCTGGACAGCAGCTTTTCCACCTACTGTTTTTGGATTTCCAACTGTAATTGGTTCTTTTATGTAAGTGCAAACCAATGTGCATACAGGTGGACCACTGTTTTTTTTTTCCAATTCAAATAACTGGCCAGACTTGTAAATTTAGAATAGTTTTCTCGATCTACATCCTGGTCGATGGTTCGTCAAATGCCCTAATGACTTGGTACCCAATGCCATGTGTTAAAGTAGCTAAGTCTCAATCTCAATTTAATCCGAAATCTTCAACATTGAAAACACAAATTATTTATCAATTTAAATCAACATCGATGCTGTGATCTTACCGGAAAAAGATGGGCTTCTGATGTCCACTATTTAAGACAAAATACACATATTACCATCGGCACACTAATAATGCTTTTCAGCCTCAGTTCTAGCAAGAGACTCGAGGAACGAGGCTAGAAACATTGCACCAAATCAAACGGCATAAGTAGACTGGAATAACCAGTCGCTAGAAACATGCATTCGATTGAGATTGCTGGCTTATTTCGCCGAACATAACTGATTTGAAATTAGAGTAAAAACGGAAACCATTGAATGTAAATCAGTTAAGATACATTCATAATACATAGAGGATATTTGTCGTTTTAGAGTGAATAACATATTATTTTATTTCATCAAGAAACAAGAAAACTTATATTTTCACGAATGCGTAGTAGTATGAGTGAAAATATAAACGTTTTCTTGCATAGAGATGAAATAAAATATGTTATTCACGACAAAACGACAAATGTTTTATTTATTTTATGATTTTACAATCATTTTAGGCAAAACGTATGATTTTATACATTGTGACCCACTCTTGTGTCAATTTCTAAGTTCTAAATGTTAGCAATTTAGCTCCTTTAAAATCAACTGCTGTAAACTACCCTAGGTCTGCCTTTAATAAACTTTTTAAATCTAAAGCGAGAGACAGAAATGTGGTTAAACGTCCACTCGACACAAACTAGGTCATTTCGGGACTAACATATGGTTTTATTTTATTTCAATTATTCGTGCAGCCCGTATGATACAGCGCACGCACGCTAACCAGTCAGCCACCCAACCCCTCTTTTAAATCTAAAATGACTGGGTTACTTACATTGAACTGCGTAGCTGGCTAATAGAGCTGCTTGACTAGGTGCACAAACTAATTTGCCAGTTAAAATATCTTTCTTTACTTGTAAAAAGAAGTGGTACCTAACAAAATAATAAAACAAAATATTTCAATCAATTGCTAAATCAGTTAAAAATGAATTTTAAATTCCTCAAAAATGAAATGTCATCTGCAGCTAATGATTGTTAGTTCTTATGTTCATAGATCACAAAGTTTTAACAAATCAGGAGGGAAAAAACCCTAAATTATGTACCTCGTATATTCTTCTGATAATTTACTAGGATCCGAAACGTAAAACTTTACACGAAATAAGAATACAAATGGAGGACCAACTGGAAAAAAATAAAAATAAATAAATTTACTATCAATTGCAGAAAGGAATAATACATATATAGTCATTTATGTGCATTTTGTGACATCATAGAATTCAAAACATGTAATATATATCTTAGGCAAGCCTTGATCGTCATTACTAGGGTTGGTACCATAATAAGCAAAGTCTTGATTATCCATTCTTATGTTAAATCATCCAAAACTTATTCATATTCACTAAATGTTGCAGGCAAACAATGGTATTAAGAGTTGATTATGTTTTGGATAAGTTAATTAATATCTTATTAATAATTTAGATAACATCAAAGGCCTAAAGAACACTGTAACCTAGGATACATGTATCATTTGATCTTGTGTATTTAGCACTAATTTCTTTCACATTCATTCAATATCAAATCTTTGTTTAGATATTCACCAAAAATCATCCGATTTGCAATTTTGTCCAGATTAAAGCTGACCATTCAATTATGTTAATGGGTGTCCAATTTACAAGCATTTAATTTTCTCGGTCACTGTTCAAAAAGTAATCATGATACATCAATAATCAACTGGGTTTTTTTTTTATTTTTGAACAGTGATAGAAAAATTAAATGCCTGTAAATTGGACACTCATATATGAAGTGGCAAGCTAGTGTTACAATTACAGTATATAGTTTTTAACAGAAAAACATATCGAAATAATAAGTGTTCCCATTATAAATATCAGAACTGTGTGCCATCTTTGTCTCCTTGACACTTTGACACCTTTCCATTTCTCAACCAATTTCATTGTACATTGACTTTTCTAAATTTGTTGCAGTTCATATGGAAAAATGCATTAAAATAATAGACTCAACTTACTTCTACATTGTTTTTTAACAGTTTTTAAAGGATCAAGCCATCTCTATTAAAGAAACACAGGATAATATATAAATACAGGCATCAATTAAGACCAATTTCATGAAATGAAATATTACAATAATAAGTAACAAAGATTCTCATTAATTTATACACATGTAATATTTCTGCAATATTTAAAGCCACCAACATTTCACTTTTACAGATAAAATGATTAAAGGGACATTCCAATTGAAATTGATAATAAAGAAACTGTTAGTAAAATGAAATGTATGAAATACAATAGAAAGACAGTGTTTATAGAGAAAACATTTTTCAAGGCAAATTTAGGATTTAGGGTAATAAGAATAGGAAGTGCCTAACTAACATTAAATACTGAGGCTTCAGTGTAATGTTGATTCAGGGGTCCCATATTCCTCCTTGAAGCCAGGCTAAATAGGGACAAAAAATGGAACACTGACTATATTCAGATCACTGTATATTATGTACAATGTCATGAAAGTGAAATATTGAATGTTTTGGAAGAAATATTATCAAACTGGAAATGAACTCATAATCAAAACTTTAATGCATAGATACTATATGTAAATAGTACAGGAGACCCAACCACTTTGAAAAGGAAGAAAGAAAAAAATTAGTCAAGATGGGTGATAGATGAATGAAAGTGGAAATCATACCAGGACCTGTGGAACATCAACAAACTGTAACCCAAAATAATCCTTCTCTACTAACTCCAGGTGTTCAAATACTTTATCTAGTAATTGCTGAGCTTTACCACGTTTCTACAAAAAAGATGTAAATAAACTAGGTTTAAAAGTTACATGCATAGCTTTTAAGATTATTCAACGACAGCTTTAACAATCCAAAAATTTCAATCCAATTATGATGTAGTACACTTACAGGACAATGAATGGATAAGCATCCATATATCCATGCACTTAGATATCAAATGGATGACACTGAGTAACTGGGCTTATTAATAATAATTTCATTTTCCATTACGGTGTACGTACCATCAGTATTTTCAGATAAAAATATGTTCGAAGGGTTGAACATATGACCCATTTAATCATTTATGCTAGAAAGAACATGTTTGAAGAGGATGCTTATAAATTGTTTATACTATGGCATGAATGGAAGACTCATTATAAAGCTCTTTACTTCATTGGCCTGATCCCATGAAATTTTGAATGCTGACTACTTACATCAACTTCAAATACTTGTTCTGTGTCGTCTAAAAAGTGAACAATACATGTTACAGTCTTCTGGGAACGATCTTGTATGTGCGCCATTTCTGATGCCCGTACATTGTAGCTCCCACTAGACACTAGTCGAATGGACATAGTGTGAAGTGCTGAAATAATAATTTATGTGTAATATGCAAATTAAAAGGCTACATGATGGATCACCATCTTATATTTTAAGTGTACATGTATAGTGTATGTACATGCATGCACTCTAAAAATTGAAATTCTTGTTTGAAATAATTTCCAGGTTTATTTTCAAGTATCTGAGTTATTTTGTCAAGTAACCTACATGTAAAACACTAAACAGTTTCTTAGGTGACACTGACCTTTATTTTTTTTTTCAATTGTTGATTTACACCGGGCCAAGTGCAGATTTGACAAAAAAATTGTAATTTTCTCTTGTCTTTTTTTTCTAACAATGACCATACTGTTTCCATTTGTTAAAATTAACTTCTTTTTGCAATAAAGTAGGTTCAGAAGTAACAAGGTTAAATTTGACGCTTTAAGCGGGGCTTATGTCGACTTTGCAACTAAAGCAACTAGTTGCCGTCAGTTGCAAGAGTGCTTATGTCAATCATATCAGCAACTGAGGACAACTGGGAGCAACTGAAATCGGAGCGCTTAACACGTGAGTGTTAATTCATTCATCACGAGATCAACAAAATGGCGAATAATTTAAAAGAAGCAACACAAAGGCATGGTCATTCTTACTACAATTCTATTAGTATATTATTGTCGACATCATCAACATTTGAAAAGTGGGTGTCTTCGTTCGCTTTCATTTGCTTATTTATAAAGTCACTTGACACATGTCTCTTATCACATGATGTTATTTCCATCGAAACGAGTTGACTCCAGTTGCAAGAACGCTCATGTCAACTGCAACTAGTTGCCGCTAGTTGCAACGAGTTGCAGAAAGTTGAACATGTGCAACTGATTGCAACTGACTGCAACTAGTTGTAACAGGCGCTCAGGTCGACTTTTTTCAGTTGCTTTCAGTTACTCCCAGTTGCCAAAACGCCAGTTGCTTTCAGTTGCAAGGTCGACATAAGCAACCTTAAGATCTCCCTCAATACCTAGTAGCGATTGTGTTATGCAAATAAAACTACCATAGCATCTATTCTTAAAAAAACACATCACCACATTTTTTTTAATTTCTAGTTTGAGATTGATATATTTGTCTCCCAATAAGATTGCATACATCTTGTGTGAAAAATATTATATTCTAAAAAAGAAAAAAGAAAAAAGATTACATATCACATGAACCTTCTTTCTGTATATACTTGTCATATTATACAATATAAATGTACTTGCATTGTTTTTAACTGTTCAACTGAACCCTCACAAAATAATTAATAATCATAAATACACTGTATCAAATGTGTTAAAGGAATATATAGTTGCTATCATAGTTTTAGTTGACTTTGTTTCACTGACTAGTCATACTGTACAGGAAATGATTTGTCTTTTAATTGTATGTACAATGTGTGCCGGTGGTTTTTTAATCAATTTGTTTCCTTTCTCTCCCCATCACTCTTCATTAATGACTCACTCACTTTATTAATATTTACTTTATGAAGTTTGTAATCTTTAATCTTTTTAACATCAATTCATTAGGTAAATGTGTAACATATGTGCATACACCATTTTATATAATATAAACAAGTAAGCTTTCAATCACTTATACACAGGAATGTGGATCTTCTCTGTGGCTGAAATTAAATATGTGTATACTGCCACATAATTTAGGTGTACAAAATGTACACATATGATTAGTATAAGTTTTACATCCACTTTAAAATCAAGCAGATATTTTTGTCAACCCTTTTCATCTCAATACATTCTGTATTGTAAACTTTAATTGAAGAACCATGTAAACATTCAAATTAAACAGTTATCATCACAGTAACAGTTAAAGCTACTTTATTGAGACATATAATATGTCAATGTAATGGGATTTTTTGAATTAACACATAAGTTTACATGTGTAAATTGTAAAGTTCATTTGACATGTAGACTCAACTGAAGTATTTTTAGTCAGTCTGATCACTGATACAATTATATACAATTTAGAACTGTTTTTTTTCAGATTCTAATACTGTTAAAAATTAAATAACAAAATATACACATGTTCTGATCCAAAGTGCTAGCAAAGAATATATAATGCAGCTGAAATGGGATTTTTTAGATGATACTTCTATAGTAGACTTGATATTTATTGTCAAAAAGAACCAACCAACCAACCATAACAGCTTTACATTGAGTCTGTATCAAGTCAGAATTGGTACAGAGATAAGGCACGCACAATGTGACAAAGTATGGTCGAACACAAACAGTGTCGGCATTGATGAATCCATCACAGTAGCAGCAAGGGAAGCTGTTACTGGTAGCATGCAATCCTACAGATACATGTATATGTTGCCAGATACTGTGCTTGTCCTGCAACAGTGTTATCCCATGTTGTCCAATCTCTAGTGGAATCTGTCGACTGGAAACGACTGGCTAGTCTCAAAATGGTAGTGTGATGACATCTGAACGTTCATGTGACCGCTGTGCTACTCATGCACTCTTTAAACTAAAGTAATGGTGCCTTCTCTGTTCAAGTGTCGATGTTAGTATATCATTTCATAGCAGCTTCCATGGTGTTGTACTGACCTTGGCTTTTTAAGCCCCATTTTATATCCCATGTCTGCACATAATATTTTAATTTTCAACATTCCATTGAATTCGATTTTCTTGCGTTTGAGAGATACTTACATGTATCTGTAGTGTGTTTACACGATAATAAAAACATCATTCTCTCACATTTTAATCGTAATGATCTTCTCATGTTTGGAACTTTTTACATTAAGAATTGCAAACAAGATTTAAAATCATCCATTTTCATAATTCAAATTAAACGGTGTGTTTTCATTGGGTCTGTAAGTTTGCCTGAGCATTATTAAAAACTATATATACCTTAATTTGATGATATTACAAACATAAACCTTTTACTATATCCTTAATTTGAAGATATTACATACATAAACCTTTTACCCCCTTCTCCATCACATTGTAAGAGTCTGATTAAACAAATTGCAGATGGCACTATAATTGTTCTGTTTCATATGTTTATTTGTCATTTTGTATTATTATGTGTACCCTTTTACTTTTGTGCATGAATTCATACAGTACATGTATGTACACATGTATGTATTGACCTGTAGTAGGTAGAAATTTAGGAACTTCATACAATGTATGTATCGTACATGTACATAATTTCATGTTCCAATCATTTTGAACATATCAGAATCACTTCAATGTGTACATGTACGTCAATCGTTATTAAGTTAATGTCTTCTTATACAGGACAATTACACACTTAGTAAACCTATACTGGTTCTAGCAATGAAATACTGGGTCAAATCAATATCATTTCCAGGTTTCCCAGAAATACATAATATATCTTTGACTGTCAAACAGTTAATATTGATTGCCGGCTAATAAAAATACCAGACCATGCTGTCATTAAGGAAAAGGGACTCAAATAAAGTGGGTTTATAGATCCAATGCCAGTTCAAAATGTAGTTTATATGTTTAGTGAATGAATAATACGATCAAAGAACAAATGGTGCACAAACCCTACATGTAGCCGATTGTCTACTCAGGATTATTTGTTTTTGCAATTTCACAGCAACGTGAAGAAAACAATTTTTCACAATTTCACAAAAACAACAATGTGAAGAAAAACAATTTTTCAACCTGAGGAAAACCCTACGTACATGTACATGGCCCATGTTACCAATCCCTCACCACTCCTTCAAGTAATTGTAGATAACTATTTCTTTACTTTATTATACATCTGCATATTACATATAGGCAAATTTATTAATAGGACAGTTTCTAAGAAGAGATGATTTGAAACCAACAAATTTTAAAAATATGTCATTGAATGATTGAGTTCTAATTTGAAGGCATAAATACAACTCAATAGAAATAGAATCATGATCAATCTGATTAAAACACAGATCCAATTTCGTTTCGTTTTTTATAGTTCAAAATTTCGTTTTTACTTGTCTTCACTACTCTTGGATCTGGAAGACTTGTTATTTATCTTGTGTTCTGCCTGAAATGAGGGGTCGGCCAATCAAATGGTCTGTCGAATCGACCGTTTAACCTTTTCGTACGTGGAACTGTGGGTAGATATTACCAGCCAGTGACGTCTATACTAACACCAGCGGATATAAATCAAAACAAAAGTAGATTTTAAAAAGCATGGCGGTCGCTAATTGGTTAATCGAATGACTGACGTTATCGGGTCAAATGTCCCGTGCTTGATACCTAGCGTCATAGAACGTGAGCTCCCACTATAACTTGTTAGATCTACATGAGTGTAGGCCATCGAAAGTATAAAAAACGAAACGAAATATACATGTAGATCTATATTTTAATTAGATTGAATCATGATCAGAGTGATATAGAGCACATATGTCGTGCAGAACAGTACATTGAATGTGTATGTATGCTGGAATGGACTTCTTTGAGCAATGCCAGTCAAAATTATTAAATGGAAGCCCTGTTACAGCTAGTGTGTGTTTTTAAGTCCTTTAATCACATATCTGCATGTACATGTTCATCTATTTTAACAGGTTTCTTCAACAAAATATCAGTAGTAATATCAATGGATGAAAGAACAATGAGGTAAGGTTAAATAGGAGGAGGGGGGAACCTGTTCCTCCTATAAGCTTATGCAAGACTAGTTAATATCATGAAGAACAGTACTTCAAGAATCCAAATTATTTTGAAAGTGATTGCTGATAATTCCTTTTAAAGGAGGTAAATCTCTTTTCTTTGGCATCCAGAAATGAACACACAAATACTTGTATAATAATGTAATAATAATATGAATGTATATATAAGAAGATTTACATGCAATCGTTTCTGTTTTTAGTGTAATTTCTAATGTTCGGCGAAATACGCAAAGAGTCAAAATTGAATGGCAGTGTTTGGTGTCTTGTTATTCCAGTCTACACTCGTAGTATTTTCCAGTGGCCAATAGGGTGTATTTAACCTTGTTCATCGAGTCTCTTCAATACAAATAGCGCTCGGAAGTATTCTGGCCCGAGACTCTTGTGCCAGTTTAAATTTTAATTTTGTCTTAAATATTGGATATTAGAAGCCCATAACCAAAAATAACAATATCTACCAATGTTGACTTAAATTGACCAATAACTTGAGTTTTGATTGTCGAAGACTGTGTATGATGCGGTGTTACGGTTACTTTAATACTTGCCTCCTTAATTCCTTTCAGACCACAGAGTTGACAGAGACATAACTGGGATAACATAACACAATCACAACTTCAGTTGTGACATGTCATTCCAATTTACCATGATTTCATTTTTTATCTTGACCTAGATTATGTTGCTTGAAGACAGGGAGAATCATTTAGTTGGCTCAGAAGTTAGAAATTGAATGACTAACACAACAGGGTTATGTGATAACATATTCTACATTCCTTTGCAATTGTCTCTTCATGACATATTTCTAAATCTACTTTTGTTTGAATTATTTCTTGTGTAAAATCTAATGTTTAATGCTGAGTAAGATGTATATCGCCTTGTCAATATTTATTCAATTAAATAAATACAATGGAAAGGAACACACTTTTCGGGCGTAGTGTCAAGAGGGCTCTGAGTTGTGACTGGAACGAAAATTACTAAAATGATGAGTTTTTGAGAGACAGCCAGCTTGACAAATGTGTCGCCTTCAATATGTGGAAGGGTCAAATGTAACATGTCTGGGCAACCTACCTCGCGTGTCTTCAGCCGCAGCGTGCTGATCGGCTCCTTATTAACCATTAATCCAATTAATCTGTGATTTAATCGGAAACATTTAACACCAATTTCTATTTACATGAGAGAACCAAAGCCGCAGGAAGTGCTCCCCCACAATAAAATGGCGGAGAAATAACAAAAGTCACGTGACCAGAGCAGGTACCCGTTTTAATACCTGAAGATAGAGGCTAAAGTAACTGTTCATTTCTTCAGATGTATGCCGCCTGGTTAAGCTCGACATTTCTTCTCCAGATGTCAGCACCTGCTAAAACGTAAAGGGAAAAATAGAAAAATCTGTAGTTAGACCTTTTTATGTTAGAATTCGATTTTTGTCATGTAAGTTTTATACGGTACTCAAGTCAATCAATTATAAATATCAAAGTATTTACATTTGGTATGCTAGATTTGGCTGATAATACACGGACTATGACGGAGTTCGAACATTCAGTAGATTGAGTCAAACTCAAATGCTTTGATGAAGGGATCATCTCAAGACATCAGATCAGATTGTCTGTTATGTAATAATATTAAATCATACCTACCGGTAACCTTAAAAGATGGTATTTGATGGATAGAAAACTAAACTACAATTGCCTGTAATATTTAATAATACTTCAATTGGAAAAATGTTTATTTAGTCATTATTCTTATTACTGGGTATTTGAAACAGTAAATTTGCGAAAGACATCATTATTCTAGTAGGCTAGTAGTAGTAATAGTAAGTGCAGGGGGACAGCACCACACATAATTTACGCAAAAACAAATATATACGATGGACATGACAAGACACCACTGCGCTGTCCTGTCCCACTTAGTTCCTTTTAGTTCAGCTCTGAACATAGGTCTCAATACACTCGCCAGTACTACGTTCAGGTTTCGTGCCATTGAATCCATGTCATTTACATTGTTCAGGCGTTCACTGGGACTAACATGTGGCCCCCTTAGCAGTAAAAAGTTGCCCAGTAAAATTGACTGGGAAAGATTACAGTTTCAACATGGATTCAATGGCATGAAACCTGAACGTAGTACTGGCGAGTGTAATTCAGAGCTGAACTAAGTTCCTTTAGGAACTGTCGTTGAGCAGACAATGTCCATTAACTGGCCTTATATAGATGCAGTATGAAAATACCATTCTTCTCCACTTCTGTTCTTAGGCTATTTTTGATTCTACTTTATTCGCTAAATGAATCATTTTTTGCCACAATTATAAAGATTCAACACTATTTTCAAGTAGAATTCTGGGATGAAAATCATACACCAAATAGGCCTACCAGGCGCGGATCCAGGATTTTTTGCAGGGGGGGTCTAGGTTTGATAATTGCAGTGGGCGTCAGCACCAAAGGCGCTTAGGCCTAACCAATTAACGGAAAAATTTGGTACCAGTAAATTAGATTCAATTTGGTGCATTCTGATGTATTTCCGGAAGGTAAATTTCCAAATTACAGGTCTAAAAATCACCAATAAAATCGCATAAAATTTTTTCAAGTCTGAGCAGGGGGTCCGGACCCCCCCCTCTGGATCCGCGCCTGCCTATGTTTAAACTGAAGAGACCCGGACATGTACAAACCGCATGTTTATTTCGTCGCTAAATTTTACTTGAAAATGGAGTTAAATTATTTTAAATTTGTGTCAAATATAGTAATAAATGATTCCTTTTGGTGGAAAATAAAGAATTGTGGTGACAAATGGACGGTAAGGGTTCCAAAACAGCCTGAGAACAGGCGTGGGGAATAGCTTTATTTTACCGTATTTTGATATTGCAGCTATATAAGGCCGGATAGGAACTGTCAGCAGATATCTTTCGCTCAAAGACAGTTCCAAAAGGAAGTAAGTCCCGCTGTAACAGTGTGAGATGGTTCCTGGTGTGTGATTACTGTTTAGCGCATGCACAGTTGTAGGAGTCAGTTCACACCGTGATAGGATTTCTTTACGGTCAAATAGGTTTTTACACTATTATCTACCAAAATTAAATTTTACAGTAGTGCTATATCAGGAGATGGAGTCAAGTTTCTAAAGCTTGTTTATTTTCGATAAAAAGTAGAAATAGGAATTCACTACTAAAGTTGGGTTTACAAATAATGTGAGCCGTAGCAGTTTGCGTTTATGGAAAATCTCCGGTCGTGTGAAGTCAGAGTGATATTTTCTAGCGAGCGTCTCCTGTATATAAACAGTAAATTTGCTTACATTTCGATAATTTTTGAGTCTGGATCTTTGCAGATATTAAGATTAATTAAAACACAATTGCTCCTAAAACATTTACATAAAACAATAATTCAGAATCGTAGATTGAAGTGGGCTATATTTCAGCCGCTGGCTGTCAACTTACACGATCAAGTCACATGACTTGAAACTTGTAATAATGTTAGGAATAAAACAGATAGACTAAACTAGTGTCCAATAGAAACGATACCACCTGTTTGCAACGACAGAAAAGAAAAACTAAACAAAGCAGAAGTTTAGGATTAGTGTTATTCTTTTGAGAAATCCTTTCACAACATCTGTGCACAAAATCATTTCAATCAAATCTGTACAATCAATATGACAAGCCGTTAAAGATCAGTGGGGTTGAAAAATAAACATTTCGTTAGAACACTGATCGCAGAAACAACGGGAAATGACACACCACATGTCTAAAAGTCAAGTCAGTATAGGGTATGTCCACCTTGAGCATCCATACATGCCAGAACACGCTTGCGGACTGATGACGTCAAACGTCTGATGATGTTGGGAGTGATTTGTTGCCATTCCTCGAGGAGACATCATTCTAAGTCATGCACGTTGACTGGAGGCGATGTCGCATTTGCCGATCGAGGTGGTCGCATAAGTGCTCAATGGGATTCAAGTCCGGTGAACATGCAGGCCATGGCAAAACGTGTACGTTTGTGTTGGCAAGGAAGTTCTGTGTCAATCTTGCTGTGTGCGGCCTTGCATTGTCACGTTGGAAAATGATTCCACGAGGCTGTTGCTGCAGAAAGGGCACCACAGCAGGCCGTAAGATGTCATCATGATAACACCACATATGCAACCCCAAACCATTAACCCTCCACCTCCAAATGGCCAAACGTTGACCAACTCTTCGGTATACAAGCTGCCGTCCATCGTTTCGGAACATGAGGAATCTGCTCTCATCAGAGAACGTAACACGTGCCCAGTCCCGCCATTGCCAACGTCGAACTCGCCTGGCCCATATCAGTCTGTCGTGCCGGTGTCAAGGCGTTGGGTGCGGTTCCGAGGTAGGGATGACATGGCCAGATACCATACTGCCGTAGTCTCCTGTAGACTGTTTGTCGACTGATCCTGTGTCCCAGTGTTGTCGCCGCCGTGGATGTCTCTGTTACGGTGCGGTTCCTCGGGTGTAATACCGGGATGTAGCGATCCACACTGGGCGTGGTTACCCTTGGTCTTCCACGCCTGGGCCTGTCTGACGTATGACCTGTCAGGCGGAACCGCTGCATCAACCTGGTGATAGTGATGCATGTGCAATGTGCAGGCCAACCTTCTGCCGACGTTGACATGTGACGTTCCTTGTTGAACCATTCAAACGGCTCTCTCTTGATGGCTGTCATACGTGGCATTTCTTGTGTTCTTTTTGTTGCTGTGATATCAACGTGTCTGATCAGCTGTTTTATACAGTTGATATCATTTCTTTTGGACACTAATTTATATTGTGAATTTGTAAAAATTTTAATAAGAAGTACAAAATTAAAATAACAATAATACAGAGAAATCCCAATAATATAAATTCCAATATTTAATCTAAAAAAATAGTTAATTATTAAATCATCAAAATGTTTAACGATCACTAATTACTAAAAAAAAAAAAATAAAAAAAAAATAACAGCAACAAATCATGAACGATAGAACTATCAATTCAAGCCAATCAACTTAGATCTGTTGATTGTGTAACTACTGATGACTAAAACAACATAAAAGTATGTTTATTAATGACCAAACTCTTAACCAAATACGTAATACATTTTCCTGAACTGATCAATGATCAGGAACCATCTCACAATACAGGAAGTAGATATGCTTGGTTGTTAACACAAACAGGACATGCTCAAGTGCCCAGGAGCAAACACACACCGTCAGTGAATTCAAACTGTCACACCAGGCCTGAAGTGACACAGCATTGTCCTAATCAAAATGTGCTCACTCCTTTGTCATATGCAGAGACTGTCAGTTTCCTTTGCTATGGTTGCACAATTTACCCAAAACTACTAAATAAATCAAACTCAAAACTGATTGATTTTCATCAAATTTATCTACATATATAATTATTTGAATGTTGATTTTCATCCATTTTATAATTATTTGCATTAATTTATGCATTAATTGTACATTAAACTTGGCATTATTTAACATTTAATTGAGATAAAATTAAGATTTAAAATACTGATATCAACGTTAGATAATTTCAAGGCTTCAATTTAATCAGATTAAAAAGAGGCCCATCAAAAGATTATTTATGACAGTCTTGTATTAATCCGGGCACTCCTGTTTCCTACCACTGCTAAAGAACCCTACGCGCAAGCGAATTATTGAAATAAAATTAAACCATGTGTTAGACCCGAAACGAGCTAGTTTGTGTTGAGTGGACGTTAAACCCCATTTCTCTCTCGCCTTTTATTAACCATGTACTATTTATATTGCCTGCAGTAGATGCTGAATGTTGACAAAATTTCAGTTTATCATCTCTTGCAAATACTGAACACAACTGAATTATTTTAATGATGAACCATGACTTTAGTCTTTAACACAAAATATATTTGGAACTCCAATAAGTAGATAAAATAAAGATTCTGGTTTAAATATTAATAAATGCCACTTACATGTAGTCAAAAATCGTACAAGTTGTGTATGCAAACTATGAAGGTGTGGTTTATGCTATGCTTTGCATTTGTGATTCTTGTAGTATTATTTTGATTATATTTTATTCAACAGAATAATGACAGGGTGATGCTGATAAATAATACACCTGTATAGATAGAGTAGCTGGTCTATTTTAATGCCATGGGATCAGATCAAAGCACTTTACCAGCTGGGGCACCAGGCAGTAACCTGAGATCACAGAGAGATGAAGAAATTCCCTATACCCAGTATTCCATCAGTAAACCGATTGATGGCGGCTCGCCAAGACTCTCTCCTAGAATTACCAATAAAAATAAAACAAGTCCTAAACTAGACAGAGAGGCTGGGGGAACTCCCAAACATGACATTGTGGTTGTCGCAGAGGGAACAACAAGTAAAAGCAAAGACTTAGAAGTTGATAAACTAAATTCTATTCCAGTTTTCTTTCCAATAATGCGTGGATCTTTAAATATTCCTGTGAGTAGTAGAGATACAGACCTACTGGATAAGCTTGACTACAAACAGTTATTGCTCATGTCTCTCCGTTATCAAGAGCATCTGAAACAATTATCGGAAGCAGTGGCATTTGATCAGAATGCTTTGTGTATACGTATTAAGGAGATCGACCACACAGTGAATATTTTATTAGGCAACCTAAACGAACGACAGAAAAAATACACAAAATACGCAGATCAAACAAAGAGAATAAATGAAACTTTAACAGCTCTTCAAAAAATACAAAAAACTATGGATGGTATTATTCCAAAAATGGAAAATTTGAATAAACTCCTTCCACCTGAGGATCAATTGGAGTCTTTCTCAATGAGGCCTAAATCTATTGGTTCATAAATCATCTACTTGCACTATGATTTATTGTAAATATTGTTATTGTGTTATTTAATAATGCTCTAGCACCATAGTTATATTATTCCTGTTGCATGTATATATGGTCACTTGTCAGAAAAGGCACTTTTTTGCAATGAGTATGTTTGAGCTTTGTAATGGTATCAATATTGACTGCAGTTGAAAAAGGAAACACCCATTCTAAATCAATAATCATAAAAGAGTTTTGACATATTTCTGTATCAATCAACTGAATCAATAGTCAGAATTCAGTCAATACATTGTCTCCAGCTAACATAGTCTCCAAAGTTGTCTCCCCATGGTACATGTACCGGTAGTTAGTGGGTACATGTATCTCTGACATGGGCAACAATTAATACGGACAAAATAGAAATAAACTGAATAGTATATAGATCCATGAAATAAGTGTTTGTAAATTGACACTGTAATCCAAGACACTAATGGTAAGTCCCAGTGCATGTAAGGAAAATAATCTATTTGTTAACTTGGTGTATCAGGTATTTAGATTGTCTACAATGTATATTATTATTATTAAGCTTTCATATGTATTACATATGAAAGCTTATTGTTTCTGTTAAAGTTATTATTATTATTTTTTTTTTGTGTGTGCTTTCTGCAAATCGGATTTCTCAGAATCTATCCATAGGATCTTTCTGAAATTTTGACCTACCCCCTCAAAAATGGGGTGCGAACGTTGTTTAAATATATTTTCAAAACGTTTTACGAATCCGAAATCACCGAATTTTACGAACGAAAAAACTGACAATGCATAGACGTAACTTTGTTATATTTTGACCGATTTTACTAATTCTTTTTTCTTTGAATACCTTGAAAAAAATCATTTTGATCTGCAGTTTCACATTTTCGAATTTCGAAAATTCGTCGCTGTGATTTCGAACCGGAAGTTTAGACCAATTTGACAACTTCTTTAATAGTTGTACGATTTTGATGAAATTTAGTATATAAGTAGATCTTACCGATGTGACTTCAAAAATATAATTAGAAATTTTTTGAATTATCTCCCCTTGACGAAATTAAGGATCAAAATTTTCAAAAAAAATCATCGAAATATAGGTCAGAATGACATGATTTATTTTTTGCATACTAGATAATTAATTACTGATTTGTACACAAAATATGAAGTTTGTCGATCGAACCGGAAATGCCACCATCTTGAAACGTGAAAAATCCCTAAGGCTTTTTTGCTATTTTACTTACAGACACAGGAGTTATATTTTCTGAATCCTTGAAGGATGGCCCAAAAATCGCTGGGAGCAGAATTTTGATTTAGGTCAACTGATGGTTATCATTTTGAAGTGAATATGAAAAGTAGTAGCAATTTGAAGGGCCGAGACTTTGAAACACAATAACTCTCCTTCTAATTGAGCTAGAATGTTCAATCTTGGTGTAAACGTTCAGTAGGTCAATGTCGTGTTTGAGTGCAAAGATGAGCATTTTCTGCTAAGGGTAAGTAGAGATAAGCATGCTGATTTGTTGATTCTTTAGGGCGCGATAACTTCGGTTATAATGAAGGGAGGGTGGTGAAACTCCTGTCAATCGAGAGTCTAATAGCTAGCCCGTGGTGTGAAATCATTGTATATTTTTTTTTAATATCAGGGATAGCAGAAAAAAAAAGAGATCGAAAACCCAAAAAGTCGTATTTTTACGATTTGGAGCATTTTTAAAGGTCCTTTTCTCTTAAAGTCAACATACATGTAATATTTTTTGGGAACTTCTTCTACAAAGAGTCTTATCGGTATTTTTTTTTATATGAAACCATCGACCAACAGTCCAAAATATCAGGAGTAGAAGAATAAAGGGATCGAAAATCAAAAACGGCACCCTTACATTGTTAAGCAAAACATGCAGCGTGGGTGGCTATAATCTGCACATTTAGTCGTTGTATAGAGCGTATTCAACAGTATCGAATTTCAACAGCAAATGGATCTTTTATGTGCACTCCAATGTGTACACGGCGGGGGGGGGGGGGGCACGCCAGAAAATCGAGATGAATTTTCTCGGCCAATGCAGGGATCGAACACCCGACCTCCTGGCTAGCAGGCCAACGACTTAGCCACATAGTCTAGACACCCATCATACATTTCATCCGTCAAATCAAAGCATTTCATTGCATTAGACCAATAATTAATTATTCTTAATTCAAAACTTTATTTTAATATTAGTCTAGCATTATTAAATCCTAATTTTATTGGTCTTATTTAAAATTAAACTTTCATTTAACTATGCACAACCCATAACGTGTCTCTTTAAAACAAATAAATACTCTAAAACAGTAGCTCAACCTTTTGACCTAAACTCATTAATTTACGATTTTGTTGTGAGCGACTTGTTATTCTCCCTATATGACATATTGCACGTGTCTGATTTCAAAGGGGGATGCAGGGTTGGCTGAATGGTTAGCACGCGCGCCTGTCATTGAGTTAACTAGCGTGTTTTCGAATGCCCGGTTGTACGTCAGGTCGCCTGTACAACCTGCCATTTTTAGTTCTTTACCGCCATTTTCATTTCATTTTCACATCCGTCTCATTACAGTAATACAAGTTTCGGTTATTTCCCTTCAGTTTTCAGATTATTGTTATGCCTGGGTGCAATGTTTCATACTATATTTAGACTTGTAACTTCGCGAGTTTTTGACCAATTTTGATAATTTTTTCTTCTTATCCTTTTATTTAGGATACTTGATACAATCGATGACACATGACGTTGAATATGAAAGCTTTCATATCTGCATGGGACAGTAGCAGATCTAGTTATTATTATTATCAGGTATTTAGATTGGCTACAATGTATATTATTTCATATTTATTCTTATTGTCCATTTTATATGGATCTTTAATTGGCCCTTGGGGTGCATGTGTTGGATGTAAAAATATATTGCTTATTGTTATGTTATTGTATAAAATATTTATGAAATATAAAACGTTCAAACTAATTTATCTGTCAAAAGTTTTCTTCTGATCCTTCTCAAAACATTTTAATCAGAAGAAAACCTAGATCAGGAGAATCAATAATTACCATTTACGATAAATGTGGAAGCCTGGGTAAATCCCTGGATTGTTCTCTTGTCAACTTCTTTTTCTGGTGTTAAATCTAAGAGTCTACTGGACATTTAATTCTCTCAGTGTACTAAAAATGAAGAAATTTGAATGAAATTTTCAATATTCATTTTGTATTATCTATTTATAAACTATTATATCGAAACTGTCAGCTCTTTATCTAATTGGGGGGGTTGGATGGCTGAATGGTGAGCGTGCGCGTTCTGTATCATACGGCCTGCCATTGAGTCAACTGGTGTGGTTTCAAATACCTGGTTGTACGTGGCAAGGAGATACTGTGGCCTGTCCAACCTCGTTGGTTTTCTCTGGGCACTCTGGTTTCCTCCCGCTGCTAAAGACCCCTATGCGCAAGTGAATTATTGAAATAAAATTAAACTACATGTATATGTTAGTCCAGAAATGACGTAGTTTGTGTCGAGTGGATGTTAAACCCCATTTCTCTCTCCCTCACTTTATCTAATTGTTATATAATAATGCATATTTAAACTTATTATTCAAAACATGTGCTTGAAATCAGATGATTTCCGTTTGAGTTCTCGGAAATCAATAGGATTCTTTGTCCGATGAAAATAAACACCTTATTTAAATTACAAGTCGATTGGATAACTTTAGCCTCTAGAAAATCTACAAGATTTTTCAAATTAACTGCTAAAAAAAAATTAATGTCCTCTGTAAATGAAAGTTTAAATTCTTACTTTTCTGTACGGACTGGGCTTGTGAAGTTGGATGTGGTGTGCGCTGTGGTTATGATGGTTATGATGGCAGACACTTTTGCAATAACAGTGGGGTGGGGCAGTACAATCCGGTTATTGTCAAACAGAGAATGTTCCACAGCGAGTAGCTGGAAACGCCACTTGCCTTGTCAAATAAGAATAATAAGTTTTTTAAGAATGGTTGAAGGTTGGACTATACTACCCTTTTCAACATCCTGCCCTTCGTTGAAAATATAATACAAAAGATACAGTTAATAAATTAAACAACACACTACAATAGAGGCAAAAAATAAATCAACAAATCAGTTTAAGAATAATTCAAGTACATGTACATGCGGGTAATTGCAACTGGACTGTCGTGGCTAAGTCCTTGACGAAAAGTATGATGGTTAGCCCCATTTCATTTAGCTTTCCAGTCCAGACACCTGAAGGGCTTCCTTTGGTAGCTAGGGAAAGATCTATAATCAATGTTAACAGCAAAACAAGACTGCTCGGGCAAAATGTCCCTCATATGCACTGTATTGTGTATGCCCGTCTTCATTGGCGCAGTCGGAGCTGCACAGTAAAAATTCCAACCTCGTGGGGTTTTCCCCCCGAAATCTCCGGTTTCCACTGCTATAATAGACCCCTACGCGCAAGCGAAATTTTGAAATAAAAAATTAAACCATTTTTCGGGGATTTAATTTCTCTCTCTGCACACGCCCCAATCCTCAAGTTGACCGGGCTCCTCCCGAAATGACCTAGTTTGTGTCGAATGGACTTTAAACGTGTCGAGTGGAGATACACCCCATTTCTCTCCTCCTCTCTCTTCTCATCTGACATCTGATGATAAAGGGTAAATCACGCGATCGTGCTTTGTCAAAAAATCCCTTTGGTGCATATCATTTTGTCGGGCATTTATAAAAATAAATTCATGGATTTTGTTTGGTCCAGATTCTCCAGAAGCATTTGTGTTTAGGCTCTATACGTATATATGACAGCAATTGAACTAAAATATGTGTACGAGCCCGATCAACTCGAGGAATTGTGCCGGGTACAGAGAGAGAAAGTAAATCCTCGGAAAAAAAAATAAAATAGGTTGCCAGGCAACGAAACATACGCCCACACAGCAGCTAAATCGTCCGGGCAGTCAACAAGAGTTGTCGCATATTAAGGAATTATCAGAAAATCATTAAAATCATTGGTTTTTATAATCAAAGGGTTTTTTAAAACCAGGTAATAATAATAATTGTGACCTCCAGAGGGACCACAAGCTAATAAAGGCGATTTTTCGTACAATCAGGGGCCATAATTCGGGAAGTTACGATCCAATATGAAATGGAACCAAAATCTTTAGTTTTAAACATGTATTTCAAGTTTCATCAAAATTGAATTAAAAATTGTGACCTCTAAAGGGGCCACAACCTTGATATAACATACTTTCACGCTCTTCGCGTACAAACGGCGGCCATTTTGTCTGTCAATTTTGGTCACGAAATTCAACCTCATTCTCCATTACCATATAACGGTGATATAATAAAACGGTTTTCAAAATCGGAAAATAATTATGACGTCCAGAGGGACCACAAGCTAAAAAGGGAGATTTTAGGGGCCATAATAATTCAGGAAGTTACGATCCAATGGGTGCAAATATTGAAGTGAACCAAGATCTTTGGATTATAAACATACATGTCAAGTTTCATCAAAATCATATTAAAATTGTGACCTCAACCTTAGGTCCACAACAGGGGCGGATCCAGGAATTTTTGCAGGAGGGGGTTTGCCAGGTTTCTGTTACGGAAATCTGCCATCACCGTCTCTAAATTACATAGGCATACATACAAATTGAGCTTTTTAAACAGAGAAATCATTTTTATACTGATGTAGGATCACTTTGTGATGTAATTTCATTGACGCAAGGCATTATTTTTTTTTTTATGTAGCTGAGCCGGGGGGGGGGGGGGGGTTGGACCCCCCAAACCCCCCTCTGGATCCGCGCCTGCCACAACCTTGATATAACATTTTCACATTATTCGCGTACAAACGGTGGCCATTTTGTACGTCAGTTTTGGTCCGATTTTCATGAAATTCGAACTTAACATTCATTGCAGTGTAACGGTGATGTAATCAAAGGTTGTTTTTTTTTAAATCGGGTAATATTTTTGACTTCCAGAGGGACCACAAGCTAATAAAGGCAATTTTTCGTACAATCAGGGGCCATAATTCAGGAAGTTACTATCCGATATGCCAAATATCGAAAGCAACCAAGATCATTGGGTTATAAACAAACATGTCAAGTTTCATCAAAATCGAATTAAAATTGTGACCTCTACTGGGTCCACAACCTTGATAAAACATATTTTCACACTATTCGCGTACAAACGGCGGCCAAATTCGAACTCAACCTACATTACCATGTAACGGTGATATAATCAAACGGTTTTTTAAATCGGATAATAATATTGACCTCCAGAGGGACCACAAGCTAAAAAGGGCGATTTTTCGGACAATCAGGGGCCATAATGTAGGAAGTTACGATCCGACTGGGGCAAATATCGAAAGGAACCAAGATCTTTGGGTTATAAACATGCATGTCAAGTTTCAGCAAAATCGGTTCAATAATATATTGTGACCTCAACACTGTTCACAAGCTAAACACGTGATTTTTCATACAATCAGGGGCCATAACCCACGAAGTTACAGTCCGATACATGCCAATATCGAAAGGAACCCAGATCTTAGGGTGATAAACCTATGTTTTATGTTTCATTGAAATCGGATAAAAATTGTGACCTGTATACTGTTCACAAACAATTGTGGACTGACGGGCGGACGAACAGGGGCGATGACAATTACGTCCACATGAAAATGTGGGCGTATAAAAATCCGAAGCCCGAGAATATAGAAACCCCCATGTGGTCCGATATAGCCTTATGTGTATATAGTTTTGCAACTGAAATCCCACGCATCTGGCATACCCATCTGAGCTTCATAACCCCTACCACTGTTACCGTAGATTACCCTGAAGAAATTTTACTTTCCGAAAAACTGAAACAAATAATTCGATGATCGATAATCTTAAAGTTTTAGGGGGACAAAGGCTCCTGGGGGCGCTCTATGTCGACCTGAATTCCAACCATCCGATCAGACTGTTGCAACTGCATCCACAAATAATAATCGATACACGAAAAATGTGGCACAAAGTACTGAGTTGCTCCAGACAAAATGTTATAATCCACAGTCAATTTGGTACAAATTCGCGGTATTCAATTAAATGAAAAGTAAAATTAGTGTTTTATTAGATTGCGTGCACTTTATTTTGCCAACCAAATGAAATAATATTTTTTTTTTGTTTTGTTTTCACTTTACCCGTCACCCCGAAAAGTCAGATTGCCTATCCCCCCCTCCGGAAAATTTTGCACCCGAAAATGGCGGAAAATTTCAATTTTGAAGCTGAATTTTCAATATTGGCGTATTATGATATTGTTCGAATTTTTAAGATTATTACGCCGTTTTGGGCGCCCAATTCATTCGTCGGCGCTGAACTAATCTCACTAGCATTATATTATGGGTGATCATAATCTCGTCATTATGGGCGCCCCTCCGACATGAGGTACTCCACAAATCATGTCGTTTGAATTTTGAAGATAACTACGCCGTTTTTGGCGCTCAATTCATTCGTGGGCGCCTAACCAATCTCACACTCATTATAATACGGGTGCACATGATCTTGGCATTATGGATGTCTCTCCGGGATGAGCCACCCCACAAAATTTCGTCGTGGGCGCCCAACCAATGTCACTCGCCTTTATGTGACGCCCAAACTAATATAGAGACGTTGGTCGTTGGTCTCGTATTGCGTCCGTTGGCGCCCTATTATGAGTGCCCATGATCTTGGCATTATGGGTGCCCCTCCGGGATGAACCACCCCGCAAAATCATGCCGTTTGTATTTAGAACATTATCACGCCGTTTTCGGTGCCCGGCATTATGGGCACGCCTCTGCCATGTGGCACCCCATTGATTAAGTCGTGGGCGCCCAACCAATCTGATTCGGCATTATGCACTATGTGCAGTCTAACATTATAAGGTGGCCCATCAATCATGTCACTATGGGCGCCTCTCCGGGATAAGGCACCCCACCGATCAAGCCATTTTGGGCGCCCCATCAGATGTGGTGTTAATCGTGTGGGTCATTATGAGACGCATCACAATTTGGGGAGCGCCTCATATTACGACATGAATGACGAGGTGCCCATAAAACCAAGTGACATTGGTTGTGCGCCAATGTCGTCGTGGGCGCCCAACCAATGTCACTCGGCTTTATGTGGCGCCCATACTAATATGAAGATGTTGGTCGTTGGTCTCGTATTGCGTCCTTTGGCGCCCATTGGGGGTGTTGATTTTTCCCCGATGGGCGAAAGGGCGCCTTCGGGGGCGCCGAAATTTTCCAGGAGGGGCAGCTGCAACCCCCCCACCCCCCCAAACTAACTACGGGCCTGCAGGCCCGTAGCCAGGGGGTGGCAAGGGGGGGGGGCAATGCCCCCCTGAAAAAATGTTTTGCCCCCCCGAAAGAAAATTTGCCAACCATAACTCTAAAATACCTACTATAGACTGTAACGAGTCTGCCCCTCCTAAAAACTTCACTGCCCCTCCGAAGCCAGCAAGCTGGCTACGGGCCTGCGGGCCTGTATATACTGTTTACATTACATTGAATTTAAAGTACATGTAGCTAAATCTCTAATATCATTAAAAGTCTTCGACAGTGAAAACATGAATTGTTTGTCAAATGAAATCAACATTGATGTACATGTAGGCCTAGTTATGTTACCGGGAAATGGTGCGCTTCTGATATCCAATATTTAAGACAAAAAAAAAACAAACCCATTTTACCATGGGTACCCGAATCCTGTACCATAATGCGTCTCGGCGCAATGTGTAACATGGGACTTGAAGAACGAGACCAGACAAATTCCACAAGCCATTTCAAACGGTGAGCACTCTTTCAGAGCTACAACAAAGTGACAGGCATCATACACACCAGTGCAGAATGATTGACAGCTGTCAGCCTTCACCTTAGAAATATCAAGGGAAATAATTCTAACAACTGGAGGCAGACCACATAAGGAGGCAGACCACCATTAATTTCCCCATTGACTTCAATGTTAATTCTGGACTCTTTGCCCACCTCCAACTTATCCCCAAATTTTCGTTGGGCGAAATGCTTTTCACTATAGACAGAGGAACACATGGCCATGTCTTTGCACTAAAATTTTTATGAGGTTGACCACCAAAATTTTGAGATACACGAACTTGAAGGAGCATACTCAAAACATGTATCTAGTTGCCGTACATATCGCCGTAGCCAACCTCATAACGCCGTTATCCTTCCGCCTCAAAATCATGAATATTTACCAAAACCTAGCAGAAAATATTAATTCAAACCCTCTTAGTCCATTCTAGGCCAAAAGATCAACAAAAATGGGCATGCAAAAGGGGAGAAAAGAGACAGAGAGAGAACTGCTATAAATAGACGAACTACAATTTGTGGGTACCGAGATGTAAAATTTAATGGTGGTCTGCCTCCTATATGTTTTTAAAAGTTCATATATCATCAAAATTCTTTTCTTTATAGCTTCACATTTATTTTTGCAAAATTATTATAATACAGAATCAAAAAAAATTAATTGCAGAAGAAATGGTGACCCTTTAAAGTTATGTACTGTTTTGTATGCTGGGTTGCAGATCAGGTCCATGGGCCTTTTGTTCTAGAATTGAAGACTCTTTCTTAATTTTGTCAAAATGTGAGTTTTGCAAAAAGATTTAAAGAGTTTCAAACAAGTCTCATCAAAAATATTCAAAATATTGGGATATTTTTCAAAAATTGACTTTATTTTACCTTTTTTTACAAAATGGCCCATTTTTTGACACTTTGTATGTCTCAAAATGCCAATAATTCCCTATTTCTTGGAAACTCTGAGGTGAAAGGCATTTATTTCTAGAAACCTTGGCCAGTATACAAGAAGACAAGCTGCAAATTGGTTGCATTGAGGGTAACTGTAAGGAACTATAATGAAACTTGTAAGCCCACCCCCTGAAAATGTTGCTTTGATAACAAATCCAACCTGTGTCCACATAAGTAATACTGTTGATGGAATATGGCTAAAAGCCACATTTTTCTATCCCTGGCTTGTATACATACATACAAACACAGGTACTTGTAAGAAATATGAATTATTTATTAAAATATTGATTGATAAATGTAAAATAAATGCTGTATTTAGTTGACAACCAGCCACTCCAACAAAAGGGTCACAAAGCACTATTTTTTTTAAAAAATGGGAATATTTCAGTATTTAAAACACTTTAACAATCAGAGGTATCCTTGGAATTATATAGTGTCAATATTTTGTGGAAGCAAGTTGTTTTAATCTTTACATCAATTTCCTGACAAAATGAGGTGGAAAAAGGGAGTTATGACATAATTCATTGCATAAAAGGAGTATGAAAAGGCTATTAATTAATATTTCATTGCTCTGTAAGTGCCACATTTTAAAAGATCACCACAAATAATAGATTTACATCAAAAATGTCAAACATTAAGCTGCAAAAGACACAGCTACAACATATCCATTTTGGGGTGTGGACTCATTTGGGGAAAATGTCATAGAATAACATGTTTGGCCATAAACAAAAAGTCTTAAAAATTCATGGAATCTTTAATGTAACTATTTGTTTGTGCAAAATAAAATGCTCGGTTACAATTCAAGCACAAAATCCAATTACTGTTAATTCTGAGTCAATATATTTTCAATTGAATATCCAAATATCATGTTCAAGAAAATGGGTGGGGTGGGGAGGTTGAGCCAGTCTAAATGAAATGAAGACAGAGAAATTTCCCTGCAGACACACAGATTTTACTTTCTCGAGAAAAGAAATGCAACAATTGCAGGTTTTAAAAGATTAAAATTGTGTTAAGTCTGAGGAACACCCAAGAAAAATGCAGTTCACTCATGTTTTGAAAATTCTAACATGCCTCAGCAGTACATAATTAGACAAAATTTCTTAATTTTTAAATTTCTATTAAACACATATATACTTTTTCAATATCTGACAAACACATGGCTCCTTTCCAAGTTATTTAACAATGGAAATAAAGACATGCAAGACATTTTGTTTCATTTTAAAACAGATGAATAATAAAAATTTTGACAGTAATATTGGGGGTAATCTGAAGAATTTCAGACAAATTATCATGATTTTTAGGCAAAATTGAGTGAAATTATAATACTTTCTTCCCATCTAACCTTTACAATGCAGAAAAAGTCAAAATTACACATTAAAATATTTTTCACTAATTTTAAAAAGCAAATAAACACTGAAAATCACAAAATTTGGACTAAAATCAAATATTCCCCTCACAAATTTGTCAAATATTTTAGAAATTTTACCATTTCACTTTTTTTATTATCAAAATGTCATATATCACATTTTCTGACAAATTGGAGATCATAGCATCAAATTTAGGCCTCTCATACACCGTCAGTTTGTTTACATACAGGAGGCAGACCACCATTAATTTCCCCATTGACTTCAATGTTAATTCTGGACTCTTTGCCCACCTCCAACTTATCCCCAAATTTTCGTTGGGCGAAATGCTTTTCACTATAGACAGAGGAACACATGGCCATGTCTTTGCACTAAAATTTTTATGAGGTTGACCACCAAAATTTTGAGATACACGAACTTGAAGGAGCATACTCAAAACATGTATCTAGTTGCCGTACATATCGCCGTAGCCAACCTCATAACGCCGTTATCCTTCCGCCTCAAAATCATGAATATTTACCAAAACCTAGCAGAAAATATTAATTCAAACCCTCTTAGTCCATTCTAGGCCAAAAGATCAACAAAAATGGGCATGCAAAAGGGGAGAAAAGAGACAGAGAGAGAACTGCTATAAATAGACGAACTACAATTTGTGGGTACCGAGATGTAAAATTTAATGGTGGTCTGCCTCCATAAATGTTAAAACTTGTTCTACTGCTATTCCAGGCCACGAATTTAAAGTACATTTTAGAACCTAGCTAATATAGCCATATTTATATCCGTAACTTTGACAATCTGTCTTTCGCCCATAATGCCATTAATCCCCCTCCCCACACATGCACAAAAAATCACGAAAGAAATAGATAAACATTCAATGTTTTAATTTTTCTATATAACCCCCCCCCACACACACACACACACACACACCATAGTTATATTGGCTTTCACAGCAGGATTGTTTTTATTTAGAATGTCCCCAGCAGTATTTTCTCCATTTCTCCCAACAACATGATTTTTTTATTAGCGCCCACGGCACGATTTTTTAAATATTGCATGTTATAATAATATTAGTATTTATATGGTCCCAATGATTGTATAAAGATTGCCAGTCACAGCAGAATTTTTATTCGCATTAGCCCCCACAACAAAGTTTTCTTTAGATTATCCAACACGTCGGGCCTTGAGTTCACTAAGCATTCTCAGGCTTAAGTTAATAATTTACTCAACTTTCAATTACTGTTTATAAGAAATATCTTTGATCCCAAAACTCAAAACTTTGCACATTGTTTCGTATTCATGTATGCCTATTTGATACATTAAAACAGCCAAGGTTTTATACAGGGCTATATTTTAGTTAAAATAAGGCGAACAATTTTGAGTAAATTATAAACTAAAGTCTGAGAGTGCTTTGTTCAGTTTGGCTTTCACAGCAAAATTTTTCTTAAGATTAATGCCCCCACCATTATTCTCTAAAGATTGCCCCACCCCACCCCTCAAAGCAGTAATTATTTATAATGGTTCCGATTTGCCCTCACAGGAGGATGTTCAATAGATTCGTCTCAACAATAAGATTTTCTCTAGATTACTACAGTATATTTATTACTAAATTATTACAGCATATTTATTACTATTACATCATATTTATTATTATTATTACAGCATATTTATAGTGCCCCCTTTCATATTCCGTGTTTAGAAACACTTTACAAAGTGACAATGTAATCGTATAAAAAAACACAAAAAAAACAACAACCAAATTATGGACATATCAGTTGTATGCAGTGTCTGTTTAAGCGGCTTTAAATAAACGTTTTTTTTTTAATACTGCATGGAATATTATTCATAAGAGTCTTACAGAAACTGCGAATGTTCGGCCCAGCAGAACTTTTCGTCGGAATAGCCATCACAGCACAATTTGTTTTCAGATTAGTTCCCACAACACGATTTAAAATAGATTGGTCCCAACAGAGGGTTTTGGTTTAGATATCCATCACATCAGGATTTCCGTTAGATTCTTTAGAATATCAATTATATCAGGAATTTCTTTCTTTAGATTATTATCCATCACAGCAGAATTATTCGGCACAATAGCCATCACAAATTTTGGGTCAAAATAGCTATCACAGCTGAATTTTCTATCGATTGGTCCCGATAGGAATAATTCGTTCTCAGAAGGATTTTCTATACATTGCACCCAACAACATTATTTTTTCGAAGATTATTATTCGTATCAGGAATTGTGGTTACATTAATCATCAGAACACCAGAATTATTCGGCATAATAGCCACCAAAACAGAATTTTTCACCAGAATAGCTATCACAGCAGAATCTTCTATAGATTGTTCCCGCAGCAGGAATTGTCATTAGATTATTTAGTATATTCAGCACAGGAGGAATAGTCATTAGCATATCCATCACAGTAGAATATTTTCATCACAACAGCCATGACAGCAGAATATTTTCATCACAACAACCATACACAGCTAAATTTGTTTTTAGCTTGGTTCCAACAGCAAGATTTTCTATAGATTGGTATAAACAGCATGCTTTTCTATAGATTGGTTTAAACAGCATGATTTTCCTTTAGATTATCCATCATATAAGGAATTTCGTTGGAATATCCATCACAACAGGTTTATTCGGCAAAATAGCCAGCACAGCAGACTTGTTAGTCAGAATAGCTGTCACAGCAGAATTTTCTATAGATTGGTCCTAACTGGAAGAATTGTGGTTAGATTATTCAACAGAGCTGAAATTTTCGTCACAGTAGCGGTTATAACAGACAGCAGAATATTTTTACCACAATAGCCATGACAGCAGTAGTTGTTTTCTGCTTGGATATCTTCTATAGATTGGTTTAAACAGCTGGATTTTTCTTCGGATAATCCATCATATCAGGAATTTCATTACATTATCTATCACAGCAATGGTATTCGGCAGATAACCACCAAAACAGTACTTTCGTCAAAATAGCTATCACAGCAGAATTTTCTGTAGACTAGTCCCAACAGCAGGAATTGTGGTTAGTTTATTCAGCAGAGCAGAAATTGTCGTTAGAAAATCCACGAAGGCAGAATATTTTCATCACAATAGCCATGACAGCAGAATATTTTCATCACAAAAGCATAACTGCAAAATTTGTTTTTAGTTTGGTTCCAACAGCAGGATTCTCTATAGACTGGTTTAAACAACAGGATTTTCTATAGATTGGTTTAAACAGCAGTATTTTCTATAGATTGGTTTAAACAGGATTTTTCTTTAGATTATCCATCATATAAGGAATATCTTTAGAATATCCTTACAACAGGTTTATTCGACAGAATAGCCAGCACAGCAGAGTTTTTCGTCAGAATAGCTATCACAGCAGAATGTTCTATAGATTGGTCCTAAATTGAAGAATTGTGGTTAGATTATTTAACAGAGCTGTAATTTTCGTCACAATAGCGATTACAGCAGAATATTTTTATCACAATAGCCATGACAGCAGAAGTTGTTTTCAGTTTGGATATCTTCTATAGATTGGTTTAAACAGCTGGATTTTTCTTCAGATTATCCATCATATCAGGAATTTCGTTACATTATCCATCACAGCAATGTTATTCGGCAGATAACCACTAAAACAGTGTTTTCGTCAAAATAGCTATCACAGCAGAATTTTCTATAGATTGGTCCCAACAGCAGGAATTGTGGTTAGATTATTCAGCGGAGCAGGAATTGCCGTTAGAAAATCCATGAAGGCAGAATATTTTCGTCACAATAGCCATGACAGCATAATATGTTCATCACAACAGCTAACAGCAAAATTTGTTTTTAGCTTGGTTCCAACAGAAGGATTTTCTATAGTTCGGTTTAAACAGCAGGATTTTACTTTAGATTATCCATCATATAAGGAATTTCGTTATAATATCCATCACATCAGGTGTATTCGGCAGAATAGCCAGCACAGCAGACTTTTTCGTCAGAATAGCTATCACAGCAGAATGTTCTATAGATTGGTCCTAAATTGAAGAATTGTGGTTAGATTATTCAACAGAGCTGGAATTTTCGTCACAATAGCGATTACAGCAGAATATTTTTATCACAATAGCCATGACAGCAGAAGTTGTTTTCAGTTTGGATATCTTCTATAGATTGGTTTAAACAGCTGGATTTTTCTTCAGATTATCCATCATATCAGGAATTTCGTTACATTATCCACCACAGCAATGTTATTCGGCAGATAACCACTAAAACAGTGTTTTCGTCAAAATAGCTATCACAGCAGAATTTTCTATAGATTGGTCCCAACAGCAGGAATTGTGGTTAGATTATTCAGCAGAGCAGGAATTGCCGTTAGAAAATCCATGAAGGCAGAATATTTTCGTCACAATAGCCATGACAGCATAATATGTTCATCACAACAGCTAACAGCAAAATTTGTTTTTAGCTTGGTTCCAACAGAAGGATTTTCTATAGTTCGGTTTAAACAGCAGGATTTTACTTTAGATTATCCATCATATAAGGAATTTCGTTATAATATCCATCACATCAGGTGTATTCGGCAGAATAGCCAGCACAGCAGACTTTTTCGTCAGAATACCTATCACAGCAGAATGTTCTATAGATTGGTCCTAAATTGAAGAATTGTGGTTAGATTATTCAACAGAGCTGGAATTTTCGTCACAATAGCGATTAGAGCAGAATATTTTTATCACAATAGCCATGACAGCAGAAGTTGTTTTCAGTTTGGATATCTTCTATAGATTGGTTTAAACAGCTGGATTTTTCTTCAGATTATCCATCATATCAGGAATTTCGTTACATTATCCATCACAGCAATGTTATTCGGTAGATAACCACTAAAACAGTGTTTTCGTCAAAATAGCTATCACAGCAGAATTTTCTATAGACTAGTCCCAACAGCAGGAATTGTGGTTAGATTATTCAGCAGAACAGGAATTGCCGTTAGAAAATCGACGAAGGCAGAATATTTTCGTCACAATAGCCATGACAGCAGAATATTTTCATCACAAAAGCATAACTGCAAAATTTGTTTTTAGTTTGGTTCCAACAGCAGGATTTTCTATAGATTGGTTTAAACAGCAGGATTTTCTAACTGGAAGAATTGCGGTTAGATTATTCATCAGAGCTGAAATTTTCGTCACAGTAGCGATTACAGCAGAATATTTTTATTACAATAGCCATGACAACAGAAGTTGTTTTCTGCTTGGATATCTTCTATAGATTGGTTTAAAAAGCTGGATTTTCCTTCAGATTATCCATCAAATAAGGAATTTCGTTAGATTATTCACCACAGCAAAATTATTCGGCAGATATCCACCAAAACAGAATTTTAGCTATCACAGCAGAATTTTCTACAGATTGGTCCAAAAAACAGGAATTGTGGTTAGATTATTCAGCAGAGCAGGAATTGTCGTTAGAAAATCCATGACAGCAGAATATTTTCGTCACAATAGCCATGACAGCAGAATGTCTTCATCACAACAGCCATATACAGCTAAATTTGTTTTTAGCTTGGTTCCAACAGCAAGATTTTCTATAGATTGGTTTAAACAGCAGGATTTTCTATAGATTGGTTTAAACAGCAGGATTTTCCTTTAGATTATCCATCATACAAGGAATTTCGTTAGAATATCCATCACAATAGGTTTATTCGGGAGAATAGCCAGCACAGCAGACTTATTCTGCAGGATAGCTATCACAGCTGAATTTTCTACAGATTGGTCCTAACTGGAAGAATTGCGGTTAGATTATTCAACAAAGCTGAAATTTTCGTAAGAATAGCGATTACAGCAGAATATTTTTACCCCAATAGCCATGACAGCAGAAGTTATTTTCTGCTTGCATATTTTCTATAGATTGGTTTAAACAGCTGGAATGTTCTTCAGATAATCCATCATATCAGGAATTTCGTTAGATTATTCATCACAGCAATATTATTCGACAGAGAGCCACCAAAACGGAATTTTTCGTCAGAATAGCTATCACAGCAGACTTTTCTATAGCCTAGTCCCAACAGCAGGAATTGTGGTTAGATTATTCAGCAGAACAGGAATTGCCGTTAGAAAATCCACGAAGGCAGAATATTTTCGTCACAATAGCCATGACAGTAGAATATTTTCATCACAAAAGCATAACTGCAAAATTTGTTTTTAGTTTGGTTCTAACAGCAGGATTTTCTATAGATTGGTTTAAACAGCAGGATTTTCTATAGATTGGTTTAAACAGCAGGATTTTTCCTTAGATTATCCATCATATAAGGAATTTCGTTAGAATATCCATCACAACAGGTTTATTCGACAGAATAGCCGCACGGCAGACTTACTCTGCAGGATGGCTATCACAGCAGAATTTTCTATATACTGGTCCTAACTGGAAGAATTGCGGTTAGATTATTCATCAGAGCTGAAATTTTCGTCACAGTAGCGATTACAGAAGAATATTTTTATTACAATAGCCATGACAGCAGAAGTTGTTTTCTGCTTGGATATCTTCTATAGATTGGCTAAAAAAGCTGGATTTTTCTTCAGATTATCCATCAAATAAGGAATTTCGTTAGATTATTCATCACAGCAATATTATTCGGCAGATATCCACCAAAACAGAATTTTTCGTCAGATTAGCTATCACAGCAGAATTTTCTATAGATTGGTCCAAAAAACAGGAATTGTGGTTAGATTATTCAGCAGAGCAGGAATTGTCGTTAGACAATCCATAACAGCAGAATATTTTCGTCACAATAGCCATGACAGCAGAATGTCTTCATCACAACAGCCATATACAGCTAAATTTGTTTTTAGCTTGGTTCCAACAGCAAGATTTTCTATAGATTGGTTTAAACAGCATGATTTTCTATAGATTGGTTTAAACAGCAGGATTTTCCTTTAGATTATCCATCATACAAGGAATTTCGTTAGAATATCCATCACAATAGGTTTATTCGGGAGAATAGCCAGCACAGCAGACTTATTCTGCAGGATAGCTATCACAGCTGAATTTTCTACAGATTGGTCCTAACTGGAAGAATTGCGGTTAGATTATTCAACAAAGCTGAAATTTTCGTAAGAATAGCGATTACAGCAGAATATTTTTACCCCAATAGCCATGACAGCAGAAGTTGTTTTCTGCTTGCATATTTTCTATAGATTGGTTTAAACAGCTGGAATGTTCTTCAGATAATCCATCATATCAGGAATTTCGTTAGATTATCCATCACAGCAATATTATTCGACAGATAGCCACCCAAACAGAATTTTTCGTCAGAATAGCTATCACAGCAGAATTTTCTATTGATTGGTGCACAACAGCAGGAATTGTGGTTAGATTATTCAGCAGAGCAGGAATTGTCGTTAGAAAATCCATGACAGCAGAATATTTTCCTCACAATGGCCATGAGAGCAGTATGTTTTCATCACAACAGTCCTATACAGCAAATTTTTTTTAGCTTGGTTCCAACAGCAGGATTTTCTATAGACAGGAATTTCCTTTAGATTACCCATCATATAAGGAATTTCGTTAGAACATCCATCACATCAGGTTTATTCGGCAGAATAGCCAGCACAGCAGACTTTTTCGTCAGAATAGCTATCACAGCAGAATGTTCTATAGATTGGTCCTAAATTGAAGAATTGTGGCCAGATTATTCAACAGAGCTGGAATTTTCGTCACAATAGCGATTACAGAAGAATATTTTTATTACAATAGCCATGATAGCAAAAATTGTTTTCTGCTTGGATATCTTCTGTAGATTGGTTTAAACAGCTGGATTTTTCTTCAGATTATCAATCATATCGGGAATTTCGTTAGATTATCCATCACAGCAATGTTATTCGGCAGATAACCACTAAAACGGAGTTCTCGTCAAAATAGCTATCACAGCAGAATTTTCTATAGATTGGTCCCAACAGCAGGAATTGTGGTTAGAATATTCAGCAGAGCAGGAATTGCCGTTAGAAAATCCAAGAAGGCAGAGTATTTTCGTCACAATAGCCATGACAGCAGAATACTTTCACCACAACAGCCATATACCACAGCAAAATTAGTTTTAAGCTTGATTCCAACAGCAGGATTTTCTATAGATTGGTTTAAACAGCAGGAATTATCCGTCATATCAGGAATTTCGTCAGAAAAGATACCACAGGAGAGTTTTATATAGATTAGTCCCAACAGCAGGAATTGTGGTTAGATTATTCAGCAGAGCAGAATATTTTCGTCACAATAGCCATGACAGCAGAATTTCGTCATAATAGCCATGACAGCAGAATTTGTTTTCAGCTTGGTGTTTACAGAAGGATTTTCTATGATAAAATTATCATAAAAGTGTTATACTTTCTTGTGTTACAGAAAATATTGGGTGTTTCCTTTAGAGGGGCCACAGTGGCTCTATGTTCTACTCAATGTAGACTGACAAAGGTATTCATGGCATGCTTCTCCGATGTTGTTTCCCCTTGTGAATAGGTTAGGACGGACGGGGTGGGGTGGGGAGCTTGGTATTTGAAATGAAGAAGAGTATTTTCTAAAAGTCATCATGGCATGCTTTTCCGATGTTGTTCCCCCTTGTGAATAGGTTAGGACGGAGGGGGAGGGGCTTGGAATTTGAAATAAAGAAGAGTATTTTGCAAAGGTCATCATGGCATGCTTTTCCGATGTTGTTCCCTCTTGTAAATAGGTTAGGGAGGAGAAGGGGGTGTGGGAGGGCTTGGAATTTGAAATAAAGAAGAGTTTTTGCAGGGATGGTGTCTGGTCAAAATTTCAATCATATCACACTGCATGATGTATTTATACCTATCTTAATAAGCCAGGTAGGTGCAAAAAACCAAGGATGTTAAACCCCATTTCATTTCTTTTCATCAGATTGGGCCCAAATGCAGCATTTCCCCATACCGCAGAAAACATTGGGACCTTAATTTGTAAAAGAAAACAGGCATAACAAATAGGGTGATTGAAACATGCAGATGTATAACTTTATTTTTCATATTTGGTCAACATACAATTTGCCTCTCGACAGCAAATATTTATTTTGTTCACCACAACAAATACTGAGGATTCTTTCAACAAAATGTTGCATATAAATTGTCGAGATTACAAACACGAAGTTGCAATTCTGGAGACATGGTAAATGTAGCATTGCAAATACTGAGTTTTTCTTGAATCTTCTTTTTAATAGTTTTGTACATAGATATACAACTAATTGGAATCCCAGTGCCTGAAAGAATAATGGTAAATAGTCTTCTTTAATAATGAATTTAATCATAGTGTAAGTGTATATAAATTAACTAAAATTACAAATTACCACCACTACCATCAAAGAATCAACAAATTGGAGTCTGTTCCAGATGCAGATTTACAACACAATGTCATGAAATTTTATTGCACTTTGGGAGTCTTTAGCACCGGAAGGAAACCAGGAGAATCAGGAAAACCCAGGAAAAACCCAAAATAGCCAGTCTGAAAGATACTTTAAACGGTTTATGAGATTATGCTTTGTAAATGAAATCTAGGCGGACAAACCTCCTACTATATTTGGCTCAGTATAAAAGGGTTTTACAAGAACAAGAAATTACCTTATTGCTGACAATGTTAAATCTGAAGCCTCTTTTCTGCTTTTCTTTTCTCAGGACCGCACGCCTAAAATGTTAACAATTGTTATTGTCAATGTTATATACTACATGAAATAAACTTAAATGGGTTTATATTCCAATATGGAGCTAATGAAAACAGGCAAACCCCATGCAATGAGGTACAGGGGAAATTTTGCCTGGACATGTGGAGTTGGGACAGCCTAGTGGTCTAGAGTGTCGCGCTTCGACCTCTAGCTGGCCGGTCACCTCTGGCTTGTGGCTGTGGTTTCGAGTCCTGGTGTGAGCGTATGTGGCATGGAGATAGGGGCACCTTCTTAACCTTGTGGGTTTCCTCCGGGCACTCCGGTTTCCTCCCACTGCTAAAGACCCCTACGCGCAAGCGAATTATTGAAATAAAATGAAACCATATAAAAGTCCCAAAAATGACCTAGTTTGTGTGGAGTGGACGTTAAACCCCATTTCTCTCTCTCTCTCTCTTTTTTACCTGGACATAGGTGCTATGACCTACTCTCACATTGAATTCCAACAATCAAGCGTTTTTAAATGTGCATGCCAATGGGTACACGGACCCGTTTTTTACTGCTATGCGAACCAAACGATATTGTTATACTATCATGACCTCCGTCCTACTCGACGGAAAATCCACATGAACTTTCTCAGCCAATATAGGAGTCAAACTCAAACACAGGATGTCCATTTCTGGCTATTGCTAACCACACTTTACTCACTGAGAGTACTCAGGGGTCCCAATATTATAGAAAAAAAAATGAGGGATAACATCCTACTGTACTACTCTGACTGCTATGAGAGATATTTTGCCTAGACATTGTTGTTATGGCCTACACTTATATATATCCAATTCCAACTGGCAAAGGAACTTTTACGTGCACGTCAATGTGTAGACTGGACCTCTGTTAATCTTTCCATCCAAACAACTAGGCAGTTGTCCTTGTCAGGCCCTATGTTCTGCACCACTCACTAACAAGGAGAAATCATGCCGGAAAATCAAGATAAATTTTCTTGGTCAACACTGGGAACTAACGATGGGTACTTTATTATTTTTAGTATATAAGCTGAATTGTTGTCAAAGGATAAAACCACTTACATGTATACCAATTTCTACTTTGACATTAGATTCTTTAATAGACTATCAGAGCATCATCCTGAAGAAAAAATGAAAATAGAACAAAATTAAAATGCAAATAAATGAAGCTTTATAAAGATGCATTGTTGCATAGACTATTTAAGCTTTGCTTCACTTGCCAAGCATGTGGCATTATCAACTCTCAAGTCTGTTGGCCCATCAGCCATGACCTCTGTCGATAATAATAGTGCCAAATCACAATTGATACCTTCTTGGTAACATTACAAATTAGGTGAAGGTGAAAATAAAAATGGAATTTTAACGCCACTCTTCCAGTAATGGCATAGCATACCATTGCATATTACCAGTTTATGCCCTATTATTGAGAAAAAATTGTCAACATTTGAACATTGGTTTTTGAACTAGGCCTACAAGAAATCGCAGTTTGACTTGAGCCATTTGCCAAGGGGTCCTTTACGTCACACATGCACGTCAATGTATTGACGGGATCATCGTTTTTTCGTCCCATCCGAAAGACTATAGACAGTTGTCCCTGTCAGACCTTTCGTCGAGCAGCACTGACAAGGGGAACTAACGTCGGAAAATCCCGATGAACTTCTCAATTCTCGTCAACTGACCAATACTGGTACTAACGTAATTTTAAATTTGGCAAGACATATTTATTTACTACACAGGCCTACGACCGTATATCGATATCAAAAGACACTTCCTACCTGGTGCATTGAAATTCCTGTTGTTTCGTGTTATACATTGTGTCGTCACGTGTACTTCTGTCGCTTTCATTTAATTCTCAGCTTCCTGATTCTACTAAACATCTTGTACATCTCAATTGTCGGTCGGTTGGCCCAACCAATAATTAACAGACTACTTTCCCTAACAGACAAATTGTCTGCTGAGACTGCTCAAAAGCTAGCAGACAAGAATAAATCTAGGTCAAAATATTCACCTCTTAGCACAATGGGTTGATCTGCTCTAATCACGTGATCAATTCTGTCCACTGGCCGCCGTCGATACTAATTTATCGTAGAAAACACGGAATATAACAAAAACAAACGAAACGAAATACAATGTTAATAGTAGTTTGAACCTTAAAAATCACCCCGAAGGTATTAATGTGCCAGGAAAATGTTTATATTTCCTGAAAGATAATAAATTGTTCTTTTAAACAGTATGTGATAGTATACTTGGAATTTGATTTTTCATATTGCATTTCACTGCGACAAGACTGCATCTATATCAACACGGCCTCGAAATCTGCTACCCCACCCCTATTTTACTTTATAATTCACCCTGTAGATATTAATGCCTCAGGAAAATGATTATATTTTCTGAAAGATAATACATTCCTCTGTTATATGGTATGTGACATTATACCAGGAATTTGATTTTTCATGTTGCATTTTGCTGTCGCAAATGGCAGCAACCGATAAAAATACCGCCTCCAGGTCTGCTACCCCACCCCTCTTATACCTTACAATTCACCCTGTAGATATTAATGTGCCAGGAAATTGATTACATTTTCTGAAAGATAATTCATTCGCTTATTAAATGGTATGTGACATTATACTTGGAATTTGATTTTTCATATTGCATTTTGCTGCCACAAATGACAGCAACCGATAAAAATACCGTCTCCAGGTCTGCTACCCCACCCCTCTTATACCTTCCAATTCACCCTGTAGATATCAATGTGCCAGGAAAATGATTATATTTTCTGAAAGATAATGCATACCTCTATTAAATGGTATGTAACATTATATTCGATTTTTCATGTTGCATTTCGATGCCGCAAATGACTGCAACCGATAAAAAAACAATCTCCAGGGATGCTACCCACCCCTCTTATGCCTTACAATTCACTCTGTAGATATTAATGTGCCAGGAAAATGATTATATTTTCTGAAAGATAATACATTCCTCTATTAAATGGTATGTGACATTATATTTGGAATTTGATTTTTCATGTTGCATTTCGCTACCGTAAATGACATCATCTTAAATCAATATGGCCTCGACGCCTGCTACCCCACCCCTCTTATACCTTACAATTCACCCTGTAGATATTAATGTGCCAGGAAATTGCTTATATTTTCTAAAAGATAAGTCATTCGTCTATTAAATGGTATGTAATATTATACTTGGAATTTGATTTTTCATATTGCATTTTGCTGCCGCAAATGAAAGCAACCGATAAAAATACCGTCTCCAGGTCTGCTACCCCACCCCTCTTATACCTCAAAGTTCACCTTGTAGATATTAATGTGCCAGAAAAATGATTATATTTTCTGAAAGATAATTCATTCCTCTATTATATGGTATGTAACATTATACTTGGAATTTGATTTGTCATATTGCATTTTGCTGCCGTAAATGACAGCATCTTAAATCAATATTGCCTCGATGTCTGCTACCCCACCCCTCTTATACCTTACAATTCACCCTGTAGGTATCAATGTACCAGGAAATTAATTGTATTTTCTAAAAGATAAGTCATTTGTCTATTAAATGGTATGTAACATTATACTTGGAATTTGATTTTTCATATTGCATTTTTCTACCGCAAATGACAGCAACCGATAAAAATACCGTCTCCAGGTCTGCTACCCCACCCCTCTTATACCTCACAATTCCCTCTGTAGATATTAATGTGCCAGGAATATGATTATATTTTCTGAAAGATAATACGTTCCTGTATTAAATGGTATGTGACATTATACTTGGAATTTGATTTTTCATGTGGCATTTCACTGCCATAAATGACGGCCTCTTAAATCAATATGGCCTCGATGTCTGCTACCCACCACTCTTTTACCTCACAATTCACCCTGTAGATATTAATGTGCCAGGAAAATGATTATATTTTCTGAAAGATAATACAATCCTCTGTTATATGGTATGTGACATTATACTAGGAATTTGATTTTTCATGTTGCATTTTGCTATCGCAAATGGCAGCAACCGATAAAAATGCCGTCTCCAGGTCTGCTACCCCACCCCTCTTATACCTCACAATTCACACCGTAGATATTAATGTGCCAGGAAAATGTTTATATTTTCTGAAAGATAATACATTCTTCTATTAAATGGTATGTGACATTATACTTGGAATTTGATTTTTCATGTTGCATTTCGCTGCCGTAAATGACAGCATCTTAAATCAATATTGCCTCGATGTCTGCTACCCCACCCCTCTTATACCTTACAATTCACCCTGTAGATAACTATGTGCCAGGAAATTGATTATATTTTCTAAAAGATAAGTCATTCGTCTATTAAATGGTATGTAACATTATACTTGGAATTTGATTTTTTATATTGCATTTTTCTACCGCAAATGACAGCAACCGATAAAAATACCGTCTCCAGGTCTGCTACCCCACCCCTCTTATACCTCACAATTCACTCTGTAGATATTAATGTGCCGGGAAAATGATTATATTTTCTGAAAGATAATACATTCCTCTATTAAATGGTATGTGACATTATACTTGGAATTTGATTTTTCATGTGGCATTTCGCTGCCATAAATGACGGCCTCTTAAATCAGTATGGCCTCGATGTCTGCTACCCACCACTCTTTTACCTCACAATTCACCCTGTAGATATTAATGTGCCAGGAAAATGATTATATTTTCTGAAAGATAATGCCTTCCTCTATTAAATAGTATGTAACATTATATTCGGAATTTGATTTTTCAAGTCGCATTTTGCTGCCGCAAATGACAGCAACCGATAAAAATACCGTCTCCATGTCTGCTACCCCACCCTTCTACCGTACAATTCACCTTGTAGATATTAATGTGCCAGGAAAATGATTATACTTTCTGAAAGATAATTCATTCCTCTATTACATGGTATGTAACATTATATTTGGAATTTGATTTTTCATATAGTATTTTGCTGCCGTAAATGACAGCATCTTAAATCAATATGGCCTCGATGTCTGCTACCCCACCCCTCTTATACCTTACAATTCACTCTGTAGATATAAATGTGCCAGGAAAATGATTATATTTTCTGAAAGATAATACATTCCTCTATTAAATGGTATGTGACATTATACATGGAATTTGATTTTTCATACTGCATTTTGCTGCCGTAAATGACAGCATCTTAAATCAATATGGCCTCGATGTCTGCTACCCCACCCCTCTTATGCCTTACAATTCACCATGTAGATATTAATGTGCCAGGAAAATGTTTACATTTTCTGAAAGATAATACATACTTATATTAATTGGTATGTAACATTATATTTGGAATTTGATTTTTTATGTTGCATTTTGCTGTCGCAAATGGCAGTAATCGATAAATATGCCGTCTCCAGGTCTGCCACCCCACCCCTCTTATACCTCACAATTCACACCGTAGATATTAATGTGCCAGGAAAATGTTTATATTTTCTGAAAGATAATACATTCTTCTATTAAATGGTATGTGACATTATACTTGGAATTTGATTTTTCATGTTGCATTTCGCTGCCGTAAATGACAGCATCTTAAATCAATATTGCCTCGATGTCTGCTACCCCACCCCTCTTATACCTTACAATTCACCCTGTAGATATCAATGTGCCAGGAAATTGATTATATTTTCTAAAAGATAAGTCATTCGTCTATTAAATGGTATGTAACATTATACTTGGAATTTGATTTTTTATATTGCATTTTTCTACCGCAAATGACAGCAACCGATAAAAATACCGTCTCCAGGTCTGCTACCCCACCCCTCTTATACCTCACAATTCACTCTGTAGATATTAATGTGCCGGGAAAATGATTATATTTTCTGAAAGATAATACATTCCTCTATTAAATGGTATGTGACATTATACTTGGAATTTGATTTTTCATGTGGCATTTCGCTGCCATAAATGACGGCCTCTTAAATCAATATGGCCTCGATGTCTGCTACCCACAACTCTTTTACCTCACAATTCACCGTGTAGATATTAATGTGCCAGGAAAATGATTATATTTTCTGAAAGATAATGCATTCCTCTATTAAATAGTATGTAACATTATATTCGGAATTTGATTTTTCAAGTCGCATTTTGCTGCCGCAAATGACAGCAACCGATAAAAATACCGTCTCCATGTCTGCTACCCCACCCTTCTACCGTACAATTCACCTTGTAGATATTAATGTGCCAGGAAAATGATTATATTTTCTGAAAGATAATTCATTCCTCTATTATATGGTATGTAACATTATATTTGGAATTTGATTTTTCATATAGTATTTTGCTGCCGTAAATGACAGCATCTTAAATCAATATGGCCTCGATGTCTGCTACCCCACCCCTCTTATACCTTACAATTCACTCTGTAGATATAAATGTGCCAGGAAAATGATTATATTTTCTGAAAGATAATACATTCCTCTATTAAATGGTATGTGACATTATACATGGAATTTGATTTTTCATACTGCATTTTGCTGCCGTAAATAACAGCATCTTAAATCAATATTGCCTCGATGTCTGCTACCCCACCCCTCTTATACCTTACAATTCACCCTGTAGATATCAATGTGCCAGGAAATTGATTATATTTTCTAAAAGATAATACATACTTATATTAAATGGTATGTAACATTATATTTGGAATTTGATTTTTTATGTTGCATTTTGCTGTCGCAAATGGCAGTAATCTATAAATATGCCGTCTCCAGGTCTGCTACCCCACCCTTATTATACCTCACAATTCACCCTGTAGATATTAATGTGCCAAGAAAATGATTACATTTTCTGAAAGATAATACATTCCTCTATTAAGTGGTATGAGACATTATATTTGGAATTTGATTTTTCATGTTGCATTTCGCTACCGTAAATGACATCATCTCAAATCAATATGGCCAAGACGCCTGCTTCCCCACCCCTCTTATACCTTACATGTCACCCTGTAGATATTAATGTGCCAGGGAAATGATTATGCTTTCAGAAAGATAATTCATTTCTCTATTAAATGGTAAGTAACATTATATTCGGAATTTGATTTTTCAAGTTGCATTTTGCTGCCGCAAATGACAGCAACCGATAAAAATGCCGTCTCCAGGACTACTTCCCCACCCCTCTTATACCTTACAATCCACCCTCTAAATGTTAATGTGCCAAGAAAATGATTATATTTTCGGAAAGATAATACACCCCTCTATTAAATGGTATGTAACATTATACATGGAATTTGATTTTTCATATTGCATTTTGCTGCCGTAAATGACAGCATTTTAAATCAATATGGCCTCGATGTCTGCTACCCCACCCCTCTTATACCTTACAATTCACCCTGTAGATATAAATGTGCCAGGAAAATGATTATATTTTCTGAAAGATAATGCATTCCTCTATTCAATGGTATGTGACATTATATTTGGAATTTGATTTTTCATGTTGCATTTCGCTGCCGTAAATGACAGCATCTTAAATTAATATGGCCTCGATGTCTGCCAACCCACCCCTCTTATACCTTACAATTCACCCTGTAGATATTAATGTGCCAGGAAAATGATTATACTTTCTGAAAGATAATACATTCCTCTATTAAATAGTATGTAACATTTTATTCGGAATTTGATTTTTCAAGTCGCAATGTGCTATCGCAAATGACAGCAACCGATAAAGATAGGCTGGCACTGCCAGGCAGGATACGCCCACATTTTCGAGAGATAGATAGAGAACAAACAATACCGAAAGTGATTTTTCCTACATCATTAAGTCCTGTATTTCATACTGTATTGGGAGCAGCCATTTTGTTGGTCAGTTCCAGTCTGATATTCATGAAATTCGAAGTCGACAATGATTATGGTGTGACGGTACACAACCTAGAAATGTGACTTTTCGTCAAAATCGGATAAGAATTGTGACCTGTACAGAGTCAACAACCATGATATGCCATATCTTTACACTATTCGCGTACAAACGGCGACCACTTCGTCTGGCAATTTTGGTACCATTTTCACGAAATTCGAATAATTCAGGAAGTTACGATCCGATATGCGCAAATACCGAAAGGAACCAAGATCTTTGGGTTATAACCATGCATTTCAAGTTTCATCAAAATCGAATTAAAATTGTGACTTTTACAGGGTCCACAACCTTGATATACCATTTTTTAACAGTATTCACGTACAAACGGTGGCCATTTTGTATGGCAATTTTGGTCTGATTTTCCCGAAATTTGAACTCAACCTTCCTTACGGTGTAACGGTAATATAATCAAACGTTTTTTTAAATCGGATAATAATTGTGACCTCCAAGCTAAAAAAAAAGGCGATTTTGCGTATAATCAGGGGCCATAATTCAGGAAGTTACGATCCGATATGCGCAAATATCGAAAAGAAGCAAGATCTTTGGGTTATAACCATGAATTTCAAGTTTCATCACAATCGAATCAAAATTGTGACCTCCACAGGGTCCACAACCTTGATATACCATTTTTTAACAGTATTCGCGTACAAACGGCGGCCATTTTGTATGGCAATTTTCGTCCGATTTTCCCGAAATTCGAACTCAACCTTCCTTAGGGTGTAACGGTGATATAATCAAACGTTTTTTTAAATCGAATAATAATTGTGACCTCCAAGCTAAAAAAAAAAAGGCGATTTTGCGTATAATCAGGGGCCATAATTCAGGAAGTTACGATCCGATATGCGCAAATATCGAAAGGAAGCAAGATCTTTGGGTTATAACCATGAATTTCAAGTTTCATCAAAATCGAATCAAAATTGTGACCTCCACAGGGTCCACAACCTTGATATACCATTTTTTAACAGTATTCGCGTACTAACGGCGGCCATTTTGTATGGCAATTTTCGTCCGATTTTCCCGAAATTCGAACTCAACCTTCCTTAGGGTGTAACGGTGATATAATCAAACGGTTTTTTAAATCGAATAATAATTGTGACCTCTAGAGGGACCACAAGCTAAAAAGGGTGATTTTTCGGACAATCAGGGGCCATAATTCAGGAAATTACATTCCGATAGCCGCAAATATCGAAAGGAACCAAGATCTTTGGGTTACAAACATGCATGTCAAGTTTCATCAAAATCGGTTCAAAATTGTGACCTCTATAGGGTCCACAAGCTAAAAACGTGATTTTTCGTACAATCAGGGGCCATAATCCATGAAGTTTTGATCCGATACATGCCAATATCGAAAGGAACCGAGATCTTTTGAGGATAAACCTATATTTCAAGTTTCGTCAAAATCGGATAAGAATTGTGACCTGTAGAGAGTCCACAAACAAATTGTGGACGTCCGGACGGACGGACGGACGGACGGACGTCCGGACGGACAGGGGCGACGACATAATACGTCCACATGAAAATGTGGGCGTATAAAAATACTGTCTCCATGTCTGCTACCCCACCCTTCTACAGTACAATTCACCCTGTAGATATTAATGTGCCAGGAAAATGATTATATTTTCTGAAAGATAATACATTCCTCTATTAAATGGTATGTGACATTATATTTGGAATTTGATTTTTCATGTTGCATTTCGCTACCGTAAATGACATCGTCTTAAATCAATATGTCCTCGACGCCTGCTACCCCACCCCTCTTATACCTTACAATTCACCCTGTAGATATTAATGTGCCAGGAAAATGATTATATTTTCTAAAAGATAAGTCATTCGTCTATTAAATGGTATGTAACATTATACTTGGAATTTGATTTTTCATATTGCATTTTGCTACCGCAAATGAAAGCAACCGATAAAAATACCGTCTCCAGGTCTACTACCCCACCCCTCTTATACCTCAAAGTTCACCCTGTAGATATTAATGTGCCAGAAAAATGATTATATTTTCTGAAGGATAATTCATTCCTCTATTATATGGTATGTAACATTATACTTGGAATTTGATTTGTCATATTGCATTTTGCTGCCGTAAATGACAGCATCTTAAATCAATATTGCCTCGATGTCTGCTTCCCCACCCCTCTTATACCTTACAATTCACCCTGTAGATATCAATGTGCCAGGAAATTGATTGTATTTTCTAAAAGATAAGTCATTTGTCTATTAAATGGTATGTAACATTATACTTGGAATTTGATTTTTCATATTGCATTTTTCTACCGCAAATGACAGCAACCGATAAAAATACCGTCTCCAGGTCTGCTACCCCACCCCTCTTATACCTCACAATTTCCTCTGTAGATATTAATGTGCCAGGAAAATGATTATATTTTCTGAAAGATAATACGTTCCTCTATTAAATGGTATGTGACATTATACTTGGAATTTGATTTTTCATGTGGCATTTCGCTGCCATAAATGACGGCCTCTTAAATCAATATGGCCTCGATGTCTGCTACCCACCACTCTTTTACCTCACAATTCACCCTGTAGATATTAATGTGCCAGGAAATTGATTGTATTTTCTAAAAGATAAGTCATTTGTCTATTAAATGGTATGTAACATTATACTTGGAATTTGATTTTTCATATTGCATTTTTCTACCGCAAATGACAGCAACCGATAAAAATACCGTCTCCAGGTCTGCTACCCCACCCCTCTTATACCTCACAATTCCCTCTGTAGATATTAATGTGCCAGGAAAATGATTATATTTTCTGAAAGATAATACGTTCCTCTATTAAATGGTATGTGACATTATACTTGGAATTTGATTTTTCATGTGGCATTTCGCTGCCATAAATGACGGCCTCTTAAATCAATATGGCCTCGATGTCTGCTACCCACCACTCTTTTACCTCACAATTCACCCTGTAGATATTAATGTGCCAGGAAAATGATTATATTTTCTGAAAGATAATACATTCCTCTGTTATATGGTGTGTGACATTATACTAGGAATTTGATTTTTCATGTTGCATTTTGTTGTCGCAAATGGCAGCAACCGATAAAAATACCGTCTCCAGGTTTGCTACCCCACCCCTCTTATACCTCACAATTCACTCTGTAGATATTAATGTGCCAGGAAAATGATTATATTTTCTGAAAGATAATACATTCCTCTATCAAATGGTATGTGACATTATATTTGGAATTTGATTTTTCATGTTGCATTTCGCTGCCGTAAATAACAGCGTAGTTAAATCAATAGGGCCTCGATGTCTGCTACCCCACCCCTCTTATACCTTACAATTCACCCTGTAGGTATCAATGTGCCAGGAAATTGATTGTATTTTCTAAAAGATAAGTCATTTGTCTATTAAATGGTATGTAACATTATACTTGGAATTTGATTTTTCATATTGCATTTTTCTACCGCAAATGACAGCAACCGATAAAAATACCGTCTCCAGGTCTGCTACCCCACCCCTCCTATACCTCACAAATCCCTCTGTAGATATTAATGTGCCAGGAAAATGATTATATTTTTTTGAAAGATAATACGTTCCTCTATTAAATGGTATGTGACATTATACTTGGAATTTGATTTTTCATGTAGCATTTCGCTTCCATAAATGACGGCCTCTTAAATCAATATGGCCTCGATGTCTGCTACCCACCACTCTTTTACCTCACAATTCACCCTGTAGATATTAATGTGCCAGGAAAATGATAATATTTTCTGAAAGATAATACATTCCTCTGTTATATGGTATGTGACATTATACTAGGAATTTGATTTTTCATGTTGCATTTTGCTATCGCAAATGGCAGCAACCGATAAAAATGCCGTCTCCAGGTCTGCTACCCCACCCCTCTTATACCTCACAATTCACACCGTAGATATTAATGTGCCAGGAAAATGATTATATTTTCTGAAAGATAATACATTCCTCTATTAAATGGTATGTGACATTATATTTGGAATTTGATTTTTCATGTTGCATTTTGCTGCCGTAACTAACAGCGTAGTTAAATCAATATGGCCTCGATGTCTGCTACCCACCACTCTTTTACCTCACAATTCACCCTGTAGATATTAATGTGCCAGGAAAATGATTATATTTTCTGAAAGATAATACATTCCTCTGTTATATGGTATGTGACATTATACTAGGAATTTGATTTTTCATGTTGCATTTTGCTATCGCAAATGGCAGCAACCGATAAAAATGCCGTCTCCAGGTCTGCTACCCCACCCCTCTTATACCTCACAATTCACACCGTAGATATTAATGTGCCAGGAAAATGTTTATATTTTCTGAAAGATAATACATTCTTCTATTAAATGGTATGTGACATTATACTTGGAATTTGATTTTTCATGTTGCATTTCGCTGCCGTAAATGACAGCATCTTAAATCAATATTGCCTCGATGTCTGCTACCCCACCCCTCTTATACCTTACAATTCACCCTGTAGATATCAATGTGCCAGGAAATTGATTATATTTTCTAAAAGATAAGTCATTCGTCTATTAAATGGTATGTAATATTATACTTGGAATTTGATTTTTCATATTGCATTTTTCTACCGCAAATGACAGCAACCGATAAAAATACCGTCTCCATGTCTGCTACCCCACCCTTCTACCGTACAATTCACCTTGTAGATATTAATGTGCCAGGAAAATGATTATATTTTCTGAAGGATAATTCATTCCTCTATTATATGGTATGTAACATTATATTTGGAATTTGATTTTTCATATAGCATTTTGCGGCCGTAAATGACAGCATCTTAAATCAATATGGCCTCGATGTCTGCTACCCCACCCCTCTTATACCTTACAATTCACTCTGTAGATATAAATGTGCCAGGAAAATGATTATATTTTCTGAAAGATAATACATTCCTCTATTAAATGGTATGTGACATTATACATGGAATTTGATTTTTCATACTGCATTTTGCTGCCGTAAATGACAGCATCTTAAATCAATATGGCCTCGATGTCTGCTACCCCACCCCTCTTATGCCTTACAATTCACCATGTAGATATTAATGTGCCAGGAAAATGTTTACATTTTCTGAAAGATAATACATACTTATATTAATTGGTATGTAACATTATATTTGGAATTTGATTTTTTATGTTGCATTTTGCTGTCGCAAATGGCAGTAATCGATAAATATGCCGTCTCCAGGTCTGCCACCCCACCCCTCTTATACCTCACAATTCACACCGTAGATATTAATGTGCCAGGAAAATGTTTATATTTTCTGAAAGATAATACATTCCTCTATTAAATAATATGTAACATTATATTCGGAATTTGATTTTTCAAGTCGCAATTTGCTGTCGCAAATGACAGCAACCGATAAAAATACCGTCTCCATGTCTGCTACCCCACCCTTCTACAGTACAATTCACCCTGTAGATACTAACGTGCCAGGAAAATGATTATATTTTCTGAAAGATAATTCATTCCTCTATTATATGGTTTGTAACATTATATTTGCATTGTAAGATATAAGAGGGGTGGGGTAGCAGACATCGAGGCCATATTGATTTAAGATGCTGTCATTTACGGCAGCAAAATGCTATATGAAAAATCAAATTCCAAGTATAATGTCACATACCATTTAATAGAGGAATGTATTATGGTTCAGAAAATATAATCACTTTCCTGGCACATTTATATCTACAGAGTGAATTGTAAGGTATAAGAGGGGTGGGGTAGCAGACATTGAGGCCATATTGATTTAAGATGCTGTCATTTATGACAGCGAAATGCAACATGAAAAATCAAATTCCATGTATAATGTCACATACCATTTAATAGAGGAATGTATTATGGTTCAGAAAATATAATCACTTTCCTGGCACATTTATATCTACAGGGTGAATTGTAAGGTATAAGAGGGGTGGGGTAGCAGACATCGAGGCCATATTGATTTAAAATGCTGTCATTTACAGCAGCGAAATGCAACATGAAAAATCAAATTCCAAATATAATGTCACATACCATTGAATAGAGGAATGCATTATCTTCCAGAAAATATAATCATTTTCCTGGCACATTAATATCTACAGAGTGACCCGTAAGGTATAAGAGGGGTGGGGTAGCAGACATCGAGGCCATATTGATTTAAGATGCTGTCATTTACGGCAGCAAAATGCAACATGACAAATCGAATTCCAAGTATAATGTCACATACCATTTAATAGAGGAATGTATTATCTTTCAGAAAATATAATCATTTTCCTGGCACATTTATATCTACAGAGTGAATTGTAAGGTATAAGAGGGGTGGGGTAGCAGACATTGAGGCCATATTGATTTAAGATGCTGTCATTTATGACAGCGAAATGCAACATGAAAAATCAAATTCCATGTATAATGTCACATACCATTTAATAGAGGAATGTATTATGGTTCAGAAAATATAATCACTTTCCTGGCACATTTATATCTACAGGGTGAATTGTAAGGTATAAGAGGGGTGGGGTAGCAGACATCGAGGCCATATTGATTTAAAATGCTGTCATTTACGGCAGCAAAATGCAATATGAAAAATCAAATTCCATGTATAATGTTACATACCATTTAATAGAGGGGTGTATTATCTTTCAGAAAATATAATCATTTTCCTGGCACATTTATATCTACAGAGTGACTTGTAAGGTATAAGAGGGGTGGGGTAGCAGACATCGAGGCCATATTGATTTAAGATGTTGTCATTTACGGCAGCAAAATACTATATGAAAAATCAAATTCCAAATATAATGTTACATACCATATAATAGAGGAATGAATTATCTTTCAGAAAATATAATCATTTTCCTGGCACATTAATATCTACAAGGTGAATTGTACGGTAGAAGGGTGGGGTAGCAGACACGGAGACGGTATTTTTATCGGTTGCTGTCATTTGCGGCAGCAAAATGCGACTTGAAAAATCAAATTCCGAATATAATGATACATACTATTTAATAGAGGAATGCATTATCTTTCAGAAAATATAATCATTTTCCTGGCACATTAATATCTACAGGGTGAATTGTGAGGTAAAAGAGTGGTGGGTAGCAGACATCGAGGCCATATTGATTTAAGAGGCCGTCATTTATGGCAGCGAAATGCCACTGAAAAATCAAATTTCAAGTATAATGTCACAAACCATGTAATAGAGGAATGTATTATCTTTCAGAAAATATAATCATTTTCCTGGCACATTAATATCTACAGAGTGAATTGTGAGGTATAAGAGGGGTGGGGTAGCAGACCTGGAGACGGTATTTTTATCGGTTGCTGTCATTTGCGGTAGAAAAATGCAATATGAAAAATCAAATTCCAAGTATAATGTTACATACCATTTAATAGACGAATGACTTATCTTTTAGAAAATATAATCAATTTCCTGGCACATTGATATCTACAGGGTGAATTGTAAGGTATAAGAGGGGTGGGGTAGCAGACATCGAGGCAATATTGATTTAAGATGCTGTCATTTACGGCAGCGAAATGCAACATGAAAAATCAAATTCCAAGTATAATGTCACATACCATTTAATAGAAGAATGTATTATCTTTCAGAAAATATAAACATTTTCCTGGCACATTAATATCTACGGTGTGAATTGTGAGGTATAAGAGGGGTGGGGTAGCAGACCTGGAGACGGCATTTTTATCGGTTGCTGCCATTTGCGATAGCAAAATGCAACATGAAAAATCAAATTCCTAGTATAATGTCACATACCATATAACAGAGGAATGTATTATCTTTCAGAAAATATAATCATTTTCCTGGCACATTAATATCTACAGGGTGAATTGTGAGGTAAAAGAGTGGTGGGTAGCAGACATCGAGGCCATATTGATTTAAGAGGCCGTCATTTATGGCAGCGAAATGCCACATGAAAAATCAAATTCCAAGTATAATGTCACATACCATTTAATAGTGGAACGTATTATCTTTCAGAAAATATAATCATTTTCCTGGCACATTAATATCTACAGAGTGAATTGTGAGGTATAAGAGGGGTGGGGTAGCAGACCTGGAGACGGTATTTTTATTGGTTGCTGTCATTTGCGGTAGAAAAATGCAATATGAAAAATCAAATTCCAAGTATAATGTTACATACCATGTAATAGACGAATGACTTATCTTTTAGAAAATATAATCAATTTCCTGGCACATTGATATCTACAGGGTGAATTGTACGGTATAAGAGGGGTGGGGTAGCAGACATCGAGGCAATATTGATTTAAGATGCTGTCATTTACGGCAGCGAAATGCAACATGAAAAATCAAATTCCATGTATAATGTCACATTCCATTTAATAGAAGAATGTATTATCTTTCAGAAAATATAAACATTTTCCTGGCACATTAATATCTACGGTGTGAATTGTGACGTATAAGAGGGGTGGGGTAGCAGACCTGGAGACGGCATTTTTATCAGTTGCTGCCATTTGCGATAGCAAAATGCAACATGAAAAATCAAATTCCTAGTATAATGTCACATACCATATAACAGAGGAATGTATTATCTTTCAGAAAATATAATCATTTTCCTGGCACATTAATATCTACAGGGTGAATTATAAAGAAAACTAGGGGTGGGGTAGCAGATATCGAGGCCGTGTTGATATAGATGCAGTCTTGTCGCAGTGAAATGCAATATGAAAAATCAAATCCCAAGTATACTATCACATACTGTTTAAAAGAACAATTTATTAAATTTCAGAAAATATAAACATTTTCCCGGCACATTAATACCTTCGGGGTGATTTTTAAGGTTCAAACTACTATTAACATTGTATTTCGTTTCGTTTGTTTTTGTTTTATTCCGTGTTTTCTACTATAAATCAGTATCGACGGCGGCCAGTGGACAGAATTGATCACGTGATTAGAGCAGACCAACCCATTGTGCTCAGAGGTGAATATTTTTACCTATACTAATTCTTGTCTGCTAGCTTTTGATCACTCTTACCAGACAACTTTCGTTAACAGACAAATTGTCTGTTAATTATTGGTTGGGGTCGGTTGGTATGGGTATCGCCATCAATTCGCTGATGAGGCGAGCTGCTCACGCGACCTTCACCGATCATGTCAAGGCGTGGTTATGCTTCTTAATCCCCGCCTACAAACACGTTAGAATTACTGCTCAGCTAGTTATTGGTAGCTCCTCCCCTTTTTTATATTTAGATAGATACGGTATAGCATCAACCATTTCAAACGATGACAACATATTCGTATTTGGAGAGCATGCACAAAAAATATTATCCCTGTAGAGTGTAGACTTGAATAACCAGATTTTAGAGCTTGCTATTAATTGAGACTTCTGGTATATTTCACTGAACATAACTGATATGAATTTAGAGTAAAAACAGAAACGAGTGAATGTAAATCAGTTTATGTACGTTTAAACTACATTTTTATACGTGTTATGCAATCCATTTGTGTCAATTTCTTGGTCCCAAATGTTATAGTTCCATTAAGCGTTACCCATTATACGTCAATTTGAAGAAATTTACATTCCCGACGAATTGACACATATATTTGAATTATTTACTATAATACTACTCAAACGGAAGCGTAATAGGGCCACATATTTTTTTTTCATTATTCTTTCAATTTTTCAAGTTAGTAAATTGAATTTTCAAGTTAGTAACTTGAATTTTCAAGATACTAACTTGAATTTTCAAAATACCAACTTGAATTTTCAAGTTAGCTTCTCCGGCTCCTCCGCACGTGCTAACAAATCGACCATCCAACCCTCCAGCCCAACGAAGTAATTTTGTATGTAACGGGGTCGGCATCACCAGGTTGTGCCCTCATTAAATACTACACGTACTCTCATTAACCTCATTCCCTCATTAATATCATTTATGATACATTGATTTCATGTTCTCCGCGTACAAGCTGTGTGATTTGATGATATATTTGGGCTAAAATATATTCAAACTAATTAATTTATCAAACGTTCAAATCCCTCTCAAAACTTTGTATTCGTCAGGAGATACCGCAAGCTATAAATAAACTGCTTTTAGACGCTATGTCAGTCAGCTCATTTCACTGAGGGAGGGTCCATTTTTCAGAATATCCTTTTCCTTACTTACTTTCCAAAAATCAAAATTTAAAGAAGTTTTCCGAAAAATAGAAATAGCGTTCTGTGGCTTCAAAGAGCGCGTTAAAATTGATGAGTCATGATATAAATATGTAGTTGGTGGGAGTATGAAGTCAATCGGTGTATGGTGACCTCGGTATCTTGTAATTACAAGATAGGTTATCTTAGGCTATCTTGTAATAACAAGATAGCTATCTTGTAATAACACGATAGCCTATCTTGTAATTGCAAGATAGTCAGATTTTTTTTTTTTTCATTTGATTGACCCTTATGGGCTTCCGTATAATATGCACTTTTTATCCACAACTATTCTCAGCAGGCCCATAGCTAGCGGGGGCAAGGGGACAGCTTTATGGGCGCCTTGACAATCATGTCGTTATGAGACGCTCCCCAAATGACGAGGCGCCTCATAATAATGACCAACACAATTAACATCACAACTGATGGGACGCCGAAACGGCGTGATTTGTGAGATTGGTTTGGGGCCGATGAATGGGCGCCCAAAACGGCGAGATAATCTCCGTGGAATATAAACGATTGATTTGAATTCGTCTCAGCAAATTAGGCTATGTAAGACCGCCTACTATATTCTGGAATATCAAGAAAACGCGTTTGAAATTTTCAAATTTTCTCCGGGGGGGGGGGGGGGCCTTATACGACTGTAGGCCTAACCTGGGGTGGATTGGGCCATAGGGCGATCGCCCGAAGGCCCGGTCGGACGAAAAATGAAAAAAAAAACGCGTTTGAAATTTTCAAATTTTCTCCGGGGGGGGGGGGCTTATACGACTGTAGGCCTAACCTGGGGCGGATTGGGCCATAGGGCGATCGCCCGAAGGCCCGGTCGGACGAAAAATGAAAAAAAAAAATTGTCCAATTCGTCTAGAAAACAACTTTTTCTGATAATCATTATGGGGGCGGGGGGTATTGGACCGGCAATGGGACGATGATGAACATGTTGTGTGTGGCCGGTGGCTTTAACGAGCCGACACGGCCTGTAAAACATTAATAAACGTTTAAATGTCTTAACCACCCCCACCTCAACTTTTGGACAATCTGACTTTTCGGACAGACAATTAAAGTGAACATTTTTTTTTTCATTTAATCTAATTGGCAATTTCACTTTTCGTTTAATTGTACACCACGAATTTGTACTGAATTGACGATGGATTAAAACATTTTTGTCTGGAGCCCCTCTACCTTGTGTGATATTCTTCGGACGTTGATTATTATTTGAGAATGCAGCTGCAATAGTCTGATTGGATGGTTGGAATTTAGGTCGACACGGAGTGGGTTTTCGGTTGCAAAATCATTGGACAACTTTGGATTTAAGAATAGCAGAAAAACGCATTTGCGGCGGTTAATTTTTTAAAATTTTCTCGATGATCATTGTTTATGGAATCGATTTTACATAAGCCATATATGTAAAGTATATCTGTGACTCATTAAGAAATAAAATATTGTTTCAACCAAAGTTTTCTCTGAGAACGTTCAATACCCCGCCAGGTAGGCTTTATTCGACCACATTGAAGTTGCTGTATTCACGGGCTTGAATAGCGGGAAAACACGTTTGCGGCACTTAAGTTTTCAAAGTTTTCTCCGGTCCATCTGTAAACTATTAATTTGTTTGTTGATTGGACTTCGAGCCGACCACCTTAAAGTTACATTATGGGAGATAAGATAAAGAGATGGCAGTTTTCACTATAATAGTTAAAAACTAGATAGTGTAAAGATAATTTGCTGAAAATTTCAGTCAAATTGATTCACTATTAACCGAGAAAAAAGCGTTTGAAATATTCACATAGCCTCGGTCATCATTACTCTTGATAATCCACTTGATTGATTTAATTAGCAACGGCCATTAAGCGGCATATAAGAATTTAATCCGCCAACATCGAAGGCTAGCCTTGACATAAAGAGTGTATTATGGTCTGAATATGTTAATTAATGTCTAATTGGTTATTTAGATAACATCTCAGGCTTAAGGAGAGACCTGTAATAAGCAGATTTTGCTCTTGCATAATGCTATTTTAATTAGGCTATATTAGACAACTTTTCATACATTAAGGTAGGCTAAGCTCCGCTCCTTCGCCTCTCGGAGAAGACCAGCGCCACTGTTTGTAAACCCTAAATATTTTTGGGCATTTCGGATTATAACTCGATCATCGTGTCCGCACGCCTATGCCGGTGTTTACCAAAAAATTAATCCTCGGAATTTGCACTTGCAACTTTTGTCCCCCCCCCCACCTGGTCATTTATATTATGCACATAGGATGGATCGGGTTCTAACAAGGGATAGTGCTTAGTTGTTTGGGTGGTGAAAAAAAAAAGTTGTGTCAACGTGCTCGTTCGAATCACGTAAAGAAAGCTAGGCATATCATATCATGAAATAAGTTCGTGGACATTTCGCTGTCCCGCCCGGTAAATTATACCTCGTACATAGTCTTTTCACACGGCATGACGGCTGTCCGTGCCGTGATGTGTTAAGAAAATAATGTACGATGTTGCACCATTTCTCCTGTCTCGGTCGACTACTTCGACTACGTCGTGTAAAAGACACCGCACATTCACATTGATAATAAACATAAAGATAGGTTGCCAGGCAACGAAACATACGCCCACAACAGCTAAGTCGTCCGGGCAGTCAACAAGGATTGTCGCATATTGTTTCTTTTGTCAGTAAGGAGAACATTTACAACACATGATAATCTTATTACGAGTAATAGCCCATTAAGTAATTATCAGAAATGATTAGAATAGTTTTGATGGTTTGTCTCAAGGCCTTCGTCCACAAGATATTTCAAAGTGATCAAGTAGCATAACTCTGGCAGATATCACTGAAATTAAATAGGATTCTTCGTCTCATGACCCTAAACACTGTGTACAAATTTAAAGTCAATCGGATATTAACTTTAGCCTTTAGGGCGTTCACAGGGTTTTTCAAAGTGATCAAGGGCCATAACTCTGGCAGTAATTATCGGATATCGCTGAAAATAAATAGGCTTTTCTGTATCATGACCGTAAACAGTGTGTATAAATTTACAGTCAATCGTATATTAACTTTAGATTTTTCAAGTGTCATAACTCTGGCAGTAATTATCGGATATTGCTGATAATCAATAGGATTCTTCGTTTCACTATCATGACCTTAAACACTGTGTAAAAATTTAAAGTCAATTGGATATTAACTTTAGCCTCTAGAGCGTTCATAAGATTTTTCAAAGTGATCAAGGGCCATCACTCTGGTAGTAATTAGCGGATATTGCTGAAAATCAACAGGATCCTTCGTCTCATGACCTTAAACACCGTATATAAATTTAAAGTCAATCGGCTATTAACTTTAGCCTCTAAAGCGTTCACAAGATTTTTCAAAGTGATCAAGGGTCATAACTCTGGTAGTAATTATCGGATATCACTGAAAATCAATAAGCTTCTTTTTCTCATGACCTTAAACACCGTGTATAAATTTAAAGTCAATCGAATATTAAATTTAGCCTCTCGAGCGTTCACAAGATTTTTCAAAGTGATCAAGGGTCATAACTCTGGTAGTAATTATCGGATATCGCTGAAAATCAATAGGATTCTTCGTCTCACGACCTTAAACAAAGTGTATAAATTTAAAGTCAGTCGGGTATTAACTTTAGCCTCTAGAGCGTTCACAAGAAACGGACAAACGGACGGACAGGGGCGACGGCAATATACGAGCACATTTCCATGTGGGCGTATAAAAAGCCAATCACTTTCAGCTGATGCCGATGGCTTTGTTCAAAGTATTATTGGCTTTACCGTTGTAGATCTACATACAGTTTATTTTTATTTATGCAAACTGTATTCAAAGATTTTTTATTTTTGTCTTCATTGTCTGAAAGTATCAATGAAATGATTTATTACTATATTTCCGTCAATTAGTTCGTTATTATTTTCTTCTTCTTGGTTAAACCCATGTCACGTGGTATTAACTTGAAATCGAGGCATGATAAAAATGGCGGACAGAAAATGAAGGAAAGAAATCAACTATGTTTTGATATAAGACTGTAACAAATTCATTTATTCTACATGACTGTAGATCCTAATATAACCGAAATGATTCATCAGGAACCAGTCCAGGTATTAATATGTAGAATAATGATTATTTGCTAGGTCGAAGGATCAGAATATCCGTATTTGTTTTGTCTGGAGTGATTGACTAGTGACTGGCAAATCCCGAAGAAAGTCAGAAGAAGCGAGAATGAAATGAAACGAATAAATGATTAAAAACGAAAGAAATGTCCCACTCTTTAATGGATAATAAATAAAACTGTTGGCATTTATGCATACTATCTGTCATGGTATTGACCAATGGAAACTATTTCACTATTGGCAATTCAAATGCAGTCGAAAAACTAAGAAATTATTTATGAATCTTAAACTAATCTTATCTTTCAAATTTAACTTTTATGGCTTCATATTATTTTATGTAGGCCTATAGTATAATAATAATATACTTGGCTATATAAAATACTGTATAAAATACTTAATAGTTCATTTATTTTGAGTTGTCAACATTAGGCATAGCTCTAGCCTAAAATAATATTTCTATTCAGCTTTCAACAGACCTGTATAGTGTATTAGTTAGTGTATTGTATTATGTCTGATAAAGTTTATTTGTAAAATGACAGATTGTCGCAAATAGCAGAAAACCAAATACTTTTGGCCAATATTATAAGAAACGATCAATAATAATAAAAACAGGGCTTGTTAATGTTTGTTATGTTATTTACACTATCAATTAAATTTCCATATTCCGATATATTGGTTTACATAAGTTACTGTCCAGTTCTTAGGCTACAGACAAAACTTATGGCGTTAAAATACAGCTCTGTCGATTATGGATATTATTATTATGAAGTATGAATTTTTAAATATGTTTCAATAAAATAAATACTCTTTGAGAGAATAATGGCAATAATCTAGAGTCAAATGAATGAAATGATATATATTTGATAATTGTAGTAGGATTTAATAGTAAAAAAAATTGTCTATCTGATTTACTTATTGATAGTAGTTATATTGATTTATTGAAATTATTGTCCAGATCCAGTATATGTAACACTCAAAGCTTAACATTTATTTTTTTTTGTTGATGATGATTTGAGATTATGTGTATGGATTGTAGTGCAAAGTTAATGCACTAATTTATTGTTTATATTACTATGTTATTTTACCATCATCATAGATCTGTAGGTGTATGCTTCTGGAGAAGGAAAGAAAATTCATGTTTTGCAGAATGAATTCATTAGGCATATTGAATTTTTCAGGCTGCCATCTGGGATGCACTCAATCATTACGCTTATCCTGATGCTGCTTTCCTAGCAGAGCGTTTGTTTGCAGAAGGTAAGTTTATTTATGGCTTTGTGATTGGTCACTCACTACTATCGATTATCGCTCTTCGTCTAATTTTTCTTGTGTCTGAAATGTCAATGTTTTCTTTCAGTTAATCATAATAATACACCACTCACTTTAATTACTGTCAAGTATCAATGTAACACATAACAAAATTAGAGTTATTTCCCTTTGCAAGCATCAAAATTCGTCTGTACAGTTCACTATTTCTGTACGTGTGCCTCAGTAATAGAGTACCCGGTACAATAAATAGCACACATGGACGACAAAACGCTTGTTGATTTTCCCGGCAAAGCTAAAAGTGCTGTGTGGAAGCACTTTGGGTTTTAGACAGGAGCAAACGATCTTTCGCAACTTCGTATGGTTTTGAACTTTGAACTTACACTGTATCCAGTCTTGATGACGACCGTGAAAATAAGTTTGTTTTCAATACTATCGATTATCGACAGACATTTCATTGCCGATTATCGATAGTAAAAATCACTATCGATACCCAGCCCTAGTGATCTGGTAGTAATGAATTCATATGTGGGTTTATTATACATATCTGCAAATTTTTATAAACATATTATATAGGTAAGGAGGAAATGTATTACACATAAACTAAAAACTATTGTAAATGCATTTTTATACACTAATATAGGCCTTTATTCAATGTTATATTAATAAACACTCATGCAAAGAAAATATTACTAGTTGGTTCAAGTCCATGGCATGTAATTTCTAGGACCTAGTATGGTACAGGTTGAGAAATTTGTTGTGTTAAGTGTCACTGACTAAGTCCTGTACTTGCTGTGCAACTGCAATACAGCTTATTGGTTTACATGGAGGCTATAAATTTGCATAGTGTCTTAGTTCTCGAGGGAAATACAATAGTGAATTATAAGTAATATAGATGGTTTACACTTAAAGATTTTTTCTTTTAGCACCAAACCATGATACTTTATACTTATTGGCTACATGTTATTTCCGAGCTGGCAGACCTATACAGGCTCATCTCTTACTACAGAAACATGATTCACCTAGTCATGACTGCAAATATCTACTTGCTAAATGTTGTATAGAAATTGACAAGTAAGTACATCTTGGACTGTTTTGTCCCCAGGCCATAAAATCTGATGTGAGCTTGGTCAGTTACATAAACTTACAAACCTACAGTAGAATATTTACATACAAGTACACATAATAATATGATGGCTTGGTTAGAATTTGATTCATACTCACACAAAAAGTATTTTTTCAAGTTGATTAAAAGAAAAGTAATTAAAACTAATGGAATTTGATCTGTTTTGTATGCCTTGAAATATTTAATATTATTCATTCAAGGGAATTGTGTTACTTTAACAGATTAATGGTTTCTTTCTCAAAATCAAGAAATATACAAAAGATAGTCCTAAAAGGGATAATTTTGTCTTGACTTGAAATCAAATATTTGAATATCGTTCAATTAATGAATTTGACTTGTTTTGTAGATTATGTGAAGCTGAAAGTGTTTTGGTTGGGGATGTATTTACCAAGTATAATAGTAGTTTAGATGAAGTTGAGGTGGAGTATGGAAATATGGCCTGTCATGTATTTTCATTACTAGCAAGTGTATATAGGTAAAATTTTGCTCATTATTATCTGTCTAATCTGAATTATTTGTCAAATTGACAAGGTTTTTTTTGGTGGCTTTCCAATCAGCCTGAAATTAATATAATATTTGTCAGTAATCTTAAAATACTGCACCAAATGCTAATTAAATTGCATGTAAAAATACTGTTTTTTATGAATTTATTTCGAAAGTTTGTTTTATTCATGTGTTTTAAAATCCTCTAACAATATGAACATATATTTTATACAGTAAAACTGATAGAATTGAAAAAGCTGTAGAATGTTATAAAAGAAGTTTACGTTTAAATCCATTATTATGGAAATCATTTGAAAGGCTTTGTCAGTTGGGTAAGTTATTTTTGTTTTGGTAGGGGATGATTTATACACATATTTATGTTTTTTTTAAAAGTTATTTCCTGCTGTTATAGGTTTTCCACTTAAAAACTACAAATTTCACAGACCAGATGATATTTTATGTTAGTTCATTGTCTGTATTTATGTTATTTTGACTGGCTCAAATTTGTACACTGTGAGCTGTACCTCAATGTGGTGCATTGTTTAATATCGGTCAGTGGACAGGTACGATGAAAACAAGAGGATGCATAATATAATTTGTAAATGTCTTGATTACAGGTGAGAAAGTCGATCCATGTCAGATATTCCAGAATACATTACCTGTTGCAGACACACCGCTTCCATCTTTTAGTATAGGTGTAGCTGATACTATATCTCCTATAAGTACTACACATTCACCAGGTCTAAAACTATTAAATGTAAGTTATGCCTTATAGAAGGGATCATATATGCTTTGTCTGATTTGTTGTTTTCCTTTGACATGTTTAATATGTTGAAAGTAAAATAAGTTTCATGTTTAAATGAAAAAGGGGTTGAACGTCATACTTTTCTGCTCCATCCCGACTAATGAAGACCAACATTTGCCATTGAGCAGTGTGGTATGAAGGGAATTTTGTCAAACAATAGTGCTACAGCTACACTGTGCCTCCTTTTGCATTTATATAAGTTTATCTAAATCAATGGGGGTAATGTACCAGTGACATGATTTAGAAGTTATTTTAAAAATCAATGATGGGAAGTGACTTGAAATTCATGGAAATTACCAATGCTTATTAGAAGTAAGTTGTACAACTTATAGTCTTGTGATGGAGGGGATAGGTTTGCTTGATTTGTGGTATTGTTTGAAGCAGATCTATTGGGTGTCTTAAGACCGAAGCATCATGTGTAACATACATCTATCATCAATTTGTGGGTTCATCATTCCCTTGATGGCGTTTAAAAGACAGTTGTTGGTATATTTTCTAGGTACAGAGTCCAATGCCCTCAATAAATGTGATACCAGCTGACTCCATAAACCTAACTCCAGACAATCAGAATGTTCCGATAATATCCCAAATACCAACAGCACCAAAGGTAACCCGAATCAAAAAGAATAATCGCGAACCTCCTACAGGCCTTTCAAAGGCGATGTCAAGAAAAACTTTATTCAACATTCAGAGTCCATTATCACCAAGGTAAGAGATAGATTTTCACTAATGTACAGAGCTACATAAAAGTAATATTATTATCATTGAATGAAATTATTTTATCTTGTGGACAACAACATAAAATCTGAAAACTGCCTAAGGTAGTTTGTTTTGTGACACATTCGAAGTTCCGATAGCTTTCGCTGTTCACTCTTGAAGAGCAGGAAAGAAGCCAGATTTGTTACTTTATTACTCTTACAAGTTCAGTTTAATCATATTTGATAGATGCAAGTCTAAACAGACAAAAGAATAGGTTATGTCTGACATGACCAGATATTTCTGCCTTGAAATGTCATTTTACATGTTCTGTACGACTGCTTGGATTGAAATGATCTATGCATTTCCAGCAAGCTTGATTAGTGTATTTGAGTGAAAACAAAATAGAAATGGGTTTAGTTTATTAGAAAAATAGAAATAAAACTAGCAAAGGTTGTATCCATTATTTTGATACAGTCTTCCAATGAAAACAATTTCCGATATATTCTGTCTGAATGAGCAATGGTTAGTGAACTGATTATGCTCACCATCACTTCTTTCCGATGGTGTGCCAAATTGAAGTCTGTGTAATGATTGCTGTGTCTGTCTTTTCAGTTTTGGTGTGATGCCATTTGATTCTTCAAGTCCCAGAATACATAATATGCCTTTTTTAACTCCAAGTCCTGTCGCTTTATCAGAAACACAGCTGAAAGATGTAGAAGCACCTTATAAAAAAGTAAGTGATTTGTGGATTAAATGTTTCTATTGTAGTGATCACATCAATGCTGATACATTTTTAGACTCATTTGGGTGAATTTTTAGTTTGTCTTCCATAAGAATATTTTTTCTCTTGTTAGATTTTTGTTTTCAATTACTGATAACTGATATTTCTTTCTTAAGAGATACAAAATATTTTCAATTGTTATTTGATATACCTCAAATAACAATTATAGAAAATCAGTTCAAATGGCCTTGTTAAACTGTTGAAATTTAAATATTTATGCTAGCACAGATCTTTTGAGATTAGTAACTTATATGGTTTTTCCAAAATCATAAGATATAATTTTTCTCTTGCAACACCCAGTTAAATACTTTTGACTTACTTTTTATTTTGTTGTATAGGCTTCAACTGCATTTTCCCTACATATTGTTAAACAAGCCTGCTTGCTAGTCATGCATCTATATGGAAGTGTATAGACTTTAATGAAAGGCTTTGTCCTGAATGTGATTACATGATTGAAAAGAATGAATGTTTGAAAGAAAGTATAATGCGATATTTATATTTTCAATTTTTAGCCTGTTACAAGGAGACAGAATCAGAATTTGGTTCCAAAACCTCCAGTTTTTAATTTCTGTGGTAATTCTAAATCCCAAGACATAGGCAATCAACAATCTGGGTAAGTTTCATATGATAAGATTATTATGTTTAGATATTGGTGTTCTCAGGGTAATAAGTTTTCTTCTTTTCACATGTGATAGTTATTACCCCCATGAAAATCTCGAACTCAGTAATCAGTAAATGAAAATATATTTTATGTTTCATAGATTTCTGATCAACTGAATCAAACTGTCAGTCATTGAAGTACTGCCAGCCTCAAACTTGCTTAGTTTAGTGGATTCAGTGAGAATATATTATACCTGTGGGACAGAAAAATGTGTTTTTTTTAGTAGACATTGTGAGTTGAAATACAATGAATTTGTTTTGATATATTTCAGCTTACCTAATGTTCGGAGAAGTTCAAGATTATTTGGTAACTCAAGTTCTGTGAAGGTAATAGAATTTTTGAGCTGTGCAGTCCAGCCACTTGACTATAATTAAAGGGCTTATGTAGTAGTGAAAATAGGAATCACAACATTTATATGCTTAAGCAAGTGCATTAATAAATCTGTAATAAAATACTGGTACAAATTTCATTTTCCAGTGTCTTCAGTTTGTATTTTAGTTATAGTTACTTTATATTTTGTCTTCCAGGAAAATAACAAAAGTCAGGGAAACAAGACGAGATTAACTAGTCCAAAGGCAATAAATCGCAAATCTAAATCACGAACAATTAAATCTCAACAAGAGTTAAATGAAATTAACAAAGAAGATTATACTGCTGATAATAAATCCTATATAAATGATGCTCCTTCACAAACACAGATGATTATACACATGCAACATCAGTCAATGGGTAAGTTGTTTAATTTAACTAAAGGTTGACTTAAAAAGGAAGAATTGTCAAATTTGATTTGCACAATATTGGAAATACAACACTTACGTACTCCTTCCCTCTTTACATTTGATTTCAAAATATTAATTCTTTCAAAAGTTATTAGCAAAAGAAATGAAATATGGTTATATGTCCTACTGTTCTGCTCCGATTGGGCTTATGAAGACAGGCATACACCATGCAGTGTGCTATGAGTGAAATTTTGCCTGGACAGGAGCACTATGGCCTACTCTTATATATCGAATTCCAACTGCCAAGGGACCTTTTTACTTGCATGCCAATGTGTACCACAGTTTTTAATATCATCCGAACGGCTGGACAGCTGTCCTTGTCAGGCTCCGTGTCCTGCACCATTGACTGGGGAATATTAGCAAAAGAATAAAGTAGTGTGAACTTTATGCTAATTTCACCCATCACATTTAGAAACTCATTACTGCCCGGATCATCGAGGCTATATTTAGTTCTTTCCCATAAACAATCCTTAGTCGCTTAGTAAAGATACCTGAATTACCCACGTCTTGGGATATGCTTACATTGAAAAATATTTTATGAGGATCGGTATCGGTCAGAATAAATAATATGAAAATATGTAAATGCAATGTTAAAATATTTAGTAATTTTATCAATAGATAAATTTGATTCTATTTTCAGCTGGTGTATTAACATTATTACAAGCTTTAGGAAAAGGTTATCAAGCACTCAGTGACTATAATAGTAAAAAGGCTATAGACCTCTTCTCTAAATTGCCTGAACATCAATATAATACTGGTTGGGTTTTATCACAAATAGCTAAATCGTTTTATTATATGGCTAATTATCATAAGGTAAGTAAAAAATTTAGTGATTCAGTATTTAATTATAAAATAGTATGACAGCTCCAAATAAAATGACCTGTGTTGCATTCACTAGCTTTAAAAATCGAAACATAATCGCAAATATAAATTGGCAAAAGCATGGTCAATATTAGTCAGATAATGCTTCATACATGTCCATAATGCCTAAAGTATTCCATCAAGAACTGTGTTCTATAGTGTGTTCTCAAACTTTCATTAGGTCATAAATTACCTCATGTTATATATTTTTTTCCCTATACCACACTCACAGGTTCATTTATTAAGGTACTAGTAATAAATGAAACTAGATAGTCATGCATTCTTATAATCTTATAAACATGATGAGATAAATGTAGTGGCCAGAAAGGTGACGTTTGGCCTAAAGGTGACGTTTATGAGAAATCGTTCAGTTCCAGTAGTTATGCTTTGACAAAGTAAGAACAAAAACAAGATCCATTCAGAAATAACCGAGATATTGCCATTTTTTGTCAATACGTAAAACTCTTCCAGTGTGTCAGAATTGGCCTAATCTATGTTTAATAAATAGTTCCTCAGAGGCCAACACTATCTAAGTTAGCAGAATGTTTGCAATTTGCATCATATTATACAGTTTTGGCTTCAAACTGTGACTAATATCTGCAAAAAGAAAAAAATAATAAAAACTTACAAAGCCGATACATGTTTCATGCATCAAAATTAACTGTCAGACATAGTTCTATCTTTGCCATTTGCAATTAACTGTTAGACATAGTTCTATTCTTGCCATTTGTCGACCAACTGTTAGACATAGTTCTACCCATGCCATTTGCCAATTGATCATAGTAATTTTGAAGATAATTTTGAAACTTAATTCTTATAAAACAAATCATAGAATATGTTGAATATAATCAAAGAAATGAAATTATGGTGTTTTTGTTTTTTTTTCAGGCTAAGCGGTTATTTCAAGAGGTGCGTCGCCTAGAACCATATTACTTAGAAAGTATGGATCTTTATAGTACAACATTATGGCATTTACAACTAGAAGTAGAATTATCAACATTAGCTAAAGACCTCACAGAATTAGATAAAACCTCACCGCAGGTAATTAGACAGTTTTATTTAACATCTTCATTATAAAATGGAACATAGTTTCTGTAATAGAGAAATTACAATGTGAAATTTTGGCTGGTTTATAGGGAAATTAATTTTGAAGTCCATGAAAAAAACAAAGAAAGGATCGTTTTAAGTTAAAAGTTCAGCTCAGCTCAGCTTTTAGTAAAATTCTCTATTTCTTGGGGGTAGGGGGTGGATGGCTGAATGGTTAGCACGTGCATGCTGTATCATAAAGCCTGTCATTGAGTCAATTGGTGTGATTTTGAATCCCCGGTTGTACGTGCCAAGGAGTAGGGTCGCTTGTCCAATCACATGGGTTTTCTCTGGGTCCTCTGGTTTCCTCCCACTGCTACTGAGAAAGCAAATTATTGAAATAAGATTTAACCGTATGTTAGTCCCAAAATGATCTAGTGTGTTGAGTGGATGTTATACCCCATCTCTCTCTCTATTTCTTGTTATTTTAACAAATAATTATTCCAAGATTTCGAGCTGAGGATCATAGAAGAGTACCAAACAATGGTAGCTGTTTATGTCTCAAAGAACATTTGATAAATATAATGTTATTTATAGGCTTGGTGTGCTACTGGTAACTGTTTTAGTTTACAACAAGAACATGATTTGGCTATCAAGTTTTTTCAACGAGCTTTGCAGGTTTGTGAATTTTTGATGATTTCTTTTGGAACAATATTTTCTATTCAGGAAATATATTGGAATCAAGAGAGGACAAACATGGCTTATGTTTATATCCAATAATAGAACATAACAAAATAATTGTTGGTTCATCAAATAAAAATGCCAGAGGTATGCTTTGAAATAATTGGTGTGTATGGCAGTTGGGGCATAGAACTTTTAACCAGAATGTTCTCTGAATGATTCTCAGTGGCCTACAGAATGGATGTCCAGATTTTTCAAATCCATTTTTAGCCTAAATTTTTATAGACATTATTCTAGTTGTCACAGGCAATTTTTTTCTACTTGTCATTTGTAAATGTTAATTGGATGGATGCGACAAACAGGCAAGTGTTACTGTATAAAATTCAATCATTGCGAATCTCATGACAGTCACAAAATTACTGACGTATTGTTAACAGGATGTTAAAACTTTGCAAAATGTTTGAAAATATTCTAAATTACGTCTCTTGTTTTTAGGTTGATCCCAATTGTTCCTATGCCTATACCTTGTTAGGTCACGAGTATGTAACAACGGAAGAGTTTGATAAAGCAATGGCATGTTTCAGAAATGCTGTTCGAGTTGACATTCGGCTTTATACAGCTTGGTAAGAACCTATAACATTAGTTTTAAAATTTAACCGAAAAAGGGTATGTTTTTTGAAATTTTGGCCGAGTGGATTTTTCCCCCTCACATTTTATAAATCTTTCCAAATTTAGAGATTCTTATGATAATACTCATCATCTTTAGAAAGTGAAAAAACTAGTCAAACATTGATAATTGCAAAAACATATTCTCAATACAATTATAATCTATTTGAAAGTAAATATATACATTTATTATCAGGAAATTTGGGGGTTGGGATGGCCTATTGGTCTAGAGTGCCGCGCTTAGACCTCTAGCGAATTATTGAAACAAAATTGAAACCATATTTTAGTCCCGAAATGACCTAGTTTGTGTCGAGTGGACATTAAACCCCATTTCTCTCTCTCTCTCTTATCGGGAAATTTTAAAAAATCTATATGAGCAATGATGGTTTTCTTTTCAGGTATGGCATCGGACTTATCTATCATAAACAGGAAAAATATAATCTGGCTGAACTTCACTTCCGTAAAGCTTTATCTATTAATCCTGAAAGTTCTGTATTAATGTGTCATGTAGCTGTGGTAAGTTGATGCATTAATTAAGACTAAGAAATACTGTCTAAAATTAGTCATGTCTGTGTTTCCAAAGAAATTTCCCTCCCACAACATGAAAAAATAATACATTTACAAGAGGATATAAAGTGAGCTTTAGTAGCAGATTTAAGAATATCAAAAGCAGTTGATTAAGATATCCTAAAGACATTCTCCCCCGTTCCCCCTCCCCCTTCCCTTGTGTTTCTTTAAGAAGATTAAATATATCTGAATCTTTTATGAAATTTCATTTTTCATTTCAGGTGCAACATGCCCAGAAGAAGTCTGAACCAGCTTTAAAAACTTTAGAAAAAGCTATCAGTATAGATCCTAAGAATGCCCTGTGCAAATTCCATCGTGCTTCCATACTATTTGCTGTTGATAAAGATCAGGAAGCACTAAAAGAATTAGAAGAGCTTAAACAACTGGTTCCAAAGGAATCTCTAGTTTATTTCCTTATAGGAAAAGTAAGTACATATTTAACCAAAACTGAAATTAATTAGCTGGCAGTAAATTAAACAAGCTAGTTCTGACAAAGTATTGAGTAGCAATCATATCTTAATGAGTGTCCTAGCAACACCACTAGTCATCAGTGCATTTTCTTCTAAGGATTACTTCGTAACGGTAACAAAATCACTTTCGAAAGATATATGAAAAAATTATACATATTCCTATTTGCTTCAGGTACATAGAAAATTGGGAAACACCCATTTGTCTCTGATAAATTTCTCTTGGGCAACTGATTTAGATCCTCAGGGTGCTAATAACAGTATTAAAGAGGCCATTGATAAACGTTATTCAACGGATGCCGATGATGATGATGTTATCTTTGGTGGTAATGAGGGATGTAAGTATTTAATGGTGTTCTTGTAATATCAAATTATAGTTGTGGTTGGTGGATGGAGGGCTGCTGTTACAATATATAGTTTTGATCGGTCGGCACAAACCATGGTATTTTTGGTCACTGATGTACCCACTTGTCTAATATAATTCCAAATTCCTTGGTAGTTTCTGAAAACTTAAGGGTATCTTTTGTTTTATATGCAACGATTATGCATTGAAATACAATTAAAAGCATTTTTAATGGCAATAATTAGGAAGGGGTTTCTGTTTATTTCTTATAAAATATTTCTGCTTAGCTATTAAAACATTATCTCTGTGAGTCAAATGGAATGGAACACCTCTGTTTAGAAAACAATTGTTACAGGGATAATTTATTGAATGTTATTGTAAATTATTGTCTTCATTGTAGCCTTCGATCCAGTTGGTAATCTTGATGAGTTAGGTGAGGGGCCATCTCAGAGTGATGATAACGGCCCAGTGTTTGATCAAGATTTACAAGCTGTGGAAAGTGACGAAAGTTTGTGACAATACTTTTTTATAGTGTGATCATGAGATGTGCCCTGCCATATTTCTAGTGTATTTCTGTCTGTGAATAATTTTATGTTAGAGATATCGAAGTGGATAATTGCTGTGGATGATAAATATCACAAAAACAAATATATAACGAACAAATGCATACAGACAGTGAACTATGTAGAGAGAAGATTTTTTATATATTAGATTTTCTGTCTTACCAAATTCTAGAAACATGCATTTAATTGTGTTAACAGTTTGAGTGTCCAATCATATATTAATTTTAGAGAGGATGAGTATGGATGAGTATTATTTTATTTGAATCTGAGAATCTTCAGATATGGCAGTGATCTCTGTATTCTTTTTCCACCAAACCTTTTGCTTAAATTTTAAACTGACATTATGTATGTAACTACCTATCAAAGAAAAAACTTGCATAGAAAGTCACCAGGCATTTGCTGGAGATCTTATTAAATATCAAATGGAATTAATTATATTATCAAGCTCAATATAAATTTGGAATATAATTTCTGCAACAAATAGATCTTCCTCAGGTTTGTGTGTTTGTGGGACTTAACGTTCGCTTCCACTGAGTGTGATATTGCAAATAAATCTATCGACTGCCAATTATTTATGTGAACTATAACAGCAATCAGAAATACCACAAAAGATACAACTGGTTGCAGGAGAAAAATAGACGAAACAAATTTAATGTGATTCATGGGAAAAAAAATAGAATTGACTATTTGTAGTGCTATTTTCCTTCTATTTATTAAATCAAGATTACTGTTTTTTTATGTAGATGTGCATGGCTGGCAATAAGATGTTTTGCAGCAATATCTTTCAATATTTATTTATTTTAGAGACTTTTTGTTATTGTTTTGTTAAAAATATTAATAATAAAGTTGTATCTAGTAATTGTACTATCACATCTCTCAATCAGTTCTATATATAGTTCTGATTGTTGGCAATAAGTAGTATGTATGAGGGTGGTTTCTTATTGTGTATATATTATATACATATGATGTCATGTAAGATATAGAAATTGTATACATGTACATGGTGACTGACATGGCAGGATGAGAGAAAGAACCTGTCATGTCAAATAATATATTTAATAAATCAACATTGACTTGGTGTTTTGTTTTAAGTCAAGTGAAATCAATCCTATTTTGAGTACAGTATATAAATATATAGTCCAGTCACTAAACCCAGTATTTCGAGAGAACATGGAAATTGTATGCAAAGTTGTTTATGATAGATTTTAGTAACCAATGGTGTCGTCTTTCAGAATCTGCCTGATGAACCTTGGTCACCCTAGAGCGTTTTGAGAAATTCAAGATGGCGCCCAAGACGGCCACCATTCAAATAATCCCCTTTAACCCCCATAGTATTTAGTTTAAAGGATGATAATTTTGGTGTCGACCCACATGTTTCTGGTGTCAAGGGAAACACTATAACTGTTCATTATGTTGTGGGGTGATTAGATGATAGTAAAATCGAAAATGTCAGACAATATGGCAGTGGGAGTTGAGTGCCATTATTTCACCAAATCAAACTACATCTAGAGACAAACGTGATATTGGAGCATATGAATGACAAAATAACACCGCGTACATACCTGTCGGGGATTCCAGGGCCACATGGGACGGCCCTGAAAAGGGAACAGCCCTGAAAAGGGGGGGATCAGCCCTGAAAAGGGGGGAACAGCCTGTTTTGTGAATGATTAAAAAAAAACAAATTCTACATTAAAAAAAACTAGGAAGTATTCAGTTTAATCATTAAGTCATATTTCTCACTGCACCCTGCGACATCACAAGCGCAAAATACTGTTAATTCTAAGCTGTCATGGGTGAAGGATACTAAATTGAGAAAATTACAACTGGTCAACTTGCTTTGTAATCTGTCATGTGGCCCATCAGATGTGGATGCAAGAGTGACGCCCCATGTACTGTAGTACACCTGTTTGTAGCTTTGATTAAGTGTCAACTTGAATTGCCTTCCAGCAAAAGAAGAACTAAATTGGCAAGTATAACATGAAGTCTATAAGAAATTAAAGGGTATTATAGCTATATTTGTCTAATATTAATAGTAACTGGAAAAGAACTGCACCACGCATAACCATAACAATTCTGTGGAAGATACACAATGTGCTGACACAAAGCAATCAAATTTTAGCTAGCTGTGGATAATCAGGTTTTGAATAGTGTCAACCTGAATTTTCCTCTTGCAAAAGAACTACATTCACAAGTATGACATGAAGTCAATACGAACTGTAGAAAATCTATCTGGCAAATAACAGTATTTACTATTTGGGACATCTTTAGAAAGTCCAGCCTGTTTCACAACTGTTATCAGGTTTTTTTTTCTGAACCAAGTAAACACAAATCAGATAAGTTTTGCCCTTTTAATAAAATACATATAGGACACATTATTTTTTAAAGACAAATTAGACTATAAAATATGAAAATATATTTACAACGTTAGAAATTGGATGGATATAGTGGTATCTTACACGTACATTTCATGAAACTCATTAAGGGACCAGTTCTGGCTGAATTAGACCCACAGGTAAAAAATTGAAAATAAAGTGCATTTAAATTTTGTGTTTGAAGTTCTTTAAAATTGATTTGTGACATACAGGGTATGCATTCAATTTTAAAAAATGACTGAAATATTTAGATTTGAAGTCGACAAACAGTATACATGAAATGAAATTTAGCGCCCTACTGTTCTGCTCCAAAAGGGGTTATGGAGAGGAGCATATGCCACACAGTGTGCTATAAAGGATGTTTTGCCCGGGCGGTGGCATTATATTGAATTCCAATTGCCTCAGGATCTTTTAAGAGCCATTGGATCTTTTACGTGCCAATGGTAAACCCTGCTAGCCAATGCAGGGATCGAACATTCGACTTCCCGGCTAGCAAGTCTTAGCCACCATGGCTCCTAAACAGTATACACCATAACATTAATTTTCAAAAGAAGGAAAAAACATTAAAAGTTACTGAAATTAACAACGCAACCAAATCCAACAATAATTTTCACTGTTTCCCCTTTGGGCATGCTTCATGCAGTTTCCATTAAGCCAGAGCTGGTCCTGTATTCAGTTAACTTCCTTAAACTTAAGATTAAAATTGCCTTGTCATTTAAGAATGCTTTGCTGATTAGAGTGTGTTAGAAATGAAGATATATTATATATATTATAGACTAGTATTCAATTCAGAAAAGCAACAATTTTGGTTTCCTCAAGCTTCCTTGAGATATGTGAGTGTCAGAAAAAGCAAGCAAAGTTTTGATTGATAATTCTCTACTAAAGCCACAATTTGTAACAACAACTGTTTATCATTAATTCTGCCACTTCTAAATTCTTCATATCATTGTTACCAATCAACAATAGCAATCACCCCTTTGGGCATGTTAAAATTATATTTAAAATGTATTTAACTTGTGCTGTCATATTTGTAAAATCGGTGGATATCAATATTGTCCTTCAGGTGACATTATCAGATCAACGATTTAAGGAAGCTACCGTAAAAGTTAAAGATTAAAATCTCTCATACTTTTTAAATTGAACACTAGTCCCTTAAGATTAAGGCAATGTACATGTATTTGATCTAAGGCAAAATTGAGCAGTAACCTGTTTAAGCTAGTCAACTGAATACATTTTTTACATGGTTACATATGATTAGGAATGTTTAACTGATAATTCATCAATTACAGCATATCTTTTATTGTCTGCCACTTTCAAAATATAAGGGTGCTGTCCATTGCCTAAATGGGCAGGGACAGGCACTTTCAGTTCTGCATGTATTTCGGCATCTGCTTTTACTGACTCCAAAGTATTACAGGAGTGCACCACATTTACACGAAATATTATTTCAGACAGAGAATCAATTATAGCAAATCTAAAACAATGGGATGAGCTGGGTGTTATTCTTTGGGATTCTGATTTAAAGGAATCTTTCTTGTTCAAATGACTACCACTAACTTCTATAGTTCCATCAACACCCAAAAAGCAGCGTATTCCGGTTATTTCTTCAAAATGTGTATATGATGTTGACCGTAAATAGATATTTAAACCAGTTTTCCCACTTTCCATTTCCTTATTGTTGTGATTCAAAAACAAGACTCGTCCTTGCAGGCTCAACTCAGGTGACGGTTTGTAACTAGATTTGCTAACTATGTAGACTATTGGACTAGATAATATGATGGCTTCAGTACTGCCCAAAACAGAATTCTTCTCCATGTGAAATCCCATCTTAACCCAAGCTTTAGGATGAAACATTACTAAGTCTCTCTGTAAGACTAAAGGGCTGACTTGATCCCTTGAAAAGTGACGATACTTTGATATAACAGCCTCCAGATGGTCATCTTTAACATCAAAGTACAAGCTATGAGGTGGAAATCTGTACGCAGCATACAACACATCCTCTTTAATTCCAATGCTCTGTGAGGATTTTGACACCATCAAACTGGAATGAAACACATTATCACAGAGCCATTTTAATTGTGGTACAGAATTACGAAGCCATGGCAAGTCTGCATTGAAGATTACTTGTTGGTCATTGATTTCCCAAGTTTGTATCAATTTGAACATATCCAAGACCATGTCCCAGGAATAGCCACCTTGACTTGTATCAGTATGAGGAGAAACTGTCCACCCAAGAGAAATGGTACACTTTGGGAACACGCGTTTTAAATGTCTTAAAAATCTTGTAGAATCAATATTTGGAGTTTTACCTTCTGGCCCTTTGAGAACATCGGCGTGAATCCATACAGGGAATTTGAGAAAGCCCTGTTCTTTTATTATTTTTAACTTTTGTAGGGATATTTCAACAGCTTCAATACTGGTAAAGACAAGCTTGATTCCTTTTTGTTTTGATTTTACTACATCTAACCAATCATCTAACGTTGTCTTACTATCAGTATTAGGTGGACTAGACATAACTGGTATCAGTTTCTGATGTTTTGTTCCTTGTCCTCTTAAAATAACATCACCTTCAAGCATATGGGCATCGCTCTCCATTGCCTGATTTAATTGATTTAGACTGTTAACTTTTCCGGACCACCTAATTTTACTTGCATCGTTATTAATGTCTCCAAAGTATAACAAGGGGCTGACATCTGATTCCACATCAAAATAACTTATTTTATGTTTCAAGAATTTGGGAATAAACCCCCCATTTATGGAGACCCAAAGGTATAGAACAAATCCAACACATAGCAACTGAATGATAAGATATCTTCGGTAATGCCTCGGAATGGGAAGGCTTGCCATAAACTTGGATAGGGACATCTCTTGGTGTTGGTGACGCTTCATTATAATAAAGTTTCTCAGTTGCGGTTATCGAAATTGGGATCAAATTGTTGATTTTCAGACAACGGTTACCGTTACCCTCATTTTTGACAAGCACCTGTAATCGTCATGATTCGTACCTGACTAATCGGTCACGTGATCAATATTTACGACATTGCCGTTAATGGGCAAAAAGACCGACTTCCGGAATCAACAAAGCGAGATTCAAGAATCTAAACACCAAGAATTTATCAAAGAAATTAGATCCAGAAGACCTAAAATAAAAAGAAAATGGTAAATTAGATTTGGCAATCTTGTTCCTATGAGATGTTTGACATCTCGTTACCAAAGGGAGTCGTACCGCATGATTGCTGTTGCCAAACTTTTTCCAATCTGTTTCACACTCACAGAGTCAGAGAATTACTTACGAATTATCTCTGTGACAGATGACTGTACACAACACGTGCGTTGACTGCACGCGGCTCAACGGCTCGTGCAATGTTTACTTAACAACTAACTGCTTCGGGCAAAATGATGCATTTTACTCATTTTGATACCCATTTACACTAAATAGGAAATATTTATTAACTACAAATACTTCGAACGTCTTTATTTATTTTTCTTTTACCTCAAAAAAATGATTGAGTATTTAATTTGTCGGAGTAAAAAAGTTAATATGCCATACTCATTAAGCCTCGTCGATGTCATGCTTATCAGTGATTGTAGCGACCAAGCGAATATTCACTGCAGGATCAGTTTGAAATTTTTCGAATTTTGTTGGCCTTGCTTTGCATTGCAAAGACTGTCTGTTATTGAACTGGGTCAACTCTTGTCAATTACAGTCAATGGACTACGACCATGATTGCATGGATATGTCCGCCGATGGCCAATCAGATTAATACAGACTCTCTAATATATATGCAGAATGACAACCAAATGATGAATAATTACCCCTCGTGAGAAAACCACTGACCAATAATACCACTCAGACCAAGGAATGCCAGTCAAGTCAAGTCGTCCACTTAAAGTCTGTCACATGACAAATATGGTTAAGTCACCAACACTCGTTTTTGGAGTCGTCTACTCGGCATTGGAGGACTCGTCCACATGACTCTTAATTTAATTTTGCGATGTAGAACTAGAAATACAGGTTCAATTTCAATAATGTACCTCTGCAAGTTAGGTTAAGTCGTTTATACAACACAGGTTAAGTTGTCTATGCAACATTGTGTAATGTTAGGGATGCAGAAAGTATTCATAGTCAGTTTGATATTAGTATATTTTCTTGCTTTTTTGTTTCACTATAACAGAATTGTCCCTTAATAATAAAATTGCACATGGCCACTTTTGCAACACAGGTTATCTTCAATCGTTCAGACGACCTGGCACCTCAAATGATCCTACCTTAAAAGCCAACCATACAACATATTCCATTAGTTTATGATTTATTTTATAATTTATTACAGTTTATACCACAATGTGTTACAATTTGCATTTTGCTATTCTAAATTGCTTCTTATACAGAATTCTTATATTTGGAGTTGTTTAGTTTCATTTCATGTACTGAATTTAATCAAAATAAATTATGGTGTTGAAATAATATCAATCCAATTTGTTGTCCCCCGCCTTTCGAAGAAAGTTGGGGGACTATTAAAATGGGTTCGTCCGTCTGTCTGTCTGTCTGTCCTTCTGTTTGTCTGTCTGTCCGTCTGTCCGTCACACTTTTTGGGACACAATAACTCTCTTCCTAATTGAGCTAGAATGTTCAAACTTGGTGTATGTGTTTATTAGGTCAATGCCTTGATGGAGTTCGAAGATGAGCATTTTCCGCTTAAGGTAAGCAGAGATAAGCAATTAAGTGAGATTGATGAAACTTGGTGTATAGTTTTATTACAGTAATACCTTGACTAAGTTCGATAATGAGCATTTTCTGCTCAGGGTAAGCAGAGCGATACGCAATTTGATTGGTCGAGACTTTGGTACACAATAACTCTCCTCCTAATTGAGTTAAAATGTTCAAACTTGGTGTATATGCTTATTAGGTCAATGCCTTGATGGAGTTTGAAGATGAGCATTTTTCGCTTAGGGTAAGCAATTTGATTGGTTGATGCTTTGGGACACGATAACTTTAGTTCTAATTAAGTGAGAGTGATGAAACTTGGTGTATAGTTTCATTACAGTAATACCTTGACTAAGGTCGATAATGAGCATTTTCTGCTCAGGGTAAGCAGAGTGATACGCAATTTGATTGGTCGAGACTTTGGAACACAATAACTCTCCTTCTAATTGAGATAAAATGTTCAAAATTGGTGTATGTGTTTATTAGGTCAATGCCTTGATGTAGTTCGAAGATGAGCTTTTCCGCTTAGGGTAAGCAGAGATAAGCAATTAGATTGGTTGATGCTTTGGGACACGCTAACTTTAGTTGTAATTAAGTGAGAGTGATGAAACTTTGTGTATAGTTTCATTACAATAATACCTTGACTAAGTTCGATAATGAGCATTTTCTGCTCAGGGTAAGCAGAGCGATACGCAATTTGATTGGCCGAGACTTTGGAACACAATAACTCTCCTTCTAATTGAGTTAAAATGTTCAAAATTGGTGTGTATGCTTATTAGGTGATGGAGTTCGAAGATGAGCATATTCTGCTTAGGGTAGGCAGAGATAAGCAATTTGATTGGTTGATACTTTGGGACAAGATAACTTAGGTTCATCTTGATTGATGATTTTTATGCCAATACAATGACTGCATTCTCATTCAGTAATGGATTCGGCAGTAACAGTGTATAGAAACGATTGACTCAGACACGAGGGCCCTTTCCCTTTTGTCAAGCGTGGGGGCCCTTTTGTCTGCCTTTAGGGTCCCCCTAACTAGGGTACATTTTCATTTTCTTTATAAAACACTTTTGGATGACACTTCGTGTAAAGTTTGATTGCTTGATACGTTTGAAAAAAATAAATGTGCGATTAATTAATATGTGTCATCTATTTATTTTGGGATTTCGGCGGGGGACATCAGCCTCACTGTTGGCTTGTTTGATTTAAAAGGGGCTCCGGAGCAATTTAGTTGATTATTGGGTAAATAAAGTATGTATTCACTTGGGTAAATAAAGTATGTATTTTAAAGTGTCGAAATAATATCAGTTTAATTTGTCTTATCTTATAGGGGCTCCAACACAATTTAGTTGATTATTTGGTTAGGTGAAGAGTGGTTACCTGTCAATATGTAGTTGTAAAATACCTTTTGACAAGGAAGATAAACAATATTATACTTCATTAATCTATCTTACCACAAACGTTTATCCATCGAATAATTTATATTCAGATGTCATATCAAGTCAATTGAATGTTATCGGAACATTAAAATCATAATGCCAAGTAACAAACAATACAAGTATACTTTATCACAAAAACATCGATAAACTAATCTAAAATTTAAAATCACAACGGCAATTAAATAACATTAAACAATACAATTATACTTTACTACAAAAACATTCGACTGACCTAAAATCTAAAATTATAATGCCAATTAACATACAAAACGAAATACAGCAGTGAACCAATCTTGTTCATGATAGGTAATCAACAATAATCAACAAGTAAAACTTCTTTATTCCATTCATTTAAGTTGCGTACGGGTCAAGTATTAGTTGTGGACGAATTGAATAAAGAATACTTATCGAAACGTTGTGCTTGTGTATAATAAACCTGTGATTGTTGTCCCATATAACTGTGTGAGTTTTGTTATGTTTCCAATTGCTAAATACCTCTAATTGATTATAAGTGTATTGGAATTATCAATTTATTAGGACAACACTATTATTTCAAGCTAAGGTGGCTCAGCGAATAATGGTTGAAAAATGAAATTCAATTTGGTGTATGTTTTTTTTATTACATTGTCCATGTAACAATAAGTATACCATATTTATTTGTAGGAAGTTGATGGTAGCCTCGGACCGCTTGATGGTTTCTTTACTGGTAATCCAGAACATAGTCTTGAAACTTGCAGGTGATTTGAATTTATTATTATAAACCTGTGTTTATATTAACATCAACAGTTTTCAAGTGCAAATGTAGTGCTGTTTGTGTTATTTATGTGTCACTTACTGTCTTTTCTAATACTTCATCTGGGGATCACATGGCTAAGTGGGTAAGACGCTGGCTTGCTAGTCTGGACGTCGGGTGTTCGGATTCCAGCATTGGGCGAGAAAGTTCATCCGGCATGGTTCCCCCTTGTCGATCCTGTGTACACATTGGTATGCACGTAAAAGATCCCATGGCAGTTGAAATTCGATATAATAGAAGAACGCTGTAGTGCTGCTGTCCGGGCAAATTCCCCTTATAGCACCCTGTATGGTGTTAGCCTGTCTTCAATAGCCCAGTTTTGGAGCAAAACAATAGGACGTCAAACCCCATTTCATTTCATTTCATTTCTAATACGTCATCCAATAGAACGCCGTAGTGCCGCTGTACAGGCAAAATTGTACCCTGTATTGTGCATGCCCGTCTTAATTAGCCAATTTAGGAGCAAAACAGTAGGACGTTTAACCCCATTTCATTTCATTTCTAATACGTCATCCAATAAAATTGTTAGTTTTATTAAGCTTCAAAGTTTTATACAGAATTTTCCATTTGAAATGACTGATTTGAACTATACATTGACGAAAACTAGGCTGTGATTTGTTGAAATTATCTCAAAATCTGTCAAACAAATAATTTTTTTCTAATTGATGAAGCTGCTAAGCATTATATATTTTACTACTTGTTATTTGAAATTATAGAAATGTGAAGAATATGGTGATAGGTAATAATAGACAAAAATCAGCAGTGATCAATGATGGACTATTACCGAGGTAAATGAAACTTATCAATGCTACAAAGAAACAATTTTGATGAATGGAAATGAATTCCTTCCCAAATTATTGCAGTTCAAGACAGATGTAACCATATATATATATCATTACAAGCTATTATAGTTAATGGTCAATGAAAGTGTTTGTTTATATCACTTAATAATAGATGAAGTTTTATAATATTGTTTAATACGTTTAATGATAGATTAATTGTAATCCATATATAATCACAGATAATGATAGAAGTATATGAAAGTGATGTACATTGTAATTTAATGTAATAACACAAGTAATTACAGTTAAGGAAATATGAAAGTGATGACCATACATGTACATTGTAATTTGTGTATTATTGAAGGTTATTACAGTTAATGATAGATGAAAGTGTATCATTTGAGTTAAGAACGGAATCAGCTGTTATACTGGGTAGTGTTGCTAAGGGAACAGATCAACATATACAAAGTCTGATAGATGCTGGATGTGTCCATGTTTTATTAAAAGGTAAGACAATTGACAAAATTAATAGTTTAAATTAATAAGAGTAATATAAGTAAATTAAAATGATATTTTATGAGATATTTACATTAACCTTATAAAAAAACAGAAAAGCAAAATTTTATAGCATTAATTCATAAATTTCAGGTATTTTTAGTGTACATCTAAAATATGTTGAAGCTTGTTTACGCTGTCTTCGTTCTATATATCTCAGTAATAAGGCACCAGCTGATCTAGTCTATCAGGTAGGTACAGCCTAGAAGTTGATTTAGTAGATAGTCCATCTGAATTAGATGCAGTCTTTCCAAATCAATGAGAAGTGATATCAGGTGTTCTATTAAGATTAGGCATTACCTATCATTATTAACTTGTCGACGATATCACCCCTGCTGGTAGTGGATGTTAAACTCCCTAAACAAACATATGTTTATCAATACTAACTAATTTGGAGTTGAATTTCAAGGGTTGAAACTTGCTGGCAGAAAGGAACTTCCCAAATATATGCTGTGTCTTTCTTAATTTTCATTTTTTTTTTTATCAATTTAACTTAGTTGATTACTGTAATTTTTGTTTTCTTTTTCTCAGGATTTAGCTATAATCTCCCATCTAGTGAACATACTGTCTAAAACAGCTACAACACAAGAATGCATAACTTCTATTTTCTCTAGTTGTTGTAAGGTAAGTTATATTATGGTAGTAAACGTAACTTTTTAATATTGAATCTTTTCTCTTTAAAATAGAATAAAAATTTTGAATTATGAAAATTAATCAAGTCTTTGATTATAAATGTGAATTTTTCTAAACCAATAGAGTTTGTGATTGGAAAATTAAATTCAAGAATATTTTGTCCAAGTGATATGTGAATCAGATTATATTTTGTAGACACAAGCTCATCAAAATGTACTCTATAGTAATGGTATGGTAGCAGCTCTGGCTCCATTATTGAACTCTAATGTGTATAAGGTATGTATTTTTATATCATTCTGTGCCATATTTGGCTGTGTATGATTTTATGTACATAGAGGGTTACAGTATTTATGTTTGTCTGAATATATATAATTTGGTGCTATGAAATTATACTAAAGCTATTTTCTTTAAGAGGTCAACCCAATTTTTGAAATGAATAATTTGCAGACTGGTGAATACTACCATCTACGTCATTCTGTATTTGGTTTTAGGTATCTAGATTAAATAGAAGCTTGTATTTTTTGTAATATGTTGAAGATTATCAATATAATTTTTTAAAATCAGTACAACTTTTCTGGGAAATTATGACATTATAAATTGTTTGACGTTCCATATTTAACTTCCGAAAATTATTGGTAAAAATATTGATTGTTTTAGGTACAGATGCCAACAATGAAATGTTTAGCTGTTATATGCTATAAAAATGAATCAGTTTCACATGCAGTAGCTTCAGGTAATGTTGCCTCGATTTGTCTATTGTTTACAGTTTATATATTGCTGTCATCTACAATTCGTATATTGCCGTCGCCTCTATTTGTCCGTCTCTACAATTTTTTGTGAATGCTCTAATGACTAAAGTTATCATCCAATCTGTATTGAATTTAGATGTATTATTCAAATTAGTAAAACAAAGAACGATGAATTGAGTTGTAGAGTTATGGCCCTTGTTTCACTTTTTCTGATCTGTATTAAATTTAAATTAGTAACTGTATGAAAATGCTTGTCTTATAAATGCTCCCAATGCCCACAAAAGCATAAATATGCTACAATCTTTGTTGACTGTTTGGACAATTTAGCTGCTTTATTGCCTGGCTACCTATCTTTCTGTATCGGGACAATTTATCTTTAATAATCTTATATAAAGTTTTACATATTTCATCAACCTAGTTCAATACATGTAGTTTACTTTCAGTAAATTTATCTGCATTAAGTTTTTGTCTTGCTACCAGACTTTCATACCAGTGATGGGATTTCAAAGGTGCAAGCTGTATCCATTTATAATTTGTTTGGAATTGTGCCTTTTGAATTACTGTAATTTACTTACAGCTACATTTAATGGAGAACCAATTCCATCTTTACTACTCAGGCTTATTGCTAGAAATAGAACCTCAGAAATGCAAATGGCTGCTGCTAAATGTTTGACTTACCTGTATCGTGCTGGAGGTCTGTCGGCTAAAAATCCCATCATTCCATTAAAGGTTTGTTTGCTATTGCACTTATTGAACAAAATAATACATGAATAAAAATGATTTTTATTAATTTTTTTTCATTTCATTTAACCTCTAGTATAATTATTTATGTATAGAGCCATCAACAAAAGTAGACCCATTGAAAAATTTATTAAAACTCAATGCTTTTCTAAGCGATGCTTTTAAAATCAACGAGATCTTAAAGATAGCAGAGTTTTTAATTATTAGATTTCTTAATTTGATATTTTCAGACGATGCCAACATTAGTTAGAATGTGTAAGAAAGATCGAACATTAGAAGAGAATATAGATGGTGCCGAAACGTTGGCCTATCTTGTCGAAGTAGATCCTGAATTACAGAAAATAGCATCTATTACAGATCATGTTATATCAACATTAGCAGTTTATCTTAAATACACAGATGTGCAACAAATTACCAGTAAAATCAATGGTAAAAAGGTACCAATAATATTTTTATTCTAATTTTGAAAATTGTATTCAAAATATATTAGACTTACACAAAGCAGACTGGGAAAAATCCTTTTGTTTTCATCCTGACAACTAAAAATTTATTGAGGACATGTTGATGTCTTTAACTGATAGATTACTGTTATTTATTGTAAGATCCAAAAAGCTATGATTTTAGGGACATTACTCCAAGTAAGACTGAATTGACATGGAACATATGTCAAAGTTTTATTAAACTCTTCATTTAAATAACAATTTTTGATATGATTCAGTAGTTAAAGAATAAATTTATAACTATTGGCATGTGAACTCTTATTTCAGTTCACTCTTCTTAACATACTCAAAAAGTAGCTTTTAATGTATAAAGCTAACACCACAAAATACTCTTTATTTGACTGACTGCCATCTGCATTTTAGATTAGGATAATTACAGGTAATGTTTTACAGGATATGGATTGGGGATTAGAAATGAAACAAGCAGCATTTAAAGCGTTTGCATCTATTGGAGCTAATGATGAAGACATACGTAAAAAGGTATGATTTAATAATCAGGGTAAATAAAGTATGTGTGAACAGAGCTGTAAAAAAGTTCAGGGTCACTATCAGATTCTAGGATTTGTGATATTCATTTTGCCAACCAATGCATAATGTGTATATATGTAACCTTTTAAATAAATAACAAGTTTAGGGAAATTAGAGACATTTTAGCAGGTTCTGGCTGGTGGGATTTGAACATCATGCGAACATCATGCTTACATACCCTCATTGTCAACCCCACAGGAGCCAACTCAGAAAAGGGAGAACCAAGCTTACAAAAAAAAAAGGACAGTTCTTTATAGCCCAATCTGGGGGGTTGAATGGCTGAATGGTGAGCACGTGCATGCTGTAGCATTGAGTCAACTGGCGTGGTTTTGAATCCCAAGTTGTACGAGATAAGGAGTAGGGTCGTCTGTTCAACCTCGTGGGTTTTCTCTGGGTCCTCCAGATTCCTCCAACTGCTGAAGAACCCTACACGCAAGTGAATTATTGAAATAAAATTAAAACCACATGTTATTCACTAAATGACCTAGTTTGTGTTGAGTGGATGTTATAAACCCATTTCTCTCTCTCTTATAGCCCAACGTGGGATGCAAACGTTAAACATTCTGGTTGACAGAACAATGTCCTAAACACATGAACACATTGACACACCATTATAAGAATGAAATAGTTAGATAATGAAGATTTTATCGTATCAAACCATTCTATTGACTTTTCCTTGTTAGTTCATAGTTCATACATTAAAATAATTACTGTATATATTTATTTATAGATAATTGAAACTGAAAATTTAATGGATCATATTTTAATGGCAATGACAAGTGATAATGCTAAAGTACAGGGAGCAGCTACTAGATGTCTTCACAGTTTATCACGATCAGTTCAACAATTACGTACAACATTTAAAGATCATTCTATCTGGAAACCTCTGATGAAGGTGTGCTTTATGTTCTTATTACATCGGCTATAATATTTGTTTGAATGTTGGATGATCTGTGTACCAGTGGCATCCAGATTTCACAGGTTACCTTAAATGAAAGTAACAATATAGCCTGTTTACCGTGCCTGGAAATTTTGAATCAAAATAATGATTGTATGAGTGACTTGTATTAGTATAAATATTGCTAGATAAATTGTTTGTATAAATATTGTATAATTCAGTTGATAGAGATTGGATGTGATGAAGTATTAGCAATAGCATCATCAACACTCTGTAATTTATTATTAGAGTTCTCACCCAGTAAAGAGGTACACAACATATTTATTTACAAAATTCACAAATAACATTACAATATTATTTGTTAATTGTTATCAACTATTGTTTCCAAATACAATATATCACCAGTAATTCAATTCTATACTTGAAATGGTCTATCTAATATTGTACATTGAGTTGTAATTTCTCAAAATGATAAAGACATTAGAGAAAATGTATACTATACCCCCTCTTTTTTTATTGGACAGGATATATTAGAATCTGGTGCTATTAATATGTTATGTAAATTAGCGAGTAAAGAAGATCCAGCTCTTAAATTAAATGGTGTATGGGGATTAATGGTAAGTCATTGTTGATACATTTAAAACAAATGGGAATACGTGACATATTTGTCATTTGTAAAAGTCACTGAGCAGGTAACTCTGGCTGTTGGTGTATGGTTCAAAGGTTATCTGTATTGTTGTGATAATAAATAAGATAAAACTAAGTACGAACAATCCAAACTGTTAGACAAAATTTGAAGTTCTATCAAAAAAAAAAGGTGTCAGCAAAATATTGTAACAGCATTGGACTGTTCACTGTGTATAAAATAGACGAAAAACAATGGTAACAGATGTCTGGAAAAGTAAGCTTACCCTGAGATACATAAGTAACTGACCATAATAAGTCCAGTAATTACATATTTAGATCATAATGGTGCTTAATCTCTATACATTATTTTATTTATAGAATATGGCATTTCAATCTGAAGAGAAAGTGAAATCTGAGATAGTAGAGACGTTAGGATCGGAACAACTATTTGTATTATTATCTGATGAAGATCCTACAATATTAATGAAGACACTGGGCTTATTACGCAACCTCCTGTCTAATAAACCAGTTTGTAATCTCGTGGTTTGTTTAATTCATATCATCCTTCATCTAATATCTCTACTAATGCTGGTCTTTATTTCATTACATACCTCGTAACAGACAGATATGCTCCCACTCAGTGCCATATTAAGGTCGCCACCCTCATGACAAGTGAAAGATGAAGATGTGCTTAAACACAATTGAGAAAAGCCGAGGATGGTGGCAATTGTTTAAATGTGTGTAAGAAAGGCTTATGATAGTGTCAAAAATATCATACGCCTTGACCAGAGGCTTTAAGAGATCTAGACTTAAGCCCACCAACCCTATATATAAATCAGGCACTGGTCAAACTTATGCATTAGTTTCACGAGAGCCTTTTCCTACCAAACACCTCTTACTAAAATACATTTTATCATAATAAACTAATAGTCTTTATACCACAAGGTTTCACAATAAAACTGATGTTTTCGTCCACTGCAGGGCTCTTGCTTCATGATTATACGAAGTGTACTTTTTCCCACAGAATATGAATTCGTCGGGGTACATTTTACTGTATATTAAAACTTTTTAAAGGATTTAAAACAGTTACCCTCTTTCAAATTAGGAAACTCTTCTATAGAAATTTTTATGTGAGATTTGACTACTCATCTTCTTTAGTAATTGTTATTGTAGTCTAGTAATGCTTGATAGATGTGTGATATGAAATTTAAAGTATCAAAAATCATTTGATTAAGTGGAAAATGTCTTTCCCAATTTGTGAAAACAATATACAGAAATGAACACCAATGTAGACAGGTCACACTATTCTGTCCTGACCAATATTTGTTGTTGTCAAGGCAAAGACAACTTGGCATGGAGTACCATAAAGTATTCATTTTCAAGATGACTGAGTTTTAGATTTCATTTCTGTTTTCACCGTCTTACATTTGAATATCTAGTCTAAATTATGTGGGATGCGATATTCTTTACTAGAAATTATCTGTGATTGATATCATAACAGTCCCTGACAATACAGGGCCTTGGCAACACAATACATGTACAGTAGAGTGTAGATATTGACTGATTATAATTCGTTATTACAGTAAATATGATATAAAATGTTATATTTTGACAGCATATAGATAGTATTATGAATGTATATGGTACACAAGTCATGCAGGCTGTAGTGTTTATATTAGAAGGTGATCATTCCGTAGATATCAAAGAACAGGTAACTACACCAAAGATCTATTTCCTCGACAGCCTAAATAAATAACTATTAAATATATTCAAACAACCTTGAGATATATTCATTGTTAAGATCATATCTTATGAGCTTTATACAGGAATCTCTATTTATCTCTTGATAGAATAGTTTTCAACCTAGCATGGATTGTTCATTGGGGCATCAATTTTCTAAACTTTTAGATTGCTTTGTTATGTTTCCATTTATGTTTTGATCTTAAAGTTCTGAACTGAATACTGGAGAAAGTTCTAGGTTTAAAAAGTTGGGTTTTTTTTTAGCCCATCGAAATTCAGATTTCATTTGTTTTCAAATCAGAGTTATTACATTTAATTAAAGCTTTTGAAAATGATACAGGACTGAGTTTTCGTCAAACTAAATTGAATTGTTTATGTTAGAGTGATACTGCTCCATTAAAATTCTCACAGGACACTAATTAATATTCATGACATTTAAAATTATTTCAGACATTATGCATATTGGCTAACATAGCGGATGGTGATAGAGCTAAAGATTTTATAATGGAGAATGAAGATGTTTTAAAGAAATTAATGTCCTATATGAATCACAGTAATCCACAATTACAGATAGCTGCTACATATACTATTTCTAATCTAGTCTGGAATGAACATGATGATGGTAGGTTTTATATTTAGTGGCATGAATCTGCTGTGGCTCAGTGAGTAAGATGTTTGATCCAGGTATTCGCTGGGATCTTCCAGGCCTCCATCATTGTTTCTGCATGCCAGTGGTGCAAGATAAAGGGACTAGCAATGAATGTCTAGTTGTTTGGATGAGACAAAAATATGAGATTGTGTACATGTTGGTATGCACGTAAAAGAACCCTTGACAGTTGGTATTTGAAATAAGAGTAGGCCATAGAACCACTGTCTGGGCAAAATGTCTCTTGTAACATACAGTATGGTGTATGTATGCCGGTCTTCATTAGAACAGTCAGTGCAAAAAAGGAAGGGCATTAAATTTCATTTCATTCAAAGGCAGTGTAACTTAAGTGTCTAGACACATGGGGATAACCTCATATGATAATAAATACTAGTTTATATTTCTGCAAAATGTACAATACTGGGAACATTGGATAGTTTTATATTATTTGGATAAAGTTTACTTAGAATACTTCACACAGAATTAATCTGTATAAATCACTGAAATATATCCAGAATGGCTACTTTACATAATTCAACCTTTCTTTCTTTTAAAGATACATTATGGGAGATTAGATAAAGAGCTGTCAGTTCTGGCTCTAATAGTTAGAAAATAGATGATGTAAAGGGAATATGTTAAAAATTTCATTCAAAGTGCTTAACTCTAAGCCATAAAACCTTATTTTAAAATCTTTGTAGCCCCAATTGTCATTGTTAGTGCTGTCACAACAAGTAACAAAGTCTCGATTATCCATTTATGCCCACATGGAAATGCGGTCGTATATTGCCTTCGCCCCCGACCGTCTGTCGGTCCGTCCATCGTCCACAATTTCTTGTGAACGCTCTAGAGGCTAAAGTTAATATCCGATTGACTTTAAATTTATACACGGTGTTCAAGGTCATGAGACGAAGAAGTCTATTTGATTTTCAGTGATATCTGATAATTTTTGCCAGAGTTATGGCACTTGATCACTTTGAAATATCTTGTGGACAAAGGCCTTGAGATAAACCGTCAAAACTATTCTAATCATTTCTGATAATTACTTCATGGGCTATTACTCGTAATAAGATTATCATGTGTTGTAAATGTTCTCCTTACTGACAAAAGAAACAATATGCGACAATTCTTGTTGACTGCCTGGACGACTTAGCTGTTGTGGGCATATGTTTTGTTGCCTGGCAACCTTTCTTTGTGTTTGATCTTTAAAAGATGTTGAACAGCAGATCGGATTCCATTCCATTCAAAATCAGAGAAATAAGACTGCATCTAGAGTTGGTTTATAGTCTTTTCATGTTGATACATGTCTAATGAATAGTTTATATAACATTTTAGGCCTGCAATCGGCAGATTTTCCTCTTGCACAATGCATGCTTAATCTTTGTATTTTATTTTATAGCTAAATGTTATCACAGACAAGAAAAGTTAAGAGAACTTGGTGTCCAAAGACTTCTACAAAAATTACTTGACACACCTGATCAGACGTTATTTGAAAAGTAAGTCATGCATTTACATATTTTTATTACAAATCAGATTTATACCAGGTTGGTTGACTAAATAGAAAAAGGGTATGCACAGTGAATCACAGGTCTATCATTGGTGCAAACATGAGTTCAGTCCATGTGACAAATAGTTTTTGGGTGTACCCATTATTTTTGATCTTCTATTTCATAGTCATTCTCACTAAATTATAGCCTGGCTATTGTCATGATGCCGTTCAGCAATATAAATTGTTTTATAAATTATGATTATTTCTGTTCTAAACAATTTAAAACATTTTTAAATGTGATGTTTCCCCATATTTCCTTTTCAGGGTGAAAACAGCTTTACAACAATTCTCATAATACAACACTATGTTATGGTTGTAACTGCTCATGTGTTATGTTCTATTTATAAATTTATATGGTAAATTTGTGAAGTGAAATGAAATCGAGTTTAATGTCCTACAGTTTGATAAATTTGTGAAATATGTGAAGCTTATTGCAACAGACAATTGAATTTTTTCTGTGTATGGAATTAAGTGAATACCTTTGTCTCATATGTGATGCTTATTGCTACAGAGAATTAAATTTTTTTGTGTATGGATTTGAGTAGATAAATTGATCAAATATGTGATATTTACTGCAACAGACAATTTAATATTGCATGCTAATGTGTATAAAGACACAAAGTTGATAACTTTATCAAACGATTGTTATGATTGCATTGAATGTACATGTAGTGGGACGTCATGTATGATTTCATTGAAAAAAGAAGCTGACTATTATATTGTACTTCAGTTCACCAGAACTGCAGTTTCTTAATCGAATAGTCAATTATCATATCCTGTCATTGTGAATGTAACATGATGAGTTTACAATGTACATGTATTTTAAAGTTATTGTGCCAGATAAGATCAAAAGACAAAATAAGGTTTTTGAAGTGACAAATATGAGAAAACATTAGTTTGTTTTTAAAATGGTGTAATATTTATTAATATCATTCATGTACAGAAAGAGGGCAGACTATAGTCTAGTTCATGAAATTCACAGCTTTGTATGGTTTTTAATGTCATTTTGAATCAAAAGGTCAAAAAATTATTTATCAGCAATGTAACTAGATGTTTGCAAAATTATTTGAATTAGTTCTTAGTTCTCATTTTGAATTTGAACTACACTATAGTCTTTGTGAAAATGTGCCATGTGAATCACAATTCATTCATCTCTTGTTGTCATGGTGAGTTGACAGAAGGTAGGATGTGAATACAAATGTGTAATAATGTAACTGTACAGTATAAATAAACTACATGTGAAATAAAATAGCTCTGTAATTCTTTCATAAGGAGATGGTTTATGTTTCTTTAAAAATCTTAATTTATAAAAAAAAAGATACAAATGATGACTGTTCAATGGATCAACTTTTAGAAATATTTTAGGTGCATGTGTTTATATTGAGTTAGAGATTTAGCTACTTTAACTGTTAAGCATGGGTTGTCCCATTGGCAATTGCTATTTTTGTTTTAAGATGTGTGTTGCCTTAATAGAAGAGCCATATTCATTAAAGCAGCACTATCGCCTACTCTTAATTCTAATTCCAACTGTCAATGTTTTTTTTTACATGCATCATGCCAATTTGTACACAGGACCTTGGTTTTCCGTCACATCCAAATGACTAGACACTGCTCTTTGCCTGACCCCTCATTTTGCACCATTAATAAGGAGTTGGCCAGGATTGAACTTGGTAACTCCATGTTTGCAAGCCAGCACCTTACTCACCAAGCAACCATGACTCCCTGGGACCAGTGAGCTAGAAAAGACGCTGAACATAAAACAGGATATAATTTATTATCGTATAAAAGGCACAAATTTTACAATAAAAGTGGAAATATAAAAATCCAGATGAATTTGGCAGTTATCTAACAATATAATGATATATTAAAACACAAGTTAAAATCAAAGTTTTGAAATTATAAGATCTTGAATAGTCAGATAAAGAATTATTATGCAAATTCAATTATTAAGTGAAATACTGATCTAGAATGTAAGTAATTTGTCATGAAATAAATACATTGCGGGCAGGCCATTTAATATTGTTAATCAAAACTTTCAGCAAACCAAAAGAGAAGGAATACCTTCAACAGAATGAGGTGTGCCACGAATTGCTTAGTGGTGCCCAGATACAACAACATAAATTAAAGAGGCTTTTGAACTTGGCAGATATTTCCTGGGTAGAATGTTTTTGATTTGGCATAATTTTGCTATGCAGTTACAATGGGTTAGTGGGATTGGAAGGCAAAATTTGAGACCCATGTGCCAAACCATCACTGTGATACACCCTATAGTTAACTTCAGTGGATGCTGATGAATAATGGTTTAAACTAAACCAGCTAATGGTTAATAGGATTTTCAGTCAAAAATTATACGGTTAGTTTGAATATTACATCAAATTACCAGTACATGTGGATATTTTCTTGTTAAAAGTTTTTAAGTCTCTTTAAATATGCAAGGTAACAAGCCAACAGTGAGGCTGATGTCCCCCACCAAAATATCAAAATAAATAGATGACACATATTAATTAATTGCACATTTTTATTTTCAAAAGTATAGTGCCACCAAATTATACACTAACTTCAATCACTTTCTATCAGATTATGTTGTCCCAAAGCATTCACCAATGAAATTGATTGCTTAGCTTCAGCTTGAAATGTTAATCATTGAACTCAATCAAGACATTTACCTAATGAACGTCTACAGTCTACATCAAGTTTAACATTCTACCTCCAATTAAAAGCAGAATTGTTATGTTCCAATGTTTTGACCACTCAAATTGCTTATCACTCCTTAGCCGAGTAGAAAATTCTCATTATCAATATCAAACTTAGTCATGGTAATGAATCTATATTCTGAGTTTCAACGCTCTCACTTCATTATAACTAAAGTTATCGTACCCCATAGCATCAACCAATAAGATTACTTATCTCTGCTTACTTTAAGCAGAAAATGTTCATCATTGAACTCCATCAATGCATTCACCTGATGAACGTCTACACTAAGTTCAAACATTCTAGCTCAGTTAGAAGGAGAGTTATTGTGTTCGAATCCAATTGCTTATGGCTCTGCTTACCCTGAGGAAAATGCTCATTATCGAACTTAGTCAAGATATTGATATACTGAAACTATACACCAACTTTCATCACTCTCACTTAATTAGAACTAAAGTTATCATGTTCCAAAAAATCAATCAATCAAATTGCATATATCTGCTTACCCTAAGCATCCATCTTCAAACTCCATTAAGGGATTGACCTAATAAACACCTACACCAAGTTTGAACATTCTAGCTCATTTAGAAAGAGAGCTATGTTGTCCCAAAAAGTGTAATGGACAGACAGAGATATAGACGGACGAACACATTTTAATAGTCCACTGCCTTCTTCGAAAGGTGGGGGGCAAAAAATTTTATTACAAAACATAATATATACTTTCAAATAAGATAAATATTTTATAACATAAAATTAACGTGACAAATATAACAAGATTCGATTAGTGAAATAGATTGCACACAATTTGAATACAAATTTTAACAAGATGACTAGGCTAGTCAACAAACATCCCGCACAGTTGCACTTGTTTGGAAGAAATAAGGAAAAATAACTTCTTTATGCTATTGGTTTTAGTACAATTGCAAATACCTAAATAACCTAGAACATGCATCATATATACTATAATTTATGCAAAGTATCATTAGGATCGTACTGCAAACATTTACACTGGCATGTAAATGATTTAGTACAATCCTTTCATTTATTCATGTTTCCTCCTCTCTGCAACACTAATAAATGTACATAATTTATTACAAGCAAGATTTTTAAAATTTATGATGAATTATTGAATGAGCTTTATGAGGCACAACTACAGTAATAGGTCGATGTATGTACAATGTTTCATGAAGATATCTTGCGTGGTTTATGAAATATGCTCCGGAAACAAAATTGTGCACCAAAAACTAAGTCATATTTGTTTCCAAGAAATTACTAAATAGCAAGCACAACTACTATAATAAGTTGCTGTGTGTACAAAGTTTCAAAAAGATATATATCTTGAACGGTTTATGAGATATGCTCCGGAAACAAAATTATACACCAAGTGGTAAGTCAAATTTGTTTCCATGGAAACACAAAAAATATAAATCCCAGAAATTCCTAAATAGCAAAAGGCACAACTGTTGTAATAGGTTGATGTGTGTACAAAGTTTGAGAAAGATATCTTGAATAATTTATGAGATATGCTCCGGAAACGAAATCAGGACGGACAGATGGACGGACCCTGTTTCAATATCTCTCCCTAACTTTTTTCGGCGCAGGATGAAAAAGTTTTATTGCTTTTGGATATGAATTTATTTGACAATTAACAACTAAATAGGAATGGATTGAATAATATATGTTTTTTCATAATGAAACTTGGGTGTAATATATATACCTTGGTTAAGATAGTAATCTCTAATAGTTTTAAGTTTAACTATATAAAGCTATTGTAATTTCTTTAACTTGTTCCTTTCGATCATTGATTCCTTGCACCAGTGCCTTAGCATTTACTATAAAAGTCACTATTATAAAAAAATTGAGCCTTTGTTACTCCGATTTACAATCTCCGCAGACAATCCATCAAATTATGTGACATCATCTGAAGAAAGTGGTAATAACAATTACACAAAATGAATAAAAATATAATATTCAAACTCAAAAAGGTTATACTGTACATTTTGTTTCATCACTTACAAGGATAAGAAGATATAACACCTAAAACTGCATATAGCCTATATATATTTATGTATGTCGACATGGATTCTCATGGAATATTGATGCTTTCTTTGATAATAATATGCATAGATGTATAATATTTGCTGTTGTATGTCTGTCTCTTGGTGTTCAGTAACCATTTCTATTGAAAAAGCTACCTTTTAATATATACGAATAGTTTTTTTTATAGAAAAAGCTAAATAGTCAATTGTTATACAGGCATTTTTAGAATTTACATTTCAATTCTAAAACAAAGATTAATATTATGTTCAAAAACAAAGATTCATGTTATGTTCTATGATAAAGATTCATGTTCCATCTTATATTCGATAACAAGGATTCACATTATGTTCCATAATCATTCATGTGAATCTGTCAAGTGACTTTATCTTTTTTTTAAAATTTTTACGCAACATGTACATTGTAATCTTTACAAACAACACCCACTATCTGCTTGAGCCCACATTTTCATGATGAATTAAAAGAATGCAATATAACTTTGGTATTATAATTTGGATTGTATTGAAGGTGTTAAAGTATGTATTTTAGTTGGAGGGTTCAGTCATAATAATGTTTTGACCATTTTAGACAATATAAGTAATTTTCATTATGATTCAAATGATCTAATATATCTTTGGTACTATAATTTGTATGCTATAGAAGACGTTAAAATACTATTTTAGTTGGAGGGTTACCTGTAATGCTGCTCTGTCTTAAGACTAGAAAAAGTATACATTCATATAGAATGGTCTATCATAGGTGGGGAGGAGAACCACCTAGCACTTCAAATATGCTATCCATATAACATCAAAATATTAAATTTGGGTTCAAATTAGCTAGTTTTGTATTATATTAGATGATTATCATTAAAAGTTGCAATGAGCCACTTGTCCCATAGGTTGGTCACCACTGGGCTATTAGGTACTATTGTGAATGAAATATGGTTTAACGTCCTACTCTTTTGCACCTAACCTGGGCTAATGGAAGACAGGCATATGCCATACAGTGTGCTATGAGGGAAATTTTGCCCGGGCAGCGGCGCTAGGGCCTACTCCAACTGCCAAGGGATCTTTAACGTGCACTCCAATGTGTACACGGGACCTTGGTTTTTTGTCCCATCCGAACGACTAGGCAGCTGTCCTTGTCAGGCCTTCCTTCTGCATCACTGACACGGGGAAATCACGTCGGAAAATCGAGATGAACTTTCTCTGCCAATGCAGAGATTGAACACCCGACCTCCAGGCTAGTGAACCAGCGCTTTATCCACTTAGCCACCGTGACTCCAGGTACTATTGTGAGGAAAATGAAAAAAACATTCTTTTGAGGAACATGTTTTGGAAGGAGTAAGTATTCTCTGCTTTTAGCACAACACACACTATCTTCTGTTATTCAACATTAGTCTTGGTCATCAAGTTAGAGAATATTGGCCATTTTAATGATGATTCAAAAGAATGTAATATAACTTTGGTATTATAATTTGGATTGTATGGAAGGTGTTAAAGTATGTATTTTAGTTTGATGATTGAGTCGTAATGCTGTTTTGGCCATTTTGATTATATGGTCTAAAACTGGAAATGGTACACGTTTGTTTATAGGGAGATAAACAACATGGTCTATCAGATATTTAGCTTCATGAGGATAATAAAAGAGATTCTTCCTTTGGAGATCTTTACGCTCTTCCTCGCTTATATCCTGGTTTCCGGTATCAACTGGATCTGGTTCAATGAGATTTAACTGTGTAGCACCACGATAGGCATCTATCCCAAGAGCTTTTATTGTAGCAATATAGGTGTCTGGATTTTCCTGAAAATTTGAAACAATATTTTTACAATACAAAGAACATTGTGGCTTCTATTTACCAGACAAGACAGTGAATATTATGTTATGCAACAGGGTGTTTCCAAGCTACGGCACGGTATACAAAAATACTTATTATACTAATTCAGGTGAATACTGATAACAATAAAGAAATTGACTTATTATAGTATGTTTATAAACAGATTTTTTTATTTATGGCTATATAAGGCCACACCAATTTGATTTTGTTCTTATCTCAACGTTAAAATAAATTAATTAAAAACCAAACGTACATAAATGAACCATCTTTCACGGGATTAAGTGGCTACATACTCCTACAAAATCTTTCAGGTTTAAACACAGCTCCATAGAATTGCATAGCGTTACGTCATTACTAACGAAATGTATTATGCTCCACTAACCAGTGCATAGCAGAGTATTGCAGAAAAACTCATTGTGTGAGAAATGAGGCTATCCAATGTAAGCAATGCGTAATGACCAAAAACATTTGGAGATGAACAACATTTTCACCGATTTAAATCATTAAATCACTGTCCAAAGTCTTAAGGAAGACACCAAATCAAAGAGATGGCTGTCATGTTGCTGTACCTGGGAGAGATTTTATTGAAAGCTAAAAATAGACACTCTGTCAAAAACCTAAGTTTTCGTCTCGTTACAGCAATGGGCAAAGAGGTATTTCTTGGGCCATTGCTTCAGGAATATGAAGTGGCTATTAAGCACAGAAAATCAGATAGGTGTGGCCTAAAGATGCAGTTTATTTAGTTTATGGTTTACAGCAGATATAAAGAATTTCTTTATACTCTGCAGTATACTGGGGTACATACTACGCCAGACATGTACAGTATAAATATACCAATATTTTTCTAATTATTTGTGCTATTCTTGCAAATCAGTATCTGTTAAAACAGGTCTGTGCCTTTTCCATAAATTTGAAGTAATGAAGCAATTTTGAAAGAATTTTCTTCAACTGAATTGAATTTCTATCTTGGTATTGGCAGGGCAAATTGACTGGACGGATCTAGTCCAAAATTACCATTGTTCATTCAGAGATGGGCAACAAGATAATACATCCATTCATATATACACTCAATGACATCTAAGACAAAGCCTTGAACCTTAAATCACATTTTGATTGGTTTTGCTTCCACAGTTGTGTTTTCTTACTACATGTATATGACATAAATTACAATCACAAATGGAAGAACAAACTATCCACTGCAAAACAATCTCACAGAAATTCAACTGTATAAATTAGACAATGAATAAAAACTTTACTCACCACTAATATTGGAAACAACCAATAATTGTTTATTTCTGCTCGTGTTCCAACTGTTTCTAACTCAGGTGGTAGTTGACTTTCTACATATTTACCCTTCATTCTTTGTAACTGAAGTTCGTCAGATTCAATATGTGAATGACGATGCAACATCATAGACAACAAGGGTACTGATGGCTGGTAGCGAATATTTTCAATCAGACGGTCTGGAAAACCACGTATTAATTTCACTGCAAAATTCTGATAATCAATTCCAGCATAGTTGAAAACAGATATAGACATCTGCATAAATCTTTTGCTTTCCAAAATAAAATACACAGCACAATATTTCAAAACTTTTTTTAAATATGCATGCCGACTTTGCACGGGATACGTGGAGTGTAACTTCATCATTTCTGTATAATCTGATCGGTCTTTAACTACTGCTACAGCTCCCCCAAATGAAGTGAAATATTTTATGACACCGAAACTAAACAATGCAAGGTTGGTTTCTGGGTGACTTAAATTATCTAATCCATCGAAACTTTCTGCACAATCCTCTATCACAGCCACCTTGTTCTTTTTAGCGACTTGAATAATTGGATCCAAGCAACATCGTTTTCCATAGAGATGAGCAATTAATATGGCAACAGTTTTGGGAGTTATCAATGATTCTAATAATTCTACTTTTGGTGCCACAGTTTCAATGGAAACATCAAGGGGAACAATTCTCAACCTGTGATGTCTTATTATATGAGCCATGCTGGGAATATTAATGGCTGACATGATTATTTCCGACCCTGGGGGAAAGTTCTTGATTTGTAAATATAAATCGAAACCGCTCCGCACTGATAAACAAGGAAAAATAAAGTTTGTGTCCATGCTGGTCATCCATAATTTTCTCAATTGATTCGTCACTTCATCTGATTTATCATGACAACTCAAACTTTGTAATATTGCCGTTTTGAAGTCCTGCCATTGTGCGTCTAAAAAGAAAATTGAAAAAATGTGTTATTTCTAACCAATCATTTCATTTATGAAATATATGAATAGGGTAAAAACAGATAGTTGATAATTTAAGTTAGCACATGCGCGCTGTATCCTAATGTCTGTCACTGAGTCAACCTGCGTGGTTTCGGTTCCTCAATCGCACGCGACAATGAGTAAGGTTGCATGTCCAACTGCAGCTAAAGACCCTAACGCACAAGTGAATTATTGAAATAAAAATTGAACCATATGTTAGCCCCGAAATGACCTAATTTGTGTTGAGTGGACATAAAATCACATTTCTCTATGTGTTGGACATCTGGCAATTAGACACAAATTCAAACTTTGTTAGGAACAAATTACTAAAATCAAACAGTAGGATCAATCATCTCACTGATGTAAACAACATATATCAATATCAATTTCAAACCAATCAGATGATAAATGTAATTTGCAGAGTGTTCACAAGAAATTTTCTTCAATGGACAGACTGACAGACTGACAGACAGCAATATACAACCACATTTCCATTTATAAACATGCTTTTGCATACAATCAGGGGCCATAATCCAGGAAGTTAAGTTACAATCCGATATATGACAATACCAACAGCTATCAAGATCTTTGGGTTATGAACATACATTGTAAGCTTCATCAAAATCTAAAAAAAAAACTGTTCCCAAGCTAAAAACATGATTTTTCGTACAATCAAGGGTCATAATCCATGAAGTTATAGTTCGATCCATGCCAGTATCATCTGGATATAAACCTATAATTAATTCTTGATTTGGGGGGGGGGGGGTCCGGGCTACCATCCTAGGACTTTAGGCAAGGGTCCAGGGACCGCCTAGCCCTTGAAAGCTCCTGGTAAACTACATGTAGGAACGCTTTCTGGCTAATAAAATGTCTCGGCAATGAAGTAAAATTTTATTTCTTTCCTAAAACCCTTGTTATGCAAGCACATTCGATGGTGGTTTCCTGCGATGCTGAACTTGACAAATATTATATATGCCTTATAATTCCAAGGTTGTTGACACTCCAGAGGTCACAATTTTTATAGGATTTTGATGAAACTGACAATGCATGTTTATAACTGAAAGATCTCGACATTTTTAACTTGTAGACCCTCTAGACCTCACAGAATTCAAATTTCATGAAAATTGGAACAAAACTGCCCGACAAAATGATCGCTACCCTTCAAATAATAATAATAATAATATATTTATTCGTACTCAAGGTACAATATTATACAATACATTTACAAAAATAAATATTTGTCTATAAACTTAATTTGTACACAGGTATTCTAATATACAGTTATTTTCATTACGTCTATCAATAAGATAAATCATATCAGAAATAGCACCAGCGGTCATAGTAACATGAATGTTTACATTATTTTCATCAAATTGAACAACTTTGGACAGAATGCAATTAATGTTTGTTACAGGAATATCATATTTACAGAGGTTGTATTTAAAACAGATTAAATTTAAATTATTACAAGTGGTACAACAACTTCTGTTGAGAGCTAGTAGGCCACTTATTTTGGTATATTCATTAACACTTTTGGAGATATTTTTAAAAGATTTAAGAAATCTTTTGAAGAGTTCAACATTGACGTTAGAGTCATTACATATAAAATGGAGTAGGTTGCTGTGTGTACGGGGGTGCAGTTTGTATAGACGCCGTATTGATATTCTCCATGTATAATAGAAATTTTCAATGCTATTGTGAGATAAGTCCCACCGTTGACAACCATACAGAGGCATACAAAAAGTTTTAAACAACTTATAACGAATATCAGAATGAACATGTTTGAAACTAGAAAACAGTTGAACCTGGTTAAAAACTTACTGATACATTCATTAATTTGATCATTTTTGTTAAGAACATGAATATAGTAACCTAAATGTGATTCTGAACGTGATATTTGTATAACTTGATCATTAAACAGTATATTCTTGATTTGAACATCTTTGTTATTTGAGCTGAATATTACAAGTTTACTTCTTTCAGGGTTAAAATCAACACAGTATTCTTTAGAGAATTCATTTACTATAAGAAGCATAGATGTCAGGGCATTACGGCTTGGCAAAATTAGATTTAGAGTGATGTCATCAGCATATGCAAAAGCACCGACAAATACGTGTCCAATATGGCAACCCAACTTGCTCTTTTTTAGCCTGGTCAGTAGCTCATCTATATAGACACAGAATAATATCGGATAGAGTACTCCACCTTGTTTCACACCATTAGTGGTATAAAACGTGGGACTTATGCAATCCGCCCATTTTACTCTCACTTAGTAATTTATATATGAATTTAGTAGAAATCGAGTTTCTAGCGGACATAAGCCCTTTGATAATAGCAATCTAAACAATTTAACATATTGGATCCTGTCAAAAGCCAAAGATGCATCTAAGTACGTGACGTAAACATTTGATTGTTTGGAACTATAATAATTGATAGTTTCATCCAACACAAATGAACAATGTGATGTCGAGTGATTACTTTTAAAATCATATTGTAGGTCAGATGACTTCAACAAAGAACAGTTACGTTTAAGCAATATTTTGTCAAATAGTTTGCCCACAAGACTACTGAGGGCGATACCTCTGTAATTTTTAGAACTATTAAGGGATTTTTTCTTGTTCTTTGGTATAGGAATGATTGTTGAGAGTACAAAATCATGTGAAGTAAACCCATGTCTAAGCATGGCAGTCAAAACAAAAGTCAAATGGATCAAATGAATATGGGGGCGTTGAGTAAGTGCTCAGTTGATAGCCCATGATTTCCATCTTTTATATCAAACTTAAGCTTTTTTACACCCTCAGCAATGTAGTACTACTGGTACTTCTTGTTTTGTTGTGTTTGTGATCGTAAACTAATACCACAGTGTTTAAGGTATAAGAACTTTATTGTCAAGCTAACAAGTTTACAGGTTCCTTGTTCTCAACAGATAATGGCTGGTTGAATATCTGTGTGAGTTTCTAACGAATCCCGCTCTACCCCCTATTTTATATCCCCCAGTTCCTGCAGGCTCAAGATTAACTTTGAACCTAAATTCCATTCCAAATATGGAATAAAGCCTTACAATTCTCACCACTACAATCAGGCGATACTCCTTATATGGTCTTCCAACCATAGGTTAAATAACAAGAAGAACTTGACGAATATTTTGACAGTGGTTAGAATTTTACCAAAACATCACTTGTTTTTTTATGTATAGCTTTTCATTCAGTGCACTAGGTGCATGTGAATTTGACTTTATAAAAATAGTTGTTTTTAACAATTTCCCAAAGACACAATATGGTCTTAAAGACCATATTCTTACAGCAATCTCATTAGCAAATACAGTATGACAATAGGTACATGTATAGTTTTGACAGTATTCTATCTTGTTATTAATATCACCAATTAATTCTCCCATTTCGTGACTTTGAAATGATACACATTTAAATAAATCTTTATTATATTTGTTAAAAAATACAGAACTTATTTCTTTAGGATCAATTTTACCATCAATGTTATTACTGATACAAGATTTTCTGCCTTTAATCTTTTTAATTTCAGTCCAAAAGTCTCTATTTTTGTTATTAAGAATAGACTCGGCCATTTTATTAGCATTTTAGGATGTAATACCCAGGTTGTGGGCCAGCTACCCTTACTTCTATTTCAAAATCAGATCTCATATTTAATAGTATAATTACATGTGTTCAATAATCGGAAGAAAAGATTACTTACGGCCCCTAGAAGACCCCCTTCCCCAGACCTGCAGGAAAATCTATAGAACCCTACCAAGTGAACTTTCCATTTATTAACTTACCTATATAAATGCATGCATATGGTACAAAACTGTAGGGCTTCTTCACTGTTGACATACTTATACGTTAACATTCGACACCAATTGACTGAAGGATATTCACTCAACTATGCCCCACTTTCAACTCATCTACTGGTATATTGCTCACAACAAAACCTGACACCCTATAAAATATGGATCAGATGATTAAATCATAGTTTGCCAGGCAACTCAATGTGTGACAACCCAAACCAGCAGCTTTGTCGGTTTTAAGAACAACTTGAAATTTGCTTGTCGTTCCTTCAATTTTTTTTTTAAAATGGTTAATATTATGCGAAATACTTGGAATGGTCATCCCATAGTTTTCTGTCTTGTGAGAACTAAGTCCAGATCAAGCTATACAGCTTTTCTGATGAAAAATTGTGGTTTGTTGACATCTTGGTATGAAAAGGGCCATGTTTGGCCTAGTTATCTGGAGGAGCTTAAGAGGATAAGGGGTGCTGGGTTGGCTTTGAGTCATTTCATTCTACTTGGATGCATAGGTTGTTATTTTGGTCCAATAGAATATAACATTTATTTCCTGGTTCCCTGACCACAGTTGTTTGTCCCACTGACTTGAATTATAACTTTTTGATATATTTAGAAATAAGCTACATACAAATTTTAACCTGTTTTGTGCTGACATGTGATGGTATTGATGGAATTTTGGTAGGAGGTCACAGGGCAAACTCAAAAATGTGATATTCTAGAGCCTTAACGTGTACTCAGTCTTTGACTACGTGACCCCAAATATTAGTCATCTAGAGGTGGGGGTGTGGTTCTTGAAGGAAAGCTTAAGTGCGTGGATATGCCATTATGATGCATTCAGTTATGCATATATGAAACAAATAAGCATGAAACAACATTTATTTTGAAATTAAATGAAGTGGGGTTTAACGTCCTTATCTGAATCTACTGGGCTTATACAGTTTGCCATCAGAGTATTTTATCAAGGAAGTCAGCACTACGGACTACTTTTATTTCAAATTCAGGACAGTGTAAGGAATTGTTGCAAAGGATGCATGATCCTGAAGCTGCGACCGAGAGTTTACAACCTTGATATGATGTACAGAGATCAAGTCCCCGGCCATCCTTGTTTGTGTTTGACGGTAGTGGTGGGGTCAGCCAAAACAAAAGTCTCCCCCAGCGTATCGAGAACAGCAAAGTCGACTAGAAATGGCATTTGTTACATTAAACAAAATAGGCCTATTAATTCTTTGTTTCAGTTTCATATGCTCACACAATATTTCCAACAAAGAGATGTAAGAAATGAAAAACAGCCAAGCTCCTTTGAAGCTTGATAATTACAAATATAATTTTTGTGATTTTATATAATAAACGATATTATATTTAATATTGCTCATGAAATTTTATGTAATTGACACTCAGTTGTACATATAAAAATTGCAAAAGCAGCATTTAAATGCTAATTAAATTCCATTGAAACATGAAATAGACACATTTTATGTATAGGATATTAACCTACCCAAGGTTTATATCTGACATATACAAAAGGTTCACCTTTAAATTTAATGGGCTCTTCTAATAAAGGCAACGGTGATTGGATAATTGCTCGACAGTTTCCGCCAAAATGCGAAAATTACCGAAGCTGTCACGAGAAAATGTTTATTTAAACGTCGCCATTTTGGAGAAAGCAAAAACAAAAGGGATAGTAAAACGAAGCCAGACGAATAATCAATCCATTTTAGTCACCATAATGACGATAGAATTTATGTGAATGCAAATATGATGAGGATCTATCCAAAGCCTGAGGAAAACTTGGAGTATGTAGAGAAATAATGTGGGCGGAAAGAAAATTCTGAAAGATATCTTAGATGGAGTATGGTCATGGATAACCGATTTAAATATGCTGATAAGTACGCCATCTATTTCGTTACAAAACTGAATGCTACAAACTGTACTATAACAATGGGTTTTTTTATTGTCAAAAGAATAAAATTAATTTCTGTATTCTTTGTATTATTTCGATCATCTACGTCATCAGCGGTTGATATGAGCAGAATATATCGACCTGGGATGACGTCATCAGCGGTTGATATGATCCGAATATCAACCTATGATGACATCACGAGAGGTTGTTATGAGATATAACTGCTATGGACATCAAAGCAACTACATTTTGGAGAATAAAACTACTTAATTTTGTGTGAAAAGCCCTTAAAGTACGTGTAGCTAAGTCTCTAACTCAATATCGCAAAAAGTCTTCGGCATTCAAAACAGGAGTTATTTGTCAATTTAAATCGACACTGATGTTGTCATTTTACCGGTAAAAGATTGGCTTTGGATATCCAATATTTAAAACAAAATTTGTACCATAATGTGTTTCAGCCCCAGTTCTAGCAAGAGACTCGAGGAACAAGGCTAGAAACATTGCACCAAATCAAACGGGATGTAGACTGGAATAACCAGACACCCGAAATAACCACTTGATTCAAACTTCTGGCGTATTTCGTCAAACATAACTAATTTGAAATTAGAGTACAAACGAAAACGATTGAATGTAAATCAGTTTGTATACGTTCTCAAACAGCTCAAACCTGCCAGTCTTATCTTGAAATGGAGCCTGATGTTCCGAGCAGTAATATACAGTGTCTGGATAAAACCAGACTTTTATTTTATAAAATAACGTGTTTGCAAAATTTACCTTTCGTTATCAAGTACAGGTTTCTTCAATTTACTAACATTAAATAAGTAAATTCAATATAGATCAGAATTCAGATTATAACTTTCATCGTTACAGCGTTCACAGGGTTGAACAAGGCGAAAAGATAGGTTGCCAGGCAACGAAACATACGCCCACACACAAATCGTCCGGGTAGTCAACAACGGTTGTTGAATATGTATTCTTTTGTCAGTAAGGAGAACATTTACAACACATGAAAATCACAGGCACTTGAAGGGATTAAAATAAATTAAAATAAAACTTCTTACCACTGCTTAATACAAGAATACAAGGTAAGTCAGACGCCATCTTTTTTTTGACTGATTTACCATGTATCGTCTGATATGATCTCACAATACTCACTAGTTCTAACACTTCATGTCATTTTTATTGCTAACAAGACTTTATTTGATTATTATTCACCTTCCGATGTAAATAAATTGGTCATTTAACACTGTTATTGATAACAAATCAAACTTGAACCGCTATCATTTATCGACGATCAACTTCCCGAGACCGGAAGTAACCCGAAAAAAGGTCAAAAGAAGTCTGTATCACCCAGTCACTTTATAAACCTATCATTACTCGATATGTGGATAGGAACTGGGTGATCAAGTCTCGCTCAACAGCGGCCTCGCTTCGTAGGCTTTATCACGTGATAGAACTTACGAAGCGAGGCCGCTGTTGAGTGATCAAGTGCCATAACTCTGGCAGAAATTATCAGATATCACTGAAAATCAATAGGATTCTTCGTCACATGCATGATCCTAAACACTATGTACAAATTTAAAGTCAATCAGATATTAACTTTAGCCTCTAGAGCGTTCACGAGATTTTTCAAAGTGATCAAGGGTCATAACTCTGGCAGTAATTAACAGATATCACTGAAAATCAAAAGGCTTCTTTGTCTCATGACCTTAAACACTGTGCATATATTTAAAGTCAATCGGATATCAACTTTAGCCTCAAGAGCATTCACAAGAAAGGGCGACGACAATATACGACCACATTTCCATGTGCGCTTATAAAATGATGAAAATCAACCATCAATATAATACACACCCTCATATATAATTAACAAAGGGGGAGAGAAATAGGGTTTAATGTCCACTCAATGCTACCTTGGTCATGGTTTTAATTTATTTGAATATTTGCATGTCGGATTCTTTAGCAGTGGGTGGAAACAGCGAAGAAAATCCAAGTGGTTGAAGAAATAACGAAAAGCATGATCTTATCAAAACACTTTCATTAATGAATACTATTAAAAATAATATTCTAAACATACAGAAATGAATGAAATGAAATGAGGTTTAAAATTCTATTGTTCTGCAACAACTTGGCTAATGAAGACAGATTTCACATAGAAATTGATCTTACCAACAGAATACATAGACCTTCTAAGCTTTGTAGTACACAGCAACTGTTCTTCAAACAGCAGTTAACACAGCCTTCACACAATTAGACAGTATGTTAACAGTCACCTTGACACTTGAGCAATAAATTCATGGATTGGGCAATATAGCACTGATTGATTTGTATAAATCATTGTTTATCATATCTTCACTACCTTAACAAGAAATGCTGCAGTAAATCTCTAGTCTACTTACACTTATCTCTATTAGGCTACACAAAAAAAAAATATGGTTCTCAATTGATCAAAATACCACATCAAGAATGAAGCGAAAATAACCCCCAGAACTAGAAAAAATTTAAGATAACTTCAAAACAGGTTGCAGAATGCTAATTATTAATAAGGTCCATCATTTCATTGCCCTGTGCTTGTTAATAACTATCCCATTCACAGGGTTTTTAGAAAGTCATGAAATGCTGTATATTGCTAGGGTTTGTCCTATTATGGCTTCAATGTTTCACAAAAACTTTGAAACAGATCTAATAAATATCATAGCCTCTATCACTTTTACAAGTTTTACAGTGGAGAGGGTACTCTTGAACAGAAAGTTGCAGAACGCTGTTATCGATAGAAATCGTCCTCTCACGATCCCATTGCTTTGAAAAGATCTGCTAAAAACTATAAATGCATCGTGCTCACAAGGTTTTTGAATAAGGGGCGTGGGTAAGACACTGGCTCGCTAGTCTGGAGGTCGGGTGTGCGATCCCTGCGTTGGCCAAGAACGTTAATCCAGATTCTCTGACGTGGTTCACCCTTGTCAGGGATGCAGGACGGAGGGCCTGAAAATGACAGCTGTCTAGTAGTTTGGATGGGACAAAAAAAAACAAACAAGGTCCTATGTACACATTTGCATGCACGTAAAAGATCCCTTGACAGTTGGAATTTGATATAAGCGTAGGCAGTAAAGCTGCTCTCATAGCACACTGTAAGGTGTATGCCTGTCTTCAATTACCCAGTTCGGGTAGAGTGTTCAGAAAATGTGGACGGCGTATGGACTGACGGACGGACGGGGGTAACGGCAATATGCAACCACATTTCCAAGTGGGCGTATAAAAACTGCAACCTCTATCGCATTCACAAACTATTTGTTCGTGTAGACATAAAAATCTAATGTAACTTATACTGACCATTTACACTATCTTAGTTTTGATTTGACATAGGTACAATCTTCTATGTCTTAGTTTTAAAATTGGGTAGGCCTGTTGACTGAATGCCTGCTAATTATTCATGTGCCTCATAAATAAATGTAAACAAGAGGCTATCAAATACTAAATAACTCCTTGTAACAATGTTACACAATTTATGCCCCTAGGCATAACTAGATTTTATTTAATGTTTAACTTAACCTTCATTTTTCATGCAGAATGAAATCTTTAACCCAAAATAAGAATTAACTGAATCTGAATCTGAATCTGAATCTGTGCGTTGCAGGGCTTGTTACAGCATATAACTCATATCTTAAAGATATATTACGTAAGAATAAGATAAAGAACTGGCTGTTCTTGCTGTAAAAGTTTAAAGATAGGTTGCCAGGCAACGAAACATACGCCCACAGCAGCTAAATCGTCCGGGCAGTCAACAAGGGTTGTCGCATATTTTTACTTTTTTTGGTAATGAAACCTTTGTAATACACTAAAATCTGATTAAGAGTAACAACTCATTATGTAATTATCTGAAAATCATTAGAATTTGTTTGCTTATTATAAAAGTTTTGGCCCACGCTAACAATTAGTATAGGAAACATTTAATATCATGGATTTAGCAGTTCAGTTATCAAAATTCATTGAAAATCAAAATACTTGTTTCGTTTCAACACCTTAAACTCTGTGTATTAATCTGAAGTCAATTGGATGATAAGTTTGGCCTCTATAGCGTCATGGGGGGGTTGGGATGGCCTAGTGTTCTAGAGTGCCGCGCTTCGACCTCTAGCTGACCGGTCACCTCTGGCTTGCGGCTGTGGTTTCGAGCCCTGGTGTGAGCGTATGTGGCATGGAGATAGGGGCGCCTTCTCAACCTTGTGGGTTTCCTCCGGGCACTCCGGTTTCCTCCCACTGCTAAAGACCCCTACGCGCAAGCGAAATTATTGAAATAAAAATTGAACCATATGTTAGTCCCGAAATGACCTAGTTTGTGTTGAGTGGACGTTAAACCCCATTTCTCTCTCTCTATAGCGTCATAAGGTTTTTTGAAGTAATCAAGGGAGACAACTCGGGAAGTAATTATTTGAAATCGCTCAAAATCAATAGTGTATAAATTTAAACCCAATCAGATATTAATTTTGGCCTCTAGAGCGTCCACAATATTTTTTTGAAGTGATCAAGGGCCATAACTCTGGCACATTTCAATGTGGGTGTATAAAAATAAATAACATGAAATGAATTTAAAAATTTCATTGAAATTACTTTATTCTCAGCAAAATTATGAAAGTTTGTAGTTTGGACAAGATGTGTGTATTGATTGTTCGTTTCATAACCACAGTGCTGGTTATTCAAGACTTAGCCTTGCTTTTCCATTTTCAAATTAAATCAGTAAATGGCCAAATTGTTCTAATCTTTTTCACATATCAGAGCCATACGATGGCACCAAGAGTTGATTATGGTTTTGCTAAGTTAATAAATGTCTAATTGATAATATATTATATAACATTTAAGGCCTAAAGAAAGACCTGCAAGAGGCAGATTTAGCTATTGGATTCTTTAATCATTATTTGAAAACAATTCATACATGAAAATTTCATTTGTCTTTAGTGTCACTAAGTAAGTATCTATTTGATTATTTTTTATTTCCAATTTCATAAACCCAGTTGGCTGTTAAACCCAAATTCATTTCCTTTATTATTTGTATTAACTGTTAGATTAAACCATAAGATTTTCTCCTTTTAAAAATATCGGTGTTTTAAGACATTCATTTGTTGTAAACATTTGAGTTTAAAAGTAGACTAACTTACCATGTCAAAACTTTCTGTAGAAGTTTGGCAACAACAATTTGAAGTTTTCTATTTCCTGGATAAAAAATTACAATTATAACAATAATCAAATTTCAAAATCTCTCAGATCTAAAATCACTCAGATCTTATATATCACTCAGATCTAAAAAACAAAACTGTGGTATTAAAATTTCCTGGATAATATTTACTTCATTGAATGTTCAGTTCACAATGCTTTCATTTTTTGAATATACATGTATGGTTAACAATAGGCAATTGCAATAGGTTGAAGAGCAAATTGGCTCTGTGCCAAAAATTATTTTATGGCATGGGGTACACGTTATGGACGATTTTCACGATACAATCAATCCATACAACCGATGATGTTAGTAACTGAATAAAATGGCAGCAATAATCCTCAAGGTGACACTTCTCATCCCTATCTTTCGGCATTTTTAATGCTGATGGTTCCACAAAGACCTAGCTTCTTATACAGAGTTATTGGATATTCTAATTCAGTCCAGGATATGTTTAGATCCATTTTAGAGGACATCAAAGTACTTGAAGCAACGTTGTCTAATGTAACACACTAATAGAACTGATCCTATCCATGCAATTGCAATAAGCCATCCATCCGATCGATCATTTGTCTCATCAGTTGATCCGATCATTTGTCTCATCAGTTGATCCGATCATGTCCGATGCGACGGTTGGGTCATTCTCGGAAAAGGTGGCAAGTAACCGTAAAGCACATTCATTTTTTTTTTTATGAGGCTATGTATGTAATTCTTTTTCATAAATCAGAAGTAGAAGGTGTTCTTTTGTTCAAAATCATGTTTGCAATCCATGATCAGCATTATTGAGATTTTTTTATAATCTTTACCGTTAAAAATGGTACAATAGAGACATCGACTGGTAATGGCAAAGACACGTTTTGCTTGGAAAAAAGAAAAAGAACAACACATTCTCATCTTTTTCTTGCTTATTTTCAAGAATACCAGTTATCTTATCTAATATTTTATTATCTAAAATATTCCCTTGTTCTTTGCATCATATTATTTCAGGTAACAGTAAAGACAAACAATTTCCCAGACATGTGAAAATTGTCATTCTTTCCTTTGAAATTCCCTCCTTGGTGAACTTTTATTACCTTCAGAAATCCAACATGGCTGAGAAAGACCTTTATCTTGAGGTTGACAATAGCCTTGTTGAATAAAGTTAAACATACATTATGGAAGAGCAAAAACTGACTTTTGTCGGTCTTCCTTCGAGCCTCAGATGTCATAGAAATTATAAATTAGATCTTTATTTAAACAACAAGCCCAAAATGAACACTGTAGACCCACGGATGGCTTGGATTGGGCTCGGATTAAAACAGGATTTCGTCGACTGATTTAATCACTATGGCGTCGTGGGTGGGGTTTCTCCGTGACGTTGACGTCACCATACTTCCGGAAATTATTCATAAAAGACGGTGATGACCGAGGCTATACACAAGCTTCACTAGATACCGTTTAAACATTACTTGATGATCGAGACTATGTAGGTGGAGTTAACGCCCGTCAATCAACAATCGGCCATAGTGGGAAAAGGGTGTCGATGAATTTAGCTACCATTTCTAGTAAAAAACAAGCCAACAGTGAGGCTGATGTCCCCCGCCGAAATCCCAAAATAAATAGATGACACATATTAATTAATCGCACATTTATTTTTTTCAAACGTATCGACCAATCAAACTGAACACGAAGTGTCATCCAAAAATTGCTTATCTCTGCCTACCGTAAGAAGAAAATGCTCATCTTCGAACTCCATCAAGGCATTGACCTAATAAGCATACACACCAATTTTGAACATTTTAACTCAATTCGAAGGAGAGTTATTGTGTTCCAAAGTCTCGGCAAATCAAATTGCTTATCGCTCTGCTTACCCTGAGCAGAAAATGCTCATTATCGATCATAGTCAAGGTATTACTGTAATGAAACTATACACCAAGTTTCATCAGTCTCACTTAATTAGAACTAAAGTTATCGTGTCTCAAAGCATCAACCAATCAAATTGCTTATCTCTGCCTACCCTAAGCAGAAAATGCTCATCTTCAAACTCTATCAAGGCATTGACCTAATAAGTGTATACACTAAGTTTGAACATTTTAACTCAATTAGAAGGAGAGTTATTGTGTTCCAAAGTCTCGACCAATAAAATTGCGTATTGCTCTGCTTACCCTGAGCAGAAAATGCTAATTATCGAACTTAGTCAAGGTATTACTGTACACCAAGTTTCATCACTCTCACTTAATTAGAACTAAAGTTATCGTGTCCCAAAGCATCAACCAATCAAATTGCTTATCTCTGCTTACCCTAAGCGGAAATGCTCATCTTCGAACTCCATCAAGGCATTGACCTAATAAGCATATACATCAAGTTTGAACATTTTAACTAAATTAGAAGGAGAGTTATTGTGTTCCGAAGTCTCGACCAATCAAATTATGTATCGCTCTGCTTACCCTGAGCAGAAAATGCTCATTATCGAACTTAGTCAAGGCATTACTATAATGAAACTATACAGCAAGTTTCATCACTCTCACTTAATTAGAACTAAAGTTATCGTGTCCCAAAGCATCAACCAATCAAATTGCTTATCTCTTACCCTAAGCGGAAAATGTTCATCTTCAAACTCCATCAAGGCATTGACCTAATAAGCATATACACCAAGTTTGAACATTTTAACTCAATTAGAAGGAGAGTTATTGTGTTCCAAATTCTCGACCAATCAAATTGCGTATAGCTCTGCTTACCCTGAGCAGAAAATGCTCATTATCGAACTTAGTCAAGGTATTACTATAATGAAACTATACACCAAGTTTCATCAATCTCACTTAATTAGAACTAAAGTTATCGTGTCCCAAAGCATCAACCAATCAAATTGCTTATCTCTGCTTACCCTAAGCGGAAAATGCTCATCTTCGAACTCCATCAAGGCATTGACCTAATAAACACATACACCAAGTTTGAACATTCTAGCTCAATTAGGAAGAGAGTTATTGTGTCCCAAAAAGTGTGACGGACGGACAGACAGACGGACAGACAGACAGACAGACAGACAGACGGATGAACCCATTTTAATAGTCCCCCAACTTTCTTCGAAAGGCGGGGGACAATTATAGTGGTAACAACTTTGTTCAGGATAAAGTTATTTGACTGAAATTTTCAATATATTCTTGTTTCAACATCTATTTTTGAACTTTTATAGCAAGAATGGCTAACTCCTTGTCAAAATATCCCATAATGTATCTTTAAGATATCTGTGAAATACACCACGAGGTAACGGTAAAGATAGTTTGAAACAGAAAATTAGGATACACATTGAGGCTCTCCTCATAGCTACATTGAAACCCCCTGGAACAATGAATTGATATGATGGGAATTAACATTCACAGTTTCCTCATATCTAGGAAAAATGTACAAAAGTTTTGGAATCTAATGTGGGACATGGTAACAGTAAGGACATTTCACACCTATATTTGACCTTGAAAGTTCTATTTCTGGAGTAAATATGGTTGAATAATTTTTTTTCTGTTAGATAAAATCTTGTTCCATGACATTAATAAATTGAAATTTATGATAATCAAGAAATTAATAGGTGAAAAAGTTGAAGACATTTTTTTTTGTTCAATTTGCCACTTTTTTTGAGAATGACCCAATTGCATCCAATGGTTGTATGGATTGATTTTAGGGCCTAACGTGTAAACACCGCTCAATATTTCCCTCATAGTACACTGTACCCTCATAGTACACTGTATGGCATATGCCAGTCTTCATTAGCCCAGGTAAGAAGCAGAACAGTAGGACGTTAAACCCCATTTAATTTCTAGGGTGACCCAACATAAATAAATGAATATCTCAAAATATCTCAACAATTACACCACAATACTTATATATATATATATACCAAGCCTTAAATGAGTTTCGCACATTTATAGTCACTAAATAAACAGTCATGAGGCATGTTGTACATAAAATAAGCTATGACCATTAACCATCTATAAATAATAGACTGAAAAATGGTTCCGAGTGTCGTCCATAACATCCAGACACTTTTGAGTAAAAAATAGGTTACATGCCCTTGTTTTGAAATTAGTCTCGCTCAACCAGTCTATCGATCATTCTACGTCTGATTGACAGGTCGGGATAATCAAGACTACTTTTTAACGAAACATAACAGAAAGCTGGAATAAGAAATTGAATTTAGAAACACGCACATTAGACAGTTCAACCATTGTTTTAAGAACCTTGTAAAAGTAAAATGAAACTACTGCCAGTATCATGTTCTTGCTAACGAAAGTGATTCAGAGATATAATTTGTACTAAACCAAAAGATGTCTCTCCTAACGGTACAGTTAATGATAAAGCAATTTAAAAAATAAAACGAATGTAATTTCTAAAGCTGCTGTAATAAACAAGAAGCTAAATTTTACTGTTATTCAAAATTGTCAACAACAGATTTATTACGGCTGTAATAGTTGATAGATTTGTTGATAAGTGCACGTGCAATGGCATATTTATAGTCTCGTAGACTCCACGGCTGATAACTATCATACTCCTTAGTTAAGCAAGAAATCAGTTGAGATAAGCGTGCACATTCGCAGTGTCGAGACCAATTTTCCGTTGAGAAATTTCAAATGCACGGGGTCACCAAATCATTTCATTTAAAACGCCGCTTTATTTAAGTATGCAAATTTAAGAACCTTGAGAACTGGAATTCGAAATAAGAATCAGTAGCCTACATTGCATGGGGCCTACTCGTCTACATTAGACTGGTAGTGACAAAAAGTTTGTTGTTTCAACACTATTCGATTTGGCAAGGTCAAGATAATTATAAGAGACTGAAAGAAGCATCATGTCGTGACCATGTCTTGGCTATATTATTGGGCCCTAATGCAACAGTTTTGAGTTTTTATGCATAGGCCCTATATCTCATCTGTACATGTGGTAGTTCAGCTATACATGTGGCAGCTATCCTTTTACTTAATTTAGTTACATGAATCCGTAGACACTTACAATAACTTTACTAGTTATGCTGTCAATATAGCACAACCCCATCCTTGCCTCAGACAAACTTTAAAGCATAAATAAAGTTAGATTCATATTAGAATTAAAATTCGATCTAAGATATTTCTCTTAAAATTGACATTAGACTCAAGAATGCAAAATTTGTAATCAAAAAATGAAACTTGTCAACGAAAGTACCCAGACAAAAGGGCAGACTCTATTTGCATTGCCTTTTAGTGGAATTGACGTATAAACGAATATCGAATATGTGATGCCTAACTAATATCAACATGACAAGTTTAAAGAGAGTTGCTTCCCATGCGTAAAAGAATTACGGATACAGTATATATTTCTATGATCAACATCAAACCCTACCTATACCTGAACAATTAAATATAAATTAACAAGTTTCCAATTATTATCAAATAACAGATAATATTTCCGGGTCCTGGAATGAGGGAATCTTTCCAAATGTACTTTTTCTTTCTCATAAAAAATACCCTCTTGTTAAATTCACATACCACCTACTTTCATTTTCCTCTGCTTCATTTCCTATTTCCGATGACGTCATCGATTATTGTGCTCGCCATATTAGGCACTTCAGGGCTTGATATCTTTGTGAAGACTATAGTGTACTATTATTTTATCTGAAAGTTGTGATTGTATTAAAATTTTAGAATCTGAAAACACTGTTTTAGTTAGGTAAGTATATAAATCATCGAGTAGATTAATCTAATAATCTAATAAAACGTATATTATTTTTATTTTGGGTGATAATACTGATAACAATGTCAATGCGATGGTATCCTCAATGGGTTTGGTTGAATGAATGATTGAATGAGTCTTCTTTAGTTCTTATGTTGTGTTGTGATGCCATAGCCTACATCGTATAGGCTTAGGCCCAATGGAATCGGTCCAAATTTAAAAAAAAAAAACATGTAGTCATCCACTTGCTTGAGTCAAATTAACAAGTCTTCCAGTAGTAGACCTACAAGTAAAAAACATTACTACTACTTTCCAGAATAATGTGGTGACTGGTAATACTGCTAAGTTCAGTTGATCTTTTCCTGTCCGATATCATGAATATCAATTAATTGATGGTGGGTACAAACAAACATACAATTATTATTATTGCACTGCTGTCTTGGCATAATAAACTTAGAAAGATGAAAGTGTGAAATCAATAGTTCAGCTCTGAACGTAGGTATTATTACTCTTGCCTGTAGGCCTACTACGTTCAGGGATCGTGCTGTTAAATCCTTGGCGAAAAAGATTGGCTTCCCAGTCAATTTAAATGGACAACTTTTTATTGCTAATTGGTAGCGTGTCAGTCCCCGAGGATGCCTGAACAATGTAAATGAACATCTTAGTGAGAAAATAAGACCTTACTCACCTCAGCGTTGACCGACACAACACGCTGTCAAAAAATATGTCCTCGTCTTCTAGACGACTTGGCCAATGCCATTGATAGGGTAACGCCCAAATTTAAAAACTTGGCCATATAAGATGAAACGAAATTTAGGTAAGCCTGGTGAAAAAAAATTGAAATCTTTGTAAAGTTGAGAATCTTCAGCCATTTATTGTTTTCTCTATTCCATGTACAATAATTTACAATCAAATTTGTTCAAAAATACCATTTTTTTCCCCACAGGCCCACCTAAATTTAGTTTCATCGTAAATTTGTGCGTTACCCTATCAATGGCATCAGCCAAGTCGGTCATACTGCTTTTAGCGAGGTAACCATAATTAGTCGAATCAAAATAACACTGAACAGTTATTTAATCTGGAGTGAAACAGGCCCATTGCTTTTATATCTCAAAAAAAAAGTAGGTCTAATGTTCATGGGTTATTGCATGAAATTTATTTTAATGATACATAGAAAGTGTGTTATCATACAGTTAAAAAAAATCTAGAAAGAATTAGATCTTAGCATATTTTTTGTTTTCAAACAATTCAATATTTACAATTATAATTATAATTTCTAATCCTTTATGTTCTGCGAAATATGTAAGCAGTCCTATTTGAATTGCAGTTGCTTAAGCCTGTTCAGTCCAATCTACATAGATGGGAGTAGGCTACTTAAAAATAGTAAGATACTTTTAAACCGGGAATTTCATATTTTCTAAGAAAGTCAAAACATAATTATTTCTATATCTTTTGCTCAAAAGGCTGTCAACTCACTATTTTATGCTCACGGGCATTATTTCACACTCTTAGAAATCTTTCACACAGGTAATAATAACACAATTACCTCCCTTGTTTTTCTATTACCCATATGCAATAGCTATCTTCAAACGTTTGAATTTGAAGTTGAAAATGATATTTTTGCCAATTTCTCAACTGGCAATGGTGAATTATAGGATTAATAAGATTATTCTTTAACGAGGTAGGACTGTTTATACATACCATCTATTTTAGGGTTTTATTTTAACAATTTTTAAAATATAACTTAAAAATATGAAATTGCAACTTTAAGTCAAATTTCAAATTGTGAAATGCAATTTGTCATTGTTTTGACAGCCCTGTGATTGAATGATTTTTGGATACTTTCTAAATTATGGAAGATAACTTGCATGTATTTATACAGCAAACTAGTACTAGTAAGTAAAGTTGGTTTTGAAATTGCCTTAGGATCAGTTAATTTGTTATACTTTGATATCATTTGAATCTTGATTTAGTTAAAAACAAGGTCATTGAAATATTTTAGTTATTTTTAACATAATAAGCTTACACCAATTGATGCTGTGGTAGTTAATGAAGCCTACTGTAGGTCTTTTTCTCAATTTAAATGTTTAGATAAATTGTTATTTTAATATTGATTCACATGGCAAGCCCATGATCAACTCTAGATTTAGACAATCCATGGCTGATGATATATAAGTGGGATACACGATGTCTGCTATATCTTTATTAAACGTTGAAATGGAAAATCAAGACTTTGTTTATTATTGTAGCAATCATGATAAAGACAATCTGGACTATTTACCTGTACCTCACATTTATTTCTAGCCCAAACAGAATAAAGTAATAAGACAGAAATTTTCAATACATATGATAACCTTTTTGATTATCTGTTTTTATACGCCCACATTGAAATGTGGTCGTACATGTATATTGTTGTCAACCCTGTCCGTCCGCCGTCCGTCTCCATGTGGACGCTCTAGAGGCCAAAGTTAATATCCAATTGACTTTAAATTTATACACAGTGTCATGGGACGATTTTCAGCGATTTCCGATAATTACTACCAGATAGCTCTTGATCACTTCAAAAAATCTTGTGGACGCTCTAGAGGCCAAAGTTAAAATCTGATTGACTTAAAATTTATACACATTGTTTAAAAGGTCATGAGGCAAAGAGGTCTATTCATTTATTTTCAGTGATTTCTGATAATTACTTCCAGAGTTATGGCCCTTGATCACTTCAAAAAATCTTGTGGATGCTCTAGAGACCATAATATCCGATTCACTCTAAATTTATACACAGTGTTTAAGGTCATGAGACGAATGCCAGAGTTAATTACTACCAGATAGCCCTTGATCACCTCAAACAATCTTGTGGATGCTCTAGATGCTAAAGTTAATATCCGATTCACTTTAGATTTGTACACAGTGTTTAAGGTCATGAGATGAAGAAGCCCATTGATTTTCAGCAATTTCCGATAATTATTTCTAGAGTTATGGCCCTTGATCACTTCAAAAATTTTATGGATGTTCAAGAGGCCAAAGTTAATATCAGATTGACTTTAAATTTATATACAGTAGTGTTAAAGGTCATGAGATGAAGATGCCTACCGGTATTGATTTTCAGTGTTATTGCCCTTGATGACTTTGAAAAATCTTGTGGACAGTGTTTAACGTCTTGAGACAAACAAGAATATTGATTTTAAATGAAATTCCACTAGCAAATTACTGTACTGTCTGTACCGTGCAGTCCAGGATCATTATTGAAATCTCAGAAAATGCAAGTGACTAATGTTGGTACATTTCTGTAGCCCAGCCAGTTGCAACAGTTTCACAAAAAGATTACATAAATAATCTGCCACCAATTGTAAGGATGAAATTCCACTAGCAAATTACTGTACTGTCTGTACCGTGCAGTCCAGGATCATTATTGAAATCTCAGAAAATGCAAGTGACTAATGTTGGTACATTTCTGTAGCCCAGCCAGTTGCAACAGTTTCACAATTTGCCTATCTTTATTTGACTACCAAACAACACAACTCGGCCATTTCAGGACTAACATATTCAATACCTCTCTTGCACATTGAGGTCTTTATAGCAGTTGGTGGATACTGAAGAACCCTGTTACAAGTGGTACTTTTCTTGTGATTAAAATGTTTAAATATGTTTTTATTCCAAATATATCATCAAATAACACAGTTTTATTTGTTAAAGCATCTTTTAGTCAAGGAGTTGACAGATTGATTTTTGAAAAAGATGTGTGTCTTATTCTAATAATGTAATATATATATATATAGTAACTGTCTGACTTCAAAGTTTGCAAACTATGTGAATGGAAGGGTTGATTCTAACCTTATACAAACTTAATATAGTATCAATTTGAATATTGTTATGTTACAAAATGGCAGGGAAAGCAGTCACAGTACAGGCAATCGGTTAATAGCAGATAAGAACAGGTTTATAACCAATGTAACCTTGTATGATACAAGATTTAATATTTTCTTGAAAAACTTGATTTTACTCTAGAATAGTCTATGACTATATGAACATGTACACATGTAGTAACTAACAACAACACTGTGAAAACATCAGGCTTATTTAAAAGGTCATATTTTATTTAATAAGTGTGAGAGTCAAAGTTTTGGCTACCAAAAGAGACTGTTAAATTTGCCTTAAAGGCTTTTACCAGATTGTTCATGAAATACCTAAAAAATATGTAAGACTAGTCTATTTCACATACTTTCATTTCTGAACAATATTTCTTGCAGCTATTATTATGTACATGTATGGTTACAAAGGCGAACAAAACTTCTGAAAAGTGACAGTGTGTAAAATACATTTATTACCTGTGCTTTATAAATCAAATTATTATTCACAGCTAAGAGCACAGTTTACGAATGATTGCAGATATGTAACTAATGACTCAACGTAACATTAACCTATTTATTGGGTCAAAATTAATTAACAGTGATTATTATTACCATGTATGATAATTTGTAGCTTGTAATTAATCTCAGTCTAATACTGGGATCTACATGTATAGACCTAGAGTGACTATATCAATATTTTATATCATACAAACTAAGTAAATGCACAGTGGATTGGGGAGACCCATTATTTTATTTCAGTTAATAATTCGAAAAACTCTATACTATTAAAATTTCGTTTTGAAAGATAAGTCGGAAGTCGCATAGTTATACATGTATTTTGAGTTTTATTCTTGGACCTGTCTTCTTTAGTGCAGTATGAGCAGACCATTAGGATGTTGACCCCCATTTTATTTTTATTGTTGGATATTAGACAGTAGTTTGTCTACTACTGTACGTGGAATATGAAATCTGATCACTTATTTTATCAATTTATTCAGTAGCCATAAAATTTTCTATTAAGGCAGATAGTTATCCAACAAATCAACAAATCTAATCATATTGACCATTTTGTTTTTGATCCAAATCAAAGATGTCAGGTTATCTTAAGTCTTATGATATATTTTTAAAATAAATGAATAGACAGCCTACAGAATAGACAGTAACAAGGTACAAATTTTTAAAATATGGAATTAATGATTATTTTAAATGAAAAAAGGAGATAGTGTCTCTTATTAGAACCTAAAAATTGCAGATCATGTATCGTTTAACATTGCAATTTATATGAATACAAAGGCTTGTCGAAATTTTGACCATCCTATGTGAAATATGCAATTCAATTAAGCGTTATTTCTAATTATATTTCAGATCCTGGTTACATGTTATATGTTACACACCTACAATTTTGATACAGTATTTTTTATATTCAAGCTTATTACAAGCAATTTTTAATTTCTGTTTGCTTGACTTAATCTTTTGTTAGTAATATCTGAAGGATACACCTTTAAAGCAGAAGTTAGGGGATGAGTACTGCGTAGGTTAAATAGGTTCATGAACACACTGTTAAAATAATATGTAGTACAAAACATCCTGTCATTATCAGTGTTCTTCATAATGATTCAAAATTACTCATCATTTAAACATATACCACTATACAGTCAGTTTACTCTGTGGTTTATTATAGATCCATATGGACCTGAGCCAATACTGTAAATATTGTGTATAAGCCTACCGATACATGTATATTACTATTGTGTATTGGAAGCAAGATATTATAAATTGATAATTTTGTTTGATCTGTATTAAGAAATTGTAAGGTAATTAGTTTATTGTGTATTTGTGATTGAACTAAAAGTTGGAATATGTATGATTTTGTGATTCAACAGTGTTGGTGTTGAGATTACATTTGGAGTATCGATTTGTGACTGGATTGGGAAGTGTTAAAATGAATTTTGTGATTGAACTATTGGTTTGGACAGTTGGAATGTATTTTGTGATTGAATACTATACGATTGATGTGTACATTATGTGATTAGACAGTTTGAATAAGGAATATGCCTTTTGTGATTAAACTGTAACCTTTGAACAGTTTGAATGTGAATTTGTTATGCTTGATCAGTTGTAATGTATGTGTATAAATTGTGATTAAACAATTGGAGTGTATATGATGGATAAACAGTTTAATGTGTATCAAACAGTTGAATGTGTACATGTGGTCATGTATCTATGATTGAATTATTGGAGTGTATGAATGAACAGTTGAATGTGTATTGAACAGTTGGAATGTGTATTTATGATTTAACAGAAAACACACTGAAAAAAATCATTTGTTTATAACTATAATATGAGTTTAATGACATCAAATAAAAAAGGGATTTTCTTAGCAAATCAATTAGCCATCAGAAATCTTCAGAATCTGTCTAAAAATGGGTAATGTGACAAATTTTGTATAATTTATGATTATTAATATGATTATTTTTTGTATACTTCAGGTATTTTATGTGGAGTGTGTAGAAATGAATATTAAGTGGTGTATAAGTATACTAGCTATTTTGCTAGTCACATCTGTAACAGCTCAAAGTAAGACATCTTTATACCATATATTATACAATTTGTACAAATATTTATGTCAATAGAGTCTCTATTGAAATCTCAGGGATTGGAATGTTGTTACATTTTAAACAATTATCTTATATGATACTGGGTCTAGTAACCATAAAACTTTCTCTTGACAGATCTAAAAGGAAATTACATGTCTCAAATTTCCTCTATTGTGGGAAGATCTATTGTAATCCATTGTGTTTCCATGTTCAGCTAAATGTCGGGCATACATGTAAGCACTAATTTGAACAAGTACTTAATGATTTGTCAGTATATATCAGCCAAATCAGTTTTATTTTGTTCTTCTTTCTCAATTTTATTACCAAGTTGTGCAATAGAAACAAAAAAAGCCCCCCAAAACAATGTGTATATTGTCATGATATAGAATGTATATATTTATAAGGTATATTTTAATAATTTTCTTGTAATGATACGAATTTGGATAAATCTTTTTTTACGTCTTAAAAAGTTTTTTGAGGCCCTTATCTTTTTTGTTTTTCTTTTATACCCTGCATTGAAATGTGGTCATACATGCATTTTTTACATATATTGTACGCTATAGTCACCTCCCTCTGTTGGTCTGCCGTCCACAATTGCTTGTGGATTCTTTAAAGCCTAAAATCATCATTCAATTGGCAAGAAGTTAATGAATTTTCAACGATTTGCGATAATTACTGTTGGAGTCGTGGCCCTTGATCAATTTGTAATTTATAGTTATACACAGTTTTCATGTTCATAAGACTAAGAAGTTTTGATTTCCAACAATTGCTGATAACTCAAAAATGTTTGTAAGCTTGTATAATGAAGGTTAGCACTAGTGGCAGCAGGAAGAACTTGAAGCCAATCAAATGTTAATTATTTGTGATAATTACTTCATGGATTGTTACTCTTGTCAAGTCTTGATTAGCATTCAATGCCTTTTGAATGCTCCCATTATATATACCTCCAAAAGAATAAATACATCAGCATTGTGGACTTCTCAGACGACTTACCTGCTGTGGGCATATGTTACGTTGCCTGGCAACTTATCTTTGTTATTGAATATGATGCAATAGACGTATAATGATATTGAAATTAATATCTTGTAGATAATCGGCGTGGAAGCAATCCATGTTTATCAGAAAAATCACAGAGATCATGTGGAGCGTGTATTGCTACAGCTTCCGAATGTGCTTGGTGTAAATCAGAGGTATGCTATTTATCTGCCATGAAAACAAAATCTTAAAACACTGCAATGAATTTAAATAGTTGCTCTGAAATTAATTCTTATGTCCCAGGGAAAATTCAGCAAGACTACATTGAGTCGGCCCATAGGACAAAAACAGACTGTAAGCTTGGTACGCCCATTATCAATTCAAAGCACCGATTGAAAAAAAAAAACTGTGCAATAATTTTGATAGTTTAGGCATAACTTCTGACTTTCATGAAATGTATGCTGATCAGCCTGTTTAACATTTGAACTGGTCGCATTCCTTTCTCTCTTTTATAATCATCTACCAATTTGCATATTAGATATCTTGTATGTATTCTTTTTCAGAGTTTTTTCAAAGAACATCGTTTACGATGTGATAAATATGAAAATTTAGCCAAACTTGGCGTCTGTCAAACAGAAGATATTGTTTATCCAGATGATAAATTAATTCTTACAAAGGTAGGTACATGATTCTAAAATATGTTGATATACACTCACAATAACATCCTTGTGGTAAATGTTGATGCAGTACGATCGATAAGGACTTTTTTGATTTGATACTGGATTTGTTTCTCAACCTATATCCAATTTCTGTCACCATGGGACAGTTGACAAATCTCTAATCACCCTCACATACATGTGCATCTACTTTGTTCACTCATATTAGAGACATGGGCCCTAGGTCAAGTGCCACCACTTTCCACAAAAATCATTAATACATGTAAACCCTAACGAGGACCATCTTGTATAATAGCCATTCTGTTCAAAAGAACCGTACATCAAACCATAGCGATATACTGTTCATGTGTCCCTGATGGTGACTACTGAAATTTTACTTTTATTTTATTTCTTTTCATTTAAACTGTACCAGTAATAGTAGAATCAAATGTCATTCAATTATGTTGACTTCTTTTTGATAGAATGTAAATGTTCAAGATGGAGACCGTCCTGAAGAAGCTGTACAGATTGCACCACAGGAAGTTCAACTTAAAATCCGTCCAAGTAAGTTTACTCATGCTTAAAATATCACTTGATATGTAGTTTATATGGGCATTGTTATCTCCATTAAAGTACTGCTTTAAAAAGACTATTGGCACGCAATAAAAAAACCATTATTCTCCAAAATGTGTCTCAGACTCTATTCTTCAAGACATTAAAGTAGGAATCCTAATATTGCAATATTTTATCTTTATTTTCAGATAAACCAATAAAATTTAAGATGCAGTTCCGTCAAGCTGAGAACTATCCTGTAGATTTATACTATCTCATGGATCTGTCTAATTCTATGGAGGATGATAAAGCTAAATTAGCCGAGCTGGGAAATTTAATTGGTGAGTATGTCCTTCATTCAATAATGTAAATGGATTTTGTATGTGTTGCAGATTTATTTTAAAAAGCGTAAAAAGCATATGAATTTGTAGGAAAATAAAAGTTTTTATACGTTCACTTTGGATGGATTATTGCCCGATTGTACATGGGCAGCTATAAAATAATTTGACTTTTGAGAAATTAAATTTGTGTAAATTGAACATTTGTATTTCAGCTGAGAGTATGTCTCGAATTACAAAGAATTTCCGTCTTGGTTTTGGATCTTTCGTTGATAAAGTTGTGATGCCTTATGTTAGTACCGTCCCTAGAAAGTAAGTTCTCTTCGAAAGTTGATTCATACATGAATCACTGAGACAGCAAAACTCGTAACTTCATTTACTCTTCCGTTCAAATGAGGCCAGACAGTGTTAGTGGCTGAGTGGTCTTAAAGTCAGGTTGCCTGCCTGACCCCATGGATTTCTTTGTTCCCCTGGTTTCTTCCAAAAGGCTCGAAGGCACAAGCAAATTATTGAAGTAAAATAGACCATAAGTGGGAGTTAAACCCTGTTTCTGTAATATGATTAATGTTTAGGTTTGGTACGGTTTTTGTTCTCAGCTAATATTTACCAAACATTTCTAAGAATATCATGGATAGTGGTTCTTGTGCCAAGTGACGGCATCATATTCATGGTATGGATAAATGACAGAATTTATATTAATGTTATATTTCAGATTAAGAATTCCATGTTACACAAGAGCAGGAACCCCTTGTGAAGCTCCTTATGGTTTTAAAAATCAACTTAGTTTAGATCTTGATACATCGAAATTTGCTGTAAGTGCTGAACAATAAGTATAAACATACACATATATTTCCTCGATATTGTCCAGTAATTTATGAACTAGTGGCTGACATTTTCAATTTGCACAATTTTCCATGAAACAGGCATTGTCAAGTGTCATGTTGTACTTGAAATGGTCCCCAAGGAGATGAAGAAGAACCTGAAGATTAATAGCTCTTGGGGTCCCAGTCCAAAAATATCTGTATAAACACTAACAAAAGACTAGCATCAGAATTTGTGCAAGATAATGTGTAATTCCAGGCTTAGTCATTTATCTTCTAACTTGTGTTGAAATTATTCTTATTTCATTTTCTGATGTCTTAGGTTCAAGTGATGGCAGCTAATGTGTCTGGTAATTTAGATGCTCCTGAAGGAGGTTTTGATGCCATCATGCAAGCTGTTGTCTGTGAGGTCAGTATATATATATATATATATATATACAACAACAATACCTTTTAACTGTTGAGAGTCAAAAAATATATTATTGAAGATGTGCATACAGTAAAGTATGTCAGAAAAGAGCATGTAGTAGGAATATAATACATAGTCATTTGTATTCAAGATGGTGTCTTTAAAACACCCAATTATGGGAAACAAGCCTGAAGATTCACAAATATCAAAGGGCCATGGTAGATGAGTTTGAATCCTGGCTCTTGTCAAGAGTGACATATGTGACCTGAAAAGGAAAATGTGCTTACAATTACCGCAAATAAACCAACCATAATGCCATGATTTAATTCATGTTCAAATTGATTGATATGAATTATTTTAGACCAATATGCTTTTGATTCAAGTATTGAGAGTGTATATGGTCTACATTTTACTATTCATTCCTGGCATATTGTCTCTTTAAAATGCGAAATAGATCATATTTATTTCCATACCCCTGAATAATATTGTTAGATGACTTGATATTTTAGAATGATATAGGTTGGCGTTCTATTTCACGAAGGATGCTCGTGTTTTCAACGGATGCAGGTTTTCATTACGCTGGAGATGGAAAGGTTTGTTGCTATGACGATGACTTGCATCCTGGATGATTAGTAGCCGAACTGCCTTAACATATCTGTCAGAATTAATAACGGAATGCCTCCTTCCTATCCTGTTTATACATTTTGTATTGATTATCTTGCATTGTTTATAGCAACAGGACAAACATTTAAAGCGTATCCTTGAAAATTTGTGGGATAGTGATACAGTCTTATGAGTATGAATTTGTGTTATGATGTCCGAAATGTGATTCTAAAATATGTATCAACTATAATGGTGCAAAAATATTTAAAGAATGATCTATCTGAATAATTGGAAATTGAATCAGACCAAGCCATCCGTATTTGTCCAGAGCATAATAAATGAATCTAATTTTATGTTTGAATTCACAATCCTCTATTCAATGCAAGATAATTAATGATATTAATACGAATGTTTGTGTGGTGAAATATTTCTCCTGTATAATTCTTGGCATACCAAAACTGATCCAATAACACATCATATTCTTCTACATACAGAAAACCATGTGAATCAAGTCATCTCATTTTTACACTTAAATATATCGAGGTCAAGAAATGACTACCGGTAATCAGAGAACTAGATTGATGTTGCCAAACCTAAATATTCTATAGGAATTTGATATTTCATTAGGTTATTGTTGGATCAGTTTTGGCATTTTTAAGGGTTCTTTATTATTCTTACCTCCTTTGCCTGTTACTGGATAATCTATCCATAAATCTAATCAATTGGTTGTTTGTCCCTTATGTTCCAGTCACAAATTGGATGGAGACCTCAGTCTCGACGAATGTTGGTTTTTTCAACAGATGCTGGCTTTCATTATGCAGGCGATGGAAAGGTGTTATACTGTTTTCATTTTTCACGATTCAAAATATTAAATATTATTTGATTTTATATCTCTCTTATTTTACGTTGTCCCTTCCCATAAGCAAAGCACCATTTCTTTTCTGAAATAAGCTGTGTCAAGCAATATTAGAGCACTATAATTCAGTTGGTCTAAATGTGTAAATAGTCACTCTATTTTCTTGCGTAGCACAATGTAGATATAGCACATTGCATGATATTAATATTGTACTTAGCCAAACCAATTCTTAGAGAATTGAAGAATATATAAAACTATGTTTATCAAACTAATACCAGTATTCCAAATAAAACACATCTTTATATAAGGGTTGCCTAAACAGTTACAAAAGTGTTAACTTTTTTGGTTTAACGAATTTACTGGCATGATAATAATAATGACATTTGATGTCAATCATTATTATCTCTGCCAAATGTAAATGCTGAAATGGTTTCTTTTTGAATTGTTCTGTTAGTGTGCACCCTTATTCTCAATATGGAAAGTGTGTTATGTTATCGAAAACCAAAACTAATATTACATTAGCATGAACATATTTTATATACAGTAGAGTGTTAGTTATGTAAAGTAGATTAATAGTAGAAAAAATCGATATACGAAAATTATAAATTATGTTCCCACTTACACTGAAAGGTAACTTTGCTGTAAAGCTGTTGTTAGGGGTCCATCAAGGGCTTCAATATACATGGAGCTCAGTTGTGATCATTTTAACATACAACATATACTGAAACTGATGCTATAGCAAAGGGGATGGGGGGAAATTCGAAGTTACTAGTGTATATAATCCATTCCTGATTTAATCAAATTGATGACCCCATGACCCCTCTCCCCTTTTATTTTTTTATTCTCCCCTTTATGGCTTTATACTGACCTGCACAGTAACAATCACCCAATTACAACCTACCCCATTTGATTTATTTATTTGATAATTATAACCTATCAATTTGATATTTGAAAGAGATTATGTCAAGCCTGATAACTGGGTAACCAAGATGGTCGAGAAGAAATATTAATCAAAATAGATGATATATTTTATATGCAAACATATTAATGTGGTCATATATTGCCTTTGCTCCTTTTAGTTCATCTGTCGTCCACAGTGTCTTGTGATGACTTCATTTGTCATCCGATCTTTCTAAAATCCAAATGATATGCATTATATATTTACATTAGTTGAATTTGCAAACTTATTGCTCTTGTCATAAAAACTGTGTAATTATGTTACAGGTAATAAGTTCATAAGGTTTCTGTTTGTAGTGTTTGATTAATTCAGACTTGCTGTTACTCTTCATTTATATTCAAAACTTCCAATTGTTAAAATCTTTATACCAGTTTAAACGACTAAAGCTTGTGGTGGGCATATGTTTTGTTACCTGGCAACCTATTTTTTAAAGACTGTAAAGTGTTGCATATACATCATTTTCACCACTTGATTGATCGATCTTCTAACAAACTTTGGTTTATAAGTGGATCAATGGTACTTCCACCAAAATTGTAGTTTTAATAAGCAAACCATTCCTAATTTTAAAAGAAAAACCCCAATAGGTGATTTGTCCTATTGCCATTTCTCTGGTTTTGATCCTGTGGCCATGGTTCATAAAGAATTGAGCAATCATGAGCAGATCATCATGTAGAATGCAATCAATGAATTTGAACAATAATATTCATTATGACTGTAAAATCTGTTTATATTGTGTAAATAGCTTGGTGGTATTGTAACGCCTAATGATGGTATCTGTCATATGAATAATAACATCTATACAGAGAGTTCTAATCTGGTAAGTTCTCACAAATTCATTGTCTTACTTTAATACTACTTTAACTTTTCAACAGAAAACCCCTAGAATCCTTACTTGGACCAAAAATATTTTAAATATGTGTGTCAAACATTTTATCATACAACTCTATTTAATTTACTTGATACTTAATCCTTGTGGGTTTTCTCCTGGTCCTCCGGTTTCCTTCCACATCTAAAGACTTCTATTATTGAAATTAAATTAAACCATGCGTTGATCCAGAAATGACCTAGTTTGTGTCAAGTGGGCGTTAGACCCCATTTCTCTCTCTCTACCTATCCTTTTGGTGGAGACATTAGATATATGTCTGCCTGATTATATGCACATAAAATAGTACTTATTTGATTGATTCTTACTTCCACCCTTTGTTTTAAGGATTATCCATCCGTTAGTCAAATTGCATCCAAGATTATTGAGAAGAATGTCAATGTTATATTTGCTGTAACCAAAGATCAGAAACCAGTGTATGACAAACTGTCGGACATGATTGAAGGCTCTATAGCTGGAGAATTAGAGAATGATTCCTCTAATATTGTAACTTTGATCAGAAATAACTACGAGGTGAGTTAGATTGATTAATTGTACAACATGGCAAATATCAAATAAAATTTCAGTCTTTAAATTGTAGTCGAAATGAAGACTAAATGATTAAAGAAAGTAAAGCTAAAAATTTAGGCTAACTAATTTGACAAAATCTTGAGTTTAATTCTCTTTATCCTGTGTCAGACACAATTATTCCATATTTCTGATTTGTTAATTCATTATAAGAGTTCTTGCTTTTCTACTAAATCCATAGATTCTCAATAGCTTGAGGTTAGGGGCATTAAACTACAGACCAGAATGTCCAAGGATCATATTCTGTTATAAGTCAAGAAGAATCTTGGGATATTTCAAGTTCAGTCCCCACATGTCCTGGCTAAAACCAGCATCGCCGACAAGTAACGTGTTGCCTAGTCTTTCGAATGGAACTGAATAGTGAGGCCCAACTATGTACACACTGGAGTCCACATGACAATGTAATCCTAGATTTAGAGGTTTATGGGTGGCAAGAAATAACTTTAAAAAACAGATCTTATAATTTATTCATTATTATATATTACTTTATATTAAACATATTTCATTAAGGTTTATAATCGTATTGTCTGTTCTTTTATTTCAGAAAATTACATCTAAATTAGTGATGAATACTGAAAATGCTGAAAATATTACTGTTAAATTCTTTTCTCGCTGTTTGGGGTAAGTGATCATCATCTAATTTGTCCCGCAATATTTTTTTATGATGAAAACTTGCTTAGATCCATTTAATTCTTTGGGTTGAAATCTTGTGTCTTATGTAGCTGTAGAGGAAACGGTGGCCGAGTGATCTATGATGAGCGCTTAAGATCACATGATATGTCGTCAAAGCAAGTGTAACTCACAACTGCAATCCTTCTCACTATGGGATAGAGAGAAGTGCATTCTTTCCACTGCTAAAAACCTATTGAAATAGAAATATACTTATTGTCAAATTACCTAATTTGCATTTAACGTGTGTTAAATTTATTTATACTATATATCTTAAATACTGATAAATTAACCAATATTTTCTTTTAATTTATTAATACATTTTTATGTGGCCGCCTTATGATTTTTCTTTTCTTTTATTTTTGGTATGTTTTTCTTCTTTGTAGAACTGACATGCTGGAAACTAATGCTTGTGAAGGATTAGGTATTGGTCAAAATGTAAGTTTGATATCATAGATTTATACTTTAAAACATGATCAGTTAGCATTGTTCAATGAAGTCTTCATTGCTTCAGACCAAATGAATATTGTTCTGGACAAAAAAGCTCTCATTGTGCATAGAATGTTAAAGGTCTTAAATAGTTTTTCATAAATCGTACGATATGTCCATTCATGTCTAAATCCAGACTCAAGATAATAAAAACATAGAAGCCATGAAAGAAGCCATGAAATTTGGAATTCCAATTCCTGTCAGGGCAAAGTTTCCCTCCTAAACACAGTATACGTATATCGATCTTCATGAAACTGGTAGTTGCAGAAAGTAAGTTGTTTAACTCCATTTGATTTATTCATTATATTATACTATTCCATTCTTTCTCTAGATAACTTTTGATGTAGAAGTGACAGTATCAGAATGCCCAGCAGATCGAAGCCAATGGAGACGTGCATTTGATATTTATCCTGTTGGTCTAGCGGAGAAGTTACGAATCAGTCTGGATATGATCTGTGAATGTGAATGTGAAACTGCTGGAAAAGAAGTAAGTGGAATGTCAGATATTTTATTCCCCCACCATTTTATGTTCTTCATTCATTTCCATATATTTCATAAATAAAAGAAATTGGACAAAGGCAGAATCTAGGTCTTTGCATGGTGTTTGTAAATGTAGTGGCAATCGATCAAACCTTGTAGAACAAAATTTTCTCATTCCGGTTAAGGGGGACGATAGAGTAAACATGAAAATGATTGGACAGAGCATATAAAATCTGGAACATGATCATTGTGTCTCATTTTGTTATACGCCCACATTTTTATGTGGACGTATATTGACGTCACCCCTGTCCGTCCGTCCACAATTTGTTTGTGGACTCTCTACAGGTCACAATTCTTATCCGATTTTGATGAAACTTCATATATAGATTTATCCCCATAAGATCTCGGCTGCTTTCGATATTGGCATGTATTGGATCGAAACTTCATGGATTATGGCCCCTGATTGTACGAAAAACCATGTTTTTAGCTTGTGGACCCTATAGAGGTCACAATTTTGAACCGATTTTGATGAAACTTGACATGTATGTTTATAACCCAAAGATCTTGGTTCCTTTCGATATTTGCACCCATCGGATCGTAACTTCGTGAATTATGGCCCCTGATTGTCCGAAAAATCTCCCTTTTTAGCTTGTGGTCCCTCTGGAGGTCAAAATTATTATCCGATTTAAAAAACCGTCTGATTATATCACCGTTACATGGTAATGAAGGTTGAGTTCAAATTTCAGGAAAATCGGACCAAAATTGACGGACAAAATGGCCGCAGTTTGTGCGCGAATAGTGTGAAAATATGTTATATCAAGGTTGTGGACCCTATAGAGGTCACAATTTTGAACCGATTTTGATGAAACTTGACATGCATGTTTATAACCCAAAGACTTCCTGAATTATAGCCCCTGATTGTATGCAAAATTGAATTTTTTAGCTTGTGGTCCCTCTAGAGGTCTCAATTATGATCCAATTTTAGAAATAATATTAAATGTTTCGTATACTAAACGTTAGCATGGGGCAGAATTTTATAAAAACCAAACAAATTCTAATGATTTTCTTATAATTACTTAATATGCGACAACTCTTGTATGCCCGGACGATTTAGTTGCTGTGTGGGCGTATGTTTCATTGCCTGGCAACCTATTTTTATTTTTAATCTCACCTAAACTAGCAGTAATTGTCAAATCTGAATGTTCCAGTTCCATATGTGTCGATGTTTGTTAGGGAGGTGGGGGGGATGGCCAAGTGGTTAGCATGTGCAGTGGTGCACCTTGTATCATAAGGTCTGTCATTGAGTCAACTGTCGTGGTTTCGATTACATGGTTATATGTTTCTTGTTAGAACCATCAGATTTGTTGCAGGCGATGATTTTAAACTTACGATATTAACTTTGATTATATTTATTCATCAGGAACGTAACAGTCCTAAATGTTTTGGTGGTAATGGTACCTATGAATGTGGTGTATGTACATGTAATCCTGGAAGATATGGTAAAGAATGTGAATGTGATGCTAGTAAAGTCTCAGATGAAGAATCCGATAAAAAATGTATCAAGTAAGTATATTGTGTGATTCACACATCTTTCTGAACATTTGATACCACTTACCATTTTGTTGGTTCACATATGGAACCACAACAAAAACAATTTTTTTTTATTTCACACCTTGAAATTTAGCCTCCAAAAAAGAATATTTAGTATAAAGACCATGTGATTTGTGGTGTTAAGATTATTTATCAAGTTCAGCCACTGGTGGTGTAACTTGAGATGGGCGGGGAAAACAATTACATTTCCATTCTCAAAATAAAGCCTCACAACAAAGACAAATTGTTCCTTATATTTTGGGTGGCTTGAGGGGCTAATGGTCTGTCACGGGTGCCTTAGATCATAAGGTTATCATTAAGTCAAGTGACGTAGATTTGATTACAAGCTTTTACATGACAAAGTTTTCTCTGTGTTATCCAATTTCCTCAAACTGCTAAAGACCCCTATCTTCCATATACTAGTCGAGAAATGATCTGGTTTGTGTCAAACATTTGTTAAACCCGATTTCTCCTTCTTCATCCTATTAAACTCATATTATTTGATTTATTTACAGACCTAATTCCACTATGCCATGTTCTGGTCGTGGTGAATGTGTGTGTGGTGTTTGTGATTGTTATCCTAGAACAGCTAATTCCGCACAAAAATTTAGTGGTACATATTGTGAATGTGATGATTATTCCTGTGATTATTTTGATGGGTTAATTTGTGGTGGTAAGTCTCATACATATTATGGTTAATAGAGTAATTCCCAATTTTATGATATGAGTAGGAAAAGTTTCTTTTACTACTCACTGATTTAAAATAAAAAGCCTTCCTATGCGTTAGGGATTACATATGCGTTTTATGTCCACATTGAAATGTGCTTGTATATGTGGTTATTCCTGTCCGTTAGTCATTCCATTGTCCACAATTGCTTGTAGATGTTCTATGGGCTAAAGTTATCCAATTAACTTAAGTTTATACTTTATACAATGTGGCTTATGTTAAGGAGTCAAACAAACCAGTCGATTTTCACCAATTTCTGTACTTACTGTCTGATTTATTGCCCATAGAGTAAGACCAAATATTTTTTTTTCTTTAACAACAGGACCAGAACGTGGAACATGTGATTGTGGTAATTGTGTTTGTCAACCAAGTTTTGATGGACCAGCTTGTGAATGTGATAATAGAAATGTATCCTGTTTAGCTTCTGATGGTGTAAGTTTGAATGTTTTCATTTCTCTTGGATGGCATTAGATTAGCAGTGGGAGGGGATAGTCGGCAAAGGTGTGAAGAGGCACATATTTTGCTTTTGCCTATAATATTGTTTAAAATAATTATCCATGCCGTCTTTTTTATTTCTAATTAGTTTCTGCTTAAAAAAATAAATGATTTTAAAACTTATGCTTCATATGTATTCGGTACAATTATTAATTTTTTTTCATATTTTCTTTTAGTCCTGTAACAAAATTTATTAAATTTAGTAATTATGACTGGTTAAGTATTTATGTTTAAAATAAGTTTTTAGAGTATTATAAGCTTTATATAATCATGTTTATATATTACAGACCATATGTAACGGACATGGTGAATGTGTTTGTGGTACTTGTCAGTGTGATAAACAATCACAGTATCGTGGTAAAACTTGTGAAGAATGTCCCGTAAGAAAATACATTTTTATATGCCCACAGAGTTATGACCCTTGATCACTTTGAAAAATCTAGAGGCTAAAGTTAATATTCGATTGACTTTAAATTTATACACAGTGTTAAGGGTCATGATATGAAGAAGCCTATTGATTTTCAGCAATATCCGATAATTACTGCCAGAGTTATGACCCTTGATCACTTTGAAAAATCTTGTGGACACTCTAAAGGCTAAAGTTAATATCCGATTGACTTTAAATTTGTACACAGTGTTTAGGGTCATGAGACGAAGAAACCTATTTGATTTTCAGTGATATCTGATGATTTCTGCCAGAGTTCAGGCACTCGATCACTTTGAAATATCTTGTGGACAAAGGCCTTGAGACAAAAAATCAAAACTATTCTAATCATTTCTTATTTATTTTGATTTCTCATTTAACTGAATTATTGTAAATATATTTTGCGTAGTGTTGGATATAACAGTCTTTATCTGGTCAATATTATCTGTTGGTTGACAGAAAGCCTTATGAGCCGTTGATAGTGAAACTGGTATCTTTTCACTGGTTGAGATGTTTATGTAAGCGATTAACGCAAGATTTAACTCTGTCAATATGGAAAATTCCACTTAAAATCTGATTTCTGCTTCTTCAGTACACTCTTTGAAGAATCAGAGGCCAATTAGAAAATCCGTAATTTTTAATGATTTTAATAATTTATTTTGTAGACATGTACAAGACGATGTAATGAAAATAAAGAATGTGTACAGTGTGTAGCTTTTCAATCTGGTCCTAAAACAGAAGAAGAATGTAAACGAGATTGTAGAAACATTAAAGTTCAAGCAGAAGTCAGCAGTAAGTTAGATATTGACTTACTAATTTATTCTGATTTGACACAATCCAGCAAGCACTGCAATGTGACAAAGTGATCTAACCATTCGACCATCCACCCCCCACCCCCAGAGTTATAGACATGGTTATCTAGGAACAATGTGAAGACGGTTGTCTCTAACTGGATGGTTGCATTTCTTTGAAAACATATCTCAAGTGTTCAGATAGTATCTTGTAACTAGAATAACGGTAGTAAGAGCCTTCCACATATAATTATTGTCCCCCACCTTTCCAAGATGTAGATGTTCATTAGGTGAAGGTCTTGACTGAGTTCAATGATCAACATTTTGAGCTGGAGCTAAGCAGAGCTAATCAGTTTCATTGGTCGTTGCTTTAAGACAAGATAATCTTTATTATATCTGATAGAGAGTGATGAAACTTAGTGTTTAGTTTGATTGCTTGATACTTTTGAAAAGAATAAATGTGCAATTAATTAATATGTGTCATCTATTTTGGGGGGATTTTGGCGGGGGACATCAGCCTCACTGTTGGCTGTAATATACTGATTTCTTTTTTAATGATTTTAGAATCAGATGGTGTACAGATATGTCAATTTAAAGATGATGATGATTGTTTATTTACATTTACCTACGGCTTTGATCAAAATGATGAACTACAAATTAAAGCTCAAAGAACAAAGTGTAAGTAATTCATATTTCTACAATATTCAGTGAAGTAAGAAATATTAGGATTTTGATATTTATTCTGTTTTCTTCAATCTCTTATCTATATTCAGAAGCACTTGAATCAAATATTTACAATGTCATCTTATGATTTAAAGATGCCTTATGCAATATTCAGATAAAGAGCTGGCAATTCTTGATATAGCAGTTAAAAAACAGTTTATAAATAATGAATATATCGAAAATTCCAGTTAAATTATTTATTCTGAGCATAGTTAGGAAGTTTTGACAAGAAATAACCTGAAACGTATCCACCTATTGCTGATGTACAGTTCATATTCTGAATTGTCAAGTATCATCCCAACGATAATAAATGAAGTCCCTATTTTAAAATTATTTTACCTATTGCATGATATCTCCTTAATATTTGTGTTCCCGTTTTTATTATATATACCATGTGAATGATTTCCAATTACAGTGTGTCCTGAATCTGTAAATGTACTGGCTATAGTAGGAGGTGTAGTTGGTGGCATTGTAGCAGTCGGTTTAGCTCTTCTCCTTATATGGAAATTATTGACCATCATCCATGACAGGCGTGAATTTGCCAAATTTGAAAATGAAAGACAAAATGCTAAATGGGATACGGTAAGTCTTAATTTTAGTTGACCTATCAAAATATTATTGTATTTTTCTGGGAAGTGGGTATCTGTCTACAATATTAAGAAGCAATGTTGAGATATAACTGGGTATGTGTTTGACAGTTTTGTTAGTTTAAGGCATAAATGAAACTTTGTGTATTTTTCTGTTAAATCAGTACCTTGACAAGGTTAAATACCAAGCATGATAATGTTAGTATACCTATGTAGTCTTGACTTCTGCGGACTGTTGACTTAGTATGATTTGCAAGACAGTAGTATTGATGCTATTACCCAAAATGTTTTCATTGACCAAAGCTTTCCTACTTTAAATATGTCGTTAAACCATTTTGATAGGTTTATCATGAACTTGAACTATTATTTTTTTGCTTTTTCAGGGTGAAAATCCAATTTATAAACAAGCCACATCTACATTTAAAAACCCAACATATGGAGGAAACTGAGTCACCTTTTAAAACTTTAATTTTATTTATAAAATCATCTTCACCATCACTAGATTAATACTCTGACAATACCATCATTTATAGTGGCACTGGGTTAGTGAAGATGATTGTTTGGATTTTATAACAGTTTTTTTTTAAGATCATGTTGGTGCGAAATGTTAAGGGATCTTCCAAATAATATGCCAAAGTTTATTGTGGATATGCTGAAAGAGATGTTATACACACCACAGTAAATATCGAAGATTTTTTTTTTTAAATGATATCTTTGTTCGTCTGGGGGAATTTAAAAAACAAAACTGAATAGATTTTGTGTATTGGTATTATTAACTCCTTGTTGCCAAATGAATATTTCAACACAATGGATTTTTAAAAAGATGGTTATATGGATAAAGGAAAACAGAAGGAAGTAATGCAAGTCATATACGTACAATAACTACGAGCTAAAAAAAAACAAAAAGACTTTAAAAGCAATCTTCAATACCTATCACGTGCCTTAAGTGTTTATTTTATCATTGATATGGTCACAATTGTTTATTGAAATTCTCGAGATTTTAACATTTATGCAGTTTTCATGTTTACTATATAAATAGTTTTGTCAAATATGTAAATGGGTTAGTATAGAACTAGAATAGCAATATCATTTCAATGATTGAGTCGTTAGTTAAACTTTAAAATTTAAGATATTAACATTTTAGTTTGCTTCAAGGTTTTATAAACCATACAATACATTTTCTCTTAATGGTATGTTTTTAGACATAGTTTTTTTTATATATATAGTTAGCATTCCAGTCTTGTATAAAATGATATAATCAAAATAACAGAAATGAGTCTACAGTCTAAACGAATATTGAATTCTGATTTATTTTATTCTTAAAATTGCACCGAAAAACGGTTTGTTTGTTGTTCCTAATACAAATCACAACTGCATCATATTTTTTTGTTGTTGCTAAATTCGGAAATCATTCTAAAAAATTGTTAAAAAAGTGAAAGCATAGTAGAAAAATTAGTAGAAAAAGTTAATATATAATGTACATTACAATAAATTCCAATATGTGCCATATGAAAAGATTGTTCTATAAGTCAGATTAATTAAAATGACAAATTTTGAAATTACAAAATGCAAAAGATGGCCCTATTACTTTTCCTGCGGGAAAAGTACAACTATTTATTAGTTTTAAAGGGTATATATTTGTGAAATGTTATTATCAATAATATGTTCTTCAAATACTCAACCTAAATTAAAGACTTTTTAGGTATTGATATTGTATTAGTACATTTTTGTTTAGAACCTTGCATTTATTTTGAGATTATGAATTTAATCTAATTTCAGGATATGAATAATATAGTCATTGATGAATTTACATCAATATACTAATATCTCTGTGTAAAACAATATTTCTTCGTCGAGTTGGTTCGTCGGATGAGCATTTCTTCGTCTGTAATATTTGAAAATCAGTTGAATTAATATTATTTAATATTTACTGTTACAGAAATATAACTGATCAGATCAGAACCAAATAGTTTTAAACTGACACATAACAAATAACAAAGGAAGGGTTTTTATAAGTTAATTTCAAATCTTTGTATGCACTATTCATAGTATTTAAATACTAGAATTTGTAGTTCAGATATTACAAGCATTTAAATTCAGATTCTCAATCCTATATTCAGTAGTTAATTAAGTTGTAACTAGACAGATGAGCAATAAGCTATCTTAGCATTTAGTTATTATATTTAGTATCGAGTGCCTGCTTGAGTTTATTTGCAAAACATTTATTTAACTATTCCTGCCACTACTGTTAATATTGATACTCAAAAGTTAGTTTGAAATATTTATAGTTGTTGAGATGTTGTGGTGCTTTATGGGAGAACTTAAAGAGCATTGCAAGAGCAATTCCTTCTTTTTCAAGTAGATCACATTCTATGAGATACAATCAAAATTGATGGAGAGGTTCAGAACTCCAGTTTGAGGTATCTGGAACTCAGTTGATACCGGTATTGAATTAATTCTCTCAAAGATAAATAAGCAACATTTATTGAAGAGAAATATGATATTAGGGTGTATTTGATTCAGGACAATGCTGGTGACTCAGATCATCATTATGTTTTAGATTATCATTAGGTTTTAGATCTGTTAAGGAAGCTTTTCAAGAAGAAGAAATATGTTTTGAAAAAGATTGTAACTCTTGCATTGCCCAATTTCCCCATTAAATCAAATCATATATTGTCATTTAAAAGATAACAATACCAAAAAGGTAATCTTTATATATAAGTGGTTTTATTTTCATGAAATTAGACAAAATAAAGTGATTATGATTTGATATCATCTGGCTGTCTGGTATCCTATATGTTAAAACTTCTCAGCAAAGATGATAAATTTGTCATGGTTGATTGATTTGATTGACATTGACATAATGAGAGGCTAATTTAACAATTTTGTAATCTACAGCCATATCTTGTTGGGAAAATAAAATCAGCGATGCATAAAGATTACCTTTGATCTTGTATATATAACCATTTCATATTTTAAAAAGTAAACTTTTTCTTATTGCTTGTTTTTTAATTAGACATTTCTTATCAGTTAACTTTGAGATGATTATTTAGTTAAGTATTTATTAATTTGAGCCAAATCTTATAATTCTAGTCTATAATTTATCCAAAAATAAGTTTTTTTCTATTTTAATTAGAGTAAAATTATTTTATTTATTGGTAGAAAGTCTCAATGTTTTTACATATATTTAGTTTATCTTAAACAAGGGGTAATATTAGTCATTTTAGTTTTATACATGAGTATAATAAATATATTATTTACAAGTTTGAAGTTTTCAGCAAAAAACATGTAAATGAAGTGCAGTTCTTTGCACAAGTTTGTGCTAAAAATGAGCGCTTAATTTATCTGAGAAAGGATAATATTCAATTTAATTAAAATTCAGATCTATATTTCGTTTCGTTCTTAATAATTCCGATGGCCTACACTACTACATGCCTAATGTCAATCTGTTTCACAGAGAATTACTTACGAATTAACTCTGTAACAGATAGTGTCCACAGCACGTGCGTTGACTGCAGTCATTGGCTCAACGGCTCGTGCAATATTTACTTAACACCTAACGGCTTCGGGCAAAATGACACATTTTACTCATTTTAATACCCATTTACACTTAATTGGAAATATTTTCTAACTTCAATTACTTCAAACGTCTTTATTTAATTTTCTGTTACCTCAAAAAAATGTTTGAGACTTTAATTTGTCGGAGTAAAAAAGTTAATATGCCGTACTTATTAAGCCTCGTCGATGTCATGCTTAGTAGTGATTGTAGCGGCCAAGCGAATATTCACTGCGGGATCAGTTTGGCCTAATGTAGTAAAGACAAGTAAAATGAAATTTTGAACTGTAAAAGCGAAACGAAATAGGATCTGTGTTTTAAACAGATTGGATAATTTGTTATTAAGTTATTCAAGATTGTTGATGAAAATGGTTGTGCTGAAGAAAAAACTTCTTGAATTATTTCACTTTGCTTCATTTCAATTTTGTCAATTTCCATTCAAATTTTTCTAGTAACAATAAAGTCTCAAAGGACCAATTATTAACATGTACAGTATTCAAGAACCGAAATGAAAAATCTGTAAATTTGATCTTTTTTAATGGCTGACCTCTGATTATATTTGATCAATGTAAATGTAGAAATTATATTTTGTTCTTATCATCTTTTCTTATTTTATTTTTTTTTTGTTGTCTCTTGAATAGAGTTTTAGTTTTTCAACTGATTTGTGTACGTGTAATAATTTACTAGGTTTTTTTATATATTGTGTACATATATCTTTTTGTATTATAATCTTAACAATGATGAGAATAATAATAATAATAATCTAATCATATGCATGTAAATGTACTTTATATATAAGACAATAATCAACTCCATCTCAATCAAGTTAACTGCTCTTTTTCGCAACTTTTATGTTGTCAATAATGGTATGTCCACGTAATACTTTTATATTATGTATTTTGAAAGTGCTGCACAATCTTAGTTTAGGCGGATTGGAATTTTGTCAGATTTGCTTAAGAAGAAATTCTTGTATTCACTGTACATTCAGAATACCATTGAAAAATCTTTCAATAAAATGTTAAATCTTTCAAAAATACACTGTGTGAACTATAATATGTTACTAATTAAAAAATGTTTTTAATTATTATAATAGGTTTTATATATTAATTGGCACTTTAAAGTTTTTACATTTGTTAAATCGATGTAGTCTTCCATTCAACAATGAGTTTGCTGCTAATGATGAATATGAATTAATGCTATTAACACCTTCCATGAGAGCACAAATATAATTTGAATGAAGTTTCCTGAATATTTGAATTATAATGATGTTTAACTTTAAAATTCGACTTGATTTATTACTTTGCTAATTAGTTTAAATATAGCCTTTAAACTTATAACGGCACATTGTCAGTCACTAACTTGAATCCATGGGTTTTCTCTATTGATATTTTATTATTGGTGTTAACTGCTTTATTGTGGACTAATGACATTCATATAATTATAGTCCCAGTATTCTAACTAGTCTTTTTAACCTTTTTTCATTAAATAATAGTCGTTTATTTTTTAAATATCAATTATCTAGCTTTTTTCCTCTCTTATGAAACAATGAATTATATAATAAAGTCTTTTTATATAGATGATGTATTTCCCTTCTTTAGCCCCGTGTTATTAGTTAATAATGAGGTAAGTTGGGGAATTATGGGGTTTTTTTACCACTCTCCATAAACAAGGACATTCTTATATTACAGTTTTGGTATTATAAGGCCACCCTGTAGTGTAATATGCCTAGTCCAGTAATCAAGAGCTATACAGTTGTATTATAAGACAATCCTGTTGTAAAATACGTCTTGTCCAGTAATCAAGTGATTTATTATAAAAGCTACCTTGTAGTAAAATGGGGGGTTGGATGGCCGATTGGTTATAACGTGAGCACTGTATCATAAAGCCTGTCATTGAGTCAACTGGTGTGGTTTTGAATCCCCGGTTGTACCTGACAAAGAGTAGGGTGTGATAATTAAGTTCGTCTGTCCAACCTCGTGGATTTTCATACGGTTTCCTCCACTGCTAAAGACCCCAATGCGCAAGCGAATTATTGAAATAAAATTAAACCATATATATATATGATCTTTTAGAGGCATTTAGTAACTGGAAAGAGCATTAAAGGGACAATAACACTCTTGCTGGCTTGGCAGCTCCAGAAAATAAATAATAGCCTTATTCTAAGTACTAGATGTTTAAGTGTCCTACCTGTTGTGTAAATTATCCATTACAACCTATTTTACTTGTCCAGAGGATTCGAAAATATTTTAAAATCCAAGTCACATTTAAAAAGGTTTACGTTAGACTTTTCAAATCAATTGGTTGAATTTTTCCAATTTTTTAAATTAGGTGTGTTAAGATGAAATTCATATCATCATTTAATTGGAATATTCTAAAATAATACGATTTGTTGACCAGAATGAAGATTGGGACATATTATTCAGTTACAACAAGAGTGTTATTGGGGCTTTAAACTATAACACATACTTATGGAAGAACAATTACTGATTTATTTAGGCACGTTTCGAAGAGTATTCTCTCAACGTTTTCAAGCAAGTGCAGTAACAAATGTGTATGGCAATTATATATAGACAAGCAATAACAACAATTCTGAAACCATGCATATATATATGCTAGTCCTAAAATGGCCTAGTTTCTTTCTCTCTCTTGTAGTATATAATATGTCATGTCAACGGATTGAGTGGTTTAATTAAATCAACCCTGCAGTTAAATATGTCTAGTTCAATCATTAGTGGTTTATTATTAGGCCATCATTGTCCCAAATAAGGTGTATCAAGCTGTAATAAAATTAGTCCAGTGGTTTATCATATGACTGCCCTCTATTAAAATAATTATGTCAAGCCCATGGAGGGGGTTGGATGGCCGAATGGTTAGTGTGCACACGCTGTATAATACGGCCTACCATTGAGTCAACTGGCATGCAAGTCCCCAGTTGTGTGAGGCGAGGAGTAGGGTCACCTGTCCCGCCTCAGAGGTTTTCCCCCGGTACTCCGGTTTCCTCCAACTGCTTAAGATCCCTACATCCAAGCAAATTATTAAAATAAAAAAAACATGTGTTAGTCCGAAATGACCCAGTTTGTATCGAGTGGACGTTAAACCCCATTTCTCTCTCTTTTTCTAGCCAATGGCCAATAATCGAGTGGTTTATTATGAGTCATCCCATATCAAAATATGTCTAGTCGAGAGGTTTATTAAAATCTGTCCTGCAGTCAAATATATCCAGGGACAGATTGGGGTTGGGAACCGACCCGGGCTCCCATGTCAGAGCGGCCCCTTTTACTGACCGTAGAGCCTGGATGGTGGGGGGGGCGTGGATTCTTCCCCTGGAAATTTTTGTAAAATGAACCACAAATATGCCATTTGGTGGCATATCTGATTATAATCTCTGTCAAATAATGTTTCATAAATCGATTAACTTTGGCCAATATACAACCATCAACCTGTGAAATTATCATATGTATTATTATTGTATCGTCACGAGTCAAGAGAAATTAACTGGTAGAGAAAATTTTGACCATTTGATTAACCAGTTAGGAATATTTTCATTGAAAAATGTCCAATTTTTGTCGCCGGGAGCGCCACGAGACACATCGGTACAGAGTGACGAAAGTGAAATTCAAAAAAGCTGCTTTTTGAATTTTTGATTCTGGCGTATCCCCACAAACAAGGTACAGGTGACCTGATACTTAGTAAATTTGAGGGCGACAGTGTCGGGTGAATCCGATGAAATTTTCGGATCCTGCAATGGGGATTCCGAATTCTGGCCCACACCCAGCCCAGAAAGTCTATAATATCAGCCCATTCCAAACTCCAGTGATGGCGTAGCAGCCCGTTAAAGCCACCGGTCACATACAACATGATCATCATCGCTCCATGCATGGTCGGTCCAATACCCCCCTCACCCATATAATGTTCAGTAGAAAAGTGTTTTTTAGACGAATTGGAAAAAAACATTTTTTTCATTTATTGTCCGTCCAGCCCTTCGAAAGATCGTCCGACCACACCTGAATATATCTAGTGTAATAAAATCCTGAAGTAAAATATGTCTAGTACAGTAATGGAGTGGTTTAATGTAAGGCAGAGGTAACTCGGTGCTAATTTTGATAATTGGACGGCAGACGGCAAATGCGTTTTGCTTTTCCGACCCCTAACGCCTTTTTAGGGGACTTTATCAGTTTCCCGCCAAAATGAGCCACAGTTTTGAATTTGGTCCTCCGGCATTTTGGGAGGAATACTAGCCGGACTAAAATCACGTGGAAGTTCTGTAGTTTCATGATCTATCCGACGGTGAATTGTATAGCGTGCCTTTGAGTAAAAATTTCGTCCGTATTCATACGATAAAGCTTTGAAAATAAACCGTTTTTATTGAACCTGGGCAATTATATTATAGCCGTGGCGCGGTTCGTTGGGCAGGGCTTAACCTAGGCCTTTTTTACGGCACATGTTCTCCTTCCACAATTTGTTTGTAACGAGGGGTTGGGATGGCCTAGTGGGTCCAGAGTGTCGCGCTTCGTACTCTAGCTGGCCCGTCACCTCTGGCTTGCGGCTGTGGTTTCGATCCCTGGTGTGAGCGTATGTGGTGGCATGGAGATAGGGGCGCCTTCTCAACCTCGTGGGTTTTATCCGGGCACTCCGGTTTCCTCCCACCGCTAAAGACCCCTACGCGCATGCGATTTATTGAAATGAAATTAAACCATATGTAAGTCCCGAAATGACCTAGTTTGTGTCGAGTGGACGTTAAACCCCATTTCTCTCTCTCTTTCTCTTGTTTGTGAACACTCTACCATGTCACAATTTTTATCCGATCTTGACGAAACTTGCAATACTTGTTATCCTCCAAAGATCTCGGTGCTTTTCGGTCCAAGGCTTGAACGAAAAATCACATTAGAATTTGTTTCGATCATTTGGCTCGTGACCTTAAACAACCCACCTTTACTTTAGCCGCAAGAGTGTACACGGCATTTTTCAAAGTGATCAAGGGCTATAGCTCTGGCAGTAATCATCGAAAATCGCTGAAATGAATATATGATTCTTCGTCACCTGGCCTTAAACACAGTGCGGGTATAAAGTTAAAATTAACTGGATATTAACTGTAATCTCCAGAGCGTCTACAAGATTTTCCCAAGGGGTCAAGGGCAATAACTCCAGAAGCAATTATCAGAAATAGTTGAAAATCAATAACAATTCTTCGTGTCATGATCTTAAACGGTGTGGATAAATTTAAAGTCAATCCGATATTAACTTTAGCCTTTAGAGCGTCAAGATTGATCAAGGGTCATAACTCTAGCAGTAATTATCAGAAATCACTGAAAATCAAAAGTTTACTCCAGGAGCGCTGCAAGCAACTGTGAATGTCAGATCGACAGATCGACGACAATATAGGCCTACTACATTTCAACGTGGGCTTATAAAAACGAATAGTATTTATGACTAGTTTATTTATTAGCAAACAGGATTATATATTCTATTCATTACTAAATTATATCAAAATCTATAATGATAAATACATAACCCTAAGGGTGTATGGAAATATAGCAACATATGCATGTATATAGACAAATCAATATAAGTATGCAATATATATTACCTAAGATACCCAACCAAAATATAAACTCTGGTAAAAAAATCTGATGGTAAAACATCTTCATCGACCAAATAATATCTCTTCAAATATCAAACTTGTAGACAAACCTTTCTGGTTTTTAGAACACTTAGACAATAATTACGTGTTCAAAATGCAATTATTTATTTGTAGCGTACACGACAAATCTAGGAGACACTGCAGTAATAATAAATTTAGCTATATAGAGCTTAACCTATGGAAAATCTTTCAAAAAATAACTTCAAGGTAAAGAGTATTTCTTCTGCTTGAGACGCGGTTTCTTATGAGTTATTTGCATCTGAATTTTATTATCTTGCTTAGTGTGATGTGAACGTAATAGACCCTTGGCAGACTACGTAACCCCAGCTTAAGGATATTTTACAAGTGCTTGTATACCATATTATTATATTCATTATTTCCATTTCATGTCGTATTAAACACTGGCATCCCAAGCAGCAAATTTTGTGTTGGTATGAGTTAAACATTGGACTGTCATTAAAACACAAGGTGTATTGCACATGTTTTATTGTTAACGTAGAAAACATGAGCATAAAATACATCAGGATATTACAAATATTGCATAAAATAGATGATGACAACGCAAGATAAATGCGCAATATAGGCAAGGTTGGCGTCAGCTGTTTGGGAAATCAAATAACATTTTAAAAAGACAGATAGAAGATAAAAGCATGTTTATATAATTATTGTTAATTATCCGCTGTGAGTCACGCATCTATGCAGACGTGTACGACCTATATATGGCTTTATTTTTATTATCCACCAATCGATCAAGAGTTTTAACACGTATGAAAATAATTTTATACACGCACATTATTAACTATGTTAACCAATTCTAATCGAAATTGTTATCGAACCAGTTATGCACTATACTAGGTCATAGACTACACGTATTTTAATCTGATCATTTTTAAGCAGTTAATTAAATTTCCAGAACTCTTTCAAATCTTCATATCTACAGAGGTAAAGAGGTATTGTTCATCCACGAACTTGGAATTTAGATTTATTTAACAGTTCAAAGAATATCTCCAACCACACCCATTGGAATCAAAATGGCGCGCTAAGTTGCACTTGCGATATAGAGAAGGGAGTAAGTCTTTAGTAACTTTTTTGTGTAATTTATTCCCGCGCAATTGCTTGCGTTCTCACACCTTCTACTTCTTGGGCTTCCTGCACTAAAGCACAGCATGGGCAGCAGAACCAAAATAATAAATCTCCCACAAAACTTCCTCCAATACCTTTCGAGTCTCGAATCTTGGTTCGAATATGAGCTCCTAGGAACAGGTCTACCACGGGAATTAGGAAAAGAATACCACAAAGCAGACAACTTTCTCCCACGGCCTCGGCATTTTTACCAAACTGATAACAAGGAACAAAATAGGAGATGATGCACAATCCTAGATTATCGAAACATCCAAATAATCCGTGTTGAAACTCGTTGGCCATGGTGTTTTTGTGATGAATCCCTGCTTTCGTTAGGTTAACCTCTTTTCTATGTCAGCAAAATCTCAAAACAAATAGTGTGAGGTACGGAGGCAATTTGTCAGTGGTCGTATTATGCGCTCTATAGTTATAAATATATACGCCTACAGTAAAGTAGTATACGAGTTAACGGTATGCAGCACTGGTGTGAAACCGGTATACTGTGGAGGCTTTCAATATATAGACTATTACAAGTAACCGGTATAGCCATGCATTTATTTAATATTCAAGCAAGATAACGAAACATAATACATTCAGTTTGAATGGAACAGATGTTACCGACGCTTTTAACACGCTACATATTTCACACCGTTCTTTCATTATCGCCCATTAAAGTTTTATTTATTGATTTCAACAAGCAAATTTTATTTATTCCAAAAAGATTTGTTTGCCAGCAGTAGGCTATTATGATAGATGATTTATTGCTGCAGCAATATAAGTGCGCGCGACTGCGCTATGATTAAGAGTTATTTCTGCCACACAGGAATTTTTCACAGTTAAAATTACAACACGGATTCCCACCTCTGTAACGTAGATTTTATTTGTTGTTTTTCTATTATGGATGTCTAAAGACAGAATTGAAAATACGGATGCGGGAAATAATGAATTACTTTGGAAGCAAACTATATAGACAAGTGCGAAACAGCTGCGCACCACATTTCGATTTAGTAGTAATTTTTGAATTCTAATATTTATCTAGCTAATTATTCCAGATGCACCCATAATTGTGCAACCACGAAAGACCCTAAATTTATAAATAAGGTCTATAGCACAACTTTAGATAATTAGGAAGAGAGAAAGCACGTGAAACAGATTGGAGAAATTTGTCAGTATAACCATAGAACTAAATACATGTATTTAGTTCTATGGTATTTCCATGTGTCACAGAGTAAAAATAACCGAATCTACCAAGTTCAAGGACAGACTACTCTGCGGACAAGATGGCGACTGGAAAGTTGCGTGAAAATAATTTATAGCACGTCTGAAAGATTATTGGCGATTTCTAGTCAGATAATTAATAATTAGACCTATATGTCACAAGATGCAGTCCAATTCTGATGCGAGCCATAAGCGAAAAAATCCCAAAAGTAGACGTGACACTGCGGTATATAACTTCAATATTCTACTTTCTCTCGCCTTCCCGCCATGTTGAATATTGCATTGGCATGGGTAAATCGGGTCAGTTTAGGTCCGAATTACTTAATTATACTATCAGGAAATCTCAGAAAACCCTAGTGATTTTTTTCTGATTGTAACCATCTTCATCTCAAACGTTGGTCTTATTACTGACTCGGCCTGTACGTTCAGGGACCGTGTACTTGAATCCTTGGCGAAAAAGTTTGGCTTCCTCTATCTCCATTCCAATCCCAGTCAATTTTACTGGTCAACGTTTTACTGCTATCAAAAGTCTCTTTGAACGCCTGGCAAATGTAGCTGAACATCTAAGTGTAAAAAATAAGACCTTGCTTACCTCACTAGAAGTAGTATGAGCGACACAACACAGTTGAAAAATATGTCCCTGTCTGCAGTGTCGTCTGTTTTGGCCGATTTCATTGAAGGGGTAGGACTAATGCACAAAATTATGAACTCAGCCATATAAGATGAAACAAAATTTAGGTTAGAATGGGAGAAAAAAATTGAAATCTTTGAAAAGTTGTGAATCTTCAGTCTTCTTTCTTGCTTTGATTATAAACCAATTACAATATTTACAATTTTTTTCTGACAGACTTATCTAAATTTCGTTTTGCCTGGTCAATGTAACATCTTCTTTGTGAGATAATAAGACCTTGCATAACTCACTAGAACCAGTGTAAAATTGACTGGGTGGGAAGCCAAACTTTGTGGACTCTCTGGAGATCACAATTTTAACCCTACGACGATGATACTTAGCCTAAAACTAGTAAAACATATTTATATCCTGAAGATCTCTGTTGCTTTCGCTATTCGCGCATATCAGATTGTAACTTACCCTCTAGAGCTTGCAATTGTTATCCGATTTTAAAAATTGTTTAAATATATCACTGTTGCTTTTTATTTTGTTAGTTTGTTCTCTATCCAAACAATTGGTTTGAAATATATTTTGGAATTTGTAATGTACTTCTAAATGAAAGCTCTTGGATGTTACAGGTTCAGGGAACAAATGACAGTAGTATTATCAGTAAATACTCTATGGTAACTCAGGGATATTTTGAAGATCCATATTATGAGTATTTTGTGAACAAATGTCAAAGAAGAGCACCATTAATTAATAGGTAAGAAAGACTTGTTTGTACCACCCACAGCTGACAAAATTAGTGGAAACATCCTAACCACTAAATCACTGGTCCTGCTACTTCTTTGGAAAATGCTTCCCTCATATGATTGTCTGTTGACCAGCAGTTATTTCTCTTCATTTGGGCCTCAATTTGAATATCAGATGTAAGCAAAGATATGTTTTTAGCTGTTTGCTTTGATACTCATTTTAGAAACGCAAAGTAATACTTGAATACTTAGTCTTTCTTATGGCTTTAGCATTTGATAGTAATAGTTAAAATAATTTTATGTTATAGGGGATACTATATTAGAGTAAAAACTATTGATCATATCCTTAGGAAGTTTTTACTACAGCATCAGGGCTCAAAACAGGTAATAAGCTACATTTCTGTTACATTTAGCTACATTATGTACATGCATTCTTTGTCACTTTAAGGTCTTGGCAGTTTCTGTTACAAGTTAGTGCACTTGTCTTAAAGTAACAGTGCATCCTTGCATTTTTTATACGCCCACATTGAAATATGGTCGTATATTGTCGTCGCCCACGTCCGTCGGTCCGGCGTCCACAATTGCTTGTGGACGCTCTACAGGCTAAAGTTAATATCCGATTGACTTTAAATTTATACACAGTGTTTAAGGTCATGAGACGAAGAAGCCTATTGATTTTCAGCGATTTCTGATAATTAGTGCCAGAGTTATGGCCCTTGATCACTTCAAAAAATCTTGTCGACGCTCTAGAGGCCAAAATTAATATCCGATTGACTTTAAATTTATACACAGTGTTTAAGGTCATAAGACAAAGACGCCCATTGATTTTCAGCGATTTCGGATAATTAGTGCCAGAGTTATGGCCCTTGATCACCTAAAAAAATCTTGTGGATGCTCTGGAGGCCAAAGTTAATATCCGATTGACTTTAGATTTATACACAGTGTTTAAGGTCATGAGACGAAGAAGCCTATTGATTTTCAGCGATTTCAAATAATTACTGCCAGAGTTATCTCCCTTGATAACTTCAAAAATTCTTGTGACGCTATAGAGGCCAAAAGTTACCATCCGATTGACTTCAGATTGATACATAGAGTTTTGATTTTCAATGAATTTAGATAACTGAACAGCTAAATCCATGATATTAAATGTTTCATGTATATACTAATTGTTAGCGTGGGGTAAAACTTTATAAAAAGCAATCAAATTCTAATGATTTTCTGATAATTACATAATGAGTTGTTACTCTTAATCAGTTTTTAGTGTATTACAAATGTTTCATTACTGAAAAAAATAAAAATATGCGACAACCCTTGTTGACTGCCCAGGCGATTTTGGCTGCTGTGGGCGTATGTTTCGTTGCCTGGCAACCTATCTTTTATGAAAATATCAAATTTCTAATGGTTTAATCCACTTGAATTATTTAACATTTAATTTTGGAATCAAAATAACAATGCAAGATAACCTCCTTGCGTGGATTCAGTCAGAGTTAAAATGTCGGATTAGGTTTATTAGGCTGTCTCCCTAGATAGTCTTCTCCTTTGCTTCTTTGTATTCAGTTGTGTTTTTGTTTCTGTGACGGTTGCAATGTTTGTCCTAAATGCATTTATATACTTCAATCCTTTTATTGATTTGGTTTTGAACTAGGCCTACTTCTGATACATTTAACTACGTGGTTACTTGTGTAGCGGAATTTATACTACAATATGCTTGCATTCGTAATTCTTGCAACATATAATAGATCATGACTCATGCTGACACTATATAATTATTTCTTTGGGTTGCATTCCCAGTTGTTTTCAAATATGAGTGAAGTCTGTGTCACCACAGGCCCGGGACTGTACAGCGCAGTGGACGCTTACGGCTAGCCCCCGGATCCATTCACTCTCTTTGATTTGTTTATGTTTGTGGTCTTTGAGTATGATGTCTTGTCCATATATTTGTTTTTGTGTAAAATTGTGTGTGGTGCAACCCTCCTGCACTTACTATTTGAGAGCAGCAAAGATCGACAGAAGTTTGGACCAGTGTTCCTGTTAAAGATTCATCTTTCACATCCTTCACAAAATTCTAGTTTGCAAACGTTACCTATTTGCACTAAATGATGCATCAAGACTTTAATTAATGATTAATGAATTTGTTAGTGATTTTTCAATGCTGTTAGTTTTAGTAAATTATGTAGCTTTTGTAGCCTTTCCAGTTGACAATCACTAGTCTAGTTCTATATAAATAATTGGATTATCTCCCTCAATACACAGCAGCATTGGCTGAATTTATTTTCCAGATAATATCTATCGGAGCTGGATTTGATACATCTTTCTTCCGTCTGAAGTCAACTGGTCAACTAGAAAACACCATTTTTGTGGAGGTAATTATAATCAAATAAAATGAAACATTGATGGACTTACCACAGCAAAACACCCCTTTCACAGATAGGTACAGAATGTGTTATCATAAACATGCAAATTCTATATTTTATATACTACTATTAGCATATGTTTGATTTGTTGGACTAAATCATTTTTAGGTTAATTTTTTTTTCTCTTTTTCTAATAACACAGATTGATTTTCCGGAATTAGTGAAACGTAAGCATGCTCTAATATCCAATCAGCCAGCATTACAACAGTTATTGGGAGAGAAGGAAGTATGTTCAGAAAAGTCACCATTGTTGGGTTAGTGAAATACAGAATAATATTTAGATATTAATTCATGATTGAGACATATTAGATGTGATTCCTTTGATGTCAAATGTTAATTTTTTGTGTTAGTTTAACATCTAATCTTTGAGAATACAAATTTTCAGAAAATAAACCCATAAAATTCAAAACTACTGGAAGTAAGATCTGTGCATTTGCTTGTAAGATAATTAGGTGACTTTGATTTGTATTGTAGACAACATATTTTTGTTTCTTTTTTAGAAATAAATACTGTAGATTATAAATTACTGGGAGTAGATTTAACACAGTTAAATATATTAGATGCAGCATTAAGAATGGCTGGTGTAGATTTTGATTTACCAACCGTTATTTTATCTGAATGTGTTTTGACATACATGACCCGTAGATGGTAGGTATATATGACAAATGTTTGTTTTGATATTCTAAAAATGTGTTTGGTTAGTACGTCTGTGATTGACAGATATTTTAACTACATAATGAACAACCCCTGCAACTTTGAAAAAAACGGTAGTTTTGGAATGTTGAAAAGTTAAGTTTGATGGACTGATAGATGAAAGGGGCAAGTGATTATAAAATATTTCCACATGAATTGTTGGCATATAGAAAGTAGAAATGTGTGGCAATATTAGCTTGAAATAAGGTTGGTACATGTACACTTGTGTATACAATTGGTTTGATAATAGCTTTGTCTTTTCAGTTCAACGTCTGTTGTTGGTTGGGGTTCTGAGACTTTTGCTAACAGTATTTTTGTACTCTATGAACAAATTAATCCACATGATGCTTTTGGTATGTTTATGTAAGTATGTCATACAACCATTTTCTACAATACCTTACAGAGTTATGTCACTTGAATATAAAATCTCGTTAATATCTTACATTTTTATGAAATTTATTTTATTTTTTGGCTTTTGATTTTTAATGTAAATGCAATAGTTATATGAAAATTGTGACAGTTTTGGGTTGTTTGGCCTGGACGACAAAATTGATTGAGGGCTTATGTTTCATTGTCGATTACCTATATCTTTTTTCAGGCAGCATCATTTTCACATTGTTGGTTCTCCATTAAAATGTATCAACTCTTATCCTACAATAGAATCACAGAAACAGAGATTTTTACATCAGGTATGGTTAAAAAAATTTAAAAAATGTTAAAAAATTTTGTTGTTTGAAATGTGTTTCGATTAAAGGAAGGGTGCTGGATAGATTTTATTTCATTAATTTGGTTAAAAATGACAATATTGTAGAGTCATAGGAAGCTGATTGTCCAATGGTAGTTTCCAGTATAAAGATATTGCTTTTGATACCACACTTGTATGTGACAAGAAACATGGTTGTCTGCCTAACCTTCTAAGTCTTCTCTGTGTCCTCTTGTTTCCTCCGATTGCTAATAAAGATCCCTATGTGAAAACAGTTTATTGAAATAAAATTGAACCATATGTTAGTCCCCAAATGACTCATCTTGAGTGGACATTAAAGCCTATTTCCCTTCCATATTTATTACTTGTTGTTAAGTAATTGCATGGTGGTTATTTGGTATCAGAATAAGCTATTATTATTTTCAGGGCTGGAATTGGTGTGAGGCATATGATATGAATCAGTTTTACTGTAATTTGATTGATCAGTCAGAAAGAGACAGGGTTGAAAAACTTGAACCATTTGATGAACATGAAGAATGGCATGTAAAATGTAACCACTATATGGTTTTATTGGCTTATTCATCCCCTAGTATTAGCAGCTTAATGTGTGCTGACCCAAAATTATTAGGTTAGTAAATCAACTTCTCAACCTTGTAGGATCTGTTAGAATGCCTTGATTTTGGTAAAAGAAAATCAGAAATTGTGTTAATCTGCGTATCAGTCTGTATTTAAATTTTACCTTCCCTGGATAGAAACAAAGTTGAGAAATTGGTTTTGTTTTCATCTGTCGACAGTGAAACTCGAAGTTAGTTAGACTTTACCAAAAAATATTCTGGTTCTCAAACAAGCCTTCAAAATATTATGATTAGAGAGGTTATTAAGACTGTCAATGTATAACAATTTGTGATTAATAAATATTATTTTTGTCAGGAATTTGTGTGTGTCATTGAGTGACTTACTTATCAATACATTTCAGTTATTTCTAACAATTGTAAGCAAAAAAAAGTGGGAGAAGTTTTTATATGCATTAATCTTTCTTTATTGCAGATTTTAAATACCCAACAATAAACAGAAATCCTCCAGTCTCAAACAAAGTAAATATTGAATTCCTTAATAATGAGGACATTCCCTTTGTTAAACGATTTAGCCACATTACTGGTAACCTTGGTAACAGATTTATTGTGATTTTTGGAGGATTTGGTGAACAAGATGGCCGACATCAACGTCTGACTGAAATCGGAATATACAACCCAATAAACCACAAAATGTGTTCAACACAACTTAAAATACCGGATTTTGATTGTAAGATTTTTAGATTTATTTTCTTATAAAAACATTCCAATATCTTTTACCAAAGTAAGGCATTTATTTAAATGTTAAGGTTTTCAGATCATACAGACGTTCAATTAATACATTTCTTATGCAAAAATTAGGCTTTATTTATCAATAATGGTCTGTCATTGAGAAGAAGTTAGCATTTATTTATTCAATTTCAGTTCCCAGAATGCACCTGTCGGCAGCTTCATTAAAAGATGGTAGAGTAATGATTATTGGTGGCAGAAATTCGCCATTTAAAGTTTCCAATGGCATCATTGTTATCTCTTTAAGATCCACAGAGACTGATAAAATGACAAATGAGTTGTCTAAATGTGATATCGTTAAGAAAAACAGTCAATCTTCAAATATTTCTCTTGACGAAAACAAAATCTGTGATAGTGAAACAAGGGATTCAACTGTATATACTCATAAAAATGAAGAGTCAGAATCGAACTTGCCTAGTAATAAATTGAATGAATCATTTAATAATATTGAACAAAATCCATGTGAAAGAGTTTTGAACAGTATTAGTGAATCTTGTGAAAACACAAACATTTCCACAAATTTAAATAGTGCAACTGAAATAGTCCCAGAATTTAACCAAATTGCACAAGATTCATGGACAGAAGAAACTGAATTTTGTGATTTTCAATTGACTTTATTAAAAGAAAGTGGTGATGTCCCAGAACCAAGATGGAGACATGCAGTCTGTAATGTAATTTATCAAGGTAATAAAATGAAAATATCTAATCCATTCAACATAGATATTGTCTTCGTGCACCTGTATGCTCATTAATTGGAATTTGATAAAGAGTAGGAGAAAAAACAGATCTCTGAGCACAATTTTCCTCATACCACATTGCATTGTATATCCCCATCTTCCTTCATTGGCCCTGTTGGTGTACCAAAAAAGGATGTTAAACCCTATTCATTTCATATCTATCTGATCGGAAAAACAAACTAAGGTCACAGGTTAAGGCTATAAACTTCATGTTTGCTCAATTATAACCCCCTCTTGGCTTTTCTCCTGAATCGTGTAATTATCCAGAGTACCAACACCTTTTTACTCACTTGGCAAATTGTTGCCGTTCCTCTCTTTATCGCTTTGATTTACTATTGATTAATGTATTTCAATATTTATTTTTTGAATTAATGTAAACCTCTATTTAAGAGATAGTTTATGTATATTATAGGTGTAGAACATGTTATAGTGTATGGTGGTAGAACTATGGCTGATCTAACTTTAAATGATTGTAATATATTAAACACTGTGACAGGAGAATGGAAAAAGGTAACAAATATTCACATATATCTTTATTTTTTATTAAACTGATCCCATATAATGTCCACTTAATTGTCAGTCAATTAAAGTGCCATAAAATAAGAATTTCAAAATATCTAACCTTAAGACATGATACATGCAGTTAGATATGTAACTTTTATGTGGGATGAGGCTAAAAATTCTCAGATTCTTTGTAAAAAATACTTGCTTATATGAGGTAAGCAAACTTTGAGAGAGAGAGAGAGTTGACACAAACTAGGTCATTTCAGGACTAACCTATGGTTCAAATTTATTTCAATACTTCGCTTGGCATAGGCTTGGCATAGAGGTCTTTAGCAGTGGGAAAACCCCCTACTCCTTGTCACCACGTATAACCTGGGAATCGAAACAAAACACTTGACTCAATGACAAACTTTATGATACAGCGCACAGGTGCTAACCATTCAGCCATCCAACCCCCAAACAAACTATGGCAAACTTTGAAAGGCTGGTAAAATTCTGAAGTGAAAATTCGGCTACTTCAGATCAAGATGGTATGATAATAATAATAATAATAATAATCCCATTGATTTTCTATTGTGATAATTGTAAATCATTCTATTTTATAGTTATGTGGTAGTGGTGATGATCCTGGTCCACGTCAATCTCATACACTGTGTCTGTGGAATAATGAGGTTGTATTGTATGGTGGATTAAATGATCAATTATTACCTAGTAGTGATATTTATATATTAAATCTAGACTTATTATCATGGAGAAAACTTGAGATTCAAGGCACACTTTATCCTAGGTAAGATTATAACATTTAATTAAAGGGGCCAGAATAAAAATTGAATATGGAGTATAAGAAGACACTGTTATTTGGTATTTATTTCAAAACTACAGACTTGTCCATTTAATCGATCTCTGACAATCACAGTATGTCTTTATTGTCACATTGTTATGGTGAAACCAGTTTCTCTGATATTCAATAGTGCTCGTCTTTCGAAATGAAAAAGATAGCAGTAATATTAAAAAATCTTTGCTCTTGGGATAGGTCTGTCATCAAAAACCAACAACTCACCTTTTAATGGTATTTTTCATTAACATTTTTCATAAAGCCTTGAAAAACCTTATGCCTTATTAAGTAAGACCTTAAAAGACTGCCAAACATGTTTTAATTGGAACCACAATAATGGTTATGGAATCCCTAACGACGGTTATGGTCATTTATAGGTTACATTTGTTTCTATATATTTCACACTGCTGTCTGTTTAAATATCATTTCAGCCTGATATTTTGTTTGTTTGATTTAAATAATTTTGTCTGTTTTTCAGGTATTCTCATTCTTGTCATGTTGTAAACAATCAAATGATAGTGATTGGTGGAGTTAATCTTACCCATGATACACCTGGTGTAGCAGTAGTCAATCTTATTAATGGAGAAAGTGTGGAGTACAGTCTTCCTGTAAGCAATAAGTTTTGTTAATATCTCAAACATTAGTGTTCTGTTAACACTTGCAGGCACACCATTGGACAATGTTATCATATGGTTTATGGAGTGTGCATGGTTCTGGCAAAACTAGTTTTCATTTTCCTTAGTACTTAGTGAATAGTTATTAGGTATACACTTTTGCCTTTATAAAGCAAATAGTTATTAGGCATACACTTCTGCCATTATGAAGAATGGTACCTGTTAATATGTTATCCAGTGATAACTATTCTGTGCGATTGGTACTGTTTGCAAGCCAGGAGTAAAATTTGGATGATTCATTCTCATTATTCAATTGGTCCTATATTATTTATGGGTAATTTTATCTTCTTTATAATTTTTGTTTTCTGTTTTCAGAGTATGGATAAGAATAACTTGATATTATTTCATCAACATTCAAGTGTGATGTTAGAGGAGGATAAGAAAATTCTGGTGATTGGAGGAGGGGGAAATTGTTTTTCATTTGGTACACATCTCAACAAAACACCATTTCTACTTGACATAAAACAGTGTCTGGTGTAGAGACAATGTAGAAAAAAAAAAGTGAAATACATAAAATTTTTGTAAGTTTGTGCTTAAGAAATGCTATTGAAATTGATGATATTTTAAAGGGACAATGATTTTTAAAATCTGTGCAATTTTATTGTAAATTGAGTTAATCTAGTTTTATTAATCATATGTTAGTCCCAAAATAACCTAGTTTGTGTCGAGTGGACGTTAAACCCTATTTCTCTCTCTCTCGAATGGTACGAATCATTCAAAACTAACTTAAATTCTAATGTAGATAACTAAGTTGTAATTGATCTATTTTTTCAAGAATTTTTTGACCCATGTTTTTTTATTGAGGACAGTCTTACATTCTATTTGATTTTTGATCCTGGTATGTTGTCCCTTTAATCTAAAATCTGAAATTAGTGTGTATGTTGTCCCTTTAATGTAAAATCTGAAATTAGTGTGTTTGAAATTAACATAGAATTACATGTAACCTGAAATGTACAAATTTTTTCAGGTCTATTCCATTAAAATTACCTGGTTTGGGGGATGCAAACACTTCTTTTTATAGATCCCCTTCCCAACAAAATATGTGGTTTGTTAATTTTCTAATAATACTGGCGTCTGGGGGGGGGAGAGGAGGGAATATTTACCCCTTTACAGACTGCTTGATAACTTGCAACTTCTCTTAGAGTGTAAATTATGAATTATAACACATACTTCTGAAAGAAATCCACTTTTTGAAGAGTATTCTCGCATCAAGCTAATACTCTTTAGAAAGTGTGTATTCTTTACACTGCCCATTCTTGTGCGTACCACTTGATGTTTGTTAATATTGTTGATCAAATCAAACTTGGGAATACTGTTCATAAAGTCACAGATGAAAATATTGTTGATCAAATCACAAATGCCTTTTTCCATGTGTCAGGTTGATGCTAGCTGGATTCAAGAAGAATCCACATGGTAGTTGGATTTAGGAGAAGGATTATCTCTGTTCCAATTATTTTTTTCCAGAAAAATTTTTTATGACAAATATAAGAAAATCTGGTCTTCTGCTCATATAACTAGCTCTTCCTTGTTTTTATTCCTTTCAGTTCTCATTGAAAGTCAATGGGAAAGTAATAGTTTTTTGTAACCCTACAATTCTTTAACCAAACTTCCATGAATGCAAGCGGTCATGGTGGTTGTGTAGTTTGGACACAATCTAGAATGTCCAAGCCTCAAATCCCAATTATTGTGAAGAACCATCCTTTCTTAAGCTCAGTTCCCACTTGTCACAGCTGGTTTGAAGTGAAAAAGCACTCTTAATCATTGTACCAATTGGTCTCTTCTACCAATTGGTAATGTACCATAAACAAATGTCTATGGTATAAAACAACACAGTTCTATGTGCCTTTCAAAGATTATAAAGTCTATGGTAGTTAGTTAAATTCAAGTATGGTCATCTCAGTTTCAATCATTTTTTTTCTTCAAGAAAAAAATCGAAAGACGAAGATAAATATATGTAGTCCTCTGAACTTTACTCAAGATGAAATTTGAAAAATGGTTATCTCAATTTCAGTTACTTTTCTTCAGTAAAATATTTTAATTACATAAAAAATTATTTCTACATCATTCTTTATGACAATGAGTGATTCAATGACATTATTGTACCTTTCAATGAAGTTAATAATTTGTGACAATTAATAGGTTGCAAAAGCACATTTCTGTGGGAAAAAAAAGGACAGTGTATGCAATCTGTTTTGTTTTATTCTGTCCTTGTCTTCTGATACACTTCAATTTGTTCACAATAATGCATTTGTCACAAATGATACCAGCTGGTTTTAAGAGGAAAGTACTTTTAATCATTCAGAGATCTCTTGGACCAATTGGTAATGCACAATAATAAAAAAATGCCCATGGTAGTTAAATTCGCTTAATGGTCGTCTCGGTTTCAATCATTTTTTTTCTTCAAGAAAAAAATCGAAAGACTAAGATAAATATATGTGTTCCTCTGATCTTTACTCAGTTAAAATTTGAAAAAGGGTTATCTCCATTTCAATTACTTTTCTTCAGTGAAATATTTTTTATTACATAAACAAATTATTCGTACACAATTCTTTATGACAGCGATTGATTCAATAACATTATCTTTATAAAAACTTTCAATGAAGAATTGGTGACAATTAAATGGTCACAAAAGTACATTTTTGAGCTAGAAAAAAAAATACATATATATATTTGTATCAAGATTCATTAATGACAGCATGCACAAATTATGCAAAGTCATACATGGTGTAATTATGATACCCTAATTTGTTTTGTTTACGATTCTTTTTTCGCCAATTGGTAGTGAACATGAGATGAGACCTATTGATATTCCCTGTTCTCCGACCATCTTGCCAAATAGGATTGAGGAGGAAAGTGCAGTATCCTGGTCATTCAGATGGAATGACAAAGGTCATGTGTAACAGTTTGTAGTCTACAGATAAAGATCTCTAGAAGTTTAAATGTAAAGGAAGATTGTCATCATTTCAGTTATTTTTTAAAAATTAAACACAATTACACTGTTTATAGTGCTTGAGGTTTCCATTGTTTGAAATATTAAGAACGTGATAATTGATCACGACTTTGACTATGACTGAGTGTACATTAGTGCTCTGTGGGGGTTACTTCTCTGGTTCACCATGGATGACATTGATTATAATACATTTGAGTCCAAAAACCACATGTTAGATAGGCCATAGGAACAACTGCTAACTAGCTTTCAGTTTCAAAGTTAAGCCAATTATTATTAAAAACCACTATTAGTATCATTTAGGCAAATTGATGTCAAATTTGATTTCTTGTAGTGCTTGGGCTAAATTCCACAATAATTTAAATTACAGCTTCAGAGTCTTTAAACAAAATTAGTTAAAATTGAAAATTTAAGAAAAATGTTACTCATTTTCAAATTTCACAACTTTACTGTGGTAGCTCTAGGTCTATTTTTGGTGAATTCTCCATATTTTCAATAAATACCAGCTAATATTGTGGATGGATCACTGGTTTGGCATCTCCACCATGCTGTGTGGGTTAGGGTTAGTTCTCTGGTTCACCATGGATGACGTGGATTAAAATACATTGAGTCCAAAAACCACATGTTAGATAGGCCATGCTTTATTCAACCTCTCTACATACTAAACATTCTACATATGGGAGATAACTCTCGAGTACTCTAGTCAGTAACAAAGGGGAGAGAACTCTTCCATGAAAGGTGACATTACTATATGACATTAGGGACAAAAGTCTGTATGACCAACTCTGTCATGTGTGGTATGATTTTGTAAAATTTAATGTATCCAAATGTAAGTGTCAATTAACATCCTGTTGAATAGAAAAGGAAATCTCTTTACTTGGTCCTTTAAACATTGTTAAGCCAAATCGAAATAACATTGTTCTTTTTTTGAAACATCATTTACTGTAGCATTTGGAGCAAGTTCTTGATATGCATTGGGAATGTTGTATTGTTATGTTTCTTGCGTTTTAAACCTGAAAGATTTAGATGAGTCCAATAATACAATCTCGTTCCCAGAGGCAGCCGCAGAGTCGAAGGCCTCTGGCACATTAGACCATCCATTTTTTCCAATTTTTTTCGAACCTAAGCCCCGCCCATTCTGACCTCTGATTGGTCAATCTTTTTGGGTCGATTTCTCCAAAAAATAGAGGTCGGATCGTCGTTTCGTTTGTTGTAAAATGATCCTTGAGTCAAAGTCAACTCGCTGACATAAAAATTGGATCCTTAACGAACAAATTCAAGTTTTTGTAAAGATCTATTTTTCTACGCGTGGGTATATCTTTAAGTCATTCGGCCATCCAGGCACGTAAAACCAGGGGCGTATGACGCAAATAAACAAGAAATTTCGTGCGTAGGAATTACATGTCATTTTCCGGGAAAATGGCTACCTTGATTCACCAGAGAAATTTCTTCAAAAATTTTTCTGGTTTCGAGATTGTCCAATAATAGTGAACTAATTATGGACTTCATTATTATTTGACTCATCTAAATTATGGACTTAGATGCTCCACTATCTATCAATACAAGAGCAAATTTATTATCTGAAAACTGCACTTTACAAAAGTTACACTTGTTTATGTGAATACAAGCATGAGTTGTGTGGTTGGATGTTTAAGTGTGTTTGTATTCTCTGTGGGGATTTGTTGACCAAGGGAATCTACTTGGAGAGGGTAGAGTCCCCTTAACAAAAATCCTGACGTTGTTTGGCTGCCAAATGTTTTTGTCGCCAAGTATGATTAGGCTTATAGCAATAAGTACAAAAGCGAGCAGTACCTGATGAATTGTGAAAGTTATGTGAATTGTGATACCAGTAGTCTTGTGACCGTTAGGAAGGGCTACGACTAGTGTTTTTCAAAATAAGAAAGTGAATGTCTGTGTGGTGAAGGCCTACAAGGCAATTCAGATTAATAAAAACATGTATGACTCGGGTTGGGATTTGAAACCTGTTCTGTCATATGCAACGTTAGTGTGTTTAATTGTTCCTTTATAATTTCAAGTGTAGGGTCTGATGATACAATGACATGTGGGTAATGTGGTGTTGGGATTGGTTATTGGGGTGTTATGTCGATGGTCATGGATTCTTCTAAGTTAGTAACGAATAACGTCCATCTTACAATAACTCCAATATTGTTGGAAAGAACTACATGTAATAATAACTATATGACATCCCCCCTATTAAAAAAAGGCTCCCCCGGAAACAAAATTGGGAGATAATACATGTGCATTTTCCGAAAATCTTTCGACAAATTGTGTTTTAAGATCATCTAGATTACGAAATATTTTACCTTGAATCCATAATCTGGCTTCTCCTTTCAAACTATGTTTAAATAATGTGACCAAATTAAACCGTTCCAAAAGACTGTGCAACTTATCTTGAAAGGTCTTCAGGTTCGTCCTATTCAATCTGGTCATTGCGCTAAACTTGTGCCTTCAGGACTCCTTATACTTAGTTCTTGGTTTAGTGATAGGAAAGATGTCAGCCAGTCTTTACCTGCACATTTGTTCTCATTCCACTGAGGAGGAATGTTTCGTGAATTTTCTACAGCATATTCATATGCTAGTTGTCTTAAAGACTTAGGGGTAAGTCCATGGAACATTGCTGAACAGGTTATGAGATATTCTGATAGCTGTCTTTCCATGAAATCTGAAAAAATTTGACGCGTTTTGAAGTCTGCTATCTTGAAAGCTTTTCCTTCACGTGCACCTTGTACATACTCTAATAATGTTGATTTTTTTACATTATGGGTCTCTACAGCTGCTCTCATTGATTTACCATTAAGCACTTCCCGCACTGCCTGTTCCTTTACTTCTGCAGATGTACTTTGATCAGTTTTCCTTTTGTATGTTCTTGGCATATTGATACTGAAATGAAAATGAATTAAAATGATATTTAAATTTGCAAAAACAAAATCATGTATGGTTATAACCTGAGGGTTTAATCCAGAATCTTGTGGGGTAATTCCGGACAAGTGTCCGGATGTACCCCAAACCCATTATTTTGAGGTAAGCAGCCATTATGTTTTTTACAATTACTATATGATAAATTTTCAGTCTATTAATTTTATCAATTAAGGAATGAAGAAAGGCATGACAGCCTACACCAAAAAGAAACTTGGTAAACACAGAATTAATTTAACAATTTAACTTTAGAAATTTTTTACATCAACTTTGTCAAAAACATAAAAAAAGCTTACCTGCAACTACATTTGAATAGTTATCTCTGTCATTGTGGTTTGGATGTTACAAGATGAGGTCATTAGTGTTTAATTAACCAATCAAAAAAACAGATTTCATTGTAAAGATTAAAACTATAGGGGGTGTCCGGACCTTCCCACCGTCCGGACCATTCCCGCTCTCCCCAAAATACTAGAAATGTGAGTTTTGCATCTCCACCATGTGTTATTGGGGTGTGTAGGCCACAAAATGGCCTGGATTGTTTATAACAATCAGAAGGGCTAATTTCATTTCACTCCATCCCAGAATTCCATCTAGGATCAAAGCCTTTTATTAATAAAGGGAAGTAACTCTATTAACACAAAAGAATTCAAGAAGGTTGCAGACCACTATTCCTTAATCTTCATGAAATATGAATAAGTAGGTTTAGTAAAGGAGTATATGACACAATGTTCACAGGTTCAAGAGGTTCTCGATGTATTTCTAAGTAGTCAAGATAGGACAAATAATGGGATAAAGCACGATATCTGCTAAACAAAGTGCCATTAAATATGTCTATGTTGTATGGGTTGCTGAGCCTGTTGAGCTGGAGGCTGAGCCTGACGAGCCATCATAAAACAATTACTTGAATTACCTCTATAAGTACAAAACAATAATAGAAAGAAAATAATATACCAAATATGCACGCATACTTTCATTGAACAATGGTACTTTCGTAATACATTTTTTTGTAATTGTTCAAGGTTTTCGGATGGTGACTGAGATTGATTTATCGATAATCGATATATGCCTTGTGAAGGCCAAATGTGGTTTGCGTTTCTGTAAACCGTCTAGAACTGGGTTCTAAGGTCTTCTAAAGATTGAAAGTGTTTGCCCTGGATCCATAGGCGTGCAGGACCTTTAAGTTTTTGTTTAAACAACTTGACCAATGCCCTGCAATTGGTTGGGCCTTGATATCGTTTAAATTTATCCTTGAAAGAGAGAAAATGTGACAGCAACCTGTCTTTGTTTAATTCAGATGAGAATGAATAAAATTTGATTATCAAGACCTAATGTTTCAAGTTGGGTTTTAAGTGTATCAACATCTTCTTCAATAGAAAAAGAAACTTCCTCTCTTGTTACTTTGACATTGTTAGCTAAATCAAAGTAACATTGTGCTTTTCTTGAAACATCATTAACTGTAGCATTTGGAGTAAGTGCTAACACAATACTTTGTTGACATTCATTGGGAAGAATGCAAATATATTTAAGTTTTGTAAGTTTTTTTGGAATATGTAGTTGTGAGGCTAATTTAGTCAATCTTTCCAAATTTTCTAAAGGTGTTTGTTTAATGTCATATTGGAAATGGGTGTATGCATTATGTAGACTAAAATCAGTACTATTCTCTGAAAATCGATCAACAAATCGAGTTTTCAAATCATCTAGATTGCAATAAAAAAATTCCCTAAAATCCATAAACTGGCCTCCTCTTTTTAAACTGTGTTTAAAAAGTGTTACTATGCGATTTAAATCAGCAATATTCACCGGTTCAAGGATTCTCTATGTATTTCTAAGATAGGACAAATAATGAGACAAAGCATGGTCTCGACTTATTATAGTGCCCTCAAATTAGGTACATTACAAAAAAATTGAGAATTAAATATTCCACTTTTTGTTGAATATTTCATGATGGGGCAGAACAAAACAAACATTTTGATACCCAAAAAATTAAAATGGCTTAATAAATAAGGAAGTTATGACAAAAATTAATAAAGACAATAGGTCTGAAATTTTCCTTTATATTCAATATAAATTGCAACGTAAATTGTGACCTTTTTTCTATTCAGAAACATAGATTCCTTATTATCCAAGATATCTTCATCAAATTTGGATTGTCTACAGATTTTTTATCATGGCTTCAATCTAATACTTTTTTGGTACTATAATTTTAATTTTATAATTAATTAATTAATTAGATACCAGCAAGATAACAATCGTTGATGCTGTCTGCTACTACTCTGTATCTACATAAATCAATCAATTAATTATTCAAATTAATTAATTAATTTTTGTAAGATGCACATGGTAGGTACACAACAAGATACTTTTAGTTTAATCGTTACTAATTATTTTAATTCAGTTAATGAATAATTAACTAAATACACAAATGGAATATGTTGGTACAAAATCACCTATTACGGGCATGAAGAATGTCTAGTTTTAGTTGTATCCAGTTAACACAACTAATCTGCAAGCACTACATTATCCTCGAGCATGTCTGATGCCAGTTTATATTTTCTGAGCATTATTTAGATCTTCTTCTAGTGAGCAATACCCAATGTTATACATATCCTCCTTCTTATAGTTTACAAACAAGTTCGTTGTAAACAGTAGGTATGTCATTTTCATCAATCCAAACATGACAGATCTTTTTACCCACTGCAGTACCACTTAGAATCATGGTCATCACAGGAGTATAAAAGTCACTTGTAGCCTCTAATGATGACGTCATGGCCCTTTTCAATTTTCTTTTTGCAGCTGCGTCGAGCTTGTGCTCCTTCTGAAGTTGTCGTGTAATCATTTCTTTGATTACATCTCTTTGATTTTAGCGGTGTTTGTGTCTCTGTTTTCCACCCAAGTGAACGTCTTTTTCAACTATTTTCTTTCTGCGATCTTCAGGCAAATTATCTAGGTAGGGGACTGTATTGTTTTTACAGGCACAGATGCAGCTTGACAAGTAACACACTGTAGCACCAGTAGCACATTGCTTAGCAGCACTAAACATCCCCATGACTTCTTAAAGGGACAATAACATTCTTGCTGGCTTGGTAGCTCCAGAAAATAAATAATACCCTTATTCTAAGTACTAGATGTTTAAATGTCCTACCTGTTGTGTAAATTATCCATTACTACCTATTTTAATTGTCCTGAGGGTTCGAAAATATTTTAAAACACAAGTCACATTTGAAAAGGTTTACGTTAGACTTTTCAAATCAATTGGTTGAATTTTTCCAATTTTTTAAAATAGGTGTGTTAAGATGAAATTTATATCATCATTTAATTGGAATATTCTAAAATAATACGATTTGTTGACCAGAATGAAGATTGGGACATATTTTTCAGTTACAACAAGAGTGTTATTGGGGCTTTAAGCTTCTGCATCTATATTATCCATTATCTATTCGTCTCAGTTTCTTCTTGTAACTTTTCTGTCAAGTTTATGTTTAAATACTTTTTGTATTGTCTGTGTAACACAACAACAATTATTATCAGACACGCTTTCATCTCTGACACAAAGTCTGGATTGTATAGTTGTGTTCTTAGAGCTCTTAGGATCAGCAATCATATGTTTGATTTTTGTTATTACTCCACGGACTACGTCTATCATGTCAATGTTATTAATTTCATGGTTGATTTAGAAATTTATTTCTCAAATCTTGATGTGATCTAAATTGTTTCCCTTCTGTCCATAAACGTGCAGAACCTTTCATGGTCGATTTAGAAATTTATTTCTCAAATCTTGATGTGATCTAAATTGTTTCCCTTCTGTCCATAAACGTGCAGAACCTTTAAGGGTTTGACGAAACAAAGTAACATATCTATTAATATCAACAACAGTATAAGGGTGTTTCAACCTAATGTTGACACTAACTTAATAACAAAGCTATGAATTATAGACAGGACTACGACTACGACTCAACTCTATTTGAATATTTAAATTTGAAAGAGAATTCTAACTACCTTAACTTATCAAAAATGAATTAAAAAAATTAGTCCACTCACACTTTCTTTAATAAATGTATAGCTTATGGTTATTAAATATTTACTGCTGGGGTGATGACTTGAAGCCATTTATTTCCACCAAAAAAGACTAAAGTAGTAACGATGACTTCCTCCAATAACTTCTACCGGGTGCTGCCATTTTGTATCCTCCATTTCAGTAGGCTTATCACCGGACACTAATGCATCTTCTGGGAGTGGAGGGCATAATTGTACATATTCAATATCTGAAGCAGTCTCAGGCCTTGGTATAGTTGTCGATCATGCTTCAACTATTGATGACTTAGCCTTAGACGGTCTGCCGACAGGCCTTTTCCCTTTCTTCGATGAAATATCCAAATATTTTCTAATTTTTCCGCTTTTCCCGATATTTAGCTGAACAGTAGGTCTCTTCGACATCTTGAAACAATACAGATTTCTGTCAGATGATTTTAATCTATCGACGATTAAATTACGATGAAAAAATTGATGAGTTAAATCAAGCAAAAATTTGACAGGATCTTCTTAAAAACGATAGCAGTGAAAGTGAGGCTGGGCAGAAGTCGTCTGTATTTTGTCAAAGTCACAGCTATTGCCCAAATATAGTCAATTTACATCCGGTATCCTCCATTTTTATAAGCCCACATGGAAATGTGGTCGTATATTGTCGTCGCCCTTATTCCTTTTTTCATCCCTATTCCATTTCCTTTATTTTATGCATTAGTCATACTAAAAAAAAAGTAGCATTGGACTTTTTTGTCTTTGATATTACAGACTGTAAAATTATAGTTTGACAGACATCTTTTATAGAACACTTCGCATCGATTAGACTTTTGGAGGTAAATGACCTGTTTACATCTTGATGAAAAGTTGTGTGAAACGGCGCTGGTTAGAAATCTTCTCTTCTCCGCTAATGTGGGCATATCGTAATACGCCTTTAAAATAACACTTCGTCTGTTCTCTGTAAGCGACTTGCATGAAAGGCCTGTCCTCTCACATGATGCTGAGCTACAACTATCCCCAAGCTGATTGTGTGCCGGAACAAAATTACCTGATTTTTCAGTGGCATAGAGGGAGGTCCTTTACTTTGACCCTCCTTGACAAGTGTTTGCTGTGATTTTTTGGGAGAGGGGTATCAATTACTCCGACATGTTCTCTTGGTTCACCTTCTATGATATAGTTTTCTGGTTCTTTATTGGGAATGTTGCCCTCTTCAACAGTAGTCAATACACTCTGCCACCATAAAAAAAATCCCATACGAAAACCCCAGGTCTGCGGGAAAAGTGATGTATATCTAGACTCAATATGCAACTTACCTAATTTTCAATATTGCAAAATGCTCAAACCAAAGACCACGTTCTCTTCTACTCAAACTCTCCCCATTGATATTGCAACCGTTAATTCAACCTGTCAACAGTTTTCAGTTTCGAAGCGTATTTGCTTTCACCGTAAGTCCCCGCAGCGGAAATTTGTATTGCGCGGGCGCGAGTGATTTTAACTAAATCAATCTTCTTGAAATGCATAAAATTTAAAATTTCATTTTGATTTTAGTTAAAATCTATTTTAGCTTAAGTTTTTGTGAAACAGGACCAGTTTTAGAATCCTGCCATATTTCACCATCAGCAATGTGACCTTTTTGACCTAATCATTTACAATTTTATATTTCGTTTTATATAAACACTGTCCAACATTACATGAAAGTACATGCGGACAAATTATAAAGTATAATCCCCATCTTTCTAGAAAGTGTCCTATTCTTACCTTTACTCCCTATTATGCTCATATTAATAACTTTGCGATAATCTCACAATTTAACAAGTCATTAATTTCAATTTTTTTCCCCAATTTTGGGAATATTTCCACAAAAATATGTCTTCTGCCGGATTTTTTATTTTTTTTCACCAATATTTCTCTCCACCAGATATCTACCAATATTTTTTTCCATCAATATTTTTCTCTACCAGATTTTTTCTTACTGTTGGTTTGTACGGATTTTCTGCTTCCAGATTTCTTCCATGGTACTAGATCTTTTGGTCGAATGCAATAAATAGAATATGTTTTCTTCTTATAAAGTTCCTGTCTACCTAATACTAATAGGTCAAAATCAAATATGGGGCGGTCTGGGGCACCAGGTCAGATGTGGAGACCCATGCATCTTTTCTTACTACATATTTAAGTAGCCTTGTGATCATCTAGGATTTGTCTCTGGATGTCTTTGCTTTTCCTTCACGTTGTGGATTTACTTCTTCCTGTTTTCTTAAAACAATTGTCTTACCAGAAATAATGCAACAGTTCACTTTTATGTTTTATATCATAGCTTGATAAGTGGATACAAGCATAGTATAGATTACAATGCTAAAGTCATTTTCTCAACCCTCATCCATCCAGCCAGTCTTTCTCTGCTGACAGAAACTGTTTATCTTTTCTCTTCTGGAATCCGACTACTATCCAGGCACTCAGATGGTAATCACTCCAGAATCTAATGAAATCTGGCTTAAAATTTTGCCATGATTTATTTTATAGAGACTGACATCGTCATCATTGGCAAAAAAAAATCATCTACTGCTTCGACTCTTCATACTTAATATCTCCATCAAAAACATCTCGAAAATTAAGTAATTACCGTGTTAGGCCCGTCGACCGAACTTACTGAACCCCGCGAAAAAAAATCTTCAGAAAAAAGTTGAACATCTGCCACATTTCCAACTGACAATCAGGAAAATTAAGAAAAATCAGTGCCTGATGAAAAACGGCATCGCCACCATGTGGTGTTGGGATCGGTTATTGGGGTGTTGTGTAGATGGTCATGGATTTCATTACCATCTTCTAAGTTAGTAACGAATAACGTCCATCTTTAGCTTCACTTATCACTAGAAGGGTCACAGGTCATTTAGTAATGGGAAGATAACTCTTACAAAACGAAAGGAAAATAACTCCAATATTGTTGGGAAGAACTATATCTAATAATTACTATATGACAATAGGACCTAAGAACAACACACATAATGCTAGTGTATTCATGACAAAATTATGCAATAGGTAAATTCGCAGCAATCACGCGTATTTTGTTGAAACATTGAACCACCTATGCTTTTGCTCTATAACTCTTAAGTGACCCAATTTCCCATTGATTTGATCAACAATATTCTGTTATTTTTGTCCCTCGCCTTTCGAAGAAAGTTGGGGGACTATTAAAATGGCTTCGTCCGTCTGTCTGTCTGTCTGTCCGTCACACTTTTTGGGACACAATAACTCTCTTTCTAATTGAGCTAGAATGTTCAAACTTGGTGTATGTGTTTATTAGGTCAATGCCTTGATGAAGTTCGAAGATGAGCATTTTCCGCTTAGGGTAAGCAGAGATAAGCAATTTGATTGGTTGATGCTTTGGGACACGATAACTTTAGTTCTAATTAAGTGAGATTGATGAAACTTTGTGTATGGTTTCATTATAGTAATACCTTGACTAAGTTCGATAATGAGCATTTTCTGCTCAGGGTAAGCAGAGCTATACGCAATTTGATTGGTCGAGAATTTGGAACACAATAACTCTCCTTCTAATTGAGTTAAAATGTTCAAACTTGGTGTATATGTTTATTAGGTCAATGCCTTGATGAAGTTCGAAGATGAGCATTTTCCGCTTATTAGGGTAAGCAGAGATAAGCAATTTGATTAGTTGATGCTTTGGGACACGATAACTTTAGTTCTAATTAAGTGAGAGTGATGAAACTTGGTGTATATAGTTTCATTATAGTAATACCTTGACTAAGTTCGATAATGAGCATTTTCTGCTCGGGGTAAGCAGAGCGATACGCAATTTGATTGGTCGAGACTTTGGAACACAATAACTCTCCTTCTAATTGAGTTAAAATGTTCAAACTTGGTGTATATGCTTATTAGGTCACTGCTTTGATGGAGTTCGAAGATGAGCATTTTCCGCTTAAGGTAAGCAGAGATAAGCAATTTGATTGGTTGATGCTTTGGGGCACGATAACTTTAGTTCTAATTAAGTGAGAGTGATGAAACTTGGTGTATAGTTTCATTGCAGTAATACCTTGACTAAGTTCGATAATGAGCATTTTCTGCTCAGGGTAAGCAGAGCGATACGCAATTTGATTGGTCGAGACTTTGGAACACAATAACTCTCCTTCTAATTGAGTTAAAATGTTTAAACTTGGTGTATATGCTTATTAGGTCAATGCCTTGATGGAGTTCGAAGATGAGCATTTTCTGCTGAGGGTAGGCAGAGATAAGCAATTTGATTGGTTGATGCTTTGAGACACGATAACTTTAGTTCTAATTAAGTGAGAGTGATGAAACTTGGTGTATAGTTTCATTGCAGTAATACCTTGACTAAGTTCGATAATGAGCATTTTCTGCTCAGGGTAAGCAGAGCGATACGCAATTTGATTGGTCGAGACTTTGGAACACAATAACTCTCCTTCTAATTGAGTTAAAATGTTTAAACTTGGTGTATATGCTTATTAGGTCAATGCCTTGATGGAGTTCGAAGATGAGCATTTTCTGCTTAGGGTAGGCAGAGATAAGCAATTTGATTGGTTGATGCTTTGAGACACGATAACTTTAGTTCTAATTAAGTGAGGGTGATGAAACTTGGTTTATAGTTTCATTACAGTAATACCTTGACTAAGATCGATAATGAGCATTTTCTGCTCAGGGTAAGCAGAGCGATAAGCAATTTGATTTGCCGAGACTTTGGAACACAATAACTCTCCTTCGAATTGAGTTAAAATGTTCAAAATTGGTGTGTATGCTTATTAGGTCAATGCCTTGATGAAGTTCGAAGATGAGCATTTTCTTCTTACGGTAGGCAGAGATAAGCAATTTTTGGATGACACTTCGTGTTCAGTTTGATTGGTCGATACGTTTGAAAAAAATAAATGTGCGATTAATTAATATGTGTCATCTATTTATTTTGGGATTTCGGCGGGGGACATCAGCCTCACTGTTGGCTTGTTAGGAAAGATTTCATATCTGTCAGAGACACTTTTGTTGTAACTTCAGATAACACATGTAAAATAAAAGTGTTATTGGCTCACTGGCTTTATTGCAGACCTTGTCCATCCTCAGCAATTAATGACACCCTACCTGTTTTCAGAAAAAAGTGATTGTATTGTTGTACGCTCTCATGAATTATTAAATTTGCTTGACTTTTCAAATCAATTTTCATTAAAATTGGTAGGTATGTTACATGCCCAGATGATGTTTATAATTTTGTAATTGAATGCTATGGTGGATAAGTTATGGATTGTTTTATCAAAAAATATGCACATGTACAATAAAATGTATTCTATTAATACAAATCCTTTTATTGCATTTGTACCTTTTAAGTGAAGTGAGTGAGCTTAATAATATTTATGTTACCATCTTTTCGGTGAAACAAGAAATTGAGCCATCAAGTAATAAAATTAAAGAGTCACTGCAAAATTTTGAATTTTGTATTATGATACATTTCTGACTGAAAAGTGTCGCCAGCAAAATTTATGTATCTGGAACTTTTTGGTAGAACTTATAGTGGTCCCCCAACAATATACAAGAAGACACTGCCCTTGATAAACTGATATATTTGTAATACTGTATACATGTTAATTAATTATTTATACAATTTGTTTGTGTTTATGAAATATTGAAAATAAAGGTGTTTTATGTATTATTGTTGTATTTGTGTTGAATGATAAATAACTATCAGCTCTGGCCAGGTGTACATGTTCGTTTCTCATTCGAATTAGAATGGGGTTTAATAATTTGGTAAAACAGTAATTGTTTATAGAACTAACAAATAAGTTATAAAATTGAGTCTGATTTAAACACAGATTCTATTCTGTTTCATTTTTATAGTTGACAATTTCGTTTGCCTTTGCTACACTAGGTTCTGGAAGAGTTGTTATGATTATATGTTATGGATGATGTAAGTGATAAGAAAATGAAACGGTCTGTTACGGAGAGTTCTTGGCCTTTTGATACACAAAACTAGAAACATGAATGTTAATTGATTAATCAATGTCATAGGGTCAAAAGCCACCTATTTGAACCCTAACGTGAAGTCCCACTACAATGTGGTGCAGGCCATCGAAGTTATAAAAAAAAACGAAAGAAATATAGATCAGTATTTTGATCAGAGATTATTTATCCATTTACAGCTTGTAATATTCTAGGTAGTAGACTTTAGCTTGCTTTATTAAAATGGGTTTGTCTGTCTGTTTACACTTTTTGGGACACAATAAATCTCCTAATTGAGCTGGAATGTTAAAACTTGGTGAAGATGAGTATTAGGTCCATGAGTAAGCAGAGATAAGCAATTTAATTGGTGGCTGCTTTGGGAGATAATAACTTTTGTTTAATTTGGTGTATAGTTTTATTATATCAATACCTTGACTAAGTTCGATAATGAGCATTTTCTACTCTGGCTAAGCAGAGCAATAAGCAATTTGATTGAGACTTTGGAACACAATAAATCCCATTCTAATTTAGCTAGAATGTTCACATACACTTGGCCTAGGTGTTTATGATTAGGTGAATGACTTGATCTAGGTTGATGTTTTGGGGCAAGATAACTTTTTTATAATTAAGTTCGATAAGCAGTTTGATTGGTCAAGGTCAAGACTTTGGAACATAATAACTCTGCTTCTAATTGAGGTAGATTGTTTAAAAATGATGTAGATGTTCATTAGGTGAGTGTCTTGGCCGAGTTCAATGATAAACATTTTGAATTAAAGCTTAGCAATTTCATTTGTCCTAAAACATCGACCAAATAACTTTGATTTTATCTGATCATGTCCAGTTGATAATCAGTTTGATACTTTTGAAAAAAATATATGTGCGATTAATATGTGTCATCTGGAATTTAGTGGGGGACATCTTTGATAGAAGGCTTGATCTCGCTTCATTTACCTACATCTTCTCAAGGCCTTCACACAATACCCTTCATATTTCAGCACTAATTTTGTTTGGATACAAGCCCATGTTGTGAGCCAATCAGATTTCTCAATCGTAGTAATTACCAAATGTCGCAACTTCAAGCTAAAATGTCTACCTGTGATAATCGAGTTACAAAGTTCAAGTTAAGTTCAATGTCAAGGTTTCCAGGAGGTTGCTATGTCACAACCCACGATTGGATGCTACATTTGTCAATTGTAAAGTAATCTTTAAACGTCCAGATGTAACTCAGAGTCGTTGCTTCAGGAAGATGAACTGTGGGCTGGTTTATTTATAAAGTACCAATTATTGTTTTAATTCGTCAATAGACAATTCAATTTCTTCTGCAAAAGTATTCTTATGCCGACTCACAGACCTTGAAATGCTTTCCTTTGCTGGCACGTGAAGCAACCCCCCCCCCTCTCAAAAAATGGGCTGAAAATTCCATGTGCTTGTAGTCAAATTCTAGACAGAGTTCTGAGATATGAGTGGTTGTAGGAGGGGAACTTAGATTATGGGGGCGGCAGTATAGTAGTGGCACTCATGTCTGGGGGCACCCTAAGAAAATTTTGAAAAACAACGCTGCTGGAAACATGTTTTTCGACCCCTCGGGTGGGTTCTAAGAGTCAGTTTTATATGGTCAAATTTTTTCAGGGGTGGAAGATTTATTAGGATGGGCATTAAATTTGCTCCTGTTGCCCCCCCCACCCCATTGGATCAGCACCCCATAAGTAATATAAGAAAGCCTGGATCAGGGTAAACCAGGTGCTTTTTAATTCAACTGATTGTTCAGTGCCCCAAGACCATTACTGTGTGATCATAATCAAGTGTATTATGTTAGATACAACCCTGGTCGAGAATTCAGCTCCTTGACCAGACAACTACCACAGGTTCCCAGAAGCATAGGCCAACGTGCATTCATCTCTAGGCTATGCACACCCTGTCAAACTGAGAAGTTATGTGACACTTATTTTACTATATAAATGCAATGGTGGGAGAATTATTACAATATTCCAGTGATGTGAAGCCAGAAAGGAAATTCGGTTTAACTTCCTACTTTAACTGGGCAGAAATGAAGATGGGCATCTGCCATGCTGTGTGGTTGAGGTGAATTATAAAAGTTTGAAGTATTGTGTGCAAGAAACCTATTTTTTTTGGTGCAATCTGGCCTTGTTCCTTGCCAGACCATCTGTCCAACACCACTGCCAATGGATAACCATGCTAATTACCGAGAGCGAACCCAGGGCCTTATTTTACTCAGTCTACTGCTAAATGTATGTGATTTGCTTAAAAATAAATGGACAATGCTTATTTTCAATTTTTTTTTAATTGTTTTGATAACAGTGGTTAGATCAATCCCTCATCTTCATTTTCTGTCGTTGAAGCTTCTTCTTGGAAACTTTTCTTTTCGAGGGCTCATCTTCTCCAGCTGGCTTGGGAACCATTTCTTCTTTTTCTGTGAGAATAAGCTCAATATGACAGGGTGTACTCATGAAGGGATTAATTCTACCGTGGGCTCTGTACAGTCGTCTTCTGATTTTGGGGGCCATGTTGATCTGCATGTGAGTAATAGCGAGATGATCGGTGTCCAGTCCTTTAAACTCTGCATTACTTTCAGCATTCTTCAACAACTGAAGAAGGAAATCAGCACTCTTCTTTGGCCATCGACCCTGGGTAGATTTAAAGTTTTTGGCCTGAGCATGATTACTAACAGCACCATTAAATCTGTTGAAAGGAACTATTTCTTTTTTCTCCATTACATTTTTCAAGTAACGTAATGCTCTTCTTAATGGCATTCCTGAAAATAGAAAATCAAAATTGTTTGGTCAACATTGATTAAAAAAGATTTAGAGTGAATTCAGTGTCGATCAGATCATGATTAATAATAGCCATTTTGCATGCACAGTAAACATCCAGGTTAGAGAATAAACTCTTACTAAGCAAAGATAAAATACTGTATAATATATTTTAACCTCCATACATAATAAATTTTAATTTCCATGTATCACTAGTGAGGTTTGTAATTAATTTTAGCCTACACAGTACCATAACAGGTTTGTTACGATTACCGGTACCGGTAGTCGAATTCATTTGTGGTGATTAGTCTAATAAACTGGTTATTAGAAGTGATTAGCTAGATGTAACCCCAACCTGGATGATCTCCTAATTGATTATCTTCTTTCTTTATGGCAAGTCAATCTTTATACAATGATGACTAAATATACCCAGTGTAATCTAGCAACACAACTTTGGCATGACAGCAAATATGATCAGTATCATGGATTAAGCGAATGCAGTTTCGTTTACTCATAGTTACTGTATTACAATCTGCGTTTACCATATACATTGACTAATACTACTAGTAATCAGTATACGACATACGTCATCAGTTTTTGACTTCAAATGGAAGAATGGTGCATTTTTAGAGGGTTGTGGTTGAATTTCTTCAGAACATTCAATTCCGATATTGATTATGAATAGAATATCGTTTGGCAACACAAATGGAAGGATAAAACATTCCATAAAACAGAGATACAGATAAGACTGTCAGGAGGTTTTGACTGAAGTAAAAATCTAATGTCAAAGAAAAGAATCCATGACGTCCATGTGTTTATTTATTTTGTATGGCGGTGGCTACGCATTTCAGCTTCTGATACAACAACTTTTTATTACCTTTAATGGTATTGGCGGTTTCCCGCATGTTCTTGAAACTTGTGCGGAGATAAGATCCTCGTGCTTTCGCACATTTTGAAGGATTATCGGGTTCTGAAGAGTATCTAACCATGACGAAGGCTCACTGCACGTGTATCCTTCTCAAAAGATGGCGACGGAAAGGAAGGAGCCGAGGCGCGTGCGCAAGATAACGGATACGTGAAGAGTTGTCTACTTCGCTTAACGGGCACCTGTTTCCGGTAGGGTTGCCAAAGACAACAATAATGGCGATGTCGGAGGTGGCTGTTCCGACTGTTAGTCTTCATGAGTACAATTTAGCTGAACAAGAACTCCAAGATCGTATTTTTCAGATATATGGTACTCGACAGAATGAAATCGATTTATTCAGGTATTATAGTTGGGTTATTTTTACACCTTATGTTTTTTCCAGCTATTTAACGTTGTCGTATATTATTATGTGAACGTCATCAAAGCAAAACTTGACGTAGATATGATGTGACGTCACATTTTACCAAGATGGCGCCGATTTGTAACTACAAATTTTTAAAAAAATTTATCAATGCTAGGCCTAATTATGTTACTGATTACAATTTATGTTGAATCGAATGATTATTTCCTTCAACTTAAATGTATTTTTGTCTGAAACTGGGTTCTGATACTGATAAAGTGTTGTTGTTTGGTGAAACTAATATTAGAAATAACCGTAGGTGTACGAGCCAGGGGCCTGAGGGGGCGGGGGGGCAGTTGCCCCAGCATTCTTTTGGTCAAGCTGACTTTTTGGGCTGCGATGGATCAAGTGGACAAAAAAATTATTTCATCAACTTGGCAAAATAAAGATTAAAGTGCCCTAAATCTAATTTTATGGGCTGGAATAGCAGGAAAACGCGTTTGCCGCCGTCAAATAATCCAAAATTTTCTTGGGGGGTCCATACAAAATCTGTTTGACAGGTAGGCTTGATGGTTGGTATTTCTAAGAAACTTGTGTGTAACAAAAATGAGTTGGTAAGTGTAAATCAAAGCCGTACAATAACACTGTAGCAGTTATCTGAAGGACGTAAACTTTTTTTCAAGAAAATTCTTGCATATATCTGCATTTTTAGGGACTGAAACAGTTAGTTATAGGCTAGTGCTAGTGTAAAAGTTATTATGTTTTAAGTATCAATGAGGCTAGTTAACACTGTCATAGATTAGCAATAACAATTGTTAATGCTGATAAGGTCTTTATGTTTTTACATCGTTAGTCCAAATTTTAAAAAGTTAAAGCAGTCAAGAAGATTTCACTATCAGCAAAATCTGGCAACATGGATTATTTCAATCCAGCTCTTCTTTTGGAAGGCGTTGTTATGTATAAATCTGTTGCTGTGGGAACCCCACAAAGGTATGTTGATAAAAGCATCGTTTAAGTTGGTCCAAACTACACACAGGAATACAGAATATTAAAACTTAAAAGGTACAACTTGCAAAACTTAAAGTTTGAAGACCATACTCAATGAATTACCGGTAATAACTTAATCTTGTCAAAAATATATTAGACTCGAGGACAAACAGTCAGTTTTATTTGTTATAAAGTAGGATGCTACAAATAGGTAATGTTTCCTGCAGGTAGTGAAAATATATGCATGAATGTTACAAGGTAAGAAAATAGTATACTGCCAAATACATGTAGCACATTTCTAGGCTTCACATGTCAAGCTCTAGAAAAAATTTTCTTTGATCAATTTATCAAAGCAATATTTTTACTTGCCTGTATTTTATTCAAATAATTGATGTTTTATTTTTCTATTCATCTTTTTAAAGACCATCACTTGCCGACCAACAGAAGATTGGTTTCTTTAGTTTGGATCGTGGATCACAAACTGATGTTACCGAGGTTCTTGACTTGAAGGAAATGACTGATGTCATCCAAATCTTACTTCAGGTAGGCATTTTACATAATTTGCCCATGCCCCATACTTTAATGTCACCCCATCTGTTTGTCCACAGTTTCTTGTTTACATGTGTGAGACGACAACTACCACAAGATCTTTCTAAAATCTAAGTAGATTAGTCAGCTTTCTAAAAAGATGACCTTATGATATTTGTTGACAATGGGGAACATTCCTTGTTATGAAACAATGTTAATATTATTTGAAGATTTTAATTTTTATTTGATCTTCTTGGAATTTTCTTAATTAGATGCACTTGTTCCCCATGTCACTAACAATGTGTGGGAGAGTAGGAACTAGGAATGTATAAGTTGTATTTACATTCATCCAACAACATTAAGATGACATTACTTGAAACTTACCGTTAACTTTACAGGATGTAGAGACATTGAGAAAAGATATCAATGTAACAAAACATGTGATGCAGGCAGATTATGAATCAAAACTGCAAGAAAAATCTCTTGATCTGTAAGTGCGTTTATTGTTTAATATTATTATTTATTTATATACCATTATAATCATTAAAAAATCCAGTAATTGAAAAAACAAACTATTCTTCACCCTGTAAATGTGGAATTAGCTTGCAACAAAATGGAATTGGCCATTGTTTTAAACAGAAAATCATTGGTCCTAAACAAGATTTTTGACCAAACAAATGTTAACTATTTCAATTTATCTATGTATCAGGTATTGTAGAATTAATGAGAAAGTTGCTGGTTTGGAAAAAATGCATGATGAGGTGAGCATATATAGATTAACATTTTATGGTGATCCTGAACTCTATACTGGAGGCATATTCTAATTACATATTCTAGTTATTTCCCTTTGGGATTAAGGACTTGGTAATCCTTGAGCTTAACTTTCTGACAAATCACGAGTAGTTTGATGAAGAAACTAAAGTATGATTATACCTGATTGCGCAGTGCGCTACATATTTATGTCTCAGTAATTTCATATTCAGCTATAAACTTACATTGTTTACATTTTTGTTCATATCTGGAATTTCCTTGCTTTTATTTCAGAGAATTCAGATGATTCGTAAAGCCTATAGACAACAATTGTCAGACGCAATAGCTAGAGTTGCAGTTTTATATAATGTAAGGTTTTGGTTGTTAAAACCACTAGGACAGCACATTGTCAAAGGATTTACTTTTTCCCACAAGTCATTTTTTTTTTTAATTGAGATTGGCAAGATACTCCTTTTTTCCCTAAGAATGACATTTTTTTTAGCATTATCCCAATTTTAGAAAGAAAAAAAAAATTAACAATATTGTTAATGATTATTAGTTCCATTTTTTCTTGATGACATATTGACCTGTCTTGTGTTGAGTGGATGTTAGATTCTTTCACTCAATCCCCATAATGCATGAATCTCAGTAAAAACCATAATGCAAATTTAGTATTTGAAATAAACAGTATTTATTTTGAGAATATTATATAATGTAAAAAGCATAAATAATAGGATAAAAAAACAAGCCAAGTGGACTTCTATTAATTTGCTTCCTTCTCTAGTTTGGGTGTATAATAATATGTACAATACAATGTATTTTGAATTATAACAATTTTTACAGAAAAATTTAGAGAGAAAGATAACTAAAGAGAAAAAGAAACAGGATAGAGAAAGTGGTAAAATAGATGAAAAATACCGGGATCTTCAAAATCAGATACAGAAAAATGAAGCTGTTATTCACATGTTGCAACTTCAGTTACAACAGTATCAACAGAATGCTTCTTTATCTGATGATAAATTGGTAAAAACAATATTTTGTTTTTTAAATACACTAATAGTGATAGAGTAATTAGATAGATGTTATAGAATATGCAGATAAATATATTATGAACTTTTATTTTAGGCATACTTATAGTGTGTATATTAATGTAGTAAATAGAGTATATTTTGGGTATTGCATTTATCAGGGATGGACTGAGAAGAAGTCTGTCAGTATAGTATTGTTCGGGGCCCCTAAAATAAAGAAATTAATGTTATTACATAATTTGTGGCCCTTTTTATTCTTGAAATTTTTTGGATGAATCTGAAAGCAAAGCAGTCTTTGGGGTTTAGTAATCCGGATATGCATACTCTAGAAAGTCAGTTTTTAAAAAATGTCTCTCATGTCTATCCCTTGTATATGTAAAGTAGAGAAAATAGTTTTGTGTATTGATTTATCTAGTTAAAGTAATTATTATTAGATGCATTTACATACATTGAATTAATAACTGTAGTGTAGATATATGTAGATAACAAATGATATTTATTATAGAGTCAAGGCAGAAATTCCTCATCTGTTGTAATGGTGGTAAAGAGATATTTTATACAACCTATACTTATATATATCTATCTTTAAATTTTACAATAACAGATACAATCTAATTCCTATGTATTTATAATAACAAATACAGTCTTATTCCTATCTCCCTTTACCCAAACTTTATTCCTGTATGTCTTTAATTACATTAACATATAATATACAACCAATTAAATTTCTATCTGTTTCCAATCACTTTCTTTTTTCTGTGTGTCTAATCAAAATAACAAATATTGTTCTTGTTTGCCTCTCATCACAATAGCAGATGCAACTTGTTCCTTCTTTTGTCTCTAATCACATCAACAGATACAACCCAATTACCTGTCTCTAGTAATGACATAATTCTACAACCTACTTTTTACCTGTCTCTATTAATGACAGAAACAACCTAATTCTTTTTCTGCCTCTAATCACAATAATAGATACAGCCTAATTCTTATACTGTCTCTAATTACAATAACAAATACAACTGAAGTCTAATTCTGATCTGTTTCTAATCACAATAAAAGAAACTGCATGTCTACTTCCTGCCTATCTCTATCGCAATAATCGTCTAATTCCAACATTTTATTTTAATCATTACAATAATCTCTAAACTGTTGAAGATCATGGATGTAGAGAGATTAATTTACTTCAGAATATAATATAACTGCTCTGTATATCAATACTTTTTTTTATACTTAGATCTGTCTAGTTACATAATAAGAACAACAGCTTTGACTTTCCAAATTTCTCTTTATGTTTGAGATAAATGTGGACTTATTAACTTCTTAAACCTTTGAATTAGTTTATACACCCATTAAACATACATTATATATGCTAGAGCTAAATCTGCCTATTCCTCCATAAATGTTACATAAACTATTTATTAGATAATTAATTAAAGACTTTAATCAACTCTCAATGCCATCTTATGTGTCTAATTTTCACTGAATTTGACTGTATTTGAATCCGATCTACCAAATGGATAATGTTTTTTAAGTAATATTTCTGCATAGCCTCGGTCATCATTACTAAAATCATTAATGTAAAGAGTAGTCTCGATTATCCAGTGTTGTGATTTAATTACAATGGCTGTTCAGCGGCATATTTGAATCTAATCCAGCTTACATCGAAAGGCTAGCCTTGACATCGAGAGTTTATTATGGTCTGGATAAGTTAATTAATGTCTAATTGATAATTTAGATAACATTTCAGGCCTAAAGAAAGACACGTAATAGGCAGATTTTGCTCTTGCATAATCGAAGAGTGACGTCGCCTGACCAACATCATGAGTTTTATTTAGATTTTCCACTTTCCCATACTGTTAAAGAGGATTATTGATTAGAAATATTGTAATAAACTATTTTGTATCTCTTTTTCTTTTCTCTGAATAGTTAGAAGAGTCACTAGGTTCTCTTTCACCTGAAATAAATCATGAAGCGGAAGAATTACGAGAACAATTAGAAAATATGGAGAACAAATTGAAACGTTCCGAAGATCAGGTTGTTAAAAGAAGTGAAGAAATTTTCAAACAAGGTAAAATATTGAAATGTTGACTTTGTGAATATGATTGTATTTTATCACAAGTATGATTTTGTTTATTTTTTAGAAATTAGAAAGGACAACGAACAGTGAGCTTTGATGGCTCAAAACAATGACTTCACATATGAAACAATAGGCTATATATCACATCAAATCAAACATTTTGAAACAATATAGATCTCTCCAAAACAAACCATGTATGTAATCATTAACTCTCAGATGCATATGGTTAAAGGGTAGGTAACTGTATGCTAAAATGTTCAAATTGACCAATATTTCTCTTTGTATTATCAGCTAAAGAGATGGCTGCTATAAAAGAACAACTACAGAGAGAGAAAAATCTAGTCATGCAGGTTAGAAATTAACGATTTTAAATAAATTCATGGTTGTTTTTTTAGCACTGATGCAAAAATAAGAACCATCACAACATTTAAACAAGAAATCCTTATTCTCCAGTAAAAATTGACAGACTCGTAATTTTTTTCAAAAAGAGAGACAGAGAAATGGTGTTTAACGTCCACTTGACACAAACTAGGTCATTTCGGGACTATTTTTTTGGGAAAGAATCATATATATTATTTTGCAACACAAAGTTCTACCTTGAAATCCAAACGTTCTGAAACAATTTTCTATTCTTTTAGAAAATAAAAAATATTGTAGTAGAAGTCGGCGATGAATACTTTGTAATTTAAACTTGAAAAAAATAATTACAATAAAACCATTTCAAAGCGGACAAGATGGTATAAAATTTTATTTAAGATTATATTTTTGATGTCCTATATTTTCCAGTTACAAAATGACAAGTTAGAAATGAAGCAATCTATGGAGAGTGATAAAGCCTCTACTAAAAGAACTGTAAGTTTGGTTTTGTGCTTCTCTTAATAATGATTATGATGATATATTGTAATTAGTGTTTTTGATAGTAATAATAGAATAATGTATTTTAGTGTTGTTAATAGTAATTATAGAATATAGTAATTAGTGATATAAAAGAAGATCTATGGTGTAATTTGTTTTGGTGCATTTATCTGGAGATACGTTGGCATTTGAAATAAGAGTAAGCTGTGGCATCTGTCTGGTTAATAATCCACACTGCATTAATTTCATATGCTCATCTTTATTAGTCCAAATGGAGCAGAAACGGAAGTACAAAAATACATTTCATTTCATTTCTGTTAATAAAAAAGAGATTTTGATTTGACAAATAACTTATAAGTATTTTAGACCTAATAATATAGATGAAACAAACGAAATGTACCGGTATATATATAATACAGTAGGGCATATCCACATGGCCAACTATCATTAATACATCACCTGAATAAAAACACCTCAGATATCCTAAATTTTGTGTTGATCTAATTTGTTTAAATGTAGTCAGACCTGCTTCTAAAACAATTAAATTTGATTTATTAAACCAACACTTCTAATTTGACCTGTGTGAAAGATGTTTTGAATATAAAGATCATTGTTTTAGTTATAATTTTATTTCAGGATGAGGAAGAGGTTATTTATTTTTAATACTCTCAACACACTTTATTGATTGGATTATTCTCAGCACTTTGTTAGTGCTTTGTTTAATCTCACTTCAATGAATTTTGTTCTATCACAATTTGATAATCACTATAACTCTTTATTAATTAATCTCGCTAATTTACACAGGGCTCAACTTTTTAGTTAAACTCCAGGAATATATAAACGTCATCAAGTTTATATATTTAGACCTCTCGTTCAACTGAAAAGTTTTATAAACAAGAGCCCCTTTCCCTTCCCATGATGTATTGACCTGTCTGCGATTCTTTTGATTATATGTGTGAGTGTGGCTGCATTAGCTTACTTCTGTGAATCCATCTTCTTTGCATTTAGTGAAATGATCCTTGACAATCACCATACAATCAGTATACTGAATCGGCATACTTTTTTACTTTAATTTTCTTGTAATGTTGAATAATTCAGAGAATGTTCATTGAGGTCCCTCTATATGTTCACTCTCAACAGTTACAAGAAAATAACAATAAAATTAATACCAGTTGCAAGTTTTATGTTTTGCTATTATTTGAAAATTTAACCTTGAAATAATTAATCCAAAATGTAATTGGATGATTAATGTTTCAGAATAACTTATTTTCAGTTTGAAGCCTACAATTGATTGCATGCTAACCCGTTGCTAACCAATCTCAGTCTTAAAAATTGACATGATATGTGTTTGAATTAATTGCTGATTCTTGAACATTTGCAAAAGACTTTTATTCATACTTTTCCCTTTCATACACTTCCAGGGATAATTTGGCTTATCTTTCATTCTTCTTATATGATGTATTGACATCCACATGCTATAGCATACAAAATCACTTTCTTTGCTAAAATGATCATTTAAAGAGGATCACAAAATACATTATATTTGAAATTGTACACTAATATTTAAATTTTAGAAAGATAACATTACCTTGTAAATCCAATTAATAAAGGACAGAAAGTCTAACGATCCTCCCTGAAGTTGATAATGTATAAATTGACCTGTTTGTTGCTAAAAGTACATTTCTGGTGGTTACTTTTATCTAGGCTGATAGACAGAAAAGGGAAATGGAGAAAATATTGGAAGAAAAATTAAGAATAGCTAAAGAAGAGGTAAGAAATTTTTAAAATATTGAACTATAACTTGATGTAACAATTTTTATATCCCCACAATTAATGAGGACTATATTGTCAGCACCTTTGTGCTTCCAATTTTTCTTGTGACCACTCTTAAGGTGTGAGCTCTTTTCTTTTTTAAAAAAGTTGATAAAAACAGTTTACTGGGTCAAACGGTAGACCTGTATCAAAATTCAGCATTTTTCAATGGTAGCTTCTGCTATGGTTACTAATTTATAAAATATTGTAAACACAATACAGCTCATACACTTTTAAGTGTATTTGGAAGAACCTTATCGATTTTCAAGACTTTCCTGTCATGAATTTTAAAGACATTTTGTAGAGTTATTCAAGTCACACTTTGAATTTTGAACATTGTGAATACAGGAAAAGCTTGCTTGAATATTTTAAATTGATTGTTAGGGTCTAAGTAGAAATCCTTTTGAATTTAAAGATCAGCAACTGATTTATGTAATCTAGTGAATGTTTTACAGGTCAGTGTTCTCAAATAAATTTTTGAAAAGTAAATTTGATTGTTTATTGGGGTATAATTGTATATTAGGGTGGGACACAGGTCATAGTGTTTTGGTTTTTTTTTTTTAAACTGATGGAGAACTGAATAGTAAATAAACCTACATATTATTTCCTTTCTAATTTTGTGTCTAGATTAATGCTGCAGCCGCAAAACAGGCTAAAGATGCTGAAGCCATGGAAAGTCAAAGAATCACAGAGTTAATGGAGCAAAATAAGTTATTAGAGGCACAGTTACTGAAGGTATACAGATTTTAAGAGAATTGGCATTGGACACATGTTAAGCAATAATTATTTGTAAAATGACACATCTAGCTGCTTTTGTGTTAAAAGAATTGTCTGATTAATGTAGATGGCACTTACCTTTTATTATGTAGATTAAGCTTCTCAATTCTTAGTCCTAGGGTGTAGTGCTCAAAGCAGGATATCTGAGACACTTGATTCCACTTTCATATTTGTTTGGAGAGCTCTTATATATTTTAAAATCTAATTTTAGTAATAATTTATCATCATGTGACTTTTACTAGCCTATACTGCTTATTATATAACATCTGCTTTGTTTAAGGAATACCACAACCAGGTCCGTGGCATGATTAGCCAAAAACATTTTCATTAGTCCACTCTCAGATACCTAGCTAAATATAATGATTATTCAGCTTAATTTTTACGTATTCTTTCAGGAAAAATCCAAACTACCTGCTACAACAAAACCAGAGGTAGAAAAAAGTGTTAATCTCACCAGTGAATCTGCTCTTAAAGAGGAAATAGCAAGGTATAACTGGATTTGAAATACGACAAATAATAAGGCCTTTATTTTTATGTGGATTAATTGGAGAATCTCTCTTAAGATCAAACTGAATGTGTTTTCTGTTAATGTATGTACCTTTATGTATATTTCTATTTTTTCAGATTAAAGAAAGAAATAGAAAGAATACATAGAACATGGGAGAAGAAATTTGCCATTTTACAACAAAGGTAAGCTTGCAAAATATTTGATAATAGGACTCTCTTTTGTTATAGAATCTGGGTCATAGAGTTCCTATTGGATATTCAAGGAAAAAGATTTAAAGTTCATATGAGATAATAATTCTTGTCAATTTATCATTTCTTTTATGTGTTTAACTATATGGACAGAAAAATATTTGGATTTTACAATTGTTTAATTTTATATTAGTCTGAATGTCAGTATGTATTTTTAACCCTTTAACCTCTGTTACCCTCCTATTTTACATATAATAATCTGATGCTTCTTTATTTTAGTTTACATGCTTTAAAAGATGAAAGTTATTTACGTCAAACATTACAAAGACAAGCAGCTAATTTACATCATGCAGCTGTTAGTTATGCTGTAAGTAAAACAGTCTTACTCACTGGGGAAATTCACTTGAAACTTCAGAAATTTGGTTTTCTCAATTTTACAAACTGTGACAATCATGTAAACACAATATTTAAGGGTGCAAATTAAACGTAAAATTATCTCCATCTATTGACACAGCAAAAATGTGTTTAAAACATTTAATGATTTTGTGGATCATTTATTATCCTTAATTACAGGTGTGAGGAACTTGATTGTGTAACATTCTTAAATCATATCAGGCCTTTCCCCTACCCCTCCCCCACACCATATATAACATTTTCTCAGAATATTATAATTTAAAAAATGATACCGTAAATTCAGGAGAATGAGATGATATAGGGGCCTGGTGATAGGGATTATTAAGACAATAGTTAAGGCGAACACAGATGATGGAACATTTATGAAGACGAAAAAAACACAGAACAAATATTTCTTTTCAGTAGACGATGAAGATGGTAACGTAGACAAACAAATATTTTATTTCGAACAATAAGTCAAGCGCTATCATATCGCCACAGCTGATGAACATGGTAAAACTGATGAACAAATGTTTTTGCTCAAACGTGATTTCAAAATTGCTTGTTACTGTTTTTTGGCTTCATCAGGGATAAAAAATTTTAACATGTTCGATTTCACGAACATTTCAGAACATTTTTGTTTGTGTTTTTTAAACCTGCAGACAACAAACAAATTGATTGGAAAACAATGTTTTCATGAATATTTGTCTAAAATGTTCCATCGAGTGGGTTTGACTTTAAGGAGACCGTATTCTCGTCAAAATTAAATAAGCATAAATCCAACAGTATAAGGTAATTATAATGTTTATTTCTCTGTTTATATTTAGGTTGATAGTCCAGTAGGTATAGTTCCTGCTAGAATACCATCAAGTAATAGTAGAAAACCACTGGTATGTACTGTATTTATCTCACTTGTTCATCTATTGTGGCATGTCTCTTTAAATTTCTGAATATTTAATCATATTTACAGAGATTCAGTTATAGTTTACAAGAACTTTCTTGAACAATTGAATCAAGATCGATAAGAGTTTTTTTTATCAAGCACTTATAAGTTGAAAATCACTCCCTATGATTTCCATATTTTATTCTATATTATCATTGACAACAGTTACTGTATGTAAATGTGCTACTATGAAGAATCTAAATCTAGTAATCCAAGTACCTTATGAAATAAGGAGTCACTCTCCTTATTATGATATTTCTCTCCTTATTTTTCAAATCCCTTACCTTGTCCAAACAAATCCCTTATCTTGTAATCCAAGTACCTCATAAATGAAAGGATTCACTCTCCTTATTTACGAAATGCCTTACCTTGTCCAAACTAGAGGAGATTTTTTAGGAGAGTGCTTTTTGATTTTTGCAAATTAATGAGAGCTCATTTCAGCTCACCTGCCAAATATACTAAACAAATGACTTTCTCTCTTGGCTACATACTTATAACCCTACTTGGTTATAATGTATTAAAGCATTTTAAAACTCAGAATATATATATATATGGAAATGAGAAAACATTTAACGATACTGGTTAATCTCTTTTAAAGCCGGATATTGCTAGACACAATAAAAGTGGTCGTAGTAATGGTAACCATGGAGATAAGAATGCTGGAGGAGATAAAGATAATATATCCTATACTGTATCAGCTCCTAGTGGTAGAGGAACAACTATACTCTCTGTTGAAGGTTTGTATTTTATATGCTCATTGTTATTTATTGATAATTTGTCAGATGTTAACTTTTGTTAAGATTTTGATGTGGTGTAAAGTGTATGACATTATGAAAAAAACATGTCTATTTTTATGGTTACACCTCCGGTGTGAGGGAGTAGAATTTTGTCCTTTCGTTACAACTGCTAAAAGATTTGTTATGTGTCAAGCAAAAGGGAAAGCACCATCTCATTGACTAGACACCTGTATTTTAAAAAATTCTGAAGGACTTTTTTTTACCATAATGGGACACTCTCTCTATATATATATACAAAATATAAGATAACTTTTTAGGCTATATTTCCTATCAAAATGAAATTTTTACATTATAATAAAAAAAAATAAAAAATTTATTTTAGAGAATCAAATCATGTCTGATGAAGATGGTCAAGATATTCCTATTGATGTCAAACCTTTACCTGCTCCTCCTCGACCTGCTCTCAGGTAATTACATTTACTAAACTATCTCTCAAACTCAACATTCTCTCAAGTAATTATAAACTATATCTCTACATACTCAATCTGCTCTTATAATTATATAAACTACCTCTACATACTCAATCTCCTCTCACTATCCCACTATCCTGCTCTCGGGTAATTACATTAACTATCTCTACATACTCAACTTGCTCTCATGTAACAATAAAATTAACTATCTGTAAATACATAACTTGCTCTCAGGTAATTACTTAAACCATCTTTTCACATTAAACCTAATTTCAGATGATTATAAAAACTATCTTCACATACTTAATCTGCTCTCATTAATCTCAACCTAATTGAAATTTTTTGTATCAACTACAAATTTCAAAATCAATTTTTTTTTCTTTTGCATTTGTACTGTATTCTTCTTTTCATTTTCTTTAACAGGACTGCAGCTGAAAGTGAGGATGTAGATGGCCGCCCATCAACTGTATCACATGTCGTTATTCTGCCATCTGCTGAAGTTTAATATTTTGTCTCTAGATATACATATACAGCATTTAATTGTACAATTTATGTGAATAATCATTTGTAAATTACCATTAGCTTGGCTAAAGAGCCTTTGTGTTGACTAATGCTGCTGGTTTTCACGTTTGAACGGTCATTGGAATCCAATAGTTTCTATCTTATAATCACAAGTTTATCTGTTGATAGTCTAAATATTGGAGTAATATATGCGAGCTCTATGAATTCATTATCAAATTTACAGTATATATTTTAATTGAAATTTGATATAATATAAATTTAAGGACTATTGTAGCCAAAACTTTGCTCAAGATAAAACATATCTCTGTTAATTTAGGTGTTGAGGGTATTGAGCCATGAAACACATTATCTAATTTAATCAACCAAAATGGTATTTTGTGGGTACAGTTGTATTATGCCACCCCAACCCCTTTAACTTATCATATTTATTTGAACTGTCAAAAGTATGTGGATGCTTTAATTATTAAATAAACCTAAACAGCATTATATTTTAATTTAAAGATTTTCTCTGTGATATGTAAATAAAATGATTTATTGATTATGTTATGATAAAATTAGTTTTTTTGAATTTATGTGCAAGCTTGTGTACTCTGTTAAAAAAGGTTCCAAGTACTGAAGGCAAAAAATCGAAATGGTTTTCAATAAGAGAGAGAGAGAGCGAGAGAGAGAGAGATAGAGAGAGATGGGGTTTAAGGTCCACTGGACACAAACTAGGTCATTTTGGGACTAACATGGTTTCTTTTTTTTTTTTCAACAATTTCGCTTGTGCGTATTGGTCTTTAGCAGTGGGAGGAAACCAGAGTGTCCGGAGGAAACACACGAGGTTGAGAAGGCGCCGTTATCTCCATGCCACATACGCTTACACCAGGGCTCGAAACCACAGCTGCAAGCCAGAGGTGACCGGCCAGCTAGGGGTCGAAGCGCGACACTCTAGACCACTAGGCCATCCCAACCCCCCAGTTTTCAATAACGACTTTGACCAAATGGCATAAGAAAATAATGACTCAATACCCATCAGATTTTTTTACATGTAGTTAGTTTCAGGATGCAGGTTTAATCCTCTGATTGTATGACAGTGTTGGATGGCTGAATGGTTAGTATGTGCGCGCTGTATAATGAAGTCTGTCATTGACGTGGTTTTGATTCCCCGGTTGTATGTGACAAGGAGTAGGGTTGTCTGTCCAATCTCGTGGGTCTTCTCTGGGCCCTTTGGTTTCCTCCCACTGCTGAAGACCTCTACATGCAAGTGAATTATGGAAATAACATTGAACCATATGTTAGTCCCAAAATGACCTAGTTTGTACCAACTGGACGTTACACCCATTTCCCTCTGATTGTATGTGACAAAGACTAGAGTTGTCTTCCTCACCTCATGGTTTCATCAAGGTTCACAAAGTGTCCTGAATATATACCATGTACTCTTGAAGTGTCCTAGTTGCTTTGTATTCTGTCAATAAAGGACATTATTGGTGCCAGTTTTTATCACATACGTGATAGGACTGGTTATTTATTATCATTGAGCTGACATTGGTTGCAATAATTTCTGTGTTAAAATTATATTTCAAATGTGTTTGACCATCATCAATAAATAAAACAAACCTCACTATTTAATTCAGGACACGCCTGAATTGTGTTTTTGGATGCAATTCCAACAGTCATTAATCAATGAAACTTTCACGATCAAACAATATATGGAAACCATCATAATACAGAAATGACACTCTACTTTTAATAGGAACTATATACACATAAATAAGAAATACATCTGAAGGAACTCTGTGAAAAAAAAAATCAACAGCACATCTGTTTGGTTTTTTTTTCAATGTTTTTATTGTTTTAAACATAAACAGAATTTAACATTCTAAACAAATAAATCTTTTATCGTGATCAGCATATGATGGAAATATAGGACACACATTTAAACACAATCAAGATTTATTTTATATTTACTCTTTACAAGACAACCACATATACATTGTATATGAATATTAACTTGCTCTTTCAAGAACACCTGATGCCACCTCTCATATTTAAGAAGTTCCCACAGCTAGCAATAATTGTAGTACTTTTGTCTTATAACAAGAGACACAACACAGGACAGTGACAGTTAATTCCCTATTTTATCAGAAATATAAACTAATCTGAAATCATTTATGTTTAAACCCCACAATATATTGGTATTGCAAAAAGAATATTTGAAGAGCTCTTTCTAAAATTAAGAAATACCATATTAATCTTCACCTTATCTACTTAAAACCAAGATTATTTTCTGTACATTTATCACACATAGTGGAATTTACTTTTTACTGTGATCATGCGTGTAAATATATAGGGTGATATAAAAAAAATTCTAAAGAAACCAATTGCATTCGCATGATTGTTAAAGCATCAAATAATATTTTGCACCAGAAAATGGTCCTCATGCTACTCATCATGTTGTTGTTCTTGGGTAAGAAGCTCTTCCAGAAAAAGCCAAAGACATCAAAAAGTCACATACAATTGGCATGAAACTTGCAGGGGGGTATTCTTACCGTTCCACTGGGCAAGAATCAAATAATTTTTTGTAAAATACCAAATGAAATACTATTTTAAAACTATTGATGTCACTGACATTTTCCCTAAATATTTGAAATGACATTATCCAATTTCATAAAAGAACTCTTCAATTGTTGCATACATATTTTCACATTTAACAGGAAAAAAACTAAAAGCTGAAAAAATAATTTCTATATTTAAAGAAAAAAAATATACAAAATACACGATACAAAAATTGTATGATAGGAATAATAAATATACATCAAAAAGCTAGATTACACAATAAGTTAGCATACTCTGTTACATTGTATCTTATAAATGAATATCTTCTTACACAATTATCCCCAATCAAATCTCTTATATATTTCTAATATATTTAACCCCCTTTCAAATAGCACAGCCATATCTTTTATTTTGTAAATGCTGATATGAAAAATTTAAATAATTTAAAAAAAAAAAAAAAATGTTGGTTTCTGGATAAAATCTCGAAATAAAAATTACTTGGATAACAAATGTTTTCTCTAAAATTATCCATCTTATAACTTTACATACGAAGTGCTCGCTTCCAGAACGCAATAAACAGAATTTTCGAAACTAAACAGTTGATTAGCAATATAGTGGATACAGTTACTATGCAACCTGCTACAATATTGGCATTGATATTCAAATGGCAAAATTTCTACTAAATTAATATACCAAGGGCTTACTATTCAATTGTGATTTATAATTTAATGTCTGTCATTCAATGGAAACATTACACTCTCTAAAATAACTTTTTGTGTGTGAAACAGTTGACCCTCTGACCTACTAGTTGTGTGTTTATTACACAATTTTGGTCTGTGATTTAATTTATCAATACTGAGGGTTTGAATAGATAATAATGACTGATGTATCTTAGTCTTCAAATCTTATATATAAATTTAGTCATTTTGACTTTTAATCACATAATACGGCATAGTGTTTATTGCGCTTTTTTCAATAAATATTAATAATATTTTCTAAATTAGACCCACCCCATCACAAACATCTGCATTAATAATACTCAAAATATACAATAGCATTTGCCCTATAATCAGGGATCATATATAAATATGTGTACAAAATTTAAACTGCATATAAAAATCTGACATAGAACACAGATCTACTGTAAGTTGTGTCCATAATCCTATATTTGGGGTTAAGTTTATGGTACCGATTGGGGTGCTGAGAAAATTGAAGAAGTAAAAGGTACTTATTTGGAACAGTTTGAAGGAAATAAATAATATTGTCAAAAAGGGTTTACTGACTTTCAAATTATACTGCAACATTCAATATGAAAACTACTACTTCAATTTAAATCAGAACACAAATGGTGATTAGTGAATTTTCTTAATATCTATTAACCTTAACAAAGTATTCACCCATAATAGGCTCTTCACCGGCTTTACAAAAGGTTTACAAAATTTATGTTCCAAAGATATATTTCTTTACTGTGTAATTACCGATCAAAACTTTCTGAAAATTATTTGTCTTTTTTAATGAAATATATTTAAAGAAGTACATTACAAATATACCAGACCTGTGAATGGACCAGCGCTCATTTAGTCTCTACAAAAACAAATATTCAAAAGAGTGTGTTCAACATTAAATGAGAGAACTATTTTACTTTTCCTGTTCATACAAAATATACTTATCTACAAAAGAAATAATATCTAAAGCTTAAAAGTTATTCGGCTATAAAGAAAAGACTGATCAGCAAAAGCTTAAACTAATGAAAATATTATTGTGTGGCTTCAATTTGATAAAACTGGAGTTCTGACAAAATTTCCTATTCAGAGCTATTATTTTTACGCCATCTGTGAAATACATATACAAAACAATATATAATTCAGATTCAAGCAATATATACACAAAGAACAAAATAACAAACAATATATAAACAAACAAAATATACATCAATAGAGGATGAGTGACTTTCCCCAATATAAATATGTTAATGATGATGTTATTGTATCCTTAACAGAATCATATCGATTTAGCAACAATACAAAATATCATAAATTTCATGATGGCAAATCAGCCAAAATCTAAGATCAAAGTTTAGTTTCTGCTCTCCCTAACCTTAAATGACACTTTTTGTGTTCATAAAATAATAAGCAAGAAAAGAAGGCAATTGGCAGAATTCTGATATTTATTTGGTCAAATGACTAGTTTCATTATTCAAGACATCTTTCATACTCCAAATTCATGTACTGCATTTTGACTTATGGTTATGGCTGATTGACCATTGTGAAATCTCCATGTGGTGTAAATAAAATATTGCATACCATAATGGACTTTGTACACTGAATGAAGTAAAGAATGAGGATACTACTACATGTGTAAAGCGAGACAATCAATTCCTATTTAACAAATTTCTGCATTCATCAGTCCAAATCCTTATAATGTGATATGATATGACTAAAATTAATTGTTTTATTTTTATTTAAAGCCACTAATCGTCAGGTACATATCAAATTTTACGGCTTTATTCACACTAAAATGTAGTCAAATTGATCATTTAGAAATTAACCATTTACAAAATCTGTCCAATGACAATCAGAGACTTTAAGAAAAAAGCTTTAGAGAGAGAGATAGAAATGGGGTTTAACGTCAACTCAACACAAACTAGGTCATTTCGGGACTAACATATGGTTTAATATTATTTCAATAATTCGTTTGTGCGTAGGGGTCTTTAGCAGTGGTAGGAAACCAGAGTTGAGAAGGCGCCCCTATCTCCATGCCACATACGCTCACACCAGGGCTTGAAACCACAGCCGCAAGCCAGAGGTGACCAGCCAGCTACAGGTCGAAGGGCGGCACTCTAGACCATTAGGCCACACCCCCCCCCCCCCAAAAGCTTTAGGGATTTCCTGTAATATTGAGTCACATAAATCCCTCTTAACCAACAGACTAATCTGCATAGTGTAATGCCTCAGTATACTAAGAAAACTTAAAAGTCGATTTTTTTATTTTACAGTCCATGTAAATTATTTATGTAATATTTTATTCCAGTTCAATATGTCAGTGAGCAACTGAAGTTTATTGACTGACCAACTCCCTATAGTTTTAGATATCACTAATGGCGAAACAACAAATATTAAAGAGTTCGTTTATACAACAATTACACTAATTTATTACTAATGATCTGAACTCGTACCAACCGGTTTTGTCTCTGGTAGATGAGGGACAGACTCACAATTCCACATTTGTAAGTTCCAACATTTGTCAAAAAAAATAGCTACCGGTATATATGGAAAAAAGGGAAGAAACTTTTAGACTACTATTTAAAAAAAATATGATTGACACACCTTGATGAATATGTCTCAGTAAATGAATTGCTTTTTAAAATGGTGGATTTTGTTTTGTAGAATTGTAAATAATATGCCTCTATATTTAAATGCTGAAATGTGAATCCTATACCATTTTTCCTACACCATGGATTGTTTTATATGACTAGTATCAATTAACATTTGAATGTTTGTTAATGATCATTTATTTCAATTGTGCAATGAATGAATCAACATTAGTTTTTAATTAAACAGGCATCATGCAAGAGCAAAATCTGCCTATTGCAGGCCTTACTTTATGAGTTAAATGTTATAAATTGGGATCATGAATTCAATTGCTCAATGAATGAATCAACATTAACTTTTTTAATTAAACAGGCATTATGCAAGAGCTAAATCTGCCTATTGCAGGCCTTTTTTTATACCTTAACTGTTATATAAATTATTAAAGTTGCATTCCCGGGTACAAACTGGGTGATCTGATGATATATTAGGACTAAAAACATATTCAAACTAATTAATTTATCATAATTTTGCTTCAAATCCTTCTTAAAACACTAATTGCCAGGTATACCCTGCTATAAAAATCGATCAAAAGAGGCCACGTTTGCGTTAGGGGATTACCCCTCTCCGTACCTATGGCAACGACGGGCGAAAACTCATTGCATACACAAGATGCTGTTGTCTGTAATCGCTGACTATTTATTACAAATATTGAATCCTAATTAAATTCTAGGGTTATCCACTACTTGCGCCTTTTCCAGTGATTGTACGTCTTAATCTTTATAGAGTTTATCAACATGTACACAAAGCGCTCAATGTACTTGTGCAGCCTTCGACGTCACGCGTGGGGATGGGATAGCCCTAATCGTTGGGCCGTTGATGAGGGGAACCCTTACATTTTTGTCCTGTATACGCTCCATGAGTGTTTTTCAGAGAATCCAGTATTTTTCTAGTAAGATCATATTCCTGAAGCAATGGCGCGAGAAATCCTTTCTTACCATTGCTGGATATAAGTCATATTCTTGAAATTGGGCGGGGCGTGTCTCTTTTTAACGTCCAATCAAATCCCTCCTCTCTTTTGGCATTCGGCATAATTTTCAAAATGGCTGACGAAGAAAACATGTTGGCTCTGGATAATCGAGCATAATAAATTTCGCGGGTTATGACGTAAACAAGTCACGATTGTCACTAGATACATTGCGATAACATATTTTGAGGTCTGGTTAACCAAGATATTGTTTTTTACAATGTAGGTCATTGGTTGGTAATGGCACTACTGACTAATAATAATTTAGCACAACAATGTTCACTCAAGATAGCAGTGCGAAGTGGATTAGTTCTAATCAAACGAAACACTGCGCAGGAGTATGTAGTAAGATTGGATATCTCTACTTTCCATTTATACCAAAACTGCCATACTTTTATTGTCAATTACCACCTGATAAATACTTTGCTGGGAACCCATCTTTAATTAGACATTAATTAACTTATCAAGACTATAATCAACTCTTGATGCCATCAGATAGTCTAAATTTTCAATAAATTTAAATACGATTTGCGGTTGATGATTTACCATAAAAATGGATAATCGAAACTTTGTTTAATATCGTAACATCGGTAGCAATGACAATCAAGGTTACATAGTAATTGTATTGGTGATAACTCGGCTTATAGTGAAGCGAGTTGACTGAAATTTTCAACATATTCCTTTTTCATTATCTACTTTTGAACTATTAAGGCAAGAACTGTCAGCTCTTTACATAATGCCCTTTAATACACATTTAGTATTGGTGTTTAAACAAAATATGTGACTATTAAGGATGTAAATATTTAAGACGAGGATCCAATTTGAAAAAGTTTCACAGCTAATCAATTCTTTCATTTAGAGAAATTGGTTAATTTTTATCCTTTTTTTTTATACTTAGAAACAATCTTAAAAGTGTTTGTCGAAAAACTATAAACTATAAAAACTAGTGATTAAATTACTTGAAATACCAAACTGGGTGCAAATTGATTGCCTAGTAAAATGAAATGGTTAAATTACTCGAAATGCCAAATATAAATGGGTGCAAATTGAATGCTGGTAAATTAAATTGTGAAGCTATTCAACTTCACTGACAGTCAAAATTGGCATATATGACTGGTCAAAGTGGATAAAAAAAAATTCTATTTATATTTATTGTCAATAAATAGCTTGTTCAAAGACACTGATTTGGCAAATGTTTTTTCCTTAGGTTAGTGAATCAAGTAGTACAGTACATTATGATTTACTGTCTCCACCACATGGATTTAAATTTTGCTTGTGCTTTGATCTAATGTTGAAAACAATCACATACAGACGGAACATTTTGCTAAATTTATGAATTGTGATGTTGGTACATGATCAATATTTTCATTCTAAGATATAAATATTTATTGGGTGTTTTATTTTAATATTCGACATAACAAAAATATCATAAATATTTACGAGGTGTTTTGTTTTAAACCTAGATAGAATTAAGACACAAAATATTTACTGTGTGAATTGTTTTAGACCAAGATTTTTTAAAAGTTAAGAGTTAGCCATAGCGTAAAATATTGACCATATCAATTAATTCAGCGTCGACTATGATGAGCATGTGGAGACCAAGTCATGATGATGAGGAATTCTAATCAACAAGCACAATAAGATGAATGATTTAAAGTAGCATCACATCATATAGGAAAGATGCCTGGTTTTTCAGTAACAATAACAAGAATCACACCATCACTTTATAAAAGTTTGTAATCTAAGCGATGGCAACACTTGTGTCTTTTGCTTCACATGCTATTTTTGGTTTTGTATTTTTTTTATTCTTCATCTTTTGCGACGACAGATGCGTTTATGTTCTTTGTGCCAGTGTTCTTGTTGACATTTCACACTACAATATGATGTGTTCCAACAACAGTGATACATAGCTTCTTCTTCACAGTTAAAACACTGTAAAAAAAAAATCAAAATTACATTTATTGTTATTTCCTGTATAATAGCACAAAAGATACTCTATAAATCAATTATTTCATTGAGATAATTTGTTCTGAACCCCACAGATTTAATATATTTGGTAACCAAGTAGATATGATTAGAAGAATAAAGTCGTTTGTATTAAAGGGCCAATCCCGATAACTTTTTGGGGAATAAAACTGCTTAATTTTGTGTTAAAATCCCTTATAACCCATTATCTAAGGCCGACCAACTAACCCGATATTTGTGATACGCTTGTAAATAACTTAAACCTGACAGTCTTCATCTGGAAATGGAGACCGTTGTATTATACAGTATCTGGATAAAACCAGACTTTTTTCTATAAAAATGATATGTAGGTGAAATTTACCTTTTGTTATCAGTACAGTACATGGGTCATTCACTGTATAGACCTCTCAAGAAACGAGAATCGATTATCAGGTCACCAAATCAAAAAATTGACCCGAAATCTTAAAAGGGTTACGTGTCCGGATAAGCAGTGTTGACGTTAACGTCAAAACGACTCAATATTTTGAGCTGAAACATTGAGCCAAGGTATATATACCAAGCCTCTATATTTTGGTCCATAAATTTCTCAAATGCTCGGACTTTAATTTTTGAGACTCTGTTCTTATCGGGATTGTCCCTTTAAGGACACAAAGGTAATATACCTGGGCTCAGTAAGGATCACATAGATACACTAGCTTATTAATCAGTATGTTACCTTCTTTGTTTTTCGTCAAATGAGATGTTATACATTGCAGGGCTTGTAATATTGATTAAGTAACAGATAACTGGACCTGATGGCCATCATATGTATATGCAGAGCAGTTGTCTTGGACTCTTTAAAAAATATGTTTGAATTTGTTTATACTGAGAAAAATCCTACCCATTGTTTTTTCTTTGTTTGTGATATTGAATCTTTATGTTTTTGTGCTAATTTTTTCATTTCTTCCATGTATTTTTCTTTACATTTTTCTTCTGCTTGTTTTTTCACTCTCTCTATCTCTGCTTTGGTATTGGCCATGGTCCTGGACACAGCTTGCTGTTTATCTTCTTCAAAACTTTTTAATAACTAAAAATATTGAAGTAATAATTTGATTGCATGAGATAAGTAACAACATGCCTCAGGCTTCCAGGTGAACACCAAGCACCTGCAAGATTTTGTTGATGTCCATGTAGTAATTCAGGTAAAGTAGATAAATCAACAAGTTAAACAAAATGATGAATAAAGCCCAGTGAATAGATCAACAGACAGACAGTCAGAGAGGAGTATGAATATATTGTAGTCGGCAATATATTATAGGATGAAGTTTGTACAAACAAAAACCTGAAGTTTATTACAGAGTATGTGTGTGTATAGAGAGAGTACATTATATATCACTGAACTTTCCAAGGTTTTAGCAAACTGGAGATCTTTGTTACCCCTATAACCCGAATTTGCTGTAATTTCATTATACAGTCAATTTGAGACTAATCTGCCAAATCATCACATATTCTTCTTGAAAGGAAAAACACTGATTTAAAGGAGAAGGACTGCATTGATTTAGGAGAAAATTCAGTGTCATAGATGTAATTACTTGTAATTTAACAAAGATGGAAATGGAAGTCAGTCGGTTGTCTGATTCTAGTTCCAATTCTGGAGTAACTATCAACTGCTGAAATCAAAAGAACTTTAAATAATTGGTAATTAGAAAATAACACATGTGAAAATATATCCATGATCCTGCAAAACAGCAATCATTGCATCAAACTTAAACCTAATACACCCTTTTAAACAGTCTCACCTTTTCTGAGAGCTCTTGTAGAGCTTCATTTTTTTCACTAGAATGTTCTTTGAGGAGATTTTTTCGGAGTTCTTCCAGGGCACTCTGGTTTTCTTTACAATTACATAATTTGGAATCACAAGAAGTAACTTCTGCTTTTTCTTTAAACTGACTTTCATCCGTCTGACTTGCTCTAGAATGTTCTTTCTATAATGGAGACAAAAAATATAACAGCATTCTTATATCAATATACCAGAGTATCATTTGACAAAATAAAGAAAATTAGTAACTATTCAGATCAACTTTAAAAAATATTATAGGTTCTACAACCGCTCTCCCACCATTCAAGCTGTACCATTTTACCCTTTCCAATTGATACTCGCAAGTTTGGCTTCACCGATGATATCATGAAACGTATAACTTGGTGTAGTGCTTAAACGGTGGCATCTACATAGCTTTAAAATTGAGTTCTAGTAGCCCTGTGATCATTATTTGTTTCTAGTAGGTTTATAGAAATAGCTGGAATGGAAGGTTATAATACTTACTATTTTAAGTGTTTGACAGGCTATAGTTGATGTAGGTACTGGAGGAGAATGAGCTATTTTATCTTCACTTGATGTAACAATAATAGATGATTCAGGGGAGGCAGCCTGTAAGACAACATCTTTTATATTTACAGAAGTTGAAGGTTAACACTGTCTTTCGTATGTGCTTAGATATGTGTTGAACAATTGTTCCTTTAATTTAGAGTGTAACACTAATCAACTTCTGGAACTTAGTGCCTCTCAGACAGTTTGGTTTTAATCTAACCATGACTCCTCCTGAATTGATGTTAGAGGGTACTGACAGATCTATTTCTTCCGATCTATTATGCATGAGTTTTTGAACCCAAGGTTGGAGATTATATAGCGTTGATGTTTGATTGCTCAATTAAATATCAAATAATCAATTTGAGTGCATATTTGCTGTGAGAAATTTAATATATTTTCTGTAAAACTGCAAACCATGCACACTTAGTTATTTTAATTTCCAGACATTAATTGACCTAGTACAGATATCGCTAGACATTTTCATTGTGAGCCATTGCACAAAACAATCTAAATGAGAACTCTGTTATGAATGCTCACAAGCCATATTTCCACTGAGGAATAAATTCAATTTGAGAAAAATTGTCCATACCTTAGAAACTTTTCGTTTTTTACGTGGTGGTTGAACACTTGTTGACGTTACTTGTTGTTTATCAGTTTCTCCTTCCTCTTCTACTTCCATGGTTTCTTCTTCCACTTCTTGTTCATCTTCATCTCCATCACTACTTTCATCTTTACTTGAAGCTTTATCACTATCTGAAGCTTTCGATGCTATTTCCTCTACTAACTGTTGATGCAGTTGGAGCTCTTTCATAGATTTTGTAAAACCTAAAAGAATGTATTTATGGATTAGAACCTAAACCATAACAAAGCTTTCACAATGGTATGTAATTTATTTGATGTGAATGAATAAATAATTCGAATAGACTTTAACCTCCTACCTTTTGGCACCAAAAGGATTAATGAGAGAGAGAGAAATGGGGTTTAACGTCCACTCAACACAAACTAGGTCATTTTGGGACTAACATATGGTTTAATTTTATTTCAATAATGCGCTTGCGTGTAGGGGTCTTTAGTAGTGGGAGGAAGCCCGAGTGCCCGGAGGAAACCCACGGGGTTGAGAAGGCGCCCCTATCTCCATGCCACATACGCTCACACCAGGGCTCGAAACCACAGCCGCAAGCCAGAGGTGACCGGCCAGCTAGAGGTCGAAGCGCGGCACTCTAGATCACTAGGACATCCCCCCCCCCCACAAAAAAAAAAAAAAGGATTAATGAAGACAGGCATATATATGCCCTATAGTGTGCTATAATAAGGGACAGCAAATGAATTATGACTGACAGCATTTTTTATGGTGAACACAGGATCTCAGCTTTTTGTAGCCATCTAGAAGCTTTTCCTTGCTAGGGTAAACTACCCTAGTAAATCCTGGGGAACTTTCTCAGCCAACATTCAGACTTAATGGTTTGTGAGCCAGTGGCTTAAATTACTCACTGAATCACTGTGACTCTCATCATAATTTACTTGTGGCCATTTATCAATTCAATTTGGCAATCCATATATTATGCATGATCAACAGATATTACATTACATTTGATATAGCACAAATTACTGCAAACAATATAATAATAGAATTGTAATTTCCAACTGCCATTTTGACCTCATTAAGTTCCAGTGTTTTGTTCCTTGTCCAATGTGTACTTAAGGCCATCTTTTGAGAGAGCGAGAGAGAAATGGGCTTTAACATTCACTTGACACAAACTAGGTCATTTCCGGACTAACATATGGTTTAATTTTATTCCAATAATTGGCATGCACGTAGGGGTCTAGACTGGAGGAAGCAGACTGTGGGAATACTACAACAAAATCTTCCAGATCAAGAAAGACTTCGAGTGAGATAATCTTCCTATAAAGCAGATTTGCATGAAAATTAACAACAGAGTACTGAAATAAAGTGTTAATAATCTTTAATTTGCAGATTATTTAAGCCCCTGTCATCCAAATATATAAATCTTAATTTTACCTGTTGTTTTTTTGATACTCATTGTTTTAAGATTGGCATTAATTGGCCGAATATATTCTGTGGGTATAACAGCACGCTGATGGAATGCTCCGAAAAATCTAACATCACACTTGTCTCCATAGTGTTGGATAATTTTAGCTGGCCAATAACTGTAGCCTTTCTGTTTAGCATAAACAAGTTCATGTGGAGGATCCTATAAGAAAGATGTTCTACAGTAACATATACAGGAAAACTACATGCTGAAAATCTTATTTAAAAATTAAGATATGCTTAAATCATGCCAAACATTCTGCCCCCTTGGCGAGTTTTAAAAGGTACAGGGATAGATAATCGCTGAGTTATAAATAATCAAGAACCAATACTAGAAGTGCACAAAATATAAAAGGTAAATTAGAATATACCAATTATATTACTTTTAATTTGTTTAGGTGGAAACACAAAAATGATTAATTCTTATTGCCATAAGAAGGTTGACATTTATACTTCAAATACAGCTGTGATGTCATCCTTTGATGTTGGCTATTTCAAATAATGGTACAGGCAATGTGCCAACTGTACATTATTCATACAAGTTGAAATAGTGTATCCGAGTGACATATTTAATTGAAATGCGTGTGCTGGATAGCGTCTGTATTTTAAGTCGTTTAATGGTCTCATGCCAGACATTGCATAATAAATCGATATTGCCCTCATGCTATCGCACTCGTACAATACCAATATATTACTTAATGTCTCGCACTCAACCATTAAAAAACAAAAAATTCCTCAAGATATGCTTTGGAATAAATATTGTACACCAAAAATCAATCATTTGAGAATTCTCTAATTAGCAAAAGGCACAGCTACTGTACATGTAGTAGGTTAATGTGTGTATTCAGTTTTATAATGATATATCTAGAAAAGGATGAGATATCTTCTGGAATGAAAATTGTGTAACAGAAACTAAGTCAGACTTGTTTCCATGGAAACACACAAATTATTAAATCTGAGAAATTCCAATTTAGCACAAAGACACAACTAATTAATTAGATTGAAGGGTGAACACAGTTCAATAATGATATCTTAAATGGTTTATGAGATATGCACTAGAAACGAAACTGGGACAGACAGAGCTAGAAATGAGGTTTAATTTCCACTTGACACAAATATATTGTTCAATTTTATTTCAATAATTTGCTAGCGTATTGGGGTCTTTCGCAGTGGGAGCAAACTGGAGGACCCAAAGAAAACCCCACAAGATTGAACAGGCAACCCTATATTTCATTTGTACGATAGTCAAATAGTTTCATTAACCATACTATCGTGACATCTGGAATAGGAATCCAACTGACATTGTGAATCATACATGTATGTATATAAAACTTACACACGGTTGACAGAACCAATGTTGTGGTTTTGCATTTGACAAATAATAACATCTGTGACAGTGACGAATTTCTTCCAGCTAAAAAAACAATAATCAAAACATAATCAATAATACATACTAGCTAGTTAGAGCACTCTGTATGCAACAAACCTTATATTATTCAATACAGAGTTTTAAAAGTCATACTTAAATTAGTTTGCAATCAAAATAATGTTTAGTTTCAACAATACATGTATAATAATTGATACTGTAAAATCTGAACCATCCTTGATAAAATTAATTGGAGTACAAGTCATTGAAAACAGGAAGAGAGGTCAATAATTAAGGGAAATGATGAATGCTAGTCGCATATAAAGTCTTCCTGTTTAATAAGAGAGCTAAACTTGTCTTTAAATGATCAGGGGATTTTTGTGCGAGTCTTGATTTGTACAGGTGTGACTGTATTGCAATAAATAAATAAACAAGTCTATTTAATGTCTTGGCTAATGATATGCAGGATTTTTAAACCCTTGCCAACTATAATATTGTGCCAATTGACACAAACTATGTTATTTCGGGACTAATATATGCTTCAATAATATTTCAATAATATCGTCATGTACAAGTGTGGGTTCGCAACCATACTACTTGACTCACTGACAGACTCTATGATCTAAAGATCATGTGTAGATCCCTTCACCACCCCGAACCCCAAAATTTAGAGAGAGAAATTGGATTTTAATGTCCACTCGTCACAAGCTAGGTCATTTTGCGACTTACGCATGGTTAAATTTATTTCAATAATTCTCTTGCCCTTAGTGGTCTTTAGCAGTGGGAGGAAACTGGAGAAACCAACAGGGTTAGACAGGCAACCCAATTCCTCATCACGTACAACCGGATAATCGAAAATAGCCATTCGACTCAATGACAGACCTTATGATACGTGCACATGCTAACCATTCAGCCACAAAACGCCCAAAATTTAAGCTAATTGACATCACATCTATTACAATATTAATCTGTATTTAATGAATTGTTTAATATTGAATACATACATCATATTTACAATCTTTAACCATTATTCTAGCTAACTCTGTTATACCACCTTTTTCTTCTGTAACATGGAAATGAAAAACATAATTGGACATCTCAAAAAGAGTGACAGGGAAATCTTAATTGCTTAAAAAATTGTTGAACAGCTCTAAATTTTGCTAGCCATCCTTCTTAGGACCACAGCAACAATAACAGCGCATACGAGACGTCAGTAAAAGGTTGTTTTGCGACATTCAATATAATAGCTATGGAATTCCAGCAAGTCATTAACCCGACCGGCAGATAGTGCAGTTGCAAACTTTTGGTGAAATCGGCATTAACTCTGCAAAGCATTGTCAAGCCACTGAGCGACTCCAATATCTTATAGCCTTGACATGTAATTAAGAAATTCAGTGAATTCCAGCCCTGAAAGATGGAAGACCTGCATAAGGGAAATTTCTTTTGGTCACATAACTTAATTTGAGTCACATGATATCTTTGAGTAAAATATTGCACAACTGATCTCAGCTGGAGAAACCGTCTTGTTAGCTATAAATGGTCGGACTGTTATGTGTCTGCTAGGTTATTTTACACATGGAACAAGGATATAAAATCTAGAAAGATTGTTCCTGAAAAGTTAGTGCGTATCTTAGACTAGTCAATGCCCTTAAAAAGAAATTTTATCTTACCACCATAGACAACAAAAACAGCATGTAGAAGAGTCTGAGCATCAGCCTGGAATTCTTCAAGGCACTTATATTTATGATTAGATACTTTTTCCTCCATCATATTCAAATCCATATTTTTATAAACAAATCTTTCAAACATCATTTCCGTTTCAGGCTCTTTTAAAGCTATACGATGTAACTCTCGCGTCTGCATAGTAAAATGTCAGAAAGGTCACAAAAAATAAATTCTATTGTGGGGTAGAGATTAATCAGGAATTTGCTTACCTAATAACTATTAAACTGAATTCAAGTTTATTTACAGATAGTAGCTAATTACCATAGGAAATATGAATGTGCAGAATATACTTGGGTTTAAAACATTTTGTTACTTGATTGGTTCAAATGAAATTAGTAAGGTAGGGCCTACATTTATTTGTGGGGAATCATAACAAACAGAACATTGGGTCTTTGCAATTTGGCATTATGTCAGGCAAGCAATAATTTCACACAAAAGTAAATTGATGTTTTAATAACAGACAAGCAATAATTTCATGTTTTAATAACAGACAATAATAAATGTATGTTTTAATAACTAATACATACATGTAAACAATAATTTTATGTTTCAGTATGAACAACAAGCAATAATTACATGTTTTATTAACAGACAAGCAATAATTTCAGTACAAGTACACAAGTTGACATACTAGAAACTCTGACTTGACCTGTCACTCTGTTACGGTGTTATTGTGTCAAGCATCCTTAACACTGAAAGGGTCAACTTGACTTACCTTTTCTTTAAGTCTAAGAACGGTGTAACTTAGCAAGGTGTTCAACATTTTCCTTTTCAATTTGTTTTTAGCTCTTCCAGCCTACAATAATTGAAATTAAAATGGAATATTTTATTCTGAAGAGTTGTATCAAAAGATGTATGCTTGATAAATCCAAAGTATCTGATAATAATATATGGCAAATTTCAATTTTGAAGTTTTCTATTAAACAAGTGGGGGGAATTTGTTAAGAATTAACTAAACTTCATAAGCGAGTTAGTTCAATTTTGATTCTAATATCAGTTTTAGCTATATATCTAGTTGTTATGTCCATTGAGAAAATACACACAAATGCCCCCTGAAAAGAATAAAGACATACAAATATGCTTCAACATTAATGAAAGTTTCTGTCAAAATTACCATCAAAGATAAAATATCTGGTGATAGAATTTAAGAATTAAAGTTGACAAAGAATTGAAACAAATAAGAAACAGAAAGAATATGGAAAAAAAAAGAAAAGAAAGTATGAATACGAATGATAGATGTTATGCTCATGCTCGCTACATCATATGTACTAATAACAGACAAAAACAAGTTATAAATCTTTACTTCACCAAAACTGTTAATGGGTGTTTGTCAATTTAGCACCCCTACGCGCAGACCCGAAATGACCTAGTTTGTGTTGAGTGGATGTTAAACCCCATTTCTCTCTCTCTTGTCAATTTAGCACATTCAGAACACAGTGTATAGTATAAAAATCTATTGATAAAATGTAATTCAACATCCCTTTTCAAGTTTAAGTTTAAGAGACTAACTACTCATTTCTATGTATACTAACATGTGTCAAATGTGTAGGGGGAATTTTGTTCCTCTTCAAATTTTTTTTATCAATTTTCTATCATATTTACTGTCCATTACATTTTGTACAGAATTCCTACTATATAAATCCTACAATATAACACTCTTCAAATGAAGTATTTCCAAATGAAATGAGGTTTAAAGTCTTGCTAATAAAGCTGGCATATGGCCTAATCTGCTTTGATTCTCAAAGGACCTTGGTTTTTTAGACCATCTAATTACTTTTCCACACCAGGGCCCGTTTCCTAGAAAATTCTTAAAGTAAGCACAAAGTTATGCTACACATTTTCTTACTTAAGAATCTTAATAAAATACTGTCTCTAGAAAATTCTTAAGACCGTTCTTACGTAAGCACAAGTCAAGTACGAGTCTAAGCACATTGTGACTGGTAAAATGAGACCATGGTGCCCTCAAACGTCATAAACGCAGTTTTGTCGTCTGCGTCCGGGCAAATGGTCGATTTAGATGCATGTGACACAAGCTAAATCAAAAATAATAATAAAAAATAAAAAAACGCAAGCAATCTTAAAAATTGCGGCCGCGCCTGATATTAAAAGTAGCCTGTATGTTTGTGTGTCAGGGCAGAAGCGAAATTTTCTCGAGAATATTATGTTTCTAAAGGATTTTCTCTGCCTTTAAATTGTCTCCTATGTATCAAAAGATGTAGGAAATGCCGTGGAATAACTAACTGTCAGCCATCTTGTTTGAAGCAGAAACAGAATTAAGGTTGGTAAGCAAGCTCTATACCTTGCTTGAGACTTGTGCTTAGATAAGAACAAAGTTGTGCTTAAGTTTTTTCTAGGAACACATAATAGCGTACTTGTGCTTACACAAAAGTCTACTTAAAGGGAAAGACCAAAGATTTTCAACAAGGTTTCCATAAATCTGAAATATATATTACTAAAGAATCCGCTCGTAACAAAAGTAAAAAAGTTTTTGTAAACGAGAAATTAATTTTTATTAAAACCGGAAGTGACATAGTTGGTTCAACACGCTCACTGGGCTCTATAGAAAGCATACAGATTTGGCATAAGTCTACTGATGTATTGTATTCACGTCTCGTCCTTGGGCCAAAAATCTTATGAAATGGACTGTTTGTTAGGATATTATAAACACGAATTTATGTTTTTTTAACGTTTAGTACCCAAAGGCGTCGCGTAAATTCACTCACACTGAACAGTACGCTGTGGCCCAATTCACACCGCATGGCTAATTTTTTACATTACGTGGTTTGATTGACAGCTTACAAGTAACATATTTATTGTCTGCTTCAGTGTTTTTGTTCTTGTTTGCAGCGTTTTTCAACATAAACAGACCAAATTTATGGGCATGTGAGACATATAATATAGTGCAATTTGGCACACGATGTTGAAATGAGTTGCTTTTCCATTTTTCTTCTATTTCCTCTTGAGAATGAGTGGGCTGGAATGTTTATAGGGCATTACTGTAGACCCATAGAAAAGATATTTTATATTCCAATACGTTGGTGCCAGACATTGACAAACTTTGGAAATTAATATATTTGTTTGAATATGCATGTGTCACAATTCCGTTAAAATAAATACAAACACTGTCAGCAGACTCAGCACGCATAAAAACATTGAAGCAGACGACATACATCTCACGTGTAAGCTGTCAATCAAACCACGTAATGAACACAATAGCGCAGTAAACTTATACCAAATCTGTATGCTTTCTATACAGCCCAATGAGCGTGTTGAACCAACTATGTCACTTCCAGTTTTAAACATAACGCTAACGCTACAATATACGTCCACATTCCTACTTTGATTGATATGGTACTTTGTCAAGAAGGCTAGGCGTTTGGTTTGTTTAGCGTTGAGGGTCGTGCACCAACATTAATAGTTGTCGTCCTTAGAGAATAAGGAATAACTATACCAAGATAATCCATTCAGAATTGTGCCTTCCTAACACTAAAGGCAAAAAGTGGGCGTGGCTCTGCCCCTGGGGGTCGGGACATTCATCAAATTCAATAGTGGACGCCCTCAGGCTATAAGGAATACATAAACAAAATGGGTGTTGCTGTCCCATGGGGGTCGGGTATGTACCCAAAACAAAAGGGGTCATCCTTAGGGTATAAGGAATAAGTATTTTAAGTTTCAAGATGACCGATTAAGAATTGTGGCCTGTAGGCGACACACAAAAAGAAAATGGGCATGACTCTGCCCCTGGGGGTTGGGCATGCACCCCAAATGATAGAAATGTTCCTTAGGGTACAAAGCATAATCATTCAAAGTTTCAAGATGATACGTTAAGAAATGTGGCTTGTAGACGACAAACAAATAAATACAAGGAATGGGCGTGGCTCTGCCATTGGGGGTCGGGCATGCACCAAAAAACAATACGGATCATCCTTAGGGTAAGTAGACAAAGTTTTAAGAAAATACAGTTAGAATTGCGACTTCTAGGCGACACAGAGACACACAAAAAGAAAATGGGCGTGGCTCTGCCCCTGGGGGGTTGGGCATGCACCCCAAATGATAGGGATCATCCTTAGGGTATAAAGAGTAAGTATACAAAGTTTTAAAGAAAATCCAATAAGAATTGCGGCCTGTAGGCGACACAAATACACACGATAAGAAAATGGGTGTGGCTCTGCCCCAGGGGGTTGGGCATGCACCCCAAATGATAGGGATGTTCCTTAGGGTACAAAGAATGTGTATGCTAAGTTTCAAAATTGTAAGTTAAGAAATGTGGCCTGTAGACGACAAACAAATACATACTAGAAATGGGCGTGGCTCTGTCCCTGGGGGTCGGGCATGCACCCAAAACAATAGAGATCTTCCTTAGGGTATAAGGAATACGTATACCAAGTTTGAAGAAAATCCAGTAAGAATTGCGCCCTGTAGGCGACACAAAGACACACGAAAAGAAAATGGGCGTGGCTCTGCCCCTGGGGGTGGGGCATACACCCCAAACGATAGGGATGTTCCTTAGGGTACAAAGAATGTGTATGCTAAGTTTCAAAATTATAAGTTAAGAAATGTGGCCTGTAGACGACAAACAAACAAATACTAAAAATGGGCGTGGCTCGGCCCCTGGGGGTCGGGCATGCCCCAAAAACAATAGGGATCTTCCTTGGGGTATAAGGAATAAGTATACCAAGTTTGAAGAAAATCCATGAAGAATTGCGGCCTGTAGGCGAACCACAGACACACACACACACATACATACATACACACACACACACACACACACACACAGACAGGGGCGACGGCATAATACGTTCACATTATGAATGTGGACGTATAATAAAAATTAATTTCTCTTTTACAAAAACTTTTTTACTTGTGTTACAGAGGGGATTATTTCTGACTATATATTTAAGATTTATGAAAACCTTGTTGAAAACCGTTGGTCTTCCCCTTTAAAATATAAGCACAAGGACGTTCTTAAGAATTTTCTAGGAACACAAAATTCGATAAGTTTACTTAAATGCAAAGTCTACTTGAAATCTAAACACAAGAAAGTGCTTAAGAATTTTCTAGGAATCGGGTCCTGGCCCTCCATCCTGTACTACTAACCAGGGGGAAACCGTGCTATAAAATCTCAACAACTTCTGCTACCAACATCCAATCTACCCCAAAAATGAGTTAGCGAGTGTCTTACTTACCAAACCTAAATTGCTCCTGAATTATTTTAAGTGCTTAGTAAAAATTCTAATTTCCATCTTAAAAACTAAAGCATGTAGTACACCCGAGTTCAAAGAGATTCTAGAAAGCTAAAAAAGGAATCACAACCAACCAAGGAACTAGCAAAGCAACATGCAAATTAGATTTAAGCTATTTACCTCTTTATCCTGGTGGATATAAAGACATAAACAAAGAAATTAGATTTTATGAATCCACAGATTGTTTGGGTGGAGGGACGAAAACAAAATCAAGAGACAGAACACTATAAGAGAAAGGCATCAATACAAAATTCAAGCAGGAGTCTTCAGGCTTCCAGATATCTATTAAATTAAAACCTAGCATCATCATTCATAAGCTTAGTATTACTACTATTACTATCAAGAAAGACATAAAGGTATTCTAGCTGGATTATCTATCTCAAAAGTGACAAGGGGGGGGGTCATGGGCAAGAGGTGGAGTCTAAATAGAACTGTAATAATTACTTTAGAGCATAACAAGTGCTCGAAAAGTGTAGGAGCAGTAGTCATAAGGTCTTCCCTTGATTCCAATGTGTAGGTCCTTCATTAAAACTAATGCTCCAAGCCTGGATATAATCTGATTATTAAAGATGCATTATGTAAGAGCTAAATCTGCCTATTTCAGGTCTTTATTCTGGCCTCAAATTTTATATAAATTACATTTACATGACAATTCCATAACCAACTCTTTATATCTATAGTTGTGATTTTAACAATATTGAAACATGATTATCATTTAAAAATGTAAAATAAAGAAAGGTTGCCGGGCAACATCAACAAGGGCCATGACTCTGACGCTAAATCATTGAAAATCAATAGGCTTCTATGCAAAATGATCATAAACACTGTGTATTAATTTAGTCAATTGGATATTAACTTTAGTGTTTAGAGTATCCACAAGATTTTTTTCCAAGTGATCAAGGAAAGTAATTAACAAAAACTATAGAAAATGAAAAGACATAACCTTAACCACTGTATAGATTTAGTGTCAATCGTATTTATTAACTTTAGCCTATAGAGTGTCCACAAGCAATTGTGGACGATGGAAAAACAGACGTAGGGGTGTATGTTAGGTAAGCATATAAAAATCGATAATCGTGACTTTGTTTAGTATCGTAACAATGGTAGCAATGAGCTATTCTATCAAAACTTTCAACATTCATCACTATGCTCGGAATAAAGTAACTTGATGGAAATTTTCAATATATTCCTTTCTCATTATCTTTTTTTGAACTATTATACATGTAGCAAGAACTGTCAATTCTATATCTAAATCTTACGAATAAAAAGAGAGTACCTTACGAGTATGCGTTTTATACAGTAACCATAACTCAGAATAAACTTGATACACAAATTTGAATTTTTTTTTAAAATACATTTTGTAAGATTTAGATAAAGCACTGTACATTTTTGCTCTAATAATAAAATCAAAAATAGAACACATGCAAGAACACAAGCTACAAAAAAAAGCAATTTTTTTTAATATAATCATGGGCCATAATCCAGAAAGTTATGGACAATACCGATATGCACAAGTATTGAAAGAAACCGAGATTGTTGCGTTGTTAGCAAACAATTTAAGTTCCACCGAAATCGGATTAAAATTGTGACCTGAAGAGTGCCTACAAACGAAATGTGAACAGACAAACAGATCGATATGGGCAACTACAACATAATACGTCCAAATAAAAATGTGGGTGTCTAAAAAATGAATATATTGAAAATTTTATTCATATCACTTTATTCTTGGTGAATATTTGACTGTTTCAAGATGTAGTGTTGGTTGTTTATTATGGTAGCAATAGTACTTGACAAGCAAGACTTTTGTCTAGATTATCTATTTACCGTTAAATTCTTAAATTTTGTGGATGTTCAAAATTCATTTAAATCTTGGCCATTTGATGTTCTAGAGAGTTGATTAAAGGCTTGTCATGTAACTACATGTCTAAAGAATAATTTATAATAGGATTCAAATCCAGGAAAAGATCTGCAATATGCAGATTTCAATTAGCATAATGCATCTTTAATATCCTAAGTCAGTAATGCAAGAATCAAATCTCACACTGATGCATCAATATCTACTAAAATAGGCTCGAATCTCCAATCATGAAATAAATCATACCACACTCACCTGACAAATATAGCATGTAAACTTTGATCCAAGCTGGTTATCTGAGTTTTCTGGAAGACAAGCCTCATGAAATACTCGCCAGCAATCCTGACATTCGAACATTTCACCCCCTTGATGACATTCAAAACAATACCAATCATGCCCATCATCCTGTAACAACAAAGGGTACTGAAATTACTGTTCATCAACTTTATAATATCCATTCATTTGGTTTCTATTTTTAGAAATTCTCTTTTATTATTCTAGTAAAGTCTGCCGTATCTCAGATGGTGGCGTACATCCCAACTAGCAATCTCATTGTGCCCTGTGTAAATCTTTCTAGAACAACTTCTAACCATACTTTTGTGGGTATATTCTTGTTATTTTCCAGAAAGTAACCAAACTGTGCAAGCTACTGTTGCATTTGAATTACCTTTTGGCAAAGTCTGAAACTTAACAATTAGAGCCCAGCAGTCTAAATAATAATTTTTTGATTTGTAACTATCGAACAAGATGTTTACAAGTAAGATTTTGACTATCTACAGCACTTCCATATTCTATTTTATACAGTAAAAAAAAGAAGTACATGTACAGTACATGTATTTATCATGCCAAGCATGTACTTGGTATGCATGTAATGTTACAATGTTTTTCTAGATTTCTGCACATCTATCAAATAAAATAAATATTTATTACCAATTCTGAGTCATCAACTTGTGGTATTTTATAGCCTTCCTGTTCAATACCAGTTTTTGAACCTTTTGAGCCTGGAATTGAGAGTTGATTATAGTCTGGATAAGTTAGTTAATGTCTAATTAATAATTTAAATAACATTTCAGGCCTAATGAAAGACCTGCTTTAGGTAGATTTAGCTCTGAATGTATGTTTACTGTACTGCCTTAGATTGCAACCTTATGCTGGACACTCTTTTATGCTAAAGAATAGAACTATTTACATGTCGTCTGCTTTATAACTTATTATCAGTGTTAAACAAACATAACAATACGGGTTAGCTCATTCTCTGACTATGCTTTCTGAGAGTGGGATGAATTAAAATTAATATACATTTGAAAAGCTAAGTAAATGTCAGTTTGAATGTTCATGTAATGAAGCAAATATTTCTTCCTTAAAGTTATTACCTATTGCAGTATAGTGAATGATAAGACCATCTTTCACTGCTAAATTTAACTGTTTTTGAACTTCAGACTCATGTACATCATGTTCTCGAAGCATATAACTTGAGATTCTTTTCAAATTTGGTATCTGTTTTTGTTGGCGAATGAAGGCTATTCCAGATAGCAACTGTTTAGCTCTCAGTATTGAAGAATATCTCCTTTTCACAGGTTGAGACATTTTGAGTTAATAAGATCTTAATTCCTGCAAAACAAAACAAGAAAGCTGCAACGTAACTATTTTTACATGTTTTAAGAAACAAAAAGATTAGTAAATAAAAGTGTTAATCTCTGTTTCACCATTGTATTAAAATCGCACTTAATATCAAGCATTGGTAGGACCTGCTTATAGTAAATGCAAGGGGACTGCACCACACATAAATTTACACAATACAAATCTATGGACGAGACACAATACTCTAAAATTACAAACAAATGAACTGCAATATCATAGCCTTGACACCGTCTCGGCTACAACTGGTACAGGGTAAATATAGCCCCAAAAGAATAATCTTGAATAGGTATCTCCATAATTCGTACCGAAATAAATTTGGGACTTTTTGTTATTCGAATAACCGTAGTTATCAATTTTAAACATAAAACAGAGCTCTTCAGAAGGTGCGAGTCATTGTTCGTGCGCACGCTATACTCGCCTTAAGGCATTACATGCACGAAAATTTATGAGTTTTTTTTAATACCAACTCGATGTAATAGGGGACATCTCCAAATAATTCGAAACGTTTAACCACCCATTTCTAACCGTTTACGGCTATCCGACTAGCCGAAAGAGCACTAACTCAAACGTGAAATAGTATAGATAGGTGATAGGGTACCACCTTTAGCAGGGTTAGGAACACCCAGATGGGGAGGGTTGTAAAACAAAGAAAATAAAAGGTGGTTGCCCAAGTTCAGATTACAACTTGGTACAAACCCTGATCTTAAAAAATCTACTAGGTACATGTACTACCAAAAGACGCACCAATAAACTCCATTGGTTGAAAACCTTTTAATCTGATGGTATCAACGACAAAATCTGAACTTGGACATCCTCACATTTATTTTCTTTGTTATACAACATAATTATAAACTGACACCGAGCATTAATAACCAGATCAGTCAAATGTTAATCCTGATGTATACTGACAGACTTGTAGTGCTCGGGACATCAATGAAATCAAAACATTATTGGGGGGTCTGAAAAATAAATACGCAAACAAGATTATATGAGACGTTCCAATCACATTTGTGTGGAATTGGTAAATAGTGTATTGGTATCAGTGTAATCACACTGACTTGAGCACAAATTGCTTTTATGTATTCAATTTATGTGTTCTTTGAGTTTGACCTGGACCTGAACTGAAATTTCATGTGTTTTGTGAAGATTCCATTTTTCTGAGAATTGAACTCCATATTTAAAAAAAAAAAAACACCTGATTTGCAAATGTGATTCAATTTTCAAGCCATAGGATAGTTATTCCACAAGAGTCTGACTTTATACATGATACTGGACAATATATAATAAAAAAAGAAGAGTCTGACCTTATACATGATACTGGACAATATATAATAAAAAAAGAAGAGGAATGCAATGCTGGTTGAAGCCTCGATTTTACTTGCTCTCGCATCAAATCGTTTTGGGTTTTTTTTTCACCAATTCATGTCAGCCATCTAACCTATGCAGAGTCACTCAGATATGTTTTTTCTTCTATCTCGCCATTTTAATTTCCATAAAAAATCCACAAAAAATGATACCATAGCCACTTCAATCTAATTAAAATATACATCTATATTTCGTTTCGTTTTTTTATACTTTCGACGGCCTACACTCATGTAGATCTAACAACTAAATAGTGGGAGCTCACGTTCTATGACATCAGGTATCAAGCACGGGATATTTGACCCAATAACGTCAGTCATTCGATTAACCGATTAGTGACCACCATGCTTTTTAAAATCTACTTTTGTTTTGTTTTGATTTCTATCCGCTGGTAATATTTACCCACAGTTCCATGCATGAAAAGGTCAAACGGTCAATTCGACAGACCATTTGATTGGCTGGCCCCTCATTTCAGGCAGCACACGACTTAAATAACAAGTCTTCCAAATCCAAGAGTAGTAAAGACAAGTAAAAACGAAATTTTGAACTATAAAAAACGAAACGAAATTGGATCTGTGTTTTAATCAGATTGATAGCCACTTGTTTCCAATTTTCGGCCATTAATATTCTGTTACCAACTCCATGCGCTGACTTTATTCAAATTTGATATTTAGTGAACAGGCTATCGAAACAAGGGCCAAAGTAACTCTATGTTTAGTTTTCCTCTCACTTTCCCCTTTTCTCCCTTTCCCCTTTTCTCCCTTTTACCTTGCAATTTGTGTTGACTGTTGGGTGTAGAATCAAAGGAAAGGTTTTGAATATATACATTGTCTGTCAGGTTTTGCTGAATATTTAAGATTTGGAAGCGGAAGGATAAGAGAGATATGAGGTTAGTTAGATTTTGTGTGATCTCAGCGCATGGAGTTGGTGATAAAATGTCAATGACCCAAAAAAATGTGAATATTGGAAACAAGTGGCTATGTTTGGAGTGCTTATGCAAATCAAAGGATAAGATTGAAGAAAAAGCATATATATTTGACTGAGTGACCCGGCATATGTTAGATTGTGTGACATTAAGAACTGATGGAAAAAAACGACCTAATGCGAGAGCAGGTAAAATCAGGGCCTCAACCGGCATTGCATTTTTGTTCTCTTTTTATTATTTATTGTCTAGTAATAATAGTATCGTGTATGCAAACATATACGGATAGAAATTCAGACTCCAGTGGTTATTCTAAGCTCCAAATACTGACTCATAAAACTTGGAAGCATTGTTAGAATATAAGTGAAAGTAGTTTTGAAAGTTGCTATTTGAACGTAGGCATATATTCATATTGCATGATTATAATGAATGAATGATGATGATGATGACATGATTGAAAGAGGATTAAATATTGTAGGCTATTTGGTGCTTTGAAAATTGACACCCAGGTCCCAGGATTACACCAAATGAAAAGCTCCAACCTAAAGTATTTAGATAACATATTTGTAGGTACCGAATGGTATGCAATTGTTGGAAAGTCTAGAGTGACAACATTTACGACAGTTGAAACGGGAACGAGAAATGAAATGCAAATAAATATTTATTGACGGCGATTCGGCGACAAGCACCGACCTCCCTAAAGCAGATACGGCTATAGATTTGTAAATATCATTTTGCAAATGTGGGACATTTACCTTTGACTGTATACAGAATGTGTAATCAGTTTCTACATCAACGGAAACAAACAAAATACATAAAAGTAAATGTCCATTTCTTCGGATGAAAACAAGCCAAGATGGACGATGCGCTTTACGTTTTACGCAGTAATTTCATACGTCATAAAAATCGCTAGGGTAGGTACGCAAAGCGTGATGACGTAAAGCGCAGTGAGAAACTGATAAGTGGCTGACACCTGCCAAACATTTTGTAAATAACTCATTGAAAAGTTGAAGAGAAACGTTGAACTAAAACTAATTATGCCACGAATAATAGAATGTGTACCAAATTTCTCTGAAGGGAGAAGCAAAGAGGTAATGAAACTGTTTAGCAAAATGTATTCCAATTTTGTTCTGGTTTGTTAGTATTGTGAATGATTCAGTCGTCTGATTCAATGATCTACTCCAACTGATCGGCCTTAGTGATACATTATAGACATAGTGATACTTATTATTGCTTTGCATTCACACATGTAGGATTGGCTTGGACTTGCATATATATATACGTCTATTTTGTCCATGATTTATTTTAATAAGTTATGAAATTGAATGGCACCATCATGAATATTCCACAGCCCCAGTTTATTTTTGCCAAAACAATTTTGTAGTGTTGATCGACATTTATGTGTTAAAATATTTTTAGTAATTAATTGAGGTAAAAAGGTTGTGTTTGGGCTCTCAAAGGAAAAAGTTATTGACATATTATACTTTCATATCTGAAATCTCAATATCCCTATTATTTATTGTGAGACATTTCGGGTTTGGAGTGGGTGTGGTGTGAAGTTTTGAAAGAAGTGAATATGCATGTGACCATTTATTTACAGATATTTAGAGAATGTGGTGGGGGGGCATGTCCTAGTGGTCTAGAGTGCTGCACTTCGACCTCTAGCTGGCTGGTCAAGCGTCTGTGGTTTCGATCCCTGGTGTGAGCGTATGTGGCATGGAGATATAGGAGTGCCTTCTCAACTCCCACTGCTAAAGACCTCTATGCGTAAGCGAATTATTGAAATGAAATTAAACCATACCTTAGTCCCGAAATGACCTAGTTTGTGTCGAGTGGAGATTAAACCCCATCTCTCTCTCTCTCTCTCTCTCTCTCTCTCTCTTATAATATAATAAGATGTGAACTAGATCATATGAAAACAGATAAGTTTACTGATAAAGTTTAGCTTATTGTACATGTACACCTATTAGTATTTATAAATAAAAGAGATAAGGATTCAGCGCTCGAAATTAACCACGGCAAACGGCAAAGCCGTGGTAAAAGCCGACGCAACTCCCGTCTGCCACGGCATAATTAATTTTTTTTTGCCGTGGTAGATCTTACGATCCCAAAAATTATAATGACTAAATGTACCAGTTATAGAATAGTGCCAGGATGATGTCGTCTAACCGTGTAATAAAGTGACATATTTATCATTTTGTAGACGAAAGTCTGACAAAATTGCAATTACCGAATACAGATACACTTTTAACCATGTGTTGTACACGTAGGCGTATCCATGCTTTACCGTTACAGTGGTGTTTTTTTTCAACGATTATAAACTAAAAAAGACACAGATGATAGAAAGCACGGACTGTTACCTAGTTAAACTAGCTAATGCATGAACAATGTTACCATTCTCGTCATTTGTATTTTTAACTGCATCGTTTGTCACATACGATGGACCTGGACCGATTTATTTACACCCTTTGTTTATAATTACTACGCCCTATGTAACGGAGAGTAATAGCCTCAATGATAGGTAGCGACTGATTGACGAAATAAATAGTATTTATTAACCTCGACACTCTACAAGCCAAGTTTCAACAGGAAACAGAATAATTTGTTGTGATGAAATCATATTAAAATATACATACAAGACAAGACAGTAAAATCGTTTACATTATAGCAGTCAAGCGATGACATGTGTCAAAGTAGACGACCTACATACGGGTCAGTACTACCATACAGCATGGCTATAAGTGAAAGGAACACGCGCAGTAAATTCTTTGGAAATATAGCTGACACATTTAAATATTTATGGCACTACTAATCATTTAAAGAATTAAGGCTTGGGGTATTTTTAAATCAACCTGCTTACAACTGGTCAATACCTGATCTCAAAAATACGTCATCTGTCAAACTCAAATTACCGGTAAGACTGATGGAGAAATGAAATGGCAAGAATGAAGAATGAATGAATTGAGTTTGTTGTATAATATTAATAATTTAGACCAGTGTCACAAAGTCATCCTATATAAATATTGATCAAATGTGAATAAACTTGTTAACGAAATTTGTTAAGGTAACCGATCTTTTAATTTGCGTAACCAGGAATTCGATCACATGTTTTTGAACTGCATGGCGCGACCACACGTAACCGATTGGTATCATTTGCGTCAAATTTTGTGGGGTGAATAAATAAGTTTTATCCATCTTGAAAAGTTAAAAAAAAAGCATTGATTTTGAAATACCAAAAATGCCGTGGTGCCGTAGCAGTACTATTCTGCCACGGCACTTTTCATTTTTTTGTGCCGTGGTAGAGAATTCTTAATTTCGAGGACTGAGGATTTAGTAATAACTTTATGTTTTCCTCTAAATATAAACAGAGTGCAACCTGTTTTGAAGTTCTAAAAGGTCTTCAAACTAATAGTTGATAACATATGTATCAATACAATGTACATGTATAATATGATAATCTGATAAAACAAAACATTTTGTTGCAGTAGGTTTACAAGGTTTCATTATTAGTGTGAAGTAACTCTGTGAAAAATCTATGCATGAATTTGGGTCTGAATAGAGATTTGCCCGGAAATATCACCAAATTTTACCATACATTGTTTATTATTGCTATTTTAAAGTATCTAATCTCTAACTCAATATCATCAAAAATCTTCAACATTGAAAAAACGAATTATTTGTCAATTTAAATCAACATTGATGTGATCTTATCGGGAAAAGATGGGCTTCTGATATCCAATATTTAAGACAAAATAAACATTTTACCATAATCGTTACGTGAACCATAATGCGCTTCAGCCCCAGCTTTAAAAAGAGACTTGAGGGACAAGGCTAAATACATTGCACCAAATCAAACGGCGTATGTAGACTGGAATAACCAGAAGCTATAAATCTACGCTTGAATTAGACTGCTGGCATATTTCGCCGAACATAACTGATTTGAAATTAGAGTAAAAACGGAAACCATTGAATGTAAATCAGTTTATATAAATTCATATTACAGTATTATATAGGGTGCAACCCACTTTTGTCAATGTCTAGGTCCCAAATGTTAGCGATTTAGCTCCTTTAAGTAATATTGCTAAATGGCGATCATGCTTTAATCATTTAATCCACAGGCCATCTGATAGTCTAGGGAGTTGATTATGAGCTTATATATAACGTCTAGATAATAGTTTATATAACATCTGAACTTCTGAAGCCAAATTTAGACCTGCAATAATGCATCTTAAGCGGTTCTCCTGAAGCCAAGGATCACTGATACATGATCCACCCTGACCCTAGATTCTTATATTTATTACTCCTACACGCAAACTCCAAAACCTTTTGATTTCACGAAATTTTGCGCCCATAATATCACACTTATATATCTGTGTATATGGCCACATTGAAATGTGGTTGTGTATTGCTGCTGCTGGTTGGGGTGACCTTTGACGTTCCCTTGTAGATGCTGTTGGGGCTTGAGTTATTACAGTATCTGATTCACAAAGTGTGAATATTAACAGCGAGTTGAGTGGTATAATGTTGCAAGCTAAATGATTGTTCTTGACAGAAGTATAATTTAGGGAAGCCTTGCACAGTCTTTCTGCAATACACAATTATTTTTAAAAAATGACAGGGCAAGAAAATCTGGTTTTTCAGTCTACCTGATTCTAAAACCATCATGAATTAACATTATTGTATTAAAAGTAGTTGTATGTATAGGAAAATTCTGTAGAGCTATTAAGAATTAATTCACATTCAAATTGATTGTATTAGCTCTTAGCTAAGATCTGTGAACAACAGAATGGATTGATTGTGAGGAATTTGAAATCAATAAATCAATATGGTAAAGAAATTCTTGCTCTCAATTCTATACTCTTCCTTGAAGAACCTTTGAAATGAGAATGGGTTTATCCTTAGCAACCAGTAAATAAAGCTAGTGCAAAGCAGGAGCTGAAACATAGATCATCTCAGATATTGGGAAAATATTCGGGCAAGATTATTGTTATCCCCGTTTAAGAAAATGGTTAAACTTTGATCAAGGATTCAATTTTTTTATGATAATAAAATGAAATAAATGTACGTTTATGAAATCAAATTTTATAGAAATAATGCTGTCATTAATTTATAAAGAAAGTTTTTATTATGGCGTTAATATTTCGAATTTTAATGGTTTGATATATGTCCATTAGCTTTGAAGGCTTTTGTTTCATTCAGGTACATGTTCTTTGAAAATTAGTTTTAATCTATCTCTTAGTTAATGTAAGGTTTGGTACACTGCCTGTAAAGTTTTATCTTGGCATATTAGTAAAAGCATATATGGGAACATTTTTGAATAATGAAATGAAATTGGTTTAAAGATGGGTTCCCAGCAAAGTATTTATCTGGTGGTTATTGCCAATAAAAGTATGGCAATTTTGGTATGAAAAGTAGAGATATCCAATCTTACAAGAAAAATATTGGATTCCCTGAAAAATACTCATTGAGCGTATACAGGACAAAAATGTAAGGGTTCCGCTAATCGACAGCCCGACGATTAGGGCTATACCCATGCGTGACATCGAAGGCTGCACGAGTACATTGAGCGCTTTGTTTACATGTTGATAAACACTATAAAGAGTTAGACCTACAACACTTTCTGAGATAAAAATCATGGAAAAAGACGCAGGCAGTGGATAATCAGAGAATTTAATTAGGATTCGATATTTGTAATAAATAGTCAGCGATTACAGACAACGTCTTGTGTATGCAATGAATTCTCACCCTTCTACGCCCGCGGTTGCCATAGGGAAGGAGAAGGGTAATCCCCTGACGCAAACATGGCCTTTTTTGATCGATTTTCATAGCGGGATATACTTGGCAATTACAGTGTTTTGAGAAGGATTTGAAGCAAAATTATGATAAATTAATTAGTTTGAATATGTTTTTAGTCCTAATATATCATCAAATCACCCAGTTTGTACCCAGGAAAGCAACTTTAAAATCCTACTTTTCTTAATCACACAGGCTAATGAAGATGAGCATACACCAAGCAGTGTACTATGCAGAAAATTATGGCCTTCTCTTTTTGGAGGGTTCCTTTACATGGATGCCAATATGTACTCAGGCCATCTGTTTGTCCCATCTGAATTACTAGACACTGTTGAATTCTAAACATAAGCTGTGTACATTGGTTTTGAGCTTTTTAAACTTACTCGAACTGTTTAATTCACAAGGAGTTCGAAAGTTGTAGTCGTGCATCATTTATCTGTTCACTTACTGCCATTGTCAGATTTATCTGTTCACTTACTGCCATTGTCAGATATTTGTTTTCTCAAAATTTCTATGATATTTTCAGGTTATTGAAGCGATTGCTAGTGCTATAGCCAACACAGAAGGATGTAGTTTACTGGATGTTGATCCAGGTATATCAACCAATAGAACAGTTTATACCTTTGTGGGTAGTCCTGGGGCTGTTATAGAGGGTGCATTAAACTCAGCAAGAGCAGCATATCATTTAATAGACATGAGACTACATCAAGGTAATTTATTGCTCTTGGAATTTTAAAAAAAAGATTGATTTGTGAAATATTTCAAAGAGGCATGAAGACCTGTCAACTCTACCGCATCACGCGGTAAAATGCCGCGAAATGGCCTCGTGTACCGCTCTACTGCGCGGTAATAGATTTCTACCGCATTCTTAAACAAAGGGTTTTTTTTAATTGTCTCGCCAAAACTTTGGAACTAAGGGAAGCAACTCTTTGCATGTAAACAAAAAAGATTGCGACTTTCTGTTATCAACATCGACTTGGGGTGTTGTAAGGTGTAATTTAGCTAAGAAGAGATTTGTTCTCAAATTCGTTTCAACCTTTTTTAGAGTTAATAAAGCGGATATATTATTGCCACGTGTTCCAAATACTCTTAAAATGTGTAGCGATAAACTAAACAAATAGCGACCAATTTACGGCAGTAATGGCTGACATTTTCGTTTGCGCGCGTACGTACGTACGTCCAGATGTAATACAATAGAGACTTTTGGCAAGCTTAAATTTCTGGTCCGTATCGCGTATCCGTATCGATTTTGTGTGTGACGTCAACGATGCTTGTGTATTTCTCATACGTGATATGGCACACGGATACGGCAGCACGTATCGAACAGCTTTCAAACGGAAAAGGTCCATATAACATCGCCGTCTTTTTACCATACTTTTTGCTACTTTTAGACGCTGAAATGTTGTATCATAGTAGACACTTGACTAGTACTGAAGATCTTGGTAGATAACTGCCACCATGCTGTATTTGAACTAAGCTCAGCTCAGCTACCCATATGTACACGCCGCGAAAATCTGCCAAAACTCTAAAACTACATTGACGCAACGTATCACTTGGCAATACGGATACGTGATACGGATGCGGAAAATTCCACTTGCCAAAAGTCTCTAATACTTCGAATGCAACACAACCTGGAACTTTAATTTCAAGATGAGAATACGTCTTACATGGAAGGCTCCCTCGAATAAATTTAAAAGCAGATTTACGGAATTCCGTGAGAAAAAATCCCGTACACTGAATTGCATTAGAAGAGGATAAACGTCACGGCATGAAAAGCATGTTCGATGCCAATAATATTTACTTATTTATTTAGTCGCTATGCAAAACTTATTTTTTACGCCCTCCTCTCTCTATTCCTAACCAAGAATTGCTGTAGAATCTATATAATAAGTACAATTATCTTACATTAAATAAAATTGACAAAAACTGTCGGAATAGGAAACCCACGTCAGACGAGGATTTTTTTTAAAAATCGGGATTCAAAGGGGGAAATTAAAAGTTATCTTTTCTCTAAGAAAGATGGAACACACCTTAATTTTAAAGGAACATCAAACCTGGCAATTCTGCTAAAAAAGGCCTTAAACCTACCAAGACCCAGCCTCTCCACACCAAGACAAATAAGATCAGATGATAATTGGTTTTCACATACTGTGTGTCCTCCAGCCCCTAATGCTGGGTTTTATTCACCACCACCGTATAGAAACCTGTTCCGTCACAATCTAAGCAGAAATGGACCTCATTCGATTAAGAATTTAACGAGTGGAAAATCTGTAATACCGAACTGGCACAACCAGAAAACCAGAATGTGAATACACCTCAAAAGAGTGTCTGGTTTATTATACCTTTTTTCTGTGAGCCAATCAGCAGTGCTTGTGTAAATTCATGTTTTGTAGTGCTAATAATATTTGTGCACATCTCAGGTGCCATGTAGACATTACAGGAAGAAGAAGCAAAGTCCAAAAGTGCTGGAAAACTCATCGCTCAACTGAATTCTATTCTTAATCACTGGATTATTATTTATTGAAAGTACATGTAGTAGCAAGCTTATACAGTAAACTAGATGTACATGTACAGTGTCAGTACACCCTATATTAGTCATTACACCACTTTCAAAAAAATTTTTATTTAGCCTTGAATCAGCATGAATTTATACAATACATGTATTAAGAAATACTTGATAACTACCAGTGTAGGTCTAAAATATTCTCCTCTGTACTATGAATTTGAATCGCCTAGGAATGGAGTTATCTCCCATGTATTGCACAAACACAAAATTGAGCACTTATATTGAACACAATAGTTATAGTTATATCTTATTATAAATGTATGCATTCATAGAATCTTACTGTCTGCTCAAACCTTTCTTCTGCATGGCCCACAACCATGGTTACACATTATCTATACTGCATTTATATGGACAATTTTATTGTATTTGAAAAAATTATGTTTTATGATGATCATATATACTGTATTTATTTACTGTGATTTCTCACCCTAACCTTTATGTTATGAAACGACCTGTTAAGTATCTTGTCATTTCTATGTACATAATATAATCTTATAAGTTCTCCTACTCTGCGGCTTTGAACCCCTTCCCTTTCCACACACATTTGCTTAACCCATTCAATCCAACATATACATACATAGGGATTATTGTTCCCACTGCTTGTCTATTATAATAATTATGTTACCTCATATAAGCTTGTAGATATCTCTAATAGAAGTCAACGCCAATAGATCTAGATTTATTGCGAACACTTCCCTTCCCTTACTCATCATATGCTAAGTCTTTTATTCCCCATTTCTTATCCATTTAGTTATCTATAGGTATTATAGTACCCAGTGTTTATTATTACATAAATTTGTTGGAACTTTGCGTGTCCGAACAGATTTTGATTTGTCTTCGCCCCGTATTGCCATAAGTTGTATACAACTCCTTGTGTATATGTAAATATTTTGTCTGTTTTTGTTTTACTTTTCTTATCTTTATTTTGAAGTGTTGCCAAGCTATTGGTCTACTATACTGTACATTGCTTGTATTAGTTAAGCCCATTTTGTTAATCATTAGTATTTGTATTTAGTATTATTGTTGATTGAACTAGTCATGGTGTTAAGTGTAGGGTTCTGGAACATCAATGGCCTCTTGTCCAAGATAAATAATGACAGAACGCATAATGATCTATTTCAAATGATAAAAAATTTTGACATAGTATGTTTTGTAGAAACATGGACTAACTTTGAACAAACTGATGTTGGAGTTTTCGATAGTACTTTCAAAGGATATTCAGGTCTAAGCTTTAGTAGGAAAATGACAGGGATAGGGTCAACAGTCTCAAAGGGGGGCTGTGCTATCTTCGTTAAAACCTATCTTAAAAACAAAATTCAATTACTAGACCAAAAAGATGGGGACATTATCTGGATCAAAATACCAAAAGATATTGCAAATTTATCAAAGGATCTTTACATAGCAACTGTGTACATTCCTCCCCAAAATTCCAAAATATGGCTGAGTAAAAGATACAACCCATTTGACATTCTTGAACAAGATATCTCAAAATATCAAGTTCTTGGTGATACTCTTCTTGGGGGAGATTTCAATGCCCGTACATATAATCTTGAAGACATTGTGTTTTCGGATAGTAATTCATCTAACTCGAATCTGCCATACCCGAACATAATCAACGAAAACTCCAACGTCAATTTTCTCAAATTTAGAAATAACAATGACAAAAAAACTAATCTATGGGGTAGACATATGATCAATTTATGCAATAGTACTAACACATGTATTTTAAATGGCAGGTGCGTAGGAGATTTACTTGGAGCATACACTTGCGTAAATTACAACGGGTGTAGTGCGGTTGATTATATTCTAACTGGTATATCGAACTTCGACCAAATTTCAAGTATGCAGGTATCGCCACTGACATATTTGTCTGACCACAGTTTTGTTGCATGCAAAATTAAAACAAATAATATCCATCCAACCAAGGTTAAACCGAAAGTGAATAAACCTATCTCTCCCAAAAAGCAAGAGTATACAATAGAAAAAAAGAAGTTGACTAAAAAGTTTGTTTGGCAGGAAAACTCGGATCAAGCCTTCTTAATTGAGCTACATAAACCAAACTCCTGTACATCTATTAATCAATTCATGGTGACCGATCTAAAACCAAATCAAGATGATGTACAGCTGGCAACCTCCAATATCAACAATATTCTTATTAATGCCAGTAGGGCCTGTGTTAAATTAGTAACCATAAAGAAACGTCGGAAAAAAAATAAATGGTTTGACCGTGATTGCGAACGTTTAAGACATGATATGATGACCGCACAAATTAAACTAAATAATAACCCAACTGACAATATATTAAGAAAGATATACCATAGTAGGAAAAAACTATACAAGAGAATTACCAAATTTAAAAGTCGCCAAGCCAAAAATAGTATTTTAAAAAAAATTAATGAAATTCAGAATCAAAACCCCAAAGAATACTGGAAACTAATAAACTCGCTAATTAAAGAAAACCCAGGGGATGATAAAAATGAGGGCATATCCATTGATAGCTGGGAAAGACACTTTAAAACCCTATTCGAAGATAAAATCATGCCCAACAAACAATGTGAAGAAACAGATGATGCTATCAATTCACTCTTACAAACAAACAAAACTAATAAGGAAATAAACGCAAAGATAACTGCAATTGAAGTTAGGAAGGCTTTTGCGGGACTAAAGAGGAATAAGTCTAGTGGGCCCGATCTAGTACTAAACGAGATGCTCCTTGCATCATGTGAGTACATGATTGATGTGTATATAAAATTCTTCAATCTAATTCTTGAGTCTGGGAGCTTTCCCGAACAGTGGCGGGAATCGTTCATTGTCCCGATACATAAGAAGGGGAGCATAGAGGAAGCTTGTAACTATCGTGGAATTGTGCTAGCAAGCTGCTTGAGCAAATGCTTTTTATCTATTATAAATAATCGTATATCTAAATATATTGAATATAATAACCTTTTTGACCAAGCGCAAAGCGGATTTCGAGCGGGTCGTAGGACGATTGATAATGTTTTCATTCTTAAGACTCTAATCAACAAATACAAGAAACTCAAGAAACCTCTATTTCTATGCTTTGTCGATTTCTCAAAAGCATTTGATTCAGTTTGGCGCAAAGGTCTCCTTCTTAAATTACTGAAACATGATATCAATAGGAAAATATTTGAATTGATTAAATCTATGTATAAAAATACATCCTATGTGGTGAAACACAACAACTCCATTTCGAATAATATCGATTCTGCCATGGGAGTTAAGCAAGGCTGTGTTTTAAGTCCTACATTTTTTAATATTTATATCAATGATTTAAACCAATACTTAGACAATTCTCCAGACAGCAAAAATTATCCTATACTAAATACTACTGGTTTATCTCATCTTCTCTTTGCTGACGATCTTGTGCTGACGGCAGCTACCGAAATAGGATTACAGAATAATCTTGACAACTTAAAACGTTTCTGTGTTGACTGGAAACTTGACCTTAATAAAGATAAAAGCAAAGTTATGATATTTAAAAACAATAAGAAAAAAACAACAACAACAAAATTTGTCTTTGGCCACGTCAATTTGGATATTGTAAAATCTTATCTTTATCTAGGCATTTTCATAAACGATAACGGATCTTTTAAATCAGCTATTGTGAACCTGGAGAAGAAGGCTAGGAGAGCCTGGTTTAGCTTAAGGCATAAAGTATGTACATCTAATCGCCTTCCAACACATGTTCTCATAAAACTTTACGAATCAGTCGTGAAACAAATAGCGCTATATGGCTCAGAGGTTTGGGGAGATAATTTAGTGTTAAGTAAGAACTTTGAGATAGAAAAATGGGATAAAATAAATACGAATAAAATGACTGTTAAAATATGCAAATCTATCCTTACACAGCCATTAAAAGCATCAAATATAGGCTGCTTAGCCGAATTAGGAATTTTTCCTGTTAATATTGATATATTTCAAAGAATGGCTATGTATTATAAAAGAATAAACGAAAATAACAATACGTTAAGTAACTCATTACTGAATTCTGCATATCAGGAAGACATAAAAATTTCGCAATCAAACCCCAAACTCTCCTGGTATGCGGCAGTCCAAAATATCTTTAAAAAATATGACATTTCTCCAACAACAATTTCGAGACAGAATATTAAAAGTTCAATAGAAAGCAAATTTAACAATCTCCTTGTTGAATCTTGCGGGCCAAACCATAAACTCAGAACCTTTGGATTATTCAAAAAGAAATTCAATAACACTCCAAAATATCTAGAGGTTGTTAATAATAAGAAGTTCAAAATTGCGATGTCTACCCTAAGATTAAGTACTCACCAGCTTGCCATTGAAAGGGGTAGATATCTTAAGATACCACTCCAAGATCGCCTCTGTAAAAAATGCAATGCAAGCCAAACTGAATCTGAGCAACACTTCCTTATGGAATGTCAAAAATATGAAGATTTAAGAAAACAATATATATATCCAACTCTTTACAATACTGGTCTAACCTTTTCATTTGAAAATCTATTCGACCCACCAAGTATTATAGCCACAAGTGTCGCGGCCTTTGTTTACTTCTCTTTTCTGAGGAGAGACATCTGAACTGTTAAATATGCCTGATATTCTATTTTATTTTATGTACGCACGCCTTGTTTTGTATTTTGATAGATTATGTACCCTGTATGTGGGCCTTATACTTCTCGAGTTATGTGATTTTATACTGTCTATTTATGAGTACATGTGTACTTTTGTTTATGTCCGTCCACATTTTTGCCGTCCTTTTTTTCCCCCCACTTCACACTTGTATTTATTATATTGTATGTTGTCCTTATTAAGGGAGGTCTGTATGCAATACTGTGTGTATTGAGTTGTAATTGTTATATTGTTTTATCTTATGTACATGTTTATATTGTATGCTGTCCTCAATGGATGTTTCGATGCAATAAAATCTTATCTTATCTTATCTTATCTTACTAATTCTAATACTAATAAGTTAAAACAAAAGAAAAATGGTAGAAAATACTGCCAGTGTAGGCCCACTACTGGACTGCTAATTTTAATTATTTTTCCTTTACTAATAAATACTAATTATTTCTTTCTGTAGGGTACATATTCAATTTTGGTTTAATAAATAATTTTAGATATGGTTCATTGCTAATGAATGTGTGTGTATTTTATTTATTACCCATCATTTAATGCAATTTTTGTATTGTTAGGCCTACAATTCAATGTATCATTTGACATTTCCAAATTAATTACCCTTGAAAGTGCGAATTTACGCGTTTTTGGAAATCTACTGCCAAATCATGGTTTCTACTGCCTTCTTTACACTACCCTACTGCATTTCAGCTCTGAGGGGTTGACAGGTCTGCATGAAGCGCTTTGAAGGTCTTGGCAACTTCATAAAAATATTATTTTACATTTGACATGATTTGGCTATCTATACATGTTCAAATTAGATTGTTTGCAAAATAGGTACACCGTTCGGAAAATTTTCCATATTTAATTGACATACCGGTTTGAAATTCATGTCAGTAATATTACTGAATACATTCCTGTAAACTATTATTGGTTGGTGTTTAACGTCTGCTTCCACATAAGTGATATCACAGTCTTTTTTTTCAGTATTTATATAGAAGTCAAGCAGCAAATTTTCCTACACTAATCTTGTAAAAAAATTAAAGACAATTTGTATTTTTCTTTTCAGGAGAACATCCACGTATGGGTGCAATGGATGTCTGTCCATTTATTCCAGTACAAGATACAACAATGGAAGATTGTGTTGAATGTGCTAAAGAATTCTGTGATCGCTTGGCAAATGAACTTGGCGTACCAAGTAAGTAGTACTGGTATTTGAAAAATAATACATTATGACAAAGCCCCCATTTAAACATGAAGTTTATTTTAGAATTACTCTAAGGTATTTGTTTGTGTTCTCATCCTCCCAGTGTAATATATTTTGTGTGTGTGTTTGAGGCTTTAGGCCTGCTTATACCTAGAGTGATGTTGTAGACAAGTTATATTTGATATATTTTCAGCTTTTTTATATGGTGATGCAGCTAAAGAAAATGGTGAATTCCGACAAACTTTACCTCAAATAAGATCAGGAGAATATGAAGGTCTTATTGAAAAGGTAAGTTCGATCACAAATTTACAAATTTGGTACATATTGGCTAGACTGTTTTTTTTAATGTAAATTGTGATATATTTCAGGGCACTAGGGCTGGGTAAAATATCGATATAAATCGATAGTATCGATTGGACGGCCCAGAAAAGCACTATCGATAGCGGTGGGTTACTATCGATTATCGCTCTTCGTCTATTTTAGTATTTTTCTTGCGTCTGAAATGTCAATGTTTTCTTTCAGTTAATCATAATACACCGCTCACTTTAATTACTATCAAGTATATGTAACACATAACAAAATTGTGACTGCTTAATTATTGAACAGCCGTTTTCATAAACTCACTCTCATTGAAACGTTACTTTAGTTTTGAAGAAATTATTGTTGTATATCGCTAAATCGGAGATACCTGGATGTGTAAATAAAGTTAGAGTTATTTCCCTTTGCAAGCTTCAGAATTCGTCTGTATAGTTCACTATTTCTGTACGTGTGCCTCAGCAAAAGAGTACCCGGTACAATAAATAGCACACATGGACGACAAAACGCTCGTTGATTTTCCCGGCAATGCTAAAAGTGCTGTGTGGAAGCACTTTGGGTTTTAGACAGGAGCAAACGATCTTTCGCAACTTCGTATGGTTTTGAACTTTGAACTTACACTGTATCCAGTCTTGATGACGACCGTGAAAATAAGTTTGTTTTCGATACTATCGACTATCGACCGACATTTCATTGCCGATTATCGATAGTAAAAATCACTATCGATACCCAACCCTACAGGGCACTAGTGTGAAAGGGTTTAAAAGTACATCATCTTCAGCATTTGACTGTTTGATCAAAGTTTTGTTTTTGCTGGTATTGTTGAATTTTCACCTATGAGAACTATTGTATGCTGTATGACATTTTATGCTAAGGCTAAAATTACATTCAATTTTATGTTTTAGTTACGGCAACCAGATTGGAAACCAGATGGAGGACCAACAGATTTTGTACCATCATGGGGAGCTACTGCAGTTGGAGCTAGAAAATTCCTGATAGCATATAATATCAATCTCCTAGCAACAAAAGAACAAGCTCATAGAATAGCACTAAATGTTCGAGAACAGGGGCGTAGCAAAGATCAGGTAGATGGGATTATTAAATAAAGAAGCACTTGGAATTTATGACCAGTTGCTGGATGACTGACACCATTTGGCAGGGATGGCTGCCTGTATTAACTGAACAGGGCACATAATTTCCTGTGTATTGGGATTATGTGAGATAGATGTCTAAAGGGATATTTGCTCTAGAAATAAGAAAAACAGGATTAGATATTCCCAAAAATCTCATACTCATAATCAATATTTTTTGATAATTCTATAAAATTCCTGTTATACACTAGATTATGCCAATGTAAATAAACTCCCCCGTTAAATTATAATTTTAAGGCTTATTTTGTTATTTAAAGTAAAAGACCTTTGGAATCGCCTGAATTTGGCAATTATTTTAATCATGAGGAATTTATATCTGATTTAAATGCTGTATAATTACTTTTTACTTTCATATATAGCCTGGTAGATTAAAGAAATTACAAGCTATTGGATGGTATATGGAAGAAGCTAATTTAGCTCAAGTTTCTATGAATTTAACAGATCATGAAGTCACACCTTTACATGTAGCTTATGAAGAATGCTATAAAGATGCTGAAGTAAGTCTTTTTACATCATGGAGTAAGGACAAATGTTTTCAAAGGATTAATCCCATTAAGTTTTGAAATTAGATATTTCTTAAAAAAACATGTTTGCAATCAAAAAGTTCAATGTTTTAGGTGATTATTTTTATTTATAGACTTAGAATTTGAAAATGTTTTAGGATCAACAGTTCTATATTAGTTTAGTTGTGGCACAATTTTCCATCACTTTTAAGAGAGAAAGATATGGTCACGTGTTAAATGTTCGTTTCTTAAAAGATAAATGGTTAACATTTCCCTCAGTATATAAATTATAGCATAAAAACATTTAAATTTACAACTTAAAAAAACAGAGAAAACTCACTCAGGCAACCCATTTCTAAATCACCTATAATCCTTCATATTCCTGAAGCAATGCCCTGAGAAATCCCTCTTTGGCCATTGCTGGATTAGCTTCTGATTCTTGAACTTTTGCAGGAATATATCTATTCTTCCCGTTCAATCAAAGCTATCACTTAAGTGCAGCAACATGACAGTCCTTCGTTTAATCTGGGTCTTCCCTAAAACTTTGGACAGTGATTTGAGGTATTAAAAACGCTGAAAGTATTTTCGTTTCCAAACAGTATTGTTTACATTTCATTCAACTTGATAGCTTTGTTTGTCACGTAATTAGTTTTACTGCAGTATTCTGCTATGCACAGGTCATTTGGGCATAATAAATCATGAGCCATGACGTAACGTTATGTAAACATAGTTGGTCCAATATTGGCACTCGTTTTAAATGTAAAGCTTTTGTAGAGCAGCTAGTCATTGGTTGGTAGTCGGTCTACTGATGAATCAAAATTTAAAACAACAATACCCACTCATCATAGCAGTGAGTAGTGGCCAGTGGGATTACCTTTAATCAATTGAAACACTACGCGGAGTATGATAATCCTTCTGTGGTATTCCCAAAGCAGTGGTAAAAGTGGTAACAAGCATTATTAGCTCACTGACCATTCTACATTTGATAACAATTATGGGTGTTTGGTTGTATTTTATTGGAGGACAGGCATAAACTGTAAATTTAAATCCAATGTTGTGTTACTACTTTCAGGAACTTAATTTAGCTGTAGTTGGATCACAGATTGTAGGATTAGTGCCATTGCAGGCCATGTTAGCGACTGCTGATTATTTTATACAGAAAGAAAATCTCTTTATTTTGGAAGAAGACCAAAAACTAAGACTGGTGAGTATATTATAAGCTTATTTTAATTTTCTTTTTCTCTCCTACCTCTAGTGAATTAATGATATAACAGTAAACTTATTTGCACATAAATACTTTATCAAAATTATAACAGGACCCCATCAAAATGAAATCTATGCCTGAGCATACTCATTCGGTAATGACTTTTTAATTTGGCAGCTGGAAGACATAGAAAACTCTAGATAAGCGAAACCATCTTGAAATACCTAATTTAAATCAAAAAATATTTGTTGGTAACTGCTTAGTACTTGGGACTGGATATAAACATCCACATAATTCAAAATAAGCTCAACTCTTTCTGCAATAATTCATCCGTTGGAAATCTATAAAATGACAGCACCTATTTTCTTTGCTAAAATGTCAACAGCCCTCAATCACACACATAGAGTTCACTCCAGAATATTATTAGACAGCCAGTTCAGTCCAGTCAACATAATGTTAATTAAACTGTATTGTCAATAAAAATGAACCAGTTAGTCATGCGTTTATATTGTGTTTTGTAATCAGAAAATTTAGAAGCATTTAAAGCATCTGACAGATAAAAACTGTTATATAATTTTATAATCAGATTGATGTGATATTGGTGTTTATATTTTATGTGTCTACTTCATTCCATCATTTAACCACTCTTTCGCCCAACTATGAAAACGTCCTTCACAACCTCCTGTCCCATCTTATAGGCTTTCTTTGATTTTCAGGTAATCAACAGGCTAGGTTTGAATTCTGTTGGAGCCTTTAGTCCTAAAGAAAGAATTATAGAGTATATGATACATAGTGATACTGATGGTCCACTTGTTAGTATGGAAGTAAAAGATTTTATATTAACTGTGGGGTCAAGGTCACCAACACCAGGTGGTGGGTCTGTAGCAGCCATGTCCGCTGCATTGGTATGTATGATTAAGGATGTATAAATTACTAATACTTGTTAGGTGTAATGACTAACAATGAAATGTATCTACATTACGAGAAAAAAAGCCAACACTTCATAAGGTTTATTTCACCGATACTCTTTTCAATTATAGAGTTTGTTTGGTTGAGTTGTCAATGAGCTAAGGGACATGGTTTAGACTCAAAGCTTAGGGTGAGCTATCCAATCACATGTGTTTTTTCCCAGTGCTAATGAACCCTGGAAACCAATTATTGAAATAAAATTAACCCATAGTTTGTGTTAAGTGGACAAGGAACCCCATTTCTCCCCAAAAAAACTTGCAATGTATATTCGAATAGCACATGTATGTTATATGCCCGTCTTCATTATCCCAGTCAGGGTGGAACTGTAGGACAATAGTCCCATTTCATTTACGTTTATTTGCTGTGGTCATACCATTATTTGAACTTTCATTTCAGGTCTGTAAATGCCCTATTAAAAATCTCACGAATTTCCAAATAAGTAGAGCAGTTTGTTATGTCAGCATTGTTGCTGATCTTAATTAAAGGTCTTGTCTTTTTTAAATTTGTAGGGAGCTGCTCTTGGTGCTATGGTTGGATTCCTGACATATGGCAATAAAAAGTTTGCTGATCTTGATACCAAGATGAGACAACTCATTCCACCTCTATATAAAGGCATGAAAGATTTAACTCCCTTTATTGATGCTGATGCTGCTGCTTTTAGTGAATATATGGTAAATACATTTCAAGTTATAACTTTATTAAAAATATAATTTCCGAGGTGACTCGAAATACTGATACATGTAGTTGATAATCAACAGTTCTGATCCCTCACTGGTAAATTGTTTAAGTGACATTTACTAACTGGATGAGAATAACACATGACAATTATATGGAGTACAAGACTTGAAAAGATTTATTTCTGGCGACGTTTCAATGAGGGTTCTTCCATCTTTATCAAGCAAATTCTTGATAAAGATGGGAGAACCCTTGCCGAAGAATCGCCAAAAACAAATCTTTCAAGATACTTGTATTACATATAATTGTCATGTGTTCGTCTGTCACTAGTGTCAAGAAATCTTTATCCAGTGATAAGGGGTCAATTTCATTAAAAGCGTTAAATTTGCCACACAAACAGGGTGAAATGCAAAATCTATGACCAAGTGAGACAGTTTTAGCTCTTGTCTTAAAAAAGTATGTTCAATAAAAATGTGTGATTGTAAGACTGGCACAATGGTAAAATGAATGTCCTTCAATCTGACAAAAAAATTCAATTAATGCTAAGATCTGGTGAAAATGATATGACAAATTGTGGAATTTAAGGTGAAGATTTGTTTGGAAAAAATAATTTCTTGAAATCATGTTAGAAGTTATAAAGAACTATTACTATTATAATTCATAGGTGAAATGAACTGGGGTTTAACGTCCTACTGTTTTACTACGACTGGGCTAAAGAAGACAGCCATACACTAAACAGTGTGCTGTAAGGGAAATTTGCCCGGACAGCCGTTCTACTCCCTAGTAAGGGATCGTTTACATGCACTCCAATGTGTATGCAGGACAATGGGGTTTATCATCCCACCTAAACGACTGCAGAGTTGTCCTTACCCAACCCTCTGTGCTTTTCCACTCACAAGGGGGAACCACACTGAAATATCTGAAAACACTGATAAAAAAATCTGAAGATTCATACGTAAAATGAAGTGAATTGGTAAGGATTTGAATAAGATATGGTTTTTTGACTTATTTCAGTTTTGGGAGGTCAGTATGTAATGTTCAGACATTTCGTTTGTTTTTTGTTACATTTTTTATTATTGAAGAATGTTATTGAAATTATTTTTATCAGAGTGTTTCTATAACTTGTGATATTTGTTATTTTTATTTTGTTTGTTTATATTGTTTTATGATTCTACCACATATAACACTAGTGGTATACTGTCCACCCATGGCATTAAGAATTGTTTTAGTGGAGAAAAGAGTTTCAAACAGATTGTAACGAACTTGTGGATATGCTTTGTTACTACTGCATTTGTGACTTGCAATAAAATGTTCTGCGATATCATTATCAAATATTTATTTCTGTTATCTTCCATACTTCACTAACCATGGTGAGATAACTGCTGTACAAATGACGACGACTCAGAGGGGTGGGGGGGAATAGCACTCATAAAGAATGGGTGCTGACAATTGAGTGATACAAAATAGAACTGACATGCGTATGTTACAAAATAGAACTGACAAATAGATGATACAAAATACAGCTGAAAAGTGTGTGTTACAAAATAGAACTAACAAGAGGATAATACAAAATATAGCTGACAAAAGGTTGATACAAAATACAGCTGAAAAATTGATTTTATATAGCGGTAATAAAAAATGTTTCAATTGCTAAAAGGATATCTAAAATATTATAATATTGTAGTATGTTTGAACTTGGCTAACATGTTTAATTTTTTTTGTAGTTGGCTTTGAAATTACCTCACAGTAACGAGGAAGAAACAAATGAGTAAGTAGTACATGTATATCATTATCAGATCTAAGTAAGTAACCTACACTGTAAATCATAACAAGTAACATGAGTGGGTCGTCAATTTCGTAAGGAATAACCACAAATCACTGTTGGAAGGTAGGAATTAATGGTTCTCTTTCAGTCTGTTTGTACCATTGTGTAATGTACAAGTAAAAATTACTACTGGGAACAGTTCTTTGTTCAACTACGACTATAGTGTATGTTAAACATTGATAAACAATGTTGATATAGGTGAGACAAGGAAACCTTTTTCATTAATTTCTCGTAATTTATAGTTCAATAGTAGTGGAATATTGTAAATACATGTATTCTAGTATGAGTTATTTTACAATCAAGGGAAAAATTTTGCTTTTTTCACAATAAAATAAGAGTTTGTTCTCTTTCAGACGACAGAAAGCTCTACAACAAGGACTTAGTACAGCTGTTAAAGTACCACTGTGTGTAGCTAGAATTGTAACATCATTGTGGGCACCTTTAAAAGAATTAGCAGAGATTGGTAATATCAACTGTAAATCAGATTTACAGGTAAATATCGGACTTTCAAAGGAGACTATAGGGATGTATGTACTATACATCACATTAAGGTCATATTTTATTGAAAGTCTAAGTACTAAGTTTATAAACCATATTTCAAGGAAAAAAAATTGCTAATAAATAAATATTTACAAACATGATCATGACATAGCAATACTGTGAAATTCAGAAGTTTAAATCATGACACATTGATACAGTGATTTGGCAGCTGATGTAACAATGTTGCCATTGTAATTCAACATACACCATCCAATCAGAAGACGATTGTAATGAAAAATATGTCACCATTTCATCATTTACAATGTAAAAGGGGGGTTGGATGTGCCCACTTTCTCATAAGGTCTGTCATTGAGTCAACTGGCATGGTTTTGATTCTCTGGTTATATGTGACAAGGAGTAGGGTTTTCTCCCACTACTAAAGACATGCAAGCGAATCCCGAAATAACCTAGTTTTTGTCGAGTAAAGGTTAAACCCCATTTCTCTCTCATTCTCACATTGTGAAATCAGATTGGGTAATAGAAGATTGTCTCCCTTTAGTCTTCAAAATGAGGGTGTTCCATTGCCAGTCCAAAGAACATTCCACATTGAGTTATACCTGTCCTGTCACCGTTCTCTGAGTCCTGACAATGGAGTTGGTGTGAGTAGAATCATGACGTATTGGGTAATTAAACACGACTAATATGTTTCAGCTGTCATTGTGGGTTAAGATATTAAAAAATACTTTAAAAACTCCAAAGAATTGCTATCGTTTTATACACTGGTAAATAAATTGACTAATAGTAGTTACACCAGGAAAAAATGTGGTTCAAGTATTTTTGTTATTTCCCTTTTGTCTTCATGGCAATCAGTCAAGAGTATCAGGAACTATTGAAAAGTAATTGCAGCGCTATGATTTAATTTGATGGTACCAAACCTTTGCCTAGTCAAGTAGATAAGTAAAGGGAGTAAAAACTCATTCATGATCCTTCAACTTACCACATTCTTCTTCGAAAAGCTAATACCATGAACATCAATATGATATAAATATCAATTGACAGCCGCTAGTCTTTCATTTAGCATTAAAAGTGTCAAAATTTTCTTTTACATCCATTATTTAAAAACTAATATGAATGTGTACAAATGTTTGGTAGCATGTTCAGTTATCTTTATAAGATTAATAAGAATACTAATTCTGTCAGTTTGTGGTAATATATGTTTTCTTGAATAGACAAAAAAAGGATGAATAGGCCTTCTATGAAGGCCTTCTATGAAGAATAAGACATTCAAATTGCTATCAGAGCTACTTGCTTCATGTATACTGGTAGAAATGGTTCCACTACTGATGTCTTCCGTCTTACTCCAGGCACAGTAGTGGCTTTTCCTACAGAGTTCCTTTGCGCAAGATTTAGTCAAATGACTACAAACACTTTACTGGCTCATAGCTCCCTTAATTTATACATAAACTAACCCAAAGCTGTACTGCAAAGTGCAAATAGCTTAACATATAATAAATCAATTCCAATTGAAATAAAGGTGAAACCTTACTGCCTAATTGACAATTGTGCATTTGAACCTATTTGAACTTGCGTAATGGTTCTTAGACTATATCAATTGTAACCTTAACATTTATTACCATTTGGAATCCATTTCAGGTTGGTGTACGTAATTTAGAAACAGCAGTTTGGGGAACTTATTACAACATTTCTACAAATCTTGATGAAATAACAGATGAAGAGTTCAAAAATAAGGTAAGACAATATCTTATTTAACGATTTTTAGACTTAATCTGGTAAAGATTTGTTTATATGCTTGATAACAATTTTATGAAATTTTGCTGTAATGTCGCAGTGTATTACCACTCTTATTGGTCAGTTTAACTCAACATTGATGATGTTACCCTGCTGTGCAAAGATGGACTTCTGCTGATATCTAATATTTAGACAAAATATGAAAATTTTAGAACTGGTACACGAATCGCGTGCCAGAATGCTTTGAGTGCCTTTTCTAATGAATTAACTCGATGAACGAGGCAAGACATATCCCTCTGGAGAATACTACCCGTGTAGACTGGAATAACCAAACGCCAAAGACAGCCATTCAATTTGGACCGTTTGCATATTTCACTGAACATAGCTGATTGCAAATTGCTGTAAGAATAAAAATATAAATCAGTTTATATACATTCATATTATATTATTATATGCGTTGAGTATATGTGTTCATTTTTAGGTGCCAAAGAATAGTGATTAAGCTGCTTTAAATCATAGTATTAGTAATTGTTAATTATAAGTAGTTCTTTAATAGATTGTGTCCCAATTACTAAATGTCATTCAAATGATATTAGTAAAAGAATATTTGGCATATTTTTGTTTAGTTTTTGTCTTTTGATGTGAGGAGAAATGTGCAAAAAGTATTCAAAAATGTTGTATTAAGATAAAAATATAAATTTTTTAAATCCCACCCCCTTTAAATAATGATTGTGTAACTCTTACATTTCAGACCAAGGCAGAAATAGATGATGCTCTAAAGACTGCTCAAGAGAACTGTGTTGCCATATTGAAAATTCTTGATGGAAGAACATCATAGATTCACCCATACGCATTATGGTCCATCATTTTGATGACCTAAGTTAAAAGTTGTTCACTTTTAAAAGTTAAAAGTTGTTCACTTTTAAAAGCAATGATTGTTTTGTTGTTTTTATCAAAATTGTTGTTAATTGAGAATTTTTTTTTTTTCAATGTTTTTAAAACGTGATTATTTTTTTTGCTGTTGTTTAGATATTGTTAATCGGCATACATATTATATTATTTACTTTAATTTATGCCTGTTTTTGGCCATTTTTATCCTTCATAATCCTAATCATTAATGCTGCTGTGGTTGAATCTGTTATATCTTCGTGATAAATGTAGATAGGTTATAGTAAGAGTCTTAAATCGCCTAAATAATTAGTTGAATATTTGAATTTTCTAGCATGCAAATTGACTGACATGTAGGGTGTGTCACAAAATGCTTAAACGATAGCCCAGCTTTAAAAGGTAAATGCATTCTGAGGACAAAAGACTTACAGACTCCTGACGAAATCATCTCTGCCAATATTTCTTCAGAAAATTCCATTATATCTTTTCAAGGGAATTATAATGATGTCACAGGCCAAGAGCACATTGTCTTAAACATGTCCTTGACCATCATATCCAACCTCGTGGCTTTTCTCCGGTACTCCAGTTTGCTCCCACAGCTAAAGACCCTTACACGCAAGTGAATTATTGGAATAAAATGAAACCATATATTGGTCTCAAAATGACCTAGTTTGTGTTGAGTGGACAATAAACCCCATTTCTCACTCTCTCTCTCTTGACCATCATGAAATATGGAGCGCAAATAGATTTTGATTCTAAAGTAAGCTTTGTATATGCTTTGAATATTAATAATAAGGATACATGACTGATTGTGGTGTATCTTCCTCAAATCACAACAGTCAGTCACAGATATTTTTTTTAACTGTGGGCCTATAGTCGCTGTCATTTAGTGTTAGGCAATCTCAATTACCAGTCACTCTTATTAAGACATTTTACCTAACCATCCAAAATTTCTAAATCTCTGACATTTTGTTGTTCAAAATGTAAGTAAGAGATCTGTAAATCCTGCATTTTCAGTATTGAGACCTAGTCCAAGAAACAGACATTCCTTACAAAAACTGCAAATATAATGCAGATTTAGTCAAATGAATGTAACTAATGTTTTGAGTTTTTTTTAATTAGATAAACTGAAAATATTTAAGATCTCTGATTCAAACGATTTTATTAAAATTTTTATTATGTGTAATTTAATTTCTAACTTTTTGTTTTATGTTGAAGAGCTTTAATAGAAATTCTTTGGACAGAGTTTCAGGGTAGAATTATGTTGCTGACAGTATACAGTATTTACTAGTCATTCTTTTTTTTTATATTAATATATTTTAAGTTAACTTTTACTTCTTTATTATGGGTAAATATTTGGCTAGTAACTAGAAGTCGTATATTTTAATACGTGCGATTAGATACTAATTATTGTATTATTACCAATTAGTATAATTATTTTTTAACATATCTACTTGGTTTTTCTCATTATAAAGATGTATAATATTTTTCTTCCTAATGTAATTTAATGATGTAAAATTTAATGCTTTATTTTGTAACATTATTTTGTAATAGAAATTCACAATACAATTTGGGTAACGCAGGTGATTAAATTTGACTATTACGTTACAAAACATATAATTATTGCATAATTACTAATAATGTGAACTCTCTGTTGTGTATGCAATAATTTAATAATCTGCCATTTAATACTCTTTAAGAGACTAGAGATAGAATAGAACATATTTAACTTTTTTTGATAGGCACAAAGTAATTTATATCATTTTGCAGAATTTCAATGAATTCATATTTGGGCCTCACTGGCCTGAGAAATTTGTAGCCAAGAACAGCAAAGAATTTATTTTTTTTGAATCATGTTGTCTTTCTGTACTCAGAGATGGGCTGCTAAATTCCACTGTTGGGGCTGTTCAGATTTCTACCATTTCTTTCTAATGTGCATACTGTATCATAAAGCCTGTCATTGAGTCAACTGGCATGGTTTTGAATACCGGTTGTACGTGGCAAGGAGTAGGGTAACTTGTCCAACCGCGTGAGTTTTCTCCAGGTCCTCCGGTTTTCTCTCACTGCTAAAGACCCATATGTTAGTCCCAAATTGACCTAGTTTGTGTCAAGTGGACATTAAACCCGATTTCTCTCTCTCTATCTATTCTAATAGATGTAATTTACTGTGATGTTTTTATTGATATGTGTATTCAGATTAAGTTATTATCATTTTGTTGCACTGAAATGATTCTTAACTAGGATTGCAGTACATTTACTTACATTGTGATATTGAAGGCATATCTACCGATTATCTAAATGCAGTAAATTCAATATAGTAATGTTTTCTTCGGTATTATGAGTTATGCTTTTAATGACGTAAATTGCTTTTTGTAATAATCTTGTAATGAATTAATTGAAACAGTAGATTCATCTTTTATGCCTGCCTAAAAATTTATAAAATGTGATATCCTGCAAGCCTTAAATATTTGTATTGAAATATGGATGAGTTGAGGCCATATAAAAAAAATATTCTGGTTGTCAGATACTACTGTGTCACTTCAAAGGGTCATGTGACCTGTTTTATTTAAAATAAAATAAATAAAAACAACCTCTTTAATTACTGCAGGTAAATATTTTATCCTGGTTACAGAAAGTAAATCTATAAAATAATTGAATGAATCCTTACCGCATCAGATCTTTGGTCTCGGAATCAGAATATTTTGTTGTATGTCCTAATAATTATATAATTATAATCACCAACTGATGTTTATATTTTAAAATCATCTTTTGGTATGTATATTTTTGCAAATAAGAATATACAAATAATGGTGATATTTACTGTATGCCCCATAAGGTTCTTTTTATTTTAATTCGCCTATTTGCTAGGTAAAGTTTTGTTTTGTTATTATGTTTCCAAATTAAGTTATACTGATAGAAAATGTTACAAAGTATATTTTGCTGTTAAATTAGCATTTGTTACTATTCTGAAAAAAAAAAAGATTTAAACTTTTCTGAACCCTACGTAATATAGAATATCACTGAGTTTATTTAATGAGATGATGAGGGAAGAAATTCTGTTAAAGTTGTTATATTTGTAACAATGATTATAGATCTCTCATTGTTCTATTCAGCAATTTTGTTGAATGCTGCCGACTGTTATATCATATAAAGAATGATCTCACTTCTTGTTTACAAATAATTAATTTCCTGATCTTAAAATTGTTCATCAGTTTATATTTTGCATTTTCTACTGCTTGTTGTAATTTTAACATGTTAGTAACATAGAGTAGTTATTTTACAGGGAAACCGTTACTTAACTGACATAACACTGGACAGAAAAAATAGTTTGCTGGATCAGTTTTGAAGATTGTGTTTAGCTGCTTAAGGATGCATTATGTAAGAGTTAAATTAGGCTATCGCCTGTCTTTATTGTCTCTTCGCGTGTTATATAAACTATTATTTAAACATTTGTTAACATAACAAACCTATAATCAACTCTCTAGAGCTTTGCATGGCAGAGGTTTCAGTAGATTAAAACTCCCGCAAGATTGAAAGATTTAATGATAAAATGAATAATCAAAACTAAGTCTTGGTAGTGTAGTACTGTTTCTACACTAATAAACAATCTACACTATATCTTCCAACACTTATAACTTTACTCAGAGTAAAGTAATATGAATGTAATCATCAAAATATTTATTTTTTCATTATCTAGTTTTAAACTATTATAGGAAGAAGGGTCACAGCTTTTTATCTTAAAATTACGTAATGCATCTTTAAAAATTTTGTGAACATGATTTAGACTTAATTTCTACAGCATCTTGACACAGTCCAAAATATCATAAAACCATTTCAGAATATATCCTTCAGAGTCTTGTCTAGGGTATGGAGAATTCTGCATATCATACCTTATAGTGATACTTAGAGGTTATGGCTTCAGATAGACTCAGGTGTTGAGAGTAAGTGGTTCTTACTGCAATTAATTATTCCATAAAATTGTTGATGTTGCTCAATTTATCTTAATCCATATGTGATTTATCAATATAGATGTATTTCATACAAAATGTTGATCTATATTTTTAGGGTACAGCTTTATGATCGATGTTTTCAGACATAAAGGATAAAGTATTAGCATTAATAAGTTAGTTTTATATCAAATTTATATCATTACCATTTTAACATAGTTACATAATAAATAAGTTGAAACTTCGAAAGTTTTTCTTATTTTATTCTTTGAAATCAGGATTTGCTGCATTATAGGTCAGAAAGACATTTTTAATACACATATTACACACAGACACACACACACCCAGACACACAGTCAATCACATATTAAAGGAGGCAAGTCTACAACACAATATCATTCCCAGTCATCGACATTGTAAACATGACCTATTGGTGAATATAAATTGCCATTGATGTAGTCTCGGTCACCCAGAACATCCTAGTCTTCAACGTATTAGAATATTTTTCTCGATGATAGAGACTAACATTGATGTGATCTTACGTGAAAAGATGTGCTTCTGATATCCAGTATTTAAGACAAAATAAAAATTTTTAAATTGGCACACAAATCGCATGCTATAGCCTAATACTTTCGAGCACCATTTGTAATGAAACGACTCAATGAAATAGACTAAACATATGCTATGGAAGAATAGTACCGGTGTAGACAGTAATAACCAGATATATCTATAAGACGGTTGTTCAATTTGGACTCTTTGCATATTTTAGCTACCATATAACTGATTAGAACTTACAGTAAAAACAGAAACATTGAATGTAAATCAGATTATATACATGCATCGCGACCCATTTCTGTCCATTTCTAGGTCCCAAAGAATGGAAATTTAGCACCTTTAAAACTTTCATTCGTTAGTTTCTCGAGTTTAACATCCACTTCCACCAGGGAAACCTTTAAAACAAGGCTACTTGTCTTTTTGTAGATCTATGCTGAAACGTGGCCGTATATTGCCTCTCTTTAGAGTGTAAATCTGTCATCTGGTTCGCTTGAAATTTATACAGTATTTCTTAATGCTTATGAGACAAAGAAACGTATCGGTCCCGAGTTCTGGAACTTGATAATTAGTGACAGACACACAGATCTCTTAGAAAAATCTTGTGGCACTCAAGAGTCTTAAGTTCATGAGAAGGAGGTCTGTTGATTTACACAACAATTTCCGAATTACTGCCAAATAATGGTGCTTAGTAACCCGAGAAATATTGTGTATGCGAAACTTATCATGGTATTGACTTGAATTTTAAACCAGTTTTTATCCGTCCGTCCGTCCGTCCGATTGACTTTAAATTCATACACAGTGTTTAAGGTCATGAGACGAAGAAGCCTATTGTTTTTCAGCGATTTAGGATAATAACTACCAGAGTTATGGCCCTTTATCACTTCAAAAAACCTTGTGGACGCTCTAGAGCCCAAAGTTAATATCCGATTGACTTTAAATTTATACACAGTGTTTAAGGTCATGAGACGAAGAAGCCTATTGATTTTCAGTGATTTCCGATAATTAGTGCCAGAGTTATGGCCCTTGATCACTTAAAAAAAAATCTTGTGAACGCTCTAGAGGCCAAAGTTAATATCCGATTGACTTCAAATTTATACACAGTGTTTAAGATCATGAGGCGAAGAGTCCTATTGATTTTCAGAGATTTCAAATAATTACTGCCAGAGTTATGACCCTTGATAATTTCAAAAAATCTTGTGACGCTATAGAGGCCAAACTTATCATCCGATTGACTTCAGATTGATACACAGAGTTTAAGGTGTTGAAACGAACAAGTATTTTGATTTTCAATGAATTTTGATAACTGAACAGCTAAATCCATGATATTAGATGTTTCATGTATATACTATAAATTGTTAGCGTGGGGTAAAACTTTATAAAAAGCAATCAAATTCTGATGATTTTCTGATAATTACATAATGAGTTGTTACTCTTAATCAGTTTTTAGTGTATTACAAATGTTTCATTACCGAAAAAAGTAAAAAAAAATTTGACAACCCTTGTTGACTGCCCGGACGATTTAACTGCTGTGGGCGTATGTTTCGTTGCCTGGCAACCTATCTTTAAATTGATCAAGAACCACAATCCTGAGAATACTCATGAATCTATGGTTATCTTACCTGAGTTGCGGTCAGTGATCACTCAGGGTTATTTTCATCAGATTTTAAAGAGGGAGAGCGAGAGAGAGATGGGGTTTAACGTCCACTCGTCCACAGGTCATTTCGGGACTATAATATGGTTTAATTTTATTTCAATAATTCGCTTGCACGTAGGGGTCTTTAGCAGTGGGAGGAAACCGCCGTACCATGAGAAAACCCACAAAGTTGGACAGGCGACTCTACTTGCCACGTACAACCGGGCGGATTTGAAACCACGGCCATCCAACCACCGTCATCAGATTTTAAACAATTTCCAATAGTTTTTCCATGATTATGGTCCTTGATCGCTTTGCATGCACTTGTGGGGGCGTGGGTAGCCAAAATGCGACCGACTGATCAGCTACATAAAAAAAAATAATGCCTTGCCAGGCGCGGATACAGAGGGGGTGCAACCGGCGGACGCCTCCTCTATTTTTTTGCGGTGCCGAACAATTTTTAGCTCCATATATTCTCGCGGGAAAGGACAAAAATAGTTTAGGTTGGAAATCGTAATTTGCAGTACTAGTGTGAAATTAATCCGTGTGGCCATTTTAGTCCACGCAAAAATCATGGGCCGGGCTTCGCACTCCCAAGCGGGTGCAGCACGCCCTCCCTTTCTGAAAATCCTAGATCCGCCTCTGCTTGCATCAATAAAATTACATCACAAAGTGATCCTACATCAGTATATAAATGATTTCTCTGTTTAAAAAGCCCAATTTGTATGTATGCCTATGTATATTAGAGACGATGACAGCAGATTTCCGTAACAGAAACCTGGCAAACCCCCGCCTGCAAAACTTCCTGGATCCGCCCCTCACCTGTGGTACTACAAACTGGGCAGTTCACTATAATCGTAAACATAATAGTGCTAAACCGTGGTAAGTTAAACGAACAGAGAAGAACAGAATAATCGAATTATTCGTCTTAAAATATTACCCAACAAGGTTCCAAATATATACAAACTCTTCTAATATATACAAAATAAGAGTAATATTATAACATGAAATACTATTCAAAAAAAGTAGGGGATATTTGATTTTTAAGTGTTATTAAAGTCACCTAATGAAACTGACGAAGAAACAAATGACAAAATGAAATGAAGTTCACATTCATCGATTTATTCCAAATGATCGTTAGACTAAGTAAGGCACAGACTGACCATTATAAGGGTAAAATGATACCCGGGGTCAAACAGCAAAGTTATCACAACAAAGTCAGTATCGGGTAAATCCTCCTCTGTTTGCCAAACAAGCATTGATCCGACGTGGCATACTCCTAATGAGACTTCTAAGGTCATGTTGATCCAGATTGTCCCATTCCTGTTGCAACGCAGCAGCAAGTTCTTGGACATTGGCAGGACGTTGTTGACGTTGACGTAACCTCTGTCCAAGCATGTCCCAGTCATGCTCGATGGGGGAGAGGTCGGGACTCAGTGCTGGCCAAGGTAATGTGGTGATGTTCTGTTGTTGGAGGTAACCTGTAACGATCCTGGCCCTGTGACATCTTGCGTTGTCATCCTAGAAGATGAAACGGCGGCCATGACGTCGTGCGAACGGCACAACATGGAATGCCAAGATGTTGTCCCGGTAGTACTGGCCTGCAACACGCCCTGCAACAACATGTAAAGCCGCTCTTCCAGCAACAGTGATGCCTCCCCACACCATAACAGAACCACCCCCAAATCGACCATGTCTGATGACGTTAACGTCTTGGAAGCGCTCGTTTCGACGACGCCACACCCTCCTACGTCTGTCCAAAAAATCAACAGTGAACCTTGACTCATCTGAAAACATCACATTGCTCCAGCGTCGATTATCCCAGTGTTGACGATCCCTACACCAACGACGTCTTGCCTGAATGTGATGATCTCTCAAACAAGGGATCACGCGAGGACGTCGGGCGCGAAGGCGCCCCCTATGCAGTCGATTCCGAATCGTCTGGCCACTCACTCTCACACCAGTGTCTGTTTGAAGACGAGCGCTGATCTGATTTGCTGTGATGACACGATTTCTCAAGGCCAAGGTACGGATAAATCAATCCTGGGCTTGAGTTGTCGCCCTTGGTCGACCTGAGCGTGGTCTGTCCTGTACAGATTGTGTATCACGGTATCTGGACCATAGTCTGCTTATGACAGACTGAGAAACATTCATCGTCCGCGCCACAACCGCCTGTGTTGTGCCGATCTGTAGCATGCCAAGTGCACGTAACCTTTCATTTTGGGTAAGCCGACGCATATCAAAATTTGTTTTCTGGTCACTAAAACAATTAAACTGATGTTTCCACCCTGGAATTCAATGCCACAATGACTGAAACATTCAAAGTCAGAGTCGTGCAAATCTTGGGTTGGACCCCCATGATGATCCCAAGCATCACCTGCATTCCATGCGGTAGCTATTGGTGCGCTTGGGCGTCACATGTAACTGGAAATGTTTCTTCTGTTAGGTTCTATAGTGACTTTTTTCGTAGTCATTTGCATATTTTAGTATTATGCCCCCAAAATCAAATATCCCCTACTTTTTTTGAATAGTATATATTTCGCCCCTGTTCGTCCGTCCGTCCAGAATTGTTTGTGAACAGTCTACAGGTCAAATTTTTTATCCGATTTCAATGAAACTTAAAACATAGGTTTATCACCCTATATCAACCGTTTTGTCTGTCAATTTTGGTCCATAACTTGGTCAATGTTCTAAGGCGGGGAAATGTCCAGGGGGTGAAAGTCCCGGGGTATAGATGTCCTTGTGTCTCGGTCTATTACCGTGCCGCCCATTGCCTAAAGCAAAACGCTTATTTTATAATATAACAGTAACTTGAAAATAATGCACTGTAAAAAATTTATATTTATTTTACATTGTTTCTAGGAGTACCTCGTAACGTCCGGGGTTCTAAAGGTTGTTACGAGGTACTTCAAGAAACAATGTAAAATAAGTATAATTTTTTTACAGTGCATTATTTTACACGTCCAGGGTTCTAAAGGGTGGGAGGTTGGGATGGCCTAGTGGTCTAGAGTGCCGCGCTGCGCCCGCGCTTCGACCTCTAGCTGGCCGGTCACCTCTGGCTTGCGGCTGAGGTTTCGATCCCTGGTGTGAGCGTATGTGGCATGGAGGGAGATAGGGGCGCCTTCTCAACCTCGTGGGTTTCCTCCGGGCACCCCGATTTCCTCCCACTGCTAAAGACCCCTACGCACAAGCGAATTATCGAAATAAAATTAAAACCATATGTTAGTCCCGAAATGACCTAGTGTGTGTCGAGTGGACGTTAAACCCTATTTCTCTCCCTCTCCCTCTAAAGGGTGGGTGGCGGCAGACATGTCCTAGGGGGCAGATGTTCCAGAGGAAAAATGTCGGGGGGATGGGTTAAAACTCTGGGGTAGATGTCCTAGGAGGTGGGGGTAGATATCCCAGGGGGCAGATGTCCGGTGAGTAAAAGTCCGGTGGGAGATGCCCTAGGAGGTAAGATGTCTTCAGCGGGAAATGTCCTGGGAGTAAAAGTCCTAAAAAGGAGGGGGGGGGTCCGGGGGAAGATATCCGGGGGGGGGGGGGGGGATGTCGTGTATTATGTCACTAAAGACTATTTTTAGAACTGGGAACTGGGACGTTTGATTTGTCATTTATTTTTTTTTTTTGTACTTCAAAAAGGTTTTCTATAGGGCTCAATACTGTTAAAAGGAATGAACGAATGAATGAATGAATGAATAAATGGTGTTTTATGGCACGTCGACACCATAATACGCGGGGAATAATTTCGCTGCGGGGGGGGGGGGGGACCTGCGTGATCGAATAGGCTACTCATTGAGGTTTATAACCGTGCCGTCCATTGACTAAAGCATTGCATGACATACTACATGTATGTATATCATTAGATCAAAACGCTTATTTTATAATATAACAGTAACTTGAAAATTCAAGTTAGTATCTTGAAAATTCAAGTTAGTAACTTGAAAATTCAAGTTAGTAACTTGAAAATTCATCGTTCGATTTTCCCGAAATTCGAACTCAACCTGACTTAGGGTGTAACGTTGATATAATCCATACGGTTTTTTAAATCGGATAATAATTGTGACCTCCAGAGGGAACACAATCTAAAAAGGGTGCTTTTTTCGGACAATCAGGGGCTATAATTCAGGAAATTACATTCCGATAGGCGCAAATATCGAAAGGAACCAAGATCTTTGGGTTATGAACACGCATGTCAAGTTTCATCAAAATCGATTCCTAATTGTGACTTCTATAGGGTCCACAAGCTAAAAACGTGATTTTTCGTACAATCTATGAAGTTTTGATCCGATACATGCCAATATCGAAAGCAGCCGAGATCTTTTGGGTATAAACCTATATTTCAAGTTTCGTCAAAATCAGATAAGAATTGTGACCCGTAGAAAGTCCACACAAAAATTGTGGACGGATGGACAGGGGCGACGACATAATACGTCCACATGAAAATGTGGGCGTATAAAAATGTGATTTTTTCAGATAATCAGGGGCCATAAGTCAGGAAATTGCGTTCCGATAGGCGCCAATATCGAAAGGAACCAAGATCTTTGGGTTATAAACATGCATGTCAAGTTTCATCAAAATCGGTTCAAAATTGTGACCTCTATAGGGTCCACAAGCTAAAAACGTGATTTTTCGAATAATCAGGGGCCATAATCCATAAAGTTTGATCAGATACATGCCAATATAGAAAGCAGCCGAGATCTTTTGGGGATAAACCTATATTTCAAGTTTCGTCAAAATCGGGTAAGAATTGTGACCTGTAGAGAGTCCACAAACAATTGTGGACGGACAGACGTATAAATGTGGGCGTATAAAAACGTTTGACGATATCCCCATTACACATTAATGATGGTTAAGTGTGAATTTCTTGCAAATCGATAATTGAACAGTAAAGCCATAATATTAACTGTTTCGTATGCTTAATGTTAGTATGGGGCAGAACTTTATAAAAACCAAACAAATTCTAATGAATCGATGAATGGTCTTTCCGATAAATGGTATCGTCGATGTATGATCTTGCCGATGCGTAGACAGTTTCTTTTGTGAATGGCATCGATTATGAGTAGTCGCTGATAAATGGTATCGTTGATGATCAATCATGCCGATGGGTAGACAATTTTAACTTCGTAATTTATTCAGTGCGCGCACATAAACAAATTGTTATTTTGTATATTTATATTGTACTATATAAACTGAATTCTTTTGTATTTTAGTCTTCTTTATTCCCTTTCTGATAATTGCTTAAGATGTGTGGGCGTATGTTTACTGGAAATAGACATACATCATTTGAGAGACATGTTTTTAGACAAATGAAACAAGGTGGAGAAGAATTTGATAAATTTTTGATCAGAATAAGAGACCAGGCTAACAGATGTTCTTTTATGGTGATAGAATTCATGAAGAAATTTGCGACCAGATAGTCGAGGGCATTGATTGTCCAGAAACTAAAAAGAAATTATTGTCTGATCCTGAACTAAATTATGAGAGAGCGGTTAGAATATGCAAAACACAAGAAAATATTATGAAACAAATGAAAGAATTAACAATAACAGAGAAGAAAGAAGAATCTGTTGATTATATAAAGAAAAAGAAGAAAGCCTTTGATACTTCTAAGAACAGAAGAGAGCCTGTAGAAAGACAAGACTTTCACAGATCTTCATCAAGCTATGATAACGCAAGAAGTAAGAAGTTTTATACTGGTAGATCAAAAACAGATTTTAGAAGATGCATGAATTGTGGATATAAACATGCCGTAGAAACTTATTGCCCTGCTACAAGGAGAAGATGTAATCAGTGTAATAAATATGTCCATTTTCAGAAAATGTGTAGCAGATTTAGAGTAAATCGAATTGATGACGATGAAGATTATTATCCTGATGATAATTATGAAGATGAAAATGAAGAGTTTTTCATAGGTATGATAGGTTCAACAGATAAACAGACATCAGAAGATGATTGGCATATTGAATTTTTAATTGGCGTTAAACAGAAAAGAGTCAATTTGAAAATAGACACTGGAGCTTCTGTAGACGTATTACCTTACGATATTTATAGAAAAGTAACACATAAACCATTAAAACCGTGTAAGAAGAGGCTGACTACATATAATAATATTTCACTGAAAGTAGCAGGAGAAGTTCTACTACCTTGTAAGTTGAACGACAAGACAGAATGTATTAATTTTATAGTGGTAGATGAAGATAGTATTTACCAATATTAGGTCTACACACATGCATGAAACTACAGCTAATTAAGAAGATTTGTGGTATTGATAGAGAAACTAATGACTTATTTGATGAATTTAAAGATGTATTCTCTAAAAAGATAGAAGGGCTGAATGTTCCGGAAATTGACCTAACTTTAAAAGAAGATGTTCATCCAATTCAAAATCCGCCTAGAAAATTAGCGTTTGCTTTACATGATAAAGTAATAAGTGAATTACAGAGAATGGAAGATGAAGGAATCATAGTTAAAGTTGATGAACCAACAGAATGGATAAACAGTATGGTCATGGTCGAGAAACCAAATGGAGAATTGAGAATATGTCTAGACCCCAGGGAGCTGAATAAATACATTGTGTCAGATCATTATAAGATGCCGACAATTGAAGAACTGCCAGCCAAGTTATCAAAGTCAACCATATTTTCACGACTTGACGCCGTATCATCATTTTGGCAATTGAAGCTGAATGAACGACCGTCAAAGCTAACAATATTCTCTACTGTATTTGGTAATTATCGATTTGTTAGATTACCATTTGGTCTTAATGTTTCGAGTCAACTATTCCAGAAAACAATTAGTCAAATGATATCTGATATAGATGGAGCAAAAGCGTATGTAGATGATATATTGGTCTATTCATCAAATCAACAAGAACATGATGAAGTTATGGGAAAAGTTCTAGAAAGATGTTGAAAATATAATTTGAAACTCAACAAGAATAAATGCGAGATGACAAAAGAAGAAATTAAATATCTAGGAGTTATCATTTCTAAAGATGGACAGAGAATCGAGATGATAGAATTTCTGCAATAATGAACATGAAGTCACAAGAATCTAAACAAGAATTATTACGATTCCTTGGTATGCTGAATTTCCTGAGTAATTTTATTCCTAATTTATCAACAGAGACAGCGATACTACGAGATCTTTGTAAAGAAAGTATTGAATATGTATGGAATGAAAACCACGAGAAAAAATTCAATGAATTGAAGACGATGTTAACTCAAGCCCCAATTCTACGATTCTTCAATCCCAAAGAAGACGTAACTATAACTTGTGATGCGTCCATGTACGGTCTGGGAGCGGCACTACTACAAGGTGGACAACCATGTGCATTCGCTTCAAGAACACTAACAAGTGCGGAGACAAATTACTCTCAAATTGAAAAAGAACTGCTTGGTGTTGTATATGGAACGGAACGTTTCCATCAATTTACTTATGGAAGGCATTTTACAGTGGTAAATGATCACCGTCCATTGAAGTTTATATTTAATAAACCACTCATTTGTGCACCAGCAAGAATATCAAGATTAATGCTGAGATTACAACGATATGATTTCAACTATGAATGGGTTCCTGGTAAAGAATTAAAAATAGCTGATGCCTTATCCCGAGTACCACAACCCTTGACTAGAGAAGATGAAAATTTCTCACGAAAATTAGATTGTCATGTTCATATGGTACACCAATCGACATTGCCATTTCAAGGTGAAGAACGCAACAAATTTAGACAAGACTGTTTAGATGATCAACAACAGCAACAACTTAGACAAACAATTTTACATGGATGGCCAGATGAAATCAGATATTGTTCAAAATTGATTAAACCTTTTTGGAACTTTAGAGAAGAACTCACAGTTGGAGATGACATCATTTATAAAGTTGACAGAATTTTGATACCAGAAAAGTGGAAGAGTGAAATGTTAAACAGGCTGCATGAAGGACATTTGGGTATTCAAAAATGTATGTTGAGGGCCAGAAATTCAATGTTTTGGATCGGAATTACTAAAGATGTCGAGAAGATAGTCAACAAATGTGAAATTTGTCAAAATCATAAACCACAGCAAGCAAAACAACCATTAATATCGCACGATCGCCCTAGTGTTCCGTGGATGAAAGTTGGTACAGATGTATTTCACTTTGACAGATCTGAACATTTATTAGTTGTGGACTATCATTCAAATTATTTTGAAATCTCGAAAATATCAAGTTTATCAGCTGAAGAAACCATCACTAAAATGAAATCAATATTTGCAAGATATGGAATACCAGAGACGATAATATCTGACAATGCGACTAATTATATAAATGCAAAATTTAAACAATCTGCTACTGAATGGGGTATCAGACATGTGACATCTAGTCCTCATTACCCTAGAGCTAACGGATTAGCTGAGAAATATTGTGGCATTGTCAAGAAGTTGTTATCCAAAGCTAAAGCTGAAAGGACTGATCCCTATTTAGCAATTTTGAACTACAGAGACGCTCCGTTTCTCCATGATAAATCGCCATCACAATTACTATTCGGACGTAGACTTAGAACTAGAATTCCTATTTCAAGGGACCAACTGAAACCAAAATCTCAAAACAATTTTAAGAAAGAAAGGGAGAGAAAGAATAGTAACCAGAAGAACTGTTAATTTAAAACCTCATCGTCTTGGTCAAAACGTTAATATATATAGATATGACACGAAGAAATGGATAAATGGTACGATAGTCAGACAACACAGCAATCCAAGGTCATATATCATACGTACCAGAAACGGAAACTTCGTAAGAAGAAATCGACAGCATATCACAGAATGTCAAGCTAAACCCCAACCTGATATCAGTTATGATTACATTCCCGATAACATGTTGTATCAAGACCTGGGTAACCACCACGACAATCCTGCACAACCAAATCTGCTGGATAACCATCAACTGCCTGATAAACGTCGATGAACACCAACAGATCAACAATCATAATGAAACAAGAACCAGGTGTGGTCGAATTTTAAGAAAACCAACCTGGATGAATGATTATGAACATTAGAACTTTGTTTAATTTGCATGTGATCAAATTTTGAAACATAATTTAATTGTGAAATTATACGTGACATTATTTTGTTTTCAGAAAGACTCTGAATTAGAACTGTTTAGTTATTCAAGTGTTTAATCTTACAAAAGAAGGGAGATGTAACATATTAAGGATTTATTATAGTATCACAGTGCAATTACATATAAAGGGAAACACCTTGTTTTATAAAACTATATGGTGTGCTCTTCAATGTGAGAGGAAGGACACGTTTCAATGTAAAATGGTTTCAAATTAAACACACATAATTTAGTTGAAGTTATCCTTGTTAAAGTTCCAATTTCACTTTTTCTAAGAAAGTCAAAAGGTTGTCAACTCACTATTATACGATCATGGACAAAAATTTTTTTTTTTTTTTTTTTTGGGGGGGGGGGTAGAAATGGCGACACTGGTTGATTGAGGAAATAGTTACTCAATTACCTCCCTTGTTTTCCCATTCTTCTCCATGGACGGCCATCTTCAAACGTTTGAATTTGAAGTTGAAAATGATATTTTTGCCAATTTCTCAACTGGCAATAGTGAATTATAGACTTAATAGGATTATTCTTTAACAAGGTAGGACTGTTTATAGGTTCAATCTATTTTGGGGCTTTATTTTAATAAATTTTAAAAATATAACTTTAAAAAATGCTATTGGAACTTTAAAGAACCCTATAACATTTAAGATAAAATGTTTACAAAGGCCACAACACAGAGACACCAATCCTGAAGGTAAAAGATGATATTGATGCAGTATTTGACAGCAACCATCGACCACAGCATTCTGTCCAATCAACTGCAGTTATCTGTGGGGATCAAAGGATCGGCGCTGGATTGGTTGAAGTCTTATCTAACTGAGAGAAGCCAATGTGCCCATATTCATTGCAGAAAATCTGTATCTAAACCGCTGTCCATTGGAGTCCCACGGGGGTGGGTACTGGGTCCACTTCCACTGTGTAAAGTTATTTATAGACATGGTATCAGCTATCACGGTTTTGCAGATGATCGCAATTGTATGACACATTGGCGTGCACGTATATAGGATCCCTTGATAGAATTTGATATAAGAGAAGGCCGTGGTGCCTCGCAGCACACTGTATGGCGTATGACCGCCTTCATTAGCCCAGCTCGGAGCAGAACAGTAGAACGTTAAGGCCCATTTCATTTCATTTCATTTGTCTTACCTGGCGAAAAATTGACCATCATATTGCCGTAAATTTGTTGCAAATTTTCCGCGAATAGTTGATGGTCATTATCTATGAAAGTGTTTAGTCCTTAGCTAGGACGAAAAACCGAGGTCCCGTGTGTACATTAGTGAACGCAAAAGAAGTCCTGACATTTTGAATTCGAGATAAGAGTAGGCCGTATCGTCGTTGTATATCCAGGAAGCTAAACCCAATTCAAATCTTTATTTATTATTAGGATATATGGTGGATTCACGAATGAATTACTTAAATTTATTGATGAATCCATATTTTAAATTCGAATTAGTAGGATAAGAACAATACCTGTGAGCATTTATTTCTTACAAAAGTTGTTAGTGCCTAGTTGCATAATAGAAATAGGTTTCAATATAATTTCTTTTAAAAAATGATTTTTTTTTTCTTTTCAAAATATATTATTAACACGCCGCTGCCCAAACAGATGTTAAAATATTTGGAGGGACTTGATGGCAAGTTCTGGTGGCATCTGATTTCATAGCACATAGATTGTTTTTCGACCAACCTTTCATAAATCCTGGAAACGGTATCAATTTATAGTTCAACTTTTTAATACACAAACTCACATACACATCTTCGAGATGAAAGAATGGCACATTTTTGGACACTTCGTAGACTTTCTGGGCAACATCGGCGCTTAACACATATCCGGTTCCTGAACAAAAACCGGGATATGAATTGGACGGATAACTCGCAAAAGATGCGTACCATTTTGATGACTTACTTCGAATTGGACCAGCGGTTGCGTGACATGCGCCACCAACTGCTGTAATAAGTTTGTTGCCTTCCTTTTCTAACAATTTCAGAAGCGATGGCATGTTGAGCCAAATATCGTCATCAATTTTTAAAACATATTTTGCGTGATTACAGAATTTGGTGACATATTTAAATCCCATCATTGTCTTGTAAGTTAAATTCATATAGGAATCGTGAAAATCCTCCATTACTATGTCATTAAAAATGGTCGCCTCCTCCACAACTTTCTTGTTCAATTCATCGTTTGAGGATTTACCCAGCAGAAATATATAACGAATGTTTGAAGTATTGTTACGTGCAAATGACATCCATGTATTACGAATCGCATTTCGCTGTTCAGAATTTGAATGAATGGTAAAAATAAACGCAAACAGTTCCACCGAGTTATTTCCCTTAACGTTACACACAGCTTCGTTTGGTACCATATATTTAAAGTCGTGTAGAAAACAAGCCGTGCAGTTATTAGGCCTGGCTGTTGGTGTGGGTACTATTTCGGCCTTCGATATTGTAACTTTGTTATCACTTGTGGGTGAATTATTCATCAAATATACGTACATATTACTCGAGGTAGGAATCTCTATTCTTTTCATAATTTCTTTGTAGGCATAGATATATCTCATAGATCCCAGAAGATTCAAGATTACAAACACGGTTATTAAACTGACAATTACGAGGTACGTCTTCAGTTGAAAGAATGAATCCATTGACGGCATTACTGATGGAGCACCTACACTTGACAAACCAGTTATTCGTTGATTACAGATTCTGTTATTATTTCTGAAAACAAAAAGAAAAGCAATAGATATGTTAATATAGTTCCCTGAAAGAAATATGTTTGACACTATGTATGACGTTCACATAGTTGTTTTAGTAAGGGAGGGCGGTAGTAACAACGCGGTTCAAAGTCTCAGAATGGTAAAGTACTATAAAACTCTTCTGGTGCTCTGGTATGGTCAAGACTAGACGACACCCTAACGGAAGCTAGTTCTACAAAACCCTTTAGCTAACGTTAACGCAAGCTTGCTTTGCCAAAACTTTGATGATAAGAATAAGTAAATTTTCTTTGGAGAGAAAAGTTTCTGGCTATGCTGCATAATCCTTTAGTTGACGATAATGCAAGTTTGCTTTCTCAAACCTTTGATAATAATAATATATCTAAATAAATTTTCTTTGGAGAGAAAAAATTTCTTGACTATGATGAAAAAAATACACCAGGATATGCTGACGGCAATTACACAGAGGTATCCATACAACTCGGACTAGAGGCCACGCGAACCAAGATAACGAGGCCATTCCGGACAAGATGGAAGACAACAAGGCCAATAACAAAATTGATAGTTGCACTTATTTCAATACATGATTGTGTTTTATTTAAAGACCACCCGAAAAAGATAGAAGACCACACCTGCAGTAAATGAATAGTAAGGAGGTTCGATCTTACTGTATTTGTTAACTGTTTTGTGGGCAAGTCCTTATGTAGAAACGGCTCAGTTAAAGCGGGAATTTACTATTTTCTAAGAAAGTCAAAACATAATTATTTCTATGTCTTTTGCTCAAAACGTTATCAACTCACTATTATACGATCATGGGCATTATTTCAATTGTCCCGTGGTATGGGGGCTGGAAAAGTAGTACTGTATCAGGACACGTCACCCTTTTAAGAGATTTCGGGTTAATTTTTTCTATGGGTGACACGAAAATCGATCCCCGTTCCTTTAGAGGTATATACATCTGTTGTATTTGATAACGAAAGGTAAATTTCACCGTTATTTTTATAAAAATAAAACTCTGGTTTAATTCAGACATCGCATAAATACAGATTAGGGGGGTAGCAAAAATTACGCAGTTTTATTCTCCATAATATTATCGGGATTTGCCCTTTATGAATACTCACCATGTGAATATTACTCACCATTTATAGGAATATTGAAATAATACAGTTTTGTTTTAATAATCTGACTTTATTTTTTTTAATACATTTTGGCATACTGAGATGTTCTGTATAGTGTTATTATCTCATCATGAAACAAATGAAAAAAAAATCCCATTGACAAAACGTCGACACTGTGCATTTCGCATTTCACTGGGCTATGCAGTTTGGGGAAAGGTCCAAATTTGATATAATTTACGAATAATTTATTAAAACTAATAATTACAACACACATATTTCATAAAATATTATAGTCCTGGGGCTGAGGGGCGTCCTGTGTGCAATCACATGTCCCCTAATTTTGACTCTTGATCCCTGTATGGTACCCATAGGAGATTGAGAAAAACTTGGTTAGACATTTCAGATATTGGGCAGAAAGGTGTTATTCAAGATGGCGTCCAAGGGGGCCGTTGTACCCTTATACCCGATATAACTCGATCTCAATTTGTCCTTTAGTGATGAATTTGGTCTCTTTACCTAGGTTTTTGGGTCAAGGAATCCATTGAAGTCATTTTCAGGGTGAACAAATGTAGCGGGTAATGTTGAATTCCAAGATGGCCGCCAAAATGGACACCACACCCTTTTGGCTGGCCTGCCAAGGTGCATAATTGGGTGAGGTGATTAAACTTCGTGTTTTTTCTAGGGTTTTAGGGGTCATTGATTTCACGCAGACCATTCACTCTGCCGAAAGAACAATTTATCATTGTTATTTTCTGTATGGGACTACTTTAAGATCAGGTCCTCTCACAATGATTCCGAGTGTTTGCCAATCTGTTTCACAGAGAATTACTTACGAATTATCTCTGTAACGGATGCCTGTCCAAAACACGTGCGTTGACTGCCCGCCTCGTAGTCATTGCCTCGGGCAAAAGGATGCGTTTTACTCATTTTAATACCCATTTACACTAAATAGGAAAGATCTTTTAACTTTAACTACAAATACTTCAAACGTCTTTATTTATTTTTCTTTTACCTCAAAAAAATGTTTGAGAATTTAATTTGTCGGAGTAAAAAAGTTAATATACCGTACTCATTAAGCCTCGTCGATGTCATGCTTATCAGTGATTGTAGCAGCCATAGAAATATTTCTATGGTAGCAGCCAAGCGAATATTCACTGCGGGATCAGTTTGAGTGTTTGCATGTGCGTGTGGTTTGTCTTTATTTATTTTTCTTTTACCTCAAAAAGATGTTTGAGAATTTAATTTGTCGGAGTAAAAAAGTTAATATGACGTAGGCCTACTCATTAAGCCTCGTCGATGTCATGCTTATCAGTGATTGTAGAAGCCATAGAAATATATTTCTATGGTAGCAGCCAAGCGAATATTCATTGCGGGATCAGTTTGAGTGTTTGCATATGCGTGTGGTTTGTTTTGTTTGTTTGGGTTTTTTTTAAAACATGTGCCACTTTTCATATGTAGGCCCATAGGCAGGGAACATGTCAAATGTCAATCTGTTTCACCACAGAGAATTACTTACGAATTATCTGTGTAACAGATGACTGTCCACAACACGTGCGTTGACTGCAAGCGGTGGTAGTCATTGGCTCAACCGCTCGTGCAATGTTTACTTAACACCTAACTTCTTCCGGCAAAATGATGCATTTTACTCATTTTAATACCCATTTACACTAAATAAATAGGAAATATTTTTTAACTATGTATACTTCAAACGTATTTATTTATTTTTCTTTTACCTCAAAAAAAATGTTTGAGAATTTAATTTGTCGGAGTAAAAAAGTTAATATGCCGTACTCATAAGGCCTCGTCGATGTCATGCTTATCAGCGATTGTAGCGGCCAAGCGAATATTCACTGCGGGATCAGTTTGGTCAAATGCATCGAGGTAAGATTATGGAGATACTGGATCTTTCCGAACGGACAAATATTTTTCCGTGTTGTAACCCGAACCCTAACCCAAACCCTTCAGATTAGTTTTAGATAAACCTAACCCGAACCCTAACCCAAGGGAAAATATTTGTCGGAAAGATCTAGTATTTTGCGATAATCGACCATTTGCCGGGAAGCAGAGGACATATTTATGACGTAATTCGCATATCAAAACTGTTTTTATGACGTTAGAGAGCATCATAAGTCCCAGTTTACCAGTCACAATGTTCTTAGACTCGTACCAATCTGAACGACAGACTTACCCTACCTGCAGAGAAGTGACTCTGACCCAGTGAATAGCCATGAAATCCATGTAACGTTATCAGAAATAATTAATGTCAACGTAATCATTGCACCAAAACGGGAAGTTTATTGCACCATGAAACGAGAAGTTTATCGCACCAAAACGTCCATTAGGCCTATGGACAGCATGCATAGGCCTACATATAGGCCTAATCCACACATAAATAACGTAGGCCTACTATCGCTTTTTCCAATGATTTTTCACAAAAGTACATCTACAACCCCAGACTGACATTCTGGCTTATTTTGCCAAACATAGGCCTAACTGATTAGATATTATAGTAAAAACAGAAACAAGTTAATGTAAATCAGTTAGGCCCACTCATATCACATTATTAGGCTATATGCGTTACAGCCCATGTTTGTACATTTCTAGACCCCAAATATTAGCGATTTAGCTCCTTTAAATGCAAGGGTGGGTGGACGAATAGTTAGCGTGCGCGCGCTGTAGCCTATCATACTTCCTGCCATTGAGTCAACTGGCGTGGATTCGAATCCCCGGTTGTACGTGGCAGGGAGTTGGGTCGCCTGTCCAACCTCGCGGGTTTTCTCCGGGTAATCCGGTAATCCGGTTTCCTCCACTGCTAAAGACCCCTCCGCGCAAGCGAATTATTGAAATAAAATTAAACCATATTATGTTATACCCGAACTGACCTTGTTTTTGTGGAGTGAATGTTAAACCCCATTTCTGTCTCCCCTCTCTCTCTCTCTCACTCGCTCTCTCTCTCTCTCTCTCTAAATGCATTTAAAACTCACCAAAAGGACGGTTTTCCTTTGTTGAATATCGCGCTATATAAAGAGCAAGTTATTATACTATTATTATTCCTGAATAGATAATGACTATTAGCTATTAGATAAAATGCCCCGGGACGTTGAGCTTGCTCTTGAAAGGGGTAAGACTTACTAATTCCATTTATATGACTTACTAATTCCATTTATAAAGCTTTATAATTAATTTCTTACTTTGGCACGTGTGGACGCTGAAACCCATTGAATATTATTTTCATAGTTTGATAAATAATTATGAAACTACGTAATTATTTATCAAGTACTACTACTACTACTTAGTGTTTAACGTCTGCTTCCACATAAGTGATATCGCAAATCCATTTTTATAACTTAGAAAATAATCGGCAATCACCGTACTCCTTCGTCGAGTCGGCCAATTGACCAATGAAATCCCTCGTTACATATAACGGTGTTTTACCTTTCATGGCGGCTATTGTAATCATAAAATGACGAGAATAAGTTTTATGCATGTTTTAGTTATCCTAGCGTCAATTTACTTTGCTAAGGTCACCGCTCCCCCTCCACCCACCGACCGGGGTAGCCTAGTTCTTTTCACAATTTCTTGCGAGTTTGCCGAAATATCGTGAAAACCGCGGACGGGAGTGGGAGGGGCTTGCCATTCAGTAAGACGACCTGTGATTGGCTGGCCGAAGCATCCTCGGGAATTTCCGGGCAGATGTACGAACTTTCCCGAATATTTAGTTAGTTAGATAATTCATTTATAAGATTTAGAAAATACATTTATATAGCTACCATATTATTTACAAGACTTTATAAATCATTTATCAAGCTATGAAAATAATATTCAATTCAGTCACACGCTTCGAGGGGTTTCAGCGTGCGCACGTGCCTAAGTAAGAAATTAATTATAAAGCTTTATAAATGGAATTAGTAAGTCATATAAATGGCCCATTGTGACCGCATCCGCCCGTCATAGTAGGACACACTCGATCAATTAAATTGTCAATTGAATTAAATTGTCAATTATGTGTTGTCAATATTTAATTTAGCCTATTCTATTTACGTTATCTATTTATTAAAATAGCATGATGCAAGAGCAAAATCCCCTTATTGCAGGTCTTTCTTTAGGCCTGAAATGTTATCTAAATAATCAATTAGACATTAATTAACTTATCCAGACCATAATAAACTCGTGATGTTAATTAAATCATTCAAGTGGATAATCAAGACATGCTGTTTAGATTAATGATTTTAGTAATGATGACCGAGGCTATGTGAATAGGCCCTATTTCACTCGCTTCGTTCTCGGTTAATAGTTGATCAATTTGACCGAAATTTTCAGCAAATTACCTTTACACTATCTAGTTTTTAACTATTATAGTGAGAACTGCCATCTCTTTATCTTATCTCCCTTAATGTATATGAAATTGTCCAGTTTTCTTTCAATACTATTGATATCGTGTATGACATCTTAATAATCGTGTGTACGCTATTCGATTCTTATATAATTTATAATTTGTAAAAGTCAGAATGCCAGTTTCGAAGTCTGTTCCTTATTCTGGCAATTGCCTCTCTTTTATCTTGTGATGTCCGTACGCACTCTGAAAATTCCCACATTTTTCGGAGATTGATAATTCTACAGCTTTAACAACATGAAAATTAATGTATTGATTTACAGTAGGCCTATTTATCAAAGCCGTTTGCTCTATTTTTTAATATGATTCTTTTATATGCTTAGCTTTGTTCGCGAATAACTAAAGAAAGCAATACTGCTATAATAATTTGATGAAAAGGTGAAACTTTGCATTCAAAAGGACAATAGTTGTAAAGATATTAGCTTATTTCACTAAGTAGCCTATTCTAAAAATTCTTTTGAAATTTAAACACTATGCGTAGGCGTACGGGCTCGATTAATTTGAGAGGCGGAACCCGTAATGCCCGGAAAATATCGGGTTAGACGAGGGTCCCGGTCGTCTGCGAAAGGCGGGGGAGTGGGGCTTATTGTATAGTCCACCCCACACCACCACCACCACCAATTAAACAAAATAATGGAAAGTTTGAAGGCTGCAAACGCGTTTTCCTGGCAAGAATCATTTTTTATGTAATTATTGTTAAACCTCACTGTTTTGCATGAGAAATAAATAGTCCATTTATGCTTCTTAATGTCGTCACAAAAAAAACATGTTTGAGTAACGTCCTTGTTGAATGAAATGAAATGGGGTTTAACGTTCTACTCTTTTGTACCTAACCTGGGCTAATGGAAGACGGACATACGCCACCGACAGTGTGCTATGAGGGAAATTTTGCCGGGCAGCGGCGCGACGGCCTACTCTTAAATCGAATTCCAACTGCCAAGGGATCTTTTACGTGCACTCCAATGTGTACACGGGACCCCGGTTTTTCGTCCTATGCGAACTTCTAGGCAACTGTGTTTGTCAGGCCCTCCTTCTGCATCACTGACAAGGGAAAATCACGCCGGAAAATCGAGATGAACTCTCTCGGCCAATGCAGGGATCGAACACCCGACCTCCAGGATAGCGAACCAGCGCCTTAACAACTAAGCCACCGTGACCCCCTCCTTGTTGAATAAATATTGTAAAAGCTAAATGTTCTCTGGTAAGTCTTAAAATGGAAACAAACACTGTATTATATGTATAGCAAGTTTGTTATATGTAATTCATAATCATATTTATACGAGACAATTAAATATATAATTACATAGAATAAAGTATTGATAATATATTTACTAATGATAAACACATAATTAAAATAAAATGACATATGACAGGAATCTTGTTGGTAACTATTACAGTATTCCAATAATAATATAGGATGTAAAGATGACCGTGTGTGAAATTGTATAACACCAACGATAAATAAATTCATTACCGGTATTTATTTTTTTTATACATTTGGATTATGGCGTATTTTTTTTAATAACTAGAAGGGTGTTTCACGTTTCACTAGTGTCCTCTTAGCTGCCGCACGCTATTCCAGCTAGCAACTTCAATCTGGTCCAATATAGCCTACCTAAGGTGACTTACCCGAATCCCAAACAACCAAGCAATCGTCGCAGGGAACCGCATTCCCCGAGATAATTTTGCAATTTAACTGCCGGAAATGCTCTTTTCTGCTATTCTAGCACGTGAATTAAGCAACATCAAAAGTTTCCAAAAAGTTTCGGGTTGCATCCGAAATCCCATTCTATGCTGACCTGACTTCCAACCATCTCTTTGACCTCTGATCCCCAATCTAGTAGTTGGTGTGTTGCAATGTTTGATGAACATTTCTTTATGTACTCGCTGGCAGCTCAAAATAATTATTTAGATACCCGCATCATAGGGTGATGATGTAGACATGGTAAAAGTACTTGATAATCGAATTGGTGTAAAAAGAATTATCAATTGGTTGCTGTTTGAACTAGTTTATTTCAAACCCCCTTTTTATTCCACTATAATGTTGCTAGGGATATCTGGTCTGTATTCAAAAGCGTTGACTTTAAAACTATTACAATGCAAACAACCCCCTTGATTCCTTATTTTTATTTAATTTATATAATGGGGAGCTTTATTGGCCATTTTCAAGCCTCTTTTCTGTCAATCTGATTAAAACACAGATCCAATTTCGTTTCGTATTTTATAGTTCAAAATTTCGTTTTTACTTGTCTTTACTACTCTTGGATCTGGAGGACTTGTTATTTAAATCGTGTTATGCCTGAAATGAGGGATCAGCCAATCAAATGGTCTGTCGAATCGACCGTTTGACCTTTTCATGCGTGGAACTGTGGATAGATATTACCAGCGGATAGAAATCAAAACAAAACAAAAGTAGATTTTAAAAAGCATGGCGGTCGCTAATTGGTTAATCGAATGACTGACGTTATCGAGTTAAATATCCCGTGCTTGATACTGACGTCATAGAACTTGAGCTCGCACTATAACTTGTTAGATCTACATGAGTGTCATATTCCTGAAACAATGGCGCGAGAAATCCCTCTCTTACCATTGCTGAATAGAAGTCATATTCTTGAAATTGGGCGGGGCGTGTCTCTTTTTAACGTCCAATCAAATCCCTCCTCTCTTCTCGCATTCGGCATAATTTTCAAAATGGCCGACGAAGAAAACATGTTGCCACTGGATAATCGAGCATAATAAATTTCGCGGGTTGTGGACGTGAACAAGTCGCGATTGTCACTAGATACATAGTCTCGGTCACCCAGAACCTCCTAGTCTTCAACGCACGGAGGGTCTGGGACGGTTCTCAATTTTTGACGAAAATTACTGGATAATCTACCCCATAAAAAACCAAACATTTGGTTACGCATGCGCAGTGGAACCTTTTGGCTAAAGTCTCGGTAAGTGCTAGATCTTATGAAGCCGGGACGTTTTTTTTTAGATTCTATTAAGCGTGGTTGAAATATATCCCACAATTCACTTGGCACATCTATTATTAGAAACAAAATAGAGACGATGAAGAATTAAGAAGATTGTGAGAAGCCATATGTCTGATTCATGACGAGAGAAAATTACCATTTCAATTGAAACCTTTACAAACAAAATTTTAAAGAGTGTCATTGTTGACAAACGAGCTGTTTTGATAAATTCAGTGCGTGGTAACTTAAAAGACTGGATAATCCAGACAATGAACTATTTTCCGTCAAATTTTGAGGACCCATCCAGACTAATATTCGTAGAATATTTGTGTGGATGATAGGGACTACTAGATACATTGCGGTAACATATTTTGAGGTCTGGTTAACCCCGATATTGTTTGTTACAATTGGTTGGTAATGGCACTACTGACCAATAATAATTTAGCACAACAATGTTCACTCAAGATAGCAGTGTGAAGTGGATTAGTTCTAATCAAACGAAACACTGCGCAGGAGTATGCATGAGTGTAGGCCATCGAAAGTATAAAAAACGAAACGAAATATAGATCTATATTTTAATTAGATTGCTTTTCTGTTTACTTGGGGGGTTGGATCGCCGAATGGTTAGCAAGCGTGCGCTGTATCACACGGCCTGCGTGCACTGTATCGTACTGGTGTGGTTTACAATCCTCGGTTGTGCGTGGCAAGGAGTAGGGTCGCCTGTCCAGTCTCGTGGGTTTTCTCCTGGTACTCCAGTTTCCCCCACTGCTAAAGACCCCTACACGCAAGCGAATTATTTAAATAAAATTAAACCATATTATGTTAGTCTCAAAATGACCTAGTTTGTGTCGAGTGGACGTTAAACCCCACTTCTCTCTCTTCTGTTTACTTGTGACTGATAACCTACGGTCCAGAACCTTTTTATTATGTCAATAACCCCGCAACGGTTATTTTATTGATTAAATAATCCAATGGTGTTGGTAGGATTTTTTTTTTTTTACAGTTTACATATTTAGAAACTCTTTTTCAATTCGTTGCTATGCGGAACAACATAAAGTGGATTTTGTTGTGGCGATAGCCATGGATACACTATTGAAATTTCCGCTCACGTGAAAGACAATTCTTCGATTATTTTATATTTTCATAATAGACCCATGGGATTCTGAATGTTCGGTAAACAATCTAAGGAAGGACAATGAATTATTATTGTACACAATGTCAGGTTATAGCCGCTTTATCTTTGCTTGTAAATTTAAAACATCTTCAGTATGCCAATATAGGAAGCCGTCATCGGAATTTTCAAATTAATCGATTAAAATATACTTTTTGGACCATTTACTGGATCTCAAACGCTGCTCGTCTTCTTTGTCTTGTTCTTTGGGGCGATATTATTCGAAAGAGCCTAAGACTCCGCCATGTCAATTCCTATGGCATTTTTGCTCATTGGACAACGCATCGATTATATTATAATATATATATATATATATATTCTTACCCAAATTATATAATTATAAACCAGTATCCATTATTAATGTCATATTCTCCTTTTCGTTAGTCATGGTTCGTTAACGCATTCAATTTGTTCATTGAACATAATTTTAAAAAGTTAAAAACAACTTACGATATGGTGATAATTTTTGCGCTTGATCATAAAACACGTCTAAATATCGACAATTATAAACACGACGTCTTTTAGTATACCGTTGTATAACTGCAGTCATATCTATTGATATCTACTACTGTCCCATTCGAATTTTGTTAAATAGCTTCGTGCTTCAGTCATATCAACTATTAATATAGAACCACCTGTCCAATTTGAAATTTGTTAAATAATACCTTGATATTATGAAAATGGTTAATATTACCTGTTTACAGTTTCTAAAAACACACAATTTATTAATTTTTGTATTATCCCATTTCTTTGATTCATTTTAATTTTGATGCAGCAGTGCAGCACAGTTCATGAGATTAAAACATTGTAATGTTCTGATCAAAGATAGAGATACGCGTCAGCTTCTCCTTTACTTAAAACTTTATATTGCTAGTTTATAATGTGACAAGAGTAGTCCATCCGTAATATTTCCGTAATACTATACTCTTGTTTCGTTACCAACTGGTATAAAGAAACAAAACGACTACATGTACTTGTAACATGTGGCTATAAATATGGAACTTGTTTTCTCATTATATCTATAAACGGAAAAATATACCGTTAAGTATCATCATGAACCCCTGCAATAAGAAAGCTATTGCTCTCTAATCCCCAGTCTTAAAAAAAACATTTCCTTAATACACACAAATTTCTGTCACAAAACCGATTTAAGACATTAGATAAGTGGTTTTCAACATTTTTTTTTACCAACGGCACACTTTGGAACACATAAAAATAGCGGCACTCCTTGTAAAATATATAGTAAAACTATTTGAATTTTACAAAATAAAAATATGGTAAGCCATAGACGGCATAGAAGCTTAGACACAGAATATATTTATAGAATGACTCAAACTAATTAAAGAAACTTAGGAAGATCGTTGTACACTGGTTAACAGATAGTCATCCAAAATACAACAAAATCAATATTTAAGATTCAGTGAAATCGACAGCAATTTTTAGACCAAATATCCCCTTTAACGATTCAGCTTAACCATTTTTATTGTGCAATATTCAGTCTTAAGAGACCGATTGTGATTAGAGTCCCCAGAAGCACATTAGACATTAAAGATATCCCCACCCTTATTAATATGATGACGGGTACTTAAAAATAATACGTATCTAAAAATAAAACAAAACTAATGTCGAAAGCACACCTATTTGTCACCATACGCGACTTGTATATTGGTTGTTAAAATACATATACGATTTTATAGTATAATTTGTACATCCCTGGTGCACCTGAATAGTGACATGAGTGGAATAGAAAACTGAAATGTAAAATGATAAATCATCCTTCAAGGATACAGGTAAAAAGAATATCCAGCTTGACTCGCATATTTATCTGAAAATTATTAGTTTGATTCGCTATTTTCTATGAAGTAAATTCAATACTGCTTACCTTTTATATCAATCCTGAAATTTAAGATACAGTTCCAACTGAACATCAACTAATGACAAAGCACGCACTGTTGAATGTTTACATCGTTGTCAAGGCAGAAGTGGAGTGAAATCTATACGGTATTTTGCGTCGAACATGTTTATATTGAAAATTCGTTAACATATTATTAATTTTGCATGAAATAACATTAACGGAAATTGTTGCATTTGTAGAATCAATATTGATTAAAGGTAATTATATTATACCTGTAGATTATACCGTTTCACATATCCATATATATATACATATGTTACTGCGGTAGGTTACATTGTAGTTGCCTTTCTAGTTGCACATTCGCCTACTTAATAATTCATAATAATCCGGGAGTGTGCAATAAGTCGAGTTACATGACACTTCTCCAGTTACGTTAATCATTAACTATCGGATGGAAGACAGAAGGAATTGTGTTTTAATGTGTCACACATTCTACAATAACAGTAAAATAAAAGTACAATTTAATTGAGTCTCAAATCAATAAACTGTCTGGAATAATTTATCAAAAGGGCCCAGGTGAAATGTAAAATGAATATGGATTTATCATAGAACTGATATATCACCTGAATTAAAGCTTTTAACAATTTCCATTTTTTACCATGAACTTTGTTGTTAGCACAATGAACGGAGGTACAATTAGATTGATGTTGGTGTGCTACGCTACTCGTTTGGGAATCGTGTTTCCTATGACCCTTGATATATCCGTTGAGAATTCAGAGCATCTCCATTAACCCGGTTGGTGCAGAAAGTAAGACGTCAAACTCCATTTCATTAATTAAGCATGGCATTCATCACCATAGATATAAAATAATGATCTAGATAAACAGTGATTCTAATAAAAAATGATTCGGGTTGATTTTAAATTGAGATGAAGAAATTAATGCAACAAAAACTGCGATGCAGTCATGCCGGATTTCATCAATCTCGAAACCAGAAAATGTTTTGAAGAAATTTCTCTGGTGAATCGGGGTAGCCATTTTCCCCAGAAGTGACGAATCACATGACTGTCACGTCGTGATATGTATTATTTTACGTGCCTGGATGACCGAATCACTTAGAAATATACCCACGCGTAGAAAAATAGATCTTTACAAAAACTTGAATATGTACGTTTAGGATCGAATTTTTTTTATGTCAGCGAGTTGACTTTGACTCAAGGATCATTTTACAACAAACGAAACGACGATCCGACCTCTAGTTTTTGGGAAATGGACCCCAAAAGATTGACCAATCAGAGGTCAGAATGGGCGGGGCTTAGGTTTGAAAAAAATGGTGAAAATGGCCTGTCAAAGGAACCAGAGGCCTCCGGCCCCGCAGCTGCCTCTGGGAACGAGATTGGGATTTCACTGGAGATATGTTACCCTTGAACTGACGTCACTTCCTGTGCCAATGGAAACGTAAAGTGATTTCCAGATGAGCATGGCACACGTTTTATAAGATGGTCACAGAATTAGCTAATAAACTAAGCAATATCAATTCCGTCACTTCTAGTACCAATGGAAACGTTAAAATGATCCCCGCATGAGCATTACACACGCGTTATAATGAATATCTCTTATTATATTTGATATGGGGATCAAAATACAGTTTTGCCAAAAAGATATTTCTTCCGTTGATGCTGAAAATCTTGAATGGTGGTCGTGACTTCATTAGAAAGGGGTCAAAAACCGGAATATTTCCGGGTTTCTAGCGGTTCAAGGTCACGACTTATGGTGGATGATTTTAAATAATGAAGAGTAAATGTGGTGTGGGTCTATCCGGTTACCAAATCTCGGGCCGTTTGGAAGACACTTATTAGGCAAATTACCATAGAAAAGTCAAATAGCCTACTTTTTACAGGTGTGGTCATGGGAAAAATAACCCAACACAGATCTGATGACCTTTAGTTCGCGGCCTCTGAAAATAAAAGGCCCCTCGATTTGACTCACAGAGGTCAAGGTCAAATGACCATATGCAATATTTTGTCGCACTTCCGCTCGCCGTAGAAAACTCCAAAGGGAGCGGGGGTCGGGGCATGCACTTAAGTCCATAGATGCCGCCCTTAGGCTATAAGGAATTCACATGTCAAGTTCCAGGCTGCTCCAATTGGGCGAGGCTCTTCCATTTGGAGTCGGTCAATCACCAAAAAACAATATCGATCATCCTTAAGGTATCAGGAATAGGAACGCAAAGTTCCAAAAGGATCTGTTAAGAATTGCGGTCTAGGCGATGTGCAAAAGACACACAAAAATTGGGCGTGGCTCTGTCCTACGGGGTCGAACATGCACCGAAAGTAATAGTAGAGGTCATTTTAGGGTATAAGGAATAAATATGAAAATTTTTCAAGACTATCGGTTAAGAGTATAAGGAATCAGTAAGCAAAGTTTCAAGATGATACGTTAAGAAATGCGGCCTGTAAATGACAAACAAACAAATACAAGAAATGGGCGTGGCTCTTCCACTGTCACTGGGCATGCTCCACAAACAATAGATATGTTCGTTAGGGAATAAGGAATAAGTATCCAAAGCTTCAAGATGATACGTTAAGAAATGCGGACTGTAGTTGACAAATGGTATAAAAATTGTGACCTGTAGCTAGGATGTTCACAAACAATTGTGGACGGACGGGTGGACAGGGGCGACGACAATTACCATTGAATTCGAGAGTAGGAACAGTCTCGGGCAGACACACGGTCGATTTTCAGCTCAGTCATAATTTCGTTGATGTCGAAAAGTTGTTATATGTATGGTTGCGGACTGGTATCATATCGTGATGTCATGACATTTTAACCCGACATCACGACATCTTAACCCGACAATACAAGATTTTTACCTGACATCACGACAGTTTTGTAATGTAGCGTAAAAATCCATTGTCGGGTTTAAATTTTCGGTTGTCACTTTATGATACCAATACAGCGTGTTATTGGGTTGTCACCTTCCCAGAACAATGGTGGAAGCGACCATAATCATCTCAATATTACATTCATCCTGATGTTGGTTCAGAAAGTTTCCCAGGGATTTTGCAGCGTGGTTTCTTCCTGTCACGAAATTTAAACCCGACAAAGTTGTTACATTTGTACTCACATTCATTTGTCCCAATATTATTTCATTATTTGTAGTTGTTATACAATATTCGTATTTATATTCATCTGTTCTAATGGCATTGTATTATTAATGTACTGTATTTATATATTATTAAATCGGTTGTTGTGAGATTTGTCTGGTCGGGGTATTGGGTGGAATCGATACTCGGAGATTGTAGGCCTAACAAACCTTCCACTTCCATAGCATTGACATGTCACGTGGTATTCATCACCGATCTGGAAAACACGACCACTATTTCTCAGCTTCACCGCATGTAGGCCTCAAATAACCATTATTTTCGGGATGACGGTGAGCAGATTAGAATCTAACAGTTCACTGCCTATCGGTATCCATCGCTATTCATCGGTGTCTCGTCGTTTGAATCATTTTGTGAAATTAATTAACCACGTGAAGAGAAAATTCATTAAAATGATAAGAATATTTATTTAAATAGATATGAACATAATGTTACAATGTATAGATTTGAAATGCTGTCATATGAAAATTAATGAAAATGATAAGAACAATCAATATGTTCAATATAAAGAATAATTTGAAATGCTGTGATATGAAAATTGATTAAAATGATAAGAAATATATGTTCAATATAAAAATTAATTTGAAATACAGTGAAATGGAAATTAAAAGAGCACAAACATTAACAAACAAAATTATATATACTAAAAGCGGGAGTAATATAAACATCTTTACAACAATTCCTTACCAATCTGATTTATTTTTTTCGTTTTTTCGATATATGGTTTAGCCACCTTCGAGGTTCGTAACCAAACAAAGACACGCAGCACTACGCTGCGTCCACAGAAAGCTGCGAGACGCCCTTTTTGACATATTTATTACATGTCTGGTGTAATTGTATTTAAACGTCATTTGCTTCCATTGGATATGGCTTGTAATAAAGGAGGGGGGGATATTAATTGTTTTTTTTTATTTTCTCGTATTACTTGATTACTTAAATTATCAGTAAAAATACGCAATGCAAAATGATAATTCGTATATTATTTTACAATTGTATAAAAGAAAAAGGTTATCGTTTTATGCAATGAACAAATTATTGCGAGGTCGTGCAGAAAGATAATGTGATTAAACGTATGGCAAAATTTCGATTTTCATGGTAGATCAGAATTAATCATATAAATTAATTGGTATATTATTTTACATGTACATGTATACAAATGTTTCCGATTTATCCAATGAACAATTTATTGCTAATTCGCATAGAAAGATATAGTAATGGTATATCAGTCGAGTTTACGTTTAATCGAAAATTCCAATAAACAATTTATTTTAAAGTTAATGAGAGAGTCATACAGGTAGTAACCATATTAAGTGTTGTTTAAATGTGTATTATCATAAACTTTGTATGCAGATAGATTATTATACGGAAGGTCCGTCTAGGTAGATTATAAGATTTTGTATGAAACAGGTGGTCTGGGAACAAAATGGGTCCACTAACATCAAGTATCTTCTACAAATTGTATGTGTCCCTTATAAGTCAATTCCTGTGCGAAACAAATCCTTCCGTTTCATTGAAAAAAATCCAATAAATAACTTATTTTCAATTCGAGTGAAAATGTGAAAATTAAAATCAATAGGCTTCATGACCTTAAGACTGTGTATAAATTCAAAGTCAATCGGATATCAACTTTTCTTTAGCCTCTAGAGCGTCCACAAGATATTTCGAAATGATCATGATACATAACCATGGCAGTCATTTTCGGGAGTCGTTGAAAACTAATAGGATTCTTGTCTCACAACCGTGTATAAATCTAAAGTGAATCGGATATCAACTACATGTATAGTCTCTACAACTTCCACAGGATATTTCAAAGTGATCATGGGTCATAACTCTGGCAGTAATTATCAGAAATCGTTGAAAATCACTAGTATTCTTCGTCTCATGACCTTAAACACTGTTTATCAATTTTAAACCAATCGGATATATTAACTTTATTATCTTAGAGCGTTCACAATGTGCCCGTGGACGCCGGGCCGACAGACTGGGACGACGACAATATACGACCACATTTCAATGTGGACTTTTAAAAAAGTGATTTTGCGTACAATCACTGGTCATAATCCAGTTGCGGTCCTACGTGCCACAATATCATAAGAAACCAGGATCTTCGGGATATAAATATTTTCATTTTAAGTTTCATCACCATCGTATAAATAAGGGGTAGTCGGTATCAATGTTGGGGGGGGGGGGGTACCCCCCCTCCCAGTCCCCAAAATAGTCGGTCGCAAAATTAGTGCATTCGGTCGCAAAATAGGGGTTGTCGGTATCAAAATAAGTACTCATCGTATACGTCACGTTACTCACGAGAGACAACGATCGGCGAACAACTACACAATTATATATACTATTCAAAAAAATAGGGGATATTTGATTTTTAAGCGTTATTAAAGTCACCTAATGAAACTGACGAAGAAACAAATGACAAAATGAAATGAAGTTCACATTCATCGATTTATTCCAAATGATCGTTAGACTAAGTAAGGCACAGACTGACCATAATAAGGATAAAATGATACCCGGGGTCAAACAGCAAAGTTTCCACAGCATCACAAAAAAGTAAGTAACGGGTAAATCCTGCTCTGTTTGCCAAACAAGCATTGATCCGACGTGGCATACTCCTAATGAGACGTCTAAGGTCATTTTGGTCCAGATTGTCCCATTCCTGTTGCAAGTTCTTGGACATTGGCAGGACGTTGTTGACGTTGACGTAACCTCTGTCCAAGCATGTCCCAGACATGCTCGATGGGGGAGGGGTCGGGACTCAGTGCTGGCCAAGGTAATGTGGTGATGTTCTGCTGTTGGAGGTAACCTGTAACGATCCTGGCCTTGTGACATCTTGCGTTGTCATCCTGGAAGATGAAACGGCGGCCATGACGTCGTGCGAACGGAACAACATGGACTGCCAAGATGATGTCCGGTAGTACTGGCCTGTAACACGCCCTGCAACAACATGTAAAGCCGTTCTTCCAGCAACAGTGATACCTCCCCACACCATAACAGAACCACCCCCAAATCGATTATGTCTGATGACGATAACGTCTTGGAAGCGCTCGTTTCGACGACGCCACACCCTCCTACGTCTGTCCAAAAACTCAACAGTGAACCTTGACTCATCTGAAAACATCACATTGCTCCAACGTCGATTATCCCAGTGTTGACGATCCCTACACCAACGACGTCTAGCCTGAATGTGATGATCTCTCAAACAAGGGATCACGCGAGGACGTCGGGCGCGAAGGTGACCCCTATGCAGTCGATTCCGAATCGTCTGGCCACTCACTCTCATACCAGTGTCTGTTTGAAGACGAGCGCTGATCTGATTTGCTGTGATGACACGATTTCTCAAGGCCAAGATACGGATAAATCGATCCTGGGCTTGAGTTGTCGCCCTTAGTCGACCTGAGCGTGGTCTGTCCTGTACAGATTGTGTATCACGGTATCTGGACCATAGCCTGCTTATGACAGACTGAGAAACATTCATCGTCCGCGCCACAATCGCCTGTGTTGTGCCGATCTGTAGCATGCCAAGGGTACGTAACCATTCATTTTGGGTAAGCCGACGCATATCAAAATTTGTTTTCTGGTCACTAAAACAATTAAACTGATGTTTCCACCCTGGAATTCAATGCCACAATCACTGTAACATTCAAATCGTGCAAATCTTGGGTTGGACCCCCATGATGATCCCAAGCATCACCTGCATTCCATGCGGTAGCTATTGGTGCATTTGGGCGTCACATGTAACTGAAAATGTTTCTTCTGTTATGTTCTATAGTGACTTTTTTCGTAGTCATTTGCATATTTTAGTATTATGCCCCCAAAATCAAATATCCCCTACTTTTTTTGAATAGTTTAATAATATCTATGTTCTACCGGGACGCTTAATGTTATAGCTAGTATTTTGTTTTCTTTCATTGTGGGGTGGGATTGTGGATGGCGCCCTAGATTTGAAACCGCCCCTACCCTACCCCCATATTCCCTAGAAAACTCGCACTTGGTGTTCGGCTCCTGATATGCATCAGTCGGTCGCATTTTGGCTAAACACCCCCCCCACCCCGAAACGAAATCGTTATGTACGCCCCTGACGGGTAACGACATACATTATAAAAAAAATTGTATTTAAAAAAAGTACTTCATGACATGTATTGATTGTAAGACACAAAGCGTTCATGTTACTGAACTGGTCCAAAGATCTAGGTGTGATATTATATTTTAAAATTGGCATACTCCTTTAAAATCCTTGTCTAACTCTCCCATTCATGTTAAAAGTCAACGCGCAAATACTAAATTTGGGTAATGTTCGGGGATTAACTTTAAGAATGTTGTTTAACGTATTTTGATGAATCACTATCAGCCTATAATTTATAAAGTTATCAAAATTCATGACTTAATGTGGTGCATGAGCACTATCTTAAGGAATAACATCATTGTTTGTTGTTGCCTTTTTGACCATATTCCTGAAGCAATGGCCCGAGAAATCCCACTCTGGCCATTGCTGGACTGACTTCTGATACTTGAACTTTTGAGGGAGTGTGTCTAATCTTTCCGTTCAATCAAACAGTAGTGTTTATATTATGTCAATGTTGATAGCCTAGTTTGTCACTTAATTAGTTTTACTGCAATATTCTGCTATGCACTGGTTAATTGGGCATAATAAAATCGTAAAATTGTGAGCCATGACGTAACGTTATGTAAACATATTTGTCCCAATTTGACGCTTTGTTATAAGGGTAGTGCCTTTGTAACACATTTAGCGATTGTTATTTAATCGGACTATTGACCAATCATAATTTAGAACAAGAATTTTCCCTCTTTCCAGCAGTGAGTAGTGGGATTAGCTCTAAATCAAACAGAGCACCTCGGGGAGTATGCCTTTTGACAAGCTTTTCTACTGGTTGGTCACTAGACATTTGACATTGACGTTTGCCCGTTTTCATTAGTTAGGTTCATAAGCAACTTACTTTATAATATTGATAAGACTAATTGCTGGCAAGCCCTCAAGAATCATGTTCTGCCTCTCGACTCGTGCAAGATTGAATCTGTCAATCCGGTGTTAAAACCCTTTCCTTTAGGCTATCGCATAGCATAAATTGGTGGGTGTAGCTACAATGTCTCCAACTCCTTTGAAATCCAGATTTCTTCCATACGATTCCAACCTACAAAATTGGCATGACCTGCAACCTATTAACATTCGTATCAGATCTAGATCCAATTGGCATGACCTTGACATTTTTTCAGAACAAAGTCGAGTAAAGAATTCCAAAGAAAGGGCTTGGACTGACTTAAAACTTTGAGACTCTGGCCCAACTAAATTACAACGGCGAATCAGAAAATCACAGGTCAAGGTCATATCAAATGTTCAAACAATGGAAAATCAAAATGATTTTCTCGACTTTACTGTGACCCCTTCCACCAAGTCACGCAATTTGATGTTTGATACTTTAAGGCCCCTGCAATTACCAACCGAAAAGTTACATTTACCATAATGGACCGTTATTATACAGAAATGGATTGATTAAAGATAGCACGGGTTAATAATGTGTAAGTATTGTGTGATCACGGGAGATAATTGGCATAGCGGGTCACTGACATTCACATTTGACCAGAGGCCTTAATGTTGGAGGGGATGTGTGTGTGTTGGGGTGGAGGGTCTCAAAATAGGTGCAGTCGGTCTAAACATTATGCATCGGCAACTACAAACAATGCCAAGCTCCTGAACACGGCACAGGTTATATTTCTTAGAGGCATATGCCTTATCAAATGTGGTGAACAACCAAGTTTTCCTTTCGTATTGCAATCTTCGTTGCAATATTGTCGGACAATATAAAGATAGCCAAGCCATGCGTGAAAATGTGCCCTGCACACTGCCGCTTATAATGTCCGGGAATATTTCAACAGTGTAATAAATTAGGACTTAAACCCCACCTTTAAATTCGGTAAGGTATGAAATCATGTGGCTCGATTTTGTTATAATGATCAGTTACTTTGCATTATTAGTAGTAATGGAAGCAGTTCGTTTCACCTACTTGATTATATATAATAGATTAAAACATTATAAACGCAAACAATACTACAAAGGATTCACATTTTAATAATTCATTGGATTACCTTTACATAGACAAGAAATCGATAATATGTGTGTGGAGCGATATACTATTTTGTACAGTCTTGTGTATCATTTATCATAGTGCGCAAAACTTTATCTATAGCGAATGATAATTATATTGATACGCTTGAATGTCAACTAAACACAACCACGTCATGTCAGAATCATAGGATTTCGCAATCAAGTTACATAACCGTTGAATTTCTGGAAATATTAAAATGTCAAAGGGATCTTCATGTTACCTTTGTAGTGTTTTGTGTGGTCTTCAGAGGGTTAACAATGTCTTGGAATAAAGTGATGTCAATCAAACATGGTCTTATATTATATGTTTTCCAAAAATATTGAAAGCCCCTTTTCAATCTTAAAAAAGATGCATTATGCTAGAGCTAAATCAATCTATTGCAGGTGTTTGTTATAGCTTCATCAGTGATGCAGAACGGAGGATTTAACGTCCACTCGATGCAAACTAAGTCATGATTTAATTTTATTTCAATAATTCGCTTCCGCGTAGGAGTCTTTAGCAGTGGGAGGAAACCGGAGTACCCGGAGAAACCCCACGAGGCTGGACAGGCGACCCTACAACAGAGGAATCTAAACCATGCCAGTTGACTCAATCACAGACCTTATGATAAACCGCGCACGTACTAACCCTTCGGTCATCCAACCCCTCTTTTTTGTTGTTAATAAGACTAAACCCTATCACAGTTAATATAAATAGACTGGGGATAACACACTGAAAGATTAATTTTTTTTTGCTGATGTCAATGTCGTAATCTATATAGGCTATCGCTTGTAGATTGCAAGAATATGGCAACGGATGGACCACCCAATTTAAACTCCAAACGTTCCTGGTTTGCAATGTATACGAATCACATCGTTGGTCAAGATTTTTGGAAACTTGGCCAATGGAATTCGAAGCATAGTAGTCGGAATTCCGTGCAAACGTAAAGGTCGGTCACGACGTTGAGACAACTCTATTTCATTCCTTTCCATACAGTAAAGAATAAATATGTTTTATTGGTGATCGATTTCTATAGTTGTAAGGATAAAGTTCCCATTGTACATGTATATTTAATTGGTTTTGTAATTCAGTGTCTGAGATCGATAATGTTGCAGCTACCTGTATATTGATTATTAAAGCAGCCAACTTAATCAATCAAATCTGAGGATATAAATAACGAGAGTAGAAACTTCGATTAGAAACTGAACGGATTTTAGAGGAAAACGGAATAATTTTAAGGATTAAACATAGGCCTACATTATGCCACTTAGACTGGCCCAGTCTCTTCTATTTATTTTACATTTCGATTTATATAAAAGTATTAATTTTTAGTAAACCAACACTTTCGTTTCCATTTGTATAAAAAAAAAATTTGAGTAAACCTGTAACCAGCACCAGAGACTGGACAATTTGCGAGCTTCACAATAAAATGGGCGTTCCTGTCCTGTTTTACGTTGTTCCTTATTTGGAATGATTGACAGTTGTCAAGCAAGCCCCGAGTCCCGATACGCATGAACTGGCTTCGTTAAGTTGTTATAATGATGCCGAGTGTAATTATTTATGTTCATTCACCTCATCCCATACGTTGTATCCGTTCATTCGACAGATATTGTCCGTCAACACAATTCTTAGATCGTTAAAGTATCACTAAATAACAATAACTGTTATCCACAACAAACATCTCGCACCTACACCAGTTTGCCAGTTAGTCGACAGCCATGTTTATTATCACGTGATGTTAGTTATGTCGTGATCACGTGCACGACGTCACACGACCTACATAATGCAGATTAACCTACTAGATGAGAATGAAGCTCTATTTGCCCAGTCTCTAGAGATTACGTTTTTTTTCGTTTTTTTTTTGAGAGGACTGGCCAATTTTTAGTGTGTGGAGAAGACTGGCCACCAGTCTAGTTACCACTATGCACACATGTCTGTTATAAAAAGGTAACGTCGAGACGCTAGCTGGCTAGCCTAGACGTCGCATGTTAGATGCCTGCACGCAAAAGATCGCTGGCAGTTGGGATTCTATTTAAGAGCAGGCCATAGTGCTGTTGCCCTGGCAAAATTTCCATCATAGTAGGACATTAAAGGGGGCTCAGGTTCGATCTAGGATTGACGGAGAACGTTCCTTGGGATATTCGAGGTTGGCTCCAGTGAAAAACCAAGTACTTGTGTACACGTTGCACGTTGGCGGCCGCACTGATCAGCAGTGAATATTCGCTAGACCGCTAAAGTCACTGATAAGGATGACATCGACACGAGTTAATGAGTCAAAATATTAAACTTTTTCCTCCGACAAATTAAATACTAAAACATTTTTTTTTTGTGTGTATTAGGAAAATAAATAAAGACCTTTGAAGGATATGTAGTTAAAAAAAATCCTATTTATTGTAAATGGGTATTAAAATGAGTGAAAGGGGATGCTCGATTCACAGTCCAGAACGTCCCGAATCGACAGAATTACAATCGAGTGACGCGGAATTCAGTCCTGTCACAGTTCTGCCAGTCCCGACAGCTGAGGTGGAGTTAGTAGAATCGTGACGTATTCCTAGGTAAAAAATATGTTTCAGCTGTCATGATTGGTTGAGATACTTTTTATACAGTCGACGCATGCGCTGTAATCCGAATTTCTCCTTTTCACTCGATTGACACCAGTTTTGGAATTCAATTCTGGAACTGTGAATCGAGTATCCCCAAAAGCATCATTCTGTCCGAAGCAGTTATGTCTTATGTAAACAATGCACGCGCTATTGAGCCAATTATTGACACCGCGTATGTGATTGCACGTATTGGCGACCAGTGGCGGATCCAGGATTTTTTTGAGGGGGGTGACAACCCCATGTTTTGTCTCACCGACTGCGGTTTACGGAGCTAATTTCTGCCGCTAGTAACATAGATGCTGATCGTGTGTCTGATAAGATACGGACCGTGTGCTATTTAATATATATACGAACATGCGTGCATGTCCCGGTGGAAGCTTGTAGGATCCGGGATTTCTATACACTGGTGGGGAGGGGGGGTGACTAGCCACCCTAGTCACACCCCCCCCCCCCTGGCTGGATCCGCCCCTGGGCTACAGTCATCTTTGACGGAGATGTTAGTAGACTAATTCTCTGTGAAACAGATTGGTTGGCGGCATGTACATTGTACCTAAAGGAACTCATGACAGCTTGAATTATATGAAGCTGGGTGGGAAACGCCACTATTCGTACAAAACTTTCCTCACAGCAGGTGCCAGAAAAACCAAGAGCTCCTAGAAATGGTGCCCTGATCGGATTACTTGCTAGCGACTTTGACTGTGGCACTCTCCGCGCTTAGTAACTATATTGTTGGCGCCCTATCACTCTGCTGCACCCCCACTTTTAAATCCTATACATACGACCCTGCCTCACAGTAACACAGAACACTGGGTGACGTCTGTCTGTCTTCGCCATACTGTGTAGAACAATAGGACGTTAAAACCCTCGGAACTTTTATATTGATAGTAAGTTAGAAGACCACCAGAAATATCGATCTGGCATATTTTTGCATAATATACCGCATTTTAAGGTTGATTAGTTTGTATACACACTTAAATCAGCGGTTGTCATGTATTGATTTTCTCGGTGGTTATACTGATGGCGTGTTGATGTGTTTTCATTACAGTTTGTGAAGAATAAATTATATCTGATGTAAATAGTTACAACACGCAAGGCATGATGAATGATTTAAATGGAAAGCCAACTAAGACCATAGGCTATCAAAAGCAAAATTCACCCAAATTCAGACTATTACATCGCATGTTCAAAGGGTTTATGACTCGATCTGTGGTGTTTTGTAAATAATTTGGCGATGTCTCATAATCTCTGTATAATTCATGTTAACTATAATTTTAAATATTTTGGTGCATATTTCTAAATATTTATCTCAGCTAATATCGACCCCAAGATATTATCAAATTAACACGTTTTCCCAACCCTTAATTGGCATGCTGTCATATTCCCGATTTGTATTATTGGCAGGGGCGTACATATCGATTTCGTTTGGGGGGGTGTTTAGCCAAAATGCGACCGACTGATGCACATACCCCCCGCACCACACACCAGTGGTACTACAAACTGGGCAGTTCACTATAATCGTGAATATGATAGTGCTGAGACAGTATAAGACAACTGACGAGTAGAATAATGATTTTAAAATGGAATTGAGCGCCGCAGGCGCGAAAAAATTTCAGATATGTAACCGAGTAGAAAGAAGAATGATGTTATAATGGACTCGCGCCGAAGGCGCGAAAAAAAATTTCAGATATGTAACAGAGCTTTTAAATATTTGGGACTGGGGTTGATAAGAAATGGGACAGAATCTTGAGGCTTATCTGTCAATTTCGCTTGTTTTATGATTGTATGTTTATTTCATTAATTCATTTAGTCGGAGACCGACAGCGGTGAGTACTTTTTTTTGAGATCGACTATTTTTTGCCGTGGTAGAAAACATTTTATAGAACAACATACTCACAACAGAATAAGAGTGACAAGCAGACATGGTTATTTTATACTATAGTTTTGAGTGACGTATGCAATTTAGGCACACGGATTCCCGCAAATACATAGCATTTGGGATCTATTCTGGCATTGTTTTTGAGACCGACTGCAGTGACTGCACTTATTTTGTGACCGACTATTTTTCTCCCTTGGTGAAATTTTGTTGTTAGATCAATTTAACATACTTACAACAGAATAAGAGTGACGTGTGCAATTTAGGCTCACGGATTCACGCAAATATACAGTATTTGGGATCTTTTCTGGCATTGTGTTTGGGACCGACTGCAGTGACTGCACTTTGAGACCGACTATTTTTCTCCCTGGGTTACATTTTGTTGTAAGACTAACATTATACTCACAACAGAATGAGAGTGAAACACAACATCTTTTCAATAATAAGTTGACAAGGTTATTTTATACTAAGACTGCTCCTATTTTGCGACCGACTGCACTGATTTTGCAACCGACTATTGTTATACTAAAGTTTTGCGTGAGTAGCGTGACGTATACAGTGAGTACTTATTTTGATACCAACTACCTCTACTTTGTGACCGACTGCACTAATTTTTTGCGGGAGTAGCGTGACGTATACAGTGAGTACTTATTTTGATACCGACTACCTTTACTTTGCAACCGACTGCACTGATTTTGCGACCGACTATTTTTATACTAAAGTTTTGCGTGAGTAGCGTGACGTATACTTATTTTGATAACGACTACCTCTACTTTGCGACCGCCTGCACTGATTTTGCGACCGACTATTTTTTTTGCTGGGGGGGTGTACCACCCCCCCCCCACACCCCCCCACATTTACGCCCCTGATTATTGGGATAAACCATTAATATAAGATGCCCTTTTCTTTCATAAAACCAGGAATGCTAGTACTGCGGGGGAATGGGTACAAATACGCCCACCACACATTCCCTATCAATCACGGTAAATAACCTCTTTGCCCTTTTCAATTTTTTGGCTGTCGTTCTTGAAAATGTATTTCAGCAATAATTCCACTCTTATATAATTATTTCGTTTAAAAGCAACATATTGATACCAAATGTATAAAGATTGTTTCATTATGACAGAAGTTATGTGCATTTAACTTCCATCTATTGGTGCGATTTGGGCAAAACTCCTAAAATGGGCGTGGTCAACAGAAGTCTGACATTGCTTACCAAAGCTATTTTTATACAGTTAACTTGAATTTCTGGAGAGGGCATACATCAATGTATACTAAAATAACAGAAATAACTAAAATAAAAAGGATGTTTTTTTATTAGGTGCATTGTTACCGGCACAAATTGTATTTTTTAGGGTATTTTTCCAGAAAAGTTGAACTTTGACCTCTGTCAAGGTCATATACGACAAGGTCAAATAACGAAATACGCACATTTTAAAATAGGAGGAAAAACAAATATGCTGATATAAAATATATGGAATTTGGTCCATTGTAAGAGGAGTTATAGGGTTTTTTAATTTCATTACCAGTAGATTTGCGAGCAACAATTTTACTTTTCTAATGAGATGTAGAGACAGCAACATTATAGTAATCTGTGTCACCTGTCTATACAGCTCATTAATTAATAATATTGTTGATTGTACATATATATATTTCAATTGTAATATGTCTCATTTGTACATTGGGTATTTGCTTGAAAACGACTTGTAAAATCTTGTTGAAACGTTGGAGTACAATAAACCAAGTGATTGTATCCATAATAAGTGTTCTAGTATTATATCACAATTCAATTGCTAAATGCCTCTCAAAGAATAGATTTGGGAACAGTTGAAAAAAGTGGGTGTGGTCGGAAAACAGTTGCCATGGCAACTTGAGTCCAGTATTTTTGCTGTTAAGATTATTTTTCTGAAAGGCCAGATCATAGGCAATTTGAAAATACGAAAAATGTTTATTCATGGGGGTGGGGTGGGGGGTACATAGTTACCCCTCCTTGCCCATGGACTAGATAGGGTGTATACCCTTATGAAATGGACTTAAACGTCCTACTGTTCTGCTTTGAGTTTGACTGGGCCATTGAAGATGGGCATACGCCAGATATTGTGCTTTGGGGGATATTTTTCCCAAACAAAATCGCTACAGCCTACTCTTATATGGAATTGCAACTGCCAAGGGATCTTTGTTGCGCACGCCAATCTGTACACGGGACCTCGAATTTTTCGTACCATCCAAAAGACTAGACAGTTGCCCTTGTCAGACCATCCTTCCTGCATCACTCACAACTGGAAACCACGAAGAACACTCCAGATGAACTTTCTCTGCCAACACTGGGGCGAATCAGCAACCTCCTGGCTAGCGCGCTAGCGTCTTATCCACTAAGCCACCGTGGCTCCTGCATACGCTTATAAACCAAACGGTTGATACCCCAAAACATATGTTAAAACATTTGCTGCTATGGGGTTAACAAGGTTTTCGTAATGGGGATCATGTTGGGGGACACGAGGCCTGACATTGAAAATAGTGACATTGTTTCAATTGACCGCTTCTACGTGACATGGAGCAGGGTCACTTGTCTAACCTCAAGGGTTCTTTCCGGGTCTACCTGCTAATAGCATTACGCACAAGCGAATTAATGATATTAAAATGAACCATGTGTATATCCCGTATATCGATAACGATAGAGATCACGATTTGTTTTTTTAACATCTCTTTTTTCAAATTCGGTGTTTGGAGCATTGGGGTTAGTCGATGTGTTAAATCGACATTGAGTACTTCGATTAATCGAAATGATTAATTCGTTTAAACGAAATACTAATTCGTTATAACGAAATACTAATTCGTTATAACGAAATACTTAATTCGTTTAAACGAAATAAAAAATTCGTTATAACGAAATAATTAATTCGTTATAACGAAACAATTAATTCGTTATAACGAAATAATTATTTCGTTTAAACGAAATATTAATTCGTTTAAACGAAATATTAATTCATAATGACTTGTGAGGTGCCTAATGTCAGAGAGGCGCTCACGATGACATGATTGGTGGGGCGCCTTATAATAGTAGGCCGCACATAGTGCATAATACCGAATCAGATTGGTTGGGCGCCCACGACTTGGTCAATGGGCTCCCAAAACGGCTTGATAATTTTCAAAATTCAAACAGCATGATTTGTGGGGTGCCCAATCTAGGAGGGGCGCCAGTAATAACAAGATCATGTGCGCCAATAATAACGAGATCATGTGCGCCCATAATAACGAGATCATGTGCGCCCATAATAACGAGATCATGTGCGCCCATAATGTAATGCTGGTGAGATTAGTTAGGCGCCCACGAATGAATTGGGCGCCCAAAAACGGCCTGATCTGTGGAGCATGATTTGTGTGGTGCCCGATCCAGGAGAGGCGCCCATAATGACGAGATCATTGGCAGCCATAATATAATCCTAGTGAGATTAGTTAGGCGCCCTAGAGTGAATTTGGCGCCCAAAACGGCTTGATTCGTGGAGCGCCTTATACCGGAGGTGACATGACACGAGAATATTACCGGTGTAGACTGGAATAACCAGACGTCAAAGACTGCCATTCAATGTTGCCTCGTGCGTCGTCAAACACAACTGACTGGAAATTACAGAAATGATTTAATGTAAATCTGTTTATAAACATTCATATAACATTATTATATACGTTGCTACCCATTTGTGTTCATTTCTTGTGTCAAAGAATAGAGATTTAGTTCGTTTAGCATATAATAAACTAATTCTCACTGAAGGTGAAACCTTACCAAATAAATTCGTGATTTGATCAAAATCAACAGCTACGCGATATTTCTTTCGTTTTTAAAATGGCCACCAAACCAGGATGAGAACACGCACGTAATTACACTTCACATCGAAACCGAAGACGAGACTAGTTCAATGGTCCAGAAATACTTATCTTAAGTTATTTCCATGTAAACCGTGATGATCTGTGTTACGAAATGTGCGCTGTATCGATATACAAACTTGCAAGAAACATAAAACAAATTTGTTGCAGATAAGTGTAATAGATTGTATTAAAAATAAAATATTGAACTAGACAAAACAGCAATTATTCAATGGTAAACAATTTCTAAAGTAAATTTATATTAATAAGTCGATATTATGAAGCTTTTCATCATCGCGGTGTAAAATTTATGCTCAACTTCTCTTAATAATAAAATAAAATATTGAACTAGACAAAACTAGTTCAATGGTCCAGAAATACTTATCTTAAGTTATTTCCATGTAAACCGTGATGATCTGTGTTGAGAAATGTGCGCTGTATCGATATACAAACTTGCAAGAAACATAAAACAAATTTGTTGCAGATAAGTGTAATAGATTGTATTAAAAATAAAATATTGAACTAGACAAAACAGCAATTATTCAATGGTAAACAATTTCTAAAGTAAATTTATATTAATAAGTCGATATTATGAAGCTTTTCATCATCGCGGTGTAAAATTTATGCTCACCTTTCTTATAGGCATTGCTTAACAAAGTTAAAATATTTTTTTTTATAAATCTTTACAAACGTAAATAAATGTAAAATCCAAATAAACATACATTATGCCAGAGCAAAATCGGGTCTTTCTGACATTAATTAACTTATCCAGACCATAATCAACTCTCGATGCCAAGGCTAACCTGCGATATTTGTTGGATTGTAGTTCGATTTGCTGTAAAATTTTCCTTCGTGGTTAAGGATTGAAGGGATAATCGAGACAACTAGTTTTTGTTTTACCGACTCTAGTAATGATGACCGAGGCTAAGCGGAACTTTCATTCGCTTAGTTCTCGGTTCATAGTGGATTGCATTTACATCAGCTAGTTTTTAATTATTATAGTGAGAACTACCAACTCGTTAACTAATCTCCCAAAATGTAACTTTAAATAAAAGTTATTAAATATGACAATACACAAGATGGAATAAAAATCAACAACCCCACCCATTCATCCCACCAAAAAGAACAGCAAATATCATGTCAGATATTCCTAATATAAATTTATCTACATGTACTTAAAAATAGGGAGAAATGTATGTAAATACGTGCATTAATTGTATCATAATTTATTCAGTATATACTTTGTACAGTTATTAATAATACTATTTTTACAAAACAACCCAAAAATGGGTCATTTTACTATTACGTTTTAACAACAATAATTAATCATTGATATTTATAATAATAGGTTTTTACATATATATTAGTATATAATATAAGAAACATAACGTATTACATCATATCTGTGCCATTTTGGGAAAAGCCGCCGTAGTTTCGGTTGGTCTCGATCGAAGTGAAGTTTATGTGTTTATCAGATCAACAGAGGAAACAAACAGCAACACATTTTAAATTGTCACCATTTTATATCAGAAGAATCCACGCCAGGAATCTGGATTTTGAACCGAAAATAAATTTGTCTGCATAATTGCAGATTGGACTGTACTGGATAACATTCCGACTTCTTGCAGTCGTGCACGTCCATAACAACAACAAGGAATGCGATTTTTTACAACGATTAATTTCAAATGTAGCATGTAAACTTGCAAAACTATGATATTAAAATGTGGTTTGATACCAATACTGCATAATGTTCCGAATTGGGTTCGATCGAATTTTAACAAAGGCCTGTCAATAAAACTTTTTCAGTACAAGAAAATGGAGACGGGCTTATTGTAGAGTGCGCAGCATAGATCATGTCCGCTTATCTTATACAGAAAGGAATTGAACATTTATTGGACTAATATTCATATTAGAGATTAACAATATTGTAGCTTGCAAGTGATTCACATATAGCTAAATGATGAATCGAGACTTTAAGATTAAAGTAATTCAAAGTTGGGGGGCAGATTCTGAAAGCACCCCAAGCTATTAGGTCCACATCTGGGATTTAATACTGTCCATTACTCTTGGCGTTTTTCAGCTCACGGGCCAGTTGACACATGGCACATTGGTAACAGCAACCAACAGTACAACAGTCGTTCATGATGGAGCCCTGAAAAAATATATCAACAATTAATGTTGATCTAGAGAACAGTCTGGAGCAAAACACTAGACCTAGTTGAATTCCATTAATCCTACATGTTCAGAAAAGCGTATTCTAACTATAGTTCGAGTACAGAGCTGGCTGCCAGGGCGAAAGGCCTTAATAAGAGAACAGACAATATAACGCCCTTTTCTTTATATTATTTATGCTGTGCTGAGCAGAGCTGGGCGCGAAGATATAAAGAATATTCTTTCAGCAGCTTCAATGTTGTGATTACGTGCAAAGCGAGTTTTTAGTATTTTCAGACATGCATAGTTTAATTATATTTATAATTATAAAAGGCAAGTTGAATAGAAATTATTGGTCCCTAATGGGAAAAGTGCTACGAGATGGCTCTGTTCAGATTTTGTTTCTGTAGCTGTACGTTTATTATTTAGAAATAGTTCATTTATACTTTTAACCCCTGGTTAAAATCGTGGAAACGAATGATGGTGATAGATAATTTAACAATTCAAGGTAGGTAACTCCAAAATGTTTTATCAAGGATGTCAGTTTTTCGACATTCTGTCAAAATCAATAGAAATATTCTGCGAAAAATTCCGAAAATAGTCTCCTTTTAAAGACGTTTCGGACTGGCAAACTCACCTCTATTTGATGTCTTCCTCTAATGTGAGCTCTTAAAGAAACTAGCCAGCCGGGAACACAACAAGGTAAACAGCAGCTTTCCCCAGCTTGAGAAGCAAGATGACACGCAAAACATTCAGGACAGAAAAATGCCAAGGCACCTGTAACAAAAAATGGACAATGCTTTAATATACACTAATACATCTGAACTGTTGACAAGTATCTATTTAAAACGAAAAAACGTGTGGGGCATTGTTTTGCTTGGCATCAGACGGAATCCTAGACAGATTTTCAACTCTTGATTGACCCCTGAGATCTTTCACATTTTGAAATAGGGAGCAACAACACTTCGTTATGCTCTCTTTCAAAAACAAAGGTACCCAATATTTTTACTTGCCAGAAATGCGTGTGGCGTTTGTCATTCGCCCGAATAAGGAGAAATGGATGGAAGTGGATGGAATAATGCATAATCTATATTTTCTCCGCCTTTTGGGTGTTCGATGTAGAAGCCACCGCGTCCAGTGTGAGTGGGCGTTGTTCCCTATGCCAATCGTAAAAGGAACAGTGTCAAGTCGTTCTGATGAAACGGAAAGCCGAATTCAAGTGAAAACGTAAAATAACCCCCCGACTGTTAAAATTAGTTTTCGACGACGGGTAAGTGGAAATGTACGAGTAACATATAACAACACTGCACGACGTGTGTCCATTTTCATTAACCGATTTGGTACAGAAAGGTAGAATGCTAAACCACATTTCATTTAAAGCATCCGGGTGTCGGGTTAAAAATGTCGTGTTGCCGGGTTGTGGTGTCAGGTTAAAATGTCGTGGTGTCGTGGAGTGGGGTTGCCGGCGACATGATACCAATCAGCCACCATAGTATGCATAGCATATGCCTGTCTTCAATAGTCAGATTAGTTCGGAAAATTAAATCCACTAAAATGGGGTTTAACGTCCAACTGTTGTGCTCCGGGAGCCACAGTGACTAATTGAGTAAGACGCTGGAGATCGCGGTTTCTCACCCGATGTTGGCCGAGAATATTCATTAATATTTTCCGGCGTGGTGTACCCTTGTCAGGGGTGCAGGGGGACCTGACAAGGACAGCTGTCTAGTCGTTCGGATAGGACTAAAACCGTGATCGCGTGTATACATTGGCTTTTACACAAAAAAATTGGTTGGCAATTGGAATTCGAAACAAGAGTAGGCCGTAACGCCGCTGTCCGGGCAAAATGTCCCTCATAACACACTGAATAACGTAAGCCCGTCTTCATTAGCCCTGTCGGAGCAGAACAGACTGGACTAATGAAGACTAGCATACCCTATACCGTGTACTATGAGGGAAACTTAACGTGGATAGCGGCGCTACGGCCTACTCTTATATTGAATTCCAACTGTAAGGGGTCTTTTACGTGCATGCCAATATGTAAATGAAGTCCCAGTTTTTCGTCCCATCAAAACGACTACACGTTATCCCTTGCCACCCTACCCCAGCCCGTCCTGCACAATTGTCAAGGATGAATCACTCCGGAAATGGGGTTCAATGTTCCACTTTTCTGGTAGTCGCGGTGACTCTGTGAGTAAGACGTTGGCTCGATTACGTTGAGGTCTCGTGTTCAATCACTGCGTTGGCCAAGAAAGCTCATCCTACTTTTCTGCACCAATCGGGTGTGATGGAAATTTTCAATGGACCGTGGCATTTCTTCATCGAAATTCTCCTGAAGGATTCTTTTATGTGCAAGCCAATGTGTACACAGAAGTTGGGGGGGGGGGGTTGTCCCATCTACACAAATAGGCACTGTACTTTACCAGGCCCTTTATCCTGTACTACCGACAGGGAGAAACCACGCAGCCAAATTCCGGTATATAATCAGAGTATTGAGAGGTAGATAGCCGATAACCCGACACCGCGACATTACGGCATTTTTTACGAATACCTATGGAAGCGTATCGTGGTCAATAGCGCGATAGATACCGCAATATTAAGTTGATAATAAGTCAACATATTGTGATTTTTCTGACGATTTTATCTCTGAAAAGGCAATTTTTGCTGAGTTAATTGAATAACTCGCTAATTCGCATGTCGTCATTTTGTTTTAGATGCACACGTCGACATAGCACATGGCAATATTTTGCGAATATGTCGACATATACTACGGCGAAATGGAATATGTCGCCAAAGCTTCCGAATAGCAATTTCTTACCGCAAACGTGTACATTTAAGAAGAAATGGGGAGATACACAGCGTTTTGACTCAATTACCCCGGCAAAATTGACTTTTCAGAGATAAAATCATCAGAATAATCACAATATGTTGACATAATACCAACTTAATATTGCGGTATCTATCGCGCTATTGACCCCTATACGCTTCCATAAAAACCCCTATGTATGGTGCCTGATTGGTATCATGTCGTGATGTCGTAGTGTCGGGTTGTCGCCTTATGAAGGGTGACCCCACGACATCACGACATGATACCAATCAGCCACAATACATAGGGGTTTTCGTTATATACACAATACTTACATATCATGCCGTCTTCAAAACAAGAAAATAGACCAGAACTCCACGGTCTTAAAGCTGGTCGCATTGGTACCTGTTGGTTAATTATAACAGTAGTATTCGTAGATGGTTGCTGTAATTGAAAAGATTATTAAAGTATCTCAGCAGATAAACATTGGCAATCATTTGTTCTATTTACACGAATACCTCTGATCAAACCTTTTCTCAAAGCTATCAGCGCTGCCTTGATTTTGTTTGAATTTAATCCCAACATGATAATTGTCATCCATAACTTGATGGTGACGATACGAGATTCTTCTGATTTTTCATAAGTTAAACCGACCGTTCACTTTGTGTTGTGAAGTGAATCATCGGCATAGAAATGGCGCGTGATGTTTCGTTCTTTAACAAAATCACCTAGTGTTTTTTTTTAATATTTAACGAGAAAGGTATGACCCCACTAAATAGCAGAGTAGGTTTTGTCGATGACATCAGATTGTGATAATGGAGATCCGTGTAACAATTCAGTAATTATACTACTCAATAGAAGTTAAGTGTCAAACCTTTTTTGAAACCAGGTAATTGTCTATGCACATATCAGATATATAAAATTATTGGCCGAAAATTATTGGTTCACGATATCCTGACGACAAAACCTGTGTACCAGGCATATGTCATTTTCAAACAAAACAGTCTCCTTAGAAACCATAAACTCAAGCTTAAAACAAGGCTCCACAAAACTGTTTGCATCGCCCAAACGCAGTAGGGTACGACTTTTTGGAGTTGATTATGTCCTTGCACGTGCACTATGCATTTTTCATGAACAGTTTTGGCATAAAAAAAGGCTTCCATGGTCGTGCTGCTCTCAGTTGTAATTTCAACATGGTCAGACGTCAGCTGAGTGAACTTGACAGAGGAAAAGCCATTGCGTGGCTTCAACAGGGTTTTACACAGAGGAATGTGGCACAGAGAATCGCTTGTAGCCAGAGTGTGATTGGGAGACTATGGCAGCGTTTCCAGGCAACCAATTCAATTCAGAATCGTCGCAACGTCAAGACCGACATGTCATTCAAATGACCTTACGTCAGCGCGTTGTTACAGCGAGATGTCTGAGAGATGAACTGTGAAATGCAAGTGGTGTTCAGGTATAAGAAATCGTCCGCGAGCCCACAACATTCGATCTCGACGACAATCGGTTCGACCACTTCTTCAGCGTCATAGGGCAGCACGTCGTGACTGGTGCACACGTCATGGAGACTGGAGACGGCGACAATGGGGGCGGGTACTCTTCACTGATGAGTTCCGATTTGCATTACAGTTCAATGATGGCAGACTTCGCGTTTATAGACGACAAGGAGAAAGATTTGCTGATGTTAACGCCATCGCTTTGGAGGTGGCACGGTAATGGTGTGGGCCGGAATTTCGGTAAATCACACGACTCCTCTTTTCGTCGTCCAAGGAAATTTGACGGGTATCAGGTACAGAGACGAAATTTTACAGCCTTTTGTCATCGTCAAATTGGAGCAGTTTCTGTTCTTCAAGATGACAATGCTAGACCGCATAGAGCACGAGTTGTTAATGATTTTCTCACACAAAATGGTATTGACGAATGGATTGGCCTGCATACTCTCCTGACTTGGCACTAACTGAACATGCATGCGATGAGTTGGGCAGACGTGTGAGAGACAATCATAGGCAACCTGATAATCTTGATGCAATTCCTTCAGGCAGAGTGGCAGGCCATTCCCCAGATGTTTTTTCGACGTCAGATCGACAGCATGACTCGTCGATGTGTCGACTGCTTACGAGCACGTAGTGGTTTCTCTCGTTATTAACAAAGTTATCGAATTTGAGACAGTTTTGTTGGACCTCATTATGCTCAAAATGGTGAATTTTCATCAGATCCTCGGAATAGTTGTGTATAAAAAGTGCATATGCTTTGCATAACAGATTCAACATTGAACTCATTCTGACAAAAAGTGTGCGTAAAAGTTTTGATTTACATGTTCCCTGTGTCTAATAAAATGTCAAACAAAAATAATTGGTTGGCCCTTAACTTCTTTTGAGTAGTATATTTAACCTGACCTCCAATCGCTACACATCTTGTTGAAGCTCTTCGACAGAAGCCGAAGTCTCCGCCAATTCAAGTCCAACTGACTTGGTATGTTTGTTCCCTGAACAATTATTATGTGTATCAAATGGCGGATATAATATGACGTCAAAAATCCAATATGGCGACAATAACGTCATGTCTAGTTCCTGGTGCCAGGCGCGGATCCAGAGGGGACATGCCCCCCCCCCACTCAGGCTTGAAAAATTTTTATGCGATTTTATTGGCGATTTAGACCTGTAATTTTGGAATTTACCTTCCGGAAATACGTCAGAATGAACCAAATTGAATCTAATTTACCAAATTTTGCTGGTTAATCAGTTGAGCGCAATTAGTTAAACAATTATCAAACCTAGACCCCCCCCCCCTTGCAAAAAATCCTGGATCCGCGCCTGGGTGCATATGGTAGTATCGTACTTGCTCTATTCTATTACCATGGCATTGTTGCTGATGGATATGAATTACAACCGGAGCTAAGTGAAGGGGTTGCAATGGCAGGCTTGGTGTCATGCGTTCGAAGTTTTTGTGCCCCCTTGAGTTTTCGCACCCCATCTCAAATGCAAAAACACTCACGCCGTTTCAATGCCACCGACAATGCTGTTGTACAAACCATTGTTCAACCGTGGCTTAAATTATGTTGCAACTTGACCCGATCTTATTCAGCGTATCCCCCAAACGTTACACATTTCGTGTTTTTGTGTCCCAGTGATGGTCGGCTGGCAAACTACCGTGTACATTTACTAAACTATATGTTTAACTTGAGCGCACTGACTATTTGTTGTTTGTTTATTTAATACGGGCTGTTACCAAAGCGACCATGCGGACAAAAGGAACAGGAAAGAAATTGTTTAGTTTAGTGCTAGCTCTTAATTGTATAAAAACAATCCACTTGAGACGTAATGATCGAAATTAACTGAAAACCAATTCCAATTGAATTGAACTGGAACAGGGAAAACAGGGGCGTTGTGATGGTAATTTCGCATAATGAACAAGATCCCGTGGGAGGACAAAAATATACAATATTGATATGAGGTGGGAGAGGGGCTTTTAATGTTCAGGTATAACAGGGTTGTATCAGATTGGATGATATTATTAGCATTGATTAGCAGAGCTGGCAGTTCTATAATAGTTAAAAACTAGATAATGGCATACATAATACAGTAGAAGATTCGGTGGGCATTTTTCAGTCAGGTTATTATGTTGTTTTTTAAAAGGAAAATACATACATGTCCGATTACTGGTGGTCCGCCATATTGTTGTGGTTGGTACGGCATTGGTTGATGATGAACTGGTTGTTGCTGAACGCCAGTATTGTAAACAGGTGGGCCCCCATTGTCAGGAACTCCTGGCAATGTGTCTGGTTGAACACTCATCTTCTATTGTTTTGCCAATTGGTGCCGTTTGTTTTCTAAATTTAATAGATTTGTTTCCTGACTGTCAATAACTAAAATTTGCAAAGATAAGAAGAAAGCTTAAATTAAAGAGCTCAATATGTAAATGAAGCGCCAAAAATGCGATGATTTGGTCCTTACAGTGTCTGGAATTTCCAAATAGAAATATTGATCTGTTCGGAAACAGGGTTGTTATACTCATTTAATGAATTCTACTGTTCAGTTAAACGCATGGTTCCGTAGCAGGGGGTAGGGGATTGTGGGAGGGGAATGAACTTCTTCAAGAACTTAAATAGATACGTAATATTTATTGTCTGCAATATCTCACTCTGTTTCAAACACAGATGCAGGGGACAAACATCACCCTGCTCAGCTACATAAAAAAATTGAATGCATCAATGAAATTAAATGACAATGTAACCCCACATCATTACAAAAATGATTTCTCTTTAAAAGCTCAATTTGCATGCATGCCTATTTGATGACAGATTTCCTTAACAAGAACCTGGCAAACTTTCTCATTCAAAATTTCCTGGATCCGCCCCCGAGATGCGCAGGAACCTGACCAAAACCCTGTTACCAGCTTAAACCGCGATATGGGTTTGTTTTGTTAATAACCATGACGAAATCAATAAATATCGACAACCTTTTACATTCATCTCGGTTCTATTAGATAAGTTAACAATGCGACTTTAAAGGAATCGAAAGAATTGTCAAAGTAACGTGACGTGTGCACCTTCTGGAATAAAAGAAGCCATTAAGAAGTATTATTTAACGCGGGCGGGCCCGTCATTAATTATCACCCGTCTAAGTTGCTTACTATGATATACTGCTGTTCGTTGTCAAAATGTATATTTTAGCACTTATCGCAGGTGTTTCATTTTGTTTAACAGGGTATCGTTGTTTCAAGTGATGATATTACTTATGCAAAGTAGAATTTAAAAAGTAAATACAAAATTTATTTGCAGCATAGGGAGATTCCAGCCCAAAAGTATCACCATAATTAATAGAGATAGGTAACTCATATATTCTGATAAACGCTACTATGACCTCCTTTCGTATTAACCGCAGTATATGACACCTTTTCAAGAGTGTGACTCTTGAGTTATAATAATATATGTTTTATTAGATTGAAGAAGCCAAACTTGTAACTCATTATTTTTCATAGAATTCAATATTGGTTCATTTTAATCAACTTAATGTTGATGTCTTGCCGTGATGATAATATGGGTTCCTATCCAATATTTCCCCCCTGGGGTGTAGGGGGTGATAAGAATATACCCTTCGTATATCCTGCGTGTCGTAAGAGGCGACTAAAAGGGTCCCTGTAATGGGGCAACGTGTTTGCCGTGCGTTGCAACCCGTGTCGGTGGAGAGTGGAATCCTGGTAATTGAGTGGGGACTTGGCTTGCGAGCCCTTTCTCTGCAACACATTACTTTGGCCCATGGTTCACCTAGACGGGAGGTCAGAGTGGCCCACTCTGATCAATCGGCTTCGGTCGTTATAGTTCTGTAGAATGTACCCTCTCCCAATTTAATGCTTTGTTGTTTTATACTCAGCAAATTTACCTTTGTGTCCTTAGTACATTCTACAGAGCGACGGCTTGGGTCAATCAGGTTGGATATGTATTCTGTACTTTCTGGCTTGAGTATACCCCTCGTTGAGCCCTGAGGCCACGCGCTGGTTATCCGTGCTAGTCCTCCCCTTAGTAGGCAGGGAAGTAACCTGGGGGACGACGAGGGGTGAATTAAAAAAAAACACGTTCATGGATTCCCTAATCCCCCCCCCACACCATCAATTAATGAACGACAAAAACAGAAACGTCCTAATTCAGAGGACGTTTCGAATATATTTAAAAATAAAATGGCAAAGTCATGGCCGAGGTTTCTCTTGATTGAGAGCCCCTCTACTGACTTATCTAAAGTCTCACCTTTTTTAATAGCTAAGGGCATTGCCGGTTTGGCCGGTGAGCCCAAAGCTATTAAAAAATTGAAAAATGGAACACTCTTGATAGAATGTGTCAAGGAGCAGCATGCCACTATGCCTCTCAAATCATCCACTTTGGCAGACATTCCTATCAAGGTGTCTCCACATAGATCATTAAATTCTAGTAGAGGTGTTATTCGATGTCGGGACCTTGAAGGCAGCAGTGAGGATGAAATGGTTGAATACCTTTCTTCTCAAGGCGTCCAACAAGTTAAACGCATTAGTGTACGCCGAGGAGATAAGGTGATTCCCACAAGCACCTATATCCTCACTTTTAATCGTCCCGACATACCGAAATCAATCAAGGCAGGTTATTTAAATATACCTGTTGATTCTTATATTTCCAATCCTCTTCGCTGCTATAAATGTCAGAAATTTGGACACAGCAAGACCGTCTGCAGAGGCAAAGATACCTGTGCTCGTTGTGGTCATGATGGCCACGAGAGCGTTGCCTGCCAGGCTGAGTTTTGCTGCGTTAATTGCAAGGGTAAGCATTTCGCTTACTCTCGCGAATGTCCAATATGGCAGAAAGAGAAAAGAATTCAACAGGTAATGTCTGAACGGAAGATTCCATATTTTGATGCTAAAAAGTAGAGCTAACTTCACTCATTCCCATTGCACAACAAGGGAAATCTTTTTCGAGTGTAGTTAAAGCTTCTACTAAATCAATATCTGTTCAGACAGACATAACCTGGCCAGATAAACAAAAAATGAGGACTTTGCCTACATCAGATCAAGTAAAAAGGGTCTCGAGCTCTTCTCAGTCACGAGAGAGCTCGATTCAAACAACTTTGCCCTTGCCTGGTGAGGGTTCTTCTTCCTTGCCCCTAACTGAAGATATTGGGACCATTCCCAATACTTCCTCTCAGAATGGCAAGGAATCACATCAATTGCATAAACCGAAAGCTGCAGCTCCTGATCCCATGTTCACTGGGCCAGGATCGCAGTCAACGGTTATCCCACCCTCACAGGAAAGAGTTTATTTATCTTCAAGACAAAAGAAATTAGCAAAGTTGCGTGAAAGGGGCAAAAAGGGTTCACAAGACCCTATCGTCCATTTCACGAAATATGGGGTTGATCTGATGGACGGTATTACCGTAGAGGGGGCCAATAATGACCCCGTCGGCGGTAAGCCGTCAAAAATAAATTATCCCTGACAATGGTAAATTCCATTATTCAATGGAATTGTCGTGGTTTAAAACCAAATTTTGATGAAGTCCAACTTTTAATTCAAAAATATAATCCTTTAGCTATTTGTTTACAGGAAACTTTTTTGAGGAATTCTGACAATTTGTCCTTTAGACATTTTGTTGGTTACCATCATCATGCAGTTGGTGATGGTAGAGCTCATGGGGGTGTTTCTGTTATTCTTAATGGAGATATCCCTCAGAGTCAAGTTACTCTGAACTCGCCTTTGCAGGCAGTTGCAGTTAGAGTGACTTTACATATTCCTATAACACTCTGCTCTGTATATCTTCCACCAAGTTTACATCTTAATCCCAGAGATCTTGATGACCTTGTTGCACAACTTCCTCTCCCGTTTATTATTACGGGAGATTTCAATGGTCATCATTCACTCTGGGGTAGTCCAGATGATAACAACAGAGGTAAACAAATAGCGGACTTCATTAACATTAATAATTTGTGTTTATTAAATGATGACTCGCCTACTTATCTACATCCTGCCACAGCTTCTTTTTCTTCCTTAGATCTCACCATATGCTCTCCGGTCCTGTTTCAGGATTTCACATGGAGGGTAAATGAAGATCTTTGTGGTAGTGACCACTTTCCTATCTTGATTGATAATAATGGTCCCTCTCCGGTCGAAAGACCCCAGAGGTGGAAGTTGCATAAGGCTGATTGGGCTCTATTTGAATCTTTGTGTCTCTTCTCTTTTGATGCAAAGGAGTTAGAAGATGCAGATGAGCCTATGGCCTTATTCACTTCAATTCTCCAAGATGTAGCTGAGCAGGCGATTCCAAAAACCACGACAGAACCAAAACGTTTCAATAAACCATGGTTTAACGACGATTGCAAATCCGCCCTAAAAGAGCGTGATCGTATCCTGAGACGATTGAAAAACCATCCTTCCATGGAGAATATTGCGGCATTCCAAATGGTCCGGGCGAAGGCCCGTAGAACCATACGTCAAGCAAAGAAATCTTCATGGCAGGGTTATGTCTCCAGGATCAATTCCCGTACCACATCTAAGTCGGTATGGGATAGGATTCGTAGGATTAAAGGTAAAAGTAGTGCATTATCAGTTAACCATCTTAATGTTGATAATACCACCTTAACAACATTTCCTGATATTGCTAATTCTCTGGCCAGTACTTTTTCATTCAATTCATCATCCAATTTCTCCTCCGATGCCTAAAACGTGCTCGGGACACTGCAACTGGTCCAGATGAAATACACTACCAAATTTTAAAACATTTACCTTTTCCCACACTCTTAATCTTACTGGATCTTTTCAACCGGATTTGGGTTGATGGGAATTTCCCTCCTTCGTGGCATGAAGCCACAATAATTCCCATCCCTAAACCGGGAAAAGATCATACGAATCCTACTAACTATCGTCCGATCGCTTTAACTAGCTGTATTTGCAAAACCATGGAGAGATTGATCAATCGAAGGCTTGTTTGGTACCTAGAGTCCAACAACCTCATTACTGGCCTCCAATGTGGATTTCGGTCCCAAAGGAGCACTCTTGATCATCTCGTCAGATTTGAAACGTTCGTCAGGGACGCTTTCATCCAGAAGCAACATTTAGTTGCAATTTTTTTCGATCTGGAGAAAGCTTATGATACAACATGGAAACATGGTATCATGCGCGACCTCCATAACCTCGGCCTGCGAGGTCGCTTACCTGTCTTCATTAAAAATTTCCTGGAAGATAGGTCATTTAAGGTACGACTGGGATCAATATTCTCTGACCCATTTCCTCAGGAAATGGGGGTTCCACAGGGAAGTATTTTATCTCCTACTCTTTTTGCCATAAAAATTAACACGATCCCAGCGTGCCTTAAACCAGATACAAACGGCGCTCTTTATGTTGATGACTTTCAGATGTGCTATGGTTCGACAGACATGCGGATAATCGAACGTAAGTTGCAGCTTTGTTTGAATTCCCTTCAACAATGGGCAACCGAAAATGGATTTCGTTTTTCGAAATCCAAGACTGTCTGCATGCATTTCTGTCAGAAACGAGGTTTGCATCCAGATCCAGAACTTTATTTGGATGGCAATCGCCTTCCAGTTGTGGATGAAACCAAATTTCTGGGGCTAATATTTGATAAGAAATTATCATTTATCCCCCACATTAAAAACCTAAAGAAGAAATGTCTGAAAGCCCTCAACATATTGAGAGTCTTATCAAATACTGACTGGGGAGCAGACCGTAAGGTCTTGCTCCGATTATATCGAGCATTAATTCGATCAAAACTCGATTATGGGTGTATTGTGTATGGGTCTGCCCGCGAGTCTTATCTCAAAGAGCTTGACACCATACACAACCAAGGACTTAGAATCAGTTTAGGAGCATTTCGTACATCTCCAGTGGACAGTTTATACGTCGAGGCGCACGAGCCCTCATTGCACAACAGACGTGATAAACTGGCCCTGCAGTATGCTACGAAAATTGCATGACTTCCGAATCATATTTCATTTAATACCATATTTAGACCTCGTCATGAGCATTTATATCTGGTAAAGACTAATGTTGTTCCATCATTCGGTATTCGCATACAACCCCTTTTGTCGGAGGCTGGTATCGACCTTGACAGTATTGCGAATACCCCTGTCTTTACGACTCCACCGTGGGCTGTATCTCCCCCAAAGATCGATTTCGATCTTACTCAACATAAAAAGAGAGATACTAGCTCTACGGTGTTCAAATCTCTCTTTCGAGAGCTAAGGTCTAAATATGGTGATTATGCTCCAATATATACAGATGGTTCGAAAGATGGTGATCGGGTAGCATCGGCTACCGTGACACCATCTAAGATTATTTCTGTCCGCCTTCCCCCTGCTGCTTCCATCTTTACAGCTGAACTCCAGGCCATTCTTCAGGCTTTGGAGTTTATTCAATCATCTGCCGATTCTAAATATATTATCTTTTCTGATTCTTTGTCCTCGCTTCAAGCAATTAGCAATAAACAGCTTGAACACCCATTAGTAGCAGACATTTATGGTCTGCTACTATCAAACGAGTTCATCAGCAAGGACCTTGTCCTTTGCTGGCTCCCCAGTCATATGGATATAAAAGGGAATGATCAAGCAGACTCGGCTGCCAAGTCTGCTTTAGATCTTCCCTTGTCCGAATTTTTAACCCCATATAAAGATTTTAAATCATCCATAAATAAATGTATATTTGACCGTTGGCAACGGTCTTGGGATCTTGCAGGCACAAACAAACTTCATCACATTAAGCCTCTCTTAGGAGAATGGCCAAGCTCCTATAGAACCAACAGGAGGGATGAAGTTGTCTTGTGTCGCTCTCGCATTGGTCATACTTTTTTAACTCACATTTTCATTTTGAAGCGAGAGCCTCAACCAGAATGTGAACACTGTCATGTTCCTTTGACAGTGAAGCACATTTTGATTGAGTGCAAGCATCTCAAGGACATTAGATCGCATTTTTACCGTTGCCAGTCTCTGCATCAATTATTTGCCCAACCGGGCTTATATTGTAAATTGTTAGACTTTTTAAAAGAGACAAGCTTTTATTATAAGTTTTAATTGTATATTTATCATTTCATTTTTTATATTTTAAATATTTATATGCATAAAAGATTTATTTGATATTATTATTTTATTTACTGTTATATTGCTTTTATTTATGCATATAAAACTTTTTCTGTGATATTTATTTAACTTGTCTCGCATAAATCATTGTAGGTTTGGCGCAATATAGCCCGGTTGGTGCCGAAGTGCCATAAAACCACATTTCATTTCATTTCTTTTATCCAATATTTAAGGCACGATGGACATACCTCTACACAAGTCGTGTATTCTATGGTTTTGGGCAACATTTGTAACGAACAAAGACAAACATATCGTACAAGACAATGTTATAATTAATAAGAAATGTGGCCGATTCACAAACGAACAAATAACCTTTAAAAAAAAAGAGTAGAATAGACTCAGCAGACGTAAACGAATGTCGTTCAGTTTGGAATTTTCAAGTATTTTACTGAACACAATTATTAGAAATAGTGCAATAATGTTTTTAATAATTCAATATAAATCACTTTATATATATTCAGAGAGAGAGAGAAATGGGGTTTAACGTCCACTCGACACAAACTAGGTCATTTTGGGACTAACGTATGGTTTAATTTTATTTCAATAATTCGCTTGCGCGTAGGGGTCTTTAGCAGTGGGAGGAAACCGGAGTGCCCGGAGGAAACCCACGAGGTTGAGAAAGCGCCCCTATCTCCATGCCACATACACTCACACCAGGGATCGAAACCACAGCCGCAAGTCAGAGGTGGCCGGCCAGCTAGAGGTCGAAGAGCGGCACTCTAGACCACTAGGCCATCCCACCTCCCCCCACCCCCTTATATACATTCAAATTGCATTGTCAATTTTAAGGTTCCAGCGAGTAGCGCTTTATATATACCTTTTAATCTGTATTTTCTAATAAAAGAATGTTGACTACGAGTGCAATCAATAGAATTGTTGAATTAATTAAGTTGTGTTGTTTTGGAAGCGTCCATCTATACCATGTAAAAATATAACTAATTTTGTGCTCTCCTCTCGACAATTTGAGCAAGAAAAAAAAAACGCGTTTAAATGAAGATTTAATCAAAAGGAGGTTGAGGAGGTTGACCTATCGCTGGTCGAGATTAACATATTTAATTACCCCCCCCCCCCAAAAAAAAAAAAAAATCGACCGATCGATAAAAACGGACCTTTTTGTTATAACATGAATGTCACGGTTGAAGTCCATCATGTGAGTAAAAGTGTTCAAGACAATAAACGTTCAAACATATGTGTATCAAAAACACCCTGGTTCAAACATCGGTCTGTTCCAACTTTAAGATATGCCTATTTGAAGTTTACATTAGTTTCTACCCATTTCAAAACGCCATCTTTGTGTGTCTTGGACAAATGTAGTATTAATAATTATGATATCACTTATGTGCAACCCAACACATTCTTAATTCTCTGATCTTCTTTATTGCATTGTATAAGAACAATAGCTACATTAAAAAAGTACATATTTTGACTTAAATAAAGATGTGCCAGTAAAAATATTTTAAAATATATTTCAATTAGCATACTTATTGATATTAGTAACATAGCATTTATTGGTGGTATATTTAACATTCAATTTTAAAACAGGTCTTTGTAAAATACAATTTAAATGGCTTACCAAATATTATATAGTCCAACCTCAACCAGAACCAAGAGAGAAGAGAGCGCGTGCGATAAATAGTGTTTACCTGTTGCCTTGGTGCTTTTCAAAATAAAATGAACACAGTCCTGTTTAAAAATGAATAGAAATTTACGCTTCTCTTTGTCAATGTTGACGTATTAAGTTGAGGTACTACTTATTTTATTTTCCATTGCGTTTTAAATGTGACTAAAGAACTAATTGATTTCTCCAGAGCAGAATCTGTTCGTGTCAAAGACAAAAGACAAACCGCAAAATATATTTCTCGATCAATTAGTTCTTTTGATCTATAAATAGGCACCGGTTTATTCCTTTATGACTTTAATTTAAATTTGCTATTTCCGGTTTTATAAAAAGAAATGAATTCATCGGCTGCCATGAAATTTCAATATAAAGGTAGAATTCGTCTTAAATTTCGACCAGAATGTTTCATGACATACAAGTTTTTAAACAATGGTAAGATTTTTATAGGCTTTCTTTTTCTTGTGGCAACAATGTGTGTTATTATCATGTAGACATATCCAAACAGATCATTAAACCCGTTAAATGGTGTCATGATCTACACTTTGAACTATAAAGTTTGCAACTAACATCGATAATAGGGCGCAACCCCATCAATCCCAGACATTCTTCTAAAATCAGACATTCACGTAGTTGATAAAGGAACAGCTAGACTGGATCAACGAAACGAAAACTTACAATCAAGCTCTTACCACTTCCAAAGTTGTTACTTTCCAGCATATAACCGTGCCATATTCAGTAAGAGCACGAGCTGGCAGGATTTCAGCGATAATTGACACGTGTTTCTTCGCCGGTTGTTCTTTGGTTGGTGATTCCATTGTAACACAATTCTTGCCAGCTTGTCATGGACAAAGAACTATCAAATCGATGCCCGAAACAGACTGGAGAGTATAGGCATCCAAAACGTGAAATGTATCGCCATCATCCCCGCCAAGACCATTTAATCTTGCTCCAACGACTGTGACCTTGACTGGAAGGTCGCAATCCGTCGGAATTTGATCCGGAACTGTATTGCTCGGCTTAGGGCATTAAATTGAGAACATTACAACCAGTCAACTTGCTCCGGAGTATGTCATGTGGCTCACCAGATGTGGATGCAAGATTGGAACCACATGTAGTACGCTTGTTTGTAGCTGCACCAATATATTAGTCGATTTAAGTGTATTCAACAACAAACTACGGGAGTTATAGGGGATTGTTTGAAATGATATCCGTCTTGGGCGCCATTTTCAATTTTTCAAAGGGCTACTAAAATCAATTATAAAAAAGTGTTGCCTATACAATTTCAAGGTTTAACCATACTTCTGCCGGACTAGTTGGATCGAAAGTAGTGGTTATAAGCGACATTATGACGACAAAAAGGTTATTAAATATCCAATCAAAATATTTTAGAAATTATTTTATACATTCAAATATGGTAGTCTTCGACCACCAAAAAATTAAAATGTTGGCTTATATGCATTATATTTCTGTGCATAATCTTAATTCGATTCAACTAAGTAAAAATTCTTGTTCTCGTCTCAAAGCACACGTAGTCCGTATAAATCATGTTATGGATTAAGACTGGTTATATAGTTCGTCTAATTATAATTATTTTTATACCATAGGTTCCGAACCTTTTTTGGGTGGCGACCCCATTCCAGACCCAGGATCTGATCGCGACCCCTCGAAGAACAAAGTCACATTTTACCATGAAATATCATTATCATTCACGAATGAACCAACGCTCACGGTCTGGTTAGTTCACCGCCTGCCAAATGCTGATGACTCTCATGCTTGAAAACTACCTGAATTGCGCCCGCGATGTAGGGCGCGCAATTGCGCAATATTAATATGGATGCTGGGCTAATTCACAAAGTGAAAGTGCTACGGGGAATCCCGTTATGGTGAAAAAACAATGATAGACCGATGAAACAAATCGTGGCCACGAGAGGAAATCGATTAGCAATGTGGCAAGAGCTGTATAGATCACATGTTCCCGAAGCAACAGCCACAGTTTTACAACTTCTATCCGTTGCCGGAATTGTCTGAAATTCCCGAACTTTTAGGTACGTTATTTTACGGAAGCCCATAAGGGTCAATCAAATGAAAAAAAAATATTCTGACTATCTTGTAATTACAAGATAGCTATTTTGTAGTTACAAGATAGCCTATCTTGTAATTACAAGATATCCAAATTAGTTTTCTTGTATTACAAGATACGGAGAAGCCCGTTAGGGTCAATCAGATGAAGAAAAAAAACTAATTTATTTCAAGGTCATCCCACACTGATTTATCGGATAGTTATAGGCCAAAGAAGTGTGTGTGTGTGAGAGAGAGAGAGAGAGAGAGAGAAAGAGAGAGAGAGAGAGGGGGTCTTTAGTAGTGGGGTGGGGGGTGGATGGCCAATGGTTATGTATCATAAAACCTGTCATTGAGTCAACTGGCGTGGTTTCGAATCCCCCGTTGTACGTGACAAGGCGTAGGGTCGCCTATCCAACATCGTGAGTTTTCTCCGGATCCTCCTCTTTCCTCCCACTGCTAAAGACCCCTACGCGCAAGTGAATTATTGAAATAAAATTAAACCATATGTTAGTCCCGAAATGACCTGGTTTGTGTCGAGTGGACGTTAAACCACACCCCCCTCTCTGTTTAGCAGTTGGAGGAAACCGGAGGACAGACAACCTGATGATGCCAATACCGTAACATATAATAGTACTTCGTTGAGCTGGAGGGTTGACAGGTCGATTTGTTAGCACGTGCGCACTGTATCGTAAAGCCTGTCATTGAGTCAACTGGCGTGATTTCGAATCCCCCGTTGTACGCGACAAGGAGTAGTGTCGCCTATCCAACATCGTGGGTTTTCTCCGGGTCCTCCGCTTTCCTCCCACCGCTGAAGACCCATACGCGCAAGTGAATTATTCAAATAAAATTACCCCCCCCCCCCCTCTTTAGCAGTTGGAGGTAACCAGAGGACAGGCGAGGTTGGACAGGCGATCCTACTCCTTGTTACGTACAAACGGGGATTCGAAACCACGCCAGTTGACTCAATGACATGCTTTTAGGATAAAGCACGCACGTGCTAACAAATCAACCATCCAACCCTCCATCCCAACGAAGTAGTTTTGTGTGTCACGGGATCGGCATCATCAGGTTGTGCCTTCATTAAATACTATGCATACTCTCATTAACTTCATTCCCTCATTAATATCATTTATGATACATTGATTTCATGTTCTCCTTAAAGATACCTTCCCCGCGTACAAGCTGTGTGATTTGATGATATAGTTTTGGGCTAAAAAATATATTCAAACTAATTAATCTATCAAACGTTTGCTTCAAATCCATCTCAAAACTTTGTATTCGTCAGGAGATACCGCAAGCTATAAATAAACTGCTTTTAGACCCTATTTCAGTCAGCTCATTTAATTGAGGAGGGGTCCCTTTTTCAGAATATCCTTTTCCTTACTTACTTTCCTAAAATCAAAATTTAAAGAAGTTTTCCGAAAAATAGAAATAGCGTTCTGTGGCTTCAAAGAGCGCATTAAAATTGATGAGTTGTGATATAAATATGTAGTTGGTGGGAGTATGAAGTCAATGGTATTTATGGGAGCATGAAATCGGTGTATGGTGACCTTTAAATTGTCGCTCACGGGCATCTCGGTATCTTGTAATTACAAGATAGCTATCTTGTAATAACAAGATAGTCTATCTTGAAATTACAAGATAGGTTATCTGAGGCTGATAGCCTATCTTGTAATTACAAGATACTCAGATTTTTTTTTTCATTTGATTGACCCTTATGGGCTTCCGTATTATTTCCCTTTACTGCAGACAAGTGAACAATAACGTTGTCCATCCAGAGGTCGTGTTACCAACACCCAAATACAAACATTTAGATCTCCACCCAAAAATGAATAAATAAGTTTACGGCCGTTAAAAGGTTTTGTTTTTTTCATTTGAAAAACTCACGGAAAATCAATCGAAGCTGTGTTAGAGACTATAGAGATATTTCAGTTGGAAAGCGCAAGACTTGGTATTCGCGATGATATTTTCTATCGAGGAATCTGAGAGGTCAAATTAGTGACGTAAAAAAAAATGTAGATTGATAGAATGTTACGTGAAGGCCTTGATAAAACTACGGAGTTAAAGTAAGACCAAGCCATCTATTGAAGATGTATTGATATATTACATGAAAAGATAGCTTAAAAAGTTCTCAGACTAGTCCGCAACCCCATGAAAAGTCGCGACCCAGAGGTTGGGAAACGCCGATTTATACGATACTGCCCTTGTCTCTATTCTCACAATTTCCATGGCAATTTCTGGTCATTTAATGGGAGTATCTAGAACTTACATTTTCTGCCAAAAGGTGAATTTGTAAACCACTGCCAAATGATTCCTTTGGCATCGAGTATAAAAATCGAGATGGTCAAGCCTCTTCAAAATTTTCACCGGATATGTGATCAGATTTTGTGAAAAAGAGCCCTGACCCCTATATAATCGGCGCCAGAACAGGGGCTGATCGACTGGGCAAGTTGACACAAACACCGCAACCCGGGAAAAATATTTCCTTCGTATGTCTATCTTCATTACCCCTGTTGTTGCAGAAAAGTAGAACGTTAAAGCCCACTTCATAGCCTCTTCAATTAACTCGATGACGTCAGGTGTCAAACCGTCGTCGTATATCACTGTGTTGACCACATAACTGAAGGGGTTTTACTGACCATGGCGTCGTTCATTCGTTCCTTGAGAACACGATTGTTTTCAAAATTCAGTGTGAAGCATTAGGGTCATTATATCAACCCAAGTGCCACCGTAAATATAATAAAGTAATAGAATTAATAATAAACTGCTTCTTACCGACATTTGGATATAGGAAATAAAAATATATGTAATTGCCAACCTACCTTCGGCAAACTCAGACAATCTCAATATGGTGGTATTAAAATAGGAGTATGGACCCACTTACCGTACATAACGAATAAAGACCCTCATTACTTGATATTGAGATTGCTGTCGATTGGTGTTTATGTTATCTGTCATAGCCCCGCCCAGCATTCGGTGAATCGTCCATTTTGCAATGTATTTGCGTTTTATGGGCACAAGCGTCAGAGAACGAGACTGTATATCACAGAATTATAGTGTGAAAATTCAGGTGTCAAAGAAACTTACCCCCCCCCCCCAGCCCCAACTGAGATTGGCCCCCGATGCCTGTGAAATTTACTATCTTTTGAGAAAGGTTCTAATGGTACTCCTTTAAAATAGTCGGGTTTAGACAATATGAGATTTCAGTTAAGATGGTGCATTCGTTCATTTATGTGTCGTGTTTATGTGTCGATTAGACTGTAATTAATTTACTGATATGTTCAAGCAAGGAAAGGGTATCCCTCTCCCTTTATACGTATGTAAATAAATAACCCACTCCACTAAAGAAGCCATAAACAAATATATTCTTGGATTATTAAGACTTGTAATCTCCTCATACATATCATGGCACAATCGCAACACTAAATAAATATACATAATGCGGAAGCTTTTAAATAGTGTTACTTGAGAACAAAATAACAAACCACTCATTGGATTTTTTTTTTAACCCCCCCCCCCAAAAAAAAAACCAACAACAACGTACTCATCATGAAACAAAGCTATTTGCATCTGCAAGTCTTTTTGATATATTTTTGAAGTCCAAGTCTTTGAATTCTTTAGAACCTTGTTTTCGTATTTGTAGTTTTATCACCCGATCGTTCAACTGGTCGGAAGTTTTAGAATCTAGGGGCTTGGTTGGATCGCTAGGATTGGGTACGACCAAACGAATCGAACAACCTTTTGATATCAACTGCTGCTCGTGAGCCATGGCTAGCTGCGTCACAACCTGTCGTTCTACCTCGTGTTTGATGGATCTCGCTCCGTAATGAACATCGTAACCATCAGCTAAAACATCAACAACATGGTGATCCCATTGTAACTCAATGTTATGCTTAGCCTTTGCTCTTTTAGACCAGAATTCCAGTTCATTCGTGACTAGCTTGCTCAGCTCTAATCGGGAAAATGGCAAAAAGTACACAATTTCACTGATTCTTCCCAAGAATTCGTCTCGTCTGAAACTTCGCTTCAAGATCGGTCGGACCACTTTATCTTTGAAATTTCTTGATATCGTTACCATTTCCAGTATTTCGCTGTTGTCAACACCAGAAATCTTTTGTTTATTTGTTAATTTTGCTTCCTCGCGTAGATCCAAAGCATGCTGTGCGATTTCTTCACTGGCGAGGTTAGAGGTCATGATAAATATGGCATCTTTGCATTCTATTGTTTTTCCTTTACCGTCAGTTAATCGGCCTTCGTCAAAGAGTTGCAACATTATCGTAAGGACATCGGGGTGGGCTTTGTCCACTTCATCAAACAAAACAACAGCTGTTGGACATTGCTTTAATTTTTTAGTTAACTGACCACCTTCTTCGTGTCCAACGTAACCAGGCGGAGATCCAATGAACTTAGCAACCTCGTGTTTTTCCTGATATTCGGACATATCGATTCGGATAAAGCCCTTTTTGGAATCTTTGTGGAGATATTTAGCTACTTGTTTGGCTAGTTCAGTTTTTCCGATACCCGAAGATCCTAAAAATAGGAATACTAAGGGTGTGTCCTCATCGTACCAGCCATTTTCTTTTCTCCGTATGGCTGATGCAACCGTGTTAATGGCGATTTCTTGTCCAATAATAACTTCTCTTATTCGATTCTCTAAAGGATACTTTCGTCTTTCCTCCGCCTCTTTCTGAGCTTTTATTTCATGGAAATCTTTTTCGTAATTTTTAAGTATATTTGTTACAGCAGGAGATCTGGCGTACGCAATTGGCTTATGACCTAACGCGTTTTCTTTAGTTGGGTCAGCCCCAGCTTTTAATAAAGCTTCTACAATATCCTTATCCTCGACTAAAACGGCATAATGAAGGGCAGTACTGTCTTTAAAATTAACACTGTTATTTAATCTATCGCAAAAGTCTTCTTCCCGTGACAGCAACACTTGTAACGTGTTCAATTTCTTCTCCCTAGACGTGACATTTATATTTACAAATTCGTCTCCAAGATTCGGATCCGCCCCTGCATCAAGTAACAGGCGGATGGCTTTGATATTCCGATTAACAGCTGCCAACTGGAGAGCTGTCCAACCCAACACATGTCTACAATCTGGCGACACGTTATCCTTTAATAATCTCTGGATTTCATACAAGTTATTATCTTTGATTGCATTTAGTAGTTCTAAGTGTCTATCACTATCTTTATTACTACATTCAACCGGTTTCAAAAAAGCGAAACCCAAAGTAGCAATGGATAATCCGCATGATGCAACAATAAAATTACGTACTCTTTGTCCTGCAACCAAACATGGTATTGCGACTATTTTAGCTGTAAACAGTTTCTTCTTCTGACGCCTAATTGTTGAGAAAACTGTTGGTCGTGATGAAATTTCAGCCCTGCATCGTAAATAGGTTGTTGCAGCTAGAAGCTTGCCTGTGCATTGGCGTACGGGGGTAGCCATTTTCACATTGCGTATCACGTGATATAGTCTTGATTAACTAGGACGAAAACAGTGTGAAATAGCAATCCCTGCAATAACTAAAATATACGGGGTATTTTCAGTAAATATGTTTCATTGTAAAAAGTATTAATTCATATCAAATTAATTGCAAATAACATTTGGAACTGGTATTATGACCGAAAATAATGTGTATCCCGTAAACGTTACTTCAAAATGCATAGTGAACATGTCAAGAAATGAAAAGAAAATGTGAATTTTGTCTTATACTTCATCACAATGATCAGCAGTGAATATTCGCTCGATCGCTATACAATCACTGGCGAGAATGACATCGACGCGACATAATTTGTCCCCAGTATCAACTATTTTCCTCTGACTAAATAAATTTAAAACTTTTTTTTGCTCTATAAGAAAAATAAATAAAGACGTTTGAAGTATTTGTAGTTTAAAATAAAAATATTTCCTATTTAGTGTAAATGGGTATTAAAATGAGTAAAAGGCATCATTTGTGTTATGTAAACATTGAACCAATGACTGGCGTGATGCCATTGCACGTGTTGAAGACAGTCACCTAGCTGGTACTTTGGTACTTTATTAGTATGGTAATGCAACTTGATGTCTAATATACGTTTTGCAGGGATTGAACGTGGTTTAAATTTTAGACCGAAGAGAAAGAAGAGATCGAGCGATTTTTCCGCATCAAACGGGCTAATCGGGATATGTAATGTAGGCGGGTCTTTTTTTAACAGATGATTGTAATATGTTGGGCTCTTTGAGAATTTAAGTTTAAAATTATCGAAATATTAAAACAAGATGACTAGTCATCCATATCCAGCGCCATTGCACTTGTTTGGAAGGCAATATAAAAACCCAAGAAATTCCCAAATTAAAAGGCACAACTAATGCAATAGGTTGATGTGTGTACAAAGTGTCATAAAGATATCTTGAACGGTGCCCCGTAAACAAAATTTTACACCAAAAGCTAAGTCAAATTTGTTTCCATGAAACAGATAAATATATATCCAAGAAATTCCTAAATAGCAAAAGGCACAACTGCTGTGGTGCGTGCACATAGTTTCATAAAGATATCTTGAATGGTTTATGAGACATGCTACGGAAACAAAACTGGGACGGACGGAACGGACCAACCCCATTTCTATATCCCTGGCGATCGCAAACTTCGTTCGAGCGGGATAAAAATATTTATTCTTATCGACCAAGGGCCGGTTGCTCAAAACTAAGTTATTTAAACGGATCGTTATCTTGCTAACGTGTCGTTTGTTAACGGTCCGTTAAATTTCTGTTGCTGGAAAGTCAATTTCATTATCCGTTAGCTAACGACCAAGAGAAGGCCGTTTGTTCATTGGCAGAATTTGAAATTTTTAATTTCAATGTACATGTAAAACAACTTCATAGTAGTTAGCATTAACAGGAAACTGAAGTCAGCGAGACAACTGTGCAGTCTGTTCACAAAACTAGATTGAGGTCAAAAAGAAAACTGTAGAATTTACTACCTTAAACAGTATAGAATACTTATTTTTTTCTTTAGAAATCTGTTGGAAAAATTATGGGATTTGCACTACAGAATATTTGAGGGATTAATTCCTACAAGTCCCCCCCCCCCCAAATTTCTGTAGAATATTATAGAATTTCATGCTATAGAAACCCACTAGAACGTTTCACAGGAAATTATTATACTGGTAATCTATATATATGACTATTTGTTGAATACTTCGACTGACAGCCCAGTAAACAGAAAGGAGTCCAACACCTCCGTTAAAGATAACGGTGGGTTAACGACATATTAAAGTTAACATGGCTTCCAGAAACTTTCCGTTAAAGTTAACGGCCCGTCATCTCCATGTTAACGGATCGTTAAAAGTTAACGGAGCTTCAGTTGAGCCACCCCCTCCACCCCCCGAGACAGGAGTGGAGATGATTATTTGGCTGAATCCTGATATACTAAATGGAGTTGTCTCCCTTATACAGTAAGCGGTTCGATTTTTCGTTCAGTCGAAAACAGTAATATACTGTGTGTATAAATCAGTTTCAGTAAGTAGTGTGATTATCCTACAGGGCGGGGGGGGGGGTGAGCGGGGTTCACTCGTCCATGGGTGCACTAGTCCGCCGCTATAATAAGAAATAAGATAAACCTAACCCTAACCCAACCCTAATTAATAATAGATAGGTCTATCGATGGACTATGAACCCTAACCCCTACCTTAATAATAGATATCGGTGAACTAATAAACCCTTCTGTGGGCGCCAATGTACCTACACTTGACAGTTATCACGACAAACAGCACCGTGGATTCGCCCCTTCGGAGAGCAGTCTAGGGCACTCAATCCTCTCCAGAAAATTTTGGAAAATACGGTTTGAACCTGTGAAAATGAAATTGACAGAAAATTTTATTTGTGAATTTGAATTTGCCATTGTCATATTGATGTGTAACTTATATTTTGATAGGAAAATCATAAAAAATTACATCATAAAAATTTGAAGGAAGGAAAACAAATTCATTCGTGGATGACTTTAACCAATATAGTATGGGCGCCCCTTCGGCATGAGGCACCCCACTAATCATGTCGTTTTGGACGCCTCCTTGAGCTGGGAATTTATGAGACCAAGTTTTTCTAGACCAATTTTTTTTTGTGTAGATTCCGAATCTGGATGGTGATCAGGCCTTTGATGGAGCGTTTTCGAGAGATAGGGAGTCAAATGTCTTCAATGTGTGTGTGGTGGGGTGGGGGATTGTCATGTTCTAGGACTGCCCATCTTTAAATAAGTGTTTATGATGCCCCTAGACAGCTGCTTTGATTTGTGGTGGGGAGGTGTAGGTTTGCGTGTGTGTGTGTGGGGGGGGGGGGGGTCATTATGTTGGCATAAATGATCATGTTACATATTAATAAAACATAATTTTCTATGACTGCTCTGCTCTAAATCAGTGTTTATGATGCCCCTAGACAACTGTTTGATTTATGGGTGGGGATAGCACTGATAGCAGGTGAGTGTGTGAGGAAGGGGCGGGTATGGAAGGGGGTGGGGTAAAATTGGCGTGAAATGAGATCACATTGATTTAAATGACGATTTTCTTAAAACTTGGTAAAAACACTACTTCATTTTAAATCCACTGCACATCTCTAAATGTGTGTATAAGATTAACATTGTATGGGGGGGGGGCAAATGTATTTTGGGGGACAGAAACCACCTGAAAACTGTTTTCTCGAGTTTTTCGTTCAGTACCAATATTGTCATTCAAAATATCAAATTATAATGGTATTTTCAAGAGATCCGGAATTCAATCATAAGAAACACGTGTTCAGATATTAGTTTAATGAGCGGGGTAGATATCTTCTTGATCAACAGCTTGCATAATTATATTCTTTGGATATGCTTCAGATACCCATTCACGTTGTAAATCTTCATTCCAGCCTTGTATCACTGGGTCATCTTGTTCGATCATTGGTTTTGCAGCTCGTCTCCATATTGTTACAACATAATTATTGCATTTAATGTGCAGCAAAAGACGTCTCAGGCAAGATGGTAATAAAGGAAGAAAGTTTTGTTATTTTTCATCACAATTAAAATTCCTCCAGATGATCTTCTACTGATGTAAGCCGGTTTTCGCCGTACAGGGTACAAACATATTTTTTTTCTAAACCAGCAATTACTTTATACAAGCTCTTTAAATATTGGTAGAAAGTTGGAGAGAGAGAGAGAGAGAGAGAGAGAGAGAGAGAGATGGAGAGGAGGTTAACGTCCACTCAACATAAACTAGGTCATTTCGAGACTAACATGGTTTTTTAATTTTATTTCAATAATTCGCTTTCGCGTAGATTTTTTTTTATAGCAGTGGGAGGAAAAGGGAGTGCCCGGAGGAAACCCACGAGGTTGAGGTAGAAAGTTGGAATTATCTTGAAAAAGAAAGACAGATAGTCATTACCACTGAAAGCATGTACCGTAGGTCGAGATATTCTCGACACTTTCAATACTAATCTTGACCAGATCAAAAAATATCAAGAATATGCTAGAACTGACAACCAACCATGAGGACACCAAAATATCTTACCTACTCCTCTTCGCATTTCAAATTAATGGAGGTGCTGAAAAATATTGTATTTTGCATTGTTGCTCGGGCGAAATACACATCCCAATCATTCTGTTCGCAAACGATGATCCAAGAATACAAATTTTGATCGACAATGAGACGGGCAAAGGTAGATAAGACCGCGAAAGTAGATGACACTAGAAAAAAGATTTTGGGTGAAAAAAATAACAGACATTTCGTTATTACCACTTTGCCGTATACGTGGTCTTTTCCTGATTGGCTGGAATGAAGATTGTATCTGAAGCAACCAAGAAAATATTTATCTCACTCATATTAACTTTTGATTTTAAATCTTCTGATGAAGACTATGAATAAACTTATAACTAAACATATTTCTGAGATACTGTATTTTTTTATTTACCTTTATTCCCAGATCTCTTGAAAAGTACCATTATAATTTAATATTTTGAATGAAAACGCTAATTAATGAGGTACTATGCTCAATTATGAACGAAATGACTTCTGCCCACAAAAATACATGTTGTCACACACAAACTCCCTTCCCCACGGGGCAGAGCCATACCCTTTTTACTTGTGTCAGTGTGTGTTGGTAACAGGTCACGATTCTTAATGGATCGTCTTTGAACTTGGGAAATATTCCGTGCAGCCAAAGGGCGACAACTGCATGTTTGTTTGTTTGTTTGTTTACAAACCGCAATGAATCAGCTTGGTACTTGGCATATGTATTCCTTATAGTCGTCAACTATATATATTGTCTTTGGTGAATGTCCCGCCCCGGGGGCAGAGCCACGCCCCCCTTTTTGCCTTTAGCGCCAGAAAGCCACAATTCTGAATGGATTGTCTTGGTATATTCCTTATACTCTAATAAGGACGGCAACTATTGATGTACGACCCCTAACGCAAAACAAACCCAACGCTTAGCCTCTTGAGATATTACAGCCATTTCATTCCCTTCATTTTAAAAAGTACCACATCAATCAAAGCAGGAATTGGGACTTATATTGCAGCGTTAGCGATGCTATTGTTATATTGATTACCAATAAATTGTTTTTCTTTACGCCTACCAAACAAGTGCAATAGCGAAGGATGTTGATGAATTTGAATCTTGTTTTAATATTTCGATGATCTTAAACTTAAATTCTCAGAGCCCGACAAACCTAGCCCCGTATTCATCTGGTTGCCTTTGACGAAAATTTTAGCTGACCATATCATTTAGCATTAAACAGATGGAGGGGTGTATGGTATGGTGTTCAGGTAGGTTTCTGTACATGACTATTTGTCACTATTTCTTTCAAATGTATTCAGTAAAAAAAAAATATTCTGATTGCAAAATTGTGAATTTGAATCTTGCTTTAAAGCAACTTTTGGCATAAAATGGTTGTCATTGAAATCAGGAGATTAAATTTTAAGCCACTGACTTTGTCGACAGTATTTCAGTATACCTCGTTCTACTCAACGGTTGTTTAAACCATATAATCTTGTTTTTAGCAGGCGTTTAAGCCGCACATCCAGTTGTTTTCCAAAGAAATATATATGCAAGACACTGCAGCACTGTAAACTAGGCAACCTCGTATCTACACTTGATGGCACCATGGACGCATTTAGGGTGCTGTACTCTTGAAAACTGTGGGAAATAGGATTTGCACCAGAGGAGAAAACTATGAAAATGACCGAAAATTTCAATTTTTAGGCTGAATTTGTGATATTGGACATGTCTATGGTGTGCCCATTCTGATATGGGCACGTTGGCCATTGACTTTGTATTGCGTCCTATGCAAAGTGCGCCCATTGGGGTCACTGATTTTTGCTTTTCATGATAAGGCATTGTATGAATTGTGACAGCACCATTGGGCACTACATTTCAGAAGGCTGTAAAACTATCTCAATTTAACCTCTACCTGTGCTAGATAAACATCTCATTCACAACTAGCTCTTCTTGCAGGTTTCCTGAGAAAGATTTGTCCGATATATCACAATTGGTGTTATGCCCTAGTTTAACCAAAGTCAGTAAGTCTTCGAGATTATGTTATATATATGCTCAGTTTGGCCAAAAATCATTGTTTTAAGAAAAAGTTTTGTAAAATAATGCAACTCCCATACATATAACCTTCCAATTTACACATCAAGATCTTTCTATGATTAAAAATAAAAATTTTATTCCTTAATAAGCCAAGTTAAACTGGAATAAAACAAGAAGCTATATACAATACAATGTTTACATATACATAATATGTTATTAAACTGAGTTTACAGACAAAATATATTATACACTATACATTTGTTACAAGCTATCTTAATTCATCCAAATGTTATTTCCATATTTTTTTTACATATTTTTGTACAATAGTGGATAAATAAAACAGTGACTATTTATAGTGAAATATCCATGAAAAAATATACAATTAAATATGAATAATAAAGGAATGTATATTTACATTAATATAAATGTATATTGAGACTCCAAGCGATGCCATTAATACTAATACATACAAAATATAGGTATTAATTTAATATCATGATAATGAAAATAATGGCAATATACAATTTGTTTACATGTATAGCACTAATATCTGTGTTTGACATTTTCTATAAATGTTTAATATAGAAATAGATATAGCATTAATTAAATATTACATTATTTTTCCCAATAAAATATTTTATTTTCTTTATATATAAGAATATAATCAGAGCTGTTCAAAATATTCCTTGAGTATAACAGAGCTATTTAAAATATTTAGGACAATTTTTATTCTCAAAAAATAAAATTCTTGACAAAAATTAGTAATTAAATTATTGGTTGTGGTATACCCACTGTCATATATCTTCGGATGCTGCACTTAAATACCTGTACTAGTAATTACAGTAGGAATGAATTTTGGAATGTTGTGAGACACTCAATATAGATTGCACTTACATGTATAAATAGATTTGTAAGAACATAATATACATATTATTGTCTATTAAATAATTAACAGGAATATCAACAAAATAGTAAGTAATTATAATATAAAATAAATAACTAAAAAAAATCAATCTCATGTTCTGGTTATGAATAAATCATTTCTACCAAGGGATAGTTTTAAGTAAAGTTTTTACTGTACTACATAATGGATCACATGATTCATGATTCAATTCAAATTGTATTTAAAAAGTCACATGACCTGAATATCAACCAACAAAGAAAGACAAAGTCTGTCATCACACAGGGTTATTGCACTGTCTGATTTCAAATGTTACACACATTTAAATTTAAAAATATATATGATAAAGCTATTGTGGATGAGTTAATCCTCTGAGGGCTCGACCATTTCTGGGAATTGCCCATCAACATTCGTGTTAGAGACGTCACCGGTCTCAATTCGTTTTTCCCAGAATGCTGCTCTGGCAGAAATGCAACCACTCCTTATTTTAGGAACAGCCCTTTTCACATCAAGGATATGGTTTGGTTTTTTGTCGCCCGTCTGCTTGGTTGAAACAGATTTTGTAGTCGACACACTTGTGGGATTTTGAGGCACTATTTTGTTTTGTTGTAATTGAATAACATGCTCGGATGAAGATGGTGCATGCAGTTCATTTTCAGGATAAATCAGGATTGGGTCGTGACCTGGTTCTAAATCAGTGTAAGTTGGTGGGTTAGTGAGATTAGGCACAAAACTTGCTGTTGAATTAACAACTTGTATTTGGTCACTGGGAACAGTTTTTTTCAATTTAACTTGATTAGGTTTTTCATTTGCATTAATGTCTTGTTGCGCGGAGGAAAGCTGGAGTTTTGCAACAGATTTTGTTGTAGCTTGTACAGGAACTCTGTTGTTTACTTCACGTTTTTTCTGATTTTTGGCTTGTGATCGTGCAGTTATACTATGAACCTGGAAAAAAAAAAAATGCAAACAATATTAAATTGAAAATTTTCTTTATCTTGAATCTGAAGAGCATTTATCTATATTAACTGCTGTCTATGCTGGTACGCTTAAATTTAAAACAAGTTTGATTGCTGCTGGTAAACATTAATTTTATTTCAAATTTGAAACAACCTGATAGCAAGTCCGGCCTGTAGAATGTTCGCAAAAAATCCTTTGCAGAAGGTCACAACAAAATACCTTTACCTTAAATGTAGTTTTATAAAAATAACAGTTGATGTTTTAATAGCACCGTAAGTCTGCGTAAATGTAATAATATTGACGGAAAGATTGTCATAAAAATATTATTAATACTACTTATTTCGAAACATGTAAAAACAGTATCAAAACATGTGAGGCATTAAAAATTAGCTAAGGATAAAGCAAACTAGACAATAAAATAGAATTCCTACTTTTCACACAATAGAAAAAAGACAAAGCAAAAGATCTAAAAAAAATGTTTGTATCTAATGTTCTACAGAGAGAGAAAAAAAAGCCAAAAAAAAATATCAATTCCAAAGACATGAAGTTATATTGCACTTAAGTCAGAATTATCTGTGTCATTTTCCTTTTTACACTGTATTAACATTACCGGAGATACCAAGTCCTAACTTATTAATTTAACATTGAATTCTTAAAATATACAAATATTATTACTTTATAACATACATGTACATCTAAAACATTCCATATAAGTACATACTGTCTTTGTAAAATTATTTAATAATATTATTGTAATCATGAGATTATTGTTTTTGGTTAGATATTTTATAATACATTATTATATTTGTTAAAATAATTAAAGTGTGTCATTTTGGTTTTCGACTAATGATTAAAAATCTGTTTTGTTTTTAAAAACTTATACATATTTTTTTGTTACAATATTAATTTAATTAAGAACAAAATGTAAAAAAAAGAAAGAATAAAAGATGAAAATGAAGCTGATCTAGAAGACATAAGATGGCCTGAAAAGAATACTATTGAAGAATTAGACAGAATAAAACAAAACTACCATTCACAATACTAATAGTCTTCTACACTGAAACTTACCATGGATGCATCTTTAGGCTATAAATTAGATCAATGTGAAAAGAACCTTTAGAGTGTATTTTAACATGCTATATAAGATACATGCATTACTACTTTGAATGCTCAACTTTAAGCTATTTCAATAGCCAGTTTGTTACTCTCCAATCAAATACATATGTATCAAAGCACAAGATTTTGAGACCTGTCCGTAGACTAACCACTGTTTTGGGAAGTACCTCCACTGCCTAAAATACATGCAGAAGTTTGTTTCCCTCGCCCACTGCCATCACTATAGCTAGTATATTTGAGATGCACAAGATTTTATATTTTTAAGCATACAACCTTTTATAGTTGATATAGATAAAAATAGTATATAAAGACCATTTGCCTTAAAGCAAATGCAGAGACTGATTAGAGATCATTTCTGCCTTAATGAATAGGTTCATAGATAGTAGTTACCCCCCCTTTACATATTATGTTGTGTAGGGCACTTATCCAACAGTGACTGTTGTGACATGCTTCCGTGTCTTAAGAAATGCACAAAAACACAAATTTTCAAATTTTATAAACTGGCCTACACACCCTAGTAAAGTTGCCATCTCCGAAGTCATCATCTCTCTTCTGTTGAGTGAACATAGCCCGCAACCGATTCACAGACGGCAACTCAATGCCTGAATCAGCATCGAACTCTCCTCTACTTTCTGGAACCTCTTCCTCTGCTGTTGAACCCACAATGTGCACTGGCTGAGGTCGCTCACGGACAGACGAAAAACCAGAATCAATGGAATGTCTTGGAGATGAATGCTGGCTCGAGTTATCTCTGGGAGAAAGATGGTTGTTGAATTGTAGTTGACTAACTGCTGATTCAATGCTGTTCACCTGAGTGGGCAGATGTTCATGAATATTAATACAAAGAAATAAAAATAATAAGGGCTTGAAATCATGCCACTTCGGTTGCAATATTAAATACATTTTCTATTAAAATTCCAAAGGATTAGGGGAGGGTACCGGATTGATTAATATCAAGGTCAGGATTCAAGCACAAATCCATCAGGGAAGACCTATTTCAGAATAGGAAAAGAGTTTGAAAAGGCAGGGAAAGGGTCGTCAGCTTTTCTTATTGACAAGGAACAGGACCAAGAACTGAACCTCAATCTTGTCAACTGACAGACTTGAATTTTGGATACGATGTCATGCACGTCCGTGATCCATATTACACTTATTCATGTTTTAGTGAATGACAGCCCACTGGATCCACCCTTGAAATCCCAGGATAATTTCATCAATAGTTAATGAAGGAGTTAAAGGAAAAAACACCATCTCCAAAACAAAAAGCATCAAAACCTAAATTATGCCATTACCTCCTTTTCCCTTTGTGAAACCTGAGCAGCCGTTCTCGCAACCTCCTCTTCTAATTCGGCCATACCACGATCTTGAAATACATCATCATCAACATCCTTCACCTTTGCTTCTAGTTCGCGCACACGATCTTCAAGGGAATAAACTTTGCCGGCTGCTAAGTAGATCTAGAAATAGACACATTAACTCCACATAGAAAGATAAATAAAATGCACCCAAGCCCTTTTAGCATTTCAATCCTGTTGCCATTCAAAGCAGGTAATCTTTAGGTTTAGAAAAGAATTTCTAGGGATGGATTGCCATTCTGTCAACAAAAACACACTACCTGCATAACTGACATTGCACTTCTGTTTTTTCTTACAAAGTTGGTATTAAAAACCAAGATAAAACCATGACATGGGATTTATTGTAGGCTACACATTTTTTAGATGGTTAAATGATAAAGACCACTTTGATTTAATGATTCTCTGGAACAAAATGCCAATAAATTTTTCCCAATTTAAATACGGTAAGGCCTTAAAATCATTTTTTGAGAGAAAAAAAGATGGCAGCTTGAAATTAATAGAAATTAATGTGGGTTTAAAATGGATATAAAATAAAATATTTTTTTCTGGTACCAGTAATGCACTTTTTAACTGTATTTAGCCTGAAAGGTTTATGTTTGCTGTTTATTTTAGTCAATCTGTTGACTGTAGAAGGGGAAAAAAGACGGTGATATATTTCTAATTAAATTGCTAACGGTATTCAAATCTCTTCCAGAACATTGTCATATTCTAAATCCATCCCCATAATTCAATTTCATCAATCACAAATTAACCTCTCTGTACATTAGAGTATCGATAATCAAGTCTTCAGAAATTTTTTCCCATCCCGGAAATGAGAAATATACATGTAACATAATACATTTATCAGAGAAGCATAAAAGCTCTGTAGCTTATAGTTACAAAGCTTAAAATATACATTAATGAGTACTGGTATACATATGTATCGTATATAATAGTATATATCTCAAGCAGAAGCTGAAATCTAAACAGTTCATACCTGTTCCTCGGTTTTACCAGCCCCATCTTGACGATTAACAATTTCAGCAGCTGGAGAAAACGATTCAAGTTTAACATCCCAATGTTTCTTTTCTTTTGTTTTATCCTCTACACAGAAATCTCTTTGATAGCGGGACCTATCAATATCCTTTGATCCAAAATTAAGTCTTAAATCAGGAGCACTGTGAGAAAGATCTTGTGTTTTAACACTGAAGTCATTTATATTCAATGATGGCTCGTAATCAGGCACAGTATAGTCCAAGGTCAGATCTGAAGGTCGCTGATGATTGTTTGTGGAGTTATTTGTGTTCACGTCATCAGTAACAGAAGTGTTACTCGTCTGATACGATTGGAAAGAAATGTCGTCCGCACAAATTGAAGCACCAACGTCACTAGTCACTGATTCTATATCATCCATCACATCGAAAGGTTCTGTATCATTGTTTTTATTATTCCTTTCATTATATCGAACCTCTGTGACAGACGGCCTTGGCGTGCTCGTCACAACGTCATTTATATTATCAGAGTCTGCTTGTTCATTTTGAATAATTTCCTCTGCTGTACGGAGAATATTTAGTGCTGATGAGGTTAACATTCGCACAGATTTAGCAGATTTTTCCTGGAAAGAAATTCAGTTATACTTTATAAAATAAATAGACACTTTCCTGTTCATAATTTATTAACATTTCAAAGATCAATTTGGCTCGGCTTTTATTATATCTAATTTCATCTATAACAATTACAGCATGATTTTTTTAACATAAAACAAAGTGAAATAAAACAGTGAGTGAAATGATTCCAAGCCCAAGCAGTATGAATGATAAATAACAAACCTCCACCAAATTGGGAATGAAAAATTTATCTATATTTTGATGGCTCTAGAATTGGTGCTGTTGGAACATGAACATTTTTGAATGTCCGGTTGGACAATTTTGGGTGTTTGGAAAATAGCGTTGGACAAGTCCAGCATATACAGGCGAAATCCCATCCCTGGTTTACATGTGCAATGTGCGGTAGGACAGCATCTTTACTTACTCTTTCTTATGTTCTTTTTTTGTACAGACTTCTCTAATCAACATTACAAGTGCTTCCCGAAACTATTTTAATTTTTGTGAAAATCTATAGACTAGGTAATGATTTTGGTTAAAATGTAAAATAAATCTCAATTTTTATTCATTTTAAAAGAATCATGAAAATTTGGATTATAACAAAGTTTTGTCTTCACCATCCTTAACATACAGAGTTTCTTAGTTCTTGAACACGATAACGTGCCAATTTCTTCTTATTCATGCATATTGAGGTGGCGAAAATTGGGGTCCATCTTACCATGGCTTGATGATTAGCTACAGCCTCTAATATTGATGTATCGCCTAGTTTAATATCGATATTGTTGTTAGTAAAATCAGATGACGGAAAGTTAGTCTCCAGCTGATCTAGCTGATGATTCATTCTGTCTAGATGATGGTTTAAATAGCTGAACTGTTAGTAAAAACAATGAGCAATTACACATTAATACTGGACAAGGTTTGGTTTAAAATACCTGCTATAACCCCCTATCCTCCAAGCTGTGGGCCTACAAAAATCTACTGTACCCAAACATTTTTTTATCCTGACATTTTAAACTTCATTATTGGAACTTCATTGTGTAACAGATTATATTGTGTTTGTGTTCATAAAAATTGATGTAGATTAGGATATAATCCTATAATTTATCCACACATGGATTATTTGTCACCCCTTTTACCACTTCCAACTATTTCTCGGTGAACTGACCTGGATGACAGGGAGTCTTTAGCGGACATTTATACCAAACTTATAGTGAACAATGAGTTAGTTGAAATGAATTATAAATTAAAAGAGATAATCTCTTCACTGTATTTCATCTTAGACTGTTAACTTATTCTAATTATAATTATACAAAAAACTACCCTAGTGTAAATTGATAATTTTCAAATTTCTTCCGTCCTACTATAAAACCCTAATGAATCCTGAACAAAAACTAAATTATGTGTTGAATTCTTGTATTAAAATGTGATTAAACAAAATGAAATGTTAATTGTAACAAGTGCAAAAAGCAGACGTATAAAATGACCGTTACCATGGTGAAATAAACAGAACAAAAAAACAACAAATCAAACAGTACAAGATCATACCTCGTTAGCAGTTTCTAGCATCTCCTCAGCGACATATGACATGTCATTTTTAGTGGCCAGCACTTTATCGCTAAGGTTACTGATACCGTTTTGGTACTTGGTGTTGATTGGTGTTTGTAGATCATGTGATTTGCTGCTATGCGAGTCTGGTGATAAGACAGGTGGTGTAGAAGGTGTGGTTGCCTGAGACTTCATTTCCTCATCTGTAAAATACACAACAATCCAAATTAACATTCATTTGCATGAACTATAATAAATTAGTTTACCTCAATTCTGCATACAAAAGCCCAAAGTACAGCAAATTATTTTGTATTTAGAACACCTAAAGATTTTCCATATCTAAAAACTAAAAACAAGAATATTATACTTTTGATTGGTCAATGAAGTAATATGCTAGTTTTTTTTACCTGTTTTTGCTGGTTCGACTATAACTTGAGCTGTTGATTTAGCTTGACCTGCGATATTTCTAGCGATAACACTGTATTCTGCATCATCATCCATTGTAGCGTAATCAATAGTTAATATATAATCTCTATTACCAAACTTCTCTATAATAAACATAAATATAATGAATCAATGAATGGAATCAGACATTGAATGAGAAAGAGCCTGTGAGTTTGGTAGGCTCGGCACTTCCTAAAGAAGCTAATGTTTGCGGAACATCTGTTTTAGTTGTAGGGCCATTTCTAGTCTTAAATGTACCTAGTTTTTTTATTAATTATTAAGATGGATTCACCATTTCCATTGAGATTTTCAAAACCATCTGGCTGTCTATAACAGCCATTGGTAATAAAACCATTAATTGGCATTCAGCACATTTAAATTACCTATTCTGGCATTTCTTGGATTTTTAAAATGTTTTCCATCCTTATGCCATGTGACCCTTGGCTGTGGATAACCTTTGACCTTGCATCTAAACTTTACACTCTGACCTTCTTGAACTTCAACATCTTGAAGACCTTTAAGGAATTCTGGTTTCTTTAGTTCTTGTTTGTTACCTGAATCAAATTAATTTAAACCAGAATTTAACTCAAAGTCAATAACTTTATGAGATTTGCATCTACGGCATCTTTTATGGATTTGTTTTGTTTTATGGTTGGGATTCTGAATCTTTTCTGGACCAACCAGGCAAATGAAGACAGACAGTGTGCTAGATGGTTTCCCTTGCCATAATATCAAATCGAATTAATAGGAGTCTGTCAAAAGATTCTATCGAAGAATTAGTGCTGCCTTTTTTTGACCATACCCTTTACATCATCTGCAGATAGAGGACTGACCTAAATTATGCCCCAAATGAAATGAAATAAAATATGGGATGTAACATCCTATTATTCTGCTCCGAACATGGGCTAATGAAGACACGCATACACTATGTGCTATGAGGCAGAGTTTGCCTGGGCAGCGCAACTAAGGCCTACTCGTATATCAAATTCCAACTACCAAGAGATCTTTTATGTGCACATCAACTTTTACACAGGATCTCTGTTTTCCATCCCATCTAAACAACTAGACGTCCTTGTCAGGCCGTCAATCCTGGATCACTGACAAGAGGGAAACCAAGACAGAAAATAAATTAGGCTCGAAGGTACATATATATATATAGTTCAAAGAAACAAGATACTATTTGAAGATGTTAAATTTTTCAGTGTCTTCAATGTGCAGAATCAATTTGTGTACACAAAAAGATTGGCCATGTATCCCTTAAATAAATATCTTCAGTCTAGCCCGAGCATTAGTCTATTCAGAACATACTGTGAAATTACATTTAAAACTGTGTTAAGCTTGTTTATTTACTTTACAGTTTCACCTAATTTCAATTAAAGACAGTCACTATTACGTCATGTCTGCACTTTAAAACGATTTAGCAACACTGACTTTTTCAACAAACAAATTAGGTCAAATCAATTTTATTTTCAGTTTTTCGAGTCGTGATAAATAAATAGCCACTTGAGTCATGTGAAATACGGGAGTATGCTTTGGCAAAAATTTGGAACCTTTGTTTTTAAATTGGCCTAATTGGGTGAAGAAATGGCAAGCGATAATTAACTAACAGGTGTTACCAAAGGACAGAAATTCAAATTGGTGTGGCCTTAGACCACTGGCACTGATGAACGACTAACCTTTTACAGTGACAATAAAATATTGGGTACATTTGTCCTCTTCGTTTAAAGCTATACACATATATTGACCAGCCTGCTCTTTTTTTAGATTAAACATGGTAATAGAATGTTTATCTCCATCACTTGTGATCTCATAATCCTCAGAATCTTCTAGCTCTTCAACCTCTTTACCTTCTCGATACCAAAATACATCTGAAAAACACACATCAAATCCAAAAAATTTTGAAGTCAAAAACGTATTCGAAATATGAATGTAAATGAAAGTTCTTATTTTTTCGTTTCAAAGATCATGCCTATATCCAGTGCAGAATTTTCAGAGAGGAGAAACCATTAGGTATCATTAATTTTGTACAAATTTAAATGGTGACATAAGAAATCAGTCTAAGACCGCAAGGTTTCACAACCTTGTGTTCTTCAACACAATGGAAAATCTACTAGTGTCGGTAACAACATCTGAGTTAAAAAAAAATCTCTCAAATATCTATTTTAAACTTTAGAATTTTTGCATGAATCTTATAATGAAAAGTAAATATTTTTTTTGCGGTCATTCACAGTGTGGATCAACTTGATATTTGTCCAGAAACAAATCACTAGGAAGTTCAGAAACAGACTAAACATATAATCTGAGACAATTCTTGAGATGAGCATTATCTAATGATTTACCATGGCTACGATCACTATGGTAAAGAGGTGTTTCTGATTAGCTATTTTCACTTGGTCTGGTTTCTAAGTCGATCATTATTGTGGTGTAAACAAACATAAGTTAAATGAAAGTATGAAGTAAAAACTCCAGAGGATGTATTCACATACCCACATCTCCAGTGCCAGCAACCCGGCATGTTAATTTTAATGGTTCTCCTTCCTGAATGGTCACACTTTCTGGCGGCAACACAAACTTTGGATCATCATTTTTTGCTTTTATTAATTCCTCTGAATAGTTTAATTTGGTTTTGGATTTATCAACAATAGGACCAGACGTGTCGGTGGTATCCGAGTCAGATCTGTATAAAGTTCTTTTAAAGTTATCAAAATCTGCAGAACTACGACTTTTCGTCTCTCCATCAGAGTCAGTATGTAAGGAAGCATTAGATAATTTCCTGGATATTCTAGCCAGTTCTTCAGATGTTTTGGCATAAAATGAGTTTTCATCATCACTAATCTCCTCCTCTTCCTTATCAGAGAAATCGGACAACTGATCTGCATCACTGAAAATAGAATACAATTAAAACTTAGAATATAAAATAGCAGAAGAGATAGATGGCGTGTCTGTCTACTTGAAACAAACTAGGTCATTTTGGGAATCGAAACCACACCAGTTGACTCAATGACAGAGCTTATGATAGTCCCTTTAAATTGACGAACTGGCTGGAATAGAGCCCATGTTCTACATATTAATATAGTCGAAGACAACTTACTCATTTCCTACCCTTGGTACCATCTCATCATCCGGCTGTGGTACCATCATAAATAATTCTCCATCTCCTCCAATCTTCTTCCCACAATTATCATATGGAGAAAGCATTGCTCCCCCCTTGATAATCCAATTATTCCTCCATTGTGTCTTATCTTCTTCATTTTTAGAGACTTTATCCAAATCTTCTTCAGTTTCCTCGGGAATAATCGCAAGATTCATGGATAACAGATCTGGATCCACCTCGTATGTACTAAAGTCTATATTTTCCAGGTCTGAAAAATCGGGAAGAGGTGGCTCTGCCCGCTGAACGCGCTCTAAACTAGAATAACGGATTTCAAAGTCTTCTTTTTTCTCTGACCGTTCATAGTCTACGGAAGGTACGATAACTTCATCAATCTCAACCTTCTCATCTATCGAACGCACAGACGGTGTTCTACGTTTTTGAGTTTCACGCACAAATTTTTTTAAATCCTCAAAATCTTTGGTGAGATCACTGGAATTATCGTCTATTTCACCCTCATCTTCCTCCAAACTATCATGAAGTGATTCCTGATCTTGTTTGTTATTAAATGACCTTCCATCGGTTACATCAGGTAAACTGGTACCATTTTCTTTTCTGTGGTTATCAAGGATCTGAAAGGAATGAAAAAAAAATCACAATTAATACACTGCAGCACAGAAGCAATATCCACAGTACATGAGTACAGAAGCAAAAGTATGTCAAAATGAGCAGCTTAACTCTTCAAAGCAATATAACAAAATCCACTAATATGAACAGTATATCAGGATGAATCCATAACCCTCAAATACATGAACCTGCCACAGCAGCTGTTGTATCAACTGTCCCAAATAATAAGCATTTCTTGCTGGTGATCACTTTAACATTCCTAAAGGGAAGAATCATACATTTTGCTTATACTTTGAAAAAGTACTTTCTTGGTATATTTGTGCTAAAATTTGTTAAAAATGAAAAACAAATTGACTTTTTATACAACAATCTCTATTATGGAATCTTTCAGTATGGTACACCTTCTCTAGAATAATGTAATATTTGACATGCAGTAAATAACTGCAAAAAACAAAACATGGAACACATGCTTCAAACACTACAGCAGAAACACAACAAGCCCATTCCTAAAGAAGACAGAACATTTCGACGGCAAAAAGCAATAGAGCTTATTTTACAACACAAAATATCTGTGAGTTGAATGATTGTGAACAGTCTTTTTCTTCCTACGGCATATTTAAATTTAGGGAAGCAAAAAAGCTAAATTCAATGCTTTGTGAGCAAAAGAATTTCGGCAGATTTTGAAGCAAATGTAACAAGTAAGTTCAAATTCATAGGATAGCAGAAACACATGCCCTATTTAAAGGCAAAAATAAGCCAACATTTTTTGTACATACTTTACCAAATATAGAATCGTGAAATAGTCGTGATAAGAACTTGTTATCCATAGTTTCAAAACAAGGCATTCGGACTATCGGACTAATGTCGGTGACTAGCTCCTCTTAACAAAGGTCCGATCAGAATAGCCATTCAACGGTGTCAAGACGCCATAAAACAAGAGCTAACAGACGGAATTGTTTTAGTTTGCTGCTAATATTTACCGCCATTTCTAAAGAGAGGTGTTCTGTGTAAACTTTAAGTTGTTAAAAGGACAGTTTTTGTGTGAGTAGAGACACCAAAGGTATTGTTGTCCTTGAATTGAAAGGCAAGTTAAACTATTTTTACATTATGGAAGAGGAAATGCGTTTGGATTTATAAAAGTAACAATATTATGACGGGTGTAATAGCAGGCCCTTTACATTTTCATTCTTAAAAGAAACGTTTTAATGAATATTGTTAGTGCTAAACATGTAGCTACAATAATTGCTGATCTGTGCCAGATGTCAACATTTTTTTTTTGTTTTTTTTTATGAATAAAAGACAAACACTTCATCATATAATATCATTGCCACATTGACAACATATTATAACTATTGAGGGCAATAAATTTATATGTAACTTACAAGAATTGCTGAAATTGTCTATTGGATGAAAACCAAAAGCTATATACAGATGCCAAACAAATAGATTGGGCAATAACAATATATGACAACATTTAAATTGTTATTGCCGGGTACTAATGTTTTAAGCTGTCCATATTATGATCTAAAGATGTTAAAGTATTCTATATAAAGAAGAAATTGTTCTCAGATTTCTATGTTTTCAAGCTCTTTTGACCATTTTTATAATCATCAAAATAATGTTGAAAATATTAAAATAAAAACAAGATTAGGTTTTTAAGCTTCTTTAATCATATTTATAGTTCCCAAAATAGTATCATATAATAATTTTAACTTTGAAAATATTGAAATAAAAACAGAGTTATGTTAAATAAAACCTAAAATGGTTATAACTTTATCCTTCTAAGCTCTCTACATTTCTTTTAGTTCTAAAGATTATGATTTTGAATATATTATGATTATAAACCAGAAAATATTATTGTTATATGTTTCTAAAGCTCTTTACATTCTATACGTTTTTAATACTTATTTTAAGTACCACATAAAACAAACTGAACAAACAATTAAACAAACTTGTTCTACTAATTCGTGACCTCTCATCAAAAGCTTTAAACCTGGGATACTAATCGTGGTAACAATTCAACCAGACGTCAGTTAAACGGCCTGGGGCACAGATCAACTTTACAACTAGTGGATCATGCTCATTAGAATAACAAGAAAGGAAGAAGTCAGAATTACATAAAGTTTATGTTGACATGAAGGTTTGTCGAAAATCCAAAGAATTTTGATATGATTCATCTTTTAAATCCTTAAAAAACCTATAAACACATTTTATACTTTTATGCATTTAAATCAGATGACTGCAATCACAATCTGATTAAAACACAGATCCTAGTTTGTTTTGTTTTTATAGTTCAAAATTTTGTTTTACTTCTCTTTACTACACTGGGACCTGGAAGAGTTGTTATCATTGACATGTTCTGGCTGATGTGACGCATTAGCCAATGAAATGGTCTGTTGCAGCAAGTTCTTGGCCTGTTGATGCACCAAACTGTGGGTAAACCACCAGAAACGACAACGCTGATTGATTAATCAATGTCTGACTTCATAGAGTCAAAAGTCGCTCATTTGACCTCTGACATGAGCCCCAACTAAAACTTGTCAGATCTTCATGTAGTGATGGGCCATCAAAAGTATAAAAAAATGAAACAAAATATAGATCTGTATTTTAATAAGATTGTTGCAATCTCAAACTGTATTCTCAACTTTTAAATGACCAATAGCATGTTCATAGAAGGAGAATCTTAGATGGAATTCCAAATTTGAACAGAAATATTTTTTCAATTTGGTACAAAATAGAAAATATTTTTAATTTTTGAAATATATATGAAGGATACAGCAAAAAGTAAGTTGAAATTTGATTAAACACAACTGGCATCCAAAATGTCCAACGAACAGCTGCTTTAACTTTGTCACACAGGTTTATTTATTTTTCTTACCTGCTACTAACAAAAAGTGCTACACGTAATTAATATTATCCAACAATTAAAACCATGTCAATATCTGTCAAATGACCTGAGGATCACAGTGTATCCACAAATTCATCCTTATTGTCACCAACCGTTAAAAAATTACAATCAATTATCCAATCAATGAAATTTATCAAGCAGACACAAATCAAATGAGCCTTTCTCAGGCCAATGGACACTAAGTGACCTTTCAGGATGTTCAGTTTGCTCTGGTATACATTCAACTAATCTAAACAAACTTGCTTTCGGTCCAGATACACACACATCAAAAGACGAGACTAAGATCCACCACTAATAAAACATGAAATCACTCGTAAACTGGTTTCACATTAAACAATACATCAGATATTATTGGTATATATATCACATGTAAAAGGAGGACAGGCTCTGCAACTTTCTACAACATAACTCAGGAATTACTTCATTCATTTAATATCAAATATTTTCTACAGTATACATAATGACAAAATCAAGATAGACTTTAACTACTTACTTCAGCAACACCAAGAAATTTTTCTCAACCTCTTAATCAAATTTTTCGAAATATACAGAATTACAAAATCAGTTTACAGGATGACAGAGTCGGCAATCATTTCCACATCGATCTGTCATTTCAACTTGTATATCATGATAATATAATCAGCTTCAAAGAACACGTTCCTGACCTTACTTAGAAATTAGTTCATTCACTTTCAACCATTTTTGGAGTGTACGGAATAGTTTCCTGAATATAAACAAGTACAGAATCCTGAATCGGTTTTCAGCACCAATCAGCCATTAGATTTTATAACATAATCAGTTTCAACAATCATACTCCTACTTGATTCCCTTTCAAACTTTTCTGGATTGTACAAAAATTTTCTATTATCACGATCATCATGGCTTCATTTAACCACCCAACTTTGGTTCACGGGTTGAATCTGCACTCAAGAGAATAGATAAACTTGTATGTACTTAAGTCAATATGAAGCTAAGAGAAGCAATTAAAGTCAGTTTAAAAGTTTAAAGCTACTGTAACCATATCTACTGCAAATTTTTTCACCAAAGATACAGTTTGAATTGTTAAGACTAGATAATGGGCTTTGACATGACGATACCATGATTTAAACATAGCTTTATTTATTCTGTCGCAATTACGCCGTTTCTCCATCATTATATTCAACCAAAACATCTTAAAATATTTACATTTGTGATGTGAACAATCTGCATTATGACTTCAACACAAAATGCCAAGATTATTCTTTTGGGGTCTTCTCAAATAGCTGAATTATGAGGATTTTGGAGGAATTGAAAAAAGCAAATTGGCCACCTTCATTACACATCCTCTATGTTACATTAAGTGCAAAGGCATTTTTTCACAAAGAAGTTAAATCTCTACAACATAATTCTTAAAACCTTAATTTTAAGTGTGGCAGCTTATGAATGATAACTACATATACAGATTTTCCTTAAGTAATTTATAAAAAGATTTAAGTATTTATCAAAAAGGACCCAGAACTGTACATACCATAGGCTAGCTGTTTTTTCTGTAGGTTTAAATAAACTGTATATAAAATCTAGTCTTAAAAGTCTTAATGACATAGTATAAGGTCCAACTTGAAACCAGGAAATCGACACATAATAGCAATTCAACAACACAATTCTTGTACTCTTGAATAAATTTAATATTTCCTTGAAGAGTTCAAGCAAATGTGGGATGACATCATTCAGAATTTGCTTCAAAAGGCAAGTCAAGTGGCTACTTATTATTAAGAAAGGAAATAGAGACACCGGCCTACATAGAGTTTTCATTCGTATAACTAGCATTCTTACTTGGATAATTTTACAAGTTTGGCACTGCACATGTCCGACTCAGAAATCCACATGTCAGTGGCATCATTCATATTAGTATTTAATTTCATGAATCCTTTTAAACACTATCTATAAACAGATGAATAAATGGAGAACCTTGAAATATGATGTTTGTGATAATGTCATTTAGCCACCTGATCCTTCACCAAAATCAACACAAAGATAGGTTGCCAGGCAATGAAACATACAATCACAGAACCTAAGTCATCCGAGCAGTCCACAAAGGTTGTCATATAATTATTCTTCAGTTGGTAATGGGTTCATTTAGGAAACACTAACTAAAGTGTCAACAAGATTTTTCTAATTGATCATGGGTGATAACTCTAACAATAACTATCAAACATTGTCCAAAATCAGTGGATGAGCAGATAGAGGTGTGAACAAAATATGGCCAAATGTAATTGTGAGTGTAGTTACAAAAAACTAAAAAAAAAACTTCCCCCGACATCATATCTATTTGAAGACTTGTTTGAGAACTAGAATATTATTTTGTATAGCCTAATATTGATAACTCTTCCTAAGCTTTAAATACAAAGAGTTGCAACTCAATTTTTGAAATAAGTTGATGCATGGTAAAATGTTTTATCTTCAGAGTTTCCAACAAGGGATTAAAATACAATAAATCTTGAGTCAATTACAAAATGAATACATGACTAAATGAAACTAACCTTTGATAAAACGGCCTGAGCTATGTGGTCCTCGTACGAGTTGTGGTCGGCTCCAGATTCATCAGATAATGAGGACAGATCAGATACAGCTTCATCGGACGTCTGCAAAAGTTAAAAATATAATATTAAATTTAATGACCTAATATAATTAATCAATAACTGAAATAAAACATAAACAAGGATTTTTCAGTGCCATGCACTAATAATACACCCACCAGCACCATCTACGTTTGATTTTTGTCATACTTTGTCACATAGTAATGTACGCTCAAATCGCAAACAGAAACTGGTTGACAACTAGAGTTACCCTTGTTACTATATTAAAGACAGAGTATTACTTGAAAACTAAATCTGATCAGAAAACATTGATGATCAACCCCCCCAAAAAAAAGAAAAAAAAAAGGAAAATTACTGTAATTATCCAAAACTATATCAAACTATCAACCTTAAAAGTTAACGTAAAACTTTAATACATCACCTAATAATGAGAAGTTATCATGGATATTTTTACAATTATTTTTGGCTTGATTTACAGTACAAATATTGATTTAAATGACAAAACAACTAGGTCCTTTTGTAGAAGTTTTCTATAGAATTTTGAAATATGATTTTTAAATAGAGGAGTCTAATTTTGAAGTAACTTACTTTTAACACAGTGTTCATCATCTTTAGTCCATGTTATCTTTTCTATATTGTTTTTAAATTTGAGTTTGTCATTATGTCAATTTTACCTGCATTTTTTGTTCTAATCTTCTTAATTATTATTTTAATACTTTTAATCTGTTTTTGTTTCTGAATTAAATATATTACAGCTTATAATATGTGCGTCACTTTAATTCATTTTCAGTACTGACGACCTATTCTTATTTTGAATTCAAACTTTCAAGATATTGTGAGCAAATTTTTGTTTTTTGGGGGGAAGAAGGGGGAATAGGGAGACCAGTACATTGTTTTGCTCAAGGTCCCTTTTTATTTCGCTCCAGGTCAGGTTGCACTATGTTTTGTTTAAATTCTAATATTTGTTTTTAATTTGACAAAGAGATGCAATCGAATCAATAAACATAACTTGTAAATATGTCAATATTTAGTCAATCTTTGTAAAATTTCCAATCTAGCTTGTGCTAAATGAACTTTTTTTGTCACTACAGCAGGCAAGATAAGTGAACTGAACATGTCAGCTAAAATTCAAGGTTTTTGATTCACTAAATTTTACTAAGTTCAATCACAAGAGAAATGGATATATTACCCTTTGATCGAAACTAGACTGGTGTTACTTTGACAAAAAACTTAATGTATTAGCCCCATCCAAACCATAACTTAATCTACCTCTTAATGATGGTAATCAAACGTGCTGAAATATGCTCAGTCTTTCCAGACCACCATATACCACTTCTTGATTATCTTAAAATTCACAATTTAAAGTCCCTATTGAATTTCTATATTTGAATAGTATATTTACACTCCTTTTTAACACACCTGATGAATACCATAGATATACTATAGATAAATACTAGGTATATCAGATATATAAAGATATACTGTTGATGATCATTATAAATATATTATGGTATATAGTATAGTTTTTATTGACATGTATATTCTATATCAGATAACAATAATAACCACACCCTAGATCTTTATATTAATAGAGATACGTGCATATGAATATAACACCCTGATCAACAATCTCATTATGAGGAATATCATTATGATGTTTTAAATCCACACTGGATGTATTGTATAAGCCAAACACCTCAACAAAACTTAGAATTTTAGAAATGTTTGATATGATGTTACAAAAGTCAAACTGTGAAAGGTGCTATGATTGCATTTTTATCAAAATTATTCAAAATAAATTTATACATATCTATTAGTTACAGGTCAAAAATTAAATGTACTGACATCAAGACAGTAAAGATTATCCTGCATTAGGTGGCATACAGTGCAAGCTTTCCATGCAAAAATATTGCATGTAAACACAGAAGCTATCATTCTGATTAAACTTGAAGTTTTCATAATAAATCCCTTAGCTATATCTTTCTTATAATATGAAAAAATACCTAAGTCAAATATGGTTGTGTACAACATGTTACATATTTGTAATTCAACATTTTACATTGCGGTTCTAATCCTACAAATATTTCGATCATCATCTTAGCTTTACTTTATTAATATGGAAAAGACATCAACAATCAGCAACATTTCCATAATTCAACATTTTAGAAAATGGTTTTAATTCTAAAATCTAATATTTATGAGAGAGAGAGAGAGAGAGAGAGAGAGAGGGAGAGAAAGAGGGGAGAGAAAGAGAGAGAGAAATGGGATTTAACTTCACTCCACACAAAGTGATCTAGGTCATTCCGTGTCACATACAACCAGGGATTCGAAACCATACCAGTTGACTCAATGACAGGCTAAATATTTATGAAAACAGTCATATTAATATGACATAATTAAATATTTCATAGATAGGTTTTAACCTTTATCCTAGTAGTTCAAATGCAATAACTATACATTAAAAATCATCTAGATCTATATGAATGTATCATATTGGTATAAAAAAATCACTGTCAAACTTACCTACCAGCAACTTTATCACAAAGTGTCAAATCAAAAATAAATACATAAAAAACACAAATGTCACTCTTTATGAAACAACATTCCGAAAAAAACAGATATCACAGGTGTTATATTTTTGACAACATCAACAAGTTATTTAAGCTCCTCCATATAGACAAAAATAATTCTAATCCATAGCGAAATAAGACTAATCCATCTTGAGTTAAATCCTGAATAATTAGCTCCAATCACACTACTGTATATAGTGAGTATGTAAGTAAATAAACATAGATACAGATAGTAAGTAATATACCTTTCACCCTCTTACTTAGTATCGCTGACCTTTGTATATATGTTATACCGACCCTGTATTTAAGAATGTATGACAACACTGGAAGGACATGTTTTGTTTGTCTATCACATCATGATCAAAATGTAAACAATGTGTGACTGGCTGGTCCACAGATCGTAAATGTACGCCTTTAAGATGCTTTAACACCATTTCAAAAGAAATTCTCCATGCTATAATAACTTCATAGATCGTGGATAAATAGCGAGTCAATTAAAAAGGAACATAGGGTACCAGGATTTGGCTTGCATGGTCGAACTCTCAACTACTCGCTTATTCTAACATTGGTGTATTAAATGACAAATAAAAACTATTATGGTTATTTTCTATTAACGCCTACGACTGCTCTAACAACTTGATACCTACATCCTATCTTTACTCAAAATCATATTCTTAAGCCATACAATATATGGTTTTTATATCCATACACCTATACTTATCTATATGCAGATGTCATATATATATGTCTTATGAAAATCATCAGATGTCATACATGACACATAACTGGATATAAGTAAATTAAAGAGACATGTCGATCTTAGCTAAGATCCTTAAATAAACCTTTCTAACAAAAGTATGATACAACATAATCATGTATTACATGATAAATTACTAGGTCATTCCAGACTAACATGTAGTACAATTTTAAATAATTTGTTTTTTTTGAGAGAAAACTGGAGTAAACACAGAAAACATTTGTGGTAAAGCAGGTAACCCTACTCGATCCTTGTCACAGATCTAAAATGCAGATGTTGGACCATATGGCCACTCATTTTACTTTAAACTTTTTAATACATGTACTTCTAGATGCAATAAACTGATACAAAAATCTATTTCACTATTTATTACATTAAAAAACCAACAAATATTCACTGTATTCAATTTTTTATGCGATGTGTCTTTTTTAAGATTTATGACTGAGTTACACAAGTATAAAAATATCTTTTCATACGATCATTTAATATGCATCCATCCCATAATGTTAATATTGTGTTAAAATGGCTCATTCAATCAGATTTGTTTGACAGCCTTTTCATGTACATCTATTATGTGTACATTTCTTTATACTTATCAATTACATACATATTTACAACAATCCCAGCATTCTTCAAAGATGTCTTTTTTATACCTCACTCTTCACATACCTACATACATATTTATTATGTGTGTTTATACCTCGCTTAAATAACACTCAAACAGTTTTTCATCATATATAATTCACATCTTTGCCTTGATTTCAAGCACCAATAATTTATTGCTGAAATTTCCTAGCAATTAAATAATGAAAAAGGTTGACAAGCCGTCATTTTCCCAAGCCATCAAGGGCAAAAGAAATGAAACAGAAAGATAAAGATTGGTATGAAAGAATCATAATGTAGTCAGCCATGACAATATATAACTGTTCTTATTTGGTCTGATGGTCATCTGGCTAATTGAATATACCTGTACTTCAGGCAGCTACTTTACGGATGATGGATAAATCAATCTGGTTTTATGCTGTAACTACATTTACAAGATAATATTTCAATTATCAGTATGAATGAGTTATACTAATTATACGTTGAATTCAACTTTTCAAGTTTGCTTTATTGAATTCAAAGGCACAGTTATTTATCATTAAGTTTTTACCTCCATTTTTTTTTCAATTAACGACATATCTTAAAATCCTATTTCTAATTTGTTATCAGCAATGACATCATTAAAACAAGCCAATAGTAAGGCTGATGGTGCCACAATCCAAAAATAAGTAGATGACACATACTAATCAATTCAAACTGATTATCTATAAGCTTACTTTGTCTAAGTAGAAAATGTTCATTATCTAATTCAGTCACAGTTTTGAAGTACCGGGTAGTGAAATTATACACCAAGTTTCACCACTCTCTATCAGAATAAAAGTAATCTTTTCCCAAAGCATTGAATAATGAATTTCTTAGTTCTGCTTAACTTTACTGGAAAATGTTAATCATTAAAACTCAGTCAAGAATATCTACACCAAGTTTAAAAACTCTCACCCAATTAGAATCAAAGTTATCTTGTTCCAAAGCATCAATCGATCAAATTGCTCATCTCTGCTTAACCTAAGCAGAAAATGCTCTCAAACACCATCGAGGCATTCACCTAATAGACACCTAGCAAAATTAGCACAGTTATTCTGTCTCAAAAAGTAATAAGGGACAGACCCATTTCGAAAGGCTAGGGACAATAATAGCTAGGGAGTCACGGTGGTTCAGTGCATAATGCACTGACTTGCTAAATCTGGAAACTGTGGTGTCAATCCCGGTGGTGCTGAGGGGATGATCTTATTGGTGCATGATGAGGTCCTAGCAAGAAAAGTCATCTAAAAAAAAACAAGGTCACTTGTTCACGTTGGCCTGCATGTAAAAGAACCCTTTACAAACGTGCAAGCACTGTCAGAAACTCGAAATTATACCTGATTGGAAGGCAGCGTTATTAGTTACAGGTAGCTTCTTTGAGTAACACAGTTATGACCAATTTGAAACATTTCAATCTCATTTCATTAATGCTATTCATTTACCTTTAAATCCTTATTTAACCTATTTCAAATTTATTTTAAATAATAAATCTGGGAGAAATTAAAAGTAACTTACCAAGTAATTTTCAAAAAATATCAATAATTATAAAATCTGCGTGGGTCGAAGAAAACCTAACTAAAAATTACTTCTAAAAACAGTTCGTTTGAAAGATTTGCTCATTTTATTTACTTTTGTGACTTGGTCGACTAAGGGGTTTAGGTATTTGTATACTTGTTAGTTTGGCAATGTTTAAGATAGTAAACGAAAGGTTGAAACGGGCGTTCCTCACAGATGTGCGTGATCGGTGATTTGCATAGGAAATGACGACACACTACTAGTAAACTACAGCACGCTTGATTTTCGGTACGTCAACATTGCTTCCGTCAAGCTAAAGGTGAAAGGCTTCCACTTATAGTTAAAATACTTGTTCGGAATGTGGGGAATGTTCAGGACGCTTTGCTTGTGGCTAATTGTTTGTTTGATTTGTTTGTGTATGTTGTGAATGGTTGTTATGTAATAAGCGCTGATTAAATACAAGTATTACAGATGCTGTCTGTGACATAATCTCAAAGACAAATGCATGCCAGTTTAAGATAGCAACTAAAAAATGTTAAGAATCCGAGAAACAAAATCTCCAAGAACTCTGCCAAAGAAAAGGCCATTGTTTCTTAATAAATCTAAACCCTGTGGAATGAATGCGGTCGTATGTCTGAAAGGTGTTACAGCCACAAAAAATGAAATCCAAAGTAATTTTCTTTTCTTTACAAATTCTGTAAACACGTTTGACTTTTCCATTAATTTTGAGGTTTTTTTTTTTACTTAACTGCTAGCTCAGGGGTGGATCCTGCTAGTCACCCCCCCTCCCCACCGGTGTATAGGAATCCCGGGTCCTACAATCTTCCACCGGGACATGCACGCATGGTCGTATATATCTTACATAGCACACGGTACGCATCTAATCAGACACACAATCAGCATCTATGTTACTAGCGGCAGAAATTAGCTCCGTAAACCGCGGTCGGCGAGACAAAACATGGGGTTGTCACCCCCCTCAAAAAATTCCTGGATCCGCCACTGTAGCTATAGCAATACCAACAAAACAACATCAAATAAAACTATAGAATCCATTGCATTCAAACACAAAGAATGTAGGCCTATATTAGAAATGTCTGCCATCTTTTCGATAAACAGAAATAGAGACAGTGTTGTTGCCATGCCAACAAGAGAAGATAAATATAAAAGTTATGCTTACTTTACTCACCAGATCAAGAGATTCACCAAAAAGATCTTCTACCAACTTGGAAATATTTTGACGAACTTTTTGACAGACAGCTTCCTCTGTTTGGGGAGTATCGAAACCTGAAAATAAGGAAGAATTCATTGAAACATTTATTCCAAAGAATATTTTGTCTAGAGCTATCCCTCTTAATGTCATCCGACTGAATCAGACTCTTGCTTTGTTTTCATTATTACATCAAGTTTTAGCAATCAACCTCGTCTATATAGTTTACTTACCGGGTACTTAATAAGAGAATTTTGAGAGATTTTTCATTTGGTCTTACGCATAACACATTAAAATGTAACTTTTACTTTTTTTCATGATCATATCAATGCTTGATTATCAAGTGACATACATCACCCCGGACAAAAGAAAATATCCTTTATTTTAAAGTATTAAAATTACTTACTTTCATAAGCTAACTGTAATCGCTGAGAGAGATTTTTCAACTGATCTTTCACTCGACTTCTAAATGTTGTCATCTCCTCCCCATCTAAAAATAAATTAATATCAAATTAATAGGAAATTGTTCAAAGGCATGCCAACCCAATTAAACACATAAATCAAACCATTGTTTCCTGTGTTATATTACTAGATACAAGGAAATGATTGTATTACTTGTTTGCCAAACTAAAGCACAGTAAAGGGGGATAACTCCAACTCCAACTCAAAAGCAATAATTAAAGATCTGTTGCAGTTGCAGAGTTTATTTTAAAGACATATCTTGGTTTTAGATAGTGATTCTGTAACATACCATTAACATAAAACTTAAATTTCTCAGACCATTAATCATGAAAAAAATTACATGTATTTTATAAACACTAATTTTAGTTCATAATTTTATAAAATAAAATATCCCACATTACTTAGGTGTTTTGTATAGTTTTTTCACAGATTAAAGCCATTTGAACTTGCTGTTTCTCAAAACTATTTATTTCGCAAAGATAGTTAAATAACATTTATTAAAAGTTCAAAACTTACAGGAAGTGCTGCCGAAGTTGGTGCGAGCACCGGCCGATTTCTCCAACGATTTATGGAAGTCATTTATCAGCTTGTCAAACTTTGTCTTGAATTTAATTTCTTCTGCCCTTTTAGCACTTTCAAACGCTTCTTTGTAAATATCTAAAGAGAAAATAAAAGGAAATATTTTATTCAAAAAATCTTTTTTCTTTTTAAAAGTGAATGCAATAGAAATCCTGTTTAATTCGATTCAACACTCACTAGGTCCTTTTGAAGACTGACATTTCATTAAATCTCTTACGCTCAGGTTCACAATTTAAAGTACAAAAAGAAGGTCCTACAACACAATTAACCGGCGGACACATCTGGCCAGTAACCCTAATCCCTGTTCCACTACATGTCGACGTTTCTCTGCCTTAAAAATATCCATACATCAATATCAATAATTAAGCAAGGCCTGTATCTGCTATATATACAAATCCACTAAATAAAATGTATTTTGATTTGATTGGGTAAACCAGAAAACATTAGCTTTCCACCTTCAGTTACAATTAAAAGAATCCATAAAACACTTCAAATCAAGGGGAAATAACCCTTGACAACTCTGTGTTAACATCAAACTAATCTAAAGTCTTCATACAATATTTTCTACCATCGTTAACTACATAACTTGTGATGGGCGTCAACAAGCTAGGAAAATTACCGTACTTAACTAACTTATAATGGGTTTTAACAAACTAGAACAGCTACCATTGGTAACTAACGTTTCAAATGATTTAATACAAACACAATTATATCACATCTTTTATCAACAGTCGATCTTCAGTAGCCGAGTTGGCGCAGGAAAATTTGATCTTAAACCTAACTTTATTTGGATTCCTATCAATGACGATGCATTGCTAATATATCATTTATCTATAGAAGATGCTGCACATTGACCTTTCTACAACTATTGTCTGTTTCAGTTCCACCATTCAGACTAAGCATGTGGACCTTTAAACATTTTTTTTTATCTTTAATCAATGAAAATGAGGAATTTGACATTTCAGTACAGAAATATAATCAATAATGTTAATCAGGTATAAATCTATCTATATATATATTTGTTATTGTCATTTGTCTGTTTGAGGGCTATACCAGGGTGGTCCCTTATGTGGTAATTTGGGATACAAGGGTACTACTGCCCTACCACTTTTGGAGTGTAATCCTACTTCTTCTTCAGGAATGTAGCAGTGCAAATGAATTAATGAATGAAATAGGGTTTAATGTCCTAAATTTCTGCACAAACTTAGCTAAGATAGACAAGCATATGCAATGCACACAGAAATTTTCGTTTTTTTGTCCTATCCGAAAAAACCTCTATTAGTACAACACCAAGTAAACAGCTAATATGATATAAAACATTTATCATCAGATGGTGTAAGTTTTTTATCATGAAAAAAGTTTACTGAGAATTATTATAATGAAGATACAGCTGAATAAACATAAAATGCTATTAATTGTAAATTTAATATAAATATTATCTATATAATTGTGATCTAAAGTTAGCAGGAAGTAAAAGGGAAAAATATATTAATTACATGTCTAACGTACACTACAGAATTTGTGTAAATTTATCTGTTGTTTGTAAATATACATGACAAAATGTGAACATGATCAAGCTATACAGGTTACTATAATGTACACTTTTAGGTCTATACAATCAGTAATTCAATTACTTCATTTAGCAGTTGCAAGGGGCATTATAACTTTGGATATCTTCACTAATGGACAACATAGACAATTTTTACATTGTATGTAAAATATAAGGAAATTCTACTCTTTATATGCCTGAGATAGTCACCACAACCTTTAAATTTGTGCAATTGTATGTATAATATAGGAAAAAATCTAGCCCTTAGTATCCTTGAGATAGTCACCAAAACTGTTGCCACATTTTGTTTAATGAGTTTTTGAAAGGTGTATTGATCACTGATTACAAAAAAAATACCAGTTCCTTGATTTTCAGAAACCTGGTCTATGTCTTGATTTTACATTCCTATATTTAAAGGATTTCCCTCTTTTTCTTAAAATAACAAAGTAGACAAACCATCTTTAGTTTCACAACTACAGTCATTTGACATGTTGCTGTAAGTAAATCATATTTCTTTAGAGGCCATTAATGTGAATTATTTGATAGATGGAATCTTGTATTTACTATTACTTACATTGATTTATAAACAGTCTGAGATCAGTAAATAGTGGACTCACAATATTAAATGATCGAATAAATATGAATGAAATTGAAACCCATACAAATCATAACAAAATTTCAAGAGAAAGCTGTACGAGACAAGCCCATGGTGACAAGATCATACTAGGCCACTAAATGTCATCAAAATATGTGCTTGACTCCGACAGTAACCAGCCATTAAGAAGCACTTAAAGAATATCAAAATACTTTACCTAACTCTCGATATTCCACTACATAATACAACACATAAAAAAGTCAAAATAGTTCTGCAGAAAATCCAACCAATAATGAGACAATTAGCTGGTGAAAACGGCACATGAATTCATCTTGACATTTTGTCTGTGAACACTATCGGTCCGTTTGTGTATTGACAGACGGTCATGACTTGGTGTGTTATGGTACAGTCTTCACATAAATAAACAGACGGCTTTGATGTCTCCAAAAGTGTAATAACATGGGCTGTGTAACACAGACAGCAAAAACAAACTTTGAGACCGACATCTAAATAAGCATGGTCCGTGGCGGTAACCTGATGAATTATTGCCACATCCGCCATGCTAGTAAATAGATCGTTAATACCTATACACTGACAATTGTTGTCATGTTTGCGTCTTAAATAAAGGACACTGATCATATAGTTTCTGCTTGACAATTGTAATTCATTACGTAGTTTAGTGTTTGGTTTCTCGAATTGTTCCAACATTACCAAACAGTTAAAAGGTGACTTACAGTCGCGCCTGACTTATGCAATAATCCATATAATAAAATAAAAAATACATCCAGGTAAAAAATCAACTTCACTATGCAACACACCAAAGTACACAATGTAGTGATCAAATTCATTACAGACTAACAAAAAAATGGAACAAATACTTTCGCAAAAATTTAATTAAATTGTTAAATATTTGTTAATTTTGTTTTGATGTAAACAATTTGTGTGTAATGTAAATAGAAAGTTTATATCTTATTTAGAAAATGCTCAATACATGGGCATTGACAACACACCTGAAATTATTTTTTAGCAATGCCTATGAACTAAATAAGTAAAATCATTAAGACCCAGATTGCACAATAAGTTATATTGAAGCAGAAACAGTCAATCAAACACACATCAGTTATCTTTGACCCCCTTGATCTTTTGATCTTGAGGCTAAAAACAATTTCCAAGATCAGGTTATAAAGGAGGAAATAATTATATAGAAGTAAAACTCACCCTTAACTATAGATAGTGAATGACCTTTGATATTAGAAAATTAACCGAATACATCTAAAATCAGAGAATTGTACCTAATGTATTTCTCATTGCACAAGAAACTCGGCCATCTTACATAATGGTGGTCTGCCATTAACAGAAATAATGAAACAAGAGTTCATAAATATTTAATCCAATATAAAGCCAATCTCAAATTCGATAATCAACTTGAAATGAAAAATCAGTCATATCGTGTTAGGTTATTGACATAACGTACAATGTAATATATTTAATTGTAATTGTATTATAGTAATTTAATTAGAGAGTATATGAAAGACTCAAAGTCCACATCGGAAAAAAAATTCATTTCACTAATTAATTAATTATCTTTTGTTTAATTTGGGACTAACTTTAAAAAATTTAAAGAACTCATCAGTACAAAATAAACTGACATAGCAATAAACACCATTCCATTCATGAAGCAATAAGAAAGTGTTTATAACAGATGGAGATAGTAGGAGAATGGATATACACTCATTTCCAACAGAATTACAGCAACATCTAGAGAACATATGATATAACCCTAATCTTAATTTAAACATGTTCATTGCTCTCTATTTAAATATAATAATTCTTTAGACACATTTAATAACTGGATAGAGCAATAAAACTTAACACATACTTATGGAAGAATGATAGCTAATTTCTTGGGGTTATTAAGACATTTCATATTGTATTCTCTCAATGTTTTCATGCCAGTATAAATAAACATTATGTACAGGACAATTATTGAAAAGCAATAACAAAAAATTAGAAATCAACCCAAATAAATTAGTAATATAATAAGATGTTGTCTAATATACTTTAACTTTATCAAAATGGGAATACACCAGTCAGCAAGGATTCAGTTGACAATTTTATGTGGAATTTAGATACTTTCAATTTGTGACTGATAGACATGACTGGCTTTTACTGGGGTCTTATTGTTCATTACAAATTCTCTTCCCTCACAAAATGAAAATGTGGTTTAAAATCTTGTTTTTCTGCACCAACTGAGAGAGAGAGAGAAATGGGGTTTAATATCCACTCAACACAAACTAGGTCATTTCGGGACTAACATATGGTTTAATTTTATTTCAATAATTCGCTTGCGCGTAGGGGTCTTTAGCAGTGGGAGGAAACCAGAGTGCCCGGAGGAAACCCACGAGGTTGAGAAGGCGCCCCTATCTCCATGCCACATACGCTCACACCAGGGCTCGAAACCACAGCCGCAACCCAGAGGTGACCGGCCAGCTAGAGGTCGAAGCGCGGCACTCTAGACCACTAGGCCATCCCAAACCCCCTGCACCAACTGAATTACGGTAATTACAACCTGTATGTGCAAAGAGGGAAACTTTCTCAGTCAACACTGGGATCAAACTCTTATCAAAAAGGGGTAATTTAAACTATTGGTATCCGAACCAGAAAGGTTTTGAGAGTTTGCATTAGATTTGCATCCATTCAACAAAACTGGAAGTTAATCAAGATTTACAAATATTGTGGTCTCTCACATTTCTGATATATATATAGGTCAATGTATAAATTAAAAATAAAGAGTGATAAAATCAATGTAGAACATGAGGCTTGAGGGGACAGAATGACTTAAAACACCTGTGTGTAGTTTATGATAGATTTATTAAAGGTGTCACCACTTGTACTATATTTATCATAACATATATAGGTGAGTGGAGCAACGGCGGTCCTGCAGTTGCGACACACAGGTATATATTCTGACAAGCTATCAACAAAGAATTAATCCTTTTTCATACTCCAGAATTTTAATTACCAGTATATGTAACTTAAGTTGACTGGTTCATTGTTCTTAAACTTTTGGATTTCAAAATAGAGTTTAATGCCTTAGAGCCAGTGATATACACAAGGATTTTTGGCTCATGTAAACATATTTGTGAGCTTTGTTAAATTCTCAAATGGGAATTGGTATTGAGTAGTCTAGAAAAAAGTAAGCATAACCTGACTAGTGCACAACACACATCAGCCATATTGCTAATATATCAGCGATAGCATGGACTTGGATTCCAGAATAACCCTGAACCAAGGCCAGCAGTTTAGTAATGAAATACAAAAAAAATTATTACATTCTGTTTTGCAATGTATTTCTGCTGTCAAATTCCTAAAAAGCAGACACAACCTGAAATATATTCACATCCATGCATGCTCTACATGATCTAAATATTCATCTGTATATATATATACACACGTCATAAAGCAAATATTTCATTTGAGCCTTACAGCATCCATTTTTAAAGCTGACCAGAATTTTTAATTAAATTATTGCATGACGGTGAATAAATTGAATGAAATGAAAGCTTAAATAGATCAGTTTACATCACACTATAGAACATATATCAACCATTTTGAATAGTGTGAGGTAAGTGGGTTATTATGCTAATGGAAAGGCGAGGAATGGGGCTAATTGCCATTCAAACGCAAAACTCGGAGGCTGACATATCAATTTTTATATTTCTACGGTTTTGTGTGCATGGAGAAAATTTGTCCCCAGCAGCATAATTTCAGCCTAGTTATTCTTGAATCCCAGTGCCAAGGGATCCTTGTACATGTATATTCCTCATCAACTGTGCAAGCATTAGCACAAACAAGATGGAACTATGCTTGAAAAGTTCTGAAGATTTCTCTTGATCCATGGTGAGACATGAACCCAGGAAATGCTACACCGATTCAATTGCCCAGCATGAATACTGCGGACCCCTAAATTTATGTTTAAGCAAAAGGTGTTTATATCTATTGCTTTCATCTCTAACATTTATACAATATTATGTTTAAGTTAAGGAATTGTGTTTAAATCTATAGCTTACATTTATAAAATATGTTAATGGCAAGGATGTGGGTGTTTAAATCTCTTAATTTATACTATGTTATATTAATAGCAAAGAGGTGTTTAAATCATCTCTTACATATATTACCTTAATGGAAACGATGAGGGTTTAAATCTCCTACATTAATAATACCAATAAAATGTTCAACAACAGTTGTTCAAACAGACAATCAAATAAAGGTAAAACCTGTGTAATAATTCATCAATATCCTCTTGTAATTCTAGTCTAATCTCTCGTCAGGGCTACATATAAATCAGAGAGAAAGAGAGAGAGAGAGAGAGCGAGGGTTTAATGTCCAGCTCACACAAACTAAGTCATTTCTGGCCAAACGCATGGAATCCAACAGAATTATATGTTACATCTTTTTGAGACTAAAGAACACAACTTTTCTTGCAAAGATGAAACTAATGGACTTAAAGTACAATAGAGCAGTAAAATTATTGGAGGAAGCTTAAAAGTGGCATGAACTTGTGTAATATTTTAGTAAACTACTATTACATATTTCAGACAAGCACCTTTTTAATGATGACTGTATCACTACAGGCCTGGGATGAGACGACGCAGTGGATGCTTACGGCTGACCCATTCACTTGATTTAAAATATGCTAAATTTCGCAATATAAATATATATATATATATATGCTGTCAGATTTATCTTGTCGATTTTATTTTAAGTGTAGTGCAGTCCTCTTGCACTTATCTATTAGAGATTAAATAATGCATGTACAGAAGGACAACATTTTACAGGCGTCAAATAATACTCATGATTGGCTGAACCTCCACAATTATCAGTTGCAGATTGGTCATTGGAAATGAAATGGTAATTGGCTATTCTTATATTGAACTTTCTCGGCCAATGCAGCGAGCCAGCGTCTTACTCAGTTATCCACTGTTGGTCATTGGTCGTAGATCATCAACCTTTTGCCAAGTATACTAATTACATATGTGAACTTCACATAATTAAGACATGAAACAATATTCTATACAGGCTAACCATAACGAAAAGTGGGTACATTGGGTATTTAGCATAGGGCAGACAGTCTTACCTCTTGTGTCTTTGGCTTTTCTGTTTTTAATATTATCACCTTGTTCCTTCGATTTTTTCCCATCATACTGAAATTTTGATTTACGCTCTTTGCTGCTGGGTAGAAGAGTTTCTAACGAGGTAGCTCGGGATACTGGTTTTATTAGAGATTCTGTGGACGGTAATGGCAGTTCTGAAAAATACATGTGAAAAACATTAATTTCAAACTTAAATGAATAGTTTACGAAAATATATAACTAAACCACAGTCTTAAAAGAAGGTCAAGTAAAACATAGGTCTTTTTGTAAGTTTTCTCTTTGAAATTGAGAAATAAAAATGGTGCTTAACATCTATTTAGTCTGCTGAACCAGGGCTAATAGAGACCAGCAAAGACCATGCAGTGTGCTATGATATGAAATTTTAACTGTCAAGAAAATCTATAAGATGCTGCCAATAGTGTTCATTGGAACCTTTTTTTCTTCCCATCCAAATGTCAAGATGTTTTTCTGCATCACTGACAAGGGGTAAAAAGGAAGTCTGAATCAAACTAGGGAAATCCAGGTTATTGAGTCAGCACCATACATGTACTTACTGAGCCACCTTGAAACTGGAATGATAATTTCTCTAATTCAAATTTGTAATAAAACCATCATCTTGTCGCTAACAAACATTTGTGTCAATATTTTGTTATTACACTGAGTAGCATGATCTTAATTTCATTAACTTTTTCGAAAAACCGAATATGCAATTTATTTTTAAAAATACTTTTTAAAGGACAACCTATATTTAAAGCAATACCATTTAAAGCTGTATTTTGACATACACATCAAAAAAAATATTTGAGTGTTGTTTTATCTACATGACAATAAAGAATTGTTCTCCTTTATACTACAAAAAACATGAGAATGTTGAAATATTTCAAGACAATGAATGTTTTATTGTCAAATATGCCAATGTCCAGGTGTTATTTTCTGAAATAGATTCGATTAATTTCCATAGGGTAGTTGTAATGTACACGTATATGTATGATGTTCAAGGTCTAATTACAGAGCTAACCCATATGACAGTTACTAACTTACAAAAATAATGACATTCTTTCTTTTTACTGTTACAATATTCACATTGTTTGTGAGCCAAGTAAAAGTGGCAATACCTAGATCGAAGGGTAAATTAATAGGCTTGTGTATTAGCTTAAAATCTATATTAATATTTCTATATTATTCAGATAGGTTATTGCTGGTTGACAGATGTGATTTTCTACAAATATTTATTTACTATAGTGGAGGGTCAGCAAGAAGAAAGATTTTTCTTTTATATGAGCTAAAAGAATATCAAAAGAAGATATCGCAAGCTATAATATTAAGATCAGGCAGTTTCTTAATAGTTTAAATATAGGGGAAAATGCAAAACAATTATTTTTCGAAGAGGCACTGGTGTATCTGATATCATTCTAAAATATTTTTTATGTAGTTACAAATGATAAATGAAATATGATATATCAAATCAAATACTGGTACATCTAATGTTGTTTTACTAAATCTGTATTAAGGTCCAATGGTTTTAATGCTCAATACGATCAAACACCAATTTGATAGAGAGTGTAAATCCAACCAATATCCGACATTGATCATTTGGGAGGGTGGGGTTACAAAATATTGTGATTCCTTTTAGACAATAAAAAGCAAATAAAGAATTATATATATTTACATTACATAAAAAATGAACAAGAAAATGACAATCTTTGTATCAAAGTGACAAATATTTTCCTCTTTACTCTTAGAATTCCTACATCTCTCGGCATTCTTATCATCTTTCGGGACAAGTGAGAACAAATATTGAAGTATATCTCATCTATAGTAAAGCCTATGTAAGTTTCTTTTTCTTAAGTCTGTTTGCTTTACAGATAAGAGGGGGATAGTATCATCTCTCTAATATCATCACACCTCATGAAAGCAATGTCAATTCTTTTGATAAATCTATACCTTGAACGATGGGTTTTAAACATCTGGACAAGGTTAAATTTATCAATGAAATTTTTCAACTTCTAAATTACTACGCAAGCTTAGGAAAATTTAATTCTGGATTTTGACAGCCTAAATTTTGGTTATGTATCAATTACAATTTACAAGGTAATATTGTTTTAATTCTCAGATATATCTAATTCTGTAATTATGCATTTTGCTACATCTTTATATGTAATAAGTATATTCATATTGGATTGTTCTTTATCTTTATATATTAATTCAATAAAATAAATAGTTTCATATTAATCACACAAATTATGTAAATTATAATGTCCAACTGTTATCATCATGTTACAATTATTGTAAATTGTTGTAAGTCGTATGCAAGAGTGGTTTTATTTTTTAAAGAAGAATGTTATATTTTGTTTTTGTTATAACTACTATTTTATTCATATAAAATGTTATTGGCACACAAAAGAATCAGCCTGTTGTAAATAGTGTTTAAATTATAGCTTTATGTTAATAATTATTCAAATTGTCCTAATTATTATTAAACTGTTATCTTTATGTTATAATTGTTATACTTACTCTATGTTATAGTTATAGACATTATTTTTTTTGTTATAATTTGTTATTCATGTATTTCATTTGGTTACTTTTTAAGAAAATAAACAGATTTCAAGAAGAAACCATATTATATTTTGTTTAAAAGTTAGGTTAGTTAAAATATAAAATACGGGAAAGAAAACTAACTATATTATGTATAAATAATTTAATATTATCTACAATATAGTTCTTAATATTGTCAGACTGACTTACCATTCCCTAAACCTGTAAAACAGTAAATATGAATACATTAAACTATACAGAAAATAAAATAGAAAGAGAAATGGGGATTTCACATCCACTTGACACAAACTAGGTAATTTCGGGACTTACATGTGGTTCAATTTTATTTTAATTATTCGCTTGCGTGTAGGGGTGTTTAGCAGCGGGAGGAATGATGTCAACTAAAATGATGTCAACTAATTTGTATCTTTTCCCTTTAAAAATATTTTTCTTTAAATACACAATGTCTTATGCAAATATAACTGTTTTAATGATTTCATATCATGTACCCGCATTAGTTAATTACCACAAGGACATCCTTAATGGCTTAGTACAGACTATTAAGAACTGATATACGATGACATTTAACCCTGTAAGGAGATAGAAATAATCTCTTAATGGCTATTACATACAGTTAAAATCAATTTAATAAGATTTCCTCTTTAACATAGTATTTCCCACAAAGGTGTCAAATAAATACTATACATCAAAAGATTCTTTTATTACTTCAGTCGTGTGTCCTATATCTAATCTAAGACATTACAGTGGCCGTCATTAATTAACTAATTAACTAGTTCTTGTTATCTTTACTTGACTTCTTCTCACTTCTGTTTAGCTATTAATCACGCAATTAAACAGACCATTAGCTTTTAAGGCTACTATTCAGCAGAAAAAGAATTAAAGGTGTAGTGACACTAGGGTGAAAATATAAAGAACAGCTACCACAGCAGCATGTTTCATGACGTGTAGATCAAATTCTAAACACTTAAATAAGTACAATATGGTTGTACTATAGCAAAACTTACAATTTATGCATATTTTGTGAAATAAGACTCTGAACTGTTATACTTATATACAAAAATGGAACAATGTACCAAGTAGAACGACCAAAGATACCAAAAAGAACAAGCAGAAAAATCTTATGGCTTCTTCCTTTTCAATTTTATTTTTACAAAGAGCCTTCTCACTTAATATCTGTTTCATATTTTTCAATCTGAAAAACTAAGACTACCAACATGACAGTAACCTTCTCAGTACAATCCACAAGCCACTTGGCTAACCATTAATGAAATTTATAACAATTACACAGGATAATGTACTTTATCAGTTGCCCACTTAAAGACCACCACTGCTTCATTAAGCAATTCCCAATGGTGGAAAGATGCTTCTTAAGAGGCAAATTGGATCATTGATAATGCCAAAGTGACATTTATAATTTTAGAATTTGAGACGTGACCACACCAATGTGCCTGTATATTGCTACAACTAGTCATTCTGGTAGGTGGTCAGTATGTCTCGCTTGACCTTTTTGTTTGAAGACTTAAAGCAAACACGCCAAGCAGTGACCAAACAAAATGGTCAAGTATATTTGCACTGCCAGATCTCGAGAAGCAAATAGACAAATAGTTTCATATCATAAACATAACTGAAGTATTCCGTGGGGATTAATCTTGACACTCGAATAATCTTTACTTAGGCCTAAAATATACATAGTTTGTCCTTCTCAGCATATTTGTTGAAAGTCAACTGAACAAAATGTCTGCCATGAACTTAAGCAAATGTCGAACATTCAAGAATTGTCAGCTTGGGAGGAATGGCACATAACATAGCAAAAACAAAATAAGTACATGCATTCTCAGACTAAATCAAAATTTCACTCAAATTCGAGCATATATGGTCCAGTAATTATTTGTGGTAAAAAAAAACCCATGAAACTATTTAATATACAAAGCTTCAGCCCTATAAGACATTTTATTTTGTAAGGGATATTCCAACAAAAATTGTGATTAAGTTGTGTCGATCTCTTTATTCTATGTTTACTCTGAAAATGCAATCTAACAGATCACAGAACAGAAATCTAAAACATCCCGTCTCAGAAATACTTTCCATATTTGTAATACATACTTGCACGTTGAATTCTTCCAGTCCCTCGAAAACGATTCGGTTTTGTATCTCTCTGTATAGTAGGTTTCCTATTATTCGTTCTTTTTGAATTCATTTTAAAATTCTATTTAAAGTTCCTTTAATGTTAACTTGAATGGGCGTAATGTGCATACTGGACATTATAATAAATACTGAGAATAATCCCCTAACATCCACTGCAGCAGAATTCATTGAAGTGTGAATATCTAAGAATTAAGGGTAAACAGAAAAGAATTTTTTAATTATTCAATTTTTCTTTTATGATTTGAAAGGCATTTTATCTTGTAATGAATTTGTGTATTGAATTGAGGTCAAAGCTTGTATTTATATGGAAATATATATATTGATTAAATCATTATATCTGCATGGAAATCAACAGCTGTTGCACCATATTTTGTATTGATATACGATGAAGCAATACAATAATTCTCTTTTATAGATGTAAAATAAACTAATGCATGATGGGAACCGGTGTGTCATTATTTTATCTATATATAGTGAGATTGGCCTACTGAACTCTACATTTATTGCTTCATCAATTTCACTTTTTTTAATCATCTGATTCGTCTACGGTTTTCCTTGAAGTTCCATACACAATTACATAATTTTCCAGGATTTTAATGACCTGTAAAAATCCATTGATAAAATCATTTCCCAAATGTCTAATGAAGTTTACTTGAATTATTCTTGGAAGGGTAAAATGGGGAATCAAAATTTCACGACATTTGATCCACCAGTGATTTATTCAATGTAAAATATTCTAATTTTTATTTGGTGGAACAAACAATGACTTCACTATTTTGTGTAATAAATTAAATAATTGCCTTTGTCCATTACGAGAAAAACAGTATTTTGTTACCAAATGATATTCTTTTGAGTTCAATCATGTCAGCTGTGAAAAAAAAGTGGCACAAAACAGGCAGCAGGAAATCTATTAGCATATTTTTTAATGCCTTAAGTCATTTCCAAACTAATAAATTCAACCAGTGAAGAAGTTATTTGGTTGTAGTAGATATTAAAACAAGAACGGGGCAAATCAATTTACATATGTGATAAGAGAAATACCAGGTGTTTACTGGAGTGTCGAATATTGTTGTTCTTGTCTATATAATACTTATATATACCTCAATGATTTTATACTGTGACCGTGTAATACGAAGCTTGGCACAAATCGATCTGACATATACAAGTCATAGAAACATGAACTAAAGGAAGACATTCAAATAAAAATATAGCTTATTCATCTTTGTAATAATGATAATGATCATAGAAGTAAATCATTTGATTGATTGGATTTGATAAGTTTACATTTAATATTTTTACGCCCAATATATTCTTGGGCTTAACTTCTGTCTTATATGTTATTTCTTTACACCAAGGTTTGTTTCTGTATAAGCAGACGGTTAACAATGCAATACAGATAAAGTAAACCTGCACGATTCTTTTATTGATAGACCTATAATTATACCAGAAGTAATAACTAACGTTTCCCACCATTCATTTCTTCTTTAAGTGGCATTCAGTAACTGGCAAGATAAATAACTATGAACATACTTATGGAAAAACAGCTACATGTACTGATTTATTTAGGCGACGTTTCGAAGAGTATGTTCATAGTTTTTCATTCATTTCTTGTTAACTTTGTGACTCATTTTACCTTCTACTCAATAGTATCAGCTTTGAACAGCAAGTTCAATTAGCATTCCATTTACCTGTAAGGAGATCCATGGTCAGCTTGCTAGCTGTGGAGGGGCAGTGAAGTTTATAGGGGGCCCAGTCTACAGTAGGTATTTTAGAACTCCGGCCAGCAACTATTTTTTTCATGTGGCTTTGCCCCCCTCAGGCAGTTGCAACGGCCCTGTCTGTAAGTCTAGTAACAGTTAAGTTATTGTAAAGGAAGTAGAGAATGCTTACTCTTTTCCAAAACACCTTTTACCACTTCTTAATTTTTTGAAAACTTTACAAAGCTACCCAAATTTTGTTAGAAATTAAACGTAAATTAATTCGAACATGGTTTAATATTATACTTTTCAGCACCATACCCCGGCTGATGGTGACACTCAATCGGATTTGATAGCATGTAAACTTTCAACGTTTGCTATATTAATCCGGCATTGTATAGGGATATTAAATACAGAAGAATATACATGAATTTCTCCAACATTTCACTACTTGTATGTATATCGAAGTAATAGCTAATGGTGGTCATGCTTTAGTCGAAAAAGTGATGAATAGTTTCCCATGTGATTTTTTCTCAGACTGGCTAACCTGATTAAAAACACATTAAAATAAACATCTAACAAAGACAGTGCCACTAAATAAAGAACAAAATCTAATTTAAACAGACAATCTAAGAAACAGGGCAAAAAACAACGAATTAGACACTAAAAAAAATGGTGTTGATTATTTATTTGTCCCTGGGTGGAATTTTAAATCAGTTGAAATATGTCTAGTGACCTTACACAGTGTATATACTAAGATTTTTTTTACCAACAGACGTGACTCACACAATATAAACAATGCTACGACAAAGAACAGAAACGTTCTGATTGACGGTGTCAGTGTCGTCAGTGTCACTGACATATCAAACTCTCAAGACATGATAATAATCCTGACATAATTTGATAAGATGAAGACATAACCAATATTTAGATTATGTCAGTCATATATATATATATACATATGAATCATAGCTTGAACCAAAAGTTCATTGGACCCTTGGAATGAAAATGGGGTCAACATCTTGTACTTTGTCAGTATCATTTGATATTTCTTCTTATTCATATGTCATTACAATATGAAGAAAATTGTACTCGGACAGAAGCCCTTTGGGGGTCCAGAATATTTTTCAACAAATACTGTGATTCCAATCAGGAACAACTTCAGACGTCACTCAAATCATCTGACCAATATTTTGTATTCAGCAAATATTTCAACGTACTTCAGAATTTATAGCTTTGAATGGAACTATAAATATTGTATGGTCTATATGCACACCCAACATCAAATATCACAAATATCACAATTGGTTCTTATCCAATTTGATTAAGCAACCTAATATTGGTCAAACATGTTCTTTGTTAAATTCAGCATTTATTTAGACCTCTTTACAAAACAATGAAAATTCTAACTGGAAAGGTCATCAAACTTATCTAATTCAATTAATATTTGTATTCAAAGAAAGGTTAATTTGCAATTTCTAGCAAATTCTGGTAATTAAGGTCATCAAATATTATTCAATACATTAATATTTGAATTATATATTATGTTAAGAAGTATGCAAAGAAGGGGTAATTGGCAAATTCTAAATTGTCAAGTAATCTCACCAAATTTTCAAGTCAGAGCCTTTTTTTGATGTTTTTTATCTTTAAAATAAACCTGTAGACCGAGAATAATGACATGCTTAAAGGGTTAAACTAATATTTAATAGTAAAAAAAACATGTTAATTGCTCAACAGATTTCAAGAGATTTTTTAACATGTTAACCCATTTAAAAACATATCAACTCTGAATCTGATTGAGAAATGTCGTCTTCATTATCAACAAATAGAAAAATGGACAACTATGTTTCCGTCGAACAACAAAATCAACATTCTCAAAATCTTTTCAACGTTTATCCTAACACCCGACTACAAGAATGAATTTGAGCAGAAGAGACTGCAAGAATTTGAGCAACAGATGTTTTCTAATCCCTCGTTCAAATAAAAATTCCATTCACCTCAATTTCAAAGTTTTAGCAAGGCTGTGGCACTATTAAATTACTTTCATTGTACTCAAGATTTAGTTACGACACAAATCAAATAATTTTCTGAAATATAACAGCATTATATTGCCTTTGGTTGTCTAAGGTCCAGAGAGCTGTAGAGGCTCAATAAGAAAGTGACACAGGATTTTTGAGTGTGGTTCCCCTCGTCATTTTACGTGACTGGAAGCCTGGAAAGGATGGGTTGATAGATTGAAAAAACAATGTCCTGTGTACACATTGTTGTGCCCTTTAAAATAACCCTGTCAGTTGGAACTCAATTGCTGTCAGGGTAAAATTTCCCTAATAGCACACTACATGGCATATTCCTGTGTTCATAAGCCCGGTGGGTGCAGAAATGTAGGATGTTAACCCTATTTCATTTGATCATCTAAAGTTCATCAACAATCAATTTTGTCTGGATTAAAAATACACACAATTTTCGTCGACTCAGCATTTGATTGTTTACTATTGATTGTGCCATGTTAGTTAAGTAATTATTGTTGTTTACTGGAAGCAACTTGATTACACCGTTAATGGAACTTACTTCAAATACTCTTACTTTTTTATTGCTTCTATTATCATGAAGTTCAAATAGTTTTTAGGGGTTTTTTTTCTTTTATAAATGTATAATAATTTGTAATATTTTTGCATTCAATGGTAGTTCACTGTCCGACATGGTCTGAATTTCATCTAAAGGAGTACAAATTACCATCATCTAATTTTCATACTTTCATGCAGATCTGAAAATTTGTCATGAATAAATGTCCTTTCTGTGAACTATTGACACCACTTGCGTAACCAAACAGAATACGGCTTTTAAACAGATGTTCCGTTTCGTATCCATTGTATGAACAGAATCTCTATCTCAATGAAACTTGATAATCAGATAATGATTGTTCTTGCTAGGACCATCAATAATCTTTGTGAGCGATCGAGGGAGACATTGTAAGGATCTATCACTCAATACAACCTAGGTCATTTTGAGACTAACATTATATTTCAATAACTCAATAACTAGCTTGTGAGTGGCTGTCTTCTGAAATGGGAGAAAGCCAAAGTATTTGGATACATGTAAGGTCAGGCAGGAGACCCAACTCCTTGTCATATTTAAGTGTGAGATCAAAATCACACTATTTGACTAAATGACAGACCTTCTGATCTAAAGCATATGCATTAAGGGGGGGGCTTATGTTGACCTTGCAACTGAAAGCAACTGGCGTTTCGGCAACTGGGAGCAACTGAAAGCAACTGAATGCAACTGAAAAAAGTCGACCTGAGCGCCTCTTACAACTAGTTGCAGTCAGTTGCACATGTTCAACTTTCTGCAACTCGTTGCAACTAGCAGCAACTAGTTGCAGTCAACATGAGCGTTCTTGCAACTGGCGTCAACTCGTTTCCATGGAAATAACATCACGGATAAGAGACATGTGTTTTGTGACTTTATAAAGAGGCAAATGGAAGCGAACGAAGAGACCCACTTTTGAAATGTTGATGATGGCGACAATAATATACTAATAGAATTGTAGTAAGACCGACCATGCCTTTGTGTTGCTTCTTTTAAGTTATTCGCCATTTTGTTGATCACGTGATGAATAAATTAACAGTCACGTGTTAAGTGTGATTGCTATCAGTTCCGAGTCGACATGAGCGCTCTGAATTCAGTTGCTCCCAGTTGTCCTCAGTTTCTGATATGATCGACATAAGCACTCTTGCAAATGGCTGCAACTAGTTGCTTTGGGTTGCAAAGTCGACATAAGCCCCGCTTTAGACTATTCAACCATTCAACCTCTAATTAATTTCAAAATTAAATAATAGAAAGAAATTGAATTTGAGTTTAAACTACTTGACACTTTAAATTTCCTAATACCAACACCTTTTCTTAATGGGCTATTTTAAACATCAAATTGTAGCATTTATTAGTACCATCCTCTGCTTTTAATTTGTTTTTAAGTTTTAATTTTCAAGCTATTTAAATTAATATTTCAACTCAACAAAATTAACAGATTTACAACAAATTACAAACTGTATGTAATAAAAATGAATGAATAACTTATGTTGACATGCCATACATAAATACTACAAGGTATGAATGTGTTGAGAGTAATAAATTAACTATGAACGATCATTTGTTTAAATGTCACGTGTGATGATAACTATTAACAATAGAAAACGCGACATGTTATGTCATTTTCCCCCATAATATGTTTATTAACAAGATTTATGCCGTTATATATAACCGACAGAACAATCTCATATACACACCTTAACAATAAAACCCAAACGACATGTCTGTCTTTCTAATATTTACATCTCATCCTCAAGATTTTTTCTTAATTTAAATTTCTGAAAATCCATGAAGATGAATCATTCAATACTTATTTTAGTTTTCCATTATTAATTATGGTGTTCTAATTGATTCAAATATTTGGATTATCTGAAGAACCCAGTAAATCCATCTCATAGAGTTGTCCTTTGTAATTGTTTTAGGTATTTTTATGCTTATCGCTGTGTGCCCCTTCACAGTGACAACGATTCTGCTTGGTGAACCCTTTACTCGATCAATCAGTCAATCATATGTAGCATGTTAAATACGTTTTATAAGCCAATTGGATTCATGATTGATATCACATGATCAAGTTTCAATTTGTCAAATAGGTATTCCACGTTTAATATTAAAACAAGTCACATGATCAACTTAATATACCTGCAGAATGGCATACAGTCCCAAGGCGATCGCTAAATGTGCCCATTCGTGACCGGACGTAAAAGAAATTTAATTGACTCGATCAGGCGAAAAAATATGCCTGTCTGCCACTAGCAATAGGTTATGTTCGAGTGAAATGTAGTCTTCATACATATTATCATAGGAATCGCTAAATAAGTTGGGAATTCGATTTTTTAATGATATTGAATTATATGTTGTTATAGAGAAAGATTATATCAAAAAATTATCAGGTCTCTGGTGCAAAATTCTAATTGCCCAGTATTAATTTATAACCAAATAGGAAATCTCGTTTCTGTTTTTAACGTTTCTGACCCAATAAAAATATTAATGATTATGTTTCAACATCAATGATCAAAATATTAACGATTATGTTTCAACATCAATAATCAATTCAAAAAGCATACTAAATATTTTTTCATTCCACCTCTTGACAATATTAGGTGTTCTAGCGAGAGGAAGCATACCCTCATTTACAAGACCATTTACTACAGTTTAGGCACAGAACAGTGGGATTTTAAACCCCATTTCATTTCATTTCAAGTCAGTGCCCTAACTCTTGGTAATTAGAATTGAAGGACATTTTATAATATTAGCATTCAAAATTTATTTTATTTGATTTTTTGATGAAACTGATATCCCCACTTTAATTTCCCAGCATGTTACGCTTCATAACATTAGAATTTTCTTTCACCCCAGGCTAATATGCTTGTATATCTATAACACATGCATATTAAATGATATATTACTCATCACCGCAATTTGATATTTGTCTGTTTTTTAATAACATGCATCATGTATATATATATGATATAACCCTTATATGGTCATAATGACAGCAATGGTTATGAATGTAAGTGGGTTATTTAAGGAATTTAAAAAAGTTGACAGATGTTCCATTTCTATTTTTAATTAGTCTGTCCAATCCCCATGTTTACAATTAGATTTGCTAATTAAACAAAACCATGTCGCCTCTTGCGAAATACTTAGATCCCCCGACACAGAAATTTGAAGGAAGAGACATCTGATCAAGTATACTTTAATGGCACAAGGGATAAACCTTTAACAAATGCCAGTCTCTTTTCACACTCCATCTTGTCAGAAAGGTTAAATCCATTTCCAATAAAATGTCTTTGGGGCCATCATTAACGAGACTTTATGTTTGTATAGCGTTTGAAAATTTTAAAACAACAAGTACACAGTTTAAAAATCTTTTACACAGTCTTCAAAGATATTACATAGTCTTATTTAATATAACGCATGGAATCGTAAGTCAGGGTTGTTTTTATCTGCAAACCGAAGTAAATAATTAACCAGTGGCAACACTGATTACTTCAAAAAGGTTGCATTTCCCCAAAATATTTAATTACAGTTTACAACAATATCGGAAGAACATCTTTCTTAAATTTGTAAAATGGTTATCTGCTCATTTTTTTTATTTATTTTTCGCAAAGAGAAAGCAAATATGTTGAGCTTGCACTTTTAGCATAAATTTGAATCAAAAATAATTAACAATTTTCCCCACTGAATACTTCCAGAGGGTTGCATTTCTTAAAAAAAACTTTACAAAAACTGTGCATGGAAGTTGAACATTTTTTAAAATTTGTAACATTGCTGTCTGCCTCACCTGGGTCTTGATACACATTAATACTCAAACAACAGAAAAGAGACATATTGATACTTCAGGTATACATGTGTGCACCTTGCTACATCTATAACAACTAATAAAACATGTAATAACAGATTCTTTCTAGCAGAAGATCATGAGATTTTGACCAATGACAAGAAGGGTTACACAGGGGTAAAAAGGTTTGATATTGTTTCATGAGCTTTGAAGACAATGAGATTTAAACAAAATGAATGACAAAGAAAAGGTGCTAATCAGAGTAGATTGATCTGCATACCAGTGGCTATCAGTCCATTTGTTGTTGATCAATGATCCATTAATTATCCCACAGTTTAACGAAGGGTCTTTAAAATCCTTTTTGTAAATGGGGCCCATCCCAGCAGAAGCATTGGTGCCAGGATTGTTAGTTATTTGTGTCTAGATGAAAACATACACAAGCTGTTAAACATTGTTTATCATTTATAAACAGGCCAATAATAAACAGGCGTCAGACCATTGCCTCCCAAAAAAAAAAACTTGCTACATTATATCCTGGGGGCTAAACTAATCAGTCATAGAAAAATCTTTTCCATTTGCTTCATAAAGCAAATAAAGAACATGACAGTAATAGTCCCTAGCTTTAAAAGTAATTTATATCTGACAAAAGAACAGCTACATGTACTATGGAGCAGACATAATTTAGATTACAAAATGGATTTGATACTCTAACATTAGAAAAAAAAAGAGAAATGCAATTGTGCAATGTCCTAGTCTTCTTTCTACTTTAATAACTTGTGAATTTGAAGACTCAAGTCAATATTTTGGGGGTAAATAAATTATTCTGTCGCATAATGGAGGAGGGGGACATCATTTTTTTTCATGGATGAAACAGTGAGACAAAGCTTAAATAACAAAATATGTTCATTACTACAGTGAATGTCCAGGTATTGTGTTAGAAAATAGCTCCGTTTGAGACAATATATTCATGCATAATACACTCTTCAAATTTGTAAGAAGAAAACAGAAAACACAATAGCATGATTTTATAATCCGTCTGCTTGTATTACTGCTGAATATATAATACCATGATATAATACCATAACATCAACACCAAATAGTCTACATTACCAAAATATTTACATAAGCTTTTCAGAACAGGTAGTACTCAAGAAGGGATTATCCTCAGGTGTTAAGATTTGGAAGAGTAATCCTGGGATTAACCTTAATCCAGTCCGAAAACACTTTTCAACAGATGTACTGACCACTAACACAGTCTGATCCAAACAATTGTTTTAACACGTAACAAGTTTGGTAAACATTGGCGCAAAAGGTGTTACTTGTATTTTTGTGCTTAATCCCATCTTGGCTTTGTATTCAATTGTTTCTAATCTTTAGACAAAGTCAATAACCTATAGAATATAAACAAACTTAAATTTCCATTTAAATTAGGTTAAATACAAAGATAAAATACTTCAAATGCCATTAAATTAACACATTGAGCTTAATATGGTCATATTAATGTTATCTAATGGGTAATTTTTGAAGATTTTACAAATAGGATAGTGTACTTTTACATACAATTCAACCAATTTTGACTGTTGTGTTTTACAACCTGGAATCTACTATAAGCATATCACTATCACTAACTGGTGATTACTGTTTAACGTCAACACTATATACAGGAAAACACCAAAAAACGCACTAAATAGGTAACCCAGAACCTGATAATGTGTGTGTTAGGGTTAGATTTTTCTGTTGTGGGTTAGGTTAAGTTGTCTATTTAGTGTGTTTTCCAGTATTAAGTGTTTTTCCAGTGTTTTCCGGTATTCAGTATAACATGGTGTTTTCTGGTAGTTTTCCGGTGTTTTTCAGTATATAGTATAGCCCTTGTTTTAAAAAAAAAGGTGAAAATTTTGCTTCAAAGCAAAATCTACAAAAAGTTTAGCAGGGCACATATTACCGATGGCCTATTGAAGCTTTACGGAACACATCTTTAAAAGGAAATAAAAAAATGTTTATTTTGCATACATGTCAAATACGGTAAAAACTCCCAGACTAACAATCACTGAACAAGAAGGTACATTTGGTGGTATATTAATTGCTTAACCAACTGCTTTAATCTTAGTAGACTGCTGAGGGCTACAAATTCAAAAAGTCAAATTTCGTTTAATGTCTTACTTAACGATATGGGAAATAATTTCCTTTTACAAGTTGAAAACTTAAGAAGCCCACCTATTCAAACGAGTCCCACAAGATTTTTTACTGATGTAGAAATGTTGAATAACAAAAAACAAGCCCTAGAGGTCAAAACATGAATACAGCAGTTCACACAGCATGAAATAGTACTTAACCCAAATTATTCATCAATTACGCTATTACATTAGACCTGTATTTATATATCCATGGAGTGGTTTTCTTTTATAACAGTGACAAAAGAAGCCATCTTAAAAAATCTATTTACAAAAAATTTAAGATTATGATATGCTCAGCATTGTGTTCAAAGGAATTAATGCCAGTTACGGTCAAAATTGGAATTTATTTATTTTCTTATTCCAAACAAAAAATATATGCATTGAAAACAGTCAAATGGACAATTTGACTGGCTACATTTTGTTCCATAGATACAAGATTTGACGGGATGTCCTTCATAAAGAAGGCTATGATCTATCTGTACATTACACCAGATAACATTTTCAACAGGATTATGAAAGACCTGTTTTGTGATAAATTCACATCAAATAATTTTGCATAATACATGTGTTTATTTTAAAATTTTGGATGTAAGTCAGCAAATCTTTATTATACTGTTTGTTTTGTATATCTTTCAATGCAAAATTTTCCTGCACTATCTATTAGATAATATGAAAATCACAGTTTTGGCAAAATCTATGATTTATTCATGTAACCAAACAGATTAATTGTATAAAAGTTCATTAACCCTTTGTACCACTAACATGTCATAATGAAGTTACATAATTACCTATAAATACGTATAATTATGTAACTTACAATGGCTAGGACATAATATTGTCTTAAGAAACTAAATATAGTAGTGTGCTATAAGTATATAAATACAAGAAAATAACTGCAAAACGAGATACAGAGAGAACAACCAACATGGGAATATCACAGAATTAAGATACCAATTCCAGAGCATATATAAGATTGGGATACACCCCCTTACCACACCCCATGCAAAATCTTCTTGCAAATACTTAACAGGATGCATGTAATTAATGAGGAATAACAGAAGAAACTTGTTAGGGCAATATACCATACCTATAATTCATGGGCGACAATGGTACCAGTAATACTTTAAAACTGAATGAATATTTCAATCAAATACGAAATAAGATAATTAACTTGTTCCAAGATCCAGTTATTTGTTGTTTAAAATGTCTGTATATTGTGTCTTGACCATAGGATTGTTTTTGTATGGTGTTGTCCTCCTGTACTAAATATTAGCATGAAAACGTAAAATATAGTCACTTGTAACACCTAGTTAATCAATATAAAGATAATTACAAATCCATTACGTGGGCAATTTAGAAAAGTTTACTGTTTCAATAGGTAGAATAATGCAGTGAAGATATTATGTTTATGTGATAGTGAACCTTTAAATAAACAATAGCCAACATTTTCTTTATGTTGAATAATAAAGAAATGTCATATCTTATTATCAACATAAATAGATTAAACATATATACATGCGGAGCAATTCATACATCCAGGTAACACCCATGCATCCAGCTAAAAACTTTTATTGCAACAGTTTTGCTATTCAGATATTTTAAGGTGGTTATATTTTTTTTTATTAGAACCTGTGGTGCTAATACATCTTGGGTCTTAAAGATCTCACGACATGTCTATAGCACGATGAAATTAGAAACTGGAAGTGTTTATCTCCTAAATATTTACAACTTTAAAACATACAGTGCAGTTATTGATTTAGTCTGGATTATCGTGGTTTGAATCATTTGACATCAAGTTATCTAAATATATCACAGTTTATTTTGAGACTAACATGTTTTCTCGTATGAGAATTATATAGTAACATCAGTACCATCACCTAAATATCAAATAACCAATTTGAATAAATATGAAAATGAAGCAATAATAGTGACGTACAACCAATGTAGTCCAATGATGTGCGTAAAAAAAACTTTTAGAAAAGATACACATATCAAAGGTGCACCACAGTAACATTAAATATCCTATATTTGCTTCACTGAATTTAAAGAAAGTATTAAATTTTTGTCAAATGTCTAACGTAACAGGTAACCATTCACTAAAGTGTTATGATTCCTATTATACATATTATTTTTTTTAGTTCATATTGTACATATCATTTTTTAGTTCATTTATCAACGTCATTACATATTTGAGGTTAAGACATTCATGAATGGAACTCAGAAAATGTGACAAACCATTTATATGATCATTGAAATGTATGATCTTTATTACTTCTTGACTACATGGTTATTTAATATAAAATATGTGTGCAATTCTAACTAAAGCTATTTCAGTTGATAGGAGTGTTTTCATACCCTTGGATGCAGATGAACTGCTGAGGTATCTTTTTTAAGATTTTTTTTTACTAATGAATCAGAAAACTGATCTCACTGAAAGTTCTGCAAATATTACACTAATGGGTCCTGTTTAAACAGACTTAAATCTGGAATTCTTGAAACATTAGGTATTTTCCTTCTTTTGTCATAGCCTTCAACCACCTATAGATAAGTAACTTGCTTTATAGAATACACTGGAAAACTCCACTCATCACTAACCAGTTCATTTTGAGACTAACACATTGTAATATTTTAGCAGAAATTAGCAGAATCATTAGCGCCTTTAGAAACACACAAGTTTGGGAAGATGATGACCCTGATCTTTGTCACATAAAAAACAGGTCTTATGACCTGAAGTAGACAACAGGTCTTATGATCTGAAGTAGACAACAGGTCTTATGATCTGAAGTAGACCACATGTCTTATGATCTGAAGTAGGTGTGTTACCACCAATCAGACACCCAAACCTCTTCCCAATGAAGTGTCTGTTACTTTAAATCTATTATTGACTTAGTCAAACTATTACAAACATACACTACATAATTCTTATGTCAAACAGATAAGGTGTCTTTAAGATATGCTACTGGTGTCTTAAAGATTATGCAATGAATCCATCAGAATATTTGCATTTCTATGCAGTAACTGTAAATGCGTGAAATATTTCAAATCAAAATGATCGATGGCAATACAGTCATTGTAGGTAACTCAGTGCATATTGGATTTTCTCAAATGTCAAGTAAATTGCCTTGGTAATTACAGATCTTATATTATCTGTGGTGAAACAAAATAGGTCATCCATGAAATATTTTAAACAAATTGACATCTATTTAACTTAAACCCATGGGAAGCAAAGTTCAATCATAGAACTCTTTTGTATGACCTTCCAAAAGTGATACTCTGAAGAAATGAAATGGGATTTAATGTTTTCCACCAACTGGGCTAATGGGGACGAGCATACACCCCGGAGTGTACTATCCAGGAAACTTGTGCGAGTGCCAAGGCTTCTTTACATAGATCAAGTGACCAGAAACATCCCCCCCTCAAAATATGTAAATCGATTATTAATTTTATAGAAATATACATAAATTCTAAAACAAGCAGTTCAAATTTTATCTTAAATCATAAAAATCTTTAATATGAGAACTGACAGAAACATAGATGGACTTACCATGATCAAAACCAATAAACCATGTCGAGAATTGCTTCCCATCTTTTTTACCACGAATCATTTTGTCGACTAGATGATCCGATAGTTAAAACATATTCCAATAAAATTCATCACTTATTCCAAAAGTTTAGAAAATCCATTACGACTTAGACTAGATTTTCAGATTATTTAAATCCAGAAGAGTTACTATTATGGATAATAATAGACGATGAATATCCCTATGGTTGACTAGATTATTCTTGAGGCACTGTGGTTTATTAATATATAACTGATGTTTATCACAAAAGTTTATTATGTATTCTATATTCTATACTATTGTCTTTGTTCACAGACCACTAAGTATTAAATGATAGAGACCACGGCAGGCAGCCCTCTTAACACTATAGTACTGGATCATATAACATCTCCAGCGATTCACTCAACCGTTTACTTTAGGGGATTGTATCATGACAAAGAATATCATTATACCATTAACACAAAATTTCAAGGAGCCGCATTTTTGAAATATCTGGGTTAAATTTCTTTTGAAAGTATCGAGTTACGAAAGATTGTCTGCTGTGATTGTTGTCTCCAAATATGCTGATTCAATGACAAAACTATCACTTTGATGATTTGATGTCGATCTTTTTTGACCTGAAACACACAGGTGTGTTCAAATTCAAACAAATCAAAGCTCCATCAACACTGTCCACAAAGTTTTTTAAATATCTCACTCAATCCCTTAAGTCACAAATAAATCAATGATTAATGAGGTAAATTATTCATAAACAAATCATCTCTCATCAATGAATCACATGTTCTGTATGTCTCGTGGACATGTAGTAGATTCGCTGCTACTACAGGTAGTCAATCTATAATTAACTGATATGGCTGTATATTTATCTAAATGTAAACAAAAACCTGATCACTGTATATCACATACAAAACCTTACTTCTCAACATATACTTCGATAGTATACACAATATCATATAGCACAGTTCTGAAAATCAATAATTTAAAATATCCTTTATTACAAAACACATGAATTGCCGTCTGCAAGAGTTAAATGGTGGCTATTCAAATTTCAACTGCTTTCCAGTATGTTTAGCGTCCAATAAATTTCTCCCCTTGTCTCTATTAATGCTAAAATGAACAAAGTGAACTATTCATAATAAAGTCGGAATATGCCTGAACACCTGTTTGCTGTTGTTGTTACTTAAGTTGACTTTCGATCGACAGAAACAATCAACTCTTTCCTTTTAATTAAAATACACACTGTCTCTTCCCTTGATTAACCTCAACAGAGCACTAAGACACTTCTGGTGTGGACAAACTATTAAAGTAAACCTCCTAGCAATGTATATAAATGATTATGTCTATATCTCTACCACCTTGGTGTGTTATTGTCCATGATGGTTCATCAATAACAAAGCCACATGCTGCTCTCGATCGCTCAGGTGTGTCATCTACATTCCCGCCAATCAAGTCCAATGACAAACAAGGTATTTCATAGTCCCACAATGGTAACAATTAACGTAAATTCAGCCACATGTTTGTTTCAGGTAATCTTGAGATAAACGAGGCCTACCAGCCCACATATAAACCCTATACAGGTAAGTCTAATAATATACTACTCTTGTTAATGTGACATCACTAGGTCAAGGGTCAAATGCCTATAACTCATTGGAGCTTGATAAAAGTAGGTGTAGTCCTTATTGTCCGGTCTCTAATTCAATAGGCAAACATTGAACATTTTTATATTGTACGTGGGCAGCACAAAGTGAAGTGCTTGGTAGTCAATATTTATTCTACCTAAAAAGATCATTCATATATGAAAAGGAATAAACAAATTTATTTTTCATTTTGATTATTAATCCCTTTCTGCTTATTATAATTACTATTTACATAGAATGCATCCAAATAAAATCTACTTCTAATCTTAAAGGCATAATAAATGTAATTAATTATGAAAAATATACTATTGAAAATTACATTTTATTCGTTAAATGACTTCAAAACCACTTAAAACTATCTTGTGGATGGCAAGACAGATTTGTTCCAAATCAGAAATAGAATCTAATTATGAATACATTTCCAACATAATTGTACAGTTAAATCATGTCAAAGCAAAAATTGACATTTAAATTGCTTTATAAAACTTTTCTAAAGAATTATTTTCGTATTATTCCATTGGATATCTCTTAATAGCAGATTTTGTTATTGAAAGTAATAAAACAAATGAAATGTATTTCAATATCTACTTATACAAAAATAATTCTTTTGATATCTTATTTTATTGCAGAAGTTTTGATTTTTTCTTAAAGGATCTAAGAAAAGACATGATAATCCTACCTACACCTACCTATATTTTATTCCATGTTTATTTTACGATTGAGACTATTATAGTATATAATTATAATTCACACATATATACTACATTTGATCTTCCGAAATTTGACACCAACCACAATCGTAAAATAGTATTGATAAGACCTAATAAAAGAGTTATGACATTAAAAGGGGATGATATGCGTATCTCTTTCTCTATATATACTAAAGGAGGGGAGAGTAAACAAGGAAATTAACAAACAGTAAATATGAATTCATAGATCGTGCATTTGTTATTGTAACTTAATGATCTCATAATTTTTTTTGTCATTTTATCGAATAACTAAACCTTAAGTGTGGATAGTCAGCAAAAGTCATAGCTTTGAATGAAATAGACAAACAAAATTTATATATTTATATCGCAGGGTTGAAGATAAAACAAACTAGGTTTTTAATATGAATCTGTATTCAAATAGCGCCTTCCCTCCAACAACCATCTGATACTTACAATTTTAACAAACAAATCGTAGGAATATTCTATTTAGTATATTAAATCCAGAGATTCTAACTTATTGACAACCACTAATCATCACATGTCCAAGATGACTAGACTTCATGCACCTATAGGCCAAAAGGTTAGGCAGTTAACACTACTCCCAAAGGACTGGAATCACAACACTGCAATTCATGGAGTGTATATAAAGTGAATACTGAGCAGTTGGAATGGAAAGTAGAGTAGGAGGAAATGTGATTGCCTAGGCAAATCTTCTATCTTGCAAATTAATGGCGTTAGTCCCAAAATAGTGTGTGTATAATAGTTAACATGATGTTAATATTCATTCCTTTGTCCTCTTGTTTATTAAATTCTTAAGCAACATCTTATTGAATGATTGATTTATCCACAGATTAATCAATATTTATGCTGATAAATAATCTACAAAAACTATTCCCACAAACTTCAAGTGAGCATTATTTATGAACCATTATATGATATAAACACAAACATGACCTGTCCACTTAATATCTGAACTGTCAAAATGGATAACCTTTAATGTCCAGTTAAATGATGTAATAGACAGCTTGTAGATTTCAAGCCAAGGGCAATCCTGGGAGATTGGAGTAGACTTAATGAGGTAGATTACAATGTACAAACTGATATTTAATGTAAGGGAATGAGGATATGTGATGTCATAAGTATATAATTTCTTGTATAATAGAATATATAGATATAGTGTCATTACTTACTTATTAACAGATAACCCAGTTACGTTATGTACACGTATACTTAATGTTAGATATACCCTGCTTCCTATAAAATCAAATATAAACATATTGGTCAACTGTCATGGAACTATCTCTTATTTCAGTTTTATAAAGAATACTGCAAATGTTATTATATATAATGTAGATTAAAATAAGTATTAAACACTCATTATGTAAGTGTTGCATAAAGAGCTGACCGTTTAACTAAGATATGGCAAAATTTTTAAATCCACATAATATCTTGGCCATCCAATGGTCTTAAGAGTTGATTATGGACTTATCATGTGAATACATGTCTCAATAATAGCTTACATAACATTTGAATACCTGCAATAGACAGATTTAGCTCTTATACAACATATCATTTAATAAACAGTATTGTTATACTTTTTCTCCATGCATATCAACTTGTTATTTGCAACTGATTTTGGTGTAATTTGAGTATACACTTTTCACGCTTGCGTTTCCTCTCCACATGAAAAAACTCCAATGAATTTGTAAATGTTTTGTACTTAATTTTTAATTAGTGACTTCTGCATATTGTTGTCTGCTAAATGTATTTTGGATTTTAGGCACTTTAAAAATACATGATTACATTTTAATTACATTAAATTTACTTGTCAATGTTCAAACTTTGTTTTAGAGCTGTTATCAAAAATAATTCAAAAAGTACAGTTTCAAAAACAGGTTACTGTTTCTTTAAAAATAATTAGGTCATCTTTTTGAAACAAAAACAGGTTTATTTCGATTATTCTCAAATTGTATAATTAGCCGAGTTTAAATGTCTTTGAAAACAGAATAATGAAACAATGCATTGTTATGTTTTGATATCTTCATTAACATGTTCCTTTTGGCTGGTCACATATATCTTTAATGACAAATGACTCAATACACAAATGAATACTTTTTTGTCTTTGTGACCTGGACAACCTTTTTTCCACAATATAATGTTAAAATAGCAACAGGTAATAAAGCCAAACGAGACTAAAATCTCATCAATAGGGGGAATTTTGAAATCATTTTCACAAGTCAACAACCTTTATATCTAATATTTTCATCTGGTCATCAAGAGATATTTTTGTTATGATTTGAGCCTATTAAGGGTAATTTTGAGTGACAGATTCGTTTTCAGCATATAGTCCTCAACCAATTAGAGCTCAACTACAAAAATAGTTGGGGTTAGGAATTCAATAGAAATACTTTTCCACTGATCTTGGTTCATTTAACATAGGCTTTTATGTATATAACAAGACTCACTAGAACAGTGGGCGTATTTGCGTCTTTTGTTAGCGCACCCACTTCTCAGTATTTGTACCTGCTCTCTATTATTAAAGGTTTATACAGTCTTTGGTCTAATACCTGACCAATTTAGTAGATTGAGTTCAGAGTATACAGGAATTCCAAACATAAAGATATAAAAACCTTCCCCAATGATAAATAGACTGGTTTAGATATGATTAAGTTTGATGATTTGCCAGCTGGAAGAAAATCTTGTGGAGTTTCGTTCATATACTCCAGATACTCTGAAAACATGTGAATCTGGGGCAACAAAGATCCTTTGAAAATAAAGCCCTCAGGACACTGGACACACAACCGGAATGTCTCAGGTTCGAATCTCGGTATTGTCTTCGAAAAAGCTTCAAGATTTTACTTGTCAGTAATGATGGTGTGGTGGCAAACAAGGACATTCAGGTAGGATCTGAAAAATGTAATTCATTATCAATTTCCCAAGAAGTTTTTTAACAGTTGGAATTGAAGGAAGAGTACATTGAATGGAAAAAAAAATGTCATAACCTGGCCCCTTGCATTGCACTCTCAACCACAGGAATAAAAAGAGAGTGAGAGAAATTGGGTTTAACCTCCAATCGACTCAAACTTGCGTGTAGGGGTCTTTAGTAGAGGTAGGAAACCAGAGTACCAGAGAAAACCCACAAGTTTAGAGAGGTGACCCCACTCATATCATGTACAACCTGGGAATCAAAACTATATCAGCTGACTCAATGAGAGAGAGAGAAATGAGGTTTAACGTCCATTCGACACAAACTAGGTACTTTTGGGACTAACATATGGTTTAATTTTATTTCAATAATTTGCTTTGCGCGTAGGGGTCTTTAGCAGTGGGAGGAAACCGAAGTACCCAGAGAAAACCCACGAGGTTGGACAGCCGACCCTACTCCTTGTCACGTACAACCGGGGATTCAAAACAACACCAGTTGACTCAATGACATAGCTTATACAACATGCACTTGCTAACTATAAGGCCATCCGACCCAGTCAAACAGAATGTCTTAAGTTCGTATCTCAGCAAAGTGTGAGTAAATCATCCAGATTTAACTTGATGATGCCGTGAGGGCAAACAAGGACATTTAGATGGTACATGAAAGATAGGCTGGCACTGCCAGGCAGGATACGCCCACATTTTTGAGAGATGGATAGAGAACAAGCAATACCGAAAGTGATTTTTCCTACATCATTAAGTCCTGTATTTCATACTGTATTGGGAGCAGCCATTTTGTTGGTCAGTTCCAGTCTGATATTCATGAAATTCGAAGCCGACAATGATTATGGTCTGACGGTACACAACCTAGAAATGTTACTTTTCGTCAAAATCGGATAAGAATTGTGACCTGTAGAGAGTCCACAACCATGATATACCATATTTTTACACTATTCGCGTACAAACGGTGACCATTTCGTCCAGCAATTTTGGTACGATTTTCACGAAATTCTAACTCAACTTTCCTTTCGGTGCAACAGTAATATAATCAGAGTTTTTTTTTAAATCAGATAATAATTGTTCGATAGATAGACAGAGAACAAGCAATACCGAAAGTGATTTTTCCTACAATCAAAGGCCATAATTCATTAAGTTACAATTTGATATGCGCAAATATGGAAAAGAATAAAGATCTTTAGGTTATAAACAAGCATTTCAGGTTTCATCAAAATCGAATTAAAATTGTCACCTCTACAGGGTCCACAACTTTGACATACCATATTTTTACACTGTTCGAGTACAAACGGCGGCCATTTTTTCTGGCAATTATGGTCCAATTTTCTCGAAATTCGAACTCGACCTTCCGTAGGGTGTAACGGTGATAGAGTCAAACGTTTTTTCAAATCGGATAATAATTGTGACCTCCAGAGGGACCATAGGCGATTTTTCGGACAACCAGGGGCCATAATTCAGAAAGTTACGATCCGATATGCGCAAATAACGAAAGGAACCAAGATCTTTGGGTTATAACCATGCATTTCAAGTTTAATCAAAATCGAATTAAAATTGTGACCTCTACAGGGTCCACAACCATGATATACAATTTTTTAACAGTATTCGCGTACAAACGGCGGCCATTTTGTATGGCAATTTTGGTCCGATTTTCCCGAAATTCGAACTCAACCTTCCTTACGGTGTAACGGTAATATAATCAACCGTTTTATTAAATCGGATAATAATTGTGACCACCAGAGGGACCACAAGCTAAAATAAGGCGATTTTGCATATAATCAGGGGCCATAATTCAGGAAGTTACGTTCCGATAAGCACAAATATCGAAAGGAACTAAGATCTTTGGGTTATAACCATGAATTTCAAGTTTCACCAAAATCGAATAAAAAATGTGACTTCTACAGGGTCCACAACCTTGATATACCATTTTTTAACAGTATTCGCGTACAAACGGCGGCCATTTTGTAAGGCAATTTTCGTCCGATTTTCCCGAAATTTGAACTCAACCTTCCTTAGGGTGTAACGGTGATATAATCAAACGGTTTTTAAAATCGGATAATAATTGTGACCTCCAGAGGGACCACAAGCTAAAAAGGGTGATTTTTCGGACAATCAGGGGCCATAATTCAGGAAATTACATTCCGATAGGCGCAAATATCGAAAGGAACCAAGATCTTTGGGTTATAAACATGCATGTCAAGTTTCATCAAAATCGGTTCAAAATTGTGACCTCTATAGGGTCCACAAGCTAAAAACGTGATTTTTCGTACAATCAGGGGCCATAATCCATGAAGTTTTCATCCGATACATGCCAATATCGAAAGCAGCCGAGATCTTTTGGGGATAAACCTATATTTCAAGTTTCGTCAAAATCGGATAAGAATTGTGACCTGTAGAGGGTCCACAATCAAATTGTGGACGGACGGACAGGGGCGACGACAATATACGTCCACATAAAAATGTGGGCGTATAAAAAATGTAATTTATTAGTAATTTCACAAAAAGCTTTTCCGTAATTGGAATTGAAGTAAGAGTACCTTGAAAGACAGTAAACTCCCCCTCCCAGCCCCTTGCATGGCACTTTCAACTACAGAAATAAAACTACAATATGTTAGTACCAAAATGATTGAAGTCAACCCACTCCATTCCATTCCAATTTTTGATTTACATGCAATAACATGACCTTGTTGACCAGGCCTCCTTCAGATCCTGCAGAATATAGCTGTTGGTACATAGATTCTGAATTTGAATAAACCTTGAAGGATCAGAGACGGCCTAGATATGATGTCATATTGGAGACTTGGTTAGGGTAAGGGTTGCAGTTTTCATCAAGGTTCTGAGATGTAAATAGGGCTTGTGCTAACCCAAAGTCTAAACCTAACCCACAATCCACATATTACGTCATTTGTGCTAACCCAAAGTCTAAACCTAACCCACAATCCACATATTACGTCATTTGTGCGAGACCGTCTTCGATCTAGTGTACTCCAGAAAGTAATACTTCGCTCCTGCAGTGACTCAAACTTGGGATCGTCCACATGAGCTTTGTAGATAACAAGCCGACTAGTCGAGCAAGACCCCCCCCCCCCACCTCGTACTGATAGGTACAATAATGCCAATCCCAGGAGATTGTAATAATTTTCAGTGGAAAGTACCCAATTTGCAATTTCATTTCCATTATCATTTGTTGATTGAAAAATTCCTCACTCTTCTTCCTACGCCATTATAATTTGACTGCATAATATAGCTAATGGCGATGTTGTAAGGTCAGAGGGGAGGGAGAAACATTATGTTTACTTTTGACCAAAGTTGATAAATAGAAAACCTTAGTTTGGTATTTCCTCACCCATAATCTAATTATGACATTTCAGCTGATCTATGTAGCCTAGGTTCAGAAACTGAAATCATACGCACTGGCCTCTTACTCAATATTCTCGGCACAAACTTGAACTTTTGTTTTACAAATTGTCAGCAGACGACCATATTTGTTTAAATACTAGTCATTCGTAAATAGTGGAAAGGTCATTTGCACACCTTTGCAGATCAACACCTTTTTAGGTTGTGATTATTTCTCAACAGAAAAAAAACCCATCTACCATGAATTCATCATTTTAGAGAATTCTTTTTCCAGAAAATTTAAACTTTTGTTTTACAAATTGTCAGCAGACGACCATATTTGTTTAAATACTAGTCATTCGTAAATAGTGGAAAGGTCATTTGCACATCTTTGCAGATCAACACCTTTTTAGGTTGTGATTATTTCTCAACAGAAAAAAAATCCATCTACCATGAATTCATCATTTTAGAGAATTCTTTTTCCAGAAAATTTAAATCTTGAGGTGATTTTCACTGATCAGTATCTGAATCTGGAGTTCTGTATTTACTCTCAGGATTTACATTGAAGGTGTAAATATTCAGTAGAAAGATTTACAATCTGACCAGAAATAAAATGAGCAGAAAGAATTTAATCTATATTTGGATTCAATCAGATTCGATTCCATCAAACATGCATACTTCTAATGTGGAACAATAAAAATTAGTTATATCTATAGACTTCCAGCCTCCAAATCAATTAACACATAAAATCCAATCAAATTGAAAATTCTATTCTTAACCCAAATCAATTTGGAGATGCTTTCCTTGCCTAGCAAAATACAAAATTTGAATAACATTTTTATATACCAGTACACCAACTTGCTTTAACTGAATATGTCAGAATAAAAGATGTCTAAATTTTGACAAACTTAGCTATACGGTATACAGAGCAGTACCCAATTAAAAAGACCTTTAACGCACTCACTTCTGCCAATTTTAGAGCATACACACAATAATTCAAATATTTAAGTGATAAATGTTTGGTTTATTTAAAACACTTTTTTCTATAGGTCATTGACTTACAAACTAAACAAACTGTTTTTTTAAAATAATAAAAGTCAACAAGTATGAAGTTTTATTCACTTCTCTAAAAAAATATTCTGCTTGTAGCGAAAACATCTACCGGTAATATCTGTTAATGTCTGCTCGAAAACAAAGGATTATTTTAGGACTCGCATGGTATAATTTCATTCAAATAATTCAGAAAAATGCATGGTCCATGTAAGTGGGGGGACTAGAAATCCCAGGGAGAATTCACAAGGTTAGGAAAGGGACACTATCCCTTGACACAAATACAGGATTGGCTGGAATCACAACACTTGCTTGTACCGGTGACTGACCTTATCATCTGAAGTACATGTGTTCCAATAAAACTGTTTCAAGTGCAAGTGTTTTGACAAAGAATGAATGTTAAGTACAGATAGATGGATTCATGTAAATAGTTCTCTTGAATTTAAAAATAGGTTGCCAGGCAACGAAACATACGCCCACACAGCAGCCAAATCGTCCGGGCAGTCAACAAGAGTTGTCGCATATTAAGGAATTATCAGAAAATCATTAGAATTAGTTTGGTTTTTATAATCAAACGTTTTTTTTTTTTAAAGCAGATAATAATTGTGACCTCCAGAGGCACAACAAGCTAAAAAGGGGTGATTTTTCGTACAATCAGGGGACATAATTCAGGAAGTAATGACCTGATGGGCGCAAATATCGAAAGGAACCAAGATCTTTTGGTTATAAACATACATGTCAAGTTTCATCAAAATCGATTCAAAATTGTGACCTCTATAAGGTCCACAACCTTTATATAACATATTTTCACACTATTCACGTACAAACGGCGGCCATTTTGTCCGTCAATTTTGGTCCGATTTTCACAATATTCATACAAAACCTTCATAACCATGAAATGGAGATATAATCAAACGGTTTTTTAAATCGGATAACAATTTTGACCTCCAGAGGTACCACAAACTAAAAAGGGCGATTTTTTTGGACAATGAACCACTGTGACCCCCCTAAATGAGGGGCCATAATTCAGGAAGTTACGATTCAATTGGCGCAAATATCGAAAGGAACCAAGATCTTTGGCTTATAAACATGCATGTCAAGTTTCATCAAAATTGGTTCAAAATTGTGACCTCTATAAGGTCCACAACCTTGATATAACATATTTTCACACTATTCGCGTACAAACGGCGGCCATTTTGTCCGTCAATTTTGGTCCGATTTTCACGAAATTCGAATTCAACCTTCATAACCATGCAACAGTGATACAATCAAACGTTTTTTTAAATCGGATAACAATTTTGACCTCCAGAGGGACCACAAGCTAAAAAGGGCGATTTTTTGGACAATCAGGGGCCATAATTCAGGAAGTTACGATCCGATGGGCGCAGATATCGAAAGGAACCAAGATCTTTGGGTTATAAACATACATGTCAAGTTTCATCAAAATTGGTTCAAAATTTTGACCTCTATAAGGGTCCACAACCTTGATATAACATATTTTCTTACTATTCACGTACAAACGGCGGCCATTTTGTCCCTCAATTTTGGTCCGATTTTCACGAAATTCGAAACCAACCTTCATAACCATGGAACGGTGATATAATCAAACGTTTTTTTAAATCGGATAACAATTTTGACCTCCAGAGGGACCACAAGCTAAAAAGGGCGATTTTTCGGACAATCAGGGGCCATAATTCAGGAAGTTACGATCCGAATGGCGCAAATATCGAAAGGAACCAAGATCTTTGGGTTATAAACATGCATTTCAAGTTTCATCCAAATCGGTTCACAATTGTGACCTCTACACTGTTCACAACCTTGATATAACATATTTTCACACTATTCGCGTACAAATGGCGGCCATTTTGTCAGTCAATTTTGGTCCGATTTTCACGAAATTTGAACTCAACCTTCATAACCATGTAACGGTGATATAATCAGACGTTTTTTTTAAATCGAATAACAATTTTGACCTCCAGAGGGACCACAAGCTAAAAAGGGCGATTTTTTGGACAATCAGGGGCCATAATTCAGGAAGTTACGATTCAATTGGCGCAAATATCGAAAGGAACCAAGATCTTTGGTTTATAAACATGCATTTCAAGTTTCATCCAAATCGGTTCAAAATTGTGACCTCTACACTGTTCACAAGCTAAAAAACGTGATTTTTCGTACAATCAGGGGCCATAACCCATGAAGTTACGGTCCGATACATGCCAATATCGAAAGGAACCGAGATCTTAGGGTGATAAACCTATATTTTAAGTTTCATTGAAATCGGATAAAAATTGTGACCTGTAGACTGTTCACAAACAATTGTGGACGGACGGACGAACAGGGTCGACGACAATATACGTCCACATGAAAATGTGGGCGTATAAAAATATTGGAGCTTTAGCTAATAATCTGTCTACAGCACAGGGTACTCTTTCAATATTCAAATGGACGAAAATGTTGTGGAAAACAAATAGTACCGATACTGTGATATCATATAATGTACCAGTAAATAATAAATTTATAGATCGCTCAAAATACCATATACTATATACTGCTTGCTGTATGGTACCATTGAATTGTCATACATGGACCTCAAAATAAGAACATACTTTTCCATGCCAGGACATCTTCCAGTACCATGTTTAAACCCGGAACATCATGGTTGGTGGCTTGGAGCCATACTCCATGAACCACTGTGACCCCCCTAAATGAGGGGCCATAATTCAGGAAGTTACGATTCAATTGGCGCAAATATCGAAAGGAACCAAGATCTTTGGCTTATAAACATGCATGTCAAGTTTCATCAAAATTGGTTCAAAATTGTGACCTCTATAAGGTCCACAACCTTGATATAACATATTTTCACACTATTCGCGTACAAACGGCGGCCATTTTGTCCGTCAATTTTGGTCCGATTTTCACGAAATTCGAATTCAACCTTCATAACCATGCAACAGTGATACAATCAAACGTTTTTTTAAATCGGATAACAATTTTGACCTCCAGAGGGACCACAAGCTAAAAAGGGCGATTTTTTGGACAATCAGGGGCCATAATTCAGGAAGTTACGATCCGATGGGCGCAGATATCGAAAGGAACCAAGATCTTTGGGTTATAAACATACATGTCAAGTTTCATCAAAATTGGTTCAAAATTTTGACCTCTATAAGGGTCCACAACCTTGATATAACATATTTTCACACTATTCACGTACAAACGGCGGCCATTTTGTCCCTCAATTTTGGTCCGATTTTCACGAAATTCGAAACCAACCTTCATAACCATGGAACGGTGATATAATCAAACGTTTTTTTAAATCGGAAAACAATTTTGACCTCCAGAGGGACCACAAGCTAAAAAGGGCGATTTTTCGGACAATCAGGGGCCATAATTCAGGAAGTTACGATCCGAATGGCGCAAATATCGAAAGGAACCAAGATCTTTGGGTTATAAACATGCATTTCAAGTTTCATCCAAATCGGTTCACAATTGTGACCTCTACACTGTTCACAACCTTGATATAACATATTTTCACACTATTCGCGTACAAATGGCGGCCATTTTGTCAGTCAATTTTGGTCCGATTTTCACGAAATTTGAACTCAACCTTCATAACCATGTAACGGTGATATAATCAGACGTTTTTTTTAAATCGGATAACAATTTTGACCTCCAGAGGGACCACAAGCTAAAAAGGGCGATTTTTTGGACAATCAGGGGCCATAATTCAGGAAGTTACGATTCAATTGGCGCAAATATCGAAAGGAGCCAAGATCTTTGGTTTATAAACATGCATTTCAAGTTTCATCCAAATCGGTTCAAAATTGTGACCTCTACACTGTTCACAAGCTAAAAAACGTGATTTTTCGTACAATCAGGGGCCATAACCCATGAAGTTACGGTCCGATACATGCCAATATCGAAAGGAACCGAGATCTTAGGGTGATAAACCTATATTTTAAGTTTCATTGAAATCGGATAAAAATTGTGACCTGTAGACTGTTCACAAACAATTGTGGACGGACGGACGGACGGACGAACAGGGTCGACGACAATATACGTCCACATGAAAATGTGGGCGTATAAAAATATTGGAGCTTTAGCTAATAATCTGTCTACAGCACAGGGTACTCTTTCAATATTCAAATGGACGAAAATGTTGTGGAAAACAAATAGTACCGATACTGTGATATCATATAATGTACCAGTAAATAATAAATTTATAGATCGCTCAAAATACCATATACTATATACTGCTTGCTGTATGGTACCATTGAATTGTCATACATGGACCTCAAAATAAGAACATACTTTTCCATGCCAGGACATCTTCCAGTACCATGTTTAAACCCGGAACATCATGGTTGGTGGCTTGGAGCCATACTCCATGAACCACTGTGACCCCCCTAAATGAGGGGCCATAATTCAGGAAGTTACGATTCAATTGGCGCAAATATCGAAAGGAACCAAGATCTTTGGCTTATAAACATGCATGTCAAGTTTCATCAAAATTGGTTCAAAATTGTGACCTCTATAAGGTCCACAACCTTGATATAACATATTTTCACACTATTCGCGTACAAACGGCGGCCATTTTGTCCGTCAATTTTGGTCCGATTTTCACGAAATTCGAATTCAACCTTCATAACCATGCAACAGTGATACAATCAAACGTTTTTTTAAATCGGATAACAATTTTGACCTCCAGAGGGACCACAAGCTAAAAAGGGCGATTTTTTGGACAATCAGGGGCCATAATTCAGGAAGTTACGATCCGATGGGCGCAGATATCGAAAGGAACCAAGATCTTTGGGTTATAAACATACATGTCAAGTTTCATCAAAATTGGTTCAAAATTTTGACCTCTATAAGGGTCCACAACCTTGATATAACATATTTTCACACTATTCACGTACAAACGGCGGCCATTTTGTCCCTCAATTTTGGTCCGATTTTCACGAAATTCGAAACCAACCTTCATAACCATGGAACGGTGATATAATCAAACGTTTTTTTAAATCGGATAACAATTTTGACCTCCAGAGGGACCACAAGCTAAAAAGGGCGATTTTTCGGACAATCAGGGGCCATAATTCAGGAAGTTACGATCCGAATGGCGCAAATATCGAAAGGAACCAAGATCTTTGGGTTATAAACATGCATTTCAAGTTTCATCCAAATCGGTTCACAATTGTGACCTCTACACTGTTCACAACCTTGATATAACATATTTTCACACTATTCGCGTACAAATGGCGGCCATTTTGTCAGTCAATTTTGGTCCGATTTTCACGAAATTTGAACTCAACCTTCATAACCATGTAACGGTGATATAATCAGACGTTTTTTTTAAATCGGATAACAATTTTGACCTCCAGAGGGACCACAAGCTAAAAAGGGCGATTTTTTGGACAATCAGGGGCCATAATTCAGGAAGTTACGATTCAATTGGCGCAAATATCGAAAGGAACCAAGATCTTTGGTTTATAAACATGCATTTCAAGTTTCATCCAAATCGGTTCAAAATTGTGACCTCTACACTGTTCACAAGCTAAAAAACGTGATTTTTCGTACAATCAGGGGCCATAACCCATGAAGTTACGGTCCGATACATGCCAATATCGAAAGGAACCGAGATCTTAGGGTGATAAACCTATATTTTAAGTTTCATTGAAATCGGATAAAAATTGTGACCTGTAGACTGTTCACAAACAATTGTGGACGGACGGACGGACGGACGAACAGGGTCGACGACAATATACGTCCACATGAAAATGTGGGCGTATAAAAATATTGGAGCTTTAGCTAATAATCTGTCTACAGCACAGGGTACTCTTTCAATATTCAAATGGACGAAAATGTTGTGGAAAACAAATAGTACCGATACTGTGATATCATATAATGTACCAGTAAATAATAAATTTATAGATCGCTCAAAATACCATATACTATATACTGCTTGCTGTATGGTACCATTGAATTGTCATACATGGACCTCAAAATAAGAACATACTTTTCCATGCCAGGACATCTTCCAGTACCATGTTTAAACCCGGAACATCATGGTTGGTGGCTTGGAGCCATACTCCATGAACCACTGTGACCCCCCTAAATGAATTATCAGCAAAACAGACCACAGATATTAATAGATAAAAATTCAACAGTTTAATGGCTTTATCTAGATTAGCTTTACAACTTTTCTGCACAGATTGGGCTAATGAAGGCAGTTTTACTACTTGTTCACAATATGTGCAGACAACAACGACATTTTTTTTATCTTCATAAAGCAGCGAGAAAGAGAGTATTTGATATTAGATCTTTGTTGTATAACAACACAACAGTGACAAGCCATTTATACTAACACAACAAGAACATGTTAAAAGTTTCAATTTTTATTCAAAATCTTTGTTGGCATTTTGATCTTTTTTCTCGGCTTACAAGTAAACTGTTTCGAATCTGCAGATTGATTTAAAAATCTTTAAATATGTATTCCTTAGACAAATATGGAGAGTCAAGTTTAATATTCACTCAGCACTCACTAGATCTTTTGTGAACTAACATTTAAGGTATATTTTTATATCAATAATCCGCTTGAGTGCAATTAATGCACTTTAGAACCAGACTAGGATCAAAACTTTGACTGGCGACAGACTCGGTGTCCTCGAGCCATTCAAGTTCCAAAACCACACTTCTTAGAAGATTAACAGCATTTCTTAAATCAATGGCCATCCAACAACCCATGACAATAAATTAGAAAATTAACAGCATTCTTAAATCAACATTTCAAAATAGGCATTTCCCTTTCAACAAACTAAACAACTTGCTAGAGTTTAAAACAGATTCAATGATTATTGTGATCTGTAGAGAAATAACTTAGAAAGAAATGTTAATATTCTGATTAGAACAACTTAAAAACATGACACATGCAGAGATGGATAAAGGAAGTAAGGGACCCCCTATACCCACACACCAACTTATTTTTTCTCTCCATTTTACAGTAATATGTCCCAAGATGTACCTATTGACAAATTAATTTACTCTAGGTCAAAATCTTCCAAGTCTATAGATATATGTTTATCCTTGACTTCAAAGCTATGTTAATATATCATCTTGTGTAGACTAGATTTGATATGTAAAGAAATAAAGGCAAATTCTTCTAAAACACTACACAACAGTTTGTCTTATCTTTAATAATCCTAGTTTTAACAAAGCTTTGTGTACATCATGGTTATTCCTCATCATTCTTAACAAAACATACTTATATATAAAGATAAACATTGTTCTACCATTTCTAACCATTTTATGTTCTCTTTAACAAATACGCGGATATGTCTTTCATAAAAACACAATTTCTTTGTAGTAAAACGCAGTCAATTTCAAAGCATAAATATAGTCAACCAGTGTGAGAGCTCGACACAGTAGGATTTTGGACAAAACAGTCACTGAGTGTTAAGTTCTTCCATCCTTAAAAAAGTCAATTCATCTCTATATTCCCTTCTACCCAAAAGGCACAAATATAAGATAGGTTGCTATGCAGCAAAACATAAGTCTACAATAAAACAGCTATATCGTCAGAGCATGTGTATATATAGTAAACTAATCTCCAGTCTCCCGCATATTGATAACTAGAGCAACATTGTCAATTTCTCCAGAGCAATAAGCTTTAAATGAATATCTGCAATTGTTTGAAAATCAACTGGCTTCATTTGCTTCATAATAATTATCATTACAAATCATTTTCAAGTCAATCTGATAATAACTTTAGCTGATAGAATGTTCACAAGATGTTGTCAGGTTATCAAGAGCCAAAATATGTTGAAATTCAATGAGTTTCTTTGTCTTAGAACAACACTGTATAAACATAAATGCATCTGTATGATATTGATATCCTCTAAAGTGTTCATAAACAATTGTGGACTGGGTGACAGACAATAGTGACTATATTTAGCAGAAGCAGTTGGGGCTCTTTTTAAGAATTAAACAGGTAATCAGACTTCAATTTCATTCTCGAGACCTGGATAATATAATTGTATCATGTTGTATCTGACATGGTGAATATAAAGTAACACAATATAAATGTATACATTATTTGATGTTTGCCCTAATAGTATGTAATGTAGAAGCTTAGAATTTGTATATATGATGTTGTGATGTTTGCATACTGTGTGTTATTATGTAGTAAATAAAAACTCACCATTATCTCGACTTTCAATGTCATTGTTGTTGTTATTGTTGTGAACATTATCGAAAACACCTTGAACACTAGGTCGAAATTTCTTGGGAGAGAGAATAGTCAATGAACTACTATGTGAAGGGTCATACCCACTGTCCAGCTCACTATCAGCTAAAATGCAAAATAAAAATCTAGTGAAAATTAATAAATAAAAAAGCAATTAACGGATATCCTATCCAGTAGTAAAATAGTTTCAAAAACTATGATTTTGTTGGAGTAATTTTTAAAAACAATGTTAATAGCTGTACAATACAGCACAAAAAAAAAAAACCCAACAAAAAGAAAATTAATAGAATTCACCAATTTTAAAAATAAAAGTCAACAAAGTAAATATATAACAATTCTGTAGTTTGTTTTAAATAGTCACAGCACTATATTATTTCTACAGAATTAAACAAAGAAAATCTGTATAAATCTACAGAAAAGTTCAAAATGCAGCCACTATGAAATGATGTGTCAAGGGAGACAACCATTTATAACCCTCATAAATTATCTCCCTTTAGTCTTCAAGAAAATGGTTAAAAAGCCCATGTTCAAAGAAAGTAATGAACTTTTTCAGTGGTAGAAACAAACTGATATTTACTTTATTTAGATTCTTACAAGGATATTGACTGATGGACTGGTTAAGTTATAATATATAAATGACTTACAATAACTCTTTCTCTTGTAGAAAGTTCTTACAACCTTAGCACTTCCGAAACGTTTAAACTTTCTACTGACACTTGAATAAAACCATTCACAAGATTGTCTCTTTAAATCACTGAAATAAAAACCTGATAGTTGGGGGCCATAGGATGAGCAGATGTAGTAGAGGGCCATGGAAATGTTTTGGTACCTATACATTTAGCACTGAAAGTATTTCAATCGCTTTGTGTCAATATAGACTATTGAAATATGTTGATTTGCTATTATGTATTATTTCAATTAAAATGGGATATGTTATGTACAGAAAAATATTTTGTTTTAAAATATACTATTCAAAAAAAGTAGGCGATATTTGATTTTTAAGTGTTATTAAAGTCACCTAATGAAACTGACGAAGAAACAAATGACAAAATGAAATGAAGTTCATATTCATCGATTTATTCCAAATGATCGTTAGACTAAGTAAGGCACAGACTGACCATTATAAGGGTAAAATGATACCCGGGGTCAAACAGCAAAGTTACCACAGCATCACAACAAAGTCAGTAACATGTAAATCCTCCTCTGTTTGCCAAACAAGCATTGATCCGACGTGGCATACTCCCAATGAGACGTCTAAGGTCATTTTGGTCCAGATTGTCCCATTCCTGTTGCAACGCAGCAGCAAGTTCTTGGACATTGGCAGGACGTTGTTGACGTTGACGTAACCTCTGTCCAAGCATGTCCCAGACATGCTCGATGGGGGAGAGGTCGGGACTCAGTGCTGGCCAAGGTAATGTGGTGATGTTCTGTTGTTGGAGGTAACCTGTAACGATCCGGGCCCTGTGACATCTTGCGTGGTTATCCTGGAAGATGAAACGGCGGCCATGACGTCGTGCGAACGGCACAACATGGACTGCCAAGATGTTGTCCCGGTAGTACTGGCCTGTAACACGCCCTGCAACAACATGTAAAGCCGTTCTTCCAGCAACAGTGATGCCTCCCCACACCATAACAGAACCACCCCCAAATCGATCATGTCTGATGACGTTAACGTCTTGGAAGCGCTCGTTTCGACGACGCCACACCCTCCTACGTCTGTCCAAAAAATCAACAGTGAACCTTGACTCATCTGAAAACATCACATTGCTCCAGCGTCGATTATCCCAGTGTTGACGATCCCTACACCAACGACGTCTTGCCTGAATGTGATGATCTCTCAAACAAGGGATCACGCGAGGACGTCGGGCGCGAAGGTGACCCCTATGCAGTCGATTCCGAATCGTCTGGCCACTCACTCTCACACCAGTGTCTGTTTGAAGACAAGCGCTGATCTGATTTGCTGTGATGACACGATTTCTCAAGGCCAAGGTACGGATAAATCGATCCTGGGCTTGAGTTTTCGCCCTTGGTCGACCTGAGCGTGGTCTGTCCTGTACAGATTGTGTATCACAGTATCTGGACCATAGCCTGCTTATGTCAGACTGAAAAACATTCATCGTCCGCGCCACAACCGCCTGTGTTGTGCCGATCTGTAGCATGCCAAGGGCACGTAACCTTTCATTTTGGGTAAGCCGACGCATATCAAAATTTGTTTTCTGGTCACTAAAACAATTAAACTGATGTTTCCACCGTGGAATTCAATACCACAATGACTGTAACATTCAAAGTCAGAGTCGTGCAAATCTTGGGTTGGACCCCCATGATGATCCCAAGCATCACCTGCATTCCATGCGGTAGCTATTGGTGCATTTGGGCGTCAAATGTAACTGGAAATGTTTCTTCTGTTAGGTTCTATAGTGACTTTTTTTGTAGTCATTTGCATAATTTAGTATTATGCCCCCAAAATCAAATATCCCCTACTTTTTTTGAATAGTATATGATGCAGAAGTTTGTGGATAGCCTCATAGACAAGTTAGGGAAGAGCTTCTGGTCCAGAGCATTTATCAAAAAGTCTGTGATACCTTTTATAAAGAAATACAAACATCGAGTCAATTGAATTCAAGCTTCTTGATTGACAATGAACCTGAATGAAACAGTCTCAAAAACAGGATATGCACATTTTTAATATGTGGGTAACAACTAGAAAAGTTTCAATATATTCAATTAACTAAGTATTTAAAAAATTGAGCTCATAAATTGCAAATTGTTTTATTCAAAGTTTTAAAATATGAAGAGCACAACTTTTTTTGTTGTAACAATTATGATAAGTTTCCAGACAATCCATTAAATACTGTAAGAAATCTTATTCCACCAATTGATTTCATGTACTTTCAATGACAGTATCATGCCATAATACAGTCCATTTGAGATATGGCACATACAGATACAGGATTGACAGGACATGAAGTGGTTTCAGACTAGTAATTATCCCATCATTGACTTTGATGTTGAATCCATCACATTTAGGCTATTACCCTAATTCATGTATATTTACTTTGTCATCATTCTGCTGGATAAACATTAATATTCACCAAAACCTGGCAGAAAATGGACATTCTAACAATTCTTTGAACAAAAAATGTCAATAAAAGAAATCGAAAGAGAATAGCTATAAAAAGAGACACTGCATTCTCACATCAAGAGATCAGTGGAAGCAATTACTAGACTTTCTCCGTGTGCAAGTTCACGAGCAAAAACAATGTTCAGACAGCGAGGAAGATCATCACAATTTGATTGACAAAAAAGGAAATAATGGATTCCATTTGAGATAAATAAAATAGCTATTACAATTACAAAAGATCCACTGAAATGGATTGTTTCTGGTGTATTCACAAGTTTATGTAAGAAATAATTCTACCAAATTCTATCAGAATAAAGTCTGAGATACAATGTCGACTAATTAAATCTACTGAGCATTTCCTAATTGTTAAAGATTTTTTTATTCGAAAAATTGAGAAGGTAAATGGCCATATGACCACATTTTCTATTGTTATGTGAAATCTGGGACTGCCATGTTATAATTTTTGCAAAGTTTAAAGCTATCCATTTCGTGAGCTCTAAACACATTGAGAAACATTAAATTCCCATAACTCTCAAATCTGGTTTTTAAATTGGGGATTTAGTTGGATTTGAATGTTTTCAATACTGCTTGCTTACCCATGGGTTGGCAATGCATGAAAATGATCCAGTGGCAGTTGGAATTCAAGAAACAGCAGACCAAAATACTGCCTTCTAAAAAAAACTCTCCCATTTACGTTGTATAGATAAGCATAGAAAGGGTCTCAAAATGAAACTTCCATCATTTGCTATTTCTATGATATTTTCAGTGTTCACATATACATAATCCAACAACTTGAATTATCAAGGGAAGTCAAAAATGGCATTACACTTAATTAGTATTTACTCAAGATAAACTATAAATTATCCAGAGGCTGACATTTCAGAATGGATTAAAAACACTGATCACAAGTCAGCACATTTTTTTCATTAAAATTTATGAATTGGTGAGACAATGAGTGATCGATGGTCACTCAGACAGGGAGACGTTCGCATGCAGATTACGGATGTGACAACAGTCTGAACTATACCCATCACGCGCCATCGTATTGTACGGCCTTGACAGACAAAAAAAACAGGTCTGATGGCCATAGAAGATAGCATTGTATTGTGGTCATAATAATGGAAGTCAAATTTATCTTCACATGAAGTTAAAAATACTATGATGAAAAAATGTTTTTCTAAATCTTCCTGTTTTTTGGGGTTTTTTTTTCTTCTCTTTTCATGTAAATGTAATTTAACACTTTGCTGAATATAGGTGGCTATTTGTGTGGGTTTATACTATAAGTATGTACATTTTTTTGGTTAAATAAAAGAGAACATATTTTTTTATTATTTATGTTCAAATCCTGCTATATAGAAATATAATCATTTACACCTCCCCACCCTAGTATATTAAGCAAGCATCTGGTTTTATCAAGGTACCACCCTTCAATTGTTATAATACTAAAGACTCAATCTCAGAACAAATGGCACAGTTTAGCCTACTATTCATATTTTTGTTTTTAACAAAAGTTTCTTTAACAAAAAATCCTATCTTATAGCAAATTACAGTTTCCTTTTCTACTCAGTTTGTTAACGATTTTGCCCTAAAAAATTATAACATAGATTAGCATTTATATTTCATGTTTCATGCTAGGTGAACACCAGCAGTAAACAACAATTCAGCATAGTTTTTTTGTACATTGTTGAAATATTTCTACTTCTAGTATAACAGGATGTAAAAAAAAAAAAACATTGAAATTTTTCTACTGAGGCTACGAAATTTGTTCGGGTTTCAGTTACAGGATGTCAAAAAAAAAACCCCATACATCCCTGTCATAAACATAGATGTAGATCAGTCAGGGCCCTAAGAAAAATAAACCAGTAGCAAAGGTGTCTAGCTAGCTCTAAATTCACTCTAAGGTAACTTCAGGAAATCAGATAGGATTTTAAAGAGCATTTTTAATGTGTCATTGTCATGTCTGGAAAGATCATCGATATGTATCACAATAAATGCAATATTTTATTTAAAAAAAAACAAAATCCGGTCTGTAAAGATCATCGATATGCATCACTACAAATGCAATATATCATTTAAAAAAAACCCCACTAAATCCTGTTTAAAATCTAAAATAAAACCACAACTAACACTTCTATAAAAAAAAAAAAAAATCCAACGTGAGCTGAGAGGACAGACTGACAAATGAAATAAAACCCATCAATAAATACTTGAGGGTGCAGAATATATTTGTGTTAAATTTCGTAATAAATTATACTTACCGTTGTTCAAGACAAAAATTACAAGCGTAGCCTCGAAACTCCGAAAAGTAGGTTCTGCAAGCTTTACAAACATAAAACTCACAGAATCTACAAAGTTGACGTCTGTTAAAAATGAAGCCAAACGTCTGAAAACATCTAATACAACAATTTTCATTAAATTTCTTTTTTTCTGCAAGAATAGTTGTCTTTGTCTCCTCTTGTTCCACCTTTTCTTCAAGTTGACTGAAAAATAGAATAGGCAATCTGATTAAAATATCCATATAAATTATGTTCCGTTTTTTGTATACTTTTTATGGGCACCACAAATATAGATTTACACTTGCCAGTTTTCATTATTCATGAAATGTATTCTGTTTTATTTTGAGTTTTTAGTTACAACACATCCGCCCTCCCACCCCATTTATAGGAAATATATACCTGTGCAATTATTATTTCTACACTGATATGTTAATTTTGTTTCTTTGTTCTTATCATTTCAAAAATTTATTTTAACATTTTATTGGCATTTACTTAATTAGTCACTGGACAGAGTAATAAAAACACATAATTATTGAAAACAGTTTTTATATTTAGGCAACCTTTCGAAGAGTATTCTCTCAATGTTATCAAGCTAAAATAGCATCATATTATTTGCCTCAGATCTGTAATGCTGATTTAGCTCGATAACGTTGAAAGAATACCCTTAGAAACATCGCTAAATACTAGTAACACAAGTATGTTCTATTGTTTAATATAAGATATATCAATTACTACCGGTAATTAATGAATTAATGTTATTTTTCATGAAATTTTAATAAATAAAAAACTATTTCACATTTCTAACAGTAGTTTGGTTATTATTCAACTGAAGGATATTAGAAAAGGTGGGACATAAAATTGATTTTTTATTTGCTCGAAATTATGAAACCTATCTCTTTATTGTTTATCCCATTTAATTAATGCCAAGTAGGAATTTATTATGTAGAAAACTAAGCCAAACTGGCACCAATTTCATAGAGAGTTTTCAAATGTCATTAGGACTATAAAAGTACAATTTGCTATTAAATTTAATTAGTTGACATTTACGGTATAGTGGAAAGTTTTGTTGAGTTTTTTTTTATTCTAACAAGTTGTGTGGAATTTAATTAAGATATTCTACAAGAATGTTTCCAAAAAATGGTGGGGATAATTCCTAGGCTCTTCCACAACAGATAGGCTTTTAAATGACAAGTTCTTGAAGCTAATGTCGGCTTTGCATGGATACTGCTACACATACATTTAAGACCTTGAATTTACCACAATCCAGGGAGATAGATTGAGCCCAGTTTAAACTAGTAAAGCTTTTGTCATAATCCTTCAAATTATGTCATTATCCTTTGAAGACCATTTCACCACTTTGTTTGGGGACTCCAAATATCTTCAAAGAGAATATTACCATCATAAAACAACTATGTGGAATTTTCAGAAGCACAATAAAATGCAGATCACATTTCAAGGTTGTCTATTTATTTATCATCAGTTCATTCATGCAGAGTACATGAATTTACTAACTTAATTACAAACTCTCGTAATAACACCTAAATATTTCTGTTACTGAACCTAAATATAAATGTTGTCTGGGTCTACACAAGAGAAACAACAGATTTTGTAGTTCTAATGTGAATCCTATCATAGTGTCAGACATTTCTTTCTCATTATAGATACAGTGTCAAGGATAATTATCATCTTTAAAACTTGAGCAGGGTTGGGTAACCATTACCAAATCTAATATCCTGTTCACTTTATTTTAGGTACAAAATGTGACTAAATTATGAAAACATCTATTTTTATGGAATTATGTCAAATGAATGGAGAATTATGAGACATGTTCAGTAAACTTCAATTCCCATAACAAATATTTCCTTTATACATTTAGCATATAGCATTCTGAATAGACAAGACAGGTTAAATTGTCAATCACAACAGGTCAAATCATCAATCAAAATCGCTTAATTGGTTAATTAGTCAATTATGGTAGGTGTATAATCAAGATTAGTTATAGTCTATCCTCAGTATAATCAATATTTTCATAATTTTGACAATCCATGTAGGACAATGTAGCTGGCCTACATACGGACACTATGGTTCTGAATACAGTGATCAAACAACCACAGTTGTCTTCTTGCCATGAAAACACATATTAGATTAACTTCATTTCTTTTTCACCTGCTTAATGAGGCCTACATATATGCAAAGTTGAATATTCTTCAAACATTTGAGTTAAATCTCTTCTATTTTACCATAAAATGAGAAAAAAGTTTCCATGAACGAAGGTAATTGAGGATTGTGGAACATGTAGAAATGAAATCAATAATGATGGGTTGTTGTAAAGTGAGTTGTTATTCTGTAATCAAGTTGTCACAATCCTGCAGGAAATAACACTTCATCAACATTAAATGATAACAAAAAAAAACATGGTGGCAAAAGAATGCTTGACAACTGCAACTAATGAGAAGTTTAATGTTCTGAACAATAGACTTGGTTAAAATAATGTAAAGATAGGTTGCTATGGAAATAATAGTAGTCATTATTCACAGCTTCTATTCACAAGTTTTTATTCACAATGTCAATGTCTGTCTCATCTTTTTATCTGAATTCACCTAGTGTTTTTGATCTACCTAAAAGTACAAATAGAAAATCGAGAGAACTAGAAATGGGGTTTATCGTCCACTCAATCATTTCAGTAATAGGATATAGTTTAATTTTATTTCAATAATTCTCTTGTGCTTAAGGGTCTTTAGCAGTGGGAGGAAACCGGAGGACCCAGAGAAATCAGATTTATCGTCCACTCAATCATTTCAGGAATAAGATAAGGTTTAATTTTATTTCAATAATTCTCTTGTGCTTAAGGGTCTTTTAGCAGTGTGAGAAAACCGGAAGACCCAGAGAAAACCCACAAGGTTAAATAGAAAATCTGTCATGCTGGTTGAGATACATTTAATTTCCCACCTATTTTGTATTCTTCTCAATAATTAGAACTACTGGACATTTCAAAGCAAAATAAAGTGAATGTACGTAACATTTCAAAGATATTATGATATGATAATGTGTCTTTTTAGGCCATTCTGGTCACATTCATTACCTCATACAAATATTTTACCTTGGTTACAGAAAGTAACTCTTTAAAAAATTTTGAATGAAAGCAGATGTGTACAGCTTCAGTTATCTAGTACTCAACCCTGACAAATGTTACTGGAAAACATAAATGATCATATTTTCCTATAAACAGGTTGAGGAAATAAATTTAGTGCCTGCAAATATGATCTTTGTGAGTAGTCATTTAGACAAAATAAAAACACAGAAATATAAACCCCCACCCATTAATATACAATTTGAGAGTTGGATTTTCAAGAAGTTCAGCAAAAGGAGTTTGATATTTAAATGTGCGTATGATAGGTCTACACCTTGATTACAAATGCATTCACTTTTACTTTTTATTTTATTTTTTGAAATGGAGGGAGAGAGGGAGAGAAATGGGCTTTAACGTCCACTCAACACAAACTAGGTCATTTCGGGAGTAACATATGGTTTAATTATATTTCAATAATTCGCTTGCACGTAGGGGTCTTCAACAGTGGGAGGAAACCGGAGTGCCCGGAGAAAACCCACGAGGTTGAGAAGGCGCCTCTATCTCCATGCCACATACGCTCACACCAGGGCTCGAAACCACAGCCGCAAGCCAGAGGTGACAGGCCCGCTAGAGTTCGAAGTGCGGCACTCTATACCACTAGGCCATCCCAACCCCCCCTTTTGAAATGGAACAATCAAGCTAAACCATAAATCAAGAAGACAGTAAAAATACATACCCAAGTCTGGCCTTTTCCTTTTGTCTTAAATCAAAATCTTTTTGGATAACCTGAAGAATTTTCTCACATTCTGCATCAGAGAGATGATCTACATTTACTCGTCTGCCCATGATGATGATCAAATCAGCGAGTTGGTTAAATTATGATGAGTGAATTGAGAGTACTTATATACCTTATCAGTAATTACAGCACTTTAAGTTATTCAGCAACACAATTTTAAAACTCGTGTGGGAATTAAACTAATGAATACTTTAACACTTAATTCAGCACATCTTTCCATTACGCTAGTTAGCACTCAATTCTTTGTAGACCTACTGCTTCACAAATTTCGGAACTCAACTGAAATAATCTAAAAAGAGAAAAAATGCAATAAATCAGCATTTACAGTTGTATTACAGAACACAGAATATGTAAGTTAGAAATAGATTGACATGATTTTGTAAGAACATGAATCAGTATTAAATAGAATATGCCAGTTAGAGTGACATGATTTTGATAGAAATTTGTCTGCAGGTCAAATCATTGTTTGAACATGTGTGTGTATAATAATTTCACTTTTTCATTTATTCATAGAAAAATGAGTATTTGGGACTAACATATGATACAGTTTTACGTCAAAAATTTTGCTTGTACCTCAGATCTTTTGCAATGTTCGGAAAGTGTAGGACCCAGAGAATACCCTCAACATTAGACAGGTGCCTATCTATTATTATAATCTTTTTTAAAAACAAACACAACATAGACTATCGGTACTCTCACATCAAGAAACTCAATCTTTAATCTTATATTTGAGAACGACACATTATCTACATTTTTGAATACAATTTCTAACCGTAAGTACAGAATATATTAACAATATTCAAAGTTTATCATGTTAAATTTCTTAGAAAAATTTCAACAGCAAAATATACTACAGAGAATACAGATCATCATTGAACCAAATAAAGGTTAGGGGATAAAAATGCAGAAACCACATCTCTAGCAGAAATAAGTTCAGCATCCATTTTTTTTTTAATTCAATCTGACAATTCAATATGTAACATTCAGAAATAAATTTACCAGTATAGAATCGAAATGTTATCAAGGGAATTTATATTATTTACAAAATCAAATTGTGGCCATGTCAAAACCCAAAGAGATTATTTTCCTTAGCAGTAGCAACCAATGGAGGCTTGCCTTCCTTCAGTATCGCATCACAAATCAAATGCATAATTTTGACCAACTCTGTATGATAAATTCCACCAATGCGCAAAATGTACAGGCTAACAACGAGACCTTAAAAAAGAAAAGCATAACGAACTATTGATAGTCTACATTATTACATTTAATCAATTTAGTAGAATTATTTATCAACAGGAGGCAAGTCTCACAGTAAATTTGTGGAGAATAAAACTTGGAACAGAAGACACTATCAAACAGTAATGCCCTTCAGGAAAATAACACTTAAATCTGTCTTCCTGTTTATTCTTTAATAGAACTATATATATCCAATACATTCATAAAGCAGGAAACAATCGACAAAGTAAGTGCAAAGAAATTATCTTCTTTATTGTCTTAATCCAAAATCTGTCTTCTTCTTCAGTCTATAATAGAACTATATTTATATCCAGTACATTCATAAAGCAGGAAACAGTCGGCAAAGTAAGTACAAAGAAATTATCTTCTTTATTGACTTTTTCCATAATGGGCTTTTATATTTTAAAGAAACATGTAAAATTTGTACCGATCTGTCAATATAATCAATCAGTTTGTTCAGATCATTGTTACTTTTAATTGTGAAGATTTTAACATACAAATAAACTCGCTTCCTCACAGACGGATCAATAGTTAAAGAAAGGGTGAGCAAACTAACGAGCAGTTCCATACGGTATATGTCAATACAGGCGCTTATCAACTATAAAATATGGCAATTATTGTTCGGTTCTGCACAAGTGCTATTTTATTACAGAAATCTTTCTGATTTATTGTTTCTTATGTAAACCAATCTAATCCTTTGTAAACTTACATTAAGTGGTTGCTATGGTATTTATTTTCATCATTATCAACTGCTATAGAAGCAGATCATACAAAAACACCCCAAACAAATGCATGTCATCTGATGAAATAACTAAACAAAACAATATATAACATATACATTTATTATTCATTATGTCAATTGTTAAAGCTAACCATGATCAAAGGTTCTTTCAACATAATTGTCTGATTTTATGGGAAACATTTAGTATTCAATTCTATCTCCTGATGACAAATCTGAAAGAAATCAGTGCATGTATCTGATCATGCTAAGATCAAGTAGCACAACACCTTTGACTTTACTAAATAATTAATGTCATAAAACTATCAGTTTACCACCGATCAATTGGAATATTATCGAGTATTAAATCTCACGGTTCTACAAAATTATTGATGCCTTCCTGAAGATCAACAATTTTGCAATCTGATTAAAACACAGATCCTATTTTGTTTCGTTTTATATAGTTTACAGAATTGTGGGCAATACACTAGTAACATCAATGCCGATTGGTTAATCAAATGTCTGATATCATAGGGTCAAAAGTCACTCATATGACCTGTGATGCGACCTGGTTAATTCTGTGTGGAAATCTTTCACATGGCTGACTTTTTTAAACTGTACCTTACAGAAACAGCTATAAACAATTTTGCTTTTGACAGATGACAGTACCTTTTGCTATTTCGAGAAACGAATCAATATGATCCCATCACTAATCAAAATAACACATCAGAGAAACTTTTACTTAAATCAGCGTGATACCTGTTTTATATCAATGGTAATCTAATTTCTCCTAGTCGCATTAACACTAAAATCATAACATGGTTCAGGTTTAATTTGATTATCATTAGCTGTCAGTGGAATAAAACGATCAAAATAGATTGGGTAATAATAAAGCACAACTCTGTCTTAATACAATGTATTTATCCTTAATGTCACCTAAACCTAATGTTGTTTACCGGTTCAACGTGCTTTGATTCATGTTCACACTAAACAAGGGCACACTTCTTGAAGTGCACTGCCCTTTATATTTTTGGTTATTACTGACTGTTTTTTATTTCCAAACTGAACACCTGGTACCACATTCCAGATGCATAACGGACACATGTTTTTCGTGTATATAATAATTACTCCAGTAAAGAAGCCTAGCTCCAGATCAGTCTAATTTTATACATAAAGAGAAAATATAAGAATTTCAATGAAGTCTAAACGACAAAAGGCATCACCTGTTACATTGTTGTTATTTGAAGACATGTTTGCAAAGAAATACTGAATGGTTCCGAAATGTGCTCTGGAAACAACATGATAATAGACTAATTTTATGCCCCCCCCCTCCCAGAAGACAATAACAATTTCAAACTAGACCTGCATGCAGGAATGACGGGTTTCACTGGTGCCACGTCACTTTCGGTGCCACGTTACCCTTAAACATATGTCACTTCCGATACCAATGAAACCATCAAACAGGTTTCCACATAAGCATTGTAAACATCAAATAAAATGGACGAAGAATCAACCAAATCCAGCAATATCAATTCATTTTATATATATGTTACTTGTAAGTGATCCTGGCAAAATTTCATTACTTCCGGTGATAATGAAAATGTTCAATTAGTTTTATGAAATCAGAAATGGCATAAGGCAGCATAATGGCGAAAATTGTATGTAAATCGAATGAGAATTGCCACTTTTATAGACCAAAAACCTTGAAAAGTGACTTGTAGAAAATCGTCTATTTCTCGGCAACCGTACACGATAAAAACTATCTTTTGGTATCTATATGATCGTATTGGTTCAATCCATTTGTTGATTGGAATCAAATATCATAATTTGAGATATATTACAAATCAGACTCATTTGAAAAAAATGTCTGTTTTGAAGGCTAAAAATACAGTTTTTGCCAAAATGACATTACTTCCGGTGATACTGAAAATGTTAAATTAGTTCTATGAAATCATAAATGACAGAAGATATCATATGGTGAAAATTTTATGAAAATCGAATAATAACTGACACTTTTATAGACCAAAAACCTTGAAAAAGGACTTAAGGAAAATCGTCCATTTCTCTGCAACCGTACAAGTTAGAAACCATTTTGTGGTATCTGTATGATCGTCTGGGTTCAATCTATTTGATCAATAGAATCAAATATCACAATTTGAAAAAATTAACAAATACGACTCATTTGAATAAAATATTGTTTTTTGAAGGCTAAAATTTAAGTTTTGAGCAAATGACGTCATTTCCGGTGGCAGCGCAAGGGGTAAAATGGTTTGACATAGTCCACTATGGCATTAGGCATCCAATGGCGAAAGAAAATTGAAAATCGAATAATAATTGATTCTTTTACAGCCAAAATTACGTGAAAAGTGACTCATGCAAAATTGCCTATTTCTCGGCAACTGCTTATATTACAAACTAATTTTCACATACATTCTCTTCGTATGGATTATAGCTACAAGTTTATAAAAGTTACGTAAAAATATTTTAAAATCTGAAAAGCCTGAATGAGTTGTAAATAGGTCAATTTTACGCCTTTTTTCACCTCTTAATCCAATTTGCTAGAAAATGAAAAAGAAATTAAAAAAACTGCTTCCGACATTTTTTGCGCCTTTAAAGGACACACTCTTTGAGTCATATAATTTTTCAAAAAAATAATATTTGTTTTCAAAAAATGTACCTAACTGTCAAAATTGTAGTTTTTGGTAAAATTATGCCACTTGCGGTACCGACAGATAACACTTCCGGTAATAAAAAAAATGACAATTGAGACAACGAAGCATATGAACTTTGTTTTATACAAATCGAACAATAAAAAATTAATCTAGGACTGAAAAACTGAATTAGCCAATGGAGGCCAAGGAAAATTACTGAGACAAAATTTTTTAACATTTTGGCACAAGTCAGATGACTCTTTAATTCTGTGCACAACACGACTAAAAAATATTCATAAATAAAAAAGTTTTTTGTAAAATTTTAAATTTCCGAAATTTGGCGCCTAATATCTTCGAAGATTTGACGAAAATCAAAAATCAAAAGTAGCGCAGCTATGTGGTCTGTCTCCGGCTATGCCAAAATGTATCGAAAGTTAAAATCCCATGATTATTGTTAAAATTACCGCAATATTTGTAAAAACGATAACTTCGGTGATTTCGGACATTTCGCATTGTCGCAGAACGTTCAAAATAGCTTTATCCTCTAAGTCACACCCACTTTCCCAGTAAAACCGAAGAAATCGTAACGATGCGACACGTAGTTGCTGAGATCTACTCAAAACAAAAGAATAATAATAATAATAATAATAACTAGACCTGCATGCAGGAATGACGGGTTTCACTGGTGCCACGTCACTTTCGGTGCCACGTTACCCTTAAACATATGTCACTTCCGATACCAATGAAACCATCAAACAGGTTTCCACATAAGCATTGTAAACATCAAATAAAATGGACGAAGAATCAACCAAATCCAGCAATATCAATTCATTTTATATATATGTTACTTGTAAGTGATCCTGGCAAAATTTCATTACTTCCGGTGATAATGAAAATGTTCAATTAGTTTTATGAAATCAGAAATGGCATAAGGCAGCATAATGGCGAAAATTGTATGTAAATCGAATGAGAATTGCCACTTTTATAGACCAAAAACCTTGAAAAGTGACTTGTAGAAAATCGTCTATTTCTCGGCAACCGTACACGATAAAAACTATCTTTTGGTATCTATATGATCGTATGGGTTCAATCCATTTGTTGATTGGAATCAAATATCATAATTTGAAATATATTACAAATCAGACTCATTTGAAAAAAATGTCTGTTTTGAAGGCTAAAAATACAGTTTTTGCCAAAATGACCTTACTTCCGGTGATACTGAAAATGTTAAATTAGTTCTATGAAATCATAAATGACACAAGATATCATATGGTGAAAATTTTATGAAAATCGAATAATAACTGACACTTTTATAGACCAAAAACCTTGAAAAGTGACTTAAGGAAAATCGCCCATTTCTCTGCAACCGTACAAGTTAGAAACCATTTTGTGGTATCTGTATGATCGTATGGGTTCAATCTATTTGATCAATAGAATCAAATATCACAATTTGAAAAAAATAACAAATACGACTCATTTGAATAAAATATTGTTTTTTGAAGGCTAAAATTTAAGTTTTGAGCAAATGACGTCATTTCCGGTGGCAGCGCAAGGGGTAAAATGGTTTGACATAGTCCACTATGGCATTAGGCATCCAATGGCGAAAGAAAATTGAAAATCGAATAATAATTGATTCTTTTACAGCCAAAATTACGTGAAAAGTGACTCATGCAAAATTGCCTATTTCTCGGCAACTGCTTATATTACAAACTACTTTTCACATACATTCTCTTCGTATGGATTATAGCTACAAGTTTATAAAAGTTACGTAAAAATATTTTAAAATCTGAAAAGCCTGAATGAGTTGTAAATAGGTCAATTTTACGCCTTTTTTCACCTCTTAATCCAATTTGCTAGAAAATGAAAAAGAAATTTAAAAAACTGCTTCCGACATTTTTTGCGCCTTTAAAGGACACACTCTTTGAGTCATATAATTTTTCAAAAAAATAATATTTGTTTTCAAAAAATGTACCTAACTGTCAAAATTGTAGTTTTTGGTAAAATTATGCCACTTCCGGTGCCGACAGATAACACTTTTGGTAATAAAAAAAATGACAATTGAGACAACGAAGCATATGAACTTTGTTTTATACAAATCGAACAATAAAAAATTAATCTAGGACTGAAAAACTGAATTAGCCAATGGAGGCCAAGGAAAATTACTGAGACAAAATTTTTTAACATTTTTGCGCAAGTCAGATGACTCTTTAATTCTGTGCACAACACGACTAAAACATATTCATAAATAAAAAAGTTTTTTGTAAAATTTTAAATTTCCGAAATTTGGCGCCTAATATCTTCGAAGATTTGCCGAAAATCAAAAATCGAAAGTAGCGCAGCTATGTGCCCTGTCTCCAGCTATGCCAAAATGTATCGAAAGTTAAAATCCCATGATTATTGTTAAAATTACCGCAATATTTGTAAAAACGATAACTTCGGTGATTTCGGACATTTCGCATTGTCGCAGAACGTTCAAAATAGCTTTATCCTCTAAGTCACACCCACTTTCCCAGTAAAACCGAAGAAATCGTAACGATGCGACACGTAGTTGCTGAGATCTACTCAATGCAAAAGAAGAATAATAATAATAATAATAAGAATAATAATTTTAACAAAAACAATAGTGTTTCACACAAGCTTCGCAGTGTGAAACCCTAAAAATCTACTAAATAGCAAAAACACCAGCACTTTAACATGCAACTGAGGAGCATCCAAAGTTTTATGCAAAAATATTGAAAAGTGCTTTGGAACAGGCGGGCAGGAAAAGAAACCGATTGTTACAATATACATACATCCATTTATTTGGGGAGATAATGATAATATAAAAAGTAACATGGTTTATATATGTTGTTATTATAGTGGTAATAAATTAACGTTGGTCATAATAAATTAATCAGCTTTTAATCATACTAATTGCTTTTTATTCATGGAAATTTAAAGGAGTTAAATCTCTAACATTTGGTACTTAGAAATTGATACAAATGGGTCGCAACGCATATAATTTTGTAATAAGAATGTATATAAACGGATTTATATTCAATAGTTTCCGTTTTACTCTATAATTTCAAATCAGTTATGTTCTGCGAAATAAGCCAGTAGTCTCAATCGAATATAAATTTCTAGTGTCTGGTTATTCCAGTCTACATAGGTCGTTTGATTTGGTTGAAATTAGCCTAGCCTCGCCTCGTTCCTCCAGTCTCTTGTTACAACTGAGGCTGAAATGTTTTATGGTACACGATTCGTTAACCAATGGTAAAATGTTTATTTTGTCTTAAATATTGGATATCGGAAGCCCATCTGTTTCTAGCAAGATCACAGCATCAATGTTGATTTAAATTGACAAATAATTCGTGTTTTCAATGTTGAAAGATTTTGGGTGATATTGAGTTCGAGACTTAGCTACTTCAACAATCTAGCAATTTTAAAGCTCTGTTATATAAAACACTACCAATAAATAGAGGTCTATTTTACAAATGGTTAAATTATTTGTGAGAGCAAATAGTGCTGGAGTTCAATTGAAGAGCATAAACTGTTCGCTATACACCTGATCCCAAAAATTTACTATTTTCCTGTGACATTACTTGCTTATTATTTGCAGTTGATAAAACAAATTTCTTATGCAATAAGTTAGATGTTAATCTGATTTTTTGACACATCCATAATCCTTTTACATCAGACTTAATCCTTTTATCCTTCATATTATGTTCTTGTCATGCCATCAAAATTGCAAACTATTTTGAAGATTTCTGTTTTCCCAATTGTTTGGGTATTTTCTACAGTCAGTCTTCCATATTTGTCATATTGCAGACAAATTAATCAAACTGTCATTGCTAACAACTTTGTTGTTTGACTTTGCATAAAACTGAAATCTCAATTTATGATTGTCACAGAATGTTATCTACTTGATATCTTTAACCTTCCGATTATCTCATAAAATTGAATGACATTAAACATAAAAATATTGATTTCATCATGATAAGTGATCACTGCTCAGTGAATTCAGATTTCAACATTTCTGATTTCCGTTCAATATAAAAATCATTATTAGGCAGACAGATAAATTATATCCCTCGATACCCATTTTGAAACATGATTATGTATTTAGCGTAAATATCTCAAATTTCAGAAAAACTGAACATGGAAATCGTTTTGAGATTATATGTTTACATGTCTGAATAACTACTGTCAGAACTGGAGTTTATGCCTTCAATAGATATTGACAATATGGCTGGTTTGTTTTTTTATTAATTTTCAAATTAGACTGTTCATGTAAAGTAAAGTAAGCTACAAACACATTATTTTTAAATATTTTTTTTTAGCTTTTAGAACAGAATTAAGAAATGAAAATCTAGAAGATTATAACAAATAAATTGAGGTTAGATACCAATTTGGGCTACATGTTCTTTGACAGAAATGAAATATCCTTCAGGAGATCAGTTTTTCTGAGCTTCAAGTCTAATTCACCAGTCAGTCAATCATCACCTCCTTATCAATAATTAAGTTAAACAGAAATAAGAACTGATAATGATCTAGAGAGACAGAGAGAGATACAAAGAAATTGGAATTAACATCCACTCAACACACACTAGGTCATACCGGGACTAACATATGGTTTAATTTTATTTCAATAATTCACTTCCGTGCAGGGGTCTTAGCAGTGGAAGGAAACCGGAGTGTCATGAGAAAAACCCACGAGGTTGGCCAGGCGTCCTACTCCTTGCCACGTACAACTGGGGAATCAAAACCACGCTAGTTGACTCAATGACAGGCCGAATGATACAGCGCGTGCACGCTAACCATTCAACCATCCAACCCCCGCTAGTGATCTAGAAGATTAAAACAAAAAACTGAGATTAAATACCATTGTCAGCCACATGTGACATGCATGTCCATGAATTGAAATGAAATATCCTTCAGGAGTTCAGTTTCAATCCAAATGACTAGTGAAAGTAATGTGAACTTAACATGAGCTAACTCTTTGTAGAAATGATTGATTTTAATAATCTTTTGAATATATAAAGTCGCAGTGGGACCACAGTAATTCTGTTTAACTGCAATTGCTGCTTCTGTAATGCATATACTAAAATTGCTTAAAGAGTTGGGAGTTTAGAGAGTCTATGCAAAAGCCTTTTTAAAACTGCAATTTAAGTTTTTAGCCGATTTTCTGTTTCAACCAATAGCTTTTTTTATTATGGATTATATTCCTTTTCAAGCAATTAAAAACATTTTGCTGATATTAAACACAAGAGACTAAAACCAGAAGCAATTCATTTTAACTCACAAGTAAAAATGTTACAATAAAAATAATTGAGCTTTTCAAGATGATCATCATAGTGACACAAATGATCATCATAGTGACACCACTGTGAATGTATTTGAATCCAGAAGGATTAACACTCTGAAGTATTTTCATACCATATGGCATAATAAGAATCATCCTGAGACATTCCCATCCTCTTTGTAGACATTTACTTTTAAGTCTATATTTTTTTCTTTTTGCCTTTAAAACAAGCCAACAGTGAGGCTGATGTCCCCCGCCGAAATCCCAAAATAAATAGACGACACATATTAATTAATCGCACATTTATTTTTTTCAAACATATCGAGCAATGAAACTGTACACGAAGTGTCATCCCAAAGTGTTTTTATAACGAAAAATGCTAAAACCAACGAAAATATGAAAATGTACCGTAGATTGACTTGGCCCCTCTGGCTAAGGGAAAGGGCCCTCGTGTCCAAGTCAATCGTTTCTATACACTGTTACTGTCGAATCCATTACTGAATGAGAATGCAGTCATTGTATTGGCATAAAAATCATCAATCAAGATGAACCTAAGTTATCTTGTCCCAAAGTATCAACAAATCAAAATGCTTATCTCTGCTTACCCTAAGCGGAAAATGCTCATCTTCGAACTCCATCAAGGTATTGACCTAATAAGCATATACACCAAGTTTGAACATTTTAACTCAATTAGAAGGAGAGTTATTGTGTTCCAAAGTCTCGACTACTCTCGACCAATCAAATTGCGTATCGCTCTGCTTACCTTGAGCAGAAAATGCTCATTATCGAACTTAGTCAAGGTATTACTGTAATGAAACTATACACCAAGTTTCATCACTCTCACTTAATTAGAACTAAAGTTATCGTGTCCCAAAGCATCAACCAATCAAATTGCTCATCTCTGCTTACCCTAAGTGGAAAATGCTCATCTTCGAACTCCATCAAGGCATTGACCTTATTAGCATATACACCAACATGAACATTTTTACTGAATTAGAAGAAGAGTTATTGTGTTCCAAAGTCTCGACCAATCAAATTGCGTATCGCTCTGCTTACCCTAAGCGGAAAATGCTCATCTCCGAACTCCATCAAGGCATTGACCTAATAAGCATATACACCAAGTTTGAACATTTTAACTCAATTAGAAGGAGAGTTATTGTGTTCCAAAGTCTCGACCAATCAAATTGCTCTGCTTACCCTGAGCGGAAAATGCTCATTATCGAACTTAGTCAAGGTATTACTGTAATGAAACTATACACTAAGTTTCATCACTCTCACTTAATTAAAACTAAAGTTATCGTGTCCCAAAGCATCAACCAATCAAATTGCTTATCTCTGCTTACCCTAAGCGGAAAATGCTCATCTTTGAACTCCATCAAGGCATTGACCTAATAAACACATACACCAAGTTTGAACATTCTAGCTCAATTAGGAAGAGAGTTATTGTGTCCCAAAAAGTGTGACGGACAGACGGACAGACAGACAGACAGACAGACGGACGGACGAACCCATTTTAATAGTCCCCCAACTTTCTTCGAAAGGCGGGGGACAATAATTATACAGGAAGCAGGAATTCACAGAAGAACAATTTCTGGAATCCAGTGACAATTTTGAGAGAGAAAATTATATACTTGCATGTGCCTTAAGGAATTGAATGTGATACAGTAGTGACTCGATAAAGAACTTACCTCATTACAGATGACTTGAAGATCAGTGATGACAGTATAATTATATATCAGTAACACAACGATGTCTGATTAAAAGACAATGACAGACGACAATATAACACCAGAACACATCAAATAACACATACTAACTTTTTATTCATGGTAAATGCCAGAGTGACATTTAGATATTATACTATGAGGACGTAAGATTGTGTAAATTGATATAAATATACATGAATAAATATAATTCGTATATTCACCATTTGACGATATAATGGTTTACCTACTTCGATATAATCTGTTTATTAAATTTTGAATAATTATCATATTATTATTATGTGTAGGAGGACCAGAGACATTAGAAAAATTTGTTGTTGAGATCATTATTCCAATACAAACTTATAGCCATTTAATGTTTACATTAGTTTCTATGTGTATTTCATAAAGTAATAATAATTTTGCCATCATCATAGGCCATTCTTTATGAATGTTTATTTTATACTTAGATATATGCTTTATTGAAGTGTGTTTATTAAAATAGTAGACGTACACATGTTAGACGAAAACAAAAATTCTGTTAAAATTAATTAGCAGGGGCGACTACAAAAACTGTTAGATATTTGAACTCCTCAAATAAGAAAAGGTATTAATTGTTTGGAATGGTAAATAAGATTTTAGATTTAATCGACAAAAATAGATAACCATCTCTTAATGTAAATTCGACTTATGTGGAACCACACGATGGGGGAGGGAATAAATTTTATAACTTTTCCCACCAAGTACCAAACGGGCTAGAAAAATATATAGTTTATATTCATTTATACTTTTATAACAATCTCTATTACATTGATAAATAACTGACCAATTTTCGTTACTGTTGGTATTCTGGATAAAAACACAAAAGCTCTAAAGGGTTATTTGGGTTTAAGCCAATAGTTTATATACATATATTCAGTTGACACTATTGTTATTTACAAGTACAGTTAATATTTATCATTGTAATATACCCTTCATATAATATGTTAAATTCTTCACAAGACCAATATTGCTGCCCTAAAGAACACATAATATATAGTGTCCTATCACAAAACAGGGCAGGGACAAACTGTTGTCCTTCTTTAGTTTTGCTGACAGATAAACCCTGCACAAGATGCTACTGGTGCTAGATCAAACAATGGTTGAATACAGATTAAACATAATCAAAGAGATAGTTATTTTCAAAAATCCTGTTTCAAAAGTTATTGTAATCGATTAATTTTTAAAAATCCTGTTTCAAAAGTTATTCTAATTGATCAATTCAAAGTTAGGTCTTTTTAATTAAAGTTTGTATTGATTTCCTACTGCACTGCCATTTTGATGTATAACTGATATAACAAGCAGTTGCCATGGAGGATAGCCCCACATTTTGCTAGAGATGGACAGAGAACAAAGTAAAATAGCATGTGTTAAAATCAACAAGATCTTTTTATTCTTTCATCATAAAGTACTTCTTCCACTTCCACACAGCGTGATAGCTCATAAATCTGTAATTATTCTACATAAAGAACACTTATCAAATCTTTTTTTGGTCCTGTCTAAATCAATTTCGTCCAGTGATGTGTCCAGCATAATAATAGGCCAATTATTAAATATGGACATGAAGCTTGTATAATACATTTTGACAACTTCATTTCCTTTTTTACATCTCGCTTATTAATATGACGTCTGTAAATCCATGACGATAACTCAAAACATCTTATCAATAAAAGAATCAACACCAAATAGATGATATAATTCCGTCTGGCTGCCATGTTACATTAGAGACAACCAAGATTGGTCACATTATTTCCGTTGCATCTTTCTTGTAGATCATTTTTTTTTTCATTCTGAGTGAAGCCTTTATCATTACAGATCCTGGACTCTTCAGAACAATGGATGGTTAGCCTGGTCCTAAGATCCATCCAATGATTTTATATTTGTTGTTTATTTAATTTCTTGCAATGTCTATGTAGTTTGTCTTATCTGCAGGACTGTCTTTGTTGTTTTTGTTTTGTTTAAAGTGCAGTCCTCCTGTACTAACTAATAAAGAGGAAATATGCTAGAGCAGGACATTTTGCTGGCTTCAAAGGCCATCATTCTGACATTTATCACATGACAAGCCTATAATCAACCTTCTATACTTTTGAACAGCTTGCATATTGAGTGGATTAGACAATGTCTGACTTATCTGCACTAAAAGCTTATCCCCCACCCCACCCCCTTAACAAAACTGAAATTTTCCAAAAATGTCTGACTGTCGAAAAGTGGTCTGACAATAGAGTTTTATACAGCTTTTTATTCTGATATATTAATTTTAATTTGAAAGTAGTACCATAATACTATTTCAATTACCTGATAAAAGTATACCCATTTATAACTTTCCTCAGAATATTGTAATTTGACTGAAAATTTCAACATATTTATTCATTATCATGATCTATCTTTGAATTATAGTTGCAGGGACGGACTAATCTGACTCTATACATGTATCTTGCATAATACATCTTTAAGTAGTATTTTCTGACTTTAAAGAAATTCACAAAGTGAGTTTGTGTTGGGGATTATTTACGCCATACAAGTGCTGGCACCAATATTGTTGAATGGTCTATATTGGATAATTGAGCAATTATTTTATTAACTGTAATTTAACGACAAGCCCTCACTAATTAATACTCATATAAGAGGCAAGTATATTTGTAGTAGGAAGATCAAAATAAATATTATAAACCTTATGGCAAACCTAAAATTTCCATCTGAGGGCTCATTTCCTGGGATTACAAATGACTGAAGTAGCAGCTCTGATTAGCTCTCCTCAGGACCTCGGGTCCCCCATTTTGGGGTCTCCAAATGGCTTAGGTTCAACACCCTCTTTTCCCCAAAAAATAATATTTATCATTGCTAGAAAGATGTAGCTGAACACTGAATGACATCCTTTGTGCAAATCTATATTAATCAAAGGCATTATCAATTTGATTTTTAAAATGTAGGATTTAGGGTTTTTTATGTTTAAAGACTAAAAAAACAGAATGAAACAAATTTTAAAGGAGAGTAAAATAATTATAAAAGAAAGATTATGAAAGAGCTTTGTTCTAAATAGCAACAGGCACTACCTCAGTACTTGATTAATGTTTCTTAAAGAAATACCAGATTGTTCATGAAATCTCCTTTTGATTGACAAATTTCAATTTTATAACAAGCATGATTATTGTATCACCTCTACATTATAACTAAGCTTCAGATAATCGTACAGGACTAAGATAAAGTTTTCTAAAAAGATAGGCTGGCACTGCCAGGCAGGATACGCCCACATTTTTGAGAGATGGATAGAGAACAAGCAATACCGAAAGTGATTTGTCCTACATCATTAAGTCCTGTATTTCATACTGTATTGGGAGCAGCCATTTTGTTGGTCAGTTCCAGTCTGATATTCATGAAATTCGAAGCCGACAATGATTATGGTTTGACGGTACACAACCTAGAAATGTTACTTTTCGTCAAAATCTGATAAGAATTGTGACCTGCAGATAGTCCACAACCATGATATACCATATTTTTACACTATTCGCTTACAAACGGTGACCATTTCGTCCGGCAATTTTGGTACGATTTTCACGAAATTCGAACTCAACCTTCCTTACGGTGCAACAGTAATATAATCAGAGTTTTTTTTTAAATCAGATAATAATCGTTCGAGAGATAGACACAGAACAAGCAATACCGAAAGTGATTTTTCCTACAATCAAAGGCCATAATTCATTAAGTTACAATTTGATATGCGCAAATATCGAAAAGAATAAAGATCTTTAGGTTATAAACAAGCATTTCAGGTTTCATCAAAATCAAATTAAAATTGTCACCTCTACAGGGTCCACAACTTTGACATGCCATATTTTTAAACTGTTCGCGTACAAACGGCGGCCATTTTTTCTGGCAATTATGGTCCAATTTTCTCGAAATTCAAACTCAACCTTCAGTAGGGTGTAACGGTGATAGAGTCAAACGTTTTTTCAAATCGGATAATAATTGTGACCTCCAGAGGGACCATAGGTGATTTTTCGGACAATCAGGGGCCATAATTCAGGAAGTTACGATCCGATATGCGCAAATATCGAAAGGAACCAAGATCTTTGGGTTATAACCATGCATTTCAAGTTTCATCAAAATCGAATTAAAATTGAGACCTCTACAGGGTCCACAACCATGATATACAATTTTTTAACAGTATTCGCGTACAAACGGCGGCCATTTTGTATGGCAATTTTGGTCCGATTTTCCCGAAATTCGAACTCAACCTTCCTTACGGTGAAACGGTAATATAATCAACCGTTTTATTAAATCGGATAATAATTGTGACCACCAGAGGGACCACAAGCTAAAATAAGGCGATTTTGCGTATAATCAGGGGGCATAATTCAGGAAGTTACGTTCCGATATGCGCAAATATCGAATGGAACCAAGATCTTTTGGTTATAACCATGAATTTCAAGTTTCATCAAAATCGATTTAAAAATGTGACTTTTACAAGGTCCACAAACCATGATATACAATTTTTTAACAGTATTCGCGTACAAACGGCGGCCATTTTGTATGTCAATTTTCGTCCGATTTTCCCGAAATTCGAACTCATCCTTCCTTTGGGTGTAACGGTGATATAATCAAACGGTTTTTTAAATCGGTTAATAATTGTGACTTCCAGAGGGACCACAAGCTAAAAAGGGTGATTTTTCGGACAATCAGGGGCCATAATTCAGGAAATTACATTCCGATAGGTGCAAATATCGAAAGGAACCAAGATCTTTGGGTTATAAACATGCATGTCAAGTTTCATCAAAATCGGTTCAAAATTGTGACCTCTATAGGGTCCACAAGCTAAAAACGTGATTTTTCGTACAATCAGGGGCCATAATCCATGAAGTTTTCATCCGATACATGCCAATATCGAAAGGAACCGAGATCTTTTGGGGTTAAACCTATATTTCAAGTTTCGTCAAAATCGGATAAGAATTGTGACCAGTAGAGAGTCCACAAACAAATTGTGGACGGACGGACGGACGGACGGACGGACGTCCGGACGGACGGACAGGGGCGACGACAATATACGTCCACATAAAAATGTGGGCGTATAAAAAATCATTCAGAGAGAAACACACAGTTTTATATTCACTAAATATATACTTAATGATGGCATGCAGGACTCAAAAGTTATCTTTGCATTAAGACTTGTGTAAATAGTTACATCTTTTTAAATTTAAAACAATACCTTTATCTCCGACAATTTATTGAAACAAACCTTATATACCCAACAAAATAAATTGAAATTTTTTCCTCTTATTGAATCTAATTTTGATTAAGAATCCCCTAGTCAGATCTACTCCAAATTTGAAGCAACTCTTCTGGATTGTATAGCCAAGAATAATATTAAATTCTTTTGAAGTCTTTAAATTATTCAAGAACAGATATTTAAGTCTGGAGGTGAGCACAAAGTAACGACTTATAAAAGACTGGTGGGATCTTAAAACTGACAAATAAATTGATCTCTGGGTCTGCAGACGACAGCTAATAACTTCTACCACGAGATCTAAAGACTTATGATTTGATAACGGTTTCTGTTGTCTGGCACCAAATTTGCATGGTATTCTTTGAATATGTACATTGTATACTGTACATAATCCAGAACCAATGGTTACAATTATTATCAGCTCACTAACTACAATTATAATTACAATTCTACGATTGTGAACTCAACCATTTTATTTCATTTATAATACATACTCCTAGAGAAAGTTTGTTTTTATTTTTGGCTTATGTCTAAGTTGTCATGTTAACTTCCCCTGCATCCAGATTCTATGTTAACTTTGCTTATGCCATCATTAACTGAAATAACAAATTAGAATTCTTTAGTATTGCCAAATCCAAACGGTTTAGCCCCATAATTGTTGTAAGCCATGGTGGTTCAGTGAAGAAGGCCTTGGATCACTACCATGGGTTGAGAATGTTCCGTGGGATTTTCCAGTGTACTTATCCCTTGTCAATGGTGCAGCGTGTAGGGTCTTGTGTGGAAAAGTGTCTAGTTGTTCAGAAGGTACAAAAAACCTTTGACAGTCAATTGCTGTCTGGGTAAAATTTTCCTCATAAACCCTAAGGTGCATGCCAGTCTTCCATTGCCATATGTTGGTGCAGAAAAGTAGAATGTTAAACCTCATTTCATTCTTTCCTTTACAAGAGTTACCAAACCCTATTAAACAAATCATTAATCCTTAAAAAATTCATAAATATTTTCATAAACAAAGGAAATGGGGTTTATCTTCCAACTGTTCTGCTCCGACTGACGAGGCTAATGAAGACGGGAAGTTGCAAACAGGATACATGTAAGGAGGCTGTTTCTTCACATTCTAGCATTGGATTTGCATTTTTTAACCAACTGTTATCATCAGATACGACTGGAAATAGGGACAGTCGACAAAATATTTGTAGTAAAAAAACATTTTTAAATCCGATGATTGTTATTTGAGGAATTAGAATCCGTTGTGGAAAGGAACATTAGCCCAAAAGTTGGTGAATTAGACATGTTGAAACATTTAGCATCCTAAGCAGAAGATAAATAAGCCAGTGCCACCTATAGAATTAATATACTCAGGACAAATATGTTCAGTTGGATCTGTGAACCAAGTAATAAAATAACTACCGTAAGTCCTTTCAACAAAGCAAATTATCGTGGGAACAATAATTGTCATCAATCATGGAAGTTGCTACACTAACTATTCTTTACGTTTATATTACACCTTTTTTTCCCCCAAAGTCAGCGGTTGTTCATATAATATGTCATGATCTCTTGAGATTTCATCAGCTTACATGATAACAGACAAGTTCTGGTACCAGGCAAATGAAATCAACCATGTTATTTTATAATTGCCTGAATTAGTTAGGCAAAGTCGCCATGGAAACTTTCTGGGCAAAATACACACCAAAATGTACTCAAATTGACTACATAATCTTCCAGCTTGGATGCAATCATAATAAAAACAGGAAAACAAAAAAAAAGTTCAAAAAAGTTAAAAGTGACGCCAGCTTGTTTGCTAGTGAACAAGCCAAAAAAAAGTAATTCTTCAAACAATCAAGGGCCACATTCCAGGAAGTTATGGTCTGATATGCGTCAAAAACAAAAGAGGTTAAAATATATAAACTGCCATTTAAAACCATCATACATGTCCACTATCCTGACTGGTTTCGTCAAATAAATTTTAACTTTTTCAAAGGAACAGTTCAACAGAAACAGGAAACAAATTTGAATAATGATGTCATATGTTGATGACATCACTAAGTTGTAATGGTTGCCCTGTCGTTGGTAACATGTAAGTTCTTCATTTTCTAGAAAGGTGATCTATCACATGAAAATATGATGATACTAAGGTGCCTATACACAAGTTGAAAATCCACAAATATTTAAGAGGAACGGTGAACAACAGGATCCAGTGATGTCTACGAGTATAAAGTTAAATTTTGACCACATAATTGTTCATTTTGACTAAGGGTATTTTTCATCATTTTGATTTACATTCGTTTTGATCATATCCAGTTTTTAGTATCTGGAATTCATATTTATCTAAATATTGAATGAGTTTGAACCATTTTTGGAGGGATATTCCTTTTAGAGATTCAACTTTACAATTGTTGTTTGCAAGGAATTGACAGTTAAAAATATCTACATGTAGGTTATGGCTTGGCAGATGTCTAAATTTTGTTAATAAAAAATTTGAACACAAACCATATACTTTTTTCGTCAAATCCAGTAAAATCAAAATATCTTATTTTAGATACTAGCAAAGATTTACAAATCTGCAATCCACCTGACATGAGTTCTGTCATTTGATGGGCATATCTATTTCAACTTTTGACAGTTTAGTTTGCCAGTTAACCCTTTAGCATTTAGAACACCCCAGCTAGAGCTTTTTATACAGCCATATCACGTGCACAGCTGTCGGTCCAATAATACGGAAAGCTATTGATGCATTTATCTCTAAAGGTTGGTGCCAGTCTAAGGAATAGAGTTTCAGATTGTTTCAGTCTGTCTAAGAATTAATATGACACTTTTCTAAAATTTTCTTCACGTATCTTGATTAGTCAATATTTACATGTACCAAGTGTAAACTATGAAAGGAGATTACAATCAAAATGAAATGAAATAAAATGGGGTTTAACGTCCTACTGGTCTGCTCCGACTGGACTAATTAAGACAGGCAGAAAATTTGCTCAGACAGAAGTGCTACGGTCTACTCTTACATGGATTTCCAGCTGTCAGGGGATCTTTTACATGCATGCCGATGTGTACATACAACCTTGGTTATTTGTCCTATTAGAACGATTAGACAGCTGTCCTTGTCAGATCCTCATCCTGTACCATTGACAAGTGGAAACCAATCTGAAAAATCCTAATGAACTTTCTCGGCCAATAACGGGAGCGAACTCACAACCTCCAGACTAGCGAGCCAGCATCTTACTCACTTAGCCACCGTAGGTCCCGAGATTACAATCATGCTCCACAATAAGCTGCACCTGATATGAATAGTCAAAGTCACAGTCATTCGAACAATAACAAGATTGTTCTAGTGTGACTTATGCAATGTACACCACCTTTTAATAATTGAATATGTTAATTGACTATAACCAACAACATGAATGATATAAAAACTGCAGCATACTGAAATACTTGGATACAAACAATTACAAACACATTCCAACAACTACCTGCATTCCATGAAATGTCACATTAATGTCAAGAAATCAATGGACATGTGAGATACCAAGATGTTTTTTTTAAAAAATATTATTATTAAAGATATTAACTAGTCTAATTGGGATGGTTGGGTTCTATAATGCTTTAGATCATAAGGTCTATCATCAAGTCAAGTGGTATGATTTTGATCCAAAGCTTGTGTATGTTTTCTCTGGATCATCTGGTTTTCATCCAACTGCTGCTTATAAACCCTACGCACAAGCAAATTACTGAAAATAAATGCTACCAAATGTTAGTCCCAAAATGACCTAGAGAAAATATCAAACTCCATTTCTATCTCTTTAACAGGTCTAATTTAATGTCCACATGTTTTATATGTATATTGCACATTATATGAAAGATAATTTAGGTATTTACTCAGGTAAACGCCAGGATCTTGATCAAAATGTTTGGGTAGTAACTGAGTGTGAAAGGGTTGCTTTTCATCGCTGACAAAATATTTCGACACCATGTTATAGTCCTGGTCAAGATCACTACTCTATTTCATCTACTCACAAGAATAATAAACGGAGTGCTGCCATTGTCTTAAGAAAGCCAAATATTGTAGAGTTCCAAGGGTTCAGCCAAATCAATTCTCAAAAAATCAAATCTATTTCATTTACTTTCATGAATAATAAACTGGGTGCTGCCATCTAAAGAAAGACAAATGTTGTAGACTTCCAAGGGTTCAAAAAAATTGATTCTCAAAAACCAAAGGCTTGAAGAATAGGCTTTATACAGGTAAATGTATACCAAGTGAACTTCCAAAACAAATAGCAAGTAGTATAAGGTGTTCCATATTGAATAGACTCACCCTGCTCAAGTTTTAAAAGTTAACCAACATTTTTTATCAAGTGGATTCAGAAATAGAAGTGGCATTAGGTGTTACTAAAGAAGTAAAAAGACCTTGCCTCAAACACAATACAAACTAAAAAATATAATCACTTACATGTAACACTTCAAAATCATCTTAATAATATGCTATCAAACTGCATGTTGTTATGTTATAAACTGTACTTGCCTCCAGTAATCTTTGGTATTATATGCTTCAGTGCTCCCTATCAATAGACTCAGGGCACAGTTTTACAAGGCAGATATTCTTCATTCAGTGCAATACATTATGACATCAAAATTGACACTTTAATACAATATCTCTAATCACGCTAAATAAAACTAGTGATTTAATACATGACCAGTTCTGGTTAAATGAAATAGGCCAACATGTTGATAACTAAATTCGTTTTTCAGATTAAAATTAGATAACATAATGAAGTTATTTTTTTTTCATTTCTATGCCACGAAAATTAACACTATATGGTCTAAAAACACCTTGGTCAAGTTTTATGTTCACACGACTCCTCCTTAAATGAGCCAATGAAAAGATGATTTTTCCTTCAGCAATAATTTCTTGAGCGAATCAAAGTGGCTCAAATGAACTTTCAAAGAGATAACTGTAAAAAAATTGTTAGATCATTCTCACCCAGAGCAGACCTACAATATATCATGTTGAAAATAAACAATTATCTGAAACATTTAAAAGGAATTCTTATACTTATTTCCTCAGCACTCAAATGCTAAAACTCATAAATACATGAAATTTACTGTTTTAGTTCCTATGAAGACAGGAAATTTAAATTCAAAGGTTCCAAATACATAATTTAAACTTCTGTATGGCTACATTTTGACTTATTGAAGCATGTGTCTCAATGGACAGAGATACATGTAATTCGGATAACATTTTGGGAACTAGCAGTGTATAATACATGTAGGCCTACCATGTACCTGTTAATACTATATTTGTAGCCCCAAGGAATCACAATGGATAGAGTACTATACATAGCTTAAAGTTCATTCATTCACATCTTTATTTAGCTTATTTACAATTACTTTAAACATTATTACAGAACTGTATATTGGTAGCCAAGAGCTTAGCCGACAAACCAAAGCTATCACTCTGAATTGGGACATCTTTTCTAATCATTGTCCAGTTGGTGTGATAATTGTCCACCTGAGAAATTTGTCTATTGTTCTATTTGAATACCAGAAAATCCCAACTCGTGTACACTGGAGCTTGAATATAATACTGATGTCCAATGATTACTGTGACACTTAGGAAACATTCCTTTGCACATAAACAGTATAGTTGTAAATATATATTTTTTTAGTCAAATTGATTATTAAGGCCACAATAAATTAACACAGTGTGCTAACCACTGTGTACATGTAACTATGAACGTATCAACAGTAAATATTCGCTTGGCCTCTACTATCACTGAGAGGGATGACATGGGGTGGAGTCAGTTAGCTCTCAATATCATTTTTTTTCTTCTGCATCAAATTCTAAAAAAAGAATTTCAAAAGGTTTGGTTTGGTTATAAAACAATTTTAAAAAATTAGAATTGCTTTTAGTTTAGGAGAAAATTAAATAATTTACAAAAATTATATACATGTAATGTGATATATTTGTATTTTGTATCTTATTTATATGCCGACTCAAAAAAAATTAACCCAGTGAACAACTTTTGAAATCTTGTTGTGCACATCAATTCAGAATTATCTATGAAATTTCAAATTCATATTTGCAAAAACCTGCTTTTTCAATCATTCATCAGGTGCTACGGTGCTTCAGTAACATTAATGTCATTACTCATTTGGGTATGAGATATGTCCCTTTAATATGATTGACAGATAGACATAGTGGACAAGGAAACACCATATTAATGGAGGTGAAAGACAGGAGTATATATTGAATGCACTGGTATATCTACCACTGTATATCAATTATTCTATAAGTATCCTACACTGTAATTATACTGACAATATAATTACAATAAGTGGACTGGTATTTTACATGTACATGATGGAATTCCAAGCAGTTTCACATGGTACACTGTTTGAAACATACTTCAGTAGAGAATTGATTTATAATTTTGCTACTGTATTTTTTTACCTCATCTTTATAAATCTTTGATTTGGTATTATATTTTATATTGATCCACATATCATTTTTTATATTTTGTTATTTGATCTACATCTAGTCTTCTGAGCACTGTATTGTATAATATTCATGACTGAGGTCATGTTCGTTGTAACTGAAGAAATAAGGTAACATCCCAATTCTGGTACCAATTGAAACTACAACACCTGCCTACATGTATTTCAAATAAGTTTTGTTGTCTATCTCAATGTATATGTATAAATGCTACATTAAATGTGATATAAAATAGAAAGTTTCTATTTCAATAAGTAATATAAATAAATAAAAATCTAAATGTACATTATTTCAAATATACAAATTTAATGAAATATGTCTTTGAATCATTAATACAATTCAATTTGTGTCAGGTACTTGTTCCCCCCTCCCAAAAGTTTAACCATTGGAAACAGCACCATAATGCTATGGACAGACGAGCATATTTTTCCCGCCCGATCACGGCGATTGAAATTCGCCAGCGAATCTTTACGGACAATAACGAACGGTCAAATGCAGCAATAATTGTCTTGGGAATGTACGCCACTCTGTGAGTAATTATGTTGATCATGTGACTTGTACAAAATGGCAGCCATTTTGAGATCATGTGATAGCAGAATCTTCGTCGAACCTAAGGATCACACAAGCGTATTTTTAGAGAGATTTTAAAAATTGACGCGATCGGACGAAAAATACGATCGTCTGTCCCCCACTTAAGGAAAAATGAAAGTTTCTCCAATTCTCATGGCCTGATGGAAGTCAAATACCTTTCAATCTTGATAATTGATATTGAACGAATAAAAATAACTTTATATCAGACATATTCATCAATTATAATTTAACTGATACAAAACTTTCAAATTGTTTTATAATTTGATAACTATATTCTCATATTTTACATTAAAATGCCAAATTACATGGATATATCAATATTATGTACTGTTTGAAGAGTTCAACAACAAAAGCTTCCAAAACCTTTGAAAGAACACTCTTGCAGACAATGATTGGTGAGGTTTTATTATTCTAAGATATATTATTTTAATAACAATAACAATGGGCATCAATGGAGGAGCAAGACAGCTTCAGACAACCAATACAGTGGTTGGAATTATTGCAAACATCTTGTCAAACCTTCAAAGGCTAATATCTTCACTTGCAATAGAGTAATTTGAATGAAATTTTCAAATTATTCATTTTACATTACATGTATCTATTATACTTTTGAATTATCATAGCAAGAATGGCTAGCTCTTCAGCTAAATCTTACATAATGTATCTTTAATAATAAATTATCAGGAACTTGAAGAAAAATATCAATCACACTCAATATCGATCACATAAAGGGCACTAGAGGGCCTGTGCCCGACAAAGCCTTAAATAGTGACTGACACTAGCTGTATACGTGCCTTATATCCAGAATTGTTCATACAATAATTAGTCTCCATAACAATCGATCAAAGAAGTACAAGTTTTTAGCTTGATATGATATATGATATATCGCCCACCTATAGAGAGAGACTATACATATATAACAATTTCATTTCACTAAATAATATGCTTATGCATTAGGTTTTTTTTAGCACAAAGCAGTGGAGAAATTACCAGAGAATCCAGAGAGAAAACCCTACTGTGTCCATACAAGTGTGGAATCTAAACCAATATCAGAGCTTGAGACCTAAAGCACACAATATATTCACGTAAGCTCCTACACACCTATAGAACTCGTTTGGGTAAACTAAACCCTTTTCAATTTATCAACCACTTCTCGTGATCTGTAATATGTTTTTATTTTTTTATAATCATTAAAGAAAGTCCCTAGTGTTAGGGTCACAGTTGATAATTCAATAGCTTGAACACATAACAAGTATCCATTAGTTTTATTGGGGTAATCAAGCATGTCCTTCGAAGTGTTTCTGATCATAAAAGATCTTGTGACGTTATTTCAACATATGTTATGGTAACCATTCAGATTAGACAATTTTTCTATTATCATATTATTTACATACAATTATTTAGGGGCATATATTTTAGCCGCCTAGCTGCCATTTTTAAATCCATTTGTTTACACGTATATTGAATACCAGTGTTGACATTTTCACTGTTTCTGATTTTGCTCAGCAACCATTTCAATATTTAAATACAAACAAGGACAGCCGGATATTTTTGGAAGTAAAATGGTAGACATACATAATACAGTCAAAATAAAAGTAAACGGCGTGGAGTTATGGGTCTTATTAACACAATACTTCCATCATTTTGAGACTAACATATAATTAAGATGTTCTATGGCCGATGTCCAATGATATGAATGAGAATTTTGCCCCATCTGAATAACTAGGTAACATACTTTTCATTCCTGCAGGTGGTACCCTGACAAATGGCAACCTGGTTTGTAGTTTCTCCTTGGAAACTCTTATTAGAAGCTCCCACCCCCATCACACACCTACTGGATCATGTATAGCTAAACAATTTGATAAAAGTAATGCAGTTTTATAGTGAGAACTGTCAACTCATTAACTACATGTAGCTCCCATAAGTATGTATCTTTAAACAAGATCTATTAGATTACAATGTTAATTTATATATCAATAGAAATCATACCGGTCAAATAGTCTCGACCCGGAGCTAAATGTATGTATTAGATGCCTATGCAGATCAGGCCAAATAAAGTATATGGTTTTACGGTTACTGGACTCTGGATTCTTTTATTTTTTGTGGGGTTTGTTGAATAAGATTGGATAAACTAACTGAACTAATAAACTAATCTTTTAATAACCCATTCTAAAGCCTTTGTGATAGCATTTTAATACTGCAAAGTTTTTATTATTTATTTATTTGCTAGCATTATTAGCTTACATGTAATTAATTACAGTACTGAGTAAGGTAAGGTGATGGAAAATAATGCCGATTCAGACGGTTGTAAACAACAAAATTACAGTGTCTGCTGAAAACCACACCGAAAACCTATTTATAAAACCTGGGAAATGTGAAAAAATTTTGGGGTCAATGATTTTGGCACAAAACAATAGTCAGTGTAACTGTAAACAGGTATGTAAAGGGATTAAATTCAACAAGAATCTTCATGAAGTATGGTCATCTCAACAAGTTTGTAGCCGAGTGTAACTGATGATAATCAAGCCTACATGATACTATTATCAATCTTTCAACCGTATAAACATGTTTCTCATATTATATACTAAAATGTTTAAATATAACATACAAAGCTCTGTCCAACATAATAGATACATTAAGCATGTGATCACAAACACCAAGGTCACGTTTGTGGAACATCTCTAACCCAACATTGGTCAAGTTTAATTCTACACCATGTGGCTTTTCTTGGTCAAGAGTCGGGATTTACTTAAAGGAGCTAAATTGCTAACACTTGGGATCTAGAAATTGACACAAGTGGATCGCAACGCATATAATTCTGTAATATGAATATATATAAACTGATTTACATTCAATGGTTTCCGTTTTTACTCTAATTTCAAATCAGTTATGTTTGGCGAAATAAGTTAGCAGTCTAAATCAAGTGCACATTTGTAGCATCTGGTTATTCTATTCTACACACGCCGCTTGATTTGGTGCAATGTGTTTAGCCTCGTCCCTTGTTAAAACTGGGCTGAAACGCATTATGGTACATGATTTGTGTACCAATGGTAAAATGTTTATTTTGTCTTAAATATTGGATATCAGAAGTCCATCTTTTCCCGGTAAGATCACAGCATCAATGTTGAAAAATAACTTGTGTTTTCTATGTTGAAGATCTTTGATGATATTGAGTTTAGAGACTTAGCTACTTTAAGAGTTGAACAATATAAAAAAATAAATAGTTTCTTGTAGCTACATTAATTTTACCTTGCATACATGTATGTCTTACCAGCAATACAATTTAGAGTTAAACAAACTGAATACAACCAAATGAATAAAACGATAGAATGTCCTTATCAGACGTCATTCAGCTACATCTTACAACCAACTGAATACGATGTAATGTCCTTATCAGATGTCATTCAACTACGTCATACAACCAATATCTTCAAAACTACTTATATTTCGAACAATGAATGATGAAATTTATTGAGTTTGAATATGTTTGTGATACACATGCATAACACCAACTTTGTACAATACAGGCTGGAGTAGAAAGGAGGGGAGTTGAGGGGGGGAGTTGAGGGGGAGCGAAAGGGGGTACTCAAGCATTAAAGGCACTGGATTTCTGGTGCAAATACTAGCATAGATAAAGAAGAATTTTTGGGAATATTCATGTCTGGCCATCACTTGTTGGGTATGGCGTCTGTAAAGCTAACAAAGTAAGTTAAGTCGTTGGGATTGGAGGAAAAAAACAAGTTCCAACAATATCCACTTTGGAGTGCATGGAAATGAGACACTGACAGATTGAACAAGAAAATTGATTAAAAATAATTTGAGCGTCGTGTTCACAAAACCCCATTCCATTGTAGTGTACATCATGTTAAAGCGAGAATTTTATATTTTTAAGTTATATTTTGAAAATGTATTAAAATATACCTTAATATCGATGATTTCTATAAACAGTCCTACCATGTTAAAGAATAATCCTATTAATCCTATAATTCACTATTGCCAGTTGAGAAATTGGCAACAATTTCAGTTTCAACTTCAACTTCAAATTCAAACGATTGAAGACAGCTATTCACATGGAGGATAGAAAATCATCGGAGGTAATTGTGTTATTATTTACGTTGTGAATGATTTTTAAGTGTGTCAATGATACTTATGATTGTATAATAGTGAGTTGACAATCTATTAAGCAAAAGACATCGAAAATAATATTAGGCTTTGACTTTCTTAGAAAATTTTGACTTTCTTAGAAAATATGAAATTCCCACTTTAAACTGTTTTTGTCATCCTATAATGAATTACACAAGGGATATCACCTGTTTGGCATTACAGCAATATAAGTTAAAATAGCCTACAACTTGCATGACATATCAATAAAGCACTTACCTTTTACCTATTCTAATTTCTTTATTTCAAAACAGCTTCCTCACAACTACAGATTTTATTCTATGGCGAATAACTGGAGAGAACGTCTAAAACTATATCTAAACCTGCACTATCATCAGATAAGACAAGATTTCAGCGATGTAATTCTTGTACATGTAGCTACACACTGTAGGCTACTACTGGTGACAAAAGTTTTGGATAGTTGGGTTGTTTATTTCTAAGTTGAACACTTTCTTTGACATGTCAAGAAGAATTCGACTCTATAAAAAAGGGATGCTCTAATGTATCTAATATAACTAAAATAAATTGTCAATTCATAAATTCACCAATGCAATTGAACTGTCAATTGTAAAGCGAAACATTTATGAAATTTAATCAACAGTGAACTGTCACAGTCCTCGAGTCCCAGGGTTCTAGTTCTAATAATATTGATAAACATCGATTATAAATAAATACTTACCTTCATAAATATTTGCTCGCTATCCAAGTTTCAACACATGCAATAAACGATAGTGTGAATGTTTTTAAACAACAAAAGTGTAGTGATCGGTGACCGTAACGTTCACCTAAATGGAAAACTCGAACACAACTTATCGACTGGCTTTTGGCTTCACTGACTACACTTCAATCTCGTGCGCATGTCTTAATTATCTTAGTAAAAGACACGTGCGTGGCTTAACGAATTAGATGAAAGGGAGTTTTTTTTTTGTTTTTTTTTTATATATATTATTATGTAGTACATTCCTAAATGTTTATCTATATATAATGGACGTGTTTATATTAATATTAAAATCTAGAGTAGTGTGGATTTATTAATGTTTTAAATGGTATATAAAGCCTATATATGTTCCTTTCTGTTTATTCAAATTGCACTTCTTTCTTGACTATACCTAATGTCAAGAAATTTTATATTTCTTATTTTAATTTATTTATAAGTAGATATATCTATCTAGTCTATTTATATCAAGTAAAGATTAATAATTCTTCCACCGGGAATTTTTGCAAGTGTAGTTTATCTAATAGCTTTCCCGCCATTTGGGGGGGGGGGGGCTAGTGATCTAGAGTGCCGCGCTTCAACCACTAGCTGGCCGGTCACTTCTGGCTTGCGGGTGTGGTATCGAGCAGTGGTGTGAGCGTATATATGTGGCATGGAGATAGGGGCGCCTTCTCAACCTCCGGACACTCCGGTTTCCTCCCACTGCTAATGAAAAAGGGATGCTCTAAAAAGACCTACGCCCAAGCGAATTATTGAAATAAAATTAAACCATATGTTTGTCCCGAAATTACCTAGTTTGTGTTGAGTGGATGTTAAAACCCATGTCTCTCTCTCTCCCGCCATTTTCCCCCTTTTCCAGCAGATTTTTGGTAGTACATGTGGCCTATTTTGGGAATCATTAATTAATAAAAACATATAACACCGGATATGTTTATATTCTTTCCCTTTTTTTATATTTTTGTTAAAAAAAGAATTAATGTCTATTTAATTTATGTCATATTGTTTTGTTCATTTTGTATGCCTAATCTATTTCTATTTTGATTCCATGTTTTGGCTTTATGTAGGTAATATAATATTTGTATTTATATTTTCAGTGTTTTGTTTGGTTTTGTGTTTTGGTTTGTTTCTAAATAAACTATTAAGATTGTGTAAGCCCCGAATCCCCGGCTGCAGTTAGGCACACATCATATTGTTATCAAATTAAAGAATTCCCGCGCTTTTTAGAACCCACACACACGGCCTAATTAAGCTGGTGCGGGGCCCTGGTACCAACAGTGGCGGGGGGGGGGATTCTGACCTAATATGACACTGGCCTGTCTTCATTAGCCAAGTTTAGAAGCAGAACAGTAGGACGTGAAACCCCATTTCATTTTGTAACTGAGATCCCTGCTGCAGACCCAACTAATGTTGCTCTGCCCCCACCGACATTTTGGTTTCGAATGTTATATGAATTATTATTTAGACATTTATTCGCACGGTAAGGCTATAATCACATCTCTAAACCTAAACCAGTGGTTCCCAACCGTTTGTTGAGGTGGCAACCTCATTCCAGAAAACATGATCTGATCACGACTCCTCGAAGAACAAAGTCACCATTATTTACAGATCAAAACGTAATGAGAAACTTATAAGGCGATTGGGACTGGCAAGAGGTGTATAGATCAGGGAATTACGAGGACTGGCTGAAAAGTTCTAAGCCTATCTTTGAAAGACCTGTAACGAGTCGATGGTTTCCATTTTTTTTCTACATTGCACTCTTCGACGTGTATACACTTTGGCCAACAATATTTCGAGGTTTAGATGTCGGTCAGGAAGAAAATTTCTTCAGTCACTCTGAATAGGTAATTCACAGCTGACATGGCGTCATCATTTCTGGGAAAATGACGACCGGCTATTTCCTTTTTGGAAACAGGTCTCATCCATGGTTACAAATCTGCCAAAAATAACAATGAAGATCTGCTTTGAAAGGAAACAGATTGTCACGGGATTACAGGAATTTGATGCGTTTCTGACACCCATATTGCAGAAACTTATTTTGTCATTCCTAACTCGTTGGCGATGTGCCCAACCATCTCATGAGGGATACCGACAACATTGGCAATAGGGCCTATATATGATTGCCGTTGATGTCCTTCCGAGACTCGGGTTATCATCAAGGCGCTCTCTGCCACAATTAAATTCCACAGCCCACTTTTTATACGCCCACATTTTCATGTGGACGTATATTGTCGTCGCCCCTGTTCGTCCGTCCGTCCGTCCACAATTGTTTGTGAACAGTCTACAGGTCACAATTTTTATCCGATTTCGATGAAACTTAAAATATAGGTTTATCACCCTAAGATCTCGGTTCCTTTCGATATTGGCATGTATCGGACTGTAACTTCATGGGTTATGGCCCCTGATTGTACGAAAAATCACGTATTTTAGCTTGTGAACAGTGTAGAGGCCACAATTTTGAACCGATTTGGATGAAACTTGAAATGCATGTTTATAACCCAAAGATCTTGGTTCCTTTCGATATTTGCGCCAATCGGATCGTAACTTCCGGAATTATGGCCCCTGATTGTCCGAAAAATCGCCCTTTTTAGCTTGTGTTCCCTCTGGAGGTCAAAATTGTTATCCCAGGCGCGGATCCAGTCCAGAGGGGGGTCCAGGGGGTCCGGCCCCCCCCCCCTGCTCAGGCTTGGAAATTTTTTTATGCGATTTTATTGGCGATTTAGACCTTTTATTTTGGAATTTACCTTCCGGAAATACGTCAGAATGAACCAAATTGAATCTAATGTACCAAATTAATCGGTTGAGCGCAATTTGTTAAGCAATTATTAAACCTAGACCCCCCCCCCCCTGCAAAAATGGTTATGAAGGTTGAGTTCAAATTTCGTGAAAATCGGACCAAAATTGACGGACAAAATGGCCACCGTTTGTACGCAAATAGTGTGAAATTATGTTATATCAAGGTTGTGGACCTTATAGAGGTCACAATTTTGAACCAATTTTGATGAAACTTGACATGTATGTTTATAACCCAAAGATCTTGGTTCCTTTCGATATTTGCGCCCATCGGATCGCAACTTCCTGAATTATGGCCCCTGATTGTCCAAAAAATCGCCCTTTTTAGCTTGTGGTCCCTCTGGAGGTCAAAATTATTATCCGATTTAAAAAAACGTTTGACTATATCACCGTTACATGGTAATAAAGAGAGAGTTTGAATAACGTGAAAATCGGACTAGAATTGACGGACAAAATGGCCGCCGTTTATACACGAATAGTGTGAAAATATGTTATATCAAGGTTGTGGACCCTATACAGGTCACAATTTTGAATCGATTTTGATGAAACTTGACATGTATGTTTATAACCCAAAGATCTTGGTTCCTTTCGATATTTGTGCCCATCGGGTCATTACTTCCTGAATTATGTCCCCTGATTGTTCGAAAAATCACCCTTTTTAGCTTGTGGTCCCTCTGGAGGTCACAATTATTATCTGATTTAAAAAAAAAACGTTTGATTATAAAAACCAAACAAATTCTAATGATTTTCTGATAATTCCTTAATATGTGACAACTCTTGTTGACTGCCCGGACGATTTGGCTGCTGTGTGGGCGTATGTTTCGTTGCCTGGCAACCTATTTTTTTTACTGTTGTAAAGGAAGAGGTAACATCCCCTAAAGCGGCATGCATTTGTGTGAGTCGGTTCAGTTACAGGTACTTGATGGCCCTATAGACTGTTTGTCCATTTCTGGTGATTTCAATGGGTAGTCTCACAAGACCCGTTGCAATTCTTATGTTTATAATTCATCCAATAATTGATCTTGTTGGTGGTAAAAGTTTGTTTCGACCCAATCCATCTCACCTTTTTAGTTTAACTTTCCATTGCATTTATTCAAAAGTTTCAGAGTAGTCCACTGCGACCCCTCGAAAATTGCTTTGTGAGCTCGTGTTGGGAACCCAGACTCTAAACCGTGAATGGCTAAGGCTTGAATGGTTTTAAACGACCATGAGATTTTGTTTGGGTTTCAAGTTCTGTCTGGTTTATGAATTCAGCTTCTGCAATGAATTATAATCTTCCGGGTTCTCCTGGAATTATTCCTGATCTCAACTACAAGAAAGATTGCCAGTGATGAAAAATGGACCAAAAAATTGTACAGAGATATAAAGTTGTCAATTTGGGACAGATATATACATGTATATAGTATTTCTAAATTTGAAAGAGTTGTCTTTAGCAGTGTGAGAAAACTGGATCCATAGAAAACCCACAAGTTTAGTGAGGCAACCCCATTCCTTGTCATGTGCTGGACTGAAATCCCTCTTTTGGATGATTTGAAACGAGTGGGTATAATTTGAATAAATTGCCCAATATCTACTTAAACATGAGGGAGCAAGTATTGAGAAACTTTTGGACATTAATATCAACTATAATGTGAAGTAACACGTATATACACTGTATAAATATTTCAAAGGGATTGGCAAAAGATTAGGACCCCTGGATACTGCATGAAATTCAATATGCATATTGCATAGATCTCCCCTGCCTTAATGTCTTTTGATTGCAAACCAAAGTTCAGTTAATATTTTATCATTACAAACCACAAGTGTGAGACATTTTATTGATGAAAGTATCTTCATTATTGGTAGAAAACCCAATTTGTGAGATAACATAAAATGAAAGTAGGAAACATTTAGTTTATATAATTCAGGATACTATGAATAATTTTTAGAAATAATTAAAACAAATTAATGTTTATAGGATTTTATATAATTTGAACTGATATAATTAAACTGAATTTATACATATTTATTCAAAGCTGTTGATCATCATATTGTGAAAGAAGAAGGAAATGGTTCAATTTTGTCAAGTGTTTATAAAGGTATTCAGCAGACTATATGTATGACTGCTTTCACCGGAGTGTTATTGCAGACAAACTATATAAACAAAACCAGCGCCTCCTATGTTTTGATGGGTCTCTTTAAATCCCTATGAATCCAAGACAAGAGAATGGCTACCTTTGACATTTTGGTTTGGTTTTCAGAATCAAACTTTAAATGATAAATTTTAGCACAATCTTGAGTCAGGAAAAATTACATACTGTCCAACAAAATGATGATCAGCTGCTTTAAGAAAAGGTTTCAGAAAATATATGATTTTATATTGATATTCTTGACATACATTTTGACTATTAAAGAAGGAATATGTCTCAAAATAAAAACATTTCAAATCTTGGTATAAAAAATATTGGTTTTGGGAACTCACAATGTTACCAACTATAGAAAATATTATGAATTCAATTTAAACGATTCATTTTGACCAGTATGTTTTTTTATTAAATGGTTATTCAGGATAGATAAGGTGCAAATTATAAGGATTATTGTACATACAGATATTGCTGTGGTCATTAAAGTAAAAAATGTTTGTCATGCAGAATGATGATTTACACAAAATTGAAAGAAAAAATATATTGGTATATGTTGGCAAGCAGGATAATTACTGCATCGGCAACAGACAACAGAATGAAGTCAGATCCCGATTAAAGAAGCCTATTTCATGGGCTATATAAATTTTCAATGGGCCGCATTAAATGCTTGCATGCTATCGATTAAGATACAGCGATTCTGCACTTGCCCTATTACTACTTCAACATTTACCTCTATGACGTCTGACCATCTTGTCTTTTAATGTTAGCCAATTAAAGATACATTATGTAAGATTTAGATAAAGAACCAGTTGTTCTTGCTATAATATTTCAAAAATAGACAATGAAAAATGAATATATTTATTGTGATCAAAGTTATGGGTGTTGGAAAATGTAGCCCAGATTGTATATTAAAGCTAGCAATGTCACTGGATAATAATAAAGACCTTTATTGTTTAAGTTTCCTAATCCATTTAAATCTCTGCCATCCAATGTTCTAGAGAGTTGCTTATAGGCTTTTCATGTTAATAAATGTCCAAATAATAATTTATATTACATTTGAAGCTTACATAAAAAAAAAGACATGCAATAGGCAGATTTAGCTCTTACACTTTCAATTGAAGAATTTATTTGTATTATTAAAATTTAGAGCACATACTCAACACTTTCTTAATCCTAATACCCTGTTTACCTGTATTTGCAAGAATCACTATTTGAAGGATTTGTTCTGAACACCCAGGTCAAACTTTTAAAATAGTTTGTTCAGCACTGTCAACTAAAAATTTACTATTTTTTGCCAAAGCAAATTAATGTAATTCAATCCACAGATAATAAATAAATCAAAGAAATATACAGTTAAAACAACATATACCGGTACTGATCGCTCACGCTGCATTCAACGTCTGCTCGTGTATTGGAAATTCCAGCCGTGGAAGATTTTAGTATATTTTTTTTTCATACCTAATATTAAAATAGTTTCCGCAACATAGAACCAGATGTGAAACTCATCTCATCTGTTAATTAACTCTTTATTAGTCCCTGGAAACGACTGCCAGAAAAAGATAACTTTTCTCTAATTTTTGCAATGAATTGGGTAGTTAATATTTTCCATTGACTTAATTAAGATGGCATCTGTGACGTCTTCAGGGTTACCATGCACAACTATAAATTCAACGTTCCAGGAGCAAAGCACAGAGTTCCAGAGACATGAATACATCAATGTGTGTCATAAAAAAGCATTTCCAATTCACGAGTGCAGCATTAAAGACTTGAAAATTCATTACACATAATAATCATTCATCACCAAGAAAAAACAATATCAATAAATCTTCTCTCTCTATAAAAATTAAATCACTTTAACAAACTTAATTAGTGAACAAAAACAGCTATGAACAATGGCGGTATAAACCTATATATAACATCTTTTGGTATAAAATGTTATAAAAATAATAAAAAAAAGATGATTTTGAGGAGGATAAAACATTTAAAGAAACCAAGTTATTTTATATAGTCAATAACAGAATAACACATGACAAAATTATATGTTATACAATTACAAGCTACATAGATATGATTTACTGGCAATGTTTCTTCGACGAGGGTTTTCTCAACAGAGTCATAAATGAACTTATAAGTAACTTGTATTCCATATAATTGTGTCACATGTTTTTCAGTCACTAAATCTTGTTTAAAGAATTTAAATAACAGAGTGTTGAACTAGTTTGTTCTACCATCTAAGTTAGTAATCAATGGAAACTTCATCATTTAAGTTTGATTTGTTTCTATTTATTACACGTTTCTTTCGCCATGTGTTTGTAACTCTTACTTAACACTTATTTACAAATATTTTAGTGAATATAACAGTTTTTCTTAGAGCAGTATACTCTAGCCAGGGGCAACTGTCTCAAGCTCTGTGGTATGTTTTTTTAAAAAATACCCAAGATCTAACATTGTCAGGTAAAGTTGGAAACAAGCTTCTTGCCTAGATTAACATATAACTCTATGCACAGTAACAACTTCCTGCTTTGATATATTTCTATAACCTAAATATAAATTTACAAGTTATTGCTGTGTCTTAATTATCATTTGGCAAAATAACAAACAGTATCAAATAGTCACATTTATTCGGTCAACTATGTTCTTCACATTTTGATGTTTGATATGCATAATTAATCATTTATGTCCCAAGACAATAATGATTTTTATTTATGGCATTCTATCATATTTTTTATTCAAACTTGACCAACTTAATTCAACATTTTGTTACAAAAACTTAAGACAACTTGATTCTTTTATACAATGAATGATATGAGAAAATGTTGAATTCAAGTTTTGTCCTTGTTTTTATAATTTTGTACACCGTTAACATTTCCATTATTAGATGAGACTGCTGTGTTTGTTGATGATTGAAGACTGGTTGCTATGGAAACTGATGCCTGTGAAGTGGAACTTGTGAGATTAACTGGGAATAATTGATTTGAAGAATCCTACAAAAAAAGAGATAATGGAAATTAGATAATTGTACTGTGAAACCAATACCATCCAATGTAAACTTTAAATTGCAACAGTTTTCAGTGTAATATCAACACTTTTTAAAACAAAAACAGCAAATTTCTATGGGTGACATCAATTTCATTTACTGCTAATTATGATATCATAGTATTTTTTTAAAATATGCTATGTGGATGTGTTTAGGTTAACTGCAGAGGAATTAAAATGGGGGACTTTGTTTTGTTTAATTCACACCTCCTTGTCTTTACATTACGAAAAAATTTACCTGTGTTGATGCTGACAAACGAGATTCAACAGATGATTTGGGTGAAGCTGAATCTGAAATCAATAAAAAGATAAGTGTATGAGACTAATCACTCTACAATACGTATAAGTGGTGTCTACACATAAAATAACACCTGTTGTATCTACTAGCAGTTTCATCAATTGGACCAAAGAAAACACAGATTGCCAGGTAACAAAATTTATGCTCAAAAGTAGCTAGGTTGTCAGTCCATTAACTAGCTAGCTTGTAAAAATTTCCAGAAAGATCAGATAATAAATAATTAAAGCTTTTAAGGTGATGTAACAAGATTTTGTGACAAAGGTGATTAATGGCCGATGTTATTAGAACAATCGTGAAAATCAATAGGTTCTTTAAACGGATAGGCAACCAATATAAATTTCAGAAAATGGGAACATATTACAGCCTCTGGTGTACTTAAGTGGCACATAAAATGTGTGTGAAATCACTATAATCACTATAAGTCAAGTGCAATAATTTAGTAAATATTATACAATATCAACAGGAATTAAACAAAATTAAAGTGGAAATAGAATTGACTTTGGTCAACTGAAAGATGTCTATTTCCACAAGTCTAACAAATTTCCTCTACTACTAGTGACACCACAACTTGAATGTTCATGCGACAAGATCAAGCATGAAAGAATTGGGCTTTTAGTATGACAAGATGACCACCATGGTTCCCCATTAGAGATAAGGCATCTGAAATTCTAGCTAGCATAGAACAAGGTAAAAATACCTACCACTAGGACTTGGTGTATCTTGATGAGAGCTATGACTCATGGCCTGACTTTCACTTGAACCATCCTGTTAAAATCAACCAAAACAATTATTCATAGAATTTTGAATAGAACTTTGTTTGTCTAGATCATGAACCAAGTAAATAATACATGTGATTCAACCAATTGTAATCTGATGTGTAATCCACAACGTTGCCATTTATGCTTGGGCACAGAATAGAATGGGCGACATTGGTACTTTTGCTTAATTCCAGTATAACAGATATAATAGTAGATGTAAGACGGATTAAAGTGTCTGTAGGAGTATTTTATGCTATTCTACACACAATAAACTGGAACACACTGAAATTCACATTCAAAACCCTTAAAATACACTGATAAAGATAAATATTACTGCTTTTACTTTTGGTCAATAAAAACAAAATTAGTCTTACAAACCTGCATGATGTCTCCATTAGGCATCCTGAGCTTATTAATGCTGTCGACTTCAGATGAAGAATTAGAAAAAGGAAGTGATAAACGTGCATTTACAGCTAATAAATGATCCCTCCGACTGGTTAAATTTTTAATGTATTCTCCCAGTTGTTGGTTTTCATTTTGTAACTGGTATAAACAGTTTAATAATGATGCAACTGAAAGAGAAAAATGTATTTCAAACAAAATAACCAACCCGGTCTACATTGAAACAAGAAGCCCTAGTGCTTTATTAATCACCACAAAACCTTAGTTGGAGTTTTGTCCCTTCATGCAACAGTTTGGTTAGAAATAGAATTTTTTTTCTTAACATCAACTGGACAAAAACTTTTGTCATTTTGGGACTAACATATGGTTTTCAATTTTATTTCAATAACTCGCTTGCACTTAGGGGTATTTAGCAGTGGGAGGAAACCGGAGTACCTGGAGAAAACCCATGAAGTTGGAGAGAAAGAGAGAGAAATGGGTTTAACATCCACTCGACACAAACCAGGTCATTTCGGGACTAACATTTGGTTTAGTTTTATTTCAATAATTCACGTGCGCGTAGGGTTCTTTAACAGTGGGAGGAAACTGGAGTACCTGGAGAAAACCCACGAGACTAGACAGACGACCCTACTTCTTGCCACGTACAACCAGGGACACGAAACCACGGCAGTTGACTCGATGGCAGGCCGTGTGATACAGAACACAACGCTAACCATTCGGCCATCCACCCCCCTGGTTAGAAATAGGAGCCAAAACCTTCTAAATCAGTTCTTCCAAATGCCATTGTTTTATTTAGGGGACATCAGCCTGGTCTCATCTCATAATTAAACTGACCATTAAACATGGCATGTAAAGTCAAGCATTAAAGCAGTTCGTCTTTCACTCACAATAATTGAAGGTGATTTTCAAAGGTGTTCAAGTCAAATAATATTTAGATATTATGTAAAATATTATCTTACTATCAAAATGTTGGCCTTGTTCCAGTAAAAACTGGGAACCTTGTTCCCATTGTCGTTCGAGAAGTTGTTCCATGGAAGCTGGAAATCTGCAAATAAACAATATGAAATTTATGATTTCCAAATATCAAAGAATTTCAATTGCTTGTGGACCATTGTATTATTAAAGCAGCTAAGCATAATTTGAAGGATCAGTAATCCATTACAGACTACAATATACGCAAGAAAATGAGCCAGCACTACCAATAATTTGTGGTGAAGTCTTTTGTTGGGCCTCATTTTTTAACTGTATACCATTGATAATCATATTGTATAGGCCTACATTTTGGTGTGGATTAAACTGTAAAAATTTAGATATTGTTATATTGTTCAACAATTGTCCTAACTCTGAATAATGCCTAAATCTGTATGATGTTTAACAGGGAAATGACAAACATTTTTGGGGCATTAATGGATTCAATATATGACACACAGTAAAACAATCAAAATGAACACAAAACTTGACAAACAAATGGCAAAATTAGTAAACAAGCACAACACATCATCTTTGATGAATAACTTTTCTATCAAAGATATAAACTTACTCTAAAGTAGAATTTTCCTCTGCCCTCATACTGTCTAGCTGACTAGGGAATATTTTTGGTGGTCCGTAATGTGAATTACTTTCATTGTGTTCATCTGTAAATAAATTAAATAAACATCTTTTAAAAATAATATAGTTCACATACATTTCAATTAATAACCTACTGAAGGTTTGAATTTTGTATGTTTCCTTGAATGGTAACCCATGTTAATTTACTCCATATAAGTAAAAGAAAAAGGAAAATTTGGGAAGAAATCAGAGGATTTAATGATATGTAGCCACTATTGATTAAATATTAACAAAAGTAAAGCAGAAATATAAATAGTTATCTAAATTTTAGATTTTTCAGGGATTTTTTTCCTTTGGTAAAGACTGGGAAAATGCCCCAAATGTTTGGCTTGTTTTTGAAATAATTTGTTTCAATTCTAAATCTTATCTACATCCCTGCGCGAGTTTCATCTTGTGTATTTAAAATATATTGTTGACTCTCTCGCGGTAAAAAAACTTTGGAAGCAAGTTCTGGAAATTTAGCCAAATAAAAGTAGATGATTGTCATTTGAGGGATCATAAATCCTTTGCAAACTATAATCTTGTAAAAGTTTTATCCATAAAAGTAACATCACTCCAATAGTTCAATTCCATTCAGTATTTACAAAGATAAGATGAATTAAATATTTCCCAACATTCAGCAGACAAAACCCCCCAAAATAGTCATGCCAGTAATCCTTGAATAACATCTACTGAGGATATGGAGGATATGTATTAAAAATTATATTTTACAGTACATTTTGATATGAATAGGATCATTTACATTACATAGTAGCCTAAAATAGCTTTTCTGAAATACCATATTTTTCTAAATAACCCTGTATTAAAATGAACAGAAGACAATACAATCAATATACAGAACAGAAATATCTATTAAACTACTTAAAGGTTTCTGAAGATCATTGGAATGATTGTTAATCTCTTGCAAACTGCAACATTGTGAAACTTTAATCTCTAAATGGAATACAAATCCACAAAATGGTTGAATTCCGTTCAGAATTTAGAAAGATACGATGAAATGAAAATGAGTTAAGATTCAACTTCCACCACATACGATATGTAGGACATAGTCAACATACATCAGCGCAGTGTATAAATTTTGTTGAATCGATTAATGGGCCTCTTCCTAATCCGACTAATTCCAAATCAGGAGATTACTGACCGTTGACATTTTGAGTTTGTTTTAATTCAATGTAAAAAATCAATTTGATCATATTTTTGTGAGGAAAATTTTTATACTTTCCAAACAAGCCAACAGTGAGGCTGATGTCCCCCGCCGAATTCCAAAAATAAATAGATGACACATATTAATTAATCCCACATTTATTTTTTTCAAAAGTATCGAGCAATCAAACTATACTGTAAGTTTTATCACTCTCTATCGGATAGAATCAAGGTTATCTTGTCCCAAAGCATCGACCAATGAAATTGCTTAGCTTTAGCTCAAAATGTTAATCATTGACTCAGTCAAGACATTCAACTGATGAACATCTACATCAAGTTTAAACATTCTACCTCAATTAAAAGCAGAGTTGTTATGTTTCAAAGTGATCATTCAAATTGTTTATCGCTCCTAAGCCTAAGCAAAAAATTCTCACCATCACGCTTAGTCAAGGTAACAACATAATGGATCTATAACAACATAATGGATCTATATTTGGAGTTTCGTCGCTCTAACTTCATTATAACCAAAGTGCCCAAAACATCAACCAATCAGATTGCTTATACCGTAACAAGATAATACTCAACTTCGAACTCCATCAAGGCCTAATGAACGCCTACACCAAGTTTGAACATTCTACCTCAATTAGAAGGAGAGTTATTATGTTTCAAAGTCTGGACCAATCAAATTGCTTATCACTCTGCTTATCCTAAGCAGAAACTGCCCAATTGTCGAACTTGGTCAACGTACTGATGTAATGAAACTATACACCAAGTTTCATCACTATCACTTAATTAGAACTAATGTCATCGAATCCCATAGCATCAACCAATCAAATTGCTTATCTCTGCTTACCCTAAGCAGAAAATGCTCATCTTCAAACTCCATCAAGGTATTGACCTAATAAACACATATACCAAATTTGAACATTCTAGCTCAATTAGAAAGAGAGTCATTGTGTCCAAAAAGGTGTGATGGACAGACAGATAGACGGACAGACAGGCGGATGAACCCATTTTAATAGTCCCCCACTTTCTTCGAAAGGCGGGGGACAAAAAATGTAAATGTAAAATGATTTTTTATAAATAAAACATTATCATCAAATACAATTACAATAAACTACATACGGATGATCAAGACACAAACAGTTTAGGACAATAAATTTACCAAATATTGTAGATCAGTTTTATAGTATAAAGATAATTTTTACTGTTTTTCTTTGCTGCATTCATGACATCAATACATAAACAATAAAGTGTATCTTGTACACAAATATTATAAAGATATGTTGCCAGAAAACAAGGCATGCCCCCACAGCCGCCAATTAATATGCGTGTATAAATTTAAAGTATTTTGAACGATAACTTGACAACTTAACTCATAAACAACAATTTCTTATCAAAATAATAATCAATTAAATATAGACGAAAATACAGACATTAAACAACTCATAAAACAGTATACACCAAAACCAGACAACATTATCAAATACGAGATGAACCACATTACGCAATAACTTATACATGTACATGCTCAGTGAGAAAATAGTTTCTCTCACCTCTACCATAAGAAGGTAACGAGAGTGTAGGAGGACCAAGGGATAATGCCGAAAAACTACCATCAATAGCTGTTAAAATGAAAGAGAAGAGTCAGTCGTCAATATCTATATTGTAAACAGTGTGCAAGATGTAGTGTTATTAGGGGGATTCTCGATTGTTAGAAAAACTACGAATTGACAGAATTGCATGTGAGTGACACTGAATTCAGTCTTGTCACAGTTCCATCAAGTGCTGTAGTGTATTAAGTGAAATAATTAAAAATAAACATGTTGTTGGTTCAGATATTTTTTCATTCATTCAGCATATGTAGCCTGAAATTTCAGCTTTTCTCTCTTTTGTGACTTTTGTTGGGATTGAGAAAATTCAATTCCCGAAACTTCAATCGAGTATCCCCAAAGTTGAATAGAATGGGAAATGGGACGGAGCATTGAGCAAATAAGCTTAAGCCACCTACAAAATAACTTGTTATGTTTCTCAGATACTGCAGTCTACTTATATATGAATTACAATCAAGTGACTTATTTTAATTAACCACAACAACTATGTTTCAGTTGTCATGGTTGGTCAGGATTGTTTCTTTTTTGAGGATGGAGATAATTCAATTCAGGAACATCCAATAGGGCAACCCTTTTGTTATTATAAGTGGTCAGCCAGAAATAGATTAATAATTCATTAGTCATTTCATTTCATCTAAGTTTAAAATACAAGAATAGGCATGTTATGGTTAGATCCACAGTAAAGCATGAGCATATTTAGAAATCAAAAAGCTTAATGTCTGGTAGATTTTACATCAAATTACCTGATTGATTAAAGGCCGATAAAGATATTGGTCCAGAAGCGGAAAGACTCTGGAAAAACGGACTACCACCAAATACACTACTGGTAAAACTGGGACTACTGAAATAAGGAAGAATATAATATTTGAACTGATTCGACAAGCAAAATTTGATATGTAAATAAGTTTATCAGGATTAAAGATATTAAAGGAGCTATATCTCTTTGATTTAGATCAAAATCGATTAAATTTGGGTTGAACTTTTGTTTATAAAGATTACCGGTAAGTCAAAGTCTGTCTGTTTACTAGTTTGGTTTCAACACCTGAACACAAAGTCCATCTTATCACAACAATGGCTTTATATATGGATGAACAAAGACAAATGTCAATCAACCCATAATATTCAATAAAATTAACAGTTTTATATTTGATCCAAATTAACAAAATTAAACTTACGTTAAGCCTGGTGACAAACAATTTTTCATTTTTGAGCCACCATTCGACGTCCCACTAGTCGAAGGTGTTTGCTTTTTACCACCACCAGAAGGTGGAGTAGGTAAACTATCTCTACTTGGACGTGACTTGCCACCAATCGCCGCAGGTTTTGTTCTTTTTATTTTTTTCTTGGTATCTGATTTTTCTTGTGATCTACAAAAGAAAACATTGGTGTAATTATTCTTTAAACAAAAATTATGTTGCAATAAAGAATCATAACGATTTGAATTAAAGAGATTTTTAGCAGAAAGAATATCAGTTTTTGTGGTCTAAGGGGAGATAATATGGCTCAAAGGACACAATGACAGAGTTATTCCCCTTTAAAAATGTTACTCTTTTCATATAAAAATAGACCTGATTGTCAGGCTATAAAAATGAAACAGCTTTATGAATAAAGCTGTTACTATTAAATGTATTCTTTCAATCCATGCTCAATATCTAACTGGTTTTCAAGCAAACTGTAAACTAGCCAAAAAATTACACAAACAGCATTTAACTGAACAAGCCTCATCAAGAGATGCTTATGAATACAAAAGCTTCGTTGGAAAGTAACAAATTCAAAAATGTCAGAAATAACATGTGTGAAAACTAAATTTAATGCATTTTGTTGCTTTACAATTTTGACTTAAAATGTTAACTTTTAAATACAATTACATTTTAAACCCGAGTTATCTACAGGTGTAAGATTTGTATAAACATAAATATTTATAGAAATAACCTTGTTCATATATTCCAGAACAAAAAAGAAAATTCCTTAATTTGTGTTATTTTCAAGACAAAGGGTCTCAAATTATGTAGTCACAAATGAATAAACAAAGGCAGCTTAAAAGACAGTTGCATAACTGATTTTATACTTTAGTTGCAACGATATGCCAAATTTGATTAGAGTTTTGATTTGAATTTGGGTGAAATTAATTCCAAACATAAGTTTGAATTTCATATTTTATTTTTGCAGGAATTTGAAACCATAATATAATTAAAATACAGTCTATAAAATAAATGTTTATATTAACATTACATATCAACTTCTGGGAAGGGTAAATGAAACTAACCTTGACCTAGACCTCTTACCAGCACCTTGGTCTGTGTCAGGTGAATTATGGGATGGGAAGACTGCAGGTGGCGTTTTATCAAATGAAGCAGAAAATGGAACCTGATTATCTGAAATAGAAATGGTTTATTTATCCCTACGTGAAATTTATCAAGTGTTGTCATATAAAAAGATAGGTTGCTAAGTTATGAAACATACACTTGTACGTGTAGTGCATGATGGTGGCCACATGGCTTATCTTCAAATTAAAGCATATCCTTTATACTATATACATGTAATATCAATAGCGTGTCGATAAGTTTCCATCACATAATATCATAATCAATAACTTGATGGTAGGACATGACAACTTGATTAAAAAAACACAATAAATTAAGAATATATAATTAACTAAATTTTAACTCTTTTTACACACAATCATATCAGTAGACAATTTTAGGAAAATAAAAGAAATCTAAAATGAATATCGACACGTTATCAATACATGGCAGTGACGACACAAAGCCGATTGATCAAACAATACACCAAATAAAATGAGAGAGAGAGAGAAATGGGGTTTAATGTCCATTCAACGCAAACCAGGTCATTTCGGGAGTAACATATGGTTTTTAATTTTATTTCAATAATTCGCTTGCGCGTAGGGGTCTTTAGCCAGGGCTCAAAACCACAGCCGCAAGCCAGTGGTGACCGGCCAGTTAGTGGTCGAAGCGTGGCACTCTAGACCATCCCAACCCCCCAAATAAAAAGCAAGCTGCTAAAGAAATGAACATCAATGGTTACAAGTTTACTTGGTGAGATAAATCTTACTAGTTTGAATTGATGTAAGGCTAGATGAAAGGGTACTATTTGATTCTAATTTATCATCACAATTATTGACAGACTTTGGTTTGGTCACGCTGGCATCTACTTTACCATCTAATTTATTGGTGCTTTCTTTTAGATCTGCAGACGTGAAACCTGTGAATTCTGTAGGGGATAAAATAGTGGAATCGGTAGCACTTGTACTGGAGGGAGGGGTTTGAGACAATTTCTTGCTATCTGATGTTGGTGACTGGAAATTAATCTCTGATACTTTAATTTTCACCTCTTTAATCTATAATTTATAAATAGAAAAGAATTAATAATTGAGATGATTATCTGTGTAATGTGATATGTTAAAATATTCTAAAATTTCAAGGGTGGACAAAAGGATATGTCTTAATATATGAACTGATAACCATGACAACAGCTTATAGACAGTGTTATCATGACACAAGGAACCTGCCTGCAAATTTCATACTTGTAACCAATCCAAATCCAAATTGTATTCAGCCATTTGTATTTCTTGGAAAATTAATCACAGAACATTCAAACTCTATTTACTAAAAGAAATATATCCAAGTGTGTGTAATGTTCACAAACTATTTCTTTAATAATTTATCTTCTTTTTCAAGCACAAATTCAGGCTTTGTCTGGGTTCGGCACAATTACCCTTTTGTGCTTGTTATTGTCTGCAGGAGTAAGATACAAACCTTTTTATCAGGATCCAGTTTTTGTGTATTTTTTTCTGGTGAGGTGTCGGGTGTGGTTGTATCTGATGGAATGGGTTTAAATGCTGGTATTGTTTTTATATTCGCATCCCTTTTCTATAATGGAAAATTCGAAAATAATTTAAAACTTTTAGAGGAACTGCATCCCTGTAATCTACATCTCCTTCATATGGATGCTTTCTTTATTCACAATCATGGAAAATAATCACATGAATTATTTGATCACAATCATGAAAAAATCACACAAATAAAAATGAAATGAGATTTGATTCAAATGATAGATTTCAAGACATCCAGAGTCAGTTGAAGGACCTTAACCTTTGGTTTAAAATATCCGCCTTTAAGTTGATAAATTCCAAGAGAGCTAACAAAACCTCATCAGTACTCAAGTCAAAATATTTTCAAAAAAACCAACAAAACCCTCACTTATCATTCAAATAAAACTCTGTAAAAGTGTATTTTGGTAGATAATAATTGTATATCCAGGTATGTTAAAGTGGTGATTTCTGGTGTAATTTAGAATGAATAATGATTTAGTAAAACACCAATTTTTGACATTCAAAATCTTTTGATTCCACTGATATGGGCCTATAAAATATGAAAATAATCCACTTACTAATTTTTTACAGTGGTAGGCACAATAACCACAATATTTAACATTATCACCATAGTTACCAGCTTCTTCACATAATAACCCTTGAGATTGAGCACTAAAATGAAATAAAAATATTCTCATTGGTTCGGTCACTCCTTTCTCTATCTTAAAACATGTAACATAATAAACTAGTAAGGGCCACGTTCCTAATGCAACGTCTGCAAGTTTTACAACATCTGGACGTAGCTAGATTACTTCACAATTCCTGCATTTGTAGCTACATAATTTGCTGACATGTGAACATTAACATCCAATCTGAGATCGTGACATAGCAAACTCCACAGCAACATCAATATTGAAAGAAACTTGGACTTTGAAACTCGATTATCATCAATAAACATTTTAGATGGAAAGTGTGAGACTTGGTATTCACAATGATCGAGGAATCGGATATGCTCACAAGCTGGGTGAGTACCAAAATATTACGTGAAGGTCTTGATAAGATGTATATAGTTAAAGAGAGATCAAACCAACCATGGTAAAAGTATCTAAATTATTCTTTTTAAGTCACCATCTAACCTTTCTATGTCAAACAATTTGAACATATCTCAACATAAATGAGCAGACAACAGACAACTAATAAAGAGTTTAAAATACATGTCTAGACATGCTGCCCAGAATCCCTGTTGTTTCAATTTTGGCAGCGAACATGTATCAAAATATTCACTTATCCTCTGTTATAGTGGCCTCCTTTATTTACATTTAGGATGTTTTCCGTTGGGGTGCTATACGTCATATAGAGAGTTCAAGTTTATACATTATAATAATTAAATTGGTATATCATTAAGTTTCGGTTTTCAAAATTGGCCACAAATAAAATTCACAGAAGATAAAAAAATCAACGCAGTTCAACCCATACTCCCCCCGCCCCTCTTAACTCTTACAGAGCATTAATTTAACTTACCAAGTAACATGAAAATATTGCTTACAACCATTTTTATTACATTGCATACAAGCTCCAGTAGATGCTTTCGTTTCTCTTCCCTGCTCCTCACATATATAACATATCTGAAATATGAAAGGTCTTGACACTCTTTATAATGAACTCATAAAAATATGTTTTTTGACACAAATTTGGAAGAGATCTTAAAAATTTATATTTCCACATGGCATGACCCTTGACAGTCATTTATTTGGTAAAGTTATTGACTGATCAAAAATGTTAGCAAATATCTAAATTCGAAAGTCTCACAACTACTTTGTTGAATCGTTCCTGAGGTACATTTTTAAGAACTATTGGTTCCATCGTCTGAACATTGGCAAACCAAGCCTCTGGGATAAACAAAGCACAAACAACATGACACCAACCTGAAAATAAGCAAATGAATATTTCATAACATAAAGAGATGTTAAAACTTCAGACACTTTCACAGGTTAGTTATAAAAAAATAATTTGATTATACAAATAACCACAAATTAGACATAAAGTCACATGAGAGCTTTAAGAGATTTTATCTGATCGGTAAAAGTTCATTGACTGTAAAATCATATCAGGTGCAAAATTTTCAGATATATCTAGTGAGATGTGATCAGAGGTCGCAGTCACGCAAAAATCAGCGTATTTCACGCATTTTTTTCAAAATAAACGCAAATATTGACGGGCGCTGCGTAATTTCCCGACGTGAGAATAAAACTAGATTATTCTACGTCGTAGTTTCTACAATTTATGTGCTTCACGCTTCTTTTACACACTTCTACTGCACGTAGTCTCCGTAGATTTTTATATTTCCGCTTATTTTATTCATACGTTCATAGCAGTCGAAGCCTTCTATACGTAGCTTTCCTGGGACACCACTATTTTGCGGCATTGGAAGCAATAAAGCGCATGTCATACAAGACTTTGGATTGGCTAGGACACAGTATCCTGTTTACATTCAGACAATCAAATGTTTGCTTTCATAGTGATAGTCTTCTCTTTACTTCCTGTCGAAGTGAAAGATGGAAATCGTTGCGTCGTCAACCATAGATCTAATGCCGATAACCTCCAGTCGTCATTAAATTAATAAATGCAGTATGCTTATCAATGAAATAAGGACGCTTTATAATAGGTTTGTTCACAAAACGACTTGACTCGATTCTATTGAAAATTTTGAGATGCTCGAAGTCACGCAGATGTAGACGGCAAAAACGCAAAATTTTGGATTGTCTGCGTATTTTTACGCAACTTGAAATTGATCCACTGCGACCTCTGGATGTGATGGTTTAAAGATTCAATATAGGATGCTGTGAACAATGGTTACCGTGAATGTGGCATTACATAAATTTCATTACAATTATTTTGTTGAAAGTTGTAATGCCTCTTCAATAATTTGATGCATTAAAGTAAAAAGAAATGAACTATTAAATATTATATTTCTTAGTGGGGAGAGAGAAATGGGGTTAAACTCGACACAAACTAATCATTTTGTTCACTCTTGTATCAAAAACAATCGATCCTACATGTAATTAAAAACAATTTCACATGGGCATAACAAACAAAATCGAATGACAAAATTATGTGCACTCACACTATCGGTAGTCGCTACATGAGAAACATCAAAATATAGAAAGTGTTATCAGGTGTTCATGAAATGGCAAGCATTTCCTTTGTCAATTATGACAGCCACTACTTTTCTGATAAAAGTACATGTGATGTATATTCCTAAACTCTATGAGAGGGGTTGGATGGCCAAGTCAACTGACGTGGTTTTGAATCCCCGGGTGTACGCACACTAATTAATTTGTACTGTCTTGGCTACAGATAGTTATATGTACTGTCTCATCTTGATCACTTTTCCCATATAATTTAAGATTATCAACAAAGTGACATATCCATTACTAGAAAACTAGCATACTTACTGTTAGAATCAGTTCTTTTAAGAGCACCATCTTTCATAGGACATAATTCACATCTCTGGCAAAATAAAATAAATATAAACATATATTTTATTACAAAACTTTGTGAATGAACATTCTTTGAAGTAAATAAAACTTACTTGTTACCAATCTGTTTCACAGAGAGAACTGAATTACAAATTATCTCTGTCACAGATGACTCTCTTCAACACGTGCAATGACATCTCGTGGAGTCAATCATTGGCTCAATGGCTCGTGCATTGTTGACATAAGACATAGCTTCTTCGGGCAAAATGATGCCTTTTACTCATTTTAAAACCCAATTTACACTAAAAAGGAAATACTTCAAACGTCTTTACTTAGTTTTGTAATACATAGAAAAAATGTGTTAGAATTTAATTTGTCGGAAGAAAAAGGTTAATATGAGGGACTCATTAAGTTGCATCGATGTCATCCTTATCAGTGAGTAGTAACTGTAGCGGCCTACTGTGTGAGTTCTGGTAAATAATAAACGGATTTCTTCGATTATGAACAAACTAGTTAACTTTGGTTATTATAAACTTACCCGTGTGTTTGAAATGAACTCCCGTTAAATAAAATCCATTGCACCACTAAAAATCCCAACGAATAAAACCGGTTCTCTCTTGAAAAATTTGAATATTTACTTGTTATTTCGACAGAGTGGATAATAACATTGCTTTCGTCACATATTGGACGAATCCAACACACTGAAGCGAGGTTGTTTAAATTTGACGCATATTTTGGCAACCACGTGCTATGCTCAAAGCAAAGCGCCAACATTACGATCGTTTGAGTTTGGGCAACGAAAATATCAATTGAAGGCAATTACATAGGAGCTTTATATTGAAACCATTGATCGCCAGTCTATCAAATTTTATTCACAATGAAAGAATCACTGATTGCACGGATACTCGTAAAAATAAAGTCATATATAAAATATAAATTTTAATATCCTATCTTCTTTATTATTATAAATAGTTTAACACGGATCACGAAGCACACCTCCGAAGTGTCTGAGGACTCTGAGTGTGTTATTAATTTGATCTCATTCTTTCGATCAAATAATAACCGCTTCAGTGACATTTTTAAGCGTGTTGCGGCAGCGTTCAAGGTGCCTAATGGCATTGGGTGGCGGATACAATGCCGACAAGTCCGTAACGCCCCGTAAGAAGCGGAACATTAATTGTAACTGGCCTGCATATATGTTAAATAATAATATTATCATACCATATTATAAAGATGGGTAATATTTAAGGCCCGTGAAAAGAATGTAGTTATTTTGTTCCTCATGCGTGTTAAAAAGAAAATTATCCCATCTGAGCCGCTAATCAAATAATTAAGTCGGTAACAAATTTTAAAAAATACAGGTTGTTATGTGTGCGAACGCTCAAACTCAATGCCGAGTCGAGACGTGCTTTTAAATGCCACATTTCCTATGCTGTCACCCCTGATACAAAGTGATATCTCCCGAGGTGTGACGTAACCAGCTGCCATATTGATATTTTTCTTTACCGAAAGTTTGTGGGATTTCAATTTTTCAAGAGAGAACTGATTTTATACATTGGGACATTTAGTGGTGCAATGGATTTTATTTAACGGGAGTTCATTTTAAACACACAGGTAAGTTTATAATAACCAAAGTAAACTAGTTTGTTCATAATCGAAGAAATCCGTTTATTATTTACCAGAACTCACACAGTAGCAAATATTCACTGCTGATCACTGTGACATGTTACATTGCACCCTATACTATCGTAAACTTGTACTCGTTGGTCTGAGCCCGCATTAACAGTTACGTCCCTTGAAGAATTAAAAAATATGTATCACTGTTACACTGCGTATCTTCAATGTTTTGCGTGCTATAAGTTATGCACCTATTAATTAAGTTATTCCTGGTCGAGAATATCAACAAAGAAACTGGTAAAGAACCTAGCGAATAACCCCAAAAGTTATTTTATATCTGCAATCTGTCACTTCCGGTTTTTGTTGACACACAAAAAAAAATTGACATGGCCGACTTACAACTCGAGCAGCACGTTCTTGAGACTCACATTTCCTACAATACCACGGTCCTTTGGGAACTTGAATAATGCCATAACATGCTGAAATAAGAAAAGCAATATTTAACGTTTAATTCCACCAAATTATGAGACCTCTTCCGTGTAGTGAAGATAGCAAATCAAGCGATAGATTACCCTGGTGAACGGCAACATTGCAACCCTGACCATCACAATAAACAAGCGGGTTCTCTGTCCATCCACGTTCGTCAGAACAAACGCAACAACCTCCAACCATCTCCTTCATCGTGTTTCTCTAACTACGTTAGAAAGATGATAATAAACTAATTGTTTAAATAAAATCCACCACAAAATGACCCATCCATGGCTATTTTCTCCGTTGGACCGAACATTTTACCGCAATTTAGCTTAAGAATTTTGACGCATGCGCAATAAAGATGTGGATTTGTTTTGGTTGGACCACGTGTTTTTATTTACGTTTTGGTCAGTGTGACTGAACTGTTTCCAGAACTCAGAAGTCAAAAACTTCAGACGACGAAGGTTTTTTTTGCACTATTTTTACGGAAACAATACGCCGATAATATTGACCAGTGTTTTCCATTTCTGTTTTAGCTAGTTAATAATATATATACGCATGTTAGCCTACCGTAATAAATAAACAAGTAAATACAATATAATTTTGTTATCGAATATGACAGATAACCATAATTATGCAGTTTTAAGGGTCCAGACATATCCACCAGACCAGATCACTTGTCTGTATTGGAATGGGAGCCGTGCCCCAATTTTTGAAATAAAATAGTGGTGTTTATGCGGTGGCCTATTGAGGCCATTCGTTAATTTATACGGTCTTTTTCTAGTAATTTAATTACCCCATATGAGTTAAGGGTTCACCCTGCAACACATTGAACGAGCGTTTCGTAATGGAGACTAGAGTAAATAATAATAAAAAAAAATAAACATGAAAAAAAAATTCGCCGCTGTAGTGGAAGCTTTTTCTGCGATGTGGAAACCCTTTCTTCGCGGTGGAAACCATGCAATGTGCCATGGGGCAAGGTTTGCCCGGACATCGGTTCTACGACCTACTGTATAGAACTCTAATTGACTGCCAAGGGATATTTTACGTGCACACCAATATGGTAATTAACGGGGCCTCGGGTTTTCGTAACATCAGAGCAAACGTTGTACCATACCAACCTCGGTATAATTGAGTTGGCTCGACCACTAACCAGGCGGTTCGGGGTTCGATCACGTTGATGGACGAAAAAAGTATACCATTTTGTGTAGGGCACTGAAAGCATGACAGTGGCAAGGAATAACATCTATGTTCCTATTGGCGTGCACGTAATAAAACCCTTGACATTTGAAATTTAATTATTGTCCTAACCAAATACACACTGCATGGCACGTGTCTTCATTCAGTGTATGCGGGATTGCATATTTCGGCGAATATTCTTACTGTACATGTAAAAATTATATATGCGCAAATTTGAAGATGGAACACACATTCTTATTATTCATTGACCCGTTTTCAATTTGATGCGTAAGATTTTAAGCCATCACTTTAAAACTGGACCGGGGATCACGTGGCTAAGTGGGTAGGACGCTGGTTCGATAGCCAGGAGGTCGGGTGTTTGATTCCTGCATTGGCCGAGAAAGTTCATCTAGATTTTCCGGCGTGATCTCCCCTATTTGTCAGTGACGCAGGACGAGGGGTCTGACAAGGACAGTTGTCTAGTCGTTCGAAAAACCGAGGCCCCGTTTACTACACATTGGCGTGTACGTAAGAGATCCCTTGGCAGTTGGAATTCGATATAAGAGTAGGCCTTAGCGCCCTGCCCGGGCAGAATTTCCCTCGTTGTACACTGTATGGCTTATGCCTGTCTTCATAAGCCCAGGTTAGGAGCAGAACAGTAGGACGTTAAACCCCAATTCATTTCATTTCTTGAAACTGGACATGTTTAAAAAATAAACATTGATTATTATTGTATTGCTGGTTAAGACACAGGGACTAAATATAATTCATATACTTTAGATATATTTTTTATATATATAAATCTTGTTTTATGTTATTGCCAATATAGGCATATTTTGTTGTACATGTATTTCCATTTTCCGGAGGGAGGGTCTGGCAATGAACACCGTCTTTTTTTTCTGATAGGACACTTTGGCGTTGGTTATAATTGTGTTCCTGGTAAAATTTCAATCCTAACCTGTCTTGGTTAGCTGAAATGTAGCGCATTCAATTATTCAGCCATTCAGTCATTGGGGATTGAGTAGCCAAATGGTTATCGCGTGCGCGATGGATCAGACGGTCTGTCATTGAGTCAAATGGCGTGGTTTCGATTCTCCGCCTTTAGTGGTCCTCTGAAACACCCCTACGCACAAGCGAATTATTGAAATAAAATTAAACCCCATTTATCTCTCATCCATCCATTCACTCCATTGGCATTATGGACAGTCCAATATTTCCTAGAGTATCAGCCTATGAAAGCGTGTTTAAGTATACAAAGTGAAATTTGAAAATATGGAAAAATAATTAGCTCAAATGGCGTGCCCGAAAGTTTCAGCTGAGGGTTCGGAAGTGATTCGGACTTAGTTAACAGGGTTACGCAAGACATTTAAGAAATCCCAATGTTCAATTGTATGGACGACTAGTTAATCACGACAATCACTTATTCATGTACGAGAATAAACATCTAGGCACTTGGGGATTTGGGGATTTAATGACATACCACCAAAAACACAACAATAGAAACTGAAAGTTTGCATTGGTACAAAAAAGGTACCACAAAACGTGAGAAAGTTCTAATAGGAGTAGGTGTTGGCCAAGAAAATTAATAATGATTTTCCGATTTGGTGCAGGTCAGACGGTCTTGACAAGGGACAAAGTAATCATTCTGATAGGATGAAAGAATGAGATCACGTATACACATAGTCGTAGAACAACCATTGGCAGTTGGAATTCGATATAATAGTTGTTGGTTAATCGGAGCAGAAGAACAAGACAGTAAGCTCCATTTCATTTCATTTCTTTGAACATATACTCTACTATCCTTATGTACACTTAAGTTACAATAACTTTTCGTTGGGATATTTGTTTACTCTTTTTGGAACACCCCATTCCACTTATTACTACTGGGATGATCTATGAAAGAAATAATGATCTGTTAGGACAGCTCCACGTAGATGGCCGTTTTATTTAAGTTTATATTAACATTAGAGTTAACTTTGGCAAACAGGTCTTTGGCATTCTACGTGTTGTTCTGTGTTTTACTGTTGGTTAGTGCTACACCGCGTATTTGAAAAACCACGGCTACAATGCTTCAGAAATAGCCGCGTGTTTAAAGGGTTAATATAACTGACATTTGAATATTAACTTTATAGACCACACTATTATAAAATGAACATGATAAAACGGCTATGTGTAATCATATATGTTTAAAGAGCTTAAGTGATTTTTCATGTTTAGTCAACCGATGACAACATGTAAGTACAAGATATACAGTAGCTTAGAATACTAGGTATTTCTTGCTAGGCATTGTTTGTGATTTTGAATGGGTACGGATTATATCCGTAGCTTGGTTACTGTTTAAGTGCAGCTTGTATTGTAGTTTATGTCTGCCGTGACTAAAGTCCTAATGGCTTTTTGCGATATGTAAGAAAAGGTGACCGGAACGCTTAGTAATTGGATGACATTTTATATTTATATGAATAAAAGGTAAGTTTATGTAAAACGCATTTTACCAATATTCAAACTATCCATTTAATTTCGGACAACTGAATATTTTGTTGGTATAAATACAATTGATAATTGAAGAAGTAAATACGAAAATAAATCGACGATAGTAATCTTTGGTATGAGATAAAAACAAGAAAGTTGCCCTCTAATAAAGACTGAATTCACAATCGGGTCATTTATGATATCGTCATTATGTTTCTCACTTTTTATTCAAAGCAATTGATATCATTTTTATATCTGTTATGCATATTAGTATTTTAATCATATTGATTGGTTCGCTATCTTGTTTAAAATCGTAATATCTATAACTATAAACAATGGAAAGGGCGAATCAAAGTATTTGAAATTTTGCCTAACCCTATTGATCCGTGTCAATAAAATATGTCTAAACTAAAGGCCATGCATTAAATGATGGTCTAAGACTTGCCAGGGCTAATTTAAGCTAACTAAACACCTGTTTTAGAAAGTGTGGCCCATATGCTTTAGATGGACATCCGTCACAATAGTTAAAGCCAAACGGAGCTATATTTGCTAATCATAAAGCCACAACATGCCAAAACAACGGTTAAATATTGAGCCCAAGACCACACACAACCAGAGGCACCTTTATTAAGAAATTCAATTTAATAAATACATGTATGTTGGCGCGTGCTGATATTGAAAAATCAGTGGAAATCATAGCCCACACTGTCATTGATTGGAATTCTACATGTAGGACTGCTTTCATTAATAAGAAGGGCGAGTCCGGGACAGAGGTGACAAACAAACCCTAAATCAATGTTAATTTCTCTTACTTAATATCTGTCAATTAGAAGGATAAACAATGGCCATTTCCGTCTAGTTTTTGAAGGTCTAATGAGGGCAAAGCACCCCAGCATTTCTTCCAGCACCACCAATAAGATAAAAATAATATCTAACTGTTCCATCCACTGTTCAGTAGAGGTTCACTTTTTTAAAAAGTTGGTCACGACCCTTAGATACGCACGCGTGTTTTAAATACACGTACCTCTACAGACAAATTTTTAATAGGTATGCAATGAAAATAAATCATATCATTTCCTGTGTGAACAGTTTCTAATTATGTTTCTTTGTGTACCACTCTGGACATTTAATTAGTAACTATGAAATTTTAATACCCTTGATTGATTTGATTCTTGAAAATCATAATAGTAATTGCTTTTTAAAATCTGTATAAAGTACCAATTTCCAATTCCGTGGGAAATAATAACAGACAGTTTTACGGATAATATTCACTAGGTTTATTAACTGCAACATTGCAACGAGGACACTCTCGCCGATATCGTGGGAATTGTAACACAAGTGTTTTGCAGGGGCGGACAGAGCCTCTGGACGTTTACAAGTTCTGAGAGTCCATCATCCCCGATCGGAATAATCATTGATATATATACACTGTATTTCAAAATAAATAAAATTCATCTTTGCATCCACTGGAATGGGGTCTAAGAAAACCAGCTGACCCGAGGGTCCAGACTCCAGAGCTACTAAGACCGTCTTGATGTTATGGTAGGTGAAGTATCGTGCAGCAAGTGAGACAATCCTGAGAGCATTTATTATGGAAACAGCTTAATCCAGGTGCGCTGAATAACCCCTTAAATGTTCAATATAGATCCATCAATTATTGTGACAAAAAATGGACAAAGAACGCTTTCTATGCAAGTGTTAATTTCAATAAGATGACTAACTAATCATTTAAAACATTAGAAAGACCACATGCAGAACGGACAAGGTAGTTCTAAATAGCTTTTGGACATGGAGTTGTACTGGTTTCCTTGGGCCCCATCGCGGTGACATGACGACAAAATGAAACTATGGTGATTCGCCTCTGAAAAAATGGGTCAAATTATTTTTTCCTAATCGGCCCAGACCTCTCAGGGCCACATGACCCCGTCCGACTGACCGAGGCCCAGTCCACTCCTAACCACAAGGTAATTCATATGACCCGAAGAGTGTGTTTATATCACCGCGTTCCAAGTCTTTCTGGGAGTAATTGCCGAATGTCATTCAAGATCATGGGGTGTCTACTTTTTTTCGTAAACATTCAAATTTGATATTCTTTAACCCATCGTAGGAAGGAAAAAGACGCTTAAAAAGATTAGAATATATGTGATTATCACCTGGATGAATGTATAAAATTGTGAACAAATGATAAGTGCTTGATACGATAATAAATGACACTAAATTTTAATAATAGATATGTGAGTGTGTATGATTCGTGACTAAGCATCGAACATAAATATTTATACATGCCTACTTGTAATCAGCCTGAAGTGAGAAATAGACGAAATAAAATACGCAATACAATTAATGTAAGAATGGAATGAGGTTTATATCAATACTCCACAAACAAGTTACCCACTGATCAATTATTATTAACATTAATCCAATAAACCATGATTATTTAAATAATTTGACGTTAATTAAGTTAGGTAATAATGGTATCTCTCTTCTTCATATATTCTTGGTAAATAGTAAGTATTGTTTTACATGATATCTATTTTATCATTGCTTGATAGGAAGTCAACTAATATCCTTCGATAATTCTTATTTCTATGGTCCTGTGTCACGTGTGAGGTGGGAATTGTGCCGGAACATTGGCATGTCTGCCTGTACAGTTTTTAGAATTCCATCTACAAGAGGACCTTTTACATGCACTACCAGTTATACAAGACCTCAGGGTTTCGCCCCCAGAATGACTATAGACAGACCAGACTTAATTCGGGGTAAAAAAACTTCGAAGAATTCGTTGTAGCCAGCAAGTGGTTTCGAAACTGGGAGATTCAGCCTGACTTTGGTGTCCTAACCACAAACCACAACATCCCAACCCACCCCCGCCCGGCTACCAAATGGACTATGACGTAAATATTCAGTATACATATAGATTGCGGGGCTAGGAATCAAATGACCAAAATATACACCAGTAAATACCACACCAGGTCATGGCGAAAAATAGTTTTTAATCTTTTACAATTTACTATACATTGCTTTGTTCAATTTTTACGAATTTTATCCGCCCAATTTTTGCTTTTGCTGAACATGCAATCCGTGGAACTATACACATTTTGCCATTGTCAGACATAACTCCAGTGAATCAATGCTCTAACGACATGAATGAGTTGAATTCCAAAGAACATTCTGCACATTGAGAAATAAACACGAGTGTTTGACAAATAAACAATCGCAGAAATCAATGACGTTAACCATAAATGAATGACTACATCAACCAATGACAGAACAGCTGCGATAAGATCTTAACTGTAATCCGACTGCTTTGTAATAGACCGCACACTCCAGACAATATCAATATTTCCATAGAAACCCCCGGCACTAAACTCCTTCCTCCTTTGTGTATGTCACCTAATATCGCAAATCTACTTGTTAATGTGGATTTATTATGAATATTTCATGGTATTCTAATTCCAATGGAACGCCAAAACCGGACTAACTGCTAAATCAAATTGCGATGACCAGGGAGGTGCTGCGGTGGTAACAATTTGACTTGTAATTTAGTCGATTCCATTAGACAGAATACGGTGTTGATACGGTGATACGGTGTTGATATAGTTGATGTACCAAACAGGCACAGATCAATGCTTTATGATCTTGTATACATATCAATATACGAACAATAAATTATGCCCAAAAATGGTAAAAGAGGTAAAAAAGGAGGAAAGAAAGGTGGTGAAAAAACTGAGTCGACGTCGAAAACCAAAAGTCAAGAATCCGTTCTAGCGTTTGCTGCTGCTAATTCCAAGTTATGGGAAACTCGACTAGGAATTGCCGAAGCTTCTAGAAATGGATATAAAGACTGTGCTCATCGGCTGGCGGTAGAAAACGAGGAGATAAGCAATACTATGATTCGAAATGAAAAAGACATGGTGGATGTTATAAGTTTTCTCAAAGACAAGCTGACAGAACAACAGAAAGTTCTTGATCGTGAGCAAGAGAAATCACGCGTCCTGAGAGTGACAACACGACAAGAAATAGAAACACTGATCGAAGACTTCACTAAAAAGATAAACCATTTAGAAGAAAAGCTAAAAGAAAGGAACCAAGAAATATTTGTTCTGAAAGACGAGTTGAAGTTTGCCAAAGATTTTCGGAGAAAACGCGATCAAATGCAGAAAGATATATCCGATTTGAAACAAACCATGGACAACGCCAACAAGATTCACAGAGAAGAGTTTGGACGTCTGGAAAAGAAGTTCCTACTAGAGAAGATTCAGATCGAAAAAGATTCCAAGAAGAAGATAAACGAACTGACAGAGAAAACGCACCATGAAGCCGTTTTGAATTTAGACGAGACAACGAAACAGGTTTTCAAAGAAAATGTTCGTTTGAAAGAGGCACTGAATCTCGAGATGAAGCAAAACGAAATCCTAAAGAAGGAAAAGGATGATGCAGTGGCTGAAAACGACAAACTTAAGGAGGAGAACAAAACCAACAAGATGGCCCTTAAAAAGAAATTATCACAAGATACCAGAGATAAACAGCAGCTAATGTCCTACAAAAGCAAGGTAGAAACACTTGAAAACTCTTTAACTCATGTCGTGAGAGAGTTTGACACAGAAAAATCTAAAATGTCATTGACTGCCATTAGTGAAGACCCCAGTGGATTAAAGGTGGAATTAACTCGACTTCAGAGAATAATGGAACTGAAATCGAGGGAAATGGTCAAAATAAAGAGACTTGCTAAAACTATTTTAGATCAAAGAACAGAACTGGAAAACTTTTTCATGAGTGCTTTGGAAGATGTCAAATCTGAAATCGCCAAAGAGAAATCTTCTCAGTCGAAGATGCAGACCTCAAATGTGTCCTATTCAATGTTTAACACCCTTGACAAGAATGAAACCCAGCTAAGTTTGAATACGCAGATTGATATTTGTGAGTTGTCATGGCCACAGAAGGAAAGAGTTTTGCGCCATCTCTTCGCTAAAATGAATGGACAAAAGTAGGAAACAACACCCTACAGTATGACTAGGCGTTATGGTGACCAGACCGAGGCAAACTATTAATGATAAAAGAAAACGCTTTAAACCCAAATACTAGTTTTGTGTAACTGCTGTAATATTTTTCCAGGATTTATCTTATGAGTAAAAATTTAAAATAAATATTTCTTACTTTCTTCCTTAAAGAGTATACAGTAGGACGTTAAACCCCATTTCATTTCATTTCATTTAAAGAGTATATATACTCACAAATCTGTGCTGAGAATCAGTCTAATGGTTATTTCATACTCTTAAATACGTTGTAGTGTATTTGTTATTCGGGATTGCCCTGCAACATCCCCATCGTCTCACACAGGCCACAAAAATTTGAAGTTGAAAATTTTAAATTATTTTATGGGAGGTTTCAATCATTAGATCTGCTATTGAGTATAACACCTTTGCTTAACCTCGCGATTTTCCCCGGTACCCCCCAGGTTTTCCGGTTTCCGATCACTGCTAACGACCCCTGCACAGAAGCATATTTTTTAAATATTATTGAACTACAAATATAGCATTCGCGTCGAGTGAATGTTAAACTTCAATTATTACGTCTTCTCTTTTATTGCCCTGATCTAGGAGAGTTTGACGGATCCATCTTTCAAACCAACAGTGCCACATAGCCATACGACATATGGGATATCATTATGGGTAATCACAGTATTACCACATTAAAAGAAGCTAACCCAACACGCACTTATGCAATTAATCAGGAACCCGGCTCAAGTGTATAATGTCACCAAGAAACCAAATGAATTTTCTTTATATAGGCGTATTGATTGCGGGTGTAATGAAAGGCTCTTTGTATTCAAGTTTCATTCACTTAAAAACAAAAGACGCTCATGAAACTGTCACGACATCCATCTTTCAAACCAACAGTGCCACATAGCCATACGACATATGGGATATCATTATGGGTAATCACAGTATTACCACATTAAAAGAAGCTAACCCAACACGCACTTATGCAATTAATCAGGAACCCGGCTCAAGTGTATAATGTCACCAAGAAACCAAATGAATTTTCTTTATATAGGCGTATTGATTGCGGGTGTAATGAAAGGCTCTTTGTATTCAAGTTTCATTCACTTAAAAACAAAAGACGCTCATGAAACTGTCACGACTGATCTATAACTGGATAATATAATATAACATTTCTAGAACCATATCAGTGTTCTCAAATTCTTTCGAGTCTTGAGATATCTATTTCATACGCAGTGTAAATGTATTGGATTCGTATCGCTTTTATTATAAAGGCGATATAGCTTTGAAGGGCTTCTTCGCCGGATAGAAAAAAATTCGATTTACGGTTACATCGGACATGGGCTAGTTAGATCGTGTTTTTTTAAAGAGTTCCTTAACCGTTTAGCACTGTCTGAACATTACAATGCATAAATGGAATCTCGTTAAAATGTCATTAGGAACCCCGTATATTACTTTACTTATTCTCAGAAATCAATGCCCGAAATGTACAGTTTCTTTTATGATTTCAGGGGTATCTAGCTGTAACGTGAGTATGAGTCGACCCAGTACTGCTTCCAGCAAGAGTTCCTTGGGAATAGTTCCGTTTGGATTTCATGCAAAAACCTCTTTCGACGCCGACGATGCCCTGCGCCGAACAAGAAGTGCTACGTGGAAATTAAAAGAGTCACCAAAAGATAACGATATCTGGAAAAGACCACCACCGGATTTCCGGTATGCAGTGTATGATCCACATCCGCCTAAACGTAACACTGTAGATTCGATGAAACCTTGGAATTATGGTACCATTCCTGGAGAACGAGTGGTTTATAAAAGAGAAAAGACGACACTGTTGCCTAGAATACTGAATAATGATAAATCAAAGGACGAGAAGGAGTTTAAAAGATTTTTCAGAATAGATCGACCCTTCACAGCTAAGAAGAAATTTGTTCGCGAGGGGATGTATGAAGCCGGGGAGTACGAAATGCCAAAACCACATGATTTCAGAGATGTAAGTATATTTTGGTAACGAATGGATATTTTATAAAACATAGGACACTTAACCCAAATATCGGAAATGAAGTTTTTCAAATAATATATCAATGATTATATAGTATTGGAGTTTTATTGTTATAAGTAATTGCGACTTTCTGTTCAGCTACAATTAAGTGCTACGGTTCTGATTAGAATCAGAAGTTTTCCAGTTTTCTATCGTTATATTATATTTCATGACTTACCTACGATTTATCATGGAATTAGAGTACTGTTCTAGTCCCGTGTTTTGTTGATAAGAAATGAAATTAAATGGTGCTTAACGTCCTACTGTTCTAGGCAATGTTGGGAATGATAAGAAGAGTAGACGGAAATGTTGTATTGACAGGATGTTAAACCCTGTTCCATTCCATTCATAAAAATATTGTCGATTTGAAAAACCGAACCGCGTGTTAAATTCCAGTCAACAAATTCGTATATGCATTGTAAATTCCACAATTATCGGTAGTCAATACAATTGTCTTCATTTTTTTCAGTATCCATCATTAAAATCATTGGGATTAGAAGAACTACAGTTAGCACCAGAAAGAGACCCATATAATTTAAAATTCAACTCAGAAAGATTAGATATAAGTAAGTATGCCCATGGATATCGATTTGATGTAAAATCATATGTTTTCAATTCATGATATACATCATGTTCCTTAAGCAACGTTCGCGAGTTTTACAACATCTAACCGTTGCTTCAAAACTCAGCAATTCCCTAACTTTGCGCCCATTGTTTTAATTAGCATTGTGACTAATTAGCATTGTCCGATCAGAGTCCGTGGCACATAATACACTATAAACAAACAGGTTTTTTAAATTGAGAAACTCGTGGAAAACCAGCAACCTTGACATGGATCGATCTTTGAACATTGCAACTCGATTATCACATGTAGGCATTTTAGCCAAAAGCACGAGACTTGGTATTCACGACGACCGATGAAGAATCTGATAGGTTCCCAATCTGGGAACTTAGTGGCGAAAAATGCAAGGTATTACGTTAAGGGCTTGATAAGATGTATGTAGTTAAGGTGAGATCAAGCCTTCTATTGATGATGGATGTACATATGGACATGCGCAGCTTTTTAAATAAAGACAAAATACCGTCCACAGTATTTAAATGTGTCCAGGTGTTCTGATTACCACATGTCATTTATTTTTTTTTAGTTCGTGGTCTAACAGCGGGTGACGCGATATTCCTGTCAGCAGATTATCCATATATGGCACCACCGTTACCCCGTCAACCTCGTTTTGAACCAAGTTTGATGTTAGACAGAGAATCTTATCCACAAAGAGAAGTCAGGTTCACGGTATGTATGGCTTAATCCTTTTACTGTCGTGTGTTCGCCATTCCTTCATAACCTACTTATGGGTACCAATGACGATGATTTTATAGTTTCAACGTCCGATATGTAGAAAGATCCAGGGGGAAGAGTTGAACGTATAGTGTTCTAAAAACAGAACAATCCAGAGGGAAAAAGCCTTTAAAATTGAACACTTACTGTTCTGAAAGTAAACACATAGTGTTCTGAGAGAAAAAAGACGCGACAGAGTGTTCAAAAAGTGTTTCAAAATAGTGTTCTAAAATGGCGTATTTATTGTTTTAAAAGTGGACGCCGGGTTTAGAGTGTGGGTGTAGAACCATATTATATATTACATGTAGGCTAAATGGTAATAAGAATTAGTTTTACAGAAACTAATTCTGTTTGGTACAAATAATTGAAGGGCATTGTGCCACTTTTGTAACTATTTTTTCCTCTTGTACCCTTTCTACCGTGTCACATTATGCCTATGTCTACAGTCTATGTGCAACCGATCTTTCTTTACCGCGTATTTCAAACTGGTGTATGATGTCTGCACTTTCCCATCTTCATCGATGCTCTTTGATCAATTACATCATTCCATGGGGTTTCTGAAACCACGGAATACCATGGTTACTGACATGCGAGATAAACCTATTTCTTACGCAGGTTATCCAGAACAATGATAAATTGATATGACGGTACTGTACGTTTTCAGCTCGCAAAATCAAACATTTCTGTTGGTTCTATAGATGGTATAATGACTACATACGTCTTTAATATTATGTAGATAACAGTAAAATTAAAATAAAAATATAACAATTCGTACAAGTTGCTAATGGGTTATCCATTTTTTTGTATATATTTTAGAGACATCGTCGAAGGAATCGTCAAGCATACAGTGCATTTATGGAAAGGGTGGAAGCCGATTTAACAGCTCAGTGGAACAAGGAGAAATTAGAAAAAGTCATTCAACAAGCATCTTGATGAAGCAAAACACTAGATTATTGTACTCAATTTCATTGTTTAAAGTTTTAAAGTTTGGCATAACAATCTTAAACGACTTTCGTGCTCAACAATTTTCGCAATCAGTTGCTTATTTATGCAGTCACTTGTATTATTTCCAACCAATAGCCAGTGACGTGATTAAAACGCAACTAATATTTCGCAATGAGAACTGAGTTCGAAACGACTTGACTTGAACAATCTATCAGAAGAATGCAGATCCATATTTTTCTGGCCCCCTTCTTTCCTTTCTCCCTTTGTGAATGGCGTTTGTGTTCATTGTTTGGATAAGCAAAGAAAAATCGTGGGTCAAAACATAGTTTTAATTTAACACTGAGTGAACTGAAATATGCGCTTACTTTTCGTAGAGTTGTATCCCCTGAATGCAGGGGCGTAAAATCAATATGAAAAGTCTGGTATTAGGATTTTATTGATTATATTTACCAGTGCTTGTGATCAAGATTTTTATCCAATAAAAAGTCATTATGGTCGTCTTCAATGTTAATTTGGCTGTGATATGGTTATATATTGTAATTTATATTTGTTTTAAAATATATATTAAAAATAGTTGTAATTTTAAATTATATATTGTCGATTATTGTTTTGAAATATTTGCATGGTTATTCTCGCTGCGGATAGTATTCCAGATTCCAATATATAACATAAAATATTGCCAATTACCTATTTATTTCCATTGCATTTTAAATCTCTATTTTAATAAGGACGTATATTGTTACAAGTCATAGCGTGTTAAATGCGGTCGCAGTAATGACCTGGGAGGGGGGGGGGGTTACAACAGCGCCTCATTGGGATTTCTTCTTTGTAGCAGGAAGAATCAACCAAAGTTATTTACAAAAGTGTAGGTCTGTATGTCGCGATCAAAGCGCCTGCTCTTCTATAAATTCCAACTGTTAAGGGTTATTGTACGTATACGCCAACTTGCATACAGGACAATCGTTTTTCATCCCATCCGATGCACCATTTTTTGCCATGCTCTACGTCTTACTCCATTCCGAGGAACCTTCTCTTAAATCTTATTCACCCAATCGATGCCAAATTGTTTAAAGAAGAAGCATGCCATTTTTTATGTCCATCAGACTTGAACCGACAGAGTCTTAGAACAAAGAACCAGAACAAGATGAGTAGCGGTTAGCGACCAGTTCCTGTTCCAAAAATTGCTAATATTTTATTTTCTGTTGACACACATAATTTAGATTGACGGAACACTTTGCAAAGCCTTGTAAGGAACAGCATATTTATCATTCTACAGTCAACTAGCAGGGGCATCGGAAGTAACTAAATTTTATTAACCATTATAGAATGATACATATTAGGATCCTTATGAAGCTTCCCAAGGGGTGGTTATGAGTAAATATTTGGATTCGGTATAGGCGTAAACGCCGTTACCGGCACACTTTAACTCGCACTGTAGCCCGTTTGGTTGATGAAACATCTGTATATAAATGTTACGCGATAATTCCCTGGATCATAGGGATCAAAGTACCAATGGCGTGTCGGAGAGTTACAGTTCCGGTATGCATTTCAGGGGGTATCCTATCAAATTGTCACTTTTAACTCTGTTTTAACTGGCGATCCTATGTTGGTTCCCGGTGTTTCCCCGAAAAGGTTTTCGGGATTTTTTTCCTATTTTCGATCCGTGCGATACGAAGGGGGGGGGGGGGCTGTCAAGAAAACATTGGGGTCTCGAAGGAATTATACTTGAAACGGAGGGCGGAGGGGGGGGGGTGAGGTTGATGGCGTGGGGCGAATTGATGGGACAAGCTCTAAACGATTCCATTGTGTTTCGAAAGATTAAGCGGTGGTCGACTCGTTTACTAATTTCAGTTTGTCTGCGTCAACAGTAGAACATAAATTCGGTAAAATTTAAAAAAAAGATGGGCATTCCACAAAACAAATCAACAATTTTATGTTTAACCAAATTCAAGTTAATTATTCAGATATTTAACACTTATGCGAAGATTTTCAAATAAACTTCAATCTTCTCGACTGTAATTGGTTATGCGCGCGGAAGAATGGTCTCTCAAGTGATGTAAGAATAGTACCGGAATGAAGCAGAAACCACAGATGGATTCCCGGAAAACCGAAAGAGACCTTAACATTAAGTTAAATATACAAGCTACATGCTATCACAGAAACTAACACATATTAATAGTATCACCAGACATATTTGTTCATTACCATTTTGTTTACAACAGTCTGACATAATTCGTAATTATTTTATTGCCAACGTCACAGTTTAAGCGGTATACAGGTCCCGAGTACAGGGTCGAATTAAGGTGTAAATTAAACAATCTTAGCAATTACATGTATGTCTTATCAATGATATCAAGCAACAATTATTATAGTGAGGGCCATACGTCATAAAGTCTGTATCTTGCCCTTCCCGAGTACAATGCGACACTGACAAAATATCTTCTAGTGTTTACAAACAAGTCCTTGGTCAATTTTTACAGTACTAAAACCCGGTGCTAACACTGTCATATCGAATCGGCATGAATCAAGAACGCCCTAACAAACCACCAACTTGTACGCCGATCTCTTGGCAAGACACGTGTCTTTTCTTGATCTGGGGAAGTTTTGTAGCATTCCGGTAAGTTTTTATATGGCTAGCCTTACCCAAAGACACCTTTCGGCTTCCCACGTACTCGGCTGATTCTTTAGCTTTAGATGCTGGGGTAACTGAAGGGGTACTGTTGGGATACAAGATAGATGACAGGTGTTGGCGGTCTTTCTTCACCGGGATCAGAGCGGATTTGATCGTACTTTCTTCTCGTTTCTCTTCCTCCAGAATCTGCTCTAGTTTCTCAACTTTGTTCTGGAGATCATTAGTGCTGTAAATTAAATGGGGCTTTACGCCAATCTCTACATGCATATCGGCCTCGGCTAAATCTCGATGGAACTGAAGAGTTGCCAATTGCCGCTCAGATGAGTAACGCTGTAGCCTGTTGGATTCATAGAGTACTTTCTGAGTTTTGTATTCACTCTTTAGGCGTTTTTTAACTGCTGTTATCAGTTTATTGGTAATTATTATCTTTTGCTTTCTTAATTGTCTTAATGTTTCGTTCATATCTTTAATTCGTTCATCCAGATCATATACAGTTGACGATAGTTCATTTGAGCGCTCTTCGCGTTTTAAAAGTCTTTGGAGTTCTTCACTATCCTGCTCTAAGATCATTTCGTGCTGTTTTATGTCTGCTACCAATTTTGACAAACGTTCCGACATTTTATCTTCCAAATTGATGATTCTTTGCAACTTTGCGTTAAAGTCGCGAGTTCTTTGATCATCTAATATCAACCATTTTCGGGTAAGAGTTGCAGCCTTTTCAAACTTAATGAGAATATCGGGAATGTATCGAAGGAGTGCGTCTATTTCTTCATCGGCGTTCAATTCTTCGACCATATAAGCACTTTCCGAGCACAGAAGGTCTATATTAATTGATTCTTCCTCGTCCATATTAAATTCTAATTGTTCTTTAAGAAAGGCAAGTTTCTGGGACAACTTTTTGATTTCTGATGTATCGTACAGAGGTTTGATATCCGCGAACTCTTTGCTGAGAAGCATCAAAGCAGTGTGGGATTGGGCATGCAAACGTTCCATAGCAGCTGCATCATCAAAGTCTTCTGGATCTTCCAATCGGTCGGAACCACCGTAATCTGACATAATGCCACTTTCGCTGCTGTCATTCGAAATGTTACTAAATTTTGAAAGGGAAGAAGACGTAGACCCCCTTCTGTTTTCACCATTATTACTACCCTCCATAAAATATTTAAACAAAGGTATAAAAATACGACTGTTAAAACTTATACGAAGGTCTCTTAGGTAAGTCAGAAATTTAAAGAACCAGGTAAAGTATTGTAAACATTTGTTCAATGATCGCGGAAGACTGTTTCTACGATCTATTTCATCATCGTAAACCTGTCGTAACTGACTGATATTTGTGATGTCGTAAACGGAACTTTGCTGCGATAGCTGACGCACCATACTGTAAAATAAATTCACGTCAAATCTCTCAAAGCACATTTCTATTTTATCCTCGAATGCTTCAATCTGCCGATACATCAGTTCACTGCGGAGTGGTTCATCTGACATCATTAGTCGCAACTGAAAGTATAAAACAAAACACGTTCTATTAATCTTTGAACATAAATGACATACATTTATTATGGATCAACAGAAAAATACCTTGACAGTGGAACTGGATATTTGCTTAGTGTTATTTTTTACATGATGATAGGGTATTCGGCTGTTAAGTACCATATACTTGGCAAGGATGTCCCGAATATACCAGTTGTATTTACAATCTAAGACAGCTCTCGCAATCCAACGCTGGGATATAGAAGTTTTCAGATTAATTTGGTGTAATTTATTGATGGTGATAGTAGCATAATTCTTTTTATTTACGAAGCGGAGAAAAGGGGGGGAGGGGCTTAATTTGTATAGCTCAACATGGACCGTCTGAAAAAAGAAATTAAATGAAATGAAATGGGTTTATCGTCCTACTGTTCTGCTCCGAACTGGGCAAATGAAGACGGGCATACACCATACAGTGTGCCACGAGGGAAATTTTGCACGGACAGCGTCCCTACGGCCTAGCTCTTATATCGAATTTCAACTTTCAAGGGATCGTGAACGTGCATGCCAATAAGTCCATGAGACCTTGATTTTTCGTACCACCCAAACGATAAGGGGGAACCACGCCCGACGGGATGAAATTTCTCGGCCAACGCAGGGATCGAACACCCGACCTCCAAGCTGTGAGCCAGCGTCTTACCCACTTAGCCACCGTGAACCCGTCCGAAAAAAAGACCACCCCAAACTTTAAATTAACGTAAAATCCACATAAGCTACTAAAAAGACGATTAAAAGAATCGGGAACAAACTAGTGACCCATAGTGGGACTCTTTTGTCGCCTACCTGAAGAGCTTCTGCCCGCTCATCTGCCATTGTTCTGGAAAAATATACAATAAAATAACATTTTATTACGATATTACTTTTAAGAATATGAAAGTACTTGTGTGTATTATAAACTAAATGGGATCATATCTCAGCAAATAAAACAATATACAAAGAGAAATGCAAGAATTTCTTTATACCTTTGATACTTTTGTATTCTTATTATTGTTATTTAGTGCAAACTATGAAAGAAATGTGGGTTGTTTTCAAATACCCATAAAATATTTACGTATATAAGTTGTTATTTATTCCTGTCAGTATAGTAGGATTCACCTTTACAAACTTAGATTTATTAAATTCCATACATGTATGATTAGGAGAAGTTAAGGACTGTTTTTTCAAGCCCCGTCTATATGGGTTTGGCATGGTACTCGGTTTCGCGGATTGTTTTGGTGTCAAATGAAAATGCATCAGTAACGTTTTTAATCTACATGTAGGACCTATTTTTATGACAGTAAAAAAATGGATTATGTTATTTTACTACAATTTCCATTGCCCCTTTACAATAAAGATTTCATTATTTGTGTACAAAAAATTTATTGCATCGTTTTTCTTTGTCTTTATGAAATTATTTGCTAGAAGCACAAACTGGTTAACAGCCATTCAACTTAGGTCATTAGACAGTGTGAAATGAAAATCATGGGTGGGGAATCAGTCCACCATTCATGCCTATTCCGCTGGTCTGACTTTCTCAAGGGTTTATTGAAGTTTCAGAACATAAAAGATAGAAACAATGCGAAATATTAAAAACTATATATATATATATCATTAATAAGCCGACGGGGGCTGGTATAATATTCCCGCTATTACATGTTATACTTATAAAAGTATTTCGGAAAGTATTGGAAATAAATAACGTTTAGTAATATATATCGGTATATACTATAAACATACAATATAGTCGTTAATATATTTATTCAATTTGTATATCCTAAATTATGTTTATGGACAAAAAAATATCTATAAATACTTTTACTTTTAAATAAATGGAAAAGGGAAGACAGACGCCTCTTCATTGTGATATAAATAGTAAATTTCTACGATTCGTCCAAAACATATTCATGATCTATATATATATATAGTCCCCCTCGCTATTCTTGTCCAACAAAGGGCGTTTATATTCATTATTTTTCAGTTTATATTCGATTTAGTCGATTAACCCGATCGATTAACCTAAATGTGGATTCATTCACCCAAGAGCATAACGAAATTCAGTTCAAAGGCTTAAGAACTTTAAAACGTTATAAATAAATTTGTTTTTGACAAATTTAAACCTTACAATCGCATTCAAACCGTTACAGACATTATCACTCTCAACAAGAAGAAATGTGTAACTATTATACGTCTATATATACCTTATTCAAACTAATTTCAAATTATTGAAATTCAATCACTAGTGTAAGTCTTCTCAGAGAGGAAGTCTCAGTCGAATGACAATCTCTAGCGTCTGGTTATTCCAGTCTACAGCGATAGTAATTATTGCGCATGCTATACGGATAAGATTATGCCGTCGGCGATTGACATGACTTGTGGAATATATCTATAGAGCCCCGTTCTTCGAGTACCTTGATACAAATGGCACTGAAACGCATTATGGCACAGCATTCGTGTACCAATGGTAAAATGTTTATTTGTTTTAAATATTGAATATCAGAGGCCTATCTTTTGCTGGTAACATCAATGTTGATTTAAATTGACAAACAATTCGTGCTTTCAGTGTCGAAGCCTTTAGATGATATTAAGTTAAAGACTTAGCTACTTTAAAAGCAGCGTTCCTACGGCGAATATTGTATAATTGGAAATATATATATTTTTTGCAACCAATATTAATGGATGTTCTAAAGTGTTCAACAGCATCACCCTGCTGGATACGCATATTTCGGATCTATAGTTTTGCCTAAATTATATACATTTTTTGTTTTGTGAAAATATTACGTAATAAAAACCCTAATATGATAGAATAACGGTTATAAGTATATATATTTATAATTTTAAAACCATTCACAAACATTTTGTTCCGAAAATTATTCAAACCGATAAATTCTAATTTAATATTGACTACATGTATTTAGATTTTACACTTTTAATATCGAATATCTAAGACCCAATGTACATTTTAAAACCTGTATACGACGTCGTGTAGTTTATGGTTTCGAGTGCCATTTGTAATGAATAAAGAATACATATTCCACAAAAAATAAGGGAGTAATTACAAATAGACTGTTCACGCATTAAACTGAACCTAATTGAATAGAAATTACAATCACATTTTTAAATAATGAACGTAAATCACGTTATATACATGTGCTTTAACCCTATTTTCGTCTATTTTAAGGTTCCAGAAAATAAAGCTACACGCCCTTTAAAAAATAAATTACAGTACCTTGTAGCACCAGCTGATTTTATTCTTCTTGTCGCCATTTCTGAGATTTAAAATTGGTGTCTTAATATATCGTTCCCATAACCGATGATTTATTACTAATTCTAATTATTTTCCTGCCTGAAAAACTAAGGGATGAGCTAAATTCGTCATTAATATACAAGGTCTCTGTGCACAAATCACCATGGTTTTACAGATAAACAATTCCACACGAAATCTAAAACCACTTCACAAAAGATCATTATGTTCTGTAATTCGAATCTGTTTCTCCAGAAGTAACTGAAAGTGTTACAATGTCATTGGTGATCGCGAACAACTGTTTCCACAATTGCTAACACAAATGTCATGGTCTGAACAATTCACGAACTGAAACATTGGACCGTATATCATATAACATAATAATAAAACACCATTTGAATATCGGTGTATATATGTGACCTGGAAAATAAAAAAAATATGAATGATAAAACATATATTTATATTGTTGAATTGTCACAAATCAAAACTAGTGACCTAAAGGCTTTCTTGCAAGAGACGCCAATCAAAGACACATACCCCACCGACGGCTGGAGACATAATGGAATAATACCAATTTCTGAATGGCCTATTTGAAAAGCTTTCATTGTATGATTTGCGTACAATATATAATAAAACATTTCGATTGAGCATTTATTTGACACTGCCTCATTGTTTTTTTTTTTGTATTCGCTGAATGTACGTCACTACAATTGTTTGATAGTAAACAATAATTACGCTTTAATGGTTGCTAGCTTTGCAAAGTGTACTTATGTTGTTTGGGCTTGAATACTCGGAATGATCTGGCAAGCAAGTTCATATTTTCAAAACTAGGTGCAGGATAAAAATCAAGTGAGAGGGAGAGAGAGAGAGAGGGTGGGAAATTTCAGGACAGACAAGACGGCCATATTCCTTGTAACGAATGCACTACCTGGGAATGGAAATCACGTACGTCACGTGACTCAATGTCACGCGTTAGCCCCCACCCACCCCGAAATTAGAAGAAAGAACTTCAAGTCCTACTCCTACATGTAATAGGTGATAGTTCCTATATATCTAAGTTACTTTACAATGTAGATGTAAATTACCTATATATACTATTCAAAAAAAAGTAGGGGATATTTGATTTTGGGGGCATAATACTAAAATATGCAAATGACTACGAAAAAAGTCACTATAGAACCTAACAGAAGAAACATTTCCAGTTACATGTGACGCCCAAACGCACCAATAGCTACCGCATGGAATGCAGGTGATGCTTGGGATCATCATGGGGGTCCAACCCAAGATTTGCACGACTCTGACTTTGAATGTTACAGTCATTGTGGCATTGAATTCCAGGGTGGAAACATCAGTTTAATTGTTTTAGTGACCAGAAAACAAATTTTGATATGCGTCGGCTTACCCAAAATGAAAGGTTACGTGCCCTTGGCATGCTACAGATCGGCACAACACAGGCGGTTGTGGCGCGGACGATGAATGTTTCTCAGTCTGTCATAAGCAGGCTATGGTCCAGATACCGTGATACACAATCTGTACAGGACAGACCACGCCCAGGTCGACCAAGGGCGACAACTCAAGCCCAGGATCGATTTATCCGTACCTTTATCCGCAAATCAGATCATCGCTCGTCTTCAAACAGTCACTGGTGTGAGAGTGAGTGGCCAGACGATTCGGAATCGACTGCATTGGGGTCACCTTCGCGCCCGACGTCCTCGTGTGATCCCTTGTTTGAGAGATCATCACATTCAGGCAAGACGTCGTTGGTGTAAGGGTCGTCAACACTGGGATAATCGACACTGGAGCAATGTGATGTTTTCAGATGAGTCAAAGTTCAGTGTTGATTTTTTGGACAGACGCAGGAGGGTGTGGCGTCGTCGAAACGAGCGCTTCCAAGACGTTAACGTCATCAGACATGATCGATTTGGGGGTGGTTCTGTTATGGTGTGGGGAGGCATCACTGTTGCTGGAAGAACGGCTTTACATGTTGTTGCAGGGCGTGTTACAGGGCAGTACTACCGGGACAACATCTTGGCAGTCCATGTTGTGCCGTTCGAACGACGTCATGGACACCGTTTCATCTTCCAGGATGACAACGCAAGATGACAACGCAAGATCGTTACAGGTTAACTCCAACAACAGAACATCACCACATTACCTTGGCCAGCACTGAGTCCCGACCTCTCCCACATCGAGCATGTCTGGGACATGCTCGGACAGAGGTTACGTCAACGTCAACAACGTCCTGCCAATGTCCAAAAACTTGCTGCTGCGTTGCAACAGGAATGGGACAATCTGGACCAAAATGACCTTAGACGTCTCATTAGGAGTATGTCACGTCGGATCAATGCTTGTTTGGCAAAGAGAGGAGGATTTACCCGTTACTGACTTTGTTGTGATGCTGTGGTAACTTTGCTGTTTGACCCCGGGTATCATTTTACCCTTATAATGGTCAGTCTGTGCCTTACTTAGTCTAACGATCATTTGGAATAAATCGATGAATGTGAACTTCATTTCATTTTGTCATTTGTTTCTTCGTCAGTTTCATTAGGTGACTTTAATAACACTTAAAAATCAAATATCCCCTACTTTTTTTGAATAGTATAAATTTATGTATATAGGCCGAATAAATAGAAAACATCCACATCCAGCAATATTTGAGCAGCTGTATCTGATAATTTGATGAGGGTCCTGCACAAGCACATTAAAAGTGTAGCGCCTATCAGAAAGGGGTATAAGTACCGCGGAATAGAAGATCGAGGGACGCTGAATATCGATGTGATTCCTTCTCTCATCAATGCTTCATGCAAAATTTGAAAAAAATATTTGTTAAACTGTTTTAGTGTGGATGTAACAACTATGCAAGGGAGGGTTCTGGAATGTTGAGAGTTTTGTCCTCTCAAAACCTCAAGGCCTGTATCACGTTCACGAGGTCTTCGAAAAGGTTGAGTGTAATTGCGATAAGAAAAAAAATCATTTTAACCTGTACTCTCTGCCACGTCCAATCGGCTTTTTCGGCAAATGATAGATCCATCCCCGGAGGAAGGTCACGTAACAGTGAATGACCACTGTGCTTCATACCAAATAATCCCTTAGTACGCTAACTGTAGCCTCTATCGCGTTTGTGGCAATGGATGTAACTCCAGAACGGAAACTACCGGAACGTTGAATATCAATAAGGCTCTTTCTCCCTAGTTCCCTGGACATCGCCGCTCAAAGACAGTTCCTAAAGGAATTACTCCCTCCCATGACATAAAATCGGTATCGTCGATCGCTATCGCGTTTACAAACTATAAAGTGGGTGACATTATTGATAGGGTTAGTAGATCATAACTCCTTCGCACGCACCAAATAACGGACGGACGGTCAGAGCCACGACAAAATACTATATCCTAATTAGGATATACTTATATTAGGAGCTACTTTGTCCTAACTTGGAGATACTTAGAAATGGTTCCACCACTACTGATGTTTTCCGTCTTACTCCAGCCGCAGTAGGTGTTTTTTCCTACAGAGTTCCTTTGCGGAAGTTTTTTTAGTCGAAGGACTATACAAAAAGTTTACTGGCCTATAGCTCGCTTAATTTACACACAAACTGGCCCAAAACAGTACTGCAACATATAATAAATCCATTCCCATTGAAATAAAGGTGACGCCTTACCGTATATTATATGATTTGATGAAACCCAACTACTACGCGAAATTTCAACTGTCCGGTGTGTATACGTCATTATAACATAAACATCGCTATGCAAATGTATAAATCATTACCATAAAGAAAAATAGGTTGCCAGGCAACGAAACATACGCCCACACAGCAGCCAAATCGTCCGGGCAGTCAACAAGAGTTGTCGCATATTAAGGAATTATCAGAAAATCATTAGAATTTGTTTGGTTTTTATAATCAAACGTTTTTTTTTTAAATCATATAATAATTGTGACCTCCAGAGGCACAACAAGCTAAAAAGGGTGATTTTTCGTACAATCAGGGGACATAATTCAGGAAGTAATGACCTGATGGGCGCAAATATCGAAAGGAACCAAGATCTTTGTGTTATAAACATGCATTTCAAGTTTCATCCAAATTGGTTCACAATTGTGACCTCTACACTGTTCACAACCTTGATATAACATATTTTCACACTATTCGCGTACAAATGGCGGCCATTTTGTCCGTCAATTTTGGTCCGATTTTCACGAAATTTGAACTCAACCTTCATAGCCATGTAACGGTGATATAATCAGGCGGTTTTTTAAATCGGATAACAATTTTGACCTCAAGAGGGACCACAAGCTAAAAAGGGCGATTTTTCGGACAATCAGGGGCCATAATTCAGGAAGTTACGATTCAATTGGCGCAAATATCGAAAGGAACCAAGATCTTTGGTTTATAAACATGCATTTCAAGTTTCATCCAAATCGGTTCAAAATTGTGACCTCTACACTGTTCACAAGCTAAAAAAACGTGATTTTTCGTACAATCAGGGGCCATAACCCATGAAGTTACGGTCCGATACATGCCAATATCGATTGGAACCGAGATCTTAGGGTGATAAACCTATATTTTAAGTTTCATTGAAATCGGATAAAAATTGTGACCTGTAGACTGTTCACAAACAATTGTGGACGGACGGACGGACGGACGGACGAACAGGGGCGACGACAATATATTCGTCCACATGAAAATGTGGGCGTAAAAAAACTGTTCGGTAACTATTTTAGTGGTCCAATCTTCACTATTTGTGATAGAATTACTTAACGATATGTGTTGACAATTGTGCGTTTGAGCCCATTTGAACTTGCGTAAGGGTTCTTAGACTGTATCAATTGTAACCTTTGCCCCTAATGACAAGTCCTAATTAAGAGATAAGTCTGCATCGAGACTTATCATCTCCTAATTAGGACTTGTTTTATTTTAACTTTTTTGATCCTTATAGACTATATACGCTTCTGTTTGTTTGTGGTACATAAATCTGCCATAGACTATAGTGACGGTGATGTAAGGGAGAAGACTCTAATGGTTGTAGGACTTCCATCATGGGGAGTGAGTAGGAACCTAGAAAATTTGGTGCAAAATAAGAACTTGTAGGAGCACAATATTCGGTTGCATCTGAAGCGCATCTGTGCACAGCTTTCATTTATGATGGATAAAAATGGGTGAAAAGTAAAATGGACTGCCATCCATTGTCAAGCATGATGAATTGTCTTTTAATTGAGACAATTTTCGTTTTTCTGGAGATTTCTTCTATACATACACATAAAGAAAGCAAAATTCTGGTATTCTTATTCTTTTATTAACAGAAACTTATATTTTCTTTTTCATGATAAAATTGTTTTAGTGATCCATTAGGATAAATTTATTAGCCATTTTACAATCATCTTGACATTCGTTTTTCTGGAGATTTCTTCTATACATACACATAAAGAAAGCAAAATTCTGGTATTCTTATTCTTTTATTAAAAGAAACTTATATTTTCTTTTTCATGATAAAATTGTTTTAGTGATCCATTAGGATAAATTTATTAGCCATTTTACAATCATCTTGACATTATTAAATCTATTGTATTATTAACTTTCATTCAATATACAATCAATTATCGAAAACGAAATATTTTATTTAAGTACATTGATTTCATATTTTAATATCTTACAGCTAACTCAAGCATTCTATATCTTTCATGAAGCATCTCACAATAAATAACAAAACCAGAATGTTTGCACCAACATACATGTCTTACAGATATGTAGAATTGAAGTTTAAAATGTCACAAATGTGTTATCAATCCAGAATGTTTAAAATCTCATAGACTTATAAAGTACTTGGGGAATGGAATGTTCATAATTTTTAAATCTCCAATGCATCTGTCAATTAAAAGTCTCAAAAGGTTCAACAAATTAGAAAAAATGTAACAATACTTTGACAAAATGAGGAGACTTTTGTGTTTTTCATAGCATAACCATTATACCCCCCCCCCCTCCCCAAGCCCAACATTCATGTTAATAACCATTAAAAGACCCCACAAACCCTGCATTTTATAGCCATTAAAAATCCCCTTTCCCTTTAAATAGTCTCATCACAGAGTCCTTGTTTAGGAGTTCACAATGTTTGCAGTAAAAATATCACAAATTGTAAATAAAATAATAACAATAATGGAATAAATAATGCTGTTGTGATTTATCTATTATTTAAGCTGTGGGTTGAAACTGTTCCACTCGTTCTAACAAAGCATCAGAGTATCCTGGGGAGTAGTATCTGAAATTAGAAAGAAAGGTAAATTAAGTTCATACAATAAGCAAGAAACATTATTGATTATGATGATTCTTCAATAAGTGAAAAGTGGTATCAGGTGTTATAGAAATAAAAAGTGTGAGGAAGAAAAAGAAATAGGGCTTAATGTCTACTTGACACAAACTAGGCTAGGTCATTTCGGGTTAACACATGGTTCATCTTTGTTTCAATAATTCACTTGCGCATAGGGGTCCGTAGCAAAAGGAGGGACCAGAAAAAACCAGCAAGGTTGGACAAACGACCTAACCTTGTCACATACAATGCATGCCTTGCCTACTCCATGATTCTATTTAAAGTTTATAATTCATTCCTTGCTCATTAATTAATTTAATTTTGTTTCGTTGGAATAAATATTTGCAATGGTGGCCTATTTTGGAAACTCTCCTTCACATTCTTGTATTTTGTGTCTCATAATTTATATGAGTGCAAGGATGGGAATTGGATAACTGTATTACAATAATGCATGGTATTTCTGACAAATAACCAAGTAACGTATGCAAAGCTCCCAAGCATTAAAATAATCTTATAAAACTTACTTGACGATTTCTTCAGGATAACAGTTGTTGATTGTGTTGACATATTCTGCTAACGCTGATCCTGGTTCAGATTTAATTTCTTGTATTTTCTTTAATCCACCACTTGTCACAAATAATCTTCTAGCTTTTGAATCGTGGGGAAGAACTTTACTAAACTGACCAACGACGTGTTTGAGCACATTAGCTGGGGCATCGTGTAATAATGGTTCTAGGGCAGGTAAATGTACACATTTTTGTAAAATATTTTTAAGGGCTTTTTTACTCTGAAAAGACAGAAATAAACAATTTTTACTCATTAATTATATGTATACAGGATAGAAAATTAGAATTGACTATTTTCACCCAAGTGGTCATAACATTGTTAAAACCCTAATAAATGCCTGAGTCCAATATTTTAAATTATATTTTGAGCAGGTTTATGATATTTTAAGTTTTGTTCGCATTGTTGTTTCAGGGAAATGGTTATATCTGATTTCATGCAATTTATATAATTACTGTACCTTTGTTTGTAAATCTTCTGAAACGTCAGCTCTAAGGTAGCACTGTAGAAGTTTGGGTAAAACATTAGCCACAGCCACTGCCTTGGCATGTTCTGGTGTGTGTCGACCTATCTGTCCTAGTGCCCATGCTATAGCTGCCTGTATGTGATCATCTCGTTCCTCTGATAAAGCTATCGCTAACTGTACAACACCCTGAAAATAGAAATAAATAAATTAGTATGGAAATATTTAAATAACAATCACTGGTTTATATACCTATAGCACGACATTTAAACAAGTATCCTCTTGTCGTCATCAAGCACAAATGCCACTCAAGGATTATCAACATGTGTACATTTTAAAAAATTTTCTTTCATAAAAAAAGAAGCTTGCACTACTTCAATATTTAAAAAGTTTAAATTATTCAAACTAACCTTAGAAACAATGACGGCCATTGCAAGATTTTCTGAATGAGCAGCAACATAGCCCAACATCATGACACCGGGCAGGCGGACATTTCCTCTCGCTTCACCAACATAATCTACAACTGCTGCTACGCCTCCAGCATTTACAATCAACTGAGCTAACTGTAAAAACAAAACAAACAAATTAATGTATCAATTCATAGAAACAGCACTTAATTTTCCCTATATCTTGCAATAACAGAGATATATAGAGCTTAGCATCAACTTGAGTACCATACAGTAAATTATGATTTCGATACTTTCACTTTAATTTTGGAATCTTATCAGCTAGAGGAAATCAGATTTCTTGGGGAAAACCATCCATGAGGTTAGACCTCATACGATTACATCATGTGTACCTACTTCAAGAATACACATGATGGCAAATGGCCGCCATTTAAAATACTACGCCCGCCTCTTAGAGACGATAACTTAACTCGCTATAAATTGTAAAAAAATTTACTTCGGCTAGAATTAAAAAACACCTAAGATTAACATTTGCTAAAAATTTCTAAAAAACAACCTAAATTTATGGAAATGGGGCCAAATCAAATCAGGCAAATTACATCAAATAGTCCATGTTAAACATATAGCAAAAATTTTAAACAACGCGAGCACGCGCGTTTCTAGACAACGCCATAGCGGGTCATAGCAACCAGTGAGTATAAATTGGAAATCCCCAATGACGTAGATATTATAAATTGGAAAGCCAAGTCTGTCTTAAAATAAGTAGTACCGTCAGTAAACAAGATGGAAGCCATCTGCTATCGTGTTTGATCATGGAGTAGGCAAGCACAGGTGTGTCGTATGGTTAGACCTGTGTATAAACAGAACAAAACCTTGATTTGTATAGATAAAAGACTGTATGTCCTGCACTGCACATAAGACTACTCTGTCCACTCAGACATTTTCCTGTCATCAATAATAAAATTGTAAAGACCTAAATTCATTTTTTATAAAGAAAAGTATTTTAAAAGTCTTACCTCTGGTGTGTGTTTAGCAATCTCTCTAATTAAAGTAGCAACATTTTTCTTGACATACTCATCTGAATCTTTCAGACAAGTTAGAACAGCTGGGAAGATTTCAGCTTCAACAACCATTTCAGCTAAATCTACTGAATGTTTAGCTATCTGACTTAGAGCAGAGAATACTTGTCTCTAAAATAAAAAGAATTCATTATCTATAACATGTGATTAATTCATCATAAGAGTTCATAAAATGTATAGTGATGGGTGATGTAGGCCTACACGAGGCAGAGTAGGCTTAATATCTAGAACACTACCCAATTCTCATTTTGTGAACTTTTACATCCTGTCACAGTGCTTTATGAACTGTTTTAATTGCATTTGATAATCAAACTGGGAATACCCGGTACAGAGTTTTATGGAACAGTTACTTTGAATTTCTAGATTCTAAGTGATATTTACAGGATTGGTCAAAGTTGACGGGAGTAATATTTGCTTGGTAAAATCAGCAAAGCCTTAGGATATCAGTAATTAACAGTAAATTGTAGTCCATAGAATATATCCAATCTACCAACCTTAAGTTTTGCATCTGGGTTGAGAATCATCTGAGCTAAATGAGCAATAGCACCAGCATCAACAACAGTTTGAGCCAACTCTGGCGAATGTTTACAAATATCACTTAATGCAGATGCAGCAATCCTCTTCAGAGACAATTCCGGTTCCTGTATACACAGTACTAATAATGGCACAGCGCCAGCATCAACTACAGCTTGTGCAAGTTCTAGAAAAAATCAAAAGTGTGAGCATAAAAAGAAAGTGAAACAAAGGTCTTTGTGTACAAGTAGGTCATTTTGGAACTAATATGATAGGACATGCAATGAATGTGGAATGGAGGTTTATTTGTCAAAGCATCATGTGACTAAAATTTCATGGTTCTACGTCTATCTCATAATTTTAGTGGTGTACAGGAATTCACTTATATTACTACTAATTCTTGTGATACATATCTAATATTTATTTCTGTACACTCAGTCAAATACAAGTTCATTTATAAGCAGTGACTAATTATTTTCGATGGAGGTAAGCACAAATCTTGAAATTCTAATGCTGATGTGTTTTACCTGCATTATGACGAGCTATGTAGCCTAGAGCCCAGGCAGCAGACTCTTTCACACCTGGATCAAATTCTTCCAAACAAATAACCAAGGCATCTAAAGCGCCACAGTCAACCACAGACTGGGCCAATTGCGGGGAGTGTTTTGATACAGCTCTCAGAACAAATGCTGCTGCTTTTTTGTAGAATCTCTGATAAAAATTAAAGGGAAACATGACAATTAAATATGATATAAAACATTGAAACTGCTTTAATCAGAATTATATCAAGACTTAAAGACATTTCATTGTACTTTTCTGGTTTATTCTACAATTATACAGTTTGCCTGCTTTAATCTAAAGAGTCGTCAGTGCAACTGTTGAAGATCATTCATCAGCTCACTGATAGCCTGTCTTCCAAAAATAATTCTGATAATGGTTACTGGTGGTAATTCATAATAAATATTAAGAAAAAGCTTGACAATACCGTCCCACACACTTACATTTTGTTCTGCTAATGAATAAACTAATTGAGGTAAAATATCCCCCTTTACAACAGCCTCAGCCAAATCATCATTATAATTAGCCAATCTTCCTAGAGCTAATGCTGCGGTCTGTTGAATGGTGGGTACAATGTCCAAGAGAAGAGGACGGAGGAGAGACATAACCCCAGCATTTTGAAGAGTTTCAATATTCTGTGGCCGTGAAGCCAACTCTGCTACCGTCTGCACAAATTGAGTGCGAGACTTTTGATACTGTTCAAAAACTGAAATGGAAGAAGATACAAATATAAAACTATCATGAATGACAGTAAGTAGTGTGTGTGTGGGTGAGTGCATATATACACAATCACAAACGGAGTAGGCAGACATGACACAAACTAAAAAAGCATATGAATATAATACATAAAAAAAAACGAATCATGTTAGTGTTAGTAAGCTTAAAAAAAATGATTATTGTTTACATATACCGGTATGCAATTTATCTTGACGACTTTTATGTCTTCAAGTCAGACAAGTTCTAGTTTTCGACTACCGCCTTAAACTTTGTCTTTAGTTAGACTTTGAGTACTTTGACTTTAGGACTTTAAAAGTTTAGTCTTATAATTGTATAGTTCAGCTCTGAACGTCGGTCTCATTACCCTGGACGTTCAGGGACTGGCCCATTCAATCAATGTCGAAAATAATTTGACCACCAATTTTACTGGGCAACTTTTCACTGCTAAACGATGGGTGTCACTCCGTGTGGACGCTTGTACAGTGTAAAGGAACATCTCAGTGAGAAAATAAGACCTTGCTCATTTCGCTAGAGTCAGTATGAGCATCACAACACGCTGTGTCATGGTGGCGAAAGGGTAAGCTTGATAGGAGGGGACGTATTTTAAACAGCACGTTGTTTCGCTCATACTGACTCTAGCGAGGTAAGCAAGGTCTTATTTTGTCACTAAGATGTTCATTTACATTGTACAGACGTCCACACAGATTGACACTCCGATGTTTCGCAGTGAAAAGTTGCCCAGTAAAATTGACTGGGGTTCGAAATTATTTTCGACATTGATTGAATAGGCCAGTCCCTGAACGGTCAGGGTGAGTGTAATGAGACCGACGTTCAGAGCTGAACTAATAATTGTAGTGCTAGCTAGGGCTCCATCAAATCAGACCAATGTCTGAATTGATCGTTCTTAAATCAATGCTACAAATATAAATATAGTATACCTTGTAAAACCTGTCTTTGACTCATTTTGATGAGTTCTCCAGCGTCTGTTAATGCTGCGAATGTGGCCTACTGTAGAACTGTTGTCTTTTTGTAACTCCAGATAATCCGTTGCTAAGCAAACATAAATAGCAACTATAGCTACGGACTCAACTTCCGTTATTTAACCTATCGCAATTAAAATTCTAAAAAAAACGATAAAAAGAAATTTTGATGTCACATCGAATATAAAAGTAGAATAAATTAATTACACGAGAAGCATTCATTTTTAAAACCAAAGTCAGGATGAAATGTAAATATTTAGCACGGCACTTCAACATGGCGCTGTCCATAGCTCTGAAAAATTGTTTTCTAAAATACCCTCCTCAAAGTGTCCGGGTAGCCGCTGTTTTGCACGTAATTATGTTCAATAATAATAATTTGAATGGCGTAGAATTAGCATAACTCAGTATTGTTTGAATTACGTTGATTGTCATTGCAATGCCAGAAATTGTAAGAGTCGTCAGAGTCAAGTCAACCCATACGGCCATACGCTGCAACATGAACAAGTCTTGAGTTGAGAGATAACTCTTTTCGCCTTCGATTTTATAAAAAAAAAAAAAAAAAATATCTAAATGTAACAGACATAGGTAGATCAAAGCTGATGTGATTGTATTTCATCCTTGCCGAAAAAGTTTGGCTGTTGTCTGGTTAAAATTTCCCTCTGCGCATTGTATGGTGCATGCCTGTCTTCATTAGCCCAGTGCCCCAGTCTGAGTAGAACGTTAAAGTTAAACCCCATTTCATTTCATTTCATTTCATTTCACTAAACAAGTCAACACTTTTATAAGTTAAAACCACACAATTTTATTTTTGATCCACAATTTTAATTTTAGCATACACCACATTCACAATCAGTCAACTAATATGAAACAGACATGCCATGGCCTATTGTGTGTCCCATGATAAATAATAAACGGATTTCTACGATTATGAACAAACTACTCTACTCAAGTTATTATAAACGTACCTATGTGTTTAAAATCACCTCCGGTTAAATAAAATTCATTGCACAATTAAACATCCCAACGGAAAAAAGAGGTTTTCTCTTGAAAATTCAATGTTTTTGCTTGTATTTTCGTCTGTGTTCATCACAACATTACACACGTGACGTAATGGGCTAAACCATCGTAATTATGTTGAAGGGGGTAATTTATGATAACCACGTGTGTTGTAATCAAAACAGCACACTGCCTTTTCGATCGTTTGAGTTTGGGCAAGAAAATAGCAACTGGAGACAATGACATTAATTTTAAACCATTTGATTGTCAGTCTACTAAATTTTATTTACCGATTGTACGAATACTCGTAAATACATGTATGATATTGCTTTTCACCCCGTAATTTCACCCGTGTATATTATATATATTTTTATAAAACACATTACAGCCCAGTCAATCATAATTTTAATTGATCATATTTCGTATGAAAAAGACCATCGCTTCTCAATAATTTCCATATTTTATTCACCTTCCGACTGTTCATATCATTAATGTTCCTGATTAAATTACTTGTTTTTGTTCATTCGACAGATACTGAAGTCGAAACATTCTTGATACGAACAGTTCGGGATGTCTAAACATCGTTTATCGTCTTTATAAAAATGTATCTCACGACAGATTGTGTGTAGGCCTATTATTTGGTTTTGTGTGTTAATTGTGCAGACCGCGGGGAAAATTCGTGCAAGTTTCGCGGCACTAAATTTAACCATCTGTGTAGCATACAATAACTCATATGACATTGTACCTTTTACGGCAATATAATTCAAAGCGTTCATTAGCTGGGACATGATCGCGATCTACGAAATGCCATCGGAAAATTCAATTCTCCGTGGATTTCAAAATCTTATGGATAAACAGCCTTGTGAATTTCACGATTATAAAATTCTAACACACCAGAAATAATATTTAAAGAAAAATAGAAAGATATGGAACTATCTACCGATAATAAAACCGATGCGCGGTATGATTTGGTGATAATAATTATTGGTATTTATCTATAAAAAAAAACGTTATATGCCTATTCAATGATTCAATGGCCTCGGCTATTAATTTTGCCGAGGCAAATGTAAAATACATCGGAATTTAGGCCTACCTCGTCCACAGCAGATTGTCGGGGTTAACTGGCAGGACTGCTTTAGTTCATCATCAGGAAATATTAAAAATATTCAACGGTTATATTCAAGGCCAGTAAAACAAATGTAATTCAAAAGAAAAAAATTCCCCCAGAACTCTCTAACCAAATAATTAATACAAGGCGGAAACAAAATATCTGACTATGGGCGTATTTATGTTTGTAAACGCTCAAACTCATTACTGGGTCTCAGAGCAAAAGCTTATTCATACATGTCGCGTTCGATTATTTGCTCCGTGCTTACTCGGCCAGGATCCTCGAGTACGTTTCGACATGCGCAGTGGGAATGGGTAATCAAACGGCGCGGCACTTTCTTCGGATATCAAAATGGAAGATGAACGCCTCTAAACAATTAATAATTGTGCTCGATGTTCTGATGAATAACAACGAGCAGACAATTATCCATCAACAAACTTTAGACTTTTTCATTGGTATCTCATTGGAATTATCAAATCCAGAGAAGCGAAATAAAGCCCATATTATGCAAAACATACTTTAAATCACATTTTCGTTCAACCAATGTAACCTTTGGTTAGCTTTGTTAACGAGCTCCATAGCTTACCAGAATTGTAGTTAGAAGGGCAAAGTTATGATCGCACAGAGACCTGTGTTAAACCTGGTAGCGAATGAAGCGTGATATAAATGATTGTAATACTGATACCTGCTCAACATGATCGTTGTTATTGCACGGAAAATCCATCCAACTTCTCTATATGATTTCTACTAAAACTAGCGTAAACCAGCAAAAGTGTGCAACAACACTGCAAATGTCTATTTATTGCACAGTCACGCCCCAGTGAGTTTAGCAGAGTTAAAACAATCTGCGAAAAGAACAAAGGAAGATCTCCTGTCCGTGTTACAATTGCCCATTACCCCACAAACGTGAAGAAATTTATTACGGATTTGCTAAATATTGTAAATTTCCCGGATTGCAATAATCGGAGGTATGGATGGCTGTCATATTCGAATATGGCGCCCAAGATGAATGACTATCGAATATCATACATAAACCGCAAAAAGGTCACTCAGTCGTACTCCAGGCTGTAGGCTATGTGATCATCGAGTTCGATTTACTGATGTTCACATCGGCTGGTCTGGGTGTACACATGACGCTAGGGTTTTGAAGACTTTCCTCTAATCAGATACCAAATTCAGTAGGAAGAATTCCTACTTGGAGACCCAGTCTGCTCTCTATAGCCACCATGGCTTATGACTCCATACATTGATTTGGGGAAACTGACCCGTTATCAAGAAAAAAATAATATTTAATAAACATCTCAGTTCTGCGAGTGGATTTTTCTAATTCTTGAAATCGTTAAGCCAAGATATGGAATCACCAAAATAAACACAACACTACTGAGACAATTGTCAACAATAATTCTTCCGTCGCCTAAACTTTATCGGCAAATATAACTTCGATCAAATAATTTATTTGCTTCCATGTTGAATAATGGGTTACTTCCAGAAGTAACCCTAACGCATTCGCGGTGGCTAGAGTAAGCGCGGCGCCAGTAATCGAACGCATCAACACAAAAATAGCCTTGCTTTGACCCCCTCATACGAAATGATCTATTCTGATAAGTGACGTAATAAGCTTCCATTTTTTATTTCTCAGTGTCAAAGTTTGTGATAAGTTCAATTTTACAAGAGAGAACTTTTTTATTCGTTGATATATTTAGTTGTATAATGGATTTTATTTAACCGGAGGTGATTTTAAACACATAGGTAAGTTTATAATAACTTAAGTAGAGTAGTTTGTTCATAATCGTAGAAATCCGTTTATTATTTACCATGGGACACACAATAGTAAGCCTGCTCTCCTTCTTGTGTGGTTAACAAAAGCTGGAATGACTCTTTTGCTCAATTTTTACAGCTCATCAAGCTGTTCTAGAAACATGGACCAATTCTATTTTTTTTCAGAATGGGGTACCTGCAGTCGTTGTTTTTTGTATTTCAGAGGAGAGCCAAAAAAAGCTGCCCTCAATCAATAAATTGAAAAGGTACTCCCAGTTTCGATAAGAGGAATGCTTTAGAAATTAAAGAGAGTGATTTAGAAATTAAGGAGAGTGATCTGATATTAAGGAGAGTGATTGGTAGATAAATGTTAATAAACCCCCAATGACTTTGTAAAGGAGAGTGATTTTCAATTTTAAGGGGATGGGGAAAAAAAATCCCCTCGGTCAACATTCAGGTGAGCTGTAGGTGCTCGAGAGTGATCACTGGTACACTAGCCTATGTTATTATGGCCTTCATGTCATCTGAAGCTATAAGAACTCTGGCTGTCTTAATAGCTCATACTTTCCCAGACATTGCCATTTAAAATCATGTAAAGATTTATTGTAAATACCTTAATGTAAATTTCTTTTTAGATATCTAAATTTAATTATGCAAAAGATCACCCCGAGACACCAGAGTTTCCAGATGAATATAGCCTGACTCCCCAGAAGGGAACTATATTTGATAAGAAACCATTTCGTATTGAATTACAAGCAGACAAACTGTACAGTTGGTGTGCATGCGGCCAAAGTCATAATCAGGTTTGTATGTTTTTTGTGACAAATAAGCTTTTTAATTTTGTATCCATTCCTGAAAGGATGTACATGTATTCATCCTTTTGTCCGTCAAGTTTATGTTTCCATTCCATATCTATGTTATGATACATGCAATCAGATTAAAATACTGATCTATATTTCGTTTCGTTTTTATACGCCCGCCCACATTTTTATGTGGACGTATATTGTCGTCGCCCGTGTCCGTCCGTCCACATTTTTTTGTGAACAGTCTACAGGTCACAATTTTTATCCGATTTCAATTAAACTTAAAATATAGGTTTATCACCATAAGATCTCGGTTCCTTTCGATATTGGCATGTATCGGACTGTAACTTCATGGGTTATGGCCCCTGATTGTACGAAAAATCAAGTTTTATTAGCTTGTGAACAGCGTGGAGGTCACAATTTTGAACCGATTTGGATGAAACTTGACATGTATGTTTATAACCCAAAGATCTTGGTTCCTTTCGATATTTGCGGCCATCGGATCGTAACTTCCTGAATTATGGCCCCTGATTGTCCGAAAAATCGCCCTTTTTAACTTGTGGTCCCTCTGGAGGTCACAATTGTTATCCGATTTAAAAAATCGTTTGATTATATCACTGTTGCATGGTTATGAAGGTTGAGTTCGAATTTCGTGAAAATCGGACCAAAATTGACGGACAAAATGGCCGCCGTTTGTACGCGAATAGTGTGAAAATATGTTATATCAAGGTTGTGGACCTTATAGAGGTCACAATTTTGAACCGATTTTGATGAAACTTGACATGTATGTTTATAACTCAAAGATCTTGGTTCCTTTCGATATTTGCGCCCATCGGATCGTAACTTCCTGAATTATGGCCCCTGATTGTCCAAAAAATCGCTTTTGTTAGCTTTTGGTCCCTCTGGAGGTCAAAATTATTATCCGATTTAAAAAAACGTTTGAATATATCACCGTTACATGGTAATGAAGAGAGAGTTTGAATTACGTGAAAATCGGACTAGAATTGACGGACAAAATGGCCGTCGTTTGTACGCGAATAGTGTGAAAACATATTATATCAAGGTTGTGGACCCTATAGAGGTCACAATTTTGAACCGATTTTGATGAAACTTGACATGTATGTTTATAACCCAAAGATCTTGGTTCCTTTCGATATTTGTGCCCATCGGGTCATTACTTCCTGAATTATGTCCCCTGATTGTACGAAAAATCACCCTTTTTAGCTTGTGGTCCCTCTGGAGGTCATAATTATTATCTGATTTAAAAAAAAACGTTTGATTATAAAAACCAAACAAATTCTAATGATTTTCTGATAATTCCTTAATATGCGACAACTCTTGTTGACTGCCCGGACGATTTGGCTGCTGTGTGGGCGTATGTTTCGTTGCCTGGCAACCTATTTTTTTATACTTTCAATGGCCTTCACTACGTGAAGATCTGACCAGTTATAGTGGAAGGTGTCATACAAGGGGCTTTTGACCTTATGACATTAGACATTAATCAAACAACATTGACGTTTCTAGTGGTTTACTGAAAGTTTTGTGCACCTCATGGCAAGAACTTTTGGTAACAAACTGTTTCATTTGGCTAATCCGTCACATCATGCAGGAGGTTATATAACAACTCTTCGAAATCCTAGTGTAGTAATAACAAGTAAAATGAAATTTTGAACTATAAAAAAAGAAACGAAATAGGAACTGTGTTTTAATCAGATTGTAGATACATGTATTTTGGACCGCCGTCAATAATTTATATTTTACCAGACTCAATTTTACCCGACATCTGATAAGTGTATCAGTGGTTCATGTAGCTATCATCAGCCATCCAAAAACAACTGTTTGTTTTAATTCCTGGCAACCTATGGTTTTATGTATATATTTTTGACTGATTTAAGAATTTAATTAATTTCACATGTCCAATTATTTTTAGTGTTAAAATTACAGATGTTGTTGAGCTTAAATGCCTAATGTGTTATTTGTAGTTTTGCTAAATACCAAATGTCTCACTGAACTGAATTGACCTATATTTTGACAGATATTCTGATTAGTGCTTCAACTTCCAAAATATTGGAGTCCGCAAGGGATTTCTACAGCACTAAATGATATATCAAGTTGTCCTTTGATATTAAAAACTACAAAGCAATTTTCTTCATTTCCTTACAAGGACTACACCTCTACGATGTTGGTCTAAAGGAAATTATTGATTTGATCAGGTTTTATTTGTTTTGTTGAATGACAATATGCTTTGTTAAAAAAATTTGATGTCTAAAGATAAAGCCAGTGTTGAGTTGAGACCCATTTTGTGTTCCACAGTTGACACAATAAGCCAAATTAATGGAACTGTAATGGTATCAAGTTTGTTACTAATAATAGAAATAATAATATCAGACCAACCACTTTAGATAAAAAGGGTTTAGTTCCCTTGAAGTATCTGATTGTAATTTGAGGGATTGTGAGACCTTTACAATTATATTGGGAGTCACATTGGCTAAGATGCTGGCTCCCTAGACTGGAGGTTGCATGTTTGTTTCCTGTATTGGATTGCCTGAGAAAGTTCATCTGAATTTTCTGACATGTTTACCCCTTGTCAGTGGTGCAGGACGGAGAGCTTGACATGTACAGCTGTCTAGTTGTTTGGATCTGACTAAAAATGAGGCCCTGTGTATAAATTTGTGTGCAGTTAATAGATCCCTTGGCAGTTGAAATCCGATGTAAGAGTAGGCTATAATGCTGCTGCCCGGGCAAAATTTCCCTCATAGTGCGGTGTATGCCTGTCTTTATTAGCCCAATATAGGAGCAGAACAGTAGGACGTTAAACCTTATTTCATTTCATTTAACAATTATTGTACAAGTTTAATCTCTGAGGGAATATATACCTTTGATATCTTGATTTGGTTTTCGTAATTAAATGTTAAATACTTTTAGGTTGGATTTAGCCACAAATGATGATACATTGTTATTTACTTAATTTTACAGCCTTTTTGCGATGGTACACACAAGACATTATGGGGAACACATGAGAAGAAAACTGTGCCAAAATGGCGACCACACAGATTCAAGGTAGAAGAAACAAAAGAATATTGGTTGTGCAATTGTAAACAGACAGACAACCGACCATTTTGTGATGGAACTCATAAAAATGAAGAAATTCAAGCTAAAATCAAGACATGATTGAGGATTGGATAAAAAAAAAAGACAGAGATGATTTATAATTAATATGCTTTGTGATAGTGAATTTGTATTTGTAAGATAGTAAATAGATTTATACCAAAAACATAGTGTATCTCAGAAGACATGTTTGTTTACGTATACTTAAGTCACATTAAGCATGTGGTTTGCATGTATTCTGATTTTAAACTCAGCATTTTGTAAACTGATCAGAAGTTTATTTCTGGTGATGTTTTGACGAGGGTTCTTTCAGTTCTTTGATAATTCCTTTTCTATTTTCTTAAGCCACTATCCTAATTAAACTGAAAAAAGAGTAGTCTGTTGTGGCGCTGTCTGGGCAAAATATCCCTCATTGCTAATTACATGGTGTACACATATTTTTTTAGCCCAGCAGGCGCAGAACAGTATTGCATTAAACCACATACCTTATATATGAGCTTTATATTAATAACCCATAACCCACTAGTCTTCCCGCATTCTACTTAATTCCAGAACAGTATTCCGGCAAAACTTACAAATATAATTGCAGACTGCTGGGCTATAAAAGCGACATCATTTCCTACACCCGCATCGGCACTAAGCTGAAACATGGCATCAATGAATAAGAATGTTCTTTGTCGTTCATGGTTTTAATATAAACCACAGGCCTCTAAACTGTAGTATAGCCAAACCGAAAAAAATATTTTGCCTTGGCAAGATCCTGCTAACTTGTTATCAAGACCAACAGATTTCATGCATTCACCCTGTTTGAAGACTTTCATGTAAATATTTGGTGGATTTGAACCTTTATAGCGGTTGTTTCCCATACAAGTAATGATAAAAAAATTTTCAATATTTAAATTTGTCAAAGCCATCAAGAAAATTCATTTCTACAATTCAAGAAGATCAAATTTCTCATCGGTGTCATTCTACTCCAAGAAACAGACTTGTTCATGATTCAAATACAATGTTTTATTCATAATTTTAATATAACAAAACAATTAAAATATTGAAAAGAGGCATACATTTATACAAAACACAATATACAATAGTGTCTTCCTGATAATCACAATGAATGATCCTCACAAAACACAGTAGTCCAGTTATCGCTATATATTTTGTGTAGCACTCAGAAAGGTTACATTTGTCCAATTTTTTCCAAACATTTTGTAGAATCTTTTAATTTTCCAACTAAATCCTATAAGAAAACAAAAATGTTTATATAATGGTATATATCATCCATGACTAGTCATTGAATGGGATGACAAAATGAGGCCTATTGTACAGATTGGGGTGCACATAAAAGAACCCTTGACAATTAGAATTCAAAGTAAAAGTAGACTGTAGCACCAATGTCTGAGCAAAATGTTCCTCAAGCACAGTGCATCACATATGCCAATCTTTATCAGTCCAGTTGATGCAGAAAAGTAAGAAGCACTAAACCTAAACCCTATTTCATCGTCCTTGATGTGAATATAAATCTGATTGCTGCACAAAAACCACTTATATAAGTACATGTATCAAAGTTAAATAAGAATTATACGAATGTATGTAAACCATGCATAACAAATTTTACAATTTGTTTGGCTCAAATTTTACAATTTGACTCAAATTTTACAATTTGACTCAAATTTCACAAATGCTCGGTTTACCTAGAAATTAGAATGCAGAAAAAAAAATGTGTGAAATATAAAGGGATAAAAATCTAATACAAAAAAAAAACCTCTTTGACAATCAGAGTAATTGAATTATTTTTAGAATTTTGTCTCTGCATGTATCATAGCCTTTCCGCCTCTGAATCAGGTATTTTGATTGGGATCCCTGAGTTTGACCACTTGATCAAATACGATAAATCAAAGCACTCAAAATTAAATTTTACCTGTAACTGTTCCATGGAACAGGAGAATTGAATTTCTTGCAACTCAGAATTTCCAGGAATCTGAAATACAGACCATTCAAATTAAAACTGACGTTTCATGTTTCTCTGGGATCTGTGGTCTCCGGTTCAATCACAGAATTGGCCAATAAAGAAAGTACCACTGCTTTCTGGGCAAACATTTCCCTCATAGCATGGGCAGTCAGTCTGGTTCACGGAAGTCTTCTAATATCTCTGTTAAAGATGATTGCCTTAAATATGTGACGTCACATCATGCGACGTCAATCATTGGCTCAATGGCGCGTGCATTGTTTACATAAGATGTTACTGGATCGGGCAGGATGCTGCCTTTTACATGTTTTAATACCCATTTACACTTAATAGGAAATACCTTTTACCTACAAATATCTTTATTTATTTTTCTAATATATAAAAAAATGTTTTAGAATTTAATTTGTTGGATGGAAAAAGATAATATTTTTGGCTCATTAAGTCGCACAGCGGACTAGCTAATATTCACTACTGATCAGTGTGATGCGTGGCTAAAAACAGAGGTGTCTAGAAAGGTTATTCTAGTAGCTCTCATCATTATCTATATTTAGAATACAGAATAAGTGGAGTTTAATGGACCATCATCTCCTTGTATGACTGCTTACTCATGTCCAAAGAACTTTACATACAAACCACAGTTTCCAAAAAATAAAAAGCTGTGATAAATATGCATTTCGCATTCTTGAACTATTGCTTTGCTAAAGTTATCCACCTTTTCAATGCATGCAGGGCCAGGGTTTAATATCAGTTGCTATCAAAGGCCAATGGCACTGCCAATGGGTATGATGAAACGAGACTACAGGAAAAACTTAATAAGAGAAGAATAAATAACCCTACCTCTGTTTTTAATGTTATTAAATACACCGGTTGATTTACTTTATCTAGATGATTGTTCTGTAGAAAAAAAGAAAATTTATCAACAGATATATCATATAATGGCATTTTCAAAGGTAAGTAGTCAAAAATGATGTGTATGAACTTTAGAATCAAAACACTAGCTTCAAGCTAAATTGCTACATTCTGCCCAACAGAAGCAGTTTATAAATTACCCCATAATGAATGGACACACCCAAATCTGCACACTGCATTACTCCCTGGCTGTTTTGGGCTTGGTTCCCCAGACTAATGCATTAACATGTGCTTTTTTCTATCAAGATTTATTGGGTTCAGAAGAAATGCAGCTTGAAGCAATAAAACCATGAAAAAGCCCTTTCCGATTTCTAATCAGAAATGGTATAAATTAACTGATATTCCTTGAGCAGTGTTTCATCCAAACGCTTGCATTAAATATTATAATTACCTTTATATAATAATCTAACCTCCAATCAACATCTACAATATGTGGTGGACTCTTGCCTATACTGTAAATGAATATCGACAAATTAAATTTAAGCAACTAAAATGAGGTCCAAGGGTTTTCATTACCCCAGAGATAAGTGTGTTCATTGACTAATTTGTCTCTGTTTAGCACTTTGCCTCCAACATCAAACTTTTTTATTCCCCTCATTATCTTCATGTGATGATAAGGGTGCATTGAAGATTGTGTCTGTGTTTGCCTCTGACCTGAAACTTGTGATTATTACCTTCTTTTTGTTTAATAAATAAAGAGGTAATCAATTACTTCTACATCTAATTATACTAAAATATATAGACTACTCATATTTAAATATTCAATATTCTATTTATTCTGAATAAACTTTCAAGTGATACAGTTACTATGTTTATACCAGCCTATGTTTTCCAACTGCATTAATAGATCTATCAAATTTGGTAATATACAATAGGGACTGGACTTACCTGCCCAAAAGAATTTGTATTAAAGGTTTCTTGGCCTGCAGAAAATGAACAGTTTTGTATTAATAACATTCTTCACCACAATGAACTTTCCAGTACCAATAAATACAAACTATTACAACAAATTTATATCTATATTAATAATTCAATAAACTGCAGAATTATTTTTTAAATCATCTGAACAAACTTTGCAAAATCCATCTGATATCTGTGAATTTGAAATAAGGTTTAATAACTTAAAAGTTGGTATTTTACTTACCAAATAAATATTATTAAAACTGTTTATTCTATCTATCGTAAATTTACATTCTTCTAAAACAGCTCTAAAATATACAAAAAACATAAAAGATTTAATTTTTTGTGGCTTTTGACAACAGTAAATCCAATACTGGGACCCAAAATTGAATTGCTTGGAATTCTGACTGTTTGAAAAGGGTGTTACTAAATGAGTACCGCTGATGCCTTGATATTGCTTTAATCAAAATGGTCAAGGACTATCGGGTCCTGACAAACCATTGCTTTAGTTTATACCTGGTAGCAGAAAAGTAGTTCCTAGTCTGACAAAAGATCTGGTCAAATAGATGTCATACATATTTAAGAGCATGCATTCCCACAAATCATCAAATTGGAAAAAAAGATTTTTTGAAATGATCAAGGGCCATAACTCTGGCAGTAATTATCAAAATTTGCTGACAATCAATAGGCTTCTTTTTCGCATGACTGTAAACACTGTATATAAATTTAAAGTCAATCTTATATTAATTCACAAGAGTTTTTGAAGTGATCAAGGGCCATAATCATCAAAAATCGCTGAAAATCAATAGGCTTCTTTGTCTCATGACTGTTAACACTGTGTATAAATTTGAAGTCAATCGGATATTAACTTTGGCCTCTTGAGCATCCACAAGATTTCTTGAAGTGATCAAAGACCATAACTCTGATAGTTATCTGATATCATCGGAAATCACTGAAAAATAATAGGCTACTTTGTCTCATGACCTTAAACACTGTATAAAAGTAAAGTCAATCGGATATAAACTTTAGCCTGGACCGACGGAGGGGGCGACGACAATACATGACCACATTTCAATGTGGGCGTATAAAAACTGTGATATTTGTTTTCGAGTCTGTATAAATTAATTTCAGACTTACCCAATAGATGATGGTTCAGCATCCCATTTAGTAGCTTCTGTTATTAATGTAACCAAACCACTATAAGCTGACTTTAAACTTCCTTTATCAGTATCTTTAAATGAAGTGTCATCTGATAATAATCAAAATAATTTATGTCAAAATAATTTATGAGGTATGTTTTTTTAAAATAAAAGTAATACTACATGTTATGTTCATGATTTAAGCTTCAAAAGGCATTAGCACATACATTCTTTAAAATAATATCTCAATACCAGTATTCCATACTATAGTATGCACTAATACATGTATTAAGATATACAGAGCATTTTACATATTTCTTCCAAATAATAAATTCCCTGATCAAGAAGCAGACATTTTCAAAGTTGTGTGTTAGTAGAATGTTGTACATGTACATTCAAGAGAATTATAGATGTTTTCACATGTGGCAAACATCATAGAACAAATGCTACATGTATCTACTTTCAAATTAGGCTAATCTGTTTCCAGTTAAAAGTATCCTTATAAAGCGAGAATTTCATATTTTCTAAGGAAGACAAAACATGTCTTTTGCTCAATATGTTGTTAACTCACTATTATACGATCACGATCATAGGAATTATTCCTCACACTTAAAAATCATTGACAACGGAAATAATAACACAATTACCTCCCTAGTTTTTCTATTCTTCCCATGGAATAGCTGTCTTCAAATGTTTGAATTTGAAGTTGAAAATGAAATATTTGCCAATTGCTCAACTGGCAATAGTGAATTATTGGATTAATAGGATTATTCTTTAACAAGGTAGCAATGTTTTTAGATAACATCAATTTTAAGGCTTTATTTTAATACATTTTAAAAATAAAACTTAAAAATATGAAATTGTAGCTTCAATGAATCGAACTAGGAAGATCATGACAGACTTTTATTTTGCAATCGTCCCTTACTGTTCCCTTAAAGTGCGAAGCGTGTACTGTTGCAGCATTGTGTCATATGTTCTTTCCTGTTTACAAATAATGTTCGGTGCGATACAATGGAGATACAAGAGTTATTGCAAATCTGAAGAAATTGACACAAGGTATGCTAAAGGTTTGGCTAAATCAAATCATATAATTATACGGTTATGTTTCTCATTAATTTTAATGGGAATTGGTTTATTATGTGGTAATAAGCTATGTACAGTAATCAAATGACTACAAAACTTGCCCAAAGGAAGGCCATAGGATAGTCAAGTACTTTGGCTGGAACACGACGGGCATGGACCATTCTGCAGCACTGACATGGTTTCTCCTTATCAGTGCTGCAGAATGGTCCATGCCCTTGTTCCAGAATATTTCACTATCCTAAATTCCTATACAAAATGAAATGGGGTATAACATCCTACTCTTCTGCACCTAGCCTGGGCTAATGGAAGATGGGCATACGCCATACAGTGTGCTATGAGGGAAATTTTGCCCTGGAAGCGGCGCTACGGCATACTCTTATATCGAATTCCAACTGCCAAATGATCTTTTACGTGCATGCCAATGTGAACAGGGCTCCTCAGTTTTTCATCCCATCCGAACAACTAGGCAGCTGTCCTTGTCAGGCCCTCCGTTCTGCATCACTGACAAGGAGAAACCATGCCAGAAAATCGAGATGAAAATTCTCTGGCAATGCAGGGATCGAATACCTGACCTCCAGGCTAGCGAGCAAGCGTCTTTTATCCACTTAAATAAGATCAGTGATCCCCTAACAAAAAATTTGGTACATAACTGTAGTCTGTAGTATAATTGCGGACTCAGCAGCCAAATCAAATGAAAATAATACATGACGCAAAAGATAGACATACTGTCATTGTATCAACATGACACCTGAAAAGTTTTCTGTTCTAAGATTGGCAAATAACGTAATTTTCTGGCCTCCCCAAAAAGGGGCGTGTCTGTGTCACATGTTATTGTTTCCAAAATTGTTCCTTCTTAAACTAAAAAAAACCCCATCTCACTTGCAATATCGTCTCGATTAGACGCTGCCAACAGTCCCTGGCAAGCATGTGTTACCAATATATTAAAACACTGGTCAGAAATATGGGCAGTGTCGCCTGCTATTGATAGTTCTTCCAAGACAGAGCTTCCAAACTCCATGATTATGAATTGGTGACCTTTCAACTTTTCTGTTTACTTCCGGCGGTAACATTCGTGCGTCCAGCCAGGGACACATTCGATCGGTGTATTCGGGCTTTAAAATACGTTACTGCCAATATTTTATACCGGTACTGGAAATTAATTTCGAAATATAATATCTTTCCTTAAGAGATTACTATCAGGTAGTTAATCATTAAAGATGCATTATATGAGAGTTAAATCTGCCTATTATTTAGACATTTTTATTCACATGGCAGGCGTATTAACAACTTTCTAGACTATCGGGTGGCGCAGATGTAAACGGATTGGAATACGATCGTCATTTAATGATTTAATTTAAAAATGGAGAAGCAAGACTGAGTCTCGATTAACTAGTAACGTTGCTACGATAATAAACAATCCATATCAAAACTTCAAACAGAGATAACGTCGCTCAATGGTAATTTGAATCAAGTGTGTAAGACGCTTGCTCGCTAGTCTGGGGGTCAAGGGTTCACTCCCGGTGTTTGCCGAGAAAGTTCTTCGGCATTTTACGGAGGCCTGACAAGGATAACTGTACAGTCATTCGTATGGGACAGAAAACCTAGGTCCCGTATAAACATAGGCGTGTACGTGTAAGATCCTTTGGCAGTTGGAATTCCTTAACAAAATTTCCCTAATAACACACTATGTGGATAATGCACGTTTTCATTAGCACAGCCGGGGCAAAACTGTGGGACATTAAACCCCATTTCAACTCATTTCAAATCTTAAATAGTGCATCTTTAAGGAACGCTGTCCCTATCCGCATCTAGTGTATTTACCTCCCGTTCGAATGTTATGTACATCTCGTGTATTTCACACGAAATATAATGTTGTTGTTAAAGAATATGCTGAACCCCTGGAATGTCACCACCGATTTAAAGTGCTAACGGGCGCTAACTGCTGTTAGGTTTGTTGAGAATATTCACATACTGGTCGCTGCCTGCTTTGAATATCAAGAAAATGGCTATTTATGTAGATTCAAAGCATTTAAAGGTACATGTAAATTTCAATTTTGACGATGGAAGAAACTGGACCCAATTTTGAGTTCAATGCGCGAGGTTTTCACCATCCTTCATCTGGCAATAAATGTAAAGTTGATCTCGCATTTTTGTCCCCTCGTAACGTTGCAGCATAACCCTCTTCATTGCATGCAGTTATCAATTTTTTTTTGCTGACGCGGTAGTCATTTCTTATTCTTTGTTCTTAAAAAAGGGTTTACAAATGGTCATTCAAAGACAGTGCTGTGTGGTAGGAAGTAAAATCAAGACATAAAAGTGAATTAATTTTATTATATCAGTATTATCTTAAATGCCATACATGTGCCTGTGTTGTATGGGTAAATAAGTCAATACTGGGCGGTGGAAGGCGAGTATTAACGGGCTATGGGAAGCACAATCCTCGCCTTGCCCCGGACTGGTTACACTGACTGAAATAAGCAGATCTATGCTCTTTGCCTCACATCGAAATGAACAATCAAAAGCAAACAAAACAGCTGAACAATGAATTTTAATGAAGTTTAAAACAAATGATGTTTCAGAAAGAAGCATGCTGCAACAAATCTGGGACGATGTTATGAGTTGTTTTGCTGTATGCCTAGATTATCCTGGTTTATTAAAATGGGTACATGCAGGTGCCACCCCATGGCGCATCACATTTTAACCCCACACAGCACCATGACGACATAAGCCCACAGTCACCACCAAACTTAGCACACTGGGACCTCTCTTCTAAAGATCTACAAAAGAATAGTAAAAAGCAACAATTAATTTTGAATTGATTGGTACATGTATAAGATGAGAATGTCTTGCCATGAATAATCACCAGGGTTTTTCTAAGCGAAGAGCCAACGCCCAGATTAATGAAATTAGAAATTAAATGAAATGGGGTTTAAAATCAAATTAGAAAATTTTCAATTGGACAAGTATGGAAAAGAAATGATAAAAATAGGTTGCCAGGCAACGAAACATACGCCCACACAGCAGCCAAATCGTCCGGGCTGTCAACAAGAGTTGTCGCATATTAAAGAATTATCAGAAAATCATTAGAATTTGTTTGGTTTTTAAAATCAAACGTTTTTTTTAAATCAGATAATAATTGTGACCTCCAGAGGGACCACAAGCTAAAAAGGGTGATTTTTCGTACAATCAGGGGACATAATTCAGGAAGTAATGACCCGATGTGCGCAAATATCGAAAGGAACCAAGATCTTTGGGTTATAAACATACATGTCAAGTTTCATCAAAATTGGTTCAAAATTGTGACCTCTATAAGGTCCACAACTTTGATATAACATATTTTCACACTATTCGCGTACAAACGGCGGCCACTTTGTCCGTCAATTTTGGTCCGATTTTCACGAAATTCGAACTCAACCTTCATAACCATGGAACGGTGACATAATCAAACGTTTTTTTAAATTGGATAACAATTTTGACCTCCAGAGGGACCACAAGCTAAAAAGAGCAATTTTTCGGACAATCAGGGGCCATAATTCAGGAAGTTACGATCCGATGGGCGCAAATATCGCAAGGAACCGAGATCTTTGGGTTATAAACATACATGTCAAGTTTCATCAAAATCGGTTCAAAATTGTGACCTCTATAAGCTCCACAACCTTGATATAACATATTTTCACACTATTCGCGTACAAACGGCGGCCATTTTGTCCGTCAATTTTGGTCCGATTTCCACGAAATTCGAACACAACCTTCATAACCATGCAACGGTGATATAATCACACGGTTTTTTAAATCGGATAACAATTTTGACCTCCAGAGGGACCACAAGCTAAATAGGGCGATTTTTCGGATAATCAGGGGCCATAATTCAGGAAGTTACGGTCCGATTGGCGCAAATATCGAAAGGAACCAAGATCTTTGGGTTTTAAACATGCATTTCAAGTTTCATCCAAATCGGTTCAAAATTGTGACCTCTACACTGTTCACAAGCTAAAAAACATGATTTTTCGTACAATCAGGGGCCATAACCCATGAAGTTACAGTCCGATACATGCCAATATCGAAAGGAACCGAGATCTTAGGGTGATAAACCTATATTTTAAGTTTCATTGAAATCGGATAAAAATTGTGACCTGTAGACTGTTCACAAACAATTGTGGACGGACGGACGGACGGACGAACAGGGGCGACGACAATATACGTCCACATAAAAATGTGGGCGTATAAAAAAGAATACCTCTCCTGAGCGGCATCATGGTTCTCGTTTGAATTTAATAATATATCTGTAAAATATAAATATTATATAGATTACATTTTCATCTGAGAAACAGTTCTGAGAAATAGTCAAGGCGGGCAGCGGGGTTTATATTTATTATTTATCAAGATGGCATCGGAATAACAATTTAATAAAGATTTGTTTGTTCCTTCAAAAATACGTTGTACACGTCAATTTCTCAACGATTTCTTTAATATCTTCGTGACATGATTTAAATTTCTGTTGATCAATTACAAAATATGGCATAAAACAACAATTAAAGTGTACTAATTATATTGGATTTTTTGTATCGATGTAAATCGATGATTTTCATATAATTCCATCCCATATTAGTATTGACATAACGTGAGAAAAAACTATTGTATGCCCTTTAAACGGATAAGTACCATCCTGGGTTGAACATCGCAAAGTGGCGTAACCGGTAAGCTAAGTTTTCAATCTGCAATACATCTAACATTTGAGACAATAATGTCAAAACATCACCCATGAATATATACATGGTTTGACTATTTTTTTTTTTTTATCAATTCGCCTTTATTTTTCAATGAGTCTAACGAACGCTGGTTCAAAAATGTCATAATCCAACTAAATCACTATTTGGTTTTATTAATATACCACGTCTATATTTTTCAAAGAGTCTAACGAACGCTGGTTCAGAAATGTCATAATCCAACTAAATCAGTAACCCGATTTCGGAGTCTTCAGTTATTTTGAATATGGTGCCAATCACAATTTATCACATTTATTTTCTTCGTGGGATAATGTGTCCTTAACTTAAAATACGATTTTTTTTTTAAAAATATATCTTTTACCAAATTGAACTTAAAGTTTAATGCACCAAAAAAAAAAAAAAAAAAAAAAAAAAATAAAATAAAAAAATAAAATAAAACCAGAATATTATCTGGAAACTTACCCAATTTAGCAGCTGACGCAACAGCGACAAATAAAGCAAATACTACAAAATATTTTATTGCAGCCATGTCTGAACCCTTTAAAAATCCTGACCAAGTGATTTGGAGAAAACACCCGACACATATATATAGGAGATTTCCCTATTATTGTCAATTATATTTAATAGTTTTATTGACAAGGTATTATATTGTAAATGTGTTATTAATATCATAATTTAATCAATTACAATTACCAACCACTTAACAAGGCCTTTCAAAGTGGTGTTAAATTACAGCCAAACACAGTTACCAGAATACCCCCCTCTCGCGGAAAGGAATGCTATCTCATAGTTGGTCAAATTAAAGGGCATATGCTATTGTGGGTAATTATATTTGTTATCTATTATAGCTAATCTTCTGGGTGCTTATTACATTTAAACTTTTAATACCCATTTATAGTTTGATAGTTAATAGGAGTGGATTCGGATTTTCAGCAACGGGTGGGTTCCAGAAACTTCAGTTTCCATATTGAAGCGTTGTACTGAAATTATGCGAGTGCCGAATTCAGGAAAATCAGGGACATAACTGTAGATGCCTCTTCGGACTATGCAGGGACGCGGAGACCCTAACTGTAGATGCCTCTTCGGACTATGCAGGGACGCGGAGACCCTAAATTCTACCTGAGGAGGGCTAATGACGGGGAAATGATTAAATTTTTGTATCGAAATATTAAGCGGAAGTTGGGTTCTTCACTATTTTCATTCTGTCTGTCGATAGTAAAATACAAAATCTAGTGTCTCTGATGTTCAGAATGATGTATACCATTATATAAATTTTTAGGTCGACGTTATGTTATCATTATCATTGGTGGTGATTGATTATATCCGGCACGCGTATGTTAACAACCCAAATATTTACTGTTAAGATATCACATTGGTTTCATTAACATATTATAATTCTAATCACATGATCACCTGAGACCGATATATACACTTGTCAAGAAATGTTAATGTGTCACAAAGGACATATTTTCCATTGTATTGGCCGAAAAAAAGAATATTTGGCAAAAGTGAAGAAAGTTGTAAATCTGTGAATTTCCGGATCTATACAGACACCAATTTTGTTTCCAATACATCGTTTAAATGTTACACAATAGCCTATTTCACATATGTTAGATTAAACGTAGGGTCATTCCTCTAATTGTAGAAATAACACAACCGGTGGTAATAAAGCTATGGGTATCAATGATTGGAAACATTATAGATGAGAGATCCTGATCATGTGGAGGAAATGGCGAAGAAAAATAAAGTCGAGTCCAAAACCAACACTACTCAGGTATGTAGACAATATTTGAAATATATATTGGGGTATATTACTAGTAGTCATTAGAACTTTGGAGATCTTCGGCGTTCCGTAAATTGTTTTCAATTGCTCCCGTTGTGATTACCATTATACCAGGGCGGTATTTCAATTGATTACAAGCATAATATGAGTAAGATACATGTATACCAGCTTGTCACAGTCTTGGTTTATATTAAATATATTATAAGAAATCAATGGCATTTATTTTCTTCTGGAAAGTTCTGGTGTCTTTTTTATTCTTAAAATACAGTTATGAAATCGGTAGAAACGAACTCATTCAAGTAAATCATTACAATTATTCAACCTTCCATATCCTTCATAGAATAAAAGCGGGTATGGCACAGATTACAATAATATTGAGATACTGAGAGGTGGTATAGACGTACACTTAGTAAATTGTTTGGCATTTTCATTTGTATTTCCAGTTCCAGGACACCCGACTGTGTGAAAGATGCGACAACTAATGATCAACCAAAACCACTGGGTGTAAAGGATAAAATTCCATTCGACAAGCACAAAGTTCAATACAGTGGAATTGTATGGCGTTTGGAACAGATATTCTCCGAACATATTGAAGACGCGAACGAGAAGAGGACGCTTCTGGACTTCTGTCACCAGAAGATGGCACCGCTATTTACGAAAATAGAGACGATTGGAGAATCGTTGGTGAGTAATATTATTGCCGCCCTACCAGATGACACAGAATTTGAAAGTTATAAATACTTCAATACAAAAATTATTGAAATATTAATCCAAGATGGCTGCAACACAACTAAACCGAACAGTGTCGGAGATCCTCCTATGATCTCGGCCTTCAAGTTAAAGAAGTATTCGATCCTTCAGGGCTTCTTTAACAAACGTAATCACGTTAACCTGACAGATAAATATGGCGCAACACTGCTTATACTGGCCTGCAAGGAAAATGATTTTAGGACCGTGAAGAAAGTCCTGTCCACTTATGGCAAAGATGTATCCTTGGACATAGTCGATGCGTCACAAAATTGCGCGTTGTCCTACGCCGCATTGAATGATAGCTTTATTATCTGCAAAATGCTCCAAGAAGCAGGAGCTAACCCCAATGGTGGTTATACTTCTGCTTTGTACCAAGCTGTGATGAATGACAGCAGTTTACCCGTTATAAAACTTTTGGTGGATCATGGTGCTTCAGTGGATGTGTGGATAGATATTACTGGTCTGAACACTCTTATAGCTGCTGCCAACAAAAACCGAACAGACGTCGTCAGACTTTTGGTTAACGCTGGTGCCCATTTCCCTTCAGCGTGGCATATGAACAAATCCTTCATGACAGCGTTAAAAAAGGATAATTTGGAAGTGATTTTGTTGTTTCTGGAGAAGTCCGTTGATATATCATCAAAGTCCAGCAAGGGTACGAATATAATTCACGAGGTAGCAATCTATGGAAGCATTGATTGTCTACGATATTTCATAGAAAAGACAACCATTGATCTCAATGTTTTGGATCGTTATGGTCGTTCCGCGTTTTTTCTTGCTGCTGAAAACGGAAACGAAAAATGTTTGAATCTATTGTTTCGTGCGAATATACAATACTTTCTTAGAGACGCTAAAGGTCTGTCGCCATTAGAAGTGGCGGTATTTAATAACCATAAACCGTGTGTTCAGTTTATGTTGGAAAACCTCGTGTGCTCGAAAAGTGTCTTGGTGAATACGTGTTGGCAGCTGAGGCTGCAATATGATCAAGCCGAATTTCGGCAAATGGCGGCATTTGATACTCTACGCGAGTTCACCAATTCCTGTGACGATCATGTTAGTTCGTTGTTAGATCTATGTGTTCTTGCAATAAGGAATACATTACGTGATAGGAACAGTTCAAAAATTGATAGTCTGCCCTTACCAACAGTTATCAAACATCTGCTAAGATGATGTCCAATTTATGTAGAGTGCTTTTGTAAGGTTTATATCTGTCGAGGTTTTGTTTGCTTCCTTTCGTTTTTGGAAACAAAATAAACGACCGTAACCATAACAATTTTAAATGTGTAAAATGGAAGAGCAGCATAAAATTTACAATACATGTACAGTAACCAAAGGATCTAATAGACATGGGTAAAAGAGATAAATAAACATCTGGGTATTCATAAAACCTCTGATAGAGAATTGCGTACTGACACAAAAGAGCTACAGATTAATTTATATCCATGTTACTATGAAATGGGAACCACGAAAACTGGGAGGGAAGCATCTAGTGAAACTTTATGGTACACAGTTGACCTATGAAGTTTCACTCAACGTCTCAACCCAACCAGACTAGATACATGTATACTTAATCCACACCATCCATGACAATGAAATTTAGCGCCACATAAACGGTATAAATAATGCTGAACTTTAGTTTCAAAGGATAGGTAGCCAGACAACGAAACGTACGTCCACAGCAACTAAATCGTCCGGGCAGTCAACAAGAGTTGTCGCATATTTTTACATTTTTTTCGGTCATGAAACATTTATAATACACTAAAATCTGATTCAGAATAACAACTTATTAAGTAAGTTATTATCAGAAAATCATTAGAATTTGTTTGGTTTTTACAAAGTTCTGCACAATGCTAACGTTTAGTTTACAAAACATTTAATATCATGGATTTAGATGTTCAAGTTATCAAAATTCATTGAAAATAAATATGATTGTTCCTCGCAAGACCTTAATCTCTGTGTATCAGTCTGAAGTTAATCAAATGATAACTTTAGCCTATAGAACATTCACAAAATATTTTGAAGTGACCAAGGGCAATAACTCTGACAGTAATAATCAGAAATTGCTGAAAATCAGTAGGATTCTTCATCTCATAACCTTAAACATTGTGTACAAGTTTGTTGTCAATCGGATATTTATTTTTTGAAGCAATCAAGGGCCATAACTCTGGCAGTAATTATCGGTAATTGCTGAAAATCAATAGGCTTCTTTGTCTCATAACCTTCAACACTGTGTATAAATTCAAAGTCAAGCGGATATTAACTTTAGCCTCTAGTGCATCCACAAGATTGTTTGAAGTGTGTAACATATTTTAATTATTACAGAGTCAGCTTCGTAATTATATGGTTTATTTACATCGGGAACAGAATATCAACAAATACACAAATAGGCCTACATCTACACTACAGGAACTAGTCTATATATACTGGAACATATCTAACTACATTGTAACATCCATTCTACACCGCTGCCAACGCAGCGGCTGGACTCAGGCGAGTCTGCCGCCTGCTCTCTCTCCCTCTCTCTCTGACTGTCTTGTCTTTCACTCTCTACTGTGAGTATACACTACTGTATATAAAGCCTCCAACACTTCGGGAAGGTGGACAGGAGGGATCATCAAATAAGGAAGTTCTATGGCGTTTGTGCATATCGTATGTAGCTAGTAAATAACATATGGAATAAATTATGTAGTTAACAAGATCGTGCCTTAAATAAGTTTAGACAGTAAAAGAAACGTCCACTATAATAAATATCAAAACTACCAGAGGTCATACAGTTCTTTGCACCTAAATGAATGTTCAGATAACTTTGTTACATTTCCTTTCTCACCCACAGTTTATTTACGAAAGTAAATAAATAACACCATTCACACAGTTGGGACACTGGGTTCATCTCCATTAATTGATCACACGCGAAATAAGAACGGCACACACGATATTATAATAATGTACACAATATAAACGTCGATCGTAAACATTTCTAAAAGGGAATTCGTATACTTGAAATATAATGTTAATAAAAAAATAGCAAACATTTTATAAAATAGAAAATGTACATAATATATAGTAAGAAATTAATATAGGATTTTGTCATTTTGTTTTTTACTTGAGATAAATGGTGAATGAATGATTTGAACACATTTTACTAATCTTAAATAAGATATTTTCAAAGAACTTATCAAAATTAACAACGGTTTATCTCTCTATTCTTTAAACAAAACAAAACACCACATACGCTTCTAATTTAAGCGCGACCCTTCTTCCTTGAGGGTATACAAAACCGATTCCTCCTTATAGGAATACACAAATCTCTCGAATTTACGAGGTAAAAACTCTTGAAAAAAACTCTCCCTTTACGTCGGGGTATATAAAAACACACAAAAAAATTAACAGGAGATAAAACCGTGAATATTATGTGAATGTTTGTGAGTTAATATCTTCACCGCAAATATGGCGATGGACGATGAAAAATCTATTCAACCGTCTATTCAAGAATTTCCTAATTAGGAACTTAACTCAATTCCAGACAAACAATCACAAAATATTTTACTTCTTACTACAAACTTCTTAATACTTTATTACTATTCACTTTAACAGCCAAAATATGTGTTCAAAAACAAACAAGGACAATTTACATTCTTTTAAAAACAAAATGACTCACCGTAAAACAACAATCACACACATTTTTCTCGCTGTTCCGTCGCCATTAATCGGAACGTCTTTCGTGGCTTTTTGTTCGTCATTTCCCCGTGTTTGGTGATTTGCTCCATTTCCATCCGTGAATTAAGAATTTTTTATATCATCGAAACCGCGCCTGCCACTCACGGTTTCACAGATAAACGTTTCAGTCCTGGATTTTTATTTAAACTTCTTTTTTTCACAAACGCAACGGGCGGCTAGCGGTGAAACTTCATTTGTCTGCCACGCGGGATTTTTTTTCTGGTTGACGGGAACACACCCAAGGGTCTCGTTGGTCGATGACACCAAATCTAATCACTGTAACAGTATTTCAGTTATTACAGCTGTAACAGTATTTTAGTTATTACAGAGTCAGCTTCGTAATTATATGGTTTATTTACATCGGGAACAGAATATCAACAAATACACAAATAGGCCTACATCTACACTACAGGAACTAGTCTATATATACTGGAACATATCTAACTACATTGTAACATCCATTCTACACCGCTGCCAACGCAGCGGCTGGACTCAGGCGAGTCTGCCGCCTGCTCTCTCTCCCTCTCTCTCTGACTGTCTTGTCTTTCACTCTCTACTGTGAGTATACACTACTGTATATAAAGCCTCCAACACTTCGGGAAGGTGGACAGGAGGGATCATCAAATAAGGAAGTTCTATGGCGTTTGTGCATATCGTATGTAGCTAGTAAATAACATATGGAATAAATTATGTAGTTAACAAGATCGTGCCTTAAATAAGTTTAGACAGTAAAAGAAACGTCCACTATAATAAATATCAAAACTACCAGAGGTCATACAGTTCTTTGCACCTAAATGAATGTTCAGATAACTTTGTTACAAGTGATCAAGGGCCTGGATTTTAACTTTAGCTGGACACCGGACGACAATATAAGACCATATTTCAATGTGGGCGTATAATAAAATGAATGAAATATTATTGAGATGGTTTCCAGTAGATTGGGCTATTCTTTTATGATAATCCTTGAACGAACCTTTTTAACTGGGGCCTTAATGTGTACTGTTCTATTTGTAATAGCTTCTGGGGGAAACTTTGGTCTGGCATGTTGATTGTCGAAAGTGTGTTTAATTTTGGGGAATAAAAATGTGTCCCAATTTCAGCCCATAATGAGAATCAGATTCTTGTGATTTGCTCTTTCTGCCTAACCATCTTGGCATCAGTAGTATGATCCCCAAATGCTCTTTCTGCCTAACCATCTTGGCGTCAGTAGTATGATCCCCAAATGCTTAATCCCTTCTCTTTAAATTGTCAGTTTTATTAAGTGCACTTTAATAAATTTTCACTGCCTGGCAAAATCAACAAATGGTATTTAGTAGATGACCATATTACAGGAGGGACTAGAACATACACCAACTGGGCTAATGAAGATGGCATATGTCATACAGTGTGCTATGGCCGACTCTTCCATCAAATACCAACTGTCAAGGGATCTTTTACATGCACGCCAACGTGTACACAAGTCCTGTTTTTCATTCGATTTGAATAACTAGACATCTTTCCTTGTCGGGCTCTCTGTCCTGACTCACTGACAAAGGGAAACAACACCAGAAAATCTCAATGAACTTTCTCAAACACCACCGAGGAGCGAAACCAGACTACTTACTTAACCACATTGGCTACCGATTGCAGAAAACATTTTGTGCAGGGTCAAACATTATTGGAATACAAATCATACAGGGGAGGGGTGGAGGCATAATCAACATACACAATAAGTCGGTTGTACAATCTGTTTTAATAGTAATGACCAAGCACTTCTTCAGTAAATTATTAAACACTTGAATCATTTCTTTCAGTAATCACAGTATATTATTATTGTCATCTTGGTCATCTTGCTGCACAATTTTACCGAGCAAGGTACAGATAGTCAATATAGTCTCTGTTTATGCCCATAGTAAGCTGTAAAACAAAATACAGGGATATTAAGTAATAGAGAAAGAAGAGAGAAATGGGGTTTAATGTCCACTCGACACAAACTAGGTAATTATTAAACCAACATATGGTTTAAATTTTATTTCAATTATTCGCTTGCGCGTATAGGGATCTTTAGTAGTGGGAGGAAACCCACGAGGTTGGCGGGTGACCCTACTCCTTGCCACGTACAACCGGGGATTTGAAACTATGCCAGTTGACTCTGTGGCAGGCCGTATGATACAGCTTGTGTTATTGTGGATGTGGGTATTTCCCTGGTAAATATAACAGGTAAATTAATTATCAGTAGGCAATAATTAATGGCATAATTTATCCTAGTCTGACCATCCACAAGTACCTTTGCTTATTTATCATCAAAAGCCATGGTCAAAATAATGATTTTATTTATAAAAGAGAGGATTGTTGAGAGGCAGGCTTTTCAATTCAATACACACAAAGACAAAACATACAAGGCATGGTTTCTCCCCAAGTCAGAGAGATTATTTATATCTCTTTAATATATCACATACCTTAGTAATGTCAGTGGAGGCATTCCTTCGTCACTTCCAGTACGGAAACCTGAAATTAAAAAAAAACAGGAGCTTCAATGACATGTGATCTTTAAAGGCATGATATTGTAAACTAAAATGAATTAACAAACTCTAATTGATAGTATAAACAATAAATAGTCGTGGTGTAAGACATTGACTCATTAACCCAGATGTCCTGTGTGTTCAGAGCGCCCGGCATTGGACAATGTACATGTATAGTCATTCAGATGGAGCGGAAAACTGAGGTCACATGTACACATTGGCCGGAACGTAAAATAAACCTTGGCAGTAGGAATTTGAAATGAGAGTGGCACCGCTCTCTGGGCATAATTTCCTTCATAGTATAGCAAACTTTATGGTATATGCCATCTTCATTAGCCCAGTTGGAGCAAAACAAATAGACATTAGACTCCATTTCATTTCATATAAATTATATTATAGGCATAAATTATGCATGCCACAATGATCATGCATTAGTATTTTCAATCTGATTAAAATACAGATCTACATTTTGTTTTGTTTTTTATACTTCTGTGACCATCAGGGGTCGTACCAGCGGCTTTTGACTGATCCAATAACATCAGACATTGATTAATCAATCAGTGTTGACATTTCTAGTGGTGTACCAACCGTTCTAAGAATCGAGAGTCAAGAACAGACCATTTCATAAGCTAATCCATCACTTCAACTAGAATGTGTGTTTTACATGAAAAACATCTCTTCCAGATCCTAGTGTTGTGAAGATGAGTAAATTCATCAACTGGGCTAATGAAGACGGTTCATCTTTTACAATTTACTGTATACTTTAATACATTAACATGGAGCTTTGATGATTTGGGGCATAGACTCCAGTCAGTTTTGACCACAAATGAAAGACATTGTAAACTCTCCCCCCCCCCCCCCCGATTCCACAAACTGCAGGACAATTTACCCAATACCACCACATACTACCTCATTATCATGAAAAATTAACAGAATAGTAGAATTATACTAAATAAAATTGAGTTTATTCTTGAAATTACCAAATTTATTTTTACTGGAAATGTCTATTTAGTATCCGGTACCATAGCTGAAGTGTCTGGAACAATAACCAAATATCTCCCAATTTTAACTGTATATCCAATCTCGGTAAAATTGACCCTCTTTTATTTCATAGAAATTGGTTAATTTTACTTGTCAGTATATTGACTTATCAAGGGAGATAACTAGAATACCAGTAGCAAGACACTGACAATCACATTCTGTCATACATTTTTATAAAGATTTCCTCAAATTAACTCCAATTCTTAAATAAAATTGAGGTATTTTACGATAATTTTCCACAATAATGATGTTGTATGACGTAATATTGGATGTCAATTGGTACATTGCATTGAGTGAACATCATAATCGCATTGCCAATGATTGATTAGGGTAAATTGTTCTATTGCCCACACAAGGAAAATCTTGATAACTTCCAAACTTAAACGTACATATTCCAATTTTAATTTAATAAATCATAAGACCAGCAGGAGTTTTGGGACAGGGAAAAATATGAATACTAAAATTGAAAAGTAAGATAAATCAATTTGAAATGGTGGGGTGGGGTATTTTAATCTATCTGAAGATTAAATATATTACCCAGGTACAAAACTGTCGGGATAAATCCCCACTGGAAGAGAAATCTAGTTGTATTCATCAACGAGGACAGTCTTTGCTTGGTTTCTGAGCTAAATTTCACCATTTTAAAGTTTTGTGGAGTCAGAAAAATCTTCTACCAAATTTCTAGCATTGAAGGTCAAAAAGGCCCTACATGAACCGGAAGGAGCACAATGAGCCCTGTCATTGGCTACCATTAGTGAATCTATCCAATCAAAAGTTTGAAGTTAATTATCACGTGATGAAAACAAAGATGTCTGCTACCATGAAGCACGTGGATATAGAAATGATAGATGATGAGGAAGAAAAACCCAAAGTTTGTCTTAGGGCTGGCCAGAGCATTGTTTCGGTCAAACCCGTCTTTTCTCATGATGGAAAGTAAGACACACAATCATACACAAACACTCAGATATATTTTATGAAAATGAAATACACAAATGCGAAATGGTGTTTAAAATTAGGAATGCCTTAAAATTAACGCCTCATCCTTCAACTTCTTCGGAAGTTAGTTTCTGCACCAGTTGAATAACATCGAATTCCAACTGTCTAAGACTAAGGTTTTCTTGTATGTGCACAAAAATCTCATTTTTGGACCCATCCAAATTACTGACCGTTCTTTGCGAGGTTTTCTGCCATGCATGTGATCACTTACTGACTCGTCGTTCTCAGTCAAATATTGCATATAGCACAATACTGGATCTTCAGCGTTGTGCTAGATATTTGGAGAACGCAGATTGTGGGTTAGGGTAAGGGCTAGGACCTGTAGATTTCGTCAAAGTCTCAAAGATGTAAACACTAACAGGACGAATCCTGGCGTATTCAACACCAGGCTAATTCATGACCAGTAAAATCGGCGTATTCAAGACCAGTATATTATAGGGTTGGTTGATCGGTATATAAAGGTGCTAAGTAGTACTCTGTCTATGGATGTTAAGTTAATTAATCAATTAAGACAAGACAATAGAAGGATTAACAGGGTATTTATTATATATTTTAAATAGTCATAATACAAACAAGAGTTGAAATAATATTCGAAGACAATATTTACATATAAAACATCGTATTCAGTTGATGCAATTAAAAATAGCCATAGTTTAGTTTCGTATTCAACTTTGAACTGAGTATTGTGTTTAACTTGACGTTACTATTAATATCATATATTTTAACTTGATGTTACTATTAATTTTTTTTTTTCTTTTCTTTTATGGTTGATACAACACAAACAACACTACAATACACTTACAACACAAACAACACTACAATACATTTACGACGATGTTTCCGCAGAGGGACCGTACAGAAACGCACACTCTCTCAATAGCCTACTAGTATCCATTTCACCTGCATTGTAGTTGGTCCAAAGCCGGGATGTACAATCTCAAGCTTAAGATTAAATAATTTAAACAACAACTCAATTGTAAAAAAAACAATTTTAATACATCAAACACCAATCATCAAAATCATCTATAATAATTATCGTATCGGCATCTATCCACACTGATGAGTACTACTTAGCACCTTTATATACCGATCAACCAACCCTATAATATACTGGTCTTGAATACGCCGATTTTACTGGTCATGAATTAGCCTGGTGTTGAATACGCCTGATACCAACAGGACTAGCCCTAACCCTGGACCAAGCCTAACCCTTACCGAACCCACAAATAACAGTTGGTATCAAAATATTTAGCACGACGTCGAAGATCCAGTATTATGCTATGGGATAGGGCATATTGTAATATTGTTTCCTGAAGCAAAGGCCTGAGAAATCCCTCCCTGGTCATTGCTGGATTAGCTTCTGATTCTTGAACTTTTGCAGTAGTGTACGTCTATTCTCCCAGTTCAATCAAAGCTATCACTTAAGTACAGCAACATGACAATCCTTCGTTTAATCTGGGTTTTCCCTAAAACTTTGGACAGTGATTTAAGGTATTAAAAATGGTGAAAGTATATTCGTTTCCAAACAATATTGTTTACATATGTACATTTCATTTGACTTGATAGCCTTGTTTGTCACGCAATTAGTTTTACTGCAGTATTCTGCTATGCATGGGTTAATTGGGCATAATAAAATCGTGAGCCATGACCTAACGTTATGTCACCATTTTAAGTGGACGTGGTGTTGTCTCGTTCGATTCAAGCTTCTACTAGTTGAGCTCTGAACGAAGGTCTCATTACACTCCCAAGTAGGTTCAGGGACTGTTCTATTAAATCCTTATTGAAAGTAAAACTTCTTCCCATTCAATTTTATTAGGTAACTTTTTAGTGCTAAACGGTCAAATGTCAGTCCCTGTGAACGCCTAGCCAATGTAACTGAACATCTTAGTGAGAAAATAAGACCTTCATTACCTAGCTAGAACCATGAGCGACACAACAAGCTGTTAAAAAATACGTCCCTGTCTCCTAACGTACTTGACCAACTTCATTAAAAGGGTAACGCACAAATTAACGAACTTGGCCATTGAAGATGAAACAAAAATTTAGGTAAACTGGGGGGGAAAAATTGAGATTTTTGAAAAAATTTCAATTGTTAATTATTATAATTAGGCTAGGTAAAGCAATAATTGAATGACTGAAGATTCTCAAATTTTTAAAGAATTCATTTTTTTTCTGACAGGCTTACCTAAATTTGTACCATATGTTAGTCCCAAAATGACTCAGTTTGTGTCGAGTGGACATAAAAATGTTTTTCACTTTCCTGAAGCAAACACATTAGCATACATGTACACTAAAGTTACAGATCAATTAAACGCATTTGTCCAGCTCTTCAAAATATTTAAGATTGTAGAGAGATGATAAGTCCACTTGAACTCAGGAGCTAGACATTAATTAAGATATTGACAATGCCTTTAGTTATGTTGCTATATTGGACTATTTTCTTGTGCCTCTTATTTTAGATACTTATTTTGTGTTTCGGGTACAGTTGTCAAGGTGTTTAGTACAACAGGCGGAGGGTGTATAAGAGAATTAAAGGGGCATACACAACCTATTACAGATATTTCTCTAAATCCTAAAAATAAGCTACAGGTAAGTTTATGTTCAAATCCGATTGAAAAATTTTAAATGGATAATGTGTCTTGAATAATTGTTGGGTGTGATTACTGTTTCTATAAGTAAACTTTTATAATAGGCAACTCAAATAAAGGGAGCAGTAAAGTACATACGTATACATTTCTTCTATGTACATGTAACTTTAAAAGTGACTCTCCTACAGGGTTTGTCTGCCCATCGTCCATACGACACACCTGTGCTTGCCTACTCCATGATCAAACACGATAGCAGATGGCTTCCATCTTGTTTACTGACGGTACTACTTATTTTAAGACAGACTCGGCTTTCCAATTTATAATATCTACGTCATTGGGGATTTCCAATTTATACTCACTGGTTGCTATGACCCGCTATGGCGTTGTCTAGAAACGCGCGTGCTCGCGTTAGTTTAAAATTTTTGCTATACGTTTAACATGGACTATTTGATGTAATTTGCCTGATTTGATTTGGCCCCATTTCCATAAATTTAGGTTGTTTTTTAGAAATTTTTAGCAAATGTTAATCTTAGGTGTTTTTTAATTCTAGCCGAAGTAAATTTTTTTACAATTTATAGCGAGTTAAGTTATCGTCTCTAAGAGGCGGGCGTAGTATTTTAAATGGCGGCCATTTGCCATCATGTGTATTCTTGAAGTAGGTACACATGATGTAATCGTATGCCCATCGTCATGACCTCACTGCTTCCGATCAAATTTGAAAAAAATCTGGTAAAAACTACACCTCTAAGGAACGAAATGTCAGTGAAAGCTGAATATTGATTGGTTCCATCCTCTCATTACCACAATGCTTCACACCAAATTTAGAAAGGATATGTAAAAAAACTAGTCTCTATTGCATTTACACGCTAATTGTTGATGGACAAATAGGATAATGAATAAAAACTCCCAAACTTTGTGTGGTCATCCAAAAAAGACGTGCAAACTAAGTGAAAACTCCAAACTGTTTAGGGGGGGGTGTTCAGCTACTATACTCGCAAGCTCCTGGTCAGTCCATCCCTGGTACAACTCATGGTTTATGATATATTTTAAGATATTATCCTGTTCATCTGATGGTTGGATTAAACAATGGGATTATACAGATGGTGTTATACTTAGGGTAAGTTTTACTATACAGATAAATATTACTATATATATTTAATATCTGACAGGCAATATTTATTTTGATTCTGATTGTCAAAATGTACAACACACATATTTAGCAAGGTAATATAGACAACTGTACTTCTAATGACAGTTCTTTCAGATTTGAATTTGTTTCTTATTAAGATATCATGTTTTTGGTAATAAATAAATTTACTAAGCTAGTTTAAATATGTTTTCTGATCAGTGGCTATATATTTAGCCTTGCTGAAATATTATTTTTAAAGTACAAACATCCCAGGGGATAGGACAAATATGGAGTTTCAGACCATATAAGAGAAAATGAAGTCAAACTGAAAAGCATAATGGTCAAGCCTGGACACCAGCAGCCGGACTTGGAAGTTTTCCGTCCCAATTGTACACCATGTCAGGCACAAATTTATTGTTCCTGTGAATTTGTCCGTCCCATGTCTTGATCACCCCAGACAGTTATTCTTACTATCTGTGCGACTAAGATAGGTGAGCTTATTCGAGACTTAAAAATTTCATGCGACAGCGAGATCCCCAGCTTCTAGTATTTGAGGAGACGATAAATCCTGCATAAGTCACATGGCCTTGGTATTTACATATAAACACGTAATACAGTTGAAATTTGTAGGCTAGCACTATGCCAACAATAGTATCTTTCTTCAAAAAATTGGATGATGATCTCCGCAGATTTAGCATCGGATAATTCTCCCGTAGGAGAGTCATTGTCAGCGTGATATCTCCAGGCTGAGGGTAAAGGTTGTCTCGGCTCTTCGAAGCAAAATGACATTTCTTCTCCTACTAATTCTAATAAAAGTTGCACCTTGAAAACAGCAACGGTGCGGAAATGGCTCAAAGATCTTGCAAAGTACGATCCAGATTTAGGGGTGTTCTTTGAAGAACAAGGGAGTCTTGTGGATCATTACGTAGTTGTGTTTTATGATATTGATAATAAGTAGTAGGCTACTAATAGTGATCTGGACGATGAGTTAGACTTAGAACTTATATCTAAAAAACTAATACACAGAATCAAGAAAAAATTATTAATTCTTCAATTCAGATAATTTCCTCCTACATGTATTTATAATTGAATAATAATATTTTGAATGAACAAAACACTAAGCAGTGATTTTTTTTTTGTTTTTTTTGTAAAACAGAAGGGATTCATCTATTCAATAGTTCTATTTAGTTTTTTGGAAACACAGCAGCGATATGTTTGTCACTCACAACCTGTGTCATATCCGGCACAAATTCTTGAGTTGTGTCCAGGCTTGATAATGGTCTAAAAATTAGGCCTAATGTAAATTATATTATTGAAAGTCCTCCTTTACTTTCTGTTGTTTTCAATGCTGCCATCTTCTTTTGTTTTTATACTGGACGGTGAAAAAGGATAACTTATTTCTATTGGTAAACATTGAGACCACAAGTTTTTGTTTTAGTTGCCTAATTATTATCCTGCTGGCACATAATCAATTTAATATTCTATTTTTAGAGGATAAAAATTGAACTGCCTTTTTTATTGATTGATTAGATTAGATCTGGTTTTTTTTAGAAATTTAATCTTGAAACTCCTCTCTATGGTATAATATGTTTTCCACACACCTCAAAATTAGAAGTTGCTGTTATACAGAAAAAAGTTAAAAAGAAAGGTAAGATTAAGAAATTTGTCCATTTCCTGTATTTATGGTTTTAATCAGTTATTGCAGACTTACGTCTGACAGCTAATAAACAATATATGATTATAGTTAACCTTTACTTAAAGTTCCAATTTCACTTTTTCTAAGAAAGTCAAAATATAATTATTTCTATGTTTTTTGCTCAAAAGGTTGTCAACTCACTATTATACGATCATGGACAAAATTTTTGGGGGGTTAGAAAGGGTGACACTGGTTGATTGAGGAAATAGTTACTCAATTACCTCCCTTATTTTCCCATTCTTCTCCATGGACGGCCATCTTCAAACGTTTGAATTTGAAGTTGAAAATGATATTTTTGCCAATTTCTCAACTGGCAATAGTGAATTATAGGATTATTCTTTAACAAGGTAGGACTGTTTATAGGTTCAATCTATTTTGGGGCTTTATTTTAATAAATTTTAAAAATATAACTTAAAAAAATGCTATTGGAACTTTAAGTGCACATATAATGGACCTGAAAATTTTTCAATTTGGGTAGTCCATGGTTACTTTATTCACTTTACCGCAAGTTCACACTAATTTGACTGAAATTAATTCAGCTATCTTCACTCAGAGTCGTAAAAATAGACCTCCCGTAAAAATGACTTTGCCAATTATCAAAAACGTCACAGTGACCGAATGCTTATTCGGAATGTTTATTCCTTAATTACCAATATACAGCCGACGTGTGTATTCATTAACGCCTGACTGATTCCTTAATCCCCCTAATTAAGTAAAACGTTTACTACGAAATAATTTGTTTTGTAATTTAGATTGTTTTATAATGTCCCGCCCTCTCTGCTCACGACAGCAATTTTAATACTGTGTTTTAAAGTGACTTTTTGATAGGGTCCCCCTACCATCATGCGCAGTCCAAAAGCCTCAAGATACATTTTCGTCAGAAGAGTATTGTGGTTCTAATTCCTCGAGGGCGTGACTCGGCCGCGAAACCATGCATCGGCCGTCTCGAGGAATGGCCGCCCTGATTGTCTCTTTCCCCACATATTGTGGTTCTATTCCCTGAGGGCGTGACTCGGCCACGAAACCATGCATCGGCCGTTTCGAGGAATGGCCGCCCTGATTGTCTCTTTCCCCACTTCTCTTTCCACCTCCGAAATTTGGTGATTATGATTAGGAAAGTAACATGGTGATTGGATCGTCAATAGACGCTTGTCAACTAATAGTGTGTATTGATAATGTTATATGGTATCGACAGTGATATATTGTATAGATAATGTATATCCTTATGTGTAGTGCCTGTGACGTCACCAGCCAATCAACCGGATTAAGGTTGTAATTGAAAATTTGAAAACCGTTTTTGGCTCTCAGATACTTAAACCTTAATAACTGAATTAATTTTAATCAGATTAGTTTGAACTTGCCGTAAAATGGATTTAGTAACTGTTATCTACATGTACGGAGAAAATATTTGGGTCACTCTATGTGCTCTTTAACATTAATACCTATAATGTTAAAAGTAAGTGAAGTAATTGTTTACAACGAAATAAAAAGAAATAACAAAAATTTGTAAGCAAATGAACCAAACGATGAAATGTAAATGATATGTTATACATTTAAGTTATACATTCTTACAATTGCGTATCTCTTCATCTGTTAACATGGGCAAAATCTTAAGACTGTCAATTATACCTTCCTCTACCGATATTGTTGATCTGTAGCCTAAATTTTGTATTTTCTGATAACTAACTTCATAGTCTCTTTTATCTTTGTCTTCCCCTATTGTGTTTGTTGTTATTTTACAAGATGGGACTTTAGACTGGATTATCTGGGCCACGTGAGCTTTTGTATAGTTCATTGTTTCATCCCCTACATTATATGCTTTACCTTTCATGACTTTATAGTTTTCCAATGCAAAAATAAATGCTCTGGCTGCATCTTTTACATGTAAGAATGTGCGACGGAAATGACCTTCGTACAAATCAAAATGTTTATTTGTTAGGGCCTTGTAGGTTAGGTCGTTGACCAATAAATCGAGACGAAGACGTGGTGCAACACCAAACACAGTTGCCAATCTCAAAGCAACGCCTCCAGCTTCCAGAACAAATTTTTCACCCCCAGCTTTACTACTGCCATACAAAGAGATAGGACTTATTGGTGTATTTTCTGTACATACACCTTCCACTGCTCCGTAACAAGATCCAGTACTAGCATAGATGAGTTTTTGATGAGGTTCCAGTAGTTGAGTGATATTACCAGTACCATTGATATTTATTTGCACAGCTTTATCTGGATTTTTATCACAGGCAGGATAACCTACAATGGCTGCTAAATGGATGATAGCCATTTTACCCTTAACCACTGGTTTCAGTTCTTCCAGATTGCTTATGTCTCCCTTAATAATATTCAGTTTAGGATGGGAAGCAATGAATAACAACGGTTTAATACCCCACAGGAATTTATCGTAAACTGTAACCTCATAACCAGCCAATAATAGCATAGGAACAATGGTAGTTCCGATATATCCTGCTCCTCCTGTTACTAAAACATGACCATTATCTTCTTTTCCATTAGATTGATGATTTCCATTTATATTATTATCTTCCATTTCAACAGACAGTAGTGTGGTGTCGTAACAATTTCAAACTGTAATTAGATAAAATGAGAAATTCAAACTAAGTAATAGTAATGTGATGATTTTGAATCTATTTCATCTAGATTATGTGTGAGATATTATTACTTGGACATATGTTTGTCTATCTGTCAGTCCATCCGTCCATAGTTTGTTTGTGGACACTTTACAGGACCCTATTTTTATCCCATTTTGACGAAATTTGAAATATGTGTATATCCAAAAGATCTTCATTCCTTTTAATATTGACATGTATCGGACTGTAACTTGATGGATTATGTCCCTTGATTGCGAGAGGTGGAAAGTGCTTCTTACATCCCCCATCATGCATTGTAGTCTAGATTTTCACAGGACTTTAAAGAGGAACAACCTTCCTGTATTTACTACAGAAAAACTATTGTTATCTTTGAGGTTTCCTTTGGATTGGAGAAATAAGTGCAGTATTTTCATCTCATTTATCTAGTTTAAATCACAGACTATAAAAAGTGAACAGTGAAAGGGCGCTAGCCCAGGACAAGTACGACCAAATACTTCACTAGCCCGTAAGTTATTTTTGGTAATCCCAGGCGTCTGTCTAGTGGATTTTTACGCCCCTGGTATATAAACTGATTTACATTCATTAATTTCGGTCTGTTCAAATCTCTTATGTTCGGAAAAATACACCTGAGATCTCAATAACATGCAACAAGGATATAAAGCTTCTGGTTACCGTATTAAAAATTTTAAAAGTCACTTGTAAGGAATTATACTACATATACATGTATTCGTATACCATTTCGCACACCGTCTTCTTTATATTATATGTTATTGGCATACTTATTCAGCAAGGAAGTTACTCAAATATCTATTTTATTTTTACACATGTGATAGCGTTAAAAGATCTTCCTGCATACAAATTGGATGATTTGATGATATATTTGAATTAAAAACATATTCAAACTAATTAATCTTTCTAAATTTTGCTTCAAAACATTGTATTCGTGAGGAAATAAACAAAGCTATAAAAAATCTATTAAAGGAAGTCATGTTTGTATCATGTGACATGGCATAGCAACGGAAGGAAGCCAGAAAAGAATTCATTGCATAGACAATACGACGTTTTCTTTAATCACTTCTTTTTCCAGGATTTTTGTCTTGGAAACTATTGTACGTTTTAGTCTCTCACTTTTTCTTCATTCTACCCCTCTAACATTCATTGAGCCTGTGCACCTATGATTCTTCACCAAGACAATAAATTAATTTTATATAATATTTTTCCAAATAATGTAAAGCTCACCTAAATTAGTAAACATCCAAGCACAGGTCTGCTTGAGGAAATTCCAGTGAGGACTTCAAGTTGTTTGTGGGTGGGAAATAAACTGCTAATGTTATTACATTGAAAAACAACCAGAGTCATCCTCTTTATATAAATACTATTTAAAATTAGTAACATATTGTTGTCTAATCAGGAGGTTGTTAATTATAATTATCTTGCTATCTTCAAATATCCTGACGAGTTGTGTCACATTATTTGTCACTGATCATGACCATTACAATAGCCAGGCTAATTATTACTCACCCAGCTTAAGACATATGACCTCCTTTATGATTCATTTTCTAGTGATATAGATAAGTCTGGAAATATTTTAATAGTTAATCTGGTCATATATATATGTCTGTAACCCTGTCTGCAAGGTCCATCCCTCTTTTGTCCACAATTTGCTAATAAATATTGACATGATTAGAAATGGAAATAATTCTTATTTTAAATTTTAAGTTCTTCAATTTTACAAGGACTGTTGATAGTCTTTCTGTCGGTATGTCACACTTTTTGGGACACAATAACACTCCTAATTGAGCTAGAATGTTCAAACTTATTGTAGGTGGGTCGTTCCCATTTGCCGGCAGGCTTTGATGTCATATTTTGCCGCTAATCCAGAGTTAATCCTAGAACAATGGTGTTATAAATTATAGTCCATATATTTTATTAAGAATAAAACTGTATTGATTTTAACAATTATTTAACTTTTTTTTTAAACATAAGATAATTTACACTTTTAAAAATGTGTTGATTTTAACAAATTTATCTTTTATTAAAATAGCATTATGCAAGGGCAAAAGCTGCTTATTACAGGTCTTTCTTTAGGCCTGAAATGTTATCTAAATAATCAATTAGACATTAATTAACATATCCAGACCATAATAAACTCTTGATGTCAAGGCTAGTCTTTAATGTTGGCGGATTAAAATCCTATATGCCGCTTAATGGCCGTTGATAATTAAATCAATCAAGTGGATAATCGAGACTATGCTGTTTATATTAATCATTTGAGTAATGATGACCGAGGCTATGCGAATGTTTCAAACGCTTTTTTCTCGACTAATAGTGGACCTATTTGACTGAAATTTTCAGCAAATGACCTTTACACTATCTAGTTTTTATACGCCCACATTTTCATGTGGACGTATTATGTCGTCGCCCCTGTCCGTCCGGACGTCCGTCCGTCCACAATTTGTTTGTGGACTCTCTACAGGTCACAATTCCTATCCGATTTTGACGAAACTTGAAATATAGGTTTATTCCCATAAAATCTCGGTTCCTTTCGATATTGGCATGTATCGGATCGGAACTTCATGGATTATGGCCCCTGATTGTACGAAATATCATGTTTTTAGCTTGTGGACCCTATAGAGGTCACAATTTTGAACCGATTGTGATGAAACTTGACATGCATGTCTATAACCCCCAAATCTTGGTTCCTTTCGATATTTGCACCCATCAGATCCTAACTTCCTGAATTATGGCCCCTAAATTGTGCGATAAATAGCCTTTTTATACGCCTACATTTTTATGTGGACGTATATTGTCGTCGCCCCTGTCCGTCCGGACGTCTGTCCGTCCACAATTTGTTTGTGGACTCTCTACAGGTCACAATTCTTATCCGATTTTGACGAAACTTGAAATATAGGTTTATCCCCAAAAGATCTCGGCTGCTTTCGATATTGGCATGTATCGGATAAAAACTTCATGGATTATGGCCCCTGATTGTACGAAAAATCACGTTTTTAGCTTGTGGACCCTATAGAGGTCACAATTTTGAACCGATTTTGATGAAACTTGCCATGCATGTTTATAACCAAAAGATCTTGTTTCCTTTCGATATTTGCGCCTATCGGAATGTAATTTCCTGAATTATGGCCCCTGATTGTCCGAAAAATCACCCTTTTTAGAATGTGGTCCCTCTGGAGGTCACAATTATTATCCGATTTAAAAAAACGTATGATTAAATCACCGTTACACCCTAAGGAAGGTTGAGTTCGAATTTCTGGAAAATCGGACCAAAATTGCCATACAAAATGGCCGCCGTTTGTACACGAATACTGTTAAAAAATGGTATATCAAGGTTGTGGACTCTGTAGAAGTCACATTTTTAATTTGATTTTGCTGAAACTCATGGTTATAACCCAAAGATCTTGGTGCCTTTCGATATTTGCGCATATCGGAACATAACTTCCTGAATTATGGCCCCTGATTATACGCAAAATCGCCTTTTTTTAGCTTGTGGTCCCTCTGGTGGTCACAATTATAATCCGATTTAATAAAACGGTTGATTATATTACCGTTACACCATACGGAAGGTTGAGTTCGAGTTTCGGGAAAATCGGACCAAAATTGCCATACAAAATGGCCGCCGTTTGTACGCGAATACTGTTAAAAATTGTATATCATGGTTGTAGACCCTGTAGAGGTCACAATTTTAATTCGATTTTGATGAAACTTGAAATGCGTGGTTATAACCCAAAGATCTTGGTTCCTTTCATTATTTGCGCATATCGGATCGTAACTTCCTGAATTATGGCCCCTGATTGTGTGAAAAATCGCCTATGGTCCCTCTGGAGGTCACAATTATTATCCGATTTAAAAAAACGTTTGACTCTATCACCGTTACACCCTACGGAAGGTTGAGTATGAATTTCGAGAAAATCGGACCATAATTGCCAGAAAAAATGGCCGCCGTTTGTACGCGAACAGTGTAAAAAAATGGTATATCAAAGTTGTGGACCCTGTAGAGGTCACAATTAATTTTAATTCGATTTTGATAAATCCTGAAATGCTTGTTTATAACCTAAAGATCTTTATTCTTTTCGATATTTGCGCATATCAAATTGTAACTTAATGAATTTGGGCCTTTGATTGTAGGAAAAATCACTTTCGTTATTGCTTGTTCTCTGTCAATCTCTCGAACAATTATTATCTGATTTAAAAAAAAACTCTGATTATATTACTGTTGCACCGTAAGGAAGGTTGAGTTCGAATTTCGTGAAAATCGTACCAAAATTGCCGGACAAAATGGTCACCGTTTGTACGCGAATAGTGTAAAAATATGGTATATCATGGTTGTGGACTCTCTACAGGTCACAATTCTTATCCGATTTTGAAGAAAAGTAACATTTCTAGGTTGTGTACCGTCACACCATAATCATTGTCGGCTTCGAATTTCATGAATATCAGACTGGAACTGACCAACAAAATGGCTGCTCCCAATACAGTATGAAATACAGGACTTAACGATGTAGGAAAAATCACTTTCGGTATTGCTTGTTCTCTATCCATCTCTCAAAAATGTGGGCGTATCCTGCCTGGCAGTGCCAGCCTATCTTTTAGCTTGTGGTCCCTCTGGAGGTCAAAATTATTATCCGATTTAAAAAACCGTTTGATTATATCACCGTTACATGGTAATGAATGTTGAGTTCAAATTTCATGAAAATCGGACCAAAATTGACAAACAAAATGGCCGCCGTTTGTACGCGAATAGTGTGAAAATATGTTATATCAAGGTTGTGGACCCGATAGAGGTCACAATTTTGAACCGATTTTGATGAAACTTGACATGTATGTTTATAACCCAAAGATCTTGGTTCCTTTCGATATTTGCACCCATTGGATCGTAACTTCCGAAAAATTGCCTTTTTAGCTTGTGGTCCCTCTGGATGTCAAAATTATTATCCGATTTAAAAAACCTTTTGATTATATCACCGTTACATGGTAATGAAGGCTGACTTCCAATTTCGTGAAAATCGAACCAAAATTGACGGACAAAATGGCCGCCGTTTGTACGCGAATAGTGTGAAAATATGTTATATCAAGGTTGTGGACCCGAGAGAGGTCACAATTTTGAACCGATTTTGATGAAACTTGACATGTATGTTTATAACCCAAAGATCTTGGTTCCTTTCGATATTTGCACCCATCGGATCGTAACTTCCGAAAAATTGCCCTTTTTAGCTTGTGGTCCCTCTGGATGTCAAAATTATTATCCGATTTAAAAAACCTTTTGATTATATCACCGTTACATGGTAATGAAGGCTGACTTCCAATTTCGTGAAAATCGAACCAAAATTGACGGACAAAATGGCCGCCGTTTGTACGCGAATAGTGTGAAAATATGTTATATCAAGGTTGTGGACCCTATATAGGTCACAATTTTGAATCGATTTTGATGAAACTTGACATGCATGTTTATAATCCGAAGATTTTGGTTCCTTTCGATATTTGCGCTCATTGATTCGTAACTTCCTGAATTATGGCCCCTGATTGTACGAAAAATCACCCTTTTTAGCTTGTGGTCCCTCTGGAAGTCACAATTGTTTTGCGATTTAAAAAAACGTTCGATTATATCACCATTACATGGTACTGAAGGCTGTCTTCAAATTTCGTGAAAATCGAACCAAAATTGACGGACAAAATGGCCGCCGTTTGTACGCGAATAGTGTGAAAATATGTTATATCAAGGTTGTGGACCCTATATAGGTCACAATTTTGAACCGATTTTGATGAAACTTGACATGCATGTTTATAACATGAAGATCTTGGTTCCTTTCGATATTTGCGCTCATTGATTCGTAACTTCCTGAATTATGGCCCCTGATTGTACAAAAAATCACCCTTTTTAGCTTGTGGTCCCTCCGGAAGTCACAATTATTTTCCGATTTAAAAAAACGTATGATTATATCACCGTTATGGGGGTTGAGTTCAAATTTCGTGAAAATCGGACCCAAATTGACAGACAAAATGGCCGCCATTTGTACGTGAATAGTGTGAAAATATGTTATATCAAAGTTGTGGACCCTATAGCGGTCACAATTTTGAACCAATTTTCATGAGACTTGACATGTATGTTTATAACCCAAAGGTCTTGGTTCCTTTCAATATTTGCGTCCATCGGATCGTAACTTCCTGAATTATGGCCCCTGATTGTCCAAAAAATCACCCTTTTTAGCTTGTGGTCCCTCTGGAGGTCAAAATTGTTGTCCGATTTGAAAAAACGTTTGATTATACCACCGTTACATGGTTATGGAGTTTGAGTTCAAATATCGTGAAAATCGGACCAAAATTGACAGACAAAATGGCCGCTGTTTGTACACGAATACTGTGAAAAAATGTTATATCAAGCTATAGAGGTCACAATTTTGAACCGATTTCGATGAAACGTGACATGTATGTTTATAACCCAATTATCTTGGGTCCTTTCTATATTTGCGCCCATCTGATCGTAACTTCCTGAATTATGGCCCCTGATTGTCCGAAAAATCACCCTTTTTAGCTTCTGGTCCCTCTGGAGATCACAATTATTATCCGATTTAAAAAAACGTTTGATTATATCACCGTTACACCCTAAGGAAGGTTGAGTTTGAATTTCGGGAAAATCGGACCAATATTGCCATACAAAATGGTCGCCGTTTGTACGCAAATACTGTTAAAAATGGTATATCAAGGTTGTGGACCCTGTAGAAGTCACATTTTTAATTCGATTTTGATGAAACTTGAAATTCATGGTTATAACCCAAAGATCTTGGTTCCTTTAGATATTTGCGCATATCGGAACGTAGCTTATTGAATTATGGCCCCTGATTATACGCAAAATCGCCTTATTTTAGTAAGGGGTCCCTCTGGTGGTCACAATTATTATCTGATTTAATAAAACGGTTGATAATATTACCGTTACACCGTAAGGAAGGTTGAGTTCGAATTTCGGGAAAGTCAGACCAAAATTACCATCCAAAATGGCCACCGTTTGTACGCGAATACTGTTAAAAAATTGTATATCATGGTTGTGGACCCTGTAGAGGTCACAATTTTAATTCGATTTTGATGAAACTTGAAATGCATGGTTATAACCCAAAGATCTTGGTTCCTTTCGTTATTTGCGCATATCGGATCGTAACTTCCTGAATTATGGCCCCTGATTGTCTGAAAAATGGCCTATGGTCCCTCTGGAGGTCACAATTATTATCCGATTTAAAAAAACCTTTGACTCTATCACCGTTACACCCTACGGAAGGTTGAGTTCGAATTTCAAGAAAATCGGACCATAATTGCCAGAAAAAATGGCCGCCGTTTGTACGCGAACAGTGTAAAAATATGGTATATCAAAGTTGTGGAACCTGTAGAGGTCACAATTTTAATTTGATTTTGATGAAACCTGAAATGCTTGTTTATAACCTAAAGATCTTTATTCTTTTCGATATTTGCGCATATCAAATTGTAACTTAATGAATTATGGCCTTTGATTGTAGGAAAAATCACTTTCGGTATTGCTTGTTCTCTGTCTATTTCTCGAACAATTATTATCTGATTTTAAAAAAAACTCTGATTATATTACTGTTGCACCGTAAGGAAGGTTGAGTTCGAATTTCGTGAAAATCGTACCAAAATTGCCGGACGAAATGGTCACCTTTTGTACGCGAATAGTGTAAAAATATGGTATATCATGGTTGTGGACTCTCTACAGGTCACAATTCTTATCCGATTTTGACGAAAAGTAACATTTCTAGGTTGTGTACCGTCACACCATAATCATGTCGGCTTCGAATTTCATGAATATCAGACTGGAACTGACCAACAAAATGCTGCTGATAAGGTAGCTGCCAGCACCATACATGAACATATACAGGACCTAGAAGCGCCGTCACCTGATGCTCCGAAAATCATTCTTGGAGATTTTAACTCGTGCAGCCTACATTCGCTACTACCCCAATATTCCCAATATTCCCAATATGTTAAATGCCCAACGAGGAAGGATAAAACAATTGATCTGTGCTATGGTAATATAACCAATGCCTACAAGGCATTCTGCAAGCCTCCAATCGGCTCCTCCGATCATAACTCTGTACATCTCATTCCAACGTATGTGACAAAACTAAAATCTGAAAAACCTATCCATAAGACTGTTAAATCGTGGAATAAAGCGACCCTAGAAAGTCTTAAGGGGTGCTTTGAATGTACAGTCTGGGATATATTCGAGTCGGATCCGCCAGAAATAAATGAGTGCTGCGATGTTATTACGAATTATATCAATTTCTGTGTCGAAATGATCATCCCCGTAAAGGAAATTAAAATCTTTCCTAATAATAAACCCTATATTTCAAAAGAACTGAAATCTCTTCTTAACGCGAAGAAGGGGGCTTTTATGACGAAAGATCACATTACAGTTAAACGTATTCAAAAAGACATAAACGTCAAAATTAAAGCCTGTAGAAACGACTATAAAAAGAAGGTAGAAAGTCAATTCAGAGAGACTAACACTCGACAGGCCTGGTCAAGCATCAAAACAATTGTCGGGACAAATCAACAAAAAGCTCATATCTCGTCACCATCAACCGACCAATTATTCGCTGAGGAACTGAACACATTTTATGCTCGTTTCGATAAAGAAAACTTTACTTCTGAGCGGAAATCTGTTACCGACACACTACCTTGTTGATGTCAAAGCATGCTTTCGACGAATAAACATAAGAAAAACAAAAGGGCCTGATGAGCTAGATGGCATTTTGTTAAAAGAGTGTTGTGAACAACTGTGTTCCGTCTTTTGCAAATTATTTCAACTCTCAATTGAGACCCATACGATCCCAACATTATGGAAAACGTCCAGAATCATTCCGGTTCCCAAGAAAGGAAATCCGAAGGTGTTAAATGATTATAGACCAGTTCCACTAACACCGATCGCTATGAAGTGTTTCGAGCGAATCATTTCATATGTATTAAAAAACTATGTGACTGAATTCCTTGACCCACACCAATTTGCGTATAGATCAAAACGCGGAACAGTCGATGCTACAATATCTCTCCTTAATTCTGTGTACAAACATCTAGAAACCAACAAAGCGTATGTTCGAATTCTTTTTGTGGATTTCTCATCCGCTTTCAACACCATACAGCCACATATTCTTCTGAAACTGTTATTAAATATGCATGTCAACCCCATTTTAATAAAGTGGATTGAAAATTTCTTAATAGACAGACCGCAATATGTTAAAGTAAACAAGTGCTATTCAAATATTATTAAAACAAACACGGGGGCTCCGCAGGGATATGTTCTATCGCCCATTCTTTACACCAATGATTGCAAAAGTATAAATCCTAACTGTCTCACCGTCAAATTTGCAGACGATGCTGCGATTGTTAGCTCACTAAACGACGCCGAATCTGACACTCAATACAGAGGTGTGTTACTAACTTTGCAGAATGGTGCGACAGGAACTATCTCTGTTTGAATGTCAATAAAACCAAAGAACTTATTGTTGACTTTAGGGTTAATAAATCACATATAGTTCCTTTAACAATTGATGATGAAACTGTTGAGATAGTTTCAGAATACAAATATCTAGGTACTATTATTGATGACAAACTATCATGGAACCAAAACACAAACGCAGTGTATAAAAAGTGTCAACAACGCCTCTACTACATGCGGAAATTGAGATCTTTTCATGTCAACCAAACCATACTTTCACTTTTTTACTCTTCATTTATACAAAGCATTCTTTGTTTTTCTATTCAATGTTGGTATCCCTCCCTCACCGTCCAAAACAAAGCTAAGCTAAACAAAAATGTTTACACGACAAGCAAAATTTCAGGAGTTCAGCACACCCCACTCAGTAGATTGCACAATAAATTTGTATTAAATGTGGGCAAAAAAATAGCCTTTGATGAAACACATTTTCTTTATAGTGAATACGAACTATTACCCTCAGGACGTCGCTACAGAGTGCCAAAATTTAAAACAAAAAGATGTCAGTCATCGTTTATCCCCCAAAGCATATGCATACTAAACCAAGCAATATCTGACGAAATGCAATAGGCTGTCATTTGTCAACATATATCCATGTATCATGTAATATTTATTTCTATTTATTATTTTGTATTATATTTCTCAACTCTTGTCTATGCTTAAGAATTCCTGTCAAGGTAATAAAGAATTATTATTATTATACAATATGAAATACAGGACTTAATGATGTAGGAAAATCACTTTCGGTATTGCTTGTTCTCTATCCATCTCTCAAAAGTGGGCGTATCCTGCCTGGCAGTGCCAGCCTATCTTTGAGCTTGTGGCCCCCTCTGGAGGTCAAAATTATTATCCGATTTAAAAAATGTTTGATTATATCACTGTTACATTGTTATAAAAGATGATGTTGAATTTCGTGAAAATTGGACCAAAATTGTCAGACAAAATGGCTGCTGTTTGTACGCGAATAGTGTGAAAATATGTTATATCAAGATTGTGAACCCTGTAGAGGTCACAAATTTGAACCGATATTAATGAAACTTGAAATACATGTTTATGACATAAAGATCTTGGTTCCTTGCAATATTTGCGCATATTGGATCGTAACTTCCTTAATTATAGCCCCGGATTGTACGAAAAATCGCCTTTATCACCTTGTGGTCCCTCTGGAGGTAACAATTACCTGATTTAAAAACGTTTGATTATTATATCACCGTTACAAGGTAATTTAGGTTGAGTTTGAATTTCATGAAAATGGGACCAAAATTGACAAACAAAATGACCGCAGTTTGTACTCGAATGGTGTAAAAATATGGTACATGTATATCAAGGTTGTGAACCCTATAGAGGTCACAATTTTAATTCGTTTTTGATGAAACTTGAAATACATTTTTATAACCTTTTGTAACTTCCCGAATTATGGCCTCTGATTATACGAAAAATTGCCTTTATTATCTTGTGATCGGTCTGGAGTTCAAAAACATTTGATTATATCACCGTTACACTGTAATGAATTTTCAGTTTGAATTTTGTGAACATCAGACCAAAATTGATGAACAAAATGTAAAAATATGGTATATCAAGGTTGTGTACCCTGTAGATGTCACAATTTTAATTCGATTTTGGTCAAACTTGAAATGCATGTTCATAACTGAAAGATCTTGGTTCCTGTCGATATTTGGACATATCTGATCGTAACTTCTGAATTATGGTCCCAGATTGTACGAAAAGTCGCCATAATATTAAATGTTTCGTATCCAGTGGAGGTGACAGCTAAATGATTCGTATACTTAACATTAGCATGGGGCAAAACTTTATAAAAACCAAATAAATTCTAATGATTTTCTGATAATTACTTAATATGCGACAACTCTTGTTGACTGCCCGGACGATTTAGCTGCTGTGTGGGCGTATGTTTCGTTGCCTGGCAACCTTTTTTTTATTAAGTTAATGAACTTACCATCATTTTATTAAGGGATTAAAATAAAACTTCTTACTACTGCTTGACTATTAGTATATTATAATAAAACGTAATTCAGACGCCATATTTGTTATGACTGGTTTACGTTATATCGTCTGTTATCCTCTCACAATACTCGCTAGTTCTAAGACTTTCCATCGTTTTAATTGCCAACGAGAGTTTATTTGATCATTATGCACCTCCAATGTAGTTCAATTGGTCATTTTACAGCGTTATTAATTACAAATCAAACTTAAAGTGTGTTCACTTGGCGATTCATATCTTCAGCTGACCAGAATTACGAAGAAATGAGGTAAAAAAAAGTCTGTATCACCCAGTCCCTTTATAAATCTATCATTATTTTTATGTGTGTTTTCCTGTAAGTCTTCAAACTCTGAATCTAACCATAGGATCTTTCTGAAACTTTGGATTCTATTAAGAGATGAAAATGACTGTTTCGATACCGGTACTACTTGACCGTTCTATACTTGACATGGCATGCTGCATATTTTGAAATGACAAGACATGACATGACATGACATCTCGTGGCATCATGATGGGATACTACTCTTATCAATAGAGTAACATTGGAGAAGATTACTGTAGAATATTTGACTGATTTATGAAAGAGTTGATGAATGAACTTGTTTACTCAAAGCAGGACATTCAGAGTTAGTTACATTTAGCTGATTGGCTGATTCTTTTGAGCAATGATGTTAAAACTAACCTTGGTCCATCTAAAACCAAATGGTCAACTTTAGATTAAGACGCAAGTTTAACACAAATACTGAAGGAGGTGAAAAATTTCGACCAATTGACTGGAAATGTCCCTAATGTTTACAACTACGACAGCAATCAATACCGGTTTATTACCATCAAAAACTCAGAATTGAATTCAAACAGTATAGCTACTGTATTATAAATGATTTAGCGAAATAAACTTACCTAGCCTTCAAAAAATGACAAAACTCCTTTTGATCGGAAAACAGATCCTTGTAATTTACTTTCTGACTAAAGCTATTTTGATATGTTTATTTACAGGTTGTGAGTTAGTAAAGTTTATTTTATCTAATTGGACAGACAGTGGTAAACCAGAAGTAACTTCATTATTAGATACATGTAGTAATAACAGGAAACATATAGCATTAGGTGCTGAGGTTAGTTATAATTAAAGACCATAGTTTACATGACACTGGGAACAATGCATGGTAGCTCCCAGGGTTTGATCCTCATGATTGCTTGTTTCTATTGGTGCAGGATGGATAGGAAAACTGCTCTTCCCATGTACACATTGTGGTCGAGGTGAAAGACAATTGGAGGTTGGAATTCGAAAAAGAGAGTTGGAAGGTCCTAGCTGCTGTCCATTCATAATGGCCCCTCATAACACATTGCAAGAACTATGCATTAAAATTAGGTGCTAAAACTCCATTTCATTTCCACATGACCCATGTTTTTATGAAACTTTGTCATAAGAAAAGGCTGTTAACAAAAACTTTGGAAATTAGATATAATTGGTATAATTGCCCTGCTATTTCACAAAAGAATTGTATTTTCTATAAATGTTTTATTATGGTGATGTACTATTACAGGATGAATTTATAGCAGCTATAACGGAAAAATCATTATCTATATTTAACTTGAAAAAAAAGAAATTGACAAGGTGAGTAATAATTGCATAAGATATAGAAAGATTATTAACTTGAAAATCAATTTCCCAACATGTTAGTGTTACACATTACAGTGTGAAAAACAATCTATAGGGTCATTTTTGTTTTCATATTGGATTGGCTTGATGCGCTAACATCACTGCAATTATGGTAAAAATTTATGTAACCCGCTGACAGTATTTGTGAGCCTTTACATAATAATAATAAAAATGTTTACAGTTTACAAGAATAAAATTAAAGTCAGATTGCATTTGCATTTTATTCGGTTTTTGTCTGATTTTTACACTATATTTTAATCTAAATAGACTTATGTCATCTTGGTCTACTGGTAAGAAAGATAACTTTTTCTGTCAGAAAATTTTATTCATGGTGGTCATTAACACTAAACTACCACAATCATTCCCATAATACATTGCTTAAAATTTACCATATCATGCAGCCCCATATATACCAACCTAGACAATTTAATTAGTCAAAATTTTGTGTGCTTGGAATGCAGATATGTCTATTAATGTAGTACATCATAACAAATCAAATGAAACAGATAGAATTAATATCTGGTTTTATGGAGTTTAAAGTAACTTTAGCATTTCTAAATTTCTATTTCTGTATGTAAAATACTAATGATTGTATAGAATAGAATAATTTGTATATTTTGAGGTGTCAATATATTTTTTGAATTTAATAGGTTTGAAAATGAAAGTAACTGTTTTACTACGATAGTTTGTCATCCAACAGATAAATGTATTGTAGTAGGTGATGAACTAGGACAATTACATTACTGGTAAGTTTAAACTACAAACTAATCCTTTAGAATACTGTTAAGGGCGTTGAGCAGTCTAAGATTCGCACTAACTTTTCAACGCCAATCTTATTAAGTCTTTGCAAACTTGTTCCACTTATAAAATAACTCAGAAAACTCTCGAAAGTCGCGTCGTTTTATGTGTAACAATGGAGATACGAGGCGGAGGAATAAAACTATTTATAGCAAACGAGATTGATTCCCCGACCTAGATCAGGTGTTGAATAAATTATGACGTCGTGCACGCCAGTCACGTGATCAACACAAACGTGGCTTCAACAGGAGTGGAAGATGTCACGTTACCAGAAGGAATTCCCTGTATGACGCGATTATCCAGGTCTATTTACTATATGACATGATTATCCAGGTCTACTTATCTATCACGAAAGGAACATGACGGATTTTTTTTTTGATGGTCAAAGATTACTATTTTTTGAATGCATAACATGATTTAGAGTGCGGTGGAGTAGTGCAGTGAAGTAATTATTTACTTTTACATCCGAATTGTTGTATTTTAATACTTGTTGTCGACGTATTCAAAGAATTAACCCAAAATCGCAAAATCTCGTTTGAAGGTAAATAATGAACAACAATTTTAAAATACTTTGAGTTGGTATTTTTTAACGTTTTTGGTGTCGAAATGTAGCTTATAACCTCCGCTTTCGATCTACTGGTGGGATTATCAATAAATCTTTTGAGCTTGTACTAATAGAATTTCCAAGAAAACGCATCGTTTTTTTGCGTTTCCATGGATACAAGACAAACCACAACCTATAGCCAAAAATTGACCAGTGTATTTTTGGGACTTGCTATTAGCATTGTTCATGCGAAATTTGATGAAAATATCTGCAGGCATAACTGAGAAAATTCTACTTTTGTTGTCATCAATACCCCTTTTTATCATGCTTTTGGGCCAAGTTTGGAACATAGTTGGTAAATAAAATTGGTATTTATTTGGTGATTAATATGTAGTTTATCACCCCAAATAACAAAAAATGTCATATCTTATCAACAAAAATTACAGTGCTAGTTTTAAAATTTGCATTTTAGGCTACTCAACGCCCTTAAATATCTACAAATGCATGATCAGTAGGCAATCTTTCATTGTTTATCCTATCTACAGATGATATAAATAAGTTGATATAATTAAGTTAAGAGAGCAGGAGGTCTCAATTTCAATCCTGATGTTGACCATCAAGTTGTTTGGATGACTTGTGAACACTATTGTAGCGTCCATGTCTAGGCAAACTTTCCCTCATAGCACACTATTGTCATATTGAGACGTTATATAATATATATTAGTTGTCTGAGTCCATTAAGGTAAATGGAATTACTTCCCTTTAGTTCTATGTTCCTATTGTAGTCTATAGTTATGTGCCTGGATAATGTGCCTGGAGAATAAAAGACTACTTGTATTACAAGATGGTGAACTAAGAACTGGTCTTGTTATTTGTATTATCTAATCCAACACCATCCTCCAATGTACTGCATTTACCGATCCCAATATCATATGGTGGAAGATGCCAGGTTTTCTTACTCTGCTGTGCAGTAAGTTTTAGTAAAATATACTTTACAAATCATCAAATTTTGAGACCAGAAAGAGACAGTTTAAAATTTCCAAAATAGAAGCCACATGTTCCAGAGAATCCAGATTGCAGATATTTAATTTTAATAGTTGAAGGAACTTGGTGAACATTTTGCCAACAAGCCAAGTGAGTTTAAATTCAGAACTACCACAGATTTATACTTTATGGTGTTGCAGTTTCTTAAAATTAAATTTTAATTACCGGTATCAAGAACAAGTGCCAGTTGCAGTATGAGTATTCTAACTTGCCAGTTTCCAAAGAAGCCCCGAGTCCAGAACTAAATGTGAAATAATATTAATTTTGTGGAAACACAATTTTGTGGAAAGACATTTGCAGTTAAATTTGAACAGTGAGTAAAGAGACTATTTTAATTTTAATACAGTGACATCAGTGACAGAACTTTTCATTGACATTCTTTGTGAGCAGTGTTGCAGTCAACAGTGTATTATATATTTTCTTTTACAGTCCAGTATTATTATGTCTGGTTAGTATAGTACCAATGTGAATGCGTGTGATTGAATGAATATGTGTTATTTATTTACATTTGTGCCAATAATTTTACTTCTATCATCTAGGAAAGATTTAAAATCAAAATTTTATTAGTATAGCTTTATTATAGTAAATTTAAAAGAAGTTAGTGTCATTACTGTTACAGTGTCATCATAATAATTTGATAATAATATAGTAATATTATTAGTTTAGTTAATTAGTTTCATTAATCGCAATTTTAATTAGATACAGATTTTTTTGCATAGTACATTTAATTCATGTTACTAGTTACATTATTTTTCGTATATGTTAATTTGTGTTAATTAACGATGAACAACGGTAATAAGATTATTGATTTTGGTGAGAAATTTGGTGGTGAAACAAAAGATAGGGATTTAACATTAGCCCATTATCTGTCCTTCACAGACTGTTTACAATTAAATGATGAAAACACAAATCCACAAACGGAAGTTGATCGGAACCGATTAATAACGCTGTTTAAGAGCACACTCAAAGGTGATGCGAGATTGTGGATTGAGGGCAAAACTTTTCAAAATCTAACAGATATCAAAAATCAGTTTTTGGCAAAATTTTCAGAACATGACACGGACTTTGTATTGCACAACAAATTTACCAATTTCAAATACAATACAGCCAACACACCACAAGAAAACTTAGAAAAACTACAAAAATTATCTAAAAAGTTAAATATAACAGAAACGCAAATCAAGCATCAATATATTTCAATGTTGCCCACTGCATGCCAATCATCAGTTGTCATGTCTGTCGATGATCATGCAAGTGTCGAAGACATTGCCAAGAAAGTTCAAAACTATTTTGACTTTAATAAACCACAGGCAAACACAACAAAGGAAGTTACATTTTCAATTAATGAAGGAATTCATGAATTAAAACATGACTTTGCTGCTCTACAAGTCGATAGCACAAACCATATGCATGACACCAAACATTACAAAAATAATAATAATCGTTCACGTGACTCCACTCCTAATCGCAGTAAGACTTCATCTCCTGATAGTTACAATCGACATGATTCCAGTGACCGTAGTAGACGTTATCGCAGACCAGATTCTAGTGATCGATATAATAGACATGATAGTGCCAGACGGTATACTAGTAGACGTGATTCTCAAGATCGATACTCTAGACCGAGTAGACGTGATTCTTATGACCGATATTCTAGGCGTGGTTCTCATGATCGTTACTCGAGACGCGATTTTAGCCAGTCACCTAGTCATAGACGTAATACTTATTCAAGTGCTGAAAGAAGGTCATTCAGTCCTAATCGCAATGATAATAGTCAATGGATATTTTGCAAATATTGTTTGAAACCAAACCATACATGGCAGAAATGTTTTGATAGACAGAAAGATTTAGACAGAAAACGTCAACAGGATTTTTGGTAGAGGGAATTTATCGCAGTCCCAATAGATTCCCTGATTTAGCGTATAATACCACATATGGGACAACAATTAAATTGGATTCACGTAACTTTTGTAACGGTAAACTTTCTGATGGTCATTCAGCATCTATACTTATTGACAGTGGTTCTACTAAAACCTTACTTTCGTCATTGCTTTTAGAGTCATCTTCGTTTCTTAACAATAGTACATCTTTTGTGCAGTTGTCACAACCAGTTAGTTTAAAATTAGGAAATGGTCAACTTATTCAATGTTATCAATCTACACAAGTTGAAATTGTTATTCAAGGTCATCAGTTTTCCTTTAATGCATATATAGCTCAGAATTTACTTGGTGTTGATATAATAATAGGCCAAGATGTATTGTCCAATTTAGATAGTACACTAAATTTTAATACAAACACCTTACATTGTAAATCCACTTGTCAAACTAAAGTTTTATTTCACCCTACGTCTAATCTGTGTGTTAAACCAGGAGAACTTAAGTACATTACAGTACAAGGGAAAATACCATCAATATTTCGTGGTCAACAGATTTTAATGTACACAGGTTCATACTTAAATAAATCCTGTCCTTCAACATTTATTACATCATTAAATCGCAATAAGTCAATTATTCCAATATGTAATACGAGTCATAAACCCATTCATATTACAAAACATCAAAGTTTATTTTACACTTATTTACATGATGTACAGTCATGTGATAGTATTAATATAACAGTCGATTCAATAACAAATAATTTTACATGTTCAGAAACAGACAAACATACATTTACTTCATGTATAGATTTATCACAGAGTATATTAAATGATACACAACAACAACAGTTTTATAACACATTGTTCAAACATCGATCTACATTTAGTTTAAATGGAGAAGTTGGTTATTGTCCTCATATTCAGGTTGACATTGAAGTTAACAATGCAGATCCATTCTATATACGTCCATATCCCAAAACAGAACCTGAGAAAAAGATAATTGATACTGAATTGCAGAAATTAGTCAATCTTGGTATTCTTGCTATAGGTCACCAGCCGTACACGTCACCGATTTTAATATTGCCGAAAAAGGGTACTACCGAGAAAAGGGTAGTCGTGGACTTCCGTCATTTGAATTCTAGAATTAAACGGTACAATCATCCTTTTCCACTCCTTAGTGAATCATTAAAGCGTATTGGTAACGCCTCACCTCAAGTACTCTCATGTATTGATTTAAAGTCAGCTTTCTTTAGCCTTCCATTATCTCCCCATGCTCAGCAATTTACAGGTATATCATCATATGCAGGCGGTAAGCATTACTATTTCAAGAGATTAACGCAAGGTTTAAGTATATCACCGGCCGTGTTTCAGTCTACAGTTGATGATGTTCTTTCTACAGTTCCCAATAGTTACGATTTCTCAATTGCTCATCACGATGACATTATTTGTTTTAGTTCAGATATCGAATCTCATCTACGTCATTTAACTTCGTTATTTACTGCTTTAGAGAAATATGGTCTTCGAATTTGTCCAAGAAAATGTCTATTTTTTCGCCGCTCTGTGACGTACATGGGACATAATCTTTCTATTAATAAAGAGAATTTATTGACTATACATCCTTTCTCTGACCGATGTAAATATATCAGAAATTTGTCCATACCTAAAACTAGTAAAGATGTAAAGCATTTTATCGGTGCTGTCACATATATAGCTAATTTCTTACCTAATATTCAGTGTATTCTCAAACCCTTACATATGATAGCCAGAAAACAATCTAAATTTCAGTGGACAGAATCTCAACAATCAGCTTTTGACAAAGTCAAGGAAATGTTGCTTGAACCACCTGTATTGTATACTCCTTCAGGAACAGGTTCTATAAAGTTGTACAGTGATACTAGTAGAATAGCTACAGGCTCGTATATTACACAGTGTATACAAGGTCAAGATCGTATTCTTGGTTATTACTCAAAACGCCTTCCTAAGGCATGTCTTAACTATTCTGTAACTGAATTAGAGTTATTTGGAGTTTACATAAATGTTTCTCATTTCCAGTATTTATTAAGAGGAGTACATTTTGACGTTTTTACAGATCACAGCGCAATAGTTCAACTATTTCAGTCAAAGAAGCAACCATGTACCTCAAGACTTCAAAGATTATTAATGAAGTTATCATATTATTCGTTTCGCGTAACATATATCAAAGGTCAAGATATTATTATGGCAGACTATCTCTCACGTAACCCACTTTCAGATGATTCTGAAATTGATACAATTGTGCCGAGTTCATTTGTTCTTCAATCTAATGAACGCCCTGTTACTCGTAGTTATGCCAAAGCTAAGAATATTCCCATCAAAACGCTATATCCTACAACTAAACAGTCAACTAATCAACCGATTCCTACTAAACCTACTTGTTCCACTACCACTACTCAATCTAGGGTACCTACGTTTACTTCACATCCACCGATACGTTCTCGTAAAGCGAAACCCACTTCTATTACTGCACCTACCCCTACTATAAGTACATCTACCCCTACTATAAGTACATCTACCCCTACTATAAGTACGCCTACACCTACTATAAGTAATCCTACACCTATGTTACCCACAAAACACATTCATATTCTACCTCAACCAACTATTGAACCTACATTAGTTGACACAGTCACAAATAATGATACTTGTAGAGACGATACAGTGGAAATTCCGTTGGACTTATGTATACCACCCAAACCTTTAGTGCATAATACAGATAGTTTAGTACATGGACACTTTCCCAAACAAAAGGATTTAGACAAATTAGTTCATGTTATAAAGAGAAAAATTCTTAGAGATTACAATTTGCCTATAGACCAGAACAAATTAAGACTTGAACAAGAGACTTCAGTGTATTTTAAACCTATATATGACTATCTTGTACATAATATATTACCTTCATCCAAACGTGCTGCTAAAACAGTTAAAAACAGAAGTGATGATTACATATTATGTGACAATTTATTGTTTAGATTACTCCTACATAATAATAATAAAGATAAAGACTTTACATTACAATTAGCCATTCCAGAAAGTCTTGCACACAATTTAATTAGCTTATATCATGATGGTGTTTTGTCCAGTCATCAAGGAACTACAAAGACATACTTGACAATGAGAAAACTTTTTTACATACCTAACATGTACCAAACAATTGCTACCTATATATTATCATGTCATAAATGTCAACAAATAAAGCCAAAGACGGATTCTTTACGCTTATTCCATCCACGAATTCCTCAAGAATATCATACTTTTGATAGAATTTGTCTTGATTTCAAAACTATGCCTACTTCTATTTCCGGTTTTAAACATTTATTAGTGGCATGTGACGAAATAACTCGTTTCATGATTTGTATACCACTAAAGACATTGGATTCTGAAACAATTTGTGAAGCTCTCATTCAGAAAATTATATGTATATTTGGACCACCTAGTGTACTTATAACAGATGCTCAATCATCTTTAACCAGTAGTTTAGTTAAAATATTATGTTCAGCTCTTCAAATTAGCCATAAACTAATTAGTGTTGCAAACCACGGAAGCTTATTAGTTGAACGTCATATTAAATCCATAGCAGACTTGTTAAAATATAACCTCAATCAATTTGGAACTGATTGGGTACGTTTTGTATCCACCAGTACCTATGCATACAATAGTTTTGCTTCGCCACAATTAGGTAATTTTAGCCCTTATGAGCTTGCTTTTGGTAAATCTCCACGTAATATTACAAGTCTTGTTTGGACTTTTGATACTTCAATTTCCAAATCATATGCTCATTATTTTGATCATTTACAGAAAAAGTTTTCTACTATTTCATCTATTATATTAGACTTACAAAAGCAACAACAGTTAAGTCAGAATCAGGGTATATCTCAATGTTTAAGTAAAAATCCCATATATGCTGTTGGTCAGTTTGTGTATGTATTAAAACCTTCGTCATCTAGTTTACAATCAAATAGTAAGAAATTTGTAGCCAATTGGTGTGGACCATTGGTTATTCATGAAGTTTTAGATCGAACGCATTACTTATTAGCTAGCATTCAAGGTAAAATCCTTCCAGATGTTTATTCAATCAATCGATTGAAACCCTGTTTTATCCGAACTAATCATCCTACTCAGAAATTATCAAATATTCAAAGTTTGAAAACTTATTTAGGTAAGAGTGACTCTGTAATATCTAATAGTCACCCTAATTATGAATTTACTGATGCTAATGGTGTTAGTTTGCCTCAATTTGATGATTCCAATGTTATGTCTATAAATTATACTACTCCTATACCTGTGACAACTTCTTATAAGAATATTGAAAGTAATCATAATCTTGCTTGTTTAAATATTTTGACAAATAAACAGTTAGGTAATCAGTTACATTATATGCAAGATGTAAACTTAACTAAAGATTTGTATGTTGTTAAAGGTAGATTCAAATGTGGAAATTTACAATTGTTAGTTAGATATGATGTCAATGAACCTAAAATATCAGACTGGTTTGATATAAGTCATGATGCCAGTTTGTGTAAAATTGCCCAATCTCTTATTGAGAGTAGAATTATTGATGTTGTTGGAAGTCCTGGAAGAATTGCTCATTATTCCTTATAATTATGCATTTTGTATGCTTTACTTTGTATTTTTAAGATTATCAATCTTATTTGCTTAACCAAAAACATGTATCACATGGAATATAATAGCTTGAAATACTTTGCATATCTGCATTTATTATTTTGAAATATATGATCGTAATATTTCTTTGCTTTTTATGTTTAAAAGTAATTCTGATTTGTTCAAAAGGTCATATTATATTATATTGTCTACTATTTGAACTTGCATACTTCTCATTTATATAGTTAAAATGCTATATTTGTATTGCATCAGATTTAAACAGAACTTTTACATAATAGCTTATTAGCCTACTTACTTCGGTTTTTTCAATAATTTTAATTATCCAAATATGTGTATTTTCTTACTTATTGTGTATTCGTATGAATGTGTGAGAGTTTGTATTGGTACTTTGTTAGATTTATTTTATTATTTTGTCAATTCATTATCCTTTTCTTTGTCTCCAATCCGGGGGAACCTTTTTTTAACAAGGGGAATGTCATATTGAGACGTTATATAATATATATTAGTTGTCTGAGTCCATTAAGGTAAATGGAATTACTTCCCTTTAGTTCTATGTTCCTATTGTAGTCTATAGTTATGTGCCTGGATAATGTGCCTGGAGAATAAAAGACTACTTGTATTACAAGATGGTGAACTAAGAACTGGTCTTGTTATTTGTATTATCTAATCCAACACCATCCTCCAATGTACTGCATTTACCGATCCCAATATCATACTATATACCTTATGTCTGTCATCATTAGCTCTATTGATGCAGAAAAGTAAGACGTTATGACACCATGTGACTGATAATTAGCGGAAATAACCCTGATGGGTTTTTTCCGGTAGGCTACAATTTTAATAGACTAAATGATCAAAACATGTAACTCTTGAGAGATATGGGTTTTTTTTTTTAATTTGTGCCAATATCTCTAGTTTAATTAAACTATCATATCTACTTAATGGTTAAGTTTGCTGTATTATTTTTTCCAGGTGGAATTTTTGGAAAGCTCAAAAAGTTGTGAAAACTACATACCATTGGCATTCATTACCTGTTAAATGTCTGCAGTTGACCACAGAAGGTATAAATTATTTTTCATATGAACAGTTCTAATGTATTTAATGTTCTAAATCTACTGGGAACATTTAGTCTACCCAGTTATGATTAATAGAGTACCAACAGAGAATTGATCTCTAAAATAAAGTGCAATACTTTTTATTTTCAAATCATCCCTTTGGTTGGATAAAAGCTAAACATATTGAATTAGATAAATTTGTTTATCTGAATTTAAAAAATGAGTACTGTATTTGGCATCAGTGTTATAACAGATTTTATAAAAAGAAAAATATAATAATTTATCATTACAAACCAATTTCCATTTAATATTTTGCAATGAAAATCTAATGTTATAGACCTTGTTCTGTTACTAATCATTCATAACATGTCAGACCAGACAAATTCAATACATGTTCTATATTTTAACCTAATTTTAAGGGCTTTTCATAGGTTTTCATATTATGTATTCATAACCACATTGGACATGATAGTGAGTGTGTGCTATGCCCCACACAGCTAATAAAATTTAAACTTACCTCAACAGATGTTCATAGGCAAATGAAAATCTTCAAAATAATTAAGTAACACTTCTATGCGTGCGATATTGTATATACATTTATTAAATGATAAAGCACTAAAAAGTAAAAAATTACAAATCTAAATTACAGTAATGGTTAGATTATCAGTTGTGGCAACATATTTAGAAAATTATGTTTGATTTATATCTGAATTTGCTATACTGTTGCGAGCAGTGTCTTTTAGTTCAGTTAAATTTGTATGTACAATGATTATGTCATAGGCAAGAATGAAATACTAGCTGTATTACAATATTCTGAAGTGAGATTATTTATTTAGCTGTCTGTAATATTTTGATCATCCATGGCCGTCAATCAACAGTCATTAGGTTGGTTTAGAATGACCAATTAAAACCAAGAGCACACAGTCTAGTGGCGTTAGAATTAAGAATAAATATATTTTGCCACCTAAATGAAAGCAGACACATTTTAAATAAGAAAACACCTTATTGAATAATGCATAGATTTAACATAGTTATTGTTACTGTCACCAAAACCTTATACACTTTTAAAGCCTTAAAGGCTTTGATATAAATTGTTATTGCATTAACTTACCTACATCCTGTTACAATCCTAACTGCATTCTCTCCCCTTACCTTGTCCGATAACACTATGGGGACACTCAATTGTCAGTCCCGAATGTCCAGAATTAACGGAATTGCCATTGTGTGACACAGACTTCAGTCCTGTTGCAGTTCTGTCAGTCCCGGCCACGGAGGTGGTGTGATTAGAATGGTGACGTAATTAAACACAATGAATATGTTTCGACTGTATGGGTGGTTGAGATATTTCTTATCTAATCGAAGCATGTGTTGTAGCCCGAAATACACCTTTTCACTTGATTGTCATTATTTTGGGGATTGGGATAATTCAATTACGGATCGTTCAATCAGGTACCCCTAATGTTAATGTTATTTTAGAGAGTAACTTTTATTATTATTATTACAGGTTCATCTTTATTATCGGGGGGTCATGAATGTGTGCTAGTTAAATGGCAGTATAATTCTAGTTCAAGAGATTATTTACCACGGCTTGGTTCACCTTTAAACCATATTACCTGTTCACCAGATAATACTGTATATGCTTTAGCCCATGAAGATAATGGTATGACTTTTTACAAATATGATTAAATGTTTTCTGATATTGGATCTCTTGTAGAATAAATCATTTTGTGCTTGTGTTTCAAAAAGGATATGCAATGTTAAGTAAAGGCTTGCTACATTACGCATGTCTTTTAATAACTGGGTGATCGAATGGTCATAAAGTTGATTTCACATTTGTACGTGATGAGGAGTAGACTTTGTCTGCCTAACTTCATGTGTTTTTGCTGGGTTTTGTGGTTTCCTCTTACTTTAAAGATCCCAATGCACAAGTAACTTATTGAAATATGATTATAGCATATTTTAGTCCCAAAATGAGTCGAATGACATATTAGTATCTGTTGAACGGATGTTAAACTCTGTTTCTTTAAAAGTACTTTGTTGTTATGCACTTGAATTTAAAATGTTACATTTCTTTCGTGTATCTCTTTATGTCAGCAAGGGTTGAATATTTTTTTGTATTTAATGTTTATATATTTCAGCTGTTCGACTTATATCCAATACATATAAACCAGTATGTTTTTATCAGGGGTTAACTAGAGGTCATCTAGAGACACACATTAAACATCAAGCATCTACAGGACTCCTGTATGATCCCCATACAAAAGCTATAGTTACTAATGGTCGTGTGGGACATCTTCAGTTTTATAATGTTCATTCGGACACACAAATATTTAATGTAAGTTCTATATTTAATGTAAGTTCTAAATTTTCGTTTTTATGGTTACAGATAATTACCCACCAACTTAAGTTAAACAATATAAAGTAGCCAAGTCTGTCACTCAATATCATCCAAAGTCTTTGAAATTGGAACCACAAATAATTTTGAAATTTAAATCAACATCGATGTTGTGATCTTATCGCAACAAAATATACATTTTACACAAATCGTATACCATTATACGTTTCAGCACCATTTGTAACCGAGGACTCGAAGAACGAGGCTAGACATATTCCATAAGTCATGTCAAATGGTCACGCCATATTCTTATCTAGAGAGCATGTGTAATAAATACTATAGGTGTGGACTGGAATAACTAGACGCTGGAGATTGCCATTCGATTAAGACTTCTGGCCTATTTTGCCGAACATAACTGAATTGAAATTAGAGGAAAAACAGAAACGATTGAATAAAAATCAGTTTATATACATTCATATTACATTTTTATATGCATTGCGACCAATTTTGTCACTTTCTGGGTCCTAGATATTAGAGATTTAGCTCCTTTAACTCGAAATGGCACATAACGATTTATCCTGTTCAATAATTTATGTTTTTAGAAGAGTTATAGATCAAAATATTTTTGTTAAAATTATAGCTAGATATTGTTGGTCAAAACTATATATCACCTGATTCACTGGCAAAACATACAACAGCCACACAAGTAACCAAGGCAGCGTTTAATCAATCTGGTAAATGGTTGGCTACTACAGAATACTGGTCAGCTGAAAATCTCAGTCCAGAAATCCGAATGAAATTCTGGATATTTAATGAAGAGAAACAAACGTAAGTTTAATATGAGTTCAGAAGGTTGTAATAGTTGGGTCGCCTGTCCAACCTCGTGGAATTTCACTGGGTCCCCCGGTTTCCTCCCACTGCTTAAGACCCCTACGCACAAGTGAATTATTGAAATAAAATTAAAAACCATATGTTAGTACAGAAATGACCTAGTTTGTGTCAAGTGGACATTGAACCCCATTTCAATATCTCTCTCTTGTAATTGATGATTACTTTGATTTGTAATGGAGCCGGTAAATTATAAAAAAATAAATATGAAATGAGTTTACAATATTTTGTCATTTTTAGACTAACATACATTTATTTTGTTAATATGGTCATGGGTGCAATACTAAATAGGAAAATTTTACCCAGGCAGCCAATTCACAAATCCTAAGTGTCAAGGTTTCTTTTACATGTAACCCAATGTGTGTACAGATGTGAATCTGATTGTTTTAGTCCAATCTGAATGATTAGGTGCACTGTCAGTTTGAACCGTGACATTCTAATGGAGAGCCAAGTGCACTGGCTGCTCAACTACCAAATTGATAAGAAAGAGAAAAGCCACATTATGAGAGAAGACCCATATTAGGAATGTTTAAAGTGTGTCAGTATTATTAGGAATGTCTGAGGTACCATGTATGTCTGTATTATTTTAGTAAGCATAAAAGATTTTGTAAAACTTTGGTGGATTATTTTTTCAGATATACTTTAAACACATGTGTAGAGTTTCCACACGAAGAAGAAGTACATTGTTTAATGTTTCGACCACACTGTGTTCGTAATAAAGACTTGTTAATGGTAGTTACCACATGTCAAGATGGCTGCTTTAAACTATGGACGGCAGCAGACAGTACAGATCTCTATGGTTTGTACAACTGAAGCTATAGTTGTTTAAATAGCAATTCAGATTGTTCAGTAACTTAAAAGGATACTGGTTTTGATTTACGCTTTGCCACAATGCAAGTTAATTCAACAGGCAATCCTGTTACAATAATTGAGGAGTTATCTCTCTGTATACATTCAAACTTGATGAGTTCCTGTGAATACCAATCAGATTAAATTGACAGATCCTATTTCTTTTTATTTTTTAAAGTTCAAAATTTAGTTTGTAGCAAGTTCCTGGGGTACGATGTTCTAAACTGTGGGTTTCCTACTAGAAACATCAACACTGATTGGTTAAATCAAATGTCTGACATCATAGGGTCAAAAGCTGCTTGTATGACCCCTCTCGTGACCTCCCAGTACAGCTGGTCAGATCCTCATGTAGTAGAGGCCGTCGAAAGTATAAAAAAATGAAATGAAAAATAAATCTGTGTTCTAATCAGATTGGGTGAATGCAAAACATCACAAAGTTTGTGATCAAAAGTTTTTAACTGTAGTAGGAAAAAACATTTAATAGATTCTAAATCTTGAATGTCTTTTGTGGGGCTATCTTTCCCATCATACTTTGACTTGACAGGAGGGTTCATGGAGGCAAGAGACAGAAGTTATCGCCCGTTAAGTCATGAACAAGTTTTTTGGGGTTACATGTAACTTCAGAGCTTGTGATTGCTACATGGGACGCAGTTCTTGATATAGGTTTTAAAACTCACTAATCCTTTAGAGGCATTTTACTTTTAGTGACACTAGATAGAGTTATAAACTATGACAACTTATGGAAAAAAATTGCTTAATTTATTTAGTTGAATATTTTAAATCATGCTCAACTAGATTTTGTTGACAATGATTTTAGAGCTGGGCACACACACAAACCACTTTGCTGCTAATGGGCATATAATTAAGGAGGCCTTTTTAAATCCCTGTCTATGTTTACTTTTTTCAAATAAACACCATTTCACAGGATTTGTATGTGAAAAGAATATCGAATAGATTTGAAAAAAAGGAGGTTTCTTTTTCTACAGTTAGTATATGTTGGTTTAAATGTTTCAGGTAGTGTAACTAAATGGATGTGTGATACATCTAGTACATACAGAGATTTACCAGCTGGACAAGCACAGTTTACACAGGATGGTTCTATATTAGCTGTTGTATTTCTCTCTACTATTACACTATGGGATCCAGATACAAACGAACTTAAAGCTACATTACATGCTAGTATGGGGGACTCAGTTGTAAAGTAAGTAAATGATTGCCTTGTGAAATCTGTTTGATCTAGGGCTGGCACTTTACAGCCAATCATGTGTTATATTATCTTGAATTGGCAAGACAATTTTGTTGCAGAATATGATAAGGTTTGACATTTTGGTGGGGCTTTTTTTTAAGATAAAAATTTTCAGCTTCATATCTTAGATGAATTGAATACATGTGACTGAGTAATGCCCTACTGTTTCACCATCTGAATTCCCTACTTTTACTCTATCTCGGAGAATTACAGATCACATGACTTATTTTTACTTGCATGGTTTAGGCAACTTGACGTCCTGTTTATGGTACATTTTCTTGGATGTAGAAAATAGCTCATTGTCATTACCATAAAGAAGGATCTCACTCTGCCTGTTTCGCTGTTTTTGGCCCGTGGAAATATGTTAATTGTTTTGTTTTGGTCAACATTTCTCAAATAATTGTTTATTTTTCAGTCATATATGTTTTGGTTATAATGGTAGCAGTCAATATCTAGTAACAGCTTCAGATCAACATATAACATCCTGGAATCTGTTAACATTATCAGGTATATTATTAATTTATACATATACATAATTACAGATCAGAAACAAATTTGATCATTTCCCTTCAAAAGGCAATATGGCCTTCAGCATGAAAATAAATGTAAATATATCTTATTAACAAAAACATGGCATCACCTGTTGAAAATCAAAGCCCCAAATATTTTCATTAGCCAAGATGGAGCAGAAGAGTAGGACATTTAACCCCATTTTGTTTAAGTATGGATTAAGCCATGAAAGATTAAGATGTTGGCTAATCTGTGTACACCAAACCACCAGATAGTATTAGATATACACTTACTTGGTGTGATCTATCTATATTTTACACAAGACATTTTTTTTATAGTTCACTGGACAGTGAGTTTAAAAGTAAATGTTCTAGTAGCTGATCCATTTACTAATTGTATGGCAGCTTTTACCAAAGATAGGAACTGTAAGTATAATAAATAGTATCATAAGGTCTGTCATTGTGTCAAGTGGCATTGGTTTGATTCCCTGTTTGTGTAAGGTCATCTGAACAACCTAATGGATTTTGTTCAAGTCCTCCATTTCCCCCCACTCTGGCGGTTGGGTGACTGAATGGTTAGCATGTGTGTGCTGTATCATGAAGCCTGTCATTGAGTCAACTGATGTGGTTTCGAATCCCCAGTAGTACGTGACAAGGAGTACAGTCGTCTGTACAACCTCGTGGGTTTTCTCCGGTTTCCTCCCACTGCTAAAGACCCCTACGCACAAGTGAAATATTGAAATGAAATTAAACAATATTATGTTAGTCACGAAATGACCTCTCACGCCACTCTGCTTAAGACCTCTACATGCAAGCAAATTATTGAAATAAAATTGAATTATATGTTAGTCACGTAAAGGCCTAGTTTGTGTCCCATTTCTCTATCTTTTAAATAAAACATAATAAATAAACCTTTTTTTTTTTTTAATTCAATATAGTGTTTGTATTTGATCCTTCTATATCGGAACCGATCTACAATCATTCATCTGCTTCTACAAGTGAGATTATAGCAGCAGTGTTTATACCTCATGTAAATAAAGGTCAGGGGAGGTTATCATGGCAGAAAACATCTCAACTATATTTCATCAACTGTGATCAACAGCTATCTACAATAGATTATGAAGATAATGTGGAGGGTAATACATCAGCAGTAAGTCACCCATACTTATTATATCTTTTCTTTTTCTATTCATGGCAGGTTGGTTGGATGTGTGGTGTATCAGTATCACATGCATTTTACATCATAAGTCTATCACTGAATCCTGCGGCATAGATTCGATCCCAAGCTGGTATGTGACAAAGCGTAGGGTTGTCTGCCCAATTGAGTTTTCTCTGGGTCCTCTGGTTTCCTCCAATTTCTAAAAGAGCCCAAGAGGAAAGAAAATTATTGAAATAAAATTGTACCAAATAAAGTCCGAAAATGACCCTGTTTATGATGCAATCCATAAAATAGCTGATCTAAACAGCTCGAATGTTGTTTTTTGGATATTATCTCAACTTATTGTTAGTTTAACAGTAACACTGCCACAGTGGTAATGTCTAGATGTATCAGTCAGAGCAGTACAGTAGGACCTTAAACCTCATTTCATTTCATTTGTCTAAATGTGTATGTAACACAATTCTTATAAATTGTTTAAGAGAATTCCTGTAAAACTTAATTACCTGACGACATACATAAATATTGTATACTATTCTTTGACAAAACAAACAAAAAAAAGTCCTCTTGCATTTCGGTTTTCCAAGAACCAGACAAAGTTTTTTGTTTGGCCTAGCTAATGAGTTACATTTTCTATAATTTTTTCCAGCTGTCAATGTCTCAAAATCTACCAAAAACACCATTTGGACAACTTATGGCGGAGAAATCTATTCGAGACCCTCTCAGAAATACAATCTCTACAGAATTTTTACATAAGAATGACAGTTTTGTTAAAGAGGTCAGTATGGAAATAAGTACTTTTAATCTAGAAAATTTTTGTTTTGTTTTTCATGTAAATATGAATTTGCAAATACCCGCAGATTACAAGAATAAAAAGCTTTTAGATTTAAAGGAGAAATCCACGTCACTGAGGGGAGCAGTTCTCTCCATTGCAAACAAAGCACTGCTCCAGTTAAGTTAATGGTAGGGTTTTCATGTAAATATGAATTTGCAAATACCCGCAGATTACAAGAATAAAAAGCTTTTAGATTTAAAGGAGAAATCCACGTCACTGAGGGGAGCAGTTCTCTCCATTGCAAACAAAGCACTGCTCCAGTTAAGTTAGTGGTAGGTTCAGGCTTACACTCAATCACAGAGAAACCAATCTGGTTGTGTATTAATGTTGCCCTTGATTTGGGATGTATACGGTATGTTTTATTGTGGTTATATATTATACAGATATTGATGACATCACCACATGTACAACCACCAGTAACAGTTTTATGTAAAACATTTCTACAATCTTTACTTACATCTAATAAATCTAATAAGTAAGTATTTATTATTGTATTATAAATTTGTTTAGTTATGATGGGTTGAATACAGGAAGAATTTTGTTGGGGCAGTGGCAGTATAACAATCTTCAAACTTTACTACAACATTTGGATCATCATCACTATTTACAGACCCCTCATCTGAAAACACTAAAGGAAAAAATTAAGAGACGTAGCATGTACACAACTGACAACTTAGCTTGTAGTGGGGGGGTTGCATATTACCTTGCCTGGCAAACTATGTTTTGTAATAGTGACAATTATTTAGATTGTGTTTTATATCTTAAAGGTCATCAGAGGATATGGAAGATGAAGATGATACAACAGAAAAAGAAAATAGTCAAGATTCTGATTCTGATGAGGGAATGACAGAGAAGGTTAAACAAATAGTTGAACCTAAAATAGAGAGTAGTAATACTCTTGAAAAACAGGACATTGAAAAAGAGGCAGCAGCCATTGCAGAAGTTATGACAGAACAATTCTTGTGGTTTAATATAAGCTAAATGAAAATAAGGTATCACTATAATAAAAACTCTTATTTGATAAACAGTGGTAGCTTAGACTGTGACACTGTGTTATCTGTGTGTATAGGCTACAGATGCAAATCATTGTTAATGGAATGATTCTTCTGACATTCAGAGAATAATATTGTTTAAGATTTAAATGGCGCCACCTCTTTGATCTGGGTCAATTGATTTTATATGTTGATTTGTTTTGTAGAATGACAAACTGTCTTTGTTCCAAATTTTGCATCCTTAAATAAAGGCTATGTGGAGATATAATCAACTGTGTTATCTGTGTTGACACAGAAAGCAAAAAATTAAACTGATTAATCATATATAGCTTGTCTCATCACTAATAAAAATAACAAATCAATTCAACTCAACATTATTTTGACCTAAATCAATGGGGTTTGGCTGTTTTTAAATTTATTTATGTATAAATTTGTAAAATAAAAATAAAAGAAAATATGTTTTATGTATTTCTTTATGACATACATCAACCATAATTGTGGGAAGTTAATACCTTTTATAAGCCACTGATATTGCCATTTGTATTTTTGGGACAATATGGAATTTTTCAGGGTTTGTGGATCTATGTTAAAATGTACTAAAAATATTTTTTACCAGGAATCATTGACCTTTATCAGCTGTCTATTGGTAATGTAGTGGATGATGTCATGGGGGCGTATCTACATTGTCAAATGTCAATACATAGAATTTTTAATTCAAATTCTTAGATAAGTTATAATTCTGGCAAGTGTTAACAGGTTTATTTCATAATGAACTGATTGTTTGAAAATCACATCAAATCAAGCATGTTTTAACTTCCTTCACAGATGTTCAAAATAAATTATACAGTGGACGTGGATTTAAAGACTAATTTAATGTTATGCCATACTTCACCCCATTTAATTTTTTCACCGCGATTTAAGTTTTGGATGTAGAATTGTTCTTGGGTCAGGAACTGGGAATTGTACATACGTTCTGTTTCTTCTTCACTGGGAAGATATTTTTCAAAATTATTTAATATCCTATTGATATCTTTTTCGGCGTCAAAATGTGCGAACTGTTTATCAATAAAGGGAACGATCATGTTGTATTTGTCAATCTTCTCGTTGATGTCATTAACTTTGAATTTATACTTTTTAATCTGGGACTGCCATTTTTTCTCCATTTCCTCTGATGGTTCCTGTCTAAGCTTCTTTGCTAAAATTGATAACTTTTGACGGGCATCTTTCATTTCATTCCTGAAGAGAAATTGTATTGAAATAATCATGATTTAGTAAAAATTGAGCTGTGAAAACTAGGTTAGCTTACAAAACAACCCATCAGTCCATACAGATTGTTGCATTTACTTATACACCTTGAAAAGCAATTATCAAGATCTGAGTAAAAAAATTGCCCAATATATTGCAAAGTGACCAAGGACAACAGCTGTCTTTGTTTTAAAGTCTCTGATCCTGATTTAAGCATTAAAGGAATCTCGTTTGATTTCTTAATTAAAGAGTACATGTGAGTGGTGATTAATAGGTGAGAAAGTTGATATTTTCTGAAAAATGTAATTCAAGCACTTACTTAACAATAAATAATGAAATAAATTTTTAAAGATATGATGATAACTTTAGCCTACATACAACGTCCACAAGGAATTATTGACAGACCAACTGACAGAGGTAATTTACGATCATATGTTACTGGGCAATTCCACGCCAAAGTATACAATTAGGTGAAAAATTTAATTAGTTGATAAGTGGACAAAAATAGTGTTTTATGGTGAGAAATAATCTATATTTTGAAGACAAACTCAAATTTTGGTGGAAATTGTTCCCAATTTTTTTTTATTTGGTCTTTTGTCGAGGTGTATGTTGTAAATGTTGAATTTATAATTTTTATGTATTTTCTTACTTTGTGTTTGTTGGATAATTCTGAGTCATAATGAATGATTTGGCATTAGCTATCTGACAATGTATATAAACATGATATTTATACATTAAAATATGAAAATAACATATTTTCGTGCAAGTAACCAACATTGAAAAATATCGCTATGAGAATGTACGTCCGTTACCAAATATTCACATTTTTTTCTCTCTCATTCATATTTATGAATGGAATTGTTTAGAATTTCATATCTAAAGCTAATATAACCCATTCTTATTATAATGACCGAAAATAGAAAAGATTTGCAAAAATTCTCACAATAACTCGGGTTTTCGTACATGTACGTCCGTTACTTTTTACGATATTTCATGTTATCAAATATTTACATTTTATCTCTCTCATTGATATTTATTTATGGAACTGTTCAAAAACTCATATATAAAGCAAACATCACCCATTCTTGATATTATGACTGTAAAATGAAAACATTTTGACCAAATTTTCTAAATCATTTGGGGTTTCATAGATGTATGCATGTCCGTTACTAAAATTTTAGGGTAAAAATGTACGTCCGTTACCAAAATTTTAAGGTTGCAATATTCTATGTAAGGAGTAATGTTCATAGGAAAGTAACTGCTCCATTAATTCAAATGAGTTAATAATAAGTATTATCTATCAGTCTCATTACTTGAAAGTTTACATATCTCATGTAATGGGTTAGCAATTTGCACTCATACGTCCGTTACCAGAAAATATGTACGTCCGTTACCACAATAATTTCTAATTTACTGGATTACAAGAATGCAAATGTGAGAAGTGATCATACAGATCACATCTAGTATTAGTGCCCTTTCTTACATGGATAAAAACTGTCGAATTCCACAGGACAATTCACAGAGTTTTACAACTATGTTCTTGCAGGTAAATCATGGTGTTTATTTCTGTACGTCCGTTACATATACTTTGAGGGGTCAATATTTATTTCTGGTGTTCAGGAATAAATAAAATCATATGTCAATTAATACTTGAAATATATGTCTTTAATACTATATAAAACCCAAACAGTTAATTATTCATGGTTAGATAATATTGGAAGTATTTAAAATATAACGAGTGCAAAACGTACGTCCGTTACCGTGGAATTGCCCTACTGTTTGTTTACCTTATTTCTGATTGTAAAGTAATCCACTCCGGTGTAAAGCCATTATTTATAAGTATTTTATTTAAATTATGTGTTTCAGTGTCAACCATAGGATTTCTGCCAACATATTCTAGAGGTTTGCCTGATCCACTTAAATTATCGAAATCTCCTTTATTCATAGATTCTTGTATTAAGTCTTCCACCACTCTTTCTATAGCATTACTGAAACATAGACGGGATATTGTCAGACCCCAAAATAAACCCATCACCAGCATATTCTTCCAAAGCTCGTAAATCACATCAATAAATCCTGTTTAATGCAAAACATTGAACTACCATGCTTCGAAAATGACAAAATCTCTTATAAGGTTCCCCCTAATACCACTATCAAAAACCAACTGGGTTTTATTTCAGAAATCTATAATATATATTTGCGACTGTTGTTTGTCTGTTATGGGGGTGGCTGCCCCAGGTTTGAAATGGGCAATTAGGGATTGAATTTTTGATATTGCCGATGTCAATAACCAGTTTTGTTTGCCTGGAAATCAGTCACATCATAAAGATTATAAATCTGTTTGCTGAGCAAGTTTTAAGCATGATGTAGGCGACTGATGATTATAAGAGGTTTAATAATGAGATTGGTTATCATTTGGTATTGACAGAAACTGATTAATTTAGATAATTCTGTGCTGTACCTTATTTTGATCTTTTTAGCATGTTTCTTATCTTGAACAACTAAAGCTGTCTCAGTTTCAGATGCTAAGTTTTGTATCCGATGGTCTTGAACATTGGCGGCAGCTTTCCACACTTTATACTGCTCATACTGTTTTTGTCTCTGACTAGGACTACCAAAACCAATTCCCTGGAAATAATACAGCACTCAGAAAAAACCCACAAGGTTAGACAAGAGACAAGTATAAATCTTCGATTGATATCTCTAAATCTTCATTAAGTATCGCCAAAGCTTAATCAATACTGGAATAAAACAAAAATCACATCCTGTGCCCTTGTAAACCAAAAACTACTTCGAGTTTAATTCCATGGAAATCCAGAGATAATCAAATCCAGCACGTACTATAACAGGTTGATATGTGTACAAAATATCATATAATTGTATGCTTAAGATTTAGAACAAAACCATGAGGTATGTAGCCCAATACAATATCATTCCTTTGTTTAGAATGGGGTAAAAAAATTAGGTTGGCATTGACCAGTAACATGATATTAGTGATAGTTGAATAAAGACGGTAGCTGTCATACCTCAAACGATAAATATTGACGATGTTGTGGTGCTGTGTGCTTAATGTCATAAATATATTTATCTGGGTCATCTGGGTCATCCTCTTCAAGTATTCCACCTTTCTTAGCTTCCTGCAATAAACAAATTTCAATATCAATCCAAACAAGTACCTACTCTTTTGAGGGCTGCGGACTGGGACAAGTAAAAATTATAGGACCCTGTTTTTATGAATTTTCTAGAATTTTCAAACAGATTCCTGATATCAATTGAAACCTTAGCTACCGTTCCAAATAATTATCCCAATGCTCTCTACGACTTGTGTTATAATGTGTGGAACACAATATAACCTATCAATATATATAATTGGTAGGTCTTTTAAAGAAAAAAGTCATAGAAAGATTGTATTTAAGTCTTTGGAATGGTCAGTGATTGTAAGGCTGGGATTTCTTAACACCCTGTAGATAACGAAAGAACTGTCAAAAAAGAATGGCAAAATAGTAATTTCTGGGTACCTCCAGAACCCTAAAATGGCAAGATTATTTTCTATTTCATTATTTGATGAACGAAAGAGCTTTATTATAGATATCACAGAAACTACCGGTAATATCAAATTTATAGTTTTGAAAAAACACTTCACATTAAGGTAGCCTACTTCGGATTTTAGAATTCCAAACATGTGTTTACCAGAACGGATCTATAGGCTTCTTTTACTTGAGAAAACTTGCGAGGATCTGCAGTAGCGCAACCACTATCAGGGTGATATTTCTTTGCTAAAGTTAAATAGGCCTCTCTCAATTCACTGATATCACAGTCTGGGTCGACACCTAAAATCGTACAGGCATTGTTCAAATCTGATTTTAACTTGACTTCAATACATAATGTTCTACTGGTTGAAAATGTTCGAAAGGAACAACTGTCATTTTGCAATCTCTGGAATTTTGTACAAGAGGTCAGACCAATATTGTACATTGCTGATGCTTTGACAGTCTGCCTGTCTGTTACTGTACAACAATAGTATCCAGCACATATTCGCTTCACAATCTGACGAAAGAAAGCCCTCTTGAAACTTGCCACTTGAATTGAATACATGACATTATAATATTATAATCTCTGAAAAAAGAGTTAAGAACATATGTTTAGTTACAGCAGATATACTTCCAATCTATAAATAAGAATCACATCCATCAATCTGAAAGTCCTACCATGGACCTTATAATAATAATGTATTATTATAAGATAAGGTCCATGGTCCTACCCTAGCTGTAGCAATAATAAATTATTCAAGTTATGAATTCCATCCCTAGCTATTTCAAGCATATAGTATAGGCTACTTTCGATAATATTGCTTTTATGACGAGTTCAAATTTTAATCAACAATTCAAATCAATCACAATAATTACAGGTAGGCCTATTCACGTATTAGTATTATTACGTGTACTGTTACTGTTATGTATGTTGGGTAATAAATATTGGTACGGTAGGCTAGCTACGAACCAAGATTGCATTCGATTTCAGAAAACAATTACTGTCCAGTCCAAGTCAACCAAATTATTACAAAAGACTTGAACCATAATTTATTCTTTGATCAAAATCGTTACATTACTTTGTATTTGTATCACGAAAACATGAAAAACAACAAAAATTTACCGTTATTACACAACTTTTGTTTACAATTTGCAGACCGGACACTAGAGTGATCTTCCCCAACTTATCAGGATTCAGACTACTCATTTTTGGATCTCCTGCCTATACTAACGTATCAAGGGTGGAGGTTTATAAACAGTAAGTAAGATTCAAACATATCCCGATTGTTTGTTCAAAAAGTCGAACACCGGCAGCTTGTTTTTTACAACGCCGGTCCAAATGTTAAACCTATTATTGAAATGATATTTTGCTGAGGGGATTTCAAATTGTTAAAAATTCACCAAACTGTGGTAGTAAAAGTAACAGTTAAATTCTTCAAATGGACATGTAATAATGATTAATAATGAAAAGGCCTTCCTTTAACTTTTAGATATTTTAAGAAATAAATTTTATCAGCAGTGTTTTAAAATTAAATCTGCTAAAATATACACATGTTATATAAATATTAGCCTAATTAAATTTCAGCAAGCGCCTCTCCCAATTTTTCTTTCATACACAACAGAGTGTCATAATATTAAATAAAATACTTTAAATTCACGAAAACTGAAGAATTTGCTCCAATTATTTATGGGCACAGACTAGTAATTGTGTCTAGCCTAGCCCGTAACTTCACTGTTAAATCCACATTTTTTTGCACTACAGCATTTCTTTTAACATTCACATGATCATATCTTTATAACGCTTTAAACAGCTCAGCGTATGACACAATCGTCTGATTACTTACGGATACTTCTCTGTATTATCATTCACCAAGTCCTGGAAGAACATTTCTTCTTCTTTTTTTATAAAAAAAAAAAAAAAAAAAAAAAAAGTCATTCATAAGAGGAAAAATCAATACTAGTCTTAATCCGTATGATAAAGATAGTTGTCTCCCTTTAGTGAAATCCTGAAAGTAATTACCACTCGGCAAATCTCGACAGATTCCGTAAACTACATCTAGTCTCGGCTGTATGACAGTAAAACTTGTGATATGTACCTACGCCCATACATTTGCGATGCGGCTACCGGTTTACTTTAACAGGAAAACTTGACGCTATAACACAAATTGGGAACCTATTCGGCTAGCGACCTATTCGACCGATCGAGTTGGAAACCTATTTAGAATAAAGACATCTATTTATCAACCAATAAAATCCAACGTTATGTCTATCAAATGAAAGTAGAATATATTATTTTTTATCCATTCCTTTAGCTCAGAATAGAAGTGTAATTTCGTCATTATCTTACAGCTTGATCGGTCGAATAGGTCGCTAGTCAAATAGGTCGCCAATTTGTGTTCGGTATGGGCGCAGCCACGTTTCATCCGGGACTTCTAAAGTAGTTCCAATATGGCGGAATTCATCATACCAAGAAGCTTTAATGAACCAGAGACGGCATGACGCCAGTTTATCATTTTGAAGATTGAAGCCAGTGACGCCATATTGGTTAACCCAGAACATTGAAGTAAATAACATTTCTTCTTTAAAAAAAAAAAAAAAAAGAAAAAAATACTTTATTATCCCAGAGTACATTTGTTTTACGTGAAAGTTATAATAAGCTGTGCAGGTCCCAATTACCATTTAGTTATAGAATTAAAAATAGCATCTTAAACACAGCCGTCTATATTCAACAGACTAGAATTTTGCATTTGTTTAGGCATTCTAGTTCTATGGTTTAAAAAAAAAAAAAAAAAAAACAAAAAAAACCAACAACCCAGAACATGGACCCATATGTTTGAACAGTGTCTAAAATAATTTGTGTTTAGGTCTAATTGGTAATAGTGGTATTCTCAAAAGCTAATCTTCGACTAGAATTTCTCTTCGTCAATGATTAAAATTAAGTTTTAAAATTTGAATCACTGATTTCATATAATCATTGATTAAAAATGTTGTGTTGAGAACCTTGTTTCCCAACATGGGGTCCAAAGGATGTAATCACAGAGAAAAGGACATCCAACTAATAGAGTAAGACATTTTTAGTATTGTAGAAAGTTTTAGTATTGGGAAAGAAAATTTCAGTAGTTGTTATCCGTAACAATTGCCAGAGTGCCAGAGATGTCAAGTGCTGCCAACATGAAGGCGGGGGCTAAATATAAGCCTTTATAACAGACAATCAAAAACCTAAATTGCATGTTGATAAACGTAAAAAAACTAAATGACATCCACGTGGATTTCAATGGCGGTGAATGTTGAACAAAAATACCGCTTCAGTAATTTAAATGCGAATATTTGGAGTTAGGCGATGGTTGTGCCACCACATTGGCCTCTGTTAGTTTAATTAGTGATAATAGTATTAACTTATCTTATTTTAAAGATGTTATATGCATTAATACAGAAATTGAATTCGCAACTTGGAACTAAATGCCTCAAATCCTAGATAAAAACAACACACCAGTATATCTCAACGTTTTTAGCCACGTTCTCGTAGCTAGTCCCCCACATGAAAACCATGTCATTCCAGATCTGGGTCAGAAATGACAAACTGAAAGCATACATGGTTATTCTCTGTTATTTCCCTTCATTATCCTCAACAGAATCAGCCATGGAAGGCTTCGTATTTGAAGATTTTATTTTTTCTGTCTCCTGATTAATTTTAATTCTGTTTATGATTCACCAGTCTGAATTATACTAATGTTTTGTCATTGTATAACAGACAAAAGAAATGAAATCACATAAATCTTATCTTATGTAATATTATTGTAGAGAACGTAATGAAATATACTTATCCTTTTGTCTTTAACTAAGTTCTGAAAAAGAAATACACAGTTATACCACTGCAATACCTTCAGTTTCTTGTTAATACTAACCTCTATTAAGTTGTTTTGCACAGCGTTTAAAATTCAACAAAGACCAATCAGATTTCAAGAATGTAAATTGACTGTTTACAGCCCAAACCCAGACTGTTCAAATAAACTTTGTCTTTATTTCATTTACTTCTTTTAAGATTCATTTACCTTTTTTACTTTAAAGGATTACATTTACTGACATAATTTAAGAGGGTGGGGACTCTATTTACGGCAACTCGAGATCGCGTTGCCAAAGCACCAAAACTGAGATTTTAAACCACACTGGGGCCAAAAAGCCAATATCAATGATGAACTGAAATAAAGGACTTCAGTGCCCCATGTGAGAAAATCGATTGGTTGCAATATGGTGCATATGTATATTGAGGACATTTCGCAGAGATAGACAGCAAGCCATATTATTGGTCCGATGGCCGCCCATATGGCCATGGTACCCCAGATTCTAACAAAATCATGACCAACACCCTCAGCTGTATCATAGTTCCTCGACGATAACACTTGCGCTTGTGTTGAGGTTTAGACACTGTATTCGGGATCATAGCGACCGTTAAACGATATCAAATGGAATATTGACCGACAATGGGTTTTTTTAAAACAAAATTTTCTAATGGACCGCATTTTTTCGATATTGGCAAATCTGTGTTCAACGGCTTCAAGGAGTCCAAACGATAATTTTCTCAATTCGTTGACGCATAGAGGTTTGGTGTTGTCTGGGGCTAACTCTTTGATTTATGTCCACGAGACTCTATCATAGGGCCACACGAGAAAGGAACATATTTTAAATATGTAAAAACTAGCTCTACTTAGGCCAGTGTTTAGACGTTTGATAATTTGGCGTGTTTATATATTTCTTTTTTATGTGCTATCATGTAAAATTAATTTTATTTATTTTCTTGATCAAAGTGTTAAAGGCGGGCCCAATTACGTCACCCGATGTTTCTTTAAATTCACAAAACCGATTAAGTACAGTACTACACGAACTTGTACATATTCAACCCAGAAACATGTATTCATTGTGGTATATTACAGAAAGAATTTTTGTTAATTGGGTTCACACAGGTCAGTGGGTAAAACATCAATTAAGCATTACTTATTATATTAGTGAATTACAAAACAGTCCCTTCTGACTACACAACCGTCTATATCAGTATCGACAACATTCATTATATACGGTCACTCTAGATGTATATATCTATAATTGGATTTCTCTGTAACGGTAAATAAACATATATTAGTTTAGAAGTTGACAGATACACTTGTTGACTTAATGGAAAACTAATTTTAGTTTTGTCAGCGGTGGGATAAATCTATGTATCGTCTCCAAGGAATTTATAAACATATTGATAAACTTTAGTTTGGACAGGGGTGAGTTAAATCTAAAGTATCGTCCCCACGGAATTTATAAACATATTAATAAACCCACCCATTCGCTCTGTAACCCATTTTCTATATTAAAGGGACAGTTTCAGAATTTTAGTGAATAAAACTGGTTAATTTGGACAGAAAGACTCCTGCAAACGTCTATCATAGCCCTATGTAATTACCCGAAGATAATTGCTTCAATGTCATTATTAATTGAACTGATACAAGGGGTCACAATTCTATGGACTTACTGTTTATTGCTGAGCGACTTTTCTACTGGGCTTTGCTAGTCATTATTGTAGCACCATAGGGCTTTCTGTCAGACGTGGAGAGCGCATGCACCTTTTCTTGCTACATCTTAGTAGCCTTGTAATCGTTTTCTTCCCCTTCACGTTGTGTATTTACTTCTTGTTTTTTTCTTAAGACGTTGGTCTTACCAGGAATAACTATGCAATAGTTCGCTTTTACATTTTATTTAACATAGATACAAGCATAGTATAGATTACAATACTAAAGTCATTTTCAACCTTTAGCCAGCCAAACTCATTGGTCAAATATGATGTCATTAATTAGAGGGATTGGTTAAACAAGCGAAATGATGCAATCAGAAATTCGCTATCACGTGTACATGTAATACATGATATTCTTATTCCCACAGAACCAGCTAATGTTTACCAAATTATAATTCTTTTTTATGTAACCATCTGTCACTCATTCGCTAACTTTCTTTTAAGCGCAACCACGTGAATCTACTAACTTGCCAGAGATATTAATTAATGAAATATAATGCCATCATTATTCTCTATTGCTTGTGTACAAATTTAGAAACAATATCGCAACGATGATATTGCTATATTGTCAAGAAATGATGAAATTTAAAATATAAAGAGACAATAATTACATGAAAAAAAACAACACTTCGTTAATGCTGGTCAAAACCAGACCCACCCTTATAATTATCTTAAAGGGAATCTAACTATATCTGGTATAATCAATAATGGGAGGGGGGGTGGTCAAGCAGCCAAAGTGGGGTCACGGGGGGGGGGGGGCTTGTCATTAACCGTATGTTTATCCTATTATTTGACCAAAAGAATTGCTTTTTACCCTTAGTTTCTGTATTTCTCGTCTTTATCTAATAGTATTAGAAACATCTGGATCTTGGTAATTTTGTTGACAGATGGATCTCAAATAAGGCACAAAATTGATCAAATTATGTCAATTCTAACACTGATCGGCGGCAATTGTGTTTTACAACTGGTTCAATCATCAATTTTTTCAGCATCATTGTACTATTAACATACACTTCTTAAAGGTCGTTCTCTCAATTAAATTTTATTGGAATTACAAACTGTTTGATGTTGACAACAGTGTCACTATTTTTAATGACTGATCCCTTTGAAACCAGAACATGCACTGTATAAAGATTGAGAAAATATGTGATTTATTTGATTTGTAACTAATTTACAGTATTTGACGTACTGTAAGTTGAAGTTCCTGAAATAGCTGTTTGATGTCTAGAAACGAAATCGATATTTATTTCCTGTGTACAACCACAGTAATATTTTTTTAAAATTTGCCCCGGTCGGAGTGATCTTGGTAATTTAATGGGCTTCAATCCATTATGCCAAGTCGTTATGGTACTGAGATATTTTATTCCATTCTAGTTCTTATTTTGGCTGGGCTGTATGGTTTTAACTGAATGTTTTGCAAGTGAGTAAAGTAAGTTTTTAAAGCATTTTTGGTGCAAGGACGATAACTACACAATGGTACACAGTAGTTTTATGCAGTTGCATATCATCCAGGGTCGTCAAGAGTTTTTGCTCTATTAGTGTGCATACATGTACAAAGAAAGACACATACAACTTATGTATTAATGTTTCGTATGTTAGAGGAGTATGGTTGTGACCCTTTAACTATTATAATAGACTTTGAATGCTCTGTAGATCTTTCTCTTCATGCAGTGTATGGACCACAAGGACAGATTCAGTACCCACATTACTCCAGTGGGTTTCAACCTCTTTTATTCACCCTTTTAGCTCGTGGCCTCTCTAGTGGCCATAATTATTATTCAATTTATAAAACCGTCGGATTATATCACCGTTACACTGTAATGGAAATCGGTCCAAAATTGCCAGACAAAATCAGCCGCTTGTACGCGAATGGTGTAAAAATATGGTATATCAAGGTCGTGGATCCTGTGGGGGTCAGAATTTTAATCCTATTTTGATGAAACTTGAAATGCATATTTATAATCCAAAGATCCTTGTTCCTTTCGATATTTCCGAATATCAAATTGTGACTTGATTGTAGGAAAAATCACTTTCTGTTCAGCTTGTTCTGTATCCATCTCTCGAAAATGTGGGCATATCCTGGTTGCTACCGGTACACCCTGAAACACATGAAAAAAATATTTGGATTTTGCAATTTAAAAACATGACAAATCATAAACGGCATACAACCGTAGACACGGACTAGTCATAGACACAGCGATGCCATAGTTCTGAAAGGTCTTAAGTCTCAAAAATTGTCGGATTTAGTTTTTGAGATATGAGAGGAAAACCTATTACAATCTTAATAACGCAATAAGGATATCAACATTTTAATAACAATGTTTTTATGAAAGTTACGACCTTAAAGTTCTGAAATTTTGCATAGAGAAGCCTCTAAATGTGATTAGTCATCCTATGCCAAAAAAGCTATTTGGGTCATAAGTGGCACCTTCCAGAACTATGGCATCGACAGAGTGACTGAAACTAAATGAAGAAAAACGGAGCGATGAACATACCAGTAGACATCAGTGAATAATCATTTGGGATCACGTGGTTTTTCGCATTTTCAAAATTTCACGGCTCACTGGCTGTGAATCACTGCCTTGTTCGATCAGTTTTTACACGCATGCAGTCACCAGGACTTGCAAACATGTACAAAGATGACGAGTTCAGAAAGAAAAAATCTGTAGGAGAAAACAAACACATAACTCTGGACGAAACGTGTTCTTTTTTAAAAAAGAAAGTGAACGATAAGTCGTTCGACGAAATGTCCTGGTCCGAGGTGTCCACTGGCCGAAACTTCCTGTAGTCATAGAGATTTACCCATTACTAATCAATATATCACATCAAAGATATTTAGCCGCTGTAAATCGAAAAAAAGCCAGATTTAGTTTTCTATAAATAGCATTTGCATGCATTATAATTAGAGTAACAGAGTAGTTAGACAGTGGTGTAGCAGAAACTACTTTAATAGCAATTAATTCTAAAGGTACTACTTGTATGCAGCTCGATATTGTTATAAATATATAACAGTGATCTATTAGCGACGATGGGGAGATATAATTTTTCCGTATCCCATTAAGGAGCGATTTATTTTAATTTGTTAAATGATACAAGTGGGAATCATGTCGATATTAATAAAGGAAGTGATTAACACTGACGCGATGTAGATATTGTATCTAATGCCTTCATAAATATTATACACCTGTTTGAAAGATAAATCGCGGTTATCTTTGTTTAAAAGCAATCAAGGGGATTCCCCGTCCTCATATTCAATAACCCACAAGATCTTTGAAAATGGTTGTTATGGCGACATAGCGATTTACTTTATATCAAAGTCCGATGGATTCGTTCCGGTTATCTTGACCAAACTTCATTTTGCTTGAGGGATTTGATAGCTGATTATGAATTAAATGTTAGTCTGTTTATTCTGCTGTTACCAAACCGTTTAAATCACTCAAAGACAATGTAAAAGGAGGCCATTGGAGGGAGTAGAAGCTCTGGTTAGCTTCTGCATGTCCATTCTTCATCTCCCATTTTTTGCGTTCTAATATGCGTAACGATTCACTTTTATCCAGTGTCTTTGACATTTCATACACGAATTATTGGTTCATTCCAATCACTGTTGATGTGGTTATCTTATGTAAAAGTATATATGAATTCCTGATATAATTAAGAAATAATGAACATATTGTGCTTTTTGGCCCATTTTTGTCCCAACTAGAAATTTCACTTATTTAAGCCAATCTTTTGTCAGTAAAGCTTCAACACACAACTGTTACATAAAGGAGTCGTGTTACTCAACTGATATTTCTACCACCATAATCTACATTGCAGCTTTACAAATATTCTTGAAGTAGTTATAGACAATTTGAAGGAACACCAAAGGGGGAAGGGAAGATAATCAGAAGAATTATGAACAGGCTTTCATTCCCCCAATCTCACCCCCAGACATGTTCAAATGTATCATTAAGAAATCTCTACATATAGTCCTGAGGGCTGAGGGGCGTCCTGTGTGCTATCATATGATCACTTATTTTGACTCTTGATCCCTGTATGTTACCCATAAGAGATTGAGAAAAATGGGTAGACATTTCAGAAATGGGGCAGAAAGGTGTAATTCAAGATGGCGTCCAAGGGGGCCGTTGTACCCTTATACCCGATATAACTCTATCTGGATTTGTCCTTAAGTGATGAATTTGGTGTCTTTAACTAGGTTTTTGGGGTCAAGGAATCCATTGAAATCATTTTCAGGGTGAAAAAATGTAGCCTGTTGATCAGGATACTGGTTTTACTTGCCTGACTATGCGACATATATTGGATACTTTATTAACATCTATAGCGATATAAACTATCGTTTTTATCTTGAACGATGCTGTACACAATATTCACAAATCTACAAATGTTCACCGTTAATAAGTTGTACAATTAGAATCACTTTTCTGACAATCGCCCCTGTCCGTCCGTCCGTCCGTCCGTCCACATTTTTTTGTGAACAGTCTACAGGTCACAATTTTTATCCGATTTCAATTAAACTTAAAATATAGGTTTATCACCATAAGATCTCGGTTCCTTTCGATATTGGCATGTATCGGACTGTAACTTCATGGGTTATGGCCCCTGATTGTACGAAAAATCACGTTTTTTAGCTTGTGAACAGCGTAGAGGTCACAATTTTGAACCGATTTGGATGAAACTTGACATGTGTGTTTATAACCCAAAGATCTTGGTTCCTTTCGATATTTGCACCAATCGGATCGTAACTTCCTGAATTATGGCCCCTGATTGTCCGAAAAATTGCCCTTTTTAGCTCGTGGTCCCTCTGGAGGTCAAAATTGTTATCCGATTTAAAAAACCGTTTGATTATATCACCGTTCCATGGTTATGAAGGTCGAGTTCGAATTTCGTGAAAATCGGACCAAAATTGACGGACAAAATGGCCGCCATTTGTACGCGAATAGTGTTAAAATATGTTAAATCAAGGTTGTGAACAGTGTAGAGGACACAATTTTGAACCGATTTTGATGAAACTTGACATGTATGTTTATAACCCAAAGATCTTGGTTCCTTTCGATATTTGCGCCAATCGGATCGTAACTTCCTGAATTATGGCCCCTGATTGTCCGAAAAATTGCCCTTTTTAGCTTGTGGTCCCTATGGAGGTCAAAATTGTTATCCGATTTAAAAAACCGTTTGATTATATCATTGTTCCATGGTTATGAAGGTCGAGTTTGAATTTCGTGAAAATCGGACCAAAATTGACGGACAAAATGGCCGCCATTTGTACGCGAATAGTGTGAAAATATGTTATATCAAGGTTGTGAACAGTGTAGAGGACACGATTTTGAACCGATTTTGATGAAACTTGAAATGCATGTTTATAACCCAAAGATCTTGATTCCTTTCGATATTTGCGCCAATCGGATCGTAACTTGCTGAATTATGGCCCCTGATTGTCCGAAAAATCGCCCTTTTTAGCTTGTGGTGCCTCTGGAGGTCAAAATTGTTATCCGATTTAAAAAACCGTTTGATTCTATCACCGTTCCATGGTTATGAAGGTCGAGTTCGAATTTCGTGAAAATCGGACCAAAATTGACGGACAAAATGGCCGCCATTTGTACGCGAATAGTGTGAAAATATGTTAAATCAAGGTTGTGAACAGTGTAGAGGTCACAATTTTGAACCGATTTGGATGAAACTTGAAATGCATGTTTATAACCCAAATATCTTGGTTCCTTTCGTTATTTGCGCCAATCGGATCGTAACTTCCTGAATTATGGCCCCTGATTGTCCGAAAAATTGCCCTTTTTAGCTTGTGGTCCCCTATGGAGGTCAAAATTGTTAACCGATTTAAAAAACCGTTTGATTATATCATTGTTCCATGGTTATGAAGGTCGAGTTTGAATTTCGTGAAAATCGGACCAAAATTGACGGACAAAATGGCCGCCATTTGTACGCGAATAGTGTGAAAATATGTTATATCAAGGTTGTGAACAGTGTAGAGGACACAATTTTGAACCGATTTGGATGAAACTTGAAATGCATGTTTATAACCCAAAGATCTTGATTCCTGTCGATATTTGCGCCAATCGGATCGTAACTTCCTGAATTATGGCCCCTGATTGTCCGAAAAATTGCCCTTTTTAGCTTGTGGTCCCTCTGGAGGTCAAAATTGTTATCCGATTTAAAAAAAACGTTTGATTATATCACCGTTCCATGGTTATGAAGGTTGAGTATGAATTTTGTGAAAATCGGACCAAAATTGACGGACAAAATGGCCGCCGTTTGTACACGAATATTGTGAAAATATGTTATATAAAGGTTGTGGACCTTATAGAGGTCACAATTTTGAACCGATTTTGATGAAACTTGACATGTATGTTTATAACCCAAAGATCTTGGTTCCTTTCGATATTTGCGCCCATTGGATCATAACTTCCTGAATTATGTCCCCGGATTGTCCGAAAAATCGCTTTTGTTCGCTTTTGGTCCCTCTGGAGGTCAAAATTATTATCCGATTTAAAAAAACGTTTGACTATATTACCGTTACATGGTAAAGAAGAGAGAGTTTGAATTACATGAAAACCGGACTAGAATTGACGGACAAAATGGCCGCCGTTTGTACACGAATAGTGTGAAAATATGTTATATCAAGGTTGTGGACCCTATAGAGGTCACAATTTTGAGTCGATTTTGATGAAACTTGACAGGTATGTTTTAAACCCAAAGATCTTGGTTCCTTTCGATATTTGCGCCCATCGGGTCATTACTTCCTTAATTATGTCCCCTGATTGTACGAAAAATCACCCTTTTTAGCTTGTGGTGCCTCTGGAGGTCACAATTATTATATGATTTAAAAAAAAAACGTTTGATTATAAAAATCAAACAAATTCTAATGATTTTTTGATAATTCCTTAATATGCGACAATTCTTGTTGACTGCCCGGACGATTTGGCTGCTGTGTGGGCGTATGTTTCGTTGCCTGGCAACCTATTTTTTTATGAACCACACCTACTCTGTTAATTTCTCACGATTCCACCATTATTGGTACAAGTGATGAACAGTGGGAACCATGGCATTGAAACGATGGATAATTTGCTTTTCAACATGTACTATCACAGAAAGTCAATGACAATTACTGACCTTCCTTCAACCAGTTATGCTAAAGAAGCTCATATTCAGAAAGCATTCTATGCAACCTGCATCCAAGTCAATTGTCTGGGAGACTTTTCACTGAACCCACAAGACTATGGGTTTACCAAAGAAATGACATCGTAATTTGCCAGATGAAGTGTGGCTGTGTGAAATGTGCCACACGCTCCTGTCCGTGTAGAGAAAGTAACGTCCGCTGCTGCATATTTTGTAAATGCCAGACAAACAGTCAATGCAACCAATGCAAAAACCATAATGGTCGTATTTTGAGAAATTGGCAAAGTAGGTGTAGTTCATAAAAAGATAGGTTGGCAGGCAACGAAACATACGCCCACAACAGCTAAATCGTCCGGGCAGTCAACAAGAGTTGTCGCATATTATCAGAAAATCATTAGAATTTGTTTGGTTTTTATAAAGTTCTACCCCATGCTAACGTTTAGTATAAGAAACATTTAAGATTATGGATTTAGCTGTTCAATTATCAAAATTCATTGAAAATCGATATACTGGTGTATCTCAAAATTTTTCAAAGTCGTCAAGTGCCATAACTCTGGCAGTAATTATCAGAAATCGCTGAAAATCAATAGGCTTCTTCGATTCATGACCTTAAACACTGTGTTTAAATTTAAAATCAGTTGGATATTAACTTTGGTCTCTAGGGCGTCCACAACATTTTTTGAAGTGATCAAGGGATATAACGCTGGTAGTAATTGTCGGAAATCGCTGAAAATCAATAGGCTTCTTCGTCTCCTGACCTTTAACACTGTATATTAGTTTTAGCCTCTAGAGCATCAACAAACATTTGATGTGGGCTACGGACGGACGGACGGACGGACAGGGGCAACATTTCAATGTGGGCGTATAAAAATGATAGTCAGAAAAGTGATCCTAACTGTACAACTTATTTACGATTAACATTTGTAGATTTGTGAATGTTGTGTACAGCATTGTTCAAGATAAAAACGCTTGTCAAAATACGATAGTTTATATCTCTAGATGTTAATAAAGTATCCAATGTCTGTCACATAGTCAGACAAATCCTTCTGACAATATGGTTGAGTAAAACCAGTATCCCGATCAACTGGCTCCCCTATACTGAAATTAACAATGATAAATTATTCCTCCGGCAGAGTGAATGGTATGCGTGGAATTCCTGACCCCTAAAACCCTAGGAAAAGACACCAAGTTTATTCTCCTCGCATGCACCTTGACAGGCAAACCGAAAGGCGTGGCGACCATTTTGGCGGCCATCTTGGAATTCACCATTACCCGCTACTTTTTTTACCCTGAAAATGATTTTAATGGATTCCTTGACCCAAAACACCTGGGTAAAGACACCAAATTCAGCACTTTAGGACAAATCCAGATGGAGTTATATCGGGTATAAGGGTACGGCGGCTACCTTGGACGCCATCTTGAATTACACCTTTCTGCCCCATATCTGGAATGTCTACCCAAATTTTTTTCAATCTCCTACGGGTACCCTACAGGAATCAAGAGTCGAAATTAGGGGACATATGATTGCACACAGGACCCCCCTCAGCCCCCGGACTAATAGGGAGTCTAGCTATATACTATTTCAATTAATCTTGCCCCGGTCTTTGCACTCTGTCCATGGGGTATTATACTAGTACTATTATAAAAAGTACAAAGTAGTATGGCATGAAAAATGAAATAAACGATGAGAACCGAAATGGTGCCAACAACGATCCTTTACCGACCAGCGTCCTCGTCAAGTACCCACCCCCATCCCCGCCGTGATAAATGGAAATGGTTTAATAACCTACATCACGTGACAGGGATAAGACAAACCTCCGCGTGTACTTTTGGGCTACATAATAATATGTTACTCCACCCCTACCACCACCCACCTTTCTACAAACAGAAAAAAATCCCATAACTTCAAATGCTATTATAACTATGGGGGAAAAAACCCAATTCGTATTTTTACACTTTTAAACTTGGTAAATTCTATTATTCGTGTCTTCACCAGACGAAAACTAATCACATACAGCTATCTTACATGAATAAATCTAGATTTAACACGATACATGGTGTTATAATAATCCAATAACTCCATGTACAAAATGTCAACCGGCTTATATATCTGCGGTAAATGTACATTCAATTCCATTAAAATACACCGGAGAGATCTTTTAACTCCCAACAACAAGTTTTTATACCATTCTGACACCCATACCTGGCAGTTTTTCTCCAATTAATTATCACCCATGATGATAGTTGCAGATTCAATTTCTGTTGATATATATTTCATGTTAACTTTTTTCTTGCCGACAATGACCGAAGAAAGTCATCTTCGTAAATCTATTTACTTATTAAAACATATCGCTTAAAAACAGACGAACAGATTTCATTAAACAGATCACTCTTTTTCAACAACCTAAGATTTTTCAATGTTCTAGAGACATTTTTTCACGTTTATAGCTCACATTTGGTTATAAAACATCGAAACTAAATTTGTATTTGCGTTTTTATCAAATCTAGCATTCAAAGGGATAAATCTAGATGATTCGCAAATATCTCAGAACTCAAAATTGTGTATTATTTAACTTTTATTCTAAGAAAGCACACATGAGTAGCCAACAGCGTGGCGAGATACATATGTACTTGTCGAGGTGTTTCGGGAACTTTTGACTAGAGCATGAACATTGGAGGTAGTCTTTTTATGTCCTGTTTCGAATAATAGCGGGACACTCACGATGTGTCCCCAATTTCAGCTTTTTTGATTCAAATTGGCCCCTTTGAAATATGGGATTGTTGCCATTTCAGCTTCACTGGTTCTAAAAGCACTTTTGCCATATTCACAATAAGTATAGTTATCAAAAACAATTATTGGTCCACTGAGATAGACATTCTTTGTAATAATTAGTTATGTGTCAACTTCAGCTATGCATTTTAAGTAAGGAAGTTAGATCTACAAACTGGCAAATATGCGCCATCTGTCAAAACGACACAAACGAGAATATAATTTGACTAATCTCGTGGCAAATGTCAACATTTGTCGGTGCATCGTCAACGTAAAAAACACACAGATGTCCAAGAGTAATTCATGTGTGCATAGTGTGTGAATAATTTGAAGATCTTCTGGGTTTATTTTTATCCAGAATGAAAAATGAAGGATTATACCCTTTTAGATATCTAGTGTTTTTAAAGATCAACTTGGGATTACCGTGACATTTTACGTGATTAAACAAAATTCCATGGACTCTTCCGACACTTAGATTCGTATGAAGTACATGACATTCCACTGTGTATTTGATTTGGTGGCAAGAAAATTAAGCACGTGACAAGTCGGAGGAAATATGTCTCGGGGAAAATTTGGTTAAACGCTTAATTTTTATCCGTTTTACTGAATGATCGATTGTCATGCCTAGAGGAAAATAATGGTTTCAGCCCGCGCTTCATTTGTTAGGAATTGAATTGGGAATTGCCTTAATAAACGAAACGTCATAGGTTGTCGTGTATAATAGGAAGTGTATTAGTTCGCCGTTATATGGTCTGTCCCAACATGGCAGTCCGATTGATTTTCAATTTTTAACCGCCAAAATATAGCTTTGGTGGTTTGACTAAGCGCGGAATGGCCATAAGCACAAAGTACCAAATATAGTTTTGTCAATTTAGAGAAGCCTGGCTGACTGTCAACCGTTTATGTAGCTGCAAATTTGTTTTGGGAAAATGTCAAAGTTTTACGAGGGGGTTATTAATCTGTTTAGCAGTAGTTGAAAAACTTTAGGTCTTAATGTGCGTAATAATTTATTGAATGTACAAATGGCGTGACAACACCATTTTTGTTATATTTTAAAACAGAAACAAAACAATTACGTGTTTTTCTGTATAGGATTGCTAATTGCCGGAATCTATTTGGTTTCGGTCTTTTTGTTTTGGTCAGCAATTGGGCATATATTATTTATCTAACCAAGCTATGCGAACAAAATTAGATATATAATTTAAAGGTGATAATAATATTGATGTCATCATAGCTTTTTCCAAACTTTCAGCATATTGATAGTAAATTCAATCCTTGCGCAACGGTTTTTGCTATAGGAGGAAACAGGGGTACCCGGAGTAAACCCACGATGTTGAGAAGGCGCAATTATCCCCAAGTCTCATACACTCACGCGAGGAATTAAACCCACAATCACAAACTAGAGGTGACCTGTCGGTTATTGAAAAATCTCATTTTTGGAAAACCCAATGCTTAGTAGGAAACATAGTAATGTGGCTCTCACCTGAGAGCCTTAAATTTATTGCTTTGTTCTCCAGAAATCAGAATACCAGAATACCTCAAGCAAAATCAACACCAAAAACAGTAAAACCAACTGTGTAAATTATACCAATGTATTGCATGTATTTTTAATTAAATTAGGAAATATCGCGAACCAAATTTCTATCATCCTAGGTAAGTGCTTATGTGGAAATTTGACCCCCTCCCCCAATTTCTTAAACCTAACACTAGGCAACAATCCATGTTTACATCCCGTGACCTTGACGAAATCTGCAGACGGCCTTATTATCTAGATTTGACCTTGACCTGCCAGTTGGAACTGGAAGTGCGACACTAATGTTATCGTCCCACCATTTAGCGATCAATCTGCTATAATGTAGACTCGGTATCAAATATGGACTACAATGGTCTATTTCACTGGGTTTAACGTCCTACTCTCTTGTCCCACCTGGGCTAATGAAGATGGGCATGCCTCATACAGTGTGCTATGACAGAAAATTTGCCCGGACAGCTGCGCTACGGTCTATTCTTATATCGATTTCCAACTGCCAAGTGATCTTTTCGTCCTGTCCAAACGACTATATGTTGTCCCATGTCAGGCTCTCTGTCCTGTACCACTTATAAGGGTCAGGCTCTCTGTCCTGTACCACTTATAAGGGTAGACCACGTCGGAAAAAACCCGATGAACTTTATCGGTCAACACCGGGTTCTAAAAAGGTACCATCAGCAATGCGAACCAATGTCTTGCTCACGAAGCTCCTCTGTCAAAGGAAAATGTCGAAATGGCTTCACAGTTGTTGACCAATCCAAAAGATTTCCTCAGATGGCGTTTGTCCTTGATTTGCTCCAATGAAATGATTCGTTTAAGGTGTTAATCTTTACCCGATACAGCATACCCCCCTCCCACCAAAAAAAAAAGAAAAAGAAACCCAATCCCAAACAAAAACCCCACAAAAGTCCCCAATTAAACAACAAAAACAATCCTTTGAAAACAATAAATATACCCCCTTTTGTGTCCCATCGGGGCACACAAATACCCCCGGCCCCCTTATTCACGGGACAAGGACGTGATCTATTTCGCATGCAACATATTCAAAGTTCTGGAATCTTTTAGCCTGCGTTACTCCCCCCATAAATCAATTAATTGTTAGGGATATCTATAAATCTGGAAATTTTTAATATCAATAATTTTATATGACATATCAAATTTACGGCAGACAATATATCAGTTATATTACTAACAAGATTCCATGGATTATTTACCGCTACTGGGATATTTAATTGAATCAAAGTCTGTAAACTAAATTCTATGACACATTATAATAGATGACAGCTTAATAACAAACCGCGGTCTATTCCACAAGGGTCAATATTCTATTAAGTAAATTAAATGAGAAAAATGCATTTGGCTTATAAATACCTCTTTGTAAAATAAATGATATTAAAATTCTTCTCGAGGGACGCTCCATTTCTCCCTAGAGGAAAGGACCACTCTTTTTTGGTTAATGCAATCGTTTTAGTTTGTATCATCTTTGATACAACTTCCCATTTACAGGAATTTGCATTACAATGTTTCGCAGATTATTTACGCCGCCACTGCAATCCTTGCCTTTGTCTGTACAAATGTAATTACTTCACCTGACTCCTAATTAGAAGATAAATTATATAAGTGTAGTTCAAGCCATTGCAGATTCTTCTCGTTTTTTTCATTTTTAATATAGTTTCCACAGTTAAAATTATTTGCTCGTGGTTTCCGACTATTATAGCTTTGTTTTATAGTATAGCCACCCCCATATAACTAAAAACAAAACGAGTTGTGCATGGTTGAAACTATTTCAATGCCACATAATGAATATAATGTAGAGAATCTGCAGTTGCTGTAGATCTCCTTTTAAATGCCACTTAATGAATAAAATACAAAGAATATCCAATTTCTCCTTTAGAACTATTTGAAAACCTAATATTATTTTTGAAAACAGCGTTATTGGACCAACTATTCCTTACACGCGCTACTCATCTTGTTGCCGGTTGCACTCTCCCAAAAAACTCCCTCTAATTTACGTATACATTCAACAAGACACTTCGAATACATGTTCCTCGGGCAATTCCAATTCCAATATGACAGCGATGACGTCATGCTCGGTTAATGATCCATAAATTGCTATCGTGCTTGTTTTAAACAGGTCCAGCACACGGCAATGTACTGAGTGTAAAAAGATATGATGCTAAAGATATACACTTTCTCGACGGTGGTCACCTGGGGTTCCGAAGATGAACATAGTTCAAAATCATTATGGTCAATCGTACCCTCAACAAGGTGCTTACGCTACTGATGCATGGTAGCGTATGTTCCACCAAGTGCAAAGTTATAGATGATATCACATACAATGAATAGACCACTTATTTGGACACACAAGTAAATTAACTTATATCAATGAAAGGCCACGAACATCCAGAAAAGCAACCAGATGTTGACTCGCCATAAAGAAATGTAACCCGTCGCCTTCGGTGAAGTTACATTTCTCAACGCAATTCTAAAAACTGGAAGCATAAAATGCCAATGTGTACACATTATAAATTCGATAGTAGAATTGTCATTATTTACCTGAATCGGTGCCAAGGTATGTGACAGAACTCAAGGAGATGGACTTTGTCCCTGGGCCTTTGAGTCTAGACCAGATGAAAGTTTGTAACACTTCATATTTTTCACAAAAATGATCAAGTGTTTGCAAAACGTATCGATATGGTCTGCTTCCATGTTTACCCGGTAAACGTATTCAATTTCATTCAGTTGAAGTGTCTTTTAACAGAGATCGTCTGCTATCTCATAAAAAAAATCCGAATGTGGAGTATTGAGGAACAGATTTAAGACGTCGTATCTACCATTTGTCGCAAATTGTTAAAAATTGGAAGATAATTGTGACTAAACGAAAGGAAAGTTCTGTTTCTTACCATGTTTATTCGTGCAGAAGTGAAATGAAATGGAACTTCGCTTTCTACCTTTGTATACTCTAAATAGCAGAGGCGTGGAAACGATTTTCGTGTTGCTTTATCAAATTGACAGATCTATTGGAAAGCGTAGTGATGCAAAGCTGGTTTAAGTTTATAGGAGATTATGTTATTGGGATGGCGGCGAGGCATGGGAAATTATTACAAAATCTTCTAAAAAATATTTTGTCGTTTCTTTCCTTTCTTACAGTAGCTAAATTTCTATCCAAAATCTTCGACCTTCAAAAAACTAATTATTTGTCAATTTAAATCAACATTAATGTTGTGATCTTATCGGGAAATATTTAAGACAGAATAAACATTTTACCATTGGTACACGAATCGTTTACCATAGGCATAATGCGTTTCAGCGCCAAATGTTTAAATTAATCATTATTTTCCCTTCAGGATACGACTTGAAACAAATTTAAGAATTCCAAACATTGTGCCCTTTTAAAGTGCAAAATTCTTCATTTGATACAGCTTTGCACCATCTTCACCGGGGTTACAACAAGTTGTTTCAATACATCTAGCTGTTCCGACTTTGCGCCCTAATATTAGGCCAGAAACTGCAATGCTATCCGTGTGGTCAGGGGCGTTTTAAGGTTTTTCATGGCGGAGGCTATACTATTTTGAGGACCCTCTTTCAGGAGCGTAGGTCGAGAAATTTTACAAAATAGAAATCATTTTGGTGCATTCCGACATATCCTCCAGGCCCTTCGATGCCGGTTTAATCTGGGGCCGGGGCCCAATTCAATACTCGTCTGAAGCCTGAATGCGAAACAAATCACTTGTACGTATCGGGAGCTCAATCAAATAATAATTAATGGAACATGGTGCAGTGGGCCTATTGTGCAAGCAGCACGCGTAACCTCGGAAATCTATACAGCAAAGAAATGATCGCTGGGCGGCCTAGCCATCTCCTTCCTGAATATGGTAGTTTCAAACGTCTCTAAACTGGTTAATGTTGTTGTGTAGTTTAGGGTCCTCTGAATTTACGTTGTTTTCGATGAAATGTTAAGAATGCCATACGTTAAATATGTGCATAAAAACATCATGATATACCACAGAATGTTCCATTTACACACAGTTTTTCGCGCTCGTTTGGAGAGAGCCCCCTCCCCTGTAGTGCGGTAACCCCTACTGGTGCAAGAGCCAGGGCCCCTATATAGTCTTATAGACCGATATTAACCCACAAGTTCAGTTAAGAAAATACACATTTATACAAACTTTAAATATGGTCTACCACCTACACCACTTACCCATGAACTAAAAATTAATTATTTATTTGAATTTTCGATGAAAAGTTTTTTTTTCAAATAAGAATTGGCATAGAAGGGACAAATACAATTTGTGGAACCAGATATTAATCCCAGGACACCTGTTTCACTCAAAATCTTATTTTCTAACCAGACGGCCCTTCCGTACAGGTATAAACAGCATTACGGTCTACCTCAATTAAAACAAAATCGTTTATTGGAATTTTCTATTAAAGATAAATTTTCTTGTGAAATACTCGACTAATATACCTTTACACCATACCTTTCTACGCGAATTAATAATAAATTGTTCATTGGAAACATTGTTATACCAGTAAAATTATATACCAATTCATTTATATGATAAGTTAAGGTATACAATGGAAAACAGAAATTGCAACTATTTTAAAACCATATCTTTCTACGCGAATTAGCAATAAATTGTTCATTGGAAACATTTTTATACCTGTAAAATTATATACCAATTTATTAAGGTATGCAGGGAAACCGATATTGCAACATATTTTAACACCGTATCTTTCTACGCAACCTAACAATAAATTTGTTCACTGGATGAAACGTTCACTGAATAATGTTGATTACGTTATTAACACTTAGGCGGAATGGGGGTATGATATGTCTGACATATGAGTCGAGAACTCCACAAGTCATGTCAAACGGGGAATTCATATTCATATCTGGAGAGCATGTTCAATAAATACTTTCGGTACAGACTGGAATAACCAGACGCACGCGAGATTGTCATTCGAGAGAGAGAGAGAGAGAGAGAGAGAGAGAGAGAGAGAGTTTAACGTCCACTCGACACAAACTATGTCATTTCGGGACTAACACGTGGTTCAATTCCGTTTCAATAATCCGCTTGCGCGAAGGGGTTTTAGCACTCTGAGGACCCGGAGAAAACCCACGAGGTAGAACAGGCGACCCTACTCATTGCCACGTACAACCGAGGAATCGAAACCCCGCCAGTTGACTCAATGACAGGCCGTATCACACAGCGCGCATGTAAATCAGTTTATATATTCGTGTTATATTACTATATACGTTGCGAGCAATTTGTGTCAATTTCTAAGTCCCAAATATAAAAGTGAAAATGAATTTATGCTTAACATAGTACATATTGATCACTTTTTTTGAAAACTGCCTGTTTATAACAGATCCACGTCTTTCGAAGAATATTGGTACTGGGTAGACACGGCTATATAGCGGTAGGACATAATGTACAACAACGGATTATTAAAACACCCAATTATAATGTCTGATCATCGAAGTTCAATGGTATTGGCACATGCTTCGAGCTCGATACGTACTTGAGTCGACGTTCCCTTGTAAAACCTGCACGTAAAAGAAACCTATAAAAGTAGACGAATCATGTTGGTGTCTTAACCAAATACCCTCTCGCATTAGCCTAAAATAATCTGAAAGTACCATTACATTATTTACTGTGGTATAAAAGAGCGGTAAACATTATACGTATCAATTTGTGTCTATCTGCTTTTTTGTTCAAAATTATATGAATAATATGAATAATATAATAATAACGCTAATATTAAATTATAAGTTAAAAAAAATAGTTAGGTCAGATCGAACTCATTAAATCTGAAAATTTGCCGAAGCAAGATATTTTAGACATTGTGGTTATATTGTCTCCACATGGGAATCCATACGTAGAATAATATTATTAGAAAGTATAATTACATTTTACACTATGTATATCAATTCCCAGAAATTACAGTAATCCATTAGCATGAAGAGATAGAAGCAATCATCCCAGTCCAGAGAATAACCCAGGTCGATTATTACACACTGGTAACTTAAAGATCCAACACGAGAACAACAGTTAACACGTACAGTACTCTATAATAGGTGCATTTCCTTTTTTTATCAATAACTCGTTTACTTTCGACGCCACGAGACTGTACTGGTGGATTGTTGCACTAATGACAGAAGTTGAGAAGTAAGCTCCCCCGTCCCACTACCAGTGATGCAGATCAGAGGATGTGGCAAGGGTCATCGTCTAGTCGTTGGGATCAGGCGCAAAACCTAGATTTACTGTGTACCCCGGCTTAGCTCGTGTCATGAAGTCGATGGTGTCGTTTAAAAGGCAATATATAGCGCACAATTGACTTGTTGTCCGCGACCAATACAAATTTATTGAAATAAATAGTAAACTACAACGTAGGTTAGCTCATGTCATGAAGTCGTTCCAAGCAGAGAGAGAGAGAGAGAGAGAGAGAGAGAGAGAGAGAAATGGGGTTTAACGTCCACTCAACACAAACTAGGTCATTTCGGGACTAACATAGGGTTTAATTTTATTTCAATAATTCGCTTGCCCGTAGGGGTGTTTAGCAGTGGGAGGATACCGGAGTGCCCGTAGGAAACCCACGAGGTTGAGAAGGTGCCCCTATCTCCATGCCACATACGCTCACACCAGGGCTCGAAACCACAGCCGCAAGCTAGAGGTGACCGGCCAGCTAGAGGTCGAAGCGCGGCACTCTAGACCACTAGGCCATCCCAACCCCCACGTTTCAAGCACTACGGACACATAATGAAATGAATTGAAGATATGTTTTGACGTCCTCCTGTTCTACTCCAACCGCACATAGGCCATGCAATCTGTTATGAGGAAATTTTTGCCCAGACATATCCAATTCCAACTGTCCATTTATTTCAATAAATTTGTATTGGTCGCGGACAACAAGTCAATGGTGTGCTACTGCCTTTTAAACGATACCCCTGCTCATCCACGGGCAACCTAACCGTAGTGCATGGAGCGATCCAATCATCCGTGAAGTCATTTCAATCATATTTGGACCATTAAACATTGGTTTAATATACCGAGGACGGATATAGACATAAAGATGCGATGATTTCGATCCCACAAATCGATTAAATAATTTGCTGCACTTGATATCACATTTATGCCATTAATTATTAAGATTGGTTTATTCAGGTCCAAAGCTCATTTATGGCAATAAACACACCGTAGTGTGACCAGAATGAATCCGTGGTCCAGACAGCACCGGGTAGTTTTTCACTTGGCCGTGTTTTCTCTGATCTCGGTTATTTTTATGTCAGCAGACGTCCCATGATCTATTTTTAGTACTCGGTCTCAAATGTTAGGACATCTTGACAATGGTTAAGCGCAAAAAGTACACGCGAAGGTGATGTTATACATATTCCTACCGAAAAATAAAGTTCTCTTCTGTGATAATTCATCAGCGACGGTCTGCTTTAAATCGAATAGGCCAATGCTAGTTTTCCGATCAGGGCCGTTCAAGATATTTGAGGTTTTGGTACTAGGTTGCGGGGTTAAGAAGGAAAATGTGTCTAGTCGCGAAAGAGAAGGAGAAATCCAGGTCTCGTACGCTAATTGGAACCTAAAAGACCGAAACACTATTGTCTGGGCGCAATTCTCCCGCATGAATCACTTTAACGTCTAGTTTTAGCAATTGTGATAGGTTAAACTCAATCTTGCTTTTAAGTCAAATAAAAATTCCAAATATTCAAAGTATCTTTTACGTACACGTAAATGATCGAAATTTAAAGAATATAGAATTACAAATGAGGAAAGGACGAAATATAATGTCGACTAGTAGAATAACATTTTCATACCCATATATTTATATACTATTCAAAAAAAGTAGGGGATATTCGATTTTGAAGTGTTATTAAAGTCACCTACTGAAACTGACGAAGAAACAAATGACAAAATGAAATGAAGTTCACATTCATCGATTTATTCCAAATGATCGTTAGACTAAGTAAGGCACAGACTGGCCATTATAAGGGTAAAATGATACCAGGGGTCAAAAAGCAAAGTTACCACAGCATCACAACAAAGTCAGTAACGGGTAAATCCTCCTCTGTTTGCCAAACAAGCATTGATCCGACGTGGCATACTCCTAATGAGACGTTTAAGGTCATTTTGGTCCAGATTGTCCCATTCCTGTTGCAACGCAGCAGCAAGTTCTTGGACATTGGCAGGACGTTGTTGACGTTGACGTAACCTCTGTCCAAGCATGTCCCAGACATGCTCGATGGGGGAGAGGTCGGGACGCAGTGCTGGCAAAGGTAATGCGGTGATGTTCTGTTGTTGGAGGTAACCTGTAATGATCCTTGCCCTGTGACATCTTGCGTTGTCATCCTGGAAGATGAAACGACGGCCATGACGTCGTGCGAACGGCACAACATGGACTGCCAAGATGTTGTCCCGGTAGTACTGGCCTGTAACACGCCCTGCAACAACATGTAAAGCCGTTCTTCCAGCAACAGTGATGCCTCCCCACACCATAACAGAACCACCCCAAATCGATCATGTCTGATGACGTTAACGTCTTGGAAGCGCTCGTTTCGACGACGTCACACCCTCCTACGTCTGTCCAAAAAATCAACAGTGAACCTTGACTCATCTGAAAACATCACATTGCTCCAGCGACGATTATCCCATTGTTGACGATCCCTACACCAACGACGTCTTGCCTGAATGTGATGATCTCTCAAACAAGGGATCACGCGAGGACGTCGGGCGCGAAGGTGACCCCTATGCAGTCGATTCCGAATCGTCTGGCCACTCACTCTCACACCAGTGTCTGTTTGAAGACGAGCGCTGATCTGATTTACTGTGATGACACGATTTCTCATGGCCAAGGTACGGATAAATCGATCCTGGGCTTAAGTTGTCGCCCTTGGTCGACCTGAGCGTGGTTTGTCCTGTACAGATTGTGTATCACAGTATCTGGACCATAGCCTGCTTGTGACAGTGTCACAGGATGGGAGAGGCGTGACCGTTTTGGGGAATAAAGAAAACTAAGATACAAAAGAATTAGTTTATACAGTACAATATGAATATACAACATAAAACAATTCTCACAAGTGCGCGCACTAAATGAATTATGACTTAAGAAAATGTCCACCCGTCGGTAAGACCACACTTCGATGATACCATTTATCGGCGACCAGTCATCGACGATACCATTCCAGGAACACACAGTCGACGATACCATTAATCAGCGACTATTCAAAAGATATCATTCCATGAATAAACTGTCCACCCATCGGCAAGACCACACTTCAATGATACCATTTATCGGCGACTATTTGAAAGATATCATTCCATGAATAAACTGTCCACCCATCGGCAAGACCACTGAATAAACTCTCCACCCATCGGCAAGACCACACTTCGATGATACCATTTATCGGCGACCAGTCATCGACGATACCATTCCAGGAACACTGTCGACGATACCATTTATCGGCGACTATTTAAAAAATATCATTCCAAGGATAAACTGTCCACCCATCGGTAAGACCACACTTCAATGATACCATTTATCGGCGACCAGTCATCGACGATACCATTCCAAGCACAATCATCAGTAGGTACCCAAAAGGGGACCTGTAAAATTAGTCAACATTTGTACATAAATTTACTCATACTATACTAACTTAATTACTCACACAAAAATATACAACGATGAGTAAAAACACGAATCATGCACCGAGGAACCCAAGGCAACAAAGTTTAGCATAATTTTACTCACCCAAGTACCTGGTGGCAGTATCGAGTCCTCTGTCAAAATCCATCTCCCAAACAAGCCAGATTGCCCGGCTTATATACCTGTACTACCTGTATGCACGTGCATGGCAGGTAGAAAGTTTGGGCGAGCCTTAATATATTACAGGTAAATAGTTTAGGCGAGCCACGCAGCAGAGTTTGGGCGACCGATAGTGATACTAATGAAATACGACCGTGACACACCTTCCCCCTATTCAAAGTTTTAAATGTAATTTAAAGCAAGTAATACACGGGAGATTTTATTAGAGCCGATGGATTCGACTCAGATAATCAGCCCCAACATTAGCACTACCCTTGATAGCTTCAATTCGGAAGCGATATGGCTGCAAAATTAATGCCCACCGCATTAAACGAGAGTTAGTCATATTAGATCGATTTAAATATATTAATGGCTGATGATCCGTTTCCAGAACAAACTCAACCCCATAAAGATACCTCGTGAATTTCTGAATTGACCAAACAATTGCCAAGCACTCTTTCTCTATCGTCGAATATCTAGTTTCACTATCCTTTAATTTACGACTGGCATAAGCGACTGGCATTCTCACTTCATTTTCAACTTGAAGAAGAATCGCTCCAATGCCATTATCAGAGGCATCTGTCTGCAAAATAAAGACTTCCCTCAAATCTGGCAACCTTAAAACTGGTCCACGTATCAACGATCGCTTCAAGGCTTGGAAAGCATTTTCCTGTTGGGCATCCCACGTAAGTAGGTTGGGCCTACCTTTCTTCGTTAAGTCTGAAAGAGGAACAGCGATCGTGGAAAAGTTTGGAATGAACCGTCTATAAAAACCAACGAGTCCTAAAAATGATCTTACCTGTTTCTTTGTACGAGGACGCTCAGCTTCCTCTATTACCTTTAGCTTATCCCATGTCGGTTCAATGCAGCCTAATCCAACCTTAAACCCCAAACACTCAATCCGATCAAATCCAAGGAAGCACTTCGATGGCTTGACCGTTAAGTTCGAAGAACGCAAACGACGAAACAACGAATCCAGAATGTTGATATGTTCAACCCACGTTTCTGAATACACCGTAATATCATCTATAAAATTATTCACATTTTCTAATCCCAAAAGCAATTTCCGCATCAACCGACTAAAAGTAACCGGAGCATTAACCAAGCCAAATGGCATAACTTTGAACTGAAACAACCCGCGTGGGGTTTGAAAAGCTGTCAGAGGTTTCGCGGTTTCAGCCATGGGAACCTGCCAATACCCTTTTGATAAGTCGAGTTGCGACAAATATCGGCACCCACGTTCCGCCATTCTAGCAAACATATCTTCTGGGTTAGGAATAGGCTCAGAGTCGAAGATGGTTACCCGATTTAAAGCGCGGAAATCAATACAGAAACGATTCGTCTGATCTTTCTTTTTGACAATTACTACTGGAGACGAGTAATTACTATTTGAAGACTCAATTACGTTCATCTCAAGCATTTTATCAAGTTCATCATCAATAACCTGAGTTAATGCAAAAGGGATGGGGTACGGTTTCAAACGTACGGGTACATCCGTGGTGGTGTTAATTTCATGCTCTAGTAAATTAGTGTGCCCAGGTAAATCCGTCAGAACGTCCTGATAACAATTGAGCAAACTAGCTAAACTCTCTCGCTGCTCCATATTCAACTTATCACAGATATGTACTTTATCAATACCTTCTTTACCCGTACCGGGTAACTGGATGGGTTCCGAATCCATTCCGTCATCTTCTACGTCCACCACAGCCGCATTCACCTTGTCCACGTGATTATCTTCCTGTGGCCTTTCCAAATAACGCTTTAGAAGATTACCATGAAATGTCTTAATCTTACCATGTACAGACAATCTATAATCATAATCGTTCAACTTTTCTACTACTGAAAAGGGGCCTCTCCACTGAAGTAATAATTTGTTTGATTTTGTCGGAAGTAAAACAAGAGCTTTATCGCCAACCTCAAAAACTCTACGTTTAGCACGTTTATCGAAATAACACTTTTGTTTTTTGGCACAAACATTTAAATTGTCTCTAGCCATTTCCCCTACCGTCTCCAGTCGCTCTCGTAAGTCTAAAACGTACTGGTAAGTGGTTTTGACTTCCGGATCATCAATGTTCTTAGTCCACAACTCACGCAGAATCATCATTGGACCACGAACCGGCCAACCATAAACCAACTCAAAGGGCGAGTAACCCAAACTCTCTTGGGGTACTTCCCTGTAAGCAAACAGCAGAGCATTTAAATACCGATCCCAATCTTTAGGACGCTCCGCGCACATGCGTTTCAGCATTTGTTTCAACGTTCCATTGAAACGTTCAACTAATCCATTACACATAGGATGATATGGGGTTGTAGTGAGTTGCTTCAAGGAAATCAATCTACTTACTTCCTTCATTAGTGCAGACGTAAATTGGGAGCCCATATCAGTTAACATTTCACGTGGAAACCCTATTCTACCAAACATGTCCATGAGAGCTTCAGCTACCCGCTCGGCCTCGATACTTGGCAGAGCCACAGCCTCAGGATATCGGGTTGCGTAGTCAAGAGTAAGAATGTAACGATTTCCGTTTGTACTAATGGGCTTCAGTGGCCCTATAATGTCAACAGCTACCCGTCTGAATGGCACATCAATAACTGGCATCTTCCCCAGTGGCAATTTCGGTACTCTCCCTTTTGGGATGGTCCTTTGACAAACGTCACAAGATTGACAAAATCTTCGAGTATCTGCATGCACCCCAGGCCAAAAGAATTCGGATAAAACCTTATTTACGGTTCTTTCGATGCCCAAGTGACCCGACATTATAGACTCGTGGGCTATTTTTAATACGGACCGTCTGTACTTACTCGGCACTACCAATTGACAGAACCGGGTTCCATTACCGATTCGGGGTGAATGATACCGTCTGTGAATTAAACCTCGTTTAATTATGTAATGGGTTTCGGAGTCATACTTACCTTTTAATGGTGTTGCCCTCTTAACCAAATCACGAATATTCGCCAACGTATGGTCATTCAATTGTGCCTCTTTAATGGCCTCTGGATCGACTATGTCAATACCACCTTCCACCTTCATCCCTGAATAGCCAGTCTGTCGACTTTGCGCCTGTTGCCTAGTGAGAACTGGCGAAATAATTCGAGACATGTCAGGATCAGAAGGCTCCCGTGCTCCCGCCACGTTGCCTATAATTATGTCATACAGAGGATTATCCATACACCATACTTCAGTTTGACATCGAAAATATGGAGAATCAATAAAAACACAAGCTACAGGTACTTTTATTCTTGTCCCATCGGCAAGAAGACAGGTTTGCTCACGACCCGTATATTGCCCAGTCGGTACGAACTCCCGTCTAACAACTATGCCACTACATCCCGTGTCCCTCAACACCTTCACCATGTGGTTTCCAACCCAACCGACTTGAACGGGCATTCCTGAATCCCTGTACATGTTTGAAGCATAAGAAATCACAGGAGATGACGACACATCACATATGCGATCATAGGAAGGCAAAAAAACATTACAAGACTCGGAACACAAATCGCACGACCTATATACGCCATCCTCGTCGACGTAGCCTCGCGGCGTTTGTCTTGGCCGGGGTGCAGTCCCTGCATTTTGAATCGACGCGACCCTTTGTCGGGCTGGACAATTCGTAGCAATGTGTCCGGGCCTACCGCACCTAAAACACCGCTTATCATTATTCAAGCCTCGGTTGACCTGTGGAATTGGGGTAATAAAATTACGGGACGAATAAGCCTCTTTAGGTACCGCAGCTGTACGGTTACTAAGTGCGGTGGGGCTTATGCAGCGAGCCTCTTTATACTGATCTGCCAGACGTGACATCTGCTCAATGTCTTTGGGAACCCTCTCACCAAAAAACAAAGTCAAATCATGTTCACAAACTTGGAGAAATTGATCCCTGAGGATCAGATCATACAAACCTTCATAAGTAGCCTCTACGGGTGACATCTCAACCCATCGTGATAAGTAACTTCCCAAGCGCACAGAAAACTGAGTAAACGACTCTCCCGCTGCCGGTTTACAGCTACGAAACCGATTCCTAAATCCGCGTTCAGTAAGGTCAAACCTTTTGAGCAAAGCCGTTTTCAATGCCTTATAGTCTTTAGCTTTCTCATTTGACAAAAGAGAATACACGTCCAAAGCTTTGCCTTTTAAAAGAGAACCCAGGTGAATAGCCCACGTTCCAGGCTCCCACGCTTGTACAGCCGCGTACCTCTCAAATCTGCGCAAGTAACTATCCATTTCATCGTGCTCTTCATCAAAGAACGGAATTTTGGGACCCTTGGGTGCAACGTTACCGGTTGCTTGCGATTGATCAAGGAAAGAGGTCGAGCTATTCGCGGTCCTCAGTTCTAGCATGGACATTTCCATTTCTTTTATCTTAAGCAGCCCATGTTCTTTAACCTTAATCTGCTCAGTCCGTTCGCGCTCTACTAATAACTCATGCTCTAGTTTCTCCTTCTCCTTCAAACACTTTTCCTTTTCAAATTGCAAATCAAATGCACGTTTCGCTTTCTCTTCCTCTAATTTCTCTTGCTCCCTTTTGGAAGCCCTTTCTTCGCGCAAAATGTTTTGCTGTTCGGAGATAAAACCCTGTAATTCAATTCCAGACAGTCCCATCGACTCCCCGGTTTCTTTAAGTCTAGACAAAGTATCCATGATAGACCATCGGAGCTCCCAAACTCTACCACGTATACGCCACCACCCGTAATAATACTTGTAAATACGGAAATTAACTTACAGTCTGAAGGCATCGATATCTATTCCACCACTATTTTTTTTTTAAAACAACTTACATTCAAAACAACCTTCGGTACTTGGGTCCCTAAGGACAATGTCCGTTTACAATCTACAATAAACTAAATGCAGAATATTATCTTCCTCATTCCCTTTCACAGTCACATCCCACTTCTGACACCAAATGTCACAGGATGGGAGAGGCGTGACCGTTTTGGGGAATAAAGAAAACTAAGATACAAAAGAATTAGTTTATACAGTACAATATGAATATACAACATAAAACAATTCTCACAAGTGCGCGCACTAAATGAATTATGACTTACGAAAATGTCCACCCGTCGGTAAGACCACACTTCGATGATACCATTTATCGGCGACCAGTCATCGACGATACCATTCCAGGAACACACAGTCGACGATACCATTAATCAGCGACTATTCAAAAGATATCATTCCATGAATAAACTGTCCACCCATCGGCAAGACCACACTTCAATGATACCATTTATCGGCGACCAGTCATCGACGATACCATTCCAGGAACACACTGTCGACGATACCATTTATCGGCGACTATTTGAAAGATATCATTCCATGAATAAACTGTCCACCCATCGGCAAGACCACTGAATAAACTCTCCACCCATCGGCAAGACCACACTTCGATGATACCATTTATCGGCGACCAGTCATCGACGATACCATTCCAGGAACACTGTCGACGATACCATTTATCGGCGACTATTTAAAAAATATCATTCCAAGGATAAACTGTCCACCCATCGGTAAGACCACACTTCAATGATACCATTTATCGGCGACCAGTCATCGACGATACCATTCCAAGCACAATCATCAGTAGGTACCCAAAAGGGGACCTGTAAAATTAGTCAACATTTGTACATAAATTTACTCATACTATACTAACTTAATTACTCACACAAAAATATACAACGATGAGTAAAAACACGAATCATGCACCGAGGAACCCAAGGCAACAAAGTTTAGCATAATTTTACTCACCCAAGTACCTGGTGGCAGTATCGAGTCCTCTGTCAAAATCCATCTCCCAAACAAGCCAGATTGCCCGGCTTATATACCTGTACTACCTGTATGCACGTGCATGGCAGGTAGAAAGTTTGGGCGAGCCTTAATATATTACAGGTAAATAGTTTAGGCGAGCCACGCAGCAGAGTTTGGGCGACCGATAGTGATACTAATGAAATACGACCGTGACAGACAGACTGAGAAACATTCATCGCCGCGCCGCAACCGCCTGTGTTGTGCCGATCTGTAGCATGCCAAGGGCACGTAACCTTTCATTTTGGGTAAGCCGACGCATATCAAAATTTGTTTTCTGGTCACTAAAACAATTAAACTGATGTTTCCACCCTGGAATTCAATGCTACAATGACTGTAACATTCAGAGTCGTGCAAATCTTGGGTTGGACCCCCATGATGATCCCAAGCATCACCTGCATTCCATGCGGTAGCTATTGGTGCGTTTGGGCGTCATATGTAACTGGAAATGTTTCTTCTGTTAGGTTCTATAGTGACTTTTTTCGTAGTCATTTGCATATTTTAGTATTATCCCCCTAAAATCATATATCCCCTACTTTTGAATAGTATATCATGTGTACAAATGTATGTAGTGATAATGTGCTGTCTTTTGATAAAACAAAACTTAAATTACTATTCTATAAAGAAGACCGACTTTCGTAAACGTAGCAATTTCTATTAAACCGCAGACCATTCCCTGGACGACTTAAACACCAGAAATGCTATTCAAGAATTTTGCCGCTCAGAGATTTAACATCGGATATTTGGCAATCACCTTAAAAGGCAAATGGACAAAAAACCAACACCATCGGAGAATATATACCAACTCATAACTATAGCAGAAATATATTCATTGCGGCGATTTACGAAAATAGATAGCACGATATTTATAAAGCGGATCCATACAATATTTAGAAATGGTTTTATATAAGGAAGAACGTAATCCTTCGTCAATCGGAACTTCGAGCATTGTTTTCTTCCAAACAGAAAAAGAGATTTTAGGGATTCGGACAGACTTTTGATACACAATTTCCATTGTCTACAAAGAAGCATGTTAGTGGAGGGAAAGAATCTGAAAAAAAACCTTGTATGAAGCTCTGGGATATTGTTTCTCCAAATTGAAGTATAAGTAATCTCGTTAGGGAAATTTAGCGAATATATTTCGAACGTCTCCATATTGTAATTTGAAACTTTAAGAGAACAAATAGGCCATATTATCGCATTTTGCCGTTTTATTTGCATACTTAAACCTACTTTTATTTACTTGTGAAATCTGGACCTGTTTTATGTACACCACCCTAAACACCCAAAACAGTCCGAGGAAGACTGGTCTTCATTTGGTGTGGAATATTGGCCCTTACTCAACATTGGCCACCAATACCATAAGCTTTAATTAAGGTACCTTTGGAAAGTGGATCACAACGAAAGACAGCCACCCATGCGTAGTATTTTATACAATATCTTAATAAAACGAATAGTTCCGACTGAATGTTATTGTTTTATATCATGTATTTTTCTTTCCCCAGTGGCTTATTTCTGTTATTTACGGAAGCCCATAAGGGTCAATCAAATGAAAAAAAAAATTCTGACTATCTTGTAATTACAAGATAGGCTATCTTGTTATTACAAGATAGCTATCTTGTTATTACAAGATAGCCTAAGATAACCTATCTTGTAATTACAAGATAGACTATCTTGTTATTACAAGATAGCTATCTTGTAATTACAAGATACCGAGATGCCAATTTAAAGGTCACCATACACCGATTTCATGCTCCCATAAATACCACTGCCTTCATACACCCACCAACTGCATATTTATATCATGACTCATCAATTTTAATACGCTCTTTGAAGCCACAGAACGCTATTTCTATTTTTCAAGCTTCTTTAAATTTTGATTTTTGAAAAGTAAGTAAGGAAAGGGATATTCTGAGAAACGGACCCTCCATCAATGAAATGAGCTGACTGACATAGCGTTTAAAAGCAGATTATTTATAGCTTGCGGTATCTCCTGATGTATACAATGTTTTGAGAGGGATTTGAAGCAAAGGTTTGATAGATTAATTAGCTTGAATATATTTTTAGCCCAAATATATCATCAAATCACACAGTATCTTTAAGGAGAACATGAAATCAATGTATCATAAATGCTATTAATGAGGGAATGAAGTTAATGAGAGTATGAATAGTATTTAATGAGGGCACAACCTGGTGATGCCGACCCCGTGACATACAAAAGGGGGATTCGAAAGCACGTCAGTTGACTCAATGACAGGCTTTTAAGATAAAGCACGCACGTGCTAACAAATCGACCTGCCAACCCTCCAGCTCAACGAAGTATTATTGTATGTTACGGGATCGGCATCATCAGGTTGTCAGTCCTCAGGGTTCCTCCAACTGCTAAACAGAGAGGGGTATATGGTTTAACGTCCACTCGACACAAACTAGGTCATTTCGAATCCCCATTTGTACGTGACAAGGAGTAGGATCGCCTGTCCATCCTCGCCTGTCCACCGGTTCCTCCAACTGCTAAAGAGAGTGAGGGGAGGTGTAACGTCCACTCGACACAAACTAGGTCATTTCGCGACTAACATATAGTTTAATTTCAATAATCGCTTGCACGTATGGATCTTTAGCAGTGGGAGGAAAGCAGAGGACCCGGAGAAACCTCACGATGTTGGACAGGCGATACTACTCCTTGTCGCGTACAACGGGGGATTCGAAATCACGCCAGTTGACTCAATGACAGGCTTTACGATACAGTGCGCATGTGCTAACAAATCGACCTGCCAACCCTCCAGCTCAACGAAGTATTATTGTATGTTACGGGATTGGCATCATCAGGTTGTCAGTCCTCCGGTTTCCTCCAACTGCTAAACAGAGAGGGTGTCCACTAGGTCATTTCGGGACTAACATATGGTTTAATTTTATTTCAATAATGCACTTACGCGTAGGCGTCTTTAGCAGCGGGAGGAAAGAGGAGGACCCGGAGAAAACCCACGATGTTCGACAGGCGACCCTACTCCTTGTCACGTACAACAGGGGTTTCGAAACCACGCCAGTTGACTCAATTACAGGCTTTGTGATACTGCGTGCACGTGCTAACCATTCGCCATCCAACCCCACCCCACTTCTAAAGACCCCTACGCGCAAACGAATTATTGGAATTAAATTAAACCATATGTTAGTCCCGAAATGACCTATACACTTTGGCTTATAACTATTCGATAAATCAGTGTGGGACGACCTTGAAATACAAGAAAACTAATTTGGCTATCTTGTAATTACAAGATAGTCAGAAGGCTTTGGCTATCTTGTAATAACAAGATAGGCTATCTTGTAATTACAAGATAGGCTATCTTGTAACTACAAGATAGCTATCTTGTAACTACAAGATAGCTATCTTGTAATTACAAGATAGTCAGAATATTTTTTTTTCATTTGATTGACCCTTATGGGCTTCCGTAGTTATTTCTATTTACGTTACAGGTTGAATATCTCCTTGTGTTTATAAGGCTGTAAAATGGATATCACGTAAACCTACCCAAAGAGCAATACCATGTAAATAAGATGTGATGTATGTAAACAATGCAAGTCCACATTTAATCTATATTACTGTTTATATAGAAGTTACCTAAGGAATAATATAACGTTTTGCGTCATAGCGTATATTCTGAAAATCCTTCCCCACATAATCATATTTAAACATATGTATTCCCAATTTGCCTCCCACTCGATATATGAAAGACTGAAAAAAGGAAACATTGTCCTGAAAGGCGACTTCATTGTTTTTGGTCAGTTTAAACGCAATATCTTCAGTTTCAGATCGATGCAGTACTTCCGGTATCGATGTTTGATTAGTACTGCAGCGCAACGATCTAGATCGGTGGCGTTACCGTCGTACCCGATTTTGCTATGGTTCGTCACTTGGCAATCGGTAAAATATATAATAAAGCCCCAGTCACACCTTCCCGGTATCTGGCAACGATGAACATTCCGGGAGCAACTGTGGGTATCCGTTGCGAGACCGTGGGGACTCCGGGCGATGTGGCGCGAACTGTAATGTGTTTAAAACTACCGGGACGAACAGTTCAAACGATACCAAAAGAGCAATCCGAGGTGGTATCTTAACTACCACGAGTTACCCTTGCTTCACCGGAAAAGACCACAGCGAACCGTGGTGAACCTGGTCAAACCTTGACAAAAAGTATGTACGGGGATGTACCGTTGCAAACCGTGGCAATAAACGCAGTAGTATCAGCGCCTGTCGTGGCTCCACCGAGACTACGCCGAATTTGCTTCTGGTTTCCCGTGACCTACGGCTTAACACGGTTCACCCCGGTTACGCGACGGTCTCGCCACGGATCCCCACGGTTGGGTCCTGTTTACTCACAGTGACCGGGATCAAATACCGGGAAGTTGTGAATGTGACTTTTGATACAAAATTACTCGGTTTGTGTTACATGTGCATTACGAAATGACTTAGTTTATGTTTCTTGAGCGTGTGATTGTCAGATTCTCCATTATAATACTTGAATTACTATTGGTTACAAATGGAGGGTGCTCCAATTTCAATTTTATTTAGTAATGCTATCTCTCCCTGGATATATAAAAGTAATGCGATAGAATTATCAATTCCTGGTATGAGGATGTTCTCACGTGGAGCAAAGCCCGATAAATGAATACTAAAAGAATAAGTATAAAGTGTCGCCATGAGGAAACAATAAGACAAGTTAAATGTGGTGTAAGACTTTATGGCTGGAATCATAAAGTCTACTTTGACCAGGGCCCATTGTAGAAAATAGCGCTCGAGTGCATTCAAAGTAGAGGTCCTAGATTTCACTGGTTCTCCGAAGAAAAGTTCTTTTAAGTATACAAATCATGTGTAAAAAGAGCCCATGTTCCTTGTTTGAAAGTTTCAGATCAAAATATTGGACCTTTTGGAATTAATCTTGACACAGGTTAAAGGGTTTTAGTGAGCTTGCTTTGATCTTTTCATCGAGTGACCCGATGAATGTAACTATGAAATATAGTTTTAAAATGTTGACAAGATTTAATTAAAACGCAGCAAAAAACAACCCCCACCCCCTAAAAAAACAAAAAACAAAAAAAAAAAAACAAAACAGAAAGCGTACAGAAGCGTTGTTACTGTGCGCGTTTCAGATATATAGTCAAGCTTATCCAGACACAAAGTGACTGTATCACAGAGCTAAAGATTGTCAATTGCTTGTAACTACTGTCTTGCATCCTGGGTTCGAATCTAGTGGTGTAAGAGGAAAGATCTGTCACTGAACAGCGTCTAGAGTCTAGAATGTACGCGTGCACGCAAACGAATCATTGACACAATTACCTTCATAGTCATATCGAATGCTCGTGTTCATTCAATCTGATTAAAACATAGTTCCTATTTCATTTCGTTTTTATAGTTCAAAGTTTCGTTTGACTTGCCTTTACCACACCAGAGTCTGGAAGGGATGTTATCAATGACATGTTCTAAATGATATGAGGGATTAGCCAATGAAACGGTCTGCTACGGCTACTTTTCGGACTTTTGATGCACAGAATTGTGTGTAAACCGTTAGAAACTTCAGCGCTGATTGATTGATTAATGCCTGACGTCATAGGACCTAAATCCGCGCGATTGACCCCTGGCGTGAACCCCCACTATAAGTTGTCAGATCTTCATCTAGCGTAGACCATCGAATGTATATAAAAAAAAAAACGAAACGAAATATAGATTGTATTTTTATCAGATCGATCTTCATTATCGCGGTAGGTGAACCAATTTGAATGTCTGTTAAAATTTCTCCTTTATACCAACCAGCCAAATGATGTGACAGCTTTGATTCAGGTGAGTTAGTTCTGTATTTCAGTAAGATAGATTGTTTTGATCTATCGCGAGACGGTTAAAGCTTTTCAAGTGCAATGAAAACAATTTGTTTCTTCTTTGACTTTATTAATTTGACTACATAAATTAAGACAATCCATCGGTAGCTCTGTCGATGTTCATCAAAATCATTTATTTGTGTACTAGGATTTTCAATAATAAGCTGAGTGTCGTTAAGTGGCGATTGTATACTATTGATAGCACTAAAAGATCTCCTAACAATCGGAAATGTAAATAAGAATAATCTTCAATAGAAGGCTTAATGTCGCCTTGCCTACGTACATACGTACATGCTATCGAGCCCTTCACGTAATACCCCGCACTAAATTCGATTGGGTACATGCGCAGCTTGTGAGCCTATCAGTTTCCTTCGTTAAAAATATCGGTACGATTATCAAATCTCGCGCTTCTAGCTAAAACGTCTATGCATGTGGCAATCGAGTTGCAAAGTTCGACAATCGACAATGTCAACGTAGCTGGAAATCATAGCTGATAAACAAAGGATTTCCTTCCGCTTCAAATGCCCTTTTTGGGGTGTTTTCCGTGAGTTTCTCAGTTAAGAAAAAATAATAATGATAAAAAAAACAACAACTTTCAACGGCTGTAAACTCCTCTGTTTTTCTATGGAGGCAGCCATGGTTGTTTACAGTGTGTTATGTGCCACGACCTCTGATTGGACAATGCTAATTAGTCACGTGTAAACAAACGGGCGCAAAAGTTCAGGAATTGCTGAGTATTGAAGCAACGGCTAGATGTTGTAAAACTCGCGGACGTTGCTTAAGGAACATAGGCAGATTTAGCTCTTGAATAATGCCTCCTTCATTTTGAGTTTGGTTTCTCTTTAATATCAAGGGAAGTATGTTTTATATTGGTCTAATTTGAACGGAATGTGATAAGAAATATAATAAATTTATCTTCTTGTTGAATGAACTAATGACTCTTTAAACGAAAATTATTCCGGGCCAAAGTGATTTTGTTGCCTTATTATATATACTAAGGTACAATTCACCTACTTGTAAAAGCTCAGAATCCGGTTCTTTCTGGTGTTAATCGAATATAAATTGATCAATATCATGTAAATTATTTTTGTTAAAAGGTTATGTTTGATTTAATCAAGATTCGCATTAATTTTTCACTTCGTTTATTGGTAATTTTGTGATATTATTAACTTAGATATAAAAAGGCAAATATTTTTCTTCTGGCCGAAATGCCCGTAAACATTTTGTCTATTTATAGGAAGTCAAAAAAAATAAAAGCAGCTGTAAAACCGGATTATATTAAATGGAGTGATTGATATAAATGAATAAAATTAAAAAGGACTTAATCCATATTTATATGGATATTGATTATAGCCTAGAGATTGTATGTGTGATTGGGAGTGGTGGTCTCATAGTGCCAAATCAACCTCCAGGATTTAATCAACTCCAAACATCTGTTACTCAGGCCAACTAAGCGAAATATTCAGGGAAGATAACTCATCACGAATATAATTTGTGCCACATCGGAAACGCATTGTTCACTAACAATAGTTTCAAAAAGTTTATCTTATTTTAATTCTGTATAATTCTGTATCGTTTTTATTTGTTCGCTTTAAGTAGGAATGACCTATTAGATGAATTGCACGCAGACCACTGATGAGTGTTACGTGACTTAACACTACATAGTCTCGATCAATTCAACCAAAGGTGTGTACAGTATTTTAATAATTAGTTTGGATAATAATGACTATAATTTAACGTCCGACTGGGCTAATGAAGACGGGCATACGCCACACAGTGTGGAATTTGGGAGGAGGGGGATTTTGCACGGCAACGGTGCTACGGTCTAGTTTTATATCGAATTCCAACTACGAAGGGTTATTTTACGTGCATACGCGGTTCGTTGCATATAGACAATTATTCGTTGCACGGTGCCAGACCCTCCGTTACCCTCCGTTTGACAACGACGAAAAGGTGGAACCGCGTCGGAAACCACGGAGAACGCAGCGATCGAACACGGATTCTCCAGGTTAGCGAACCAATGTCTTACTTACTGAGTCACCGTGACTTCGCTGGTCCTATGGAATTACTTCCAATAATCTATCTGAAAAAAGAATCAATGAAGGGTTCTTTTTTATTTGTAGTTGTAGTGAATACATATTGACGGTCTTGGAAAGTGAAAGTAGTGATGTTTCAGCATGAAACACTAATGTTTTTATCTACAACCAGTGGACTGCACGTGATCCGTCCATTGCATCAACAACTCTGATTTTGGTATGAAATTATCGTCACTTTAAAATAAACTTATCCTACAGTATCGGCACACAATCCAAAAACCATATACATGTATTAAAAAAAATGTCTTTTTTGTGGTATTTGATTAAATCCATTGTGCTCGTTGCTATGCATTCATTTATATTTTTTGTACACGGCAATACATATTCTAAGAAAAACTAAAAACATGGATGGTGATAGATCCGTTATAATATATAATGCTCGAAAACAAAAAATCGATTCTTTGAAACTGATTTAATAAGCATTCTCGTATAGATACTACAGTATCTAAGAACAAGAAAAGGGCTAAAGTTGTGCGTAATTCATAAGTCCACAAAAACAAAATTGAGGATGCCAGTGCAATAAGGTGAACAAGTGCCAATGTTTTTAAATAAGTTCATTTCATATTTTAAAAAATAAATCTATTTTTAACTGATTTTTTCAACATCATGTTCATGAAAAAAAAAACACAACACAATTTATATGGAAAACAATCACTGGTTTATACACATATAACACGGCGTTTCGACGTTTGATAACGATAAGAGGATACTTGTCGAAACGTCGTGTTATATGTGTATAAACCAGTGGTTGTTTTCCATATAAATCGTGTTGTGTTTTTTAATGTGCTCAATCACTAAATGCCACTCAGGGATTATATCTTGTTCATGTCTGACGTCATAGTGTATGTCAATTTTAGTGTTCTGGTATAAAATATGCAGATAGTGTGTAATGACACTTATCCACATTATTGCACTATTATCCATCATTTTTGTCTTGTCCCTACGTCACAGTTCCAAGACAATTAACCGTCTTAACACCTTTGTTTTTCAGTGGTAAACTTGACAGCTTATCGGACATTGGTGCCGCCCCGTGTGGTGGACGACATTTCCTTTTATTTATAATTAAAACTATTCATCATATCGAAGGAAAGTCACTCCATTTAACTGTTAAGCAATATGGCTACAGATCACCAATGATTTCCCCAATGAGTTTACGGTTCATTCTCGCCTTTTGGACTGGCTCGAATTTTACCCCAAATTTTCGTTGGGTAGAACGCTTTCTACCACAGATGGAACAATATGTGACGACCTGTTGCCCAAAAACACACATGAGGTTCATCATGAAAAAACTTGAGATACACAAACGTCTTGTATTTTTCCACCACAAAATCACGAACATTCACCAAAAACTGGCAGAAAATAAATACATGTATTCAAGCATGTATTTTTTCAATTCTACACCAAAAAATCAAAAGACATCGCCATATAGCTTTGGTCCTTGTCTGACCATTTCAATATCAGTAGACGATGTTGGCAAGAGGGAACACATTTCCAGGCAAAACCTAGACCGACCAAATAGGGGCATCCAAGGGATACCCCTGGTTTCCAATGTATCCTTTTTTGTTTTTTTATCACTGGTTTTAGGTGTATGGCTCTTTCATGCACAACCAAACATATTTTATCTTGCAAAACTGGTGCAATGTTAAACAGTTATTTTTGTTGGGGCCCTAGGGCTCCAAGCAAATGGGTAGCCAAATACAAAGGAATACCATTTAAGGGCATCGATGCATCACTTAATGTGATATACTATTTTCTCCGACCACTTCCTTGTTATTCCCTTGTAACAACAATTGGAATAAACGCATGGACAATTAGTGGCTATATATAGTAACAGCTTTAGGAGACGATCATATTGAGTTATTTACCTAGCCGTTCAACTAAACACACCACCATAAAAATTATCAATTTACAAGCTTTATAGAGTAAACTAATGTGTTCAGTCGGACTATCACGTATGATTTTTATCTTAATCACTTGGGAAATGATGATTCTCCATTTTTCGCAAAACGCTTTGAGGGATGGAAAACAAACACGTGAACTATAGTAGAGTATTATCATCTTCCCAAAGCGTCAGTTGGAGTCTTTATAATAGACCCTGTGATCTGGCTGGTGGGGGTGAGGGTCGAATGGTTAGCACGTGCTAAGAATTTACCCAAAACTTGTTCACCTTCTTGTAACTGAAATATTGTCCTTAATAAAAAAACCTTTGTTGTTTTAATGTATCAAATACATCGATAAGAAACTTTGTACAAGGTTTTGTGTTTCTGGATCAAGGACATTTCTCATAAACTGAGATTGAAACTTTTGAGTAAACTTTTAAATCTGAAAAGAATTTATGAACTTGTTTTTAAGTCAGAGTGTTTTTTTCATGGATGGCTATGGAGATCGACTTCCCGAGTTCAATATTTATGGTAACGGGTTGGTAACCCCTGACCAAAATTCAAGTAAAATTCGATCAGTCTAATATGAGCAGGAACTATTTGGGATTACATATTAATAAAACCAAACGATTTTGTTAGGACATGTAGATAGAACTGATTTTCTGTTCAATGTTCGATAGTTTACGCCAAAACCCGCCAAAATGAGAGAGAGAGAGAGGGAAATGGGGTTTAACTTCCACTCAACACAAACTAGGTCATTTCGGGACTAACATATGGTTTAATTTTATTTCAATAATTCGCTTGCGCGTAGGGGTCTTTAGCAGTGGGAAGAAACCGGAGGAAACCCACGAGGTTGAGAAGGCGCCTCTATCTCCATGCCACATACGCTCACACCAGGGCCGAAACCACAGCCGCAAGCCAGAGGAGACAGGCCCGCTAGAGTTCGAAGCGCGGCACTCTAGATCACCAGCCCCCCCCCCCCAAAGAAAATGAAATAAGGATCAACGTCCTAATGCCCGCATGCTACTATGCCAAATCTCGACCGTCAAGCAATCTGATTAAAATACAGATCCTATTTCCTTTCGTTTTATAGATCTGAACGTGACCTCTCGCTATAACTTGTTAGATCTACATGCAGTGTAGGCCATCGTAATTATAAAAACCGGAACGAAATATAGATCTGAATTTCAATTAGATTGACCGTCAAGAGTTCTTCTGTGTATACGTGACCTCGCTTTTTCGTCCCATCCGAACGACTATACGTTGTCTCTTGCCAGACCATCCGCCCCCACCACCAAACAAGGGGAACCACAGCGAAAAACACGTTCTTGGCCAACAGCGAGATCGGACACGGGACAACCATGTTAGCGAGTCTTTCTTCCCAAGTCATGGTGGCTCTCCTTCGAAGGTACAAAAAAAAAAAAAAAAAAAAAAAAAAAATAAAAATAAAAATAAAAAATAAAAATAAATGAATATACATCGGCGCTATATTTGGAAATGCCAATGGCATCCCACCTCCAATCGGCATGACGCTACGGCTGGAGATATTTCAAAACTTTAAAAGGTTTAGGCTCTTTAAATTAATGTTTTAGCGATAATAGATGGTTATGTGCCTACTTTAAATACCCAAGAGATAATTTATTCATATTATTTTATTGAAACACCAGGACTATATTCATTTATATACATATACATTATTGCTCTTATATATTGCATGAAAACATTAATTTCATGTAAGTGGGTATTGCACGTGTGATGATATTTTTTGATTTTATAATAATCGTGCTATTCCCTGATGCATTTAGCTGGAGCCATAAAGTACAAAAAACTGTCGACTATGGATATAAAATCAAATTAACGCAAACGGGAAACATTAAAATGGCTTCATCTGGAAAAAAAAATCACAAATTTATTGACCTTGACAATAACTGGAATAAACAATGTCCATGCGGGTATTAATATCGAGGTTCTGTAGGAAGGTGTGATGTTGTGTTGTGATTCAAGCATGGCTGTATTATATTTTCTAACTTTTCTATACCAAATCAGTCGCCATTATTGTAATATATACCAACGTATCAACTGAAGGAAAACATGTAAAAGGCGTGTACATGTACATGGAAACTCAGCACCGGCGCCATAGACCATACCTTGTAATAGAACAAGTTTAATAAATCCAGAGTATATTTCCAATATACATATCTTTGCTGCGGTTGATCTGCAATAAAGGTTTGAAGAAGCCGGAAGTGAGGCAAATAATTTAAACCAGTTACTGTTACATATTCGGTACCCCCAGTGGTCTCATTCCGTTTTACTAGGATATTCAAGTATTTAAATTTTCTGCCCTTAATCGCAGCTTGATTCTGCGATCCGAACAAAACAGTTCACCTCTTTGTTTACGTTCACGACAATATGGCGGCTTGTTCGCTCGATTATGACAAAGTTTGCAAAAAGTTTAAAATACAAGAACTGGCATGTGCACAAAAAGGTGTTTTGAAACATCTTTTCGACAGGAAAGATATTTTTATGTCAGTTCTTATGTATTTAACGATTTTTTGATCGGACGATAAAACTAGCACACTTATCAAGGGCAGATAATTTAAATACGTGTCTCCCCCATGGATAAACCCAGGGGTTAGTAGGGTGGAACAGAAAGAGACCAATGGGGATACTGAGTATGTTATTGCTACCAACTGATACAGGGAACGATAACAGCTACACGGACGATTTTCACTACCGCTATCTACTTCAGTTTGTATCAATAAATTCCCCCCCCCTTATTTTTGTCACTTCCCCATCTGAATGTTGAAATTATATCTGAAATGTGTTTACCAGTTCTATCAAATATGTATAATTGGTAGACACCAATATTCCAGCAACAGCATGGGTGTTACTTAATAACGAGACCTTTAGATTATTAGATTCTACGCGTTTTGTTTTAATGATCTTATAAATTTTAGCACATAAAGAATGTCAATGGTACCCTATCAAGCATGGTTGTTAATTTACTGCAGAAATGACCAACAACGGTTTTCAGATAACAGCAGGGGCTTACGCTTACAGACCCCCATCGCCGTACTAAAATACTGAAAATACTGTTATCCTGACAATAAACTATGAAGCTTACTGTAAATATTTCTGGATAAACTAAAAACTGATCATTATTTGAGTGTCGTGGACATCTTTGTCGTGGAACTAAAAGGATTTAACATGTAAGCGTATGTATATACAGAATTTGGTAAACAAAGGTTTTATGACGGTTCTATTAATCACTAACAAGAGCGTTGTTTTGTCAATAGGAGCCAAAATATCACACCCCTCCACTCTCTTGTTGGTGATAAGTACCCCCCCCCCCTGTCTTTTTACGTTTCGTTGTCCTAGTGATGCGTACTGTGTTTTTCCCTTTCACTTTTGTGAAAAAACTATTAACCTTGTAACTTAATTAACCTCGATGAGTTTGCTATAGAATGTGGATTCACTTATTTGATTCATTGAAAAGTTGTTGTGGGAGTATAAGTTTCAGACAATTAGATAGAGCTAGTCTCCTTTAACCAACCATATCAATTTGATCTGGAGACTGAAATCGGATTGATCGAATTCCAGTAAGGCAGATAACAAAATGGTAGACAAAGGATCTATATACTTTGTTATCCTACACGTTCTTGTTGAGGAAATCTTTTCCATTTCAATCTAAAAAGGCACGTATTATGAGAAACACGTCACCTAAAGACGTTCAAATGTGTCAGTTATCTGTCATACTGTGGCATAATTCCGCCTTAAAGATTGCTCTGACCCTTGACTTCGTTTCAATCGGTCATGCTTGCTAAATCTTTTGCTTGACATATTCCTCTGTTTATATGAAAAGAAAAGGTGACAATAAAACATCGAGGGTGTCCTAGTGTGGATAGCAAGTCTAAAAAGTTCAAATTTCCTTATCCTTATTATAGTGACGCGTTAGGTGGCAAGTCAATTTAAAGAGTCCTATAACCAATAGCTAGATATAGCTACTTCGTGCCGTTGCACAACTCTGGATTTATGAGGCTTTTGTCATTCTTAAATATACACGCAAATAACATCTCTAAAGGAATTGAATCTCAAGCATATTCACAATATTCGACATTAAAACACGAATAAATGTTGGTCTATTTAAAGATGCATGATGTAAGAGCTGCCTTTTGCAGATCTTGTTATAAACTACTATTTAGACATTTAATAACATGACAAGACCATAATCAACGTCCACTGGATACACGAGTCTCGTTTGTCCAGTGTCGATATTACGATAATAAACATTCGAGGCGACATCTGCCTACACGCACAACTCAGCTTAGAATAAGGGTAATCGAATAAAATTTTCAGCATTTTCATTTGTTATTATCTATCTTTCAACGATTATATCAAGAACTCTTAGCTCTTTATCTAAATGTTACATAATGTATCTTTAATTAATATTTGTGTTTTTATCTCATCGTCAAAATATGGGTTTATCATGTACTGTATTATATTTGAAGACAAAATGGAGATTTACGCCGTTATCTCTATACTGTAAGAGACCATTCGCATTGAACCGTTTTGGTGAAAGAGGAAAAACAGGTCAGTGCGTCACTGGTATGTCAAATCGTACTCCCAATGTAGACGGGACTAGCCAGGAGTAAACAACTGCCATTGAATTTGGACTGCTCACGTATTTCGCAAATATAATATTTATCATTTGAAACAATTTTGTCCGTTTTATGTTCCAAAGAATAGAACATTTGCTCCTTTAAAAATCATGTTCGTGTTTTATGTATTTCCGATAGCAATCTCGGATGTTGTAGCAGACAATAAGTTTCGGGTTGTCATGGAACAAATGATTGCAATCAGTATGGGTTTCCAATCTATGCAACGCATCATGGCCTATTTCCGTTATCAGTATAATGACATTTGTAACAACTGTTTTTATGTCAGAACTCTAAGACCAAAAGAAGCCATTAAGGTGATTGCAATATGTCGCCAACTAATTAACTATAAGAGTCTTGATACTCATCCTCGAGAACAATTACGAACTTTCTGTACTATACCGCATACGTTATCTGGACCGAAAACGTACGTGACCGTTTTGTTCCAAGACAACAAGCATATAATTTAACTACATCACAGTAACTGAGACCGCGCGATATATGGGTACAAGGTACACACAATATCATGTTGGGGCCATATCAAATACACCGATAAGAAACTTTGTACTAGGTTTTGTGTTTCTGGATCAAGGACATTTCTCATAAACTGAGATTGTAACTTTTGAGAAAACTTTGAAATCTGAAAATACTTTATGAACTTGTTTTTAAGTCAGAGTGTTTTCATGGATAGCTATTGAGATCGACTTCCAGAGTTCAATATTTATGGCAACGGGTTCGTAACCCCTGACCAAAATTCGAGTAAAATTCGACCAGTCTAAAATGAGTAGGAACTATTTGGGATTACATATTAATAAAACCAAACGATTTTGGTAGGTCATGTAGATAGAACTGATTTTCTGTTCAATGTTCGATAGTTTACGCCAAAACCCGACGTTACAAAGAAAATGAGAGAGAGAGAGAGAGAGAGAGAGAGAGAGAAATGGGGTTTAACGTCCACTCAACACAAACTAGGTCATTTGGGACTAACATATGGTTTAATTTTATTTCAATAATTCGCTTGCGCGTAAGGGTCTTTAGCGGTGGGAAGAAACCGGAGGAAACCCACGAGGTTGAGAAGGCGCCTCTATCTCCATGCCACATACGCTCACACCAGGGCCGAAACCACAGCCGCAAGCCAGAGGTGACAGGCCCGCTAGAGTTCGAAGCGCGGCACTCTAGATCACTAGCCCCTCCCCCCCCCTCAAAGAAAATGAAATAAGGATCAACGTCCTAATGCCCGCATACTACTATGCCAAATATCGACCTTCAAGCAATCTGATTAAAATACAGATCCTATTTCCTTTCGTTTTATAGATCTGAACGTGACCTCTCGCTATAACTTGTTAGATCTACATGCAGTGTAGGCCATCGTAATTATAAAAACCGGAACGAAATATAGATCTGAATTTCAATTAGATTGACCGTCAAGAGTTCTTCTGTGTACACGTGACCTCGCTTTTTCGTCCCATCCGAACGACTATACGTTGTCTCTTGCCAGACCATCCGCCCCCACCACCAAACAAGGGGAACTACAGCGAAAAACACGTTCTTGGCCAACAGCGAGATCGGACACGGGACAACCATGTTAGCGAGTCTTTCTTCCCAAGTCATGGTGGCTCTCCTTCGAAGGTACAAAAAAAAAAAAAAAAAAAATAAAAATAAAAAATAAAAATAAATGAATACACATCGGCGCTATATTTGGAAATGCCAATGGCATCCCACCTCCAATCGGCATGACGCTACGGCTGGAGATATTTCAAAACTTTAAAAGGTTTAGGCTCTTTAAATTAATGTTTTAGCGATAATAGATGGTTATGTGCCTACTTTAAATACCCAAGAGATAATTTATTCATATTATTTTATTGAAACACCAGGACTATATTCATTTATATACATATACATTATTGCTCTTATATATTGTATGAAAACATTAATTTCATGTAAGTGGGTATTGCACGTGTGATGATATTTTTTTGATTTTATAATAATCGTGCTATTCCCTGATGCATTTAGCTGGAGCCATAAAGTACAAAAAACTGTCGACTATGGATATAAAATCAAATTAACGCAAACGGGAAACATTAAAATGGCTTCATCTGGAAAAAAAAATCACAAATTTATTGACCTTGACAATAACTGGAATAAACAATGTCCATGCGGGTATTAATATCGAGGTTCTGTAGGAAGGTGTGATGTTGTGTTGTGATTCAAGCATGGCTGTATTATATTTTCTAACTTTTCTATACCAAATCAGTCGCCATTATTGTAATATATACCAACGTATCAACTGAAGAAAAACATGTAAAAGACGTGTACATGTACATGGAAACTCAGCACCGGCGCCATAGACCATACCTTGTAATAGAACAAGTTTAATAAATCCAGAGTATATTTCCAATATACATATCTTTGCTACGGTTGATCCGCAATAAAGGTTTGAAGAAGCCGGAAGTGAGGCAAATAATTTAAACCAGTTACTGTTACATATTCGGTACCCCCAGTGGTCTCATTCCGTTTTACTAGGATATTCAAGTATTTAAATTTTCTGCCCTTAATCGCAGCTTGATTCTGCGATCCGAACAAAACAATTCACCTCTTTGTTTACGTTCACGACAATATGGCGGCTTGTTCGCTCGATTATGACAAAGTTTGCAAAAAGTTTAAAATACAAGAACTGGCATGTGCACAAAAAGGTGTTTTGAAACATCTTTTCGACAGGAAAGATATTTTTATGTCAGTTCTTATGTATTTAACGATTTTTTGATCGGACGATAAAACTAGCACACTTATCAAGGGCAGATAATTTAAATACGTGTCTCCCCCATGGATAAACCCAGGGGTTAGTGGGGTGGAACTGAAAGAGACCAATGGGGATACTGAGTATGTTATTGCTACCAACTGATAGAGGGAACGATAACAGCTCCACGGACGATTTTCACTACCGCTATCTACTTCAGTTTGTATCAATAAATCCCCCCCCCCCTATTTGTGTCATTTCCCCATCTGAATGTTGAAATTATATCTGAAATGTGTTTACCAGTTCTATCAAATATGTATAATTGGTAGACACCAATATTCCAGCAACAGCATGGGTGTTACTTAATAACGAGACCTTTAGATTATTAGATTCTACGCGTTTTGTTTTAATGATCTTATAAATTTTAGCACATAAAGAATGTCAATGGTACCCTATCAAGCATGGTTGTTAATTTACTGCAGAAATGACCAACAACGGTTTTCAGATAACAGCAGGGGCTTACAGACCCCCATCGCCCTACTAAAATACCGAAAATACTTTTATCCTGACAATAAACTATGAAGCTTACTGTAAATATTTCTGGATAAACTAAAAACTGATCATTATTTGAGTGTCGTGGACATCTTTGTCGTGGAACTAAAAGGATTTAACAGGTAAGCGTATATATATACAGAATTCGGTAAACAAAGGTTTTATGACGGTTCTATTAATCACTGACAAGAGCGTTGCTTTGTCAATAGGAGCCAAAATATCACACCCATCCACTCTCTTGTTGGTGATAAGTACCCCCCCCCCCCCCCTGTCTTTTTACGTTTTGTTGTCCTAGTGATGCGTACTGTGTTTTTCCCTTTCACTTTTGTGAAAAAACTATTAACCTTGTAACTTAATTAACCTCGATGAGTTTGCTATAGAATGTGGATTCACTTATTTGATTCATTGAAAAGTTGTTGTGGGAGTATAAGTTTCAGACAATTAGATAGAGCTAGTCTCCTTTAACCAACCATATCAATTTGATCTGGAGACTGAAATCGGATTGATCGAATTCCAGTAAGGCAGATAACAAAATGGTAGACAAAGGATCTATATACTTTGTTATCCTACACGTTCTTGTTGAGGAAATCTTTTCCATTTCAATCTAAAAAGGCACGTATTATGAGAAACACGTCACCTAAAGACGTTCAAATGTGCCAGTTATCTGTCATACTGTGGCATAATTCCCGCCTTAAAGATTGCTCTGACCCTTGACTTCGTTTCAATCGGTCATGCTTGCTAAATCTTTTGCTTGACATATTCCTCTGTTTATATGAAAAGAAAAGGTGACAATAAAACATCGAGGGTGTCCTAGTGTGGATAGCAAGTCTAAAAAGTTCAAATTTCCTTATCCTTATTATAGTGACGCGTTAGGTGGAAAGTCAATTTAAAGAGTCCTATAACCAATAGCTAGATATAGCTACTTCGTGCCGTTGCACAACTCTGGATTTATGAGGCTTTTGTCATTCTTAAATATACACGCAAATAACATCTCTAAAGGAACTGCATCTCAAGCATATTCACAATATTCGACATTAAAACACGAATAAATGTTGGTCTATTTAAAGATGCATATTGGGAGAGCTGCCTTTTGCAGATTTTTATCAAATGTTATAAACTACTATTTAGACATTTACTAACATGACCAGACCATCAATCAACGTCCGCTGGATACCCGAGTCTAAGTCTCATTTGTCCAGTACCGTTTTTACGATAATAAAAAATTCCAGGCGACATCTTCCTACACGCATAACTCCGCTTGGAATAAAGGAAATTGAATAAATTTTCAGCATTTTCATTTTTCATTATCTATCTTTCCACGATTATACCAAGAACTCTTAGCTCTTTATCTAAAGGTTACATAATGCATCTTTAATTAATATTGGTGTGTTTATATCATCGTCAAAATGTGGGTTTATCATGTACTATATTATATTTGAAGACAAAATGGACATTTATGCCGTTATCTCTATACTGTAAGAGACCATTCGCATTGAACCGTTTTGGTGGAAAAGGAAAAACAGGTCAGTGCGTGACTGGAATGTCAAATCGTACTCTCAATGTAGACGGGACTAACCAGGAGTAAACAACTGCCATTGAATTTGGACTGCTCACGTATTTCGCAAATATAATATTTATCATTTGAAACAATTTTGCCCGTTTTATGTTCCAAAGAATAGAACATTTGCTCCTTTAAAAATCATGTTCGTGTTTTATGTATTTCCGATAGCAATCTCAGATGTTGTAGCAGACAATAAGTTTCGGGTTGTCATGGAACAAATGATTGCAATCAGTATGGGTTTCCAATCTATGCAACGCATCATGGCCTATTTCCGTTATCAGTGTAATGACATTTGTAACAACTGTTTTTATGTCAGAACTCTAAGACCAAAGGAAGCCATTAAGGTGATTGCAATATGTCGCCAACTAATTAACTATAAGAGTCTTGATACTCATCCTCGAGAACAATTACGAACTTTCTGTACTATACCGCATACGTTATCTGGACCGAAAACGTACGTGACCGTTTTGTTCCAAGACAACAAGCATATAATTTAACTATACCACAGTAACTGAGACCGCGCAAGGTACACACAATATCATGTTGGGGCCATAGACGGACGGCGTATTATCGCTGGAGGAACAGGGGTGCCCACTGGAACGTCAAGAGGTCACGCATCTACGCAGGCGAAGAAGCTACTACTTGTAACGTACGACGCTACTACTTGTAACGTACGACGCTGCTACTTGTAACGTACGAAGTTACGCAGTCGCCACCACCACTGATAACATACGAGGTTATGCAAAGACAGTATCCTAGGTCATGTACGAGGTTACGCTGGTAACGCCACTCCTTGTCACGTAAGATCCTGGGATCGAACCAATGACTTTCATAGATAAAAGCACTACGATGTCCCACTCGCCCATTCCATTCCCACTGTTGATAGCATAATGTAACATAGAAATAAACAACTAAAAAGGGTAATAATCTTTTAGAGGCATTTAGTACTTGGATAGAGCAATTAACTATAACTATATTTATAGAAGAACAACGTTTCGAAGAGTATTCCCCCAACTCTATCAAGCAAGTACAGTAACAAATATGTGGGGAAATTATACATAGAAAGAAAAGCAATAATAACAAATCAGAAAAATGCATTTTTTTTGAAAATGTTGAGAGAATACTCTTTCGAAACGTTACTGTAATAAATCAATCATTGTTCCATAAGTATGAGCTAAGTTATACTTTAGATAAGGCAAACAAGATTAGTTTAAGAAATTTTAGAAATGGGGAGTATAAACAATAACGATCCCGAAAATTTACGAATGAGTTCGATCGGTAGATAATCTTTTTCTGTCTGTTCTTTGAAACGGTGTGTTGAATCAGGGTTTAGTCAATTTGTGAAGGTATTTTCTGATTGAGTTAGCTGATGATCTGTACATAACTGCATGATGACCCCGGATTCTGCATCAGGAACAAGATCCAGTGGGGGACAACGTCCCAATTTTATATGGTTAGGGTACCAGTTAGTTACATTGACTTGTGGGGCTGCTAAGGGGTAAAGACCAAAGTCACACGGAAAGACCGAACAGGTTATATTGCAGCTTGAGATACTGTGCAAAACGACCCAATACACAATAAAAATCCAGTGGGGGCAAGACCACCCAATTTTATATGGTTAGGGTATCAGTTTGTTACACTGACTTGTGGGGCTGCTAAGGGGTAAAGACCAAAGTCACACGGAAAGATCGAACATGTTATATTGCAGCTTGAGATACTGTGCAATACGGCCCAATACACAATGAAAACTTATACCATAAAGAGCTTAAATCGAATGGCATATTGTAGACGATATTAAATATTTAGATCATAGAAGAAACCATTATGATACTTTAGCTATTGATTCTGTTGCTATCTAAAGCCGAATGATAAAACAGGATATCTATTAACATTCGACAACTGTCGCACTTTCATGTCTGCATTAATCACTTCAGGTAAAAAATAAATAAATTTAATAGCATCAGGGAAGTGTGATTACGCAGGTTTAGTGCTTAATTAAATCTTTTGAAGCAGAAGCCATCTTTTGTTGTTTTTTTAAAGACATTCGCCTATATTATTCCAGTCGAAGCTCTCTGTTCCTATAGATATTTTTCTTCTTCCAAGTCTGGTCCTTTATGAGATTGCAGAATGCATGACACTCGAGTATTGAATATTTATTCCGCATGTTGTGTATCGTTCAGCGCAAGGTTTAACCCCCATTGCTACTACAATTATTAATAAACGTGTTTACTGATTATTGAAGTCTCCGTGGACCAACTTTATTACCCATGCCGACCATTTTCAAGGACCTATTATTAACACGCAGATTAACATTCTTATTATACATTCGAGTCTCAACAGACTGCAGATTCAGAATATGCTAGTGCCTGCGGCATTTGCCATACCATGGTATAAATGGGCACTTAATTAAAAACATAAAATACACACAAATATTACAACACATTTTTTATATTTTATGTGCATTAATAGCTACTACCTAAAACCGACGAAACCCACCACCGGCCCACATTACTAACCATACCCACGGTACAATCTCATAATAGTGGGATTTAATGTCCGATCATACCACCAAGATGGATCAGGAGGGTGTGCAGAACTTAGCCAGACGATCCTTGTTAAAATACAGCCACTAGATCTAACTTACCTTTTTAAAAAATCTGTTAAATTCACAGATAAATGATTTCAATTTCAAGTTCTCTGGATTATTATCAAATGAAAGACGTTTGATCATTACCTGGCAGCTATTGAGTGCTTTCACTATCGATGCTCGACGGGGTTCCTTATAATGGATGAACAATCTTAGCTATTTTCAAACAAATAGATTCTCTAAAAAACGTATTCAGTAATATTTTACACAAACTAATAGTTTGATTAAATAGTGCAAAAACCCCCAATATTTTATTAAAATTATATATAATATGTTAAAGGAGAAATCTCAGGTGTAAATTCAGTAAATAAATATAGTTAAGACAGGTAGATGACTCTCGTATCCTTTCAGTTTCTTATCAAGGAAGTTTGCGAAGCTCTGCCTGTTAATTACAAATGATGTTACAAACGGTATGGTATAGTCTCCTTCATCAGGTCACCCAAAATGATATTGTAAGCGTTAAATGCTCCCATATAAATTCTTTTATCGGTCAAATCAGAGGAAGTAATTTTTGTACATTTGGCTTTGAGTCGCACACTTAACCAATCAAAATAGAATCGTTCATTTGTTCCACGTTTCCTACGTTGCCTAAATGCATAATGACATATAATGGGGGAGAGAGAGAGAGAGAGAGAGAGAGAGAGAGAAAGAGAGAGAGAGAGAGAGAGAGAGAAATGGGGTTTAACGTCCACTCAACACAAATTAGGTCATTTCGTGACTAACATATGGTTTAATTTTATTTCAATAATTCGCTTGCGCGTAGGGGTCTTTAGCAGTGGGAGGAAACCGGAGTGCCCAGAGGAAACCCACGAGGTTGAGAAGTCGTCCCTATCTCCATGTCACATACGCTCACACCAGGGCTCGAAACCACAGCCGCAAGTCAGAGGTGACCCATATAATGGGAACATGACAATATAGTGTTAAGACCTTAGGAACATAGGTGCGCACCAGCGAAAACGGGACCCCCCCCTTTAATTCTATAATATACGTCAACGATCGGGGCATAAAGATCTCCAACAATTTGACCTTCTGACCTTCCCGAGGGTTATTAGGTTACGATGACCCCAGCAACAAACCTTATCTCTTCGAAAAATCGATCTCTGAATTTGAACTACGTTTTACCCGGATGTTTTGTTTTGTTACATATCGTCTCTATTGTTGATCTATAAAACAACTATAATTACTTCGATCTGCTGACATGGGTGACCTGCTCCCATCAGCGATGTAGTTGTTTCATATCTCGATATAAGGCATTATCTGAAATGTTTTCAGTGCACATCGGTAATCAGTGACAAGTAAAGTAATAGTTATCTGTATTCCCCGGCATGTCGTTTAGGATATATCGGGATTGTCACATTAATCAACGCTTTATCCTGTTCTGTTCGTTTCTAGATGAAGTCGGCAAATCTATTCAAATCTATGGCCTTGTGGATCTTACTTGTGTTATAAAAAAGAGTTTGGGCGTGTGCGCCCTTGGATTTGATTGGCCTTTAAATTCGAAGGCGGGCCTACTATACAATATTTATATCAACTGGTCTTTACAGAACCCAAAAGGCATCCATCGTTAAAGGGGCATGAGATATAAATAAAGTAATTTAAAGATGGTAATTGTAGACTATATAGTGTTACAAATAAACATTATTTAATACCCTCCTTTCCATACACATCCGGGCAACCTACTGATGGATTAGGCGAGTAGCCTCCACAGATTTAACAATGTTTCATGGCAAACGTCCATAATAGTTAAAGATAGAATCGTCGAATAATATTCTGTGTGTCGTGCCACAAAGGACTATAAAGGGGGTTTGAAATCAACGAGCGCGAAAATGCGTAGATTTTGGAATAGCCCCGAAATCATCGTACGCATTGGCAGTGCCTCTTATCAGACTTGACATTTGCCTAGGTTGGTTGTAAGCGTAGACCAAGAAATTATAACGTAAATCGGAGGAACCTTTATGCATAATGGAACATAGCTCAACAGAACTCAGACATAGCAAACGTTACAAAACAAAGATAGATAGATAGATAGAGAGAGAGAGAGAGAGAGAGAGAGAGAGAGAGAGAGAGAGAGAGAGATGGGGTTTAACGTCCACCTTACACAAACTAGTCATTTCGGAACTGACATATGGTTTAATTTTATTTCAATAATTCGCTAGCAGTGGGAGGAACCGGAGTACCCGACCCTACACCTTGCAACGTACAACTGAGGATTCTAAAACACGCCAGTTGACTCAATGCAAGGCCGTATGATACAGCGTGCACTTGCTAGCCATTAGCCCCCCTCCTTAAGTCCCTACAAGTAAATGAACAATATAAATTTCATGTGGAACATTCTGCCTCGACTATGATACTCATAACCACTTGTGGCTCTGAAACCAATAGTGATTAGAAAATATCAGAAATGAAGCTTGAACTAGTTTAGATGAAGTTTTCTTTCTCCTTCTATTAATCAAAAGAGCATTAACTAATTAACAAAAACAGTTGGGGCGTTTATTTTCCAAAATATAAACCTAATCTTAATGTTTCATGCATTTCCAGTCCCTTATTTCTTTACACACGGACAAAAGCCCAGTTTATTTATCAAAATGTTTTTGAAAGCATTCCGAAAATTTGGACTGAAAATGGTGTAGATAATGGGATTAAGCAGACTGTTAAAATAGCCCAGCCACAGAAATACACTGAATACAGGCTCCGGGAATGAACAATTGTCTTCACATAAAGGAGCAACTAAAGCAATAATAAAAAATGGCAACCAACACACAATAAATGCTCCTGTAATAATGCCCAGTACTCTTGCTGCTTTGCTCTCACGAGTCATCTCTCTATTCTCTCTGCGTAATAAGGATCTTCTTTTGCCCCTGTCTCGTGGCTTCTTCGAGTTGTTTCTTAGAACAATCATATTTGACGGAACCGTGAGTGTATTTCCTACGTCTAACTGGGAACCTTCGTACAATTTGCCATCAACATCTATTGCCACTATACTGTTCTCGCTTTTAGTAATATCGTTGTTTGTTATGAACGAATCATCCATCATGACTCCATCTAGACTTATGTCATTACCGCTATAGTTGCGAGTTCGGGTGTCGTAAGATTCAACCTTAATTTCTGGTACTTGTATCCTTTGAATTGGAATGTCAGCTTTATTGAGTTCATCTTGACTTTCGCTATCTTGACTAAAATCCATCGAACTATTCCGCCCACCTCCTTTGTCGCCCCGCTTCTTGTTTATATCATCAAAGTTGACGCAAGACCGCTGACCATTACGGCCAAGTCCTTCGTTTGTAAGATCACTCCTGCTTGAATTAGACGACCAATTACCGCCATTGCCGACATATGCTGAAAGTCTTTGTGATTGTCTATTGTTTTCCTTTTTCTGAATTATAGCACTGGCTACTTTGTAGATTTTGTAATTGATAATAATTATTATAATAAGTGGAATATAAAATGCACCAATGGTGGAAAATATGGTATATATTTTGTTTTGACTGATTATACACATTCCAGTTATTTCCGGGTTGTGAGTTTCGGTCTTCATCGAAAACAATGGCGGCAAGGAAACACTGACAGACACCAGCCAGACAATCGCTACCATTACCAGTATACCACGTGCAGTTTTTTTCAGCGTATAATCGATGTTCGATACGGATCGATATCGATCGATTGCAATGACCACCAGATGTAAAATGGATGCTGTACAACATAACACATCAATAGATATCCACATGTCGCAAATTTCTGCTCCAAGATACCAGTACACACTCACTTCATTTACAAGGCTAAGAGGCATGACGAGGACGGCTACCATCAAGTCCGTCACCCCCAACGACAAGATCAAATAGTTAGAAACACCTTGTAAACTTTTGTCCACTTTGATAGCCGTGATCACAAAGATGTTTCCAATGATGGTAGCCAAAATCATCAAACCTAAGGTAACACAAATAAGAATTAGGATTGGAATGTCAAATTTTGGAACGTAATGATCATACATCATCTGACCTACAATGTCCACCACTCCTGTGGTATTTTCAACTCCCATGCTTACAGTCGACATTTGTATATACGTTAAGTTATACCCTTCTCTAAAATTAATGTTATTCTCTCTCTACGCAAATTACAACTAGATATATAACCCAGTATTACATGTCCCATCGTATACCAACCCGGATGTCCGACATGCGAATTCAGTCCATTCACCGATTTAAAGAGGTACCTTGCCGTCATGTCATTGGAATTGAACTTTGCATTAATAAATATAAAGTACTGGGAAAAATTGGATGCCTTAAATATAAAAGTAGTTTAATTATATTGACAAAGTTTTTTTTCACAGAAATGATTAGTATGATTTCTAAATATTTCTACTTAATTACTATGGTTATTAAATGTACTTGAACTTTATAGAGGGATTTTGGTATATATGTAAAGAATATCATTTGATGTTTCAGAATATCATTCCATGTGACCCTAATGTTCAGTACATAAAAGTAATAAATAGTGTACCCGTTATTTCACTGGTTTGTCGATCTGCCGGAAGTTGGAATAGCCAATGGTATGTGGGCGTTAACGTTAAAGGACATTACGCGTTTACCCTGGGAGTTTCGTGATTTCGTGCCAGACCACGTAGTATTTCTCTCGTTTCTTCCAACTGATCCAGGCTAGTTTATGATTGTCTCAAAATGACATATTATTAGTATCTACCCGCTTTTGTTAAACATAGACTTTTTCTATGAATGTGAAATGCAATATCGGTGGACAGAAGCTAGTAAAGGACACGTACCCATACACACATGTCATCTGGTATTTATATACCAACGTATTCCCTTCCGTACAATAAAATAACAACTATTTTCAGATGTTCAGTTTTTCGTATTAATGTCAAGAAGATCATTTTATCCGAGCCAACTAGCAACGACTAAAAGGGACGATACTAATCACACGTCGTCAGTAGACCTCGTGGGTTTTAACCTATTTTCTCGGTTTATACCAATTATTAAAGGATCGTGCATGTATCAGAATTAGCAAAATTAGAATTTTTCATGATTCCTCTATCTCACAGAGTCACTTTAACTGTGTAATTACATATTATGAGTGACAACTTCCTTTTGTAACGCCCTACTATGTTTCATCACCAAGCCATCGATATCCATTTATATAGATATTTGACCTTTAGCTATATCTATTACAATATAACATGTATGTAAAATTGTGACATTTTAAAATCAATATAACCTTTCAATTTATTCAAGGTCATTGATAACGTCGTAGCGGAAAGAAACATCTGCCGTATAGCACCGCTGTTAAATGATTTTCTTCCTCAATGTGTAATTGTAGGGTTATATTAATCTTTGAGTTCAATTTAGCCATAAACATTGATGGGTGTCGTGTACGATGTTGGGTAATGTATAAATACTAATTTGGAACCCCTGGTACCGATTCAGATTGAGATTTGAGCCCAAATACCCAACTTACAAGGAACTGGATACACATTCTGGTTCCGGAACACATGACACCACTTTTTATTTAACTATCTAGTTATTTAATAATGTTTTGCTGCATTAACACCTGTAGTGTAAAAATCAGAACAAAAAACAAACAAAACGAAATTGTAAGATCATATTAATTATTGGTGTAGGGCTGGTGTCTTATATTTCTTTCGCCATACTGTTTTTCGTAACTCTGGTGTTGGTACTGATACAGTATTTGAAGAGGGTCTTTAGACATCTTGAATGTTATATTCAGGATCATTCCCGTTTTTGTTTCACGATAAATTAAGACTGAGAAGACGTTTTACAACAGTAAAGATTTAGAAGACCTTTCATGATTTTTCTAGTAAAGCAGCAGGGGCGGATCCAGGATTTTCGGAAAGGGAAGGCGTGCTGCACCCACTTGGGAGTACGAAGCCCGTACCGTGATTTTTGAGTGGACAAAAATGCCCACAAGGACTAATTTCATACTAGTACTGTAAATTACGATTTCCAATCTAACCTGTTTGTGTTCTCCTTTCCCGCGAGAATATATAGAATTAAAAATTGTTCGCCACCGCAAAAAAAAAATAAAGAGGGCGTATCCGCGTCTGAGTAGTGCATGTGGTGCGAACATAGACTATATCCATGTTAATCTTTATATTTTCTTCGCGTTATGGATTACAATCACAATTCTGCTTTTATAAATATAGATTGTTTGATACGTAATTTCCGAGTATGAGTACATGAAATATTACTTTTCATAATTCATGGCGCTCAGTCAAAAGTGTTGACAAAATGATAACACCACCCCATTCCGGTTATATTCTAGATTTCTTACAGTAGACGACTGCATATTTTATTTCTGTTCTCCAGTTTCCTAAAACAGCCGACAGAAAAGAGATTTTACGTCATTTTGGGACTAATATTATATAGATCAATTTATCTCTTAATATTCGCACGTGCATTGGGGTCTTAAGCAGTCAAGTACACGCTGGGAATCCGAACTACGTCACTTGACTCAATGACAGACCGTATGATCTAATGTGCACATGTTACACCCATCGGTCACCCAAACCCCCAATTCCCCTTTAATTGATTAGGGTAGTATTAATTATTTGAGATGAGATACTCCCTATATAATCTATATTAAGGCCCTGTTTAATGCTAGCATCTCCTATACACACATAAAAACTCGAAAGAAAAAAAACACAAAACACACAAAGCCACCGTGTTATGATATTTTTCAATGAATTTGCATAACAATAAAATATGCATCGTATAAATGTCATTATTTTAAATGGAATATCATTTCACCATTTAATACGAATATATACATATTAAGAAAAGTACAATTAACGTCATAATATAATATTCAAATATCTTATCATTTTAAAGAAGGAAGCAACAGTGTCAAATAGGATTTCCCGAATCACGATACTTAAACATATCCCACCCATGCATAATGTTAACATAAAACGCCCCCAATCACATGACTGCTATATACATGTATTGACGTAATAAAATATATGATAAAATGAGATTTTTGAATTTCATTTAAAACAATCACATTATTTTGTATATAATTTTGAATTATGAAAAAACGAAACGAAATAAGATCCGTGTTTGTTTGAATAAACTTGACTGTGTGCGTTAAAATCCCAAAAGATTATTCTATAAAATGAGCCGAGGACCTCGGACGACATGAAAATGAAAATGCGACTTTTTAAATAATTATAATTTCATTAACAGTAAAAGCTACTTCAATGAAAAGCACGCCTATTCATTTGATAACTTTAAAATTTAAAGTGCCCTTTATTTAAAACACAAGTAATGCTAGAAATTACTTTAGTTAGGAATTTTATTCCAAATAAAATAATTACTCGAAAGACTGTAAATGAGATTCTATAATACACACTGACAATATGTTAAGCAATTTGGCATAATATTTGATCATTAACACAGAAATATGGCAACTAACAACAAAATAACAAAAACGAAAAACAAAATAATTAAATAAATAAAGTCAAGTATACAAACACAAACTATTTACAAAAAACAATTTTGATTTTGCTGCCAAATTTACAATCACAGAAGCATTATTGAATAAATTACACAATAAAAAGGGTACTATTGACAATCATGTTTATAATTCCTAATGTGCAATAGGTATGTTAATTGACCAACTTAAACAGATTGCGCTGTAAGTATAATATACAGTAAATTATAAAAATGGTGAATACTATGAGATTTTGCAGCATAGCATGAATTATATGATCTACACATCGTGTGCTCTTGGCCGCAACATGGAAATGCCGCCTTCTGCTTTGTCGATTTTCTTTGAATTCATAGTTATTATTGCTTGGTGGGGATGACAATTTTGTTTAAAATCTAATCTAAGGTTCATAGATTAAACCAAATGTGAGTCTCGACATAAGTGAAAAATGAGTAATGAGTAAACTAACAGCCCCACGACTAATCTTCCGATAAAAACAATCCCCCCACTCACTCCCACCCTCTTAACGTCATAGCAACACCAACTAATAAAAATAAAACACAAGATCAACCTTATTCAATACTAAATTCTCAAAGCTTTTTCCACCTTTAACCCTATCTGTTCTATGGTAAATAGATTTAATACTGTTCTTACCAGCAGGTTTATTTTTAATAAAAGTGTAAACAATATGTCGGCGCTGGTTACGGGGTCGGTTCCATGTGCGTTTCATCTGGAACAGGAAGTATCAACAACAAATCTATACAATAATAAGAAGATTGTTGGAGTTCTCAGTATCGGATGATGTCAATAATTACAGAATTCCATAGTTAACGTTAAGCGACACTTCCGCCGATGCGGTTACCGTCAAAAGGTGTTACCGTTGTTGCAGAAACACCGAATGCCTAAGTTGTAAAATTTAAAAATCGGTTCAAAGCATCAAAATCAGAAATGACCGTAATTTCGGTAATCATGCACCGTCACCTTTGATGCATTTTGTTTTCCACATTTTAAAAATAGTTCATAATATAAGTGGGGTTACAATCGCCACAGTCTTCATTTATGTTGCCAAAAAAACACTTCTTTTAGTCAGAAACGGTGTATGATTTCATGGAAACGGTTTATAATTTCATGGAAACGATTATTATTTCAACAAAACGGTCTATGATTTCATCGAAACGGTGCATGATTTCGCCAAAACGGTTTATAATTTCATCGAAACGGCACATGATTTCATCGTAATGGTGTATTATTTCATCAAAACGATAACAAAATTGTTAATAAAATCGCAGACTGTTGAATTCAACACCTGTCGATACAAAACGCAACATCAACGACCCAAATACATTTACTGAACATGGGACCGGTACTGTTTGCAGGTAACATGCTACGTTTGCGTCTCTAACTTTTTAGTTTACTGATGACTCCCACAAAAATTGCATTCTATAACAGTTGCTGTTTTCTTTTTCTCGCTGCTGATAAAACGTCGTATCAAATCAACTACGTGTTTCATGTTTTGAAAAAGAGCTGACCAGGTTATCGAGAAGATGTGTCATGCTTTAAATTTTGAAAAGGGCACATCCGAAGATCAAGAGGGAAAAGTTGATCGTATCCTTTGCATCACTTTTACGAACATCGACATATCGAAATCTATTATCTGATATTCGTCAAAATATCGCACAGAAACTATTTGAGTGCAAGAAAGTTACGCGATAATATAATTATTATTTGACAAGCTGACGTTAAACACCACGAAGATGGCATATCAAATGCCAGATCGCAGTGATTCTATTTATTACAGATAAGATCGTTATGAATTTCAACTATCCAATTTCTCCCGATATTAAATCATATTGATAAGACAAACGCATATAAACGGGAAATGATAGCCCTTTTTATTGCATAAAAAACGAGTTAATCGTTCCAATCTGTGTGCATTATAATAACAGCATATCTTTTTAATTGCACAAAGCCACACGTCTAATAGATATTTTAAATTGTTTTAAAGATTGGTTAACAACAACAGATAATAATTGAATTGAGCGGTCTAATGATTTTATTGAAGTTATCCACTTTTTACCGGCATGGTTGCGTAACTTGAAATGATTTTGTTTTAATCAAAGAAGATAAAAGGATAAAATGACAAAAACAGTATTATCAAAACACGAAAGAAAAAAGAAAAATGGAAAAGCCAATTAGCCATATCACTGATTCAATTAACTCATATCACACACGCACGTTTAAATCTCAAAGCAAAAATATCATTTATTCATCCATCCATCTATCCATCCATTCGTCCACCAAAAGATCAATAAATATAAATGCTCAGGCACCATAAAATCCTTTCATGCAGACATCAATGTCTCATCTCTTTACAAATTGAATTTTACCAAATAAAATCTTTCTGAAAGCAACACGAAAGTTTGGATTGAATATTGTATAAATGATGGGGTTAAGCAGACTGTTAAAATAACCCAGCCACAGAAATACACTGAATACTGGCGGGGGAAAAGTACAACTTTCAGCACAAAATGGAGCCACTACAGCAATAATGAAGAATGGGAGCCAGCACACAATAAATGCTCCCGTGATAATTCCCAGCACCCTCGCTGCTTTCCGTTCCCGTCGCATCTCAATTTTTTCTTTGCGTAATTTGTCTTTCTCTCTGTTTTTGACTTGTTTACTGTTATTGTTTGATCTATTTTTAGTCAAAACAAACACATTGGTAGGCACAGTAAGGGAATTTCCAATCGTAAATTTAGATTCGTTATATAATTCGCCATTAGTTCCAATGTCTGTCGCATCTATCGTGCTCTCCATTCTAGAAATCTCGTTCATGACAACACACGATCCGTTATATACACTGAAGCCATCTTGGCTAACATCACTACCACTAGAATTACGAGATGGATTCCCGCCGTTTTCGATTGTAACTTGCGGCACTAACATTGGACGCGTATGAGGTCTCCCGCCAAATTTCTTTTTTCTTATTCTTGATCTTGCGGCTTTGTAGATTTTATAGTTTAAAATTAGCATCAGAAATAGTGGAAAGTAAAACGCCCCGACGGTCGAAAAAACCGTGTACACTTTGTTTTGGCTAATTATACACATGCCAATTAATTCTGGATTATTAGTTTCCTCTTTCCAGCCAAATAATGGCGGCAAAGAGACGCTGATAGCCACAAACCAGACGACTACCACCATCAAGATAATACCACGTGCACATCGCCTTCTGATGTAGTCAATATTTGACACTGCCCAATAACGATCAACCGCAATGGCGACCAGATGTAAAATTGATGCCGTACAACATAAAACATCGATAGATATCCACATGTCGCAAATTTCTGCTCCAAGATACCAGTACACACTCACTTCATTTACTAGACTAAGAGGCATGACGAGGACGGCTACCATCAAGTCCGTCACCCCCAAAGACAAGATCAAATAGTTAGAAACACCTTGTAAACTTTTCTCCACAATTATAGCCGTGATCACAAAGACGTTTCCGATGATGGTAGCCAAGATCATCAAACCCAAGACCACACAAATGAGAATTAGAATTGGCGGTTCAAATTTCGGCAGGTGATGATCGTATATTATTAGAGGAGGATTATCGGGCACCCCTTGATCGAGACTTCCGGTGCTGTTTTCAACTCTGATATCCAGAAGAGACAGATTATATAAGATCACTTCAGTCGCTGTAGTATTTTCCATATTATTTAATAACGTGTGGATCCCGGTCGCAACTGGGAGATCGACTGGACTCGGGTATATATAGTCCTAAGTAAAAAAATTATGTCGTTTCTGATTTTTTTCTCTGGATTTTAATATTGCCACGAGAGACATTTATGTGATTAGAAATCTTCCCAAACACCTATCGTTTGTCGTGTTCCATCTTCACGACACCATATTGTCATTAAATAATCAGACAATTTTTTTTTCTAGGACGAACCTGCCATCTATCCTGGTTCTTCCATTCTTCAATCTAAAATTAAAAGTAAGAAAGATATTAATTATATAATAAGTAAAGATTTTCAAGAATCATTTCTTATGTTCCATAGTAACCATATCTGTCTAATTAAAGACAACGGGCTCTGACATTTTCTAGAATCGATTCTCCGCTTTCATTACGAAATATATCGTTCCCTGATTGATGAAAACTGAAACTCCAAAGGGCTCACACCATCTTTTGTAATCCACAAAGACTGCATGGATTATGTGAAAAGATCACTCCCTTAATTATTAATTAATGCCTACTCAATATTGTGAACTTATTATTTACTGAATCATTCCAGTTGAGATTTTATGCCATTGGGTTGAATTTTTTTCAGCGACATGAATAATAGATATACTTCGCGTATTGCTACTTTAATAAAATACTGCAATATAATACGTAATAAAGTTCAAACGTATAAATATTTCATGTGATTGCATGATGCCGATACTAAGAACGAGAGAACTTATGTTTTTTACAAATGTTAATACAGATAAAAATCAGAATAATAACGATAAATAGTATATTGGATCAGTCAACTGTGTAAATTTGATATACGGATGTTTTAATTATTAATAAGCCCACCATGCGGTGGTATCCAAAGGTCGTGGAACCATTTGGTTAATTGTACACGTCATAGCAATTACAACACAAATTTTTGAAGCTGACGCTACGGGACCCGGACTAACCGATGAGCCGAAACTGACTAATCCTTTCATATGTTTATTTCGAATATGATTTAAGACTACATTTTCCAGGTCGTACTGATCACAGGTAAGTTTTCACAATGACCGGTGTAATGGGCCGCAGGCTAGATAAAATGGCCTTCCGACTACGGTCAAATCTAGCAATAGCTCATATAAGTGCATTTTATATGTTTGAATTTAGGAATGAACAGAGTACTGTTCGCATCGTTTCACTCCCTTTCTACAGTGACATTTTTTAAAATGTTATTCCCACTATTCGATTTTAGGACACAAATACGACATCTACTCCTTACCACAAAAAGAAATCTCGAAGTACCTAACAATGATTTTGTGACACTACGGTGTCATAGATGGGACAATGACGTCTAGGGCTTTTCTTCGGACTTCACGTTGTGGGACTGTGACACGGTACTAAATCGTCGACTGTGGCAGTATGGAGTAGATCAATTATTTCCAATGAACAATTAAATGACTCTGTGCCCGGACGGCCAAAATTTTCTGTTTCACACTGTCATGTGTCTTGGTAGGACTTGTCGTTGTCATAAATAAAACTTCAAACTCTTTTCTGTACTCTTGAGATATTCTTTATATGTTACAATAATATATTCTACAGCATAGACACAACTATTGTTCTTTAGGTATATAAAACGTTAACCACGATTAAAACCTATGATGTCTACCTCCGGCCTGTAAACCGGGGCAGCTTCCGGTTTGTACTTCCCAGTGGATCTCTCAAATGTTGCCTGCGCGTAAATCAAACAAGCTCTCTCCTATATAGAATGTATACTGCGCCAGCTATTAGGGCGGGACAAATACCATTTATGGGTGTTTCGTAAAGGCACCGTTTTACGTCAACACTACTCTAGTTAACTGTACTAATCTGTGCACGTGAGGACTGGACGATAGAAATGGATACTGACATAACTGTCTGTGTGTTAGTCTAAGATAGTAGTAGAATAATGCAAGCTACTTCATTACCCTAGTTTTCGTCATACATCATGTAGTTAAAGAATTTATATATTAAGCAGGACACCTCTCTTAGTACGAAGGTACCTTTATATTGTTACAATTTAGGTTTAAATTGGTTTTGTACCGCATTTGAATATTAGCTTATAAAACTAACACCGCGGTCTCCAAAAACGCTGCCTTGATCTTATTGCAAAATTTTGAGTCTGAGTTGCCCTTTCGTATGGCATATCATATGTACTTTTGAGACTATGACGTTCGTATTCTATCCGCAGTTTAGGCATAAGTTTTCAATTCACGTTATAATGTATTACAGTATTTTATGTGTTATTGAATATAAATAAATTAAGCTGCTATCATAGAATTTGTTCTTTCCAAAAGTCAAACATTTGAACTACAATTCTATTGGGACTTCGAGCAGTTACCAGATTTGACTGTAACATTTTTTCTTGGCGGAGAAAATTTATTCATAAAAATATGCAAAAACGTTTTGATGAATTTGGTAATATGATATTTCGAGCAAATTACAGTAAGCGCAACACTGATGCAGGCTAAAAGATACACCATGGTGTGAGAAAGTTCCGTCCAAGTAACAGTACACAACGTTTCAGAAAGGTGTTGCGGATCACAATTCAAAATTGGTATTGATCTGTCCAGTCCTATTCAAGGCAGAAAGTCTACTGGTATTACAAAAATATTATTGCTCGTAAAGACCTTTATAAACACTTAATAACATGATAAAGTCTTTTGTAAATATCTAATGGCATGATACAGCTCTGTAAACACCATATGACTATAATATAAGTTATTCGTAAACATCTGGTGACTGGATAAAGTCCTCTTGAAATTCTTGATTGATAAGACAATGCTTTAAGTAAACATCTGATGATTGATAGAGGCATTCACAAAGATTTAGGGACTTCATTGAATAAAGTCATTCACAAAAATTTGATGATTTCAGAAAGTCATTTACAAGGAACTGATGAACATCATAATATATATTCATTTATATATAAAGAGCTGAAGACGCCATTATGTAATTTGTTCACAAAGCATTCTCAGACTTGGGTTAAGAATTTACTCGAAACCGTTTGCCCTTTTTAAACTAATGTATAGCCCTTTATAAAACTTTTGTTGTTAAATGTATCAAATACATGAATAAGAAACTATGTCCAAAGTTTTGTGTTTCTGGATCAAATGTATTTCTTATAAACAGTGATTTTAAGTCAAGTTAATTCTTAGCTTAAGTCGGACGACGCGTTGTGAACTCCGGGCCCGATGACTTCATTATCCATGCACAATGATCTGATGACTTCATTTTTCAAAGTCATTCATAGATACCGGATGGGTTTCATAAAGGCATTGGCAAAGATCTAATGAAGTTTATAAGATAAAATCATTCACAAAGATCTAATGATTTGATACAGTCATTCACAAAGATATCTTGATGACTAAAATTTTGCAATATCTTGATGACTAAAAGGATATGAGAAGCCCATTTTAAAGCACAGGCGAAACAGCATACAAAACAGTGCATAGACAATACCAGACCCAGTGTAATACTGCAAGAACGCCAGAACTGGCGAAAAAATCATACTAGCGCCCCTGCGTAGACAATGCAGATTAAAAATATAAAAACCCAAATGTCAAAGTTAACAAAAGGCATAACGTTGGAATTATTAATAAATATGAACATCTTTATTCGGTGGATATGAGAATTTAGTTAAACAAGACTGACAATGTGGATATTGAGTCAATATACAGCTCAACCAGCGCAATAATATTCCATATTAAAAAAAAAACCATCCAAAGATAATGGAAATTTCTTTTTCCACAAAAATACATAAATCATCCTGGGCGAAATATATGTATGAGCCTTGCAGCTATGTCACGTAATGATTCTATATAATAATTGATTACTGGTCGATATACTCATAAATCTCACGATGACATATATAGATTATACACAAGTTTTCAAGGTGTGTGAACTTAAGACAAAAATACCCCCCAAAAAAACTATAGTGATCTTCAGGAAAAACTTCTTAATAAATTAATCGACAAGTAATATCGATCGTGGATTTTTATACGCCCACATTTTCATGTGGACGTATTATGTCGTCGCCCCTGTCCGTCCGGACGTCCGTCCGTCCACAATTTGTTTGTGGACTCTCTACAGGTCACAATTCTTATCCGATTTTGACGAAACTTGAAATATAGGTTTATCCCCAAAAGATCTCGGTTCCTTTCGATATTGGCATGTATCGGATCAAAACTTCATGGATTATGGCCCCTGATTGTACGAAAAATCACGTTTTTAGCTTGTGGACCCTATAGAGGTCACAATTTTGAACCGATTTTGATGAAACTTGACATGCATGTTTGTAACCCAAAGATCTTGCTTCCTTTCGATATTTGCGGCTATCGGAATGTAATTTCCTGAATTATGGCCCCTGATTGTCCGAAAAATCACCCTTTTTAGCTTGTGGTCCCTCTGGAGGTCACAATTATTATTCGATTTAAAAAACCGTTTGATTATATCACCGTTACACCCTAAGGAAGGTTGAGTTCGAATTTCGGGAAAATCGGACGAAAATTGCCATACAAAATGGCCGCCGTTTGTACGCGAATACTGTTAAAAAATGGTATATCAAGGTTGTGGACCCTGTGGAGGTCACAATTTTGATTCAGTTTTGATGAAACTTGAAATTCATGGTTATAACCCAAAGATCTTGCTTCCTTTCGATATTTGCGCATATCGGATCGTAACTTCCTGAATTATGGCCCCTGATTATACGTAAAATCGCCTTTTTTTTAGCTTGGAGGTCACAATTATTATTCGATTTAAAAAAACGTTTGATTATATCACCGTTACACCCTAAGGAATGTTGAGTTCGAATTTCGTGAAAATCGGACCAAAATTGCCATACAAAATGGCCGCCGTTTGTACGCGAATACTGTTAAAAAATGGTATATCAAGGTTGTGGAACCTGTGGAGGTCACAATTTTGATTCGATTTTGATGAAACTTGAAATTCATGGTTATAACCCAAAGATCTTGCTTCCTTTCGATATTTGCGCATATCGGATCGTAACTTCCTGAATTATGGCCCCTGATTATACGCAAAATCGCCTTTTTTTTAGCTTGGAGGTCACAATTATTATCCGATTTAAAAAAACGTTTGATTATATTACCGTTACACCGTAAGGAAGGTTGAGTTCGAATTTCGGGAAAATCAGACCAAAATTGCCATACAAAATGGCCACCGTTTGTACGTGAATACTGTTAAAAAATGGTATATCAAGGTTGTGGACCCTGTAAAAGTCACAATTTTAATTTGATTTTGAAGAAACTTGAAATTTATGGTTATAACCCAAAGATCTTGGTTCTTTTCGATATTTGCGAATATCGGAGCGTAACTTCCTGAATTATGGCCCCTGGTTATACGCAAAATCACCCTTTCTTTAGCTTGTGGTCCCTCTGGAGGTCACAATTATTATCCAATTTAAAAAAACGTTTGATTATATCATCGTTACACTGTAAGGAAGGTTGAGTTTGAATTTCGGGAAAATCGGACCAAAATTGACAGACAAAATGGCCGCCGTTTGTACGCGAATACTGTTAAAAAAATGATATATCATGGTTGTGGACCCTGTATAGGTCACAATTTTAATTCAATTTTGATGAGTTCTAATTTCGTGAAAATTGCCGGATGAAATGGTCGCCGTTTGTACGCGAATAGTGTAAAAATATGGTATATCATGGTTGTGGACTCTCTACAGGTCACAATTCTTATCCGATTTTGATGAAAAGTCACATTTCTAGGTTGTGTACCGTCACACCATAATCATTGTCGGTTTCGAATTTCATTAATATCAGACTGGAACTGACCAACTAAATGGCTGCTCCCAATACAGTATGAAATACAGGACTTAAAGATGTAGGAAAAATCACTTTCGGTATTGCTTGTTCTCTGTCCATCTCTCGAAAATGTGGGCGTATCCTGCCTGGCAGTGCCAGCCTATCTTTTTATTTGTCGGGAAATTTATGTAAAAAGTTGACGTGCCACGAAAGTTCTGGTTTGTTAAAGTCAAACCCTTAAAACTTGCACATTCACAAACATTACATCATCGTTGGAGTATGTCGCAGAACCAATTTAGACTGTCCCTCAAATTACAATGGGGAGTCAGATGTTCTAAAAGAATAGGCAAACGCCGTCCCATGCACGATACCAGTCACTACATAAAGCCACGACAGAGTTTGGAGCTATATTATTATGTATTCCTACAACGAATTAGGTGAGAGTTGTAAGACTCGGGTGCTGCTGATCTGCCACAAAGATGACCCTTGAACCCATTTGCAAAGAAATACCGGAACAGTATGACTCATTTCATTTTCATCAAAAAGTAAAACAGAACATCAATAAGGCTTTACCCAGCTTTATTAGTTGTCTATTAGGGCAGAGAATTTCTATCACTTTGATAAATTAACGTCCAATTATTGTCAAAGAAACGAAAATCCGCTTCTTTATGCTGACATTTAAGATAGTGAATTTATGAGATATTTTTAATGTTTTATAGTGTCAATCAGATTAATGGATTAGCGGTACTTTATGTGTTTCTAATCACCCAGGATTAATGACTAATGAAATTTAATGGTGTTTAATTCTAAATATTGCATATATCCGTCTTTAGAAAATACCCATGCATTGAACATAAAAAAAAGACCATTGTGGGATGTCTTATGGAACTTTGCAATAGATGAGAGGATTTTTTTATTAGATCATAATGCTATCACCAAAATTGGTACAGAACCTAGCGCCACACGCAATTTCGAACCTTACTTGCACTACCCGCCTTTATAAACTGGACCTTGATATTTTGTGCCATCCAGATAACTAAACTGAGTATGCTTGTCAGCTCCATGTCCCAGACCATGCTATGTGGGATCCCAAAAGGTCTAATTACACCAACACACCTTTCTTTTTTCTTTATAGGTTTCGTGTAATGTTCTAGAACATTGAGTAACGACTTAGACAACATTAAATGGCAAAAGATAATCCAAATCCAATCGTAGACAAGTTGGACTGGGTGATTGAGACTATCACCTACAGACCAATGTCTAATATCATTACGCAATTGTGAATATTATTATTAAAAACAGCGCGAACACTGGAATAGAACTGCTTACTAATGGATTTTTAGCGCCGCCAAGTTATTACTATAAATATAAAATCCATCCAACCTCGTTTCACTGAATATATGGATATTATAGATTTATCAATCTTTGACGTCAGCCGTTGAGAATATGATATTAAATCGGTGGAAGAACCTTCATCAAACTGATACGGTACTAAGCGGTATGTCTGTGACGTCAGATGTTTTACATATGATATGAATGCGGTTGATGAATCTTTATTAAGTTGATAATGAACGTTATGTCTATGTAATGTTTTCAAATCAATAATAACATATCATTTTTTATTCAGTATCTATAGAGATTATCCACTCTACATGCTACGTTTTTAATATCCTAAATTTCTAAATCATAACGTTTATTTGTGTTATTTCAACAAGAAATGAAACAAGATCTATACGGTTGGTTTACTGGAAGCCACCGTGCCTCCGTGGGTAATGCTCTGGATCGCTAACTACACTGCGGAGAAAATGTTTTATTTTGTGATTTTTATTGAGACTAGTTTTCATTGCGAAACTTTCCCATAATGGTACGTTACTAGCACAGAGTGGCATCACTAGGCCACCGTAGAGTATGCATGTTTATCAGCGTGGAAAACTAAAACCATTAATAATAAATGTACATGTATCGCATGAAGCTGATTTCAGATAATTTTCTTCAACTACATAAATCATTCATTCCCACTCATGCGCGATACAGAAAATTGCATGAAACTGTTTCTTTGCAAGAGAGCAATAACACCAGTCAACCGCATTACAAAATATAAAACAATGGTTTTAGAATAGAACATTCTCATCTAAGCAACAATTGAAAGGTACTAATTTGTGAAGGATTTATCGCCTTAAAGAGAGCTTCAGCCCTTGTAAACTTTTCAAAACAAATGTTATACATTATTTAGTATTTATCCATTATCTAGTTTTATCCATGTATAATCACCTACGTCCAGTTTGTTTCGCCATTAATTTATAAATTGACACACAGTTATGATTGGAAATCGTAACCAGTTAGCTACTTTAAGCACCGGTTAAGACATAACATGGGCCAATTCGTCCCAGGTCTTCCAATAGCACCCGTTAGGACCTACATGAACCTTGAGATATATGGCCAATTCGTCCCAGGTCTTACAATATCTGCCCAGATCCCATATCCCCAATTGTCTCCGAAGCTACATTGTTACAAACATCGAAGCTCCACTCGCCTTTCCGCTATTTAAAATACAATTGAAGAAGCGTTGAGCTTGCCTCTAATGTAATAACGAAAAGGTTACAGTATAGTTATGCGATAATTAACTGTCTTTTTTACGCTAATCATGGCTGGGCCAGTACGCTCGATATTATGCTTTAATAGGTCGTCTTGCCCCAATGGGAACTTTATGACAGCTGTAACAAAAGACAGCAATACAGAACTTTTATTGAAACAAAACAAACTTGCAAAAAGCTCTACGATATCAACCAAGAATTAACATTGGGATAGAATTCACCCCGCCCTTTCATCAATTTGAAAATCTATCGATCAACTAAAATGTAATTATCAATTATGGATGGAAGCTAAATACTTAAATATTTCACCCAAAGATTTCACATATTCTTAACTCTATTGTGCATAAAACTAAGGAATTCGTATATATTATTTGATACACATCAATCACCAAAGAACCCGACCGTATTAAATAAATACTATTCTACATAATTGTTATTATATATACCGATTTTATCACCGGAAAGAATTGTTATCATTTATGCTTCGCAGCTCACAGTTATTGACTGGATCGCATGGGGTTTTATATTTGCAGCACCGAACAGGCGAATGATACGGCATATCCCATTCAGTTTGCAATTGGAGTTGGGGATTATCCCCGGACGGCAATTGCATTCCAACTGTCAACGGATCTTTTACGTGCACGCTAATGTATATACGCGATCCGGGTTTTTCGTCCCATCTCACATTTATAGAACTGATGATGATTTGTTATATAGAAAACAAGTAGAAATCAACAATTTGTATTTACTTTCAACCCCCGCATCTCTTCTAACTTGCCCATTTAAAATTTGACTCGTCTTGTTGCTAATCTTAGTCCTAACCTTTTCTTAACCCCTTGATAAGACGAGCCATCTTATTATGTATTTGCTTGTCATCTTTCTATTGTCTCCGGGGTATGATTCAATCATTGATAACGGTTCTATTGTTAACATTGTTCGTCTAGACCTCATCACACTTCATTGGGTACAAATCAAGACCCACGACAACAGCCTACCTCCAGGACTTATATTTCTGGCTTCAGAACTGATTAATATTATTGCTTATTTGTCACAAGTGTTCGATATAATACAAAATTGAACAATACTTCCAATACAAGTATGAGAAGAGTTCGTTATTATAATGGCTTTCAAGTCAATGGGCTCGAGGATGAGATAGACTTGGATTGCTATTATTCACTGAGCGAAACGAATTATTGTTCCTTTTTTTGAAATTCATGTCTATACGATCTCTACAAAAGTTTGGAAAATAGTTCTATTTTAAGTAATCAAATTATGACATGACTGTTCGGTAAACCACTGTTCAGTAGTCTAAATCAATCCGCATCCACATCTGAATACTAGTTGAGAATAAACTATTCGAAAAAAGCAACAGAGACCAAATATGTTTAGTTTCACTCTAAGTTGAAGTCCCAATGCTCCATTTGCATTTGTTATTCTAAAATATCAAATTGTCCACGGCTTAATTTACGATAAATATGTACTTAGATTGACTATTTAACATTTAATTAAGAAAATAAAATCAAACTACCAAATCAAAAAATGTCTATAAATATATTGCTAGGACAACAAAATAACGGATTGATTGATTGAATTCCACATATCTTTGCAAATACTGGCGGCGGGAATTAGACAATAGACGCATATTTCACAATTTTGTATTTTGCAAGTGATTATAGAGCATCGGGACTTTAATGACTACTAAAGTGTTACTTTATCGAAATAGAAAAAAAACCCAATTGATGATGAACACAGGTTGAAAATTAATACATCGCGTCACGTGGTGCAAGAGCTGACAATTAGGTAGTAGTAGTGGTGGTGGGGGGGGGGGGGGGCACAGGTTTTCACCTGATGCGTTGTTCCCCATCATTTATAAACCATAGTTGTTTCTAAACTTTTTAGATTGGGAACTTCTGTCCGTATATCATTTCTTTTATATTTGAGAGAGGGAGGGAATGTCCCATCATTGCTCTCTATCCTTCGTCTGTAAAGGAAGTCGTGAAAGAATTGTCCAAGAATCGTATAAGTGCATCATGCGTTAAATTTAACTCTATAAATAAAATTGGATTGTAGAAAATGAATTCCGAGTTATTGCAAATATATACATCGAAATTTAATTAAATCTTTATATTTTAGTGGTTTGATAAGACTCAATTTAATTACGTATTTTACTTGCCCTTGAAGAACATGTCAAAATAAATACAAGCGACCAATCCATGAAATATTTCATGTAGCTCAGCCTTTTTTATAATTTTAGTTTATTTTTAGTGAAATAGTAATCGAATAAAAGACACAGAAACCATAGAGAATTCATGAGCTACCTAATAAGATCAAGGTTTCACAGCATTCACGTTAACTTTTTACACAAGAGAAAATTTAGTTTGAACCTCATGCAGTGATGATATTGTCCTTGGCATTACTATATTTGGAAAAACATTTCTTGCTGGGAATTTAAAGTACATCTTGGGACATGTGGCCTGAAAATGTTTAATACTTTAACGAAATGTATCAATTTTTTTTTTAAAATTCAAATGTATCAAGATTTAATTTCACTGGTTTCAATTTTTTGTTATCTCCCTTTTATCTAAAATTTAATAGAAACACGCACCATTGGGAAAGAGACATGGAATAAAATGGGGTTTAGCGTCCTACTGTTATGATCCGAACTGGGCTAATGAAGACGGGCAAACGCCATATAGTGTGCTACGTGGGCAATTTTGCCCGGACAGCGGCACCATGGGCTAGACTTATATCGAATTCCATCTGACAATGTGTACATGAGATCCCGGTTTTTCGTCCCATCCAAACGACTAAACAGATGTCCGTGTAAGATCCTCCGTCCTCAATCACTGACAAGATGGAACCACGTCGGAAAATTTGGATTAACTTTTTCGGTCAGTGCAGGGATCAAACCAGAATCCTACCCACTAAGCCCATAGATTTTTACACATTTATAAAAGAACTTAATCTTACACTGGAGGAAAACTGCACTACTAAATATAGTTATTTTTAAAAAGAGTACAATCTTGACAATACATAGTAAAGTAAAAGCAATGAACGCACAAAATACTATGTTTAAACACATTTAGCTGTTAAAACAGCATCGATATATGTTTTTCTGGCTTAAAATGTCATATTAATCATTATTTTGAAATTTATTCACATGCCAAGACCAGTATCAACTCTACAAATCATCGCTAGGCGTAGGTATTGACTGGATTGGACAATGACCGCCTTATTTGCCATCAACGCCTGCAATGGACGATCAAGCCGAAACTTTCAGAAAATGATTGACGTCACACACGGAGACGGCGGATATTTGGCCTGACAATAGCGTTATACACAGCTTTCTTTATAGCAAGAACGGCCAGCTCTTTTTTCTAAATCTTACAAAATACATAGACGTTGAATTTGTATTTTAGCTTCAAACTTTGTAAACCTAGGGATGGTAGGGGTAACAATATTATAATGGTATGGATAATGGTATGGCTCCACAACTTAAGCTACAGAAATGATTAAATATTTCATGGACTGCCAATCATCCCACATCGAAAGGAATATAATAACAAGGAAAGGATCGCCTGACTTGTGTCCTGAGTTTTCTCCAGTTTTCCTCAATTTGAAATATTGAAATTACAATATGTCGTAAGTTAATTAATTTGTGTTGGGTAGACGTAAAATTTCATACCGCTTCTCTTTCCCATAAGAACACTCTTTACATCCATGCCAGTAAACCACTGTTTCTGGACTGCATGGTTTTTGTCAAAGATGAGAATAAGCTGATCTTGAAATAGTATGTTCAAAGAACCAGCGAAAGCTGTAAAGCTCTTTCAACAGGCCATTGAAAGGCGTGAAATGGCTATTCTCTGAAAGGAAGGTAATCCAATTTGATCCGTTGTGTGAAGAATGTAAAAGATTTTCTAAATGTCACTCAAAACATTAAAACAATTCATAAATTCTTAATGGTCTGGAATAGAAGAGAATGTATCTTTTACACAGAAGAAACGACATGTCTCGACTTTAATAATAATAAAAAATATATAACAAAAACCCTAGTCAAGAAATATTTACTGATTCCAGCAATAGCATGCAATGCCAACAACTATTTACATATATTCTATAAAATAAGATCGAATCCTGTTAATATCTATTAGAAAAGGGAGGGGGTAGCGAAAAGGGTTAATAGAAACACTGTCCGCAGAGTATATGTTAACCTCTCGATTTGAATATCTCGTGTTCGAAACCCGGCGTGTGCGGACAAGAACGTTCTCGACAGGGTTGTATAGTCCTTCGGGTGGGGAAAAATTAGCACACTGACATGGTAAACTTCGAAGTGTTTGGATATAAAATAATTCTATGACGCCTTAGTGATTGTTGTGTGGGAATTCGGAAGGATACGCCCCTTGGGAACATCATCCTCGAAACATATACGCCGGATGTCACTTTACTTGACAATATTCCGTGGAAGGTATTTTCTCAACGTCGAATAGTCAGAAGTTCCGCCATAGGCTTCCACAAAAATACAAAATGGTTTATGACAAAAAAACACAACTCTTACGTTCTTGTTGAACACAAGTGATTAAAGTTACCGAAGGTAAACGGGTATTTTTAAATACCGTTAGTAGAATTCATCTGGCCAACATATTTCCCTGATTCAAAAAGTTACAAATGTACTAACACGAAATTCTAAGATGGTGATTAAAAATGATAAAATAAAACAAACCCACCTTGTTTTTGAAGAGAAGAATAATGAAAAACGTGAATGAATATTATACACTACGAGTCAAATTCATTACATTTGGTATACTATTTTAAATGAAACTATATAAAATTGGTAGGTAAACGTATCAATAACAGGTGTTGCGTTACGATCGACAGCTGACAACCTATTGTTAACTTCCTGGCAAACGAACACTCCTACATCCACGTTTAATTGTCACACAAGAATACGCTCATGTATATGTTGGCTTTGATTTTTACATAAGTATGCTTTGAGAGGCGTTACAGGTTTGGTTATATTTTATTATCATTATTCAAATACTATGCACGTGGGTTGTGTTGTTGGGTGTATTGTACTCGCGTTGGTTTTCTTGTAAAATCCCAAAGGCGTTCCTCTTCGGGCATTAATTGATGTGCATAAATTATTTAATATTTCACACTTGGGAACTTTGCATGAATATATTTATTATGTTTACATCGACTCTTTTCTTTTTCTCTTTGGCTTAAATTTGATATTGTTATTTAGGTGGTGATGGTGAAAATATATGGCCAAATTGCTTTTCCCGCTCTGTGTTGCTATTTTAAAATCACCATTTATTTAAAGATGCATTATGCAAGAGTTAAATCTGTCTATTGCAGGTATTTTGTTGGCTTAGACATTTATTAACATAACCACTCTATAATCAATCCTCTAGACCATCGGATGGCCGAGATTTAAATTGATTTAAACACCCACGAGAAATAAAGAATGAAATGATAGATAATCAAGTACCATTGCTACGATAACAAAACAATTTACGATATATCTTCAGTCATAACATCGCCCAGAATCAAGAACTTTGAATGACAGTTTCAATATATTTTACATTCATTATATTTGATCTATAGAGCAAGAACGACTAGTTCTCTATCTAAATAGTAAATGGCACCTTTAAAACGTGGTTGGAAAGAAATGTTAACTGTCACTGTGTTATTAATATCCATCATATGTCCATCGATATTTCCCATGAAAAGTGTGAAACAGTGATTAAGAGAGGTGTTATTCAATCAGGAAGTTATACATTATATGATTAATCAAGAGTTTGATGAAACAGGCACACTCTGTACGATATGTATTTTTTCTTACCTCGGAAATGTTCTTGACAAAATAAAGATAGTGGTTCTTAATGGGGTAGGAGCCACGGTGGCTAAGTGAGGAAGACGCTGGATCGCTAGCCTGCAGGTCGCGTGACAGAGGATCCGGTAAGGGAAAACGCATAGGCGTTCGGATGGGCGAAACACCAAAGTTCCCGGAATGTACGTAAACGAACCCTTGGCAGTTAGAATTCGATATAAGAGTAGGCCGCGGAGCCGCTGTCTTGCTTAAATTTCCATCGTAGCACACTATACTGCGATTACCCGTCTTCATTAGCCCAGCCAGGGAAGAAGAGTAGGACGTGTTAGAACCCATTTCAGTTAATTTCCGCATTGTGAGAATTTTGTTTTATAGCGAGTAAATTCAATTTCATCAGAATTTGTTCGATCTAACCATATCACTATTGAATACGATCGAGCTGAGATCTATTAGAAATATAATCAACACCTCGATGACAATATGAAACGTTATTTAGTCATTCATCTGTTTCATTCTTATATAACCGATGACATGGATGCACGCAAAGAACAGATAACTCTAGATGATCCAACCCAGATCTTCAGACTGATTAGACAGACGACAAATCGAATGGTATTTCCAAGCGGTGTTCTCACTGGAATCGAATATTTCTATAGTTTTTTTGCGTACATATAGCTGTAAGCGTTAACATGGTCACGTCATAAACATTCAAAAATCATTTCCAGGAACTTGGAGTTTTCAGGCTAGGTTTCAATAAAATTTCATTCGATCAAGAGATAATTTCATTCGATGGAGCGACACTATGGGTTGAAAGATCAAAGTATCGTATTAATTCGATTGATACAAGTTGTCGGGTAGCAACAGTGAATTAAATTAACTGGTAATATCAAAGGGACCATCCCTGTTTTAACAGAGTCTCAAAAATGAAAGCTCACGTACGTATGAAATTTAGCGCCAAAATAGGGGAATGGCGTATATACCTTGTTTTAAAAATTTCAACTCAAAGTATTGAGTCATTTGGACGTGAACGTCAAAACCGCCTATCCAGAAACGTAACCCTTAACATTTCGGGTAAATTTTTTCATTGGTAAATTTTCAGATCGAGACTGACGGGTTTAAGTTGTTTGAAAACGCATCACGTATGTTGTTCGGCCCTAAGGTAGGGGATTTTAAGGGTTTTTAACAAATGATTAGGCAGTTGTATTCTCGAAAATAAAATCGAGATTGGTCCTTTAAAGCACCATTTAGTTCATTGATTCATATATCCCAAGAAAATCGTTTGGACGAACTGTTAATAGTACGCTAAAGATCATTTGGTAGTTACGAATAGGCTGGCTTCTTCAGCCTGGTTGTACCCAAAACGTAAGACAAGAAATCCCATTTTTATATTAGATTTACAAATTATAAATTACTGGCTTTCGTACATAGCTTCACATTCAGTTTAGACTAGAACAAAAAATTAAATGAAAATACCAGGAATTATATGAATGCACAGATTAAGCATATAAATCAGGATATTGTGATTGTAAAGAACGGTTGACGTTAATACGACAACAATAGGCCAGCTGGTTCCTAACAATAGGTTCACAGATTTACCTAATACATATAATAAATAGTATGTAAATCAAACAATTAAATTGTTATCATTGATTTATAACAGCTAAGGCTTTAAGATGGCAATTGTTGTATAGAATTCGTTTTCACTTAAACTGTCAGTTTAACTTTCTTAGGTTTTCAAATTTGTCAATCCCACCCACCGCGCGAAAAAACCTTTACAATATTCAAGACCTAAAATAGAGAATTTTAGTTCATACAGAATAAAAGGTAGTTTTTTTTACAAAGAGCCTATTGATCCAAAAATTATTAAAATCGACCAATATTACAGATATCTGAAGTTTCCATTGCTTTCTGGAGATTTTCTGACTTGAAGAATATTGAAGAATATTTATTTTCTACCCCTGAACATGTATCTTAAGATTGTATAAAACATATTGTTCTTTTTTTTTCTTAAAATTTAATCACCGAGATTAATACACTAATAACCGTAATATTCGCCACAAACATTAGACACATTTTAGGTCTGGATGTCGACGATATCACTTTGGTGAACGCGAGAGATGTTTAAGGTCATTACACAACACAATAACAGCAGTTTCTCGGCGATACCGGCAGTCGCAAAACCCCATCCTCGTGGTAGTAGAAACTGCAACAATTTGTATTTGTACAAGACAATGACCCTACAAAACTAATGACACTACTTTATTTTTTTGGGTGCTGGTGATTAAACGAAGCCCGCCTTCCACCAAAGGAACTATATTTTGTCAAGTTAGATACAGTCCGTTTGTTGAAGGGGGGATTCGTGCCAAAAGATGCATTATAAAGAACTGTCCATTTTTGCTTTCATTCCAATTTCTTTATCTAATCAACTCAATATCTTAGCCATCCAATTATCCTGAGAGTTGATTATAGTTTTTTCATGAGAATGAATGTATATATTAATAATTTATATAACATTTGAAGGCGGAAAAGAATCATTATTGCAATTTAACGTATTAACTGAGATTACCGATGTCCTTTGATGAAAAGATATTCTTTTCGCCCTATAAATCATTATAAGGTATACTTTTATTTGACAAAAAGTAAGTCATTATATACTTAAAAATTCATTATTTGTCAGCAAATCATTAATAACAAAAACACAAATTCAATCAATCAACAAAAAAGTAGTATAACTACGACGTTCTAGATTTGATGTGAAGGAAAATATTACGTTTCGAAAACTTGTCATCCAATGTGGATATATATCACATAATTGTAATACATGACACAATATTATTCATTACTTACTCAGTATAGAGAAAAGGTTGTAGACAATTCAAATCTTGTTATACTCATTGTTTATACAAATTTTACAGTGATTTACCGACTTATTCAGGAGACCCTTTTTTCATAATCACTCACCGACTTGTTTAATACGGTATTTCTTTATGCTTATACCAATGATGATACCTCCGGCTTTAATCATGCATACGATCTTTATGATCAGCCTCAAGGTTTAAATCAATCTGAATTGTCTTATTTGTCAAGAAAAACAATAATATTCAGGAAAATTGGCAAGGATTGATAAAATATACATATGGAAGAAAAGAACATTTGACCAACACCAGCTGTTTGGAGACGTTGATTTATGAATTTTGTGACAAGGTTTGTCGAACTCCAAGTTGATTAATGCGTAGCGTTTCTTTTGAAAATTGATCATATGGTTTGAACAAGTAAAATAATGTTCAGTTATGTATATATATCCTAGTCTCGGAGCCGCCGTCAAACAGTGAGTAACACATTGACTCGCTAACCCGTTGGTCCAGAAAGTATATCGTTATTTTCCGGTGCTGTTCCCGGTGTAGGACTACGTAAGGCGTAAGATCTGACAAGAGACAAGGTATAGTGGCTCAGTGATACCTGCGATGGCCGAAAAGGTTCATCGGAATTTTCCGGCGGGATTACTCCTTGTCATTTGTGTCGGATCGAGGACTGGCAATGGACAACGTATAGTCGTTCGGGTGGGACGAAAAACCGTGCAGGTAAAACATCCCTTAGTAGTTGAAATTAGATATATGAGTAGGCTGTAGCGCAGCTGTACCGGCAAAACTTCAGTCATAGCACACTGTATGACGTATGCTTGTTTTCATTAGCATAGTCATAGCAGAACAGTAGGATGTTAAACTCCATTTCATTTCATTTCGCTAATATATTTTTATGTATTTACCCTTTTAGTGGTTATATAAGTGAATTTTTAAATCGGAACAAGCCAAATACTTTATTTTTACACGAAATCAAACTGGTTTAATCCATTTAAATCCCAGATCAATAATGGCAAGATCAACTACGGGATTAAAAGTACAGCTATTCATTTGATAAATAAACAAGTTTATCTCCAAGATTGCTTCCTGGATCCCTTATAATTGTAGAATCAGAAAACCGACTCGAGTTATGTGCATGTCAGTACAATCATAAATTGGTTTGCAAGAGAGAAATCAAGGTTGGAAGATGTTCTTTGGGTATTAATGTAAAGATTAAATCAAAAGCCTCAAGCTCGTTCTTCGTAGACAGAGGTGAAGTATCATTACGTCGTTTACTGATAATAAATATGGCGACATGAACTAGAAAGTAATCTGAAATTTAGATGGCTTTAACGTAATATTTTTGGGAACAATATACATTCAGGTAAGACTGCTTTCATTGAATGTGGCCCGAAAGTCTAAATTTGCGGCTTTAAAAAGACGAGATACATGTTCCAAATTACCAACACACATGAGATACACTTCTCGAAGATTGCCGATTGAGATATAATTAATGTTGATCGATTCCTCTGAGTTGCCCCATCAGCTCTTTTGCGGATCAAAAATACTTTTTATTTGTCCACTGAAAATTAGCTGTGTCATTTTATATCTTTATTCGAACGTACGTGGAATCAGTCTTCTGTCTTGTATTGATGACACGCCATATGATCTACATCACACACCATTACTACTGGGCCAATCAGCCATGATGAGTAGCAGAATTTACTCGTATTTGATAAGGCTTATTAATTGAAGCATTTATTGTAAAGTACAAATGATATCGACGTACAAGCTGTAACATTTTCTGTGGGTCAAGGCCAAGCTATTTTTATTCATAAATCGACAAAACTAGTCGTTGAATGTCGGAATATTAATTTCATTATGTTCGCTAAATGCTTTTTAAAGGACTTAATCGGACAGTGCAAACACTGTTGTGATCATGCTAGCGGAATGACTAATTAAAAGTAAATAGACCTCATCCATCATTGGGACGAACTATTACCCATATCCCCTGGCAACCAAATACATCACACGTGCCCATTACCACTTCCGGCAATATCTGTCTGTTAAAGGTGCGATTTCCCAACGGGTATCGCAAAATGATCAAAGAGCGTAATTCATAATACAGACCAGAGACCTGAAAATCACTCAGAATCCAGAATCTTCATTCCGTTAGACGTGAAGTATAGTTAATTAACCGTCCATCTGTTTATTACTAATACGGCGCTCAGACGATTTATACGAAACGGAAGAGAAAGGAACACTCTTCGGAGCTTCAGTGTCAATACTCGAGTTCTTAGAATATTTCACCTTTCAAAACATTGAACCTGCTTGACATTATCGGAGTTCAATTTCTGAATTAAAATTTACGGTGGGTGATATTATATACAATTTTTAAAATGAAATATACGGATGACTCCCATTAGGACGTGACTGACACAGGCGGGAATAAAACAAGGTAAATGCCCGCAAAATCAATCAGTGACACAAGGAAATGGCAGGTAGAAGGACAGGAGGTCGAAGGAAAGGCTAGTTACAAACGTGGAAGAATTCTTGTCACGACACTATAAAGCAGTTTCATTAATTGTTGGCTGCTTGTACCAATAATTACTAATCACTTATTTGATTGTAAACAAATTATAAAAAATACTATATGAAGATCAAAGGAATAATACTTTGAATGGCAGATGTTTTCTTTGAAGATCCTCAATATAAGGAATTGTGATGGGTTGGGCTGGTTTTTTTCACTTTTTTTATAACCATAACCTGAAACCTTTTGAAAATATGCAATTTCTTCAGATCCGTTTATGCAAGATATTTTACCGACCTTTATTAATTAAGACTAAGTTTTGTGATAATTCTTGAGCAAATTTCATCGAGGGCGTCTATAAAAGTATGCAAAGTTCAAATTATCTTTGGATTTGTGCATCTGATTTTTTTGCCCACACACCAGGCTACACCACAAAAAGGTATGCGTGGGGCTAAAGGTTTTTGACTGCGTTTAATGTTGACTACATTTGTAAATATTAAGTTTAATGACAAAGTTAAATAGTGTTTGAAGTTTCATCAGGTTTCATCTCATCCATTCAACCACATCCTTTACTGCAACACAAATACCATGCGCAGTGGGGATCAATAACCATTTCATCGTTTAAAGTCCAGGAAGTGCAGCGATTTATTTACGCGAACCACCAGTTGAAATGTACAGTTTTATGGATTACGATCCCACCCACGCCTATAAGTGCGATTATATTGTCAAATATTGTGTAATATTTGTATTATTTATTGCTCTACATTAGAGACGGATAATGTGCTATGGAAGCGCGAGCCTTATTTTAATGGCGGAAATTAATCGAAATAGCACTTTAATGCATCGTGTCCAGTGTAAACATGTTGAATAATCGATAAGAAAGATGCATGTTTTCTGTTTACCAGGTGGCATCTTTCTCATCTCAACATTTATATAGGACGACAAGCGATAGATTTCTTCCGGTTTTCCCATGTACACATTGGCGTGCACGTAAAATATCCCCTGACAGTTGGAATTTGGTATAAGAGTAGAAACAGTGGGACGTTAAACCCCATTTCATTTCATTTCGTTCAGTTTTTATAACTTTTATATAGATTTACTTGTATATATAGAATGAAGCCAGTTGACTCCAAGACCGATCTTTATGATATAAAACGCATGCGTTGGTCAAGAGTCCCTTGGAATTTTCCAGTCTGGTTTCTGGTTTTTGCAGATGGGAAAAAAAAACGAAAGTTCCGTGTGTATGCCCACACCCCCCTCGCCGCCCACCCAACTCAATAATTCTGGATCCGCCAATGTAATATGCAATTAGTTCTTCACATTTAGATGATTAATAATTCTTCCTGCAGAAGACCAGGCTGACATTTTGTTGTGGTTAACAAGGTACTAGTAAGAAGATAAAATAGCATTTTATAGAATAGATTGCTATCTGGCGTTTTACAAACTAAGATTAATCGATTTTATTTATACCTATTAATTACTCTAGTTCATCAGAACCTATTCTTCAGTGCACAATTCTATCGTCATTACCCTTTGAAGACGTAATTCTCGCCAACTAATTTGACTTAAATAAATAATAATTAGCTGTTGGCTTTAACCCTCAACAGATGTAAAGCAGCCCTATGTGTCTAATACAATACTATACTCATAAAATATTCATAGAATATATGTAAAAATCCATGCAGAAAAAATCTCTGAAAGATGCTATTGATTGATCGGTTAAAAATAAAGGTTGTCACGGAAAAATGGTATACCAGTCAAAGAATCTTTAGACGCTTTCATTAACAACCACATATCTGTTTTTGTGTCTGTCAAGATCATTTTGTTACCAGTCATAAAGTTCCACTCCGGAAAAAATAGAATGTACCCAGAAGCTTTTGGTGTTATAAATGGAAGAAATGGAGGTCGACTTCATTAATCCAAAGGGGGGGTGGGATGGCCCAGTGGTCTAGAGAGCCGCGCTTCGATTTCTAGCTGCCCGGTCACCTCTGGCTTGCGGCTGTGGTTTCGAGCCCTGGTGTGAAGGTATCTGGCATGGAGATCGGGGCGCCTTCTCAACCTCGTGGGTTTCCTCCGGACACTCCGGTTTCCTCCCACCGCTAAAGACCCGCAATAAAATTAAGCCATATGCGAGTCCCGAAATGATCTAGTCTGTGTCGAGTGTACGTTAAACCCCATTTCTCTCTCTCTCTCTCCCATTAATCCAATTAATGAAAATTTAATACCGGTGTCGTGAACGAGGTGGGCTATGGTTGCTACTTCTGGAACATTGGATATGAGGAGTTCACATTGCTGACAAACGCGTATATTTGTCTTGTGTACATGCCGTGTATTTTGCATCATACAAATGATACGTTGTGTTTACATAAAATAACTGGAACTTACTATTGTGATTATCAATATTATCTATGATACAACAACAAAAAATATAGGTTAATATCAATAGTGCTAATCCGTTAAAACTATTAATACAATTAAGATTCTTGATTTCAAGAGTCCATTTCAAGGCTTGACAGTGGCTGTAGGTACATACATATCCCATTTTAGTAAGCCAGTGTCCTACTCACTGATCCACCGTGGCTACTAGTAATACCACATACAATGACTTCAACAATTTGAGATTTATCTTTAGGAACTCAAACTGTCTTCTTCTTTTTTTGTTTAAAATTTTCACTTCCCGAATCTCTAGATTTCTATTGTTGATATAACTAACAAATAAAAGTACTTCCCATCACGCCATTGATGCAAAAGGACGGACGTTGGTACAGTTCAATATGTTCATTGTGCTATTTACGGATTCTACTTATATTGTTTACTATGTCATTCACATTGCTCAACCTGCATTTTCTTACGCATCCTGTCAGTTAAATCGGTTGTTCAACTTAGGCCTTGAACTTGAATCACGACATTTAGATGGATAATAATTACAATTATAGCTCCATGCCTCTCCAATATGGGTGTTAAATTAATACGTCCATCGTTACATAATTAATTCCTTAAGAATCCCAACCATTTCATCAATTATCCGGCTAATTAGTTCAGCTTACCTTCTTGTGACACCTACGCTAATATCTGGTTATGTTGTTAGGACACGTTGATTTAATTTTCTGGTAAATAAATAGACATTTGATAAACATGAAATATGGTCTGTTTAATAATCACAACTTTAACATACATTATGCAAGGGCTACATCTGTTATTGAAAGTCTTTATTTAGGCTTCAGATGTCATAGAAATTATGAATTAGTTCTATTTACACAACAAGCACAAAATCAACTCTGTAGACCCACAGATGGCTTGAATTGGGCTTGGATTTAAACAGGATTTCATTGATTGATTAAATTTTAAATGGTGTCGTGAGCGGAGAATAACCGTTACGTTGACGGAAATTTTAGATCGCTACGAAGCTAGACCATAACAAATGCCATCTAAAGTAAAGCGCAATAAACTAAACAGAGTTAATGACAAGTCATACAATTCCTGGCGACCGTGTGACAGGTCTTCTGTCTTAAGAATATCAATGAAAATATTTTTATTTCCCTAACTCCTTACAAAAATCTCCCATAATGTATCTTTAAAAGTTTTAAATTAAAGGATTTTAAACAGCACAGCCAAGTACTTTTGCTTTGGTCTTCTTCCCGAAGAGATAAGAATGATTTTACAGATGTTCTTGAAGAACAGAAAATCGAACTGAGGTGGCCTTATTTAAACATCATTAAAATAATGACGTCATATTGAATATCGACAGGTCATAAATGACGGAAGTGTGTGCGTAAACAGTGATGATAGTCGCTTCGGTCGTGATGCATTAATACATATTATGTACTACTTTAAGAATCCGAACCTCTAAATCAATTTTCAGCTATATCAATTATGATTTCAGCTCATATCTTTACACCTGCGCTTCATCTGACTATGTAGCCAATTAAATATTATCAACTATTGATGTCGTTAATTACATTAAGCACTTACCAATCAGACTGTGTTTTGCTGTTTAATGATAATATACATATTATTTGTGCTTTATACAATTTAATCTACATTTATATCTGGTGTTTTGTTCTGTAAATGAAGTCAGTATAATGAAGTATTTCATACAATAATCGATTAATCGTGATCATTTTTTTGTTGTTCTTCTCCCACACACCTTTTAGGAATGTGCCTCAATATAATTGTGTTGCCTTAAGTGATTACAAACAACAGACCATGACTAATTTTTCAATTATGTATATTTGGGGTTCTCGAATTGTCTTTTTCCTAGTTCAATAGTTTGGAACCCGGCAAGACCAACTTGACGAATACAGAATTGTTTTAAGATGAAGGATAAAACAAGTAAAACAAAATGGGATGTAACGTCCTACGTTTCTGAACAAACCGCATCCCCATACTTTGTGCTATAATGCCACTACGGTTTACTTTTATTCTAAATTCCAACTGGTAAGGGCTCTTTAACGTGTTCGCTAATGAATATTCAGGTCCATTCGATCACCTTGTGCCAACGACAAGTGGGGACCACGGCAAATACCGGGTACTTTCTTGTTGAGCACCAGCAGCGAACCCCACAACCCCTGGTTGTCGAGTCAGCGTCCGACCCACTGAGTCACCGCGACTCCGAATGTTAAAACTCTGAGTAGTATATGCGCACCAGTATCGACCAGAATTATCTCGTTTCTTATTATGCCAATCATTTTTTTTTTATTTTTTAACATTTTGTTTGTTTAATTAAGGCATGTATATTCTATATGTCCTAGGACAATTCCTTATACTGCTATAAAGTTTACAAGAGAATCCTTTTAGATATCTCCAGAGATGCTCTCCCAGACTTCTCATAATGTACATATATTTCTACGTCAATCATTCATCTAATACAGCCGTGGGATAATTATCTGATAAAAATCAAGAATTTCAAATCAAGACATTTTATTTTTTGTTCTATATAAAAGCATCATTTATGATAGTGATGATCGTGATACGCCGAGGACGGCTGTGGTTTAGTTCACACATACCGGTGATAGAAACCTTATCGTAAACAATAATGGCTTCTTGACATTTGAGGTTTTCTAGACGAACATAGCGTACTACTAATATAGCAACAAAACATTTCGTAATTCCACATTTTCTTTTTGTATTTGCTTATTATGCCTTAATTTAAACATCGGCTGCATTGGCTGCCCATCCAATTTGTCACTTATGGGTCAGGATATCTCAAGCATATGTAGTGTCCATATTTACTAAACATTTCTTCGGCCCATATTTCAGTGCTTAATAAGTAACAATTAATTATGTTTGGTCTCTCTACTTCCGCTTAATGGCTACAACCAATCATGTTAGGGATATAGAATGGATATATATATATATACGTCATTTCTGCCCACGGTACTATACAAAACCTAGTCGTGTGTGACGAATGCCAGTTTTGATATCAAGATACAAACGGTAAACCACAAAGTATCAATATTGACATTCACGTTTAATCACTTTATGATCTGCTAAATCTTTTATAAGTTCATTTATCAAAGGTATTTATTTTTATAATATTAATTTACTTGCTTCAATTATACCATGTAAGGCTTTCTGATTTACAGAGTGATAACCAACAAATATATTACTGTAAGGTTTCTTCACACATTGCATTTTACCAGGAAGAGTATAAAACTACGGTGTTCATAGAAGCTAAAAAACATCAAGCCGGGTTCTGATTGCACGCCCAATCGTTCATGCTTTACCCTTGCACATTTTGGTGAGTACTCTTGACAGTTGGAATTTGATGAGGAGTACCCCCCCCCCCCACACACACACACGTCATTGCTCATGTGATCATATAAAACAGTACCCGGTAAAGGTATATATGGAAGACGTTAAACCCTACTTCATTCCATACAAAATAAACAGGCCCCTGGAGACCAATTGAACAGCCATAGATCATCACATTTATTTAGTTTTCCACAAATGCATATAAATGGGTATGTGGGCGACTTAAGCGGATATTAATTAAGAGAAGATTTATTCGGGTCGCTCATACTGCCGATCGATTTTCACAATTGAAACGATTTCTTTTCCTTTTGATCATGGCAGTAGTGTGCAGATCTGAGCTTAGAATATCGGAAGTGATTCAGCACCAACCGTCACGGCTCGTATGAACACAATCACCCTAATTCTCTATATATTCCCCGTTTAATGTTTCTATAAACGTTGCTAATTCTGGTTTAACGTTTCCATCCCAACAATGACATCCGAAAAAAAAATTAACATGTTTCTGGCTTAATTTGACAATCGTTGGTGTGCAAATGTCTAGATGAAACGATAGGTCAAGAACAATCGGTCTTTGTTTGCTCTGCAATCTAGGCGATATCACAGAAAAAAAATATAATATTCCGTGCTACACAGGAATGTGTACAGCCATTTCTTGTTATATACGGACAGAAGTGGAGTATTATCCGGTTACGAGGTATGATAAAAAAGGTCCTTGCATTGGTTTGCAATGTGATATTATTGCACGTTTCATATCACCAATTTTATTTGATACCTTCTTAAGAAACGTATCACAATTTGAAATGCTGTATCGGTACTGTTACTGAAAGACTGGCAGCAAGCTATTCTATCTTGGTTAAATTCAGGGGACCAGAAGAAAATATACGTGATTAGGATGGAAAGTACTGACTCGAGTCCATGATTTGAAACAAAGGTGTTAGCACCCCCTCCCCCTCTCCAAGCATAGCGCAAGATAGCGCAAGATTTGTCTGTATATTGCAGATGGAATGAAATAAAATGGGGTTTTAAGTCCAACTGGTCTGATGAAGACGGCCATATGTCATTCAGTGTGCTATGAGGCAAATTTTGCCTAGACAGCGGGGCTACGGCATACTCTTATTCCAACTGCCAAGGGATCTTTAACATGTAAGCAAATGTGGAAACGGGACTTTCATTTTTCGTCCAGCTCGAACGATTTTGAAGACATATGCAGACTATAACATATTATGCGACATAATAGTAAGTGTCGAATGAGCGTTTAACCGAATATTGTGCACCGTGACCGTTTCAAAGCAATGCTAAACCAGACGTAAAATACAATTGTAATGCGTCTGAAACTCTGAAGTAATGATCATGTAGATAGATTATTGGTTCTTCGTGTTATTGTTAAAACACTCAAAGAGTGATTCAATTCAATAAATTTGTTTGAGTTGAACTTGGAAATTCCTTTATATTTTCCAACACTTTCCATTCGTAGATCAAATACAATTATAAAGAGCTAAATCAATATTACTGATCTGGTTGGCTTTTCGCCCCTTTCAAGATACATACACATCATGAAAAGAACTTAAATGCCCCTTTTCAAAGTACATTCATGTAATTATCTCTCATTATTATACCAAATTGTTTGTATTCGGAAAATTTAGATTGTAATTTTGGAAATGTACTAAGAACTAGGGGGACTGAGCTCAATACTGAACCAAAAGTCCACTAACGCAAAGGAGTCACGAAATGGGAGAATTTGATTATATTCTCATGCACACAGATTTGGAACAAGTCTTTAATTTAATGTTCGTAGAACAGTTATGTGTTTATTCAAATTCACGCTTCGATAAATTTCTAAAGAGAAACGAAACAAACGGGTAATTTTCCAATAATGACATTTTGTCCATGTTTCAGGACTTCATCCATCCATCATATTTAATAGTTATAGATGGATCAAATTTAGAACCGGTTTTAAATCTGAAAATCTATTATTTCAGAGGGGAGTGTTTAATGCACCAGAACATCTCCATTTACTGACTTCTCTTAATTGCAATTATTCACACGACGAGAACTGAGAAGAACCGTCCGGATTTTAAAGTACCGTTTCCACTTGTCAACTGTGGCACCCGTGTGGATAACAAGTATGTCTAGTACGGATGACACTGTTTAAGGTAACTTTAATAACTGGGCTGGTCCCTGTTGAAGATGAATTTAAAACCTCGATTGCCACTGTTTCTAATAACATTAAAACCTGAGTATTGGTACTGTTTAAGATAAATTCAAAACTTCAGTTGGCACTGTTTAAGATTACTTTGAAACCTGGGTGGGTTCTGTTTATCTAAGATAAATTTAAAATGCTGGTTGGAATTGTTTTAAATAACTTTAAAACCCGGGTTGCTACTACCTCAAAACTCTTTAAAACCTGGATTACCAGTAACATAATGCAGTACGATAATTCCATTCAGGCAGTTATTTGGTAATTCAATATCATTTCATTTATATTACAAAGAAAAAATGGAGCAATTCATTCAATCATATAAACTCAGACTAAACCAATTGTGCCCAATTATTCCAATCTCTGGAGTATTTTATATAATAATATATTTCTTTTTTATACGCATTTTGATCTTTACAATTACGATGTATTCTTCTTCCATAAATATTGAGGTCAAAATCAGTTAACCGCGACCCTGCGTTTTTCAATAAAAAGCGATTGCACGCGATTATATTAGTCTCAAGCTGCATCGAGAGATTCTTGGTCTTATGTTGACCTTGGCTGGTAACTTGGTCAGTAAGACACATGCTTTATCATTTGTAATATCATATACCTAATCCCCATCACTCATAACATCTATTCATCATACTATTAAGAGTTTCAATCTCCTCTCGAAAAAAAAATCGACGGATCAATTTTCTCCTTTCTAAAAACGATTTGTGTCATTGGAATCAATGGCCTTCAGTACTGTGAGAGAGTTATCGCATATAGCGCTGATGATACGTAGACCAAATGTCTAGCCAGCTCTGTTAGTTCTATAATTATTCCACATTCACCGATAAATCCGCGGTAAGAGATGGCTAAACGGTTATCTTTCTCTAGTCTATCCAAAATATCCATAGTTTTATAGTCAATATCTGTACAGCGACCCCGAGGACCTCCATTATAAAATACGTATAATTAAATTAGCACTACAAAGATGTAGATGTAATCATCTCCCTTTGAAAAAATAAATCAAGTTTTATCTGTTATAGAAATTATATAAGTTTGACGCGGCCAAGGTTGGGGTATTATCTAGTCGGTGTAATCTTCGTGTCATAGTCACGCTACCGGAATCGGTTCAATAAGCCATATACAGTGGATTGAAAATGAGGCCGGTTGTAATTCGTAACTCAACGATCAATTTGTTTGAGTTTTCTTAAAGCACATATTACGTCCATCTTTCAAATGTGAATGATTATGTCTTGTCGATAAAGTGTCAATCAAAATATAAAAATTAGAATTCCGTCAAAGATAAACATTATGGTTTAGATAATTTTTTGACACAAAAAACAAATTTGCAATCTGGAATTGTGTGCTATGTCAATCTTCTTCAGATTATATTTTACAAATTAACTGCATTAGCAGCATCCTGTAGATTATTTAATAAATGCTAATATTTTGTTCGCAGTTGCGTTTCTTGTGAATGCATCCTAAATCACAAATTTAGAGCTGAAATGTTGATTAAAGTAACGTCAACAGAATAATACGGCGTCTTTGATACTAACATATTATGGTTCTATGGCAATGCGACGTGGATAATTTTGCCATCTTCGATTTTCAGCTGTCCAGGTATCTTTAACGTACATTGACCTCGGTTCTTTTGTTACGTTCGAATGACTAAACATGGTTTGCTTGTCATCTTCACAAGCGCTATGTCTGACAAGTGGGAACTTGGTGTGGTAATGGTCTCTGCTATTGCATTGTCTTTACATGATTATTAGTTCCTCATATTGTAGATAATTCATAACTTACGCTTTCAAATTGAATGATTGAATGAGCGATAAGTTTTTATATAAAATTCAGTGATCATTTGATAAAAACACTGGTTGTGACCTTTCGATTGTCAAAATCCCCACCAAATTCTCTCTTGTATATGAAATGTGTCTGCTGGACCAAATAAGGTAATGTTCTCCCCCGGTCTTCGAGTTATGGTGGATTTTATTCCATATTTGGGAAATCAGAACCAAGGTCAGTCTATGGCGCGTTGCACCCCCCCCCCAACATAACACGCAGTGTTGGAAATGTTACTTTATTAATTTAATATCATGGCGTTATGACATCTGAGTAACGGCGTTTTGGTAATTTGACGTCATTTGGAATTTTCGGTATCCTAAGGTTTAAATTTTGACGACATTTATTTATTTCACGTATTACCATTAATGGATTTACTACAAGATAATAAACTATACACTCGTGTTCACGGATAGACTAACTTATATAAAACTCTTTATATCAGATACACATCTTCCTTCATTGGGATATTTCCGGACAGGCGCCGTTACAGATATTGGAATTTTTATCTGAATTATTGACCAAATGTGCCGAATGGTGAGTTGCCGAGTGGAGGAAAAAACCATCGATATGAAGCTGGCAATTAAAGGAGCAAGTAGTCGGTAAGCCGTCATCTTGAGGACATCTCGAGATAGTGACGATAGAAGTTATTATCTGGACCGCCTTCCACTCACTTGATTAGCTTTATTGTGAAAGATAAAGAGGAATTTAATGAGCGAATTTGCTGCTATTTTCGATTCAACATGGTAGTAGTCAATATCGAAATGTATTTCCATCGTTCGGCTCTTTTCACAGAAATAGTAGAAAGCCCACGACTAAATATAGACACTGTTACTAATACATGGAAAGGGGAGAAAAAACCTTTCCGTAAACGTCACACGTAATGCAATGATCTGAGATTTGATGGCTGATACAGGAGATTTACTTGAACACGATAAGTGTGCGTGAAGTGTAATAATGCACAAGGCTAACTACTTCAATTTAGAAATGACATCAGAATTCAGATCTGTTAACCTAGTAAACTATCAATGTTTTTGTGTTAAGGATATGTGGTAAAAAAAATAAAAATATGATGCAACCCCACTCGTGAACAATTTAGAACGCGTACGTACACGTAAGATGTGGTTTGTGAGAATGAATCCTAGTGAGTGAGAGATTGGGACTGACCCCTACTCGAACACGAAGTTTGGGGTCTTTATCAGTGGGTGGGGCTTTAGAAAAAGTTATGAGGGTGACAGTCGAGCCCACCGTTGGTCACACACAAGCTAGCCATCAAAACCAAGCCAGTTGACTCCATGACAGACATTCTGATCTAAAGTGCACGCGTTGGACTAATCGGTCACCTAACCCAACTTAGTATCTCTGGATTTTGAAATCGTTCTCTTTAGATATAAGTGGTGGTCGGTGTCGTGTACGATAAGGGCCATGGTTACTCTATATGGGATACCTCGCATCACTTCTCATTTAAAGAGGTCACGTAACTTAGCAAATTGTCGTTGAATTAACGACTTCGGTTTAGGGTCAGATATGAAATCCTAGTGTATAGGATTATAACCCTTTACCAAGAAATTGGCCTTTGGAAATAACCGAAAAGTATATCAGCTGTACAAGAGGAATACACGTGTCATGTCCCTTACACGAAACTCGATAGTGCATGGAAGGGTATTCGTAACATGTAGTTTTATTCTGTTAGTTTATCTTAGCTTAACTAATTTTACCCCCAAACAGTAAGAGATCAAAAGCTAAATGTCTGGAAGATATCAAAAGATACGTGTAGCCATATCTGGAATTACATTGGCATATAATAAATATTGAATAATATGAATTGTTAAATCATTTAACAGTGCCGTTCGAAATCGAGATCCCAGAGCACTACTATCCTGCACACGCACGTAAACAAATAAAATGTTGTTTGTTTGCAGTCTCTAAAATTGAGCAAACTCCTCAACTGCAGACGTACACGAATCAGACAACCTAATTAGGACGTTTATACTTAAAAATAGGACCTTAGATGCCATTGACGACACATCAAAGGGTAGATCACGCGACCACCCATTACGTAAAAATAACCAGTAAAACCTGCCAACTAGGCAACTTTTTTTGTTTAAGATAAAGGATCGCGAACCAAATCAAATAACAAAAATACGCCTGTATTGAAAGAGAAAACTCATTCATACACTGTCTATCAATAACTTAGTTACTTTATATTCCAAATATTTATCATGACTTTAGTTCAGCCATAGATCTGTCTGTATATACCAAATTGCTTGAAGATCTCTCAATGAACAAAGTTAACACATGGGAATAAGGATTTGATTAGTGCACGTGTTTTACTTGCTTGCATATGTCTTAACCAGATCTGAGAACGAATAGGGTTTTTAAGTACAATACTATGGTCATTTGAGACTAATATAGTAGTTTACGTTTCAGTGGTTAGAGGAAAACAAACTTTTCCGCCCACTCTTAATTAAATTCCAACATCCTAGAGTTTATGACGTATACGTCAATGTGTAAACGGGCGGGTTGTATCATTCTTGTCAGTCCACCGGGTCATAATCCTGACAAATGAGACACGGATTCTAAATATATTTTTACGTGAAATTTAAACTTATTTCATCGTACCACCTAAACCATTAGATGTTGAAATGAATGAAAGGCAAGACAGCCACAATGGACAGTTAGTCAAAATAATAAATACACTATGCTCTTAAGAAAACCTTAATGAATTCCCATAACAATTATCTAGCATGCAATCAGGTACCTCGTGGTTTGTGAATAGCTTAATTAGACTCAGTGGAGAACATAATGACATGGTACACACGCTGATGAGATCTCATGACTGTTGGGTTTTAATATACCGATTTCTTCTGAGGGACAGCCAAACTGCAGTCAGGGCTAATGACATAGGTATGGTTCAACACACGCCTAATCTGCATGTAAATAACTTCCCGTTCCACAAGGCTGGATGGGTCATGTCTTTAAAACGATTTCGTTTTCTCCCAGTACGACTAGGAAAAATGTTTCTTTGGTAGTTGCATGGTTTGATCATTGATATGTTTAATCCAGCTACACGGAAGATATCCATGCACTTGTGGGTAACAGCTACATGTATAACAAAACAATACTAATATTAAATATAAATAAATGACACCTTTCAAACTGGTCACATCGCAAACTGATCCCGCAGTGAATATTCACTTCGCCGCTACAATCACTGATAAGCATGACATCGACGAGGCTTAATGAGTACGGCATATTAACTTTTTTACTCCGACAAATTAAATTCTCAAACATTTTTTTGAGGTAAAAAAAAATAAATAAAGACGTTTGAAGTATTTGTATTTAAAAAATATTTCCTATTTAGTGTAAATGGGTATTAAAATGAGTAAAATGCATCATTTTGCCCGAAGCAGTTAGGTGTTAAGTAAACATTGCACGAGCCGTTGAGCCAATGACTACGAGGCGTGCAGTCACCGCACGTGTTTTGGACTGTCTTGTGTTACAGAGATAATTCGTAAGTAATTCTCTGCGAAACAGATTGGCCACATCTATGTAGATGCCATCATAAATATACTATTAAAACACTATAAGGTTAAATCGTTTTATCACAGTAATCATACAGTGTATTGGGTAAGGGGAGGTAATCGGAATTTAATTTAAGAGTTGTCTCTCTTGAATAGGCCTTTCTTTCGACGCCACGTTGTCACTCAGCAGCATTTAACGTAGAGTTTGTATGGCCTTTTATTTATTGCAAATTTAATTTATATGTTCTTTTTCCAATTTCTGGTTTTGATGTCTCGCCGACTAGGCCCCATTTTAAACCAAAGTGTAGGATTATTGTTGGGGATGGTTCGGATTAGACGGGGTATGTGCTAGTATTTTTGTACAATGCTCGCGGCGTCGTTGGCCTTCCCATCAGCCCGGGAACCGCCTTCCTATTCATCCCGATGAAAATGAATTTGTATTTCACATTCGATCTATGCACCTCCACCATCCTAAATTGAGCCCCACTGGCCAGCTATGGTTAGTCAAACTGAGTCCCACGGCTCCCAACTGTCAGTCCCCCCCCCCCGCCAAGCTCGGACAGGGCTACAACAAAGGGTTGACGTAACGTTTGTTGAATTATTTAATATATTTGAATTAATTGAGTTCTTTGGTTACAGCCGTGGCAATTTTATGCCAAAAAAAAAATCTTTTCTTAAATATCATTTAATGTGTTGAGTTATCTGTGATAAACAGTATTGTCACTATTTTCGCTCGATCATGTAGGAAATGAGGTGGTGCTGCAGTTTCAGTTTCTGAATCCAGTGTCCAATTGCCTTAGCTTCTGTTGGCGTTTGAAAGTTTTAGTTTAAATACGACATTGTTTTATTTCAAGTCTCGTAGCCTTTAAGTAATTTTTCATCGATGTACGTAGATCCGTTGAGGTTTACAACAATTTTAAATGCCGATTTGATATTAGACTTTGACGTCTGTGGACAGTTGTTACTCATTGCCAACACTTTGCACTTGTAGCTGTTTAATTTTACCATTCAACTTTGTAGTTTAGCTACAACCATGTTTGACATTTATTTATTTATAAGTCTACACGTGTGAAAACTATAGAAGATGGTGTAGCCTATCCATGACATTATGAAGTGCATTGGTCCCCAAGGGAGGTAAGAACGTCTGAGATGGTGTTGTATCTGGAAACACTGCAGAGCCAACAGACAGTAACAGTAACATCTAAATCAGGCCCATTAACTAACATATGTAACTTATTAGGAAGATTTACGATGGTGACTAAAAGCTTAGTGCATAACAAGTTTCCCTTAATCAACCATAAATGTGGTTTATATGCAATCATAAATTGAAAAACATCTTCTGACCTTTAAATTGTGTCCTCCGGGGACTATTAAATAGCAGATCGTTACTATGTTGCTTCTTGCTACAGATGCCAGATGTAGACTTATGAATTATATATAATTCCGTCTTTCTAGCGCGATCTATATTTAAATGTTGTGTGCTCGTCCATTATAATTTTCTTGAAACAAAAGTTTATATAGCTATGTGTACTATATAGGCTATAGAAACAACAGCGTAGACAATTCGTACTTGGATAGCATAAGCCAAGGAAATTTTTGTTTAAAGGGCGATTCTCACAAGCATAAATCTAGTAAATTTCGTCTGTTGTTTAATATTAGTAGCCCCTTTGTTTGTTCAAAACAAATTCAAGTATTGGATTCAACATTTGAAACGACGATCGTGTGCATTAAAACATATCGTTCTGGGGTCAACAGTATTAATGTTCTAACGGTAAAAGTTATGTTTGACCCAGCTATTTGATTCTGGTGCAGAAAAGTAGGACGTTAAAACCATTTCATTCATTAATGAGATCGATTCGCCTTTAGAGTTCTGATGTTCGACACAGCAAGCGCTTATATTCAGAGCGATTGAATTACCTCAATTTACAGACAGATCCGTTGGTGATATCTTAGCTTGTGTCCATTGGTTGTTTACAACAAACAAATAAGAACACAGCATAGTGATAGAACTTTTCTTTTATCAAATCACTGTGCCTGGTATCGTGCTCGCGGTAGAAAATTGGTGCAAAAGTAAAGACAGCATAGCTTATTCATTTATATACATGAGTAAGCCGAAACCTTCTGTTCTGCGTGCCATAATGTAATCAACTTCCTGTTTTGTGATGTTTTTATTCTAGGATAAATAATTTAATCCTTAAAATCATTAATTTTCCCACTGTATCGTGTCGTTATTGCGGTTCCCCGAAGACGCTTGTCGCAATTAAGAAGTCTACCACACGTTATGGAAATTGATTAAGTTTTATTTTTGAAAGTTCAGTAGAATGGACAGACTATGTATATATCATAGATTTCTTTGATCTTATATAACCCACTAGACAACTATGTTAAAAGTTTTCGATTAATATATAATCCCTTTCAGAACATCAATAGTCTAATGCAAAATGGACCCTGATTGTACCCAGACGCTAGAGGGAGTACGTTAATTATTAACAAAACGAAATCATTGGGTTTAAACGCGGATCAGATAACACAAAGATAATGCGAAATAATAAGTAATAAGAAAAATAAAAATACATTAATAACTAATAATCACTAGTTACTCCAGAGAAAACAAAGAGCCGAAGGATAAATTAAAATCTTCACGGTAGTGAACGATTCATATTTAATAAGTAGCTGCTAACGAAGATTTAGAATCGGGGAATATATTTAAATGAATAGACCGATTTGTGTAGAGTTCTTAATTAAGTTATTTATTTCATAGAATTTTTCATATTGAATAGTTTTCTAGAATGATTATCTTCGGTGAAAATGTTATCTCAACAGACTAATTTGCTATATGTTTTTATACACGGGTTATAAACATGAGTTGCCTAAGCAATGGACTTTATTATCGGGATCTTAAAGTTACATTATGGGAGATTTTTATAAGTAGTTAGCCATTCTTGCTATAACAGTTCAAAAATAGATGATGAAAGAAGAATATACTGAAAATTGCAGTCAAATTACTTTATTCTGAACATAGTTATTATCAGTGTAATTTTTGACAAGAAATGGTATTGAATTCCATCGTCACCGATTCTTAGTATGGCCGATCGTTGATTGACAGGCGTTAACTCCACCTACATAGTCTCGATTATCAAGTAATGTTTACAATGACTGTGGTACCGTAAGTGTATTCGGTTTGAGACGGAAGTATGATGACGTCAACGTCACGAAGAATCTCCGCCCACGACGCCATTGTGATTAAATCAATCAACGAAATCCTGTTTAAATCCGAGCCCAATCCAAGCCATCCGTGGGTCTACAGGGTTGATTTTTTGCTTTTTGTTTAAATAAAGATCTAATTTATAATTTCTATGACCTTTGAGGCCAAAAGGAAGACCGACAAAAGTCAATTTTTGCTCTCCAATAATGTATCTTTAACTGATCAGTGGACTTTATTAGAATGAACTTACCTTGCAATGGATTGTAATAGGATAAGCCAATTCAATGGCCTTGTTTAGAATGACTTTACCTGGGCGGAGTACTTTATTAGAATGACTTTACCTAGCAATGGATTGTATTAGAATGAGCCAATTCAATGGTCCTGATTAAAATGACTTTACCTGGGCGGATTACATTATTAGAATGGCCTTATATTGTCTATGAACTTTATTATACGGATTTTACGGAAGCAATGTACTTTTTTTTAGAATACTTTTACGTAGGTAATTGACTTTAGGTAATGGAATTTATTATGATGACTTTACCATGTAAATGACCTTATTAGAATGACTTTCCTAAGCCATTTGAATTTGACTCTCTTGGAAATGGACTTGATTCTTTTCACATTGACGAGGCAATTCAATTTGCATTGAACAACTTTTATTTTATTTTACAGGATTCATAGTTATTATTTTTGTGAGACAATGAAATATTTTCATTTGAGGTTATGCCCCGGGCAATACGCCATACTTCGTTAAAGTTAATTTTATCCATTTACTTAATAATAAATGCTAAAATCCTATATTTTTGTGCTCTTTATTCTCAATATCAAAACAACATTTACTCAGTAAAAGAAATATGTCCACTTCCTTCAATAGATGGACTTTAATAAATCCATAAACACAATTCGCTTGTGCAAATACTATAATCGTTATAATCCAATCCTGAGCGTAGGAAAATAAACATTAACTAAGATGGCGGCGACATCTCGCAATTAATTTCTTCATGGTAACAATATTTTCATTCTCTAGTTTTGTTGATATTCAACGTCATGAGAAATGGTTCGATATTATAAATAAACGAGGAAGAAAAATCGTTCCGTTTAGAAAACCATCGATATAAATGTTGAGAACTGAGTTAAAAACAGCGTGAATAAACTCTAAATATAGACACATTCTGGAAAACAAGATAAATTGTGGTTATTTTCGCTGTATTTGTTCAAGACGCTATATGCACAAGAACATAATTGTCCATATTTTTAAAAATACAATGCATGTAAATATACTATATTATATTATTATATATATTAAAATTCAGCCCTATTTCTTTCTATTCTCCCTTTTACTCATATCTATTTAACGGATAGTATTGTATAATTTAATTATTACTTGTTTGCAAAATGAATCAAAACAGCTAAAATGTAACAATTGTTTATATTCCTTACAATCTATTTAGTTTTTTAAATCTTTATCCGGAATGAACAACAAGATGTTCGTCTAAACTTTACAATTTAAATATGAAGCATCTCATTACCCTACGCTATTTAATTAAAAGTGCAGTTCTTCATAAACCTTGCTCAATTTTATAGTTTTCAGAGCAGAGAACAAATTTGAGAGAATAAAAAAACAATATCGGAAACACAAATTCTTCAAAGTTGAAATGCTAAAAAACAATATCGGAAACACAAATTCTTCAAAATTGAAATGCTAAAAAACAATATCGGAAACACAAATTCTTCAATAATAAAAATTCCAACCAGCTTAGTGAAGTACCGACTGGAACAGACAATAAACGGATTACAAATATCGGTGCGCAGGAAGGAACCTATTCCTTCTTAAACACCAATGGTAGGTTCTACAAATAGATCTTGATCGACACCATAGTTTTTATGGTCAAAAACTTTCGTAACAAATCACAAAGAAAATAGCTTCAAACATTCAGGGTTTCAGTGACCGTGCATGGAGTGGCTTGTGTCATATAAGTGGCACAACAGAGAATTCTTACGGCGAAGTGGACGCTTACGCCATGTCCCCGGATTTGCTGCTTACTTGTAGCAATGTCGATGTAGTTTGCCAGTAGTGTGGTATCCTGCATTAGCAACAGCGGAAGGTCACCATTAACGCGTTAGAGATGGCGACAATTGAACGACTCAATCATCTGATTTGGATGAAAAATACACCACAGAATCCACACATCCGACATGCTCTCTTATAAACCGTAGTAAGTATTCTCGGAGGCAGAAGCTTTGAGCCGACAAAGGGAGTTATTCATATCTTCTGGAAAATTCATCCAATATAATATTTGTTCTACTTTAATTATATTTGATGGATTGAAAGGGTGACAGCAATTTCTTTATTATATTTATATCCATCAAGTCATAGATTGTATCCGGTCGATGATGCTTTTTCATTCAAAAGTAGATCCTTATGTAATCACATCGACACCAAAAGCAATCAATTTGAGTTAAATATGGAACACTGATAAAATGGGTGTGTGGTTCGAGTTGGATGGTTTTATATTTGGGAGTAAATAAAAATTTCTCTTTGGGAAAAATGAGATGAATTTATCGTCCTATTGTTCTGCTCCTACTGAGCTAATGAAGGCGACTCTTTGAGAGAGAAAGACTGCGAGTAGAAATGTAGCGGACACACGCCATGCAATATAATTTGGGGTATAATTTGATCTTGTACGGGATGTGTGAGTGGGGGGGAGGGAATGGAGTGGGTGGGTGGGTTTAATGAATGAATGAAATGTTGTTTTATGGCACGTCAGCTCCAGCTACATGGTGATTATTTCCAGACAGGCTAAATCACATCACAGCTTCGAGTTATTTCCAGACTAACATATGGGTACACCTTTACATAAATTGTTTCCTTATACACACGGTTATGTAATAGTGAAAGAAAGAAATGAAGAACTAGAATAAAAGTCACCAAAACCCCATCGATGGTGTTGCTCGTAATACTCATTATGTCGCTTATAGTCCTTCGCGGATGTCCTTTTAACGCCTACGAGTACTCCAGAAATCAAAAAGATAAAAAAATCTACAGTTTCAAAAGGCTTTTGTTTTACAGAATAAATTGCAGCTTTACGTATCGATTAACACACAAGCTGAACAAATGAGAAAATAAGACGAATGTATATTTAATTGGTAATTTGTTTGTTGGAGCTCTTTACAGACAAAAGGCATTTTCAGCAGTACCATTTATTTCCTTGGCAAGCGTATATAACCTATAACCCTGTTCAGAAAAATAAACAAATATATATACATATATAATAAATCACGCGGCGTTAAGGAAATCGAACAAGCATATAAGATCAATGACATTACTGCCGACATGTAAAGAATTTTTAAACATAAACCTTTCTGAAAATACGCTTTATTATATATGTATATTTAAAAAAAAAACAATGTAAAGTACAACAAATAAGTGGTATCAGGTGTTTTCCCTTCATTTCAATTGGTATGGACATGGATTTCAGCAGACTTGTGACGGCTGCTGGGTAGAAAATAATATGATCGGGTACAAAGGACACCAGCTGATGTCGAGCAGTCATTTTTATTTTATAAAATATAATCCATGTCATGTTTGTTTCCTTGAAATTCTCCATCACGTTCCTTAGTTGGCGAGAGCCACTATAACCAATAAGTCCCGCAATCCCGCGTTTTGGCCGTGCAAGTTCCGTTGGATTTTTTCAACTTGGTTTCACCTTATCAGTTGCGCCGAGGGAGGGCCTGACTGACCCCAGTTTTCCATCCGGTCCCCCAGACGCACTTCCTCCGTCAACCTAACAGTTATCACTCCACAAAAGATGGCAAGACTCGCATATGGTTGTAACTATGTAAACGCAATTACATAAAAAGTACATCGTTATGTCCATCTACATACAGCACAAATCCCCCGTTTTGCGATAAGCGTTATTTTGATATTGTGTAAACATGAATAAATTGCATGCTTTGGAATAAAAGATTCATGAATCTATCTGATTATATCGTCATTGAATTCCAAATCAGACAACCATGTTCTAGAAGCACGCACCGTCATTATATACCAAGCGTTTTTTTTATCAATCGAGTATTATTAACGATTGGAAGTCAACCCAGCTTACGCTCTCATTCCACGAAACGTATCTGGTTGCGATAAAGAATACATTAATTTGAATGGTTAGTCAAGTGGATCTTGTTAAAAATAGAAATTTCCAACATTTATTTCTGGGTATGCGTTAAAATCGATCGTCTTTTTAAATATTAATTTTATCCTTTTCGTTTGTTTTCAAATTCTTACCGGGTCAGCTTAACCTCTTGGTGTTATGGATAAGTGAAGAGTGAATAGTAAGTGTTGTCTGAATCCGAGAAGCCACAGCAATGGTAAATGAAGGAATCTGAATGGAGAAGCACGCTCGATTTACTACAATAATATGAAGTTTTTTCCACCCACTGAAGTAAAATTGAATTAAAGTAGGGAACGAAAATAATATTTTCTAAAATAACTAAAACCGGAATATTTCTACCAGGATGGAATTCACATAAACGCGGCTCGAGTGAGTTCTACATTTTATTTTATTTTGAAAAAAGATGATGCGATCGATAACTCCTTGTGCTCGATGTATAAAGTTTGATGCCTCGTGATATCACTTAATGTTGGTTGAAGGACCCAGAGTGCTAAGTACACACTTATTTAAAGATGATATTCAGAAATAAACTAAAGCGCAAAGAATGAAGCCTATTATAATTAAACATCGATATATTTTTATCAACTAGAACAGCGATGTTATGAAATATTTTACAATCCATGACGCGGCATTACCACACACGACAAAAAGACTTTTAAGTTATTAAAATAACACGGGTCGCACAAACCCAAAGATAAATTTCGGGTCACCGCGCATGTTTTGTCTAATCGCGCATGTTTTCCATCACTACTTGCTATATCGTGGTTTAATTTGGTAACCATGGTTCGGTACCTTGCGCATTGAGATTTAAAGAAACCCCACAGATCATTAAGTTGTTATTTCCACCGAGAGATGTGTTCATTGTCTTCTTTACGTAAGAGCTTTCCAACAACAAACTGTTTATTATTAAACAGATAACAAATCTATGGAATGCAATTGCTGCCCCTTACTGAGCAAAATGGCCAGTTGCGGTTGTTTATTTTGTAACCAAAAAGTAACAAAGCCAAAACCGGGTAACGAGTCAATCCGTGACGTCAGTCTTCTAAAAGTGGACAGCGCAGTTGCAGATTTTGATCTATCCGATAGGTCATTGCACTGTACCATGCAAAATGCTACTAGGTCATTGCACTTTACCATGCAAAATGCTAATAGCTATTTGAACACCTCAAACGAGTCAGGGTATCGTGTGTTCTTTAATTTAACTTTGTCCAACCTTTTCCACATACAATCTGTAAAATATGTTTGACTGATTTTCAATGTGCTACCCTCTTGTAAACACATTATTCTCTGAGTTAAAAGCGGAATTTGTTATTGAATTCTCGTCAAACATTTAGATATTTTTTATGAAAAAAAAAATAACCATCAGATTGACTGGAGAATTTCTTGGTTTTGAAGTAGAAAAATTGATGGGACTCTCATATAGAATGGTTGTTTTTGATTGGTTTGATTATTAAGAACAGTGGGTCCAGCGTTGTAATCGAGTAGCATGTACATAATGTTTACTGAACAGCAAGTTTAATTATCAAAGGGAAATAATCTCATTGATTAACAAAACAGGGGTGCTAACTCTATAGATGTGACCTCGTCTTCTATTGATTTTCTTCGGTGCTTTTTGTTTTGATGTAGATGAGTTCATTAGTCGGGTAAAGAGTCAAACTCTTTAAATAAATGATGAATGCTGGGTGCGATCAGTCTGGCCTGGCTTATTGACAAAAGCTAATTATGTCGCTACTTTTAGTACGTCTCTCGTCTTGACTAATGATGGATATAGCAATGATAAGCATGTACCAGAGACATTAATAGTTAATTTGTAATCTGTTGATCTTTTGGTTCCGTAGCAAACAGTTTAATTAAGCCTTGACACATTTAGTTGCATGTTAGCGGCTGTTAATGATGGTATTAGGTGTGAGTAAATTTGTTCTCGTGCTTATAAAGAATTTAGACATCTTGGCTGGAGGTTTTGCTTCGATCAAAATCCCTGCAAGCGTGAGCAGAAGCAAAGGGGTAGTCATTGTGTGGTTGAACCCAGCTCCTCCTGTTTACAACATGAAAATTATGGGATGAATGTCATATACACTTCCAATCATGAATTCAATATTTTCAATTAAATATTAAATTATAATTGTCGATATTAAATGTCCGAAAGGTTGATTAGGAAATGAAATAAAATGGGGCTTACCATCCTACTGTTCTGCTCCGAACTGGGCTAATGAAGACGGGCATACGCCATACAGTGTGCTATGGGGGAAATTTTGTCCGAACAGCGGCAACACGGCCTACTTTTTTTATATGTCGAATTCCAACTGTCAAGGGATATTTTACGTGTACGTCAGTGTGTATACGTGACTGCTGTTTTTCGTCCAAACGACTAGACAGCTGTCCTTGTCGAGACCTCCGTCCTGCACCACTGAAAAGAGGGGGTGGGGGAGGAACCACGCCGGAAAATCTGGATGAACACGGACAGCGGTGCTACGGCTAACTCTTTTATCGAATTCTAACTGCCAAGGGCTCATTTACGTGCATGTCAATGTATACACAGGACCTCGGCTTTCGGTACCACCCGAATGACTGTAAGCTGTCCCTTGCAAGACCCTCCGTCATGCAAAATGATAAAAGGAAACCACGACGGCAAAATCCAATAAATTTTCAATGTCATCGCCCGTATTGAACACGGAACCTTCAAGTTAGCAAGTCAACGTCCTAATCACTGAGCCACAGTCCCCCAGTTAGATAAAGACGACTGTGTGACATAACAGATGTATTGTTTGAGATAAATAATTACATATACGGCGCGAGAGTTATATAAAAAAACGTATGATTGAATTTAACAGGTTATTATGCTTATTAACATTCCTGCGGTTACCTACCTAATTATTTTGTTTGGTGAACACTCCAACATTATTAAGTAAAACGTGGCCCGTTAGCATATGTTCGGGAGTTTTTTCCTTGCAGCAAAATATTAAACAAATATTTTTCAGTAAAAACGTGTTGGAATAACGAATGTCACTTATGTGTTAAATGATGATATCTCTGCGGGTAGTTTTTTGTGTAACTTCTATAAAATGGTTAATTAATTTTCACACGTGTCTTCTCAGGTTCGGCATGTTAAAATCTAGGTTAAATATGACGTTTTAAGAGAGAGAGAGAGAGGGAGAGAGATGTGTTAACGTCAACTCTTCATAAATAGATAGGTCATTTTGCGACTAACAGATGGTTCAATTTTATTTCAATACTTCTGTAATTCGCTAGCGCATAGAGGCCTTTAGCAGTGGGAGTAAACCGGAGGACCCAGGGGAAACGAACGAGGCTGGACAGGCGACAACATGGCGTTTAAAACTTCACATGAAATGAAGTAAAATAATTGGGTTTAACGTCCTACTGCTCGGATGCAACTGGGCTGATGTAGACGGACATACCACATAGTGTGCTATGAGGGAAATTTCCCCGGACAGCGGCTCTACGGGCCTACTCATATCGACTGTCAAAGGATCTTTTACGTGCACGCTAATGTGTACACGGGCATAAAACATAGTGTGCAAAGAGGAAAATTTGCACGGACAGCGGCACTACGAGCCTATTCATATCGAATTCCAAATGCCAACGGATCTTTTACGTGCACGGTTTTTCGTACCTTCTGAATAACTAGGAAGATGTCCTCAACCCTGTATCACTGACAAGGGCCTACTGAAAACCATACAAACTTTAACGTACGTTTGATTAACAACTACTCAATGCTAATATATTTTGTACATTTAAAGTTTACATTAGTTTGTACAATATCACCTTTGGCAAATAAGTAATAATAGTGCTATCTTTTGATAACGGGTCATCCCATTCACAAAATAACGAGTTTTAACATTAAAACAGTACATATGTTTGAATTTTGGGGTAGATAATAACAATCTGACTTTTTGTGCTTTTATGATATAACAATTCTTACCGCTTTTACAAATTAAAATCCATGTACATGTATATGAAATGACAGATTCAAATGGAGAAATGAGAAACGAGATCAATTGACGACGGATGCTTACTCTTTCTTGAACACCTGGTACAATTTGTTACTGTGCTCATCTATTCATGATAGATATGATGTACATCGCTTAACATCCATTGTCCCTAGTTCCGCCATTCAGCTCATGCCAATAAAATACATCTGATGCACTCAATTCTTTACGTCTGGATTTTTGTTTTCACAAATACTAACACAGATAACATCTTTCTGGTTTTGTTTTGTCGACCATTTTCTATATTTTCAGACTGAGAAACCCAAACACGACAGATATTCTTGTCTTTGGCCAAAATAAGAAAAAGTACCGTCTGTCTTAACGCTGCCACTACAATTAGTGCTTGCTAATTCAATCTTTTTGTATGATTTACGAGAAGATATTTATAGTATTTTCAGTGATGATTCACCGTGCTTCGGTTCAATCCCTATTGAGCGAATCTTAGAAACCTTTATACAAGTTCTAGGGGACCTATCGGATTCTCTACTCTACTTTTTGTCCAAAATATAAACTTTCAGAGTTCAGTCTCCAAATTGCAAGTTATCTAAATGTGACACCTATTACGTCACTCATACATTTGAATATTTGGATTCCTTAAATGAGTTACGTAGCCACGGCAAGTAACACCAGCGATCAATTCCGAACGGGTCAAACCACAAATGTTGGTGTTTGATGTATACTTAAAGCCTCTGAGAGATCTTGAATCACATACAAACTATTAAAAAAGATAAATCCATAAAAAAAGAATATCTGTGTAAAATTGGTCACGTCTAGTATTTTGTAAGATGTGGTGAATTTTAGATTTCGCAACATTCGACACCGTCAACAAGCATGTGCCACTCATAAATGAAGGGTACAATTTTTTGATGGGACTTCTTTTAATCCGAATGAATCCAAGCAGAGAGATTATCGACCGTTGATATTTCCGTAATTAAATGTTAAATTTAATTTGAGTAGATTTTAATTTGGATTAAATCGTGAATATTTAAATACTCTGTTTTAAAACAAATGCTAATGATGACCAGCTGCTTTAAACACACCTTGGCCCCTGTGCAATCGGTACACTATAATCGTCATTCTAATTATACATCAATTTGATTAAAATTAAAATACAGATCTATATTTTGTTTCGTTTTTTTACACTTTCGATGGCCATACTACACGAATATCTGACTGGTTGTAGTGGAGGGTCGCGTCAGCGTTTATACGAGCGACTTTTCAACCTATGACGTCAGGCATTTGATTAACCAATCATTGATGTTGCTAGTGGAGTACCCACAGACCGCCACGAACTCGCTGTAACAGACCGTTTCGTTTGCAAATCCTTCACATTAACCAGAGCACGGGTTACATAAAAACTCTTCCAGTTCCTGTTGTAGTAAAGACAAGGGAAACGAAATTAAGAACTAAAAACGAAACGAAATAGGATCTGTGTATTAATCAGATTGATTATACATAACATGTCGTAAAGATACATGGCCTATAATTAGGTGCCAATCAATTGAATAATGCATATTACGAATTTGATATTCAGATACAGTATGGAATTCTGCTGAATTAAACAGTAGCATGATTCTCTGATAAATGGCTGAAAATAGCAGGTATTGATGTTGTTTAGTCGCACATAATTTCCGTTTGATCATGGTCGTACTACGTCATATTGACACTAGGGAGTATCATCAGATGATTGACATCGGGGATTATTCCATTGATGCCATTCCATTGAGGCACTAACGCTTTGGCGGTCTCCGGCGGTTGGTTAAACAATAATTTTGGTTTTAATCTTGTACGAAAAATGCTCTAACAAAAGTCAGTTTAATTAGAATTGTATATCAACATTTCATTTTATATTTCGGTTATTTACTCGACTTCATATAAATCTGAAAATCTTTCTTTTTAAGACGCCTTCGGTAAATGGTCGAATCCATATTAAGCTACAATCCAAAACCATCGATACACAAAATTCAGAAAAATCGTTTGATTAACCAACCAATCAAAACTCGTGGCACAGACAATTTCCCGAATTCTTTCGATTACCCAGACATTTCATTGTTTAATTAAGGTCAACGGTGCGGTTATGGTGTCGTCAGCCAGGCCCAGGGTTCTTGAATTTTGGCTTATTTTTTTTAACGCGTGTTTACAATTAATGGAGTAGGCTATACAGCTATACTAGTCGAATAAACGGAATTTATTGCACTTATTTTCCAGCCAATGTCATAATACTTCCCATTATGGATAGGAATTTTAGAATTCAAGACACATGCGCAGGGAAGTGAAAGATAAAACAAACACAAACCGTAAACTTCTTAAAACCAGAGTGAAATATACAAAATCGCCTTGGGCTTCAAAATCATAACAAATGTTTTCGAATGGATTTATCTATTCCCATTCCCATAAAGTAGAAAAATGTCCTAGCTTGAACTGAACTAAGAAGCCTAACTAGACTAGACAGCGTAGTTACTTATAAATCTTGAAATAAGACATAAAAGTAGTCCACTTTGATAATAATGCTTATAAAGTGCGATACAAGGAAAATGAATTAACGCAAAATGGCTGATAATCGTCACCGTGATGTATTAATGCAAAATAACGTCGACAGACTATGTAATAAACTGTTTGTTGTTATTTATAGTTAATCATATATGCAGTTATCTACATACATACATCGCCTACACTTTATTTAATTATTATAACAAGCGTCTCAGGTCCATTAACCGCAGCTTAAACCAACGTTCTAGTCTATGCTCAACTCCGTCTTGCATGTTCTTTTAATAACCAGCGAGGCTAAATGTAACTTGACTTTTCTCTCTAAAATGCATTAGGCGGAAAGTGCTTAAGTAAGGCCTAAAGGCATATGTTACATGTGAGTCTTGAAGGAAGCTTAAATGAAAATGTTAGTTCATATTGGATATCTCGCAGGCTAAGAACAGTTATTTGACAGCTATTGTGATGATAGGCAACGCAGCTAAAGGATGTAATTTGTAGAAATTCTTTCTAAAGATGAGCATTTGTATTATATGACCTCTGATAAAATACACTCACATATTAAGACGATTTAATTCCTGGATTACTATAAAATCACGTCGTCTTCTTATTTATTCATCTTTGCACTGAAAACATAACAAATACAAGAGAATCGCAGTCGACCATTTTTTTTTGATGCATCAAGCAATATCATGTTAAATAAACATAAAATGAATACGCTCCAGAATTATATATAGGTGTTTTTGAAGCTATTTTATTTTCCGGTGTGGTTTTCTCTGGTTAGTGGTGCAGAGGGGAGAAAAGATGTCTAGTCGCTGGGATGGGACGAAAACCCGAGGACTCGTGTATACATTGGCGTGCACGTAAAAGATCCCTGGTAGTTGAAATTCGATATAAGAGTAGGTCAAAGTGCCGCTGCCCGGGCAAAATTCCCCTCATAGCACACTGCATGGCGTATGCGTGTCTTCATTATCCCAGTCAGAGCAGAACAGATAAATTCCATTTCATTTCATTTCTTTTTGAAGCTATTTTAGTGAACAAACAATACGGGAGTAACACAGAAAACAAGGTACGCTTTCCCGTCTGGAACAACCGATAATCCACTAATTGTCACAAAGTTAGTTGGAGTCGACTAGCAAATATCTTGGGTTTTTACCAGGATTCTCTCACGTCTAGAAAGACTTGCTGACATGCAATCAATGAAATGCATATCTATGTAGAAGTTTCGACGAAAGATAATGCGTATCTTGTCGTGAAATAGGCTCCTTTTTGTGCTCTGTGCCATTCTGTGGTGTCTACTAATGATGTTAATCCCACCATTTCTCTCTCACGATATTTTTTTTTTGAAAAAAGTCGAATTTCTCTTTAACGAAAATAAAATATGGACAGAAACATTTCTGTTTATCAGCATATTATAAACTATAATGTATCTTGATAGTTTGTTTTTGAAAAAGATAAAAACACGAAACGCGAATTGGTGCATTCAACGCAGATGGTCGTACAGACTGACTAAGGAATAAGTTAAAGAGTTTATCTTTTATGAATAACTGACAAGGGCTGGCTCATCTGTAGAAATTACAGATTTTATATAAGAGCAACGAAAATAGTTGAAATGAGACAAATGCAGGTGTGTATTTTAATAACATTGTGACAATCAAATGGTTATTATTAATATTTACAATTAGAACGAAAGCCATTCAGTAGCGAGGGAAAGAAAATTGGGTTTAAAGTCCATTCGACACAATCTAGGTAATTTCGAGACTAACATATGGTTCAGTTTTATTTCAATAATACGCTTGCGTGTGTGGGTGTTAAGCAGTGGGCGAAACCGCCGAATGGCGCAGAGAAACCACGTCACTTGACTCAATGACAGACCAGTGGTACCCCCCCCCCCCCCCCGACACCCACACACATCTTTCTGTGCTCGATTTAATCTACGCCAAGGCACGATCAGTGGCTCAAGATAAATAGAAAATAAGAAAATAAAATAAGCTAAATCTTTTGAAGGGCTCTTTATTGGCTTTTTAATTCAGGCCAAAAACTATCGTTGCGCTTTGCCACCTGCCTAGAAGATGTCTTCCTTAAACATGTATTCAGATTGTTACGGGTTGGGGAGCGCTGTATGTTAGTAAGATGTTATGTGAATTGAAATAAGAATCTTGCGTGAATTGAAATAGGAATATTACCGTACGGTACGGTACATTATCTAAAACCGAAATTGTTTCCCTATGAAATAATTATTTAAATAATATTAGACAGTATCAAAAATAATCGATTAAATGTCATATTAGTATATTAGCCGATCAACTTAGCCGAATTTCATTAAAAGCTACAATGTTAGTTTCAAATTGACATAGGGGGGTTGGGATGGCCTAGTGATCTAGAGTGCCGCGCTTCTACCTCTAGTTGGCTGGTCACCTCTGGCTTGCGGCTGTGGTTTCGATCCCTGGCGTGAGCGTATTTGCCATGGAGATAGTGGCGCCTTCTTAACCTCGTGGGTTTTCTCCGGGCACTCCGGTTTCCTCCCACTGCTAAAGAGCCGTACGCGCAAGCGAATTATTGAAATAAAATTAAAAACCATATGTTAGTCCCCAAATGACCTAGTTTGAGTCGAGTGGACGTTAAACCTCATTTCCCTCTCATTAAATTTCGATTCCCCGGTTGTACGTGACAAGGAGTAAGATCGCCTATCCATCCTCGGGGTTCATTCCGGGTTCTTTGATATCCTCTCACTGATAAAACCTACTTGCAAGCGAATTATTGACATAAAAATGAACCATATTATTTAAGTCACGAAATGACCTATTTCCTGTCAAGTCACTTTGATGGAACAAAAATTGTGATTCCATGTACGAATTTTGCGTGAAAGTTGGGGAATCTGCAAGTTGGAATTCGGCAGAGAGCAGGTGAAGACACCGCTGTCAGCGCAAATTTCAATCAACGAGAACTGCATGGCGCACGACCGGCACCATCATCCCGGTTGGTGCGGAAAAGTATGACGGGTCAATACATTTATTATTTAAATAAAAAACAATGTAGACACAAATTACCCAATGAAATCAATTGAAATCGCCATTTTTTAGATTTACGTATATCAATAGCTCTACTAACAACAAATAATATTGGTCGTTGAAACGCCTCTGTAACCTTTACATATATATCTATTTACACGCCTTGGGTTAATTCACATATCAGCCCTCGTAGAGGGTTATATATAACTTATATATATTACTTATCAAGTCCAGAAAATTGAAACCAATATGAATTCCTGTTCAAGGAACTTGAATCAATTGAAATATACATTACATAGTTAAACGAAAACCAAGACGGGACAATTGGTGATAGACGAGTTTTTTTTTGATATCCAATTTAAAATTGCATTTCAAATTACAGTATATTGTCATTTTTGTAACAGAAATGTGGGTGGGTATTGAAACATTAACTTTAACATCCCGGTCTTGGCGGCAATATCCCATTATCTCTATCATTATATGATACATCGAGTGTTTTATACGGCAATATCTCATTGTCATAATATGTCAACGACAACATTACTCCTCTATAACTAACATAGAAAACCTGTTTTACTTATAAAAGAATATATATAATCGAATAGGCAATGTGCGTCATGTAGTTCCATTGAACTATATATTGGTGTTTATTTTTTTATCAGACAAAAAACCCAATCTTTATGCGAGCATGTCGCACGAAAAACATGGGTAATCTAAGACACCCAACCAAAGAGAGATTTTTTATGCATAATTTTAATCAACTGCGACCAAACTGGAACTACATATAAAGTTTGGATAATAATCAATCAAATCAAGAAAATATTTTAGGTAATAACAATGAAGAGTAAAATTAAAAGATAGTTTTGAAACCAAAAACACCCACAATCACTTTTGTCATTTCCATGTAGAGACGTCCATTTTCTGGCTCGGTCGAATTTGTTTAGTGATTTAGCATACTAGAAAGATGTACACGCTATCATCAGTAAGAAAGAGTTTAGGGACTGGTAACCAGCGACTATAAGAGACCATAAAGACCCCTTGTTTACAAATTTAGTTTCTTGTAAAATGACAGTGTTCGCACTGAAAAAGTAAAAAAATCTCGCCAGACTAGAACATGAAAATAGGTTGAGTACCTGAAATATTTTAGTTTAGATTTTCATCAAAACGGTCTTTGACAGAAGGATCGGTTACAAAACTATGCAAATGAAAAGGGGCTAAGTGAATAACCGATGTTTCCTGATTTAGTTGTGGGGGTGGGGGGTAAATTTTGGTCAAAACTGTTTGGGTTGTCATTTATTATGGTGTCTCTTTTTGTGGGCCCTGGTTCAACTGCATTATCAACACCATGATAAATCCGTACCGGAAAAGATGGTGTCCACCGCCAACCACCACTACAAATACATCCTCCCTCACACACAAACTCCCGCTACTATCATTAAAATTTGTGTGGGAAGCACGTGTTTATTTTTGTCCATTGATTAATCCAGGTTTGGGTTTCTAGTACGAATTATTATTCCGGAAGTATATATGAAGATATTATCTAGTTCTCCTTTTGAATTTCCCTCTAACTTCTCTTTTTCCTTTCTGAAATAAGAAACCACCAACGGGGACTGGCAAAGCACTATACTCTTTATACTAATATCTGGATATTTCATCTCGTAAGTTATTTTAACTTGATTCAAAGTCGTTTAGATCTTCCTTGCATCTGTTGCAATTTGAATAAAACTTCAAAGTGCGACATACTTGTAAAGATAATCGACTTTAAAATTCACCTACATAAATAATTTATAAGGCAATCTCATTGTTCTTTTAAAATCTGACAGTATTGTTTGGAGAAAGCAGTAAAGGGGGACTATGGAATAGAAACGGAGTATGGCGTAAACGCTGCCATTTTGGAAATGTGACGCCATATCTATATCGATATAGATATGGCATCAATATAGATGATTAATTAAACATACATGATAAGACCATAATCAACTAAGATTTAAAGTAGATTAGAACAGTTAATCTATTTATCAGGCAACGTAACATGTCCACAACAACCAAGTCGTCCGTACGGTCGACAAGTAGAGGGATATCGCAGATTTATTCTTTAGTGGATCATGGTGGTCATTTACAAGATAACCTTATAGCCTTTAGGTCATATTATAATTTTGGTCGTTTGATGGTTCACAATGTTCTAAAATCTGGAACAAGGGCCTTTATAAACATAAATTGTTGAAATTCGCTAGGATTGTTTGTTTCGCATATAAATTTCATACGGATGAAAATCATTGCCGTTCTAGCGTTCACAATGTGCAACAAAATAAAGCAAAGACCCAAACTCAAGAAGTAATTAACGGAAATTGCTCGAACTGGTTGACAGACCTAATGTAACAGATATGTTTAATCGACATTGAATTAATTTGTTTAAATTATTGTGGTATTTCTTTTTTGTGATCATAACAAATATTATATTTTGTTATACAAAAAGTTCGAGGTGTCGAAAAGGTGAGCCAAATATACTCGAAGGAAATCACGTTCAAACCAAAATGTTCAGTCGTCATTGTGGGAAATTTCAAATTTCGAGGATCCAGTGACGTGGACGGCATTCCACTCTGATTCGATATGGTTTTCACTTTAAATTACACGCGCTCTCTTCCTGATTAAGGATACTTTAACCGTTTCTATCAAATCATATTAAATCACATTTCTTTCCGTCTGGAAAACATTGTTGCCACACTATTTGTCGTGCTTTGGTGTTACATATGAAAAGATCAACGTATGCCACCGTGTATTCAATTGTTTCGATTATGCATTAACTACTCAATGAATACAATCAATGTTGCATAAAACATAAAGATTAATAAAATGTTGCGTCATTGATCCGAAAAACAGTCACAAATTTAAAAGTGCATAAATAAAATCTGTTACAGTAACAGTACGTGTCAGAAAACCATGCCAAATAATTATTGTATTTGTGACATGTGCTGTGGGGAAATTTTGGCCGGTCAACTGCCAAGGGTTCTTTGATGTGCACTCCAGCGGTGTTTCGTCCAATCGAAATGTGAAAGAAATGTGGTTCAACGTTCATTCCAAACAAACTAGGTCTTTCTGGGACTATAATAATATGGTTCCATATGGTGGGGCTCTTTAGCTTGGTAAGTAAGGCGTAGAATTCAGGGAATCGAAACAACTCCAGACCTGAAGACCTTAAGCGTACACCATGGTCTTTTCGACCACCTAACCACGCCACCCATGCAGAGGTGAGGGGTCGAATCCGGGACATTTTGGTTAGTAAATCAGCGCCTTAGCCACCGAGCCATCGTGGTTCCCATTAATTAAAAAATAGATGATATAGAAGAGACCGGCATTTTATACTTATAAAAAAGTACGCCATGGGGACCATTGAATTTTTTTAGGGGTCGTCGGCTAAAGCGTGGCTGACAAGAAACGGGTGTATTCTAGATCGGAGAAGACGAGCTGACCGAGGTACATTCATGTACATTTTCGCGTGCATGTAAAAGAATGTTGGGTAGTTGGAATACAAAAGCGCGTAAGAGGAGAAACAAAATCTCTGCACCTTGCCTTTTACATATAATTATTGAAATAAAAATTACCTCATGCTTGTCTCCAGTGAATTAAGACATTCAGGAATTCAGAAAAATGATGTTGTGTACATTTCTGCACTATGCTATTAAATCGGTGCTGAGGGGTCATTACACGGATAATGGCTTTAAAAATTGCTTTAAAAATTGGATGTTTGCACTGCGAGGTATGCTATTATGTGCGAGATGATAGCAACACCTTTGAAGATTAAATGAGCCCATTTGTTCGTATTATGAGATATCTCTTGATTAACGTACGCTGGTCTCATGGAAATGTCCCCCATGTCGGTCATTAAAGGTCCGTCGATAACTTAGTTACATCAATAAAGCGCCTTGATTGATACAATTGTCTGAAACAAAATGAGTTAGGCAATACATCGTTGGGGCAACCCTCTTAAACAAAACGACTGTGACGAATATGAACGTCCGCTTAGCTTGGCACCTGGTGCAAATTGACTGATATAAATTGTTGTACACGGAACATGTAAACTGAATTTATTGTCTTTAATTCTTTTATTGCGTGTGAAAGTTTTTTTTTCTTCATATGGATGCAACTTTTATTAAAATTTCGCTTTAATGTTAAAATCAACATTTTTAGGTTTTTTTTTTTTTTAGAAATACCGATATAACTTTGATGTAATAATTTAATTTCTCTTCTTCAATAGGCCGTAAAACCCCATTTCATCCATTCATGCAATATAAATAACGCTAATTGGGAACAACATCCGATTTTTAAAAATCAAATGACAACAAGCGAGCAAATTTTATGAAAATATGCTAAATGTTATTCCAACCTTAAAAAAGACTTAGTTAAATTCAATATTTCCCAGGAATTTATAACATGACATTCTCTATAAATGCCAAAGTCATCAAAAGGAATTTAGATTTAAATCTTTTGCCTGTACTGTGGTAAAACCAAATGATTTGAGATAAAATAGCCCGATCGGCCTTAACTCGTGGAAATACAAAAATGTTCATCATCCCTGGTTAATTATAGAATTTATTAAAATCTAGAAAGATATCTGTTCATTTGTTTCAGCTTGTTCTTATTTAGTTAAAGTTTCTTTTAATCTCCGATTTAACTGCCTGCAGCCACTTTAAAAGAAAGCATGATTTGAAACAGATGCGTTAATTCTGAGAGCTTTAACACATGTATCTATTTGATTCTATCGGAAAGACAATTCTTTTTCAATAGATACTTACATTTATCAAGATTTTCCCCAATTACAATGACAAATGGTAAAAGTAACAAGATTCACAGAAAAGCCATTTTATAACACAGACATGTGGATTCAGTCACTTAACACTGCTTGAACAATTACATTTAAAAAGAATTTAAATTCCGTTTTGTCAAATAAAAGAGAAATAAAACTTCGTTTTTCATACCCCCCCCAAAAAAAAAAAAAAAAAAAACAAACAAAAAACAAACTTGAACTCGATGACCGATTCTAGCGAAACGAAACAATGATTACATAATAATATCACACCTGCTTTACTTAGCATTGGTAATATGATATAAATAATTAATTATCTGATGAAGTGGCCAGGTAGATCAGAAGAAATTCCTAACTACCTATATTGTACTTAATACATTTTTAATGAGAAAATGCCGGAATTCCTTATTCTGGGAGGGCAACTTATTTAGAGCGAAGGATAATTCTATTAGTACATTATAAACATGAAATATGGAATTGAGGGTTAAAATAGTACAACGCACAATACAGGTCACTGGGAATTCTTACATTGTAAATTCTTAAATGGTGTAAAAATACAGCATTGGTTATAAGGATTCCTTAAATCGTCTATCGAAATACATTTAGTCATATAGTTATATGAAATCCTTAAATAGTAGAGCATTGGTTATAAAGAATTCTTAAATTGTCTGCATTGTTTCCAGAAAAATACACTAAGTTCATATAATATAAAGAATACTGAAAAAGTAAATCTTAAGTTCAATATTGACTTACCATAAAGTTAAAATCTGCTGAAATCTACAGTCTTTTGTTGTCCTGTTTACACTGACATCTAATTGTTGTGAAATATGCTCCATTGTTGGCAAAGACCAGTTGTAAATCTATTATGAAATAGCATTGGTTGTTACTGGAACCAATTGCAATACAGAGCACCATCAAAAAATAGCATAATCAAAAGGAGCAAGGTCACCGATTGATCTGTATGTATATATGGACGCACGGAAGTTATTCTCTCTTGTATTCAAATAAAAATCCTCTCTTTTTGTTCTTCCACTTAAGTAATTATCTTGTTTCAATTCCTACAACTATTTTAATTGTCTGACTGTGTGTTCCTTTGTGTTTACGTCAATGAAAAAAAATATAACCAAACAGCACGAACGAAAACAGATTTGAAACGTATTATTTGACCAGAATTACTTGTTAAATATTTTCTCAAGGAAATGTAATATCGGCTTTGTTATGGCAACATCGCTACCTTCGAGAACTAACTTTGTTGTGAAATTGTAATGTAATATTTCTTTCTTTATTCTCGGAATGATGAATCGACGTCAAACCTTTTTCTAGGTACTAACTTGTCCTCGTTTTACCCGAGTTATTCACAATCTCGTAATACTGAGGCTGGTTGGCAACGCTTATGGCGATCATACATAATAATCTGATCAAAATAAATAACATTCGACGGTGTTGTTCCAAATAATCAACTGTTGCAACTGGATAACACGGGTGTGTCTTGTCATTCATACGCCTTGTACAGAGCCAGTAGTAAAATCCCAAATATTCATGAAATGTTCCGCGAGATCTTCAACTAAAAATCGTTTGGTCAAAAATGAGAAACTCTTATAATAAACTCGTGTCCAGGTATTCAACACAAAGCTTATGAAAGTCCAACCTCTCAATTTGAACTAAACTGCTATGTTTCCAATACAAGCTAATACTCACAAATTAAAGTAATATGCCTCTTAGTTACTAAAAGTTTTTCGAACTTGTCACACACAGATATGAACAGGTAAGCTATACTGGTCGGATATTTCCGAATGTATACTATTTAGTTTCAATTGCATGCCGTAACGCAACTGCCATGCATCCAGGACAAGCTGCCCACAGTTTGATAAGATGAGTGTGGATTCCTGTATACTATTTAATGTTGTTGTCGATATCCCAGTGTTTGTATTCCAGTGTTATTAATCAGGTAGTTGCGTGCTATACGACATCGTCCGAATCAAACATCACCATGGCCAACCTGAAATGAAAGTTAAGCGAGTGGTTAGCTATCAGCTAGAGTAGTGTGTACAACAAGCATGTATACATATAACACACGGCGATCAATATGGAAGCTGGCTTTTACTATGGGACTATAGGACGAACATGTCTCTACAGCGAGATATTGAAGGAGTTTTGTATACAGCTAACTGCATAGCTTTTAATTAACCGATCCGACGGTGATATAATAGATGACGAAAACCTAAAAAGTAGTGAGCGTATCGGAGACACCCATCCATCCATCATTTTACATTTTTTAAAATACATGTACATCTGCACGCGTGTCGTCATAGGAGCGACATATCAATGTGTCTTGATTACATTATGAGAGAATATGATCTACTCAAGTCACACTGTGGGATATAGAATACTTATTTTTTTATAAATCTCTAGCCATATTTCATTCATATTCATTAATATTAAAACCTGTTGGTGCATAAAGGCAATAACTGAGTGCGCTATCCCTATTTAAGCATTTCTGTTACGGCATGTCGAATTACCGAAGCGCTACTACTATGAGCTCCTAATATTTAAATTGGATGGTATGGGGGTTTAACGTCTTACTTTTCAGTTCCAACCGGGATAATTAAGACGGGCAATTGAATTCCAATGTAAGTACATTGAAGGCAAAAGGTTAGCCATTAACCAATTTCATGAAATGTAGTAAAAGGCAAGTGAATCTAAAAAATCCTAGGTGTACCCCATCCTTGGTATCCCCAGTATTCTACTCAACTCTGGGCTAATCCATGGGGATTTCATTTATCTATTCCAGCCCTTGATTGTAGCTAAAATCTACGAACCAATCAAAAAATACAGTTTACAAAGTGTTTGTTTTCAAGGGTATAGATAACTATATTCATTCCCTGTCTTCATTATTATATTATAAAATAATAATAATTTGTTGGTTTTAAATAAGCAGTTAATATAATTTGGACTTCTCTGCTCCCTTCTGGCTAATTCCTAACCTTGTTTCTTAAAGGGAGTCTTTGCGTTTTGCGTACTTTACCCGATGAGAATTATTCCCCTTTGCCAACTTCCTTTGCAATTAAAGATTTATGGGATTGGTCGATAAAATAAGAAAATCATCAAGGGTATAGATAATATGAAACTCCCCCCCCCCGTCATAGATTAACCCAGGGGTTAGTGGAGTAGAATGAAATGAGACCACTGGGGAAACCGAGGATGATTGTACATGAGTTCCCCCCGAATGTATAGACGAAACCATGCCGGACAACTCTGTGCGGTTGTGGAACTTACACGGCCAACACTGGCCTAAGTCTAGATGTTTAAACTATTACATATCGAATATTACAAGTTGTGTTTATTTTGAAAAGGCTTTAACATCACAAAGAACATAACATGTCCGTTTTGAATTTATTTTAAACCTTTTGTTTAGCCTAATTAAACATAATTAACTCTCTGGAACTTCGGATGGCTTTTATTTTTGTACATATTTTAATATACGACTACAATAGTTTAATTTTAATGTGGATAATTGAGACTTTGTTTATTATCGTAACAACGGTAGCTATGATAATCGAGACTACATCATTGTTTTGCAAACGACGATAACTCCGATCTAAGTGAAGTAACGCGTGACTGGAAATTACATATTCTCTGATCATTCTGTATTTAACTAGTATATTGAGTACTGCCGGCTCTTTATCCAAATCTTACATAATGCATTTAAATTGAAAGCAGGTCAACTTAACATGTCAGCGTTTTCGCAACACATGCAAGTCAATTTATATATAGGCATTCATAATATGCTCATGATGTACTACTCAAGCCACTATACATATTTACTATTAAAGCCATTGAGTGACGAAAAGCATACATTGTAAATGGAGGATGACCCGGTTGATTTTGTAATTTATGACGTGAAAATTAACTGGCAGTGCGGGCTAGTTTTATCTAATGAGAATTAGGGATATTCCCGCACGGACAGGGTGTTATTCGGTGCCGGATTAAGATGAAGAAAGGTCCTGGGCTTATCCTGATCCTCCACTCTAATGACTAAAGGAAAGTGTATTTACAGGAGGCAAGTCTTTAACTTCGAAATTACAAACACGACTTAACATTTATGTTTTTATCTTACCGTAAAAAGATGGGCTTCCGATATCCAATATTTAAAGTGGCTAAGTTTCTAACTCAATATCGTCGAAAGTCTTCGACGTTGAAAACACAAATTATTTGTCAATTTAACACAAATTATTTGTCAATTTAATTACATTGATGGTGTGGTTTTACCATGAAAAGGTGAGCTTCTGATATCCAATATTTAAGACGAAATAATTTTTTTACCATTGGTACACGAATCGTGTACCATACGGCGTTTCAGACTCATTTTCAGCTAGGGACCCAAAGAAGGCTAGGTATACTCCAGATTAAATCTCAAACGGTGAGCATGCGCAATTAATACGATGTAGACTGGAATAACCAGGCGTTATATATATTGCGATTCAATTGAATGTAAATCAGTTTATATACATTCATATTACATTATTACATGGCTTGCGACCCATTTGTGTCAATTTCTAGGCCCCAAATATTAGCGATTTAGCTCCTTTAAGACAAAATAAAATTTTAAAATTGCCATTTCTAATAAAGTCTCTAGATGAATAAGGTCAAACATACCTCATATTAGAATACTACCTGTGTAGACTTAAATAACCAGATGTCAAAGACTGTCATTCAATTGAACTCTTTGCATATTTCGCCGAACATAAATGATTAGAAATTACAATAAAAACAATAACGATTGAATGTAAATCAGTTTATATACATTTATAATACATTATTATATGCATTGTAACCCACTAGGGATTCGGCGTCTCTTAAAAGAATTGGGCGAAACTTTTTGGTGGTGGGTGTTTTCAAAAATATTACACACTTTGGCCAAGTTCCCTTGAAGTTGAGGCCCAATCTTCAACCTGCCATGCCTACATAGGTAAACTCGACGCTAACTGTATTCCAATTTGATTCATTTGAATTAGAATCGATCTTAAAATGTCGTGATTATTCAAAGTCGATCCGTTATGGACAGAAGCAAATTTAATATTTGTGATGCGATTTTTGAGAAATACCAACATATGGAGTTGGACACGACACAAACTTCTTGACTAGCAATCATCGTGTGCCTGGATTAAACGCGTGTACAGTGACAACGTTCTGACTTTTATTTTTTTCATGCGAGTAAATAGATTATTGCTGCGTTTATTTACACTTCGGCAAAGTTTACAAGGGTATGGCAAAGTCGAATTAATCACGTCACTCATCAATCGTGATGGCAAAAAGTATACAAAAGTAAAATACCCATTCTCGAACAGCTCAGAATTATTATTTGGTAAATAGAATAATATTTAATCTGCATACTAAAACGAACTTTATCCCGCGGAGTCCTAGTTTCCACTGGGACTTCTCATGTAGAAGATCCAGGGACACACGTTAGTCATATTCTTATAGACCCTGTACTCAACCATGAAGTGGACACTTCGAAATATAATATGCATATACTTGTATAGCACGAGGACTCACTCGCTTAAACGGTTGTTTTCTGTAAAATGATGAGTATGAGAGGCCATAGATGCCTTTCCCAAAAGATTACTGGTTCTTGTAATGAAAATAAGGTACGAGCTATAAACTAAATTCTTTACAATATGTCTACATTATATGCCACTTATTGTTTGGATATTTAAACAAGAAGTTTAAAAGCCCACTTTAGCTATTTTAGACACAAAAACTATTTTAATCGCATTGGAAGTAAGTTTAGAGATTTTAATACCACGATGCAACATTACATTTCAATTTACTACAAAGATGGCGGACAATTTCGATCTTGATGGAAAGAAAAGAAGAGTTATTACCGTAAGAAGAATCAGAGTAAGTGACAGACTACATAAACTCGTTGAACCAAAGATCTTATTAACCACGAAATCAAGAATAGAGCTCAACATGTAAAATAGAGTAGTCTGACGAACAATAAAACCTGGTAATAGCCCCCTCTGGATTTCTGGCAATAAAAACGGTTCCAGTCAAATACATGTTCACCTGCAGATAAAAACCAGGATATTTGCTAATAAATCTGGTTTTCATTGTTCCCACCACATGAGTAATATCGTTGGCTCTCAGAATTTAATATATTAATATAGGCCTATGTCCATTGCGGGGTTCTCCGCTTGTTTCGTGGCTTATTACACACATTAAGGTCATATATCCACGTAGACTGGTGTGAAATTATAAAATGTATTATTAAAGTGGATATTTATGTTAGATATATTAATATAAATCATTATGCACTTTACGTAAAAAACAAAAACCGTCAATATATAAAATTTTATAGGTATTATACAGTGGCCTGGGTAAGTGAAGGTGACACAGTGGGTCATTGGCTTCAATAATTCATTTGCGCGTGCGGGGTTTTGGTAGTGGGAGGAACCCGGAGGACCCGTCAGCTGACTCAACGGCATACCTTATTATACAACGCACTAACTACTCGGGTGTGCTACCCCTCTATAATTTAGAGTTGATCGATTTGAATAACTTCTGGACCAAAATGTACCTTGACCCTAACCCTAACCAGCTGGATCCTAAAACTATCTTTTCAGATCTCATTGCCGATTGTGTATGTTGTTTTACTTGTATCCTGGTATGTCGATTCTTTAATCGATTGGTTTATATATTTGCTTTAGATTTACAGTTACAGTAAACTGTTGCGGAAAATTGCGAAATTGGTAAAACGTCATTAATTTAACTAAAAGTATATAAAGACTTCACTATGATCGCCCAAACTCGGTGTGACGTCTGCTATGATCAATGATTGGTAGAACTGTTGTAAGACTATTCTGGTAATAGTTGAAATAAACCCAGAGCCAGAGCAGGATAGCCTGATAATCTATTCTTAATCGCCGATTTTTGTTTCCTTCAACATGCCTAAAAGAGACGGGCTTAGGGCCCATTCAGTCTCGTCATCGACCTAAAAATAAAATATCCAATTGACGCGTTTCTCAACAATGAGCTTTTACAATTTCACGCAGTATAAATTCGTCGTATACTGTCCGGCCTTTGATGGTTTGACTGACGTATTTTTGTGATGAATGTGGCCCGACTGTGACGTCTCAATCTTTCAGTTCGCCGGCTCATTTTTTATGGCACACTGTGTGGTAATTTTCATTGGTGAGGTGGAGAGTGTGAATTGATTAACCCGGATAGCATCATCACGTAAACGGCACGGAGTTTAACGCACATCTTTAAACTTAATTAAATCAATTCCATCGAAGATTGATCTATATCCTCCATTTTAACTTTAACCTTTATGCCGATTGTAGCCCGTCTGTTTCCAGTGGTAAAGAGTTGATGTCGGAAAATGAATGAGAAAATTAGCTAAGCCGGTGTAGTAGGCTATGACGTAATTGATAAACCCTGGCTGAACAAAATCTATTAAGGAAATCGTAATGAGACTAGTACGCCAATTTATTATCTAGTGTAGAAATGTATATACAATATATAATAATTAGATAGTAAAACCTGAACAAGATAACTCTATCTTATGTATATTAAAACTGCTCAACTATATATAATAATTACATAGTAAAACACGAAAGAGACATAACATAACATATATTCTAAACATGTTCAATTAAACCCGAACAAGGTAACACTATAATGTACTCTAAAATTGTTTCAGCTGTATGTAATAATTAATAATAAAACGCGAAGAAGACAAAATTATCTTTTACTGTAATATTTGTGAAAATCGGTACTATAGCGTTTCTTAAATAAACTAATTTACGATTAATTAAAAGGAAGTCATTATCCCGCCATAACTTTGCAAAAAGGAATGGTGAACAACTACAAACCTAACTTTTGTTTTTATTCAGCTATTGCGGTCGCCCGTTCAACCTTGTGGAGTATCAACGGGTCCTCCGCCCCCCCCCCCTACTCCTTAAGATCGAATTATTGAAAACAAATGAACCGTATGTTAGTAACGAAATGACCTGTGTCGAGTGGACGTTAAACCCTATTCCTGTCTCTCTTTTACTAACCTATTGTATTAACTATAATCCAATATGTACTGTCCATCAAATTCTATCGTTATATTCAGTTTAATCCCATCATTTGAGTTTCATACGCCCCCATTTTCATATGGAAGTTTATTGTCCCCTGGATGTCCGTCCGTCCGTCAGTCCACAATCGTGGACACTCTACAGGTTACAATTTTGACGAAACATGAAATATAGGTTTAAATGCCAAAGATCTCGATATTTGCGCATATCGGGCTGTAACTTCCTGGATTATGTTCTTAGCTCGTGGTCCCCTTACAGGTAAAACAATTGTCCGATTTTAAAAATTTCTCAACTGTAACACCGATGCACTATAATGACGATCGAGTTCGAATTTCGTGAAAATCGAACCTAAACTGTCAGACAAAATGGACGCACGTGGTACGCAAATAGTGTTAAGGTATCTAATATCAAAGTTGTGGATCCTCTAGAGGAGAACAAATTTTATCATGAAAGATTGTGTTTTTAGGTTGTGATCCCTCTAGAGGTCATAAAATATTATCATAAAAACCGTTCAAATAATATATACTGCCAGACAAAATGGCCGCATCCGGTAAGCAAATAGAGTAAAAGTATGTAATGCCAAGGACCCTCTACACTGTAACAAAAATATCCGTCAAAAAACGGAAAAAATTCCGGAAACAAAAATTACCCGGAAAATTTTATCCGTATTCTGTTTTTCCTGTAATTTACAGAAATTTGCCGACAAGAGCCTTTTTTGATTTTTCAGAATTGATTTTCCACTAATCAGTGACAAATCCCATGGTACTAAAAAACAACTGTGTGGATTAGTTTGGATGATATAACAAAAACCATTATCACTTTCAACAGAAAAATAACACGGTTGGTTTTGATTAAATTCCGTATCTAAAATAACTTTACCTACGTTGCACTTCAAGTGACGCGTAATAAAATGAGGGTTACGTTTCATAGCAAGGATTTGATTTCCATGGGCATTTATTTAGCATCGCCAATGCCGAGACAGTATCAATCTGATTAAAACACAGATCCTAATTGGTTCGTGTTTATAGTTCAAAATTTCGGTTTACTTGTCTTTAATACACTAGAATCTGGAAGAGTTGTTAAGATTGTCGTGTTCTGAATGATATGAGACATTGGCCAATGAGACGGCCTGTTACGGCGACGTCTTGGCCTTTTAAAAAAACGTGGGTAAATCATTAGAAACGTCAGCGCTGATTGATTAATTAATGTTTGACGCCATAAGGTAAAATGGGCACTCGTTTGACCTCTGAGATGAACGAACTCCAGCTGAACTTGTCTTGATGTATACGTGTTAGCCATCGCAAGTATAAAAAACAAAACGAAATATAGTTCTGTATTTTAATCAGATTGGGACAATATATCTTTAAGGTATTATGTGAGAATACAGCCTATTTGTACTAAAACTAAACTGTGTTAACAATTGAGGAAGTGATTACAGCGGAAAAACAATAGAGTATATTTTATGATAGATTTTGTCTCAGTTTCAGTAATAAAACCGACCTGGGATATTTTGGTATTAAAAGTCATTACGTGTAATGGTTTTATTACGATATAATATATATATATATATATATCAGATATGGGGGGATTCCATATTTGATGGTCCAGATTCTTTTTATCATACGGCGCTTGTTATTTAACCACACATGCTTATAATATTTAGTTAATTGCACATTAAGCATGTTTACCGCTTTGTGCTTCTGATATACAATCCAACCAGAAATTAATCATATAATTTATTTTATAGCCGCCAACCGGTTAGATTGAGAAATAAACATAGACCAAGTGCGTTATTAAAATTGAATAATACATGAGTACCGTCCATTTCATGTTGACATCGACACCCTTTCTTCACGCAATTTGTCGCATTCCATTTGAGTAGTTGTGAATACGGGAATGAATTATTTATCTTGTATGATGGTGATTTATTACAGAAAGGGAGATAATCGCGTTAGTCTGGATGTCTAATAGCTCACAAATATATCGGTCAAAGAAATTCTACCCTTGATTTGAAGAAACGGAAATTCGTCTGCTACGACAAACGTATTCATGACATGCCGTCTTCGGATATTCCCTGCTGAATAGAAATGATTCGCTTAAGAAACGTTTTGCATGATTCGGATATTAAATGTTACATTCCATATAAGAAAAAGCTAAGAGACATATCGACATAGATTACGTCAGTTGTCCAAATTATCAATGGCGAGACAAGATACTTAATAAATCTCGCTTTTATTTTATATCAATTTAAATAAAACGTTAAAAGGAATTAAAAGAGGGGCTACTTCTCGGCAGCTCCACAAGTTCGAATTTTGATTGTATTTGTGTAATAAGTACCATAATCGGGGATTTCTCGCCGTATAGTTATACTAGTCAACTTCCTGGTATAATCATATTATATTTTATGTTTGTAACAGTATATCTGAAATAACAAGGGACACATTAATTATTTATTCACACTTTAAAACGTGTAAAGATAAACTGTGAATATTATCTGCATGAGTAGTGGGGAAAATGCAAACAACTAGGAAGTCTTACAAGAATCCGTATGTATGTAATGGGAGAAATAATCCTGGACACACATTGGCACCGCACGTGACTGCCTCTTCCCTATTTTAAAATTCAATACAATAGACTGAAATGAAAAAGTTCTGGCCATATTGAAAGAGTATTATTTGGGTATAGCAGTATATCTATTTTATTTGTAGTCGATTATTAAATAAAATTAAACCATATGTTAGTCCCGAAATGACCTAGTTTGTGTCGAGTGGACGATAAACCCCATTTCTCTTTCTCTCTCCAAACTATTTTATCTAAGAGGACTTTAAATAAAAAAGCACATTATATGATATTTAATATAACATGTTGAAAACTTTAGTTAAATTACTTCATTCTGAGGCATCGTTCGCAGCTTTAACATTAAATAGTCTAACGGTCATGACCGTCAAGTATACCGTTGCCAGGATTTTAAATGAAGACTAGAATTTCAAACCTTCAATTGACAGTCGCCGCGAATTACGATCATACAATTTCTTAACAATGGCAGTGTTTAATCCACGCAATATCTTAGTCATCCGATGTACTACGGAGTTGATCGCTGGTATTATGAATAAATGTCTTAAACGTAATTTATATTTGCAGCTAGAAAAAACATCTGCAATAGGCAGATTTATTAACAGATTGGACTTTTGGTATTATTGCAGACATTGAGTCGTCAAAACGGTTTTAAAGAACATTTATTGATAATATCTTAGTCATCCCATGAAATTTCCTCTGTACCAGGCATTGTAGGTCTGGAAACTGTATCGGTTTTTTCCAGGGGAGTTGATGCAGATGTCCACAATTTACATCAATACATGTGCTACTGGCATGGATCGCCATATTAAGAGAACAGTAATTTGTAAAGACCAATACTATACTTCTTTATGGTACTACTCTATACACCCTACTCCTTTTCACACTTTAATGGTGATTGGCAAAGAATTGCACATGACGTGTCCTGAATTTGGTCAAATTACTTCCCTATGTCTCCCGTTAAAGTGTTTTGCCAGATGCCTTAAGGAGACAAAAATGTACCCTTAGTAAATAAAATTATTAACGGGATAAAATTGGTCGAAATTGAGGTTACTAATAGACTAATTATTATTGAAAAGTAAAATCAAGACTGTTAAAATACAAATTGGTGTTTTCACGCAACAGCATTGGTACTGACTGATCGATCTAATACTGTACATTGTACGTTCAATTTACATAACGTTAGCTTGTCTGTCAGATAACTGAGTATTACCAAATTCTCTTTAATTTTGAAAACTATATAAAGACAACACATGTACTTGGTAAGTAGTGTTTGAGCTATACTTTGGGCTGTAAAGGTACAATAACGTAGTTGTCATTGTCAAAACTCGTTACCCAATCCCAGAATGAAAATAGAAATTAGACAGCAATGAAGATAGTCATTTTTTTCAATATAAGCCTACTAGTTTTGAACTTCCATCTTCCAAGTGTTCGAATTTCGTATAGGCCAATGTGGACACGCGTAAGCCTGAACGACCAACATTTATTAAGATTTAAAGGTTTATCCATACACAGAAAAATGCTGATAAAGTAAATTACATGAAATATTTAAGCAGATTTAATCTCTCACGCTAGGCATATTTGTTAATCAATGACAACTTAAATATCTTCGTCACCTTTTGTTATCGCATTTAAATGTGGTTTTTGAATCAAACGCATGGTTATGCTATGACTTCTGCTAAAGTATGTAGGACAAGGGTTCGGAAAAATCTGTGCGGCAACAGCTCATATAGATAACACTAAGCTGAACACTAACGAAACAGGTTAAAGTTACATTATGGGAGATTTTTTATAAAGAGTTAGCCGTTCTTGCTATAACAGTTAAAAAATAGATGATGAAAGAAGAATATATTGGAAATTTTAGTCAAATTACTTTATTCTGAACATGGTTATTATCAGTGTAATTTTTGACTAGAAATGGGATTGAATTCCATCGTCACCGATTCTTAGTATGGCCGATCGTTGATTGACAGGCGTTAACTCCACCTACACAGTCTCGATTACCAGGTAATGTTTACAATGACTGTGGTACCGTAAGCGTATTCGGTTTGTGACAGGACTGCAATTCAATTTGTATTACATTTATTATCTATTACAAATTACAATTAAGACTTTTAATATATAGATAAGAAGAGAAAGTCTGCGACAGGATTTTAAAGTTTGAAAGGAATGGAACAAATCAACGAGGCAGTATTGTAAATGCGTGTACTCTTTTGTACTTCAGGCAGGCCTAAGTGACTCCCTAATAAGCAGACGAATAAAAAACAGTGATCTGATGGGGTTGCAATTCAACTGGGGTAATGTTAGCTGCGATGTTTATCAATTTCCATAAATTTACTGAAACGCAAGTGACAGTAGCGCGTATAATAACGACAATGTGTATTACTGGGAAGGCAGTGTGATGAGCCGCTAATTTCCGGAAGTATGATGACGTCAACGTCACGAAGAAACTCCGCCCACGTGATTAAATCAATCAACGAAATCCTATTTAAACCCGAGCCCAATCCAAGCCATTCGTGGGTCTACAGGGTTGATTTTTGGCTTGTTGTTTAAATAAAGATCTAATTTTTACTTTCTATGACCTCTGGGGCCAAAAGGAAGATCGACAAAAGTAAGTTTTTGCTCTCCAATAATGTGTCTTTAATGGACCCCATCACGGACATCGTTATATACAACAGTGTTGTCGAGAAAGACAAAAGTATGTCTCATTCAAAAATCTCTTACGGGCGTAGACTTGAGCAATGGAAAATACATGGTGAACTGGTAAATCGAGACAATGGTACCCAAAAGGTACTTGCGTAAACGATAAATGAAATTAGACCACCAAATTGTCTCCCATTTGGTCAATATTCCTTTATTATAGACGAAACGGGGCGATTGTTTTTTGAAAAATGACATCGAGAGTCGAAGCGAATTTAAAGAAGCTAAGTCTCTAACTCAAAATCACCCAAAGTCTTCGACATTGAAAAAAAATTATTTGGAATTTATACTAACATTGATGTTGTGATCTTACGGGGAAAAGATAGGCTTCTGATATCCAATATTTTAGACAAAATAAACATTTTACCATTGGTACACGTCTGTATCATAATGCGTTTCAGTGCCATTTGTAACAGGGGACTCGAAGAACGAGGCTGGACATATTCCACATGTCAAGCCAAACGATGACGACATATTCTTATCTGGATAGCATGAGCAATACATACTTTCGGTGTAGACAGGAATAACAAGACACCAGAGATTGCCATTCGATTGAGACTGATTAGAAATTACTGAACAAACATAAACGAATGCATTCATATTGCGACTCATTTGTGTCAATTTCTAGGCCCCAAATATTAGAGATTTAGCCCCTTTAAGCAGAGTAACCATTCTAAAAATAGAATGCCTACATTAAACTAAAACTTAAGTGATTTTAACTCATAGGAAGTCAATAAAAACAACATTTTTTGATCGTAAAGTCCTTTCATATATCTGAATCAGACCGACCAGAAGGCATGTTCGCCTCTTTCAGTAACAGCAGAATGCCAATATCTTATAATCTTAATACTGATAGCGAATCGTTATCAAAGAACTTGTTATTTCAAATTACGAACCGGGCACAAATCATTGGTGATGGCCAAAAAGATAAATTTATATAGCCCAGCACTTTTCTTTCTTTTTATTCTTGAACTTTTTATCGTGCGCTTGGATGTTTGTCATTTTGCATCTTTTGAAGTTTTTAAATTCCGTTTACTCTAATAAAAAAAACCTGACCTGCCGGGGGAAGATATTTCGTTATAATTAAATGTAAGCCGAAGCTTTCACGTTGGCCTTTTCTTAGTAATTTCAGATAATATATAATTGGATATAATGTTTATTATTGTCAGAAAGTTAAGAAGCTTAGAATTTCGACGAATAAAATAGATGATACAAAGCCGATAAGAGCTTTTTGTTTTTGTCAATAGCGGTCACAGTGTTAAAAATTAGTTTCTATTACAAACAATATGACATTATTCTATGATATCACTTAATTTTGGATATAGTGTGTAGAATATGCATATCCAAAACATATCTTTCATGGTCGATCACCTATTGCAATACATCGGAAGCTATTGACGAAGCTGTTGTCGATGATAGAAGGGTCCTTCTCAACAGCATACTAATGTAATGCTACTCGCAGACCGTGAAGAATATCTGTTAACTTTTGAGAATGCCCTTGCACAGTTTGCGGAACTCCTTAAGAATACAAGGACTACACAACCCAACCGTTGCTAATTGCTTAAACACCTTACCCATACTTCTATTTTGCCATTTCTGTTAGCCTCAAACAGTGGCGAATGGGTTTACAAATCCAATTCGCTTCCAATTCATAATGACCACAAGGTCATCGATAGACATTAAGGCGTTCTCGGGGATGTTGCAAATATGCTCCTAAAATTGGATTTGCAATATTCCCGTAAGCAATCGCAAGCCATTATCATTGATGTAAGATATTTGTAAGGATTTTCAATCAAAGCCTACAATTAAACAACCGGGGAAAATGTGCAGCATCAAAAGAACGCTTCGTTAAATGGGTATTAACACTTTATCTAATTATTCGCAAATTGCACACATGGATTTAAGTTCCAACATAATTTAATCGGTAATATACCAATTTACCATTATAAAAATACATTTGTCCTTGAATAAATAACTGATAATATTTATAAAAGACATATTAACATGGATAAAGAGAAATATTTATCTAGAATAAGAACACATTTGTCCTTGAAACACGTGCTACCATATCTGGATTATACTTTATTAAAAAGAAAAGGTTGATGTTATATATGCGTGTGTGTGAGGAATAGGATTATATGATATTTTGACATTGATTGTTTCATCTGCAAGTCATCTTCTCATATTGGAAATGCCATAATGAGAATTGATCTGAGTTACTGCATTCTCATAATATGTAATACGACATCATAGCTAGTTGTAAAAGTCGTATTGACGGAAAATCAAGAGAAACGTTCCCGTCTCGACACCGGAAGCGAACCCAAGTCTTCCTGGATAGAAAGCCAGTGGCCCCCACCCCGATAGAGATGCTTCGACGCGGGGACTTCGCTATAAATGATTACACATGTCGTATATTAACAGATCCACATATAGATATAAGATGTAACTGTTCAAATAACATCAATTACACGAAACATTTTTTTACTAGAATTCTAACAGCTAGTCTGTATAAAAACATAAGTGTTGCGTTCGTTATATAAACATATTTTTAATGCAACTTACATAAATGTGATACATCTGAGATATGTCAACATATATTTGACCACTTTCTCGAGCCTACGTCTTCATACACACCCGTTACGATAATTCGGGTTGATATTTCGCGGTTTGTGATGTGTACATCGTCATTAAATATAAGCTTTTTTTTAAAAAAATTCGTATTTTGGTTTACTCAGTGTGACAGATCCCCCACAACCTTTACCCAAAGCGTCCCCATACGCTCATAACAAAGTCTGACCGACACCTTTGTACCTCTTTCTATTACTCATTTATTGTCTTGCAAGTGTAATGCAAAGTGGCGGCTATGTTACAATTTGTCGAACTATATTTTGGTAACTTACACTTTCCTCGTAGATTTGTGACACGTTTAGCAATTAATTTGTCATCTTTTACAAGCGACAGAAACATTCTATCTGAAATGGATTGAGGTGTATGTCCGTAATAAACGAGGAATCGTAGAAACTTTGTAGAATTCCATTGACGGTGACACAAAGTCCACGGTACTTCATTGACTGAATTGTCTTTATCGGCTTGAATCTCGAGAGTTGTCTGTCCGCTTGACTTGCGTATGTCACTAAATGAGACAACAAAGTGACAGCTAATTTAAGACAACCACATGGTCTGCATGCAACGTCTTGTGTCCACCTCCGCGTCTATAAGCCACCATTTAACCTTCTAGGAGTGGTGATGGTTCGCCTGTATACAGAGTGTTCGGACAGTAAGACGAAACGATAGGCGGACCAATTTAATCAAGATGAACACGGGTTAAGTAAAGATCCAGATAGGTTTGGTCAAACATTTCGGTTGACAAAATGCATTGATTTTAATACGCTGTTGAAAACGTTTGCCTGTTCATAATAATCTATAATCAAATCACTTCCGGACATCAAAACGATGTAAGTTGATACAAGAAGGTATCAGACGTTAAGCTTTGCCTTTGCCAGATAATTTTACTGAAAAACACTTTATCGGACAGAAACAGAGTGACGGAACAGTGACTCTTAACTAACGCTCGTTTTTGGACGCTGTTATACACACAGATCCCACATGGCTTCCTTGTTCAAATTTCGTTTTATATATCTGCATGGCACTCGATGAATAGGCGTGATTTGCTTGAAAGTATAAAAAAAAAAAACGAAACGAAATTTAGTAAAATGACAGGTTTTCTCATCAATCAGGATGAATCTATTATAATATCAAACACAATCTACTGCCTACACTTGTGCAGCTGCTGAAATGGTTGTGGTCTTGGCATTCCCAAGACTATAGTGGAAGAACAAGAGCATTTTTTAAAGGTACATCAGATTATCTATACATTTTAGGGTCACTTAGTTCGCAAAATGTGTATTTTATTTATGGTTTATTTTGACGTATAACATATATTTTATAGTCAAGGGTATTTATCCTTTCATACCAAAATAACCCCCGACAAAATTTATGGTATTATCCGATTACATCCTTGTTTTTATACTATAATAATATTACTCGTTTCATCACAACGGTACATTATTATTTACAGACACAACAAGCCTTAAACATGATATTGTTTATTAAGTAAGATTCTATACGGCGTACTACGTTACTTTGGCAAAATCTAACAAGAATCCCGCAGTAATTAATTAAATCAGCGAACTCTGCACGGAAATTTAAGTAGTGATATGCACTTAAAGTTTGTGGCACTATCGTCAAAATTGACATCGATAAGCACATTAGTACAAATTGTCAATTGCCGATAGCACTACATCACCCTTATAGTAGATGTTTGAGTGGATGCAATAAACGATGGACGAACGATGCAATATTCTTATAATTCATTCTTTTTTTAGTAGAAGTACGTTAAAACCCACTTCATTTTACTCCTTTTTTATGTTATATTTCATCACTTCCGTAAAAATGGACATTTCGATAAATGCGCAAATTTAATTTAATCATGTTTTATGGGGTTTGAATTTCCAAGATAATCTCAAGTTTAGGTTTGAGTGACTTAATGATTTTAGAGGATCCTACACCAGGATGTCCTTTAGCATCGCTCCATGACGTGCTCCGATTCTGGTCGACGGAGTGTGCTGTGTGGGCAGGTTATGGGCGGGGGTCTCCCCCAATTGGTACGAAAATTGTCTTTAAACTCTGCTGCCTAAGTATATCCTCGGTACCAAACTCCCAGAGACTACTTTGCACACCAATTAATCAAACGCGACTTAATAGGGCCACTAAACTGCGCGAGAACATTAATATCTACTGTACTCGCAGGTTACTTCTCAGTCCTTCCCTGGTTCACATACATTACTTGTGTATATGAACCCAGAATATCCGTAGACCATGGTCAATCACCCTAAACTAAATATAGCGACCATGTCTTTTATCTAAATATTGTTGTAGACGATGTACAACAAGGTGTGTTATTTCTTTTCATTTCCAGATGTCGATCCGATACAGAATAGTATAAAATAAAAATTTAATTATTAATGATGTTGATTATAAATACGTTTGAAGAGGGTGTCACAGGAAATGGAAATGTTCGCAACCCAATCGCAGTTCTTACTTCTGTGAAATTAACCACACCATTATTTCTGTTGCCGGATATATTGGTAATAGCTATGGTGTTATAGAACAATCAAATTGATGCCAGTCATTACTAAAGATAAACTAAGATTTGGTATTTCGTTTAAGCCAAGATTAACTAATCACACCTTCCATTATTTCGAATTCAGATTCGACAAAATTATTATCAAATCAATTTCCAGCAAACTGTGGATCATGAAACATCCTAGGTGGTCAATAAAGAGATTCTCAAGATTAGTTTATTATATATTTTCTCGAATTAGCAACGGTAAGACAAATTACACCAACAATTTTCTTGCCTTGAATTGGGATTTCCTGGGACCACCTGTTAACCTCGACATAAATGGGGCCATCTAGATTATCAAGTCCATAATAATTGAAATTCAATGCAATATGCACCATAATAAAGGCAATTAGTTTGGTACCTATATAAAATCAAGACGTTTTGTTAATTCTCAGGGAGACAGGGAGAGGTGGGGTTTAACGCCCATTCGACACAAACCATTCCATTTAGGACTCCATTTTATTTCAATAATTCGCTTGTAAATTTGAATGCATGATAACGACCCGCGAAATCATATCTGTCGAACCGTTGTGTAAAAAGTATATACGTGTAATTGGCTCCGCCTGTAGGGTCTTTAGTAGTGGAAGGGAATCGGGAGAGTGGGGGGGGGTCCAGAGAAAACCGACGACCTCAACAATGTCACGCACAAGCTTGGGCACGAAACCACACCACGTGACCCAATGACGGACCTGATGATCTTAAGGATGTGTCTTAGATCCCCATCCGTACACTCGACTTTAAACGAAGTAACTAAATTATACCTAAACCCGTCACAAATTTATAGTCTATAAATTCTTTCAATTCTGTATTTTTGGGACAGTAACCTTTAATATCGGCATCATGTCTGACAGATATTCCAGAATAAAAGACCTATAATTAATATAAGAGTCATATTTTTATAATCTGATAGCCATGAATAGAAAATAATCTGGACATATTGTTAGAACCATTCATGCTGCTCCATCAAGTAATTTCCGAGAGAAAATTGGAAATAGTGCTATATTATGTGAATAATATGGTATCTACAATTAACGACCCTTGCTCCCGCAAGATTTACACATTGGAAATAAATATTAGCTGTTGTTACTGGAGACAGTTGAGAAGCAGTGGGCTTGTGGTTTGCCAGATGCAAATAAAGTTGACTATTGTCAAGTCTAAGTCGCCATTTCCGGCTAAGACTCGTCTCCACAAATATTCCGGAAATTATCTTTTGTGGCCAAATATAGACAGACTTTAGACTAAATAATGAAATGTTGTTTATCCCAGACTGTTGTTTTAGTTGCGAGAGTCTTAAACTGCATTTTACGTCGACATTTAAATCTGATCAAATATGTAATGACATAACGCATGCTCACCGGATGTCGACGGCTTCATCATTCGGAAACAGTTTGCAGATATCTCAGGGACATGTATCTGGAAATATAATAACTTATCTATATGCTAATCCTGAATTTACTAGATATAGAGTATAAGAGTAGTACTTATTTTTTTAGATGAAGTTTCAACAAAATCTCAATCTTCAAAAAAGTCATTCTCAAAGGAATGGGTCTAGATGGGTACCAAACACTATTCTTTTAAAATTACACTGCTTTTGATGAAGGATGTATGGAATGGGATTTAACGTCCACTTCACTACTAGGACAGTCACGGGTTAGCATATGATTTGCATAAGGCATAATGTCAGGCCATATGATCTACAGTGCACGTGTAAGATCACTTACCGTCTCTTACCAACTAGACCTGAAATAATTATTACTATTTACAACCCACAGTACGCGTAGTTTGTGATACTATTTTTAGAGAAACGGCCTTCGTCTTCCATACCTTGGAGTAACACGAATATTTTATAGCTTTTGTCATTCATCATGTTAAAATGCATGGCAATAACCTTTCCATTTCCGACAGAATAATTATACATATAGTCCTTCTTTTGGGTATTTTGTTCTTCCCCTGGGCGACGACCTTAGAAAAAGGCCCAAGGTCCCGTCAATTCAAATACAATCGACGCGAAAAATTGGCATGCTTATTCCATGGACAATTGCGCATCGAATGATGGATGTTTCGTATAACTCAGTTCTCGGAAATACTACGATCGTGCTTGTTTTTTATACAAAGCAGATTTATACATTCGTTTACCGACTATCGTTTAAATAGATCAGACGAATAACACCTAATCACGTTTATTATTTAAACCAGGATGCCACCATTGTTTCCGGAACTTTAAGGTACTAAGCCACTAATGTGTTCGTGTTTGTTGCAATTGGTATTTCTTATCTAAAAGGAGCTTTGTTTTAATCGAAGTTAATCTGCCGTTCACTTTGTTTACGGTGATGCAAATTAATTATTTATTCACCTTAAATCTAACTAAAAGAAGCCATTAAAATGTGCCAATATACATTGCAATGGTGTTAACCGATAACTGTGTCCTTGAACAATCGAACAATGACCCAAAGTAGATGGTACCTAAATGACATGTGTGTTCGTCGTAAAGAAGAGCCACATCGTTGTTCTTTCAGGGCATTATGGCGCAATTCTGACTGTTATGAAGATTTATCTATATATGCTCCTTACACACAATCTCACACCCCTCTCCAAAGTGCACTTAGTGATATAACTTGGCTCCCCGTTGTTCGTGATCAATGGTACTAATCAACCTGCTTTTATTGTATAGGAGTCATGGCCAAACTCAATATCTGATTTGATTCAGATATTAAGCATTATGGAAGGCAGATATGAAACTATATACAGGATGTTTTGTTTCGATCATCTTTATCCGACAATTACACGATTGCCGTGTAAGAAGACCGAGGGCTCAGTTCAGGAGCTAGAATATACACCCTGACCAAGATAGGGCAATCTCTGGTAGTCACCGCATGCGTCAATGACCTTTTCGGTGAATAAACATTGGTTGTCTAGAATATTTTACTCCTTAATATATTATATGGCCAATTACTCTAATAATAGGTCAATGACGATTAAACACACCATTCTATAATTACGACACCATGATACCTTATCCCGACACAACACGATTCTGTTAATTAAATATACAAAGTCGTAAATAAACATTTCCTTGGAGATTCACGCCTTTCCATTTCTGTTAATAATATAGTATTTGTTTTGCCAAGCTTCCAGAATGTCTACCATTAAAGGGACTAAACAACTTTCAAGGCCAACGTAAAGTATTGAATTGGATCGTTTGGAATGTGGGAAAATCTCTATACGATTAATTTTTGGTTTTGAAAATGAAGCTGTAATAGGTTTTATTTACGAGGATTTAGCTCTTATAAGTTGACTTACGTGGCTTTATCAGTTTTAACGACGATAAATTATTACCCAATAAAGATAGCAACAATTAAGATCCAGGTAATTCGACAGTTTCCATTTTGATCTGTATTAAAGTGAGGGTGACATATTTTAAGATTTCAGTTTAAAATTTGAGTTGATCGGAAACTTAACAACAATCTAACACAGACTTGCGTGGGTGTGATTACTGGATTAAAAATAATTCTGACTATTTTTTTAAAATACAAATGTTCATACTTTGGGAATAGATGAACAAACTATTTAAAGGGGCGGGAAATTTTTAATTTGAGTATGACAAGGCCTTGAATGTATGTCTGTGTAGAAAAAATATAGTACAGAAAAGAAAATGATAAAATGTTGTAGTCGTCTTACAAAAAATGATGGAAATAATGGGTGTAGTTAGAACAGAGTGTTATTTTCAACAGGTGTATCGTATTATTTTTCAAATGTTCAGAAGACTGAAACCACTCAAAGTTCCGGAGATTGCCTCGAATAACAGGCACGTCGGATTCACAGTGAACAACCTTGAAATCATTTCACAATATAAAGAGTTGTCTAAATAAAACATAGACCGTTTACATAGCTCTGGTGGCAGGGTTCCAAATTTCAGAGATTTGATGTGACTAAAACCCCCATCACCTCAATCAACACGTAATTTTAAACTCAGTACAGGACTCTTACTGTAATGAAGTAATCTGAAAGCTTTTCCAAAGATGAAAGAAAATCCCATTTATAAGCCCATGACTGTATGATGTATAAAATACACAATTTCGTCTTGATATAGTAATACTTATGATAAATCACGTTCGTAATACGGTAGATTCAATATGTCCCATTACGCCATCGCTATATAGATTCCATTGGTTTCAGTGTTTACCCAATGGAAATATCATATAGACCAATTTCCCACCGTTTACTGACGCAATGATGTATTCATTTCTCATTTAAGTGGCTTTCGGGGTGTTGTGTTTACACGATACGTGTTAAAACGTCTTTCTCTGACACAGAATATTCTTCAAGAATGCGAGATTCAGCTTGGCGGATACCAATCACTGGGGACATTTTCGCTGCCGCATCTAAATGAAATGAGATTATCGGATTTAATCAAAGCGGGTCTATTTCGTGCTGGTATCCATCTCACAGTAGTTTAGTGCGTCCTCCGAGACGAGTGGAGCCACAGCTAAGCCATTTAGGATGCGAAGGATGTCTCTAGGGCGATTTTGAACATAGGTAAATGACGCATTCTCTGTCTTCTAACACAATGATAAATATCTAACTAATTTGATAATCATTAAAATCAAATAATTTGAGTCGTTGCCCGTCCCGCGTCAAATGATATAGATAATCGTTTAATCAGTCAACATCATCAATTGTACGTCTGAAGCTGTAAATAGTTGCGTTCAGATAGCGCGACGTCTTCATGCATTCCTCTTAACTGCCTATAAATTTGAAAATAATTCCTCTTTATAACCCGCGCCTCGGGTACGTTTGACGTCATTATCTTTAAATAGCATCGTTCTATTGGAAAATAATAGCGCTACCGCTAGTTGTGGTCATTTTGGAGGTCAAATAGATTATGCATTTAATCTTTTGTTCAATTTACTTTCAGTAAAATATGGACGTTCTGAGGCCCAAAGCGGCCACTAATATGTAAGATCTGTCATATATTTTATCATTCATTAGTTTATAATGCTTTATTCCATCTGAGTTCTATTTAAAAGACCATTCTAGTGGTTAATTCCTTGCACAGGAGCTCGGTTTATTACCCCCAAACCCCTTTCCCCCATGCAAATCCTACAATCATTAATTATTATTTTTCATCTAAATTTTTGGTGCACTTCATTTCAGCATTTTGGTCCTTCTATTAAAAGTAGTACGCCATGGTCTATTTTTGGTGATTGGATTTTATTTAAGGTAGACGACTAATTAATTATAATAGTAATATACATTCATAATAAAGGAAAATCTATAATTGCCCATAAAAGAACCAAGACCTTAACACAGATTTCTATTATTCCGTGTCTTAAATTACAATAATATATGTATTCATAAATGTCGTTTCCGCAATTCATACAGACACGCGATCTAATCAGATATCTTTCCATTTTCATACCAGGATTAAATTATTTTGACCCATATCAGCTCAAACTAAATCGCCCGCAAGGTGGATGAATTAATAAAATTAAGCAACACATTCTACGCTTCAAATGGCGTACGCTGTATCTTCCACGAAACACTTAACTTCGCCATATGTTTAGGAAATTACTGGATTACTTTGGAACAATTATTGTGAAAATGTGATAGAAATAAACGTTAAGGGTTGTTACAATAGATCTAATAAGAAACGGTTGACGTTGCTAACACGCTTTATGTCCAGATAATAACGGAGTATTTCAACTAAAATGGTTTTAGATTAATTTTGTACTAGTTTAACTGGCACACTAGCCGACATTCTACTCGCATGTAATCACCAAATTTGATTTCCTCTTGGCTACGACATTTGGCATTTCTGATTTTTGAAGCTTGGTTACTTAAGTGCCACGAGACGCAAAGAATTGGTCAATGTTTCTATAGTGAAAACCTTCCAATGCAAAATGGCGTCATTCGTGCTAAAATTAGATTATCCTCAGTCAATTTACCACCGAGCTCTGACGGTTGTACTCGTATTTAGGAGAAGCTTTTAGAGAGTGTCTGAAGAAGGTTTGTTTTAATAAAACGACATTTCGCAATGTGGCAAAATCAATCACACGTCACCGAATATATCTTAATCTATATTTCGGTATGTCATGTTCTTCGTCACCTTTAAATATCTTCCGGAATTAGCCCACAAACACATTTCGTATTATATATTGATACAAATATTGAATCAATATTGATGTCATACCATTTCTAGGTCATAAAATACTATTAGTAATAATGTCGAGAAGAATTGGGATGACGTCAGACCACAGTTATTTTGATTTGTATTTAGGAGATATGGATAAATCAACGAAAGAATGAATGGAATGGGGTTTAAGGTCCTAAACGTTGTTCCTTGGTGAGGGTATGACCAGGTCCTGTCCATGCTTACAACTCGCTGCAAGCTGAGTAAAACATCCAAGGTAAGACGAAACAAAACTTGGTTTAATGAGACTTTTATTATAAAAGGCTTAGTATTTTAAATAAAATACTTTGTTAACTTTTAAAATATTTATGTCCGCATCACTTGTTGTCCCTTTAATGTGCAATTTTCATCTTTGACCTTTCGTGTTTACTGGTATTATTCATGTTTCACACAAAATAAATCCTGCATTTATTTTATTATTGATAAAGTGTCTTTCCTTTGCTGATAAACGGTTTTCCCTTTATTTATTAGTTCAAATCAATGTTATCTCGGCTATCTTTGTTTTTGATTCAGATCATGGTACATGGTTGATCAATGTTGCATTACTTTTCGCATTGCGATCACGTTGGTAATTATAAAAAGTACAACAAAAGTATGTTAGCTACTTGAATTCATCTACGGAAGCTACCCAGCCTTGTGCACGACACCCGTCTGTACACCCCAGCAACATATGCATTAGTTTGTAGGACAATGGATTTCAACAGCTCAAGCTACTGGACACCAGTCACCAAGCATGTGGCTTTAGAACAAAAGGTTGTAAAGAAAGAATGAATAAGCGGTAACAGGTGCTAGAAAACAGAAGCCATTTGCAGCTCGGGGCAAATAAATGACAACCCATGATAACATGTAACAGATTTATATCTTCTGTCCAGCACATGATAGTGGAGTCCTCTTAACTCTTTCTCGAATTTATAATATTTTAAATGCTTTAGACATTCAGTCTTTCACTGAGGGAAACGTGCCATCGAGTGAGCGCTTACTGATTTCCATGCTAGGTGTATTTAGAAAAAACTTATTCGAAACATTCTCATATAGAAAGAAAACATGTTCGCCTCGGTCTAAAACAACCCAACGATTACCAGCAAGTCTGGCGACCAAGGACTAAAGGGTAACAAAAAAGAATGTGAATAATAAGCACATCGCGACGATGTTGTCTTCACGCCAGTGTCCCAAGCCTTCATTACATCTCGGTAGCGAGCTAAGTAAAATTCGATTACGATTTCTTTTTATCCAATTAATAAAACTGGCTATAATAGTGCAATTAATGAACACTCCTTAATTACTGGTATTGATTATCTTTAATGCAATGGTTTATCGCACATGTCAATACAATATTGACCGGCTAATATAAATGCACAGATGTAGTTAGAGCATTAAAATTAAGTGGATCAGGTGGTGTTTGACAGTTCCATAATCTCACAGAAAATATTTCCGGATTCAATGTTCTTTGTGTCGTCTTCACTTAAAGACTTAGCGTTATAGCATGTCGTGTATAGAAACAGAACAGGGCAGTATAGATTTTAAAAGTGGGGGTGAAGCCGAGTTGTGGGGCGCCATAGCCTCCACGTAAGTGATATAAGAAAGTTTTGATCACGGCAAACGAACCCATTGGCGTATGGGCGCCCTTAAAACCGACCAACTGATCAGTGCCTTAAGAGCATCCCCGTGTGGTCATAATCAAGTGTATTATTTCATAATTGAAAGACTGTGAAATTATTTTGTTTTGGATAGGGTGTGAAGGCGCCTTAATTTTCTGGGGGATCAATATACAATCTGCACCCCCGCTAAATACGGTCCCGAAACAGAATATGGTTTAATAAGAGATAGTCCCACGGAGCTGAATATGGGCTATTTGTAGGACTATCTAACCTTGTTTTGTTTTATCTTATATTTGTAAAGAGCAGTGAAATCAAATTGTAAACTAATCTTAATTATCATACAGCGTCAACCAATTATAAAACGTGCATTACCCACACGTTATAATAGGGAACTCGGGTAATACCCCATTCATCGTCTTGCAAGTTTAATAAAAGACTGATTTAACCGCTATAGATTGTTTTGCAAACCACAATATTATGAAAGTTGACTTTCTAATAGGAATATCAGTCTAAGAATGTTTTTTTTCGGTTCAGTATAGATATTGAAAATTGTACTCCCTAATCATCTTCAATAGAAGGCACGATAACGCTTTAACTCTGTACATCTTATCATGGTCCTTCACGTATTATCCCTGCATATTTCGGCACCAATTGCGATTGGCCATCGACCCAGATGGGGGCATTATGAGATTCCTCGATCATAGTGAATACCTCTGATGGGATGCTACTATTCACGTGTCTGCAATTAAGAGAGAAAACCTAGCAAAAAGATTGGGAATTGCAGACCAGTCTAGCAACGTCTAGATATTGAAAACCTCGCGGTCGTTACTGTAGGAACATGTTTGTAATAAGCGCACCGCCATCTTTATTTGCAGTGAATCAATTATATTGATGAACCTGTTTGAATTCATCCGGGAGATTATATATCGTTGATATTTTGTTTTCTTATTTAAATAATCAATCTGACGAGGTATTACCATGGATTAAGTCGTGAGAGATTTGATATATTCGAAAAGTAGAAAATCATGAACCGTTACTTTAATATATGATCGTAGCTAATTCATCTTGGTAAGATCACAACTGTTAAGCTAATATTTCTTTCATATTTGTTGACATCCAGGATTATTTATTTAAAAAAACAAAGAAAGAAGACCTCGTAGATTTATTTATATAACAGAGCTCGATGACCTCTAATATAAAACAATTTACCTAAGTCATCTAATGATTGCTTTATCCTATTTTCCCTTTGCTAATAAGACGAGTAAGTCGGATAACTATTGGTTCGTACCTAATTAAGAAAAAACGACACTTTTATAATATTCAAGATGGCAGGGAACACTTACATAAAAACACACAATACGTGCACCAAACCGGCTAATGAAGTAGGGTATGCGATATGTAGTGTGTAATTGGGGAGGGGGAAATTTTACACGGGCAACAACGTCTCCGTTTAGTCTTTCACGAATTCCAATTGTCAAGGATTCTTCTACATGAACTTGTTTTTTCACTCCAACTATAAGACACTATTCAATTATTGCTATAGATACGTAAAGCTCTAAAACGGATATAGGAATTGACATAAACGAGTGTCTCCAAATATCCAAATACAGCAAGTTTTGATCGAGAGGGGGTCGGGGGCTCGGACCCAAACGCTTTTTATCCCTGTCATTGCAAGTGCCCCATTATAGCACTATTTATATGGTTTTGAAGCCGAAATACCACGATGGAAACCGGAACTTTTATCAACCAGGAGTGGTTTCGTCTTGTCAGTGATGCAGGACGGAGGGCCTGTCAAGGGAAGCAGTCTAGTCGTTCAGATTGGACAAAAAACTGAGGTCCCGTGTACACAGTGGCGTGAACGTAAAATATCCCTTGGCAGTTTGAATTCGACACAAGAGTAGGCTGCAGCGCCGTTGCCCGGGCAAAATTTCCTTCATAGCACACTGTATGGTATATACCCGTCTTCATTAGCCCAGCTAAGGAGCAAAGCAGTAGAAGAGTACGACGTTAAACCCATTTCATTACATTTCACATTTAGAAAAGAACGTTCACTGCCCGCAGAAGAATTAAAAAAAAGAGATTTGTGAGAGACTTTCTGAATCATGACGTATATGCGAAATCGACGCCGTACTTTTCCTTGCGTGACGATAATTCCCTCCTTACTTGTCGAATCCTGACAATGTCTGATGTTAGGAGCTCTTATTTTCTAATTTTACATCCCCCACCCCCTTTATGTTCCCTCTTTTCGGCAAAGAAACCGGTAACCGTTTTCTCTCAATCGCTTTGTGTTAATTTAGAAAGTTGATTTTCCGTTACAGTTTGATCATCCATTATGACAAAATGACGTGTATCAGGAAAAAATGTTTAAAGCCACTCGACGGATTTATTCATTTTTTATACGAAATGAATGCAACCCACATTAATCTTTCTAGATGACTACACACTCCATGCTTTTCGTAAATTTGTTATGTGGTGTTATCGCAATAGAGCGTGAAAGACTGATGCTCCATACCTTTTTGGCGACTGATTAATAATGTCCAGTACAGGCCCATTTTCTCATTCCCGTCGTGATTACGGATGCAACAGGCTGACAAGAAGGCCAATTTTTATTGGCACAAATATTTGAAACTACCAACGTGTTACTTTTGGCATTGATCATAATAATCTATCGTCTATACAAATAATATCACAGTAACTAAAACGCTTTTGTAGACGTTAATTACAATTTATAAGATAAATTACCCAATCTGGTTAAATTACTGATCTATATTTCGTTTTTTTATACTTTCGATGGCCTACACGACAAGAAGTAAAGTGTAGTAAAGAAAAGTAAAACGAAATTTTGAACTATAAATATTAAACGAATTGGGATCTGTTTTTCAATCAGATTGATAAATATTCGAAATAGATGATTAATGAAATATATAAGATAATATTAAGGTGGATTAAGATTCATTAAAGTATTGATCTTTAAATTACGAAACACTGTTCTGATTGGCACTACATATTAAATATTTACTATTGGACCGAATTTATTAATTGTGAGAATTTGTCTAACTACACTATCATTAAAGAGTTCTCAAACCTGTCGGCTAAAAAATTAAAGAAAATGAATTTTTGTGGAGCGTGTGTTCTATTTACTAATAAAGTGTGTTCTATTTACTAATAAGTGTTGTTCAGAATCTGACAATCAATTGATGGCTCATTGAATTGGTCCCGAAATTATACAAATTAAAAGTTACACTCTGATACTCAATTGATTGGAAAGCGGATTTCCTAGAAACGCTAATTAGGCTTACATTGTGTAATGCTAAAAAATCGTATGAGGTCGCACCCCTGCCTATCAAAAGAAGTTCTGTGTTTTGGCATACTTTTGATATTACCGTTGGATCTTATCTACCATACCCTCTTGTTAGGTGTCTCTTCATTTTTGGACTGGATTGCGGGAACGATCTTATTCCGCCTACCCGATGACTCTCCGATGATCAGCAGGAAGATGTTAGATTAAACTCTTTTGAGTCCAAAATGAACTCGTTTTATAGTTTGACAAGCTATATTGGCAGATTCGCCTGTTTGTTAAACACCGGCAGCGCATTGAAACTTTTTACGCTTGTATGTGTCAAATTGGAAAGTTTTCAGATTGACATTAGAATCGTTTGAAAAAACTCCTTATAGTGGGCTCTAGGCATTTAATTTCTTCTAATTAAAGATACTTCTATTATCAAACATACCTTTTTTAATGCTTCAAAAATTGTAGAAATCGATGACATTAAGAAAAGGCCAAGACAAAATTGTACCACTGGTTAAATAAATCCTAAGAAATATCGCATAAGTTATAGAAACATATCTTCAAATTACAAAATACATTTCAAAGCTCTTTGATGCTGAAATAGGTTATTGCTACAGCCCATTAAACCATCAAAAGAGTCATCCAGAATACCAAACAAAACTCTGGATATCATTTCTGCTGACAAATTGAAACATATCACCTTCTTATTTAGAGAGTCGATAAGGGGAGAGAAATTCATTAGTTGATAGTTAATGGGGTTTATTTTACAAGTTGGCTTCGACCTGGGTCTCCTTCGTTCCATGGTTCTGTTTGCTTAGAGCTCGTGGTGGACGAAAACGTTGACACAGAGAAACGCTATATTGATTCCATTAAACACAAATAATTGGCACTTTAATACCCAGTTTGTTCTTCTAGAGTTTTTCCCCCTGTTTGATTGGAAGTCTTCTGTGTAAAAGATGGTAACGTTAAGTGATATGACGTATGCTAAATAAAAGGTTAATTTGCCGCTAGAGGCATGGCAGTATCGATTAAACATGGAATACTCACCCATGATTTCTCAAAGAAAAAAAGAAACCAACATATCTTTATTCTGTTCACTGATGGATAGGAATTACAGATCGATAAGAAAACAAAAATTGTTCATAAAATGGCAGATTCTATCGTCACTTAAATGAAAAAAAATGTTAATATTTTTTGTATCATTTTTCTTTCTTTAAAATGTCAATCGAGCAATTTTGTTTACAGAATTCAGATATTAAATTTATAGTCCTTGGGCAAAACAAAACTTAAAATTGTAAGAATTTAAATAACGGGTTGTCAAAGAAAATGAAAATTCAATAAAATCAAAAATATGAAAAAGAACTGTTACTATCCCTTATTAAGGTAGTACAAATTGCGGTTGTGACATCAAAAGTTGAAAAAAAAATAAATATAAATAGTAGCTATGAATATAAAAGAACATATAACAATAAAAATAAATAAAATTTCTCGCATTAGCCAGGTTCGTTAGACCTTTTTTGAAAATCCTACGTAATATCCACATCAGTTGATTGTACATAATTTGATTAGTGACATACACAAAAGTTGCATGCCACTCAATCTGTCACTAAATGTCACCATCGGTGTTTAGCTACATAAAATCAAATTAATGATTTTTTATAGTTCGTAGACTGCTAAAAAGATATGATATTTCCGGAGAGTAATAAAGCGATTATTAAAATAATTAAAGATATGTTCCCACAAAAGGGTTTATCGAGTGGTTATTTCCAATAAAAGTTGGCAATTTTGATATATATACTATTCAAAAAAAGTAGGGGATATTTGATTTTGGGGGCATAATACTAAAATATGCAAATGACTACGAAAAAAGTCACTATAGAACCTAACAGAAGAAACATTTCCAGTTACATGTGACACCCAAACGCGCCAATAGCTACCGCATGGAATGCAGGTGATGCTTGGGATCATCATTGGGGGTCCAACCCAAGATTTGCACGACTCTGACTTTGAATTTTACAGTCATTGTGGCATTGAATTCCAGGGTGGAAACATCAGTTTAATTGTTTTAGTGACCAGAAAACAAATTTTGATATGCGTCGGTTTACCCAAAATGAAAGGTTACGTGCCATTGGCATGCTACAGATCGGCACAACACAGGCGGTTGTGGCGCGGACGATAAATGTTTCTCAGTCTGTCATGCAGGCTATGGTCCAGATACCGTGATACACAATCTGTACAAACAGACCACGCTCTGGTCGACCAAGGGCGACAACTCAAGCCCAGGATCGATTTATCCGTACCTTGGCCTTGAGTAATCGTGTCATCATAGCAAATCAGATCAGCGCTCGTCTTCAAACAGACACTGGTGTGAGAGTGAGTGGCCAGACGATTCGGAATCGACTGCATAGGGGTCGATTTATCCGTACCTTGGCCTTGAGAAATCGTGTCATCACAGCAAATCAGATCATCATTCGTCTTCAAACAGACGATTCGGAATCGACTGCATAGGGGTCACCTTCGCGCCCGACGTCCTCGCGTGATCCCTTGTTTGAGAGATCATCACATTCAGGTAAGACGTCGTTGGTGTAGGGATCGTCAACACTGGGATAATCGACGCTGGAGCAATGTGATGTTTTCAGATGAGTCAAGGTTCACTGTTGATTTTTTGGACAGACGTAGGAGGGTGTGGCGTCGTCGAAACGAGCGCTTACAAGACGTTAACGTCATCAGACATGATCGATTTGGGGGTGGTTCTGTTATGGTGTGGGGAGGCATCACTGTAGCTGGAAGAACGGCTTTACATGTTGTTGCAGGGCGTGTTACATGCCAGTACTACCGGGACAACATCTTGGCAGTCCATGTTGTGCCGTTCGCACGACGTCATGGCCGCCGTTTCATCTTCCAAGATGTCACAGGGCCAGGATCGTTACAGGTTACCTCCAACAACAGAACATCACCAGATTACCTTGGCCAGCACTGAGTCCCGACCTCTCCCCCATCGAGCATGTCTGGGACATGCTTGGACAGAGGTTACGTCAACGTCAACAGCGTCCTGCCAATGTCCAAGAACTTGCTGCTGCGTTGCAACAGGAATGGGACAATCTGGACCAAAATGACCTTAGACGTCTCATTAGGAGTATGCCACGTCGGATCAATGCTTGTTTGGCAAACAGGGGGATTTACCCGTTACTGACTTTGTTGTGATGCTGTTTGACCCCGGGTATCATTTTACCCTTATAATGGTCAGTCTGTGCCTAACTTAGTCTAACGATCATTGGGAATAAATCGGTGAATGTTAACTTCATTTCATTTTGTCATTTGTTTCTTCGTCAGTTTCATAAGGTGACTTTAATAACACTTAAAAATCAAATACCCCCTACTTGTTTTGAATAGTATATATGGAAAGTAGAGACACACAATCTTAGTGTCAAAATACAAGATTCCCTGAAAAACACCCATGGGGCCCGCACAGGAAACAAAATAAGAGGTGGTCACTAATTTCCAGCCGACAATTAGGACTATCTGCTCGATTAACGTCGAAGGCCCCGCATATAGATTTTCCGATCACTGTGCATTTGGAAGCACTTAATATGTATATGTTGTAAACATTGTGGCCAGCGTACGAAGAAGTGAGAAGTGAGAGACTTAAATGTGCAACTGATTCTGAGGCTAAAAGAAGTGAGCGGGGGATAATCCCCGAATTCACTTAGGCTTCGATATCTATGTCAAATCGGCAAACATGGTTTCACATTTTTTATAGCGAATACAATGTTTTGAGAAAAATTACAACAAATTTTTGATAGATTAAATAGTTTGAATATTTATTTAGTGACCCACTTTGTACATTGGAAGGCATCTTTAAAGTAGCCAAGCCTTTACTCAGTATCATCCGCAGTCTTCCATATTACAAACACGACTTATTGGTCAATTTAAATTAACATGTTGATATCTAACCGTGAAAAGTTGGGTATTTGGTATCCAATATAACCAGACGCGAAAGGCTCCTATTGTGTCCATTTCTAGATGCCAAAGAAACCCGACTTAGCTCTTTGTAAAATATATTAGACAACGGAACTATGCCCCAACTGCGTATAAAAAGCATGATGAAAACAATGACACAAATAATATTTTTATCCGCTTTACTACATGTATGGTGGCTAATAATGGCCTTGTAAAATCACATCCTTTACATAAACTGACATCATGGCCGTATCGACGTAACGTAACGTAAACTTAATTATCCCGTGTTTGCTGGGGCAATGACAACTTATCGCGCTTGTCTCCTTCTTCTACAAGACACAAAAATGCGTATTTGCCTCAGCACTATACATACGCGAAAACCGATTCCCCAAATTAAAGCATTTCAGTGCGTTGTATTACAAATTCAAGAACTTGTGTACATCAAAGTCAAAGAAGTAAACAAATTATTAGAACTGGTCAGATGCTGGCGTTAGAATCCAGCCTGGAGGTAAAGGCCGTTGAGATTAAGTGCAGTGGAACCCAGACCACTATACTACAATATTTCTATCATTCTTTTCATCATGTCTTTATTACATGTCATTGTGTTTGTTTTAACTTTACAATTATTAGCCTATCTTAAGAGTATAATAAAATACATAGTTGTCTCAAGTATGCTCACTTACTAATAAGACCACCCACTATTAAGACCAAAGATTTCACTGTATACGGTATCTAAATTTAAAGGTGCAGGTCAACTTTAAGCAAAGCGCCCAATCCAGTAAACCTAAAAATCATTGAAGCACACATGCGTGAAACATCTTATCCATTAGAAATGCAAGCACACGGTAATATAGTTCCTTTAACTGGCAGTTCCTATCGATCCCTATATAGCTGCAATATGAAAATACGGTAAAATACCACCCTTCCCCACCTCTGTTCTCAGGCTATTTTGGAACCCCTAACTTCTATTTTTCCTCGTTTTCATTTTGGCAAAAGGAACCATTTTACGTCATATCTGACACAAATTTATTATAATTCAACGCTATGTTCAAGTAGATTTTAGCAATTAAATAAACATGTGGTCTGCTCATGTTCGGTCTCGTAATGGTTGTTCAGTTCAAACGTATTTTGTTTATGTTTTCAATCACATAATTCTACTTGAATTATTATGACTATGTGTCAGCTGTGACAAGAAATGATTCCTTTGGCAAACAAAGACGAATTTGGGTGAAAAATTGTCGGTAAGGATCTCAAGAATAACCTTAGACCACGGGTGGAGATGAGCGGTATTTTCATATTGCAGCTATATAGGGCTCGATGGGAACAGACCTTGGACTTCGTCCGATCAGAGACAGTTCCTAAATAAGGAGTAATAGTAATTACAACTTTAAGCCAATCTTTAATCGCAGCAAAAAATAACACGAAGAACGAAGGTTGAATTATTAAAGGAGACAAAAATCATGAGCTCAATTTTATATCGGGTTCCACAGACACTTTGCAACATATAAGATTCAAAAATAACACTTGGGTACCGATTTTTGACGCATTATTTTTTTTTAAGGTTGCTGGCAAAGTTCATCGGCGCTTCTGAAGCTAAGCGCGAGTTTGTATGCACCCTTCCAGTTCCACTTGCTACAAGGAAACTATCCACACGTATCGGGCTGGTGACGTCAGTTCCGAAAACTGAGACAAGTATCAGTAATGTAATTCTAAGTCGGTTTTAAACAGATCATAGTTTATTGTTGGAATGTACTTTTAACCTGGCACGAACAAATGTCACAAATCAACAAATACTCACCGAGTACTTCCCGAAACTGGGACATTCGTAAGACAACTTAAGATGGTTTATGGTATATTTGTTAAAGGCTCACCTCCAGTTTCACTTGATAGGAAGAAAACCCACGAAAATTATGTAACATTCTTATGTGAAATCTTATGTCAAAAGAAACATAATTGATTTTAAATTCATTTTGTGTCCACTGGCGTATGCAGCCGAAGAATATCAGATACCCTCTCATACCCAAGATTTTGTTTTAGCTGTAGAGGCAATGATTACCGTGTACTAATATCCGTAATATTCGTATAAAGAAGTATATTTTGTTGGATATACGATACCATGATGTCAGATAATACCTACATGTATTTACCTATCCTTCAAGGCAATACTCCCCCATTTGCAGAATTGATAGGGAGCCCAACGATAAGATCAATATTTCCATCGACCTAACGTGAATTTGTATTCAGTATCGGAAATTTAAAGATGGTTTCACATTAATCATTAATTTGTTAAGGATGCATTATGTAAGAGCTACAACTACCTATTGCAGATCTATATTTTGGCTTTAAAAATATATAAACTAGTATTTAGACGTTTATATACGTGGCAAGCTATAATCAAGTCTTTAGACATCATATTGCAGAGATTCAAACGTATTAAAACACCATCGTCATTTAAGATAAATATGTCGAAACCAGGCTGAGGCTCGGATAAAAGGTACCGTTGTTACGATAATAAACAATCTATTCCACATCCTGTCAAAACTTCAAACGGCGATAACTTTGCTCGGAATAAAGTAATTTGGATAAAATTTTCAATATAATGTTATTATTTTTTTATCTATTTTTTTTAAAAAATAAATAAGCAAGAATGGCCAGCTCTTTATCTAAATCTTATATTATACATCTTTAAAGATAAGCATTGTATTAAAGTTTGTATTTGACTCTACGTGGGCCTTTAAGATACGAATTTAAAATTCGAATGGCCTTATACACATGTTGATATATTGTGAGCGAGAAGGATACACACACTACATGGAACTATTTGAATAAACGTGTGGCATTGGTATACAAATCTGAATGTCCCCTGATAGTTATAATATTATCCACTATTTGCATAGTTGGCGAGACGTGCAAGATAAATTTGAATGGAGTTATATTGTATTGTGTGAAATGTATAGGCTATATAGACATCAAGATTCCAGTGATTGCCCCAGGCTTTATAAATTATGTTATTTTCATATACTTGTAATCTCCTTTTTCTTTAATCAAATACTTGATGTATGGAATAATTGATAAAAGCTCTAGTCTGGAAGTAGTAACAATGGTTTCTTGAGATTCAAATGAAAGCAATGCCTTGATACATTTTTTATTACCACTAAGAAGTCTATTTACCAATGATATCGCGATTATCGGAGACTTTCATAACACTTCGATTCAACAAGTTGGAAATACATTTTTGGTCGCTTCATTAAAGGTTATGAAAGGAAAAGAATAATTTATAGTTATTGTCGGAAACTTGCAAGAAAGGTGATAAAGCACCGAAGAATGTGATCGATAAAAAACAACATGAAACCGTTCTAATGAAAAAGAAAGAAATTTATACAATAAAAACACCGTATCATTAGCCTTGATTAAAACTACCGATTAATTGAATAGAAAGTTTTTATTTTTATCAATGCCCTCTGGATTATTTTTCTTTACCAATCGAAGAGATCAATACCTTTACCATTAATGGCCTCTTAGAGAAATAATTTTTTATGGATTCATGAAAAAGAATATTTGTGATTAATGTCTTGACATTTCCAGTCTTCCTAGCAATTCTACATTTCTCTCCATTAAGTCTTTTATTACATTTTCCTTTCTCTCACAGATTAAAAAAAATAATAGATTTATCTCAATTTTAGAGAGTCATGCTCCAACATGTTGCATAAACAATATATTGTGTGTATAAATTTAGACCTCGTGTCACGCAAGGTCCGACGTATAGATCACAGCGTTGGTTTGAACGCCACCAACAAAGCAACATGTTTCAAACGGTTTGACCAGGATCGTCTAGTCCATGCCCAAAGAAAAAAAGCTTACCCTTTTTTGTCTTAAGTGGACCGCCTTCGTTAGTCCCGATCGTGCAGAATTGTAGGACGTTCTAACACCATTTCATTTCATGAGATATTACTTCACAGGACATGGTTACTATTATGCCACTATAGTATCTGAGAAATATAATAATAATGAGTTAGACCACTGGGCCCGATTCTTATAGTGTGCCTGAAAGTTGGTGTCAATAATTGCTGACCAAACAAAGTGCTAATTCTTTACACCTTATTTATAAATGGTTAAATGGTGATAATTGTTCAGCCTAACATATAATATAAATTTAAATGAAGTATTTCCTGCTTACAAATTCGATAACACACGATGCCATTTCTTATTCGAAGAATTAACATAGCCAACTATTTGCTGTTTTAGTTTTGTAATCCTAAATTATTGGAATAAGCTACTTTTCTACGTGCATGTTTCAGTTTTTGAGAAAACAAACGTTAGATTAATCAACATCGTTCATAAATCTGTGTTGTATTAACATTATTTATATTTATCCATTCAGCTTTGCCTGTCCAACCTCGTGGGTTTTTCTCTGGGTCCTCTGGTTTCCTCCCACTGCTAAAGACCCCTAAGCGCAAGCGAATTATTGAAATAAAATTAAACCATATCTTAGTTCCGAAATGACCTAGTTTGCGTCGAATGGAGGTTACCCCCCTCCCCCTCCTCTCTCTTCCTCTCTTATGATATACTATTCAAAAAAAGTAGGGGATATTTGATTTTGGGGGCTTAATACTAAAATATGCAAATGACTACGAAAAAAGTCATTATAGAACCTTACAGAAGAAACATTTCCAGTTACATGTGACGCCCAAACGCACCCATAGCTACCGCATGGAATGCAGGTGATGCTTGGGATTATCATGGGTGTCCAACCCAAGATTTGCACGACTCTGACTTTGAATGTTACAGTCATTGTGGCATTGAATTCCAGGGTGGAAACATCAGTTTAATTGTTTTAGTGACCAGAAAACAAATTTTGATATGCGTCGGCTTACCCAAAATAAAAGGTTACGTGCCCTTGGCATGGTACAGAATGTTTCCCAGTCTGTCATAAGCAGGCTATGGTCCAGATACCGTGATACACAATCTGTACAGGACAGACCACGCTCAGGTCGACCAAGGGCGACAACTCAAGCCCAGGATCGATTTATCCGTACCTTGGCCTTGAGAAATCGTGTCATCACAGCAAATCAGATCAGCGCTCGTCTTCAAACAGACACTGGTGTGAGAGTGAGTGGCCAGACGATTCGGAATCGACTGCATAGGGGTCACCTTCGCGCCCGACGTCCTCGCGTGAACCCTTGTTTGAGAGGTCATCACATTCAGACAAGACGTCGTTGGTTTAGGGGTCGTCAACTCTGGGATAATCGACGCTGGAGCAATGTGATGTTTTCAGATGAGTCAAGGTTCACTGTTGATGTTTTGGACAGACGTAGGAGGGTGTGGCGTCGTCGAAACGAGCGCTTCCAAGACGTTAACGTCATCAGACATGATCGATTTGGGGGTGGTTCTGTTATGGTGTGGGGAGGCATCACTGTTGCTGGAAGAACGGCTTTACATGTTTTTTGCAGCGCGTGTTACAGGCCAGTACTACCGGGACAACATCTTGGCAGTCCATGTTGTGCCGTTCGCACGACGTCATGGCCGCCGTTTCATCTTCTAGGATGACAACGCAAGATGTTACAGGGCCAGGATCGTTACAGGTTACCTCCAACAACAGAACATCACCACATTACCTTGGCCAGCACTGAGTCCCGACCTCTCCCCCATCGAGCATAGGACATGCTTGGACAGAGGTTACGTCAACGTCAACAACGTCCTGCCAATGTCCAAGAACTTGCTGCTGCGTTGCAACAGGAATGGGACAATCTGGACCAAAATGACCTTAGACGTCTCATTAGGAGTATGCCAAGTCTGATCAATGCTTGTTTGGCAAACAGAGGAGGATTTACCCGTTACTGACTTTGTTGTGATACTGTGGTAACTTTGCTGTTTGACCCCGGGTATCATTTTACCCTTATAATGGTCAGTCTGTGCCTTACTTAGTCTAACGATCATTTGGAATAAATTGATGAATGTGAACTTCATTTCATTTTTTCATTTGTTTCTTCGTCAGTTTCATTAGGTGACTTTAATAACACTTAAAAATCAAATATCCCCTACTGTTTTTGAATAGTATATATTGAGTTCCTACTATATGTATATATTCAGTAGTTTTCAGTAACCCTCGTTCCATATACCACATTGTATTAGGACAGGGCTTAAGATTTCTGATAATTATGGATGTCTAAGTTTATGTGCCTCTTTATCTTAGAATATTCATTTTAGCCCTGTCCAGCTATCCGAATCTACGTGGTACTTTTTTGTGTGATGGGCTACAAGGCGATACCAAGAAGCCGCAACAAATGGTCATAATTTCACGCTTTCTTACCTCGCTTCGCTACGAGTAATGGCGTGAAGTGAATATGACAACTCAGGACACTTGTTAGCTTCGCCTGGTTCATGTCCTGCCTTCTTGGCTTCGCGCTGTTAACTTCGGGCGGAGGAGAAGTATTTTGACATCGCTTCGCTATGAGTCTATAACCGAAAGTAAGACAAGAAGCCAACTCGTGATTTTACCTCACCTTCCGGTTTCCGACAACTCGGCCCAAGACCTCCCGAAATAAGACCAACAAAAGACCACTCTGGCTATTTCATAGACAAAGACAGAACACCACTTCGGCCAAAATTTTTGTTTTTTGTTTGCTAATTTACTTCATAATAAAAATTAAGACTGCTGTATATCCATACCTGGATAACTATGTCTATATACTTTCGAACGGGAAACACTGTGACATATTGTTTTTATTGCATGATATATTCGACTGCATTGAATTAAACTTAACTAGTTCATTGTTTATAAAATAATTTAATTTCCTGAACTGATGTGTGCTGCAGGGTAACCATACATCCGATAGTAGTGATTTATAAATATGTGATAAAACTGTGTTAGTAGAACATTACGTCGCCTTTTTCCATTAACTGAAATCAAACAATACAATTAGACTGAGAGTAATGATAAGAAATTGATATTCTAAAAACCGTGTAGTTCTATGGCACTACATTCGTCCAAGATCGGGTTTATCTCTTAAATATATCAAAATTGACTTAACATTTAAACAAGTGCGCAACAATGTCAAATATTCATTACAGGCAAATTATGTTAACTGAGATCAGACCTAATGGAACTTATCCCATAAACCTAGCGTGTCACTCGAATACTTCAAATATCTAATCCGAAAAAGCCACTTAATGTTGGTGGTCAGAAACAATCGAAATGGTTGTAGAATTACTTGGCATTTGACCTTCGTTGATGAGAATAAGCAACCAAGTACATGCATCATGTGGAGTAAACCGCTTATTATAATTTGCTCTTGTTAAACACTTCGCGGGAATTTGCCCAACTGAATTATAATAAATGGCTTACAATGGGAAAAACGTTTTCTCGGAGATGTCAAAAACTATTCGCTCAATTACGTACACAACAGTTCAAATCACACACTTCACAAGTTGAATTTGTCAATGTTTTTGGCTATTAAGTCGATAGCTTTATAACGTGGGATTTGCCTGGATGATTCAAAGCAATCCGTGATGCCAATGCTAATAGACGTGAATTTGCAAACATAAGAAAATGCAGACAAAATGGATCTGGAGATTTAAAAAAATTGGTTACTCCAAACTTCCGGAAGAAACTTCAACGCATATAAATCTCTATCTATATTTGTCAAACTTTTAACATTCAGGATTTATTTCTTTTGCCGCTGGTTACTTTTATGTGCAATAAAGCTACATGTATCAGTCCGTTACGTGGGCATCAAAATTGTCATCGCCAAATCTTGCATTGTTGCTGCGGAACTAACGGGAACACTGAATTACATGGTATTGAAGAAATAATATATGGCTTTATTTTATGCCGACGAAGCCAAAACGATAACCAATCGAAATGATTATGAGGATGTCACAACTTCCCCCTAAAAACCAAACGATTCTTTTAGTCACCTGACAGCAGTAAACAGGTAGGTGTCATTGAAACACTTAATTAATATTTGCTTATGGCAGTGGATCTGTATATCGGAAAAGGTAGCAATCTCGATGCTTCCCCGACTTAGTTCGAAGGTAAAAGATCCTTATTTCGCTGTGTGTAGCAATATGGCTTTAATTTGTGCTCTTATAATTAATGATGGCATTATATTGTATTAATTAATGTCTTTGGCTAATCGGATTATCTAATGCACTCGGGAATGAGTGACAGATTGGTATATAAAAAGAATTATAATTTGATCAACATTAGCTGGTTCCGTGGGAATGAGAATATCATGTTTAACACGTGATCAGAAAAATATGATTGACTCATTTGGCTTAATCAACCAATCTCTAATTATTTACATCATATTTGACCAATTAGATAATCGAGGATCTAAAACCCAAAGCTACAAAACTATCATATTTGTGAGCATTCGTCAGACAACAGCTTGATTCTAGAAAGGACAGGATGTAGCAATTTCTCTCGAAAAACTAGCCCCAGGGAGTCTGTCTGGGTGGGGTTTGAGAGAATGACTTTATTATTGCAATCTAATATAATGCAACGTATGCTTATATGTATCCAGCTATGACATAGCAAAAGTAAAAAAAAAAACTAACTGTTGCACTGTTATTCCTGGTAAGACAACCGTGAAAGAGAAACAAAGGCGATAAGTGAAATACTAAACGATCACCGGGCTACTAAGAAATGTAGTAAGAAAAGATGCATATGTCATACGTACGATGTGGCGACCGTTTTGGGATGTCCACTTTCCACGTCTGACAGAAAGATCCATGGTGCAAGATGTGTAGACTTTCAATATGCGGTAGAAACTTAAATTAGTTTGGTGATATTACAGGTTTTCAGATATATTATAACTACAAGAAGTGTCTCTTCTCAATCGGAACTTTCTGAAAATCATTACCACCATAATCGTGAATATTTAGAGAGTGTCCAAAAGATGCAGTGGCATTACACAATTACGAGTATATTTTATATTTTACAAGCAAAAACAGAGTAATTTTGTGAACCATAAGGATGGGTAGGCTTTCCGTGACCTTAGCACAATATATATTTCATCTCTATTCACAGCCAATTAAAAGATAAGGCTACAAAATGGGACACAATAACGACATTTGATAGAAACTAGAGTCAGGGAGTTCAGAACTAGAGTATTGAATTAGCCAATTTTTCTATTACAATGGTAGAATGTAATGGGGTATCGTCGATGTAGGCTGATTTTCTATTGATTTGAATTGTCTAGCATTATTTATAGGGATGTTCTTAAGTACATTTTTCGATTATTTCATCTCTATTCCATGTATTTAATAATATATACCACAAAGGCAATTTAAAGGATACGGTTGGCCATGATAACTTTGGGGACAATGTTGGTGTCAGTTACTGTGATAGAAGAGCTGGTTAAACACATTCCAGTTAACCACGTTTTCTATTGTTTGCATCGTTACTCGTCTACTGCAGCAGTGATATTTGTGTTAAAGGTGCATTTGGAAATCTATTTAACCAGTTATATCCCATATAAACAAGACATATATATATATAAAATGGCTGACACCAACATTTCCCTTTAAATACGTTGGTTCACTTAATTCTAAATTACAGATAGATCACAATGATAGCTACTAGATTCAACTTTAAAACCAAACCAAATTTCTACATACCCACCAACGAATGTCGCATTTTAAATGTTAAAATATTTAGTTAAATGTTAAAATATTTAGTTAAACATTTATATATTTAGCTAAATAATATATATTTAGCTAAATAATATATATTTAGCTAAATAATTAAATATTTAACTAAATAATTATATATTTAACTAAACATATAGTTAAATTTACAAAGCGCAACCGTACCACGCTGTTTGTAAAATAATTATTGTTGTAAGCGACTTCACACTAAACTATGACGTAGTGTACAACTTTCCATTGACTGCACAACACAGTACTATCTGGTACCTGAACGCTCAGCTTAGTTCTTACATCCGCAATTCGTTAATAATGCCTTCATATATTTAACGTTGGACATCGATCACTCATAAATATGGTAAGTTCACGACATATTACGGGTTAACGTGTTGGGTACACGTCATCATTTGATGCACAGTTTTTTTGTGCCGCTTACGATAATAGAAATATTGGCGGGACCACAAATATATATTTAGTTAAATATTTATACATTTAGCTAAACATATATATTTAGCATGATATTTATATATTTAGTTAACTGTTTATATATTTAACTAAATAAATATATTTAGTTAAATGTTTATATATTTATCTAAATGTTATATATTTAGTTAAATGTTTATATATTTAACTAAATATATATATTTAGCTAAATGTTTATATATTTAGCTAAATGTTTATATATTTAGCTAAATATTGACTTTAGATTTTTCAGTGATTTAGTATTTAGCATTTATACCTACGAGGAACAGCACATTTAGCTATATATTTAACTAAGCGATGTGAAATCAAGATATAACATTTAAAGTTTTTCATAGACCAAAAAACTCGACTTTTAGCTACAATATTTTTTGATATTTACATATATGCCATTTTTGTTCTAATATTTATCTAAATATATATATTCGGAGTTAAATCTAATTTTTTTTTGCTATAGAAAAAGTTAAATAATTATTTTACAAACGGCGCCCCATAGGCTGTCCAACTTCAATTTTTATTTAATATACCCCCTTTTCTCACATGTCTCATTACTAGGTCCTAGACTTGAGTCTTAGGTATACAACCAAGGATTTGACCATATACAGTGCCGGACAGGTGGGGCTAAGATCATTAAGAAAAAGTGGGCCTAAGCCTATAAAGAAAAAAGGAATACGAAAAAAGAGGAAGAAAAGAGAAGAGAGAAAGAATGGGGGGGGGAGAATAGAAAGAGTGAAGGAGAGGACCGGACACAGGGCAGGAGAAAGAAAAGATAGGAAGCATTGTTCTGAAATGCTTGGAAAATGGGTTTGCGGTTGTCAATTTTCACAACCCCCGCCCCCCCCCCAAATCCCCTCGTGCGCTTTCGGTGCGTTCGTGACGCGCCTTCCGCGCGTACTTACATGGACCTTAGTCAATGACCTAAAAGGTGAGCCGACAGCCCACCAGTCCGGCACTGACCATATACATCATCAAACCATTGCAGATCACTGGACTAAGCTTCAGTCTGTCTTAGTTCATTGTTCTAGGACCCATGGGAAGCATTTGTGCTACTGGCGAAAGTTAAGTGAGGTGTACGTTTCTTGTACAAGGTACGGTCTTGTTTTCACAAAGGAAATCGTTGAAACAATGCCAACTATGGTAATGATATCTACCTAGAAATTCCGTGTAAAAATCAATCTTGGAATCTTAACTGAGTTATGTCACCTAGAACACATTTGGGCTAGTAGTTGCCTGGTAGTCTTAGTACTGAAATAGGTTAGCAAGTGGGCTAGACTCCGCCGGGGCATGACCAGGAGATTAATATTTAAAATCCAAAAGGAAAGTTGCTAACCCAAGTCGTAAGAGTCATACGAGCTGTCGGATACGAGACCGGGACAAACTGTGAAATTGATGAACGATAGGAATTGGTCGTGAAAAGTTCATCTTATAAGATTAACAATTGATTAGCTATCTGTTGAAACTTTGTGGTGTGAGTGAACACATATCAACAGACACTGGTGGTGTATTCTGAAATGTTTGATGAAAGTTTACACCACCTAAAAAGTAAAATATCTAATTTTTCGATCACCTATGTTACTGTCGGTAAAGAATAATTGAACTTGTAAATAAGCAAAATATCGTGAGAAATACGCCTTTGAATATTATATTACGATATTATCAGCTCTCTTCCTCAAATTATAATAATTATTCACACACGTGTGTAAATGTGTCGCTGGGGTAATGAGTTTTCAAACGCAATACTCGTATGTTAATTCTGTTATTTACCACCTTTGATAACATAAACACGAGACTATCTGCACAACACATCCACCTCTTCCAAAGGCACACTGGAAGGAGAGCTGGCTGAGTGATGACTCTTACTCAATGACCCAAGCGCTTCCGCCACACCCCACGAAGTTCCATCTGGGGTTATGTTGTGGAAAGAAAGACCAGAGAAAAGTGTGTTTTTCCCTAGCATACCCAAAGTCGATGACTATAGATTTCTTATAAACCGTCTATGTTTTCGTCTGCGCAAATGAGAATATCACAGAATTCCCGTAATAAAAACCTTATATCATGTTTTCTTAGGGAAAAAAACTACCGTAGAAGAATAACCCATTACAGGATTAAAGAAAATCTTTCACAAGAATAACCCGAATTCCCCTGTATATATATCCAAAGCTGTCCTCAACTTTCAGACAGCAAGTCATTCCAGGTATAAAATATATCCCACATATCAAAGAGAGGTTTGATTCGGCCTTCCAACGCAGGGCTATCGCAGACAATATAATTTTTCCAATGAAGACGGGGTGAGACTTGCTAAGATTAAGATTATATAGCAATGCAACGACATAAGATTATATAGCAATGCAACGACATAGATTCTGTCAAAGTAGAATATTGTTTAACATAGATGAATTATAAATTACTTCCACGTTGTGTAGACCGCACGTGACACTAGGGTGACACTATGATCAATTCGGAACTAACTTTGACTTCACGTTGTGCATAATTATGACCAATTAACCCCGAGACACTTTGTTGGTTTATACATATGGATGTATATATCGAATACAGGTAACTGCAATTACAGATACTTTAGGAGTAATAATATATAATAGTGCGTTTAACAAACCCAGTACTCAGATCTAACGGCTGAATCACTATATATTTTCTCTATCCCGGTTACGGACCAGAAGTTGTGGGTATGATGTTCCCCCGAACTCCGAATGATGTCTGAGGGACAGTTAATCCTGTTCTCATTATATGCAGAGTATACGTACACGAGTCATGTATTGAGCACCGGGAAATTGACCAGACACTTTCTTTATCGGATTGGTCAGCTGCACATACGCTACACTGGATTTCAACACAGTGTACTTATATGGGTACCAAGGAGGCTGTCATATTTTAATCTACCAGACACATCCTTGTTAACCTAGTATCGTTGTCACTGGTACTCTCTAGAACTTATAGTATTACAATTGTTCATTATCAAGTAGAGTGAAAGTAATGTTTTCCCCTTGTCCGGATCCACAGAAAAGGAAACGCTATCAAAACAAACAATTTAGTGCAAAATAAAATTGACTTATATAGATATAAAAGGTGAATACCAACGATTTACAACACGGTTTCAAAACATTTTGAATATATTTTTACAACTAATTACCCCTGGAACACGCGAATAAGTTTTTGTAAGCGAATTATTATTATTTTTAATTGAAACCGCGAGTGTTGAAATTGGTTTACCTCGGTTTCTGGTCTTCATACGAAGCATACAGATTCGGTGTAAGTTTAGCGCTGTATTTCTTTCTCACAGCGTCGTTTGGCCGAAAATATGATCGAAAATAATGCAACACAGAAACAGAAAAAAGAGTTAAACGCCGCAACATCAACTATCATCTAGTATGAATGTCGCATCAATCAAAAACTGTAACTTAAAATATAACGTTATCTTTTAAGTTAAAATGAATTAATAAAACTTCTAAAGGATGCAGAGTTATTTAAAACGCTTGATAAAACTCTTATCTTTTTAAAAACATCTTTCATCTTGAAAAAAAAAAAACATAATTATTACTATCACACTGTTTCGAGAGGGGCAAAAAATCCCTCACAACACACTAGAAATATTTATATTACATCTTTGTCTGCCATTAAAATTGCATGCCAGGTTCGTGTAATGTGTGGGGTAGAGATATCCATCTTACTTGTGTTTCTAAAACGGATAAATCAAGTTCAGAACCTGAAAGAACAGTTGGGAGAAAAGCGCACGCCAACTCATAAAACGACATTCTAACGACATTTTAGTTCACTTACTTCCTTTAATTTACACCAATGTATTATTCTTATGTTCATGCCACGCAATCTTTACGTTGCGCTATTAGATAATATAATATATTGGGGGTTTTCATCCATAATGAAATAAAAGAGAAATGCAGCTCAAGAATATAACATATGAATATAGCCAATTCCAGCAAGAGCAAGGTGGACACCAGAACCTTACATAATCATAATGAAGCTTTCAATAAGTCATTCAAATCAATGGTTTTAGTCTGTTCATTAATGATCAAATTGATATTAGTTGAGTATAACTAACAATATAAGGAAAATTCAAGCTATTTCATTTATCTTCATTTAGTTTAATAACTATCAAAAATATGATATTTATAACAATATCAAATGTTTTTATTATTGCTAATCTGTTTCAGGGTGTTACTGCGAAAGCCATTTTTCAACTCTGTACAAGATAGCTGACCTTTAAGTTAGTGTGCAGCATAGGTCTGCGCGTGATGTAACATCATATGGCGTCGATAACACGTGAACTGTTTACAGGATTGATGCCTTTTATTCATTTTACAAAATATACTTCAAACAACTTTTTATTTTTTTCTTTATAATGTAAAAATTGCTCTATAATTTAATTTGCAGGGAAAAAAGTTAACATTGAAAGAAAATTAACTTGGCCCGATGTCACCCCTCTCAATGATAGTAACGGCCAAGCGAATATTTACTGCCGAACTGTTTGTTGGTTTGCATTTCCGATCTGTCCAAAGAAAACTAAAATGCACATGTTCAGTTGTTCGTCATCTGTGCTCGTACAACTGTGGAAACTTTACAGACTACACTTCTTTCCATATTTATTGATACTGATTTTAGGACCGAGCACAAGGGGGCATTACTGTCGATGGGAATAGTAGTAGAGGGCCCGAAAAGTTTCCCTGTGTTTTGATTTGAAAATTCTCTAATATCAAGCAAGATGTCTTCGTATTTCTAAAAGTGGAGAAAAGCTATTGACTAACCTTTTTCAGTTTATCGGAAGGGCTGTTCACATTTTTGTCAACCGCCGTGTAGTGATTAAACAGCTATTTCTTGATGTTTACCACAACTAGATTTGAAAAATAAAATCTAGCACGTTTATTGGTAAGTTTTAAATCATTCATGCATGTTTTTGCCCCTATATGACGTAAACGAAAAAACCTTTAATATTTCTATCATAAACATTAATGTTTAAATAATCTAGGGGAATAAACAAAATAATAATTGCCAGAAAAGTGGCACTAATTAGATATAAAACATATTCATAATTAGAATAAAAATGTTTGTTTAATGGGGTGTCAATCTATAAATGACATCAGCCCCCTGCAATCGTCTGTGCGTAGAACTCTTATAAATGTCTAGTTAAATGTCAGTTTTACCCAATTTGTTATTATCCAAGCGTTAGCAATCATTTAATTCATAACTAAAGAGATTGTCATATTCGACCTAATTAGATATTTGAACTTATACATATTTCACCTCTTTCATTCACTGTGGTCCAAGCGGAATATAAAGATGTACGCCCGACGTTTAAGCATCTGCATCTTTATTATGTCATTAAACTTAATTACATGTCAACTCTTCGTGTATAAAGGAAAAACCCAGATCGTTAATGTGCATAAATACATAGTCGTGTGCCTCCAATTTTTCTGATGAACGCAACTGCTATCACTGCTATCATAAATTCTTCAATTGCCAAAAGCTGTGTGCCAACTTCATTAAAGACTGCCCTGATGATTCCACTTTTGAAGAAGCCATCGCTTGATTGTGAGATCCTCAAGAACTATCGACCTTCTCAAACCTTGAGTTTATCGGAATTGTGCTTGAAACGGTGATAGCCAGACAAATCACCAATTATCTGCAAGCTACAGATCTTCATGAACCACTGCAGTCAGCCTATAAAGAAGGACACAGCACAGAGACAGCACTCTTGAAGGTAAAAGCTGATATTGATGCAGCATTGGACAGCAACCTTGGCACCAACCTTATACTTCTTGATCTAAGTGCAACATTTGATACCATCGACCATAGCATTCTGTTCAATCGACTGCAGTTATCAGTGGGAATCAAAGGATCGGCACTGGATTGGTTGATGTCTTATCTAACTGACAGAAGCCAATGTGTCAATATTCATAGCAGCAATTCTGTATCTAAACCGCTGTCCATTGGAGTCCCACAGGGATCGGTACTAGGTCCACTTCTTTTCTTACTGTATGTTCTTCCACTTGGTAAAATTATTCATAGGCATGGTATCAGCTATCATGGTTTTGCCGATGATACGCATTTGTATAACACATTCATTCCTTCTGACCAGATGTCAATACACAGTGCCCTAAAGAGAGAGAGAGGGAGAAATGGGGTTTAACGTCCACTAAACACAAACTAAGTCATTTCGGAACTAACATATGGTTTAATTTTATTTCAATAATTCGCTTGCGCGTAGGGGTGTTTAGCAGTGGGGGGGGGAACCGAAGGCGAACCTATCTCCATGCCACATACGCTCACACCAGGGCTCGAAATCACAGCCGCAAGCCAGAGGTGACCGGCCAGCTAGAGTTCAAAGCACGACACTCTAGACCACTAGGCCACCCCCCCCCCCCGCCCCGTGCCTTAAAGAAGCTAGAATCATGTATCAGTGATATTCCGACATTGATGAATCAAAACAAACTAAAGCTGCACGATGAGAAGACAGACTTCTTGATGATTCTACCAAGATCAAAACTGAACAATTTCAAATTTTCACCAAAGCTAAATATCGGCGATACTGAAATCCCACCATCATGTAAAGCACGAAATCTTGGTTTTATCATGGATAAGACAATGGCTCCCATCTCACAGGTTAACAATACTATGTGTAAAATGTACATGAGATTAAAGCAAATATCCAGAATCGGGAGGTATCTTACTAAAGACTCATTTGCTAGAGTTGTATTAGCCCTGGTCATATCTCAGTTGGACTATGGAAATGGACTCCTGGCTGGCGTTCCAGATTTCTCCCTCAACCGCCTTCAAGTTGTACAAAATAACTGTGCTCGACTAGTTGTCAAGTCATCTTCTAGAGATCGTGTATCAGAAACTCTTAAAAATCTTCACTGGCTGCCTGTGAAAGCCCGAATCGATTTTTTAAAGAGCTACCAAATGTCTATAAAGCTTTGTTTTCGGATACTGCTCCCTCCTACATGAAACAATTATTCACATTCTACAAACAGGAAAGACCGAATCTTCGTTCGTCCAAAGATACTACTTTGTTATCTGTACCTGCTTACAAGAGACTAAGAGGAAAATTATCTTTCCCTATAGATGGTGCCCATATGTGGAATAAGCTACCAAGATCAATTAGAGAAAGTTCAACTTTTGTTAAATTCAAATCAGAGTTAAAAACACGCTTGTTTAAATATTATTACGATCTGTGATGTGACATTTGTTAAGCGCTTAGAAATATCACCGGATATAATGAAGCGCTATAGAAGATGAATAATACTAATAACTGTCGACACTGCTTATGAACTTTTCCATTAAACACGAAAATAACATTTGATTTGATCAACGAAACTATTGAGGGATGCTGTCATTGTGCTCTTGCTTGTCTAATAGCAAGTGCATGGGGACTGCATCACACACAATTCTACACAAAAACAAATACACGGACAAGACATCGTACTCAGAGATCACAAACAAAACAATTCAAAGAGAGTGAATGGATCCGGGGGCTAGCCGTAAGCATCTACTGCTCTGTACAGTCCCGGGCCTGTGGTGACACACACTTCACCCATTTTTGAAAACAATTTGGAATACAACCCAAAGAAATAATTATGTAATGTCAGCATGAGTCATGATCTGTCATATGTTGCAAGATATACGAATGCAAGTATATTGTATTAATTTCGCTATACAAGTAACCACAACGACCGTTAAATGTACCAGAGAAGTAGTTCACAAAACCAAATGAACTTATTCATAAGAAGCGTAGGTGTCAAAGATGCATCATAGATAAACAATAGACATGTTAGACTTATCAATGCATAAATTATAAATCAACAAGTGAAGTGGTTAGCTTTTTATTTTATTCTCTATTATATACTTTCACGTTTTGATCGTGTGATATTATTTTCAATGATCTAAAAACATTTACAGCCTATGCGCGTGATTGTCGTTGGGTCTGTTAATTTTACAAAGATAAAACATAACAAATAAAAAGTTAAAAAAAAAGAAGTACGTCACCAACTGGACCCTGGCATTAATTTGAAAACGGATCACAGAAAGGTTCAGATAGTTGCGTGGGACTAGAGTAAAAGGTCCTATTAGCCTCCCACACATAATTAATCAGTTTATTCACAAACATGTCAATGTTTTTTTTTTAGGAGACATTATGATCTGCATGGTTTCACGAGGATGTCATGATTATTTGCTATCTTTGTCCTTCATTAATATGAAAATCTGTGGTGCGTTAATAATTTACAGTGCTCAAACAAGACGAATTCAACGGTGGGATTGTTTTATCCAATTGACAAAACCGTCAATTGTCAAAAATGCTTCTTTTCGACCCAGATTTAAGGCTTCTTCAAAAAGCAGAAATATACGTCATGATTAAATAAAATTTGTTCTATCGAATTAAAGATTTAGATAAAGAGCTGGCCGTTCTTGTTATAATTATAGTTCAAAAATAGATAATGCAAAATTAATATATTGAAAATTTCATTCACATTGCTTTATTCTGAGCCAAGTTATGCTCCTCGCTTTGGCAATTGGACAAAACAAACCCGTCACAAAAAAAACACAATCTAAAAGATTTATAATTGCAATACATCGTTTTGTTATAAAACAAATTTTATCAATTTGTGATACCATTGTCTGGGTAACACCAATAATAGACAGATGAAAACTACTTTGGTCTTCATGTCATCAAGGTAGCACGTCATTTTGGTGCCGCGTCATTTCGGATTCAGCACAAACGTCGTTTCGAACTCAGTATGGCGACTTTTCGGATCAGTCAAACGACATTTAGGACTCGGACCGGCGACATTTCGGACTCGGACTCAACTAAAACTTAAAATTATGTGTGAATATATTTGTAATAGCTGTTTTTCTTTCGTTTTAGGTGAGGCTCAAGACAGACCATTCACATTAATAAAGATTTAAACATTGTTAGTCTTATTTTATTTATCCCATACATGCCATTACTTGACAACACGCCTTTGAACTTGAAGTAAAACCAATGCAACTTGCCTTTTGTGTATTTGTTTATTTAATTGATCGGATATTATTGTATTTTGATGAGTAAGTTTTGATTGCTGACGATGAATTAGTTTAGATTATTGACGATAATTGATCCGCCTTCTGTTGAATTGATTTTGGCATATTTCTTAGAATTCCATATGCTGACGAGTAAAGCATTAATATCTGGAATTTATATTTTTGCTACATGGTTAGAATATTATAGCAGAATATCTGCATGCTGTTGCAATTGTTAAAACAGTAAGCTCTTTATCTAATTCTTACAGAATGTGTCTTTAATATTTCACAGAAAAAGTTAATTCGGAATAGCAATATGCTCTACCTTTACCCTAAACTACAAATCGTTAGATACTTAAATGATCTTCATTAACATCAACACTTGTAGTAATAAACATGTGTTAACAAGCACGCACCTGTCAAAATTCGACAGATATGTACTTTGATATGTCTTAAATGCAGACGTGAGTAAATGACCATTAAGATGTTTAAGTTGCTCGTAGTCAAAACAAACTGCCCATTTCTGTCTGTTAACAATTTCAACATGTCAATCAGAAACACTAATAGGCATGTGTAGGTTGTCTTAGTTTGTGAAATACAGAGGTATGTGTATACTCTTTTTGTATCTTCCATTTTGTTTTGTCTGCAATTTTGTTTTGTCTTAAACATTTCCACTCGAAATTAGAAAGAAAATGTCATCACACAAATATTAGATCAGATTTTGTGCTGTTATATTTCAATGTCTGATGCGTGTAAATTGACAGGGTAAAGTATCAGAATATTTCCACCACTTCCTGTTAGTTTCATTTTAATTTTACTTATCGGTATATCGATGACGTTCTATCACTGAATAATTCTAAATTTAGTGATTATGTAGAATTCATATATCCTGATGAGCTTGAAATTAAAAATACTACTGACAGTGACAATTACGCTTCCTATTTGGATTTGCGTCTCGATTTTGACAATTGCCATAGACTGAGTGTTAAATTGTATGATAAACGTGATGACTTTGACTTTCCGATTGTTAACTTTCCATTTATCAGTAGTAGGGTGCCCCGCCCTAAGTGAATATCTCCAAATATCTCGACATTTACACCACAATACTAATATATTTAGAAAGCCCTAAATCTGTTTCACACATGTATAGTCACTAAATAAACGACCATGCTGTACTTCATAAGCTATGATCATTAAACCATACATAAATAATACTGAAAAATGGTTTGGAGTGGCGTCCATAACATCCAGACACTTTTGAGTAATATATAGTTTACGTGCCCTTGTTTTGAAATTGTCTCGCTTAACTAGTCTACCGATCATTCTACGTCTTATTGACGGGTCGGGATAATCAAGACTACTTTTTTTTACGAAACATGGAACAAGAAATTGAATTTAGAAGCACAAACATCAGGCAACTCAACAATATTTTTAAGAACCTTGTAAAAGTAAAATGAAACTACTGCTAGTATCATATTCTTGATTTACGGATGTTGAGTCAGAGATATTATTTGTACTTAACCAAAATATGAAGCTTCTAATGGTACAGCTAATTATGAGGCAATTTAAAAAATAAAACGAGCGTAATTTCTAAAGATGCCGTAATAACCAAAAATTTAAATATTATTGCTATTCAGAATCGTCAACAATAGATTTTTTACGGCTGTAGTAGTGTTTGGAACATTTCCGCATGCTGTTGCTATTTATAGCCTCAACGAGTGTGCGAGACTGTTAGAAATCAGTAGTAAGTCGTTCAACTAAAACGTGCAGGATCAACGTGTCAAGAACAACTTTTCAGTTGGCACGTGGGACACCCTACTGTCAGTAGTAACATTCCTGTATCACCAGCTTATGGAGTGTTTATGTCTCAGCTAATTCGCGAGAGCTTGTTCTTTTATTCTGATTTTTTAATTAGATCGAGACATTTGTCAACTAAGCTTCAACTACAAGGATACTTGCGCACTAAACTTATAAAACCCTTTAAAAGGTTTTATGGCCGTCATATTGACTTGATTGGTAGATATGCCATGTCTCTCTCAGCTATTGTTCTGGACATATTTGATTGACGCGTATCCTATTTGATATCTCTCTGATTGTGTCTACTGCATCGTTAACACTGTTCATCACGTGCATTTTGCATACTGATGGTTCATTGGCCAGTCACGCCATTTTGCCGCGATTACGACTAATAGTTTGGATGCAGCTATGGCGGGTGTGGCGCCAGGCAGGGTAGGCTTGATCTTCTAGACACCTGTTACCACTGTTTGTCGTGTATTTTGTACACGATGAACAGTCCATTTGCTGATTACACTATTTTGCCTATAACGTTTTTAGGAATTCGAATTCTGAATAATGGTTTGGATTGTTCGTACTTGGTTTTATTTTATTTCATGCGCGTGTGGGGAAGTGAAATTACCAGATTTTGTGGTCCCAATATTGATCTCAGTTCTCCAGCACGCTGTATATAAAAATATCCACACTTTCTTGCCCTTAATATTCAATGACAGTAGACACTAGACTTCAGATTTTGACAGTTTCTACGGAAACTCCAACATAAATTTCCCTATTTTTGTCAAAAAGAGCGGTCTTCTATTCAAATTGCAAATCTACAAGCACTTTGTATGATGTTTAATAATTTATTATTTGGGCACGTGTCCATAATAATAAGCTTGAGGTGCATGTAAAAGAACGCTTGGCAGTTGGAATTCGATTTTATAGCAGGCCAAAGCGCCGCTATACGGGAAATGTTTTACCAATAGCGCATTGTATCCCGTCTTCATTAGCGCAATCAGAGCAGAACAGAAGTACTTTAAACTCCAATTCATTTAATTTTTCCAATCTGTTATCTCAATTGCCTTTGCTGTCAATGTTGCAAGTATTTAGATTTTAAGCTTTTTGCAATAATTACGACTCCTTTCGAAATTGAACACATTGCATTTTTTATGTTAAAGATACTATTTTGTTCTATTCATCTTATTGTTTCTCAAATCTTTTTTTTAAAGATCAGATGTAATCCCGTTATGCCTGCCAATCATTAATTTCGGTACGATTACTAAATGAATTAAAAAGTAATTCATTTCATTTTCAATTAAAACTTGTTTTCTGAGCTTCCGTTGAAATAAAAGATAAATTAGTTATGCCTGTCAGCATTTCGGTAAGAATACCAAATGAATTAAAAGGTTAAATCATTTCGTTTTCAATTAAAGTTTGTCTTCAGATTTTTCATTAAAATAAAATACACATAAATAATATTCTGCAAGTTCCAATTTCCAGACATTGACCGTCAAATCTATTACGTCATCAATAAAAATGATGGATGTAAAAGAATAATGATCCCAAATTAAAGGATAGAGATCGGGTATTTGATATCAGGGAAATCATCATGGCGGCAGTTATTTTGGGTGATATAAAAAAATACTTTTACGCTTCGCTGAAAGAATAGTTCATATCTAAATTCGACAAACATTTATCATTAAGAATGCAGCATACACGAATGAGTCGGTGGCAGATATAAGTTTGATGAATCGAGTAACTGTGATATCGGGACACCATTTATCATTTTTCATTGAATGATTGATTTTAACCAAGAAGGAATTGAAGCGAAATGAAATCAAATAGTCTTCATTAACGTTGATTATGCTACCCGATATATATCTAACTTTTGGTATCTATCAAGTCGGTGTTATTTTTATTATATACAAGTTTATGATATAACTGTTACCTTATATAATGAGATAATTATGTTCAATGTACATTTATTATATGTCTCAGATAAACAAAGGATGAATTATGTCATTTAATAGTAATAAAATTAATGGGATTATCAAGCCACAACATATAAAATATCGGCTAATTATTGGAAAATTAATCCAATGTACATGGTTCGGGCGAGTGGCGGGGGTGTATCAGAACACGTAAAATCAATGTCTCATTATAAGTAACAAGAAGGTGCTAATTAGATTAAAATCATAACTACTTAATTTTTAAAACGTACTATCGTCTTTGGTTACAAACATGAAAAAAAGAAATGTCGGATAGTCCCGCTGTTGTGAAGCTGGGGAGAGTTGGCCACTAACACATTTGCGTCCAATGGTGTGAATGTAGAAACACATTTACATCTAATAGCGAGAATGTGAAAATATTGATAGTGTTTGTTAAAGTCAATTCCTTACAAGAATCAAGCTTGGAGTAAGTTCGTTAGATTCAATTTTTATTTGCCAAAGCGATTAGGAAAAGGGGGTATCGTTCTTAAGCGCTAACACAAATAAGAACTGAATACAACTTATAACTTAAACTTAAAAATGATATTAAGTTCTGAGTTGAACGCCGAAAGTTCTTTCACAATATGACAAACTTGCTGTCACTATTTGCTAACCTGGTGCGGATCAATCTATATTGTATATTTTGATCAAGGTCTCATGGAAGTATCACCAACCAATCTTGTAAAACATTCTTCTGCCAGTGGTCATAAAGATCGGAAGATGTCATAAAAAGACGTCCGTGATGGCGTATAAGTATCTATACAGCACGTCCCTAATAATAGTTTATTTATTGCCATAATGAACATATTCGTGACCTCTCCTCGTTTCTCCGCAAGGTGCATCTTACAACACAATAATCAAACTGTGCAGTAAAAATAACCACTATAGTTAAACTTGATTAATACATATTTGGTCGAAATCTTTAAAGGTCAGAGGCGGAATTACGTTCCCGCCTGTCTTCATCAAAGCCCTACAATGGCGTGGTATAGAATAAAAACTACTGTAGCTCAGTCTTGCTTAGACAAAGCTTTTGACAATAAGATAGTATTATTTTTAATATAAAAGGAGTGTGCTATTTGACTTGGATTTTGTAGCATAAAAGTCGCTGATTAAGTTTGCCAGAATTATCCGTTGAAGGGCGTGTTCTATGTTACCACAGAACTCTGAAATATTGTGGGGGGTTTTCGTCTAAAGATCACATGCTAGCTGGCAATATTAGGCAACTTAACATGGATAAATCAAATCAAAGAGCTATGGTTTACATAAAATTTATCCCAAATTTACCCAGCAAATTCTGAAATCGAGTTACTCCCTGTTTTAATGCCTTTACGCATTGTTACTGGGCCCTAGTGTACAATACAAAAATACAGGATTGGGGATTTAGAAGTGTTGCCGTGTCGTTTTCTGGATAGTTTAACCACGACACAGGATCCTTCAATACTTATCTGTACAGGTATACGTAAATGTGCTTGGGTTTTTTTTAGACTCTTAAATCGGTATCTTCAATAAGAGTCATCAGCCAAGTTATTTACATGCGAACGTATAACCAACTGTACTAGAACTGGTAGCTATAATTATGTTCTAGTTTTAGAAATAAATATAAGCACATTCAGCTGCGTTCACATTGATACCCAACAAAAGATAATAAATGTTTTTGAGAGTTTCGATGATAGCCTTTGTATATATTCGAAAAGCCCTCAATCAAAATTCTTTAAGGAGAAAAATGCGAATTATGTTCTTGTATATTTAGAAAATAAATTTCCAGATTTAGTAGTAGATGGAAGACGATTACATGTATTCTAGTATATTCTCACTACCCAGCAAGAGTAATGTGTGTAAGAGAAAGCAGCATTGCGTGCACCTGGCCAAGACGGTTTGCCTTAAGGTATTTTTGAATTTACTACGGTTTATAGATTTCAAGCTTTACATTCTTTTGTTGTATATATTTCTTTGCCGGTAAAGGTAAACATGTACAGTCAATTGTTTATTATTATATTATAGTGAAGAATGATTAAGGTCTTATCATTATAACTGTTTATATGAACATCAATCATTCGGATTTAATTAAGAGCCAATGTTTGTCAGAAATTTCTCAAATTTCCATCTTAAAGTGTAAGGACTGCTCGAGGTTACTTGTACAAGATAAAACAAAATTGCATATCCTTAGGATGTTTCCAAATACATAACTACAACCCCTATTTTTTTCCCTTCAACTTCCCGGATAGCCTTTGGCTTTGGCGTTTGAACATCAGGTAATCAAGAACTATACGTCATAATATAAGAAGGAGTATTTTAGTTCAATAGATTAACAAGTAGGTTAATAACATGCCATACTGAGAACGTACAATTCAATTTACAAAAACTACTGTTATTACATTGTTCATAATGGCTATGACGTTATAATAGAGAAAGTGTTGGCCCATACACACAGTTTCACGTGGGTAATGAAGCAGCATGCAATACTTTATTTCATATGTGCTGGATTTTTGACTTTTTGAAAAAGATATGTGTGTGAGAGAGAGAGAGAGAGAGAGAGAGAGAGAGGGGGGGACATCGTCCACTCGGCACAACAATTCGGCTGCGCATATGGATCTTGAGTGTAGATAGGGTGGGGTGGGAGGTACCGGGTGAAACCCAAGAGATTGGGAATATGACCCGAATAGTAATCCTTGTCACATACAAGCTTGGAATCGGAGGCACGCCACCAGATTAAATCTAAATTCATTAAATTCCATATTTCGATCCACTTCTAAAGATGTATTTTCAAGGCATGAAAATTATATTTATTATCCGCGAATGGAATAATTGTTTTAATGATGTTTAATTCGATGAGTTATCCACTTCTAAGATTTCACTGTTAAAATATCATTAATAATTGAAGAAAATATAATATCACGACCAATAATCAATTGGTTCCAACTTCCAACGAATACGACATCGATTGTTAGTATGTGAAATAAACATTATTTGCAAATAATATGATAACCCAATTTGTTTCATACTGACAAAATATAAAATTATATTATACATTTGAAAGCGCCCCCCCCCCATCATCGAAAAGTATCGTACAATCAATAGTCTGTCATTACTTAACTATTGTTTTCTGTGACATATGTGATTTTTACAAACGTGTTCAGTGTTCACATTTAAAAATAAAACAATTACTCTCAAATTTATTATTTCAAGATTTAACTTTAAATTTGTGACATGTATAGAATATTTTAAATACAAAAGTGTATAAATGTATTTTTATACGGCGCTTTAACTTTTACCACATAATACCCAGGCAACTATCGCATCAACCACAAGAGCTTAAAGTGAGTTGGGAAAGAATAGATTGAATAGGATTTGTCTGCGCCATCCACAGTAATGAGAATGACTTGAGCGACATTTTGAACGGGCAGCAGCGTATCCATCTACTCTTCACCAAATTCCAACTTTCATGTTCTTTTACGTGTACGCTAAACAAGTTTCCATTCTTTACGGACCGCAACTCATTTAAAATTAACCAATAACTAGAATATTATTATATCAATTTCTCTTAAACAATTAAGAATAGGGGCGATCATATATCGTAAACTTAAAGGTTGAGTAGAACATATTATTTTGTTAGTAATCAGTTTGTTTTCAAACGAAATGGCGCACTTATAAGCCGGATGTATATAATTGAAATAGTATGTTATTTAGAGACATTACCTGTTAACAGCCATTTATGATATAACACTACGGTGTTGATCACGCCTTCACTAGTTGGTGAAGAAAAGTAGGAAGTTAAACCCCATTTCATCCATTCCATCGACGTGGTTAGTCCTTCGGTTTCATGGATCCAATTCCAAAGTGCTTGCAGACACGTCACAAGATTTTTCTAACCTGATTGATCACATGGGATATTTAAAAAGTATCTTGCCTATCTATACCTGAATCATTTTAAAACCCAACAAAAGGCGAAATTTCTTCAAGAGTATGGAATACTGATATACATATTAATAAAATAACAATCTATTGAGGCTGGAATAAGAGTCGTCTGGACATATCATTATACTTTACAATACATGGTTTTGTTTATCATAGAAATTGCCTATGATACCGACTTCATTATTACGGCTTTGTTTTGGTAATGTACGTATTAGCCAACCATTCTGTTGTAGGAAGATGGTGCTATCTTGGCTCCTGTATCAGACACTGAAGCAAAATGGTTATTGAAATGGTGATCTTCGTATCTTTATTGTCATCACAATATGATTCATTCAGCAGCCATTCTACCTCAGGATGAGTTCAGCAGATATTTAGATACGTATCTCAGCCATAAAAATTCTACAGTTCTACATGAAAGTTTCTAAGTAGATTATGTGTATATTTGCTAACCACATAACACAGAATGATCAGAGAGTCGAGCATACCGCAGCCGTTAGAAGTGCGCTTACAATGGAATGTTCTAATATAGCTACGACTATAGTTAATTCTGTGTGCATCATTGAAGGGTTTGTTTGGAAAATGAGATTTGGATCAACAAAAAAAAAAAAGAAGAAGAAAACCAACAAAAATGAAAAATAAGAATGGATATATTAATCTAGTGTGGATATGTACTAATGATTTTTACCACTGCATTCTATGTTTAATAGCCTTTCTAAGAATACCAAATGTCATTTCACGAGGATCATATTTCTTTAAGTGTACAAACCACAAAAAATCTCGACAAGTGCGCAGATGGTCATAACGGCATTTACGAGCTTAATTAATAGTCTCAGTTTGTTCTATAAATAAAATGGTACCTAAATCCACTGAGTTATTTTTATGCTTCTTCTACGTCATGGGTCTATTTACAAACTAACTAACTAATACGTCATATGTCTATTAAAAACCCAGTTAATCCTTTTCATTTATATTTCTACAAACAGTTTACGTTTTAAGAGCAATTCTTCTTTTCAATGCGAATATCTCATTAAATGTAAGAGGATAACAAAAGATTATGTGGTATAATTAAAATTTATTTTCTTCTTAAATGTATTTTGAGCAGTTGTAATAATATTACTTTATCAAATAGTTTTATGGACTATGAACCGCACAATTTCATGACTCACGTAAAGCACCCACGGGATGTTTGGATTTCCACTCAGCTCTGGGTTCTAATAACTATGCAAGCTAAAAGAGCCTTTGGACATTAAAACCCCATTTCATTGCATTTCACGGTCATTCCGTTTCAACTTAGGAAGTGGACCAAATTTTTCGAAGGTTTGTCAGGTGACATTTTCAGAAAATTATGATAAAAGTATATTTTATATAGTACAAACAAACTTATGTAAAACTGCAAAGTTATGATTTGAGCACACAGAGATCCGTCTGCTTCATACTTCGAGAATAAATCTCTGTCCTGAATGGTTGCCATATCCAAAAATAGTACATTGTTTTGTAAAGTAGTTCTACTTCGTTTCACATCTGAATTACACACAAAGACTAAATAAACCTTTTCAGTTCCATTAAATGGAAGCAGAATAAATACCTCTCAAAATTCTTGAAGTATACCTAGTTTTTTTTGACTAAAACCGTCGGTCAACTAGCTTAGTGTCTGTTCTCAAGCAGAGCTAACTGTAGACAGACAGCCTAGGTTTAGTATGGCACTAATATTTACTAAGATACGGTCTTTTGAATAGAAGTACCCCTTCGCAAGTTTTGAAACTACACTGTGACTCAATTTTAGTGTACTGGTTTTATATCTTCAAATTTAGGGTTTTAATGCAGATTAATAATGCCTCATCAAAGTTTTGGAACAAGTACTGCCAGCTTTATAAGGTGAGCATTTAGTGCCGAAAATCATTACTTGTGACAAATCAATATTTCGAAACAATGCAGAAAATTTGCTTCAGTATATGAAAGGTTGTCATATGTATATTGCAAACCACATATTTGTCATTTCTTAGAAAATAAGCTTTGAAAATCGCCCTCTCTGATATTTTACTTCTTCGTTTTTTTCTTTATTTTCATCCAATTGAATAGTAAGGGTGGGAGGGGGCACCCGATAAGCACTGGCCACTTTATATGGTATGGTCCCTCATTCTTAATCTTAATTATAGCAAGCTGGCCAGATTGTAAAATTTAGTATTCCAAAACTTTGAGAGATTAAGCAAATTGCGATATGGGTCCATGTTACTCAGGAAAATCCGTGTCACAAATTTTGACATTGAACGTTGTAATAGTCATGATTTTTCTGGATTATGTTATTAAAATAATATCAAAATACGATAAATATTTTTTTAAAAAAAGACAATTAAAAAAAAGGTACATAATTGGCGTGTAGATCTCAATTTCGGCTTTACAACGAAAATGGTTTCGTGGTGACCGTGGTATGATGGCGTTAGTCTTGATACTATGACGGCACCCGAGTTTGGGCTGTGGAAAAAATTAATTTAAAAAAAAAACGTCCGAAACTTAACACATATACATGCAGATATTTTAAAGTTACGCGGATATAAGCTTTTAACGGAAGATAAATGTATTTCAAAATTCTTAATTATTCAACAGCACGGTAAAATTTAATTAAAGTTCCCGCTGTACAGTGATTTAACGTAACAACAGACTGCAAATTATTTTATAGCGTTGTTGTTGACATATTTTGCGTAATTAATCTTTCTGCATTTAATCCCCAGACTCACTGACAATAGATAATTTATATATCGGATTACAGGCAAGATAATGAGGAATTCAGCCATGCGATTTTGTGTGACATTTAATAATTCTTTTTTTTATTTTTTTTTTTTTTTTAAAGGCAATCATTCGTAGGCGTTAAAGGACGACATCTATATTCTTAAGAAGCTTAAATAGACAGAAGTGGGTCTAAAATCTCATATTAATGTATTGTGAATGTACATAAACTGATTTACATTCAATTATCTTTTTTTAAATTGCAATTTCAAGTTAATTACCACACAGGTTTTCTAAACTTTTATGAATCGGCCATTTTTTTTTTTAACTTCTGTATTGTCTTCTGGGATATTCTGACTTTGTCCATTACAAATGACACATAGAACCATAGAGCACACGGCGTCGTGTACAGATTTAATACAATCTGATTAAAAAACAGATCCTATTTCATTTCATGTTTCATTTCATGTCTTTACTACAGTAGGATCTAGAAGAGTTGTTATCATTAACGTGTTCTGAATGGTGTGAGGGATAAGCCAATGAAACGGCCTTTTACGGCGAGCTTTAGGCGGAGCTGTGGGTAATCCACTAGTAACATCAATGCTGATTGGTTAATCAAATGTCTGATGTCATAGGGTCAAAAGCCACCCGTGACCTAACTCTACAACAGATCTTCATGTAGTGTAGACCATCGAAAGTATAAAAAACGAAACGAAATATAGATCTGTATTTTAATCAGATTGGATTTTAAAATGTTTAATATGTCTTTAATATTGCACATTTTGGTACCATATTTTCACGATAATATAACAACACCAATATTGATTAACATGGACCAAAATGAAATTTGTATTCGTGTTTTTGATATCGAATTTCGTGGATACCGCTAATAGATGTTTATCTACTTGAAAAGACATATCCACAATTTAAATCTAGACCCCTCTTCTAGAATGAAGTCACAAAGACAGCTTTTCAAATCTAGGTCATCTTTGTGGAATCAAGTCACAAAAACAGATCACATGGACAGAGAACAACCAGTGACAAAATCAAGGAAGTTAGGGTCTGATACGCGAAAGTATCAAAAAGCAACCGAATCTTTGGAGTGGTGTAAACATATATATTTTAGGTTTCATCAAAATCGGATATATATTTTAAGCTTTATCGACATTGGACAAAAGTTGCAACTTCTAAAAGATCCACAACCTTGGTATTGCATACATTTACACTATTTGGGTACAAAAAGTTCCCATTTTATCGGACAGTTTCGGTTCGATTTTCAGTAAATTCGAACTCAACCATCATTAGGGTATAATGGTGATATAATTATTTATCCGATTTTGAAAATTGTTACCTAAAGCTAAAATCGTGATTTTTTTTTTTCACTCAATCAAGGACCATAATCAATGAAGTTACTGTCCGGTAGGCGCAAATATCGAAAGGAAGATTTGTGATCTTTGGGATTTAAACACATGTTTTAGGTTTCTCAAAATTGGATAAGAATCATGAAATCTAGAAGGTCCACAGCCTTGGCATTACCATATTCCTGAAGCAATGGCCCGAGAAATCCCTCTCTGACCATAAGTATGTTCGTTTCAAATCAGTATTGTTTACATTTCATTCGACTTGATAGCCTCGTTTGTCACGCAGTTAGTTGAATGCAGTATTCTGCTATGCACGGGTTAATTAGGCATAATAAAATCGTGAGTCATGATGACGTAACGCTATGTAGACATATTTGGTCCAATATTGGCAGCTAGTGATTGGGTTGGTAGACGGACTACTGACAGATCAAAATTTAAAACAACCACTCATAATAGCAGTGTGTAGTTGGATTACCTCTAATCAAACGCAACACTGCGCGGAGTATGTGGCATTACATACTTTTACACTATTTGCATACGACGAGCGGTCATTTTTTCGGGCAGTTTTGGTCCGATTTTTCGAAATATCGACAGCAACCGCGATCTTTGGGATATCCATTTTAAGTTTCATCCCAAAGATCAACAATTTTATTGTGACCTCTAAAGTGTCCACAAGATAAAAATCCAATTTCCTGTAGGCTACAGTCAGAGGTTATAATAAAGGAAGTTACTGTCCAATATAGGCATGGCTAATATCGAAATATAAACCTACATTTCGAGTTTCGTCGAAGTCAGATGACGTTAAGACCTGGTGGTGTGTCCACAAAGTGAACAGAAAATGTGGGCTTATAAAAACAGTGTTACTGATTTAGGTTTTATTTTACGGAAGACAGACATGTCTCCATTGTTGACCTGTGTGAATAACTAACATTTTGAAACCGATTCACATCTTCGATTTTTTTTCAATCTTTCGGAATCGGAGAATATTTTTAATCTTTAAGTAATCTAGATAACCTCGCAATCATGAGACCATAGCAGTGCAACGACCTTCACATGCCTATTAATCCAATATAACATCCATTTTCATGTTTCAAATCCTCTATATCAAATATCATAAAATTGTAATTCATCCTAAAGATATTCATAAAAATCTATTTTCATTCTTCATATCAAGTAGAAAACACGGCGTTTATTGTTACGACACCATTAGTAGAAATGGATCGCGCGTATGAGAGATCTATATCAAGGTTAAATATACAGTCGGAAAGGTTATTCTTTATATTCTCGACTCCCATCAAACAAACAGGCATTATATTACTAATCCTATTGGTATAAATAATAGGTGTTGCCTTGTCTATTTTCAGAGATTATTAGACGATAAGGGGTATGATTAGAACCAGCTCGTTATTATACAAATATACAAATGTAATTACGTTTCTGAACCCAGAAATATTAATTTCAAAATGGCGAAGTGTAAATAATGTTAATTCCACCAAGGCTTCGTGCACGTGAAGAATGATCTCATCTGATGGGTATAAATCATTTCAGTTTTATCGAAAGCTTTTTATTGAATGTGTATTTTTACTTTATAATGATAGTATGTTACTTAATGACATATCTGCACTGTTAAACAATAAGATCGGTAACACAGTGACTATTACATTGGTAAATACCAGGAAACCCATACACCACAAAGAATCATCAAGGGCAATAACCCCAGACGTAGTTTTCGGAAATATCAAAGCAAGCATATGAACGTATAACCTTGTTTGGGTAAATTATAGTTAAGTGCTAGGTAGACACATTTTATTTTTTGGGCTTTAGTTAGGAGCATTCTCAAACGGCTCTCAAGAATAGAGAATACTAAGGTTTTTTGCAAGAACGCATGAAGGGTTACTTGGGAAATCGCACTCATCTTGTCTATTGCAAAAGACTAAGTACACTTATTCCCTACATTAACTGACTAACATGCTTGTGAAATAAAGCTTATTCTGAAAACAACATACCAAAATTAACTAATGTCCTGGTGTCCTGAAAGACACTTTTAGCTAATGAACAAGTAATATTAATGTAACCTTTAACATACAAAAAACATGCCGATATTCTAATATACATTTTACTCATATGAGATATCTCAAAGTATATGTCTATTGCATATACACCAGATGTCACAATGCCCTTTACGAACTTAAAAGACTAATATTAACTGTTTTATACAAAAGATATCAGCATATACCACAAAGAGCACGGTATGTTTTGTTAATTTAAGTTAAAAAAAGAAAGACTATATACAATAGTAAAGCTGTAATACAAAAACAGATATCTTCAGATCCTACCAATGACCACGAGTTCGTTACCAATTTAATGATAAAATATTAATAGATCAATTATGGGAGATTAGATAAGGAGCTGGAAGTTCACTATAAAAGTTAAAAACTAGATAATGTAAAGGGAAATTGCTGAAAATTTCAGGCAAATTAAACCGAGATTTTAGCGATTGAATTTTGGGTCTAGCCTCGATCATCATTAATAAACGTAGTCTCGATTATCCAAAACAAGATTAAATCTTGAATGAAAGTTGGGCAGCAAGTGGGATCATAATCCAGCAAATATGGCAGGCTTGCGATGACACCGAGAGTTGATTATTGCCTGGATAAGTTAATTAATATGTATCCTCAAATGTTATATAAATAATTGATTTGGCATGTATTCTAATGTCAAGCCCATAATCAACTCTCTGGACAAACGGATGGTTTAGATTTTCAATGGATTTAAATATGATTGTCATTTAATTAAAAGATGGACTAAAACGGAGGTCCCGTATACACACGGGTGCGCACGTTAAAACCCCTTTGCATTTCGAAATCGTTATATGAGTAGGCTGTAACGCCGCTGTGCGGGCAAAATATCTCCCATAGCACACTGTATGTCATATGCCCGTCTTCATTAGGTCAGTCGGAGCGGATTAGTAGAACGTTAAACCCCATTGCGTTTCATTTCTCCAAACAGTCATAATATGCATGAAATTTTCAACATCTTGCTTTTTCATTATTATTTTTAACTAATATCGCGAGAACTGCCAGCACTTAATCGACATCTTACATAATGCATGGTTAAGATTTGATTTATTCAAAATGTACCGCCTATTTAAATATAACTTTTCCACAAAGAAGCAACACGAACTAGCTAAAATATTTATGCTACACAAGTTCCACGAGAGGTTTATAATGATATTTAATGAGTAGAGACCATGAAATGTCTCTCAGACTCTTAGATTATTCTGTTAGTGTGGGAGGCGATTTAATCTTCACTAACGTCACAGCAAAAAGCATTGTTAAAATCCAAACTACTTTAGCCATTAACTGGACTTTTTTCCGGAGGACCAACAATCAATTTGAATTTGTAATATGAAAAGCTTAAGCGCATTACCATGAACTAGAGTCTTTTTTGAACAGAGAAATTGGAAACATTTCAATCCACAAAATGGAAATTGAAAAGAATTACATGCATGAACAACTGATCTCCAAGGAATTATGTAACTTTTGAGGTTGGAAATTGATGATAAAAACCAATTCAAAAATCGGTTTCCGGGGTTAATTGGATAGCGCATGCCAGTTAAAATCGTACTTCCCTTGCTAACAAAAAAATCTGAATAAAAATTTATAGGCTACAGCAAAAATATCCATTTTAAGTTTGAGGGAATCACTCGAGATAAGTGTCCTAAAAGACTTGAGTATGTCCACTTGCAATTGCAGCATACGAGGATTGATTATGAAAGCGTTGCTAGAATATAAAAGGTTTTATGAGCACCCGATCAAATATTATTATTGTCTCGATAATAAGGAAATAAATCGACCTATAAAGAGATAAACGGCAACCCGTTTTAACCGTTACATGTATAACAAGACCCTAACCGTAACCCTAACGAAACATGGACTCGTCACGCTCACTGAAGTTTTAAATCCAGAGACAGTGGAGATAACTCCATAAATAGAAAAAAAAATATATCAAAATATTTTGGATAACCGAGCCAAAAGCATCCACTTCATACCGTAAGCTACGCATATACTGGAAAGTCGGCCTCTATGCCCATATGACGGGGTCATAAATTTACCCAACGGTGGAAACGGGTTGTCGTTTACCTCCTTATAGACCGCTTTATTTCGTTATCGGGGGGTTGGGGTGGCCTAGTGGTCTTGAGTGCCGCACTTCGACCTCTAGCTGGACGGTCACCTGTGGCTTGCGGCTGTGGTTTCGAGCCCTGGTGTGAGCGTATGTGGCATGGATATAGGGGCGCCTTCTCATCCTCGCGGGTTTCCTCTGGGCACTTCGGTTTCCTCCCACTGCTAAAGACCCCTACGCGCAAGCGAATTATTGAAATAAAATTAAAACCATATGTTAGTTCCGAAATGACCTAGTTTGTGTTGAGGGGACGTTAAACCCCATTTCTCTCTCCCTCTCTCTATTTCGTTATCATTACCCTCTTCTAGGCGATAATAATATTGGAATGGTTGAATTATTCGACTTACCTTGATCTAAATGTATCAGTTAAACGTATGTTAAAGGCATGCCTTTCCACAATGAAAATTGACTCCCATCATCAAGTATGTAACGAACTAAAACAAGAAAACGACCTTAAAACATTCGTCTGCTGAGAAAAGATATTTTCGCGGGATGGCGGCAAATCGCGCTGGCGTTAAGGTAAACATAGAAATTGCTGAACCGTAGTTCAAAGCACGTTAGAAAACTCATCTTTTACACGTGTGAACATGCAAGTAACGGTAATAAATAATAATACCTTGTTGATGTTGATGTTCGTTTTTATACGACCATGGTATATGGTATTTTGTCATGCCATACTATCTGTTTATATAAGAATTCTGTTATTTCAGTTTTAACAAACATAACTATCTGTTACGTATAAAACATACATTTTACTTATCATATCTTATAATATATTTATTCGATTAAAAGGTGGAACATTTCTTATTATACCATTTATATTTGAAATGTGAGGTTGGTTCATTCGGTAAGTTTAGGGTTTCCGGTGGTTACAAATTTCTATAATACTGATGTAATGTTTGTGAATAAACTAAAATAGGTGGACATATTCAGCAGAAATAAAGGGCACGCGCCAAAATCCAGTGGAATATATGCACAGTACAGTATACAATATGACGGAAGATATCATTATAGCTAATACACCTGTAGCGGACGTAAATCGCCATATTGGACGAACTATGAAAAATCAATTAGCCGATATAAAACTAACCTTAATTTCCCTTGAAGTCAGGCATCTAACATAATGCAAGAAAACTCAAACGTGTGTCGGTTGTTCAAATAACCTACCTCATGCAGGTTCTGGGTTAACTCTTCCACCCGCATGCTGTGGAAGTGGATTGTTTCGCTTTACAAACAATACTATATTGTTTTATCGGGTTGGATGACCAGGGGTTGTTTACTTGTTTCGTGAAATTTTAACGGAGATAAAATCCAAATTTTACTAATTTGATTGGATAATATTAGATTAATTTTAGTGCTTAGTCAATCAAAATTGAAGTATCTACTAACATTTGGATTTTATCTTACTGAAACTTCCATAATGAAAACCCCAAGCCTCTCTTTTAAAATATTGTTAATTCGTGTACTTCTAATTATATTTAGATTATTAATGATTTTAAAGCAAAAAAAAATGGAATAACCTGAAACCACCAACTGACAAGAGTAAATTGAATATTACTTTTTCTAATTGAAAAAACAAACTTATTAGACCTGATGCATGACAGATCGGGGTGCCTGGGGTTGTTAATTATATGCAATCAGTTTTGCAATTAGTAAAGCTTACCATAAGATATGATACATAATGTGGTTTTAACATCCAGTTCAAGGTGAACTGCAAATCTCATATTTAATTAGCTATAGTTATTCATAGTGAGCATTGAAATTAATAATATAAATAAAACAGTATGAGGTGATTATATTTTCAAAGCACGTTTAGAATTATCATAAAGATTTTAAAATCTCATTATTTATGTACTTCGTTCTTTAAGTAACACAAAAAATAATATTTAAATTACTTTCAAAATTACAAAAGTAATTGACTTTGTAATATTCTAATTATAGCCACGATTTGGTGTAATTGCTGAAATAAAATGAAGTTGTTGCTGCGAAATAGTTCTAGACTTATAAAACTGTTTTACGATGACCGTGGAGGTGTAATTCCATTCCCTTTAAATAAATAGGCACAGCATAGGTATAAAATTCAATTGGGTTAATAGACATAATATACTATAATATTTATTATTATATAGTAGCGTTAGTCTATATAAAGATTAGATAGATGAAGATTTGTTCAGACATCCACGGTACAGCCAATTTAACCTATGTCGCTGCTACCAACCGCAACACAAGTGGTACCAAATCAACCAGCATGGTCCAGTGAATGTTTTAGGTCTTTGTTTTCTGAAGGTCACGATTATATATTAGTTTAACACAACCACAAATTGGTGTTGGACTGTTTTACCGAATTTACGTTTAACAGAGGGTAACCCTGTTCATTATGCTAAATAGGTTTAATAACAGTAACATGTAAAATGTAATTTAGCGGGAAAGGCGTGCAAGAAAGAAAACTGAAGTAAGCAGATCTTGGGCCCCGGACGAATCCTGGTATCGATCTAAGTAACAATAATGCAACAATATGGTGAAATATTTGATATACCAACTACATATTCCCAAACTTTAGGACGTTAAATCCCGTTTCATTTCATTTCGTTTCTTATGCCCCAAATTTGACATCTGCCCCAAAAAGATTTGGGCCTGGAACTTTGTGGAATTTATTTGACGAAAGAAAGGTAAAAAATATGCATATTTTTTTTTATTATTGTACTTCTGTAAATCTGATGCGGTTACCCATATGGCTCTGGAAATGAACTATCTTTTCTATTTTCCAGATATATTTGATAGTGGTCTTAAATGTGGAATCCTAACTGAATGGACGTTATCAATGGCGGAAGAACATTTGCATTAATATTTTTTACACTTTGATCGAAACAAAATTTATAATATGAAGAAAATACCCTACAATATAAAACAAGAAAAAGAAAAACACACATCAACAAAATTTGATTTCAAAGCCGCCCTTGTGATTAGAATGCTCCTGTTTGATACCAATTTAAGCAAATTTGAATACTAATAACTGCTATTGAAAGGCCTAATCGAGTCTTAAGTAGATAATCTGGACTCCACTAGATCTAGTAGTTTCATTTCCCAAGAAGCACTGTAATCTAAGTTAAGATAAGTCTATATCTGAAGTTACCATTGAGGAATCACTAAAATTTCCTTTCAGACGGTATATCAAATTTCAGAGAAACTCTCTAAGGAATTAGGAGAAGCCGAAAATCAAATAAAAATCCATGATGTATAAAGTATTTTTAATGTTTATAAATATACATTCTTTTAAATCAGTTACATGTTATTTGCTACAATTGTGTCAGATTTTAATATGAACAAGGAACAGAGCCTGAGGCTATCACAGCCATCTTGAAATTGGGGCGTCATATCACCAATCAAGGCACAAATATCCAAGGAACAAGCATGTCAAGTTTATTTAGATAGCACTTGAATTGGTGCATCCTACACCCCCCAAGAACAAGAACAAAAAACAAAAAGATGAGTAGAGTGTGGGGTCCGGTTCCTGTTCCACGGGTTCGAAAATATTAAGAAAAGGAACTACTTTTAATAACCTGCTGTGTCCACTGTCATTCAAGGAAGTGTCAACAATTTTTTTAGAAAGTGAGAAGGGTGTTGGGGATTCTCGTAGCACGATCTGTAATAAGATTTTTAGTAGACATTTGTACCAGCGTGAACCTTCAATAACCACGCCAGATGATCTTCGCTGATTATTATCATGTGTCTAAAGAAAATAATTGTATCTGGATATTGATAGGAAAGGATTAGATATTTCCTTTCATACCAGCTGGCCAGACCAGCCAATTGCTACAATTATTGGTTGTTTCTTAATGTAAGGATGTTGGTTATTGTACACCTTCATAACATAGTGTTTTCTGCCTTTTCAACACGTGGCGTCTATAGTAATACAGGTTTTAATCTTAATGTTATCTTAAAACAGATCCAGTGCATACTACTTAAACAAAATTACATCCAACCGTTATTTTTCTAACACATCTCTTATTTATGACAAAAACTGCTTATTTAAAGGAAAATATTATGGGCGAAGAACGGTGTTTGCGCTCGTGTGGTAATGCCACTAGATGATCAACAGTTGTAATTTCAGGCAAAAACCATATGATATTTCCTATATGCAGCCTTTCTTACGATGTAAACAGTGTTATTGCGTGGCAAACATGCACATGGGAATGGCGGACATAAATAACCATAATGTACATGAAAATTAAATTGTTATGGAAAGAAACACAGTATTATACATTATTTTATTTATCACAATTCTTTGGGAAATTATTTTAAAGGCACACTGTATAATATTATAGACTTTCAGACAATATACAATAAAAGATAGTTTTAACAAAATTCAAAGTAAGATAATGGCTCAACCATTATTAAAATCATTCAATCTTAATCTAAAGTTCCATTTCTTTTTATTGATATGGTACAAATCCATATTAAGGTAATATTTATTGGATGCCGTCAGTGGCAACATTAAAGTTGAGCATGACGTTAAGGGATGCAATAACGATCATCACGAATGTATAGCGATATTTTCAGTCTATTGATTCAAATTTAAGAAATATTTTTATTCATAACATTTAATTAACATCCTTGCAGACTGCTATGCTTATGAGATTACATGACGCAATGCCAATAGGGAAGAATGAAGGGCGTAGAACCTTCCTTATACTTCTTCAAATTTTGTCGTTCTCTATCGTCCACTGATATATTTTATTTATCATCATTACATACATGTATAAATGCAATTTAGATTAATGTTACTGGGCAGGCCCTTTTCTTCCACGCAGAAGAAATGGGATATAACCTCCACTCGACATATCGGGACCAACACACGGTTCAATTTTATTTCAGTGCGAGAAAATCTGTCATTGTCATTGAATCAAGTAGTGTGCTTTTGATCCTAAGCTTGTATCTGACAAGGAAATGGGTCGGCTGTCAAACCACGTGGGTTTTCTCTGGTTTCCGTGGTTTCTCCCCACTGCTAAAGACCGCGGGGGATGCCCGAATGGTTAGCGTGCTGTATCATACGGCCTGCGTGGTTTCGAATCCCCGATTGTACGTGACAAGGTGTAGGGTCGCATGTCCAGCCTCGTGGGTTTTCTCTGGGTACTCCGGTTTCCTCCCACTGCTAAAGACCCCTACGCGCAAGCGAATTATTGAAATAGAATTAAACCACATGTTGGTCTCGAGGTGACCTAGTCTCTCTCTCTCTCTCTCTCTCTGTCTCTCTCTCTCTCTCTCTTCTCTACTTCCTGCATTTATACTCCCACGACAATTCCAAATTGAAACAGTTATTTATTTTTAAAACATAATGACAAGTACTTATACTTTTGATGGATAATGAAAATAGCATTAACCTCTTTTATAATGTTTTTACTTTGCTTACAAAATCTTACAAAAATATTTTTTAATTATAAAATTTCTAAGATATTTACACGGCCTTTAATTCGCCGTCATAATACAAATAATTTTAACCGATATAATAGGATTACGTGAAATTTAATAACATTGCGAAGATAAACTGCTCTTAGTCGAAAATAATCGGTTTGGATTAAGGCTAGTAAATCCTCTTATATTTAAAAACATTTTATAATAGTGAATCGTGAGATGGGGTGGGGCGGGGTGTCGGAGGCATGCCAGCATCACCTTTTGTTGCTAAAACAAGCGTTAAAGGGGATGGTCGATATTTTTTATATTCTAATAAAAGATAGATAATGATGACAGCTATTCTTTTTCTTTTAAACTTTTAAACAATATTAACGTGCTCTTATTGGCCGAGAAAGAGTTCCCGCGTGGTTTTGGCTTGTCATTGGTGTAGATCGGTTTGTCTGGCAAAAAAAACGTTCAGTCAAATAAAACAGGGACCAGTTGACAATTGGAATTCAATGAAAAGTTGTTGAAAACGTCACTGACTGTCCGGGGGAATATTCCCTTATAGCACACTGCATTACACACGCCCGTTTTCATTATTCCCGTTGTTTCAGAAAAGTAGGACGTTAAATATCACTTCATTTCACTTTCATTTGGGCTTGTTTGTGTCCCCCAAGTCACTACAGTAGTAACATTGTAAATATAATTTCCAGATGGGCACGTTATGTCTGTAAGCTTGATTATCAAGGCATCTTTTTAAAATTTAACATCGAAAATTCCGCCTGGTTTGTTCTTACAGCAATATAGAAACAACTGAGAAAACCAAGCTCGGATTGGACGAAAATGTAGACTCTATCAATCTGGCATTTCCTGCAATTAATAATGGTGATTTGGCAGGGTAAAATTGCATATTGTACTATAGGTGATGATACAAACAAACTCAACATAAATATTACATATGATTAAATACTTTGAATTATCAGAATGGTACAGATAGATGGATTTAACGTACGCTCAATACAAGACATGAAATTTCAATCCGAACCACCACACTTGCATTGGTGACAGACCTTACGCTCTAAAGTTAGACCACTTGCCTCTACCACCCAACTGTCTCCTTTCATTAAAAAGGCAACGGTATTATTTGTCAGTTGTTCATTAACTTTCATTTCAGATTTCAAAATAAAACGGTCGGAACATAAATGTAGTTAAGATATTTCAAGTTGTTATTCATCGAGAGAGATGAAAGAAAACGATGACTTGTATGGGTTATTAAAACTTAATAAACGGGAACCACTTTGATGATTGCCTTTTACGAAAGAAGATCACAAACAACTCATTTGTACTTTTCTCACTGATGAGATAAACAAGTCAAGCTATTCTAGTGGCGGCTAAGTTTCTCATACATGCTACAAAGAAGTTTTATGATCTTTGATTTTTTCATGTTGTATACCAAATAGGCTATTGCGTCTCTCGTTAAATGCAATGCATAACTTATTAGGGAAAATTTTAAGTTACGGCACCTACTGCAAAGATTAAAGATCCATGTTCAAGAATATATATAATGTTAGCTATGTGAACTTAGCTATAGGCCGAATCTGATTAAAACACAAATCCTATTTCGTTTCGTTTTTTTATAGTTTAAAATTTCGTGTACTTGTCTTTAGGGGGAGAGAGAGAAATGGTGTTTAACGTCCACTCGACACAAACTAGGTCATTTCAGGACTAACATATGGTTTAATCTTATTTTAATAATTCGATTGCGCAGTCTTTAGCAGTGGGAGGAAACCGGAGTGCCCGAAGGAAACCCACGAGGTTGAGAAGGCGCCCCTATCTCCATGCCACATACGCTGACACCAGAGATCTAAACCACAGCCGCAAGTCAGGGGTGACCGGCCAGCAAGAGGTCGAAGCGCGGCACTCTAGACCACTGGGCCATATTACACAATGACATATGTCATAGAAGCGTCCTGCCATATCAAGACCCGGCTGGAGATCTTGGTAGTATTCCTTATGTCATTGCGTAACTATAGCTTGTTGTTGGCATGTCTTATCTAACTTTCTTTGTCTGATAAACTATATTGAATGTTAAACCTTCATATGATGCTTGATACATTAGACAGGTGTCTAATGAGCTCCTTTGTCTCGAATACGTTTATAAACTCAGAACAGAAACGAATCTGAAAGGCAGGTCCAGGAGGCCATGCTAGGCGGGCGCCTAGTTAAGGTACCTCAGGAGTACTATAGACAGGTCTAGGAGTCGGAGACGAGACGAAACTTCTGGAGTTAGCACACTCGTGCTAAGCCAGGCTAATTAAGTCATGACTCCTTCCATATAGTTAGTTCTACGGTCGTTTACATTACGATGTTTGTACCTAATATGTAAGAAGAAGAATAAAAATATTATATTAGAAGTTATACCAGTGTTGTCATCTAAGAACCTGATTTAAAAGAACAAATACTGTCACATATTAATTTTTTTTTAAAACAAAATTGTATATATATTATTTGTTTTAAAATGCGTCATGTTGTTTTTAAAAGATTATGAATTATCATTGGTTGTTTTGAACACATATTTTGGCATTTAAAATTAGTATTAACAGGTTTATATTGCGCAGTAAAATGTTTTGTGATTGTTTATCTAGAATTGAGTTAACAATATCGTAATTAGGAATTTTACATTCAAAAAGTATTAACGGGTTTATCTCTAAGTTTTTTTCGTTTATTTTGTCTATACGTGTATATTATCCAAATAGTTAATGGCAAAGGCCCCGATATTTACGGGTGAGATTTTTATTTGTAATACCCCAAATATTTAATGGGAAAGACCCGATATTTACGGGATTAAGATTTTTATTTGTAATACCCCAAAGTTTTAATGGGAAATGCCCCGATATGTAACGGGAGAAACTTTATGTGAAGTGGTTTAACCCCAGGAGGGTTGTGCTCGGATTTAAGAGCGAACGTATTGTCTTGTTTTGTGTTGTGTTTAAAAATTATAGAGATAAAACGTTAGTTCTTTCAAAAAATGTCTTATTTAAGATTGGTTAAATGTGTTCAGATCATTCATTATTCTTGAGATAAAACAATATGACTCCCTAATTTCAATTGTAAATATCGTTAGATCGTTATCTAAAGGCAAGTCTGTTCCACTTGCTAATTTGATTAACTATTAATTAAGTTCACTCCATGATATGATACGCAGATGATCAAACTTCGGCACGGGGAGCAGTTATAATACTTTTCATAGCACGTCATAACACGCCGTTTTGCCAGACGGTATGGAAAATGAAAAGACTACCGGTCAACAACAATAGTTGAACTAAATGGAGCAGGGAAAATTCTGACCCCTCAACATTACTGGAACGAGGAAGGGCATCATATGTACCTCACCCCTACAGTTGGCTACGACAGTGCAGTAGCGGTCTAAGAAGATAATTACAGTAGTTTGTGTTCGCGATTCCACCAAATAATCGGTCTAAGAAGATAATTATAGTACTAGTAGTTTGTGTTCGCGATTCCACCATTTATATGAATAATAAGAGTAGTCTGTGTTTGTGATTCCAGGATCTCGTTTGGTTTTTTTTATTGACTCGCGTGTGTGACCGATTGTGTGTATATAACTTTTAAGTTCGTGTGTTTTTCATTGACCTTTTCATTTTGTTTAAAGACATTTTTGGATATTATGACATTTTACAAGTATATATAACTTTTAAATTCGTGTGTGTTTCATTTACCTTTTCTTTTTGTTTATAGACATTTTTGTATACGACATTTTACAAGTGTTGTTTGTATTTATATGTCTTTTCATTCTTATTGTTATTTTTATCTTTTAAGATTAGGGTAGATATTATCGATCCCAGTTATATTCAAATTTGTAAAGGCTTTAAAAAAATATTTCATATTTTTTTCTAAAAAGAGGGATAGGTATATTACACAATGACATATGTCATAGAAGCGTCCTGCCATATCAAGACCCGGCTGGAGATCTTGGTAGTATTCCTTATGTCATTGCGTAACTATAGCTTGTTGTTGGCATGTCTTATCTAACTTTCTTTGTCTGATAAACTATATTGAATGTTAAACCTTCATATGATGCTTGATACATTAGACAGGTGTCTAATGAGCTCCTTTGTCTCGAATACGTTTATAAACTCAGAACAGAAACGAATCTGAAAGGCAGGTCCAGGAGGCCATGCTAGGCGGGCGCCTAGTTAAGGTACCTCAGGAGTACTATAGACAGGTCTAGGAGTCGGAGACGAGACGAAACTTCTGGAGTTAGCACACTCGTGCTAAGCCAGGCTAATTAAGTCATGACTCCTTCCATATAGTTAGTTCTACGGTCGTTTACATTACGATGTTTGTACCTAATATGTAAGAAGAAGAATAAAAATATTATATTAGAAGTTATACCAATGTTGTCATCTAAGAACCTGATTTAAAAGAACAAATAATGTCACAGCCATCCCAACCCCCAACTACACTAGGATCTAGAATAGTTATTATACAACCCGCGTTCTGGATGATGTGAGGGATGAGCCAAAGAAACGGTCTGCTACGGCGAGTTTTGGGCGTAAGGTGCACGTAATTGTGGGTAACGCACAAGAAACATCAACGCTGATTGGTTAATCAAATGTCAGACGTCATAGCGTCAAAAACCTCTCGCATGACCTCTGACATGACCTTCCACTACAACAGGTCAGACCGTAATAAAGTAGAAGCAATCGAAAGTATGCAAAACGAAACGAAATATCGATCTGTATTAGACACTGGGTTGCGTGTTTTGCAATTGATCCAATTCAAACGTCTCAAACTTTGAAATCAATGGGTGCCTTTGAAGCGGGGTTTCCTAATAAGTATTATAAAGATGCCCTACCTGCAAGACTCGTGCCATACTTTTGTAATTACTATATTAGCCTATAATAAACATTCATTATGCAAGAGCTAAATCAGTCTATTGCAGGTCTTTTTTGGGGTCTGAAATCTTATATAAACTATTATAATGAGACATTTATTATCATTAAGAGACCTTAATCTACTCTCGATGCCAACTCGGAATTTCACTGGATCTGAATACATTTTGTTGTTCAACGCTCATTGATAATTTAATCCAAAAACTGATAATCGAGACTATGTTTTTATCGTACCGACTGTAGTAATGATGATCAAGGCTAGGCCTAAAATTCAAACGCTAATATCTCGGTTCAGAGTGGAGTAATTTGGCTAGAATTTTCAGCATATACCCTCTACATTATCTTGCTTTAAAGTATTATAGTGAGAACTACCAGCTCTTTATCCGATAAACGTAAAATATGGATTATACACAATTCAGATTACATTTATTAAAAAGAATTCTGGTTCAAATTTTTATTCTAGTATGGTTCTAACGTACATATTATGTTACATATTATGTATGCATTGGTTTCTATTGGTTTCAAAAAGTAATAATAATTTTGCCATATTCTTGTATTCAAAATTATCTTATATTCACCCAGACATTTACACTATAGTGCACAATAGCATTATATTTTCCTATTTAATAGCCTACCATGGACTTCGTTTTTACAATATAGTAAATTTTATTATAACCTGTTTGATATTTTAGGAGTAGATCGATAAAAAGACTTAAACGCAGTCTACAGTTTAAATTAAGATTATTATTTTTCAAAGATTTGGCACTCAAGGTCGCACGTTGTCTTTGATTACAATCAACCTGTCGATTTTCCTAAGTCACGTGACTGGTTCCATTTGGAGACCATTTTATGTTTAACTTTTTCTACACTTTTGATTTCGGGTCAAGATGGGCTTGGTCAGGCGATTGAATTTTTGGTTTTCTCATGTGAAGTTTTGATAATATCAAATGAAACCATAGATTTGCTCAGTTTTTTTTTTTAAATTTTGTTTCTATTCGAACACATTTCTCCTAAATTTTGGTCAGTCTTATTTCAAAGGGTGGTCAGACGAGCAATTATGCTGAAAATGGGCGTGAACGGAGGTGTGGCGACTTAACTCTATAAGAGCCTGAACACGTGCTATCAGGTATCATGCAAGATGAAAATCTTGCAATTTGAACACTCGTCCTTGTTTGCGAAATGGTCGCTAACCTAGATGGGAACGGCAGTATTTTCAAATTTGACAAAAAATATTTATTAATCTTTATCAACATTCAGACGACGGGAAACAATTTGTGGATGGGAGTGCCCGATTAACAGTTTTGACACAGGATAATATAATACGAATCATTTTCGTGATAAAAGCTATTTTCGATATTATTATGAATTCTGTATAAACTTGAATTGTATACGTATGTGCCATTTTTCCATCTTTAAGGTCCTTGTATTATTACACTATCTTAGAATATTAGAGCAATAAGATATTCAGTTTCCCTTTGTCAGTGATGCAGGACGGAGGGCCTGATAAAGACAGCTGTCTAGTCGTTCGGATGCGACGAAAAACCGTACACGTAAAAGATCCCATGGCAGTTGGAATTCGATATAAGAGCGACGCTGCCCGGGCAAAATTTTCCCCATTGCACACTGTATGGCGTATGCCCGTCTTCATTAACCCATGTTCGATACAGAAAGTAGGACGTTAAACCCCATTTCATTTCACAAAGACTAGGTACATGAGCGCATCTTTAGGATGATTAAAATATGATCAATATGTTTTCTATTTAATATAAACATAAATAAACTGCGACCGTATCAAGCGATGGAAAATTTAATTATCTTTGCTCGACCTATACTGAGATACCGGAAATGTTAGGCGTCCCCATCTGTCGGTGAGAAATCCTGCCGCCCAGAATGTCGTTATTAAAGTTAATTCTAACTGTCATATTCTGTTGTTAGAATATAGAAATAGATAAGAGCCGTCTAGAACCGACTAACTTCTCGACTCTCATCTTTAAGGGAATAAACCTGTGTTACTTGTAGATAAAGTGGGCTTAAAATCTACATGATAATACTACCGTCTTGACAATGTCAAACTTCTAATAGATCAATTAGCTATTCAAATACATGGAATGGCGTTAAATACCAGTGTGTCTAGTGATCTAGCAGAGCCGCAAAACACCCTTATAAATCTTTTGCACAATAATGAATTTAATTCAATAACTCTTTGTCCGACAGTTAATATCCCTTAAGTAATTCCACCCCACCAATTTCCAGAAATCTATTACACGCTGCGATCCCGCGAGAATGAGTTTTGACGAGACAAGGAAAGATTGGTTAGCAAAATGGCGGATACAGCGTAGTTTATAGTCGCCTTTGGCATATTCTGTTGTCCTTTCACAGACATAAATCAATTTTAATTTTGATTTTTACCCATGATAAATCACAGGCGAAGATCCTTTCTATTCTTAGGTCGCATTGGCGGAAAACAATAGCCTTCCAGGAATGGGCAAATTAAAGTAGAAAGACTTCAATCAAGAACGTTGAGACATTGAATTACGAAATCTTCCTGTAGTTTAACTGTATTTTACTCAATATTATAATTATCGTGAGTGACTTTAATTGGTTATTAACCAATTGATTGTCCGAATAAATTCCGGATAAGTTTTTTTTTCTTGTCGGGTTTATGATCAAATGCTATTTTGTGTCATTTTAGGAAGTTAGTGATCAATTTAAATATCATGTCAATTATATAACAATTTCTAAAACTCCCACTAGAGTTGATTTTAAAAATACAGAGTTGCTACTTCAATTTGGCTTTTTAAAGACTGAATTGTACTTGTTTGTCTTCAACGCCAGGATAAAGAAGCGTTGTCGGGAATGTCTGCCATAAGTCTACCTTCATCAACATAACACAATATACCAACATAAGTTTTGCTTGAATAACGGTCCTTTCTGTGTTCAATTTGCTAACAAACACTTGAACAGCCAATTATTCATCTCTAGATAAATTAAAATGCTATAAAACGCAGTCAGATTGTTTTTGTGTTTATATAAAATAAAAGTATCAGAGACAATCCAGAATAAATATTTCACTAATCAGATAGCCAGTAGACTATTCAGGCGAATGAAGTATTAAAATATTCCTGATTAAATTTGTTGTTGAAATGTCCTGGTTGAGCGTTTGGTTCACATATGCCCTGTTAATAACTAGTTATCTAAATTAATATAATATGTCGGTTACTAAATTTCTAATATTAGTAGACAAACTTAATTATTTTCCGATAATGATAACACTTTCAAATAAGAAATTTCTAAAATTAAAATTTGATTTAAGAGTCTTGTTTGGCTACATTTTTGATGTGTGAACGTTTCTTGATAAATTGTTAGTAGATTTATTAAAATAGCACTAATGAATCTAAATGCATCTTCATTCTTGATATATAAATTACAAATTTCAAACTTTTAAATTTCACTGATAGTGTTGATTTATGGCGAAAATTTAAATTGTAATTCATTTTTCAAATATTATGTGTCATGATAAATACCGTGGATCCAATAGTCATAGTTTTGATTTTGAATTTAATTTGCCCGGGAGATATTTTTACTCTTTTTTTTTGGACCAGGCGAGGTGAAAAGGATTAATTAAATTTTCAATTTTTACCAAGTTGCGGAAATACTTCTACCCAGGTTACAGTGTTTACCTTTGGACGAAAATATTTTTCTCAATATTCTCAATATCCATCTTTCGATATCACCTATAGCCAAATTATATAATCTGAGATGCTTGTTTTGACAATACATGTCCAATTGCATGACTATCTTACATGGTGTAGGAATTACACATTAAAATTCTCACCCAGATGAAAGTTCGAAAATATTAAATTATATATAAAATGATATGGTATTAGAAATATTAAAATTAAATCAATATCTCCACCATGCACTGCTTATCGTCTTCACCTCGATTACACTTAAAGGGGCTAAACCTGTAACTCAATATATGTTCCATAATAAAAATTAAATCACTTTGTATACATTCATAATATTTTTTTTTTTTTTAAAAAGATTTAATATAAATCATTTTATTTATATACATTAATATGTGCTTTTTGGCCCTACCTTTTCCGTCCATTTTCAGGTTCCAAAGAATCACTCCCTTTAATACTAACCTGGACAGAAAGCTTTTATAGTCTAAGTGTACACAGTGTAAAAAGGTTATACCGAGATTTACATACATCTTACAGCAACCATTCCTGGTTATTTAAAAAGAAAAAACGAGAAAATCTGAAGTGGCTGTTAAAAGATATTTGTTTCAGTAGGGTAACAATCAATGGCTGCTTTCAAGCCTGTACATGCTATTAAGCAAACACTATCAGTGGGTACAATTTCTCTTTGTTTTCTTCAGCCGGAATGGCTGAATACTTTTCAAATTACTCAAAAAGACATTTGGAAACTGAGACTGTCACTCACAAATAGCCCACAGATTTGAGATCTCCAGACCGTAAAACTGACCATGTTAACACACTCTTAGCTCTAAACACGTTTGATATCAACAAAACAATGTGAGGAATCTTTGGTGAAGCACACCGATGTTTCCGCGACCTTCGTTCACGGTTGGGGAGATTGGTGAGCTAATAGTACACTAGATACATAGGTTCAGAAAAAAAAACTTTAATGATATTTGAACCCCGTGGTGGCAATCACATGGAGGGTAAACATTGATGCCACACCTACAAATTTACTGGTTTCTGAGATTCGAAAAATAGAATAGGAAACGCAACTGTCCAGGTAAATTGGCATCGGAATAAACATCAAAATGTTGTGATCTGCAGACGATACGTTAAATCATACTCTCTTCCTTTTATTCTTTACTCTAAGTTCGCAACTGTCTTTGCTTAAAGTGAATAACTGCCTTTATTTAAGTTCGTGTCATTCTTTACTTTCATTTAATAACTATTTTTATTTTAAGTTCATAATTGCTTTTACTTTAAGTTTGTAACTGTCTTTAAGGTCATGACTGTCCTTACGTCATGACTGTCTTTCTGCTTTAAGTTCATGGCTGCCTTTACGATGGATGTCGTACTCGATACAGGATCTAATTCCCTGATACCAATCGCGTTTGTTGTGTTTCTTTCCTTGCTTATTTCACCGATAGTTATTTAGATTCTACAATTCGTTGTCAATGACATTCATCATTCTGAATCTTTAACAGATAAGATATTATTCATAATGTTTAATGTTTTATGACAACCTTTCTCGAGGAACCATTTAACGTGAGTTAATATACAGGCCATAAATGTGTCTGATGCTGATGTTAAGCAACTCCATAAAATGTCATAATTGTTTTTATTATGGTTATTGTGTTATGTGGGTGTATGGTGGTGATATATGACATGTGATTAAACGTCTCGGAGAAAACAGAAATTCCTCATTTTGAGACTGAAATATGGCGATTATGATAATGTATATAGTGCGAGGGCTAAACCTTTGGCCGTACGACTAAGGCTGAAGATTTAAACAGTATTACACCCACGAAAAAGCTTTACATTTTGTCTAGTTCTTGTTTGTCCACGACGGGATTCCAACCCGTGACATTCCACCAGAGAGAGAGAGAGAGAGATGGGGTTTAACGTCCACTCAACACAAACTAGGTCATTTCGGGACTAACATATGGTTCAATTTTTATTTCAATAATTCGCTTGCGCGTAGGGGTCTTTAGCAGTGGGGGGAAACCGGAGTGCCCGGTGGAAACCCACGAGGTTGAGAAGGCGCCCCTATCTTTATGCCACATACGCTCACACCAGGGTTCGAAACCACAGCCGCAAGCCAGAGGTGACCGGCCAGCTAGAGGTCGAAGCGCGGCACTCTAGACCACTAGGCCATCCCAACCCCCCTTTCCACCAGAGAGTCCTATCATTCAACCACTTATCGACTACCATGCCAATATTTACAGGGATGAACTTTTGTTTCCGACCTATGTGTACTCGAAACACGAGGCAAACTGTCCATATCAGATGAGTTGGTAACAAGGAATTTCTCTATTGGCTCATATTTGAACATACACTAGTTTTTCGTCCCATCGGAAAAAATAAACGCTCTCACCACAGACCCTATTATGAGCATCGGCTCCAGAATTATCGAGGGTTCTCCACGATCGGATTTTGTAGCGGCGAATTCCCATTTCTTAACGGTTCGATCCGCTCATCTAATATGACGTATAGTGTAGGCGTGTGAATGAGTTATCTGATCCATGTTATTTTCACATCGTACATTTAACAATCTATCTCTACACCTTCTCTTATTTATCTTCTAGATGATCTTTATTAATGGCCACCCAATAGAGCGCAAACATCTTCTATCTGTACATCTTTGGAATTTTATGACAGTAACGAGTAACAATAGTCCAAGTGAACTTAATCCACTATGGCTGGTCAATAATAATTTCTCTCGTTCTCAGAACCTGTATACTACGTTGATATTCTATTTAAACCATATTTTATTCAATTACCTTAGAGAATTAATATGATAAATATTGGATACGTAAAGACCAACATTATCACAAAATGTTGTTCGCAAGAATATAATGCCAGTGCACACAAGTCTCACCAATAAGGAACAGTGCAAATAATTGCGGACGGGGATTTGGTCAAGTACACAGTCATAAACAATATACAGACTGAAGTAGTGACGGTACTAAATATCATTGTGTAACGCCAACACGTTTTAAATCTTTATTTACTGCATTTTACTATTCTTTTGAAGACACACTGTATTAATTTGACACAGATCTTCCAAATACCTTTTTGGACTAGGAAGCAAAATTTAATCACACAATCGGATTTTTAAACGACAGATTAATTTCAAGAAACATAAATAATATGAAGACCAGAAAATATATATAAATATAATCTCATATAATTATAAAATAAAAGGTTGCGTATTTTCATTTTTCTGCTTCGTGTGCATTTAATCCTGATATCTCAAATAGAGGAAAGATTTTTTTTTGTTTTTTTTTTTTTGTTTTGTTTTTCATTTTTCACTAAAAGAAAACGAAATGAAATCAATTTAGAAATATATCTTTTAAGACCACATCTCAAAATGTTACGTATTATGGGATTATAGTTTGAAAGCTTGTTTGATGAAACGTCCCCAGGGTAGGACAAAAAATAAGCAGAATATTACTGGTTGTGTGAAACCACCTCCGAAAAGATTACATACAATTATAGCTAGTGTTTATTTATGTAACTATAAATAATTTTCTTCGATATTTATATCTTTCTATTTCGTCATGGTGCTCAAAAGGTCTTGCCTTTCGTATTTAGCATGTAATCAACGCGCAGATCGAATGTCGACAATTTTGTTATGTTTCATGCCAATGAGTTTTTTTCTGTTAACCCTGCGATTGCTAAACTCATTTTAGTGAAACGAAAGTGGTATTCCAACGAGCTTAACATGTATTAGCTAGTAATGCCATCCAACGCTGTCTTTTGTAGCGAATCTTCTCACATGAAACGAATCCGGGTAATTTCTCACAATTTGTCTTAAGGCTGTTAATTGACCAAATCTTTAGAAGAGATTAACCAGCCCTGTGCAAGATATATCGACATCTGAAGAAGACAAGTGAACCGATATGACTTAAACAGAATAATATATGGTTAAAACATACACACGAAAGCATGTATACAAAAAAAGTACACGCTGGTATTCTCTTTGAGCTCTTTGAGATATAGCTTCAATAAAAATGACTTACAAAAAGTCACCCCAGCATGCCAACAACAGAGTTTAAATATTGCCTGTACTTTATATATACCTTTCTGTACTTTATATTACAGCGATGGGTCGTAAGAATAATGGCCTCTTGAAGTCCAGCGAAAATACGTACAGCGACAAGACACGCAGATAAAGATGTGTGGTAAGGACATTGGCCTCTTGACGTCCAGGACAAGACACGCAGATAAAGATGTGTGGTAAGGACATTGGCCTCTTGACGTCCAGGATGGTTGACTTTTGGAGTCCAGCGACAAGACCTGGCAGAAACAGATGTGTGGTAAGGGTGGTTGACTTTTGGAGTCCAGCGACAAGACATGGCAGATGACGATGTGAGGTATAGAAACCCGCTTACTAGTTTGACACTGGCAGAGCCACGGAGCTTAACTTCACCCGACCCAAAATTCGGGACTAACATCTGATTCAATTTTATTTGATCTACTTGTGCATAGGTTTGGAATCTAAGCAACGCCACTTGACTCAGTGACAGACCTTATGACCACCCACTTCATCTTGGCCTGAAATCCAGGCAAAGGCCGAGAAATGAAAGGAAATGGGGTTTAACGTCCTACTCTTCTGCACCTGACCTGGGCTAATGGAAGACGGGCATATGCCATACAGTGTGCTATGTGGGAAATTTTGCCCGGGCAGCGGCGCTACGGCCTACTCTTATATCGATTTCCAAATGCCATTGGATATTTTACGTGCACGCCAATATGTATACGGGACCTCTGTTTTTCGTCCCATCCGAACGACTAGGCGGCTGTCCATATCAGGCCCTCCTGCATCATTGACAAGGGGAAACCACGCCGAAAAATCGAGATGAACTTTCTCGACCAATGCAGGAATCGACCTCCAGGCTAGCGAGCTTACTTACTTAAGCTGGTGGTTTAACGTCCGCTTCCACATAAGTGATATCGCAGACTAAAGCTAGTGAGCCAGCTTGCCCACTTAGCCACCGTGATTAACTGCAGAGATTGTTCAACGCAAAATGGCCCTATAAAACAATCTAAATTACAAAAAAAAAAAAAAAAATCATTCCCGTTGTCAACTGTTTTATTTAATTAGGGGGGGGGGGTAAGGAATCAGTCAGGCGTTAATGAATACATAAGCCGATTGTATATAGGTAATTGAGGAATAAACATTCCGAATATGCATTCCGTCACTGTGACGTCACTGGCATCTGAGGGGATTAAGAGTGTTTTCGGTAATTAGCAATGTCGTTTTTACGGGAGGTCTATTTTTGCAGCTTTGAGCGAAGATGGCTGAATTGATTTCAATCAGATTGGTGTGAATGAATGAATGAAATGTTGTTTAATGGCACGTCAGCTCCAACCGGCCCATATTGCGCCAAACATAGCGAATTTTACGAGACAAATTAAAACAATATCACAGGGATGTATTCGTAAATAAAAACAAATATCACAGAAAATACAATTAAAATAAATATATCAATTCCCTATGCGCACTTTAAAGAAGCGAGTCTTGTCGTTCAAAACGGACGAAACCCCGAATTCACAGTGTCGATGGGAAAGGTTGGCAAATAAGAATTCCTGGCAGATAGAATTCGAAGGATGTCAGAAAATCTGAGAAGACGTTTAACTCAATTCTAGAAAAACTGAGCACCAACGCTTAACTAATTAAAGAAAAAAAAACTTCGTCGGAATCTTTCGACCTTTTGAAAAAGACGTCACGCTCTTTAAGGTACACCCCTTACTTTGTTAATTAGCCCCCGTTGATATTTATACCTCAAACACAAGATTAGTTGGGCGGTATTAAGATTTGTTTTACGCAATAATGCAGTTATGAATTATTACTAAATTCGAACAAATATTTTATTCCGACTGAAAGAACAATTTGTTTTGAACATTATTTAATTTATTTTCTGTCATAATGTTTAGTTTCACAATTCATTTTCTGACGCGCCCCTGCTGCTCATGTAATCACATATCGAAATAAATTCATGTATGTTATTTGAAAATAATCTTTAATATATGTAATTATGATCATGTTTTCTGTGTAAAAAACAGAAATAATTTAGCCTCCGCGTTAAATATTCATTTTACTCAATTAGTAATAGCACCAGGAGTCATAGATGGTGAAAACAAAGATTTAGCTTGCCAGGTAAGGTTCATCTATAGTATAGTCGTCTGTAGGTATAAAATAATGTGCTCACAAGAAATGGAGGTCTGACAATTCGTTTCAGTAAGATTATCAGACTACCGTAGCCGTTGTTATATAAGACTTGAAAGCCATGGTGGCCCAGTAAGTAAGAAATCGGCTCGTTAACCTGAAAGTCTCGTTCCATCCGTGTGCTGACCGAGAATGTTCATCTTGTTTTACAAGCGTGGTTTTTATTTGACATGGCGTATAAGTAAAAGGCCCCTTGGCAGATGGATTTCGACATAAGAGTAGGTCGCAGTGCCGATGCCCGGGAAAATTGTCCTAATTGTACACTGTATGCCGTACGCCCATTTTCATTATCCCGGTCGGTGCAAAACAGTAGGAAGTTAAACTCCCGTTTCATTTTAGTTACATAACACATGGTCATATACCATTATGAAAATAAGACCTTTGATAAGTTCACAAAGTGGGAGAAATGCTATCATGTCAGTTAGGTGCTATAATATAGAATAGCCATCAAAATACCAGATGATTCATATTATGTATAGATGGGCTTTACCAAAACCTGGATTGTGTGAAATAGTATAAAATCGGATTTAACGTCCTAATTTTCCGCTCCAACTGGATTATGTGTATGCCTGATTTATTGCATTAGATCGATTTAAGAATCGTTGACATAGTCGGGACGTTATATTACAAAATAACAGATCGGATATTAAAAGGATTACATCATTTTACAAACATCATCGACGTCAACTTTAATAATTTGCACTTGGCGAGATAGACCAGTGATCGTCAAACCATGTGTAAATTCGCTTATCTTTTAACTGCACATTTTGCTATGGAATATAGAAATATAATCAATTGATATTAATTACCCTTAGAGCAAGCAATATTGGATGGTTCAATGAAAAAAGAATATGACATTTACCGGAAAGATGAATGATAACGAGTGTCTAGTTTTTGGAATCCTGTTTTTGCTTGTCCTTGTGTTAAATGGCGATCACTTACATATTTATCATTTCATTACATATGTGCACAATAGTGGCGACTTATGTGCAAAAACTGTTTGTTGTTTGACGGAAGATGTTTGATGTGCTATCATGTCTTGAATAAATGAATGTTCTATCATCAAAGAGCACAGGCGAGATTTGAAAGATATCGGAATCCCTTGCAAACTCAACTGACTGTACAGATTACGTGACTTATTTTATCAGATCACACCCCCTCCCCCAACCCACACACTACAAAAGAAGTCCACGTAAAACAACCAATGGTTGGAATACTGTTATTCTTGAAGTGAACTGGTTATGTTAAGTGGACTTTAAACCCTATTTATCCTCAACACCCAATTTGGTATGAATGAATCATACAGCAAACATACCCCGCGGTATATAAAAGTAAAGGGAGCCAACTCTTATTAAAGACTACATCTCCAATGTTGATTTTTGTCTCTTAACTCCAATCTAACATTCTCAAAATTTGTGTTGGGTCGAACCTTTCTACCACAATTAGGGTAACATGTGGCAACGTCTTGCTAAAAAGCATGTATGAGGTTCTTCATAAAAATCCACAGTAGATTTTAATGTAGCCAACACCATTATTCTTCACAAAAATCTGGCAGAGAATGTAAATTCTATTTAACCTAAACAATATTCCATGGAAAAAAGAGGAAGACAAGGAGGTGGGGTGGGGCCAAAAAGCTTAGAGAAGGAACCACATTTGTGGGTAACCAATTGAGGGGAGTAATAGTGGTCTCAATCCAAAAAATACACAGTATTTGTTTCGTTTTTATTTATAACACTGATATATACATACAATGAAAGTTTCTATCAAGATGTTGCTGATGATGATGATGACATATGTTTTAGTTCAACAGGTTTTCTATATTTACACTGAATCCAAACACGGTACATTTTTAATTGTTTTCCTCGATTAACTTGCAATCTACGATCAACTATATTCTGTATCTCTTCTAAACCTGCTTTCTTAAATATTTTCCTTAATTCATCTGTAAATAAAAAGTGATTGAAAAGAATTACTGGATTTATTACATATACACGAAGGCGACATTCAAAATACCCACTGTTCTAGCAATTTGTGCTGAATCAAGTCCATACATAAGGTCTTCTAGCAGGTCTTCAAATTGCAAGAGAGAGATCACTCCATCTACAGAAAACCCCTGCCGATTTAATGGTACAAGTCGAAAGTGGTTACAGTAAATGTTTCAAATGTGTATTAAAGCAGACATAATGAAGTCGAACTAACAATATGGAAATTAACTGGGTTAAACAACAAATAAAAGGAAATAAACAGATCTCACAACTTTGAACTTGTCTTTTAATCTTACACATGTTTTTACTTATTACAAATAAAAGCATATCATGTGTAAAAATTGGTAGTGTACCGAAAAAAGATCTCATGGCAATTGGAATTCATAGAAGCTTAGATGAAATTTGCCACAGTCCAGGTAAAATGGTAACTTCAAAATGACCTAATCATTAAACCCCATTCACAGCTAGTTTATTTATTATATATATATAGGGGGTTCAGGTCAAAGTTTCAAATGACAGAAAAAGTTATGGAATTTTAAAATCCGAGATCGACGTCAAAAATGTAATCAAAAACGCTCTATACCAGTCAATGCGTGGAATGGACCTAAATAAGTGTTTTTCAGTCATATCTGAGTGACGTCATAATGGGAATTTTCCCTTCAGAATTGCTAGTACCAATTTTAAAACTGAAAGCCGCACGTTATTGTCAGCTAAGATTTATTAAAATCGTAATAATTTTAATGATAATATGTCAACTATTTATAATCCGGATGATACCACAAAAAAATAGGCTATATTTAGTCGAAATTTAGCAAATTTCAGTCATCAAAACAGATAAATCTTGTTTTCTCCCGTCCTAGAATTTTCAGATCACGTGGTATCAGCCATTGGTATAATCCCTAAGATGTTATCTATCTTTTGATTGGTTCTATATGAAAATCGGCCGGAAACTAACATGCGGAAATCCAATAAAGTGGGTCGCAGCAATGGAAAATTCTAGGTCGCGTGACGTCAGAGCGGGATTTTCCCGCTGGCGCCTCATCAGTAATTTCGCTTACAATACAATAATTTTTTAGCCTAAATCTTTGCAGATATCGAGATGGACATTAAACTATTACAATACAATTGCTAGTAATACATTTACATAAAATAGTAATTCAGAATCGTAGATTGAACTTGGCTATATTTCAACCACTTGCTGTTCGATTTCACAATCAAGACACGTGACCTGAAACCCCTAATATATAGGAGTTTAGAAAAATATTCACAGCTAGTTTTTGAACGAGATAATGTGAGATTGTAAACTTAAATTTGATCAATAATTTGGTTAAATATTGCAATTTCACAAAAATATTCAAAGCTAAATAAACTTACCTTGCTCAAAAAAATAAACCCTTGTTCCATCTCCTCTAACATAAAAATTTTCACTTAAACATCTTCCTGGAAAAATGAAATGAAATGGGGTTTTTCGTCCTACTGTTCTGCTCCTAAACTGGGCTAATGAAGATGGGCATCTGCCATACAGTGCACTATGAGGTTAAATTTTGCCTGGGCAACGGCGCTTCAGCCTACTTTCATATCGAATTCCAACTGCCAAGGGATCTATTAAGTGCACGCCAATGTGTACATGGAACCCCGGTTTTTCGTCCCTCCGAACGACTAGACAACTGCCTTTGTCAGACCCTCCGTCCTGCATCAATGATAAGGGGAAACCACGGCAGAAAATCTTGATGAACTTTCTTAGCCAATGCAGGGATCGAACACCCAACCTCCAGACTACCTAGCCATCGTCTTACCCACCATGATCCCCTCCAGGTTTGTAATGGCAAGTCAAGTTATAAGGCGAGATCCACAAGACTGCCAATCATTGTGGAAAAACCTGAAGAAGCTCTGACTCAAGCAAAAACCTATCAAATTACCATCAAATTAGTAGATTCTCTTGAGATTACAGGTATTATCCATAGATTAACAATTAAAAGCTGCTACATAGTTTATTCAATTTGAGAAGAGAAATACACCAAGCTGCTGTCAATTAACTGACAGTTTAAGATGGATGGGGAACCTTTAGCTTCACTGGGAAATGGGTTTGGTGTGATTTGTACAATTACCCTATATAAATCTAGTCCTGTAGACGCAAATCCTTACGTAACTCGATAAAAGAAGCTAATAATCTGATAAAACTAATGATTACAAAAGCTCTACATAAAGTGTGTTAATTATCAATGGTTAGAAATAGACGGAAAGGTGAATTAATTAGTGCCAAGGGTAGAATGTTTCTATACATGGTATGTAATACACAAACAGGTTAAAAAAACAGATGCAATGGTGAGTATTCTTTACTTGACATGGGTGTTTAAACTGCACCAAAATGGTATAATCATAGACCAGCAGACTAAATCTGACAATTTATTGAATATACAGTAGAATCCGTATGAGCAGCCACTCCTATTCAGCGACTTCTCCTTGTAAGCGGTCACAATAAATTCCCCCGTAAAAATTCTATTGTTTCATCTCTCTATTCAATGGCCACTCCTCTAACGCGGCCAGCGGTCACTATTTTGCAAATAAATTTAACAAAACATCGCCCATTCAACGGCCATTTTTGAATAATACCATCTTGTTCTTCGTAACACCCCTGCTAATCTCGTGAGTAGTAATAAATTAACTGGACTCCCACTGATCAAATAAAAAGAAATGTGAAAATAAAAATTAACCCGGGATTAACTGTTAATTAATCTTTTGTTTTATTAAACGACTAACCTGATCATTGTTTTCACACTATTTGATACTGATTGAATAAACTGAAAGTACTGACTAAAAGCCGCTATGTTGTTAAATAGATGTTTTTAGCGCCACCTATAATATTACATACAGAGATACACCCTCTGTGAATAGGTAGTAAAATCAGCGATGTTTTTTGGTTCATGTGCTTATTTTTGATAACATAAAATCAATTCATCGATTTTCTTCAAAAAATGGATAAATATTATCGAATGCATCACATAATAGACAGTAGTATTGAAGTTTGGTACAAAATGACAAGTTTACAGAAGTTATGTCCGAGATCCAGCGACAGCCAAATTTACCGATGCAAGTGAAGTATTGGTGTTATGTCCGAGATTCAGCGACGGCCAAATTTACCGATGCAAGTGTACCCAAGCGTAATACTAATTGATGTCAGCACAAAAAAACATGAGATTTTATTAAGAGGCCACTCCCGTTAAGCGGCCAATCATTAAAACTCCCATGGGTGGCTGCTTAATGCAGATTCTACTGTACGTTAATTTGGCATTAGGCACTCTTAAGTCTCAGCCCCCAGTTTATACCAATTTGAAACAAAGAGCCACTGTGATTAAAGGACCAGTAATTACATCAATCATAAAAAAAACTTGACAAAGATGTCTTTTTTTTTCTATAATGAAAAGTTTCAAACCTTTTTTAAATCTAAGTTGAGCCATATCATAGCGACCATAATCTCTGAACAGAATAATACCTCCAGGTTTTAAATATTTTGTTAGACGACCAATAACACTTGTAAACCTGCAAAAAATATCATTTATTGAAATATCTCATATAAAGTTTTGAGAAATTTTATTGCAAATGAAATTGGGTTTTCTGCATCAATCAGGATATTACTTTGTGCTATCAGGAAATTTTGACGGTGCCGATATTGTCTACTCTTTTTCGAATTCCAAATGTCAAAAATTCTTCTAGTGCACATGTCTAGTTACCAGTCTAGTTACCTTCTGCATCACTGACAAGGTGAAACCCCCTGCCAATATCTTACTCACTGAACCACTGTGTGACTCCCAAACTTCATTGCATTAATTCACTTGCAAGTAGGGGTATTTTAGTAGTTGGAGGAAAATGTACAAGTCTACCATCGAAACATGTCACATGACTCACTGACAGACCTTATGATCTAATGCTAACTCAAAAATCAACTACATAAAACACCCTAACCCCATCATCAAACAATGCATCTCAAAATTTAAAGTAACAACTAGAGACAATTTCAGGGAAAAAAATCATTGTGTTCTACAAGTTGTGAAGCCTGGACGTGCAGACCCACTTTATTGTGAGTCTCATGATTTCTCTCAAAGACAGGACCCTGTTTCTCAAAATTTAAATTAAAGATAAAATACAAATTTTGGTAAATACTTCAATTTTGATTATTGGTTAAGCTCTAAAATCAATCTAATATGATCCAATAAAATTACTAAAGGCCTCAGGACGTAATATGAGACATTATCTTACTTGTCAGGATGTATAGCTGAGAGTACAAATATCATAATAATAACATCTAGTGATGATTCTGGAAATGGTACTGTAGATTCGGGGTTTGAAATATCACATACAAAAGCATGACATCTGTTTGGGTCATAATCAGGATGATCCTAAAAAACAAAATGGAAGTAAGTACTTCTACCAAATTAATTAACAGAATATAATGCCAAAAGCTAATACTGACATATTTTCATCTTCAATAGTTACTGTATGTCAATATTTGTGCCATTTCAATGCCCAAACTTATTAATTAAAATTAAAACCATTCATCTCACAAATGTAACGTCAAAAGTTACAAAAGAAAAGCTCTGTACTTGTTAAAACTTTGGTGACTGATTAAAATGCTATGATGTAAAACTCTTCTTGTTGTGTTATTGTTTTCATTATGCTCGCATATAATTGCATTTATCTATGTGGCTACTAATCCATTCATATTTCAGATGAAATGAATACACTACCACTATAAGTAAATCATAATATCTAATATATATACCTTAACATGTCCAACACCAGTAGCTGAGAAATCACAACAATAAACCATTAAATCTGGATTACTGAAAAAATATTATTATATTTTACAATAATCATTTATAATTACTTTATACCAGCAGTTGCCATACAAGAGGAACCCATATTTTGCAAGAGATAGATATAGAACAAGCTAAAAACATAAGTGTTTTTTTGTACAATCAGGGGCCATAATTTGGTAATTTATGACTGAAACGTGTCCCAAAAAAAAGAAATTAACAGGGGTTTTGGGGAAATAGAGATATATTTTAAGTTTCATCAAAATCAGACAAAATATGTGCCATCTAGAGGCTTCACAATCTTTGTTTTGTTTTATGTACTTTTGCACTATTAGCATACAAAGGCGATGCTCGATTCACAGTCCAGAACGTCCCGAATCGACAGAATTACAATCGAGTGACGCGGAATTCAGTCCTGTTACAGTTCTGCCAGTCCCGACAGCTGAGGTGGAGTGAGTAGAATCGTGACGTATTCATAGGTAAAAAATATGTTTCAGTAGTCATGATTGGTTGGGATACTTTTTAAACAGTCGACGCATGCGCTGTAATCCAAAATTCTCCTTTTCACTCGATTGACACCGGTTTTGGAATTCAATTCTGGAACTGTGAATCGAGTATCCCCAAAGAGTGGCTATTTTGTCAGAAATTCAAAGTCAACCTTCTTTATGGTGTAACAGTGATATATTTAAACTTTTTTAAAACTGGATAAAAATTGTGACCCCTAGATGTGATTTTTCGTACATTCTCGGACATAATTCAGGAACCAAGATCTATTGGAGATTAACCTATGTTACAAGTTTTGTCAAAATCAGAGAAAACTTGTGACAATTTTTTCATCCACATAATGTGAGTGTGTGAAAAACATTAATGGTCTGTGCAATCCATTCTAATCACACTGCGGCAAAGGCTTTATAACGCTAAGTTTGGGCAATCTGTTTTACCTATGCCAGGTAAAGGCTATTATGATTTTGAGTTTGTGTCATCCGAGCAAAGGTTTTATAATGCTGTGTTTGTGCAATCTGTTATATGTGCAGTTTTCAATTAGAAATAGCCTTCCAAAATAAAATATACACAGTACAAAAAGTATGTGAACTATGTTGATATACTCACTTATTAGTCTGGACAACAGGAAAAACTGTATTTCCAACACCACAACCCACCTTCAATTAATAATTAATAATATTTATAAAGACAGAACAATCCACATCATTCACATGTGTTCAAGATGTTAACAGTATTAGCCTGAGAAAATTTTGCTCATTGTTTGAATCCTGAAATGCCCAATGGTTATGAGATAATGTTTATTATGTAGAAATGGATAGGGGCGACTAGTTCATTTCGAGACCTACTTACATAATATAAATAATATGGTGCATGAGGGACTATAAAAGTGAGAGGAACCTAGACAAACCCCAAAAGGTTAGACATAGGTACAGGTACATGTACTTCTTAACATGCACAAGCCTGGCATAATTATACTGGCACAGTGGCACCCAAACCTTTTTGTGAAATCAGAATTATGCAATGTTTGAATATTTTTGTAAAAGTATAGAGAAGTGGGTGGGTTTTATGTGCAATAAGAACAAACGTGAACAGTGTTATTTCACCACATCACCGGCAAAGACATGACTATTCTGCAAGTTATTAATTCAGTCCTCGAAATTAAGAATTTTCTACCACGGCACAAAAAAATGAAAAATGCCGTGGCAGAATGGTACTGCTACGGCACTACGGCATTTTTTTTTATTTCAAGATCAATGCTTTTCTTAACTATTCAAGATGGATAAAATTGATTTATTCACGTCACAAAATTTGACGCGAATCGGTTACGTGTGGTCGTGCGAGCTCAAAAACACGCGAACGATCTCCTGGTTACGCAAATTGAAATATCAGTTACGTTAACAAATTTATGCACATTTGATCAATATTTTATACAAGATGACTTTGTGACACTGGTTTAAATAATTAATATTATACCATAAACTCAATTCATTCATTCTTCATTCTTGCCATTTCATTTCTCCATCAGCAGTCTTACTGGTATTTTCACTTTGACAGATGACCTATTTTTGACATCAGGTATATTGACCAGTTGTAAGCAGGTTGATTTAAAAAGGCCCCAAGCCTTAATTCTTTAAATGATAGTAGTGCCATAAATATTTAAACATGTCATCTAATATTTCCAAATAATTTACTACACGTGTTCCTTCCACTTATATAGCCATGCTGTACGGTGCCGGTGGTACAATGGCCCGTATGTAGGTCGTCTACTTTGACACCCACATGGCATCGCTTGCCTGCCAATGTAAACGATTTTACTGTCCTGTCTATTTTAATATTATTTCATCACATCAAATTATTCTGTTTCCTTTTGAAACTTGGTTTGTAGAGTGTCGAGAATAATAAATACTATTTATTTTGTCAATCAGTCGGTACATTGAGGCTATTACGCTCCGTTACATAGGGCGTAGTAATTATAAACAAAGGATGTAAATCGGTTCAGGTCCATCGAATGTGACAAATGATACAGTTGTCTGTTAAAAATACAAATGACGAGAATGGTAACATTGTTCATACATTAGCCAGACTATTGACAACATTCCGTGTACATCTATGTCTATTTAGTTTATTACAATCGTTGAAAAAAAACACTGTAAACGGTACAGCATGAATATGCCTTCAGCACATGGGTTAAAAGTGTACCGGTATTCGGTAATTGCAATATATTTGTCAGACTTTCGTATACAAAATAATAAATTTACATGACGTTATTACACGGTTAGACGACATCCTCCTGGTACTATTCTATAACCGGTACATTTAGTCATTATAATTTTAAGGATCGTAAGATCTACCACGGCAAAAAAAAAATGAATTATGCCGTGGCAGATGAGAGTTGCGTCGGCTTTTACCACGGCTTTGCCGTTTGCCGTGGTTAATTTCGAGCGCTGTTAATTATAGCACACCTCATCCGTTAACAGGTGAAATACCTCAGCCTGATAGCAAGCTCAGTGGTTAAACCTGTTAACTCACTAAAACCATGCTATATAAATATAACTTAGTCTCGATCATCCATTTTATCATAAATCTAATAGGCATTCTATGTTAGAATTTCTAACCCATTTATATATCTGTCAGTAAGCAGATTTAGCTCTTACAAAATGCATCTTTAATATAATACAAAATTTAAAATTACAAACCTCAAAAAACCTGTATTTTGCATTTTGACCTGGGTAGATTTCATTTTTATCACATTCTTGATTATTTTTATTATCTTTTGACACCAGTTCTTCATCTTCCTTGTCAATATTAATATTTTCAGTTTTTATCAGATTTGAACAGTTAAGTTCTGGGAATTCAGTGAACAACCAATGCCTATCTTTGAAAAATCGATTTTGATGAATGCCATAGAAATCATTCCAAAACACATCTGCTTTTGTATCATATTCTTCTAAAAATAAAAAAGAATTTACATACTGTGCCTATTCTATAATGTAATAAACAGTCAATATCATCTATTTAAGGTTCAAAACTACAAAAGATAACACTTCAAATTTCTTTCTTAGGAAATATATAAAAATGTTCAGGAATAGAAATCACCTCTCTACAAACTGCTGGGTACTCAATGAAAAATTAAAGGAGGGTGCATCTGTTTTGGAGATCATTTTGAAATGGCTCAACAGTTTGAGTTAACACTTTGTGGAGACAAGATAAATGAGCTATCTCTGCAATTTTAAAACAAACTAATATGTTAGATACTCCGTAAAAATTGTGAATAAGGTTTAAACCGATCCAAATACAAAAAGATATTCCCAATGCTGCCACTGAAGGAGCCAGATTAGGCCTAACTAAAACATTGTTAGTGAGATCACACCATTTAGAGTCTAAAAATACAATACTTAGTACTTGTACCTTGTTCGTCTAATGATAAAGCATGAGCTGCCTGTTCCAATGTTTTTTGTTTAGCTTCCTGTTCTTGATTTTCATCCCACACTACATTGTCCCTGTAAAACAGAAAGATAGGTTGCCAGGCAATTATGAAACATGAAATCTGTTTAGCAGAAGGGAGCATATGTTTAACAGCATGTTGTGTTGAACATACTGACAAGGATTCAATAGGGCGGTTCCTGAACATACCCAGAATCCACTTGGTCCATGTACCAATCATTGAAACAACATTGTACATGTAAAATTTAAAGACTAGTCTGAGAAAAGAGTCAGATTTCAGAAGCTAGATGTTACTCTTTGTTATTCTGACGACCTACATGTAACAACATCTAACATCTGAACGGCCAAAAGCTTATAACAATAGTTGATAACTAGTTTACTCCTTTCAGCAAATGGTAAAATTCATAATTTTTAGTTATCATTAAACTTGTATATCATATCCATCTATTTTCCACAGAAGCATAATCGGTTAAATGTTCACTTGACACAAACTAGGTCATTTCGGGACTAACATGGTTTTAATTTTATTTCAATAATTCGCTTGCGTGTAGGGGTCTTTAGCAATGGGAGGAATTATACCCCAAAAATCATTTTGTAATAAATAATTTACAAATACAAATCATTATTTATTATTATTAAAATAATGTTAAACTTAAATCATAAATGTTAATGTCCAACCATGCATTGTGTTGAAATACGTTCTGTTTGTCTGTCAAAAACCTTGTTCCAAATTGTGGCCGGAGTTTTTCCTCTTCCGGAATGTCAGTCGAGACACTAGCCATAATTCAAACGATTTATCATTCAATATTATGATATATTTTTAGTATAACACATAAAAATATTAAATATTTCCATTCGCATGCGAAAAAACGGAAGTTAGTTTATTTCTGATTTTATATGAGCAAGATCATCCCAAGGGAGGTAACTCAGCTAAATTTTGATAAATCGGATTCACACGGCAGAAGTGGATCATCTGACAAAAGAAAAAAAAAAGTGCTAGGTTTTTTTTTTTTAATAAATGATTTTCAGCAAATATTTCACGTAAATATATAGATTATTAATTAAAGGGAAATTAGGGAGTTTAGATAAAGAACTAACAGTTCTCTGTGTAATATAGGTAGGCAGTAGATGATGAAAATTACACAACAGAATATGCTGCAAATTTCAGTCAAATAGCCTTTCTTTTAACAGATATATTAGCGATTCAATTTTAGGCTAGCCTCGATTGTCATTACTAAGGTTACAGAGTCTCGATTATCTATTCTTACATTAATGTATCCATCACAAAATGTATTCAAATAAAGAAAATATCGGAGGCTAAAGATGGTATTGAGAGTTGATTAGGCCTACGGCCTGGATATGTTCATTAATTGTATAATGTCTAATTAATAATTTAGATAACATTTCAGACCCAAAGAAAGACCACCAATATAGGCAGATTTAGCTCTGGTGTAATGCATGTTTTTTTTAAGTAGCCTGTGGGTTATGTACTTGTGGATTTTAGTGATAACCTATTTCGAATTATTATATGCATCCAAGGGGGATTCAAACTAAGTATTTCAAAAGTAGCATTCCCAAAACCAAAAGAAAACAAAATATAATTAACAAACACGTTATTACAATGTGTATATCGTTTGAATCACATGTTTGTGTTATTCTACATTCATTGTTCTTATCTGTGTGATCGAAACTAACAACTTGAATAACGATCTGAGCAAGACACAAATATTCACGGAGTCTTCCGAGTTGTCCACCAGGTGGGTCCAGTCTAGGTGGTGTTGTGACAGTTGACCAAACATCGTTTACTCATCTTGAGTAGTTCTCACATTTTAAATGTTGGACCTGGAGTCAGCATTACGTTACACCAGTTTCGTCGCCATAAACAAACCATTTTGAAGAGTAGTTGAGGATCTACCCAAACAGACTGGAGAACTACCGATGCCAAAGCAGAAAAAACAAATCAATTAACAGAATATAATTAGCTAAGCAATTTTCTACCAAGTTTCCATACAATCGTTGCAGAAGGGGATATCATTTTGAATGTTTAAAATATGGTGATTCTTTTATAAAACTTTCAGTGCAATTACATAAATGGACGGTATTGGCATGGTGTGGCAGACCTCCAATTCGAAATTAGCAGTAACCAAGAACCAAGCATCCGCCGAAGATTCGAAAATAAGTTTCATGAGTCGGCAGCCATTATTTATATCACTTTCCGTGGCCGGAGTAATGATTCTCCTAATGGGCGTTTGTGTTTTGTGGGACATCTGCATGAAACGTATCAGACTAAATGCCGTTCGATTGCGACGGGGGTCGACACCAACAGACGAGAAAGGGAACGGCTACGAGGAAGCCACATTTAAAACCCCATGTAAAACTCCAAAGACCAATAGAATAATAATAACAAAAGAAAGAGGGGATGACACATCTACATCAGAAACAGACGATTCCGATGAAAAGTCACCACTGCCTGATATTGATCCACAGGTAACAAATCTGCAATCATTTCTTGCGAATTTATTTCATCAAACTTTTATCGTCGAGATTAATATTTACGTAGCAAATAATGTACGATATAAATAGAACTTGTCGGTATGACAAAGAAGTGGGGTATATTTTTATTTACACATATTATGCCTAATCCAGGCTCTCCAAGCTTCCCACTTTTAAGTGTTGGTTCCGAAATGACATAGATATGGTTGGACACAAAAATTTATTTACACATATGCCTAATCCAGGCTCTCCAAGTTTCCCACTTTTAAGTGTTGGTTTCGTAATGACTTTGATATGGTTGGACACAAAAATGTCAATCCCGATTTGAATGAATTCGGCCTTTTAAAACTCTTGGAAAAAATTGCGTTGGAAGTGATCAATCTTTCCAATGTTAAACCCTTTATTTTTTGGTTAGGATGCATATATATGCTATTTTTCTTAATATTATCAGGCAGCATTTTCGCCCTATCATTTGGCATGGACCACACCAATGCCAGGTGTGATGGACTGTAAGAAAACATCTTCCACAACTTCAAGTACTGCAGCAAAAGCCCTGTTTGTACCATCAAGTGACACGTGTACTATAATAAACGAAAAAAGTTTAACAGACGACAGTATGGAGAGGGGGATGTATACCATCAACGAATGCTCGTCACGCGACTCAAGTAAGTTATGTTACCTTTAACACCCAGATACGGAATACAATGTAGTTTAACGCCCTATTTTTCTGTCCCATCCAATCCAGTAAAGACGGACGGTGGGCTATGAGTAAAGTTTTGCCTGGACATACAGCAACCCTACGACTTGCTCTTGTTACGGATTTCAACTGACAAGGGTTATTTTACGTGCACGTCAATGTGTGAACGTAAAGTCAGATTATGTGCCCAATCCTAATGACTAAACGCAGTCCTGCGCCTTTGCAAAATGTAAACAACGCTTGAAAATCAATCACAATGAACTTTCTCGGTCAACACCGGGATCGAACCCTCATATTATCAAGGTTAGCGAGCCACCCAGCGCCTTGTGCACTGGGCCACACAAAATAGCTATGTAAGTCTGATGTTCTAAGGCAAAAATGACAACGGCGGGCTCGTAGGCAAGGCGGGGGGGGGGGAGGAATCGAACTAGCCGGCTACATCCCGAGCCCGTCCAAAAAAATCCGTACCGCCCCCCCCCCCGCTCAACAAATTTTATGAGCTGGCTACGGGTCCGAACGTTAATGCCATTAAATTAACAGAACGCATTGAATTATAGTATTTTTTATTTGTGATTCTTTTTCCCTTCAATCAGTTGAAAGCCAGGAAAGATCAATTCTGGATGGTAACAGCTGTGATGTAGTCACGAATTCACCTGAACACATGACTAAAACAATGTCAAAGACTGGTTTCACCTCGGGTATGCTCAATCTTTTCTGAGATATTTCATTCCCGATTTCTAGAAATAGTGAAGGATAATAATAATATAACGTCGTTACCTGTCAATTTACTTTATAATCTAGTGATTTAATTACCTGAGTTTTAATTTACATGGAAGTGCTACCAAAACTTTCTCGGCTAACAGCGAGATCGAACGTCAGATCCCCTGGTTAGTGAGAGTGTGTCTTGTGTGCGCACATGTATACGTAATTAGGATGCGGGGTGCCATCAGATCGAACGTCGCGTCTCCTGGTTAGTGAGCGTCTGCCTTGTGTGCACACATGTATACGTAATTAAGATGCGGGATGCTATTAGATGCTCACAGTGTCAGATGATACGAATGACCATTTTGAGAAGTTCGCAAATATTTAGTAGTCTCCATGTTTGTATCTCTGATTATCTATATTCTTAGGTTATGCTAGTCAGTTGTCTGAACGCGTATCACCACCACCAATGTCAACACCAACCCAATTATCACACCATAAAAGCAAATCCGAGGGTGAAAGATCATTCCAAACACCAATGTTGAACTCAACCACTTCATCAGATTACGTGTTCTCTGTGTCGTCACAGTTCCAGTGTAACCAGACTCCAATCTTCAGCATACCAGAAAACACACCCCTTGCAAGCAAACTATCTAAAAATTCCCAAAGACTATTTTTAGATTCGAACTTACCTTGTTCAATGAACATGTTTCGGCGACTTTCTTCAGAAGAAGTATCAACACCAATGCTAAGAAAGTACAACGGACCAACCCCGGCAGTGCGAAGAGTCAGCTCTTCGGAAGAATGTGCCGAAACTGGCGGTAGACGCCCAAATAGCGGTTTAGACGATTCACTTATGTGGGATAGTTTCCAAATGAGGTCTTCATCGGAGTCGCTACTCTGGGATGATTATCTTTTAAATCCACCATCACATCGAAAAGCACCATCCTACGATCAACATCCTCATTGTAATGATTTGACTTATTTGTCAATATCCGTGGTTGACCATTGTACAAATGACCTGGATGTTATCTGAATTTATTTATCTCTTTATTTATCAAATATAGTGCTCAATAAATACATTTCATTGTACAAAAAAACATATTTCATTGGAGGGGGTGAGTGTTCATTGTAAATTTATTTGCCGTCCGTTTCCACGATGCAGTGGTATTGCAGACAATTTGTGTGACAATCGTAAACTAAATTACGGATTTCTAATAACTGTGTCACATGAGTCCAGCACTTTTGGCTCACTAAGTTCGACATAAAAAACATTCGATTGGGAATGGATTTAGGTCTTGTATTGACTTCATAATCGGTAATTTCTCTAAATGCATAAATTGAAATCATTTGACAAAGCCCGAGCTCTTTCTCAGTGATTATATGGGTATTTTGTAGCTATTTCTAAAAGAATAAAACAAATAGCAAAACATGAAATTCTCATTTAAGAACCCCGTAAACGTTTGTTTTACTTTTGTAATGTATTCTGTGCTTATTCATTTTGTGAGAGAATTCTTGGATTGTGTTCATAAAGTATACGTTTTAAATACTAATACGATGCAGTGGTATTGCAGACAATTTGTGTGACAATCGTAAACTAAATTACGGATTTCTAATAACTGTGTCACATGAGTCCAGCACTTTTGGCTCACTAAGTTCGACATAAAAAACATTCGATTGGGAATGGATTTAGGTCTTGTATTGACTTCATAATCGGTAATTTCTCTAAATGCATAAATTGAAATCATTTGACAAAGCCCGAGCTCTTTCTCAGTGATTATATGGGTATTTTGTAGCTATTTCTAAAAGAATAAAACAAATAGCAAAACATGAAATTCTCATTTAAGAACCCCGTAAACGTTTGTTTTACTTTTGTAATGTATTCTGTGCTTATTCATTTTGTGAGAGAATTCTTGGATTGTGTTCATAAAGTATACGTTTTAAATACTAATATTTATTAACCGACTATGTGCTACAATGCCATCATTGTGTTGAATATATAAAAGAAAAAAATCTACTTTTGTTATAAATATTGATTTTAATGGTATTTATAGAAATAAATTTATGAAATTAATGATCTGTCTGTACATAAAGTGTTTTCATGTATATTTGCGTATGTAAAATGTTATGAATAAATCATTTGATTAGTTTTATTAACAATAGAATGTTCACGTCTGTATGGTGCGACACAGTTGCGTTATGGCCACTGAGGGAATTCGAATAAAATTTAAGCAATTTTAAGAGTAAAATCCCCCAACTAAACGAGACTTAACGTAGTTGAGTTGATGTTTGGTTGTGATTCTATGGAGTCATAGAACCACTAACGGGATTAGATGAGATGTGTGTTCTGCACGTACAACTTCAGTCTTTACAGATACGCAGGTGTTGAGTAAAACAACATAACCAATTACAAACCCATGAACAATTTATTAATATAATAATCATAAACTATTACATGTATAACAAACATAATTGTTATGTCCCTCCAATACTAACAAAGGAAGTGGTATAAAACCTTGAGCATCACAATAATTATGATAGGGAGGGTACCCCATAACTAGAGGTGGGCATCTAATCCCGTTAGTGGTTCTATGACTCCATAGAATCACAACCAAACATCAACTCAACTACGTTAAGTCTCGTTTAGTTGGGGGATTCTATTACGTCATACCACTTCCGGTATTAGATGAGATTTCAAAGATTTACTTAACACCAAGAACAACCAATACCAAATAATATCAGCAAATAATATTAACAAATACAAAATCATGTACAATTCCTTTACTGAATAATGGCTCTACTCATATAGAAACCATGTTTTACCCATTTAAAGAAACAAAGTTCCCAAAACATTTATACAACCGATATAATCATACTACAATTTCAAAACTGCTTCTTGAAACTGTGTATCGTCTCTCACGATGGGTTTTTCATAAAACCTTGCAAAAGTTTTTGCATTAGTCCAACCACCAACACTCATAATTTTACTTATCGGTACCGAGTTAATGTTCGCCTTAGAAACAGAGGCAGATCTTGCACTGTGAGACTTAAACTTATTTACATCAATACCAGCTTTAAACATTACTGATTTTGTCCATCGACTAATTGTGTCTCTTGACACTGAACCATGTGGTTTCACATAACTAATAAATAAATCTGAACAGTTCTTCCTTAATTTGGCAGTTCTGACTAAATATTCCTGTAATACAACAAAGATGCATAATCTCCTATCGAAAGGATAAGAAAACAGTTTAAAATAATTCTGTGCATAACCAGGCCGATACTGTTTCAAATGATCTTTGAAAAACAATGTATATGAGTTACTTGTTTTGACCAAGTTATTAATAGTTAATAAATGAAGTGACTGTGTTCTAGACGCTGTAATCAATGCCATCAACATAACTAATTTAAATGTCAAATCTTTCAAGGAGATATCCTTCACTGGTGAAAGTTGTTGTAAGAATGTTAACACTTTTGACACATCCCAAGTAACACAGTACTTTGGTTCAGGTGGACATAAATTGAAAATACCCTTCATAAATCGAATTACTACTACATTTGACCCTATTAGAATTCCGTGTTTTTCAATACCAAATGCAGACAAGGCGGATCTTGCTGTATTTAAAGCACTATACTTCAAACCACTTTCATAGAGTTCTGTCAAAAAATCTAACACTTCACTCACAGCTGGTTGAAATAAATTAACTTTTCTTTTATTACAGAATACATGCCATCTTTTGATGAAAGTAGTATATTGTTTTTTGGTACCTTGCCGCCAAGACGCAAGAATGATGTTGGTTGCTTTTTCAGAAATTCCAGTACTTTTATATTTTTGCCTGATAACCGACACGCCATCAATCGCATCTGGCGTTCCAAAGGATGAGTTTTGCTCGAATTCGGTAACTTCAAGAGTTGACCCTTGTGTACTGTCAGTACCAACGGATTGTCGATTAACATTCCTAAAATTACAGAATACCATATCTGTGTTGGCCATAACGGAACCACCATCACACACTCTGTCTGATCTACTTGAATCTTCCGCAAACATCTACTAATAAGAGAAAAAGGTGGAAATAAATAATAAAATTCTCTATTCCAAATAATACTGAAAGCATTTACAATTTCTGCATCTGGATCAGGATGCCAGGAAGCAAATCTGGGCAACTGCTTATTTAGTCTGGAAGCAAACAAATCCATTGACATGAGACCCCACTTATTAGACAAGTGTCTGAAAATGTCGACATTCAACATCCACTCAACATTTGCATTAAATGTTCTGGATGCTAAATCAGCAGGGTTATATTTTCCTGGAATGTGATCCGCAGATATCCAGATGTTTCTCGAACAACACCATAACCAAATTTGCTTTGCTAAAGTATCCAATTCATAGGATTTGATACCTCCCATTTTGTTAATATAGGCAACCGCACTTGAATTGTCAGAGAAAACATGAATAAAAACATCTGAAATATCTTTGAAAAAAGATTTTAGACCAAAGAATATAGCCAAAAGCTCTAAATAATTTATATGAAAGCTCTTTTCTTTATCATTCCATTGACCACCAATACGTACATTTTGCTTAACAGCACCCCAGCCTAAAGCGGAGGCATCAGTTATAATTGAAACATCTGGATGTCCACGATCAATAATTCTTTTCTGCTGGTGAACGTTATTTGACCACCATATCAACTCATCTTTCATTTCTTTTGTTACATTCATATCTTTGTCAAAATTTCCACATGAAAATTTTAAAGCTTTGATTTTCGCCCTTTCCAATTCTCTATAATACAAGGGTCCAAAGTCTACTGCAGAAAAAGATGATATAATAAGGCCAATAACTCTTGCAACTGTTCTTATACTAGTGCTATCTTTTTTGAGTAATGATAAACACTCAAATTCAATTTTATTCATTTTCTCTAGAGTCAAAACCACTATCATGTCAACTGAATCTATGATGTTCCCAAGAAATACAATTCTCTGTGAAGGAATTAGAACCGATTTCTTACTATGTACAAGAAATCCAAGACTTTCCATAAGATTGACAGTATCTTTAATATTTGCCAAACATTCATTTATTGAATCTTCAACTAGCAAAGAATCATCAATGTAAGGTACATTTTTATGACCATACTGACGCAACGTTGCAAATATTGGTTTCATCAATTTTGTGAAAATTCTTGGCGCACAAGCAATCCCCATAGGGAGGCAAGCATACTGAAAAATTTTTCCCTTCCACATAAATCTCAACAAGTTTTGATGTTCTTCTGCTATACTTATTGAATAATAAGCATGACGTAGATCTACCGAAGCTAGATAACATTTTGGAGTTATTAGTCTCAATGCAGACTCAAACGTCTCCATTTTGAAATGATGTGGTTCGATAAATTCATTTAACCGTTTTAAATTTAAAATCATTCTTTGCTCTGATGAATCTTTCTTTGGTACAGTAAATATTGTAGATATGAACTGACTTGCTTCATATTCTACCTCTTTGATTATGCCCATTTCCAAAAATTCTTTTATTTGTAAATCAATAGCTTTTTCTTTAATTTTATCAAATTTAACTTGATATGGAATTTTTTCCTGGACAGGGCGAACTCCATTTATGAATTCAATGTGACAATTTTCTACTATGTCAAGGATATTTACATCCGAAGTTATATTTTTCCAACTATGAGAAAAATTTTTCAGTCTGCCTGCCACAAATTGTGCATCTGTCTTACAAGTATATTGACTAGTATCACTTACCTGAACTAATCGTTCCTTTTTCTGGTAAGCGTGGCCTCTGTAGTTTTTTGACTGACCCAAGTTGGAATTGCCTTCATTCCTAGGCCGATATCCATATGACGCTCTACCTCTGAAGGATCCACGACCTCTAAATGAGCCACGACCTCTAAAGGTTCCACCTCTGGAAACTCCAGAAAATCCACGACCCCTATTAATAGGTCGGCCAATTCTCTTGCCAACACGATTCACATCCTGTATTTCTTTAATGCTTTTGGGTACATCATCTCCATATAATTGATCAGTAAATGGCACAGATGGAGAACTTAGATGATGAAATTCGTGACTCAAGTCAGAACGATGATTTTCTTTCCTTTTCAAATTAGTCATTTTATTAAATTGGGCCATGAGTCCTAAACTGTCCATGCCAATATCAACAATCTCGATTATCTGACTTTTCTGAATTTGAATTGATTCTTCACCAGAGACAGAACCGAACTTCTCAACTTTATCCAAAAGTTGAATTAACTTATTTGCTGCCTTTATTACTGTGTTTTGGTGCTGCTGCACTAAACTATCACTGGTACGTGTCTGTGGGCTCAACAAGTCCCAAATTAACTGATTCACCCTGGTTTTGGTGAGAGACGTACAATTTTCTGGCCTTAGAGTATCTTTCATAAGTTCTTGATATCTCTCTTCCGAAATACCATCCCGAAAAATTGTGTTTACAATGTCGGCCAAATCATCATTAACTCTTTCACCAAGTTTATCTTTAACTTGTAAATTTCTCCCTGCTTTAATAAATGATGACATCTTCACTACAGTGCTGTCACCGTCCTTAGACACAAGTTCTGGCTGTTGAACGTCATTATTATTATTGTCAACGACAATATCATTACTTTCTAAAGTTTCTTTACAATTTTCATTCGGATCAACATATCCTTCGAAACCCTCATATGACACATTGTAGACCTCGTCCACTTGGCTCTGCATAATGTTTAGCTGTCCCTTCTGACAATTTTGTTCGTTCCTGATTTCGGCGAGAATAGCCATCACTTCCGCTAATGAAGTCGATGAGTTATCAATGTTTAAAGTTTTTTCAGACGAACACGCCGCCTGAGACGAACACGCCACCTGGGGACTTGCTAGCACCTTCTTCGAAGGAACTGCATCTTCTTTTTCCGAAGAAGTCCTCTTCTTTGGTTCTTTGCTTCCCCTTCTATTTGTAGAACCAGAAGACTTGCTTAGATTATCTTTAGACAACATGGCGTCGGCCATTTTTAAACAGGAAATAAAGAATAACCTCAAACCAAAGTTCACTGATAAAATAGCCTCGAACCAAGTCTAATAATCTGACAACCGATAACTACCTCGTAGTAATCACAATCGAATACTAATATAACTGAAGTATTAAAAATAACTAGACTATCTCATAGTCTCAAACATTGACTGTAGAACCAATCAATATTTCAGAGCTCTGTCAAACCACGTCTGACCTGCTCTAATATTAGCTAACACACTGAAGTTGTACGTGCAGAACACACATCTCATCTAATACCGGAAGTGGTATGACGTAATAGAATCTTTTACTGATAGCTCCCTAACAGGTTTAAAATTGCAGCAATTACGAGAATATATCTTTAAAAAAAGTGACTGAAAATTGTGTTTCTAGCATACGCACACATGTTGGGTTTGGCAAGCTTACCAGTTCATCAAGTAAATTCAAGAATAAACCGGTCCCCGGGCAAACTACATGAAAGCATAAACTTCTTTAGGGCCCACCGAGGCTATAGTTCTCACAGACTTATTCCTATAGTCCGAGGCCACCCCTGAACTAAGGGTATAAACCTCTCAGCTAGAAATCGACCTCGTTCCCCAAATATTATACATGGTCAGTGGTCATCATCGGTATTGTCCGACTGGTTCTTTGTTTTCAGAAAGCAATCATGACATTTTTTTTAGCAGTGAGGTATTTAACCAACTATAACAATACATACTAATCAAATGGGGGCGTGGTTTTAAATCCCCGGTTGTAGGCTACGTGGCAAGGAGTTGGGTCGCCTGTCCAACAGCAACCTCGTGGGAATTAATTCTTCGGGTACTCCGGTTTCCACCCACAGCTAAAGACCCCTACGCGCAAGCGTATTATTGAAATAAAGTTAAAACCATATGTAAGTCCCGAAATGACCTAGTTTGTATCGAGTGGACGTTAAACCCCATCTCTCTCTTCTCTCTCTACACATGCCCTGCAAATGCTAACATCTCTGGCTAGTAAAGCGAGACTTAACCTAAAGAAAGATAACTCTAGACGAAAACCCCCCGAAGTAACGACTGGACAGTAAAAGACTTTCACTAGCAAGCAAATCATAGAAAAATATTCATACCATTGACGTCATGAATTTATAAAGTGAAGAAGGTTATATTGATTAACATTTCAGATGGATTTATTTAGGCCACCTGCAGATGTGACCAAAGGTAACGAGATGTAAACGGGGATAGCGCTAAACCTACCCCTAGACCTAAACCACAATCTAGTCAACAATCACCTGCATATTAATAGTATAATATAATTAAGATTCTATTTATAACTATCGATCTTAAGTTATATTCTAGTCATATATAGATCTGATTCTAGCCATATAGACGTTAACGAGTAATATTGAGAAACAATATCCCAAACAGAGTTGTCTTCTCTTGCAGTTCATACTAATTTTGCACAATACTTATACTCATCATTCCGTGGCCTGTGTTTTGACAGTAAACGTACCACTTGTTTGGCGTATTTGTTGTCGAGGTATACCTTTTATAGCTTTATAATGTCGCTGCTGGATAAGAAGACGTTTTGTGTTGTAACGGGTGCTAGTAGAGGAATTGGAAAGAGCATCGCTTTGAATATGGCACCAAATCTAGGAGCTAATTCTGTACTGGTCCTGCTAGCAAGAAACACGACCGCATTGGCTGAAGTGAAGCAGATGATATTATCTAACAGTAACAACTGCAATATTCAAGTTATTTACAGGGGATTCGACCAGGGATGTCCGGATCAGCAAATATTTGATCTCTTATTTTCAAGTATTTTAAGTGAAGCAAGTGTAGCCGCTAGCGATTTTGAACAGGCTATAATATTCCATAATGCTGGAACATTGGACAGTTTAAAATACTGCCCACAACTTGATTCATTCGCAAAGAATTCACAATATTTTGATATTAACTTAACCGGTCTAATAGCTTTAAATGGCAAATTTTTGTCAACCTTTGATACCCAGCCGAAAGTTGTGATCAACATATCATCATTAGCGGCGAAGAAACCGTATAAAAGCTGGAGTTTATATTGTACAGGTTGGTAGCCCATGTCTTCTCAGGGGTTAAATGTAATATTTGTTAAGGACCAGTGCGACCCTTAAACAGTGGGAGGGACAAGGACAGCTGTCTAGTCGTGTGGATGGGACGAAAAACCGAGATCCCGTGCACGCAAATGATCCCTTGACAGTTCGATATAAGAGTAGGCCATAGTGCCGCTGCCCGGGCAAAATTTTCCCCATAGCACACGTATGGCGTATGTCCGTCTTCATTAGCCCAGTTTGGAGCAGTACAATAGGACGTTAAACCCCCTTTTTACAATTTCAGCTAGCGGTCGGGGGATTGGGCCGGGGGGGGGGGGAAGTGTTCTCAGGGGTGCTGTAAAATTGACAGTCAGTGTATCTATTGGTTTTATGGTCGACAATTATTTTTTCACGGGGGGAAGGGGGGCGATCCCTAGTAGTTACGGGCTGCATCTGCCCCCCCCCTACACACACACACCAGAAAAAATCGGCGCCAAAATAATTCGAAGCCAACGATCAACGTGCCCATAACAATAAGGGCGCCCCATACAGTCGAGTGACATTGGTTTTATGGTCGACAATTATTTTTTCACGGGGGGTGGGGGGCGATCCTTAGGCACTAATTTTCATGTATGAGGTGCCCCCAAATGATGAATCACACGATTAACACTACCGTACAACTTGATTGATGTGGCGTCCAAAACGGCGTGATCTGTGGGGTGCCTTATGCCGGGGTAACGCCCATAATGACACATTATTATGGCATGATTGTCGGGGGAGCACATAATGCATAATGCCGAGTGCGATTGGTTAGGTGGCCACGAATTGGTCATGGATCGCCAAAAACGACATGATTGGCGGGGTGCCTCATGCCAAAGTGGAGCCCTGGCCCATAATGTCGAGATTGGTCGGCAGCTGACCGCATACCAATACTCGAAAAAATCTGTACCATAAAAAGTCTGCACCAGGCGTGATCACCTTTGCAATTCAAACAAGTCTCACTCTAACGCGATTCCGAAATGTTCGTTCTGATCATAAATTATTATAGGTAGCTAAAGCCGTATTCCTCCCTTCAAATTTCTATAATGTTCATAACAAAATATCATAATATGCCAATATCGCAAAGTGGTGAAAAACATACTTTCCAAATTTTCTCGGGGAGGCGCGTTAGCCATGGACCGCCAAGTGTACATACATCGGGGTGCCCAAAAGCCCCCCCTCCTTAACATATTTGGCCTAGCCACGGGCCTCATGATACAAGATTATTTTACATGTGGGTCAAAAAGAGAAATTGTCATTTTAAAACCGGTTGCCACTATTGATCTTTACCCCTTGCTGTTATTATTTTAGGAACCCTGGGCCCTGTTTCACGAAATTTTAACTAAAGATTAAATCCAAATTTTAGCAGATACTTCAATTTTGATTGGCTAAGAACTAAAATCAATCTAATATTGTCCAATCAAATAACTAAAATTCATATCTTATCTTAGTTAAAATTTTGTGAAATAGGCCCCTGGGACGCTAAAATTTGGATTTTATCTTTAGTTAAAATTTCGTGAAACAGGGCCCAGGTGTTATACACTTCCTTCAACAAAAATTCAAGTTGCAATCTTTCAAAGAAATTCTCAATTGCCTCCTTTATTTTGCAGTGAAAGCTGGCAGAGAGATGTTCTTTAGAGTACTAGCCGCTGAAGACCCAAGTATACGAGTATTAAACTACTCACCGGGACCTGTTGATACTGATATGTTAACTTATGCACGAAACGAAACACCCGACAAAGACGTCAAGGAGGCTTTTTTAGGTAATTATGTTAGGTCTTTAATCTTTTTTAAATAGAATATATTAAAAACAAGTGGTCTGTTCAACACGTTTTCGAGTTGATGGTACCCATCACTGTCATGTCACGGACTTACAATATTTGTCAGATATTTTGGATTGGCAAGTGACAGTGATGTGTGTTTAACATCTTCTTATAACACATATCTGAAAGCCTATAATAATCTGTTTTAAATCGAGATCTACAGAAGCCGAAGTTGGTAAATGCCCCCACCCAACCAATTTTATTTCTTGACTAAATTTTCCTGTTAAAACAGGATATACATTTGGTCCGGGAGATGCGACGACGCCCGTCTCTGACAAATTATAACCTTCAAAGAGTTTTCTATGAATAAAAATAGTGTGAGAGAAGGTCTTTAAAATTGTACAAAATTGAAACAACAAAAGCAGGTTAAATACCATATTAACCCCGGTTATGATGCGTAGTTTCCTAAAGTGTATACATAGGTTTTTTGTGGAATGTTATACATTTGTACATGTACATTTAAACTGGTTTAATTCTCATATTTTGGTCTCATATATAATTTTAACACAGCGATCATAGCTACGGGAGATGTGTAACAATATCTTAAATATACGGGAAGTGACGTCAAACATGACAAACACGAGTTGTTCTATATAACTGACTGAACTAATTGTAATAATGACTGGCACCAATAGTGTCCTTTAATGTCATGCCCAGTAAATATGTGACTTTTTTTTTCAAAAAAAATACGTTTCTTTGTTATTTCAGCAATGAATAGTGATCAGAAAATGCTAAGTGCAGATACGACCGTCTTAAAGCTGGTGGAGCTCTTAGAGAAGAACACATTTGAGAATGGCTCGCACATTGACTATTTTGATGTACTGTAGTAATTGCTTAATCGTCATAATAGTAATGCATTTTATATAACCATACATTTATATTATGCATGATTATTTTAGTTCTGAATAAACGCTTCATAGTTAAATAGAGAAAAATTAAAGGGAGCCATCATATAAAGGTCAGCATCCGTAATATTATAAGCAATATTATAATGTTATTGTCAGTTATTAGTATCATTAAAATATCGTGATATTTGATTGACAACTTTACCTCATAAGCGGTGACAATTTAATGAAGATTTCATCATACCAGACAACGGTGATGATGTCATCAGTTGCAACAAGCATTGAAATGAATCTACCATCAGGGGGTCTCAGTAAAACTATTTTAATCATGATAAACTTACAAGGGGTTAGGGTTGTCATATGCTCTATGTTTACGTTAGATTGGCGTCATTAGGAAATACCACAATCGAAAGTATGAATAAGAAACGAAACGATATAATGATGGACCTTGTATAAGGTGCATCATTTAACAACAAACATAGTTTTGTAAATAGGAGGTCGATGGTCAAATCAATATGAATTTTACGATATGTTAATCCCGAAATGACATAGTTTTACTTAATTGAATATTTTGTTAACGCCCTTTAAAAATCTGGATGCCTATTGAAATGTAATGGGTTTTAACGAGGATGCCATAGACTTGGTGTATAAAATTCTAGGTTTAAATGTTGTACACTTAACCACCTATAGGTTTTTTAATGACAATAAATCATATAGTTTCTTCAACTCGCCGTAAGATTTAGAATAAAGAGACACAGTTGGTTTAACTTGAATATAGATATTTTAATAAAATCATGTATGTTGCATAAATATATATATATATATATATATCACATTTCAGTTGAATCTCATTATATCTTATTGTTTGATGTCTTATATATTTGTCAAAATCAAGGTGAACATGTTCTATAGCTCTATTTAGACTATTCAGATGAATCACCCCCCACCCCCTCTCCCGCATAGTTATGAATTTTATTGTTTCGCATGACATTTTGTACGAATGGATGGTTTAAAAAATTAACACTTGTTTGCGATAAATATGTCATTTTTCATTCTGTAGAATGATTTTGCAATCACTTTTTATTGTAGATTCGGTGTCGTATTCCCAATTCCCAGTAAGCGTTATATAAAAGACATTATAACCTTAATCCCGGTGCCGATAAATGTTGGGTTGAGTTTTTTGTTTCCACATTACCCGTCTGCACAAGAAATTTGATGTTTTAAACCGTATGCAAGTTAAATATCTGGTATATCTTTTATTTTGATTTTAATTGTAATTTATAATGTGGCTATTATAAACAATTAGGGTATGTGCGCTTTTTGTCGTATAATAATAATATAATCAACTTTACTGGATGTATTTTCTATATTCTATAGACTTTTCTTCGCAGAATCTGACAAATCTGTCCATATCCTGTATGTCGGGGATGCCAGCTACAACTCGGCAATATAATAGGGCATAATGATAGTGGGTAGGTACACATTTTGTTTGGGGGCGGGGGTAAAAAAAAATGAGATCGACCGATGAACACGCCTCCCATTACGAGTGGTGTAGCCACGAGGCGAGTACGACCGACTCGAGCTTTCTAGTGCCCCCCCCCCCCGAAACACACCCACACCCACACACGCACACGCATATTTACGACCATTGATTTGTAAGAGAGTCATGTGATTTATGTTACGTCAGTAAACTCGATCTGTGAATTCGGTGGCGGAGAGAAAGACATGTTAATTTTAGAGACTTTTGGCAAGTGGCATTTACACTAGAGACTTTTGGCAAGCGTAAATTTCTGGTCCGTATCGCGTATCCGTATCGATTTTGTGTGTGACTTCAACAATGCTTGTGTATTTCTCATACGTGGTATTGCACACGGATACGGCAGCACGTATCGAACAGCTTTCATACGGAAAAGGTCCGTATAACATCGTCGTCTTTTTACCATACTTTTTGCTACTTTTAGACGCTGAAATGTTGTGTCATAGTAGACACTGGACTAGTACTGAAGATCTTGGTAGATAACTGACATCATGCTGTAAATAGAACTAAGCTAGCCCAGTTACCCATATGTACACGCCGCGAAAATCTGCCAAAACTCCTCTAAAACTACCTTGACGCAACGTATCACGTGGCGATACGGATACGTGATACGGGTGCGGAAAATTCCACTTGCCAAAAGTCTCTAGTAGAGACTTTTGGCAAGCGCAAATTTCTTGTCCGTATCGCGTATCCGTATCGATTTTGTGTGTGACGTCAACAATGCTTGTGTATTTCTCATACGTGATATGGCACACGGATACGGCAGCACGTATCGAACAGCCTTCATACGGAAAAGGTCCATATAACATCGTCGCCTTTTTACCATACTTTTTGTTACTTTTAGACGCTGAAATGTTGTGTTGTAGTAGACACTTGACTAGTACTGAAGATCTTGGTAGATAACTGACATCATGCTGTAAATAGAACTAAGCTAGCCCAGTTACCCATATGTACACGCCGCGAAAATCTGCCAAAACTCTAAAACTACCTTGACGCAACGTATCACGTGACGATACGGATACGTGATACGGATGCGGAAAATTCCACTTGCCAAAAGTCTCTATTATCCGTATCACGTATCCGTATCGTATACGTGACACGTTGCGTCAGAGTAGTTTTAGAGTTTTGGCAGATTCTTGCGTCGCGTAGGTATGCGTCACTGAGCTGAGCTTAGTTCTGTACAGCATGATGGCAGTTATCTACCAAGATCACCATCAGTGCTAGTCAAGTGCCTTGCCTGCAATTTCTCGGAGTGCGTGAAGTCACTCGACAGTCGCTGAGCTACTAAAAAAAATAATGTCGCATCTTATTAAAAAAAAGGGGTCTTTGACTTCGACTCGACAGCTATTTTTTGCCTCGCTAATTTATCATTTACACCCCTTTACCATAGAATCACATCATTTACAGATTTGCAAGGTCCCATATTTACCTAAATCTAGCGCGTAGATTAACCAGCGTGCAGTCAGACAGGAAAAGTATGAAAAACCCATCAAAAATAATGATTAAATTCCAGTCTTTATTATGATTAAATTCACATCAAACATACACCTCCGTGTTCTAAGATGCACACAGATTTATAAAAACGTTACGATACAACATTTCAGCGTCTAAAAAGACGACAATAGAGACTTTTGGCAAATGGCATTAGAGACTTTTGGCAAGTGGAATTTTCCGCATCCGCATCACGTATCCGTATCGTCACGTGATACGTTGCGTCAAGGTAGTTTTAGAGTTTTGGCAGATTTTCGCGGCGTGTACATATGGGTAACTGGGCTAGCTTAGTTCTATTTACAGCATGATGTCAGTTATCTACTAAGATCTTCAGTACTAGTCAAGTGTCTACTACAACACATTTCAGCGTCTAAAAGTAGCAAAAAGTATGGTAAAAAGGCGACGATGTTATATGGACCTTTTCCGTATGAAGACTGTTCGATACGTGCTGCCGTATCCGTGTGCCATATCACGTATGAGAAATACACAAGCATTGTTGACGTCACACACAAAATCGATACGGATACGCGATACGGACAAGAAATTTGCGCTTGCCAAAAGTCTCTACTAGAGACTTTTGGCAAGTGGAATTTTCCGCATCCGTATCACGTATCCGTATCGTCACGTGATACGTTGCGTCACGTGATACGTTGCGTCAAGGTAGTTTTAGAGTTTTGGCAGATTTTCGCGGCGTGTACATATGGGTAACTGGGCTAGCTTAGTTCTATTTACAGCATGATGTCAGTTATCTACCAAGATCTTCAGTACTAGTCAAGTGTCTACTACAACACATTTCAGCGTCTAAAAGTAGCAAAAAGTATGGTAAAAAGGCGACGATGTTATATGGACCTTTTCCGTATGAAGGCTGTTCGATACGTGCTGCCGTATCCGTGTGCCATATCACGTATGAGAAATACACAAGCATTGTTGACGTCACACACAAAATCGATACGGATACGCGATACGGACAAGAAATTTGCGCTTGCCAAAAGTCTCTACTTTCCCTATCCGTATCACGTATCCGTATCGTACACGTGACACGTTGCGTCAGAGTAGTTTTAGAGTTTTGGCAGATTCTTGCGTTGCGTACGTATGCGTCACTGGGCTGAACTTAGTTCTGTACAGCATGATGGCGGTTATCTACCAAGATCGCCAACAGTACTAGTTAAGTGCCTTGCCTACAATTTCTCGGAGTGCGTGAATTCATTCGACAGTCGCTAAGCTATTAAAAAAAATAATGTATCTTTTTTAAAAAAATATCTTTGACTTTGACTCGACGGCAATTTTTGGTTTCACTAATTTATCATTGACACCCCTTTACCATAGAATCACATCATTTACAGATTTGCAAGTTCCCATTTTAACCTAAAGCTAGCGCGTAGATCAAATCCGAGAAAAAATCATCAAAAATAATGATTATTTTCCAGTCTTTATTATGATTAAATTCACGTCAAATATACATCTGCGTGTTCTAAGATACACATAGATTCATAAAAACGCTATGATACAACTTTTCAGCGTCTAAAAAGACGACAGTGTTATACGGACCATCTCCGTATGAAAGCTGTTTGATACGGGCTGCCGTATCCGTGTGCCGAATCACGTATGAGAAATACACACATATTGATGACGTCACACACAAAATTCATACGGATACGCGCTAAGCACTAGCAATTTACGCTTGCCAAAAGTCTCTAATGTAATGTAACGTAAGCGTGTAACTTGAAATAAAAGGTAGGAACGAACTCTTGCAATGTTATTTCTGATATATAAATGCCATAACTACTGAGATACACGAGAAGAAAAAACACAACGTGAAATAAGATAGGAAGAGAATTACAAATATAATCAGAGACAATACTAAACGACCACAAGGCTAATTAATGTGTTGAAGCAAAGAGTGCGTCACAAGTCGACTGTGGGGAGTTTTGGCATGTGGGCTTTTCAGATCTAACCAGCGACGTATAGTAGCCTACTACAAACCCGGATCAGCAAAGGCGATAATTATTATTTAGTGTCATCGTTTATTTTTTTTAGTCTTCGTTTGAAGTAGCTAAGTCTCTAACTCAATATCATCCAAAATCTTTAACATTGAAAACACGATTTATTTGTCAATTTAAATCAACATTGATACTGTGATCTTACCGGAAAAGGGTGGGCTTCTGATATTCAATATTTAAGACAAAATAAACATTTTAACGGGGAACGAGGCTATACAAACATTGCACCAAATCAATCGGTGTAGACTGGAATGCTGGCTTATCGCCGAGCATAACTGATTTGAAATTAGAGTAAAAACAGAAACCATTGAATGTAAATCAGTTTATATACATTCATATTACAGTATTATATGCGCTGTGACTCACGTGTGTCAATTTCTAGGTCCCAAATGTTAGCGATTTACCCCCTTTAAAATGTATTATTAATTTTAGCTGTTGTCACCACAACGTGAAATAATATTGAAGTGTATAATTGAACTCCGTAATTGAATCAATAGATTTGGTAAGCACTGTGAAAGAAGGGATAGTAATACAAAACTTATTTGGGGCTCGCCACCAGCTTTATAGTGTCCCTTTGTGTTTAATACAACACACAATAGTAGTTTTACAGAAAGGGAATCGAATATATCGGCACGTGCAATGTTTACGCTATTTACGTTTTTGTCATTGCTTAACGCGCGTTGTAACAAAGGGACTGAACTCTTCCAGAAAACATAATCATCCCATCCACGAATGAATTCATTGAAAAAATAATGCTTTACAAAACGAAAGATAAAAAAAAACAAAAAAAAAAAAATTCCGACCCCTCGAGTTGCATTGAGATGAAGTCTAGTGACACTTTTTAGGCGGCTTGCCATTCGCCACATTCTGTGCTTTCCTTTAATTCTTGAGCTAACTGACACATAACACATGGTCCACAGCAGGACACTGCACAGAAATCTTTCAGAACGGAACCCTGTTGAAAATACATAAAATACAAAAAAAAATTAAGCGCCAGACTTCGTATAATTTGGACATTTTCATACATGGAGAAAAAAGATGGAAAAATAAACACAAACACGTAGACTACGTGGAATTTCTGGTGGAGTTGGCCGTGCCTTTAAAAGTCTGTGATCTCCTATCACGTATTTTCGTTGGCTAGCAAACAGACCATCGAAATGTAACATATTAGACAAATGGGTTCCACTGATTAAATAGGTTATCCAGTGAGTGTCAAATCATAGGGTGTTGGAATAATGGATTTATTTCTTCAGTTTTGCTCGATATTCTAGAAAATTCTCCCTATCTAGGTAAACGACAAAAGATAATTAGACCGGTGGCTAATCAGGCGTTTGAGTGGCGTATTCGAGATATAGGGGTGGTGTGATTGTTGACTTAAATGATGATCGTGTTATCATGTTGTACATTAATAAAACATAAAATTTCCAGGACTGCCCATCTCTAAATAAGTGTATATAATGCCCTTGATAACTGTTTTTATTTGTGGTAGGGTGTTGCAATTACCCCATTCCCCCATTGGAGACGTTGAAAAAGCCCCCGCAAACGCCTGATAACCACACAGATTCGGAGTTTACGCTCCTCCACCCCTTTCATTTTCAACCACCAGGCTACATTGCCATTTGATGATCCAATACGGATTTTTTAAGGGGCTTGGGGGCATTTTTCCATCGAATCGCCATATTCAGTTAGTTGGACTTCTTGGGAGATTCGGTTTGCATTACCTCTATTCCAAGACGTCCTCTGACGTAGGATCGAACTGGTAACAGGTAACCAGGACAACACCACCCAAGACAACAATGTTCATCTGCTTTGGTTACCATATAACAACCGTAACATTCAAAACAGAAAGTCGACAGTAAGCCTGGAAATAAGGTTATACATTTTTCTTATACTGTAAAGTAATTTTTGATTGCAATAAAGACACTAACAGATGAGATTATAATGCCCATATTGTGCGCGCGCACGCGCAGGCTACGGGTATGCCCCACTCGGCAAACCTCGGAAGATTTCGGGAATCTAAACTCGGCTGTATGATGAATTCCGCCATATTGGAACTACTTTAAAGGTCCCGGATGAAACATGGCTGCGCCCATTCCAAACACAAGTTGGCAACCTATTTGGCTAGCAACCTATTCGACCGATCCAGCTGTAAGATAATGACGAAATTACACTTCTATTCTCAGCTGAAGGAATGGATAAAAAATAATATATTCTACTTTCATTTGATAGACATAACGTTGGATTTTATTGGTTGATAAATAGAGACTGTTGTCTTTACTCTAAATAGGTTTCCAACGAACAGGTTGCAGCTCGATCGGTCGAATAGGTCGCTAGCCGAATAGGTTCCCAATTTGTGTAATAGCGTCAAGTTTTCCTGTTAAAGTAAACCGGTAGCCGCATCGCAAATGTATGGGCGTAGGTACATGTCACTTACTGTCATACATCCGAGACTAGATGTAGTTTACGTAGTTTACGGAATCTGTCGAGATTAGCCGAGTGGGGTATGCCCGTCTTCACATTAGCTCACTTTAGGAACAAACCCACTCGGCAAACCTCGGAAGATTTCGGGAATCTAAACTCGGCTGTATGATGAATTCCGCCATATTGGAACTACTTTAAAGGTCCCGGATGAAACATGGCTGCGCCCATTCCAAACACAAGTTGGCGACCTATTTGGCTAGCGACCTATTCGAGCGATCCAGCTGTAAGATAATGACGAAATTACACTTCTATTCTGGGCTGAAGGAATGGATAAAAAATAATATATTCTACTTTCATTTGATAGACATAACGTTGGATTTTATTGGTTGATAAATAGAGACTGTTGTCTTTACTCTAAATAGGTTTCCAACGAACAGGTTGCAGCTCGATCGGTCGAATAGGTCGCTAGCCGAATAGGTTCCCAATTTGTGTAATAGCGTCAAGTTTTCCTGTTAAAGTAAACCGGTAGCCGCATCGTAAATGTATGGGCGTAGGTACATATCACTTACTGACATACATCCGAGACTAGATGTAGTTTACGTAGTTTACGGAATCTGTCGAGATTAGCCGAGTGGAACAAACCAGACCCTGATCCACGATTTTGTCGCGGGGGGGGGGGGCATACATTGGAGCAAAGGGTAATACGTTGCAAACCTTGGATTGCTTGGGCGGAGACAATGCGAAAATCATGTTTATATCATCTATTAAAGAGATGTGAATTACAATACAGTGGACTCTGTCACATCCGACATCGTACGGGGACGTTACAATATGTCCGATCACACAGCGTGTCGGAATCTCCAAAACCGGAAATACTGTAACTTCGAAAACCGGAAGTATTATTATATTGTAGCTTCGGATCACCAGAATGCTATTCCCCTTAAAAATGATAAACTTTTCTGTGCTTTCAAAATTTCATTACATTAATTAATTAATTAACAATAACAATATATTCATAATGCATGCGTACACTATGTTTATCAATGCATATAATTAATTAACAATAACAATATACACGTATTCGTAAAATCATGTAATAATACATGCGTACACTATGTTTATCAATGCATATAATTTTTTAGGGTGGTTTGTTTTAGATCACCGGTAACATTTCTTAACGCGGAGTCCTGTACAACGTCTTCTAGCATGTTAATTGTTGAGGCTATCTTTTCGTCCCTAATCCGGGCAAAGTTTTTAATTTCGTCCAGCATGCGCAGGCATTTTGAATAGGTCAAGTCTGTCGTTAATGTGTAGGCCCTATTCGTCTTCGCCGTCCCCGTCTTCACTCAATTGTCCACTTGTCTTCTCTACTCGTTCATTGATAATAATTCTTTCTATTTCTATTTCATCGTCGCATTCTGTGGGTATGTTGCGGTCAAAATTCACAAACTCGTCTTCACTAGCGTTGGTATCAGGTATTAATGTCTCAATCAGTCTTGCTAGCGACACATTGTCATCTTCGTCATCAGTTACGTCAACACTAAACCCACATCTATTGAAACATTTCTTATTGTAGAAACGGTAGTTTCACGCCATGCTTTGGCAGTCCAATTAATAGCGTTTAGGACAGTCACGGACTTCACCAAATCGCTGGCAAACGAAAAGGAAAACCAGCTATGTCACCGGGATCCGCGCCTTCAGAACATCCCATTTCATTTCTAGGGGAAAAATGGACTTAAAATTTAAGTTGCAATAAAAGCAAATGTTAATCTTACATATAGGAAGATCATTAAGGCAACCACCCAATCCATTTCTCCATTGTCTTTTGTTTCTTATTTGTACCCCTGGTTGTTGAACCACCACAGTTGTATGTGATGTATGATGTTGAGCATAACCTTGATTGCCATATGCATTTTGTTGATGGGTATACGTTTGGTTACCATATTGCTAAAATAAAGGGTTTATAACATATTTCAGTATCGTTTTTTTAAAAGCGTTTTAATTTGTTAAAGTCTTGCCCCCCTCCCTCATACGCTTTAATAAGAACCGTCTAATGGGCTCTGATAACCAGGGACGGACTGGTATGCGCTTAAAAAATGACACTCAGTGGTGCTTTTTGGCGTTTTATCTTTATCCCTGCTGGAGTTACATATTTAAAATACATTTGTCAGGAATGAAACTAAGTAAACATGTTGGGTTGATCAGAGAATTATTTTAAAAGTAAATTCGTTATTTCTGGCTGTATACCTATCAATATTGTGCTTTCATTCAATGGACAATCGTTGTTGAGATAGTTGACGTCGGCAAAGTTTAATACACTGCGCACCCATCATTGTTACTCTACAGCCACGTTTCTCAACCTATTCTCACCGCTCACCCCTAAATGAATTCTCAACCAACCCATTTACCCCCAGAGTTTTGAGGAGGTTACCGACCGCGGAGCCGTTGCCGGCGAAGCTGGTCATCGCGAGCGCAGTAGGCGCGAAGCCCGTCGAGGAGGGTCAAGGGGGGAGGGGGGAATGTTATTTCCAGCCATTTCAGGCACTCTTCAGGCGTTTCATAGGAACTTGAAAATGGCCCTTTTCTATAGAAGGCATCCGACATGAACCGCGGATCCTTGTACGGTCCTGCACCCCCTGACCACATTGACATTGAATATGGAATGAATACGGATCGAAGGTGAGATTCAATAATCTCCAAATTTATATTTTAATGAAAATACGTTGTTTCCAGTTCAGTGCGAAATCTGCTCCTGGTGATTGTCACAAACGATTTTTTTAATTCTCGGGACAGTGTTTGAGTGTGCTAATCTCAACTGCACAACCTTTATATGATCATTTTTGAAGTTACTGGGAGTGTGGTCATTCACCCCCTGGACGCCAGCCATTCCTCCCTTGGGGGTGAATTTACCCCAGGTTGAGAAACGCGGCTCTCCAGGACTAATATCAGTAATGCCAGTTGCCATACTCATTTCTCGGATTGGATGTAAATTAGCGATTCCACTTAAAATTTTAGACTTTCGATCAATTTGATAACACACATGCAAATTAAATTCACACGCTTTAATTTATTGTACTGTATCGTGCGAGTTCATGATGTCCGCATTTAACGTAGGAATTGGACAACGAAAGAAAATATAAAAGTATAAGAATTACATTCTGATGAAATATTGGCTATTTACATATCTAATACGGCGTTCATTATCGAAATTTCCACTTTGATTCAAGACAAATAATATACCACTGAAAGGGCAGTAGAATGACAACTCCGACATTGCATATATGCTACACTGAGTTGTTTTACAAAACTTCGAAATAGGACTCACATAAATCACGATATTAAACCATCTCTTGTGTCATTACTGGTCACGGAATCGTAACGTAAATCCTGACATATTGAATAAAGAATTCGAATGCTAAACTAGTTTAAACCGCTACCTGGAGCGCCCCCCTACTATATATAAAAGTAACCTTTCACGGTGATTGGATGTCTACGATATCACCAAGAACAACAACGGTACATCTGCAGATTTCGTCAAGTTCAAGCGGTGCAAACAGAGCTAGAGCTAACCCTAAACCTAACCTAGCCCTTACCTAAACACGCAATCATGTACCTTAACCTGGTACATGTGGGTTATTAACTTATATTGCGAAATAAAAATCTACCGCAATACGTTTAATTTCATAATTCGACAAAATCGCAGTACCGTCGTATATAAATTTCTTCTCTATATTTTCTTTTATCCAGGTACAGTTACATAAATGCGCGAAAACACTCATGGATTTCGGAAAACAAAAGTTAGGTTAAAATTTTGGCCTAAAATTTTTTCAGGAGACAGTCTATAACATTTAAGACTGTTAATTATTATTTTAAAGCAGGTCCCTACCTATATAGCAATAAAGTAGGTTGGGGTTGAAACACACATTTCTAATAGCCTGCGGGCCTGGTAATAACAACAATGCCATATTCTGAATAATTTATTAACAAACGTACTTACGTCCGCCATTTTGAAAACTCTTAATACGTATTTAAAAACTATAAAATGGTCTTTTAGTTATGACAGCTACAGCTCTGTCGATATCCGATTGTTAGACACTGTTGGGGAAGACCGAACACTTTACTTAATAAGTACGCACTTTAAGACACACGTAGCGTACTAATAAAATTACTTATGTCGTTAATTTACACCGACAACTATGAAGTTTCAATCGAATCACATCTAGCCATTGTGCAATGATAAATAACCGCATTGTCTGTCACCTGCATGAACAGCTGTCACATAAAGGGTTACAGCCGTTTTATATTAAATTAGTCAGATATATTACTATATTAAAGAAGACGTCCAGCTGTTGCTAATTCTAATAACTCGATAAATTATTAAAATAATACTTTTAATAGACGAATGGAATGGAGTCTAATGAACACAATATTTCGGTCATTTTTACATTTAGACTAACACTGGTAGTTTTCTTTTCAATCGTTAGATCAGTGTTTTTCAACCAGTGTGCCGCAAAATCTTCCTTAGTGTGCCGCAAAATTTTGAACGGCACACTAAGAAAATGCGAAAAAAAACACATGATCCTAATTGAGTATTCACTGTAAGTTCATAGCTGTATTTTTCTTTATCTAGTTTAATAAATTCGATGTGTCTATGACTAATCTGTGTCTACGGTTTAAGTCGTCTGTGACTTGCACTGTTTTTATTATGCAAAATTCAAATACTGTTCTTATATATTCAGCCAGTGCTGTTGCTATTTTTTCCTGTATTCCAAGGTGTGCCGGTAACAAAAAAAGGTTGAGAACCACTGTGAGATACACAATGCGATAGGGAGAATTTTGCTTCGCAGTGGCGTTTCCGCATAAAATTCCAATGGCCAGGGGATTTTTGAAAGGTGGACATGACATTTTTTGTCCTATCCGAACGTCTAGGAGCATCCTTGTCAGTCACGTAATCGCCTTCACTTGAAAAGTCAGAACCGGGATTGAAAATTTTAATAAATGTGGGCCCCGCAAAAGCTGATATATAGCCACAGTAAATGGAAAAAATATTTACAGCTCAAGGATTAAAACTAATGAGAAAATATTTGATAAATTAAATGATGCATGCGTATAGGATGTTTAATAGAGAAGTCAGAAGACAACTGAAAAATTGATTCTCCTATTATACAGAACAATGAATATAATACTAGTAGACGTACTAGACACGTCATATAATAAATAATTTGAAAAGATAATGTTTATAGATTAGCACTATTATAGGGAATCTCATTAAAGATATTAAATGTTATCATAACAATCCTTTACTGGTTAGAAATATAAATAATACTGTCATTGAGTATTATAATACGACTGTAATTGTTAAACACTGGCGTACAGTAGCGGATCTATAAGCTGCGAAAGAGATGGTGGTTAGAGGGCACCATCCACACAAGGCCGTAACTAGCTCATAGCAACGAGGTGGACGGGAAGTGTTCTCTGGGGTGCTGTAAAATTGACGGAAAATGAAGTTATTGTTTTTATGGTCGACATTTTTTTTTCACGGGTGCGGGGAGCGGGGGGAAGAACCCTGCCCACCGCCCCCCTTAGTTACTGGCCAGCATCCACAACCCCTCCCCAGTATGAATGACAACAAAAAACTGGCTATAAAACTGAGCATTCCGGTAGTACCTACATCGTTTGCGTACCATGGAGCAACATGTGGTAGGTAAACTCTTGCCCAGGTTCACCATGAAAAACTAAAGAACAAGCTGGAAGTAGAGACAATATAAACATGCAATTTTCGGCCCTACACTTCAACCTAACCAGCCTCTCAGCTTTTGTATCCTTCCGCCCCAAATTCATGAATATTCACCAAAACCTGGCAGAAAATGTATTTTCAAACACTTTTCTTCGATTATACACCAAAAAAATCAACACAAAATCACCATGCAAATGGGGGAAAAGAGGAGGGGTTGGGAAAAGACTAAAAACAGTCATTGCTTCGAAGTTACACTACTTCCGGTTTTGAGAAAATTGGTATTCTGAAACTTTATGTAATCCGACATATTGTAACGAAACCGTATAGTATCGGATTTGTCTGAGTCCCCTCTACGTAGAAACTTAAATATGTTAAGGATCAACTGATCTTGAATGAGAGGATAAGCCCTAATGATTTTACCTCTTCCCCATCCATTTCTTGCAAAATGTCGACATATCTTTCTTGGCAACTGCTTGTTTTAACTTATCATAACTGACAACAATGAATTATTTCATTGGAACTAAAGGGGAATTTATGTAAATCAGAAAGTGTAACGCATTATCATAATTTTACCTATAACCGTGGACTTATAATATGCGTGAAGCGTTATTTGTCTTCAAAGGGGCGAGAACACCATGTCCCCTGCATGATTATTAACACTACTGATTATTTAATATGGCATATAAATTTTAAAACCTGAAGCTACTATAAATGCAACGAAAATATATAAATGAAACACACATATATATATATAAAAAAGACATTTATTCCAATAATCATAAAATAATAAAAGAAATAAAATTCAACATTTTTTAGTCCAACATGAATTGATATGAATTTCTACTATACCCCATTTTTTCTTTTTGCTTAAGTTGTTAAAATGGTTTATAATCCAACACATTAAACAAAATTATATATATTATTGGTGAAATTTAAAATAAACAATGGGCACAGTAGTTCGGACATGTGTAACTATTTATTTGTCCAGCAAATACACATCTGAACCAGGAATATGGATTCTAGTATTATTATTCTATTGTTGACCTTCCACTGCATTGGAACCAATAACCAGAGACAAGTTCTCTTTAGTCATTGACATGGTTAACATGAACATCCTAAACAGGAAATCCATCAGAACCAGGAATTTTATGTATAAAAATAATCTTTTTACTACAAAAACCTTGTTAAATTATGTAACTGGTAAAAAGGATCAAACAAAAATAATTTGGTCGTATTTTAATGACTTAGCAAACTGGTCCAACTTGGTGAACCATGTCTGGTCCTGCTTTCATTATTAGTAAAACCTTCACAACATCTTTGGTTTCATTTTGAACCCATTAACTATTGATTCTTCTTAATTAATAATTATTAATGAATACAATCAGGCGTGGATATGTCTATAATTACAATTATTGCAAACACATAATTTTAATTAAAATGTTAAATAAATTGTTATATATTTATGATGGTTAGGAAAACAAAAAAATAAAAATAACATAAGTAGATAAAATTCTAATATGTATATATATATATATTATATCTACATATACATACAAAATGGTGTAAATTTTAAATGTGCTTTTTGATATAATAATTCTGATATACTATAAGGTGTAAAAAAATAAACCAGAAGTTATCTCCCCCTCTTTAGTACATAATTCTCTTCATACCCTGCAAAGTTTGTAGTCCTAAAATTATGCACACTGGCCACTTCTAAGCCCAGAAAACAGTTATCAGGCATGGTGAAAATCTTTTCAGGGGAGGTAACTTTGTAAATAACATAATCTAAAGAGGGAATGTGTATATATGTGCTTAGTAACTACTGATTAGTATTAAGTTACAGTTGCTTATAAGCAATGAGTAATACATGTGTCATGGGTTCTTCATAGAACAGTGCTTGGAGGGATTTTAAAAGTGTTGAATAAGCACGGATTTGGAGGGACAAATCTTTGTGGCAGAGTATCGTTGAAATATAGAGTGAACTTGCCAAATTTCTCAAAATGAATGACCATCTAGGCGGCCTAACATCTCAACTTATAACTAAGTTTAAGAATAGAAGAAACAATACATAAATATGAAAATCAAAAGTTCTTTTGGTCAATTTCTATGAAAAGTTCTTCATTGATCAGTTACTAAGTAGTAAGAAACGTTCTTCATTGCTCAGTTACTAGGAAAAGTTACCACTAATACATAATGTATCATGGAAGAGCAGGTAACTCATAGGGTAACAAATTCATTCAATTAGTGCAAAAACAATCATGGAAGAAAAATAATATTATTGCTAAAACAATATTTTCACAAAAAGATGTATTTCTATAAGAATAAGTTCATAAAATAAAGAAGGCATGGCTCAATTTTGAACATAAAAGAAGAAAACAAGTTTTTAAACAATAGAAGATGATCCACCTGTATCCTAACAATAGATAATGGTTAATAATCAATTTTTAAAAACACATGTAATTGCTTCAGATCAGGGGCCACTTTTAAGAAAGCAGCCTTTCTAGTGGCTAACAGCTAATATTAATTTGTGGTAGGATTTTAATCCTTTACCAAGAAAAGGCTGTATCAATAGAGGATCGAAACTATCTGATAACATAAAATAAATCCAATTTTTTTACTGACTAATTATAAACTTTGTCATTTTATAAGATACAGTAGTACTTATTATGACAATAACACATTCTCGAATTTGACAAAAAAATGATCCAAGAAGCTGTCACCACTATGTAAACAAGATGGACCATTCCTTTTATTTCATGCTTTTATATCATATAAAATAATTTTTGATGTTTCTTACTTTTTGTTTTCTATTAATACTATTTATGGTTACTGTAACTACTAATATCATTTTTAATACTTTATTGTTATTTTTACCCTTTAATACAGTATGTTTAATGAATACCTTAAATGCTTTCAATGGTGGTTGTATATCTTATTTCTTACAACTCAACATAACTTTGCCATTATTCAACTTCTGCAACTGGATCCCACGCCCACAACTTGGGTCGTTATTTATTTTCCGAAACTCAATGAAATCAGATTTTTTTTGATTCAACCTATTCACAGGTTATCCTATGTAGCCAATCAGATGCTTAAATAACAATAATTTAAATATCATACTAATTCTCACCATTTGGATTCATTGATGCAACATCATCACCATATGCCAATATTATGATACCATAAGTTATTTGTTGAGTTACAAGTCATCATACAGACATACATCCACCTTAATATTTTTACCCCTATCTGGGCTATACATCTAACTATGTATCATTGTAGATATATTGTAGAAACAAGAATAAAGTAACCCTACTACATATCATACAACAAATCTCCATTATGTCTTGTGTATAACATTTACCTGAACCTAATAAATAATAATGCTAGTAATAATTAGTAATAAAATATTATCAATACTATTGGAAACCTGAATAGCTTGTCTCCTCTGGGTACTTAATACGAAAAACCTTTGCTTTTCTAGTTTAAGTATGTTTCTAGCTTAAGTATGATCCATGGTGGATCTCAAATCCCATCTTAATGGCTAGATTCTTTTCAACCCTGTATAACAATGTTCCGGACACCGTTCAACATGTTTGGAACATGTCCTAACTTAATATTTCAGAAATGCAGGATTTAACATTAATTTGTGGAAGAGAAAATGAATATAGTTTCTCATCAACACAATAATTTGGTCTTTTTGAGTCCGACATGTATTTTTCTATCTATTGTGTGAATGATAGATGAAACCCAGGACTCCGGACATTCTGGTTGAAAGTTAAATTTGTAACCTCTCAACTAGTCTCAACAACTGTTGCTCCATGTTAGTTAAAAGAAACACTTCTGTCATCAGATACCAACAGTTTTTGTTTTATCTAAATAAGGGGATTTCCAACAATAATCTTATAATATATCACTAAAATAATCACATATAAACAAAGTATAACAGAATAATAAACAAAATTAAAACAGAAAAAAGTAACATTTAGATTTATACAAAGTGCTGCTATCAATATAGATATTGTTATTAAACTTTTACTTCGTACCCTGATCCTTGCTATTTCCTGTCATAAAAAAAAGCTACCGTAACCTAAAAACTGTGAAAAAAATGACAGACCTATATAAGTTACAATAGAGTACTCAACAGACCTAAAAAAGATAAGTAAAAGAATAAATAAATAAATAACAAATACAACATCAAATCTAAGCTTTATACTAAAGAGCCCAGTTGGATTGATGAATAGCATTGAGTTGAAAAAACACAATAAAAAGGGGAAAATAACAAATACAACATCAAATCAAAGCTTTATACTAAAGAGCACAGTCGGATTGATGAATAGCATTGAGTTGAAAAGACAATAAAAAGTGGAAAAAAGCGAATTCTAAACCATTTAAAATATATACTACAGAATATAAAAATTGGGAACCAAATAAGAAACAGATGCAGTTCGACTCAAGCTCCAGATGCACAAGAGAACCAAACCAAATAGAGTAACGAGTTGAACATGGTAATCTATACATGCAATTTTATCACATATCAATACCATTTCCAGCACAAACATCAAGTCAAAGCAAAAGCTTTCCACAGGTGGCTAAAATCTAATAATCATGGTCCCTGGTACATTTTCAATATAATAAAATAAAAATATATAGGATTTTAAAACCACAATAAAAAATATAATAAAACTAGTACAATTGTTTAATTGATAAGAAATATAGTGAAATATTTCTACTCACATAGTTCACAATTCTACACTCATACAATCTTATTAAAATACAGATGTGAAGTTTCTTTAAAATTAACTGAGCAAAAACTTCTGATTCATAAATATCACATTGTAACAAATATACTTTGAAATAAGAGAAACTTTCTCATTCAGACTATACAAAAGGCGCCATTTTGAAATATCCATATTTGGCCACCAGCAATGTAGGAATATAATCTATAAAGCAATAAAGCAAAGATGAACTGGTATATTTGATATTATTGAATATAAATAAAGTGCTATATATATATCATATAACAATATATTGATTGGGAGTCAAAATGTTGTATCTGACATATTTCACTTCAGGCTGTACATGTTTTCATCCTTTAGTTGTATTTCGAAGCCAATTAAAACTTTTTTATAATCTTGTTACAAAATGTTGTATATCAGAAGTCACCAAATAAAAAATTACTAGATTTCACTGCTTATGTTTTTCCCTAAATGTGAGGATAGCTACAGGTTTTTTAATGGCTACACACATTTATTACAGAAATATTTAAGAAAATCTTTCTAAGTACAACATTTTGCTTGCAACATTTTGACATGCTGCTTTTGTACCATATTATGATTGATTTGAACCTCTATTCATCTTTTGGTTGGACTGCACAAAACTCGAATACAGCCTTTTGACTCCCCACCGATGAAGATAACTGCACATCTCAACCGGTTCCATTAAATTTTGGCAAAATGTCTTGATTATAAAGTAGTATTAGATGAATTTTTGTAAGATGTCAAGTCTGGGGCATCTTTCACATTATCAATCACAGTTTGTCAACTACAAATAAGATAATATTATATCCATGTTCAAGGGGTTGGGAATACATCAAAAGCAAAAAGTGTTTTGCATCTGACATTATTTTATATATGGAAATGGTTGAGGTTGCATCTGGTATAACAATAAATATTGTGTAAAATAATATATAATATGGAGAGGAAGTTGTGGTATTTTATGCTTCTTATTCACTATTTATCACATCAGTAATACATGTTGAGTTAGATAAAATAATTATACATAACATGCTCTAGAATATAATTATATACATCAATACAGCAACTCTTACAGGAGTTGGATCTAAGATTTATGTGGAGCAGGAGGAAAATGGGGTTTAATGTCCACACACACTACACAAAATAACATTTGGTTTAATTTTATTTCAATAATTTGTATACGCATAGGGATCTTTAGTAGTGGGACAAAACCGGAAGAAAACACAATAGGTTGAGCAAGTGATTATATACTCCTTGTCACATACAAACTACTCCACTTTACTCAACCACAGCCCTTATGATCTAAGGTGCACACCGCTCGACTACCCAATTTGATTAAATTTTATGTGCAAGCATACAAATTATGACATTAAACCCCATTTTATTCTTCAAACTAAAGAGATTGGCTCTTTTGACAAGAAATCTAAATAAAAACCACAATATTCCTGACTAAATAGCAAATAAATAGACTTTCAGACCAAATACCGGTACATTAAAACGTACTGGTACCAAAAAATAATTTGGTCCAAAAGTATTAAAATCGATGAATCTTACGACTATATAAAGTTTATATCACTTTCTATTGATATAAGATTGCCATCTTTATTGTCCTAGAGTCAACGACTTTTCATTTCAATTAGTAAGATAATCTTACCAAAGTTTTTTTAACCCAGGAAGATGACTATTATTAGCCATCAGGCACATTCCCAAGTCACTTTGTTCACAGCCATTATAGAAACATGATTTTGATTTTTTTGAGCTACAATCTAATTATGACAACAAGAAGTTTGCTGTAAGATACGAAAAAGCCCATCACATAGCACTAGATAACAACATATATGAGGGAAAAAACCCATTAAAGCCCCAGTAACTGAATAATATGTCCCAATCTTCATTCTGGTCCACAAATCGTATTATTTTAGAATATTCCAATTAAATGATGATATAAATTTCATCTCAACACACCTAATTTAAAAAATTGGAAAAATTCAACCAATTGATTTGAAAAGTCTAACGTAAACCTTTTCAAATGTGACTTGGATTTTAAAATATTTTCGAACCCTCTGGACAAATAAAATAGGTTGTAATGGATAATTTACACAACAGGTAGGACATTTAAACATCTTGTAGTTAGAATAAGGGTATTATTTATTTTCTGGAGCTACCAAGCCAGCAAGAATGTTATTGTCCCTTTAAATCTCTTTCCTTTTGGACCAGAAGTGAATTTTCAGTTGGTTTGTGGACATAGTCAACATTGATTTTGACATTAAGCTGCTAAAATTTCACTTTGACATATGAATATGAATCGTGAATTTCTGTCTTTGAAATAAAACTTTGTCTTTGGTTGATAAACATATTTGGCCTGCTATTATAAGCATGTTACCTCCTTACTGTAATTTCAGAGTGTAATGCACAAATATATTAATGCAGGAATTACATCTTGGTCAGAATACAGGAATGAATTTTCTCTTTTGTGTTTGTGGAAGGAATGGATGAGACAACAAAATCTGTTTGTTGTTTTCATTTGGTTGTTCAGTCCCAGTGTCCAGAAAATCGACCTGGTTTGAGAACTGATCTGAAATCTACTTGTTGTACATTTTGTTCGATTGGTTTACGTAACGTCCCTTCATCGTCATTATAATCAAACTTAGTTTTACGTAATTTAGAACGTAAATTTACTAAAACTTGATCTCCAACCTCATTCAGTCCATTAACAGGAACAACTCCATTGGATGGTGGAGACGTACTGAAAGTAGAAATAAATGTAGATGTCAATGTCCAAACTATTATGCCTTTTATGTAGCCTTTAAGGGAGCCAAATTGGCATATGCCCACCTCATTAGCTCTGGTGAAACAGAAAGTGGGATGTTAGACCCCATTTTATTTCATATTAATGAATTTATCAGGTAAGTTAAAATGGTAGTTGGAGTCCATTATTTTATACGAATTTATTTAATAAGTTGAAGTGGTGGTTGCAGCCCACTATTTTATATTAATGAACTGATTGGGTAAGTTTATTGGTAGTTGCATCTTATTATAACTTACCTGGTGGATTTCATATGGCTGGTATTTGTGTGACCATTAGATACTGGTTGTTTTTTATTTATATCTACTTTCATTTTATTCTTTTCTTCTTTCACTTTATTATTGCCTTTTCGTTCTATTATTTCTATATTACTTATACTGTTTATATCTGGTGGTGGGGGAAGGAGACCATGGGCGAGATTATAGCCTCGTGGAGACAAGACTGTGGAAGGGAGTGGTGGTGGAGGGGGAGGAGGGGACTTCAATGCATCATCATCTTCAAAAGCCTCATCATCATCATCGTCATCATATTCAGCTTCTGGAGGGATGTAACCACTTGGTGGAAGGTGTGTCTGCCACAGTGCAACAATCGAGCCAGCCACATCTTGTTCCAGACGACGTGCTAGTTCATGTTTATCCCCTTCTTCATAGAATCCCATTTTATCTGTTTGGTAATCATCCTCTACTATATTAACAGAGCCACGGGACAGAGATGTGGAAGAAACTGTACTGTCATTGGATGTACCCGGAAGATTTAGGTGTGAACTTGCTTCTGAGTTAAAAGTTTGGTCAGACATGGAATCTCTACAAAATAACAAAATAAAAAAAGTTTTGTAATTAAGTGTCTCTAAAAATACCAATACCATATTAAGAGGCATAAGCTTACACTATTACTTCAACCATTTAGGAAACACTAATAAATTTCATGGTTTTTAATTGCTCTTTGTGGATCCTTTTGAGACTATTACTCAGATCCTTTCCAGATACTAGTAATTAGAAATTGCTGAAAATCAAAGACTTTTTGAAGATAAACATTGTATAAATTCCAAGTTCATATAATAATAACCAGAAAATTTTGCCTACGCTTATAGAAATCTGTTAAAAATCAATAGATTTTTATCTAATGTACATAAAAAACGTGTAATGTTATAGTTTTCACAGTTTTCCAACAATTACTTTCAGAGAATAAATTATTCGAAAAATATGAAAACTGTAACAAAAAATTGAATCATCAATATAAACATACTAACTTTAGGAATATTGGCCAGTACTCAGTACATTCATTGATCTTTTCATAATTACTCAATTGGTTATTGTCACTTTAGGGAAAGGGGATTTAAGGGCAGAGGAGGTATTCTGTGTAAACTGATCCTTAGTTTAAACAATATAAACATGTACAATGTACACATAATTTGATGTGCACCCTTTACCGTTATATTTGCAAAAATCCTAACAAGTAAATCATACCATTTTATTACAGAAAATATAAACAAATCAACCATTGATTTTTCTTGGTAGTTAGATTATTTTGTGCATGTAGTTTTATTGGAAGAAATGAAATCTGTATTATTATAGACATGCAAAATTCATCCAATCCATATGTTTCATCCAAAACATAGAATTATATCTTAAAACATGCTCTTTATGATTGTCCGTCTTCAATAATGACAATAAAAAGTTTCAATGCTGTTGTCAAGATTGGCAATCAATCTATTAATTTCCTAAATTTTGTACCCCATCAATACAAAATTAATAAATATCCAATGTTGGTAATCGAGTACAGACTAATATTTCCATCCCAATAGTATTTTTCTTCCAATTTTTCAGAGCAAATCTATACTACTATAGCCAAACAAGCCATAATCATAATATTTAAGCTCAGATGAAGTTAGTATTTACAAGCATATCTATTATATTACATGTATATATAAATGACAAAATATTTGACTCACAAACAGCCAAACAATCCTAGCAATTTTGAGAAAAATCTAAATACAACAGTTCTGAATGGACAGACAGACATGGGTGACGATGTGGTCGTAAAAAAAGTGATCAACACCAAAAATCGTGCATAACATCTTAAATTAACATTTTGCAATTAAGAACTCATTATACTACATGTATCTCATTGACATTTTTAAACTAAGTTTTTGACATTCAAATACACATTTTAAACGTTTAAGTTGACAGAAACTTTACATGTGTCATATTTTGAAAAACCCTCTAGATTCATTTAAGAAATTAAAACACATTATACATTGTATGTTTGTCCTTTTTAAGTAAAACAAAAAATTATATTAAATTATATGGTAATTATATTAAAGATTCTGCACACATATTGACTGTATCTCTGCTTATCGTTCATGGAATATGCTAATCATTAACTGTCAAGGCTTCCACCTTAACAAAATTTACATCAAGTTTGAACATTCCATCTCAATTAGAAGGAGAGTTACTGTGGTCCACAGTCTCTACCAATCAGACTGAAGTGCTCCCAGAATCTATAGGCCTATGCTAAGTTTCACATCTCTCATTCAATTAAAATCAAAGTTATCAAGCTCCAAAGTATCAACCAAAAGCTCTGCTTATAATGAGCTAAACATGTTCATTATTGAACTTAGTCATGGTCAATGATGTAATAAACTATCCACTGACTATAGTTGTTGTGTCCCAAAGTATCAATCAATGGAATTGTGTATATTGGCTTATCCTAAGAAGAAAATGCTCATCGAACTCAGTTGAGGCATTCACCCAATGAACACTTACACCGAGGTATGATTGAAAACTCTAGCTCAATTTGAAGCCATGTTATTGTGTCTCACAACAAGTGATGGACGGATGAAAAGACAGATGGATAGCTTGGGAGACCCATTTTAATAGTCCGTGCTTTCTTCAAAAGGTGTGGGACAAAGTGAAATCTTTGTATGGGGATGAGAAAACCACTTGTTCATTCATAAATCACAAACAGCATTTGGTAATTAAAACAATTTTAAATGTTCATCACAATAGAACCACTGATAAAACAAAAATAACCATTAATTTTTCAGCATGCAAAACTCAAATTATATTTGTTCAAATTTCAAATTTTTACCTCAATTTATATCTTTATAAAACTGTAATAATATAAAACATAGCATAGCAATAACATCAGACTCACACAATACAATAACAACACAGCTAAACATGAAACATCTATTCTAATACACACAGGCTCATTTTAGTCTTAGAAAAAGAAAACATTTTGTTTTCAATCATGGTTCCTAATTTCCTATACAAGTCTAACATAAAAATATATACAGACATTCTTCTAATGTACGTTAAAGTTAAAGTCTACTTGTACATTAAAGCAAGAAATTGAGAGAGAGAGAGAGAGAGAAATGGGGTTTAACGTCCACTCAACACAAACTAGGTCATTTTGGGACTAACATGTTTTTTAAAAATTTTATTTCAATAATTCGCTTGCGCGTAGGGGTCTTTTAGCAGTGAGAGGAAACCGGTGTGCCCGGAGGAAACCCATGAGGTTGAGAAGGTGCCCCTATCTCCATGCCACATAAGCTCACACCACGGCTCGAAACCACAGCCGCAAGCCAGAGGTGACCGGCCAGCTAGACCACTAGGCCATCCCAGTTCCCCCGCAAGAAATTGATGTGTTAGATATGATGTATACCCAGTCGTCAACACCACAGGAATATGAAACACATTCAACATGGCTGATCGTGACAATCAATCCTTGTACAAATTTATTTGTCCAAATTCAAAAAAATCGAAAATGAATAAGTGGTTTGATATTTAATGTCACTGAAAGATCTCTGATTTTCTGCTCTGTGGTTAAATTGATTATTGAACACTTGGATTGATTCCTAGCAATTATTGATCAGGACAATTTGTTTATTGTTTATAGCAATAATCAATTGTAATAATGTGATGATTCCACTTTCTTGCATTAATAACACTTATCCCACATCAATTACCTATATATCTACAATATATATACCACAACACATATATTAAACAGTCATCTTTGTCAAATATAATTGTTTTTACAAAAAACATTTGCTCAAAATAGAAAACAGAAATGGAGTTATAACATCATCTCAACATAAAATAGATCATCTCGAGACAAACATATGGTTCAATTTTATTTTCTTTCATTTGCTCGCATGTGGGAGTCTTTAGCAGTGGGATAAAACCTGAGAACCTGGAGAAAACCCCATGAGGTTGGACCGGCGAACCTACTCCTTGTCACATACAAGCAGTGAATCAGAACCATGCTATTTGACTCTATGAAAGTTATGTATGTACATGGCACACATGTAAACTATTCAGTCATCCAACCTCCTGCTCCCAAGGAAAAATTAAACTTTAATGGACGATAACTATTATGTGTCAATTCTATAATCTGGACAATAGCTTCCATGTTTAGAGTTATTTTTCTTTTTTTGAGTGTACTGTAAATATTAGTTAAACAAAATCTTAAAACTTCTATAAGTATTAAATACTAATACAAACATCTCTCAAGCTCTTTGATATTTGTATTAGCATGACTAATATTTTCTTTTCATAAGGTAAAAAAAATTGACAAAGATGGCTGTATACTTATAATTCATATCTTCATTATTATAGACATTAATTGACTCAGATGCAAAAATAATATAGACATATAGATATATCTACAAGACATATCCATAATAAGAAATAAGTACTTACATTGGTTTCGATACAGATAAAGCTGACTGTCTAGCATTTTGCAATGGTGCATCCCAAGGCAGATTAGAATAACTTTCACTCTTTGATAAAGGTAGTGGGGTTAACAAACTTTCTGGACGTGGTTTACTACAACATAAATTATATTTAAAATTAATCTACATATTTTTATCAAGATTATCTACATCAGAAACAGATCCAGGAACATTTTAAAACCTACAGGTGCATATCATCTAGATTGTAAATTCATACATTATGATGATGAACCATTTTAAATACTAACTTGAAATACATACATGTAGCATTGCCAAGCAACAAACATATACCAACCAGCAGCATTTGTAGATTACAAGTTTTCATGATCAGGGTGATAAATATCTATACATAAAATAGATGGAAAAGCTGAAATTTGGACAGGAATCCTGTAAGAGTTCTTATTACTTTTTTTGTCTATGACACATAAAGATAGTGGTGAAATCAATAGAGAACACTGTAAATGTTAAATGGACATAACCTCAGTTTAACAGGATTGTGTACTTCTATATCTGGACTATGCATAGCAACATGCGTGCATGATTCCCAAACCTGGTATTTGTATATTATACTATTTATGCATGATATGTAATAACATGATGATGATTACAATATATGTACACAATGTATAATAATACATTGATGATTACAATATGTGTAAATGATGTATGGTAACAGACAGATGAATGAAAAAAAGATGCATGGTAACAGGCAATGTGTGAAAAATGAAAGATGATAAAAAAAACATGATCTGCGCCGTGTGGATTATATTACAATGTCTAGATGATACATACTAACGACATGTGTGGTGAGGTTTGTGTATGATATATTGACAATACACGATAACATGTGATACACGATGACTATATGTGTGGATGATACATGATCAAATACTTATTCATAAAACATTACAAGGTGTCAATAATGCATGAATACAATGTGTTCACAATTAAAACATGTACAAAAGATACATACAATACATAAATTGTACATAAAATGAGAATTTGTATACATGATTACATTATGCATGTACCTCACCTTTATGAATAATGCATTGTTATACAGAACATATATAATCCTTAAGATACATAAATATAAATAGCAGTAATGAATGACTATATGAACCTGTTGTGAGAGTGCTGTGACTATTACATGCCTACATGCTCAAAGTAGATTAAAACTAACTTAGCCATGAATGTTTTAGCAGCTGTTTTAGCCAATAATGTTCTAGATAAAGTTGATGATCCGGCTGTTGACAGGTTCCTAAAATAATTTTTAGGTGATAATCAAAAGGAAATCAAATCAAGGCTATGGCTTGATGAAGTTGGCATAAATGCATTGATGGAACATTATTGAATCAATTTTCTTAAGAATAACAAAGTATTCATATATGCTTGTAGCCTAAGTGTAAACACCATTTAGCAATCACGGTAATTTCTCTAATACGTACAGCTCTGTTAATGACAAGTTCTAATTATTTTGATGCTCAATCATAGCATGCCTTTGAAAGGTTAAACAACAGCAAATCTGATGCTTACATAAATATTATTTTTGAAGATAGAGAAATAAAATTGTTAAATATCTATTAAAAAAATAAGCTATTATTTTAATTCTGCCGACAAAGATATAAGAAATACTGATTGAATCATATACTTACTCGTCTGAATTATCATCTTTTGATTCACTGGCTGATTTTAAAGCTCTACAAGAAACAAAGATAAAACATAAGATATATGCATATAATATCACTGTAATTGAACTTTCCTGCAAACTTACAAAAAATCTAAATATTTACACATTTTTATAATGAATTGATCTTAAAAATCTGTTTTGATGCTTCTTTTTTTAAAATTTGCAATATGTACTTTCCATATGTATGGCATGCAGGATGGATTTTCTGTATAAATAAGGAATCCCTACAGATATTGGGATTTAACATTTGGTTTTGTTACATAAATATTCAATATCTGACATTGTCTACTTTGTGATACAAATTTTGAAAACAAGAGAAATGTTAAAATAATTATAATGTTTATTTTATGTCATGTTAAACCTTTAGCCCTTTTTATAGGTAAATATTGACTACCCTGGTTCCTTGAAACAATTAAAGAGAATTGATATATTATATTCTAACATATTCCTGAACAGCCTGGAACTATGACCTCTTCATTTCCTTAAACTGCCATTCATGTGTATAGCTCTTTGTTTTGTGGAACTATGTCTTGGAAGTATCACATTAAGGAGCACAAGTTCTGGGAAGTTTCAGGTGGTGCAACTGTACAAGGGTTTTTCATGTGACACTCCAAAATACATACTAACCTGTTACGATTTAGTCTAAACTTTGATAACAATGAGACATACCTTGCTCTGTTGGCCATTTCAATAACTTGTTGATAATAGCTCTCATGATCATCCGACATTAATTTAGTTACATTACTTTTAACTAATTTCTTACATAATGATAATAAATTCCTTTTTTAGCAGCATGAAAATAAAACATATACTAACTACAACATCCAATTACAACAACTAAAACGCAAAGGTTCAAACTTATTTAAACTAAAGCTGGGTAGACACTGTGGAATGGAATGGGGTATAACATCTTATCAACACTTTACTTTGAGACTAACATAGGGTATTTTTCATTCCTATGATTGATGACCAAACAACCTTAGACATTCTCCCTATTTTTAAGGCAGGGTTTTAAATTCTCAAGCCAGAACTTTAAAGTGCTGACAATCAGATTGTTCACACTATACACAAGCTATCCCTCGGGGAAATAAAGTTGACTATAGCAACTCGCATGTGATCCCAGCTTCAAATTACAAGAAGGGTAGATAAAGTAGTTAAGATTGAATTAAGTTTAAACAGAATTGGCACTGACAAAAACATAAAATATTAGAGAGTTCTACATCACTTTCAATCAGTCGAAAGGGTAGTAAAAGACAGAAAACTTGCAGAGACAATGTACAAACCTTTCAGTGTTTTCATTAACAATACTATCATAATATATTCTATTTTCTTCTTTCATTATTTCTTTACAATCTTGACTGAAATATAAATGTATTAGATAGTATAAGTATAATTGTCAGGGCACCAAAATCAAACCATAAATGTTGAGATGATCAGAATATTCTTCCATATGCATCAATGAACTATAAATCTAAGTTTTGGAAATTCCACTTTGTCTTGTATGGTATTCACAAGCTAAAATTTAAAATAATTACTCCATTGGGAACTCTGCCATCTATCTGTTAACCTGTCATAAAGTATTACAGAGTATATTAAGTCCTTTTATTTTTTATGCTAGCCAATACATTTTTTGCTATACAGGATACTCAGTTCAATAAGAGTAGTCTCCCTTCAAGCTATATTCAATGTATGCCTAGGAATATCTATCTTACTTTACAAAAAGTTGTGACTTTGGATATGATGAGAAATCTTACTTATATTGTCTAACAGGCTGATCCTCCGAAGCTGGTAAAGTATAACCATCAGTTAAATCAGAACTGGTGGAGGGTTGAACAGTATATGACTGATCAGGAGAATCTATTGAATCAGGGGAACTTGTGATATTCTGTTGGTCTGTAAGTGTTTTATCTTCGTGATAGTAACCAGACACCTGCAATATATGAAATAACACAATTAGATGCAAGGAGCTTACCATACAAAATCAGGATATATCATAAATATGGGCTGCATATCATAATCTGGGCCAATATCCAAGATGTCTCGGATGATTTTTTTGTGTGAATCTATGGAACAATGAAAAGTGATATTAATATATAGTACTGCTTTGGATACAACTGCTAACCCGCAAGTTGTTGCAAAAAAAATCTGGACTGCATATATAGAAGGGTAACTAAGCTTTAACTCAATGTAGAATCTAAAGTGTCTTAAGGTCAGTCGATGTGAATTCTCAGGAATTGTGAATCTTTTAAATCACAGAAAACTGGCATCATACAAAGCTTTATCAATAGACAATTCCCTAGCTGTCAGCTTACAAAATAGTCATAAAAACAGTTAGGGAAAAAATCAGATATTACAAGCAAAAACTTTGTGCAGTTGTCTGGGGCTATTTTCTACATACTTTATTATAATACTCCAGTTCTTTTTCTGGTATCACATGTTTTTCTTCTGACATTCTTTTCATTTGTTCAAGCCTTGCCTGTCCTACATGTTCTTTAGTTACAATATCAAAGATATTTTTATGTGTGGGCGATGGTGTAGTAGGAGTACCAATCATCTTTAATTTAGTGTTATTTTGCTTTTGTAGGTTTAACGTATCTTTACTAAGCTGTTCAACCTGTAACAAGAAAAAGAAAGGGAATCCACATAAAACTTTCTATGATACTTGATATAAATGATGGACATGGTCCTCTTGGATACCTTGATGTTCGCATAGCAACATGATTTAACAGATGCAAATAACAATTCAATTTATGTTTTAGTTGCATTAACACATTGGCAGTTGAAACATACATTCGATCAATATTCTCAAAAAATCAAATTTCAATGTGGCACATTTTAAATGTAATAACAGTATATATATACATCCTTCAAAGACTACTGAAAATCTTAAATTTGTCACTAATACATTTTGCAAATTTCTATAATAAAAATGGTGTAAAAAAATGTCATATACCTGTTGTCCGAAGTTAATGAGTTGACTCTCTCTTTGTATTTTATGGTCTAACAACTGTTGATAAACTGTTTTACAGCGCCACATTCTAAAATATGTTTGTATCATCTTAGCTGCTCTTTCCTCATAACCACGCTTTTCGTTACGTAATAGACGAGCGGTTGTACGTGCTTTGTGTATTCTGAAAGCTGTAAGAGATATACAGATTTATAATACAACCAAATGAAGAACAAAAGTGTGTATACAGGTTATTCTGAAAGGAATTTTTAACAGTGTGTGACATACACATAACTATTTTTACTGACAACCACAAAGTCCAAATTCAGAGGAGAGAATAACTACATAGTTAACACAGCATGAAAGAAAGTATCAATTTTATATAGAATTACTGAAATTTCTCATAACTCTATTGGCTGGGATTCCCCTGTTTTTTTTACACAAATATCAAATTTGAATAGCTTTTTACAGCTATTTGAACAGAATCGTTGATCTTCTGCATTTGATGTCATGGGCTTAAACTCTTGACTTGAATAAATCACGTAGACCTTAATATCGACAGGGAGTAATTGAGCCCCAACTGCCTAAACACATTTAACACTTACATATAATTAGGAAGAGACTATCAGAAAATAGGAAACTAATTTTTCTAACCTCTTTGAATTATTTTGGCACTTTCATCTTCTTTTGATATTTGTTGTTTAGCTTTACGTCTCACCATGTGACCTCTGAATACAGATTGGATAGCTGTTGATGCCTGTCGTCGCTTTTCTATTTGAGGTTTAATTTCTTTTCTTGCTAAATATCCACGAATAGCTGAAATGAAAAGAAGCAATTATTACATCAATCTTATTATTTGAGAATGATTAACAATAGTAAATATACAAGATCTCTACATTACGGTACTCCAACAACTGTGCTACCAACAATGTTCAACCAATATAAAATAATAACCAGGGTTTGGTTTTCAGACATTTTTACAATTAATATTTACGCAACACCTTATGAAATCAAATGAAATGGGTGTTTAACGTCCTAATTTTCTGTTCCATCCACACCAATGAGGAAAGACACACCTCCTGCAGTCTGCTATAATGTAAATTCTTCCTGGAGAGAGGTGTTACAGTTGTACATGTATTTTAAATAGAAAGGCAAATGTGTACCCATCCAAATGACTAAACACTGTGCCTTGCCAGACCCTCTTTTCCAACACTACTGACAAGAGGGAACCATGCTGGAATCCGGATAAACACCAAGAAAAAGAACGGAATGTCCAAATTAGTGATCCAAGATCAAACCTACTGAGCAAAGCACCTCTTCTCAGAGTATGTCTATCCCAAAAGTTTTATACCACGTCATGCTTTTTCATTGATGATTATGGTCGAAAAATCCACATAATATTAATACTATGTGTTACCAATATAAGTTAACAACAATAAAGTCTACTATAAGGCTTTAAGTTTTATAGTTCTGAAGTATTTTATATACCCTTATAGTTTTATCTCTTTAAAGTTTTAGTGTATGGTATTGTGCTTATTTCTGTTACAGTTAGAAATAAGATATTTTTGACAATGCATCTCACAACATTGTCCATTGCAAATAAACCTTTGACTGGTTATTACTGACCGACTGGTTGATCATTAATAAAGTTACAAATTTTAAATGTTACTTTTCTGAACACTAATAGCAGCCATTTTCCTTTTGTTTGATTCAGCACAAAAGATTTTTCTAGCTTGGAAACCACGGAAACCTAAAAAAAACAAATAAGACACATGCAGAAATAAATTTACAGATTTTGTTCTTTATACAACCATTTACTAGATTTCAAAAGATCTCTGATTACTGTCTGTCACTGTAAAGTTGATATCGTTCACTTAAAATAATGTGACTTTTACATAAGGGTAATGTTTACTAGTGAGTTATTGAGATGGTTAGCAATTAGTCAGTAGTCATTGAGTAGGTGTTATGTGACTGAGGTGTTAAAGGACAATATTGGTGCCAGTCATTATCACATATGTGATAGAACTGATTAAACACTTTCCAAATATAATATTAACACAGAGATCATCGCTATCATAGAGGAGTAATAAAGGATTCATGAATCCGAAGTGACGAACGCCAAAGGAAAACACGAGTTATCTCTCTATGTGAATGACTGAAGTGACGAGTGATGACAGATAAACGGCCGAATTTCTGCTCACTAATAATTCCTTCGAAGACAAAAAGTTGTTATATGGGACCACAAGAGGTTATCTGACGATACAATAAAGTAATTAAGTGTCATAAGATAAGAGAACACAGGAAAAATAGAAATACTCCGTACAGCCCCTTGTTTTTATTCCTTCTATAGGGGAGACCGGGGCACATTGAACCACTTTGTTCACATACATGTTTGTCCTCATTTCATATCAAATTTTTTTATTAGAAGATCTCTTTATTTCATGATCAAACTTTAAAAAAAAAAAATCAATATGCCCTCTTATATGGATCAAACCCCGGTTTACCTGGATTGTATAAATTAGACATATATGAACTTAAGTACAAGAATTTCCTAGGCTAAGAAGTTAACATGTATGGTAAATGTTTCTCTTTTAAGCGCTTTTTTTGAAAAATCCACTGCCTAAGAAAATAATTGACAGCATGTGGCTTATTGATGGAGAAATGGGTCTAAGAAGTTATCTCACTTCTGTATAGTGTTGGGTTGTATAGTATTATTCATAAAGGATATATCCATGGTGGTTCAATGTGCCCCGGTCTCCCCTACCTTATAAAAACATGGTAATGCACAGACTTTTAATCTGTTTTTCTTTCCTGTTCTCTTATCTAGTGGCAGTCAATTCTTTTTATGAATTGTAAGATATTCTCTCACAGTGTCACACAGCAACTTTAGGTCTACGAGGGAATTATTAGTGAGCAGATATTCGCCCATGTATCTGTTATCACTAGTCACTTCAGTTAGTTATATAGAGGAATAACTCGTGTTTTCCTTTGGCCTTCGTCACTTCCGATTCATGAATCCTTTATTACTCCTCTATGGTAGCTGATGATCTCTGTGTTAATATTATATTTGGAAAGTGTTTAATCAGTTCTATCACATATGTGATAATGACTGGCACCAATATTGTCCTTTAAGACTGTGTCTAATAGACATAGTTTTCTCCACTATAAATTCAAAGTTGACTCTTGCTTGCACTTGAAGTCAGTGAAGTGACCTAAGTACGGGACTTTATGTGTAGTGTTCTTCATAAATCTTAAGAAGTAAACTGGCACCAAAGATCAAAATATAAGAAATATTACTCACGTGTCTGAATTTCTAGAGCTGCCTTTTCCCGCTTCCATCTTAATTTGTAGAATCTAGATCTAGCTATGAACATACGAATACAGGCTTGTACCATTACTATCTTCTTATTCTGATTTTCAAACAGACGGGCCAACTGTTCTGTATGATAATATTTTAAAAATACCTACAAATAAAAGATGTACAAGTTACTCATTTTGTTGGAGGGTTTTAAAATATGCATTTCATAGACATGTTACCATAAAGAAATTATCTATACTTGTGCATGCAGTGGAAATCACGTTTTAAAAATCAGGGGATAATATTTATGGTCTTGTGCAAGTACATCTCGCAAGGAATGTAACATCAAGACACTCATACACAGTGTAAAGTGAAGTACAAGCCAAGCATAATTTTGTGGAATACACATAATTTCATTTTTCTGTCAACTTACCTTGGTGCGACCAAGAGCCCAATTCTGTAATCCTAATCTCTCAAGTAATATTTGACAACTTTCTTTGGTAAAGGTGGGGCGTTCTTTCCAGCTAAATCCTAACATATGATATCTATATGTGAACAAAATAAAGAATAACAATAATATTGGTGGAAATGCAAAATTAATCTGTAAATAATTATACCAGATTTCCAGGTACGGTAACAAGCATTCTTGAAAGTACACATACTAATATGGCATTTCGGTAAATTTCCGAATACTAAATAAATCTTTGACTTTTCCCAGATTTCAAAGTCATTCTATTAAGTAATTTTAATTTATTAGATGAACAAACCAAAAGACCTTCCGATCACAGTATTATAAAGAATGAAGAATGTTTTAAATACCACCCGTACATAAATGGCTGAAATCCCTAAATTAATGGACTGTATAGTCCACATATTCAATGTGTTACTGTCAGTAATAAATGGATCACATAATCAATGTGTGTTAAAGAGTAAGTGATAACTGGATCACATGGTGTGTATTACTACAGTGATAACTGGATTACATGGTGTGTATTAGAGCCAGTGTTAAATAGATCACATGGTGTGTATTAGAGTCAGTGTTAACTGGATCACATACATGGTGTGTATTACTATTAGAGACAGTGATAAATGGATCACATACATGGTGTGTATTAGAGACAGATCATACCGTCACAACAACAAAGTTAAAGGCTCGATGAATCTTTCAACAATGGTAAATATTCTTATTATATAAAAATTACTGTGTTTTCAGAAACATTGTCTGCGATATCACACCGAAACATTTTCTGACCACTGAACATGCACTTACCTTTTAATAAAATCTGTAAAAGAAACACGGTGGGAGTAACCTTGACGTCGAATTCTTGTAGTTTCTAAAACACCAGTGTATTTTAACTGTGTCATAACCTTCACTGAATCAAAATGACCAGGATCTTTTTCATCATTGGGTTTTATACACCTACAGATTCAAAGATAAATGCATCAAAATAATTATTTAAAAGACAGCATGCCAGAATGCAAATAAAATTTCTATTATTAAAATTTAACAAAAATATTACATATAAAAGAGTAAACCACAAAATGTAGTTAAAATAATGTCTAAGCCTGATACTAATGGATACAAATCAAGTACAATGTATATGTTGATAAGGTGTATATGGATATAGAGATGACACAGTTGTATCAACGTAAAAGTCATAAACTATTATCACTGTACGTAGAAGAGTCAAAATTTCTGTAAATATTGATAATCAAAATCGATTTGAATAATTTTTGCACAGACATTTATTTTTCAATGACGTACTTGTGGAGTTTGTTTCAAGATTTTACGACTAACAAATATTATACATATCAAATTACATCAATACAGTGCTCTTTAGAAGAAGGGAACCCAGGAGAAATTCTACAAGGCTGTGCATAAGACCAGTCTTTTTGTCAGATACAATCAATTTAAAAAAGCAAACTCGATCTTGAATAAATGGCATGTAATCTGCTACAGCCACGAAGCAGAACTAGCAGATACAATGTACATTGAGTTCTGGAACTACTACTTGCCTGACAAAGTGTGGAGTGCCTGTCACCATCTTAGCCAAAAGATCCATAAGTGAATAACGGAAATATGTAGCTACTGTTTGCTGTATTCTGGTCATACTAGCAGACCCAGATGCCTGCTGCAAATACAATAATGTATTCATAAATTTTGTTTTAAAATAAGATGTTAATTATAAGTTAGCTTTGTACATTGTACTGTAGGAAATAACACAGCTGATGAAGACTGATTTGTGCACATTGGCATGCAAGTAAAAGATCCCTCGACAGTTGGAATTCAATGTAAGAGTAGGCTGTAGTGCCGCTGTCCGGGCAAAATTTCCCTCATAGCACACTGTATGGCATATGCTCTTCTTCATTAGCCCAGTTCGGAGCAGAACAGTAGGACGTTAAACTCCATTTGTGTGATACAGCCTTGTGATCCAACACCGCTTTGTCTGCCATTATGTGATACCAGTATGATCTAGTGAGAGATAAAAATTAATATAGCACGAAAAAAATCTGTAGCCAGCACTGTTTCAGAGAAATGAGTTTTCAGAAGAGGTAATAACATTACAGGTCTAAAGACTGGAAATAAAATGCAAGTCACAAAGTGACTCACTGGAGCTTATATTGACAATAAACTAAATTATGGTACTGCCAAAGCAAATTTCTTATATTCTAAATGCATCATGCAGTAGCATGCTAAGCACAAGATTAAACATCACCATATTTCACTGTCTATACAACTTCAAAAATGCATTTTACTACACATTAATAATGGATAAAATATATTATCTAAAAGAGCTAAACCTCTTTGATCATGGTCAAAATGAAATATCTAATTGAGTACATTTAATGTGTTACTTTCAATAATAAGGGCACAAGCTCTATCTGATTAAATAAATTTTGTTTCAAAGTAAATATGTTTACTAATTTAATACAAACCATCTAAATAATGTATGCATGTACAATTTTGAACAAAGACAAATTGTCAATCCACAAACCAAATCCAAATATAATTTCTCATTTTTGACGCAGATCAAAGAGACTTTGCAATTCTAAGCAAAAACTTTGGCATAACTAGACATACGCTAAAATCAAAAAATAAAATGCATTGCATGATATCTTATATCTAATTAAAAAGACAGTAAAAACAAAATATTGTTGGAGTAACTGGATCTGGTAATAGAAAATATTAATAGAAAATACAGAAGTTTATAAAAATATAACTACAGTATTTAGTACTGTAGAACATTAATTCAAAAAATGAATACTACTGTATTTGATAACACAAACATAACGCTAACGCTACAATATACGTCCACATTCCTGCTTTGATTGATATGGTACTTTGTCAAGAAGGCTAGGCGTTTGGTTTGTTTAGCGTTGAGGGTCGTGCACAAACATCAATAGTTGCCGTCCTTAGAGTAGTATAAGGAATAAATATACCAAGATAATCAAAAAATGAATACTACTGTATTTGATAACACAAACATAACGCTAACGCTACAATATACGTCCACATTCCTGCTTTGATTGATATGGTACTTTGTCAAGAAGGCTAGGCGTTTGGTTTGTTTAGCGTTGAGGGTCGTGCACAAACATCAATAGTTGCCGTCCTTAGAGTAGTATAAGGAATAAATATACCAAGATAATCCATTCAGAATTGTGCTTTCCTAACGCTAAAGGCAAAAAGTGGGCGTGGCTCTGCCCCTGGGGGTCGGGACATTCATCAAAATCAATAGTGGACGCACTCGGGCTATAAGGAATACATAAGCCAAGTACCAAGCTGATTCATTCTGAATTGCGGCCTGTAAACGACAAACACAAAAATTGGGCGTGTCTTGCCTGTGTGAGTCGGGACATGCAGTTGACGTCCTTAGGCTATATGGAATACATATCCCAAGTTTAAAGACGATCCATTAAGAATCGTGGCCTGTAGACAACACACACAGACACGAAGTAAAAATGGGCATGGCTCTGCCCCTGGGGGTTAGGAAATCACCAAAAACAATAGGGGTCATCTTTAGGGTATAAGGAATAGGTTTGTAAAGTTTTAAAAGGATCTGTTAAGAATTGCATCCTGTAGGCGAACACAAGACACAAAAGGATTGGGCGTGGCTCTGTCCCAGGGGGTCCGGTATGCACCAAAAATAATAGTGGTCAGCCTTAGGGCATGCACCCAAAACAAAAGGGATCATCATTAGGGTATAAGGAATAAGTATTTTAAGTTTCAAGATGACCGATTAAGAATTGTGGCCTGTAGGCGACACACAAAAAGAAAATGGGCGTGACTCTGCCCCTGGGGGATGGGCATGCACCCCAAATGATAGGAATGTTCCTTAGGGTACAAAGAATAAGCCTTCAAAGTTTCAAGATGATACGCTAAGAAATGTGGCTTGTAGACGACAAACAAATAAATACAAGGCATAGGCGTGGCTCTGCCATTGGGGGTCGGGCATGCACCAAAAAACAATACAGATCATCCTTAGGGTGTAAAGAGTAAGCATACAAAGTTTTAAGAAAATCCAGTTAGAATTGCTGCCTGTAGGCGACACACAGACACACAAAAAGAAAATGGGCGTGGCTCTGCCCCTGGGTGTGTGTGTGGGGGGGGGGGGTATGCACCCCAAACAATAGGTATCATCCTTAGAGTATAAAGAGTAAGTATACAAAGTTTGAAGAAAATCCAGTAAGAATTGCGCCCTGTAGGCGACACAAAGACACAGGAAAAGAAAATGGGCGTGGCTCTGACCCTGGGGGTTGGGCATGCACCCCAAACGATAGGGATGTTCCTTAGGGTACAAAGAATGTATATGCAAAGTTTCAAAATTATAAGTTAAGAAATGTGGCCTGTAGACGACAAACAAACACATACTAGAAATGGGCGTGGCTCTGCCCCTGGGGGTCGGGCATGCACCAAAAACAATAGAGATCTTCCTTAGGGTATAAGGAATACGTATACCAAGTTTGAAGAAAATCCAGTAAGAATTGCGCCCTGTAGGCGACACAAAGACACACGAAAAGAAAATGGGCTCTGCCCCTGGGGGTTGGGCATGCACCCAAAACGATATGGATGTTCCTTAGGGTACAAAGAATGTGTATGCAAAGTTTCAAGATTATAAGTTAAGAAATGTGGCCTGTAGACGACAAACACACAAATACTAGAAATGGGCGTGGCTCTGCCCCTGGGGGTCAGGCATGCACCAAAAACAATAGGGATCTTCCTCGGAGTATAAGGAATAAGTATACCAAGTTTGAAGGAAATCCATGAAGAATTGCGCCCTGTAGGCGAACCACAGACACACACACACACACACAGACAGGGGCGACGGCATAATACGTTCACATTATGAATGTGGACGTATAAAAAATGAATAAAAGAAGGTTTAACCTATTAGGTACCATATTGTAAGCTACGTTTGGGTCATAAATCACCAAAATATCCACTACTAGTTATCACACCTGCTATTTAAAGTTGGGTGAACATAAATATTGAACTATTGATTGCCATTGCAGTATTAATGGTGACTTATATTTTCAAAATTGACAACATCTGCAATTTTAATATCATGTGAAAAGCATGATCACTTAAAAAAATATAATATGCAAACTTTGCTACATAATAATTTGATGTCAATTTCTGAGCGGTACATGTTAAGATTATATGTGTTCAGTATAAACTATTTGGGCAGAAGATTTCTGAAGTGATTTCAACTTATATAAGCACAGAATTTCAGCAATATCATCTGAAACTGAGTTTAAATAGATTTTGAAATTTAGTTAAAAAATCTACACAGCAAAATTTTCTAAGCTATGTTACACATGCTTGTAACTGACTACCAAACAATGAATTATATCGCTATTTAAATTCAAGCATACAACTATGTTAAGTTACAAATCACACTCATAACTACATAAGTATCATATGCCTTTATAAATTCTATCTTAAATTTATTTCATGTTGATGGTTCTGATTTTTACTCCGCCTTAAGGACTGCGATTTAAACGACAGAAAATGTAATTAGATCAGTGGATAATGTTTTGGCATCAACGGAAGAGTTGCAATTTCATTGGCTGTTATATACACAATGATAAAACCATTAAAATATAAAATAAGGAATATAAAGCAAAAGTAAAAAAAAATTTAAAAAAACATTTTACATACTTGTGAGTTCAATTAGAAAAGGGTCAGATCTTAAAAGTAAACTAGTGAAGGGGAGGGGAGGGGTGCACTATTATATGTATGGTGTAAACTTTAGTTTCATTTTCATATCATTTAGTACAAATTAAACAAAGTTGCAGGTTAAATTTGCACATCTACAAATAGCCTGATATAAATTATAACTTACAAGAGCTGAATAAATCTGTAAACCATAGAATACAAAACAAATAATTGCCATTCAAGAAGACATTTAAACAATTAACGCCAGTACATGTCATACAGAAGAAACAGTCGTCCTTATTAACATCTAAATGTAATATCAATGTCTAACTACACAAGAAAAACATTAAGATAATTAAATACCGCTTTAAGTCTAGATACAGTAATCATCTTTGTTAAACATTAATTGCACACAAGCCACATATTAAATACTCCACACAAGAAACACATGCATACACATCTCTTAATTAAGATCGTTATCTTTTCCAATACTGCACACAAGAAATACATGTACATGCACATCCCATTAAGATAATCATCCTTAATTAATATAGCATACAAGAAACATATTCCCTTCTTATCAATTCAATTATCCTTAAATTCTATGACACACCAGAAATACATGCTAGTCTTATTAAGATAATTATCCTTAACTACTATTGCACACAAGAAATGCATGTACACCTAATTAAGATACATGTATATGTATATTGATCCAGATTTAATGCTACACATAAATTGGACACAAAAAATACATGCACATTTCACTTTGATGAAATGAAACAAACTGCCTTACGTAACAGCGAGTGACCTTATCAATTTAAAAAAAAAATTCTAATACATATATTTGTTTCTGGAATTTTTGTTAATGCACAAAGAGCATTTTTTTAGTAATTTTGCGTTTCTTTGTTTCCATACGTTTTTGTGTAGATATAATTAAATATCTGACATTAACAGAAATAAGATACTTCTCCTTTTAAAGGTTTGACAAAAGAAGAAATAGCAAAACAATGGTTAAAGTAATTTTAACTTACCCGACTACCACCTAGACTGGTTGTTGATCTAGATGAGAAACTTTGAATAGTAAATCCTCCCCCTCCACCATTACCAACTGGTGATGCCAGATTACATGTACTTGATCTAGAACTTGCTTTAGATGATGCTAAACTATCATACTGTAGATTACCTGCAAACATGCACCCCAAAATTTGACATTTACAATAAAAGTTTTCTTCACAAGAGATCTAGGCATAGTGCACATTTTTCAATTTTTCGTTTGTTTTTGTTTTTCAATTTTCAACAAATTTTGAATGATCTTATTCTAATCTACCGGTGTTACATAAAACTATCATCAAGGTCATTAATTTTCATCACTTTGGGATAGGACTTATGGCTGTAATGCATGCTGATGGATTTTTATTACTTGAAAGTTGACTTCAATCTCAGTGAAAACAGTAACCCTAAAGCATCCACTATTTGAGTAAAATGAGGTAAGATTCATCCCTAGTTCTGGTGAATATATGTATTTCAATGGAGCTCATAATGAAACCAGAAGTTTTTCTTTGAATATGAAGTGTTACCGTATTGTTTGTGAACAGCAATTTATTGAAGATATAAGAGAGAGAATGTAGGCGATTTGTGAATTATAATATCCATAACTCCTGATAAGATCAGGAAGGATGACAGATCTTTATAGCACACATTGTACACTAATTATTGGTACCTACCAGTTTTAGTAAGAGGTGTCAAAAATAAAGCCTTCACCACAGAGTTTTCTGAAGTTCTTAAAATGTTCAAAACCTCTGGTGAGAGACGATCTCGATTCTTTTCTAGAAATCCTTTAGCATCGTACTCAACACGTCCAGCGTAATGATCTATACAAAATGTCAAGTTATCAGCCTTGGGACGACTGTATGCTGGTGATCGTATATTCTGGTGAAATTTATCTGTAAACAGAAATATAACATACAACATTCAAAGAGTCTGCATTTTGGAATAAAAAAAATCGGTGATGTTGATTTTAAAGTGCTGAACCTACCTGTTTGATTTTAGTCAAAAATATAATGTTGATCTAATATAATATGTTGTTTAGTAATGAGACAAGCTCTATACAATAACATTTTCATATTAAACAGAAGTTGGTTTGTTTACATTTATAAATTTTACTTAAACATTGGATTTAACTGTTGGCCTATGATTTAAATTGTAAACAGATTCCCACTTTGAAAAATAAATCAACATATCAAATTTAATTAGAATTGAAACATTTATCGATACATTTTTAAAAAAAAACAAATCAAAGTAATTTCAAATATAATTCAAAAGTACCAAATTATACATGTATGCATGTACCACGAATGTTTATATCAACAGGACCAAGAAGACTTGTAAACCTGATCTGGAAATTTTATTAAAAACTTCCAGTTGCACGACTCTCATAGATATCTATCTCTTCAAAGCCATGCCAAATGCCCTTTTGAGAAAGTCAAAAATTTTAAAATCAACTCCAGTTTATGATCTTACTTTTAATGATTGAGAAAGATAATAAATGAACGTACCAACGAGGGTTCGGTCTGTAGCTTTTGGAAAATGACTTTCTTCATCAAGTAATGCTAGTAGACCAATAGGTTTCATCAAGAACATGTCTAATATAGGTCTATTATCAACAAACGTTATCTCACTAGCATTAATACCTTCATTCTCATATTCTTGCTGTAACATAAAAATAGGGATTTCATAAAGATAATCATAATTATAAACTTGACAAATAGTACGTACATGAACACATCAATGACAATACAAAATTTAAATGTGAATCAGGCTGTTAGTTACTCATAACAGATAATGTCATGATGATTTAATTTAATAAAATTACAGAAATCAACAATAAAATGATATATTTGATTAGAAGAATATAAATTATTTGATTGTTTCAATTACACAAAGATATACACATAAAGAAATCGCGGAAAGTTGAAAATGATTAAATAATGGCTGTACCTATGCACACTTATTTCATCTACCATTGATAAAGATTACACAATAAACTTGAACACTTACCATCTCCCACGCAAATATATGCTGATTAAAATAATACTGTATTTGTTCATTTGCTATATTTATACACACTTGTTCAAATGAATTCTTGACAAAATTCTCAAAACCAAAAATATCTAACAATCCCACAACCAAACTGTCATTACTGAAAAAAAACACATCAATAATAATTAATACATAAACGATACATGGTATCAGGTGTTCTGGAAAGAGTAAGCAAACCATTATGACAGCTAATTAAGGCATGGATCTTTACTGATATACATTGCTAAATACAGCAAGAGTTTGGACCCGGATTACAGATGCCAATGCTAGAGGGTAGAAGGCCACCAGTAACCACAAGCCCCATTCGTTTAATAAAGGGTATGAGCTGGCCAATTCTATTTCGCTACAATCTGTTGTATTCAGTCCATTATGCGTTAAGGTACTTTAGTGCTGAATTGTAGAAAATGCTCTTAACCCAATAATAGCAGATGGCTTTCGGCACGACCGTCACCGATTTCCTTCCAGTCATTGGATGTCCAGACAACTATTTGTATGATTAACCCCAAGGAAGCAATATAAGCAGATGATTCTCCCGGTGATCAAAAGGTTAAGAATAGGCCTAGTGGAATGAAATAATTAAAGGTCCAACTTACTCTTGAGTATTACCAGACTGTGGTTTTAATAACGAACTGATTCTGTTAACAATCCAACTAAACAAACGACCATATAAGGCTTTTGCCATGGCATCTCTTGCATTGACAGCTTCCTGTACACTATTATTACGTATAATTACTTCTCCTTTGGCCACCATTCCTGTCGTTGTTAATGCTTCTATTAAATCTTTGGATTCAAGACCAAGTAGTTTGGAAACTGAAAGTATAATTTTAAATTTGTATTCATTACTATGATCAGAAATATCAAATACATTCTGACTAGAAACGAAATGATCTAACTAAATAATAAATTATCCAATTTAAAAAGAAATCATTCAACTCGACAAGAAATGCTGCAAATAGAACAGCTAAAAAAGAAATTATTCAACTAGAACTAAGAGAAAAAATATGATCCAATCATTCAATTAGAAAATAATTAATCATGGTCTGTTGTAAGGTTTGAATCAGTCTTACTAAAATTATAATTTTTCCCTCTTTGTCATACAAATTTCTGAAAATATGTGATGCATATAAATTCACACTACATGTAATAATATTTCAATATATTTTGAGATTCTGAGGGTATATAGGTAGGTTCATGCTACCTCCCCTTTCATCATATATATATATATATCTTTAACAAAATAAATCTGAGTTTAAAAAATTCTATGGAAGCAACTACAGTACATTTTCAGGTTAGATTTTGAATCATGTTTTTTTAATGGTTACATGTGCAATGTGAGAGAGGAAAATTTTACCAGATATCCACGTTTTCACATACATTTCTTTCGTTCCCAACAGCCAGGTTTTCTTTCATATATACATGCTTTTGTGTATAAGTGTGGATCTTAGTTTTTCATACAAAAGATATCTATGACACTATGATCCCTTTAAGGGCAGAATTATAAATGACCCTAATAGTCAATTACTAAAAGGTAAGTTTGTAAGAAATAATTGATCTGTATAAAGATGTGCCTGTTTTTAATAATACTCAATAGTGAATTACTAATAGTTAAGTATGTAAGAAATATATGATCTGTATTTGGACGTACCTGTATTAACTAATGCTTTATCTGTTATAATACACTGATCTTCACCAGGGGATTCTTGATGATTAAAACTAATATTACCTGTATGTAATATACTAGATAATATACTATATACAGCTCGTACTTCCTAAAATATACAAGTCAAAACATAAATTACATATAAACCAAGAGAGTTAGCTATAGGTGGCTGAATGGTGTGCATATCTGCTTTACATCAAAAAATTCTGTCATTGGGTCAAGAGGTATAGTCTCTAGATTGTAAATGACAATTTCAATTTTATTAAAGTAATTCAGTTTTGAAAGAGAATATCTGTGTGTAATACGATTGGTTTTAATCGATTATGTTTAAAAATTACAGTAAATCAGAGACTCAAGACCATATGATCCACTGCCACAAGCCGTACTATACAAAGAATAGTCATATGGAAGCTGCAAAGTATTTTCTAAGTGGTGAGTACAAATGTTTTATAGATTAAATATAGTTTTTTAAATTCAAAATTTGCTAAACCAAGACAAAATGAAACTATATTGCGGCAAACATACTGTGAGATTTCTCGAGATAAACTAGAAACAAATGCTTAACCAAGATAGAATTTATGGAAATAAATATATTTACCTCTTCTTGAAATCCTATAATGTTAAAACAATGTTGTATTGCTTTAAATTTAACTTTATTACTAGATAAACTGGCTATATCCGGATCTTTACTACTGTATTCCTTAATATACCTACATAACATATACACAAAAAATAATGTACATATTTGTAAACATCAATGGTGCATGTTATTGTTTTTTTATAATAATGAACTGGACAGCTTTATTTATAAAAAGAAATAATTCACATTTGCACCTTATAAATTTACGCCAACAAGAATTTACACTTTAAAAGAATGGTAATTAGTTGCAACCACCTGACTACCACTGTTAGCGGTTTTAAAACAAATTAATGTTACCTATAGTTAGTTGAAGATTTGAGATGATAATTTTCACTTCCTTCACAAGATATCAAACCATCATGTATATAATAAAATATATGGAAATTCTGTTCACCCCTGAAAAATAACATGATATATATATTTTTTGTTCGAGCTGTCCTCCTGCACTAAGTGTCAAATTGGTTCAAAGCGGAATTTCGCTCAACACTGGCACATCTGTGTCAAATAAGTTAAACAGGGATATTAATTTTTTTTCTTATTCAATTTAAATTTCAAATCAATCTCTGTAATCAATAACTAAACAAAGGCATTCAAAAAACATTAAATTTGACTATCTTCAAAACACAAGCCAAACAATGTCTGGAATAAATGTGACTCATCAAATTTGGGTAAAATGAAATGGGGTGTAATATTTTACATTTCTTCACCAACTAAGCAAATGAAGACAGAAATAGATCCTCCATCTTGCAACACTGAGAAAGGTAAAACCTGGGACCTACTAGCTAGTTCCTCACTGTTAGCAATGGTGGCTGCCAATTCAGGTCACACCCCATTATCTTTTGCAATGATATTTAATATTACATAAAGGTAATGAAATTTGAAACTTATAAATACTGTCCTCAGAAAATTACTGTCAACTCATACATACTAGTTTTAAAGTTAAAAAAAAGAAACAATACAGAAAGAGAGAATGATAGATATGGGGTTTAACGTCCACTCGACACAAACTAGGTCATTTCAGGACTAACATATGGTTTAATTTTATTTCAATAATTCGCTTGCCCATAGGGGTCTTTAGTAGTGGGAGGAAACTGGCAGTGCCCGGAGAAAACCCAAGAGGCTGGACAGAAGACCCTACTCCTTGCCACGTACAACCGGGGATTCGAAACCACGCCAGTTGACAAAATGGCAGGCCGTATGATACAGCACGCTTGCTAACCATTCGGCCATCCAACCACCAAAGAACACAGAAAATGTAATCATTTTTTGTTGTTGTTAAAGATAATATTTTATATTAAAAACAGTACATGTTTAACTTACTTAGCTTGATTAATAACTCTTGATTTCTCTAAAAGATACTCGGTTATCTTGGCTGAAATGAATCAAACAAAAATCATATATTGATTGAAATTACAAGATACTTCATCTCGTTCCAATTCTTCAGTACTTATACTTATGATCTATAGCGTACACAATACAAAACACAGCCTCCCTCTCAATATCAATAATTCGCTTGCGCTAAGAGATCTTTAACAGTGGGAGGAAACTGAAGGACCCAGAGAAAAATCCACAAGATTGGACAGACGACTCTACTCCTTTTCACATACAACCAGGGAATCAAACCCACATCATTTGTCTCAATAACAGGCCTTATGATACAGCATGCACATGCTAACCATTCGGCCATCCACACCCCCATTGAAACAAAACACAGACACAAAAATATAGCAATACACTGTGTGTTGACAACAAAACCACATGGCACAGTGTCGAATACAAAGGAGTAAGTCACCTGGACCCCTATTTTTGTAATCTTTAAATGTGATCTTTCCATGCAGATTTAGTTATCAAGATGATTTTGGTATTAAAGACAGATTCAGATTTCCCTTTGGTTAAGGGGAAAACAATTTAGACAAATTAGACAAGGGATTCTCTGTCTGTGTCTTACAGTTAGTCAGAAGACAACATACGTTTGGAATAATATCCTAAAGATAATTTACCTCCAACAACGGTACCACTAGATGTAAAAAACATCTCTAAATATTTTCCAAATCTACTGGAATTATCATTTATTACAGTTTTAGCATTCCCAAATGCCTCCATTAATGGGTTCACCTGTAGTATCCTTTCTTCTAAAGTACGATTTGGTGCCTAAAATATAGGTTTAACATGTCATTAATGTGATGTTAGAAGGATCACATGCAGACACAAGACAATGTATCTCCTAATGCCTTTGTTGATTTAATAGTTACAAGTAAATGGAAGAATATAGCCACTAATTTGCCTCTTTAATTTCTTGATTTAAAGCCCTCATACACATCTAGTATTCCTTTTGATGTTAAACCCCTTAATACAGCAATATATAAAGCTGAATTATTATTGCAAATCACAAATTAAAAGATGATTTATTCACTGATACCTTATGACCTTGAATCGGATATACATTAGTAAATAAGTATAAACCACATTGCAAAATACTATTTAACAATTTTGAAATATATTCTAGAGTTGAGTGACTTTATATATATATTCTGAAGATTAGGCCATCAAGTAATGGATGTAACAACCAATAAGTTTTATGATTGTATAGAACGCAACATCATACTGCGCAAAGAGTCATATTTGGGCTATAATGTGCTAAAATGTTGGCAATTTTTAGAATGGAACATTTGTTGATTTTGCAAACTTGCATATCAGGCAAGCAAATGAATATTGATGATAAATCCATAAAATAAATTATCAAAGCAATTGATAAACCAACCTTTCCCAGTTGAGTTAAATGTTGAACTAATAAATTAGCACTTTCTGTTTTACCGGCACCTGATTCACCACTTATAACAATACACTGAAAATACAAAGGAAGATAATTATAGTATAGTTCAAGGCAGTGTATAATTAGATCTATGTCTTAATAAACTTTTTCAAGATCAGGCATTGTTGATTTTAAAGTTTTCGCAGTGCAAGGCCTACACATAAAATTTAAGGGCTAGTTCGAAAATCAATTGTTTTTGTAGTTATAATTAGCCAAAAAATCGAAGCAAGCTTGATCCGTATGGTGTAGCAAGGTTTCAGTAACAGGGGCATTCACATTGTAAAATCTTTGCACAACTCTGAAATTCAATAGGTTCCCCCTTAGAATTAACTGGGGCAATAACTCCACATAAAATAAAATGCCCCCCCAAAAAACCCCAAAATGTTCATTTTAAAAGTATGAATATCTTATAGAGAATCAAAACCTATCTATTCTAATGCTATAGTCGTTTATAGATTGAATTGTACCTGGTTATTTTTATTATGCATCATAAGTTGATAACATTGATCAGATACTGCAAATATATGTGGTGGATTTTCATCTTTACTGGCATTTATATATTTCTTTGTATACTGAAATATAGATACATACTAGCTTCATTATTAATTTCAATGGAAGATCAATGCAATTCAGTTCCTGTATATGCTATTATGTACAGGTCAAATGGAGGTTTGTGGTTGTACTTTTCTGATTCAAGAAAGCTGTGTGATTGTATGGGTGTATCTTATCAAAAGGATCGTGTAACTAAATGAAGCCCCACGAACATCCATTTTCTAAATTGTTTCACTTATATAGTTACTAATTTCTTGTCTTATATATATAATATTTACTATATGTAAAGCTGAATTGAAAATTATAAATTACAAAGAGTAACTGTTGTGTTGGTAGATGGATGCAAGTTTGATATATTCGGCCGAATATTTAATCGGCCGAATGATATTCGCCTGGTGTGTCCGCTTCGCCGAAGCATTCAGCCGAATGTAGAATTCATTAGCCAATCGTCACTCATATCAAGAAGTCACGTGATTGTTTGAAGACATTGACGCCGCCATGTTTTGATCATGTGACGTAATCGAATGGTGAATCGGGCGAAGCATTCGGCTGGTGTGTCCACCCATTCGGCCGAATAAAATTCGGCGTCGATTGATTCGGCCGAACCATTCGGCTAATGTGTCCACTGCTTAATGTGAACTACTCTGTAAGGTAAATATCACCCACAAAGAATGGACACTACGGCCAGCATTTCTTGATAATGATGGGTTGATTAATTTGTGACTGTTCATTGTAATTTATGATTGTCAGTAACATCTATAAGAGTTGAGTTACCTACCTACCCTTATCAAAGAAAATATTAACAAGGTGTAATCAAAGAGAATGTTTTTTTTAAAAAGGAAAAGACTGTGAGGTCGCAGAATCCAAATATTATTCTTTACATGTTCTATGTGAAACAAAACCTGTATGACTTTCAATAGATAAGCTATTAGACAATCCTAAAACATGGACTGTAAGATTGCTGTAACATCACATTCAGAGGTATATAGAAAAAAGTAATAATTGATTAACCTACCTCTTCTGTATATATAGACATAGGTGTAAACGGATTTAATGCCAGTAGAATATCACCAATATATGTATAAATCATATCTTGGATATAACGATTTAATAACTGTGATACAATCAACTCCTGTAAATATACAATCATACAAATATATTAAATAATAAACAATTTAATAACATCAACCTTTCACTGTGATACAATTAATTCCTGTAAAATTATATTCAGATTCTTTTTAAAAAATCAACACCAAGTTTGAACTATTTCAAAGCAGAGTATGACAGACAGAAATCCACAATGTGAGAGGAAGAAATACGAAGGCCCAATAGTGCCAAACAAAAAAAAAATATTAATCCGTTTGAACGAATTAGTATCTCGTTTGAACGAATTAGTATCTCGTTTGAAAGAATTAATTACCTCGTTTGAACGAATTAGTATATCGTTTGAACGAATTATTATCTCGTTTGAACGGATTAATATCTCGTTTGAACGAATTAATATCTCGTTTGAACGGATTAATATCTCGTTTGAACGAATTAATATCTCGTTTAAACGAATTAATTATCGCGTTTGAACGAATTAGTATATCGTTTGAACGAATTAGTATCTCATTTGAACAGATTAATATCTCGTTTAAACGAATTAATCATTCGCGTTTGAACGAATTAGTATCTCGTTTGAACGAATTAATTATCTCGTTTGAACGAATTAGTATCTCGTTTGAACGGATTAGTATCTCGCTTAAACGAATTAATTATCTCGTTTGAACGAATTAGTATCTCGTTGGAACGAATTAATATCTCGTTTGAACGAATTAATCATTTCGTTTGAACAAATTAATTATTTCGTTTGAACGAGTTAGTATCTCGTTTGTACGAATAAGTATCTCGTTTGAACGAATTAATTATCTCGTTTGAACGAATTAATATTTCGATTGTACAGAAGCATGAACGGGACATGCAGAAATTGTGTTTCAAGTAAAGATAATATGATTTAGTACGCGTAGGTTCTTTAGTCCTTCTAGCGTTACAGTCAGTAGAAGGCACTACACTTGTGAAAAGGGGAATTGGTATAGGTTATCCAATTTGTTTAATGTTTGCCTGGGTTAGCCACAGCATTGCAGTGAAGACATTGTTTTATGACATGTATCTTAAACAGGCATAATGCAAGAGCCAGATATGCCTATTGCAGGTCTTTCTTTAGGCCTTAAACGTCACATAAACTATTTTCATTAGAAATTATTAACATATTTAAACATACATTATGCAAGAGCTTAATCTGCCTATTGTATGTCTTTCTTTAGGCCTGAAATGTTATAAAAACTATTAATTAGACATTTATTAACTTATCCAGACCATAATCAACTCTCGATGTCAAGGCTGGCCTGCGATATCTGTCGAATTGAAGTCCGATTAACACTCAAATCTTTCCTTCGCGGTAAACGATTAATTGGATAATCGAGACTATTAGTTTTGTGTTACTGACTTCAGTAATGATGATCAAGGCTAGTTCTAAAATTCAATCACTAATATCTCGGTTCATAGTGGACAAATTGGAATGAAATTTTCAGCATATCCCGTTCACATTATGTAGTTTTGAACTATTATAGTGAGAACTGTCAACTCGTTATCTAATCTCACATAATGTATCTTTAAGTAGATTATATCGATTATAATATATCTTTAATATTGTAAAGACTTAGATTTGAAACGCACCCAGTTAAGAAATAATTATGCCTTAACTGACTTTTAGCTAACTTAGGGAACAGAACTACAGATATACGATTGATTGTGAACGAAGTTTACATATTAATTGAACTTTGCAATACAACGGATCGAAGAGGATTTGTTTGAGTTTCTAAGATAGAGAGGGATAGAAGAAACAACTAATTTGCGACGTCTGCTTTAAGATAAAGAGGGGTAGAAAAACAAAAAAAAGAAAAAAAAAGCGACGTCTGCTTTAATGGGGCGAGTTTCCCCGTGTGGCAATGCGACGCTGCTGTTGGTCGACTTGCTCGAGAGAACAGGGGACGTGAAACCGAGAGCCGCAGAGGGGAACGATGGCTCATGGTGAACCAAGGGGTGGGGGTAGAGACCTCCGTGTCGGCTTTCGCCAGTAATTATGCGTAGGGTGGCCAGAACAGCCATTCCTCGCTTGAGCTAACTTCCCCCTTTGCATGACCCTTGGCTGCAAGTCCTCTGTCCTATCGAGGAAGTTGGCCAACGACAGCGTCGCTTTACCAGACGGGACCCCAATCTGAACATCTGAGACACGCTACCTGCGGAGCTAGCGACCATTTAATTTTCATACGTTAGTAACGTACGACAAGCAATCGTATACATGTAGCCAAGGCACAATCCATACCATTTTATTTCTTAATTTGGTGCATTTAAAATCCGCGTCCTTGCAATATCATACATATGTATACCTGTTTAAGATAATGTCATAAAACAATGTCTTCACTGCAATGCTGTGGCTAACCCAGGCAAACATGAAACAAATTGGATAATTTCCAACGTATTCTATACCAATGCCCCTTTTCACAAGTGTAGTTCCATCTACTGACGGTAACGCTAGAAGGACTAAAGAACCCACACGTATTAAATCATATTATCTTTACTTGAAACACAATTTCTGCATGTCCCTTCCATGCTTCTGTACAATCGAAAAATATTAATTCGTTCAAACGAGATAATAAATTCGTTCAAACGAGATACTTCTTCGTTCAAACGAGATACTAACTCGTTCAAACGAAATAATTAATTCGTTCAAACGAAATAATTAAGTCGTTCAAACGAAATAATTAATTCGTTCAAACGAGATACTAATTCGTTCAAACGAGATAATTAATTCGTTCAAACGAGATACTATAATCCGTTCAAACGAGATACTAATTCGTTCAAACGAGATAATTAATTCGTTCAAACGAGATACTAATTCGTTCAAATGCAACAATTAATTCATTTAAACGAGATATTAATTTGTTCAAACGAGATATTAATCCGTTCAAACGAGATAATAATTCGTTCAAACGATATACTAATTCGTTCAAACGAGATAATTAATTCGTTCAAACGAGATACTAATTCGTTCAAACGCGATAATTAATTCGTTTAAACGAGATACTAATTCGTTCAAACGAGATACTAATTCGTTCAAACGGATTAATATTTTTTTTTGTTTGGCACTATTGGGCTTTCGTAAGAAAAAATAACATTATGGCATAATTATAGACTGACATTAAATAGCTTCACATGGATGTCTTTCAGTCATCTACGATTTCAGAAACTTATATTAGTTTTGCAGTTTGGAAAATTTTCATGAAAAGAAATAGGCCGATTTGATACTATGAGTGTGTTATAAACTTAGAACTTCGATATCATGAAGTGTTAAATTTCAAGAGATGTGATTATTAATATGTATGGTTCAAGTTTGAAAGTCAATTAACTCAAAAGTATCAAGGAAAACTTCACCTCATCCAAGTTTTCCATCTTAGCCAGATCTTCAGATGTAGAAATATCTTTACGAGATTTTCGGCCAGATTTAAACTGTCCATGTTTTGTTGTAACATCAGGTGCAGTCACTGTTTTTTCCATTTTAGTTGTCATGGCAACTAATTTCTCCTCAATCTGAAACATAATAATAAATAAAAAAAGTAATGATTAGACTGAAAGACATGATTGTATGCTCGATATTTACAGACAAAAGAAAATCAACATTAACCCATGGGGGCCATGACAACTTTACACACAATGATAAACAGAACATATATTTTTTGTTCTGACCCTAGCTTTTTAAAAGCCATTTTTTATACTACTGATTTTCAACATTTTGCTATTCTGCTACTGTAGATTTCATTTGTTTGTGTTTGGAGAAGATTTATCTGTGGTGCCTATAGGCAATAAAACATCTGTTACATTGAGAATTGCAAGATTAAAGTGTATATCTATCATCCATTAAAAAAAGTCATTGTATTCTAAAACAACTAGACATGTTTTCATTTAACCTACGTTCAATGTATAGATTTGCTTTGGGAAGTGGGTATCTTTTTACATGTACATGTATGTAGGATTATAGGTCCACACTCCACAGATAATGTACGAATAAAAACCAAAACAGAAACAAACTGACTTCTGCTTAATATTTTTAAAACGAAAATTTAATTATAGAACTTGTCCCTTCACTAATTAAAATACCAACTTACATTTGGTATATCTTGGTCTGTAATCTGTCTTATAAAAGGGTGCTGTAGAAGATCATCCGTAAATGGTCTCTGTTCAAAATCTTTCACTAAACATCTGAACCAAAACAAAATATTCAAATTTATTTACAGGTATTACTAATAATTATAATATGTAAGAATAATATCTTTGTGTGATTACCATGGGGTATCTTATATTCAAGGGTCTATAGCAAAAGTTAACTGGAGAACTTGGAAAAAACCAACAGTGCTACACAGACAGACCTGCCTATCATGTACAAACATTGCATTTTTTACAACTTTGCATAGGTGGCAAACTTCTGACCTAAAACAAAGTTTGGCCATTGATCCTTGTGGTAAGATATCTTATTCAGGATTGAGGAACAAGTTCGTCTATGGAAAACTTATTTCCCTAAATATAAGCTGGCATCTCTTAAATTAATAAGGATTTCAAATCTGTGTGACATAATTAATAAAATTATGAACAGGTGTAAAAATCATAAAATCACCTTTTAATAAAATCTAAAAATTCATCTGACCAATCAGAAGGTTTAGCTACAGTTGGTGGTGGATTTCTGGAAAACAGAAAATGCAACATAAAGACAATGTATATTTGAATAACTTGTAACTGTCTGAAAAACAAACAAAAGGTTTTATAAACACCCAATATATCTACATGTACTGGTGTTTTGTCTTCTAAACACAACCTTGTTCACCTATATATAACCATGTATATGAAGAAAAGTATTTTATTATCTATATCCATGCCATTTATCCACAAAGTATAAATTTTTAACTTATCACAAATGTTTAGAGACAAAACACTGGAGCAAACATATATATATCATTTTCTTTGAACAGATACAAATAGAATATTCACAGAAAAAAAACCACATTAAAAAGACTATTTCATCTAAACATTATAAGCATATCAAAATTCCCTTTCATCTAGAAATCAAGCAATCTGAAATGCTCAAACTTTGTCAATCAGTAGATATATCAGTTAGTTATATATATGCAAATGTTTAACATTTGGTTGTTCCACTAATGGTAATGCTAGACTGCGATTCTGCAGGAATCTCATTCATGATATTTTACATAATGGTCATCAGCTAAAGAGAGTCATTATTATAGCCAAACTTTGGGTTATAATCTTAAAATATCATGAATTCACACCTATGTCAACGAGTTCCCAAACAGGCGTAGAATTTTTTACTTTTATATATAAAATGACTCCTAATCAGATGATTATGTGACCTTTCCGGAAACAAGATATGAAATCATAGATTATGCAATCTGTATTTGCATTGACTGTGCTCGGTGCATTCTTCACATGTTAAAAACACCATGAATTCATGTGTGAATTAATAAATGTGGATGATCAAATATTGATGATGTACAAACTATGTTTAGATTAACCAGAATTCAATATCAAGATTCATATCAAACCCACGAAACCAAATCAATTTTATCAACAGCCATGCGACTGCTATATATTACTTCTAGTATAAAACCAGCAGTAATTGTGTTGACACTATCTATAATGCAGACATAATTATTTCAACACTATAATCATCAACAAACTGATTTGTTATTATCACGTCAGTGAGATTACTGATATATACAAGTTGCATTACAATAATAAACATTGTATGGAAGAGGTTTATTGTATTTACAAAGTCTTATTGATTTTAGCCGTTTCACAAATCCAATGAAATAAATCTTGTTTTCCTTTTTAGGTCTTACTAATCACCAACATGAGCATTTTTGTCTGAATTGTTTATTCAGTGTAATCTATAGTCCTTGTGAGTATAATATTGCTTTGTCAAATGTCAATAATCCACAATTTTATCATTTTTTTTTATGAAAGCGCTTAAATTTTTGATTATATTACACTGTATATATGTATATTAACAAACAGATCCATAATTTGTTTCATTTTTTTATCTTTTCGATAGCCTCCACTGCATTTAGATCTGATCGATTGTTGTGGGAGGTCGTAACAAGCAGCTTTTGACAATATCTTACATTAACCAATCAGCATTGATGCTTCTAGCTTGCGAAGAACTTAGCTAATCCCTCACATTAAGCAGAACGTGAATTATATAACAACTCCTCCAGATCCTTGTGTTGTAAAGACTAGTAAAACCAATTTTGAACTATTAAAAATAAAACAAAATTTTAATATATATTGTAAATTATCTTTCCTTGTAGTCTTTGATTAACACCTATACAGCTGTGACAATCCAAAACTTCAAACCTACATAACACAAAATATCAAACAAACATAAAACAAAATAAAAAAACCTGAAGCCTTTGCGGGACATTACTCTCAATGAGATGACCCATGTGACCAATCTGTTTCACAGAGAAATACTGACGAATTAACTCTGTAACGGATGCCTGTCCAAAACACATGCCTTGACTGCATGCCTCGTAGTCATTGGCTCAACGGCTCATGCAATGTTTACTTAACACCTAACTGCTTCGGGCAAAATGATGCATTTTATTCATTTTAATACCCATTTACACTAAATACAAATACTTTAAACGTCTTTATTTATTTTTCTTTTGCCTCAAAAAAATGTTTGAGAATTTAATTTGTCGGAGTAAAAAAGTTAATATGCCGTACTCATTAAGCCTCGTCGATGTCATGCTTATCAGTGATTGTAGCGGCCAAGCGAATATTCACTGCGGGATCAGTTTGCCATGTGACTAGTGTTACCGAAAGAGTACGCACAACAGTACACCATTAGCAATGGTCCTTCATTTACTGAACTCAACCAACAAAAATTCCTGTACTTTCATATTAGTGAGCTAAAAAAAATGGCTAAGCACAGTCAACTCCAGATATTTTATTTTATACTGAATAATATCACACTATACTAGAAGTCACCAAACCACGTAATATATAATAATGGCAAACATGAAAGTCTCATCAAAATTCTATACGATTGAAGTAGTGCCATGTAAAACAATTCTCACATGAACTCATCATGAAATGCTAAATAATTATATTTTAATCACACAGGACTCAAATAATTTTGTTTGGTCATAGCTGCCTATATAGATTTACATTTTTAAATATCAGAAAGCACAGAATACTATCCTTGTATAATCCATTTAAACGTTTATAATGAAATAATTCAAGAGAAAGGTCAACACACAGAACCCATTTAGTTAATGAATTAATAAAACATCAGAGAAGTGTTATTAAAGGGGATGGTCCATATATTTCTATTCTCTAACAACCGACTGATGATGATGAAAGCTATCCAGATAAACTTTTAGAAAAATTTTAGCACTATATTATTTAAAGAGTATGTTAGTGAAGTCATCAACTACTAGATCTTGCAATATGGCATCCTCAAGCTTAAGAATTACAATACTTTTAGTACATCAGTCAAATTTGGTTTGTTGAAAGAAACTGTTAGGTTTATTTCTAATTTACTCTACATTTTATTCTGTAAGTGATGTCGATATTTAGTGTAATGTCTGAATGAAACTGTTGATATATGTGTGAAAGGCAATCAGAAAACATTGCCCTTTTCGACTGTGCTTTTTACAGTTAACCATTTTGTTTATTTCTCGACAATGTACATGTACTAATTTGATCAGTTGAGGTCCTATTTTTATTGATAGGAGCAAGGGAGATGATATCATCTCTGGAATATTGACAAACAGATTTCGATGGTAAGTTTTGCTACTGTGCAAAAGGTACAGTCCTTAGTGTGGTATGATGAAATGTGAACTTAATCATACAAAGAAACTTTTGGACTGCATTATATTCTTTGTGTTTGTGTACGTCCATTCGTTGTATATTTTTTTAAAACAGATTTGCTGTTTAATAATAATCTAGTCCCAATTCAACTAAAAATACCAACAGTCATTTTTTTTTTCAACAGGAGAAAGGACAAACTGTCTGCTATAATTCTGTATGGAAAAGCATGCCTGAAGTTGGACAGTCTTGTTGACCAAGTCATACATTATATCTAAATAATACAGAAAATCATGCGTTCCCAATAATTCCATATTCGATTTGAGAAGACATTTGGCATTCGTTTTGATAAATTTCATTGACTTGCATCAAGATATAGGACCTGCTAAATAGAGATCTGTTCCTGTAAGAATAATTTGGATGAATGAGCAAACATAGATTATAAATCATGTTATTCAGTGAGAAAATTAACATTTTATACAAACAGATCAATACAACATCAATCAGGTAATGATCAAATTATTTATAGGTCAACCAGAGAGGGAGAGAGAGAGGGAGAGGGTCTAAAGTCCTCTCTGCATAAACTAGGTCACTCTTTTTAATTCATTAGTAAATCTAACTTATTTCAAGCGATCCTAAAGTAGTAAAGAAAAAGAAAAAAAAAGACTATATTTTTTCTGAGCACTACAATGTACATCTATCTTTGAATAACAAGCACTTGAATGTCATAAATTTCAACACTGGTTTGCATGATTTTGACTAGAATACAAAAATCTCCCTTAGATATTAGAATCAATAATTAATGCATAATAATATTGATTGTATGGACAACTATATTCATATTGTGATTTATAGTTTCCTGACAATGTCATTTAATCTGCGATGAAAATCAACCAGAGCAAAAAAAAAATTGCTTCGATTAAAGACAAAGAAAAGAAAGTTGGACATAGATAAACCATACAGAGCTTAATTTAGCCTTCATAATCATACTGATAATGATATCGATATATTCCCCCGAATTCAATTTCAAAGTTAAAATGTTTGATATTTCAAAGGCCTAATAATACTGCAGAATAACAGCGAATAGACCAGTAAACATACACAATCAAAATATACTGGTTTAACTTTAAAACTGATTAATATCAATCAATAAATGGTAATCAATGTTTAGGATTTAACTCTGAAATATTACTTTTTAAACATTCAGATACAATGCCAGTAGCTAAAACATTTGATTGTTAAATCCCAAAACTCAATGGAAGAAAACAGAATGAAATGATTGTTCCTTTACCAGAATCTTTTAATAATAATGGGTGATAATGCCAACAATTTTAGTCTCAGAAATGCATGCAATCATGTAAAATAAAATCTTTCTGTCTGAATGTACAAGCTCAAAATTTACATATTTCTGACATTTAACCATCCAATAAGAAACATTTAAACCTTGTTGTAAATACATAACAACTCCACATACAAACAAACAGCTTATCCCCTCAATTTTTTTTTTTAACTATTTCAGGAAAGCAGTGAAACTCAAAAAATATAGTTGATAAAATAGCACTACCCTAATTGAAATTCTACACACTATCCGTTCTGTAGATCTGAACAGGTAATTTCCCTTTTTATCTCCAAATACAAAATTAATTAGTTTTTGTCCTTTGACAATTGCTTTAAATAATCTTCTACTGGAGAAAAAAAAACTAGAACACCACAATGAATTCAAGCTTACTTAAAATCTATTCTGATAATAATAATTCCTAATTTATATCAGCTCTAAACAAAACTATTTACCCCAAAGCTAACTTTATACAATCACTTACTTGCTTTAGTCAGTTGATTAAAAGAACCATTAATGTCCTTCGTAATAATACACATTAGCCATTAACAACAATGCTTTGTATTGATTGGAACTATAAGGTGCTGTGGTCCATTACTGCAATCTACACTTCCATAGAACCAATCAGAGCTAATTATCAGCTCATTACAGAAAAAACCTGTGTATTATACATATATTGGTACAACCCATTCGATCAACGATAAATCACTGTATCAACAACATTTAAATACTAGGGTGTGGTCTTGTACATACTCGCATCATCTAGCATCTTTCATTGACTTAACTAAGTTAAAGTAGCTTATATCATGTATACATTTAGAACTACTAACAGTAATGTAACACTTACACTTTTTCATGGCAGCATCAGTAAACTGTCTACCTATTACATAAACTGTGGAGGATATACATATATAGTGTCCATCCCCACTCCTCCATGCATAGAGTGGGGCATTTAATCCCCCCCACCCCTCCAAAAAAGAGAAACATTTTTCACACCTCTCAATTGAACACTAATTAGTTGTTTACCACCATTGAATTGATCGATGCCAAAAGAGACAACTTTTTAAATTTTGTGAAAAGTTTATCTGAGAACTTGATTTTAAGCTAAAGCATCTGGAGATAATAAATAGTGTAGTTCTAAGGGTTTCAGCATTCTCCATTGTTCTTTTTTGGAGAATTCTTTATTGTTTGTTTTTGGTGACAATCAATATTTCTGATGGCCCTGACAGTAAAACAGCTACCCCAGGCACTTTCCCTCATTTTGTGATTGACACTCTGAACTCAAGCAAAGCAGATTTAAGGAAAATGATTAGCAACACCCACAAATCAAAATTAGTTATTTTCCCCATTCAATTTGCATTAGCATATGCCAAATTTTCGTTAGTACTGTATTTAAAATTCCAATAGAATAAAGTTCACATCAAGGGAGAGAGAGAGAGAGAGAGAGAGATGGTGATTAACATCCATTCGACACAAACTAAAACATTTCGGGAATAACATATGGTTTAACTTTATTTCAATTATTCGCTTCCGCATAGGGGTCTTTACCTCGGTGGACCCAGAGAAATTCACAAGGTTGGATAGGCAACCCTACTCCTTGTCTACAACAAGGGATTCGAAACCACGCTAGTTGACTCAATGACAGGTTTTATGATACAGCACGCACATTGCAACTATTCGGCCATCCAAACCCAAGTTCACATCAACCAACAGACATTTACAGATAAATCTTTACTGATAACAATATACTGCAATACCAGGCCAGTACAGCCACTCTGCTGGTGACCTTGACCACAAAGTTATCATAAACCAGGTAACTTTTAGCTTCCGAAATCCAGATCCAATCCTTCATTCCAGTTAGCCATAACGCCACATAACAACAATCTATTTTTCTTTTTACATTTTATACTTTCAATAATAATTATAAGGATCGTAAAAACGGCTTTTCACAATGATTAATCAATCTTATTGACATTTCTAGTGGTTTACCCACAGTAGCATAACAGACCATTTCATTGGCCAATCCCCCAATTCAACCAGAACACTGGTAATATAACAACTCTTCCAGACCTTAGTGTAGTAAAGTAAAACAAAACTTTCAACTATAAAAAACAAAATAGGATCTGTGTTTCAATCAGATTGCCATAATACACTTATGGATGTCATGCAAGATGCGAGGTATGCTCAATTCCTAAAACACCTGATACCACTTCATCCATCAACACAGCATCTTTAATGCTAGGCTGGTGTATTTATCTTCACTTATAAATAGCTTTTGGTATCTTAATTAATCAATAGGGTATTGTTTGGGTGGAGCTCATCTTATTTTTCTAGAAATCGCATTACAGTATACATGTAAACAGTAATCATATCAATATTGGCCTTGACCGAGATGTACTCTCCAAACTAGAAAATAACGACATTAAAACTACATAGATTTACGCTGTTGTTTTTTTTAGCCCACCTGTCTTTATTACCCCAGTCAGAGCAGAACAGTAGGTCATTAAACACCATTTCATTTTTAGCCAACACTAACCAATTATACAAGTAGTTCGCTCAGATAAAGAATATAAAACTAAAGCAATTGAGGAAGTGTTCTGACAAGTTCTTTTACTCCAATGTTTATTTTAAACCAAAAACTTCTGATTCTGAAATTTAAGGCCTAACTATCACCCTAATTCAACTTAAGGAGCAATCGGATTCAAATACATATCTATACTTCGTTTCGTTTTGTATACTTTCGATAGTTAACACTACATGAAGATCTGACCCTATGATGTCAGACATTTAATTAACCAATAAGCTTTGATGTTTCTAGTGGATTACCCACAGTTCCGTCCACCTCACACCAAAAGCTCGCCTTAAACATGCATTATGCAAGAGCTAAATCTGATTATTGCAAGTCTTTATTTAGGCTTCAGATGTCATAGAAATTATAAATTAGATCTTTATTTAAACAACAAGCATAAAATCAACTCTGCAGACCCATGGATGGCTTGGATTCAGCTTGGATTAAAAAAGGATTTCATTGATTGATTTAATTATAAATGGCGTCATGAGAGGAGATTTACCGTTACGTTGACTTCATACTCCTAGATCAAGGCTAAATGATAGAGTGTATAAAGCGAGGTAATAAGGTCAACACGCTGTCGGTATTATAGGCTCTTTTGTCACTTGCGTTTACAGTAAAATTATGGAAATTGATAAACATCGCAGCTAATATTACCCAGTTGAATTGCAGCCCCATAGGATCACCGTTTTCTGTTCGCCTGCTTTGGGAGTTACGTAGGCCTACCCAAAGTACAAGAATACACGCAGGCAAAGGAAGAAGTCGGCTGTAGTATAATTAATTACAATACTGCCTCATTGATTTGGTTTATTCCTCTCAAACTTTAAAATTCTGTTGCCGACTTCCTCTTCCTATTTATATATTAAAAGTCTTAATTCTAATTTGTAGTAGAAAATAAATGTAATACAATTTGAATTGCAAACACGTCACATACAAATAGGTTAATGGTATCACAGTCAATGAAAACATTACTTGATAATTGAGATAATGTAGGTGGAGTTAACGCCTGTCAATCAAATGATCGGGCATCGGTGAACATGGAAATCTATACCATTTCTAGTCAAAAATAACAGTGGGGATTTCTATGTTCAGAATAAAGTAATTTGACAGAAATTTTCAATATATTCTTCTTTCATTGTCTATTTTTGAACTATTATAGCAAGAAAGCTAACTCCTTATAAAAATCTCCCATAATGAATCTTTAACAGACCGTTTCATTGGCTAATCAGCCACATCATCCAGAACATGTCAATGATAACAACTCTCCTAGATCCTAGTGTAGTAAAGACCAACAAAACTTAACGTAATGTGTGTTTTAATCAGATTGTTTAAGGAGTTTACACAGCTAACATGGCAGGGAAATCCATATCTATCTGGGATTTTTATCATCCAATTAAATCGCTCATGGAGTTCTATTAATGGAAGTCGTAATTGGGCTCTTTCAGTTTATGGAAACAACTGATATACATAACATGGGTCCCTCTCTTTTTGATTTGTAGTCTTCCCTTTAAATGTATTAAAAGCTTGTGAATTGATTCTTTGCATCCTGCCTACTCCAACAATGTTTTTGAGTAGCCAGGTTCATCACACAATTAATTTTATCTGCAAATAGTTTACTGATAATCACACCAGTAGATGGAAAGTAGCGGTTATAAACTACATCTGACACCACAACGTTGGAAAATATCAACTCAAAGTATTTCAAAATCGTTCTTCATTATTTACCTTCAAACAGTATTTGGGGATTTTGGTTTAATTCTTTTGAATACGTCCACAAGTTTTAAAATACAACAATTTGCACGTTAAAATAAAAATAAATTTCCACTCCAGTTCACTACATGTATGTGACCGCTCTAAAAATCATTTTATACATTCAAAAGAACCCTTAATCAAGAACTGATCTAGGTCAGGGAATCAACTCTGATATACAGGCACACAAGGGGAAATTACACCTGTCTTCTACGAATTCCAACTGCAAAGTGTTCTTTATATATAAATTATAAATCAACCTGTACACAGGACTTTGATTTTCATCCTATTCACACCTTTCCTTACAGGAAGGTTTGGATGGCCGAATGATTAGCACTAGCATGCTGTACCTTAAAGCCTGTCATTGAGTCAACTTGTGTGGTTTCGAAATCCCCGGTTGTACGTGACAAAGAGTAGGGTCGATTGTCCATTCTCATGTGTTTTCTCCAGGTACTCCGCTTTCCTCCTACAGCTAAAGAAGACCCCTACACGCAAGCGAATTATTGAAAAAAAAATCAAACCATGTTAGTCCCAAAATTACATAGTTTGTGTCGAATGGATGTTAAACTCTCTTCTCTCTCTCTCTACCTTGCCATACCCTCCATTATACACCAATGATATGAGGGGAGGAACCATGTGTGGTATAAATAACAAATCTAAAGTGTACAGGTTGGTCCACATTTTTGCCTACTATCTAAGTAGCTAACAAATTTCTATTGTTCCTGAAAATGGATAGAGAGAAAAAAGTATAAACAGACTTACCTGGGAATTTTAAACAGAGCCCTCCTAGGATCTACATCTGACAAGGGAGGAGAGGAATCAGCTAACTCTATGGCAGTGATACCTAGTGACCATATATCACATCGTACATCATAACTATATTCTATCTGATTTTCACAAGCTATCACCTATATAACCAAATATAAAACTTAATATAATGAACCTGATTCACATCAAAATCATCTTGAGTTCAAAGTTTGCCATGCTTTGATCAATCAAAATAAAATCTATGGCGCCAAAGGCAAAATTAATTCTAATGTTTCAAGATAATCATTTTTTAAGTACAAAACAGTTATTAAGATATTAGTTTGAAATATTGAGCTATATAAATGAAATGAATGATTATAAAAGGCAGATTTCTGATAATATAAACACCCACAAGAACAAGACCGACGAAGAACAGGAGCACTTCTGTTTTGATTTTGACATATAATGTATGATTAATAGATAGACAGAAAATGAAAACAATTAGAAAGTTGTACAAACAACATTCCAGACAACATATAATTATTTTCTATACAGTAAATAAACCACAGTATTGATTGTTTGCCAATATAAATTTTCAATTATCTCAAAAATTGATTGAACAAATTTTGTATAAACAACCAATAAAATCTGTATAATATCAGATACATTGGTATGTCAATTAGAACTGAATGTGTATGTTCATGTAAAGTATTAAAGGGACAACATGTCAGAGTAAACATGAAATACAGAGAAAGAGACTTGAGTGTGACATGCAAGCAACATTGATCAAATCATCTTGTGACTAAAATATGTGTCTTTAAAAGTTTAAACAGATTACATCATTTGTTGGACATAACATAAACTAATGTAGTGTATATCATTCATATTTTCTGTTCCAATATTGACACCTGGAGTAGCATGTAATCTCTTCCGATATTGACACGAGGAGTCAAATGTCATCTGTTCCGATATTGACACCAGGAGTTGAATGTCATCTGATCTGATATTGACACGAGGAGTTGATGTCATCTGTTCCGATATTGACACAGAATAGAGTTGCAGAAAGTCTATTTATATTTAGTAAATGATCCTCATGAATTCATTTATCACTGTGATATTATCTATATTTCTTTAATAATTAAACAACATTTAATTCACATGTCCCTACTGAAGCACACAACTCGAATGAGGTTAACTGAGGTCAGTGGTATCACAAACAACTACTTACATCAGAAAAATTGGGAGAATTAACACGATCACAGTTATTTTCCTCAACTGAATCACCGTCAAAAGATACCAAAACTCAACCTACCTCTGGTGCCATCCAATATGGTGTTCCTACATGTGTTTTTCGTCGACCTAATTTATCATCTAAATGACCGGATACACCTATACATAATTCACAAATACATAATTAATATAATTTTTCAAATTATAAATGAAAACATTCAACAAAGCACTGCATTTATCTTATTATGTTCGTAGCAATGTGTATCATCCAGTATCATCTATGATTGTTAGTAACATTTATCACGTTCGCAAACTTGATAAATGAGCAAACGCCCCATTTCTGGATTCATTCCATTTTTTCTATAGAGCTACTTCCTGTTACCAGGTTAAATTTTTTATGTACGGTAATTGAATTTGGAAATAAAAACAGGTTATGCTGCCCTTTTTAAGTTACATAGGATTATCTGAGAAATAGAGTATGTTTTTATATAGCCTAAGATCTTACTTCAGTGAATGGCATTTGTAAAAAAAATTACAAATAGGGTAAGACTGAAACTGAAAGGGGATGCCAGCTCATGTAAAATACTGATATATGATAAGTATGTATAATTTGAAATAACACTGCTTATATAATACTGTAGTTCAAATCATCTTACCAAAATCTAAAAGTTTTACTTTTCCTTTGTCTGTTAATAAAATATTATTTCCTTTAACATCTCGATGCATGACTTTATTGTCATGTAAATACTTTAAAACCTGTACAATACAACAAAAGCTAATGTAAACAATTAAGAATTTTGACGAAAATTTAATTCAAAATTTCTTGAGAAAAAAATGGTGCTCAATCAATTCCAAATAAACAGGGTCTTCGGTTTCTTACTCTCCGTCAGCCGACATTGATCAAAAATGGTTTTGGATTTAATGTCTGCCATGTGAGGTAGGAGAACCGCGCCAAGACAGCAGCAATTCTATATACTCCTCTCACCAATTCCAAGAATCAAGGGCTCTTTTTTACATGTCCATATATGGGTGATCTCTGTTTTTCGTTCCAGCACTCAGAGTACTCAGTCTCTGTCAGTCTAACAGGAGTCAATCAACGTGAAAGCATGCTTGAATGATCTTGACCGTTCAGCTATATGCCGACGACCCTATTGTCACAAAAGCTATTTCAGACTTCTAGTAGTTGTTGTCATGCTATCCAACTTCTATAATACGCAATTTTTTATCACTTATATTTCATAACATTTCTCACCGATAAAGTTTCTTTTAATATATGAGCAATAGTTTTTTCATCCAGCTTCTTTCCCAGCTTTTTCAAATCTTTAGATATATCTGTCACTGCTCCTCCTCCACATAACTTAAAAATTAAAAAATGAATGCACCAGTTATTAAGTGTACGATTAACTATTAAAATAGCATTATGCAAGAGCAAAATCTGCTTATTACAGGTCTTTCTTTAGGCCTGATATGTTATCTAAATAATCAATTAGACATTAATAAACTCTTGATCTCAAGGCTAGCCTTCGATGTTGGCGGATTAAATTCCTATATGCCGCTTAAGGGCCATTGATAATTAAATCAATCAAGTGGATAATCGAGACTATGCTGTTTATATTAATGATTTTATTAATGATGACCGAGGCTATGTGAATATTTCACTCGCTTCGTTCTCGACTAATAGTGGATCAATTTGACTGAAGTTTTCAGCAAATTACCTTTACACTAGGTAGTTTTTAACTATTATAGTGAATAGTGAGAACTGCCATCTCTTTATCTTATTTCCCATAATGTATCTTTAAATAAGGTATGTGGATGTTTTATTTATTTATATAAAAGATAAGATTGGCTGACAGATAAGAACTGATGAAATCATGTCAATAAATTTCAAACAGTATTCTATTTATTCTTTTACAATAAATACCATTTAAAATGTGTAGGCAAAATAAAAAAAAAATTTGAAAAAGAAAGGCTTTGCAATTGTTCCTTGGACATGCATGTTAGACAGGTTTTTAAGTACCGGTAACTCATTTAAGGAGCTTTACTGTTCTATTGCATGAGTGTGACTTGATAATCACCGGTTGGGAAAATTTTGAAGTGGAAGCCCTGATCATGACGATCACTTACCACTATAATTTGGCAAGTACGGACATGGATATCCAGGAGTTTATCTATATGTCCATCCCAAAATAGAAAGATAGGCAGGATACGCCCACATTTTCGAGAGATGGACAGAGAACAAGCAATACCGAAAGTGATTTTTCCTACATCTTTACGTCCTGTATTTCATACTGTATTGGGAGCAGCCATTTAGTTGGTCAGTTCCAGTCTGATATTAATGAAACTCGAAACCGACAATGATTATGGTGTGACGGTACACAACCTAGAAATGTGACTTTTCATCAAAATCGGATAAGAATTGTGACCTGTAGCGAGTCCACAACCATGATATACCATATTTTTACACTATTCGCGTACAAACGGCGACCATTTCGTCCGGCAATTTTGGTACGATTTTCACGAAATTAGAACTCAACCTTCCTCATCAAAATCGAATTAAAATTGTGACCTATACAGGGTCCACAACCATGATATATCATTTTTTTAACAGTATTTGCGTACAAACGGCGGCCATTTTGTCTGTCAATTTTGGTCCGATTTTCCTGAAATTCAAACTCAACCTTCCTTACAGTGCAACGGTGATATAATCAAACGTTTTTTTAAATTGTATAATAATTGTGACCTCCAGACGGACCACAAGCTAAAGAAAGGGGGATTTTGCGTATAACCAGGGGCCATAATTCAGGAAGTTACGATCCGATATGCGCAAATATTGAAAAGAACCAAGATCTTTGGGTTATAACCATGAATTTCAAGTTTCATCAAAATCGAATTAAAATTTTGACCTTTACAGGGTCCACAACCTTGATATACCATTTTTTAACAGTATTCGCGTACAAAAGGCAGCCATTTTGTATGACAATTTTGGTCTGATTTTCCCGAAATTTGAACTCAACCTTCCTTACGGTGTAACGGTAATATAATCAAATGTTTTTTTAAATCTGATAATAATTGTGACCTCCAAGCTAAAAAAAAGGCGATTTTGCGTATAATCAGGGGCCATAATTCAGGAAGTTACGATCCGATATGCGCAAATATCGAAAGGAAGCAAGATCTTTGGGTTATAACCATGAATTTCAAATTTCATCAAAATCGAATCAAAATTGTGACCTCCACAGGGTCCACAACCTTGATATACCATTTTTTAACAGTATTCGCATACAAACGGCGGCCATTTTGTATGGCAATTTTCGTCCGATTTTCCCGAAATCCGAACTCAACCATCTTTAGGGTGTGACGGTAATATAATCAACAATTTTTAAATCGAATAATAATTGTGACCTCCAAGCTAAAAAAAAGGCGATTTTGCGTATAATCAGGGGCCATAATTCAGGAAGTTACGATCCGATATGCGCAAATATCGAAAGGAAGCAAGATCTTTGGGTTATAACCATGAATTTCAAGTTTCATCAAAATCGAATCAAAATTGTGACCTCCACAGGGTCCACAACCTTGATATACCATTTTTTAACAGTATTCGCGTACAAACGGCGTCCATTTTGTATGGCAATTTTCGTCCGATTTTCCCGAAATTCGAACTCAACCTTCCTTAGGGTGTAACGGTGATATAATCAAACGGTTTTTTAAATCGAATAATAATTGTGACCTCCAGAGGGACCACAAGCTAAAAAGGGTGATTTTTCGGACAATCAGGGGCCATAATTCAGGAAATTACAGTACGTAAGCCGCAAATATCGAAAGGAACCAAGATCTTTGGGTTACAAACATGCATGTCAAGTTTCATCAAAATCGGTTCAAAATTGTGACCTCTATAGGGTCCACAAGCTAAAAACGTGATTTTTCGTACAATCAGGGGCCATAATCCATGAAGTTTTGATCCGATACATGCCAATATCGAAAGCAGCCGAGAACTTTTGGGGATAAACCTATATTTCAAGTTTCGTCAAAATCGGATAAGAATTGTGACCTGTAGAGAGTCCACAAACAAATTGTGGACGGACGGACGTCCGGACGGACAGGGGCGACGACATAATACGTCCACATGAAAATGTGGGCGTATAAAAAGGAAAGAAGTCTTCAAAAGAGCATCATCGTAGAGCTTCAGATAGTTACAGTAGTGTGATAGAAGACTGAGACTTTCACTCATTATTTACCAGTTTTATTCAATAGTAAAATATTTCTGAGACTGTCTCTTTTAACTCATCAACGGATCTTATCACTAAATATTATAGTTTTAAAACTAGTATTTAGGAATTTATTGTTACTATTTTGAATCAAATATTTTAAATGAGCACTAAAAACAAATGACTGAAATTTAAGAAAAAATTGATATGAGCTAACAAAAAATCATAACGACCTTATTATAAATAAGATGATAAAAAAACAAAATAGGACTTTTATAGTTTATAAATCATACAAAAGAAAGTAATTATACAAACCTCCATGACAAACCATAACTGATCTTCACCTAAATCAACAGTTTTCAAATAAAGACCATAAAAATCAGGAATATTTGGATGATGACTGAGATCTCGAAACACAAGATATTCTTCTTCCAATTCTTCTATAACTTCATGCAGAGATTCTAATATTTTTACAGCTGCTATCTGACCTAATTTCAAAAATATATAAAAGTTATCAGATTTCTCATGTACATGGTTTTATTCATGCAGATAATTAGCTCGTAATTGACTTAAGCATGGACATTGCTTTTTCTTACTTGAGCCGAAGCTCTGGCCATGATTATGGTGGCACAGATCCCAATTAATTTCCAGTGTTACTGAGTTAAATATAATTCATACCATCTTACCCTTAGCACAAATATGGTACTGCTGAATCTCTATGAGATAAATATCATGGGAGAATATAGTTTACACCTCTCAGCAGCTTGGGATGTTTTTACATACTTTTGGATCGTGGAACTGGTTTTTCGATCCATCAAGTAAAAAGAGACGTTGAAACAAAGTAGGAACAGCACTTAAACCAAAAGGGACTCCCATTATGTCAACCATTCAGAAATAGTTAAAATATCATACATACATGTACATTACAGAATAATTAGTCATATTTACCTGTTTCTGGATTTTTAGCCGTGTATACCTCCCCATATGTCCCCTCACCCACAATATCTTGTAATATCCACACATTTTCAGGATTAGGTAGATTTTTAAACTGTATTATTTTACTGTACTGACTGTACACCTTTAACATGATTCTACTTGATGAACATCATAATACTGCAACATAAAATATATCAGTATTTTTAGGAAAGTACATGTATTATTGTTATCTGTACTTTACGAAGCTACATGAAACATTAGTATCAAGAGGACTGGCATTTCAAGTATCTGGTTGTCATTTGAAGGATTTTTAATCCCTTTAAAACAACAATCATGAAGTCTCTAAAAGGAATATCAGTCCTCAATCCTGTTCAGTATTTGATATAATGATTTCAAACTTTTTCAACACTTTGCTTCCTCTGCAGATGATATCAACAGGATACGGTCAAAACAAGTCAAATGCCAACTAACATCTTTTTATTTGTCTCTTGATATTTAAATTATTCTTAATTAAATCATCAATTATCAATTTAAATATACATTATAGCATGGTTTAGGTGGTGAAAAATTAAATAATGTCTGGAAAATGCAAATACATGAAACTCAGTGGCTTTACATTCATTTATTTTCTTATACACACACATACACCTAAATACATGTAGATAAACGGTCTTTCAAAATTTCACACAATTATATTTCAGTCTAATACAAAAAATAGAAAAGTGCCTGCCAAATCCACACACCCTTCCAGTAAACAGTATTATAACAGCCCTCACCAAAGGCCCTATTTTAATTTGATCTGTCATTAATACCAGTAGACAAAAAAAAACATACATGACCACAGCCTTTGTAATCAATTCAAACAAATGTAACAGCTAGGATAATATATCACAATGAAATTGAAATAAACATATAAATTTTTCAGACCACACATTGTAAAATATGCCGGTAAGCTCCACATAAAGCAATTCAAATGAAATTACATATAACAATAATAATAACTACAAATTGCATATAATAATAACTACAAATTCATATGTATATTATTACATATAATTAAGCAGAACATACAATTGAATTACATGACTGTATGTCAGCCATGTGTAATTGTATACCTTAAAATCAACTTAATTACAAGAAAATGGTGTAAAACTCATTTTAATATCACAGACAAGTAAATAAACTGTTGAACCAACGATCCAGCTCTTTAATGATCCGATGTCTTTATGTAAGCCCAAGTGTCACGCAATATCTTTCTTAGATTTTAACATTGATTTCTCTTCACGAGATATCATGGAACCAGAGATTCAGCTTTACAGACCCTGATCAATAAAAGTTGACACAATTTCAGCAGACAGACAAATTATACAGGAACAGAGAGACACACAGAGAGTTTGCACTTGCATACATATTCACATCATTATTTCAATCAATAACTAACTATTTTTTCATAATTGAAATTATCACTGATATGAAAACCTAATTATAAGTTCAAAAGGAATTTTGAACACTATTTTGACGTTTGACAGTCAATTATTTTACAACCAAAATCAGTACTAATAATGAAGAAAATATTCCTGGTTCACTGGTTCAGTAGAGATACTTTTTCTATCTCTAGCATTTGTTATATCTTTTTATATATTTTATTCAGATTTATCTCTTGGAATGGAAGAAAAAAAAAACCCAATGTCATGTCAATAAGCTACAAAGCATCACAATATCATAGGTTCCTCCCTGAAGTAGTACCATAAGCAACAAACAACACTTATAAATTTCATGTCCACAAGATAATATATAATATAGTCACTACACTGTGCATGTAGATCAACCACAACTAAACAGTGGTATTTATAATTATATACATGTACATGTATCCGGTATCCCATTAATTTTGACTCTCAAATCATGTTGGGGACCACTGTGGGAGTAAAGAAAACCTTCAAGCAACAATATTAAATAGTTTCAAGTTCTGCTCTTGCCAGACAAAGGAGAATGATGCCTATTTATATATCCCCCATATATATAACTCCTAAAGTAATAATTTATTGCAGATGGCTGGTCGTATCGGACACAATGTCCAGAACAATTGAAGTTGTACCTGACATTTTAAACCATCATCAGTCGTGTATTAAAAATATTAATAAAACACAGATAAAAAACAAACTGTACCAGACTGGCAACAGACGAATTGTGCCAAAGTTTGAAGGGAGCTAAGTGAGTAAGACGTTGGCTCGATAACCTTGAGGTACCGTGTTTGATCCCTTCTTTGGCCGAGAAAGTTTCCGGCGCAGGACTGGGGGCCTGGGAAGGGACAGCAAATAGTCGATCGGTGGAATGGAAAACCGAGGTCACATTGGCATGCGTATAAAATACCCCTTTGCAGTTGGAATTCATAAGAGAAGGCCATAACACACTGTCCACGTACAAATTTCCCTCATCGAACACTGTTTGGTGTATGCCCGGTCGAAGCAGAACCGTTGGACGTTTAACCATGTACCATAAACCCCCATTTCATTTCATTTCCAAAGTCAGAATTTATGTCTGACAATAACTGTGACAGGTTGCTTATTTCCAAGTTTCATTTATATATATGGTCTGTAATATATATATATATATATATATATATATATATATATATTACAGACCTTATACTGCTATACCTATATAGTATAAGAAACATAAACAGAGCAATGGCCTCACTTAACATCACCTAGATGTAGCTAAATAATTCAGACGATTTAATTTACTGGGAAATGATCACACACAGATCAAATGGAAAAATAATAGAAATAACTCTCTCAACAAGAATGAAATTTCAGCAGGTATAAAACGTGCATTCCTAAATCAGGCATTATTATATATGTCACTCCAATATTTGTAAAATGTCCATCAATCAAACACCATAAAAAGTATTGATCTTTAATCTATTAAACTCTATGATTGATCATAAATCAATGATAAATTGTAAAAAAAGAGGCATTAACACTTTCATTATCAAAGTTATATGTCTACAGAATGGAGCAACACCTAACATTGAAGAGTTCTCCACTCTTCCCAACCATAACTTCAATTTTTGATTAGTAATCCAAGATGCTGTTATACACACAAATTAAAACTCTACCTCAAAGTCATGCTCGCTGATGATTCTAGCAGCCAATCTACTTAAAGAATGTCTCGTTGAACTGGCACCAAGTAACTCATCACTTCAGTCTGGGATAGTTCTACGTGGATTTACATGTAAGTTTGCTGTAGTAAAACCATTCTTAAAGAAGACGGAATTGCCGGGATTATATCATCAGAATATTGTGTAAAAATACAGACCTACATGTATGACTAATTCAACCAAAACATTGTAACGTATTGTTGCTGCTCAGTTGTGTTCTTATCTGTTTGAACATGATTTGTCTGGAAGATGCCAGTCCATGTATCGTGCAAACCACAATACTGGGGCTGCTTTAGTTAAAGTTCAAAATGATATCATGGCTGCTTTAAATTCTCAGGAGAATGTAATAATGGTAACGCTTGTCCTATCGGCAGCATTCGACACAATAGACCATTCTGTGTGATTGCTTCGTCTTGAATTTCGCTTTGGTTTAACTGGCAATGCTCTGGAGAGTTTCAGATCATACAGAAAGAACCCAGACAATCGGACCACTCTCTTCAAAACTGCTTTTTGTTACCTTAGGACCAATTTTGTTTATGTTATATGCCAGCCCACTTGATGAAGACAATTTTGTTTGCCTTTATCTTGAATTTATGTTGCATGCTGATGATTCTCAGCTGTATCTTGCATGTAATAATAATACATCTGAGGTACCTTAAATATGATTGTATTTTCATTTTATGTTTCATCTTTTGCGCTACATTTTACCTTTTATTTTATAATTCTATGTATCATTCTTTTCTATATCATTCTTGCCCTCCCATAAATCTGGTCTGTCCTCTGTTTTCCACCCACACCATTAACTTAAAACTTATTGTACCATCTATCCAACAAAGAAAGCTAAAAATCTGGGATAATATATGATGGACAAAACATGCTCCCCGCAAATTATCCTGACTATAAGAAAGGTTTACATGCAGATGAAACATATATCTCAAAATACAAAAATATCTAAGCGACAACATTTGCACAGAAGTGTCATCCCTAGTGCTATCTCAACTGGATTATGCAAACGGACTGCTAGCAGGAGCACCAAAATATTGCTTAAAACGCCTACAAGTTTCTCAAAATAATGCAGCTCGTTTAGTCACTTGTTCTAAAAAATCGGATCATATCACCAATAAACTTGTGCAACTCCATTGGTTGCCTATTGAAGCTAGAATTGAGTATAAAATTCTGACAACTATCCATAAAGCCTTAAAATGCCTACAAGTTTCTCAAAACAATGCAGCTCGTTGAGTCACTTTTTCTAGAAAATCGGATCACATCACCAATAAACTTGTGCAACCCCATTGGTTGCCTATTGAAGCTAGAGCTGACTATAAAATTCTGACAACTATCCATAAAGCCTTGTTTTCTGATACTGCACAACAGTATACGTGTAAACTTTTTTCATTCAATACACCCTTGCAACAGAACTTGCAATCTTCAGCAGATAAAACATTGATTTCGGTTCCCAGATATAATAAATTGTATGGAAAATACTTTTTACCAGTTCACGGTGCATATTTATGGAATGAGCTTCCTCAACAGATGTACTCGGCAATTTTATTTTCAAGTTTTAAGACAATACCAAAAACGCATCTGTTTTTACCAATTATCTAGGAAAGAACGATTAGTTGACATTATTTTTTATGTTGACAATCTGTTCCTGATACTGTAAGACTACATTTCCGAATGTTTATTTTTCAAAATTTTTTGAGCAAGGTCCCCCCAAAACCCTCTGTAAGGGCTCACTACTTTGGCACTCGTCAAAGTTTGCAAGTCCGTACGTTTGACACTTTTCACTCTGATTGGATAAACTTGTGGTCAGGTGACAAACAGTATCTGGTCAGATCTATTAATCAGTGCTTTAACAAAATACTGCCACACTGCATTTGCCACCTCTAACCACTAGTGGCTGTCGCTGCCACTGAGGTCATAAAACCTCATTTCATTTCATTATTACGCTCGGGTAGGATTACATACCAGTATATTCTTAACTATAGATCGGGTGTGGCAGAAAGGTAATTTAAATAACAATAACCAATCGTTCTTATTGAATTCTAAGATGATCGGATCTTTCAGAATCGACTATGGCAAAATCTTATCTAGACTAGAGACACACAGGGTCCACATATGAGGTTTCTTATCCTGCATATACCGTGTTATTTCGATATATTATGTGGATAATTTTTCCTGGACGCAGTGCTATACCCTAATCTTATATTGAATTTCATTTGTCAAAGGCTCTTCTATGTGCATACCAAACATGTAGCCTATGCTCCGGAACTTGACGCTGTCCCTTGACAGGCTTTCTATTTTGAACCACTGACATGAGGAAACCATACTGGAAAATCCCAAAGAAATATTTCAGCCAACAATGGGATCAAACCGATGATATGTAGGCCTACCTCCTGGTTAGGCTAATGTCTATAGCCTAGAGCCAGTACAACTATGCCATCCCCCTCCCTGCTAAAATATAATTTAGGGCCCAGGCTCAGATAATGTCTCATGAAAATGGTTAATCAAAAAGTCAAAGTTCAAAATTTGAACTAAAGACAGGAAGTGAAAACTAACCCTTTTACAATAACACTAAACAAAAGAAAAGGTGACATTTATTTCATTTATTGATTGCTGTGATTGTGAGACTGTCAAATTTCGTTAAATTAACCCATCCCAATCCAATGTGACAATGTATCCCAAATTTTTACCTGGTGTGAAGAGAGACTGTAACTTCTGATTTTACACTGTTGAATGTAATGAGTGGTGTTTGTCTGTGATTCCACTATAATGAGTTTTTTCTGGTGGGTAACTAGTAATTAAGGGGATTTTAGCATGTACAATAAATGACAGACAAAGTTTATGTAAACTAAAAGTGTAAGTTTGTGTACATGATGACGTCAGAAACGCCCTCTTGCGGTATAACCAAAACCTGGTTAAGGGGAGGCAACTTTATTTTCGCAACCCCAAAGAACTGGTCCTGAGTTCACAAAGTATTCTCAGACATAGGTTGAGACTCAGACTTAAGTTGAGAATTTGCTCAACTTTCAATCAGTGTTTATGAGAAATATCTTTGATCCAGAAAAACAAAATTTTGCACAGAGTTTCTTATCGATGTATTTAATACATAAAAACAACAACATTATTATAAAAAAAGGGCTATATTTTAGCTAAAATAAGCTGAGGAAATTTGAGTAAATTCTCAACTTAAGTCTGAGGATGCTTTGTGAACTTGTGCCCTGGTCTCAGATAGATAGTAACATGAATGCGCGAAATAAAATGAAATGGGGTTTAACATCCAACTTTTCTCTACTGACTGGGCAAGTGAAGATGAGCATGCCATGCAGGCTCTTAATATATCGAATTCCAACTGTCAAAGGTTCTTTGAAGTGTACACGGGATCTCGCGATTTTTTGGCCATCCGTAGGACAATTACATCCGTATTACACGACCACCATACGGGATCTTCTTCTCATCGGATCACCAGATGTGACCAGAGGATCGGTGGGTGGGTGGTAGTTACTATAGGCCCTACTTGCAACTTTTAACTGTGCCTGGAGTAAGGCGGAAGACACCAGGAGACAGAAGACATCAGTAGTGGAACCATTTCTAGGTGGGTGGGTAAAGTGGGGGACATGGATAAGGAGCAACCCCTTACGATTTGCGGAGCCCCGGGTTCTAACCTGAATCAACGCAAAATTACACCTGGAATTTTTCTTACTAAATTTTTTCGATCATTTCAATTTTATCACTCAATATCAGTTGCAGTTGGCGTGTTTGGTACCAAACACTTTCTATGACTATGTGGTAATATGTTTGAATGACAAAATTTAATAACAAAGGTGGCTTATCCTCGTTGTAGCCACGTTGACTTGACAGATTTATAAATGACTTAAGTAACACTGACACCTGCTCAACATGCTTGTTGTTATTACACGGAAAACCCATCCCACTTCTCTATATAATTTCTACTGAAATTAGCGTAAGCCAGCAAAAGTGTGCAATAACATTTAAAATGTCTAGTTGTTGCACAGTTACGCCCCAGTGACTAAAACAATCTGCTTACCGAATGTACCGTACTATGTGATTTTTATACGTCCACATTCATAATGTGAACGTATTATGCCGTCGCCCCTGTCTGTGTGTGTGTGTGTATGTATGTATGTGTGTGTGTGTCTGTGGTTCGCCTACAGGCCGCAATTCTTCATGGATTTTCTTCAAACTTCGTATACTTATTCCTTATACCCCAAGGAAGATCCCTATTGTTTTTGGGGCATGCCCGACCCCCAGGGGCCGAGCCACGCCCATTTCTAGTATTTGTTTGTTTGTCGTCTACAGGCCACATTTCTTAACTTATAATTTTGAAACTTAGCATACACATTCTTTGTACCCTAAGGAACATCCCTATCGCTTGGGGTGTATGCCCCACCCCCAGGGGCAGAGCCACGCCCATTTTCTTTTCGTGTGTCTTTGTGTCGCCTACAGGGCGCAATTCTTACTGGATTTTCTTCAAACTTGGTATACGTATTCCTTATACCCTAAGGAAGATCTCTATTGTTTTTGGTGCATGCCCGACCCCCAGGGACAGAGCCACGCCCATTTCTAGTAGGTATTTGTTTGTCGTCTACAGGCCACATTTCTTAACTTATAATTTTGAAACTTAGCATACACATTCTTTGTACCCTAAGGAACATCCCTATCATTTGGGGTGCATGCCCAACCCCCTGGGGCAGAGCCACACCCATTTTCTTATCGCGTGTCTTTGTGTCGCCTACAGGCCGCAATTCTTATTGGATTTTCTTTAAAACTTTGTATACTTACTCTTTATACTCTAAGGATGATCCCTATCGTTTGGGGTGCATGCCCGACCCCCAATGGCAGAGCCACGCCCATTCCTTGTATTTATTTGTTTGTCGTCTACAAGCCACATTTCTTAACGTATCATCTTGAAACTTTGAATGATTATGCTTTGTACCCTAAGGAACATTTCTATCATTTGGGGTGCATGCCCAACCCCCAGGGGCAGAGTCACGCCCATTTTCTTTTTGTGTGTCGCCTACAGGCCACAATTCTTAATCGGTCATCTTGAAACTTAAAATACTTATTCCTTATACCCTAAGGATGACCCCTTTTGTTTTGGGTGCATGCCCGACCCCCATGGGACAGCAACACCCATTTGGTTTATGTATTCCTTATAGCCTGAGGGCGTCCACTATTGATTTTGATGAATGCCCCGACCCCCAGGGGCAGAGCCACGCCCACTTTTTGCCTTTAGTGTTAGGAAGGCACAATTCTGAATGGATTATCTTGGTATAGTTATTCCGTATACTCTAAGGACGGCAACTATTAATGTTGGTGCACGACCCTCAACGCTAAACAAACCAAACGCCTAGCCTTTTTGACAAAGTACCATATCAATCAAAGTAGGAATGTGGACGTATATTTTAGCGTTAGCGTTATGTTTACAATATTTCATTTGTTTTTTTTTCCTTTCAACAAACGAATTGTGGCCGTATATTGTCGTCGCCCCTGTCAATCCGGACGTCCGTCCGTCCGTCCACAATTTGTTTGTTGATTCGCTACAGGTCACAATTCTTATCAAATTTTGACGAAACTTGAAATATAGATTTATCCCCATAATACCACGACGGCTTTCGATATTGGCATGTATCGGATCGAAACTTCGTGGATTATGGCCCCTGATTGTACGAAAAATCACGTGTTTAGCTTGTGGACCCCATAGAGGTCACAATTTTGAACCGATTTTCATGAATTAGTGTGTTATTATTATATTGTTCAACAAACAATTCAGCTCTGTGCCGATTTTGCGGCAACACCATGAATTTGAAGCTTAACATTTAAACCTTCTCATTCAACTTTCCTTAATCCACTTTATTTCTTTCAACCAACACTGACAGACGGGTGGCGTAGTTGGCGCTAATTCAGATTGGTGTTCGCCATTACCGTAGGCAAGGGCTGACACTTTGTCATTTTAATAAATAGATATTTAATCAAAATATATTAATTCATTAATTACATGAGACAACAACTTGATAAACAATAGTGGTCTTTACAAAAATCTATTTAAAAATATATTCTGCTAACATTAATGTTTACCATCATTTATGATATAGACATATCGATAGTCTGGCATATACATAGCTTTAGATCATAATGTCAAATTCTACATACAAGGAGACGAATTTCGCCTGTCAAACGTGGGTTTTCTTGTGGTCCTCCAGCCCCCCCCCATCCCTAACACACAAACACCCAAATACCAATAGGCGCTTGTAAAATAGCACCATATGTTAGTCATGAAATGGCTAATTTTCTTTTACAAAATTTCATTGACACTTTTATACAATCATTGCTGACATATCCCATATACAAGAACTTTCTTACGTTTGCTTTGTGCGAACAGTGCATTATATTATTATTTGATGTACATTAAGCATTACTTTTAATTAGCAAATACTAATGTATAAACTACAAAAGTATCGATAAGCAGTAGAGTGATCAGTAACTATCGATTAGCCCATACTATTATACCAATAATAACACATACAATAAGTATAAGTAAAAGGTAGGGCCAAAATGCCATGACGAAACAATATATAAGAACAATACAACACAAGATCTGTCCTAACGTCATTTTATTTTCGGGTTCATTTTCTCTCTCATATACTATCACGTTTCCATATTCTATCATGGTTCCATGAGGCATGCCAACTCTTCCAAGTCGACGATTATAGGGGTTATCCACATAATTGCGGTAAGATGGAAAATAAATGTAGTTCCAAAAGTACCGTGGACGAGGTTGAATATCTACAACAATAAAAGAGAATGTGATTAGTACATGTAGCTTGTAATTCTATTTCAGTGGCTGATTTTGGGCAGAGGGCATCCTACAAAGGTATTAAGTCAAAAGAAATATAATTAAATGCAATGTGTTATAACGTACCACTGCTGCAAGTGGGTTAATTATACACCATCCTATGTGCTAAATGAGGGTAATTCAGCCCGCAGAGCAGCGCTACGGCCTACTCCAATATCAAATTCCAACAACCAAATGTTAGATACACACGTGTATACGGCACCTCCAGGTTAGTGAGCCAATGTCTTACCAGGGCAAAAAAAAGGGGGGGGGGTCTCGGGGGTGCTGTACAATTGACGGACAATGTATATCTATAGTCAACTTTTAGTTATCATGGGGGAGGGGCGAAACTTTTTGTAGAGGGGGGGGGGTGTATCTTACCCATGGAGCCATCGTTGCTCCAATCATGGAGGAGAGAGAGAGGGGTTTAACGTCCACTTGACAAAAATAGGTCATTTCGGGACTAACTTGGTTCAATTTTTCTTCTACAATTCGCTTGCAAGATTGTAGTCATTGAACTGACTGTTCAATAAAAAGAAAGATGTACAGAACCCGAAACGAAATATAGATCTGATTTCAATTAGATTGTACAGAACCCCACGAGAGAAAGAAGGTGAAATATAACACATTGTTGATTGGGTGTCTATTTAATATACTAAAGGGAAAGTGTTCGTCCCAACGCGGCTAAGTAGTCGTGGGTTCGATCCTGGCTTAAACATACGTTTTGCGGACCTTTCAGCCGATTATGCAAAACATTATTCGATACTGTATATATATTCAACAAAATCGGATTTAACGTCCTACTGTTCTGCTTATTGCAATGGAAACAGTGGGAGGCATGACACGCTTGATGTAATGTTACACGTGGCCAGAGTGAGAATAACCGACGTGGCCACTATTTGATAATATACCCTTCGGCTCTAAAGTTAAATGAACCAAATTATTCAGCGTCCTTTATCTTTTTTTTTTTTTTTTTTTTTTTTGAAATTCATAGAAATTCTTTCGGTGCCTAAAATTTATAATCCCAAATGCCCAGAGTTGACTGTAGATGAGTACTAAATTATAAGGACGAAAGATGCAAGAGGCGTTATTTTCTACCTGAATATGATTTTTAAAATGCATCAAAATTTGTTAAGTCACAGTCGTGGATAAATATGAACATGATAAATGTCCGGAAGAAATATATGAACATCTGGGTGGTAGTAACCTTATACACTATAATTTGTCACTACACCATCAAAGCTAATGAATAAACAAAAATATTGAGCCAGCTACGCTCGGCGACAGTCAATCATACTTTTAAAACCGCCCCTAGGTTCCTGCTGCAGCATTGTATACTCCGTTTAAAAAAGTTATTATAATCTCACTTAAAGATACATTATGGGAGATTAAATAACCAGTTTGCAGTTCTCACTATAATAGTTAAAAAACTAGATATTGTAAAGGCAATTTGCTGAAAATGTCAGTCAAATTGGTCCAATATGAACCGAAAATTAAGCAAGTTAAATTTCCTCCTGGCCTCGATCATCATATCTTAAGTTGGTACGGTAAAAGGCATAGTCTCGATTACTCATTTAATAATTAAATCGAGAAAGTAAGTTATGCAGTAAATCGGATCATAATCCACCAAAGATCGCAGGCTAGCGATGCGACCGAGAGTTAATTATGGTGTGGATATGTTAATTAATGCCTAATTAATAATTTATAGTCCGACAGCCAAACCCCATTTTAAGCCCTAACCTGGAAATATATCTTCAATTTGTGTACATTCAGAATCCGGATGATGCCACCCTGGCACCCTTGGGGAAATTTAAAACTTCAAGATGGCCGCCATGGTTATTAAGTGTGGTAAAATTCATGACAGATTCCCTCGGACCATGGTTTGAAGGTGGTTTCTGTAGGAATTTGGCCCACTGAATCCTATGAGCTTAGGTCTATTCCCGTTAGAGGGTCAAATTCAAAATGGAGTCTCATGCTGGCGAGAATCTCACATAATTCCGGGAGTTCCCTAAAAAAGGTGTGTAGTATATTGAAATATAGGTTTTCGGTGGTTTATGTATCTCCAATATGTGTAGATTGAGAATCCGGATGATCCCACCTTGACACCTTTGAGGAAATTCAAATATTCAAGATAGGTGGCGGACATGAGGCATTTTTTGTTTATTTAGTGAGGTAAAATTTGTGAACGATTCTCCCATAATTTTTAAAATGCATCAAACTTTGTGTCAATTACTTCAGATATAAATATAAACATTTTCCGCCCAAAATTATTCGAGTCTGCGCTTATATTCAACATTGCAACCATATTTGACGTATGGAAGCCTATTGCGGCCATTTCAGAAATTCGTGTTCTCGCCGCGAGAAGTCGAAGGCGAGAACACGAGAAGTCGAGGGCGAGAGTGCGAGGGGGCGAAAACGCGAGGAAACAGGGCGAGAATACGAGGATCTCGCCCCGAGAACACGAGATTACTTTCACCTCGACTTCTTGTCTTCTCGTCCCTCGACTTCTCGTCTTCTCGACTTTGAAAAAACCCGTGTTCTCGCACTCTCGCCCTCGACTTCTCGTGTTCTCGCCCTCGACTTCTCGCTCTCTCGTGTTCTCGCCTTTGAAAAACCTCGACTTCTCGCTCCCTCGCTCCCTTTGAGTCAATCTCGTCCTCTCCTGTTCTCGCCCCCTCGCTTCGTCACAGTCTCGTCTTCTCGTCTTCTCGCCTCGGAAGTGCAGTTTATACGCAAGTCCATACTGACTACCGTATCGGCATTTGTATTTAGAAATAGATTATAATAAACCGAAATGTTGTAGAATATTTAATAGCCCTAAACAATTTTAATCTCGTCTTGTACAGATAGAATTGTATTCTGTAACCGATTTTAAGTCTTCAGTCGAATCTTTCTTTGCTCTCTAACTTAATCAGCCTTCATCGGGATGGAGATCCTGACAAAGAACAGTGTCAATCAATCAATCAAATCTTTATTCATTATTTAAGGCCTCTGGCCCATAGTACATCGTAGTGCATTATAATAAATATAGTAAATGTATAGTCGTTCGAATGGTATTTAAAAAAAAAAAACAGGTTCCGTGCACGGAATCGACATGAAGTTGGTTCTACGGTGGCTCAGTGGGCAGGACGTTAGCTCTCTAACTTCTTCAAAGTTGGTCGTGATTTTTCTGGCGATGTTCCCTCTTGCCAGTGGTGTAGGACGGACAGCTTAGCAAGAGACAAAGTATAATCGTGCGGATGGAAAAAAATAACCGAGGCCCCGTGTCCGGAATCTAATTGAAATAGGAGCTACGGTAGGTCAGTGATTGGGACGTTTGCTCACTTACTTCAGTGGTGTAGGCGGAAGACCTGACATGGGACCACGCATGTTCGGATGGCATAGAAAAACGAAGTCCCGTGTTCGGAATCGAAATGAAGTGGGAGCTAGGGTGGCTCAATGAGTAGGACGTTAATGTTTGAAGCCACGGCGGCTAAGTGGGTAAGGTGCTGGCTCACTAAACTGAAGGTCACGTGTTCGATCTCTGCATTGGACTAGAAAGTTAATCGGGTTTTCCGACGTGGTTATATCATTGGTGCAGGACGGAGAGTTTGGCAACGACAGTTTATTTGTTCGAATGGGACGAAAAACCGAGGTTATAAATTGCATGCACGTAAAAAATCCCATGACAGTCTGAATTCGAAATAAGAGGAAACCTAGCCACTTCCCTGGCACAATTTCTTTCATAGCACAATCGGAGCAGAACAGTGGGACGTTAAACCCTATTTTATTTAATTTAATCAAAGTTCATCGGATATTTTCTGGCGGGGTTTACCAATGCAAGTGGAGAAGGGATGATGGGGTAAAAAAGAGCGAGTTCCTGTGTCCGGATTCGAAATGAAGATTGAGCTGCGGTGGCTCAGTGGGTAGTCTAGACTTTTCTGGCGAGGTACGGCCTTATCAGAGTAGGATGGAAGGCATAGGGACAGCTGGTCGTTGGGATGACATGGAACACGGAGGTCTGGTATACACATTGGCGGGGTGGTGGTGATGGTGTGTGTGTCTTGGTGGGAGGGGGGCTTGGTTTCAATCCCCGTTTATATGTGACAAGGAGTAGGGCAGGATTAGGGTCGGGAACCGGCCCGGGCTCCCGTGTCGGAGCGGCCCCTTACACTGACCCGTCTGGGCTCTCCCCCTGGAAATTTTTGAAATATGAATCCCAAATATGCGATTTGGTGGCATATCTGATTATTATCTCTGTCAAATAATATATTTCATAAATCGATTAACTTAATTCAACTGACGTGGATTCGAATCCCCAGTGGTACGTGACAAGAAGTAGGATCGTCCGTCCAACCTCATGGATTTACTTTGGGTCCTCCGTTTTCCGCTGACTGCAAGCGAATTATTGAAATAAATTAAACCATATGTAAGTCCCGAATTGATCTAGTTTGTGTTGAGTGGACGTTAAATTCCATTTCTCTCCCAACCTCGTCGGTTTTCTGCGGGTCCTACGATGTCCTCCCACTGCTAAAGACGACTACGTACAAACAAATTATTGGAATAAAATTGAACCATGTGTTAGTCCCGAAATCACCTAGTTTATGTCGAGTGGAGGTTAAATCCCAATTTCTCTCTCTCTATTCTCTCTTATAATTAGTCTATTGTTTTCTTTTTTTCTTTTTTTTTTAAAAAAATGGTATAATTGATGAAGGTGACTTATTGTTAATTGTATGGTTAAGGTCACATGGTATTATTATTTTTGTTTGTTCTTAACATTACATATATATAATTATAGTACTAAACCAGTAATTCAATCATGCCAAAAATCGTTTTCATGTGTATTTAGTATATATTTCTTTTGGATATTGTTTCGCTGAAATAGTTTTGAAAAAATACTTGTTTCCAGTAAATAACAGATTTTTTCAATCATTGGTGCTATTTCTCTACTATTGGCCATATTTATTCCACAGATCAGGGATTAGTCTTTTTCGTCGTATCAACGCAACATTTAATATGTGGTATTATACAGTAATTCCGGCATATCTGCAGAAAAATTCTCTCTGTCAAATGTAAACAAACCAACGTGTTCCCTCCCGTAAAAAGCATTCAATGGTCTATTTATGGCTATTGACTCGTGATATATGACGTTGATAGCTTTTATGGTTTCTGATTGGCTTAGAATTTGATTTTTTTTTTCACCCCATTATGGCCAAACTTGACAAATGACAGACCCCACCTTCCCAACGTCCATGCTAATGTGTAGGCTACACGGACCCCCGTTTTTTTGTCCCATCCGAACGACTACACGTTATCCATTGCCAGCCCCCCCCCCTCCCCCGTCCTCCATCCTACACAAATGACAAGAGAGGACATCTCCAGAAATACCCCGATGCACTTGAGAGCAAACGTCCTACACACTGAGCTACTGTAGCCACCGACAGAAAAATCCCGGAAAACTTTGATAAAGTATAAGAGCAAACGTCGATCCTACTGACTGAGCCATCGTAGCTCTAATTATATTCCGGCAACGGGATCTCGGTTTATTGTATTCCACCCGAACAAATATATATTGTCGCTTCTCAGGTCCTCCGTCCTACACCATTGACACCACTGGGTTTTCGATCCTTGCGGTGACTGAGAAAGTTCATCCAAATTTCTGGGCGCGGCTTCTCCTTGTCAGTGATCCAGGTCCCTCGGCAGTTTAAATTCGATACACGAGCAAAATTTCCTTAATAACACACTGTATATCGTATGCCCGTCTTCATTAGTCCAAATTAGGAAAAGACAGTAGGACTTGGGTATAAACTGCACTTCCGAGACGAGAAGACGAGACTGTGACGATGCGAGAGAGCGAGAACACGAGAGGACGAGATTAACTCAAAGGCGAGGGAGCGAGAAGTCGAGGTTTTTCAAAGGCGAGAACATGAGAGAGCGAGAAGTCGAGGGCGAGAACACGAGAAGACGAGTAGTCGAGGGCGAGAGTGCGAGAGGGCAAGAAGATGAGAAGTCGAGGTGAAAGTAATCTCATGTTCTCGGGGCGAGATCCTCGTATTCTCGCCCTGTTTCCTCGCGTTCTCGCTCCCTCGACCTCGACTTCTCGTGTTCTCGCCCTCGACCTCTCGCGGCGAGAACAAGAGATTCTGAAATGGCCGCAATAGGCTTCCATATTTGACGGGACATTTCGAAGTTAGTAATGTGACAGTGTAATACGTCAAACTTTAGGTTTTTGCTGTCACCGAATTCCCATCTGAACACCTGAATGTCCTAGGAACGAAATAAACGACAATATGGTTCTCAAACCTGACATTATAGCTAAGTTTAGGAGACCCTGGTAAGATATGGTATTTTACTATTTTAATCTGCGGTTCCTAAACGTAGCTATTTTGTCGCATTTGGGTGCCATATTGGCATTTCTTTCGGCCATGGCACATTTCGCCAATCAGATATGAACTCGGCGAAACACGAAAACCTATCGTATGACGTATTAGGCATACACTATCACACTACTAAAATCGCTATGTCTCGCCAAATATTGAGCTCAACCTGGAACATGTATTTTATGTTTATATCTAAAGTAATTGACACCTATATGTTTCATTATTTTAATTACACACCTTTTAAGGGAACTTTATTAGTTTCCCGCCAAAATGAGTCACTATTTTGAATTTGGCCTCCTGGTCATAGGCGTACGGGGCTGGGGGAGGGGGGCAGCTGCCTCCCTAACTTTCGGGCAAGCTGACTTTTCGGGCAGACGGGGGAAGTGAAAAAAAAAATTATTTCATATATTTAGCAAAATAAAGTGCCCGAAATCTAATACAACAAAATATTTACGGGCTGGAATAGCAGGAAACGCGTTTGCGACTGTCAAATTTTCTTGGGGGATCCATACAACCGCCGCTGTCTGTAAACCCTAATTTTTTCAGGCATTGCTAGCTTTGCTTCCCTAACTGTCATGGAGCCCTCATATAAAACTTATTTTACTTTTCTTTTAATTGAATACCACGAATTTGTAGGCCTACTGAGTTGACTATTGATTAAAATATTTTGTCTTGAGCCACTCTTCTTTGTGCGACATTTTTCAGGCATCGATTATTTTTTGTGAATGCAGCTGCAACAGTATGATTGGATGGTTGAAATTCAGACTGAAATTTCGGTTACAAAACCATTGGAAATTTTTGAGTTGTTTACACGGGCTAGAAAAACACAAAACCTATTTGCCATGGTTTAATTTTCAAAATTTTCTCCGGGAAGGTAAAACTCCCAAACCCAGCGACGATTGTTTGTTTGGAATTCGGGTCAGCCAGGAAGGCTATATTGGACCTAAATTGAAGTTGCTGTATTCACAGACTGGAATAGCAGGAAAACGTGTTTGTGGCAGCTTAATTTTCAAAAATTTTCTCCCAACGGTTCCGTCTTCGTGGACTGTAAACAATTAATTGGAATTCAAATCAGCCACCTTAATTCCGCTATATTAGACTACTTTGAAGTTGCTTTGTTCATGGGCTGTAATAGCAGGAAAACGTGTTTACAGCCGTCAGACTGGAACAGCAGGAATACTTGTTTACAGCCGTCAGACTGGAATAGCAGGAAACGCGTTTGTGTCAGTTTGATTTTCCAAATTTTTCTCCAGGCTTCGTGGACTGTAAACAGTTAATTGGAATGCGAGTCAGCCACCTTAATTCCGCTATATTAGACTACCTTGAAGTTGCTTTGTTCATGGGCTGAAATAGCACGAAAACGTGTTTAAAGCCATCAAATATTCCAAAATTTTCTTGGGGTGGGGGGAGGGGGGCGGGTCCATACAAGGTAAGCTCCGCTTCTTCGCCCCTCGAGGAAGACCGGCACCGTTTTTGTAAACCCGAAATTTTTTCGGCCATTTCGGGTTCTGCCCCCCTAACTGTCATCGAGTCCTCTGCTCCTAGTGGAATTAGCCGTCACTTTTAGGAGGAATAACCAAACTCAATGGAATCAGCGGGTCCAATTCTCGTAGAAACCGTCTCCAATCGTATGTCCGAGAAAATATGTCACAGAAAATGCCCCTGCGCGGTCATCTTGAATAATTGAATTTCCCCAAAGGTGCCTCATGGACAAAATTGAATATTAGAATTTCCTGAAAGGTGTCAGGGTTGCATCAACCAGATTCAGATTCTACACATATCGAAGATATATAATCCACCTAAAACCTATATATCAATATATTACACACCTTTTTAGTGAACTTTATGAGTTTCCCGCCAAAATAAGCCCCCATTTTGAATTTTGCCCCCTAGCAGAATTAGCCAGGGTGGTATCATCCGGATTCTGAATCTACACATATCTAATATATCATCCACATAGAATCTATTTTTAATATATTTCATGCCGTTTTCGGGAACTTTATTAGTTTCCCGCCAAAATAAGCCTTCATTTTTAATTTGTCCCCCTAGCGGAATTAGCCATAAGTTTTAGGAGGAATAACCATGCTCAGCAGATTCAACGGGGTTATATAGAAACTACCTTCAAGCCGAGGTCCGATAGAATCTGACATGAATTTTACCCCACTAATTAACCAGAAAATTCCCACATCGCCGCCATCTTAAAAATTTAAATTTCCCCAAGGGTGCCAGGGTGGCATCATCCGGATCCTGAAACTACACATACTGGCAATATATAATCCATCAAAAAACATAAGACGGGCTATATTTCACGGTTTGTGGACTTGCTGTCGGAAGGCAGATTTTAGTTCTTGCATAATGTATGTTTAATTTTAAGGTATCTCCCATAGGGGTTGGGGTGGTCTTTTTTCCATTACTTAACTAATCTAAAAGTAATTGAAGTATAAGCTACACACGTGGACTGTATGCACCAATCGACCTGTAAACCTCACAGAACTATTTTCAACGAGGCCGCGAGTAGTATAAAAGTAAGGATATACTAAGTAAATACAGGCCCTAAATCGTTAAATTAGACGCTATAATACATGTACAAACCATTCATTGTTTAAGTCTGTATAAGTCGTAGATCAATCCGAAAATCTATTTCACACAGGATAGCGAATATTCAGTGCTGATCAATGTGCCCGGAAATGGAGATTAAATATGCCTTATTCTTGGAAATAGGCCTACATCCACATAAATCTCACTGAAAAAAATTGGGTGCAATTAAAGACACTACTGTACAATTTACAACACAGATAACGTTTTTAAAACGCGAGGCCTCCACACGTTGAACGAATTAAAATAGCTACACACCAAACACATAAAACCGACTATTAATTTAAAAATTAAACGAACTTACCTTAAGGAGGTGAAGTTTAATTATAATTCGACGAACTACGGTAAGGAACGGAGTATTCATGTGAGAAGACATGCGCAGATACAAACTGATCTCGCAGTGAATATTCGCTTGGCCGCTACAATCACTGATAAGCATGACATCGACGAGGCTTAATGAGTACGGCATATTAACTTTTTTACTCCGACAAATTAAATTCTCAAACATTATTTTGAGGTAAAAGAAAAATAAATAAAGACGTTTGAAGTATTTGTAGTTCAAAAATATTTCCTATTTAGTGTAAATGGGCATTAAAATGCGTAAAATACATCATTTTGCCCAAAGCAGTTAGGTGTGAAGTAAACATTGCACGAGCCGTTGAGCCAATGACTACGAGCCGTGCAGTCAACGCTCGTGTTTTGGACAGCCATCCGTTACAGGGATAATTCGTAAGTAATTCTCTGTGAAACAGGTTGGCACAGATAGTGTCGGTTTTCAACAAGTAGAGACGATGATGGCAGATTTCCGTAACAGAAACCTGGCAAACCCCCTCCTGCAAAAATTCCTGGATCCGCCCCTGAAAGGAACGGAGTCGTGGTAATGGGGGGTCCCATAAAGGATTGTGCTTACAAAAGGGAGGGCACATGAATACTCCGTTCCTTACCGTAGTTCGTAGAATTATAATTAAACTTCACCTCCTTGAGGTAGGTTCGTTTATAATTTTTAAATTCTATCATCACTATGGTTACGTCACTTCGTATCATGTGAGACTTCAAGGCAAATATTTATCTGTTGCTTAATATTAAATAAGTGAGCTGGAACATCAGTGTGTCAACAAGAAAAAAATTACAATTAAAGGGAGGTAATTGAAACATAAGACACAAATAGGTTGTTTTACATTATTTTTAAAACCAATGACTTCAATTTACATTGTACATTAATGATTAGTAAAATAAATTATCACATAGTTTCAACTGTAGCTTAATTAAAACAATTAAATGTAAACTGTTTGCTTAACAGTAATACTAAATTGTCCTGCAATAGTATTATTAGATAACAATGCAACTAATATTGTCAAAAAATTGTGTACTTCACAGAATATAAACTGTTTGCTTGAAAGTAAGTCTATAAACTGTCTACCCGACAGTAACTTGATTTAGATATACATAGGCTTAGTAATTAGTATACATATTGGTATATTAAGCTATTCTTTCTTTCCCTCTATATTTTTAAGATAAAACTTTTGAAAAGTTTTAGCATTGCTCCATCCGGCAGCACATAGGATAGTGTTTATGTCAATGTTTTTCGAGAAAACCTTTGATGTTGATGCAGAACGTGTACTATGTGTTCCATACACATCAATATTTATTCCTGCCCCTTTTAACACAATTTTGATCCACCTAGAAATTGTATCAGTGGAAACAACTGCATGAGGTATTTAAAACTTATTAGCAATTGGTTTCCGTCTCTTAGGGCTGTAGTTCTCTTCACATATTCCTGAACTGTCTGGTATACACACAACTGTGGGTTATTGGAATTTTTGGTAATCACAATGGGTTTTAACATGTGACCTGGTCTAGATTGTTTTAGGAGAGAATTTATTGTAAATGTTATTGTCTCATTATTGACAGACATATCAGTAACACTTAAAGCTTTTAAGGTTTGTACACGTTGAGCAGTTACTAAAGCCAATAAAGTAGTTAGCTTTAATGTTAATAACCTCAAATCTAACTCTAAATTTGATTGGAATTGAGAAATATGATTTAAGACATTATTTACATCCCAAATTCTGTGATATTTTGTGTGGGGTGGATTTACATTAAATATACCTTTAAGAATTTTGCGTACAATAGGCTGATTTCCAAAACTTAAACCATTTTTTATAGGTAATACCATGGATAATGCACTTCGGGCAGTGTTAATGGCACTATATGACAATTTTAATTCGACTAGCGATGCTAAAAGTTTATTCCATCTGTGATGCTGGCTGCTGTGGGTTCTATTTTATGATTTGAACAGTACATTTCCCAGCGTCGTAAATATGATGTATATTGTTTGTGAGTCTTTTTACGCCACGAATTGTGTAGAACATTTATGGCCGATTACGAGAGTGATGTGGTTTCTGTTTCCCCAAAACCAGGCAAACTAATAACTGGAGCTTCTTGTAAAGTGGATGTGGTTGATTTTGAGGGCAAAGAAGGAGATTGTGGCTTGGCTGTAGTAGTATTGGCTCCTTTATCAACATTTCTGTTAGTTTTGGATACCATGTCTGTGTGATCCAATTTGGTACTATTAAAACTCCTGTGGCTGTATCCTGTTGAATTTTTTGTAGCACCTTTGATATCAAACTAAAAGGTGGGAAAGCATAAATATTAAATTCTTTCCAAGATATTGTAAATGCATCAACAGCAAAACAAAAGGGATTACATTGATAAGATACATAAGGTTCAAATTGGAAATTTAATCTAGATGCAAATAAATCAATGTTTGGCTGATAATCAAGTGAACACAAAGCATTTTGTAAAATGGCCTGGTTAATTTTCCATTCAAGATTGCGTCTCGATTTCCCGGACATTACATGTATGTCTGCTTGAATATTTGTGACACCAGGAATATGTGCAATTGTTAACCAAACATTGTTTTCTTTGCACCAAAGCCAAATATCTTTTGCTAGCTGATTTAATTCAACTGAATGACTTGTGCCCATGTGTTTTATTACTGACATAGCTGTAGAATTATCTACTAAGATTTTAATGTGGTGACCACATATGTAATCCTTAAAACTTTGTATGGCTAAATACACAGCCTTCATTTCGAGAAAATTAATATGGTGTAAAGATTCTGTTAAAGACCAATCACTTCCTATAGACAAATCATCCATTACAGCTCCCTAACCATAGAGAGATGAGTCAGTAGATATAATAATATCGTACGTGTCTCGAGTAATGAGATTATAAGAAGTATGAATATTGGAAATCCACCAATTTAATTCAGCCTTTGCCTGTTGTGAAATTTCCATTTTCCTATTAAAATTTCCCTTAGACTTTTTTTTAAAGCATTAGTCTTATCAAATTCGAGACATCTATAAAACAGTGGGCCCTACATTACACCTGCAAAGTAGAAACTATTAGACCAATGTTATGAACCACAAATTCGAATTTTTGTCTGGTCATAATTTAATAGCCTATTACATTCCTGTTCTAATTTTACTGTTTTTCTCATAAGTTAAAGTTATAGTCATTGATACAGAATCCAATACAAACCCCAAAAATTAAATTTTTTGTTTGGGTGTAAAAGACGATTTGTTTGGATGAACAACAAATCCTAATTCAGAAAACAGTGCAGCTGTTTCCTTAACATTATCACAACATTTATCGTAGTTAGTACCCATCAGGAAAATGTCATCAATATATGCAGAAGATATGTGACCATCTTTTCTTAATTTTGATAAAGGTGGCTTTAAAAGCTTTGTAAATTTCCTAGGACAGAAGTATAAACCATTTGGAAAACAGGTAAATGAATAATATTCACCTCTCCAGATAAATTTCAAAAACTTTTGAGATTTCTCTGCAACTTTAACAGAGTAATAGGCATCCTTTAAATCAATTGAGGCCATAAAACAATCAGCTTCTATTAATCTTAGAACAGATTGTAGAGAATCCATTTTAAAATGGATATATTCTATATGTTGATTCAACCATTTTAAATTTAGAATCATTCTGTATCCGTCTGGTTTGGGCTTCAAAAATATAGGAGAAATATAATCATTAGGCTCCTTTGAAGTTTTCTTTAGACTGGCCCAGTCTCTTCTATTTATTTTACATTTCGATTTATATAAAAGTATTAATTTTTAGTAAACCAACACTTTTGTTTCCATTTGTATAAAAAAAAAAAAATTGAGTAAACCTGTAACCAGCACCAGAGACTGGACAATTTGCGAGCTTCACAATAAAATGGGCGTTCCTGTCCTGTTTTACGTTGTTCCTTATTTGGAATGATTGACAGTTGTCAAGCAAGCCCCGAGTCACGATACGCATGAACTGGCTTCGTTAAGTTGTTATAATGATGCCGTGTGTAATTATTTATGTTCATTCACCTCATCCCATACGTTGTATCCGTTCATTCGACAGATATTGTCCGTCAACAAAATTCTTAGATCGTTAAAGTATCACTAAATAACAATAACTGTTATCCACAACAAACATCTCGCAACTACACCAGTTTGCCAGTTAGTAGACAGCCATGTTTATTATCACGTGATGTTAGATATGTCGTGATCACGTGCACGACGTCACACGACCTACATAATGCAGATTGAGAATGAAGCTCTATTTGCCCAGTCTCTAGAGATTACGTTTTTTTTTTGTTTTTTTGAGAGGACTGGCCAATTTTTGGTGTGTGGAGAAGACTGGCCACCAGTCTAAGTTTTCTTAAGAACACCCTTTGATATCAAAGTAGTAATTTCTGATTCAACAATGGAAATCTGATCTTTACTAAATACATTATGAAGTTTAGATTTTTGAAAAGGTAGTGCTGACTGAAACATAATGGGAACACCCTCAATCATTTCAAGTATTTCTTCATCAGATGTCAACTGTTTCCATTCAGGTAAATAGTTCGCAAGACAACCTGCTTGAAAAGAACTAACTTTTTGTTCTAAATGTAATGATTTGACAAATAAATCTATATCATTGTTATCATAAGCAATACGTTTACTCAAATTAAATGTGTTAGTTTGTAAACAATTGTCTATTTTTGATTTTGGTTGAACCTTTCTTGTATGATGAGCTTTTTGTTTGAGTCTCTGGAGGACTATGTTCTGGCCTGTGCTGTATTTCCTTCTTAGAAACAGATGCTCCTAGTCTGTTGGTTTCCTTAATGTTTTTAAGAGACTGGTTTAGGTCGTCACCAAATAAGTTTTTTGTTATTGGAACACGACTTGAGCACAAAGTGGAAAAGTCTCTATGAAGAGAAGGTTTTATAAGGTCTCTTCGTTTGTAAGAGATTTCTTGGCTTGCATGGCCTAATAGACCGATAACATCCATTAAAGGCGCAATGTCGATTTTTGGAACATTTGTAGAATTTATTTCATTATCGACTGTCTGACTTATTGCAACTGCTGCCTTAACAATGGTTTTTTGGATATTAGATAACCTAATGTCTTGTCTCTTAACTGGGTAAGAGAGTTTTTGCCATATTTCAGGATTTACAATTGGTGAAGATAAATTAGGGCAGTTTTCTGGCCTGGAGTATTTTTCAAGTTTTTCTTTGAAATGTTTATCACCAAATCGACTTGTATTTCGTTTGGTAATGATAGCTGATAGTCGGTCGCTATTTAAAGGTGGACCAGTTGGTTCATCTTCATAATTGTCATCCTCGTATTTTTTTAAGGATGCCATCCCTTTCGTCGCTATTAATAGCAGTACCAGTGGTAGCAGTGACAGGTTTGATGAGAACCATAGTATCATCCTCCCTTGATGTTTGTGCCACTTTACGTTTCCTTGTAGAGGAACAGGCTACTGACTCATCATCATCGTAGGAAGATCTCTCAGACTCTGAGTCTGATGTTGTATATACCTGCTTTTTAGAAAGTTTTTTTTTTTGGGGGGGGGGGGTTACTGATGGAGGACGAACCTGCTTTTTAGAAAGTTTTTTTTTTTTTTTGTTTTGTTTTTTTTTTTACCGGTGGAGGACGAATCGGAATATTGTCAGCGACAGTGTCCGAAGATCCGTGGGTCTGAATACCCATATTTTTGCCCAAGTTAGCAATATGCTGTGACATCAAATTCATTGCGTCGTTCAAATTCATCATTACCGGCAAAGACTGTGATGACTTGTACAGTAAGAGTGGAAGGTTCACTAGTGCCTGTAATGTTACTATTATTAGCTTCACATGTCGTGTTACTATTATTAGTAGCTGTGGTATTATCTACGACTGTAGATTCAATGTTAAAACCAGGTTGGTCAATAACAACATTGCTGGCGACAAAAGAATCATACCCTAATAGGTCACAATTTGTGGTTTTATTAAAGTCAGGTTGACCATCATAATTGCCGGGTTGGCACTGAGTTGATGTTTTCTTCGACTTCGATTTTGATGAAGCCGGTGCCTGTAATGGCGAAGTTGTCGCCGATTGATTGTGCAGCAATTTCCCGTACTCTTCCGGCATTTTCAGAGGTTCTGAAAAGATTAGCCGTCTTAATTTATAATCTATATTGTCTATAATATATAGTCAATATATAAATCTATGTACAGGGTCTGTACTATAGATTTTAATCTTATAAAAGATAAAAGTTTTTTCAGTGAAAACTTCGACACATTATTGTTCAGCGGCATGTTCGGAACTGACACTATCTGTGCATGTCTTCTCACATGATACGAAGTGACGTAACCATAGTGATGATAGAATTCTTGTTGACGCTATTTAAATGCTATCTTGAATGGGCTGCACCTATTGGATAATATACTGCATTTACTCCAATGAATGTATTAAAAAAGGAAACATTTCTAAAACTGTGTCAATTTTACACCGAATGTGACAAGGAATAGCGTCTAGTCGTTCGATCATGGACCTTATAACACTTTATAAGGTCCATGATTCGATCAAGATGAAAGCCCAAGGTCCCGTGTTCACGTTTGTGTGAACGTAAAAGAGACATTGACTCTTAGAATTCGATTTCTTTCCGGGCAAAACAAACCCCCACCCCACCCAATAGCACACTGTATGGTTAATGCCCGTTTTCAATGGCTCAGCTGGTCCCGAAAAGCAGTACGTTAAATTACATTTCATGCAGTTGGGTGGGGTGGGTTTGTGTGGGAGTTGATATAACGTCATTATGGTGTTAATAATTGAATTGTAGGCCTACCTCAATTTTAATATCATTTTTTTAGCGTGTTTTAACACGCAGTAGGTTGTAGTACATGTAAATACACAATGTTATCTAGATTACATATTTACATGCGTTTCAAAGTAACATGGACACAGAGATTGGTAGGTACACGCTATTTTATAACGGGATATAAAGACCGTTTATATTTAATTATTAATTTAAAACAAATATATGCATTCGACCACTATCTTCTATTAATTGAATTAATTGATTTTAATTAAATTTAATGGCATAGATATCGTGCTGTGGTCTCCATGGTCGCCGAGCCACGACGTTTGTTTTGAACATGGTCATATGATCTGGAAAGCTGTAAGAACGTGATGGGGTCACAAAGGTCCTTACTGCGCTGCTACGACAACCAAAAAGGTTTCAGAGCGTGCAAAGATCACCATAAGCGTGGTGGAAACACGAGATATCACGATGTGGTCTCCATGGTCGTCAATGATCGCTGAGTCACGGCGTTTGCTTTTGGTATGCCTATCTATAGGTGATTTTGATATAGTTTGTTTTCCTGGGAGGAAATTAAGACTCATTGAATTCACGAGTAATCACTGTTTAAAGGAGCTAAGTCTCTTAACTCAATATCATCCAAAATCTTCAAGATTGAAAACACGAATTATTTGTCAAATCAAATCAACATTGATGCTGTGATCTTACCGGGAAAAGATGGGCTTCTGATATCATTTACGACAAAATAAACATTTTACCATTGGTACACCAATAGTGTACCATAATGCGTTTCATCCCCATTTCTAGCAAGAGACTCGAGGAACGAGACTAGAAACATTGCACCAAATCCAACGGTGGGTGTAGATTGTACCAACCAGACGCTAGAATTTGAATTGAAGCTGCTGGCCTCTTTCGCCGAACATAACTGATTTGAAATTAGAGTAAAAACGGAAACCATTGCATGTAAATCAGTTTATATACATTCATATTACAATATTATATGCGTTGCGACCCGCTTGTGTCAATTTATATAGGTCCCAAATATTAGCGATTTAACTCCTTTAAAGTGAAAAATAAAGCACCTTTGCGAAATTGTGGCAAATTAAAAAGGTGGCTAAAACATAGGTGTAATTATATGCTATTGTGTGTCACTGAATTATGTTTTCAAAACGTATTATATTATATACATGTTATATAGTAATCTGTCTTTATTGTATTCTTTCATGCGCTGTATATGTGTGAACAGAAAAATCGTCTGCTTAAATAATTGTTGCACGCGTTATTAAAATGTGTAAATTGATATTATGTCAAGATGCAACATGGGTGTTTGTTGAAAAAACATCACATCGATTCATGTTGGCGTGAAACTGTGAAATTTTGATATGATATTTATTAATGAATAAATTATTTATATACTTAACATTAACAGTAGAGTTTAGCTAAAATATATACGGGTGTCCGGATGATTGAAGTGCACAGTCACTTGTTTGGACATGTCTACGTGGATTAAAGTGTCATTCAGAAAGTGGAAAAATGACACCCTTGATAACGTAACAGTGATATCGAATGTAGAATGGCCATACTCCCCAAACCTGTATATCGACAGGGATTGTTGCCTAATTTCGTCAAACAAATATAATATCTGTTGTATAACAAAGAAAATGTAACGTCCAACATGGTCATCAATCAATAGCTTAGTTAAGGTATCAAAATAACCAGCATATACTTCCTATATTTTTGGGTTATGAAGTAAGAATCAATGAAATTAAAGATAACATTATTGTTTGACTTGTTTAAGCCCTTATATTCCTTGATTCTTTGTCCTTCAACCCATGTTTGGTTATTGCCAAAATATTTCATAAACAATTTGGTGTTTCGGATAAACTTATAGCCTACCATAGCAAACTTTGACAATAGTGAATAAATAATCAAGGTAATAATATTATTTTGCATATGTTTTCTTTGGCACAAATCCCTGTCCCCATATTACTACATTAGCTCCTTTAACTCTAGTATTCTCCCGCCTCAAAATCATGAACCCTGGCAGAAAATGTGTTTTCAAATCCTTTTACTTGTCTTTACAACACTAGCATGGCGTGTTCTAGATTGTCTGAGGGATTAGCCAATGACACGGTTTGTTAATTGAATAATCTATGTCTGAGTTGAGTCCATCAAAAGTATTTAAAAAAACGAAACGAAATAGCTCTTTTGTGACAAAGTTGGTTCATTTTGTTAGTATTATTTTACTTATAAATTGAACTAAACAGTCGAGACTAATAACAACTATATAACAGCTATATACTATACACAGAGTTATTTTTACTCTGTGTAATCTAGTGAGGGACTGGATATTTGATAACTGTATAATCTGTTTTGTTGGAAATCTATCATAATACATTGTCTAATATCATTGACTACTGAATATATAGCATGCAATTTTAATTTATATACATACCCTATGACTTATTTAACGTAACCAAATTATGCTTTATTTTGTATGTCAACGTTATAATAAATCTCAATGTGTTAACCTGTCAAATAGTGTTGAATTTGTTGACAGTGTATACTTTGTTTTCAGTTATTCCCAATTAACAATCGTAGTGTGGGATTTGAAAACAGGAACGTGTTCGCAAACGCCTTCTCTGGTGAGCGAGATCGACACGTAGGCTACCTTGTCTTCGTCCTTTCTCTGCACCGGAACACTGTTTCGAATGGGATACCCGTTTTCAGGGTCGAGGCGAAGCTTTGATTATACTGGGGCGGTTCGTCTCTTTATAAATAATATAAAAGTTTTTCCAGTCCATCAAAACTTAGCTGTAGACATGCATAATAAAACTTAATAATTGTTATATGATATCCAGTTTTGTACCGTTTGTTCGAAGAGAGAAAGAAGAGTGAGAGAGAGAAGAGAGTCAACTACATTTTAGCTAGTCCACCTCTTCTCTGAAGAGGCTTTACTTTAAACGCCTTGTAATCGGTCAATAGATCACTGGTGGCAAAGAAATTATTGGGGTGTGGGTCCTGAGCAACAACTGCAGCAAAATTCCCACACTACCAAACCTCTAGACTATTTCGTGGTGTGTGCGTGGATTGCCATAAGCGGTTGTATTTCCGCTATAATTATAATATGTCTTTTTAATCACGTCTACAAGTGATATCGCCATTTTAGGCATATCTACGACTGGTGCAGGCTTTTAGGCATATCTACGACTTGTGCAGGCTTAAACTATGAATAGTAAGTATTATATAGCTTTCAGTTTAACAATAATTCACCTTAATATACCCGTTAATTTTATATCACCCTCAGCCTCGATGAAAATAGTTTGGGTACTAAAATTTTAGAGGTCCGTACAGGCTGTAGACCCCAGTATTGCTTCGTTTAGTTTCACTTTCAGTTTAGCGGCTTGCTGATTTAGTTAATTTCCCCTGTCTACTTTTGATAATATTTATGAATGACAGTTATTAGTCTGTCAGCCATACCCCACTTTAAGCCTTGTCGTAGAAATAAATATGGAGAAATATTCAACATGAACGACATGGGGTGTTTCTTGGAATTATGTTGAGAAGAATTTATGTTTAAATTTATCCGTAGCCTACATATCTAACAAAACAATATGAGAGAACTTCGGTTTAACGTCAACACAACACAAACCAGGTCATTTCAGATTCTTCCAACACCTTTATTTACTTTTCTAATACTTAAAAAAAGTGTTCTAGAAATTAATTTGCAGAAGGAAAATAGTTGATATTGTGAGCTAAATTAAATTCACTCGCACCACCGAAGTCATCCCTCACAGTGATATTATTAGAGGCCTAGAGAATATTCACTATTGATCAGTTGGAGGCTATCCTATTCCGTGTCACCACACAACTTGACTGCATTACAGCACGTGTTAAACTGTTCCCTATGAAATAGGCGTTTGACAACTAAACTAACGTTCACATTTTTTTTTATTTTGCTTTAAAAGTAATTTAAATTATGAAGATATTTGAAAGTGAAAAGTTAATGCAGCTGAAAGAGAACGAGGTTTAAACTTGTATATTAATTCGTCAAGGTTATTAATCTAGCAGCAGTATATTGTATTCGTTAGACTTTGTTTATGATAAACTAGTGCTTCCATGCATGTATCCATAAAATTACCGAACATTAGTACATTACACCAATGTTTCGATTAAAACGGTGGGATGGGTGTCACAATCACCAATAACAATGGATGTAAGAATGTGCATGTTTATGATTAACTAGTGCTTTCATTCATGTATTCATAAAATTATCAAACATTACACCAATAATTTGACTAAAACAGTAGAGCTAGTATCACAGTCACCAATAACAATGGATAAGGTAGAATGCACATGTTTATTTAATTGATATTTCAATCACAATAGAAGACATTCATTTTTATAATCATTTGATTTAGGAAAATTCTTGGACATCCATGGTCTTAATTCACTAATACTATCTTCAAGTTGATGTTTAGATAGATTAAAAGTAGATGGATTATTGAGGTTAAATATAGTTTAGTATCATCACCATAAGTGAAATTTAAGTTTATATTTATATAAAATATTACTAACAGGCGATGAGTATAATATAAAAAGAACCGGGCTTAAAACCGAACCTTGTGGAACACCGAAAGATAAACCAGATTATTTTGATAGTTTGCCATCAAATAAAATAGATTGTGCCCTATCCACTAAATAACTTTCTAACTATTTGGGCTGTAGGCAAGCGTCTTCACTTAAAGTTACATTTTGGGAGATAAGATAAAGAGATGGCAGTTCTCACTATAATAGTTAAAAACTAGATATTATAGTGTAAAGGTAATTTGCTGAAAATTTCAGTCAAATTGATCCACTATTAGCCGAGAACAAAGCAGTGAAATATTCACGTAGCCTCGGTCATCATTACTCAAATCATTAATATAAACAGCATAGTCTCGATTATCCACTTGATTGATTTAATTATCAATGGCCATTAAGCGGCATAAAGGAATTCAATCCGCCAATATCCAAGGCTAGTCTTGACATCAAGAGTTTATTATGGTCTGGATATGTTAATTAATGTCTAATTGATTATTTAGATAACATTTCAGGCCTAAAGTAGGACCTGTAAGAAGCAGATTTTGCTCTTGCATAATGCTATTTTAATAAAGCAGAGTAAATCAACACCATGACCATTTCTTTGCCGACAATCCTTTAGTTTACAATCCTCCGTATCGGATTAATCCAAAATGACATTTTATCCGATTGGAATTGACACAGACATTAATTTACCTATTGTAGCAGCAATAAAACCAAGCACTATTTTGACAAATTGGAGATTAAAATTCGCTTTAGTTTAAATTCATTCCAGCTTGTTATTTCCTAGGAAGCGGAAGTATGGTTATCTTTCTCTGGGGCTGTTTCTTTTTCTTGAAAATGACCTATTTTAATGATATGCAAAACAGTCACCTATGAAATATATTTCCGTAATATATATGCCTGGAGAAAATCTGCAATAGAAAGTTGAAAGTCGAAAGATGATTATTGAAAGTAGAAATTCTGCTGTTGAAACTGGAATATTGACGACTTAAAGTTGTAAATCACATGGGGTACATGTTTCCCTCACGAAAATATCAATTTTCCATTAGGCTTTGATTTTCCAGTACAGATAGCATTTAGAACCCGACCCCCCCCCCCCCCATTGTATATGGTATGAAAAACCTCGATGATAGGTCTACTTGTTTTCTTTGCTTTCAGTTTCGGGTGTTTCGGAAAGAGATTCACGGGAAAGCGACCAAACAGTTTCGCACCCTTTTGACTACACCCGTAGGCCCCCAGAAAATGACTATTATCAAGGAACTGGAACTATACCAGTGCCAGTTGAACATGGTGAAAGTTTGGGATTTTCCCAAATTCCACAAGGTAAATGAACTCTTTAAGTAGTCTTAATAGAAATATTAATATGGATAAATATTTCCGGATTGGGGATCCACAGTGGTACCGCGTTTGATCTAAGACGTGGTTTCTATTACCAGTGGTACAGGGTGGGTGTTTTTCCAATGGTGTGTACTTAAAAGGACCCTTAACAGTTGGTATTCGACGAAGAGTAGGTGGAAACAACACTGTCATGGCAAATAGCCCACTGCATGGTTATGTTCGTTTTGATTAGCCCGGATGATGCAGGGGGGTTGGGATGGCCTAGTGGCTTCGGCTTCTAGCTGGTTGGTCACCTCTGGCTTGCGGCTGTGGTTTCAATCCCTGGTGTGAGCGTATGTGGCATGGAGATAGGGGCGCCTTCTCAACCTCGTGTGTTTCCTCCGGGCACCCCGGTTTCCTCCCCTACGCGCATGCGAATTATTGAAATAAAATTAAAAACCATATGTTAGTCCCGAAATGACCTAGTTTGTGTCGAGTGGACGTTAAACCCCATTTCTCTCTCTCTCCGGATGATGCAGAAATGAAAGACGTTAAACCCCATTTCATTTTGTCTATTTTGTTATCATTAATAATTTATCTTTCATCAATCCAGGGTCCTCGACAGTTTTCCGTAACAGAGGGGGTTCTTGATGGACCTGGGAGCCACAATGGCTCGATGCTTAAGACGTTGATTCGCTTACCTAGAGGTCCCGTTTTCGATCCCTTCGTTGGCCGAAAAAGTTCATTGTCATTTTCTGGTGTGGTTTCCATTTGTTACCACAAGGGACAAAGCATAGTCTTTTGGATGGGGCCAGAAACCGAGGTCCCGTGTACACATTATTAGTTGGAATTCGGTATGAAAGTATGCCATAGTGCCAGTGTCCGGGCAAGATTTCCCTCATAGCACAGTTTGTCGCGTATGTCCGTCTTAATTAACCCTGTCAGAGCAGAACAGTAGGACGTTAAACCCCACTTCATTTCTTGTTCGACAAAGTGCTACCACTACATGCCCATAACATCCCGTGCAGTATATCAAAGGGTGAGATGTTTGTTGTAACAAATATATTTTATGTTTATGTATAGTCGAGGAAGTATCAATAATAATATGTTGGTCTAAGTCTTCTCTACAATGTTTTCAGATTTGGATGTTCCGGGAAGAGGTTCCATGGAAGACGACCCAGCGATTTCAAATCGTTTTGACTCCACCCACAGGCCTCCAGAGGGTAAACTCTTTAAGTAGTCTTAATACAAAAAAAAAAAAAAAAAATACGTTTTCAAACAAAAAATACAAGCAGCCAACCAAGGTGTCGTATTTAGAGCTTGTCCGTGTTACGACCAGCCTCAGGTCAGCGGATTGTAACGAAACTACAGTAATTGCGTCTTCATGAAAACTTGAAAAGATTATGGATAACAGAAATTTAGCGTAAAACCGACAAAGAAAGATAGGTTGCCAGGCAACGAAACATACGCCCACAACATCTAAGTCGTCCGGGCAGTCAACAAGGGTTGTCGCATATTGTTTCTTTTATCAGTAAGGAGAACATTTACAACACATGATAATCTTATTACGAGTAATAGCCCATTAAATAATTATCAGAAATGATTAAAATAGTTTTGATGGTTTGTCTCAAGGCCTTTGTCCACAAGATATTTCAAAGTGATCAACTGCCAGAAATTATCAGAAATTATCACTGAAAATCAAATAGGATTCTTCGTATCATGACCCTAAACACTGTGTACAAATTTAAAGTCAATCGGATATTAACTTTAGCCTTTAGAGCATTCACAGGGTTTTTCAAAGTGATCAAGGGTCATAACTCTGGCAGTAATTATCATATATCGCTGAAAATAAATAGGCTATTTTATATCATGACCGTAAATAGTGTGTATAAATTTAAAGTCAATCGGATATTAACTTTAGATTTTTCAAAGTGATCAAGGGTCATAACTCTGGCAGTAATTATCGTATATTGCTGAAAATCAATAGGCTTCTTTGTATCATGACTTTAAACACGTGTATAAATTTAAATTCAATCGGATATTAACTTTAGCCTCTAGAGCGTTCACAAGATTTTTCAAAGTGATTAAGGGCAGGAATTATCGGATATTGCTGAAAATCAACAGGCTTCTTCTTATCATGACCTTACACACTGTGTATAAATTTAAAGTCAATCGGATATTAACTTTAGCCTCTAGAACGTTCACAAGATTTTTAAAAGTGATCAAGGGTCATAACTCTGGTAGTAATTATCGGATATCACTGAAAATCAATAGGCTTCTTCGTCTCATGACCTTAAACACTGTGTATAAATTTAAAGTCAATCGGATATTAACTTTAGCCTCTAAAGCGTTCACAAGATTTTTCAAAGTCATCAAGGGTCATAACTCTGGCAGTAATTATCAGATATCACCGAAAATCAAAAGGCTTTTTCGTCTCATGACCTTAAACGCTGTGTATAAATTTGAAGTCAATCGGATATTAACTATAGCCTCTAGAGTGTTTACAAGATTTTTAAAAGTGATCAAGGGTCATAACTCTGGTAGTAATTATCGGATATCGCTGAAAATCAATAGGCTTCTTCGTCTCACGACCTTAAACACCGTGTATAAATTTCAAGTCAATCAGATATTAACTATAGCCTCTAGAGTGTTTACAAAATTTTTCAAAGTGATCAAGGATCATAACTCTGGTAGTAATTATCGGATATCGCTGAAAATCAATAGGCTTCTTCGTCTCACGACCTTAAACACCGTGTATAAATTTCAAGTCAATCGGATATTAACTTTAGCCTCTAAAGCGTTCACAAGATTTTTCAAAGTGATCAAGGGTCATAACTCTGGCAGTAATTATCAGATATCACCGAAAATCAATAGGCTTCTTCATCTCCTGACCTTAAACACTGTGTATAAATTTAAAGTCAATCGGATATTAACTATAGCCTCTAGAGCGTTCACAAGATTTTTCAAAGTGATCAAGGGTCATAACTCTGGTAATAATTATCGGATATCGCTGAAAATCAATAGGATTCTTCGTCTCACGACCTTAAACACCATGTATAAATTTCAAGTCAATCGGATATTAACTTTAGCCTCTAGAGCGTTCACAAGAAATTGTGGACGATGGACGGACGGACCGACAGACGGACGGACGGGGGCGACGGCAATATACGACCACATTTCCATGTGGGCGTATAAAAACTATATATTACACAGAATTAACTATTTGTAAAGACCACATACAATGAGACAGGAATGAACGTGTAAAACATTTAACTCGTGTGAAATCTGGCGTGTTGTTTTACACTAATAAAAGGTAGTATGTGGTATCCAGCTACTGTGAAGCGACGAAAAGGTCCTAAAATATTGAAAACATTGTGACATATGTAGACGTTAGTGTACTATATGCATGAAAAGTTAAGTTGACTTCTCGCATCTTTGGGATATTAAATACTTACTTGGTGAAAATACAGGGGTTTCTTTTGCGATTTTCAAGACCGGAAACCCTATCTTGGCATTTCTATGATTCTTGGTGGGTAAGTAAGCCCATAGACAAAATACGGGCGAAATCATAGACCTGAGCCTTTTCGCTTCCTGTACGGTCCTCTTGCAAACACGTTCTTAAAATATACACAATTCAACTTATTAATTTATTACACCAAAAGTTTTATGGATTGTGATAAACAAAAGATATTATTATTCAATTCGCCCACGCGATCCGGTTGGTCAATTCCTTGATGGTACTTGAAGTATGGCATAGCCCTTCACCTTGGGATTGACACCAGCTATACATAATATTTGCATATTTAATTATAAGATGCAATAAATCTACGTCTAATGCATAAGCATCAACTAAATTTGGACTAATATTCTTACTAACTGTGCCTATCTTTTTATTGTTATAACTTGCTGCAATCTGGCGGAATTTGATAAAACTTATAATAAATTATTGGCATTATATCAGTATCCCAAATAAATTTAAACATTAACGCCAGTCGTATTAATTATTCTATCATCTGATTGATCTATGCCAACTAAAACATGAAGTATGTCTTCATAGCCCTGTGTTCCAATGTCTACGCTTAATATACCCCTTTGTAATTGGTTAATGTGTGTGCATGGTGCTATCCTTTTTGAGAAAGCCCAAATTCACTAATAACATACTGCTTACATAAAATTACGTAAATCTACATTTTGCAGGCAATGGACTCCCTATTCCAACATGGATTCCGTCACTTCCAGGTTTTTCTAGTCCACCTCTTGCAGAACCCTATTTGAATAGGTACGTAAACAATGATAAAAACCGTCGATTAAGAAGAGTGGGGATGGTTATTGGCACGAAGGTAGAGTCATCGCCAAAGAAGCCGAAACAGAAGTCAAATGAAGTCACCCTAAATGTTAACGTTTCGAACACTGGACTCATTATTTGTACCGTTATATTAATTTTGATACTCGTTCTATTAATAATCTATAGTATACTGGATGATATCCCTAGCAATAATGGAGAATCTAACCCTACTGCAGATATGTGATTAACCAGTATGTCTTTGATGTTCAGGATTGTAAAAAAAATGTTACTGTGTTTTGGTGAGAATACCGTTAATGGATCTTCTAAACTCACTAAGGACATTCAGTTCTTTATAGGCAACTCTTTAAAATGTTATGTGTCTTTATGTTTTTGTTCAATGGTATTATTATATACTACTCAAAAGAAGTTAAGGGTCAAACTTTTTTTTTTCTACCAGGTAATTGTCTATGCACAAATGATTTTGACAGTCGCCTTAGAAACCATAAACGGAAGTTCAAAACACGACTCTACAAAACTGTTTGCATTGTCCAAACGCAGTAGGGTACGACATTTTGGAGTTGATTATGTCCTTGTACGTGCACTATGCATTTTCCATGAACAGTTTTGGTATAAAAAAAAAACCTTCCATGACCGTGCTGCTCTCAGTTGAAATTTCAACATGGTCAGACGTCAGCTAGTGAACTTGACAGAGGAAGAGCCATTGCGTGGCTTCAACAGGGTTTTACACGGAGGAATGTGGAACAGAGAATCGGTTGTAGTCAGAGTGTGATTGTGAGACTATGGCAGCGTTTCCAGGCAACCAATTCAATTCAGAATCGTCCACGGCCTGGTAGGCCAAGATCAACGTCGCAACATCAAGACCGGTATATCATTCAAATGGCCTTCCGTCAGGGCGTTGTTACAGCGAGATATCTGAGAAATGAACTACGAAATGCAAGTGGTGTTAAGGTATCCGACCAGACGATAAGAAATTGTCTGCGAGCCCACAACATTCGATTTGGACGACAAGCGGTTCGACCACCTCCTCTTCAACGTCATAGGGCAGCACGTCGTGACTGGTGCATTACAGTTAAATGTTGGCAGACTTCGCTATAGGCGGCAAGGAGAAAGATTTGCTGATGTTAACGTCAGGCAACGCAATCGCTTTGGAGGTGGTACGGTGATGTTTTTTCGACGTCTGATCGACAGCATGAATCGTCGTTGTGTCGACTGCTTACGAGCACGTGGTGGTTTCACTCGTTATTAACAAAGTTATCGAATTTGACAGTTTTGTTGGACCTCATTATGCTCAAAATGGCGAATTTTCATCAGATCCTCAGAATAGTTGTGAATAAAAAGTGCACATGCTTTGCATAACAGACTCAACATTGAGACATGTTGAACTCATTCGGACCAAGTTTGCTTAAATGTTTTGATTTACATGTTCCATGTGTCTTAATAAAATGTCAAACAAAAATAATTGGTTGAACCATAACTTCTTTTGAGTAGTAGATATTATGGCTGTGATGTTTTTATGTCAATAAAATGGGGTGTGGAAACATGGATGATGTATGTAAACTACTTCATCATTAGGTCTATTCTGTTCGAAATTAATTCTCGCGAAGAAGACCCAGTGTCTGCATAATCGAGATGGTTTTAATATTTATTTCGTGTTTTATATTAGATTTGTGTTACGTTGTTCTTCGTTTCCAATGTGTAAGGATCGCATTTCTGCTTTTTGATTCACCACCACTTTTTGTCATCGCTTATCATTAACTTTTGGCTTGATCAAATCATCTTCCTTTAACTTGGAACGTTCAGCAGCATTACGGTTGTAGTAGAAATCTTGTTTCTTTTCGGCAGTTTCTGGCACATTTTCCGGCGATCTGGCTTTTGAGCAGTCTGGGTTTTTTATTGGGGTGGAGTTCAGGTTCGTCGACCAAACAACCGTTGTGCAGGTTCGTCGACCAAACAACCGTTGTGCAGGTGAACTTCCAATTGTGATAGAGTGAGATGTGGATCGGTTTCAGATCGGCTGATCGGCTTCGGAGCGCTCTTACCCTTTCCATTCGACTGATGGTACCGTGGGGAGGGTGTCACACAGTCACATGCTAAAAGTCATAGCTGTAAGAGAATCTCCTGAGTTGAAAGTAGGTCCTTTATATTGTTCAGTAATAGCTCCATTGGGTAGCCCATGTCAAGTCATGTGTACCTTTGGTGTCTTATGAATTCCGGGGCCTCTCAGATAGAGCCTGGATCTCAAGTAGTCAGAGTAATAGTCTACAGTAATCAGATAATTTTTCTACTCAAACTCGAAAATATCACTTCCAAGTATTGACCAAGATACAACACTATCACATTATAAACGTATAAAATAAAATACGTATCTGAAAACCTTCAAAATATACCAACGGATCATAATATGGCCACTCCAAAGCATTTCAGTGGTGAAATATCCAAGTTACGAGGAGCGTACAAAACTGTAAATGGACGTTCCCATTAATAATTGTCTCACACGCTCACTGTAAATATAGTATCTCGTCAACGAACGTGAAATTGAAACTGCATCGGTTAATGGCCTTAATGACTCTGCTCGTGAACCCTCGGCAGACGAATCCAATTCTGACCCAGAAGTGGATGTATGCTAGTCGTTTTAGCTGCTCACTGGCTCTTGAATAACTGCATACAGAACATTTCGTGCGTGTCGCGAGACACAATTATATAAATCATGGGTTACTGCGATGTTTATATTTGACGATGGGGATTCTATCGTCGTTGTTAAGGAATGAAAAATAGTGTAGTTCAAATTATCTGAATGTCAACATCGTCAGCTCGCCTCCACATTACTAGCTGATACATATAACAAACTATACATCCTTGCCAAACTATACATCCTTTTGAAAAGCCACCAAACCATCTCAGAATGAATATATTACCAAATATCTCTACTATCACACGAACTGTGTTCAGTGTGAGACTGGGCCCACCTGTCCGTGCCTAAGTCTATAAAGAAAAAAAAGAAAAGAGAAAGAAAGAAGAGGTGGGGGGGGGGAAGGAATGGGGGCCAGGACAGGACAGGAGAACGAAAAGATAGGAAGCTTTGGTCTGAAATGCTTGGAAAATGGGTTTGCGGTTGTCAATTTCCAAAATTTTCCAGGGGGTGGGGGAGTGGAGAACCCTTGCAGCTCCCTCGAACGCTCGAGCACCTTCGGTGCGCTCGTGACACCCCTTCAGCGTGTACCCAACCTCAGAACCATGATGAGAAGACGACTACGTTTATCAGCACCAGAAGGTGAAGTCGACTATCTACGATAACAAATATACAATATCTTCTGCAAATCCCGGAAACAACCCAACAACCACACCAAAAAAAATCGAAGCTATCAATGAACTTGATGAAGACGGTTGCATTACCACATTATCTGTGGATGAAGAGACGACAGTTGTATCATAATGGATACACTCGACTATGTCCACACTCTTTATGATTAATCAACCTACACATGGGTAACAAAATACCCCATTTCTTCTCATCAAACCAAACACCCAAAGCCAGGTAACATGTGTGCTTCCGGGACGCTCGAAGCCAGGTTACATGTGTGCCCCCGGGACTCTGCGGTCTACTACAAAACAGCCCAATGGTTTTCGAAATTTGTATTCTCACTTGAATCCAAAGATTTGTGTAATAGTATCAACGTAAGCTTTTTTCCTACGATGTTGTCGACACTCACCAATCTTTCCCCCCAATATTTGTGACCATGATCTTCTCCATAATGGAATTTCAAAAAAGCCTTTAGGCCTACAACATTAACCTCAAAGTGCTAATCAATACCACAAAGGAAACGAAAAATGGTCCATCACCCATTTTAATTGCAGTTCATCCTTCCAAATCAGACGAATATGGTGGTGATAATTTTTGTTTATGTTTACTTTTAATTTGATAATGCATTTAGAGTGCGTAAAAATAAGGATAACTTATAGGGTAATATACCTTTAAATTGTGGTATGGATAACTTTAAAGGTAATAGACCTAAATTTGTGGTAGTGGATCATACGTGGGTAAGTGGGTAAGACGCTGCCTCGCTGCCTCGATACTGCATTGGCCGAGAAGGTTCATCCAGATTGTCCGGTGTGGTTTCCTCCTTGTGAGTGGTGCAGCGTATGCCCGTCTTCCATTAGCCCAGCTCAGTAGGCTACATGTTAGTTGCAGAAGAGTACGACGTAAACCCCTTTTCACATTTGTGGTAATAGAAAAGACAAACTGAGTAGCCTATCGTCTTGGTGCTATTAATTTAGCTACGGAGTCTGCAATCTTTTTCACAGAGGATTGCGAAAGTTTTTTTAATTAGTAATAGTGTAGCGGCTTGGCGAATATTCACAGCTGACAAGTGTGTGGAATTTGCTGAAACGGGAACTGATATAAGGGAAGCAACTCTGATTTAAAAAAAAAAACCTCTTCAGTAAGAGAAGGAGCAATAAGTCGAAGGAAATTGTGTCCGAGGAAGTACGTAAATAATAAAAAAAAACGTACATAACACTTCATTCTTTATTACAGGAATAACAACTCATAATTGAAGTTTTCAATTGGTATTAGATTATTTTATTCTAGTCTAGTAAGTGGAAGAAGAGAAACGTTATAACCTGAAAATTGTACTGTAAGTACTGTAATGACTAATTGACTTTAAAAAACAACATTAAGCTGAGAATTAGTATTATGTCTAAAGCCAAAGCCATTATATTATGTGGTGAATGGTGATTGTTGTCAAATATAAAACCTTCATAATTAAGTTTCCCAAGCGTTACAAAGTAAGTTACAAGTGAAATACTGTTAAATAATTTTGTTTTTCCGAATTGATTTAAAAATGCCATTGATTAGACACATGTAATACCATGGGTCTTTTTGTCAGACGTGGAGAGCAGACATGTACCAAAACCGGTCGCCACATCCTACGCATGACCCATGCATCTTTTCTTACTACATATTTTCGTAGCCTTGTGATAGTCTAGGATTTATCTCTGATCGTCTTTGCTTGTCCTTCACTTTGTGTTTACTTCTTACTGGTTTCTTAAGACGTTTGTCTTCTTCAGTTATAACAATGCAACAGTTCGTTTTTACCTTTTATGTAGCATAAGTATACATACAAGCATAGTACATATTACAATTATAGTCAATACTAACTAAACTCTTCTCAACCTAGACATCTCGAGGTGCCTAGGACTCTTAGATGGTAACCCTCTCGAATCTAATCGAAGTCTGCTGAATTCTCACGAGTATCCTAATTTTGTATCAACTGGTTTTGGACATTCAATTATCTAATTGGTCAAACATGAGACATTGGTTAATTAAGCCCAATGACGTCAAAACACACCCTTATATGGTTATGGAAATTTACACTATAAATTGCACATGAGATATCTGATATCATGTTGTTGACATATAGAACCAGCTATGTTTTGTTTCTATAACCCTTTTTATATAACAATATGTCAATCAAATGTTAGTTGATTTAAATGCCAGTCAAGTCGTCCACACGAAAAAAACCTGGTTAAGTGTTAACCAGGGTGTTAATTTTAACAAATATTGAAGGCTATATCATCATAGTCGTACAGAACTTTATTTTATAGCCATTTCAGTTATCGTTGTCACGTGATCATTGTCTATCATCGACGGATGAATAAAAACGTTTGCAAGTTACATGACTGTTACGCGAAGGACTACAAATTGTGTTATAAAGAAATACCACGGCATTTTCTGATTTTAACTTCGGCATTTTCTGATACTGACAATAAACACTGATCAAACAATCAAAATTGCTAAAATCATAACGCCAATTAACAAACAATGCAAGAATACTTCATTAAAAAAAACATTGGTGAACAACAAAACAATGATCACACGATCATACAAACAATACGATTAACATTAACTTTATTATAAAAACATCGGTGATTCGATCTGAAATCAAATAACAAAATAGTCAACGAGTACTAGCTATTTCTTCCATATGATTAAATTGTGTACGAGTTTTATAAATACATTTATTCGTGCATGTATGCTGTCATCCAATAGTAACTGTGAATATTCCCGCGGTTAGACGCCTCTGACCAATCAAAAAATTGTTGTTTGATCACTTACACCCTTCAATCGAGAAATCAAGCTCCTCTTGCGATTTTCTATAATTTAACTATAAGTGTGTGTTTTAATGGTTTCCAAATAAAAAAGAATTTACATACATGTAAATAGAAATAAATATGACACTACCGTTAAAGAATGTGTAGAATTCGGATTCAAAAGTATCGGTATAAAATTGAATATCAAACACGACGTCACACCTGTGCAGAGCCAGAGGACAGCCGATCACGCCCCCTCGAATTTCTTTCACACGTTCGACTAATTTACGTTAACTTTATTACAAAAAAAATCGTCAATACTAATCAAACAATCAACAATGATCATACGATCATACAAACAATACGATTACGTTAACTTTAGCACAAAAACATCCGTGATTCGATCTGAAATCAAATAACAAAATAGTACTACCTATTTCTTCCATACGATTAAATTGTGTACGAGTCTTATTCTTAGTTGTGGACAAACAAACCAATAGTTGTGAACGACATCACCAATAGTTGTGGACGACTCCACCAACGGGTGTGGACGACTCCACCGACGGTTGTGGACGACTTCACTGTGGACTACTTTGCTTGTGGACGACTTGACTGGTACCCGTTGATTTCAGTACACACCTGCATATATGTGAATATGTTAGAAACATAAAACTATATCTTATCTCCTCATTCCTTGTCTATAATCTTTAAAAACAATGTCACCACGACTATATTGCTACACACATCATAGAAATATTTCTAGGAGACACATAATCTCGCTTATGCGAGCTTTGGTAAGTTGACATGTGCTGAAATGCACATTCCCAATTTTGCCCAGTGCATTCGGTCCAGTCTTAAATTTTTTTCATCAACAGTCTGTGGGTGACATTTTTATACGCCCACATTTTTATGTGGACGTATATTGTCGTCGCCCCTGTCCGTCCGGACGTCCGTCCGTCCGTCCGTCCACAATTTGTTTGTGGACCCTCTACAGGTCACAATTCTTATCCGATTTTGACGAAACTTGAAATATAGGTTTATCCCCAAAAGATCTCGGCTGCTTTCGATATTGGCATGTATCGGATGAAAACTTCATGGATTATGGCCCCTGATTGTACGAAAAATCACGTTTTTAGCTTGTGGACCCTATAGAGGTCACAATTTTGAACCTATTTTGATGAAACTTGACATGCATGTTTATAACCCAAAGATCTTGGTTCCTTTCGATATTTGCGCCTATCGGAATGTAATTTCCTGAATTATGGCCCCTGATTGTCCGAAAAATCACTCTTTTTAGCTTGTGGTCCCTCCGGAGGTCACAATTATTATCCGATTTAAAAAACCGTTTGATTATATCACCGTTACACCCTAAGGAAGGTTGAGTTCGAATTTCGGGAAAATCGGACCAAAATTGCCATACAAAATGGCCGCCGTTTGTACGCGAATACTGTTAAAAAATGGTATATCAAGGTTGTGGACCCTGTAGAAGTCACATTTTTTATTCGATTTTGATGTAACTTGAAATTCATAGTTATAACCCAAAGATCTTGGTTCCTTTCGATATTTGCGCATATCGGAAGTAACTTCCTGAATTATGGCCCCTGATTATACGCAAAATCGCCTTATTTTAGCTTGTGGTACCTCTGGTGGTAACAATTATTATCCGATTTAATAAAACGGTTGATTATATTACCGTTACACCGTAAGGAAGGTTGAGTTCGAATTTCGGGAAAATCGGACCAAAATTGCCATACAAAATGGCCGCCGTTTGTACGCGAATACTGTTAAGAAATTGTATATCATGGTTGTGGACCCTGTAGAGGTCACAATTTTAATTCGATTTTGATGAAACTTGAAATGCATGGTTATAACCCAAAGATCTTGGTTCCTTTCGATATTTGCGCATATCAGATCGTAACTTCCTGAATTATGGCCCCTGATTGTCCGAAAAATCGCCTATGGTCCCTCTGGAGGTCACAATTATTATCCGATTTGAAAAAACGTTTGACTCTATCACCGTTACACCCTACGGAAGGTTGAGTTTGAATTTCAAGAAAATTGGACCATAATTGCCAGAAAAAATGGACGCCGTTTGTACGCGAACAGTGTAAAAATATGGTATGTCAAAGTTGTGGACCCTGTAGAGGTGACAATTTTAATTCGATTTTGATGAAACCTGAAATGCTTGTTTATAACCTAAAGATCTTTATTCTTTTCGATATTTGCGCATATCAAATTGTAACTTAATGAATTATGGCCTTTGATTGTAGGAAAAATCACTTTCGGTATTGCTTGTTCTCTGTCTATCTCTCGAACAATTATTATCTGATTTTGAAAAAAACTCTGATTATATTACTGTTGCACCGTAAGGAAGGTTGAGTTCGAATTTCGTGAAAATCGTACCAAAATTGCAGGACGAAATGGTCACCGTTTGTACGCGAATAGTGTAAAAATATGGTATATCATGGTTGTGGACTCCTACAGGTCACAATTCTTATCCGATTTTGACGAAAAGTAACATTTCTAGGTTGTGTACCATCAAACCATAATCATTGTCGGCTTCGAATTTCATGAATATCAGACTGGAACTGACCAACAAAATGGCTGCTCCCAATACAGTATGAAATACAGGACTTAATGATGTAGGAAAAATCACTTTCGGTATTGCTTGTTCTCATCTCTCAAAAATGTGGGCGTATCCTGCCTGGCAGTGCCAGCCTATCTTTGCTTATGCTTCTGTGTTACCGGAAAAGAGCGTAGCTTTAGAGCTTTACTCTATATAACTGGCCTGAAACAACTTCTTCAATATGCATTCTCACTGTCTTTAGTACCGTATCAGTATTCGAAAGCCATAGACGTGTACTATAATACTATAATATATGTTAATGTATATTTATTTATATACACAACAAATTTTTAGGTTTCTAGAGGATTATTTTACAATGAGCTTTTTAAATAAATGAAACTTTTTTGACAACATTATAACAGTCACATACAGTAAAGATTGATGCATGGGTTCCATTGGTTGATTGATTTAATTAATTTTTGAAACAATATTGTATTTTTAGAAAGGTAATTTTGCATGATTTTAAAGGTATATTTCCTCAATACTATTTATAGGGAAGTTATTTCAAATAAAAGTACCCAATATTTAGAATAAAATAGGAACACTCAATCTTATCAGAAGACTACTGGATTCCTTGAAAACACCCATTCGGCCATTGGGTGTCCAAAGGCCAAAATGAGACAGTGTCACTTGCAGGATGGGCTAGTTTAAAAGATTTTGAGAAGGATTAGAAGCAAACTTTTGGATTGAATGCATAAATTAGTTTAAAACTGTTATGTCTATAAACTGTAATTTAAATATTTTATTTGATTTAGGCAACGATACTACAGAAAGAATCAGATCAACCCAAGTTAGGGAATAATTTAAGATGGATGAACTACAGAAGTTAGAATATCTGTCTTTGGTTTCGAAAGTTTGTACAGAATTAGAAAATCATTTAGGAATAAATGACAAAGATTTAGGTAAGTTGGGCCATATAAAATAATGTCTTTCCGAACATTCAGATACAAGAGAGAAGTTTATAAATGTTTACTCATGGGGTTTATAGGAATTCATTTACCTCTTGGAGATTATTTGATAGGAGATTACTTGAAGTTGCATTGGAGGTCTTTTTTTTGGCTTCAAAAGTTTTATAAATTATTATTTAGACATTTATTTACATGTACAGTTGTTACAATAATAAACAATCTACACCACATCTTGTCAAAACTTCAAAAGTTTTCCTATCACACAGAAGTAATTAAAAAGAAATTTTCAATACTTACATTTGTATGTTCATTTTGAATGATATATTTTTGTACTATTTACATAGTGCATCTTTAATGTAATTTTTTCTTATATTCCAGCTGAATATTTTTTCTTACATATCTACATCACACATGCTAAAGTTTAAGATAATATTCTTATTATTCCAGCTGAATATGTGATTGATTTAGCTGAAAAAAACAACACATTTGATTCATTTAAGAAAGTTTTGGATGAACGAGAGGCTGAATTCTCAGTGAGTTTATAATGTACTTCAAATATTTAATTTGTTTATTTTACTTGATTTTGGAATATGAAGTATTACTTTTAAGACCACATTAATTTGACTTTGGCTTCTCTATTCTTGCGAGAAAAAAGTAATTAAAATCAAAATGTACTAAATTCTTCTCAAAAGCATTTAGTTCACAATAAATTTGAAATTTTAAACAAAACATTGCTCAGGAGATATATGTAGATAGTTGTTTTTTTTATCAAGACCCAAGGGATCTCAAACTTAGATTAGTTTGACTTGATCTTTGACTGTGTACCTTTGTAACATATCTTAAGAAACTCTGTTTTAATTTCAGGATTCCTTAATTGCTAATCTTTTAAGACTTATTAATAAAATGAAACCTAAAAGAAAAATAAAAGAAGAAGACGAAAAGGGATTTGAAGAAAAGGAAAAAGAAATAGAATCAGAAGAAAAAATATTAAGAAAGAAAATGTTTCCAGGTTTAGCTATGCCAAATAATCCAGAAGTTAGGGTAAGTGAATAATTTGCAGGAATTAGTTTTATTAAGACCACAATACATGTATGCTAGCTAGAAGGCTAATAGTCATTTTCCCTTAACAAAATCAAGGTCTGAAATGTGATCTTTAGATAGTCATCTAAATGATTAAATAATAAATACCTTATAAATGTCACCTTGACTCTTCAGTAGCTAAAAATGACAAAAATGATATCATGAAATAATTAGGTGACCTTAGATGGTAATAATTTGCATTCAGATGGATTGATCGATCATAATCAAATATTTTTTTGGTAAGAATGCATATTAATGGGTATGGACAGAATAATCTTATTGATTTCCAGTATTTAGTAACAAGGGTTATTGTTCTTGATCATTTTGATAAATTGTGGTACCGGTAATTAAACATTTATTTATACACTGTGTTTATGTTTATGAAACAGATATGGCTGAGTGTGTTGAAGTATTTTACACATTGTTTATGCTCATGAGACAAAAAAAAACACCACTATTACATGTACATGCCTTGTTTAAATATAGTGCCAGGAAGAAACCTATCAAATCTTAATTTTGATAACTACTTTTTGTTTTGTTGCACTTGAACAGATTTGTATTTCAACGTATTTTGTTTGTTTGATGGGTTTTGATGTTAAATCATTGTATTATGTTTTGTAGGATATGTTGGCTGATGAATTAAAGCAAGAAAAAGATGAAGGTGAAAGTAAAGATAAAGACGCTAAAGTAGCAGCTGATATGTTAGGAGAATTAGAAGCCCTTATGTCATCAGCTAAATCTTCTGGTCATAAGTAAGATTGTTAGAAAATTTCTTAAATAGTTAATGATCAATTAGACGTAAGCAAGTTATTAGAAAAAGCTCAATGTCATTTGTTAATTCATCTAGTAAATGCTAAATGTCAACACCGAATAGGAAGTGCAGGAGGACAGCACCACACAAAAACAAAACCATACATAGATATTCCAAGCAATAAACACAAAAAAAAACCCATACATATTAAATCAAGTGAAGGACCACCTGTAAATGTCCATTGCAAATTCGAGTCCTAGGCCAGTAATGATACAAGCTTCACTCAAAATTAAGACAAACTCACAAGAGTTAAGTTTATTTGAAAATTCTGATTTTCATCTGCTAGAAAGTGCTTAGTCTTCAGCAGTTTCTCGTTGTTCTCCAGAGTCCTTCAATTACTATAGAGCCATGTTTTGAAGCAGTTCCATTAAATAAAAATAACCTAATGTTTTGGTAGCAGTAGTTGACAGTAGGACGTTAAACCTTATTTGATTTTATTGCAGAAGTTGACATGTTTGTTTTTATTTAAGATCTTCACATAAAGATAAAAAACGTGACAGAAGTAGAAGTAGAGACAGAGACAGAAAAAAGAAGTAGGTGTAATATCAATTTGATTGAAATTATCTTTTTATTTGCTTGTGTGTTTATTGATTGATTATCTATCTATGTCCCTGTTACTACTTCAACGTGCTGTTCGATAGGAATAGACCATAACAAATTCTGTCGATAAAAAAATAAAAGAAGATATTTGATTTCTATAATAACATTGATCCGCAAACAATCTGAATCCAAATGTAACATTTTATGTGACATTAAATTGTTTTTTTCTTTCAGAAAGCATCGGTCTAGAAGCAGATCTCGCGAGCGCAGACGAAGTAGAAGTAGGTCACGTGATAGACGTAGATCTCGAAGTGATTCCAGGGAAAGGCGTAAGAACAGAAATAGATCACGGAGTAGGAGTAGAGATAGAAAACATCGAGATAGAGGAAAAGACAGTAAAAGAGAGAAATATAATGATATTCCTATGGACCCTGTAGTTGGCCAGGTAAAACATCAAATGTTCCGTGGTGATACTGGCACTGCGCTAACCAATCATACATCAACTGTTAAAACAGTGATACCCTAATCCCATAATCAAGCCTGGAAATAAGACACCTGTCACTGACAATGTCAGGCACAAATTCAGGTTATATCGGGCACAAAATCTCTGGGTCTTGTCATTTTGTCCGGCACTGATTTGTCTTTTTTAGTAATATTATTAATACATATCCGGCATTAAGTTGAAAATGTTAGTGCCTGAGATTAAATTCCTTATTTCCAGGCCTGCCCGTCATCCAGATATTATAAGACTTGGTAGTAGTCTGGACCTGCTCCATAATTAGTTGACCACTTTTTTTGTATATCAACCAAGGTATTAACAACTGACGTTGTTTTGACCAGACTAATATTCATTGTAGTCGGAAGCCGAGACAATAAAGGCTAGTATGATCGAAACTGCAAAATGAATCAAAATAGTAAATTTTGATAATATTATTTTTCTGTATTTATGAAACTATAATTGTAACCATGGCAAGATGCAATATGAATGGAAGACTTGTTCTCAATATCCATTATCTGTAAATTAAGGTTTCAGAATAACCTACCTTCAGAAAAATAGGGCTCCTGTCTAAAGAGTTCTTAAATTTTTGAAGATTATAAGAGTCAAAGGTAACTTTGAACAGTATATGATAAACGAATTCCCTTTAAGTTTATTTCAATGTTGATGTTTCCACAGGTATATAATGGTAAAGTGATGACTATCATGCAGTTTGGATGTTTTGTTTTATTGGAAGGGTTGAGAAAGAAGCATGAAGGTTTAGTTCATATTTCACAGGTAATTATGCATATATTTGTTACTGTCATTTGTTTGTTTGTCTGTCTCTTTGTTCCTTATTGGCGGCTACACTAGAACTGTTCTAAGGCTGAAATTTGGTGTATAGAGGTATCTCATACCGGGAAGTACCATAGGCCTGCTGGCGATGGGCTGCCATATCCGGTTTCAGAGTTATGCTTCTTCCAGTTCAAGGCTATACCCATGCTACAGCGGTTCGACTAACCAATGAGTAAGATGTTTGCTCACTAACCAGGGGGTCTCAGTTCAGCCAGAAAGATTCTCAGGATTTTCCCATGTGGTTACCCCTTTTCAGCAGTGCACAACAAGGAACAGAGTCTAGTCATTCAGATGGTATGAGAAACTGAGGTATCATGGACACGTTGGTGTAGCCTACTCTTGACAATTTGAAATCAACCTAAGAGAAGTGTAGCAAAATTTCCCTTATAGCACACTGTTTGACATATGGCCATCGTCATAAACCCAATTGGTGCAGAAAAGTAAGATGTTAAACCCCATTTCATTTCAGGTTCACTTTGACATCTTTGATTAGCTGTGGTCGGTCCACATTCATATTTTGGATTCTCTAGATTTTTTTTTTTGTCAATGAGTCAAGTTGCATCTTCTCAATCCAAGGCTTGTTCTTGACAAGGATCAGGGTCACCTGTTCACTCTCAAGAGTCTTCTGTGTATCCTCAAGTTTTGTCTGTCAGGTCAACAACATTGCAAATAAGATAATTATTGAAATAGAAATAGACCACATATTTTCTAGGTTTTTTTTGACTGGATGTTTTATCATGTATTTAAACTTTATTGTTAAAAACAACCTTTATTTATAGTTACGACGAGAGGGAAGAGTGACAAATGTTAGTGAGGTCGTGACAAGAGGTCAAAAGGTCAAAGTGAAAGTGAATTCGTTTACTGGAAATAAAACCAGTCTATCAATGAAGGTAAATATTTTTGGTTCATTCTTTTACAGGAGTTGGCTGTGAGAGGTTGTGCTACGAATGACTGTTATATCTGTGCAGGCTGTGTATTTGACCTTTAAAGAAATCAAGATGTGTACACAGTGTGAGCAGCTCCAGTTAAATAAGACACAAGTTGCAGTCCTCTTATTTCAGATACAGGAATAAAAATCACCAGAAATGACATATTTTTACTGTTCATTTCTATTTCCCCAGCACTCAAGGGCAAAAATAAACCAAATTTGCTGAAAATAATTGTTCGTTGTTGTGGGGAACAACAGTATCTCAGACATGTTCTTGAAATAATTGCATACTGTTGTATACGTTTTAGAATAGTATATAAATGTATGCAAAAGTGTTTTGAATTTTTGATGTGTCTCATTTTGCTAGTACTGGTCACGCATAACCAGGAATAACTTAGATTCTTTGAGTGCTTGTTAAACTTACAAGTAGTTAGTCACATTGTGTTTATACATTTTTTATCTGGCTATTGTTTTATATTATGCGATTTAGGATGTTGATCAAGAAACTGGAGAAGATTTGAATCCAGAAAGAACAAAGGGTGGTGGGGGAGCAGACGGAAGGGGAGATGACATGGCACGTAATCCAGATCGCCCTTCCATGTTACCTCTTGTCGATGCTCCTGAACAGGATAATCTGAATTCTGGTCAAAAGAAATTTAAACGTATCTCATCACCTGAACGATGGGAATTAAAACAGATGTTAGCAGCTAACTGTATAGATAAGTCAGAGTTACCCGACTTTGATGAAGAAATGGGATTGTTACCCCGAGAAGATGATTCAGGTATTTAATTGTTTATTTAAGTGACAGGTTCCTTTATTTAGGAAATAATGTGAAATAACTGCACAATAATAAATAGACAAAATGAACGATTCTCCAAAATACTTGTGTTTCAAGACTGATGCATGAAATATCTGGTAACACCTGAACACAACATAGATGTCCTGTTGTGTGAAGGATTTTGCTATTCATTTTATTTGAGTGAGATAATTTTCACAATAGAAAACATGCCTGTATCCCCATTGCTAAATGATGTGCATTCTCCTTAAGCCATCCATATAGGAGGATGTCATATTTATATTTTCCAACTCCAAGACTGCCCCAGCAGCATTTTACAATTTTGAAAACTCAAATTTGCATGCAAGAAATATTAGATTTTGTATTTTTAACTAAAAAGTTTGTAAATATGGCAAAAAACAACTTGACTTCATTATAAAAGATTATAAACCACAAAAAACAACTTGACTTCATTATAAAAGTTTATAAACCACAAAAATTTAGTTTTTCTAAAAGAATCTAACTGCTGCTGTCAATTTTGATATAGAAATAAACTAAGAACACAATCTAATTAAAATATAGATCTATATTTCGTTTCCTTTTTTATACTTTCGATGGCCTACACTCATGTAGATCTAACTAGTGATAGTGGAAGCTCACGTTCTATGACGTCGGGTATCAAGCACGGGATATTTGACCCGATAACGTCAGTCATTCGATTAACCAATTAGCGACCGCCATGCTTTTCAAAATCTACTTTTGTTTTGTTATGATTCTATCCGCTGGTGTTTATAGTATAGACGTCGTTGGCTGGTAATATCTACCCACAGTTCCACGCATGTAAAGGTCAAACGGTCGATTCGACAGACCATTTGATTGGCTGACCCCTCATTTAAGTCAGAACACGAATTAAATAACAAGTCTTCCAGATCCAAGAGTAGTGAAGACAAGTAAAAACGAAATTTTGAACTATAAAAAACGAAACGAAATTGGATCTGTGTTTTAATCAGATTGCTAAGAACATAAACAACTACAATTTTTATATATTTTTTTTTCTTTATTAGTATGCTACATGAAAGAAATTGATAAATTGAGCCCAGCATGTAACATTGTATTCCCTTTTTGTAGATGAAGATATTGAAGTAGAAATAAATGAAGAAGAGGCTCCATTTTTATCTGGTGCTGGTCGTCAGCTTGTTGATCTTAGTCCTGTTAAAATAGTCAAGGTATGAAATATAACATTCACTTGGAATTGTTACGAAGATACTCACCCATAACTTATCATTTCACACCCAGTATACATTACACAAGCCAAACTGAACTGTTATTATCATTTCACACCCAGTAGACAGCACACAAGCCAAATTAAATCATTATAACTTGTAGTGTTTATTCTGACTTGATAAAAATTACTGGTATTACAGAATCCTGATGGGTCATTAGCTCAGTCAGCTATGATGCAAAGTGCTCTTCAGAAGGAGAGAAGAGAAATGAAACAAGCTCAAAGAGAAGCCGAAATGGACACGGTACCTGCAGGACTCAACAATCACTGGATTGATCCCATGCCAGAAAGTAGGTTTTACATTCTTGTAAAAACTGTGATAAACAACAAATATTAAACAGAAAAAAATATCCCTGTTGATTTTTAAAGAAATATTTCCTAAACAGTTGTGATATCCATGTACAACAATCACAGCTGTATATGGACCAAGGGGAAATATTCCAAAATACTACAATGGAAACTTTATGAAGTAATTGGCAGTGTTGAAGAAACAATACTCTTTTTTTCATTTTCGAATAGCCCTGGCTTCTGAAATCCAAGTCCAAACTATTATGATTGGTGATGGGTCCATAAAACAGGTATGCTTTCTGGAAAACCAGATGCTGCTTCAGAAACTGTTAATTATTGTTGTATGCTTTTGTACTTTCACTTTGAACTATTTATTGTTCGCCTTCAGCTGATTCCAGACAACTAGCAGCTAATATGAGAGGTGTGGGTATGGCACCACAAGAAGTACCAGACTGGAAGAAACATATAACAGGGGGACCTAAAGCTTCTTATGGTAAAAAGGAGAAGAAATCAATTATAGAACAGAGGCAGTCGTTGCCTATTTATAAACTTAAAGATGAACTTATTAAGGTATGAAAACTTTCAATATTACTGTCAGTGCCATTGGTAGCAGAATAACGATTAAGACCTTCGGATCTTTACAGGAATTCTGAGGCTTGAGACTAAATAGTTGTTTAATACAGATTGTGAGTTCGTTCTGAGTCGGCTTTCGGATACTTTTTAGTCTGATGAATGTGAACAAAATACCGCATGATTCCATGCACTCAGTTTCGGTTCGTTAGCTCTGTTTTTTGACATGGCTTGGTTAAATAAATGTTGACCCAAACACCATTGACCTAAATACACCATTTTCGGCACAGTGTTTGATTAAACTACTAGATAATGGTAGGCAGCCTACACTGTAACACCGGTATCATTTAATCTTTTGTATTTAGCATTAATTTCTGTTACATTTAAATTCGGGACCACTGTTAAAAAATTAATCATTAAGCAGTGATCAAGAATTTAAACACTTGTAAATTTAGTGCTCATTGATAAAATTGAATGGTCAGCTTTAAACTGGACATAAGTACAAATAAGATGATGCTTTGGTGATTTTAAATGATTTTTATGAATTTTCAAACAAGGTTTGATATTGAATGAATGTTAAAAGAAATCAATGCTAAATACACCAGGTTAAATGAGATTTGGGTTATAGTGCTAATCATGACAGTATATTTCTGTCGCAGAACACTTGATCTGCAACATGTGGTGCTGCATGGGGACCCATGTTGCTATAGTCGTTATATTTATATTCCAGGCTGTTAATGATAATCAGATATTGATTGTAATTGGTGAAACTGGTTCTGGTAAAACAACACAAATAACACAATTTTTAGCTGAAGCTGGTTATACAACACGAGGAAAGATTGGTTGTACACAACCCAGAAGAGTGGCGGCCATGTCTGTAGCTAAAAGAGTAGCAGAAGAATTTGGTTGTCGATTAGGACAGGAAGTAAGTTGATATAGTCTACTTTCATTTTGTTGGAATATAGACTTTTTACAGGTGGGTTCATTCCATTTGTATCAAAACACATTTTATTCATTTGAATTCAAGTAAGCAGTAGACAGTTATTTGTCATACTCAAATTTTAGAAAAATTCCAGCAATATTCAAATTTTTTTCTACTGATCTATTACAAAAGGGTTTTTTCTCCAGAAAATGGATTTTGAAATATGTATTCTGTCTGTATTACAGTATATTACAAACCATAATAATGGAGTATACTGCTACTCCACTTCAATTATATTTATTACTTTATATAGGTTGGTTATACTATACGTTTTGAAGATTGTACTGGACCAGAAACTAAGATTAAATACATGACAGACGGTATGTTGTTAAGAGAATGTTTAATAGATGGAGATTTAATGTCCTATTCTATTATTATGTTGGATGAAGCTCACGAGAGAACAATACATACAGATGTTCTCTTTGGTTTACTTAAAGCTGTAAGTATAATTTATTTAAAGATAAATACATCAGAATTTGATTAATTGGGCTAAATGTAATTATCTAAATGAATTGAATAATAGAATAGTGATATAAACTATTCTAGAAAGAATAAGCCTACCTTACCTTGTGCATGACTACAGTCACTTCTTTCAGATAATTGTAGTGATGGTTCCATTTTGGTTTTCAAAAAGCTGATGTTTGTAATGTTTCTTGTTACTAAAAGTTGAGGTGAAGATGGGTTAGTGAATTTGTAAACCATCCTTTACACCAAATTTATAGTTGAAAACTGACCTCGAAATTGGTAATATTTGATATTAAAATAAATGTATTTTAAATCTACAGGCTGTGAAAAAAAGACCAGATCTGAAATTAATTGTAACATCAGCTACACTAGATGCTGTTAAATTCTCACAATATTTCTTCGAGGCAGTAAGTATATTACATTCTTAATTTGTGTTTTTAATATGTGGAATGGTTGATGTTATTGAGGATTCTTTTCATACACTTTATTAAAAATTTTAATTGCTACAGCATTTTTATGAACCCTGTCCATCACTATATTTAATAGTATTTCTGACAATAAAAAGGGGTAGAAACTACAGAGATGAAATTTTCATGGCTAATTCACAGTCATTCTAATAAAATTGATGCCTTGGTTTTTATCAGTTTGAATTACAAATACAGTTTTATACTTCAGCCTGTAATTAGAATTGTTATTATATATATTCTGGCCTCATAGTTACTGTTGTAATTGTTTATTTGGACCTATAATTATAATTACATTACCAATTTGCCATTTTGTATAATTCAGCATGTATTTACAATTACAATTATGTCTATTTCAGTGTATATTTGATTGTAATTAAATGTCTATTTCAGCCTATATTTACGATACCTGGTCGTACATATCCTGTAGAGGTTTTATATACAAAGGAATCAGAAACAGATTATTTAGATGCTTCACTTATTACGGTTATGCAAATACATTTAACAGAACCACCAGGTGGGTACATGTGTTGAAATATAGCATAAACAAACCAGGAAATATCACTGTTATTTCTGGATTTTGTGGTATTCGGAAGGAGAGGGGCTTTGTATCTATTCCAGTATGGAGGTCTTGGTATTGACCTAGAAAGTTCCTCCTTGTTAGTGGTGTAGGACACGTCTGGCTACGAGAAGTGTGTAGTTGTTTGGAACGAATTAGAACTCATGGCTGTGGGAATTTGTGGATGAATAGGTGAAAGTGCAGCTGTGTAGACAAAATTTCCTCATAGAACACAGCCCAGTTGGTGCAGTAGAGTAGGATGTTTATCCCCATTTCATTTCATTATTTCTAGTACCGATCAGTCTTTGTGGTGATAGAGTACAATCAATTTATTAGTCTATGCATTGCGGCAGTTTTGTCTTGAAAGTTATGTTCAAATTCAGAAATGGTCCAAGAAAGATAAATAAGTTCACCTTTTTGAAAAAATTTGGCATTTTAAAAGTCAATTTATGAGGAAGTAGTCATATTGGTGAGAGTTAAATCCCAATCCATGGTACCATTAGACTAGTTCTAACTAAGATCATATGATTCCATTTTTTCTCTAATTATTTGTGCAATATTATATGTAATCATACCTTGTTGCAGGTGATATCTTACTATTTTTAACTGGTCAAGAAGAGATTGACTCAGCATGTGAGATATTGTACGAGAGAATGAAAGCGCTGGGAGCAGAAGTACCAGAATTAATTATTTTACCTGTTTATAGTGCTTTACCTAGTGACATGCAAACTCGTATCTTTGATCCTGCACCTCCTGGTTCTAGAAAGGTAAATACAGTAGACTTAATTTTAAATTATATTTATTGTGAAGTTCTTAATACTATAGATAAGATTTTTTGCTTTTTTTTTTTTTTTTTGTCAATCCATTGGGAGAGCATAGCATACCTAATCCTGTGGATTGCGTCCTTTTGTTGAATAATGAGCCCTGCATGCATATGAATGAATTTATGAAAAAGATAATTTCCAAAGACGTATTATGAATATTTTTAAATTGTCTGTTATTATTACAGGTTGTTATTGCTACTAATATAGCTGAAACATCTCTAACTATAGATGGTATATACTATGTAGTAGATCCAGGATTTGTTAAACAGAAAGTTTATAATTCTAAAACAGGAATGGATCAGTTGATAGTTACGCCTATATCACAGGTAAATATAACCTGTGGTTTATAGAAGGGAATCTTCTTTCAGTTATATCACAACCTACATTCTTTTACTTTGATTGGGAAGCCACAATTACTCAGTGGGTAAAACGCAGGCTTGCTAGTCTGGAAGTGTTTGGTTCGCTACTGGTGTTGGCTGAGGATTTTCCAATGTGGTTTCCACATGTCAGTGGTGCATGATGGAAGATAGCTATCTAATCTGTTGGATTATACATTAATTGGAGATACTGTGTACTCATTGGCATGCACATAAATAAGCCTTTTACAATTGCAATTCATTATAAGAATAGACTGTATTGCAAAATTTACGTTGTAGCACACTGCATTGTGTATGCTCATTTTTATTAGCCCAATCAGAGTTGAACAACCCCAATTCCATTTTATTTCTGTATTTTGATCATGAATTGGAATCACTATGTTTCAATGGTTAATATGTCTCTGTTGAAAACAATTATTGATAACATAATGATCAAAGATTTATATTTGGAAGTAATGGCTGATTAAAGTTTCTTTTCTGTATTGTCTGTCATAACTTTTGGGTGACAGAAGCAAGGAAAGGAATGATTGCTGCCTATAGATGATGTCGAATTTTCGGAAACTTTAAATTAATTATTTGTTTGTAAATACTGAACAAATTTTTGACAATTTTCCTTTTAGAAGTGGCGTATGGTAAATGCGTATGCATTGAATCATAAGGTCTGTCATTGAGACAAATGGCATTGTTTTTATTCTGCGCTTGCATATGACAAAGAATAGGGTCACCTGCTTAACGTTGGTTTTCTCAGAGTCCTCTTCCTCCCATTGCTAAAGACCCTGCCTGTAAGCAAATTAATGAAACAAAATTGAACCATATGTAAGTCTCTCACGCAAGCGAATTAATGAAACAAAATTGATATATAAGTCTGTTTCTCTTTTGCGGTTTGCAACATATTCAAAATTACTCAAATGCAGTTTCATTGCTTCATTAAAGATATCTAAAATCTATGACTAATTATTTTCTAGGCACAAGCTAAACAAAGAGCTGGTCGTGCTGGTAGAACAGGACCTGGTAAAACATATCGTCTTTATACAGAGAGAGCTTATCGTGATGAGATGTTGGCTACTAACGTACCTGAGATACAAAGAACTAATTTAGCTAGTACTGTGTTATCACTTAAAGCCATGGGTATTAATGATCTTCTCATGTTCGATTTTATGGACGCCCCACCGATGCAGACATTAATATCAGCTATGGAACAACTTCATGCTTTGAGTGCACTGGATGACGAAGGATTATTAACAAGACTTGGTCGCAGGGTAAATTTAACATTTTGTTAAAGATACATTATGGATTAAAGGAACACAATGCAGACATTAAACATAGTAGACCAAAACCGGTCATAATACTTTTCAACTTGAAAGGGCATACAACTAGAAATGTTATTAAAATTGTAGAACTTTTTAGATAATAGCAAAAATGCTACCACTAGAAAAGCCAGTGAATGAACATGCTCACCGGATGGCATTAACGATAAGATAGCCCCAAAGTGTCCCCCTCCTTGTTGTTTACTCTTACAGGTTAACAAAAATAAATACTTGACTTTCACTTAATTGATAACATCATTACCATTGCACATCTAATACAGATAAAGCATCCGATTAGAAAGTTTGTTACAGGTTAACAAAAATAAATACTTGACTTTCACTTTATTGATAACATCATTACCATTGCACATCTAATACAGATAAAGCATCCGATTAGAAAGTTTGATAATTCTAACATTTCTCTTATTGCCCCCCTTCTTGTTGATGCTTTATCCACTCCTATTAGCAGTAGTATAAACACTGAACTTGATTTGACACAGTTTATCATCAAAACATATTTATTTTAACATTTGTTTGATTATTTTAGATGGCAGAGTTTCCATTAGAACCTATGTTATCTAAGATGTTGATTATGTCGGTACATCTGGGCTGTAGTGATGAAATTCTAACCATAGTTTCTATGTTATCTGTTCAAAATGTGTTTTACAGACCAAAGGTAAGAAACAAACTTACTAACAACAATAGTCTAGTACTGGGTATACTGGAAATTTTGTATGACATACTCTTTGCATGTCCTAATTTGAAGAGTACAAATATATATTATTATTTGACAAAAATGTTTTAAACTGTGGATACCACGCTGATACTTTTTTTAGACAAAAATCTGTAGTCTATAGATAAACCAAAATGATTATGTTTTTTTTTGCTCTAATTTAAGGAGAAACAAGCTACTGCTGATCAGAAAAAAGCCAAATTTCACCAGATGGAAGGAGATCATTTAACTCTACTTTCAGTTTATAACTCTTGGAAGAATAACCGATTCTCTAGTCCATGGTGTTATGAAAACTTTGTTCAGATTCGAACATTAAAACGAGCTCAAGATGTACGTAAGCAGATGTTGGGTATTATGGACAGGTAAGTCTGTAATAATTGATAATATTTGAGTACAAGTTGTTTTTTAATGGAACTTGTTGATGGTCCAGCTTGGACTAGACCTGCACTTCAGTATGCAAACGAACGATACTAAATATTTTAAATTCTTATATATAATTTGTAAAATATATATTTTTTCCCATTTATCTGTTTGATGGATTCCAAAATGTATTTTGTATTTGTAGACATAAGTTAGATGTAGTAACATGTGGTAAACATACAGCAAGAGTACAGAAAGCTATTTGTAGTGGTTTCTTCCGTAATGCTGCCAAGAAAGATCCACAAGAAGGATATCGTACAATAGTTGATAGTCAAGTTGTTTATATACATCCATCTAGTGCATTATTTAACAGACAACCAGATTGGTAAGTTTACTATGAATTGTTTACTATATACTGATATTCAATACTAAACAGAGGGTGGCCAAATTGTTAAACCATATGTTTTAGATCATAAGGTCTGTTTGTCAGTCATGTAGCATGGTTTCGATTTATGGATTGTGCATGGCAAGTTGTGTCACCTGTCAAAACCTTGTGGATTTGTCTGTGTCCCTTGGTTTTCTCCCACTGTTAAACACACCTCAGTGCAAGTGAATTATTGAAATAAGACTTAACCATATGAAAATCCCAAAATGACCTAGTTTGTTCTAAGTGGACATTAGGCCCCATTTCTCTCTCTGTCCCAGTATTAAACTTTAAAAGATGTGCAATACTTGAGTGATCTTCAGTGATTGACCACAATAAATCACAACAAATATTTATATGGAATGCAATCCCTGATTGTTATAACATTACATTTCTACAAGTATTGTCAGTAAAAGATGTCGAAATGGTGCGCTATTACAATCACCAGTGATTGCATTTCATTTAAATGTGTTTGAAAGATGCCATTTAATAAGAATCATAACATGCAGCGTCTAGAAAAGAGAGTACAGGCTTCAAGTCATCAAATACATTGGTTATATTATAAGACGACATATATTTAACTGCTTATTTTCATTTATTTTTTAGGGTTGTGTATCATGAGTTGGTTTTAACTACTAAAGAATATATGAGAGAGGTCACAGCTATTGATCCAAAATGGCTGGTAGAATTTGCACCAAAGTTTTTCCGTTTCTCCGACCCGACCAGACTTAGTAAACAGAAGAAACAACAGAAGATTGAACCTCTACATAATAAATATGAAGAACCCAACCAATGGCGTATTTCTCGAGCTTTCCGAAAATTTCACACAAAAGTTACATTTTAATATATCTACATGTATATATGTGTATATTTGGACATTTTGATGTTGTGTCTGTGTGGTTACGACTTATTTTTTGTTTCATCAGAGTGGATATTATTGTTTTTAAGACAAGTTTCAACTCAGGATTAAAGACACACTATTTCTATATCAGAATTGATGATAGTTCTAGTTGTACAGAATTCTTGTTGTGTGTATGTGTGAATTTGAATATATAATTCTCTGATTAAAGACATACCATATACCATTTCCATATGAGAAATTGGGTGTGTATCTGTAAATATTCTTGTTGATGTTTAAATTTTCACATAATTAAAGACGCTGATCATTATTTGAATAAGTCTCCTGCAATCTAAAATATCATGAATGTTGATCTCTTTTTGTCCAGAAATGTTTGAATTCTGTTCAGTGTATACTAAATTAAGATACATTGAAACCTAACAATATTTGTTATCTTCTACAGACGATATTAACTAGCCAGCACCACCATTAATTGTTAGGTAAAATCATTTGATGGGCATCATCTTAATCCTAGTGAATCCAAGTCAGGAGATTATCTACCTGATTTAATTAATGTTTAATAATCAATTAGATAACATTTGAATTTTTTTTGGAAGATGTAAATGACAATCAACTGTTTTAATTTGATGTTATAAACCTCTGAAATATAATCTTGATTCTCGAAAATCAGGCTTTATGTTTAAAAAAATAATGTAAAGATAATTATGCCCATGACAACTCAAAGACATAAATTTAAGATGGCGGGACCACTTTTATTTTGGTGCATGATAAAATTTGATTTTATGCTTGTTTTGTTGGATATCAATCTGTCATACTTATACTATAGATAAAACCAGTGTTAAGATATAATTGTTGTGTATTCCTACTTAGACAAAGTGAGAAACAAATGAAGCAACAATTAGTAAACAATCTTTCGAAAGCAATTATCAGATCAACCCAATTTAATATTCTTGTTAACACAGTGAGTTAATAAACAGTAGTCTTTTGTGTCTAATCGTATTCTTACACCTTTCGTGGAAAAAATTTGTCCAAGACATCACATTGTTATTAAACAACAATGGCTTGCTCTTATTTTATCACAAAGCAACTCAGGACATTATACATACATTGGTTTAGAATATATTGTGTGGCTGTAGTTCTTCTCAATGTTGAAACAGGAAAATGAAGTGATTAACCAGGGCTCTCATTTCAGTCTAGGCTCTTATTTCTGATTGGTTTGACATATTCTTGATTGACTGATATTGAAATTAACCATTTGGAGAAACTTACCCATCAGTCAAGCTATGAAAAATGCTTAAAAATATATATTTAAAATTGGCATATTGTTTAGAAAAAATTTCTTACTAAACAGATGAATAAGATATATTAATATTTATTTGGATGGCCACATTTTGAAATGAAAGACCTATGATTTATTGTAAGTAAAAACCATGGTATATAATCTTTCCACTGCCAATGTTCTAAAGTTAAGAAAATTTATAATATCTTGTAATTGGTTTATGTGAATATTTACAAGATGATTGTTCTTTGATTTGAAAGGGTTTATTTTCTTGTTTAAAAAGAAAACAAAAATTACTTACAACATTTTTTTTTATATTACTTATGTACGTTATATGAGACAATTATGTTTATATGTAAATATGTAAAATAAAAGTTACGTAAAATGATATTGTTTTATTAAAAGTTCCATTGGCATCTGTTCAGCTTTTTGTGATAAAGTGAAGGGGGCTGACTGAATACAACAGCAATGTGAGAATTGAATCTCTATGAGTGTTTGGTAACATCTTTTGCTGGGCCTCTTTGTTTTCTGATTTAAAGAGAGTTTAGCTCTATTCTTTTGAACCAAAATGTGTACAAAAATGTTATTTATAATCAATTATGTTTAAACAGCAGTTGTTTGCATCTGTTAGTAGATTCTATACAGGGTTTTTTTTTCTTGTCTCTAAATAAGCTGTTTTTAATTGCTTCCATATTGTTTTCGGAGGTATGTTTTGTTTTGTTCATTAGAAATGGTGCTCAAAATGATTATGTTCATAGAATAGGCCGATCTGCGATCTAGGCCCTACATGTACAAATCATGTACATTGTGTCTTATATTAGGATCCTATATTTTCACAGTAAGTTAGTGTGCTCGTGCTCGTGCTGCATCAAAAGATCTGTCGTTGAGTCAACTGGTCTGATTTCCATTCCCCCGTTGTAGTGTATGTGACAAGGTGTAGGGTTGCCTGTCCAGCCTCGTGGGTTTTCTTTTGGCCCTCTGGTTCCCTCACAATGCTAAAGACACCTACACGCAAGCGAATTATTAAAACAAAATTATACTATATGTTAGTCCCGACATGATCGAGTTTGTGTCTAGATTGGACGTTAAAGCCTATTTCTCTCTTCCCTTTCCAAAAAAGGGGGTCGATTGAGTGAATGGTGAGCTTGCGCACTTTATCATTAGGTCTGCCCTTGAGTCAACTGGTGTTATATGTGACAAGGAGTAGGGTCGCCTATACAACTACATGGGTTTTCTACAGGTTCTCTGGTTACCCAAACACTGACCCACCCCGCCCCTGACACCCCCACACGAATTATTGCAATAAAATTGAACCATGTGTTGGTCTCATAACAGGGATCACGTGGCTTTTAAGTGGGCAAGGTGCTGGTGGTCAGCTGTTCGAACCCTGCATTGGCCGAGAAAGTTCATCTCGATGGCAGTTGTCAGAGATGCAGAACGGACGGCCTTACAAGCACAGCTGTCTAGTTGTTCGGATGATACGGAAAACCGAGTTACCTTGTAGGTAATGGCGTGCACGAAAAAGATCCCTTGGCAGTTGGAATTTGATATAAGAGTAGGCTGTAGCACCGCTGCCTGGGCAAAATTTCCCGCAGAGCACACTGTATGGTGTATGCCCATCTCCAATAGCCCAGGTTAGGTGAAGAACAGTAGGACGTTAAACCCCGTTTCATTTGGTCTCGTAACTGGTATAATCGAATCTATTTTTTTATTATAGAGTTACCTCCCTTATACGATTTTCCCAACATGGCGGCGTTTTTAAACAAACCAGACGATTTTGCAAATTCTGTCCAGTCAAGTAAAGAATAAGGACAAAGGAGGGCACATTTTTAAAAGCAGTGGAAAAAGGAACAGTTTTTTTCACATGCTGCAAAATTTCTTCTTCCTAGCTCGTGTACCCATTCCAGAAATCTATTTTCTATTTTCACCCTGAAAGTGACAAGTTGAAACTTGTTTGTTTTCAAAATAAAATTTGGATCAATAGTTTTTCATATCATTTAGAATTCAAGTAAGATCTGTCATCGTCTTTGGAACTAGATTCAAAATAAAATTTGGATCAATAGTTTTTCATATCATTTAGAATTCAAGTAAGATCTGTCATCGTCTTTGGAACTAGATAGATTCAAAATTAAAAAAAGAGTGTTGTATGCCTACTGTAAAGTAATGAATTAAAGGTGATGGATTAGACCACAAAATAATTCTCATCCACATTACAATTACAATACAATGTGACATGTCAATCTACAATATTACATATCTAATAAATATGTTGCTAATTTCACGAATGAACTAAAAAAAAAAATGTTTCATTATTTATATGTATTCGGTCAGTTTTTCACAATAATATGATACGGTAGTAATTTAGTTGCATTGGGTAAATCCTACTTCTGTAGAAAAAGCATTTAAGCCAATTTAAGAAATAAAATGACATTGAATCACATAAAATTCTGTCAAAATGACAGAAAATTCATAAAAAATTGTGGCAAGATATCATTATTAACCAATGTAAGCCGCAATTTATTTAGGCCAGAATTTAGATAATTGACTGATTTCAATGGAAATAACTGTACCTTGTAAACTTCAATAATAATAAGCCTGTAGTTTTCTGTCTTCTCAGGTTATAGGCCAATCAGGAATGGTCCCAATCAGCTGATTACCCTTAATTACTGTCTTTTATTTTAGAAATGTCCCAGCCTCAACATACAGAATTACTTCCTCCCTCCATGTTTCAATCAACTAAACCACCAGATCCATGGAAAGACTTAGCCAAAGTTTCTCAAGAAATATTAGAATTAAGAAAAGAAACAGAGAATTTAAGGTAAATTTCTTTTTAAAATATTCTTGTTGATGTTACAGATATATTGTATCAATTACTATGACAGAATAATCAAATTAACCCCTTTTTTCATATGGCTAAATTATTCTCATGGTACCATGTATGTTTGTTTTATGCATAGAAGTCTAAATCATTTTGCTATCATTCATAATCTTTTGATCTTTCAGAAATAAAGACAATGCTGGTGCTCCATCAACTCAATCACATGTAAGTCAGTGTATTGTGAGGTATTAGACACAAAGCAAATTTTTTAGCTGTGGTATACATGTGCATTACAATGATTTTGTGTAATTTCTTTGAACACAATTTTGAGTGGTTGGGTGCCCGAATGGTTAGCGTGTGTGCATTGTATCATTATGTCTGTCATTGAGTCAACTGGTGTGATTTGATACCCCAGTTGTACGTGACAAGAAATAGGGCTGCTTGTCCAACCTCGTGGGTTTTGTCTGGGTCCTCCAGTTTAATACAACTGCTTAAGACCCCTATGTGCAAGCGAATTATTGAAATAAAATTGAACCGTATGTTCGTCGAGAGTGTTGAGTGGACATTAAACTATTGATCTCTTTCTATCTCTCTTTAAAACAATTTCTAGATAAAAGAACCAGTTGATGCAAACTATTTTCACCGATATACTGGTCCAGAAGAATTTAAATATGCTAATGAGTTGATTAGTCGTCAGAGTAAAGAAATTTTAGATTTAAAAAATGAGATTCAGCGATTAACAGATAAACATAGACTAGAAATTAGAACTACTGAAGATCAACTTGTTGAGAAAGAAAGATATTATACCTCTAGACTTACCTCCCTTGAAAACATGTTACAGCGTAAAGAAGAAAATTACGATCAAGAAGTATGTGTATAGTAAATTTAAAAGGAAACATTAATGAATGTAATGTGTTGCAAGTAATTAATTTAATATGATGTCATATTCAAATATACCTCAGATTCACCTAATGATCAAAAATTAAAGCACTGACCAGCATGGAGCAAAGCGATGATACAAGATGTGCAACCCTTAGCGATTGGGAGCTGTCAGTTTCGATGCTTGTGTTGGCTGGGGAATTTTTGGCGCGGTTTCCACTTGTCAGTGATGCAGTACAGAGGGTCTGGCAATAACTTTATGTAGTTATTCACTTGGAACGAAAAACCAAGTTCCTGTGTACATATTTGCATAAAATTGAAAGTTGGGATTTGGAATAAGAGTAGACTATAGTCTGGGCAAAAGACCCTTATAGCACACGGTATGGCTCAAGCCTGTCTTAAATAGTCAAGTAGATTTTATATATTTAAAAGTTATGCCAATTTTGTAGATTGATAGATTGAGTTTTGAACACGAAAAAACAACAGAGGCAATGACTGAAAGGATAAATAACCTAACAGAAGAATTGCATCAATTAAAGATAGAGAGAAGAGAAAGAGAAGAAGAATTAACAACAAAATTAAAGTCCTATGAGGATAAAAGTAAATCAACAGTTGAACAATTAAAAGATAACCTAAGGTACTTTGATAATCTGTGAACTCATAAATGTAAGATGTGATGGGTCATGCTTTCTGTTTCCATAAAAACTGATACCACTTTGCACAGGATTCTTCTAATTTGTCTTAGACATGTCATATGGCCAATTAGTCTAGAGCCTGGTTCAAGTGGTTGTTCTTTTGATCCTTGTTGGAGGGTAGGATTACCTGCCTAACCTCATGGGTTTACTCTGGTTTCCTCCCACTGAGAAAACAAAATCGCACAAGCATACTATGGACCAGGAACTGAGTATGACATCATCCCAGCCATCTTCGACATGTGACTACATTCTTAAAATCAAAGTCTGTCAATCAGTGCACAATTGTTTAAGGAACACACCTCAGGTTTCATGTAGATGATACATGATTTCACAGAGCCTTAAGCTTTTTTCAGTTGAACAACAAAGTGAGACAATCACGTGAAATGTGGGTTTTGTGTTACAAAATGATTTACGTTCCATTATGCTGCAATTATATATCCATACTACATCAGGACTGAATTGTTTTATTCAATTGCAATTCTGTTAATTTGGAGCATTTCAAACCAAAAATTAATAACCAAATTTTATATTTATATTTTTCAGAGAAAAAGAGAAAGATAATAGTAGTTTAATTAAACAAGTTCAACAGTTAAAATCTTATATTGGTGAAACAGAGAAATCTCACAGACCGACAGAAGTATGGAGAAAAGAAAACGATACGTTATCTAATAAATTACAGGTAAATGCAATTTATCTGGGATAATGTTTTCACAAGATATTAACCATTTTCTTGGGGGTTGGCTGATCAATTTTTTCAACTCACAAGTATGGAGAAAAGAAAACGATACGTTATCTAATAAATTACAGGTAAATGCAATTTATCTGGGATAAAGTTTTCACAAGATATTAACCATTTTGTTGGGGGTCGGCTGGTCAATTTTTTCAACTCATGCACTTTAGATTTCACCGTTTCAGAGTCACTGTAATTCTATTCAGGACCTAAATTTAATTTTGAGACATGTTTTGACCTTGACAAAGATTGTTTGTTTGTTGGGGTCAATAATAGTAAATGTTCCTAATGATGTCATCTACATGTCAGTGTTAACCTATTTAAATTATCCAATGAAAATATTGGTTCTTTTGCTCAATAGTTCTAATTTTAGATACTTATTTCCATTTGGTTCAGATGATATGATATGGGAAAGGAGGATTGAAATTAAACCTGTAATAAAAGCTATATTGTCTTTAATTAGATAAGATTTAAGCTCAGATTGACCATAGTACTTGTGCAGGTTAGCATTACATATTGTCGGAGTAACCAGCCACAAAAGGATGAATATTTACATGTTCTAGAAACACCTATCAAGACCAAAGATAAATCTATTTTTTATTTCTAGATCTGTGAAGCCGATCGTGAGAATTTAAGATCAACAATAGATTTATTAAATGTCAGGTTGACTGCCATGGGGGAAATTCTTGCTGTTCAAGAAGCAGAAATATCTAAGGTAAATAAACTGAATCTCAGATCAGTATGATATTGCTTTGATATTTTGACTTTGTTTTCAAAAAGACTATTTGATTTTTAAAGATTATTTGATTGAATGGAAATACTCTCTTTTTTACACTTCACTAAAATTCATTGACAATATTGGAGATTTGTACATAAGTTTTTTCACTGGATTGAAATTTTAGTTTCCTATATTATGACATGATTCAAGATTCGTATTCCAAAATGTTATATAAAAAGACCATAAATATATGCTAAATTGTTCTCATTGGTGATTGGTCTAATAAATATAAGGTTTTCCTGCTAGAAATTAATTTCACAATATTCACAATATACTCAATACATAATTGATCGATTTGCAATATATGACATTCATGTTTATTTCGAGTTTAAATATTTCTACAAAAAAAATCAAAGAACCTTATAAATTAGAATCATACTGAAAGAAAACTGTTCAAGATTAATACATATTTTTCATGGTTAATATTATTTTCAGAGTAAACTCGGTGTCATAGATAAGAAAAATTTGGAGAATATTCTATTGACAAGGTAGGCAGATTATGTTTTTTACATTACAATTTGTGTCTTACACTGCTGTTCAGCAATAAGAACTTTTATAATCACATTATTAAATGGTTGACATGCCAAATGGTTCACAAATAAACAAACCAGTTTCACATGGTGTAATATTTATTTATTGTATGGCTGTAGGTGACTACATAAAATCTTTGAATCCAAGTTATTTTAATAATACTGGTACAAGATAAAGAATAAGATATAAAAAATCAGCTCTATCTCTGGCTTGTTATCATCAAGGGTTTTCTCTGCTTCTCTTCTGCTGCAAATTAATGAAATGGTTTACCATATACAGTATTTGTTAAAGATTCTGGTGAATATACTTTCTCCGTCAGAGCAGTTAAAATGTGGAATGATCTTCCAAAACTCTTCAAGAATCCAGAGCTTTAAGACTAACTTAAAAACATATCTATTTCAAAAATGTTTTTGAACTTTTGTGATGTGAATGCGCTTAAAGACACTCTTGTGTAATGAAGCGCTATATAAATTGAACAATAATAAGAATTTTCTTGGTATATGATGAGTGAAAGTATACCCCATCTGGCCTTCTCTCTGTAAGCTTACTGAAATCTTGTTACATTTTTGTGACACTTTTTTTTTTTTTAGATGGCGCGAAAAGGTTTTTGCTCTGATGGTTCAAAATAAATCATCAGAAATCTATGTAAAGAAAAATGTAGATAATTGGAAGGAGAAATATTTATCATTACAAAGTCAGCTTCAGTCATCGGAAAGACAAACAGAAATATTACAACATCAAATATCAGAAAAAACAGCTCAAATTAACCTGGAAAAAATTAACTCGAAGGTAATGTGAGCGGAATAGTTTTCTTTAACCCTTCAAACCAGCTTAAGCTATTGGATTATGGTCTTAAAGGAATAAATTGTACAGGTCTGGTTTTTTGATTGTTGAAGAGACATATTCTTCTCTCTCTATCAGGAATCTTATCTTCTAAGTGGTCTGGGGGATCACAATGGTTAAGGGGGGATAGTCTGGAGATTGGGTGTTCAATCCCTACACTGGCCGAGGAAATTCATCCAGAAGAATTTATTACAGTTTTATAATATATTTTTATATAGTGCTATTAAATTTAACCATTCCTGTAATCACATATCTATACTATACCCTTAGATTGGTATATGTAGATGCCATGGAATCACTCAGTAATGAAGGATGTTCTTTAGAATCATAAGTATTTTTAACCAATATAAAGAGTATATATTTTATATTACAGAAAGCTTTAGAAGAATTAGCTCAAACTCAACAAGTAGCAGTTACATTAGACAACCAAATGATAGAAAATACTAATCATTTTCAATTACTGAAATCAGTCTCAGAAAGGTAAATACATGAATTCTATTCTTTAAGTTTTTGGTTAACAGATATGTAAGGCTGTAGTGCTTTTGCCAGGAATAAAGACTAAAATCAAGGAAATTATACTATTCAAAAAAAGTAGGGGATATTTGATTTTTAAGTGTTATTAAAGCTGAACTCCGGTTACAAAAATACCGAAATAATGTAATAAAAAAAAAGTTAACGCCCGCAAGCCGCCATACTTGTTTCCAACTTGTGAAATAAGTATGGCGGACATGGAGGCTTATGACCTTGGAAGGTTAGCCGATCTCACTTCCAGTTTGTTTCTCGTCAGCTAGCTATACACATCCGGCTTTATTCTCTTCACACGGTTCACTGATTGCTGTATTTTTCCCCAACAGTATACCAAATTATTGAAGATTGAACATGTCTGATCAGGTAAGACTGTAAATAATTATATGAACTGCGTCTACTACAATATCAATTTCTTACACTTTGGTAAAATGGAGAAAAAAACCATAACATCAATAAATTTAGCACTGTCAAACACCCCCCAATGAGAGCCGTCCCAAACATGTAGTTATGTCCCTTGGTCGTTTTCATGAACACTATTCAACATGAACACACGAAGAAGGCAATACTAATAGTTTGTATAGGTGATTTGTTTTGGTTGAAAAACAGGTTGGGTTAGACATCTGGTTGCATCTTTTGTTTTGGAGTAAAGCTTAGGCTATATTGTAGTAGACGCAGTTCATATAATTATTTACAGGCCTACCTGATCAGACATTTTGCAATCTTCAATAATTTGGTATACTGTTGGGGGGAAATACAGCAATCAGTGAACCGTGTGAAGAGAATAAAGCCGGATGTGTATAGCTAGCTGACGAGAAACAAACTGGAAGTGAGATCGGCTAACCTTTCCAGGTCATAAGCCTCCATGTCCGCCATACTTATTTCACAAATTGGAAACAAGTATGGCGGCTTGCATGCGTTAACTTTTTTTTTATTACATTATTTCAGTATTTTTGTAACCGGAGTTCAGCTTTAAAGTCACCTAATGAAACTGACGAAGAAACAAATGACAAAATGAAATGAAGTTCACGTTCATCGATCTATTCCAAATGATCGTTGGACTAAGTAAGGCACAGACTGACCATTATAAGGGTAAAATGATACCCGGGGTCAAACAGCAAAGTTACCACAGCATCACAACAAAGTCAGTAACGGGTAAATCCTCCTCTGTTTGCCAAACAAGCATTGATCCGACGTGGCATACTCCTAATGAGACGTCTAAGGTCATTTTGGTCCGGATTGTCCCATTCCTGTTGCAACGCAGCAGCAAGTTCTTGGACATTGGCAGTACGTTGTTGACGTTGACGTAACCTCTGTCCAAGCATGTCCCAGACATGCTCGATGGGGGAGAGGTCGGGACGCAGTGCTGGCCAAGGTAATCTGGTGATGTTCTGTTGTTGGAGGTAACCTATAACGATCCTGGCCCTGTGACATCTTGCGTTGTCATCCTTGAAGATGAAACGGCGGCCATGACGTCGTGCGAACGGCACAACATGGACTGCCAAGATGTTGTCCCGGTAGAACTGGCCTGTAACACGCCCTGCAACAACATGTAAAGCCGTTCTTCCAGCAACAGTGATGCCCCCCCACACCATAACAGAACCACCCCCAAATCGATCATGTCTGATGACGTTAACGTCTTGGAAGCGCTCGTTTCGACGACGCCACACCCTCCTACGTCTGTCCAAAAAATCAACAGTGAACCTTGACTCATCTGAAAACATCACATTGCTCCAGCGTCGATTATCCCAGTGTTGACGATCCCTACACCAACGACGTCTTGCCTGAATGTGATGATCTCTCAAACAAGGGATCACGCGAGGACGTCGAGCGCGAAGGTGACCCCTATGCAGTCGATTCCGAATCGTCTGGCCACTCACTCTCACACCAGTGTCTGTTTGAAGACCAGCGCTGATCTGATTTGTTGTGATGACACGATTTCTCAAGGCCAAGGTACGGATAAATCGATCCTGGGCTTTAGTTGTCGCCCTTGGTCGACCTGAGCGGCGTCTCTCCTGTACAGATTGTGTATCACGGTATCTGGACCATAGCCTGCTTATGACAGACTGAGAAACATTCATTGTCCACGCCACAACCGCCTGTGTTGTGCCGATCTGTAGCATGCCAAGGGCACGTAACCTTTCATTTTGGGTAAGCCAACGAATATCAAAATTTGTTTTCTGGTCACTAAAACAATTAAACTGATGTTTCCACCCTGGAATTCAATGCCACAATGACTGTAACATTCAAAGTCAGAGTCGTGCAAATCTTGGGTTGGACCCCCATGATGATCCCAAGCATCACCTGCATTCCATGCGGTAGCTATTGGTGCGTTTGGGCGTCACATGTAACTGGAAATGTTTCTTCTGTTAGGTTCTGTAGTGACTTTTTTTCGTAGTCATTTGCATATTTTAGTATTATGCTCCCAAAATCAAATATCCCCTTCCTTTTTGGAATAGTATATTTACACAATTAAGAAGCATTAAGTTTTTGTGGAAAGTCTATTATAAACTATATTTATTAGTAAAAACAACACTTTTTGAAATGGATAATTTCATGTTTCTCAGTATATTGAAAACAAATGTTGTATATATTTGTAAGTATTACATGATTATAATTACAGTGTAGATAATCATGTAGCTGATACAGTGAAGAAAATATCTTCATCACTATCCATGTTAAAATCTTATGGTGAAAGAATCAGTTTTGCCAGTAGTCGAGTTGATCTCTTACAAGGTTTGTATTAAAGGGCCAATCCTGATTACTTTTTGGGGAATAAAACTGCTTAATTTTGTGTTAAAATCCCTTATATCCCATTACCTAAGGCCGACCAACTAACCCAATATTTGTGATATGCTTGTAAATAACTTAAACCTGACAGTCTTCATCTGGAAATGGAGACCGTTGTATTATACAGTATCTGGATAAAACCAGATTTTTTTCTATAAAAATGATATGTAGGTGAAATTTACCTTTTGTTATCAAGTACAGTACATGGGTCATTCACTGTATAGACCTCTCATGAGACAGGAATCTATTATTAGGTCACCCAATCAAAAAATTGACCCAAAATCTTAAAAAGGCCACGTGTCCGGATAAACAGTGTTGACGTTAACGTCAAAACGACTCAATATTTTGAGCTGAAACTTTGAGCCAAGGTAAATACACCATGCCTCTATATTTTGGTCCATAAATTTCATAAAGGCTCAGACTTTAATTTTTGAGACTCTGTTCTTATCGGGATTGTCCCTTTAATGGTTAAATGGAGGGCCAATTTATAGACTCTATTATTAGATTATCAGCCTTATTGCTTACAGACAAATAACAGATTTATCAACCTTTCACCTACATGAGCACCGGCACTATATTATTTTTAAGAAACAGCTTTATGTTATATAAAGGGGTAGAACTAATTTTTGTGGATGAATCATTTCTAGGGTATCCCCTTTAACCCATTAAGCTTGATTTCAGTACAACCAAGTCTGTACTAATGTAACAAGCTTTGTGTATCTTGTTGAAAAGAAGATACCACAATCTATGATGTTTAAATATAACCACCCTTTTGTATAGAAGATAACTTTAGTTTCAATTTCCACTAGTAGGGTCAACAATAGGAGCTTTGGTTATGTTGGGTTATCAATTGAATCCCTTTTTTCTTTCAACTTTTTATTAATAAAATTACATGTAAATCCAAAAAATGTATGTACCTGCTTTTTATTTCAGGTCAGATGGCAAGAAAAGATGCATTGTTAAAACTAGAAGGTAAAGGTGAAGTAAAAGATAAGGAGATAGATATGGATACTACAACTAGTGATCATATACTAGTAGAATTAGAGAAAGTAACAAGAGAAAGAGATTTTGTTACAAATCAACTAAAACAAGTCTCTGAGACATTAAACGATAAAATACTAGAAAATAAACAACAATGTGAGTACAAAATGGATTTACTCTTAATTCTTAATTTGGATTAATTAAAAGCAATTAAAATCTGTGTTAGGTTCTAAATATGTTTTCCCTCCAGTATAATTATTTCATCTGTTTTTAACCGTCTAAACATATTTCTATTATGTTTGTGCATTAACCATCAGATTATAAACATCAAACCACCTAATTAACTCTTTAGTAATTTAGTAATCATAAACTAATTAATTAATCTAGAGTCAGAGAATAGTGTCTGCAGTGCTCTCCCTTTTATAGTCTTGCAAGTTTACTATGTTACGGTGGCTACATTCAAAATTGGAGATTATCAAAACGACTTGTTAAAATAATATATCTTTAAATGATTTAATAGTTGTATTAAAATTGACTGAGACTTTATTAGAGTTTTATTTATTTCTATTTTAGATGAGAATGAGATAATTACATTAAAGAAAACTGTAGAAGATTTAGAGATTTGCCTACAAAATAAAACACAGGTATGTTATCTCAGAGATTTATGACAGAAACTTTTAACTATTAAAACTGTTCAAAAATCACTCTCTATCTATACAGTAGAATCTGCATTAAGCAGCCACCCACTGGAAATTTTAGGATTGACCGTTTAACGGGAGTGGCCTCTTAATAAAATCTCAAGTTTTTTGTGCCGACATCAATTAATAATTACGCTTGGGTGCACTTGCATCGGTAAATTTGGCCGTCGCTGAATCACTGAATCTCGGACATAACTTCCGTAAACATGTCATTTTGTCCCAACCTTCAATACTACTGTCTATCATTGTCATGCATTCGATAATATTTATCCATTTTTGTAAAATCTCATGTTTTTTTTTGTGCTGACATCAATTAATATTACGCTTGAATGCATTGGAAGCAAACACCAATGCAATACTTCACTTGCATCGGTAAATTTGGCCGTCGCTGAATCGCCGACATAACTTCTGTAAACTTGTCATTTTGTACCAACCTTCAATACTACTGTCTATCATAGTGATGTATTCGATAATATTTATCCATTTTTGTGAAGAAAATCGATGAATTAACTTTATTTTATCAAAGAAGCACACGAACCAAAAAATATCGCTGATTTAGCTACCGAATCACAGGGGGTGTAACTCTGTATGTAATATTACAGGTGGCGCTAAAAACGTCTATTTAACAACATAGCGGCTTTTAGTCGGTACTTTCAGTTTATTCAATCAGTATCAAATAATGTCCCGTTACGTGTGAAAACAATGATCAGGTTTGTCGTTTAATAAAACAAAAGATTAATTAACAGATAATCCCGAGTTAATTGGTATTTTCACATTTCTTTTTATCTGATTTGCGGGAGTCCAGTTAATTGATTACTACTCACGGGATTAGCGGGGGTGTTACGAAGAACGACAAGATGGTATCATTCAACAATGGCCGTTGAATGGGCGATGTTTTGTTAAATCATTTGCAAAATAGTGACCGCTGGCCGCGTTAGAGGAGTGACCGTTGAATAAGGAGATGAAACAATAGAATTTTTACGGGGGGAATTTATTGTGACCGCTTACAAGGAGATGTCGCTGAATAGGAGTGGCTGCTCTGCTGTACTTTATTCTTAGTTGGTCGATTCATTGATTTTCAAAAAATAGATTAGTTTAATTTTGTTTTGGATATAATATTATTCAAAATGATTTACATATATTTTTTGAAGGCATTTGAGAACCTGTCAGAAAGACTAGAAGACAGGGAGTTAGAACGAGAAGAGATGAATGAAAGATTAGAGAGTTTGTCAAAGGAACTCGGACGTCAGAAAAACATGATGGAACAAGGTTTGTAGATTGTTTTAGTATGGTATCTCATAATTCTTTCAGGAAGATTTTTTTTAGCTTTCCTTGAAAAGGGGAATGCAGTTATAGTGTGGTTAGTCCACTTTACTTAGAAATCTACTGTCATTGGTTTATGACTCACAGGAACCTTCAGGATATTTCAAACTTGGTTTTCACTAGATCATTTAATTACTAATTGGGATAGAATTTGATTCTGAATCCTAGATTGAATTAAATTCTGTAGTTACAATCAAGCATCCCCAAAGATATTTATAAGAATATATTTTTGTGCAGCTATTGAAGATCAGAAAATAGCCGATGAAGAGACAATGAGACAAGAAATAGTAGAATTAGAGAAACAAGTTAATCAAGCTAGAAGAGAACAGACCAAAGCTGGTATAGTATTATAAAAATATAAATAAAAGTCTTCTCTCATTAATACTGTGTAAAATGAGTAGTGTGTTAAATGGTCGTAGTTTTCTAATCGTAGTTTGTCACGTGAATAGATATCTTAATTGATAATATATATCTAACATTTGAAGCCAGAAAAAGACCTGCAATAAGCAGATTTAACTCTTGCAGAATGCTTCTATATGAATTTATTGGGTAACAGCTCTTATGCTGTCTTTTGTCTGTAAAACAGTGTCATTCCAAACTGATCGGATTGTGAGATTAATTTATCATTCTTTACTTTCAGTTGTTGCTTTAAGACATATTGAAAGACAGAGCTTACGAGAGAAAGAAAGGCTTAATGAACAAATTAAATTAAGTGATAGTCACTATAATAAACAGATAGAGAGATTACAGGAACAATTAAAATCTATTGAAAAGGAGAGGAACATAATGATGGTAGGTAGTGATGGGGATGTATATTAAATCAGAAACTAAACTTGAATATAGAGCAATACATTCACTGGTATCATTTACGTAGATATATATTTAGAAACACATGACTGATATATAGTGACTCGAGACACCAGTTTTAATCTGCTAAAAATATAGTTTTCAGAATCTCCTTTCCTAGTAAAAGAGATGAAAAATATAAGTGACTATTTCATATAAAATTATAGAATACTTTTTATATTTAGATGAAAAATTGAGATAAACGTTAAAGGTAGTTGGTACGAAACCTCTTTGTGGCTTTTTTACAATTTAGGCATGGCGCCATTTGCTAGTGAGAAAATGAGAAAGCAGGCAAGAAGTTGAGAACACAAAGTTTTCTTGCTCCCCAGACTACTGACTCGCTCACTTTTGAAAATCGAAAAAATTGCATGAAGTTGAGAGATACTCACATAGTCTAAAGCAAGGAAGTGAAAAATAAAGGATTTTGATTTATTGATTCTCAATGCGTTTTAAGGTGAAAACATGACCATGACATTGTTATGTTCATTTCATCTTCTGTTTAGAGTTTTATATGGTTATGTTTAATATAAGAATATGTTTTTTAGGCAACATTGCGCCAAGAAGGTCTAATGAGTAAAGTCAAACAAGATCGAGGGGAACCAATCATATTTGTGGAAAATTATAAACAACCAGAGGAACCAATGAAATCTCAGAAACAAGAAAATATAGTAACTGAAGACACTGTCCAACCAAAGTCAAATACAGGTATGGTAAATTAAAATAAAATAGACTTGTTCAATGTGTTGAGCATTGACATGGCTCACTGCTGGAAATGGGGAAAATTCTTGTTCTAAATTATGATTGGTCTATAGTCTACCCTTAAAACAAAGGGTCAAATTGGACCAGATATGTTTATATAACGTTACAACATGGCTCAATATTCTATAATGCCTAATTAACCAGTGCATATCAGAATTTTGCAGTAAAACTAATTGCGTGACAAACGAGGCTATCAACATTGACATAATGTAAACAATGCTGAATGGACTTTCACCGTTTTTAATACCTTAAACATGCATTATGCAAGAGCTAAATCTGCCTATTGTGGGTCTTCCTTTTGGCCTGAAATGTTTTCTAAAGTATTAAGAAGACATTAATTAACTGATCCAGGCCTTAATCATCTCTCGATGGCATCAGATTTCTCTGATATTAAACAGATTTGAATGGTTCAACGATCCTTTGATTTAATCAAATATGGTGGACCGAGACTTAGCTTTGATCAACCAGTACTGTGGTTGGAATTATTGCACACGTCTGTCAAACCTTCAAAGGCTAATATCTTCGCTTGCAATAGAGTAATTTGAATGAAATGGCTAGTTCTTTATCTAAATCTTACTTAATTTATCTTTAAATCACTCTCCAAAGTTTTAGGGAAGACCCCAGATTAAATGTAGGGCTGGCTGTCAGGTTTCTGTACTCAAGGCATAGATTTGATTGAACGAGAAGAATAGACACACACCCTCAAAAGTTCAAGTATCAGAAGCCAATCCAGCAATGGCCAGAGAGGGATTTCTTGGGCCATTGCTTCAGGAATATATATCTTTTCAAGCTATAATGATCTTGTTAGCCCTCAACATATCTTCCCCTCCATCAGGAATGCTGATTATTTAAAAATCCTTCCAGATCCGCCTATATGGGAGACAATAGTTCGAGCCAAATAAAAGGAAAGGGATATAGTATATTATAAATACAAAACTTCAATGAATTAATTTAGTTTCTTTTTATGCAATTTTTTCAAAGAATATGGAAAAGAAAATATTTTCCTTCTTAAGTTATAAAAAAATTGACCATATTTTATAAAAAACATAAATTAAGGTTTGCATACAAGTTATAAATTCAATCTGAATATATATTGTATTGTGGTTTGTTTTACAGAAGCTGTGAGTGATGTTATAGAAGATTTGAAATCTCTTGTAGCAGTAGTTGTTGATGATAATAATAGTGATTCTGATGACAGTATGTCTTGATATTAAACAAGATACAAACCTGTAACTATGTACTAGCATATTAGATACATGGTTGCTATGGACACCAGTTACTGTCAATAGATATAAAAAGTTATATTTAGAACGGAATGTTATTGTATACCATTCACTATGAATAAGTTAGAAAAGTGTTCATAGTATTGACAAGAGTATCTAAGGATAAACAAAAATGTAACCATGGATACCAGTAGTGGGTACCATACATCTGTCTTAGTGTTATGTCATTTTTTACTGTGTTTGAACTATGAAAGACTATTATTTATTGAATATGTAAGAAAGTTTGAATGAGATAACGTGGTTGAAGAATTTGTACAAAATATAAACCAAAGTTCCATTGTCAAAACTACAAACTTACTGTGATTTGTATATTAATTTAAGTGCTACACATGTATTAAATTATCAAATTTAACTTTGTTTAAATTATTTAAAGTGATTTTTACTCTTAATCTATCAAACTGTTATCTGGTAGTGAGGTAAGGTATTGCAAAAATAAAGTTTATATATGGTAATAGTTGGATAGATTAAGGGGATGTTTGATTCACAGTTCAGAACGTCCTGAATTGACAGAATTGCAATCGAGTGACGCAGAATTTAATCCTGTCACAGTTCTGTCAGTCCTGTCTACAGAGGTGGTGTGAGTAGAATGGTGTCGTAATTCAACACAACGAATATGTTTCGACTGTATAGGTGGTTGAGATATTTCTTATCTAATCGAAGCATGTGTTGTAGCCTGAAATACATCTTTTCACTTGATAGTCACTATTTTGGGGATTGAGAGAATTCAATTCCAGAACGTTCATTCAAGTACCTCCTATATTACCTCAAGGGAGGTAAGAACATCATAGTTCATGAGGCAGAGTATTGTGGCAGTGTTAAAGTGAACTTTATTTTAGATCTGAATTTTTAATTTGCCACATTCAAAATGGTGGGCATTTACGAATCTGTGTCCATCATCTTCCAAAATAATGACATGACCATTTCAAAGCCATATTTTTAGGGGGTTGGATGGTCGAATGGTTTAACTTGTACATGTTAGATCATAAGATGTGTCAAATGGCAAGGTTTTGATTCTCCGCTTGTACGTGACAAGGAGTAAGGTCACATGTCTAACCTCTGGGGTTCTCACTGGTTTCCTCCAATAGCTAAAAGACCCTTTACTGAAATTGAACCAATATGTCGTACATAACTAACGTATAAAAATTAAATGGGAGCTGGGTTTTTTTTTCGCACATATACAATGAATGGCCATTTTGCTCAATAATCCAAGCCAGAATTTGGCTATTTTTTTAAAATTGCGTTAAAAGTTTAAAATTTTTGTTTAGAACTGAAATAAATTATCTATTAGTCAATCCCCACGCTAAAAACATTAACAGAATTGATTGTGTATATCTGAAATAGACAAGACTGAAGCATAAAATAGTGCCAATATGCCGACGTCAAATCTAGACTTGTACATGTATATGTTATTCTTGTGACAAAGCGATAAGACGTTATGGCTGTACAGATTATACAGTCCTAAAAACTGCAAGAAGGCTATTGTTTACAATGTAACATTGTGTCTTGTAATGTTGATAATGATCACAATGATATGTTGACATTTGTTTGTTAATGTGACCTCATGACGGGTGACATTTCGATAACCTCATATGGACACCATGGCTATTCATTGTGTCAGAGTCACTTCTCTGCAGGTAGGGTGAGTTTGTCGTTCTGATTGCCTATATGTTAGTCTCAAAATGACCTAGTTTGTGTAGAGTGGATTTTAAACCACATTTCTCTCTCTCTCTTTGTAAGCCATATTTTATTTTTAATGTCAATGAAAATACAATGGTAAAATCTTATAAATATCTAAAATCCAAAAATCTTTTAACTAAACCAGATTGTTTTTCTTGTGAACATAAAGACTTTGTACAAAATTAAAAGTAATCAAATGACAACTTTAGCACCAAATGATAACTTAAAGCATGAAATTCATATTTTTAAAATGTATTAAAATAAAGCCTTAAAATAGATGGTGTCTACAAACTGTCCTACCTTGTTAAAGAATAACCCTATTAATCTTATAATTCATTATTGCCAGTTGAGAAATTGGCAAAAATATTATTTTCAAATTCAAACGTTAGAAGATAGCTATTCCTTTGGGGGTTGGGGGGAGGAGAGACAGAAAAACAAGGGAGGTAATTGTGTTGATATTTCCTGTGTGAATGATTTTTAAGTGTGGGAAATAATGTCTATGATCGTATAATAGCAAGTCGAAGACCTCTTGAGCAAAATACTAAGAAATAATTATGTTTTGACTTTCTTAGAAAATATGAAATTCTCACTTTAAACCTTTAGGGCTTTCATAAATAATTACAGAGACAGACAAATTTAGCATTTCATGTGTTAAGCTTAAGATAAAAGTTTGTTAAATTGATCTAATTCTGAGTCTGTTAAATCCAGCTTCTATTCAGTGTATACTAAATACTGTATGTATCAATACAACAAAAGTAGTAGAAATAGTGCTAAACAATTTAAAGAAAGAATCCCGTATATTGTTCTTTACCTTTGGCAATATACATGTCCAGTCCATTATAATCTCATCACTGAAAAGAATGTGTCCAAATTTCAATGAGGCTGCAAAAGGATGAAACAAGATAACAGATAACATTACTTAAATATTTATTATTATATCCTTATCATGGCTTTGTTAATAAATATGACATACAACTGTGATATTTTACAATGTACAACTATTATGATATTAATAAAGAAGCTAATAATAAACATTCTTACATACATGTAGCCATACACATGGTTATTCAGGAAACTTATCAAGCATTCAGTAATTCACCATACATTTATTTCAAAACAGTCCGATTAAAATTGGATTGAAGAGTACATACCTTATGTACAGACATGGAATATGTTGTCTTACAATTTGTCGATGATATAAATATTACATAATGTAGTATATACATGTACCATAAAGCAAAAAATTTAATAAAATAGTAACATGTAATTATTCGGAAAATCTCTTAACAATAACATATCACCCAATGTATTAGATACATATACCTACTGTATCCTAGAGAAGTATTGAAACATGACGTGATTGTGAGGAGCTGCTAGTGTCAATCATGGAAATAACACCAATTATTAGACATATTAATATTAAAGCCGCATTATCGAAGATTAGACAAGGAGCTGACAGATTATGCAGATTTATCTCTTGCATAATGTCTGTTTAACAGACATGTAAAATGTACATACATGTACATGTACATACAACCAGTTGCCATTTCTCGTTAAACTTTGTATTAATTATTAACAGTACAGACATGTACATGCATGCACGAAACCAAACATCCAACCAAGAATAATTAGGAGTTTGTGTATAGTGTTGCAAGACTATAGTAAATTAAAACCTGTAACGATTCATGTGTATTGAATCACGAGTCACATAAGACACTGAATCGATTGATCAGAATATTTTTATGGGGTAACCCGTCACTCGTAATTATCCACGGTACACAAACACTCTTTAATTGTTTTGGTCATTAATTTGATCCGCATATAGAATCCGCAGGACTAACAATATCAACAACACCTGAATCGTAATACATATCATAGCGTGACTGCAGTGGCAATACCCAGCACTTAATGGGCGCACACAATACAAAAATGTGAGGGTATCCCTAAAAGACAGCTAGCTGTCTCCCCAAGTGACATAAGGAATGCTTCTTATGTTTTGCTTACATGGGCAACAGTAACATTAAGACAATTAAAACATTCAGTTGACCCTGTGAATAAAAGACAGAAAAAATATTTAGCAGAGGATAATCCAGGAATTTACTTCTACTTTGATATTTATGGTAAATGGACAGCAACTCACGACAAATGCAAGTAGTAAATGCCTCAAACAAGTCATGTGATAAACAAAATTAATAAAAATAGACTCTCGCAGCACAAGGTAGTTTTCTTGGTATTTACATGTTTTGAGAGGGGATATGACACAAACTTTTTACAGATAAATAAATTTTAATATGTTTTAAAGTTAAAGTCTAAATATATTCTGGCAGTTTGTACATGTAAGTGGGATGGCATCATTACTTTAAGGTATTACATGTACAGTTATCTAATTTGTAGAGGTTTAATTTTCTTTGGTAAGCAAGCAAAGTTTGCTTTTTCAATTTGAAATCAACATATACATGTATGATCTGCATAATTGCCATTTGTTTACAGTTTATACATATATCCCCATGCTAAATACTTTCATTCAAATGCATAATAATTAGGAAGTAATAAAATAAACATTATAACAAAATTGTTTGTGATGTAAATGCACAACTTATATAACATAATATTTGATTTAGGTATAAAATTCTAAATATAGTCTAGGTATATACATTCATGACTTTCTGAATTCTTTGTCGACATAAAGGACAAACCCTTCTCTCAATGTACCGTGCACGAACAATCTGATCAGCACAGCCAACACACAAACACATATGTCTACATGGAAGAATTAATACAGATTTCGATTGGTCCTGACAAACCACACATTTCCTCTTGTCCTTCTCTTTCTCAATTTCGCGCTCAAATTCTTCTGGGGAAATATTTTTTGGTCGACTGGGTGTCATTGATCTATTTCTCATTCCATATCGGTCTGACACTGCTGGAAGTTCAACCTCAATTTCATCCTCTTCTTCATCCGATGAAGAAAAGGTTTGAGAATTTAAAGATACTTCACTGTCATCATCATCATTATCGTCAATAGTGTGTTCGGACATGTCATCACTGTCATTAACTTCAGTGCCATCCTGATATTCACTACTGTCACTGACGACACTTTCATTTTGTTCATTGTCGGACCAATCTTCATCATCACTGTCCAAAATTGTCATTTGTTGACGACGCCTTTGTCTTGTAAACAATGTCATTCCATTATCTGTTAGATAAATAACAACTTTAATGACAGCCAGATAAAGTAAACCACATATTAAAATTCCCAGGTATGTTTCCTTTCCTAAACTTGGCAGATATGATGTATAGAAATATATAATGTTATGAAACATGTTTTTTATGGAATTTTCTAATGCTGATAAACTATTACAGATACCACTGTATATTGACATTAAACAATAAGAAATTCCTTCATTGATCTGTGAGTAGCCTGAAAGAACTAAATTTCCAATCGAAGAAAAAGAACCCATAATTCCACAAAATAGTTCTGTTATCATGTCTGTTGCATAGTTCCATGTCGATCCACAGTAGTCACAAATATCAATTGCGGATTGTTTGAGTGTCTTTACTGTGACATAGCTACCAGTCCACAATACTACTGCCAACGTTTCCAGGCCAGACAAAATAAAACAAATCACTTTGTATATAAGAACAACAATTCTCCACAGTAATACACATAATGCACAAACACATCCAAATACTTCGTTGAAAAATTCTCCTGCATATTGTAGCACTGCTGTAACGATGTTGCTGATGATTTGGGTGATCGAATAAAGAGTGAGAACAATCAGGGATACATAATAATAGACTGTTGACACAACCTCGTAATTAATCCGAAATACATAGTTTACAGTTTCATTAGTTGTTCGTATTGCCTTAGCAACGCCTGAACAGACGGCAAAAAAGCCGTCCGAAATCAACGTCAAAACGGGCATAATTTTACACTTGTTGTTGAGCGTCTGATATCAATATTGGCGTTTACATCAAAATGTTACCCATTCCGTGATTTCTGGTGATGGTCTATGCATAATCTAACATCAACAGCAGTTGTCTGCGGCAGCCCAGATGGAACTTTGTAATTATAAGTGAATAAAGCTACGTATCAACAAGCATTCGTTAGAAAGTTTCATGAAGTGACGCCATCTTGGTAATAAACTTCCGGTGACGTGGGATTTGTATCGTCAGTCAGGCAGAACGGGAACCTGCTTTCGGCTTCCCTATGTTACTATTTTAAGTAAAAAATACTTTCGAACGCCAAAGATAACAGCGTTTGAAATTAAACAAAGTCGATTCGTCAATACATTCTGAAACCCTTAATTGTCTATTTTTTATACTGAAATAATCAATCTTTTTACAAAAAACTGGAGCTTTACTTGGAACTATTTTCTTCTTTTGAGTAGTAATCTCTGATACTAACTTCCGTTAGTTCCTTTTTACATTTCGGTTGTGGCAAGGTACAAGCACGTGTTGTGTTTTCAATCTAAAAACAAAATTTGTCTCTCCAAAATAACAATAAATTCGTTAAATTATCGTTGTTCTATGTTTTATATTGCATATCTAACAATTTCGAGTAGCAGATTGAACTTCCAAGGCCCAAATTTTCTATTTCTCAAGTAAAGGGAAGGCACCATCCGACAGTCAGTGTACTGTGTAGCCTCTAAAAACGTTGAGATATACTCTAATTAGTAATACTGGTGTGTTTGTTTTTAGTTACAATTTAATGCCTTAAGTTTAAGTTCCAAGTGGCAAACTCAATTTCTTTATTAATGAATGTAACATCTTTAAAATAAATATAAGTTCATGCTATTTTGACTAACTAAACTTACAGAGGCCAATTTAGTGACAACTATCGCGTTTAAATTATTGAAGGGTGATTCGCGGATTGAACGTGTGGATGTCATTTTGTTTCGCCACTGGTGACAGCCTTTTTGATTGGCTGTTACTGTTATAAAAGCCTTATATTCAGCCCTGCCTTCATGATAACACCGTCTTGTACCTCTCCTGTCTAAAATCGCCTCGATTTTTATTTCAATGATTTATACTTGTTTCACTTTCAGGTAGGATTCTATGCTTAATTGTAGTTGTATATGGCAGAAATATTATAAATAAAAATAATCAATCATCGTTTTCATGAAAAATATTGTCAATTTTGCGTAGTAATGTCCATGATTCACGATGGGCTTTGCTACGTTGAACTATATAGGACCAACTCTAATCTCGAAACACAGAGGGTTGAGAGTATGAGGTTTGTAATCTATGTAGACTGTAGTGGTAGTTTGTACTGACAACTGTTAGTCAGTAGTCTGGGCAATATCCCTAGAAACAGATGTCGCAATATAATACCTATATCGCGATATTTTATCTCTTTTTTAAATGTAAATACAAATATTTAATACCCTCGGAGTATTCACTTTCTAGTCATTATGTTCAATCAAAAGTTTTTAGCTTAATTTAAAGGAGCTAAATCGCTAATATTTGGGGCCTAGAAGTAGAAATTTACCCAAATGGGTCGCAACGTATAAAAAAATCTTATATGAATGTATATAAACTGATTTACATTCATTCATTTCTGCTTTACTCTAATAATTTTAAATCACGCCTGAAGTCTCACTAGCTAGCATGCCAATCTCTGTCGTCTGGTTATTCCAGTCTACAATATTGCGTATGCTCTCCATGCTCTAGTGTCTAGCCTCGTTCTCAAAGTCCCTTGTTAAAAGTGCACCTGAAACGGAATTATGGTACACGATTCGTGTACCACTGATATTTTTTTAATTTTGACTTAAATATTGGATATCGGAAGCCCATATTTTCCCGGTATGGTCACGACATCAATGTTGAATTAAATTGACAAATAATTTGTGTTTTCATTTTCCAAAATCTTCGACATTGAAAACACAAATTATTTAACTCCTTTAAATACAGTACCGAATTTACAAACAAAATGTAATGAGCTAAGCTTGATTAAATTTAGTCATTAATAGACTTGATAGTCTTTAACAACTAATGAATGTTGAATGTAGTGTTGGGTATTGCCACTGCAGTCACATTTTGATACATATTGGGATGCAATCTGTTTCACAGAGAATTACTTATGAATTATCTCTGTAACAGATGACTGTCCACAACACGTGCGTTGACTGCACCCGGCATTAGTCATTATCTCAACGGCTCGTGCAATCTTTACTTAACACCTAACTACTTCGGGCAAAATGATGCATTTTACTTATTTATGCTAAATAGGATATATTTTTTAACTACAAATACTTCAAACGTCTTTATTTCTTTTTCTTTTATCTAAAAAAAATGTTTGAGAATGTAATTTGTCGGAGTAAAAAAGTTAATATGCCGTACTCATTAAACCTCGTCGATGTCATGCTTATCAGTGATTGTAGCGGCCAAGCGAATATTCACTGCGGGATCAGTTTGATTGGGATGTAGGTGCTGCAATGTGATTTGTATCATAACAAGGTCAATATTTACCCAGAAAACAATGTCAACATAATAGGACAAATGAATAATTCATTAATTGATACTTTTACCAGGTGATGTTACATTATTGATGTGGATCACAATAAGTACCAAAACAATTTGAAACTGTTTGTGTACATGGAAATCAATCAACAAAAAACGAGTATTGTGAAGAATTGATTCAGCTTCTCTCAACACACAAATAGTGAGAAGGTGAATTGTATTACATCAATTCATCTATTATTGTGCCAGAACTAACAACGAAAATTAATCACCAGGGACAGATTGTCACCCCACAAAACAATATGAAAACTAATGAATGTAACAAAAGTAAGCTTAGTATACATCAAATTTTATGTTTCCTCCTCCTGTTACTTACAGATAATATCCAAGATGTCTGCTGCATTTAATTGGATGGTTGTTAGAAATAACTCCAGTTTTCTGATGAAACGTGGAGCTCATCAATTCAGCCGGGTAAGAATTGATTACATTTCTCAAACAGAATATTTATTTAGGTTGGATTTTAGTTAATGTTCCTAATAGATGCATCACGGTGTCCACACTTTTCTATTATCTGGTGGCAGGCTGGTTTGCTAACCTAAAGAAAGGTGTTTGATCCCTGCATTGGCAGAGAAAGTTTCCTGAGTTTCTGGCGTGGTTCCTCCTTGTCAGTGATGTAGGACAGAGGATCTGACAAGGAAACATATAATCAACGGTACAAAGTCGGAGGGGTCCAACCAAACCAAAAGTATGACACAGATGTCAGTATCGTGTGTGTCCTCCACGGGCTCTTACGCACGCTGTGCTGCGACCTCGCATGGAATTAACCATCTGTGTCATGGTTTAGACCCCTCTGACTTTGTACCGTTGATTAGATTAAACATCCGTAAGTGTACAAATGTGTTATTGATGTGTTTCCATTTGAATATTGTTCACAATAAGAAGCAAAATAAATAAGATCTGTTTACAGGATCATTTTGTTATACGAAAAACTAAGTGATGCGTTTTCTATGGCGCTCAGTATATATTGGTGATGAGTGAATAAGTAAAACAGTACACTCGCCTTGTCGCCTAATTTATTTTTTGGTGGCAAGAGTAAATAAAATGGACTGTTGCCCTGCTGTCTCTCAGATTTAGTTTAGATTCGGTAGAATTAAAGCTAGAATGAGTACAATAAAAATTGGTTGTATAACTGAAAGTACAACACCATTTACACCATCCATCACTTTAACATTAAAGTGCAGTAAATTGGTATGGGTGACCTATTTAAGGCATATACAAGTTTAATGACCATAGAATTGTAAATTGAATAGACCTACACAAGGTCTAATATAAATAAACCAAATACCAATACTTCTTTCTTTAAACTAATTTAGGATAAAAGGGTTTACTATGGCACACAAAATTAAATTATGCCGTGGCAGACATGATGTGCGCCGGCTTTTACTATGACTATGCCATTTGCTGTGGTAAATTTCGGATGCTGAGTTTGTGTACACAGAAGGACGAAGGGGTTTAAATATGACTGGCCGGCTTTCTTTCATTTTTTCTTTGTTCTGGGCGGCAAAAAATAGTGCCGGGCACAAGCGCCCGCCGCCGCTCAGTGTCGCTACCTCCCTGATAAAGTGTAGGCCATATTGCTGCTGCATGGGCAAAATATCATCATAGCACACTGTATGACGTATGCATGTCTTCATAAACCCAGTTCGGAGCAGAATAGTACAACTTAAAACCCCATTTTATTTCACTTCTGTTATCTGTCTGAAATATCTCCAACATCAGTTCAAGGATGATTATTTTCAGTAAATTGAAAGGTCATAATGCTGTCCATCCAAGGTATGTTCATCCATTACAGTAGAATGTAGTTAAGTTATAGATGGATGTTATAAATTTCTGATCTTGTGTTTATTAGGAAGCCACCAACCTGAAAGGCGTGAACTCATTCCGTTTTAATGGATTTATCAGAGATAGAAGTGTTGCCATTCAACCAGCAAAGACCGGAAAAGGTGTTGTAGTATCCACAAAACATTATAAAGGTAAGTGTTTTGAATATCTGATTGCTGCAATGGTTCTGTCATTCAGACATTGAATATATATATGCAACTAGAATGTCCTGATATGGACACCCGCCCCCCCCCCCCCAAAAAAAAATAACATAAGATTTTATCAGTCCACATCACGTTTTTTAGTGTTATTTTGTTATGCCTCAAACACACTTCTTGATATGAATTCTAATAATATTGAATAATCTTAGAAATCTGAGTCTTGTTATTCCATTCTGGTTTCTTCAGGAAGGTGGAAAAGCTTTAATAGTCAAGTATAATCAGGTTGATTTACATAAACTATTAGAATTGTACACTATCAGAAAGGTGTTTTACCTACACTATAAGAATGGTGATGTTTAACTGGATCTCATTTCTGTCCAGGATTTCTAACCTAAAGTTGTGAAAGGTATCTATAATAAACATATCTCTACCATACGGTCCTTATAATAAAGTTTAATAAATGTGTTTTATTTCAATAGGTCAAAGACGTCCCAACAAGAGAAAGTTCAAAACAACAATCAACAAAGATGGTCGACATACATTAAAGGGTGTCGCCAATATTCTTAGAAGTGGCAGATTTGAAGGCAATACTCACATGGTAAGAAGTTTGGTTTACTTACTTTCCGTCATAACCAATCTGATTAAAATACCAGTCATTGTTTTTTGTATTTCAGAGGAGAGCCAAAAAAAAGCTCCCCTTAATTAACAAATTGAAAAAAAATGGCTCTCCTAAAAAGTTCTCTGATTTTCGATAAGAGGAATGCTTTAGAAATTAAGGAGAGTGATTTAGTAATTAAGGGGAGAGATCTGATATTAAGGAGAGTGATTAGTAGAGAAATGTTAATAAACTCCCAATGACTTTGTAAATGAGTGATTTTCAATTTTAAGGGGAGGGGAAAAAACTCCCCTCGGTCGACAGTCAGGGGAGCTGTAGGCGCTCGAGAGCGACCACTCGCCTTAAAAAACAATGACTGAAATACAGATCTATATTTCGTGTTTTTTTTTTTATATATTTTCGATGGCCTACACTACATTAAGATCTTACCGGTTGTTGCGATGGGTCACATTGAAGGTCATATGAGTGACTTTTGACCTTATATCAGACATTTGATTATTAAACCAATCAGAATTAATGTTACTTGTGGATTACTCATCATGTCTAAAACTTGCAGTAACAGACCATTTCATTGGCTTATATCTCACCATTCAAAACTTGTCAATGATAACAACTCTTCCAGATCCTAGTGTAATAAAGACAAGTTAAACATAATTTTGAACTATTAAAAGGAAGTAGGACCTGTGTTTTAATCACATTGCTTCATAACAAAGTATGGGGAAATAATTTGGTTCCATAATTTCTCAAGTTTGTCAAAGACATTGTCCAACTAGGAAAGCTTAAAACTTAGTGTTTTTATTGTTTATATTTTAATCCATTGAAACGTTTGATTTTCAGGCCGCGCTACGAAAGACATCTGCTATTTTAAGAAGTCAAAAGCCTGTGGTTGTTAGACAGAGAACCAGAGCAAAGAAAAACTAGAACTATAAATAAAATAAAAATTACTGAAAATACAGTTAACGATTTGTTACTTATTTTTATGCAAAAGCAAGAATCTCACCATTTAAAGAGGGTTATATATATGTATTTGATAAGTACATGTAGCCTAGCCTATTTAACTTCGGTAGGGGCATCTGTGGCTTCTTAATGATGTTAAAACCTATTCGATATAGGTCAAAATAAAGAGAGAGATATGGGTTTAACATCCACTCGACACAAACTAGGTCATTTCAGGACTAGTGCTGATATCAAGTATCGATGCATCGTCGATGCATCGATTCGGCCGACCGCGATGCGATTCTCGGCCTTTTTTCGTATTATCGATGCATCGGCAAAAAATACTAATAATCACCTTTAAGTGTCTGAGGAGTTCACAATTCGTCCACTAGAATAAATAACACATTTTCCATACGTTTGTTTTTATTGATTCAAAATAAACCTATATACATGTAACGGAATAATTCATTGAATCCCGCACGTAGTATCATTAGACTAGCCCAGCTTCACCTTTTTACGTTACGCTTCCGTTATGTTTGTCTCGATTTCCCAGTGACTACTAGAAATGTCTTTGTAGGTTACTTCCCCTAACTATCATGCCCTTCGACCCCGAGGTCAAATTCACAGTTCACTACATCGGTTCTTAGCCCAACGAACTTAAAACTGTGCCAGTAGGAAATATTTTCCGGCCGGTTTTTAAAGCTAGTGTTAAAACAATTTAGTCTTACTTTTTGAAACGGACAAGAATGTATTTCATAAATCCCTATAGATAGAGTATCGACAGGCTTTGAATACGACCTGCAAAACGTCTCTGGCTCTTGGTTAGTCTAGTTATCGCTTTACCGTCAATTGAATTTACACGTCCTCGCGTCGCAGTCACAACTAACGCTAACGAGTGTCCAGTGAATCGAACGATATTAGAAGCATATTGTGGAAATAAATTATTCAAATAATCAACATTTCTATAATAATGATACTGTTGAGGAAATCTATGTTTCCATCATAAATACTAATGTTATTTCTGTAATTTTTGAAAAACAAAATGGCGGCAAAAAATTTCCGATGCATCGATGCGAGTATCGATGTTTGCGTCCGATGCATTGATGCATAAAATTTTACTTGATATCAGCACTATTCAGGACTAAAAAATGGTTTAATTTTTACATCAATAATTTGTATGGGCGTAAGGGTCTTTAGCTGTGGGAAGAAACAACGCCAGTTGGACACGCAACCCTTCTGCTTGTCACGTACAACCAGGGATTCGAAACCACTCCAGTTGAGTCAATGACAGGCTTTATGATACTGCTCACATTTTCTAACCATTTGGCCAATTGAATTGGTTTGTTTGATATTTTATTTCGAAGGATAATTAAATTTTGGTTTTCAAAAGATTAAGTGGAGTTACAGACTTTCCAGATGGTTTCCAATTGTTAGTGTAGTACCTGGCAAGAAAAGGCTTTGAGTCGTTTGAATGGCTCGTTGAGGATCTTCAGATGGTTGGAAATCAAAAAAAAAGTAGCTCCAGGGACTTTTGCCCTGGTATATTTTCTTGGATTAAATGTTTTCTTTTACTGAGAATTGACCTTGGGCCCAAGGCTTTGGTATAAACAAATCTAGCACATTATGTATCTTTGAGGTTGGTGCGTAAAGTACTAGACCAACATATTTCATGTAATATTTTGGGGAATACCCTTGCATGTCCTAATTAGTGTTCTGAATGAATAAAAGACATTATGCAAATAAAAATTAATGGACCAAAAACTACCAATGGAAAACGAGCGAGCGAGCTCTAACACAGAGGGGAATTAAACACACAAAATACCTAGTACATTTCTTAGTTTGTCTTTCTCCACAAAGTGTACAAAACAATTTTTAAAAAAAACAACATAAAATTGCTGGGGATACAAAAAGAATGATTAGATTTGATAATACTGAATTTAAAGAGTTAAAAATGTATCTCTTATAATATCACATTCACAAACATAAAATGTCTATTGAGAAATTAGCAATGTATGGCATTCACAATCTTAAAATGTGCACAGAGAAAGAAGTATTTTAAATTCATGTTCAGAAAATTATAACGTTTTTTTTTTTGATGATCAATGATGAGTTTGAGAGGAGCTTGTATCTATTCATAAGAAATGGTTGATCAACACATACTGGTCAGGGATGACAAAAATAACCATTTATTGAGCTTGTCTCTAGAGATAAATCTGTTTAAATTCCTGAATCCTTTCAATACAAATTGGGCAGTTTTTTGTAGAAGCCATGATTTGCCGAACACAGCTTAAACATAAATGAGTGTGTCCACAGGGGAATGTTGCAACACATCTGTTTTCTTCCATGCAAATTGTACACAAGTTCGAGTTTTCTTCATGTCCAGAGATATCTGCCTCCTCATCAGTATCTTCACTTGAGTTTTCACTTTGGTCAATATTATTAGTTTCTTGATGTTCAGAATGATTTTGATTTAGTCTACCCTCAAGATTTGGCTGAGCTATAAGAGACAAAAGATGCACAAATTCTTGGTTTAGTAATGGATATAAATCGTTTCTTTTTTCTTGCTGTCTTTTCAATTCCCTTTTTATCCAGTTTAAATCCTTGTAATACTGCAAACGGAATGTTTCACTAGTGGTATGTTCTGTGTTAATTGGAATGTCAGAATTATTAGCAATGTCATTTAAGTTTGCATTTTCATTGTTCACAAATTGCACTTGTCTGTTTCTAATAGTATTGTATCTGCTATCTAGATACAGAAAAACTAAACTTAAAGAGATAATCCAGCTCAATACATAATTTAAAGAGTTTCCACATCCTAATATTAACTGAGTGAATAGCTCTGCCAAAAAAGAGGCTATCATAAGCAGGCATCTGAAAATTTGTGGACTAATCTTGAATAGGACTTCAAATGTAGTCACAAAGACTTCCGCACAAAATGATAGAAATGTTAGGCTAAAGTTTCCACAGATTTCAAACAAGATAATGACAATCTGTAAGCCAGACTTTAAAATAAAATAAATTATTGGCGGAACCTCATATTCATAGAGTTGTGACACAATTTTTCTGAGAATGGAATATAAATTAAGATCTAAACCGATCGAAAGTCCCAATCCACTAACTATGAAAACTGCTGAAAATAGGAATAAACGCAGAGTTAGACTAAGAATAAGGGTTATCATTGTATGTCTGTTGATCAATTCATGAAATACTCCCGAATATTTTACCCTACCGGGTATTAAAATAAATTAAATTCTTATCTGGAATCATTCCAGATTTTTGTTTCATGGGTGTCATTTTATGGCAGGCTGATTGAACCTATTCAATTACCGGTACTGAAAAAAAAGAAAGTAAAATTAGAAACGTGTTTTAATAATTTTTACTAGAAGAAATATATTATATTTACATCACCTCAGTGACATGTGTTGCCTGGAAAGACCAAATTCTTGCAGAGAAAAAATTGCATGGCTCTCGACCCATGGAGTCCATCATAGACTCAAGACCCAATACAAAGTGCACAACTCATTAGAAATTAAATAGGGTTTAACGTCCTACTCTTTGCTGCACTTAACAGCTGGGCTAATAGGCTAATGGAAGACGGGCCTACGTCATTATAGTTATAGAGTGCTATGAGAGAAATTTTGCCCAGGCAGCAGCTCTACGGCCTACTCTTATATCGAATTCCAACAGCCAAGGGATCTTTTATGTGCACGCCAATGTACACTCTAGCGAGCCAGCGTCTTGTCAGGTTAGCCAAGTGATTAGAAATGCCCACATACTAGTTCAGCTCTAAGTCGGTCTCATTACACTCACCCTGACCGTTCAGGGACTGGCCTATTCAATCAATGTCGAAAATAATTTGAACCCCAGTCAATTTTACTGGGCAACTTTTCACTGCGAAACATCGAAGTATCAATCCTTGTGGACGTCTGTACAATGTAAAGGAACATCTTAGTGACAAAATAAGACCTTGCTTACCTCGCTAGACTCAGTATGAGCAAAACAACACGCTGTTTAAAATACGTCCCCTCCTATCAAACTACCCTTTCCCCACCATGACACGGGGTGTTGTGATGCTCATACTGACTCTAGCGAAATGAGCAAGGTCTTATTTTATCAGAGATGTTCCTTTACACTGTACACGCGTCCACACGGAGTGACACCCATCGTTTGGCAGTGAAAAGTTGCCCAGTAAAATTGGGGGTCAAATTATTTTCGACATTGATTGAATGGGCCAGTCCTAGAAATGGTTCCACTACTGATGCCTTCCGTCATACTTCAACCAGCTATGGTTATCGTTACATTATAGTAACTAGGCCAGTCCCTGAACGTCCAGGGTGAGTGTAATGAGACCGACGTTCAGAGCTGAACTACCCACATACATGTCATGTAGGTCTAGTCAGTGTGGTCTTTTTTTTTTAGTGATACCGGTACTCAACTGTGTGAAAATGGAGATGTTAGATCATATGTTATGTATAAAGAGTATGACTGATGGTGCATCATATTCATCATGATATATATATATATATATGTATCGAGTGACTGTGTACCTTCGCCCATTCATTTTACCAATTCAATTAACAGTATCTATATATTATTTGGCTATATGTTCAACTTATGTTCCCACGTGCGTGTCTTTCACTTCAGACTGTCGCCTAATCATAGCGCGCTTTTGGTGTTTAAAACTTGTCACTACACTTGTCAACAAAAGCGTCACGGTTCAACAATTTGGAGAAAAGACTTGTTAATCAAGAGTACTTTTTGTCAAAGTTTTACGGAGGGCGACAACTGGTTTTTAAACGTTGCCTTTGGTTTACGGTTTCAGACTAGTAATTCTCTCAAAATTAACTTCTATGTTAAAATCCTTGAGTGGCATTTAGTGATTGAGCACATTAAATAACACAACACAATTTATATGGAAAACAATCACTGGTTTTATACACATAGCACAATGTTTCGACAAGTATTCTCTAATCGTTATCACGTACAACATTTATCGGCCTGATACATTTTTTTTTTTTTTTTGACATTCCAATGAAATCAGTCTTTAAAACCACAACATGTCACAATCATCTCTAATAAAACAATATTGAATAGGGTTGGCCATTTCAATGTTTTGCTAGCCCTGTCAAAGATAGACGTATAAAGATCTATGTTAAGACTACATGTATATTATAACCATCATTAGTTCTCTTGGTGTTTTTTTATGTCCTCTTCCACTGAGGGTGATATCTCAGACAACTTATCATATTTTCATCATCTTAGCACACTTAAGCTTACAGCAGTCATTTTTGTGGAAAGAAACCAGTGTAAACAACAAATTGAGATGTGACTTGGAACTAGGGGCACCATCTCAATTTTGTGGGTTATAGCCCGTCACTGTCATTTTAATAGGGCATATCAGTATAACTAATAGACATACTATCTATCTCATGTCGGTTTACTTCCAAACAATTCCACCTCACATGAATATTCTGGAAATTCAAACAATCTTCTTTGATTCTAACTCGAACGAAATCAACAAAACTTAATTGCCACGCAAAAGGGGAGAAAAACGAAGAAAGACTATGTCATGAGAACAGTGCAAGAAATTACTACCTTAGTCTTAATCCTTACCGATTCAAAGACAGCCCAAATTATAGATATCTATGCTGGATTTTGTTTAGATACTTTAAAAAATTATTTGCATTACCAGTACACACTGTACCGTTATGTCAAAATTTGGGCATATTTGATTCTCCTTGAACCTGCATGGTTAAAATCATGTACATTTGTATTCAGATATTTCGAAAACAATTATCATGTAATAATTCCTGATTGCTAAGTTCACAAGATGCATTGTGAGGTATATTTATGAACCAACTTGCAAGACCAGTTTCGGCTTCATCTTATAGGCTACTTATAATATAATAAAGTCTACCATACAATGGTTATGAACTGAAAGAAAACAAAAAACTAGATACTGTTTTGTATCATATTTAATAGGAAAAATTTAACAATACACAAAGTACATATTTTTATATTGAATATATAAACAAATAATGAAATATATGTCATGTAAAAATTTGATGAAATTGAAAGAAGACAAATAACTAAACAATAATTTATGCCATATTACTCGTATTTAATAAGAAACACAAACACGTCTGAGTTGATTTGGTCAAGGTACATAATAAATTGGTGAATATAAATGTAATGTAACAAATTTAATTGAATGCCATGGTCTAATTAAATATGAATATTCGGAAAAGAACCCTGTGAAATCTTTTACATGATTACAGACATTTAACACTATAAACCGCAGATTGCCTCGTTTGGCATTTCTGTCCAAACGAGGTAAAACAAATGCCTCGTCTGGAGTTCCAAAACGAGTTTTTTTAAATTACCCTGTTTTTGGAACGAGGTATTTTGTTCAGAGCGAGGCTTGGTAAAAATGCCTTGTTTACTAAATGTGTTTTTTTCAAGATAGTTATTAGCAGTATTCCCTATCAGCGAATTTGTAAAAATTAAAATTTATGTTGTTTAATACGAAAATAAAACCAGTCCAAACTATGATATTATAGTCAGAGAAATAGACAAGACAAGAATACACGCCTTGATTGATTTATTGACCCAATCAGTTATAGGTGTTAAGAAACAACTGTGGTGTTGTGACAATTTATTGGGGCCGATAAATTAATCAAGGTAGCTATGTGTCTGCAATAGTTTTACACCTAACTGATATCGCAGACAACAAATTAATGTTTATCTGGTCTAAATACAACAAATAATCCATTCTTATTCTTCATTTATTTCCAATACGCCAGTTTATTATTTATATTTATTGTAAAAAAATAACTTTAAAATTTTATACATGGGCCTATAAGTAAAAATAATGTTTAAAATACATATTTACAATAAATTACACTTTTTTTCATTTCTTAATGTTATCAACTACAATTCACTATAAAAAAAATGAGCACTTTAAAAATTAAAATCAAACTTATCTTGCATTGAATCTGGAATTAAAAATCACAGCAAATCTAGAACAAAAATCGAGTAAAACTATAAATGTGGTTGAAATTTAAAAAACAGCCCTAAATATAATTGCATTAAGATTTTCCAAAATGGTTAAAAGAATGAAGAACAATAATGGGATGATATGGTGAAAATCCAATCTAAGTTTTTGATTGGGCAAAATTATACTTTTTTGACCAATCACAAGCCAATATTCCCCAAATATCTGCATTTTAATGCTAGAAAATGAAATATCACCGCGTCTTGTACATCAAATTTATAGTCTAGCCCCAGTTCTATATTGGTTTTCAATTAACAACATCATTTCGCGTAAACTCTTGACTAATTCATTCTCAAATCCTTTTGTGCTGGTTTCTTCGTCTGCCGTCCAAGCAGTCAGAAAAAATGTAATTCTGGAAAAGAAAAGATAATAAATTATGTAATGGCAATCTTTTATAAATTCTAAATAAATTAAATTTTACTATGGGAATGAGATATGATGAATTATTTATTTTTGCTTTCCAGTGCAGAAGCCAGAAATTTGTAACCCACATGTGATTATTGCATGCATTGATAGGAGGATGGTGTAGCAATGTTTAAAATCATCAAGTCAGATATTATGATTTGTATGTTCTCCAGGTTTTTTTTTCATTGTGACTCCCACCACAACCATGTTGGTGATTGATTGATATAAAAAGAGACCATATATTAGTACCAAAACGACCTAGTTTGTTGAGTTTGTGCTAAACCTTATCTATCTTGCTCTGCATTTACTGGGGTATATAAATACCAAATGAATGCAACATCATCTTCTAAACTACTTGGCTAGCAAAGTGGATTACTTTTTTCGAAATTTACGAGCAAGCTCGTTGATATGTTATGGAAGTGTAATACTGCAATCAAAAGAAATTCTGTTTACTTACAATTTGTTTTCTATTTTATAAAATGCTCCATAACCATTTGTACACATAGGTGCCACGCCTCCATAAACAGGAGTATAACCAATAGAACTCGTTGATAATACAAAATTACCACCACCACCACTGCAAATTTAACATCAAAATTTGGAAATAGAATAATAAACATACATTAGTCTTTAAACAAAGATATTACAGAAGTTGAATTACTTGAGTCATGGCATGTGTTGAGTTTGGTTGTTATGTTATTTTGACCCGAATTAATGAGTTTTGTTCACTAAAATATATCTGAGACAGGTCATTTAAATTATCAACTTTCAAATGCAAAATTATTTATCCAAGGGTTGAGAATCAACATTTTTCTGTTATTAAATCCAGATTGCGATCACATGGATCTTTTGTACATTTTCATAAAACGGACTGTAAAGACATCCATGCTTATGACACATGCAAATTAAAATCATACGCATTTTCTTAGAAACTTGTCGGCCCAGAGATAAATAAGAATTGTTGAATTTTTAAATCTTTAGAATGCATTTCATTTTAGAATGTGAATAAAATAGAGTTTATTTAACATCAATGTTGTGGTGGAAGATCCCAGCGCAGACGAATGAATATTTCGACAAATCATGATCATGTATCGAGATGATACTACTCTTATAAAACATTTGAATTAAAGAAAGATTTTCATCACTTATCAAATTAACACTTTAATTTTTTTTTTACTCAAATGAAAGAGATATAATTTCACATTAACTGCCACATTTTGCATCCTAGAAACTAAAACCTAGAATGAATTATAATTTTTTTAAATGAGTACTCCAGCTGTTGCAAATTTTTTATACGCCCACATTTTCATGTGGACGTATTATGTCGTCGCCCCTGTCCGTCCGGACGTCCGTCCGTCCACAATTTGTTTGTGGACTCTCTACAGGTCACAATTCTTATCCGATTTTGACGAAACTTGAAATATAGGTTTATCCCCAAAAGATCTCGGCTGCTTTCGATATTGGCATGTATCGGATCAAAACTTCATGGATTATGGCCCCTGATTGTACGAAAAATCACATTTTTAGCTTGTGGACCCTATAGAGGTCACAATTTTGAACCGATTTTGATGAAACTTGACATGCATGTTTGTAACCCAAAGATCTTGGTTCCTTTCGATATTTGCGGCTATCGGAATGTAATTTCCTGAATTATGGCCCCTGATTGTCCGAAAAATCACCCTTTTTAGCATGTGGTCCCTCTGGAGGTCACAATTATTATTCGATTTAAAAAACCGTTTGATTATATCACCGTTACACCCTAAGGAAGGTTGAGTTCGAATTTCGGGAAAATCGGACGAAAATTGCCATACAAAATGGCCGCCGTTTGTACGCGAATACTGTTAAAAAATGGTATATCAAGGTTGTGGACCCTGTGGAGGTCACAATTTTGATTCGATTTTGATGAAACTTGAAATTCATGGTTATAACCCAAAGATCTTGCTTCCTTTCGATATTTGCGCATATAGGATTGTAACTTCCTGAATTATGGCCCCTGATTATACGCAAAATCGCCTTTTTTTTTAGCTTGGAGGTCACAATTATTATTCGATTTAAAAAAACGTTTGATTATATTACCGTCACACCCTAAGGAAGGTTGAGTTCGAATTTCGGGAAAATCGGACGAAAATTGCCATACAAAATGGCCGCCGTTTGTACGCGAATACTGTTAAAAAATGGTATATCAAGGTTGTGGACCCTGTGGAGGTCACAATTTTGATTCGATTTTAATGAAATTTGAAATTCATGGTTATAACCCAAAGATCTTGCTTCCTTTCGATATTTGTGCATATCGGATCGTAACTTCCTAAATTTTGGCCCCTGATTATACTCAAAATCGCCTTTTTTTTAGCTTGGAGGTCACAATTATTATCCGATTTAAAAAAAAACGTTTGATTATATTACCGTTACACCGTAAGGAAGGTTGAGTTCGAATTTCGGGAAAATCAGACCAAAATTGCCATACAAAATGGCCGCCGTTTGTACGCGAATACTGTTAAAAAATGGTATATCAAGGTTGTGGACCCTGTAAAGGTCACAATTTTAATTCGATTTTTATGAAACTTGAAATAACCGAAAGATCTTGGTTCTTTTCAATATTTGCGCATATCGGATCGTAACTTCCTGAATTATGGCCCCTGGTTATACGCAAAATCCCCCTTTCTTTAGCTTGTGGTCCCTCTGGAGGTCACAATTATTATCCAATTTAAAAAAACGTTTGATTATATCACCGTTACACTGTAAGGAAGGTTGAGTTTGAATTTCGGGAAAATCGGACCAAAATTGACAGACAAAATGGCCGCCGTTTGTACGCGAATACTGTTATAAAAATGATATATCATGGTTGTGGACCCTGTATAGGTCACAATTTTAATTCGATTTTGATGAGGAAGGTTGAGTTCTAATTTCGTGAAAATCGTACCAAAATTGCCGGATGAAATGGTCGCCGTTTGTACGCGAATAGTGTAAAAATATGGTATATCATGGTTGTGGACTCGCTACAGGTCACAATTCTTATCCGATTTTGATGAAAAGTCACATTTCTAGGTTGTGTACCGTCACACCATAAGCATTGTTGGTTACGAGTTTCATTAATATCAGACTGGAACTGACCAACTAAATGGCTGCTCCCAATACAGTATGAAATACAGGACTTAAAGATGTAGGAAAAATCACTTTCGGTATTGCTTGTTCTCTGTCCATCTCTCGAAAATGTGGGCGTATCCTGCCTGGCAGTGCCAGCCTATCTTTATATTTCTAAGAAAAAAATTATCTTATCTGCTGTGATATTTTGCGATGATAACTTATTAGAAATACTACTTTATCCATGTAAATCTAGGAATGATTAATGAGCTTATATTATTTGTAACTACTACTTTATAAATATGCAATTTTATCAAATACCTTTTGAGGAAAGAGGGATCGGTGAAGATCATGGGTATAGGTAATCCTTCTTCTCTACAGATCATAGCCATACCCAATAAATGACGATCACATCCTGAAAGGAATTTATTTAGAATATCTGAATAAATACATATAACCCAACAACTATCGAGATGGAAAGACAGAGACCTGGTATTCAGAGACTACTCCATATTTAGGGAGAAGAGCTTTGTTAGTGAATTCACTTGTCTCGCATCCCTTTGATGATTTATGATCAATAAAATATGTTTAAATTTAGGTTATACAATTAAACCGTGATGTAAATATCTTCATTACTTATATCAACTTATATTTTCAGGATCAGAATAGGCTGTATATGCATTTACCGAGTCTCTAATCACTTTCTTTCCGCAGTGACGAAGCTGTTTCCAAAGGCTTAGTTACTGATGTGGTACTTACTTTTAACCATGACAGATAATGATCAAGGATGCTACATTGAGAATTATGACTCAACCCTAAATTATTTGTCCATCGTTTGATATCTGCTACATTGGTTCAATTTAAGTATAGATAAACATGATATATTTAATAAGAAATATACAAACCTTGCAGCTGTGAAGCTTCTGACATCAAACGATTATGTTTATCAGCAGCTATTTTATACAACTGTAATTTTCTATTTTCCTAAAAAAAAATAAAACAAAAAACAATATTTATATCCATCTTCAATCATGGCACGATATCATAGTTGACTTTCATGTATTTAATAATGCACACTAATCAGTCACAATATTCATACCTGCGGACTTTACTGACCCATATGTATACAGAGGCGTTTCCGTAGTTCAATTGAGAAAACTTGAAAAGCACAATAGAAACTTTAATTTTAGTATTATTGCGCTATATAAATAGAGGATTATTATTATTATTATAGATCAGTGTATACAATTGTCATTTGCTGTTGATAGTTTTAACATGTTTTCAGATGACAATTGTAGCATCTTAAGAGTTACAACCTTTGAAAGCCACGTAATATCCTCGAAAATAAGAGTATTAACAAGATTGAATCTCAATGATTGAGATTTGGTATGTGTACTGTGCTGATAGAAGTTCTGCAACAATGGCTCCCTGATTTGGTGATAACGGGACATGACTACATTGGAAATCTTTCTATAATTTTGGATTTCTAACATTTTCTTACAAAGTTATTGTTCGAAATTTTTGCAATTCGATAGGGGTCTTCCTCTTATATATTAAGAAAACTAAACATAACTGAAAATCACAAAAATCAACAGGATACTTCCTTTTATATAGCTGGACTGTTTGGCAACCTACACAAGTTATATATAGATAGGTTGCCAGGCAACGAAACCTAAGCCCACAGCAGCTAAATCGTCCGGGCAGTCAACAAGGGTTGTCGCATATTTCTACATTTTTTTGGTAATGAAACATTTGTAATACACTCAAATCTGATTAAGAGTAACAACTCATGTAATTGTCAGAAAATCATTAGAATTGGTTTGATTTTTATAAAGTTTTGCACCACGCTAACAATTAGTATACGAAACATTTAATATCATGGATTTAGCTGTTCAGTTATCAAAATTCATTGAAAATCAAACTACTTGTTCGTTTCAACACCTTAAACTCTGTGTATCAATCTGAAGTCAATCGGATGATAAGTTTGGCCTCCATAGCGTCACACGATTTTTTGAAGTTATCAAGGGAGATAACTCGTTCAGTAATTATTTTGAAAATCAATAGGCTTCTTCGTCTCATGACCTTAAACACTATGTGTAAATTTAAAGTCAATCGGATATTAACTTTGGCCTCTAGAGCGTCCACAAGATTTTTTGAAGTGATCAAGGGCCATAACTCTGGCAGTAATTATTGGAAATCGCTGAAAATCAATAGACGTTTTCGTCTCATGACTGTCAACACTGAGTATAAATTTGAAGTCAATCGGATATTAACTTTGGCCTCTAGAGCATCCACAAGATTTTTGGATGTGATCAACGACCATAACTCTGGCATTAATTATTGGAAATCGCTGAAAATCAATAAAAAACTTCATCTCATGACTGTAAACACTGTGTATAAATTTGAAGCCAATCGGATATTAACTTTGGCCTCTAGAGCATCCACAAGATTTTTTGAAGTGATCAAGGGCCATAACTCTGACAGTAATTATCAGAAATCGATGAAAATCAATAGACTTCTTCATCTCATGACCTTAAACAAAGTGTATGAATTTAAAGTCAATCGGATATTAACTTTAGCCTCTAGACCGTCCACACCGCCGGACGGATGGCGGCGACCACAATATACGACCATTTTTCAATGTGGGCGTATAAAAACCTAAGAATTGAACTCACTCTAATGCTGGGATCTAGCATGGCTTTACACCATGTAACAGCTTCAGGGGTACATGATCTCATAGTTTCTGTTCTACCATGATAAAATTGACGGGTTGTAGCTGTCTCATATGTAGGAGCTGGTCTAAAATATACAATTCATTGAAACAAATGTATGACAAACTGAAAACCCAGGTTCCCACAATGTCAATATAGTACTAACAACAGAGCCTCCAGCCAAACATCATTCTTATCTTAATAGTTTATAGTTTATATTTTCCGTAATAAGCTAACTGTAAAGGAAAATGTAATATTTACCGTTTATATTTTCTGTAATAAGCTAATTGTAAAGCTAGTTGTACGTGCGTATCAGGGTGTAGTTTAAAGTGACGTATTGCTGATTTACCATAGTCCCTAAAATTTGTGGTTAAAACCTCCACTGTATCACACTAAAATATAAACAAAACAACAAATGTATTACATAAATGAAGAAATGAAATACTTTAATGTCACAATTTTCCAATTCTCAATCGTGGGGGAAGGGGGGGGGGGGTTCCTCCACTGAAATCAAACTAAGTTATTTAAGGACCAACATACATTTCAATTCCATTTCTATAATTCACCTGTGCTTATATCTTTAACATTGGGACGAAACCCGAGGACCCAGAGGAAACCTACAAGGTTAGATATAGTGTTTAATAATAAACACAATGTCACAGTAAAGGTTGAAACACTGTTGTGGATATTTTCCACAATAAAAGGCTGATTTCTGCAGAAATGCAAACATAACATCCGGTTCATTTACCCTTTTTTTAAATTCTGGTTTTGCTTCTTTAATGACATTTCTAACAACTGAATCCAGGTGAAATTCTAATTCTCTTGGTTGTTCTAGCTTTCTAATGGTCTTCGTTCCCTGATAAAGATTAAAAACATGTTAAAATGGATACAGTAAAAAAACAAGTTAACAAGTTACAGCTAAATAGAAAATGCAAATCTTGAGAATACATCTGCATCTTTCATCTCATTCTTCTACTTCCAAATTTCACTCAATATTGTCCCATCACCTAAAGGACCAGGAATTTTGATGTCTCATAGGAGCGACTGGGCCCCATTGTCTGCAGGACAAGAAATATTTTGGCTCATTGGAGTGACGGGGCACTGACATCTACATATGTACAGGAGCAGAAATTTTGATGTCTCATTGGAGCAAGTAAACCCCATCATTTACAGCACTGCAAATTTTGATATCTCATTGGAACGAATGGGCACTATCATCTACAGGACCTGGAATTTTATCTCATGTGAGCGACTGGGCACCATCCTTTAACGAAGATAAAGCTTAGTAATAAAAGGAGCGACTGGCTCAATGGAGTGACGGGGCACTATCACCTACAGGAGCAGGAAATTTGATGTCTGATTGGAGCAAGTAAACCCCATCATTTACAGCACCGCACATTTTGATATCTCACTGGAACGAATGGGCACCATCATCTCCAGTACCTGGAATTTTATCTCATGTGAGCGTCTGGGCACCATCCTTTAACAAAGATAAAACTTATTCATAAAAAAAATTGTGTTTAGTTACCTGCCATACTCCTTTAGCTTCAAGAATAGAAAGATAAACAAAATATGTACAGCTTACAAGAACCATTGCATCTGTTGGTGCATGCTGTAAACATAAACAACTAAATAATCATATGGTTTGGGAAAATATATATTTTTATCATTTTAATTTTTTGTGTTCTTTTCATCAAAGAAGGTCTAACACAAATGATTTATAGAATACCCGATACCACTTCTCATTTGTGTAGTGAAGTAAGGAGTCAAAATCATTTTTCAATGCTTTGTTATGCTAGTTTTATACCATTTGTATCATCTGCGCATTTTTGTTCTAAACAAAAGATTTAGTAGGTCAATCCTATTACATCTATAGATATGATTAAGAAAGGTACATTAGACCTTTCAAGAGATATTACAGGATTTTCTGAATCAAGGGTTTTGATTGGTAGGTTGCTCTGGAGTCCTACAATCACAAACTACATATTTGTATATGGGCTTTATATAAACATGTCTTTATAAGATGAAGTGAAGTGAACCAGCAAAAAATAAGTAAGACAAGCAAAAAATATATAACAGAGTGAAATGTTGGCATAATTTTAATTAGACTGTAGTATGGAAAAGTACAATAACAGGAAAAAATAAATTTATTCTTACATCACAATTAGAAACTATCAATCCATTTTTGAAGACAGTTAAACTCAATGATTTATCAAACCATTTAGCTTCTGGATTTCCTCCCAAACCTTGCCATGCTACCTGTAAAATAAAGTTTTGGTCAAAATAGCTCACTCCAGTAGGTTACTAATTGAAAGCCTGAAAGTACTGCATGAATACATAGACAGACTGTCTCAAGGACACAGTATGGTTGCAGATCTAGTTGTAGTGGAACATTTTCCTTCCTAAAAATGTGAATGTGTTTTAACCATAGGAGTATAATTTTGTCCTTGTCATAAAAGTTCTAGCTATCATTATTTATCTTTTGCAAGGATTTTACCTCTGTTTCACTTTTCGGACAATGATCATCTAGTCCAAGAACAAAAATTGATTTTTCTATCTCGTGTAGATGGTGATAATTATCTGGATGTAATGCCAATATTCTACTTCTTTGCTATACAAATATAAAACAGACATATAATTAACCATCATGGTAATAAGTCAACCATAAATTGTTTTTACTGTTCTAGTTGTACATAAACATCAGTTACCTCAAAAAGCCAAAGAGTGTCATCTAAAGTCTCTGTTAGGGGTTTCATAAGAGAACCTTTTTTATATTCAAAGGAATATTTAACTGTTGTGGGGTTACAAGAAATGTTTTTGTAAAGAGGAATAGTAGTTATTATTATTTATCTATTGCTGGAGTATGGAAAGAGGTAGACCATCCTCTTTAAGGGTCGACTGGTTAGCATGTGCGCACTGTATCATAATGTCTGTCATTGAGTCAACTGGCGTGGTTATGACTCTCCGGTTGTATGTGACAATGAGTCCCAAAATAACTAAATAGTTGCTTTGGAGAAGAATACCTAGCTCTAGAAGTTTTCTAAACATAATTTTATTTCCTCAAAGATATCAAGCATACCTCTTTTAAAGCAGATTACGCTACAGGACTAAGTGTAATTACCTCTGCCCATTCCGTTCTACCAAGAGTAGGGAGATAACCCACTCCATCACCATGGGGTAGTCTAGAACACTTTGTCTCTATTGTTTGTATTAAATGCTGTATTTCAGGAGCTGTCAAAGGCTCATTATTTTCATCTACAACATTCACAGTAAAGATTCGACCTCTACACATTACTATTACATTTGTTGGACATTCACCTTCTTCTTCTAAAATAAAAAGAAAATTCATATTCTTAAATTCTCACTTGTGTTAAGCAAAGTCAAAAATTTTATTCATGGCCACAACTTACTACAAATATTGGTTTAATTATTATCAATTACTTAAATGACATCTAGAAGTATAGTTCAATATTCATATCATGACATTGAAAAGGCTCTTCAAACAGCTCATAAGATCGATGTTCTATATAATATATTAACAATTAAAATTTAATCAAGTTTAAGATGTTATAATACCTGTTTTAAAATGATAAAGAAGTTTATCTTGAAATGGTCCTGGTATACGTGTGGTATTCAACATTCGGTGAAACTGATTCATGCAAAATGGTCTCCCTTTACTGTCTTTATGAGGTCGTAAAGTTTGGCTGCAAATAAAATGTTAAAAAAAAAATCATTATAAAGGAGGTTTTGAGATGGATAGATATTGAGGAATTGTTCATTGTTTTATTTGACAATAATATATTAGATTTGACATCAGGGACTAATTAACTTATTATAGTTTGATTTAATGCCATGACATTACTATGATATCATCCACTTGAGTTGAGTTGTAAGTTTACATATGCCAGCATTAATTGTAGTACTCTTGTAGTTTGCTTTGTTTTGTAGGCCTGTTCGACTTTATTGTCAATCAATTCACAAATTCTGAATACCTTTATCTAATTCCTTTACTTCAATAAAACTTACTTTCTAATTGCTTGCCAGAATTTTACAACATAATACGTAAGCATTCCTGCCCTCTCCATCTGAGTTCCGTCTGCTGGAGGCCAGAGGGAGTTCATATATGGACCTGGACCCGCCATATTACCAAATACTGCATTTGGATTCCTTAATTCTAGATACACTCCGTCATCCCACCATTTCTCTAACTGATTAAAAAGTTCAAAAGTAGAATTAATTAAAAGAAATATACAAAATGCAGCATATTTTTTTTTTTCCTATTTTTCTGAAAATAAAGATTTCTGCCAATACTGGAAATCATAACAATATGAGATTCATTTCAATTGTTTGATGTGAAATTGTGGAAATGTTGAAGTACCTGACATATTACAGTAAATATTAGATTTTTGGACCACACACAATCAATTCTAATTTATGTTATGGTATATTAAAATTGAGGTTTATATTGATTTTCCACTACCATATCTATATATCTGTGTCTTGAAGAAATAAGGTAATAATAATTTTGCTATCTTTTTCATAAAAGTTAGTCCATTCCTCTTGCCACTTATTTATATGTGGACCTTTAGGCATAATCAAGACAGAGAATGATGTCGTGTGAATGACTACTATTTCGTGAGTTCCACAATCTTTCTCTGAAAGCTGCAGATTTTTTTTTTTGCAACTTTGGGGAATGGTTCAGAAAAAGACATGGTCCACATTTTTCAGGGGACTGTGGTCACTGAACTCTTGACTAGTATGTTCTGGTTTGAATCTCTGCAGGGTGTATTTCAAATCTTGTTTAAACCTGGTCTTCAATTGATAGGGGATGTAAGTAACAAGCCTGACAAGGGAAGTGGGACTAGTTGTTTAGATACACATTGGTTTGCACTTCAAGAACCCCTGAGTTGGAAATTGAAAGAATTAATCATAAATACAGGTAGTAGCCGAATGCTACAAAATATTCTCAGATCTTACCCAGTTTCTCATGTATTTGGCTCTTTCAAATAATTTGAAGTGAAGTTCTTTACCAACACCTGAGTGAAATTGTTGAACTAAAAATTCTGTCTGTTTATATTCTTCATCAGTAACAAATGGTTTTACTGAAATAATACATCCAAAGATATTATTCAAATCATATTTTCTTTTAATATAGAATTGAGATAATAAAAAGTTGTGTTGTTGACACAAAAATTTTACCTTTTAATGGACTGTGTTGTATCACATTGATATTTACATGGTTTGTGCCTATCTATTCAGAAAAGAACTTATGTGCAGCTAGTCATGAAGAACAATTTTATCATACATTTCTTCTCAACTTTTGTGATTTTAAACATTGGTGCTCACATCTCCCCTCGCCTTGTAAGCCCCCTCCAACCCCAACCCCAACATATCAAAACACATGTATATATTTATACAATATTTTTGTTGGACGTTAAAAAGTACTTACGGTATAATGTTATATAACATAAGGTATGGTATAAACTTGAACCATACCTGCAGATTGAAACATTGATGTTCCTATCTCTCCCCTGCCCAACATTTTAAAACACAGGTATATATTACTATATCTTTGTTTGGACATTAATAAAGTACAAACTAATATAATGATAATAATACATAACACAATATATATGGTATCAAATCGATATTGATGCCTGTACATGTATCAGTAAATTGAAACATACATGTAGGACAAATGAAACATACATAACAAGGAGTATAATCCATCCATATTTAAGTTATGTTTTATGTTCTTATTAAAGTGTACTAATATTTACCTGAATCTAAATATCTGTCCAATGTTTTTTGTAATGGAGGGATTGGTAACGATGGTAATGACTCCTGATTACCAAACGTCTTCTCATCATCACTTAAAAACATAGCAGATGCCATTTCTATCTTTGCTGCAAGGCAATTCTAGAGAATTCTGTGTTCCACGTTTTCATTCACTTACAGATTCTGAAATAGATAAGCTACATAAACATTTCACTAATAAAGAGAAGGGCAGTTCAGTTTACAACTCGTACTGTAAATCTTACTTTATTTTTTTAATTTTCAAATTATTTCTGACCCTACATAAATGAGTTAACATTCTAGTTGGACTAAAGAGGACAGACTATTGCTTGAGCTGTGTTTTCTGGATTGACATGTGTATGAGCTACACTATACATTGTGATTTTGAACACTTTTTTAAAACAATTGTTGAACCAACATGCAGAAACTCCTCATAAAGTAGCACAACTATCATGATCACAGTTGTATTGACAATAATCGATCAAACCTTAAATATCAGATAGTTCAAGTCAATGCACCCAGTCCCATTGATTTTTTCCTTAAAGATACATTATGGGAGATTAGATAACAAGTTGGCAGTTCTCACTATAATAGATAATGTAAAGGCAATTTGCTGAAAATATTAGTCAAATTGATCCACTATGAACTGAGAATTAAGTGATTGAAAATTTTGTCTAGCCTAGATCTAGATAATCATTTAATCGCAAAGGAAAGTTATGCAGTAAATCAGATCATAATCCAGTAAAGATCGCAAGCTAGCCATGCCATCGAGAGTTGATTATGGTCTGGATAAGTTAATCAATGTCTAATTAATAATTTAGATAACATTCCAGGTCTAAAGAAAGACCTGCAATAAACAGATTTAGCTCTTGCATAATGTATGTTCAATTAAAAGAATAAAATATCTTTCTACTCATTCAAAAGTATCTGTTGATTATGTTTTTTTTGGTTTTTTTTTTTAAAAGTCAAGTGGTTCAAAATGTACTGACTCGCTACCCAGACTAAATTCAGAAATCCAAAGTACACTTTGAGTTTTAGTCATAAGAGGTTCAGAGTCCAGTCAGATAACAAAATAGTAACAACTGCAATCTAATTTTTAGCTATTTTTTTGTTTCCTGTCATTGAGTACTTTGACTCATAATCGCCTCAATGGACCAGAAGGCCAATAATGTAGACAATTAAAAGCCAAAAATACGGTTAGAAGCCACTTTAAAGGGAATATCATTCTGAACACTTTCGAATTTTAACAGGATATGAACAATTTTAAAAAGAAATCATGGATAAGTAGAAAAAAATAATCTAAAAGAAAATTACCATACATGTATACGTTCACAAGAAAAGTTGAATGCAAATAAAGATATATCTGTATGGCATAATCGTGAGTATATAAAAACAATTCCATGCTGACATGTCACAAGTGCTAAGTCAATTCTTTCTTGTACAGTAAATGTGAAGCATGTGTGAGTCATTTGCATTGAAGCTGTTCATAAATTGTTGGCTGTATGTCGCAAGATTAACAGACACAGAAATTGTTAATATCTCCTCATTACCCGATAAATTTACAAGTAGTGGGGCTCAAGCCAGTATTAACTCTCTCCCTACTGGTTCACAACATGTAGTCTAAACCTATTGTTTACTTAATTCCCCATATATTGACAATAACACATGATATGAATTTTTCTACAGCCGAATCTCCGATCTTATTCTTGGGAATAAAAATCGGATCAACATTTATTCATTTGATACAAAAAAAATAATCATTAATCTAATAGGTTGACAAATCCGTACATGCCTTGATTGATTTGTGAGTGAGACCCATATGAGATTTCTGCTGTTTGTTTTTTTTTAAATGTAAGTTAGTAACAATAACACTAACAGCCAAACAGCTGCTAGGGGTTCATGGTGGCCAAATGGGTAAGACACTGGCTTGCTACATGTATACCTAGAGGTTAAACGTTCATCTAGATTTTCCAGCGTCATTTCCCCTTGTCAGTGATGCAGGACGAAGGGCCTGACAAGGAAAGCTGTCTTGTTATTCAGATGGGACAAAAAACTGAGTCTGAGGTCCCGTGTAGGCCTACACATTGGCGTGCACGTAAAGGATCCGTTGGCAGCTGGAATTTGACATAAGAGTAAGAGTAAGCTGTAGAGCCGCTGCCCGGGCAAAATATCCCTCATAGCACATTGTATTCCCATCTTCATTAGCCAAGTAATTAGTAGCAGACCAGTAGGACGTTAAATCCCATTTCATTTCCAAATTGACCGAACAGCAGGTGCCTACAACTACTCCAAGTGGCGCTATATTTGACAACTTACGTGAATCGGTGTAAAATATAAACAGACCTAAATCAATCAGAAAGATCTGTTATGCACTCTGCTAGTCTGCTAATATACTGTCAATCAGCAAGTTGTGAATAATGCACGTGAAACCAAAAACGAGAGTTAAAGATAAGAACAACAGCTCAGATATGTCGGTACAAAGTCCAGCTTTTGTTTTGAAGCTGATTGTAGTCTCGATTGTCAAAAGTGCAGAAATGAACAAATGAAACTCCACCGGATGTGAAAGGCTATTATTTATATACATGTAGTTAACGTATCTTCACAACATTAAAGAACAAAATAACAGGGGAGTAATTCCTAATAGTCATGATTACCTGGTCTCAGACCAGTTACTCTCTGCTGACCTCAATGTTAAAATGCTTGCCAATTCTGCGCCTAATTCCGAGGATCTTTATCTTTATAAAGTACCACACACGGCCCGATCAAAGGAATCCTTAATTAAAATTAGGTTACTGATTTTGTTTTGGTTCTTTTTTCCCTAATTCGGATTACTTGCTTCCTAATTCAAGACCAAAAAGTTAACAAAGATGCCATAAGATGCCATGCAAAGGGAAAAAGAGTTTCAAAGCAGGGATGCACTACAAGAAACATTTAGTAGTCTTAATTCTACCCCCCCCCCCTTCTGAAAACTTTATATTCCACCCAAACCCACCAGCGCTGGACTGGTGGACCAAATTAAGGCTCACCTGTCAGGTCATTGACCAAGGCAGTTTGGAATTTGATACCGCAGAGCCGCTACCGGTCAATTTTATGAGCTGGCTAAGGGCCCGATGTAAACATCTGGTATATCAAAGTTGTAGATCCTCTAAAGGCCACAGTTTTGATGGGATTTTGATGAAACTTGAAATGCATGTTTATAACCCATTGATCTTGGTTCATATTCGCGCATATCAGTATAACTTCCTGAATTATGGTGTCTTGATCATACGAAAAATCCCGTTTTAGCTTGTGGTCCCCCCTACAGGTTCCTTTAACGTCCAGTCGACATCAGGTCATTTTGGAACTTAGATATGGTTTTATTTAATTTCAATAATTTGCATGCGCGTAGGCTCTTTAGTACTGGGAAGAAACCAGAGGACCCGGGGAAAACCCACAAGGTTGGACAGGCAATACTACTCCTTGTCACGTAAAACCGGGGAATCGATCGAAACCACAAAAGGTGACTCAATGACAGGCTTTATGATACAGCGTGCATGTGCTAACCATTCGGTCACTGGCTTGTTCAACTTTTCACAGCGAAATTACAAGGCTGCGGTGTTTTGGCGTTCCATAATTCAGATCACTTGTAAAGAATCAACTTCCTGTGTGTTCCCGATGCAAGCCTGTACTGTGATTGGGTAATATTTCTGGCGGGTATTCAATTGATTGCAAAACAATTAAAACAGTTTCATGTATCATTCACATCATAAAGAATAAATTAAATCCATCACAGCCCATCTTTTATTGATCAGTGAAAAATCATTTGATCCTTGAGATTACACAAAACCATTTCAGAAATCTCCAACTATCGAAAGGTTTAATTTATGTTGTACCCAGTGACGGAATCCAATTGAAAATTCTCAAGATATTCAAACCTTCGCCATCACCGATCAGAACAGGCATAAAATTCCAGACATGCCCCGGAGTTCAGTGGAAGGAATGCCCCTTGACGTCAGTAATTCACCATTCCATAGTGGAAGCATGGTCTTTTAAAACTATATAATAATAATAGTGTCTTTGCACTAAAATAGTAAATGGGGCCGCGATGACTCATTGATTAAGCCGTTGACTAACCAATGCCATATTCACACAAGATGCAGGAACATTCTTTGCACATTCCTGGATATTCGATGTGCATTCAAAAAATTCTGGCCACAGGCAGTATCTACACACACAATAAAAAGTGTTCCAACATTGATTGTGTTTATTTAAAGAGACAAAACAGTCTACTGTTGATTTTGATTACTGAGTTAATTCAATTTTATCCTCTTGTCTTAAATTTAATGAACGCCAAAATTAATCTCAGCTCAATCTTCATTTAGTAAAAGCATTTTAAGAAGTGATACCATATATGAATGTTTATATGTAGTAAAATGGATAATCAAAACTTTGTTTATTATCGTAATCAAGGCTAGACTATAATTTTATTGCCAATAGCTACATTCAGAGTAAAGTAATTTGACTGAAATTTTAAACACATCCCCTTTGTCTAATCTTACCTAATGAAGGCCAAAGAAATTGGAAAAATATAACGGGAGAAAAATGCTAAAACTGATCCAAAAATTGAAAATTTACCCTAGTTAGTAGGGCCCTAAAGGCAGACAAAGGCCCCCACTTCTGACAAAAGGGCCCATCTGGCCAAGGGAAAGGGCTCCGCGTCCGAGTCAATCGTTTTATATACACTGTTACTGTCGAATCCATTACTGAATGAGAATGCAGTCATTTCATTGGCATCAAACAAGACACACCAACTATGTGCTCGTGAGAGCGTGATTTTGAATAAAAATGCGTGATTCTCATGCCAAATGCGTGACAGTTGAAAGGTATGCACTGAGAGTGAATTACTGTTCTGTTTTCTTAAGCAGTGTTCTCAAACATTTTTCCATGTAGCATATGTCATTTAAAGGGCACAATCCCTACTTGACCTGTCATATTGCTGGAGTTCTATTACCATACAATCCCATCTATATGGTAATCAGAATTGTCTGGTTATCGCTACTAAAGTCGGTTTCATTTTATTAAAATAGATATTCAAGTTTCTACAGTTTTTATTTACAAAGTATATGTACAAATAACAACAAATTGTGTAAATAACAAGAATTCATGAGACAGTAGGTATTATCTTAGGTACATCTGTCCTCATTACTTTAATTAATTCTTCGTTAATTAGGAATATAAACCGCAAACTTGAAATCTGAAAAAATTATAAAAAGAATAGAGATTTATTTAACTGATTGTTCCACTATTCACAATAATTAGCGGTCTTGTAAAAGGTCTTAATAACAGGATTTTCTTGTAACTCATACATCAGAATACTTTTGCTAACAAAATGAAATGGAAAAATGGGGTTTAATGTTCTGCTTGGACTGGGCTAATGAAGATGGTCATATGCCAGTGTGCTGTGAGGGAAATTTTTCCCAGACCTCAGCGCTATGTCTTACTGTTATAATAAATAGCAACTGCACATATGACAAGGGGGGAAACCAAGGTCAACACCAGGAACATGGTAGCAGTAATGCACACATGCATTATCTCCAACTAAATGTTTAAAGGCATCAAAATATTTTAATTACTTTGAATACATGTAGTTACATCTACATCAAAAACTCATTCTACAAACCTTGTCTTAAGCATGCTGATTCTCAGCCAATGGATCTTAACTGTTTAAATAACTTGCTATTAAGATATTGGATATGTTTTAAGCATGCAAATTGGCAGCTTACATGGACAGAGAAACAAATACAAAAAAGGGTTTGGATCAGTAGTGCCGATACAGTCATGTCTTTGTGTTTTCTACTTAAATATAGATTTGCTTATATACTGCTCTCCCACTGGATGATCCCTTAGAATGTGTTCATTCAACTTGGTCTTAGACTATTTGCATGTCTGGGGCTTTAAAATTTTGTGATACAGCAAAAAGGGAAATAGCTATGAATCATGCCTGTGCATCTTGTTTTCTTAAAATGAACAAAATAATGTTTAATTTAACTGGTATATAAGTAAACTTAAAATTGGTCAGTGGGCCAAGAAAAACTTTAAAGTTTGCATAATCTGATTTTTCAAATAAATTGGATTCATACCTCGACTACAGAATTATGAAATAGTTTTTGTTTGTTTCCCTTAGCAACTGGTTTTCCATCAATATAAATTGGCCGTTTTCCTTCATTTGCAATAAAAAAATCACCACTATTCCTGAGCTTTATTACTCCTTGTTGTCGAGATATTTTCCATGCTGGGCCTTCAAGTGATAAATCAACATCTACATTGTTATCTTTCGTTGCTCTCCCTAATGTTATCTGAAAGAGATTCAATTAAGAAAACATTGTTTTAAATTGAAAACCATCCTTACCTAAACACATAGTCACTTTGTTGTCTAGAATACTGCGATGCTTTTCACAAACTATTTAATATAGATCAACATTTTGGTTTGTTTTTTTTCTTCTAAATTTTACACTACATTTAGATCTATCACAACTATATGTGGAAAAAAAATCACCAAAACAACTCTTAATTTATGCTTGGCTATAAAAATTACCATAATTCCCCACAAAACATTACAGAGAAATTGATAGCTCATTAAGTCCACATGCACACAGAAATGTGTTTTTTTATCTCATAAGATCAAAGTGACTGACCAGGACTTCCATCCAGCACTATTGTCAGGGTGGAAACCTGAGGAACTTTCTCAGCCAGCACTGGGATCAATTCACGAACCTCCTGGTTAGTGAGACAGAACTTTACTGAATCCCCAAAACACAAGTGGTTGCAAGAGAATAAACATAACGCTAACGCTACAATATACGTCCACATTCCTGCTTTGATTGATATGGTACTTTGTCAAGAAGGCTAGGCGTTTGGTTTGTTTAGCGTTGAGGGTCGTGCACCAACATTAATAGTTGCCGTCCTTAGAGTATAAGGAATAACTATACCAAGATAATCCATTCAGAATTGTGCCTTCCTAACACTAAAGGCAAAAAGTGGGCGCGGCTCTGCCAATGGGGGTCGGGACATTCATCAAAATCAATAGTGGACGCCCTCAGACTATAAGGAATACATAAACCAAGTACCAAGCTGATTCATTCAGAATTGCGGCCTGTAAACGACAAACACAAAAATTGGTCGTGTCTTGCCTGTGTGAGTCGGGACATGCAGTTGACGTCCTTAGGCTATATGGAATACATATCCCAAGTTTAAAGACGATCCATTAAGAATCGTGGCCTGTAGACAACACACATAGACACGAAGTAAAAATGGGCATGACTCTGCCCCTGGGGGTTAGGAAATCACCAAAAACAATAGGGGTCATCTTTATGCAGCCTGTAGGCGACAGACAAACAAATACACGAAATGGGTGTTGCTGTCCCATGGGGGTCGGGCATGCACCCAAAACAAAAGGGGTCATCCTTAGGGTATAAGGAATAAGTATTTTAAGTTTCAAGATGACCGATTAAGAATTATGGCCTGTAGGCGACACAAAAAGAAAATGGGCGTGACTCTGCCCCTGGGGGTTGGGCTTGGGCATGCACCCCAAATGATAGAAATGTTCCTTAGGGTACAAAGAATAATCATTCAATGTTTCAAGATGATACGTTAAGAAATGTAGCTTGTAGACGACAAACAAATAAATACAAGGAATGGGCGTGGCTCTGCCATTGGGGGTCGGGCATGCACCAAAAAACAATACGGATCATCCTTAGGGTAAGTATACAAAGTTTTAAGAAAATACAGTTAGAATTGCAGCTTCTAGGCGACACAGAGACACACAAAAAGAAAATGGGCGTGGCTCTGCCCCTGGGGAGTTGGGCATGCACCCCAAACGACAGGGATCATCCTTAGAGTATAAAGAGGAAGTATACAAAGTTTTAAAGAAAATCCAATAAGAATTGTGGCCTGTAGGCGACACAAAGACACACGATAAGAAAATGGGTGTGGCTCTGCCCCAGGGGGGTTGGGCATGCACCCCAAATGATAGGGATGTTCCTTAGGGTACAAAGAATGTGTATGCTAAGTTTCAAAATTATAAGTTAAGAAATGTGGCCTGTAGACGAAAAAAAAATACATCCTAGAAATGGGCGTGGCTCTGTCCCTGGGGGTCGGGCATGCACCAAAAACACTAGAGATCTTCCTTAGGGTATAAGGAATACGTATACCAAGTTTGAAGAAAATCCAGTAAGAATTGCGCCCTGTAGGCCACACAAAGACATACGAAAAGAAAATGGGCGTGGCTCTGCCCCTGGGGGTGGGGCATACACCCCAAACGATAGGGATGTTCCTTAGGGTACAAAGAATGTGTATGCAAAGTTTCAAGATTATAAGTTAAGAAATGTGGCCTGTAGACGACAAACAAAGAAATACTAGAAATGGGCGTGGCTCGGCCCCTGGGGGTCGGGCATGCCCCAAAAACAATAGGGATCTTCCTTGGGGTATAAGGAATAAGTATACCAAGTTTGAAGAAAATCCATGAAGAATTGCGCCCTGTAGGCGAACCACAGACACACACACACACACACATACATACATACACACACACACACACACACATACCTGCATCTAAGTCCTTGTCAGGTCCTTGACAGTAACCACACTTGTGGGGACTATACTTTATTCTTATATTTTTATCTAAAATATATTACTGATCGGTCTAAAGTACCAACGGGTAATGAAAAATGTGTTATAATAAATCTTTAATATTAAACAATAGCAATTGAGATTGTTGGGACACTTTAGTGGGACAAATCTTGTTGATGGACACTTAAAGAGCCGTACCGTCAAAGTGGTATAGTTGCACTTATTATACACAAGTTACACACCCAGAATTTAATGAACTACTGGGACGTCCTGATAATTACTTCTATTTAATTGTAGACACCTATGTTTTAATGCACTATAGGGACGTCCGTATAATGACGTACATAATGGTTATCGGGAGGGTCCCGTTAAAGACGTACATTCAATTCACACACCACAAATTTAATAAACTGTTGGTACTGAAGATGTCCTAATAACGATGTATATAACTAATTCACACACGCTGTTGGAACTGAGCATGTCCAAGCTAGATTTGGTATGAAGTGTGACAAGGCTGCAATTAGAGCACATTACAGGCACACCAAGATTGGTCTCCCCTTTGACCACGAATCAATATAAATTTGTTTTGACTTAAAATGTGGACACACACTAAGTCATTGTATCACTACTGGGACCAATTCGACTAAATTGTGAAGAGTTAAAAGGCAGTTAATAACGATTCAGTCCAAAGAATTCTTAAATTGCTGGTGACATCTCCATCATTACAGTACAGTAAACTTTAATCAGGATCAAATTATAACGGACCATGCAGGGGACCCAAAGTAAAACAGAAAATAAAACACAGGGCAACAAGCGACATAACCTAATCTGATCGCGGATTAAGCCACAAATGTACACACACTTTTCATTGAGTAGAAATACAATCAAAATAAAATAAAACCCAATGAGTTTTACATTCACTCAACACTAACTGTGTCATTTTGGGGAAATTCTTTGATATTTCTATTACAATTTAAAAATTAAAGGGCATGACTCTTTGGTGTGAGAAGAAAAGTGCAGAAATTGTGCTCACTACTAGACTCACCCCCTCCTTTACCTCGGACAAAGACATATAAACTATAAGCTGCAAATATTACTAAGCATGTAAATCAATAAATGACAATAAGGAAACACAGTTGGTTAGTCTAACTGATAAATATAACTTGGGGTAAGATAAGAGTCATTGTTGATTGTGCGACAAACTGAAAGGTGGTTTATCGTTGTGTTTTGGATTGTGATTTGTCTGACCTTTCGTAAATTCGTAAAACTGTGGCACACTGGTACACGTGTACTATTGGATGTTCCATGGGTGGGTTTCAATTTTCAAAATGCAGTAGAAACTGGTTTGGGTAAAACGAAATACTTCATAATTCACTTTTTTGTTTTTAATTCTTTATGATTTTAACACAAAAGCAATTTCACTGAAGTCCAACAACATTTTGAACTTAACAATTGATACCCTCAAAAGTCAAATTTGTGACAACTTCGAGAAAATAATATTCTGTATTCTTTAATACATTTGAGTCAGTTTTTAAGTATTCAATTATTGGTTAAATAAATGTCCATTACTCTGTTCACACAGGGCCAGTTTCACCACCTTAAAACCGTATTGTTTGTGATGCACATTTCACATTCAACATTTCCTGCTCTCCTCTGCTCTTCACCAGACCGTGTTTTCATATTCACTGAAATAATAAAATTATAGTGGTTATTAACACTTGGGTTGGGCTAAGCTTTGATTACTTCAAATCCAGAGAGGGGGAGAGAGAGAGAGAGACTGATGTCCACCTATCACTCAATTGGGTGAAGAGAAACTACCTACCACTCAACACTTATTATTTCTAATATTACAGCATATTTCTAGTAGGCCCTACACCTTTTCACACCAAGGTTTTTTTTAATTAAATTTTGAGATGCCCAACATCTTAATCTTAAACCATTATTCTATAACACAGGGGTTTGAGACCCAGTTGAACAGTTTGGGCTTTAAGACTTGTTTATGGGATGAAGATAGTAGGTATATAAAGAGAGACCAAAAGAACGATGAGAGAAGACAAAGACACAAACAGAGGAAACAGATCGAAAGAAAGGAGAAATAGAAAGAATAACAGAGAGAGGAGAGTCTGGTGCCCACCTAACACTTGAAAGGGGTGTGGTGAAAGGGAGGATGGAGGAAGTGAGAAATGGTATGGAAGAGAGAAAGGGAGCAAGATAAGTTATTTCTCAACCAACTAAACCATATGGTGCAATTGTACTTCAATCGGTTTTTAACAATGAGAGGAAACCAGAGAGAGGACGATAAAGATGCAGGAAAGGAAAGAGGGGAAGAAAGCGAAACATCCTGGCTTCCACACAATATCTAAGAGAATAAGGGGGCTTGAATGAGGAGAGACATGACAATATAGAGGAAGAGAGGCGGTGGGGGAGATAGAGAGGATGTGGAGATGCGAGGGATAAGGATACCAAGGACAAAATGAGAGAGAGGAGAGGTTGAGAGAGGATACGAGGTGAGGGGTGAGGGGGATGGGGATACAGAAACCAGAGAGAGAACGATAAAGATGTAGGAAAGGAAAGAGGGGAAGAAAGTGAAACATTCTGGCTTCCACACAATATCTAAGAGAATAATGGGGCTTGAATGAGGAGAGACATGACAATATAGATGAAGAGGAGAGGAGAGGCGGTGGGGGAGATAGAGAGGATATGGAAATGCGAGGTATAAGGATACCAGGGACAAAATGAGAGAGAGGAGAGGTTGAGAGAGGATACGAGGAGAGGGGTGAAAGGGATGGGGATACAGAAGAGAGACAGAAAAGAACAGATACAGAGGAGGATTTGCAAGAATAGAAATAGGGATGGTAAGCGAGAGAGATGAGAGATAGGACAAGATACAGGGGAATAGAGTGATAGAGAGATACATGGTAATAAAGACAGGGTGGGGGGAGGGACAGGGGATGAGCAGGGGGAAAGATTAAAGTTGGGATAGAGAGAAAGGGGGGGGGATTGAGGGGAATCGAGTGTGAGGAGAAATAAGCAGGAATACAGAGAAGATCGAGACAGAGAGGAGAAAGCGCCTTCCGGGACTAACATATGGTACTATTCTTGAGTCTTTAACAGTAACATGCAACTGGGGGACCCAGGGTACTGCTCATGTTATCGGACAACAAAATCAGGGCCCTTGAGCCAATGACGGACCTTTTGATCTAAACAATACGCATTATTTATTTCAGTTTCTTTCCATTTTTTGTAAAAGAAATATTTTGACAAATCATAATTTTGTACAATTTTTGACAGCATTAAAATTGAAGTAGTTAAAACATAATGTAAGCACTTACCTATTTCTTTTTTCTTTCTACTGTTAATTACTAGAGATGTATCCTCTTTCTCAACAGAACAAAGTGACTAATAATTTCAAATTTACACCCGCGCAATTTGATTAATTATCAAAACTTTTCTATAACAATACCCAAATCAATAATTTCAGTCATTGATAGGACTTATTCTCAATGTGATAATGAATCATACAGGAAATACACACTAATGTTCTACTTAACGTTTATTGGTATCATATATTGGCTCTCCCTTAAGAAAAAATATACTTCTAGGCTGTTGCTTAGATTTGGGTAGTACCAGGCGACACTTATCTGTACATTTCGCAATTAAATGAACAAGTTGTGTGAAAAAATTTGAGTAGCCTCTTCTGTCAGGACTTTAAAGAAATGGCCTCTGATTGGTCAATATATGTAACTTTGTAACTGGCCATCTGATTGGATATTGATAATACCCATGCTTCAAACACTTCAAATGTGTGTGATATAGAGAGTAAAATGTGTGTTCAGTGTGTGAGACTGTCATGATTTTCCACATTTTGTAGGACTTGTGTAAGATTGAAAATATATAGTTTTTAGGTGGTTTACAAGGCCCTGGTACAAAAATAATTGTGGGGACCTGAGTGTAAGTCCCAACAATTCAAAATGTCCTAACAACGTTGGTGTTCTTTCAACTTCGCGTCCTGCTAATACACCATATGCAAACACACACACACACACACACACACACACACACACAGACAGGGGCGACGGCATAATACGTTCACATTATGAATGTGGACGTATAAAAATGGAGTATGGCACAAGGGACATCAGAATTTGTCTAAACATTGAGCTCAATAATATGCACGCATTGTTACTTTTTTCTTTTTTTGCGCTTACTGAGTTATTTTCTGCACACTAGTGGCTGTTATTAAAAGTAAACTTTTTAAAAATATACTATATTCAGCTGTCATAACGGGGTGTCAGAACAATAATAACTTTAACAATATTAGCATTACATAATAGTGTGGGCATATAGAAACATTTCCATCCCAAGCAAATATTTGTGGATACAAACCTCTTTTGATCTCATTAAATATCGAACTAATCTTCCTCTTAACACCGCTAATGTTTGATTATCAAAATCAGGTGGACTAATACCTATAATAAATGCAAAATATTTAATACAAATAACACTCTTATTCTTCAATTCAAAACAATTCTGTTGAAAAAATAGTCTAAATGTTCCACATCTTTATTGGTTACTGAAGGATCTTAATTTATACTATGTAACAAAAATAAGGACATGAAACAATAATTTTTCATAACAAATGATAATTGTAAATGGCAAAATAATAATAATTTTTCAATAATCTAGAATGAAAAGATAACTTAGAATATGTTTGAGCAAATGATATTTAACAGAAAATATTTCAGTAATAAAGTTATTGGACTGACCTGTGACATTATCTACTAACACTTGTAATTTAGGCATTTCTTGTTCTAAATATCGTATCTCTCTTTTACTTCTTCTGTCAGCTATAGCTAATTCTATCAAATACAAGATAATAATAAAATTGTACATACTATACATTGTATGATTTCTATTTAAAGGAGAACTCTCAGATATATTACAATGACTAAAACTGATTAATTAGATCTGTATGGAAGCTTCTTTGATCCATTTATCCTAGCGCCAAACCATTATCTTAACGTATATGATACATTTTCAAAGAAATACCAACATTCTCGATGCCATGTTTTACATTAAATCACACTACTGAAAAATTGAAACTGGTGATCTCATGATACAAGTTACAATTTACTATACATTTACTTTGTTGATTTTTTGTGAAACTGTGCGAAAGTGATAGAAATTAGGTCTTGACTGTAGATTTCCATAATGGCTGACAGATGTCTGTGCCCCCAATTCACATGCTTTATTGTTTTAAATATGTTAAACATAACGCTAACGCTACAATATACGTCCACATTCCTACTTTGATTGATATGGTACTTTGTCAAGAAGGCTAGGCGTTTGGTTTGTTTAGCGTTGAGGGTCGTGCACCAACATTAACAGTTGCCGTCCTTAGAGTATAAGGAATAACTATACCAAGATAATCCATTCAGAATTGTGCCTTCCTAAAGGCAAAAAGTGGGCGTGGCTCTGCCCCTGGGGGTCGGGACATTCATCAAAATCAATAGTGGACGCCCTCAGGCTATAAGGAATACATAGGGATCATCCTTAGAGTATAAAGAGTAAGTATAGAAAGTTTTAAAGAAAATCCAATAAGAATTGCGGCCTGTAGGCGACACAAAGACACATGATAAGAAAATGGGTGTGGCTCTGCCCCAGGGGGTTGGGCAAGCACCCCAAATGATAGGGATGTTCCTTAGGGTACAACGAATGTGTATACTAAGTTTCAAAATTATAAGTTAAGAAATGTGACCTGTAGACGACAAACAAACACATACTAGAAATGGGCGTGGCTCTGCTCCTGGGGGTCGGGCATGCACCAAAAACAATAGAGATCTTCCTTAGGGTATAAGGAATATGTATACCAAGTTTGAAGAAAATCCAGTAAGAATTGCGCCCTGTAGGCGACACAAAGATTCATGAAAAGAAAATGGGCGTGGCTCTGCCCCTGGGGGTGGGGCATACACCCCAAACGATAGGGATCATCCTTAGAGTATAAAGAGTAAGTATACAAAGTTTTAAAGAAAATCCAATAAGAATTGCGGCCTGTAGGTGACACAAAGACACACGATAAGAAAATGGGTGTGGCTCTGCCCCAGGGGGTTGGGCATGCACCCCAAATGATAGGGATGTTCCTTAGGGTACAAAGAATGTGTATGCTAAGTTTCAAAATTGTAAGTTAAGAAATGTGGCCTGTAGACGACAAACAAATACATACTAGAAATGGGCGTGGCTCTGTCCCTGGGGGTTGGGCATGCACCAAAAACAATAGAGATCTTTCTTAGGGTATAAGGAATACGTATACCAAGTTTGAAGAAAATCCAGTAAGAATTGCGCCCTGTAGGCGACACAAAGACACACGAAAAAAAAATGGGCATGGCTCTGCCCCTGGGGGTGGGGCATACACCCCAAACGATAGGGATGTTCCTTAGGGTACAAAGAATATGTATGCAAAGTTTCAAGATTATAAGTTAAGAAATGTGGCCTGTAGACGACAAACAAACAAATACTAGAAATGGGCGTGGCTCGGCCCCTAGGGGTCGGGCATGCCCCAAAAACAATAGGGATCTTCCTTGGGGTATAAGGAATAAGTATACCAAGTTTGAAGAAAATCCATGAAGAATTGCACCCTGTAGGCGAACCACAGACACACACACACACACACACACACACAGACAGGGGCGACGGCATAATACGTTCACATTATGAATGTGGACGTATAAAAAGTGTTGGCCAAGAAAGTTTATCAGGATTTTCTGGCATGCTTTTCTCTTGTCAGTGGTGCAGGACCAAGGCCTGACAAGGACAGCAGTCAAGTTGTTCAGATAGGACGGAAAACGGAGGTCTAATGTACACATAGGCATGCACATAAATTATCTCTTGGCATTTGGTATATGATGTAGGAGTAGGCTTTAGTGCTGCTGTGCAGGCAAAAGTTTCCTCATAGCACACTGTATGGCATATGCCTGTTTTCATTATCTCAATCAGAGCAGAACAGTCGGACGTTAAACCTCATTTTATTTCATTTGAAAGAAACGTCTTGAAATTAGAAACCAGGGCCCTTCTCTGCATAATTTAGATCAAATCTGTATGTTAAAGTTACATTGGTAAGGTGGAAATTACCTCTTTCTACTACATCATCTTTCTGATCTCTGAAAAAAAAACAGAAGGAAAATTACTATCTCTCTTGTTGAATCGATAGGAAGAAAAATAATGAAGATCCAGTGTTTCTCACAAACTATTTATCAGGATTTCAACCAATTTTTCATTTTTATCAAGAATACAACTATTCATATTACATTACATTTAACTGGGCTAGTGTGACATGTTCCCTTTAGGTTAATTCTTAGGTCATCCAACTAACTAAAACTAAGTAAATGAAATATCTCCCAACCAGTAGATGTATCAGATATTGCTATACATGCTAGCGCAGGAAGTTGATGAATAATGTAACTTACAATAAATCCTCATCATTCATCACATCTTCTGCATCAGAAAAATTTAAGATATGATCACCTCTTGGCATTGGTTGGACTGAAAATAACACAGATAAAAATATTCTATATAAATGTGTAATATCATACGATCTCATTCAAATATTATATTCAATTAACTAAAAAGTCCAGAATCCAAACGGGACCTACAATGAATTTGTCATAAGTGTTTATGAAACTTCTTGAAAACCACTTAAAAAATAGGTTGCCAGGCAACGAAACATACGCCCACAGCAGCTAAATCATCTGGACAGTCAACAAGAGTTGTCGCATATTTTTACTTTTTTTGGGTAATGAAACATTTATAATACACTAAAATCTGATTAAGAGTAACAACTCAGTATGTAATTATCAGAAAATCATTAGAATTTGTTTGCTTTTTATAAATTAGTATAGGAAACATTTAATATGATGGATTTAGCTGTTCAGTTATCAAAATTCATTGAAAATCAAAATATTTGTTCGTTTCAACACCTTAAACTCTGTGTATCAATCTGAAGTCAATCGCATATTAAGTTTGGCCTCTAGAGCATCCACAAGATTTTTTGAAGTGATCAAAAACTAGAACTCTGGCACTATTTATCAGAAATCGCTGAAAATCAATAGGTTTCTTCGTCTCATGACCTTAAAAACTGTGTATAAATTTGTCGGCAATTGGATATTAAATTTGGCCTAATCTAAAATTATTTTATAACAAGCAACAAAACCAGCCAAAGAGTTTGTGTATAAAGCAAACAAACCTGATTGGTCAGGAAGTAGATGATACTGTTTCATTAACAGCCAATGAGTATGAAGTGCTTTGGGTGTTCGAGCTGGATGAAATACATCTGGATTTTCATTTATTAATTCTTGAAACTTTTCTAAAGATGGAATTTTGGTCTGAAAAAAAATAAAAAGAACTGACTTCTATATCAAACCTACAATTTAGTCATGTATGGTATCAAAGAATAATTTGGAATTTCATAAGAGTAGTAAGTAAGACAAATATACCACACACTTAATGAAAAAGACAGTAAGACAAACATACATGTAATATACATGTACGTATTTCAATTTATTTTTACGGAATATTTGTAGAACAAACTACTATAGAAAAACAGTCAGTTACTTTCTATATTTCAGTCAGTTGCTTTCTATATTTAAAAATTACTTATATTTACTTTCTATATTTCAAAGTGGGTTACTTTCCATTTTTCAAATCAGTTGCCTTCTATATTTCATAGTCAGTTACTTTTCATTTTTCAAATCAGTTGCTTTCTATATTTTAAGGTCAGTTACTTTCTATGTTTCAAATTCAGTTAATTTCTATATATGAAAGGAATTTTTGTGCTGATTTACTAAAAAACAATAGCTATAACTTACAGAAGGTATATGCCCTAGTAATTCTTCTTCTTTATTATTATATAAAGCTTTACATTGGACTTGTTTCATTACATCAGGATGTAACATCTTCATTGCTTGTACAGATAATCTGAGAAAGATAAATACATAGTATATCTTAAATTTTATTTATATTTTCTTCCCCATGCCTGTGCAAAATTGCAAATAATTCACTGGTTGGCATTTGGTTTGATTTCCAGGCCAGAAAATTAAGCAAATATTATTCTTAAAGAATGAGCACCTTATAGTTCATTCAACATTTTTAGAAAACCCTTTACAAGCAGTGAGAAACAGCATGAGAATAAAATTTCAATAGGGTTCTTCATTTTGTCAAAATAAATAATACCAGTTGTGTGAAAATATTGTTACAAGAAAAGTATCATGTTGAGCATAAGTCACTCAAGTGACAGCAATATACATCCATATTAAAAAGTAGTGAACAATATGCCAAATTTTGTTATAACTTATTTATTATCGAACTTAGTCAAGGTATTACTGTAATGAATCTATACACCAAGTTTTATCAATCTCACTTAATTAGAACTAAAGTTATCGTGTCCCAAAGCATCAACCAATCAAATTGCTTATCTCTGCTTACCCTAAGCGGAAAATGCTCATCTTCGAACTCAATCAAGGCATTGACCTAATAAACACATACACCAAGTTTGAACATTCTAGCTCAATTAGGAAGAGAGTTATTGTGTCCCAAAAAGTGTGACGGACAGATGGACAGACAGACAGACAGACGGACGAATCCATTTTAATAGTCCCTAACTTTCTTCGAAAGGCGGGGGACAAAAAGTAGTGAACAATATGCCAAATTTTGTTATAACTTATTTAAAGATGTCAATTTTACAATCTTCAACTTACATTTGTTATTACATACTTTACCATCTACCACTTACTTTGATATTTGTTGATCATAAAGTAGTGAGTACCATCTTTCTTGTATTTCTTTTAATGTAAAATGACACGAGAATTTAACACCAAGATGAACAATACTCAGATCATTAGTTTGTTGAACAGCATTGATTAACAATAAATCATCTTGTGCTTTCCATCGGCCCAAATCTTTCATCGACGTTTGTACAGCTGCCTGAAAAACCAAGTGTGGCAATCAAAGAAAACATATAATTTGATTTTGAAATAAAACTATTAATTCCCAGGACTAATTAACTTTATGACAAATACATAATCTTATTCATAAAGAACATAATAAAAGTTAATACTTTCCAGTCAGTTTTTAATATTTTGATACTAAGATGATGATACTTACTATGGAACCTCAAAAAGGTAATTCATTTTGAAATGTATATTTTCCCTTCTACTATTTTTCGTTCACCCCAAACAATGAGATTTAACAAGACAACTTTATTAATATTGGCATAAGGCCAAATATAGCATTATTAAACAAAATAAAACTCTTAAGATCATTGTAAATTCCCTTGTGGGTCAAAAGAACTGTTTCAAATTCAGGTTATGTCCCTTGAATAAGCGATGTATTTATATACCGGTATATGAGGAGGTAGCTATAAGAATGCCTGAGAAACCAGTTTTGTAAAACAACATTTAATCTGAAAAGACTTGTTGATGGTGTCTCATTAAAACAGAAACATCAGAAAACTAGATCTGCTACTGTCCCATGCAGATATGAAAGCTTTCATATTCATCGTCACGTGTCATTGATTGTATCAAGTATCCTAAATAAAAGGATAAGAAGAAAAAATTATCAAAATTGGTCAAAAACTCGCGAAGTTACAAGTCTAAATATAGTATGAAACATTGCACCCAGGCATAACAATAATCTGAAAACTAAAGGGAAATAACTGAAACTTGTATTACTGTAATGAGACGGATGAGAAAATGAAATGAAAATGGCGGGAAAAAAAATTAAAAATGGCAGGTTGGACAGGCGACCTTACTCCTTGTCACGTACAACCGGGCATTCGAAAACACGCTAGTTAACTCAATGACAGGCGCGCGTGCTAGCCATTCAGCCACCCAACCCCCCTTTGAAATCCGACACGTGCAATATGTCATATAGGAAGAATAAGAAGTCGCTCACAACAAAATGGTAAATTAATGAGTTTAGGTCAAAAGGTTGAGCTACTATTTTAGAGTACTTAATAGTTTTAAAGAGACACGTTAAGGGTTGTTCATAGTTAAATGAAAGTTTAATTTTAAATAAGACCAATAAAATTGGGATTTAATAATGCCAGACAAATATTTCCAATATGTTTGGTTATAAGTAGGAAATCATGACGACTTCTTAAGCATGTTTTAAACAAAGGATCATAGACTACTGAATTATACAAGAATGGCACTCTGCAATAAAAAAACTGGCCAAAGCAACATTTCTATGCAGAAATTAAATAATTGCTAGAACCAGAAAAATATTTATCCACTATAATAAATAAGCAACATAGAGAAAATGAAATGAAATTGAATGGGGTTTAACGTCCTACTGTTCTGCTCCTAAAATGGGCTAATGAAGACTGGCATATGCCATAAAGTGTGCAATGAGGGAAATTTTACCCCGGGCAGCGGCGTTACGGCCTACGAGGTTGGACAGGCGACCATACTCCTTGTCACGTACAACCAAGAAATCGAAACAACGCCAGTTGACTCAATGACAGACGTTATGATACAGAGCGCACGTGCTAACCATTCAGCTACGCAACCTCCCTAAAATCGGCAAATTGCTGACCTACAGCGAGAAACATTTCAACCGGGCCAAGTTTTCTATTTTAACAGTTTAATTTGCACGGTACCTTTAGTTATCAACCGAATATTACAAAACTTTTAAAAATAAGCTCCCCCTGACCAGCTTAAGCGTTCACAATAAACGTTTGCCCCTTAAAATCGGCAAATTGCTGACTTTAAAGTGAGAAACATTACAACCGGGCGAAATTTTCTGTTTTATCACTTTTACAGTACCTTTGATTACCAACCGATTATTACAAAACTTTGAAAATAAAAGAGAAAGAGAGAAATGCGGCCTAATGTCCATTTGACACAAAGTAGGTAATTTCGGGACTAACATATGTTTTTAAATTTTATATAAAACTCCCCTTACGCTTACTGGTCTTTAGCCGTTGGGAGGAAACCGAAAGACACGGAGAAAACCCACGAGGTTGGACATCATACTTCATGTCACGTGCAACCTCTAGATCGAAACGACGCTCGTTGACTCAATGACAGACGTTACGATACAGCGCGCACATGCTAACCATTCAGCCATTCAGCCTCCCTGAATTCGGAAAATTGCTGACTTATAGCAAGAAATTTTCTGTTTTAACAGTTTAATGTGCACGGTACTCAATTACCAACCGATTATTACAAAACTTTTGAAAATAAGCTCCAACTGACCAGCTTAATCGTATGCAATAAACGTTTGGCCTGAATTGAAAGTTCTGCACGGAGAAAGTTCATCTTGATTTCCCAGCGTGGTTACCCGTTGTCAGTGAGGCCGAACGGGGGGCCTGACAAGCACAGCTGTCTAGTCGTTCGGATGGGACAAAAAAACCAAGGTCCCGTGTACACATTGGATTGCACGTAAAATATCCCTAAGCAGTTGGATACAATGATTTCAAACAACAGGCTAGCTATTAGACTCTCTATTGACAAAAGTTTCATCGCCCTCCCTTTATTATAACCGAAGTTATCGTGCCCTAAAGAATAAACAAATCAGCATGCTTATCTCTGCTTACCCTAAGCAGAAAATGCTCATCTTTGAACTCAATCATGACATTGACCTAGTGAATGTCTACACCAAGTTTGAACATTCTAGCTTGATTAGAAGGAGAGTTATTGTGTTGCAAAGTACCGGCCCTTCAAATTGCTTCTATTTTTCAATTTCAATTCAAAATGGTGACCATCACGTGACCGAAATCAAAATTCGGATCCGATAGATTTTTAGGCATTCCTTCAAGGATTCTGAAAATATAACTCCCGAGTCTGTAAGTAAAATAGCAAAAAAGCCTTTTTGATTTTTCACGTTTAAAGATGGTGGCACTTCCGGTTCGATCGACAAACTCCATATTTTGTGTACGAATCAGTAATTACTTGTCTAGTAACAAAAAAAAAATTAGGTCATTCTGACCTATATTTCGACGATTTTTTTGAAAGCTTTGATCCTTAATTTCGTCAAGGGGAGATAATTTAGAAAATTTATAATTATATTTTTGAAGTCACATCGGTAACATCTACTTATACACTAAATTTCATGAAAATCGTACAACTATTAAAGAAGTTCTCAAATTGGTCTAAACTTCCGGTTCGAAATCACAGCGACGAATTTTCGAAATTGGAAAATGCGAAACTGCAGATGAAAATGATTTTTTTCAAGGTATTCAAAGAAAAAAGAATTAGTAAAATCGGTCAAAAAATAACAAAGTTACGACTATGCATTGTCAGTTTTTTCGTTCGTAAAATTCGGTGATTTCGGATTCGTAAAACGTTTTGAAAATATATTTAATCAACAGCCACCACCCATTTTTGGGGGGATAGGGAAAAGTTTCAGAACGATCCTATCGTTAGATTCTGAGAAATCCGATTTGTGGACAAAACACAAAAAAAAAATAACAATAATAATCTTAACAGAAACAATAAGCTTTCATATGTAATATGAAAGCTTAATAATGTTACTTGAATATACTTTTTAGGATCCGTTTTACATAACTAGAATAACAGTATAATTTGATATTTTTGTATTGTCAATTCTAATACATCTATACATACTCTTTGTTTCTTGTTTCTTTTAGCACTGGATTTTGCAGGCTGAAAAGAAAAGAGATCGATATAAGAAAAGCACAATTTGTTTAATCACTGAATAAATATCTAAATAAAGGTTCTCAAATAAGCTAAAATATTTAAAAGCAAGAGAAGAATTACTTACCCTGGCATTATTACTTGGTGGTGGTAATTTTATCTTTTTCTCCGGTATGGGAGCTGGAGGTTCGGGGGGAGGGGGTGCAACAACTGAAACAGGTACTTCAACTTTTTCTACAGCAGGCGCCGGTGGAACAATTGGAGTTTTTATTCGACCTGTCGTTCTTTCAGTTTTAATTAAACTACTTTCCACTAATTCATCATCAAATTTCTTTCTTTTAATTGACCGAGTTGAGCTTCTACGAGCTGGGATCGGGTCTAAATTTAAAGGTGTTCGTAGTGACCGTTGAGGGGTTACTTTGACAGTTCCTTTAGGAGTGGCTATTAAAGGCGTGGAAGGTGCTTGAAGTATTTGGGTTTTAATCAACTGACCGGGTGCAGCAGGAGGAGTAGCCGGAACAACAGCAGAAGGTGTTGATGTATTTTCTAAAATGAAAAACAAATCAAAGGTTAAATGTGCTTTTGTTTGATATACATGTAATTCCATGTTACTTGCATTTGAGGCATTTTAATGGTTAATGTCACTCACTAGCAGTAATTTTATTGGTATATATATCGATGTTTGAATTGTCAGCATCTGCATGAGTTTACATTAAAGGAGATAAATCGGTAATATTTGATACCTAGAATGGATCACAATGCATATAATGATGTAATATGAATATATATACAGTCTGCACCATTAACTTTCAAACTCACTCGCCCTGCGGACAAAGAGTGAAAAACAAAATAGCCGTCAGAAGTAGACAAGTATTAAATGGAATTGTCTCCCTTGGATTAGAAACTGCGCTCCACCGTGTTTCCTTGATCTTCTGCCGGACCTCAACGTGCAATGGGGAAATGGATATTTTTATTTTCCTTTTTTAGCAAAATTTTTGCGTGTGTAGTCCCCATCAATGCCTATTGAAAAATAAAACTGTACCGGCGGGCAAGTCTCAATGAAATTTTCACTTGTCCACAGTAAATTTTACTTGTCCCGGGTAATCGGACAAGCATTAATGTTGCAGACTGTATATAAACTGATTTACATTCAATCATTTGTATTGTTAGTGTAATTTCAGACCAATCTGGTTCGGGGAAATATGCCATAAGTCTCAATCGATGACAATCTCTATCACCTGTTTATTCCAGTCTGCACAGATAGTATTTATTGCCAATGCTTTTCAGATAAGAACATGACATGGAATGTGGAAGATTTCTATCCTCGTTCTTCGAGTCCCTTGCTACAAATGGTGCTGATACGCATGATGACGATGTACCAATGATAAAATGTTTATTTTGTCTTATAATGCTTATCAGAAGCCCACCTTTTCCAGGTAAGATCACACCATTAATGTTGATTTAAATTGACCAATATTATAGTGTCTAGCTAGGGATAAGAAATCAAAGTCATTACAGTTACATTATTAGTCCATCATTTTAAAATTAATTATTCCGTGTTTTCTATGTCGAAGTCGACGAAGACTTTGGGTGATAATGAGTTAGAGACTTAGCTACTTTATTAACTATTTTGCCCAGTTATCATATCTTATACCTGTTTCTGCCATAATCAGCAATTAAAGACACTAATCGTCTCCAATTACAATATTTTTTAATGATTTATTTGTCTCTCTTCAAAACTTTTCTCATTGTTCCACCATTTTGATTTGTAAAATTTATAGAATGGTCCGAATATATATTTTTAATTTCATCAGTAAAATTGAGTTATTGATATTTCATTAAAATCAATGTTCAGTCATTGTGGAAATTGACCAAAAAATATTTATCAATAAAACTTTGACTTTAAAATGTTTTAACTATACAATTGTTCCGTTTCAGTAATACATAGGCGAAATTTTATTCTACTTGTACGCTTTGTTAACCGGACGCTTAGTAGACGAACCAAAACAAAGGCAAAAATCGGGCACCTGTTCAGGCAGATTGTCAAGACTCAAATGTGAAGGCGATTCCCTACATCGCATCTCATCTCCGAACGCCACGTATCCCATGTGACACCACCACGCCCGTGAGGATGTTCAACTACCATAATGCATCTTAACCTTCCGTGGCAGGAAGTTTGAAAATGGCGACGATCGTATGCTGGAACACGGCCTTTTTATTACAAATAATTATTGTAGCAGTTCAGGTTTTAGCTGGGTGAGTTTTTGTAATTGATTAATTTTTAAAGATACAAAAAATAATTTTAAAAATTGTTTTGTACATTAACCCAAAGTAGAAATAGACGAAATAGTTTTATCAACCGGTGAATGACACCTCTCTTTCAGTTTTTTGTCACTCGCGTGGATCTCTGTCATTGGTTGGTTATTCAGGAGGCTAAATATAAATAACTTATTTTCCTTAAAGCATTAAATGTTTTTATATTGATTAATCGGTTCGTAAGAGTCAATTAAATGTTGTTTGCTTTGAATTTTTAAAGGGGGGTTATCACTTTCAACCGTAAGAAATGTAAATGATAATAACCTCTAAAATTTCTAAATAGGAATCCATGACCACTCAAACCAAGGACTGAAGGACCACCCTGACTCAGACCCACCTAGTTCAGCTCTGAACGTCGGTCTCATTACACTCACCCTGAACGTTCAGAGACTGTCCCATTCAATCATTGTTGAAAATAATTGGAGCCCAGTCAATTTTACTGGGCAACTTTTCACTGCCAAACGATGGGGTGTCAATCCGTGAGGACACCTGTACTACAATGTAAACGAACATCTTAGTAAGAAAATAAGACCTTCCTTACTTTTCGCTAGAGCCAGTACGAGCGACACAACACGCTGTTAAAAATACGTCCCCCACTTATCAAGTTGCATTTTTGCCGCCATGACACTCTAACTGTAGGTCAACGTCCGCATTCAGGAATGTCGGTCATACAAGACGAAACGAAATGTACAGGCTTTCACACGGATTGACACCCCGTCTTTTAGCAGTGAAAAATTGTCCAGTAAAATTGACTTTTCTCCAATTTTTTTTTCGACATTGATTAAATGGGGCAGTCCCTGAACTTTCATGGTGAGAGTTATGAGACCGACGTTCAGAGCTGAACTAGGACCCACCTAGAAGGACCACTCAGACCAAGGACCACTCGAACCAACTGATAGACCCCTCGGACCAACTGATTGACCACTCGGCCCAAACAAAAAGACAACTCGGACCATACAAAAAGACCATTCGGACCAAACAAAAAGGCAACGCGAACCAATAATAAAAATAAAGTGTTTTTTTTAATGAATTGACAATTAATTGTGTTTGTTTTAATATGACTATTCGATAAAATGTTGTTTTAATTTTTATACGGATTAACTAGTTACTTATTATGAGTAAGAAAATAAGACAACTTCCATCGGTGGAAGCAGACGTTAAACACTATAATAGAACAAAAAACCCAGGGTAGCCCTACCTAGTTCTGATTACATGTCATTTGGGACTCATGGGACTCTGGTATACGACGTTTGGAACTTTGGTATTCGTCGTTTGGGACTCGGGTATACAACATTTGGGACATTGATAATCAGTCTACCGATACCTCTCAATATACTTAGCATTATTCATGTTTCTGCCTATATGAAATATATTTAATTTTTAATCAGAAAATTAACGATTCCTTTGAAAAATCAAGAAGAAAACAGGGACAATTCTAACAGTACCATACCACCGGTCGCATGGATAAGTCACGTGATGTAAAAAAGCTATATCACAGCGTTTGTAATCTTCATGAAATGAACATTTGGAATTCATAACAGTATTTATTGCTATTTTTTTATGATTAAACAATAAAATGCAGTGAATGACATTAAAAGGAAGGCATAATTCAACAAAATGGAGAGAGAAAAAAATGTGTATCTTCGGTAGAGAATGTTGTCATTCGACAATACATGTACTTGTTTATTTTAGAAGAGTTGTTTTTAGTAACAGAAGCTATGACCGGTACTCACCGGTAGCACTATGGTGTTTTCAGTAAGTTAGTTGCGAGTCAGTTGTGACTAAAGCTGGCCTATTCAGATATTAAAAGCTTATTGGGCAAACTGGAACTACTATGCTTCAAATAATCACAAAGTAAGAATTTCTGTCAGAGAAAATTGGCAGAATACAAAATACCAGCTGTCCAACAAAATGATTTACCTGTCCCGGGCGATGGAATTGTGCACCGCTGTATATTGTAACAAATATCGATTATATTGAGTCCCAAATGTCGTTTATATTGAGTCCCAAATGTCGTTTGTGTCGGGTCCCAAATGTCGCCAATCAAATCCCAAACATCATCAACTGAGTCCCAAATGTCGTTTATGTTGAGTCCCAAATTACGCGAAACCAGTGCCCTTATATTTAACTGGAAGTTTGGAACATTCATAACCATTTCTACTAACTATTGTCAAAGTAATTTTTTGTCCTTCTCGATATTTTACTGAATAGTATTTGACAGTTGTACTCCCAGGTGCCAGTTCTTGTGAACGTCCGTACAATGTAAAGGAAAAGAACACCGGTATGTGCTTTTAATCATGCACCTTATTTGTCATCTAATCATCTTTTAACTTGTATTTTACAGGAGGGATTTTTATGCCATTCTTGGTGTGTCCAAAAATGCCAATACCAATCAAATCAAAAGAGCATATCGTAAATTAGCTAAAGAACATCATCCTGATAAAAATAAAAATGATCCAGACGCAGAGAGACGATTCCAAGATTTAGGTGCTGCCTATGAGGTAAGTTTAAAGTAACTAACTCATTGTCATCCAAAATCTTCAACATTGAAAAAAAGAAATTAATTGTCAATTTAAATCTGCATTGATGCTGTGATCTTACCGGAAGGATGGGCTTCTGATATCCAATATTTATGACAAAATTTACATTTTAACATTGGTACACAATTCGTTTCAGCCCCAGTTGTAACAAGAGACTTGAGGGACGAGGCCATACATATTGCACCAAATCAAATGGCGTATGTAGACTGGAATAACCAGACAATAGAAATTTGCATTTGTTTCTGGCTTAACTCGCCAAACATAGCCGATTTGAAATTAGAGTAAAAACGGAAACCATTGAATGTAAATCAGTATATACATATTACATCATTATATGCGTTCTGACCCACTTGTGTCAATTTCTACTAGATCCCAAATGTTAGATATTTAGCTCCTTTAACTCTGTTTGTTTTCAACATAAATTACAGTAGAAAAGACAAAAGATATGAAACCTTGTGGGACATTGATTCAGAATCTGAAAATAACATTGGTATACATGTATATGAAATAATTACGGCATATAGAATTTTTTTTATAAAAACAGCTGACTATTGAAAAATACATTAAAATGCATGTATGTTCATTTCTTGCAAATTTTAGTAAATCTTCTCTATTGTCATTTGAAATGTAGATTTCACTGGCTTAAGATTAAAATAAAACTAATATCAGATATTGTCACGTGTATCAAGTATTCTAAAACATAATGAAATCAATATTTGATTGACAGGTGTTATCTGATGAGGAGAAAAGAAGAGTTTATGATCGTCATGGAGAGGAAGGTTTAGGTAAAGGTGATACTGGTGGTGATCCATTCTCCAGGTAAGCTAATGATTATAATATTTTCTACACTCCTTCAGTCATTGCGAAATGAAATGAAATGAAATGGGATTTACCGTCCTACTCTTTTGCTCCTAACCTGGGCTAATGGTAGACGGGCATACGCCATACAGTGTGCTATTATCGAACACCCAACCTCCAGGCTAGCGAACCAGCACCTTATGCACTTAGCCACCGTAACCCCCCTTTCAGTCCTTGCAGGTGTTCGTTGTTTTCTTAGAATTTGGTTTTAATAGCCCAGTTTTCTGATAAAAAAAAATCAATATATATGGCTGTGATCGATATATATGGCTGTAATGTTATTTCAGAATCAGAACATTATTTGTACATGGCCTTTTGTTTTATTTGTAGTTTTTTTGGTGATTTTGGTTTTGGATTTGGTGGAATGAGAGAACAAGAACAAGAAATACCTCGAGGAGGGGATGTTTTAATGGATTTAGACGTTACATTAGAAGAACTATATTCGGGTAACTTTGTTGAGGTTAGTAATAGTACTAGTATATTTGGATTTTCATTTGAGAATAAAATGCATACAGTCCTGGTTAAACTTTCACGGGCGATCACACAGTTGGATGCACTATCTCTATTGGCATTCAATTTGATATTCTATCACTGAATAAGATATTGAAATCAAGCATCTGGTTTTGTGTCAATTGAATTACTGCCTATTCAGGAATAGGAATAATTTGAGATCATTCTAAAACAGTTCATCCTCTGTAATTACCATCCACCTCTTGATGGTAATACACGTATCTCAACAACAGTGTAAAAGAATTGAAATTTTCAAAATTTGTTATTTGAGAGGTCCATGCAAGGATAAGACTGAACACAAGTGAATATAATTTGAGGGAAGGAAACTGTACAGATATGTAATCAACCCACCATCTTTCAGAGTCTTGATTTTCCATTTTGGCATGGTGCAGAATGATCTAATCCATTTAATATCAAAGCCATTCAATCATATAGCGAGTTAAAATTATTTTAATGGATTAGACAGATTTAGCTCTTGCATAATGCATCTTTTTAAAAAAGACACTGTTTACCCACATTCACTCAAATGTAAATTTGGATCTGCAGTAGGCCCTATGGATGGGTTACACATAAATGCTGTTAAGGCTAGCAGGCCAATAAAAACATAGTGAAGTGATGTAATGAGACTTTAAACAGGTATGTGTAGCACTTCAGGTTTGCCCATTGGTGGTGTGTAACTCCATGCATTGTCTTTATTATATTACTGTACTTCAAAACTGTAGTACCAGATATCACCCCTGTGTGTCAGTTTGTGTGTTTTGTTGTAATTGTTTTATAATTGTATTGTAATTATAGGTTGTAAGATATAAACCGGTAGCTAAACCAGCTAGAGGTACTAGAAAATGTAATTGTAGAATGGAAATGGTCACAACACAACTAGGTCCTGGTAGATTTCAGATGAGCCAACAACAAGTTTGTGATGAATGTCCTAATGTTAAGTAAGTTCAAAATGTTAAGTAATTCTCAATCAAATCAAACTTATTATATCTTTAAAAATTGTCTCTTGCAATAACGTTGTCCAATATTCACTCAGAATGTTTTTTGGGGAGACAAATTTTCATGTTTCAAAGACTACAAATTCCATTATGCCTAAAATGTTACATAAATTATTAATTAGACTTAACTTACCAGGAGGAACTCTCGATGCCATCAGATGGCTGTGATATAAGTAGATTTAAATACAATTTGTGGTTGATGCATGGAAATGCCCCAATCTTTTTTAAATTGTTGCAATATGACTACAATATGTTTAATATTTGTTTGTTTACAGATTTGTCCCTGAAGAAAAAGTATTAGAAATAGAAATTGAGCCAGGAATGAGAGATGGACAAATTTATCCTTTTGTAGCAGAAGGTAATAGAACTATTTCTCCACCTTGTACTATATTAAAGTGTCTCAGATTGAAATCCAGGTATGGGCTGATATGAATACCAATAAGAATGTACATAAACAGAAGGGTCTACTTATCTCTATATACTAACCCTAATTGGATAACAATCACAACTAATTGAATCGACTGTAAACATTTGTTTCAAACACAACCATAAAATTAGTGATGAGGCATATAGAATGGAATGTGGAAGTCCGAACATTATTATATGTTTTGTGTGTTTTTATATTGAGTTATTCTGTTGTTGTAATAATTTTTTTGTTGTTTTCAGGTGAACCACATGTAGATGGAGAACCTGGTGATTTAAAATTTAAAATAAAACAATCCAAGTAAGTATGGTTGTATATTTACTCTAACTTAGCAACATAGTGTCAATAGATGCTTGTAACAAATCTCTGCTTTGACAGTACAGTTACATTTAGCCTATTCACACAGTATAAAGATATGTCCATGTCACATATGAAAACAATGATCATGTAATGTAACTAATAAACAGATAATCCATGCAGGGGCGTAAAAATCCGCTAGCCCGACACCCAGGCCTACCAAAAATAACCTACGGGCTAGTGACCTATTTAGCTGTTCTAGTCCTGGGCTAGTGCCCTTTCATTGCTCATTTTTTCTGTGATTTAAACTAGATAAATGAGATGTGAAATACTGCACTTTTATTTCTCCAAACCAAAGGAAACTATATAACAATAGTTTTTCTGTAGTGAACACAGGAAGGTTGTATCTCTTCTATTTATAGTGGGGCCAAATATAGATCTCAGTCAATCTAAAGTCATGTGATAATCTAGACTACAATGCATGATGGGGGATGTAAGAAGCACTTCCCACCTCTCGCAATTTAAAGTCATGTGATAATCTAGGCTACAATGCATGATGGGAGATGTCTACTTAAGTTTTTAGTTATATCGTAGAAATACATAAGGACCCACGTTGTCCGCTATTTATCGGATATATTGTAATGAAAACTAGTTCAAATGAACCAAGAACCAAACTTGGAATATTAATCAAATTAGTCCTTCATTCATATCCTGATATATTTTACATTAATTAATATTAGGCTTATAGGCCACTTTCTGTTGGCGTAGGTCGGCACAGTATTAGATTGGGAACAGTATCCCATGCAGTAACTTGATATGCGGTGGAGTTGAAAAACAGTCGTCATATGGATTGAGGCCTGGAAAAATTGTATCCTCCACATCTTTTTATATACTCTGTATAATATGGAATACAGTTCAGTTAGAAAGAATACATTGAATGTGGTCAAATGGGAGACAATCTGCAGTGTACATTATTTTCATTATTGACGATTGAAGTTTGTACCTTGTCCAACTACGGACTAGTGGAACTGACAGTAGACTACTAGCCCGGGGCTAGTGGATTAAAAAATATTTTTACGCCCCTGAATCAATGGTTTATTGGAATTTTCACTGTTATTTTACCTGATCTGTGATTCAGATATTTATGGAATAAAATTGTTGTTTATAAAACAAAATCCTGAATCTTGGTATTCATTTGTCCACAGTCAGAGTGACCTTTGGTTGCACGCATTTTCGCACTATAGTTCAACCTGTGGTCGTGACCAGCCATACCATACAATAGAGCACCGTCGGGATAGTTCAGACTGTATTTCAAACCATAGTCTGTATCCGACGTCGCCCAGGAAGTTGGTGGAGGAAGGTAGAGTATACAGGGCCCTAATTCACAAAATCTTAACTTAAGATAAAATCCAAATTTTAGTAGATACTTCAGTATTGATTGGCTAAGCACTAAAATCAATATAATATTATCCAATCATATAATAACTAAAATTTGGGTTTTATCTTAGTTAAAATTTCGTGAATAAGGCCCCTGTATACACCAAGCCATATTCATTTAATGTTCCATGGTGATCACACCGAAACAAACATAACTGTGTATGTATTATAAACATGTTTGTTTTTATATTTTTCAGACATAAAATGTTTGAGAGAAGAGGCGATGATTTATATACAAATGTTACAATTAGTTTAACTGATGCTCTTGTAGGATTCGAAATGAATATTGAACATTTAGATAAACATAAGGTAAGTTTCTTACCCAAATACCAAATAAATTGCCAATAAATTACCAATAAATACTGCGTTTTATTCAATGTACTGTTTAAGAGTACTGTACTTGGTAATAGTTAGGTTTTCTACATATAAATTCTAATTATATTTTGAAACTTAAGATTCTATGCAGAATATTTTACTCATATCATCATTAAGGAGCCATTTTCTATCCCAAACTAGTAACAGCTAACTAACAACATAGAGATATATTTTAAAGCCTGTAAAGTCTTTTGCAAATTTCTTTCTAGTATTTAGGCCATATAAGAATTACTGTAGTTTCAACTCAAAATATTTAACTGATTTAATAAATCGCAATAAAGAGATTTTTGAAGTAATTATTTTGCTCTTTTATTAGGTACATGTATCAAGAGATAAAATAACGTGGTCAGGTGCTAGATTAAGAAAAGCAGGCGAAGGAATGCCAAATTATGAGAATAACAATGTTAAAGGTGCTTTATATATAACTTTTGATGTTGACTTTCCTAAAGGTGCATTAACAACGGAACAGAAAGAAGGTAACTATTGCATAATGTATTTATCTTGAATGCAGAATGATGGTTTTTTTCTGTGTTGATGGTCAATATTTTTTTTAAAAAAAAACAAAATGATCACAGGTAGGTCAATCCTAGGGGTCTTTGTTTAATAGCTACCATTGATTATAGTATCAGTTAATAACATCAATACTATCAGGTCATTCATTATGACATTCCCATACTGGTTCTATGAATCTGGCAGTTTGAGTTGCAAAGATGATCAGTAATTCCAGGCAATTATGAAATGACATGAAATGGGGTTTAACGTCCTACTCTTTTGCACCTAACCTGGACTAATGGAAGACGGGCATACGCAATACAGTGTGCTATGAGGGAAATTTTGCCCAGGCAGCGACGCTACGGCCTACTCTTATATCGAATTCCAACTGCCGAGGGATCTTTTTTGTGCACTCCAATGTGTACATGGGACCTCGTTTTTTTGTCCCATCCGAATGACTAGGCAGCTGTCCTTGTCAGGCCCTTCTTCTGCATCACTGACAAGGGGAAATCACAGGCAATTGTTAACATGATTTATAAAACACAAGATTAATTGCGCATGGAGTTTGGTTATACATCACATTCACCAGTAAAGGTTTGATCAATATATATGCATAAATGTCAATTATTGTCTAGATTGATTTTATGCAATTATTGATTCTTTTGAGATAATTATCAATCAAGAATCATTATTCCGCTATTATCAGCAAACCATATTTCTTGGTTTACCTTTTTTGATACTTTGTATGATTAGTTTAAGCAATTTGGTCTTTTTTTGTTAATTTCAGGATTACGTAAATTATTAGACCAAGAATCGAAACAGACAGTGTATAATGGTTTACAAGGATTTTAACACTTAATTGTTATTAGATGTTTTTGTTATCTATTTATTAGTACAATTATCACCCTTGTTTTAGTGGTGCAAGAAAAACCAAGGGGTTGGGGTCTTATATGAAAAAATAAGAGACTGTAATGTAAATAAAAAGGAAGAAGAAGTACCAACAAGAAAAGAATTATATGCAGATATGGAGGGAAGGATATGGATTATTTGTATTGGTGAATGTTGGTATACAAGCTCATCAAAAAACTTAAAGCAGCTACTCTTGTTTCATATGTGATTTCAAAATTACCTAGTTTCAAGTCGTGTTTTTCTTCATTTCTGCACCTATCCTAAGATAATGATGAAATATGTCTTGTATTATTGCTTGAAGTTTTTGACTAGGGGACTTTTTGAACGACTAAAAAGAAAACTTTAGTTATGTAAGATTAGCTTAAAAATGATCTTGTCTGGTCATACCCTTTAATTTTCATGAACTTTTGATTGATTTGGTTCTGAGGTACATGATCACAAAGTCACTGTTGAATTATGGTGAAACATTGATAGCATGTAATACACATTTTCAAGTTTATCCCATAACTTCTTCATCTCTATCAGCTTGAATAATTTTCTACTTAAAGCCATTTACTCTGCATATACTCGACATGAATACAAGAATGAAACCAAATAATGGTCTTAATATAATCTTTTATCTCCCCATTTGTTCTAATATCATTATCATTTATGGTATTTCCTCACAGTCGTTCGATTTCAGCCTACTACCAAAGATCCATGTGCACATGAAAATTATTGAAATAGAGATGTATATGTTAGTCTGACTTAAGTGTTGAAATTATCTGCTTTGTGTCAAGTGGTATTTACCATTCTCTTTAAATTACGGATCAAAATTTCATATTTTTTTAAAAAATTAGTATACTGGTACTGTTGATTGCCTCTACTCTAACAAGGTCTGAGCAATTTGCATAGGGAGATTATGTCAGGGTATGTCAGGGTTTACTTTCCTGAAGTATGACTGTGGACTAAGTACTTTTAAATATTGTTCTCTGGTGATGTAATGGTACATGTATCTCTTAAAACTCCATATGCATTTCCAATAATTGGTTAATTCCTTACATCAAACAGAATATAGTTAATTTTAAAAAATATTCAGATCTAAGATTGGTTCGGCAAATTAAACAAAGTTTAAACAATAAAAAACAAAGTGAAAATTTATCAAGTTGGTAAACATTTGTTATTTTATTTGGGTATGGTACTTATCTACATATATAATCCTTCAAAAGGAAACTACCCAAATATTAAGATGGGGGGTATTAGAGTAAGCTTATCTTGCCTTGTGCGTGACGCCCATCACTACTTAAGCTAGTTGGTGATCATAGTTTGGATATAAAAATCCAAAGCAAGCTCTGGGACAATAATCATTTCATTGTAAATAAGTAAAATAAACAAAGCTCTTGAAAAATCTATTCACACAATGGGTTGTTTTTCTTATTCTCTCTCCTTCATGCATATCACAGGAACAACAACCCAACGTCTAGGATCTCACTTGACTAATACTTAGAAGCCTTCAGAATTTATAATCAAAATTAAACACTACGATCCCCTTTTTAATTATAAAACTACACAATTTGTTAAACTCATCTTCACCAGCTCATGCACCGTTTACTCTTCTACTCACTGCTATCAAAGTTGTTTTTTTGTGTTAGTCTATACTGGATTCTGGTGCAAGAAGATGCTGCTGCACTGGAATAGGTATGTAGACAGAGGGATGTAAAACTCATCTTCACCAGCTCATGCACTCTTTAATCCTTTATATGTTTCAAAGTTTATGCTGTAATTTGAATCTACCCTGGTGCGAGAAGGTGATGTGTCGAATTGAGTATTTTTCTGATTTTAGTTATATATCATCGCTATGAATAATTTTATAATAAATTTATTATGAAGGTTTTTGTTATGTTTGTTATATGAAGAAATGTTTTGTTTTTGTAAATGTTTATTACCTTAGAACTCAATTTATTATAAATATATATACAATGTTGTTTACATAGGATAGAACAAGATGGGTTAGAAATAAGTGAATGGGATTGAACAATACTCTGGTCATTTTGACACAATATTGTTCCACCTTCCATTGGTATGATATGGTGACATTTCTCTTAGTCTGACTGTACTCACAAATTGCATTGTTTTGAAATATATGAGCTTTTTTGAGCTTTCGGTCAATACCTTTGTGTGTGTGTGCAGGATCGTGGAATATTAGACTACAATTTCTCTGAGGGTCCTTGTTGCCAGCCAACCTCCCCCCCCCCCCCCATTGTATTTAATGGGCCACACAGGGTTCTTGTTGGTGCCGGAGAGTTCAGATATTTCAGGCTAGGGAATCAGTTGTCACATCTGACATAGATTTTACAATTTTAATTATAATGTGATGATGTTCAATAGTTTGCTTCTAATTGAAATTGAAATACATGTAGATTTGATCGTTAGTTTGTGTTCACTCTACGTCCCATATGAGATCCAAAGTCTGTGTCTTCATTTTAACATAGAATGTATGATTATCATTTTGCTTTATTTGAAGTCAATGATATTGGAGTGCAGTTTATCATTATATATTAAAATCATCAATTATTCAACATAAATGTTACATTCTGTTTTAAACTAGGGATGATTTTGTGAAAATTCTTCAGATTTAGTTTTATAGTGTTTAAAAACTTCAAATGTGATTCTGTGATATTTAATTTTTACACATTTTGGTGTGTATGTTAATTCATAAAATCACATCAAAAGCTTCATTTTTTTCCTTCAAAAAATCCTTAGAAATTCATGTATTTTGGATTAAACAAATTATTAATTTGTCATTTCCATATATTAAATTATATAAGCTTGAATTTGAATTGATTTTCGAAGATGTCTAGAAGTTTTCTAGCGACTGTTACTAGATTTGTCTCCCTTTTGACATGGATGTAAATGCAAGCAATTCTGGAAGGTCGTAAAGATAGTTTACAACATTTGCTGTACACATGTCCACACTAGGGGGCTGCTCGATTCACAGTTCCGGAATTGAATTCCAAAACTGGTGTCAATTGAGCGAAAAGGAGAATTTCGGAGTTTAACGCATGTGTCTACTGTATAAAAATATCTCAACCAATCATGACAGCTAGAACATATTTTTTTACCTATGAATACGTTACGATTCTACTCACTCCACCTCCGCTGGTGTGACATGCAGAACTGTGACAGAACTGACTAATTTTTGGGAATACTAACCTGAACCCTACCCCTAACTCTTTTAGGAGGGCTAAAATGCTATTAGGATTCAAGTTCTTTCTTCTAAAAAGGGTTAGGGTAAGGGGTAGGCCTAATATGCCCCAAAATTCTCATTTAAAGAAAGCAGCCATTTTCAACATTTTGGTCTCCGGAAACATCCGAACCTCCCCAACTGAGAATGCCAACTGGCCTAGAATTAGTTTCTCCCAATGAAAATCAGCCCGAACAATAACAATAACATGGGATTCAACCTATGGTCATTGGCGGACGGGCCCGAGCAGTATGAGTTGGGTGACGACGGCGGCACCACCAGTCGTCTAAGTCTAAGAGAGATGAAGGGGTAGAGTTTACCGTGTGCCCCCCCACAAAATTAATTGACGGCCGCAAACGACTCTTCCTGCTATTCCAGTCTGTGAATACAGCAATTTCAATGTAGTCCACCATATCCTACACAACGTGACTGGCCTGAATCGTCTCGGGGTATGGGGACCTTACTTTTGCGAGAGGATTTTTAAAATTTAACCGCCGCAAATTTCGTGGTTTCGATTCCCCGGTTGTACGTGACAAGGAGAAGGGTCACCTGTCCAACCTTATGAGATGTTTCCTGATCCTGTGGTTTCCAATCGTTTTACAATCAAAATCCTACTCTATGCCGATCTGAATTCCAACCATCCAATCGGGCTGTTTCAGTTATGTACACAAAAAGTAGGTTGCCAGGCAACGAAGCATACGCCCACACAGCAGCTAAATCGCCCGGGCAGTCAACAAGAGTTGTCGCATATTAAGTAATTATCAGAAAATCATTAGAATTTGTTTGGTTTTTATAAAGTTCTGCCACATGCTTACGCTAAGTATAGAATATTTAATATTATGGAATTAGCTGTCACCTCCACTGGATACGAAACATTTAGGCGGTGCTCGATTCACAGTCCAGAACGTCCTGAATCGACAGAATTACAATCGAGTGACGCGGAATTCAGTCCTGTCACAGTTCTGCCAGTCCCGACAGCTGAGGTGGAGTGAGTAGAATCGTGACGTATTCCTCGGTAAAAAATATGTTTCAGCAGTCATGATTGGTTGGGATACTTTTTATACAGTCGACGCATGCGCTGTAATCCGAAATTCTCCCTTTCACTCGATTGACACCAGTTTTGGAATTCAATTCCGGAACTGTGAATCGAGTATCGCCTTAATGTTACGGCGATTTTTCGTACAATCAGGGGTCATAATTCAGGAAGTTACGATCAGATATGTCCAAATATTGACAGGAATCAAGATCTTTGAGTTATGAACATGCATTTCAAGTTTGACCAAAATCGAATTAAAATTGTGACCTCTACAGGGTCCACAACCTTGATATACTATATTTTTTACACTATTCGTGTAAAAGTGGCGGCCATTTATTCAGCAATTTTGGTCCGATGTTCACGAAATTCAAACTGAACATTCATTTCAGTGTAACGGTGAAATAATCAAATGTTTTTGAACTCAAGACGGACCACAAGCTAATAAAGGCGATTTTCCGTATAATCAGAGGCCATAATTCAGGAAGTTACAATCCGATATGCGCAAATATCGCAAGGAACCAAGATCTTTAGTTTATAAAAATGTATTTCAAGTTTCATCAAATCGAATTAAAATTGTGACCTCTATAGGGTCCACAACCTTGATATACCATATTTTTACACCATTCACGTACAAACGGCCATCATTTTGTTTGTCAATTTTGGTCCGATTTTCACGAAATTCAAACTCAACCTGGATTACCCTGTAGCGGTGATATAATCAAACGTGGTTTTTTTTTTGAATCAGGTAATAATTGTTACTTCCAGAGGGACCACGAGGCGATTTTTCGTACAATCAGGGGCCAATCAGCGCTTAGAGCATGCTCATGGATGGATTAAGCGCTATATAAATGTACATTATTATTATTATTATAATTCAGGATCCGATATGTGCAAATATCGAAAGGAACCAAGATCTTTATGTTATCAACATACATGTCAAGTTTCATCGAAATCGGTTCAAAATTGTGACCTTTATAGGGTCCACAAGCTTGATATAACATATTTTCACACTATTCGCGTACAAACAGCGGCCATTTTGTCTGTCAATTTTGGTCCGATTTTCACGAAATTCGAACTCAACCTCCATAACCATGTAACGATGATATAATCAAACGGTTTTCAAAATCGGATTACAATGTTGACCTCCAAAAATACCACAAGCTAAAAAAAAGGCGATTTTACAGACGATCAGAGGACATAATTCAGGAAGTTACGATCCGATGGGGCGCAAATATCGAAAGGAACCAAGATCTTTGGGTTATAAACATGCATTTCAAGTTTCATCCAATATCGAAAGGAACCGAGATCTCAGGGTGATAAACTTATATTTTAAATTTCATTGAAATCGGATAAAAATTGTGACCTGTAGACTGTTCACAAACAACTGTGGACGGACGGACAGGGGCGACGACAATATACGTCCACACCTGTCTAATTGTTTGGGTGGGACAAAAACACCGAGGTGCATTGTACACATTCTACAGGTCGCAATTTTTATCCGATTTCAATGAAACTTAAAATATGTTTATCACCATAAGATCTCAGTTCCTTTCGATATTGGCATGTATCGGTCTTTATGGGTTATGGCCCCTGATTGTACGAAAAATCACTGAGATTGGAAGATCCCGAGGATTTGTTTTCGGCTAACAATGGGATAAAGCCAAAGTTCAAGGAGAAATATTTAATAAACAGTCACTTCAGTATAAATTTCTGGTATCCAATTGATAGAAAAGATTAGTCATTATGCAAAAGGTTGCATGCGAACGGTGGATTAGACTGTGGGCTGCGACATCAAACTAAATGGAAGCGGGCAGACGTATGAAACGTTGAAATACAAGTAAAATAACCCCTGATAGTGATTGTGACATGTGGGGATCCGCAAGCTAAAAATGCGATTATTCGCAGAACTTAGGGCCACAATCCAGTATGCTATGATCTTTAAATACCCGTTAAAATCAATACAAAAGTTTACCTTCTTTTTGGTTTACAAAGGGTAAAATTATCAAGATGGATTCGAGTTTCGTAACAATCGGCAGTTCAGAAACATATGTACGACGTCCGGATGGATACCGGAAAACACCAAAATTGCTTGGAGTGGGCGGGAGGCGGCCAGCAAAATACGTGGGCGTACAAGAATGACACCCGCACCTTGTCATAGTTAATCTATCGTCCCCATCCCAGATTTTACTATATCACCATTAATATTGAGCATTTCCCTTTTTTCTTCGTTATTCCAGAGACATTTTCACAATGTGACACCAACTCCTGTAATGCAAATTATAACACATACCAGACCAGTACTCATTCAGTTGGTTTTGTTACACCAGCATAAATTCATCGTTGGTAGTTTCGAATTCAACTTTTATGTATTAGCAATCTGCATCTTATCAATTGAAGTTAAGTGGGCCTGTAATCAATTTTCAAATTACAGAAATTGAAATATCTGTACATTTACATTATTGGAGGAAGTTGGAATTGAAGATTGTCATGTTTTCTTGCAAAAGCACCAAGAAATACAATTACTGTTTCGACTAGTCTTAGTTTAGTTATTATCAAACATTATGGTCATTGCTTTATAAAGATTAGAGAAGCGTAGTTGAGACGTCGCTCAGTAATTGTATTACATTCATCAAGCAGCATCGCCATTGCTTGATAACGACTAGAGAAGCTTAGTGGCAACGTCAACCAGTGAAAAGTAGTATTTGTTTTCCATTGAGTTATATGATCTGTACAGGCGTGCCGAAACGTCTGAGGGGCAGTTGGGCTTGTCCACCGCAGGGGTTGAGTGGAGACTGGGATCCTCCCAATTTTTGAAAATTGGATGCAGAAATTATGAAATCTGACGTCTTCTGAAACGCTACCAATTAAAAGCTATTAGATCAAAATGCAACATAGATCTCTAGAATCAATAACCGATTCGGCCCAATCTCATTCAGTCAGAGTAACTGGGCCTCGGTAGGTAATTGGGGTTTAATCCGGACCTGCAATGATGGTGAACACACCAGTGTGCGCTCTGCCACCAATGATCATGCATACGATTATCGATCCCTTATGTAGGCAGTCTGGTTTCCGATCATTTAAAACCAAGCTGAAAAAGAAACCTTTACTTTCGCCTTCGTTTCACTAGGCGCTAAAAGATCTCGATGTTTTTCAATATTTTTGCCATTTGCGGACCTTTTGCCGACCATTGACAGCGTGATTTGTCACTAATATGTCCGGGAGAAGCTTATTTTCGGTTCCGTCTAGCAATTTTAAGCATCGAAAATGACTTATCACATACTGTTCATTTTGATGAGGCTATTGATCAGTTCGCTTCCAAGCGTGCACGAAAAATACCGTTTGAAACCAGTTCAATATTAAAAATAAACGGTTAGTGTGTTGGATTTAAAAAAAAATCGTTTTTGATATTTTGGCGTTTAATGACATGTATTTCCTTATATTTGAGGTAATGGTAATTGATTTTTCATCTTTAACTTTCAAATTGATCTTCACAATGAGAAGCTGTTGTCCTATTTACATGTCTTAATGCACAGAAGAATAACATATGCCATAATGTAATAGTAAACCTTACAGAAAAGCTAAATAAGTTGCAGGCGTCCCAGGCTCCACTTTAAATCAAAAGAAGAGATTGCCGTTAATAGATTATGGAATTATTTTTCTGTTCAGCAAAATACGACCATCCACAAGGTCAGCTCCTGTCAAAATAATGGCGTTTTCTTCTTGCAGATAGATTGATATAGATACACTGGTGAAATTGTTACAAAGATGTACACACTATTATGCGGTCTTACAGTTTGACTGGGGACCTGGTTTTGCTATGGAGTCTGATCCAAATCCCTGGGACATTCTGAGGGTCTAAGGTCAACAGTGCTATTACGGCTGATTTAAAATTTGAGAAAATACCGAACACACAATTATATTCGAGAGACCTTCAGAATAAAGGTGCTATGTCCTAATATAATCACCACCGTATCCCTAAGTAAGGTATTACCAGTTTCGTTTGGGGGTTTAATCTTTAAAACAAGAGAGTGTAAGGTGGCGATAGAATGCTTTTGTCATTGTATGTTAATGTTAATGGACGACAGTCGTTCACTCGACACAAACCAGGGCCCGGTTCCTAGAAAATTCTTAAAGTAAGCACAAAGTCATGCTTCACATTTTCTTAGGTAAGAAACTTATAGAAAATACAGTCACCAGAAAATTCTCAAGACCGTTCTCACCTAAGCACAAGTCAAGTATGAGTCTAAGCACATTGTGACTGGTAAACTGAGACTACGATGCTCTTTAACCATAGAAAGACTATTTATATATTATATAAATAGACTATTTAACCATAGAAATATATAGACTATTTATATATTATATAAGTAGACTATTTATATATTATATAAATAGACTACTTATATACTTCTATGGCTTTAACCACTTTGGTACGTCATAAATTTGTCGTCTGCTTAATAGAATTGTACATAGATCGATGACATTTATAACCTCCCGGCAGATGTTCGATTTAGATGCATTTGACATGTCCCACCCCATACACATAATATGTGCCACGACTAAAAAGAAAAAAACAAAACGCAAGTACACGTGAACATAATCCTTGAGTGACATTTTGTGACTGAGCACATTAAAAAAACACAACATAATTTATTATTTTAAGTAGACTTTGCATTTAAGTGAACTTACCTTATTTTGTGTTCTCAGAAAATTATTAAGAACGTTCTTGTGCTTAGATTTTAAGTAGACTTCAGCGTAAGCACAAGTACGTTATTATGTGTTCCAAGAAAAAACTTAAGCACAACTTCGTTCTTAAACATTGTCAATCTAAGCACAAGTGCCAAGCAAGGTATAGGGCTTGCTTACCAACCTTAAGTCTGGTTCTGCTTCAAACAAGATGGCTGACCGTAGAATTATTCGACGGCATTTCCGACACATTTTGATACCAAGGAGACAATTACAAGACAGAGAAAATCCTTTAGAAATATATTCTCAAGAAGAGTGTTATAGAAAATTTCGCTTCTACCCTGAAACAATTATATTTATTTGCCAATTAGTAAACAGTACAAACACACGCGCAACTTTAAGATCTGGCGCTCTCACAGTTATTCAGTCTGTTTGTATGTGCCTGCGTTTTTTAGCTTGTGGCACATTTTATATGTGTATAGGGGACATGTCAAAGGCATCCAAATCAACCATTTGCCGGGAAGTTAATATCATTGTTCCAGCATTAGCTCAGCTAGCAGGTAGATTTATCAGGTTTCCGTCTGGTAGAGGATTGGTTGCTGTAAAAAACGGTTTTCAGGATAAAGCAGGTAGGTACCAACAAGTAGCCTTAAAGGGATAATCCCATTTAAATTATTTCGACGATTTGGTGGTGGTGGGGCGAAACACAAAAAAAAGAACAGAAAAAAAAACGTTTTCTAAATGTTTCATCTATAATTACCAATCCTGGGGCTGAAGACACGGACACAAAACTAATTAAAACCTTTAACCGTATTTGTAAAAGCACCTTTATTTTAAATAAACAGTTGTAAATATTAGGTTATCCATTTAGCTCATGTATTTCAGGGTTTCCGAATGTGGTCGGTTGTATAGATGGCACTTTGGTTAAGCTGGAAGCACCACACCAGAATGAGGAAGATTTTGTTTGCCGCAAGGGATTTCATGCTATTAATGTACAGGTAATTCCTTCTACACGTTCAAAATTTGAATAGTTTTTTGTGTACGTATTTATCTTGTAAGGCTACGTTTTCTTAAAACGCAGAAACGGAAAATACTGGGGGATGGGGGATTTACTAAAATATAACAAAGAAAGCCCAATAAATACCCCATAACAAATGGAATAAACAGTATTATATTAAAGGAAACTGCATTCCATGGGTTCCTTGTATGCAATAAATAAAGCTTTTGATAGAGAAATGACTGAATAATGATTTGTTACAATTATTATTTTTAGACATACAAACGGATAAATGCTCTGTATTTAAACATTATTTTTTTTACTTTCTACTGTCCAACTTTTTGTTTATAGATTTGTTGCGATAATACAAGACTCATCACTAATATTGTAGCCAAATGGCCTAGACTGTCGTCTGTATAGGGAAAATGTGCTTAAAAATCGATTTTTGTTGCACCCCCCCTGGGTCTAAAAAATGTTGCCATTTTCTTATAATACAAGGTTTCTAGTGATGGAAAATCCATATTCCCACCTTCAGATATTGCCAGTTTTTAAAATATTACCCATTTACCCAGGGTCTCGGTCACTTTATCATGCTTGTCTAACATGACTTTGACGTTGTGATTTTGGATGATAAAATTACTGCAGGTGAATAATTTTTTTCGTGTGTACTGCCAAAGTGCACAGCAACATTTGAAAAAAAAAATTATGGAAATATCTCAATTTGTATATGCACAGGACCAATTATAAGCGCCCACAAAGCAGTAATGTTGCACATCGTAGCATGTTTTTGTCTATTTATGAAAATACAGCGTCATTGTATTGATATTGAATTTAATTTATTATCAGAAATCATACATAAATTTGATAATTGCATAGAAATATTTGATTTCAACCAAAAAACAATACATAAACGTGATATTTCAAAGACAGGTCCCAGGTAAAAAGGTATAAGGGGAGATAACTCGTATCATAAATGACCTATAAATATTGAACAAAGACTAAATTTCTCCTTGGCAACCCACCCTATCACCAAACAAAGAATGAAAACAAATTTAAAACATTAATCTTTTATGTAATGACTAGTATTAAAGGTTTAAATAAATATAAATTAGGCCTTTGTATTGCAATTTACAACAACATTTCAATATCAATATTTTTTTAAAATACAGAATACATTTTTTTCATTTTTAATAACTGTTATATCAATAATTTTTATAAATGTTGCTGTAACAGTTGTGCAATAATTAATGCTTAAATAGTTAAAATATAAAATATAAGAAAATATAAAAACAGTTAAACAAAGTACTAAAATCAACAAATGGAAAAGTATTTACACATTTATTTATCTTTCGATATATTGTTTGGTTATCTTTTAAAGATATGAATCATGCCTGTGTATTATAATTAAAAACAACATTTCAAAACTAATTTAAAATAAAGAAAACCCTTTGTTTTGTTAAAATAATAATTCAATTAAATCTGGACATAAAGTAGTTGAATATTATACATGTAGTTAGTATGTAAAATACAGGTAAAACAAACAGTTAAACAAAATACTAAAATCAAAAGATGGAAAAGTATGTACATATTTATTCATCTTTATCTAGTGATATATTTTTTTAAAGGTTAAAATAGATATAAATCATGTCTGGGTATTGTAATTTAAAACATTTCAAAACTAGTACAAGTGCTAGTAAAAAATGTTAACACATTCTTAGAACGGATGTTTTAGTGCATTTGGACACCACAATCTAGTCATTTTGTGCCAATTCCCTTGCCATCAAATATACCAGCACTACTTATACTATAGAGTATAGAATAAATCGGCTACTCCCACACCTTGTCATTGAGGTCGCTGATAATGGGATTCAAATTTAAGTCCATTGATGACAGACCTTTTTGTAACCACTTGGCTATATAAATCCCTTCCCACCCACTAGTTGCCTATGTAGGCCTATGATATAAAATAGATATAACAACAAGCCACAAGGACACAACAACTACTACAAGTATGAAATAAATTTACCCAGAAGACTGAACTGTGGGTTTTCTTGTTAGGAATCGAACATAATTCTTGTAGCATCGTAGATGGTACCTAACTTCAACAGCAACACAGTCTTTATCTCTGATGTGCCTGAGAATGGGTTCATCTTCTTTCTTAATTGCTACTTCTCTAAGTCGCCCTAAAAAAATATGGAAAATTGTAAATATCATGGATATCATAAACCAACTAGCAGTAGAATGCATATTCGTTTTCTGGTTACATATGCATAAATAAAAAACCCCATAAAATTCTTTATGCAACAGTTTTATGTGTATAATAGGCTTTGTATGTAGCAGCCTACTTTTAACAATGAACTAGACAACTTTTGGCAGACCTGGTAAATACATGTACATAACCCTGCGTGTTTGGATAGGCTACTCCCACACGTTTTCACTGAGATCGCAGAGAATGAGACTCATACCCTCGACTATTGGTGACAGACTGATAGATAACACCTATCGGCCACCCGACCACTCTCCCCAATAAACGCCTTTTACGACACGCTGAGGAGGGTCGATGGGTCTATTCCACTAGGTAACACTGGGCATAGCCAGGAAAGGGAAAGGAGGGTGGGGGGGACAATACTAAATCACAACGGTTGAACAAATAATAAAAACTTACCCCCATCTTTAATTTCTGCTAAAACCAGCTTATCAGAGACATTCTTATTCTGACACCTGTAGAACAAAGGTATTTTTTTGCAGATAATGCCCAGAGGAGGAAAGACATGTCCTCGCAGGTGGACAGCTTGGGTGGTTGATGATTTAGTGGAGGCTGATCGCAAACCTTCTCTAGAGGTGGATTGACTCTCATCACTTGTTTGCTTCTCACCAGACTGTAGCCTAATGCAACTCTTTTAGTAGCTCGTTCAATCTTTGTTCTGTCTGTGAATCTCGAATAACACTTGGAATGATAGCCATAAACCCATAGTCACATAGTGCATCATCTTTATTCCCTATAAATACAAACATACTGACTCCTAATTTTATTGCACACATAAACAAAATAAGCAAATTAGAACCTGAGAGAAGAATTTAGGTGGCAACAAATATCCATAATAAAAATTACTTTTCTTTTATGAAAAACAATAAGACACTGCCACCTGTTTGCACTTGATTTGTGAAAAGACACTTAGACAATCTGGGGTTAATTAAATAAAACCAAAGGCTAGCGTGAATGCTATCGATTTTAAAACAAACCTATCTATGAACTATATAACGAGACTATACAATGTGAATGTCAACAAACATTATTATTATTTATCGTAACTTCAACTTGCACACAGCAATGACAACAAACAAGAAATATTATATACGGACGTAAGCTCTCGTTGCGTTGTACAGTCCCGATCATTTGTGATAAGTACAGGTGTCTATAAAATTTAATCCGCCTATCATTTTGTGTTTCGCTGAAAAATAAAATGGCGACTCTACTTTCAATTTTAGTTTGATTTAGTTGATAAACTTACCATTAATACATCTTTATATTGTTGGCACACTTTTAGCTCGTTGCCATCAAGATTTGTCCATTCTTTAAAACTTAAAACAACCTTATTCCAACTGGTATCTGTAAATTCAATCAGCTTTCCACAATCTTTGTCTACGAGGTGGATGAGGCACTTCATCGTCTTAAAGTAAACACGCTAACTCAGACTCACCTTTTGACCTGTGAACTTGAGGTCAAATTGGCTCTAGAGTGTTTTTGATTGGTTGGTTGTTTTAATGATATGCATCAGGTGTAAATAATGGTTGATAAACTTCATGGCGCGAACAGAAACTTGCGACGACTCGTTTATAAAAACTGGGACATTCTAGAAGCGGGAAGGCGGCTTTTTATCCATAAAAATTCACATTTTACTAATGTGTGACTTTACAACTAAACCCATTTTATAGAAATTTTTTGAAACGATAGCTACTGACAGACGACGGTCTAGCCTGGCTCCGTCCATGATTCGAGGATTTTTACAGAGAGTAGACTGTGTGGGGAATTTGAAACAGGTGATTTTTTAAAATTCGTGTGTTCGTCATCGTTATTGAACGTCTTTTAACTTTTGAAGACATTCGGGGTTGGGTGGCCTAATGGTTAGTGTGCGCGAGCTGTATCATACGACCTCCCATTGAGTCAACTGGCGTGGTTTCGAATCCCCGGTTGTACGTGACAAGAAGTAGGGTCGCCTGTCCATCCTCGAGGGTTTTCTTCGGGTATATCCCACTGCTAAAGACCCCTACGCGCAAGCGAATATTTGAAATTAAATTAAACCATATGTTAGTCCCGAAATGACCTAGTTTGGCTCTGGACGTTAAACCCCATTTCTCTCTGAAGACATTCACTGTCTTTAACTTGATTATTTTGCAGGTACTCATCGGGGGTTTCTACTGGGAGATAGTGGCTATGGCATCAGGAGGTATCTCTTAACTCCGTACAGAGATCCCAAGACTGAAGAAGAACGGGCCTACAATGCTGCACATCGAACTACCAGGACCCTAGTCGAACAAACTATCGGTATTTTAAAACGCAAGTTTGCTGTAATCAAGTATGTGTTAAGAGTACAGCCGGCCAAGGCATGTAATATAATAGCTTCTTGTGCAGTTTTATATAATATTGGTAAATTCAACAGGATTATGGAGGATAATGATGAGGATGATGATGAGGATAATGATGAGGATGGCGATAATAGTGAAGATGATAATGGGAGTCAACACGTCAGTGGGGTAGAAGGGGCAAAACGTAGGGCTGGACAGGCTATTAGACAACATGTGGCTGCAAATATATTTGCTAATAGTAATAAATAATTTAATTCAGAAATTAATACAAATGTAGTTTTATTGGTTATTCAGCAATTTTTGTTTTTTCAGGTTGAGTATTTCAATTTCTAATTTTAATTTTTGAATTGTTAACTCCTGGGCCTCTTTATCTAGAGACAAAATTTCAACCCCCAAATCCGATTTTCTCTTTGACTTTTGCCTTACATTTTCTTTTCTCGGTGGTGGAGCTACAGTGGATCCTTCCTTCCCAACTTGTGTTAGTGACAGATTTATGTCTTCAATAACAGGTTCTATAAAAAGAATTTGGAATTCACTGTATACTTAAATCACGCGCGTAATTTATATTTTGACGATTGCATAAAATACTTTGGTTGCTATTGACAAAAAATAAAAACAAAACGCTATAGTCGGCGATTAGTAGAACCGTTAGATTACTACTAGTTACTAGAACTTATGGTATAAGTATAATGCGCTTTCCAGGGGGGGGGGTGGGACCCCCGATGTTCGGCTACATAAATTTCTTTTGTAAAATAACACTTTTATGAAATAACTGTCACGATCGCGTGCTTTGTCTTTCGTCGTCAGATGGGGGGATAGGATGGGTATTCAAAGCGCGAAATAATGACATAGACATACGTTATATATCACAAATAATGTTTTGCGTCAATGAAATTGAATCACAGTGTGATCCTATAGTATTAATTCATTATAAAAATTGACGTCAAACGGGGTGATTGGTTTCTCTCTTCCAAAAACTCAGTGTGCATGTATGCCTACGTATTGGCATCATGCATTGTCAACTGTCAAATTCCCTTATTAGGAACCCCCTACTGCAAAAATCCCTGGATTCGTCCTGGCGTCCCCACCTCTATACATCCAAAAGTATGGTACCTTCAAGGTTAACACTTATAGTTTCTATACCACCATCTATTCCATCAATAGACGGAGCCCCATCATTATTCTTTAGATATGTCTCCTCTTCCTCAGTGAAGATGACGAAATGCGGCACATTGCCAGTTGGTGGATGTTTGGAGAGTGAATTTTTCTTCTTGGCTATATATAATTGAGAAATGTGTTACCGGTAGGTCTACTAATATTAAGGGAAATAAACTATTTTCACTTGTTGATCTGTTGGTATGGTAAATTTTTAAAAATAATTCTTTTCCCAAATTTTCTTTTTTCAAATAGGTTTCATATTTCATTTTTTAGGCTACATAACTAATACTTTGGCTTTAAAGATAAAATATTTAGGATTAAGATCTAATAAATATTTGTTGTTTACAAACAATCGAACATATCAATAATAATAATCAAGAATTTGGCCTACATGTATGTACCGGTAACGAGCATTCAATCAGTTTACAACATACCTGACTGCTTTATGTTGTAATACTTTTTCTTTACATTTTGCCACTCACGGCCACCAGTTTCAGAAAAGAAATTACTGAAATGCGTAAAACATATTCCAAAATTCGAATGAGAAAGAAATAAATAACTGCACACTCACGAGGGTAATTGGTACGATAACTGCGTTCGTACTTCGTACGTAACGTAGCATAGACATTAATTATTAATTTTACTTGCATACACTAAGCCTAGTAGGCCTTCATTCATGTAACAGTAACACTTGGACCTAGGCTAGAATTTAATTTATCCTGCATGTCCCGGTGTACACTAAATAATGATAAGATTAAAATAAAGGAAACACACGCATAATCAGAAAATCGGGATAGCCTCAGCTTCGTCACCGTACGTCGGTAGGCCTAATTGACATAAGTTCATAAATAGCAACAGAACAAGTGAAGTAGGCTAAGTGCCTTATTTGACGACAACGGGTTGCTGTAAATCTATGGAAACACGGTAGGGTTACGAAAACATAAAACAGCACACAGCATTGCCACCTTTTTGTCATTTGTTCACATCTATAATCAATTACTTTTTTTTACATTTATTTTGTAAATTTATAATTTATCAAAAGCTAGGCCTTGCTCACTTACGCGTTAAGCTTGGATGCAATATCTTTCCACGTTTCCCTTTTCTTCCCAGCAGTGACAAAGTGGTTAAATTTTCCTAATATTATTTCTTTGTTTTCCTCAACTAACTGCATCAAAAATGTGCTTTCTTCCGTCGACCAGTTTCTTTCCTTGCTTGCCATTGTTGATTTTGAGAACGTGAAGTGCAGCAGACGATTAATTTTGTTTACAAACAAAGCAGACCATTGACGTCATATATATATGACGTCAATGAAGCAGACGACAAATTTATGACGTACCAAAGTTGTTTTTATGACGTTAAAGAGCATCGTAGTCTCAGTTTACCAGTCCCAATGTGCTTAGACTCGAACTTGACTTGTACTTACGTAAGAATGGTCTTGAGAATTTTCTAGGGACTGTATTTTTATAAGCTTCTTACGTAAGTAAACGTGAAGCATGACTTTGTACTTACTTTAAGAATTTTCTAGGACCCGAATAATTTAGCACGACGTTTCTCATATCTTCATCAAATATAGATGATAAATTAGCAAACTAAACCACACCGACAATAAAACCGTAGGCCTATTATTAAATCTACTCTGAATAAACAAACGATATGCAAAATAAAAAGAAAAGTTTTATTAGAAGTAATGAAGATGTAATGGATAAAAAATTGAGAATAAGAAGTACAGTCCAATAGTTGAGGTCTTTAACATACTGACTAGAAAAAACTGATATAATGACTGAAAAGTGAATTGGACGCAATTAGTGAAATTAAATTAACACTGAATAAGTTTGTATATAACAATACAATTATTATTTTAAAATGTCTATAATTAAAATCTTGATTATCTCACTAATCATGCATATTATATCGTCTAATACTCAAAGAGGCTTCGATGATAAAATAAACACCCTGACCGATAAATTCAACTTTACAGAGATACTTTGTTTACAAGAAACTGTCAAATACTAAAATGATTAATGAATCAAAGATATATCAAGATTGTAACAATAAAATTATATCAAACACTAATCATAGTGAATATCTGGGAACAAGCCTGCTTATCCGTAATGACACTGAATTTAAAGAATATACATATCCAAATTTACTACAAGTGAGGTAGAGGTACCAACATATATCATTATTGTTAAAACAATTAAACAACCAATGTAATGAATATGGTTCTCCTGGTTCAAGTAAAGAAAAGCAAAATTTCTTTCAAAATTTTTACAATCAATGTTACAAAAAAAAGAATGATTCCAAAAATGATACCTACTATTCACAGATAAGTTATTGACTTACTAATCAATATCAGAAAAATTTGTAGACAAGATATTATATACATGGTCCAAAACAATTGGTAGTTTTAATATTGGTAGATTTTCTTTGTTTAAACACCACCGAGCAGTATCAATATATTACTCTCCATCTTGTTTAATATTAGTTGCTGTCTTTATTAGGCAGCTTGTGTACAATTTTAATATTTTAAGCTGTTCAAATTGTGTCTAGACATATATTTTATTTTTCATAGAATTTTATATTTAATTTCATGAAATGAAATGAAATGGGGTTTTAACGTCCTACTCTTCTGCACCTAACCAGGGTTAATGGAGGACGGGCATATGCCATACAGTGAGCTATGAGGGAAATTTCGCCCGGGCTACGGCCTACTCTTATACCGAGTTTTAACTGCCAATGGATCTTTTACGTGCACGCCAATGTGCACGTAAAAGACCTCGGTTTTCCGTCCCATCCGAGCCACTAGACAGCTGCCCTTGCCAGTCCCTCCGTTCTGCAGCACCGACAAGGAGAAAACCACGCCGGAAAATCGAGATGAACTTTCTCGACCAATGCAGGGATCAAACACTCGACCTCCAGGCTAGCGAGCCAGCGCCTTACCCACTTAGCCACGTACCCCCCCCCCCCTCATTAAATACTGACACAGGGCCGAAACTAGCTCAGAGCAAACGAGGGGAGCTGAATTGATAGATTGACAGTTCTTTCTTGGAGCACATACTGCATACGAAAATTATGTCCAAATTTGTAGAACCCGATATTTGACGTTTCAAGAAAACGCCCTTGCGCTGAATTGGTAGATTTGTACATTCAAACTACAAATTATTATCAAATCGTATCCTCAATTATACCTTGCTTGGGGCTTGTGCATAGACTGACAATGTTTAAGAACGAAGTTGTGCTTAAGTTTTTTCTTGGAACACATACTAGCGTTCTTGTGCTTGCACTGAAGTCCACTTAAATCTAAGAACAAGAACGTTCTTAAGAATTTTCTGGGAACACAAAATAAGATAAGTTTACTTAAATGCAACGTCTTCTTAAAATCTAAGCACAAGAACGTGCTTAAGAATTTTCTAGGAATCGGGCCCTGATCCTCGAGTGGAAGGAAAGAGAAATCAGAATCAAACACATGGACGCCTGGGACTAGTGCATCCATCCCACACTATTAGTTTATGAAATTTGTAAGGAAAAAATGAAAATTTACAAGGACAGTAAAGTAAACAGTCTTTTATTTATTGTTCAATTATTACAGAAGCAAACATACAAAATACACTACAACAAAACCTTAATAATGTACAGTACAGTACAGAGGGATCGTATATACCGCTCTTAATTTTAGCACATAATTTGTCGTTAACGATATTAAAACACTGAATTTGTACTTGTTACTACCTAACTCAAGAATTGGTGTGACATACATTGGGTGACGATTACGCAGTTATGTCTAGTATACATTATTCATCAATTTTTACTCAATTTTACCGATTTTCGATATATACTAATCGTAAAAGCTATTCTTATTTTAACATACCAGACGTAAAATTCAATTTCATCCAATCGCCATGTTTCTATATATTATGAGTTTGGTCTTATTTTTGTCTCATATTGACCTTTCTTCCAATGAAACACAGATAGTGTTAACCTTTACTGAACGTAACAACTTTTAACCCAACTACGGAGCAAGGAATGGATGAACTACACATAATCCATGTTGATGGTATGCCTAATCACAGTATAACCTGTATTACCCACTTTAGACCCTGTATAATTTGGCGGATTAGGCATACCATAATTGACCATTAGTAAATTTGGTGAAGAATGCCTGAACTCAGTCAACGCTTTATGGTGTCTTAATAATTTGATCTGTAAGCATTCGTAAGGATGACCACAGGTCATTAGGACCAATCGCCTTTCATATAAACGACTTAAAAGTTTAAGAAATTGAAAATTGTTGTCTCTATTATAATGATGTATCCATCCGGGTGGTATAGTGCATGGTACATTTAATGTAGTACCATAATTATGTAACGCAAAGAAAACACTTCCAAATGCTATATATATATGTCCAGAGACGGGTCATTACGAGATATCTGTTACCGAGTTATGGTCCTAGTCTCGAATAAAGGTCGTTAGCATTTAATTCCTTTTTACTTTGAAATAAATTAAATGTGTTTCATACATGGCCAGCCAGTACGTGTACTTATATAATATTGTGACTTGCACTCTAGCGAATTATATATACAAGTAACAATGACATTTTCGTGAAACTAATTCCTGTAAAAGACAATGATTTACAACTGACTTCAGACAGGTCGGCTTTAAACTGCATCAAAATAGAATGCACGGGAGCATTAAATAATCTGCAAATAGCTACAATAATCCATCCCTGAAGTAAGTAAATCATCATAGGATTAATAACATCATACACTGACGTCATTATACGAATTAAAACTGTTCCAGGGGAAAGAAATGGTGATTTGATTTGTTCTTGTTTTGTTGTATTTCTTTTATCGCATTCTGAGAAAGGCGCATCAATGCGATTTTTTTTGGTATCTAACGAGTAACGAGTGATCTGGAGAACCCATTCAGAAAGATCTTCATAGAATAAACTTTGGAAATCCCCAATACGAAAACATATTCCGAAAATTGTTGCAATACTTTAGGCTGATTTGTAGCTGTCGTATATTCCGAAAATTGTTGCAATACTTTAGGCTGATTTGTAGCTTCGTTAACTACCTTTACTTTGAAATTTGACATAATATAGATAACTGTTTAACCTCTGTTGCTTGCTACCCTGTCAACTAAGTTATGAGTTTTCAATCACTGTATTTGATAATTGAGGAGTTTCGTAATCTAGGCATATCTGTATGAATTTATAACAACATTGTTATTGGGCCACAGGCATGTAGACGATGTAAAGATAGACTTTATGGCCACTCATTCATAGTTCATCGAACGAGGCTACATTTGTTAAAATTATTTTGAAACTTTTAGAATGCGTTACTGTCACGATGTTTGTTCTAAAGCAACACCATGATTCATTTTGTTATGAAATATGCCCATAATTAAATTTAAACGGTCATCTCTCGACCATTAGGTAACATTGGCCTCATTGCTAAATTATTTTACAAATGGATAGGAAGTTCTCAATAACGTATACAGTGGGGGGAGTTGAGACGGTAATCTGTTTGCGAAAAATACTAAGCTTTAATATCAGTTTAAAGTATTTACTGCGCTCTCCCACATATATCACGTGGTCTGCTGCTGATCCCAGAATTAAGATTCTGTGTTGACTCTAAATAAAATATTCTATAATTTTCCTTGTGTGGTGTGATTTAAATATTTTGTAAGTACTCTGTCATAAAGTATATTTATAGTCTACTATTTATGTATATTTAGTCGATGCAGGAGCGTCAAGGGACCTTAATAATTCAGTTAAACCCAATTTATAAAAGCATTCCCGTAAGACAGAGATAACGCGGGTTCATCCTGTGCGTAAAGTACATTCATGATAAGAAAGACCACTCTGTGTGAAGGTAATAAAAATCAATACAATTGTCAATAATAATTAGGTATATCTAACTTTCTTGTATCTTATTATGGGTCCGTAGCCACGCCAAAATCCCCCCCCCCCCCAATATTTCGCCAACAATAATGATTTCTTTGGAGTGTTCTTATCCGGCCACATCCTCAGCCTCTCCAAAAATCCCGGAGCCCTACCAAATTTCATGAGCTGGCTATATACGCGCCGGTCTTATTATGGATCCGCATCGCCGTGGTTTATTTAGGCTTATTTCTTTACTAGAATGACAACTTCTACTCGCTTGGTGGAGTTAAATGGAGTTTAACGTCGACACATTAGTCAAGTAATTATATGAGACTAGTCTGCAATGCAATGATGGTTGTGGTGGGGGAGGGGAGGGGAGGGGAGGGGAGGGGAGACAGCAGTGCTCTTCTTCGAAATGCAACTGTCAAGGAATAATTTTACGTAGACCACCGATTGGTGTGTAACATATATAAACGGCACTGTCGAATAAAATACTTTGCTCCCGGGCCCATGTAAATATACCCGACATCACATTGTGTTAATTCGTATCATAGACTGACGAGAGATTACCTAATTTTGTCGAAGATGAATTAATTTATAGATCTCTTAATAACATTATATCAATGATAGTCATTTCTCTAAGGAGAATTATAGACTCTTTTAGCATACCAGGGTTTCATTCACGGTGGCCGCCGATAAGAAATTTCAGAACTTTAGTTCCATCGTACTAGAATAGAAAGACAATGCAAACAGAAGGCATTAACCTCTATTTCATACGAACAGGGCGCTGTTTAATGTTAAAAGACCATTCATAAATGTTTGAATTAAAATTTATATTTCATACAACTTAAAAGATATCCCTTTCCCGCCCTCTTAAGAAACCCAATCCGCCGGAATAGATTATCATTGGCGGATGTGATTGCAACTGTTAAACAAAAATAGTTCATAATACATAACTTTGACGGTCTGTTTTATATTCATTTCAACCGCACCAAACAAACTCAAAACATAAAAACACACTAATGGCTGAATAAATAATGGTAATTTGTACAAATAGAGGACAATACCTTTAGTTTTATGAAACATTCGTGATATTTTAGACAACAAAAAAATATAGATTGCTGATAACTGAATAAATAAATACGTAAATAATTTACTTTGGGGAGATTTTCTTGATTTGTCTGCTAAACGATCTATATATAGCGAACATGTAGTGTTTATTTTATGGAGATGGCATGTCGACCCTGATAAGATACACTGATTAGTCTGTAATTTACAATGACATCCTTTAATGGACATGCCTCCCCCAACATCATACAGATAGCCCTTTGTAGTCGTAATCCCATCTCTTCAGTGGTCTAATACCTGTTACGGTGGTCTAGTTTTGATAATTGTTTCAGATAAGGCTTTTAATTGTTACGGTCTTATTTTCCCAAAACATGTTTCTCGAAACTTGCCCAAAGCCCGCAGCCGACTTCCGGAGACTAGGATCACTTTTGGTTCCTAAATTATATTTAATTGTGATGCCTCACAATGGCCGCATACCGAAATACATGCCACGGATAGTTCAAGTAGGTGAACATAAAGAATGGTGGAAATCATGAAATCAATTTAGGAATTAATTGAACAATAGACAAAGTGTAAAACCAAAAAGTTATTTTTTTCTGTTTCTTCTGTTGCCAGGTTCTCGTCACAAACAAGAAACACCGCGTTTGGTTAATTAAATGACACTCATGCACCATCTAAAACACCATCTGCTAAATCCACGTGGTCGACGTCACGGCCGAATCTACTACCGCCTATGCCGTAATCTCCATAATTTCTTTTGCCAAAGCGACCTCCGCCCAACCCGTAATCGTAACTCCATCCGCCTTGTCGTTTAACAGGTGAATCAAAATCGGAATTTAAAGAGTTATACAAAATCCCAGAATGCTCATCAGAAGTATCCATATTTGTTTGGTGATTATTTTCAATTTTTGATGGGTTATACCAATGAATGTTCCTGGGGTGTTTTTCCATTGATTTCAATTGTTTTATTAATGACATCAATCGTTCGACACTCTGATCGTCCTTGATAGGAAGTGACGTCACAAAAACACAGACCCCACACAACACGAACAATGTTAAAATTTGCTCCATTACTATCTGTGTTTTACCTGAATCTGAAAAGAGAAAAACAAAAGAAAATTAAAGCGTGAATGGCGAAAACATGACAGTCACCTTACAGTTGTAGGCAAACATGACGCCTTCGTTAATAGTAATATGAATAACATTGGCTCGGTAACGGTGCTGGCTTACAAATCAAGGGTTGTTGGCTTACAAATCAAGAGGTGCTGAGTTCGATCCCGGTAAGCTAAGATGTAAATCAGGATTGTACACCATGACATCCCCTTCAAAATTGTGCAGGACTGCGGTCCGAGTCGTTGGGATGGCCAAAAAAATACCTGAGGCCCCCTGTCATGTTGGCATGCACGTAAAGACCCCTTGACAGTTGAAATGTGAAATAAGAGTAGTTATATCATGTAAATTATTTACTGAATAAATAGTGTTAGAAAAAAAAAAAAAGAGTAGTTTATAGCGCGGCTGTCCGGGCAAAGGCAAAATTACCCGATTTTTATATCTCAGTTCACCTGAAACCACCCATACGACATAATAACTTGTTCTTGAAGCCCCATTCTCGACAAACAGGCGATGGATTTTGTAATTTAGAAGTATAACCAAAATATACGGCCTCTATTGTTAAACTACCCAATGAGTCAACATTGTTTTTACTAATATAAATAGGCTATATTGGTGTCTTATCTTATCCATATTTTATGGGAGACAAGTACATCAATACTCTTAAAATATTACGAGACAAACTGAAAAGAACTTTGACATTTCTGGTCTACCTACACAAAAATATCAATTTATGTTTGATTCCCATCAGTCATTTTCTGCTAGCGTTTTAGCTGACTGCATTTTGACTGTTTATAAATCATTTCAATATCACCCATTCTCTTATTCTAGTCACGTGGAACTATAATTAGACGGGGAATCCCCTCTGGAAATTAATCTGAATTAACGGATATACAGCTGCTATGACATGTGTCACCGAGGTGAACGAGTTTACAAGTAAGCGAGAAGAGGTAACAGAAGTTTGTGAAAGAGTAGAACATTCCATTTCTCGCGAAAGAGGCCGTTATTACTTTGAATGTAGAACATGCGCCAATGTTACATTTAATACTCGAACATATTTAAATCTTAAAACAGAAGTCTGCTGTTAATTCACTAGATTTAATAACACACGATAACGGAAACGGAAGTAGAAAATACTTTGGCAAGCGTAAATTTCTGGTCCGTATCGCGTATCCGTATCGATTTTGTGTGTGACGTCAACAATGGTTGTGTATTTCTCATACGTGATATGGCACACGGATACGGCAGCACGTATCGAACAGCTTTCATACGGAAAAGGTCCATATAACATCGTCGTCTTTTTACCATACTTTTTGCTACTTTTAGACGCTGAAATGTTAGTATCATAGTAGATACTTGACTAGTACTGAAGATCTTGGTAGAAAACTGACATCATGCTGTAATAGAACTAAGCAGGCCCAGCTACCCATATGTACACGCCGCGAAAATCTGCCAAAACTCTAAAACCACCTTGACGCAACGTATCACGTGGCGATACGGATACGTGATACGGATGCGGAAAATTCCACTTGCCAAAAGTCTCTATTAATTGAGTTTAGTGACCGTAGAGCCCCAACGGTTTCTGGATGAAATAATTTTATTTAACTAGCGCTTTCAACGACGTGAAATCACAGCGGATCCTCTTCGACATCACAAAATCATACACCCAAAGATGCCTATATTTTATAAAGCACAACTCAGTGAAATGCATTATAATATTTCAGAAAACGATCAAATTTCTGCGAATGAACAAGACGAGGATTAAGTAGGGTACTTAGTGTGCTGCAACCAGGGGTCCCTATATCAAAGGGATCTCCAAATTAATAATTTGGATTTTGTTCAGTATGCTGTATACATGTTTGTACCAAATAAATCTATGCCACGTACTGACATACTAATTGCATGTGTGAGTGTCTCCAGAATCTGTCCCAATTTCACTGTTGATGCAAGGGCCTCGGTGATATTTTCAGAAACGGGTCACATGTAAAGTGAATAAGACCCCGAAATGAACCGGTGTCGACAGAAAGCCAACATTCCCGAGATTTGAATTGTGTATGCTAAATTGTTTTGTGGATACTGGAGTGGCAATCTGTCATCGTTGAAAACGTTACTTTTATAGATAGATAAGGCCCGAGTTCAAATGGTACCGACGTCGTGTTCCACTGAAGACACAGAGAAAAAATTGTTTAAGCAATGCGATTTCCGCTCAATCTTTGAAATCAAAATTGAACCCACCACTAAGCAAACTAAGATCAGCCCAAATTCAGAACTAATTTTTGATGGTGAAAACAAAAACGTTTATAGCTTCTTTAAATATTGGTATGTGTATATAAGTATAAAATAAACCAGTCCCACTTGTTGTATATAGGCTGCCCGAATTTATTTTGTGTTTGGTCGAACGATGTTCTAGTGTGTCTTTATTAATGAGGAAGTCTAGCAATGATGTGATCTGTGAATTGTTTAAAGATATATTAACACAGTAATCACCTACCTAAACGATTCACATCTAAACTGAATATTACCTCTCACGCCTAATTTACAACACGACTTTGACATTTTATTCCTTGTTAAAATATTACCGCCGTTTGTACCGACTGGAATCCGATGAAATTTTCACGCCGCCGTGATGCTAAATTTCAACCAATTAAATTATAGTCTCGAGCGACGAAAAGTTAACATGGAGACAACATTTTTTTTAGTCTATAGACGCATGGTCGTCCGTTCTCCAGGGAAAATTGTGCATGATTTGAGATCCAAGCACACAGTGCCTTTTAGAAAATAACAACAGGTTTTAATAGTTGTCATGACTTGTTGTCCGAATGGTCGTTGCATTGGTGCTTTGGTAGTCCTCATCGAAAATAAACCAACGAACGCGTTATATAACCCCCAACTTATCTGACACCTCGCAATTGGCTCTTACATAAGTGTTGCGGTTATGTAATTTAATCAATAAATCGGACTGTTTACATTGGTTCCGCTTTACAGAATAAAACTCGATAGTATAAGCTCAATATAAACTTTCGGTGAATGGGTTATCTCTCTACATATTTCGCCACGTGGTTGATCTCGATCAGATATGTTCCGAACCCGCTCGAAGATACAAACGCGTACATAAAATAAATCCTGATTTTTTTTGTATTAGCTATCTGTCTATCAATGGTCAATCATAAAAAGCCAAAGGGTATTTTTTTCTTTGAAGAACATCTAGCTTCGAAAATCAATTCGATCAAGTGATCTTGATATTCGCTTCAAATACGTTTCAAATCATTTTTTCATCAGAATCTGTGCTGTCAGACTTCCAATGTTTGTTTTCTTTCAACTTATAATTCAGTTTTCAATTTTGAGTCGCTACCTCAAGAGGCCTGGGTCATGAACTCGGAAATAATCGCCATAATAGCCCCTTGCTTCCAGTTGTCTGTTACCAGAGGTTGAATAAGCCGGGAGGGCATTGGCTAAATTAGTAATTTGTTCCAGCTCATCGGGTTATCTAAGTCAAAGATTGTTGCCAAATGTTATTATCTCGTTTTGAATGCTTCTCTTTAAGAAGTTTGTGTTAAATCGACCTGGCGTAATCTGCTATCTGACCAATGAGGAGATGCTTTGTCTTGGCAATGTATGTTTTAGCCAATCATAATGGCTTATGTCAAGCAAAGCCGGAAGTTGGTAATATCTGCATAATGTATAGACTAACAAAATACCAATGAGAGAACGACCTACATATTTATGTACATGCTCACTTGGTTGGGATGTGCTTTGTTTTACTTAGGAGGGAGTAGAGGTGGGGGGGGGGACACGGCCTTTTTCAATTATGCGTCTGAAGGTCATTGTCGATCAGTTGTTTTATAAACCTTTTCGTTTAGACGTTTTAATTTCTAATAAACGTGATGACTTTGACTTTTCGATTGTTAACTTTCCATTTATCAGTAGTAACATTCCTGTATCGCCAGCTTATGGAGTGTTTATGTCCCAGCTAATTCGTTACGCGAGAGCTTGTTCTTTTTATTCTGATTTTTTAAGTAGATCGATACATTTGTCAACTAAGCTTCAACTACAAAGATACTTGCGCACTAAACTTATAAAATCCTTTAAAAGTTTTATGGTCGTCTTATTGACTTGATTGCTAAATATAACATATCTCTCTCAGCTATTATTCTAGACATATTTAATTGACGCGTATCCTATTTACTATCTCTCTGACTATGTCTACTACATCATTGGCCAATCACGCTATTTTACCGAGATTTCGACTAATAGTTTGGATGCAGCTATGGCGGGTGTGGCGCTAGGCAGTGTAAGCTTACACTTCTGGACACCTGTTACCACTGTTTGTCGTGTATTTTGTACACGATGAACAGTCCATTTGCTGATTACACTATTTTGCCTAGACCGTTTTTTTTAGGACCTCGAATTTTGACTAATGGTTTGGATTGTTCGTACTTGGTTTTATTTTATTTCTGTATGTGCTTTCAAACATGGGTTGTATGTTTTGATGACATCTTCTCCCCCACTCGCATTTGCAGCCATGTTTATTGCGTGTCGCTTCGACTGAGGTACCCATTTAGAACTCAAATGTAACACTGCTTCAAATAAATTTTATCTTGGCGTCAATTGATGTTTATTATAGGCTACTGTAAATTCTAAAGAACGGCAACATCAAAGCTGCCTATTTATTATGCGGTGTTATTAAAATAGCAACTAACAAAAATATGTTATCAAGTAATTTCCGCTTTGTTCAAATATTGATTTTAACGTGTTGACCGTCGAACTATTGGGTATAGCCAAATGTTTCTTGACAAAACACTGAAAGGGTCAGTGGAACGGTAACGTCTACTTCACTCCACACACGTCTGGTCAATTCGGGACTAAAAAAATGACCTAGTTTTATTTCCGTCTTCTGCTTGTGCACATGGGTCATTAGAAGTGGAAGTGGAAGGAAACCGGAGTACCAGGAAAGCACCCATGGAGTTAAGCAGGCGACCAACATCTTTAGAGCACACAAATCTAGGATCGAAGTCACACCCGACCCAATGCCAGACTTAATGATCTAAGTCTGACGCATTAGGCAACGTGGCCAACCCCTCACCCCTCCCCCCCGTCACGAGAGAATGAGTTTTGAAAGTATCAATATTTGGTATTGTGATTACGGTGTGAACGGCTTACCAGAAAAAGTTTTAATCTTTTTTATCAAATAATAATTTTCATGCATTCATTATCCTGTCACGAACATATTACATGCGATATAATTGACAATTTAATATTTAATTAGCGATAATATTTATACATAGGTGTCAGTTTGATTACTAGTAATAAACTATATCCTACCAATGCCTTCATTGATTTATTCTTAAGAAAATATTAAAGTTAGTAATGAGCACTTTTAGGATGTACGATTTCCAATAAAAGTAGGAGGCAATGAAAACATCGTTTTTAAATAAAATTACGATTTAATAGGTCTCTGGTATCGATACCTTCAGCAGCCTTTTGTAGATCTAAGCTGTATATATAAAGTCACGCTTTTGAACTATGGGTGTATTATAAAAGTTCGCTTTTAATTAACTATGTAGATATTGTGTTATTTAATTTTTGCATTAAGAACATGATTATGAAAGTACTATGATTATAGAGTGTCTGCTTAGTTTTTCAAGAAAGAAAAAATACACAACATCAGATAAAAATACACAATCGAGATTTTGCTGACAGACTTCCCCTCATTCCACCATGTCTTTTATGGCGGTATATTAGTGCCAAAATTCTAACATGCTTTCGTCTAATTTCTTACTTCTATTCATGTAATTTCTAACCTCCATTCATGTAACTTCTAACTTCCATTCATGTAATTTCTAAATTAAGACAATGTATAATTCAACTTCTTTATTTGTTCAGTGTAAATATCAATTCTATTTCATCTTATTTCTAATATTGGGGCGAAAAATGTCTACTTCATTGTGGTATTACATGTTAAGCATGAACGGCAAACAAATTTAGAAATTTGATACTTCTACCTCGCAACCATCATTATGACATCGTTTGGTGTCGCCACCGTGTGCTCAGTTTGGCGATTGAGCACCTGATCGGGACCATTCTATTGATAAAAACGACTCGCTCTTTGTCAGATTGAGTGGCTTGCCTGAGTGTTAAAATTGAAAACAACATCGGGAGAGAGAGATGGGGACATGGGGTTTAACATCCACTCGACACCAACCAGGTCATTTCGGTAGCAGTGGGAGGAAACCGGAGGACCCGGAGAAAACCCACGAGGTTGGAAAGGCGGCTCTGCGCCATGTCACGTAAAAACGGGAAATCGAAACCACGCCAGTTTATTCAATGACAGACCTTATGTTACAGCGTGCACGTGCTAACAATTCGGTCATCCTACCCTCTAAACAACATTGAACGTGATATAAATGTATGGTTTGCAAATACATGTATTATTTCGAATACCGTGGCTATAAGTGGGTAAGACGCAGGCTCGCTAGGCTGTGGGTCGGGAGTTCGATCCCTGCATTGGTCTAAAAAAGTTCATCCAGATTTTCTGGCGTGGTTCCCCCTTATTAGTGTCTTGTCGTTCCGATTGGATGAAAACCCGACATTCCATGTACATGTTGGCGTGCACGTAAATGATCCCGTGACCGTTAGGTTGTAGATCCGCTCTCCGGGCAATATTTCCCTAAAGCACACTGTATGGAGTATGTCCGTCTCCATTAGCCCGGTTCGGAACAGAACAGTAGAGCGTTAAACCCTCTTTCATTTCATTTCATTTTCTATTTCAAATATAAGCTAAACGGGATTTGCAGAATTTTATTTTATTTTTTTTACCGTTGAGCCAATAATTAATATTTATATGCAGTTGGTCTATATTAACACAGGGTATAAATGTGATGGATAGGCCTACACAGATACTGAGTTTAATACTAAGTGACCTCTCTCTCTCTCTCTCTCTCTCTCTCTCTCTCTCAGCACGCCTTCCAACCTACAACCAAACGAAGGGTCGTTTATACCAAATAATGGTCCCGATCAGGTGCGCAATCACCCAATTGAGCACACAGTGGCGACACCAAACGATGTCATAATGATGGTTGCTAGGTAGAAGTATCAAAATTCTAAATTTGTTTGCCGTTCATGTTTAACATGTAATACCACAATGAAGTAGACATTTTTCGCCTCAATAATAGAAATAAGATGAAATAGAATTGATATTTACACTGAACAAATAAAGAAGTTGAATTATACATTGACTTAAATTAGAAATTACGTGAATGGAAGTTAGAAGTTACATGAATGGAGGTTTGAAGTTACATGAATGGAGGTTAGAAATTAGACGATAGCATGTTAGAATTTTGGCACTAATATACCGCCATAGTCTTTCACGCCCGGATGCTTAGTGCTACCCCGCGAACTGCGTCTAATACGTCATGTATCGCCATTTCGATTGCGAAGCTGTTTCAGATTGTTAGATCGAGGCTAAATATGGTGGAAGGTAGGAAATCATTTTGAACCATTACGCAATAGCCCCGACGAACACGTTAGTAAAATGGCGAGCGTATGAGTGCTGTAACTGTAGGAATTTGGTCCTACTGTAATCTCTTGCGTCCACTGTATCGTTAAAGTAAAATTCAGTTGGTTATGAAAATCAATTTTTCTAGAGCAGTTAGACAGAATTCTGATCCGTTTAAAAACTGACACGCTTAACTGTACTAGTATATGTTTGAATACAACCCCCCGTTTCGTTCTGGAGATGTCTGCAAAAAATTGTATCTTAACTTTTGTTTAAGTTTAGTGCTTCGTGTGTGACATACTGCAAATGCTACTGGAAAGACAATAGGTATTTTCGTCATGTAGCGAAATTTATACAATTCGTAAAGAGTAACGAAGTATTATTTAATTTCAAAAGGCGAATTTTAACACACATTGGCATGGCATCCAAAACATCCCAGAATTTATTTTTGTTAAATAAAAGCACACACGGTGGCTATTTATGTTTACTTGAAAGGAGTCCCAGTGACTGAGCCATTTTATACATCCTACTAAACTTCAAAGGTCCAATACACGCAATTTTATGATAACGCAAACGCGGATATAATTAACATTGTGGGATGTTAGTTGTTTGGATTCATCCTAATTCTATGAACTGAAAATAACCCCTTTTAAAACAGGTATTTTAAATTGTCACAGTTAAACATATTCAAAGGTCGTGGGTATATCGTGGGTATATTTACAATCGAACGAGTATTTTCATACGTTTGTACAAGATCCACGGAACCTTTATTTTGTTTATTGAATAAAATAGAAAGCACTTCACTGATATTTTATTAATATCGACTATAAATAAGGACATGATCGATACCAAAACGAAAAGAAGTCAAAGATTTTCCAGAAATGGCAAGCAAACAATGTCCGCTTTATCAAACAAAGGGGTTGAACCACTTTGTTTTGGGTCAAAGTAACGTGTTTTAACAAGTTGCTCTAGAGTATTATTTCAATGAGATGGAGATGTATACTCCCGAGAAAAGCTTTATTGGTTTATATTACTTTCGACCTAATACACTGAAGTAGGTAGTTTATAAATAGGTTATATTAATTTATAGAAATAATATTGGTTAATTATGTGGTCATGGTTCTTGGGAGTCTTTATTCTAATCCCAAGCAACTATCTCAGTGATGCGTTGTCAAAGAGATATCAACACGCATCTGTCAGGTATCTCAAATAGATGCTTGATCTCGGGCTGTTGTAAGATTCACGGTCAGGAAAATTGTTGTCAGGTGATATTGTAGACCAGATTATATAGTAACCAACCTTGAGTCCGAATAAAACTAGATAAACATAAACATTCAAGATGGTTAATCCGGAGGCTTTTTTGTTGTTGTTGATTTGATTTAACGAAATTAAACTATAATGTTCCTTCTATTTCTTTGATGAAATTTCCTAAGTGTAACTGACTAGTGTATTTAGTGGCATGGACATATCGATATTTGTGGAGTTTTCACAAATTAATGATAAATTTTAGAATTATCTGCCTGTCTGTCTATAATGGTGTAGTTTACGGATTACACAAATTAATGACATTTATTAAAGCCACTGGATGTAATTTGAGGTATTTTGGATGAATTTGGATCCCATGCAAACTACTGTATTTGGATAATATAATTAAATAATTTAAAAACTAATACTACCCGTAACTTTAGATCATATTGATATACCATAATAGATTTAATTGGCAGCTTAACGATATAAGTCAATAATCAGAGTACAGATACATTTATAGGAAACAGATAATTGTTTGTCTCTGATCAGAACAATATTACAAGATGTTAGCCAGAGGCAAAATATTACGACCAGACATAACCGCATACAGACGGATTACATACTAATAATGTTTGGTCTCGTTCAAACAACATATATCGTTAGACTGAGGTGAGATATAGTCAAATTCGTCAATGATATCTTGAAATAAAGTTTCCTCAAAATCAGCCAGGTTGGACAGGTGACCTCACTTCCTGTATGGAAGCCTATCGCGGCCATGTTATTAGATTAGAAGTCGAGATTAGAACAATGCAGCAATACGCATACAAAATGAAATGAATGGAATGGGGTTTAACGTCCTCCTGTTCTGCTCCTATACTGGGCTAATGACGACGGGCATACACTATGGGGTGTGCTCTGAGGGAAATTATATCGAATTCCAACTGCCAAGGGACCTTTTACGTGCATTCCAATGTATACAAGGGACCTCAGTTTTTCGTATAACCCGAAGGACTAGACAGTTGTCCTTGTCAGGCCCCCCGTTCTGCACCACTGACAGGGTGAAATCGCCTCGAAATATCCCGATGAACTTCCGCTAATGCGGGGATCGAACACCCGAACCCTAGGCTAGCGAGTCTTACCCACCTAGCCACCCACCGTGGCTCCAATAAGCACACAACAACATAATTACTTATAGACTATGAAGGACGACACTTGTGTTTGACCAGTTGGGTGCTCGGTTCCAAACGTACTAACTACAAAGATATAAATCTAAACCAAAACTGACCGAATCGCTATGATTTGAATCTAGTCTTACCACCCATCAGATGAATGTTCTGTTAGACCAATACACCGCACACAATGAAAGTTTGAAGATGCTGACGTTGTTAAAGTGTATCGGGAGTTTTTTTTTTTTATTTAAACAATATTTTATTCAGAAAATTTTTGATTGGGGAACAGGCTTAGCCTATGGACCCCCTCTCCATAGTATACAAATACAAACATTAAAATACAAAATAATAAATATACAAGATAATTGAAATTTGATGGCTATTTACATTATATACACATTTCACAGCCACAACAATGTTTAAATTCAAAATTCATGGCTTTAAAACCTCTTGGAGATGTCAAGAAAATCATGGACTGCATTAAATATCTGTGTTGCCTTATAGCTATCTTTTACGCCAAATAATAGGGAGTTAATATTGTGATGTTCTGGTTAAAAAAGGTTCTAATCGGTAGCTTTGAGTCGCTAATTATGACAATTGAAAATTTGCATTTGTTCCTGATGATAATTTTACGCAGACATCTTTAATTGTTCACGTTTATGAAAAAAAAGTTCTAACATAGTTTGTTCGTGCTCAGATTTGCTTAATTAGATCGATGGTTAGTTGTCACATTTATGTCGACAATCCCTACAGACAACATTAAACAGTAATTTAAAATCGCTCAAGTAGTTTAGATTTGTCCTTTTTAATGCAAATGTTACATTTCAAAGATGACAATGTACATGTATATGTGAATTAAAGGGAAAGTATTTCATACTATAAATGGACAAAAGTGAATACGGAACCTATCCATCTCAAGAAAGAAACTTCTCTGGTTATAAAGAAGATGGAATCTTTTTTTAAAACTGTCTTGGGAGATACGTGTGAATCTTTATTGTATTTTAATGAGTTACTTTCCGTAATGCAGCGAATTTTATCCCCATAAGAAAACAACATGTAGGTACTTCTTCCGCAAAGGACTAATATATGGTTTAATTATTTTTTCAAAAATTCGCTTGCGCGTAGGGGTCTTTAGCAGTGGGAGGATAGCGGAAAACCAGAGAAAATCCATGAGGTTGGACAGGCGATCCTTCTCCTTGTCACGTCAGTTGATTCAATGACAGGTTTTATGATACAGTGCGCACGCGCTAACCATTCGATCATCATCACCCCCCCCCCCCTTTAGTACAATAGAATTCATACAAACGCATTCATACACCCACTCACAGAACTGGAATTCGAGCTAATATGAAGATCGCCCACCTCTCTAGATGAATTGTCTCTTTAATAGCTTTTCAGTTTTGACATCGTCTCGCGAGGACCAATTTTTAAATCATATTTGAAGAATTGATAGTTTCTTAAAATTCAATTTCTACCTTTCTCGTCACGTTGTTCATCTTTGATAATCTCTATGTTCAGGTAATTATTGGATAAACAGAAAACCAGGCAACGTCATTCTTTTTCTGTAAAAAGCTCAATGGAATAGACCGATTGATGGATGAGGTGACATGTGCTGACTACAAGGAGTATAGAACGATTATATAAATAATATTTTCTCAGACAAACTGAATATTTGAAATCTCTAAATCTAATCAAAGGAGATCAACATCTGGACTATTCCGCTATTATAAACCTCCAACACACGAGAAAAAAAAAAGGTTACAGTGTATTATTGAGTTTGAAGACTTTCCCGTGTCAGTGTCACAAGGACTTGTTTATAAAGATATTTTGGTTCAAAAACGCCCAAATTGTAACTTAATTAAACCATGTCCATTTAACGTTTACATTGGTTTTTTTTATTGATTTATTATCACCACCCTTTAAGTGTCTTACACAATGAACTGGTAATGATTTACTACATTTTTGAACTAGATGTTTGATTTTGTTGAATTATCAAGATGCCAAAGATTGCATATTGTTCTATTGCTTTGTTGTTGTTTATTTTTGTTGTTATTTGTTGTTTTTGTTAAATGCATATACGGAAAGGAAAGTTGTAGCCTACGGGTTTCCATCCCACGTCCGTACGTAATAAAGAGTAAGGTTATCTGGTTTTCTCTGAGTCATATGTAAGCAAGTCAAATTATATACGTATTGGTATCCTTGTTTTTCAAATATGTTTAGTTCAGACAATTTCTGACATATCGAACGATTGAAAATGATTTGACACCGTGCTACCCACGTTCTCAGTGACACGTTAACATGGACGGTAAACAGGCGAAAGATACGTCAACAAAAATTGCCCCGAATATTGACTAAACAAACGGCAATCAAAGGACTTATTATAGCCACAAAACCTCTGTACATGGATTTCTTACAAGTCCTTGGAACTTTATTTAACAACGATGGTCGATAATCTGATAAAATATCCAATAGTCTCCCCTCCCACCACTCTTTAAACAAGGAGGTTAAAAACTCGCAGTCTGTTAACCGCTATCTTAATAATTGCAGCGCTTTGAAAAAAAAAAGATGTAGGCCTACATGTAACATCTGCAATTCGGTAACATATTTTTTTATGATTGAAAAACACGATTGTATTTGATACGGTTTATAGAAAACGTTTTCATTACGTTAAGAGGTTCTTCAAGTTTTTTTCTTATCAATAAAACATTTTCTTTGATTGGAATAGGCAGTAATGATTGGTCTAAAAGTATGCCCGTCCAGATTAATCGGGGGAGTGCAGCTAAGGAAGACGTTATACACCATTTCATTTCATTTGTCATATGGAAATTGTCATTCTTCAAATTATTAAATGGATTATTAAATGAGCCCCGTCATCCGTCTCACAAAGTAACCTAACAGATTTATGATAAGATTCCTTTTTAAATCACAATATTATTTTACCACAAGGATTTTTTCCACACGCACAAGATAACTATCAGAGTTTACAATAAGACATCTTTTCAATCCACAAGATTATTTTACCGCAACGATTTTTTGCACACGCACATCCCAAGAGTCCCAACTCGTCTGTGTCTTAAGTGTTTGATTTATAAAGAAGACAAGCCGACTAGTGCTTACAAGAGGAAATGTCGCAATATTTATACTGTATGTATTAATTTTTAGCGTTTTGCAAAATTCTATCCGGATTATCCCCCCTGTTATCGTTAAATGGATTTGAGGTTAAACGCGGGACTTAAATTGACAGACGACCGACGTCGTGAAACGCCATTCATGTGCAGGGGCCGACCACCATCAAGACCGGTCGCAATATCAATACCCATTCACTTGATTTCATAATGGTATACTATTTCTGGGGATATGTGTGTAGTTTTTGTCTTGTCTATAGATTTGTCTTATCGGTTTTATTTGTGTGTAGTGCGGTCTTCCTATTATGATACACAGGGTTCTTCACCGTGACTAGACAACCAATAAAAGCGTTTACAGTGCTTGTTTGTCTGAAGCAAACAGATTTGCTTTGTATTCGCAATAAGAAACAAATCAACATATTACAAGATTAATTAATAAAACAGAATAATAAACACAGTAGTTTTATATGGTTCATATTTTTTACAGAATTTATTTCTTCGTATAAAGTAAAAAGCTTTCAAATAAAAATACATAATAGTTTTCGAGTTCTGCACTGGAAAGAAAACAGGACAGACTGACGCCCAGGCTGACGAATAGATAAATTTTATGGATCAAAGAGACGATAAGCCCATCCATCGGAAAACGTATTATCGCTAACCACATGAACACAGGCATGTATGCGTAAGAGTAGCAGACAGTCGGGAGGAAATACAGAATAAATAATTAATGCCTCTTTTACGATGAAATTCGAACTAATTATTCGTTTTACTCGACAAAAAAATCTTATTATATGCCATCACAAAACGTTAACAAATAAATTGTAAGAATTTTCCGTAATTTAATATGAAGAGTTTAGTTCTATATTCGTCTACTGTTCCAGTGTAACTTCCTGTTTGGGTTGTCCCACATAGTATATTAGCTATGACAATTACGCTTCATGTTAATTACATCACATCACCTAGAGAAGTTAAGCAAGTAAAAGTATAAATTACACTAATATAATCTGGAGTTCATACGCCTCACATCTCATTTTTCTTCAATTTAATGAGACCAATGCCATTGTTAATTAAGGTTAATGGCTGCATAATTCAGCCAAATGACGGTTTCATTGAACATTAATTCGAGACACACAAATATGATCCATTTTATCTGTCATGAAAAGTGACAACCACAAACACTAATAGAACCCTCTTGTAGGATCAGTGGGAGTTGTCTATAGTTTCCACAGGCTGAATCTTACAACGTCAAGGTCTAAGGGGCCTCCAGCAGAGATTTTTATTATATTTTTGTAGTCATAAATATTTTTGTTTAAACACACGTTTATCTTGCACTATCATAGTCGTGAGACGGAGGGGTGGGGTGGTGGAGGGGTCCCATAAGTGGAATAGCCTTACGACCTTTCTTCATGTAAATCCAGCATGGGCAAATTCCCCACATTGTTCAATAATATTAAAAACCATGGAATAGGGGGCGGGGGGCTCAACATAAATTGGGTCATTACGTGCAAATATCTTTAAAGCCCCAATAACACTCTTGTTGTAACTGAATAATATGTCCAAATCTTCATTCTGGTCAACAAATCGTATTATCTTAGAATATTCCGATTAAATGATGATATAAATTTCATCTTAACACACCTATTTTAAAAAATTGGAAAAATTCAACTAATTGATTTGAAAAGTCTAACGTAAACCTTTTCAAATATGACTTGGATTTTAAAATATTTTCGAACACTCTGGACAAGTAAAATAGGTTGTAATGCCTAATTTACACAACAGGTAGGACACTTAAACATCTAGTACTTAGAATAAGGGTATTATTTATTTTCTGGAGCTACCAAGCCAGCAAGAATGTTATTGTCCCTTTAACAGTGTGTGGGTGTGGGTGGGGGAGCAACACACAAACCTAGTCGATTGATTATACTCGAAACCACGGCCACGTGCACCAATAACGTATGTGCCTATCAATTCAATGCCAACGGCCTTTAACAGTGACCTTGTGTGTGTGTGCATAATCTAAACCACGGCTACTTGCATCTATAACGTTCTTAATGATTTAAGGTAACCCCCCAATCATATCTGAGTCTTTTGGTTACTGCTGACTAGTGATTGTGTGTGGTTGATGGATAATTGCCAATCTAATTATCATTTAAAAATGCGTTATATTTATTCGTGAATGAACTCAAGGTTTTTTTTTACTACTACAGGCCTGATAATCCTAAATAATCCCCTATAGTGATTATCGTATACTTAGAGCACATCCTAACCATAAAACCAACATCATGAAATGTAGGTCATAAAATATAAAAATCTTACACGCCATTATCAGCACGGTCTTACCGACATTTGGTGGAAAAACATGTTATCATTCATAAACAAAATATTCATATTTTATGGAAAATGATTTTGAAAATGTTAACTATAAACAACAAATTCAGAAAAAACATCACTAAGGCAAATAAATTCACCTTCTTTAAAAATTGATTGATTTATATGAAGAAGCGTTTCTCGAATATCCATACATATAGTATGAAGTCTTTTTTTATCCTAGTTGTGCCTTTCGTTCATTATACATTTGCAGGCGAAAAAATGTTGTTTTGAAATTCAAGTAAATTTAACACAGTTCTTGTGCAACATCGTAAGATATCTTGTCATGTAAATATTAAGACAAGCGATCGCCGTGCAAGAAAGGCATGGACAGAGAACAGCTAAATAGTGAATTTTGTTCAATAAGGTGCTATGATCCAGGATGTTTCTGTCCATATGAAAACAGACAGAAATCTTTGGGATATAAACAAGTCGGATAAAAATTGTATCCTTTCGTGTGTCCACAAGCTAAAAACTCGATTTTTCGTACAACCAGGGGTCATAATTACAGTCCTATATGCGCGATCGTTGGATTACGAACATACATTTTAAGTTTCACTAACATCGGATAAAAATTGTGACTTCTAGAGTGTCCACAAGAAAAAAACGTGATTCTTCATACAAGCAGGGGCATAAATCCATGAAGTGACGGTCGAGATCTTAAGGGTATAAACCTATATTTCATGTGTCGTCAAAATAGATAAATATTGTGACTTATAGACTGTTCACAAGTAAATTGTGGACGAACGTCTACATCGAAATGTGGGCCTATAGAAAAAACATTTTGACATAAAAGAATAATCGTAACTTTAGATAATAAGTTAAACTTATAGAAAGTTAAAGACACGCCATAGTTTCGTATTCTAGTAATCCACAATAATATACATACAGTTGAAATTGCAATGGAATTCTATTCATACCATCGCCCTGGGAGTTCAAAGTGGGAAACTTCATCCCTTTCTCCATTTCATGTTTATAAGATCAATAAAAGGAAATTACACGTAAAGGTTTTTCTGTATATTTAGGGAATACTCATTCCCGTTGGCTATTTAACACTCTTAACCTAGGTACATAGATCAATGAATAACAATGACAATTCTATATAGATGCATCCTACATCAAAAAAAAAACAAAAAAAAAAAAACAAAAACAAAACAGCGTAGATATACAAGTGTAATCCTGGTGCCCATAGTTTCGAATTTAGACCCGGGCTCTGTAGGATTGCTAGTTTTAAAAATAGATTGCCTGGCAACAAAACATACGCCCACACAGCAGCCAAATCGTCCGGGCAGTCAACAAGAGTTGTTGCATTTTAAGTAATCATCAGAAAATCATGATTCAAACTCACCCATAACTACGGTGTAACTGTGATATAATCAAACGGTTTTTTTTAAATCATATAATAATTGTGACCACCAGAGGGACCACAAGCTAAAAAGGGTGATTTTTCGTACAATCAGGGGCCATAATTCAGGAAGTTACGATCCGATGTGGGCAATGGAACCAAGATCAGTGGATTATAAACATGTATTTCAAGTTTCATCAAAATGAGTTCAAAATTGTGACCTCTATAGGGTCCACAACCTTGATATAAAATACTTTCACACAATTCGCGTACAGATGGCGGCCATTTTATCCTTCAACTCTAGTCCGATTTTCACGAAATTCAAATTCTCTCTTCATTACCATGAAACCGTGATATAATCAAACGTTTTTTCAAATCGGATAATAATTTTGACCTCCAGAGGGACCACAAGCTAACAAAAGCGATTTTTTTCGGACAATCAGGGGACCTAAGTCAGGAAGTTATGATCCGATGGGCGCAAATATCGAAAGGAACCAAGATCTTTGGGTAATAAACATACGTGTCAAGTTTCATCAAAATCGGTTCAAAATTGTGACCTCTATAGGGTCCACAACCTTGATATAACATACTTTCACACAATTCGCGTACTGACGGCGGCCATTTTATCCTTCAACTCTAGTCCGATTTTCACGAAATTCAAATTCTCTCTTCATTACCGTGAAACCGTGATATAATCAAACGTTTTTATACGCCCACATTTTCATGTGGACGTATTATGTCGTCGCCCCTGTCCGTCCGGACGTCCGTCCGTCCGTCCGGACGTCCGTCCGTCCACAATTTGTTTGTGGACCCTCTACAGGTCACAATTCCTATCCGATTTTGACGAAACTTGAAATATAGGTTTATCCCCATAAGATCTCGGTTCCTTTCGATATTGGCATGTATCGGATCGGAACTTCATGGATTATGGCCCCTGATTGTGCGAAATATCATGTTTTTAGCTTGTGGACCCTATAGAGGTCACAATTTTGAACCGATTGTGATGAAACTTGACATACATGTCTATAACCCCAAAATCTTGGTTCCTTTCGATATTTGCGCCCATCGGATCGAAACTTCCTGAATTACGGCCCCTGATTGTCCGAAAAATCGCCCTATTTAGCTTGTGGTCCCTCTGGAGGTCAAAATTATTATCCGATTTAAAGAACCGTTTGATTATATCACCGTTACATAGTAATGAAGGTTGAGTTCAAATTTCGTGAAAATCGGACCAAAATTGACGGACAAAATGGCCGCCGTTTGTACGCGAATAGTGTGAAAATATGTTATATCAAGGTTGTGGACCCTATAGAGGTCACAATTTTGAACCGATTTTGATGAAACTTGACATGTATGTTTATAACCCAAAGATATTGGTTCCTTTCGATATTTGCACCAATCGGACCGTAACTTCCTGAATTATGGCCCCTGATTGTCCGAAAAATTGCCCTTTTAGCTTGTGGTCCCTCTGGAGGTCAAAATTATTATCCGATTTACAAAACCGTTTGATTATATCACCGTTACATGGTAATGAAGGCTGACTTGGAATTTTATGAAAATCGAACCAAAATTGACGGACAAAATGACCGCTGTTTGTACGCGAATAGTGTGAAAATATGTTATATCAAGGTTGTGGACCCTATATAGGTCACAATTTTGAACCGATTTTGATGAAACTTTTAAAGCATGTTTATAACCTGAAGATCTTGTTCCTTTCGATATTTGCGCCCATTGATTCATAACTTCCTGAATTATGGCCCCTGATTGTACGAAAAATAACTCTTTTTAGCTTGTGGTCCCTCTTGAAGTCACAATTATTTTCCGATTTAAAAAAACGTTTGATTATATCACCGTTTCACCTTAAGGAAGGTTTGGGATCAAATTTCGGGAAAATCGGACCAAAATTGACAGACAAAATGGCCGCCGTTTGTACGCGAATACTGTTAAAAAATGGTATATCATGGTTGTGGACCCTGTATAGGTCACAATTTTAATTTGATTTTGATGAAACTTGAAATGCATGGTTATAACCCAAAGATCTTGGTTCCTTTCGTTATTTGCGCATATCGGATCGTAACTTCCTGAATTATTCGAATTTCGTGAAAATCGTACCAAAATTGCCGGACAAAATGGTCGCCGTTTGTAATCGAATAGTGTAAAGATATGGTATATCATGGTTGTGGACTCTCTACAGGTCACAATTCTTATACGATTTTGCCGAAAAGTCACATTTCTAGGTTGTGTACCGTCACACCATAATCATTGTCGGCTTCGAATTTCATGAATATCAGACTGGAACTGACCAACAAAATGGCTGCTCCCAATACAGTATGAAATACAGGACGTAATGATGTAGGAAAAATCACTTTAGGTATTGCTTGTTCTCTATCCATCTCTCGAAAATGTGGGCGTATCCTGCCTGGCAGTGCCAGCCTATCTTTTTAAATCGGATAATAATTTTGATCTCCAGAGGGACCACAAGCTAACAAAAGCGATTTTTCGGACAATCAGGGGACATAATTCAGGAAGTTATGATCCGATGGGCGCAAATATCGAAAGGAACCAAGATCTTTGGGTAATAAACATACATGTTTCATCAAAATCGGTTCAAAATTGTGACCTCTATAGGGTCCACAACCTTGTTATAACATATTTTCACACTATTCGTGTACAAACGGCGGCCATTTTGTCCGTCAATTCTAGTCCGATTTTCACGAAATTCACACTCTCTCTTCATTACCATGTAACACTGATATAATCAAACGGTTTTTTTTTTAAATCGGACAATAATTTTGACCTCTAGAGGGACCAAAAGCTAACAAAAGCGATTTTTCGGACAATCCAGGGACATAATTCAGAGAGTTATGATCTGATGGGCGCAAATATCGAAAGGAACCAAGATCTTTGGGTTATAAACATGCATTTCAAGTTTCATCCAAATCGGTTCAAAATTGTGACCTATACACTGTTCACAAGCTAAAAACGTGATTTTTCGTACAATCAGGGGCCATAACCCATGAAGTTAAATTCAGATACATGCCAATATCGAAAGGAACCGAGATCTTAGGGTGATAACCCTATATTATAAGTTTCATTGAAATCGGATAAAAATTGGTACCTGTAGACTGTTCACAAACAATTGTGGACGGAAGGACGTCCGGACATGCCAATATCGAAAGGAACCGAGATCTTAGGGTGATAACCCTATATTATAAGTTTCATTGAAATCGGATAAAAATTGGTACCTGTAGACTGTTCACAAACAATTGTGGACGGAAGGACGTCCGGACGTCCGGGCGGACGGACGAACAGGGGCGACGACAATATACGTCCACATGAAAATGTGGGCGTATAAAAATGGCTAGCCTATGCATGTAACATGATCTTCAATACAAAAAAAAAAAAATGAAACAGAAAGGATTTTGATTCATGTTTCACTTTTACTGCTAATGTGATTACGAAAATTAAAAGCCCATGATCAAGGCTGTAGCCTCCGGTTAAATACATGTCCAGGTCGACGAAACCTAACCAGGTAATGGCTTAGTACGCGGATTAGTTCACATGGTTACCATCGCCAAGGTTACCCTGGGTTAGTAGAGCAAACATAGATCTATTCGATCACCGAGGACGAACGATGTTAGCTTTAGATGCATATTTCCGTTGGATGCGTACGGTATAGATCTTGAGGCGATAGTTTTACTTTTTTTGCAATAATTTGACACATCTTTAAAATGTCAAGGATTCCCCACAAGACGACTATGATTAGGAAAGTCTATAAGAAACTATACCAATACTTCGAGAAGAATATAAATGGAGATTCAAACTTAAACATCTTTTAAGTCTTCGGCTACATGACCTGTATTTAAGCACCATATTTGACCATCGTTCCAAGTCAATAAACAAAGTGATTTGACCATTTTAACGGATGTATCCAAAAACTACTACTGGGAATCATTCACACACACACACACACACACACACACACACACAAAGCTAAGGCGGTGAACGATCACGGATAAATATTTTAAATTCTCGGTGTCGTTCCCAAGGTTGTAGTTGGGTCGCCTGCAGAACCACGTGTGTTTTCTGTGAATCTCACGCCCCCCACCCCCCACTGCTGAAAAGCTCGAAGAAATGAAACAAATTTGTACAATATGTTATTCACGAAATGACATAGTTTGTATATCGTTAACGTTAAACACGATTTATTTTTTAAGGATGTTCAACGCCCCCGTGGAACCATTTTTTGGTCTATGTTGACTAAGTACACTTATTACACTTATTTGATCAACTGAATCACAGACAACTGTTACAAGTATGACCTCTAATAGATTAAAATACGTTCACAACAGACTCAGACAAAGGTTAAATTAAACCCTGTGTAAGCCATTGGTTAGAAGAAAAAAGAAAATAACCCGATTAATATAAGATTTCATTTTAGTACGGAAAGCACGGGGGAGACAACTAAGAAAATGAAACGTCTGAATACATGTAATACCATTTTAACTTAATTTATCATTACTTAAAGATTACCGAATTCGATCATTGGTCTTGACGTTACGTTTAATGGAAGTTTACGAAATTCGTCCATCGGACTAGAATTTATTTTGATTATTTTTACGTTGCGTTTAATTACACGTAACTGAATTCACCCATTGGACTCTGTATTGGCTTACTTTGGACGTTTATCATTAATATTAATAGAAGTTTACCGAATTTGCCCATTGGACTTCGAATTTTGACTAATGGTATAGTATCGATGGCGATTGATTTCTATTTACATCCGGTTCTATTCATTTCATATTAACTTCTATTTATTGTATACACATTTATTTTACATTAGCTTCGATTTATTGTATATCTTTGTCCATCTAGGAAAATGAAGTAATGATAATTCTATTTTTTTTTCAAAACAACCAATCTTTATGAAAGCTTTGTTTTCATTCGGCTGTGCGTAATTTAATTGCAGTAAAATTATATTTTAGAAATATTAAGGATTCATTTATCTTACAGTGGACATAACATCGGTTATAACTCCACACTCACTGACATTACATATTATGGATATAAAATTTTACCAACGACAGTTTATCAGCCCGCAACAGCATCCACATACAAAATCAATGCAATCGATCATTGTATTTTCGACTCAAATTAAAGACATTAGTCATTTTAAAAAGAAATTATTCCAAGAGGAACATAAATGTATAGTAGTATAATAAATTTAAGTTGGGACTCTTAAATAGTAACAATTCATTGAGAGGTTATTATAGAAATTCAAATTAAGACAACAGACATCCGATAATACACGATAGGTTCAGAAACTAAAATAGTCGCAAAAGAGTGGCATTTCCATTGAAAGATAGTCTGGTATAAAGCAAAGGTAATTTTAAGTAAATGCTGTAATTATAAGATAGAGGGAATTCTAAGTGTAAGAATAATTATATTAGCATAGTAAGTAATGAGATTTATTCCCCCTGTTACTAAGTGTAACTAATTGATACAACATGATAGTATCATTGGTGGACTGGAACTATTCTCCTATAATATCTATTAATCTAGGTCTTGTTGTCAATGAACCTCTCTCATAGATCCAATCAGAGTCACTAGTCGGCATTAGGCCAATATCGTTAATAGTTGCTTTGAGGTAAAGAGAATATTCCTTAATTTTAAGGAGGTGGGGTGCGGGGGTGGGTGACCGAATGGTTAGCGCGTGTGTGTTGTATCATAAGGTCTGTCATTGAGTCAACTGGCTTGGTTTTGATTCCCCGGTTGTACCTGACAAGGAGTAGGGTTGTCTGTCCAAGCTCGTATGTTTTCCCGGATCCTCAGGTTTCCCCTCTGCTAAGTACCCCTACGCCCAAGGGAATTATTAAAATAAAAAAATGAACCAGATGCCAGACCCGAAATGACCTAATTGCTTTCAAGTGGACGTTAAACACCCCACCCCGTCTTTCCCATAATTTTAAGGATTGCAATTTCGACGTTTTTATTTTACTTTATCATTGATTTACAGCTGTCTACCCATGATGCTGTCTTCCACCCATGCACCAACCCAGATGATGGCTATACAACGCATCCTATATTAACCACGTGATTGCTCCGCATGGCTGCAACCCAGCCTTTTCAGAGGAGCTTTTAAAACAATCTTGATTCATGCGCACACCAAATTAACACATGCCCACACACAAACTGATCCCGCAGCGAATATTCGCTTGGCCGCTACAATCACTGATAAGCATGGCATCGACGAGGCTTAATGAGTACGGCAATATTAACTTTTTTACTCCAACAAATTAAATTCTCAAACATTTTTTTGAGGTACATGTAAAAGAAAAATAAATAAAGACGTTTGAAGTATTTGTAGTTAAAAAATATTTCCTATTTAGTGTAAATGGGTAGTAAAATGCATCATTTTGCCTGAAGCAGTTAGGTGTTAAGTAAACATTGCACGAGCCGTTGAGCCAATGACAGCCATCTGTTACAGAGATAATTCGTAAGTAATTCTCTGTGAATCAGATTGACACCAACTAAGCAGTCTTGCCACAGAAATCCAGATTGACGTTGCCAAATATCTGCAAAACTCAACGTTGGTTTGTCCTCGGCGACAAGCGATTATTGTTAGGTCTATACAAAATCGCCTCTTTTTATTGCCTATTCTTCTTCACTTCACCGTAATGTCCAGAAAAATAATTTGAGACATCAAAGTTGCGAATGAACAAAGGGGCGTCTACGTTTTTTAAATTATATCATAGTCTATGGTGAAAGCGAAGACCGATTGACTTAGCAAATTCCCGGTATATTTACATTAAGATAATAATATGTAGTTGTAAATAAACCGAAACGAATTTTAAAATGTAGACATGATTTGTAGATATTCATTTTGTGACGGGTTTTATATTTGGAGAGGGAAGGGGGTTTTAAATATTATAATTTATGATACAAATTTTGTTTTACAAGCTTTCTTTCATAAATATAGAAATACATAAAAGTAAATCTTATCCGACAAGAAAACATTATTTTATGACTTTGGCCTTACAACAAGAACTGTTGATGGCTGATGAAGACGAAAGAAGATAATAGACTCGATCTAAATGAGCAATAAGACAATATTTCCGACAAATGGCGACGACCCGACTATTTTCTGACTCGTAAAATTACGACACTTGGAATTCATTTAATCGAATTTTGGCGATTGGCATCTATGATTTCTATATTTGGTCTATAAATGGGTGACCGTTATGACAATATCTATATTTGATTCGATAAATCAGTAATTCGGGGTCATAAAACATAGTAAATATTCGTACTGATAATGATTTGCAATTAAAACAATGATTCATAAATACATTCATTTCTACATCATTGGTCACGTGGTATTTCCATTCATCACCAACCCACCACTGTCTGGGTGCCTCTCCCAGACAAAACAATTATTAAAAAAAAACTAATTCGGGAAACATCGTAAATATTAGACACTAGAGACCCTTAATACCGGCACACGGTGAATGCAGTAATTTCATTACATCAATTGGTACACCGGAAAGATCAGATTTAAAAAGAACACCTACAACATACTATTAATTTTTACTATTGAATGTCTACGACCATTTTGGGTAAAATGTCTGATTATTCATTGTTTTTATTGATTAATACACGTTTACATATCAACATTTAATTAAGACGTCAAATGGCAATGGAAGATAATCCCCCGATTTAGAGCCCATCAAAATAAGATGGCACAGACTTGTTTATATCGTTTTAAGAGGATGACAAACTTTGTGAACTGTTCTGTTTATCATGTCTTTGTAAATACTAAACAGAATTAAACTATTTTGAGACTTCTATACATTTTAGGGATTTCAATTTCACATTATTGTAATTTGCAAATTATTCAAAACATCCTCAAATATAGAAAGAAGTGGCGAGTTTCGTAACAGTAACCATTATGTTTTTATAAACAGTAATGCTGATATTAGTTCAATATCTCATTTGACGAAACTACATCAGTTGAATTCTGACTTGGACACACCGACTTAGTAGTTTCTTGGAACCCTCAGAAGTCCCCACTACGATTTTTTACTTTGTGGTAATTTGGTGAAGCCGCCTCTTTAAAGTAGAACGCCCACAATCTTTCGTAATAAGGGGCATATGTCAGCAAACAATTATAAATCATTGAAAATATTTTGTTTTAAATTAACATGCGTCATCCTTATATCAACAATCAGTTGATATAAGGACTTCAGACAAAAGGTTGTATCTCTGGAAGTGATCAACGACAGTCCTTGAAGATTAATATATAACCCATACGTATAAGAGCTAAATCTACTTATTGCATGTCTTTTATTAGGTCTTAAATGTTATATAAGTTATTAATTAGACATTTATTAACACGGCTCCGATTTAATGTAGATTAGAACTTTTCGGTCATATCATGATCTAATTTTAAAAGGGATAATCGAGACATTCGGTTATTATTTTAACATCCGTAGCAATGACAATCTTCTAACGGCGATAACTTGGCTCAGGGTGAAGTAATTCGAATGAAATTTTTAAAATACAGTCTTTTTTTCGACATCATACATTTTATAGCAAGAACTGCCAGCTCTTTATCTAATCCTACATAATGCTCCTTTAATAAACATTTAGTAACTGAGCATGTTACAGTGAATTTGCAATTACAGGGTTATTGTACGCACGTACTATTCAACGTTTCCATCATGGAAATGATGCAAATATATTTTGTTTTATTTGCATCCGTCAGTCAATGACTATGGAGTCGCACCTGATGGGGTTGTTTGGGAGCACCGTCTGCTGTGACTGCAGATGCCGATCAGGGAATTGCATTGCCGACTGCAGCCGTCGCATGTAATAGTTGGTGCACTGTCAGATTGGTCTCGAGGCTAATACTAGCCGGGTTTATCCTTGAGCCTTTGCTTCTGTTGCTTGACCTTTATGTTTGTTTTCAGCCAAGGTCAGTCCATTTCATGCAAGAGTTTTTCAGGTTGTTATGCCTTCAACAGCTGTTTGTGTGGCGACTTATCTTGCGTTTACCCCTTGGTTATGCGCCCATCATCCATTTTGTGCACATGTCCTATCTAAAGAAGGCGACTCGCTGCTGTAAAGCACAGTGCAAGGGGCGTAAATGTGTGTGTGTGTGGGGGGGAATAGTCGGTCGCAAAATCAGTGCAGTCGACCGCAAAGTAGGAGCAGTCGTTAGTATAAAATAACCTTGTCAAAATAAGTGTAGTCACTGTAGTCGGTCTCAAACACAATGCCAGAATAGATCCCAAATACTATATATTTGCGTGAATCCGTGAGCCTAAACTACATACGTCACTCTTACTCTGTTGTGCGTATGTTGGTCTAACAACAAATTTTAGCACCAAGGGAGAAAAATAGTCGGTCAAAAAATAAGTGCAGTCACTGCCAGAATAGATCCCAATGCCAGAATAGATCCCAAATACTATGTACATGTATTTGCGTGAATCCGTGTGCCTAAATTGCATACGTCACACAGAACTATTATTATATGAAATAACCATGTCTGCATGCCACTCTTTTTCTGTAGTGAGTATGTTGTTCTATGAAATGTTTTCTACCATGGCAAAAAATAGTCAGTCTCAAAAAAAGTACTCACCGCAGTCGGTCTCCGACTAAATGAATTGAACTAAACGGGCGAAATTGACAGATAAGCCTCAAGATTCTGTCCCATTTCTTATCAACCCCAGTCCCCCAAAAATTTAAGGCTATGTCACATATCTATAATCTGATTCCATTATAACATCATTCTTCTACTCGGTTACATATCTGAAATTTTTTCGCGCCTGCGGCGCTCAATTCCATCTTAAAATCATTCTTCTACGCCTCAATTGTCGTATACTATCTCAGCACTATCATATTCACGATTATAGTGAACTGCCCAGTTTGTAGTACCACTGGTGTGTGGGCCGGGGGCCTCAGATTGTACAGATGTTATGCCAACTCTTGCGAACACATCTGGAGATTCTGCCCAATTGACTGGCATTCCTGGTCCACTCGTCCACAAGAATTTCTCCAAGCAATGACCTCAAATGCCAGGATACTGAATCAATTTTTCAAAATTTTCTCAAATTATTTAGTGTTATAGGCATTCATTAATATGACATAAACTATATTATGTGAACTAAAATAAAACTACTTTCCGACGAGACAACGATTGGCAAACAACTATATAATTCTACATCTATGGTCTACCGGGACGCTTAATGTTATAGCCAGTATTTTGTTTACTTTCATTGTGAGGTGGGATGTTAAACCGCCCTACCCCACTTGCACTGTGGGGGAGGGGGGTATGTGCGTCAGTCTGTCGCATTTTTGCTAAACACCCCCCCCCTCCTCCAAACGAAAGCGTCATGTGGGTCCCTGCACAGTGCTGATGAGGCAATCCTCACTTTGGTGAAAGGAGTCAGATGTTTGGATAGTTTAGCCTGTTGTCAAGGCTTTGCCGATCTCGGTTTTGAGTCTGGTGTCTAATGAGGGTGTATTTGTTGCTGCAGAGCCCAGGTACTCAGGAATTTTTGCAGGGGGCGTTTGCCAGGTTTCTGGTTAGGAAATCTGCCATCATCGTCTCTAAATTACATAGGCATACATACAAATTGAGCTTTTTAAACAGGGAAATCATTTGTATACTGATGTATGATCTCTTTGTGATGTAATTTCACTGATGCAAGGCATTATTTTTTTCCCCATGTAGCTGGGCATGTAGTTTTGACCGTTGATTTTGATATTGGGGCCCATGACATGTGTCTTCTCTTTGCTAATGGTCAGAGTGAAACAGGTTGCATACATTCGAAAACTTGGCCAGGCCAATTAAAGCGAGATACAAACATGTTACATAGTAATAAAATTGGTAATTTTGTATCCATAAAATTGTAACCTATCCAGATGCTAAATTTGAAACAAAAAGATATGTTAGCAATCCCTGCATGTTCGAACTAATGGGGGCGCAACTGGGAAATCATTTAAAAAAAAATTGTTCACAAACACAAGGCTTGAAATAGGAAGGATAATTACGGTCTCTTATGTACACTAAAAAGAGAGTTGAACAGCAAAATAGGACTATACAATGTAGGCGTATACTTTAAAAAAAACTTATGAAATTTATTTTAAATTCAAAATTGATTGTTCTGTTATTTATTTTTTAAATGACAAAAATGAAACATGTTGTTCGTGATTTTTATTTAAATTTTGAAATATATTCGTAAAACATTTTATTTTAGCTTTATTTATATAGAAATAAACTCATACATTATTTTAAAATGTCAATTTACGGTACTTATGAAATTTATTTTAAATTCAAAATAAATAGTTCTGTTATTTATTTTTTAAATGATGAAAATGAAACATGTTATTCGTGATTTTTATTTATATTTTGAAATATATTCGTAAAACATTTTATTTTAGTTTATTTATATAAAAATAAACTCATACATTATTTTAAAATGTCAATTTACGTTCTCAAAATCTTAGATAATTAGCTTGATGTTTTTGTTATGGAAAAAAATACTTGATGTGGAGGTGTACTGTAACTTTAAAATATAAACTATAAGGAAAGTGGAAAATTGAGTAAATATACAATATTTAGATATACCGTAGCGTCAAGGCCTACTCTTATATCGAATTTCAACTGCTAAGGAATCTTTTACGTGCACGCCAATGTGTACAGGGGACCTCGATCTTTCGTCCCACCCGAATGTCTAGACAGCTGCCTTAGGCAAACCCTCCGCCCTGCACCACTGACAAGGCGAAAGCATGCCGGAAAATCCCCACGAACTTTTTCGGCCGACACCGGAAGTGAGTGAACCCGCGGCCTCCTGGCTAGCCAGCCAGCGTCTTTTCTACTTAACCACCATGGCATTGAAGATTGTAATTTTGTTAGTTCAGTTATTCTAGCGACTCGATATCTTAACCAGACATATAAGTTGTATCGTCATAATTTGGCCATTGTTTTACAGATACATGTACTTAACTTAAACCCACTCTTATAAATAGATAATGCAAGTTTTCAAAATAATCTAATTTCGATTGTCAGTTACTATTGTAACGATAATAAACAGAGTCTCGAGAGTCCATTTTAAAATCAATCTATTAAATGGTGACTGTGTTTTAATCCATTGAAAATCGCCACCATCCGACAATCCAGGGGCGTGGTGAGAATGAGTTCATGAGTAGCCATACTCATGCGCCAAAAAGTTTTTGCGCCAAAATCACAATCAAATTACTCAAAAAATGAAAAACATTTGTAAGTGGAAAAATTGTTTCATCTGACCCAATTAAAAAAATTTTGAAAGAGTCAAGTTGGAAAATTTAATCATATTTTATTACCGTATTTCTTGTCTCGGATTGCTGGAGATTGCGTTTCTGGGCTTCTAATTTTCGAAATTTTCCCGGGGGAGGGCCCCCCGGACCCCCCGCCGCGGGCTCACGCCTTCGGCGCTCGCGGTGGCCGGCTTCGCCGGCCACAGCTCCGAGGTCAGTAAAAGGGTTTTTGTGCCAAAATCTTTTTTGTTACTCATAATTTCTTCTCAATAATTGCCCTCACCACGCCCCTGCGACAATCTAGACAGTTGATTTTAATAATAATTATATTATTAAAAGCCTGACGATCCCCGTAGTGGGTGAAAGCGCTAGCTAAGATGAAATTATTAGTTTTTTCTTTCTATAAACTTCATATTTCTATATACTTTTACCTGAGAGTAGAATCTTTTATTTATTCTATTTTAGTTTGAGGCCAAGCGAAATACCAGCTCTTACATAATGCACCTTTAAAGTTATTCATACCTGAATTCAATGAGAAATTCAAGATACGTTATTTTGTCAATGGATAAAAGTTGATAATTCTGTGTGGAAGACTAAATTCCCTTATAATAGTCAAATACAAAAACCTGGAGCCCTGTGATGCGTTTCAATAATTATTTGACCGTGGCATTTAAGATTAAAAATGCATGTCGTTCGTGTGCATGACAAATTACAATAGTTTTCAATAACGCTATAACGCTTGAATATTTAGGAAGCTCGGATGGCTGATAATGTCATTAGAGTGTTGACAATTCATGTTTTATTAGTGCACTACATGTTAAATATGTACATGATCATACCTTTATTTCAGTATTCCTCATTCTTCAACTAAAACGTAAGTTCTCCTGACCCCATAATTGTGAGTTACTTAAGCGTTAGATGAAACGTATTTAATTGAACGTCGAATAGCTCACCTGCATAATAACCAAATATTCGTTTCAAAGCCACTCGCTGTGAGTTAATGGGGCGTTCACACAGGTGAACTATAAAATACTTTAATTGTTTTCTCAAAGCTACACTTGTTAGTAATTAGGGGCGCAAGGTAAAATGCATTTTATTTGAATTCAATTAGGCAAAGTTATGTACATTCAAGATGTGGACTTATATAGATTATCTGCTTTTGACACATTCACTATATATAGAAAGTAAATTATAAAGTCGATGTTCTTTAAAAGAAGCTGAGATGTAGATAATAATTCAATCATTTCAATACTCTCAGGAATCCATTTCACATATAATAACAACCTACAAGAATTAAAATCGATTAGTTTTTATGTTACCATCGTTAAATAAATCACATTTCAATATCCAAGAGTTGCAGAAATAAAGCTACGGGATCGCAGATTCGCAAATTAGGAAATATAGAAGATAAACAATTTCGTTTCGTATAATAATCAAATACTCATAAGCTATAAAAAAAAGATCATGGTATACTCTCTACCCGAATTCCCAATAGTGTATTTATGAAGTGAAAAAATAATAGCAGATACAATGATAGGAAAGTGTTGCACGTGTAGGCGTGTGCGCGGGACCCCTCGCGTGTGAATATGGGCTCGTTTCAAAATTAGTGTCCGAAAAATTTTGATTTTTGGACAGATTTGATTCTTCACTGTATAAAAACATGTACGATCGTATTGCTGACCAGGAACTGGCCAGGTTGTTGGATGAAATTAAAAAATCTAATTCACCAAATCGATGCAAGATTCAAAAAACAAGCATGCCAATTTTCATGTCGATCGGACACAAAAGAAGAAGAACAAAAATTAGACGAGTTGCGGTTCTCGTCCAGTTCCTGGTTCAATAAAGGGCGTGATTTAAAACTAATGGATGTGGTTTCAGGGATTTGGAATCCCCTACAATCTACAGTATTCTAAAAGAAACACTAGTCCAAATTGGGTTCAATTTATTTCTGTTTGATTTTTTTTTTACACAGAAAGTTGTATTCCATTCGAAATTGGATTGGGGAACAAAATATTAGACATATGGATCAATTCATCAAGACAGAGAACATTAAATACAAAATTTAAACATTTGAAAAATAAAGCAGTATTCCAAAAGTAACCAGAAGTAGTATTCCGGGGTCCCCAGGAGTGTAAGTATTGTCCGCCTCATGTACGCCATGATTCGTCATATGGTTTTGACTCATACGATATGCCATGAGTACAGTTGCGTGGTGTCCATCCCACACTTGTACTTAACAATGAGTACGATCGCCTGTATCACCTCTTCGGGATTTTAGAATAAAACTATACCATGTGTTAGCCCCGAAATGACATAGTTTGTGTTGAGTGGACGTTAAACCACATTTCTCCCCTTTTCTGTCATATAATGTTTCAAAAGTTCATATTTAGAACATTTCAATATTCTGGGACATTCGTATTCATTTCTAACACATAGCTAGGTGTTATACATGGGTAATGGCAGGCCTCAGATATATACTAACGAATAATAGACACGATTATCTTAGTCCGAAGCTCTTGATAATTGTGGTTCAATTTTTATGAAGGATTGGCTACATTTCCAAAACCCACACCGGCGCCGATTGTCTATGTAGTAATGGATGCCGTGCACGAGACTGGCAATGTTTACTCGTCTAAAACCCATGGAATTCACCCAGCTAACAATATCCGTTTGTAATCTTTCTATGAACCTGCTTATTCGTTCTTCCCTGTTTTTAATCTCACAGACAAAATCATAAAACTCACCAATTTGTCATTAATTGCCTTCTGTGTGTGGCTCATTTGCTTTTTAAAGGATATTTAATTTGGTTAGAGTACCAGAGGTTCTACTGCAGTCGGGAGCCAAATCGATGATTCTCATGTTCGAACACAATAAATCATTTACTGCATACAGCATGGACAAAAATGTCTACTGACGTTCGTCTAGATGTCGAATAAAAAACATATCATTTCATCATTTATTGGTATCATTTTATTTTTTTTTATACAGCCAATTACCCGAATGGATGTCACATCTTTCCTACACGAAGTCTTAAAACTCTTCACAAGCCCAAATTTATTTAAAAGTTCGTGTCTGTTAGAAATGTATCACATTCCCGTATTCAAATACGAAGATGGATTTCAAATTGATTTTAAGAATTCGATTTTTTTAAAATGCAGATGTGATTAATATTTACTTACACATAAATGCGATACGGCAGACAAGTTATGCGGACGTGTCGTTTATATAGACATTTTGTGCATTCTGAACACCAATGCTCGTCAAGAGAAATTAACGGAAACGTCGCGACGTATTTCCGGTGTTGTTTTTCCGTCGCTTAGCTAAAATGTTTATTAAAGAGACCAAGGTCGACTCATCTCGTTGGGTTGTTATATAAAGTGTCTGGATGTTACGTCTGGTTGCTGATTTATGTCATGTTATTAATTAAAGGCCCACTTCCAAGAATCTCAGTAAATCTCCACACAAAGACGAAACAACCAAGATGACAATAATTCATGCATACCAATCTCCGGAAATGACGCCATTTTGAACCTACACTTTTATACAGCTTTAGGTCCATTTTGTATTGTAAAACAATGTGCATTTCAGGCAGTTTAGATAGTTTAAACTAATACATGAGACCAATATTTGTCATGACAAACGCCATTAAACCAGGTGTATTCGTTAAAATCATTACTTGTAATCGTAAAGGTAAAGATAGGCTGGCACTGCCAGGCAGGATACGCCCACATTTTTGAGAGATGGATAGAGAACAAGCAATACCGAAAGTGATTTTTCCTACATCATTAAGTCCTGTATTTCATACTGTATTGGGAGCAGCCATTTTGTTGGTCAGTTCCAGTCTGATATTCATGAAATTCGAAGCCGACAATGATTATGGTTTGATGGTACACAACCTAGAAATGTTACTTTTCGTCAAAATCGGATAAGAATTGTGACCTGTAGGAGTCCACAACCATGATATACCATATTTTTACACTATTCGCGTACAAACGGTGACCATTTCGTCCTGCAATTTTGGTACGATTTTCACGAAATTCGAACTCAACCTTCCTTACGGTGCAACAGTAATATAATCAGAGTTTTTTTTAAAATCAGATAATAATTGTTCGAGAGATAGACAGAGAACAAGCAATACCGAAAGTGATTTTTCCTACAATCAAAGGCCATAATTCATTAAGTTACAATTTGATATGCGCAAATATCGAAAAGAATAAAGATCTTTAGGTTATAAACAAGCATTTCAGGTTTCATCAAAATCGAATTAAAATTGTCACCTCTACAGGGTCCACAACTTTGACATACCATATTTTTACACTGTTCGCATACAAACGGCGTCCATTTTTTCTGGCAATTATGGTCCAATTTTCTCGAAATTCAAACTCAACCTTCCGTAGGGTGTAACGGTGATAGAGTCAAACGTTTTTTCAAATCGGATAATAATTGTGACCTCCAGAGGGACCATAGGCGATTTTTCGGACAATCAGGGGCCATAATTCAGGAAGTTACGATCTGATATGCGCAAATATCGAAAGGAACCAAGATCTTTGGGTTATAACCATGCATTTCAAGTTTCATCAAAATCGAATTAAAATTGTGACCTCTACAGGGTCCACAACCATGATATACAATTTCTTAACAGTATTCGCGTACAAACGGCGGCCATTTTGTATGGCAATTTTGGTCCGATTTTCCCGAAATTCGAACTCAACCTTCCTTACGGTGTAACGGTAATATAATCAACCGTTTTATTAAATCGGATAATAATTGTTACCACCAGAGGTACCACAAGCTAAAATAAGGCGATTTTGCGTATAATCAGGGGCCATAATTCAGGAAGTTACGTTCCGATATGCGCAAATATCGAAAGGAACCAAGATCTTTGGGTTATAACTATGAATTTCAAGTTTCATCAAAATCGAATAAAAAATGTGACTTCTACAGGGTCCACAACCTTGATTGATATACCATTTTTTAACAGTATTCGCGTACAAACGGCGGCCATTTTGTATGGCAATTTTGGTCCGATTTTCCCGAAATTCGAACTCAACCTTCCTTAGGGTGTAACGGTGATATAATCAAACGGTTTTTTAAATCGGATAATAATTGTGACCTCCAGAGGGACCACAAGCTAAAAAGGGTGAATTTTCGGACAATCAGGGGCCATAATTCAGGAAATTACATTCCGATAGGCGCAAATATCGAAAGGAACCAAGATCTTTGGGTTATAAACATGCATGTCAAGTTTCATCAAAATCGGTTCAAAATTGTGACCTCTATAGGGTCCACAAGCTAAAAACGTGATTTTTCGTACAATCAGGGGCCATAATCCATGAAGTTTTCATCCGATACATGCCAATATCGAAAGCAGCCGAGATCTTTTGGGGATAAACCTATATTTCAAGTTTCGTCAAAATCGGATAAGAATTGTGACCTGTAGAGGGTCCACAAACAAATTGTGGACGGACGGACGGACGGACGTCCGGACGGACAGGGGCGACGACAATATACGTCCACGTAAAAATGTGGGCGTATAAAAAGGAATAAATCAGAATACTTCACTAGAATTAAGATAATCATATGTGCGCTTACTTGATTCGATGTATTCACGGGAATTAGTGCGAACTTGATTTGATGTATTCGCCGGAATTAGTACGTACTAGATTTGATGTATTCACTGGAAATAGTCTAATACATGTAGATTAATAGTTATAGATAAGGTTGTTTTCTTTTAATTGAAAGTTAATTTCTAACTTATTTAAAACAAACCCCAAAGTGGTAAATAACTATTGCACTCTTGTAGATTGTTTAGTAAACCTAATCGCGTTATTATTCTGTCCTAAATCGTACATGAAAATAGCCAAATTATCTTGACTACTTTAAGATGTCCGCCCACATGATATCTTAGTATAAATTCAAACACATCGGAAATTACCTAACCGTATCGTGAAGTAGCGTAAAGCAATCCAAACAGTGTAATTTTTAATGCCATATGAAATATACTGAAATATTCTATAGGGAGTGTTTGGACTGTTATCTAACAATCGTCTACCCAATTCTTGGGAATGTACAATCTGGTCAATCTTTGGGATGGAGGTCAATTCATTTACTTACTGGCAAGAATTGGATACGCAATAACGGTCAGGGGCCGGTCGCTCTAAGTAAGTTATTTTAACGATCCGTTAAAGTCCAACAGGTCGTCGTCTTGCTAATTATAACGACTCGTTTATTAACGGTCGGTTAAATTTCTGTTGCTGGAAAGTCGATTATCCGTTAGCTAACGGACTCATTAAAGTTAATTCAAGATAAGATTGTTCATTGACTGAATTTAAAATATTCAAATTCAATGTACATGTATAACAACGTCACAGATGTTAGTATTACAAGAAACTGAAGCGAGAAACACACCTGTAAAGTCTGTTCACAAGACTTGATTATAGACAAAAACCGTATAGAATACTCTAGGAAAAAATATGGGATTTACATTACCGAATTTTGGGGGCATTTTTGTTTCCTAGAGGCTCCCAAAATTCTGTAGAATACTATAGAATTTTATGCTATAAAAACTGGAATACCCACCACCCCTCCTCCATGGCGTAACCCTCTAGAATGTTCTATAGAAAATTACACTGGTAATCTATGAATTTTTGCTACAAACCACTAATGCCACCGTTGAACAGATAACGGAGCCAAACACCTCCACTAAATATAACGGCAAGTTAACGCCACGTTAAAGTAAACAGGACTTCCAGCAATAAACCTTTTCTCCGTTAAAGTAAACGACCGGTTACCTCCATGTTGAGCAACCGGCCCTTGGTCTTCAATATATAATCTTCTAGTTCATGATATAATAGGCTATTATATCTTCTGTTTAATTCGAAGTCTATATAATATTTAATTAGAGACCACTAATTAATATATAAGCTCCAACAAATCCTAGTAATGCAGGTATATAGACCGTAAACAGATTTTTCATCTGATCATTGGTGTCATTTACGGTAAGAAGAACGATGGTTTCAAGCTAAACAAGGATAGGATTTTTTTTTTTGTTAAATTAGCGTTGTTTGGGGAGAATGGTACTTGCACCGTTTAAACATCAAATTCTTCTTTTAACCAGAACGGACTGTGACTAGAGTTGGTATGTTTGTCTGCTCGAGGCTGGAATTTGGCCTTTAATAAGGGCAGAACGAGGGGGGGGGGCGGGCATAGGCATGTTGGAGTTTCAATGCTAATTCTGGTTTTGGCGTTGTGCTACTTCCGGTTAACGGCTCTAGTCATGCACCGCCATGTCAAGCGCAGGTATTTCATATTCTTTAATGTCAAAGTCCCGATGCGCCATTTAGGGGTATAGGAATCATTTACAAATTTGGTGAAAGATAAATCTCCAATTGGAATACTGGTCCAAAAATATTGATTCTTAAATTTCGTTCAGTATTTACAACGATCTATGCTGCTTCGCTATGGAATACGCCCACCGCCATTTTGTTGTCCGCGAAAATATATTTGACAGGCCTGTTTTAAAGCCGATAAAATCCAAGTCTGAACATTATCTAACGTTTTTTTATTGTTATTTTGTTTTCTTAGTCAAATAATCAATTCAAGTACATATTAGTGTGGATTAAGCCTTGAGAAATTTGATATTTTAGCGAAAATTGCCAATGGGCCATCGTTACATTTAAAATCACATTATATGAGATCTGGAAATATACCTGGAAAACATGGTAAGACATGCTGCAACACGTAACTTAAGACAAGAACTGGGATGGTCCAAGGACGATCTGTAGATTAGGAATCTTGTGTGTGGGAAGTAAAGATAGATGTAAACGAAAGCTGCCCACGACTTTTATTTTGTACAGACTACCGTATTGTTTTTAAACAATGGCGAGTGATTAAAACAATAGTTTATGCCTTTCATTCAAGAAGCTGTCTACATAACTGAACTATTTTATACAGAGAAAAGCTGCAGACAATGAAATTAAGAGGTTATCAATTCTTATTAAGGTTTAACGTGGTTACGGAGAGTCTTTCCATAAGAAAATGTGGTTTGGTTCGACAGTTATCAGAATGTACGGAATACGCTAAGACATTTATTGGTAATAATATTAAAACCATAGATATTTGAAATTTTGAAATAATTCTTTTAATAAAGACCGATTAAGTTATACTGTTCAGCTGGATGTTCTAGACACAGCACGTGGGCAAATCTAATGATAATGGCAGCCGACTAACGTCTTCTTTCTTATGACAGTACCATCGTCAGTTGAGCTTTAAAATGTCTATGTATTTCTTTCTTTCATTTCAACATCTATGTCAAGTTAAAGGAGCGAAGTCTCTGACTCAATATCGTCCAAAGTCTTCGGCATTCAAAACACGAATTATTTGTCAATTTAAATCAACATTGATGTTTGCTTTTTTTACCGGTAAAGTATGGGCTTTTGATATCCAATAGTTAAGATAAAATAAACATTTTACGACTGCTACACGAATCGTGTACCATAATGCATTTCAGCCCCAGTTCTACCAAGAGACTCGGGGAACAAGGCTACACAATTGCGCCATATCAAACGTTGTACGTAGACTGGAATAACCAGACACTCGAAATAGCCACTCAATTGAAACGTCTGGCGTATTTCGTCGAACATAACTGATTTGAAATTAGAGTACAAACGAAAACGATTGAATGTAAATCAGATTGTATACATCATTATTACACTACGATATGCGTTGCGACCCATTTGTGTCAATTTCTAGGTCTCAAATATTAGCCATTTAGCTCCTTTAAATATATAGATAACAGGTTAGACTGTACAACTTACAATGCTCAAGCAAAACTTAAGCCCGTGAGTTATCCTTGCGTTGGTAGTGAACAGGACATGAATGGTCAGCCTTCTACATACCATGCTCCAATTTGTTCACACACATACTCAACATTAAATTACATATAGCTGACTAAACAAAAAAGTATTCCAGACGTCACTGCAAATGATTTTTGGCCGCAAACAATGCTCAAGCAAAACTTAAGCCCGTGAGTTATCCTTGCGTTGGTAGTGAACAGGACATGAATGGTCAGCCTTCTACATACCATGCTCCAATTTGTTCACACACATACTCAACATTAAATTACATATAGCTGACTAAACAAAAAAGTATTCCAGACGTCACTGCAAATGATTTTTGGCCGCAAACAGGACGCAAGTAGTGCGGTAGCACGTGCGTCACATCAAACAGCAACGCATTATACCACCTTGACATTTGAACAAATTTTGTCACTGCAATGCTGCGCAAAGCGTCATGGCAAGGCGTGCGGTTTCGGTGGTTCACAGCATCGACTGAAGCCTTGTCTGCACCCCATTCGCGCATTGTACACGCGTAATTTACACACTGACTACGCAATGCGTGACGGAAAGTGAGACGCAATGACACCATACTTGTTTAGGCATAGGTTATGAATTATTCGCGCATTGATCATGTCCGTCGTATCGCAATTTCACTTATTGGTACGAACAGTCGGCAGTGTGCAGTTTGAGATCGCACAGTGTTCTCGCAAGTTGCAAGCACGTTCATGCGCGCTAAATTTTTGATTCTAAAGTCTCTCTCTACGACTAACAAGCAAGTCCACATCCTTCACACATTCTCCCAATCTGTTTCACAGAGAATTACTTACGAATTAACTCTGTAACAGATGAGTGTCCATAGCACGTGCGTTGACTGCAGACGGCGCCAGTCATTGGCTCAACGGCTCGTGCAATGTTTACTTAACACCTAACTGCTTCGGGCAAAATGATGCATTTTACTCATTTTAATACCCATTTACACTAAATAAGAAATATTTTTTAACTACAAATACTTCAAGCGTCTTTATCTATTTTTCTTTTACCTCAAAAAAATGTTTGAGAATTTAATTTGTCGGAGTAAAAAAGTTAATATGCCGTACTCATTAAGCGTCGTCGATGTCATGCTTATCAGTGATTGTAGCGGCCAAGCGAATATTCACTGCGGGATCAGTTTGACATTCTCCACGCTCGTTCTCGAAGACTTTTATCATTGACATGCCAAAGTGCGTACCATTTAGGCAAGCATCTGTGATGGGAGGCACATCGGGTTACGCCCTTGTTTGGGTTAGACTTTAGTTTAACGGCGCAAACTATGATGCGCACTGCACCGCATTGGATATGCTTAGTCCCTATTTACGATTAACTAACAAATGTTTTAAAGATAAACAAATGTTTTAAAGGTAAACAAACAAACATATTAATCTGATATGGTTTTTGTAGCCGCGATCAATAAAAAGATAGAGATCGTAACACTGGGTGCGTACAAAAAAATGATTCTGGACTTGATTATCGTTTTGAAGGAGTTGTAAAGTTGAAATAAAACATATATACAGGTCAATTTGCTCCTCCACCAATAAAATGAAAGGCAGCCATTGCCTTCGTCATTTTTATAAACATAACGCTAACGCTACAATATACGTCCACATTCCTGCTTTGATTGATATGGTACTTTGTCAAGAAGGCTAGGCGTTGAGGGTCGTACACCAACATCAATAGTTGCCGTCCTTAGAGTATAAGGAATAAGTATACCAAGATAATCCATACAGAATTGTGCCTTCATAACGCTAAAGGCAAAACAAAAAGTGGGCGTGGCTCTGTCCCTGGGGGTCGGGACATTCATCAAAATCAATAGTGGACGCCCTCAGGCTATAAGGAATACATAAGCCAAGTATCAAGCTGATTCATTCAGAATTGCGGCCTGTAAACGACAAACACAAAAATTGGGCGTGTCTTGCCTGTGTGAGTCGGGATATACAGTTGATGTCCTTAGGCTATGTGGAATACATATCCCAAGTTTAAAGACGATCAATTAAGAATCGTGGCCTGTAGACAACACACACAGACACGAAGTAAAAATGGGCATGGCTCTGCCCCTGGGGGGGGGGGGTAGGAAATCACCAAAAACAATAGGGGTCATCTTTAGGGTATAAGGAATAGGTTTGTAAAGTTTTAAAAGGATCTGTTAAGAATTGCATCCTGTAGGCGAACACAAGACACAAAAGCATTGGGCGTGGCTCTGTCCCAGGGGGTCTGGCATGCACCAAAAATAATAGTGGTCAGCCTTAGGGTATAAGGAATAAGTATAAAAAAAAGTTTTCAAGACGATCGATTAAGAATAATAATTGTGGCCTGTAGGTGACACACAGACAAAAAGAAAAAATGGGCGTGGCTCTGCCCCTGGGGGTCGGGCATGCACCAAAAACAATAGAGATCTTTCTTAGGGTATAAGGAATACGTATACAAAGTTTGAAGAAAATCCAGTAAGAATTGCGCCCTGTAGGCGACACAAAGACACACGAAAAGAAAATGGGCGTGGCTCTGCCCCTGGGGGTTGGGCATGCACCCCCAAATGATAGGGTTGTTCCTTAAGGTACAAAGAATATGTATGCAAAGTTTCGAGATTATAAGTTAAGAAATGTGGCCTGTAGACGACAAACAAACAAATACTAAAAATGGGCGTGGCTCTGCCCCTGGGGGTTGGGCATGCACCCCAAACGATAGGGATCATCCTTAGAGTATAAAGAGTAAGTATGCAAATTTTGAAGAAAATCCAGCAAGAATTGCGCCCTGTAGGCGACACAAAGACACACAAAAGAAAATGGGCGTGGCTCTGACCCTGGGGGTTGGGCATGCACCCCAAACGATAGGGATGTTCCTTAGGCTACAAAGAATGTGTATGCAAAGTTTCAAAATTATAAGTTAAGAAATGTGGCCAGTAGACGACAAACAAACACATACTAGAAATGGGCGTGGCTCTGCCCCTGTGGGCGGGCATGCACCAAAAACAATAGAGATCTTCCTTAGGGTATAAGGAATACGTATACAAAGTTTGAAGAAAATCCAGTAAGAATTGCGCCCTGTAGGCGACACAAAGACATACGAAAAGAAAATGGGCGTGGCTCTGCCCCTGGGGGTTGGGCATGCACCCCCAAATGATAGGGTTGTTCCTTAAGGTACAAAGAATATGTATGCAAAGTTTCGAGATTATAAGTTAAGAAATGTGGCCTGTAAACGACAAACAAACAAATACTAAAAATGGGCGTGGCTCTGCCCCTGGGGGTCGGGCATGCACCAAAAACAATAGGGATCTTCCTTGGAGTATAAGGAATAAGTATACCAAGTTTGAAGAAAATCCATTAAGAATTGCGCCCTGTAGGCGAACCACAGACACACACACACACACACACACACACACATACACACACACACACAGACAGGGGCGACGGCATAATACGTTCACATTATGAATGTGGACGTATAAAAATGATTTCGGCCAATCATTTATCAGCTGGGCTAAAACATCGAGTTCCGGAAAACAGCGAGTGATTTTATCAACTGACGATATACTTTGTTGGCATAATAGTTAATTGATTGTTGGCATTTGATTGTTAACTTAATATAGTTAATTGATTGTTTGCATATAGTAAATTGGTTGTTGGCATATTAATTGATTGTTTGCATATAGTCATTAGATTGTTTCATATAGTTATTAGATTGTTAGCATATAGTTCATTGATTATTAGCATACAGTCCATTGATTGTTAGTATATGGTCCATTGATTGTTGGCATATAGTTAATACTTGATTGTTGGCATAATGATTGATTATAAAACTGATTAGTATTGAAGATAATCTGTAGTTTAACAAAAGTTGCTCAACTGAGCGAGGCGATATTCTTTGCCTTTTTTCAGGAAAACCATTTATGTGATATTTTTGTAAATCCAGTCCCTTTAAAATAATAAAAACAAAATACCCGAATTTCGCCCATTTTTATTCCATTTAAATACTTTTTTTTAAATTACTTGTTGAAACAAGAGATCAACACAACAAATAAGATAATGAATAACATTGACGTAAACCATATATCTACAATATTTATGGCTAAATACAGTTGATGACATCAATTGTTACCAGCATGGAATAATCGATGTTCCAAGTTTCAAATTTAATGTAGTCCATTGGGTTCATATTTCCATCGATACAACAAACAAAGTGATTATATTTTTGTACAATTACACCTAACGGACACCAAAAATCGTGACAAAAATCAATGATTAAATTCTGGAACGATCAGATATGAGAAATGAATACTCCAGTAACAACTGGAATAAGAAATTAAAATCCTATTTATTTTTTTGAAATCTATATGAAATGTAGTACAGACCAGAAAAAAAGACAACTTGAATGGGCGAAACTCTATGTAATTGGATACATTTTTTTATAAAATAGTTAGATATTTCTCTAATTAGCGACAATACATGACAGCTAATTAGTACTTCACGGGCCTTTTAGGTACAATTTCTATTTGTTTAATGTATAGATGCTCAGTACCTCAATACTGGTGCTATGTATATTGTGGTAAATTATAGCGAATATTTGCGAACAGGCAACGCAAATGTAAAATGGAAAGAGCAACTCAAATCGAGTTACGAACCCCTTATAGTAAATTTGTAGACCGTTTCTAAACGACACATTATTTCGAGCGGAAACTTTAATACAAAGAAGGCTATAATATGCACATTTGGAGCTTCATAGCATACTTAAATCAAGTTAAGAGACCCAAGTGAAAACGAAAGCTAGTTTCAGATCATGTATCACTAGTATCTATAGTCCATCGACCGAAAAATAGAGATTTCAATTTTCGATATCTTGACCACTGTGACTCGCATTAAAGTGAACTTTACAATTGCAAAAGTCTTTACTAACACCGAGATATAATCCAATACGAATTCAATGGAAATGAAATATATTAAAATGGGGTTTAACACCAATGAAGACGGAATACGCAATGCAGTGTGCTATTTTGCCAGGAAAGTGGTGCTAATGCATACACGAAGCAAAAACACCAGAATGTGAATCACTAGTTTGATTAGTCGATAAACAACAATTGCCTGTATTATTTGTCTGTATTATCCACGATTAATGAGCTAATAATCTACTATTGCGTTTGGAATATGAAGACCCAGTTACTTCTTGCCAGTTTGATTAGTATTTTAGAATATGTTTATTCCACATTTTCCAACGGTGTACATTGTATGACCATCCAATGACTTTCCATTCTGTAAATAGATGGTTGTTTTCGTTGAGAGTTGTGCAAATCGTTTCCGTCGTTTTGATATTCAAAGTGTGGCCATTAACCGATCTTGGCGATAGGGTGATCATTATTTAAGTCAGCCAGGTTGGTCTGTTACCTTAAACAATTGATATTAGAAAATACACAGTCCATGGTAAATGGACCTCGTGAATAGCTGGGGGGGGGGATTTTGTCGGGGACATCCGTCATATGAAAGACACCAGGCGTTGGAGGCGAAAGCTTGGGAGTTTACGGGTTCTCAGCCTGTGCTCATAGGTTATCGATTTAATTAATGATATAATGCTTGGATTAGGTCGTGCAAAGTAGATAGTGTCCGGACAATGATGCGGCTTTAAAAGACTGAATGGAGATTAATCCGTCCGTATAGGTTTATTATCTTAAACAAAAATGCATTAAAAATAAACAGTGGAAATAATCTGTATTAAAAAGTTCAATAAACGATTAAGATCATTTGAAACCCTTGGGTACTCATTTTATCAACATGATAAAAGGTTTAATTCTTAAAGGAATCGCAATGTGGCGTATGATTAAAGGATAAGAGCGGTGGGAACACACGGGTTATGAGAAAACAGACCATGAACTCATTTTCCACGTACAATATTGACAGTGGCGGTAAAATAAGTCAAGAATTGGTAGAACTTTAAAGAAAATGCGCCAATAACCTTCTCAAATAGAACTGTATGGACACAGCGGTATGAAATGTTACAACTGACTCTTCATCTCAAAGACAGATAGCTGTGAGGTCGATTATTCATTCGTTAGAAGTAGAAAAAGAAAAGAGGAACGTTTTGTACATCGAGCTCTAAAGGAAATTGCGGTTACCACCTCAAACAGACTCTGGAATTTAAGAACACCTCTACAACCCCCAAAGGAAGTCATTGATACACCAAGGTTGCGAATCATTAGATGTAACCAGAAAAGCATCCAAGCTCGTTCTACACGAAGAATGAAAATTTCTGGAACCCTCTCAAGAGACAAAATGGAGTTTCGTTGTACTATTCATTGATGGGTGGGTTTACGTACACGCCAATCTGTACAATGGTGGAGGACTTCCAGTTTTAGTCCCACTTCAAATACTAGTCTAAACCTTTTGGACAAGTTTGAACCGAACTTGTTTTTTTTCTCGACCCACGTCTGAATTTGTGCTAGAGACATTCTCACAGTTTACATGCCAAAGAGTTTGATATGTGCCCACATTAGGAAGACAATGTATGTTAAGTAAGAACGGTGTAACGAGAATGGGTTAAGTCTAAGCTGCGATTGTCGCCAAACAACAGTCTTAATCTGAATTACCCGATTGAAGATTAGACAGGTATTAAATCAGATTAGTGGCATTCAGCTAATTGTTCAACTTATAATAATCCCCCCCAGAAGAATCGTGGATATTTACAAGATACCAAACAAACCGTACAATACTACATTATTTTGTACTGAATGGTGATGAAACATAAAGAAATAGTTATAAGGGTATCAAATAATAATTTATACCGTTAAGAAGCTTGGCACGTTAATACCGCTTAATTAAAAACTTAATCTCTGTAAAATAAAAGGATTATAGTCTAAACCAAAAGAAACCAATGTTTACAAAAAATTACTTTTAACGTTGTCAGCAAAATGAAATGAGGGTTTAAGTACTGCGATGTGAGCAAAACTTAATGCACTTTACGGTGATTTACCTAAAATCTTTTAATGGACTTTTTAAATCTAATTGAATCCACATCAGGAGATTATCTATCGTTGACATTTTGATTTTGTTTTCTTATTCAAACGGTAAATAATCAATATGAGTACATTTGAGTGGATTAAGACGTGAAAAATATGAGATGTCCGAATAATGCAAATGACGATTTACAAATCTGCGCTAAGCTTGTTCAACACATTTCTGTACATACGTTAAAACCATAGATACTGTAACTGTGTATACTGTTTATATACCAGGTTAAGAAGGTGATGCTGACACTGTAAATTAAATAAATTAAAAACCCGTTCAATAAGTAAACAATGCACCATATTACTTTCAATCTAATAGGAAGACGAAGGACAATAGCTATAAGATTACACAATGTAAAAAAGAGAAGATTTTTAATCACATTAGAAAGACGGAAGTCAATAGCTTGAATCCTATTACGAAAAAAAAATCTGAAAATTGTTGAACGCCAACGTTTTTTCGCCCTGAACAATGAACAATCATTTGGGTGTTTTTTCCTGAAAATACAATTTGCACCTGGCAAAATCATTGTTTGGAAGGAAAAAAGGAAATGGAATAAATGCCATTTAGCCGGGAGATATTCCATGTCACTGTTAACGTACTAGCGGGTTACACATATTCTTTTCTTTTTTCCAAATTATACGAAAGTACGTAGAAAATATTACAACATTATGTAAAAGAAGAGGACACTTTCTCCAATTTTTCTAAACTCAAGACATTAAATTGACCGGTAGTAAGTGGACATTTCAAATGAAAAAGAAGCCACTTGCTTCGGGGGGTGGCGTTGTCACTATGTTGGCCGGAAAAGTTCACGGGGGATACTAGATTGAACATTCCGGAAATGAAATCTCTTATTTCCAAAACGACGACATTCGAGTGAAATATTATCTCAGCCATCCAAAACCGTCCGTATATGTGGCTTTGACTCACATCACCTCAGTTGTATGGATGGAGAGACAATCGAGCCCCCCCTTTTGTCATTGGTGTACGACAGCCTAGAATGGAACAACGTCTAGTCGTTTGCATGGGCAGAAACCCCGGGGGTTTCTTGGACGCACAGAAAAGAAGGCTTTTAAACATCTTGAAGGCAGAAACACCATTGTGCCACTATCGGTTAAAATAACACCCAAAGCAGACGACAGAAAAGAAATACCCACTACATTGTAAAAGCTGCAACAGGTGAATTATATGAACACAAAAATAGTTTTACGGGAAGCATTCGTGACTTAATGTTCGACTAGTTTCACTAGCTTGTTGTTCTGTCAATTCGACGTTGTGGACTGGCAAAAAGGGAGATAATTATATAAAGAACATAGATAGTGGTTTTGGTGTTACCGGAACAAATATCACCATGGCTTCCATTTATCCCGCTTCGATAATTTGATGACGTACGGCTAGAGAAGAAATGCCTTGAATTCGTGTGTTTTGCATAACATTTGTGGGGCTTTCAATCTTAAGCCAAAGAGAAAAAAAAAGATTTTGTGAAAATTAAACTCGTACTATAATGCATCTTCCTTTTGACCTCGACAGTAGACTTCTGATCCCACGAAGTTATTAATACTACCCTATTGAGGCTCTTGCTGTGAAAAAAAGGTAGAAATCAGTAGATATGGAATGTAGAGGCACCCAATCTCACAAAAACATGCTGAATTTCAGAAAAAAAACTAACTGGCAATCTATCCGCTTTTTGTCTGCCAGAGCGAGGCAAAGGGCGATTTGTATGTGTTGATCGAATGGATAGCGGTTCTGAAAACACTACAGCTTGTTTCCGGGTTACGTTAAACCCCATCTCCCAACTGCCAGTGTAAATAAGCATATACTGATACATTTTTATGTATACAATGTGCCAATGTACAGCGTGTCATTATTGTTTATTACCTACATGGGACGTTGGTTAGTAAATTTATCTTTGAATTGGTTCATTTGCAAAACAACAAACAAAAGAAAAGTGAACAACCTTGGGCATCATTTCTTTTCTACTAACACATCTTTGTATTCCATGTGAAAGCAGAAAACTAGTTATGGCTTCTTTATTAACATGCGGGCTGTTGTCAAATTATTTTGTTGTGTGGTGCCAACTATATCCGTGTTGAACAATTTAAATGTTATTAGAAACTGTATCTCAATGAACATAATAACGCCTTTAATCAAGGGAATGGGAATGACATTCTTCCTGACTAACCTAACCATATGACGAACTAGCCGCTCAACCTATGACTGATCTGACAATCAAGTCCCAAGGCAACCTTTGTCTGCGATATCACCGTAAGTGTCAGCGCACGTAAACCCAAAGCTCACAAGAAGACGATATGGCGTGACTAGCTAAAGTTAAAAGTGGTATCCGATGGGGTGGAATGCGGGCATATATGAAGGTGGGTGGTGTGTTTCATTGTTGGTAACATTATAGATGACGTCAAAAATATTTCTTAATCTCGTGTTAAGATTCTCTTCATGACCTACTGGAAATACCCCCTAAAATCGGACACCAATGTATCCGGAAATGCGAAATAACCGTAAGTGCCGTCTTTATGTGCTGACACTTTATATTTGTGTTATAAGAATAGGAATGACTCGCCAACTTCATAGCTAAATAATTATAGAGTACAAGAATGCGAATGTCTGAGCATAATGGCTTTGATTTAGGGTTTCTGAAAGCCGGTGAAAGATCCGACGAAATAAATAACAGTCCTCAGAAAGTTGTGAAGTACCATGCAAACATGTATTACTTTATGTGTATACTTCCAGGAATACTAATTATAAGGCAGCGATGCAATGGAATAATAATGATCATCATTATCTCCACACAACATTAATTGTCATGGTTTTATGCCTTACGTTTTCATCAACTAATTTTACAGAGCGTGTTATAAGCAATGATGTCACGGCGGATATGACAATAGCTTACATTTTGATTCACTTAAGACAATTTGAATTGTATGCTATATATATGTTTACTGTTTATTAGAAGTTTTACTGTCCAACTCGACTGCACAGCCTATAATTGTATTTCAAATGTTTTAAATATAAATACGTTCATTTAATATATTTGAAAATCTATTTCTCCCGTTAAAAGGCAACGCCTAGTAACTCACTTTTTCTTTTTATCAAAATTGTGTTAGGACCAAATTACTAGAGCATGTGCTTTCTGTTGTTGTACTAGATATTCCAATCTTTTGATTTTGTAAGCAGTTACACCCATGACAACCTAGCAACTTCGCTCATTTGCGTAGTATGCCACGGAAAACCCTATTAACTCAAAAGTAAAATCAATGGATAGGCCGGGGGTTAATATTCATTCATTACGTTTTCCTTTGTTTTCTCAAAATAAGAAAAAAGTGAGTTACTAGGCGTTGCCTATGGACGAGACGGAACATTTGTAATGTTATGATCGCCAGCAACCTAAGAAAGGAATTCTCGTATTAAATTTAGGATGACCATTCCCGTCACCCATTGTGAAAAGGCAGGGGTCTTGGGTGAAAAACACTCCCATATAAAGAATTTACAAATCCTACAGAGGCATTATCACTTTCAATACGAAAATAAATTTGACCATTAAACTTGTATAATTATAAAAAGAGTAAAAGCGCTAGTCTACTTAAAACATCTTAAAGCATTCGTTTCTCAGTAATGAATTAACAAACTTGTCTCAAATTTGAACCTCTCGGGGGAAAAATACAAATGCTTATTTAATAAGATCCACTCTTTATCTTTGAATCCTGTGATTTGGTCAATTTTGAAGCCCAACAACCAAGACCTTGGACCTTTTCTGAAGAACGCAATACTTATTACACAAGCGACATTCGCCGCTATTACGCCCGCTTTATAATAAATAAATTAACCAGCAAACCATTATCCCAGAAAAATATTAGACATATTAGTGAGGTATTAGGTATGATTAGATAGAGAGCTGGCAATTCTCGTTATAATAGATAGAAAATGAATATGCTGAAAAAGTCAGTCAAATTGCCTCACTCTGAGTCGAGATATTGGCGATTCAATTTTGGGCTAGCCTCGTTTCTAGCCTCCTTCATCGAGTCTCTTGATAGAACTTGGGTTGAAAGCATTATGGTACACGATTCATGTACCAATGGTAAAATGTTTATTTTGTCTTAAACATTGAATATCAGAAGCCCGTCGTTTTTCCGTAAGATCACATCATCAATTTTGATTTAAATCGACAATGTCTTCAATGTTGAAGATTTTGGATGATATTGAGTTAGAGACTTAGCTACTTTAACATATTTGAATTTTAAGTTGGTCTATATGAAACTTTTAAACATATTTTCAAATATTTAATTCCCATTGCTCTCTATATTCTATGTACACAAAATAAACTCTGATATGAATGATACAAATGCTGTAATTGAAAAGTGCGCTTAAACAGTTTCTTCAGAAATTCATACGCGTTTTCAATTTACAAGGGTTTACTTAACTTGCGTTTTTACAATCGTATTGGCTGTATCCAAGAAAATTTTAATCTTTTGCCGCCACAATGTGAAAATAACCATAAATTAACTTCTCATAAATTGGATTATGTCTGCAGCGGCGATTTTAAAAGTTAAAAAGAGAAAGATAAAAATAAATAAAAAAACTACTTACAATTGAATTTGTTTGTTCCAAAGTTTCGTATCTCAGTTGCTGTGCACCCTCTTTTCTCGTGTTCAAAAAGTAGTATCGTTGTAATAAGTTTAAATTTATTTTCAAAAAAGATAATTCTTAAGTATTAGTTACTTCTAGTGTTGAGTATTGTCACTGACTGAAGATTGTATAAATGTTAAAGTATATAGCAAGTCAACAAGCATCCATTCTTTCCGCCCACACTGATAGATAACTCTGTCCAATACACCAATATCACTACACCCTCTCGCGCTACTTATTAACAACGTCACAGCACGTGCACCAATCAATACATTCATGATAAGTTAGCACAATTTACTGATAGGTCTATTTCCGATGATAGAATTTTATATAAATCTGACAAAAGGTCTTATGTTTTAAGCAGCAGCACTATTATATTTAACGAAAGACTAATTCGAACAATAACGTGCAGAAATTAGCTGAAAATTAGCATTTGACTCACGACCTGGAATCTACAGATTTCGAGTCTCAGTGGAAATTAATTGAAAACTTAGGGTATGTTTTTTCTTCAAAGCCGTGTAACATAGAAAAATATTCAAGCAAGTCAATGTGATGGGGAATTTAATTAGTGATGATTTCTCATTAAAAAGTTTGTTAAAGAGTCATTGTCACTCTCACCTAGAACATAACTGTAATTAATTTGGATGCATGCCGTATTAAAAATAACAGTTTACACTCTCCTCGGCGATGGCATGGCAGATATGTTTAAATCGCGGCCCACGATCTCATTGTGTAGTAAAATCAAAACTTGTAAACACTTCAAAAGTGGCTATGCCTCTTTAAATAATCGTACATGTCACAGAACACAATGATGACATTGTTACAGTTAAAGCCCATGGGACTGACAGGGACAGTTTCTTTCTGTTCGTCAAGTTCGTTGTTTTTGTTGAGTATCCTTTGGGTGTACAAATTCGGGGAAGCGTAGACGGAATTTTAAAAAAATCAATCATATTATGCTAGCAACAAAATGCTAGAAGCATTTCCTTTTATTCATTGCTTATAGTAATGGTTATAGTAGTTATAGTAATAGTTATAGTAATCGTTATAGTAGTTATAGTAATCGTTATAGTAATCGCTATAGTAGTTATAGTAATCGCGATAGTAGTCTTTAAACTAGTGGGAGGTGCGGTGGCTTAGTGAGTAGGATGCTTTCTCACTAACAAGGGGTCTGTGGTTCGATACTAGCATTGGCCAATTCCCCAGCATTATTCAGCGTGTCGGTGGGCGAGTGATAGGTGGTGTATCTAAACATTCGGATCAGACTAAAACTGAGGACCCGTGTATGGCGTGCACGTAAAAGAACCCGTGACAGTTAAAAATTTAACTCATAGCCTCCTTCATTAACCCAGTTTGTGCAAAAAAAGTAGGTCGTTAAAAAATCATTTTATTTTATATTAATAATCCATTTTATAGTAGTTATAATAATCGTTAAAGTTGGCGGTTTTTAATGAACTACATTGTTCACGTGTCTTGACTAGGTCTTATTAATGTCGAATGATTCTGCTGAGGGTGACAGTCATTTTTCTTCCAATCACTTTGACGATTACATTAATTTGTCATATTGTTTGAGGTTACATATTTTAGTTATTAATTTAATACCTAGCTGATTTTTGTTTCGTTTATTGAGGAAAGGATAGGATGATCTTGGTGTCTTTCCCTGGGGTTTTTTTTTTGGGGGGGGGGGGCAAACTACACATTAAGATCATTAAAAATTATGTTGGCTTATTATGTCAAAGATGGACACCAATACCTCCAAATGACAGCAAGTCCATAACTATTGACCCAAATTTGAAGTTGAAAGAAATTTTAGGAGAAGATGTGTGCAACGAGTTGCTCTTTGTACACGTCCACTCAGGTTGTGATTCAACTTGAAGGATTTTAGGCACCGGAAAAAAGTTCACTTTCCGGTAATGAGTGAAATCTGGTGCATGCAGCATTCAAAAACAAATTTCAAGAGGACATGCCAGATCTTGACAAACACCTGATGGTTGATTTCTTTGGTCGCAAGTCAAATGATACGCTATAATCACTGGGCCATATCATTTTCACCAAGAAAGTTGCAACTGCTGAAGCATCTGTCATTCCTTAACGGCTTCTCCCAACATCACCTGCCACAAGATTTCATAGCCAACGTGTGTGCTTTCAAATTATGTTATGAGCGGGGATTGCAAATGAAATGAATCCAGCTGAATAGGGATTGAAGCAGGGAAATCATCAATGAATTCCCATTATGACCCCGAAACAATGCTGTGTCTGGTAAACTTTTGAAAATTATCCACTGCAACTGTTGGGGGATGCAAATCCTCTCGATGCAGCTGCAGAAACCAAGGACTGCCATACACTGTTGTATGTGGCCCTTGTTAAACTGAAAATTATGACACTTCAAACACTAAAGAGGTCGATACTGAGGAGGTGGATGACACTCAAAACTGAACGCTCCGAAACTTATTCTTCGGACAGGGGTATTTGTGTATTAGGCGATAGTGGACACCTAGTGGTCACAAATTCAATTTTGTAATGATTGAACAGCTCAGTGACATCCAAAGTTGTCTTAACGTGTTCCTTGCACCAAAACAAAAATCCTCAGTCAGGATAGACATCAATATCCTCAAATTTGAGTTAATAGTTTTGGACTTGCGGTCATTTGAAGGTGTTGGTATGATCATTAAGACGTTTCGTTGGCCATCTTTGGCGCCATCTTGGAAATAAACTTCTCCGCTGGGTCCTTCTTTGGTAACATTCTTGTATGATACACTAAACCCTGCCAGAATCAATTGAGAAACCCTTTGTAGTAATGTTTGGGGGTTAAATTGTATTTTGACCTGGCTATATGGCTTTTGTTGGGTAAAGGAAAATCCAACAGAACATATATTTGTTATTTTGACGAGCCAGACATGGGAGTGTGAATAATTCGGCTTGTTAGATTAATCTATTTCAATACTTTATATTCACCTAAATTAAAGAGGCAGTTGTTAAATAACATATTTGTCCAACACAAAACAATATTATGCCATTAATGACCCCGTCGGCTGACCTGAAGTTTTTATTCTAGACATATACCTATTCCATACTTACGATATCATTCTGAAAACACAAACTTTCTGAAAGCGATATAGTTGTGTGGACGTAATAGCTTTGGAAATGATAAATGGAGATCTGAACGACAACATTGTGTGCGATGGTAACAATAATATTCTATTTCTAATAGAAAGAATCAGGTCTGTCACTTACTTTCGTGCCATCGTTTCAGAAGACATTCTTTTATTAAACCGAAAAGGTACGATGAAAGGGGTACATCTCTTTGACTGGATGTATTTTTCTGTTTGTTGATATTTAATGCTTCATGTAGCGGTTATTGCTCCTGTCATTAGAGAATATCAACCTTTATGCTAGATTAGTAATATATGTATTTCTCACTATTGGGCGTCCACATTGCTGTTGTTATATATGAGATAAAATTAAACAAATTCTAAATATATTTTCACGTATATTAGATCCTTAATCATGATTTGAATATTGATGAAGTGACGCAAATATAGGAAATTAGTTATGTTATTGCTTATTTTCAGCTCTCCGTTGATTCCCGTTAAAGTTTCTTTTTAAACAATATTTTATTCAGGATATCTGAATGGATTTTGGAGAACAGGCTTAGCCTTTGTGAAACTTCTCTCCCTAGATATAATATACATACATAGTAACAAATACACAGTTAAAATGACAAACACATACATAGTGTAAATGCATATATAATGAGATGGGTGGTTACATTGTGACGTAAATTTAAATTAATATTGTAAATTAAACTGCTAATGAGAAAGATTAAAATCTGTTTGACATATCCATAAACTTCTGGACTTGAATGAAGATATTGTTGTTTATATCGGTACAGGGGGTTGAGGAGGACCCCAACAGGAGACTGTTAGTGATTTTGAGATCGTATTGTAGTTTGTCTATGGTTTCTTTTCGTGCATTTGAATATAAAGAGCCTTGCAAGTGGGGGTATGGATCAGGATCTTCAAATCGGGGCTGTCAGCAACATGTCTGAGGTATTTATGTAGGTTAGAACATCGAAGTCTAAGTTTACAACGGATTATCTGGAGTTTCTGCTGACCGTTATGGTAAAAAGATGGAATTTTTATTTCTGATTTGGAGAGATGATCGCCGAGAACTTCTACTTTGTCTGCGTTTTGAAATGAATATGTTGTTATATGAGACCGTGAGATGATATTAGTGCAAAACCAATGAATATCGACGACACTCCCACCTCCGTATTGCACTGTAGAAATAAAAACCACTATTTGTTCGTCACAAAATGGCCCAAGTATTATTTTGACATTAAATTTCATTCCATAATAGCATTTAGATATTGGTGAATCCTCGATGGAATAAAATATTATCTTCTAGTAATTAATTCGACACCATAGAAGAAAAGTATTTCCGAACTCTGCAGCTTTAAAAAAAATCTTAAAAAATGTAATTTAAGAGCCATTAACAACGATTGTAGAACATAAATATTTAGTATTACACAATGGCGCGTATATAGACACCACAAACATCGTGAATATAGGATTGGATTTGCCATGTTTTAGTATATATCTAAAGCAGGTGTCTGTTGAAAACAATTTAGTTAAATGTTTCTCGGGATGTGTTTGTGTGTGAGGTGGTGGGTGGGTAGGTGGTTGAATTGTTTAACGGGTGTGCTTTATATCATCGGTATGTCACTGAGTCAATTGATATGGCTTCGATTCTCTGGTTGTGTGTCTGTCCCCGGCTGTCCTCCCACTGCTAAAGGTCCCCGACGCGCAAGCAAATTGTTGAAATGAAATTTAACCATTATGTTAAACATGACCTATTATAGTTTGTGTGGAGTGGACGTTATACTTCAATTCCGTCTCTTCTTCACGGTGAAGTAATATCACATAAAAAGTGTATATTACACAGGTAATAATTGTTTGTACTAAAGACTGAAATACAATTTGATATCTCTCCATATTAGTCCATTCCAATCAATATTGATGTCTTTATCGTACCGTAAATATATCCGTAATAATGACGCAATGAACATATTCAAATCATTAAACTACGTCGTGTACACTAGTAGTAAGTGCAGGGGGACTCTCGAACGCCATTTGTAATGAGATATCTTGATAAACGAGACAGCATGTCATTGAGTAAATGAAATGGCAAATCCTACTGGACTAACAAGACTCGACTGTCATTCAATTTGAATTGCACACGTAATTGATTAGAAAATGAATGTAAATATATTTATTTACATGTACACTCATATCACATTAGGGGGTCACGGTGGTTAAGTGGATAAGACGCTGGTTCGATAGCCTGAAGGTCGGGTGTTTGATCCCTGCATTGGCCGAGAAAGTTCATCTCGATTTTCCGGCGTGATGCATAAGGAGGGCATGGCAATGGGACGAAAAACCCGAGGTCCCGTGTACAAAAAAAGATCCCTTGACGGTTGGAATTCGATATAAGGGCAAAATCTCCCTCATAGCACACTGTATGGCGTATGCCCGTCTTCCATTAGCCCAGGTTAGGTGCAAAAAGGTAGGACGTTAAACCCCATTTCATTTCATTTCATATCACATTAATGATGTGCTTTTTAGTCCATTTTCGTTCATTTTGGCTTAAAAAGAATAGATTTAACTCCTTTGAATGTTATAATTGCTATACAAAAAGACCAATTTATCTATATATGTTTGCTTCCGATGAAGTCTACCAATAATGACAATAATACCCACAGGAGTTTCAAAGACTTAAGAGGTTTGATATGTATATGAGTGGGTAACACGTCGACGGAGCCAGCTTCTATTAAAACAAGCCGAAATGTAGCACATTCTCCTTTATTCACTCATATGAATTCATGAGGTTCATTATAAGTATAACTTGGTTGATCTGTATGTGACTGGATTAGCATCAACATGATTACATTTAACACCAAAACTGTAATACCAAAGTCTTATACAAATGCGACATTAGCAATACGTCTGAATGCTCTTCACCAACCAGGCTAACGAAAACACGCATGTATGCCATTAGAATGCTATAAGGGAAATTTAGCCCGAACAACGACATTCCCACACACTCTTCGAATTCCAATTATCACGCAAAAAAATGGCGGGATCCGGTTTTTCGTTTCATCCGAACGACCAGGCATCGTTTATTTGCTCGATATATCAATGACAAAGGAAGTCATGCTGGATAATCCTTAGGAGCTTTCTCCGCCAACATGTGGTCAGTGTCGCAGAAACGAAAATGAATTTTGTATTCGATTAAATCAGGCTAAACGTTTTTGAAATTCGGACAGTGTCTAGCACTATCTGGTTTCATGTAAAAGAAAGGAAAACTAGATCAATTGAAAATGTTTGAATTGACCCAGAATCATTGGTAGTTGGTTTTTGTTAAATGGTAACCCATGGTTGGTACTCATAATATAGTAGATTCAGGGCGGATTATTCTGAGCTGACTTTTGTACTTTTCAGTTTTCTTCAAAGAAAACAACTCGTTGAATATCATCTATGGATCTTCAACATAAGTCACCGGCTTGTTCCTAAATTAAAGGACAACGAACGTGGCCTAGTATAGGGTTTTCTCCAGACACCCAGGTTGCCCCCTCCACTTGGTCGAGTGGTTAGCTAGTGCGCGCTGTATCATTAAGCCTATCATTGAGTCAAGTGGCGTAGTTTCGACTCCCCAGTTGTTCGTGACAAGGGGTAGGGTCGCCTGTCCAATCTCTTGGGTTTTCATCGTGTCCTCCGGTATCTACTCACTGCTAAAGACCCCTACGCTCAGGTGAATTATTGAAATAAAATTAAACCTCGTTAGTTCCGAAATGACCTAGTTTGCGTCGAGTGGACGTTACCCCCCCCCCCCCTCTCTCTCCCCCCTTCTCGCTCTCTCTCTCTAACGAACCCAATATGCATGCGAATTTTGAAATAAAAAGGGTCCAAATAAACCGGGTTAGTTTCGAGCGGACATGACAGTTTCTTTCTATCATCAAGGAAGAGGTGTTTCGAAACTCTAAAACAACGTCATTTTTGTTTTTAAAGCTATTTATAGTTTACTCTCAACAGATGTTATTTTATAATGTTAAGTTCATACTAATACCATGTTGTAAACAGATTAGTAATGATGGATGTCATGTCTGTATTTTTTATTTGTCAACTTTGATCGTGTTGTGCGGTTAATTTAATACCGCAAGCTGATTGATTTGAAGGTTTTCTCTTATCAACGAATTTAGTTCTACAGGTTTTGGGTTTTTATGAATAGAATTGATTACGTGACCAAAGTTTCGGGGTTTTTTATGAATAGAATTGATTTCATGGCCAAAGTTTGTAAATGTTCCACCTATTTTAGTAATTCCCGAATCTTGAGCTTGTTGATAACTTTCAATACAGAATAATAACACGATTCTATTTTCTGAATTCGCTATTTAAAGTTAACTTGTTGTTTATCATGTTTCTGCAATAACTACTAAGTTTCTTGGCTTTGAATTAAGTAGACTTTTGCTGCTCTATTTGCTGGAATCTAGAGCTCTAAATAAATTGAATTAAGCAAGCTGTACAATCTATATAGAAGTGACAGCAACGAGCACACAGCGGTGACGAATAATAGCGACGCGGAAGGGTAAGTGAATCAAGGAAACGGTAAGTAGGTTTAAGCGGACTAATCCGTGTAATAAGAAAAGCACTATACAGGATCATTACCTACCCCATTTCTTCATCGATCTTAAACCAAGATGGCCGTCAATACAGTTAAACTATTAAACGGAGATTCAAGAACCTTTCTTGTTGACTCTTGAGGCGTTGATCCTTCATCTTGGTTAGATTAGTAACAGCAGGGTCTGGAAAAGCCTCTGAAATTTGCGCGGATTGAACCCCATCGTGTGTCAAAAAACATCAAATGAACCGAGTCTGGTTCACACTTGTCTAAAATAGCGTATCGTCCGGGTGACAGCATGTGTAGGCCTATAGTTTCTAGAAGAAGCGTGTAAGAAAATCACAGCGGTCCTAATATGTACCTTCCTCATCCGCTCGCCCGTAATTGCACTTAAGCATATGAAATAAAAAGTCCCCAAAGGACAACATTAGTATGTTTATAAACACTTCCGGTACTGGTATAAAGAATAAATATGTGTACCCTATCCCCATGAAAGCTACGGGTGTACATAAACAATGATTTTCTAATTAAAAATGAAAGCTGATCTTACGAGACCGGGACCAAATAATCACACGTTACTTCATAAATTCTAAATTGACCACTACCCAGTGATGGCTTATCCATTAGGCGATGCCATGGTCCATGTTTCCGGGATTTAAAGGATCCCCACTTTCCCTTAAATAACTAAAATCAAATTAGAAATACTAATCCTTAAAATTTCCATGCCATACCCATGCAATGACCATATTATATTTCTGGATCAGATTAATGAATCGGAAATAAGGTATTAATAACATTTTTATGACAACATTATGGATGAATTGTGGTCAACCGGGCCTTTTTTAAATGCTTACACGGATGAAATCTGTACTAAAAATGATATGTATTCTCGTGAATCCCAGTGAGAAAACCATCACGTGTATTCTCGTGAATCCCAGTGAGAAAACCCATCACGTGCGCCATAAGCAATCATTATAATCATGGATCCCGTCGTTTGCCTTGGTATCCATTCTCATGACTTTGCTTTACTTCTGTGGCAATAATTGTGGAGGCTTTTATTCTACTCATTCAGAGCCTACACGGCACGTTTTTTCATAGTCAATTCTATCTCAAATCAGAAGGGTCCTCTGGACATCGTGGGCTAATAAAGGTTACTGAAAGAGCTAAATTGAGCATATAAGGTTTTAACAACAGTCAAAATGTTTCATATATAGCCAATATACGGAAATTTTCACGGGCCTATCAGAATGACTACAATATACTTAATGCCAACCTTCAACCTTTTTCCAAGAAAGCAGAAAGAACATCTTTTTTTTCAAATCATTGAACTTATTTCTCGCCGTGATCTAATTTCATGTTTGAGATAAACATGTTAAAAAATCATAAATAATGGTTACGTCAACTAAGACGACGAGAATGTCTTTAACAATGCGACCCAATGAAAAGATTACAAGAGTATTTGGCGACAAGGTAGGCGATCGTTTACTTTAATTAAAGCACTTTGGCACAAATAAGTTCTATAGAGGCTTTTAAGTGGGCTTTTAAAGGGGTATTGTCACTTCGAAAATATTCGTCAGTCAATATAATATAGTCCCAACCTAAGAAAAGCGAAGAAGCGAGCCGGGATGGGAATGGAAAGTATATGTATGAAAACATATAAAAACTAGTCATAAAGACTGAACGACTTTTAGTTATTTGATTGGACAGTTTAAGATTGATTTTAATTCTTAGCCAATAAAAATTGAAGTATCTGCTAAAATTCGGATTTTATCTTTAGTTAAAATTTCGTGAAACAGGGCCCAGATCTTAAGCAAGGTTGACACTTGCACGATTCCGTGGCACGCATTGGCACGACTAGAGTCGGCACGACACCGTCCGATTTGCGCAAACTCGTCGTGCCAATGCGGGAAGTGCGTAAACAATGCGCAAACTATGCGTAAACTCGTCGTGCCAGATCGTGTCAATGTGGACACTGCTGGGCACGACAAAATCGTGGCTAAAAGTCGTGCAAGTGTCAGCCTGGCTTTACACGTCATAACCTCTAGTAGGCGTGCGTGCAAAAGAGACTGCAAGATGTTAGCATGATTACTGGCAAGGAGATTCACACTACGAAAAGCTGGACCTGTTATCAATGCTAAAATAGATGATCGGATGGAAGGCTTGTAGAAGTTGAGCGTTTCAAATCACATCCCAAACCAGAAATTTTGAGTAAGAACAAAACAGAAAACAAGAGACGAACACATCAAAATACACAAATGGCGATGGATTGGACTAAGTTTGAGTCGCCCATATTTATATGTCAGGAGTCTGAGCGAACCTACAATGCTAGAGCCGAACTGAGAACGAATCCCTGGGAAAAGCAAAGAAAATATCTGGTTTGATACTTCTGTTACGACACGAACTGGATATGATCTAATTAAACATGTAATTAATCCCATATGTCATTTACAAACTACTTATCCATGTACAAGCTCCGCGTGAATTCAAAGGAATATGCACTGGCCAGCAATAATACCATGACTTGATAAATAAACAATTCCATATGATCATGAGTCTTATCTATTTTCCTGTTGTCGGAGGCTATATAACCAGGAGTTTGCTTAGAGTTCGGAGACGAACGCGGATGAGGAGACAGTGGAGATGAACAGATACCCGCGAATTGACTCAGCCGAGTAGGGCTCAATGGATGTCTTAATGTACCATGTTAATGATATCGTTTATAATCCTGATGCAGTTTAGTTCCTGTTATAGTTATGTAACTCTTTGATATTATTTTCTGATGTAAATAAACCCTATATGTACGAAACTGATCTCCCGTTATCATTAACATAGCGTTACAGTAAATCTTGCTTAATTCTAATCTAAGTATTGCCAATCTGAAAGCTACATCTGTTTCTTTAAACAAAATTATAATTTCATTTTTCAGAACATGATTGAAGATATCGATGTACAATCACATTACGTGAAATGACGAAATGAATACTGATCTATACAATTAATTACAGTCAATTGTTAAGCCCACATCAAATTCCCTTTTATATTGATAGTCATCTGATTACAATAAATTATCCAATTAACACAGGTTTCTCTCTTACTTTCCAGAATTGGTATCATATTCTTTTTACTCGTATTTCCCTATGAGTAACAGCCAGTATGAATATGGAAGTAAAAGCGATTGGCTGTATTTAAATGGACGAATGTGTATTTATTTTATGTGCATATAATTTAGTATTTAATCCTTTGTTTGTTATTATTTTGAAGATGAAGCATGATCTCGTGAGGTTGTGCATTGTTTTCGTAAGACGTAACGTAAACCGTTTCCGGGCAGAATGGTGTCGTTTACTTATTTTACGCCCTCGCGTACTATTTTATACGCATTTACACTAACGTATTCCTATATACTTCAAACACCTTTATATGTTTCTAATTCTTCAAAAACTTGTTCTAGAATTTAATTTACAGAAGGAAAAAAGTTATTATTGTGAGCTAATTAATTAGCGACCCAATTTAAACATCTGAGACTTGCGGAGTTAGCTACCATTTAATTTTCGTACATTAGTTAAGTACGGTAGCGGCCTAGCGAATATTCACTGCTAATCAGTTTGGAAGCATGGCTTTAGATTAAATATCAAATACGTTCAGCTAAAACCCAACAACTTTTGGTCGTAATAATTGTTGTTATATACATCGTCTTCTTCTTCGTTTAAATCTTAGTCTCCATCATAGTCTAAAACTATTTGCCTCAAAAAGGTACATGGACGACCGCCACTGCCACCCGATACTATGATCATCAGAAGAGAGAACGATCAAAGTGTTTGGCAGCCAGAAAGATAATGAAGCGGATAGTTATTAGTGATCATAAAGAATTGGAGTGTGCAGGAGACAGAAAATTGCAACGTTTACATTCTAACATAGAGTAGAATTTCCTCTAGTATATTTTCCTGATCTTTGCTATATGTAACGATACAATCTATTTTTGATAACCCAATGTACATTGCGTAAAGGCAAACCCTTACAGACGGTCATCCATTTGAATGATACCCAGACTTGATTAAACTTATTGAGGATTTTCTGAGGTTGTATGATATTACGGCCCGCACATACACACTGTGTCAGAGTGGTATATTATAAAGCCAGGGGTTTTCCCCAACAAATTATTAGTAGAGGTACCACTGAGGTGTACATCAGTCTTTCTCGGTGACTGCACTTGTGCAACACAAAACACAGCTTTACCACCTTCTGCTTGGTTAATGGTTTGAAATGCTGCGGACATTTGTTGGGAAGATGAAACATAAATAAGTGGTCGACTAGAAATGAGCCTAGAATATGATTGGATTGCTGCCCCAAACGAACCTAATTTTCTGGCGTTTATTTTCTTCTCTTTTTTGAGGTGGTGTTTTTTTTTTGGGGGGGGGGGGGGTGCGGAGCCTGTTTAGTCTTAAATTTACCAGCCGCTAAAATTGTGCATAAGCTAGAAACGTCCGAATAATACTCTAGAAAGCACCATTTACGCTCAGACTAGTGGTCCTTTAGTTTGTTGAAGTACACTCCACAAAGTCGTGTATGTAGTATGATCATGTTTTGCACAAATGTGTAGACAGTGTTCAAGGGTCACTCAAGTATACACTTCCTGCCATACATGTATTTCTGACAGTGCGTGGTTGGAACTTTTCAGCGTTGTCTGTTTTCAGAACGTTTGGGTAGATCAGATGAGGAGTCTAACTCGGCACTTGGAAGGGGGGGGGGCATAAGGTCTGTCATTGTGTCAACTGGCGTGGTTGCGATTCCCCTGTTATACGTAACAAGATTATGGTCAGCTGTCCGACCTCGTTGGTTTTCTCCAGTACCCCCCCCCCCCCCCACACACACACACACTGCCAAAGACCCCTACGTGTAATCGAATTATTGAAATAAAATTGAACCATATGTTAGTTTGTGTCGAATGGACGTTAAAACACACACACACACTTCGCTCTCTCTCTCTGCATATGGCAATTTCCGACTCTTTCAAATTTACATGGTTGGAGACCATTGGAAATTTAAAAAGAAAAAAAAAACGAAACGAAATTTAGAGTAGTTATTTAATCAGATTGAATGAACGAGTTATTTGATTTTGTGATTCTATTAATACCTAACAATAACACCTTTCTATCTGCGTCTAACAACGATTTCTGATACTCTGCCTGTTTATATTACAAACACCAATTCTATTGACGATGTCACACCACTTCAATAATCCACCGGGTTACTTAGTTCCCGTAAAGATTGGGGGAGGCATCAAAAGTTCAATAAATTTTGATTAATTAATGTAATTAAATTGACTAAAACCAGGAGTCGTATTCATTTTTATTTAGCAACTACTCTTTAAACTTGAAGATAACCTCAAATTGTCGTACTGTTTTGTTTTTTTTTTATCTTCAATTCAGATGTTCGTTTTCATATCTGCTTTTGCAACGTGTTTATGCTATGAAATTGCACGTCTGGTAAAAAAAAACTTATTAAGAAATGAGGGACGTCGAATTCTAACTTTCAAAGGTTCTTTTAGGTACATGCCAATGTGCATTGGTGGACTTATTTTTCCCCACCCCAAAGACTATTACCTGGAATTAAAGGGTCTTTTGTTGGCCCACACAGTGAGTCGAATCATGAACATTCTACAGTCGCAAAACCAGTGCTCTGCCGGACAAAACAGAAAGATCGCCACGCCTTATGCACGACTCTTTTTTAATATTCATATGTCAATTAGTTAATTTGTTAATTAAAATAATACATCTAGCTGGCATGTCTTTCATAGTACAAAAACAAAAAAATACGGCCCAATTCTAAAACCAATCAAAGCTTAAGAAAGCAAAACCAGCACAAATTGTTGGCAGTAGAGTCTAATCTGCCAAATGTCGTAGTATTACCGATTCTTACCGCCATTCCTCTAGCATTGTAGCTTATTTTTTCAGTTTTTCATTTGCAGGGAATAAAAGTCGGTGTTTATTGATATGTTTATTAGATAAACGTCTCTGAAGGATTTTGCCAAGTACAATTAGTATTGGCTAAATGGAGGAGCGATGAATTTTATGAGGATGGGTGTTATGATGGCAGCTATATGGTGGTAAATTACCTTGTTAAACCTCAATTATTGGAATCATACTCCGGTTGAACGAGCTAAAATTATTAAATATTAGCTGCATTATTACTGTATTTCTCAGCCTAACACCAACACGTCGTTTTTATCATTTGTCAGCCATACTGGCAGAAAATTCGCTTTCACTTATCGGTCCATTGACCAATCATATGGTCGAAGAGTCAAGATAAATGGTACAGTGTTTATCCGATGACGGACTAATAGAAAGACGTGTTAAATCTAGCTATAGTTATTATAGATGACAATAACAAGATGGCATATTTATAAAAGACGGACACATTCGTCCATATTTGTTTAATAGTCAGTACATCGCATTGATTAGTCATAATCTATACAGACAAATTCACGGACACATGAAACTTATGGGGATAAAATTCAAAATTTTATACCAGGAACTGGGCCAAAGGCGCTACTCGTGGGGGGCACATGTTCCTTAGACAGTTACGCATTATTCTTTTAAATGACGTCACAGTTCAAAGATGGCTGCGATGACGTTATGTTACGTCCCTGGTGGATTTAACAAGCCCTACTGCCGTACTTTTTAAATTTAAATCATTTATAAGTTTCCAGAATTATGTAGTCTTTATCAAATGGCATTTAAATATTTTACAAGCCAGTTGTGACTAGGTCCCACAGGGGAAAAATCACCTCCGATATATAGATAGACACATTTTCTTCTGGTGGCCACGGTGGTTTCACATGGCTTAGCGGCCCACCCTTCCTTCGAATCTTCCCTGGTACACCGGACGGGCTCCCTTGGCAATTTTAGTGCATTCCTTAGGCACAAATTGCACTTTTTGTGCAAATTCCGGAACAATGCAAATGCAAGCATTGAAATCTTTTGCATTTCTCCCGAGGTCTCCCGATGGATACATGTGGCTCGCGCGTCTACCGGTGAAAGTGTTCCGTTGCCCCCCCCCCCCCGAGGCTCATCAATTTCCACCTATACAGTACATTCCCAAGGGTGGGGGTGATGGGTGTCCGAGTGATTTAACTTAACGCATGCCTTGTGTATCATAAGGCCTGTTGTCTATGTAAGGATTTTATTTGTCTATGTGACCTCGTGGGTTTTGTACGGCTATCCCGATTTCCTCCTGATACCAAAGATCTCTGCACCTAATCGAACTTTAGTCAGGCATGGTTAATGTCACGCGGGTGTTAAATCCCAAGCTTTCAATTCATATTGTAATGTATTTTACACTTCAGTATTGCCGATATTACAGATTTTAGATTGGGGTGGGCGCATCCCAAAGATTGAATCGGAAAACCAGCTACACACGCATGAATCATGCCTGAAAGTTGCTGGCCTGAACTTCAGCAGTAAATAACAGTTGGTTAATCATAGTCGCTATAGTATTGAACATTGCTACAAAATCCTGGCCGATAAACCAATCGGTGGGGAGAATAAAAAGATTATTGAGATGTGTTAAAGATAATCATTGGTCGGGTAATTTGTTATCGAGGTTTATCTAAATCAATATGTGTAGGTGGCCATAGTTTTAATGAAAACATCTCGACTTGTATTGCTTTGGTACCGACTTAACGGGTCGCGGTGGCGTCATGGATTCGAATTCTAGCAAGAAAGTTTTAATTCAATCAGTCTGTTTATCCGTTGATACGTCGCCTTCGTCTTCTCAATGGAATTGGGGGTATGGGGTGTGGAGGCTGACGCCATGAGTCAACGACACGTGATTGTTAACAGTCATTCATTAAACACTCAACAATTGGTCATTTCAGGTTTTAGGTCTACAAAAGTTGGGTGAATGTCGAGTTGGTGTTGGGTCAGTGCTGAATTATTCATCTTACATAAAGATGTTTATTTCAAATTAACTTACTTAAGTGTCCCCATTTTACCATTACTAGGTTATCGAAGTAACCTGTTTTCTTCTGCTCTTTCCTAGACTTTAACGAAACCCAACGGAAACATATTATGAATCCACTTCGAACCATTCGGCCACCCGATTCCCTTACCAAAAATTTAAAAAATAAAAGGATAGTAATTGAACTATTTATTCAAACCCCGACCATTGATTTGCATATTTACTCGACCGTTATGCATGAATACAAAACTACAACAAATCACGACACAAGTTTATTTCAACAGTAGAATTACGAATATTCTGTGGATTTGTACAATTTGTGAGTGCTATGCTACTGTTAACAACACAAGCCGTAGGTTTCATCCGATAAAATTATGTTAAGCCATTACCAACCCGAAGATCATCTTGGTCGTACGGTACATCTGCAACATGTCAAATTCCACAGAAGAAAAGGCATGGGATTTATTAGAGGTAGTTCCAACGGATCAATAAGAAACGTGCATAATATTTAAAAAATAACATTAAGCTAAATATGTTTAAAGTCTGCTACATCCATGTTGGTAAACAAGATTATCAAATAACTTGACTGATTCCAATTATTTTTAAACATCATCGTAGACTAGATTGTCTACCAAGCGAAAATTAGTGAGTATTGTCACTGGTTGATGGAATCTAGAGTAGTGAACATTGATCCCAATTTCTAAATTCAAACCCGTTTCTCACCTTGGTATTATTAATATTATATATACTGATAGAGAATCGGTTTCAGACGAGTTATTTGCCCCTGAGTTATAAATGGGAAGCAGACCAGTTATTTGGTTATCACGCGTACGAACATGGATGTACAGACTTAAGACATGCTTGATCATAGTTTGATTTTATTTTTGAAATATTTCCACGTTACAGGCGTTCCTGATCATGAACCGCCAATTTGAAATAATGAGTAATGTTAACACCATCCTCACTCCATTTCGTTTGTGTTCTGCGTCATACAAGTAAATGTGAACAGAAATCCACCAACTCTGAATATTATTATATACATTTGTGATGATATTTTGGACAAATGTATGACCGTCTAAACAGGGCTTATATGGGAATATACAAGGTAGGACTACAACTTTAGATTTGTTTAAGGGGAGACAGCTCTTTTATTCCTCGTAGAACCATATCCTGTATCAGGACGTAGAGCCATATTCCATATAATAAAATGGAAAGTATGCTTAGTCGATTGCTTGTAGAAAATACTAAGGTCCCGAAATAGTAGCCGCGGTGGCTAAGTGAGTAAAACGTCGGCTCACCAACCATCGGGGTGATACTGGGTGTTCCTCCTTGTCAGTGGCGCAGGACGGAAAACCGGGGTAACGTGTAGACATTGACATGCACGTAAAAAAGCCCTTAACAGATCGAAATCGACACAAGAGAAGGCCGCTGCTTGGGCAAAATTTTCCCCCCAGCACTTTGAATGGCGTATATCCTTCTTCATTTGCCCAGTCCGTGCATTTGAATTCAAAACACTGATATATGTATTGTTTCGAGGTGTTACCATTTTCAATCACAAAATAAATGTAAATAATTTTGTACAATAACCTAATTACATCAAAACAAAGTATACTGGGGAACTTCTTCCGTATGAAAATGCTCAACAGTTAACAAAGTGCACGTCTCAGAATGCATCAAGGCAAATGTTTATTCTGGGCACACCAATCCGAAAGTTACTTTTTTTACTGACTGAGAAAGATTTTCGAAGAGTACATTCTTCTCTTTTATGCCGATTCCTTGCCAACTATCCATGTTATAACAGGAATTAACTGATCCTAACTGGGTGTCCCTCGTCAATCGCCCTATCAATTATTCTGGGAATTGAATTCTCAGATATCAACGACTGATTTTGTTCTTTTGCGGTTTTCGTTATTCGAATTCCAAGGTTGTTGTTAAATAATGTCAATACAGGCCAGTCGGAAAGATGTTCAAAAAAGTCTGTATGTTACACACTGCAGGGTTGTCTGACTAACCTGGAGGGTTTATTTCGGATCCTCCGGTTTCCCCCCACTGTCAAATTTCAGAACACCAGTTAGTGATTTAAATGTATTGATTGATATATGTTAGAACATGATTATATGTAATGGGAGTTATCTCTCTTAGTTCCTCATTTTCTCGATTAAATCAAAACACTTATTATCTGGAAATTTTAACATAATTATCTTTTTAACAAGTATCGTAATTCAATTTATAACATAGCACGGCAATATATAGGCCCCAAAATTGTAAATGTGGAATGTCGTATCAAGGTACTGAAGCGTAACCTCATCTACGTAATAGTTATTAGCACACTTTCCGAGGTGTATCGGTGAATATCAGGACAGTTTTGGTCGGGGGCTCAGCCTCACGTTACATTTCATGGTAGTATTTAAACTTGCGTCTTGTTGTGACACCCCGAGCGTAAAATAGCCACGTGTTTGTTTAGACCACATCGTCAAAACAACTTGTCTATGGCGTAGAGGACTGCGATGATATTAAATGTAGTGTAAAGGAAATTCGAAACGTGGGTCATTCTTGGTCAAAGTATGCATCGGCGCATGGTTCGTCCGTTGAAATTTAAGTGTAATAACTTTCTAGGCATTTTTTATAGCCTGCTTATTTTTAAGGCTTGTGAAGTGTCTAGCAAGAGAATCGCAATTAATTAAAAAATTTACTCAATATTCTGATTTATATGTTTTGCATAATAAATCAAACCAAATTATGGAATAGAGGCCAATTGATATGTGTAATAATTATTTTTCGTAATATCTTGTTATGTTGATTTAATGTCATTGTATATATTTTTGCACTGCCATGTAGTTCCTACCGGTTAGTTTTGTTACTATGATTTGGATTAGTTGTCTCATGTACATTAATAAAGTGCAGTATGAAACAACTAGCTATTCAAACTGATCCCGCAGTGAATATTTTTACTCCGACAAATTAAATTCTCAAACATTTTTTTGAGGTAACAGAAAAATAAATAAAGACGTTTGAAGTTAAAATATATTTCCTATTAAGTGTAAATGGGTATTAAAATGAGTAAAATGCGTCATTTTCCCCGAAGCACTTAGGTGTTAAGTAAACATTGCACGAGCCGTTGAGCCAATGACTGCAGTTAACGCACGTGCTATAGACACTATCTGTTACAGAGTTAATTCGTAAGTTATTCTCTGTGAAACAGATTGCTAGCTATTATTGCGATCTGTGTCGGACTAAACGTCCGCTTCTTATTGCTTGATAAGTTTCTTAAACGGTATAAAAGTATCTGTGTATCAGAAATGAACAATACTCTTTTTCGAAATTGTACTGTTCATTTCTGACTCACGAATACTTTTATGCATGTATTGGAAAAGAACAGGACAGTTTCATCAAAGGTTGCTATTGGCAACAAGTAGAAGTGGGATGTAATTTTAATGAATTACACTTCAAATGAAATGATATGGACTTGGTTAATGAAGACGAGAATACGTCATTGCTAGGGTTCTTGAATGTGCACGCCAATGTGTTGGCCTACTTTAGGGTTCTTTAAAGTGCACGCTAATGTGTACATAGAAAGTTGTACTTTCGTCAACCCTTAAATACAGAAACTCTTACTAAAACAGCACAACTGCACCATACCATTGTAATGTAGACTTGATTACTTATGCCAATCCTCATGGGTTTTCTTCAAGTCATCCGGTTTCCTCAAATTGCTAAAGACACCTACTGATAGAAGTTTGTCGAGTGGACGTTAAAGCCTATTTATCTTGTATTGCTTAGCGTGAATATAAGCCACTTATATATTGTATCTCTGATAACAATTAGCCAAACAAGACAGTCGTATCTAGTATATTCTGTTGTTACACACCGCGATAAAAACCAAAACCACGCACCCATCTTATCTCGGACAAACAAACCTGCTTGCCTCAGGGGTGTTTTAAAGTTTATCATGGCGGAGGCTATACTATTTTGAGGGCCCTCTATCGCAGGGGTCGGGGGTGGGGGTGTCTTGATTTTAATACCAGTGCAATGACTGCATTCTCATTCAGTAGTGGATTCGACAGTAACAGTCTAAAGAGAACGATTGACTCGGACTCGGGGACCCTTTCCCTTGGCCAAAGGGGCCCTTTTGTCAGATGAGGGGCCCTTTTGTCTGCCCTTGGGGCCCTCCCTAACTAGGGTACATTTCTTTTTCTCGTCGGTTTTAGCATTTTTCTCCCGTTTTATTTGTTCAACTTCTTTGAATTTTTTTCGCGAGGAGGCTGGCGCCTCCAGCGCCTCAGCTATAAAACGCCTTTGGCTTGCCTTGTAGTACGAATTTGGAATTTGGAATAATCCTTCTGGGCTTTCGTACTGTAAACTTATCAAATTTTAGATAAGTCTTTCACAGGACCTGGGGGTCGGTCAGGTGTTTGATCCATGCATTGGCCGAGAAAGTACATCCTGATTTTCCGGTTTGGTCGCTCCTTGTGATGCAGGCCGGGGGGGGGGGGCTGACAAGGAAACTGTCTCGTCGTTCGGTTGGGACGAAAACTAGAGGTTCTGGGTACACATTGGCGTGCACGTAAAAGATCCTTTGACGGTTGGAATTCAATAGAAGAGTAGGCCGTAGAGCGCTGTCCAGTCAAAATTTCACTCATAGCACACTGTATGGCGTATGCGCGCCTTCATTAGCCCAGTTCGGAGCAGAACATTAAACCTAAATTTATTTTCATTTCACATGGTCTATACACTTATAAGTATTTCAAAGGCTCGCTTTCATTAGGCATTTGTACAAGTGGGTTATACTTTGGAACTACCCGGAGACAACACAGGAAGTTAGTTCGGTGACAATATATAGTGTCTCGTACCTAGTGGCGCATTGAACTCCGGATTGCACAATTTTCAGACCGATTATTTCCAGTATGAGTCATAGGAAAGCACTGTCCTTTCCAAGATAAATGACTATGTTTTTCAAAACAATTAGGGAAATCTACATGTAGTGTAAACTTAACTAATTGGGTAATAAATTGTGGGAACAGTGGCTCTTCATTGAAAACAAATACACCTATAGAATAGCGTGGGCGAAGGATATCCCACTGACTGCCTTTGGGACGATCAAACCATATTGACCTACTTAGTACTTACTAATTTACGATAATTAGGCAGACGTGTTTTAAGAAGGTTTCCGGCGAGTGGCACCACAAGTTGCCCAGGATGATAACACTATTGTCTGTAGTATCTGTAGACAAGACCATTCATCGTTTAATTACTGGCAGGATCAATTAAAGAAAAAAAAAGGTTAATAGTGCAGAAACCTAAATCCATCGGGCATATCTTCAAAGCTAAATGTCTGGTGCGCAATATTTTTAACCCAACTCATTTTATTGGGTTATTCTGTACGCCAATTCTTTCAGGAACAGTTATCATTTTCTTGTTATAAGTCTTTCTTTCTCTCCGTAATTTTTCACTCTCTTATTCCTTTTTGGAAATAGTCACCATGCATTATTCTATGTTACACCTGTTTTTCTTATTACCAACTATGGATGTTACGTTAGGATACTACTATTTATTGCTGTTAAACCCTACATATAGTCAACAACATGGGCGCTTCGACTGAAAAAACTCGTTTAGTCTAACCCAGCTTCCGGGACACATACACAAAAATAATGAAGGCGTGTTCCAGACGTGGTGCGTGATGGAGGGGTGCTTGGTGGAGTGGTCCAAGGCGTGGGATGCTGGTTCGCCAGCCTGGAGAGGGCGGGGTGTGTGTTTGGCCGGGTGGTTGGCACGTGTTCGTAGTCTCTATCATCCAAACAAATATTCCACGAATATTGAATATTGGAGGTTCTGGGTGACCTAGACTAACGTGCTCGCTGCTATTATAAGGTACGTCTGTCATTGAGTCAAGTGACGTGGTTTCGATTCCCCGGTTGTATCTGGAAAGGAGTTGGGTCACCTGTCAATCCTCGTGGGTCCACCTGTTTCGTTCGCCCGCCTGCTAAAGATCCCTACGTGCAAGCGATAAAAGAAGTGAGCCATGGTGTCGCTGCTCGGACAAAATTTCCCTCATAACACAATGTATTGCATAAGAACGTCATCATTAGCCCAGTCGGGGCAGAACATTAAGACGTTAAACCCCATTTCATTTCCGTCATGGAATCAAATTCGTTTTCTCCGACGCCAAATACCCTTAGGTGCAAGCGAATTATTGAAATGCCATTGTACCATCGTGTTAGTCCCGTCTCTCAAATTTGAACACTAAATGCTAGGAAACATTCCACATGAAATAGAAAGAAAAATCGAAATATTGAGCATGTGTATAGCTGTGAAGAGTGTAACTAACGAGGGCTATTAGTGTTTGTATGATGTGAGTGTGATAGTTATTAGTGGTTAATAATGTCTGTTATATTCCCAGTCGCACCAATCATTCAGTAGATAATGTACACGATATTACAGCTCATCACCGTATCGTTTGTGTCATAAAACCATATTAATAACGGTTCACTCGGATCACATCTCGAAACACAGACGCCATGGTCGTGATATCTTTTAATCTAAGCGGTAAATATCTGAACATACGGAACGCAACTCGTTCCATCGTAAATAAAGTAACGTGTTAGTAAAGTGACCAAGGGAGTACGGTCGCCTGCCTAGCCTCGTGGGTTTTCCCTGGGTTCCTTCTAGCTTTATCCCATTGCTAAAGACACATGCCCGAAAGCGAATATGTTGGTTGATAAACCTTCATCTATATACTAATATGAAATGAAATGAAGTTTAACGTCCTACTCTTTTGCACCTAACCTGGGCTAATGGAAGACTGGCATACGTCATACAGTGTGCTGTGAGGGAAATTTTCCGCTGGCAGCGGCGCTACGGCCTACTCTTATATCGAATTCCAACGGCAAAGGGATCTTTTATGTGCACTCCAATGTGTACACGGGACCTCGTTTTTTCTTCCCATCCGAACGACTAGGCAGCTGTACTTGCCAGGCACTCCTTCTGCATTACTGACAAGGGGAAATCACGCCGGAAAATCGAGATGAACTTTCTCGACCTCCAAGCTAGCGAACCAGCGCCTTATCCACTTACCCACAGTGATCCCCTGTATACTGTCGTTTGTCTGTTTGTCTGTCTGTTTTTCTGTCTATCTGTCGGTTCAGAGTTGGCGGATACACGATAGGGCTGTCCCGAGGCTGAAATTAGGTATATGGGGGCATCTCGGACCGGGGAATAACACAGGCCTGGTGGTCGGGTATTCTTTTAGTAATATAATATATTATCAGAATTTTAATTTCTGACGCAGAATAAAATAAATTTTCGCTAGAATTAATAACGAATAAATAAATAAATTTTAATTTCTGGACCGACGGTGAATTTTTTTTATTTAGCCAGGTGTGCCGCTATATTTTCATGTGTTCCAAAGTGTGCCGAAATGTGCCGCTGACAAAAAAAAACGGTTGAGAACTCCTGTTCTGGAAAGACAGAGAATCGCGTAACATGAAACGAATTTCTTCAACTCCTGGAGTTATATGGTATAGCACGTACAATACATGCATTTTAGTTTCTAAAACTAATTTTAGTTCTTTAATGACATATATCATAGCGCGACGACTTTCTCTTGTATCGAATTCCAACTACTATGGGATCTTTTACTTGCACGTCAATATGTACACGGGACCTCCGTTATTCGTATCATTCGAACGAATATAACGCATATAACCCCGATGAATTTTCTTATCTAACGCATAGATCTAACACGGAACCTCCAGGTTAGCTAGGGGGTTGGGATGGCCTAGTGGTCTAGAGTGCTGCGCTTCGACCCCTAGTTGGCCGGTCACCTCTGGTTTGAGGCTGTGGTTTCAGCCCTGGTGTGAGCGTATGTGGCATGGAGATAGGGGCGCCTTCTCAACCTCGTGGGTTTCCTCCGGGCACTCCGGTTTCCTCCCACTGCTAAAGACCCCTACGCACAAGCGAATTATTGAAATAAAATTAAACCATATGTTAGTCCCGAAATGACCTAGTTTGTGTTGAGTGGACGTTAAACCCCATTTCTCTCTCTCTCTCTCTCTCTTCTCTCTCTCTCTTCTCTCTCTCTCTCTCTCTCTCTCTCTCTCTCTCTTCTAAAGGGAATTTTACTTTCAGTGTATGATTTCAGCATTGTATTAAACAGTACCCGACGAGACTATACAGTATTTGTCACAAATCTCGCTTTATGGTGAGACCTAGCATAAAAAGACAGGAAAACTCTGTAGGCAGTAGGATCGGTTGTATTGATAATTGCCAATCGGAACTCGTCGCACAAACAGCAAGACACCAAGCATATCATCGTAGGTCAAAAGGAATATATTAGTGTTACACGGTGAGACAATATTATAGGTCTGGTACCAGTGGAGTATTATAACGACAAGATTAAAAACAGACTCGTATTAACGAACAGCTGATCATTACTTCATTCGGTACCCATGATTAAAGAATGTTTAATTACGGCTCGGTTATTAGGTTTCAGTAATATTAGTAGTCGTGGTAGTGATGTGACATTATTTTGTTTTAGGCGTCTTGCAGGAATTCAACTCAAATCGTGTTGGCTGATTGAAGAAGAAAGGTTGTCTTAACCTTAAACTAAAAGAATAAAAGCCTACGCGCCGTCTAAAAGGTTCATATCACAGTTCGTTAAAAACAATTTAATTGCCAAGAACAATTATGACAGTTTGAATTTGTTAATGATACTCTGATCACGACTTCGGCAATTAAATATCTTTTTTAAACTGAATTTCTTGGACTTTATCCAGAAGGACGTGAGGATGGTGTTAAATTAAATCAGCGTGTGACAAACTTGGATTGTGACGGGTTATTTTATTTTTTTTAAAATCTGAGACTGGAGGTATTTAAAGACGTTTTTGTTCTGTAGAATAGTCGGTACCGAATCTGCTCTTATACAAGTTTTCTTAGTGTCATGGTAAGAAAGTTCTAATTTGATCTTGAGGTATAAAGAAGAAAATACCCACACAGTTTTACAAAGTTACATCCAGTAAGTAAATGTTTTATTATTACTAGTTTTGAAATATGCCCGAGTCTATTGTTTTGGTTATGTTTTAATGTTTTATATAATAAATATAATGATTTATATTTTTACTACATTTAGTATTATAGTATCTCTTAATGGCATCGGCCATTAAGTAGTTTTCTGCTATGTATATAGGAACAAGGTATATTTAAAGAAAATGTGCCCAGGTATATTTAAAATACTTACCTTGTTTGTTTCTTTGAAATCGTTTTAATAAAACGGAAATAGAGACATATTGTAGATAGATATAGCTTAAGGTATAATGTGCAGTGTTTATCCACAAAGAATAGCAATATATCCATAATACAATTACAAGCTTGCTTTGTTTTACTTACACTTGTGTTAAGGAATAAAGATTACATTGTAATCTAGATTGTTTACGAATAAAGATTATCCTAAACGAAAGTGTTTACGGACAAAGTTTATTTCATAAATACGGTATTTATGAATTCAGATTACTTCAAGACACATTTTGTCTTATGACATTATAGGTTTAACCTAAACCAAACCATTATCATCACCACCCCCTATTCCCGAAATTTTAAAATTTAATCCTAAATACAAGCTACTTTTTACGATTAACCGCTTCCTTACTATTTTTGTCAATTTTAAATTTTCAAAGAGTTGTGTGTCACTTGGACTAAAGGTGGTATCTATTTAGTTTTTGTTATCATACATAAGGCGTAATTGTCTTAGAATGGCTAAATCCCTTTGGTTTTTGTCAACAACAGAATTGTTGATTTTGGATTTTATATGTTGATTTGTTTAGTGGAATAAAAATCCGTCTTCGTTGGTCAAGTGAGTAAGACGCTGGCTCGCGTGTTTGGGGTCGCGGGTTCGCTTCCTGTGTTGGTCTAGAAAATTCATCGCCATTTTCCGGCATGGGTTGCCCTATCAGTAGTCCTAGACAGGCGGGCTGATAAGGCAAAACGTGCAGTCGTTCTGGTGGTAAAAACAACTGAGGTCGATATAGGAGTAGGCCACGGCTCCGCTCTCCAGGCAAAATTTCTCCATAGCATTTCATATCAACTTTATCTGGATCTTCACGAAAAGGGTCTGGCTCTTATAAAAGCATGAAACCTAATCAACCAATAAGTTGCTGTTTTAAATATTGATCTCTTAATGAAATTTGAACTATAATTGTTTCTGCCAATCAAGTGGAGTAAACTTTTGTAATCTATGCTAGCCATGGATACCATCATCAGCTGGGTTTTCTCCGGGTACTGCGGTTTTATCTTACATGTAAAGACCCATGATAGTCCCGAAATGAACTGATTAGTGTGGTATTTACGTTAATCCACACTCTCCCTGATGTTAGTCTCGGAATGATCTGGTTAGAGTCGTATTGACGTAAATACAACCTCTCTCTGGTGTTAGTCTCGAAATAATATGATTAGAGTCGTATTGACGTTAATACACATTCTCACTGAAATGACAAATTAGTCTCGAAATGATCAGGTTAATGTCGTCCTACCTCTTGCTGGCGCTAGTCCAAGTTCTATGGTTTATAAAGGGATGTTGGATAAACATAGACTCTCAAGCGCTATAGTGTACAACATATCTCGACATCTATTGTTCCAGATCTACGCATCTGGAGAATGCAGGATATTAAAAACCACTCATACCATCACAAGACGATGTCATGGAAACTGATGACACTTTTTAATCATTCCGTTTATTTATCAAATAAAAAAGACATGAGCAAGTCTAAAAAAAAGTGTTGAAATGAATCGGTTGATAACGCCATGTACACCTCTAGCCTACCCAAAGATATTAATTATTAAACGAACATTGTCGTGTGTTAAAATGCCAGTCTTTGTTCTAAAAGCGAGAATGATTAATAACTGTTGACGTTTTGAGAAAATAATAAAGATTGGATTTAGAAGTTGCCAACACTATAAGGGGATGCATTCTATTAGTAAGAGGAAGAGGGTGGGATGTCCACCATTGAGTCAAATGACGTGTTTTCGATTCCCCGATTGGATGTGACAAGGAGACTGGTCGTCTGTCCAACCTCTTGGGTTTTCGACGGAACCTTCGGTATTTCCCCACTGCTAAAGATCCCTACGCACAAGCAAATTAATTGAGCCACATTTTAATCTCGAAATGACATAGTTTGTGCCAAGTGGGCGTTAAATCCGTCCTTTCTTATTCAGTTAGTCCCGAAATGACCTAGTTTGTGTTGAGTGGACGTTAAACCCCATTTCTCCCTCTCCCTTCTTATTCAGTACATGATGACCGGACTACACATGAATCAAAATTTACGAGACAATACTAAATAAATAGATATTGTAAGAAATAAACAAATTTGAAAGTAAGTGAAAGGGTCTACTGCGCTGTACAATCCTGAGCATGTATATGTTATTCCCATATTCCCAGTATTTTTTTATTCTGCTTATTAACGTTTGAATATAAATCATTACATTTCTGACGACTATTCTTTAAAGGGACAATAACACTCTTACTAGCTTGGCAGCTCCAGAAAATAAATAATAGCCCTATTCTAAGTACTAGATGTTTAAGTGTCCTACCTGTTGTGTAAATTATCCATTACAACCTATTTTACTTGTCCAGAGGGTTCGAAAATATTTTAAATCAAAGTCATATTTGAAAAGGTTTACGTTAGACTTTTCGAATCAATTAGTTGAAGGAAATTTTTCCGATTTTTTAAATTAGGTGTTAAGATGAAATTTATATCATCAGTTAATTGGAATATTGTAAAATAATACAATTTGTTGACCAGAATAAAGATTGGGACATATTATTAAGTTACAACAAGAGTGTTATTGGGGCTTTAAAAATGCCCGGGAAATACGATACTCCTATGTCAAATACAACGTATTCGTGGAAAGAATTTAATTTTCTTCTATGGTGTAAATGCGATTAAAAAATGATTTAATTTCATTCCGTTTTGTTTCATATTCCATGTTTTATATTTTATCATAGAATAGCTGATGCTTCAATCTCTTAAAGAGGCGTTGTCACCTGCACCAGGACAAATGATATCATTATTGCTGTTAACAGTATAAATATATTTTAGAAATACAACATATCATTAAATCGCTGATGCCTCTTGAAAAAGGGTGTTATAACCGAGTGCCAAAAGGAATGTTTTATTGTTGGTCGTGAATGGGGATAATTTGAATTTATTGTCTAAATATTATATCGTAATATCCCGGCAACTATAGGGTCTAATAGGCTGTCATTCCATAGTTTATTCACCAGAATAAGACTGTAACAAAATGTGAAGTGAATGTAAAGGTAACATGAAAGTTATACACCCAAACGATCTAAAATAGAGCCTCCGATTCGCCATGGCCACTTATCTGGAGCTACTATTTATATTGGGACGTGAAGATTTCGAATTAGAAATGTGACAAAATGAAACCGCATGACAAGCTTCGGTCACTGAAAATGTTTTGACAGTACATGGACAGCATTTTAAAATGATGTAATTTCAAATTCGCAATATAGATATAGATTTGCTTCACATCTCCTAACTTGTTTTCTTGCTCTGTCCCATAAAAAACCCATCTGTCAATAACCAGTGTAGATTCTGTATCAGTTGGTTTGCTTAGATTTTGTTTATTTTGGTAAATATTTTGTCCCAGGTGTAGTCTTCAGTGATAAAATGCAGTTAGTACAGAGGGGTTAATAACGTCTTTTAAGTTGATAATGAGTCCGGTGATTTCAACACTTCTTTAATAGACTATCATCACAATTCAATTAGCACAATTGGAAGAATGACGTCACGTACAATCTGTTTGAATGGCTGGAACGAAAAACAACTAAACACTAGGATATCTTATTACATTAATAATATGTGAGAGGTCAATTTTATCCTTTTTATTATCGCGTATCAAATTATAATTATAATTCGTGCATTTTAAAAAAATATATATATAAAAGATTTGTTCAGTGCATGTTATTACTCGTTGAAAGGAAGTAGGCAAATGTCACCATGCGTCCATCTTGAATTTAGACAGGTTTATCCGAGAAAGTAAAAAGCGGGGAATTGTGACAACGTAATTTTATTCATTCTATACTTAATAAAACAAAATGCTAATGCACAGACTTTTTCCTGTCGCTTTCTCTATCTCGTGACAGTCAATCATTCTTTTTTGAAATGTCATATAACAGCTTTTGACCGTGGAAGGAATTAATAGTGGGTATATCACTTCCAATCGTGTTTTCCTTTGCGTTCGTCACTTCCGTTTCTTGAAATCTTCATAGCGCATCTATCGTAGCAATGATCTCAGTATTAGAATTATATTTGCAACATGTTTAACCAGTTCTATCACATGTGATAATGACTGAAAGCAATATTAGGCCTTCACATAAAGGACCTAACTGACAATGATGTATTCTATATTAATGCTATATGTGGCCGCGTCTCCCTACCTCCCCAGTTTGGGTACGTTTCTATTCTTAACGACGTTAACGGTCAGTAGAAAAGCATTTTTTTTTTTTTTTCCTATGCAATAGACCAGCCCCAACCCCACGCACAAACTCATATATTAGAGACTTTTGGCAAGTGGCATTTCTCCTATCCGTATGACGTATCCGTATCGTATACGTGATACGTTGCGTCAGAGTAGTTTTAGAGTTTTGGCAGATTCTCGCGTCGCGTGCGTATGCGGCACTGAGCTGAGCTTAGTTCTATTACAGTATGGTGGCAGTTATCACCATCAGTACCTAGCCTCAGAGTGAATGAAGTCGCTTGACAGTCGCTCAGCTATTTAAAAAAAAAAATAAAAATAATGTCGCATCTTATTTAAAAATACATTATGGGAGATTTTAACAAGGAGTTAGCCATTCTTGCTATAAAAGTTCAAAAATAGATGTTGAAACAAGAATATATTGAAAATTTCAGTCAAATTACTTTATCCTGAACAAAGTTATTACCATTATAATTTTTTACTAGAAATGGTAGTTAACTTCATCGACACCCTTTTTCCACTATGGCCGATTGTTGATTAACAGGCGTTAAGTCCACCTACATAGTCTCGATCATCAAGTAATGTTTAAACGGTATCTAGTGAAGCTTGTGTATAGCCTCGGTCATCACTGTCTTTTATGAATAATTTCCGGAAGTATGATGACGTCAACGTCACGGAGAAACCCCACCAACGACGCCATTGTGATTAAATCAGTCGACGAAATCCTGTTTTAATCCGAGCCCAATCCAAGCCATCCGTGGGTCTACAGAGTTCATTTTGGGCTTGTTGTCTAATTTATAATTTCTATGACATTTGAGGCTCAAATGAAGACCGACAAAAGTCAGTTTTTGCTCTTCCATAATGTATGTTTAAAATATCACATCATTTACAGATTTGGAAGGTCCCAACTTAAATTTATCACGAAGTTCAAACAGCATACAGACAGACAGACGGGAAAAGTATGAAAATTCCGAGAAAAATTCATCAAAAATAATGATTAAATTCCTGTTCTTATCATGGTTAAATTCACATGTAATATACACCTTCGTGTTCTAGAATACACCTCGATTCATAAAAACGCTATGATACAATATTTCAGTGTCTAAAAAGACGACAATATTATACGGACCTACTCCGTATGAAAGCTGTTGGATACGGGCTGCCGTATCCGTGTGCCGTAAAACGTATGAGAAATACACACACATTGATGACGTCACACGCAAAATCCATACGGACATATATTTCTATGCATACGGATACGCGATACGTAGTAGGAATTTAGGCTTGCCAAAAGTCTTGATTATCCAGCTTAGATACGTTTCTTGTCTTGACATCTTTACGACATTTGCATCTGGTCAGTCTGCACGTGAATAATACTGATTTGTAACCAATCCCAATTACTTAAACAAACAAGTTAAACAAGGCAGGATTTAAAATGAAAAGAAATAATGATCTCATTTTAATTATTCTGCATTACATTAAATATTTTATCCCCGACTTACAAGGCAAAGTACTTATTGTTTTAAGTCAAGACCATGAAATGAAAGAGTCTTACCTTTTAATAAGTCTAATGTTGCTCATCAATCTGATTAAAATATTGATCCTATTTCGTTTCGTTTTTATGGTTCGTCTTTGAGTTTTTTTTGTTTTGTTTTTTTGTTGTTTTTTTTTTTGTTGTTGTTTTGTTTGTTTTTCTTAAGGCAGTAGGGATATTAGATCTGTATTTTGCAAAAATTTACTATTTTATTCAGTTTTTTGGACCAAACCAAATGAGACAAATTCGGTAGCACTAATATTATATTGCACTCTACAGTCACGATTTAGGCATTTTTATGTCCAAGTAATTATTTTGGATTGAAACACTATCCATTACATGGACATTAAGATACACACTGTAATAACAACCAAATGCGTTTTATCGCCGTTTTCTCGAATTGATCTATTGAGTAAATAGTATGTTGCATTATTATTATATTTTTTTCCTGCGAAGTAGAAATGTGTATTTTTTCGACACAGATTTAAAGTGGGTCCATCAATTTGAACGATTTTCTTCACCCAAAGCAAAAGTGGGATATGACCATAATCACTCAAATCAATTGGAAAGTAGTCAAATAACTTTGAAGGTCGTGACACAAAATCCACATAAAGGTTTTGTGTAAGCACGCAGTCAAAAATGTCCTGAATTTTCTGCGCAACCTGCAACAATGTACACAATATAATATCAATACATAACCGTGCTGTATTTTTTGACAGACAATACACGGGAGCAGACAGTAAGCAGATTGAACGACATTTTTTAGGTCAAAAATCGACGGTTTTTTCTCTCGAAAACTCTAAGTACACCAGGCGCGGAACCAGGATTTTTTGCAGGAGGGGGGGGGGTCTAGGTTTGATAATTGCGCTCAACTGATTAACGGATAAATTAGATTCAATTTGTTTCATTCAGACGTATTTCCGGAAGGTAAATTCCAAAATTACAGATCTAAATCGCCAATAAAGTCGCATAAAAAATTTTCAAGCCAGACCCCCTGGACCCCCACCCCACCCCTGGATCCGCGCCTGTACACTTCGAGAATTTTGAGAAGTATTTATTCTGGTACCATTTAATAGAATGAATGGGTTTATGTAGTCTTTATCTGTCTGTATGCCAGATGTGAAGCGGTGTAGAACCGCATTACAAAACAATAATATTAAAGGGACAATAACATTTTTGCTGGCTTGGTAGCTCCAGAAAATAAATAATACCCTTATTCTTAGTACTATATGTTTAAGTGCCCTACCTGTTGTGTAAATTATCCATTACAACCTATTTTACTTGTCCAGAGGGTTCGAAAATATTTGAAAAGGTTTACGTTAGACTTTTCAAATCAATTGGTTGAATTTTTCCAATTTTGTAAAATAGTTGTTAAGATGAAATTTATATCATCATTTAATTGGAATATTCTAAAATAATACGATTTGTTGACCAGAATGAAGATTGGGACATATTATTATTCAGTTACAACAAGAGTGTTATTGGGGCTTTAAGTTTTGAATATGGCGGTCATTCTCGAAGTATGTAGTAATGGATCTCTGTGTGTAGAATGGAGGTGTTGGTTAACCTTAACATACTTGACAACCAGTAATAATGATACATCCGTCTTCTAGAATAATTTAACACAACTGGCATTCCTTGCTTTACTTTGGTGGCGAGTGTTGAATACTTATGCAGAATATTTTCCCTGCTGTTTTATCACCTAATAGACCAACTGACTGAATATTTGAGTGTCCTTTAAAATAGAGTTACATTATTTAATGCTGAATAATAATGCATCACAAGATGTGCCCGAGCCAGGGTATGCTTACTTTCTTCTGAACATTATGCTATTTCACTTTTAAGTAACGGTAAATAACAGGATGTCCATGAGAGTTTTTGGTAGCTTCAGTGTTTCAAATTTTGCATGTAACATGCTTATGAGCGAACCTGTCTATTAGACAATAAAACTCCCCTAAATGCGATTTTAAGTGGTTATTGAGTAAGTCCCTAAGTTTAACCTTAGAATTTGCAAAAATTGCCTTGCGAAAGAGGTGGGAGGGGTGAAATGGTTAGACAGACTAAAATAGTTCAAAAATAGATAACTTAGAGTGAATAAAGAGTATTTGAAATTTTAACAAAATATAGCATAGGTTGTTTATTATTGTAGCAACGGTACTTGACAATCGAGACGATTATATATCTTATCGTTAAACATTTAAATGGCGGCGGTGCTCTAATTTTCTTTAAATTTGGAATTAAGTATAGGCTCGTCTTGTTAATAAATGTCTAAATATTAATTTATATAACATTTGAGGACAGAAAAAAGACATGCAGTAGCCAAATTTAACTTTTGCATTATGCATCCTGTATAGCGTAGATTGTTTAATTTTGTAGAAACTGTGCTTGACAATCGAGACGATTCTATATTTTATCATTAAACATTTAAACGACCGTAGTGTTCTAATCTTCTTAAATTCGGGACAACTTGGTGATCTACAGAAACGGTTTCAAGTCGGGTCTAGTCATTGATTAGTTTGACCGATTTCAACCGTTGATACTTTGTAGAAAAAACGACAATAGCAATAGTCATGCCTAAAAAATATCAGAGATCCATAATTAGCGCCATGGTTGTGTCTTCTGTAATCAGATAACGAATGGAGCCGATACTCTTGAGAAGAAAGGAAAAGTTTTGCCCCGATCATCAATATACTATTCAAGGTTTAACTTGAGAGTGGAAGAATACACCAACGTTTAACACCTGAATAAATGGAGCTGGGAGTTCATCCTGGTTTTCAGGAGGGGGTGCTGACAAGGACAACATCTAATTGTTCGGATGGGACAAAAACCGGAGCTCCCGTGTACACGATGGTGTTGAAATTAAAGAAACTTTGGCGAAATGACCCTCGATGCACACTGTAGGGAGTATGTAAGTGCAGAAAAGTAGAACATTAAACCCCATTTCACTTATTAATACTACCATTGTAACATAGGTCTTCAACCAGATCACATCGGCCTTTGTTTTTATACCAACGTCAGAATATGTGTGATCAACGTTCAATCAGTTATTATCTGGTATCTATTATTTTTAGCACTATTAGCATCTATTAGTATGTATTATTTATTAAATGGTTGCCTCGACGATGCAATATAAAGGGACAGTATTCAGATTTAAGTTGGTTATTTGGTTGGAATTTGCGGCTTTAATTATGCCTGTACATTTCTCGAAGATGGCTGGTTTGCTGTGAATACGACGTTTGTTCATTTAGGGTTTCCCCAGATACCGATAGCAGTGCCATCTAGAGATAACCCAAAGCTGATACAAAATAACCTTTCTTTTGTTTTGTTTCTTCGACTTTCTACATCACATTCGACTGAACATATATTCAGCGTGGCTGTCTTTAGGGCAGCTCGTTGGACTGTGTTATGCACGAGACTTTTGGTTGTTTAAAAGTGGACGATGTCTTGGGGTGGTGGGTACACCTGGGCCCTGTTTCACAAAAACGTAAATCTCCTTAAAATCGTCTTAAACTAAAATTTCATCCTAACTTAAAATAGATGAGTTTCAGTTAAAATCCACTAAAATAATATTGTAAGTTAAAATATTATCTTAACTTAAAATAGTGGCGTTTCACAAGCCCATTTTAAGGACAATTTTAACTAAAATAAATTTTAACTTAGGATAGCCGTCACCCTGTCCTAACTTAAAATCAAGACATTAACAAACATTGATTAGAGCTACATTGTTACATATATTGCTACATATAGATATAATTGGAATAATGATAATATTGTGAACGGCCCGGGTCACATAATCTTAATAGCACCATTCACAAAAACAAGTCTCATTCAAATTTTTTTCACCCGTTTATTTTATTGTAAGTCAATTTAAGCATTTGGATGGCGCTCCATATTAGAACTCCGCGAAAAAAAAACACTCAAAACCCCAGTAAACTAAACACTAAAATAAAATCATTTATTCATATCCAGTGTTTTGGAAAGAAGATCCCTCTTGTCTATAAAGAAAATATGTTCGTGTACAATGGTTTAATATGGCCCATTTCTTGGTTATAGAAGGCCTAAAGGCCTATAATACTAGGCAAACCATATGTAGTATTTACGCATACTTTTGGAGCTTATGACGATATGTAAGGAGAGAAATCAATAATCTCAAATGTGTTTATTGAAAAATGTTATAGGCCTAGGCCTATTTGAAATTAAATTTTAATATAAATTTATTATTATTTCTTAATGATGTCTTACGTTAATAAAACAACAAAAATAACTGGCATTTTAGGAGCCAAAGCTATTTTATCTTAGGGAAAAAATCATTTAATTGAGTAAGTATCATTTTCAAAGTATCATTGAAAGGGAGGGTCTATGAGAATGACATGTTAAATCTAGTCATCGGAACATTGGCTATTTGGTGTATTAATTTCAAAGTTGATAAATACTTTTAAAATGCGACGAAAAATTACAACCTAGATTAGCCGTTTGAGTCACAAATATAATAATGTTTGTGACAATTTTCCATAAAACTACAAATCCATGCGATTTAGTATATGGATACACTTTATTTCCACTGAAACCTGCGAGTAAATCAAATTCCCATGTCACGAATCAAAGGCCAAGTTCAAGGCCAACCCACCGATACTTTTCGAATCACATATTACGCAGTACAATCATTTATTTCACCTCTTTACGAATGTCTGACCGAGTGCAAACATTGCTTCAACGTATGAAACTCTCCCCATTGATATTGCAACCGTTAATTCAACCTGTCAACAGTTTTCAGTTTCGAAGCGTATTTGCTTTCACCGTAAGTACCCGCAGCGGAAATGTGCACTGCGCGGGCGCAAGCTATTTTAACTAAAATCTATTAAAATCGCATTTTAAGTTACAATCAATCTTCGTGAAACGTATAAAATTTAAAATTTCATTTTGATTTTAGTGATTTTAGCTTAAGTTTTTGTGAAAACAGGGCCCTGCGTTTGCGTTGGCTTGAATGTGAGTGGTTAACTAAAATTTGGTCCGTTTAAAATAAATTATGGAATATATGACGAAATAAAAAGGAAAAGGAATTGAGTATTATCTCTGTTTATCCCTCCTGATCTTACTTGTTTGTTGTGTAGTAATTATTGGTCACAAAAATAGCGTGCTAGCCGGTCCTACTTTTGTCTGGATTTCCGGGCAAGTTAACAGTATTTAGTATCAATAGGTATTCCAAAGAGAACAGTATAGTTATAAATTCAAGATAGTGTAGAAGTGCGTTTCTGGAATCTCGTTGTAGATTAAATGAAGACAGGGCTCTTGTTTGTTGTCAATAATATTATATTCTTTAGTAAACAATACTCAACAGTAGACAATTAATATAACAATTATTATAACAATTATTGGCTAAATGCTTAACAGTACATAAGCTCCAATATGGATATGGGAAATGACATAAACTTGTGTCTCCAAATATCCAAACACAGGTCTGTTCTTAGGCATGCGATCTAAGCTGATCTCCCAAGACACGTTATAGCAAGGTCGCCCTAATTCTGTCAATTGGGTCTATATATACCCATGCATTGCCTAGGGCATTAATCCTATAAATCTATTGTCTACAAACAGTACACGGTGGCAACTAAAATGCTATAGCCCGTTAATTACAATTAATAAGATAGATTTAAAGTGTAAAACAAAGAATACTGGAGACATGTGATTAATGAGACAATATAAATGTATATAAATGGAGTGTAATTAAGGTGGATTAAGATCCATTAAAATATGGTCTTTAAAATTACGTAATACTGTGCGGATTAGCACGACGTATTAAACATTTACTATTGGGCCGTAATTCACCCTACTATAATAGCAATATTTAGTAGACGTTATAAAAAAAGTCCACCCGAGATAATAGTATTTAGTAGACGTTATGAAAAGGTCCACCCAAGATAACAGTATTAAGTAGACGCTATAAATAGGTCCACCCAATATACATTTAGCAGGAGACAAGCTTCTTTCGCATGTCACAGATTTTTCAGATATTATTGTCGTCTCTTTCCATGTGCCTCATAACATTTGAGGTTATAAATAAAAACCATACATTTGGTTATCGTGTACTGAAATCACACCTGGTGTGTATTATGTTCAAAATTTTATTAATGAATGAAGAAAACTGTCAATAAAGTTTCAAAATAGATTCAACTGTGAAACAAAGTAGGCGTTGACATTGTTAGATTGATGTAATCATCTCGGATTGATGTAATTTTTTTGTTTGTTTTCAGTATTTGTATATTATTAGAACGTGGCCCTTTTAATCGAAAACTTCTAATTTTATTCTATTTGGCATGAAGATTGTTTTGGAAACACACCTGCAAAAGCCAAAATAGAATGATAATATTGAATTCAGATGTCTTTCTATGTACTACATAACAGTATGTTAATAACCAACTGTAGATTCTTCAGTTCTAGTTCTAAAATAGTTTTGATCGAATCCATTATGAAGTCTGTCCCAAACTAGGACCGGAGATATTGACTTCTATCGCGGACAGGAAAGACATGACCCACCAGTTTCGAATTTGGATAATGTTCATCCATATTCCTTAGATAAAAATTTCATTGAGCTTTGAAAAAATCTTCCCTATATCGCATTCACAAGATTTTATTCATTCGTACTTAAAAGAAGAGATAAATAAACATTGTTTGTAAATTTGTAAAAGAACCGACTACATTTGTAGTAGTTAGAAATTGCACAGACCGACACTATACGTCCCTTAATTGTGGGTGTAGATGTATATATTTGCGAAAACCCTTCGCCATTACTAAAACCCTCACTTATGTGTGAACACTAACTGTAGTATTAAAAAAAACATAGGGAAATCACCCAGCCCATCCATCACTACCAACAGACACGTACACCAACCCGTGCTGCATCCATGCTTTGGTTTAGATACCCAGATGACATCCTCGTTTTCTAAATTGGACGCGTGGGAATTTCAGAGAAATGTCAGAATCTAGATTTTAGTATATATAGGATATTGTTATAATGCCCACGCGTAAGTCTGCTGATAATAAAGGCACTAATACACGTATTGGTGTTGTGGAAACCTTTTCCATTATCATTAATTCGCTTACAATTCTATCAATGATATTCTCGTTATGTTAATAACTAAGTATAATGCACCACAATATAAATTATTGAAGTCCAGAATTCTGTTAAAGCGTGTTATTCTATAATGGTTCAGACCATGTGCAATAAAAGAAAAGATCTAACATTAATAAAATCGATAAGTTCACGTTACAGTCTCCTGATATCATGCAACGGTATTTATTTCACAGTAATCTAACTCACTCTACCCCCATCCCCATCTAACAAAAGGTGTCGACAAATCTAGATAAAAATAGTAATCTCGGTGTTTGATATAAATAACGCTACTAGTGTTTATAAGTTTGTAAATATTCTACTTTTAAGAGACAAAAACGACAGCTTCAAAAATGGTACAAGGAACTAACCAGCAATAAACAACGTTTTTGCGCCCCCATGTTATCACTGCATAGATATCAAACGGGCTCAAACTGCGTTTGACTCAAAGAGGTTCAGCAACTTTCGACTGATCTGAGGCGATGGTTCATCTTCGGGCAGTATAAATTGCTGCTATATCAATGACAGTCCTTCTCGTACTTCTCTTCGTAGGCTTGGTGGAACACAGGGGGGATATTATAGACATACCCCGACCACGACCCATTTTACGCTTATCTAAGACCTGGTTTGAACTTGTTAGCTGTAAAGGAGGCTTAAAATAATGAGCTGGTACAAGAATGTTTTATTACTATTTCCACTGTAAAAATAAATATCCAATTTAAAATAAATGAATATTTGACTTTTATTATTTCAGATATGAGTCTTCTGATCAAAGAATTTTTCATTTTTTCGGTGACGATTCTAGTTACCATGGCAACGTTTCCTAACCATGCCGACATGTGTCAGACATTGCCAACGGAAATAGAAATCGTCAAGGAGATACGAGTTGAGCATCTAGGGCGGGATTTGGTATTAAGCTGTGTTGCTAAGATACGTGTAAATAAGTGTGAGGGAGTTTGTGTCTCCAGTGTGTCTCCAAGTGTCATGAATCATCGTGGGTTGAAAAAGGTGAGGACATTAGTTTTATGTGACAGTAAAGGATGATACCGGCATCCACATATTAAAAATGAATCTAATTATATAATTTTGAATAAACATCTTTGATTTGGTTGATTTGAAAAACTCAATCTGCAATCCTAAATATGAAATCGGTTGCTATCATGATTGAATGTGAGGAAGGTTAGTCCCACAGACGATTTACAAAGCTACAATAATGCAAAGGGGGTGTCGAAAGTCGAAATCCTCGAACTCCCCGCAGCGCTGTTGACCAGGCAAAATATCTTCCATATCACACATGTCTTGTAATTCATTTCATATGTTTGTGTCTGAAAAACATGGCACCATGAAAACACTGGTCCATTCTGGCATAGCTACTATTATATTTCCGCCACGTGGATTGCAAATCGCAATCCATCTTTCTTCAACAAATTCTTCGAAATCACCAGACGGTTCCAGGGACAACTTTAACCACACATTGTACATATATTTTCACTATAATCATAAATGCACATGTACATTGATTATCTATTTCTAAAATCTAAATATATGTATCTATATCTGACAGGGAGAGAGGTTTAATATAGGCTATGCCTGTTCCCCTATCCCTATTCGGATACAAATCTGAATGAAATACTGTTTATAAAAATAAAACAAATTCTATTAATTTACCATCCGATAAATATAGGACGACGCGAATGATTTTTGTGTATATTCGGTTCGATTTGTACGATATATACAACTTTGCAATTCTCCACGTATGCCTTCTGGAGATATCATCATCATTTTCATCTTCAACACTGATGGTGTATATTATACTGTTGTCTTTATAAACTTGATTTATATTTCTATTATTATTTTACTCTGGCAGTATACATGTATATATTAATTATTTTTTTTACATTATTAATATAATTGCTATTATTAGCTTTTTATGTCATTTGCAGGATTGTAAATGCTGTCGTGAAAGAGAATTGGTATCCAGAGATATTGTATTACACGAATGTTACCATGACGGCGAATTAATTCCAGGAATTAGACAAACACAGGTGATGGAACCTGTTGATTGTGGGTGTTATGAATGCCATAATTAGGACTTCATCTAAGATATATTGTTCATCCTTTAGTGCTAAAAAGGTGTTCAATTCATCAAAATTTATTTGTTTTTGGAATGGAAACAGCATTCTCATTAAGGTATTAGATTACCAATATGCCATAGTATAGGTGGAAACAAATATAGAAATAGATATATAACGCCACAATAAAATAAATCACTTAATAAAACAAAATGTACTTTAAAGCGTCTCTCTATTGTTATTGGCATTAAGTATGTAGTAAAGTTCAATCTGATTAAATAATTTGTTTGTGTAGATAAATTGACCGTAGTCATTTTTTATTGTGGAAGATGGTGCTCCGATCAGGGGAATTTGGAAGTGATCCTGCTGGAGTTTGGTTTGGTCTGATAGACCGTCCTTTGTGGAAGCATCTAAGAAAGCAATGTCTTTGGTTCAGTCTGGTATATCGCCCCTGTTTTTCGAAATCATAAAGATACATTATGGGAGATAAAATAAAGAGATGGCAGTTCTCACTATAATAGTTAAAAACCATATAGTGTAAAGGTAATTTGCTGAAAATTTCAGTCAAATTGATTAACTATTAGCCAAGAACGAAGCGAGTGAAATATTCACATAGACTCGGTCATCATTACTAAATTCATTAATATAAACAGCATAGTCTCGATTATCCACTTGATTGATATAATTATCAATGGCCGTTAAGCGGCTTATAGGAATTTAATCCGCCACCATCGAAGGCTAGCCTTGACATCAAGAGTTTATTATGGTCTGGATAAGTTAATTAATGTCTAATTGATTATTTAGATAACATTTCAGGCCTAAAGAAAGACCTGTAATAAGCAGATTTTGCTCTTGCATGAACCTATTTTAACCATAGATAAAAATAAAAATGTTAGTAGATATTGGCTAAGCACTAAAATGAATCTTATATTATTAGCCACCAATCAAATTACTAAAATTAGATTTTATCTTTGTTAAAAATTTCGTAGAACAGGCCCCTTGGTGGAAGTAGTAGTAGCATTTTGATTTTGAGCTATAGTATGATTGGTAGATCATAACACAGAAGTGTCACTAGCAAAACAGAGTTTTTCATAGGAAGTGTAGAGTAGATATCAGATAAAATAAACGAAACGAAATTGTAATCCAAATATGTTTATATAGTCTCTAATCCCGACCCAATGGATTGAAATATCATATTGATGAATGAAAAAACTAAATAAAAAATGGAAAATGAAAAGTTGATGGCATTTTAGGGGTTTTTTTTTTGGGGGGGGGGGTCAATCAATAATATTCCCCATACTTTAATTTTTGAAAATCCATTTGCAGATAGTTGTTTATCATAAAAGTTAATGAAAGAAAACTGAATATCAAAAGCCAGACAAAACATGCACTGGTTGGTCTTAATTTATCTGACCATATTGACGACTCTATTGACGCCTAGAAACGTGCCTCTCAGCAGCAGTTGCCCAATCCGTCACAATTTTTGTACGGTAATCGTTATTATAAGCCAATAATTACATTTATCCTATATCCAACAAATATTTAGAAAACAATTTAAAACACAGAATTGACGAGTATATAATACAATTAGTATAGATGATCAATGATATCGCAGTGGAAAATCCCGATGAACCTCCTTGGCCAACCCTGGAGTGAACCTGGTTAGCGAGGGTCTTAGTCACTCAGCCACGGCGATTCCATATGGCCACAGATCACTAAAGATTTCCCCATTGACTTTAAAGGCTCAATACCACCCTTGTTGTAACTAAATAATATGTCCCAATCTTTATTCTGGTCAACAAATTGTATTATTTTTATAATATTCCAATTAATTGATGATACAAACCTAATTTTAAAAATTGGAAAATTTCAACTTAATGATTTGAAAAGTGACTTGGACTTTAAAGTGTTTTCGAACCTTCTGGACAATTAAATAGGATGTAATGGATAATGTACACAACAGGTAGGACACTTATACATCTAGTACTAAGGATAAGGCTTTTATTTATTCTCTGGAGCTGTCAAGCCAGCAAGAGTGTTATTGTCCCTTTAATGTTAATTCTCGTCTCTTAGATCGGCTCCATCGTTTTCCTAAATTTTCGTAGGGTAGAATGCTTTCTATCACAGATGGAGCAACATGTAGCAACTTCTTGCCCAAAACTAGCACGTAAACACGCAATTTTCGGCCCTACATTTCAGCCTACCCAACCTAAAAACTCTTGCATCCTGCCGCCTCAACATTATGAATATTCACCAAAACCTGGTAGAAAATGTATTTTCATACCCTGTTCTTCGATTCTACACCAAAAAGTCAATAAAACTCGCCACGCAATAGGGGGAAAAGTAAGGGAAAGACTAAATATAGCTTTGGTCCTTGTTTCGTGGGTGGCGGCGTAGAAACATTTGGTGAGCTGTGTCCCTATGAATAATATAACAAAATTTAAAATGAAATTAACAACATGATGTTAAGATATGAAAACTATCTTTAAAATATATGAGTAGGCCTAGCCACGGTAGACTGGCATGGTGAGGGTCAAGGGTGTACAGGAATTGGGTCAGGCTACCCCGAACGTGTAATAGCACTGGCAGTAATATAATCTTGTTTGTGTCTGTGTCTAAGCCAGCAAACCAACCTGGACTTCCTTCATAATAGTCAGCATGGGGGACATTTGATAAATCATAATCTGTTACTATATATAACCCATATCCCACCACCATCTTGTTCATTGACCTCTCTTACTTCTCGTGGATGTGGTGAGCGACCTTGTGAAAAGAGATTGTCGCAATTTACTAAAAAGTTATGGCGTGATGAAAATATCATGCCGTACAATCTAATTAAAATTAAATTAAATAACAATGTACAAAAAAAAATCTGATTTTAACAAGATTGAATCAGTGGTGGACTAAGACGGAGCCAGTGAGTATGGTAGGCTAAAGGCGTTCATGTTCTCACGTAGTTTGGGGTGGGGTGGGGAGGTGTGTGGGTTGGGTGTCTGTTCAGTCTTGAATTTACGACTTTTATTCATGAATTGACAAGCAAATAAGTGCCTGGAGATGTGGTAGTCGACATCCTCTGTCAATTTAAACTGCAATTGACGTCGTAATCGAATCGAGTCATTATCCTTGGTACCAGTTTTCCCTTAATTGTTTTGGCATATGTGTGTGTCAATACGACACACAAAGTCTCTCTTTTTTTGTTATCAGGACTTAGTTTTATTCACAATATATTTCAAAAATTCGAATAGATGCCACCAATATTCAGTGTAACTGTTAACATCGCGTGATTAATATCAGAGCTATTTAAAACACGTGCCAATATCATCAATATTTAATCTGGTTGTCTACAACTTGTTGTCAATATTCCCAATATTTCCTGAACACCACATATCAATATTTCGACTTGCTGTCTGTCTACACCTCAAATATCCCAAATATTTCGTTACATCAATATTATAGTCCAACCGCCTACACTCTGTAGTCAATATTATCATTACTTCGTTAACACCACTTGGTCGATGTAATCAGGTTGTTTACACCATGTAGTCAAGATCGCCACTATTTGGCCAGACTCTTTACATATACATCATACGTGGTCAATGTAATATTTAGTCAGACTGATTACACTACGTGGTCAATATTATTAATATTTAGTCTGGTTGTCTACACTACGTTGTCAATATTTCGCCTGATTGTCTACACCACGTGGTAAAGAATTCATAACTTTGTTCATAGCCACCGTACTTGGTCTAGGTTTGCTTTCTCCTGAAATACAAAACAACGTGATAATAAACACTGATGTATTTATAAACTGAATCAAAAGTAATTTCAAAATCCATCAGGTATGCCTCTTTAAAATTGTAGCTAGCGTAATCAATGTACTATCTAGTAATAAATGTATATCAAGTCTTACTATTTGGGGATACCATAATCTATAACAATCGGGGACAAAATGAAATAGGATGTAACCTCTTACTAGTCCGCAGCGGCCGAGTCAATGACAAAAAGTATTCCGCACCAACTGGGCATACAAGTGAAGGCTACAGCCAACCCTTATATTCCTCTCCTGTACCAATAAAAATCCCGAGACAATTTGTCGTCTAAAACCTGGATAGACTTACTAGTAGATTTGAATTTGTCATCTCTTTATCTAACTCGGACACTGCTCCCAACTCAATAGGTTTAGTATCAGAATAACCAGGGTCCCTCCAGTAGGTATATATCTATACTTTAAATTGTAATCTAACGTAATATCAGTCGGAGAATGAATCTTTTACTTGAATGAAAATTGTATGGGAATTTCGCTTTAAAATGGCGACGATAAATTATCTAGTGACCCGATGTAACAAACCTTGTACGTTATTACCAGAACAAGATCTAAAGATGGGTTAATATGAATGTTGAGTTTGTTTTTATGAACGATAAAAGGGTAAAAGAACCCAATAAGAGCGAAAATCAATGTTAGCCGCCATATTAGTAACATTCCGAGTCTCTAGTTTTAATGGTAATGGTTAAAGGGATTCGGCCATTGTAAAAGCAGATTATAATTCTTGCTGTACTTTATGACGAAAGTAAAGTGAACAAAATGTAGTTAGTGTGGCGACACCTTTAATGTCGAAAGACTAGGAAGGCGCCACCCCTACATAGGATAATCGGGATTGAAAAATCCCTATAAATTTCTTGATCAGTGCCGGGATTTAAAGTTTAAAACGTTCTGCCGACGTCAATCTTGATGACCTTCAATAACAACGCAAAATCCATAGAGAGGGAAAACAACACACGTTTACAGTAAGCGCAGGAGGACTGCCGTACACGCAAAGCAAAATCTACAAGATAAATCTGCGGAAAAGGAAGAATACATGGACATTGCAAGAAATAAACATTTTGGGGATGGGTTATTTAGAAAGATATGTCATCATTAATAAAGTCTAAATAGGATACATCCATCGACCCCTTAAGTACTGTATGAGACTGGAATATGGAATATAGTCATTTTCATTTCTCTGATGACGTGTGTAATGTCACTGGGCTGGTAGGTTTCTTTCCGGGTCAGGCGCGATTCCGCCTACTTTTTGTTAAATTGCACCTGTACAACCAATTAGTACACGAGACCCAGGTCTTTAATCCAATCGGAACGTGTAATTGCTATGTACCATTTACAAAGCAGAAGCGGGTTTTGAAAAATCACAAAGATTCCTCGAGACAAATTTCGGGGTCGGATTCTGATTATGAGTTCATTTTCACAACCTCACAGTCCCCACAAGTCACAATAATATACCATTTGGTTATTTCAATGTGGGTATCTTTAAGATGAAAATTTGTCGAGGTTCTGTGTGTAATTATACAGATCCTAGTTAGAATATTAGACGGTTGTTTCTACATGATTAACTCATGTATAGAGATTGGATGCCCCCGCGGCGATTCACACTTCACGACTTTCTTGATCACAATCAATACACATCATACCTTCTTAGATGTTGAAACTAAAGCAGAGATTGCGAAATAAACCCAAAAATTGTGACGGGTATTGTGCGTGAGGCATGGTATACTACTCCATGAATGCGACAATTTTGTCTTGTCTAGAATTGGTTGTTAATTTTGAAAGGGAACCAACAGTTAGCAGCAAGGGCATCTTTCTCGATAAACACTGGGGGGGGGGGGTGCAGAACGGGTAGCACGTGGGCGCTATATCATAAGGTCTGTCATTGAGTTAATTGATGTGGTTTCGATTCCTCGATTGTACGTGACAAGGAGTAGGGTCGATTATCCATCCTCGTGGGTTTCCTCCGGACCCTCCTCCGTTTGAACCATATGTGTACCGAAATGACCTACCATTTGTCTAGTGAATGTAAAACCCCATTTCTCTCTCTCTCCCTCTCTCTCTCCCTCTCTATCTCACTCACACACTGATAACGAATAATAATGTCAATAATATTGTTAATCCAATAAAACGAATACATTTCGCTTGACATACGACAATTCAGATCAGTAACTGTAAACCTTTAAATTAGTTACATGTATATTTTATCCATTTTCACACCATAAAACGTTTATTTTCCGGATGACAAGTAATCAACATTTCAATCAGTATACGAACGCTACATATACTATTCAAAAAAAGTAGGGGATATTTGATTTTTAAGTGTTATTAAAGTCACCTAGTGAAACTGACGAAGAAACAAATGACAAAATGAAATGAAGTTCACATTCATTGATTTATTCCAAATGATCGTTAGACTAAGTAAGGCACAGACTGACCATTATAAGGGTAAAATGATACCCGGGGTCAAACAGCAAAGTTACCACAGCATCACAACAAAGTCAGTAACGGGTAAATCCTCCTCTGTTTGCCAAACAAGCATTGATCCGACGTGGCATACTCCTAATGAGACGTCCAAGTTCATTTTGGTCCAGATTGTCCCATTCCTGTTGCAACGCAGCAGCAAGTTCTTGGACATTGGCAGGACGTTGTTGACGTTGACGTAACCTCTGTCCAAGCATGTCCCAGACATGCTCGATGGGGAGAGGTCGGGACTCAGTGCTGGCCAAGGTATTGTGGTGATGTTCTGTTGTTGGGGGTAACCTGTAACGATCCTGGCCCTGTGACATCTTGCGTTGTCATCCTGGAAGATGAAACGGCGGGCATGACGTCGTGCGAACGGCACAACATGGACTGCCAAGATGTTGTCCCGGTGGTACTGGCCTGTAACACACCCTGCAACAACATGTAAAGCCGTTCTTCCAGCAACAGTGATGCCTCCCCACACCATAACAGAACCACCCCCAAATCGATCATGTCTAATGACGTTAACGTCTTGGAAGCGCTCGTTTCGACGACGCCACACCCTCCTACGTCTGTCCAAAAAATCAACAGCGAACCTTGACTCATCTGAAAACATCACATTGCTCCAGCGTCGATTATCCCAGTGTTGACCATCCCTACACCAACGACGTCTTGCCTGAATGTTATGATCTCTCAAACAAGGGATCACGCGAGGACGTCGGGCGCGAAGGTGACCCCTATGCAGTCGATTCCGAATCGTCTGGCCACTCACTCTCACACCAGTGTCTGTTTGAAGACGAGCGCTGATCTGATTTGCTGTGATGACACGATTTCTCAAGGCCAAGGTACGGATAAATCGATCCTGGGCTTGAGTTGACGCCCTTGGTCGACCTGAGCGTGGTCTGTCCTGTACAGATTATGCATCACGGTATCTGGACCATAGCCTGCTTATGACGGACTGAGAAACAGTCATCGTCCGCGCCACAACCGCCTGTGTTGTGCCGATCTGTAGCATGCCAAGGGCACGTAACCTTTTATTTTGGGTAAGCCGACGCATATCAAAATTTGTTTTCTGGTCACTAAAACAATTAAACTGATGTTTCCACCCTGGAATTCAATGCCACAATGACTGTAACATTCAAAGTCAGAGTCGTGCAAATCTTGGGTTGGACCCCCATGATGATCCCAAGCATCACCTGCATTCCATGCGGTAGCTATTGGTGCGTTTGGGCGTCACATGTAACTGGAAATGTTTCTTCTGTTAGGTTCTATAGTGACTTTTTTCGTAGTCATTTGCATATTTTAGTATTATGCCCCCAAAATCAAATATCCCCTACTTTTTTTGAATAGTATATATCATAATGTTGCTATCTAGTTTCAGAATGTCGAACTTCAAATGCTTAGTAAAATAATTAATAAAGATTACGCAGAGAATTTGGCGTTTAAGATACTCGGGTTCTGTTTTCTTGATATCGATTTTGTTAGTGTACAATATAAACCAGCTGCAAAATTATTCATTGTTATCATTTTTTTCTAGTTCCACAGTTTTGTAGATCGAAGAGTTGACCTAATTGTGCCCAAACAAACATATCTTTAACACAATGTGCAATTGTAATACAATTCCCATAATGTTAATCCTAGATTTGATTACCAGCTTTCGCCGGGAAGAAACTTTAGGTTTTCGAAGCTCGATATTTACTTTTCATAGAGGAGGCGGTGGCTCTATGTATCCAGAAAACACCCGCATCGACCCTGATGTCGTTCTAGTTCATGGGGACAAAAACCGAGACCTCTTGTACACACTGGCGTGCACGTAAAAGAACCCTTGAGAGTTGGAATTCGAAGAATTGGCGGAAACATTGTTATCGGGCTGTTGCAGAAATGTAGGGCTATAGCAATGTAAGAGTTATGTCCCATATGTAGAGGTCTCTATGTATTCCACAGAGCGTTCCTAAAAAAATAGTGACAATCGAGTTAAAAAGGGAGATTTCGTGCTAAAGCGTATGCGTCAACCGAATAAGTAACTATCTCAACCACCCATGCAGTCGAAATATATTCGTCGTGTTTAATTACGCCCCGGTTCTAATCACACCACCTCTGTTGTCAGGACTGACAGAACTTTTGACATGGCTCGATTCCGCGTTACTCGATGGCAATTCTGTCAATTTTGGACCTTCTGGGCTGTGAATCGTACATGCATCCCCATAAAACATCAAGATGCATTCGGAAATCAAATGAAAGTTGATAAATAACCAGTACCTAGTATTTAGAAAATAAGCCGTATAAAGCCGACACTTTGCCCCCTGCACTTTATCCGACATGGGTGCTCTATTACGGTAAATAATTCATTTTGGACGTCCATAATCCGGACCCCCGGGTTTATTTCATATTAAAACAACCAACCTATTTGCCGCTTTTTAGATATGGCAACTGCTGCACCATTGAATCCGTTTGTCTCTTGTAAAGCTATCCTTCTGTGTTTCCTGACACCATTCGATTTGCCAGAATCATTATCATCAGCAGCATGAACAACAGAAGTTCGATCCGGTCGGCGTTTGGGTCTTCTGTCTGGTTTTTGACCACCATCTACACCAGCCTTTACTTCTAATAGAAAGAAATCGAGAAATATGATTATCTTAATGCCAGAAGATATGGTAACATTATACTTTGGCCCAAAGCAACTACATTTTTCAAAAGTAATATAGTCGACGACAAACATGTGCTTATTGGAACAACTAAATGACCATTGACCAGTCACAAGAGAAAGGAAGGAGTTGTAGACTCTGCAAGCTATGTATCTCGCCTCTTGCATTCGCTACAGTATTATTAATATATAAACGACAATAGGCCATCCCAACCCCCCTTCATTCTATATGATTGCAAAGTATGATTTATGCAGTATGAAAACATTTATGAGTATTTCCATACATTCAGAATGCAGCGGGTCTATATTATGACGTTTATAGGATAAGATATTATTTCCAGGCATAACAATTGTAGTATGATGATTTTAGTGTATGAATAGTGCAGTATACGAGTATACATGATTATTACCATACATATAGATTGCAATGTATGATGAATGCAGTATGATGATTACAGTATGATGATTACAGTATTTCTAATGACATACCTTTTGAAAGTTTTTGGTTGTTTTTTACCAACCCTGGAGGCGACTTTTCTAGATAATTTAAATATTTTGCGTTAGCCAGTCGTTTATTGTAACTTTCTTCTATTTCTTGACGAGTTCTTGGTATACGGAAATCAAAACAACAACACACAATCACCACTGTAAAATAACATTACATGATTTACATCTATTTGTTGTTAATTAAAAGTAAAACTATCAGAATATTTATAACTATCAAAATAGTACCAACTGTGAAACAAACTATCATAATATATCACTATTAGAACTCAGAATCTATTATCACGAATTAATGAAGATTTGAACAACTGCTTATGCTTACCTAAATACGTAAAAGTTGTTCTCTTGTGAAACATGTATTATGTAATCATTTGTAACTGAGCACGCACTCAGTGGCGAACGCAGAATATTTTGTTAGATGGGTGGGGTGGGGGCTATATTTCGCGGATATACGTTTGAAAAATCGGAATGTCAATAGGGTTATGTGACGCATATCTTGTCTCGAATGTGACTAACTTTCACCAGCTACAATCTCAATGTACTGCAGTAAAATTATTAAACATTTGAAAATAATTCCGAAGAAAGAAACATGTAATATTTAAGGGCGGGGTGGGCGGGGCTATCAGATTATATAATTATATATAGTTATAAATGTTGCAACAGAACTATATTTAGTTAGAACTATTACAATGGAATACAATATACTTACTTATAACTATCAAAACAGTACACACTATAAAAACTATATGCCACACCCTTAAAGGGCCTAGAACTACAGACTCTATTGTCAACCCTTCTTCATTTTTACTAGATAATTTACTCGGTTCCTGGAAGAGATTTATGTTTTGTTAATTCGTTTTTATTTGGACATAGGCGGGTATCACCCTCAATTATGTATAGTCCTTGTGCTTCATAAACAACTCCTATACTAAACATACGTCGTCTGTCTACAATAAGGTCAGCTTCAGAACTATTTATTATGCTTCCATTTGGGGTGGGGGCGGTCGAATGGTTAGCGTGCGCGTGCTGTATCATACGGCCTGCAATTGAGACAACTCCCGTGGTTTCGAATCCCCGGTTGTACGTAGGGTCGCCTGTCCAGCCTCGTGGATTTTCCCCTGGTACACCGGTTTCCTCCCACTGCTAAAGACCCCTACGCGCAAGTGAATTATTAAAATAAAATTAAACCATATGTTGGTCCCGAAATGACATAGTTTGTGTCGAGTGGACGTTTAACCCCATTTCTTTGCAAAATCAACGGTAACTAGAACTAAAACAATCATGTATGGTCACTATGCGGCAAGGTAGATCTATTTGATTAGGTCAACTTTAAAGGTCACGAGATGCAAATAGGGCTAGTGCCAGCATCTAACGTACAATCTCACCAACAATCACGAGCCCTGGCCTTATTTACAGCGACCTTGGCGAAAATTGAGTTGGCCTTAACAAATAAATATGGCCGCTGAGGTAGACATAACTTCCGGTCTTGTTTTGTGATCAGTATACATGTATATGCATGTATATATAGTGATAGACACTTGTGAATATCAGGTTATCGTCGAGATAATTGGACTCCAAGCATATATTTCACACAGGCGGGTAATTTACGTATGCCCAACATTGAACATGACATACATCACAACCTGTATAAACGAGACCAGAACTGATCCAGCAAGAGATCGTTTCTGTTTTCATCATAATATAATATAAATATTACCTGGTTATCTTCAGAAGGAACCTCGGATAAAACTACATTGCACTGAAACAAAATGCCTATAAGTAACCCTAAAGACAGGTAATGGAACAAAACCATTTTATAATGAGCCGGCATCATCTGGAACTGGCAACTTAAAATTTAAATAGGGTTAATCAACTGGAAGTTTTAAATGAAGCGAAATTGGGGATATCTTAAATCATGAATGATTATCATTATTCCCTCGCACAAATTACATCGATCACAACACTATTTCCAAATCACAGATTAGCTAGAACCGGGAAAAGTTTTGAATCAGTTTCCGATGACGTGTCATTCACCAATGATTCTAGATCACTCTACGTGTTCCTGTTCCTAGAGTAACTTTAACGTTCTGGGAACATAACATTTCTTGATGTTGTCGTCGTAGTTGATTGATCTTTCGCTGTCAGAAAGTAAATTCACGAAGTATACCACACCGTTTACGTGTAATATCTCAATCTGTTAGAAGAGATTCACAGATAATATCAGCAAGACAGATATCCTACAGTAACCAAAACTGAAACGTCGTCCCGTGGGTAGCTTACCAATATCGTCAAGAATAGAGGTAAGAATTATATTTTACTTAAATAATACTTCCCCATAAGCAGTCTATAAAAATCCACATGTAATATCGCAGCGACAGGAATCTTTGGATGATCAAAACTGAAACGTAGATTTGTGAATGGCTTATATTACACAACAATCCAGGGTAACGAGTCACGTGGTTGCTTTCATAATATCACTATATAGGCAGTAAAACTCTGTAAACGTCGTAGTGATGGGAAACTGAAGGTGATAAAAAAATCGGAATGGATCCCACCTGTAGCCTACATTAGATCCAAGTAATGGCTTAACTAAGGCATCCATGTGTCAAAAATGCAGACCTGAGAAACCACCATAATTGTAGTTTTCTTTTGTCTTCGGGTCCCGATTATTAATGCATTTATTTCATGTTGATTGGAATAAAGAATAAATAAAGCCGCGGGGAAAACATGGATATTAAATTAGATCTTGATTGTATTTATTAAATCAATCAAATAATCGATACCATGGCGACCCTATTAATTCACTTACTGTTTGTCATTTCTCATGTGGTTGATATCTATAGTCTCTATTAACCAGACATGACCCATATTGTGTTTGCTATCAGCACCAGATTTTAATGGAATCGAGAAGGAAAGTTGCAACAAGCCCAATCCCAGCTTGCAATTACTACGTGCACGTAAATTTTGATGCATTATGATTCAATTTGTCACCGTGTGAGAAATTATTATTATTGCTTAAGGTGTAAAGAATAGATCTTTTTGTCTAGTTTGGGAACCTAGGTATCAATTTTTCGTAGTATGTATTGCCATTTTCCTTGTGGAACCATCGACTCAACAATCTGCACAAAACTTTTCAATTGTCGGAATTAACCTTGGTCATTTGTCCAGCATCTACAGAAATGGGGAGTATATAACAGCCATCAGCAAAGGTTGTAAGGTTTTAATTAAAGAAACCATACTGAGTGACTGGATAATAGTGAAATCCTAACAATAAAGTCTGGTGTTTCTATAGGAATGGGTAAACAATGATATTGATCGATTTTCTATTTTGTTATTCTGAGCATTTCCATTTTAGCAATAGTTCCGCTAAAAGATATTGGAATAAACAGAGCATGTTTTGGTAGTCTATTAAATGCGCTAGTTGCTTATCTTGATGAAAATGTTTTGTCGTTAAAATCTAAGAAAAAAATAATTACGTCTGTATGGATAAAAAGGGGGGGGGGGGTCGGGAGGGACGCTCTTTAAAAAAAGCCTATGACTCAACCAATACTAGTACGATCGACACGAAAAATTGTTATCGGCAGTTACTTTGGAATATTTCCAGATATTCATTAATATTTCGGAAGTAGAGAGTGGTTAAAATAGCTATGTCTTTAACCCAATATCACCTAAAACCTTCGACATTAAAAACACGAATTATTGTCAGTTTTAATCGCATTTGATGGGCTTCTGATATCCAATATTTAAAAATAAATGGACATTTTACCATTATTACACAAATCGTGTAACATAATGCGTTTCAAGGTCAAACGGTGACTCCGTATTCTTATCTGGAGAGCATGCGCAATAAATACTATTGGTGTGGACTGGATTAACCTCGCGACGGGATGTAGAGGTCATGTGCCTGGATTGGTAGCGCATGTAGAAGATTTGATTTCTCTCCACATGCATAACATTGTAACCCTTGAAATCCCCTTCCAAAAGATATCTCGAAATGTTGTGGATTTACATCCTCTTCCATCCCTAATATATCGCGAGCTTTTATTTGCTACTCTGGAGCACATCCTATCATAAGACCAGTCTCTAAAAACTCGAGCAGAAAAAGTGTTAAAACATAATAGCCGTCTGTTCGTATGATTGAAATAACATCTAGCCTTTTCCTGACAGATTTCTATCAAAAACAGATTTCTATCAATGACATGGGTACCACTGCGCAGGTTTAATGGTGATTTATTTCTAGTGACCGCATAAAATACATTGCACCTTTAACACATTCCTATCTTGTGTGCATTGATTTTCTATTCTGACTTTCAAGATAAAACTTTTGCATTTGATGAAACGAAAAGTCACCCAGAATACCGACATCAAACATTGACAACCTATCCATGAATATTGAACAATATATTTTGGAAATGCCAAAGTTTATGCACTTGCATATACTGCATTTGGTCAAATTGACGATTTGTGATGGCTGTTTCAAGGTAAGACTGATCACTTATTGTAAATTTGAGAACGTCACTTCCGGGAGTGTTTTACCGAGTGACATACTACAACTGTGTCTTAATTTACAATAAAATGTATGAGAGTTGGTTTATTATTATTAATCTAATACACATTTTCTAATCAAAAAGAAGTTAAAAAATGCCTCACTATGTTAAGAAAGAATATCAAGGTAAATCTTGGTTGGTGTTTTTTTAGAGTTTACCTGATGGAAGCAAGACGTATCATAATACACGTTATATTATTTATCTTATTCTAGGCTTTTACCTTGATATTCCCTGGATCGATCATTTATTGTATAAGTCCAACTTGTACAATAATTTATTCTTGTATATACGATACTTATTTTGGACATGGATTAATGATATTTGATAAAGTAGATGTAAGTTTTACTAGTATGACATCAACACTCTGGGCCCATCTCTTTTATTAGCACCATTATCTGCACGACATTAACATACCTGTCTTTGTCTCTCTGTTAGGGATTAGATGTCATATTCAGTAATACGGGTCTTCTTTTTGTTGTCGCTTGACGTAATCTTAACTTATATTTCAAACTTCTCTTGAGGGACATATAAGATAATCGGGTGGACGCAATATAACGTGATTTTATGGTAAGCTTTGATGGATTGGTGATAGATGATTGTAGAGAATATACAGATACAGGTGAGATAACCAATATTAGTAATATATAATACATGGCACATGTTTTGATTTCCAAATATATATTGACCATCTTTCATCCACGTCTATTGAAATATATAAGCCCAATGTTCGAGAAATAGTCTTTTCGTCACTACCCTGGCATAATCCCCTGACCACAACATATTGCTATCCTGGCAGAATCCCTCGACCACACGTTTTACTTCAGTTGCGACCCGCCGGACAGGATCCCCAACCACACATTGCATATAAATCACACTGGTCATCAGAAGAAACCTTGGTAAAACACTATCCGAAAAAATATTACGGCACACAACCATAGGAAAATACGTCTTAGACATTCTAACAACGCCACACATTTTATCTTTTTATTGCAGGACCAGGGCAGATGTTTGGAAGTAGATGTTTTTCTACGGTTAAAAAGCATTGACGGATGTAAGGAGTCACAGACAATCGTTTTCTTTATTTATGTATTTAACCGTAGAAAAAGTAAAAATGATATATAGTTAATATGAAACGTTGAACTTGAAGAAAGGTTACTCAGTTCTCATCATATTCTCTAAATAGTCCAGCCATCAGTCGTATCTAAAATAGTTTTCAGATCTTGACGGAGAATGATGTATTGTGATTTTTCTTTGTGTTTATAAAAATTTTCAATTGTCTTCGGGTTGTGAGATGTTGCTTTCTAAGAATAGAACACAAAAATTATATCTTAAAATCTAATGATTTATTTTTTAAATGACAAATGGTTTCCGAGGGTTTTAAGATATGTCAATAAAAGAAAACCTACTTTAGCCCGAAGAACATTTCTTCCAGAAAGAGTTTTGCCTGACACCATTTTGATTCCAAAAAGTAGGACGCCAAACAGCGTTTTAATTCATTTGACCACAAATCTCATCTCCAGAAATCACCACCCTCTCTCTGGCACAATATGCTTACGATTATATTCCCGCCATAGAATATGCATTATATTAATGTGTTTCCCGAATACAAAAAAGCGATGGTATATGAATTCATTGATTTGTAGGCTTTAATATAAAGATTTTGATCGTCAGACACTAAGTGGCAGGGGCATTCTGCATAGTATGTTGTATCTCATTTTGTCTTCCAGCGGTACTTAAAGAAACAGTCAGTGCATGATTTACCTCCCAGAATGTCGACTAATTAATGTACGAATAGGATAGGAAACATGGTGTCCAGAAAGAAGGCAAACTTAAGACATTTTCCCTTTTGTTCACCTCAAGGTAATGTAACCAAATCAAATGGTTTATTGGTACTTGTGCGAAAAGTTGTTCTTGTCAAAGGAGTTTTTATTAAAATATATAGGCGGCGTTTTTACCTTTGAATGATTGTACTATGGATGATGTGCAGTTACCATATTATTTATCTGTTTAACTGTGTTTACCCGACATTTATTAGTGGATTTATTGCCAACAAAATCCTTCCAGGTGTGTACCAAAGGGTTGATGGAGACTAAGACACTTTTTAAGATCAACGACCTTTAATGGTCCTTAAGCATGGATAAGCCAGTTGTGGTGGATGTGCACCAGATAGATTTGACTCAAGAGGGTAGTACAGTTTTATGATCGATTTTATGAGGGTGGACGCGGGCTGGAGCCTGATCGAATTTCAGTTTGGGGATATCAGCTGGACAGTCCAGCTCGGCTTAATTTAGGTCAGTTGGTATTAGATTAATTTGGCTTTCATGTAAAATATTGTCATTGCACATGTTTCAGCATACATATTGGTAAATACAGATTGGTGGACACAGAAGGGACAAATGGCGGACACATGCATGGCAGCGACGGAGGACGTACACCATATAAGTGTGGTATATAAACGATTTTGTTGAAAAGGAGAAAACAGTTTTTGTGAATGATTTGCTGGAGGCTGGATCATCTGAGCAACTCAGTTCTGTTCAATTTAGTGCAGTGGGGGTTAAGTTTATATCACTCCCGTTCAAGATATTTTGTCATTGCGCATTTTATCGTCTCCGTTTATGTTTGTTTTCTTTAATACCAAGCCTGGTGGAAAAAGATTGATGAATGCAGACATTTCAGCGTTGGATGGGGTACATACAGAATGGTGGATGAAAGCATTGTAGTGGCGATGAAGGAGTTTCAAGAGATAAGTGATGGGTACGATTGTCAGAGGCGAGTACATCATTTATGACCGTTCGGTTTTTCTGACGACCCCTTTTCGGCAATACTAATGCATCTTAAGAAACAAAACGTATTCATCCTTTTTCTTAAATGGGCTGTAAGATTTAAATGAAGAACTAATATCTTAACCGGCATCTTATTCTACATTTCTCCAAATAAAATTGACCAACCATTTTTGAGCTTCGGAAAGGGAAGACGTGTGTTACTTCTAAGCATTTGATGGGTTAATAATTAATTTGGAATATTTTTCTTGGGTAACTTAATTAACTACATATACTTGTGATATCAACACGCGCTATAGTAATATTATTTTACCAAATAGATTGTACCAAGCTATATTACATAAGGTTGTCGTGGTCCATGTTCCCATAATCCCAAACCAATGTTTGTAAGCTTTTATATTAACCGGCAGATACGGACTTTTGTAAATTATGTTTACGATTTAGATAGAGAGCTGGCCATCCTTCCTAGTATAATAATACCTCACATATTCAACTGACTCCATTCAGTTGTTTTGAAAAGATGCGTGCATAGTGATAACCAGGACACTGCTATATTCGAAACATAGCCTCGCTTCTCCATTTTAAATCAAATTTTTTAATTGAATTTTAAAATCTTGAGTATCCGATGCCATCAAGAGTTGAGGATGGTCTTATTTTGTAAATAGTTTATATAACATTTCAGGAGCTGAAGAGTTGAATTATGCAATTCATTTACAAAATGTATTGTCATTTCTATCATTGTTATTTCAACACTTTTCAATGAGATCCATTTTCGGAGATAAACGAGCAATTGAGTAGAACCACAGGATTAACGACCAACTTCCATGTCATAAACGCTAATGGATTCAATGTAAGAAATCTAATTTAAAAAAAAAGATTAAAATTTCTGACTATGATATGAAACAAACATATAACTGAATTTAATTCCATCTACATTATTGGATAAATAATTCGTTAAAATTTATAGAGATTACGTAGTTTGAATAGAAACAGAGTCTTACATTACATTGGCTCAATTCGTGAAAAGTGGCTACGAGGCAATTTGAGGGGAAATATAAATAAATGTACACAGCCCCCTCCCTTCCTCTCATTTGTAAAACCGATAGGCACATACTTTGAAATTGCAGTCAGGCTTTGTATTTTCCATTGTAAAACCGCTTTCTTCCATAGTCGATGCCTATTTTTTGCGGGGTTTTAAAAAAAAATTTGAAATTTGATTACGTCTAATGAAGACGGGCATACACCATACATTGTGCAATGAGGGAAATTTTCGCCCTGTGACCTATATTTTTCGAAAATTTTCGAAATTGGGGAGCCCAACCCTATAAGTTATACCTATGTTCGGATAGCAATTAATTTTATATTTAGCACATTTAAGTCATATTCTAATCATATTGGACATAATGTATTTTGTATGTAAGTGTTGTTAACTATTTGTCTCATATACACATAGCAATCAAATAAAAAGAAATGCATTGTAAGTCATATCAACGCAGCTGTGAATAAAAAATATGTATAATTGAATCGATCTCTTGTTTAGTAATTATCACAAGATGTATGGAACGGGTTACTCTAAGTGTTCGAAACGCGTGCCTGATCCTTTTGATATGTGTCCATATGTGTTCTTGTCGCCGCCCCCACCCCCCGTCCTGCAGGAAAGACGAACTTTCACGTCAATGGAGAAATCGAACCTCAATGGCAGCAAGCCAGCGATTTAGCCACCGTGACACGGAGAGAGCGGATCGGAAAATCCCATGGTCAATTCTCGGTCTTCTCCGGGCTTTGAAAATTACATATGGCGCTTAACGTCCACTCAACACAAACTAGGTAATATCGGGACTAATATATGTTTCAATTTTATTTCAATAATTCACATGCGCGTAGGGGTCTTTAGCAGTGGAAGGAAATCGGACAACCTGGAGAAAACCCACGAGGTTGGACAAGTGACCCTACTACCTGTCATTTCAACCGGAGATTCGAAACAATGTCAGTTGACGCAATGACTGACATTTTGATACGATACATGTGCTAACCATTCGACATCCCCTCCCCTCCCCCCATCGAGGTGTTATAGAAGACATCTTGTCAACGGCGGATTAACCATGGGGCACAGGCCCCAGGGCCCCCCACATTAGGGGGCCCCCCACATAAATTTCATTTGCGCGCCTCAGGCATGGTCGGACCGAGGACTCCAACGGCCAGTGACCTAGTGACGGGACCCCTACAAGTCCCTGGGACCCCCTCAATCCGACTCAGATGGTTAATTACATGTTACGTCGCTGCACAGCGTGTGTAAGAACCATTGGAGGACACACGCGCTTCTGACATCTGTGTCGTACTTTTGGTTTTGACCCCTCTGACTTTGTACCGTTGATTACAGATTAAACATCCATAAATGTGCAAATGTGTTGTTATTGACGTGTTCCCATTTGAATATTGTTCACAATAAGAAGCAAAATAAATAAGATATGTTTACCGGATCATTTTGTTATACGAAAAACTAAGTGATGTGTTTTCTATGGCGCTCAGTGTCGTTTTCTTAAAGCATGGACCTTAAGTCTCGAACTCAGTATCATCCAAACGCTTCGACATCGACAACACGAATTATTTGTCAATTTAAATCAACATTGATGTTGTGATCTTACCGGTAATGTGTGGGTCTCTGATAACCAATATTTACACCAAAATAAACATTTTACCATTCGTGTATCACAATGCGTTTCAGCGCCATTTGCAACAAGGTACTCGAAGGACGAGGCTAGACATATCCTCAAATCACGTCATTCGATTGAGACTTTTGACTATTTCACCAAACATAAATGCTTTAAAAAAAAAAGATTAAAAACGTTTCGAGCCATTTGTGTCAATTTGTATGTCCCAAATATTAACGATTTACCTCATTTAAATAATTTACATAGTGGTAGTTTTCCGATGATGTCGCCGGATCCTAGCTGCTTTCGAGGAATCGGTAGTAGAAATGATGTCTTCAACTTCGTTCTGGCTGTGGATAATGTTGCTTTCTATTTTAGACTGTCATAATGAAGTCATTACCATGGTGTGTAATACATGTACATACATAATTACATAATCACATGATGCACAAAGACAGGGATTCCGCTTAGATTTCAGAGACATCATTCAGTGTTACTGGATACATCATTCGGCGTTCCTGGATACATAAAAAGGAAGAAACACCTTGAGTTTAAGTGTGTATTTGAATTCAATATCCATAACACAAAGTGACTTACTCCAAACCAAGGCTCAACCCATGAAAATAAAACCCATGCAGTCAACAGAAATATAACTTTTAAAAGAAATTTCCAATCTTCCTTTTCCTATGCGAGATTTTTGATGAAGGAGTCTGCATACATTTATATTGCTTTTGTGGCCATTTCACATATACTTTCTAAGCATAATTATTCTAAAGGGAATATTCTAAATCAATAACAATAGTTTTTGTTAGAGATCTTAAAATAATTTGATATTATTGAAGTGGGGAGGTTAAAATGTAATGTTTCGGTCTTACCGACAACCATATAAATCATATTAAAATCTCTAGAAAGTTGATGTAAAATATGGTGACAAAATAGAATCGTTTATTATTCACACAATATTTTAAAAAGATACACCTCTTTTATCACGTATACAATATTTTACAATAAAATAAACCAGTTTATCATTTATACAATATTGTTATACAATAATTCCAGTTTATAATTTGTACACTGTTTTAATAAAATACACCCGTTTATTAATTATGCAATAAAATACACCCGTTTAATAATTATAATATAAAATACACCACGTTTATTAATTATACAATAAAATACATGGCATTCTTATCAATACAATTCACCAGAAGGTTATTTACACACACGATTTTAATAAAGTGGATCAATAAATAACTGTGTTATTCACAAATGACGTCTATAATGTAACGGTTATATATATATATAGGTTTTCTTCATGATCCATATATACAGTCGGCTTTACAAATTATTAGACATGGTAAACGGATGGTTGGCTACAACTATATCCAGTATAAGGCAAAACACCCAAGCAGCAGACCAACTTGCATATATTATAAAAACCAATGAAAATTAAAATGGTGGTAAACCCGTCTAAAGTTTTAAAACACTGAAGATTACTATACATAGGCTCATATCTTGAGTTAAGAATTATACACCTTTGATACGTGAGCACGGCACCTAAAATAAACATGACTGACTGTAGTAATAAATAATGTACTATTTGATAAAAAACACAGATCCTATTTCGTTTCGTTTCTATCGTTCAAATTTCGTTTTACTTGTCTTTATTACACTATAGGCCCTGGCAGGGTTGTTATTATTGACGTGTTCTGGATGATGTGAGGGATAAGCCAATGAAACGGTCTGTTACGGTGACTTCTTGGCCTTTTGATTCACGGAACTGCGGGTAAACCACTATACAACGCTGATTGAATTATCAATGTCTGACGTCAAATGGTCAAAAGGCCCTTGTTTTACCCCAATATAACTTGTCAGATCTTCATTTAGTGGAGGCCATCGAAAGTATAAAAAAACGAAACGAAATATATCTGTTTTATAATCATAATGTAATGACCTTTGACATCGCAACCTTTTATCAGGATCCATTCCACAACGACAGAAGTCGCAGAATTACTTCCTCAGCAAGATGAGAAAGTCCCGTGTTGAAATTGCTATTTTTTAAAAAAAACAAAAAAAAAACGCATTATAAATTGTATATTCGCCGTGTACGTGTAAAACCTCTGATTCTATAATACTAGCAATTCTAGCTGTGTACACATCAGAAAACACCATTGCTGGACTAATAATAATAATAATAATATATATTTATAAAGCGCATATATCCATCCATAAATGCATGCTCAAAGCGCTAACATATGTACACTGTCAATAATTCACTATTCAACTGTCTTGGTCATTAATGGTCATATTCACGTTGAAATAAATACGTTTTCAATCTAATTTTAAACGAATCCATCGAAGGGGCAGGGGATTCCAGAGATTAGGAGCACTGATTTTGAATGATTTGTGTCCGAAAGTTTGAAGGTTACATTTAGGAACTACAAGCATTTTTTGGTCTTGGGATCGACTATAAATGATGTCTGTAAATGACGGCCAAGAGAGTGACCTTTATATTTTTCAAATCTCAATATCGTCTGTGACACAGCCCCCTACGGCCTTATATGGTGAAATGGTTAGCGTGTAACATAATGTCTGACATTCAGTCAACTGGCGAGGTTTGGATTCCCCGGTTGTACATGCTACATGACAAGGAGACGTGGCGCCTATCCAACCTCCTGCGTTTTCTCCGGGTCTTTTTGTATCCTCCCAAAGACCCCTACCCACAATCGAATTAATGAAATAAAATTGTGCCATATATATTAGTCCCCAAATCACCTAGTTTGTGTCGAGTAAACGTTAATCCCATCTGTCTGTCACTATGAAAATGGAAGGATGAAATATAGGATATCATCTTACCAGCTATGAACACAGCCAACAGGATTATATACTCTGGTTTCAATAATATATACACAAATCTGTATTCTGTCCCCTCTTGTCTATATATAATATAGCACCGTGTTATAAAAGTGACCGATGAACATAATAGGCCAAAACTTGTGGATATGATCACATACGTTTGCACATGCTTCTGACTCTTTGGCATATGAAAGGAACCTAAAAGAAATATCACAGAATTAAGCTTACTCGATGACCAATTAATTGATAAACAAAATAAACACATTTTATAGACAAACTTTCTATTCAGTAAATATCTGAATGCGGATTGGGGAATGCGGATTGTGAATAGCCCCCTCTTTCTCTCTCTGATTAGATATACATGTAAATATATACATGTACATACATAATTGCATAAATATAGAACATATATGATACTAAAGTGGGTAATATCTAGACGTTATGTTGAAACTATTGAGAAAGAGTTTGGTATTGATTATTGTAGTATGGTTAAAGTCTACACAACGTACAGTCATCCAATACCTCCAATTTCCGCAAACCAGCTGAGCGAGTCGAAGATACCAGATGAGTGTACGGTGTGCAGAGCTGAAAATGAGCTAAGAATTAGTTTATTGAAATTGAAATATATTTTAGAAATGAATAAAATGTTAAACAGCTTTTTTGTGATCTTTCGATGATCAACGTGCTTTCGATAAAAAAAGAATGAAAGAAAGAACCCACACTGTTGCATCTAAATTGGGTTAGCTTTCTTTTGTCTCAGCTTCATATCAAAATATAATGATCAGAGCCCTATAATCGATTAGTTTATTTAGAGGTTGGTGATCAGAGTTCTAGAATCGATAAGTTTATTTAAAGGTTGGTGATCAGAGTCCTAGAATCTATTAGTTTATTTAGAGGTTAACGATCCTACAATATTATTATAGAGGGTGGGTGCGCTAGCGTAGAGACCAGTGTACTGGACTCTCCAATGGAATGTCCCGGGGAGTTATAACCCAACCTTCAGAGAAATATCAATAAATGTCTGCCAAATCGTTCGATTGGGCAAAAAACTGAGATTCGCTCGTTATATGTACGGAAAAGAACCGTTAACAGAGAAAACATTGGCAAGGATGACCTCGAATGACAAAATGTAGCCATGGAAATACAGATTACCATATTCTTGTCTTATAATGAGCACAATGTTAAACTCCATTTCAATTTATTCCATGTCTGGCAATGGCCCACGTGTTGTATTGACCAGGGGCGTATCAAGATTTATTATGGCACAGGCTATATTATTTTGAGGGCTGTCTTTCGCGGGGGGTGGGGTGAGTTTCTTGATTGATGATATTAATCCCAATCCAGTGACTGGATTCGACAGTAACAGTGCATAGAAAACGATTGAATAGGACTTGGGGACCCTTTCCATTGGCCGGAGGGGCCTTTTTGTCAGACGTGGAGCCTTTTTGTCTGCCTTTAGGATCCTTTTGTCTGCCTTTTGGGCCCTTCCTAACTAGGGTATATTTTCATTTTTCTGGCCGCTTTGAGCATTTTTCTCCCGTTTCATTTTTCCAACTATAAAACGCTGTTGGTATTGACGAAACTTTAAACCCCATGCTTTCTTTACCGGGTATAAAAGTTTTATGCAAACAAAAAGGGTCCATGTGATTACTACACTTGTCCGAGGGAAGGCCTCACAACCACCAAATGGTGCCACGAGGGAAGTCATCAACCATTTCTAGTAAGCAACAAACTTACCCCAAATTATAACAGAAACACATAGCATTATAGTAACAGCGTAAACTATTGCAAAACACTCTGAAATAAAAACGTATTGACAATTATAGCCCGACAAATTATTATCGGCGTCAAAATATCGACAACAAATCATCATACACTAATATTGACTTCTGGGTATAATTAGTTATGAAATGAATACAGAAAGAGAAACGTGTTTTACTTACTTCGAACAAGCACAGGTGTAACAGTTCTCCCGTCAAGCCCCGCCATGTCTTATAACTTCTCGTGTACTATATTTATATATAATAAAGTATAAATAAAATGAAATGGGGTTTAACGTTCACATATTCTGCTTCCAGTGGAGGGGGTTTGCCAGGTTTCTGTTATGGAAATCTGCCATCATCGTCTCTAAATTACATAGGCATACATACAAATTGAGCTTTTTAAACAGAGAAATCATTTTTATACTGATGTAGGATCACTTCGTGACGTAATTTTATGGATGCAAGGGGAACACCACCCACCCCCACCCCACCCCCTCTGGGTCCGCCCCTGGCTTCGGGGCCACGGTGGTTCAGTAAGTAAGCATGACACTGGTTCACTAACCCAGAGGTCCCATGTACACCTAAGTGTTCACGTAAAAGTACCCTTTACAACTGGAATTCGATATAAAACTAGGCCGAAGTGCCGCTGTCCGGGTAAAATTTTCCTCAAAGCACACTGTGTAGCATATGCCCGCTTTTATTAGACCCATGGGCGCAGAACAAGAGAATGTTAATCCCCACTGCGCTATTCCAACTGATTATTATAACATTAAAATGACACAGGAGCAGCTATGATTAAATTGAATGAAATATTATCTAATAACAACGGAAAGTTTGGCCCGACAACAAGATTTCCACAGATGGTTAAGTCCATGCTACGTCGCTGCACAGCAAGGGTAAGGGCCAGTGGAAGACACACGCGCTACTGACATCTGTGTCATGCTTTTGGTTTTGACGCCTCTGACTTTGTAAGGTTGATTACAGATTAAACATCAATAAGTAAATGTGTTGTTATTGATGTGTTCCCATTTGGATATTGTTCACAATAAGAAGTAAAAAAAAATGAGATATGTTTACAGGATTATTTTGTTATACGACAAACTCAGTGATGCGTTTTCTATGGCGCTCAGTATATATGAGGGCCTTGGGCTATACATTCCTTCAACTACCAACACTGTTATAACTTCCAACGACCGTGAACTGTGACCGTGTTAAATATAGTTGCTTTATGTGATGCAGTTCTCCTGAACGTCCTTTTTATGTTCGAAACCTCGAAAGAAAATGTCTAATAAAATATATATTTACCTATTGATCCGCTTATCAACATGGTATGTGCATACTATATATGCGATGTTTTTATAAACAGCGTTATGTACATAATTATTATACATAAGATATTCTCTGTCGCCCAGCTAGTTTCCATTTACTTTCTCCTTGCAACCAATGTCTTGCTTGGGTGCATTTCTTTAGATGTGGAGTGAATTCTATAAATAGCACGGGCAGATCCATATCAGAGCGAGAGAAATGGATTTAACGTCCACTCGACACAAATTAGGTCATGTCGACCCGACTTCTTGTACGTCCAACTGGGGAATCGAAATCACGCCAGTTGACTCAATGACAGACCATATGATACAGCGCGCACGCGCTAACCATTGGGCCATCCTGCATCCCAGTTATGCATATGTGGTAGAAGCGAAAAGGTTTGAAAACCAGTGAGAAAAACGTTACATCGATCAATGGTTATAAATCAATAGCGACTGTCACCGTTTTACTCTTAAATATGTAAGACCATTATAGTCCAACAAATGCACCCACTAATATATTTTATTAATCTGAATAAGAAAACAAATTCGGGTTTTTAACAAGGAAGTGTGTGAGCCTAGCACAGGTGACGGGATATGTAGACTCGCAGGTGAAGTGTTATATAGACTCACAAGTGAAGCGTTATAGGCTCGGTTATTAGGACATTGATTACGTATAATTGTTACCGTAACCGGATCCTGAGACAGACCTTACCCTGCTCTGCTGTGTGTATTTTAAGATCAATGTTTTAGAATTAAAAGTCATTTAGAGTAAAGATCTCGAGGTAGGTTCAATATAAAATTGATTTGAAACTGAGTGTTCAATGATACTGGGTTCTCGGCTACAGAACAACCTTATAAAGGATGGTGCCGCATATGGTAAGTGTGTGTCATCTTTCGAGTTGGATTCAAAAAAGTGCAACGGGTACCCCTGTGTGGTTATTGGCATGCGCCTACAATATCTATTATACACTGATCAACAATTGTATTATTTGCACTCGTATCTCTTTAGGGACCAGGGTTTTCGAGCCCTGCATCAGCCGAGAAAGTTCATCCAGATCTTCCGGAGTGATTCCCCCCTGTCAGTGATGCAGGACAGAGGGTCTGACAAGGACAGCTGTGTATTCGTTCGGATGGAACGAAAAGGCATGTCCCGTGTACACATTGGCGTGCACGTAAAAGATTCCCCAACAGATGGAATTTGATAAAAGCTGTCCGGATCAAACTGCCCTTATGGCACACTGTATGGCGTATGTCCGTCTTCACTCGCCCAGTTCGGAGCAGAACAGTAAGACGTTTAACTCCATTTCATTTCATTTCTCTAGGGACCGATGTAGTGGAGAAGGGAATTGCCCTCGAACTAGAAAGCCGCGGGTTCGATCCCGATGTGGGACGAGAATACCCGTTCTGCATTACATGCAAAAATTAGATTATCATAAAAAATGGTTGTCCCAAAACAATTGCGTTGACGACAAATTTAAACAATATTTCAATCCCTCTATATACGGTATCGGGTAGAATCTCACTGTTATGTAGGAGGTTATTTTAAAAGTGCAAGTTTATTACCTTGACCTTGGTCTGACCTTCGTGGTATTGACAACGTTTTATTCCATTATGTTCTATGTTTTAGCATATCGTACGGGCCCGTAACCTGCTCATAATTTTTTTTTTTTTTTTTTTTTTTTTGGGGGGGGGGGGGGGGCTACGGAATGTTTTATTGGGGTTGGGAGGGGCTACAAAATGTTTTGGAGGGGCTGAGGATGTTGCCGGCTAAGTACATTGCTAAGAAATAATTAGTTTTGGCGAAATATTTAGGTGGGGGGGGGCTAATTCGATTTCGGGCCCGATATCGTATTTGATAATATTGTGGTTTATAGACTTGCTTGTAAAAGATGAAATAATGTATGATGTTTAACATAAAGCACGGGCATTCAGTTTTTATTACACATATTTATTTATTTGTTGATTATAACTGTGGACAACAGACGAGCTGTGGTGTAACGCATGACTAACTATTGATCGTTCTATTGGTTTATTTTTAGTTGTGACTTAATAACATTGGTATGAACAGTTGTACGGATCTTTTATTAACTATATGATAGATACCAATTTTATATACTTGCTCTGTATTTTCTGTCAATAAGTGGGTAAGATGCTGGCTCGCCGAGACAATTCATCCAGACTTCTAGCGTATTCACCTTTTGTCAGTGATGCAGGACGTAGGGGCTGACAAGGAAACATGTCTGGTCGTTCGGATGAGACAAAAACAGGTCCCGTTTACACATTGGCGTGCACGTGAAAGATCCCTTGACAGTTGGAATTCGATATAAGAGTAGTCCGTAGTGCCGCTGCCCGGTCAAAATTTCCTTCATAGCACACTGTATGACGTATGTCAGTCTTCATTGGACCAGTTTAGGAACAGAACAGTAGGACGTTAAAGCCCATTTCATTTCCCTCGCCACCCTCGGCTTCTTGAAAAGATAATACTGAAAAGAACTGGACAGTCTGTTTCACAGAGGTATTATTAAAATATTCTAATAACAATGCTTTCAACATGTGACGTCACATCATCTCATTTCCCGATTATCTCATTTCCCGATCACAGAGCTAAGCTAGATTAGCAGAAATCTATACCACCTAAAACTGCGTTAAGATGTTCAGTACCACCACAGAAATCACGAATGACCATTGCTAGACAGTTTATGCGGTAGGTTACCGCTAACAGAAACACATAAAGTGTCACGGCCTCCAAGTAGGAAACATTAGCGGACACTGTTCCCGTGGTTCCGAAAATTAAAAACCACACCCATGCGAATATTCACTGCTGATCAGTGCATAAAATAGGGGTGTAACGTCCTACTTTTCCGCACACACAGGGGCAATGAAGACACGCAAACGCCATGTAGTTTAAATGTCACGGGTTCTTTTAAGGGCACACCGGCGTATACACGGGATCCCTTATGTCATCGTTGCAATTGACCGTCCACCCGGATGACCGTTTTCATCTGTTTGTGGGCATTCGAAGAGACCACAGTTTTCCTCCAAGACCACAATCCACCCCCGATGCCATCTGATGGGTTCAATTTTTAACAGATTTGAATCGGATATGCACTTTGACGACTGTTGATGTTTGCAATGTATTTTGTACACGGTAAACAGTCCATTTGCTGATTACACTATATGACTTCGAATTTTGACTAATGGTTTGGATTGTTCAAACCTGGTTTTAATTTATTATTATTTTGGCAAATCCGTTCATGTCCAAAGGGATCGATCTTGACACGTTTCGGACCCTGACTCCCTGGTTTTTGGATCATCTATAAATCATATTTTTTTTTCGATTCAGATGATCACGATACCTAAATGTATGGATAAGTTTTATTTTCGGGTGCATCGGACCATAACGTTCTTGGCTATGGTCCCCGCTTTTTAAAGGGACTATCCCGATTTGTATAGAGGCTCAAACATAAAAGTCTGAGTGCTTATGAGGTCTATACAGTGAATGACCTACGTGCTGTACTTGATAATGATAGGTAATTTTGAGCTACACATTATTTTTATAAAATAAAGGTCTGGTTTTATACAGACATCGCATAATACAGCTTGGGATTAAGACTGTCGGATTAAAGTTGTTTGGAAACACATCACATATATTAGTTGCTCGGTCCTAAGGTACACGATTTTGAGGGATTTTAACACAAAATTAAACCGCTTTATTCTCCAAAATATTATCAGAATTGGCTCTTTAAAGGTTGTTCGGCGGATTACTGTTAGTTACAACACCGTATGCATTATAACGTTAGTTTCGAGCCCTGGCGTGAGCGTATGTGGCATGGAGAAAGGGGTGCCTTCTCAACCTCGTGGGTTTCCTCCGGGCACTCCGGTTTCCTCCCACTGCTAAAGACCCCAACGCACAAGCGAATTATTAAAAAATAAAATTAAAACCACATGTTTGTCCCGAAACGACCTAGTTTGTGTTGAGTGGACGTTAAACCCCATTTCTCTTTTTTATCAAAATGAAGAAGCAAAAATTGTTGATATTTTTTTAAATAACATATTTTTAATCTTTTATGTGTGAATATATATTTTCAGTAAACTTTAATTATGCCGAAAGTAACACGTAACTGTGTTCTAATAATAATTGCCGTCATTTGCATTGTCATTATTTCAACAGCTCTGATTGGAACGTCAATAAGAAAGCTAACCTCAGCTGAAGGTAAGTCTTACTTTAGAATGGGTCACTTAGTGGGGAATATTTTGGTAAAGTCCCATGAGAGGTAGAGGTGGGGGGCGCATATTGGGACAAGTTCATTCAAATTCACCAGCTTCATCTAGAAACAACACGCTCAAATTACACAACACTCGGGGAACGGAGTGCAACTTGGATTTTCCACTGCGTCACACTCATTGGATGCCCGTCCATGATCTCCGGAATTGAAATGCCATTTTTTTAAAGTTTAATCAAATTGATCTTTTTTCCGCTTTAAGTGGAAAATGATAGGCAGATGTAATTGACATTTAAGAAAGGAGGACGCAGAAGATAATATTCTTTGAGAAGCATTTGGGACGCAGAAGATAATATTCTTTGAGAGGCATTTAGTAACTGGATAGTGCAATAAAGTATAACACATACGTATGGCATAAGTTATATGGAAAAACGGCTACTGATTTATTTGAGCGACGTTTCGAAGAGTATTATCGATAACGTTGAGAGAATTCTCTTCGAAACGTATCTCAAATAAATAAGGGGCTGTTTTTCCTTGAGTATGTATTATAGTTTATTGACATAGATAGATATTGTTCTCTATTTTTGATTTACTGTCGATCTAAGTGTTTCTTTCTTATATTTTCTTATAACAGTTGGAATATTCTACAACCGAGTTTTGTTGACACTGAGACCTGACCCATATTATGAAGGTCTGTATATGGGACCACCGGGATTTGAGTTTATTATCTTTCCAAAAACCTTTACTACTAAGAAGTTCTCAGATTTTAAGGTAAGTGATAATATGCTTTGAACGAAATCTGTCAACAACTTTCACATTCACCACGTTGTAAAGGTCAAAACAAGAGTTATGCGCTTTAGTTTATAAGGCCTATCATCATTCCGGGGACAGGCGTCGTCTGGCCAACCTCGTGGGATTTCTGTTTATTTGGACGTCTGTTTCCTTTTGAGATGATACACATGAGTCAAGTTTACAAATTGGTAATGCACGTGAAAGATCCATTGGTGGTCTCGGCAAACTTCTCACCCTCATTTTATGTTGTCTTCACAGGCACAGATCAAGCTTGGTGAAGAAACATGTCTTAATATGTTACTGGGGTGAGTGACCATTAAATGGGGTCATCTTTTATTCGATACAAACTAAGTCATTTCGAGACTTACATATGGGTGAGGGGGGATGGATGGCCGAATGGTTAGCGTACGTGACAAGGAGAGGGTCGCCTGTCCAGCCTCGTGGGTTTTCTCCGGGTAATCCAGTTACCCCCCACTGTTAAAGACCCGTACGCGCAAGCGAATTATTGAAATAAAATGAAACCATATGTTAGTCCCGAAATGACCTAGTTGTGTCGAGTGGACGTTAAACCCCCTCTCTCTCTCTCTCTCTCTCTCTCTCTCTCTCTCTCTCTTTAGCTCCCGAAGCGTTATATACTAGTAAATCATGAAAGAATTTGGGATTAAGGTTTCGTTATGAGTTACATCTTTTTTCTGGTTTCAGTGTCTGAATGCAGAAGGAATTACTATGGAATTAAATGTTGAATATCAATATAAAGTTGACATAGATTCACTACAAATTATTATGAAAGATTTTAAAGATTTTGATGACTACAAAGAAATTCTGGAAGACGAAGGTAAAGATAAAACATGATAAACAAAGATGTCATGTTTAAAGTAGCTAGGTCACTAATTCATTATCATACAAAGTCTTCTACGTTGAAATAACGAATTCTTTGTTAATTTAAGATGGGCTTCTGATACTCAATATTTAAGACAAAATAAACATTTTACCGTTGATACACGAATCGTGTACCATAATGCGTTTCAGTGACTCGAAGAACGAGGCTAGACATATTCCACAAGTAATGTCAAACGGTGACATCATATTCTTATCCGGAGAACATGCGCAATAAATACTATCGATGTAGACTGAAATAACCAGACACTAGAGATTGCCATTCGGCTGAGACTTTTGGCATATTCCGCCGAGTAACGAGTTTATATACACATGTATATTATATTATTATCTGCGTTGCGATGTTTCAATTTCTAGGTCCCAAATATTGGCGATTTAGCTCCTTTAAACACGGTTTCAAACCAAATGACCGACACACAACAATGCTATCTTCTTGGAACTGTATTGGAAATATGTATATTCATCTCATAATGATAAACAAATGGATGTCGCAAGCACGAGGCAAACATACTTTAAATAAGGCCAGGATTGAATTAAAATCTGTTAAATAATTTTCTTTATGTAGGTGAGGCTGCCTTGCATAATGCCTGTAGTCGGTTCAACACGACACAGTTTCAATCAGAACGAGGTTCGTTTCAGGAAGTCGTTCGACAACAATTACAAAAACGATACACAGATCACTTATCTACTATTGCTGGCGTGCAGGTATTAAAACTTAATTAATGTTGTGTTAAAAGTTTATACATGTCCAAATTTCTATAGGAGAGAGAGAGAGAGACAGAGAGAGAGACAGAGACAGACAGAGAGAGACAGACAGAGAGAGGGAGGGGCCATAACTTCCACAAACTAGGTCATTTCCTGACTAACACGTGATTCAATTTTACTCCGTGCGTAGGGGTTTTTAACAGTGAGAAGAAACCGGAGGACCCGCAGAAACCACGTGAGGTTGGAAGGCAACGCAACCCCTTCTCAAGTACAATCGGGGAATCGAAACCAATTGACTTAATGCCCGACTTTAATATACAGCGCGCACGTGCTAAACATTCGGCCATCCCCACCCCTCTACAAACTACCGTACAGAAATGAAATGTGGTTTAACATCCTACTGTTCAGCTCCGACTGGGCTAATGAAGACAGGCATACGCCATGGGCATACAGTGTGTTATAACGGACATATTGAATTTGCAACTGCCAGGGGATCCTTTACGTGCACACCAATGTGTACAGAAGTAAAATTTACAATGAGCACATAAAGAAGTTTGGTTACATATTGTCTTAATTTAGAAATCACATGGATGGAAGTTAGAAATTAAATAGAAGTTAGACATTAGACGATAGCCTGTTAGAATTTTGAATCTAATATACCGCCTTAGGGTTGTGATCATGGCTCAGACTAAAATGAATAGTACCTAGAGATATCATTGGCAGTTTTATCTCAACCATATTCATTTCAAGATTATCATATATTTTAAGGTAGACAACATAGAGTGGCCAGATAAGTTTGAAGGTGTTATAGAAGAGAAAGAGCGGGCGCGAGAAGATATCAAGGTGGGGCTATTTTTTTCTGCGTTTCAAATTCTATTGGCTTGTCTACAGGGACGCAAGAAACGAATGCCCCACAATAAACCCCTCGCCAATTCCAGATCGTCAGATGCCAATGACTGAATTCATCAAACACAACTTCACAAACACAACTTCCATGTCCATATAATTATACTAAAGGTCTATTTAGACGTTCTCGGTGGCTAACATGTCATGGGGAAGATCAGATAGTATTGTATACTTATTGACATCTATTTTGATACTTCGACAATATTTATACGCCCACATATATTGTTTTATCGTATGTCCGTCCGTCCGTTCACATTTGTTTGTGGACACTCTACAGCGCACATTTTTTATCCGATTTTGACGAAACTTGAAATATAAGTTTATATCTCAAATATCCCGTCTTGGCATTTGTCAGACCGTAGCATCGAGGATTATGGTCCCCACTTTGTTTATAATCCACAAATCTTGGTTCCGTTTCTGTTTGTGCATATTGGAACGCTACTTTCTGGATTATGGCCCCAAATTGTACGATAACTTTCGTTTCAGCTTTTCGATCCTCTATAGGTGAAAGTTTTTGGCCCACTATATATATATATATATATCTATTGGTAAATCGGCCCATGGTATATTATCTGTACGCTGAGTGGAGGGAGGCGAAATGTTTCTTGGATTCTGAACCCCTATCAAACAAAATCTAGGAAAATGGCAGTTTCCTCTGCTAATTAAATCTTTCAATCAGTTACTTTTGTTATACACATGTTTTTAGAGCAGAAGGGCTAACCATTCGAATAGCCATCCCCTTCCAATCGGCCTTTTTGGGTTCTGTATTTTTGTTTAACAGTTCGTCTGAACCTGTTTATCTTCGTTAACAAGGTAGCAGAAACAGAACGACCTCGCCTTCTAACAGCAGCTGATACAGAAATATTAAAAGCCACAACACAGGCACAGATTGTACTGGAAACAGCTGAATCAGATGCAAGAGTAAGAAAAGCTAAGTAAGTAGAATGGTAAAAAAATGTTTATTAGCTATGTTTACTCCTGACATACTAACTGTTATCAAATGTTCTATGATAGCATGCATACCAGGCTCATTCACGACATCCGTCACGGCTTAAATTTCCCTTTTTAATTGTACAGCATGATTGTCTTCTTAATTATTCTTCAGGGCCGACTTAGTTGCCGAAGCTATCACAGCCGAGTTTGAAAAAGAAGCAGAAACATATTCCCAGATATTAAGTAATCAAGGATTAAACTTTAACCAAGAAGGATTGGTGTCATACTTGGGAACTCGTGTTATTGCAGCAGCTAAAAAGCCAGTTTACATCGGACTGGGGACACCAGCAAAAACCTCTTATGTTACTCCATAATTTATTCTTGGTACAGGGGTTCCACGTGGACCTTTTTGGTATTGTTCATCAGAGAGCCTCTCAGATTGTCGTTAATGATTTTAATGTTAGTGTACTTAAGTACAGGGGCATTAGATAAGATTTAGAGAAGGAGTTGACTGTTCTCGCTATAATATTTCAAAAACGGTTTCATTCAAATTACTTTTTTTGAGCGAGGTTATTTGTGGTTATAGTTTTGACATATTGTGTGCATTTATCGTACTGGTAATTCGAGTCTTAGCCTAGCTTCTTCATTTTAAGTTAAACCATTAAATGACCGAACCGCTCTCATGTACATAACATTGGAGCAATCCGATGGCAACCTGAGTTGATTATGGGCTTTCGTGTTGAAAATATCTAATTAGTAATCTATATCATTTAAGGCCCAAAGAAAGACCTGCAATAGGCAGATTTAGCTCTTATGTAATGAATTAACTGACCCAAGCCATAACCAACTGTCTATAGCATTGGATTTCTTCGATATTTAAAAATAGATTAGAAGCGATACAGCGATACAGATTTAATCTAAGGTGGAGGAGCAAGACTTAGCTTCGAACAACCAGTACGGTGGTTGAAATTATTGCAAACGTCGCTTGCAATAGAGTAATTCGAATGCAATTTTCAAATTATTAATTTTACATTATCTACTTTCGAACTATTGTAGCAAGAATGGCTAACTCTTTATCTAAATCCCATAATGTATCTTTAAAATAATGTATCTATTGTTAATTATATAACATGAATTTCTTCTTAGTAATAATAATTTATGGAAAAAGAAGTAGAAACATATTCCCAGATATTAAGTAATTGTAGAACTCTCATTCAAACAAGTAATTTTTAAGGTTGAACTGGACCTGAAGTGGGAACAGACAAACGTTAATACAGCATTTATTTTCCATAAAATACGAAACATAAAAAGTACTATGTTATGATCTTGACTGTTGTTGAGAAATGGATACAATACTTAAGACACCTTATTCCTATTTACTAATGTGAAAGCCCATCCTCGGTATCCTTGGTGCACAGGCACTTGAAGGGATTAAAATAAAACTATAGTATAATAGATTGTATTTCAGACGCCATATTTGTTATGATTTGTTGACGATACATCGTCTGTTATCACCTCACAATACTCACTAGTTCTCAGACTTTCCATCGTTTTAATTGCCAACGAGACTTTATTTGATCATTATACACCCCCGATGTAGTTAAATTGGTCATTTTACAGCGTTATTAATTACAAATCAAACTTGAAGCGTGGTCACTTGGCTATTCGTATGTTCGACGGACCGGAAGTACGACGAAATGAGGTCAAAAGAAGTCTGTATCACCCAGTCCCTTTATAAACCTATCGTTACTCGATATATGCCTAGGAACTGGGTGATCAAGACTGCACCTAAATAACATGCCTGACATGCTTGCCTCACTTAAAAGCGGCCTCGCTTCCTAGGCTCTATTCATTTAAATACCTAAAATCAGTGTAAAAAAAACACGGTAAATGACAGAGCCTACGAAGCGAGGCCGCTGTTGAGCGAGACAAGCATGTTAGGCCACGAGTGAGATAATGTCTACGAACCAATCCAAAAATAGTTTACAAATCAGTCGTTTCGCCTTCGATCTTATTTTAGGGTAGATAACCATATTCATGTCAATTTACTGAATGATTTACGTAAATAATGGATATTATAACAATTATAGATAAATTACTAGTATGTTTCGCGGATTTCAAGTATGTATAACATCTATATGTTCGACATTTGTTATATTTGTTACTATTCGTTCTTTGTTTGTAATGTTTCATACCGTTGTGTTTATTGGCAATTTGATTCAAAATAACTTGTCTACCTTTTCAAGTGGACGTAAAACTCTGCGAACCAACGAACCATTCTAATCAACACTGTTAAACCTACATATATAATTATACGGTATTCATTTATGTAATATTTGTTGTTAATAATTAAGCATTTAGAATAATTTGGACTTTGTTTCATTTAGGGAACGAACGAACGATTCTCAATTAAACTCTTGACCCGAAAAATTGTCCTTCAAGCATGGTTAAATGGACAATAAACCCCCTCTAAATACGTAACAGGAAGTGTTTATCTCCTAATTATATATTTTTTGTTAATATGTTAATAAATATGCAATAAGATTAACTTGAACTTCTCTCATTCCTTCCATTCTACTACAAACCTTGTTCCACGAGAGTTACTTCTCTTTGCCAACTTAACTTCCTTTCCAATTAACGATGGATGGGATTGGTCGATAAAAATAGCACAATCATCAATGGCGGATAGGTTGTAAACGTATCTCCCCCATAGATTAACCCAAGGTTTAGTGGAGTAGAACGAAATCAAACCACTGGGAATACCGGGAATGGTGAAATCATAAGGAACCAAGATCTGTCGGTTATAAACACGTGTTTCAAGTCAAATATAAATTACATGAAATTTCGATCTCTAGAGTGTCCACAAGCTAAATATGCGATTGTACGTAAAATCATTAACTATAATCCAAGAAGTTATGGTCCGATATCGAAAAGAACTGGAATCTTTGGGAGATAGACCTATATTTCATGTTTCGTCAAAATCGGATAAAAATTGTGACCTGTAGAATGTCCACAAACAATTGTAAACGGGCGTCCGGACAGGAACGATGGCATAATACGTCCATATGAAAATGTGGGCGTATGAAAAAATACTGCTGTTGTTGCGAATCTGAACAAAACTCCTGCTGTGGGGGAAGAGAGAGAAACGTCCACTAAAGAAACAATCCTGCCTGTAAGAGCCAATCTAAGAAATAAATCTGGGGGGGGGGGGATTTTAATCATTGTTTTAAATGAAAACTAGATACTTTGTTTTATCACTTTGTTTCAGTGATCTTTGGTTATTTAATCGTCAATTTGTGTGGGAGTGGGGGCATAAATTTATGGCGTAAGTTTGAAAATCAGATTCATAAAGGGTGTGATAAACATAGGCCACTTCCAACCCACAACATGAAATAGCAGTAAAACAGGTTTTCTAAAATTTATTTCGTTGTCAAAAGACATTTGTGGTCGGCATCGGGAGTTCAAATTATTTCTCTTGATACTTCCTGAGTGAGGGCTGACAGCTGTAAATCATTCCGACCTTGTGGCTAAAATCCGCGTCTTATTTCCGACCGCAACGGATATAGTTTTTTTTTTTTTTTTTTTTTTTAATAAGTACGAAACGTCAGCACCAATGGAGTCAGACCACTACTTATTTAGCCGTTACATCCGACCCTCGTAATTGTAGCGATCGGTAGCTATTTCTAAACATTATTTTCGTCCCCAGAAGCTTGTCATTTTCGGAAAACCGATGTAACAATACAAAGTTTATCAAAATCGTCTGTGTTAGTCCCGAAATGACCTAGTTTGTGGCGAGTGAGTGGGCGTTAAATCCTCTCTTTCTCTCTCTCTCTCTCTCTCTCTCTCTCTCTCTCTCTCTCTTTCTTTCAGCCTTGGAAGCCCAGAAAAAAATAGCGGCACACCTGGCTAAATATATATAAACATATCTGAATTTTGTAAAATAAAACATGGCAGGTCGTAGACAGCATACAGCCGTAGACTAGTCATAGACACATAGAATTGCTCAAACTAACTTTAAAAAAAACAGCTATAAACGCATATCATTGCAGTCTTTCGAATTTTATCAGTCAAATAGCTGGCTTCTTTAGTGAGAATTTTCGCGGCGCACTATTAGGTTGATCTCAAGAGTTATCCCCCTTTAATTGAGAATGCACGTCATTAATCCTATAATTATAAACTAGTATAAATCTAATACTAACACTACTTCTTTAATTGTGGGTTCAAGGGGTTTCATCATTTTTGTCCCTATTGCAATAACGTAAGATATTCTTTGGACCACCTTTACCCAAAAGTCCTAAAAAGATACTGGATTTGTAGCCACTCTCTACAGACGTATTTATCTGTTTTCTCAAAAACGCCACTGGGAAGCTTTTCTTCTGAAAAAGCTATTAATAAATGGTTTGGAGTCGGGGTTTCTGTGCCATGTGGATCTGTATAAACTGGTGTAATGGGTCTGATAGCTTCTACTTCACATAAGAAAGTATTTTAAGCTTCGTTGTCACGTTTCAGTAAAACATAGGGATTTGCCTGACTGTCCTAATTAACCTTTTCTAAACGCCTTCAAGATGTGAAGCACCGGGAGGGTTGAATTGCTAATTGATTTCCTTTTGAAGCATACTGCTGTGGATCTGCTGGGCCTTTAATTTCCCCAATTCGTCTCGTAGCCCCCTTTCTGGCCCAACTAGATTGATTCCATTATCGTTTACTACCGTACTGAATCTGCGCACCGCGTCTGTTTAGTAATTGGTGTCTAAACTGATCTAACTTAAAAACACGTAAATATTATACATCGATATTTAACTATAGAGCGTCCTATTTGGTTTCGCTTGGCCGAGGTAATCGCTACTCATTCGGAAAAAACACAGGTTCTTCTGCTGCAAAACGTTCAACTGGACGATCCGTCATATTCTGTTGAGAAACTTTGGCTTTATACTTTCGCCAGATGACACATCTAAAGATGGTGTCTTTCCACGTTTAACCTCATCAGCTAGTTTGGTTTCTAATAAATTCTAATCCTGTATATCATGATCTAGTCTAGAGCGAATGTACTTTCGGACCTTTGCCCAATACATTAAATTCTGAAAACCAGTTAATAATTTCTACCTCGCGCTTTAACGTGAACCAGTTCCAGAAATAAGATAAAAAAAAAGTATGTCTACTAGATTAGGAATTTCGTGAACAATAGCTGCTAACACGATCGTTAACTTTAACGAAGAGAAAGGTTGTTGCTGGAAGCCCCGTTAACTTTAACGGATAATGAAATTGACTTTCTAGCAATAGAAATTTAACGGACCGTTAACAAACGACACATGAAAGATAACGATCCGTTAGAATAACTTAGTTTATTACGTACATATAATATACTTTTAAAGCACAAAACTGTTCAGTTATTGTCAGTGCTGTTTTAGTTATCAAGCACCTGTTTTACGGAATAATCTATCATTTATTTTATGATGTTACACATCTCTATATTCTTTTAATAAACAGCTTACTTTATTAATGATGATCGAGGCTAAGCGAAACTTTCATTCGCTTAGTTCTTGGTTCATAGTAGATCAATTTTACTGAAAATTTCAGTCACATTAGCTAGTTTTTAACTATTATAGTGAGGCCTGCCAACTCGTTATCTAATCTCCCATATTGTATCTTTAATAAACACGTGGCAAATCACGTTTTCTACTTTTTTCGTTTTCTCTAGTGACAATCAAATATTTCTTGTAAAATCAGTTTTTAAAATCGATTCATGAAAAGATATGAAATTTTGTAAGAAATTAAACTTGTACACGTGTATATCAATGATGAAGGGCCCATCTTTGATATTTGACAAGAAATCGACATTTCAAACAATACATTATACACGTGATAAGTAACATATTCTAATATACATTTAATGTAATAAAGTTGTTTACACTGAATCGAAATATTGAGGGGGGGGGTGCTTTGTTTTGTTTTTTTTTGTGGAGGGGTGCACAAGTATCAATTTTTGGCGCTTAAAGTACCCCATACACAATCAACTTTACCTGTTCTCTATAATTTGACTGTGAATTCTTAATATATTCAACATTCTCTTTCAAATAAACAAAAATCAAAAATATAGACTGACTAGAAGATATAAAATCAGTAAACATAACTTTACAGTTTTGCATACTATAACATAATATCTTTTCCACCAATATTCATATTCTGAGGGGGTCACCTGGCAGGTACTGACATGGAATGACCAAACAAGTAAAACAAATCGACTACTTTAGAATGTCTCGCTTTTAAAAGTATTTACTTCTCGCAACCTCGCAATTTGAATTTAGTTCTATACTCGCCAATACAAAATGGCATCAACGAGCTTCCATAAAAAAGCAATTAGTGTTCATAATTACCAATTAGTATTTTAAAATATCTAGCGGTCATGTATCTGTTAAACGTTCTGGGTTAACAGTTTTTTTACACCCATTCTAAAAGTCAAATTTCTATCATGCTTGTTTTAACATTCACTTTAATTTATGATGAAAATTATGGACTAAAAGAGACAAAATATTGCGGAACATTTTACTGTTAATGCGATTTTATGTAACCGGAGATAACATAAAGATTTGTTCTGAGATTTGAGAATTCTGTATTATTCAGATTTGGAATTAATTGAAATCTCCGATTCAAAAAGTAATTGACACGGATAATATAAGTCACAAAACAGCATACTCCGCGCAGTGTTTCGTCTGATTAGAGGTAATCCAACTACACACTGCTATTATGAGTGGATATTGTTGTGTTAAATTTTGATTGATCAGTAGTCCGTCTACCAACCAATCACGAGCTGCCAATACTGGACCAAATATGTTTACATAACGTATACGTCATGACTCACGATTTTATTGTGCCTAATTAACCCGTGCATAGCAGAATACTACAGTAAAACTAATTGTGTGACAAACGAGGCTATCAAGTCGAATGAAATGTAAACAATACTGTTTGGAAACGAACATACTTTAACCGTTTTAATACCTTAAATCACTGTCCAAAGTTTTAGGGAAGACCCAGATGAACGAAGGACTGTCATGTTGCTGTACTTAAGTGATAGCTTTCATTGAATGGAAAGAATAGACACACTCCCGCATAAGTTCAAGAAACAGACACTATTCCAGCAATGGTCAGATAGGGATTTCTCGGGCCATTGCTTCAGGAATATGCAAAACAGTAAACACTGTTTTTAGTTGGAGACGACCCACATGCCCTATTAAACCACTTGAATACACAGCATAATGAAATAAAGTTCACGGTGGAATTTGAAACAGAAAATTGCCTCCCCTTTTAGATGTCAATGTTGAAAGAAACATCAACGCTCTCCGTACTTCAGTTTACAGGAAACCAAACCACACTGACCAGTATCTCCATTACAAATCCAACCATCCATCCCAAACTAAGAAAGCCATCATCAAAACGCTCACAAACCGCGCCCTCAATATCTGTGATCATGATCTCCTACAGCAAGAAATTGAACACCTCAAGCAAGTCTTTTCCACCTTTAGCCAATACCCCAAACAGTTAATCAATACAACCATTAATTCCACCATAACGTCCAGAAACTCTGGCATTAAGACAGCAAGAACAGAACCTTCACCCATTCGTGTTAGCATACCATTTAACGGCAGTTCATCCTACCACATCATAAGAAGGATCCTGAAACAAGCAGGTATTGACACAATCGTTTCCAGTAACAGTACCTTGAAAGACCTACTGCGAGCCAATGGAAAAATGAACCCAACCAACCCACAACAACCTAAAGGATGTGTCTACAAAGTTTCTTGTACGTGTGGCAGCATTTATATAGGAGAAACGAAACGCCCGTTAAATGCCCGTATTAAAGAACACCAATCCCTAGCAGCCAACAATACTTCTGCAATAGCCCAACATCTCAGCAACAACGGTCGTTACAAAATTAATTGGGATGAAATCAAGACACTGACAACCAACCTGACAGAAAAAAGACAAGGAAACTCTTAGAAGCCATCAACATAAAAAGGCACCAGCCGGAACTCAACTGTGATCCTGGCCTATTTATTCCAAGAGCATCTAATAATCTTATTAAATAAACACTATTCTTTTTAAGACTTAAGGTGCATTTTTTTAGATGCTCGTATACTATATTTTTCCTAATGCTCTATAAATTTCGAAAAATTCACTTTGTTTCATTAAAGTTGTTTTTTACATATCGTTCACATTATCTCCTTCTATTCTTAATTAATACTTTACCCTCAAAATTGTCTTTTCAAAAAAAAATGTTTTACATGTATCTTATATTGTTGTTAATCTAAAATATTCATATTTCTCATATGGCTTTTATTTACATGCTTTACACTATAAATGTTTACAATTATTTAATGTGTTTAAAACATGAGTGGTTCTTGAGAAGGTTTATGTATATTCACTCTCCAAATATTTCTCTTATTATATCATTTAATCATTATGCTTCACTAATTAACAGGGCTTCCCTATACATATTATATTATGTCTTCAGTCACCTCAATCTAGCGGTCTTCATTTTTATGTTTTCTTAGTCATAGCCCACTTATTCCCACCCTTATGGCTTCCTATCCTTTCGATGGTTTCAAATGATTATCTCTCATTGTATATAAATGTTTTCCTTTGTTTCATATTTTGTATATATATCTTCATTTGTGCTATGGTTGTCATTCTTTGCTTGATAAAGACGGGAGAACCCTCGTCGAAACTTCGCTGAAATAACTTCTTTAAGTAACTTGTATTCCATATAATTGTGTCATGTGTTATACTGTTTTAAGTTGTTAAGTGACGATACGCCCCATTGAAGACTTATTTCTTATGTTACACGCATTTTTTTTACCCCCAACCGTATTACAGTGTTTACTTAGAAACCCACTCAAGCATTCCGTATGTAGCTCGCATGTTTTCTTGGAAAAACAAGCGGATGTAAAAAAATCGGGGACTTATTATAAATTGATCTACCAACTTCATAATAATAGTTGATCGTGAGTTAGGGGTCGTGAATATTCATACAGTCGACAGGTGGGTATAATGAGTGTTTAAAACTTTCTTATTTAACTAGGAATGCAATGGTAATATATTCAACCACATCGCTTATTATTTTGTAACAATATTAGCCCATATCTGCTGAGTTATTGTTTATTTTTGTATAAGGACTAGCAGAATTTTTGATCGTAATTTCCAACACGTTTGCTTTTGAATACAGATGCAGCTCATTCATTAATTATCTTCTGAGATATTAAAGATATTACCTGTTAACAACAGTATTAAAAATAAACACAAAAGTTATATGGATAACAATTACTATATTCTATTAAAGCTACGTTTCAACAATGATTCTCTTGTCGTTATCAAGCACAATACTGATACCGTTTTAATACTTTGGTCTCTAAAAAAAGTCAATTTAAAGGACAATATTGACACCAATATTGTCCTTAAAGTCTGTAGAATTTGATTAGAGGTCTTATATTTACACCATCCATATCAATTATTGCAAATTGCTTTTCGATCTGGTGCACCATCAAGGAGCTATATACGTCATTAGACGAAGATACGGAAAAATTTTGGATTTTATGCAATTTACAAACCTAATCTTGATATTTTTTAAATACAGCATGTTTAGTGTTATCTTTTTTTTCAGACTAGCTGCTTAGCTGCACAATGTGTGAAACTTCGTGTAAGTGTGTTACTGGGATTATCCTTGCTGTCGTGATTGTGATTGTGTCCATTGCTCTTGTGATTGTGTCACTAAAGAAATTAGACTCGGATGAAGGTAATATTTCAAGTCACATTTTTTGTTGTCTATAGAAGGTTAATACGTTGAAAAGTCTTTTATTATGCCTCGACAATACAAAGAGCTGGCCGAAGGTCTGCATCCTGAAATCACTTTCAATACGCAGTTAATGTGAAAATCGAAATATTGGGTCAAATTTTAGATTCATTTAATATTTTTATAAAAATATTTTATATTTCATAATTTTTAACTTTCAAAATTCAACGTTGAGGGTGGGGGGGGGTATGGGGGGTCGTGATTGCTTCGGAAACGAAGGTTTGGTGCGCACAAAAACCAAACTCAACCGGGATATTTTGATCCTCAATGCCCTAGAGTGTCATAATCTTGGTGTATGTATTTCGGAAGCCGTGGTGGCTATGTGAGTAAGACGCTGGCTCGCTAACCTGCTGGATGTCCGATGTTCGATCCCGATGTTGAGCGACACCTTTCATTGTGGTTTTCGCGCGTGGTTCTCCCTTGTCATTGGTGCAGTACTGATAGCCTGGAAGGGACAATGTATATTCGTGCGGATGGGATGAAAATGAAAATCCCAGGTCACGTGTACATATAGGTGTTAACGTGGAATATCCCTTAGCATACCAAATAAGAGTAAACCCAAGCGCCACTGTGCTGACAAAGTTTCCTTCAGTTGGAGGGGGGGGGGCAAATGGAGAAAGAGATATTCCACCCCCTTCAAAACCCAAGGCTTGCTGTATACAGAGATATGTAACCTTTCTGTCTTATTTTAACAGTTGGTATAAAATACAATAGAGTGTCTTTGACACTGGAAGATAAACCATATTATGAAGGCCTATATACCGGACCACCAGGATTTGAGTTTGTTGTTTTTCCTAACACATTCACTACCATGCAGTTTCAGAATTTTAAAGTAAGTAGTTTTGAAGAATGGAAATAATATGTTGACACTATGTGATGACAAATTCAAACGCTGACAGATATGTGACGAGCCCAGAATGGGTTAATGTTATGTAATACGAACGACATAAGCTCATTTATTTATAGACGGGAGGTAATTGTCAATATGATCTGCCTGCCGGACATGTCAATGATATATTTATTGGGGTTTTTACCATTGTTTTATTTCTTGCAATGTATATCACTTCACACCAATGGGGAGTCACAATTGCTCAAGTTTTAAAGGATGTGTATCTTTAATATTGTGAACCTTAAAATAGACGAAAATTGGTCTAAAAGCCCATATTAATGTATTATTAATGTAATATGAAGTGATTTATGTTATTTTCTTTTTAAAACAAATTTTGTGATTTCTAATCGATTATGCGAACATTCCAAATTAAACGGTCATCTTTAACGTCTACAAAATCCATTCTACACATTTTTATTTTATCGTTTGTGCATCATACATTACTAAACACTTCCGCATTGTCTTGGAGGATGTTTTTGTTCATTACAAATGGCGCCTGAAACCAAGGATAACAGGAGCCGTGTACTGAATTTGAAACGTTCATTGTGTAATAGATTGCATAATTATTAGGATCTATATTCACGGCAAAATAACAGCATCACTATTGATTGAAATCGACAAGTATTGAATTCCAACTCATGTCTTTACCTTCGAATGTTATGGACAATAATTGGACATTTAGCTCTTTTAAGGCGCCGAGTCATTAACCAGTAGGTCTTGGATACGTTCCCGGTGTTGGCCGAGAAAGTACCTCGGGATTTTTCAGCCTGGTCTTTGTTTTACGGACAACGAGGGGGCCGTGCAAAGACCAGAACTGACATTAAAGTTTTATCTAATGGGGAAATTTATGGTGGTCTGCATCCATTTTTATAAATTCATTCCATATCTCTTTCGAAAATATTGTATTTTGTTGACTTTTGCGTCTGGAATCGAAGAACGGTGTTTAAAATTGCATTAGGAATTAGAACATCGCCTACCAAAATGACGCCGTAGCCTAAATTAAATATTACTTTGACCTGGAATGGAAATGTGATAAAAATGCTATAGGCCAAGAGGTGGGTTTAACGTTGAAGTATATATTATGTATATTTCAGTGTTTGAATGCAGAAGGAATCACTATGGAATTAAATGTTGAATATCAATACAAAGCCGAAATTGATTCACTGCAAACTATTATGAAAGATTTTAAAGATTTTGATGACTACAAAGAAATTCTGGAAGACGAAGGTAAACCGGTTCCAATACATAAATTCCTTATATTATTGTTGCGATAAAAGTTTGTATACCTAAATTATGGTAGAATTGACTATTGCAGGTCGAAACTGAATATTTATGACGTCGTTGTTGAGGTCGTCATTATTTTCATTGTCATGAAGTTTTGTTTGCCTATGTATGTGCTTCACATAGCCAGTAGTGGGGCTTTTGTCACACTGCTGATAAAAAATACTAATGATGTCAAGTGAAAATCGCAAGAAGGAAAGTGGCATATTTAATTAAACATCGCACTTGTAACGCAAAGTACGAAACGTTCATATCCCAAAAGTCCTTTGAGGTTTGCTGAAATTATGAAAAATTTACGTGCACTCTGATCGAGACACCTCACCCACCCACCGAACCCCATATGCCCAAGTGCTTCGGATTCCTTAAAAATGCCCTGGCTTAACATTTAACATTTCCTAATACAACTAGCCAATGCACTATCAGTTCCTCCCGATTCGAAAAATTACAATATGTGAGCAGCTCCGGCAAAACCAGGCTCTTGGTCATTTTTATGAAAATTGAGTTGATAGCATAATTGCATGTAGTCTACATCCTGGGCTTTCCAAAAATGTAACTCTTTTTAAATTCGGACCAGAAATAAGAAATTTATGAGATTTTGAAGTTTGCTAGTGTTTCGAAATGGGAAAAACGCCAAAATGAGAAAACGGACTTCAAAGTCTTGGGACATTTTCAGAAAAAATTTCACTTACTAGTCCTTAGCAACCTTCAATTTAGATATCTAAACCCATGATTTTCTAGTAGTATAAACCAAAGACATCGCCCAAGGCATGGTTCCAACTCGGTTGGGACATTATTTATGATTATTACTTTTTTCTTAATGGACAAAATCAAATCCCAGATTGTTTGTCGCATTTTCGAAAAATAGCCAAACAGGGAAAAACAATCTATTCCAAACATGCTTCATTTATTTTGGATTTGAAGTCAATATAATAGCAGCAAGAAGTTGTCCTTAAATGCTTAGTACAACATATTTCTAATTAAACAAAATTAATGTGCCCATCAGATCTAATCATGTTGGTTGCCATGGTAACGGCGCCCAAAATATTTTTGCTTGTAAGTTATTTCATGTAAACTGAATGTAGGCCTAACAAATCACCAATAGCCCATTCCCAAAATCATGTGTTTTTGTGGTGCACACTGTATTAAGGGGCAGTGCTCGCTTATGGACATCTTGACGCAGATGTTTGACACCATAACCTCATAACAAATCACCAATAGCCCATTCCCAAAATCAAGTGACCTTTGGCTGCGGGGCTGTATTTAGGGCAAAGCTCTGTGACCGACGTCATGATGTGATGTCATGACGCGATATCATGACGTCAATCACAGATCCACTCTTAAAAGACCCACATATTTGACGTCATAACCTTGAAAAAAACCACGTCATAATTATTATGGTCAATAGTGTTAAAATATATGCATCCAAAAGTCAACTCATTTTTTATCAACTTGCGACTGTCATGACCATACTTTGCAGGAGATGAACAGAGAACAAGCTAAAAAAGTGAATGTTCAAACAATTCTGACCTCTAGATGGTGCACAACCTTTGTATTACGTACTTTTAAACTATCTGCGTACAAAAAGCGACCATTTTGTCCGGTGTTTTGGAGCTGATATTCATGAAATTCAAACACACAAGCTAAAAACACAATTTTCTCTACAATCAAGGGCCGTAATCTTGCCAAATCGTCAAAGGCTAATATGTTTGCTCGCTCAGATATTCATTTTGCATTGTTTGTTTTTGAAGTATGATTGAATTTTTACATAATGCATCTGTAATTATTTAGACTAATGCATTTTTAATAATTTACTTGTATCACAATCTAACCCAAAACTACCCAAATTTTCGAGTCGTAAAGGATGCATATTCCGGAAGCAGCGACCGTGAGTTTACGACCTTGGTATGATAATATATAGCCTACGGAAAAAAGTAAGCGGCCTGCCGTGTCTTTTTTGTGACTTACCCCCCACTCCCAACAATTCTCGCTACAAGCGTGTCGAAGACCGCATATTTGGTAACACTTTCAAGCCATTATGTAAGGAGAAAGAGTTTGTTACATTCTTTGTTGCAGTCTCATATGTTCACGCAATTTAATATTTCCAATAAAGAGATGTAAGAAATGGAAACAGCCAAGTTCAAAGCGGGGCGAACTCAATAACTATATTTTAGGTCTTTGAAGCTTTATAATTACAAATATACTGTTCATGTTTTTATAGAATAAACGATATCATATTTAATATATCTCATGACATTTTATGTAATTGACACTCAGTTGTATGCATAAGAATTGCAAAATTAGAATCTAAACGGCCAATTATATGCCATCAAAAGATAAAAAAGACACAATTTATGTTTATATAATAACATGGCAAGCGGGTCGACGCGAACAACTTTATTAAAAATGATAATTACATGTTCATCTTCCATGTCGAGAGTCTTATTTATTTAAAGGGCCAATCTCGACTATATTTTGGAAAATAAAACTGCTTAATTTCGTGTTTAAAATCCTTAAAATCCTGTACCCTTGGGCCAAAAAACTATCTCAATATATGATATACGTTTTCAAACAACTTAAACCGGCCAGTCTTTATCTGCAAACGGATAACTATGTCCCAAGCAGTATTATACGGTCTCTGGATGGGGGATTGGGATGGCCTAGTGGTCTAGAGTGTCGCGCTTCGTCCTCTAGCTGGCCGGTCACCTCTGGCTTGCGGCTGTGGTTTCGTGCCCTGGTGTGAGCGTATGTGGCATGGAGATAGGGGCACCTTCTCAACCTCGTGGGTTTCCTCCGGGCACTCCGGTTTCCTCCCACTGCTAAAGACCCCTACGCGCAAGCGAATTATTGAAATAAAACTGAACCATATGTTAGTCCCGAAATGACCTAGTTTGTGTTGAGTGGACTTTAAACCCCATTTCTCTCTCTCTCGGTCTCTGGATAAAACCAGACTTTTATTTTATACAAAAATAACGTGTATGTGAAGTGTACCTTTCGTTATCAAGTACAGCACGTGGGTCATGTACTGTATAGATCCACAGAGGAACGACATTAGATTATCAGATCACCCAACGAAAAAAATTGAATCGAACCCCAAAAAGAGTTGCGTATACCCGGAACCCATCCGGATAAGCAATGTTGAGACAATAACGGGAAATACAACATTCTTCTATATTTTGGAGGCTGAATTTCATACATACACTCTTGTTTCTGAGGCTGTTCAAATCCAGGATGTTCCCTTTAAATTGTAATATTGCAAGTTTATAGAAAATTGACAAAAAGGGTAAATTTGGATATTAATCCGAGAGAATTTTTTTATTGTAGTGAAGACAATTACACCACCGAACCCCCACACCCATTGTGAACTCAACTAGGTCGCTTGTGGGAAATGTCCCAATACTTAAATATTCTATAATACCAATAACTTCATACTGCAATTTGCTTTTTGGGCTTAAAGCCCCAATAACACTCTTGTTGTAACTGAATAATATATCCCAATCTTCATTCTGGTCAACAAATCGTATTATTTTACAATATTGAAATTAATTGATGATAAAAATTTCATCTTAACACACCTATTTTAAAAAATTGGAAAAATTCAACCAATTGATTTGAAAAGTCTAACGTAAACCTTTTCAAATGTGACTTGGATTTTAAAATATTTTCGAACTCTCTGGACAAGTAAAATAGGTTTTAATGGATAATTTACACAACAGGTAGGACACTTAAACATCTAGTACTTAGAATAAGGGTATTATTTATTTTCTGGAGCTACCAAGCCAGCAAGAATGTTATTGTCCCTTTAACTAGGTCGCTTTTGGGAAATGTGACGGATAACAACTACTGAAATTTGCTGTACCAATACTCAAAATTTCTACAATACTAAAAAGTTCATACTCCTATTAGTTTTGTTCTCCCTGACACCTTTTGAATCCCAGGTTGGGAAACTCAGTCCTCAAACACAATGTCATGATTTTGTAATCTACTTATTGTCAATGACAATAAAAACCTCTTTAATCAATGGTTAAATGAAATCAGTGATTCATATTTTAAAACTTAATTTTAACCGTTGACGAAGAGAAATTCTAGTCTAAGATTAGCTAATCTGACTTTTGAGAATACCACTATTACCGTTTAAACCTAAAAACGAATTAGTTTATATATTGTTTGAAAATATAGTCCCATTTTTTTTAAAAAAAAGTTTTTGTTTACTCCACACAACCAATATTAATTCTAATGTTCTGGGTTAACCAATATGGTGTCACTGGCTTCAATCGGAAAGTTACGACAACTCATTTACAGGCGCCATTTTGGGTCCCAACTAGGACGCCATAAAAACTATGACGTCATGGCGTCATCTAGCTTTACTTAACAAAACTTTTTATTTTTTCTTGGTATATCGTTTTACGGAATACAATTTATCATAACAAAATTGCAAAAGAATAGTTCGGATATAGTCTCTAAACCACGGTGTACCCCCCTAAGTTAGATGTATCCTGTAGTTCAGACAGTCTCCAATCCATAATCTAGGCCTACTACCCTGTAGTCTCTAACACATGATGTACCCTGGAGTTCAGATAGAGTCTCTTATGTTTACACTGTAGTTGGGATAAACCATAGTTTTATAAATAGGAGGTTGATCGACAAATGAATATAAATTTTACGATATGTTAATCCTGAAATGACATAGTTTCTCTGAATGAATATATTGTCAACTCGCTTAAAATATATGGATACAATAGATTTGTTGTAGAAAGTTCTAGGTACACACTGTTACTACACATAAATGTTTTTTGTCAATAATTCATAAACTTTATTCAACTCGACGAAAATTTCAAAATATATACACAGTTGGTTAAACTTGAATGTAGATATAAATAATCCACGTTGCATATACATGTATGTAACTTTATTCAGCTCGACGAAAATTTAAAAATATATACACAGTTGGTTAAACTTGAATGTAGATATAAATAATCCACGTTGCATATACATGTATGTACCTGTCGGTTGAATCATATCATAAAAATATCTTATTTCATAAAGTCTTACGTATTTGTCGACATTAAGGTGTACTTCTGTTGTTCCTTTTAGCCTTTGAATTTTCTTGTTTCACATTTAGTAGGGATATGCTTTTATAGATGGAACAAAAAGCCGATGAATGTTGGGATGTGTGGAACAAACTCGAGACAATTTGTAACAAATCTGATATGTCTTTGATAGGGCCTACTGGTTGAGCATCAGAACAACATCATTCTTTTCATTGGAAATGGTGGGGGGGGGGGGAAACACCCAAAGGAGTCCGACAAACTCAAAACTAACTGCGTCCCCTTCATTGTCTAGGCCGACCTGTGGAATAACATGTGATTGTATCTGTTAAATTTGTTTATATATGTGACTTGCCAAGTTTTTATATTGCAAAATTCAAACATTTTTCCTATATATTTAGCCAGGTGTGCCATTATTTTTTCATGTGTTCTAAGGTGTGCCGTTGGCAAAAAAAGGTTGAGAGCCACTGTATTAGACAAACACATGTCGCCCATAGACATAGAGCAGAGTGCCACTAGACACCTTTTATTTAAATTACACTGATTATAAGTTGAACGAATTTCAAATGTTTTATTGTCCATCAGTCAATTTAAAGAAATTTTGATTTTTGAAAAATTGATGATACAATTAATGATCGATGACCGAAAGCTGACACACAATCAGGAATGGCTCCAGACCAAAAAATCGCGCAATTTCAGGCGCTTATTTTGCCGGCTAGAAGGAAAAATGGTTTATCTCCCAAATTATTATATATATTTTGGTTTTTCACTTTAACCGTCTGCACAAAAAAATCTGATTTGTAAAAGCGTATACAAGTTAAATATATTTGATTGCGCTTTTATCTGGGAAATATTTTACCTCTTTTTTTTATAAAGTCGGCTATATAACATTAATGTATTCTTTGTGTTGTATAATAATTAATAATGATAGTATGTTCATCTATACTTTTCGTTTTAAACATGTATGTTTTATCGCTTATAGACTCTTTTTCGCGGAATTCTATAGCATGTCTATCAACATTTCATATCCCTGTCGGGGCAGGCAACTTCAACACTGCAATAAAAATTGGGCATAAAATAGATGGTGAGTAAGCAATGACTTGGGACCCAAAATGGCGTCTTTTCATGACGTCATACGAAATATCTGGCTTCACAGTTGTCGCAACTTTTGGTCATAATCAAAGCCCTGTATCTACTTGGGAAAGTTACGACAACTCATTTACTAGACTGGCCCAGTCTCTTCTATTTATTTTACATTTCGATTTATATAAAAGTATTAATTTTTAGTAAACCAACACTTTCGTTTCCATTTGTATATAAAAAAAAATTTGAGTAAACCTGTAACCAGCACCAGAGACTGGACAATTTGCGAGCTTCACAATAAAATGGGCGTTCCTGTCCTGTTTTACGTTGTTCCTTATTTGGAATGATTGACAGTTGTCAAGCAAGCCCCGAGTCCCGATACGCATGAACTGGCTTCGTTAAGTTGTTATAATGATGTCGTGTGTAATTATTTATGTTCATTCACCTCATCCCATACGTTGTATCCGTTCATTCGACAGATATTGTCCGTCAACAAAATTCTTAGATCGTTAAAGTATCACTAAATAACAGTAACTGTTATCCACAACAAACATCTCGCACCTACACCAGTTTGCCTGTTAGTCGACAGCCATGTTTATTATCACGTGATGTTAGATATGTCGTGATCACGTGCACGACGTCACACGACCTACATAATGCAGATTGACCTACTAGATGAGAATGAAGCTCTATTTGCCCAGTCTCTAGAGATTACGTTTTTTTGTGTTTTTCTTTTTGAGAGAACTGGCCAATTTTTGGTGTGTGGAGAAGACTGGCCACCAGTCTACTCATTTACAGGCGCTATGACGCCATAAAAACTATGACGTCATGGCGTCAAATAGCTTTACCATGGATCGTATACGGTATACAGTCTATTGTTTTACTTAACAAAAAGTGTTATCTTTTTCTTGGGGTAACGTTTACGGGCTACAATTTATCCTAAACAAATTGCAAAAGAAACCAATGCTGTTTGGTTCAATGATAAAAATGTCAGACAAATTCATACTCAAAATCGACCGAATTCGGCTAACGAAAATATGACGTAATTAACATAATTCAATACGGCGTTCTTCAGCAATTATCGGAGAGCGATATCCCGTAATCAGTGTCTTTCAGTGGTGGGATAATAAATAATTTCTTTTAAAATTCCTCAAACACAGCTACCAGGACGGGTCGGGGGCATCTAAACTGTAGTTGGGGTAGAGTCTGACTCTAAACCATAACACTGAAACTCTAAACCATGGTGTATCCTGTATTCAGATAGAGTACCTCTAAATAATCATTCTCTAAGCCATGATGTAGTCCAGACATGACATACTCGGTAGTCTCCAAAACATGATGTACCCTGTAGTTGGGATAAACCATAGTTTTGTAAATATGAATTGTAGCCTACGATATGTTAACCCAGAAGTGATGTAGTTTCTCTTACATGAATATATTGTTAACGCGCTTTAAATATCTGAATGCAGTAGACTTGGTGTAGAAAATTCGAACTAGGTACACACTATTAACCACCCATAGATCTTTTAATGACAATAATAGTAGGTACAACAGGATCGCACTACACGCAAATTCAAAATCTTAAAGATAAACCTGCGAACAAGACAGAAAATAGACATTGCAAAAAATAAACAAATCAAATCGAGGGAAAAATCATAATTTATTCAGCTCGACATCAGACGTAAAATGCTGTCTTGTATAGTTGAATCATATCATAAAAATATCTTATTTCATATAGTCTTACGTACATGTATTTGTCATCATCAAGGTGAACTTGCTCTATTTAGCCTATTCAGAATTGTTGATGAATCTGATTTTTAAATTTATAGCGCTTTATCTGGTGTATCTTCTATTTTATTTTCTTATGAATTAGGTTATATGTAAAAATATATGTTTTATCTCCAATAGAATCGTTTTCGTGGAAATCTATGACATATCTATCCACACCCTGTATGTCTGGGCAGCCAATTGCGACACAACAATAAAATAGGGCATATTATTATAAATAGATAGTGCGTAGATACTTGGGACCCAAGATGGTGTCTTTTTACACATAACGTCATATTTTCATGACGTCACGTGAATTTTCTGGCTTTATAATATACGGCTCTCGGTGTCGTGGTTTAGAGACTACCTGAACTACAGCTTAGATGCCCACGACCCCCTGTGTAGCTGTGTTTGATGAATTTAAAAAGAAATTATTTATCCTCCCACCACTGAAAGACACTGATTACGAGATATCGCTCTCCGAAAATCTCCGGAGAACATTATGCCGTATTGAATTATGTTAATTACGTCATTTTTTCCTTTGCCGAATTCGGCCGATTTTGAGTATGAATTTGTTTGACATTTTTATCAATGAACCAAACAGCATTGGTTTCTTTTCCAATTTGTTTATTATAAATTGTAGCCCGTAAAACGTAACCGCGAGAAAAAGATAAAACGTTTTGTTTAGTAAAGCTATATGACGCCATGACGTCATAATTTTGATGGCGCCATAGTTGGGACCCACAATGGCGCCTGTAAATGAGTTGTCGTAACTTTCCCTATACAGGGCTTTGGTCATAATGATAAAATTACGTCATGCCGTCTCCAATTCATTAAAGCTTCTTGCCAACGAGAAGGCCTATGGTCTATCTTGTTAAACTGACTGATTCGTTGCTGACAAACAATTTGCCCTTGATTTCTCCAAATATGGAAAGTCAAGTTCACGACCTTTCCATTGACGTATGGAGATTAGCATCAAGGACTGTGTGCGTTTTCAAAACATTGGATTGCTTTCGCTGATTTTTTCACAGAAAGACGCCATTTCATGGAGTTAAAAAGCTCATAAAAATCCCCCAAAACACCGTTTCCAGTTCTCTGATCGTCAAAATCCTTCTCAAATCATAAAGTTCTTTGGTATTTCTTGATGTTCCAACCTCAAGCTCAAAATCGAGAATTTGACCCAAATCCATTGTTAACAATGCTTTTGTGCCCGTAGCACAAAATGACGTCGCGCGAGAACCGCCTGGTTTCGGTAAAGCGGCTCACATATACATCCACCTAATTTTACTCCTAGCAGGCGTCGTCCGTAACATGTTAAAGTCGGTCTTTAATCGGATTCAACTAATCTACCAGAATCCAAGTTGACCAACCGCCCCCCCACCCGATCCTCCATTATATTATAGTTAATCTGTTTATGGTATTCCAATTACTTTTAGGTGAAGCCGCTTTACAGAATGCATGTAGTAATTTCAATACTTCACAGTTTCAATCAGAACGAGGCGCTTTTCAAGGAGTTGTTCGAATTCGATTACAAGAACGATATACTCAACTGTTTTGTACTGTAACTGGAGTACAAGTAAGTATTGTTTCATACTAACTGATATCTGTCGTAACAATGGTTCGGTTGTAGTCAGAATGAACTAGTATTGAAATATCTCGTTTGAGTGAGAACTGACAGATACTGGAAGACTGCACAAAGAGCAATGATGCATCAAAAGGTACATTTAAAAGATAAGAACCGTGGCATATTGGCGGAGTGATTAATGATGTTATCTTCTACCCATATTAGCTTCTGCCTCTAAAATCGTGTATAGCTCCTGTTACCTGAAAGCAAAGAATGTCGTTGCTCACGATACAAAATCTGCTTACACTTTGTGGGATACCGGATACATTTCTTTTTATTTGGGAGTTCACACAGGCAACACTTGTTCCACCAATTCCACATATAATTATTTACCTTAATCAAAACAAGGATTTCCACTGCCAGTCATAGGTCTTGGATATCTTTTGTAAAGTCAAATGTGTACAGTACACTAATCATTTGTAAATTGGGTGTGTGTTCATCTTTCAGGTAAATAATATTATGTGGCCTTCATCCTACGAAAATGCCATAAGAAGTACAGAAAGAGCGCGAGAAGACATTAGAGTAATTCATTCATTTATTTTGTCTTGTATGAGACTCGATCTTTGGCGCAATATCTGGATCAGACGTGCCATAAAACTCGATTTCATTCATTAACTCACCCTGAAAAGTTCCATATACATATAGATGGTGGAAATGAAATCAAATGATCTTTAATTTCATACATTTCTGCACTAGTCTGTCTAATGAATATGAACATGTCGGAAATTGCTATGCATGTAGTCATACAGGCCACCTATCACTAAAGTCTGATCCAACTCATATTCCTGAAGCAATGGTCCGAGAAATACCCCTCTGGCCATTGGTGGATTGACTTCTGATACTTGAACTTTTGAGGGAGTGTGTCTATTCTTCCCGTTCAATCAGCATGACAGGCCTTCTTTTAATCTGGGTCTTCCCTAAACTTTGGACAGTGATTTAAGGAATTAAAAACGGTATACTGCAGTATTCTGCTATGCACGGGTTAATTGGGTATAATAAAATCGTGAGCCATGACGTAACGTTATGTAAACATATTTGGTCCAATATTGGCACTCGTTTTAAATGTAAAACTTTTGTAGAGCAGCTAGTCATTGGTTGTTAGTCGGACTACTAACAGCAGTGATGGCGGGATTACTTCTAATCAAACGGAACACTGCGAGGAGTATGGACCCAACTAAGAATATTGATGCATACCATTCCCATTCCATGCCTACACTGTAAAATATTATTATATTGTCAGATGCAGACAATGGTCGTCAGTAATGCTAAATATCCATTGTTTCATATTTAACAGGTAGCCTCTAGTGAGCAACCTCGCCTTCTAACAGAAGCTGATACAGAAATATTACAAGCCAAAACACAGGCACAGATTATACTGGATAAAGCTGAATCAGATGCACGAGTAAGAAAAAATAAGTAAGTATTTCATGTACCCATTCCCCCAATTGATTATGACAAGAATCGGCGTACTCGTTTGAAATGGAATATTTTATGATTTTTTAATTGCATAAACTAATATAATTGTTTTCTTTGTTTAATAGAGCCGACTCAGTGGCACAAGCGATCACAGCCCAGTTTGAAAAAGAAGCTGAATCATATTCAGAGATATTAAGTAATCAAGGATTAAGTTTTTCACAACAAGGACTAATTTCGTACTTAGGAACTCGTGTTATAGCAGCCTCAAAAAGTCCAGTATATATTAATCTAGGAACTCCGGCTAAAACATCTTATGTCAGTAACCCTTAATTTTATAAAACTATATGCGCGATTTAAGAACTAAAGCTACAGGAATCTGTTGGAAATTACAATATAGTGGAAGTTGGATCTCAATCCAAAAATGCTTCTTTTGTGTTCAGTATTTCCCAAGATCTGAGGTAATGACAATTTCATCAATCTATGCTGCTCTACATGTAAACAAGACCGCCGCTACATGTAAACAAGACCTGTCTTTCATGCAACTGAATCCCGACCTGGAGATAATCTAGCACTGGTGTGAGACTTCTGATCGTTACATTATTAACTCAGCTGGAGTTGAACAGGGGTCGATTTTGGGACCACCTTTCTCTGGTATACACAGATAATTGTTATATTTCCAAATATTATTAAGAATAATACATTAAATGGTGGTTAATTATTTTGTTGATATTAACTAGTACGTGTTATTGATTAAACATCTTAGAAAAAAACCCATTTAAGTCACCAGAGATTCGATTATTTATATTAAAGATATTGAAACATTCTATATATTTTGTTTGGTTTAATTGTACTTTTTTTGTATAGCACATGTGTAATTAGTTGTGTATAAGATAACTGATAGTAGTCTCTACGAGGAGTTAACCGTATGTCATATTTCACGGTATTCCGAAAAACTGAACTGGAAACGTGTAGGTAGAGAAAGTTCAAAGTGAATTTTCCGACTGGGTTGCTCTGTGTAGGAGACAACGTATATAGTGGTTCAGGTGAAACGAAAACCCGAGGTCTTGTGTACATATCAACGTGCAAGTAAAAGACCTCTCGGCAGCTGTAATTCGATATAAGAGTATACAGACGTTCACTAGTGCGTGTGCTCAATTCCATCCCAAATCTAAAAAGCTCTAAAATATCTACTGCTGTGCCCCCCCCCCCACACACACACACACAAACACACACACAACAAGCATATTGGCTACGAGCCTGGTAATTCGTCAAACATTATACACTTATGGATGTTACAATTTACAAACAACGAGTTAAGGAACTTTTTACAATCATCCTCTACTAATAATATCAAAGATACCCTTGACCCATTACTGTATTTAAACAAAAAAACACTACAATGAATGGCGGCAACTAGCGCCGATTAATGTCGCCTGTAGAGGTACGGGCTATTTTCGGATAAGCACCCAAGATTACAACATAGATTCGAGAAATTTCGTAATGTGTATTCAACCATTACACACACACACATATATATATATATATATATATATATTATATATATATATATATATATATTCTATATATATATATATATATATTACCTTTACTTTATCTATTTTAATATAATATTCATGTTATATATGCGTGTAATTAGTTCTTTTATACTAAATTGCACAATACTTTGATATGTCATATTTGGCTTCAGGCCAGCAAACCCGGATCTTGAAACTTTGTTGATAAAAATTCCATGGATATTATATGTGTAAATTTAACCTAGTAAATTGATTCGTGGAATGTTATTGATAGGTAGGTTGGTAAGGGATTGGTTAGAAATAATACAAACATCTACGATTGATTAGTAAATGTCGTAATTCATCAAATCTGATGAAATGAAATGAAATGAAATGGGGTTTAACGGCCTACTGTTCTTCTCCGAACTGGGCAATGACGGAAATTTTGCCAGGACAGCGGCACTACGTCTACTACTATCGAATTCTAACGGTCAGGGGATCTGTACACATCGGTTTTTGTACCATCCGAATGACTAGACAGTTGTCCTTACCAAGCCCTCCCTCCTGGCAAGGGAGAACCATGGCTGAAAGTTTGAATGAACTTTCTAGGCCAATGCAGGAATCGAACATCCGACTTTCAGGATAACGAGGCAGCGTCTCACCCTCTTAGCCACCGTCATCTCCCATCAAATCTGATATTTACAGCCCTACTGAACAGCTACTGATTAACAAGGCCGCTTTAGTCAAATATTTCAATTATCCATCATTTTGTCAATTATTTATGAAAGCATTTAAACTTTGAATAAGATATTTAGAATGTGCATATCTCTAATATATCAATATTTGTCGGTCACTTTTGCTGTATTTTGGGCGCTATGGACCAAATAAACGATAAGTATAGGACCCGATTTGAAAACGTTTTACTCTCTAGTCCTGCCGCAGTTTTGAAGCATGTGTCGCTTGTGAATAATTGTTATCACCGTTAATCTTTAAAGGAGCTAAATCGCTAACATTTGGGACCTAGAAATTGACTCAAGTGGATCGCAACGCATATAATACTGTAATATGAATGTATATAAACTGATTTGCATTCATTTGTTTCCGTTTTTGCTCTAATTTCAAATCAGTTATGTTCGGCGAAATAAACCATAAGTGTCAACCGAAGGCATTTTTTTTTAGCGTCTAGTTATTCCAGTCTACATGCGCCGTTTGATTTGGTACAATGTTTTTAGCCTCGTTCCTCGAGTCTCTTGCTAGAACTGGGGCTGAAACGCATTATGGTACACGATTCGTGTACCAATGGTAAAATATTTATTTTTTCTTAAATATTGGATATCAGGAGCCCATCTTTTTCCGGTAAGATCACATCATCAATTTTGATTTAAATTGACAAATAATTCGTGTTTTCAATGTTGAAGATTTTGGATGACATTGAGTTAAAGACTTAGCTCCTTTAATGTGAACAAATTTATCGTATAAAAACAAGGGACATAGACTGTCAAACAAGGTGACTACAATCATTGTTTACATGCTAAAATACAAAAACTATATTTTTCATAATAAATTATAATAACAAATACATGAAATATTAAACCATGCATAAATGAATAAAAGTACATGTATAATAAAATTTAAATATCAAAAAGTGGTTACCATAACAACCAGAATGCTACGTGTACACCTAAATAATAGGGCTGGCGTGCGTGAAATATGTCATAGACATGAAATATTATGTCATAGACGAAGCAGCAGTGTATGAAATATGACACAAATAAGTGAAATATTCTTGGCTGCGTCGGGCCCGTATCTAGATACCATTAAGCGTTGGAGGGGGGGGGGGGCATTTTGAGGAAATTTTCGGAAAGGTCATTCTAACAGACTGTTATTATCACCATGCTATGTAGTTACCTAGGCATCTAATAAGCATGTAGATACGGGCCCGGGCTGCGTCGCTAACAAATTGATCATCTGGTTTCTCAAGGGTTGGCCAATAGACAAAATGTGGCACAAAAAGAAATACCCAGAATTTTTGTTTTGTTTTGGGGTTTGGTTTTTTTTGGGTGTGGGAAGGGGTGGGGTGGGGTGGAAGAGTCCCCAACTATTGGTAGCTTTGCTATACTCAACTAAGGTTTGGCAATATAGGATGTTTTAGCAGGTGTTCCTAGATTAATATAAACAGGTTGTTTAGCGGCTGCTATTACACGAGATCCTAAATATGATATAAACCCTTCTTGTGTCAAGCCCAAACCATTACTGTTTAATAGAAATGCATAGGCTTCTGCTTCCTTTTGAAACTCTGCTCTGATTGCTTCAGCTTCAGCAGTTGCTCTGAAAATAAAACAAAATACATTATAAAACTAGAATGACTATGAAAATGATATGGGATTTAACGTACTACATTAATTTTCTGTACCAACCGGGATAGTGAAGACCGGCATATATGATGCGGTGTGCTTTGTGGGGAACATTTCCTGTGCAGCAGTGTTTGTGTTTACTCTGGATCAAATTACACATTTAATGTCAGGGGTACGTTTATTTGTCCATTAACCGACACATTTCGGTTTGCATTGTCCTCTGTAAAGGGAAACTTGACTAGAAAATCTCAGAGCCCGGCCTATGTCCTCCGTATGTGTGAACGAATCAGTTTTCAGACTAGGAACTCGATGTACCCAAGCGTCACCACACAAACACTTGGTCGAGAGAAACCAACCTATTATCTTATCATATAATTTCTAATAAGGTAAACTAACACTCGTTAATTCTTTTATAAATAGGACACGTGTATAACGCATACTTTAATCATTATTTTAAAAAAATAGAAGCCACCATTTTATTTAATAGTCCGGCAGCAGGTCGAAAACCCTGGAAATATAGCACCCTTGGAGAATTTGGCCTCGAATTTGCCGTTAGTTTTGGGGGGGGGGGGGATACCCAAGCTCATTGGTTTTAGTGGATCGAATTTGGTACAAATTTTATCCAACTAAGTAACCATAAATGCCTCATGGCTGCCATTTGGAATATTTAAATCAATAGTATTTCAGCGAATTGTCCATTTTCTAACCGAAACACATAAATAATCGAATTGAGCAAGTCCATGCTCCAACAGAAACATATTATTAGTTGAATAGATGGTCTTTTCATTGACAAATCGAAACAGAATATTTCCGAACTACCATTACTAAATATTTCCTTCTAGCACTTCCTGATAATACATATTTAAGTATCTTCAAATAGGACTGTGGTGCAAAGATGCACTCTATGGAAATTTCCGAACGGTTTAAAGACTCGCATTTTGACGCCAAGTGGTTTCTTCTTGTGGATAAACACGAACAGAAAATACTAACTTGTTGTGATTAATTCTAGCATCTGATTCGGCTTTATTCATAATTATCTTTCCTTGGGTTTCTGCTTGTAATATTTCTGTATCGGCTTCAGTTAAACGACGTGGCTCCTCACTTCTTGCCACCTGTAATGGTAAAATAATGTTGTAGCTAATCATAATCATCGGGACGGGAAGAGGTAAAAAGTCCGTCGATATATCATTTGAAAATAAGGTATTTTTATCGCCATTTAGATTTACCTGAATAAAAGGAATTTTACTCTGTTAACTTACTCTGATGTCTTCTCTAGCTCTTTCTTTACTTCTGATGGATGCTTCGTATGCTGCGGGTCTTACTATATTATTAACCTATGAAATTAAATTAATGTTCATTTAAGTACACAAAAACCTTAAATGCGATCTACTCGTTTGGTTATAAACTGAAAGATTTTTTTTAAGATTATTGAATCCACTGACAAGTCTGATTGCGAAACCAAAAATGCATATTGGACAGGACACTTAACATTATTATATATGGTCAATTGATTGGGGAATGGAGAGGTAAAATTAAGGGGTGGTCTATTTGGAACTCGATCATAATTATGAAGAGACAGGGATAGAGAAATAGGGTTTAAGGTTCATTCGACACAAAAACTATGTCATTTCGGGACAAACATGGTTCTGTTTTATTTCAATAATTTACATGCGAATAAGAGTCTGGAGCAGTTGGTGGGAACAGGGGGGTCCGGAGACACACCCGGACGTTGGACGGGTGACCCTTGCCACGTAGAAATATAGGCCCGAAACCACATCACTTGGCTGCAGGCTATTGCTGGTCGTAAGCTGACTAATAAGATCGTATATAAACCAAATCTCATTAAAATACAGATCTATATGTCGTTTCGTTTTTATACATGAAGATCAGACCGACGTTTGATCCTATGACGTCAGACATTGATTGATCAATCAGCATTGATGATCCTATGGGTTTACGTACAGTGAGTACAGAGCACAACAAGAACTCGTCGCATTAGCTAATTCCTCACATCAACTAGAACGCCTGTTATATAATAACTCTTCCAGGTCCGAGTATTTTAAAATCATGTCATTATTGCGTGCAATAAATTGGAAGAGAAAAGACTGTCGAAGACTGGTGATGTGACGTGATTCGCCTGGTAATAAATGCACGGAGAACATTGATACCTGTAAATCTGTTACTGAACAATGGAGAATATTGTAGCGATCGTGTAATGTCTTTATGAGAAATTCTTGAAATGCGCCTCGTTCTGTTTGAAACTGTGTCGTGTTAAAGTGGCTACATGCTTCGTGTAATGCAGCTTCACCTGGACAAAAAAATGAATCAAAATCAAATTCTGTTACGATATAATCAAATCCCCGGTTGTAATGGGCAAGGAGTAGGATATTCCGATTTCCCTCTACTGCTAAAGACCCCCTACGCGCATATTAAAATATAATTAAAACCATATGTTAGTCCCGAAATGACCTAGTTTGTGTCGAGTGGCCGCTAAACACCCCCTCTCTCTCTCTCTCTCTCTCTCTCTCTCTCTCTCTCTCTCTCTCTCTCTCTCTCTGTTACGATTTAAAATCTCGGGTAGTCATTTGAGGGAATTTACATACGTCACACGGTGGATATCTAAAAGGAATATCAACCCAACAAATGGTTCAAATTGTTTCAGATGTGACAAATTGATAATTTGTCATCATTCGACATCCACTGCAGACGACATGTAGTACATTGCCTAAAGAAACCAGTGCCACCTATAATTTTCGCTGAAACAGTTTAACAGATCGACATGCAGAAAATGTTTACCTATATTACTAAGAACTTCCTTGAAGATCTTGAAAGTTTTGAACTCCAGAATAAGTTTCTTCATATATGTTGAATGCGCTTTATATTGGTATTGAACATTCAATCGTATATCTACACCATCCGAATTTAAGCACTGAAATAAAGAATTAACAGGGGTTTACAAAATTCAAATAATTTTCCCTCTAAAATTAATTAAGCCAAAATTTGACAGGGGCTATCTATTCCCCCATAGCGCAAAACGGTTTAGATTCTCTTTCAAAATAACTTGCAATATTTGGCAATAGGAGATATGCAGTTTTGAGATTGCTCGACTTATCATGTTGTATGTAGTTTTAAAATATCAACATTACTACGGGATCTAAACAGGTCGTTGGGTTTCAAAATCTCACAGCGCAGGGGTAAGAAACTGGGTGAAACTTTTGTATGTACAGGACCAAAAGTCACTACAGCTATAGTCTGTGATCTTCTACAGTGTCGAACACTGTGTTTACTAAAATTTTTCCCCGAAGACTACCCTTATTAGCACGTACGGCATGTTCCTAAAGCAACATACCCCGCACAGTGCTTCGTTTGATTAGGTGTAATCCCACTACACACTGCTTTAATGAGTGGATATAGTTGTTTTAAATTTTAATTGGTCAGTAATCCGACTACCAACCAATGACTAGCTTCTCTACAAAAGCTTTACATTTAAAACGAGTGCCAATATTGGACCAAATAATGTTTACACAACGTTACGTCATGGCTCACGATTTTATTATGCCCAATTAACCAGTGCATAGCAGCAGAATACTGCAGTAAAACTAACTGCGTGACAAACGAGGCTATCACTGTCCAAAGTTTTAGGGAAGACCCAGCATAAACGAAGGCCTGTCATGTTGCTGTACTTAAGTGATAGCTTTGATTGAACGGGAACTATAAACATAATCCCGCAAAAGCTCAAGAATCAGAAGTTAATCCAGCAATGACCAGACAGGGATTTCTCGGGCCATTGCTTCGGGAATATGTAAAGCAATGGCCCGAGGAATGTGTCTATCCCTAATACAGCAACATGACAACCCAGGCCCGTAGCTAGCGGCGAGGTTTCCCTCCCCAACCCGCTAGCTATGGGTTTGAAGTCCTTCGTTTAATCTGGAGTCTTCCCTACCATAAAACGGCGAATGTTTTGTTCGTCTGTCACACAGTTAGTTTTTCTGCAATATTCTGCTATGCACTGGTTAATTAGGCATAATAAAATCGTGAGTCATGATGTAACGTTATGTAAACATAATTATTTGGTCCAATTTGGAGCCCTGTTTAAAGAATAATCATATTGTTACACAGTTAGCCATCATAATTTGGAACAAAATTTTGTTTCCATTAAAGCAGTGATTAGTGGGATTAGCACTAATCAAAGGAAACACTGGGGTGTATGCACATACGGCGGGTTTTGAGCTAGGTTTAACTCTGGACATAACTCGAATGTTTTTGGACATGATTTGGCCTGTTTAGACCCCGCTGAAAAATGTGTGCACTGCCACTAGTCTTTAAAAAGGTATTGTCAAAGCCAACTCACCGCTAAATCATAGAAGCCCATCGTGGTGAATGTATTAGGAAAAATAATGAATTCATATCCTGGTGGTCCCGTATATAATCCTTCTAATTTTGGTTCATCATCTAATGTTTTCTGTATGGTGTTATATTGCAATCCAACTATTTAGAAAAAAAACGAAAAGAAAATGGTCAAGTTATTTTTTGTAAAATTTCAATTTACGAGTCCTACAAATTTTGTTTTGTTTTTCAAGGAGGTTACGTAAGACCGTGTAAAATATCTATATTTATTTACAGTGTATGCTTTCGATACGTAAGTGGTGCCATGACCTTTCTGCAAAATAATGTTATTTCAAATTGATTGGACATACATTTTGTTTCTTTGTAACATTAATAATGCATTTTTAAATAGCCAAATCCGTTGGTTGATATCTTAACTAGCGTATAATACGAATTTAATTTGTCTAATTATCGCAATTGTCTCTGTCTAATAAAGATCAGTGTCATTTAAATCTTCAATTATGGGCTAAGGAATACCATTGGTTTGAAGTCAATGGGCGGGGATTATTAGTTTGAGCCCAAGAGACTTTAAAGGGTTATCTCCCATTTACAAAATTACGTTCACCTACTCATTCCAAATTTCGCTAATGATTTTTTTTGTTTAAGCAACTGAGTGGCGACCACTATTGCGTCAATGTTTCAAATAGATTAACATTTTGTGTATTGGTTGTGTCGTGTTCAAACATAGCTTAATTTAAGGTGGTGGGTGAGAAAGTGGGATTATCTTTATGTGGTAAATAGTACTGCCTTATAAAGTTTGCTGTTATTCCTCCACAATGTTCATTAAATATTCCTGGTGATCGTTCATTGAATATTTCTGGTTAATGTTTATTGAATAGTTTTGGTTAACGTATATCGAATATTTCTTGTTAATGGATATTCAATATTCCTGGTTAATGTTTATTCAATAATTAATGTTTAATGATAGTCTATTAGCAAGCATTAAGCCGATAATTACATAGTGCTCACTGGCAACTAATTAATTAGTTAACTTGGGTCAGATGACTTTCAAACTTAAGCTGACACTTGCACGACTTTTGGACACGACTTTGTCGTGCCAACAGTGTCCACATTGACACGAAGTGGTACGACGATTTCACGCATAGTTTGCGCATTGTTTACTCACTTCCCGCATTGGCACGGCGAGTTTGCGCAAATCGGACGGTGTCGTGCCGACTCAAGTCATGCCAATGCGTGCCACGGAATCATGCAAGTGTCAGCCTGGCTTTATATTTAAAGACTTTCAATACTCTGCATATATTTATTATCTTCTTACCTTCATCAGAACTTAATTTTTTGAGAGATGTCACAATAAGACTAATGGATATCACAGCAATAACAACCAATAGTATGGATATGCCAATACACGTGTTTTTTGTTCCCATTTTGCTTTTATATTTTACTGAAAAACAGAAAGATTTACATGTAGGTAGGTTTATAAATTCGTATGGTTAACACCTAGGCGGTGGTCATGAGAGAAAACTGTTCGGAAACATCTTCTACAGACGGAACAGGCTATACTCAGTGGTAGTTCAGCTGGTAAGATGATGGCATTGATGGCTCTATATCCAAGACGGTATCCAATGTTGGTCGAGAAATGTCGTCGGGATTTTCCGATGCGCCGTTGCCCCGGGGTCCCGTGTCCATATTTCAGGTTAATGCAGGGATCTAACATGCGACCTCCAGACTGGCGAACATGTGGCTCCAAAAATATATTATAATATACATATTATAAACTGGCTACATACATGTATACGGTAAAAGTATAGTTATTAGAGACTTTTGGCAACCCTAAATTCCTAGTACGTATCGCGTATCCGTATGGATTTTGCGTGTGACGTCATCAATGTGAGTGTATTTCTCATACGTGTTACGGCACACGGATACGTTAGCCCGTAGCGAACAGCTTTCATACGGAGTAGGTCCGTATAACATTTTCGTCTTTTTAGACGCTGAAATGTTGTATCATAGTGTATATTTGATGTGAATTTAACCATAATAAAGACAGGAATTTAATCATTATTTTTTATGGGTTTTTCTCGGAATTTTCATACTTTTCCCGTCTGTGTCTGCCTGTATGCTGGTTGAACTACGTGATAAATTTAAGTAAAATGGGAGCTTCCAAATCAGTAAATGATGTGATTCTATAGTAAAGGGGTATAAATGATAAATTAGTGAAACCAAAAATTGCTGTCGAATCGAAGTCAACGATTTTTTAAATAAAATGCGACATTATTATTATTTTTTTTAAATAGCCCACCGACTGTCGAGCGACTTCATTCACTTTGAGAAATTGTAGGCTAGGCACTTGACTAGTACTGATGGTGATTTTGGTAGATAACTACCATCGTGGTGTAATAGAACTAAGCTCAGCTCAGTGACGCATACGTACGCGACGTGAAAATCTGCCAAAACTCTAAAACTACTCTGACGCAATGTATCACGTATACGATACGGATACGTGATACGGGTAGGAGAAATATCACTTGCCAAAAGTCTCTATTATTTTGTTATCGAACGGTAGTTTCGTACGGTCGGTAGTAAAAGGTTCTGCATACAGAGTCAAACTAAGATACTCTTTATTGGTGCAAGCCACCGACCAATGTGTTTTTTTTTATATTTTACACCGTTAAATCTCGGGTGGTAGCCTTTTAGTGCCATACGTTGATTTTCTTGAAATTTATACCTCGCAATGATAACCATTTCTCCGCGGTCGAAACCTTTTCCTTGTGGAGAAAAGGTTTTCCATGTTTGTTTCCAGGTTTTTTGTTTTGTTTTTTTATTTTTTTTTATTTTGTTTATCATACGCAGTGAAATTGGAAAACTAAATAGAAAACACATAAGAAAACCTATTCTCGTGGGTTTTTTTAAAAAATTTATTATAATTTTCACTGTCAAGAAAAATGTATAAATCAATGAGTGGAACTATAAAGGTCACCGTATATAACAGCGTTTCTCGCGTAAGTTTTAACACCAAGTAATTAAGTTTGTTTCGCCTCAGAAATTATATAGGTCATAATATAGTGTGCTCATATTAAATAAGGTCAATCAAAACGATAACTTACCCTATTGAAAGTACAAGTATGCCTATTTTGCCGACATATAAGAATGATGTCCGGTCAGTATCCAACAACCACTACTAGTCGATTGATGTCGAAATATTGTTTGCAGATGATGATCTAATTATTTTCAGAACGACAACTCCCAACTCTGTGTTAAGAAAACCTGGATTAAGAGTTGTATACGATAATCCACAATTGTACAATTGTGTAATATAACGAAAGAAAAGGTGGGTGAGATTATAGGGCATGGTAAATAAAAACTAGAAAAACATTAATGGGATCTATTACACTATTTGAACACAAAATACAGTAATCGTTATGGAGATTTATGTAATTTATAACAAGCATAACAACCAATATCTTTCGTTGATCTTGGGGTGGGGTGGGTATGGCTGTGGTATAACGACACAAACTAGATCATTTTTGGACTAACATGCAATTAAATTTTACTTTAAAAATCCACGAGTTTGAACGGGCGAACATATACCCCACTTGGAGCAATGAGACCTGTTAGACTATGTGGCCACCCAACCCACCAAATAAAACATTTCAATCGCCACTACGATCTTCACAATGTGAAGGTGTCACTACATAATATTATTATATAGTGACTCTAAACAGGATGTTTGTGACCGGGACACTATACTTACCCAACCAGGTACTGGGATGGTGTGACCGGCGTAATAATACAAGCCTCTTTCGTCACGTTGATTACAAAATACGTAACAAGGAAAATTACAATACTCTGAGCTGTGTCGCAAGCGGCGCCCATATTTCCTTGCTGAAGTAAATAACTGCCATATTATAATATACTATAACATACAGGTTGAAACAAGTTATCTGACGCCTATCAATATAAAAATAGGCCGATTTCTAATACAGCAGTTTCGCTGGTGATTACTCCAATTATTCCTCAAACAAATGAACAGAAAAGGTCAATATCAGTAAGTACACACACTTTTATACATGATATATTGACTTCAAGGTCGTGTTTCATTTAGCCCGCGGTATATTCTCTTTTTCATCGGTTGAATATATTGATATGTCAGCATGTATATTAGACAAAACAACATTGTGGAAAGGGATGGGGTTTATAATGTCTCAGCAACACTGGCAACAGGATACTTCAGATTTTGCTATATTTTGCCAACTATACCTCGATTTCCAACTCACTGTCAAGATCTCTTATGTACGTGTATATCACAGATTTTCCTTGTGTATAAGCCTCGTAATCATAGTAGGGACTATCCACTCCAGATAATTGAATATATCCCACCCCAAATAAAGATTAAATATATAGATCCATACACAATAAATGAATCAAATAAATCAACAATTTAAAGTGCACATTGACTGTAATGTTTATTTCACATCACAATTTCATGTGTCTGATATGTAAGGTAATTTTATTCTTTTTTGGAGGTTTTAAAGGAAATAAAATATGCAGGTCACAATAGGGGTTTATGTTGTAATTTTCTGAACCGATAATACTGGGCTTTTACAATTAGTTTAATGCAAAGTATTCTACCCGATACTCCATAGCTTATTATATAATTTTCCCATATATTTAGGGGAGTTTATAATTAAATACTGGAATACAACAGTCTAATGTGGAACCAGAGCCTGAAGAACCATATTATATATTGTAGGATAAATTATAATAACAATTTGTTTTTCAGAAATTAATTCTGTTTTGTACAAATAATTGAACGGCATTGTGCCACTTTTGTAACTATTTTTTCCTCTTGTGCCCTTTCTACCGTGTCACATTATGCCTATGTGCAACCAATCTTTCTGTACCGTATATAGTAGGCTACTGCTCAGAACTTCTTAAGCTATTTCTGGATGATAAAACGGCGGAAAAAAAATCTAGTTGATTTAAACAAAAAGTAGACCGCGCATAGGATAACAAAATATAGACTAGGCCTGCCAGTGTGAATGACTAAAAACGGAATTTGTATATCACGGGTTCGGGAATCGGATAATTCTCTTCATTTGTTAATCATTCTCTTCATAATAATTTGTTGTTATATAATTCCGCGCAATTTTTCTTTAATTGTGAATTTTAAATTAAAATACCGGTAATGCCATCTTGATTCAATACACCATAACATCTGGTCAACGGTATTCTTTTGTCTGCAATTGTGTAATTCACAGCTAATTGGGTAATTATATAACTGGGTATTTATGTTTTTGTTAGATAGATTAATGACAGCGAAATTGCGAAACTGCTTCAGTGCTAATCTTCTGGACGATCGAGTCTTTGTTAACCGGAACTTGAGGTCAGGTTATACTTTGTTTGTAAACTAAACGAAATAACTCGGATCTTATAACTTATTTCGTACAGTGATTGTGAAATGTCAAATTGTTTATATCGTGTATTTCGTACATTATTTCAGTTACCGATAAGCCTACTATTAATAGAATTGCGACATCGACGCAATCATAACATCGAATTCAGTCTTTTTAATGAGGACAGTTCCCAGGGTCTGAGGTTGGTGAGATTTGATTCATTTTGATTTTATAAACTCAACTGTACGGTACCTTATTAGCCTATTTAAAGTATTAATTTAGTATTTAATTGGGACCTTTTAGTAAATCATAACAAGGCTAAATCAAATAAGAATTATGTTGATTATCTCATTATAATATGCCTATAAGTACGACATTTAAAACAATTATCTCGTTATTCCAACATTATTTTTAGTCAGGATAATTATTATAACACTGATTGACCATGTTGAAGTGTATACCATTATTAATAAATTTAAATGTTATACCAAGTTTTGTAAACCGAACTGTGGTGCGTACTGTGGTGTATACTCCGTAATTTGAGAGGAAGGGGGAGGTAGTTTGACATGAGGTTTGGGAGATTAACCAAAGATTTTATTGTTACCGGTAATTCAAAACTATCGATACAATATTAATATTTCAGCTCATTTGGGTGCATGGGATTAGGTTTGGATTTTGTTTTTTCTATGTTATTTCAATTAAATTATAGGTAGGACTAGGAGATAAAAAAAATATGCTCTGGACACAATCCTAGGTTTAATTTTATATTACATGACAAATAAAAATAATGCATTAGGCTAATATTAATTAATATCCTTCATAAATTTCATTGTTACAAGTCTTAACAGTAACATTCATTATTTTCATCAATTTTGTGCTCACAATTACGACGGACGACAAGATAAGAAACCTTCTCGACCCTGTGGTTTTCCAGATAAAATTAAAACACGGTACTATATAGCATTGCCTGGCAAAAATACGATGCGAATCAGTAGGCTACTTTATAGTAATAAGCAAAATTGTCAATAATTCATCCAGACATGGGCACAAACCATCGCTTTTAATTCTGGCTATTTGAAATATTCAGTCCATATTATATGTATGTGGAGATACAATTTTTTGCATATATACTGCCAGTATTGTCTTGTCAGTAAACTTAGTCTGGCTGTATTTTTCTATAAGGAAAAAAAAATCAAGAGCACAATGGTGCTATCTTTAAAAAAATGTGACTCAAAGGAATGGGAAATGATTTTTCATAACTTTTGTTCACTTTTATTTTTATTACAATGAAACTATAAATCTGCATGATGTTATTTATTTGTTCAGGTTGTGTTGAGTAATATAATAGTTTATACAAGATGAGTTCCAACTCTCGATGTTGTATTGGAGTAATTGTAGCGATTGGAGTAGGCTTAGCTTTAATAATTGGTCTTGTTTCTACCTCGCTCAAGAAATTAGATTCTGATGAGGGTAAGTTTATAACACAATTTTTTTAATGCCTAAATGGGTGGTTTAGGTGACCAAGAGGTCTCTAGATAATATTTTTCAGTCAAGTTTTCTGGTTTAAATCCTACATGTACAACTCTATTAAAGCTGGTCTTGAAATAAAGTTTTTATAAATACTTAGTTAAAATTTGTCATGAATTGGTCTAATTTTAAACCCAGTTTTCTTTCTCACAGATCCAAAAATTAAAAGAGAGACAGAGAAATGGTATCTAACGCGCACTCAGCACAAACTAGGTCATTTCGGGACTAACATATGGTTTAATTGTATTTCAATAACTCACTTGCACATAGAGGTGTTTGTCTGTGGGAGGAAACCGAAGGACCCAGAGAAAACCCACAAGGTTGGACAGGCGACCCTACTCAGTGTCACGTACAACTGGGGTGAATTCGAAACCATGCCAAAAATTAGATAGTTATGAAGACCAGCTAGTTCAAGTCAACTGTCGACTGTTTTATAGTCCTGATGGATGTCACTGTATGAAGAGTATGCTTATATTCAGGAACACTTGACACCACTTCCCTATTGGGTATTTTATTATTTTCATAAATTCCCTTTTGATTTTTTTTTCCTTTCTTTGGGATAATTAAGTGCTGTTTTTTTTTTAAAAATGATTTTCCATGCATTTGATTTTTTTTAACAGTTGGAATAAAATACAACACCATACAGAAAACATTAGATGGTGAACCAAAATTAGAAGGATTGTATACAGGACCACCAGGATATGAATTCATTGTTTTTCCTAATACATTCACTACTATGACCTTTAATAGACTTGATGTAAGCAAGCATTCAGTATTCTTCAATAGATTCCCCCATGCATTGGACATCAGTCGTCATGTCTCTGAACAGTTACAGACAGAGATATGCATCAAAACATTTTATATTTCATTGGTTAAAATAGTGTGAAGCTCAGAAAGCCCTTCATTCTGTGAAATAGTCACTGTCACTGTCCATATTTGATAAGAGAGACTAAAAAAACATGTAGCAGACTGAGAAATTTACCATTTTTAAGCGATCATGTGCATACGTGTAATGAATGGTCCAAAAAAACCTGAACTGTTTTAGTCAGATGTACCAGTATTTTAAAATCAGGCATGTTTCAGAATCCTGTAAAAATAAAAATTTGTAATATCAAGCATGGGTTCCAGCTCACTGGACTGTCTGGTCTGGACCCATCAAACACTTAACACGCCATCAGACTTGGAAATAAATTTTCTCAGAATTTTCACAAAGCTACACAGGTCTAAAGAAAGACCTGCAATAGGCAGATTTAGCTCTTGTAAGTTGTTTAATGTATGTTTAAGCAAAAACAATATTTAATCTACAATATCTGAGCATTCCTTTTTTTTTTGTTTCAGTGTTTAAATGCAGAGGGTGTGACAATTACACTAAATGTTGAATACCAATATAAAGCACAACCAAAAGATATAAAAAAGATCATACTAGATTTTAAAGATTTTGATAACTACAAAAAAGTTCTTGAAACTACAGGTAAATATATTGGATAATAGCACTTTGACAATACATTTATTTGTAATATAGTGTGTGCTTGTTTCCTCTGTCTTTTGCCTTCTAGAGTAGAACTTAAGAACTATTCAGGTTTTTTGTACATCAGTCATATGCAGATGTTGTGTCTTTTGTTATTTAGACATTTTGGACATAATTTTTTTCTCCTGTTTTTCTGCATGAAATTAGACGTTGTGTTGTTTCTGGAGCAGATGTTGGGAACCATTCCATTTTTTCTTCGCAAAACTTTCTGCACATAACAACAATTTACTAAAGGGTGCCTTTTCCCATTTAGACTTTTTTTTGACATTGTTATCTATTTTTCTGCATAAAAATTAGCCTATGGCTAATCTAGGGTGTACATATTGTTTCAAGATCTCAAGAACCATTCAGTATATATTGAAATAAAATTGAACCATATGTTAGTCCCGAAAAAACCTAGTTTGTGTCACTTGGTCAACTCTCCCCCTCTCTCTCCCTCTCTCTCCAATTCAGGATTTTAAAAAAATTTCTTTATTTTCACATTAATCTATCAATGTAAATGAATGCTAGTTCCGTTGGCACTTCTGAAATCACTTGGCATTTTGTAATAAAAATTAGGATGTGTTTCACAGGAAACTTTATGAAAATATTTCCAAAATGGATCAGCGTGGCAAGCCATTGTCTGTGCCTTTCAAGTGTCCATCTGCTTGTAATCTTTTGTTATACAACATGAAGGTCAAATTTTTCTCCCTTTTTATTTAAGGTGAAGCATCTTTACATGAGGCATGTAGTCATTTTAATACCTCACAGTTCCAGACAGAACGAGGTGCTTTTCAAGAGGAGATACGAACTGCTTTACAGAAACGCTACGTTGATCTTATGTGTATTGTCACTGATTTACAGGTATATTCAACACACTTTGTCCATTATAAATCTCTAGTTTGGGTAAAGTTAGTCATTGTGTTAACAGACATGGTTTCGATCCCCTGGTTGTAAGAGATAAGGAGTAGGGTCGTCTCTCCAACCTCTTGAGTTTTCTTTTGGTTCTCCAGTTTCCTCTCACTGCTTAATGATCACTATGCGCAAGCGAATTATTGAATTAAAATTAAACCATGTGGTAGTCCCAAAATGACATAGTTTGTGTCGAGTGGACTTAAACCCCATTTCTCTCATATAAACTACATTTATTGTTCCATCTGTTTAAAAGTGACTGAGATATAAGTGACTGAGATAAAGAAGTTCATTAGATTTCAACGATGTTAATTACATCTGAATTTATCATCTGATCGACTATGATCTGTTCAGATCATGTGTAAAAAAGAAGCAGCTTGAATTTAAACAATTTCCTTTAATTACATTATTTTTGTTATAGGTCAATAATATAGCACGTCCTTCATTGTATGAATCGGCCATCAGAAGTAAAGAAAGAGCAAGAGAAGATATCAAAGTAAGCAGTATTTTTATATGATGTGTGTATTGATTTTTGTCACCTTCATCCGTCTTCATTAGCCCAGTTTAGGAGCAGAACAGTAGGACGTTAAACACCATTTCATTTCATTTGTCAATCCTTCATCTGTCCACAACTTTTTGTGACCATTCTATAGGTCAGAGTTTTTTTATGACCTAGTCAGCTAGTCAGAGAGATAGATTCCCTTACTTACCATGTTCTTGTTCTAAACAAGTCAGGTAAGATGATCTTGCTCTCACCATTATGATATTTATGCGCATAATATATTTGGGGGGTAGCCATATCTCCGAGAAGAATTGAGAAATTCATCCTTTCATACCCTAAGAAGGTGGATATAGGTATTCAAACTCCAAAACCATCACAACATTTTTCATGGCCATTTTACTTCTTGTTCTGTAATCAAGAAAGAAGATTTAAATTGGCCTTATCTACCAGGTTTTGGTGAATGCTTATGATTTTGACTTTTGATGTGGAGAGATTTTGACTTTTGATGCAGAAGAATAGAAATCAAACAGACTTAAGTTCTAATAATATAACATCAATGACCTGGCCTAGCAAATAAATAAACTTCAGTACATTTCAAAGACAGTGGCAGGAGATTTTAATCATTTTTTATGCTACTTATATTAACAGGTTGCAAAAAGTGAAGAACCACGTCGTTTAACTGAAGCCGATACAGAAATATTACAAGCAGAAACCCAAGGAAAGATAATTATGAATAAAGCAGAATCAAATGCTAGAATTAGAAACAACAAGTTAGTATTTTAACTTATGCTCCCTTTTCTGTTAGGGTTATTTTATTTAAAATTACCCATGTTGGTTGGAACAATATTTTTCTAGACCCCCTCCCCTCCACCATTGATTATTTTAAATAGTGGCATTCCCACCCACCTTTCTGTTAATCCATTAAAAGTGTGACTCTGATTGACTGTTTGTTGGAACATCCAGTTAGAAGATTATTTACATAATGAGTGGAACAATGTCCTACACATTGTTCAGTCTGTGCCATACTCATTTGATTGTTGCTCATTCCACCAGATTGATGGAACAATTATTCAGTGATTTAGATACTGATATTTTTGATTGCCTGTGATTTTCTCTGGTTAAAGAATTGGTGCTTTTGAGGGTCTTTGCCAAATTGTAAAAAAAACCCATTGGATTTGGCTGCATAGATAAATCATGTCAGTGAAGCAGGACATCTGTCTAGTTGTTCGGATGGGACAGTAAACTGAGGTCCCGTGTATATATTGACATGCATGTAAAAGATCCCTTGGCAGTTGGAATTCGATATAAGCGTATGGTGTATGCATGTCTTCATTAGCACAGTTTAGGAACAGAACAGTAGGGCGTTAAACCCCATTTCATTTCATTTAGAGGGTCAGATCTTAGATTTTCAATAATTAGTTTATTTGTTAAAAGTTACAATGCCTCTGTAAGTATTCCAACTTTATTTTCAGAGCAACTGCTGAAGCTGAAGCAATCAGAGCAGAGTTTCAAAAGGAAGCAGAAGCCTATGCATTTCTATTAAACAGTAATGGTTTGGGCTTGACGCAAGAAGGGTTTATATCATATTTAGGATCTCGTGTAATAGCAGCAGCTAAACAACCTGTTTATATTAATCTAGGAACACCTGCTAAAACATCATATGTTACTCCATAATTTGAGTGCTTTCTAATAATTTTGCTATAACTTTAATAATTAATGTGAATCCATATTTGATCTTTAGTCACAAACTAACCAAGACTAATGATTTATAAAGGGAACATGTGCTGTGTGTGTCTTTAATCGTGCCCTTTATCAACTTTATCTTTTCTATCTACAAGATATAGTATTGAGCACCATGGATCCAAGTTAAACCATTTCTGGCATTAGATGTTTGGGGTGAGGTTTGCAACTACATGTAGCTGGAGTAATATCCCATTCTGAAATCTGTTCCACCTCTTTTCCTATACAAGCTTGAGTAATTATTGTTGCGTGTTTCTTTTCTGAGAGGTGTTATGTTAAACGATAATTATTGCTGCGTGTTTCTGTTCTGAGAGGTGTTATGTTAAACGATAACGTTACTATCCTATACTTTATTTTTTTATAGATTATGATGTAATACTAGTGGTATTGCATTTTTGCTGTCATTAATTTCATGTTTTGAAATGTATGAATCTATACAATTCAGGTCATCAGGACATAATATATATTTTAGTGATTTCTAAACAAAATCATTTTGAAAGGAAGCAAGTCAGTCTCTATTTAAAAGGGAGTTCTTAATTACAATTTGATATAAAAAAAATTTATAATTACATAATGATTTCAAAACAATTCTCATTTCAGCCTTTTTTAATAAATAAGAGTAAGGCATGTGAACAACAAAATTAATTTGAAAGGAAGGTCCATCTCAATTTGAAATGAAGTTCTTTATATCAATTTGAGAGGAAGTTCTTTATATCAATTTGAAAGGAAGTTCCTTATATCAATTTGAAAGGAAGTTCTTAATTTTAATTTGATATGAAAATTGATAATTACATGTATATAATAATTGTGTAATTTTTTTTGTTGGTGCAATATTGTATGACAATATGTCTGCCTAATCTAAAGTAACTAATAACGATATTACTATAAATATTTAAAAAAGTTGTTCCAGATGTCAAAGGAGGTATACGACTACACCAATAACAAGGCCTTATTAACTCTCTGTTACAATATGTATACATAGTGTGTGATATTGCAGAGGAGTTTACTTATTTTAGTCCTAAGATTTTTAAAGAGTAATATTGTGATAACTTATATTAATAGTATATCTATGTGTTGCCTTTATCCTTAGACAAATGGCTATAGTGTGATGCATTGTGTTACTATGAAAGTTATTTCACAAGTCAGTGATTAAAATATACATCGATAACTTTTTAAACACAATTCTCAGGTTGAAAAGTAACAAATTTTATAAGTAGTCTCTTTCTATAAATAGTCCCCAATTTTTTCTTTTATAAAATTATTTTGTAATTTTCTAGAGTGTGTGTTTCCTTAATGAACTTGTGACTTGTGTCAGATTTTACTACATGTATTAACTTGTGTCATATTTTACTGACTGACTATTTTATTGGTAAATTATGGTATTCATTTTAATTAATATTTATATTTGTTATTATATCTGTGATTATTGTTCCAACTATCTTCTCAGTGATTAGATTTTATAAATGTTATTAGTATTATGTTTAGTCATTTATATGTTTTTGTAAATGCTTGATGTGCATAATACCATGGTAGATTAAAACAAATTATGATATTTAGGAAGTTTACTTAGGCATTACTGTTGAAGTTGAACAAATGACTATAGCAGTATAAGTCTGGTTAAGTGAGACTCATATTAGTTAGCGAAACAGTTACTAGTTTGTGTGAAATTGAAATTCATTCAGTAGCAGTGATGATCCCACTATTGTACTACCTAAACGACAAAAATATATAAACAGGGTAATTAATGTATCTTTATCTCACTTTCAGTTGTGAACATGACATGATAGAATTAACTTTAGCACTATAGCAACAATAGACTTTTGTTTCACGATTCCAGCCTAAATTTAGGTTATTACTCAGGATATTCGTGATAATTGTACGATGATTATATTTGTTTTACAACATATGTTTTCAGTTTTTGTAATAAATTTTGTATTTACCATGATACGTCTTTGTGGTTTTGGCTGTGTTATAATGTTAGGTACAATTCCAAAATGGAGTTAGGTAATAAGGTGACAGGAACAAGAAATGATATAGGGTTTAAATTAATGGCATGTGTATAAAAGATTAGGCCTTAGTGCTGCTGTCCAGGCAAAGTTTCGCTCATAGCTCACTGGTGAATATTTACATGTACCAGGTGGTATTGGGATAACACAGGCACTTGAAGGGATTAAAATAAATTAAAATAAAACTTCTTACCACTGCTTAATAAATAGTTATAGTCAAGCAGTAGTAAGAAGTTTTATTTTAATCCCTTCAAGTCCCTGCGTGGGATAACTATTTACAATCACAGAAATTATAATAACATTTGCACAATTACTATCACAGACTGTTAAACATCTCTTAGTACGTTCAGTAAGATGGTTTTATCCAGACTTTTAAATATTTTAAATAAGTAGGATGGTTTTATCAAGACTTTTGAATATTTTAAATAAAAAAAAAACTTTATTATTTAAATTTTTTAATTAAAAAAAATTATAATTTATTTTTATACATCATGTTACGAGTTATCAAATACAAAATATACAATTTCAGTTTGCTGTAAATGTTTCATTGATTATAGGCTAGAAATACTTCATAATAATAATTTCTTTAACAACAACAATCACATAATTTTCACTAATCAGTGCTATTAATAAAGGTGAAGTGATGTTATTCTGAATCAGGAATTTTGTTATTACAGAAAATAATTCACGTTTTAATATCTAATGTAAAGGATAAATTCATTCCAATTATCTTGATCAACTAATTTAATTTTTGTATGAAGTATACAATTGAATTATAGTCTTCTATTGTCAGTAAATCACGAAAGATCCACCATGTCCATGTCCTTAATTACTTGGCTTACGGTACATACTTAAATCTATTTTTAGCTTCTCTAAGTTTTCCCATTGTATCCACTTCATCCTTTCCCCCAACTTTATTCTGTACACTGGCAACACTGTAATAAATGATAAACATATAACTGTATTATCAGCCTATGGTGAATATTTGATTCCCTTTGAGCTCTGGTGACCCCGCCCATGCTTCACCACCAAGTCTATCCATATAAATAAATCACTGTTCTAAAAGTTTTATATCATACAGAATCAAAAGTACTTCTATTTAAAAACACATGTTTTGATTGTTTTTACACTCCAAATTATATTTCCTGTTCTCTAAGAAAAATACAATAATTTCAATAATAGAGCTAACATCTAAATAAAGCAAATCTTTAAATACTCATGGTGCGGAGTTAATTAATGACAACAGTCTTGTCTTTTACAACATTAAAATAAGAAATGTTTTTGACTTTTGTTGAGGTCTATATGAACTATGTAGCCTTGTTATAACTTTAATTAAAGACTATACCTGACTCTCATAAATGGATTAAAGGTTAGTTCCCCTTGTATTGTTGATGGTATTGTTACTTTTCTGTCTGATCGTTGTTTCTGAAAGCAGGGGAAAAGACTAACATATAAAGCAAGGGGCTGACACTTGCACGATTCCGTGGCACGCATTGGCACGATGGGCACGACAAAATTGTGGCCAAAAGTCGTGCAAGTGTCAGCCTGGCTTTACTCTTGCTAACTTAGATTCTGCATAACTTTTTGTTGGCTTTGCTGACTTGTAGCTATAAGCTGGGTAGACAGAGGCTTATTTGTAAATGGAAAAGCAAAATTTTATTGTATATCATAACTAGGCATGCCATCAATTTTAGATTTAGTTATTACTCGAGTATGTGCAAGTCATCCTTCAATTCGTTGCCTGGCAGTATTTGTTTGCATGTTTTTCGCGAAATCACCACTACCATGCATGTATATCATTTATTTTCTAAAAAGGCTTTGTGACAGATTTGCTTGTTCTTTCAATAATTTTCATCGACAAATTTAAATAAATAATATAGATAATATTTACCATGGACCAATCCAGTTTATTCTGTACGTCCGGATTATCTGGTTCAATGTGACTGGCAAATCGTAGATTACTGACTGTGTATTCATGGCCACAATAAACTGTCTGGAAAATAGAAAGGTACACCAATTAGAGAATAAAACAGACTAATAGTTAGTTGTTAATATCTATAATCCTTAATCCAGTCACAATACATGTCAAGTATCTGTAATATTCAACCACTCAAAATACATGTCAAGTATCTGAACTACTGGACCACTCAAAATTCACTTATTATTGTGGGGGATAGGGTACGTTCAGGTCCGATAAGCTCCGAAAATAAGATTTAACAGACTGATTAATATCAACTCACTGTATTTGATAGTTATTTAAACCTATTATTTTACTAACTATTTTACCTAGTATTTTCTAACTAGTGTAGCATATATTTAATTTATGGTAATAGCAATCTACAGTAAGTGATGTTATCTACTAAACACTGTTAATGTTAGTAATTTTAACATTATGTTGTTGAAAACACACCGTATTTGATGGTAATATAGATAAAACTTCAATTAAAGCATGGTGCATCTGTTCTGGTGTTCCTTCAAAAAATTTCCCACATCCTGCCACAAACAATGTATCACCTTGAAATATATAAAGAATCCATAAATTATATTCACTGTTCCACCACAGTTAGACTGGTGACCAGTCTTCTCCACACACCAAAAATTGGCCAGTCCTCTCAAAAAAAAAAACGAAAAAAAAACATAATCTCTAGAGACTGGGCAAATAGAGCTTCATTCTCATCTAGTAGGTCAATCTGCATTATGTAGGTCGTGTGACGTCGTGCACGTGATCCGTGATCACGACATATCTAACATCACGTGATAATAAACATGGCTGTCGACTAACTGGCAAACTGGTGTAGGTGCGAGATGTTTGTTGTGGATAACAGTTATTGTTATTTAGTGATACTTTAACGATCTAAGAATTTTGTTGACGGACAATATCTGTCGAATGAACGGATACAACGTATGGGATGAGGTGAATGAACATAAATAATTACACACGACATCATTGTAACAACTTAACAAAGCCAGTTCATGCGTATCGGGACGAAGCCGAATGGCGAATGGAAACAAAAACGTGACATCAGCCCGCAGACTTTATTTACAAATTCTTGTCCGGTGACTCGGGGCTTGCTTGACAACTGTCAATCATTCCAAATAAGGAACAACGTAAAACAGGACAGGAACGCCCATTTTATTGTGAAGCTCGCAAATTGTCCAGTCTCTGGTGCTGGTTACAGGTTTACTCAAATTTTTTTTTTTATACAAATGGAAACAAAAGTGTTGGTTTACTAAAAATTAATACTTTTATATAAATCAAAATGTAAAATAAATAGAAGAGACTGGGCCAGTCTACACCACAGTCAACTTGAGGCTGACAATTATAGGAGTTTGATTACCTAACTAATGAAATTAGCTGATACATCCTCTTTCATTTTTACTTTGTACTTTCATTTAGTCTTCACACTAATAACATAATAATTACAATTTTAATATGAACTACACACAGTGACAAATGTCATTGATATAGGTTTTTATGATCATTACTTCTGAACACTGCTTCAGGATAAGGACTCTTAAAGAGCCCTCCCGTCGGATCAGAACAGTAGGATTTTAAAACTCCATTTCATTTCATTTCATTTCATTTCTTAAACAACCCTTCACTGACCTGAAATATCTTTTATAATTTTTATTTAATCTCTACCTGTAAAGACAGCTGGCTGTTGATTGGTGGAACTGGTTACAAAATAACAAATATGGCCACTTGTATGACATGGTGTCGATAAACACTTAATGTCTAATTCTCCAATCTGTAGAAACAAGAAACTTTGATGATATCCTTTCATAACAAATAACAACATGTCTTTAAATAGGGTACCCAGAACTGGATATTTAGTAACCAATCAAGAGCTTGACCTACCTTTGCCCCTGGTTTTTCAAAACATAGAAATAGCCCCAACTGATGCTGCCCAAACAGGACAAAAGTTTCAGCATTTTGTATAATTACTGTAACCCAATTACTGCTGTATAGACTGGAATACAGAGATGAAGTATCTCATTTATGGACAGAACACAAGATTCACAAAGCAAATCTTCTCGAAGATGCATCATTTGGTTATAAGTCCTACCCTTTAACTGTTGTACCAAATTTCTCCAATTTGCTGAATTCATTAGAAAGACATGAATACTATAATTTCCAACATCAACTGACCTTAAAGTTTTCTCCATGTTTAACTTTATGAGTTAAGGCTCCTATTCTATCATCACCACCATATACATTTACTTTACCCATCAAATCTACTAACTGTTCATTTCCACCAGCATGATCCCTGAATATAAAAATACATCAAATCTATTTTAGTTATATGAACTCGTTATATAGTATCAGGTGTCCTAGAAACTGTAAGTATACCTAGTCTTGTGCATGACAGTATAGATAAATCTAGTGGTAAGAAGGCTGTTATCAGGTAACTAAATCAGTCTGTCATCTAATTCGTTACTTTGACAGTTTTGAGGGGTATTATGTTTGATGATACTGCAGGAGCATTGGAAACTGGTAACTATTTTACAGAACCGAAATGCATATTAAAATCAATTTGACAAGCAATGGGTCAATTTAGTTACTTGCTGGTATTATTTTCTTGTTTTACAATATCATTACAGACATTGTGATCTAAAGGGCACACATCAGAACACTTGGCCACCCAACCCTTTGACAAGAACAAAGAAAGACTGTCAAATGATTTAAAATACAAATGTAACATTCAAGTTTTGTAATTATTTGTTACAGAAAATAGATAATTTTATAACCAACCAGTGATGATGTGTTGTAAGAACTGATGTTAGTTTGACATTTTCTTCTTGAACGGCTGTCTGAATCTGAAAATGTAAATTATTATTACGAAAACTTTAATCAGATGAGTTTATTACAATACTTCAGCTGGAGTGAAATTATTAGATATAATAAATAATAAGTTTATTGATTCAGCTAACGTTGAAATATCTGCATGTACATAAAAAGACATACCTAAAATAACCAGACAATACTTCAAAAGTAAAATCCAAAATATACATTAATGTTGAAGAGTACATGAATGAATGCAATTCTGTTGTCAAAAAATATCAAAGAAACATGTCCTATTTATGAAGTTTTTTGTTCTTTTACCTTTTTTGGTTCTACTGGATCTACAGCTGCACACTGTTTTGTCTGTTCATCTATTAATAAATACATGTAATTATCGTCTAGCGCTGGGATAATCCGAATCTTCATGTCTCTCTCTTTAATTAGACTCTGGCTGGAATGATATCTAAAACCTGACCAGTTCTTAGTCACAGACTGTTTAACTAAAATATAAAATACATACATTGAATAAAATTCGATACTGGTAGTAAATAAAACAATAACAGAGAAACATTCTAATATTTATACGCCTGTCCAATTATAGTGCATTGTAAATTAAATTTTAAAAACTCTATATACATCTCAGCCTCGAATTGACTGATTTGTGAAAGATATTATTTGAAAACCTGTCCTATCATTGTAGAGATCTCCAATGCAATAAATCCTCTTTGAATGATATTGCTATTTTAGAAATCACCACAAGCAACCTTTGCATGTGAAAGATATTATTTGAAAACCCTTCCTATTATTGTAGAGATCTCCAATGCAATAAATCCTATTTGAATGATATTGGTATTTCAAAAATCACCACTAGCAATCTTTGGCATGGAATCTCTTTATCATTCAATAAGTATACTCATCTCCATAAAATGATACCTCGGGTTCCATATAAATAGATCTACATGTATACTCACGGTTATTCCCACTGAATTTAATTAAAGCTAATAGACGAACAACTCGATGCATAAGTTGAAATGGGTGTCTTCAGATTACAATATTAAAACGTGTAGATTCAATATACCACAACCTGTAAACAGAAAATGATTTTGTAGCAATATTGTGTTCGTCTATCTGAGTCTACTGAGGACATTTAGATTGTTCTCTGTTCTGTTCTATCTGTCCTGTGCTGTACCAAGAATAAAATGGCAACCGTGTAAATGGCTTTTATTTATGATAAATACAAAATTGTGCATTTCAATGGGTTTTATATGTTCATTTGTTGTATCGCTTCTAATTGTCCGTCTTCCTTGTAAATGATACGTTCCTAAATTGCCAGTGTTGAGATATTTTAAACCAATATTCAATATTGTGTTCAGCTGTCAACATGATTAAAATTAAAATTAGTGAACAAGATATGTTGAACATAGTTCTTCTATTTCAGTATTTTGACTTTTGTGTCACACCTAGGAATAGTTACTTTTGGAACTGTCTCTGATAGGACGATGTTCGCCGACAGTTCCTATTACTTGCTATAGCTGCAATATGAAAATAACGCAAATCCCACCTCAGGTCTAAGGCTATTTTTGAATCCTTACTGACTATCTTTCACCCAGATTCTTCTTTGTTTGCCAAAGGAATCATTTCTTGCCACAGCTGACACACACACAGTCATAATAATTCAACACTAAGTAGAATTCTGCGATTGAAAACATACACAAAATACGTTAGAACTCAACAACCATTATGAGACTCGAACATGCACAATTCTAGTAATTCTACTTAAACATAGCGTTGAATTACTATAAATTTGTGTCAGATGATGACAGTGATGAAAAATAAACATTCACGCTGAACAATAGAAGGTTTAAGGTAAGAGTTCCAAATTAGCCTCAGAACAGAGGTGGGAGAAGAGTGGTTTTATCGTATTTTCATATTGCAGCTATATAATCGCAAAAGATAGGAGACAGTTCCTAAAGGAACTCACCCAGGAAGAGATATTCCCCCCTGTCTCCTCGACCTGTCTTTCCCATATGTGCTGCAGATTCCTTAATTAAATGCCGAGAGAGAGAGAGAAATGGGGTTTAACGTCCACTCAACACAAACTAGGTTATTTCGGGACTAACATATGGTTTTAATTTTATTTCAATAATTCGCTTGTGCGTAGGGGTCTTTAGCAGTGGGAGGAAACCGGAGTGCCCAGAGCAAACCCACAAGGTTGAGAAGGCGCCCCTATCTCCATGCCACATACGCTCACACCAGGGCTTGAAACCACAACCGCAAGCCAGAGGTGACTGGCCAGCAAGAGGTCGAAGCGCGGCACTCTAGACCACTAGGCCATCCCAAAACCTCCCCCCATAGAAATGCCCTACCTATATGTGTATCCATGGACCTTATCATTAACATGGGCCTAGTGATGTTGACTCGGCTACATAAACGCTACTTTACTAAGACAAACCCTAACCCTAACCCAAAGAGTACTGAGCCAATACATGTAAATAAAGGTGCATGGTATATCCTGATTCACTACTGATTCGCTGAATCTGATCTGATTTGATAGTTTTACTTTCTTTAGAAATTCAATATAAATAAACGACGGTTTATATTTTTGACTTTGCGTACACTTAATTTAAGTTCTGTTGCTGAGAAAATTATACCAGTATCAAATGACACAATCTATATATGCAGTTAATATATAAAATACCTTTACGAATATAATGAAACTTGTTTGGTCTTTGCAAACGGATGTATTGACAGGGGAGGTAAATCCAATTTTTTCGGCGTGTGTAAAACAGAGTTGTTTCCCATAGACCATTAGCGACAAAGGGAATCGAAAGAAGCTGGCAATTTAATTTTGTCTGAAAATGAGAGGTAATACCTTAATTTTGTATTTAACATATGACTGAGTTATTACTTGACGTAATGAGGTAACATTTAGTTACAGAATATTACGGACAATAGGTTTAATGGCAAACAGGAGTATGTCAGAGGAAGAAAAAGAGAAATATTCAAATAATAATGAGGGCAAGGCCAGAATAAATTTCACTTACAATCGTATTCATAATGTAATGACAATGGATGTTACCCTCACTCTCAGGAATCTCCGGCACCATCTTGGCCCTTATTGCATCAGATTGAAAGAGTGTTTATGGGTTTTATACTTTGTCTGTCTTGCAATTCCCGATTCTCGGCCAACTTTTAAAAAAAATCAAAACAATTTATTTATATCTTTGCAAAACCATGCCAGTAGTAGAGTAGGCTAGTCACATCAGTAGATACTGTATTTGTCTGATACTACTTTTATATTTCCCACAAATGCAAACTGACCAAAATGCAATAACCTTCACAAACTGCTTGAATGACTGAGCATGCTGTGAGGTTTCCTGGCAAAATATCTTGAGTCATAATGTTTATTAATATTATAGACTGGAATTATGAATCTCATTGAATATCTCAATTTGGTTGTTTTGACATGTATTGCCAGGATGATGCTTACCATTAGTAATGGCTGGCAGTGGAATGCATGTACCGGTACCAGTACCATCTGAACCACCATATATAAATTTCATGATGGTGAGTATTCAATCAGCATTGACCTCCTTCACCTAAATTGACCCAAATCCACCATTATTTCAACTTAAAGTTAAAGGACAATAATTTATAGATATTTGGTAATATATTGTTCTTTTACTAAATTGTCATTTTTAATTTAAAAATTGTAGCGTTTTTGTCTAGAGTGAGTGTAATGAGACCTGAGTTCAGAGCTGAACTAGTTTGGCAGGTGTAAGCTAACCGAGGCACGTAAAGTGTAGGTCTTACACGAAATCACTTGCTTGGAAATTGCAATACTAGCGGAATTTTTTAAACAAAAACGTTACGATTTTAATATATGCCAGTGCAGTACCGTATATATTATCAAATATAAATGATATATTGGTTGAAATAATGATGGATTTGGGTAAATCATGCTACTGCTTCTTCAGTTCCAATCTGTTTCACAGAGAATTACTTAGGAATTAACTCTGTAACAGATGAGTGTCCATAGCACGTGCGTTGACTGCAGTCATTGGCTCAACGGCTCGTGCAATGTTTACTTAACACCTAACTGCTTCGGGCAAAATGACGCATTTTACTCATTTTAATACCCATTTACACTTAATAGGAAATATTTTTTAACTTCAATTACTTAAAACGTCTTTATTTATTTTTCTGTTACCTCAAAAAAATGTTTGAGAATTTAATTTGTCGGAGTAAAAAAGTTAATATGCCGTACTTATTAAGCCTCGTCGATGTCATGCTTATCAGTGATTGTAGCGGCCAAGCGAATATTCACTGCGGGATCAGTTTGCTTCAGTTCCTGTCTGCACTTTTGTGACAAATTATTATTTACTTATAATAGGCCTACTTTTAATTCTTTTGAATAAATAAAAGTTCTTGATAAAAAGAAATTATCTGCCTTTATATTTCATTTGGGACTTAGGGGTATGGTCATATCTTTGTGTTGGTCCGCTTCTGTCAGTTGCTTCAAAATTATTTAGAATCTTTACACCATTCACCCAAGTCATACATTTCCGAAAATCTGCAGTTAGAAGATACATGTATATACAATTGGTAGACATAATTCAATTGGACATAGCTCTTTTCATTGACCCATAGAACTATTGACCAAATTGAAAAATTACTGATTTGAAAACAATCAGACAAGAACTGTACAGTATTTTACAAGAAAATTCGGATTGGCGACAGATGCTGGAGACATATTTAACAATATTTTTAAATGTAAGCATTATGAAAAGTCATTTGGAATATTCATTGGTTCATCATAAAAACTCTTGATTCTTCAACCAGGTCCAGGTAGTTGTGTTACTGATCCATTTTGAAGTATTTCTCAAGTGTCCAGGATTTAAACTCATTTTTCTCTTCACTGAAGGCCTACATGAACATTGAGAATAATGTTGTATAATAATAAATGCACTGATCTGTGTATTTAACACATTGTTCTATATTAACAATCAACTATCATGACAATCTGAATATATTATATGCTGTACAGCCATTATGCATACATTATTCATAGATAAATATCATAGTTTCATTTAGATACAGTTCTGATAAGATCAATGTGCACTACTATGTAAATAAAGTATAACATGCATTTTAACTTGTTTTAAAAGTCAATATTGATATGTGGTGTTATTATTCGGTAGCCTTTGAAAATAACTTTAAAGAATTTTAAAGTGACTTATTTTTCATTTTTATTTTACAGTAACATATTCTGTCACATCAGTTACACAGATGGTTCACATGTATTTCAATAGTCTAAAATATGTACTATTTTAACATAATGACAGTCATTATTCAGTCTGATCACATCTTGTGGAATGAAGGCTATCTAAAAGTATGATAAGAAATCAAATTAAATTTAGATCAGAATAGATGTTGTTACATGTATTTCTGTTAAGCGCAGAATGGTCTGACTTGTATAGTAGTGGAATTATTGCTATAATTTGTTCTTTAATCAAAATGTACATACCGGTACCGTATATTTACCTACAAAACAAAAACTATTCTGTGGACATATATTTCTATTGCCTAACAGGCTAAAGTCAATAATTAATTTTGAAGTTGCTTGAAAATTTTTAGGATTGAATTTTGTAGTTCGTCCACTGTTTATGATATTGCTTGAAAATTAACATTTTTATGTTAGAATTTTCAAGTTCAACCATTAATTTTGTTGTTGCTTTAAACAAAAATTGTAAAATTCATAAGTAAAATGAAAAGGATAAGTAATAAGGTATATGGGTGTGTATATATGATGTAGGTAGACCTAGTGCACTGTGATATATCTACCTCCAATGTACGTAATATGATACATCCAGACGTGTGACTTCATAATATTACACCCCTAGTCCTAATTCTACCAGGTTAAATATTTGTTTCACTTGAAATTTAATTCCAGTTTATCTCTTTACATGCATTAAGTTAACTCAGCCTATTTTAACACATATACACTTATATCAATATATGAGGTTAATTTAGGAGTAATCCTTAACTCAACATTCACATTTTAAATGGAATTTTATGAAATCCAGCAGCCGTACTTGATGGTATGTAAAACTGCCTTTAATACATTTTTATTTTTAGCCTGTGGTTTTACTGAACAACTTTATCCCAGAACATTGCAGTTTATTAGATGCTCATGTTGCTACATGTATCCATATAGGGATGGAGAGTGGGCGTAGGTCTTACTGATCCTTTTCCCATATAATTAAAGGACCCTGGTCATGATTTGGAAATTAATATACTTTATGCATAAAGGTCTTTCATTTTCTAATGGAAGAAAAAGTCTATATTGTTCAAATAAATAATTTCTTATTGTTATCTAATGTGCATACTGTCACACCCAGAGAGAAATTTGAAGTATTTTAACATGCTAACCCCATTAAATTCATTTGTTTTAATAAAGCACCTGATTTAAGAATGAAGATTGATCATAGTATTTAGGCCTGTCTAGAAATGGTGCATTTTCATCAAATTCATAATTTATTCAATGGATTTCATTCATTAAATACGACAAGTTATCTTTGTAATTAATGTTCAGAAGCAATATCAAGTATGATTCTATTATTTTACTGGTATATATAGATAGGAGGAGGGCTAACTACAATAGAATATATTAAAGAAGCAGTATTATGTCTTAATTTCATAATATTGTGTCTTCTTCACCTTAACATTATATCCCAATAAATTTATTGTTTAGTTGAGATAACATCCAGAGACATAAACTGAAAAATTTCTGCCTATTATTCATCATCTCATTAATATTTCTCTTCAACAAGGATATGTACCAACACCTTTAAAAGTAGCATTTGTTCGTCCTCTTCTGAAGAAATCTAACCTTGATGTAAATCTATTAAAGAACTACAGACCAGTCTCAAATCTCTCTTTCCTATCTAAACTTTTTGAAAAAGTCGCTGCATATCAACTCAAATCGCATTTTAATTCAAACAATCTCAATGAAAAGTTTCAAAGTGCATATAGATCATTGCACAGTACAAAGACAGCACTTGTTCGTGTTTATAATGACATCATCAAAAATATTGAAAACAAGGCATTAACAGCATTGGTATTATTGGATTTAAGCGCCTTTGACACAATAGATCAGTCCATTCTTATCCAGCGCCTTTCCACTCGGTTTGGTGTCCAGGGAAAAGTTTTGGATTGGTTCAGCTCTTATCTGACAAACCGAACCCAGTCAGTAGTCATTGCCGGTAACAAATCGTCACCATCGTCTCTTGCCTTTGGTGTACCTCAAGGATCTGTATTGGGACCCGTGCTTTTTACAGCATATACTACTCAAATTGGTGATATTATTCGAAGACATGGCATTGACTATATCACTTGTATGCAGACGACACTCAACTCTATATATCACTAAAATCAGAAAATGAATAGGTAAAATTTGACACTGTATTACTGAAATCAGACAATGGATGAAGCTCAATTTTCTAAAACTAAATGATGACAAAACTGTTGTACTTCATATTGGCTCAAAAACTCAACTTAATCGACTATTAACTGAAACTTTATCCATTGGTGACACTGACATACCACTTTCGAAAACTGCGAACAACCTTGGGGTTATGATTGATCAGGAACTAAACATGAAAAGGTTTATAAGTAAAACATGTCGTGCTGTAGACTTTCACCTTTATAACATTGGGAAAATCAGACCGTACAGTAGCCAAAATAGTCCATACTCGTGTCCATACTCTTATTAACGTTTCCAGTGTGGTTTGCCCTTGTCAGTGGTGCAGAACTGAGGTTCTGACATAGACAGTTGTCTAGACGTTCAGATGGGATGAAAAAGCAAGGTCCCATGTACACCTTGATGTGCACGTAAATATCCCTTGGCTGTTAGAATTAGATTGTTTTCTTTTTTATGCTTTCAAGGCTTTCACTACATGAAGATCATGTATTGGGAGGTTATGTCAGGGGTCATACAAAGCTCTTGACTCCATTAGTCTGATTAAAGCATCGACATCTGTGTTTTATATGGGTAATCGGAAATACAACTGGCTTTGATCTGTTTTATATAGCTCCAAATGATCTAACAGAACATTTGACTGACTGGCCAATCCTTCACATCAACCAGAACATACATGTACCTTACTTAACAACTCTTCCATATCCATGCATGTAATTTCGCCAGCCGATATTTTTGTTTCTATGTGTACAGAAAAATTTCTGAAAAGTTTTGTGAATCCCATGTAACATTTTTCTATTCAGTATGAAGCCCTTTGTTAATAACACCATGTCCAAATAATCCACCATTTGCAAGTTGAATCAGCAGCAACAAAGCTAGTGGTTGATTGACTTAGTGAAAGGCAACCAGCATTTATACGCCAGAAAGTAAACACCTGGTCAGGCATGCAAATGCACATTTCAGACAAGAAAAACGTTGCACAAAAGTCTCCCATTGAGCATTTTTTTTTTTTCTGCACACTTTTTCACAAGTTTGGAATCATTTACATTCAACCAGTTTTTTTGTCGGCAGGAACGCATACATCGCTGAAATTATTTAAAAATTGTCTTCAATGTTTATATAGTGAGATGAAAAGGTTCATGGCTTTAACTGATATCTACTTATCAGTTTGACGAATTATTGTCTCTAATGTGACATTGTCTGGACCTATATTTTAGATTGGTATATAATGCATGGACAGGATTAACTGATTTCCAATAATTTCTCCCAAGAGTTAAATGGCCTTCTATGACATTTTAGCATCTAAAACTGCTGAAGTAACCAAACAGTCTGATCTACTTAGTTATTTCATCTTAACAGCATTATTTTAGTAATAGTAATTAATTTTGTTATTGGGTAGTTTGGCTAACAAAATAAACATTTTCTCATTTAGTTACAGATAAAATAAATTGTACTGATAACTGTAGAGTAAGTGTAAAAAATGATATTAAATTTGAGAATGGTCCATTTTGATTGATGCAAATAAATTCAATTAACTGCATTAGGAATTGGAACAAAATAAAAGTAAACACATAATTTTATCTTGATACCTTAGAACTAGCGATATGGTTCATAGCAGAAAGTAATACCATAAAATGGTTGATGTTCATTATACTAAGACAACCTGCTAGTACTATCTTGCTATGGATGGTACCAATACAGTTTATTTTTAAAGACTTCTGGTAGTTCTGATTATTTTTACAGATATCCTACCTAAATCAGGGGTCATGACCTCTGACTGCCATGCCACTAGTTGGCACCAACCATATTGTTATAAATAAAACCGCATAATGAAAGATATGTAAAAATAGTCCAGACTTGGAAACAAGAAGACAATCCAAGGGATGAATTTTGCAAAATTGTGCCATAGCAATTGAACCATCTTCGTATATTCCATAATTAGATAGTGACCCACTGGCCCTGGGGCCAAACGTTACGCCTGCCTGACACACCACACCTAATTATAATACAAACATACATTCATATTATGTAAATAAAATCTATGTATAAAAGTATTAAACTGTGCATCAGATATTAAAACTTGTAGACATTATGCACTTAATAAATGAAATCTAACATATCCCCAGGCTGTAGTGCTCAACAAGTATTGTCAGTTTTACTGCGATATGTTATTACCATATGTACGGTCTCTAGATGTTATTACAAGACAAGAAGAGTGAAAGTTGTAAAGATTCTCCCTGACTTCTGTCTTTACCTATTTCTATATATACATGTATATAATATAGATATACCCCTGACATATATATTTACTTATATCTTCCCCAACTTTCATTCCTATTAAACCATCATACAGGCGGCATTTTTCTTGTGATTCTGGTGGATATTACCTGGTGAATTTCGTAATCTGTAATATGTGGATACCCTGATTTTACATATTTTGGAATTATTTGTGTTAGATCTAGCAGGGGGATAAAATGTACGAATGCTATGTTCAGGTACGTTTATTGATGTCTTTGTTCTTTCAATGATGTTTCGTGGGTGTGGTAGGTAAGGGAGACATGTTGAATACTAACTAAGTTAAGTTTATTTTGATATTTTAATTATTAATAGGCTTCTTTGTTTCAAAGTTTCTTAATTTAAATATTATTTGACTGTTTTATATTTTGAAGTGTAGATTTGCTTTGAAAGACTATGTGCACTGCATTATTAAAATTTTGGGAAATACAAATTTAAACAGTAAATACATAGTAAAATCCAAACTAAATCAAGCTGTTAGTGTTAGTTACATATCTTCCAGAATTAAATTATATTATGACATCCTCAATATTTATGCAAAACAATACCTACTAGTAAGAATACTACTGGGAACTATATTTTTGTGTTCTGTTAGCTTTATGATATTTTATGAGTATGTATTCTTTTTATTGAATTAATGATTTCTTCTGTTTTTGTTGAGTCATGTTTACATATAATAATCATCACAGACTATGAAACATGAATATTTAAGAATAACATGTATTGGCAATATATAATATATTGGCATATTTTGGTGGTAACTTGTTTCTCATGGTAATGCAATTAAATTGTTTATCTGAAGTTTCTGTTGTTATATACGTAACACATTCATTTGTTAGCTGCATAAATTTCCTATATAAATCAAAAGTGTTACCAGCTGTTCTTGAAACAGCCAATATATCGTGCCTTGTGTATGATACATGTCACTAGTATGTAATGATAGTTTTATGTTGGGAATATTTTGGGGGTCTTAGTCTTACATGTATGTCAATGCAGTTCTTCCAATATCTTGTTTAAAAAAATGACTGATACTTATGTTAAAAATTTTATTTAAAAAGATGTTCATAATATTTTATACACAAATTTGTTTTTACCCTAATTATTCTGGTAAGGGTAATTTTAAACCATTTTTGTGCTATGAGGGAAATTTTGTCAGGGCAGCATCACTATGGCCTGCTTTTATATTGAATTCGCAACTGCCAAGGAATCTGTGGATGGCAATGTATACACAGGACATTGATTTTTCGTCCATCTGGATACTAGACAACTGTCCTTGTCAGGCCTTCTGTCCTGCACCACTGACAAGGGGAAACCATGTTAGAAAGTCATGATGAATTTTGTCAAGCCAATGCAGGGATTGAAGTTCAATGATTGAACATGCAACCTCCAGACTAGCGACCTATAGAGTCTTACCCATTTACCCACCATGACTCCTCATTATAGTGAGACAAAGAATCCTGTTGAATCTGATCATTAATAGTTTATTGTTATTTTGTGATCGGTTTCATAATTATATAACTTGTTATATGAATTTTGGTCATTACTGCTGTTGTTATCACCTTGCTCACTTGGTAAATACTTCAAATTTATCTGCCTTGTTCAGATTATTGATTCCATGAAGTCGCTTACCTTAGCAAATGTCATATGACCTATTTGAAACTTTTATACCTTATGACAAATGGTCATAATTATTTGACTATAACAATTTTGAGATTATTCTAGGGTTATTTCCCTGGGTCATGTTATGGGAAATAGTTTATCAATATGCAAATTTCAGCCTTTATATAAAAATTTGGGTTTGGATGACTTGCCTGCTGTGTTTCATTGCCTGGATTCTATCTTTTTCTGCCACTTTTTTTTCTTACAATTAAACATTCATATTGGGAGCTTAAATGGATACAATTTCACAGTCAAACCCACATTTCTGTCATCTTGAAATCCTGAGAATCACTAATTGCTTCTTAGAAAGCTATGAGTGACAGATTTCATATCCAAATTACCTATTAATGATCTGTAAATCTGTAAGTCTTATGATGATAAAACCGTTAATGATGAGGTAACATTTATCAGGAACCTTTGTATGAAATATAGTTATAACAAATTTTATTTCATTTGATTTAAATTGTAAGATACTTTACAATAATAGGATTCATCAGTCTTATATGATTCCCATAACTCTGCAGCAGTTTGAGCTTTTGAAACTACAGCTCCCCGTAGATTCTCAAATTATGCAAGTCTTCAAGTCTCATGCACATTATTAACTGTCATCATATACTTGATTGTCTAATAACTAGGGATAATTAGTGAGTATTGCGACTGGTTGACAACTGTTTCTCACCTTTTATGGCTACAATAGACAATCTGTTTCAGACAAGTTATTTCCCCTGGATTAGGAAATTGGTTTCAGACCAGTTATTTGATAACCTCGCTGACACAAACAAGAACATAAAATACTTCAGACATTAATAATTATACTTAGTCACAACTTAATGGGTTTTTTTTAAAGAGATTTTCTACGTACAGCGGTTGTGCCAAAATGCACAGGGTGTAAGGTCAATTGATAGACGTTAACAAATATTGATTCCCTGTTAACTCCTATAAAGTTACAAGGAAACGAAGTTTCGTTATCATGGATAGATTAACTATTTATTTGCACCTTATATCAATAAAAACATAGGTATATTTTAAATGATAAGAATGCAATGTTTATGCTGATTCTCAATAACAGCTTGATCATATAGGATTAAATACTGTGGTAGATAGTCTTATACAGCTTTTTATATACTATTCCCTTTGATCCTTTTATTTCGTAGACGATACATGTTCATATATTCATACATAGGTAAGAATACGAACACATATACTGCCAATAATGTAGCTTAAGTCATAGCAAAATTGTTTATATAAGATATATATCTGTTTTAGATAAATATAAATAATGTATTTATAACTTCTATCCATTTAAGTTTTTAAACCGTAGACAAGGCTATCTATTTATTAAACATGCCGATTCTCGTTTAATTTTTGAGATATGAAGAAGGCTATCTTGCTTAATGCACTCTTTTCACGGAAGGCTTTTATTTTTATTGTAAATCGTGCACAGAATCATGAATGAATCATAAACAGAGACAGGGCACATCTGGTAAAATCATCTTCTTACGTCTTATGGTAGTCACCATCAACCAGCTTGTTTACATACATATGTAATAGGCCACTCTAACAAGTTTTCTGTTTCTGTGAAAAATAGTGTAAAAGAGGTGGAAAATTCGGACCCAGCTTAGACTAATATTATTCCAATAAGTAATCATTTTATCCCCCATATTAATTCACTTGATTTGAATAGAGTTTTGTTTTTTATTGCTTGTAATGTCTGTGTATGGTCTGTAAAGAACGAAGGTATGTCTTCTAGTTGGGTTTCTGTTTGTATGTGGTATAGTTCTCCTGTACTTAGGTTTGGTGTTAGATCCCTGCTGGCCAGGAAAGTTCATCCAGACAGCAGCTGTCTAGTCGTTTGGATGGCACAAAATACTGAGGTACGATGTACACATTGGGGTGCACGTAAAAAATACCTTGGCAGTTCGAATTCAATATAAGAGTAGGCCGTAGAGCCGCTGCCCCGGCAAAAAATTTGACTCATAGCACACTGTATGGCGTATGCCCGTCTTCATTAGCCCAGGTCAGGAGCAGAACAGTAGGATGTTAAACCCCATTTCATTTCATTTATAGTGAGTTTAACAGAATTTGAAAATTCCATGTCTTTTAGTCCTATTCATTAAGTAGTTTGAAACAGAGATTCATTTTGTAATGGCCTACAAGTGTCTGGTTGTTCTAAGATAAATGTTGTTCAGCTGTTAATCTAGATTACATTGACGTTAGTTGAAGGAAGGGGTGGGGGAGAAAGATAGTCTGAAAGATTTACAGCTTGAGGTTATAAATACCTGAAAAATATGATAGCTCTACTATAATTACTCTCCAGGAATCAACTTAAATACGGCTGCCAGTTACTAACTTTTGGACCTCAAGATAAATTAAAGAAAACAAATTTTTTCGATAACCTTGTAAATTCATTATTTTTTTGAGAATTATTTTTATTTTTTAGTCCCTGTATAATTATATTCTTGTAAAGTGCATGCAGTGAATGAGGGAAAGTTTAAATAAATTTCTAGGTGCTTTAAAAATTATTGAAGCTGGGGTTTTGGCAGGCTTACCTGATTTTGAAGTGAAATTGCCAAAGACACCTGGATTTTGATAAGGTTTATATTATACCTGTATGACTAATGCAATTTTTAAAAATTTTCATAATATGAATAGAGGGATTACTCGTACATTTTCTCTGTGTGGATTTCTGACAGGATTATCTCGTTATGATAAAACAATATATAAATAATAATCATGAAACTGATTTAAATTTTGATTTACATCTCCATGAGCGATTTGGAACATGAGACTAACTAATCACAGGAATTAATGATTGGGGAAAATAGGCAGTTTTACATCAAGATTAATATCAACTAGAGGTATTTATTATTACAGGGAATCGATACTCAAAATGTCAGTTTTAGAGAAAATGATGAATGATTTCTGTGTTTTGGCTAGTTTCCCATGTCTAGAATACATAAAGCAATTTGTTATATGTACAGAAAACTTTTGATTAATAAACTATAGAATTATTTTGCAAAGGGAAAAATCTGTTATTCTCAATAAGAATGGTAATTATATTGAGTACTGATTGATTAGCATTTTTGCAACACATATTTCATATTGTATATTATAAATTATAAACTCCAAATGGCAAAATGATTTTATAACTTTTTTTATGCAATAATTTTGCTGTTTGTGGTTTATCTTTTATACACCTTATGAAATTCCTGTCCTATATTGTTGTAGCCCCCATCTGTCAGACTCCGTGCAGTGTTTCATTTGATTAGAGGTAATCTCACTACACACTGCTATTATGAGTGGATATTGTTGTTTTGAATTTTGATTGGTCAGTAGTCTGACTACCAACCAATCACTGGCTGCCCTACAAAAGCTTTACATTTAAAACGAGTGCTAATATTGGACCAAATATGTTAACATAGCGTTACCTCATGGCTCACGATTTTATTATGCCTAATTAATCCGTGCATAGCAGAATACTGCAGTAAAACTAATTGCGTGACAATCGAGGCTATCAAGTCGAATGAAATGTAAACAATACTGTTTGGAAACGAACATACTTTCACTGTTTTTAATACCTTAAATCTCTGTCCATTTAGGGAAGACCCAGATTAAACGAAGGACTGTCATGTTGCTGTACTTAAGTGATAGCTTTCATTGAACGGAAAGAATAGACACACTCCAGCATAAGTTCAAGAAACGGATGCTATTTCAGCAATGGCCAGAGAGGGATTTCTCGGGCCATTGCTTCAGGAATATGTCATCTGTAAGCCTGTACATCTGTCCAGCATCTTCTTGTGAACACTCTACAGACTACATTTATCATCCAATTGTTTTGAAATTTATATACCTGTATGTGTTGTTAAAATTGGTGAGATGAAGAAGTCTATTTAACTTCACCAATTTCCATTTATTTCTGCTAAAGTTATTGTCCTTGTTTTACTTTGTAAAACCCAGTGAATTCTTAAATAGTTGTCTTTCGATCTGTATGAAATTTATTATATGCATTATTTAAATTAGTAAAACGAAGAAGCGTATCAACAATTTCCTTTATTTACTTCTGGACTTTGCTATACAAATTGGGTTTTGCTTAGTCATGGGTGTTACTTTGTATGGTATTTTTTGATGAGATATGTTAGATTGTCTATATTTTGTAACAAATATTCTTAGTTGAAGACATGTGAACTCTACTATTTAATTTATTTCCGCTAAGTCATGACTGCGATGTGATGTGTTTATTGTACATACAACTGTTATAAATGAAGCAGTACTTTGGGTGTATCCTGACCTCCACATCAGGGGGTTCGGATGACTGAATGGTTAGCATGTGCATGCTGTATCATACAGCCTGTCATTGAGTCAACTGTTGTAGGTCGCCTGTCCAACTTCATGGGTTTACTCCAGGTCCTCCAGTTTCCTCCCACTGCTAAAGGCCTCTTCGCGCAAGCAAATTATTGAAATAAAATCAAACTATATGATAGTCCAGAAGTGACCTGGTTTGTGTCGATCGAAGGTCAAACCCCATTTCACCCTCACCCCATACCCCATCCATATTAGCACATGTAAAACTATTGTTTATTTTACAGCAGCCTCGTGCGGTTTATACCCCAAAGAATACAACCATGTCGCCATCAGGTACACCAGCAGCTAGTGGTATATATCAGCCTACACCATCAGGTTGGACAGGATCCACATATTACAGAAATCAAGGTGTTCGATATCAGTCACCTAGTACAAATCCTTATGCTACCTATATTCAACACACGGTAAGTTTGGTGTTTGGATATTTTTTCATATCATGATTTCAGGAAAGAAGGTTTCAACTGTTCTTTATCAATCATATGTACACATAGTAAATTAGTAAATATTGTGTGACAGGAAACTTTCATTTTAAAATCATACTTAGTTGAGGCCCATTGGCCTTTTTATTTATGATGAACATGAACATAGTGAACTTGATTACATTCTCCTCCCAACTGTCAGATCATGCCAGAAAATTAGTCAGCATTAGTCAAGTCTACACAGTTATAGAATCATTATAGCTCAATGAAATATGACTTTTTTTATTTAAAGACATTTCAATGCAACGATTTTATATTGCAAGACTGACTGTAAATCTTATATTTTATCAGTAGTTTGTAATCTTTTAAGGAAATATTTGCAATATCTTCAGATGTGTCTGTCACATGAGTTAACAAAATTCGATTTACCTCCAAACAGATTTTATACACCCACTATTAACATGGCCACAAATTTATCATCAACCCTGTCCCTCCCTTCACTTTTGTTTGTTAAAGCAATGGAGTCTACATTTTTCATCTGGCCTTATATATCAGTGAGATCTCCTGGACGTTGAATTTGAATGTGATTCTATTCACAGAGTTATTGCCCTTTACTTACATCAACAATAGCTTGTTGATAAGGTTTGATAAATGGTGCTATATTTACAAAATCTCGATATGTTTGACTGACTGACTTGTGTTATTTTAGTTCAGTGGTACAAAGTATGTGCATATGTATGTGCATATTGATATTTCACTTTATATTAGATTATTGCTTATATAACTTTTTTCATTTTTAACGCACAATTTTTTTACAAGAGATCTAAGACAGTTTAACTTACAAACCAACACAAGGGTTCCGTTCGAGAAAAGTTTGTGTGAGGTTTATAAACGAGTTGTATCAATATAGAATGTGGTAGCCATTTGTTGGCGAGATCTGATTACCAGTTTGTATGAGTTGAGTTACCAGCTACAGGTGTTTATTTATTATCTTTATATACCAGTCTTTATATATACCATGTTAAAGCTACACCACCTAATATCAATATTATTTTTATTGGGACAGATAAGACAGATCTACTGTGGTACAAATTTGGTAGACTGATATCAGAATGATATAAAGGGCCTTTATTATTGTGCAGAAGTTACTTATGAAATACATCTATAGTATTAGTCATACAAGAGCTGAAAAATGTTGGCCAAATTAGTTGGCGAGCATGAAAATCCTAATATATAATTTTAGTGACTGAAAAATTCTATATTCATTGATTTTACGAAATAGTAATTATATACGAACCAAATAGATTTGGATCAAAATTTACATCTACCCTGACAGAATAAGAATATGTGTAGCAGACAAGATAAATATATCTCTAGCAATATGCATGTGTTGAGCAAAATCTCAGTCACATTGATTTGGTTTATTTTTGAAGTCTTTATATAGGCTTCAAATGTTATAGAATTTAATAATTAGACCTTTATTTACGTAGCAAGCCCAAAATCAGCTCTGTAGACCTCCACAGGCATGGATTTTAACAAACGTCCATTTAATAATTTTGAATCATTAAATTCAGCAATTCTTGGAGTCAGCTATGCCTATTCCTAGTGCAAACTTCCAACATTGATAACTTCATTCAGAATAAAGTAATTTGATTGAAATTTTCACTATTTTCTTTTTTGCTCACTGACATCTCTCCCGGAGACAGCTGATGAATGGCTTTTCAATCAAGGCTATGATAGGCATTGAGAATATTACTTGATAATGGAGAATATGTGGGCGGAGTTATTGTCTGTCAATCAAAGCATCAGCAATTCTTGGAGACAATTGATGCTTATATTATTTCTAGTCCAAACTTTCTACAGTGATAACTTCATTCAGAATGAAGTAATTTGACTGAAATTTTAAATATTTTCTTTTTTATCATCTATATCAAGAATGACCAACTCTTTATTAAAATATTAACTAATGTATCCCTAATTATTATTTCAATTATTATGATAATCAGCATGAGTACATTTGGTCGTGGATTATGAATAAAGGTATGAAAATTATTTATACTGTCCTAAAAAGCAAATAATTTTGGGCTTATATACTGAAATTTTATGTAATTGAAGTTGCAATCCATTTGGCCATGAATATTTGATTGTGGTGTTAAAACATGGTATGCATATATAATACCAATAATTTGTAAAATAAACATATAGTCTTTTAAAATAGAATTTACTTCTTAAAATAGATGTACTATTGAATTTTATTGACACATAAAGCCTTAAAATCGACTTTAGATAAACCTACACAGTGGCTTGTGACACCTGGCTTGTGACACTGACAACACTGTCGGTAGGGACACAACATTGACTGACCTGATTTTGTTGACTGAAGTTTGTCTTATTCAACATTGTGGCCTGTATGATAGGGAAGAGTCTAAGAGTTTGACCTAGTAATATTGTGTAGCTGTTTTCCAGTCACTCAGCCTGTATTGTATGTTATGACTACTTCAACTTCTTACAACCAGTCTCGACAGTCTGACTGGCATACTGCACCAAGAATGGCATTAAACGGACTATCAACACGATCTGACGCGACACTAGTTCCACGACCTGATGTAGTTCCCCATCTATTCCAAAAGGTACGAGGCTTTATCTTATTTATTATATTATACTCGCTGTTAAAATTCATGTATGAACATGGACAAATGTCCGATGCTATATCCTGTACAGATGAAAGTTAAATCCTGTTCATAATAATAAATATTCTTATATATTCAATTGTAATATTCGATTACATATAATATATTGGAATAATTTCTGCAGCTGAAAGTTTATCAGCACATTGCATTCAAGGATCAAACAATAGATAATGTGCTATGTAAATATTTAGAAGTTATGTAGTATATGTACATAGATATAAGACAGACCTATTATATATGAATTATTGCATGATATTTTTGTAAACAGAGACCCTAGATCATATATTTATATATTGTTAACTTTAAGCTTGTCATATTTGGGCTTCCTGCCATTTAGGATCATTTTACAGTAAAATACTGCTGTTTAATATCCTCCAAACATATTTATTGTTGTATTGCTAATAACTTGTACATGAAGATATATTATGATATTCATGGTTGTTAAAGTTTGGCGCAGATCTTTTCAGTTTATCGAAATCAATCACAGTATCTTATAATTGAGAAAATGTGCAATGACTGAATTTGATCATATAAATATTCTTGAATAATATTTCCTTTATTCCATAATCACATAATATAAGTTGTCACATATATTTATGGAATTCCCAACGACATTCTTAGTCGAACAATAATACAATTTGATTGTTCAGGTTTATAATGCATATGAATATGAAGTGGTATATATATATATAAATATATGTTGTATATATATAGAAAGTTTATATTGACTGTATATAACCCTGATACCAGTTAGATAACTGCATAAATAATCTGATTATAGTTATAGCTGGATTTTACCCAGCTCTGAGAGGGATTCACAATACAATAAATATATTTGGCTCACTATTATTATCTGCAGCATGCCAGATAACTCACTAGTGCATGCAGATATAACAAGCATGCACTATTTAGTTAAAGTGATAAGTGCATTAAGATATGTTAAAATATATTATTAAAATATGTTTAAAATTTATAAAGTCTTGAAATACACACAGCCCTACCTTGTTAAAGAATAATCCTAAATTCTATAATTCACTATATAGTGTCAGTTAAGAAATTTGCAAATATATATCATTTTCGTTAAATATCCTCCGAAGAGCATTATTTTGGTTAAGTAAGTATGTAACTTGCAGTGTGTGACCCATTACCGGTCCCCCCATTTCATTCAGCAATAAAACTAAATTTATTACATTAATAAACTATTTATTATGTGACACACTATTAGTAGTGGCACATTACTTATTATCTAGTGCACCAGCTATTATAACCAGTTATTACTTACCAAGTGCACTACAGATAATAACATGTATATGCTATATTCATTTATTTTGTGTCCCTTACTGTAGGATACTTATGCATACACAATCTATAAACACCAAATTTGTTTGCCAAAAAATTGAGTTGTCTTAAATAAATATAATTGTTATAATAATAATATACATAATATAACTTAAAACTATCACCAGAACACACGTGGGCTATGTTCACATTGCTGTGAAATTACATGTACATTATATGTTTACATACTGCTACACATGCTGTGTATACATTAACTAAGATTTGCAGCACTAACAATTTGGGAACATAGCCTTAGAGCGCCAAAACATACATTTTTAGTTGATTATGGTATATGCTGTGGTACTGTTCTTTATTAGCTCTCTGTTGTGAGATAAGTTGATCTTTCTTGAATAATTTTGATCTCTGTTTGTTGAACACCAGGACTTACATTTAGACAGTAATAACCTTGAAGTCATTGTTATCAACACTTGGTATAATCTTTCATACATAATACATATTAAATATAGATATAATCACGATAAAGGTATAAAGATCACATGTACATGTAACTGACTACTTTTCTTTACCAAAAAACTAAATCCATCGCTTAATTAGGTATAATCCCTTATTTGTGTTTTACTGTCAGAAGGCAGGATTTTCTAAAACACAAACTTTCTATTCAAAATCTTATATTCATGTTGTGAAATGTACTATTTTTTTTCATAAGATGAGCATCACTTTAAGAGATTGTGATATAGAATTGTTTAATCATTCCAACTCATTTATTTTGCATACCTTCCGCTGAATTTAATCATTATTCATGTATTTGGGTCAAAATGTGCCAGCAGCAATGACACTTTTAATGCTCCAAACCTAAACTGGGAAGTCTCTACCATGGTGGATAATATGTTGGTCCTGAAGGCTATAGAACAGTTGTCATTTGGTAAAGATTTATATTGAGACAATAATAGATGTATATATATCGGATACAGGAAACAGATTGTAGAAACAGATGTGTCTGTTCTAAGTTCACAAGGTTATAGTTACTCTCTATGTATTCTGATTAGGTGGAATGGATAGTCAATTCATGGTATCAAAATATGTATCAAACTTTTACCACATTCATTCTTATTAAACATACATTATGCAAGAGCTAAATCGCCTATTGCAGGTCTTTCTCTTAAATGTTATGTGGATTATTAATTAGACATTAAATTAACTTATCCAGACCATAATCAACTCTTGATGTCATCACTAACTAGCACTATTTACTGGACTAGGATCCAATCTGCTGCTCAACTTTTATTCATGATTTTTATTGTACCAACTTATTAAGTAGTGATGATCAAGGCTAGGCCGAAAATTCAATCACTAATTTCCTCAGTTCAGCAAATTTCCTTTACATTATCTTGTTTTTAGCTATTATTATAGTGAATCAGCTCCCATCTAATCACCTATAATGTATCTTTAATTTTACTTATTCACGTTTATTGCCAAGACAATGTACAGTTTCTGATTTTCTTTCATCAAAATTGATTGTGTCTTTGCACGATTTGATTATTGACCTAATACCAACAGTCCAACACTGGTCATCTGCTAGCAGGTACCAGTAGCTAAGGTAATGACCGGTGTATATGACCAGTCACAAATCGTTATTTTGATCAATGGACACTTTTGCCAGCAAAAGTCCAAAGCAAATCATTGTTTGATTTGAATTGTTATTTGTAGAACAAGATTACTAGCCACTGAAATATTTAATGTGAAGTCTTAGGCGGGAGGGTTGAGTGCTCGAGTAGCATAATACATGCAGTTTATATCATAGTATGGCACTGACATTGGTCATGTGCTCCAGTTTGTATGCTTTCCTCTCACTGTGAATACTTTAAATAAAGATATACCATACGTTAATCCCAAAATTACATACTGATAGTTTTTGTGGAGTGAACATTAAACCCTCGTTTCAGTTTCAAAATACTTTTTATTAATACACATATTATTGCGTATTATATTTATTTGAATGGTTATAACATTACTTTTGTAGACTTGCGTTTACGTATAGATTTATAATTATATGTGTATGCTGTAACAGGATGCTGTACCGTAAGCCAGTGATTGCTGGCTGGTGATAACGTGCATTTTATGTGAATGTTAATACATGAACAAATTAATGGCAACTTTAGTTTATTTATGAGTCAATTATTATCAAAATTGTGCTGTTCAAAACGATTCCACACCAGGGAGGTTATTCAGCTTATTTTGCCATAAAATTCTGCCTGTCATCATTAGCCAAGATGAAACAAAAAGTAGGATGTTAAACCCCATTTCAATTCATGAAATTCAGTGCACTGGGTTATGTATGAGCCGATAGGGTAAAAACATGTAGGTATTGGCAGAAGACAGTAATCTAGTGAACTGTTGATATTGACCACTGGTCACTCAACTGTTCAATTATTTGTTTAGTACATATTTTACGTTCACTTCAACTGATACAAGTCTAATCAATATCAACAACATGTTCCTTTACTTTTTTTTATATGGTCTATAGAGTTAAGCAGTCGGTCACTGATCGACTTTTCCTGTCTTCATAATGAGGTATTAAAGTGGACAGAACATTTACACAAGAGTGGATATTAAAATTAATAAGTCATTTCCAAATACATAAATGTTAATCTCTATATGCGCTATGCTTTATTCAGAAACTGACAAAACATGATTTTACGTCCTACTTTTCTGCGCCAATTGGGCTATTGCAGAGTGGCACCCACCATGTGCTGTGAGGGAAATTTTGCCTGGGCAGCAGCACCACATCTTACTCTTATATCGAATTCCAACTTTTCTTTAACGTGCATGCCAGTATGTTCACAGAACCTTGTTTTTTTTTTTACCCCATCTCAATAACTAGGCGTTGTCCCTTGCTGGGCTGGGCCATCTGTTCTTCATCACTGACTTTATTTTAAAATACTAGTTTACACTTTACTTTCTGTCATGTTGAACTTAACTTAAATAACTGTATTCTACAAGAGAGTTGCTTTCTTGATTAACTATAAACCATATCTATTCAGAATCAGTTTTAAATATAAATGGCCCCTGACAGGAATTTAATGAGATAGAAGCCATGATGCAATTTTATTTAATGGTCTAAAGAGATTATGTTTGTTGCATTGACATTTCTAGCATCAGCATTTATCCTGACATGTATTATTCTTATTGGAAATATGCGGAAATCCTCTGTCCAGAAATTGCTTAAATTGATACATCATTTTATCTATTTCCCACAACCTGTCTTTGAGACATGCTTAGAATCAACTCAGATAAATGTTCAAGGATGTAATTAGAAAATGACCACAATCTGTCCAATATTTTAGCCATAGTGAAAGCACAATTATCAGACAAACAATTATATAGTCTACAGCAGGAGACTGAAAGTTAGCATGCTGTCAAGCCCCCCCCCCCCCACTTCATTTTATTCTTCTCAGACAAATATATGATACAAGCTAACACCGCAGTGTGATTCTATTTCCTTGAGTAAACTACAGTAATTGTGAGAGAAGAAAGACTTGTAGATCTATGCTTATAGAACAGGAAAAGTGGTAAGATCTACAAGTCACCACTTCCACTTTTTTACCTCGTAAACATTCATGTGATTCCACAAAAACATTTACAGTTGGATTCAAATAGTCACTCGAATAGATACAAACCAAATCGTCTCAGTCAAGTTCAAAACTAGGTTGGGATTTTTTCTGTAGGATTTGCAGTAAAAAAAAACATTGATAAATTTATTTTATCGAACTGTGATTTTTAAGTTTTGCAGAGTTTGTTTAAAAAAAGTTGGTGGTGCAATATCCAGTGGCTTATTTTATTTTCTGGTCAAAATGTAAGTAATATCAAAGCTTTAATATATCTACTGTTCAAATATACATGGCAGATATATTAGCATTATCACATAACATTGGTCGGTGAGCTCCTTTTCGGCATTCCTCAGACAATTCCTGACATTTTGGATGGGGATTCTGCTTAGACATGGTACAGTAGATCTAGTTAAGAGAGCGATAGGCAGAAGTGGTTGTCCTGTACAAGCCTCATAGCCACCCAAGGTGTTCATTGTTTTAAAGTAAATCAATTTTTAAATAGGACTTACATGTTATACATGACATGTATTGTACTTGGTTATATTGATTCATTTGGGTTTCCAACAGACAAAAAAACATGACATTTGTCCACCTGGGATTAATAAAAAGGAGTTATTCCCCTTGTACTATAGTAAAAATAAAAAAAAATGTACCACAACTTCAATTTTCTTTATTAATATACATTCTCTTACTATTCACTCATTTATAATCCTTTCAACCTATTTTCTTTGATCCTAAAAAAAAGTTGACTAAATAGTTTTTATTATTTTTTCACTCGGAAGTAATCTGGCCACCAAATGTGTTCTTCTCTCATATTTTTTGAGTGGTTAGGTCTATTAAAATGATTGCCATGACTTATAACTGACTTTGATATTTATAAATATGAATCATTTATATACCTTACTACTGAACAGGAAATGTTTAAAATGCCACTTTTTTCTAATGTAAAGCTTTGGATTAAATGGAAGGGGGTCTTGCATTACAAAATAATATTATAATAGTGTAGAAATTGGGAAATTAATTTGGTTGAATATTTCTGGATTTGATGTACGGTAGTAATATTCTAAGAATAATACCTGACATTTAACAGAGATATTATAGTTTAGATTTATGATATTGCTGCATTATAAATTCATAAAGAAGGGGATTGACATAATGAATATAACTGATGCTACCTTCTGTTTTTTTCTTTCCTAAAATTAAGGCTGGGGTGGTGTTAACATAGCTTTGATATCTAGTAATTGCACCATTTTTCTGTCATCAAGGACATTAATTAGCTTACCATCTAATTAAATTACCTTGGTTAACAAGTAAACGTGGACTATGTTACACACTGTGTTGAGTCATACAGTAAATAAATCTTGATCTTGGTATGCTACAAAACATGAATGCAGATTAAATTAATAAATCACATTATTTTTTTATAGTGTTAATTTATTGTTTAACAATACTTTATACTAAAATTGATGGCCAAGTGGTGTAATGAGTGTACTTAAGATGATTGATAAGGGGTATTATTGATGCAGGTATCATGGTTTTGTTCCCATGCTTTTACGTGACCAGGAGTTGTCTCCTGTCATTGCTTTTGGGTTTGTCTCATTTTTCCTGGGGTTTAACGTCCTACTTTTATGCACCAACTGAGTTCATGGAGATGTGATTATTAAAATAAGGATACCCCCAATTTCTAGTTCTCTCATTATTGGTCATTAAGGTAATTGAAGGCGCATGTGAAGATTGGTATTGTATTGTCATGATAACTTGTTGGATTTACATTTAGTTTGCCATACCTATCATTCAAACTATTTTTTTGAACTCTTTCATTGTTCATAGCAAATGATCTAACTCATCAGTGATGGATTGTAGATGTCTTAGAGCAGTCTCTCTCTCTCCCTCTCTCTCTCTCTCTCTCTCTCTCTCTGATCTTGTAAAGTGTGGTTTCCTAGTTGGTGGTTGATTACTTATATAAAGGCCTGTGTTTGTTTATGTGTAAGACAGGCCATGTTTTTAACATCAGGTCTATAGGAATAGATAAAAATAATAAACATGTTGTAAGAGAGGAAGTCTGCAGGGAAATAAAGGAGCAGATGGAAAACAGGTGATACATGGATTATCTCCCTTTAGTCTCCAACCCTGTCTGGTCTGGTCTGATCATGTAGTAAAAATGCTGTTCAAAAAGAATGAATAATTTTCACCAAAAATTAAATTTAACTGTATAGTTATTTATACAGATTATGAAGAATAAAAAATCTGTCTTGTGTACATACATGTTTACTGGTTTATTTCTGTACTGCGTTAGTTCATGTTTTTATGTTGCTTGGAAGGACAATGCCAACCACTCTATTGGACATTTTGGATTATCTGTGTTTTTGTTTACGAGGTACTGTCTAATATCCAATTACCCATGGTGCACATTGTGAATAATATCTACCTGTAAAGCAAACATCCATCTAGTAACAGATTGGACTCGAAATTTTGCACATATTCAAAACTGAAAATTTCTTCAAATCTAAAATACGAATTTGATTTGGACCCAAATGAAGTGTTGAATTGGTTGATAAGATGTGTCATACCAAATTTCACTAGGATTAATTTTTCAGTTTCAGCAGAATTTTGTTTAAATTTTGATTTGAATTTTTTAAGTGATATTGCAGTCGATGAATTTAGAATATCCTATGTAAAAAAGATCCATCATGCAAAACAAATAAACATGTATCATATTGTAACCTAATGGACATTCACATTATTTACCAGAATCAAAGAGAACATTTCTTTTAATGTGGTTGTGTGTTTATTGTTTGAATACAGAAATGAAAATAAAGTTTATTAAAGAAGAGAATTGTTAAGGGCATTTTAAAGTGTGAAATGGTACATGTGATGTGACATGGAATGAATAGCTCTATAACTCAAATGTAAATTCATTGTAATAACCTAATAAAAGAATTCGCATGTACAGATAATACTGAATAAATAGAGCCCTGAGAATTAAGGCATATTTCGAAATCCTACACAATGCATAATGATGTAATATAATACTCAGAATTGAACGATCAATACATAATGTATAGTAAGGGTATCTGCAAAGATTAAAGGCGCCATAGACACAAACTCACTTGTTGGGAAGAAATATGTAAATTAGATATATCTTCTATTGGGTTATACCTTTAAATGTAGGCTACAGTTTTCTTTATTCTTGTTTAGTGGGTTTTGATTTTAAAGGGGCAATTGCATTCAATTACTGTCAATATTGGACCTCAAAGGTTCCAGTTGCAAGTAGTTCCATGAACTTGCAAATGAACAAGCGACATAAGCGGTCAGCATTACCAGTTGCACATAATCACATTGTACAGCAAGGGTGAAATATTGTTTGATTTATCTAGGAATTAAAGTTGACAGTAAGCGTTTAAAGAACTTTGAATGACAAGTTGACAATGAAAGGGGGTGGAAAGGAATTATTTGAGTGGATTAATATAAGTCATGTTATTGGAAGTATGCAAATAAAATTTTTTTTGGAAAGCCCAGAGGAATATTGGATGGGGTTGAGGGGAAGTACTAGATTCCAAGATTTATGTCACTGAGAACCAAAACAATCAGGAATCAGGTCATGTTCTTTGGTAGATTTCAAGAACCAGATGCAAGCCTACATATCCATTGCCTTTTTTGTTACTCTTTTGCTATTATATCCAAGAATGTTAAAATAGTGTTTGTATAAAAGCCCTTTAATACTGCACATCATAAAAATTGTGCCTAAAACAAATTTGTTATCAATGAATAATTTAAAAACTGGTGGAGTTCAAAACTTTTGTTAACAATATATTTTGATTTAATATAGAGAGGAACACATTTTATCAACATGTACAGGTTTTTTATTAGATTTTTATTTTTGTTTACAGCAGTAGGTAACCATGGGAACTACCAGTATATAATAAACTATCACAACATTATATGTGCCAAAATTGGTCAAAAACAACCCATTACATGGATAAATGGGTTAGAAAATCACAAGGTGGAACTTTCGGACATAAATAGATGGATAAAAGATACTTGACACAATTTTATTATTTTAAGTTGGGGATTCGATATTGAAAAATCTGGTAGTAATGTAAATCAGTCTGGATGTACATTTGTACATACAAATTGAACAAATTCTACATTTTTCAAATTTAGGAAGTTCATTTCCATCTCTCAACCAATTGTAAGACACAACAGACTTGAAGTAAAATTTTAAAATTATTTTAGATTAATTGTATTGTCTAATATCATTTATTTTGGAATTGATTAGATGTGTTTTAGAATGTTCCAGTAAGATTTCTTATTGATGCTCTTAATACTATAAAATATTACTCATCTTCTAGAAGTTGACAACTGAAGTCTAGGAACTGAGTCACACAGAAAAAGAAGAAGCCCTTTAACTATTTGATACCATTCCAATGTTAGTCGAAATAAAAAAAAAAACCCTGATAATTTGTAATGTAACCGTATATGGACAGAAGCCTCAATCAGTTGAACGAGCTAATTTAGTGAGTTGTTTACTCACGTTAACTGTTGGATGTAAAAACCGCACGAGAGACCTTCTCCTCTAAACAAATAGAGTATCGTAGTTTTAGTCGCTTGTTTGTTAGTCTGTAATTCAAATATTACACTGCTTGCTCTGTTATTTTTCCATGTTAACTTATTCTACGCATGCACACGTATACAGCGGTGATTCACACATCTTTAAATGTCCGGTGAAATTTTACTCATCTCGCACGTTTTCATGTCTTTGACCAGTACATCTGTATGCATTAGAATAATTAAAATTTATTGGGTTTGATTTAACAGGTATTAGCTTTTACATGGCAAGTGAGCTAGAATTGAATTTATTTGTAAAGTCGCCAAGATTATATTTTTATTTAAACTAATTATGTTGTGATGGTTTGCTTAAAGATAATTTGCCTTTGTATGTTTGGTGTAAAGAGACCTCTGCACACTCAGTAGTAAGTCTAAGAGAATCAGGTTCACATTGTTAGTTTTAAATGAAGCAAATTACCCAAACCAAATAGAGAGAGAGAGAAATGGGGTTTAACATCCACTCAACACAAACTATGTCATTTTGGGACTAACATATGGTTTACTTTTATTTCAATAATTCGCTTGCGCATAGGGGTCTTTAGCAGTGGGAGGAAACCGGAGTGCCCGGAGGAAACCCACGAGGTTGAGAAGGCGCCCCTATCTCCATGCCACATACGCTCACACCAGGGCTTGAAACCACAGCCGCAAGCCAGAGGTGACCGGCCAGCTAGAGGTCAAAGCGCGGCACTCTAGACCACTAGGCCACCACCCCCCCCCCCCCCAAAACCAAATAAGTACAGATCAACGTTTGTATTTTTGTTCACACTGACAAGATTAGAATTGCTGTAACCAGATGAAATGAATTAATCTGTTTTGTTGCACTCTAATATCTCATGTAAAGACACTTGCAGGAATATGTTTTCATGCTTTTTGAGTCAGTGACTGATATCTCACAAGAGGCAGAGTATTCTCTAATCTAGCTGAACAGTGTATCAGAATCCTATTGTTTACCTGGAGCAAATTACTATAAATATCTATGTTTACATATGTCTGCACCATCCAAGATCATGAAGATGGGCATGTACCATACATTGTGCTATGAGAGAAATTCTATGTGAATAATTACAAAAGCTGCATAAGTTGATGTGTTTGCGCCAATTTACACACAGGACCTTGCTTTTCCATTCCATCCAAATGACTAGGTGCTGTTCCTTACCAGACCCTCCAATCTGTTTCACAGACAATTGGAAACCAGGATGTAAAATCCTGAGAAATATCAGTGCCTAACTCCCTGATCCACTGTTGCACCAAATGTCATGATTATCAGGAGGGCAGAGCATTCTACTCAAATCCTGTGATTTTCACAAATGTCTTTTCACAACATTTATTTCAAAATTTAATTAAGTTTGGATAAAATTAAGTTTGGATAAAATTAAGCAAGATATCAGTGGTACACGTAGAGTATATAATGACCTGATTTACAAACTAGGGTAACCAGTCTGCATTTGTTTAAGTAATAAAAGTAATGACTGTCAACCTTTGAGTGACCACTCCTCTGTCCATTTTAAACAACTGTGAGAGGTTTTTTGATATCTTGGACTGATATAAATCACAACTTCACCAATGTCCCTCTGTCAACTGACAAATGTTTGTTTTAACACTCAGTGTTGACCAAAGATTTGTCTACAATTCTCTTCTCTTTTTACACCCCTGCTCTTTTATTGACCTCTCCTGATTATCGTCATGGTAACCAGGAAACAAACCTATTTTATTTTATTCTTAAGACTGAACCAGGAAACAATCCTCCTTTTTTATTTTCTGAACTTACTTAGATTTTGTTATATTTTTTCCTGTGCAATAAGTCGTGTCCTCCATCAGATTTTTATACAAAAAGATTGTATAGTACAAGTAATGAAAGTATGATTATTTTGTTTCTTTGATTGATACTTTATATAAAGTTTGTATTTCTATTCGATGGATGTATTTTGATTTTCTCTATGGCATGTGAAAGTCTTAGAATTTTAATAAAAGAGTATATGTGAAAATATTTGAGATGGAATCCCATCCAGGTCCAAAAGCAATCAGGCTTGATGAATGTTACCGAGGGTGTGTGTGAAAAATTTCAGGTTACAAATGACAAGGAAGGACCAACCCACCACCTCAAAGAAGATTTGAAAAATTAGATGGCTGGTCGGCCGCAAATGCATTTCCCAGTTATTCCATTCCATGTGCTCCAATATAGTCTACCTTAGTTGGCTGGCCTGAATCCTTAACAACCAATCATTCGTCACAGGGTATGGGTGCCATGCCCTACATGAGAAAATTTTGAAAATTTAATTGCTGCAAATGCGTTTTCTCTACTATTCTAGCCCATGAGTTAAATAACTTTAATGTTTCCAATGATTTTGCAACTGAAATCTTACTCTGCCTACCAGTACCTGAATTCTGACCATCCAATGGACTATTGCAGCTGCATTCACAAATAATTATTGATGCCTGAAAAATGTCGGACAAAGAGTTTCTCCAAACAAAATGTTTTAATTCACAGTTAATTCAGTACAAATTCTTGGTATTTAATTAAAAGAATAGTAAAATGAGTGTTGTGTTAGATTTCATACACTTTATTTTGCCAACTAGATGAAATAATAATTTTTTTTTACCTGTCTGCACGAAAAGTAAAATTGCCCGAAAGTTAGAGAGGCAGCTGCCCCTGCCGCTGTCTTGTACACCGAGGTCTGAAAAGAGTATTTGAATATTGGCTGGTGGAATTAGAAAATATTGTTTTATGATAATAGTATTATGTGATTAGTCTAGAAAATATCACATGCCAAGCATCCATTCTTAAATTATAGAGAAATGGTACACTCTACCATTAATAGTAGGGAACCTCCTCTATTTTTTGCTTTGAATGGGACATTTTGAAGTCTTTATCAGTTTTGCATGGACTGGATTAGATTTGGCAACTACATCGGGAATGCTCCAGTTAAATTGTTTGCAAAATGAGAAACATATCTGCCAAGCCATTGACGTTAATGCCTCTTTAACTTATTCTAAAAGTATTAATGTACACATATTGTATTGTTTGAATGCCTAATTGTGGTGGTGTTTGGTTACAAAGACTAATGAAGTCCCGAAATATTCCCTTCCATTCTGCATCACTAAGTTCTCGGAAATAGTGTCTATGGGGTGTCTATTAGATACTATCAAACCACATATTATAAGTTCCAGTATTTTTGGAAAAATCAGTATTAATTGCAAAAATGCCTAACCCACAATGCCGTTTGGATTTTGAAAATAGAACGGATTGTATTCTTATTGTAAGGTGATTATGAAAATATGACAAGATACATCATAAGATGATTATTAGTAATTCCTCTACTCATGTTATTGATTGGCTAAGCTTCTTAGTCAGTTTGCATTACAAAATAATAATCATCACCGTTCAAAGTACTTAGGAAGCATTCAGATGTAGTTAGTGATTTCTCCCAGGTACAGTTTATCATTTATCACAGTGATAGTCATTTTGAGTAAAAATTGTGTGAATAGTTTTTTTTTCTCTCCAGTGGTCATATGTGCAATATTATAGAGGGGTGTCTTGCCCAGAAACTGGGGTTTCAAATAGAATTCAATCAAGCATTGTTTTATGTGCACACCAATGTCTATACAGGTGAAGTCTCTGTATCCATTTGAAAATTAATTTGGTCCATCTCAGCATGCTGTCTCTTGCCTTTCTCCAAAATATTCACCTGAACTTACTGCTCAACAATTTTGGCCGCCTCATCAGTTTAAAGTATCTCCAGAAAAAAGCTTGAATAGAGCATGCCTCATTACATGACAATTTCCTTCGATTTCATCTTTTTGTGCTGTTTAGCCTCAAGGTCTCCAAAGAAAATTGATTTAGTTGCAACTTTAGTGTGCACTTCTGTGCTGACAATTACAAGGTCCATATAGTCAGTCAAATGAGGTGCTTTCTTTGATGATCAGTGACACAATATCAGTCAAACCCTACAGCTGATAAACCATGATAATTGTCAGCTAAATATAGACTCTATCCACTGTAATAGATATAGATTTAACAGATATGACTTTAGATCCGCAGTTTAGGAAATTATTTTGACACTTTGCCGTGGTTAACTTTTTGTCGCTGCCACATGACCTTTTGATGAAGCTGAAAAGAAACACACAACTGCAGATCATTGTTAAAAATCTGTGTAGCTCAATATATCCAGTCCTCAGTGTATTGGCTATATTCAATTTTAAAGATGCATTATGTACATGTAAGATAAGAACTGATAGTTCTCACTATAATAGTTAAAAACTAGATGATGAAAAGGGAATATCTTGAAAATTTCAGTCAAATTACTTTATTCTGAGCAACGTTATGGCTCTTCGAGTCTTTGGAGAATAGTGGAGTGATTATCATTGCTGGTGTTGTTAAATTTGTTCAAAAATCTAGAGAATACTATGGCATTGAGAGTTGATTATGATCTTAGCAAGTTAATAAATGTGTAATCAATAATTTGTATTATATTTAAGGCCTAAAAAAGACCTGCAGTAGGCAGATTCAGCTCTTACATAACACATCTTTCATTTAGTAGTATTAGACAGGACACAGGAAGTAGTACTGTTGGTTACTACATTCTCATTAAAGGTTTTTTTCTGCCTAAGACTAACAGCCATTAACATTTTTGAAAACTGATCTTATGCACTTTTGCAACCACCGCCTTCAGCTGATCAGATGTAGCAGATCCTTGCAATAGCTTGAAGATTTTCAAAATAAGGGAGCGGGTCCCCATGGTACAAACTCTACATGTCCGATTAGATTTGATTTAATTGGATCAGTTTTAGGTTGGAAAAGAGAGAAAGAAAAATGGGGCTAAACTTTCACTTTGTACAACTATAGATCACTTTGGGATTAACATTTAGGCCAAAACCCAAGATTATGTATGTAGACAAATCTACCCCTTTCATCTAGGAAGGGTTACAGTAAAGATTTGGTATTAGTTGTATTGTCGCTATGTTACTGACAAAATAGACACCACTATCCATTACATGCATCATGCTCCATACATATCCACATGATACTCAACAACAACTTCCTGAGGAGATGGCCACGCCCAATTAGATTTTCCTCCTTGAGTAAATAGCCACAAAATAAAATAGTTTGTTTAACACCAAATGCTGTGTCCCACTTCAAATTCTTAATCATATTTAGAAATATTGTATTTAAAGATTGTTATCTGTAGATAAATAAAAATACATTGATAATTAATTTTAGAAATGAATTATATTTCATCTTTGTTCATACAGTTCAAATATAGAATATAGACTACAATTTCGAGATTTTTTTTACAGTCTGTAGTTTCATCGTATAAAGATCAGCGTGACGATCAATTTTATAGTTTTGTATAACTACACAGTTGGAGATGTGACTGATCGCATCAGATCGGAGGACATTAATACACCTTTGATTATTCTTAATACTCCTACCAGAACCAAATCTGATTAGACAGCAAGATAAAAATAGCCAAATCAGGTATCAGATGGGATTATCACCCATCTGACCTTTTGTTGACCTTCAAAAGTATCCAACATATTTGTGGACCCAAGAAAAATTATTATTAGTATTCAAAATATTCTAATCCTACAAAATATGAATAATGATATACCGGACTGGTGTTCTGGTGTTTATAAAAGGTTTTCATACGATGAAACTCTTACCAAATGTATTCATTTTAAACCTTCACGACCATAAACGTATTAAGGATTTCCAAAAAGGAGGGGGTGGGGCCAAAATGTTTTTAAATGACCTTATTTCATATAATGTTAGTCATGAGGGTTAAATATATATTAGTGGAGCAAAAAAGTTATTTTTTCATGGCCAAATATCTCTTCCAACAATAATCAACTGTCATAATGTGACTGAAATTTTCAAAATATTCCTGGTAGCTGATTGGACTTTCAGAAACAATGTATCTATGCAAGACTGTATTCTTTACTGAAATAGAGATATCTTCGTCAATAATGGTAACAATGACAGATTCTCTCCTTACATTTTCATATCAATCAAGTTAAACACCCTTCATACTTCTTTAAGATCTATGGCAGAGGTTTCCAACATCACTGGAACTATAATGTAAACAATTGGATATTTTGAAAAATCATGTAATTCATTGTAATTTTATGTACCATTGAATTTTGGTTAGAAATCCCCCTCCCCCCTTCATTTATCTGTCTAATCATAAATTCTAGCGTACACTCTCACCAATCTTGTTAATGAATTATGCATCTTATTTATATTAGTGAGATGATTGAATTCAGGGGATTTCCAGAGTTATTGCCCTTGCTATATTTGTAGAATTTTGTGAAAGTTTAAATAAAATAATCTATTAAGGATGTGGTCCAGGAGGAAATAGTGATAGTCAATGCAGGAAAACTGCAAAACAAAACAAGGATAGAACAAACAATAGGGTCATTAATGTTATGATGCAGTTACATGTAATCATTAAATTAATTTGTGACATGTTGCACTGCTCTTTGTTATAAAACAGTAGAACATACAGATCAGAGGAAACTTAGAATTAGTCTCTAATGGGGGCATTCTCATATTTTTCTGGACCTGTCATCCTTAACTTAAAATTGGAATAAGAAGTATCCCTTTCTTGACAAAAGCTATATTTTATTATGACAATAACACTTTTTAATATGGGCAGGTTGTTTCAGTAAAGTGCATTAATGTACAACTCAATACACTCATCTAAACCTTTTATATCATGACAACATTGTTTCAGCATGTTCCAAATTAAGAAATGCTTCGACCTCTGACCTAGCATTGTTTTTGGACTGTCTCTGCGTCCTCGTTAGTAATGGGTTTGGCCTATATATAAGGTGACTCAGTTTCTTATTTGTGTAGTCTTCCTTTGGGTAATGTATTCCATGTGCCCGTGTTTTATATAGACCTTCTACTTTATAAGAAATGTCTTTTATACAAACTAAAATAACATAAAATATCATAGGCCACATATTATATGGAATAGATTAAAGCATGATGCTTTGCGATGAACATTTGAACAGTTTACTAGTAACAAAAACTAATCTATAATTTGAATTCAATATTATAGAATATTTGAATGTTTCAGATAATATTACTTGGGTGATTGGGTGACCAAATTATCTAATGAATGCACTTTAGATCGTTGACTCAAGTGGCATGGTTTTGATTCCCTGTCCAACTTTATTGGTGATCAAACACCCTTAGGCACAAGGAAATTATTGAAATAAAACTGAACCATATGTTAGTCCAGATATTATTTAGTTTGTGTCATGTGGACCTAGAATCTCATATCTCTCTCTCCCTCTCTATGATAAGATAATGCCTGTGTGTTTACAAAAGATCTCATATTGTGGACCTGTCTAGATCGTAGAGAATATGGATATTTTTCACAATTAAAGTCATTTCACAAACTATTATTGAGCACTTCTGAGACAAATTGCGTTTAATTTCGGTTCGTTTTTATAAGTCAATAATTTTTCCCAGGGACATCAGGAGGTTTATACCCCACATAAATGTTTCTTTAAAATAGCATTATGCAAGAGCAAAATCTGCTTCTTACAGGTCTTATCTAAATAATCAATTAGACATTAATTAACATATCCAGACCATAATAAACTCTTGAAGTCAAGGCTAGCCTTTGATGTTGGCGGATTAAAATCCTATATGCCGCTTAATGGCCGTTGATAATTAAATCAATCAAGTGGATAATCGAGACTATGCTGTTTATATTAATGATCAGAGTAATGATGACCGAGGCTATGTGAATATTTCAAACGCTTTTTTCTTGGCTAATAGTGGATCAATTTGACTGAAATTTTCAGCAAATTACCTTTACGTTATCTAGTTTTTAACTATTATAGTGAGAACTGCCATCTCTCAATCTTATCTCCCATAATGTAACTTTAAATTTGAGTTTAAATCGAATCTAGGAGGTATATATATATGTTACATATTGTTAGCATCTGTTTACTACATGTATATGAACTTGGATGCCATGAACTTAGTCTGTGGATGTGACAAACTGCAACTAAACATACCAAACCCATGCAAAAATAAGTTGTTAACATAATTTTGTCTAAAAACAAATCTTACATAATACAAAAACAAGCAATCTATTTGAAAGTGAACGTTCTGTTCACCACGTCTTATGATGCACCTGGAAACTTAATTAACTTATAGAGTGTTTATTGATGACTTGTATCATTCAGAAGGTATTGATACAGTAAACGGTTGTTTTCTTTGGACATTGTTTCCAGTTGCATCATATTGCAATCACATTTAGGCCCATATTATTTACAATAGTTGTGTGTATTATGCTTTTTTATACGCCCACATTTTCATGTGGACGTATATTGTCGTCGCCCCTGTTCGTCCGTCCGTCCGTCCGTCCGTCCACAATTGTTTGTGAACAGTCTACAGGTCACAATTTTTATCCGATTTCAATGAAACTTAAAACATAGGTTTATCACCCTAAGATCTCGGTTCCTTTCGATATTGGCATGTATCGGACTGTAACTTCATGGGTTATGGCCCCTGATTGTACGAAAAATCACGTTTTTTAGCTTGTGAACAGTTTAGAGGTCACAATTTTGAACCGATTTGGATGAAACTTGAAATGCATGTTTATAACCCAAAGATCTTGGTTCCTTTCGATATTTGCGCCAATCGGATCGTAACTTCCTGAATTATGGCCCCTGATTGTCCGAAAAATCGTCCGTTTTAGCTTGTGGTCCCTCTGGAGGTCAAAATTGTTATCCGATTTAAAAAAACGTTTGATTATATCACCGTTCCATGGTTATGAAGGTTGAGTTCGAATTTCGTGAAAATCGGACCAAAATTGACGGACAAAATGGCCGCCATTTGTACGCGAATAGTGTGAAAATATGTTAAATCAAGGTTGTGAACAGTGTAGAGGACACAATTTTGAACCGATTTGGATGAAACTTGAAATGCATGTTTATAACCCAAAGATCTTGGTTCCTTTCGATATTTGCGCCAATCGGATCGTAACGTCCTGAATTATGGCCCCTGATTGTCCGAAAAATTGCCCTTTTTAGCTTGTGGTCCCTCTGGAGGTCAAAATTGTTATCCGATTTAAAAAACCGTTTGATTATATCATTGTTCCATGGTTATGAAGGTCGAGTTCGAATTTCGTGAAAATCAGACCAAAATTGACGGACAAAATGGCCGCCATTTGTACGCGAATATTATGAAAAAATGTTTAAAGGTTGTGGACCTTATAGAGGTCATAATTTTGAACCGATTTTGATGAAACTTGACATGTATGTTTATAACCCAAAGATCTTGGTTCCTTTCGATATTTGCGCCCATTGGATCATAACTTCCTGAATTATGTCCCGGATTGTCCGAAAAATCGCTTTTGTTCGCTTTTGGTCCCTCTGGAGGTCAAAATTATTATCCGATTTAAAAAAACGTTTGACTATATCACCGTTACATGGTAATGAAGAGAGAGTTTGAATTACGTGAAAACCGGACTAGAATTGACGGACAAAATGGCCGCCGTTTGTACACGAATTGCGTGAAAATATGTTATATCAAGGTTGTGGACCCTATAGATAGAGGTCACAATTTTGAATCGATTTTGATGAAACTTGACAGGTATGTTTTAAACCCAAAGATCTTGGTTCCTTTCGATATTTGCGCCATTCGGGTCATTACTTCCTGAATTATGTCCCCTGATTGTACGAAAAATCACCCTTTTTAGCTTGTGGTGCCTCTGGAGGTCACAATTATTATATGATATTAAAAAAAAAACGTTTGACTATAAAAACCAAACAAATTCTAATGATTTTCTGATAATTCCTTAATATGCGACAATTCTTGTTGACTGCCCGGACGATTTAGCTGCTGTGTGGGCGTATGTTTCGTTGCCTGGCAACCTATTTTTTATTAAAACAAGTCATTTGTAACCTTTTGGTTTAAAACAATTTTGTATCAAATGAGGCCATGTCATTAGGCCTACTGGTACCTGTGAAATCATTTTGGTAACATAAACCTCCATTACACTCACCCAGTCCAGAACTGGAACCATGCATGTAATATTTTCATAGTGGAAACAGGACAAACTGCATGTATGAACAGTTTAGACCAAGACTGGCCACAGTTGTTTTATTATATGCATATATATATAGCCACAGTACCTATATTATCACCATGTCCTTGACCATTAGCCAACTTAAATTAACTTTTTATGAAAAGGCTTTGACACATCCAGCAGAAAACCATTCCGGCACTGATAGTCAATGGGTACAACTTTATGTCTGTACCAAGAAGAGCACACTTCATCAGTCCTATTTAAGTAGTCAACATAAAGTTTGGCATGTTTGTTATTTGAACTTCCCTTTTGATATGACGTCCAAAATGGCAGCGATGATGTCATGCTCGGTTCTGAGACTGCAATTTACACATGTTAATTAAATTGGCTAAAAAGATTGATGTTGTCCCAAAGACTAAAATAGCATAAATGAAAATTTAACATCAAATAGAAAAGTGAACTGTTGAACCATTTTGGTGAATTAAAATAAAATCATTGATTGAAGTTTAAGATCAAAACTGTTATTTTGTTATTTTACACATAGTTTGAATGATTACAAGTTACAGCCAATTGTTAGATGTTTTACATGTTTTGGATATCTGAAGATAGAATTCGGGACATTTGACAGACCAGACCAGGACAAGATGGTGCCACTACAGAATTTTAAATTGTTCTCTTCGACCAAGACACATGGTTGACATTAACCTGCATTTGGTGACAAAAAGTGATAAACTCGCAGAATGAAAAATGAATGCCAGATTTAGAATTGGAAGATTGAGTTTTGTCAGGTTTACTGAATTTCCTGATTCGACCCTCCCCGAACTTTTTTTTTTATTTCTTCAAGAAGTAAACCATTTTCCTATTAATTCTCAAGCTTACTCATGCTCAGACGTATATTCGTGAAACAGTAGGGGATAGAGTATTTTGGTAATTTAGTCAAATTTGGATAAATTCTTACAACTTTCAACAAATATGTTGCAGGTAAGCTTAGATTCTTAGAAATATCATTTACTCTGACGATATTAGATAATGAATTTGCGATACAATAAAATATTCTTTAAATCCTCAATGGACCAGAACGCTAATAGTCTTTTTCCTTATTTATTAGATTTTAAATAAAATGAGAAAAAAAAACCCTAGGGTAGATGGCAGCTTACCATGATTTTTATACGTCCACATTCATAATGTGAACGTATTATGCCGTCGCCCCTGTCTGTGTGTGTGTGTGTGTGTGGGGGTGTGTGTGGGGGTGTGTGTGTATGTATGGGTGTGTGTGTGTGTGTCTGTGGTTCGCCTACAGGCTGCAATTCTTCATGGATTTTCTTCAAACTTGGTATACTTATTCCTTATACCCAAAGGAAGATCCCTATTGTTTTTGGGGCATGCCCGACCCCCAGGGGCCGAGCCACGCCCATTTCTAGTATTTGTTTGTCGTCTACAGGCCACATTTCTTAACTTATAATTTTGAAACTTAGCATACACATTCTTTGTACCCTAAGGAACATCCCTATCATTTGGGGTGTATGCCCCACCCCCAGGGGCAGAGCCACGCCCATTTTCTTTTCGTGTGTCTTTGTGTCGCCTACAGGGCGCAATTCTTACTGGATTTTCTTCAAACTTGGTATACGTATTCCTTATACCCTAAGGAAGATCTCTATTGTTTTTGGTGCATGCCCGACCCCCAGGGACAGAGCCACGCCCATTTCTAGTATGTATTTGTTTGTCGTCTACAGGCCACATTTCTTACCTTATTATTTTGAAACTTAGCATACACATTCTTTGTACCCTAAGGAACATCCCTATCATTTGGGGTGCATGCCCAACCCCCTGGGGCAGAGCCACACCCATTTTCTTATCGTGTGTCTTTGTGTCGCCTACAGGTCGCAATTCTTATTGGATTTTCTTTAAAACTTTGTATACTTACTCTTTATACTCTAAGGATGATCCCTATCGTTTGGGGTGCATGCCCAACCCCCCAGCGGCAGAGCCACGCCCATTTTCTTTTTGTGTGTCTCTGTGTCGCCTAGAAGCCGCAATTCTAACTGTATTTTCTTAAAACTTTGTATACTTACCCTAAGGATGATCCGTATTGTTTTTTGGTGCATGCCCGACCCCCAATGGCAGAGCCACGCCCATTCCTTGTATTTATTTGTTTGTCGTCTACAAGCCACATTTCTTAACGTATCATCTTGAAACTTTGAATGATTATGCTTTGTACCCTAAGGAACATTTCTATCATTTGGGGTGCATGCCCAACCCCCAGGGGCAGAGTCACGCCCATTTTCTTTTTGTGTGTCCCCTACAGGCCACAATTCTTAATCGGTCATCTTGAAACTTAAAATACTTATTCTTTATACCCTAAGGATGACCCCTTTTGTTTTGGGTGCATGCCCGACCCCCATGGGACAGCAACACCCATTTGGTTTATGTATTCCTTATAGCCTGAGGGCGTCCACTATTGATTTTGATGAATGTCCCGACCCCCAGGGGCAGAGCCACACCCACTTTTTGCCTTTAGTGTTAGGAAGGCACAATTCTGAATGGATTATCTTGGTATAGTTATTCCTTATACTCTAAGGACGGCAACTATTAATGTTGATGCACGACCCTCAACGCTAAATAAACCAAACGCCTAGCCTCCTTGACAAAGTACCATATCAATCAAAGTAGGAATGTGGACGTATATTGTAGCGTTAGCGTTATGTTTATAGATAGAAATGAATCAATGCTGACAGACCATAGAATCTAGACCACTTCATGGGTTTTCTCTGGGTCCGTCCTCTGGGTTCCTTCCATAGCGAAAGCCCTCGTACGTACAAGCGAATTATTGAAATAAAATTGAACCATATATTAGTCCTGAAAGGACCTAGTTTGTGTTGTGGATGTTAAACCCTATTTTCTTTCTCTTTCTCGCTTCATGACTTTCAAATTTTCTTGTTCTTCTAAAGACTGTTTAATCATCTTATTATGCACCCACATTGAAATATGGTCGTATATTGCCATCAACCCCTTCCGTTTGTCGTTCATTATATGAATTGAAAAGGGTTAATTGTGATAAGATTATTAAAACTGTGACAAATTGATCACAATTTGGCAGACCGCTGCCCACAGTAGAATTCTGAATACCTGGACACTTATGTTAAACTGCCGATTGTCAATATATTTATATTCTGAAAGGAAAGAAAATATCCAGTAACCTATTTCTATTTTTCAAGCTTTGATTAGAAAGATAAGAGACTAAATTTTATTGTTCAATAACCAGGAACAAAAACATATGTCAAATCTAAATGTTTGCATCTTTCAAATTCAATTAGGGAGCATGTTTTTCCCTCGCCACTGGTGTTGCACAAAGGGTTTGGCAAGGAACAACAAAGTGGAGAAAAACCTAGGTCTCATGTACAGTGTACACAATGACAAATGGAATTCATTATAAAAGTGGGTTGTCGCTCCGCTGTCTAGGCAAAATGTCCCTTGAGGCATATTACCTGGCAAAAGCATGTCTTCATTAGTCCAGATGGAGCTGAAAAGTAGAACTTTCAAACATGGAATGTTTAACAAAACTAGAATATGAAAAATGATATATTATCTAGTTACAGTTTCTATTCCCTTCGTTTACATGGTAAAAATAAGATATATTATGATTAAAGAAATGAAACAGTTCAATTAATTTGCATCATGATGTCTATACACAGAATATTACTGTTAAAAGTCTATGACAACAACATGAAAACAGGTTTGAACACCTGGTTATATCACCACATGTAACATATTTGTTTAACTCAACTAATCACATAATTTTTTAACCAATGAAGTTAAAGTTGTATTTTCAAGTTTAAGTTATATGTATTTCAAGATATTTTTCAGATATCTTTATCAAACTGTTGCACTCTGATCATCCAGGCAAATTTGTTTTGAATTTGTATATATTCAAAGATTGAAGTACCGGTAGTGCCATGTTTTTGTTTGGTCTTCATTAATTAAGATGTTATATTCATTTAAATAAAATTTTATTCATTTAAATTTACAAAATTTATGTAATAAATATAGGATACGATAACAAGCTTTATCAGATTATTGTTGTTTACATTTATATAATGTCTTTGTAATTCAACAATTATCACAGAGTTTTACATCACACAGAATTAACCCATTTTATTGACAAGGAGACTGTTCCTTTAATATTTATACAATTTGTTACACTATATAAAACGAGCTGTCTTGTTTTAAAGTTTATAAATATGTAACAGGCTCTTTAGTGTTCTACCTGATATGTTATGTTAATAGAAAATGTAATATATGTATCTCATACCTACATGTTAATATACCGAATATTCATGAAGCAGGTAGACTATATCATATATAAATATTAAGGGCAGGTCAAGGGTTGTAATGGTATGTAATGTAAATTTGTATAATATATACCTGGTATGTAGATAAAATGAAGCAACCATCCTCTGAGATTTGGGGTACAAAAATGACCAAATATAATAGAAATATTCATTTCAATAGCATTAAAGAAAGTGTGAAATTTCAGATATCACGCAATAGGAAATGTTTACACCATTTGGGCATGTATACAAACTAATAGTAATAGAACAAATTGTCAACGTCAACATATTAAATAAAGTTAAAAGAAGAATCTTAACTCTGTCTGAGCCGTAATGGCACTCTTTCAGGTACTGTGTTGACAAACTCCAAAGAGCTTGCAAATCTGAAGAAAATATTTATGTAAATATTCAAATTAAGCAAACAACAGGCAAATGTTTTTCTGGGATACACAATTAGACAAAGATTACACAGATACCATGGAAAGAGCACAGAACTGATCTACCTTCAGGAAGGGATCTGCCTTGGCTAGGGAAATGAATGAACTGTATCTTGGTAGACTCCACGTGATACTGAAGACATTCGCTTTGATTCCCTTCAAAGTACCAGGAAGTTGTCTTATAAAATTGTAATGCTCTCTGATAATTATATGTCATGGGTTGTTTTCCTTATGATTTTCTAGTATCTGGTAAATGATTAAGTACCATGACCAATAAACAACATTAATCAAATCTGTTAGGATAAAAGTGTTGTACCAGTAACATAAATTTTGTTGTCTAGTCTTTTGGAAAACATAAAAAGCCATCTTCTTTGATTAGGAATTTGAGTGGTTTCAATGAATTGTTATAAAAATCAGATAAATGCATGCCATTCTTTGAAATTTTCTCTAACAAAATCAGATTTCTCTTTCAAAATGTCATTTCCAATGGTTTTCTTATGTTTTTAGAGAAAATAATCACCGTATAGTAGTAGTACAATTACTGATTATAGTTTTCAATCAGAACCTACAACAAACACAGCACATAAACCCTATTACACTACCAGTTACACTTTGTCATGAAAAAATATTTGTTACTACAATTTATGCATTTTCTATGTGACATGTACAATTAATGTAATGTTTAAAGTTGTCAACTGAGCTTACATTGCTCATACCATTCTAAATTTAATTTTCATTTGAAACATAGTTTCCAAATCCAGTACAGACATTTGTTGTGAGTAAATATGTGTTCTTGGTATCAAGTAATTGTAGTGAATTTAGATTATTTATTGTAGAAACATGTAGCGATACCAAGTTTGATAAGAGCTGAGGATCACTATGTACAACATGTACACACATTTATATTGTGTACCAAATGTCTTTGAAGCGAGAATGTGTTTGATTGGGACACCAGTTTTATTGTGTATACATATTAGAAATCAACGTCTGTTCTGTTCGCAGGTTAGAGTAGCCTGTATATAACCAAATCAGTTTTCTCCAGGTACTCCGGTTGCCTCTGACTTCTAAAGATCTGTACAGACAACAAATATCGATTGGCGAAAATATACCATATGGATGTTGAATGTCCTTTTTTATACGCCCACATCTAAATGTGGTTGTATATTGCTGTCACCCCCATCCGTCCATCCGTCTGTTGGTCTGACAGACCCTTTCCTGAGTATTGAATGTGAAATTGGGTCACAGAGCATCCTTAATTAGATGAAAAATAAATTGTATATTACAAGAATATATTTGATAACAATTAACAGAAATAGTTAGTAAGGGATTCTCAATCTCTCATATTAACCCTCAGAGACTTTAAATTGAATTAGAAAATATATGGGGTTTTAACGTCTGTATACTGTGACACTGTTACCTCTCTTTGCATATATTTTATGGATGCTGCAGATACCAAACTGCTCTAATGTGTGTTTCCTGGCAACTCTATGTGTAAATGATGGATCATGAAGAATTTTAATAGAACGTGCTCACACAATCTTTATAAGGTGTGTGTAATCACATAACTGGTTTCATTCTATGACTATGACGACTCACTTTCAAAATATTCTTAAGAACAATAAACAGTTTCAGGGAACATATTTGAGGATAACTATTATTTACCATTTTAGAGTGATATTTATATTTAATTTTAACACAAAAATTATTACAATATTGTAATGTAATATTCCTTTTCTCGTCTTTAATTCAAAAATAACAAAAATCTGATCTCCAACTGAGATATTCAATTATTTTATTGTTACTGTCACCGATATATAACACCTGAAATACTGAAATAAATCTTTAATGTATTTATGAGGAAAAATTAGTCCTAGTAGGTTATTAAATGCAGGATTAGATAAAGTGCTGACAGTTCTCACTTTTAAAGTTAAAAAATAGAGAATATACTGAAAATTTCAGTCAAATTTCTCCACTATGAACCAAGATATTAATGTTTGAATTTTAGGCCTAACCTCAATAATCATTTCTAATATCAGTATGATAAAAAAGAAATAGTAGCGATTATCCATTCTTGAATTAAATCATCAATGAGCGTTGAGTAGCAATTCTGATTATTATCCAGTGAAAATCCGACAATAAGATTTTGCACCGAGAGTTGACCTAAGGTCTTTTCATGTTACAAAATATCTGATTAATAGTTTATATAACATTTCAGGCACAAAGAAAGGTTTTTAGCTGATACTCAAGTCTTAAATTCTATTAAAATTATGTTAACAGTTTGATCTTAAAAATTACCTGATTCTAAATTACTTCACACCCTATTGGAAAGTTGAGAAAATTTCAAATTTCATTTCAGATAGTGATTTTGTGCACCCCTTTCCCATGTTTCAGAATTCCTGCATCCCAACTGATTTTCAGATAAATCAGGGTTTTCTATTTTAGTACAGTATGTATGAAAAAACTATAAGTTGCCCTGTTTTACATATATATACGACCCTCCAGTACCGTTAGTTCACACAAATTTCCTAAATAGTCAACTTTTATTGTATCATTTCAAATTCTGATTAACATCCTTTCAAAGTTTTGATTTTTTCTGTACTCAACAAATGGTCAAACAACACTGCATGTGTCTTGGTTTTAAATTTAGAACATTTTCAGTCACGACACGATAATATGTTGGGCGTTATATGAAATGTCTGTTCTTTTTTCAGGGTATTAATAGAGCAAATGTAAAAAGCGTGATGCTCCTCCTGCAGAGAATATGTGATCAAATGACAATGCTCCAAGCTAAATGACAGAAAATTATTTTTGAAATTTAATCTTGACATGTTCCATATAGGAGTAGAACAATTGAATATGAATCCGAAAAATATTCATCAGAAAATTTGTGTCTGCCTTTGACAGTCACCACACACATAGATAGATTTGTTTATATTATGGTTTCATCCATGTTCTATCAAAGATATTGTGAAAGCCTTAATCTTGAAACAAGACATAACATGAATAATTGAATTTGAATTATTTGGAATTACAAAATATATCCATGAAGCCTTGTAAGTTTCTTAAGAACAATAGTATTTGATCCTTAATGCAAGAAAATTTCTCCAAATGTCAAAAATTGCGTAATGGATTGGATGTCTATTCAGACATGTAAGATAATTTTTATTGGCAACTTCTACTGGTAAAACATGTAACCATACGCAGACCAAATTCCTTATTTTGTGATAAATTTTATGAACTTTGATATTGCTTATAAATTTACATTCCTTCTAGGTCCCATGTGACCTTTATAAGGTCCTTTGGCTTTCACATTGAGTTTCTTATATAAAATTTGTAGGAATGTTCTGACATTAATATGGCCACAAATTGTATGTAGAATTTATTTGCATATAGGAGTAAGGTGGCCTCCTAAGACTAGTTACACCATGTATCCATGAACTTGACCTTTGGAGCAAGAAAATGGACAAAAATACATTAGGTTCTGTATACCAATGCTCAAAAAATAACAAAATAGAACTTTGCTGTGCTGGGCAGATTTATATTATCCCAAAAAATTAAATTTTATATTTCAATCTTAAAGCTTTGGTTTGGCATAACAAATTAAGGGATGAATGACAAACACGTCACTTTTTGTTATATGGTGCCCAAACCTAAAGACACATTTCTGCTCCAAGCTGCATATTGAGAACTACTGTCAATGGAATTTAGCCACAATATAGTACTATGAAAGTGCCATGAAATTAATCTAATTGTCCCTAGATAGATTAGCATGTGACATGAATGTAATGTCAGTCATCACAGATTAGGAATAAATATGAGGTTGGAGAAATGGCAAGTGCATCATGATATTAATGCAACCATCTGCCACTAGAAATTTATTGGAATATAAAGTACATGTAGCAAATTTTCTAATTTCACTGCAGCAGTGCCATCTATTTGCAGGACTTCTTAAATTTAGATCAGTCAGGTGTTGAAATTAGGGGTTGATCTGATAAGTTTTGATAAAGAGTTGGACAAGCTATGTGTAAATAAATTTTCTTTTAGACCCAGTAATTTGGGTGTTTTAATTATCTTATGTAAATATCTCTGAGTTTTAAATACACATGGATTTCCATATCCCAGAACTTATTAAATACATAAAATTGACACCTTCAGTGTTCAACAATATTAATAAGGCATGACCTTTAGATTTTGGGGTCTTAATGAATTGTAGAGACAATTTGCTTTATCAGATTATTCAGTTGAAAAGTTGAAGTATATTTTGTAGTTGGTCTCAGACAATGTGTTTTAAAATTTAATTTAATGGATTGATAGAGTTTATTTCATTCATTCCATCCAGTAAATAATTATTGTTCCATAACATTGATGTTGTTACTGATTTGTAGAGCTTGATTAAAAATTTCTTTTCAGAAAATTCTGAGACTAGAATGACAGATAATTATGTAATCCTAGCTTTTCTAAATATAGAAACGTAATGGAGAAAATGAATAGATAATCTGTCCATAAAAACTCCATATGGTGTCACTTCTCAACTAAGTGAGTTTCAAATAAATGACCTATTATCAATGATTATCTTTGTTTTAGAAAATCAATAAGGAAGGCTGTTATTTACTGCTGAGATTATTGGTGTAATAGACATTATGTCTTGGGGACTTTAAATTTCTAACTAAGATTTAATCATAGGAATTATAGAAAATGCGTTGATTAAATGAAATGAATCAAGTTTTATATGTGGGTTTTAAATTTATTCTTTTATTATCCTGTGCCAAACGAAGTGAAGGGAAGGATATTGAATATGGCCTCCGTCCTTAAGTCCTGGGTTTTTCAAACCTCATAATTCAATTTTCAAGATATATAGTAGTTGTGCTTTTTGCTTATAAGAAATAATCATTTTTGTATTTTCGTCGAGTAAATTTGAGGCGGTGATTTCCCACATGGTTGTTATTTATTATTCTTAACTCTTAAGTATTTTTTTCACTTGATAGATAGTTGGTTCTATCCAAACAACTAGGTGCTTTAAGGCAAAATTTCAACACTTAATAACCGATAACCAGTAGAACTGGGTGGTTGGTTGAGAATGGTAAATGAATTTAAGTTTCTTAATATTGAACACAACTCGAAATATGTTAACTTTGTTTTACTCACTTGGCGCGTATGAGCAGGTGGGTGGCTTTAGATCTATCTCTGGGTTGTTTGTTTGGATACAAGTGTTGAAATTTTGCGACTGTCCCTTACTTTCAACATGGACCTTATATTATAAGGTCCATGTTTTCACATTGAAATTTGGTTGTACATTGTTGTCCCTCATCCATCAGTCACTCTGTCTACAATTCCTTAAATATGTATACATTGATAACATTAGTAAGATGAATACTATTGATTTTACCTATTTGTGATAATTACTTTCACAATTGTTGCCCTTGATTACTTTGTAAAAGATGGTGGATGCTCTGGAGGCTATAGTTATCATGCAATTGACTGTAACTTTATATGCAGTATTTATGTGCATGATGTCATGAAACCTATTGGCTTTTAACAATTTCCAATAATTACTGTCATATAGTTACCATCTGCTTCACTCCAAATTTAAATGCTAGGTTTATTTTTACGAAACATGAAAGGTTATTGAATTTCAACATTTTCCAATGGTTACTTTCAGAGAATTGAACCAAATCCTTGCAAGTACCCAAGAAATTATAGTTACATCTGATTGGGCTTAATTTGTATGCAATGTTTCAGTTGAAAAGATGAGGAAGCCGGTTCATTATTAATAGTTTCTGAACATTACTCTCACAATTATTGTTGTTATTTACTTTGAATATTGTTTTTATACACCCACATTGAAATGTGGTCGTATATTGTCGTCGCCCCCATCCGTCCGTCCGCCCGGCGGGCGGTCCAGCGTCCACAAGCAATTGTGGCTAAAGTTAATATTCGATTGACTTTAAATTTATACACAGTGTTTAAGGTCATGAGACGAAAAAGACTATTGTTTTTCAGCGATTTCCGATAATAACCACCAGAGTTATGGCCCTTGATCACTTCATAAAATCTTGTGGACGCTCTAGAGGCCAAAGTTAATATCCAATTGACTTTAAATTGATACACAGTCTTTAAGGTCATACGACAAAGAAGCCGATTAATTTTCAGTGACTTCAAATAATTACTTCCAGAGTTATCGTCCTTGATCACTTCAAAAAACCTTGTGACACTATAGAGGCCAAACTTATCATCTGATTGACTTCAGATTGATACACAGAGTTTAAGGTGTTGAAACGAATAAGTATTTTGATTTTCAATTAGTTTTGATAACTGAACAGCTAAATCCATGATATTAAATGTTCCGAATGCTAATAAAACTTTATAAAAATCAAACAAATTCTAATGATTTTCTGATAATTACATAATGAGTTGTTACTCTTAATCAGATTTTAGTGTATTACAAATGTCTCATTCCCCCAAAAAGTAAAGATATGCGACAACCCTTGTTGACTGCCTGGACGATTTAACTGCTGTGGGCGTATGTTTCGTTGCCTGGCAACCCTTCTTTGGCTGAAGTTTTCAGATGACTGAGGAGCTAATTTGTTTATTTTAGTGTTAGGACGATACCTGTTTAATTGTAAAATCACATATTACTGTTATTTAAATTCCCTAAGTTATGTATGTATGAATCACAAAATGACAACCGGTATAGACTGCTGGGACAATATAGCATATTTTGTTGCCTGGCTGTTTATCATGTAATTTCAGTAACCACTATTATTATTTTAAGCACTAAAATTATGAAAAATTGAAATATAAATCATATATCTTTTAAATCGCTATTATTTATTGTCTGTAATGGACAATGGGTAATTGTTAATGGCGTCTACTGGTAATGGAAGTCTTAAATGAGTATTTTATGTACACCAAAATTGAATGCAAGATTTTGAAAACTTCCACATCATTCTAAAATGGCAGTGAATCACAAATAGTCCCATCAAAACTTCCTTGGATACACCCCTAGTCTAAGATTGGTTTGGTTACTTAGCAACAGAATAAATTGTAGATGTCACAAGTGTAACCACCCAAGAGCCATTTTATCAAAGATTTTGGCAGCAGACTGTATGTAGAGTAGCTTGTGTGCTGTATAGAGGAACCAAGGAGGTTGTATGACTCATACAGACCAATACATCTAACCCATGTTACAGTGTACATATACATATCACCATAGTTATTGTAGCACATAATTTAGTTATATTATAAGATACATACACACACAGCTTTATTAATCACAGGCACAACTGAATGTATGACCTAGCTGCTATTATCCTAAATAGACAGGTCTCTACCAGTGGTAGCAATAATTAATTCTATGTATAGACCACTCGACAACTTAACACCAGTTTAATCACAATCTCATTGGAATCACATTTTTGATCAGCAGTTGAGTAAGTTAACGCCATCAATCGGCAGAAATATTTGCAACTTTTCTGCTGGCTAATTAGAGTAACTGGTCTGCTGACTTTTGGTCTGTTTGAACGTGGTATTAATATTTCTATCCTGGGACATAAGATTGATAGCCTGAAGGCTGTAAGCAGTACACAGAAAGAGGGCTGTCTATTACCATTGTGTTCAACAGTTATGCTACCACTTGTTGGAATAATTTAGTTCAACCACTTTTAAAAGCCAGCCAACAGTTTTGGAACTTGGACTAGAAGGTGTGTGTGTGTATCTAATCCATTTATATAGATATTTGAGTTGTATTCATTATTTCAAGATTAATCTGGTAAGTTGATTAATTGTTTCTCATGTAAATATATAGTGGTTTTAAAATAAGTCACTTGGAACATGGTTTCTGATCTTAAAGCTACAAAGATCAATTATTGGGTTTAATTTCTGTTGATCACAACTAGGTCATTTCAGGACTGGCATTTAGTCATCCATCTTTATTCTGTTTATGTGCATTAACACTAGATTCCTTAGCATTGGGAAGCAACTGAGATAGAATTATGTGAAAGAATTAAAATTTGGATATTTTGCAAAGATGTGATTTGTAGTACCCTCTCCCCCAAAATTTTAAGCAACATGAACTCATTAATGATAGCACTTGGGAGATATCTTATCTGTTGTTGTTCAATTTCTAAAGTCCATAGATTCTAAGAATTTTTTAGACATAGAACCAAAAGTAACCAAACAAATGATTTTTTGGGCCCCTTGCGGCCTTGCCCTAGCTGATCATCACCCTCCCACCCACGCCCGTAGACTTGAATATAATAAATTGTTTTGTGATTATATATGTATAATATCTGCTCAAACTGTTACATCAGTTGCTGCATGTACATGATTACTTAAACAGAGTATAACAAGTAGTAAATCTAACATACATATATGAATGAAGGATGGACTTATGAATGAGTATTAAATGGCATGTTGATGATGATGAGATGAATAGATCTATGAACCTGCGTAATGGCAAATGGGCTAAAAATCCAAGGAGAGGGGGGGGGGGTGTAATAATGCCCAATATCTTAAAAAAGGCAGATGTGTGGTTGGGCAAAGGCCTTGACTGAAGGCAAAATCCAAAAAGCAAATAATCCTCCACTGGTCAGAGTACAGAAAATGTGTCCATTTGGGGTTGGTTCCACTTCCTCCTATTCCAAATATTCCTAGATCCACTCATACACAGCTCCAAGGGGAGATTCTTTCTTGTGATGTCTTGTTAATTAACAAGAGAACAAAGACAGATCTGGTTATGTTAATTAATATTAACAAAAAGGTGAATCATTTATTACTATTCTATAGAAATGGATTTCTTATTTTAGTTCCAGGGTACAATCATCCTTCTTTTTGATGGCTATAGTTTTCTTGAAACTCTGATGGGCATATGAATGTAGCAGTATTTGTGAATTATGACATGAGTTAGTTGATACAATAAAATTCAGAATGTAAATTGCTTTTAAATAATATGCTGGCTACATTGCATTGTGTAATGTGGTTAGTGGTGCAATAAAATGCTAGTGGTGCTATTATATAACAATTCCTACATCCTGACCTATCTAACATTCTTCAATGAATGTCTGTTATTCAAATGAAACATGCATGGATCTTTATTTTGTTAAAGGGTGTTGACAAAATTTCATATGTTATGCAATTCTTATGCAATTCTTGAACTTTATTTCTGAACTTTATGTGAGACACAATTTACAAGCTAAGAAAGTCGTAGTTGGAGGTTGTCTATAAAGAGATTACTGAGTGGTCAGGTACTTAGATGTTGGATTTGTTGTCTTGCAGGGACTGGTATCATTTAGTAAGTGACCTTATCTTCTGAAATCCAAGTCCATTTATTGATTTGATAGGTTTTATACACAGCATATGCTGATTCTTTCAAGAACATGACACACCGCTTCTCATTTTAGAAAGTCACATAGTGAGTCCAGAATTATTCAAAGTCATAACAATAAAAAGCCTACTGAGTTCCAACTATTTCTGATGATTATGAATGCTCTGATATTCTTGAAATTTATATGCATTGTTGAGGTTAGTGAAATGGAAAATCTTATCCAAATTCTTAATTGCTTCTTGAGTTATGACCTTCCTCCACTTTGTAAAATCTTATGAATGCTTTATTGATAAGGATTATCATCTGATCTGCTTGATATGATTTTTTGACACTATTGAATTGAAGAATCCTATCGGATTTCAACCATTTTACACCTTGATTATTTCATAGAATGTTGTCAAAGCACTAATAATATTGATGTTATACAGCATATGTTTTATTGTTTGGCAACCTTTCTTGTGATCGCAGAAATGTAATGGGAGGTTTGTAATGTTGTCATTGGTGGAAAAGACTTGTCTGCAGTTGTTGGCATGTTTTGGGGAATTTTTATGAATTATCTCTTATGAGATGAATGCTTGCTGTAGGAGGAGGTTTGAATGGAGTTAATTTTTTCTGCACGCTTTTCAATTATCAAAAAGGAAATTGTGAGGTTGTTAGAAATGAAGTGGTACCCCCAGGGCATTAAGATTGGTACTGTAGGGGAATGCAAGTTCATCTTGGAATATACACAGTTAAATGAAGGACCGTTAATTTCTAACAGCTGTTCATCATGATAGTTTATCATAAAAACATAGTGTTGGTTATTACTAAGGAGCTATTTTTGGCCTCTGTTGTGGAATTTTTAAATAGATTAGAACTGAAGGACTTAAAATAAACATGAAGGATGTTTGGTATGCCATATTAAGGCTATGTTCATATAAATCTGTTTGATTATTTTAACTGCGCTTTTTTCATGCAGATAATTTGCATTCACATTACAGAATGAAATACAATAAATTATGAAAACATAAAAAGTAAAATTGGGTTTGGGTAAAAACTGAAAGTCAACATATTATCTTCCATGTTAAAGGGCTTGTTGCATTTCACAATATATTGTACAATATATTCATTGAACTTGAACTTTCAACTGAATGGAAAGTATTTTTGAGAGCTGTACAAATTCCTAATCATTGTCTGCACAAAAACCTGCAATACATTAATTATACTAACATCAGTTTTAAAGTGTTGTGAAATCCACAAATAAAAAATTAGATAAATTAGTAAGATAGTATGTAAATGATCATATTCCTGCGCAGTGTTTCGTTTGATTAGAACTAATCCACTTCACACTGCTATTTTGAGTGAACATTGTTGTGCTAAATTATTATTGGTCAGTAGTGCCATTACCAACCAATGACCTACATTGTAACAAACAATATCGGGGTTAACCAGACCTCAAAATATGTTACTGCAATGTATCTAGTGACAATCGCGACTTGTTTACGTCATAACCCGCAAAATTTATTATGCTCGATTATCCAGTGCCAATATGTTTTCTTCGTCGACCATTTTGAAAATTATGCCGAATGCGAGAAGAGAGGAGGGATTTGATTGTTGGACGTTAAAAAGAGACACGCCCCCCCTAATTTCAAGAATATGACTTCTATCCAGCAATGGTAAGAGAGGGATGCATGCTTCTGAGGGGTTATGAATACGCCAAAGTCACATGAGCTGTGCCTTTTCTGACACCTTTTTCTTTGACTATTGTTAAATATATCAATTTAAAGATCTAATGACACCCATATTAAGAGGTTTAAACTTTCTGGAATAAGGTCTCATATTTGCATAACATGAATTAAAAAATAACACGTTTCAAAGTGAATTTATATATTAAAGATTTACTAGTATTCCCTCATGGCTACATGCAGACAAAGTAGGATTTTTTTCCTTGGGAAATCATCAGTAACAAAATGGAGGCACATTGAATATTAAATAGGTAAAAAAAAATCCATTAAGGAAATCGATTAATTACCAAACTTCTTCCCTTGTATGGTGGAAGTATGGAATACCACATCATGGCAAATGATTACAGAGGTGTATTTTAAAACTTAACAATGTTCATAATTGTTTTAGACTGGTGACTGCCATTATTGGTCGGACAGAATTCAGAGCAAAAAATAGAATCACGTAGAATGATTGCCTACTCATCACCCGCATGTTGAATATTGTAGTCATGCTGCTTGGGTTTATATTAAACTATAATGAATAGTCATTAATGTCAGTTTAACATTTACTCTTCATTTGCAATTATTATTCAGATTTAAAGTGGAAATCGGCCATTTTCATAAACCCTGCTTTATCTTGGCCACTATATTAAACAATCCTAAAAGTTTGGAATTGTAAGAAGAATATACACAATTCATCTTTCTTGCATAGACCATAGTAATAATATAAGTCTCAAATTGACCTTATGGAAATTATAACTGCTATGCATCATTTGCATTTTTCATGTATTTAAAAAACATTTCATTGAAAAAATGAAACCAAGATATCATTGGTAGATAATCTCCCAATTTGAATTCACTTTCATTAAAAACCAGCCAATCTGATTATATACAAATCTATATTTTGTTTCATTTTTTTTTTATATTTTGATGGCCTTTTCTACATAAAGATCTGTCTGTTTGTAGTGGAAGTTTGCGTCAGAGCTTATGCAAGTGGCTTTTGTCCCTATGATGTCAGACATTTGATTAGCCAATCAGTGTTGATGTTTCTAGTGGGTTACTCACAGTTTAATGCATCTCACGTCAAAAACTCACTGTAACAACCAAGTTTTAATGGCTAATCCTTCACATCATCCACAATGTGGGTTATATAACAACTCTTCCAGATCCTTGTGTGTAGTAAAGACATGTAAAACAAAATTTTGAACTTTAAAAATCGAAAAGAAAGAGGATCTGTGTTTTCATCAAAATTACCCAACACTTAATTATAAGGTGGTGCTGTCTTGTTCATATTGTCTGCAGAGTAGGGGGGATTACGGTGGCTAAGTGGGTAAGACACTGGCTCGCTAGCCCGGAAAACAGGTGTTGGATACCTGCATTGACCGAGAAAGTTCATCCAGATTTTTTGACATGGTTTCTTCTTGTCAGTGATGCAGGACAGAGGGCCTGACTAGGACAGCTGTCTAGTCCTTTGGATGGGACAAAAACAAGGTCCTGTGTACACATTGACGGACACGTCAAAGATCCCTTGGCAGTTGAAAGCAGGCCCGTAGCCAGCTTGCTGGCTTCGGAGGTGCAGTGAAGTTTTTAGGAGGGGCACACCCGTTACAGTCTACAGTAGGTATTTAAGAGTTAAGGTTGGCAAATTTTCTTTCGGGGGGGCAAAACATTTTTTCAGGGGGGCATTGCCCCCCCTTGCCACCCCCTGGCTACGGGCCTGGTTGAAAGTCGATATAAGAGTAGCCGCAGCACTGCTGCCTGGGCAAAATTTACCTCAAAGCACACTTTATAGTGTATGCCTGTCTTCATTAGCCCAGTTTAGGAGCAGAAAAGTAGGACATTAAATTCATTTCATTTCTGCTGATTGTTGTGGAATTTTCAATTCATCTTATCTGCAAATACTGAATAAAATTGAAACATTTTTGTACTGATAATCCTTTTAAAGTTTAAAGTTGCAACTCTCAGAATACTGCAGTTTTGAAAGGATCCTTTAAATGATGACCATTGACATTATGTATTAAATAATACATGCAAAGTTAATAGATTACAATAGATTAAACAACCAGATTCACCTACATTATATTTGTTGTATAATAGAATAATTTCACTACATTAGCTTAATTATTGCTGATAACTCTTGTAATATGTTTTGATTTACAACATAAATCATTTAACAAAGAAATGCAAGCACCTCACTAATATTAATGTTTGGGAGCACACGTTCACTCAATTTTTTAAGTGAATATTTATTCTGCATGGAACAGCAGATGTCACCAATGTAATATTTAATATGTAATTATACATCGTTCTGTATGTAAAACATAAATATATCTTCAAATATCATTTAGTACTCTCTCAGTGACATCTGGTCAATTATCAAATGTTTGAATTTTAAATTGAAGGACTTACTGCTTAGTAGTCAGTAATATTCTATAGATTGAATTTTTGATAAAAAAAAAAAAGTAAAAAATGCCTGTGATTTTTTTTTTGGTGCTGTAATTAATTTCTTGTGAACAATCTACAGTCTACATTTAGTATCAGATCTATATGTCGTTTACTAACAACTGAATTGAATAAGTCTGTTGAATTTCAGTGATCTGTTTGAAATTTATATATGTACTTAGAATTATTACCCTTGATTATGTCATAAAACCATGTCAATGTGAAAATATATTATATAGTTTAAAGATTCACAAATGTCATGACCAGCTACCTCTTTCAGTATAGAAAAGTCATGGATTCAATGTAACTGACACGAATATCCAATGTCCAAAACCTAGTTGTGACTGAGGATTTTAGAAAATTGATTGAGAGCAATATTGTCCTGATTGAAAACAAACTGTATGTTGATAAATCCACTTAGTAATAAACAATAGATTACTAATTGCTGTTAATTTTATCACCAATCTGACAAACATTAATAACATCTATAGCCTGCTGACCACTGGTCAGAAATCAATTATTCTACATCCTTTAACATGAGATGACCAATGACTGACCACATCAGACATTACTTTAATTGTTATATCGATTCCCTGTCCTGTTTTATTGTTGCAATTTGTCTTGACATTGATAGACCTGATATCATCTTCTATTCATATAGATGATTAAAATAAAATTCACCTCTTTTTTTTATCTCACTCTTATCAGTTACACTGGACAGAGGGCTGAGAGAGAGAGGAATATTGGCATTATCATATCCCTTGACTTGCAATTTGAAATAAGAGTAGACCATAGCGTTGCTCAGGTCAAATTTCCCTTAGAGCACACTGCATGGCATATGTCCATCTTCATTAACCTCGACTGGTAGGACATTAAACCTTATTTCATTTAATTTTCATTTCATATTTTTCTGTGACAAAATCACTTCAGAAGGACTCGTCTCAATACTGTTGATTGCTTTGTTTTGTTGATTTCTGGTAAAACAACACTTCACTTGAAGAATTATGCATCATAGCCATTTAATTTACTAGTTCACTTGAATCATTCAGCTGAAAAGTTCCAAAATGTGTGAATGTTATTGATGTATTGTGTAGCCGTATGTCTAGAAAAGGAGAAAACCAATCATAAATAAATTTATGTTTCTTGTAGGTGTAGTCATTCCCGTAATGATTAACATCCCAAATGCATCATTTGTTGATATGACCTGCCGAATCTTGAGTCCGTGAAAATATATTGTTTTCCTTAGTAACAACTTGCAATAGCAATGGGGGCAGCCGCACATCTGCTGTCAATAATATATCATAAACATGATTTTGATCCCAAATTTGAACATGACAAGGAGTAGGGTCACGAGCCCAACCTCATAGGTTCTGTCCCGGTACTCCTGTTTCTTCCCACTGGCTGATCACTAAACCCAGGACAGTTATTGAAATTAAATTGTACCATATGAATGGTGCTAAAACCCCATCTCTCTCGAGCTCTCTTCTGTTCAATATTTCTAATAATTGAACTAATCTAGACCTACCCCTAGAATTGTAGACAACTATGTCAATAATGTCAGAGGGTTATTTGAGGTCCAGATATCTTGTTGCAAAATGTCACCAAGTGTCAATAGAAAGGTTTCACTGCCAAATCTGGGTGTCAGGCCAAAGACCTTTGAACTGTGACCTTTGACAGGTCAGCAACAATCTTTAAGTCCTTACTTAAACAAATAGCTATTTTGGTATAGGTTACCAAGTGACCAAAGTAACCCACTGCTCAGATATAGGGGTAACTTTGTAAGCTGATGTAATTATGTTAAATATGTTAGCTGTGTCGAGCAACACGTGGACACAAAAATATTTAGTTGACACAAGAAAATAGAAGCTTACGACAAGTAATTAACTCAGACTTGTTGATATTTACCAAATCACATAATAACCAGCAGCTTTAATGCAATGTCCTTTAGCAGGATGGATGGTACTATATTACATGGATGAAGATATTTACATCTCATGTTTTGAGAGCATCTTCAACATAAATATATTATAAAAATTATTGTCCAATTACATACAATCTTTAACATTTTATGGTAATAAATGGATTATCCAATGGCATCAATTTTCTTTGATTTCCTGATTGTACATTGGTGTGCTCCTTGGATCAAAGGTCTGTCACTGGGTCAATTGGCATGGTTATGATCCCACACTTGTGACTAGAAGTTGGTCATCTTCAATAGAAGGCTTGATCTTGCTTTAAAAGCCTCACATTTTATTAAGGCCTTCACAAAATACCCTGCATTTTAAACCTAATTTCTCTCCGTTTGCAAATAAGGTAAAAATAAACCGATGGAAGAGTTTAATTTTCCAAATTTTCTTGGTAGTCATCCAAGTAGAGATATTTATTTATAACTTGCTGAAATTGTTTTAGTCAAAACTCAAAGGTTTAGTTTGCTTAAGAGAGGGTCAAATCTCCTGGTTAACTTGAATATGCTAGATGAATTATGCTATTGATAAAAACAAGCTTTAGATGACTGCATAAAATCCTGCATTGGTTAAATTTACTTTGAATTCTCTTTATTGCAGTTAGGTTTTTGATTTTGTTTTTATGTTTACAAACTATTTGTGACCTGCTTTAACTGTGTAATACTAGAAATAAATGAAGAGATGATAGATAACTACATGCAGCTTCAAAAACCAGTTTTACAAGATGTCCAGATGTGTTTCAAAAGATATAAAGAATCCTTGTATTTTGTAATCTAGCTAATAAATTTATAAATGATGAGGGTTTTTTTTAAAATGTGATTGGAGTTGTTTATCTGACGGGATGTACTCCATGATAAGAAGTTAGCTTTATGATTGTTAAAGCCTGTAATGTGAAGAGCAGAAATTTGGTAAAAGAAGTTATTCATATTCCTGCCTAACCAAAAGATTTATGACACCTAGAAGATAAGACTGGATGTTTATATCTACTTATCCCATGTTTATTTTTATTTATTTATCAGCAGAGTCAGATACGAAGAGGGTAATTTCAAGTTGAAATCTTCCATGAAGACGTTTAGGATTGATATTTTTGTTTTTAAATCTGGCTACTGTCATTGACATGATGTAAAACAGTCCTCCATGCGTATCTCAGTTCTTCCACCTGGAATGCAGTGTAATGTATTAATCTTAAGAAGTAATTGCTGGTTGATTACTCAGATTAGGGCTATTAATAATAGTATAATGCTTGAATATAACTAAGTCTAGAAACAGTTATTTAATGATCAGTACAGATCTTATAAACAAGAACTAAACCATAAAAACTGATTTTAATCAGATTTATCAATCTATTGATTGTCTCTTTCAAAGACTTTTTTAATAAATCATACAAATTCCCTAACATCCACAAAGAGGGCTCTAGTATTCAATTCCAAGTTGTAATGGACACCCAATAGCAATGTGCTGAGCTTGAATCCCACTTAGGGCTGAGAAAAAGCTAGGAATTATTAAAGTGCCTTGGGCCTATTTCACGAAATTTTAGCTAAGATAAGATCCCAATTTTAGTAATTTTATTGGATAATATTAGATTGATTTTAGTGCTTAGCCAATCAAAATTGGAGTATCTACTAAAATTGGATTTTATCTTAAGTTAAAATTTCGTGAAACAGGGCCCTGATCTGGAGCTGACAATAAAAAGTCTTTCAGATTGACAATCCAAACAAGTATATGTCGGTGGGCATATGGAAAAAGAATTGACATTTGAAATTCCATAAAACCATGGACTTCATAATACATCTATTATAAAGGTCCAATACATCTATTATAAGGTCCATGATTAAACCAGTGTCCTCCTTAGAATTGCACACATGACCATATAAAATAACTATGGTTAATTAGAGATGCCTAGATTCTTTTCCACAATATTTTACAAAACAACTTCTTTTTCTTCAAAGTAATATGGGTCCTTTATTAGTTCATATTATTATTATTATCAGTTCATCACCTGTAACTTATAAACTTTAAATATATATTATATTAGAACAAACAATACAAAAATCTTTACACCAATGAAACTTATGTCTATATGAAATAAGAAAACAATTGAAAATATATACAACGGTGCATGTTACAGCCCTGTAGCAGTCAGTATAAGAAAATATTAAAAAGTTAAAAGTGACAAAGTGTTGGCAATCAAAACATTCTGATAAAATGTGAACTGGCTATATAACTCTCTAGTTCATGATGATGCATCCCCAACAGACATGTAGATCCCTCCCAAGAGGCTGGATTTAATCATAAGGTTATCCTTTTCTCTCTAAAAATCTCTCACTTTTCTTTTACTTCAACCATGTGTGAACAGTATGTAGACATGTACAATGTATCCATTGTTCTAGAATATTTAAGGTTTAGTGGTTGTTATTTACTATCAGTATTTTTTGTCCATGGAGTCATTGCACTTAAAATACATGTCTACTTAGTTGTTAGTCAGCTTTGGGGTCACGGTGGCTAAGTGAATAAGGCGCTGGTTCGCTAGCCTGGAGGTCGGGTGTTCGATCCCTGCATTGGCCGAGAAAGTTCATCTCGATTTTCCGGCGTGATTTCCCCTTGTCAGTGATGCAGAAGGAGGGCCTGACAAGGACAGCTGCCTAGTCATTTGGATGGGACGGAAAAACCGAGGTCCCGTGTACAAATTGAAGTGCATGTAAAAGATCCCTTGGCAGTTGAAATTCGATATAAGAGTAGGCTTTAGCGCTGCTGCCCGGGCAAAATTTCCCTCATAGCCCACTGTATGCCCGTCTTCCATTAGCCCAGCTTAGGTGCAAAAGAGTAGGACGTTAAACCCCATTTCATTTCAGTTAGTCAGCTTCCATTATTGTAGCTTCTACTGACTCAATAACAAATAAATTGGGTTTTTTTTTAACAAAACGTAAACAAAATAGAAATATAGGCTTCATTTATTACTATGGTAACCTGAAACAACAGCTATACATATATAGAAACTTTAACCTGTCAAATTGTCAAGCAAACATTTTATTCAAAGTCTTCCAAAGCAGCATATAGATGACATCCAAAATAGAATGTCTCATAGTGACATGTTAAATGGACAATAATAGATATCACCATTTTGCAATACCCCACCCAAATCTGTCAACTGCCAGATCCAACACATACTTAATGGTAGATATCCCACTCATCCACTAAGGGATATCTTCAGGGATGTATGTAGGATTTTAAAAGTGGGGGTGCGGCAGAGTGGTAGGGCGCCATAGCATCCACGTAAGTGATTTAAGAAAGTTTAGATCAGGGCGCCATTAAAACCTACCGACTGATCAGTACCCGAAGAACATCACTGTGTAATCAATTTTGAAAGATTGTCAAATTATTATTTTGGGGGGGATCAGACAAATATATAACATGTTCTCAAATTTAGAAAACTAATAAATAACATTTATAAAAAAATAGTAATGATCAAGACATAGGAAATGTTTGTATTTTGGCTTTGTATGCTTGTCCAGTTTTATATATGACATTGTAAAAATTTATTCATAATGATAATTCTGCCATGATGAATGAAATATGAATAACCTGCTCATGTCCAGTCATTGCAGAACCATAGGATATTAAACCCCATTCATTTCATTTCATAAACCTACTATAGTATGAAAATTAGATTTGTTCTTTGATAACTCAGAACTGTAAGAAATAAAAGTATGAAAGGGTATATTTATTTAGTAAGCTATGGTACACATGTATCATTTTAAACTCAACCTGTTCATTCAAATACTACAATGAGAATGATTGATGGCACAGATGTAACACTCTATAGTTTCTGTTCTGGTAAAGATATTTGGTACTCTTAATGCTTTCACTATTTGTTTGCAATGAATCAGGAGAGAAAATCAAAGCAGGGTAATTTTCTGGTCAATATTGAGAATAGAATTAATCTATTGTGCTGCTTAAATCTCTAGTAGAAACAAGAGGATTCTATACAGGCATTTGTCAAGGGGGTTGAACATTATCTTTACATTTACCAGGTTTTCTTGTTAAATCACTTTCATTCTGTTCCATATATGAATTATATATAATGATAAACAAGTTAAATAAAATCTATTAAAGAAGTTGCATAACTTTTTAAGTTACTGATGATACTTGTAAATTTATATGTTTAGAAAATCCTTCCTGACTTTAACTCCTCAGATTTATATACCTTATTTCTGTCTTATTTTCAAATACCAGGTAACTTGCTTCTCAGGCAAGGTCTACTGATAGAAATATAACCTGGTATTAATGTCATCAGGGACATCAGGCCATGGAGAATGATGACAGTCCATCGAGTAAAGCACAGTATGGCCTTTTTAAGTTGACTGCTTGGAGATTACTGTTTGTTGACACTAAGACTATATCAGGCATGTGGCAATACCTGCTTTTACTGCTCTACGTTCATTAAACAAACATCGTCTAGAGTCTATATTAGGGTTGCCACATTTACACACAATGTTAACGTAATGGGCAATTCCACGCCAAAGTATACAATTAGGTGAAAAATTTAATTAGTTGATAAGTGGACAAAAATAGTGTTTTATGGTGAGAAATAATCTATATTTTGAAGACAAACTCAAATTTTGGTGGAAATTGTTCCCAATTTTTTTTTATTTGGTCTTTTGTCGAGGTGTATGTTGTAAATGTTGAATTTATAATTTTTATGTATTTCTTACTTTGTGTTTGTTGGATAATTCTGAGCATAATGAATGATTTGGCATTAGTTATCTGACAATGTATATAAACATGATATTTATACATTAAAATATGAAAATAACATATTTTCGTGCAAGTAATCAACATTGAAAAATATCGCTATGAGAATGTACGTCCGTTACCAAATATTCACATTTTTTTCTCTCTCATTCATATTTATGAATGGAATTGTTTATAATTTCATATCTAAAGCTAATATAACCCATTCTTATTATAATGACCGAAAATAGAAAAGATTTGCAAAAATTCTCAGAATAACTTGGGTTTTCGTACATGTACGTCCGTTACTTTTTACGATATTTCATGTTATCAAATATTTACATTTTATCTCTCTCATTTATATTTATTTATGGAACTGTTCAAAAACTCATATATAAAGCGAACATCACCCATTCTTGATATTATGACTGTAAAATGAAAACATTTTGACCAAATTTTCTAAATCATTTGGGGTTTCATAGATGTATGCACGTCCGTTACTAAAATTTTAGGGTAAAAATGTACGTCCGTTACCAAAATTTTAAGGTTGCAATATTCTATGTAAGGAGTAATGTTCATAGGAAAGTAACTGCTCCATTAATTCAAATGAGTTAATAATAAGTATTATCTATCAGTCCCATTACTTGAAAGTTTACATATCTCATGTAATGGGTTAGCAATTTGCACTCATACGTCCGTTACCAGAAAATATGTACGTCCGTTACCACAATAATTTCTAATTTACTAGATTACAAGAATGCAAATGTGAGAAGTGATCATACAGATCACATCTAGTATTAGTGCCCTTTCTTACATGGATAAAAACTGTCGAATTCCACAGGACAATTCACAGAGTTTTACAACTATGTTCTTGCAGGTAAATCATGGTGTTCATTTCTGTACGTCCGTTACCTATACTTTGAGGGGTCAATATTTATTTCTGGTGTTCAGGAATAAATAAAATCATATGTCAATTAATACTTGAAATATATGTCTTTAATACTATATAAAACCCAAACAGTTAATTATTCATGGTTAGATAATATTGGAAGTATTTAAAATATAACGAGTGCGAAACGTACGTCCGTTACCGTGGAATTGCCCATATGCAGCATTCATATTTCGAAAACTTTCAGAAATCAATTCATTGGAGTCCCCATGGATACTTTATTTCCCTCCACTTACTTATTAAACAGTCATTAGATAGGTTGATACATACTGACATGATGTAACATAGATTCAGAACTTAAAAAAAAACAATCAATAAAGATGCTATGAATGGTTAAATTTAAAATCCTTCCCCCCTCTCAAAAAAACATTGTTGAAATATTTTCATTACCTTGTACTTTAAGTTGTCTTAATTCAACCTAGACAAGAGAATTTCACAAATGCACAAATACAAAAACTGTTCTCTGGTATTGCTATGGGAAGTTAAATAGCCCCATGTTACATGTTCAGTGAAACAGAAAACATGCCAAGTATAAATCATGGTGTGAGTTCACTTTATCGTTCATATATGTTTTCAAATATATTTTGGGGGGTTGGGATAGCCTAGTGGTTAAGAGTGACCTCTAGCTTGCCGGTCACCTCTGGCTTGCGGCTGTGGTTTGGATCCCTTGTGTGAGCGTATGTGGCATGGAGATAGGGTGCCTTCTCAATCTGGTGGGTTTCCTCCAGGCACTCTGGTTTCCTCCCACTGCTAAAGACCCCTACGCGCAAGCAAATTATTGAAATAAAATTTAAAAACCATATATGTTAGTCCTGAAATGACCTAAACCCCATTTCTCTCTCTCAAATGTATTTTTACTGATTTCAAAAGTTTAACACTTATGATAATTTGAAGGAAGTCTGTTTATTAAACTTACAGATATTGATTTCTAGAATATTTTAGACGGATAATTTGCTTTATGTTCAGCCAGTAGAATGGGCAACGTCAAAAATTCTTTTCCTAGTACAGATACATCAGTTGTTCTGAAACAACATAATCCAAATTTTCTTTTTGTAATAACCTGTTATGGATGTGTTCATGATAGTGTCAAGGTCGTATCAAACTCAGTTTAACTGGAGCTGACTTCTGCCTCTTATTTGGTTCAATGGTATTTTTGTCTGTCTCTCCTCTACCTTTGGTTAAACAAATATTTTACAATCGGTATCTTGTGTTTAACCGACTATCTTGCGGCTTTCTTTAACTTGATTTTTCCCGTTTGATTGCTGTCAGTAATTTTGTTAGTTTAAAGCAAACCTGGTCGTATGCGGTTTCCTAGTCCTCATGTGACAAGAGTCAAAATTGCTGTCGCCTTTAACTTTTCAACTTGTGTGATTTGGGGAATAGTTCACCGTCTGTGAATTTGAAATTCCTTATTAGATTTAGTTACGCTGAATATTTGAACATTTCACTTGGTGATGTAAAACATTGCTTGGGAATTTAATAGGAGACACAGCCATTTTGATAAAGGGTCTTTAATTTCTTAAGATTGTATAATTAAATGAGATTGCCCTCACCTGGCTTGGAGGAGAAGCTTATCACCATTCTAAAGGAGTTTATATATAGTTGAAATCTTTTATTCAACCATCTCTTAAACCATCTTGTCAACTCGTCTAACGCTGTAATTTTAAGGTGGGTGTCAGGTTGGACTCGTTGAATTGAATACTAAAAGATAGTTGATGTGGATCCCACCTGTGATGTGAGATACAGTACATGAGATACAGTAGATATTATCAATTCATCATAGAAAGAATAATAGAAGTGATCTTGGAATTGTTAATGTACTTTGGAAATTATTTGATTATATTTCATTAAGAGGATTTAACCTGAGCAGTGACAGTAAACGTGTTTATATTTCCAATGTAGACTCATGTACGTATAGTGAATGTTTGTTTAAGAGAAACTGTACCCGTTATTGAGTTTAAGTGATTGTGCGCGTTTGTTGGTTGACGACTAGAGTTGACACAGCCTACTGTCTAGTTATACATACCTACCATTTATAGTTTTACCTGGTTGCTGACTAGAACTTATATATCACCTGTAGATATATATATATTACTTACCTATTGTCTATATATTCTTATATAACCAACACCATCATTCATGTATCAGGGAGCACTTTTAGGACAAGCACTCATCAATTACAGCACACTGGTAAGCTTGTTCTTTATTTCGATTATTAAATAAATTGCTACTATATTTTGTTAAGGCCAAGGTTTCCATTTAGTTACAGGGTGGGATAAAGTTACAGCGTTTTAAGTTGAGATCTTCGAATAAGTTTTCTATTTTAATGTTTTGCAAAATAGCTTTTTAAATAAAGTTTTGATAATCAAAAAAATTAATTCTGAGAAAATTATTTCAAGTTGTACCTTCTTAACCCATATAAGTTTGTAAGTATTTTTGGTAATATCTTGTAATATTAAATGTTGAAAAGGCTTTGAATGAGAATATAAAAAAAACATGTCACTTATAAATTATGAATTGAATAATGCATCACAAGATGTGAAGAATTAAATGGGCTGAATACTTCATAATTTAGAATGAAACTATTTAATAAATTAACTATAGTGATGACAGTTTTGGGTTGCATTGTGAATTAATTTCTAATGGTATTTCCTCATTTACATTTTCTGTCTGTTTTTCGCTATTTTCGTGTGGTTTGTTTGATGAAGTTTATTTATGCCTTTAAAAACATTTCCTGTTTAGTACACACAGGGTTACTATTGTAAATTCCCTACAACATCAATATATAGGAAGCTTTTCAATTATAAAATTATATTGAATTGTTTTGGATAATTATGTAGTTTCATTGTATCAAGCTAGAAAATTATTAACTATTTATCCGTTTTATATAATTTCTTAGAAAGGTTTTAGTTTTCTTTAAAGATTATAGATTTCCCTAGAGTTAATTAGTGTTCTCTGCTGACAGACCATGACTTGAGTGTTACACTGAGCTACAGAAGTGTTATTGTTCTGCTGATGTGAATCGTGTTGGCGCCAATGCTTGCAAATATTCTTCACTTTTGATTAAAAGAATGATTCAGATTTCATGTATAGACATTTGTTTGTGACAGATACTGGTAGAAGTTAAGGAATAACTGGTCTTTTCATTAAAAGAAGTAAATTCACTTTCGCTTATGTGAAAAATCAGGCTACAACATTATACTGTATATAGTTATAAGTAGAATTAGTCTTCATTCATCAACAAGTTCGAGTAACAAAATTAATGTGGTTATACAGATATGTAGTGATTCATTACATCATAACCATGACTTATATGATAATGGCCAAACTATTTAAGACTTGAAACAAGTAACTACCCCCTAGCTAGTTGACAAGTAACAAATTACCAGTCCACAATAACTGTCTGACAGATTACTGACTTAGAAATTATCATATAAATTTGCAGGGTAATAAATTACCACTGCGTCCATCACAATATGTAAAAGTACAGTTTACTTGTACCCCCCCCCCTCCAAGATAATCAGTTAGACCAGCAACTAACAGTCCTAAAATTGAATTCAAGTGGAAGAATAATAACTTGAGTCAGGATGTGTATATACGCCTTGTATAGTAACATTTTATCAATATTGTTAGATTTTATCTTACTTCAAAGCAACAAGAAGTGACTTGTTGACATGTAATGACATTATATACCATAGTGTATTCATTACAACATAACAAATTTTGTGTATTAATAACAATGTAACAAGTTTTGTGGACTAATTACAACATAATAATTTATTGTTGATCAATTACAACACAAATTATTGTGGACTAATTACAACAAATTTTTTATGGACTAATTGCTGCACAACAAATTTTGCAGACAAATTATCACATAAAGAAGTACTGTAAATAATGAATAAATGTTAACTAAGTACTGTACATCAATTATTAAAATCAATATTAACTAATTGCAAAAAGAAACACAAATGACTCCATGTAGATTAAAAATTGCAAATATAACTAAATGCTGTTTATTACAATCAAACTTTAGATTTATTTATTTGTTGAATTAACTGCTAAATAATGCCAAACACATTGCTTTGTGATCTGTCAGTAAAATTAGTTTAAATCATGCTTTTGTAAATTTTGCTGCTTAATTCCTTCAAACGTAATGAATTGATTTGGAAAGATGTTTTTCTGATGTTCTCACTGATTGCCATCACTTGCAAATGTTTCAATCATCCCCAGAAATTGAATCATTGAAGTCATTTGTTCTTTTTATGCAGCATCCTTTGAAATCCTAATAAAACTAATAGCCCCAGTGGATTCCTATTTAACAGTCTGGATAACCTAATCTTTAAAAAGTGCAACAAGTTATTAAGCTGATCTATTTTAAGCTATTGATTTGATAGCACAACCAGTTAACAGGCTGGATAATCAAAGAGCAACAAGTGTTGTTGTATGAATGGAAGTGATCAGTCATTGCTGTCTGATAAAACTTGATAGGCCTACGTACATTACTGATTACTTCCACCAAAAAGCCAAAAACTTCTCTCTCATTTCTTAGTTGTAAGATGAGTCATACCTCCCTTATATTATCCACTGCACCATTAAAACAAATAATAACTGGCACATTTTACTAGTTATCATCTCTCTGGGGCTTTCAACTTCCATTTGTCTTCATTCTCCAACTTGGTATTCCCTGACAAACATTAAAACTAGAATAAGCCATTATCTTTCTTGCTATACATCCAGTTCGAACATCATCTCGCCTCATTTCAATATCACTTGATTTCTGCGATGCACAGATTCCCTCTGATGAATTTTGCTCGTTTTCTTATTGATTAGATCTATTCAACTTCCTCCGCAAAGATTTTCTGATTTCGTTAAAAAGATTTGTGGAATAATTTTTTTTTATTTGATTATAGCTGATTTGCCCATGTTGGAAATTATCTATGATTGTATATTGTATGTCTGCTTGTATTTTATGGTCCAAGAGTCCCAAGGAAATAGAGGTGATGTTTGATTAAATCGAATTAAAGAAGAAACATTTTTAATAAAGTTTGTGTCAAGATGATCTTGATAGTTTTATATTGAACTCGCATGGTTAGAAATTATCAATGTGATTCTGGCTGATAATTTTGAGGGAATGTGCAGGTGGTCGGTCTTTAAAGAGATAAAAAAAAAGACATAAAAATTTAAAATTGTGTACAGTTAATTTTTGTCGCATTTGACAGAAAAATAGGTCTCAAAGTTTGTTGTATGATGTGTCAGAATTTGCTGGTATTTGAGCTGTGAATTGATATTCAGAAAATGTGGTCACTTAGCAGCAAAATAAAGCAATGGGAACTTTTCAAATCATGTAAAGAAACAATCCTATAAATGGTAAAATGCAGATTAGCTTTTACCAAAATGCCTTCATGGGCTTTCTCAAAAGTCATTCTAAAATGATTCACAAATGCAGCCTTTTGATTGGTTCCCAAATAAAACCTATGTATTGGGATTTTAACTCTCATCCAATGAAAAGGCTGTTTCCTTTTAAACATTTTAGAGAATAAGCCCAAAATAATTTTATTCTCTAGCACGGTAAAAGTCATATTCAATTTATATTAAATATTAAAAACAGTCTCAGCATAATTTGATAAGTTACTTAGCCATATTAATTATACTCTCTTACTGTTTTAAATAAAAGATATATATATTATTAGATATTTTGAGATAATTGATTAAAACATGTTGATAACAAAAGGTAATCAATAGATTGAATGATAAAAAACAGTTTTACATCAAGTTTTATGTTTATTTGTCTGTTGACTAGAAAGATTGACTTGTGTGCTTTGCTGTTAGCTATAATCTTTATAATAATACAAATTAATAGAAGTGTATTTAGGTCATATTTTCATCTATTTGTTCATTTACACTGAATTTTATAAAGAATAAATTTTGTTTTTTTAACATTTAACCACAATGGCACGTATATGTTGTTTGATTATATGGATGGAAACATTTCTGTGTAACTTCTGCCTTGCGTGACCTGCCCATGTACTATTGGGTTCGCGATATACATTTCAACTTTTTTGTAATTAGTAAACCAATTGACCCAACTCTATCCATTTCGATGTCTGATAATATTTTCTCAACGAATAAAGGAGAAATTTATTAGATCTGATATCCTGCAGTACAATGACAAATTATGAAACCAGCCATTCTAACATCGCCTTTATGGCCTTGTTTTAAGTAGCCATGTTGTTGAGTTGATTTGATCCAGACTAAAAGACCATCAAGCACAGCCATAATAATTCATCAATCAATTAAACCTGGGCTTAGTTTGAGTTCATCCCAGCAGCTTGATGGTAGTTTGCGTGACTATTCTATCTTATTCAATATTGGTCTGTTGACCGGCTGATACTTGACTTGTGTCGACTGTCGTGGAGGGATTTAGGGATCTGTCAAGCTGAAAGTAGATTGTAATAAATCCGAACAATCATTTTGAACAATCCATATCACTATCATCAGGTGATTTGTTGTTGATTGAACTGACTGATTGGTGCTGCCTGCTCATTTTATTACAGTTAGCCATTTTTGTTTTCTGGGCTTTGTGTTATCCTTGTTGTGTTGGTTAATATTATTAACCACAAACAATTAATTAACTGCGGCCTAAGGTACAAATTAATCTATTAATAAAAATAGGAAAAATAGAGGTTGAACAACAACCCTCCCTTAAAAGAGGCTGGACAGGCAGGTAGACTGTGTAGCTTCTGGATAATACAGTGATGCTGGCGGAGAATGATAAGATTCAGTTATATTATTCAGTTTAATAAAACTACCTGATTTAAATGGTATTGGAATGAACAGATACGTATACTGCCTGTAAATTCAACAGTCAAAGTATCTTTGTTCTATCTTGTCAAAACAGAAGTTTATCATGGCCAGGGAGCAAGGACTCTTGAAAAGCTGTAGGCATATTAATATAGTATTCAGGTAGAATGTCCTAAGTTCATGTCATCAGGATTTTTCATGCGTGTTTATTAGGGCTGCAATGATTTATTGTTGAATGGGGATGTTTTAATAATCCACGATGCACAATACAATCAATGTCTGTTCACGATTCGTTATCCAAATAAAAAATTCACAAAAATAGACTAATATTCCTTTAAATGGGTAAATAAGTCCATGAGCAAAATAACGTTTTTACTTCCAGCAAGTGTTCAGGTATTTTCGAGTGTTAAGGTGTTTTCGATACTCGAAGTGGCTTATAAGTTGACAGAGAAAACACCACGTTTAAAGTAAACCATAAAAAGGCCTATTTTTAAGATTTATTTCTTTTTACGATATTAATTTTCTGGTAGACTATGAATCGTGATGCGCATTGAATCGTGGCCTGACGTATCGTTGCAGCCCTATTGATTATACGCCCACTACATTAACTTGTCGTTTTATATTTTCATTGCCCCTGTATGTCCGGCTGTTCACATTTTGTTTGTGGTCACTCTACAGGTCACAATTTTTATCCTATTTTGATGAAACTTAAAACATATGTTATTATCCCAAAGATTTCGGTGTCCATTGATATTGGTGCATATCTGACTAACTTCCTGGATTATGACTCCTTGGCCCTGATTGTACGAAAATTGCTAATTTAGCTTGTTCTCTTTTGCAAAATTGTAGGCATATCTTGTAGGGCAACTACTTGTTCTCACTGGAGGTCCCCCTCTTGGATTTACAAGATTTACACAAAATTTCCATGTCTGAACAGCCTACAAAACTCAAAGGTCTAGGATGTAATAATTAGTGAAACAATCATTCTATGCAAGTGACGAAATTTGACACCTATACAGATAGTAAAACAAAACTGGATTTGCATACTCCAGATAATTATGTTAAATACATAGATTATGTGAAATAATTTATTCGAAAATAGATTAATAGACAATGATAAAACAAGCGTATATGTGGGTATGTTTGTAAACTGATCCGACCAACAGCTGTCTATACATATAATAGAAATATATTGATGTCAGCCTTACTGGAAATAGCGTTTATGGTACACTGTAATTGACCATGCTATTCATAATATTAATAGGCAAGTCTTTATGATGTTACGAAAAATCAAGGTCTAACATAAATGAACCATCAACATTTGGAATTCAGTGAAGAATTGCTGTATATGCTTCTGTCCAGGCAAAATATCCATTACCTTTATAAGTACAGAAAAATGTACAACATTAAAATCTATTTCAATTTGTTTCTTAACATCAATGACTAAAATCTTCAACAAAATAAGTTGATTAGCAGATTTCAATCAGTAAGGCTATATCGGATAACAAAAAAATTATACTACATGAATTACAACCAATATTTAGGTGAGAATTGACCTCAAGGACAAATTGTGTGACAGCCCCATTATCCCATGATGGTAAAGTACAAAAAAACATATGATTTGATACGGATAACGAATATAAGGTTTATTGTTATTCATATGTCCAGTGAAAGAAGATTAAAGTCAGTCATTAATTAGCAGTGAAACCTCGTTAAATCTGACATCAACTTATAGAAATCAGACAAGCAGAAACTATTGTCTATTGATAAATGTATTATATATTTGACTGGTGGTGAATCGTCTTATTTTAATAAGCTACAAATTGTTCGACCGGTCAGCTAATTACTAGTAGTCACATACAATATATTTTTATTCTCATGTGAAAGTCAAAATTGACTTTGTTCAAATTAGTAATATATTATCTCCTTTCTGTATTACATGTATTTTAAAACATAATTCTATTTCGGGTAGTTATTTTTTTGGAAAATGACAGTTAACTCTTACAAGATCTGGATGTTGGGATTTGACCCCAAAAAATTTATTGGAATAGTAATTTCAGTCTGAAAAAGTATTTGCTGTTGGAAATTATTTGCATAAAAGCATAAAACAGATCATTGTGCGTTTGTTTGTAATATATTAAGGAAACCGAAGCAAGACTGTGAGAGACAACAATGATGTTACAAACCATCCACAGTATGTGATATCGGACAACATTCTTGTATTAAGCCAACTTGGTGGTTGGTAAAAATAATCCTCTTTTAAAAAGGGCGTCAGTAGTACATGCTGTCCCCGAGGTCAACATCTATATGTCATTTCAGTACTTCCTGACGAATTTCAATGAATTCTCAATTCAACAGACACATGAAGGAAAAAAATGTGTTGCATTTATGAATAATTTATTGTACATATGTAATAAAAAGGCTTTTAACACATTATTGTTGTTTTAAATGTACTTTAATAATTAACGTTGTAAAAAAATATGTGAAAATATAGAGTTGTTTTGAATAGCTAGTTACTAAGAAATGAACATACTAGTAACTATTTATTATTATAAAAGCAAAAATATATATATGATAATAGCATTGGGTCTAGCATATATCCTTTAGTTATTTGTTAAAAGGTTTTTTGAAACCTAATTTAAATTGATATAACTTGTAATGGACTACCATTAGACTTTAAGAAGAACTGAGGAAGTTAAAAATAAACCATGTAAAAGTATGTAAATTAACTATTGGTACCAGATCATTATGACTGAAAGTAGCATTTAATATATATACTGTTTATACAGTTATAAAATGTTGTTGATATATTATAAAATTGAAAATTTAAATACAGAATGGTGTCATATGGGTTAAGTTATGCAAGTATGATATGATGGTATTTTCTAAGGATGTCAACTAAATGTCGTAGAAATTCAGTTATGAACACAGTATATATTGTAAATTCTCAAGTAGTGTGAAGTTAATAAAGGTTTTTTTGTCAAGGCATGTTTGAGGTGTGCAATATATAATAATACCTCCAAAAAAGTCTGATAACAGCTTCACTATAAAACTAAATGCATTCCATATCATTTCCTAACACATCTTACAGGTAAAAAGTATCACCCAATTTGTCTTTGTGTTGTATGTTTATTGTGAAAATAAAAACTGAATGAGCATGTATAGTCGACATCGCCTTGTATGTGGATCAAAAGATGACACCCTTCTCAAAATACCATTGGGTAATTCAGCTTCCACAACTGTGTCAGTGACCTTTGAACCAACTTTCTATAGGAATATGTGCTGATTATGAAACTTTCTAGATTTAAAATCATTGGACCAATATCTTTCATATTTTTGGAGTTTGCACAGCACACAATTTCCTGTCAAGTCATGATCTATAATAAAATGCTCTACATACATAATTTCTGTTGCTTTTTGCCAACTATTTTTAATACAATTCCTCTTCCCAGCCCCTACCTGGATGAAGATGACTATACAGGTAGTGTACTCAGTTGACTTTGTCAACCAGACAATTGATGTTGGCAATCTTCATTACATATGATAACTTAAGTCATAATTAACCAGTGAAAGAACATTACCAACACGTTGGTGATCACCTTTAGATATTAAGTATCCTGTGGCTAGTGTTAGGTTGTTATAGTCTCACAAGTATAGACTGATTTATTTAATTATGTCTACAACACTTGCATTTAATGAATTTGAATCATGAATTGAACTAGCCAGATTAGAATGTACCTCGTTACCATAGCTCAGACTCCATTATGCATTTTTATTTGTTCATTTTTAGTTAGTTGAGGTCTTTTATCAAATTCATGTCTTTTGTTGTTTAAAATTTAACATAAAACATAGAAAATTGGATTAAAACGAAGTACTCTTTGTTAATTTGGAGCAAAATATCAGTAGGTGTCGCCCAGTGATTAAGAGAGTTTTCAGTGGAGGAATCAGTTGATACCATATCTTGATATAGTATCTTCAGTTATATTTGCATAAATAACAGTGACTGTTGTGGCCTGCTTGTATCAAATTTGAAACTTTCGACTTTGATCAATTTTGTTAATTGTCTTTTGATATTCCAGTCTTTACATGAGGAAAGGGGCCATAGATTGGTGATTTGATACTGGTTTCCTTTACTCCATTAACCCATTCACCCGACAGTACAGATCGTTTAACTAGATTGATTTCAACCAAATTTGGTAGTATGGTTGCTTGGGTATTTGGTATTCAGTTATAAAGCTGTTGGATCTCATAAGGTATGGCTTGAGTAGAGTGTGGTGAAGGTACCCCAAAGAAGCTATTATTTCACATGTGTATTACTTTTTAGAGATGCTGTTTAGCCATACAAGACAAATTAAAAGTAGAGAATACTTAAAATCCCTATTCTTATTGATTGTATGAATATAGTCAACAACCAATGCTGAAGAAACCTATAATAATAGTTGTCAATTTTTGTTGCAGAGAGTTGGGCATAAAATTCAAAGTGATTAAAAGTATAAAAATAAAATTTGCTACAGGTTATTGCTAAGACTTTAAGTTATTTAGATTTGTTGGGAAATTTGAATGAATAGGTATTAAGATCATCTGACTCTTTAAGCATGTGTTAAATAATTTAGATGTATGTTTATGTATTTACATGTTGTTTTTTTATTGTTTTTTCAGGTAAGTACCTGTATATGTATGTTTACCTCATCAACAAACAGGTGTTATTATTTATGTACCCTGCCCTCCTGTTATATAATCATCTTAACAAGATAAGTAAAAATAAATTTATTGTTCATGCAGAAGGTGAAAAATGTAAGGCATACACAGTGTATATGCGTCAACCTGTGTGTACATAAAACGAAAGTGTAGATATGGTGATATAGAATTCTGTATCCCTTTTACCCATTCTCGTCTGGGTTTTCTCAGGGTCCTCCAGTTTCCTCCCACTGCTCAAGACTCCTAAGCGCAAGCCAATTATTGAAATAAAATTGAACCAGATTTGTGTCGAGTAGACATTAAAACCCATTTCAGTCTCTCTCTCTTTTACCCAGGAACTAAATATAGACCCACCACATTTTTATATGGACGAATGTTGTTGTTGTTTGTGTCCATCCAAATTTTGTTTCTGGACACTTTACAGGTCACAATCCGATTTTGTTGACCCTTGAAATATATGTATATTATATCCCAAAAATCTCAGTTCCTTTCTGTATTGGACCTTAACTTCATGGATTATAGCCGCTGACTGTACAAATAGTCACGTTTTTAACATGTGGACACTCTAGATGTCACATGTAACTTCCTGTTGATTGTACGAAAAATCTTGTTTTTAGCTTATAGTCTTTATTATAGAGGTCACAATTTTTATCCGATTTTAAAAACCATTTAAATATATTACCATTACACTCTGGATTATGGACCCTGATTGTACGAAAAATCACCACAATGACGATGAGTTTAGAATTACATGAAAATCGGACCAAAACTGCCCGACAAAATGGCCGTTCCCCTGTACGCAAATAGTTAAAAACATGTAATGCCATGGCTGTGGACCCTCTAGAGATCACAATATTTACCCGATATTGATGAAACCTAACATATGTTTATATCCTGGATTATGGCTCCTTATTTTACGAAAAGTCACTTCTTTAGCTTGTTCTCTTTCCATCGCTTGCAAAATGTGGGCATATGCAAAAACAGGTAGTACACAGCGGGGATGGAGAGCACTAAGTAAGAAGCAGAATGTAAATAATGAATTGAGAAATTTGCGGAATAAATATTATGTGACATGCATTCACTGGCTATATCATGAACATTGACAGAATGATTTGCAGATAATTATATGCTTTAGAGATACAAAGTAGCTGAAATTATAAACAAGTATTGTGTGCAAATGGATAGCTGTCTGATGTAAATAATGTGAAAACAAGGTCTGGTTAAATTACAGTAGTATTACCTGTGTAACAATGTTGACCTGAAAAATGACCATCCTCTGTTTGCAGTAGTTTGCACAAAACATTGTATTTATGCAACCAAGTCTTTTTTCAGTTTAAACATGAATGATTTATAGTAGAACAGAAAGTACACAAACAAACAAATGGTTATTGTTGAAACTAGAATGATCTAAAGGCAGGGTGGATTATCTACATGTAATACCTTTATGTTTAACTACTGGTATAATTCTCTATCCACTGTTAATTGAAGAAAATACATTGACACAGCTTTCAAGCAAGCACTGCAACTTCTGTTAACATTGAAATTTATGTTGTTTTTGAACCAAGTTATAAACAATTAATCTGGATATTTGAGACAACACAATTAGATGGTAATAAAAGGAAATACAAGATAATTCTAATTGTAACTTTGATATGTGGTTTTATTCTCACCGATTGACTGTAGTTGAAAGATAAGTTAAAACACTGATATTGGTGTCTACTGGCCACGCATCCTTGTCTATCTTCTATATTATTAAATTATTACAAATTATAGATTACTCAAAACAGGACACCAACAGGACACAGATCTTTGTGTTTTCATTGGAGAAATTTACTTTTACATTCCAGTCTGATTTCTCACCTTGTCAGCAGTGCAAGATGGAATGCCTGGAATGATATGAAAAACCAGGAGGCTCTGTATAAATTTGTAGTGCATGGAAAATATTCCTTCTTTTGCAGTTGGAACATGAAATAAGAGTAGGCTATAGTGCCACTGTCCAGGCAAAATAACCTATATAACACACTGCATGGTGCAGATATGTAAATCTCATTCCATTCTGTTGAAGGGAGCAGCTGCAGCTTTCCCATAAATAAGTTTATACAACAAAGTAAGCCATTTTCTGTGCGAAATAATCTTTTTGTGGCAATAATTAAAGATTTTTGAAGGTTACGTTTCTGCAAGACTAAAGTTATGATGAAATAATATAATTTAATTATAAGAGATAGTGACAGATTGTGTGTAAATATAGCAATTTGTTGAAGTAATTCTCTTTCTGAGTAACAAGCCTATCTATCATATCTTTACTTTATGATGGCAGAATGCAGAAAAAAATGAAAGGAAATGTCCAAGAAATGATACAAATCTGTCTTAAACATTCTAATAAATCAAATATGACTTCGCATAAAATAATTTCGCCCAATGAATGTTGTCAATTATTTTGTAAATGGGATTGATTTTTCACCGAAACGGTATGAATCATCGACACGGTGTCTTTTATAAAAACAAACGATGGTATTGATTAGCTGGTCAACTGCAATGATGTAACTTAGTCTAAATAGTCGAAAGCTAATTTTACGCAGAATCTTGTTGCGACTATTATCTCATCTATAATACAGTTAAAAAGTCGAGTAGAAGTTAAATCGCTTTCCATCTGTCAATCATACTTTATTGATTGTCGTTAAAAAGGCAGAAGATGATCAGTGATATTTCCTTGTGGTAGATAATGTACATATATAGATCACTACTACTTTGACATGTATATGCCAAACTTTAAAGATTTCTTAATCAATATTAAAGGAAGTAAATGTTAAAGCCACATAATAAAATTTTCATCAATATTCAATTATGAAAAATATATTTATATGTGCAGTCACTGTTCTTAATCGGCTGTTTTTTCCAGTTATAGACGATTGATGTGTCATATATCCGATTGTTAAAACATTGAACTGGCCACTATGGTATCATAAATCAATCTACTTTTGGCTAAATTACAACCGTTTAATTATTTCTTGTTATTAAGAAGTCAATGAATTTGCTTGTCGGCTACAATAAAAGTCATACCTTAGTTATGTGTTCCATAATCCGAGTAATTAGCACATTCAAGGGTAATTTTGATAATCTGTTTAAAAAACAACAACAAGCTTGCTGATAATCCATAACAGATAATGAAATGTGGTCTTGATATTCGTCTTGAAAAAGGGGGGTTGGGATGACCTAGTGGTCTAGAGTGCCGACGTTAGCTGGCCGGTCACCTCTGGCTTGCGGCTGTGGTTTCGAGCCCTGGTGTGAGTGTATGTGGCATGGAGATAGGGGCGCCTTCTCAACTCGTGTCCTCCGGGCACTCTGGTTTCCTCCCACTGCTAATGACCCCTACGCGCAAGCGAATTATTGAAATAAAATTAAACCATATATTAGTCCCGAAATGACCTAGTTTGTGTTGAGTGGACGATGGACGTCAAACCCCATTTCTCTCTCTCTCTCTCTTCTTGAAAAATATTTGCAACCTGAATTTGTATTTTACTCTTAAAAAGAATGTACATCTTGTGAAATACTGATTTAAGTACGTGTGGAAACCTATTTAATGATCCTCTCCGAGTGAAAGTTAATTCAAATTTAAAACTACATGCCGCTGTTAACAATTTAATGTGAATTTAATGTTGCAAATCATTCAGAATCCATTTTTTCATTCCAACCAAAATTTCTACTTATAGATTAGGTTATCTAAAATTAACCAAAGAGAAGGAATGAATTCTGCTACCTTGCAAATTGCTTTCTTCCGGTTAACAAAACGGATCCAGAAAAGAGAGTGGGAGAGAAAGGGATTTGAACTTCCACTCGATACACTTTGAAACTAACAAGATTTAATTTTATTTCAAATTTAGCAGCAGGCGCAGATCCAGAGGAGGGGTCCAGGGGGTCCGCCCCCCCCCCCCCCCTTGCTCAGGCAAGAAAATTTTTTATGCAATTTTATTGGTGATTTAGACCTGTAATTTTGGAATTTACCTTCCGGAAATATGTCAGAATGAACCAAATTGAATCTAATTTATCAAATTTTTCTGGGGGAGGGCCCCCAAACCCCCCATTAATCAGTTGAGCGCAATTAAATTAGTTAAGCAATTATCAAACCTAGACACACCCCCCCCCTGCAAAAAATCCTGGATCCGCGCCTGAGCAGTGGGAGGAAACCAGAGGACCTGGAAAAACCCCACAAGGTTGGACAGGCGACCCTACTCCTTACCACATACAACCGGGGATTCGAACCCACGCCAGTTGACTCAGTGACAGACTTTATGATACAGCTCGCACATGCTAACCATTTGCCCGTCCAACCCCTTGGATTCAAACAAGCAGCTTTTGTAAATGTTCATGTTTTCAGTGAAACCAACAGAGTAAAAACATACAATGAAGAAATAAATGCATCACTCATCATTGTCTTCAGAATCTTATTGGATGCCATCTGTATTATGGTTATATGGACATTGCACATCCAAGGATGTTTCTTTTTTGATTTTTAACCCATTTGCGTTCCTACAGTGAAGTTGATTCAAATTAGTATTCTTTTAAGTCACTTGTAAAAAGAGATGAGTAAATCGGTCTGTTTTTTTCTGAATTAAGTCAAAAGGTGGTCTTTACATTATGCCTAGAAAATGGGGTATACTGTAGGTCAGTTAGAACCATAAAGAACAATTTGAGGCATCAGTGCTAATATCATGAAACAGGGTAAACTTTTTTTTCTAAATGACATGGTTGTTCCCCTTTAAATGGTAATATTAAAGAAGTAAGATATTTTAAGAAATAGGTAGTATAGATTTTATATCTCCTTCATACTGTCAATAATTTGATAGACCTTTAATAAACTTACAAGATAAGTTTTATTTTTCTTTTCTAAGCGAGAGAGAGAGAGAGAGAAATGGGGTTTAACGTCCGCTCGACACAAACTAGATCATTTTGGGACTAACATATGGTTTCATTTTATTTCAATAATTCGCTTGCGCGTAGGGGTCTTTAGCAGTGGGAGGAAACTGGAGTTCTCGAAGGAAACCCACAGGGTTGAGAAGGCGCCCCTATTCCATGCCACATACGCTCACACCAGGGCCCTGAAACCACAGCCGCAAGCCAGAGGTGACCGGCCAGCTGGAGTCGAAAGAATATAGTTTTAATGTGTTGTGAGTTTCACTGAATATCTTGTTCAGTAAATATTTTGGGGATGATATGCCATAGAGTGTACTTGCCAAGCACAAAAAGGCAGTTTTGACTGTTGGGTCTAATGCTGTCTTATAAATTAAACTGGGGCTGAAAATAGTTTTGTGTAGAATATCTTGGCTTCGAATCCTGTTATATCATAGAGACTGCAGGTCTGACATGGAAAGTGTGCCTAGTTGTTTGTATTGGTCAAAAAAACAAAGTCTATTTGTGAATACCTTGGCATGCAGGTAAAGGGAGCCCAAGACTGCTGTTGGGGCAGAATTTCACATTTAACTCGTAACTATTGATAGAACTATTAAAGTGTGTCTAAAAATAACTGAATGTATGTCTTTACCAAATGTTATACCCCTGTCCATATACCGGTACGGGGTGAATTTAAAAAATACAAGAGGTGTTTAAGCTACCTTAAATTTGTTGTCTTGAAATGAAAGATGGGACCAGATCTATTTATACATGCCAAGAAGAAGACTTTAGCTTATAGTCGTGTGAATGCTGTAATCGTCTAGCTTTTAAAAACGCAGGTGATTAGTTGTCTGAACACTATACGTCTATTAATTAGCTTTAAACCAATTCAATTTGACCCCAAGAAAATTGACAACCTACTTTTTTTTAAAACGGCATTTACACTTAACACATTAGTAAAGGATCCTGTAAGAGGAAGTGCGCCCACACTACCTAGCCTAAAGCTTTTTTTTACAATGAAAAACTACACGTAGTTACAAGAAGGTATCTCTGGAGGCTGGAAAACTTAATATTCTATTAATTGCTCTGTCATTTAGAACAGAGATTTGATAATTGAAATTAACTTCTCTAAATCAATTTTGTGTTCGCTATTTTTTCATTTGTTCAGTAAGCATTTCTTCAGTGCTTTAAGGTAAAGTGAAAAAAGTAAAAAATAGTCTTTAGTCTAGGTTTAAATATAGAAGATTGACCGACTTCATGCAGAAAGGATTTTTATAAAAGAAAAACTGTATATGAACTTCACTGAACCATGGACACAAATTTTACTCAACATGTGTGACAAAATGTACAAATTACCAACACAAGTGACAGGATTAGACAAAATATGTTTAAAGGTATGCATAAAAGGCATGAAAAATTGCTTAAAATCTAGAATGACAATCTGTCAAAATTATTCAGTTTGCAGTGAAATTTTATTACATGTGTAATGTGTGAAGGAATGCACATTTGTTTTTTGTGACCTTGAAAATCTGTCTTATCTGATCCGGATGTAAATTGACAAAATCTTTGTTTGTTTTATAAATGATTTATTTTTGATTTGATTTTATAAGATTCAGACAATTTAATTATTTGGGCCCCTGTGTGATTTGGTGATTAACCAATTTAAAGTCGACTGATTTAATTAAACTATGTCCTATTAGTCAGAGCTATGGTGGTCTGTTGCGGTTGGCTGCCATCATTACTGGACCATGTAACAACCAGCATACAATTGTGTGTCAATTATTCTGAGACACAAATTTAATGTCAATTTGCTCAGCTCTTTTTTTTTTATTATAATACATTTGTAAATTATTAGATTTGACTGCGACAATATGGTAACATTGTCTAATGTGACAAACAATAACATTTGGAAATGTTGAATTCACATGTCCTTATAGTCTTAAACCTTGTTCATGATCAGTTTGAATTCGGGAATTTACACTAAATTTAATCCAAAAAGGCAATATTTTTGCAAGGGAAAACTCCCTTCGGATCTAGTATAAATTTTAATTTACTTATTACTGAATTGAATCTAGGTCTTGATATGAATTCAAGAGGTATTGCCAGTATGCAAATAAATTTTATCTCTCACATAACACACCTAATAAGCAACAAAATAAACCAAATTCAATGAATCATTGAAACAAACACTTAAAAATTTAAATCTTTGGATCAAAATTTGTGTGTTGCCTGAATTCTGTTTGACAGAAGTTGGTTTTGTTTGTTAAGTTTCCTGCCATTTTGAACCAGTGAGATTTAATGAAAAATATAGCAAGCACAGATTTGGAGTACTGTGTTTAAAATTTTATAAATGTGTTAACATCCACTGATATTAAATATGTATTCTACAGAATTAACTACTAATAGTTGGTTGACATGGTCACATAATAGGGATTGAAGAATTTTGAAACTTTTATCTGTAGTTTGTATATATAGAGAGGATAATATATTGGTATTAAATACAATGATATATTAGATAGGTTTTATCTACCTTGTTAGACTAGTAGAAAGTCATATAAATCATCCAACCTGACAAACTGATACAGGTCTTCAAATACCAGTTTTACATTGGTCTTTGATTTACAATCTATAGTTAATAAATCTACTGATATACTTAAACTTTTTATATCTTTATAAAGTGACAACTCCTAATTCTAGATAGGCCATGCTAAAAATAATCACATTTTACAGATTTCTTTTTAACTAACATTTTTAGAATTTCATTAATTTTAGCCTTGGTGATATCAATGATTTGAGATCTTATATAAAGTAGTAGAAAGTATAAAATGAGAGAAACTAGAAAACACGGTTAGGTGGGCGATCCTTATAAACCCCCTTGTGGTATAAATTTGTGTGATTACATCCCTTGACAGAGCGAATATCTGGTGTACTGGACTTTAAAACCTTTTAGTTGCACTTATAACAGATTATATGGACAAGTCTGGACATATTTCGGGGGGAGGGGTCACAGTAGCTAAGTGGGTAAGACGCTGGCATGCTAGCTAGGAGCTCAGGTGTTCGATCCCTGTATTGGTCAAGAAAGTTCATCCAGATTTTCCCTCATAGTTCCCCCTTGTCAGTGATGCTGGACGAAGCCTGCCAAGTGCGAATGGGATGGAAAACTGACGTCCCGTGTACATATTGGCGTGCATGTAAAAGATCCCTTGACAGTTGGAATTCGATATAAGAGTAGGCCATAGTGCCGCTGTCCAGGCAAAATTTCCACCGTAAGACACTAGTATGGCGTCATACGATTACATCATGTGTACCTACTTCAAGAATACACATGATGGCAAATGGCCGCCATTTAAAATACTACGCCCGCCTCTTAGAGACGATAACTTAACTCGCTATAAATTGTAAAAAAATTTACTTCGGCTAGAATTAAAAAACACCTAAGATTAACATTTGCTAAAAATTTCTAAAAAACAACCTAAATTTATGGAAATGGGGCCAAATCAAATCAGGCAAATTACATCAAATAGTCCATGTTAAACGTATAGCAAAAATTTTAAACTAACGCGAGCACGCGCGTTTCTAGACAACGCCATAGCGGGTCATAGCAACCAGTGAGTATAAATTGGAAATCCCCAATGACGTAGATATTATAAATTGGAAAGCCGAGTCTGTCTTAAAAAAAGTAGTACCGTCAGTAAACAAGATGGAAGCCATCTGCTATCGTGTTTGATCATGGAGTAGGCAAGCACAGGTGTGTCGTATGGTATGGCGTATGCTAGTCTTCATTAGCCCAGTTAAGAGCTGAACAGTAGGACGTTAAACCCCCATTTCACTTCACTTTAGTCTGGACATAATAAGGTACCTGTCATAGACTTTATCACACACCGTATATATAGTGTGGTAATTTGTGTCTGTGAAGGACCTCTTGTCCAGGCCTGTTAATGGACCATGGAAGTTCTAGGATCAGGAACATCAAGTCTTTTTTCTCTAGTGCTGCATCCACAGATGAGTAACTTTGGATACCGATGTATTTGGTGTATGAGAAAAAATATACTGCAGGTTGAGCTGGATCTTGATGTGAACACAACAATCCATGACAGACAGTACATGATTTTATCACAGTCATTAGTCTTATAGGAGATCACGTTATTTTTCCCAGCACCACCAAACGGATTAATTCATTTCGTCTACTTATAATGATTTGCTTGAAGCACTATCGGTTTGGTGTAATGTCAATGTACACGCAGCTAGAGATCATAGAATTTATTTTAAAAGACATTTAATGATAATTGAACATTATATTCTTATTCTTTCAAATAGAATTAAATTGAATTTGATGAATGTACCTTAGATTTAAATTATAGCCCATGAATATTGTTAACATGAATATTCGTGATCTTTGTATATATGAATAGTAATGAGTTAAATGTGTGTACAGCTATGGACTTCAGTTGTCATGGTAAGCGAGGAGTTGTCTTTTGGACATAACATATGTTGTAATGGCATATGACTGTGAGAAGCAAATAACGTAATGAATAAATATATAGGTTGGACATTTAATAGTCTTTCTTTAAATTTGAAAAATTACAATAAAAAGGTCGATCAGTTTATCTTAAAAAAAATTTAAAGAATACTTTTGAAAGAGTAGATAAACATAGTTTAAGTATTTGTATTTATATGCCCTTGCATTCTTTCCTTAAGTGTATGATAAAAATAAACATTTAAAAAACAGAAGTATTGAAATATACATGTACATGCATGCATATATACAAAATTAAACAACTGGAATCTGTTGAACATGGTAGAGAAAAGAAAAGTAGAACCTAGTGTTCTAGAGAGTAAGAATTAAGCATATCCTGCCCTGTGCATTTCAATGTTATATACAATTTGTTATAGTACTATTAAACAATCGTTTTGTGTAGCTTATTTTCCACAAATCAAGTACTGCTGATAAATTGAAGGGAGATAACTGATGATAATATTTGAATGAAATTTAAAGTGATTCTAGAATATGTCACTGTGTTACTTTTGTTTCCTCTCCTTCCTCTTAAATACTTCCTAAATCATAAGATAAGAAAACGTTTCACGACTTGAAATTAGAACAATTTATTGCATAATAATATCTCAAAATATGTGACACAGTTTCCTTTTAGATGTCATACTCGTGCACATTTGGATTAATCTAGAATGATAATTAATAGGACACTCAATAGATAATTTTAATCTGGGCAAATATTTAAATTTTCATTAAAAAAAAAAAGAATGCTAATACTATAATAACACCTTATTGTCACTGTATATGTTACAATGTCAACATATTATACAGTTGCCTAAAGGTTCCCCCCCCCCTTCCGGCCCATACTCAAATATTTAATTGATAAATTAATTGATATTTCATTCATGCACTTAATTCATTCACTCTTTTCATACTAAGAAATATTGACATGATACATGTATTTTAATTACCAGTGATTAACAATAGATTAAATTGTACATTCTTGTCATTGTTTTCTAATAGGTTTAGCCTTTAGCAGTTTTTATCATTCACTATATATACTATATATGTGATCTATTAATGTCAAACTGCAGCTATTTTTTACTTGTATGTGTACTACTTGTATGCATAATAAATGTATAGATATGTATGAATCAATCAATTCAGTGGTGAGAGCTAAGAAAAAATTTGTGTGGAACAAATAACGATTTTACATAGCAAATGGCATATAGGCTTATTTCTTTAAAAAAAAAAGAATATGAAAAAATAAATCCACTTTTTTAAAGGTACATCTAATTTTAACCCAGAAATTTGAGAAAAATTCAACTTTGACCTGACTTTTTGGCTTATTCCCAATCCAAATGTATAGTGTCTGTGAGAGTCTTGATAAACAAGCCATTAAAGTTTTCATTTGTCAGGTTTACCAAGACGGAATATTTAATATGCAATAAATGTATGTGCTGAACAAGGAATAGTCAGGACAGAGCATTTCCACAGAACATTGCCAAACTATGTCAATCAAGATATGTGACAAGGAGTCTGGTCAAAAATCGAACCTTTTGCCGGTTAACTTGTGTCTTCCCAATGCTAAAAACCCCTGCGCATAAACAAAGGTATGTCATATGGGTGTTCCAAACTGACCTGTGTTGAATGGCTGTCATTTGTCTTTCATTCAAACCTCATTTCACTCAATGTAATAAGACAACCTAACTCTTTTTTTTTTTTAAAACCCTTTTAAACATTCAAAGTACTAGTGCATAGTATTGGGGTCGAACCATATAAAATTGTAATTTGATATTAAGTTATCCCCTGGGTATCCCAATGTCCAGTAGACCCAATATAAGTATTAAGAGGAGTACATATATATATTTATTGTAAGACTAATGCCCAGCTTAAAGTAGATGTGAATATGTGAATGGTTTCAGGTTGACTAGTAATACACTAAAGACAGCCACTATAGTGGAACATGTGACGGCTTGTTGAAATTTTACCTCTATACTGTATTCACTCTAAAAAAATCTCCTACCATTTTGTCTATAAATTGATTCATGTTATTGAATTTTATGTATTTTGTCTGTCTTATTACCCAATGGTCTTATCAGGTCATTCTAATCTTTCTCTAGTTTATTAGATGTAGGATTTAAAGGTGCCAGACCTAGGAGATTAATAAATTGTTTATTAAAGGAGCAATATTTACCCTGGTTTGTCCAATGTTGATTTCTTAGGATCAAATTTTAATGTTGTCATTGATTAGATTTAGACATTTTTCAGACCAAATTTGATATAATGTTGTTGTATTGAATTCTCTTTCTGAGAATTTGATCCGCCCATGTTTTACAGTCATAGTCTTGTAAAGGGCGTGCAAGTAATTTTAATTCTGCAAAACCTAATATTTTGTATAGGAGTGGTTTCTGATATTTGAATAGCATAACACACAGAATGTGAACAGAGAGACATATTTTAATCAAGTTCTTCCCAATTTATACATCAGAAAGTGTTTTTAAAACGATAAAGATAATAAAATAAATCAACTTATTTTAGATCATTAAATTAGTTTGGATGTGGCATTTAATGTCTATAAATTTGAAATTTTTGCCATAAAATATTATATTTATTTTATATCCGCCTTTGGTTGTATTGATATCTTCAATTTTATAGTATTCTATAGTAAAAGTTAATAGGGGCAATGTTATTAGGTACACTATGGTATTGATTGAGCGTCTGGTTTTACAAGTAGATAGGACCAACCCACTAGCTGAGATAAGAACATCCAGTCAGTTGTATGTAGGCTGTTGAAAGAGAGAGATCAGAGCACTGTAGCTCTATAATATATTGTTGTATATATATATCCTATCTAGCAGTATAACGTGGTATAACGCGTCAACTTAGAGGTTTTAACTGGTTGTAATTTTGTAATGTCCGTTGTTATTCCTCCCTCCTCAGGTTTTACACAATATTACTGGGCTGACTTGTCACAGGTAAGAATTTTTCTCTTCAATTCTTTGAGTGTTAAGACAAATATTTCACATATTTGAACCAGTTGGTGGCGTATGGTGAACCAGAGTGATAAGGCTAGCTGTGTTCGACCATGTCCTAAATACGTCACTGTATGTGTGCAAATTATACCCCGAGACATACCAGTCCCTATTAGTGGACACTTGTTACATATTTTATACATTTTAACTTTAATAAGAGATTTGTCTCGTGTTTTACTTTGAATTTTGTATCTTTGTATTAAAAATCATACATTGCAAGGTTTTTGACTGGTGAATTCATCAATTCTGTATTAAAATACTTTAAAAATTGGTGGCCCCCTTTTGACACTTGTTACATAAATTCTAATATTTTAACTTAAGTATTCAATTTTTAGCAATTTTGAGTTTGGAAATAATGTTATAACAAAGGAAATTGTATAATATAACATTTTGTGGAGGTTTGTTACAAATTCATAAGAATTTCTTATGGTATGAAGTAATTTTGGCAGTTGTTACATATTTCTAACCTAGCAATTATAATATTGGATTTGTTTCAATTTTAATATCTATGTGATTTTATGACTTGACCTAGAAAATAAAGTTAAAAGATTTTTTGACAAGAGAACTTTAAAAAACACTTAAAATTTTGGCTGTTAATACATTACTGGTGTCTATTTCTCCTTAAATTTGAAACTTAATTTTTTGTAGGAATTTTGTTGATTGGATTTCATATTTTAACAAAAGAAATTATTGGAATCCAAGAAGTTTTAATTTTGAATAATTGTTGAAGATTTGTCCACAAATATTCAACCATCACACCCCAGTATGCCATGTCCAATCCCACCGTGGGTGTCATCGGTAGTTGTGTGGTAAGATAGTGGCCTCAGTTTTTTCAAGCACAGGGGTGGCACTAACAAGTAAAACATGCCCAGTGTTCTGATGATTACAAAACAAGGCCCACCTGTGACTGTGTACATATTGGTGTGTGCCCAGTCAGTGCAGAAAAGTAGACATTAAACCCCATTTCATTTTTTATTTCAAAATTTTGGAGACATATATATATATTATAAAATATGAACCACTTAAAATAGTAACTTATTCTATGAATGAATTATGGGTTAACCAAAAAAAGACTTAATTTTAATATTGCTTGAAGCAGAATTCATATGTTCATATTTAATAAACAATGTAAATATTACATTTGGTGAATTTCTTTTACCTACTTAATACATTCTTATCTGAACATTACTAATGCTCTGAATGAGTGTGCCAGGGCTAGATAAGATATAAAAAATATGGTAGTCATTTCATATTTCCTGACCAAATGTAATATGATTTCAGAATTTACTCGGTGAACTCATCCCATTTTATCTGGTTAGACAATGAAAATAAAAATAGCCTTATTGTATTCAGATGGTCTGATATAAAATTGTTTTAGATTTTGTCACTCAATGTGAAATTGTTTAATTTAGCAGGCAAACCATAACTTCTTATTTTAATTTGCAGCTATTGTTATTAAAATCAATTTAAATGTATAAAATACACATTAGGAGCAAATTAAGGTCGTTGTGCTGGGTATGTCAATACTACTCTGTAATTGCTGACCTTAGAACGTGAGCATTTTTGGTTTTTGTCTATATTCATAATACATTAATATAAAGTATTATGTCCAGGGAATTCTGTTGTATTTTAATGAAGTCTTTTATAAGCAACTTAAGGAGATTTTAATGTAGAACACAGACAAATTATGATTTCTGATTGTGATCTGTGAAATTTTTTGATGTCCTCTATTCTGTAAAAACGAATGAATGTAGGTTACACACTTGTATTTACATAGTTTATCAGTCCCCTATCGGGCTCCAGACTGACCAAGACTGATAGTGATTGTTTGGAACAAGCAAAATCAATTATGAATCTCTGTATTAAAGCAGTCATTTGATGATGACACCAAGCCACAAGCAAGTCTTGAAAATTCTTAGTCCAAAATTCCACTAACTTGGTTAGATATTACATATGCTATACAGCTGTAAGAAATATGTAACCTATTTTGTTTGATTAAGAACTGTTTTCAGTGGTGAATTTTCAAAAGTTTGATTAAAATGTCTGAGATATTGTATATTTTCGACAGTGAAATACCTAACAGATATGAACATGTATATAATAATTACCTATAGACAGCTGAGCTTATACTAACAAACAGGTGTTTTCTTTTATGTTATTGTATATACCTGTATACCCGTAGTCCGTCAACTTCAGGTATGATGTCGATTAGGATAATAATGCACAGAGATTGAAACTAAATTAATTTGATATTTTAATCTTACATTTATAAACTTTGAGACTTTTGATGAAAGATGAGTAAATTAACCTGCTATCATCATACATTACTATAATCATTTAGGTAAATTTTAAACTTCAGAAATCATTTAAATGATATCCAAGAGCTGTTAAAAGGATTTGTTCGTTTGTTATATACTTTGATTAATATTATTTTCTAGATTAAATGCAGAAGTATCAGTAATATGAAACATGTGTTATCTGATAAACTTGTATGTTTTATATCTGTACTGATATTAGCCTATACACCTGTAATATATTGATTAACTTTACAACAAGATTTCTCTCTAATCATGTAATATGTTCAAGATTTGGTAAATTTATTAAATAAATCCTGGCAGATTACACATTTGTAAACTTGCTCAATTTAAAAAATTTAATTAAATTGAACTATTTTGATGTAGAATTGGATTGTACTGTACTTTCAAAATAGTTTATAGCAATGGTTTATGACATGAATGGTGTATGACAAAGGCCATCAATACAGTTTTTCAAAATGGACGGAATATCCATCACCTTAATTTTGTTCAGGAATATATTACAATTCAACCAACTCCTCTTATTTTCTTGTTCTTATTTGTAAGGATTCCATGAATAGAGTGAATTAAATAAAATGAATACTACCTCCATGTAATTTTTCTTGCACATATGTATTATTTATTACATCTGATACATTGTTGGCAATGACAACATATATTCAAAAAAAGTCTTCCCAGCTCACTATGAATTCAATGGATTTGTGTCAAACTTTCTATATCAGCAATCTGTTTTATAATGCTGTAGATTGATTTCTTGTCTACAATTTCTTGAACACACTCTTACAATTTTTAGAGGCACTACCATCAGAAATCCTTTATATGTATATATATGCATATTCATGAAACAAATAAGCTTATTGGATTTTTTATTTACCAAAAGATTATATAATGGAACAACAGCTTTTATGGACTGCTCTGAATACTTAGCTGTTGTTGGTATATGGTTTGCTACATAGCAGCCTATCTTTTTGCCATATGTCATTGAAATAATAATGTTATTATATTGAATGGGATATATCAGGGTTATATACATGCATACATTATCATTTATCTACTGTACATCCATGTTATAAAAACTTAAATTTATTACCATAAATATTTAGTGTCCATCTGCAATATAAATTATAATACAGTTTGACTCCAACAAGAAACCATTTAGTATTATTCCTCTCTAAATAATTATATTATTTATATAAATATTATTTTATTTGGATTACAATATTTCTGACAAATTTATTAAACTAAGATTGTATTTGAGAAGAGAAACTGGGTTTTCAATCAAAGTATTTATCTTTCTATACATGAATGAGTTTTAAGAAGATTTTTAGCTTGATGTAAGATATATTTAATTTGAGGATGTTTAGCTTCCTTGCCCTACCACATCTGTTCTTTTACTCATATGAAATCTAAAGAGAAGGAAATGCACGAGGGCTAAGGATATTCTTTGATAAACAAGATATGAATATATGCTAAAACACCTGTCTATGTAATATTTTACATAATTAACATTTGTATACCTTATACTTCCTTCACCTATTTATTAACTATGCCGCCATCACACTTAAGTATGGAACCAGCTGGTTATAAGGTATTATCTATTAAGGATCTGTCGCTTTAAAATGGACATGCATCAAAAATAAGATGCTGAACTAAATTTGGAGTATGATTTCCACTATTGAAATTCATTTCAAAGGTATATTGAAAATGAAAGTAGTAAAGTAAGTAATGAAAAATGAAAGTAGATGCTGTAATTAAGTAAGAAATGAAAAATGAAAGTAAATGTAAAGTAAGAAATGAAAATTCAACATCAGACATGGTAAGTGCAGTACAAAGAGTTTGCTTTTGGTATCTTCTCATTAACAAATTGATTATTCCTTCCCATATTGTCTTATTATTGCTCTAAAACTAGTACTGACTAGAATAAGGGGCCTTGATTGATTTAAATCACAGTAAATTAAGTTGGAGTACCTTCAGATTTATAGCTTGAGGCTTAAAACTGATGGGAGCTTTAAGTTAGTGTCTGTTTGAATGAGGGCCCAGGGGCTGAATAACTCTTTCTTAGGCATTTGATATTTGATTGTAATGTATGTTATTTAAGAGCCTGAAGGGTTATGACCTTGAATGGTTCATTCTTCTGCACTTTCATTTTCTAACCTAAATAAATATGTCTGACAAGTTTAACTAATATTTGTAAAATTGTTTGTAATTTTTTGAAATACGGAATACAATGTAATTACAATCATGTTTTTAATAGATTTGTTGTAAACCATGTGGAACTGTCATCCTTATTAGTTATTTGGAGAATAACATGGTCATCTTTTCTGTGCATTATCAAAACCAAAAACTTGAAACATCAATCAAATGAAAATATGGGAGGGCTAAATGTAAAGTATGTTTATTACTTATTACAATTGCAAGTTGTAACAGAGGAAGAAAGGGGTTGTAGATACATGTAAATATGTTCCATAAGCTATTTGATCCATAATATTTTTATCTATGTCCAACTAAACCTACCTTCAAAGATTTAATCAATCAAATTTTCAAGAGCAAAGATATGACCAAATAGTTGTAAAGATGTCATTAATTAAATTGGCCCATGTTTCGTATTATTTGATTTATCTCCATGTCAACAGAAATGTTTCATAAACAGGTTTTTCATCTTGTAAAACCACCAAACAAACCACTAGACCCCCATTTTCTTGTTTTGAAGTCGATGTTTGCCTCTGTTCATTAGGGCTTTTGAACTAGAATCTCAAAGAAAAGTCAACTGTTGAAAAGTTGTCTTCTTTAGAAATGAATTAAATTCACACTTGATGTCGAAATTGACCTTTGACCCACTGCTAGGTTTATTCATGAATTAAGCATTTCACATTCGCTACTATTGTCGGCCATATCATAGGTAAGAAAACTGTATTGCTTAAATTATCATATTTTTGAATTAAGTTGTTGTTGTAATGTTAATTAATTATCGGATGTAAGTTTATAAGGACATACTTTAAATCCAATTTAAAATTGTTATAAACAAAACTTAAAAGAAATAAGAATACCATTAAAATATAACTGATTTGAAGGCTTTGACTGTTTATAATTTAGTGTTCAATTTTGAGAAATATCGATTTCATATCAAATGTTAAATGAAAGATCAACTTCAAAGAAATAGATTAATGATTGTCATCTGTTTTACTGTTTATCTTTCTATGATGAACTGTTCAGATAAAGACAATTGAAGTTATATGGTTATAATGTTCTAGAAAAAATAGCTTGATTTGATGTTAGTTTGAACTGAATATAGGTAATCAAAACCTAATAGTTGACGATTCAGCAATATATTTATTTAACATGGAAGTCCTTATCTGGAGCATTACTAATTTGACCTATAGTTCATGAATAAAAGGGTAGGATGGGGCAGGGCAGGAGTAACTAATTAGATGGGATAGCTTGTTCTAATATCTCATTTTTAACTAATTAATGTTACAGCTTACCTTGCAACAAAATATGCAGCTAGGCAAAGAAGTATGGCCCTAAATAAGCCTAAGGAGTGAAACCAATGTGTGGCCAGTTTTGGTGCTGTAGAGATACCTTGCTTTAATTTACTGACCTTGTGTTCCAAAGCTCTAATGTCAGGTAGTTCATGCAGCGTAACATGTGAAATGACACTAGCCACAAAAGACGCAATAGATCCGTTTCCACTTGGTGGCATAATTCTATTTGGTCATAATTGTTTCATATTAGTTGTTTTCTTCGTCAGACACTGGAGCGAGAAATCGTGACGTGGATAGATATAGAGGTAAATGGAAACTATTACCATATTGGGTTGATGATAGAATTTGGATGAAATATTTTCTTTTAATAATGTTGGATTTGTTCGCATTTGAGGAAGGATTTTGAAGTGAACCCTTCTTTTTAAAGCTATGTCACTTTAACATACGAATGTTTGAGTTTACAAACTGTTTAAACATTGAGATTATTTTCGTGGTTTCGGGGCAAAATTTATGACAATTATAGATTTTTCTGTTGGCCAATATTGATTTTGTTGTGTTTAGAGAAATTCTATATCTGTACATACATGTCGCATACACGAATACTAATTACCGCAATATGTCACTGTTAAGATAAAAAGATTGAATAATATTCTGGTTAAGACTTATTTATGCAGAAAATTTGGTTAGAATCTAATGTTTCCGAGTCAAAGGTAAATCTTACGATTCAGTAGTAATTTAAATAATAACACAGACCTTTGAATTTGTTCAAGTTACAGAGAGTTCTTAGTAGTGACTTTGTCCTGCAATATTATTATATAAGCAACATAATATTATATAAGCAACATAAACTGTAGTGTATCAATAGAAAATGAAGAAAAACTGTTCAACTAAACACAGAGCAAAACACATAATAAGAGAATAATATGTACAATAAAAATAATACACAGAAATTAATGATTAATATGATATAGATAATTATATCCAGACTAATACTATTTAAATATGTAAATTTTATGTCCAACATCTGGTTGTCCTGACACCATTATAAAATAAAGATCATTGAATATTTGTTCTAGCTTGGTAATGATTTTCAAATGGCATATCGTTTTTGTGGCAATATTGTTAATGCTAATAAATTAATGTAAGAATGGAAATAATTTGATGTGAATATTGGTCATAACATGGTGGCTGCCTTATAATTATATATTCTCTGTCATTTGAACATAGAATCATATTTACATGTTTGTTATCCAAAATTTAAGTTACAAATCTGTTAAGAACAGACACATTTGTAAATACTTCAAAATGACTTATTTAAATCATTTCAGACAATTGAATATATGGTAATAATATTCCAAATTTATTCTGAATACTTAAGACCTACACATAACATTCAAACAGTTTTATGCAAAAATAATTTGACAGGCGTTCCCAATGAGATTGTACTAGGTGCGTATTTCCACTCTGCGATAAATGCATACATATGCTCATGCAAATATGTTAATCCTTAAGGTATTTATGTAAAGTGTGTTATTTTGATAAGCATAAGATAAATAAAGACCATTTTATTGTAACTGTAGATTTGAATATTGTTATCTGTGGCTAACCATAGGGTCGCATGTTTTAATTGGGATGGGCAGTGTTTTCAAGTAACAGTCTATGAAAGTTCAATATTTTCTGGTTTATATTAAGTGAATAACTTTTCAAATTGTCTTCCTTAGTTTATTGTTTTATGCTATTAAAGGAATTGCGGGATTTTACATCAAGGGTGGGGACATTTTTCTTGTGTGTGTAACTTGTTTTAAACAGTTCCGTTAAAAATATATAAAGACAGTTACTTGAACTATTGTCACATGTTTTACATGGGATGGGTCTATTTGTACACCAGAGATGGAATGTCCAATGATAAGGTAATAATAAACATCATGTGATGTTATTCAACCATGGTAATAAGAGCCTAATGTATGCATTTTGGTTGTCAAGAGGTCTGTCGTATTCAAAATGTTTGTTTTTTTGTTACAATTAATAGTCTTGTTTTTTAAGGAATGTGATCATGATTGAAAAAAAATCACTTCAGTCAGGTTTTGTTAAACCAGTGTATCTGAAAATTCATTTATAATACCAACGTTGTCCTTCCATCTCTGGTGTCTAATTACTGTAAAATTTGGTGGAGATGCTACGTTAGAAAATATGTTTGACCTTATTACACTTCTTTTAATAAAATATAAAAATAGATGTTTAGTATTATAGAAACGTAACCAGGGTTAAAACTGGTTAAACCAAATATCATTTCAATAGGTATTGTTACCTGTATACATACAGGTATTGTTACCTGTATACAACCATTGCAGTCATCTATTTAAACTATTCACATTAAAACATCCATTCAGGCATTTATTAAGTTACAACCAAACAAATGAAGAAATATTTAGAGAATTTGAAACTTCTAAACAAATTTGCCAGAATATTTCTCATTTCATTTTTCAAACTCCAGTAAATGAAAAAAAAAAATGTTTTTCTAATTCAACCATGTAAGATGTCTGAAGTCCTGAGATAGCTTTTAAAAGTAAGAAAGAGTGAAATATAAAAACAAATCATAAATATAAAAACAAATCATTGAAGATTGTTAGATTGGTTTCATGGCTCTGCTTACTGATGAATCAGGCATCACACAGAGAAATGGAAATTGTTTTCTTTTTATATTTCTATGAACTCATTGAAGCATGAGCTGACAATTTATTGATAATAAAGGAAATTGTATGTTTTTTACAAGGTTATAGGAAATTTGATACTGTATATTATAGTTATTCAAAATTCGTAGCTTTTCTAAACCGGTTGTAATAGTTGCATCTTGCAAAGAATGTTTTGTCAAACAAACTGCTAAAATGAGTATAGTTTAAATGTACTGGGAATGTTTGCCAGGGTTTGAATGTATGAATTTGAAATGTTTTGCCATATACTGAGTCTTTTGTTAAAAAGCGTTCAGAAACAAGCTGCTTCTTATTATCATTTCAAATTTTTGCAATTCTCATTTTTTTTTAGGTTCTCAATATGTCTATGAAAATGCTTAACTCAATCTGAGTCCATATTGTTTTACTCTGGTAAACAGTCACAGCAAGTAATTAGAGATTTGATATCTCTCTGTACTGGGTATGACCTCTTTAAATAGACAATCTATCCTTCCTGACCCTTAACCCCTGTTTGACAATCAAGGATTTAATGATGAAGGGGCCCAGCAGGTATCTAGGGGAAGCTTACATGGTCTTTAGTTGTTAAGAAAATTTAAAGTGACACTTACCATGTATGATTTATGAAATGTTTGGTGGAGACAACAAATATTTCTACCTTTATTTATTTAAAGAACTTTTGTGGTAATAAAAGACCATATATATTATGAGTGTTTTAAAACAAGTCACATGGTGTCTCATCTGTTGGTTTTAGTGCTACATTTGAACATTAGTTAATGTTGCCAAATTGGCGCTGTAATTTAATTTACACTACTGATTTTCTGATTCTAATCTGTGGTCTATTGTAAGTGAGATAAGTAATGAGATTATTAGGAATTAGTTATAGATTAGGAGATATTGAATAATAGGAATGTAGGCTAATCCTTCTTTCTATTAATCTACTTACATTAATCCTGTACAAAATATATAAATATGGCTACAATTCCCATTCATGGAAATCATAAAACATTTATACAATACAAAAAGATAACAAATATGAATTAAAAGTTGTATCAACTGCTCTGGATTGAGTACTGAGGTTGAAGTTTCACATACAGGGAATTTTATAAGTTGAGCTTTAAGCTAATTCCATGCTGCGAAAGTATGTTGTTTTCTATAAAAAAAATTTACTTTCATTAACTAAATAATAAAATATAAGATTGAGTTTCTAATTCTGTTCGATTATCCTACTTGAAAATCAATCTGGTGCAACAAGTGGAAGTTAGTTTATTGTGATGAGGAGAGATAGTTAAATGTTAAGAGAAGAAGAAGAATAGGATGATTGATGGAATAATTGAAGCTGAACGCCTGATCCCTCTAGGTTTGATGGTGGGACAATAATGTTACAAAGTGATTGTATTACTATTTTTGTCTAGCTGTTTGTGGGGATTTGGATCAGTTGTCTGCTTTGGTCAGACTTTTTGCGTGGCAGAGATCTTTTGTTTTTATTTCTTGTAATTTTCTCTTTCGACCAGTTGGAACATTTTACTGTTAAAATATGTGTACGTTGACACTATGCAATTTCATAAATTACTTTATATAATACTTCAAGATTATTATTAATTCTTTTCCACATAAAAATAAGATTCAGTCTGCCACTAGATCACCTAATTGCCATGCAATGAATACCTGTTTAAAGATGCTATAAATAAATGGCATAACAAGATTCGATATGCAAATTGTAACACATTTTATCAAGGACACATTTCTTTACAATTACAAGTTTCTGTCCATGTGTGACCTGAAATTCTTTAATTTTTAATTACTATTCAACTGTGGATGAACTGTTCCGCCTTTCACATTTTATCTAGAGAATTAATTAATTATTAACAAGGATGAGTATCTCTTTAGAGAATGTGTTCAGTGTTGTGTTAAATATTTATCTAATAACATGAGTTTAACAGATAATCCTCCACTGTTATATTAATCTTTAATATTTCCATTACTTGATGTGTATGGAGGTGATGATGTATGTCTAAAAAGAGTTGTAAATTTTGATTCAACTCCTGTGTATTAAGTCATTCAGAGTTTCAAGGTTACAAGTCATTTGTTAACAACCTGTTATTTATGGGAAATTTAAGAAATACAATGTTACAGATTGATAGATTTTAAAATGATAAATTTACAATTTTAGAAAAACTGTATCTTGACACCATGTTTCTTAATGTTAAGAGATAGGGTTTATTGTCCCCAAGACCTAGACTAGGTCATCTCTGAACTAACATGGTAGATTTTATTTCAATAATTCACTTAAGCTTGATGGGTCTTCAGCTGTAGATGCAAACTAGAGGACCAAGCGAAAACCCACAAGGTAGGAAAGACAACGCTTCTTTTTGTCCCACTTGATTCAATCACCCAATCCCCTCTTAATGTAAAGAATGGTGCATATTCATGAAATAAACATTTGAGTTATAAAATAGGAAATATAATATGTCACTGCTTCAGTTAGTTTTATTTATCTATCAAGGAATAAATTGAAGAGGAAAAACTGTTATGAATAAGCTGATTGAAGTGAAAAAAGCTGAACAGTTTATGAACAGAGAGAAGTGGTGTGTGTGATACTATCCATTTTGAAATATGAACTTCTTGTATACATGTTTTATTCAATTTAAATGAATAGAAATAGAATTTAAGGCTCATTACATTAATGTGCTATTAAATTCTTATCAGTAAATGTGTAAATATATTTAAAGTAGCAAACCTCAATGAAGCATCAATTGTGTTTAACAACAATTCTAATAAGGCAAGCATAATTATTGAAATCTTTTCAATCACAATGAAAAAAATCATTAGATTTGTTTGACTCTTGACAGTTAAAACTGGGGCTAAGAAATTCTGATTTATACCAAAACTACACCAGCAAGATTTGTTTTGAGTTTTGTTGATCTGTGCACCTTACATTGAAACTGTCCAGATAGTGAATCTTACTATTTGGATTAAGTTGCAGTATATTATGCCTTTCAGTGTATTATGCAAGGACTGTATAACGCATTGGAAGCTTACCGATTGACATGGTTTCGTAGTTCTTGTATGTCTTAAAGTGTCCATGTCTTTTTCATTGTTTATGTGTTTGTCTTGTGGGTTTTCAAAAGTTAGTTTATAGTTATTTGACTTTCTTATGTATTTTCCAGTCTTCATTTGCCCGTTTGGTGGAAAAAGTAGGATGTTAAACTCCATTTCCTTTGATTACTATATTTTTAAACATAATCAAACAACAATATATTTAAGGTAATAACATGATGTATAACTTAATAAAGAATGAAGTTAATAATAGGTTGGGTTGTAATAAATACTAAATATGTGCGGCAAGCAAATATTTTATCCCCACAAAAATTACTGGTAATACAAGACAGACCACAACCATTTGGTGGAGAAAAGTCTTTTTGTTGTTCAGATGTAATTTCATAGTCTGGGTATTTTTTTTTATACAGGTTGTACATCACGATAATAGTAAGGACACCACACCCCATTCATGTCATATGTACTGGATGATAAAGATACATACAAGTCTGGATAATCTGAAACCTTTAGATTAGAGTGATATTGTGGTCTTGATAGTATTTAAGCCTACATGTGGTTATCTGCTATTAATGTATAATTTATTTTCATATGTTTTTAGGAAATTATATAGATTTGGATAAAAAATAGATAAAATTTTTACCAAATAATATTGTCATGTTTATGGTCGTGAATTATTCATTTTGCATACATAACATTATCAAAAGACAGAGTGTAAAAAATATATATAAAATTTCAAATGGGACATGCTGTGAACATAAAACAATGTTTCCTTGTTTAGCTTAACCATGTAAGTTTTAAGCTTAAAGAAATTTTTATTTGCACACTTTCCAGAAATTGACTGTCAAAAATTGTACCCCACTAAAATGTTATCTTGAGGATAAAAAAAAAAAGTCAGTTAAAGTAATTTTTAGATGTACACTTTTTAGAAATTGACAATCAATTTTTGTTTTGCGTGTAGTGCGGTCCTCCTGCGCTTACTATTAACGTTCTCATTTTGGAAGCGATTTTGCGAATTTCATATCAGTCATAGGTATCTCAGGTATATAAGGCCATACCACTTTAAGTCAAGTTACAACATAGTGCGGTCCTCCTGCGCTTACTATTAACGTTCTCATTTTGGAAGCGATTTTGCGAATTTCATATCAGTCATAGGTATCTCAGGTATATAAGGCCATACCACTTTAAGTCAAGTTACAACATGTTTTAAGTTTGTGTTGAAAGATAAGAGAATATATAAGTAATATATAACAAGGAGAGGCTTGTAAAGGTATATTTGTGTTACTATGTAGATACTATGTAAGTAATCAAATAAGAAGTAGTGTACAATGAACAACAATAAATCTTGATAACCCATAAAATACCATATTGTTCCCTTTCCTATTAAATCTGACTTTAATATTATAGAATTACCTTTTACCTTGACAACATGATTAGCATATTACTGTTTTTCATTCCCAACAATATTAGTATTTTCATTTCCTTGTAAGCTCAGGATTAAATTCTGATAAAAAAAAAATTAAGAACGAGGTTCGCAGGGTGTAAATAGTTGCAGGTTATTGTAGGCACAAGTTATTGTTCTTTTTATAATAGAAATTCTGACATACATTGGCCTTGTTTAACAATATTTTAAATGAAAATATACACTGAAGTTTGAACTATTATAGACTGGTAGTATTCAATCAATTTCTATATGGATTGACCCTAGGTCAAGTGCATTGTAATGTATCTAGGGTTTTATATATGGTGGATTTATATTACAAGAGCCAAGTAGATTTGATATTGTAGATTTAGGTATTGTAGTTTGTTATCTTATCCCAGCTATATTAGTTTGTGTATATAGTAAAGTATGTCCGTAATGTATAACTACTTTTATGATGTAACTATATACATACTTCTATCTTATCTTTTACATTCATGTTTTATTAAAACATTAAAAATCCTTGAGACTATAATGTATTTACGCCCAGTTTTTATTTTGACATCATGTCAGATCCTGTTGGCAAGCACATAAATCATCCAAAATTTGTCCAGTCCCCCCATATATTGTATTCAACCCACATAAAATCAAGATTAAGCCCCACCTCCTCATAAATGAAGTTACACTTATGAAGGAAGTTTTATAGCATATTTTCTGGGACCATAATTAGTTGATCAGTGTTCCCGCCAAACAGTGTCCCAAAAATAGCAAGTAGAGATTCACTTTATTGTGATATCAATCTTTCCCAACTTATCTTTCCAATATCTATATTGTCTTGAATGGAGTGATTTGGCTTTATCACAAATTTATGTGAATTCCAAAAGTCTTGCAAGTTTTTCATAGGCAGGATAGAGAAAATGTTGGTCAAAGTATTAGCAATTCAGAGTCATTTATGTCTAATTATGTCTACCTAATCTGTTTGAATTGTATCTTAAATTCAAGATAAATTAAGGTCACAAGATAATTGAGACGCATAAATTTGCCATCAGATTATTCAACGTATGGGAACCACGTATTTAAGACTGTGTTAATCTATATGTAGAGGTGTAACATAAGTAATAGTATACGATGTTAATTATATACTATAAGATAGGATATATATCTTATCTTACATTAACTATATACAATAGATAATAAAATATTTAACGTAATTAAATAGCATGTAAGTAAACAAGATATATAGCTAGTTATATATTAATGTACAACTGTAAGTGTAAGACAAGAATTTTGAGCCATTACCTCACCATGAGTATACATTCATCTTGACATACTAAATAATAAATTAACATTTAAATCAGCTACATGACAGACGTCCAATTAAAAAAAAAAACTTTAGAATATGAATTATATACAAATGATTGTTAAGCATTCTGTTTTGTTTTACTGGAGGACACCAAAATGAACCCTCAACAGATAATACGTCTGAAGGTGTAACAACTCTGGTAGTAATAGTTTCTGAGCAGTCCTATATATATACCTTTGACAATATTTATGTAGGTGTATAAATGTCTTACCATACATGTAGGTCAGATTTTCCAATGTTAAACTGTAGAATGGGTGACTAATTCATTATATACCTTACTAATCTAAACCATTCTTTCAGTATCCTTAATCCCCTATTCATTTTCGATTTCTTAGGCACACAGCTGCCTATATCCTCTTTGTTTCATTAGTAATATTTTGGGGGTTCCGTTCCAGTGTTTTGAAATGGTCGTATTTTCAGTATAATTATTTATGAATATTTATCAATGCTTAGTTAACATGTAATAAGTACATCTTTTATTCTGCAATGCTGCTTTTATAATAAAAAAAATTGAAAACTTAAATGCAGCTTAATTATTACATAATAACTTGATATGAAAGTCATAATCATGGTTATCATGAAGCACTGAGTCAACGTACATTGATGACTAATTTCCTCAAAAACTAAACATAATAATTAAATTCCTGCATTGGTCATGAAGAACTTTCAGAATTTTTCTTGCAGTGTTGTCACTTCTCAACTAGGTGAAACAGTGTGTTTTGTCATTATGATGAGGCAAAATAAAATGAAAATCCAACTGTGTACACATCAACAATCTCTTTTAAGAACCATTGACAGTTGATATTCAAGAAGAGTAGCGGGAAATACTGCTCTGGGGACAAAATTCATCATTTCTAAATTCTGTATGCACACATAATCATCAGAATAAAACTGAAATGGTTTCAAAATGACCAAAGATGTTGACAATACATTATACCCCATTCCATTCTTGTCTTTAGTAATAATTGATTTTTTGCTGATTGCTCAATAAGTTTACCATCTTTTGATGAAGCTGTTATTCTACCTTTTGTTATTGTGTACTACAGTGTCCGAGTCTGGAATGGATTCTACCAAAGCGCTGTATACCATTTAAAATGGATTCTACATGCCTGGGTCCTGTCCAGAATTGATTCAACCTTGATTCATCTATCATTCTGTCTGGAATGGATTCTACACTGGTTCCATGTACCATTTTTTTAACCGCAGGGTTGGATTCGACCCTGTGTGTCCAGGCTTATCTCTCTCCCAACTCAAGCAGTGCAACTAATCTTTGCTAGAATTTTATTAATAATCACCCACAATCATTGTGAAAGATAAATGTTATATTAAATACCAAACTACTCAAGCCAAGTTCCTGTAACAATAATTTCCTGACTCATCTAGCTGTTTATAAAGTGATTGTGTACAGTGGTTGTTATAACACGTTACTCAGTAGTAGCTGCTTAGTTTTGACAGATTAGTGAATGGAAATTGTAGGTATTTGTTGAATTGATAGTAGATTTTTAACTTTTTAATGACACATTCCCTTCAATATATGATGTATAAGCTTATTGATTTATATCCTTACGTCTCACTCTTGGCTGTTAGTTGGCCATGGACTAAAAGAAATTAGATTTGATAATCTGTGTGGAAGAAATTACATGTAAATGAGTTAGATTTATTCTGTAGGAAGAAATTGTAGTAGGAATGTTTTATGTTATAATAATGATTGTTAATAATATTTATGAAGTAATATTACTTTATTGATACTGTTATTGGTGTGATGTTCCCTTGCTATTAACAACGTTGTCTAAATAGACAGAGAGGCTGGTGCTCCGACAAAAATTAATCTGATTAACTCCATTAGTTTGATTTATTCTATAGAGTCCTAGTACTTGTACTACTTGTATGTATGTAAATGTTATTTATGAAGAATATAATGGTGTAAGTGTTATACAAATGGAGTGACCAGCTGACAGATATTAATAATAGGATTCAGACAACAAGTGATTATTTTAAAAGGAATACAATTCAATAGTGATAAAATCTTAACACAGACCAAGAGACTCCCTCCGAAACGACATTGGACAGATTGAAATATAAGTTTTAGCATTGTCCAATTCCAGAATTCTTTCAGTAAGATGTTATTTATTATGTTTAGATGTAAGAGAACCAACTGATCATTATTTGCATGTAATATTGATCAGTAATTATTGATTAGAACAAATCAGACTGATAATTATAACTAAATGCTGGTACCAGCAGTAATCTACATGGCAAAATTAATAGGTTTATTTCATTCCCTGATATTCTGATTCATGTATGCTGTAAATATAAAAAATTTGACTTATTATTATGAACTTTAATTTATTGTTGTACTGACCTTAATTATGGTCATGATACTTATTAAGCTAACAAAGGAAAATTATGGGGATTTGTCTGACAGCTGTTGAAACATTTGATAAATGCAATCTGATAACTGTAAAACATATCTAGTTGATGAATATGATGTTGGGTTGCCTAATAAATAGTTAAGCTGGTTAAAAACATTGGTGATGTTTAGGCTTGCTTAATTTTTTTGTGGGGCATATGAACCAGTCCCTGCTCTCTACCTGATTCAAGAAGGCTTTTATCTAATCTTGAGTATCTTGGCCATTGGAACAGGTTGGTATTAAATTGTGATCTTCAGCTATCTATTTTTGTACACCCACATGGAAATGTGGTCGTACATTACTGTTACCCATGTCCGTAGGTCCTTCCATTGTCCATAATTTCTTGTAAACACATTACAGACTACATTTATCATCTGATTGTTTTGACATTGATATATTATGTTGTTTGAATCAGTGTGATGAAGAATCCTATTTTATCTCAATAATATATGTTAATTTCACTTTGTTAAACCAGTTTATATTATGTCTAAATGACCCATTGGAAAAAAAGTCGATAATAAATAAAGAAAATCTACCTTCACTTTCACAATGTTGTTTATAGGCATTAATACAAAAGAAATTCTTGAAATTCAGCCCATTTCAATTTCCAATACAGCGATTACCAGGTAAATAATGTAATATGACAAGTCTGCTATTTGTTTTTATCTCACATGTAGATGGTAAAAATCGAAGTAGTTTTAAATTGACAAATTGTTTCCTTATGATTGTGCATTGTGTGCTGTATTTATTGACTGACTCTATCATTCAACAGTTTTAGTCTCCCAATCTTCCAATCAAATATGTTGTAGAATGTGTCTGAACAAGACAATAATAAAATATATTGAAATAATGTAAAACACTGAAGTAGTAGTAAATTGTAGTCAAGTATACGGTAAAGAAAATTTATTTATTTATTGATTATCCAGGAAGATTACAGTTGATGGAGTAAATTACAGTTAATGTTGAAATTGTTAGCCATTAACTTGCAAGCGATTGATCGGTTTTAAGAGCCAAACACTCGACTTCAAAACAACTTCCACTTGCAATTCTATTGTTCATTTTCACTGCGTAATTTTTGTAGAGAGCAGAGATGAAACATTAAAAGACATTATTGGTTTTAAGCTGTTTATGTTAAGAGTAAAAGAACGTCAATATGTATATTCTTGGAACTAGGATCTTATAAGGCTTCCCTGACAAAGACTAACAGGTCTAATCTTCTTAATACCTGGTCTGCATCCATTTTGGGAAAAACTTAGTTTATGTGAGTGCAGATACTCAGCTAATTTGCGTCACAAAAAAAGCTAGGTTTGAGTAGCAGATCAATGTGAGCGAGAATGTTGCTTCTCCCAAGGTTTCACTATTACGAAATATGTGGACATCATCATGATTTGAATACAAGATCATGTGATAATTTGCAGAATCTCCAAACGGACTCATCCATTTAATTTGCTTACACAAATTCTAATTATGTCGGTGTGAACACAAATGTTGATCCAACCTGTTCTGTTCTTGTAATGTCAATGTGAACTACAATTTACAAGATAAACAGCAACCTTTGTTCTTATAATATCACTGTAATGACTAGATACGCTTGTTGAAATGACCTTGCTGGAAAAATGTTTTCACAAAGCAAAAGAAGGTGTTTATTGTTTATATATGAACATCATTCCAGGACTACCACACATTTCTTTAAATATTTCATAGTAAAAGATCCCCGGTAAAAAACTTACTAGACAAGACTGTGTAGATATAAGAAGGTTTTATCCAGGACGCATTTCGTAAAATATTTCATATCGGGGCTACAATAACATGCATTTTTTGTCCCCCGTCTTTCGAAGGAAGTTGGGGGACTATTAAAATGGGTTCGTCCGTCTGTCTGTCTGTCTGTCTATTCGTCTGTCCGTCACACTTTTTGGGACACAATAACTTTCTTCCTAATGGAGCTAAAATGTTCAAACTTGGTGTATGTGTTTATTCGGCCAATGCCTTGATGGAGTTTGAAGATGAACATTTTCCGCTTAGGGTAAGCAGAGATAAGCAATTTGATTGGTTGATGCTTTGGGACTCGATAACTTTAGTTCTAATTAAGTGAGAGTGATGAAACTTGGTGTATAGTTTCATTACAGTAATACCTTGACTAAGTTCGATAATGAGCATTTTCTGCTCGGGGTAAGCAGAGCGATACGCAATTTGATGGGTCGAGACTTTGGAACACAATAACTCTCCTTCTAATTGAGTTACAATGTTCAAACTTGGTGTATATGCTTATTAGGTCAATGCCTTGGTGGAGTCCGAGGATGAGCATTTTCCGCTTAGGGTAAGCAGACAAAAGCAATTTGATTATTTGATGCTTTGGGACACAATAGCTTTAGTTCTAATTAAGTGAGAGTGATGAAACTTGGTGTATAGTTTCATTACAGTAATACCTTGACTAAGATTGATAATGAGCATTTTCTGCTCAGGGTAAGCAGAGTGATAAGCAATTTGATTTGCCGCGACTTTGGAACACAATAACTCTCCTTCGAATTGAGTTAAAATGTTCAAAATTGGTGTGTATGCTGATAAGGTCAATGCCTTGATGGAGTTCGAAGATGAGCATTTTCTTCTTAGGGTAGGCAGAGATAAGCAATTTGATTGGTTGATACTTTGGGACAAGATAACTTAGTTTCAACTTGATTGATGATTTTTATGCCAATACAATGACTGCATTCTCATCCAGTAATGGATTCGACAGCAACAGTGTATAGAAACGATTGAATCGGACACGAGGGCCCTTTCCCTTGGCCAGAGGGGCCCTTTTGTCAAGCGTGGGGGCCCTTTTGTCTGCCTTTAGGGTCCCCTTAACTAGCGTACATTTTCATTTTTCTCGTCGGTTTTAGCATTTTTCTTTATAAAACACTTTTGGATGACACTTTGTGTATAGTTTGATTGCTCGATACATTTGAAAAAAATAAATGTGCAATTAATTAATATGTGTCATCTATTTATTTTGGGATTTCGGCGGGGGACATCAGCCTCACTGTTGGTTTGTTATGTAATATGATGGGTAAACTTTTAAAATTCAGACCATTTTGTTTGCTTGTATAGTCTACTTCAACACTATCATTTAATGAATCAAAAGAGCCGCCAAATATTTAAAAAAAGATCAGGGTTATAAGAACATGCATGAACTTGAAGATTACAATTTTATAAGTAGTCTGTACATTATATATTCCTCATTTTGAAAGAACTTCAAAGATAAGCAAAGTTTGTCTACCTTTATTATGTTTGACAGTTTGTTTACTTATATGATATACTATTAGGTAATATTGACTTTGATTTATCTCCTTGTTTATTTTATACTAAAGATGTAGTACATGGATCTTATATCCATGTACAATTCTTAATAAACTCCATCTACATATTAAAATTTATTTGAGGGATTTTGTAAAGTACAATATTATGAAAGTTAGAATCTCTAAAAGGAATAAGTATAAAATGGTTTTATTTCGTTCTGTGTTTACAAAGATATGATAAATTGAAAATTTCACAACATTTGGCATCCTCAACTAGATGATATAAACAATCCTACACCACCAATAGATTTGGGCTAAAATCTTTTAATGGCTGTCTTTTTAATCTGATCGGTATTTCAGTCTGAGGATATTTTTATTTTTTCTTAAATACATTTTATCATGGATTTGATTTTGTGAAAAATGCAGATTTGTGATCGGTGAATTAAATGTTTGTTTATTTCACAAAAAATGCTTTACATTGCAGCAGCAAATTGATCAAATAATATTAACAATCAATGAACTTTAACAATGAATCGATGTGACAGTGATCCAAATAAAGAGTACAAATTTCATTGATCTCTTTGGAATGTTCCGCAGTCAATATCTGCAGAGTCAATGGTGGACATAAAACACACTTTCAAACTCAATTGTGTCTCAATGTATTGCAGCCTTCTTGGCATCATTCCTCGCTGTAAAATAGCAACCATAGTTTAATGTCCAGGAAATTAACCAAATCTAAGAAACAATACACATGATTAGAGAAATTAAATGTTTTCTGTATTATTGTTTTAAACTAATTTACCTAAAGCAAATATCCGGTCTTATCTTAAAGGTCACATGATGGGTATTCCAGTATAAACATGACCTTAATGTGTCGCATAATGACTCAAAAAGACATGAATATTCATAGAACACTGTATGTAGGCCAGTCAAACTAGATAATATGATACAATGTACATGTACCGTGACTCATCATTATGGAGAGGAACATTTACCAAAATTTCTTAATGGTGCTTATTTATTAAAATGTTCTCAAAACAAATAAGTTTGTTCATTCCTGGATTGCAATTTTACCAGTTTTTAGCCCTGATTGGATTTATTGTGTTACACAAGTTTTCTGTTACACATCGCACAGGATATGCTTTATAGTCTGGGAGGTTAGGTGTCCGTGTGGTCTAATGTATGATAAGACCTATTATCAATGCAAGTCATGGGTTCAATTATGAGGTAGTATGTCTCGGGGAGTAGTGTGCCCTGTAGGACTATATATACCATACGTTAATCCTGAATGACGCAGTTGATTTTGACTGGGATATAACCACTATTCTTCCCTTTCTAGAGGGAGCCACAGTGGCTGAATGAGTAAGATGTTGGCTCAATAGCCTGGAGGTTGTGTGATTGATCCTCGTGTTTACTGAGATAGTTTGTGTTTTGCCGGCGTGGCTAAGTGATTAGACGCTGGTTAGCTGGCATGGAGGTTGGCTGTTCAACCCCGATGTTTGCAGCAAAAGTTCATTCTGTTGTTCCTACATGGTTTCTCTTTGTCAGTGGTGCAGGATGGAGGACCTGACAAGGACAGTTGTCTAGTTGTTTGGAGGTCCTGTGTACACATTGGTGTGCACAGAAAAGATCTTTTGGTAGTTGGAATTACATATAAGAGTAGCAGTAGGTGTATGTCTGTCTTCATTAGCCCAGTAGAAGCAGAGCAGTAGGATGTGAAACCCCGATTTTCTCTTTCAAAAAAACCTAATCAATTAGTTGGTATGTTCACTCAACTTTATAGTATATTTGTCCCCCGCCTTTCGAAGAAAGTTGGGGGACTATTAAAATGGGTTCGTCCGTCTGTCTGTCTGTCTGTCCGTCACACTTTTTGGGACACAATAACTCTCTTCCCAATTGAGCTAGAATGTTCAAACTTGGTGTATGTGTTTATTAGGTCAATGCCTTGATGGAGTTCGAAGATGAGCATTTTCCGCTTAGGGTAAGCAGAGATAAGCGATTTGATTGGTTGATGCTTTGGGACACGATAACTTTAGTTCTAATTAAGAGAGATTGATGAAACTTGGTGTATAGTTTCATTACAGTAATACCTTGACTAAGTTTCGATAATGGGCATTTTCTGCTCGGGGTAAGCAGAGCGATACGCAATTTGATTGGTCGAGACCTTTGAACACAATAACTCCCCTTCTAATTGAGTTAAAATGTTCAAACTTGGTGTATATGCTTATTAGGTCAATGCCTTGATGGAGTTCGAAGATGAGCATTTTCCGCTTAGGGTAAGCAGAGATAAGCAATTTGATTGGTTGATGCTTTGGGACACGATAGCTTTAGTTCTAATTTAGTGAGAGTGATGAAACTTGGTGTATAGTTTAATTACAGTAATACCTTGACTAAGTTAAATAATAAGCATTTTCTGCTCAGGGTAACCAGAGCGATACGCAATTTGATTGGAACACAATAACTCTCCTTCTAATTGAGTTAAAATGTTCAAGCTTGGTGTATATGCTTATTAGTTTATGATAGAAGTACGATACAGCGTTGATGATTGCTACATGTTGTTTTGAATAGGGCTTGAAGATATAAATATTATCTTGTAGAATACCCATGTGACTTGGTGTCTTTATTAAGATATATGACAGATAATTAAATGTACCCTTCCCCCAAGGTTTGCCAAAAATTAGTTTAACTTTATTGATATTTTTTGTCAAGATTTTTGTGAAAAGTGATTTGATTTTTTTTTGTAACAATAACCATATATCTGATGCACCTTGACTTTTAGATTAACCCTCAAGCAATAGGAATTATTGTCTGTCTGTCATTGATGTTTTGATTGATTCGATTGGTTAGAGGGTTTTCCCATGATGAATAGTATTGGCTGGGGGGAATTTGTTAGCTGGAATTAGATTGGACATAGATTAATATTTATGTCAGGTTTTTTTATTGGTGAGGTTAGGGTGGCATGCTTGTGTTTTTATATGGAATTACATCATTTATGTTTAGTGTGTCATAGAATTATAATTTATGACTTGGGGTTTAAAATCTGTTTTTGAATATTTTCATGATAAATATCAATTTAAGACACTAACTCTAATCTTGTATCAAATTATGTTTTCCTATCCTAGCTGAATGTAATGTCTATGATTAGAATGATAAATGAGGTGGAAAATTGGAATTTATGAAAAATCAGTGAGAGCCTGATAATGATCCTTAAAAGAAGTTTCAGTTGAACATGATCTCTTTTTTTAAAACAATGTACTAGGGGCCAGGCACCAAGAATGACAAAATCACAGCCATCTTGGAATTTTGACACAAGGTACTAGGGGCCAGGCACCAAGAATGACAAAATCACAGTCATCTTGGAATTTTGACACAAGGATAAACCTGCATGTAGTTGATTTATTAAAGTCCACATTTTTTAATTTGAATTAAGTAGTGGTTACGTAACCATAAAACCAAAAGTGAGTTAAAACTGCCTTTTATTTTAGTGATCTATGGATTTTGGTATACAAATGATATTTAGGTTAAAGTTTGACAGAAGATTAGATAAATATTATTAACGTTTGAGCTGAAAATAGATTTGATTTGATTTCCGTTTGATGTTTTTAAGATAAATTAGAAAAAGTTCTATGGTTTGAAGTTTACTATTATGGACTAATCAAGCCAAGTGAAACATATTTAGATCGATGGAGAGATTGACAAAGAAACTTTAAAAAGAGAATAAATTTTTTTTAAAATGAAAGATTAGAATTATTGTTAAAGTGCTAGAGTCAGTGGCAAACTTGATATAACTAATGGTTCTATTCTATTTTTCATTCGATGGATCATTTTCTTTTGTTAAAATAAAATGAGGATTTGTATTTTATGAATTGGTGAACTATTGGATTAAGATGAAGATTACTGTAGTACTATATAGATTGATGAAGGGTCAAAGTTTGACAAGAGATGCCCAGTATTTAATGATAAATTGATTAACTGTGTATATAGAAATAGCCCAACTAAAGCCAATACTGACCTGGGGTCATTTACTATAAACTTAAGATTAATAGACTCTATTGTAATGATGACATAATACCTGACTATAACCTGTAGGGTGTCTTATGTCATTTAATGTCCAGAAATTTATGGGTCAACTTGCCAGCTTGTTTGTAGCCACTGTGTTGACCATTGAGTGACTTAGCAGCACCATATCAAACTGACCCACAGTATAGCTTGACCACTTGTGGAGTGATAGGGTCAATTTAGTGGAGTTTTAGTGTGTGGATTCCTATGGTCAGGATCTTGTGGCTTATTTATTTATTTTCTGTGGGATTATTTAGTATAACTTAAACTTTAAAAAGGTAGGTTTGATGTAAATTTTTTAAAGATGTTCTAGAATGATTGACCTTTTATGCATTAAAGGTTAAATTTAGGATGTTTGTAGATTTTAGGCATCCATGATAGTTTTAATGACTATTTTAACAAATCCCTGATTTATTTTTGGTATGTTACTGGTTTTATGGGGTTTTTTTTCTTGGATTTGTGTAGTGAAAGAATTGTTCACGTTAACAATGAGTTTGTGGAACATTTTTGATTTTATTTTTTTGATATTTTGTTCATTTCATTTGTTGGTGAGGTTTATTTCTTAGAAGGAATGATTATAGTTTTGAGTTCATTGAAACATGTGTTTTAATCGAGTTGGTCCTATATGATAGCTTTATATGCACAATTCTGGTTGGTAAGATAATAATGACAATATGAATAGTTCTTTAAGTGAATTTGTAGATTTCATTGAATTTTATTTGTTGGGTTGAATGCACAAAGTTCCCAAACATTTGATTGACAAAATGCCATTCACCTGTCTGTCAAATGTAACCAGTATCTGAGACAACCTCAAGCAAATGTGATACAAATGATTTAGTGACACACCTCTTTCTTGAGAAATAGTCTTGACACTTTTGGGAACTTACCAAAATCTGATGTTATTAAGGTCAATATATAAAAGTTTGATTAGTACAATATAATTTATGATTTACTTTGTATATTTCAGAACTACCCAACCCGCAACATGCCAGCTGCCAGCCCTAATACCACCAGCAGCCAGTCGAGTAGTCAGAGTCTGTCCGGAGAAAATCTCAGTAAAACTAATCTTTATATCCGTGGCCTTAATCCTAATACGTCCGATAAAGACTTAGTTAATCTCTGCCAACAGTAAGTACAATTTATAGCTTTGATAAATATATATAACGGGTGTAATTCTATTAATCACAATTTCACTATTCAGCGAATACAGTTTAAACAGAAACCTATAATGTAAAGACGAAATATCAAACTAATGCCTTGGTTGAATGTCTAGTTAATATTGAGATGATTAATTAATAACCAAGTGGCTTGTGGAAAATATCTGATATACCCTTGTAACCCAAAACTCCATTCATTTCTATTCAATAATTCATTTTGTTATTTAATGAGTTGGAATGATAAATGTAAAAAAAAAACAAAAAAACATGGTGTAAGGTAATACGTTGATATCTATAGTAACCGTTAGTTACATATTATACAACCTAATCATTCTATTTATCATCATATCAAAGACAAATGCAAAGAGAGGGCCGCCTAAATAATAAATTATATGATAATATGTCTAGAGAATCCTCCTCCTTCTTCTCAAGTTACTGTCTAATTACAACAATTCGACCATTCCGACTGAATTATTTCCTCTCTGTGGTCCAAAGACTCTTCCTTCCAACCAATTATTCATGATAAATGACATTTTTCTAGTCAAGTCGCTTTTATTACTTGTTCGATATCTCAAAATACTTAAAGCCGTTGTCGTATTATTACCTCGATCATACAGCATAGAGAATAAATCACTCACACTACACAATGAATTCTAATTCAATTAGCTAACAAAATTAATTTTGTAAACAAATGGTCTCGCAGATTTAGTTGTTATTCAGTGCTTGTTAATTTATGTACATGTAATTTATGCCAAAAGCAGAATATAATTGGTTTTAATGGCCTTTTTGTTGATCAAAAATTGCTTGTAAGTTGGAGTACAGTAATACCATAACGATATTAAAGAGAGCACCAACATGATATAATAATGCTAGACAAAAAACCTGAGCAAAACAATATGAATTTAAAATCAAAACCAACCAGAATTGGAAGGAAAAAAAAAATTAAAGACACCTGTCCTTCAGGCAGTTTGAATTTAAGAGAATGTACCATCATTAAACCAGGTCAATGTTCTTGTTTGTTTTAAACACATTTTATTGAATTATATCCAGAAATGCATAAAACAGACTTTTGGCAATATTCTCTCATTTCGCACAATACCATAAAATAGATATAACCATATTTTCTGCTATATTGAAGGTCTATAAAAAGATTTCATGATATCTGGTTGTTGATGTAATATTATTATCAACCACTGAAACATTTTTACAACATTGTTCCCAATCCCAACTGTAAAAACCTTTATTGATTGCAACAAACACAATTATGATGACATAAAAGTGGCATAAAAGGAGCTTCGATTGATCGGGACAAAACTTAATTTAGCGCCACACTAAATATCCTCCGTTTTCTAATAACCCTTTCACTCAGTACGCTTTAAAACCAAATTTTAACAAATTAAAAAATCAATTAAATTGTGTGTTAAAGTGATTTAAAATGTTGACATAACGAGACAAATCCAGACCTGGAACATGGCGAGACAAAGATATAACTTAGTTGGCTCAATCGCCAGATTTGTTCATGGATATTTTTAGATTTGGATATAAAGCTAAAATCAATAATTTGTCCTATTTATAAGTTGGTGTTGCTTTAAGAATTGGGTCAGGGAAAACCACAAATGCAGAAATTGAGATGTTATTTTTGTAATATTCAGTTGACAGATAGAACTAAATGGGCACTGTTGTCAATTTTTGGTGTTATTTTATGTGTTTTAATGGTTAATTAAATCCCCAATCAATATACTTAGCACAGAATTCACATCATGTAAACATTAAAAATGCCTGAAACAGGCAAGATTTTTCAATACAGAGATAAATTTAGAGGACGGTCAACTATGATTCCAAGTTTTCTATTCCATAGATGTTTGATTATAAATAACTGTAAGCAAATTGTGATATAAGTGATCAATAAAATTGGTTAATATATGAGACGACCTAGGTAGATGGATATAAGATACTATATGTACTTTGTATTAAATGTAGGTAAAACGTGCTGAATACTAAAGTTTCTGACAATAACTTAACTTACACTATTATATTATATTCATGTCTGTAATATCACACATGGTTATATTCAATGTTCTATTATATTGCGTGGTCATATAAAAGACTAGAGGCCAAAGTATGGACATGTGTACGTGTATAATATATATATATTATATATATATAGTAAGCCATTTGTCATTATTTAGGTTAGATGTCATACCTGTGATGTTATCTTTTTTTATTGACAGTGACATGTAATAACAAGATTTTTTTTATGGACTATCAGTATGGTCACAATATTCTCTAGAATTTGGTTTACTGCATTTGACATAATAATATAACTGCAATGAGCTTTATGGCCATGGTAGTCATTTCCCTATTGTAGAAATGTGTTCTTTTGGTCGTGATGATTAAAAACAAAGAGTAAGTAAATACCATTTTGGCCTTGATGTTCTGAGATAAAAATGAATCTTCATTCAGGTATCCAATGTCAAAATGAGAGAAAATGTTTTTAAAGAGAATGCTGAAATGATGGAATCTAGCAATAAAAACTGAATTAATACACACATACTGTCATGTGTACAAAATTAATTTAGGGTTTTCTTTACTGAATCTTAGTTAGGAGGCAAGTAAATCATGCATTGATTTTTACTGTGCGAAGGTTGGTGCCTAAAATTACATTTCCAAGAAAATTCATCAGGATGGACTTGTATGGGTTGTGTCGTAACATCCAATACGGTAATCCACAAATCCACATAATTGAATAAAGCAGATTTATATTAGATGCGTTTTCTGTAAGTTTGTGTCTTATCCCCACTGTCTAATTTATAAATCAAATTACCAAGGTCCAGACACAAATTAACTTGCATGGGAATATTTAGAAAGTGTCTTGCATACATGTAGTAAACTCTCAGTCTGTCTTATTCACATGTATAACCTATGTTTTATAGTAAAGTTTTACAACATAAGTATGATAAAGTTGTCTTGTGATATGTAACAATGACAAGATCACAAGATGAAAAAAAAATATAAAATTATACTATGTCATTAATTTAAAACTATTTCATCACCCAGCCCACTTTCACATATTTTGAATTGTAGTGACTAGCCAGAAATTAAGAGAACTATTAACTGAAAGATGGATGTAATATTATTATTCATGTACATGCATGATGGGTTCATGTTGTTATTAAAATAAGATCCACAGAATTTTATTAATTAAAGGTGATATTAAGGAGTTTTAATAGATTACATAAAGCTTCTTAATGTAACCACCCCTAGTGAAGATTATATTTAAGACTTTATTTCTCTAATAAAGATGTCAGGGATGGGAGAGTTGTTAAGAGGAATAAATGCTATATTAAAGATACATTCTCATGAAAGTATTTATAGCGTAGTTATTTCCAATAAAAGTATGGCAACTTTTAATGTGGTACATGTAGGTCTATATATAGAAATTAAAGATGCCCAATCTTATTAGATAGATACTGGATTCCCTGAAAAACGCATGGGGCAAGCACTGGGCAAAAATGTCAAGGTGTCCCTAACTGTCGCCCGAACAGCTTATTGTCTGCCAGCTTTACTTCGGGAGAAGTTGTTATTTCTTGATTGAATGGTTAGCGGTTTGGGGAACATTGAGGAGTTTAAACAAACAACAGACTTTGCAATTAAACGACGAAAAAAAAAAGTTGGCAGGAGATAATCTAAGAATTTAGTAAACCTTCTATATTATGGTAAATGGGGAGTAAGTAACAACAAATTCATTCTGAAAATAGGCCTTCTATAAATAGATTTTCTATATGTCAATACAATGTTTTGAGACGGATTTGATGCAAATTTTTGATAGATTTATTAGTTTCATAGGTTTAAAAATCATCCAGTTTGTACACAGGAAGGCATCTTTAATAGTGCCTTTGTACTGATTCTGAACACACATCAATTTGTGATTAATTAAATAATTATTTTGAAATTGACATTAAATCAAAAATTTGAAAATTCACAACCAAATCAATGGAAAAACTAAAAATCAAAATTAGATTGAAAAAAAAACCCCGCTAAATCAAGTAAACCATTAACAGTTTATTATGCATTATTACATTCTTATTAAATCCCTGAGAAAATGGAATGTTCTCTTTTTTAACAGTAATGAAATTGTTTTCATTTTAAAAATGTGTCATTAAAAATGATTTACTACATTAAATATGTCACTAAAGATGAATAATTGTTTAAATTATAATTAAAGAGACATTTGATCAAAACTTTTAATGGTGTTATATAAGCTCAAAATATATATCATCCCTATATAGTTATAAAAAAAAAACCACAACCCACAAAAAGAAAACAGTTGAGAATGTTTCAATGAATTAACAAAATGTTGAATAAATCAGATAACAATTCCAAGAGAAGACTGATTAAATGGACTAGTGCAGTGTGCAATTATTCAGACATGGAATTATGAGAGTGTTCTTTTATTTTCCCCTGACATGCTATCTCTTTATATACATATACTGGGTGTTTATATACAAGGATAATATGAAGAGACATTAACATGTAGTCAGGGTGATTTATGTGCATTCTAGGGCTATTGCTTCAGGGTGTTTTAAATCATGGAGAAGACAATGCATTGTTTTGTAGTTTACCCTGTAGGCATAGTATAATTTTGGTCAGATATCTTACACTGATTTATACCATAGTTATCCCAATAAACACACCTTTGAAGGTGGGGTCATAAACTACTAAACATCTTCATTAGTCTTAGGGAATCATGGGTTCATGGGGGTAATGGATCACCTAAGTAAAAAGGCGGGGTTATGATTTTAGCGGAATTAGTCAACCAAATTATTTCAAGATAAATTATGTGGACTTGCATTTAGCTTATATATCCAAAATTGACTCATGATAACTAGAGTAATATTGTTTAGATCCCTCCTTTTCAATTACAATTAAGACAATATAATTGTAGACTAAATTTGGTAAATACTATTATGTCCTTTTATGTCATATGTAATCTAATAAGCCTGCTAAATGTGCATAGACAAAAGGTTTTTGTTTTTATTGTGTAATAAACTTTGAAAAGACAAGTAAAAATGTGAAAATGAATAGAAACCATGTGGGGGTGGAAACCTGTTATTGGAATGATAAACAATGGTTCTCTCGGGAAAATTTATCTTTTTATTTAAACCATGGATTATCATATTGGACTGAAAGAGAACATTGGTCTTGGTAATGTACAAGATATATCATGGAATGACCTGACATTTGCCATTAAATCTGTTATCCTTGAGTACCCAAGGATGTAGAAATTGCCAGGAATTGCCATGTGTATTGATTACGAACATTTGCTTCTAATATCAAATAAAAGCTTATTAACAAATGGAAGAATATATTTCCCCAGCAGAGCTTTTCAGAAATATCAACGACAAATTAAAATCTGTATTAGGAATGGAGCTTTCTTTTTACTACTGTGTCAACTTGTTTGTCTGTCCATCATCCCTTTTGGAGCCTGATAACTTGTTCGAACATGGTTTATCAGTTCAATGCAAGTTTGATGAGGACCATTTTCTGTTTTGTTAAGTAAAAATAAGCATTTTGATTTGTCAATGCCTCGGAAGACAAAGTAATGTGAAAGTATTTTATTAGTGCCATCTATTTAGTTTGGGATTGTAGTAGGGGGACACCAGCCTCACAGTTGGCATGTTATACATGTAATACTGGTTAGAATCCTGATTGAAATTTTCTACCATACTTAATATCGATATATCCTTTCTAAAACTTGGCTAAAACTATGAGGATCTGGCACTTCATAGATGCACACATTCTATAGGTCGATATAACCGTATATTATATGTCAAAGGGAGATAATATGGCAAAGGCCAATCAATGTATCTAATGAATATTTATTGACATACTGTACTCACAGTCTGAAGTTCACACTGCTGGCTTCATTCAATTATCTTGGTTTGTTTCTATCGTAACAGTTTTTACACCTGTTCGCTTGTAATTACAAACTCAAGTAGAGAATGGTTGGAGGAAAAATAATCTACTGTTTTACAAATATTAGTCGAGGATGCAGAGACGAATGTCGGTTCATTTTAAGACAAAACAATGGTCCTGTTTTTTATGATCATTGCTTACTTCTAATAAGCTTGCGGTCTCAACATCTTCTTAGGCTTGGAGACTAGAGACCTTTATTTACAAATGTTGTTAGCTAACTCATCTGAATGAAATTACTAGCATTTCAGCAAAGAGAGAGAAAAGGGGTTTAACATCCACTCAACATAAACTAACTTATTTTGAGACTAACACATGGTACAAGGGGGTCTTTTGGAGTAAGAGGAAACTAAAGGACACATAGAAAAGTCATACAGTTTGCCAATTGACATTATCACATACAAGTTTGGTATCAAAATCACCCCACTTGACTCAATGACAGACCTTATGATCTAAAGCAAATTTGTGAGACCAATCAGATACCCTTGTCATTGTTTCTAATGTGGCTAAAAGTGACAGATGATGTCATTAAGTAACGATGCTTTTGGAATATTCCGTAGATTTGATTTGGGCTCTCTCAGTAAAGTCTTTGCGCAAAGAAGATATATTGCGATCAAATTAGTACTGTGTTGTGGGATAACTAATATTAGACTTGACTTGATGTTGGGCTTCCATCTTGGGTAATATCCCATAGAAATTTTCATAGACTGGAGGGCTTAACAATGCTTCCACCTTGGGTAATATCCCAGACAAATTTCCATAAACTGGAGGCCAGTTTTATAAATACACCAGGTCTGAGATAAAGTGTTGAGTCAGTCGCTATTATTATTTTTGTGAGCTTTGATGGATATATGCAAGTGTCTAAAGGTATGGCGGGGGTAAGTCAACCATAATCATTACCCAAACCCAGACAGAAATTATTCAAGTTTAATAATTTACTTTGTTTTGTCTTTGTTTTAGATTTGGTAAAATAACTTCTACCAAAGCCATTATTGATCAGAATACCGGCAAGTGTAAAGGTAAGTATATCGATATTAATTATTGATTAACTTTTCTAATTAACTTATGGTATCAATCACTTAAACGAGGTGGGGAAATGGCGAGACCCTGTCTAGGATAAATAAGATTACCCACAGATTATCAACAGATGCCGGATTTGGGTAATGATAAGTAGTTATTTTTCTCTTTTCTGAAGAGAATAATTAACCTGTAGTTGATGGTGTCGATCTGTAGACATGTAATCCCCTAGAGTTGAATAATATTTAAAGGTTATTTGCGTTAGACTCTTATCTGTGAAATAGCAAATGGCATGGCAAATGCATACCTAGTTCTGAGAGTTTTGACAAAAATATGACAAATATTTACTGTGGGTATGTGACATATTACTCTTATTACATGTATATCTAAAATATGACATGATCAACTCATATTACATCTAAAATATGACAGGACGATCAAAAATATGACAATCAAGTATAGTAGATCTAGACCAACTCTACTAGACATCTTATTACACTAGACAAAATGTCATAACATCTAGCAGCTCTAGACAATGTAATAATATCTAGCAGCTGTGAACAATGCCATATCAATACCATCTAGTACATGTAGCTTACGATTCCATATTATACAGTAGATCTTGGTAATGCCATATCATCTGGTACATGTAGCTCCAGACAATGCCATTTATATCATATGGTAGCCCTTGGCAATGCCATATCGACTAGTAGCTCTAGAAAGTGACATACTATAGATTCTGCAAACATGAAAAATGAACTCTAGAATGTAAACTCGGTTTTATGTGAACATAAAAGATGATGATCCTTCATTGAGATCATAGTTACTTTCTTTTAACTTGGTTAGAAGCTAGTAGCTTCAGAACATGTTGAACATAAAGTAGGTAATATAAGTACTCATATACATCCAGGTATCCTTATATATCAAAATGGACAAATTTAATAACACAGTATTAATTTATTATCTTCATATACTGGTTTTCGTCTATCAGTGTATAGGTTTTTGTATAATGGTACTATATAAACTATTATTTTATAGTCGAACTAGTTTAACAAGTATTTGATAAAGTATAAAAATAACAACCACGCTATATCACTACATCTTTTTATCTATTCCTTCTTTTATATGAAATGTTTGAACACCATATTTAGATTTCCATTCTTCTGTTCAATAAAACCACTCTAGTCAGTATATGTACTTACAGTTAGTATACAAACCCGTCTATTATATACAAACACACACAATTTCGCTTATTTTTTTAACCCTTTTATGACTTAAACCTAAATTTACATCAGTATATTTGGGAAACATTTGAAATGATCTGTCCACATTCACTAGTAAATTTTGGATTATTGAAATGACTTGCACCATGGTGTGGCAATGCCTTTTAGCAGATTTATTCAATTGAAATGAGCACATGCAAAATATAAATTAATATACTTGAAAAAAAATGTCATACAAGTCCTGCACAGTCACTAATAAAATTACCTAATAGCGCCCCAATGATTCTCATTAAAATGTCATACCCAACTGCATTTAATTGTATTAAGTGCACACTTTGATGTAGATCATAATAGTAAACATTATTATTCAACTGATTTTTGGGAGATATCACATTTTATCCATGTAAACTAGGTGTGAAGCAGATTTTAGGGCCATTGATTAAAGGAGTGGAAAGACTGTAACTACTTATATTTTAACCGTCCTTTAGGAGTGACTGTGCTGTGTTTTTTTGTGTTTTTTTTTATACGCCCACATTGAAATGTGGTCGTATGTTGTCGTCGCCCCCGTCCGTCAGTCCGCCGTCCACAAGTTAATATCCGATTGACTTTAAATTTATACACAGTATTTAAGGTCATGAGATGAAGAAGCCTATTGTTTTTCAGCGATTTCCGATAATAACTACCAGAGTTATGGCCCTTGATCACTTCAAAAAATCTTGTGGACGCTCTAGCGGCCAAAGTTAATATCCGATTGATACACAATGTTTAAGGTCATGAGACGAAGAATCCTTTTGATTTCCTATAATTAGTGCCAGAGTTGTGGCCCTTGATCACTTCAAAAAATCTTGTGGACACTCTAGAGGCCAAAGTTAATATCCGATTGACTTTAAATTTATACACAGTGTTTAAGGTCATAAGACGAAGAAGCCTATGAATTTTAAGCGATTTCCGATAATTAGTGCCAGAGTTATATCCCTTGATCACTTCAAAAAATCTTGTTGGTGCTCTCTAGAGGCCAAAGTTAATATCCGATTGATACACAAAGTTTAAGGTGTTGAAACAAACAAATATTTTGATTTTCAATGAATTTTGATAACTGAACAGCTAAATTCATCATATTAAATGTTTCCTATACTAATTGTTAGTGTGGGGCAAAACTTTATAAAAAGAAAACAAATTGTAATGATTTTCTGATAATTACATAATGAGTTGTTACTCTTAATCAGATTTTAGTGTATTATAAATGTTTCATTACGGAAAAAAGTAAAAATATGCGACAACTCTTGTTGACTGCCCAGACGATTTAGCTGCTGTGGGCGTATGTTTCGTTGCCTTGCAACCTATCTTTTTGATTAAGGTTCTTAATTCACCTTAAAAGCTTCACCGCCTTTTAGTATTGGCAATCCTATAAAAGGGCATCATAAAAGGACAGATCAGTGTTGACTCAGTGAAAAACTTGGTTGATATTTACGTTTATCTTCAACAGTATAATTAAAGGAACACTTTCTTTACTAAACGCCTTTAAAAAGCGGTAAATATAGCAATTTGAGGTGAAAGTAAATAAAGTCTGAGTTTTGATCTTTCTGTAACCTGGTGACATTTTGCACCGTTGACGCTGTACAAATTCTCTCGGTTTATTTCGAACACTTAACATGTAGGGTAGTTGCATGTTGATGAATCTAAATAAGGTGGAAGATTAAAAACATTAAGTTGACATACCAGTCAGGTTACACAAGTAATTACTCGTACCTATGTGTATCTCTTACTACATGTTTCACACATCAATGCTACTTTCTAGAAACGAGCATAAACAACATCTTGGAATGATGCGACCATAATTCATGAGCGTCCTTAGAAATGATTGCTTAGGTTGCTCTGCTGTGGTGAAAATAAATTTGAAAAGGACATTTTGCATCACTAATTTTAGAAAATTTGTGTTTGGTTCTCAGACTGAAAACATTTTCTAACAGATTAAAGCGTATATGAAATTGTTTGGTCTGTAATAGTGTCTGCAGGAGAAACTCCACCACACAGAAACCCAGACAACAAACCTGTGGACAAGACACATGATGCATATAACACACAGACATTGTCAGTCATAAATTATCAAAGAACATTATTTACATTCAGACAGCTGGCTGGTCACCTCTGGCTTGCGGCTGTGGTTTCGAGCCCTGATGTCAGCGTATGTGGCATGGAGATAGGGGCGCCTTCTCAACCTCGTGGGTTTCCTCCAGGCACTCCGGTTTCCTCCCACTGCTAAAGACCCCTACGTGCAAGCGAATTATTGAAATAAAATTAAACCATATGTTAGTCCCGAAATGACCTAGTTGTGTCGACTTGACGTTAAACCCCATTTCTCTCTCTCACATTCAGACACTGCATCCAAATCCATTTAAATTCATTTATGTGTACACTGGTTTCTATTGCCTGTCTATGTCTGCTTACAATATTATGTAAAGAAGGAACACACAATGCATACTGTGAAGAGAATTCAAAAGAGAAAGACACACACAACACAACCAGACACAGACATTGTAAATTGTAAGAGATAACTGTCAAATCAATTTCAAAGACAATACATGCAGCTGTAAGTGTCAACTGCACTGAACTGTCATCTCTTAAATTGGTATCAAAAAATATGTGTTTCAATAGGTATTGTTTTTACAATTATTATACTTCGTTTTACAGGATATGGATTTGTTGACTTTGAATCGCCCCAGGCAGCTGATTTAGCTGTTCAAGCTTTACAGTCACAGGGCATCCAGGCTCAGATGGCTAAGGTTAGTGTAAGGACATTTAATATTATATTATCTATTCTAACAGAGCTTTCAATTCAATCTTTTTTGCCAGTCATGACCAAATGACCACTGCATTATGCCTCAGGTCAGAATATTTATACTATTATCCACTAGACCTGTAAATATTTTGTAGTACTGCCACAAATTTTAGAAAAAAAAAAAAATATATTTTTGTCTTCCAGTTGTTTCAGAATTAATCTAATTAGTATATTACACTAAACAGTGACTGGCAGACAAACCGTTGAAATGAGAGCCCTTCGTATTCTTCGTTTTAGAATTTAGACTTTTGCATGTGCACTTTTAATTATACAGTTTAAAAAATGGTTTAGAATTGATGAAGGACAACCCCATCTTTTACCTTACGACCTCTTAATACCAAAAATTTCTCTTATTGACAAAATTTTTAACTTCTTTTAAAAGCATTTCCTCACTGTTTACTCTCCTCTTTAAAAATTTTAGATAGCTGCGTGACCTGTCGTGAATTTTTGGCTCTGTTTGATGTTGAGTTTTAAAAAATGTCTAATTACTCATCAACGCTATCCATTCTTTTCGACTATTTGTCAACAAGACAACTACATACACCAGACCAGAAACCTAGTCAAATAATTATTATACCCTTTTAAACGCTCCCTGAACATAAACAATGTCAGCCATGTTAGAAAACAACAAAGTCACATGACTTCTTACACTATGCACACTCCAATTGTTTATGATATAACACGGATGGGTCAAAGGTTTCAGGTTATTGAAATTCTTGTCCTTAAATTAAGTATTAAAACAAACTAATGGAGTATAGACGAGCAAAATTTTAATCATTAGTGCCAAAACTGGTCTGAAGATAGAGAAATAAATTTGTCATACATATCTGCCAAAAAAACTTCAAAAAGTAACCATACACAGCCTCATACACAACACCTGTCGCTAGCTAATTTGACTTTGAGAGCAGTACCAACTGCCACCGTAGCTAAGATACAACAGAAATAGGTAAATGAAACACAATTTTGTAAAACACAATAAGTTATGTGTGTCAAATCTAATCATGAGAATAATTGGATGTGGAATTCTGCTACCGGTACTCAAATTCAGAACTTTTTTTCTATTAAGTTATTTATTATCACAGAGGACTTAAGATATGTAATGAACCAATTTTCAAAGGAAATGAAATGAAATGAGGGTGTAAAGTCCTACTGTTGAGTTTTTTCAAAGGAGATTTTTGATTTGACAATAAATGAACAGCTGATGAAAAGCATTAATATTTGACATTTCATTTAATTATTATAGTGCATTATAAAATTGTGTCTATGAATTTGGCATTACACCACTTAAAGTGATATTAACGAAGCTTCTTTAAGGTGATCACTTATTTATATCTAAGTTTTCAGTACTGGAATTTCAATGAGATGGCAATTAAAATTAAATGTCTGTTGTAAATTTTTATGATTCACAGTTGCTTGATAACAAGAATGTTGCATTGTTAAGGTGTAACATTTATGTTACCCTGGTCTACTCTTGTTAATGTGATCCAATTACCTAATATCTATATGCATTGACCTTTTGACCTCTATAGGGGGGAGGGTACTAATAATATACAGTATGTATATCTAGAGGTAATGTACATGTATGTATAGAATCTATTATAGTAATATACTATCATATAGATAATCACTATAGTAACACATTGATATACGCATATACTCAGAAACAATCAAGCTGTACTAAGGCTGTTAGTAGTGTCCAATGACTACACACACTGTCTACCAAGAACCTTAAAATACAAGAAATTTACTAAATTGCTCATGCTGTTAGAAGCTTTGCTGAACTTCAATTTATACTAAAACCCTCCACCCTATAAAGAGGTCCCATTGTATATTTCCTGTCTACTTTTACTTTCTGTTGACAGTTCATCCAAGCTAAAGTAAAATTGACCATCTTGTCTAAGTCTTTTTATGCCCCCTTTTCACCAGTCCGTCTCCCTTTTCGTCTTTATTTGCATGTACTTTTGACTGAGTAAATGGAATTGGCGTGGTCTGATTATTTACAAATTTTAACATTTGCATTCTACAAAATATTTAGATATTAAGTTTTCCTTGTAATTCCGCAAATTACATCATCTGTGAATAAGAGATAATATTTGTTAATGACGACATGCATACATATGGTCATTTAAAATATTGTTAGAAATTCTCATTCCAAGTAAAGAAATGTTCAGCCTGGGGATATTACTTTATCATGTGTTTAGCATTCCCTTTAATGTTCATGTCAAAATCGGGTTTTGAAATTATATTATTCTTGGTGTTATAATATGGATTAAATATTGTATTTTACAACACATGTACACTATTGCCGATATATGTTTAGCTGTTACTACTGTTAGAGCGTTGACTTCGATATTAAGTACGTCACATTGAACATTAGGTCTATATCATTAATTCTTTAAATGTTCTGGAAGAATAAAGTTGTGCCAACTTTCTTGTGGTAAAAAAGTAAAATACGTGGTTGTTATTGTTTTTTGAGTAATAATTATTTTGTTTTTGTCTCTGATAATTGTGCCTTATATTCCTTAAGCACCTTGCTAATTAACAATTATTAAAGAAATTGGTTGATTGATTGATTTTATACAAGCAAATCACAATGATCATAAAGGTTTAATTGATAGTCTTACTTAAAGCTATAAAGATATAGGCAATTAAGATCCTTGGGTCTCTTGTTCATTTTAAACTGAAACATGTGATAAAATAATACATGTATGTTGAACTTATTCACAAATTACGACCAGTTTTGTTTTAAACAAAAGAATTAACTGATGTTTTTCCGGCATGATTACTTCTATTGGTCATTACAAACATCTGTTACAAATTGAATTAGGGAAAAGATAATACTCAAGCGATAATATTATTCGTTTTATCTTAATGGTCACATAATGCTTAATGTATACTATAAACTAAAATTTTATTGCTAAAATGTAATTTGTTTTGTAACATTGCAAAAGATGCAAGAGTTGGCGGTTTCACTATAAGAAATAGCCTAAATTGTCTCTAACGAGTTGATTGACAGTTCACATTCTAGATTGTCAAGTACCACTGCTATATTAATAAACGAAGACTCAATTTTCAGTCGTTGAATCAGCAGTCTCTGTGAATGTCATCCATATTACTATTTAACAAAGGTATGGCATGTGTCTAATATAACAATATCAATACTGATTGAAATGCGCGAATATTGTATTCTAATTCGTGATTTTAATTTTTAATATTAGAGGTTTAGTCCCTTGTAACACGTTCAGACGCATTAGTTAAACTGGTATAAAAACCCTAGGGATCGTTAAAACAGTTTAATGTGGAGCAAATAGTCGAGTTTAAAAACCCCTGGCGACTTGTTTTCGAGAAGGCTCTATATTTTAAACGGGTTAATCTTGGCCGTCTGAATGGGTTGGTTTAAAAACCCTTGTTCCAGCTCGCTTTGAGCATGCGCAGTACGCAATAAGTTACATTCCTGGGAAAATATCGGGGTCAGTGTTTTCGAAAGCGTGCAGAAACCGAATAAAGAATATAAAGCATCCCATGCGTAGTTAATTCTAACCTCTGACTGAAGAGATCAGAATAGTCAAACTGGTGGTTTATAGTACATGTGAAAGCAACACAGTCCAGTCTTAAAAACCCTGGAGATTTTGAACTGGTTTTGAAATAAGCGTCTAAACGGTATATTAAATGTTGACATGTAATTCGGAAATTTTTATCTTGAAACGCAGTCATCCATTTAAACTATTCAGCAGCTTGAAAAGGGAATACATGAAGTTTTATAACTGTAAATGTATATTTTGTCATACATTATACATATTACATGTACATGTATCATTCATAAAATAACTTGAATAATTTTTTTCGTCACAATGACTGCATCTGATGAAATGAAAGTTGGTTACTTGAGAAGTTTGATTGTGATTATGTCAAGATTACACTTAAATCTAAAATTTATTTTCCGATTTCAGACATAACGAGATTTGTCAATTTAAGTCAAGTAACATGAGACGAGAATTTGGTTACTTTTATTTTATTTTTTTCTAGTCTTGATTTAATGTTCTTCTTTTGAGATTTTAGTGTTATATCTACATCTTGGTGTATAATGTGTTTATTGTTGTAATTCATTGAAGCTTATTTAGGCTATAGAATTACACTTATGTCCATCTATTCAATCTATCATGTTATAGAATGTTGGTTCTATTCTTAACCTCAGATAATATCACATTCACTACCTATACAATCACATTCTTTCTTTTCACAGCAGTAAATAACTTACAGTAAAACACTTTAAATAAACTTTAATACTGTAAACCTACTTAAATTAAAAACTTTCTGTAGTATGCGGCTTATAAGTTAGGTATGTAGTCACCTGGTCAGAGATCAGTTCCCTGATTGTATACAATGAGAAACAAAGAATTTCTTTTTAAATTAACATCAGGCCCATCTGAACAAAATTTATATTGGTTGGCTGTCAGCATAGAATGTCAAGATGGGTTCCCAAGAGCTTCTCCATCTGAAAAATTGTAAACTGAAAAACACATATTTTGCAAAGGTGAGGGGGAATGACAAATCATTTGACAATGGGTTGTATAGATGTACAATCTAAAATGGTAAAATGAATAAACTTTCTCTCTATTCAACTTCAAATCTGTTTTCGGTATTACCTATACTGTTAAGAAGGCATTCTTGAATTATTTATTACCGTAACTATAATCTTTAATTCAAAATGATATGTTAGACATTGTAGGATGGTAAAACTGCCTCTTTAATGCAATTCTTATTAAATTGTTAATTGAGACTGACATTAGGTCTGAGCTTATCTTAGTTTGATTAATTGTGATTGGAATTATTCAAGGCAGCAGGAAATTTATGCAATGAACTTTATAGAATCACGATTTGTGATCTATTTAAATAAACTTTGATTCTGTTAATTGATTATTGTACCTTAATTAGTATCGTATATATATACATGTGTAAACTATAGTATCATTTGACTGATTAGAGCTAGGGGTTAATTAGTTGCTAGGTAATACACTAATTGGGGTCATGTCGAGATGGGACCACTATCAGATTTATCTGTTATAAAGAGTCAAGATGACCTTGCAATAAGATATATTTCCTGCTGTAGTGTTAGGAACTGGTGATGTCACCATTAAGATAATAAATAGAGTTATTATTGCGTAAACATACAGTTATTTATATATATAATTATCATGAGAATATTTCATTTAATTTACTTACAAAGGAATCTCAGTGGATGGAATAGAACAGAGGGCGCCCGTATAGGGTTTATGTAGTTTTTCAGGAATATAGAGGGATCAAATATGTGCACATTACTGGCACCACTAATAGAACAGAGGGCACCCAAATAGGGTTTATGTAGTTTTTCAGGAATATAGAGGGATCAAATATGTGCACATTACTGGCACCACTAACAGCGTTTTTCACCATTATTTTTTTTTGTTATTTGTTTCATAACATAAATAATCTGATGTGAAATAAAGCACTGATTGAGAGGCTCTTTTAGAATTAGCTGGCTACTGGGACATTTATTACCAACCTGTTTATTGTTTGTCTTTAATCATACTTAATTCCCTTAATAATGGCATTATTAACTAAGCTCTACAAGCAAACATGATACCCATTTCATAAATATACACATTTAATAATTAACACTTTAATGACAAAAAATAAGATCACAATGTTTGTTTTCTGATCTTAGTGTAACGAATGATATAATTGGTCAGTTTTATTAAACAAAGGATATAATTGGTTGGAATGTGCAAGAGTGTAACAAAAGCTATAATTGGTTACACTATCAAATCAATAGTATTACAAGTGATTTAATTGGTTAATGTTTAAATAAGGGATGATTAGGGAGAAATGGCTGAGGGCTATTCATCCGAATGATATTATGTGTATTGACAGTAAATTATAGAATATTGATTCTATCAGCTTGATGTTAAAGGGCATAAGACAACTGGGCATTATTATTATAGCCCTGTTGTCAGATCTTATTGTTTCATTGTTGTGAATTTGTAAGACGCTAAACCCATTTCATTTCATATAATGTTGTGAAAGGTGTAATAATTATGATTAATTCTGAAATACATGGTGCGATTGAAAATTGATCTCTGGAATATACACTTGAAAAATACCAGCCTACACGTATAGAGAGGCCTAGCATGTTGGTCTATTTAAAGACTTTTCAAGCATTATTTTAGCCACATACTTGACAGAATGCCTGAAGTCACAAAATAGAATCTTTTATATAAAATATTTAATATTGAATAAAATTGAACACTTCCAAGTACAATACTTCTACCATTATTCTTTATAAAGAACCGATACCAGTAGATGGCTCCCATGCTGTTAAAGTAACTTCCCTCCCATATATAGTTAGCTATATATAGATAATAAGAATACAGAATACAACACTTCATCATCTATGTTTATATATTATTGTGTTATACTCCTTCATAAGTGTGTGAAAATATTGATATTAGTCAGCCCGTTAGTATTGAATATCACACAAAAAACAAATTCTACTGTTTTCCTATAGTCCACTCTGGTCGTGTGTGCTGTTTAAGTATTGATTGTAATTGTTTATTTTACAACAACTATCTACTAAAATCCTATATTAACAAAGTATTGAGTTATGTACCTTGTATGGGAAGAATTGACTTTTTAAAAAACATTAGTTTACATTCAATCGAAATTAAATTTATGAGAATTTATAAACACAAAGTAAGAATATTTTCAAATTGAAGAACTTTTTTACAAAACAGTATAGCTTGCCTAAACAGTTAAAATTTATTTTAACTCTCTCACATCATTTAAAACGATGGTTGGGGTGGCCAAGTTATTCAATATAGTCAAGTTTAAACCTCAAGCTTGTTCGGTTTTCTACAGGTCCTCCCAGAGACTATTACATGTGAAATAAGAACTTATTTTGCACTTATATATAATCATTTTGCCTTGAGAAATTATATCAAACGTAACATTTTTTCTCCCAAATCTGACCTTGCATTTATCATATTTTAGGCAGGAGCTTTTTAATTTTATTCACATAGAGCCTGTTTGCACATTCATCCATCTTGTATAATCTAAACATTTTAATACTATATTTAATAATATTATAAATATTAATGCTTTATCATAAATCATGTTTATATATCTTGTACATTGGCTGGGCCCAATGAGAATTTAGAAAGAAATATGGAATATTAACCACTGCTCTTACTTACACCAGTTAAAATATGAAAGCCTGGCCAAATTATGTAGTATTGCATTTTGGAATAGATTATTAAAAAACCTAATTTAATGTAAAATATTTAAAATTTTAAAAATGTATCATTGCAAACTTGACACATTATTTACGAGAAATTTAAAATACCTAATAAGTAAGAGTGGTACACAGCCCTGCCATAGCCATGAATTAATGTTCATCTCATAATAATATTTAATCCCATATCATTTATTATATTATAATTCAGATGCCCCTGTCTTTACAGCAACAAGAGCAAGATCCAACTAACCTGTATATCGCCAATCTTCCCGTATATTTCTCCGAACAGAACCTAGAAGCTCTCTTTAAAGACTATGGTACTGTCATTTCCACAAGAATTCTGAGAGGACAAAGTGGAGAAAGCAAATGTGTTGGATTTTGCCGAATGGAATCACGAGAAAAATGCCAACAGATAATTGACAATTTCAACAAAAAAGTATTACCAGGTAAATAAAAAACCTAATGACTTATTAATAGGCTCCAATGCAATTTCATAAGAAAAATAATTAACTCCAATGTGCCAAGATACACTCTGACCAAAATTCAGTCTGACATGCACTGAAAGAAAGCTAAACAGGCCTACCTGATTTCATAAAGCTGCAGGCCTACAACATACTCTAATGGAGGAGAATGGCAGACTTCAATGTAAGGGAGACAACTCTGTTTTCTCTACCTTTGATTCTAAATATGATCAAAGAAGTTGAACTGACTTTCCCAATTTTATCAAACATTGTAAATAATGCCATGTAGTTGTATGTGTATTATTTATATATTTTTTTGTCCAAACATGGTTTTATGAACAATTGTTTTTCATTTTGCTTCAGGTTGCAAGGAACCTCTAGTGGTGAAATTTGCTGACAGTGGAAATAAGAAAAAGGCGACAACTTATCAACAAAATAGACTCTTCCCTGCCTCTAGAGATGATGTAAATATTCTCTTCCCTTTTTATTCACTTATTTAAAATTAGTTTAGATACTTTTGTTTTAAACAATAAAATTGTGCTTTAATAATAGAACTATTTAGTCTGAATGAGCCTCTGGCATTAATATTATCTTTCATAAATTGCAGATATTTTAATCTAAATACATTTTGTTTTCAAACAATACAATTTCAGCTTTAAGAATAAAACTATTTAGTGTGACTGAATCTCTGACATTTCTATTATCTCTCATCTAAAATAAATTGCAGATATTTTAATCTAAATATTTATTTGATATAGGATTTGTATCAAGCTCTCCAGTTTTATGAACAGCCAGCTCTAGCAGCCAATCTTAACGGGTAAGTTTTATGTTTCAAATATTGCACCTTATCCTCTTGTCAGTGATACAGCACATATAAATTCATGCGACCTACTCTTAACAAAGACCGATCTGGGTAAATCACCTTTCAGTTAATTTCTCACCCCTGTTAATTAACACACTGTATCTACAGATTTTATCCTCGCAGTATTAGATTTGTTGCGATAATTAGAATTTTACCCATACTTGTACAAATTTACCAAAATTGCTAGATATCTATGCCCAAAATGTACAAAGATCACTGTTACTATTTCTCAGTGATACCAAATAATTATCTTTATAAGATTTGTAGTGATACAGGTATGTGAGACCCTATATATAATGTAAATAAAAAAAAATAATACTCCAGATCATGGGTTCCATGTTGGCTGTATATGCTGGTCGGGACCGGGGGCTATGGAAAATGACCGTAACTAGATGTGACCCAACGATCATTTTTCACGCCGGAAAAATAGCCTTTTTTCAAAAACCCAATTTTCAAACATGGCTAAGATCGACATCCACCATGTAACCATAACATTGTAAGGCCAGTGCAGAATAATGCGTATGTAAATATAGAAGAAGCCACATTATCTCATGATTGGTGTTATAGAGTTGTATACATAGTCGTCAGTAGTTTATACTGGGTATTATGTTGATAATTGATGATGATTGTCGTGTAGTTAATTGATATGCGGGAATCTTAACAAAGGCGTAAAACAGTCTTAATGAACAGATATCTCCTAATTAGAAATATGGAGAAACTGTACATGAAATGATGGAATATAAGAAAAGAACAATTCCTGGTAAAGATGTTTTTATTTTCATTTTATTTCAGTGTTGCTGGCCATCCTTTGTTATCAGCTGGCATGGTACCTCGATATACCTCTGTGGCCACCACCCCAGCATCAACTTATCAGATGTCCTCCAATCAGACTGGATGGGTTCATCCACAGTACATCATGCAACCTCAGTTGCCACATGTTAGTATTCCACAAGTTCACTTTACTTAAAGATCACCCACCTTATCTACAATAATAGCCTAATATTAGGATGACTGTGAGAGTTTGAAAAAGGAAAATGGAGTGAAGCTGCTCATTGAAATCTGTATATCGAGCTAGAATTTGTGAAAAAAGGTTTTTGCCTTTTTGTAAAGTTTCTGAATTTTAGAATCTTTCAAATTGTACCAGTAATGTCATTACATTTTGTTATGATGTACACAAATTTATTATTCAGGAAAATGTTGATAGGTCTATGAATGAAGCGGCTCCCACTCCCTTTGTTTTGATACTCTCAGAGTTAATGTTATGATTTAATGGTCTACCATTAGCTATGACACAGGCCTAGTTCTTAAAGCTCTACATTTTTGATTTACTTATTTAATTTTACATATAACACCACCTCCATCTATTTTTTAACTACAATACAACTGTTTTGATTGGTAGACTAATTTTTATTTGTTTCAATTTTTTATATCAGATAATTCAAATGGCTGAATGGGGTGGTTTAGGGAGCATTTAGAGTTATTGTCCCTTTGTTAATTTTCATAGTCAAGAGTGTGTTTTTACCGCCTTTTTTTTTTTGTTTGCAAAAAACAAACAAAACAAACACGCTCTTCACGCTGTATTAGATCACATGACAACCAAAAATGCTTTGTAAACAAAAATAATATACGATATTGTGGACATTTTAAGAGTTGCATCAATTGTGACTAAGCATATCTGGAAACAAAATGCACTTATTTGTGCCTTAAGAATTGTACTTCAATTTCAAAATTTAAGCCACTTGGTTGTTGAATTTCGATAAGAATGTTTACAAAGATTTTGGTGTTTTCAGGATTTTTTTTTGGAGATCTTTTTGTTAGGCATCACACTAGTGCATATTTTGTTTTTGTACATTGACGCATGAACTGTAAGAAGCAATATATATATAGAATAAAATATAAATATATATATATATATACAAATACCTTTTGTTTAGATGATATTTCAATCTCTTTCTATATATATATATACATATATAATCAACAAATTTATGTAATTAATGCATGTCCTTGATATTTAAATATATATCTTTTTTTATTATTGTAGTTCAGATTTTAAAATCATTTCACTTCATTTTCTCAAGAATTTTGATAATTTTAGATCTTCCATCCAAACTTGATAAGTTTTAGCATGTATTAAAACCTTTTCTTGAATGTCTTGAAGAGTCTTTCTGTAGTCTAGATCACTAAGATATTTTGCACTATTTTCACATCTTGGATCGTACTCTGATAACAAGCATTTAATTTAACATCTTTGATGCTGCAAGTTCTAATGCTTATAGAGGTATGTGAGAAAAATAGAATGCTACAGACAGATACTCTACAAGATGAAAAGGAGTTATTGCCCTTGACAGTATAAAATAAATGTTTCAAAAAGACTTCAAGATATTAAGTAGAAAGGTTTTAATTTCACCCAAACTGAAAAAATAAAGTCTTCCATTTTCACTTGATACATAATTTCGAAACTTTTACAATATTTCTCTCTCAACTTAGACAACTTCCATTTTATTCACTTGAGGGTTTTCCTGGGAAATATTGATATTCAATAGCCAAGTGATAGTCTTGAAGGAAATGAAGTGGAAAAAGTTAAGAATTTAAATAAAAACTGTAACTGACAACCTATATTATAGTGCTAGTAATATTAAAAAATATCAAACATGGTTATTATTTTATTTCATCGACCAAGAAAACGCTCAAATAGTTAACAGTTATCTTGCTTTAATTATGGTAACAATTCTGCTACATTGACTTTGCTGCTCCGAATGGTCTCCTCAATCACTTACAAATGCTCTATGATGCTCCCCCGCCCCTTGTCCATCTGATGGCTGCACGTAACACAAACCAAAAGAACGCACAATATTGCACTAAACAGATCAACATTTTCAACCAAACACATACAGTTTTGTACGAATTGAAAGATTTTCAAAAAGAAATATATCCTGACACCCAACCCATTGGTTTTTTTGTTGTTTTTTTTTTTGTTTGCTGTGGTGATTTGGAAAAGATTTAACTAATCCTCTTTTCAGTTTTATTGAATTTAAAAACATTTTTTTTAAAACTAATACATTTTGCTATTTTTAACATTATTTCAAATAATTTGAAAACTTCAATTTTATGTGTCAACAGTGCCAAGCAAATAAACAGTAATTTAATTTTTTAAACTTTGATATTAAAAACAAATTTTTTAAAATTGTTATTTTTTTTGAATTCTAATGATCTTTGAATTATCGCAAACTTTCGACTTACATTTCGAATTTTGGTCGTGTTGCAGATTATCCCATCACCAGCCCCCCCAAGTAATGCGGGTATCGACCCCAGCACCATGATGCCCCACCTCACCTCTCAGATGGGACAACTTCAACTGGCAACAAATTCGGTAGGGGACGAGCATGCAGCAATTTAATTTATATTTTAAACAGAGAGAATTTGATAATTTTAAAATGAAAATAATTTTTATTCAAGTTTTAATTTGGTGTGTGATTGGGATTTTTGTTTTTATCAAATTATATTGATTTCAATGAAATCACGAAAATTGATCGAAATGGAGAAAAAACTGAGTTTCATTATGATTTATTATTTTAAAATAACTGTCCAAATTCTCAGCTGTTCATTATTTTTAAAGAATTTCTTTAAGTATTGCTTGATTGATTGTTTCTTTGAATGTTTTGTGAGAAATGATTTAATTTAATGAAAATTAACATGAAATAACATTATAAATGTATAACACTTGTTACATGAAAACACATGCATTAATGACATCTGTTACATGTAACCTACAACAACAATTTAAATGTTACAGCTAGGACAATAATAACACATAGGACATTCTGGTCATTTAACATAAATATGACTCAGTCAAATATATGTCAATGCATTTGGAGGCCTTATTGAAATAGCTTTATATGAACACATAAACAACAATATAAACACACACCAGGGTCAACCATATCAACACCTAGGATAAACATATTTAAACATTGTAGGACAAACCAGAACAGCTAGGACAAGCATATAAATATCTAGGACAAGCATATGTAGAACCTAGGACATTCATAAATCCACCTGGGAGACAGTCCTATTAACATCAAGGACAATAAGACAGCCATCTCAGTTAAATATTAATTTTATATATGCCCATAATTTGCTGGCCTGTGATAATAAGTAAGGGAACGGGAGTAAGTGGGAGACAAGAGGCTGTAATTATATGATAGTTGATTTGTTAGTGCTATTTGCGAGTTTTCTTGGTCATGAACATAGTTATTTCTCTGTTTTTGTTTTGATTGTAATTTTTCTCACATTAAAAGTGATTAAATAATTAATAAGTAGACTATGGTTTATTGTGATGTAAATTTTTAATGAGCACAAAATTCAAGTTGAATTTTTTATGATTTTTGTTTTATTCTATTTTCATATATGAATATTTTTAGTTGACCATATAACCGTTAGCTTAGCATGCATGTCTCTTTGGAGACCATTGTATTTTTTAGAAATTGATAAATGTTGTAAATAGATTTGCTATGTGTGTTACTAATTGCCGTAATTGGTTTTTTGTTAATTAATCGTTTGATTAATGTATTTGTGTCGATGATTTAAAATGAATATTTTTTTCTTCTGTCATATGCATTTTTTTTACAGACAGAATTTATTTAATCTTTTTTTTTTCTTCTTTATATGAAAACCATCTGTCTGTGAATAGATAAATAATACTGATACTATGGTATATATTAACTTTCGTTTTTCTACCAAAGAATAGTAAATAGTGAATAATTATATAAGGTCCCAATAATGTAATAATACTGATATAATAATTGGGCTAGTAATATTTAGTTAATGGGAATTATTAAGAAATTCATATTCAGTCTTCTTTTTTTAAATTGTTTTGTGCGCATCCATTTATAATATATAATCTATTTGCAAGTACATATATAGGCAAATATTCTGAAACCAAAAAGAAAATGACTACCTCGCCCCTTTTCCCTGTTTTAAACCGGCTTTTAGAATGTTATTCACAAGGCGATGTTGTAGACGTGGACATCGTTCTTTGCTAGAGTGTTGTTAGAATTTTTTTGTCTATTTTCTTGTTTATAAGCATACTTATATCAATCTGACTATTTACTTACTGTATTGTTAAATATGACCATATTATCATCACTATCAGCCAGTTGATTGGCCAGAGTTATTCCCCTTATAATCATAATCGACTATCTAGAGGTTTAATATAAGATCGTTATTTTTTTTTGTCTCGACTTTCTGTTTTATAAATATAAACTATTTAGATTAAATGGTCATTGTTAGTAATTTATATACTTTGTAAATATTTGTTGAAATATCAAGTTCAGAATTCGAACTTTTTACAAATTTAATATATAATACATTGTTCTATTTATAAAACGACTTTTGAAAAGTATGTCCATGTATTTAAAACTTTACTACATATAAATAAGCAATTTTTTTTATTTGAGTATATAAATTATCAATTTTATGCAAAACCCTTTTTTTTAAATGGTTGTTAACAGATTTTTTTTTTTCATTTTGGGGGATTTTTATTGAAAAATATATGGAAATATTATTACTTATGTGATAAGGAAAATAACATTTTTGTATCTCGATTCCATTATCTAAGATCACTATATTTACGATCCATGGTGCTGTTTAATTACTATAGACAAAATCACTCAACTAGATATCAAATAAATATTATTCCTTTTCTTTCACAATCATCTTTCATATAAAGCATAAAAAAACACCAATAGAGAATGTAAGCTTATTATTAATATATATATATATATACTTTGATCATTCATACACCAAACTATATATCTATTTAATTGATAAAAAGTACAAAGCTTTCAATTTTTTAGAAAAAAAATACACAATTTTTTTCAACTTTCTAGTCAACATGGGAAAAACAGAGGATATTTTTATATGACCTATTTCTACACTTAAACTATAATAGATGTTTTGCCGAATATTTGACGAGAAATTTTAAATTCATAAAAAAACAAGGAATGGAAGGTAATGAAATAGTTTTAGGAGATTCATAAAAATATGCAAACAATATTTTCAAATTAAAAGGAAACATTCAGAATAACATCATGATTGATTCACTGCAGCAGATTATAAATGATACTGTTTCCAATATGATCAAAACCTTATCGTATCACTATTTTTGTTAAGTTGAAATTTCGGCAATACTTCTTTATGGTAAAGAATATACTTGTATACACTGATGTATATATTTATAATTTATGTTTCTAGACTTACCCTATACCTATAAACAGTCAGTATAAACAAAGTTTATTTACTTCATATAATCTTTTATGCCATTGTTTGTTTACATCATGTGATATTAATGGTTGTTATCTCCCCTTGTTGACCAAATCTTCTCCTTTTACAATTCTAAAAACTAATTTCATCAGATTAAAAAGACTTTTTGAATAAGGCATGATAGGGCAATGTTGGCATGCCAATTTGACTTTGAAAATAAACAATCCCAAGTTGACCGTGTAAAAAGACTTAATATTATAGGAATGGTGAATTGAATTTTTGCCTAGAAAGTGTTTTTTACATTTGACAGCAAAAAGCAACATAAAATTTTACCATGAATATGCAAGGTCAGAGTTCTACCATGAAAGATCAATAAGTGCATGATACCAATTTGACTTAAAGAAAAGTCTGTCATTAATTTGACCATAAAAATTAATTTGAAAAAAGTTGAAAAGTAAATATTTAGCTTTAAAGAAATTGATTTTAAAAGGAGAAGTATTATATTAAGCAATAGGAGTTATTGAAATCTAGATAAAGTCAACTTTTTACAAATACAATATAATATATCAACAGTGTACTTGTGTTGAAATCAGAAAGTTTTTACAACAATATTAACATACAGGGCCTTCTTTTTTTATATGAAACATAATATATTTTAAGGATATGTTTTTTTGACAAAATATACCTTTAAAGTCCTACTTGTTGGGTTTTCTTATTTAAACAGGGAAGATCAAAATATGAGACACTTCTATTATCATTGAGATTTTCATTGCTATTTTATTTCTTAATTATTTTTTTTTTTTTTTTTACAATTGTAATAAACTTGAAAATTGTTAATGTACATAATAATAACGGTGTAATAGATAATTTGTTGTTTTTTCCTCTTTGATACAGTGTGGATCAAAATAGAATTGTGAAAAGCGTATATTAAAGATTAATGATAGCCAAGATTTTTAAAGGAACGAACATTGCATATCGATATATATTATACCAACTTCTTGTCGTCCATTTTTGTTATTGATTATTTTTTTTAGCGGTATATTACGTATATAATTCCAAATTACCATCTAATATCTTCTACGTCAATGATAAATAAGCTAGTTTAAGGTGTTTTTTCTTTAAGTGATAAATGTACAGTTTGAATCATTAAGACCTATAGAAGTCGAGTTTTTTTTTATCAAGATAGCAACTGATTAAATATCTGAAAAGTTTATGTTTTTGATTGTTAAGATTTATTGTGGGCGATATTTAATAACCAGTTGCTATTTTGATAAAATCTTAGAGTAATTTCTAACTAGCTCTATAAAAACCAAGGACTGATCTGAATAGATAAAGTTCAAATAGATAAATCTGAATAAAATATATTAATGATCATCAGATTTTGAAATGAATATCAATATATATAATTCATAAAAATTATTATCAAACAAAAAAGTGTTTAAAAGTTAAAAGAAAATTTATTGATCATTTTAAAAACTTGGCTAGATTCTTGATTAACATTCCAGCTATGATGGTCCACCAGTTATTGTGTAAATATTTTAATTAATTAGAATCAAGATGTAGGTGATGGTTAATTAATGATAATCCGTTATCTGGACAATTTATTTTCTATGAATTTTCCTTTTCTTTCAAGATTTTTGTTTTGATTTAACTTACAAGAAAATAAGAAATTGTCCTTTTTTAAGTGATAATTGTATTTAATAACATACTAATGATTATTTCCTCTGATATCAGATATACTGTTGTTAGTAAAGTTATTTTTGCTATGTGTTTATGTTTAATCAAAACTTTTAATGGTATTTTGTTTTAAAAAATGATATTTTTAACTGAAGATTTTAACTTAAGTTTTAAAACGATATTAAGGAATTTCAATGGAATTCATCAGGAAAAGTGCAAGCTAAATTATGTACCATAAAAAATTTTGATTGTGTTTTTTTATTGTGAATGTAGCTATGACAACATCTGGAATATATGTTAGAAATTGGATAAAAATAGTTGCATATGTTTTTTGTGTATGCTAATATTTTTTTGTGGCCTATTTGTTTGTAAGTGTTTTTATTTCATGGTTTATTTACCTTTTCTTTTTTGTATTAGACCTCGGTCTTGTAGTTTGTAGTTCGACCAAGCATGATTTTTTAAAAAAATAAATGCCATACAAATGAGCAAAAAAACTCCTGTATGTTCTTTTTGCAAAGGCCAACTTTCAAAACACTTTGTGGTTGTTATAATGAAATTAAAGTTGTCTTTAGAAATATATTTTTAAAATGTTCTAATATAATGAATACAAAGCCTTTTTGGATGTTAGCCTTACATGTATATTCACAACATCTTTAAATATTGGATATTTCTCTTTATAGCAAACATGGACAAATTTTATGGATATGTTTCATGAATCTTTCATACAGAAATTATGAAGACAGTTTAATACAACTGAATTTTTCAATATTTTTAATTGTTGCTTTGAGAGATATCCATTATTTCACGTCATTTGTGAATGATATAAAACAAGTGCAAGAGTTATCGCATCCTTATGATGTAACTGATCACAAATGTCCCCTTATAAAGCTTGCACATTGTTCTCCCACCCCACCCACAACTTATGTCAGATGGATTGGGAATTTATGGAGTCTTGAGAGGTGTTGCATGTTGTAGATGTTTAAAATGTTAAGCAATGGCACTAGCAAGACAATCAAATATATATATCATTTGAAGATGAGATAAAACAGATAAATATAAAACTTAATGTCCAAAGGAAATTAACTGACATTGTATTAAAATGAATTCTGTAGCTTAGTACAATGGGTCTCAAGAATTCAAAAAGAATGTATGAATGCACCAGATTAACATTGGGAATAAATTACTAGGAACGCATATTAAGCACATCAGCTGGGGCAATAGGAATTGGCTGAAGATTTTTCACTAATAGCCTGTTGGACAGATACAAGACGAAATTCTGGCATCTCCAGGAGAAAATTCATTACTTGCTTCAATTGAAACAAACAGGTTGGGAAGGGCTGATGGCTGGTTCACAGTTAATTATTGGAATAATGGAGAGTGTTGAATTTTGACAACAAGAATGTTATCTAATACAAGTATAGGTTCTCACAATGCAAACTGGAAGGATTTACTGAATTTGATAAAATAGGAAGACAGATCAAAAACATGATTCAACAGTGAAGGGTATTAATGTAAATAGGGTAGAGTAACTAGGCTTACATTTGAAAAGTGATTTAATGGGAAGAGTAACCGAACTCACAATGAAAACATAAGTAACAAGACTCACAATAGAAACATGAATTAATGGGAAAATGTAACAGGGGTCATAATACAAACACGGAGATAAGTACGGGTAACAGGGCTCACAATACAAGCATAATCTAATGGAAATCAGTAACAGGGCTCACAACAGAAACAAGATTTATTAATGAAGAATAACAGGGTTTAACATATAAACAAACTGGGGTCACTGTGGCAGGGTGAGTATGGCAGTGTTGGCCAAGAAAGTTGGGATTTTCCAGCCTGGTTTCCCACTTGTCATTGATGCAAGATGGTGGGCTTGGCAGTTAAATGTATTCAGTCAATAGAATGGAATGGAAAATCGAGGTCCATCCATTTTCTTATTGGCATGCATATTAACAACCCTTGAGTGTAAAATATGATTGAGAGTTGGTGGAAACAGTGTTGTCCAGGCATTATTTCCCTCCTGGCAGACTGCATGGCATTAGCCCATATCCATTTCTTCGGTTGGTGCAAGGAGGACATAAAACCCCATTTCACTCATTCACAATACAAATATATGATTTGAAAAGGAACTAAATTAAACTTTTAGCAGTTGAAATCATGTGAACAGCTGCATCATTCCCAAGACTGAAAAGTTGGTTCTACAACACAGAAAACTGTTCACATATATCTGTTTGAGATGGTCTAAGAACTCTACTATGTACCATATTACTTTTCTTGAAATGACAAGGCTCATAGCAGAATAACCAGGTTCACAATATGAACATGCATTGGCAGGCACATGATGAATCTGGAGAAATGAACAGGACACTCAAACATTATAAATCTGGACAACATTAGAGCTATGAGTGAATAGGGAATATCAACCTGAATAAACACAGAAACATGATATAAAAGGGAAGAGTAACAAACTTATCAGACTCACAATGCAAACATTATATAAAAGGGGGGAGTAACAAACTTATCAGGCTCACAATGCAAATATTTGATAGGGAACATTAACACATCTAATCTTACAACAGAATCATGATTGAACTGGGCTCACAATAGATTGGAGAAGGGCAACAAGGCTAAATATACAAATATTATTCTTTTTTAAAATACCCCACAGAAAAGGAAAACCCATGATATTATTTGGCTAATTAAACAACAAAGACATGTTATTATTTCACTATCAATCAGTAACAAATATATCAGCTAAGACAGCTAACCATGTCTGTTCATAGTACATTCACTGCATTTTTGTGTAAAAACACATCAAAATGTGGTTGTATATTGCCAGAACCTTGTCAATCAACATTTTTCAACCCACATTGGTGCTTACTTTAGATGCTAAAAGTAAAATAATCACCCAGCTAGCTGACTTCAAAAGCTTTATTTTCAAAACAATTCCTTTCACAAGTATTACCAATGATCACTGTTCATGTGGTCTAACGTGTACACTTTAGAACAGAGGGTTTGTCATTGAGTCATTAGTGTGGCAAAGAGTAAGAGCGCCTACCCAACTTTGTGACTTTTCTTCTCCATCCCACAGCTAAAGAATCCTATGTGCATGTGAATTATTGAATTAAAATTACACCATGTGTTAGTCCCAAATTGAAGTTTAACAGAAAAATCCAACGTGCAAGTGAATTATTGAATTGAAATTATACCATGTGATAGTCCCAAATTGATTTTTGGTAATGTCATGTGTATGGACTTTCCAGATGTTTTTTATTTATGTTTAGTTGCCTGGCAACCCGTCTTTCCAACATCACCTGAATTACATAGATTACATATTATTTAGACCCTTTGCAATAATTTATGCATGAATTATTACGTCCTTTTACCATCTGACAGTATACATACATATATATCAAGAGGAGATAATTATAGTTTTACTAAATCGGAATGCTAACCTTTTGACATTAAATTTATATTCAGAAGGAGATAATTATAGTCAATAAATCTGAATATAAAACCGGGTATTGGACTGCTAGCAGATAGATTATAAGATTTTATATGACTGCAATCCATTGTATGTCAAGTTGTATAATATAATGGGCCACATCTTCATTTGGGAATATATAACCGCAGTGTCATCTCACTGCATGAGCAGTTAGCCAGGGGCCCCACCCACAACCATAGGGGACCCATGCTATATTTTTTTGAACATCGATTTTGTTGTAATTACCAATACAGTAAATATGTGTTTAATTTTGTTGACCATTTACATATGGTTTTGTAAGTAGGGGTGTCTGCTCACTGCTTTTCCCGGATGGCCGAATGGTTATCGTGCACACGCTGTATCATACGGCCTGCCATTGAGTCAAATGGCGTGGTTTCTAATCCCCGGTTGTACATGGCAAGGGAGTAGGGTTGCCTGTCCAACCTCGTGGTTTTCTCCAGGTACTCCAGTTTCCTCCCACACCTACAGAGCCCTAAGCGCAAACGAATTATTGAAATAAAATTAAACCATATGTCAGTCCCGAAATGACCTAGTTTGTTTCGAGTGGACGTTAAACCTCATTTCTCTCTCTCTGTCTTTTCTTTCCCCGATGACCCATAATGCTGTTAACAATGACTTGCTCTAGTTTTATAACAAAATGATTCAATATTTTGTTTTATAATTTATTCTATAGCATATTTTTCATTCCGAACAATGGAACAAGTATGTTACATTCTTCTACAAATTACCCTTTCTCACTCTAACTCCCATAAGAAACAGTATCTATACTATCTATATCTGCTGGCAGTCCTTTAAATCTATACAGGGTGTAATGTATGTGTCTGAATTTCGAAATCAATTTAATTTTAGTATCACATGACGTCACCATATGCCCAAATGCAATATCAACATGGTGGAACGGGAGCAGTTCTCCAAACAGTACAGTTGGATGTAAGTATAATGTATGGTTGACAATTAGTCTAGGTCATCCAGAACATCTTAGTCCTAAGCATGTAGAATATTGGTCTAAATGATAGGGGGACAATTAAATCCTGCTGAGTAACTTCTGTCCTCATTATCTGTGGGTTCCTATAAGGTGTCCTCCTTCATATAGGTTTTATACACCTACATTGAAATGTGGTCGTATATTGTTGTCGCCCCCGTCCGTCTGTCTGGCATCGACAATTGCTTGTGGATGCTCTAGAGGCTAAAGTTAATATCTGATTGACTTTTAATTTTTACACAGTGTTTAAGGTCATGAGATGAAGAAGCCAATTGTTTTTCAGCGATTTCCGATAATAGCTACTAGAGTTATGGCCCTTGATCACTTCAAAAAATCTAGTGGACACTCTTGAGGCCAAAGTTAATATCCGATTGACTTTAAATTTACATACAGGTTTAAGGTCATGAGACGAAGAAGCCCATTGATTTTCAGTGATTTCAGATAATTATTGCCAGAGTTGTGGCCTTTGATCACTTAAAAAAATCTTGTGGACGCTCTAGAGGCTAAAGTTAATATCCGATTGACTTGAAATTCATACACAGTGTTTAAGGTCATAAGACGAAGAAGCCTAATGATTTTCAGCTATTTCCGATAATTAGTGCCAGAGTTATGACCCTTGATCACTTCAAAAAATCTTGTGGACGCTCTAGAGGCCAAAGTTAATATCCGATTGACTTCAAATTTATACACAGATTTTAAGGTCCTGAGACGAAGAAGCCTATTGATTTTCAGCGATTTCTGATAATTAGTGCCAGAGTTGTAGTCCTTGATCACTTCAAAAAATCTTGTGGATGCTCTAGAGGCCAAAATTAATATGCGATTTGACTTCAGATTGATACACAGAGTTTAAGGTGTTGAAACGAACAAGTATTTTGATTTTCAATGAATTTTGATAACTAAACAGCTAAATCCATCATATTAAATGTTTCCTATACTAATTGTTAGCGTGGGGCAAAATGTTTACAAATGTTTCATTACCAAAAAAAGTAAAAATATGTGACAACCCTTGTTGACTGCCCGGACGATTTAGCTGCTGTGGGCGTATGTTTTGTTGCCTGGCAAAGTGAAATCAAATGAAAAGTGGTATCTAAATGACGCCATTAAATGAACCTGGTTTTAGAAGTCAATATTCTGGGTAAATGGTATCGGAAGAACCAGAAAGGTTACCAGCTTGAGGCTAAATCATACGCGTAAATAACAAACCACATTTTACAATTGAATTTTAAAGGATAAAGTTGATGCTAAATCATACGCGTAAATAACAAACCACATTTTACAATTGAATTTTAGAGGGTAAAGTCTGCGCTCGATACATTTGTCTCATGGGAATGATTTCTGAAAATTTGATTCCTCTTTAAAATTGTCACTGAAATGACATTTCATAATTTATGTGACTGTACCAATTTCAATGTCTGTAAAGGTTAAGTGTAACTGGTCTTTTAATACGCCCCCACCCACATTGAAATGTGGTCCTATAAATGGTTGTATTTTGTTGACTTAAGTGGATGTAAGTTTTGTTGCCTGGCAACCTACCTTAACATTTTCAGTTGTGAATTTTTGTTACTAATATGTTTAGAATGTACATGTTTTACTGCAATAAACCAGGGGAAAATCTGCTCTTTATAGAACACCAGATATCACTTCTTATTCATATTTCCATCTGAATTTCACATATTGCTTTAAAATTTACCCTTTAAAAAATGATAAATTGTATCTTGTATTTGTAGAAATATTATTTTTTGTTCTCTTTAAAGGGACAATAACATTCTTGCTGGCTCGGTAGCTCCAGAAAATAAATAATACCCTTATTCTAAGTACTAGATGGTTAAGTGTCGTACCTGTTGTGTAAATTATCCATTACAACCTATTTTACTTGTCCAGAGGGTTCGAAAATATTTTAAAATCTAAGTCACATTTGTAAAGGTTTACGTTAGACTTTTCAAATCAATTGGTTGAATTTTTCCAATTTTTTAAAATAGGTGTGTTAAGATGAAATTTATATCATCAATCAATTTGGATATTCTAAAATAATACGATTTGTTGACCAGAATGAAGATTGGGACATATTATTCAGTTACAACAAGAGTGTTATTGGGGCTTTAAAGAAATAAAATGGAGTTTAAGTCATACTGTTATGCTCGGAACGGGGCTAATGAAGACGGACATATGCCAAACATTGTGCTATGAGGGAAATTGTGCCCTGACAGCAGCACTATGGCCTACTCTTATATCGAATTCCAACAGCCAAAGGATCTTTTACATGCACACCAATATGCACATGGGACCTCAGTTTTTCATCCCTCCATTCTGCATCACTGACAAGAGGGAATCACGGCGGAACATCTGAGTGAACTCAATGCAGAGATCGAACACCCACTCTCCAGGCTAGCGAACCTGCCTTTAACCCACATAGCCACTGTGACCCCCTTTCTTTAAAGACACCAGTTATATGATATCTATTTCTCATCTTTATTAATTTTTCTCAATTTACTTTTCAGGATCACAGTTCGAATGATGACGTTTCACACCATTTTCAAACTTACAGTGGCAAGTAATACAAATGGGTAAATATATCTGTTTATGACTTTTGGAAAAAAATTTCATAATTCCATTATTCTGGTCAGTTTGAAAGTTTATTAAGTTTTTTTTTTAATGCCAGGATAAAACACCTAATCATATTTCAACATTTGATTGACCTTGATGATGTTGTAGAATCTGATTATGTGGGATTAATGTCTGATTCCAGCTTGGATGATATGCTGACCATTGTAGAATTATCCAATGCACAATTTATACTTACAATTTGCAATGCAACAAACTTTATGATCTATGTTTCGTTGCCTGGCAACTTATATTTCATTACCTTTAATTGATTACCTTTGTGGCGCTATTGCGACACAGTTTTTATGATACACTAACCACATCCTTTTTTTTTTCACAGGATGAACGTATTCGGTAAAGGTGTGATTTTATGTCTTAATAAAACGAGGAATGTAACCGGGAAATGAAGTGGTACCAATTATCTGAACTGTTTGTGGATTGGTTGATTGTTTTCATATCTGATTGGAACAAGAATCGTAAATGTGGCTACTTGATGCGCTTAATAGACGTCTTGTACATTTAGTAGATTATAATTCAAATTTTTTCCAGTTATAATGTACAAGAAATGTTCTTTGGAGATGAAACGTCCATCATCTCGTTCTAGTAGTATAAAACAAAAAGTGACGACATTTCAGGCAGGTGTTTGATCGCCATTCTGATTTTTTCGTTTAATGAGATCCATCTTATTTTCCTATCTACAGTCACATGCGCAGCAAAAATCAATAACATTTGTGTTCTTGACGAAAATTCAGACTTTAATTTCGATTTTTCTTTAACATTATAAATGCCACGTAAAGATTCGGATTTAAAGTAGTTTTTTTTTATATCCGAAAATTCTTTGAATACGAAATGACCCAGTAATTGACTACGTCGTTACGCTCTGGCCTAAAAACCATTTAGTATTAACTAGTTAATAAACTGCATTTTATTCATAAATGATATGACATGTAAAATAAATTTGTAAATATTTTCCTTTTACCATGTAGATAATAACGTTTTGATTGTTTAAATTGTTGTGTTGATACAATTTGTTGTTTCCATGGTTACATGTTCGATAGTCATGGCTACAGAATTTTATGCTGGTGATGTTTTTTGTCGTATGAAATTGATGTTATTGAGAAATTTTACCAACCATTTTTTATTATTATTGAAATAGTTGACAGGATTTGTTTTAGTTGTAGATTTTTGTTTTATTTCTATCGTTTTAACGTTTTCCTTCTTTTTTATGCTCAAGTTTTAAAACTCGAAAACCTTTGAGAATTAACTTGGATTGTGTAAAACACAGGACCTCATACAAATAACCGTTCGGTATCTGTGATTCAAACAACATACATTTATGTTTTAATGTAATATATTTATGGTAGATACAAATTAAAGTGACTAAGACACTTATTAGGGAATGAAACGTGTTATGTAGATCTTTTTCGGAGTACTAACAATAATTGATGGATATAAGTTGTTAGAATTTTCCCCAAAATTACAAGGGGCGAGAAGTACAATATCTGAACTGCAAATCTTCATTTACTTAGTTAACTTCTTCAGTATTGGGAATTTATCATATTCATAAATTGTCTTAGTCACTTTAAATCTCATTGCTAGAAAATTAAACATTCTTATTGAAAAAATATATAGGGGACTATTTAAACAAGAAAAAACTGTATTCATTATGTTACTCAGATTATATTTTCTTTAGACATATTTCATTTTATTAGCCAAATATTTTCTGAATATTTTCATAATGGTGTACATAAGGGAGCGCTTTTTACTCCCTCTTTGTTAGAGCAGTCAAGCAATGATATTGGCATAGTGTGGGTGTGTGCGTGTTGATTCATGCATTTCTGCATAATGTTTGTGCATGTTGCTAATGTTGATTATATATTGTTAATTGTATGTTTTATCGGAGACATTTTTTGAACTCCATCTTGCAAATGTTTTTAAATATTTGAAGTAAAAGTGGCCTCAATCATAATATTTATTATCATCATCTTTAAATCTAAGAAACGACAAATGTCTTATGTATATTTTTCTTGTTCTGTTTTCAAGCTACAAAATTTCTCCTTTTAAAACAAATTCGAATAGGAATTGTCATAGGTTTAGAATGAATACATCTGTTTTCACATGATTCTGTAACCGCTCTAAATTCTTTCTAAGAGCCCCTCGACCCTAAATAGTTTATTTCCTATTTTAAAGATCCGTTTAGGCCTAAGATACGTTAACTTTAAAGTAACGTACATACCTATTGAACAACCGAGGGGATGGAGCATTTCAAGAAAAAAGTTAAATTTATTGAGAGATAGGCCAGGCATTATGGTTTGTTAGATAGTATACACTTTCTTGAAACTATCTTCAATGTAATAATTCAGCTGTAAAATTGAGCTTTATTTGTCGAAAGATGTTGTATATTAGATTTTAGATTCGTGTCAAAATGCCAGATGTCTTGCTCATCATTCATTTGTATAGTGTTAGTTTTTGAGAATGAAGATTTTTATTGTGATACACGTAACTTTTACTGTTTTTAACAAAGAAAGTCTGTCTATGCATTTTTACACATTTTACATTTTTAAATCAATATACTGCAATGTATCCATCTAGTAGTTAAAATATTATAACAAGATCAATCAAAACTAATTAGCATACTTGATGAATTAAAGCTGTTATTTACTTTGTGAGAATATTATCCTTACCCAGCTAACAAAACAACGCTAGGACAAAGTTACGTTAGTGTCCGTTCTGCGAAATTTTATTTTATGAAATTGTATGGTCTAACATTTTTCTGTACTATGTGAATGAAATGTGCAAGTGGTGAAGTATTATACATTGAAATTTGTGGCACGACGTTGTTGGTACATAGATTATTAAAATAAATGAGAATGTTATGAGACTTGTGGTGAGTGTCCAAGCAGTGTGGTAATACAGATTCAGGCGGGTTTTTCTAAATGGGCACAAGTAATATTAATATAATTTGATGATGTGTTTTGACTGGATTTTGAACATTATTACCCAGTTAACATTAAAACGCTATTTTAAAGTTGTTCAGTAGGTGCGATTAATGACGTTATGACCGAATTATAGTGAGTAGGCGAGTAGATGGCTGTTAAATTGATTGCCTCAGTAATTTGTTATTTGTTTCTATTAATATGTTTTGAAACCTATTTAAGGGTACTCCCAGTGATACAAACAAACATCTTTTCGCGGCCTTTAATTTTTATTAAAACGATATTAATTGTTACAGTCTCTAGATATACTAATATTGTCTTAGTAATAACTAAAATACCTCACCTTTTCAGTCTAGTATAATACATAGACTGATCTTTATAAGAAGTTCAACTTGAGTAAAAGGAGTAGGGGTATTGTAAGAAAAGGATAATAATGCATGTCCCAATAACTTTATTTATGCAGTAAACATAACCCAGAATTTTCGATTTAATAGAATGTTTTTTACATTGTAGAGAAACTTCATTTAAAATCAAATTCATCATAAAATTGGTGTGAATGTTCATAATGATCAACTTTTTGTCTTTTTTCTGTCCAAAGCCTCACGAATGAATAAAATCATTTCGATGAATGCACTGTGTTATTTTTTTATATACATGTTCTTCAAAATTTCACCAGCAACTGAATGACACCTTTAAAAAGCACACGCTGATTGTTGTGAATGTTGACGGTGTCTTATGATAGTCAGTGTTAATTGCACAGCGCAATATATATAAACAAAGAATATTTACTCGGCTATAGTGCGTGATAGCTGCATTCAGGTTTTCAGGGCTAAACTGCACGATGCTATATAATGACCCGCTACAAAAAGTTTCAGCATTTTATTCGTACAATAAAAAAGGGGAAATTTGCGTGCAATAGAGATTTTTATGGGTCGGTTTCTTCTTGTGTTTTTGACTGTTGATGGTATATAAAGATTCTCATTAAGACGGAAAGCTAGATGATGAAATTGACCAATCTATATTCATGAAGAAGTAATGATCGGGTCTTGTTAACTTCTTAAAGGAGTTAAATCATTTTTAAATTAGGCAAATAGACATAAAAGGAATATTGGAGGGATTGTGTGTTCCGAATTATTCATTCATTGAAAATAAAATTGGCACCGAATAAAAAAATATCCCAGTTGAATAGTAATTGTCTGTAATGTTAGAGAGATTCACCGTGTTAGTAAGTAGTAAGTGTTTCACTATAACTCACGATACAGCTGTAGCCCACGTAATGAGATATAGCCCAAATACCCAGATACAAACCCTTAACATTGTTTAAAGCCCTGTGGCCTGTTTCACGAAATTTTAACTAAGATAAAGTCAAATTTTAGTAATTTGATTGGACAATATTAGATTAATTTTAGTTCTTAGCCAATTAAAATTGAAGTATCTACTAAAATTTGGATTTTATCTTTAGTTAAAATTTCGTGAAACAGGGCCCAGGTGCGCCAATTTAGCGCAAATTAGAATAATGTGAAAATAGAATGGTCCAATTCCGTCCAATATGTACAAAAATATGTGGAATTGAAGTTTCATCTTTCTGTTCTGCTTTGCTATGTAATCAGCCGGTCGCCATATACTGGTAGGCCATTTTTTAAAATTCCGATTGAATCAATGCAGGAATTAGCGTTAGTGTTTTGGTTTTGTTTTCTTAAAAAAAATATTAAATAATCAATCCGAATATATATTATTTGCGTGAGAAATTTGATATTTTCGCGAAAAATGCAAATTATGGCACATCGTTACTTTAAACGAATGTATTCTCACATAATTCAATTACAGAGAAATTCACCATACGGCCTCAGAAGTTCACGCATTTCAGAGCCTTGCAATGCGTACATTATTTTTCTCGTTTAACTTAAAGTTGGCTAGTTAATATACAGAGTCGTGCTTGGTCATTTCTAGTTAGAATGACTAATGACGGAATAAACGATGGGTAAATGGGAAGAGAATGGGGATAAATAGTCCCATAGCCAGATAACGGTTTAACAGCTCTTTAAAAATAGCTCCGCAATCTCCTTCCTCATTTATCAAATGTAATATAGATCTTTACGTATGAGAGACAATTTGCCCATTTTACCAAAAACAATCAAATTACTTTATAGATCCTATGGTAAAATTGACCTAGAATCCTAAAATTTCCGTTACGCGCTGATGGTACAGATTGTGGTTAACTGGCTATAGTTTAAGAAGGAAATTGAAAAATGTACTGTCAAAAGTGGTAAACTTTGATATAAGCAGAAATCCGAATATTAATATGAAACAAAATTCCTACAAATTTATTTTACCTTCTAATAACCAAATTTGAAGTCATTATTTGATAGTCTAAGGGGATTCCTATGGAATTTAAGTCGACTAGTGTAGATTACAAAAAAAAAGTATGAAATCATATATTTTCTACAGAACATTCATATCAAAACACAAAAGCAATGCCGACCGAAGGAATGCTGAAGTCCGTTTCCAAATCCTTAGTTTAGCAGTTAATTAGTGCAATCGTTCAAATGTGTATACGCCCATATAGCTACTCGAAAATCCAAGATAGACACCATTTTTAAGATGTTCAACTTTAGCATTCACCTATTTATATTTTAAGTTTCATTGGTGGCTCTAGAGGGTCTACAAACTTTGTACAATTCACGCTGTGTAAAAAGCAAGGGCCATAACCCCTGATATGAAATGAAAGTAAATGTTATTTAACCGGGCTATATTGCGCCAAACCATAACCTGATGCAGACCGAAATCGACCCGAAGATCTTCAGATCTTTAACGTTATAGCACCTGGTCAGTTCACAATCTTCGAACATATTTACCAATTTTACGTAAAAGGTAGGGGGCCATAACGAAAGAAAGTGATGTGCGAAGCGCACCAAAATTGAAATTATCCGCGAGATGCGAGATATTAACACACATCCTAAGCGTTATGAAAAATCGGATATGACGTGTGTTCTATCATAACATGACAAATTTCCCGTCCTCATCAGTTAACGATGTGTTTGCCTTGATCAATCCCTTAATGGCAGTTTTGTTAATCCCATACTTTGTCGTGTTGAACAATGATGATTAACCGCCCGCTGAAGTTGCTTTTAACGCAGATGACTTCGTGAATGGTCGCCAGAGAAACGGTGGGGGAAGAGAATGATGTATTAATGATTATTGACGATAAAGTGAACACTTACACTATGAATAGCGGATAGTGCCTATACAGCTCCATGCCTCGATCATTTCGGTCACGGCGATCTCGATCATTTATGTTCCCATAAGAGGTGTATCTTGGCCGGCCCTCCGCCATGTGCCACTGACACAGGATCGCCCAAACATTGCCATAGATGAGCCAGCGTCTTATATTTACATTGTAAGTATACACGGTCATTCTTAAAGTGTACGAGCGACGAATCGTGTACCACTATCAGTCATCGTGGAAATGGTCCAAAATCATTGTTTTACTTGCCGGGGGGGGGGGCTAGGAAGTAGAGGCCCCCGAGTCTGGCGTCGCGCATATTCCTGAAGCAATGGCGCGAGAAATCACTCTCTTACCATTGCTGGATAGAAGTCATATTCTTGACATTGGGCGGGGCGTGTCTCTTTTTAACGTCCAATCAAATCCCTTCTCTTCTCGCATTCGGCATAATTTTCAAAATGGCCGACGAAGAAAAAACATGTTGGCACTGGATAATCGAGCATAATAAATTTCGCGGCTTATGACGTAAACAAGTCGCGATTGTCACTAGATACATTGCGGTAACATATTTTGAGGTCTGGTTAACCCCGATATTGTTGGTTACAATGTAGGTCATTGGTTGGTAATGGCACTACTGATCAATAATAATTTAGCACAACAATGTTCACTCAAGATAGAAGTGTGAAGTGGATTAGTTCTAATCAAACGAAACACTGCGCAGGAGTATGGGCGTCGCGAGGACTCCCCATGGAGTGGTGTGGGTCTGCAATTGAGGATTTTTATAATATCTGACAGTAAATTTGGCTTTCTAGAGTATAGTCAGATGTTTCTAAATTATGCACAAGATCCTATTTCGTTTCGCCTTTTTTAGTTGGTGTGAGGAATTAGCCAATGAAATGTTCTGTTACGGCGAGTTCTTGGGGTGCTTTGTACGGAACTGGTTAAACCCATAGAAACGTCAACGCTGAATGATTAAACACTATCTGGCATCAAAGGGTCAAAAGTCGCTTGTATGACCTCTGACGCTACCTCCCAGGACAACTGGTCAGATGTAGTATAGGCCATTGGTCGGGGGGGGGGGGGAGGCAATGGTTAGCACGTGTGCACTCTATCATAAGGTTTATAATTGAGTCAACTGGCGTGGTTTCGATTTCCCGGTTGAACGTGACAAAGAGTAGGGTATTCTCAAGGTCCTCTGGTTTCCTCCAACAGACTCATACGCGCTAGGGAATTATTGAAATAAAATTGAACCATGTGTTAGTCCCGAAATGACCGAGTGGAGGATGTTAAACCCCATATAGATCTGCATTTTAATCCGATTGCGAGGTTACAGAAACATCAGAAATGATGTTAATACAAGGCTAAGAAGGGCCACAAAACTTAAAAAAAGCAATGGCCCCTAAACCACGTGAAAGCATTAACTTCTTTAGTAGCCCCCGAGTCTCCCACAGCCACAGTCACCTTCTAACATGTATTGCGTAGGATTGGGAATGAGTTGACCGAGATTAAAGCATAAAAATACCCGAACTTACGCATCATATCCATGGCGACAAAAGACTAAAAAGGAAAATAGCGACAAAAAATTGACAAATATCAAGACCAGAAATATCCAGTATTTTCTGTATAAGCATTGTACACGCTTTTAACTGAAATTGATAGACTGTAAGACTACTTCTTTATAAACTATGTCACTGGAGCTTTTGTAATTGACAGCAGAACAAAACAACCTAGTGGCGATACATTTAAAAAAATCCATAAAATCCGAGAAAAATTTGCCCGATTGTTACGAAAATAATGATAGATGTCATTGTAATTTAATATCATGGGGGGTGCTTTTACGTTATTACGTGATCTGAATTGACAGGAAAATATAAAATAGCTTCATATAAAAAGTGTAGGAGAACGGCCTCACATAAACAATCAAAATCCCATAAGACAAACCCACGGACAGGATACAAAGCACACGGACGTTTAAAGCAATAAACTGTAAAATTTACAATTATTTTCGGAGCCGGATATATGAAATCCACATTCTATGTCCAATTTATACACTCCGTCTTCCTGCCTGGCTTAAAGGCATAGACGACTATGCCGTTCACATTATCTGAACATTCAAAATAATGTACTGGGTTTTTTGAAAACAATAATGCAACGATTATGTATTAAGACTGAGTTCTATTATTCGAAAAAGATATCAGAATTATTATTATATTTGTGTAATATAGATGTCTGTGTGAAATCAATAGACACCAAAATGCTACTTAAATAGACAAAATTTAATCTTCCTTGTACATATTGTAAAACACAAATTTTAATACCATATGCAGTAAAAATTGTTCTTAGAATCATTTCAATCCAAAGAAATGTCACTAGACTGTTTATTAGCTTGAACGCACGAATGAAGAACATGGTTGATTAACATGAAGTTTCAAAAAAGGCGTTTTGTAAAACGGGTAATTTGTGCTTTAAATGCTATGACGTGATTGCATGTACAGGCTTTATTATCCTAGCTAATCGCTTGTAAACATGGTACGATGTACCCACATAGATTTTATTGATTATCTTTACACCCAAGTTCACTAGATGGTTGTTTCTAGAATAAAGATTGTCTACAGTAAACCCTTGAGTTCAGCAGATCTCTATTTCTATTATTGCAAAAAGCTATAGTCTACCCTCTTCAACTTAATAGTTTTTTCTCCACCATTTTGCGTTAAAATCTACCTAATCGACTAAATATATCTTGAAAAGACAAGTCTGAAATGACATCTTTACGATTCAGTGGAATCTATGAACATCATCTGTTCGTGTTTTATGATGAAATGTACTAAATCGACCAAAGTTGTCATTGAAAGATGACACATACTAAAAAAGCGAATAACCATTTAACTGGAACGTATTGATATAAATTCACCTCTACTCATCCCAAGTGGTAAAAGAAGATTATAAAAGACATTACAAAAATGCAATAAATCATAAATAACATTTAATGGAGAGATCAAGTGAGAGAATGGGGTTTAATGCCCATTTCGCCACCAACATAATATTTTTAAACTTTCTTCAATAATTTGCGAGGGATCTTTAGCAGTGGGGCAAAACCCGGAGGCCCAGATTACAGTCAAATGGTATTGTAGATAGGTGTTTTAAGTGGTTCAGTTCATACAAGTCCGATAGGTGTAGTCATAAAAGATAAAAAAAATATCTAGAAGATTATTGAAACCCTGCATAGAATCAAACCAGATAATACCCCCTATTTCGTAAGACATGCACGGTTAAAGGTATGCTTAGGCTTTTAGAACACACGTCACTAGTTATTTATTTCAGTAGTTTACATAGCTAACACATTTTGGACCGTAAACTTCCTCTCCTTCGTCTTGTTTTTCTTGTTGGGGTGACGCTGTTCGAGAATGTCCGACCTACATGAAAATTGGTATACTTCTTCTTTGATTTGGTGAATTAGATTTTTGAATTGCATCCAACAACATAATCAATTCCTGGTCCATAGTATGATCGTACTTGTTGTTTTATTGTCCTGTTTTAAATTACTAGGTTTGTTGCTGGACCCTGGGCACCTTTGTTCCTGGCGTTAGAGAGAGAGAGAGAGAGAGAGAGAGAGAGAAAGGGAGAGAGAGAGAGACATGGGGTTGAACGTCCACTCGACACATACTAGGTCATTTAGGGACTAACATTAAATTTTATTTCATTAATTCGTTTTCGTTAAGGGGTCTTTAGCATTGGGAGGAACCCATGAGGATGGACAGATGCCCCTACTCCTTGTTACGTACAACCGGGGATTCGAAAACATGCCAGTTGACTCACGTGCTAACACCCCCCCCCCCCCGACGTTATCGTCTACTCAGAAAGACGGCTTCGGAGTTCCAGGACCAAATTATCGTTGCAGTTAGCGATGAATACCCCCAATCTTACTAGAATACCACTACGTAAAATTAATTCAGCCTGCTAATAAGTCTGTGACGACAAATCCCGCGAGGTTCGGCGGATCGTCCTATTTCCAGTTCTTGTTACTAGAATCTATGAAATAGGGGACGTACTTGTTAGATTACTGACACGGTCCCTGCCCCTCCAACAAGTTTGTACTTTACTTTTGTATAATCGTATATCAAGGGTAGATGCGTAAAACACACCACCCCGCTTCAAAGATTCTTGGATCCGCGCTTGCAATACAAACCAGTTTATAATTAGACAACGTATATGAAGAGACGGGAATGTAATTACGATTGTTGAGGTCAGATGATTAGGATGCTGGGTTAGTCAATCTAATTACTAAATATTTCTCTCGTGTTAGATACAGAAGATATTCTCCAATCGCATCATCCGGCATGTTGGTAATCACACATCAGAGTTTACCCTCTGAAAACGGCAACATGGGTATTTTAGCAATCGTATTTAGTTTTCACAATTTTGGTGCAAGAGAAAAATATAGCCAGTCAAGACGACTGTGTTTAACCTAGTTCAAAATCGCCGGTGTTTTAAAAGACAGGATAGTGCTACATTTACACTTACTATAAGTCAACCAGTTTAAATATTTCGTCCTCGACATGTTAAAGATTAGAGTTTATTATCCATGTCTTCATCTTGCCAGGAAGATAACTTATTGCGCTTGTCCAACGCATCTGGAGTTGGCGTTTTAAGAGACCCGTTCACATGGCCAAGATAAAAAAAAACAGTTTTTAAGAAAGGCCTTTGCCAAAAATGGTAAAGCGATGTGACTTAAACTGGTTTATTTGTCCCATAGTTTATATCAGATTAAAGTGCACGTCTGAACGCGATAATGATATTTAGCACAAATGTTTAACATACCCTTTTATCACCTTCCGTTGAACAACTAAACAGCAAGTTGTGAATGTTTTCAAATCCTACAAGTCGTAACGTGGTTTTCAATCGTTTTTGAGGTAGTTGAGTTGATATTTTCCAGTACTAACATATAGTCAGACTAATAATTCTTCATTTAACCATAAAATAATAAAAGCGAACAACTAATATTATCCATGCATTGGGGAAATACTTTTTTTTCAATTTGCTGTCTGGTTTTTATCTTATTTACTGTGATATTGCTTTTATTTATGCATATAAAACCTTTTCTGTGATATTTATTTAACTTGTCTCGCATATATTATTGTAGGTTTGGCGCAATTTAGCCCGGTTGGTGCCGAAGTGCCATAAAACCACATTTCATTTCATTGCGTTGCTTCATTATAAAAAGCAATCGAAAGCATTCTGGCACTCAATTCGTGTGCCAATTATTAATTATTCATATTGTCTTAAATATTGATAACAGAAGCCCATCTTATTTTCACGGTAAGATAACAACATCAATGTTGATTTAAATTGACCATTAAGTCGTGTTTTCAACGTGTAAGACTTTGAATGATATTGAGTTAGAGACTTGCCTCCTTTATAAAATGGCCGTATATAATAAACATTGCACGATGATTTGCAGTGTTCCAAGCTATAAATAAAAATGAAATGAAATGGGGTTTAACGTCATAATATTGCTCTGCTCTGATGGGCTAACGAAGACAGGCATACGCCATACAATGTGCTATGAGGCAAACTTTGCCCGGACAGCGGCACTACTGCCTACTCTTGTATCAAATTAAAACTGCCAATGGATCTTTTAGGTGCACGCCAATTTTTATACATGACCTTGGTTTTTCGTCCCAAAGGACTAGACAGTTGTCCTTTTCAGGCCCCCAGTCCTGCACCACTGACAAGTGGAAACGAAATTGTAGAATGCTAAACTTAATGTGATGAAAATAGCAAAGGTTTAATTTCAGAAAATTATATACGTATACCAATAAGGCTTACATTATTACGAATAAAAGAAATCAAATAAAATTACCATGAACGAAAAGAAGCCCCTTCGGGGTGGATTGCTACCGCACTAATTTCCATTAATTGGCTCACCGAGACTCTTAATAGCCTTCCGCGACAATAAAATTTGCCAATGACGTCACAAAATCCCACAGGGGAAAAGAGGCCAAGACTATCGTTCTATATCAACTCGAATTACGGACGACGCAGAATAGAAATGACAACATCTTCAGAGAACCAAATGATTTTCTGAAGTTATATGGCGAATCTGAAAATTTAAGCAATTCTTGATGATTTTTTTTATCTATCTACACAGTAGGTTCACAACTTGAAATTTTTCTGTCATTCCAGTAAAGTAAAGTAATTGTTAATTGAATAAAATAAATTTAGTGCGTCCCTTGAGCTTCAAATTGTGCTGTGAAGAAGAATAATATAAACTTGATTTGTAAAGTCTTGAAACCTGGATGAATCACGTTTTATTATAATCGTTGACCCGGGGAAAACTTCAATCCAAAGGTTAATACTTGTTATAATAATTATTGGCATTCAGTTAGAAAAAAGAAATAGGGACACCAGTTGTTAACGGATGTGAGAACAGGACATACCAAAAATACAGAACCAATATAATATATCTAATAATTGCTTATTTCCAACATGCGTCATCTTCACAAGCCAGTTCAGAGCAGAAAAGCAGGAGGTTACATCCTATTCATTTGAGTATACGATACACCATAGACAACAATTGCAACGGGAGCCACGATGGCTGAGGAGTAAGAGTTTGGCTTGCTAACATAGAGGTACCGTGTTCGATCCCCGCGTTGCCAGAGAACGTTTATCGGGATTTTCCGGGGTAGTTCCCCTTTGTCAGAGGGCCGGACAAGGGGCAACGTATAGTCACTTGGATCTTACCATAAACCGAGGTCATATTGTGTACTCATTGGCGTGCACGTAAAATATCCCTTGACGGTTGTAATTCAATATAATAGTCGTCTATATCTTATTCCTCCCATAGCACATTGCATGGCGTATGTCCGTCTTCATTATTAACCCAGTCGGAACAGAACAGTAGGACGTTTAACCAATCCCATGGCTTGTCGATGATGTTATGTCCATTGGTGACGTGAACAATTCTCAATAATTTAGTGATATATATTCAAATAGTTTAATTTATACTGGTGTTGATACGACGCACAACCATGTGAATTATATACTGATTGGTACCAGCCATAAATAACGGGACTTCAATTCAATAAATTGACAGGACAATTTGAAAAGTCTCCAGTGGTACTTACTCCATGTTATAGCCACAAAATTCTTGTTATACTGTTTAATGTCCATCTGTTACATCCCGCATTGTTAATGTTTAAGCTGTTAGACAACATGGTCCATGGTTTAAATGTGCTGGATTTGGATAGGATCATGTAAGGTTCGAAAAACAATCATGTTTTGTACACAGTGGTGTCCGTGAAAACCAAAGACTAGAGTCTGTGACAGTCGAATTTCAAAGAAGAGTGTGGGGCAGCGTCGCTCTCCAGCCAAAATTGTTCACTAACATTCCACACATAGAAATGGGTTTTGCCTAAAGTTAACCTGAAAATTGTGTTGATGCGTCATAAAACATAAACCCCATTTCAAACTATATTATGTCCCCAATAATAAGAAAACTTTACATGCAATCTACAAGGGTTTGATACGGGATTCTAAAAGGTGGGATGGGGGCAGGTAGTTTGGCCAAAACATATTCCCTAAACCAGGATAAATAAATAAAGAATATGGATGGGGCAGGTAGTTTGGCCAAAACATATTCCCTAAACCCGGATAAATAAATAAAGAATAGGGATTTTTGCAATTACAGAATTTAGTAGGACTATATTATGATAATGGTAATACACAAAACAGGCTAATTGTACACGTACTCTCACTCAGTGACGGATTAAATAGTTGCTGGTTGCTTATGATCTAAAGCAAGGTGCCCGAAATGTCTTCCGATCTTCTAAAATTGCTGTTCGTGTGTCTGGAGCTAAATAACACGTTATATCACCAGAAGGAGGTAGATAATTTCGTAAACGTTAGATATGATAGTAATAATAATATGTGGATGAAATGCGACACAATTACAATTAAGTTTAATATAATTCTTTGTTTACACGAGCATTCATTTTTAAAAGCAAACTGAGCCATGGTTCCCACGCAACCTTAATCTGATGCTTTTCTTACTTTAAAACTTGTGTTCTCCACCACCATTATAGCAAGCAGTCTTGTTGAAAGTGACGCTTCGTAAAATGTTGATTTCTTGTTATAGGAAGAAATATTTAGTAATTAGATTAAATAAGCTAATTTTCTAATTATCTGACCTTCAACAATCTTAATTACATTATCTATTCTACATATAGCCTAATTATTGTATAATGGGCAATGGGGATTTACACTTCTATATACTGTGAAAAATGAGAGGCTTAAACAAGATAGAAATGGTTATTTACACTTCTTTATTCTGTAAAATGCGAGAGGCTTTAAATAACCACACGAACAAGATAGAAATGTACTTTAGCAATAGCAATCTAAAAGCAAATGAGAGTGCAAAAAGTCCTTTGCTAAAATAGCTGTTTGGCAATAAACTTGGACATTACAGATACCAAACCATGGATAGCTTTAAATATCCAGATGATTAACAAGAGTGAGCTTGTGATTTAGTATTGAAATACTAAACTGTTAAGAGAAAGAGAGAAAGCGAGATAGAGAGAGAGAGAAAGAGAGAGGGGGGGGCTGTTAACGTCCATTTTGGGACAAACCTATGGTACAAATACAATAGAAACCAGTTTGAGAAAACCAGAGAACCTGGAGAAAACTCACGTGGTTGGACGGGCGCTTGACGACCCAGTGATAAATCTTGTGATCTTAAACGCGCATGCTTTAAACCACTCCCCCACCCCAACCGTTATTGTGAATGGTGCATGTGGAATGTTTTAATTGCATAACTAGGGGATCTACAAAATGAAAAATAAGGTGAATCATGAATCCAATTCTAGCGCCAATATTCAAGTATTACCGCAAGCTTGACATTAAGGAATTGTATCTAAAAGAACATTACTTTAATTAAAAGACCATTTGCAATAAAAGATTTTAGCTTGAAGTTCCATCTTAAAGAGTGTATCTAAAATAAACATTGATTAAAATCACGTTAATTTTCGAAAGACTATTTACTTTAAAGAAGCTAACCCAAACTGTCAAAATCAATTTCGCCTCTAATCAAAATTGATTAATAACCAAAAGAAAATGTATTAACATTCGAGATTATCAGAAAAAATCCACATCAAACCTTATCGATCGCGACCCTATCTATATGTATTTGTAATACTGCCATGGTAAAATAGTTTGTCACGTAAAACATTCAGTAGGACGTAGGACCTTAATCCCCATGTCATTGCATGTAAAATATTAGCAAATAGAAAAGAAATCATGATAATTAAAAACTGTCGAATATAATAAATTCATATAAGCCATGAGCCGTGGAAGGCATATAATAATAAAATGGGGTTAATATCTAGTTGTCTCTTCGCTTTGGTTCTTTTGGGGCTAACCAGGCGCGGATCCAGAGGGGGGGTCCGGACCCCCCCCCCCCTGCTCAGACTTGAACATTTTTTTATGCGATTTTATTAGCGATTTAGACCTGTTATTTTGGAATTTACCTGCCGGAAATACGTCAGAATGAACCAAATTGAATCTAATTTAATTTACCAAATTATCGGTTGAGCGCAATTAGTTAAGCAATTATCAAACCTGGACCCCCCCCCCCTGCAAAAAATCCTAGATCCGCACCTGCTAACACATGGTAACTTATTGATTTCGTGTGCAACGTTTGGACGACCTGTGCTACCAATGTGTACAGCCCACAGTGATAACGGGTTCGAAACATCTAGAATTCTAACCACAAAACGTCAAGATTCCAACCATTCACTTTGAGGATTTAATTCAGCCTCGCGTCTTCATTAGACACTGTCATTTCATTGCATTTAATTCAGACAGGCAAATCAATATTCATAACTGAACAACAAAATGATGAATTACCAAAAGAAATTGTTTTAACACCAGAGATTGGTCAGATCAAAATCAATCAAAACTTATTGATTAAAGCCACAATGTATATGGTTGATATTCTATTCGTAAAAATACTTTTTTTTCAAACGATTATAGATACAGAACATAATCATAATAAGTAAAATGTGCGTCAGAAACTGCCAAGTGAAATTGATATGTGGAACGAGACTAGGAATAATAATCATCGTCTATATTTGTCATCTAATAAGGAAATAGTTTGTGCAAGCTTTATCATCTTACAGCAACAATTGAATAAATTGACACGTCTGGATAATATCAGACTAGATATTTTACCGGTTTCTGGCTTGTATAATGTCATATATATATTCATAAACAACTCGCACTTATTTCCTTCAAGTAACCCCCATCTTTCTTTTCAAAATCCACTAGGTATTCTAAATATTTAAACATTTCCTTTTTTATTTACCTGCACTTATTTATAATTATCTTATTATCTCTATTGGATCGAGTTAAACGACTCTATTCTTGCTTTAGAGTGCTACACGAAAAATGTTTTTGTCTTTATCATTAGTTTAGTTATCCTCTATCGGTTGTTTATCACTGTCAGTAGTTAATCTCTATCACTAGTTTATCTCTATCGGTAGTTTATCTCTATCAGTAGTTTGTCTCTATCAGTAGTTTATCTCTATCAACTTTTTATCTCTATCAGCAGTTTGTCTATCAGTTGTTTATCTCTATCAGTGGTTCCTTGCTATCAATAGTTTATCTCTATCAATAGTTTGTCCTCTATCAACAGCTTATCTCTATCAACAGTTTGTCTCTATCAACAGTTTGTCTCTATCAGTAAGTTTTATTTCCAAGACACCTTCATGTACTGGATTTATCATAGTCTGAACCATTCATCATTCCTGTCTTTTTCTTGACAAATGTAAATATCACCCCAAAGGTTCCGAATTAAAGTAAATAAAAATTGGGCAAGTTTTCTTGATAAGAAATAGATTCTTCTATAATTATGCATGTGTGTTAATTAAGGAGGGGGGGAGCATATAATAAGGCAAGTATATGTGTGGGTGTGGCTAAATTACGTGCTACAGTCCTATAACATAGCAGTCCTATAACATAGAGTATACGTATCCCTTATATTATGATCTATAATTTCTTGGACATCGTTCTCTATTACACTTATAGCTTTCTCACTTACTTTTAACTGTCTTAGCCTCGACATGCTTCCTTAAATCAGCCGTTCTGTTCAGCTAAATGCTATATCTCTGAGGAATGTAAATCGCTAAATTAAGCCAGTACATGTTATATTAAGGGATGTTTTCAGATCTAAAGAGTATGAGATATTAAGCCGCCAGTGTCCGCATCGGGAATGTAATGAAAATAACAACACAAAATATACCTTGTTACGTTTTTTTCAATAAAAGCTAAAGAATCACTTAAAACGTTAATATTTGTTTATATATTTTATTCATTCTCTTATTTTAACAAAGCTCGGTAATATAAATCATTTTAACTTTGCTGAGCAAATTAAGCAACAATTTGTGACGTTATTAGGGCAGCTGTCAGTCACTGTTTGTAAACAAAACATAGTCACAGAAGGTAAATATTACAGCGTGAGCACATGTTTTGTATACAAATAGTGGCTGGCATGTTACTCTGATGACGACGCAGCATCTTATATTTGGTGTTGGACACTTTAATATCATAGATAACAAGCAAAAGTTGCCCCTTAACTCTTTAAAAGTCATTAAACAAATGATTAATTGTAGTCCACTCAGATCTGACTTGATATATTTAACCCCTCTTCAAGATCCATCCCAATCTGTGAATGATCTTGCCACTCTATACAACGGGACTGTGTCCGTCCTACTAGACTGCCATTATTCTCAGAACTGTGACTTAACAAACGTTATCCGAATAGCTAAGAGTGATTACTATTTTGCCAAGCGCGAGGTCTGCATGTGGCCAAGATCCACGCACGATACCACATTAATGCATTTTCTCATTGGTAAGAAATCTGAAACGAAAGTGCCTTCTTCTGATAATTCCAAGGAACAGGAACTAGCAGACAAGTTCAGTCGTTTCTTCGTTGACAAGATCAATATAATCAGAACCTTGCTTTTTGAATCTTTTGATAATTCAACCTCAACTAATTCAACAGTTGAATTTTCCGGTAAACGATTATTTGACTCGACATTCACTGTTAGATCAATATCAGTCAGCTAATAGACAATGCCATTCAACCCAGACATTTCTTCTCATGGTCGTGGATGATATCAGACATTTTGTAGACATGGTCTTAGTAATGCTGTTCCTTAGTAATTTAAGATCTTTCAGCAGCTCTCGAAACCATCGATACTTTGATGCTTCTAAAGAAAACTTCATGTTGAATTAGGTATTGCAGATGGTGTCCTGGCATGGTTTGAATCTTACCTTCTTGGTCGTAGATTACTAACACCAACTCAGATTCAGTTCATTTTTCGAACGGAATTCCCCAAGATCCTGTGCTGGGACCAGTGCTTTTTGTACTTTACACAATCAGTGTCGCCAATATACTTAAAAAGCATCAGTTTCGGTACCACTCCTCGTACGCTCATTTTGCACAAATTGTTGACAACTGGAATTCTACCGACCATTAGGATGCATTTAGTAGAATCACATTATTTACAAAGGTACCAAATAACGGATGACCAATAATATGCTCACACTCAATGATGACAAAATGGAGGTCATGGTTATTGATACATAATAACAGCTTTCCAATAAATCAGCATATGCCATCGAATAAATATCATTAACTCGGTTGGTTAAAGATCTTGGTGTCCATCTTGATACTGGGCGTAGGATGGAGAACCATGTAAATTCTGGCGTATCCATCTCCTCTCAGGCGCGGATCCAGGATTTTTTGCAGGGGGGGGGTCTAGGTTTGATAATTGCTTAACTAATTGCGCTCAACCGATTAATTTGGTAAATTAGATTCAATTTGGTTCATTCTGACGTATTTCCGGAAGGTAAATTCCAAAATTACAGGTCTAAATCGCCAATAAAATCACATAAAAAAATTTTCAAGCCTGAGCAGGGGGGGGGGGGGCGGACTCCCTGCCCCCCCCCCCCCTCTGGATCCTCGCCTGCCTCTACTGTAATAAACTTTAAATTGTGCAAAACACTGCAGACATGGTCGTCTGCCGATCTGTCAGAAACTGCGTCACATTACACCTGTTTCGACGATTTTCCCACATGTTGCCAAAACTATGGAAATCTCCACCTTTGAATCTTCGCAATGTTAGGAAACATTCAAATCAAAGCTAAAATCTCATCTAATAATGAGTGGAGTATAAAACTGAAGAGCTAAACAAACTTGCACCATGGGCATTCTGTATGGATGGAATTCGCGCAATATAAATACTTATTATTACCATTACTGATCGCCTGCCTCCCATGCTTCGGTGAATTAAAGCAATTTACATCAAAGAGATGGTAGGCCTATCTATACTGCCTCGAAAATAAGATAGGGGAACGTAATACCAATACCATACACCATCCCTCTACCAACCTACCGATCAAAACGTTTATTCTTAGGCTAGAGATAAAACATTTTGGTCTTGTGCGAACTTAATGAGTTGACCTATGAAAAGAACTGATTCCACGTCGGAACATTCTCGATTATAAATATTGTTTGATCGTTATTCCTTGATCGTTATGTATTCAAGGGAGATTTGTATCCATATCAAAATATTGACATTTCTATACTATTCTAGAATGCTGATAAGCAGCCTGTTTACAACTCTAACTTGACATGGCACCAGTTTAGGGCCATCAAGACTTGGTGATCGGTCAGTAACTAACTCGAACAGACAAATAGAGCATCTTATTATTATCAGGCTATCGCCGTGAAATAAATCTAGTGTGAACCATACTCCTGCGGGATGGAGGCCAGTAATTTCACTTTTATTGACATCCGTGTTTATGAAGAACCGAAGCGCGTGCTCTTAAGAGTCGTGCTGTTTTGTGGAATGAATATTGTGTGTCACTCGCACGCGTCACGAGCTTGGATGCGGTGGAATGGAATTGTCGTGTAATAATTAGCATCCTGTTCCAGTACCTTTTTGGTATGGTTTCCTATTTGTGATACATTTTCAGGAATTTTTAAGTTAGTTCCTTCATAATCAAACGCGGAATCGAAGAAATTAGTTTCTATAAGTAACTGTTTGGAACTTGTCTGCGTTACTTAAATCTCTATGGATTTACTATTCCTGAATGGATACAAATATTCCTACAAACAATGAAACTGTCTGGAATCCATACTAAAGATAGAATCTATTTATTCTAAATATGAGATCGAAATTGTGTTTGTGTCATTAGAATATTTAAGTTTAGAAAACAGAATGCGGGTCAATATGAGGAATTGTCTCAGTTTGAAATGTGTCAAAGACTTTATTTTTTGTGTTGTACTTGTGACACAGGTTTATGGTCAACTCGATGACGAATGCTTGAGACGTTTCGGAACAGAAATGCAAGTGGTGAGCAGTAAGAATCTTGCATTACGACAACGTTTAATATGTAAGGACACAAAGACGCCCATATCTTTAAGGATTAAACAAAAAGAGGGACAGCATCACAGAAGAAAAGGTAAGCATTTAGCGGATTAGTAGAGCTTCTCTTTTGCTGTTACGTGTAATTCAAGTCCATTTCAAATTGAGGGGAGTATGACCGAGTGGTAAGCATGTCCGCGCTGTATCATAAGGTCTGTCATCCAGTCAACTGACGTGATTTCGATTCCCCGGTTGTTCGTGACAAATACTACCGTCGCCAGTCCAACCCCTGGTTTTTCTCCAGGTCCCCCGGTTTCCCCCCACTGCTAAAAACCCCTATGCGCAAGTGAATTATTGAAATAAAATTGAACCCTTTGTTAGTCAAAAAATGACCTAGTTTGTATCGAGTGGACGTTAAACTCCATTTCTCTCTATCTCTCCGTTGTTGTAATTCAAATCCATTCCATTTTCACGATTAGTAGATAATTTTACTTGAGGATGATATCATAATATTTTGAAGGATGATAGAGGTTGTATGGTAACAAAGATAGACTATAATTTGGTTCTTAGTTATAATGGGTGTCGTGCACAAGACAGGCTATTGACACTCTTTATACAACTCATATTTTCTTGTCAGTCTGTTTTTTTTCCTGTGACCCCCCGGCGTCCGTCTAAAATCAGAGATCAAGACAATAGTTCAAATTTACTATAAGTTGTGATATGAAATGTTTACTCTTTTTTGAACACCCGATACCACATTCTATATGTGATGTTCTTAAAACCAATCAACTCTTCAAACCCGGAACCAAAAGTGTTAAGTCTGGAAATCAAATAACTCGGTCGTCCAGAATACAAAGCCTTTTGGTGGCACGTAAAGTAAACCTAACTGTGGGTGTAAGTATCCTGAACACTTCTGTAGCAGTAGGTTCAGTGACTAAATGTCAAACTCAGTTTCACATGAGGAGGCACATATATATTATGTCGATCTAAATGTATGACCGTATTTAATACAGTCATCGACCCCAATTAATATCCACCGATTTATTTTTTCGATAGTCTTTTATAGCCACGTTTTTATTCAACAGGTAAAATACGCACCATTGATTTTAGTTCAAGAATATCTAACGAAACGCAATGGTTATCGAGATTTTGTTATCATGAAAAAAAAATAATATATATTCATCGCCACCGTGAAATTTTTATTAAAAGGTATAACCCCTTTTAAATATCTATGGTGGGTAGAATACGTCAGGCACGTTTGAAATTTCCTCCAGGATCATCGGGATATATTTTGTGATAGTAAAGCTGCCTCGATTAAGCAGACCCTGGACCAAGCATGGAGAAATTATTCGGGAGAATGAGCTTTCCTCGTTGGTTTCTATCAATGTTGACTTATTTCATAGTAGCTCATCGGGACAATGACTAAATGAAACTACATTACAAATTTGTAAATAGACACAAGATCGTAAAATTTCAGATTCTAGACAATTTCCTATTCTATAATATATTAATTTCAGTAATACTGTGATTTGATTCAATAAACAAGCGGAAAATGGCCTCAAATGTCACAGGCAAAACAGTAGATAATGTCAGGGCGTCAGGTGAACGGGTCTTAATGGCTTTACCGTATAAGTCACGAAATTCCCATATAAAGCAAGCTGGGAGATTTTCTTATTTTTTTTTAAACATAAATAACAATAACATAAATGACGGATAGAAATGTCTTATCGTCAAAAGAAAGGGGACAATTCACAACGAACGGATTTGTTACAGAGAATGTTTTAGAATTAGAGGTAAAGATGTCGAATCATCGAAATACATTCCCTGACGAACCTGACCCGATCCAAATATTGAAGCGATAATTGTTTAAAATAACAATATGTTAAAATAAACCCTTAAAATAATGACATCTACATAGGCGCGGATCCAGAGGGGGGGGGGAGGGTCCAGGGGGTCCGGACCCCCCTGCTCAGACTTGAAAATTTTTTATGCGATTTTATTGACGATTTAGACCTGTAAGTTTAGAATTTACCTTCCGGAAATACGTCAGAATGAATCAAATTGAATCTAATTTACCAAACCCGACGTCGGTAATCGGTTGAGCGCAATTAGTTAAGCAATTATCAAAGCTAACCCCCCCCCCCCCCCCTGCAAAAAAAACCTGGATCCGCGCCTGCTACATGTATGCACAACTCTGTTAAAGAATATCCATATTCATCCCAATTCACTAGTGCCAGTTAAGTGTCATGTTAAAAGTAAAATGTTTGATTTTCAAAATATCATTTAACCATTATTAATACAAGAGTGCTCATTTTTCCTCGGTCAACCAGGCACCATTATCCTCATGCACATCCATTGCATAGACTTAGTGAAAAATGGTGCAATTTCCATGTACCGTGCAATAGGGATTTGACAACCTTTTAAACAACAGATTTACCGGTATTAATAATTATTTTTTACTTTATTAGAAAACATGAAATTATCGCTTTTGAATGGTATTAACTGACAGTTCAACTTCATGTCACCTCTTATTAATTTGGTAAAACAATCCTCGAATCATATTTCTATATACGGATTCGTCAGTATCATCATAACTGCAAGAAAAGATAGCTGAGCTCTGGCTTCTGGGTAGATTTTTTTTATGACTATCAATTAAATTCTCGCATACTTGAGGAGACCCAAGTAAAATTCAGATCAGCGAGTTTCGGAAAATTCAGCAATGGTTTAATTTTCATAAGACGATATTTCCGAAAAATGGTAGCCTATAAAAGCCTAGGACAGTAGAAAAATGTAATATTCCTATATTTCCAGGAAGGTGCAGTTGGGCCTTTAATGGAATAAAGTTGTAGAATAAATGCAGTGATCATTATGATTTCCCAAAAGGGTTAGCAGTATAATGTTAACACTATGAATGATTATGTATATTATTGCGATATGTGATAACGATTTTTCCTAAAGTCTCTTGGGATCTTCTTTGATTTTTGTACCACAGAATTGTGAAGGGTTTGGTGTAATTCATTAAAAGGAAAACATACCAGAATAAAGGGCAAGTACATAGTAAGCATTCCACCAAAATACATATTAAAAAGTTATCAAAATCATCAGCATTATACCTGTAATATTAAGTCCAAGAGAATCGCGCAAATAAAACAGAAAACCAGACAGCAAATCCAGGGACAATACATACACTATCAAATCAAGAGAACTGATCCAGGAGCGGTCGTAATATTCCCTTGCGAAATGCAGTCCAGGACAAAAGATAGCATTTCCCAAACCCTGCATTATTTGAGTATATCATGATCGATTGTCTGTTTACAAAATGTATTAATGTTAATACATTGAAGAAAATGATCTAGTTTTGTTTATTTTGCAGAAATGAGGTAATCCATAAATGCAAAGCTGAAACGTGTGGAATAATCGATATAGTTAAAACACTATAATATATAACCACGTCGGAATATGAGTGCATTAAATACATTTGCTTGATAAAAGTATTAAATTGCTCTGAATAATATGAATAATGGTGTCTAATAGCCCACTGCATTTTCTCCCTGTTTCCCTTTGTGTGCCTCATCATTTTATTTCTTTCTTACTTGTTTTGTATATTAATATACTCTTCAAAAAAGAAACGAATCGTGACATTTCTTCGTCGGTATACTCTCGCTCTACCATCGCTTTGTTGGAACAGGAACTGCGACTTGTCGCTGAACCAAACGGTTCTCCAGCGTTGCTGTGGCCATACTCTGTATGTCTAAACCCATTTAAGTCGGATTTACATGGTGTGTGGCTCGTAATCAGGTTTTAAGCAGGTGTCTATGGACTGTCTAGTCTGAGACCCCACGCAGTCCAGGAATTGCTACTGCAGTAGAGGTCGACGTAGAGAACTGTTTCCGCAGATGACGTAGCTGTATGTAACGGTCCGAGACATGTTGGATCATTCGTTCGGTCTGAGCTTGGGCGGTCGCATGTGTTAAACTTCACAGTCGGTATCTATTCCAAAGGCGAGAAATGGTACTCTGGGAAACATTCAACAGCCTCTCTGCATCTGTCTGGGATTCGCCTATGTAACTGACCAAAAGCGTTGTTGCGTTGGTCTTCGGTCAGATGTGGCATCACTTGGCTCGTAGGCTCTTTATTGATTTTGAAACCGAGAGACCCAAGATTTTATAGGATTTTGGTTTCCTGCGAAAGATCTGCGACGTTGTTAAACTCATGTGTCTTGGTGCAATCAAGCGAAAACAAATTTCGTCAAAAAGACAGTATGACTTGTCACTATTAGTGACCCTACGTTTTAAACAAATAACATCCTTACATATGGTGTCATTGAAAGCAGGTAAGATTAATGGAAACAACCGTCCCGTTCAAATAAAAAATGATGACTGTGCGTTTCGTTTGTTTTTTTTTGGGTGGGGGGGGGGTGTGTGTGACCTATTATGTAGATTATATTAGATTTATTACCTACGAATATGAGATGTACAACCTATTATGTATATTAGATTTTACCAAATATGTATATTATTCCTATTACCTTTTGTGCATTTAGATCTATATTTATTACATAATTATGTATATTAGAGATATTTCCTATTACGTATATTAGGTCTTTTAGCTATTATGTATATGTTATATCTATTGTACATACGACACTTTTCACCTCCGTGCGAGTTCCGTATGTAAAGCACAGATTTATATTTCGTCGAACTTTACACTTTGTCATTATTCTGCCAATAACACTGCCTTGAGGCGAGCCGTATCTCATTTATTTCAGAATTCTGCATCTGATCCATTTATATGCCATATTTATTTTCATTTTGAAAAACAGTCTATTAAAGGAGCAGTCCCGGGTCACGGCAACACGTTATGCATGTCAGTCCAAGAAATGAACCGTTCGAAACTAGGTCATTTCGGGACTAACATATGGTTTAATTTTGTGCGTAGGGGTCTTTAGCAGTGGAGGTTGTCACGTACAACTTGGGATTTGAAACCACATAAGTTGACTCAATGACAGGATTTATGACATAGTACATCACCCCCCCCCCCCCCCTTACATAGTAGGCCCTTACTCCTATTTATTTACAACAATTATTTGGATTAGTTAAGATTCTATCTGTATAAAACCTGTACATATTCCAATATGGTTTACATTGCTAAAATACATTTTTTTATGGGGGTACACCCCCTCCAACAGGGAGGGTGTCCCTTTCACACTCTCCTCATCCCACTACATTGGCTGCTGTGCAGCCTCGTGAGAAGATTGTCAACATTTTATATAATTTCATTTACGCCCCTCCCTAATATATATAATCACGGCTACGCCTCTGAGTATTACAAAACTTCGATTCAGTTCCTACAAGTGACTAGAGTAAAGGTTTACAAGAATCTTTCGCCCTGAATCAATCCTTTATATTAACTAAAATATATGTGGACTGTCTCCTTTAATACAGATTTTGTTATTGTGTCATATTATTGTATCTTATTCGGTGATAGAAATCGATTCTCTATCCGTGTTACTTGTTTCAGCATGGAAGTGGCATTTAGTGGACACAGATAAATAAAAACACATATAAATAGAGTAAACCTAATCGGAACTAATACGGTTGAAATGCTGATATATAGTTCGTTTCGGTTTTTTTATACTTCTGGTAAGACCAGTCTACTTCATTGTATACAGAACCATTTTCTCAGGGGTGAAACGTGATAGTTTAAATTGGACAAAACAAGAAAGGGTCCGTCTACAAAAGATCAAGAGGGGCTCGAAACGCCGCTATCCTGACAAAATCACTCCACCGTTATCTGTGCAGACGTAATGATAGAAATAGAAATTACCCCATATTAGATGGCTGGTCTATTCTGTTGACGAGAAGTTAAACTAATTCCAATCCATAGGTGCCATCCCATCAGACTGGTAGAGGAATTATGTCCTTTGTAAATGTATAAATAACTGAACGTAAGTTCCTGACAAGGACAATAGTAGGGGTATTAAATGACAACTAGACTAAATCATTCCGCCGTGTCAATCAGTGGACAGATCGCCATCTTTAATGAACAATTTCTTTGTGAATTTAGTCAATGTATGCACTTGCTTATAGATCCACAGTTAATTATCTTTCATAATATAGTTTATTACATTATCAACAAAAATGTCAATAGTTTTGCATGTTTTTGATTAATTGATGAATTTACAAACAACCAATCAAATTTCGCGTGACAAGGAAATTGAATTTGACTAGAGCGGTGCATAAGTGGCGAGCGCCATTAGAAAATGCCAGGACACGATGGTTAATATTACGCGGTGGATAAACGACAATGGTACGAGTAGTACATTCATTGATACCATCACGGACAAACAAGCAAGCTACGTGCTTGTCAACCCTAACATCATTTATCCCGGATCCGGAACACGACCGGGTGTTATTATATACAGATAAAAATTTCTCTCATTCCATCCAGTTCCGAAACACGGCTTGATCGTCATTGCCGGCCACGTAGCTAAGAAAATGACTTGAAACTATCTGATTTACTGCAAAACGCCAAATAAATTCAAATTTCAACCAATCATGTAAGTTAATGCAGTCTAGTTATTAACCCAACGCATCAAGCGGAAGTTGAAATCTGATTAATCGAACACTCAAAGGGCGTACGAGATTGACGAGGTGTCCCATGTGTCTGTCAGGCCTAGGTTGAGACCATTGGATGTTTAATGCATTTTCAACTATGTTTATAATTTATTCAGTCCTAGTTCGTTTATTTGTTGATCAGTCACGAAATAGAGTGAACACTCAGATATGAAGGGGCGAGGGCGACAGTGCTGCAGCCATAGGCCCTGAAATGAAAGGGGCTCCTAAATTACATTTGTGTGAGTGTGACGGACAATAACCAAACTGTCCCCTCATTGACTTAAAAGGGCCCAGGTCTCATTTTCAGCCAGGGGACCATGCAAGGTTAAAATGGTTATAAACCTATATTGTCGTATTCGAGTCGACATGCTTCATAACACATTGTCAGAAGCATTAACCACTAAGAGAAGTTAGTATTTCCCCACTATGATATCAATGACTTAAGGTTTGCTGGAAAGAAAACGAAGGCTCTAGTTTTGATTGATGATCACAACTGCAGCTGTTATCTTAATGATGTTTATAGTTTGTCCAAAATAGCAAATTACGTACAGTAAGCTATTATGACTGGTCAAATTGCGTAAGTGGCTGTTACAAAAACGTAGAACAAAAATCCGAAGACGCCTTTTGTCAGTCTCCCCTTTGCCCACTGTAGATTTGGAGAAGAAAGAACGTGACGTCGCCAAATATGGCGAGATGTCAAACGTCGTCATATATAGTTTTATAATGTATTCGAATTCGAATTTAAGTGTTAAATCTCACATTCAGATGAGGTTACGTCTCACATTCGATCATTACTATACCAATAAAATAAAACCAAGTACGAACAATCCAAACCATTAGACAGAATTTGAAGTCCTAAAAACGTTATTAGGCAAAATAATGTAATCAGCAAATGGACTGCTCCCCTTGTAGAAAATACACGACAAACAGTGGTAACAAGTGTCCGGAAGAGTAAGCTTACCCTGCCTGGCGCCACACCCGCCATAGCTGCATCCAAACTATTGGATAAAATCTCAATAAAATAGCATGTTTGGCCAATGAACTATCGGTATGCAAAATGCACGTGATGAACTGTGTTAACGATGTAGTAGACATAATGAGGGAGATAGTAATACACTGAAAAAAAACTTGTGTTGAAACAACACAAACTTGTGTTGTTTTCAACACAAGTTGGGTGTTACTATTTAACAACACAAACTTGTGTTGAAACAACACAAACTTGTGTTAAATGCTGAAACAACACAAGACTTGTGTTAAAATTTGTCAAACAACACAAACTTGTGTTGAAACTTGTGTGAAAATCTACACAATACTTGTGTTGAAATTTCTGAAACTTGTGTTGAAATTTCTGAAACTTGTGTTGAAACTTGTGTTGAAATTACTGAAACTTGTGTTGAAATTTCTGAAACTTGTGTGGTTTCATATACAAACTTGTGTATAACCATCAACAAAAACTTGTGTTGTATTCCCCCCAATTTATATCCAATATAGCAACCTTTCCCATGCAGCATCCCTCCTTTTGCTCTGTTTAATCTGCAAAGTTTGATAACATGAGGTAACAATAATTTTTTTTTTGTTAAATATTTATTTATTCATAAAATGATGTTTGGAATGTTAACAGAAAAATAATATTAATAAAATTGTGTTAAATAATGCCCCTCCCCATCACAAACTATAAAATAGCTATTTAAATTTTTCTTTACCCATTAACAAGTACTAAGCATATAAAGACAGTATCCCTACCCCATACCCCCAAAATATATAATTCAAATATATTTAAATTTAATAAGATATTATACGATAAATTATCCACTAATTTGAATTACTTTCAAACAGTGAAAAGTGTTATAAGTTGAATTACAAGTGATTAGTGAGTAATCTAGAAATAACTAGCATACACAGAAAATTAACAAAAGAAAAATGACCTATTTTACAGTAGTAATAAAATGGTGTAGAACTCTTTCCTCATTAGGAAAAAAAAAACCCAAACAAAATAAATATTTTGTGCATATAAGGAGCAAAGCATCAAGACTGCAGGATTGAAATATAAAAATATCAGCGACAATGGCAAATATTGAATAATATGTACAAAATATTTATATACAATTACAAATTATAAGCAATGGGAAGCCATGGTGAGTATAAGGCGTTGGCCGAGAAATTTCAACTGGAGTCCCAAGCATAGTTTCTCCATGTCAGTAGTGTAGGACGTGGGAAGGGACAATATATAGTTATTTGGATAGGACAAAAAACCTTGATCTAATGTACACATTGCCTTGTATTTTAAAGAAGAGATAGAAATGAGATTAAGCGCCCACTTGACACAAACTGGGTACAAGCCTGGATCAAAGCCACTTTGACTGTGTTCACTTTAAAGTACCCTTGACAATTGACATATTTGACTCATTGCCAGACCTCCTGCTGATCCAATGTGTGCCTGTTAACCATTCATTCCCTTTAATGATTCCTTGACAGTTGAAATATTTGATATAAGAATAGACTGTAAGGCAGAATCGCCCTAATAACAAAAGTGGGATATTAAACCTTATTTCGTTTCATTAGCAAGGAAAAGTCACCTTAATGTAGGTCAAGGTTTTTTGTAATTCTGGGTATATCTGATCTACATTTGGTTTCTACATAATGTCTATTAAATACTTTTATGATTTCCGACCAAATTTTAAGTGATTTATATGTCACTTTACTTTCTATATTATACAGAAATTAATAAGAGGATTAAAATCTAATTGTGTTTTCGAAGAATACTTAACATTACAAACAAAAAATATATATTTAAAAATTGGGTCAAATGAATTCTTTTCCAGAATTATAAAATAAATTGATGCTTGGTTTCTCTTCTTTTTATCATTCATTAAATTCTCCTCCGAGGGTGCTTCAGCCTAAAAAATAAAAAGTGGGAAATAAGAATACTTTCTATATGGTTCATAATGTTTTTAAATAAACAATTTATTTTGCCACATCAAGACTTAGTTTCTATTTTGTTTCAACTTTGCGTAACACTCCTTATGTCTTGTCAAGTTACAGGCTCAGACAAAATATAATGCTCAAATGAAATAGGTTAGAGTCAGAGAAAGAGAGAAATGGGGTTTAACACCCACTTGACACAAACTAGGTCATTTTGGGACCAACATAGGATTTAATTTTATTTCAATAATTCGCTTGCGCTGAGGGGTCATTAGGAGTGAGAGCAACCGGAGGACGTGCAGCTTTATGATACAGCGCGAAGGTCCTAACCATCCGGCCATCCAGCCGGCAATTCACCCCCACCCCCTTAGAAGTCACAAAAAGGCCTTGAGATTTTGGACTGAAATTTTGCACGGTACCGCGACCCTAAGGCATACTCTTGTATCAAATTCCAATTGCCAAATGATCTTTTACATGCATGCCAATGTGAACACAGGACCATGTTTTGTTGTTCAATCTGAATAACTAGACGAATGTCCTTGTCAGGCCCTCCATCCTGAATTTTCTATGTCAACATTGGGAGCAAACCTGCAGCCTTAAAATATGAGGGCCAGTGTCTTACCCACCTCGACTCTCCACAAATGAGACAGTCATATGTGCACATACATGTATGTGTATACTTTTACTAAATTGAATTTTATATTTTAAAATAATAAACTGAAATGGAGGCTAATGTCACCTCCGCTCCAACCGGGCTATATTGTGCCAAACACATTTAATGGCGAGATTTCAAATTACCATAACAACAATCTTTTCTATTAGAATTGAACACTCACCCTCCAAAAACCTCATTCTTTCAGCTCTTTCTTCTCCCATATTTGTTTTTTTTTTCTTTTTTTATTATATGATGTTTTATTTGCTATGGCATCTAATATGGAAACTGAAAAATATGAATATGTGACATGTAATTAACTGGGTATGTCCCATTGTTGGTTTTTAGAAAATACAGACTTTTCTAGAAAAGCTGTGGACAGAATGATGTGTTCAAATTATTTGCCCAATTCAATTGGCGCATAAGTGCAGCTGAATGAGTGGATACTCCAAGTCTAGTGGTCTAGAGTGCCGCGCTTCGACCTATAGCTGGCCGCTAATCTCTGGCTTGCGGCTGTGGTTTCGAGCCCTTGTGTGAGTGCATGTGGTATGAAATAGGTTAGAGTCAGAGTCAGAGAAAGAGAGAAATGGGGTTGAACATCCACTTGACACAAACTAGGTCATTTTGGGACCAACATATGGTTTAATTTTATTTCAATAATTCGCTTGCGCTGAGGGGTCATTAGGAGTGAGAGCAACCGGAGGACCCGCAGCTTTATGATACAGCGCAAATGTCCTAACCATCCGGCCATCCACCCCCACCCCCTTAGAAGTCACAAAAAGGCCTTGAGATTTTGGACTGAAATTTTGCACGGTACCGCGACCCTAAGGCATACTCTTGTATCAAATTCCAATTGCCAAAGGATCTTTTACATGCATGCCAATGTGAACACAGGACCATGTTTTGTTGTTCAATCTGAACAACTAGACGAATGTCCTTGTCAGGCCCTCCATCCTGAATTTTCTATGTCAACATTGGGAGCAAACCTGCAGCCTTAAAATATGAGGGCCAGTGTCTTACCCACCTCGACTCTCCACAAATGAGACAGTCATATGTACACATACATGTATGTGTATACTTTTACTAAATTGAATTTTATATTTCAAAATAATAAACTGAAATGGAGGCTAATGTCACCTCCGCTCCAACCGGGGTATATTGTGCCAAACACATTTAACAACAATCTTTTCCATTAGAATTGAACACTCACCCTCCAAAAACCTCATTCTTTCAGCTCTTTCTTCTCCCATATTTGTTTTTTTCTTTTATTTTAATATTTAAGTTTTATTTGCTATGGCATCGAATATGGAAACTGAAAAATATGAATATGTGACATGTAATTAACTGGGTATGCCCCATTGTTGGTTTTTAGAAAATACAGACTTTTCTAGAAAAGCTGTGGACACACCAGAATGATGTGTTCAAATTATTTGCCCAATTCAATTGGCGCATAATTGCAGCTGAATGAGTGGATACTCCAAGTCTAGTGGTCTAGAGTGCCGCGCTTCGACCTCTAGCTGGCTGCTCACCTCTGGCTTGCGGCTGTGGTTTAGAGCACTGGTGTGAGTGCATGTGGTATGGAGATAGGGGCGTCTTCTCAACCTAGTGGGCTTCCTCCGGGCACTCCGGTTTCCTCCCACTGCTAAAGGCCCCTACGTGCAAACGAATTATTGAAATAAAATTAAACCATATGTTAGTCCCGAAAAGACCTAGTTTGTGTTGAGTGGACGTTAACCCCATTTCTCTCTCTCTCTCCCTTGTCAGATTCACCACTCTGTTACATTACCTTTTACGTCACATGATTTAACATTTGTCTTCAAAAAATTCATGTGACTTTTTGATATACATGTGTGCTTATTGGCTAATGAATTCTAAAACCAGACGAATGCTTCAACAAAGCCGGCACACCAATCAAATATAGTTCAGCCAAATATATCAAACCTGTTTGATTTGGGCGAATGTCAGTGTACACACTACATGAATTTTAGCGCTGATTGATTCAGCAGAATCCTTCTGCTAGTGCGTCCAGCGCTGCCGATTTACGTTTATACTTATGCAAATATCATATTTGAAATAGACCATTCTGTTATGCAACAAACACTAACAACAACTCCAAAGTTTATGCCGAATTAATATAAACACAACATACACAATGTCAATGCTCAGGAAAATGGCGGAAGACCAGTCCTACTTGATTCTAGGATATATATCATGCATGGGCCTACTTGATTCGACCAATTTAATACAAGGACATGTATATCGCACAGTTCTGTTAAGTGAACTTAAAACCCGATTTCCCCTCTCTCTTGACTGGATAATATTACTACTGATAGTGATATTATTAAAAAAATATATTAAAAGAAAATGAAATTGTTACCAGTTTTCTTTGTGGAGTAGGCCTATATGCTAACATCAATGACTGAAAAAAAAAGAAAAATAAAAGAAATTATAGAGAAACTTCAGACGACAACAAGTGTTTGTTTCTGAATCAGTACGTCTAATATATTACACATTGCATTGATTGATATAAAAATAAAAGGCTGATTTGTTCTTTTACACAGATAAGATTACATTTCAATTAAACTAGTACAAAAGTTAGTATCTAGCTATAGTCCATGCCTGATATACACGTATTTCTCATTTTGCCCGAAACAAAGATGGCTGCCGGGAAAGTATAAAATGAAGAGAAATTCTTACCTAGTGCTGGTCCCAGTTGTTTTTTGCAAGTACAAGGATTTGAACAACGGTGTAGCGCCGGATAATATTAATTAAGCACGTTTTCAGAAAAAATAAGACAAATTCGTTAGACTGCTGAATTACCGGGTCCGGGACGCTTTAGAAACAATCAAAAATTTTCCTTCCCTTGTCCGCCATTTTTCAAATACACACTTCCGGTTTAATTGTTCTGAGTTAGTCTCTAACATCCAGAAAAATATTCTATGAATAACGTACGTTGAAGATTACGAGGTTCTAGAACAAGTCTTGGTCTGACTTGTTTGTTTTAAATTATTAGTAATACACATATAATAAATCGATGCTAAATTAAATATACGGTTTTACTTTTTTTTTAAAATTTTACAAACCTGCGGTCTTGTATTCTGTGTGACAATTATATTTTTAAAAATATCACTTTCGGTTGACACTACTACGAAACATGGCGCCCTACAGTTAAATGTCTAACTGAATCTCGCTGATAAAATATCAAATAGAGTATAGATAACTTGGAGAACCATTGTATCAATAAATCAATCATGAGACAAATCTGGAAGATTAATTAAATTTGATTGGTTACTGTTTAGTTAACCAATATACTGTCCAATTTCGATTACATCAACCAATTACATTACTAAGAGTTTTACTCATTGTTTTCCAATGCACATTGAATCAATTTTAACAAACACAAGGGTGCTGAAAATAACATGTATACTATATATTCCTTTGATATATCAGTTTATTGGATCAATAAAAAAAGACAACCAGACATTTCATCTTTACAGACAACTTAACACCAATTAACATTCAAGTCTGCCTGGCAATTGTCTGATTAATTAGTTCTCACACTCTTCCAGTGAAGAACAGCATATAATTTACGGGATTTGAATTAAACCTTTTATTTTATTACTTTTCTTAAACTTGTGAACTCCCGAATTCTGACTTTGTAAAAAAAAAAAAAAAAAAAAAAATCGTTGGTTGACGGTAGGCCTACACAATACTTGTGTTACTGATATGAAAACACACAAGATTTTTAGAAATCTACACAAGTTTGTGTTAATGCAATGCAAAACAACACAAACTTGTGTAGATTAGTTTTAACACAAGTACTTGTGTTGAGGTCCAACACAAGTTTTTTTTCAGTGTAGTAAACGTGTCAATTAAATATATCTAGAATAATAGCTGAGAGAGACACTTAATATTTACCAGTCAAGTCAATGTGACGGCCAAAAAACTTTTTAAAGGTTTTTATATAAGTTAAGTGCGCACGTATCCTTGTAATTGAAGTTTAGACGACAAATGCCTCGATCTAATTAATTAAATCACTAAATTTAGGATTATTCAGTGATAAAACGTCATCGATATATCTATAAGTGAAATTAAAATGTCTGACCAATCGTTTATTTGTTTTAACGAGCGCTTGTATGTAATCGGCTTCGTACGAATAGAGAAATAAATCAGCAAGCAAAGGTGCACAGTTGGTGTCCATGGGGATACCCACGACTTGCTGATATATTTCCCCTCCAAATTCAACAAAGATGTTATCAATTAAAAAATCCAACATCTCAATTATTTTGCTGGCGGTGAATTTGTTTTTGGAATCACTGTGATTCTTAACAAGCCAGTCATCTGAAGTGGTAGTTGCCAATGCCAAGTTCCCACTGTCGTGCAGATACTTTCGGATACGTTTTGATGCGATCAACATGATTGCTACGACTGACCTGATATAGGATCACCACCAATACTCCACAATTTCAATCGTGGTAGAATCGTGATACTGGGAGCCTAGCATGAGTTTCTATTTCAGACTACGATCCAGTTCCTTTTTTTTTTAGCTCGCGTTCCTACTTCTGTCAACTGAAATTTCTGGAAAGAAAAGAAATTAGAAAAGAAAGCATGTACAAAAATGTTAATAATTAATTAGACTACAGCTATATTCTACTTGACTACATTATTTCTGAGGATTTTAACAGATGTTGTAAAACTGTTAAGACTGTTTTCCCTTTGACATTTAGATTTTGTGTTTTGCTACTTTGTGCAATCGTTGCTTTTTTGTCTTTATTGTTCTGTGTGTGTAATACAATGGTACCTATGCTCGAATGTATCGTATTTTTGTTTGGTTCGGTGTTTGTTTAGATTGTATATCCACTCTGTGATCAATAGATATAAGTTTACCGTCCAGTAAATAGCATATCCCAAATTACACGAAATATATTTTTTATTGGACTAGTTCAAAGGATTTTTGTTGATGAGAATTTAATGAATCTGCGTTTTAATCGATAAACATTACAATTTTATCACTGCGTTTTATATGCGCTTTAGTTCTGCAATCGTAATCTGATTAATGGTTTGCTTAAATGAATCCTGTTTTCTCCGTTCAAAAGAAGAATGGTGTTTTCAAATAACCAAGTATTTGCAGAATCAATGAACATTCAAAAGCATTTTAAATTTGTTAATTTCTTTTTTGAAGGTCTAGAGAAAGACAACAAAAGAAAAGTTAACTATTGTGAATTTTCTAAATAAATGAGATGTGGTATCCGGTGTTCCACACCAGTACTTACAGTTGATTGACGAGATGATTTAAACTATAATTGAAAACAGTGCTGCCTTTTCTTATTTTTCCGGTTGCTTGACTTCAAGTGCAGAAATGACGCAGAAATGAAATGGGGTTAAATGCGTTGCATTTCTGTCCCGAGCGGGCTAATGGAGACGACGGATAGACGCCAAGAAATGTGCTATGAGGAAGTCTTTCCCACACCCCGAAATCAATTTCTCTATACGTCAGGTTTTTTTTAAAAAAAATGGTCAACGGGTATGCATGGAAATCACAGACTAGGCGACTTTCCTTGCTAATCTCTAAACACCACACCAATAAACAAGGGAAACCAGTCTAAAGCTTGCTCGGTCATCACCAAAATTCAGGTACCGGTTAGAGAGACAACGTAATGCTCAGCGAGCCACTGTAGCTCCTATCATGGACCAGACAGGCCAGTTTCCATATATTCTAAATAAATCTGTTACACCAAAAGCCAAATTCTGCAATTGCGAGCTCAGATTTACCCATTCACTGGAAAATGTATGTTTATTGGTCAGACGCTGTTCTCTGATTTTGTAATAATGGGTGTCATTTGTTGACGATCAGTCATATTGAAAGATGATTTATCTAGATATATTTATAGTTTGATGATAAACTATCTAACTGTTGAAAATGGATAAGACCAGGAGATTTTGTCTTAATGGTACTTAAAGGTCAACTTGCGCTAAAAGAAATCTTTCGTTTAGTCTTGCAAAAATTTTGTTGGTTATCTTAAATTACTAAGACCGCCATATTTTTAGACAGGAAAATTATCGCGAAGGCGGTACGAAATATCAAACTTTTTAATAGCCAATCAAAAATTCAATCGTAAGTGTTGGCGCATGCCCAAAGCACTGTTACTCTGAGTGGATTTGGATGGCGGGGTGCATAGCCTTGTATATAGGGCTCTGGCGGCGTATGTTCGGACAAAAACAACGCTTCATAAATTTAAATGCGAATACTTGGGAGTTGGGCGATAATTATGTCACTACATTGGCCTCTGAAGGTTTAATTGGTCATAATAGTATAAACTTATCTTATTTTAAAGATGTTTTAACAATAAAGAAATTGAGTTTGCAACGTCAAACTGAAGACTTCCCATCGTAGCTAAAAGCAAAACATCAGCATATCTCGACGTATAATGTTTGATAATGAATCAATGGAGGACCTCTCCTCGGGATATCGGTCAATTTATCGACAGAGTCAAGATGGTTTGCTAAAACAGGATGATTGTTGAAAGTTTGCAGACCATGAACTTTTTTAATTGATTTTTTAAAATTCTAAATACTGAAAATATGCGACGCTAGCCATTCACAAATATTAAAATTTTCGCTCTTTTTAGGTCTTGCGCTATAACAGACCATTTTGGCAACAAATGAGCCAGACGACATTAAATTATTGTTACACGTCATGCAATTATCGATGAGTTATCTGCCATCAATGTCCTAGATAGCCTCATTTATTTACAGACGTGTGAGATTTAAAGTGACAACCAATTTTTTATTCTTTTTTTTTTAAATAGAATGTTTAACACATTTTGAATTTAAAATGCTGACAGCTTTGCTTTAAGCAGACGTGTCGAACTTTAAACCATGACATCGTAATTATGTATGGCGGAAACACCCCGATTCCAATTACAATATTATGTAGTGTTCGAATCCGGTAGGGGGATTAGATGACGAGTAGTCCAATGTGTGCGCTGAAGATAATTAAATCTGTATGCTGTCAAGTTTTTAGTTCGATCTTGGATTGGTAAGGAAGTGAGGTCGCATGTCTATTCCAGGCCCGGATATAGAAGTTGTCAATTTTGCAGTTTATTATTTCCTTTTCGTCACTTTTTGACTTTATGTAATTGCCATGAGATCTAATCGCTCCCCACCCCCTCGATTCAACCGAGGTTTCTTCGTGAGATTCTTGACCCCCACTTCTACGACCTATTGGAATGGTTACCAAGTGAAAATCAAACCTCGTTTCATTCAGAGGTCAACAGAGCTCGGCGCTAAACATTTTTAGCCCGCATACAATGAATTGTATCAGGGTACCTGTTTTAGACTCAGTGGTTTATGCGCCATGTAACGCAAACTGATACGTCGCGGTACTTCACAAATCACCCACCATATTAATTATACGATAAACCGCGAAATCTTGAGTACAATCACTAGTGTTACCTAGAATAGACTATCGTAACTGCTAAGGGATCTTTTACGTTCTCGCCGATGTGTACACGGGGGTCTCGGTTTTTCGTTCCATTCGAACGACTATCCCTGTCTTACACCACTGACAATGGCGGATGACGACGGAAAACGGGATTAAAGTTTTTTGAACACGCTTTTGGGTGGTTTTTAACGCTCTACCTATTGTACATTTTTATTTGTTATTATACTCGAAAATGTCAACTTCCGAAGGCGGTATCAAAGGGGAATATCAACATACTTGAGATATACATGTATTTATTAACAAATCTGAATCCTTTTCGCATCTGCAACTGGCTAAAACTACGATCTCTTCTTACGGACAGGTCTCGTTTCACCGCTGTAGTGCCAACCAAAGTAACCAAAACCTTCCAGCATGACGTCCTGCAGCTTGTGGAATTTTCAAATATTATCAGGCGATTTAATACAGTAGATGGTGAATCTAACCCACCAACTTTAAAAATGCATTGGCCAACTACAGTATTGGTTCGATCTTTGTCGTAGGTGGTAATAAAAGAATATTTTACACCATCTCTGAATCTTGATAATAATATATCATATGTTTCTTCAAGCAGGACTAAGTCGAAACTTATTTTTTTAGTTTAAAGTATTGTATTTAATACGAAAATCAAATTAAATCAAGATAATTATCACAGAGCGTCAACTGCAGCGTCTCCGGTCGATATGTTTCGGGTACACTATTCAACAGTTATCCTGTAATGCCAACGTTTGTTCGTCCATCGTTTTGCATATATATACATTTCGACTACGTCCAGATTTGTAAATTGTCTAAAACGTATTTTGGAAAATGCAATATATTGCGTATCAATTAAAACCCCATTCCCAAGCCTCAGAGCTCAAATTGATAATATTTTCCAATTTTGCATCGAGACAGTTTTGATCACGAACCACAATGATGCAACTTGAAAAGTAAATTAGATTCTTTGTCAAAAAGCCCTATACTATTACCACATGATAATTACAGACCAACATCTCTCTTCATCTAAATTCTAGGGGTCCGTACACAATTCATTTCAGGAATGGCTTCCAAATTGGCTAGACCGTTTATAATAAGTTCACAAAAATATTTTGGTTCCAATATTTTGAATGCATACAAAAATTAAGAAGCCAATTTCAAAGATCATCGCAGAAGTCAGAGGTTGTTTGGGTTTAGATTTTCTGGAATGATTGTAAAAGTTATAAATGGTTGTAGACTATTTTAATAAGGTTATATTGAGATGTGCTCCTATTCTGGATTCTATTCCCCTTCGCGTCTGCTTCCCATCTCATCAGAATTCATTGAATCAACAGTCTGTGTATTAAGCAGCGTCTTATATTCCGACGTGGATCAACTGGCGAGAAAAAAAAATAAATCAATATATTTTTCCTTGGTTGTCCTTCATTTAGTTTATGAGATAATTATGGATGCTTCACCCAATTCCGCGGCTGAAAAATTGAATATTTTTGTGGTGCGATGAGCTGTTAATATAAATTCAGAAACTAACCCATTGTTATATACAAAAATAGAATGACCTTTCCATAATGCTTTAGTAACACGAAATGGGTACTTAAAATCAAATGAATGACGTCCTCTGAAAGGTCACATACTTTTGTCAAGCAGAGTGGGTCATAATGTTTTTTTGTTTTTTTGTGTGTGTGTGGGGGGGGGTGCCTAAATATGTGCTCCTTTACATCATAAAACCGCTCGGAACGGAACCATACTGTCATTCTCATTGGCCAGTTGAATTGGGTTTTTTTACGGCAACTATACTGCCTTCATTCAACCATCCTGGGAAGGACCTTGAGATATATGAATTCAAACATACATTTTGTCACACAAATTCAACATCATTCGATTTTTGAATTTTGTTACTTCTATTTTCAGTTGTGATCCGTCGATGTCCCAGTGTGAAAAATGTCTGGCTGCATAATCCCAGTACCAATGGGACATTTTATTCGACTAATGGGGCAGCTGGCTCTGTAAAATCATGTTATGGCGTAAACAACACATTTGTGCTTCCTGGTAATAAATTTGGTCACCGAGATAAAACCATTCTTTCCTTTTCCATGGGATCCGAAGACCCAGATTTTTTAATGTAAGTATTCACAGAATAATGAAGTATTTCTAAATAAGTGATGCCTTAATTTGCTATCTGGCACATCGTATATAACAAAATTCCCTTTACAATGTTTGTTCAGAGATCGGAAGAGTTAAACACTCTTAAAATAAAGACTATTTCATCTTTTCTACAACACAGTTATTCAATTAAAGGATGAGGAATTTGTACAAAATCTCCATTTACAACTTTTTGCTTTTATTTTAGCAATGTATTGACGTTCGTGTTCTTGTTCATTTAAGATAATTACATTATTACCAGAATAATTATCCTAAATTTTGTGATTATTTGCCTCCTCCGTGTGCGTTATTACTGTATAGGTCTCATCTAACCTTAGCGTGACACTCATCTGCACTGTCATTGGCGTTAATGTCGCTTTCCTCTAACAATAAGTGCCAGGATATTTACATAACCTCTTAATATACTTTGCGTGATAGCTATCATATTTATACTTGGTAGTTGAAGCCACTAAGAAATCTTAATAGATGTTGTCAAACAATATTGTCATATTATATGAACTTATAAAGGACTCATTTTCTGTTTGTTAGGCACATAGCACCTCCCATTATACTGTATGCGTGATAGCTGTCATATTTACGCTTTACTCTTGCGTAGTCATAGCCACAAGGGACGTTTTATAGATTAATGAATTTTAGTAATTTGATTTGTCAAACAGTTTTCTTTTATTGTGTGAAATTAATACAACACCATGTATATTAGGAATATATACTCTCTCATTATATCTCCTTCTTCTATGCTTCTGTTAGTGTTTAAGGCCCACTTCCACCAATGTGATATCTCCAACAAAGACCCATTTTAAATTTTATTATCTTAGCGAACGCAAAGAGGTCTCTCATGGGAAGTTCTAAGCCACCCTCCCATCTTAGCGGTGATAGTCTCATGAACACCTATAATCTGTCAGTCGATGTCATGGGTTACATTGTAGACCATCAAGACACCAATAAGGGCGACAATCCAGATAGAATCTCGGGAAACGCTAAAAAGAAAAGTGTATAACAACTATCATTTACTCAACATTCTATCTGTATATTTTCAACAACATATTATCTGAGACCATATAGCATTATGGTGTCCACCGGCGCGATCGCTTTGGACATGGGGATACCTAAGATGTTTTGCGTCTCGTTTTAAGAAGAGTTAGTAGAAATAGCGCTATATGGACATAATTCACAATTTCCCCATTGCACTCCTATCCTTAGAAGATTAAAAACTACTGTATCTTGGTCTCCATAGTGACACTAAATTCCATTTGAATTCCCTTATATTCCACCTTTAAGGTGTTTGGTTCAGCGGACACCTCTAAAAGTACACCCATTCCCTCTTTTCACCAACGCTGCCAAACTTTGCTTCCAGACATTGAAATTTTCGACTTTCTCGCATAACGATAGGTTATCATAATTTGGAGATTCCAAATTTGCTGGAGCACATTATTTATGTGTTGACGAGACGCTTAACTCCATTCCATTCTTTATAGCATTGAAGCAATAGATATAACCAGGTTAGCCTAAAATGGCGTTGATAGAATATAGTCTAGTCCTGGAAGTCCACTCCATATTCTTGTATTTGTATTACATATGTTTATTACCTAGAGATTTACAGCATTCGCCCTCAACTAATTACTGTAAATATTATTGATGTGCTAACGTCTAACGGCTGTTCCCATGGACTGTGGGCTTCTATTTTGGTGCTAAAATTATTATTTGGTATAGGTAAGCAATGTGAAGATTTTCATCTCATTGGGGAATCGTCCTCCAGAATTTGCTGCCTTGTGTTATGTAGGCATTTGGTCACAAAGATAAACTGCACAAGATAGTCATTTCTACGAGCGTACTATGGACCTTTAAATCGAGCATGACACCATCGCAAAGGAATGTCGCCCCCAATAAGAACAAACAAAAACCGTAGCTCTTGCGTGCTTGAGTGTTTTCTACCATCGAACATACTGGTTTATCAAACTGCTTCCAATTCAGATTTTAGGGCTAATCGTCCTTACGATCCGGAACCCATTTCCCACAAATATCTACAGCTGGTGGAATTGATGAATGTTGTTTGAATCCTTAACAACTCAGTTGCGCTTATAGCTGCACCCACCAACCACCACATCGCGATTTATTCATGTGGGTTTTATTTGTTTGTGGTGCGTTCCTCCTAAACTCCATATAAAGCGTGGGATAGAACATGTAAAGGGTGTGGCGACCGAACCTTCAAAACTGTGTTATTATTATACTTGTTTGGAGTATATATCAGATCATTTAAAGATAGCATTATTCCTTTAGCTGACATACCAATTTGACATAGGATATATCTATAATATATTTGGGGGGTGGGGGTGGGGGTGGCCTAATGGTTAGCGCGTGCTCGTTGTGTCATAAGGAAATGCAAGAAATTTGTTTTAATCTTATTCATTTTTTTTCTTATTTTTTTTTATAGATTGACATATGACTTAAAAAATCACGATGTTGTCAATAATTTTGCTTATAAAATTGGTGAGTACTATTTCATTTATTATAGTTTTAAAAGTATTGTCGTTTTATTATTTTTGGATATATTAGGTTCACTCCGACCAATTTATACCATTTACAATATGTTATTTGATGCCTATTCCATTACATTCATTCGGCAGGTTCCGGGAACGTCAAAAGTTTTGGTGCGGTTTCAGTGTTCACCAAGAAATTCTTCCGCTTCATTAAGTAGTTTCTTGTCCCATTTGTACATTGTATCTTGATAATCAAGGCTACAGTCTGGCAGCACCACAGAAAGACCATTTTGGCCATATGATAGTTCAGTCTGGCGTATGGTCGTAAAATGGCAATGATCAGCTGTAGGTCGATTAATGGCCTGTCTTGGAATAGGTAACAAATATTTGGTAATTATCACCGTTATTGGGTCTTTTCAAGATAATTATAAAGAATAAAATAGGTAAATTCTGCGTGGAAAGGGTATAGAAACGTTTACCTTATGTAAAGTTCTGAGGTTTTTTCCTCAGAAATAATAACTTTCAGTTCTCTTATGGGAGTGGTGACCCGTTGCTCCCAAAACCCAGGCTATTCCAGGGTGTCTGGACATCATGTCTATATATCTAATTACCACGCCACTCATACATTTGAACAAGGAAATTGCTTTCATGGGTTATCTTACCCCGTTCAGCAAATATACCGATTATTTGCAAACGGCTTAAATTAATGTTTTGAGTTGAAAATATCTTAGCAGCTATTTTTTCCTGGGCGTTTGATTTTTTTCTTTCAGAGATCTTTAATCTCGTCTTCTGGATCATATAATACTCTTTTTCAGATTTTAACCAAAATGACGAAGGAACAGCTACACTCTCAAGGCAAAGACGGGAAACGAGTGAAACTAGTGAGACAAAAGGTATATTAAATTATGTCGTTTGGATATACAAAATAATAGTAATTCTTCATAAATCACAAATTGGGGGCAACGTGAAGTTGGTGCGTTATTCGGGATTCAGTATTCGGCATTTGCGAATAACAAGCCATCACGTTATTTGGGACCGACCTACCTTAGACAGTTAGGGTGGGAGAGTTCTGGGTGGCCAATTAGCACGGACGGAGACGACCGTTTGCCAGGCGAGAAGGATGTTGACTGGTTTGTTGGCAGGCACGGGCACCTGTGTTATAGCTCAATTCCGAATAACAAGCCAGCTACTAAAGACATACAATAGTTACGATTGTCATTTATACGTTTCCATTTAAACATATTTTATAGACTATTCTGGTACAAGGGCGGATGGAATTTTAGAAAGCTGGAATATGTAACCACCGAGCGAGTTCCCCAAAATTTTGAACAATTTAAGCTATTAGAAAATAACCGAATAGGATCCATTTTGTATTCTGGTAAATCTTTCCTTGTGATTAACATATTATGTTGATCAAAAAGACCACTTGAAGTTTTTACGGTAGACCCCCCCCCCCAACCTCCATTGTATGAGAGCTAATTATTACGGATGTAATGCCTCCCCAACGTTGTTCAGTAGACGTACTTCCCTCAAGATTTAAAGTAACTCAATATCATCCAAAGTCTTGCACGTTGAAACACGGGTTATTTGTCAATCCAAATTCCACAACCCATGTCAAACGGTAAAGCCATAACTTATCTGGAGAATATGCACAATAGACTGGAATAACCAGACACTAGAAATTTCTATTCGGTTGAGACTCATGTCGAATTTCGCTGGACATAACTGATTTGAAATTAGAGTCAAAACACTTGAATGTAAATCAGTTCATATACAACCAGATTACATTATTACATTATTGTATGCGTTGCGACCCATTTGGACCAGTCTCTCGTTCCCAAATATTAGCGATTTAGCTCCTACTAATGTCAATACCAGATTTTACTCGGTACAAATAAGACCCTATTCCCGCGATTACCGATACATGTGTGAAATATTTAATCCATGAGAAACTCAAGATAAATGGTAATTTGAAATCAATGTGGGCAGATAATAGCGTTTGGATTTTCAGACATCATTGTACTTGACGTGGTACTTTAAATGCGGTCGGTACATACGAGACTTGCATGTCTTGAAAAATCTGTGTCATCATTTAAGCAGAATAACACTTCCCTATTGCCTGAAAAATTTTTTAGCCACCTGCAACTCGAGCGACCTTTGTAGACTTCATTCAATCAAACTAATTGAATGGGCGTGAAATCGACTCCAATCTGTCTTTAGGATCAAGACGGGGGTTTATGATTATATGTCTTAATGTAAACATTCTTGCTAAATTTCACGACGATATCATGATTTTATCGACGGTAATTATCAGTAAATCTAGAACATGGACTCGAGGAGAATTGGGCCATCAACTGTCTGCGGTAAATAATGGCAGCAAATTCTGTATTTGCTTAGAATTACAGTTGTGGACGGTCTGTAATATCGCGTAATGGAGTTGCTGGAAGCTTCTAGTAAGAAATCCGTTTAAAGCCGAATTGCATTTCGTTTAGACTCTGGATAAAGTATTTATACAGTCGGGAACTTCTTGAATTTTCATGTTGGCGGGTATTTATGTACGCCTTTGCTGTTCGTCTCAATACGTGATACAAATCTTTGTGAGTTCCCGGTTTCGTAACACTGCGTTTGATGGCAAGCATTCCCATTCAATTCAGATTTCATTTATCATTCATTTTATTTTTATTTGGGACGCTTTAATTTATACTTATAAACGAATGTTATAACATCAACGCCCTCACCAACCAATCGCATTAAATTGGGCTACTGTTATTTGATTGGTACGCTTGAACATATATTCATCGCAATATTTTACTTAACTTCGATCGCCAACACTGGCTTCACATACCACAAGCTGATAGCTAGATTCTTTCAAACGCAATAACTTTTTCTACTAAATGGAAAACAAACACAAAGAACTTTGACTATATCTTAGTAACCTTAAGTAAACCAAGGTAAATCGCGCATGTTATATAGTCCGACTGCAGTTTGGTTGGTTGATTAACACAATAACATAAAATCTACTGATTAATTTGATAAACCTTGAAATATACATTTCGCATTAAAGTCACATATCCTAAGTATAACATCTGTTATCCCTCGTTACTCCAGTCAGTTATATAGAAGGATAACTCGTATTTGTCATGCTCGACGTCATTCCCGTTCATTCCAGTGTTTGTTACTCATCTCCTGTTGCCACGTATTTAAACATTCCTATCACATATGTTATAATGACTGGCACCAACACTGCCCTTTAATTTCCAGGTTGTAATCTGGTTGTTAAATTGTTTGGAACAAGATACATTTACTCTAAGATGCACCCCTTGTAAATGCATCCGCCCTATGTAAAAAAAGTTCACCGATAAAGTATTTCGAAAGGAACCAAATCATTGCTATTCTAATGAAATCTGACATTTTCTTTGGAACCAGTGTTCCGATTAATACCCTCCCATCCTTCCTCCCCCTCAACACGTCCACTTAAGGCTCACCACTCAGAGACAGAATGCCTTTTAAGCCTCGTGTGAAATGATATTTTTTTTTCGAAGGAAAAGCTAAAACGGAGCTTAAGTAGTTATATAACGGATTGGATTACTTCCGCAGTTTACGTAATCATTTCATTTGTTGAAAAAATCTTACAAAGGAATATGGTTTCATAGATCATGCACTGTTATAAGCAAGCTCTTATCTATTGGATTATAACAATATAAAAACGGACATTTTCCGGTTTTGATGGTTTTTATTTCGCGTGTTCTGCCGCAATGTATTTCACTTACAAAATAATTCCATCGATAAATTGACAATGTGCGCAATAACCAACTTCCTTTTAAAAGATTGCATTTGGAGTTATAGAGACATTTGAGGATATTTTTATATCAATCTGGGTTCATTGGGAATAAAATCCTTAGATTCATGGAGGATAATATGACCCCATCTCCATCAGATCTGAAGAATATATGTTGATATACGCTGACTAGTATCAATACATTATAGAGGATAATTGGATTTTTTGATGATTGCGAAGAAAGTTTATTGGATTATGTTTCATTTTATTTGGTTATTTTATTTTATATTATTTTTTATTCAAACATCTTTACGTCTGCGTTCTGTGATTTCTAAAACAAGTGGGATTGTTTTCGCTTGCTCTTAAAGGACAAGGAGAACATAATTCTATTTGATTGTACGCTGCGATTCGGTATGGCAATCTATGGGCGGTAAACGAGAATTCATAGCAGATTTAACCGTCATTGGGTTTCCATTACTATATTTCAACTCAATGATATGATTGATATTTTACGTCTCCGCTGTAATGCGTTGTTGACAATTTTGTGACAATGCCCTTGATCACTTTGTCTTGGTCGACACTCAAGTGCTTAAGTTGTCATCTGATCTATTTTTGTTGTTTAGACCAGTAAGACATTAAGCGCTCTTCAACCTGCATGCTCCTGAACTACCTTATAATGTCAAGTCATTTTTTCACGACACACAAACGTTCGACTTTGAATTTGATATAGGCCTACTTTCAATTTTCAGATGATAACAGCCTACTTCCGGTAGGATGTGGAAATGATAGAAGCTGTATAAGGTAGGAAATTCCCCAAAAATATTCTTAAACCTGTAATATAGCTTAGATACACATGCTTGTGAAAGAGTGTAATGCCGAAAACGTTTATAAAGTCTAGTTTCTTGCTTGTATCATATGGACAGATCTCCTATAAATTATTCAAATTTGCCGGTGTCTATTCACGTACAGTGCAGACTTTAGTTTCAGAAGTTGTGCTTGTGAATTCAAGCATTATTAGTAATAGCATAGCCTTGTCATTCAACAAACATTTGCTCTTTGTCTAGATAAAAAAAAAATTAGATACGGTTATAATGGCCTATGTTGTTTTGACTACTTAACTACCGGTGTTAATTTTGTTTTCCCGGTTACTAATAACAGCTGATAACCTTCCACTACTTGAGATTATTCAGACTACCGATTTTATGTGTTTTGAAAAGTAGTAGATGAAAATATGGTTATACTAGTCTACTTTATTTCAGCCACGACACGCGACGCTTTTTTTAACACGTCATCCTTTATAAAGCGACGCTTTTTATAGATTGACTTCCCCTAGAGAGTAGAACATATCTTTGATATAATATAACATATAATCAGGATATTGTAGAAATATGTTATATAAGGATATTATTGGCAGTTTTTCTTCGTGTGCCGTCCTTCTTTATTACTGTATTGAAAATATGATAGTTCAAGTAAGCTGCAAATGAATTTTCCAGGTACATGCGCTATTCATCACCCAAACTATAAGCAATACCCGGTTTAAAAAGTCAACGTCGCTTGTTTTCTGTCTATAGCTTAACATTTAAAAATGAAGCGCACGATGCAAAGCGCGATTTGGAAAGTGGCTGAAATAGAACACCATAATATGCGGCTCAGTTGATTTTGGATTCATAGATTGTGAAATATCCGATCTTCCATTGATCTTGGCATGGGGTAATTGATGTAAACATAAATAATTTAGTCGGTTCCCATATTGCAGCTAGCAAGCAAAATGTCGTTATTCCGATAAAATTATCTCTGCAGATAGCATCGTCGAATAGGACATTGTTATTGTAATTCAGACGCTCTGTGAATGTATTATTACTTCACGACATTAATATTGACATCAAGAGATGATAAAGACCACATGTCGATGCTAGGTCTATATCTGATTATGGTAAATGTTTAGTTGGGTTATGTATGTCATAGTTGAGAATTACTTTCAGTTCATCTTTATCATTCAGATAATTCAAAACAAGGAGTTGCCATGCAAGATACACCCACAGTTGGATGGCCGAATGATTAGCAGTCACGATCCAATATGCGCGAATATCGAAAGGAACCGAGATCTTTGGGTTATAAACCTATACTTCAAGTTACATCAAAATCGAATAAAAGTTTTCACCTCTAGAGTGTCCACGGGGCATAGTTCCTGCGTCGTCAAAATCGGCATAACATTGGGACCTGCAGGGTGTCCACAAACAAATTGTGGATGTACCAGGAGCGACGACAATCTTCGTCCACATGATAATAACGGCGTATAGAAATTATATTCAAATTACACAGGCAAATATACACTGACATGGGGATGTTGGCAGGGGGTATGTCAAGATAGATGGCACTTATTTTACATGACTTTAACGTAGATGTCTTTATCTGATAGAATGGTCTCTACGTGCAACGACGGCAAGACCTTGAATACAAACGGCAAAACAATGGTCGACGTCGACTATCTATGTTAATGTTATCTATGGTGCAGTAAGTAAGTTTGCTTCTATGGTTTACTTACACATTGAACTTTTGGATCGAATACAGTATGACGTATGACCTAATTATACTTGGATGAACGTATCTTTAAATACTCCCTCTTTTTCAGATATGGAGATGCAAAATGTGCTCATATGGAATGTTCGTATTTTGTATCGTATCGCAGGATAGGTTCAACAGATTTAGAGATAGAGATTAGTGGTAAAACTACAGGCTGGGTGGCCGTCGGCTTTTCTTCTGATGACAGAATGGTAGGTCACATGACGTCACTACATTTCTGCTCCTTAAAATTGAGGATACGACTGTACTGAAACGAGCGACGTATGTTTTCCTTTTATTAAAATGAAATGCGAAATGAAAACAAATGATGTCCCTCGGTTGAAAGGCTGATATATGGATACTGAATACTTCATGAAGAGAATCAGGCAAATCAACTGTGAAGTAGACTGTAGGTATGGTAGCCTCACGGGGTCCTAAAGAGGTTTATGTCCATATGTAGTTTAGGGGACCTCTATTATTCTTTTCCTGGATGAATTCGTAAGCAAGTGTACTCTAGAAAGCGGCATTTATGATCAGTTTTTCAATATATTTCTCGCGTTCCCTGCCCTTGATCCAAAACAAATTACCGGACGTGTATGCATTACGTTCGCGTAAAGCAAGTGGTTTGTTTTCGAAAATTGAGTTTGTATGTAAAAGTCCCTAGCACGTGCTTCCAGACTGTAAACCAATGAAATTCCATGGTCAGGGTCCGAACACACGTGAAGGTCTGGTCTACGGTAGGTTGTTCTTCGCCAACCGCCCCGTGTGCTATAATTACAAAGTGAACGTAGCCTATTTAACGACTTTTTTCAAAAGTTTTTACACCATTCTGAACATCTGAGACACGCTATCCGCGGAGAAGTATCTCAGACACAGTCAATAGCCATGATATCCATATCACGTGATCTACACATCATAGGTCAATGGGTCATGAGGTCAACAACACGTTACACTGTAAACAATAGGTTTATCTTCAGCATTGTTTCCTTTGCACCCATTACGACTATATAATTCATACAGTTCCAACATGTTCTCTCTTCTCCCAAAGTTATTTTTCACAAAAATGACATCTACAACTCATAGAATTGACGTCGTCTTCAATGACAGCGTCTGCGAATGGTTGTTTATGGAGGCTTTCATCTTAGCACTATTTTGTGCGTCGGTCGTGTTTCTTTCAGATATACACAATCAATTCTGATGATGTTTTTTAGCGTGGGGATTGACTTATAGTTAATTTATTTCAGTTCTAAAATAAATATTATTTTAAACTTTAACGCAAATTTAAAAAAATAGCCAAATTACGACTGGGACTACTGAGCAAAATGGCCATTCATTGTATATGTACAAAAAAAGCTAGCCATCAATTAATTTTCGTACGTTAGTTACGTACGGTTTTTACACTAGCCGACCGTGACGTCAACTGTACGCCGACACATGCGTATTCAATATTTTACGACAGATCGGTGGACTGATCAAGGTTATACTGAACAACTCTTGCACAACTCTCAAATCTGCTGATATGTCTTTCCAAAAATTAATTCATTTGTCTCAGTAAATACTGAACCAGTTCAGATTAGATCAATTTAGTATTTTCTAGAAATTTAATACAACCAGGATGAATATAAAAAAGAAAATAGAAAGTCATTCACCTTATCCATCATATGTGTTCTACTTTTATTTTATAAGGGAGGTGGTGATGACGTAGTTGTGTGTAAACGAAAGGGAGAATACAGTGATGACGTAGAGGCCGACTCCATGTTGAATACGGCACCGTATGCAAGACCACAACCTAAGGACACTGAATTTGATTTAATTTCTGTTAAGTACAAGGACGGATTTATCTACTGTAAAATAGTTCGACCTCTGAAAGTGAACATGGAAAATAACCTTGACCTTTATAATGATTGGTATCAACTATATGCTAAAGGACCAATCACAACAAGTGAGTATATGACCTACAGGCGTCAACCCTAATGTCGTATTTGATTGACGCTAATCCGACCTAATCCTAATTCGGATTCCTTTCTAAACTCAGCTTCTGCAGGATTTATTTCTGATCAAATTTAAAATTGAGGTCCCATTTTTCAACATATGGTTGACGTTTTATTCTAAGAACACAAGCAGTGTTCGAAATGTCTTCAATAGGGAAAAACCTGCACTCAGATACTGACCAAACACGCTCCACAAGTAATTTTGAGAAAATTAAGGGTTTCTATTGTTGACCCAGAATGTTTTTTAGCATCCAGAATCATGTTAAATCCGAATATATAGACTTTTGGTAACGGGAATTTTTCCGTCCGTATCCCGTATGAGATACGGATACGTGATACCTTGCGTCAATGAAGTTTTATATTTTTGGCAGATTTGGACACGGCGCTCTATGGGTAGCTGAACTGAGCTTAGTTACATTACAGCCTGGTCTACAAATTACTGGAGGAATTCTCATATTTCCTGTCTGCCTGTCTGCATGCTATTAACAAAAAAATGAATGTCCAATTTTATTAAAAAATCTTCGATTGCTACTGGACAACATTTTTTGGTCTCACTAATGCATCATTTAAGAAAGTTTATATGCCTTTATCCCCCCCCCCCCCCGAATTTAGCACTCAGCACGATGAACAACTAGCATGCAGACAGGCAGACAGGAAATATGAAAATTCCGAGAACAAACCCCAGTCATTACCATGATTAAATCATTTCAAATTATATACTGTAAGTCGACAACGCATGGAAGCTGTTCGATACGTGCTGTCGTATCTGTTTGCCGTATCACGTATGAGAAATACCCACACATTGATGACGTCACACGCAAAATCGATACGGATAAGCGATAGGGGCCAGGAACTTACGCTTGTTAAAATTCTATCTTATTAAAAACCCATATTCTATATCGTTTTGTTTTTTACCGTTCAAAATTTCGTGTTATCTGTCTTTACTACATCATGTTATGGGGGCCATCGAAAGTATAATAAAATGAAAGGAAATATAAATCTCTATTTTGATCAGATTGATGTAAACCTTGTTCTCTATGGATTTCACCAAGCACTGTATTTGTATTATAATTGAATCATCAGCATCACAGTTAAACAGATTTTCACGCATTCATGCAGAATATGATTCCGTGCTTAGAACGTTTTTCATCGTTATAGTTATATGCCATGTTTCCAAAACATAAATGCAACTGTCATTTGTTATGCTAAAAACCGTTTCTATACAATACATTATTTGATTGATTAATATAAAGGTACGTTGACATGATATAAATTTACTATCACGAAAAAGAATTCACCAAAAAATCCCAGATGATAATTGAAATGCATTGTTCCGACTTTATTCCGAAGATTTGATTTCTTGTTATCTGCACATTGTGACAGTAAAAAGTTTACGTTATAGCAATTTATAAGACATTTGATGCGATACAGGAACACTTCCGTCAAACAGAAAATAAGACAGAAACACGATGATTATCGATTCGGAATGGCCACTTTTCGTAATTTTCAGATAATGTTTGTCACTTTTTGGACAGCGAGAGCAGAAAATTTGGCTTTGATGTATTCTATAGACACCTTATTGAACATAAGGCATCACAAATTTCAGATACGAGTCTTGATAGAAAAATATTCATTTTTATATGTTTCTCTGATTGTAAACACCCATCCATTGTAATAGACTCCTTCATTTATATACAAATTGTTCGCATTAACGTGTAACCTGGCAATGAGGTGTGTGATCCCTATGTTGGCAGAGAAAGTTTCCCGGGATTTCCCAGTGTGATTTACTGGTCTCCCTTTGTAAGTAGTGCAGTTGTGTGGTTCGGATGGGACCCGGAATTCTATGTACATGTTTGCGTACGCGTAAAAGCACACCTGACAGGTGGAATAGAAATAAGAGAAGGGTGTAGTGCAACTGTTCGGTCAATATTTCTCTCATAGACTGTATGGGGTATACCGGTTTTCATGGCGTTTCAGTATTGCTTATAGAGTTATATTCATATGGTACAGCTCCCGTTTTCAAAGGTGACTAGAAAGGGACAATAGCAACAGTTAATTCGGGTTTTCTTCTATCAAAAGCAACCTAACATGATGAAAGTTTGCAACAAAAACAATTGGCCAATGCTTAGGAACATCTACTGTAATAATTAATGCTGATTTTCGTATTTAAACAATACTTTAGTTGTATCTGGGGAGGGCGCGTAGTCTATATTAAAGCCCTCTCTCTAATGGTGACCTTCGTTAATTTAAAGATAGACTAAATGAAAGTAGATTGATCCTGCTATCTCTTCAAACTGAAAGAAAGTTGGACCACAAAATATCAATTATCTTTTACAACTAGTTATACCGTCATTGCTTCTCCCGAGTTTCGCAATCGTCTCTCATGGGAGTTTTTTTAAGAATTGTAAGAATAATAGTTTCTTTTTTTAGAATTTAATTGTCATCTTAAGGGTTAAAAAATTATTTTTTGCCGTAAAATAACAACACTTTTCTGATTATCGGACGAACAGGGTTAATCTGTGACCTCGCTTTTAATGGTTTATGTCGCCTCTCGAGACGATTTTGTGAATAAGTAATGACTTGACTCCTTAGGCATTGCTACTGAGTACAAAGAAAACTTAATTATACAATAATTGGTGATGCTGAAAGAAAGGGAGAACAATATTTCAACATAATTCTCTGTGATGACTGATCATCTAAATATAGCTGCTCTTCAGGTTTTCTGGAGTACGCCAAAAGTTATTATCGTCCTCTTCGATCGTTAATGACATTAAACATCTTGTCTGGATATGGAATTAAAAAGAAAAGACATCTAATGTTACGTTATCATAAACCAATGAGTTAAGAATACGATTAGCCTCGGCTAAATGTTGTTAGATTGGTTGGCGCATGAGAGAGTTGTAAGCGTATTGCGTCGGTAAAGCTTGCGAATTGTACAAGAATTAGAAATGGTTCAACGACTTATAACTTCCGTCTTTGACTCCAGCCACGATAGTCGGTGATTCTGAGCATTTCCTTGAGCCAATTTTGTTATCATTTGTCATAAACAAACGTCGCTTCAAAAATGTAAAACGCATTATCACAAAGAGAAACTGCTCGGTGGTTATTTTAATGGCGGCTCTTACTTCATTGTTTGAGATAATGTGTTGCAAATTATTCGTTTGAGGCTATTTTTACTTGCGCAAAGTTTCAATGAATGTATCAATGGTAGTGGTGACCGCATTGACGCTACACTTTTACAACTAAACAAGAGTATACACTCGGCCCAATCTCATTAAAATTAAAGTTTCCTTGCGTTAATTCATTCTTCTGATTTGTTTAAACTTTATTGAAATCTAACCTAATTTCTATCTGTCACTGACAGTTCTAATTCCATCAGATCTTAACCCAGAGGAATGGCTCGCATACGCTTGAATTTTAAAATCTTTAGTTTTAACTAGAAACCAATACAATTTGATCGGTCAGTAAATCCACCGATTCTGAACATAGACTTTAAAATAAATATGCCAAATGTCCGTGTAGCACAACACCAAAAAGTCATGCGTAAGTATACGTAATTGTCATCTGATTACAACCAGATTGTCTCCATCTATAATTACCTCATTGTTATTCCTTCCTGTTATTGTAATGATTGAATACGGTTCGCTGTGGATTATAGAAATGTATTATAGAAATATGACAAAACTGTGGGTTTATTTACAAGAATTGGTAAGACATGACGGATTGAAAAAAGTTTGGACCGCATTTATGAACAAGACGACAGAGTATAGAAGTGTTGCATCATATACAAAGTTTGTTAGAACGTAAACAATAATGGATTGAATCATATGATGTAATGGCAGCGTCGGTTTAGTGTCAATATCGAGAAGGACCTATCTTTTGTGGGCGTATGTTTCGTTGTCTGGCAACCTAACTTTGTATGATTGTAAACTACTATTGTGAAGCGCAATAGTGGATTCTGCACTCGATAAATTATGTAATAATGATAATAAATATATAGATATGAAGATGGCGATAAGGATACAAGCACGGAGGGGGGGGGGCATATAGGACACGTGACACTATTAATTCCCTCCATCGCATGATTTTCGTTGGTGTTTTGGTATATATTCTCTGACAGGTTTAAATGATATTTCTTAATTTTTAGGCGGAACGTAAACAGGCTTTAGATGTTGAAATGTAAGATCGACAGTGGCATGTTTAATAGTTGCTACTTCCAGTTTGTGTATCTCAAGATTTGTCTGATGAACCTGATACATGCTTTTGAGCAAGAGCTTATCTCACACATTTCTCCGCCTGTAGTAGAAAACGTTTCCTCCCCAGAAATGTTTGAATATGATTATTAACATTCGAGTCAATAGGGACATAAACTCTATGTCCAAATACAGCAAAAGCCAGTTTTAGTCTTAAATGAAAGCAAATTTAGTTAGTGTTCTGTTGTCTTGGAAAAAGATTATTGGTTCCTTATTTTTTTTTTCTCTTTTTCTCTTTTCAGCTGGTGTCATGCTGCAGCATGAAAATATTCCTCCTACATCACGAAGCAAAATCACAGTATTAATACCAGTTAATATAGTAAACTCCATGGCAACCAAATCAGACTTCTGCTCTTTTGTCACCATGACAACAATCATTGTGGCATTTTTTGTGTCTTGACCTGCATGACGCCATTCTTGAGTAAACTGATATAATAAGTTCATTGTGGGTGGCCGAGTCCATTTACTAGTTGAAGGGGTGTTTTAGAGAAACATGTACGATTTTCATTATTGTATGCTTTTGGTTGTGATTCGGCGAGCTTATCTTTCCATTCTGCGTTTTTATTGTATGGGGGAACATGCCCGATTGTGTTCTTCTTGTGGTATACTAGCGTATATATTCTACTTAATTTTACCATTCCATATACAAATTTTAACTTCATGGTTATTTGTTGATAATGTAATGCATGGAATTTGGAATCATAACTCTTCTTATACTAGGTACTTGAGGAGCTAACTGCAAGTTTAAACGTGGATGAAAGCATGGTTGAGTGGCAACTTATGTTTGTTTAATCTTTTTCATACTTATTGTTATATCTGTTAGAAATATAGTGAAGGGGTTTATTATAACTCGTTGACAATCCCCTTATTAGACTGTGGGGTTTATTCGTAAAAGGGCGTAGTGATTTCCCAGTTTATGTTATTACTACTTCCGGAAAATAATAGTAACAAGAAGATATCTACAACATGGTATCATTCTGGGATTAGCAATAGCATAATGTTCGCGTTTAAATTCCCAATGAGCTTCGATTCTACGGTGGTATATGGTAAATGTTAGGGTCCATGGATGAAAAAAACAATTAAACTCTGTTCAACGTCTGAAATGTCAGACTCTTTCCAGGGCATTTTTCGTGTATGTGGTGGTAGTTGACGACCATAAATATGACGCATGCTACATTGACATTTCGAGAGTTTTTTTTAAGATATTCAGAGAGATTAGTATTCCTATCCAAGTATATCTTATCTTATATTATAATGGTTTTACACGTCCCAAGGACCTTTTCTATCAAACCAAACGTCTGGTAAAATAGAATTACGACATTTTGGACATAACTGTCTTAATAGAATATGTAAGAAAGAAGAAAAAAACGGGACCTTATTACTCCCTCTTCGTCACAGCATTCAACCCAACAGGCGAATGTCGGGCTTTATCTGTCCTGGTCACTACCACCAATCGTCAATCAAAAAAACACCCACGTAATGTGAGGAAAAGAATCACTCATATTGAACTAAATAAAACCCACTGACACTACTTGTGCAATAACAATTACTGGTTTATTAATATACACCGTTTCGACGATGATACTCTCGTCTTTAGCAAGCAAATGTCTTATAAAGACTAGAGTATCATCGTCGAAACAAACGAGTAATTGTTATTCCATAAATAGTATTAGTGTGTTACTGTTCAATTATGAAACGCTACTTAAAGAAGAACTAAATGAAACTATCATTTTCTCACTCTATACTTATTTCTTACGTTTCAAGTGAACACGTAAGTAGTCTTATTGCACCTTTCTTGTGTGTTTCTATGGTAATGAGAGAATTTATGGTGTTTGTTATCTATTCTATATAATGAATGTATGTATTGTATATATTTATATGGCGTCATGTGACTTTTTTACACCTTAATATTTATGTATTTTTCAATTAATATGATCGATCTCTTCCGAACATAAATTTCATTGGCAACTTTTTATCACGGAGATGACATGAGACTTGATTTTTTCAGTTATTCTTATACAAACAGTATAGGCCTTCTTTAGATAGGTTTACTGTACTCACAGTGGGACCTGTTCCTGGACTTTTAACTTTTGGTTACTTTCGATTGTGAGCAATGAACCTTCCACTTTGACAGAATTGTATTACTGTCACGGTTCTGCCAGTCCAAATATAAACGGCGTAGTTAGCAGAACCATAACATCTTTAAACACGTGGAATTAGTTTCAGCTAGGGCAATTGGTCAAAATAGTACCATATTCACTTAGCGCATGCCATATCGCCCGTAATTCTTGTGTATACTCGATTGACACATTTGGCAGGTTTGAGTCTTGACTAATTCAGTTCTGGGACTTGCAATGGAGTGACCCCTCAGATATTTCCCATACTCGAATGGGCCCTGTTTCTCGAAATTATAACTAAAGATAAAATCCAAATTTTAGTAGATATTTCAATTTTGATTGACTAAGCACTACAATCAAATTACTCAAATTGGGATTTTATTTTAGTTAAAATTTCGTGACACAGGCCCCAAATCTTTAAAATGACTCGACCTCTTTACATTTGCAAAATAAAAGAATCTGTCTTCATTTAGAATTTTAAGTCTACGGATACACCCGCTGTTAATTAGTTAACAAACCTACTACCACTTCATATTTGCAAACGAAAATTAAAAGATCTGGAACTTGTCTCATTTATAATCAATACTTCAGATCAATCTATAATTGAACACTTTAATTCCGGTTGGCCTTTTCTGGTCTAAACGGTTTAATTATAATGCGTAATTTTAAACTTGGGTGTGCCTTTTACTTTTGTAAAGTAATTTCAAATGTTATTAAATGTTACTCTGCCATTTTCTTGTCGGTATAATAAAAATAAATCTTAAAATTTGTTTGTTAATATAAGTTTTATAGCTACAATGTCATATCTTATTATATCTACAATATTACATTTAGTTGAGACTGTCTATGATTCTAATCGTTTACATTTCCTAAGGTAAGTACTACACTATGGTACCACGGTGGACTGTACCGTCATGATATGGTCGATATTCATGCTCTTACGATTGGTTGCTTTTTATTTTTAACAGCTTCTATAAGAGAGAGACGACCTGGGTTTAACCATGGACCTCTCACTTGACACAAACTAGGTCATTTCGGTAGAAATAATGGTTAAATGTATTTCAATAATTCGCTTGCGCGTATGGGTCTTTAGCAGTGAGAGAACCCACAAAAAACCCACGAGGATGGACAGGCGACCCTACTCCTTGTCACGTAAAACTGGGGAATCGTCATTACGCCAGTTGACTCATTGACAGACTTTATGATACAAAACGCACACACTTACTAATTGGCCCCTCCCCTCCTAGAAGCTACTAAAAGACTAGATCCAAACTATATTATATGCGCCTCAAAAAGGAAATCCAGACAATTCCTGTGTCCGGGAATTGGCTGCAGTGACCTAGTATCCGTCGACAGAAAAAGATTATCGAATGTTATGAAAGGAAGCGATATCAAAATCTGGCAACCATGCCTTACCCCATACTCCTGCGCAGTGTTTCGTTTGATTAGAACTTATCCACTTCACACTGCTATCTTGAGTGAACATTGTTGTGCTAAATTATTATTGGTAGTTCCATTACCAACCAATGACCTACATTGTAACAAACAATATCGGGGTTAACCAGACCTCAAAATATGTTACCGCAATGTATCTAGTGACAATCGCGACTTGTTTACGTCATAACCCGCGAAATTTATCATGCTCGATTATCCAGTGCCAACATGTTTTCTTCGTCGGCCATTTCGAAAATTATGCCGAATGCGAGAAGAGAGGAGGGATTTGATTGGACGTTAAAAAGAGACACGCCCCGCCCAATGTCAAGAATATGACTTCTATCCAGCAATGGTAAGAGAGGGATTTCTCGCGCCATTGCTTCAGGAATATGGCCTTACCCGAGTTCTCGTGGTGTTACCCGCGTGTTTTCTGCGCATTGTTAATAATATGGCTAGTGTCAGTCTACTGATTCTAAAACCTAGCCAAAATTGTAAAAAACGAATGTCTAAAATCACAATTATATTGTATTTTAATTACATGACATATCTACACCTTCTTACAACACAAGCGACAATTTCTCTCCATACAATTAGCAGATCCAGTGGACTTGAAATAAACATAGTAGTAATTAATATTTAAAGAAGCTGGACCACCATTTTCTATATTCAACAGGGGCGGATCTAGAAATTATGAAAAGGGTGGGGGCGCAATATGAGGGCACTTACCGTGGTGACTGGGCACGCCGCTGCGAGGAGGGTTGAAGGGGGTGGGGATCCGATCCGTCATTTCCTTGCATATGTAGACATTCCAAGAGCTATTTGGCTGATATTTTCGTCTAAGTAAACGTTCGAAGAGAACATATTTGGGTCTGAAAAAGGGCACTTTCAGCAGTAAAAAGGGGCATTGTCGAAAATAAGGGAGGGGGGGGGGGCTCGCGCCCCCACTGGATTCGCCTCTGTTCAAGAAATATATAGATAGCAATAATAACAGAAACTCGAATCAACATTTAAGCGATTTCTAAATACATCCGTTCGTTGGTGAGCCACAGCTTTAGGAAGAGTAGAAATACGATCAGCAGTTGATTTAAAAACATCTGATGTAAAAAAAAAAAAAAACATCATCACTTTTCGCCTCATTGAAAGCTAAGATGATGTCGCTAAGAAAGTGTATTGAATTAAACTTAGCGCTTGAATGACCGCGCCTAGAAATTTTCCAAAAAGTTGATCAGAGTAGCAGTGTTAAATCATGGGGAAACGGTAGACCTCTATATATATTATATCGTATTCAATTACAATGGTTGTTGGTCTGTGTGCCAAAGTTCGCCTGTGCAAGCATCCACATATCAGCCACCCTCCATATTCTCATTGCCATAAACTTACTCCGTCTATTTCAATAATTCGTTAAAACAAACAATTAGTATATAGTGTATGGCTCATATAACACCTGATTTACAAAATCATGAAGGAATAAAAGCAATCAATTCGTTTCTCTTTATTACGTCTGAGACGGATGATAATTCAATAAAACAACAATTTACTAGATACAACATCCATATACACTTGAGGCATCAGGTATGATGGATTCGAAAGAGACTCTGATATGGTTAATATCTGATTTCAACTTCGACGATCAGAGACCTTGACAGACGCAATTTCGAAGGTCCATTGTGTTCTAACATGTCGTTTATAGTTCTAATAAAAGGAGAATATCTAACATCAGAGTTACCTGCAGTTTTTATTTTAAGTTGTTGACGCAGTCAACATGCCATTTACAGTCACTCAGGAAACTCGAAATTATGAAATGAAATGGGGTTTCATCTCCTATTCTTCTGATCCGACTGGGCTAATGGTATGGGGACATTTTGCCCGGACGGCGGCACTACCGCGCCATCTTAAATCGAATTCCAACTGCCAAGTGTGATCATTTTGGTGCACGCCAACGTGTACGCAGGGCCTTCGGTTTCGCCCCATCCGAACGATTAGTCAGTGTGCTGGCACCACATGGCACCTGCTTGCATCCATTTGTGTGCCACCTCATTGAGTTGATTCGATAGAACACTGTCACTCGTTACGGGTTTTGCTTTACATTTTTATCTTCAAACGATACATTTTTGAGTTGTTCATTTGAGCTCTGATATTGTAATCCATCTTGAATCCACTTGTTTGTGGTTTAGGCACGTTCAAATCAGACCAAAATAAAACTCAAGGCCCCTTAAGTACCAGTAATGTTGTGTGATCAAAAATCCATTACCCAGTGTAAGCCAAATGAACTTCGGAAAACGGTTGCTATGATACAACGAGTACAACATGCCCCGGGCTTAGCTGTATCCAATCAAATTCCTTAATACTAACATGTCTGCTAATGGCACGTGATTATAACTTGTAGACTGTGGATCTGTTTCTTGTAGAAAAACCTGCTTACCTAAGGCGAATTAATGTTTTAAAAAGACGACATTTCAAATAATAATTACCCACCGAGAATCATCTAGGAACTACTGTCAACATGATTCATTAGTGTAATGTTGTTGAAAACCCGCCATCTTGAAAACGGACTATCTCTTCAAATAGAACAACAATTGTGCGAACCTTCGACAATTGTAAGATGCAGGACGGAGGGCCTGGCAAGGACAGTTGTCTGGTCGTTCTGAAAGGACGGAAACCCGAGGTCCCATGTATATATTGGCGTACACATAAAAGATCCCTTGACAGTTGGAATTTGATATAAAGAGTAGACCGTAGTGCCGCTATCCGAGCAAAATTTTCCCCACAACACACTGTATTGCGTATACCCGTCTTCATTAGCCAGTTGTAAAATACAATGCGTTGTGTACGCCAACCATCACTACAACTTAATGGGGTGACAGCTTGGAAGAAAATATTTACATCATATTGCCTGGCACCGGTTTCACGAAACAATGTCAGACTTAAGTTCAGAATTTTCTCAATTTTCAATCACTTTTTATGAGAAATATCTTTGATTCAGAAATACAAGAATTTGTTTCTTATGGGTGTATTTTATACATTAAAACAACAGAATTTTTTTTATAGAGGCTATATTTTTAGTTAAAATAAGCCGAACAATTTTGAGTAAATTCTTAACTTAAGACTGAGAATACTTTGTGAAACCGTTTGAATACCGATAAATCCCCGCTTACCCCTTGCAACACAACGGACAAAACTAGTACACTTCCGTTTGCATGATCTACTCTAGAATCATTTGACTGGAATAAATTGTAATTGTCATTTAATTCCTTTTGAATGCATCGGCGAGAAAACTAAGAATATGCTAAAACAAACAATGGATATTATGTTGTTAATTTTTAAATATCAGCAATGACAGAAACAGTTGATTAATACAATTTGACTTGTAATTCTGTGTAATAATTGGAATGTCTTTTTTATTCTTATTCCCATCGATCATCTGCTCGGATTACGTAGTTCTTTTAAACATACATTATGCAAGAGCTAAATCTGTCAAGTGCAGGCCATTGTTTGTGTCTGAAATATTTTCTAAAGTAATAATTAGACATTAATTAACATATCCAGATCCTAATTAACTCTCGATGGCATCAGATTTCTCCGATATTGAATAGATTGGAACGGTTCAGCGATACTTTGATTTGATCAAATATGGAGGAACGAGACGTAGCTTCGATCAACCAGGACGGTAGTTGAATTTATCGCACACGTTTGTCAACAATTCAAAGGCTAATACCTTCGCTTGCAATAGTTATTTAAATGAAATTTTCAAATTATTCATTTTACATTATCTACTTTCGAACTATTATAACAAGAATGGCTAGTTCTTTATCTAAATCTTACATAAAGTATCTTTAAATTTTAGAAACAAAAATCTATGTCGCAGTTTGACACAATCGCAAATGTATTCCAATCGAATTCCTCTTAGATTTAATGACCAACAAAATTGACTATATTACTTGGCATATGACTGAACGTCTAGGTCTATTTCGTGTAGAACACGTATCTCGATCACAACACGGCACCATATTTATTATTTCTTGTAGAACACATAGTGCTATTTCAACGCAGTACCATCCTCACTATTTGTTGTAGGACACGTAGTGCTATCTAATCACAAGAACAACTTCCAAAAGTAGGGGGGGGGGCTTTAGTTAGCGCGTGTGTCAAAAGGTCTGTTATTGGGTCATCTGGCGTGGTTTCGATTCTCTGGTTGTACGTGACAAGGAATAGAGTTGCCTGTCCAATCTCGTGGGTTTTCTCTGTCCCCCACTGCTTAAGACACCTAAGCGCAAGTAAATTATTGAAATAAAATTGAACTATATTATGTTAGTCCCGAAATGACCTAGCCTGGGTTGAGTGGACGTTAAGCCCAATTTCTCCCGCTCTCCATTAGACTTAGCTCTATCTGCATATATTTTATTACATAATATAGCTTTAATAAATGTAATTTTCAAACCCCGGTGATGACCGAGAATGTTCCTTGGGATTTTTCGAGCCGCTGTCACGGTGACTAAGTGGGTAAGACACTGGCTTGCTAGCCCGTGGGTCGTGTGTTCGATCCCTGCATTGGCTGTGAAAGTTCATCCCATCCAGATTTTCCGGCGCGATCTTTCCTTGTCAGCAATGCAGGGCGAAGGGTCTGTCAAGAACAGCTATCTTGTCGTTCGGGTGGGACGAAAAACCGCCCCCTCCCTCCTTTGCTCGTAAACGATCCCTTGACAGTTATAAGAATTCGATATAAGAATGGGCCGTAGTGCCACTGTCTGGGCAAACTATGTCGTAGCAAAGCAGCAGGAAGTGAAACCACATTTCATTTCATGGAGTAGCACTGGGACCCTAGCAAGAAAAACGTCTGGTCGTTTGGGTGGTATGAAAACTAGCGATAGTACGATAAAGATCCACTGAATATGAGTTTCAACACATTTTATTGACATATAAAACACTTAAAGTAACCGGTTCCATACATATTGTTATAATCATTACAATTTTACACAAGATAGCGATTCAATTATACATGTATACGGTATAACTTAAATACGGAAACACATAGCAGCCAAATAAAAAGAAATCTATTATTAATCATATTATTATCAATGCAGCTTTGAATAAAAAAAATAAGAAAATAATTAACCTTTATGTTCAATATGATTGGAATGTGAATTAATTGTGCTATGCATACAATTATTTGTTATCCGAAAAATAGGTATATAAGTTATACCGTTGGGCTCCCCAAATTCGAAAAATTCCAAAAAGAGTAGGCCATAGGGCGAAAATTTTCCTCATTGCACAGTGTAGGGTGTGTGTCCGTCTTTAATAGCCAGACTACCGCTGAAAAGTAAGAGGCTAAATCTAAATTTCAACGAATAGTTTTAAAAAATAAACATACATTGCATTACTCGACTTTGGAAGAAAACGGTTTTGCAATGGGTTATATTCCGCCTATATGGACGCCAACCATTTTGAGTTGGAATTATATTCAGTTTTTAAACTGAGAAGATAGATGAGTGTGTGTGTGATGGTGGGGGGGGGGTAGAGTTTATTTATATGTTCCCTAAATGTTACTCTTGAATCAGGTTGGGGAACCAAGCTTAAATTTACCCGAACAGACTATTCACCAAGTGATCCAACGATATGTAAGGCTATATCGACTTCATATTCAAACTAATCTCTATAAATTTGAACAAATTATTTATTTAATAATATATGACATGGGATTATAATCATATTATAGTTAAAAATTTGAAATCTATTTTTAATTAGATTTCTAACAATGAAATCCCTTAGCGTTTCTGATGTGTAAGTTGACGTTAAAAATGTAGTTCTAGTCAATTGCCCGTTTATCTCCAAAAATGGATCTTATTGAAAATTGTTGAAATAACAATGATAGAAATGACAACAAATGAATTGTCTAATTCAACGCCTCAACTCCTAGTATTTTGGGATTTCTTGTCAGTATATACAAACTAGAAATATCCTTACAATAATACCCCGAGGGAAAACAAAAAACATAAAAGCATCGATCGAGTGTCCACTTTCTTGCTTAGGAACAACATCATAGATCTAAAAATAGGCAGACAAATCACCAACCACTCACAATTAGTGTTATATTTTTTAGCGTGGTAACGTAGCGGTATTATAGGATGAATCAATCCTGAAATTTGTTTGGAGACTATGACCACACCCGTCTATAATGATGACCCCCTCATATCTAGGCCGTGATAATATTTAAACATTGGCTTTACTTTACAATAAATGTTCTTGGAACAGATCCAGATTACAAATGTACCGGATTAGTTTCTCATTTAGTGTTCCTTTCCATTTGAATAAAAAAATCAGAAAAACAAACGAAACGATACATAATATTCTAATTTTAAAAGTTATTTCTTAAAGCCCCAATACCACTCTTGTTGAAACTGAATAATATGTCCCAATCTTCATTCTTGTCAACAAATTGTATTTTTTTTACAATATTCCAATTAATTGATGATATAAATTTCATCTTAGCGCACCTAATTTAAAAAATTGGAAAAATTCAACTAATTGATTTGAAAAATCTAACGTAAACCCTTTCGAATGGGACTTAGATTTTAAAATATTTTCGAACCTTCTGGACAAGTAAAATAGGTTGTAATAGATAATTTACACAACAGGTAGGACGCTTAAACATCTAGTACTTAGAATAAGGTTATTATTTATGTTCTCGAGCTGTTTAAGGTTTGTTGAGTCGCTCGTCAACACACTTGATAAATTAGTTGACATTATGCATGAGCTAAATTAGACATTCATTAACATCGCAAGACCATAATCAAATTCCGATTCCATCGCATCATATAGGTCCGATTTTAAGTAGATCGGAAAGGTGCGTCCATTTTATGGTTTAATTTAAAACTGGTGAAACGACACTACGGCTGCATTATCCAGTGCACTTCTTGCCAAACCTTCAAAAGCTAATATCTTCGGCCAAAATAAAGTAATTTGAATGAAAATTTCAATACATTCATTTTGCATTATCTATGCTTTAACAGTTAGTGTATGTGCATTATCTAAATCTTACATAATGTATCTTTAGGTCTACAATGAAAGCTTTTTCCCTGCAGTCATTGAAAGGACGGCATTCAGTTTCTAGATATGGCGTCATGCACGAGAATGGTAACTTTCGACGTTAAAATTGATTCATTGTAATAATATCTCTATCAATATTTTTGAAACGATTACGTTTTAAGGCGTATGTCCTTTAAACATACATTAGGCCTGAAATGTTATATAAACTATTAACAAAAAAAAAAGCGAAATCAACTGTCGATGGAATCGGATATTCTTGGTTTTAACATTCAATTTAAAAATTTAATTTAAAATCTGACAGCGAGGCTGAGTCTCGAATATACCAGTGTCCTCGTTACCACTACGCACACATATTGTCAAAACTACAGAATTAAGTAATTATGAATGAAATTTTCATCATCTATTTTTGACCTATTTTAAGATGAAAACACTTGTATTTAAGAAGACGGTCTTATTGAAGCTACCCACTCCTATTAGACAACTGCTTTCATTTATTCATGGCTTCTCTTTAAATTAAGAAGAATTTATCTTTGATTAGACAGAAAATAAATGACAGGGAAGTTCACAGTTTGTCTTTGTAAGGTTGGCAGTCTATCGATTACAGACCAGGCTTGAACAAATAGACACTGATGATAGAAGAGCTACTAAATTATTTTCATACTATTCTACACTATTAGGTGTAAAACCACTCTCATTTCAAATATTTTCATGTCATGCTACCCTACTAAAAGCTATCTGATTCAATATCGTTCTAGGGAGTCACGGTGGCCCAATGAGTAAGAAGTTGGTTTCGTTTTCGATCCCCGAGAAAGTTAATCGGGGTTTCGGGCGCCTGGTTCTCCCGTGTCAGTAAGGCAGGTCAGAGGGTCTGGTAAGGAACAATGTATAGTCGTTCGGCTGGGACGAAAAATCAAGGCCTCCGTATACAAAATGGCGTACACGTTAAAGATCCATTTACAGTTGGATTTCGATATAAGAGCGCCACTGTCCGAGCCAAATATCCCCCAGAGCACACTGTATAGACAGGGACGGATCTAGGAATTTTGAAAAGGGGAGGGGGCGCAAAATGAGGGCACTGACCACGGAGACGGGGCACGCCGCTGAGAGGGGTTGGGGGCCGTCATTCAGTAGTAAAAAAGGGCACTGTCGAAACTTAGGGGGCCCCCATTGAATCCGCCTCTGATAGAGTATGTCCGTCCTCATTAGCCTAGTATTGATAATATTTGTAGAGACCATTGCCCAATCTTATGGGAACATGAACCACGACAACCTTATCTAATATAGCTTGGTACGATCTATTTGGTAAAATAATATTACTATAACGTGTGTTGATTTCACAAGTGAGTTAATTAAGTTCGCCAACCACGAAAGAAAGACAAAGGGACAAACCTTGCATGAATTCTATAATTGGGAAAATAAAAAGACGAAGTAACAATATTCCCAGAAAAGTCAAATTGTTCTCGCGAACTTTCTTAAAGCTAGAAATGACCATATATCTTTAATAAGGGTAGATCAAAAAAGATAATACATTAGATGAAAGAATAAATAATAAAGCACATTTCGGTACTTAAAGGAGCTAAATCGCTAATATTTGGGGCCTAGAAATTGACACAAATGGATCGCAAGCCACATAATAATGTAATAAATGAAATGGGGTTTAACGTCCTACTCTGTTGCACTTAACCTGAGCTAATGGAAGACTGGAATGTATATAAACTGTTTTACATTCAATCGTTTCCGTTTTTACTCTAATATCAAATCAGTTATGTTTGGCGAAGTACACCAGAAGTCTCAATTGAATCACAATATATATAGCGTCTGGTTATTCCAGTCTACATAGTATTTATTGCGCATGCTCACCGTTTGAGATGTAATCTGGAGTATACCTAGCCTTGTTCTTTGGGTCCCTAGCTGAAACACTCGGCTAATCTCGACAGATTCCGTAAACTACATCTAGTCTCGGATGTATGACAGTAAGTGATATGTACCTACGCCCATACATTTGCGATGCGGCTACCGGTTTACTTTAACAGGAAAACTTGACGCTATTACACAAATTGGGAACCTATTCGGCTAGCGACCTATTCGACCGATCGAGCTGCAACCTGTTCGTTGGAAACCTATTTAGAGTAAAGACAACAGTCTCTATCAACCAATAAAATCCAACGTTATGTCTATCAAATGAAAGTAGAATATATTATTTTTTATCCATTCCTTCAGCTCAGAATAGAAGTGTAATTTCGTCATTATCTTACGGCTGGATCGGTCGAATAGGTCGCTAGCCAAATAGGTCGCCAACTTGTGTTTGGAATGGGCGCAGCCATGTTTCATCCGGGACCTTTAAAGTAGTTCCAATATGGCGGAATTCATCATACAGCCGAGTTTAGATTGTCCGAAATACTACGAGGTTTGCCGAGTGTAGCTGAAAATGAGTCTGAAATTGACAAATAATTTGTGTTTTCAATGATATTGAGTTAGAGACTTAGCTACTTTAATATTGCTGGCACTTAGTTTAATCATTTGTGAAATCAAAATATTACATATTAATAAAATCCCTGCATGCGGCTGTCCGTAGACAAACTATTGGAGTATTGGTTAACTTGAACAGTAATTTCAAGATATTGGTATTCTATTAAATTGTCACAAGGTTCAACAACGTGAAACAAGGACCATAACTCCAGACGAAATTATTGAAATTTAATAGGGTTCTTCATTTCACTAATGTAAACATATCAATTTCAAAACAATCAGATAATAACTGTCGTCTATAGAGTGTTCACAAGTAATTGTGGACGACGACAATATACTACCATATTTCCAAGTGACAATTATATAAACCTGAATATCCATATCGAAAAAAAACATCAAACGTTCTACTTAATGTAGGCTTCTACGACAACCTCTTGTGTCGGGCATTATTCTATTTACACACGTTTCAATATTATTACCGCTTTCGTTATAAATATACCTAACAGTAAAAAAAGAGTCGCGGTTTACAGCCTTATAGACCGATTTATTTCGTTATTATTACTTCTTTTTAGGCACTAATAATATTGGATCGGGTTACATTGTGGTCAGTATTGAGAGCCGGCTACCCAACCCTAACTCCCTATTAGGAAGGGGGAGGTAGGATTTTCCTAAGTGCTTCAATCAAATGGAAGTGTTTTCTCACTTTTAACCACATTACATAAAAACTAAACAATCACATAATTCAAAATTATTTAAGCTAATATAATGGACAAAATGTTAGTTTAACCCTAAAAGTTTCTAAACTCGTCACAGATGCGGATCCAGGATTTTTTTGCAGGGGGGGGGGGGCTAGGTTTGATAATTGCTTAACTAATTGCGCTCAACCGATAATTTGGTAAATTAGATTCAATTTGGTTCATTCTGACGTATTTCCGGAAGGTAAATTCCAAAATAACAGGTCTAAATCGCCAATAAAATCGCATAAAAAAAATTGCAGCCTGAGCAGGGGGGGGGGGGTCCGGGCCCCCTGGACCCCCCCTCTGGATCCGCGCCTGCGTCATTAGGGAAAATGATGCGTCAGCAATAACAGGTTTATTAATAGAAGTGATTATTCAAATAAACAAATGGAAACCAAAATGGCTGCGGATGAGCCTCAAAATAATTTTGTCAAAATTAATTATTTTATTAGATAAAAGTGATTTGATTTAGATACATTGGCTTTTAGATAAGGTGTTGGCTTAAATCCACGAAGAACTAATCCCGAATAGTCCTACAGAACAACCGAAATAAATTCCACAAATTCTGCAACTCCCTTCTTTGAGATAAACTAGAGACAAAGTGGAAATGTGGAGAAAAACGCAAACGCACGCACCCGACCGATCGACTCTACTAAAACAAACGCCAATAGCCACTCAGACATGAGGCAAATGACGAATCTCTAGAAGTCTCTAAGAAGTAAATCAGTACACTAACCTCTAGCCCTACAGAACCACAGAAATGAATTCCACAAATTCTACAACTCCCTTCTTTGAGATAAACTAGAGACAAGTTTAAAGGTGGAGTGAAACGCAAACGCACGCACCCGACGGACCGACTCCACCAAAGCAAACACCAAAAGCCACTAAGAGGCAAATGGCGAAGTCTCGAGAAACCTCTAAGAAGTAAATCAAAACAATGAAAATTCTAACATCAATAATGCCTCACCCCTTGACGGATAGGTTTTTCAAAATTGAAAAACCACCAGTGATAAGCATATTCTAAAACTCCCTTCATAGAGATCAACTAGAGATGGGGTGTGTCCGAGGTCCATATCCAAAGATGAGGTATGGATTCTCGACAAAAGACACAGAAAAACGCAACCGACTTTGAAAAGAAAACGCACTCGACGCACAATACTAACGGCTATACCTGGAACGGACTGTCTCTAGAAATCTCTAAAAAGTAAAACAAACCACAATCATTGGAGACCAACAACGTCGTACACATCAACATCTCCGTCTGTTATACGACAGGTTCTATCAAGTACTGGTCTTCAAAACTGAAGAAACATCCATAATCAACACAGAAGAATCACCAATAAAAGACAAATTCTAAAACTCCCTGCTTAGAGATTAACTAGAGATGAGGAAGTGTATCCAGGTATGGACTGAAGAATAGATATGAAGTAAAACGCAAATACACTCGCCCGACTGGCCGACTTAACCAAAACGAAAAACGCACACGACGGAGAAAAGACCGAACGTGGAATTATTGGCGGCTATACTGAGAATTGTTTGTCTCTGGAAAGAGGCAAACCGGGAAAGAACTTCCAGGAACGAACACCAATAACCACTAAGAGAAAAGGCAAATTAGGATCTCTAGGAATCTCAAAGAAGTAAATCAGACCACAATCAAACATAACAATGCCAACACTTATAAAAGCCGTCTGTTAACATTTAATTTAGTTCCCCCGTTTCTTTAAACATTCCAACCTTCACTAAAAGCCAACGATAAAATGGAATTCATTACTAAAATTAAATACACTTAATTTTGAAAAGGAAACCAAATTAATTTATACAATACATACAATAAACACGGAAAGGATTAACCTGTTATTGCCAATCTAACATATGCATGCTGAAAATCCATGATGTGTCTTTGATCTGTTCAACTGCTTGGTCGCCATTTTATCCATTTTCACACACCTGTAAGGAATAATAACTGTTTCAATATCCAAACCAATAAACCAATCTATTTGTAGAATCATTCTGGTGGAGAAATCAAATGAAATGGGGTTTAACGTCCTACTATTCTGCTCCGACTGGAATAATGTAGATTGGTGATATACGCCATGCGGTGTGCTACGAGTGAAATTTAGTCCGGACAGCGACCCTAAGATGTACTCTTACCGGTATATCGAATTCCAACTGCCAGGGGATCTTTTACAAGAACGACAATTTGTCAGGTCCTCCGTCGTACACCACCAACAAGAGGAAACCACGTCGTAAAAACCAGATGAACTTTCTCGGCCAATAAAGGGATCGAAGGCCGGAACTCCTGGTTAGCCATCCAGCGTCTCACCAAGTTAGCCACCGTGGTTCCGATGAAGAAATCAAATATGCTTCGATTACTTCACGCGAAACTTGATTGTAACCCATCTAATTCTTTGATGTAACAAATGTCTTTTTGGCCAAATTTCATTTGGAGAATTTAGAATAAGAGTATTTGACAGAAAGAAGTGCAGCCCCTTCTTGAAACAATCTAATGCTAAGTTTATTTGGAAAATCTAGAATAATATGCTGTTTAACATATTAGTTCTCCCTTTAAATTTTACAGACCATTTAAGAAAAGATAAATACGTTTTGTATCTTAAAATGCACTAGTATTGCCCCAAAGGGTCGTCAGAAAAACCGAACGGTCATAAATGATGTACTTACCTCTAACAATCGCACCCATCACTTATCTCTTGAAACCCCTTCATCGCCACTACAATGCTTTCATCCTCCATTCTGTACCTCATCCACCGCTTAAATGTCTGCATCCATCAATATGATTCCACCAATCTCTGTTCATCAGTCTGTATCTAATTAGCTACAGTGCCACCAATCTTGGTACTGAAAAAAAACATAAGGGAAGCAGGTAACATGTGCAATGGCAAAATATCTTAATGGGTGCGATATTAACTTAATGCGCACTGAAATAAATTGAACTGAACTGTTCAGATGATCCAAATTGAACTGATCTGTTCAGATGATCCAACCTCTAGCAAATCATTCATAAACACTGTACACTCCTTTTGAACAAAATCGTTTACACATACCACTCTTATGTACGCCATTCCACTGCTACCTTGCCTGTACCCCTCCATCTGTTTCCGCAATTTCTAATCATCCATTCTGTGTCCACAAATGTGTAGTTACCAATATGAAGCGCCGCTAGTTTTGGTGCTGAAAAATAAATTTAAGAGGAGAAAAGCAATTAGTCCATGTGCAATGACAAAATAGTTTCCATGAAAGCCAAATAATTTTAATCCACACTGGAGTAACCAAATGGTGTCCATAAATTGAAAGTTTACCAGGCTCCACCTCACGCCCACCCCTACAAAATCGATCATAGTGAAATTTTCCGAAAAGACCACGATCTATCGAGTGCACATCTTACGCATTAAGGTCATTAAAAGTTGTTGATCCGCAAAACTGCCTTGGTCTCTAACCCTTCTGTACATACTTGGCAAGATTTTGTTGACAAATCCACTAATAAATGTTTGGTCACATATATACAATATGGTAACTGCACATCATCCAAAGCACAATCATACCACGGCCAAAAGAAGCACGCCTTTATATATCATAATGCATCCAAATATAATACCCCAACCATATCTATCCTTTGTCAAATTCAAAAAAGGCTGGTCAATTTTATTTGGGGAATCTATAATTCTAAGTAGTAACACACGTCTACCCTTTGCGAAGCTACAGAATGAAATGTCAATTTTATTTGGAGAATCTAGAATAAGATGCCGATTAACATTATTAGTCCTTTAAATCTTACGGGCCGTTTAAGAAAAAAAAGATAAAATAAGTTTTATTTCTTAACGTGCACTAGTATTGCCCAAAACGGGCCATCAGAAAAACCGAACACACATGATGTACCCACCTCTAACAATCGCACCTATCACTTGTCTCTTGAAACGTTGTCACCGTCACTGCAACGCTTTTATCCTCCATTCTATATGTACCCCATCCGCCGCTTAAATATCTGCATCCTTTAATCTGTTGCCACCATTCTTTGTACACCATTCTGTATTTAATAACCCCTAGCGCCACCAGGCTTGGTAGTGAAGACAAATGGGCTTAAACGGCCACCCTACAAAAACTATGTAATTTCGGGAGTAACACATGGTTCAATAATTCGCTTGTGCGTCACAGTCTTTAGCAGTTGGAGGAAACCGGATTGGTACGGAAAACACAAGCATAAGGGGAGAAGGTAGCGTGTGCAATGACAAAATGTCTTGAACGGAAGCGATATTAACTTATTATCCCCACTGAACGAAAATGGACTGTTCAGATGATCCAGCCTCCAGCAAATCATTCATAAAAACAAAACTGTTATGTACCTCATCCGCCGCTGAAATGTCTACATCCATCAATCTGCTCACCAGTCTGTATCTAATAAGCTGCAGCGCCGCCATGACTGGTACTGGTACTGATAAAACAAACGTAAGGGAAGAAGGTAGCATGTGTAACTACAAAATATCTTGAATGGGAGCGATATTAACTTAATCCCCACTGAAATAAACTGAACTGTTCAGATGATCCACCCTCAATGGCATATCATTCATAAACACTGTACACTCCTTTTGAACAAAATCGTTTACACATACCACTCTTATCTGAATGCACGTCCTCCCACAGCTGCCTTGCCTGTACCCCTCACCCCTCCGCCCCACAAAATTTTATGAGCTGTCTAGGGGCCCGGACCGAAATTAAACTGAAGCAGCTGATCTCACCAAATTGAAAGTCGACCAGCCTCCAGCCGGCGACCACCCTCATATACAGTCGATAATAAAACCGTACTACCCCTTTGAGTCAAATCTTCAGAGCAAACCATCTATCCGGTTCACATCCTCCACAGCTGGCTTATCAATGCTAAAGTACCATTAAGAGTCGTTGATCTGCAAAACTGTCTTGGTCCCCATCAACCCTTCGGTACCTGCTTTCTGGACAACCTGTGACATGTCCTATTTCAACATTCGTGCATTAATTACTCGACATTCTGGGAGATCAATCAATCTTGTTTGGATTTCATGCATTGACTGTTTCTTTAAGTACCGCTGAAATCAACATTAAGATAAAATGAGGTAAAACATATGCAACATGCCCCTGCCAAGTGGTGTCGGGTCATATATTAAAGTCTACAAATCAATGAATTCATATACCATCGCTTTTGTATTCATTAGACATTGATACTAATATAATGCATATTCTACGGTGGGAATATAATCGTAAGCATATTGTGCCGAACAGAGCGATTGGTATTTTCCATAGATGAGATTTGGGGCCAAATGAAAAAAAAATAGTGTTCAGCGTCCTTGTATCAGACAAAACTCTTTCTGGAAGCAATGGGCTAAAGTAGGATTTCTTTTATTCCAGTAGACGTAATTAGATAATGAAATCATTTTACATTTGCTCATCTTTTAAAGTTAGGTCTACATAACTTAAGACCCTCGGAAACGATTTGTAGTTTTAAAAAGTAAGAAAGTAGATTTTGAAGATATTCTTGTAAAATACCAATTCTAAAACTCTCTGCTTAGAGATGAACTAGAGATGAGTAAGTGTATCCAGGTATGGACTATCAAGAATAGATATGCAAAAAACGCAAAAACACTCGCCCGACTGCCCGACTTAACCAAAACGAAAAACGCACACAACGGACAAAAGACAGAACGCGGAATTATTGGAGGCTATACGGAGAATTGTTTGTGTCAGGAAAGAGGCAAATGGGGAAATGACTTCCAGGAACGAGCACCAATAACCACTAAGAGAAGTAAAAATCTCCAAGGTATAAATCAGACCAGAGTCTCTAGAAATCTCTAAGTAAATCAAACCACAATCAAACATAACAATGCCAACACTTATAACAAATCCGTTTGATAATTATATCTTGGATTTAGTTCCCCCTGTTCAACCCTCCAACCTTCACTAAAACCCAATGATAAAATGGGACGCTTTACTCATATTATATAGATTGAATTTTGAAAATGAAACAAACTTAATGTATACAGTACATACGGAAATGGTTAACTTGCTATTGCCAACCTAACATATCCATGCTGAAAATCCATGATGTGTCTGATCTGTTCAACTGCTTGGTCGCCATTTTATCCGATTTTCACGAACCTGGAAGGAATATTAACTGTTTCAATATCCAAACCAATAAACCAATCAATTGGTAGAATTATTCTGATGGAGAAATCAAACGAAATAGGCTTTAACGTCCTACTGTTCTGGTCCGACCTGGATAATGAAGACAGACACACGCCATGCAGTAAGCTGTGAGTGACATTTAGTCCAGGCAGCGGCCCTATGATCTACTCTTATCGGTATATCGAATTCCAACTGCCAGGGGATATTTTACCTTAATGACAATGTGTCTGACCCTCCGTTGTGTACCACCAACAAGGGGAAACCACGTCGTAAAAACCAGATGAACTTTCTCGGCCAATAAAGGAATCGAAGGCCCGACCTCCTGGTAAGCGAATCAGCGTCTCACCAACTTAGCCACCATCGTTCCGATGAAGAAATCAAATATGTTTCGATTATTTGACGATTCAAAGAAACACAACACTAGCAACATGCTCACGTCAAATTTGACTGTAACCCATCTACGGCTTTGAAATTACAAATGTCTATTTCTAGGCTTGGCCAAATTTAAAATGGTTGGGCAATTTCATTTGGGGAATCTAGAATAAGATTATTTGACGACAAAAGTGCAGCCCCTGCTTGAAACCATCTAATGCTAAGAAGTAACACACGTCTACTGTTTGCGAAGCTCAAAAAAGCATGTCAAGTTTATTCTGAGAATCCAGAATACGCTACAAGTTAGTTCTTAAATGTTACAGACCATTTAAGAAAAAATAAATACGTCAGAAATTATGTACTTACCTCTGAAAATCGCACCCATCACTTATCTCTTGAAACTCCTTCACCGCCACTGCTTGCATCCACCATTCTGTATGTACCTCATCCACCGCCGAAATGTCTGCATCCATCAATCTGTTTCCAACATTCTCTGTTCACCATTCTGTATTTAATAACCTGTAGCGCCACCAGGCTTGGTACTGAAAGAGTGAGAGAAAAAGGGGTTTAACGTTCACTCGACATAAACTATGTAATTTTGGGACTAACAAATGGTTCAATAATTCCCCAGAGAAGGTAGCACGTGCAATGACAAAATATCTTGAATGAAAACAATATTAACTTATAATCCCCACTGAACGAAACGTCTGTTCAGATGATCCACCCTCCAGCAAATCATTCATAAAAACAAAACTTATGTACCTCATCCGCCGCTGAAATGTCTGCATCCATCAATCTGCTTCCATCAATCTCTGTTCGCCAGTCTGTATCTTATTAGCTGCAGCGCCACCACTCTTGGTACTGAAAAAAACAAACATAAGGGAAGAAGGAAACATGTGCAATGGCAAAAGATCTTAATGGGTGCGATATGAACTTAATGCCCACTGAAATAAATTTAAATGAACTTTTCAGATGATCCAAATTGAACAGAACTGAACTTTTCAGATGATCCACCCTCAAGCAAGTCATTCATAAACACTGTACACTCCTTTTGAACAAAATCGTTTACACATACCACTCTTATCTGATGTACGTCATTCCACTGCTACCTTGCTTGTACCCCTCCATCTGTTTCCGCCATTTCTAATCATCCATTCTGTGTCCACAAATGTGTAGTTACCCATATGAAGCGCTGCTAGTCTTGGTGCTAAAAATAAATTTAAGAGGAGAAAAGCAATTAGTACATGTGCAATGACAAAATGTTTTCAATGAAAGCCAAATAATCTTAATTCACAATATATCCACTAATAATAATTGTCTGGTCAACTCATCAGTTTAATATATAACTGCACATCCACCATAGCACAATCATTCCAAGTCCAAAAAAAACGTCTATACATATTATAATACAATGCATCCTGATGATATCACACCCCAATCTATTGATGTATCTATTTCAGGTATTTTAGGAGTTAAAAATATTTTAAAAGCATTTTGACTAGAGCAACTTTATATTACACAATTTTTTACACAAGTACCAATAAAACACATTCCTAGGAGATTTGGTTACATTACGTTGAGGTAAGCAAAAAATAAAAACAAATGTTTTAAACTTACCCGCTTTCTGGACAATGTGACATGTCCTATTTCAACATTCGTACATTAATAAGTCGACATTCTGGGAGATCAATCAATCTTGTTTGGATTTCATGCATTGACTGTTTCCGCTGAAATCAACATTAAGATAAAATGAGGTACAACATATTCAACATGTCCCTGCCAAATGGTTTCTAACCATCAAATTTTTACATTTACATATCAATTAATTCATATACCACACCACAGTGTCCACAAGCGGATGTTTGGACTATTTGTGTACTAGGAGCGGCCATTTTGTCCGGTGTAATGGTCATATTTGGAAATGTTGGAGTATAAAAAGTAAACATTATATGGGTCTACTTACATCCCGCAATGCTGTTTACCCATTAACTACAAACTCCATTGTTCATTCCTTTTAAACATATCTACCTGCCCTGGTCCTGCAATAAAAAGATAAAATAAAAGGACTTCTTAACATGTCTAAGTAGTATTTTCCTATTGTTGTTTGTCTTATTTATATTCTGACAATGTTTTTGCCAACGCAGCTGTCACTTCCGAATTTTTCATTAGGTGTCACAAAAGCCTGGATTAGGAAAAAATTATCTATGTGATTTACATGCAATGTGTGGATGGAGGATCCGGTCCTGGGAGGGGGGGTAACGGAAGTCAAAAGTGTTGTCGGGAGATTCTGTCAGGGTAGCAACTGTGTGGTCAGGTGGATTCTGTCAGGGAGAAACATGTTGTGGTCAGGGGATTTTGTTAGGGTAGTGACGCAAATAGACTATTTCAAGGACATTGGGCATAAATACTTCAATAGACGTGGATGAAAGATGGTCATCATGTATATAGAAAAGAAAACAGATGACACTATATATTGTCAATAATATTGGTTAACTCACCTGTATTTGTATATTCTCTACAATCATCTATCACCAATCCATCAAAGCTTACCATAAAAACACGTTATATTGCGTCCACCCGAATATCTTACTAGGCCCTCAGGAGAAATTTGAAATATAAGTTAAGATTACGTCAAGCGACATCAAAAAGAAGATCAGTATTACTGAATATGACATCTAATCCCTAACAGAGAGACAAAGACAGGTGTGTTAATGTCGTGCAGACTAATGGTGCTAATAAAAGAGATGGGCCCAGAGTGCTGATGTCATACTAGTAAAACTTACATCTACTTTAGTACTACCATTAATCCATGTCCAAAAGAAGTATATTGTATACAAGAATAAATTATTGTACAAGTTGGACTTATACAACAAATGATCGAACCAGGGAATATCAAGCAAAAAAGCCTAGAATAAGATAAATAATATAACGTGTATTATGATACGTCTTGCTTCCATCAGGTAAACTGTAATAAACACGAACCAAGATTTACCTTGATATTCTTTATTAACATAGTGAGGCATTTTTTGTGACTTCGTTTTCATTAGAAAATATCTATTAGATTAATAAACCAACTCATACATTTCATTGTAAATTATGACGTAGTTGCAGCACATCACTACGTAAAACACTGCCGGAAGTGACGTTCTCAAAATTACAATAAGTGATCAGTCTTACCTTGAAACAGCCATCACAATTCGTCTATTTGACCAGATGCAGTAGATGGATATGTCTGTAGAGGGGAAAAAGAAATATGATTAAAACACAAAATATTTTACAGATAACACAGAAAGAGTTGCATTCATTTAGGAGGTAAGCACTTCCTGTTTCTAAGATGGTGGGGGGGGTAGTCCTGCAGGAATGTCTGTGAATGTGTTGAAAGGGGTGATGGGTAGGACGCGCGTGGCCTATTATCTATGCAAAGTCGTGAATGCTGTCCCGCAAGACTATACCCGACAGGAAAGGGGAACACCTGCGCAACTCCGTGTGTTAAAGAAATGGTCTATATTAGTCTCAAATGCAGTGGATTTTAAAGTGTCTTCAGAAAATAATTCAGATTAAGGGAGCGAAATTGACCTTTTTATCCTCGGAAGAAAAGGAGTTAACCATTTAGGTGGTCTAGTATGTTCGCTTTAGATCATAAGGTCTGTTATTGAGTCAAGTGGCGTGGTAATAAATGAATTGGCACAATCACGTTGGTTTATTTATAGCAAAATCAAAACACTAAGATATTTTGTACAAATGTTTGTATTTTCTTCATTGAAAACCATAATAAACTTGTACGATTCGTAAATTGTACGTCACAATGAAGTTTTGAATCCAATAATAATGGCTTGGTTTGTCTCGAAGTTTGCATAACTTCTAATTTGAAAACATTCGTTGTTACTGCATGGTTGAATCGAAAAATATTTTGTAAAGTGACTAGTTTGAAACCTCTGAAGCGCCATGGCCATTTTTAACTTTGTCCAAAGACTGAAAAGTATTGTTTTACATACCTGTTTGACCTGCAGGAAGGGTACAATCATCAAGATGACCAGAACGATCGACCTGCTCTCTTAGCCAGCTAAATTCAAACTGAAATGACAGTTGGCCAGTTGCTTAGTTGCCAAACAATGAGCTAAAACTACTCACATCCAAGACGATGGTTGGATAAAATAACAACACCAGAGTGAGTAGTTTTCGATTGTATGGTGGCTGATTTAGGACATGCAGAAAATATATTTTCTCCAGCGCGCGAGTTACTTACTATGTCTGTCAAACATTACTTTAATTTGCCTAGCATCCCAAACCCGGATGTACGACGTTATTGGCACCAGTTTGCATCTATATGACTATACTAGTAAGTGCAGGGGGGCTGCACCACACACAATTTTACACAAAAACAAATATATGGACAGGACATCGTACTCAGAGACCACAAAAAAGACAATTCCAAAAGAGTGAAAGGATCCGGGGGCTAGCCGTGAGCGTACATTGCGCTGCAGAGTCCCGGGCCTGTGGTGACACAGACTTCACTCATATTTGAAAACAATAATTGGGAATACAACCCAAAGAAAAAAATATGTAAAGGCACCGCAAAAATAACGCACCTATCAGGTTTTACGGAAAATGTTTTTTATTTATTGTTTGGTGGGCGCAACCACGGTGGCTCGGTGGTTAAATATGTCGTTGTCTCGCTTAACTCGAGTTTCCGTTTTTGATCCCGGTGTTGACCGAGATTTTCTGGCGTGTTTTTTCTTGTCAGTGGTGCCTGGCACAGGATAACGTACAGTCGTTCGGGTGGAAATTAAATGAAATGAAATGGGGTTTAACGTCCTACTCTTTTGCACCTAGCCTGGGCTAATGGAAGACGGGCATACGCCATACAGTGTGCTATGAGGGAAATTTTGCCCGGGCAGCGGCGCTACGGCCTACTCTTATATCGAATTCCAACTGCCAAGGGATCCTTTACGTGCACTCCAATGTGTACACGGGACCTCGGTTTTTCGTCCCATCCGAACGACTAGGCAGCTGTCCTTGTCAGGCCCTTCTTCTGCATCACTGACAAGGGGAAATCACGCCGGAAAATCGAGATGAACTTTCTCGGCCAATGCAGGGATCGAACACCCGACCTCCAGGCTAGCGAACCAGCGCCGCAAACCGAGCCCATGTGTACACGTAAAATGAATCATGGTAGTGCCGCTGTCCGGCCAAAATTTCCTTTGTAGCACCTTGTATGGCTGTCTTCAATAGCCCATTTGGAATAGAACAGTGTCACTGGGTCTTAAACGCTACTCCTATCCATTTCATTTGAAAACCTACATACGACAGAGTAATATTATTTGAATGAAATGAATAATTAACTTCTAAATAATATATGAAGAAATTGTATCAAAAAATCCTTTTTTTATGGAGAAAGTGTATTTATGGACAAAAAAGGTATTTGCTGTTTATTATAATCGAATAATTCACACATCATTTCTCTTCAGCCTGCAGCACAAACTTTGGCATTTCCAAAAATATATTGTTCAATATTCATGGATAGGTTGTCAATGTTTGCTGTCGGTATTCTGTGTGACTTTTCGTTTCATCAAATGCAAAGTTTTTATCTTGAAAGTCAGAATAGAAAATCAATGCACACAAGATAGGAATGTGTTAAAGGTGCAATGTATTTTAAGCGGTCGCTAGAAATAAATCACCATTAAACCTGCGCAGTGGTACCCATGTCATTATTGATTATATCCTGAAAGGAGTCTTTGATAGAAATCTGTCAGGAAAAGGCTAGATGTTATTTCAATCATACGAACAGACGGCTATCATGTTTTAACACCCTTTTTTGCTCGAGTTTTTAGTGGCTTATCTAATTATAGGATATGCTTCAGGGTTGTAAATAAAAGCTCGCGAACTTCAAGCGATACACATTGTCTGTAATATCATTAGGGATGAAAGAGGACGTAAAACCACAATATTTTGGTTATTTTGAGAGTAACGTTTGGAAAGGTATTTCTAAGTTCACTAGTATTATGCGTGTGAAGAGAAAATTCACATTCACAATATAACGACCAAGAGATATTCTACTGCGCTACCAATCCATGAGCATGACCTCTAGATCCCGTTGAAGGACTCAACATTCTTATCACACATTGTTAGGTGTACTAATTTTAATCTTGATTTAGATTCAAAACTCTTTGATTTAGGGTAACATCAATCGTTGACTTGGATGTGTTATAGAAGCTCAATAAAACTAATTGTTGGTTGGACAGACTAAGCAGTATTCAGTTTGTTAAAGATGTATTATGTAAAAGCTAAATTAAATCTGCATATTGCAGGCCTTTCTTTAGGGTCGAAACGTCATTTAAATTGGACATTATCAACTTATCCAGACCATAATCAACTCCATATGCCATTGTTAGCCAGGGATATTTACTGGATTTGAATACATTTTGTCATAGATAAATAATTTAACGTAAAAGTGGGTAATCGAGACTTTTTCTCAGACCAACGTCAGGAATGACGATCGTAACAAATCTAAACTTCAATAGCTCATATCTCTGTTCAGAGTGAAGCAATTTGACTGACATTTTCACATAATATGTTGTTTTCATAATCTTCTTTTTAACTATTATGTCAGCTCTTTGCCAAATCTGACTTAATGCCCCTGTGAGTAATTCTAGTTTCAGTTTAATACCCCTGTAAGTGATTTTAGTTTCAGTTTTCGCTTTCTATACCTCATCAATGGCTTCATCTGCAAAGACGTAATAATTCCAAGAAATATGGATGTCATCCCCCAAATGAACCAGCATATAAAATCCAATACAAAGAACAATTTCATTTTTGACCTAATTTGAAGAGGTCTACCCAATTTATACCAAACTAAAGTACAAAGTAAATTTGTGAACTTAATTAAACCTGATAATACAAACCAATCTTCCTCCTACTTAAATTCTGTCCCCGAAAATATAAATGAACAGGAAGATTGCTAAAGACAATTACTGAAAAAAGACGCGCAATGGCTGAACACCGTAAATAACGATACTACAGAAAATCAAGACAAATCCATTACACGAAAAAAAGGGCAATGTTTTAGCGAGCTAGAAGTTGTTGAAGCGATAGATTGCGTTTAATCTAATAACGGATTATTGATGCGGAGAAGTGGTGAGTGTGAAGGAACAGATATAATATGAACAGGCATATTGCTGTTTTCCCCAGTTAACTTAGCACTATACGGATTATAGAAATCGATGTCAGAAATGAATTGGGGTTTAAAATCTTACTTCTGTGCACCTACCGGACTAATAAAGACGGACAAACGGCATACAGCGTGCTAGGAGGGGGTATTTTGCCCGGACGAAAATTGAATTCCAAACTCTCTGTTCTACACCAACCACGCTGGAAAAACTTTGCGAACTTTTTCGTCCAACAGGGAAGCGGGGATGAGGGACGAGCTGCCCCTTAACTTTCAGTCAATCTGACTTTTCAGGCAGACAGGTTCAGTGATAGGTACCCGAAATCTAATAAAACGATATTTTTTATTTTTCTTTTACATGGGTAGGCCAACGGCGAATTTGTACAGAATTGACTATCGATTATAAAATTAGGGTGTCTGTTTTGGGTCTAATTAATGATTGGAATTCAGGTCAGCAACCTTAGGCTATACCGGATCACACTGAAGTTGCAGTATTCGCGGGAATTTTTTCCCCCGTAACATTTATCGGACCCGCACGCCTATGTTTCTGAATAAATCAAGGACACTGATATCTCTAAATATTGAAATATTGCACAAATATCATGTTGGGATCGGGGTTTGGTTCCATTAAGCGAACTTACCTGGATAGCCCCACATAAAATACATTACACTACCCTCTGTCTGGTTTAAGCTAGTGTCGGACTTTAAATATAAAGGGGTCCTAAATTACGGAATTACGCATAAACATGGAAGCCCTATCAGCAAAAGAGCGTTCTATTTTCGGTTTTCATCCTTTTGCTTCAATTTCAAATACTTTCGTATTGATATTTATGCATCGTAAATATATGTATATATGACACAGGTACCACATCTCAATTCATTGTTGTGTTAAAATATCCCCCAACTGAAGGTGCTAATTGGGTTACCGTAAATGTTCCATTCGTTCATAACAGCCTTCATTAGACCTGCATGTCGGAGCAGAACAGTAGGACGTTAAACCCCATTTCATTTCATTTCTACATTAGAATGTGCACAATCACTGAGTCGGAATAGATAATTTGCAAGCATTTCGCTGCTATATTTATTCAATACTGTCAAGTAGGCGTTCGTTCATATTAAACAAACACAATACATTCCATTAATCTTGCTTTAATTTGCAGCAGTTAAATAATTGTCGTACTGAACTGTACATTCAGTTCTAAATTTTTCATTTAGAATGCGTATTTGAGTGTCAGGAATTCAAATATAGATTCCCGTTCCAGATTCGTGTCTCAAACAGTTTTACAAATCCTAACTTGATTTCAAGGAAAACGGACGTGCTCTATTTTTACAACCACTTTGTATCCCAAGGAGTCCTTCCACCAGTCTGGGACGCCGTGTTATGTATCTGGGTTCTTACGGAAACAAACGGAATAGATTCTGGATATGGAAAGAATATGGATTCGAATTGTAAATAACGTGTGTTGTATTTTACTCCACTTCATCTTTCTCTAGGGACATTTCTTTATAGGCCATGTTCGGTAATCTACCTAATGTGATTGGGCTATTCTAGAAAACAGCTATACGTGACAATTATGTTTATTTAAAGTGGAGGAAGTATTTAGAGTCTTCAGAATGTGGGTAAGAGTGGACGTAAAAGGTTTTTTTTATATTTTCAGCTTCCACAGTGTAGGCTTAACACTAAACATTTTGTCATAAATATAAAATGGAGTGACACCGATGTATATTTGAGCGATTTTCAATTTGTAGTCAATGGTCATGTCCGAAAGTATATGCTAATTGTCAAAAGGGCGTATCCTCTCTTTTCCGAATAATCTAATCATTTCATCACAGAACAGTCAGACTGAGCAGTCAGGGCAGTCAGACTGATTGAATTGTTCAGCGCTATAGAAAACGAATATTAATATTTATTATTATCACGAATTATTTCGGTCACTCAAACTGTAAGTCCGTAATTTTATTACACCTTGCCACACGTCGATATGTAATTCTTTTGGGGAATCCTACCAGACTATTATGTTAATATTATTGTAAGATGGCGTATACTGGTAACTGACTGTCTGATTATTCGCGTATATATTTCACTTACTGACTAATGGGAAATGTTATCCCATTCCAAATGTTCACAGATTTGTTAATTGGTTTATCTATAATCCAAGAATAGTGTTTACTTATTCGACCGGGATTTTGTGGCGGAGGGATATGGAGATAAACTGACACTTATTTGAGGAATCAACTACGAACATGATCAGGATATAGATTCTTTTAACTTGACGAAGAAAAAACATCTGGATGTAACAACCTGTTGTTACATATTTCATCAGATGATTTTGACATGTTTCTAATTATAAAGACCAAGAACCACAGAGTTAGGTATGGGCCAGGGAATGGCATGGACTTAACGTTGACTTCGCCTGAAACCTGAATTGCGAATCTGGAATAAATTAAAACCTATATTGCGTAGCACAATGTATTGTGTTGGGTCTTACCTCTACGCTTTTTTATCTCGATAAACAGGTAAGTATTTCGAAAGAAAGAGTTAAAATTACATTATGTGAGATAAGATAAAGAGATGGCAGTTCTCACTATAATAGTTAAAAACTAGATAGTGTAAAGATAATTTGCTGAAAATTTCAGTCAAATTGATCCATTATTAGCCTAGAAAAAAGGGTTTGAAATATCCATATAGCCTCGGTCATCATTACTCAAATCATTAATATAAACAGCATAGTCTCGATTATCCACTTGATCGATTTAATTTTTAACGGCCATTAAGCGGCATATAAGAATTTAATCCACCAACATCGAAGGCTAGCCTTGACTTAAAGAGTTTATTATGGTCTGGATATGTTAATTAATGTCTAATTGATTATTTAGCTAACATCTCAGGTCTGCAGAAAGACCTCTAATAAGCAGATTTTGCTCTTGCATAATGCTATTTTAAGTTGCACTAATAGTACCTAAAATCAAATACTGTGTAGCAGTTGTGACGGATGTCATGTGTAAACGTTTCAAGGGTTTTTTCACATAGGACAACCAAGTAAGAAAACAGGAAAAATAAGGATACATGTAGTCTTTCAATTGGGTATAAGTTTGATCATCGACTTTGATTTCTCTCACAATTTGCAGAAGAGTAAATAAGGATACGTTCTTCAAGCAACGGTGTGGATAAAGGGTGGAAACAAAACGGGAAATAAAAATGTCCATTTATCATATATATTGCACATTTACTAATGACATATAAAAATATAGGCTATAACAAGAAAATTCAATAATGATACATTGCAATTACTACAAAATGTGTTTTAAAAGAACGAAATTAATAATTTATATTAAAATATAGAACATGCATTTATTATATTAATATTCATCCAATAATTTTCATTTTCTTTAAATGGATTAAAATAAATATCTATTAAGTTTATAATGAAAATGTCAGGAAATAAATAAAAATGAATATTTTTGCCTATACTTTTGTCCGCCATGATATTTTACCGCTATATTTACTATTACAGTTTTCTTTTTTTTTTCTTTTATTTTTTACATTATAGCGTTGTGTTGAACGTTTTATGTTTTAGCAGTGGTGGCTTTTTTCTTTTTCTGATCTTCTGATTTGTCTTGATCTTTTTGACGTATATATTGTTCCACGTTTGGTAAACCTCTAACGACGCATGCGCTAAGAGCACTTCTATACAGATTCATATCAGTGGCATCATACCTGAAAGTAAAGATGGAAGATTCTAATTACTTTTCGACGCAGCCTTTATTTTTTTTATCTGCGAGTCATATCCTTGCGTCTGGTACCAAGTTCCAGGATGCAAAGATTATTAACTAGGAGAATTCTTACTATACAGGAGCTTTAAATGTACATGGTTCAAACATCATAAATGACCGACTATATGGTTCAAACATCATAATCAAACATCATAAATGACCGACTATAATAACGAAATGAAATGAATGGGGTCTAACGTCCTGCTGTTCTGCATACGCCATTCTGTATGCTATGAGGGACATTTTGCCCAGACAGTGGCACCACGACCTACTCTTATATCAAACTGCCAAGGGATGTTCTACGTGCACGCCAATGTGTGAATTTTGTACCCTCCGAAGGACTTGACAGATGTCCCTATACGGACTTTCGTCCTACACCACTGACAATCCCTATGAAGTTTCTTGGCGAACACCGAGGTTGAACCCACGACCTCCAGGCTAGCGAGCTAGCGTCTTACTCACTTAGCTACTGTGGCTCCCTATTGTAATATCACAGACAACTAAAATTACTTTTGCACTCAATTTGATCAAATCGTGTACACTCGAGTAGTGATTAGCCCATAATTCATTGATTTTCCTGGAATTCATCCAGAATTGAAGTGTTGTTTATGGAGCCAAAAATGATAGACCACTGTGCAAGATGGTTAACAGTGTGTAACATGATATAATGTAGAGAGAAGTGATAGGGGTCTAGTTAACATTCATCCAGTCATTTTTAAACTTACATGCATATGGTATATACGTGGTATACTTTTATTTCAATAATTGGCATGTATAAAAAGGTGTTTAGAGTTCGAAGAAAGCCGGAATCCAGAGAAAACCCACGAAGTATAAATCATGCTAAGCTTCCCTTTGTTCCGTGCAAATCTGGGTTCGATCCCATGCGATTGCATAGACGAAAGATACAACGTTAGTAAATAAATTTTGATACACAATTACATGTATAAATTTGCTTAAAATGCAAAAATGTACAAACCACTCATCGGATGTAGAATCGTAACATTCCACATTAAATATGGTTGTAACTCCATTAAACCCGCCGATAGCAAATACCATATCATCTATAACCTGATACAGATAAATCATCTATGAATCAGCAAATAACACATAACATATCATATATTTCCTAAAATAGCAAAATTATTAAACAAATAACATATCATCTGTGAACCTACCAATAACAAATAGCATACGATATACGTGAAACTGAAACCTATAATAACAAATATCATATCATTTAGAAACTAAGAAAGATATTAAATCAATAAATTAATAACAAGAATGATACCAATTATGAACTGAAACAGATATTGAACCACTTAATAACAAATATCATGCCATTTACACACAGAAATAGACATTTTAAAAACATATCAATAACAAACATCATACCATTTATATACCGGAACATACATTAAACCTATCAATAACAAATATTATGTATACACAAAAACAGACATTTAACCTGTGATAACCAATATCATACTATTTATATGAAATGAAATGGGGTTTAAAGGGACAATATCACCCTTGATTTGGCAGCCCCAGGAAATAAATAATAGCCTTATTCTAAATACTAGATGTTTAAGTGTCCTACCTGAATAAATTATCCTGAAAATAATTTAAGATCCAAGTCACGTTTGAAAAGCTTTACGTTAGGCTTTTCAAATCATTTAGTTGAATTTTTCCAATTTTTTTTAAAAAAAATTAGGTGTGTTAAGATGAAATTTGTATCATCAATTAATTTGAATATTGTAAAATAATACAATTTGTTGACCAGAATTAAGATTGGGACATCAGTTACAACAAGAGTGGTATTGAGCCTTTAACGTTAAACTGTTCTGCTCCGACTCGTACTATTTATAAACTGAAAAAATATGTTAAATCAATTAATAACAAATATGATAGCATCATTTAACCCCTGAAATAGATAGTAAACTCATCAAAACCAAATATCTTGTCATTTATAAATTGTTACTTTTACAGGTGATAAAAGACATATCAATAACGAATGTCTTATCATATATTATAAACTGTTACGTATATAAAACACACCAGTAACAAATAATACATCTATTCGTTTTGTGGTTTGTTGGTAATGATATGCATACAATCTAATTAAAATATAGATCTATATTTCGTTTCGTTTTTTTCATACTTGTGATGGCCTACACTCATGTAGATCTATGTTATAGTGGGAGCTCACGTTCTATGACGTCAGGTATCAAGCACGGGACATTTGACCCCATAACGTCAGTCATTCGATTAACCAATTAGCGACCGCCATGCTTTGTAAAATCTACCTTTGTTTTGTTTTGATTTCTATCCGCTAGTGTTAGTATAGACGTCATTGGCTGGTAATATCTACCCACAGTTCCACACATGAAAGGGTCAAACGGTCGATTCGACAGACCATTTGATTGGCTGACCCCTCATTTCAGGCAGAACACGAGTTAAATAACATGTCCTCCAGATCCAAGAGTAGTAAAGACAGGTAAAAACGAAAATTTGAACTATAAAAAACGAAACGAAATTGGATCTGTGTTTTAATCAGATTGGATATGCATATGACTGAAGAACGGGAAAGGAATAATGAAGTTCGGAATAGAGAAGAAGTTGCTTAGGAATAGAAACATAGAAGTTACTTTGTACATTCTGAATGATATGCAGATGACTGAAAAACGGGAAAGAAATAATTAAGTTCGAATCGAAAAGTTAAAGTTCCTTCTGAAATGATTGTCTTTAACGTGTTTTTTTTTAAGTATAGTATATTAAGGAACAAGGAATCGTTTCTGCTTTCCTTATGTTTTCCTCACAAAAAAAAAACAAAATTTTGTTATGAAAGCTTCTACTTAAGCAGGATGCTTTCCAACGTTAAGCTTACAATTCCCCATACAACAGCGATGTCATTATTCTGCCAATAACACAGATTTAAGTTGAGCCGAATCCCGTTTTTCCTTTGTACCATATTTAATCCATTTAGATTTTCATCTTCTTTGGGAAATTAACGTTTTGTTTTTATATTTTAATGGTATTTCAGATCGATTGAGGCGCTTTGTGTCTCATTTCTTCTTCTATAATTCTTTGGTAATGGGATTTTGTGCCGTTGTTTCGACTCTTATTATCCTGTAATTTGCAAATTTTTTTTAGAAAAAAAAAAGAAATAAAAAAGGGTCGTTCTTAACATCAGTATTTAGTCTAGCCCACACGTTTTAATGAGCTGGGCCTCTTTGATTTGGGTAAAAATAAAAAGTTGAGTTGGGTTGGTCTGGCGAGTTATTTCAATTAGAGATGTTCAAAGACAACTCCACGGGATTAAATTTCTATATAGGGAGACTATTAGAAATGTATTGGTTTATCCACTTTAGTAAAGTTTTAGACATAGATAATGAGAAGAACTTTTATTTATTCCAAGACCAATCTGAATTTGTCGTATATTGGGATATTCACCTTTAGGCAATAAAACTCACTTAAATATTATGTAAAAGTTGTAATTTAGAAATATTCTAAAACCTCACTAAGCTAAAATGATCATTAATCCGTTATAATAATAACGTATTTGTTCCCTTTAACGTTATAATAGCGTTATAATAATAACGTATTTGTTCCCTTGAAGTAGAAACAATGAGCGCTTTCTTGTATAGGTTTAAATAGTAGATCGTATAATATCGACATCCAGAAGCATAAAAACGAAAGAAATTTAATAAAGCGATAATTTTAGATAGATTATTCCATCAGTTCAAGTAATTGTGTCAATTTCTCACCTCGATAGCAAAATTGCTTCTGGGATTATACATTTCTGGGATTGTCTGCCACGTATTGGTAGACGGGCTTAATCTTTCTCCAGTATTCATCCTCGTGATGCCATTGAATCCACCTAACGCATAGATACACCCGCGATACGAAATAACACCAACGCCACTTCTGCGATTTCTCATTGGTGTCAGAAGAGTCCATTGATTGGTTTCTGGATCATAAGCTTCAGCGGAATTCAAACACTCTTGGCCATTAAAACCGCCACAAATATAGAGTTTACCTGAAAAAAAGGACAATTAATTGAAATATTCTATAAACGAATAGAAAAATACCTATGTTGCATTTCCAACCTGTCTGCCTTCAAAATGACTATAATTTTCCCTCAAATGCGTTGACATTTAACGCTTTGGGTTGTTATGTCAGTAATTTTCCATCCATTTATTCTGAACATGATCACGGAGTTAGCCAAATATTTGGGTTATTCTCACACATACCAATCAGAATTTAAATTCATGTATTATTATGTCTTGATTTCTTGAGTCACATGTCGCTTGTTCTTCAACCAATGGGCTAAGTACACTTGACAAAAGACAGATGGTTGTACAGAAAAGACTGTTCATACAATATCATAAGACTTACCTTCTAAGCCTGCAGAACTAGCATCACTTCTTTGATGGTTCATCGGTTGAATAAGACTCCATTGGTTCTTCTTTTTCATATACCTTTCGGCAGTGTTTTGTCGAACATGGCCGTCAAATCCACCCATAGCGTAAATGTGCCCCTTTAATACGGCAACGCTGACATAACACCTATAATATACAATAAACAACTGTGTAGGGCCTACGTGTACGAGAAAACCAATAGGGATAGATGATGAACAACACTGTCGAGATCGCAGTAAATAGGCATTGAACAACACTGTCGAGACCACGGTAAACAGGCGATAAGAGAGAAAGAGAGAGAGAGAAATGGGTTTAACTTCCACTCAACACAAACTAGGTCATTTCGGGACTAACATATGGTTTTTAATTTTATTTCAATAATTCGCTTGCGCGTAGGGGTTTTTAGCAGTGAAAGGTGCCCGGAGGAAACCCACGAGGTTGAGAGGGCGCCCCTATCTCCATACCACATACGTTCACAGCAGGGCTCGAAACCACAGCCGCAAGCCAGAGGTGACCGGCCAGCTAGAGGTCGAAGCGCGGCACTCTAGACCACTAGGCCATCCCAACCCCCAAATAGGCCATAAACAACACTGTCGAGACCGTAGTAAATAGTTGATAAACAACATTAAATAAATGACAAACAATACTGTCATAACAGTGGAAATTGATAATGAAGAACACTGTTAATTACAGCTGTCGTCAATAAATTATAAACAACTGCATTACCATTACAGATGTCAAACGATGACAAACAATACTGGCATAATCATTTCCAAAGTGAAATGAAAATACTTACGTTTAACAACCTAAGCTAATCTAATTGCTCCCCGCACCACCTGTGTCTACGATATCACCCCCGGTGGAAGTGGACGTTAAACTCCAGAAACGAAACGAACGAAAAATTGCTCACGTTTGTCTCTGCGTTTATCTCTTCGCGTCCAAGAAACTGGCTTACAACTTACCGTTTAGCATTCATTGGCGCAACTTCCGTCCATTTCTTGGTTATTGGGTTAAAAGACCGAACACTGTTGAAATATTCCATGCCATCAAAACCACCAATAATATAGATTGTCTGATCCAAAGCTACTGTACCATGATAAGCCCGTGGACCTGTATAAAAGATAGCGTTTGTCCCACAAATTACATATCAATGAAATGAAATGAAGTTTGATGTCATACTTTCATTTAGACGGACATATATTTTGCTCTAAGGTAGAACTAGCCTCCTCACCCGCTTATACTTACCTTGATCCACTGAATCACAGACAATCCATCTATCAGCTCGAGTATCATATGTCTCCATCATATTGGTTGGTGATCCACCGCTCCATCCACCAATTACAAACAGTACCTCATGCGGAACTCGTGGCTTAGCCAAAGGGTTGTTTAGATCAACCTCTTTTTCGTCATCCATATCTAAATCATACAGGAACTTGAGGGTCTCTATAACGATGGGTTTGCATGCCTCGCTTTCCTTGACGTATGGGTGCGATTTAACTTTTTCGACAAAGAACTGGGTAGAAAGCAACCCGAGTCGGATAGTTTTTAAAATCCTCGCCATGTGACATCTTCGCCTTTCGGGGTCGAAATCAATCCACCTTAAAACAGCATCAAACACCAACTCTTCGTTTTTCACGTTCAGATCATCCGAAGACAAAATTTCACTGACTTCATCGACATCTAATTGCAAGAACTCATTGCTTACGAGATAAATGGTGGTAAAGTTCTGCAACAGATATCTCAGAGCTGTTCTTTCCAAACTGTGGCAAAAATAAGCTCGTGAAAAGTTACGGATACCGATGCAATTTTCCGCTACGAGTTGATTGCACAAGAAGTCACAACAAGCTTTGATAAGGCCAATAATGTGGAACTGGTCCGCGGCAGGAAGAAGTAGTTCTACGTTCTCGGAGTTTATCTTAATGTCGCGAGTGTACGCGTATTCGATCAATTCTTTCATAATATCGGGAGATACCCCTGGAATGATGACCTCTCTTTTGTTGGTATCGAACATCTGATTCGTAAATAAGGCTCTAAAATACGGACTACACGCTGACATAATATTGCGATGTATTGGAAACGTTTGGTCGTCGACTCTTATAACGGCATCGCAGAGCTCGCCTGTTCTTCGAAGCTCTGCTAAAACGTTACAAGCTTGCATACTAAACTTTTTCTGCATGACCCCACCATCATTTACATCGTCCGTGTCCATATCCAACTCACTGTTGCTTCTTTCTGTCATTCTGATTAGCTATTTTTGACCAAACCACACCCTTCCATATACAATAGAAATGACGTCGCTTGTATTGATTGACGTCATAATATAGATAACGTCATATTTAATAATAATAATTATCTATTTCTATGAATAAAACATTTAGCTATGTCATCTAATTAAGTGAGAAGTGGTATCGGCTGTTATTGTAAGCATGATTTGTCTCATTATATTTATAATAGTATGGACTTAGATTACCAAAGTTACTTGGTAAAAAGTCACCAGCCAAGACCGAATTCTTCTTTCACTATTATATCAGATCTAAGGCAGAGTAAGGCAGTAGCTTATTAACAAGGATCTCGGTTTTCACCAAGAAAGCTCCCCGTAATTTCCCAGTTCGGTTTTTCTTTCGGTGCTGCTAGACAGAGGACCTGGCCAGAAAAGGCTCCTAGTCGTTCGGTGGTACGAAAACCCGAGATCCTGTGTGCACCTCTGCGTGTGCGTAAAAGATCCCTTGTCAGTTAGAATTCAAAGGTGGTGTTACAGGCTTACGTGCCAGGCACCCCCCCCCCTCCGCCCCACCTCATCCCACACTCACCCCCACACTCACCTCACACTCACCCCACACTAACTTTTGGGTAATCTGAGTTCGGTGAGCTTTGATTTGTTGCGGTCACGAATGGCTGGTTCCGGTTCACAAGAAAAGAACAGAAGAGAGCACGTGATTGGCAATTGGACTTCACGGGGTAAAATGCCTTAATTAAATTGTCTTATTAAAAGCCCACGAGGGAAGTTCCACGCATTTATTGCATTAATTCTTGAATTTATCAATTAAAGGGAGGTAATCACAAAACCTATTGGGTGCAGACCACTATTAACTTTCACAATCTATACAATATTATGTAGAAACTACCCTACCACGCCCCCACACACACCCCCACCCCCACCAACCACACCCACGCCTCCCACCTTCATTCTGTTCTCCCCTTTTGTATATGTCAATTGTTGTACTAAGATGGAAGCAGGGGGTGGGGGTTCATATTTTCTGCCAGATTTTATGGGCGAATAGCTACATGTTACTATTCTACTTCAAGTTGTGTATCTTAAATTTACAGTGGTGAACTTCACACAAACATTGGAGGAAAGACACGGCCATTCATTTGTTGCTATGGCTGTAGTGAAAAGCGAGTTGGAGTCGGGTAACAAGGCCAGTAACGTTGATGCCGCCCTGTCTCCAAACAAAAAGAGAGTTATTTCCCTTCCCATACCCGAACAACTTGAACAAAAAACTGGTCGTCTTGATGTCAGGGAACTATGAATGTGTAGCACTGAAGAATATACTTTGTATTATTTGTCTGCGATACTACACTCGATAGAAGCGGACATTACACCCCACGAACGAAAGAACCGTGTATTATGAAGTACCGTTTATATGTATCATCACTGTGGGTTGTAAAGTATCATAAAGCAGTTGTTAACTAAGATAAAATCAAATTTGAGTAATTTGATTGGACAATATTAGATTAATTTTAGTTCTTAGCCAATCAAAATTGAAGTATCTACTAAAATTTGGATTTTATCTTTAGTTAAAATTTCGTGAAACAGGGCCCGGGGGGGGGGGAGAGGCGGTGTCCCTTTTTTATCAATCACATGGAATATAGGGTCCATGTCCAAACGTGTTAAAAATAAATGTAACTATACCAAAAAAATAAAGAATTATTAGCAACAAAATCTTTTCATTAAAGTGGCAAAGAAATTTAGACGCCTGTGATCGGGTGGTCATTAAAAAGTTAATGAAATAGGATTATTACAACCTAGACAGATTTATCGATTCAGTCGTTAAGATGACAAGTAGGGGATGAATTGAAGGACAATATTTTCCTCTTGATTTGTTTGTTATGAGCTTATAAAAGGAGACGGTAATCCTAAGGAATTATGCTGTCTGGCTGGAATTTATCATACATATTTGAATTATGTAGCCCTCTAACTTTTACACTGAAATTCAAAGTATATAATTATGTACTACTGAAAGCGATTATTTGTCCAACCACATCGAATCCTTCAAATATTTGACAATAACAAAATACATGGGTTGTTTAAGTCATAAATTTCACCACGAAAAAAAAAAAAAAAACCCTCTTTCGAACTTATATTTTTTAAGATTTTTATTTCAAGCGTCTGTTGACTTCTTCTCTAAAAAGTTATATAAACGAACCCTATTGAAGTCGGGATTCACGGTGGCTAAGTGGATAAGGCGCTGGTTCGCTAGCCTGGAGGTCGGGTGTTCGATCCCTGCATTGGCCAAGAAAGTTCATCTCGATTTTCCGGCGTGATTTCACCTTGTCAGTGATGCAGAAGGAGGGCCTAACAAATACAGCTGCCTAGTCGTTCGGATGGGACGAAAAACCGAGGTCCCGTGTACATATTGGAGTGCACGTAAAAGATCCCTTGGCAGTTGGAATTCGATATAAGAGTAGGCCGTAGCGCCGCTGCCCGGGCAAAATTTCCATCGTAGCACTTTGTATGGCGTATGCCCGTCTTCCATTAGCCCAGGTTAGGTGCAAAAGAGTAGGACGTTAAACCCCATTTCATTTCCTATCATTTATTTCTATTGAAGCCCTGATTCATAAACTATTTTGTTATTGCACTAGTTATCGAAGCTGTGTAAGTTTGTTTTAAAATTGCTAAATTTATTTGCTACCCAGGAGCAAAAACTATAGCCCCATCTTGAATTTTCGAGTGTGTGTACCTTTAAACTGCCGTTTCGGCAACTTTACTACCACTTCATCGCTCCATTTCTAAAAGTTCTAAAATATAAGCTAGAAAACTCTGTGTTTGATCACGATCGCCCACACTCGCTGTCAACATGTCCACCAATTTTAATTAGTGCCACCTTTCACCTTAAATCCTTACATTGACTTGAAACATGCCGCAGTATTAAAGGTTATATCGAAATAAAAAAAATAACACACAATTCATGGGAAAAAAGACTTTTCAATTAAATTATTTTTTTTTTAATTTTTACCAAGATCGTTAAATGTTTTCACAAAATAAATCTGACAATTGACAAAGACCTTTTGTGTAATTTGAATTATCAGTCAGGTCATTTTTTTTACATAAAAATGACAAAAATTGAAGATATAGAAAAAGTTATAGACGACATTATTCATGTTGATAAACACCATGTTGTATTTAGAACCAATTAGTAACTACAGGATGACGGTACTACACACAAAACAATCGATAAAAGAAACCCGCGGACAAGTCACATATATATATATTATATATATACAGATAAAAATAATGCCATCGGTCATGATGGTGATCGTATACTGAATGGCAATTTTTGACAGCGAATGTCTATTACATATGTTTTTAAAGGGACAATAACATTCTTGCTGGCTTGGTAGCTCCAGAAAATAAACAATACTCTTATTCTAAGTACTAGATGTTTAGGTGTCCTACCTGTTGTGTAAATTATCCATTACAACCTATTTTACTTGTCCAGAGGGTTCGAAAATATTTTAAGATCCAAGTCCCATTTGAAAAGGTTTACGTTAGACTTTTCAAATCAATTGGTTGAATTTTTCCAATTTTTCAAAATAGGTATGTTAAGATGAAATTTATATCATCATTTAATTGGAATTTTCTAAAATAATACGATTTGTTGACCAGAATGAAGATTGGGACAAGAGTGTTATTGGGGCTTTAAAGGAGCTAAATCGCCAACATTTGGGATCTAGGAATTGACACAAGTGGGTCGCAACGCATATAATACTGTAATATGAATGTATATAAACTGATTTACATTCAATGATTTCCGGTTTTACTGTAATTACAAATCAATTATGCTCGGCGAAATAAGCCATCAGTCTCAATAGAATGCAAATTAATAGCGTCATGTTATACCAGTCTACATACGCCGTTTGATTTGGTGCAATGTTTTTAGCCTCGTTCCTCGAGTCTCTTGCTGTAACTGGGACCGAAACGCATTATGGTACACGATTCGTGTATCAATGGTAATTTTTATTTTGTCTTAAATATTGGATATCAGATGCTCATCTTTTCCCGATTAGATCACAGCATCAATGTTGAATTAAATTGACAAATAATTCGTGATTTCAATGTTGAAGATTTTCGATGCTATTGAGTTAGATACTTAAACTAATTTTGAAACTAATCATAATGCCTATCATCCATGCAAATCACGAGTTCGAGTGGAATCGCCTGACTAATCTTAATTTGGCAGTCACTACCATACAGAGAACCATATTCCAAAATGACAGTTAAATCCAATATATTTTATTACGAAGATGTACGTTGCATCTAACAGACACGCCCATTTTTTTTCATTAACTCTCATTTTGTTACAGTAAAGAATATAGCAAAGCGTTGGGATGGGTTGAATTAAACACTTCAAAATTATATAATTTTTTCAAAATTACTCAGGTTCGTACCACCGAGAGTCGAAAAATGCTTCGAGAGTCGAAAAATGCTTTAGAATTATCCGATAGTGTTACATATTGTTTCCCTTCCATGATAAGGAATTGAAATGAATTGGTGTTAAACGCCCTACTTTTCTGCCCCGAACCAGCGAATGAAGATGGACAGAAACCGTTTAGAAAACTATGCGGCAAAGTTTGCACCAGACAACGGCGCTACGACTCACTCTTGTTTCGAATTCCAACTGTTATAAAGGGATCTTTTACATGCACGCCAATGAGTACACGGGACCCCAGTGTTTCGTCCCACCCAAACGACACTAAGACACTGTCCTTGTCATATCCCCCGTCACGCATCCCTGAAGAAAAGGTGAAATAGAAAAATGGTTCCAATTAATATTGACTCAAATAATCCATATAAAGTATGGCTATTAATTCATGAGTCTCAGATAATCCCGCAGTTATGTGCTGGATTTTACTTCTTGTTTTCGTTTAATATTTTTATAACGAATATATTTTTACAGAATAATGGTCTGACTAAATTCTATCCAGTTATATGGGTTGCGCCATTGTTCTACATCTGCTTGTTAATGATGACAAAACAGGTGTCGGTTAATGACGTCTGCTTTGTTTTTTGACTTTCGTTGAAATTCGATAATGGTGGCTAGCTTTATTAGTTATCGTAAACAATGGGCCACCTATTAGATTTCACCCCTAAACCGGCGACATTGTTTTTGAAAGAGATTAATACCGGATTCTGAACAGGTAAAAAACGAAACACGATCTTTTACTGCCAATCAAACGGTGTCGCCTTGACAACACTGGTACTATTTTCTTCGACAGGCACGACATATTGATGGGCGGAGGCATTTTGACATGACAAGGTGTAACTTGACTTGTTGTTTGTCTGTGAATTAGTGACAAATTTAAATGTCAAAAAGGAAAAATCCAAAATGGTACATGCAGTTAAATAGATTTAATCATCATTATTTAAAATACACATGCCATAAAAAACAAACTTCTGGTAAATGACATTGGCCAACCATTAAAGTGTCATGGTATAATGGCAAGCTATTTTAAAAGCTGGGAGTGTGAAATCGTGTTTATCTTTTCTTATATTTAAAAATGAAATACAATGGCGTTTTTTATTTACTTCCTATATTAAGCACCAAATGGGCAAATGAAATGGAATGTTGCTGTACTTTTCTGATCTGACTGGGCTATTAGAGACTTTTGGCAAGTGGAATTTTCCGCATCCGTATCACGTATCCGTATCGCCACGTGATAGTTTTAGGTAGTTTTAGAGTTTTGGCAGATTTTCGCGGCGTGTACATATGGGTAACTGGGCTAGCTTAGTTCTATTTACAGCATGGTGTCAGTTATCTACCAAGATCTTCAGTACTAGTCAAGTGTCTACTATAACACACCATTTCAGCGTCTAAATGTAGCAAAAGTATGATAAAAAGACGACGATGTTATATGGACCTTTTCCGTATGAAAGCTGTTCGATACGTGCTGCCGTATCCGTGTGCCATATCACGTATGAGAAATACACGAGCATTGTTGACGTCACACACAAAATCGATACGGATACGCGATACGGACCAGAAATTTACGCTTGCCAAAAGTCTCTATTGAAGACGACCGTATGCCGTATAGTGTCTTATGGGTAAATTTGGCCGGATAACGGCGCATGGGCCTACTCTTGCTTTTAATTCCAACTTTCAATGGTTCTGTTATGTGCATAAGAAAGTGAACATGGGGCCGTTTTTTGTCCCACCCGAATAACTAGATGTCTTCCTCCGCCCTGCACCATCTTACAAGCAGTGACGCCAGGTTTCGCATCACTCTTGGAACAAGTAAACAAAGTTTTTTTCTGTTTCAAATGAAAATCAAACACGAAAAAAGGGAACATGTTTATTTTTAAAAATCGATCAATGTGAAGGGCAACCTTTTCGAGGAATATTCTTGATCTCGGATGGAAAAGTTTAAGGGTGGTGGTGCGGGGGGAATCATACGCCATCGATCTCCAAATTCAAAGGTATTATATATTATGGGTCATTTATTTCATAGTATCCATGGAATTGTAGAAATGCCGAGAAAGCATTCTAATGGAATCAGGTTTAACGTCCTACAGGGTCGGATATGAGGCCATTTTTCCCGGACAGCGGCGTTGCGGCATGTTCTTACATCGAATTACCACTGCTAATGTGTACACGGAACCTCTGTTTTTACTCCCATCCGAACGACTAGACAGCTATCCTTGTCAGGTCCTCCGCCCTGTACCACTAACAAGGGTGCGCGACGCCGGAAACCCGATGAATTGTCTCGGCCAACACCGTGATTGAACCTACGACCTCCAAACTAGCGACCCAGCGTCTTTCTCACTTAGCCACCGTGGCTCCAACATTCTAATGAATTGTTTGTTTTAAGGCATGTCTGTCATTTTATCCTATATTACAGACAATTTTATTGTCATGTTGTCAAATAAAGCCCACAGAGTTAGGTTCTGTTACCCTGAATTCGAAGGATCGCCATGGCGTTCGGCGGATGCAGCTGCCGTCCAGGGAACATAATATCTTCACCTACATTGAACAAATACATAATATAGTAAAGTTTAAAACGGTAAGTTTGTCCCAAAACTGTAACTGTTAGTCAGAAACTATATCATGCAGGTCACTATGTATCACAAAGTATATTATGGAGGTTACTGGTTGTCACACGATATGTCACACGACATGTCACACTATATGCCACACGAGAAAATAACACGAGAATAAGAAAAATAGAGACGAGGTATTTCTGTCCTGGGAATTTTCTGAAGTCCTTCTTCTTCAGCATAACCGAAGTCGAGGACTTTATATTGCTTAATAAACTGTCTATGTTTTCATTTGCGTAAAATAAGAATATCACAGAATTCCAGTAAGAAAAACTTTATAGGAGGTTTTCTTATGGCAACAAAGCCTATCCTGGGAGATTAACCTGTTACAGGTTTAAAGAAGAAATTTTTTCAGAAGAATAACCCCAAATTCTCTTGTATTCAAAGCCACCCTGACTTTCAGACTGCAAGTTATTCCGGGAATAGAATATACCCCAAAGATCAATGAGATTTACTCTTATAGGTTTATAAGGCGGTATAACGTATAGTATGAAGGTAAGTGCTATGGGGGTAACAGGTTGTGCAAAGAATATTATCATTAAGTATAGAATGGTTGCCACAAAGTATAGTATGGAGGTAACTGGTTGTCACAAAGTACAGTATAAAGGTAACTGGTTGTCACAAAGTATAGATTGGAGGTAACTGGTTGTACAGGGCATATTATGGAAGTAACTGGTTGTAACAAAGTATAGTGTGGAGGTAACTGATATCACAAAGTAAATTATATGGAGGTAACTGATATCATTAAGTGTAGTATGGTTGTCACAAAGTATAGTATGGAGGTAACTGGTCGTACAAGGCATAATATTATGGAGGTAACTGGTTGTCACAAAGTATAGTATGGAGGTAACTGGTTGGTACAAAGTATAGTATAGTGGTAACTGGTTGGCACAAAGTATAGTATTGTGGTAACTGGTTGGCAGAACGTATAGTATGGTGGTACTGGTTGGCATAATGTATAGTATTGTGGTAACTGGTTGTCACAAAGTATAGTATGGTGGTAACTGGTTGGCATAACGTATAGTATGGTGGTAACTGGTTGGCATAATGTATAGTATTGTGGTAACTGGTTGTCACAAAGTGTAGTATTGTGGTAACTGGTTGGCATAACGTATAGTATGGTGGTAACTGGTTGGCATAACGTATAGTATGGTGGTAACAGGTTGGCATAACGTATAGTATTGTGGTAACTGGTTGTCACAAAGTATAGTATTGTGGTAACTGGTTGGCAGAACGTATAGTATGGTGGTAACTGGTTGGCATAACGTATAATATGGTGATAAATGATATCACAAAGTATACATAGTATCGAGGTAATTGGATACCACAAAAGAAAGAAAGAAAGTACAGCAATCGGATTTTAATTTTACTGTCGTTTTTGGCTAATAATACGAAATCAACAGTAAATACCTGCACTCTGGCTGCATATGCGGTTCAAATGGTTTACGTAAGCTTATGTGCAAAACAAAATCTAATTCATCAAATGTAGCTTTCCATATTTTTTTTTTTGGGGGGGGGGGTTAAAAGATTCCCAAATTCAAGTTTATTTCAATGTACCTGGATAGCCACGTCCAATACTTGCATAAGTTAAAATGATCGTCGTACAACTGACGAGTGGCATTCCTTAGTAACGTACGTTATGAGAATCAATTATTCAGACAGAGAATTTTGTCTCATTTTCTATAAAAAAAATCAAAACTGACCAATTGTAATCCCAAATTTAGGGTCGACCAGACGTTAATAGAACTAACTAACTCATGGACGTTTATTTTCTGTTTTCGCCAATTCACCCGTGGTCGACTGATGACCTCTACAGGTCAAATCATAATGGTAAAATAACCAATGAAATTTAATAAAACCCACTGGGAGGTTTAATCTTTCTCCTATAATTATATGTTGAGTTAATGTCGTGACACTCGCGAGACAACATGGAGATGTTCAATACGAGAAAACAGAGAAAATGGTCACATTATGGCCGTTTAATGAGGCGAAAAATTGTGGTCATTTGTCGTCAATGGTCAGTAAGAAAGAACTCCTTTGTTAGGACATTTGGATTTTCTACACGACTGGACACAGCATGATCTTAATACTTTGCAGTCAGCCACAAGAAAGACAGATTATAAAACGAATCGGGTTCAATATGGTCAATAGGCCGATTAACAGTAAGGTTTACAAGAGAATGTTCAATAATAGATACCGTATGTATTCTCCATAGTAAGATGTTTCTTTCGGGCAACTTTATTGTTATATTTTCTCATACCGTCGGGTAGTGAAACTTTATTTGTAAATTCATTACTGTTCTCCCTTTTCCAACAATGAACGATCTCGCCAAGTTTTAAAACTATTGACAAATAGGATCTGTATTGTGCTCACAAGATTTTATAAATTGGTACCTAAAAGGGGAGGGGTGGGAGCGGACGGTAGCTCAGTAAATCGCTACCTATTTTCCTTGCCATTACAGAAGAGTATCGCCAGTTGTTTTTTGTTGTTTTTTAACGCGATTTGTGAAGATATGTATTCTAGATTTCCTTATAACCAAGTGAAAAATCCCTGAAAATTTGAAAACTGTGATCTGTACTTTTGCTTTTTATAAGCTCAAATTGAATAACAAAGTCATCCACAAGGCTGGCATTTTCCATATAAAATCATTGCAAAAGTAGTTACCTGGAATTAATAGATGTTGTGTAGACGTTGTCTTGGTCTTGATTTTCTAATCATTTGAAGCATCTCGTGATCTAGTTATTGCCCTTGTCACCAATACATTGAGATTTTCATTTTTAAATTGTTTTTTTTTTTTTTTTTGAAAACTCGATCGAAATTGAGAAGAGTTGCCCCTGCAAATGAAAACTTACAACGGCTCGTTACTTTAATTTAAAACTTGCTGGGATTGGTCGATAAGTACTTGTTCGGGTGCATTCATAAAATGTTAAATACGTAAAATTAAAATGTCGTTACTGTTTAATCTTTTAGATAGCGGCATAACTCATATTATCAACTCTATTAACTTTTTCTAATAAAGTGAAACAAAACAGCGAATTTTATCTGATATATGCAGAAAATGTAATGAGCTGCGATAAATATGCTAAAAAGTAGATACGATGTATTCCTGAATGTTTCTTTCTCGTGAACGTTTACAGATGAGATGGTTAAGTTGAATTTGTTGGGTGGAGAGTGGATCTATTTCAATTTGTAAAAGGTGTTTTAAAGAGCGAGTAAGCACTTGACACAGGTGATTAGCATATGCCACAATGGCGTATGGTGTCTACTTACATGTATTTAATTTCCCGCCCATCTGAAGTACAGAAAGGATGTCTGAAGGAGCGAATATATGGCAAATTAGGATGCAATCGTTGTGCATTGTACTAGTTTTACTACCTAAAACGCACGTTACGCGTTGGTATATGCAATCGTGATTACGTATGGGTGTGCGTTTGTGTGTTGAGGGTGTGCGGGGGTGGGGGGCGTGTGGCTCACTCGCGCATTATAGATCATATGGCCACAGAACACTAATTATTGCCCCATTGACTTTAATGTTAATTCTCGTCTCTTAGACCGGCTGTAACTTTTTCCCAAATATTCGTTGGGAAAAACGCTTTCTGCCACAGATGGAGCAACATGTGGCAGACTCTTGCCCAAAAGCATGTATGAGGTTCTTCATGAAAAACTTGAGATAGACAAGCTGGAAGTAGAGACAGCTAACCTTGCAATTTTCGGCCCTCCCTTTCAACGTAACCAACTTCACAACTCTTGTATCCTTCCGCCTCAAAATCATGAATATTCACCAAAACCTGGCAGAAAATGTATTTTCAAACCCTTTTCTTCGATTCTACACCAAAAATTCAACAAAAATCGCCATGCAAAAGGGGGGAAAAGGGAAAGGGAGAGAAGGACTAAAAATAACTTTCGCCCTTGTTTCGTGACTGCCCATGAATATTTGGTGATCTGTGTCCATATAATATGTCTGTTATCTGTGCAAATCATGGGTTAGATCCCCTTTTTGTAAATTACAAAGAGTAGGTTCGTTTGCTTATTTTCCGGGTTCTCCGATTTCCTTCCACAGATCAAGTTCTAGTCACACCTCCTCGCAATAAATGTTTTGAAATAAAATTTTGCCCCCCTCCTTCCTGCGTATCTCCCTCCGGACAATGTCTCCACCAATGCAGCTTCCAACCAAATCTCTAATTTTGCGCCTTTTGTGGGTTGAGCCAAAGGGCACCTACCACCCCTCTCCCAACCGTCTGCACACCACTGCTCGAAAGAGCACTAAATTGAGATCATTTATCATCGGATGTAATTTATTGTTATGATATACAGTTATTGTTTCATTATGACTCTTGTTACAAACTTTCACTCAGTGTCGAGAAGTTGAAGTGGGTGTTTTTTAGTCCTTTGGTGACGTCTGTCACTTTTATGGCAGTCACGAGGGTAATTTGCTTGAATGTTTTCGGTACTCGAGTGTGTTTTATATCTGTTAATGTCGCCAGTTTATCAAATGAGGAGAACTATGCTAACATAGGCCTCTTGATGCTACCATTGACCGTGTACATCATACCGGCGAATCTCCATGTACGGCTGATTTTAACAAAGTTGTAGATCTTACCACTTCCTCAAATTGGTTGCTGCGACAGTCGAACGGTAAAGTGGGCATGTTCGCCAATAGAATCTCCCACCCTAGCATTTTCGTTGATAAGCATGTTTTTTATATGGCAGCTTAAAGGGAAAATACAGCCGTTGCATATTCTTTATCTTTTATTCAATGTCTTGTATTACAAAAGTTTTCACAATACAGAACCCTATAAGTGCAACAATTACTTTGCTGTGAATTAACGAATAGGGACGTTATCAGGTAACTACATGTCTGTCGCTGTTTATAAACGATGTTATGTACGTGTTTTGAAATTTCTTAATCACACATAACACGATTTGTACATCGGGTTAGGAGTGTTGGAACTATTTCAATACTACGCAATACATAACAATATACAGAATCTGTAACTGCTGGACGTACCCTTTAAACTGTTGGAAATTCCAAAATACGTTTCAACAATAGGATGCATTTAAATCTCAATTTAGGCATTGCATACTCGGAGCGAACTTGTAAGGCCATTTGTTGTGGTTATTGTCCAATTTAACAGATTAGATTCCTACACGTGTGTACAGGAAAACTAAGTTTGTCGTCTCTAATGTTTCGCCATGTTGGAACATGTCTGTCTGTTGTGAATAAAGACGACATGCATACAGATGATTAATGAAGTATCTAATGGAAGACGATGTTTTGATCCCCCAGCGGAAATAATATTTCACCAGCAGACGTTTGGTCATCTTTATGATCACATGACACGTTATAACCGTCTGCCACTGAAAACCCAGGCAGGCTGCTATATATATATTTATTGTCTTGAAGGCAAGAAAAAATGGCGATATTAAAATGAGCATGGCTAATTTCAACCAGCAGACGTCATGCAGTTTGTTCAGACGTCCAAACAGCGGCGTTACGGCCTGCTCTTCGTTGAATTCCTACTTCCGGGGTTTCCATTGTGCGTCAGTAACGGGTACACAGGACGTCTTATTTCGTCTTGACTAGGGGAAATCTAGAAAATTCCGAGGAATGTTTTCGACGGACACCGGGAACGAACCATAGCGGTAAGCAGGTAACTCCAGGTAACATTGTATGGCTATTCTCGTCTTTATTAGACCAGTCGGTGCAGAGCAAGACGTTAGTATGGGACGAAAAACTGAGGTCCGGTGTACACATTGGGAATTTGACGTAATTAAGAGTAGACCTTAGCACCGCGCTGTCCGAGTAAATCTTCTGTCATAGCACACTGTCCGACGTATGCCCGTCACTGTATGACGGAACATCACTCGACTCAGGTTAAATATGTTATCATTGAACTCAATTCTATGTAGAAGGAATCCTAATATTGACCCGGCGTGTCCTCTGTGTAAATTAGATGCTGAGACCCTTTATTATTTTCTGTTCAAATGTCCAAAATTGAGCAATATACGATATCTGTATATTCCAGATACGTTATATAAACACTCGGTGTGTTCAACGGCACTAATCGCAATCTGCACGTCAATTGACATCATATTATTAAAATCTGTATCCCAGTATATTAATGTCGCATTATCGCATCGAAGATTAGAAATGTAAAGAAATGAATTGTTATGATCAAAAATTGTAAAATTTATCTGCACTTGCTGTCACTCACCTCTTTAAAGTGTTTGTTAAAATTGTACTTTAGGTCTATGACCTTATTACTGAAATAAACATATATTATTATTATTATTATATGCCCGTCTTCACTAGCCCAACTGTTTTGCCGATCGGGCATATTGCACGAACGAATTGTTTCATTACATAATTTTATTACAATTATTAAAATAGGGGTTGACTGAAATTTTATTACAATAGGGGTTATACCATGTAACCCCTGTTGTAATATCAACCCGTATTGTAACAATAGTGGTTGACATTCCTTTTTAATAATTTCTCCAAACTCGTTAACGGCTTTTAATGATGTTTTCGGTTGTGTTGTTTTGAAATATATACCATATGCAGTATTAACGCATACGATCACTCCTATACTTGAGATGTCGATTTTTTTTTTGTATGGTAAAATGCATTAATTGCATTTATTACAATAGGGGTTAATTGAACTTTTATTACAATTATTACATTTATTACAATAGGGGTTGATATTACAATAGGGGTTGTAACATAGCACCATGTAGTCGAGTTTGTCTTGGGTTTTTCCCCGTAGAAAATCATTAAAATGCAATCCCGCTCCTTTCCCAAATCTGTGCATGTGACATACATTTCAATAGTTACCAAGAAACAAGGTTTCGGGGTGATCAAAGTTCTTTGTTTTGTTCACTGCCCCCAGTTTTGATAACTTATTTATAAAATCAAATAACAATCCCCAAGAAAAAAAAAATGATCGCAAAATTAGAGACTTGCTCATACATCCGCCACCTGGACATTTATTCACAGTTAATTTACTTCTGTCTTGAAACCTACGTAAAATAGCTTGCCTGGTAACCATAGTTTTTTTTATTAATGACAATTTGATATATCTACTGCTAATATATCAAATATAATTTATAAGATAAACATACATAAAGTCCCCTTAAAATGATATCCAGCTCGCGGGCGTCCACATTCTAATCAAATCAATCGGACTAGGCGAGCGTAAAATTGTATCCGGCGATGGAAGCACAGACCACGGTTGTTGAAATTAAATTATCTGGCATATTATTACTGATAATTAAAGATTGTAGGCATGATGTTCACTTTTATCTGACAATTTTCTTCCAGGATTCCTGACAAACTGTATATTAGACGAGTATTTTATGTGACATTTACTATCTGCTATCAATTGATCAGTGGTAGCATGGATAATATGACTTCAAGAAATGTTTCCGGGATAATGTATCAATATTGAATATTTGTCACCATAATAGCATATTGAGCAATTGCAGTTCACGGGGAAGAGAGGGGGGATGTCTGTTTCTCCTACTTCTCACATCAAATATCCAAGTGGTCCAGCATTGACTTTAATGCATTGGAACTTTTTGCTATTTCTAACGTCCAGCATGTTTAGATGCCCATATGTTAATAGGGTCGTAGATGAACTCCACTGAAATTCAGGGGGTCCGCATCAATAAATTCACAGAGTTATTGCCCATACCATCGTAGCCTTGTAGTCGCTTGACAGTGCTTGATGTTTATTTTCTATACATGCTAGGACTGTTTGACTAGTCTGTCTTAAAGATAAAGTCCCTTGAAATATATCGAAATCTTTTAATCGCTCTACGTGTTCAGAATTTTAAAGTGGATAAATAAAAGAGACACAGACACTGTTTTCAGTTATTATGGGACCAACCTTTCGAAGAGGTAGACATGGTATCCTCTTCGAAACGTTGATCCCATAACAACTGACGATGAAAACAGTGTTTGTGTCTCATTTATTTATCCACTTTAACATTTATCTATTGAAGAACACTTCCGTATCGGATTTCTCGATCCATTATTTTAACAACATCCCTGTTGGACGCAGATTCTACACAAGTTTTACATTGTTCAGAATTTGGGAGATATTGTTTTGAAACTTGTTTTTTGAAACTTGTTTTGATTTTTCCAACAAGGCGAAACAAAATTGTACCCTAATTTTAACTTTTAGAAATGTTGCTGGAATAAATCAAATGCCTGCTTGCACCAAAAAGTTATTTCTTAAACTAGCCTATCTATATAGAATAAACAATTCCTTGTTAGAGATTTGACATCCTGCTTGAATTAGTATCGTTTTGTAATTAATGTCGTCACAGAAGACGACCGCGAAGAAGAAGAGCTGATTTAATGTTGAATGGTAATTTTAAGCCTTTGTTTGAGATGTGCTGGGATTTAATGTCATGCCATGGGCGCATTATTATAGGAGAGAGAAATGGACGAACGTGAATTCTGTCGGTTGACTAAAGAGATATATAGAAGCGAGCTTAATGGAGGTTGTTTGATGTTGGGATCACCTCATTACGGACGGCCATTTTTCAAGTCGAAGATAATTGGAGTGCGTCTTTTTTTCCTGCCGTTGTGTACGGTCAGATAGGTTGACATTAGCAGAACTTTGACTGTCATTAATGAAGTGATCAGAAGATGAAAGCCATGTTGAAATAACACGAATCACCTTTAGCTAAATAACCTTATAATACGTTTATATATGTCATTTAAAATTCCCACTCTGGTTTCCATTGCTGTGGGGCTAGTGCCTGTGTAAAAACTCCATTATCTTCGACATAATAGTTGTTAAATGATTTGAGAGGTGGAGAACTTCGATTTTGTCGGTGTATATTCGGATACAGACGATAGCACCATAAAAAAAAGGTTGCCATCCATCACAACCAGATCAGCTTCTGTCTTATGAGAAAATCCAATCCTTACTAAGCAATGATTTATTTTTTCCCATGCTAACCCAGTTTGTTTGACCCACTTTATAGTGAAGACTTAACAGGCACTGATTATTCTGGCGAAAAATGGACATCGTCGGAACTATCTATCTAGACTCTTTTAGAAATAGCATTGTCGTGACCAAGGAGAAATCTTTGTCCAATATTTGCTTTGGCATTTCTGTTTGATCTCTTGAAAATTTTCAACGAACAAATTCATTAAAGTTTTGCCTTGATATAACTCCAATTTTTTTATGATTTTTAAAAGTCCTCGATTTGCTCCCAACTACAATTCATGGTTACTGCACGATTGACAAGTTCTGCTCTGAATTGAGATGATCAAACGGAACTGCTGTTTTAAAGGGGTACGGGGTGGCAGTATAATCCGTCTTCTGGTGTCGGATTCATATTTTAATGAAAAGGAACCGTTGTATTAAAATATTGAGAAGCTGCATCCAGATTTTAATTTCATTCTAAACTTTACCATTCTTAAATATTATTTTCACTGATTTATATGTAGGCATGTATAATAAAAATACTTCGCCGATTATGTTAAAGAACGGTAACATTTGGTTTATGTATTTTAATGTAAACGAACTAATTTCCACACCAGGCCAAGAGTAATTATAAACAATCAAAAATGACCAACAGTATCGCGACGTCGTGTGGGTTTCAGAAAGGTTATTTATGACGGAAAATCCACCGCTCAGTATGGTTATATATGTGTAACTTATAATTTCAAAATACTATAGTTTAATAAGCTGAAAATTGAGAGACAGGCATGCAATAGACTGTTCAACTATTACAAAATAAGATTTCGCAACCTGTTATTCCAGTCATTGCGGCTCTTACTGCTTTAAATCACAACGAAAGACATGCCGGTTGCTCTTCGAATCGGATCAAATATTCATTTTTTTTTTATTAAATTGAATTTAATTAATTCTTGAATATTTCGATATCATGTTCCAGAAAGAGAAATAAATCTTTTTATCGCCACTTTTCATTATTTCTTCTACGTCGCAACAATTATCCCACAATTTGGACACGTTTTTTCGAAATATAATTTGTATAGACATATTATATGTTAGGCTGGACATGATCCTTCAATGCGCGTGTACCGCACGTGAGATGGAGATTATATCATTATTTTAAATTCATCTAATTAAGCGATGGAAATGATCGCTTGATCGAACTGGCTGTCAAATCGCTTTAAATCAAACGGGTGGATTAAAAATATAATACGGAGACCGCCAATCGCCAAGTTCTGTTAATTAAAATTAATTAATTAAAAATATCAAAATGAAGAAACATCTTTGAGGTTTGAAATGCGAACCGTTGTGGACAGCTGTCTAAAGGCCGACCTAACCAGTAATAAGTTAATATTCCACACAATTATTAACCTCTGATGATTCTTAATCCGACTGGTGCTCGATTTTTCTCTGATCAAAGCTGACAAGCTGGAAAACTAAAAGAAAATATCAGAAATGCTGGAATTAATTCTGAATGACTGTAAAAGCAAAGTTGTCATTTTTAAGAAAATGAAAGACGTGGTTGGATTTGTTTGATCGAATTAATGATAACGATCACAAACAGTTCATTAAATTAATATAAAAACCAGATCATTATGCAGCTTTACGAAAATACTACATGATTAACAAACACGGTACATTTTCATCTATAGAAAGTTTGTATTTTCTGTTTAGCACACTGAATACATTGTCTTTGTACAGTATTCACGTTTCCTTTTTAAAGTAGCTGAAAGGTAATCTTTGGATACTATTAAAACTTTCAATGATATTTGATACGCGAAAGAATGAATATGTATTTAATCAAAAGGCAGAATGTTTCAGATTGAAAGACATCACACTTAAATTTGATTAATACCAATATATTATCGCCATCTCCAATTCAAATCGCGAATCTTTATTGTCTTATAATCGTATGTATTTAGATCCTTGAACATCGAGGCCAAGATGGAATTTACCCTTAGTTGTATGTTTTAATTCTTATAATTATTATTATTTAAAGAAATCTTTTCAACCCTTATATTTGTAATTTAAGGACGACACATATTGGTGAATGGAGTACAACGTCCAGTCAACACAAACTAGGTCATTTATGGACTGGCATATGTCTTTAGCAGTGGCAGGAAACCGGAGGACCCGGGAAAAAAAACGGGGTTTGGACAGGCGACCTTACTCCTTTTCACGTATAAGCGGGGGATCGAAACCCCGCCACTAAACTCAATAGCAGACCTTATGATCTAAAGTGCACGCATTAATCCATCCGCCGCCGACCCCTACTCTGGGGAAGTATCTTCAAATAGAATACAAAAAGTAGTTATATTCAAGATATATTGTGATATTTGAGAGTTAGAACAAATAATGAATCATTTTTTCTTTTTTATGGCGAAGATAATTCAGAGTGGTGTTTTCTTTCTTTCTTTTTTTTTTTACCCCATATTGCCCGAGTTTGCAGGTTTTTATGGCAAAAGACCGTCGCTTTGGTGTTCATAAAACGTTAATGTTGAAATAAAGATATTACGGGTTTTAGTTAGTTAACTCCAGACTCGGTAATCAGTGCTGGATTACTGGTTTCAGGACAATCTAATTCTATCTCATTAAAATTTAATTTGTATTTGATACACAAAAAGGCGGGAACTCGATCCTTTATGGGTCTTGTTGGTTCTCGTATTACGTCATTTATAAGGTAAGGATATCTTAAGATGTCTAACTAATTAAGGAAGAGACATTCAATATCGAAAAATCGTTAGATTAAGATTAAGTTGCGGTTTTTTTATATATTTATGAATCTTAATCAGACACGACATTAAACGGACATTTAACAAAAAAATGTGGGAGTATGTACTATTGTCGTCACCTGTATTTAGCATAGTAACATACCGAAGACCTGTTAACGGTCTACATGTCCCAATTTTTCAGATTCATTTTCCAAATTTGTTGGTAGTTTGCAACGAGTACCCAGACAGAACACCATTGATGGTATTTTATGCAGAGTTGCTAACCCCGTCCGAGAAATGGAATTCTTTTCATATTTGAAGTGGGATTGTTGCGGGATAATTCAGACAGGGTTGTCTTAAGTTTACACATAACATTAACATTAGTTTTAAAGCCAAATAAAGTTACGTTCGACACATTTAAATAATGTCAATCGATGTGACAGCGCCCCTTTAAAATCGGATTGTCAATGGATATTTGTTGTGCATCCCATTACCCCAACCGCCCAAAGAAACATGATAATAAGTAATATAGGGCCATCACCAGGATACGCCACTGTGGATGTTTTTTTAAGCCCAAACGGTATTTCACAGAACCCCTTTATGCTATAATGAAGTAAGGTGTGATTATTATATGCCACCCGGGCATTGACTTGCATCCATAAGGGCCGGTTTTTTTGGCATATCCTGCAATGTATTCATATATCATATCCTGTAGCATCTGGCCTCGCAAATGGAGCTCCGAATTTTCTACGATCGGCCCTGCCTACATCCTTGACTCGAAATTTGACAACCACCACTTAATTTTTTATCTTCGTTATGGAATTAGAAATAATGTTATATATTTGTTTTATGTGGGCGCGTGCAATCAACAATTCGTAAGCACCAATTCACGTGATTCATGGATGCATAATTCAGGAACAAAAGAAATGCCATGCAGGTTTGCTACATCAAAATATTAGATTGATGAATATTGTCACGCACATGTTCAATTGCTTCCATCGCTATTGTTCAAAGTTGTCGCATATTTCTTAGGTTACCGTTCACGCCTGGATCATGACGTAATAGTCACGAATTTCCGGATGAAATAAGATGGCGATAAACCAAACGTGAATAAAACAATAAGAACAACAATTGCTGGTCGTGCAATAGGATTTATTAACCATGTGTCGCACGGCATTGGTCTGTATAAACAGGGTTTGGTATAGTTTTCATGTAGAAAAGTGTCCTATCAATGATCGTATGCTGCTTAGGAACTTAAAAGGACGTTTCCGAAGCCCGTTGGAATTGATTCCCAACCTCGAAGATGGTTCTTTTCTGAATACTATTTTAGATAATTCATAGCACACACAATCCGATGATTTAAGGTCCTTGTCATTTATCAATTTGTGACAACTACCAAGAATGTGAACAGCTCAGTTTGCATATTCCTATAGTCACTGAAAATGGCCGTCTATGGAAGACAGAATTGCTATGGTACCATAGCAGTATCACTGTATGTGAGTGGGAAATTGGAAATGTTTACCGTATGTATAGTTCATTTCAGCATTCATTTAAAAGATGGAATTGGCGTGTGTCATTAGGAACGCTTTGTAAGGGTTACATGCAATGTGAACCTGTGTCCACCTCAACATATTAATTTAGATGCCGAATCAATATACCCGACCCGTGGAGGTTTGGATCCAATGGCACTAGTACCTTTATTGGCCACACGAAGATAGTACAATGACAATAAATTGGGAACAGTTAAACCATATAAATAACATACTCTGTTTTTGTTCTACCTACAACAGTCTATATTCATACTTCAGCTTTCCTATATTATGAAATGAAATCAAAGACAGTGACAGGAGAAAGCTTCGTGCCCTTAGATACACATGTTGGCCTAGATATGCATTTGTCTTTGGCCATGGTAGAGTCAGAAGCCTACCATAGCCTACCACGGGAGTTTCGCCACGGGTGCGGGACATTGGGATCAGTTTTTCGATCCTTGTATATATCTTTTCTTATTATGGACAAATAACATATCATTGGTTTGATGGCAGATGTTATGATATGGTTACGATATTTGATTCTTCTTATTTTCAAATGCAAACATTTTCGCTCAAATCACTCGGAATCGGTACTATATGACATGAATATCTTTTAATCAAACTATATATAAAGTTGCTGAATTTGTTCAAATAATAATAGTTTTACATTTCGTATGATTGTCTGAGAATATGGAACAAAATCACAGACGGCTGAGCAGACGTCAAATAGAACAGTAAAAAATGATGTGCGATAGCGGTTCCTGATATTGGAAAACCATCAATCAGGAATCGGTTAAGCATTCTTCAGCAAGTGACACATTTATTGCTCCTTATTGAAAAAGGTTGAGCATCAAAAATAAAGCCACATTTATCCCTCTGTCCCAGGAGAAAAACACGCCGCGTGTTTATCATTGATTGAATCTTTGACGTTTTTTCTGCTTTAAGAAGCTTTGGCAATCATTTTGGCTGGCCTGATAAAATAAAGCGGTTCTAATTCCCTCTTTCTGTTCGTGTGGTTGGCAGTGCACTGTTATATATAACTGTTGTGGAATAGCAAGGACAGGGCGTCTGAGGTCTAGCCGACGCATTACCCGGGTCATTGATATTTTGTTTGTTTATTCCACTTATCCTGGTCTAAATGCATTTATATGGCACTTTCAGTGATATGAATGTTGTAATTGGTCGACATCAGATCCATCTACCAATCAAAAACCGTAAAACAGAACATTTCTCGAAACCGTTGAAGGAATTTGCTTCCAAACATTTGACTGGCTGTTTAACCAAGCTCAAACGTACTATTATACTAGTGGGTGACAAACCAATAAACAGAGCGAAATAATTATATATAGTATCAAAAAGAATGATGTTCGGGATAATGTGTTATTCTATATTTAAAATGGGTAGTGTACATACCCCGGATAGTGACGCTTGCCCGGTTGGTGTAGAAATGTAGGGTGGTAAACCTTATTTCATTTCTCTGGATAGTTTACATTGTAAACGGTGTCATTCGGGACAACAGTAACAAATTAAAGAATGTTAATAACGCTTTTCTTTTTTTTACAGTGTGCAGCGTGTTCGGTAGATAAGCGACATATTCAATGATGTAATACGCGAAACGTTTTAATTGTTCTGGTTAGAGAAAGTAAACGATAAAGATAAACCACGTTCAACATGGTGTTTTCTCTCAATAGTGCTTGTCATCTCATGATAGTCTTCGCGTTATTTAAATCCAAAGCCTGCGATGTCTCTTAATGATAAGAATCCAATACAGTGGCGTCCATCCGGGTGAGTGTCGAGAAAACCCTTGGTAATATCGACAGTGTGTATGACCGTGCACTGCACAGGCTCGATTTATACTTAAGTAGATGTTAGAAATGTCGCTATCCGGGATAAATTCTCTTAGCTTTTTTCTCCACTATATAGACGGTATACTAAATATACACGAGTCCAAATTTTTCAAAATTAATCGTTGATAAAATAGATACTCGTTGGTAAATGTTGTTGATAAAATTGCCAGTCCATCATAACTTATTGTTATTTTACATTTATGTACGCCTATACATTTACTTACAAAAATGTCAATGTGTAATTTTGTTAATTTTATAACTAAAAAAAATCGCTAAGGAACCGAGACAAGCCGAACACAGATCAAGTCAACGGGCCGAAAAAAAATTCCCATAATTTCCATCGGTTTTTAACAAGATATTACATTCCACCGGACTACCTACAAAATAGTGTAAAGAAAATGAAATGCAATGGTGTTTGTTTAATAGCACGTCTCCCCAACCGGGATATTGCTCCAGATTGATACACCCACCAACAACCACAACACTCGTGCTAGCTGCAAATATTCTTGTCAAGAATTAGTTCAACTGGGAAAATTGAAGTCTACTTAAAGAAAATTTTGAAATCGAAAATTTTGAAATCGAAAACATTTATTCTGGGTTCTCAGTGAACAATATTACCGCGTGTTAAATAATGTTTTAGTGTTTTCAAGCCTTCATGAACTAGAACACAAACGATTTGACAACGAAATTCTGTGAATATTTCGACGTTGAACAATAATAAAACTCTCTATCGCAATATGCGGCGGAGCAATTCTGATAGGAGTCTTTTGTATGGCCCAATTAATAATTGAGAAAAATCCGTAAGGAAGAATGTCATGTTGAATGGACGTAAAATTGATTGGACGCCGGTTGTACAAGTAAATGACATGACCATAATACCTTATATACATGAGAGTCCAGCGACTCCATCAAAATGTTATTAACATCTGTAATAACAATGATTTAATCATTCTGAGACTGGCATGGTATTTATGTTAACCCTTTCGTTGCAATACTCTGCTTTGATGATGTTTCTGCTTATTTACTCAGATTTTTGGATTCCAGGGAATCGTCTTCAGGATTGGTACCGTCTTTTCCGAATAACGAGACATATTCACCTCGCCATCTCTTGCAAGTGTGGGCCGGGGTTAACAAATTAGACTTTATAAACGATAAAGAGGTACAGGCCGAGTCCATTCGAATGTCTTCTAATTCAACATTATTCCATAGAAAAATATATGATAAAAAATTATACTTGCAGTACTATCCGCGTGAATGGCAGCCTCGGCACTTAAAGCCATTACAGAGTTCATAACGAGTCTATTAAAGCCTCTCAAGAAACGCTTAAGCTCAGTATCTTGCGTAATTTTCTATTATAGAAAGTTGCCAATAGAAACAATTTTGTAAGCAATTTTCCGCTCCGCTGATTAATGTGCCTCCTTCAATGGTGACACGTTTTTACTTCCATTCATTGAAACGGTCGTACAATTTCCCTTAAGGGGTTTTATAGTAGTGTTAGAGCTGTTGAGAAATAGAGTTGTTGTTACGCTATGTAAAATCATAAAAATATTGGTCATGTATGTCCCTGTAAAATTTCAAATAAGTTAGCATGAACACTACTGCCGGGGCTTAATCATCCGCTCATTGTTGTGGACACAGTATTTTGCCAACCCCACCGCGTCGTCAATTTATTAATCTTCTATTATTTTTATATTTCGATGTTAATTTTCCCAACCCAAGCGGGAGGTTGGATGTCCGAATGATTAGCGCGTGCGCGCTGCCTCATAAGGTCTGTGATTGAGTCAACTGAGTTGTGTCGATTCCCCTTTTGTACGTTACAGTAATAAGGTCGTCTGTCCAACCACGTGGGTTTTATCCGGGCCCTCCGGTTTCCTGCTACTGCTTAAGACCCAAACGCGCAACCGAGTTCTTGAAATAAAAAAAGTTAACCTAGTGTTAATCCTGAAAAAAAAAACCTATATAGTTTAAGTCGAGTGAACGTTAAACCCCATTCCTCCCCCTAACGCTGCAGATTATCTCTTTCCATCGGGTGCATCTGTGACACGCTGATGTTTAATATTACATTAAAGTCCCGATGCGACCTTTTAAGCAACATAAACCACTTGCAAACTACAATGTTGTGAAAGCTGAATATCTGATTGAAATAGAAAGCTGAATATCTGATTGAAATATCACTCCAATAATGGTTCAATTCTATTCAGGAAAGTCCACCGCCATTTTGCTCTTCACGATAATTTAATGATGGGCTTGTTTTAAATCCAATTGAATCCAAGTCGAACATTGTTTAGCTTTGGTATTTTGATTTTGTATAGCGGGGATTAAACTGCGAGAAATAGCAACAAATGCCAATGGCGCAACGTATATAAATTGTTGTCAAATTTCTGTGTAGTGCAAAGAAAATAGAAAAATGTACGCCCATTTTTTGTTCACAATATGTTTACCACTCTTTCATGATTTTAATACTCCGGTGATTAATTTTCACACTGTCACTTATGACATTCGGGAGACGTCATTCATTAATTCATTAAATGACACCAAACGGTAGAAATTTATTCAGAAAATCTCGGCGAATCTGGAAAATATTAATCTTTGATTTCCGGTCTGCTCCACTATACGATCATGGACGACCATTGTTACACCTGCACAAACCATCGCATCATACAGTTGATCAAAGCAACTCGACTCAACATCAATTTTAAACTGCCTGTCGGCATCTTTGATGTCATGTAAGAATGTATGTAGGTTTAATAAATATAGATAATGTATTGTTGACTTGTCACGATGGTTGATCGTATATATAATACGGTTGATTTTACTTATATTACTATAATACTAAATATAGTTTCATTACTAATGAAAAGTGACTTCGCCGAACTAAATTTGCAGAATCTATTATAATGCAATGCATACAATCAAGTCAATTGATACGACATTTAAAGTCAATGAATATGTAGTTAAAAGTGGAATTCTAAAAAAAAAAGTAATTGAAACAACTTAGATCGATATCAAATTCAAAATAAAATTTCACTGACCTTCTCAGGTCCCACGGTGGCTAAGTGAGTAAGAAGCTGGCTATAGCATCTCCTGTGGGGCGGGCGTTCGATCCCTGCATTGGCGGGAAAGTTCGTCCAGATTTTCCGGCGTGGTTCCCCCATGTCAGTGATGCAGTACGGAGGGTCTGACAAAAACAGCAGCGTAATCGTTCAGATGGGACGGAAAAGCTAGGTACCGGATACACATTTGCGTGCACGTAAAAGACTCTATTGGAAGTTGAAAGTTGATTAAAGAGTAGGCCGTGGTGCCGCTGTCCGGTTAAAACTCCCCTCATAGCATACTGTATGGCGTATACCAGTCTTCATTAGCCCAGTTCGGGGCAGAACGGTGGAACATTGAACCCCGTTTTATTTCACCCCCACCCCCCTGAAAAAAGAATTGACAGTTAGTTCAATATTTTGATGTATAAGATAAGATTATTTCAAGACTTTCAGAAATACCTATGATCAAACAACTGTTACAAATAAAACATAAACTAATCTACATGAACGTTATACTTGTATTTAATTTATTCACTCTGTATCTCCTTCTGAAAGTTCCCTGATAATATAGAAATGCAGACAATTAAATCACAAAATTTTACACAGTAATGTATTATTTCACAAATCAACTCGTATCATTAAGGGCCCGTGTCGGACTCTATATTAATACTACAACATAGCACAGAATATTATTGTTATGTATGTGAGGCGGGGTATATTCAACATTTTTTTTGGACATAGAGATGATTTACTTGACGCCGACGTCCGACAATATGGCAGCTGAGACTGATATCTATTTTTTTATATCTCAACTTATATAATGAACGGGTGACACAAGTATTACCGTCTCTTATATCAATCTCACATTTTCATATAAAATTAATTTTTTGATATTTATTTTTCAAATTGGATGATTTATTCATTTTATGAATCAATGTGTTGTTATTTGGTTTTTTTTCCTCATTTTACTTCACCCTTGATGAAGAGACAGTAATTTTAGTCAAATCCGAACGAGTATAATAACAGGCGCTTGCTTTAATATTATAGTTTGGTTACTTACAGCCTCTTATATACGGGACTTGTTAAGTGCACAGTTAAGTTGATTTAGAATGATTCGGGCTATATCGTTTTCATTAACCCTGTTAGTGCCGAAAGGTTAAACCCCATTTCATTCCATGGTATACTTATATATGTATATTATGCATAACACACATTTTGTAGACAGTTAATGTTTTCATTTTAATTCACCCTCTCTAAAACAAGCACACGCATTATATTTATCTATAGAAGTCATTTAATTCATGTTTCCATACAGAGGCTAAATCAATTAATTTTTCATCTTTTAAAATTCGCTGCTCCGCCTTTAATGTCAACATGCAGAGACACTCGTTATATGTTAAACGATGTCTTTTCCGTATTTTGCCCGAATGGCTGAGTGGGCTCTCTAAATAATCTTAAAGTGTCGGGTCCCCTCACACCCTTGAAACAAACACTACTGACTGGCAAATAAAATGTTTAAATTCGGGATCCTTAGAAAAGTACGATTTTTCACTCGGACGTGTTTTTACGGTAATTGGTGTCATGTTAAAAGTTTCTTCTGTTCAAAGCACGCAGATGTGTAACCGGGTAAGCCAAATGTACCCGAAGTTACATCGATGTATCTGTCCGATCTATGTATAAATAGTATCAAATAAACTACCGCTACCACAAAAGTCAAATATAGAAGTCACAAGGCTACAACTTTTTTGGGGGTAATTTTGGAACTAAATTAGTAGTTAAATTGTGTTAAATTTCATTAAATTACACAGTGAATTCACTGTTAATTTCGTGTACTTATGAAAATTGTTATTTAATCATTAAAAATGGGTTGGATTTTTAAATTCTCTAAAATGATTACATTAAAAAAAAAATCTTAAATGATAAAACTAACTTATTGGTTTGCATAGCCATAGTACACAGCAGCTCCTTTCTTTCGTGCTTTACAGTTATACTGTCCCGTTTTATACACACAAGTAGTTCCGAGGGGGGAGAACGTAACAGCCAACTGTGTGGTAAATGTCATTTCCCCGGGGGGTTAGTGTAACAGCGTATTATAATGCTGCAATGTAGAAGCACAAAACGCGATTCTTGTTAGTGTGGTTACTGACAATCATGATAGTGGACCAACAAATCTATGTTCTTGAAACACCAACATGATTGCACGGACTTTAATTGTTTTACTGTTTGCTACATATGTCGTGAGTAAAGGTAAGCATGGCCAATTTCTAAATTATTTCGTCTGCTTGTATCCCGCTGTACACTGCCTCCATTCACTTGGCAATGGCGGAGTTAGTTTATGGGTCGCTTTATTATTGTGAGGTCGGCACCCTTTGTTGCAGACCAACTGTAGCGTGTATACTCATTGAATGTACTCCCATTTAGAGAATAATTCGGCACTAATTCAAAGATCATAAAACGTAGGGAAAACAGGAGAGTTTATAGCATGTGACTATAAACACAGCGTGAATTACTTGTAAATTTTGAAGACTTCACCTCTCTTCGACTGACTTGATATGTTACCGTAGAACATGTACCTCTCAGTATTAAGGCAATGTTCTCTTACAACTTTTAGTTTATGGGCCTGTTTATAATAATGAAACATTTACATGTGTTTTGGACGTTTCATGTGCGCTCGGCTTTCGATTTAATTCGCGAAATATACAGTAGACATAGCATGACATGTCATATAACTTGCGGTATATAATATATTATTAGTATTAATTTCACAACATGAAAAGTCATGCATGTCATAAGTTTATTTTCGTGACTTGTTTAATAAAAAGTTTAGTGAGGGTTTTGCAACAACAACATCATTATTATATCTAAGAGTAAAAAATGACAATAATAAATAATAATTTTGATACAAGAATCTTGTACATAGTTTACGACAGTATACAACACAATATACATAAAGTTGATACTTTTTTTACACTTTATCATTTACACTTATAATAAAAATTCTCTAAAATTACATGAAATTTGAAACCAAAAGTTTAAATAAGCTACATGTAGTGATTAAATTGAATATATTTTCTTTTTGATGTAATAATACATATTTATATTATATACTGTTGATAGGCAAAAAACCAAATTACATTCGAAATATTGACTTGACATAACACATTCTAATAAGCTATAAAAGAACGTCAAACAATTTTAGCTATGCAAACTTCACAAATGACAAAGAAGAGGTGTCAGATGTTTTCAAAGGAGTATGCATGCCACACCCCATGCACAACACCTGTCATCATATTTCTAATCAGTTGATGTTTAGATTAATTGTCACTTAATTAACAGTGTATAGGTATTCTCTATCAGCCATGATATATAAGACCAACCAGTTGGAGTGATGAATTCATGGAATATATTGTATTAACCACCGCCGTATACCATTGGCTTTGCCAATACTTAAAGTTTTTCTCTTGTACTCAATATGTCATGTATTATTGATAATAAATCACAAATTATTTGATGGATATTATGGTACCAGAATGAATCTATGTAGAATTTGAATCCCTCACATAGTGAACTAACGATAGTGAGTAAAAAAATACTATAGTACTGTCTACATAATGCTGAGAAAATTACAAGAAATGGTTCAAATGAATTACTTGTAATTAATATATAATATATAAAAACTTTAAACACCTATCTTGGACCATGCCAGTCAAATCTCAGTATGGTTCATTTATTCAAAACTGAATTATAGTTAGTTCTTAAATATTAAAATGTATTTTTAAACATTGAGAATTCATGAGAGGTCTTTTAAGATCTATATACATGTACAGCGCGTTTTCCTATGTCAGTAGTGACGAGCAGGGCAAAGGACATCCTATAGTTGTTTGGATAGGACGAAAGACCGAGGTCCCATACACATTGGCGTGAGCATACATTTAAAAGAACCCTAGACAGATGAAATTTGATATAATATTATAAGGTAGACTGTAGTGCAAAATTCCCCTCATAGCACACTGTTTATTATGTGTCCTGTGCAATGGATAAAAATGTTGAAATAATCCTATTCCTGCTGCGATAGAAGCTCGAAGATTGTCTAACATTCATATTTTGATTTTGTTGTCTTACTACAGTATTACATATTTTAAGTGCAATCAGGTTGAGGGGCAATTTTAATTAAATACATACATTCATGCATTTCAAGTTACTTTGTCTTGCATACCTGTATTATAAAAGTCAGTGTGGTTTATACAGACATATGTCATTTGAATTTTATACCTAACCCATTTGGTGCAGGGTACATGTAGTTAAACTCCATTTATTTTGTTTTAAAGTCTTATTCACATATCCATGGACTACATGTATACGGCAGAAGTCTGGTATCCCCCCCCCATCCATCCATCCATACCCCCCCTTCCTCCTCCACCCACTTGATCGACTATTACCTATGTAACGATTTACACATGATGATAGTAAATGTAAGAACCGCATATGAGCTTTATGTGGCTACTCAATGTAACGATAAACAATTAAGAAATTAATTGATTTCTAAGTGTTGTTGCTGTGGCTTTGTTTTATCACATTGATCAGCAATAAGTATCTAGGTCTTTATCCCCTGGGACTTAATCATCTTAATTGATGATTATAAAGAAGAATTGACCCCCCTCCCCCCAACAGCGGCTTGATATACACATATTCCTATGAGTATTTTACTACATATACATGTATCAAATGGAGAATGCAGGATAAAAGCTGAACAAAACCAAGACAAAATAAACAATGCAGTTCTATAGACAGTACATTTAGATTAAAGATGCATTTTGTAAGATTTAGATAAAGACCTGAGAGCTACTCACTATTATAATATTATAATAGATCAGGAAAAGGGAAATTTAATGGAAATCTCAGCTATTTACTTTATTCTTAGTGAAGTCATTGCTGCCATTGTTACCATAATTTTTAAGATTAAATTATTAAATGTCAACCAAGTTTAAATCCATTAAAAATCAAGAGAATTGATTATGGGCTTGTCATGTGAATAAATGTCTAATTAATAATTTATGTAACATTTGAGGCTAAAAGAAATACCTGCAATAGGCAGATTTACATCTTACATACAACAATGCATCTTTAACATCCTCATAGTACATGTACATGTTGATACTACATTCTGGAAAACCATGAAAAATTATATTTGACGAATATGTCCATCTGTGGACAGATTCTTGGTATTTTGGCCAACAATATGTATCTTTCTAGACAAGTAGATAGCAAGTAGATTTTATTATAAACTGATCAGAAAAGAACAACTACATGTAGTTACATAGGAATTTTCATTCCATTATACAGGTTCATCTTGGACAAATCCAAACTGATCAGCAGTAAATATTCGCTTCGCCTTTACTATCACTGAGAGGGACGACATTTGGGCGAGTTAATTAGCTCTCAATATTAACAGAATATTTCATATACATGTACATATACATATAGGTGAATCAGATTTCTATTTACCGGTAGTTACTTTTAGTACATGTACATGTATGTGGACTGGACTTAATATGTTCTCTAATTGAAACATGCATGTATACAGTCATTTTTACAAATTCGAAATTTAACTTGAATAAACATGATGTGGCCATGTCTTTACGAGTGCATTGGGTAAATTTTCATTCAAATACTTTTATATTGTGTGTGTTTGCACTTATTTATTCGATATAAATGTTAAATTAATATCCCTTTTGTTAAAGTAATATGTATATTTAAATTATTACTATAACCATTTTATTCATATGCATACAAGTATTTGTAGTCTGTACATTGCTGTTGTATTATTGTACGTACTGTACCTTACCTATCTTTAACCCCTTTCATATCTTTATCAATATAAATGAAATGACATGGGGTTTAACGTCCAACTATTCTATTCTGGCTGGACTAATAAAGGCGACCTAAGCCATCATACACTGTGCTATGAGAGAAGTTTTGCCCGAACAGCAGCGCAAGAGCCTTCTCATATTGAATTCCAAGTGCCAAGGGATCTTTTACGTGCACAGCAATATAAACTACATGTACCGATAGACATGCAATCTTTTACGTTAAAGTCAATACTAGAATCTATGACGATCTGTGGCCATATATTTTTCAGGCCTTGAAATAATGATTTTGAGTTGTACATGTACCTGACAATCCATGTACCACAGGCACAAATGAGCTAGTAGACATTTTGAACTTTGTGACAGAGATGTATTAAAGATATCATAAAAAAGCTGAACAAGAGCAAAACTGTGCCTATGAAAGCCCGAATTTGTGCTGGACAATGTGTGCGGCATGTGCCATATTTCCAAACTTGTTTATATTCCCTTATACATCTGTATTATTGTAGTGTGGGGAGGGGGGGATGTATGTAGTAACCCTGCAGGACGAAGGGCTCACAACTATTGTCATATTCTTTGAAGAAAACCTTTTGTTAATCTGAGATAAAACAAATTACCAGTAAGTTATAATTGAAGCAAGAGCTCATTTCTTTTAATCTGTATTGTACAAAACATAATATCAGTCTAAAACAATTATGGTTCATATTTCTTTTTGTTTCAGAACCATCTTGTTGTTCGAGAATACAGAATCTGTCGTGTAGATATGTGTGTGATCAAGTAAGTCTTTAAACATTTATTGTTACTCTTTCACAACACATGCATGCATTGTTACTCTTTTACAACACCACATCACATACATGTATGTATTGTTACTCTTTTACAACACAACGTGTAGTTACTCTTTTACAACACCATGTTACTCTTTTACATCACCACATTACTCTTTTACATCACCACATATACTCTTTTAAAACTCCACATTTTGTTACTCTTTTACAACAACAAATATTGTTACTCTTTTACATCACCACATAAATGCATATATACTCTTTAAAACACCACATATTGTTATACTCTCACAACACCACATTTAGTATCTGAGTCCCTTTAACTATGTGTACCTTACAGCAATTGATTACTTCTTTTATTATCAATATTCATTTCATTTCTTCTAACTCACTTTAAATTCAATTTATTTCAGTTCTAACTCCCATTAAAATTTGAATTCCATTCGGTTGAGTTCTAACTTGCGTTCAATTTAGTTTAAAACATATCTGTGGGTTTGTGGGTAGTAGTAATCAACATAATATTACAAGAAACAGCGGGAAGTCTGAATGCCTACACTGTATTGAATTATATTCTCGCTAAGAGATACCATCTTTTTAGTTTCTAAACAAATTCTTCATCTGATAAATTACAGAAAGTATGGAAATAAAACTAATAATGTAGGTTAATTTTATCAAAGTTTACTGAAGAAAATTCTCAGAATGGAGCAAGGATTTTGAAATGAGATAGATTATAGTTTTGTTTAATGTGTTTTTAGAATTTTATTTCGCAAACTGCTGAGTTAGTTGAAGATATTTTAGATATTTATTTATTTGGTTTGATAACCGAAACTGTACATATGTATTTCTCTGTAATATTTTGCTGTGAGAATACATGGGGTCATATAGGTAGCATTTCCCAAGAGGTCAAAAGATTGCTTTAAGCAGTGTCTGAGCCGGGCCCGTATCTACATGGAAGTGCAGGGGGCATGCTCAGAAATTACTAACAATCATTAAAGTATACACAGTTCCTTATATTAACCTAAAAAAGCTAATTTTTTTTGTTTGAATACTTATTTTAAAATGCTTATTAGATGCCTAGGTAACTACATAGCATGATGATTACAACAGTCTGTTAGAATGACCTTTCCGAAAATTTCCTCAAAATGTTCGCCCCCGCCCCCTAGCGAAAGGTAATGTCCCCCCGCTTAAAATGGTGTCTAGATACGGGCCTGGTCTGAACATTTCCTTTGCTGTGATCCTTGGACGTATAAAATCATAAAAAAATCTAATGGTTCAGTAATTATTTAGCACCAGAAAAGCCAGTGGAAATACCCTCCTTACTGCAGCCTTTTGGTGTTAATGGTATTTAGGCTGATCTCATTATTCAATAGTGATGTTTATTACCCCGAAAATCTAGAAAAACTAGTGAAAATCGACATGAACCACTAACTTCCCAGTTTGCTTGAGTGGAATTGAGCAGAACTCTTTATGAATTTTAAACATCATTTATGTACATTTTGAATCTTTTTTTTGTCTGGTGCAAACTGCAATTTACCCATATATTGGGGAAAAAAAACCCATCAAGATATCTTGCATAAGGCAGTCTGACTTGTGAGGTCATAATAATTTAAAATAATTCACTCATAATTCACATAGCTTATTTATGACATGTTGCTCATATTATGCTCATTTTAGATTATATTTTGCATTTCTTTTTTTACCTGCCTGCCTGGAGAGACGATTTCTCTCTCAACAAACGCCAGAGGCAATGTAACTGAGCTTATAATAATCAGAATTACCTTTAAATGATGGTATTGTTGTGCAGTGGATTGACGTATATGCTATTTATGACTTCTGTTGGCATCCATCATGTGTTATTAAATTAAATTATACCGTTTAGAATTTATAACATGGATATTTTCTGACAATTACGAAAGGTAATAATTCTCCAGGCCAAATCAGTTCTTAGGTAACCACATAATTTCTGGTGTTTTTTTTTATTCTTGTAAATGCAGATTTTTAGAAAGCTTTTAATATTAAATGAATGCTATTTCCTTCTATTTTCATGAATTTCCTAATTGAATTAAACATCTAACATGTTATTTTAAGTATACATTCATCTTGTTAGGTCTAATATGTAATACTTTTATGTAGGATTATACATATTCAGGTCTAATTAATATGTAGTACATGTATTTTTATGTAGGATTATACATATATTCAGGTCTAATAGTGCTATATTTTTATGAAGGATTATAATTCAAGTTATAGATTACATCTACCATATTTTGAGAGAGAGAAATTGGGTTTATTAACGTCTACTCAGTGTACACCTGGTCAGGTACAAGTACATACATGGGATCAATCCATGCCACCTGACAGACCTTATGATATAAAGTGCACATGTTAGACCATTCAGCCACCCACTTCCCCACAATACATGTATTTTAAAGAAAACTAAACATAACAAATCTGTTTCCGTAAAAGTTTCATTCCTTAGACGTTTTTTTTTTAAAACAATATTTCTATTGAGGATATCTGAATGGGATTGGGGAACAGGCTTAAACTATACTGCCTTTCTCTTCCTTAGACTACATGTACATGTATGTAAAATACCTCCCCTCTCTTCTGTAGACTATGTGAAACCCCTCTTCCTTAGACTATGTAAAACCTCTTCCCTAGACTATGTAAACCCCCTCCCCTCTGTTCCCTAGACTATGTAAAACCCCTCCCTTTCTTCCTTAGACTATGTTAATATCCCCGTTCCCATAGACTAAGTAAAATCCCTCTTCCAGAGGCTACATGTATGTAAAACCTGGGCCAGAAGATCTTCAGGGAGCCTAAGCACGGAAAATATCTACTATTCTGTATTCATTACATTGGCTTCATGTTGCTCAAAATAATGTTGCTTGATTGTTAACAAGAATTGTCAAGAATTGCGTCTGTACACCATATTTCACAGAAATAAAGGGACTGACAATGGTTATAAATGTTGAAGCGAGAAAAGTTTATAAGAATCATAAGATAGTAAAAACTGTATATAAATCAATATTTTCTGATAATACTCCTTGATTTATTTAGGAAATAATTTCCTTTAAAATGCAAGCATCTCAGAATCTCTTAATCTTCGATGATAAAACTTATCATCTCACCATGTTGTGCTACATCAGAAACTATGATGGTCTCAGAATGGCTAAATTGCTGCATTGACATGATGTAATAATTCCCATTCCATTCCTATGGAATTATAAGAAACACCTAAAATAAAAAAAAAGATAAACTAATAAAAAAAGCATATTCGTATCAACCAGTGTATTTTTCTATTTAACAAGTCTGTAGCACAGAAGTTTTCCATCTCAAAACCATGACAATCTTATCGTTTTGATATCACTTGAGTTTTCTTGTCCAGCAAGATGTTGATATTGTCTAAAGCCCTAAGGCAAGATATCCAGCAAGGTGTTTTAACCACATAGCTGTAAATCTAAATAATAGACTGTTTTAATGTGAGTAATCAGAATAATGACTAACACCGTAGGGACTTGTTAAACAGTGAACATTAATTTTATATGATTTCTTCTTGCGCTAATCACAATAATTAATTAAGAAGAAGGTATTTCGTGGCTTTAGCTTTATTTTTTTGATTAACAATTCTCCTTTTCTTGCATGACGAAAATGCTGTTTCTGTGTGCGATCACTTCCCTTTATCAGGTTGTTAAAATTAATTAAAAATGAAAGTAAGTCGATGTACATGTATTTGATGGCTTGTAGTTAATTCTGTCAGTTATTGCACAATTTCAGGAATCAGTGTTATTGCTGCAAGATGAAAAGGAATGTTAAGCATTACGAGAGATTACAAGAATCACATAAATTAATGGAACATTTTGTTTAATGCTGAGAACAAAAAATAAATTGAAGATTGTAACTTAAAACAAGCAATGCAATATTAAAGCCTCTTAAAAATTGTACATGTATGACTCTTAAATTGAAAGATTTATCTCCGATTTTACATACAAGGGAATTTTTAATTTCAATCCTTGTTGCCAGTAGGCATGAAAGATTTGTAAAGCGACTACCAGGCCGGACCAGGTTGTTATCTAATGTATGTACATCATGCAGGATCCCTTGGTTGTTTGGAATTCAGTGGCTAGATGTATAATACCATGTATTCATCTCAAAATAACCAATAGTTTTAGTTAATAGGACACTAAACCCGGTTTCATTTTATTTAATCTCATTTTGTTAATTCTGTCTGCACTCTTCCAGAATGGTTGATATATTTTTCATCATCTAAAAGGTCCCATGAGGTCTAATTATAACAAATCTTAGTTTGTAGCAGAATTCCCTGATCAGAGTAGAGTACATCAGCTGTATTCAATATTTACACATTATCAAGTTTTCCTTAATTCAATTTCATTCTGCAGATAGAATTATAATTTGCTACACCCAAACTTCACTTCGAATTCCATTTGTAGGGGTGTCAGGTTAAAATATTAAAATTTGCGAGAGATAACTAAAAATTACAAGCAATTGTAAAGCGCTCAAATGTTAAGCAGTCTTGCATTCATGGTGTTATAGAAATGGTAAGCATACTATGCCTTGTAACCTTTCTACAATCACTCAAGTTAGTAATATACACTCATTAAATGAGAAGTGACATCAGTACTTCTAGTAAAAAAGCATACCTTGTCTCATGCATGACTGATTTTCTAATTTTGTTCCAATCTGTTTATTACACAGTAATAAAAATTCTAAATTTGCAAAATCATTTTTTTTTTAACTTTCCCAAAAATGAATTCTCATTTGTCATTTTATGTTAGGCTAATGGTTGACTGAACACTGAAGAAGCTCGCAATTCTAAACAATAACAATTTTGTTTTCTATAATAACTCTTGTATTTTTGCATATTATTTCACTAGCTTCGGATTATTGCATTTGAATAGATTGGAATTTTAACTGTGTCTGCTTCAACCATTTACATATCAGCCAGAAGATCATATTTAGTGTTGGTGAAAGGCTTTCTATGTCAATTAATATTTGATGTGTGTTATTTTTTTTCTTACTCAATTCTATTAATACAGGCAAGGTTGTCAGTGCAGATGTAATGCATCTCGGGCGTGTCCAATGATTTAGAGATAAGTTCTTAGTAATATTAATCAATTCATCTTTTAATATAGTTATGGTATTTTGATTTAAATAGAGAATCTATTAAGATTTCCTGTGGATGAGCTGATTGTATAACAAAGGCAAGTAGTAGATAGAGACTGAATTAAGTAGGCGCTAGTCTTGTGACCAGAATTTTGACAGTCATAATTTGTTTTATATGCTTACATTGCGATGTGGTTTTATATTGTCTAGTCGCTTTTCCGTCCATAATTCAACTGGTCACTTGAAAGACTACATTGACCATCATTTGTACATGTCTTGTTTATAATAGCAAGCCGATAAATATTATTGAGGTTTAACAATTTCTTGTTATTACTTTCAGAGTTACTGCCCTTTGCTTTGTTGCATGTCTGATAGCTGATCTGTATATTTCTCAGTTGTTCATTTACATTTATACCAAACCTTATAGTATGATCAAAATGGAAATACATGTAACATAACAATTTCTCAGCTTATAATCCATTGTACTGTATCCTCAGTTTTAATTTTGATTAGTTTTCAAACCCCATTTGTGTCCATTTGATCAATAAGATTACCATACATGTATGTTAGTCTAAAGATAATGTTGTGTGATATTAAACCACAGTAATATAAAAACCTATCTGTTGCATTTAATGAGTGACCATATCTCATACTAGTGCTAAGATGACCAGTACTGAACTAACAAAAACTTTCCTATCCATTTGATCAGTGATTGAGAGTAAGATATCTGATAGAAGAAAGAAAGTGTGTTTTATATCAAAGTTTTGTGGTATAAGTCAGTAACACATGGCTATATATCATATTACATTGTATAGATAAACTCTTGTAGTTTTCTTAATACAAGCCGTTCATTCAACATTCACATACATACTATGTTAAATTACATATACGCTGGTCTTATACCACTATATTATCATCAACATCCTACTCAGTCAGATCATACCAATAATTGTATTGAAATCATACTTTATAATGATTATTGTAAAATATTCCCCTGGCTAGAAGCTGTTCCGTGCCAGACCCTTTGTCCTGCATTACTGACAAGAGGAAACCATACTATAAAATTCCAGGGCTCGATCATTCACTGCCAATACAGGGATAGAGCCAAAAACCTCTTGGTTAGTGAACCACCATTTCACTCAATAAGGCCCTGTGGCTCACCCTTAGCCCAAACAATGGTCTTGGCTCACCTCTACCCATGTCAATGATTTTAGCTCACCCCCTACCCCAGTCAACTCTCACAAACAGCTTAAGGAGTCGATACCTGTACATATTCTATCTGTGATGCTTCGCTCAAACATACTGGAACATATTATATTTTCAACTGATTTTATTAATCAAACTAACAAATGCTGCCTGGAGTTATACATGCTAGGGATGATATATATTTAGACATTTTAAATTAAATTTAGCATTAAGCATGCAAAGAAACATGGGTGTGCTTGTACAAGTATCAAACATGTCAATATAAATTATAGAAAACGTGCATCAAGATATCAGTGCTTGTACTTGTTATCTTCATGCTAAATTTAGTAAGTTCACTCTGACTTATATTTTTTGAGCGTTTTTTTTATTTAGGAAATAGTCAATAATTTCAAAATATCAACAGCTATACAAACTGTGTGTACCCTGCAAGAGTTCCAGATAAGTAGAACTACCTAAAGTACATCTAAGGTCTTCACAATCTGCAGGGACCTAACCAAACGGTGCTGGTTTAGTCATAAGCAAATAAGCTTCAGTTTAGGGCCTCTCTAAATTTTGATAAGTGCCTTTACATGTATATACCCTAGGACCATACAATCTGCAGGGGCCTCACAAAATTTGAATTCGTATCATGACATACATGTAGTGTAGGACGACACAATACACAGGGACCTCACTAAATTCTGATTTATGGACCTGCAGAGGTCTAAAAATATTTTGATAATCATGTTTATACAACTTAGGGCCTCACAATCCGCAGGGACCTCAAAATATTTAAAAATCTTCTTTGTTTGCGCATGTGCGAAATCATTAGGGTAATTTGACCATTTGATTCAAAGTTATTCAACTGGCATTTTCCCCTTTCCCCATTCCCCTCTCTTTACAGATCTTTGGTACATTAATTGAATAGTAAAGGCTCTGGACTGGATCCAAATCACAGCATGGATTAAGACGGGCTTCGAGATTTCACAAATACGGTACCCATTTCTCCAATCTCGAAACCAGAAAAATTTTTGAAGAAATTTCTCTGGTGAATAGGGGTAGCCATTTTCCCCGGAAAATGACATGTAATTCCTACGCGCGAAATTTCTCGTTTATTTGCGTCGGGCGCCCCTGATTTTACGTGCCTGGATGACCGAATCACTTAAAAATATACCCACGCGTAGAAAAATATATCTTTACAAAAACTTGAATTTTTTCGTTTAGGATCCATTTTTTTATGCCAGCGAGTTGACTTTGGCTCAAGGATCATCTTACGACAGACGAAACGACGATCCGACCACTAGTTTTCGAGAAATCGACCCAAAAAGATTGACCAATCAGAGGTCAGAATGGGCGGGGCTTAGGTTTGAAAAAAATTGGAAAAAATGGACGGTCTAATGTGCCAGAGGCCTTCGGCTCCGCGGCTGCCTCTGGGAACGAGATTGCCATTTCTCATCATTGCTATCATATGTGTGCTGTTTGCACTATGTTTGGACCATGCACCAATATTCACAATTAATACAAAACAGCTTTAATGCATTGTTTTGTGCAAATGGGTACCCTGTAATCATTAGTAAATATAATCCCTCTGTGTATAAGGTATTATAATATTACCACTAGACTGTATGTATATTGTGTTTTATGGTGGTCTTTATCAACATAAGTAAAATATATAATGCTTTTACACGTACATATTACATTACATCTTTTACAGTCCCCAACACACATCAAAGAATATATTTTACTTAATGCTGTTTTCACAGAAATATGACATTTTAGAAATATCTGGGGATGGGAAAATTACTTGTTCATGCACAGGATCATTTATTTCACTTAGATATATTGGACGATTGTTTAGCATGTTGTTTTCAGGTATACAATTCAGGAAAACTGCTAAAAAAATACAGACAGAACAAAAAATACATGAAAATCTAGACAATGTTTAGGAATAGGAAAGGAAGATATAACTTTGAAAAAAAGATAGATAAAAAACCCACCGAAAATATTTTGAGAAATAATTCCAAATCAGGGACTCTCAAAATGATAAGGAAAAAACACTTTAATGAATGAATGAATGCAGTCATCTAACTTCATTTCCAACTAGATAATATTATTATTATTATTTTATCCAATTTAAAATACTGAGTGTTGTTTATATAAGATAAGAAAGTCAACATGTTATATATAAGTAAAGATTTAATATACATATTACTCTTAATGGACTTTTGTTTATTTAATATTTTTAAACTTTATCTCAACATCTATGTTATGCAATCTGATATGTCACTGCATTTAAAGTTTAAAGGGAGAGTATGCCAGAAATCTAGATGTTTTATTCCCAAGGAATGTAGACATTTCTGTTCTCTGAACTTGCGTGATGTCATAAGATTGTTAGGTTCAAATGGTAATAGACAAAAAGAATAAGGAATTTAAAGGAGTTTAAATGTTTTCTTTAAAATTACAGAGTTTCAGTTTATTTTAGGCACAAGTGACAGACTTTTCTGAAAAATCTTCTTCAGTTTTACTAGCTATTGACACGAGAAATATATTTGTTTTTGAAGACAAATAAATGTTTGACATTATGTCCCTTTAAACTAAGTAAATATTAACATGTATTTATTCAGAGATTTTTATTTTATTTAAAAAGTAAACAAATCTGTGATAAAACATGCTGATGGACATCAAAAATCTAAATTTAAAACTTGAAGCATTTTAGATTAGATTTTTTGGAGTTCACAGTTTGTTAGAATTTCTATTACAAGTGATTCTTCAATCTGATTGAAAAAGATGTACATCTGTTTCATATTTTTGTATGACATTCAAAATATTTGGAGAGCCATTCTCTTAATCTAGTTTGATGTGATTTTTTAAACATATTAGTGAGTCTGATCTGCAGAGGCTTTCATAAATAATTATATAATTCGACAAAGTTGTTATATATTGGTCTTTAGCTTATTGTCAATGTTACATGTATGTAGAGGTTTAAACATTCTAGAGCATCTGGTACCACTTGTATAAAAAGGTCTAATGTTTCTGAGAAAAGGCTGACAGTTGGTGTGTGACTAATGTCCACTGTAGAATAAAGACATGTTATTGTTGGCCTGTTACTGATTCAATCCCATGCCGGTAGGTCTACTACGCAATCACATGTTCTCTTGGTTCCGAAAAGACCTCTGCTCACAAGTGAATTATTGAATTAAAATATACCATATGTTAGTCTTGCAATGTTCTAGCTACTGGTTTTTTTCTCCCTCTCAGTGTGTACATTATTATGTACAGGCCAAAGTGACAAAAAGTTTAATGACTGAAGCGTAGAAGATTGTATGAAATCTTATACTATGTGAAGCGAATGTTATCTTATACTGTAGCTTTTTGTTCTGTGATCACAACACACCTTCTATTGGCTTGATCTATTTCATAAAAATCATTGTTTATCATTACTTGTGTATCACGGACCCACGAAAACCAACACCTTAACACACAAATCATCAAAACTAGAGTCAAAAGCCACTGTATATTGTAGATGATGTAGTGGATACAATGTAGAAAGGGGATAGGGGGTATATAAACATAGACTTCAGTATTAATATACAGTTTACATGTAGATAAACATTTTACTTATATAGGTTTCTGTGAAAATCTGAAGGTCAAATATCAGTAACATGTCGTTGATGAGATCATGTAAATTATGTTTTTGTCCTGTGGGTTGCAATACTAATCTGAATGATCGCACCAAAGCAGGGTTTGTTTCAAAAGTATACCTGTCTTACAGTTGGTCCACATTAAATTGTTGTCACTTTCAGGATATAGGTCAGAATGATTCCATTCCTTTTGATGGATGTCATCAAAAATATTTGAGTTATATTTATATGATTGCCACATGATTCCCATAAAGGATTCAAGTTTAATTTATTTATGATATTCCTTAATAACAATTACCGATAAAATCGTGATGTGTGAACATTGTTTATCTTCTCTATAAAATGTGTTTTAGAATAACATTAATGTCTTAATTATTCATCAACAGACATAGCAGACTTCCGCGTTCTGTTACAGGCCTTTTTTGTTTGTTATAAAGGCACGGAAAGAGAGTGTAGTTATGGTGCTAAATTTGGTTGTATGCGATGTCTTATATATGGTATGTAGTCGATAAGGTCTCATAGATTATGTAATCAGTCAATCATAACACCACTCATGTGTTACTCTTCCATTTTGAATGCCTTTTCTGCAATAAGAGCCCAAAAGAATTAAGTGGTCTCTATCAGCTATTATGAACTGAATAATTTCTTCAAGATTATACTTAGGGGTAATGCTTGGGGTTCTTCCCTATCATATTAACTAGGTTGCTTGGTCCATTGCAAGGATGCCCCCCTCCACCCACTTAATCACCTGCACTTCTTCTGATTAGTCTGTCTGAAATCAGGTCATGGTACTCTTCAGCACCATATAATAATAATGTCTGTGACAGATTATCATCAAAGCGTGGAAATCTGGCTTTGAATCTTGGTGTCAAACTTTGTTGTAGTATAAATCAACCGAAGGAAAAAAGAAAAGGGAGAAAGTTATGAATATGGGGGAGGATAATAATGAGTTGTGTGCTTTATTATGTTTAGTAATTATGGATATAATGATTCTAACATCTGTCTTCAAACGTTCTCCAAATTCTTATGATTGCTTGATATTTGAATAAGATTTCAAGACTTGTTTTTTGGTTCTATTCGGTGCTTTAAGTTTTAATGACTCGAAACAGGGATTCAAAACTTGAATTTAAGTAGAAGATAAAGATTTAGTAAGAATATTTCTTTATACCCTATTCTTCGAAAGTTCTTCTAAGTTTATTTTCAGTGTTAATGCAGAAGGTTTAGTCTGTAAGACTGGCAATTATTATTAAAGATACATTGTCTCAAAGGTATTTAATGGGTGGTTATCTCCAAGTATAGCAAATTTGGTATACATTGAAAGTATAGACACTCACTCTTACTAGAAAAATACTCATAGGCGTACGGGCTCGATGACAGTTAGGGGGGGGGGCAGTCTTCCTCGAGGGGCGAAGAAGCGGAGCTTACCTTGTATGGCTCCCCCCATCCCAAAGAAAATTCTGGAATATTTGACGGCTGTAAACACATTTTCCAGCTATTTTAGCCCATGAACAAAGCAACTTCAAGGTAGTCTAATATAGCAGAATTAAGGTGGCTAACTCAAATTCCAATTAATTGTTTATAGTCCACGAAGACAGAACTGTTGGGAGAAAAATTTTGAAAATTAAACTGCCACAAACGCATTTTCCTTCTATTCCAGTCTGTGGATACAGCAACTTCAATTTAGGTCCAATATAGCCTACCTGACTGACCCGAGTTGTTATTTCTTGATCAACTGGATAGGCAGTTTTGGAAACATTGAGGGGTGTCAACATACAATACATTCTGAAAAATGGACCCTCCTTCAATGAATTGAGCTGACTGACATGACAGTTTACATGTAGCTTGTAGCATCTCCTGATGAATACAAGGTTTTGGGAGGGATTTGATTTGAAGGAAATCTTTAATAGATTTATTAGATTGAATGTGTTTTAAGTCCAAATATATCACCAAATGACACAATTTCTATGCGTGAAGGTATCTTTAACAAAGTCACTATGGTTGGATACAAAATAGTATTGGAGAGATTTTAGTCTGAATCTCTTGAACTGTAGTGTTTAGGGATGTTGGTGTGTAATTGGTGGTGGTGATGTTTGCGGAGGTATAAGACAGAGGTGGGGGTGGAGGGAAATGATTTTAGACAATCAAGTGGTCTACACACTGATTTGTTGTTGATACAATTGTGTTTTCAGTGCAATCAATCGTTGATCTGGCAAACAGAGGGGGCGCTGCGTTGAGTCAAACTTGGAAATAGATCCTGGGATACCATTTCAGGTATCCTCCATAATATCAATCCTTACATATAGCGTGGATTTACTAACACCAATTGCTTGAGGTTGATTTGTCTTCATTCCCCCCACTCCCCTTCGAGCAATTTCAAAATTCTATCAGTCCCAAAATGTCTATTTTTAAACCATTTTCCCATATATGTGACCATTCTGATTTCAAAGTTAACAATCAGTTATTTCATTGCTATTTTTATAACCAGTTCTGCTCAATTTAGTTACTGTCTTTATCTCCCCTATTTTCATCTTTTGGTGTTTTGTTAAAGTGAGGGCTGTATGGTATTAGATGTAAAATTGGTAGCAAACTGTTTTGTCCTAGACCACTGAAGGAAATATAACCCTCTGGTATCAAATTACATGCGTATTGTATTACAGTCTATAATACAAGACTGACTTTCTCAACTGATGTGAAAGATGTACTTTAAGATTACCAAAACTCATTTAAAGTGCCGCTATTTGAAGAATTGAAGTAAATGATCAACTAAATGATTATTTATTTTATTGTATTACGATGATTGATCGGATCTGCTAATTGAGGTGGGTGGTGTTCCGATAACCATACTTGATCCTCTAAGCCTGATTTCTTGTTAGCAATTGGAGTTTGCGAGGAAGACGGGTGAGAGTTTTGTGCTTACATGACAAATTTTGATTTCACGCAAGGTTAGGTAAGCACAATCCTAGTCAGTACCACATACAAACATGGTATCAACGCCATGGCATGCCATTTGATTCAATAACAGATCTTACGATGTCATATGCGCTGGATGATTCAGGGATATGTATCTAATTGTACTGTCTGTGATCTTATTCCGTGTTCATTTTATCAGTGTATTGTTGTCAGTATACATGTAGTTATCAAATTCTTTTAAAAATTATAACAGTTTTACTTTAAATATTGCTGTTTTTTTGGGCTGTCTATTTATATGATGTAATATGATCAAAATGGATAACTCTTGTCATTTCTTTAGTAAATGTAGTCAAGATTCTATCTGGTGCGTTCTCTGCCTGCGCTAGTCCAATCAATCATCTTTTACACGCTTTTTGATTAGAGAGCTGATAACTCTGACAATATCAGCTTTTGTTGCTGACACAAAGATAATGCGCTCAGATTTCAGAATTTTATATGATCATAATTTTTAAAGAAAATATGAATAATAAACAGAGTAATCAGGGAAAAAATTGCTCAAATTTCATTTTGGGATTGTAATATTTTGTTGTTATCTTTTTTGAATCGCAATATAAATTTTTCAAAAATGTAGTATCAGTATTTAAAACTGCATAGATAGAACTGCAATAAAAATCAGATAGGGTATGAGATTTGATTGTGTATTTAGTTACACGACTTGTTACTGTAACATTGTTGTATCCTTGTTTATTTCTTTGTCAAATTTACCTCACATAAAGATGCAGGTTTGAATGATCTGTGGCTTTAATTTTCACTTTTTCACTGGTATACATATGTTGATAGCATATAGAGTTTACTGTACTGTACATACATGTATAAATAGAGAGAAATGGAGTTTAATGTCCACTCAACACATTTTGGGACTAATGAAAGAGGCAATATTAGTCTCTTTTCAGACAATTTCAATCCATACAAGGTTATAAGTAGTGATGGTAGGTGTCATGCATGAGGCATGTTCTGCTCACTCCTTCTAAAACATCTCTCATTGTCAAAGTTTAATGCAGCAGAAAAATATCAAGACATAATTAATAATAAAGAAAAGAATTTGGACGTTTAGCCTACACAATGTATGTTCCTTTGAGTTGTCTCAAATATGGCTCTGGAAAGTTTTTGCTTGTTCTAAGAAAAAAGATTTCTCTTTAAAAGTTTGTTTTCTTATTTTTGTCTTGAAAGGAAAACATCAGCATACCTTAATATTGTTTTTCTGTCTGGTTGTTGTGGATAGTTAATAGTCTTTGTTATCAGGTAATCTGACTTATCTTCTGGAAGTTCAGTCATTCTTTTGAAATATTATCAAGTTTCTTGTTAATCTTGACTATGGCCGGGTCAATTTTATCAGGGACTAAAATGAGTGATGGCTGGACATCAAAGGGCCAGGCTGTTAGATTTTGTTTTAGTGACTAATGTTCTTGTAGTTATATGTACATAAATTTGGTGGTTGATGAGAACCAGCCTATAAGTATTGTTTCTCTGACCTTTTTTCACCTACTATGTACATCCTGCAAAATTTGTTCACAGATAGTAAAGATATGACATGACATGCATGGATACATAAGTCTACATCACATTACATTACACGTTTTAATTAGCAACCTAATATTCCAGATTAAATAGACTTTTAGATCATGCATTACATGAAAGCATCTCTCGAAACTTCATATTGGTCTAAACATTATTACATGTACCTTCTAAAAGTTTCCATATATTTCACACCAACAACTTAATCAACTTGAACATGTTAGTCGGGGGGGGGGGGATGGCCTAGTGGTCTAGAGTGCCGCGCTTCGACCTGTAGCTGGCCGGTCACCTCTGGCTTGCGGCTGTGGTTTCGAGCCCTGGTGTGAGCGTATGTGGCATGGAGATAGGGGCGCCTTCTCAACCTCGTGGGTTTCCTGCGGGGCACTCTGGTTTCCCCCCACTGCTAAAGACCCCTACGCGCAAGCGAATTATTGAAATAAAATTAAACCATGTGTTAGTCCCGAAATGACCTAGTTTGTGTTGAGTGGACATTAAACCCCATTTCTCTCTCTCTCTCTCTCTCTCTCTCTCTCTCTTTGAACATGTTAGTCAACAACTAAAGGATAAGTTATATCTAGTCATAAACATCGAGCTCAAGATAGTACATGTACATGTATGATATTTTGATTTGATACTGTATAAGTATAAAGGTATACACTAACTCAAACAGTGAAATGAAAGTAGGTTTGAGTTTACCTACTACACACCCACTTAAGCTATATACTTTTACAACATCATTTACATTTTGACTGAACATTATTATATTGTACATGAATGTTTTGTTTATGTTGAGAAGTGCCATGGATGATTTATGTTTGTATCAGATTTATCTGGAAGTGTTATGGATACATACATCTATAAAATAGACTAATGTTTGTACCCCTATTTAGTAATTATATGTATTTAAAATGTTGCTTACATGTCAATTATTTTGTGCTTCATTGAAATAAAAAAAGAAATTTGTAACAATAGCACTTTGCTTAGTCAAACAACAAAATCTTCATTTTCTATGAAACAAAGCGGGTTGGAATTCTTTAAAAACATTGTTTAAATAATAGAATTGATGTATATGTTTTACCTTTTCAGTTATTGGCTACACAAAGTAATTATCACCAAACCCAGAAGTTAATTAATGCAGCCAATCAGTGTCCTTCTGGATTGGTAAGTAGACAATTATGATTTACTCAATTAAACATATATCAAACCTTGACTTTTAAACCTTAATACTTTTTTCCCTAACATTAACTTTCATACTATGAATTTCTACCATTACCCAACTTTAACTATTATACCTACATTCTAACCTTGACTATAACTAAAACTTTGATCACTAAATTATTACATGAACCTTTACTGTTATACCATTACCTGACCTTGACTATTAAACCTTGATTGTTATACTATTACCAAACCTTGACTTTGACTATCAAACCTTAACTATCATTACCGAAACCGTGTCAATGAGCTAATATAGCATTACCCAAAAATTGACTACTTCACCTTAACTATCATAGCATTGCGCAAAGATTGAATATCAAACCTGACTATTATAGAATAGGTGTAGACTATCACATGTATTACCCAAACCTTGAGTATTAAAGCATAGCCATAAAAGTATTACCCAAAATTGACTATTAAACTGTAGTATTGCCCCAAAATGGACTATCAAATCTTCCTTACCTATTATAACATTAGACAAATTTAGACTATCAAATCTTAGCTTTCATAGCATTACCAAAAACTTAACTATCAAATTATCATGTTGCTGACATCTGTAGACTGATATCCAAACTTTGTCTAGCTGTTTTTTTGAGCCAAAAATCTGAATTCTCAAATACAAATGGCAGTTGGAATTCAAAGAGAAAACACCTCACAGGAAAAAGTAGTGTTATACATGGAACAATGAATATACCACATTACATTAGTCCAAAAAAGTTTTCTATGGACCAGATGTTCAGCTCCGTTACTTAGCTTTTACCTACCATTCAATATGTTAATAATGACCTGATTATTACAATTTATATTTGATTGTCATTTTAGAAAATATGTTTAAAACAGAATTTCCTTAAACTAAGAAATGGTTAACTTCTTAGAAGAAAGCAGCTCTTTCAATTAAATGGCACATGCTTTGGGAGAAATACTCACTTACAGTTAAATAATTACAAATGGAACAAGTATGGTACATGTACCACGATATACTTCAAGAAACTCTTGACAAGAAACACTAATTATAAAAACAACATTGTTTATTTTTCAGATTGAATTTTGGCAATGTGTCAATAGTTCACTTACAGGTAAGAATAATTTTCTTTTCACACAAAATACTACTTCTGAAAGAAATGGTAAAAATAGCTCCCCCTACAGTGTTTGTTCATTAGTCGATGTCATACATGTAATGGCTTTACGAGTTAAAGATTGCCTTGAAAATTAACATTGTATTTAAAGAGGTTTTAAAGATTCTCAAGGCACAAACAAACACATTAATAGAAAAAAAAAATAATTAACTGCATTTCATTTCTGAACAACTTGTAATGTACCGGTATGCACGATTTCAAAAAGGATGGGCCTGAAACACACAATTATTCTTAAGTTGTGGTTAAAACACAAAGCCTTTGGTTAAAACACATAGTCCAGTACGCAAGTTTTGCAAAATGGAACAATTAGAATATCCACATGGCATTGAAAACTGGACAGACATGTTATGAACAATATTGTGATGATGAGCATAGCAATTTTTGAAATGCTGACTTAAAACCTAGTTGGTGAATATCCCAGTTTCAGCAATTTTGATGGTAACTGTTTCCCATGGTGGAAATGTGATTATAAAACATAGTCTTGCAAAAAACTTGAGAAGGGGGTGGATGGTTATATTAGAAAAAAAACAACCAGTATTATAATTTTCCGCTCGAAAAGTTTGCTTATTAATGTTGTCGTAGTCCCCCCCCCCCCCTGGCCCTCCACGTATGAATTACTAAATGTTTAAAAATTTGGTGAGCTCTAATAAATAAGGTCATTATTTTATATAATACGTTTTATGAGAAGAGAAAAAAATACCCATAAATAAAGAATTTTACAAAATAACTCAACTAAATTCTACAAAAAATGCCCAACAGTATCTCAAAGAAACTTAGAAAAGCTAATTAATTATAACTGTCTTCATTGTGTAGTGAAGTTTTAAATCATTGCATAGCCTTAGGTGTTAGAAACCATCATATTATCTGTCAAGATTGTCAGTCAGAATGATCTAGTCTATATATCATAGTCACTGGCTTACCAGTCTGTTAATCTTTCTGTATGTTTTATAATATCAAAATATAAGTGTAATTTCTTCCAAATTCTAATGTGATAAGCTGATGTTTAATTTCTGACAAACATGGCAATTTGGGTTGATGTGTAAGAAAGGTGAAATTTTTAGGACAAAATAAATAATTGTTCTTTTGGGCTATTTGAAAGTTGGTTAATGGTCTTGCCGAAATGAGTAAACATTTTTCAACCATTATGTCAGTGACATATTTATGCAACCATTATTTAAGTGACATATATGCATGAACAAGGGCCCATTATATTTTGGATGGTTGTTTCCTCAGAAAAATTTGGTTTGAATTTGTAAATGAACATATCACACTTTTTCCGGGCAAATTTCTGATTATTACCTGGAAATAATTTATGCTGCCCAAAAGAACATCTGTTTGGATTAGGCCTTCAGCTTTGGTTAGTGATGCTTTTTACAATGTATGTTATTGCCTTAATTTAGCTTGAAATGTTTCTTTAAGGAGACATTTATTGAATTCAAAATAACCCAACATTCTTGTAATTACCAAACGAACCATACATTCTCGTAATTACCAAACTAACCATACATTCTTGTAATTGCCAAACTAACCATACATTCTTGTAATTACCAAACTAACCGTACATTCTTGTAATTACCAAACTAATCATACATTCTTGTAATTACCAAACCATACATTCTTGTAATTATCAAACTAACCATACATTCTTGTCATTATGGCATTACCAAACTATCTATAAATTCTATTGATTACCAAAATACCCATACATGTACATTCTCTTAAATACCAAATATGCCAGCACTGGGCTTTTTTTTATAAACTTGTTACATGAATTTGATATTAACCCTTAAAAATTTGCCCCCTACAATTGACATGTCTCTCTGTTGTCACGGGCGGACATGCTTTTACAAAATTCTTACATAATATGTTGAGATAAGATTCAATTTCTATATCTTGACCTGCTCTCTCCACTCTATCTTGACTGGATCGGTGATTATTAAGACCCCCTTGATGAGATATATTTACTTAGCGAAATAGATCTTTCAGTCGTCTTGCATAATCTTCTGCAGGATCATGTTTCAATATACCTGACAACATAATCTTTAGTCTGGATTAGATGAAGAGGGCCATCTTAAGAGTGTTTAAAGATGAAAGACAGGTTAATTTTCTTGTATTGTTTACAATATGGTTAAAAACGATCAGCAATATTTGTCGTGGAGATTAGATATGGTTAGTTCACTCCTGGTGTTCAGGGATAATCTCTCGTTGTTAGGATTTTAGAGTATGGATAAACAGAAATATTGAAGTGTGCAACTTCGACTGCATCTGATTATCTTTTGAAGTGTAGTTAAGCCGTTGCCTTTTGACTTCTTCTCAAAGGTGCAGGTTTTTAAAATTCAAAGAATTTGTTTTCTCAAGTTTTTTTACCCTGTCTCAAGCCATATGTAACCAACATCAACACTCAGTTAATTTGTTTAGATTTTGCATTTTCTACAAATTTTTCTTAAATGTTGAAAATGTCAAGGATTTGGGGGAAAACGTCAAACTGACCTTGAATTTGTGTAGACATATCACTTCATGGTGATATTGTTTGAACACGAAAGCTAACACATGTCTTAGTTTTAAGTGATTCCTTTCTCAAAAGAGGTTGATCTAAAAAATAACGGGTTTAATTGCAGTGACTTTCATATTTGGGTAATTTTATAGATATCATTAAAAGATAAAACAGATATGATTAACCCTTTACACTTGGTACATGTAAATATAGACTACGGTGCGGTACCCTAGTTCCTTAAAAAAGAAATTTAAAGAAAAATGATATATTAATACTGGTATATTCCTGAACAGTCAGAGCATTCTGAATCTTCTCTTCCCTAGATTTCCTTAAATAGCCATAGATACATGTATGCTTTGCATGTGATGAGGTACTTCCGCTCATCTAAGTAGTAAGTAGCCATACATGTAGTCAAGGCTGTTTTGGATGGTTTAAGTGCTAAAGGGTTAATAGCTTCCTGGAGATAAATTTTCAGATTAAATGATTCCTGATTGATGAAAGGACATGCTATACAGGTACTTTAAGTGGATGTTAGTATTTCCATGTTCGATTTCTTCTTAATGAAGTGTAAAAAATATCTTGAAATATTTATTTTGTCATTATGAATCAAGGCAAAATAAGGTAGTCTTGTTGTTTAAAGGGCTTCCTGGAGGGAATGTGCTAAATCAATCAGTTCCTAATTCTAGAAAGGTCGGACATACTTGTACCGAATAGAAGGAAGACATTTCATGTTGATTTTTTTCTTTGATATTTTTAGGAAATTCAAGGAACAATATATTTTAATGTCTTTCTTAAGAGAAAATTATTGTATTTAACCACATGTTAGATTGTTTCCAAGAAACAAGGAGTTTGTTTGATTTATTAATTAGTTGTTTTTATCGATGTCACTAAAGTAAAAATAAACTGACAAATATTGTTTAAAGATCTTGCCAAAGGGAATATAATAATTCAAATGTTGACTCAGAAGTTCAGAAAGTCGAAGCTCCACTAAACCTTCTCTAAATGTCTTTTGTTCAGTTGTTAACACCACGCTATGGTCATCACAGGTAGATCCATAGCCAATTTGTCCACATACGAGCAAATATTATCACAGGCCAAGTGACCTGCAAGTGTCACCGATGACAAAATGGAAGCCACACTAAAGGTTTTGTCTGACAGACAAAACAGCTTTTAAGCAAAGTGTGTACGAGACCGGGTCAAGTGTGTGTCATAGATAATAGTAACTGTTGAATGGCCAGTAATCTCACTACTGCTTATAACTTACTTATCCGAGGCTTAGCATGGATTTTGTTAAATCTATACATGAACCCTTGTACTATGAATTTAAAATGTTTAAATTTTGAAATTGTGAGTTATTAAGGTATTCAATTTGGATACAGGTAGTTAGATTGTGTCATTAGACCAGTTGAAGCAGAAAAGTAGAAAATTAAACCTCTTTTGATTGCATTTGTGATCCAATTATTTATGAAAATAAAGAAAAACCTATTATTTCTGTATTGTTTATGTACCTATAACAGACATATTACCCAACAAAATGAAGAAAAAACAGTGCATTAATACAGCACAGATAACTGGAACAAGAAATAGTAAAATATATATACAAAGTACTGACAAATTAAAATCAAAGTTTACCAAGCACGCACTGATAAATTAGTTAGTGTATCAGGTAGACCAATAAGAGTAAGCATACCCTGTCTTTTGAATGAAACCCATTAAAATTTTTCTGCCAGCTAAGTTATATTTAAATTCCAAGTTATGATTAAAACTGAGTCTTGACAATAATATTACCTGATTTGCACTTTGTGTACAAAACAAACGGTTTCTTTTGGAAAGAAATAATGTAGTTCACTTATAAGGGACATCATATACAGATTGTTTTTGTTCATCAAGTCAAACATACATTTTAGGACGCAATTTTAGAGAAAAAATTTTGTCAAAAACAATGAGGAATTTTAATTATATGTTAATTTATTCGTTGGTTTTGCATAATAATAAACGTTTATCTAGATAATGTGACCTGCATAAATTATATTTTTGTGAAGAATATGTTTATGACCTGTGACAGTTTTAGGGATGGTGGTTGTTTTTGAAACATAATAAAACTGTAATCGCAGTGAAGCTGCTCTGCAACCTCTTTTCAAGCTGAAGAACCCAATGCTGAAGGCCCTCTATTAAACCAGTAGGCATATACAGAATTTACAGTAATATTATGCCTAGGCCTGAATCGCTTTCTTGAAAAATTGTTGGAAAGTTCTCCACAGTTTAGATTACCACATTTGACGCATCTTTGGTAATCCCTGTGTAAAATTGTTTTTGGGACACACAATAACAAGTGATTAAAAGGCCTCCAGCCCAGAATGAACACTTAATCTAACCACCCGAATTCTTCTCCTTGGATGCCACCACCTACTAGAAAATTAACATTTTGAGAAAGTGCTCACTTAATTTATTACAGAAATATAATAGCTCTTATGATCATTTAATAACAACTCTAAAAAAAACATCTTTTTGATTATTGTGTAACTAGTCGTGGGTGAGAAAAAAGGAGCCCTCAAAGGTGTTGGTACACGAGTGCTTCTTTTCACAAGCTTGCTAATAAATATCCCATTAGCGATTGAGTGTAATTGTATGCCTTGACAGCTCTATTATGTCTTCACGTTCATAAAATGCTCATTTATATTCGTGACATTGCCATCCTACATCGTTTAATGCGTTATTGTTTGGCTGTTAAGAAAAGTTAATAAATTTAAATGATTATTTATTAAATGTAAAGACTGTGAATAACTGCAGCTGCTGAGCAGGTTATATGATTTGTGTTGAAGAGTGTCAACCTTTTAAGAAAAGAGTAATTATTTTAAAGTGTGAGGTGTAGAAATATTTATGATCAATGAATAATGATTTGATATATATATTTAAGTTTGACAATACGAAAGGGACCACAGTGGTGCCAATTTCAAGAGACTATGGTCGAAAGTTTTGCCACATTGAATTATCACTATTCAGTTTTTGTTTTATTGAGGTCGCCTTTAATATATTCAGCAAGGCACAACATTTTTAGTGATCATTTATTTAGTAGGTCTTCATTGGATAGGACATGTATGTGTTTAATTCCTGTTAACTTTGTAAATAAAATTTAGAAATATAAAGATTTTACTGAAATTGTAGGAGATTTTATGAATTTGTATGGATTCAAATTAAGTTTTTTCTGTTATTGTGTCTCTTTAAAGAGAATTCATCAGACTTGATCAACAGTTAAATTGATTCATAATCATTCATCATCTGTGACAAGTAGCCTACTATTGTCTTTTTATCATTGCCTTCAGTCAAATGTTAAAGATCCAAACACTCTTGCATGCTTATTTTGTAATGCATTTTGCCATTAATCTTCAACTCATATTAAAATTTTCACTTAATTATATTTAGCTGATATTGCTTTATTCGTATTGTACAATGGCAATTGTTAAAATAAACAATGGCAGCGGTTTGCTATTTTGAACAGAGCACCAGATCTTTAATCATTTATTCTATTAGAGAAAGTATATTGTATTTTGACATGTCAGAATGACAGAGTGATATAATGAATTAATAAAATCATCAAGAATAGTGACTTGTGACGTGATTATTAAGACACTGAATTGTCTTGGTCCACCGACTTACCGTTTAAAAGGTGTCTTGGTGCAGGCCATAATACTGGTGAACTGACAAAAAAACCTCCACAGCTAACCATGAACACATGTGTTCTGAACAACAGTTATGGGTGTTTTTTATATCCTCACATTTAACTTGCCTATGTTGATATGCTTCACCCAGTAAAAAAAGAAAATAATGAAATTTTTGGCCTTTCAAAATTAATAAACCTTTACATGACTACAAGAATTTCTAAACATGGGAAGATATGTTAAATATGCATTCTAGGCATGTTCCATCCTGAGAAGGAACTGTAATTCTTCCAAAGTTCAAAAATAATAAATTACTGGAATGACAGAATTTTTGATGTTGATAAATTAATGCTACATAAAAAGTTATTTATGGATGTTTGTTGAACAGGTGTGAAAATCAGAAGAAATACAAACCTACCACATAACTCGATTACAGACCTTATGATTTAAAGTGCACATGTAATACCATTACATTGGAAGGAATACCATAGTGGTGGTGTGGTAAAAGAGAAATTTTATTTCAGGACAGAAACTGAAATTATAGGCCTTTTATTTACTTAAAGGGGGGTTGGATGGCTAAATGGTTAACAGTCTGTCATTGGGTCAAGTGACATGGTTTCAATTCCCCACTTGTACATGATAAAGAGTAGGGTTGTCTCTACAGCATCATGGGTTTCCTCCTGGTCCTCCGGTTTCCTCCCACTGCTGAAGACGACTATGTACAAGCAAATTATTAAAACAAAATTGAACTATATGTTAGTCCCGAAATCACCTAGTTCGTGTCGAGTGGATGTTAAATCCCATTTCTCTGTCTCTGTTTTATTTACTTAAAATTTCTGTTTTTTTTATTCTTTAATGTTAAACTTGGAGGTATTTGATTGGAGGTAATTGATACAATGTTGTATATAGCAGAGTTCGTTGGTAGGTAGATGAAGTGACATATTTTCATACCGATGGCATAATGGATGCATATTTCATTGGATTCTGTTAATGTTTTATTTCTGGAACTATTTTAGATTAAACATTAAAGTATTTGATTCAAAGTTTGCACACTGTTTTGCACAGCAGAGTAACAGAGTAATTCAACAAAATTTCTGTTTTACAGAATTTATACCATCTATAGGTAATTTTATTATGTACAGAAATGTATTCACAGCATTAGTCTCTTGTACATAGTAAAATTTGTAGAGGACATGTTTAGCTTCAGCAATATTCTCAGATTGCTTGTAATCACGTCTTTGACTATGCACCTTGCTTCATGCTTTGAGTATTTTTTAGTGGCTTAGTTAAGTTTTGCCCCCCACACATCTGGTTCAAGATATTTAAGAACCACTTAAAGTGTATTAAGAATCGTGTAAAGATTTTTAAGCTTACACAATATAAACATTTTGATGGAATGGCACACCCATTGGGCTGGATAGTTGTTTTGAGGATTTGGTGCCATTTGTTTATTCAATAGAGGGGAAGAAGGCCATCAAGGAAATAATTACAGAAATTGAGTCTCAGTCGAGTATTGTGTTAAAATTTCTAATTGACAGATTTAATCTCACATTGTTCCGATTGCCCTAAACTTGGCCCACGTCAACTTCCTGTTCTTATTGTTCTTGACTACCATCATCACCACAGCAACATCTGGGCAGAATTAACACAACACCATTCTTTTACTTTTCTTGTACAAGAGTTCAGTTTGCATTCCCCGTGTTCTTAGTGTATCAGGTTTCCATGGCAATGATGCAGTTTAGCCAGTGTGATTTTGGTTAGAATTTGGGCGTCAGAGATAATGTTTTTATATAAGAAACAAAAGGTCACTTTTGACAGGAGTTCAGAGTTTAATGCGAGTTACGGCTTAAAAGGTTTTGAGACCAGAGTTGTCCAATTGCAGCTGTGTATTTTTTAAAATGTATTTTCGTGGTATACATTGATGTATGTGAAAGGTTTGAAATTTCAGCTACCTATTTAGAAATGTCAATTTGATGATATTAGCTTAGTAAAGTAATCAGTCTATTAACAACTAGCAGGATCTTAGTAAATTAAAACATCTTAGCTGTCTTTAATGAAAATGTTAGTTTGCCATGAGCTCCAAAAGTTTAATTTATTCATGGACTACCGAAATATTTAAAGTCCTAATAAATTATCCATAGGCCCTATTGATTTTATTTCAAGAGTGTAAATATAATCTTAGAAAATTATACATAATATCTGAGATTTGGTTGATGGCAGATCCACCATAATATTATGAGGCACCATAGTTTTGAAAGGTATGTCAGCTATTCCAAAATCCTCATCTAAGATCCCAGCGATTAAATGTATTTAAGTGAAATATGCAAGTTTCTAATACCCCTGAAGATATATTTAAAATACATTTAATGACAAAAAAATGTAAAAAGTCGTATTTAATGTGTTAAACATTGTTGGCACACCAAAAGTTACATCTTGACTACCAGTATATCACTCTTTGCACATGTAAGTTCCTATCACATTTAACACATTATTTTTGACGAACATCTTACTATATTGGCAAAATGGTTAAAATATTTTGCAGCGCCTTAGATTTTCGCTCTCAAGTTGCACTAAGTATAACTGGAAAATATCCTTAGATTTAATCCCCTTCATGTTGATGTTCGGTTGATCATGGCACGGAACATGGGGCTTGTAAAATGTGTTCGTACTAGACCTGTTATTTTTAACACATGTGGATAGAAAAGAGACTTCACAATTTTTTTTTTAGACCATTGGTTCCCCACCCCCTTTATTTGATCCACCCTTGTTTAAGACAACAACAATGGAAAATGTGCATGTAGATTATAAGTATGTGAACATGTAAATGATTATAAAAGTAACCTGCACACTTGTCAAATACCAACAACAAACTTGAGGGTGTAGCCACTTTAAATAAAACCTACAATGTACAAAATACAAAAAGGGTGGTAATATACAGGTTAAGAAAAATACATTTTTTTTTTTTAGACTTTTTCCTTTCCTACACAAACAATTTTTGTTCAATTAATGTAGCAACAGACCCCAAGTCCTATATTTTTGCCATATAAGGAAACGATATGGTGCTAAGATAAATGTTTAAAATTGAAAACATGCACGACAGGTTACATATTGTATGCAGGTACAAACAGTATTGAAATGTTCCATTCTTCTTATGTAAGGTACTTTTTTTTCTGACCATGATGTAAATCTTAAAATGAGGATTGTTTTCATGATGGTGTAACACATGTTCTTTGTGATAAATTTTAGATATATCGGTAATGATAATGGAGATCTTTGAGATATTGACTGTCATACAATCACTTTTGTATATGCTGCTTATATTGAACAAAATACTAAAAATCAATTCAGATATCTATCATTGGTATTTCTGGTTACCTGGAAATGACAGCTTGTTACCAGCAACATCTGGGTGACGTAAAAATATACTCATTTTGGCAGAATCAGATAGTCTAGATGCATGAGTGCATCTGTGAACATGAAATATATTCCTAAAATAGTAAAGTTATATTTATTTTTTTGTGTAGATTTTTCTCTTTCTGTTGCAAACAGTTAGTTTGTATTTCTGTCGACTTTGAAATAAAATTGAATATATTTCTATTTTATTTTACTTTATGAAATACTGTTGATGAAATAGTAAATAAGATATAATAATTTTCTTATTAAAGGAAAAATCCCAGACCAATATCTGTTAGTAAAATTGGTTAACTCTTTAAAGGGACAATAACATTCTTGCTGGCTTGGTAGCTCCAGAAAATAAATAATGCCCTTATTCTAAGTACTAGATGTTTAAGTGTCCTACCTGGTGTGTAAATTATCCATTACAACCTATTTTACTTGTCCAGAGGGTTCGAAAATATTTTAAAATCCAAGTCACATTTGAAAAGGTTTACGTTAGACTTTTCAAATCAATTGGTTGAATTTTTCCAATTTTTTAAAATAGGTGTGTTAAGATGAAATTTATATCATCATTTAATTGGAATATTGTAAAATAATACAATTTGTTGACCAGAATGAAGATTGGGACATATTATTCAGTTACAACAAGAGTGTTATTGGGGCTTTAAGTAGAACGCTTGACAATGTTAAACATTCCGAAGCTCCAGTGATAAGTTTTCAAGAAATATTAACATCCAGTTGTCAAGCTGAGTTAAAGACAAATTTCATTGGAGACAAGCTTTTTAACTAGCAATCATCTTGTGCCTGGATTAACCTGTCTGTCTTGTATGCATATACAGGTCTGATGTGTACCGCTATTTTCATACAAATATAGATCAACATTTGAGAATAATAATGCACTCAACTACCCTTATAGTTATATACATGTACAATAACATTAATTGTTTAATTAAGTGCAGCTAACTCCTAAATAGTGCTTCATATTCAAATAGGTCAGAAAGATTAATTAATTAATAAGTGCTCTCCCCTTACAATTTCTCTCTAATCTGCTAGCACTGAAACTTGTCTATTCCCTGAAGGTGATAAAACCCCATCAAGTTCAAGTTAATTTGATAAACTGCATATTCCTAATAACTAATTTCCCTAATTACCTGATAAAATGAAGCTGTTGATTTTATCAGAATTAAGTGATTAGTGCCGTGTAATGCCAGTGATCTGTGATAGTTGAAGCTGAGTGAACTTCCCCCTCAACTTGGTGTCTGTTTTATGTCTTGCTGAGAGTTAAGTTCCTTATCCATACTGATCCAGTGAATGTATAAGACAGAAATGCATTGATATTGTGCACTATCTAGTCATATCCAAAAATGTAGGCGCACCCCCCAAAAACATTATCGTATCCAGAGTCTATGGACTTCCCTATAGTATGTTCAGTAGTCATGAAACAATGGTCTTAGGTTCATTAAAATGATTTGAGTTTTTCTAGGTCTGTTAACTCCGTTGCTAGAGTTTTACTAAAGTAGCTTCCTATCCAGTGGAGTCAGTTTTAAGACAAGATATTGAAACATCAGGTTTAATTTGTCTTTAGAATTATTTGCATTAAGCACACATACATAGCAGTATTTTTGTATTACTTTAGTGCATCACTGTGCTTGTGTTTTTTTAAAGTATACTTTCAAAATTAAACTCAATGATCATTGATTTTTATTAAGAATGTCTCTTAAAAATATATAGGTAGAAAAATAGATGTAGAGATATTATTACCTCCATCAGCACTCTCCACCTGTCCTGTCCTAATAGATAAACTATCAGGAGGGTGCCATAATCAAAGAGGCCCAATCAAGGTGCTGTAGGTTATTCAGAAATTATGAAATTTTATTTAGTAGAATGATTATTGTATCTTGGTTTGCATTGTTTTTGAATTGGGGACAGAGACCGAATGAGGGTTTGGAGTGGGTAGCCCCTCCTGTCCATCAATGATTGCCACTAGTTTATGTATAAATGATATTAAATGATTTTTTCTTAGTTTTCTGGGAATTATTTTGTTTGCCTTGTTTTCTGATTAACACAATACAAATATAAAATCATGTGGAAGAGGTTGTCTTGATCCAAGAAGCATAAAATGCAGTATATTGTGCACAACACAGATCACCACCTGAGTGGATAAGTAGTTAGTGGATTGGAACCATGAGTAAAACTGATGAGGAATATATTACATCTTCAGATTTGTAACTTTATGTAGAATCTGGCAGTAAACCTGTAATGGGCCTCAAAGGTTAAGTAAAACCACAAATAGAAAGAATGAATGTAGTTGTTGTGTTTCTGCTGGTTAAACTGGCAGGTGGCTAAAAATATCAAACCAGATTGTGTATGTTCAGCAAGGAGGTGTGTTCAGGGAAACTTTCTTCACTGCTTCAGATAGATGGAAAGATGAATCTGCCAATATATTAAATACATGTACTTTATGTCTATCAGTGTATATTTGTTACATTTATTTATTTAGTAATAATAACATGTTTTTATCAGTAAATTTGAGCCATACATTTGTTAAAATTGTCAGAACAAAACAAAATTTGAATACAAGATGAAATAGTTTATCGAAAAATTTCACCTTAAGAAATTGAGACTGGAACTGTTACTAAAAAAGAATAAATGCATAGATTTGATAAACACACATGGTACCAGGGCAGAGTATAATTTTGTCGTGATATGTTTTCCATTATTGTGTACAATTCTGATAGGAACTGTATGTTGTTTTTGAAGGAAGGAAAAGGTTTTTTTTTTTTTTCGTTCTTAACTCGATGTATCTTGTAGCTGTAGAGGAAACGTCTTGTTCAAATTAAAACGGCTGTGGTGAATAAGCTTAATGAGCTAATGGCTTAATCTCACTCCTCTCTAGTAACAAATTATAGCTGATAACAAGAACTAAATGAGCTAATGTTCGCGCTGTTTTGACACTTCATATTTCGTGTTATCACAGATGTTATACGAATTGAACTTTTTACAACAAGTGCCAAACGTGTTGCCAAATTATGATGATCTATTTTCTACTAACTGTTTGTTTTTATGGCCGTTTAAAATCATGTTTGAATAACATTAAGTATTAATTAAATCAACTGCTTGTTTTAATTTATGAGGTAAGGTTACTCAGTCGAAATGCATTTTTAATCTGGAATATTTGAGTAGCATGTACATGTAATCTCTATCAAGAATTAGGTTTGATTGCATCCACCTGAAATAGGGTTAGAATTGCTTTAAGAACTTGTATTTTTGATAGAAGAGCTTTTTAGCTTTGGATGTGCACTTTCAAGACTGTCTATTGCATTTGAAATGGTGATTAAATTTTTTCAACAGTATTTACATCTTGTATTCATATTAGAATGGTAGTTGTTTCCTTCAAAACAGATCAAGTAGAACTTTATTCAATTCCGTGTTTAAAATGTTTGTGACCATATTTGATACTCTGGTTAGTGCAGTAAGTAGGATGTTAAACCCCATTTTATTTCAAACACATGTATGCTGTACATCCTTTCATACAATGTATTTATATCTTGTGTCAGATTTGGAGTTGAATGATTGATTCTAAATATTTAAGATATGAAACCTGTTCTTTTTTTTTAAAATCTAGATTCCTGATTTTTTAATCAACTTCAAATTTGTTCCTGACATATATCTTTTAATCTCTTCCTCTTTTTTTGATGAAAGGTGGATAATTACCAGATTAAATCTGAAAGCTTACTGGCATCTTAATAAAAAAATCTTTCAAAAGTCTTTAACCGATTTAAAGAATAAATTTAGGTTCACTACTTTAAGTAGCAAAATCCTGGTCTTTGAATAGTTGATGTTGAGATTTATAAAGGTGGCAGAGTGTACCAAGGACCAGTATGGACATTACTAATATATATGTATAGACAATTCAAAAGATTTGCATTGACTTGCGCTATTTCAATGGATCAAAACTGACGTTGTTTTATACTTTTCCAGTTTGTAAATGGGAACACACTTCTTTTAAGACCTCACGTTACCTAATGTACCCCTAAAAATTTGCTAGCCATGCAAAGTTAGAAGTGAAATCGGTTGTTTGGAGATTCGTAAGCATACCATATCCAATATATGAAATCCATGGAGCATATTCCGAAAAAAATTGTTCATTACATATTTTTGTGTTGTACTATTGCTTGTTAAAAAACAATTATTTACATTTCATTTTCCCTCTTCTTTTGGCATTTGAAAAAGGCTCCACAGTTTTCTCATCACAAGTGACCTTTTAATTAAATAGTTTTAACCTATCTTAAAATTTAACAGTCACTAGCCCAGCCTCACTTTCTGTAGCTTCACTGAAAAGTTTGCTTGGTTTATACACAGGCAGCCAAGTGGAAAATTATCTGTAGGATGGTTGGTAAAGGTTTGAGCGGTGTGTATTCGGGTATTGGTGTGAAGATCTAAGTCAACATAAACTTGTTGATGATGGTCTTAGTAAATTTGTTAAGGTGATGAGGGTGAAACTATGTACACTGATTAAGCTAGCAAATAAGTAACTCATACCTGCAAACTCCCACCCATTTCTCTCTCGTTTTACCCACTTATTCAAATATACGACATATTTCAACTACTTCTCTGTAGTTTTTACAGTATTTTTTAAATATTTTAAAATTTTGTTAAATAAATAAATCCTATCCAGATATTTTCAAGATTGAAAACAATTATTAAGACACATTTGAGAAAAAGAGATGCATACCTGAATATGTGATGCCATCTTTAATTTTTATGATAAAAAATGTTGAGTTTAACTGTAACTATAATTTTGACATATCAGATTGCCTTCAATGTAAATTTTGAATTTCTCAAAAATAAAAAAAGTGTACATCTGGGCGACACTGGGTCTATTCAATGTAATGTTTTTTAAAATAGTTGATCATGATCAAGATTTGAAGTAATAAAGCTACAATTATGTTTTACTTTATGTGCTTGACATTGGGGACTTATGTAATAACTTGGATTATTGTAGAGTCTCTTATGCAATGTTTGTTATTTACATGTATTAGTAATCTCCATTATATGAGAAAAGTAATTCTGTTTGCTAACAGTGTTTTATATGTTATATAGCAATGATGTAGAATAAGCTTAATATTTGAGAAACGTGGTCGCCGATTGTTCTTAATGAGATCAGTATTTTTGATTTCTGAAGTCTTGTGTACAGCAGATCTTCTTATTGTTGGCACAAATGTATTTTATCATTAAGAGCAGACATGTTTGTTTGGTGTACAATTATTATGTCTACTCTTCCATTATTATTCAAATAAGTTAAAAATACCTTTTGGATTAAAACATGCTCATCGCCTCTTTCAGGTGTTGATGTTGAAAATATATACTTCAGGATTGAAAACCCCCCAAATTAAAAAAAAGTGATATATTTGTTTAAATATTCTGCTTCGATAGAGGAAAAGTGAAATGAACTCCGTCATTCAGGAATCAGTCAAGATATCTTTTACGCAACTTTGTCCACACATCAACCAATTATAGTAGTTATGCTAATAAAAAATGTCTCAGTTAAAGAATCCTGTTTGCATTTATTGTGTCGTTATTACATTATGATTGAGCAATTAATTTTGAGGATCTAGACAGTTCTTACCTACCGGTAATTAAAAATGATAAAATGATCTATTCAATCAAAGCAAATATTTATTTGAATTCAATTAGGAGAAAAAAGGGGATTTTAGTAACGGCTTAATACTGGTATAAAGATTGTAAAAGTTTACAAAAAATGTGTTAAACAACCATGATAAAATCTCCACAAAAGTCATGTTTATGTAACTGTTTCCGTACAAAATTAAACACCATTTAGTCATGTTGTATGCAAGATATATTATTCAGATTGAGAAATCTAAGACCTCTCATAGTTGATTCAGTGGGTTGATCAACATTAATACAGTTATTAAACGCTTGGTTAAGCTAGAACATGTTATGAGAACATGCCATATAATAGAAAGCCCTTGTCAATAGGAGGAATTTACACCACAAAATGTAACCAGAGAGTTTCCACTTGGTTGAGTTTTTAACTGTGACTCCTTGACTTTTGTATAGGTATGTCACGGTGAGTAAATTATAGATCATATTAAATGACATATTTATTAAAGGTTTGGTGGCTCATCTAATCCAAGATTAAATTTAGCCCCCATCAAAAACTTTAGGGTTTAAGACAATATAAATGATGTGATATAGATTTTATTTTTGAATACTTGGGTCAAATCAGAAATTGGTCAACTTGGGCGTAAAATTTTTAAATAAAACCTACAATAATTTTGTCTTTTCCACCTCAAATATATACTATTAGACTACAATTAAACAATATTTAGAATAAAGAATGGCTTTCATTTTGAGAAATATCTGACATTTTACCTGTCTACCCAAAATAATTTTGTTATGGACGGAATGAGAAATTATGAAATATTTCGAAGAGATGAGTTCATGAAATGCTAATTAATTAATCAATTTAGAATAGGCTTCATCTAATGTATGTACATGTACTTTTACTATTTTAAAAAAAATGCAATTTTAGCTTTTATATGAAAATATTTAAATTCAATTTCCGTCCGTAACAAAATCTTAATTTGAATTTTATCTCCTGGGAATTGTATCCTACATTAAAAGCTTAAAGGATGACAACCTCTAATTTCTCATCATATTAGCAGATTGCAATCAAATTAGTCTAATAAATTTGTAAACACTTAAACATATGCAGTATAAAACTTTTAAAATTTAATGTTACGGACGGAAAATGGAAGAATTGTTATGGACGGAATCACTGGATAATGATGCCTGTGTACAGGCATCAGGGTTTAAGAATTGAATAAATTATTGTATGAGCCTAAATTAATAAATTGTAACAGGAAGAGGAGATCTTCCTTTGTTCTTTTCGTTCAATAAGCAGATTGGGGTGGGTTTCCCGTGCAATAACATCAGTCATGTTGAGCAGGTGTCAGTATTACAAGTCATTTATACTATAGCATGCTTCATTCGTTTCCAGGTTTAACACTTCGACCTGCGGTATCTCTATTAAACCTGTTAACTCATGAAAGCTGTGCTATAAATATAACTTATCGTAAAGGCCTAAATTAAATAAATTGTTTCATGAATGGACAATTTAATTTTTCTAGGATTAAATATTGTTGAATAAGTTTTGATTATAGTAAAATGTTTACTTTTTAAACGCTAACTTTGAAATGGGCTTGTATATTGTCGTTGCCCCTGTTCGGCGTTCACAACTGCTTGTGGATGCTCAAAATTCTAAAATTAATACTCGATTGACTTAAAATTTGAGAGGAAGAATCCTATTGATCTTCAATGCAAGCCAATAATTACTGCCAGACTAATGGCCCTTGACCACTTTTAAAACTCTAAACCGATCGACGTTAAATTGATACAGTGTTTATGACCATAAGATGAAGACGCCCATTGATTTTCAACAATTTCCAATAACTGCCAGAGTTATGGCCAAAAGATGAAGAAGCTGATTTACGATAATTACTGCCGGGATTATGGTCTCTGAATAATCTTGTTCACCCTCTATAGACCAAAGTTGTCATCCGATTGACTTTGTCACAAGACAACGAAGTCAACTGATTTTCAACGATTCCTGACAGCTTGGGCTATATTCTATATAATTACAGAATTGTACACTGAAAGCCCTTTAACGCTAGCATGGGGCAGAAATAGAAACCAAACAAATTCTAATGATTTCTGATAACTACTTAATGGTTGTTACTCAAAGTTTAGTGTGTTGTGAATTTTCATCACTGTCTTAATGAAAAAAAAATATACGACAACCCTTGTTAACAACTCAGGTGACTTAGCTGCTGTGGGCATGTTTCTTTGCCTAGCAACCTGTCTTTGTTAATTTATTAAAATATACAATAATTATAATTAGGTATTCATTATTTGTTGCCATTTGCTTGCGTCATAGCTATAATATGTATTTAAAAAAATACACTATCATACCTAAAATAGGAAATTTTGCCCATGTTCTTTTAACTGCTTTACAATATCCTAGCATCATTAAATATCTTCGAATTTAAAACATGTTCTGGTCAAACAGATGCTTCTAAAGAAGCTAATCTATACTAATATTTGTGACTCTGTCTTGTGTTTGTCTGTTCAGGATTGGCAGTTACACTAGGGCTGTCCAGATGCTGAAATTTGGTGTATAGGGATAGCTCAGACCTGGGAGTAACATAGGCCTGGTGGCGATGGACTACTTACCCCGAGGAAAGCCAGATATCCTTGTAGTTGCAAATAAAATGATGAATTGGCTTAATGCAGTGCTTTAGAAAAAGTGGACAAAATTCTCCGTCCATAACAATTGCAATTCCGTCCGTAACAGATTACTTTGATATCAAATTATTCACAACACATAAATAATTTTATCATTCTTCAAACATAATATAAAAGCTTTATTTCAGTAGTTTTGCAATATTATGCCAAATTTCTCATTTGATAAAAAACTTCACAGACTTTATCCAAAATTGTTATGTTTTCAAATAAGTAAAATCGTGCGATTCCGTCCGTAACACTAACAAGGACTGAAATAACTCACAAAAGAAAACCATCAGTCCACATTTCTATTTCGCTTTCTGATGAATAAGATATTTGTGATCCAGCAGGACATAGCTTGGCTTTTCAAGCATAGTTGAACAATTTTAATTTTGAATTTTGTGTGTGATTTCCGTCCGTAACAGGAAGGGGTATTTTTGATTTGACCCACTTATGGGTAATCTAAGGCGATTTTTGATTGTAATTCAATATTGTTACAATTTAAGTTTAGGATTTCTGACATCAGTCACCTATTGTACTGGTCTCTGTATGTATATGTTAATGATTTAGTTGTGTTCGTCTTAAAGATAATCCTCTCTTGTATGTAAGCATACATGTATACACTGTTTGTATACTTATGTACCAAAATTGAAATATATATGACCTGTGACATTGGTAATATAGGAATTTACAGGGGTTGGATATGGGGTTGGCGATATTGATTTTAATACTACAAGGTTTACTATGTTGCCTGTCAAACTAAATTACTTATATGTATTCATTTTCATATTGGTTAATATGATAATACAGAAAATATTGATCTGAAATTAAAATACCTTTTTTAACAACCATTAGTTTGCAGTAATATCTGAAGTGCTGTCTCCCCACAGACATTAAAAGGCAGTGTGTTTCCACCGGTATGATGAATACGATGTGTAGAAACCTGTAATGCCAAATGATCACACTGGGACTTTGAATCATGCATAAAAGTTTCTATTACATAGCGATATAAATGTAGACAGATATATATATATATATATATATAACAATAAGTCTATCAAGACAGCTATTGTATTCATTCAAGTGTCAGGTGTTATTTATTTAGGTTTTTTTTTTCTTGTTCAGAAAAGTCTTGACTCTATTCATTGATGAAATGTATACAAATGATACTTACAGGAGTACAAAAAACTAATCATAAATTTTAACTGACACTTATTCAGATGTCAAAGAATAAGATACATACATACAGACTTTCTTGACAATTTTATTTGATTTTGCAATGAAAAAAAAAACCAAACATTAATAATGTTTCATTTTATAAAAAAAACTCAAAAAAAAAATAAAAAATAAGTCATCCTTTATTATGAATTAACGAAAATAAATAGGTTTATGTTGACCTATGTGAAGGATAATTTTGTGGACTTAGTGAGCTTGAACCCATGGAGTATTCATTTAAAACAGAAAAAAAGCAATTGCAACATAAAACATTTATCAGTGTCGTTGAACAAAGTTAACAAGAAAGATGCTTTCCGCATTGCAGGTGAAATAAAAATGAACTGCAGTTTAACGTTCTGCTGAACATTCTGCTCTGACTGGGCTAATGTAGACGGGAATAGTGACTTAACAGCCTACTCTTATATTGAATTAAAACTGCAAAGGGATCTTTTATGTTCACAACATTATGTACATGAAATCTCACTTTTTTGTACCATCCGAACAACTATATGTTGTCCTTGGTAGGTCCTCGATCCAGCACTACTGACTAGGTGAAACCATGTCCGAAAATCAAGATGAACTTTCTTGGCCAGTGCAGGGAATGAACAAAGGAACTCCAGGCTCCCTATCCCCTTTGGATGTTCTTTGGTTCTGGCCCCAACTTGAAGGTATGAGAAAGTACAAAATGCATTCATCAAGTCTCAGCCCTTCCAGACCCCTCATCCATCATAGATAGTTTGTCATATGAGTGTTTAGCCCTTCCAGACCCCTCATCCATCATAGATAGTTTGTCATATGAGTGTTTATGTTTAACAAATACTATCTATATGTGATGCTCATACATCTGATCTTAAATTGATTAATTAAACAAATTATTTTCTTCCAGTTGTACAAGAACTGGCGAAATGGGAAGGTCGACCATGTTGTGATTTAGCCATCAGCAGTCATTGTAAACAAAGATGTCAACAGGTAAGGTCAATGTTCTGTTCTGATTGATGATAAGTTTAATTTCTGGGATGGGATAATATCAGGAACTGTTAACAGTTATGTCAGAATTCATTTTGATATTGCTACTGCAGTCATGACAGTAATATTATCACTGCAACTGTAATGTGGCTGTAATATTTCACTGTATTTTTTTCTCTATAAAATATTTTCTTGCCATTAATTGCTATATAATAGACATTTCATGGTTCACTATTGGGGGGATGAAGGGGATGGGTGAATGGTCACCATGTGCACGTTGTATCGTAAAGCCTGCCATTCAGTCAACTGGCATGATTTCGAATCCCCAGTTGTATGTGACAAGGAGTACGGTCCAATCTCATGGGTTTTCTCTGGGTTTTCCGGTTTCTCCCACTGTTAAAGATCCCTACGTGCATTCGAATTATTGAAATGAAATTAAACCATATGACCTAGTTTGTGTCGAGTTGATGTTAAACCCAATTTTTCTTTTTCTCCTTCTGGTTTACTATTGGAAGAAGTAACTTGGAGCAAAGGGAGACATTACAGTCTGAATTGTCGACACTTGGGTTACATTATTATTATTTTATTTACATTATTACATGCCATATAATATCTATGTTTTTCCTGGTGCACAATCCAAATATACAAAAACTCTATCACAACCCAATCCAGTCATTGTACTTGCCATTAAATTATTTATAAAAGTTAAAATGGCAGTAATGTGCCTGCTAGCACAACTCTCAACATTTGAGTTTTGGCAAATGTTTGGTTAGACTTAATATACCAATTAGCCGAGGTTATTTATAGTAACGCCATTCACAAAATTTAATGAAATTGTCAAGCCTATTCAAATATTTACACATTATCAGTGCTGGTAGAGGGAGCACAAAAAAATCCTGGCAAGCTGGCCGATCATATTACCGGATTTTTTATCCACCAATAATGGGTCTAATTATCGTTGTTTATAAGTACATGCAAGCATTTGCCAAACAAGAATAAGACATAAGCCACGAATATTTACCAAAAGTAAGCATTCATTTTGTCAGGTGGCTTGCAGTCAAGTACTCGTCTGGCATTTGTTTATTCAAATTATCTACGATAATTATCCACCAGGATGTCAAAAATTGATGGTTTTTATAGCCGGTTTCAAGTGATTTTTTGGGGCAATTTTTTTTCTTAACATATCTCACATTTAGCAAAAATTGCTTTTAACTGAATCATGAGTATTTTCTGATTGCTTGAAGTTAAATGTAAATTTTAGATTAGATTTTTAGGTTCCAATTGTCAGTTTTATCTTGAGAGGGAATTTAAATCTAAAGTGTCACTGGAAGAGGTCAAATTCTTTTGTAAATTTATTTCATTTTGTCAGGATTTATCTGTAAGGTTTTGTAATTCCAAAATATCAAATGTTCAAAAAAGTGGAAAGAATAATGTGTTTAAAGAAAAACATCAATAAGAACACTGTTAGAAAAATTGAGATGTTTTTGATTTTTTTTTTTTTGATTTGTAGTTTGTTCTTCTGAAAATAAGATTTTATATTGAAAGGTGTTTCAGGTTTAAAGTTTCTTAAAAGAAATATATTTATTGCATTATGATCATATTTAGGGATCAACATTTCATAAGATTTGATATAGCTAACAAACTTTTGGTCAAATAAGAAGTGGTGTTGGGGGTTATAAAAATACTGCTCTGCCTTGTCACGTTGTGCACAACACATGTATGTTACTCCCATTTTGCAATGATACTTTTGAGAGGTATGTGTATTGGTATTTGAGATCTTTGATGATAGCTAAAGTAAAGAATAATTTTCAATTTGATTTGAATTGGCTATACAGTTACAATGAGGGAGTTTAAATCAAATTGTCTCCAATCTATGATACAAATCTGCTAATCCAAAAATTTGATATACCCGTAAATTGTCGTAAATCTACCAACCCATTGTTGGATAATGTCTACCTGAACACTCACAAAAAATAATGTACATGTAAGTGTATTTTAAAGAAAAATCGTGGTGAGAATAAACTTACATACACATTATTATCAAAAGCCAAGTACTGACCCGTAAGGGTTTCTTGATGAGTCTTCAGGAAAATTACATTTATTTTCTTGAGGAAAAGTAATACTGCCCCTTTAAAAATTCAGAGATGAAATCGACTTTAAAAAATGGGCTAGAATAATCCTTAAGAAAATATAATACAGTCAACTTAATAAATATGTAACTGTTTTGAAAAAGAAATAAAATCTCAACAATAATTTTTGAAGAAAAGAAATTTTGTTTTTTTAAAGAAATTTGAAGATTGATGTTCGAATACATGTGAATATCCTGCTGGGCTAATATGAAACATTTGTCTGGATAAGAACAAACGAGAGGAGGAAACCCCTGTGGAGCCTCTCTGACATTAATTATACACCTTCATTTAATTTTATTGAGTAGAAAATGACAGCCATTACAGGTAGTCCTTACCTGGGAAATCAGTTTCTTTTATGTCATTCATCCCATAGTTCCATTCTTCGAGACGTAATAGAATGTACCATTATGTCTTAGCTGGATGCATTAGCCTCTTTGAGAAAATAATATGAAATTGATGACAGATTTTTTTGGTAGCTTCTTTGATTTTCTTTACAAAAAAATGGAAATTTCCCATGTTGGTGATTAACATTTGAAAAAAACTTTTCCATGTAAAGATTTGATATGTAAAAAGTTGTTCCTTGGTATGACAAAAAGTTTTTTCTTGAAAATGACTTTGCTTGATTTGATTGAAGAAGTAAGTTTGGAAAATGCAAAAAATGGACTTTAATTAACAAACGGGTGTTGCCAGTTTGTAGCCACATGTACGAACAATTATTTCTCCTATTATGGTGTAGTTGTAAGAGAAAAAAAAAGTCAAAATCACTCTCTTGTTTTTAACTTCAACACGCTCCTTCGGGCAATAAAGAGCCATACTGTCATAGCAGATTTAAAAGATACAATAATCATAAATTAATTTTATTAACGATAATAATAATATTATAATGTATTTATAGAGCTCCTGAGGCGCTATTACATTTTGTAAAAATGGTAGATGCATAGTAAATAAAAATGAATTATAAATATCACAGAAAATGTTTTGTAAAATTATTAAAACATAACTACGGGGATAGTACTAAGACTATCTTTTTTGCAAGAATACAAATACTTTATAAATATTCATATGATTCATATACTCGTATGTGAATGATGTCAGTAGTAAAATATTAACAGGCAAAGTATAGTCTCTTAGTTCATACAGGGAACCTTATGACTGATACTACAAACATTCCACATCCTGCAGAAAGCACCACAACCATTTAGAAAAAAAAACAAGAAACAATGCATGGTCCCCTAATTTTAATTATTCTAAATTGATAGCATGAGAAAACCTCTTATATTTTTGTTAAATTGAAAAAAGGAAAATAACAAGTGAATTTCTGGCAATATGTGGCTTTAATGGAATAACCAAGTAAGATTGAATGTTCAATAATAATATGCCAAATGTGTTTTTGATTTGGTTTTTCCAAACCTACATTAAGAAAGGTCATGTTTTATAGACAGATGTTCTTTTACAACCTCTGACCTCAGAAAGGTCAGACAAGTTTTTAATGGAAAATATAGATATGAAGACATTAGCTTAAGATCACTTGATGAATTTTAATTTTGATTTGAATAGAAACATTCATATCATACTGACTGTGCACTCTACTATTGGATCTGTCTTCCATATCATTGATGAACTGAAAAGCCCATGATTTAGAAATTTAAAAAAAAAACAGTTTCAAATTATTAGAAACTTTGGCCAGTTTGAAACAAAATATTAAGGTAATATTTTGAAAATCAGTAGTATGTGACTTTTTAAAAGATAATAAAATGGTAACTACGACAACAATAATTAATAAACTTTCAGTTGAACTGGTGTAAAAAGTTAAAGATGATTTCTCTTGATTTGTGCTGGAAATCCTATTAAAATCAACTACAAAGGGACAATTTCAGATTCAAATCTTTGTACCTAATTAGAATACAAAGTACTGATATTTTCTGGAAAATCTTCTACAATTAATTTGATTTGTACAAAAAAACTAAAAATAAAAACTATCAAAAAAGATTTGCGTTTTTTCAATCCCAGCCACAATATTCAAAATTGTATACAAATTTCATTAAAAACATTCCGAAGATTAATCGGGCAAACTTTTCTAGCATGAAATTTTCAAGAGTACTGGCAGTAACTTGATTGTCATATTATTTGATGTTCCCTTGTACTTTTGTTTGATTTGATCTTATTTATTCTGGGACTGGCCATTTCAAAATCTAAGATTTCGGTTAGGTACCATCGATAAGACAGTATTGAAGTAGAAACTGTTTCATTTAATTCTGACATTAGTGGTGCCATCTGCTCTGTTCTTTCACATTTCTCATTATAATCGTTTGGATCTCGGCAAACTATTTCTCAGATTATATCAAAAGTTATACAAATCCTGCCTTTATTCTATGCCTTTGATGGTGAAAATTGAATATATTGGGCTGTAAAATGAATATGAAATTGTCAAAAAGTTGATATCAAATGAATAGAACAAGAATATTAAATTAGGCAAGTCAAAAATGTGGGAAAAAAGAACATGCATATGGACTTGAATAAGAAAATTATTTTTAAGAGAAATTCAGTCATTTACTTACAAAACAAAGTTAGCAATATAAAATTTGACATCTCAAAAGATAAAAATCCAGTTCAAAAGAAAAAAAATTCAATTCAGACATTTTTTTTTTCGTAATAATTATACACTTGTTAAATCGATGAAATATGTATTGTATTAACCATTTGAAGACAATTACGTGTTCTTTGACAATTATATGCTATTTTTATGCCATTGAATTGATTTTCTAATGTAGAGTAATTATATTATCTATTGATCGTTGAATTCATATTTTTTTTCTGCGAATGCCACAGAATAAATGAATTATATCCCTATCAATTGTCTATTATTCATGTATGTGTATTTTACGCAGATGTCAACTTTAATAAAAAAAAGAACAAATTATTCAGTTTTTTATGAATTTATCGGGTATTCTAATTAACTTGAGATTAATTGGTGCAATCTTTCATTATAATTCAGTTGTGTAGTGATAAAGTGTTTTAGAGCTTTTGTCAAAAGCGTTTAATGCAAATTAAATGCATTTACTTGTCTGAATATGGAATATTTCCTCTATCTGGACAGTGTACTTATTAACAGGGCTCCCATTTCACAGTTATGATAATACATTAATTTTGGTAACGCTTGTCAAAATTTGTAAATTAATTCATATATCATGTTTTTACTTATTATAGTACCCTCAGTGTGATATCTATATGACTTAGCCAATTCTTTACAATAACTTATGTTGACAGTTAAAATTTACAGTTATGCTGTAAAGATAGATCCTAGCCATATTTTAGACTGGACTGACAGCATGTGAATTGCCTGATGAGTCCTGACAGTTTTGGTCAGCTTAATTATAAATCAATTGGTACAGACAACCAAATGGGTCTTCCATGGCCAATGATCCATACCACAAATATTATATATCATCACACTCAGTCAAAAAAATCAGTTTAAAATTATAGTTTAATTTCAATGTAGCTTAATGTTTTTCTTGATGATAATTCTATGAAGAGTGTATAGGTCTAAGTCTAGATATGTTAATTTGACAGGTTCAACAAAGTGATATTAGTTAGGATTGATCTATTTTAATAGTTTTTGGACCAATATGTTTTTCAGTATGATTATATTTTATGGGTGTGACTTGAAAGTCTTTATTTACTCTTGAGTCTGGAATATTGCAGTTTTATGAAATCACAAAATTGTGTCTAGCTGGTTAATTGACCCTTATTAATAAATCTGTAGGTTCATCAGTTCACTTAAAATTCTTAATCCTGTGAACAGATTTCTGCTTGATTATGCCATCAATGGTCAGATTTTATCAATGGCAGAACTGGTACTTGACCAACCTGGCAATTGGAATGTATCATCATTGAAATTCCACTCATTTTCTTCCACTTTATCAAGACTTAGGAATTCTATTAAAATACCTCCTCATGAGCTTATCTTAATGTAAACAGATTAGATCAGAATTAATCTATTTCTATTGGGGATGTTTAGGCCACAATTAAGGCATACTTTGATTAAATTGATGTGTACCATAGTAAAGAATTGTTCTGGTCACATAGCTTATCTGAATGGGATATAGTGTTACTGTTTGAATTCAAGTGCCATGGCTTATTCATGCGCAAACTATTGCCACATATTGCTATGAATAGTTACAAATGTCATGTACAAGGTAGAACATGCATACTTATTATTGAATGCATCTGTTGATTTCTGTTATATCATAACAATGTTGCCCAGTCTGCTTCTGTAATGTAAAAGTTTATCTTAGAAGATTTTATTAATAATGGTTTGTTTTTTTTCAGGTGAAGTCTGAGTCCTCATTGTCAAAATCATGTGAACCAGGATTAGAAAACCATCTCTTCTCTTGCTTGAAAAAACAAAAAGGTAAGATTACATAGTGAGACAATAGTGTACAATAGTGGGTCATTTGGTTCCCCCCACTAGTAATCCGTCTGGTATTAAAAGACAGCTTTAGGTTTATTACCTGCAACTTTTCAGTAATAATGGTGAAAGTACCCTCATTGAAACTTTGCAGTTGATAAATCTAGTAAATGTTATCCATATAGCTGTCTGTTACTGTAGATTGTTTTCACTAAATGCCCTTTAAAGATAATATGTAATACATATGTAATGTTAATTTAAAGGTGGAGAGAAATGTTGTCATCAGGCAGAATCTTATAGTTGTAAACTGGTTTGTCAATCGTACTATATTTCAAACTCTACCAACAGACGTGAAAACAAAAATATACTCTTCAAACATTGTCATGGTAACGATGAAAAAGTCTTCCATTGTGTTCAAAGACAGATTCGATCTCCAAGAGCAAGTAATCCTGCAGAAAGTGAGTTATTTATTGTTAAAATGTATTATTTCCAAAATTATTCAAAACAAAATGAATTTTTATCAAAATTTACCCAAAATTGTCTGCATTTTCAAAATATTTTCTGGAATTAAATTTATGATATGACCATCCAAAATAAACGAGAAGTGGTATCTAGTGTTTTGTGCTTTATTACAGAAATACCATGCTGTGACCGTGGTACAACACCAGAATGTCAACAAAGATGTCGTGCTGTATTACAGACGTCTGCTACTGAAGATGGTATTATAGAAGAAGTTATAAAAGGATGTGGTAAACCTGATGTCCGAGTAAGTATTTTGTTTCAATGTTTGATCATAACAGGACAATAACCATGGATAAAATTTTGCAGTATCCTGGATTGAGTGTGAATCTGCTGTTGTCCTTTTCATCTTTGATTTTATTAAAAAAAACCCAAAAAACTTGTTAGTCTCAAAATAACATGTTACCATAACTACACAAAAGTGATATTGATGAAGTAGGTCAAAAGAAGATTCTCATTGCCAAAGGCAGACCGAAGCATTTCTGAATTCTTCAAAAGAACAGTAGAGCACAAGCTAAACATTTCTGATATACAAACACCACATATTATATTAAAGTTCCAATAGCATATTTTTAAGTTATATTTTTAAAATGTATTAAAATAAAGCCCTAAAATAGATGGTACCTATAAACAGTCCTACCTTGTTAAAGAATAATCCTATAATTCACTATTGCCAGTTGAGAAATTGGCAAAAATTTCATTTTCAACTTCAAATTCAAACGTTTGAAGATGGCCGTCCATGGAGAGGAATGGGAAAACAAGGGAGGTAATTGAGTTACTATTTCCTCAATCAGCCTGTGTCACCCATTTTAACACCAGTGAAATTTTGCCCATGATCGTATAAGAGTGAGTTGACAACCTTTTGAGCAAAAGACATAGAAATAATTATGTTTTGACTTTCTTAGAAAATATGAAATTGGAACTTTAAATTGACATCCCGGCCTTAAATTTTTACATTAATCAGCAATCTGATTAAAACACAGATCCAATTTCGTTTCGTTTTTTATTGTTCAAAATTTTGGTTTTACTTGTCTTCACTACTCTTGGATCTGGAGGACTTGTTATTTAACTAGTGTTCTGCCTGAAATGAGGGGTCAGCCAATCAAATGGTCTGTCGAATCGACCGTTTGACCTTTTCATGCGTGGAACTGTGGGTAGATATTACCAGCGGATAGAAATCAAAACAAAAGTAGATTTTAAAAAGCATGGCGGTGCTAATTTGTTAATCGAATCACTGACGTTATCGGGTCAAATGTCCCGTGCTTTGATACCTGACGTCATAGAACGTGAGCTCCCACTATAACTTGTAGGCCATCGAAAGTATAAAAAAATGAAACGAAATATAGATCTGTATTTTAATTAGATTGATTAATCAGCGGCTAACGGTAGTCAATAAAATAAAATATACCCTTAATGCAAGTCACCCTTCTTAAAAATTACTTAATGGTTTTGAGTTTAATCAAGCATGTATAAGTTTTGGAATAAATCATTTCAAAGCGTAAAATAATTCGCTTCTTGGTTTCTGTAAGCTAATTTCCTGGTTCGGTCACGTATGTTAAAAAAAACGTGATATGTTTTCATGTCACATGTATCACCATAACAAATTTTGATTAAAACTTAATTTCCAAATTAAATCTAATCATTTTTATCGCAAAATTAGGTGTTCCGAAAAAATTGATGTCATCATAAAACACAATTAAATGGTGGAGATGAAAGCGTGCATTTTAATATATTTGTACTGATGGGGGTTAAATGTATGGAGCCTAGGTTACAAAACCGTGGCATCTGTTCACGCGGTTGTTTTAACTGAGGGGAGAAAAAAGAATGGTGGACGCTTAATGACATTTCAGGGATGAATGATTCTTTAATGTCTGTTTCTTGCTGTAGCACAATGATAGAAGTGAACTGGGAAACAGACTTGCGTAATTGATTGAATTACGAGTTCAATATTTTGTAATAATTGGTCGTACGTAATGCTTGCCAACTCTTTTAATGTCAAATTAAATTCTGTATGCGTGCAGCGAGTGCACCGACCGACCGAAAACAATCGGCTAATCAGATGAGAGCATGAGGGGTTTAAGATATCAGATACAATAAGCTGCATTGACGGCTTTATTTAATTCTCATCCTATTACTTGCCGCCAATATTTTTAAAGGGAAATGGGCAATTTAATCCTCAAATTATAGTTCTGGATAGAGCAATACGTACATACTGAATTGGAATTATCTGTGAATCTTGGGAGATAACTGTTTTTATTTCCTGTTTAAATGATTTTAATTCTATTTCAGTCTTCGTTAATTGCATCAAAATTAAATATTTTTTTCTTACTTAATTTGTTTTGAAAGGGTGATATAGTGCTTATCAGTAATTTTGCACTTCATCATAATTCTATTAAATATGTTGGTAGTCTTTTGATGCTGTTTAATTGAGAATTATAGGGTTAACGCCAGACTATTCTGCAACCTTGGTAAGGCCAACTACTTACACATACCACCCACAAAATTTGCCTGGCAAGGAACTGCATATAGTAATTTTGGTGAGACAAAAAGATTAGTGTCAAGTTTATATCATTGCTTGTATGTTAAAAATCCCATGGTAGAAAACAGAATAAGAGTAGGCTATAGTGACATTGTTATGGCATAATTTCCTTGAAGTACAGAGGATAGCATATTCCCATCTTCATGAACCTGGTTTGTGCAGAAAAGTTAAACATTAAACCCCATTTGATTGCATTTATTAAAGTAATAAAGGAACACACACTAATTCCTACAGTCGGTGAGTTTGGTTTGTTCACACATTCTCCATTGAGTTCATATTCTTATACAAAATTTACCTATGTGTATTTGGCTACTGATCGTCTGTAATATGATGAGGAAAGAGACTGTTTTCTTCATTAATTTGATTCTTGAATATCTAAACAAAGAGATTGCAATGATCCCACTTTTAGACCAGTAACTGGTTGCTATACACTACTCATCTTCTTTTTCTTTTTCTTGGGTGACGCACTTTGAAAAAGCCCAAGTTGACATGACAATTGGCATGCTTGTTCTTTGAACAATTCTGCATTGATTTGATAATTAGATTTTTGAATTTCATCCAACAACAGGGTCAGTTGCTGGTTTATAGTCCTTGTTTATTGTGAAGGCATCATATCATAAACATTGTCTGTCCATGTACCATACTCTTTTAACAGTGAATACATGACTTGGTAACTATAATGATACTTTCCATGTAATTGCTAACTGTATAAGGATGACACATTCCCTTTAACATTATAATTCACACTGGTTTTAAGTTGGTGGAAATCTTTTGTCTGTTGATAAAATTAACTCTCTAATTCAATAATGGTGAAGGAGCGGAGTCTTGTTTTTTTTATTTTTTGGGTTAATTGACAGATTAGTAAATTGAACTGGTGTTGTGAATAAGATTTTGACATGGTCCACAACATTTATGTGGAAAGTGATTCTCTTTATTAGTTATATGGTAGCCTGAATTAAACGTTTCAAGAAAAACAATTATGATCCTCTGTACTGAACGGAATGGAATTGGGTTTGATGTCTCATCAATACATGTACATTTGTCAATTAGAGACCAACATATCATACTTTTTTTAAAAATCTGTATTTATGTGGGCACCAGTAAAGGTTCTTTTACATTCACATGTTCACAGATTCCTTACCCCCCCCCCCCCCCCCTCCCCATCAGGAAAACTAGGCACACTTTACTTGTCACTCAGAACTGGGCTTAACCCTTTGAACACTGACTTTACATGGGGTGTTGCACGTCCCTCCCTGGATTTACAGAACGTCATATTAATTATGACATCAATGTAATTGGAGCTTGAACACTCCCCAAGCCGCAAAACCGACATTTTGGGTATATGCGATACAACGTCAAGTCGGTTTTGCGGCATTTCGGGTTCTAAGGGTTAAAAAATCTTGATGATTCTCATTAGACCATGTAGAGGTTTGAACCCATAGACATTCTATTCAATAGGCCAGTTCCCTCCATCTCATCTCAACCATTATCTCAATTCCACCTCAACCCCAACCCTTATCCCTATGTTTACTATAAAAATAGCTAATACTACCGTTAAATTACATTTATGAAAAATGTACAAAATTTGAACTAAAGTTCAAGACGATCAATCAATTTATACCAAGTCTTTGATGACATTCTTCTTCTTCTCATTAGCCCAGTCGGAGCAAAACAGTAGGATGCTCAACCCAATTTCATTTCTTTAAACAATTCACCCTCGAGTGATAACAATCTTTTATCGAAAAGAATGTTTAATTGAACAAACTTGATTATTTATAAGATTGTAATTTCGGTTTAAATTAAGATTATTTTTTTTTTTACATATTGGAAATATAATCTTGAAACCAATTTAGTATTTATCCGATTTATTAAAAAGAATATTTGCTTTAACAAACTTGATCATTTATTAGATTATAATTTCCGTTTAAATTGCAAAAAAATTTGGCATGTTACTTGAATAAAGGATTATTTGTTTTGCATTATGATGAATCTTTCCTGTGATTATCCTTCACCAGATCATGAAGTTAAATACTCAGGAAGTTGCCATGTATTATTATCAATTAACTCTTCAATGCCACATTATCACATACACTGAGAAAACCCAGATTAAACTTGACTTTAAGTGAACTGAAGTTTCAAATGAATTGCACCTCATTATGATTTGACTTTTTTCTCTTCAATATCATTGCAGTCATTATCCCACAAGCTAGAAAAAGTGTCTTGTTGCCGTGGTGATAAAAACAAAATGGCATAGATAAATGGATTTCATAACATAAACAAAAACTTAACAAGTATGCTGCAGTGAATGTTTTTATGTAAATATTTAGGGTTTGAGAATAGATTATGATTTTTGGCTAAGAAGTTATTTAGTATAATTACATTAAAACATTGCATAATATGTGTCCTATTATTTTATAATAATGTACCGGTTAGTACATATACTTAACAACAAAAGAAACACAAGTTGATACTGAAATCAGTTAATATATTCTGTAATGTTATGTTGAATTGATTACATTTATGTTATATTGAGCTGATTACATTTACGTTCTTGTTAAAAATGATAATGCTTCTCTAACTGATGGTATTTTCAGTTTTATTCAGTTTACTGTAATATTGCTTTCTACTTGTCAGTATTTTTAGCTTATTTTGTCAGGGTGTTGGAAAATGATGCCATATGAATTTACATTATTTTCACTACTGTTGGGTACTTGTTGACTTGTCTTCATGCATCACTCCATTTTAAAACAACTGACTCTAATATCGTCTGCCTTACCTACAGTCTGTCTGATATACATACACGCTACATGATAACTCCACATACAATAGGAGCAGATGTTTATTGTCTTAGCCTCACTACCACCCTAGTGAGAGCAGACGCAAGAAAGAGAGCTTCTCTTACATTTACTTTACTTCCAGAAGTTGTACACACCATACTTTCACTCTGCACATGTTATTCCGAAAAAAACAAACTTGACGATAGCTGCCATGTTCTTTTTTCGACTGCTGAAGACATTTCCTAGACTCGAGTTCCATTCCTTGCAAATATAGAAAACAACCATTGAGGAATTCGTTATGTTTTGCCGAATAAACATTTTGTAAAATTGTAAAGCAGATTGTTGATGTAATGAGTGGTATTGTGTCTGTTGGTTATGTTCAAGGAGCTATTTTAAGCCATGTGTCTGGTATAAGTTTGGTAGTGTGTATTTTGTGGAAGGGGGAAGTCATTATTTCCTGACAAACACATGTATAGTATATTGTATACATACACAGACTACAATGTCTACATGTGGCTCCCAATACTGAGAAAAATACAATTAATCAAATTTAAAAAGAACTGAATTAACAGTTTGTGGATCGTTATAATGGGAGGGTGGCCGAAACCATGTTCTTTAGATCATAAGGCATGTTTTCTATTAGAGTCAAGGGTTTGATCCTGTTCCAGGTTTTGAAATTTGACATGGGCTGAAAAGAACCTTGAGGTTTTTTCAAGGGTGGCCATACTTTAAGGTGTGGCGCCTATGAACAAAGCATGGAAAACATATATACTTGGTCTGATGGGATGACCATCATGTAAAAGACCCCATGACATTTGGAATTTGAGGAAAAGTAGGTAGAACTAGAAGGGCAAATTCTCCTATTTTGCATTGCTCCTGTTTCGTCTTTAATGTCCAACCATTCCATTCCTGGTTAGGTGTGATTAGATATTAAATCCCATTTGTTTTTCCTTCATTGAAATTGAGAATTGTGTCAGGCATAGGATACCCAAAGTAGAAATTATTTAAAAAACGGACAAGCGCTGTTGATCCTATCAAAATACTGGTACTGAGTTGATTGCTCAAAAGCAAGCACCAGAAAGTGGACTTCCTGAATGATTAAAATCACATAAGTATACTGTGCCACACAATTCACTGAGTTTGTATATGGTATTATAAACCAATATAAAATGTCCAAAATAATATGCTGACTACCAACATAGAAACTGTACCAGAGATGACTCTTGTCCAAAAACAATATGCATTAAATTGGTGTGGAAAGACTTCAACTTTAATCATTCGAATGCCATAAAAAAATGAACATTGCTTAAGTCTTTTCTGATTTTATTTTTTCAGGCTCCATTATGGCAGTGTTTTTTAGCGACACCACCTGGTAAAAGAAATGAGACACCATTAGTAACAGGATTAGACAGCGCTAAATTACAGTGTTGTGCCAAAGCTAAAACCAGTAGATGTCGAGATTTGTGTACCTGGGTAAGTTTTAATGGTTACATGGGCTTGGGGCTGATTCATATCTCAATAGCATCACAGGAGTTTGGGTAGCCTATTAGTTTAACAACTGAATTATTAAAAAAAAAACATTTTTTTGGTCCCAAAATCACTTAGTATTGAGTGGACATTAAAACCCCATTTCATGTTTATATTATTAATTTCTCTCAAAATCATATAATTCATATGATTGATTTCTCTAAGGTAATTCTCATCATGAGTATGTTGAAGATTTCTAAGATGATTTGATTATTGTCCCTTGCCTTTTGTGTCTGTGAGACTTGTCAGGGGAATGTGTGCTTAGTCATTCCGTTATATATTTTAAAAATAGATTGCACATTCAATTGCTGTTCATGATATATTTGGGATTACTCAGGTAAAATGAACGCAAGAGAAATTGGGAAGAGATACAAATAAATTTAGCAGAGAATTTACCTAGTATTCCTGATATTGGTAAACAGATGCAACAGCAGTGATTTTTTTGACTTAATGCAAATGTGCATGACTTCTACATGAGTTTTGTGTTAAGTGTTGCATTGTAAAAGTAACAGATCTAATTTTAAATCTGCCTATCAAAACTTGGACCATAGACGTAACAAAACACATGTGTTTAGTGTAAATACAAAGAAAAAATGGGGAGTTACTCTTGTCCAAAGATCAAATACAGACTATAATGTTTTTATTTCTGAGTTCAAAATAGACATTTGTAGACTTTTTTGTAACAATTTTATGCAGTTAATAATGTTGGTTTATTTTCATTGTTGAGTAAGACATTTTCATTTTTCTGATAAAATCTATTTTGATTAAAATTGTCTGTTCTGTTTACAACACAAATACAGTTATATTAAAGAAATTCCCATGTGGAAATCTTTCTAAACAGAATTAGATTTTAATTATGTTATGCAACATATACTATCATTCCTGTATTATTTGTCATATATTTCTTGGTCAGTCTTTTTGCAAAATCTAAGTGGCTGCTTCAAAGAAAATGTATCAGATTTTAATGTGGTACAACAAACTAAATATAACTGTCATTTGCTTTTAATCTTAGTGAAATGAAATATATTCATTTTTAGGCAACACAATATATATTTTTTTTTTTTAAAACAATATTTTATTCAGGTTGTCTGAATGGGATTTGGGAACAGGCTTAGCCTATGTAAAACCCCTCTCCCTAAGTAATTTGTATACATATTATTAATGAAAAATGGGTGTATATACATAGTTAAAATGGCAAACACAATATATTTAATTTGAATCAAAGAATATTTTGATTTGAATCACAGACTATTTTGATTTGAATCGAAATAATATTTTGATTTGAATCATAGAATATTTTGATATTTTTTTCAGACATACAACCTGGATTGGGTTCAACATTCAAGTGAATTTTATCAAAGTTGTTCTTATATTCAACCTGTGTCTGTTCTTGAGGCTTCCATGCATAGTTGTCTTACTGATGGTAAGAGATACTTATATATGATAAAATAAACATAGTCTATAAGTGTCAGAGAGAATATTAAGTAATATATAAAACCAAAAGTAATCCAACATGTGTGAAATCTAGTAAATTAATCCACTATGCATTGTTTCATTTCAGTTGAAGAACCTTGTCAGTTGGGATGTAAAGGTCTAGATTTTTGCTCCAACTTCAATCATCGACCAACCCAGTTATTTCGAAGCTGTAATTCACAGGCAGATAAAGCTGCTAGAGATGCAGTGAACGAATGGGAGAATGGTGTAATATCACTTCCACAAATGACTATACCAGTCAGAGGTATGGCAATTAATTTGTTTTGTGCAATACATGTATGTATGTAATTTATGCGGGCGGATATGATTTCTACCAAAGAATCATTATCTGCTAGAAAAAAGCATACAATTAATTAGGTTTAGGTTTAGATTGTTTAATTGATTTTGATGAACACCAAAATGAATATATTACCTCAAATGTTCCAGGAAGAATGAGGTTCAATGTTTTCCAAATGTGAAAGTCACAAAATCTGTAAACAATTTGGTTTATGTAATGCACCTCCTGCATTTCATTTGCTAATAAGTTTTGTGTTTTTATGGTGTGATTTTGGTTTTATTTCAGATATTCGACAGTGTAAACCAGATGTATGGAAGGCCATAGCATGTGCACTTCAAATCAAACCTTGTTTGAAAAAACCAAGTCCCTTATCTTTATGCATGTAAGTATATATTATTTTGTTGTATATTTTGATCTTGGTTAAGTTATAGATAGCTTCTGGATCGCCTTGATACTGTCTTGACTTCTTTCTGTTAATCTTGATGAATTAATTACATTTATTACCTTTTATACTTATTTTGGTCGAGATATTGTTAGTATTAATAATGATTATAATTATAGGTGTACAAGGTGATTTAATGAATTACTTGGTTGTTTCTTGAAATGTTAAGACATATTTATAAAAGATTTAAAAGGGAGCTTGTCTGTTTTACTTGAGATTTAATTGCTTCTTTTTTTTTAGGGAAGATTGTATATATATTTTGAATGAATGTGTAGATAAAAGTAGATTAAAAGAAGATAAAACAGTACCACAGTTATGTAATGCTCTACCTTCACGTACAGAAGATGGCGCTTGTATATCTGTTTCTAAATACCTCAGTAAGTCAGAAGAATTTCTGTGAAACTGCTTCTATTTCATCTTCTTAGTATATGTTGCAAGTTGTTAATGAAGTGTATCATTCTTCTCCATTGTGAGTCTTGCAGTGCTGATGCAAGCCAAAAACCATTTGAATGATTTTTCAATTGTCTGCTCTACAAAGGGAAATAACTCCAATACTTTTGAAACATGAAATAAAATTTCTTTATACAAACAAATACAATACGGACGAGGTCAAAGACAAATCCCAGAGTAGACATTTAGTCATTTTAAAATATTTAATTTCAATTTATTTTCCGGAACACCTGCATGAGAATTAGTAAAATTCTCATCAATTATGGGGGTAATTTACAAGTTTATTGTTAATTTTCAGGTAAAAGTGCTGATATTGGTCGTGAGAATGAAGTGACGTCTCCTTGTAATCCAAACCCATGTGGGAAGGGCGAAGTGTGTCGAGTCAGAAGGAGAAAATGTAAACATTCAGAAGATTGTAAACCATATATTTGCAAAGCCGGTAAGTAGGCCTATAAGTGTAGTCTTTGACTAACCATAACATTGGTAGTACTCTATAGAGTTCATGTTTCCTATGCCAAAAAATGTGACTGCAGATTGTTAAAATTTTCCAAATTACTCCACCAAAATAACATAAGCACTTCTAAAAAATAGTATATTTTGAAATAAATTTGTATTAGATTTTTGTAATATAGCATTAGTCAATCAAAAAATGCCCTTTCCTTTATGTTTTCAAGTAGTCTGTCTATTAATGTAAAAATTGCAATTATTTCAGGTTGTGTATTGGGACAAGTGTCCACATTTCTAGTGCCTAGAGGAGCTTATGTCCGTATCCCTGAAAAACAAACTGGTAGCCAGTCTAAAAAACAATGTTTTAAAGCGTGTCATTGTAGTCATAGAAACAAGATTGAAAATTGTAAACAGTTGCCATGTTTTGATGATAAACAGTGTGTCATCGGTCCAGGACACAGAAAAGGTACAGAATATGGTTTTATTACTTTCAGTGTGTGGTGCTTTTATTGTGGTTAATACACTTGTGAGATACTATATATCAATAGTTTTATTTGCACAACTATATGTCTTGAGAGAGGTATCAGCACAAATAAATTCATGTTATTTTTTTATTTAAAAAATATGATTATTTCAAATATTAGATTCAGAGAAGCAAAATTATCAAACTTAGGAAAAGTGATATCAAATGTTCTAGAAAAAGTTAGTTTAACTGCTTCCAATTTTTTTTGATGCTGTTCTATATCCTTAAATCAATGTCCAATTTTTTTTTTGTAGAAAGTGGCAGCCATTTTAATATTGATAGTAGTTTATGTGTTTGTCATGATGGTGATATGATCTGTTCTAAAAATACCTGTAAACCTCAGATGGGTGCATCTACATCAGCTATTTCAGGTAAGTTATTACAGGCAGGGTTTTAACATTCATCTGCCCATTACCTTTGGTTGGGAAAGATTCAGCAGGTTTGCATTTACCACTTGGTAGGATGGCCGAATGGTTAGCATGTGCACGCTGTATCATAATGTCTGTCATTGAGTCAACTGGCATTGTTTTAATTCCCCGGTTGTATGTAAGAAGGAGTATGGTTGCCTGTCCAACCTCGTGGGTTTTCTCATGGTCCTCCGGTTTCCTCCCACCGCTAAAGACCCTTACGTGTAAGCAAATTATTGAAATAATATTAAACCAAAACGACCTAGTTTGTGTCGAGTGGATGTTAAACCCCATTACTCTTTGTGATTTTATTTTAAGAACATGAGGATTATAGACATAAGCAACTGTGTATTTAAATATTTAGCTTACGAGCCACTGTATTGACCATAAGGTATTAAGAAACTTAATAAGTCCATTGGTATTATGTTTGTTGCATATTAGATATTTAGACCGTTTTTTTTTCTGTTATATAGATATGCCAGGTAATTGTCCAGCACATTATAGACCTGTTTGTGCTAATAATGGTAAAACCTATCCTAATCATTGTTTAGCCAAGTAAGTGTATTTTAGTTACATTATTTTCTATGTGTAATGGACAAGACATAATAATAGCTTGATATTGAATACTCTTCGAATGTCTCCCAAATAAACAAGCAAATGATGAAAATATTACTAAAACTTGTTGCATTGAATGACAATTATAACAAAAATTAATATATTTTGTATGTACAAATAAAAATGAAATTTATATCTGTATTTTGAAGACGAAGCATACTCTGCCTCATACACAACCACTTTCTATAGCTAATTGTATTTTTTGTTGACAGATGTGCAGGTTTTAAAGACAATGATTTACAAAAAGGATCATGTTCTAGCATAGATCCATGTATTAATAATATCTGTGGAACAGGTAACAGGTAAGTAATATAGGATCATTCTATTTTTATACAGGATTAAAGGTGCAATGTTCACTGAAATTGTATGGTTTTAAGAACTCTTGACTATTCCTTGATGATATTTTTATTTATTTTATATGATTCTTGTCTAACGATATAATATGTAGGCTAGAAGTGTAGATTATTAAATAAATTTGAGCTATCGTTTATTTTTGATTTATATTTAACAGATGTGTAGCTAGAAGACAAGTGTGTTTAAGTTTACAACCTGGAGAATTCTGTAACCAGTTTGAATGTGGTAAGATTTTATACATTAAAGCTATAATTTCTCTATTTAAAATACAAGATTGTTATAAACTTTTAAATGGCATGTAGGAGAAGGATTTAAACATTCACACGTTCCAGCTCATTGAATTGAAAGAATAAATTATTGAATAAAATTGAACAATTGTTCACTCATGGTTCTGAATGCCTTGTTTCTGTGTATTGCTTATTTTGTGAAATTTTTTTTTTAATGAAATTTAAGACCATTGTGCTAATCCTATCAGGAGGCTGTGGCAGCCAAGCAGGCTCTGGACTCTTGAATAGAATATTGCAGGATTGAATCATGGAATGAAACTTTCAAGATTTGTCACACCTGGCTTCTGGATAGCATGAAAAACCAAGCTCCACCCTTTTACTAATTACCTTGCATGTGAAAGAATACTAGACAGTTGTACAAGAGTACATGTAGGTGGAAATGATGCTGTTCAGGCAAAATTCTCACACCTGGCATCACAAGCATTCATAGAAATAAAAATTACCACAATCATGTTTGTCTCAAAATGAGCAAAATTTGTTTTGACGAGACATTAAACCCCATTCCATGATTTGTTTTATTTTTCAGTGTCTGAGAGTACAACCTGTAATCCACATTACCATGATTCTGTATGTGATACGACGGGTGAAGAATTTACAAATGCTTGTATCCTCTTCTCCCATGAGAGAACTCTAGCTTATAGAGGACATTGTATGGTAAGTAAACAATGTCAACAGGCATTATTAGTAGATCTATAACATTGAACTATTAGATTTAAATTAATGTTTTGGGACTATCTCTGATTGATTTTTCATGGCTTATCCCACGCTAAAATATACTCAAATTGATTGTTTTACAAAACAAAACTTTAAAATATTCATGGTACATAATCTCCTGATAACTATTTTTGTTTATTTTCAGTTGGGTTGTTCTAATCAGGGTGAAGTATGTGGTCATAATGGTGAAACCTATTCTAGTCAATGTGCTGCTCTAGCTGATAGAACTACTATAGATTATCCTGGTAAATGTCGAGCACTGGGCAATATTACAGGTAACTTATAATCACTGTATATAATAATAAATATTTGAAACATTTGCGTGAATATTAACCATGAATAGATGTGGGGATGATACATTTAGTAATAACGACAAGTATTTAAGATGATAGCAATAGTTTGTTGACCATACAAGTACTATTATGTACTATCATTTTTCCATGTGACAAGCCCATAATGAACTCTCTCTATAACATGGGATAAGATGTGAATTTGATCACCATTTAATAATTTAATTTAAAAAAGAATAATGATGACTTTGTTTATTTTTTGTAACAATGACAACAGTAAAAAGCTAGACAACACTATTCTTATCAAAGCTTGCAGAATAAAGCAATTTGACTTGAATTTTCAAAATATTACTTTTTGGAACTATTATAGCGAGAATGGCTAGCGCTTTATCTAATTCTTACAAAAACATCTTTAAATAGTCTTGATTGTCACACCTTTTAATGATTGTAACGATAGGGGAAGATTCTGCACTCGAGGACCATCTTGCTAAATGGCAATGGAAAGATGTAACAATTTATTGGGATTGGGGAAAACACATGAAATGTTCACAGGAAGTTCATAATCCAATGTGTATTGTTTAAGCATCATTGTACTGAGAACTGAACATTGTATATTTGTTCATATATTTTAGCTGGTCGAAGTCATTGTACCAATGTGAGGTGTCAGCCATTAAAACCTAAAAACTGTAAGGGTCTGCTTCCACCTGGTGGATGTTGTCCAGTTTGTGGTGAGTAAAAAACTACATCTATCTTTGATCCAGGACTTGGAACAGGTTTTAAACATACCTTACTGACTATCATGCTACCTATTGAACCAAACCATTATAATGCCGCAGAACTATTGAAATACATGTAGCTATTGGTCAAAAAGTCAAAACTAAAGTTTAGAAAAAAAATGAAAAGTTCTATCAAAATTGGTGGTCATGGTATTGTCATGCAGTCAGGGTACTGGACTCTCAAATAGAATTTACTGGTTTGGAGGAATCCCGACTTTGACTGAGGAGAATCTTCAGCGTTAACTTCTTAGTTGTGGCTTCCAAGATTGCAAACAATGTATTACAAATAGCCAATAGTATTGCTTTCTTGTATTTTAGCTGCAGAACTGCAAGCATTATTTGATCCCCGTCAGGTTCAATCAGCAGCAAAGGTTATGGATGAAGGTCCAATCACAGTGCGGGTAATACTAGATGAGCTATCCAATCATCTAACTGTAGCAGAATGTGATATATATGGGTATTTAAGTATTGAAGGAGGTTTAGTTATTATTATAACTACGGTGGTTCAAGAACCAACTGATTTACAGGTACATCTTAAAATATTTTCACACAGATGAAATTTGCCAATCATTTGAAATAGCACTAGATGATAGAATTTTGATCTTTCAAACCATATTGTAGTTACGTTGAAGGGAATTGTCTTTCACTTTCAAAAAGTTGCAACATACACATTACATTGATCAGGTTGGCTAGGCATTACTGTGAATTTCATGGTAACATTTCAATGCTCAACCATACAATTTACATTCATCAATTTATACAGGAACAATGATAGCATTGATGATCATATAAAAAGCATCTTTCCTTAACCTTTTGATTGTCTAGGTCCTGAATGTTTTTCCTGCCTCTTCCTTGTGTGAGAAACCTGGAAGGAAACAAGGTATATCGGGTTTGATGAAATTGGAAATTCTGATCCCTCGTTCGAGAAGACAAACTTTCACTTTCTACATCTTTGTCTAGGAACTTATCAGAATGTAGAAAATTGGATTAACTTTGTGACCCTTATGCATGATGTCATCTCATTTTCTTATGTTTAGCTCCTGATTAAGAATTGGCAAATTGTTTTATTACTGGACTTACTTGCTTTGTCTGTTTGTTGTTTTTTTTCTAAATTGACTGATGAATCAATTTTTTTCTTTCTGTTTTTTTTTTTCCAGTTGGAAGCTTGTAATAGTGAAGCACAGAGATTAGAACATTTAATCCGGACTGGTAGTCCCTTACTCCAGTCCTATTTAACATTGACTCCATTATTAGTGGCACCCATTAGAAAAGCTAGTCTAAATTCTGTTAACAATCCAAACAGTGCTGTGAATATCGAGAGTACGCCCATCTTATTCTTATTGACAATCATGCTACATATCAGTAAAATACATTGGTTTTCATAGTAACTGTCTGCATTACTTCAAAACAATACGATACACATAGAAGAATCTCCAAAATAAGTTTTATTTGTATCATACTGTGTCTGCTTTTGTGGAGCCATGTTTTTTTATTCGAGCAGAAATTCAAGATGGAGGCTGAAGGTATAAACAAGTTGTGAAATATGCTTACTGAAAATAGGAGTCAGTTTGATGCAAAAAATTTATGCATATGGTATCTAGAGAATCTGTTTGGCATTATATCTGTCGCTTCGCCACAAAATCCTATGATCGCAAGACACAAAAAAGACATTTTGTTTTTGACAGAACTTTTAATGGAGCATTAATAAAAAAACAAAACTAAGCCAAAGGTGTTGTGACAAAAAAACTATGTATGCTCCTGTTTTGTGCTTCTTAAATGTGCGAAAATTTATGATTTGGACACTTGTCAAACCAAAGACATAACTGTAGGAAAGGTCTGTGTTACCTTTGCTCAAATTATGAATTGTTTGAAAGAGAAATTTACTGAAGTATTATACATGTGCCAAGTTAAATGCTTATGTTGTAAAATGTGTGAGTGTGCGTTTGTTTGTTTATGGCATCATTACTTAGTCTGAAGATATATTCCTATTTAACAGTTACACAAGAACTTACTATGTTCTTTTTGTTGTTTAAAGAATTTAATTTCAATTATAAATTACTCTAAATGATAGAGACTATATGCATACATATAGCAAAAAGGTTTCTACATACAGAAAGCAAATTTTATACTAATAGCAATGATATAAGGATGTTACATCTAAAAAGAGAAATGTCTGTGTGGTAATTTTTAAATTTAATATTTTTTTCCTGCCAGCTGTAATGAATGGCTTTGTATATTTGTCAACAAAAGTATGTTTCAAACCAGTGGGTATATATTCATATTAGCTAGATGCATATAGCTAGGAGAATTACACATAATTCAAATTGTATTCATTTGGGCACTAAAGCAATATTCAGTTACAGAAGAGTGGTCTGTTGTTTGACAAACACAATATTAAAATAAGTAAACTAATTTTACTTGGTTGATTTACAGATTTCATGGAATATTTTTTAAAATTGAAGTTTTAATTTCCTGGCTTGTGAATTGATCAATAGATAAATTGCATAGATGAACTTTTAAATGGCATCCAGACAATGAGCAGCAAAATTGATCTGAATGACATTAGAAGCCTTCTGTTATACATGTACATTATTGGGAAAAAATCCCTTCAAAAGGGAAGTACTGTATTTATGTTCCATGTAGCATGATATACTGTTGAATTGTAAAATTCTATATTCAACTTGCAAATCTGCTGGTCCAACAAACTTAAGATACTTTAGTGCTCAAATGAATTCATGCTTGATTGATTATAATAAATATTCATTATCATACATATATGGCATAATATTCATAATATTAATTCTACACACATTTGTTTATAATAGTTGTATTAATATGAATTCGCTTCTTTTATAAATTAATTACTTTAAACTATAATGTTATTTATATAAATTAATTTTTTTTTTTATTTCGTATATTGATATTATTTTAATGTGGCCAAACGTCAGAAACCAAAGCTGCTAACACGACTTTCAAAATTAAGTTTTTGCCGAAGGTATAACCAAGTTTTGGAAATTTATGAATCCAGTGTGTCAAAACTTTTAGAAGTTTTCAGTATGATATTGTTTCTTTGTCAAGTTGTCTCTTACTTTTTTTATGATCCATTCACGGAAAAGTACTCCCTGATGCCTAATTGTATGTTTGAAATTGATTTTCTTTTCTATTAAATATGGCTCATGAGACAACTTGACAAAGTAGACTGTAGGCCATTTTAATACTTACAAAGATTAAGATTTTAAACAAATTTTAAAGCTTACTTGATATTTTATTATAATCCTTATTTTAAAGATAGCTTTACATAATATTATATTCAAATATTTAGGATATGGTGAATTTGATTTTAATATTCATATATCAAATATATTTGAGGCTTTCCAAAGATAATAAATGCATAATCTTGATATCATAATATTTATCCCCCTTTATTCAACATGTGGTCAGGCCATGTACTTAAAAAAAAAATTCATTACTGGTATTGCATTAATATGGCTTTATTGCGAATTTTTTGTGTTCACATATATCTCTGTAAATACATTTTGTACATGTGTAATTTAAGGAGAAGAGAGTTATCTCCCGTTTTCATAAAGGGAAATAATCCTTTGAAACTGTTTAAACCTGTTACCTGTGTTGTGTCTACATTATATTATTATAACTTTGTGTATTTGTTGTTTTATATTTTGTAAGTCTGAATTGTTTTATATTATACTTTTGTTATGACTTTGTATTTTCATGTTCATATTATATATACCCTATTGTTATTTGACTATTATTTTTTTTTTTCGTAGGATAATTGCATACATTTTAATATTATAAAACGATATTATTGAGAAATAATTTTTGGAATTAGACATAATTACATATAATTTAGAATCCTTTTGATTTGGACATAAGTAAAAAGAAATAAGAATTGAACATAAATTAGATATTACTGTAGGAAAAAATGAATCAGTTTTGAATTGGACATAATAAAATATAATTACGAATTGAACATAATAAAATATAATTAAGAATTGAACATAATAAAACACAAATTAATAGATATTACTGAGTTGCTAGTTGTCCAGATTTTTTATTTATTCACACATAATTCTGTAGATCTGACTAGACAGGAACAAATTATTTAAAATTTGAATATTTATATCTTATATAAGATCTGAATTTTTTTTATTATATTTTACTTTTGAATGAAAAATAGTTCATGCATACTTGTCCATAAATTTGATCATACTGGTAGATTGTTTTTTTTTAAAAAAAAACACCCAATTATTTACTATGTTTTCTCCATTTTTGATATTTTAAAAAAATACGAATTATAGAAGCTATTAACAGTTGACAGATAGATCATTTATGTGTAAATCTACCTCATATTTTGTTCATATCAATAAAGATAATTGAATCGAATAAAACTAGGGTTGTAAACAAAACATTTATTAAAATTGTATAGGTTCTGTTATTGTAACTTAATCTTTCTAAAAAAAAAAAAAACACCTGAAACTTCACATAGCTTTCAGTTTGTGTTGTTGGAATTCTCAGCTCTGACTATTCATTCTTAAATGCATGAAGTTTATGAATTTCATGAGCTGTGTAAGATGGTATGGCAGAAGTTTTTATGACTCTTGACTCCGGATATTCCAGAGATCAAAAGATTTAAGTTGTTATTATATTTAATAGTCTGTTCACTCATTGTCTGTTGTAAACACAACATTTATAATGGCAACTTCCCCATCCTCTTAATCAAAATTCTCCTTCAAAACTCAGGACTTATTTCGACGAGCACACAAAATAAACTTAAAAATGTCATAAAGACTAGTTTTGAAACAATATTGTTAAAACTCACTAGTCCATTCACTTTGATTTAGAAATAAGGGAGAGGGACTTTGGTCACACAGGCACTTGAAGGGATTAAAATAAAACTTCTTACTATTATAACTAGTTATAGTATGACTATAGTAGTAAGAAGTTTTATTTTAATCTCTTCAAGTGCCTGTGTTTGGTCAGAATTGGAAAGGGTGGGGCAGTGAAGGGTGGGGGGATTTGTTACGCTTAGACATCATTGTGAAGCATTAATAATTCATTTGTTGTATAGAATTGTAAATGAACTATGAAAATTGTATATACTATACATATTCCTATAGAGAGTACTTATTTATTATGTTAGTGAACTTATAGTGGAAGAATGGTGTGCTAGTAAGATGTAACTGTTAAGAGAAAATATGTCTGTTTTCTTGCTATGGAGAGTTCTTTTCATAACGTTACTCCATGGTTTTAAGATGTTAGGATTTTCCAAGTGTTCATCAATTTTCTTTTTTTAAAATAGGGATTTGGAAGAGTCCAGTAAGATTGAATTTTAAAAAAATGTGTGCATCTTTCCTATGATTGAGGCAAAGACAATTTATTTATTCAGATATAAGTTATAAAGAGTAGTTAAATACGGTAATAAAAATGCTTTGAGATCTTACTACAAATATGTCATAATCTAGGGATTGGGTTTTAAAAAAAACTTTGGAAACTGTCTATTGATCTGATCTAATGAGTTTGGATCTGGTTTTCTTTTTTTCTAGGTTTAAGATTTGTTTCAGTCATATTAATAAAAAAAAACTGAGCGAATTGCCCATGGTTGTTTCGTTTTACTTTCAGTTAAATCAAGAAAATACTTTCTTAAATTTGGGCCGCATTTTAAGAAAAGAATAGGGGTCGTATCTCACAGGGATGGAGTTACCATGTAATGCACTTGAAAATAATGGAGTATTATTATTATAATTATTATTTGTCATTTTGTTTCTAGTCATGTGACGTTCTAAGTGTCCAATTAGCATTGAGCTATGATAAATATGTTCATTTCGACTTTGACCTTTTAACGCAGAGAAAGAAATCTCTGTAAACACATTTATTTCATATAAACTTTCAAGTTTGTAAATCTGTGTACATATTCGTTCAAAGAACTACCATTTTTTGTACACAGCCATCATTATTCATAGACAGATATCAAAATATATTATAACAATTAAAACATGTGTATTGACCTAATTTATGAGTTATTAATGAAATATTGATGTTTATCATGCTGAATGTGCTTTTAAATGTATATAAATAGACTGTTGATGGACTATTATCATATGGGTTGTAACTGGATAAATGACGGATCATTATTGATCATATATGGTTATTTATTGATCGATCTTTATGTATGATTTTGAAATTTCAAAATGGCCTAATTGATCATATATGGTAATATTTGGATGTATATTGATTTGAGTGGTTATGTACATAACGTATGGATCAATGGTTATACCAGAGATATGTATATGAATGGATAACTATGGTCATATCTTGATCAATGGTATATCCTTATCATCATATCTTGATCAGTGGTTATTAAGTTTATTAACCATAATATGATCATAATTATCTTGATCAGTTCATTGTTATTGACCATATCTTGATCATTGGTTATTTACTGATACATGTGATCAAGTTGTGATCAATAGTCTTTTATCATATGTGGTGAAATTGGTATTGATATTTATTATCATATACGAACATGATGATTTTTTTATTTATCATATTAGGTCATATTGATATTTAATTATCAATCATATTGATATTTAATTATCAATCATATTGATATTTAATTATCACATATGGTCATGATGATATATTTATTGGTCATGTATGGTCATAATGATATTTATTTATTATATACAGTCATAATGATATTTTTGTCATATATATGGTCATATTGATATTTATTTGTCATATATGGATGGATCACTATTTATCATATATGGTCAAACCTTGATGGATTAATGCTTTTCTCGATGGATCATTGTTTATCATTTATGGTCATATCTTGTACAGAGAATGATTATACACAATAAAATCAGTCATCACCTCAGATATAAATTATATTAAAATGAATTAATAGTTTGTGTTTATTAATAAGCTAATTATTCAGCTATATCTTCTATTATGGGATCATGGCAAAACTGCCAGATGTCCTAGTAAAAACTATCTGCCCTAGTTTTGTGCCAGTCTAAGAACATAATTTTGTGCTGAAATGACTAACAAAAAATATCAATTCGATCCACCCAAACAGTACGCTACATACAGTTAAAATACAAGGTCCATGGAAGAGTTTGGCAAAGTTGAGGAACAACTAGCTAGTAGGCTAAACTAGTTCATATATTATAGGGTCCAAATTTAATAACCGAATTATATCAAAGCCAACTATAGTCTAGTCACCTCTTAAATCATCAATTATGCTTCAGGCTTAGACTCACCTTTTCTCGGTAGACACCAATCACCTTTTGGCATAGGAAAGAAATGGGGTTTAGCGTCCACTCAACACAAACTAGGTCATTTTGGGATAAACATATGGTTAAATTTTATTTCAATAATTCCTTTGCGCGTAGGGGTCTTCAGCAGTGGGTGGAAACCGGAGTGCCCAGAGGAAACCCACGGGGTTGAGATGGCGCCCCTATCTCCATGCCACATACGCTCACACCAGGGATCGAAACCACAGCCGCAAGCCAGTGGTGACCGGCCAGCTGGAGGTCGTAGCACGGCACTCTAGACCACTAGCCCATCCCAACCCCCCTCCTGTTCATAAGGCACCTGTCATCGGCTTTGTCTAGTACAAATTACCACACCTGCATATACAAGCCTGCAGGCCCTGGGACAAACGACTGGGTAAGGGGTTGGTCCGATCATACTTTACCTTAAATAACCAGTTGTTGAAACTGTCAGAGCCATAAATTCAAACTGGTGTCAAAACCAAAAGTACGACAAAGATGATTAATTGTCAGTAGCGCATGTGTCCTCCACTGGTTCTTACGCATCCTGTGCAGCAACGTAGCATGGAATTAACCATCTGTGTCGTACTTTGGTTTTGACACCTCTGACTTTGTACTATAATCAGATATCGCATATTTGGGGTTCATTTTTCAAAATTGTCCAGGGGGAGAGCAGCCGGACCCCCCACCCCTCGGTCCGCAGTCAGTAAAAGGGGTCGCTCTGACATGGGAGCCCAGGCCGGGAACCGGTCCCAATCTGCCCCTGAGCCTGAATACCGGTATTACATACTTTTAAGGAGAGTGTGCATTTTGTCCGGTAGTTTCTGCCCGATTTTCATGAAATTTGAACTCAGTGGTAATTATGGCACACATGTCAGCAGAACAATGCCAACGGGACGTTCAACACACTGATCTACGTTATTGTATAGTGGTTCAATATTTATATAGGCTAGATCAGTGGTTCAACACTTCTTTGTTAATAATCACATGCCGTCTCAAGATCAATTTCATATCCCTAGTATAAAAATAATAGAAGTTAATAAGTCCCTAAAAGCTTTAGATATCACAAAAAGCCGTTGGATTAGGCTCTGTAAATGCCCCTTTTCTTCAAAAAGGTGCATACATAATCTCTGGAAGCCTAACCTATATTTATAAAATTTGTATTGATCAAAAGGTCTTTCCTACTGTTTTAAAAACTGCCAAAGTTTTACCTTTATACAAAGCATGTATATTCACATCTTACTGAATATCTTAATAAATATAATTTATTGTATTCTAACCAGTCCACGTTCAGATCTAATAGCTCCTGTTTGACTGCTTTAACTAATATTACTGAAAATATGTATGACTCTCTAAATAATAATCTTCTATGTGGGGCTATTTTCTTTGATTTTAGGAAAGCCTTTGACCTTGTAAATCATAAACTGTTACTAAGAAAATTGCAATTGTATCAATTGTCCAAGAAATCTTTGATGTTTCTCGAGTCATACCTGCTTGATAGACAACAAAGGACCTTTGTAAATGGTAATTTGGCCTCTTGTAAACCTATTGATCATGGTGTACCACAGGGTTCAGTCTTGGGACCTTTATTATTTAATATTTTTATAAATGATTTAACCTCTGTATTTAAATTCTAAATGTGATCTTTTTGCTGATGATACAACCATTTATACTAGTGCAAAAACTATTTCTGACCTTCAAAACAATCTTCAAATTGATGCAGATACCGTGATGAATTGGTGTAGGTATAATAGCATGAAAGTTAATGGGGTCAAAACAAAATCCATGTTAATTACAACTGGACAGAAGCGTAAACATTTATCGTCTGAACTAAGTATTAAAATCAATGACTCAGTCATGGAAACTGTTCCCAGGTTCAAACTTGTGGGAATTATTTTAGATTACGATTTGCAATGGACTGACCATGTACATAATGTAATCAAAATTGTGAATCAAAAGATTTTCCAACTTCGCAAAATCAAGCAGCTACTACCACTTCAATATCGGTCACTATTCTACAAAGCATATATACAAACCTATCCAGATTATTATTCACCAGTTTGGGATCAGGCTGACTCTACAGCTTTGAGTATACTAATTCGTCAACAAAACAAAGCTTTTAAATTGATTCTACGTAAAGAATATACAAAAGACTTAGCTCAAGGCCTTGCCGAAATCAAACTCTTAAATATTAAACAGTGTCACTGAGTGAACAAATATGCATTTATTTACAAAATTATTAATCGACAATGCCCTTCATATTTAACTAACTTCCTCTGCTACTACAATACTCCATACTCTGGTATCGATAACAGAATTGTCATTCTTCGCCCCAATCTATCAGTTGTTAAAAATAGTATCAGATTCACTGGTGCCCAATTATGGAATTCATTACCTGACTATTTAAAATATTGCAAATCATATTATTCATTTCGAACGCAATTATTTAAATTTGTAACTAATGTACGTATAGACCTAGTATAATCTTCGTTGTAGTAGTACATACATTGACATATACACAGGGGCGTCGTATCGATTTCGTTTGGGGGGTGTTTAGCCAAAATGCGACCGACTGATGCACATACCCCCGCCCACACACCAGTGGTACTACAAACTGGGCAGTTCACTATAATCGTGAATATGATAGTGCTGAGACAGTATAAGACAACTGGCGAGTAGAATAATGATTTTAAAATGGAATCGAGCGCCGCAGGCGCGAAAAAATTTCAGATATGTAACCGAGTAGAAGAATGATGTTATAATGGAATCGCGCCGAAGGCGCGAAAAAATTTTTCAGATATGTAACAGAGCTTTTAAATATTTGGGACTGGGGTTGATAAGAAATGGGACAGAATCTTGAGGCTTATCTGTCAATTTCGCTTGTTTTATGATTGTATGTTTATTTCATTAATTCATTTAGTCGGAGACCGACTGCGGTGAGTACTTTTTTTTTGAGACCGACTTTTTTTTGCCGTGGCAGAAAACATTTTATAGAACAACATACTCACAACAGAATAAGAGTGACAAGCAGACATGGTTATTTTATACTATAGTATTGAGTGACGTATGCAGTTTAGGCACACGGATTCCCGCAAATACATAGCATTTGGGATCTATTCTGGCATTGTTTTTGAGACCGAATGCAGTGACTGCACTTATTTTGTGACCGACTATTTTTCTCCCTTGGTGAAATTTTGGTGTTAGACCAATTTAACATACTTACAATAGAATAAGAGTGACGTATGCAATTTAGGCTCACGGATTCACGCAAATATACAGTATTTGGGATCTTTTCTGGCATTGTGTTTGAGACCGACTGCAGTGACTGCACTTATTTTGAGACCGACTATTTTTCTCCCTGTGTTACATTTTGTTGTAAAACTAACATTATACTCACAACAGAATGAGAGTGAAACACAACATCTTTTCTAAAATGATAAGTTGACAAGGTTTATTTTATACTAAGACTGCTCCTATTTTGCGACCGACTGCATTGATTTTGCAATCGACTATTCTTATACTAAAGTTTTGCGTGAGTTGCGTGACGTATACAGTGAGTACTTATTTTGATACCAACTACCTCTACTTTGTGACGGACTGCACCAATTTTGCGACCGACTATTTTTTTTGCGTGAGTAGCGTGACGTATACAGTGAGTACTTATTTTGATACCGACTACCTTTACTTTGCAACCGACTGCACTGATTTTGCGACCGACTATTTTTATACTAAAGTTTTGCGTGAGTAGCGTGACGTATACTTATTTTGATAACGACTACCTCTACTTTGCGACCGACTGCACTGATTTTGCGACCGACTATTTTTTTTGCTTGGGGGGGGGGGGGGTACCACCCCCCACACCGCCCCACATTTTTGCCCCTGCATATACATTGGGGGAGGTCAGAAGAAATATATTTTGGGCATTTTCAGTTTTATATTGTTTTATTTTCATGTACCATAAACCGGGAATTTCATATTTTCCAAGGAAGTCAAAACATATTTATTTCTATGTTTTTTGCTTGATGGGTTGTCAACTCAATATTATACAATCATAGGCATTATCTTCAAACTTACAAATCCTTCACATTGGTAATAATAACACAATTACCTCTCTTGTTTTCCATTCCCCCATGCAATAGCTATCTTCAAAAGTTTGAATTTAAAGTTGAAAATGATATTTTTGCCAATTTCTCAACAGCCAATAGTGAATTATAGGATTATTATTCTTTAACAGGGTAGGAATGCTATTAGATACTATCTATTTTAAGGTTTTATATTACCGGTAATATATTTTAAAATACCGGTATAACTTAAAAATATGAAATTGCAGCTTTAAGCATTTTATAGATGATAATTATATGATTGGTGTGTGATAATTTTAGGCTATTATGAGATTGTTATTATTATATTCAGTTTGTAATTCTCTTAATATTCTTTTGTAAATATTTCTCTTGTATTTTCAATTTTTTTTTTAAATTATTATTATTATTACGGTATTGTTTAATATTCTTTTGTAAATATTTCTCTTCTATTTTCAAATTTTGTATTGTTAATCTCTTTAACTTCTGTTATAAAGGGCAAAATGTAAGACAGGCCTCCTGGCCTAATTTTCAACCCTTTGAAAATAAAGTTATTAATATTATTATTAACACCATTTCATTGCTCTCTACCTGGTCAAGGGGAGGCTAATCTATTTTATGTAAAATTGTTCATTATTTTGGCATTTTTCACCACAACAAAACAGATACCGTACAAAGAAACAAATTATGATAAAAGAACGAAGGGAAACTTTGGAGATGACCATGCGTGCAACGTGCAATGCAAGGAGCAATATAAAGTTGTCGGTGTCGGAATCATGAATATTCCACTACTAGCCTACTCTGTGAATATTCTCTTAGACCGACCTTCACCTTGGCACTTGTTGATATATTTTGCGATGTGCTGACTTCTGAAATAAAATGCTTCGTGGCCCGGTCTTTTACAGCTCTCTTTGCTCACGTCACCTAACACAGGTAAATTATCTACCATGAAAAATGAATTGTGCTAGTTTTCATACTGCGAATATCGCCTTTAAGTCTTTGTGCTATGGCTATTTCACAAATTATGCTAAAGATGCCCTTCACAATATTTAGAAAACGTCCATTAACTTAAGGGCCTCATGGCCTCAGCCACTAACAAAATAGAAAGGTGCATTAGTGTAGCGATTCGTCTTATTAAAGTAGCAATGTCTCTAACTCAATATCATTTAAAGTCTTAAACCTTGATCATGAAAACACAAATTATTTGCCAAATCAAATCAACATTGATGTGCAGTTGTGATCTTACCAGGAAAAGATAGGGTTAATATGAGTGAAGTCTGTGTCACCACAGGCCCGGGACTGTACAGCGCAGTGGACGCTTACGGCTAGCCCCCGGATCCATTCACTCTCTTTGATTTGTTTATGTTTGTGGTCTTTGAGTATGATGTCTTGTCCATATATTTGTTTTTGTGTAAAATTGTGTGTTGTGCAACCCTCCTGCACTTACTATTAGACAAAATAAACATTTTACCTTTGGTACACGAATCGTGTACCATATTGCATTTCAACATCATTTGTAACATGCCATATCTTATCGGGAGAGCATTCAGCAAGTGCAATACTGGAATAACCAGATGCTAGAAATTGTCATTCGTTGAGACTTGTGCCGTATATATAACTGATGATTTATCCGTAATTTTACATTCTGTGGGTTGTAGACTTCCATTTATTTTCTCGCTGCTGTAGCAAAGTGTCCTTAAGTGTACCAGTAGGCCCTACCTAGCTGTTGAACTACCTATCTACAAGAACGTAGCTAAAAACGTTGTGACCGATGTACTAGACCTACCGGGTACTTGTTTTTAGCTATGATTTGTACAAGTGTCATGTAGGATTATATGCTTAACTGAAGTTGAAAGTGGAAAAAATGTTTTGAATAATAGTAACCTTGTTGTTTTGATGAAAAATGTTGTTTGATTTTTCTTACTGAGGCCTGATGTCAACCCCGTCGGGGTTTGCCAGATGGAACTATAGGCCTATAGGACCATCTCTTATGTCGAAACACGAAGGGTTGATAGATTAGGTTTCTTATCTAACTGGTACATCTAGCTGCCTACTGTAGGTCATAAAGGCACTATTAGCTCTTTGTTGATCTTCAAATGAATATTTTAAGTATGGTAAGGTGGTGTTTTGCACAAGATATAGATTTCTTGAAACCAACTAGAAAATTTATTTGACTTGAAAGCAATTTTTCGAGGCCAAAGTTTAAACAGGACTCGGAAGTTAGATTAGTCTTACATTTATTATAATATTGTGATTCTAATTTTTTTATATTGTGATTTTGTTAATATTTCTCTAGTACTATCTTCAAACTTTTTTTTTGGTATTTGTTTTATAAAAGGCAAAATATAAGACAGGCTTTCCTGGCCAAATTTTGAACCTTTTGTAAAAAAGGTTTTTATTACGGTATCTATATTTGAATCTATGATAGGCCTATTTGTAATGACCAGGACAGGAATAATCAAATTTCAAATCCAAGACTCAGATTTTACAAAAATTAAATGAAAAGATATTTTTGAAAGTCCAGATTCCTTGAATTCCAATGAAATTTAGAATAATTTCAGCCCAATCTTTCAAGAATTAATTTAGTTGAATGCAATTCCATTCTTCATTAATGTATTTCTCTGTTGTCATTTGTTTGTCGGATTTGACATGTATTTTTCCCAATTATCAGGATGTTTGGGCTTAGTAATTGTACAAATATTGGCATATTTATAAAGCAGAATATTGCTGAACATGGTTACAGAGTCAACAATTAAGCCTTGCAACCTTGCATTGAACATTTAAAAATATTAATATTCTATATTTAGAGTGTAAGATGTGCTCATAAAATACCTATCGATAAAACATGGGCTGTTGGTGCTGAAAAAGAGCTAAAAGGCAAAGATGTCGAATCTACTTTGACTTGGAGAACGCATGAGGTAAGGCAAAATGTACTTTCACAACTTGATTTTTAGCCTAATAATATTTTTCGAAAAACACAAGGATATTAAAAATTGTGACCAAATGTATTGTATTTTGTCTTCGAAACTAAGTTTTGTTGAGCAGGTTCTCCCAGTTTTCAAATGTTTTTTTTCATACTGTATCTTTGTTGTCTCTGTTAGAATTACAATTGATTTTAAGGTGAAAAAAAAAAGAGAAAAAAAAATGCTGTGTGCTTATAAACTGTTTCTTTTACAGTTGTTTTAAATATTTTTTTCAGGGCATCGACATAAAACCAGTTTATACCAAAGATGATTCTGTTAACATACCTAAAGAAATACCTGGTCAATTTCCATATACCCGAGGTCCATATTCTACTATGTATACACATAGACCCTGGACCATTAGACAGGTACCATAGATTATATTCTATATATATAAGACAAAGCGTCACATTGAATGCTAATTTTCGTATTCAAACATGAAAATTCATTATTAATATGATGGTTTGATTCAATTTGAATAAATTATTTTTCACATTTTTGATGCATTTTCAAATCCGTGTACATGTATTTATTATTTTCTGTTGGGTGTTAATGTTAGTTGATTTCATTCAATTGATATTATTGATTATTTCATAGGAGGCAAATATAGAAAATTTAATTATTTTAATTAACATCGACAAACTAATATCTGTTTGTAATTCAGGTATATTAAGTATACAATAATATAAAAGATACAAGATGAAACATGTAGGTAACAAATAGTATACCCCAAATTAATTAAAGGGTTTTATATGAGGATGATTACTCCAATATTTCATATAATCTTTGAAGGATAGCAATCAAATAATTTCCTGCCAAAATGTAACATGATTGTAGACTTCACAATGTGAAATAATGATTACGCTAGAATATCTGTTTTTTTTTAAAGATATATTAGCTGTTATGTCTGCACTTTTAGATTTGCAATATATTATAACATACAATATTAACCTCTCTGGTAATATAATTTGAAAAGAAAATAGGTTTAATATAGATGTTTATATGTTGTTATTACAGTATGCAGGTTTTAGTACAGTAGAAGAAAGTAACAAGTTTTATAGAGAGAATATAGCAGCTGGTCAACAAGGTCTTAGTGTAGCATTTGATCTACCAACACACAGAGGGTTAGTAATATATATACAGGCCTATAAACATGTCATATAGCCTTGAACATATTTAAAATCATAGATTAACCAGTCTCTGTCACCCACACTATGATTGACACAGGTATGCTATAGGCAGAGAGTGTTAACGTCCAGTCACATGACACAAACTAGGTCATTTTGGGACTATCATGGTTCAATTTTATTTTATTAATTCGCTTGCATATAGGGGTCTTTAGCAGTGGTAGGAAACCGTAAGAGATTGAGATTAAGTTTGAAACAATGAAAACGATTGATCATATTCAGCTTCACATGTCATATTATTATGCTTTCGTTTCCACAAGTGATACAGTATTGTTTTAGGGGAGTATGTTGTATGATGGTCTGGCTGGCAACTCATGTTTTTTTCTGTTTATTTGTAGATATGATTCTGATAATCCCCGTGTGGTAGGAGATGTTGGTATGGCTGGTGTTGCTATTGATTCTGTTGAAGATACAAAGATTTTATTTGATGGCATACCTTTGAACAAGATATCAACATCAATGACTATGAATGGTGCAGTATTACCTATAATGGCCATGTATATTGTCTCTGCTGAGGAACAGGTATAGGAGTGAATGAATGAAAAATACATACTGATAAAACACAAAATGACTGAACACAAAATTATCAAAATAAACTGTTTACCTCAAAAGAGAACATGATGTTTGTACTATTTGAAGGATTAAGATCCGATTTGCTGCTCAACTTTTATTCATGATTAAATCATGATATGAATAGTCGAGACTATGTTTTTTATTGTACCAACTTAAATAATGAGGGTAGGCCAAAAATTCAATCACTAAATACTTGGTTCAGAGTGGATCAATTTGACTGAAATTTTCAGCAAATTCCCATTATGTTATCTGCCAGCTCCGTATCTAATCTCCCATAATGTACCTTTAACATGCAAGCATTGATATCATGTTTTGTATGTTTGTAATACTTGTGATCTCTAATAATAGTAAAATAAGTGTTCTGAACGGAAGATGATTTGTAAATACGCTTACTTCACCTGCAGATTTATCAGTTTTCAAATAACCTAGCAATGATGTTGTAGTGTTTTGATAGTAGTCTAATCTATTTGAACTCTCCAGTACTGCAGTTTTCATCTATTCTGCTATATTCCTGTTATGTACTTTCAGGGTGCTAAGCAATCAGAAATGGCTGGAACTATTCAGAATGATATTTTAAAAGAATTTATGGTTCGCAACACATACATTTTTCCTCCAGAGCCATCTATGAGAATAATTGGGGATATCTTCTCCTACACTTCAAAGGTAAGTTAACATACATTTATTACCTTTTAAGTTTAGCCATTTAAATAATTATCAGATTTTATGAATAGTTACAATTATATATAAACAAAACAAAGAAAGTTTTTTTTTGAGTCTTATTATTTTCAATATCTAGTTTTATCCTAATGCTCAAAGATCCTACATGCAAACAAATTATTGAAATAAAATTAAACCATATGATAGTTCTAAAATGATCTAGTTTGTGTTGATTGGACTTTAAACCCCATTTCTCTCTCTCACACTATTTTTAATATCGTTTTTTTTTTCCTTTACAGAATATGCCCAAGTTTAATTCAATCTCTATTTCTGGTTATCATATGCAAGAAGCTGGAGCAGATGCAGTATTGGAGTTAGCTTTTACTTTAGCTGATGGTTTACAATATGTTAGAACAGGTCAGTATAGTTAGAACAACTCAATATTAGATACTGTATTATAGTTAGAACAGGTTGTCAATATTAGATGTGATATAGTCAATATTAAATGTGATATAGTCATGTAATATTTTAAAAGGTTTTTTTATGCCCTGTAATTGTAATTATTTTTTCAGGTTTAGAATGTGGTCTCGAAGTTGACAAATTTGCTCCTCGACTCTCATTTTTCTGGGGTATTGGAATGAATTTTTATATGGTAAGATTAAAACTAATATTTAAAATCTGATCTTAAAGCTTTTATTTATATGGCAAGTTTAAAAACTACTTTTTGTGCAGTAAATTTAAAAATGAATTTATTTATCGCAAATTTTAAAATAATTTGTATGTGGTAAGTTAGAAACTAATTTTTAATTCTTTTAATGGGTTAGATGAATTTTTATATTAGGAATGGTGAATAATGATATCATTTATCGATTGTATTAGTGGTTTAAACATATTTTATTGCAAATAATTTACAAAGGGATTAGGACAATTTATAAAAATTATGAACCTTCACCCAGATTGTATTAGTAAATGTTGCTATACGTAAAAGAAGAGTAATTTTAATGACGGCACCTTTTATATATTTTGAAGGAAATAGCTAAACTTCGAGCAGGACGAAGATTATGGGCAGAAATGATCAAAGAAAAATTTCAACCTCAGAAATCAAAATCTCTTTTATTACGATGTCATTGTCAGACTTCAGGTTGGAGCTTAACAGAACAGGTATGGACTTTTTAAAATGAAATTGGCCGTTGCATGAGAATATTTTCAAGTCTCTTTATTTATGTTTTTGAGGCTATAGTCTGTGACATTTGTCTTGATCACAATTGAAGCTGATAAAGAAAAGAAGATAACATATTTACTCATCCGATCACAATATATCAAAGTACATTCTGCATCGTCAGGAATTCACTTCACTTAGTAGTATCTGATATGCCACTATCGTGATTATTAATATATCAAAGAAATATAACCATGAATAACTCATCATGATTTTTGTTTAATAGCCAATAGAAAATAGCATAAAGGACATCAAAAATTCATCATAAATATTAAGTGCTAGTCCACGAGAAAACCATGCAGAAGGTTCGAAGGTGGGGGTCGGCCGATTGAGTTCATATTTACAGGGTTTGGTAGACCCATCGAGCCTACTCCTCAGCCAAAATCACTGATTTCAGAAATCAACCGTTTTCGAGATACAGGCCTTTTACGTTTTTCGGCAGTTTTTTGACATTTTCAAGCCAAATTTTAGGTATTTTCGTCGCACTATTACCACTGTTACGTGACCCTAGAGAACTAGACCTTTTCACTAATATCCCCCGAGAAGAAGCCATTGAAGCACTACGCCATAGATTAACCTCCGTAGAGAATGCACTTAACACCAACCTCAACACGGAAGACATCATCAACCTCACTAAATCCTGCATAGATTCCACGTACTTTTCCTGGGGAGATGAGTTTTATGAGCAAATACACGGATTACCAATGGGAAGCCCTTTGTCCCCAGTCCTCAGCGAGATCTATATGGCCAGTTTTGAAAAAGATGCCCTTTCCACCTCATCGGTTCAACCCACAGCTTGGTTTCGCAAAGTTGATGATATCTTTGTCATTCTCAAGCAGAATGAAGACCCTGACCTCCTCCTCAACCACCTCAACAACCAAAACAACAGAATACAATTTACAATAGAAAAAGAACAGAGCCATTCCCTCCCGTTCCTGGACGTCCTAGTGAAGAGATCTGTAGATAAACTGAATACCAGTGTATATAGGAAGCCAACACACACCAACCAGTACATTAATTACAAGTCTAATCACCCACACAGCGTAATGAAAGCCACTATATCTACTTTAGCGCGCAGAGCCGTAAACATCTGCGACGAAAATTCTATCAGAGCTGAACTTGATCACATTGAAACCTCTCTAACTGATTTCAATAACTACCCCCGACAACTAGTGCAGAAAATCATCAAGGCCACTACTAACCCTCCGACAGATGTAAACAAACCGAAACCAGATAAACCACCAGTCAGAATAACAATACCATTTCAAGGCAAACTATCATACCAACTCAGAAGACTCTTAACCCCAACAGGCATCCAGGTAACATTTTCTAAAGGAAGAACCCTTAAAGATCTCCTGAAGGCCAGTGGCAAACTAAACCCAACTAAACAACCAAATCCGAAAGAATGTGTCTATGAAATTACCTGTACATGTGACAGCAAATACGTGGGAGAAACAAGACAACCTTTAGATAAGAGAATTAGTCAGCATAAAACAAAATCCTCCACCACCAATTCAGCTGTGGCCTAACACATGCTATCCAACCCAGGACACCGAATTAAGACATATAAAACTCTGGCAGCCCATCTACCCATAGAGAAGACCCGCAAACTTATTGAGGCCATACACATCAAAAGAAACAGCCCAGACCTCAACCGCGACACGGGGATATTCCTGCCCAGTGCTTATGATGAACTCATTAAATAACAACATTTGTGTTTCTCCATCTTTCCTACTTTTTATTAGTATTTATTAATTTCACTTTCCTAACATCATTATCAATCTTTATCTGTCACATCCATCTTTTCCAATTAAACAATCAGAAAGTTAGTTTAGTCATTGTCCAACTAATCACAAAGAGATCATAGTTATTACAAGTTAATTAGCGTTATCTAAACTCAACGTACTATATCATAACTGTAATGTAGGTATATCCATATTAGTTGGTAGTATTGTACACATTCATAGTTATTAATTGCTTAAATCAACTCATGGCTACAATTAAGCTTAGTGTTAATTAGTTTGTTTTGAATAATTCCTTTGATCTTGTTGTTGTCCTGTATGGTTTCATGAATTGTTGTTATAGTTTTTCTGTATATATTGATCTCATAATTCTTGTTTTACTGTATTAGCTTGATAACGTTGAGAGAATACTCTTCGAAACGTCGCCTAAATAAATTAAGTAGCTGTTACTCCATAAGTATGTGTTTTTGTGTATAGGTTTGGGTTGTTCATGATAGCATGGGTCTTGCATTACCACATTATCATGGTCATCCGGTTTAAGTTCATTTTCCAAAGGTGTCCGGATACTTCACACGATACGTGTCTAGAGATACCTGAATTATACCCTTTCTTCAAATTTCGATAACTCCACTGGAGCAGGGTTGGCGATAAAAATGTAAATCGTTTTATTTGCAGCTTGACCTGTTCTACCAATATAAAAAATAAAATCGTTGTCAACTCACCTACAACAGTATGAAAATTTGTGTCGAAAGTTACGAAATTCGTCATTTTTCGCGTCGTATTTTGGTTTCATTAGTGTTTGGATTTCAGCCATACTTTCCGGACATGTCCTGCGATATTTTCCAAATGTCAGGCCAAGAATATGACCGACTGGGCATCAATATTGACCAATTGGACATCAAGATATGGTGAATAATATTCAGAATTTCAAAATTAGTATGTGTATTGAGTATATAACTACCACTCGACCTGTATTTATCTTGTTATACCGTCGATACGTACACCTACCTTGTTTACCTGCTTAATCTATTATAGAAATGATTTATCTATGAATAAAATAAAACCAAGTGTGAACAATCCAAACCATTAGTAAAAATTCGAATTCCAATAAAAACGGTCGAGGCAAAATAGTGTAATCAGCAAATGGACTGTTCACCGTGTACAAAATACACGACAAACAGTGGTTAAAATACCATTTCGGAAGCTTTTTTTTCATTTGCTACCATATAAACGAATAAATTTTTGAGAAATATCACTGGCCTGAATTTGAATGAAGCAGACATGGATAGTTTTGAAGATTCATCAAAATCTGATAAAATTTATGTTCTTTAAGCGGTCCCCACACGCTCAATATAATTGTCAATATTACTGATGTCAATGTTATTGAAGCAAATATTGTCTCAATATTCATTCTGAGGAAAGCAGCCATCATTGACGGAACAATTTTTTTAGCATTAGCTATGGCGGTTCCAAGTCCCAAGAAAAAGAAAATACACCGAAAATGGTCACAACAAGGGTGTACTCAGGGGGAAAAGTTTGGGCACAAACACCTACTTCGAGAGCTTCGTGAAATCGAAATATTGCGTCAATATTATTGATGACGCCCACACACGATCAATTGTTGCACAAAAATTGACGGTTCGTCAATAAAAAATCTACGGACATTTGATTTCTTCAATCATATTGACATCAATTATTTCGAGCTTCAATATCACATACACACACTCAATATGATTGTCAATATCAAGTATTGACAATATAACTGACAATTATGTTGAGCGTATGTGGGCCGCTTAAGAGTGTCAACATTCTTGGAATTACATACTTTTACACTATTTGCGTACGAAAAGCGGCCATTTTGTCTGGCATTTTTGGTTCGATTTTCATGAAATTCGAACTCCGCAATCATTAGCGTGTAACTGGGATATTTAAAAATCGAATGAAAATTGTGACCTCTAGACGGGCTACAAGCTAAAACAACATTTTTTTTTGTAGAATCATGGGCCATAAACCATGTTTACATTACAAATTTTAAGCGTGCCAGGTACGGTTCCTGGTACGGCACCGTTAATGTTTTTGTAGTGTAAACGGGTCAAACACAAGCGTGTCGTACTGATTACTGTGCCAATCTGGCCCACTGGTCTCGGAACCGTGCCAAGAACGGCTCGTTTTAAATTTTCGTACTGTAAGCGCTAACCGGTCTGAGCACGGATTACTGCGCATGCGCCAAATCAACCTTGACTTTTTTCTGCGAACTTTGACAGCTCTGTCATCAGTTCTGTCAAAATGTACCAAAATCAACCGCCATAATTGTTTTCATCCGGGTAACTTGCTTAGGGACTGAAATTAACTTTTCTGTGAAGAGTCCCGCTTTTGGCGTGCTTGGCACGGTTCCAAGACCGGTAATGTAAACGTGTCAATTTCTTGAAATTTATCGAGGCCTTGTACCGTGCCCAGTACGACACGCTTATCGCGGCCAAGTGCAAACGGGGTTATAGTCCAGGAAGTTAATATCGGATATCCGGGAATATCGGAAGGCGCCGAGCTATTAGATTAGGGTTATAAACGATCCCTTTAAAGCTACAATTTCATATTTTTAAGTTATATCTATAAATTATAATTTTAAAAAAACGATTAAAATAGTTGGTATCTATAAACAGTCCTGCCTTGTTAAAGAATAATCCTATCAATCCTATAATTCACTATTGTCAGTTGAGAAATTGGCAAAAATATCATCATCAACTTCAAATTCAAACGTTTGAAGATAGCTATTGCATGAGGGGAATGGGAAAACAAGGGAGATAATTATGTTATTATTTCCGATTTAGTCCACAAACTAAAAACATGATTTTTCGTAAAATCAGGTGCCATGAAGTTACGATCCTATACATGCCAATATTGTAAGGAACCGAGATGTTAGGGAGATAAACCTATAATTATTTCAAGTATTGCAGAAAGTGGATAAAAATGTGACACATAGAGTGTCCGTAAACAAAATGTGGACCGACGGACAGGGGCGACGACAATACACGTCCACGCGAAAATGTGGACAGATAGACGGACAGGGGAGTCCACATGAGAATGTAGGTGTACAAAAACATCGAGATTTTCCTATTTTTATTACGGGCGTATTTTGAATATTTTGTAGACATTTTATAACGAAAACGATGTTTTGACATCGCAAAACTATTCTTATTTGGGCAATTCTGCATTCATTTGCTGTCGAATAAACGAAGACACGTTATTTTGTACCATACGGGGATGAAAAATATTTTTATCTGCTCTAACTCGACCGTTTTTCAAAATTTTGACGCTTTAGATCGAGAATTTGCGAAAATCCATATTCTCTGGGAGACGCCATCTTGGATTTGCAGACTGGATACCCAAACCAAACCGGGACTGAATATTTTGGCAAAGTCGGTTGAAGGGGAGGCGGAGTTGATATACTGACCCTCTGAATAACAATATAGGCGATAGGGTACCTTAATAATCCGCCCATGTATCCCAATGAAAACTGAAGTTTTTGATAACTTTCGACATGAATTTCCATACTGTTGCAAGTTAGCTGACAACGAATTTATTTCTTATGTTGTTAGAACTGGTCAAGCTGCAAATAAATTGATTTTAATTTTTATCGCAAACCCTGCTCCAGTGGAGTTATAACGATCTAAAGATGGGGTACATTTCAGGCATCTCTAGACACGTACCTTGTGAAGTATCCGGACACCTTTGGAAAATGAACTTGATCCGGATGACCATGATAATGTGGTAGTACAAGACCCCGGCTATCATGAACAACTCAAACCTAGTTCTCCAGGGGCATGTAACAGCGTTAGTAGTGCGACGAAAATACCTAAAATTTGGCCTAAAAATGACAAAAAAACACCGAAAAACATAAAAGGCCTGTATCTCGAAAACGGTTGATTTCTGAAATCGGTGATTTTGGCCAGGGAGTAGGCTCGACGGATCGACCAAACCCTGTGAATATGAACTCAAACGGCCGACCCCCACCTTCGAACATCTGCATGATATTGCATGGTTTTCTCGTGGAATGACTCTTAAAATAATGCAAGTAGTTATGTCAACATATTATTTCCAAAAGTATAAAACGAACCTTAGTGACAATATTACATGCAACAGGTTATAAATTTCAACGTTAGTAATTTCTGCCATTCTCCGTGAGTAGTTGTAACTTTCCGTCAAGAAACAATCTGCTCATATTCTATTTCTAGTCTATAGTGTAGGATATGTTGAAGTAATTACTTGCATTATTTAAAAATACTTGAAGGTTTTCTGGTGACCTTTAAGATATATAAAATAAACCTGTTAAGGGTACAGGATCGGAATTATCTTGATAATGGCTTGACCGTCACCCAAATTTATGCTCTCTTTAATTATATTCTTTAATTGATATTTCAGGATCCCTATAATAATATAATGCGCACAACAATAGAAGCGATGGCTGCCGTTTTTGGTGGCACCCAATCTCTGCATACTAATGCTTTTGACGAAGCTTTGGGTCTGCCAACTAAATTTAGTGCCAGGATAGCCAGAAATACACAAATTGTTTTACAAGAGGAATCAGGAGTGTCAAATGTAAGACTGAAAGTATTTTTTTAATGAAGGGATTAAGCATGTTTATTAATACATATTTCAATAATTTCATTGTAAAGTGCATTAAAAATAATACGGATGGACTTAATGTTTTTTTAGTCTGTAAGAAAGTAAAGGAATTCAATTTTTTTGGGGGGTGTCCTTGATGTCTCACTGTGCTGGCCGACAAAATACCTATTTTTTTTTCTAGTGTGATTCGCCTTTTCAGTGATGCAATGTGAAGGGTCTGGCAAGGAATAGCTTCTAGTAGTTCGCATCGGATGAAAAACTGACATCTTGGTGTGCACATAAAGGACTCTTGCCAGATCAAATTAGAGATATGATTAGGCTGTAGTGCATGGCATTGCATATTTTCACGGAAATAATATTTCTGATTCTTATGTTCCAGGTGGCAGATCCATGGGGAGGTTCATACATGATGGAGAGTCTAACCAATGATATTTATGATAAAGCTCTTGCTCTTATCAATGAGGTATGGTACGAAAGGTCCTTATGACATCTATTAAATTATTAGACATAAATTTTATTCACGATATCAACATTTCTTCGCACTTGGAATGAATAGTGTGAAATAGAAATGTTCTGGGATGCACACACATTAAATATACAAATAAATAACAAAATTGTTGTTGAATATTGTTAACTCTTAGTCTTTAAACAGGCATTATGCAAGACCTAAATCTGCCTATTGCAGGCCTTTTTTTATGCCGTAATTAATTTTATATGAATTATTAATTAGACATTAATTAACTTACCAAGACCATAATCAACTATCGATGCCATCAAGTACTTTAGACTTAAATGTGGTTTTGGGTTAATGATTTAACATAAAAATGGATAATCAAGACTTTGTTTATTATCATAACAAGGGTAGAAATGATGACCATTGAGTGAAGTAATTTGAAAGAAACTTCAACATTTTCCCCTTTCATTATCTACTTTTTTACTATTATAACGAGAAATGACAGCTCTTTATCAACATGTTGTCCCTTTAAATAAGAATTGGTATAATTGCATGTACCAGAAATTCTAAATTTATATGAAAAGTTATCAATTAATGGTTAAAGGCTCTTTATGGACATCATCTTCTGTCTAAAGTTGAACATGTTTTATTTTTTTTGCATAGATTGAAGAAATGGGTGGTATGGCCAAGGCAGTGGCATCTGGTATGCCTAAATTAAGAATAGAAGAATGTGCTGCAAGACGACAAGCCAGGATTGACAGTGCTCAGGGTAAACAAATATAGCTGTACCAAGCAATCTTATAATGAAAACATTGAGCTATTATTGATATTTAGATATAGCAATAGTTTGTAGCTAGTAATGATCAGTATGGTAATCTATTTAGAAATAGCACCATGTCAGTTATACAAGGCAGTGATACAAGGCAGTGTTAATATTAAAGGAGATTGTCCATCTGTTTTATATTCTAATAACAGATATATAATCATGACAGTTATCCGTCATGTCACCAAGTTTATGGGCTTATTTCAAATCATATTAATGGGCCTTGTGAAATTTTATATATTCCGAAAAATGCAAATCATCGTCAATACTTTGATGAATGTGTTAGGAACTTCATCAATATCACCTGATCTTTCAATATGGCATCCTTCAACCTAAACATTAGCGATAGTTTTAGAACATCTGTCATGATATTTATAAATTTCTGTATCAATACAAATATTTCATGTTGGTACCATTTCCAATCGACAAATTAATAATTCTGGTTCTGTAGTGACTTTTCGGATGCATTCTTAAATTTAGTTTCTGATGTTTGAAGGTAGGTGGCCATGATTTTAGTTCCAGTCATCATTAAAAATAGGTGCAACACCTCCTTGAATTTGAATGTACATCTATTTGTAGAAGTTATCGTTGGTGTAAATAAATATCGTTTAAAAGATGAAGAACCAATAGATGTATTGATAGTTGATAATACAGCTGTTAGAGAAGGACAAATAGCTAGAATTAAAAAAGTCAAAGAAACAAGGGATCAGAAAAAGGTATGTTATTTTTGGTTATAATGTTTACAATAAGATGATTCACCATCATTTTTCTTATTCATTTGTTTCCAATAACTAATGAGAGATGATGTGATTGACTAGCTATTGGATAATTTGCTCAGAGCAGATGATTAAAGAAACATCTTAATCTATTCTATAAATGTCCATAGAAATATGAAAATTATTTTAAGAAGCTGTCTGATTTTGACATTGTGGACATCGTGAATAAGAATGTTAGATAGTCATAAGCTATTTTAGGATTGACTGATTTGTATAATTTTGGACCAGTATGCTTTTTGAAAAAAACTTTTTGTCCATTTTGTCTTTTAGTCTGGTATTTTCAAAGTAAATATACTTTAGGTCATGAGTGATCAGCCTTTTACATTCAGTGTGCCAAATGTTATTCATGACTTCAGATGCACCATATAACTTCAAAAGATTAAATTAAGAGAACATATTAACATTATTTACCTTTTTTAAACAAAGACCATAACATTTGTTGTCAAAAATGTCAGACTACCGAAAACTTTGTCATATGACTAGTTGATCAGCAATAAATAAGGGACATTAATCATGGACAATTGAATAAAATCTCACTGGTCTATCTTACAACATCATGAGATGCAGGTTGCATTTTGAATGGTACTAAGTATCACTTGTATGTATACCATAGCTCCATAGGTATGCCATCCCTGTTGCTTCATAATCTTGCTGATGGTAGGATCAGCTGACTGTTTATGCTTAAACTATAACACATACTTATGGAAAAACAGCTACTTATTTATTTAGGCGACGTTTCGAAGAGTATTCTCTCAACGTTATCAAGAGAATACTCTTCGAAACGTCGCCTAAATAAATAAGTAGCTGTTTTTCCATAAGTATGTGTTATAGTTTATTGCTCTATCCAGTTACTAAATGCCACTCAAAGATTATTTATGCTTAGTAGCAATAAAAATCTCATCTTGATTTTAAAGTTTCTCGTGTATCTGCCTTTTTGGGCTATGACACATGATGTGTGTCACCATAGTGTCACATTGTCTTTTTGGGGGAAGGACAAGTGTCAACATAGTGTTACATTGTCTTTTTTGGGTAGAATAAGTGTCTCCATAGTGTCACACACACATTAATCAGTGAACCCAGTAGGTGAAATGGATTCTTCTGATTCAACATAAGTGGTCATTACCAAGCCTATGTCCTGTAGAAAATCAATTAGAATTCAAATATTTGGTTTTCTTTTGGAACTCAATCTACTAGAAAGATCATTATTTTCTAAATGGCTGATATATTTGTAGGCTGAAGAATGTTTGTCTGCTATAACTGAATGTTGTAAGAGTAATGATGGTAATTTATTAGCATTAAGTATAGAAGCTGCTAGAGCCAGATGTACTGTAGGAGAAATAACTGATGCTATGGAACTTGTAAGTAATAATAATATCATTATAGTAAAATATTATGGTAAATTTTACGATAAAATTCATTTTGAATGATGTTAACTTGAGTTATTTTTCAGACTTCTAGAAATTTCCTCAGGATCTTCTGTTGTGGATTCCTGTTGTCAGTTTTGCAGGATGGAGGCCCGATCAAGATACAGTGTCTAGTCATTCAGATGGGACGAGAAATGAGACCCTATGTACACTTTATCATGCACATCATTTAAAAAAATCTTTGATAATTGGAATTATATTGCTGTCATTGGTTATTTCTTAATTGTGTATATCATGCAGGAATGAATTTAAACTGACTGGATAATGTTTGTTTTTTGACTAGGTTTTCCAGAGGCACACAGCTACAGGTAGATTAGTTAGTGGAGCATATAAAACCGAATTTTCGGAAAAGGATGAAATACAGAAAGTTATGGATAGAATAGAGGTATATGTATATACTGGTATATTGAAACATACTGCACAGAAAAGTCAATCTCACACCACTTTATACATAAAACATAATGCCCTCAAAACAATAAGATATTGGATGGTGATTAAAATGTAATTATCTAATACTGCTACTTGTATGATTTTAAATATTAACACTAGCAAGAAGCCATTTTACATCAGGGAAATTCAGCTCAAACTTTCACATTATTTTTCAGCAATTTATGGAACATGAAGGAAGAAGACCAAGAATTTTAGTAGCTAAAGTTGGACAGGATGGCCATGATAGAGGTGGTAAAGTAATAGCTACAGGTTTCGCTGATGTTGGTTTTGATGTAGATATTGGACCATTATTTGCTGTAAGTACTCAATTTTTATGCCCTCATAATGTAGCCTATTTTTATACGCCCACATTTTCATGTGGACGTATATTGTCGTCGCCCCTGTCCGTCCGTCCGTCCCTCCGTCCGTCCGTCCACATTTTTTTGTGAACAGTCTACAGGTCACAATTTTTATCCGATTTCAATGAAACTTAAAATATAGGTTTATTACCATAAGATCTCGGTTCCTTTCGATATTGGCATGTATCGGACTGTAACTTCATGGGTTATGGCCCCTGATTGTACGAAAAATCACGTTTTTTAGCTTGTGAACAGTGTAGAGGTCACAATTTTGAACCGATTTGGATGAAACTTGACATGTATGTTTATAACCCAAAGATCTTGGTTCCTTTCGATATTTGCGCCCATCGGATCGTAACTTCCTGAATTATGGCCCCTGATTGTCCGAAAAATCGCCCTTTTTAGCTTGTGGTCCCTCTGGAGGTCACAATTGTTATCTGATTTAAAAAATCGTTTGATTATATCACCGTTGCATGGTTATGAAGGTTGAGTTCGAATTTCGTGAAAATCGGAGCAAAATTGACGGACAAAATGGCCGCCTTTTGTACGCGAATAGTGTGAAAATATGTTATATCAAGGTTGTGGACCTTATAGAGGTCACAATTTTGAACCGATTTTGATGAAACTTGACATTTATGTTTATAACCCAAAGATATTGGTTCCTTTCGATATTTGCGCCCATCGGATTGTAACTTCCTGAATTATGGCCTCTGATTGTCCGAAAAATTGCCCTTTTTAGCTTGTGGTCCCTCTGGAGGTCAAAATTGTTATCGGATTTAAAAAACCGTTTGATTATATCACCGTTCCATGGTTATGAAGGTTGACTTCGAATTTCGTGAAAATCAGACAAAAATTGACGGACAAAATGGCCGCCGTTTGTACGCGAATAGTGTGAAAATATGTTATATCAAGGTTGTGGACCTTATAGAGGTCACAATTTTGAACCAATTTGGATGAAACTTGACATGTATGTTTATAACCCAAAGATCTTGGTTCCTGTCGATATTTGCGCCCATCGGATGGTAACTTCCCGAATTATGGCCCCTGATTGTCCGAAAAATTGCCCTTTTTAGCTTGTGGTCCCTCTGGAGGTCAAAATTGTTATTGGATTTAAAAAACCGTTTGATTATATCACCGTTCCATGGTTATGAAGGTTGAATTCAAATTTCATGAAAATCGGACGAAAATTGACGGACAAAATGGCCGCCGTTTGTACGCAAATAGTGTGAAAATATGTTATATAAAGGTTGTGGACCTTATAGAGGTCACAATTTTGAACCGATTTTGATGAAACTTGACATGTATGTTTATAACCCAAAGATCTTGGTTCCTTTCGATATTTGCACCCATTGGATCATAACTTCTTGAATTATGTCCCAGGATTGTCTGAAAAATCGCTTTTGTTAGCTTTTGGTCCCTCTGGAGGTCAAAATTATTATCCGATTTAAAAAAACGTTTGACTATATCACCGTTATATGGTAATGAAGAGAGAGTTTGAATTACGTGAAAATCGGACTAGAATTGATGGACAAAATGGCCGTCGTTTGCACATGAATAGTGTGAAAATATGTTATATCAAGGTTGTGGACCCTATAGAGGTCACAATTTTGAACCGATTTTGATGAAACTTGACATGTATGTTTATATCCCAAAGATCTTGGTTCCTTTCGATATTTGCGCATATCGATTCGTAACTTTCTGAGTTATGGCCCCTGATTGTCCGAAAAATCGCCTTTTTAACTAATTGGAGGTCACAATTATTCTCCAATTTAAAAAAAAAAACAAACAAACTATGATTATATCACCGTTACACCTTAATGAAGGTCGAGTTTGAATTTCATGAAAATTGGGCCAAAAATTGCGGGACAAAATGGCTGCCGTTTGTAAGCGAATAGTTTAAAAATATGGTATATCAAGGTTGTTGGCAAGTAGAGAACACAATTTTAATCCGATTTTGATGAAACTTGAAATTCAGGTTTGAAACCCAAAGATCTTGGTTCCTGTCAATATTTGCGCATATCGAATTGTAACTTCATGAATTATGGCCCTTTATTGTAGGAAAAATCACTTTCTTTTTAGCTTGTTCTCTATCCATCTCTCGAAAATGTGGGCGTATCCTGCCTGGCAGCCGCTGGTGTTTTCTTTTTATAAAATGAGATACTGAAATTTATTAAAACAGCAGCTACCGGTACATATGTGCTGGTAAAGAATTACAACCGTCCAGATTCCAGGCATCTCTGATATACCGTACTCAGCTATAATGTCAAGAAGAGTTCAACAGTTACAGACCTGCACAGTGAAGTGACAGGTATTTGTGTATGGTTTAGGTGTGGTTCACACAATAGGACCCTGATGACTTTCCAGTGCATTGAACCCTTGGGAAAATTTCCATAGACTTATTTAAAAAAATAAATTCATAATATTTATTATATTCAGACACCACGGGAAGCAGCACAGCAAGCCGTTGATGCTGATGTACATGTAGTAGGAGTTAGTTCCCTTGCTGCAGGACATAAAACATTAATACCAGAATTGGTGAAAGAATTACAGAAAATGGGACGTCCGTAAGTTTTTTTTCTTTAATAGTGCTGTTCGAGTTGCTAAATTAAAGTAAATAAGATATTATACACTGTTTAGGTTGTAGGAAATTCAAAGTTATGATTCTAATAAAGACAGATCAACATCAAGAGGAGAATTAATCACTAATATACAAGATGCCCCATAATTTTAGTTGAAATTATAAAATTGAAAATACTTCTCTGAATTTCAGTGATATTATAGTAGTAGCTGGTGGAGTTATTCCCCCTCAAGATTATGACTTTTTATACAAATCTGGTTGTTCTGCTATATTTGGACCAGGTAAATATTTAACTAATCTATGCTATTGTATGTCATGTTGGTTCCACTGAGTTTTCAGTGCTGTATAGACAAGGCAGTTGAAATAATAGTGTTACAGAACTGAATACTATCCTGAACATGTTCTGTTTCTGCTGTGATCAAATTCCCCAACAGTTGTTTATATTGTCTGTAGAGTATGCCAGAATTTTCAATTCATCATATCTTTGTAAATACGAAAAGTAAATGAACTATTTTTGGACTGATTTAGAGACTCAACTTTAATAATATTGTATTTTCACGAGATTAAAAGTTACAGTGAGCTATCTTTTATTTTAAAACAGGAACAAGGATACCAGATGCAGCTATTCAAGTTATTGATATTTTAGAATCTGGTGATAATAATAAGTCACGTCAGAAAGCAGTGTAAAGATAGAGGAGTGTAATGTTTAGATAGTGTATATAAATAAAACTATATTGTGAAAAGACATTACTTCATAGAGATAGTAATGTAAAGTAAAGTGCTAGATTATGATATTTCATAAATAACACTATAAAATATTATTCTCTATAAATAGTGGAGGGAGGTATAAGTAGATCCACTTTGTTTTGTTTATCAGATTTGTTATGTTATATAACAGTTTTATATTATTGATAGTTGTAATTACCTTAAATATCTGTTTATCTTCATGTATGGTTCCAATTTCTAATGAACACAAAATACTTAATTTAAGATTATGAAAGTTGTATGTATTTATGAGATCCTGTCTGAATTCTCCTCTACATATCCTTGCCAATGAAATTTAAATACACAAATTTGACATAGTTATCTAATGTTTTTGTTATGATTTATGTCCTTCAATGACCATCAATAATAATTCTTAATCAACTAAAAATGCTGTTTAGTGGGTATTTTTATCAGGGAAGTCTCCCTAACACTATAAACCTCAGAATGCCCTGTTTTTGGAACGAGGTATTTTGTTCAGAACGAGGCTGGGTAAAATGCCTCGTTTACTAAACGTGTTTTTTTCAAGATAGTTATTAGTGGTATTGCAATCAGCAAATTTGTAAAAATCAAAATTTATGTTATTTAATATGAAAATAAAACCAGCCCAAACTATGATATTATAATCAGAGAAATAGACAAGACGAGAATACAGGCCATATCATAAATTATTTTCGCATTATTAATACCCATCTGTCTTTATAATAAAACATTTTAATTAAATTTTAATGTATGAGGTGTGCTTTATTTCACATTTAACTGACAATTGGTAGAAAGCCGACAAATTTATCGCTGTGCATTTATATAACTTTGCTCCAATAATAATTTGTGCAATGTTTCAACAGAAACAGTCAATGCTATGGTCAAGTTATTTTTTTACAATAAATATAAAAAATAAACTGGCGTATTGGAAATATGAGATGAAATTTAATGCGCTTTTTTGGATTAATAAGAATGGATTTTTTGTTGTATTTAGATCAGATAAACACTAATTTGTTGTCTGCAATATCAGTTAGGTGGAGGTGTAAAACATACAGCTATCTTGATTAATTTACAACCCCAATTTAGCTTCACAACACCTACTTAACACCTATACCTGATTGGGCAATAAATTAATCAAGGTAGTCTTCAATAGTTTTACACCTCCACCTAGGGCATGTAATTTGAAAAAATTAATGATAGCTGATTAAGTTTGAAGATTTAGTGGGAGTTAGTGTGTATACGGATACAGCTGTCAGATTGGGATGGCCTAGTGGTCTAGAGTGCCACGCTTTCGACCTTTAGCTGGCCGGTCACCTCTGGCTTGCGGCTGTGGTTTCGAGCCCTGGTGTGAGCGTATGTGGCATGGAGATAGGGGGCTCCTTCTCAACCTAGTGGGTTTCCTCCAGGCACTCCGGTTTCCTCCCACAGCAAAGACCCCTGCGCGTGCGCTAAGATAATAAAAATGGAAAAAAATAAGACTTGTCTGCGATATCACCTTCGGTGGAAGCGGACGTTAAACACCAAGAACAACAACAACAGATCAAATCTGAACCTTGTCAGTTTCTATCACTGGTTTGTCATTCTGTTGGTGTGTGGTCCTGCCTTGGCATTGAAGAAATAGATCTTTAATGTCAACAAGAACTATTTATATCAGATGAATACATGTATTATGTTGAATTTTGCAAATAAATTTTTGAAATGTAAAAACAATTCTATGATGTTTTGTCCATTGGTCCAATCCCTGTCCATCGTACAATATTTTACATTTGAAGTTTAGACACTCTGGAGCCCAAAACCGCTAGATGAATTTTCACCAAATTTGGTAAGTATGTTGCCTGTTTCGGGCTGACTGTTATTCGTATTTGCCACAAATAATTTATAGCCAAGGCCACTGAGTGAAGGGAGGTTGGGTGGCCGAATCGTTAGCCTGCCATTGAGTCAACTGGCGTGGTTTCGAATCCCCGGTTGTACGTGGCAAGGAAAAGGGTCGCCTGTCCAACCTTGTGGCTTTTCTCTGGGTACTCTGGTTTCCTCCCACTGCTAAAGATCCCTACACACAAGTGAATTATTGAAATAAAAACATATGTTAGTCCCAAAATAGTTTGTGTCGAGAGGACGTCAAACTCCATTTCTCTCTCTCCCATTGAATGAAGCTGTCTCACTTTGTGGGAGAAAATTGATATTTTTTGTTAATAAACCCCATGAAAGAATATTCACAATATGTACACAGGTTATTTACATCGTTTATTATGATAATTTAACATGTTCGTCATACATCTCCTGTTTTTTAACGTTTTTATTGGTTTTGAATGATCCACCTGTAATATTTAACACTTCATGAATATCTAAAGCTTCACCTACAAAATAAAATAGGTTTGTTCATTGATAATGTTCATGGTATGCAGGGAGCAAAGAAGAACATGTGGCCGTATTATATGCACATAATAGAACCCTTGGCAATTGACAAAATGTTGCTCTCCATACAATCTGAATAAAACACATAACCTATTTTGTTTCGGTTTTATATTTTGTTTTACTTGTCTTTATTACACTAGGATCTGGAAGAGTTGTTATCATTGACTTGTTCTGAATGATGTGAAGCATTAGCCTATGAAACGGTCTGTTACGGTGAGCACTGGGTGTTTTTGCACGGAACTGTGGGTAATCCACTAATAATGGGTTAATCAAATGTATGACATCAAGGTGTGCTTGTATTGCCAATATAACTTGTCAGACCTTCATGTAGTGTAAGCCATCGAAAGTATAATAAAGAAAAAAACGCAAGATAATATAGATCTGTATTTTAATCTGATTGCTCTCCAAGCATTATTTTCTTTCTAGAACAATGCATGGCAACATGTGCATGTTTTTGGTATCCTGGTTGGTGTAGAAAAGTAGAATGATAAACCACATTTGATTTCATTTTCATTGCAAGTTAAAAGGCATTGACTGGGGGAAAAGCCTAAACAAAGCCAATCCTGGGTTACAAATAAATTGCATTAAACTATAAGACATACTTATGGAAGAACAATTTTTGATTTATTTAGGCGACGTTTCGAAGAGTATTCTCTCAACGTTTTCAAGCAAGTGCAGTAACAAATGTGTATGGCAATTACATATAGACAAGCAATAACAACAATTCTGAAACCATGCATGACAACAACAATATCAAAGGCATATAACAACATGATCAAAGGCAAGGTGCATAGGAAGGATTAGTGAGGCAACTGATAATTGCACTACATGAAGGAGAACTTAGTAGTACAACTGAACTGCATTAGGGATCAAACAATAACCATTAAATTCTTGAGTGGGGTGAGTGTGGCAGATTCACTAATAAAATGTTTAACAAATTCAATTCTGAAAATTCTAGCCTGGAAATCCGATTGTATTGGTTTCATTTATCTTTTAATTTTTTAAAATACTCACCATGAGGTATACCATAACCTTTACACAAACCATGTACATTAGATGGTGTTTTACAATCCATACTAACTTCTTTACGTAAACAAACATCAATATCTACAGCACTGAAAAAAGCTACAGACTGAAATAATACAAAAAAAAAAATTCCATAAACAAATGAAATAGTTGACAGCTGTTTTGTCGAAAGGGATGGGATGGAAAACTGAGGTCCTGTGTATACATTTGCGTGCACGTAAAAGATCTCTTGTCAGTTGGAATTTGATATAAGAGTAGGCCATATTGCCGCTGACCAGGCGAAATTACCCTCATAACACACTGTATGGTGTATGACTCTCTTTATTATCCCAGTCGGAGTAGAACAGTAGGATGTTACACCCCATTTCATTTCATCAAAGAATTAAACACGGTTTAGTACTAATCAATGTTCAAGAATACAGGGTTAGTATATAAATAATCATAAAGTTCCTAATCAAACTAAAATAGTGATGTGAAATCTGTGACAATAAGAATTTAAAAGTAAGTACATACCTGAGGTAGATCATTCATACCGAGTTTATAAGCAAACATACTTCTAGTGAGTAGATTGGTGATCTGTAGAGCTAGAGCTGCCTTATATCTATCTTCACTTTCTACTAGATATCTCACTTCATCATGTAGACTAATAGAGAATCTAGCATTTAAATTATACTTATCAATTAACCATCTCATACATACTAACATTAGATGTAAATAATCTACAGCTGAACTCTGTACAACCCAATTAACACGACTTGTCATAAACTACAATAAAATATATAATACAATAACAAAAATCAATTACAATCCTATAAAAATACTTATCATTAACTACAATAAAATCTAATACAATTCCAGTTAAGACAACATGTCATTAAGTACAATAAAATCAACTACAGTCATATTAACACAACTTGTCTTGTGAACTACAATAAAATCTATTCAATGATCTTCTAATGTGGCTATTGGTAAATATGCAATACATCTCTCCCATTACACATGTATCTGTATGAAAATACTGGGCTGCTCAAAGTCTCAGATGATCCATTTTAATCACTGTGTTTTTACTTACATCATCTAAGACATTATCTGGTTCCAGAGCTTTACTTATTCTACAATCTAATACTGGTGTTCGTGGTTCTTCTAATTTAGCTATTCTCTCTAATTCGTTAAACATGTGACTTTCACTGTAAATAAAAAATCATTTATACATAATCAGTGTGTCTGATCATGATTAGATAAAACATCATCCAGATAAATAATACCAGCTGGAATTGGGATCTTAATCATTTCTTAACCAGATCGCTAATTTTATTTGGTGCATTCGTTTTGATACAGGTATGATTAGGGTTATTATTTCACAGTATTTCTGAGCAATTGATATGCTTTTCTTTTGAAGCAGGCTTTTAACTGCACCCTCACCTTGTGTTCATGCTCAAGCTTTTCAAAATATCCCAAATCTGTCTACAGGATCATAGGTTACATGTCAGATTGTCTGATCATACAATTAGAGATAGGTATAAAACATGTAAAGATATATTAATATTACTTACCTCCCACCATACCAATGTCTGTCACTACTACAAAACAAAAAGAGAAAACATCCATTAATAAATTTGATTACCAAACCAACAAGCCAACAGTTAAGGCTGATTTCCCCCGATGTCCCCCACCCCTCAAAAATATGTCACATACTAATTAATTGCACATTTATCTTTTCGAAAAATATAGAACTCAGTCAAGGTTCATCACTCTCCATCAGTTAGAATCAAAGTTATCTTGTTCCAAAACATTGACAAATGAATGTTGCTTGGCTCTACTTAGCTTAAGCGGAAATGTTATTCATGGAACTCTGTCAATGAATATCTACACCAAGTTTAAACCTTCTACCACAATTAAAATCAGAGTTGTTATGCTCCTAAGTCTTGACTAATCAAATTGCTTATCGCTAAGCATAAAAATATCATCATTGAACATCGTTAAATTAAGGTGTTTGTATAATGAAGTTATAGTTCGAGTTTCATCATCCACTTAAAACCAAAATATTCACCAGATTAGTTATTAAATCAGCATTTGAAATCATTTTGGGCATTAATAAAATTTTGACACTTATGATGCTAAATAAATGGAAGTGGAACAATAAACCTTCTGTACCTTCTCCTTCCTTTTGTAGATAAATACATCTTTCTAGCTTTTTGCTTGGCTTCTTCAGGACTGAGTTTTGGGTTGAATTGTACTAATAATTTCTCGGCAAATTTCTGACCAGCTCCATAAATTCTTCCATAATTAAAAACCTAAAATATTTGAAGTTTTTAGTTATATTTACAATTTTGCTATGTCCAGTTGGCAATATGAATCATCTCTCAGCTGTGCCATCCATAAAAATGTATAGCCTTTATCTGTTTAAACACATTCAATTTCTTTAAAGGATCGATTTTCAGTTAAAAAATGTCAAATTCAAGTAGCAAATTCTAAAAGTAAACAACCTGTTTTGCACAATAGTTATACAGTACAGTGGTCACATGATTGTATGTGTTTATTGCGAGGAAGAAAACTCTACCACACGTTACATATAAAAATGGTATCCAATCACATCTTACATGGATGACATCAAACTGATCCCGCAGTGAATATTCGCTTGGCCGCTACAATCACTGATAAGCATGACATCGACGAGACTTAATGAGTTCGGCATATCTTCTTTGATTGGCATTTAGTAATTGAACATTATTAACACAAGGTACAATTTTATGGATACACAATTACTGGGTTTGATACTAAGCGACGTTTCGATGAGGATGCTCTCGTCTTTATCAAGCAATGATAAAGACGTTTGAAGTATTTGTAGTTAAAAAATATTTCCTATTTAGTGTAAATGCGTATTAAAATGAGTAAAATGCATCATTTTGCCCGAAGCAGTTAGGTGTTATGTAAACAATGCATGAGGCGTTGAGCCAATGACTGACGCCACGTGAAGTCAATGCACGTGTTGTAGACAGTCATCTGTGACAGAGATAATTCGTAAGTAATTTTCTGTGAAACAAATTTGGATGACATATCATTCATTACACGTACACCAATAAAAAACATTTAAAAAAAAAACAGTGGCTAGTCAAGGTTTTACAAATTTAATATTGGGATACCTACTTTAGCATGGTCTCTGCTGATATTAACAGTTTCCGCTGTTTTACTGTGTAGATCTGTTTTATCTTTCTTTTTACCTTGTAATGTCATCCAACCTAAAGCTGTACATCCTATCCACATGCAATAGATCAAATAAACATATATATGTAAAGCATTTGAAAATTGTTATCAGTATACCTATTAGTAAAATGATATTGTTATCATACTACTGCCATGTCTTTATGTCATTTCAACAATAAATTAAGCCAATATGTTATTTTGACATTTGTGTTTAATATGTGAATGATCTGGTTATATTACTTTTAACAAGTTTGACAAATTTGATTTGTTTGTGGTGAGCAAGCAATAGGAGAGAAACATTGCAAATTTAACAAGAAAATAAAGTTAATTAATATCCTATATAAAATAGGTCTTGACTCAACTAATTATTGACATCCAGTAATTGGCCTCCCTAAAGCATTGTTGACAAGTGTCTGTATAATCTGTATGCCCCAAACTTACATACAACCCTGATATAATTGTACATAATCAAAACATAACAAATAAATAATCATGCTGTTACCCACCATCCAAGATCAACAAAGTTGTTATAATGCCTCTTTAAATTTGGAGTGATACCAGTACTAACTTATTATGTCCAGTGACAATCTGATTAAAATAAAGATCTATATTTTGTTTCATTTTTTTATACTTTTGATGGCCTGCACCACATGAAAATCTTGTCAGGTGACGTACCAAATGATGTCAGACATTGATTAATCAATCAGCATTGATGTTTCCAGTGCTTTACCCACAGTTCCGTGCATTACATGCCAAGAACTTGCCATAACAGACTGTTTCATTGGCTAATCCCTCACAACTCTGCCAGATACTAGTGTAGTAAAGACAAGTAAAACAAAATTTTGAACTATAAGAAAACAAAACGAAATAGGATCTGTGTTTTAATCAGATTGGTCCAGTGATGGTTTGATATGTAATTACCGTGTACTTTCTGAAAGAAAGCATCACCAAGAACTGCTGCTATCCATAATTCCTGTGAATCAACATCAGCTCCTACAAAATGGTAACCAGGTGGTGCTTGTATCATGGCCTTTAATTCACTTCCTATTCTATCAACCTAAAGATTAAACAAATTACATGATGTCCGAAAACTCATTGCCATTAAAATTCAATGCTCTCTATACATGCTACACACAAACTCATACAGGAGAACTTAGTGGACAACTCTAATCATACGATCTGACACAATAAAATATTAATTGAAAGACGATAACTAGACATAGAATAAAAATAAATGAATACAAAGCATGATATATTGTTTTATTTCTGGATAAAGTAATAATTGATTTTCAAAATAATAATCTATCTGTATAATACTTATATCTAATGGCATGTAAATACAAACAGTCACTTGTTGCATTTTCCACATTCTTTTAATACACTTATTGTTCTTTCTTCACAGCATGATCTATTTTGTAGTTGGCATATATCCGCTATATTTGAATATTTTCTTTTCAGACTGAATATTAATCTAAAACAAGTGATAATTACGTATGCATTGCTGGCCGTTAGCCATGTTTGTTCTACAGCTCGCCTGGTAACGGTTCCTGCAGGTACAATTCTTGGTACAATGGCACCAAATCTTCCATCTGCATCATAGGTCTCTTGCCTACAGAAAGAATTAAAATGTGTCAAAATATCAAAAGCCTTTTTTTTCACTGAAATGGGAAATCTTTGATTTTATATCAGGATGTGGCAGACCGTAGCTTTTTAAATTTATAGGTCCTTTCTTATTATTTAGACATTTAGTCACACGAGAAGCTTATAATCTGCTCTCAAAGTCATTGGATGGCCTAATTACAAGATATTGCTATCAATAACTTTTCTTTCATAAAAGATAATTTTTGATATGAAAATATAAATTTTTGACTTGAAAAAATCAACTTTTCACTTGAATCTGCAGATTAAGGCATGAAACATATAACACTCAATCTTATGTCTTTTATCTCATGGAACTTACTTGGTAACAGTTTTGGGTAATTCTGATTTCTTCATCCAAACTGCCATTTGACCCCTGAAAAATACATAAAGTGGCAATCAGAATTGATGTTTATTGTATGAATTCATCAAACAATAAAATGTGAAACTGTCCATCTGAGACAGTGTTAATTCATAAAGTGTGTTTAGTGATTTCCTAACATAAAGCTTGATATCAATTTGCTTGTACAGCCACTCTTTGCATTTTTGAAGAAACTTACTCTATTCTCTGTTGGTTATTTTTCCAGTATGAACACATCTTGCCTATCAATAAAACTCTCTGAGCTTCATTTCCTGCTGCGGCACGTAATGTACCATCTTCTATACGTGGTAAATAATCTTTAGCCAATGGATTACCTACTCTCTTGTTTACACCATCCTATAAAACACATTTTATAATTTCTTACTACGAAATGATAGACAAATGATACCAAGTGGCTTGTATTAAGTTAAATGAGTCTGAAAGTAAAGAGGAAGATAACTCCATGATTTGCAATCAAATAATGTAAAATATTCACTTGATTTGACAATAGTCTTGTAGAAAATAATGATCTGAGTAACCAGTTACATCAGGCAACTTTTATCTACAATGCTGGTTAGCCAAATGCAATTTTCCTGGTGGTATGATAGTTACTTCCCTTTAAAACAAACTCTATTAGTGAAATGTAAAAGGGTTTCTAACCTTATGAGGTATTTTATAAAACATACAACCAGGAAAACCAACATCATACGGTCCATCACCTTTATGTTTATCTAATATACTCTTAAATAGAAACTAAAAACAAAACATCTGATATAAGTTACATAATATATCTGTAGAGTTCTTTTCTAAAACACTGTGTATGTAATACATTTCAAATTTTTGGTTTATTCAAGCAGTTTAGTCAGGGTACATGTACATTCAAGGTAAAGTTTGAATGGAACTTATAATATTTTGAAAAAGGGCTCTTTATCTTTAAATCATACCTACCGGTGTATACTATGTTTTGTAGATCGGTACATAATAATAGCACATAAATGCCCTTCAGAAAAATACAGTACAGAATTGTGGGCAAATACCGGTAAACCCTTGACAATGATCTTATGTATAGAAAACAACCCCATGTGGACTTCATCACCCAATAGCGTTTCTTAAGACTCTATCAATACATGAACACTGGATAGAACTTTGTTCAGAAGTGTGAAATAGTGGGGAGATAAAACTTTCGATAATATCAAATGTTATGGCAGTTTTCATTTAGCAAATTCTAAATTAAATCATATAAGTTATTATACTATATTGTCTTGTGATTGTGAACTGCATAAAATGAATTATACCCTATGGTAAAACAAAAGTAGGAGAAAAAGTTGACAATATCTAAGTTCTCCCATTCAATTGCCCATGCATCTACAGGGGAGAGCAACAATATATAAATAAATTTGAATAAGCACCACTCAAGTAACAATGTCTATAATTCAAAGACTTACATCATTTAGTGGGGTTTGATCCTTTATTTTCTTCCAATGTTTGCTCCTTTCAGATGGATCCATGGCACTACTATCAAAATCAGGTCCTAGAAGAGGTGGTGTTATCGTACCCAAGTCTTTCTCTATATCTAATTTCTTTGTCTTACTAACAAATGCCTTTAATGATCTGTAAATCATAACACAATTAATTACATTGATAAAATAAACCCCTTTGATTTATAAAAATATACAATCATAATTAACGCAACATAATGTAGTAATTGTCATAGTTAATAAACCATAGTACCAGAGATAAAGCCATACATACACTCAATAGGGAACTTAGTCTTACTCTATATAGGGAACTTAGTTTTACTCTATATAGGGAACTTAGTCTTACTCTATATAGGGAACTTAGTTTTACTCTATATAGGGAACTTAGTCTTACTCTATAGGAAACATATGTTTATCTTTATCTCTGTCTGGATCTTGTCTATCAAGTTCTGCTTCAATCTCAGAATCTTCACGACCAGGTATAAGATAACCCCAACCATGTTTTTCATCATAATGTAGAGGAAACCCTTCCCACGTCAAACGAAGTAGTTTCGGTACAACTCTCATCTGTGTTGATATCTGTGATGGCCCAGGTTGCCAGTCCTCTGCTGATGGTCGTTTACACAATTCTCTATACCATCTGAAGTGAAGACAACAAAAAAACCTATGTCATACATACATACTTTATTGACCAAAACTGGGATCGAACCTGGGACCTCCTGGTCAGCTCCTTACTTACTTGGCCACTCTGACTCACAAACAGTACACAAACTTGATATTTCATATCTAACCTTCGAAATTATGGCCAAGATTTGTCTGATGGAGTATTTTTCAACATCAAAGCAGTTTAATATCTAGGTATTTCAAAACTGATCATCTATTTCCCACAGAAACAATAGTACATAACTTGTCTTCACTAAAATACCTGTTTAATAATTCAGACAAAATCCTATTCATAACAGCTCTATTCTAAACACCTACTATTAATATCAGGTAAACGCGATACAAATCAAAATGAAGTGTGTCTCTTACTTAGGGTAACCAGCCATAAAGACAGAGTTTTTGGGAATTCTGCTTTCAGTACGTAAAACCTTGTTTATGACTTGTCTTCTATATACTTCTTCTTCATCCTGAAACAAGCAAATATAACAAACTTCTATAATTCTAATCATGAGTACTGATGATACAATTGTTATAGGCGGCAAGGACATTACAGTATTTTTTGATGCAATCAGAGCTGTAACTCCCCATCAAATAAACATGACTGAATTTCGATAGGGTTCCTCTTCACTGCGAATTGAATAAGTTTGAAAAATTGATCTGATGCACAACTCTGGAATAAGGTTCTTGTTCATGACTATGATAGTTAAACCATTCCAACAACTACGAAGGGAAGAAATTTAAAAAACTATGAACTGTACGTTACTTGATATTTCAAATTCCTTTCTAGATAAACTTGCTATCCTAAACAAAAGATCACTATATTTATTATAAAGCTAAACGATTACTTACATCAGTTTCATCTTCATCTAATAATGGAGTACTAGTAGCTGGTGATGTACTTTTCTTGCTGGTTTCTTTTTTTAGTTTATAATTTGTCACAGACCAATCTAAATCCCATAGCCAAGGGTCTTCTTTATACCTGAAAATACAAATATTAATCTCAAATCTCTGAGAGTAATTTTAGGGATTTTTAATCCTGTAAAAGCAATATAAGTCCAAAAATGGTTCACTAGTAATGTTTAATACCATATTTCAGTTAGAGTATCTCCTAAAATTAGTTGTAAAGTTGAATCTGTTATTGGCAATCAATATATTTCTCCAATAGTTTGGATATAATATCAATAGTTATGTAAGTAGAACTTTGAATCTTGTAGAAGTAATTCTTTAATTCAAATTTGTGAACTAGAATCTATCCCTTCCCGGGCAACAGGAACCTAATAACCTCATTATTTGAAAAGAAAACTTCGACCATGCCTCGAGGCTTTAAATACCATACCCATACTAATATCAGCCAAACTATGAGCACTGAACAAAATCCCTGGATGAATTAATGGCATGTAATGTCCTTATATAAGAAATTTGTACCTCTCATCTTCTAAGAATAGACATGTTTCATTAGCTAAATTCATGAGGAGATTTTTCAACTCTCTCTGCATCTCGTCATAAATAGCGTTTGACTGTTGAATATATCTCTCCCAGTTAGCATTAATAGGTAGATAGGCAGAACCCATCTCTAACATTCCTGCTAGAGTTACAGGATGTGGAAATCTACAGAAAAATAAACAACACATCTTTATTAGATTACAGGAGTTAAAGTGAACAGGTTGTCCAGTACATGAGAGTAAAAACCAGCCATTTAAAAAAAATAACACAGTTATCTCCCATTAGTGTGTCAGGGGAGATAATCTGCTGATATATTTAAAATGGAAAGTATGCATAGGATCTTTTTCAGCTTAGCAAATAATAGTAGAATATGCTAAATACATTAATATCCTCCCAAACACATTGTCAGTTTGCACGATATACAGACATTTATTAATACTCTTTCCAAATTAATGTTCCGTTTTGATATTTCTATTGGAAAGCCATTGACTATTATATACCTTAAAGTAAAGGCACTAAAAATTTGATCTCATTCATACATATATTTAAAAACTGAAACATAGTGTTGCCTGGCATCACATATAAGATTGTAAAAAAAAAGTTACTTTTTTCTTTGTAAAATCCGATAAAGGTACAAACCTTTCTAGAAATTCTGGCCACAGTTGTTGAAATACTGAATGTGTAGCTTCCACATCACCAGCACAATATGTCATCAATTCCTGTTCAATATTGACAGTATAGTTACATTATAATCACAAAAAGCTATTTAAAACATGATTCTGTGTAGTCAAATATAAGTAATAAATTCAGTTAGGGAATAACATATGGTTCTATTTTATTTCAATAATTCACTTGTGCATGGGAGAAAACCAGAGGGCGTGGAGAAAACTCAAGGGGGTTTGACAGATGAGCATACACCTTGTCACGTACAAGCGGGGATTTAAAACTACACGACTTGACAGATGTTCTGATCTAACATGCACACAAGTTATACCATTTGGCCACCTGATTGAGACAATAGTTGTCTTTGCCAACCAATGCACATCGCTGTGTGAAAGTAATTAAGTTTTCCTGGTAATATTTCATCATATTTAAAACATGTACCTGAAACTTTTCTCTGACATCCGCCATTGATCCTTCCACGAAGATCTCTCTAGTAGATTTCTGTAACGGTTCACCATCACAATGTAACTGATATACATCGTTCAGGTTATTCATTGTACTAACACGCTTCCAATCACTTCTCTACAATTATACAGTAGAAGGCACAGTTTAAAGGTCCACATAATCACAAAACTGCAATCATTGATAACTTTGCTCAAAATAAAGTATATTGAATAAAAGTTTCAATATATTCATTTTGCATTATCTATATTTGAATATCTATAGTGAGAACGGCCAATTAATAATTCAAATCTTACATAATACCCCTTTAATGAAGATGTAGGAATTCTAAGAGAACCATTCTGCCCTCTCATGGAATTTTGTCAGATATGTCATACAATAATATTTTAATAACTTTAATAATATCATCAGGTATCGAGTCAGACCTCTGCAAATCAATTTTATGTGTACTGCAGATGGTTCATGTTTATCTCGACACATCGATTGTTGGCTCCAATGTACAATTAATTTTAAGGAGTCTATATACACTTACTGTATCACTATGCCATTGTTTTTGTTTTTCTGTATGTTCAACCACTTCCTTTCTCATACTCTTACCACCAGCTTTATAAAGTAATCGTTGAAATGTTGTTAAACCACAAGTTGCTATATGTAAAGACATTGTATCTAAAAAACTGGCTTTACTTTTCTGAAAATAACAAAAGCAAGGGTGGTAATTCATATTTCTGTAGATCGATATTTTCATTAGTTTGCAACAGTGGTGAGTGAGGCATCTGGTGAAAATGTTTCAATGCATATAAAATGTCGTTCAGAGCTTATAAAGTATTACAGGACCTAATATATTTAATTGGGTTGATTTGATATGTTTTCTTCAATTAGTAATGGTGAAAGATCCTTGAAATCAAATCTTTTGTTTTAAGTGTTGACAGTAAAACAATAAATCTTACCCATCTCAAAATTGTTTTGGAATATACTTCTGGCAGTAACATTTTTAAAATCAAAAAAAAAATTGATATTTCTATTTGTGACCCAAATCAAAGAAGTTTATTCATTTTAATATTCCATATCTCTGTCCCAACTGAACAATTAGACATGATTTCCTTCTTAGTCCAAAGGTATTACCCATATCTTTAAAAAGTAGGAAACTGAGCATGAAAAATTGAGAAGTTGTGAGTTCCTTGTTATACATGCATGATTGACGTGCTCCCACAATTATACTTGGAGTTACATTAGTGAGCACATCAGATCTGTACTAATCACATCAATAACAAACCTGTATAAAATACTGTTCTTTAACAAAGGATCTGTCAAAGCCAACATTATGTCCTATAATAAGTTTTTTATTTTTATTGCTTGTGATGGTCGAGTTCCTTTTAGTTTCTAATGGAATCAAATCAGACAGCTTTGGTTCATCAGACCACCGGAATTTATTTTCAACAACATAATCACTGCACCAAGAATACCTATAAACATATATACAATATCACTTTACAAAACAAAAAACACTATATCTATGCCAACAAGCAGTGTTTTGATGGAAGCAAGAAAGTCTTAATATGTTTTGATAAAAACATAACATAATTTTGCCATGCAATCAATGAATATATGCTAACAATTTGAGGGAGGCAAGAATGTCTTAATTTACTGTGATATAAAAATAGACGTAAAAGTAATTTACTTTGCATACAATTTAAACACAATTTAAAATAAGCTGTCACAGATCTAAAGAAGAAAGTGCTTTTTTTTAGCTTTCCGTGAAATATCTTTAGCTACATTTCAAAATAGTTTCACAACAAGAATTTTGATCTTTTCATTCAGAGAAGCATCTTACCAGTGAGTTGGTGATAAAGCTGTTGCCATGGTAGGAAAATGGCCTTCTTTCACTAAAACTTCCATATCAAATATTAGAATATCTGCATCAGGGAAATCAACAGACTTAAATTCTCCATTTGATTCATATTTTGTCCAACCTTTTGAAAACTGCCATTTTGTAGGCTTTGGTGGTCTTCTAGCATTGACTATAACATTTGATAAATTCACAATATCTGCTGTCTGTTCTATTGCAATATTTCTAAAGTGTTCGTCAATATTTTCACCCTGTAATTTAGGTAGAGAGCAGTTGACATCTTTTAAGTGCTCGGTGGGTCTGTTCCATAAATCATGATTTTCTAAATGTGATTTAATTATAATCCTACTTTTTTCATCTAATTCTCTCTTTTCTGTATTTTTGAAGATATGTTTATGCAGGCCATCAGACAACATCTGAATATCTATTTCATTTTTCCGTGTCACTGTTTCTGTGGATTCGCTCAGTTTCATTTTAGTTCTGTGGAACCAGCGTCTTGTGCACCAAGACCAAAGTTTTTTACTTGTTGTTTTATGTAACATCTTTGATATATCTGTAAAATTCATTTAAACCAGATACCTTTTCTGATACAAACAGGTCATGTTTGGACAAACATACATTATATCTATATTTCAATAAATCACTTTAATAAGGGGTTCTTTAGCAGAACTGGGTAGACAAGTATTGTGTACAGGACAGGGATTAGATAACAAACCTTGTCTATCAACCCTCCATGTTTCGTGATAAGAGATGGTCCTATATAGTTCCATGTAGCAAATCTCAACATGAATTGCATAGGGCATCAGTAAGCAAAATTGACAATATTTTTCATTAAAACAACCAATGATTATTGTTAATCATATTATTTCTGCCACACCCAACTACAATTAAGCATCTAATCCTACCCGAAACACTTATAAATCATTTTATTTAAAAATCAATTGAACCACTACATTGGTATAAAATTATTATCTTATTTTTAAGACTTTGCGTGCATTGATAAAGAAACTGAGTTTGCCACTTTGAGCTAAAGGCATATCAAATTGTAGCTAAAAATTAGTAAAAACAAACACATCAGTACATCTCAACATTTTTTGGTATGTTCTCATAGCTAACATTTGCAGGGATCAAAACCACATCACTTGACTGAGTGACAGAGTCTTCGATCTTAAGTGCATGTCAAACGTTAGTGGTTATGATTTGTCATATCGGAGGTGGAACAAATTAAGTTGCAGGACCTCGAGTCCCAAGTCTAGAGTCTGAGTCGATGCTCGCTGACTTAAGTTCTGTAGAGTCGAATCCTAAGACTTCTCAAAGCCCATGTGATGTCCCGTTTAAGTCACACGAGTCAACATTCAATTCATGGTGAATGAATAAGCTAGGGAGTTAGTCCCCGCTCTTTTCCAAGGCGTGAGTTATACGTTGATAACGACTGCCAGAATCTAATCTTGAAAAACATTTCAAGTCGAGTCGTAAGTATAGTCTAGATGACATTTAGGTCGGACTTGAGTTCCCACCACTGCATTATCATTATACATTAAATAATACATTATGTAGCCTAGATGTTGAATTGGATGAGCGTGCCCCCCCCCCCTAAAAACCCCGCAAAAGTTAGACAAACATGACATGTCAACAATTACAGTTTGCAATACTGGTCAGTTATTACCAGAAGTTACAGTCTTGGTATATTATTCAACGATTAATCTCAACACGATATCATTATGGGCTTTAAAGAACTGTACTTGACATTCTCTGACATGTGCGTTTGTTTATTTTTTAAAGTAAAGTGGGCTTAGGCGTACGGTCGATGTTGTAAAATACGACATCATTTTTTTCGTCAGTTCTATATGCTGTATAGAAACATTGTACGTCAATCTGTTTTTTAATTCATAATTTAATTCTAAGTAAATAGAAATCATTTACACGAAGACATTCCACACAACTATGTTTTATGCCAATGTCGTTATTTTGTACCATAAATAGGTCGTGTAATGTTTTGATCAAGGCGCACGAAGCAAGGCGGCATGGTTTGATTGGGAATAGGGAATTTGATTCCATTAGAACCCCAATCATTTGACAATGACACGGTCAATATACATGTAACTGAACGTATGTGTTTGTATTTGATTAAAAATAAAGCAGTAATCTAGCCAAATCAACGCAAAGAATTGTTGTTGCTATTTTAATTCTGATTATTATTATGTTGCAGGAAAAGAAATAATTTTGGTTCTATCTATTTCAGTACCAGTTCCCGGTGTCGTAGAGACTTGAAATTTTCAGGGGATGTTCAGGTTGGCTAGCAATGACCCCACACCAAATTTCACCCAAATCGATCAATAACTTTTCATTTTACAGACCTAAGTTTCTCTATTCTAAGTTTTAGCCAACTCTTGTGCACGCCTTGGAAGTTGGACGGCTTGGTATCCATCCAGTGGTATCGTTCTACGCCCACAGCGCTTACTTGGGTCCATCATTAGTGGGGGGGGGGGGGGGGAACTCATACATTGTGGGAACTCCTACATGTGTAGTCAAATTATCACCCTTGATGATTTCATTTGCCATATACTACTAGTCATCCCCTGTAAAAGTCCGTACAATAGGAACATTTTGGTGAGAACATAAGACCGTGCTTACCTCGCTAGTGTCAGTATGTGCAACACAACATGCTGTTAAAATTATGTCCCCTTCTGCTAAATGGCTTGGCAGATGCCATTGAAATTTACATATAGCGTAATGCACAAATTTAAGTATTTCGTCTATATCTGAAGAAACGAAATTTAGGTTAGCCAGGGGGAAAAAAAATTGGAATATTTTTAACAAGAGAAATGGGTTTTTTTTACGTCCACTCGACACAAACCAGGTCATTTCGGGACTAATACATGGTTCAATTTTATTCCAATAATTCGCTTGCGCATAGGGATCTTTAGCAGTGGGAGGAAACCGGAGGAATATTTTTATCAGAATGTTGTGTTGCACATACTAACATTAGCAAGGTAAGCAAGGTCTCAACTTTACATTTTGCAGGACTGAAACACTACCAGTAAAAAGTTGTCACATAAAATTTGCTGGGAAGCGAAAGTTTTTCTGACAAGGATTCAATACGAATACAGGGATAATTTGGTATGTTATTTTCCTGTGTGAGGTATACCATATTCTGTGGATACTGCTTGGTATACATGTAGAACCAGACATTGAATTTCATTTGCAAGGACCTTGAATTGTTTATGTTACAGAAATTTTAGTTTTCTGTCAAAATGAAGATTGCAGTTGAAGGTTGTTGTCATGGAGAACTGGACAAAATTTATGAAACTATCCAACATTTAGAGAAGAAAAATGACATGAAAGTAGATATATTACTTATTTGTGGAGATTTCCAATCAGTTAGAAACAAAGGTGATCTACAGTGTATGGCCGTGCCTCCTAAATATCAAAAACTAAACACATTTTACAAGTAAGTAGTTGATTTATTGAACAAAAATTGTCATCTACATTTTTTTTGATATACATTAGATATACAGATCTGTACTTAATGCTTCTACATTTGTATTCATTGTACATAAATTTCCCAATAAATTTTACATTTTTGTACATGTATGTGGCACAATAATTTGAAATACATGTTGACTGATCTGGCATATTAAAGTTAAGCTACATACAGTCGTACCGGTATATCAAGCCTCCAATATATTCTTTTTCGTATATATTATTGCATAAATACTTAACTTATAAATAACATTTTGTAAGAATATTTATTTTTTCAGAAGTTATGTCATGTTTAAAAATCGAAAAGGTCTTAATTTGGACTGATCATGCGGTGATGTCAGATGTGACTAGACGGAGGTCGAGGGCATATAATAAGATTTGTAGACATCAAATTTACCTCAGACCAATTATTATTCAATGGCAGGAAATCACTGACTGATAATACTTGGCTTGCTCAGGGGCCTATTTCACGAAATTTTAACTAAGATAAGATCCCAATTTTAGTAATTTGATTGGATAATATTAGATTGATTTTAGTGCTTAGCCAATCAAAATTGAAGTATCTACTAAAATTTGGATTTTATCTTAAGTTAAAATTTCGTGAAACAGGGTCCAGGCCTTGAATAAGAAGAATATGGGATAGTTATTTATGTGTACATGTATTTGAAAATATTTAACTAGAAAAAGCATACAATGCATTGTACCTAATGGATAATCGATCATGTTTGTTGTTTTTATTCCAGATATTACAGTGGAGAAAAAGTGGCACCAGTTTTAACAGTTTTTGTAGGAGGAAACCATGAAGCTTCTAATTATCTACAAGAATTACCATATGGGGGATGGGTAGCAACAAATATTTATTATATGGGTAAGTAAACCCACAATAATAAGTATATCTTTGAAACACAGCAATATCTTACATGTCTTTTAATGTTTTGAAATTATTTCTGGTGTCATGAAACAGAAAACAAGAAGTGCCAGTGAAGAGTTATTTCCCTTTATTTATCCCCCCCACCCCTGGCTATTTCGAATAGATATATGGAAGGACTCTTTCATTTTGTTGTGACCGTGTTAATTGTGAGACTGACTTCTGTAGCTTGTTTTAGCCTCTACCTAAATCTGACACTGGTTAGATATTTTAGAAGATCTGGGGCCTGTTTCAGAAAATTTTAGCAATTTGATTGGATAACATTAAATTGATTTTAGTGTTTAGCCAATCAAAATTGAAGTATCTACTGAAATTTGGATTTTATCTTTAATTAAGATTTCGAGAAACAGGGCCCTGGGTTTTAACTGTTGGTTGTGATATGGTTGTGTATTAAGTAATAATGTTCCTGTCTTATTATTTGTATTTGTAGGTTATGGAAATGTTGTAGAGTTTGGTGGAATAAGGATAGCTGGTCTATCTGGTATTTATAATGGTAAAGATTACACTAAAGGTAGGTAGTGTACTTATCAACAAACATTTGATTCTAATTTCTATCTCAACCTTGTGTCTGGCTGATGTAAAAACAAAATTTGAATGAAGACAGATATCAGTTTAAAATATAAATCAATATTTTTATCTTCAACCAAAACAAACTTTAAAATTTCACTCAAGTGCTTTTAAAGTGAAGGGGGAGGGCATGGATAGCTGAATGGTTAACACGTGCACTATATCATAAGATCTATCATTGAGTCAGCTGGCTTGGTTTCGATTCCCCAGTTGTACGTGACGAGTAGAGTCACCTTTCCAAACTCATGTTTTTTTCAGGGTCCTCCGGTTATCTCTCACCGCTGAAGACCCTTACGTACCAGCAAATTATATGTTAGTCTCGAAATGACCTTGTTTTTGTTGATTGGACATTAAACCCCATTTTTCTCTTATCTCTTTTGGAGTGAAGTTATATCATGAAAGTACATATGAAGTGAAATTATCCCCAGATATGCTGACCATACTAAGTTACCAATTGAACCAATCACCATGTATATATTTATATAACACCATGGGTTTTTTATGGCTTTTTCTTTGTATCCTATAAATATTGCCATTTAATTTACTAATTATAGGAGGGTTCGGGAAGGCCTAGTGGTCTAGAGTGCCGTGCTCCGACCTGTAGCTGGCCAGTTACCTCTGGTTTGCGGCTGTGGTTTCGATCACCGGTGTAAGCGACTTAGTGTATGTGGCATGGAGATAGGGGCTCCTTTTCAACCTTGTGGGTTTCATCCGGGCACTCCGGTTTCCTCCCACAGCAAAGACCCTTGCGCGTGCGCTAAGAAGATAATAAAAATGAAAAATAAGACTTGTCTGCGATATCACCTTCGGTGGAAGCGAAGTTAAACGCTAAGAACAACCACATTTCATTCATTCATTCATTCATTTGTGCTTGATAACGACTAGAGGATATATGTGTATAAACCAATGATTGTTATTTCCATATAAATTGTGTTGTTTGTCTTGTCACCTGTATTTTTAGCAAATGTCTCTATCCATAAGCAATGTCGAAGTATCATAATATAACGAGGTCATGTTTTAAAATATTTGTTTATTTTGCTGTATTTCAGGTCATTTTGAAAGACCACCATATAATGATAGTACAAAGAGATCTGTGTATCATGTTAGAAATTTAGAAGTATTTAGATTTAAGCAGGTAAGAAAACAGCAATTGTTGGTAAACATAAGTCTTGCCTTTTGAAGAAAGTGGGAGACTATTAAAATGGGCCTGGAACAAGATAATCTTAATTCTATGTGATAGAGAGTGATGAAACTTAGTGTATAGTTTAATTGCTGTATACTTTTGAAAAAAATAAATGTGCGATTAATTAATATGTGTCATCTATTTATTTTGGGATTTTGGCGGGAGACATCAGCCTCACTGTTAGCTTGTTTAACTATCATCTAGTATATATTTGGTATTGCTGTGTTGTTAATGCGGAAATTGAACAATATTGAGTCTCCCTATAGGTAAATATACTATGCTAGTGTAATTTTCCCTGTGAATCGCTTGATCAAACAAACATACTGAAGCAATAACTGCATGTTTTACAAGATTGGTCTGTTGCTAGATTACTTTGCAATTCCTGAATTTATAATAACTACATTTTCCCCCTTCACTGTAGACACGCTAACCGAAACGTCCAATCAGAAGTTGTATATTAACATGGTCAAATCTTGATATTGAACGACCATAAACTTTGCAACTAGATTGTCACAGGTTGATGTGGTTTTCGTGGTGATCAAAGAATCGGATAGGCTCGCAATCTTGGTGAATACCCAATCGAAATTAGTGTCAAAATATGCAGGGTATTATAAATTAGGTGAAGGCCTTGATAAGATGTACAGAACTAAAGCGAGATCACACCTTCTATTGGGGACGACTGAAAAGGTGTTATTACTAATACAACCAATCCAATATATTTTTATTATCATTATATCAGTGGAAGTAAATGAATGATTTTATTTCAGATTTCCAGACCAATTGATATCTTTCTATCACATGATTGGCCAAGAGGTATTTATCACTATGGTAATGTAAATAAACTTCTACGTGGAAAACCTTTTTTTGCTGAAGAGATTGAATCTAATAAACTAGGTAGTGCCCCAGGAGAAGAATTATTACATGTATTAAAACCTGAATACTGGTTCGCTGCTCATTTACATGTTAAATTTGCTGCTTATGTTCAGCATGAGGTATGTAAAATGGTACAGCACACTGCTCGATAGTTGGGATGTACTTATTATAACCACTCTTATGATAGTATATTGATTTAGAGCATTATTTCTGGGTTATTTCATGCACTTTTGTTAAGATTTCAGGTTGCCTCTAAAAACAATCATTAATATTCGGTATGACGATAAAGATTTTTAGTAATACTTGAATATTTCAACACTTTTGTTGTCAATTTTAAAGGGCTGACAAACAGTCTTGCTTCCCAGAGACCATGTGGATACATTTGGAAATGGATGAAAGATGCCTATTTACACATATTATTAAAAGGATGTGATTTTTCTATCCAGGAGATTTAGATTGATTTTATTTGTTTTCTGTTCCATAGACTGAAAATAATGTTGAAAGAACAACCAAGTTTTTATCGTTAGACAAATGTTTGCCCAGAAGAAAGTTTTTACAGGTAATTTCTTTTCTTTTATATATTAAATTTTGTATGTACAGATTTTTATTATTATTATCTAGTGCCCTTGAAAAATATCCTTCCTTGCCTCCCAATTTTTTTCTCCGGAGTATATCTCATAAACCATATCATTTTGAACTTTATATACACTATAATTCACATATACCTATATTAGTTGTGCCTCCCAATTTTTTTATCTGGAGTATATCTCATAAACCATTCAAAATATCATTTTGAACTTTATATACACTATAATTCACATATACCTATATTAGTTGTGCCTTTTACTTATTAGAAAAGTTTACATTTTAAAAATACGTTTTTTTTCCATAGAAACTAGTTTGACTTAATTATTATTTTGTGTACAATTAAATCGTTATGTTAATAAAACTTTTGTGTACATAATCAACCTATTATATTTGTCTTGTCTGATTCATCACAATAAATTAGTTTTTTTGCTTTTAATTCAGGTATTAGATATACCCCATGACAACAACCTGCCACTCAAACTTCAACTTGATGCTGAATGGCTGTCTATTTTGAAATCAACCAATCACTTATTAAATCTTAATCCCTCCTCTTCCTTTATGCCAGGACCAGGTAGCAATGAAAGGTGAGAATTGATTACGGTTTTTATATGTCGATAATTGTGATAACCGGCAATCTTTCATAGAAAATGTAAAATTTGATCATTTCATAGCCTTGTTTTGAAAAAAAATCCTGACCCAGTCTGTACACTGTACAGTCAGAGCATACTGGTCAGAAAAACATAGCAGACACTGTATCTGAAAAGGCTCATCTTCAACAATAGAGACTTGCGCTGAAAAGAAAATTACCGGAGGTGTAGGCGTATGTTTTCCCCCGCTAACAAACGTCAGAACTGTTAACTTTACAATTTCTTTATTCTAAAAACATTGTTTGGATGCCTTTGTAAGTTTTGTTATGGTTAAATGTCAGGGTCAGAAAAGGAAGGCAATGACCCCTTGCCCATCTGAACGTTGCAGAACATTTTATATGAGCACAATGCCACTATGTTGTAATATAAGGAACCATTAGATGATTAGAACAATATTATGAATCAAAACAACAGTCAGGGTTGGTGTATTACATTCTATTGTCGGTTGGGGTTGGTGCTTTACATATCATTGTCAGGGCGTGTACATTATGTCATTGTCAGGGTGGGTGCATTTTGAATTTTTTAGATTTCCCCCCAAAATTGAATTTATTTTTTTTTCAAGGTGGGATTTCCGAGTGACAGATGAAGATATTAATTCTTTAAAAGAGGATTTTGGTGGAGATTTAACAATTCCTGATACATTTGAAGAAACAGCACCAGTTCATGAACAAAATGGTTCCTCAAGAACTAACCTGCAGCCGCGAATTATTATCAATCCTCAAACTACTCTGTTATGTACGATGCTGGACATTACTGACCCCAATGCCGTGTTCTTAGGAAAAGATTCAGGTTATGTTCAAAATATTCTAAGTCCTCCGCAAACAAATAACCCTGATGAGATTGATGTTAATGAAGATGATGTTGATGATGATGACGATGATGTAGATGATGGCGGCAACAGTGATGTGAATTCAACAATAAATACTACTTATGAGTCTTTTTCTGTCAATAACACCGAATTTTCATTGGATACGTCTGCCAGTGACATGTCGTTTAGCTCTGTTAATACTGCAGAAATATCTATTGAAGACGATGATGAATTGAAAGCAATAATGGATTTACAAAAGGCAGAGAGACTTTTAGACGAGGCAGCAAACAGCGATAAAGTTTCTGATGACGATGATGACCTTTTATCTTCAGGAACAGCTACCAAACAAACAACATCAACTCCATCCCATGGTAAGCATCCAAAAATTCTCGACTGTCAACAATTTGAAGTTTCGCTAGAATATACTGCTCATAGCCCCCAGGAATCAGAACCAGAAGGTCCTGTCACAGATATTGAAGTTATGTCACCAGGGGTGGTGGACAACTCTAGTGCAGAATCATCAGCAGAAGACATTGCTACTTCAACCAAAGCAGAAAAACGGGCCTCCGATTCTGACGACAGTCCATCTGTGAAAAAAGTGAAAATGAAGAGAAGGAACGTGGATTTGTATAGTGATAATGAAATTAACTGAATGAAATTGAGGGATATTTAAACGATTGAGCACATTAGATAGAAAAAAACAACACACTTTATATGGAAATAACAATCATTGGTTTATATACCTATAGCACAACGTTTCAACAAGTATCCTCTAGTCGTTATCAAGCACAAGAGGATACTTGTTGAAACGTCATTTATATGTGTATAAACCAATGATTGGTATTTCCATATAAATTGTGTTGGTTTTTTTTCAAATTGAAGGATAATTGTTTGCAGGATCAAAATTTTGAAACCTTGTTGCCCCTAGATTTCTGACTCCTTGGAATCATTGCGCGTTGCATTTAATATTTCTGAATCATTGCTACAATTAATGTACATGTACTTATGTGAAAAAAATATTGTGACAGAAAATTAAATAATAAGCATTATGGCTTGAACAATGCCGGCGAATTTTTGTCTGAAACAATGACTGTTCCGAGTTCAAGTGTGCCTGTTCTCTCAGTGTTTTCATAATAAGGGCAGCAACTTCATGCTTCATCATTTCACATAGTGTGAAAATTATTGAAGCCTCTTAGAATCTAGAGGATGGCTTGGAAAAATTATATTTCCTTTTGTAAAACCCAATAGTTTTCTTCCTGTAAAACCTAATCTATACCTTCTAGTCGCTATAGTAACACTATCAATACCGGTAGAAATTGGAGCTATATATTTCTTGTAAGAATACTGTAAGTAAGGGTGAAATTTCTGTGAACAAGGGAGACAGGAACTCTTGAACTGTAGTAAAGAGCTTATTTTATACCTTGATAAACCACCTATGTCCATCATTTAATCACAAAGATCTATATTTCTTTAAAACTATCTTTTTTGTGTTTTTACAAATAGATATTATAGGTGTAAGGATGCTTGTGATTATTGGGGTCCCTAATAATTGCTTGATTAAAAAGGAAGCTCTGTTGTTATTAGGTTTTGAAATATATAAATAGTGTATTGTTAGAATAAGAAAGAGGTGATAATCTTTGTTTTTATAATAAATTATGTTTGTGAAAAGATAATCCGAATGTAGTATATTTCCAAATGTGAAGTGAATAAAGGAAAAATATATCCTTGTTAAACTATAGTGTCCATTATGAAAGGGAATTGAAGATTAGTTTGGATAAATTTTAAACACATAAACCAATATTTTTTAAACCATACCCAACCATACACTTAAATCTTTGGGTGAATTTGGTTCTTAAAAAGCCCCAGTCACAAGATAGACCAGCACTGGCCAGGCAAAATGTCTAGATACAAAAGTACCATAAATAGGTGTTAGCCATATGAACTTGTGTTATAAATATGGTGTGATATTGGGCTTTCAAAATTAAGAATGCCTTATCATCCACATGACAGTTTTTTGGCATTTAGAAGCCAAAATTGCTGGGTAGATCATAAGTTTTGGGGTATGTCTTACCTATATCCTACATATAGAGCTAACTGACCTAGTGGTTTAATAAATGTGCAGTAGTCAGTAGTTATGTGCACCTTATGAAATCATAGGGTGACCATCACTTGTATCTTGCACAGATTATTCTCGCCAGCTTAACTTGGTGGTAGTTGTTTCGGATCCTCCGATTTGCAGTAGCTGCAAGCTCAATTTACTGCCAGTGGTTTCTTCATGGTAAGAAGAAGTCAATGTAATTTGTAAGAAGTGGAAGGCCAACTCATGTGTCGTCAGTTTTCACTATACCAGTGAAAGAACACCACTTCTATTGTGTCACTAGCAGTAATAATAGAACACTATACCTATTGAGTGAAAGAACGTCACATCAATTATGTCACTAAAAGTGAAAGCACCAGACCGATTAGGACACTAGCAGAGCAATAACACCCCCACCTATTATTTCACTAGCACTGAAAGAACATCACACCTTATTATGTCACTAGCAGTAAAAGAACATCACACCTAATGTCACCAGCATGAAAGAACATCACACCTAATATGCCACAAGCAGTGAAAGAACATCACACCTAATATGTCACAAGCATTACAAGAACGCCCAACCTATTATGTCACAAGCATTGCAAGAACACCACACCTTAAGGTTGTGTTCGAAACAGTGTTCGCGTAGGTTTGTGAACGACAGAAGAACACGTTCACGAGTCTCGAACATGAGAGAACGGTATCTATGGTAACACATCCGCGTAACATGGCGTCAGGTTGATATTCCAATCCCGACACTAAATCTTAGCAGATAATCTTGAACAAGTTGAATTAAATTTAAACAATCTATTACTATAACTTTGTAAGGGCCACACCGAAAACCCGAAAATCTCGGATTTTTTTTTTTTTTTTTTTTGGAGTTTTATGTTTTGACTCAAGGTTTACCGAAACACGGAAAAGTCGGGAAAAAATCCTATGCCGAAAAATTGGAAGAAATGATTCGCGGTTTTCGGCACAGGAAGAAAAGTAGAGATTAATTTTCCAGAGTTTTCGGCATAGGACGGGAAGAAATAATTCGGGGTTTTCGGCACAGGAAGAAAAGTCGAGATTAATTTTCCAGAGTTTTCGGCAAAGGACGGGAAGTTAGATTTTTCACCCCGAGTTTTCAGTAAAACCTCGGTATGGCCCTTTATAAGCTGTGTATATTACGCATGTATAACTTTGCTATTGAGCATTTGATAAATGACTTCATTTTACTCCATTTCATTATTTTCGGTCACAATTTCATCGCATTTTACTTGATCTTATACTGGCTACAAACTACATGCCAAGGATGGATCCATGAATTTTTACAGGAGGGGGTTTGCCAGGTTTCGGTTACGGAAATCTGCCATCATCGTCTCTAAATTACATAGGCATACAAATAAATTGAGCTTTTTAAACAGAGAAATCGTTTTTATACTGATGTAGGATCACTTTGTGATGTAATTTCATTGATGCAAGGCATTATTTTTTTATGTAGCATGCAGTTTTCGAATGGTATTAAACTTTAAAATCAATAATGCACAGTTCGCGATTCTGTTTTCTCCGCCATGATGCTCCCGCCTCACACCAGCTGACGAGGTAGTGTGGGATTTGAGAACGGGAACGTGTTCGCAAACGCATTCTCGACTGTTCGAAACCGACAAGAACCCGTTGTCAATACGTTCTCTGCACCGGAACACTGTTTCGAATACACCCTACGTTTCATTAGCAGTGGAAGAACACCACACCTACATGTAATATGTCATTAGCAGTGAAAGAACATCACACCAAATGTCACTAGCAATGAACGAACACCACACCTAATATGTCACTAGCAGTGAAGGAACACCACACCTAACAGTGAAAGAATTCCACACGCGTGTCATTTGACCAGCACCGAACACAACTGACTATAGAGAATTAGAGCAGGAGCTGAAAAGTGTACCAATATTTTCCTTTATGGTATCAATGCATGTATATCTGGTATCATTAAAATGTAAGTCTGTCGGGTTTCTGGTGGTGGGTGTGATGTTTCACACCCAAAATGACATGCCCACCAACAACCAACAAGTCAAGATTAGCTTAAAAGTGTACCGCATGCAATTCACACAGCAGTGTGCCGTAAATCTTCAGGTACCACAAACACACTCTGTGACACATTTGTAGTGGTGGGGTACCCCTGACAGGGCTATGTAATTACCAGACGTGTAGTGTTGAAGTATCCCTGTCAAGAGTTATCTAATTTCCAGTCAACAGCTAGACTGAATTAACTTAAATCTGTACCACCTAAAACAACTTTGGAGTTGTTCAGTACCACCATAGGAGTCATGAATGACCACTGCCAGACATTTTGTGCCGTAGGTTACCCCTAACAGACACGCCCAAATAGCCACGGATAATATATAGAAGAAAATTGGTAAACTTTTCAGCTAGGTTGCCCCCCCCCCCCCCCCTGGGCTCCCGGTCTAAATAATGCCCGCTATTTCTTCTGGCTCGTGTTATAATCATCGAAACCATAATAACGATTAACTTAAAATAAAAACATACATCATTTCGCTAATAAACAGTGTAAAACATTTCAAAATGAACCACTAGAATAGTCAATGCGAATATCAGTTTGTCTGAACTAAAAAGAGTTGTGGCCTAATTTTTAGACACATTCCATTTTTACTACATACCAATGGCGGCAGTTTGATAATCTAGTACCGATGGGGGGGGGGGGTAATTAAACTTCCCTCATCCACCCCACATCGGAAATATAAAAACATTATAAGTATAATTTTATCATTTTACTTATGTACCATACTGATATACCATACGCGGTGTCATGGACAGTTTGTAAAATGTCCTGGTAAGTTACACGAGTATTTCCTAGCTACGAAAGACAATGTCTGCATCTCGGAAAAGGCAAAATTGGCTGATTGAAATTGGATATGATTAGCATTAATTTTGGATTATATGTAAGTCTCTCTCAGAAAGGCGGGATGTGAGTTTCCCCCAATTGGACTGTGGTTCGGAGATATTAATAGAAGGTGGTGCCATGAAATCAATTTTTGAGAGCTGTTACCCTTTGGACCTCTGTAGGCCAACATATTCATGAAAAGGAGGCGATCTTATCTGTCATGTGACCTTTTCAAATTAATTATTGTAATGCAAAACCTAACTGCTTAACAATTAATTTGACATATATATAAGTAGGGCTGACATACGACGTAATTTATTTGGAAAATGTCGGCTTTATAATGGATAAAATCACAAAATGTATATTTTCCTTTATATGGATTGTGATTCTGAAGATTGGATTATCCTCAACGAACGATTTGACATTTGGTTCCACGGAAATGACGGAATTGATGAAAGTTATCGAAAAGCTGAAGAGTGATGTAGCAATTTTACAAGAGGACAGACATTATTTCGAACTCGACATCGCGGCGCTTTTAGAGGATCGTGATTTAGCGCGATATCGAATAAACAAGCTAGACAAAAAACAAAAAATACTTGAGTCAGCTTTGAATGAATGTCAGTCGAATCGTGAGGAAATTCTTGCAAATATGACTTTTTATAACAAACAATGGAATAATTTGTCGGTTGCAGTTCAAAACTGTTGTGCAAGCGAGCGTGGTCCCACTCTCTTAAATTTTGAATTTTCGCCAACACAACTTCTAGATATGGTGAAAGATTTGCGCAGTATGCAATCTGAATTAATGTCAGCTCGACGAAAACAGTCACAGATGATGAATAGGATGTCTAGATTAGAGGATAAGGTAGAAGCAGAGTTGGATTATGAGCTGAACAACCAACCAGCAAGAAAACAAAGCCGAGGTAATTTGCTTATTTTTATTTTGGGGAAGGACCAGTTTAAATTATTTAAAATAGCCATTCACAATCAAAGTCCCACAAATATCAAATAAATACTCATTATATTCACGTGAAGTTTGGCATGGATGAAAACAAGCAGGGATACATTAACTTTGGTGCCGGTAGACTTATGAATTGAGTAATTATTGACATTTGGTTGGTGCCACCGAGCTGAAAGAAGAACAACATTTGAAATCATACCCGTAGTCTCTACCTGGAATTATATTGACTCTCTCACCGAATGTTATTCTGAGAATAATGAAATGGAAACGGGTCGCTGATTTGGCGGGAAGCTAGACATAATGCAGTTGAATGGTGATTTTGGTCATGATTGTTGACTAGACGTTTATCGACTCAAAAATTGAGGCTATCGATATATAACGTTCACATACGTAAAGGAAATTATCGGCTCAAAAGTTGAGACTATCGATATATAACGTTCACATTCGTAAAGGAGATTATCGGCTCAAAAGTTGAGACTATCGATATGTAACGTTCAAATTCGTAAACGAAATCAAATTCAAATTCAGGGGCAAGATAACTCGAGTTAAATGTCTTATTTTGGTAAATTCATTACCGAGGTTATATCGAGGTTATCTGCTGGCTCAATAATCAATTAACGAAATTAACCAATATGTTTACTTATGTTCGTTTTGACAATGTTGAAATAAAGTTTTTAATATTATTCATTGTGTCCAATTCGACAAAACTAAGCCACACAGCGTAGCGCAAACCTGACGTTAATTTTGTAATTTAGACAAGGTGGAGTTCGAACTGTCTAAGTTTTTATCTTTCAGTCTTCGACAGGCGTCAGATAAATGAAATAGAACTGTTAATTATCATAGATTACCAAGCATACAAAACGTGAGTAAAAACATTCTTTTGCTGCTATATACTTTCCTTACTTAGATATGCTTCATCTGAAAATCAGTCAAATTGTTTACGGTATTCACAATACCCTTATTTTACATATTCAAAAAAAGCACCAACCTACCACAATTAACATTGTATATTATGTATACATCTCGTGGGCATTGGCAACCGTGGTGGCTCGGTGAATAACTCACTAACTAACCAACAAGATGACCCAAATTTGATCCCAATGCTGGCGGACCAAGGTATTCCAATCTGGTTTGCTCTTGCCAGGGGCCCAAAACGAATGGCCTGGCGATTATTTGTTGGGACGAAAATCCGAGGTTCCGTGTTACGTGTTCCGTGTTCCACCGGTGCAGTAAGGTATTTCAATAAAATATCGTACGTCTGAATATTTGCGTTGAATTAGTGAACCATACTGGTCATGGGACGTGGCTGATTCAACTAAACAAGTCAATCAAATATTGTTTATATGATATTAATATTCAGGTGGTATCAAAGAGAAGGTGGTGATCATGGTGCTGGAAGACAGATGAGAACACAGCAAGCTATAACCAAATACGTCACATCCGTTGTTCATGGGGTAATGTACTACATTCAATGTTGTTTTAGACTTTCATTTTATTTTTAAATTAGATATAGGCCTACGATGAGCGAATGGCGACCCAAATGGTATGTGGAAGTCAACTCTGAAAAGTCCAACAAAATCCTTTTGTTTAGTGTGAAGACTGTTGTTATCTTGCGTGAAAATACGAGCTCCTCATATCGAATATTCAAGACACAAAGAACATTTTGAAATTGTTTATTATCATAGCAACAGTAATCGATAATCAAGGCTAAGTGTTTAATCTTGAAATGTTTAAATCTCGCGAGTTTTCAATCCATTTAAATCTACCAGGTTGATAATAGGCTTTTCATGTAAATAAAGGTCTGAATAATTATAGTTTATATATCATTTGATGTCAAAATAAAGATATACAATAAGCATTCGGGCTTTAATTTAAAATACATAATGTTTCCTTTTTTCAGATGAATAGTATATATAAAACATTGGAACCACATGGAATAAAGATAAACATTTCACTAGTCGACATACATTTTATACAGGTATTTCGATCTGTGAATGAATTATAGTTTAATGTCCAATCCATCAGCACCCACCGTGTTAATAAAGTTAATAACGGCGGACATACGCTATACAGAGGTCTATAAGGGGATTTTTGCCTACACAGCAATTGCGTTTCAACTGTCAAGAGTTCTTTTACGTGCACAATGATATATACTCATAACCTCTGGTTTTTATCCCATCCGAACGACAACACGCTGCTCCTGGCCAGGTCCTCCGTCCAGCACTACCGACAGGTGACACCGTGCTGGGAAATCTCGAGGAACTCTCGCGGCCAACAACGTGTTCATCCCCAGTTGGTGAGCCGGCGTCTTTACAACACTGTTTTAAGTACTAGATAGGTTATTCGTATACAACAAAATGATTTTGGATGCAACAACCCTGCATTGCAACAACCTTGCATTGTATTTATATTATTATATTTCAGACTCTAGAAGATGGCGCATGGTTATACAGATTATCAGAGAATGGTTTTCCTAGGCGTATAGTAAAGGCACACCAAGCTTTAGACGCTTTTGGTACATGGGTTATAAACCATAGAAAATCATTGCCAAGAAATGACCACACTATGCTTCTGACTGGGTAAGCATACATGAATCTTTAAATTAAATGTGAAAGCACGGAGAACAGTTGTAAGAAATTGATCTAATAAGATCTAATTCATTTCCCAACTTATACTCGTACCACTATTACATAGATTAAGACTAATACACGAAACGTAACACTAAAGAGAAGTATTATTATCGAACTGTGAGAAGAAAAAGTGTTATTATCGACCCTACGTCTGTAAATGATCTACTACGCATTCGGAGTTGTGATCATAGATCAAAGATTATTTTTATTATTGTTCTTTTAATCCGTACCTTACATGCAGATGCTCGCATCCGGTGACCCATAGCCTTATGTTAAGGTATATATTTACACATGTGATAATCAAGAGGCGAGGATTGTGGAATGAATGGCGATTATCTTAATTGTTTCTTTATTTATTAACAGATTTGATCTCCAATCTCCGAATGAGACGGACGACTATTTAACTACAGGTAGATTGTTTTATTATGATATAATGTCATTGAATTATTATCATCATTAGGAACCAAACTGAGTAATTTAGTTTTTTTATACTTACATTTATTTTTTTAGGCCTTGCCTTTCTTGGTAAAATATGCAGTATATCATCAGTATCTGTTGTAGAGAATCAATTTAATTTTGAAGATGTGGGCGTGGCTAGCCATGAACTAGGTCACAGGTAGGCTAACAGCTGTATTATAAATCTTTAAAGCATACTTGAATGTTCCGATCGCATCCCAAATTAAATCGAACAGACCCTAAACGACCAAAACGTCCGGTCCATTCGATTTCCGTTTGACGTAGATTTTGGGGATGGTGGTCATGCATGAGTCAGTGTATATTTAGTTTAGAGCATCTGATACCACTTCCCGTCTATTTAGATGTTTATATGCCCAAATGCAATAATATGCACTAGTTGTGAAAATTGATTGTTTTATATTTACAGTATAGGAAGTGAACATGATGGTAAAAGTAACCGATGTCTAGAAAAAGATGGGTATTTAATGTCTCCAATAGTAGAAACTAACTCGTCTAATCGCTGGTATTTCTCACCCTGTTCTATTAGATATATACGTGATTCTTTAATGAAATTAACAAGGTATGGTAATATGATATTTACGTTACAGCATCGTCTTTATAGATTGTTGTATACACCCATATTGGATTGCTGAGTGGATTAATTGCCATTAATTTTAAAACTAACACGGAATACTTCAATGGCGATGGGATATTAATAGCCCCCATCTATTTTACATCTCACCCTATCGTGTCACTTACTAGTCGTGGGTTGTTCGCCTCTTCTTTTTGTACCCTGCGAGTCACTGTGATTGTTCAGAGGGTTTAACGTCCGTTGTCTTATTTTCCAAAATGTTTTTAGTATATTCAGCGCCCGTGTAGTGGTCTTTCCTGTTGGTGGTACCCGGAGTAAACACTTAGACATATACTAATGATTATAAATCCACGAGGTTGTAAGGGTGCCCCTATCTCAAAATCTCATACATTCACTCCAGTGATCGAAACCACGACAGCAAGTCAGATGTGACCTTCCCCTAATAATGTTGGCTTAAAATCCCGCAATTCCCTAACCCGCTCGGGCAATACTCACACTACCGTAATACTCAGGTTTTTGCATGTCATCGAATACATATATTCAATTCAAAGTTCATGACAGATTAGATGTTCAGTGGTTATATCAGACCATTTTTTTAGAAAGTATTTCAATCACATCTTGTGTTTATCTATTGCAGCAAAGGTAAAAACTGCTTGTATCGAAAAAATAATTTTGGTCACTTACCAACACCACTAGAAGCTAACGTACAGTTAGGAGAATTGTTGAGTCCAGATGAACAGTGTTTATTAATTGAGGGTCCAGGTTCCATTTTCTGTAGGGTATGCTAGTTAAATCCGGTGCATTGTAAATGTGTGTTCTTTGTAGATTTGTCCTTGAGCCATGTTCTCAGTTGAAGGTTAAATTTTTTTAGCTGATGGAGTAATGTTGTTGTAATATTTAGGAGAATTGTTGCTGCTGTTTAATCTTATTAAAATTTAATTTTAAATTCGTTTCGTTTGATGCCTGATGCTTCCCTACATTCATATTAGTAAGAAGGAAAGAAAGTAAAAAAAAAAAAAAAAAAAATAGCCCATATATTGAGTGGCCAACTATAAAAATACATAGACATCTTTTCTTCTCGTTTCAGTCTTTTTATGGGGAAAATGATTATCCTACCTTATGTAAGAATATGTGGTGTCGTAATGTGACGTCACTCACACAGAATAAACAGACATGTAATACGTTTTTAGGTTCCGATGGATTTGTATGTGGAAATCAAAAGGTTAGCTATATTATTTACAACTTAAGTCCTCACAGGGATAATACAAATTCGTAGTCCCCACAGTGTTACTCAAATATATTATCCTAATCCTTTTTTATTATACGTACTCGATCCCAAAGACATTTTCAGACACTCCTTGGTTTCTATTTTGTAAAAGTTTTCAACGTTGGTCTGGAATAAAATCAAGCAGACCAAATATAGTTTTCAGTAATGACCGACGCTTCCTAGTCAATTTTTTTTTAAAATCTAAATATTCACTGTAGATCACACGGTCACGACGAAGTATTGGAAGAAAAAGTACCATAAGTAAGTCAATGTATTCCATTTTAGATTTGTATAAAAGGAAAATGTGTACGAGATAACAGTGCACCTACTGTTCTAGGTAAGATGATTTCAACAGATTTTCTGATTGTAAGAATATGATTTTTTTGTAAGACCATTTAAATATTCCAATTTATCTACTAAAAGTAAAAATGAAAGTAACAAAATGTCATTTAAAGGTGCGATTAATACACAATGACCTACAACTGAACCTTGGAGATATCAATGAAATAAAATGAAATGGGTTTAACGTCCTACTGTTCTGCTCAGATCTGACTAATGAAGATGGTCATACGTCATACAGTGTGCTATGAGGGAAATTTTGTCCGGGCAGCGGCACTATGGGTTACTCTTATATCGAATTCCAACTGCTATGGGATCGTTAACGTGCACGCTAATTTATACACGTGGCCGTGGTTTTCGTCCCATCCGAACGACTTGGCAGCTGTCACCCGGCTCCCCGTTGCGATACCAATGCAGCATGTCGCTTGTCATTACCTTACTTCCCATAGCTAACATACATTTGTTTGTAGACTTAACATTTCAAATTTCAGATCACTGTCCCCACGGTGACGAAGAGGGTATTATATGGAGGAATATGACTTGTTCTGATTTTGTGAAACACAGTCCAGAACATTGCTATGATCAGGTGGTACAGAGGAAGTGCTGTGTTTCGTGTCATGGTATCCATTCTGGAGATCAACGTTAGTTTTACTTTTAAAATGTTTCTTTTAATATGAGAGACAGACGAGGTTTAACGGTCACGCGGCACAAACAGATTCATTTCGGGAGTAACATACAGTTCAATTTGATTTCAATAATTCGTTGCACGTAGGGGTCTTGAGCAGTGGTATTAAACAGGAGGACAAAGAGAAAACCCATGGGGTTAGACAGACGACCCTACTCTTTATCACAACAACCGGGGAATCGAAACCACGCAAATTGGCTCATTGGCAGACCTTGTGATACCGCGCGCACGTGCTAACCATTCGGCCATCTAACTCCATTTTTTTCATTATGACAAATTGATATTGGTCGCCGTGACGTTATTTGTAAAATTACATTAGACTTTCTTATTGTATTGTAGAATGTCCGTATGGAGATCGGAGTTCATGGTGTAAAACTGAAATAAGTTTACCAATAGGATGTTATAACAATGATGTACTTTGTTGTGCTACTTGTGGACCGTTAAAACAGATTGACAAACCAGGTAAAAAATATGAAAAATTAGAAAAAAAAATAATACATGATTTATCTCTTACACGGCCAGAACTAATGGTGACATGGTGACAGGGTCAAATATATTCTCCAAATCTGATTGTATTCATTTAGAGACACATTTGTTTCTTTTTTTAGACTGCCTGTATGGTGATCGTCAGACGTGGTGTAATACGTCATTAACTCCACCTATTGGCTGTTATCAGAATGAAGAATCGTGTTGTGAAACGTGTAGCCATTATAAAAACGTCGCTAATCCAGGTATAGAAATATCATAGTTAATAGCATGTATAATGCATTGGACGTTAAATTACCAAATCTGATTAAAATACACATCTATATTTCGTTTCGTGTTTTTTTATACTTTCGATAACTTACACTACATGAAGTGTAGTAAAAACAAGTAAAACGAAATTTTGAACTATAAAAACGAAACGAAATAGAATCGGTGTTTTAATCAGATAGTTGAATTAGTAATACATAACAGCAACTTAAAACTGGATCATTTATGCCATTCGTGATAATCCTAAATTATTTTATGTTCTAAATTAAATTTATGCTCCGAAATAAAATGTAGCCGGGATCATAATGTTATTTTACTGACATACCCGGAAGCCATTCTTTTCTTTCCGGCTAAAACTATAACAACGGACCTTAGGGTTTTTCAAATTTGTCTGTTTTCATAAATCTGCTATGATAATGACAGGCGTTAATGAAATAAGGAATTGTTTTTAGAGAAAGTTAAACACCATTTGCTCCTTTCCGTTCCGTCGAATCCGTCACCATGTACCCTAGATTTCTAAAATACCAGCGCTGCTGAAAACATATAACACACTTTGGTTTGATATTGCTGTACATTAGTTAACAGTCTCTTGTCATCCAAACAAATATTCTACGAATATTAGTCTTGATGAGCCCTCAGTATTTGACGGAAAGTAGGTCATTATCTGGATTATCCAGTCTTTTATGTTACCATGTGCCGAATCTACCAAAACATCTAGCTTGTGAACAATAACACCCTCTAAAATTATGTTTATGAAGGTTTTAATTGAAATTGTTTTTTTTTTCTCGTCAAAAATCAAACGTACGGCTTCTCTCACAATCTTCTTAATTCTTCATCGCGACTCATGTTTATTCCTCGTCTCTACTTTGTTTCTAATAATAGATGTGCCAAGTGAATTGTGGGCTATATTTCGAGACTTTAACCAAAAGGTTCCATTGCCAATGCCTAACCGGGAGTTTGCTTTTTTATGTGATAGATTATCCAGTAATTTTCGTCAAAAATTGACAACGGACCCAGACCCTCCGTACGTTGAAGACTAGGGGATTCTGGGTGACCGAGACTAATTAGTTAACTGTCCCCCAATGTGTTCTCTTTATTAACAGAATGTCCGTATGGTGATAGAAGTCCAATGTGTAAGACGAAATTAAAGGTACCGATGGGTTGCTATAAAAATGAACATCTGTGTTGTGAAACCTGTAGTCAGTATAAAAACATTTCAAATCCAGGTTAGTTCATTAGTCAAATATTCAAACTCGTTTGCTTTCATATCAGGTCCAAACAATCACGGAAGTCGCTGTGACTCAGCGATTAAGATGTTGGATCGCTTACCTGAGTTCTCGGGTTGGATCCCGTTGTTAGCTGAGAGAGTTCTCTGGGATCTCGCAATGATGCTGGGGGGGGGGGCTGTAAGGAATAGCGTCTAGTTTACTAGATTTGAGGCATTTATGTCCAAGCTGCAAATTCAATTTCTTTATTAATGCATATAACTTTTTTAAAATAAGATAAGTTAATACTATTATCACTAATAAAACTTACAGAGGCCAGTGTGGTGGCACAACTATCGCATAACTCCAAATATTCACATTTAAATTACTGAAGCGAAACTTTTGTTCGACATTCACCGCCATTGAAATCCACGTGGATGTCATTTAGTTTGTTTACGTTTTTCCACATGCAATTGCTTTTTTGATTGGCTGTTATAAAGCCTTATATTTAGCCCCCGCCTTCATGATGACAGCGCCTAGACGTCTCTGGTCTAAAAAGGCGGCGGTCTTAGTAACGGCTTAACGCCTCGATTTTAAATACGATGATTTATACCCGTTCCAGGCAGGATTATACGCTTAATTGTAATTGGGCGTGGCAGAAATATTATGAATAACAAAAATTAATCGTTTTTTTGATGAAAAATATTGTCAATTTTGCATATTATTAGCGATTGTGGATCACAATCGCACTTGCAACGTTGAAGTAAATGGGATGACAGATGATTTTTTTTATCTATGATTAATCATATTTTGTTTTCAATCTTAAAATTAGATCTTTGTTTCGTTTTATTTTATATATTTTGTTGGTCGTCACTATACTACTGTAGTGTCATAAAAGAAACAATCATGATCAAAGTTCCTTGGCTGGACGCTGATGGGATTTTGGGTGGGGGAATTGGACGGCCGAATGGTTAGCACGTCCCGGCTGTATCATAGGTGTCTGTCATTGAGTCAACTGACTTGCGTGACAAGGAGAAGGATCGCCTGTGCTAAAAGATGGGTTTTCTACGGATCCTCCGGTTTCCTCCTACTGCTTAAGACCCCTACCCTCCTCTCTGTCTTCTGTATCCAACTGAACATGATTTGACAAAGTTTTTTTGTTATTTTCCATATTTTAGATTGTGCATACGGTGATAGAAGTGCATGGTGTCTGATTGGAATAACGTCTCCAAGTAGATGTTATAAAAATAATCAACTATGCTGTGACACGTGCTCTAAATATTATAACCCAGAACACAAGGGTACGTCTTACACACAAAAAAAGTCCTTGTGCATTCTTTAAAAGTTTGAATTAGATGGAATTAGACTGATTTGAAATATTAAATTCATACGTTATAATTTAAACTGAAATGGGATTGAGGGTCCTCATACCCTTTACAAGAGGTAACTAAGATGAAAATCCCAGGAAGCCAACTCGACCGTCTCCAGTATCGTAGCCCGATTCCCCCGGTATACGCATTAGATAGATTAGACAGAGATGACAGTTTTCGCTATAATAGTTAATAAATAGATAGTGAAAAAAGAATATGCTGAAAATTCAGTCAAATTACTTAGATATCGGCAATACAATTATAGTCTAGCCTCGATTGTCATTACTACCGTTGTTACGATGATAAACAAAATCTCCATTATATATTTTTACGGTAACCGCATTGACCGCAAAACCTAGTTCAATCTACTCAATATCTCAGTCATCCAATGGTATCGAGAGTTGATTATGATCTGGATAAGTTGATTAATGTTATTAATAGTTTATATAATATTTCACGCCTAGAGAACGACCTACAATAGACAGATTTAAATCTGGCGTAATGCCTGTTTAACACAATTGACACCTTTTTTTTAAACTTTGCAATTTTCTATGTAGGTTGTGAATATGGAGATAAAAGTAGTTGGTGTTCCAGTGAGATGGAAATACCGTCTGGTTGTTATTTAAATTCTGAAGTCTGTTGCAATACCTGTTCTCCATATTATAATTCTTCTAATATTGGTAAGTTAACAATGCCAAAAGGCAACACGACGGTACTTTATATGGAGATTAAGTAATCATATTTTTAACACATCTCGTCTTTAGTAAATTCTCTACTGTTCCTTACATTAAGTCTTGTGTAAATACTCATACTCACTTTCGTTGGAATCAAGGTACCTCTATAAACTTTGTTCAGTCCAAACAGTACTCATTTCGAAATACTGTAGCTTTTATCATATCAAATATCGATTGGCAGAGGTTCCCGCAGAGCATAACCGTCCGAAACCGAGTCACAGTTAGTGACAAAACTAAAGAGGTTTTATATCTCTGAACATGTATGACTTCAAACGTACTAACTTACCCAGGATCTTAAGTGTGGTCAGTTTCTGGTAGGAACACCTGCTACTAGGACTGGGTTGTTTTCTGTCGTTTTTATATTTTAAAATATTTAATATATTTAAAAACATATATTTAAGGTTGTGAGTATGGTGATAAACATTCGGATTGCTCATTGGTTGAGTATTCTATGGATTGTTATGAGAGTGTGATAGCCAAACAGTGTTGTGGATATTGTGGTCCATTAAGACGACCGAATCAACCTGGTGAGTGGGGATCTTATTTTAAAATTGCGGCTCTGTGGTAATGGGTTGATGTCAAATGCCTTTCTATCAACTCAAATTCATAATTACTTGAAAACGGGTGACAGGGAAATGATTAAGGAAAAGTCTTGTCAAATGAATGAAACGTAGTTTAATGTACTACTTTTCTGTACCAATCGAACGGAAACTAGTTCCCAAGTCTGCTCATCCTGTTCTTGTTCTCCTTGAGGATGGGAGTTAGGATCCATCTATTCATGTAATATCGACACGAAACATGGCATATTTGTTCTCTAGACATTCGCGTCCAAATGGAAAAGGATGGTCGCGATCACGTCACATTAAGTTCTTGTTCGGTGAATATGTCGAGGCAAGCGGTCGGTTCAAACAAATTTTCTGTAAAAAACAAACAATTCTTACTTATATTTCCATTTGTCCGTCTGGTTATTCTTCCGCTGTTGATCAGTATACATACGTGGTAGGACAACTTAAGGGGACGCAAAACTCAAAACCATGACTCAACGCTCGTAATTTCGCCCCTGTCCTGTCACTTAGCCCCAAAATTGAAAACTATTGTTTATTTCGAGCCTGGTTAACTCGATGTCTATGTGTATGGAATGATGATATACTAAGTAATTTGTAAGAAGAATGATGTCTATGTTATTTGTAGGATGTGAATATGGTGATAAAAGTACATGGTGTAAAACTGATCTACGCCCTGATGAAGATTGTGGTGTTAACATGGATCTGTGTTGTGGTACTTGTCGCTATAAAGATAAACAAATAAAATAAAACAATCACTTGCCAATTATTTATACCTTGAATAAAAACAAAGTTAAATATATTCTTGAGATATTTTCTCTCATAGAGACTGAAACATTATATGTCCCCCGGGCCAGTCACGTCAACGTAAATTTTCATACTGAATGTTAGTGGTAATCAGGATTATCAGCATGCTCATAGATATATTGTAACCCCAAATAATAAAAATGGTCCTGCAGAACCAATGCTCGAATTACACCAATGTGGTTATCTAATTGAGGATGGTTTTGGCTCTGGTGCAGCGTAGCGAGCCATAGTGGAAACTCTTTAAACTATATTGTGAACAAATATTTGCAAAGGGCCTGCCAGCGTAGCGAGCCAAAATGGAGTTCCGAGGTGGGGGTGGGGGCTTGTTACCAATACATATTTTAAACTAATAAACACATATTTTGCACATTATTGCACTATCCACAGTTGTAAAAATTGTTTAAAATGGTTTAAAATATAAAGACCATAAACTATAAGCCAAAACAAAAGTAATAGATATAATTCAATAAAAAGAAAAGAGTTTCTTAATGCAGTCCACTAATTAGCCCTGATTGATGGATACAAATGGCGACATATCTGTACATACCCGTTGTCAGTCCCATCCATTTTATCATCAATAAAGGGCCCTCTATTGGAGTTAATAGCACCGAGGCCGTGATGGCCACAAGGCGTTTACCAGGACAGCTAACAGCCATAAATCACTTGGTCGAGCTTAGGATGTGTGAACTTGGAGAAGAAAATATTTGTTCCTCTTAGCTGAACGGATTATAAGTTAATTACAAGTCAAACTTTAATGGGTTCATTAATTTTTCAAAGTTGAATTAGTGCAGTGGTCATCAAGAACATTATTGAAATTCATATCCGGTGGTCTGTACCTCGTTCAAGGGTTTCTGCGCTCAGATCTTGAAAACAAGACAATGACGTCAATGTTACACCCGGATCTTACAGCAATCTGAAGCAGACCTTTACATCTGCTACATGTACACCATAGAAGAGTTTACCACAGTAGTCACAATGCGGGGCACTTAAATATAAGCGTGAAATTTGTAATGTCTCACTAACCCATTTAGGAGAGAGTTGGATTTTGCCCGGATAGTCGGGATTTGAATCAGGACCATTCTACTTGAGAGTCCAATGTACTAATGGATGAACAGAGCTAGATTCGCCATTAAGCAAAAATAAGCACGTATTTAGGACATCAAAGTAACATGGGCATCGCGAAATGTCTTCTTTGTTAGATGCCGAATTTAATGTAAAAGTTAATTAAGAACTTTTAATCAGTATTTCATTGTTTTTGTCTATTCATACTTGTACCTGTTTTGTCGCAACTGATAATGACGTGTATAAAATCCCTGTCCGCCTGTGATTTTGACAGGGTTCAACTGGACAATCCAAGCATGTTTGAGTTTAAAAAAAATATTCTGACCTACTGAGCGTTTGCAAGGTTTCGGGGACAGGGGCAGTATATAGCCCTGCAAAAAAATTGTTACACTGTATGCAGTATTTGTTATGGCCCTTCTTGGGCTAATCGAACAAACTGGACGCTTTGAAAATAAAATCTCAAAAACCCTTGAATTGTTGACAGAAATGAAATGAAACGGGGATTAACGTCCTACTGTTCTGCTTTGACTGGGTTAATGGAAACGGGCAGTCGTCGTACTATGGTGTGCAATAAGGGAAATCTTGCCAGCCCAGCGATCCTTTGCGCGCCTGCCAATGTGTTCACCGGACATTCGTCGTATGGTGTGCAATAAAGGAAATCTTGCCAGCCCAGCGATCCTTTGCGCGCCTGCCAATGTGTTCACCGGACCTCGGGTTTTTCGTCCCATCCGAACGGCTATACGTTATCGCTTGCTAAGCACTCGGCCCGCACCACTGGAGAAACCACGTCGGAAAATCCGGCTAACGCAAGGATGGAACATGTAACCTCCAGCTTAACGAGCCAACGTCTTACTCACTGAGCCGCCGTGACCCTCCATCATTTTTATGAACCGAGTGCAGATTCTTAGTTTATCCGTATTATAAGCATTTATAAACAATGCTGGTCATTTATCAAATACCCCACCCCCCCCCCGGGAGAAAGCAAGTATGCAATGATGATTCAAGATGCTTGGCTTGTTATACCATTATATCGGTGGGGTTCAAATTTGATCCAAGCACAATTTGAAATACATCTCAGCCGTCTATCCATCTTTTAAGTATAGCTGTTTTAAGTCGTAAGCATTGCAGGCCCACTCTATTGTAGTTTTCAACAGACTATTGCGTGCTAGTTTTGACTGATTTGTTTTCCAAACGTCCAAATTCCTGAAACATTATATTGGTCATCATTTTGACGTATTTATTGACTACATCGATCACAATACAATGAATTTCGCGAAAGGGCCTTAAACGTAAAAACACAACACATTTTTGGAATACTTAGAGAGTAGTCCGAGCCCAATTGGCCGTTTCCTTTAAGGGGGGGGGGAGAAAATAAGTTTTAACGCCCACTCGACACAAATTTACGCGGACGGGTCTTTATTAGAGGGAGGAAACCGGATGACCCGGCGAAAACCCACGAGGCTGGACAGACCCTACACCTTGTCACGTACAACCGAGACTCGAAACCAAGCCAGTTGACTGAATGACAGGCTTTATGATACATCCGTCCCTCCCCCATTTCCTTTAGGAGACAGTATCGTTGATCCAGGACAAGCCCCCATTGTATAGTGATTTACATACCAATAAAGATGGATTTAACTGCAATCCTGATTGATTTATAAGATCCCAGACGTTTCTGTAGCTGAAATATTTTGTTCACTCGTACACCACCATGGGGTATGGGGCAATATGTAACTCCATCAGTTTAAATATCAAGATGTCAATGCCCATGATAAATGATGATATATGACTTGTATATATTTTTTTATGATAATTTAACATCAATCATATATAAATTATGGTATTTTACTACGAATAATGTCAACTACCTATTGTTCAATTGACACCCAGCTGTATATATAAGTATTCAGTTTATCTTTGTTTACATAATAAGGAAATAATTCGTCAACTATTCAAAATACAAATCGCATTATTAATACTACCTGATTGAACAACTTTGCAAAAGTGCTCTTACTTCCATTGAGTGATTCTCAGAGAATGTAGGCGTATTTGTTTTTTTTTCATATCATAAATGATTGTCTCTTTGACGTCAGATGCTCTGTTTATTTCCAACTGTCTGTTTATGGTCCTTGTTTTCCGCGGTATTTTGCACGATTACTGTCCTCTTTTCTTCCATCAAACTGATATTAATTTACAACATAATTAATATTATATGCTTAATAACCTGAGATGACACCTAACCCACAAACTCCCGTACTCCCTTTGGGGGGGGGGGGTTAACGGTGGCTAAGTAGGTAAGGCTGGAGGTCGGATGTTCGATGCCTGCATTGATGAAAAAGTTCATCTCGATTTTCCGGCTTGATTCTACCTTGTCAGTGATGCATGACGGAGGGCCTGACACGGGCAGCTGTCTAGTCGTTCGCATTGTACGGAAAACCGAAGTCCCGTGTATACATCGGCGTGCACGTGAGAGAGAGAGAGAAATGGGGTTTAACGTCCACTCAACACAAACTAGGTCACTTCGGGACCAACATATGGTTCAATTTTATTTCAATAATTCGCTTGCGCGTAGGGGTCTTTAGCAGTGGGAGGAAACCGGAGTGCCACGAGGTTGAGAAGGCGCCCCTATCGCCATGCCACATACGCTCACACCAGGGCTCGAAACCACAGCCGCAAGCCAGAAGCGCGGCACTCTAGACCACTAACCCATCCCCCCGGCGTGCACGTACAAGATCCCTTGACAGTTGGAATTTGATATAAGAGTAGGTAGTAGTGCCGCTGTCCGGGCAAAAATTTCACTCATAGCACTTGTGTCACGTATGCCCGCCTTCGTTATCCCAGTTCATTTCATTTCCTTTGATCTGAGCGAACCTAATGTCATTTCTTATATGAACGTCCAATGCTCCACCCAGTCTAAGAGCCACCCTGATACTGGATCTAATTTCAGAATCCAATCTTCGTTTAATCTAGTTCTCAGAAGTTATTTTTTCTCTATTTAGTGAGAAACTGTTTTTCCTCAAAATATGGATCCTAAGTCATGGTCGGATTTTCCAAAAGGCATATCAAAGAAACGGAGACCTGTGTGAGTTTTTCTCGGTGCTATGCCACCAAGTTCAAACTACCTGGAGCAAGTCTGCTATCATTCCTTTAGTAAAATTCTATAATCAAATGATCATCATCCTGAAAAGTTTTCAAAGGAGATTATTTGTAGGTGAGCTGTTTGATGTTCAAATATATTTTATAGCCCAATGAAATATATAAACTAGAACAAGTTGGCCTGTTGGCATGGTTTACTTAAAAAACATTAAAGAAAGAACGTTTTATTAATGGCTGACTGGTTCATAAATTAGGGTGATTTTTACGTCAGCTTTGCGCGAAGTTGAACGCTGCAGGTTAAGAATTACAAGTTTGTTTCCAAGTTGATCTTTTAATAAAGTCTATTAATAACGACGACTCTAACCGACTCCCCTAATTTAGATTCGGATCAAAAGATTAATTATTACAGGACAAGATGCCCGCGGGGAAATGAGCGTCATTTTATTACTAATTTTAGGCGACCGTCGACGAAAACCTGTTGTCGTCATGGATAGGTTACTACGTTATTGCTGGAGTTGAGACCAACTATATATAGAGGCATATCAACGGAGCCTTTCGTTTTAATTCTCACTCGATATGTCGTGACTCAAGAACCAAGAACAGGTCAACATCTTGTGCAGTTTGAAATGAAATTTGGATTCTAATTGAATGAAGCGAGATTTGAAGAACAATATTTATTCCAGTATCGAAAAAATAACTTTATAATAGGGTTTTATTCTAGTTTATGTTTATGGAACTAAGGTTGAAATTTTTTAAAAACTATTAGTTCTACATAAAGAGAGCCGAACTTTAAAACTTAAATAAAGCTTTTTCTAAACTGGAGTTTAAATTTTGAGCAAACAAATCGAAGTCCTTTTCATGGTAAAATCGAGTGATTCCTTTTCATCGAGTGATTCCTTTCAAAGAAGAACCATTTGATCGCAACCATATCTGTACCCGTTCACCGGAAAGAGTTCGAAGTTAGTTGATATATATGCAAAGTGTGCAAGTGTTCAGTGTTATTTACATCAATTTTTAAGCACAGGAAGTAGCTATCTGGTTTTAAAAACATATTGTGACCTTTTTACGGAACGTGTTGGAAACGCAATCTGTGTACTTCGCAGAAGAATCTCTAGAGGCCGTGAATTGTGTAGGTTTTTATTATTGACTCATTTGATTTGGAATGTCCAAATGGTCCAATTAGTTGACACAATTCAACGACTGGCCGATTGTGTTTGCAGATATTGAAAATGCCACATTTAATTGTGAAGTCTAGAATACGTAAAAAGGGTTTTAGAAATTCTACAATTGTTATTGTTTACGAACAGTTTGAAGTTACAACATCCTCTCCTTTGTCGTCATGTTATCATATATGATAGTTCCAGTTTTATTTTTTCTTACATCTCCATTCATCCAAACGACTCATGGTGCCAAAGGTAAGAGGAAGATTTGTTATATATTTTAATTTAATTAATTTAGGTACTTTATCACCACAAAGGATAGCTTACAGAATGCTTACTAATGCACTGAATAATATTCTTCAGTAATTTATTTTCTGAAATATAAGTTAATTAAAATGATCCAATTCTTATTTACATTCTTGATCTTTAAATGGAAAAGGTTGACAGTATTGTTAAGTAATATTTGGTGATAGACGAAGATAGCAATCCGTAGTAACCGCATTCAGTTCAATTGAAAGCCATTTAAATTATATGCATTTTGGTAGTTTACGGGGATCTGTTTTTAGGTCGCCCTTTTTCTAAACTTTTCTAAATGACATTATAATTCAAATCTCAGGCTATTGTATTAAATCGTTGATGACATTTGCAATAAAAACTTTATTTTGCACAAAGAGGTTCGTGTTTGAACATGTGCTGAAAGGAGGACTTTGTCAAGATCGTGATGTCCTAATTGGTTCTGGCTGCGTCACCATGATAACAAAACTATTTTATTCACAGTCATTCTGTTATTTATTGTTCATTTCATCTGTCCCTAATGTATTTTATGAACCATTTGTCTAATGGTAGTTTCTCCAAAATCCATCTATTTATAACAAAACAACTTTTGATAAGGCCAACATTAATGAGGAAAACGTCGCTCAATACTAATCGTTATAATTTGCGACCTCTGGCGTCTATTATCCTTTGATATTTACAGAAATGCAACAGGAAGTGTTAAATATGCGCACCAAAGACAAGGGTTATCAGCTGTTCTAGGTGGAGTAAACATGCCTTTGTCAGGCACTGGGAACCGCGGTAGCACAGAGGGTATGCCGCTGGTTCACTAACAAGGACGTTCTGGGTTCGATCCGATATTGGGTAAGGGCGGGAAAGTATTTCGACATTACCGCCTTGTCATTGTGCAGGGCGGAGGCCTTTCAAGAAACATTGTCTAGTCGCGCACGACACTTGTTACTATGCAGTATATTGCATTTTAGCGTACCATGTATGGCACAGGACACTTACCTCGCGTCTAGTGAAATCGTACCGTGAACTTAAATGTAGGACTGGTATAGTATAATTAGAAAGTTTTAACTCTTGGGGGTTATATAAACAACGAAACTTTTTTCAACCCCACAACCCCAACAACCTTGAGCAATTCCAGCAATAATTTTCTAGGCAGATATGTTTTGTTATTAATTACTTAAGTATTTTTATACATGGTCTGGTGATGTTTCTAAACACCTGGTTGTCACTTAATAATTAGTGTTACGTGTAATTGTATAATAGTTGATGACCTGTCTTAATATTAATCACTTTGCCATAGATAGAACTAGACCGGGACTAGTACAAACTTTCCTTACAGGTTTTCAACTTGCCATTCGTATATCAGTACTACCTGAAGGATTAAAGGGCATTCAGAGACATTTTTAAGAAGCGTATGGCGACATCAGAATGATACATTCGCCCTTGATTATACAGCTAATCAAAGTTTTCGATAATCACGATCTATATAGATGGTTTTCATTGGTATATTGGTCTGGGATCGACCAATCAGAATCTGCTCTTAATAAACGTGCCCCCCAAAAACATTGATTTTTAAATCCTAATTTCTTGATTTCTGGTGGAAGTGGAGGTAAAACCCCGGGAATGAACGAACGAATTCTAAATGGATGTGGGACGATTCGAAATAAAAAAAAACAACCCAAGATGATTAGCCATCATCATCATGGGCCCTTGTACTTGCTCGGAAGGCATAAGGAAACATAACTTCTTGGAATACTATTATCAGAAGGTTCATACTTTGATCACAGTAGCTCGGCAAGGTAGGGTCGCTACTCCGCATTAGGTTTGCACAACAACCTTTCCATACCTCAATTAGCTAATGCATGTTGAACAATAAACTTATACATCAGGAAAAAAAATACTATAATAGGTTGATGTTTGTACATCCATGTAGTTTCCAAAATGATTTCTTGAACAAATAATGAAATATGCCCCGGAAACGAAATCAGGACGAAAGGACGGTCATCAGAAAATAAAATAATAGGTTTATGAATGTAAAAGTGTTATAAAGATATCTTGAACAGTTTCTGAGATATGTTCCAGAATGATAATTATATACCAAAATCTAAAACAAATGTGTAGTAATAAACCAAAAATCATTAAACAGAGAAAATTTGTTGGAACAAATGTCAAATTAGCAAAAGGCACAATTACTATAACTGCTTTATGAGTATACCTTGAATGGTTTCTGAGATATACACTGAAAAAAATATACACTAAAAACCGTTCGTTTCCATGGAAACGCAAAAAATATTGTTCATTAAATTGCTAAGTATAAGCTCATTAATAAAAGAATATAACAGAATGAATCATTGAAACACGGTACATATTTTGAAAATACAATTAAATATAATTGAATTAGAAATTATACATTATTTACATAAATCATTCAGTAAATGGACACGAATATGGTTATCTACCCTTATAGAAAGGCGAAACGACTGGTTCGTAGACTGTGGCTACAATCAAGTTCAGGACAGGTAATTTGAAATCGTGGAAACCCTATGGATTAACCCAGGGTATAGTGGAGTAGAACGGAATGAGAACACTGGGGATACCGCTAGAGGCGGATCCGGTGGGGGGGGGGGCGAGGGCAGTGCCCTTTTCTACTGCTGAAAGTACCTTTTCTCTGACCCAAACATGTCCGTTCCGAACGTTTACTTAGACGAAAATATCAGCAAAATAGTTCCTGGAATGGTTACAGATGCAAGGAAATGACGGATAATTGTCTTGGGGGGACCCCCTCTCCCTCACAGCGGCGTGCCCCGTCTCCGCGGCAAGTGCCCTCATTTTGCGCGCCCCCCTTTACAAAATTCCTAGATCTGCCCCTGACCTCATCTTCAATAGAAGGCTTGATCTCGCTTTAACTACGTACATCTTATCAAGCCCTTCACGTAATACCCTGCATATTTCGCCACTAAATTCGATTGGGTAACAATCCCAGCTTGGGAGCCTATCAGATTCATCGGTCGTCGTGAATACCAAGTCTCACGCTTCAAAGATCGATCTATGTCAAGGTTGCTGGTTTTCAACGAGTTTCTCAATTCAAAAAAAAACTTTCAAAGGCTGTAAACCCTGTTTGTTTACAGTGCGTTATGTGCCACGACCCCTGATTGGACAATGATAGTTAGTCACGTGTAAAAACACGGGCGCAAAAGTTCGTGAATTGCTGAGTATCGAAGCAACGGTTAGATGTTGTAAAACACATGGATATTGCTTAAGGAACACGGGAATACCGAGGATGAAGGAACCTCAGAGTTACTCAGTCTGTCCCTTGATTGCCTCGCCATTAAAATGTTTCAATCCAAATAACATTTAGATGGTAAATGTTTTACATATTGGCACATTACAAATTGAAATAAAGTACGTCTCGAGTCAGCTGGAACAGGAAGATACTCCAACCTTTCTCCTATTCATTCAATATCATACATCTTCTTTACAGAGACATTCTTGATATAAAACAAACCCCTCCCAGTTCTTCCGTCAGTAGTTTCTTCAAATATACAATTTTTATGACAAAATTAGTATATTAAATATTCAACTTGTAAGGAATATCATAAACGTGTTTTGGAGGCTACGCCTTTAAAAACCTCTGATAGAGTTACGCGAAAAGAAACTTTGAAAAAAAAAGAGAGGTGTTAACATTATAAATTCCACATCAGATATCAAAAGCAGAATGTTTTATTTTTATATGTAATAAAACCCACCACAGATAAAACAAAAATCGCTGACCATTTGAAAATAAGTGATGATTTTGCAGAAAGAAGCCCGTTGGCTTGAAGCTACTAAATATGTATGATTCAACGATAAGTTCCCTTGAAGTCAATTACGTCATCTATTGTAATCTCTTATGGTCTGAAAAATAAAATTGTAGACAAGGGCGGGTTGGTTAACCCAAATACACCAAAGTTGGTACGATAATAAAACATATTCTCTTTAAACAATTTTGTATTCAATGTGTGATGAACAGCAGATCTGATTCAAAACCCGTGAAAATCCGACACATAAGATGACATGGAGATTTGATAATGGTCTGGATAAGTTAATTAATGTCCAATTGATAGTTTATATAACATTTCAGGTTTAAAGAAAGACCTGCAATCAAAGGCGTTTTATAGCTGAGGCGCTGGAGGCGCCAGCCTCCTCGCGAAAAAAAAAATCAAAGAAGTTGAACAACAAAAACAGGAGAAGATTACTAAAACCGATGAGAAAAATGAAATGTACCCTAGTTAGGGAGGGCCCTAAAGGCAGACAAAATGGCCCCTCGTCTGACAAAAGGGCCCTTCTGGCCAATGGAAAGGGTCCCCGAGTTTGAGTCAATCGTTTTCTTTACTTTGTTACTGTCGAATCCACGACTGAATAAGAATGCAGGCATTGCATTGGTATGAAAATCATCAACAAAACACCACCCCATCCCCAGACCCCCGCACAAGAGGGCCCTCAAAATAGTATAGCCTCCGTCATGATAAACCTTAAAACGCCCCTGCCTGCAATAGGCAGATTTGGCTCTTTCCTAATGTTTGTTTAATTTAGATACGAATTTTATTTGATATGTTATTTAAAATATCTTCCTCTCTTAACGAGAACAGTCAACTCTTCATCTAATCTCCTAAAATGCCCTTTTTAAGTAGGAGAGGTTTTACAACAAAATCAATAGGGCTATGTTCAAATTAACACAAACCCAAAACTCTTCGATTGAATGTCTAGTTGAAATTGGTGCCCGGGCCGTTGCCTCCTCTGTCCCCGCCATGTGCGCCCCTGATATCTACCTGGTTAGCAATAATTGCTGAAATATAATACATGATAATAAAATAAAACAACCTTTCCTCGAGAAAATAAAATATAATAAACTCAAATCATAAGCCCAATACGAAATTTCATGCAACTTGTTCCCGTCAGAAGACATTTAATTTTGACAACTCATTTTGTATTTCAAAAGTAAAAATTCCAGAAATGCGCTTGGAAATGTAACAAAAGATAACTTTAAACTGCAACGTCTTTTCGAGCATTTACCCTAAACCCGAGGTGTCGGAACATTTGTCCACGGGCGATGAGTCATAGGATTAACGTTCAAAAAGATCAAAAAGATTCTTCACCAAACGAGCTTGTCTTGAATTTTCAGACGATGTCATTTTAACGGCAGATGTGTAGTTTACGCCTGTGTCATCACGTCTTCGATGTCGAATTAGTGTCAACGACCGAATAAGTGAGGCAAGTGACACTACTACATGGTATGCTGAAAAATGTATTTTTTTTTTTTTTTTTTTTAAAAAAAAGAAGTGACAGAGAAACAATTGCCAAGACAGCCATTACGCATTAAGAAACAATTGGAAATAAATTTATTTTCTCAAAGATTCATTCGTAGTTTTCGATCTAAAAATATAAAAAAATAAAAAAAAAATAAAAATTTTTCACTAATTTCGCGGTTATTACATATTGTTTAAATTGCCGAAAGAACCATTAGCTATTAGAAGTGGTTAGCATTGTTATAAGACTTGAAATTAGACACTGGCTTGTGTTGTATTTTAGTATTGATATGTTGACACGGTGGTGCTATTGGATTTGCATTTGTTCTCCGTCCCGTGGTCGTAGAGACTTGAAATGTTCAGGGAATGTTCAGGGGAACTATCCACGACCACGGGAACTTGTAGAGGTGCGAAAGTGCAATAGCGCCGGCTTGGCAAGGCGTAGTCCTGCAACAATAAACAACTTATAAAATCTTTTCTGCGAAGAACCAAAAGCCCACAGGGACATTCGACGAGTGTGGCTGTCCATTAAAAACTGGAAGAGAGACACAATAGCTTAAACGATGTTGTTGGAGATGGTGTGTCCTTCAACTCGCCACAACCCATAAGTTTTAAAAGCGCCACTGAGTGTGTTGTTACTTATTGCAGAAGACTGGTGCAAGCCCAAACCTTGTTTTTTTTTTTGGCGTGGGGGGGTACCTTTCAATTCGCCGATCCATTATTAAAGCTCTCTAAGAAAAACGTGTAGCCCATGCACACTTTCAATGAGTGTAGGTTGCCCATGTCGGAGGATGTGCGTAAGCGTAAACCATGCTGCGTGTACTAACTGCGTCTATCCCATAACTGAAAATTCAAGACCAATTGCGAACGGTTCTGGTCTGCATGGAAACAGGACGCCAACCGTTAGAAATCTGATGAGAGAATTAATCACAGTAATCACAGAAATCTGACCAGTTTAAATTGTGTTGTTGTAGAAAGCCATTACATGCCCCCAGACAGTAATGAGAGTATCTACCAGAAGGCGGACTGGCCTGGATAGTCTAAACGACACTTGTCGCGCTTCCTGCCCGTTATGAAGTTATAAAAACAGGTTTGAAAAGACCATAATCCAAACAAAGCAGCAATTGGTAAAACACTTGGGGCGAGAATGGGTTGGGCATTTCAAACGATGTACTCAATGCCTCGATCTTTTGAGAAATAAACAAAACGTCACAACTCCCAAACGCCAATTAGATTCCGAGAAGAATTTTGAAGGTAACTTGTTGAACCCTTAAAAATATGCGTATATTCAAGTTTCGCTTTGAGCATTTGGAAAAGAGTTTCTAATGGAACACAACCCACATGTTTATAATGGATTTGATGCTAGTGTACTCAGTGTCACAAGCCTTAAGCTAATCCACCGGGTAACCCCATGCAGTACATAACACGTACTTAACAGCATGTTACTTGACGGGTTAGCGCGTAAGATATGTTTAAATTAACTTTGTTTTTTTTAGAAAATAAACTTTAATATCGGAGCACGTTGGCTAAGGGGTTGAATTGACATGACCGGGTTATGATGATTTGATCCTCGTAAAAACCTGGGACAAAGAAGCAGTTATCGTTCGTGATAGACATATGCAAATCGATTGAATTTTGTCAAAGAGGATCTATTCAAAACGCCAGGTTACAAGCCTACGTTAAGCCTTGTACGACTACAATTAATATGTTTTGAGTGGCTTGAGGCGTTTTTTGACAGAATTTAATCCCACAACAAACACAAACATTATTTTGTAAACAGAACAGCTTCAGGTCAAATGGCACTTATATGAATATTCTGACGTAATAATTCTTGGCTTTGATATTTCTTACGTCACAAATTGGGTTCAAAAATGTCGCATGGTGTATTTCAGTCCATTATTTTAAAGTGTATCACATGACACCTCGGTGCAACAAAGCAACTTTAATATTTTCTTCTTGGTCTTTTTCCTTTGTCATATACTATGAAATTAAAACGTTGGGGTGGGGAAACACCGTATTATATACATAACGCTTTAAGTTCCACCGTGACATCACTAGACCCTTAATTCACATTCATGTATGGTCAGGTTGATACATTTAATTTAAACATATATCACGCAAGCGCTAAATCTGCTTATTGCATGTCTTTCTTTGGGCCTGAAATGTCATCTTAATTACTAATTAGACATTAATTAACTTATCCAGACCTAAATCAACTGTCGATGTCAACGCTAGCATGTGATATTTACTGGATTAAATCAGCAAATTCCCTTTATATTATAATAAAAACGACCAGCTCTTTATCTAATATCCCATAGTGTATCTTTAATGAAAATAGATTAAGAATAAAAAAATAAAACGATCAAGGCCTATTTGTTATACGAAAGATATTAAACTTTCATATCATGTTATTCATGTGGTAAGTTCGTAAAATCAATATAAACTATCGGTAATTTCAGTTGGCCGTTATCCAAATTAGAATAATTTTTTGACTTATGAAGATTGAATAGGTTACGGGCTTCCAGTTCGGGAGTCACGGTTTGACTTAGTACCTGGTTTGATTTGGAACCTAGTTTAAACCCAGTACCCGGTTTAACCCAATATATTAAACGTGGGTCTTGAATGAAAAGTTCCTTCCCAGTTTTCATATGAAACCTACACGCATTTGATAGCAGATAACACCCTTGTCTTCCTTGCTGCAACCGCCTTACCACAAGACTGATAAGGTGCCTAACTTATCAAAATGGATACCGAATTAAACCGCTACAGCAGTTATACCCTTTCTTTTTAGAAAAGTATGAATAAAAATATGAAATAGGTTAACCCCATTAGACAACTAGTTTATGATGATTAACTAGTCATTATTGAGATGATGAGATGATAAAAGAACTCATCATAATAAATCGTTAAGTTCAACAAATGACATATTAAATGTTATTATCAAATTAAATGACCCCGAATTTTGTGGGAATCTATAGCTGTCAATTTGGTGCCATATTTGTTTGGTGCGACATATCTGTATTGGACACAAATTGTTTGAATGATAATTCCAAGTGAATCAGAAGTGTTTCGTATTCACTGTAAAATCAATCTAATTAAATTATAGATCTACATTTCGTTTCGTTTTTTATACTTTCGGTGGCTTCTAGTACATGAAGATCTGACCGGTTGTAAAGGAAAGTCGCGTCAGGGGTCATATGAGCAGCTTTTGACCCTATGACGTTAGACATTGATTAGTTAATCAGCGTTGACGTTTCTAGTGGTTTACCCACAGTTCCGTTCACAGCACGTCAAGAACTCACCGCAACAGGCCGTTTTCATTGGCTAACTTCTCATATCAACCAGATTTTTTTTCAAAACACCTCGGACGGTTAAAAACTCTACCTATCGAAATACAAATCGGGTTTTCAAAATTTATTGAGAAAACATTAACAAAAATATTTTTCTCATGGACTCCTGTGATTAGTTCCAGTTAAAAATTTTAAGTCATTTAAAACAGTTCACCACTGTTTTTTTGTGGAATTCTCTTCCGGGATAAAAGTTACCTGAACGGACCAAAGAAAAATCAGCAGCAACACAGAATCAATTTAACCATTTATAATAATAATACATGGCATCAAACTTTTTAAAAACCCAAATTGTATGCGCTGTTAATATAAATAATGGTTGTGTAGGTCCTTATTCTTTTGTCTTTATTTTTTCCCTAATATATTATCTGGTTGAGCCGCCATACTGCCAAGGGCGACTACCCAGAGGCACGCCTTTATTGGACGTCGTTTTATGGTTATTGTTAAGAATTATTTATCTGTGAATAGTTATTACGTATGTTCACACCATTAATATACCTATATAAAAAAAAAACCTACTCAACAAAGGTTAATAACATTAATATGATTAATTTGACACATTACTAAAAAAAATATCATTTTGTCTACATTTAGCCTGTAATAAATATATAATTAGCAATAACACAAAAGTGATTGACAGTTATAAGGCATAAGATGAATGGCCCAGAGCTTATTTGTCAAATTTGCCTATTCTAATTAATTTCATAATCTTCGGTAACTGATTACGTAGTCTACGGTGTTAATTCAAGTTCAAGTTCAAATTTTTTAATTCGAGTTCAAGTTCAAGTTTTTTTCTATTCTCTGAGCCATACGACTCATCATACAAATATTTGCAAGCTTATTTACAATACAAATTTGTACTATTCAAAAACAACACTATCTGATACTTAAAGATACATTACACTGTAATAGCTTAAACATGCATTGTAATGCAAGAGCAAAATCTGCCCACTGTAGGTCTTTCTTTAGGCCCGAAATTTTCAGCAAATTGCCTTTACATTAGCTAGTTATTAACTAGAACTGTCAACTCGTTATCTTATCCCCCATAATGTATCGTTAACCCAAAATCAACTCTCTAAATCATCGGATGCTTTTGACTTTCAGCGGATTTAAACACGATTACTAGTTAATGATTTAATTAAAAACTGGATAATCGAGAGTTTGTTAATTATCATAACAATGGTAGCAATGACGATCGATGGTACAATATTCTTCGAATATAAATAACTCAGCTCAGACTCAAGTAATGTGACTGTAATTTTCAACATAGTCCCTTTTCATTATCTTTTATAGCGCGAACTGGCAGCTTTTTATCCAAATCTTACATAATACATTATGTTTGGGAATAATTAAAAGTTTATTTTAGTCAACTGTGCTTTTTAATCATTCTACAAGTGGCTTACAGAGATTGGCTATGTCTGTGAAAATTCCTTGATTGACCCCCACTCGGCAAACCTCGTAAGATTTGGGAATCTAAACTCGGCTGTATGATGAATTCCGACATATTGGAACTACTTTAAAGGTCCCGGATGAAACATGGCTGCGCCCATTCCAAACACAAGTTGGCGATTTATTTGGCTAGCGACCTATTCGACCGATCCAGCTGTAAGATAATGACGAAATTACACTTCTATTCTGAGCTGAAGGAATGGATAAAAAATAATTTATTCTACTTTCATTTGATAGACATAACGTTGGATTTTATTGGTTGATAAATAGAGACTGTTGTCTTTACTCTAAATAGGTTTCCAACGAACAGGTTGCAGCTCGATCGGTCGAATAGGTCGCTAGCCGAATAGGTTCCCAATTTGTGTAATAGCGTCAAGTTTTCCTGTTAAAGTAAACCGGTAGCCGCATCGCAAATGTATGGGCGTAGGTACATATCACTTACTGTCATATATCCGAGACTAGATGTAGTTGACGTAGTTTACGGAATCTGTCGAGATTAGCCGAGTGGATTGACCCCCCCCCCCCCCTCCCCCGACTGAGGTATAAAGATAAAGGTCCCGAAAATCCAAATCAAACGGATAAGCACGGGGCGGGTGTATTTGAATTGACTTTTCAATATATCGTAATTTTGAGATACCATGACGTTTTAGGTACGTAACAGTTTTATACTTCAAACTTTAGTATTGCTGTAGGCAGTAAAGGTACTTTATCAATTTCACACCATTTTATGCTTTGAATTGGGATTAAGGCATTGTTCGTTTTCAAATTAAGATACATATTGTTTGAACTGTTGTCACTAGAGAATGTTAATTTCTGTTGTTTATTGGCCAAAGATTGGCAGGTGAAATCGAATCTTGGGCTAATGACTGACATGTATACGATACGCAAAACGATTGATATCGTGGTAAACGCGGAGTAATTACAATATCTTGAATTCAGTCGCAGCAATCGTGTTGATCGTAAAAAAGTTTGGGCGGTTCATTTCGATGAATTATGTAAAGCCTCGTTCATCGAGATGCTTTATTACAAATGGTGCTCGAAAGTATTCTGGCACTCGATTCGTGTGTCAATTTTAAAATTTTCATTTTGTCCCCCATATTGGATACCACGGTAAGATAATAACACCAGTGTTGATTTAAATTGACCAATAATATGCCTGGTTAGCGCGTGCGCGTTGTATCTTAAGATCTGTCATTGAGTCAACTGGCGTGGTTTCGATTATCCGGGTGTACGTGACAAGGGTCGCCTATCCAACCGGGTTCTCCGATTTTTTCGCACTGCTAAAGATTTCGACGCGCAAGCGAATTATTGGAATAAAACTGAACCATTGACCTAATTTGTCTCGACCGGACGTTAAACTCTCTCTCTCTCTCTCTCTCTCTCTCTGCAAAAACATAATGTCCACAAGTTGAAAGAAAACTAGATTGTTAAACATAATTGAAAAAAAAACCCAGGTAACATTCTAATCACATTTTTTTTAATGAATTTTGGGATATAATTATTTGTCCATCATAATAGATAGGTAGTAGTTATTGTCATGCTATGATATATATATATAAATCATAGAACGTCACGATGCAGGAGACGTGGTTTATAAACTGATCCATTTGCTTGATTGATCTTGTCTACGAAACGATGTCCTCTAGAACAATTAGCCACGTAAGTAATGTAGTGATAATGATGTCATGAATATACGTCACAACATAGGAACTTCCTTGGTCATTGATTTAAAAGCCTGAATATTATTATCTCTTCGAGAAAGCTTTAATTCTGCGGATTATTATTGTAATTACCCCAAAAATTTGTAATATTGTTAAAACAGCAGTGTGATATTTTTTTGGGTATCATCCCATGAAGTCTGCAGATCAGTTTGGTTTCGTGATATTTACTTAAAAAGGCATTGTCACTCTTACGGAGAAAATACATTAATCTTTAGAAATTAAAACAAAGCAAGGAGGGCAGTCCATAGATAAAGTGGGGGAAGACGAACGTGTATATTCACCCGATCGCACCAATTTCTTAAAATCGCTTCTGTAGCATATTAGATATTTACGACCGAATATATTTCGCCGGCGATCAGATAAGCTCGTGTACCCGTGTCCAGCGTATATTGTCGAGCGAACCATTTTCATAAACCAATCGGAGGCATCATTGTTATCACATGATCTCAAAATTGTTTCCTCCACTGCCGGAGCGTGGAGTCTGGAGAATTAAGATTAAGAACATTGGTGATTCTTTGGTCAGAGAGACATTGCCTGTTTGACGTCACGATTTTAGAGTTTTAGAAGCAAATAAATATCAGCTACCACAACAAGTTTACGTTTTAGGTCATTCGGCCGGGATGTACAAGTCACGTGATCGACGTAATTTACCTGCTCTTGCCCGCTCGTGATCGACCGTAAAAAATCGCTGGCGAATTTCAGTCGCAGCAATCAGACTAAAAAAATACATTCGTCTGTGTGTAGCTTCATTTCTGTGTAATAAAATCCGCGATATCCAATCTTAAAAATCTATAATCAATGAAATGTGAAAGTATGATTTATAGCTGGTAAACATAATGATTTACTTACTGATGTTATTATAAATCAGATAGTTTTTAAAATCACACCCAATAACTGTCTAAATCACAAAACATCCGTTTAGAATTCTTGCGTACGCCACTATAATATCAAAATCTAAGCAATAGTAAAATAAACCGAAATATACTTTAGGTGTACGGAAAACGTGCATAAGACATACTATGTCATTGTTTAGATTTCATACCGTACAATCCATCATGCGGGAGTAAAGACCCCACAGATGTTTTTTTGCTAAATAAATTAAACATTTGCCCGCCATCGATCATGTAAGAGAAATACATTGTCTTTGTTTGTCAAGCAGTGCCTATTCGTACTATGAAAGTATTACGTCATATTACTACAGATAGCGTAGGTGGTAAACTACACTATAATAACAAACAAACAACAAGTTCCGTTAAACTGCCAATGTTTGTGGATTTCCTAAGATGTTTGATATATTTTAAGATTTATTCCAATGGCTATACGTGTAATATTCATCATGATAGCTCTAGCTGCAGACATCGATGCTCATAGTATTGTTCAGTTTCTACGTCGTCTTGGTGAGAGATTATGTTCTTTTGTTGGAAATTAAAATTTCTAATCCAACTGGGCAGTGTGCTATAATGGAGAATTTTACTCGGGCAGCGGCGTAAACGCCTGTACTCTTCGCCGATGAAGGGAGTTCTTTTACATGCACGCCAACGGTCTATCCGAACAACTTAAAACTGTTCCATGCCCGCTTTCAGTCACATACTCCTGGAGGAAGCAATGATACGCGCATGTCAAGGAGTTCACGGATGGGTCTCAGTTTTCTATCCCATCCATACGACTTTACCTTGCGACCCTCCCCCCGCCCGCCACTTTCCATTGGATCTGAATAATCGAAGACGTCCTTTAATCTGATAAATTACGGATACCATAGCAATATAAAAGGTAACTTTTCAGACAAAAGATAAGTGATATTATCAAAACATTAACTAAAATTTAATATTTTGATTTATCTTTTTCAGAATTAAATTATGTTTATGATCCACCCAATGAAATTGAACTGTTAATGGTAGTTGATAATGAAGCATATTCCAGGTAGGCATCGGTGTATTGTATATCTAATAAAACTATTTATTAATTTAGATATAATCTGGGATTTAACATCCTACTGTTCGTCCCTGACTGGGGTAATCAAGACGGGCATACGCTACACAGTGTGCTATGAGGGCAATTTGCCCGGACAGATTCACCCTGACCTACTTTTATATCGAATTCAAGTTGCCAGGGGATCTTTTACGTGCACGCCGATGTATACGGGGACCTCAATTTTCCGTTCCATCCGAACGATTATCCGCCATCCCTTGTTAGACCATCGGTCCTGTACCACTGAGAAGGGAGCAAGTCGGAAAATTGCGACACACATTCTTAGCCAACCCAGGGATCGAACACAGGACCTCTAGACTGGCGAGTCAACGTCATAGTCACTTAACCACTTGGCACCAAATTTCATTCAAATTACACCAGTGCTGTTGCATAATTATAGCACAGCATTGAGCGTTAGCATCATAGAATGCATAATTAAATGCATAGTGGACTGAACTATAACTGAGCGCCATAGAAAACGCATCACTTAGTTTTTCGAATAACAAAATGATCCTGTAAACATGTCTTATTTTTTTTTTTTGCTTCTTATTGTGAACAATATTCAAATGGGGACACATCAATAACAACACATTTGTACACTTATGGGTGTTTAATCTGTACGTAATCAACGGTAAAAAGTCAGAGGAGTCAAAACCAAAAGTGCGACAAAGATAGTCAATTGTGCTGCACAGCGTGCGTAAGAGCCAGTGGAGGACACACGCGCTACTGACAATTAACTAGCAAAAAAAAAAAAAAAAAAAAAAAATAAGATATGTTTACAGTGATGCGTTTTCTATGGCGCTCAGTATATATTTGGTTACATATTGTTTTTTTTTTATTCAGGTGGTATCAAAGAGAAGGTGGTGATCATGGTGCTGGAAGACAGATGAGAACACAGCAAGCTATAACCAAATACGTCACATCCGTTGTTCATGGGGTAAGCTATCCCACCAAACTGCTCTTTTAGATCATAAACCTGATACTGCATAGAACAATGAACATGGCCAGCATATATATACCACAAACAATAACTCTACATTATCTTTATAAATAGAAAAAGGCCCGTTTTAGATCCACCTAGCCGAGGTATCAACTCCAGTCATTTCTGGGCTGTCTGGTTTCTCCCTATTGCTAAACACGTGAGAGCTAAGGAAGAGTTGAAATAAATACATGATTTTAATGGGCTGCACTAACATTGGCTGATGAAACGAATACATACATATAGTTTATGGAGCGGACGTTAAACCCAGCTGTCCCTTTTGTATCAAACTTTTTAATAAATTTTATTTTACAGATGAACAGTATATTTAAAACATTAGAATCACAAGACGTGAGAGTCCATATTTCATTGGTTGATATACTCATCATACAGGTATTTATATATATTTATATTCTACTTATATGTGTACAGTGCCAAGTTTTATTTGCTAACATTAATTCATGTTTGATGTAAAATTACAAATCAAAATACCAAAAGATTTGGATTTTAGTTTTTAGTTACGGGTGTTGAATTTGATTGATTTGATTATTGGTATTTTGATGAAAGAGCACATAAAATGAAAAAAGTAAAAATCATATAATATGTACTTAAAGCCAGACTTTATTATACCATTTTTAATTTTCGTTATTTTTTGGATTAAATTGTCGACGGCATAGATCACAAAATCAGATATAGCTCTTTATCTGTGGACTTTGAAAACAGACAAATATTATCCTCCTAAAGTAAACAAATTAAACTTAATTAAATCGAGGCTTTTATTTTCTACCGAATTTATTCGAACATAATGCACTTTTCCAATCTAAATTTTATTCCAACCGATTCCTTTCAGACGGAAGAAGGGGGCACGTGGCTGTCCAGTTTATCCAAAGCGGGTTTTCCAAGAAATATAGTGAAAGCCACTAAAGCTTTAGAAGCTTTTAACGACTGGGTATGGAAACACAAAAGTTTGTTACCAGCACATGATCACGCCATGTTATTAACCGGGTAAGTACGTCATATCCTGTTATTGATTATTAAATCGTTGCCATAGATTGCTATGTACCGAGGCTTGGGACTACTTTGTTCGCGTAGTTAGCTGCCATGGTGTCATAGGTTCGAATGGAGGCGTGGTTCAGTATACTGTATAGGCTTGTGAAGCGATTCGACCGACGAAGGTGGTTATCTACATGGGGAGATCCATGTACTCACTAATATATTTCATTAACAATAACAAAGATAATTCCGTGTTATTAATCAGCCTATAGTGTTGATAAGACTCCAGCACCATTTAATTCAACAATTCTTAAATGTCCCTGCAATTCTGAAAATACATGTACATGGATTTGGCCATAACATAGACGTTTGCTGTAACTAATGAATGGAAATGAAATGGGGTTTAACGTCCTAATCTTTTGCACCTAACCTGGGCTAATGGAAGACGGGCATACACCATACAGTGTGCAATGGGGGAAATTTTGCCCAGGCAGCGGCGCTACGGCCTACTCTTATTTCGAGTACCAACTGCCAAGGGATCTTTTACGTGCACTCCAATTTGTAAACGGGACCTCGGTTTTTCGTACCACCCGAACGACAAGGCAGCTGTTCCTGTCAGGCCCTCATTCTGCTTCACTGACAAGGGAAACCACGCCGGAAAATCGAGATAAACTTTCTCGGCAATGCTAATACTTATGCTAGTAAATGATTTTCTATTTTTTCTAGGTTTGATCTACAATCCAAACATGAAACGCCAGGTCGCTTAACTACAGGTAAGTTATGCTTCTCATATTATACGGAAACAGTGTCGAGCGAACTAGATCCGGGTGCGCTTCGGTATATATAATAAACTGTTCAATAAATCTTTATTTCACTGTATCCACACCTGAACCTATTCTAGTAGTTGCTGAATGAGAATTTCATGGATTTAATAATGTTTGTGTTTCCACGGAAACAAGTTTTACTAAGTTCTGTACATAATATTCTTGTTTTCCTTCATTTACGAACATTATTTGGGGGCCAATTATCAATTATTTTAATTTGTGTGTTTTCAGGGCATGCTTATCTTGGAACTATGTGTAGAGAAGCATCAGTATCTGTAGTGGAGAATCAGTTCAATTTTGAAGATGTAGAAGCGGCTAGTCATGAACTTGGACATAGGTTAGTGAGCAATAGAAAAGTACACCAAAACTCTGTTAATGTTCTGAACTCTTCGCATGTACCTCCGAACGACCCAGGGGTGCACGGTGCGTCAGTGCCTCGTTAAATATAGGCTCTATCCAGTATTAAATAAAGGTTGTTCCTTAATAAGTAACAAAACTAAACTGTGTAGTTGGAGAATATTTGGTTCGACTACCCATTTACAGAATTAAAGTTAGGCAAAAAAGAAAAAAAAAAACAAAACACCCTTGGAGATTGGAACATGGAACGATTGAGTTCCAGTATAATTACATATGCGTAACACCTAGTAGTACAGGGGCGGATCCTAAGTAGATGCTAAACAATGAAAATGATAAACATACCCTATGTAGGAATACATGACGGTTATTTATGTATGGATTAATTAATTTATATGTTTCCAACCATTTTACAGTTTAGGTAGTGAACATGATGGCGAAGGCAATGTCTGTACAGACAAAGATGGCTATCTAATGGCGCCAATTATAAAGGTTAACGCCACCTATCGGTGGTTTTTCTCATCGTGTTCTGTTGATTATATCCAGGAATTAATAGACCAATTAGCCAGGTAGGTTTAAATAATCTACTATTCTGCTAATTCGTGAAACCTATCCGCCTGCTAACTTTCCTACGACCGAACTAATTATAAGGACACATCATACAGTTCATTTTGTCGCAGTTCAGGAGTCTGCTCGGTCATGTATCACTCATCAAAATTTTACAATGGTCAATATATCACCGAATAGCATAACGACTCAATGTTTCTGTCTACAACCGCTGTCCCCATTGTCTTAAAACAATTTAATTATTCAAAAGTCAAAAATAAATTTTCTGATCACTGTCTTTACCAAAAAGTATTTTAGTTCAAATATTATTAAAATTGACCAATTCAACACGAGGATAACAATATTACGTTTTCCTTCAACATGCTTTGTTTATATTTCAGTGAAGGTAAAAATTGTTTATATCATAAAAATAATGTAGGTCACATGCCAATACAACCAAATGCTGACGTTCAGTTAGGAGAATTACTTACTCCCGATCAACAGTGTGTTTTAATAGAGGGACCTGGGTCATTCTTGTGTAGGGTAAGTCCATTTCTATAAAAATAAATACAGAATTAAACTACATAGAAAAAATGAACACGAAATATTCAGAATTTGCTTGCAAGCATCCGACAACACCTTCAAGCAACCAAAAACTTTAAAAAATTCGTTTTGTTTTTGGAAACTCCTGTCTTATTCATCATTCATTAGATTAGAAATATGATTATTTCGTCCCGTTTTTATTTCGGAGAGAAGTGTTTTTATTAAAAGTAGTCATTTTGTTCTTATTTTATTTTAGGATTTCTATGGAGCAAACGACTATCCTACATTATGCAGGAATATGTGGTGTCATAATGTGACGTCACGAACACAGAATAAACAGACGTGTAATACGTTTTTAGGTTCAGACGGATTTGTATGTGGAAATCAAAAGGTACGGTTGCATCAAGATCAAACTTCCATTGTTTATGAATTTTTGGCCGAACACTGTTCTATCCAAAAAATGAAAATCAAGCAGAGTTTTAGCAAATCTACGTTGTGGCGTCATCAGAATAAATGCCAGAGCACAATAAGAAAGTCGTTGACCAGAATATGGCGTGCAGCTCTGTGACTAAAAACCACTGACTTAACGGTTCAGAAACCGTCTTAGTTTTCGGGGTATTGGGGGACCTTGTGACCTGCTTAGCGGTTTATTTTTGGTTTTCTTTTGGGGGGGGGGGCATCTCTTTCTCTATCTCATTGTCTGTCTTCATTTTTTATTACAGTCAAGATGATTTGCATTATTTGAAAGTATTGTAATAGTAGACCAAAACATAGAGAAAATGACTTTGAATCCGTCCCTTTACTTTGCTCCTAACCTGACATTTTATTTATGAATGATTATAGGAATCACAGTGAACACTAGTTCGATCTGTTGTAGTATTATCTTTGTTTTGTAGAGATGTGTACAGGGAGAATGTGTGGTAGACAGCAGCGCACCTGATGTATTAGGTAACGGGATCTTCTCAAATAGTCTGGTTGTGTGACATGTTTCGCGGCACGTTCCGTCTTCTTCTGTTTTAATATCAAAGGCAAATTGTGCTATCAGCAAATAAATAGCATAGTTTTTGCTTCTATAAGCATACTAAATGACCGTAACCCTAAAACTGAACCTTGAGGGACAACAAATCATAGCATAGTCGTATTATTGATTCAGCTGATATTGGGTTGGGTATTTTGAAACAATTCATCCCCGTTGCCGTTCTGTATTATGATGTACCAATATTTTTAAATTTCAGATCACTGTCCCCATGGTGATGAACAGGGTATTATCTGGAAGAACTTGACTTGTGCGGATATAATAGAACTCACTCCCGAACAATGCTACGATCCTGTCACACAGAAAAAATGTTGTGCTTCTTGTGATAAAATTGATACCGGTGATTTACGTAAGTAACCTATGGCGCTGCTTGTTGCATCCATCTCCTAATTCTTTTAACGCACAGTTTAATTTTTGACCAGGAAAAAAGTTGCTGACTCACTAATCTGGAGGTATCAGGTTGGCTGCTGGTGTTGGTTTCCTCTAGATTTTCTAGGTTGGTTATCTTGTTCGGATGGAACAAAATATCGAGTCCCAATGCACACATTGGGTGCACGTGAAAGTACCCATGACAGTTGGAATTCATTAGCAGAAAAGTTCGACCCCATTTCGTTTTATTTTCTTTTCAAATCTACCCAGGTGTTATATAATTTAGATTTTCTTTACTTGTAGAATGTCCGTTTGGTGATAAGAGCTCATGGTGCAGAACTCATCTTGAAATACCAGTCGGTTGTTATAATAATGAAGACCTGTGCTGTGGAACTTGTGCCAAATTAAAACAAACAGCAAAACCAGGTAACTAACTATAAACGCAATAATTGGATGTTAAAACGTATTTGTTGTTTGATTTGTACATGTTACAAACAAAGTGTAAACGCTTTTTTGTGCAAAGGCAGCGCTTAAATTCCCAAATTCTAAAATTATATTATCACATCGAGCATTCTAATTAGGTCATCTATTCGTGTGAAAGAGCTTTATTTGACGCTTGCTTCCATATCGCCAACAATTCGTTTAGCCCCCAAAACTTGTTTTTATTTAGTAGTGTGAGGTTTATAATGGCCAGGAAAAATAGCACCCACACCATTGAATATTATTTGTCAACCAAAAATTGATATGCAACTTGAATATCAGCGTGCGTTCTCATACCCATTGTTTGGTGATAAACGTCATTAATTTGTGCTCCTATCTGGAATGTGTTATTATTTTAAATGTAATTTGCTTGAAATATCTCGCAAGATGATCTATTGTTTTTAGCAACAAATATATTTTCTCGTTAGTGTTATTGTTAGGAAATATATCTTTAAAGCCATTACAGCTCCCGTCGAATAAGAATATTTGTTTTATTTAAATGGTCTTTTGGTTCGAATATTAAAGTTTCCCTATGTTTATAATTTGTAGAATGTGCCTATGGAGATCGTAGTACATGGTGTAATACGACGTTACAAGTCCCTATGGGGTGTTATGATAATGAACAATTATGTTGTGAAACCTGTAAAAAACATAAAATACAATCTAATCCAGGTTAGTCACATTATTTCTTTCCACGTAGGTATTTATATCTCGCTATTTTCAATGTTCGTCTATATAGCCACGAAGCAGTTATCGGGCTCGTTGCCTGTCGGCGTTGGCAGAGAAAGTTTGTTAGGTTTTTACTGCGTGGTTTCAGCTTGTCATAGGTGCATGGCGAGTCGGGGTGATTTGACAACGACTGTTGTCTAGTTGTTCGGATGAATCGAAATACCGAGGTCCTGTGTATACATTGGCGTGCACGTAAGAGATTGGAATTCGACATAAGAGTAGGCTATAGCAAAATTTCTCACATAGCATACTGTATGGGGTAGCCTATGCCCGTCTTCATTAGCGCAGTCGGAGGGGGAGAGAGAGAAATGGATTTTAACGTCCACTAGACACAAACTAGGTCATTATGGTTTAATTTTATTTCAATAATTCGCTTGCGCGTAGTGATCTTAGCAGTTGGGGGGAAACCGGAGTACCCGCAAAAAACCCAAGAGGTTGGACAGGTGACCCTACTCCTTGCCACGTACAACCGCGCATTAGCCCCGTCGGAGCAGAACAGTAGAACGTTAAACCAATTTCATATCATTTTATTTCTGTAACCACTCGGTAAAATGCTGTATACTTGGCCATGGTGTTACATACACTGGGTCACCTCCTTCCTAAATTCCATTCTACACACGGTCGCCATATTCCACTGCGCATAAAATATGTCCAATTTCATTAAATATGATAATGGAAGCGAAATAAATGCTTCTTAAAATCGTGAAGTATGATTGATTTTCTTGACTTAAATATTCCATGTAGGTTGACCAGCTTCGTGTCTGTTCCCAGGCGGAGCTAATTGCACATAGACATCTTTAGTTTCGTATATGTGTCTACCAACTATAGCTAGTTTATGTAAACATAGAAATTCTTTTTAATTTGCTATTGCTATGTATGTATTATAGAATGTTCATTATGTATTATAGAATGTTCACTATGTAATATAGAATGTCCATTATATATTATAGAATGTCCATATGGTGATAAAAGTTCTTGGTGTTCTACTAAATTAACAGTACCGTATGATTGTTATAAAAATAGCGAACTGTGCTGCAGTACCTGTGCAAAACATTATAAACCACAAACTAGAGGTAGGTCAAATGTTAATTTATAGAATTCCTTATCCACTATCAGCTATCAGTGATGTGCAGAGATAAGTGGTGGTGGGGTGTGGTGGGTATCCATTCCAGAGGAGGGGGGGGGGCGGTTCGGGGATAGATAAAATCAAAGAGTGAAATTAAATTAAGGTATTTGAAATTTGACAAATGTCTCTCTTTCTCACACTGGCGAGTATTAGACAAAATACTTGTGTTCTACAGCTTTATACATTATGTTCCACAGGATGTGAATATGGAGATAAAAGCACGTGGTGTGCGAAAGAAATGAAAGCACCGTCTGGGTGTTATTTAAATTCGGAATTATGTTGTGGAACCTGCTCTCAGTATTATAATTCATCCGACGTCGGTAAGTCATTGCTTTCAAGTTACATTCACGGGTTTATTTCTTACATTAATGTTTGTCATTACGTCACTGTTCATCAGATGTTAATTTTGTAATATCCAATCATTTTTAACATTTTGCTCTTCTGGCGTATTGGTGGCAAAATGGATATGGCACGGGCTCGCTAACCAGGAGATCCCGATTTGGTCAGCTTTGATTCTCCTTGTCAGTGATGTAGGACGGAGGGCCTTGCAAAGAACAATGTCTAGGTGTTTGAATGAAACGAAAACCCAGGTCGTTGGCGTGCTGACGGTCTAATTTTTCCACTTAGCCATTAGCCCCGTTAATGCTGGAAATTTAGACGCTACAACCATTTAATTCATTGATTGATTCTTTATTCTGCCGCTTTGATGTTTTAATATCTATTTTTTGAATTGCAGGTTGTGAATATGGTGATAAACATTCAGACTGTTCTAAGGTTGATTTTCCTATGGGTTGTTACAAGAATCAACTTCTTTGCTGTGGATCTTGCAGACCCCTCAAACGGCCTGATCGTCGTGGTAAGTATGGTATCCAATATAACCTGATGCATTATATAAAACGGTCCATTTTGGATGTTACATACCAACATAACGGATAACGACTAAAGCAGATATTTTAAGGGGTGTCTGTCCTTCGTTCCGCTACAGTTAGATACCCTTAGTAATAAGTGGTCTCGGATTAAGCCAAGAATGTTCCTATGATATTTCCGGCATGTTTCCACTCTGTTTGTTGTATAGACCGATGGCGTGACGAAGAAAAGTGTCTATTATAGCTGAGTTCCCGTATACACATCGATACAAGAGTGGGCGATAGCGCCACTGTCTGTGCAAAATTTCTCCCAAATCATGACGTATGCCTGTCTTCATTAGCTCAGTCGCTACAGTAAAATAGGACATATCAGTCCAAATATGGTTCCATTTCTTTAAATATTTACAAAGTATTTATGGGTCAAACAAAGTCCGCGCTAAATGTAATTCTCGTTGACCGAGAATGTTTCTCTGGATTCATAGCGCTTGTTGGTGTGCCTAGCAAGGAACGGCGTTTGTTCGTTCTGGTGGTTCCTTGAAAACCCTGAGAAGCCCGTTTCACAAAACCACATGTTCCGTGCGCAGGGCACACTTTCCCTGGGTACAACCTATGGGAACAGGCACATTAAAAACAAAGGTTCATTGTCCTTGTGGCGTCACAAGATCACAAGGAAACACACCACAAGGGAACACGCCACAGGGGAACAGCCTATGGATACAGGGCCTTAGATATCACCTGAAAGTTTGAAATAGAATTAAATGTTAGCAATTGGGCCGCTGTCCGGGCAAAATTTTCCTCACAACACACTACACCGCGTATGCCCATTTTTATTATCTCGGTTTATGCAGAAAAGTAAGTTGTTAAATCACATATACCACAGATATTTCTTCTAAATAGATTTTATACTTATATTTTCATTGTGTTTTGTTTTATTCTAGGATGTGAATTTGGTGATAAAAGTTTGTGGTGTAAAAATCGTCTGCGACCGGTTCAAGACTGCCCATTAAACATGGACTTGTGTTGTGGAACTTGTCAATATAAAGATGCCAAAAACGGTTAAGGTAAGCAGAATACAAAATATTTTGATTTTAATAAATAGATATTTCGCCCGGTAATCAAAGGTTTATTTTAAAGATCGCTGAACTCGATTTTTTTTCAGTCCAATTATAAAATATAACGGAATTAGAAAGCCTAAAATATTGTATGACATCATATCTATGTCCAGGATTAATTATATATTTTTATTTTTTCTAGGGTGTTGTGTCATCTTCGCTGATTGATGAAGATGGCGAGATAATTATTTATTTGTACAGTTTTATATGTTACAATAAAAATGGCTAAAATGATGCCGCGTTATCGTTATGGGAGTTGTCTTCACGTACATACAAAACTACAGCACCATTAGATATCATTCTTTATTATGCAAACTGTATTAACTTTTATAATATCGTTATATCCAGAGGCGTAGCCGTAAAATATATATTGGGGGGGGGGCAAATGAAATTATAATGCTGACAATCTTTGATGCCGGAGGCCGATGTAGCGTAATAGCGAGAGTGTGTAAAGTTTCAGTCTTCTGCAAACACCGTTTGGTATATTTCACGGGGTTAAACTAAAACATCACACCAATACAATGTTTATCATGTTTAAGTCGGGGGTGCCGTATTCATATTTTTTCATGACATTTACCTATTGAATGTTACGCTTTATTTAATGAGTATGCACATAGGCGTACGGGATCGATTACAGTTAAGGGGACGGGCAGAATCCGAAATGCACGAAAAAAAATCGGGTTTACAGACAGCGGCGCCGGTCTTCCTGGAGAGGCGAAGAAGCGTGGCTTACCTTGTATGAACCCCCACCCCTGGAATATTTGACGGTTGCAAACACCTTTTCCCGCTATTTCCACCCGAGAACAGAGCAACTTCAAAGTGGTCTAACATAGCCTAATTAAGGTGGCTGACTCGAATTCCAAGCAATCGTTTACATCCTCAAACTCGTACGTACTTAGATGGTATGTGTTTGGGTGTATATGTGCGCGGGTGAGGGTGGGGTGATCAAACACACAACGATAACCTTAACGTCCAGAGAGAGATGGGATGGAGTGCGGGGAAAGGTGGGGACCGCGTTAGCATTATAAAGTCTGGTTGAGTGTTTGATACACTCTTGATATTGAATCTTTTATCCATATATTAACAGCACATTAAGGATTGCAAGTAATTGGTGAATTTGTGGACTTAATAATAAAATGCCATTTTCTAAGATACAATGAACAATGACATTACTTAGAAAGGATGGAGGCTGGAGCCTTGATCGGCTTCTGGTTGGGGTTAAGAAAAACACAAGATATTTAATATAATTTTATACAAATTTATGTTAGGATTGTGTAACAAGATAAGATTCATCTTGTACATCTTGAGGTAAATCTAATAAATCATAAACTTTATAAAATATATCTTTATCATGTAAACATCTACTTTTATCGCCATCATTAAACATTGATGTTAAGTTAACTATTAAATCTTCTATTTCATCTTTTGTTCGTAGAGCCGTTTTACTTCTTGTCATTCGAACTGCTTCTGCCTAGAAAACAGAAGATAATCTGTTAAAATATATACATGTTTGGTGTAAAACAGATGTTGATAATTCAATTATAGTTTTGGTTGCATGAAAAGGAAGTGAAATGGACACCCAGGTCATTTTAGGGCTTGCAATGATTTAATTCTACGTGTAAATCATTTTCCCCCAAAGCATGTTAGATCAAACTAAACAAAAATTGGTTTTATAAGTTGAAAGTTTCACAGTTTGCAATAATATGGAGAGTACCTGTAAATACCCTAGCTATTTTATTTAGCATTAAAACAGAGAAAATTTCTTATGAAGTCCCTGTCTGGTGAATCAGCCCAAGTCATCATTCAATGATTGCCAACCTACATAATCACAATACAATATCCTATGAAACTAATGTGGTTCGTGGCTATGAACGAACAATATATAACATTATCATTTACAACCAATGTTGTGATAGGTTACTTTAATACGCATATTGAATAAAATTGACCCAAGAACTGCCCCTTGTGGGATTCCAAAGGAATCTGAATCAAGTATGCTGTTCTTACCTTGAGATAATTAATAACTTTAAGTGGTCTGGTTTGTGGTAATGTAAGTTGTTGTATATTATTATAAGTAGATAATAAAGTTAATATCTCAGATAAATCTTTAATACTATAGGTAGGTATATAATTAGCTATTTCTATTAATTCACAAGTAAACTCTTCACTTTCTTTATCTACAAACACAAAAAAACACAGATTCATAGTAGACAATAACCAATCTGATTAAAACAAAGATCCTATTTCGTTTTGATTTTATAGTTCAAAATTTCGTGTACTTGTCTTTACTACACTAGGATCTGGAAGAGCTGTTATCATTGACATTGTTCTGGATGATATGAGGGATAAACCAACCAAACTATCTGGTACCACAAATTCTTGGCTAAGGAAGTGTGGGTAAACTACTAGAAACATCAATGATGACTGATTAATCAATGTCTGATGTCAATGGGTCAAAAACCTCTCGTTTGACCCTTTCTACTTGTCAGATCTTCATGTAAATGTAATGTAGACTATAGAAAGTATAAAAAGATGTGGATCTGTATTTGGATCAGATTGATAGGTAACAAATATACTTAGCGCTTGGTACAAAACTTAATGGGCAATTCATGATCAATAAAAGGGGATATAGGTGAAAGATGTAAAATAGATAAAAGAGGAAAGTTATTTTACTTACTTGTATAACACTTGAGTTTAAAACCATTATTTACTATATGTTTATTAGAAATAGTAATATACTGATCATGGGATCTTTCTTCTGATGCTAGAGTTTTTAGAAGTTCCCAGGAATTATCACCACCAACTAATCTAAACAATAATCGGATATTTTCTTAATACAAAGATTATTCCATGTTGAGTTTTATAAGTTTTGGGGGTTTGGGTGTCCAAATGTTTAACATGTGTGTTATTCCCGAAATGACCTAGTTTGTGTAGAGTGAAGGTAAAACCCCTTTTCTTTCTTTTGTATAAGTTTTATTTTAATACATACGAAACAAGAAACAAAAAAATCCAAAAATATTTTCTTAATACAAAGATTATTCCATGTTGAGACTGAGTTTTATAAGTTTTGGGGGTTTGGGTGTCCAAATGTTTAACATATGTGTTATTCCCGAAATGACTTAGTTTGTGTATAGTGAAGGTTAAACCCCTTTTCTTTCTTTTGTATAAGTTTTATTTTAATACATATAAATAATGAGCAACATTTACTGCAGTTATTTGTATTGTAAGCTTTCATTAAAACAACGAAACAAGAAACAAAAAAATCCAAAAATGGTCACAGAGCTAGAGTGAGCACAATTATTTTATCATGAATCGTAAAGCTAAAATGAGCATGGTATAACAATTCTGCTTTAAAAGAAAAACAAAGTCAAGTATACCTTGAATCTAGACGTAAAGGATTTTCCAATGGCTGTGTTGAACAACAATAATCTTTCATGAGGCGCTGATGTATGACAACTTCTGTCATTCTGTGTGGGTTGCCTAGAAACAATTTATAACCATGGCAACAAGCCCACATACCACTCGATTTTAAGCAGCCAATCACGTTCCAGTTTACATCTGGCTGGCTTTGACTGGAATGAATAACATGATGAATCAAAATTAAAGACAAAATCTAATTAAAATCTAAATATAAAAATATGACGCCAGAAACGAAATTTTGATCTATAAAAAGCGAAACGAAATAGGGTCTGTTTTTATCAAATTGCCATAACATCCTTTGTATTGTGACTTTCCTTTTCAGGATATTACTGTGTGATGCATTGATTATTATTTCTGTCATTCCTCTCCCTGTATTGTTGTCTATATGATACCTAGAAAATAGTATTAAACCTGGTCTATCTATACAAACCTATGTAAGAATCCAGTTTTATATTTGTTACGTAGTTTAGATAAAGAAAAGGGTATATCCTTTACTGGTAAACCAGGTCTATATTTCTTGGGTTTTTTCATGGTTGATAGAAGACGTTCACTGATAGGAGTAACCTGTAGAGAAATTGAAACAATTGTAACTATGGTTACATATTTCAAATTGCTTCTTAAAAATAGCAGAATCTTATAATAACTATGGGATATATCTACCAGTACAAAGAATGATTTAAAGACAATCAAACTAAAAGTTCTGTGTTGGGTGTCCATCATTGGCTCTATCGCATGTCATTGTTTGCATGTCATTGTTTACATGCGATGTTGATGCATTCACTGGTCTGGACGGAATGGTGCCTTTTACGCATTTTATGTACCCATTTTCATCTGGAAATACTAAAACACCTTTTTTTATTTTCTAACATTTCAAAGAATGTTTTAGAATTTGATTTTCAGATGGAAGAAAGATAATATTGCGAGCTGATTAAGATGCACCGATGTAGCGGCCTAGCGAATATTCACTGCTGGTCAGTGTTCTTTTGCCTATACTAAATTATCTATAAACCTTTTCTTTTTTTTTTGAAAAATAATGTCAATGGAAGATCAAAGACAGCATCCAAATATTGTTATCAAGAGAACTTGATTTGCTGATGTTTCTTACCTCTGATTTCCGCTTACCAACTACAGTAAAGGGTTTAGGTTTGTTTCCAGATGCTTTGTGGATGTATTTACGCCGTTCTTCTGATGGTAGATTATCCCATAAATCCTGGATAATCTGTGTGACATCATCAAACAATGCATCAGGATTATCTTGCACCACTGGATTAAAGTAAACAAAACAAATTATTAATGTACTCAAAATAAATTGGCTGCCTACTATCATTAATCTGAACCATACATATAAATTTCAAGAGTATTCACATGTTTCAACAAATCAGTCAAGAGCAATAACTCTAGAAATAAATCATAGAACATTTTGAAGTTTAATAGGGTTCTCTGTCTCACTGATAATGCAAATACATTTCAAATAGATAGGGTGATAGAACATTTACAAAATTCTAAAACAGCCTATCAATGGCAAAAACTCTGAATGTTATTACTATAACTCACTGAAATTCAATACGATTCATTCATAAGAAATCCTAGACGACTCATGGACAGACAGGATCGAGTGACAACAATATATGACAACATTTCTATGTGGGGGCTTAAAAAGCAATAAAACAAACACCATTTACCTTGAGATCTGACATCTTTCATGTACAGATCAAAGGATGTTTGAGGTCTTTTCATTGGCTGGTTTTCTATGATGTCATAGATTGTTGTTTGGCCAATGGCAATATTCTGTAAATGAAATGAAATAATGATAAACCCTGATTATATTAAGTGAATGATAGTAGTTTGTAAAATATAGTATTCAATATTTTCACTTATTTGATAAATTTTAACATAATTATGGCCATTTAACTTCTTCATTTGTCTTATAGCTAATAATAATATTCAGCTGTCATTTCTGTGATACTGTTGTCCAGCCCAAAGTTGTTTCTTTTTATATTTCAATGCTTATGTTAACATTTTTTTTAACATTTAAGTAGCATATATTTTTGACTTGTAAAGTAAGATATATTATGAACAATCTTGATAAATCTGCCTTTAATATTTCTAATTATTATAATATCATAATTGCGAAATTGTGCCAAAATTTCTTTATCTATCAAAAGAATAAAAGAACTTACCCGATTCATGACAGGTCTAGGTTTTTTCTCTGGTGGTGCTGTATTTTGTGACGGTGATAAAGGTCGTTTACCAGGGGTATGATGTAACCCTGGAGGAAGGAGAGTGACAGGCTAAAAAAACAAATGGCATCACAATAATGATTAGAAATTTTTTATCTTTTGAGATTTTCTCTTCCTCTTCCAATATGATTGGCGCCAGAAAAATCAGTCACTTGGGTTACTTCACCAAAATCACATGTTCAGGCTCGTAAAATTATTCGATGTAAAATCATTCGATGTGAAATAGACCACTAATTTCGATTGTTTAAGGCATAATCTCCATCTTGTATGTTTCAACATCCCTTATCAAAATCATGTTAAACCCCATTTCATTTCATTTCCCTTATCAAAATCAATTTTTTTTTTAGGCATTTTTGGTGATGACAACTGAAAATCAAAAATTTCACCACTGCTGTCTGTATATCCCCTTTAGCACAAAATCAATGAATGTGACTTCCAACGGATTTAGCTGGCACTGGTCACTACACAGATGGGGTGTACAACAACAAGCAGAAAAGCTGTCAAAGATGAATTTCAACAAAGTTTTAAAAAAAATGACCAGAAGTCAATAAGTATCATATAACTATGTAAATCTAAATTTTCTGACCTGTAAAATGTTCAAAAATAGTTATGGAAGGACTCCAATATACATAATTTTCAATGTAGGCGTGCAAAATTTGTTACACTAGAAGGACAACAAACAAAAAAAACAAAAGAGAATTTAGAAAGATCAAATTAATCCTGGAATGGAATGAAACAGCGATGAAAAGATAGAAGTACCTGAATTATTTTTCCAGTAACACTGCAACCTCTACCTTTTATCCATTTATCGTCATCTATATCCTCTACTCTTGTTGACGTCTGCTGACCAGAGTGGGTTGGCGTCTGCTGATCAGTATTTGTTGGTGCCTGTTGACCAGGATTTGTAGCAAACTGTTGACCACGATTTGTTGGTGTCTGAGTTGGTAAAATTTCATCCAATAAATCATCAGTTATATCAAACATGCCAACTTCAAGTGACGGTTCGGTAATGTCCAGAGTACAATCATTTGTACTCATTGATGTTTTGATTTGTTTGTTTGTTGTCGAAACATCACGATCTATAGTGCTAATGTCATTCGAGATTGTATTGTCTTGTTTATTAATATCACTCAATGAGTCTAGATCTGAATAATTTTGTATGTTTTCCATACTGTTTTCTGGACCATTATCAGCTACATTCTTATCATTTATCCTTGTAAAGTTGCCTTTATTTGTGTCACATGCTGAAGTAATTTTAAGTTCTTCTGCATCTTCAAAGGTATCATCAAAGTCAACAGAAGTGATTAAATCCTGGCATGTTTTAGAGGTGCTTGATATATCCGTGGTGATAGCTGGTTCATCATTATCATCAGCTTATACAATAAATAAAATATTTCAAATAAAAGCAAAGTTATAATAAACATATTTAATTTAACAGTGTGCTAGAACTTGGGTTACTTTAAACAAAAAAAGCTTAAACAGATTAAACTGCATAATATTAAACTTCAGATCATACACAATTTAAGGCAGACTGCTGGTTTCATAGTGATTAAACTAGATCAATCCTAATGCTTGGTATGGCCATTATCCAATCTGAGTAAAACACACCAGTTTGTTTTGTTTTTTATAGTTTTACTTGTCTTTACTACACTAGGATCTGGAAGAGTTGTTATATAACCCATGTTCTGGGTGATGTGAGGGATTTGCCAATGAAATGGTTTATTATGGCGAGTTTTTGGCGTGAGGTGCTCAGAACTGTGAGTAATCCGCTAGAAATGTTAACGCTGATTGGTTAATAAATGTCTGATGTCCTCTGACCTAACCTCCCACTACAACTGGTCAGATCTTTATGTAGCAGAGACCATAGTGTTAAAAACAAAACCAAATATAGATCTGTATTTTAATCAGATTGGCCATTATCGAACAATAAATCCATGTAGGCCTTCTGCATCCTACATTATAGAATTAAACTTGTAATTATCTCTCATCATTAGCTTATCTATATTCTAATGTACCAAAGTAAATGTATAGGAAAATCATTACAGATCCTATTATTGTGAAGACTATAAAAAACAGATAAAGAATCTGACTTTTAATCATATAAATCAAATTGCTTACTTGTATTTAGAGAAACCTCAATATTTGATTGGTCTATCATTTTATCTGCCTGCCTTTGAAACTGAATAAGATGATCTTGAGCTTCTTTATTTCGTTCTTCTACAACCATATCAGATGCTTTCTGCTCATTTTGTCTTTTCCAATATGGCTGTTCATCTAAAGGACCATACATGTACTCTAACATTTTTTCAGTCAATTTTTTACAGACATCCTGAATAAAACAAAAAAGGCAACCTTGAATTCTTATTCTATTGATAAGATACTTATAAATTGTAATTAATTATCAAGTCAAAGAGAGAGAGAGAGAGAGAGAGAGAGAGAGAGAGAGAGAGAGAGAGAGAGAGAGAGAGAGAGATGGGGTTAATCGTCCACTTGACATAAACTAGGTCCTTTTGGGACTAACATATGGTTTCACTTTTATTTCAATAATTCGCTTGTGCATAACTATCAAGTCACAGTAGTGAGATATAACAATTACAAACATTTGATGTCTATTTTCAAGAGATGGAAATTTGTTATATCTATTTATCATTACTTCACTAATATACAAGGATCTAAGTCCTTGGTGGGGACTGAAGAAACTAAAAAAAAAAAAAATAAGAAAAGCTGATAATCTAACTGACCAACTTCTCCAAAGTCAAAAAAGAAAGGTTTTCTTAGTCAGCCAGCAGTTGATTAAATTATTTTACTGCCATATCTATTACTCACCATATCTTGTAAATAGACTTTTGATTTATTGGGATCTAGATTAACATCTAGTTTATCTGCTGGTAGATTTATACTTATATAATACATCGGATATCTACTGGTATCACATGCATGACAATTACTGTAATACTGTTTGACTAACTGTAATAAATAGACATAATACCATTTGACCAAATGTAATAAATAGACTGGGATCGTGACAATTACAGTTGAATTGTTGACTAAGTGTAATACAATAAATAGATATACTGCAACCCTGACAACTACAATAATATTATTTGACTAAATGTTATAAATAAATACATTTATAAGGAGACACAATGAAATGATAATACATACTTTATTTGAAAGATATATTTTAATGTAGCAGATGTAATAATGAGATGAGATCAGTAACAACATTTGTAAGGGTTGTGTTGATAATGTATTAACTGGTATTAATCTATATAGTTGTGTCATGTTTGGTTACTAAATGCTGTTGAACCTATCTGTAAGACTGTACCTTGTCTATTTCTGGTATTGTAACATATCTATTGTTAACAGATATAATACTTCTATCATTACTAGATCTACTACAAATCATTATATCACTTCCTGGTTTAGGTAAATAACCACTTATCTTTATCTGAAGAAATAAATAACAAAAATTTTAAATCATGCAACCGAACATTAATTGAATTTCTTACCATAATATTTTGTATTTACCACAAATTAAAGATGGCTAAAAGAGTTGACTATAGTGTTATATCCAAATTTAGGTCTGTGATTGAACAACAACAAATTTTGATTGTCTATACTGTTAAATATCTAAAATGAGTTTTTAAGATCAAATTAAGCACATCTAATATCTAAAAATCTCAAAAACCATGACAGTCTAAATAAAATAATACCAACATTATTTCTTGTTTTATTTCCGATTGTTTACTCCCCTACAAGCACAAGCATTAGTATCAGATTCATTCATTCATTCATACACAAATGTGATTGGTTGACACTAAACTTAAAGACCAATCAACACCCTTGATAATAGAATTTCGCAAAATGTTTAGAATGAAAAGCCCAAAGAACCAATAAAAGATATTATTATTACAAACTTGATGTTGTCTCCACCCCGGACCCCCTTCTGCTCAAATTCCAGGACACAGCCCTATTGTTTACACCACAGTTAGAATACCAATAAGATTCTCTCTTCAAATCAAAAGGCTGTTCCTTGTGAGAGTGGCACTTTTATATATACCTGTGTATCAGAATCTGATTCCTCTTTTAGCTCCAGCAATGAAGACACTGAATGACCTAAAATATTCAAGATGGCCGACTTTGTGTCTGGTAAAGATGTCTTCTGAACAATCATTTCTTTATTATGTCTTAGAGTTATTCTAACTTCTGGTTTAATGATGCTGTAGGCTTTTAATAAATCTTCAATCTTCTTTAATTCTGTTTTTTTCTTTTTTACAGTGTTGTGATATTGTTTTCTCACTGGTAGATTTTTGAATAAATTCACAACACCAATTGTTGTACCTTTAATTAATATAGTGGAATTTTTTTAAGAGGGTATTCTTTAAAGGGACAATAACATTCTTGCTGGCTTGGTAGCTCCAGAAAATAAATAATACCCTTATTCTAAGTACTAGATGTTTGAATGTCCTACCTGTTGTGTAAATTATCCATTACAACCTATTTTATTTGTCCATAGGGTTCGAAAATATTTTAAAATCCAAGTCACGTTTGAAAAGGTTTACGTTAGACTTTTCAAATCAATTGGTTGAATTTTTCCAATTTTTTAAATTAGGTGTGTTAAGATGAAATTTATATCATCATTTAATTGGAATATTCTAAAATAATACGATTTGTTGACCAGAATGAAGATTGGGACATATTTTTCAGTTACAACAAGAGTGTTATTGGGGCTTTAAATAAAAACAATCTGAGACCCATTACACACATCATATCTTCGACTTGCATACACATATTGAGCATTTGTGACTACCTCAAGCCAAATGGGACACAAGGGTCAAAACTCAAATCACATCAATTTAAAATTTGTATTCATAAATTTTAAAACTGATATACAACATGCCCTGATTCTAGAAAATGGTTGAGATATTAAGCTCTGAAGTTGGTATACATTACAATATTCATTTTTAGGAAATATCTGAGAATTACGAAAAAACAAACAAAGAAACAACAATTATTTGAATTTCAGGTAAATGTTCACCCTTTGCATGTTGAGAAAATAATTTTTGAAGACAGATGGAAGTGTAATAATCTATCTGTACAAAGCTAACCATGGAGAGATGATGATTATACATACCTTGACCTAAATGTGAAGGTTTACTGTTCTTGACCTTGCCTTCGTTTGTTAAACTGTAACAAATACTAATATCATCTTCTTTAGTTTTAGTTGTCACAGTGACTTCTGCTACAGAACACAGTGATGCTAAAATAAATTAATTCATATAAGATTGAAATTATGAATATTGGGCATAGCAGAGCCCAAATTGAAAACTTTTCAAATTGAAAACTTTTTCAAAACAGAATCTGAAAGCTTCTAAGTGGTTTTTGGATAGGTTTGGGACCTACTTTTAAAATTCTGCCTTGTCTCAAACAATCAAAAACATTAAAAAGCTAATTGTTCTATACATTCAAAAGCTAATTATTCTAAACATTTGACTGTTTAATTATTTTAAACATTTGACTGTTTTAATTATTTTAAACATTTAACTGTTTAATTATTCTAAACATTTAGCCGTTTAATTACAAAATGTGGGAATAAATAATTTTCATCATAATATTACCTAACGCTTCTCCTCTAAAGCCATATGTATGTAAATTCTGTAGATCTGAATGTGTTGTTATTTTTGATGTATAATGTCTTTGACCAACGAATGGTACATCATGAACGTGGATACCAAGTCCATTATCTTTTACCTCTATCTTATCTAAACCATAATTATCCTACAACACAAAACCATTTAAAAAACATACATAAATCACTCTACACAACATTTATGTCAGATTTTAAGGGGCTGTTAGACAACTTAACTTTACTTTTATTAAAAATGGTAGATACATATAAATAAAATAAAACCAAGTACGAACAATCCAAACCATTAGACAGAATTCGAAGTCCTAAAAATGTTATTAGGCAATATAGTGTAATCAGCAAATGGACTGCTCCCCGTGTAGAAAATACACGACAAACAGTGGTAACATATAATTACCCATTATATCTAATCATGAATGATAATTCTTTTATCAATGTATGAAGGAAACAGGAATCCCCGTAAACCTAATGGACCGGATGTGCTAGAGAGTAGCCAATCGAAAAATGTAATGGACAATTAAATGGTGAAATTATGAACATTTTTATACTTCCTTTGTAACAAAATTATTCTTATCATATTTTTAAATTGGTATGAAACTTCTGTTTCTTCTGTTAGAATAAAGCCAGGGGATAATGCGATAAAGTTAAATTAGTCAATGAATGTAATGTCAAATCAGGGTTGGTTTGTTTTTTTTTTATCTTTATAACAGATTTTGCAAACAATTTTTTTTTTTTTTTTTTTTGTGAGTACCGGTATTTTAAAAATCTTTTAAGAAAAATTTGACAAAATATTTTGCTTTTGCATTTTCATTTTTGGCACAACGGTTTTTACCGTATCAACACCGGTCTAGTCCAATGTAAACAAAAATATTTTCTGGTTTATTTGTACTTCCTCGAAAACCTACCAACTTGACATCCACAACAGTTGATTCAGCATCGAATGAATTCTCTATCAGTTCTTTTACAACGCTGTATACGGACGTAATTACTTGTGTACTACCGATTAAACGAATTGTAGAAGCTGGTAAAGCAGTCAAATTAGATTTTCCCTCCATGTTGGATACCAGTCTCGGTTATTAGGACAGCTTGTCTATGTACACCAACGTTTAAAAGCTTCGTGGGAATATATCGCCCTTATTCAGAGTTCTTTCCCTTGTATTGAAATAATATCAAATTTAACATCGCTATCGTAATTCTTGATATTAAGCCATAACAAGTCCCTGAACACCACCTGCAAATTAAAAGGGCACGATATTGGATCTTTCCGAACATTAAGAGAACTAACGAAATAAATGAATAACACCAAGCGAAAATACCTAGAGAGTAATGTATTTTTTTTTCTAATTAGAAACACCGAAATTTGGCGAACGCGTAGACATTAAATAATATTATAACTATAACTAAATAAAAGGGCAGAATCCGCCAGCAACGGGGTTTATTTTAATTACTGGCACTATTTTTTATTCTTTCGATACAAATCTAAATTGTAACAATGTCAATGCTTGCAAATATCCTTTTTTTGGCATTTTTTTTAAAAAGAATTAATGTTCATTACCATATGACGTTGAAAGGTTATTTTAAATCGGAATAATCCCACCCTAATTCACAGTTATTTCCCTTGAATGGAAATATCGCATAAAATTGTCACTAAATTTTTATGTTCAGGAAAATAAATCCAGATTTCTTTCTATAAATCCACATCCAGGAACACTTTCCGTGAGTCTGTATAGGAATTATTATTATAGTGAAACGACTTATTTAATGCTATTCTGTATTGTGCATGAGAAAGGCCTAAATGTTTGCTCAACGGCTAAAGAAGGTTTCCGCATTATCGTTATTTAACATTTTATCTATTGAAGTTTTAAATATGTCGGATCGGTGATGTATTTTTCATATTGTTTGTCGTAGCATTTTTTTGTTTTGCATTATTGTTTCAACATAGTTTTAGATCTTGTAATGCTTGTTATCATTTTCACGGAAATGTAACTGTTTCAATTGCAGCCACTCGGTTGACCAGCTGTAGGCTACCCAACCCCCTTCTACCCATGACCTATAACGCATCTTTGATATTTTTTAAAATACGTGTACATATTCTTTTTAATTAGAATTCGGAAGTAGGGATGGGACTGGTACATTATATTAAGTTCTTTATTTGAAATATGAATCGCAACTTAAAGTACCGTAGCTAATTATAAGTATCTAACTCAATATCATTCAAAATCTTCAACATTGAAAACACGAATTATTTGTCAATTTAAATCAACATTGATGTTGTGATCTTACCGGACAAAAATGGGCGTCCGTCTGATATCCAATATTTAAGACAAAATATTTTTTTTTTACAAATTTACTATTGGTACACGAATCGTGTACCATAATGCGTTTCAGCTCCAGTTGTAACAAGAGACTCGAGACGAGGCTAGATACATTGCACCAAATCAAACGGCGTATGTTGACTGGAACAACCAGACGCTAGAACTTTGCCTTCGATTGAGACTGCTGATGTATTTCGCCGAACATAACTGATTTGAAATTAGAGTAGAAACAGAACCATTGAATACACATTCATATTACAGTATTAAATGCGTTGCCACCCACTTGTGTCAATTCTTAGAAGCTAAATGTTAGCGATTTAGCTCCTTTAATTAAAAGTTAGAGTGTAAATAAAAAAAAATACATTCTTTATTTTTAATGGATTGACCGACATTTTATGTATCGACACAAAAGAGATTATCTTGTGTCATAATCAAAATGACAATAGTCTTATCTTTACTAACAATGGAACTTTCAGATATAAAATGAAATCCTTATAAATAGACCGATATTTATAATTAATAAGAATAAGATCTAAAAATAAGCTCCTATTGATGTTATTTTTTTTTATTGGTAATACACCTTTTCAGTAAATATCTAAATTTGGATGGTGAACAGGCTATGCCTATGTGTAACAACTCTCTCTCTAATTTGGTTTTAAAAAGACAATATTATGTTTATACGTATATTAAAATCATCAGTTGGCCACGAGGGAGATCATCCCCGCCAATTACTAGATCACCGAGGCAAGGTACATGTATATTAATTGCTGTTTCTGCACCGACTTTTGTAAAGAGAGAGAGAGAGAAATGGGGTTTAACGTCCACTCAAAACAAACTAGGTCATTTCGGGACTAACATATGGTTTTTAATTTTATTTCAACAATACGCTTGCGCGTAGGGGTCTTTAGCAGTGGGAGGAAACCGGAGAGCCCGGAGGAAACCCACGAGGTTGAGAAGGCGCCCCTATCTCCATGCCACATACCCTCACGCCTGGGCTGGAAACCACATTATTGCAATTGTATAATATTGTATTATATTTTTTGTAATTCATGCATGTATTTATAATTTAACTGTACCTAAGTAGTAATAAATATATTATTATTTTCCCACGGACATCGGCGCAACGGCCAACTCTTATTTAGGGACTCGCTTACGTGTACGCCAATGTGTACACGGGGCATTGGGTTTTTTGTACCATCCGAACGACTAGTCACTGTTCCTTGTATCCCCCCCCCCCACACCGCCCGCGTACTGCACCGCTGGCAAGGAGAATCCCTCGTCCACCCACCGCGGCTCTATCTGTATAGCGAGCTAGCGCCTTACGCATTGAGCCCCTGCATACCATTGTGGAAATCTATAATATGTTGCTGTTGATTATCTTATTATCCTGTCATTCAGTAAAGGAGAGTGGACTATTTAGTAGTTAACGTGGCTGATAAGTTCTGTATTGTACTAAATTCTAAATAAAGCCCAAATGATTTACCTGAATTTAAGAGGATGTGACCCGTACTTTGTATTAAACAAAACATGTCGATCTGTTGCAATTACGGAGTTCCACTTGGATTCTAAATTGCCGACCGATATTTTTGGACGTCATGGGGTCAAAGATGTAAAAATAAATCATATTTATTATTAAATTGGTCTATTATTGACCGATTCCCTCAGGCAGGAGATTAACTAGATAAAACCCACTGAGCCCTTCAGTTTTATTGCCCTTTTCCCTTTTCTCGCCGGCCATTGTAGTCTGGATTAACCCGAATATCAAATATCTTCACTGGACAATTATTAAGGCCATAAACCAGAACAACAGGACTCATAGGTCGTGTATTTCTGAAGTTTACCGACTTATAATTGGATCATGTTTGGGGTTAAACTGTGCAGATTTTCTTATGATTATTTCGCCGTGGGAATGGTCAGTTGTTGAGGTTTCATATGGCTCAAGGAGTGACCTCTGATATTTTGAAGGATGGTCAATTTTCGGTGTGGTCAGCTTGGTTACTAGTCGACAAGGCTTTATAAAAGCATCTGCTTCACTACAAAAACGAAATGTTAATTATTTCTTACCCAAACTTAAGGAGCTGTTAAAACACGCTAATTTAAAATGAAATCAAATGTTGAGTTGGGTGGATTTGATTCTAATGCGATTCAATTTACGTGTATTAATTTTAGTTCAATCTTTGATTTGTTATAGTATATTAATATTGGATCTATCTGTAGAGTGGACTTAAATTATAATTGTAGAGTTTGATACTAACATACTGTTATTTATAATTTCTATAGTAAAGTTATCAGTGCGACGAGGAAAGTTTTACCCCAGCGGTGCCATTTCGAATTTCTCTTCTTCGAATTTCCATTGTAAAATTGTTAAGATTACGGTACCGGTAATCTGTTTATAGGTAAACAAATTACAACGCATCAGCACACTTTGTTTATAAGCGCTACATGGGGTATGCCCGTCATCGATTTCTGATACAAAATTAAAACATTAAATTCAATTCCATGACCACCAAACATCAATGTGCATTCGAATAGACAGAATTCGCTTGCCAGGGCTGCTGTCTGGGCAACATATGACGCTCATGGAACATGCATTACAGGGTGTATGGCCGTTGCCATTAAACCGGTTGTTTCACCAAATCAGACGTTAAACCCCATCTTATTTCATGTTTCTTCCAGGAAATGTGCGTGCTGCTTTAAAATAGCAGTAAGTTGTAGGAGGGAAACCGTACCGATTACCAACACCCAATACTTCCTATAACAAGAAAAACTGTCGAATTGCCATGTCGTAGCGTAATTACATATTGTTAAATAATATCCTATATACATGTAACTTTAACGATTAATTGATAATCGATTACTACCAACTCAGTATATTGTATGAATTATTATTGATATAACATCCATGACATCCTGTTTTTAAATCTTGAAATCAATCGCTGTAAAATTATATCTTTTTTCATTATAAAGTACAAATTTAATTCATATCCATATCGGCATCACAGTATTTTGATTTTTTAACGTTTATATCTCAAGTAACATTTTCAAAACAACGCCCGTCAACACAGACTTGCCAATGGTACATTCAGCTATTATTTCAGTAATAGGCCAGCACGTATCGGTTTTTAACATTTCATTTTTTTGGGGGGGGGGGTGGAGGGCATCGAGAAAAACCACCAAGGGTTGGCAGGCAACCTTACTCGTTGGCGCGTGCACATGTGGGATCACGCGTTGGAATCATTCGGTCACCCAACCCCCGCATATATTTTTCAGGGATTGTCGATCACTGTATGACTCCAAACTACACAATCAAAAGATAGACATCATCATAATATCTTGGGATGGTCAGTTCATACCCATAACATGCTTTAGGTTATATTGTCCACCTCCTCTTATCATATATAACTGACCACCGGCGATGAGCGGTCACACCTATTGTAGCGTTATGAATTACTCCTTGATCGCCGTTTCACTCCAGAAAGTTATTAAGCAATATCTTGTGAACGAAACGGTCCCGTTTAACCACGTGTAGTTAATATTAATTTTACATTTTAAAATATAGCGCTCCGGCGTGAAAATTGTTCGAAGTCACTTCCTGAGCTGTATTGCAATCTGGTAGTAATCGGAATACGCTACAACGCATGGTGAATTGTCAAGCCCCTGCTTTACTTCATTGATTCATACGACAGCTGGTAAACACAGCTTAAGGTCAGCACAAGGTCAAGGGATGGTTTCCTGACTGACCGATTTAAACATGAAACTTCATCATTCATCTGAAAAATGCAGGGTTTGATTTCTGGAAAAACAGTAGATTAATGCTCACTAAGAAGGGAAATGAAATGAAATGGGGTTAAACGTCCTACTCTTCTGCTGGGCTGATGCAGATGGGCATAACGCCATACAGTGTTCCATGAGGGAAATTTTGCCCAGACAGCGGTACTACGGCCTACTTTTATATCGAATTCCAACTGTCAAAGGATCTTTTACGCACACGGGACCTAGGTTTATCGTCCCATCTGAGCGACTAGATAGCTGCCCTTGTACGACCCACGACCCTGTCCCTACATCACTGACAAGGGGTTTGGGACCACGCTGGAAAATCTGGGTGGACTCTCTCGACCGATGCAGGGATCGAACGCCCGGCATCCAGGCTAACGAGCCAAGGGATAAGAATCTATTTCAAGAGCAGAAGAAATTTAAATTTACGAATCAAACATACCACCTGGTGCACAGAATACGGCATTAATTACCCCGGCGTATCAAAAACGAAGCAACCCCTTCATCGCGATTACGTAAACTGTAATCGTACCAAATAATCTAAAGGACGCAAAACAAACACACCGCTGTGCTACAACACCCTCAGACCGCCCCCACTGCCCAAACACACTGAACATCAGCATTTTTCTTGTTATAAATCCATGTAATTATTCAGCCTCAACATGCCTTGAATAAAATATGGCGTTGAAATGGAATGATAAATTTGTTTTTACTATTACGTCTGTCTCTAAATAACCCAAGGAGACTTTGAAAGGTGAATGAGATAATGCATATTAATCATATTACCCACCCCCTTAATGTCATTCTACTTCTTGTATTTTGGTAAAAATAAACAGCACAAAACCTTCCTTTAATTAATTTAATTAGTGTAGGTAGAGGTAAAAATAGACGAGTGATTGCAAAATGTCAAGACTTTCTTAAAGGTCCATATTGATTTTTTTCATAGGTGGTGGGAAGATTGGAAGTATGAGCAGGTGATGGATGCAGGTTATAAAAAAGAAACTAAAAATACAAATAGATCTCGAGGTGTAATGTTTAACGTGTGTAAAATCGTACCAAAAATGACATGAAATGGCGTTACGTCCCACCTTCCGACGCCGTGCAGTGTGTGATAAGGGAAACTTTGCCCAAGCAGCGATGATTCTGCATTCTCTTGGTCGAATTCTGAAATTGACAACTATGTGGAGCAAAATACAAAAATGCAACCATGGGCCTTATAGCTGTGTTGAATAAATGTAATTGTTTTACATTTCCCTGATCCACCATTAGGAATGAATTAGGTGATTATTGCAGAAAATACTAATTCCCAGCTTTCTGAAAATATTTAGGATGTGAAAGTAATCGTCTCATGTTTAATATATTAGCATTGAAGCTAAATATCTTCCGACTTTTCCATCACAAATTACGCCGGGTTTTATGAAAGTTGAAGAATAGTTTGTTTTGATAATCACCAAATTATAGGGAGTTGCAGCATAATCAAATTCTAAAGCTTTCGGTGCTTGATTAACATAATCATTGGTCATAATATTATTGTTTGTATCTATGGTCCTTTACTCATTAGGATTGATGGCGCCATACCTTATTGGGATCAATGGACCCAGAAATACCGTTGTATTCCCGATATATCGCCAAGAATTAGCTCCTTTGCTTTAAATTAGTGAATTAAGCAGTTCTTCTTCTATTGTACTTGTGCCACATTTGTTAGGTTTGCTTTCCAAAACAAATACGGAAATAACCCAGGATATTCATATTATGGTTTATTATGTAAAACAATCCACTCCCACGAATGAATTCCGGACACGATTTCTATGACTAAAATATACTACCGGTACACCACTTATTTCTATGACTAAATCGGACACTACAAATAGATATAGCTAGACAACACAATATTTTCATATCGTGATCTACACACCCGTAAAATCCCATAGGTAAACTTCTGATGATAAAAGAAAAAGTCAACCTCATATCAAAATATTATCTCAGTGGTCATTCGGCAGGCACCTCAACGCTGACTTCTGGGGACGTTCGATGGTTGGGGGATAACGGTGGCTAGGTGGGTAAGACGCTGACTCTCTAGTCTGGAGGTCAGTGATGCAGGACGGAGGGTCTTACAAGGACAACTGCCTAGTCGTTTCGATGGGACGAAAAACCGAGGTCCCGTGTACACATTGGCGTGCACGTATAAGATTCCTTGACAGTTGGAATTCGATGTAAGAGTAGGGCGTAGCGCCTCTACCCGGGCAAAATGTTCCCCACAGCACACCGCATCGCGTATGTCCGTCTTCTTTAGCCCAGTTTAGGTGCAGGATAGTAGGACGTTAAACCCTATTTCATTTTGTTCGATGGTTCGGAAGTAACGTTCATTATTGAGCCGGCGATTAGAGTGTATTTCGATATATAGCCGCGTCGCATTTGCATGGATGTGGATACATATCACTTAGCGTCATACAGCCGAGAATCTACCGAGGATTGCCAAGTGCCATTTACCCAAGACATAGCCAACTATACACCCATTTACCCATGCGTAGTAACGAAAAAAAAATCAGCATATCAACCCTCTTCAAGATTTGTATATCTGTGCGTATATATTTATTTAATAATATAAATGTTTCAGAAAAGTTATGACATGGCACATACAACCAGGAATGTCTAAATTAGATATAAAAAACCTGCCAAACCATTAATGGGATATGTACATTTAAATGTTTAACTTACACATTTTAGAGTAGTTTAGAGGGAGTACAAATGAATGTAGTCCATTGTTATGACTGTGGATAATACATTGTACATGATATAGAGTTGACGGTATTCATATCCATGTTGAAATGATTAATCCGCTTTAATATTCAAGTTAACGAAGGAATAAGCAGCTGTTTTAATCATGTTTATACCTTGACATGAATAATAAAGGGGAAATGGTCGTTAACTACTTCTAAAATTAATTTCTCCTGAACATTCTAACAATAGCCTGCAGTGTTCACTCGCATATTATTCACACAAAATATTCCACAAATCTCAGTAATTGAAGGTGCAGTTGTCAAGACGAACTGACTGATGTAATTTTAATGTAATTTTAAGATCTTATTTCCGACTGTATTGTAGTCTGACACTTCTGACATCGTATTAGCAGGGTTAAAGCTACCGTTATTATTATGAAAGCATGTTGACTTACACTTCCAGTTCAGTTAATATGGTGTTTCAAATGCATCAACTGGGATACAATGACAAGACTTCCGAACCTGTTTTATTGAATTAAAATAAATTAAAACCAATATAACGAACAATCCAAACCATTACACACAATTAGAAGTATATTATAAATATCTATGTAGTGCGGGAAGGGGGGGGGGGTACGCGGCTAAATGAATAAGCCGCTTGTACGCTAACCTAAAGGTTGGGTGTTCGATCCCTGCATTGGCAGAGAAAGTTCATTCACATTTTCTTGCGTGGTTTCTCCTTGTCAGTGATGAAGACGCAGACCTGCTCATTCGGATGGAACGAAAAACCAAGGTCACGTGTACACATTGGCGTGCACGTAAAAGATCCCTTGGCCGCTGGAACTCGATATAAAAGTAGACCGTAGCGCCGCTGCCCGGATCAAATTTCCCTCATAATACACTGTATTATGAGGGAAACATAAACAGTAGGACATTAATCCTATTTCATTTCGTTTCATTTCAGTGCGGTAAGGATGTATTCTTAAAAAAAACTGACTAGATAAAATGAAACACAAGAAAAACTCATACCAAAGTCAAGCGGGCTGTCTACAATTACCTCGGCTATAAGAAAAAGCGCGAAGCTTGTTGACGGAAATTTAATACTTCGAGAATTTCGCTTCCAGTTGAATATGTTATGAAATTGAAAATATTATTTAGAAAATATTATATGAAATAGATTAGAGGTGCAGAATTTATCAGTACGCTATTAAATTTTGTTCAATATGTTGGCCACTCGTATCAGAAACCTGTTGTCACAGTAGATAGGTCTCTTTGAGCAGAATGACGAAAAAACACTTCAAATTCTTCATGGTTTCATCAGACCATTTCGTCACATTTTAAAAGAAATGACATTATAATGAGCCGCCGCTGGTGAACAGATATGACATTTTTGTCCCTTGGAATCGCACTCTCTAACACCAGTTGTCGGACATTGACATTTGTTTTTTTTTTAAAAAAAGAAGATAATTTCACGTTATATGTGTGACTTAATACGTTAAATAATGGCACGGTAGGCCATAAAGTTTACAAACCTAATGTCAAATATATACTATTTTTGATACCGTGTAGCACAAACAATCGTAAAAAGGCATTCATGGAAAGTAGTATGTCTTTAAGAGAAAGTGACAAGGACAGCTGTCTAAACGTTCGGATGGGACGATAAACCAAGGTATCGCATACCCATTGGCGTGCACGCAAAAGATCCCTTGGGATTCGATTCAAGAGTAGATCTTTGCCCACTGTCCGGGCAAACTTTCTCTCATAGCACACTGTTTGGCGTAGGAGAAAGACGGGTAAAAATGATTGTGTGAAATGAATACACGACATAAACCAATGTGCATTTAAGTTAACATGAATCAATCTGAATAGGCTACTACTTGGACCAAAAAATGAGTTACACTTATTCTGGCATGTTTAAACATTAATATTAGGGTATCAATGAGTATGACGCTGGCATGCTAACCTGGAGGTCCAGTGTTCTTTACCGGTGTTTGCCGAGAAAGTTTATCGTGTTTTTCCGGTGTGGTTTCTTCTTGTCAGTAGAGTGGGGCGGGAGGAACTGCAGGGGACAACATATGGGATGGGACAAAAACCGAGATTTGGTGTACACATTGGTGTGCATGTTAAAGAACCATTCATAGTTGCAATCCGATAACAGTCTTCCTTAGCCCCGTCGGTGGAATTTAATAAATATTTACGTATCATCGGTAGTTCCTGTAAATAAAACCATTATTCCTCGTGGCACTTAATGATGTCATACCGTGTCCAGTAGAATATCCCATGAAACACGAGGTGAAGATACACACCCCCCTTTCCTTGATGGTAGTCTGCAGAGGCAAAGGTACCCGTTCACCTTAAAAGCCGGTTTAAATTAGTATGTTATGACCTTGTACATTATGACATTGAAAAGAAATCTAGTTCATTGGTCTGTCAAAACACATCTGTATCCTCACTCTCCTGGCACAATGACAACCACCAAACTCGTTACATGTATTTTGAAAAAATGAAATGAAATTAGACTTCTCGAAACGCCTTTAACATTTCTAATTTCTGAATATCCTTGAAAATGATTTTATACCCCTACAGAATTTCAAAGTTGTTTGGGAATCACTTATAAATGATAAACTGAAATCGGGTTTAAGAAATTACATTTGTCAAGTGTCAAACAATCGGAATAATAAAGACGGGAATTCATCATACAGGGGGCGTGGTAACCCATGATTTTGCATGAAGAACAAGATCCCGCCCGGACCTCCCAAAAACAATATCTAATGTGTGTCCGGGAAAGGGGGGGGGGCAGACCGTCCCAGTGCCACCGGGTAATATTGGGCTGTGTCGATTTGTAGTATATCTGACCCACTGTATGTGTTTGACACTGGTTGGGCATCATGACTATGATTATATAATGTTGAAAACGGGAGATTAATGTTGAAACCGGGAGATTATTTGCCATTTGCTAGGGGAGCAAAAACTACATGGGGCGCAAAACTCAACACCGTGACATAAAGCTCGTCATTGCGTCTCTCTCACTTAGCCCCTGCGTATAGGACAGGGAAATGTTGCCACGACAGCGACGCGACGTCTTACTTTTAGATTACCATGCTGGTAGATAGTGAACCCCTAGTTTTCGCACTCCCTTATTAGTCATTCGTCCCGAACCACTCAAAAATAGTTACTGGACTGGGATATTCTGGGATCTCATCGTAAGTGAGTTAAGGTTATACTCACCGTGTTGTCAGCGCAATTACATCGTCAGTTAAACCCGATATTTCATAATCGTTAAGCAAATGCTTGGTTATGCAGTTAAACAAAATATTTATGAAGACTTTTTAGAGGCCCACGAAGACGTTCCCGTAATCGCGCCTCATAAATCATATTTTGAATTTCAAAAATAGATGTGTGTCACTTTAAATTACATGTATTATCCTTGACCTTGTTTGGGTTATAATTTTGTTGTTTTGGTCTATGGTTATGGCTATGGCCGGGTGATTGACATGAGTCGGAGATTAACGAGTGCTTCAGCGAGAGTTGGGTATAGTAACCTAAACTGTCTACCATCAATACTATTATCAACTGTGTAAAAATAGACATGGATACAAACATCATACAGTGTACGAAAACACGTGGATGTAGGGAGATAAATAGGGTTCAACGGTCAGCCACACCCGTGCCTAGCTACTAGTTCCAAATCTAAGCCTAATTTTTATAGGATGTTTTACGAAAATCACACGAATCCTAAATATCCATCCTTGAGAAATATGCAAAATGGCTGATCGCCGACTTTCTACCTGTTCTCACGTGATTCCGAAACGTAGGCAGGGCCGTACCTAGTGAGGGTGCAGAGGATCATTGCACCCACAGAAAAATAAGGCGCTCCGATAAATGCCCCCCCCCCCCAAAAGAAAAATAATAATCTTTCAATTATAAAATAATACATAGTGATGCTCTCAAAGCACTGATCAGTCGGTTGGTTTTAAGGGCTCCCACACGCTAATTGGTACCTGGTTCGTTTGCCCTGATTTAAGCTGTTTTATATCCCTTATGTGGAGACTATGGGGCGGCGCGGATCCAAGAGAAGTGCCTTTCCTATCATCACCCCTTTCTGGACCCGCGCTTGCGCCCCATCTTCATTCGCCCACCAATTTGATTAAAACATAGATCCTATTTCGTTTCGTTTTTTATAGTTTAATATTTCGTTTAACCTGTCTTTCTGGAAGAGTTATTAGGCGTTCTTATTGCATTAGCCAATGAAACAATCTGCATGGCGACTTCTTGGCGTTCTTTGTGCGTTATTGTGGGTAAACCCATAGAAACGTCAACACTGATTGATTAATCAGTGTCTGACGTCATGGTCAATGGCCGCTCGTTTGATCCTTGGCGTGAACTCCCACTATAACTTGTCAGATCGTCCTGTAGTGCAGGCCACCAAAAGTAGAAAAAAACGAAACGAAATATAGATCTGTATTTTAATCAGATTGTTAGTCCGTTTGGTGCAGAAAAATTGGACACCACTCATAACCATTGCTGTGGAATATGTTTTGTGGGGGTTTGGCTTCTATCTGTTAAGGTAACTATAAAGGATATATAAGCATTTAAAGATTACATTGTTTTCTGTTGATTTCTGCCTACAATGTATATGATTTTAGATTAAAACTTTAATAATTATTCTGCAATAAAACCAGTCAATCATTTCTTCTTGATCTTTTTACAAGGTCTAGCACTGTAGCACTGAAAAGAGCAAACCACGATGAACTTTCTCGGCCATTGCAGGAAACGAACACGCGACCCCCACTCTTGCGAATTCACAGGGCTCTTGATAAAGGCAGCGTATCATGTCGTATTCCCTTTGAACAATAACAAAACAATAATAAAGAAACCAAAAATGAAAAGTACCCAAAATAAAGCATTAAAAAGTCCAAAAGGAATCAAAATTAGAGTCTAAGCTACCCATGTGACCATAGATTCGTCTGATCAACAGTTTGTGTATTTCTAAATTGCTTAAAGATACATTATGGGAGATTAGATAATAGTTAAAAACTAGATAGTGTAAAGATAATTTGCTGAAAATTCCACTATGAGCCGAGAACTGAGCTGTTGAAATTTCCGCATTGCCCCGATCATCATTACTAAAATCATTAAGATAAACAGCATAGTCTCGATGATCCACTTCTATTTTAATTATCAATGAGCATTAAACAGAATATTATAGGATTCTAATCCATCCAACATCGAAGACTAGCCTAGACATTGAGAGTTTACAATGGTCTGGTAAAGTTGATTAATGTTTAATTAATAATTTAGATAACATTTCAGGCCCAAAGAAAGACCTACAATAGGCAGATTTAGCTCTTGCATAATGCATGTTGAAACAAGTTAAAATGGAATCTAACGTAATCATTGATTAAATGTGTTCGAATTTGATTGTCGATTATCAGTAGTTCTATCTGAATTTATATCTGATTATGTGGAAGCCATCATATCAACTTTCAACCACAATAGTGTATTGTGCGTAAGGCACGAATCTATCCCACTTTAATTAAGGTACCGTAGTAGCTCTTCATGATGTTCTCTTCACGGAAGACATATAGAATGAAGACGGTACCAAGAAGATACACAATGCAACTCAATATAAAACTATCCAAAGGCGGTAACTATATTCGAATCTAGGTTCCCAATTAAGGAACGAGGCTAATTGAAACCCCTGAAGTAACGCCATTGGCAAACATACATGTTGAACTCTCATAGTGTACACAAACTAAAATATCAAGCTTTTTAATTGGTGGTTTCCCCAATTGTCAGATGCTGCTTCGTTAGTGGGTTTTGACTAGGGAATACCTTCCGATCGTTCTACCATATCATCTGACCAGGAAATGATCCTGTTTTAGTCGACGTTCTAACACATGGATTATTAAGGTTAAATTTGTTGACATTTTGTTTTGGCATTTTGTTTCAATTCACAATGGTAATCAATAAATAATATAAACCCACTTCTCGTGAAACTTTACCAACGTCAGATAATTCAGAAATTTTATCATATCCAGAATTGTTCAACAAAATTGACAGGATAATGGTCTCATAATCTGAACCCACCTAAATATAAATTAAAGCAATTTGCGAAAATAACAATACTAAAGATCTGGCGACATGTTACGGAATTCGAAATAAGAGCAAACAGTGGCGCCACTGCATCGAAAGATTTTCCCACATCACACTTCATGTCGCAAAGTCGTAAATGAAATGGGGTTTATCGTCCTGGTGTTCTGTCCCGACTGGGCTAATGAAGACGGACACTTCATGTAGTATTCAGCTTCCATTAGTTCTGTTGGTTTAAAGATGTAAGACTTTGAGCGATATCACATCTTCATTTCCTTTAAAACTAGGTGATTCATTTTTTTTTTTTTTTTAAAAAAAACTCATTTCCCTTAATCTAGAGAATCATGTAATAAGACGAGGTTAACAACCTTAGATTAGATCTTCCTACATCTTCCAGCCCCCAGGGAAAACATTTATTGCAGAGTTCCACCCACCTTAGATTTAAAATGATAGCCTGACTGACAATGACTGATTGAACTTGACTATATAAGTATCTACTAATTTATCTATTTATTTCAATATTTCTTCTTGGTGAAACCATTCTTTGCGAGCAATTTTATAGCGTCAATTTGAAAATACTGTCGCCATGCATTTGTTCCCAGTCGAAGAACTGTGTATTTGAAAGAATGGGGAGAGTGGGTTAGATCTGGAAGATAGAAAAGAACATCTTTTATGTGTGACAACTATTTATAGGTTACATACATAATGAATTAAGATCATGATCCAGATAAGCGTATCACATCTTTTATGACCGTAAACCAGATAACATAACTTAAAGTGGGGGTATTAGCAAGTTCACAAATTGTATGAAACCACATAAAATCTTACTGTTCTGCTCTGGCTGGGCTAATGAAGACGGACATTTATGCCATGCAGTTTGCAATGAGGGCAATTATTTTGTCCGAACAGCGGCACGACGACTTTCTCTAACACGATAACGCTATACCTCGGTTTGTCGTTAGGTCCTCCGTCCTGCACCGCTAACGAGGGGGGAAACCACGTCGGAAGAACCTGGTGAACTTTATGGCCAACTCTGGCGACACCCCGACTCCCAACAAATGTGTCAAATTTATACATTTCATTAAAATCAAACGCTCAAATTCTTTATCATTTATTGATTCCTTGTATTTGTTGTATCGTGGTTTTAATGAAACAAACCCTGTTTATTCCAACTACTGCGATAATATTTTCTATGCTTGGGTAGTTAGGCTTTATCGTCTGATATTCTTCGAATATCCATTGGAAATGGAATGATTTTGGGATACATCTTCGTTATATCAATGAGAACTGTTTTGTTACACCTGCAAAAATGATGGATTCACAAACGATACTTAAGTGTATCACCTCGAATCTTTAAATGTTTGCAACTCATTATTCGAAACAAGTTTCACTGATATTCGCCCATGGATATCAATTAACAAACTGAAACTATGATGAAAAAACTTAAGTTTTTATTTATCAAATGAAAATGTGATGTGAAACAGTTTGATAATATACCTTATCTGGATATCAGGAAATGCATAATTGATTCAACCAGCAAGGCAAAACAGGTCGGATTTGTCATGCATGGACGATCATCATCTCCAAAAAAAAAAACTAACATCACATGAAACCTATTACGTACATTGGGAATTATTTGAGTTAACGTATCTATGTTAAAGTGGTTTCTTTATTAGTGATGCCTGTGTTAGACTATATCATATTCACTTAATCGGCTACAATTTGCATTTAATAGTGCTGCTTGGTTTGTGGTGGTATTTTCAAAGATAGATCGCACCAATGCAGGCTAGTTGACCTACTGTGGCTTCCAGGGGAAGCTTGGTTAAATTTAAAAAACATCACAACTACCTTCAAGGATCATGAGTTTTGTTCATGTGATTTAAAAATCATTATTACAATCTTCAAGGATTTTGACCTTGTGTTTTGTTCAGGATAGAATAATAAACAACCCAGACATAACCTTAAATCAACCACAGATAAAATATTTCGCTACCTGTTCATAGTGATTACATTATCAGGTTATCGGAGCAGATTGTATCGCAGCATGCCGGTATAGTGTGCCATGTCACCAGAAATCTCCGTAAATACCCGATTGACACCTTTCACGGGAATTGTGAAACATTCTATGGAGTACCCTAGGTCAACAAGAACCGTTACTTCCTGTTCTGATTAACGTTATAAATTATCAATACGTTAATGGAGCAGAACGTTATAAACACATCAAAGATGGTAATAGAGATAAGAATAAAAAAAAATAAAATGATACCGATTATGAAATGTATATATGTCACTGGAACATCATAGTTTAGAAGCCCGCCAGCTTATGTAGAACACAACTACCACACTGTAAACGTTTGGTTGTTAAAATTAATATCATTTTAGGGACATGCACAGTTTCACTGAATATTGGCATCTTGCAAATAGCATCAACGGAGACAATTATCGAGATGCTAGTTGTGGGGGGGGGGGGTACAAGATGCTAACAGTATGATTGTAGATAATGTATTCTGCATTTAGTCAATTAAGACTTAACGTAGTTTTTCAATGTACCCTTTAATGGTGGACTATAAAGATTACATATTAGCCCATTCAGACGCTTATTTTTAAACCACGTCATAATCGCCGGGGCTTTTAAGACAGCATCGTATTGCGTTCACACGTACTCTAAACCAAACTAGTTTAACTATTCTGACCTCTACGCATGGGTAGCATCATATTCTTTATTCGGTTCTCGCACGCTTTCGATAACAGTGGCACTGCCTGGCCCCGATATTTTTTACATGAATGTAACTTACTGCGTACTACGCATGTTCAAAGCAAGCTGGAGCAGGGTTTTTTAAGCCAACTCGTTCAGACGGCCAAGATGAACCATTTTCAAATTAAAACCCTTCTCGGACTGGGGTTTTTAAACTGGTTTATTAGCATACAGACGCTTAAGTTCAACTTGTTTAACGATCCCCGGGGTTTTTAAACCAGTTCAACGTAAGCGCCTGAACAGGCTAATATTATCTGTCCGGCCCCGACTCCAGTGTGTCTTGATGTATATTTATTACATACGTCCAATATCCCTAAAAGACTGGTAACCTGCTGGTTACCATATCAACTGCCTGAGATTTGTACACAGATTATACCATATTCATCTGCAACTTCTTGATTAAAGGCGTATCGCCAAATATTGTAGTCATATCTGAATGGTATTTGAACGGTTTACTTTCGTTATTCGTGTAAGACTGGTGGAATTGTATAAAGTTGGCTCGAATTATTTATATTACTGATAGCTCTTGAAATAATTAATGACAAAATCAAAACCGACATTTATTGTTATTTTCACTGTGTCGTGAGCCGGAAATCAATAATAAAATACCATCAACATCAGCAACGGTCCCTTTTAAAGACCTATCGCGTTACAAAACATTAATACCCTTATTCGTCTTGAATCGTTATCGTATCTCCTCTTAGAATTAATTTCATTTTCTATGCTTGACTGGAGCAACTAAGAAGTCACCTTAGTGATGCTATCTTTTTAAGTTAACATAATTTATTGGCATTGTATATGACGTCGTGGTCGAATTTGTATAAGAGTATCAAATTTTCTATTTTTATTTTCCTTGTAAATTTTGTTTTCAAAATCCCCTTCTTTTAGATCTTTTTGTCACACAATGTTATTTGAAGGTAAACAAAATATGAAACTGATATTTATGGGGCACATTTTTATGATCCGTGAAAATTTCGGTTACATTTGGAGCTGTGTGAATTTATTTTTGACAGTATCACAATATTGACAGAAATTACTTACACGGTTTAGCCGCAAGAATTCCGTTTACGAACCTAGGATATACCAGCTCATAAAGCCATAGTGTCTTTCATAGGATCTCACAGCGCATAAGGCCATATTTTCTTCGTAGACTTTAACATCTCACACCACCTTTCCACTGCCTTTCATAAATATGTGTTTAATATCATTTAAACCTACGTTATGCAAGAGCTTAATCTGTCTATTGAAGGTCTTTCTGAAATGTTATCTGAAGTATTAATTTGACATTTATTAACTTATCCAGATAATAATCAACTGTGATATTTACTGGATTAGGGCCTGATCTGCTGATCAACGCTCATTCATGATTAAATAAAAAAACTGGATATTCTAGACTAAGATTTTAGGGTTCCGACTTTTAGAGTTCATGAATTTTACTGAAATTTTCAACTAGTTTTGAACTATTATAGTGAGAACGTCGGCTCTTTATCTAATCTCCCATAACGTACCTTTAAATGTCCATTACTCATCTTCATTAGAATTAGACCAGTAGAGGTAGAACAGTAGGACGTTAAACCACACTTCAAATAAATTGCTTTTATCAAAAATAATGAAGTATGATCCAATGAAATAATCACCGAACAGTTTCTCTTTATGGTAATGCGTTTTACGTATTCAAAACGTTTATGTACACAAGTAGCAATGGCGATACCCACGTAGAATCGCGAGTAGATGTTAAGAGTTATCAAAATCATAGAATAGTTTCAATGTTGAATGATATTACAAGCTATGTCATGTAATATTTTTTAATTGAAAATTAAGGCCAGATTAATTGAGAATGAAGGGATTTACAGGTGGTAACCAAATGATTATAATAGGAAATTCTTCTTAGAACCATTCACAAATGTGGTTGGAGTCAAAGACGGGAGTTATAAGTAGTTAAACCATTGATAGGGACGTCATTGAGTCAACAACGATTCATTAATAAATATTTGAAATACTAAGTGAAATGTCTTATATTGGTCATTACTGGGCGGATGTAATTTTTTGCTTGATAAATGAATTCTGTCCTTTAAATTGTATTTGATGAATCTTATATTGAAACAAAAAAATGAATTGTGCATAACTTTGGCTATGAACATGACAAATTATTTTCAATTTGGGCGACGTGTCACGGTCATGTACGGCGCCTAGTGGACCCAAATCCCCTCCTTGTATTTTACGCCAAGTACTGCGTCGAAATCAAACAGAAAATGTCAAACGTCCACCAGCTTCCAGACCAATCATGACGTCTGATCAATAGCATCAAATTAATAATTCATGAAATTGTACAAATATTTAATCGAGATACGTCAACAAAAGTATGCACAAAAATGTCCCACGTAAATCGTGCAGTAAACGTTGTGAAATATCAGGAATATCATATGCCGTCTGTCTATGTCAAAAATGGATCTGACTTTAAAGGGAGGGAGTCAGATAATATCATCCAGCAGAAATTGAATATAAGTGGCTAAAGAATGACTGCGGTTAAACGTCCTACTTTTTCTGCACCAACCGGGCATGATCCAAACAGTGTAACGTCTTACTTTTCTGCACAAACCGGGCATACACCAAACAGTGTGTTATGAGGGAACAGAAAACAATTGAATTGCAACTGCCAAGGGTTCTTTTACGTGCATGCCAACGTGTACACGGGGCCTCAGTTTTTCGTCCCATCCTTACGACTAGATATTTTTTTCTTGTCAGTCCATCCGTCCTACTACCACCGACAGACGGAAACCAAGTTGAATTATCTCAGAAACTTTCTCGACCAACACCGGGATAGAACCCCGGACATCCTGGTGAAAGAGTCAGCGCTTTCCTCCAGTGGTTCAAATATCGGGGGCTACCTAACGATATGCCTGTAAATAATATGTATAAACACAAAATGGTCCACTGATGTTTTCCAGATACATGATTACATTTACTCGCAGTAAATCATAGATTGCGCTTATTCGCAATCAATCATCGATCACATTTAATTGCAATCCATCATAGAGTACACTAGATTTCAATCAATCACATATTACACTTGATTGCAATCAATTACAGATTACACTTGATTGCAATCAATCACAGATTACACTTGATTGCAATCAATCATAGATTACATTTGATTGCAATTCTCAAGATTTTATTCTCGAGTAAAAATTGTAGGCCTATAGACGATCGCGGTAGTTTGATAATAATCAGACCTCGATGATATTTTCCATGTAATGTTCCATTGACATATTGTGATACAATATATTCTCTTTGAAGCTGGAGTTCAGATCACAAGAACATATTGACACATAGAAGTGTCTGTATTGGTCTGCAAGGCTGCGTTTATTGGTGCGTGATCTTAAATACCGAATGGTTTCCTATCAGGCCAGCCTTAATATGGAAATTATAATCCACTTTGTAAAATCTGCCACCAAACACTTTAGTCAGCTAATGCCTTAGCAGTTGCAGCATGGTTGGCCGATATGAAAAGAATTGCCATTTTCAGATCACGGTAGTTTTAGAAAGTAGGTAAGATTATAACGTAGTGTAACAACCAGAATACAGCATATTTTAAGAAAGAGAGAGAGAGAGAGAGAGAGGGGGCAACGATCACTAGTCACAATCTAACTCCCTTTGCCTCTAAATCGTCAAAAGATTGAGCAATATACGTTTCTGTAAGGTAATCTTAAACAGTAAGTCCCGCACATCATCCGTGGGATTTAAATATAACTAAATTATACGGTTATGATTTGAATAAATATTTACCCCACTATATCAATGTCTACAACACGTAGACATTGTTTCTTCATAATAAGCCACCTACCCTCTAAAAAAACAACACAAAAAACCCACACATTTTTTGATTGCTTTAAAAAAAATGGTGACAATGCCTTTACATAATCCAATATTAATTGACACGATTTGAGTAATTCTTGCCCACCTTTGTCCGATTTTACAGACACCCTTACTTGAAAATAAGCCAAAACCGGGAAAAATCCCACGCCGTATTAGCATAGGCTGACAAAATGACCATTTAAATATTGCAATATTGCCTGATATGATTTGTGTAAATATTTGTCCGCCCTCACTCTATTGATAATGTGCGAATATGATATATTCCCGTTTAGGCCCAATCAATGCTGTAAGTTATTTATGGCGTCTTTCGTAATAGAGTCAGAATTATCTAAATGAAGTAAAAAGAAATGAACAAATATCAGCCCGAATCACATTTGTATGGTCATTTCCGTTGTTGGCGGAGAGGGTTTAAAGAGGCTCGGAATTTTATTACTAAATTTAAAGTTTAGCAAATATAACCAGAAAATATTTATATCTTGGTTTTAACTGATAATAACGGTACTCAATACAATGTATCTATTAAGCCCAATGATTAACTATACATGTAGTTTGTACCTCAATTTAGGAAGCTCGCAGCTACATATTTAGAGCTACATGGAAACAACGGTCGTTCTAACGTATCCGAATCATAGTCCCCTGTTTTGCATAAGCGAAATGTGACAAGCTACAGACACGTACTTTTTAACCCCTTGTGGACGGGATTTTCGACGAAATTTCGTAACCCTGGACGGGATTATTTAGGGGAAAAATCATTTTTTTTTAAAATGTGAATTTATCTTCAATCTGCTTGGCTTAAATTCTTAAAAAAGAATTCCTGTTGTAATTTTATGATGTTTTGAGTTCACAAAATGAATTTTCCTTGCCTTATTGTCTATTTTACTTCGTCGAAAGACAGCTGGCGCTTCCTGGCAACCGCCATTGTTAACATGTCGTAACTATGCAGAAAATTGGAAAATTCGAGAAAATTACACGATAAAATACAAGTGATGCCATCTAGAACAACGGGAGATAACTAGTTTATGATCGCAAGGCAAAGGGGGATTCCCCGTGCTAAATTTAGCATATTTAAATGAGGACTGATTCAGGGTGTCACGTGTGACGTGTTAACACGTCAACCGTCTCTGGGCACGGAAAATATTTGCGTGTCAACACGTCATCCGTCCAAAAGGGGTTAAGGGTTACGAATGCGATGCGAGCACATTTCTAGGATAGCGGTGTTTCCGCCTACACTTATTCGAAATTCAACGGCCCAGGGGTCTTTACTTTGGCATTGACTTGTTAACACCGCAGAATCCCCCTTTTCTCAGCCCATCCCGGGATTCAGTTTTTATGGGATACAATCACTAGTTTTATTCTAAAGAAACAACGTTTCGACAAATATCCCCTTATCGTTATCAAACTAGTGATTGCATCCCATGAAATCTGTGTCCTATGTATATATATCTATGTTGATGATAATATTAAACTGAGAATAGCGGTAAGGACAAGAAATGGAATGGGGTTTAACGTCCTATTGTTCCGCTCCTCTCGGACTAAGGAAGACGAGCATATATATGCCATACATGAAAATTTTGTATATGAGGATTGTGATGAGAAGTCATTGTACAAAGATGCGAATGCAAGAATGTCTGCAAGATGCCACTTATAGAAATTCCCAAAAGGAATGTAAATTTCTTCCTATTGCACTTATCCGTACCAAAGAAAAGCACTTGCACAGAAATTTTTGGGAAGATTCTCGACGGGATAGTTTTTATGAAATAAGTGGTGAATTATAATATCAATGGATGTTTGAGGAGAAAAATAATAAGTGATATACAGCTTGGGAGCTTGGCGGTGTATTAAATGAGCTATTTCATGACGAAAGAAGGGGCATAAACAACAATGATAAGCGACGGTGTCGTGTTTATAAAGTATTTAAAATAAGATTTACTGGTGAAAGGCGAGCGATAGAAAGTCTGTGTTTTCAATATGAATATGTAATGGTTTTACCATCGATATATCTTGTAACTCTAACGGTATATAAACAATATTTCAAATACCAAACCACATTATACGTTTCTTCAGAAATTAGAACTCAAGTACAGTGCCAATTTTCACCAGACAAAATATTTGGGATCTGAAATGAGAAAAGGCGAATATTGGGCTTAAAGTACACGATCCGCATTTACACCTTGCATTAACGAGGAATTGAAACATAACGGGATTTAACTACCGGTGTGTAATTAAGCAGGGTACACGTCATTTAGTATGCGCTACAAGATAAATTTTCCCCGTACAGCGGCGCTACGGACTACCTTACTTTGATTTCCACCTAACAGGGGTTAGATCTATTTATAAAGGTCAACGTCAAGTTTGGTCAAAGAGGGCAAGCGCTAATCCCAACCCTAACCCTAACATGGACCTTGCCCTAATGCTTATCATAACCTTTACCTACAATCTCGCCACCAATCACGTGTCTTAACCTTATTTACACCCCAGCGACCTTGGCGAACATTAAGTTGGCCTTAACAAATAGATTTAGCCTCTAACAGGGGACCTTTAAATGAGACCTCGGTTGTTTGTATTGGTCAACAAAAATTACAACCGGAAAGAAATAATAAATTAATTTGCCAGAATGTAACCCTCTAAGGATTGTGTAAGTAGCAAATCAACTTATGTCGAAACGGTCCAAACGATCGCCAATTTTAGCTGTATTAAAAAAAAAGTTGCAACGAATGAAGTAGGGCGTGCTTACTATTTCTCGGACACTGGATTCATCTTCCCATTTAAACAACAACCCAGTTATAATCAGAGGGGGTGGGGTTGGTTAACACATGTGTGTTGGATCAGAAGGTCTGTCATTGGGATGACTTAGTGGTCTAGAGTGCTGCGCTTCCACCTCTGACTGGCCGGTCACCCCTGGCTTGCGGCTGTGGTTTCGATCCCTGGTGTGAGCGTATGTGGCATGGAGATAGGGGCGCCTCCTCAACCTCGTGGGTTTCCCCCGTGCACCCCGGTTTCCTCCCATTGCTAAAGACCCCTCCCAAGCGAATTATTGTAATAAAACTAAACCATATGTTAGACCCGAAATGAGTTTGTGTCGAGTGGACGTTAAAACCAATTTCTCCCTCTCTCTCTGTCATTGAGTCAAGTAACGTGGTTTCAATCCCCGCTTGCACGTGACAAAGAGTGGGGTCACCTGTGCAATTGCGTGTGTTTTCTCTGGGTCTTCCGGTTTCCTCCACTGCTAGACTCCTACGCAAAGGCGAATTATAGAAATAAAATGAACCATATTATGCGTTATTCCTGAAATGACCTAGTTTGTGTCTAGTGGAAATCTATTACACACACACTCTCTCTCTCTCTCTCTCTCTCTCTCTCTCTCTCTCTCTCGATATATGAGATCGCTAGGTATTACTAATACGTTACCAATTTTTGCGCTTCTGCAAATTATTCCATTGATAAATAGTTTGGTCTTTATGAATGAAACATTAAACCTCCCACGTGATTATTTATATCTCTTTAATAAATTGGCAATCATATGTAATTAGGTAATTTAAACGCCAACGCTCAGAAAAATAACAAGTCTGTTGTTAAATGAAGCATGGTGGGTTTAAATGTTCCATGAAACCCATTCATTAACTTTCACCGTCGAAGGTACATTAAATTATTTTTGTCTGTACCTGACTTTGCATTTAAAGATAATTTGTTAAAATAGAACAAGGATGTTGGTTGAGTTCATTTTATATAACCTGGGGTGGTGTGTTCGTGGTGATCTAAAGCGACGCGTAGCAGTTGTTCGGTCTGTCATCTATGCCACCATCATCAACACTTGATCCTATCGGATGGCTTCGATTTTAAAGAAAACGGTAATCGACTACAATTCTGTGTTTGAGAGACCAGAAAAACGTACCGCAACCCACATTACGGACTATCAGAATAATATGTTGTACTGTATGTAATAGAAAATTCGCAACTGATCGAACAATTATCGCCGAGTAATAAGAGCAATATACTTTCTCCGGCAGCAGTACATTTTTCAACAATATAATTATAAGCCAATTTGACTTAAACACATCCCATTTCGTTTCGTTTATTTATAGCTCAAAATTTTGTTATACTTATCTTTACTTCAGTGGGATCCAGAAGAGTTGTTACAGGCGTTCTGATTGAAGTGATGGATTAGCCAATGAAACGGTCTGTTACGGCGTGTTCTTGTCTTGGCATTCTATGCACGGAACTTTGGGTAAGCCACAAGAAACGTCAACACGGATTACATGTACATGCATATTGATAGGGCAAAAAGTCGCTATTACGACCTCTGACTGGTTAAATGTAACAATTTTCAGTTCATTTCCCGTGGGTTTATGCTCGGTAAAAATGCTTTGCCTCGCTCCACATGGTGACCAAATGCTTTGCCTCGCTCCACGTGGTGACCAAATTCGTGCCCCACTCCTCCCTTCTAAATTCCAGTAACCAGCCCCTAGACAGTACCTATCTAAGAATGTCCAATGTTCCAAATTATAATATGACTGTCTTCACCAAATCAAGACAAATTGTTAATCCCACTTAAAGCCCCGGAGATTAGTTACTTTAGAGCAACACACAAACCAACTTCCTTTTCACAGACTCACCCAACGCAGCGAATGTGGACACCGTTTTCACGACGTCCTAGGACTAGAATGTAAATTGAAACCGATGGTCACGAAAAGTTAAGAATGAAATTGCAGACAAAATGGCTGCTATATTTGAATTTCGAACGATCATTACTGTATAACCTAAACCAGCAAGACGAAATGAAAGTTACACCCTTTTGCAAAATAAAGCTTTGGGAAGTCTCCTAACCAAAAATAAAAGTATTTATTAGATTTGAGATGGGTCACATGTTATACACTGCATTAAATAGATCTACAATATGGTAGTAAACAAAGCTAATTTTGTGGGGTTTTTAGTCTAATTTGGTGTTTTTAATAACGAAAATCATTCTCCTGAATCCCTTTTCAGTTTTTACTCTTTCATGTATTCCATATGACATTATATACTCCCAAAACAAAATAGTTATGTTAGATAAACTTGTGTAATTGATTCATATGCTGAATGTAATGTTTAACAAACCTACAAATCCAATGGCGCGACACATGTGACGACCCAAACTCCGAATGGGTCAACCCATATTCAACAATTTAACTTTTTCCCTAGAAAACATTATACATGTACTTAGCCCAAATTACATCTATGTACTTTTTAAATCTAAATCTTGTGGTTTATTCAAATGAAAATTACTTACATAATTATGATGTAAGATTAGTAAACTCGAGTGTCGATTTTTAAGAAAAGGTAACCATGTTTGGTCGTTGCTAGGAGATAGTTGACATCTTGGAAAAGCGTTGCATCTCGTCAAATACGGAACACTGGGGTTAAGTGGTTGTAAAATGTAAAACTTGGTTTATTCGGAACAACATGTTAATTTGGATGAGTCCGTACTTACCCTTGGTTTTCCATGGTTAACTTATTGCATTTCATGACTCCAACCGAATTCTCCTTTAAATGTATTTTTTTTCATGATGTAAGATAATGTTCCCGAGGGAATTAGGTTCGAATCACTTTAAGTCAGAAACAGTTAAAGAATAAAACATCATTGAGTAATTTTCACACCTACGCATCAAATTCTTTTGAGCTGCAAATGATCCAAATGGTTATTTAAATTCTCCTCTAAATTTCAATCACGTAAAGTTTTTCCCTGAAGGGATGATCTTATTACTTTCACAAAATAAACTACAACAATCTGTATCATGATTACATGTTGTTATATTTTTCTTATGTAAAAAGTACATTATTTTCGTGATGAAAAACTTAAAAAAATTCTTTTTGAAAGAATCGTGAAAAAGAGAGAAATCGGAAATTAAACATTTAAAAATCGGAAATTGCAGATTAATGAATCTAACGGTGTTAAAAAATGGTGTTTTCAAATGGAAAGATAATTGTTTACAATCTGGTAGTACTTCTTGAATAGACATCAAGGTGTAACAGTATATTACTGTAAAGAAAATGTAACAACATGTCGTCTCAACCATTTTTTGTTTTGATAATAAAACCAAGCAGCCATTCGTTTGAGAGCTTGATTTCGTAAGACAAATCAGTACTCGGCCCACCAAGAACTATAAGAAGTATCGTTAACGTAGACACCCGATCTGTGCCATCACCCGACTTAAAGTAGCCAAGTCTCTAACACAATATCATCCAAAATCTTCAACATTTAAAAACACGAATTATTTGTCAGTTTAAATCAACACTGATGCTGTGATCTTACCGGAAAAATGATGGGCTTCTGATATCCTATAAATAAGATGAAATAAACATTTTACCATTGGTAGCGGAATCGTGTACCATAATGCGTTTCAGCCCCAGTTCTAGCAAGATAATGCGCAATTGTCCAGGTGGGACCTTCTTTATTTGGAGAGTGTCGCCTTAAGGAAAACAAAATGGTAATCCTTTCGACGTGAATTGAAAAGGGGTTTAACGTCCTACTGTTTTGCTCCGACTGAACTATCCTTTTCGGAAAATTCCCTCGTTAAAAATTGTTTAAAATGTAACCGATCAGAATAACTCGATCTTTCTGACCTATTACATTAACATTTAACTTACCATACTATTATGAATAACATCAACGTATTACCTATATATTTTATAATACCCTGCCTTGTGTACGACTTAACTCTTGTGACACCAATGTGTAACACTTTATTCAACGGAAGTTACGCTAAATTACCAGCCAAACGTTACAAATAAAAAACCCCAGAAACTAGATATGCTAACATGGCAGAAGATCATGACAAGTGTGGGTGGTTAGTCACGATCTTACTGTTCTTCTTACATACATTTCTACCACTTCTGTTGACTTAGCAAATTTCTCGGCTTTATAATCTTTCATTTTCTTGGCCATTCGTTGTTATATATCCATTGGGCATAATTATTTATGTTATAATTAAAGATGCATTATGTAATATTCAGTTAAGGATCTGACCGTTATTGCTATAAAAACATGATAATGAAAAGGGAATATGTTGAGCATTTCAGTCAAATTACTTTATTCAGAGCCCTGTGTCACGAAATTTTAACTAAAGATAAAATCCACATTTTAGTAGATACTTCAATTTTGATTGGCTAAGAACTAAAATCCATCTAATATTGTTCAATCAAATAACTAAAATTCAGATCTTATCTTAGTTAAAATTTTGTGAACTAGGCCCCTGAACAGTAACACATTGATACTATTTATAGTATAACAATAACTGGGTTATTCTGAGCAGAGTAATCGTCGTTTGCAAAACCGTGTAGTCTCGATTGCCAGTGTTAGCGTTGTTACAATAATCAACAAAATCGGGCATGTAAATAAATGTATAATTAATGATTTATATCACATTTGATGCCAAACGAAAGATCTGCATCAGGCAGATTTAGCGCTTGAATAGTACATCTTTAATTATTTCATTTATGTAAAATCCTAATTTGGAATTTCCTGTCAAGAGGCCTATCATTTGTCCCATGTCGCTTTTTGTGGCATGCGATTCTATGTTTTAATCTATTCTTGTATTTTTGTCATTTTAACGTCATTTAAATATTACACGCGTTTTGTCATATCCTCTGATAATAACAACGATAATATAGCAGCATGGTGCAACTATAATATCGCACAGCATGGGATTTCGTTTTTCTGGCGGATTCCGCAATCCAGGGAGTCTTTTGAAACAACATAATTATTTCCTCTTTAAACTCTATTTTTATCCAGTCTTTCGACATTTTAATTATATCTTTTAAGGAATATATAATATCTAATTATGTTGTTTAATCCGTATTTATAAATTATTACATCTTTGTTTTATTGTACAGTTATCGACTTTCTGTAATGTTATTGAGAGCGGGGGCGAGTTGATGGGCAGCGGAGAAGGCAAGAAAGATGGCGGGTTACGTCAATTCGACACAAATTACAAGGTTTGAAAGGCGACCAGGCCCATTGTCACTTAATCGTAACCACACCACTTGACTCAATAACAGACATTATGATCTAAAGCGCACACGTTAATCTATTCCCTCCTCCCCCCACTTTGTATTTCAAATTCAATTATAGGATAGATTGAAGTGTTTAGGAACCCTATTAACTCTTAAATGACCCAGAGGTTTGACGTCATAACGTCATAAAAACCCACGTCATAATGTTAAAATATAGGTATGCAATTTAAAATCATATAACAACTGAAAATAGACCCCTTCTGGGCCTTCATGTTTATGTAGGCTAAATGGATGAAATATTCTAAATTGCCATTTTCATAAATATGAATTTTATACAAAAAAAATAAAATAAATATTTAGACATTTCATGCACAATTCATGTAGACTTCTAGGCCTACAAAGATATAATGGTTATTTCTATTTTTTTGTTCGGCTTTTGTGAACTAAAAAACATTTAAAAGTACCGATATTTAAAATTTTTGTGGATTAGCCTAGCCTAGTTTCTTCGTCTATCAGTATCACGCTCTACTAACGCAAAACTATAAATATTTACATCACCGATAAAATCTGAATCACTGTCATTCAATAGGTATTGTAAAATTTGTAACCCGTCGTACGGAGAGCGTTGTCGTATAGGCCTACACATATCACCGTTTTATTGTAATTTTTCAAGCAGAAACAATAAGATTTTTAACTGTCAAAATGTCAAACAGGAAGTAAACAAATGATAAAAGGCCGCCACTCGGCTAATCTCGACAGATTCCGTAAACTACGTAGACTACATCTAGTCTCGGATGTATGACAGTAAGTGATATGTACCTACGCCCATACATTTGCGATGCGGCTACCGGTTTACTTTAACAGGAAAACTTGACGCTATTACACAAATTGGGAACCTATTCGGCTAGCGACCTATTCGACCGATCGTGCTGCAACCTGTTCGTTGGAAACCTATTTAGAGTAAAGACAACAGTCTCTATTTATCAACCAATAAAATCCAACGTTATGTCTATCAAATGAAAGTAGAATATATTATTTTTTATCCATTCCTTCAGCTCAGAATAGAAGTGTAATTTCGTCATTATCTTACAGCTGGATCGGTCGAATAGGTCGCTAGCCAAATAGGTCGCCAACTTGTGTTTAGAATGGGCGCAGCCATGTTTCATCCGGGACCTTTAAAGTAGTTCCAATATGGCGGAATTCATCGTACAGCCGAGTTTAGATTCCGAAATCTTACGACGTTTGCCGAGTGATCGACAAAAGTCGCCGTGGGTCATTTAAGAGCTAGATCCTTAGGTTTCAAAAATAGGAGTTTATTATTCTCCATAGTATCAAACAATAGCCACTTTCTGCTCAAATATTAAAGAAAGCGGTCTGATAGAGGCGGGACCAGACTTAATATATATCTATCCTGTGTAGACAGTTTCGTGGTGTGTCATTTTAGATTAAAAAACCCAAATCTAGAGAATAATTGCATCGACATCCGGAAGCGTGGTAGTTTTTGAATTAGTGTTTAGATTGCATACCTTTCCTGTCATTATAATATTAGTTATGTTATGTATTATTAGTTCCTGTATTGGCCGAGAAACGTTCATCCAGATTTTCCAGCTTGATTCCCCCTTGTCAGTGATGCAGGACGGAGGGCCTGGTCAGGACAACTGTCTAGTCGTTCGGATGGTATGGAAAAATGGCGTGCACGTACAAATTGGCGTGTACGTAAAATATCACTTGACGGTTGGAATTCGATATCAGAGTAAGCCGTTGTGCCAATGTCCGGGCAAAATTTCCCTTACAGTACACTGTATGGCGTATACCCGTCTTCATTAGCCCAGTTGGGAGCAGAACAGTAGGACGTTAAACCCCATTTCATTTCATTTATTATTTACAGCCGCTGTAGGTGTGACTGTGCAGTATCGTCTAGGGTGTACACAGTCGAATTCGTCTACCCCAGAAGCAGCCCAACAAGACAGTAAATAATTGCGGCGATGGTTTCACCGACGTTCAAGAACAGTTAAGCCCCGTCATCAGTGCTCACTCTGGGTTCAATTTTTCTTCCGCCAATTTTTCATTTTAATTTATTAGCCATATATTTTTCCGCCAAAGAAAACCCCAAAGAAAATCTCCCCAAAAACCGAATATCTATTCTATTAAATTTTTTCAGTAATTTAAAGAGTCGTCATCACGAACTGTATCTGTCTTCACATATCAACTATTGAACTAATTTGTTGTGTTTATGTCGATGGCTAAAGCTTTAACAAACATGTAAGGTCTTGACGGAGTAGTGCTGTGGCTCAATGACCAGTTAGAAAAAGGATGTTTCTCGGCTTTACATCAGTCTATGTATTTATTAAATTCTACAAATAAACCAACACGTAATTCATCTTATTCTGAAGTTTATTTTATATAAACCTATCTCTGTTCCGAAACAGAGCATGCTTTGTAATTTGATTAATTACTTTTTCGGATAAAATAGGTTTCAGAGAAGAGGAAATAAGACAGGAAACCAATATGGCTTTGATTATTTTAATCATAAATCGTCAGGAATAAAGTGAATGTTGTTGTTAGTTGATTTTTGTTTTGTCTTATATAAATGAAATGAAATGGTGTTTAACGTCTCATTATTTTGCTCCGAACTGGGATAATGAAGACACTGTGCTATGAGGGAAATTTGGCCCGGATGGTGGCACTGTTGCCTACTCTTATATCTAATTCCAATTTGTACACTGGACCTCGGTTTTTCGTCTCATCCGAACGACTGGATGAACTTTCTCGGCTATAGAAGGGATCAAACACTCGACATCGAGGCTAGTGAGCAGCGTCTTACCCACGTAACCACCGTGACCGTATGTTTTATATAAAAACGCATTTCACAAAAATCATATTTTTTAATATAAAATCCCAAACCGGGACAATGTTGAAGTTATTAACGACCTTTCCGACATTGTTGAAAATAAGCATATTATATGAATTTAAACAATTAAATAACTTTTGATTTATCTTTAAACTCAAGTAAACATAATATTTTTTTTTTATTTCGTTTTCCCATTACTTTTTTCCTGACCTTTAATAAAAAGCTGCGCGCGCGTGTCAGCGCGTGTGTAATTGAAGAATATGTAGGGTAAACATGAAAGGAGCCGACTTGGTCTAACAATAATAGCAGCACGTGAATTCAATTTGTTGGTATGCACGATGAGTTTGGAACTAGGGAAGGTTGAGAATTTCATTAAATGCGAAGGAAAACAAAACCAGGAGAAAGATGATCCGAAGTCGGTCAATTCAAGAGCAGTCGACTCGCATATAAATATTTATAATACTCGGTAGATTTATACTACCCGGCTTATACTGAGAACTTTATAATGGCTAGTTCAAGAAGGAAAAAGGTTTCTAAGCCGACCTCAAAAATACGTAATCGATGTTTAAAGACAAGTCGAGCCCGAAATTAAAGATGCATTAAGTAATATAAATAGAGCTAACCGTTTGTGCTGTAATAAAAATTCCGATGAAGGGCCTGACAGGAACAGCTGTTTAGTCATTCGGATGAGACGAAAAATAGGTCCTGTGGATACATTGGCGTGCACGTAAAAAGTCCCATGGCAGTTGGAATCCGATATAAGAGTAGACCATAGTGCCGCTGTATGGTGTATAGCCGTCTTTATAAGCCCAGTTGGTACAGTACAGTAGGACGTTAAAGCACATTTCATTTCAGATATTAAAAATGAATAATAATATATTGAAAATTTCAGCCAAAATACTTTATAATGAACGACGTTATGGGTGTTTCGACGAGATATCAAAACTCCAAACACTCGAAACGTCGAATAGAGTAGGTTGTACGTGACAAGGAGTAGGATCGCCTGTCCAACCTTGTGGGTTTTCTCCGTGTCCTCTGGTTTTCTCCCTCGGCTAAAGACCCCTGCGCGCAAACGAATTATTGAAATAAAATTGAACCATGTGTTAGTCCCATTTATCTCTCTCCTTAGAACAGATTACAGTAGTTTGGCAGAAATTTTCAGTATATATTAATTTTTCATACAAGTACAAGTCGCCGCCAATTCAAGGACAATGGCGTGAATTTGGCATGTTTGTTCCTTGGACAATAATACTGGGCATCGATTGAAGGACGTGGAATTATGATAATTATAGCGTCACTATATTCCAAAATGGTTGTGATGACGTCATGCTCTGATTCATACAGTACGCTCGTACTTGTTTCAGTGATAATGGGTTATTAAACTGCCGCGAGGAATCTATTGGCATTAACACGGAAGATTGGTTTTGCAGCTGATGTGGCACTCGTCACAAAATGCCAAGTATCAGGTAGATCGTATTTTATATAATTGCGCATACTTCTGCTTATTTCTAACAACGTCGCCCCAAAGATGAAGAAGGGTCCGATTTCTGATTTCAAGGTTTTTTGGATACATTACTCTTCTGCCTAATGTCAGACTGATAAATTACACGTTGTCCATCTTGTAGTTACTGTGTCTTAGCAGGTATGCCATATTGCTTCAGCATATTCTAAATCATTCGTCTAATTATCCTAATGTTAAAATCCGTCTTGTAATACATAAAATTCACAAATTGATCCACCCAAAGTTGATGTTCAGGTTGCCCCCGGTTAAATCTGTCCCCAAATTCTATAATTATGTTCTTAGTAACTACCAAATGAAAAATCTGATCAAAATACAGATCCGATGTCGTTTCTTTTTTATTGTTCAAAATTTCGTTTTACTGATGTTCACAAACCAGTATAATGTCTTTTACTCTGACAAACTGATCCCGCAGTGAATATTCGCTTGGCCGCTACAATTACTGATAAGCATGACATCGACGAGGCTTAATGAGTACGGCATATTAACTTTTTTACTCAGACAAATTAAATTGGAAAAATAAATAAAGACATTTGAAGTATTTGTAGTTAAAAAATATTTCCTATTGAGTGTAAATGGGTATTAAAATGAGTAAAATGCATCATTTTGCTCGAAGCAGTTAGGTATTAAGTAAACATTGCACGAGCCGTTGAGCCAATGACTGGGGCCGTCTGCAGTCAACGCACGTGTTGTGGACACTCATTGTTACAGAGTTAATTCGTAAGTAATTCTCTGTCAAACATCTGACTGTAATGGGCGACGTCGAAAGTATAATAATGAACCGAAACGACATATAGATCTGTGCTTTAATCAGATTGCGAAATAACCATTTGCATTGAATAGGCTTTAATAATTCTCTGTAATATTAAGTGAAGGGGACTGCACCACCCATAAATAACACAAAAACAATCTACGGACAAGGCACAATAACAAACAAACGTACATTATCAAGTTAAATGAATGGATCCGGGTGCTAGCTGTTTATAAGCGTCAACTGTGCTGTACAGTTCCGGGCCCACTATGATACAGACTTCAATCAAATTTGAAAATAATCAGGAACCGAGAAAAAACCATTGTGTAATGCCAGACCCTCTCGCGCCCACCTTCAATGCTCATAATGATAATTAATATATTATTTATAGCCCAAAACAGTGCGGTCCAATATAAATATTACAAATTTAGAAGACGATTTATCTATTTCTGCACACTTCATGCAGATTACAAGAATGGCCTTCGCCTCAAAGACTAAACATGAAGGTTTTTGCCATGAAAACTGAATGATAAATGATAACAATAAAGGTAAAAAAATGTGGCGTATTAACTATTTCTGGCGACTTATATCTCCCTAAAGTATATAGTGTACGACTGGTATATTTTAAAAATGTGAGGCATCCACAGGATAAATAAACAAATGTATCCTTTTTTATGATACAACAAAACATATTACGTAAATATAAGCTGAAAAGTACGGAAGTTCCTACAGTCGCTGATAATCATTTGCATTTTTTTGCAAGACCAAATACTACTCGGCTACATAGATTTATTATTTAACATTTATTATTTAATATTTTTCGGACCCTTGATGGGAAGTCCCCCTAGTACATTGTCGGCACAGAACGAAATCGCAGCAAAATGTGACGTGGATGTGTGTTGGAAAGTAAGTTGAAATTTAGTTTATTATTAACACATTACTACTACTCTTGTGAGTAGGTAAATAATAAGTAAGTAATGATATATTACATAACATATACATAAACTATCGACCCGTATCGACTTACAAGACACTTTTATCACAGTTCAGTAAAAGAAATAATAAAACATCTCACAGAAATCTCTTTCGTCTCAACATTTTACACAATTTAACCAGGAAGACTAATATTATCATTCGATATTAAAGTATACCGAAACAGTTCGTTTAAAGAAACATATTTATATCAAAATTAAAACAACAATTGCATTTTTGACATTATGACTCTTTTTAGAAGACTGTTCCTGAACCGGGTTATAATGCCCTGTGTTTGTCTGAATCCTGAAACTGGGTGAATTTCTTAACCGATTACTCAGTATGAACACACGTGACTTTATACTGAGTCGCCAGATATTACATTTCCTGTTTCTGACCCCTAAAGGATGACGTCAGGTTGGCGCCATATTTATTCTTATGCAATCAGTGGTCAACTTGTCTACCACCAATTGACGTCAGTAAGGGGCTGATTCACACACATCTGAATAATCACTGCAATGTTCATGTTCTGTAAATAAACTATCAACGAGGAATTATTGGTATTTAGGGCCTAGTTTGTGTTATACAGGAGGTGAAAAAATAAGACGTAAAACCACATTTCATTCATTGTTAAAATCGTGCAACACTCTTAGTTGCCCCCCCCCCCACACACACACAAACACACCACCACCCCACTTGATATTTAATAATATAACCATTCCATTACCAATATACCCCCTCCCCCTCCCACACACACACACACCACTGCCCCAAGACTCAAACGTGTCGTGATGATTCGAAACCCTGGATTTATAATAATGTAACCATTCCATTACCAGCATACCCCCTTACCCCACATAGCCCACAGACACGACACCCTCCTCTATGTATACAAGAAATATGGCGAACTCGGTACTAATGTGGGCACTATTTACATTACTCAAGATTCTGCCTAGTGTTGCACCTGGAGACCTTTTACCCCGCTTTAAACCTTGGGAGTGTAATTAGGCACTCCGAGGGCTCCAGAAAAGAGTTTAACTTTGACGTAAAAGTTAAAGATTCATTATTAGATGGATTGTGTAAAAGATGAAACACTATGGTGACAACCTGTGTCACAGTCTCCCCTAGTCTTGAACTTCACGTTGTGTACTTGTTTTACCCAATAATAAATTAACTATGTTGTTAAATCTATGTTTATATATCTTTACAAGCAGTATATCCAGCTTCACCCGAGGCCCAAATTTTACGGCCTAAAACATTCATGGGTCATGTTCTTCAATTTGATGCCTCATATGTAAAGGCCCGTTCTCACGGTGCGACTTGTAGTAACTATTTGTAGTATCTACGTGCAGTATCTACATGTAGTATCTACATGTAGATTACAAAATCGTATATAAATAAATGAGTTGATACGACTTGGAATCTCGCGATAATCTCGTCTTGTCTTAGCATAATGGCGTCATCAAACGACGACGAGACACTGGCTATTACTGCCCTACATTTAATAAATAAGAACAAAACGAAAAGGTTGTGCGAGGTAAAAATTGACAAAATTCTCTGTCTCAGTTTTGCTGATCGGCTCTTGATAGGTACGCTTCGCGTCCATGTTTACAAACAACAAGGGGAGAGAACTCACAGGGCCATGTTGGTTAACTTGATACAACATAGTGGAGCGCAGCGACGTGTGTGTGAGTAGAGCGCAGCGACGTTAGGGCGCGGCGACGAAGCGTGACGGGTGAACATATACACACACACTTTGATTTTATTTATATAGATATGACATCTGTACTACACCAGATGGTCGGAGATCTTTAACCTGATTTCTGCCCATTAGTATTTAGCGAAACGTGACAACAATAACCCACTTGCAGAAATAAGTGGTGACAGCAACTGCGTCAGAGAGTCAGCCCAAGGAGGTGGAATCTTGCAAAGTATTTAATTAATCCAAATCTATCCTCACCCATTTCTAGGCAACGACTTAATACATTAAGCAGAACACCATTCATAGAACTTAAAGGACCTCAATACCAGTAAAAAAAAATTCTCCCACTACAAGTGAAGCCACATTCTAAACACAGAAAATTATCTTCTTTGATATAGATACCTGCCGTAAATTACTGCCATATTAAAACCTCAGCATAATACATACATATATTAAATAAGGGTTTTTCAATTTTACTCAATCTGATTAAAATACGGATCTATATTCCGTTTCGCTTTTTATACGCCCACATTTTCATGTGGACGTATTATGTCGTCGCCCCTGTCCGTCCGGACGTCCGTCCGTCCACAATTTGTTTGTGGACTCTCTACAGGTCACAATTCTTATCCGATTTTGACGAAATTTGAAATATAGGTTTATCCCCAAAAGATCTCGGTTCCTTTCGATATTGGCATGTATCGGATCAAAACTTCATGGATTATGGCCCCTGATTGTACGAAAAATCACGTTTTTAGCTTGTGGACCCTATAGAGGTCACAATTTTGAGCCGATTTTGATGAAACTTGATATGCATGTTTGTAACCCAAAGATCTTGGTTCCTTTCGATATTTGCGCATATCGGATCGTAACTTCCTGAATTATGGCCCCTGATTATACGCAAAATCGCCTTTTTTTTAGCTTGGAGGTCACAATTATTATTCGATTTAAAAAAACGTTTGATTATATCATCGTTACACCCTAAGGAAGGTTGAATTCGAATTTCGGGAAAATCGGACGAAAATTGCCATACAAAATGGCCGCCGTTTGTACGCGAATACTGTTAAAAAATGGTGTATCAAGGTTGTGGACCCTGTGGAGGTCACAATTTTGATTCGATTTTGATGAAACTTGAAATTCATGGTTATAACCCAAAGATCTTGCTTCCTTTCGATATTTGCGCATATCGGATCGTATCTTCCTGAATTATGGCCCCTGATTATACGCAAAATCGCCTTTTTTTTTAGCTTGGAGGTCACAATTATTATCCGATTTAAAAAAACGTTTGATTATATTACCGTTACACCGTAAGGAAGGTTGAGTTCGAATTTCGGGAAAATCAGACCAAAATTGCGATACAAAATGGCCACCGTTTGTACGCGAATACTGTTAAAAAATGGTATATCAAGGTTGTGGACCATGTAAAGGTCACAATTTTAATTCGAATTTAATGAAACTTGAAATTCATGGTTATAACCCAAAGATCTTGGTTCTTTTCGATATTTGCGCATATCGGATCGTAACTTCCTGAATTATGGCCCCTGGTTATACGCAAAATCCCCCTTTCTTTAGCATGTGGTCCCTCTGGAGGTCACAATTATTATCCAATTTAAAAACATGTTTGATTATATCACCGTTACACTGTAAGGAAGGTTGAGTTCGAATTTCAGGAAAATCGGACCAAAATTGACAGACAAAATGGCCGCCGTTTGTACGCAAATACTGTTAAAAAAATGATATATCATGGTTGTGGACCCTGTATAGGTCACAATTTTAATTCGATTTTGATGAGGAAGGTTGAGTTCTAATTTTGTGAAAATCGTACCAAAATTGCCGGACGAAATGGTCGCCGTTTGTACGCGAATAGTGTAAAAATATGGTATATCATGGTTGTGGACTCTCTACAGGTCACAATTCTTATCCGATTTTGATGAAAAGTCACATTTCTAGGTTGTGTACCGTCACACCATAATCATTGTCGGTTTCGAATTTCATTAATATCAGACTGGAACTGACCAACTAAATGGCTGCTCCCAATACAGTATGAAATACAGGACTTAAAGATGTAGGAAAAATCACTTTCGGTATTGCTTGTTCTCTGTCCATCTCTCGAAAATGTGGGCGTATCCTGCCTGGCAGTGCCAGCCTATCTTTTATACTCTCGATTGCCTGTACTAACATAAAGACATGATGGGATGTAGTGAAAGGTCAGGGGGGTCATATGAGTGGCTGTTGACACTATGACGTAAAACATTTGATTAATCAATTAATCAGCGTTGATGTTTCTAGTGAGATACCCACAGTTCTGTGCTCCGCCCGCTATGAACTCGTCGTGCCAGACCATTTTATTGGCTAATCCCACAGATCAGCCAAAACGCGGGTTATATAACAAAGGCAAGTAAAACGAAATTTGATCACCACCCCCCCACCCCCCCCCCAACCAAAAAAAAAAAAAAAAAAAAAAACCCGAGACGAAACAGGATAAATGATTCTCAATTTCTCGAAGTATACATAGTGTTTTTGATTAAAATCGCCGATGTATCAATTAATATGTCGATTAACCCTCTTCGTGACTGTTCTCAACTGTAAGCTTCGTATGATGCAGTTACCCACGATACGACCGAAATATTGCGTGGATCATGACGAGAACTTAACCCTCATTCTAATCTTATAAATACCAGCAATATTATCGACATTTTGACGAACATGACGCAGTATGACAAAGAATGGTCAGTGAGATTTCCACTTGACTTTTATATAGAGTAGAAAACCAATAGGGAATATAAGTCACCGATGAATGCAATCACTCATTATGAAAATAGCTTGACTCATTGAAGTAACTAAGCTACTTAAGTGCGCATCGGTGAGTAAAACGAATTATATGGTAATGAATGAAAAATATCAAGAAATATGTAGATCACATTTACCGAAATATTCATCTGTGTGGCCTATATGTACTCGATAAGTTGCCCGATCAAAGCTCCACGCTAATTGCTTTGCCAGTTTCAGTGTCACTGGTCGCAGTATAACTACGTGATTTATAGTTGTATGATGTCTTTTAAAAACCAATTATCAAATACTCTTAGTGTCCCGGAATCGGTATAAAATGTCAATCAAGCAATAAATAGGCCAAACATAGACACAAAACGTAAAAGCATTTTGCGACACCTGTGTGAGGTCTTTATACGGTCTATAACAGTACATCATACTTTTCCGTACTAACCATCTTAATAAAAACCGGCATAATCATACCATACAGTGTGCTATACGGGAAATTTTCTAGATATTGACGTTTACGGACCGCTCTTCCTCGGATTCTATTGATTGTTTTTTTTATGTGGTCGCCAACTTGTTCATGGGTGGACTTCGTTTTTTGTCCCATGCTCGACTCAGTGGAGTATAACGAGGGACCCGGAGGGAACATTATCTAATAGGTACCGTGCACACGTTGGGGGTACGTAAAAAAGAATCTTGGTAAGTGAGCCAGCTCTATATATAGTCACTGATTCACTGTGTCCCCGTCCCATTTTATTTATGATCATTACTATATGGTGGTTGGACCTGAACTAAACCCCGTCCCTCGCGCCCTCCTTTCTCTCTCTCTCTCCCCCTCTCTCTCTCTCTCCCTGTCATTGCCCAGATACCAACATGGCAAATTTCGGGGAACTTTCTCTCCCAACATTGGGATCGAACCCCGTACCGCCTGGTTAGTGAGCCGCCAACTTATTCATGGAGCTACCGGGTCGAAACGGTTGATATATAACTTAACCCTAAACATGTAAGGAAGTATACTGAAAGATTAATAAGCATAGTAAATATATATGTCTTATCTCCATATAACATAACACGGCGGCCAATGACCAATAGTATATTCCCCAGCTCATTGATAGCTGGTTAAAGAAAAACAAATTTAAGAGAAGAAAAAAACGCGGAAAAAGAAACTTTTCTAAGAAAATGATAATTAAAATATTTTACTTCTTGTATTCCACCGTGAATGGCATTTTAATTTAAATTGGAGGCAAGATATGTGTGCAAGTTGTGTCACATAAAGATAAAAAAGTGGGTATATCGAATACCTTCACGTTATATTCACATTGCTTTCAAAGATAATGTTTAATCTAAAATTTGAAAAAAATGCTCTTCAATTTACCACCACTTCTTAAAAGAGATAACCCTTGCCATGTTAAAATGTCAGAACAACAAACCTGCTCCAAGTTCAAACTAAGTAAAAATCTGCATTCCTTTTAAACGCGTCCGTATTCTTCTTCGCGGGATGTTTATCCCAGTCGGTGTCGTGCCTCTTTAAGTTCGCCCCCATTCCACACGTAAGCTTGATAAGCTATAAAACGCGTTGACTCCGATGTAAGCCTGTTAAGCGTAGGAGAGAATTGAACAAGTTACTAGAGATCTTAATGAAAAACGTTAAGTGACTTTAGTTGGGGGAGGTAAGAAATGCTCGAAGTCTTGGCTTTACAATAGTTGTACGCCAGCTCATCTTCCATCCGATTCTCAAATTGATTTGATTATTTATAAGTTTATTGATTTCGCCCTTCTCCAAGAACTGGGTAAATGTTCCTGTCCTTTTACATAATTAGTCATCGTATTCATTTGTATGTAATTAATTAATAAACCACGAAAGAAGTAACGGCTAAAAAAAAAGTATGTATCAACGGTTTCTAAACTGAACTATAACTGCGAGTGAGTGGCGTTACATGCACCCATTACAGAAGTTCAAGCTCCGTGTGCTACTGTGTGCAGATTGAGGGATTGTGTCGCTACGAAGGGTAAAAAGATGCTTTAATAAAACGCTCGACTTCTATAGCACAGCGAGGAAAAAGTCTAACAGCGTTAAAGACCGACGACCGAACCAATGCAAAGGTTGATTCTTTGTTTAGTGGCGGGACAAAAGGACTGTGTTGATCGTTGATAAATAGTCGCGAGAATTAAACCTGTTAGGTGTTACAGGCTTCGTGTGTACTATATTATCTTCCGAGTGTTTGACGATTTGTTGTGTTAAATCATCGGGCAGTGACGGTTTTATGAATGAATTGTTTTAAATGACTATGGATTGCGTTCCGTTTATTTCTTAACATGTTGTTGTGAACATTAATCAAGGGGGTTTTATCGGCAATGTTTATCACGTTTTCGATTATTGAACAATTTTAATTGTAACTAAGTGTTATTTTGATACAAGTATAAACTAAAGGAGCTTTTTTTTGGCAATCGAAAGAGATAATAACTTCTAATCTAGGGTGGTTATTTCAATGATATAACATTGGGTTAACAATGAAGGCACACACACAATATTGACATTTTGGATATACAACGTGTGTAGAAGAAGTAATATTCGTCTGCTACGAGGTCTTGTGGACGCCGAAGATTTTGAAGCGTAAGAGTGAGTCGTTTGGGGTCAGGTGAGATGTTTTTTTGTAGCTATTATGTTATTTTTTTTAAAAACGTGTCTGTGTTGTAACATAAAGACCATTAATGGTGGTCTCCCCCCATTATGAGCGTCGAAGTTTTATAGTATTCTTCGTGGCTATTGTATTATGAGGGGTGACATCTCAATTAAACCGTCGGTCTGCTAGAAGTAAGCTGATGTATTATGCTTTACATTCAAGCTGATATTTATTTAAAGTGCAAACCACACGGTGTCGTGCACATAGCAGGTTATGTTTATCCCTTTAAAATAGTTTTACATTATTCTTCGTGGGTTTCATACGAGTAGTGACGTTTCCATTGAACCACCGACGTCCTTTAAAAGACGAATATATCATGGTTTTACATTTAAGCAAATATGTAAATTATGTGTATTCTTTTAGAACATCTGATACCACGTCTTTTTAAGGGTTTCATATACATTTGTAACTAATCGCCAATAGATGTCTCACTATTTGTTTGTTTGTTGACAATATTGATAGCGCGAGAAATATCACGGTATAGTCGAATCGGCTGTCGTGTGGAATACAGAATATGTCTTCTCAATGTAGAACACCAGATACCACTTTTATTATTTAGTATATTCATATAGCTACATAGCAACAGTGATACAGATATAATACAATCTGTTTACAATCGTGTCAAGTGTTTTGGTGAGTTTAGATCACTTCCCTCGAGATTTTACACTGTACAGACTACATGTTTTCCCATTGTCAGAAATGCAGGACGTAGACCCGGTGTTCTAGCCTGGTTTCCCCGTGTCAGTTATGGCGAGGAAAGTCGCATAGTTTTTCAAATGGGGCGTAAAGGAAGTTAGAATTTGAGAAAGAAAGACTGAAACGATGCTGTGGTCTACAATGTGCTATGAGGGACATTTAGCCTACACAGCGACACTACACCTTACTCTTAATTCGAATTCCAACTGTCTTTTATGTGCACGTCGGTGACTAAGCGAGTAAGGCGCTAGTTCGCTAGTCTGGAGGTCAAGGATGCGATCCTGGTGTTGACCGAGAAAGATTATCGGGATTTTCCGGCGTGGTTTCCGCTTCTCAGTGATGCAAGACGGAACAGTCTTGTCGTTCGGATGTAACTAAAACCGAGGTCCCGGGTATACAGTGACGTGCACGTAAAAGACCCCGTTCAGTTAGAACTCGACGTAAGAGTAGGTCGTAGTTCAAAATTACCCTCATTGTATGATGTGATGCATATGTCCGTCCTCATCAGAGTAGAACGGTTGGACTTTAAAATCCATTTCATTTATGTGCACACCAGCATAAATAGTGGACTTCGTTTTTTCGTCCTATCCGAACAACCACACGCTGTTCATTGTCATGTCCAATTTCACATTATTGACTTTGGCGGCCAACAGAACATCCTGATTGAACGCCCCCCCCCCCGGTTGCACCCACAGAGCTACCGCTGATCCCAATGGCATTACATTTGTAAATATATTGAACAATAGAAGTATCGAATACTTAACGCGTGCGCGTTTGATGATAATGTCTGTCATTGAATCAAGTGACATGATTTCGATTCTCCGCTTGTACGTGTCAAGCAGTAGGATCGCCTGTCCAACCTCGTGTGTTTTCCCCGGGTCCTCATGTTTCCTCCCACTGCTAAAGACTTCTACATGTCAGCGATTTATTGAAATAAAATTGAACCATATGTTAGACTCTAGTTTGTGTAAGGTTGATGTTAAGCCTTATTTCTTACTCTTTGTGTACTCATTTTCTTTCCTAATACTCGCTGACAACTTTTACCCCCTCCAATAAAACGTCAGATAGTATTCTTTATTTAGTATAATTTATATAATAGTCTGACGTTGGCCTTTTTCATAATTTATTATACTTTGACTGATACGGTTTTCAAATTATACATTAAAATTGACGAGCTTGAAAATAATATTTGTTTCGTATAGCTACTAAACACGCACCATTGTTGAGTCGCTGTTCTGGCTGTTGCTAGAAGAATAATGTTGTTATTGTATAATATGTTTAAGAAATCCGATATTTTGCTGGGAAACGAATCTATTTGACGTCAAGCGAACCCGGGTTTTGTTGTGTTTATGATTTGTTGTGTTTTGCGAAGTTAGGGGTAGGTGGCCACACCGTAGTTTTAATACTGCCGGCTGATGTCATGTAACGACGGTAAGAAAAGTATCGCTTTTGTTAGCGGGACGGTCCCGAGTTGTAACAGGATGGAGAAAATATAAAAATGGAATTAAGTATTTTAAAAGTCTGTATACACTGACGGAAAATTTCAGATCAAAATATGACAGAGAGAGAGAGAGAGAGAGAGTTTTAAGGACCACGGTGACTAAATGAGTAGGACGCCGACGGAGGGTCTTACTAGGACAGCTGTCAAGTCGTTCGGTGAGACGAAAAAGTGAGGTCCTGTGAGAGAGAGAGAAACAGAGGGAGTGAGAGAGAGAGAGAGAGAGAGAGAGGGTTTAACGTCCAATTGATAAAAACTAGGTCATTTCGAGACTAACAAATGGTTAGATTTTATTTCAATAATTTGCTTGATAGGGTTGGGGCCTTTCGCAGTGGGAGGAAACCGGGGGATCCGGAGAAACAGAACAAACAATAAGCCCTACATTCTTTAACAGTTTTAAGGACCACGGTGACTAAGTGAGTAAGAAGCCGACTCGCTAGTCTGAAGGTGTTGGCAGAGACGGAGGATCTTACTAGGACAGCTGTCAAGTCGTTCGGGTGAGACGAAAAAGCGAGGTCCCGTGTGCACATTGGCGTTTACATTGAAGATTCTTTAGCAATTGGAATTCGATATAAGAGTAGACCGTAGCGTCGCTGTCCGGACAAAATTCTCCTCAGAGCACACTATATGGATATGGCCGTCTTCATTAGCCAAGTCGAAACAGATCAATAGAACTTTAAACTCGACTGTACTTCATTTTTTTTAACAGTTGTAAGCATTACAACGTGTCAGTGGTTGTTCTTTAAAGCACACGTCTCCAACATAGTTTATGTTGAGTGAACGTTATAGTCCCACATTTAATTTGTGTGGCAAATGTGACCCATTGTCTGATGCCATTCGATAGCCAAATGAATCAACTTAAAGCTGAACTCCGGTTACAAAAATACTGAAATAATGTAATAAAAAAAAAGTTAACGCCCGCAAGCCGCCATACTTGTTTCCAATTTGTGAAATAAGTATGGCGGACATGGAGGCTTATGACCTGGAAAGGTTAGCCGATCTCACTTCCAGTTTGTTTCTCGTCAGCTAGTTATACACATCCGGCTTTATTCTCTTCACACGGTTCACTGATTACTGTATTTCCCCCCAACAGTATACCAAATTATTGAAGATTGAACATGTCTGATCAGGTAGGCCTGTAAATAATTATATGAACTGCGTCTACTACAATATAGCCTAAGCTTTACTCCAAAGCAAAAGATGCAACCAGATGTCTTACCCAACCTGTTTTTCAACCAAAACAAATCACATATACAAACTATTAGTATTGCATTCTTCGTGTGTCCATGTTGAATAGTGTTCATGAAAACGACCAAGGGACATGACTACATGTTTGGGACGGCTCTCATTGGGGAGTGTTTGACATTGCTAAATTGATTGATGTTATGGTTTTTTTCTCCATTTTACCAACGTGTAAGAAATTGATATTGTAGTAGACGCAGTTCATATAATTATTTACAGTCTTACCTGATCAGACATGTTCAATCTTCAATAATTTGGTATACTGTTGGGGGGAAATACAGTAATCAGTGAACCGTGTGAAGAGAATAAAGCCGGATGTGTATAGCTAGCTGGCGAGAAACAAACTGGAAGTGAGATCGGCTAACCTTTCCAGGTCATAAGCCTCCGTGTCCGCCATACTTATTTCACAAGTTGGAAACAAGTATGGCGGCTTGCGGGCGTTAACTTTTTTTTTTATTACATTATTTCGGTATTTTTGTAACCGGAGTTCAGCTTTAAAGAAAGTTAATCTAACATGGGAGCCGCGGTGACTCAGCGATAAAAATGTTTGCTCGCTGAGAATTAGGTTCAGGACCCGATAGCGGTGTTGAATGAGAAAGTTGCCAGGGAGACGTTATACTAATTTCATTCATTCATGCATTCGTTAAATGACGATATTGGTGTCAGTCGTTATCACAATAAACACGTTCCAAATATAATTTTAACACAGAGACCATTGCTACGATAGATGCGTTATGAAGATTTCAAGAAAGGGAAGTGACGAGTGATAACAGTCACACGGTCGAGTTTCTGCTCACTAATAATTCTTTGGAAGACCAAAAGTTGTTTTGTAAAGCGAAATATAATTTTAACACAGAGACCATTGCTACGATAGATGCGTTATGAAGATTTCAAGAAAGGGAAGTGACGAGTGATAACAGTCACACAGTCGAGTTTCTGCTCACTAATAATTCTTTGGAAGACCAAAAGTTGTTTTGTAAAGCGTAATATAATTTTAACACAGAGACCATTGATACGATAGATGCGTTATGAAGATTTCAAGAAAGGGAAGTGGGGGAGTTACACAGTCGAATTTCTGCTCACTAATAATTCTTTGGAAGACCAAAAGTTGTTTTGTAAAAGGTAATTAAATGTCACTAAACGAAAAAAATAGAAATAGCCATCAACATGTGCGAAATTCATTTTTATCATTTTTGTTTCTTTGTAAAATTCGTTTTTTTGGGGGGCACATTTCGTCTTCATAGGCAGTTTGAAGAATTTATAAAAGAATTAGTTATTATCCAACCACTAAAATACTGCACTGGTTATTATCCAGCCACTAAAATACTGCACTGGTTACAAGATATCGCTCTTCCAATTCAAGGCCGCCATGTTGAATCATATCTACGTCATTTCGCAATTTGAGTATGATGTTGTCTGACGTAATGTATCATTGAACCAAACTGCATTGGTTTTCTTTCGAAATTTGTTGTGAATAAAACGTCATCCCTTTCCGTATAATATTGTTTCCTGGCAAACTTTATTTTTCCCCAATTTTGTTCTGATGGACAGTAAAATAACAAAAATAAATTTCACAAAAATCGTTATGCGTTAAATGATTTCATGGACAGATTTTGAAGAAAATCTAAAATATTTATCTGATCGACCAATACAACCCTTAGAAATATGAAAAAAATTCAATAAAGGGCAGACTGTCCTTGAAGGGGTTTCACAACAACGGCTTCTTTTTTCTGGTTATATAATAGAATAGAGTATAATAGAGGCATACGAAATGATAATAGTGATGGGGGATAAGAGGTCTGGGTTTATGTTAAACGAATTTTCGTTCAAAAAGGGTTTCATTGTTTGAATATGACATAGGCCGACACAGCGGGGCTTGACAGGAAAAAAACAAGTCTGCCCCTTTCTTTGATTTCTTTAAAGTACACGAAGGCCACGGTGGTCCTGTGTTGATAATCTCGGCATCGTTATGACCGACTTACTTCGAAGTTCGAAATAAATACTCTCAACAGACCATACACGCAGGAAAATTACACAAGAAAAGGTAGCCACGAAAGACAATGCAGTCATACACATTAAGCCGGTCAGGTTAGCCGATGTCCTCTCACCGTTCCCATCCGCCTCTATGCATGATGTTAATTATTGTGATTTCCAATAGGCCTATTTATTATAGTCCAAACGTGCACTTAACACAAATTAGGTTATTTCGAGACTAACATGGTTCAATTTTATTTCAGTAATTCGCGTATGCAAGTCACGCACAACCGGGGAATCGAAACCACGCTAGTTGACTCAATGACATACCTTATGCACGTGCTAATCATTCGGCCATCCAACCTCACGACTACGGAAGCGACTTGTTAGCATTTAAACTCCCCAAACGCGAAGTGATAACGGGTGTTCTAGACAGTAATCATTCCCCACTTTCTTAGCGGCAACGGTAAATGTTGATCAGACGTGTAAATATCCATGGCAGTAAGTTAATCTTAATATGACACTTTGAAGGCCTTTGTCCGGACAAAATTCTCAAAAGACAAATAGGGTAGGGTAGGGTTGACTTGGTTTTTTTTTGCTCCGGAGTTAGCTAGGTCTATTTGTTAAGACCAAGTCAATTTTCGACAAGGTTAGAGCAAGTAATCACAGATTGTAGGTAAGGGTTAGGGCTATGTCCGGGGTAAGTTTTGGGGTTAGGATTGTGATTGGCGCTAGCCCTGTTAACATCTCATGACGTTTGACGAAACATATAAGTTGGCGTTATCAAATAGATCTCACCCCTCCGCCCCGATCCCACCACTTCTTGCTGGCCTTTGATATCAATAATCGACCTCCCCCGCGTTTATAAAGAAAGATTTATAAGACAGTTTATTGGCCTTAAATAAATGGCATTGTTGTTATCGTAAGTGATTAATATCGATAGAAAATAGGTTATCACAGTAAGACGACAGTTGGTTTCCGCTATAGATAATCAAATATAATCCCTCCACACACCTGTTGGGATTAAGCTATCTTTTTACCTGTCTACGACCTTTACATGTTGTACCTTAGTAGGATATGACAAACAGGTCCATAATAATATTACCTGTATCTAAGTGTTTGTGTGTGTGGTGGGTAAGTGGTTAATAAGTAACATTGTTAATATGAAAAAGAACTGTGGGATAGGTGTGGAGAAAGAGAGAGAGAGAAATGGGTTTTAACGTCCACTCAACACAAACTAGGTCATTTTGGGACTAACATGTGGTTTAATTTTATTTCAATAATTCGTTTGCGCGTAGGGGTCTTTAGCAGTGGGAGGAAACCGGAGGGCCCGGAGGAAACCCACGAGGTTGAGAAGGCGCCCCTATCTCCATGCCACATACGCTCATACCAGGGCTCGAAACCACAGCCGCAAGCCAGAGGTGACCGGCCAGCTAGAGGTCGAAGCGCGGGACTCTAGTCCACTAGGCCACCCCCCCCCCGCCCCGGGATAGGTGTGGAATAATGAATAGGCCGTTTAATACATAATTCAGATCCAATGGATTTAAACAGAATGTTTTGGATAATTTTGTAAGAAACTTTAATCCTAACTGGATTTTTTAGACCCTTGACACCTCTTCTTGTCCAATTTTTTTGAAGTCCTATTTTAAAAACAAATTTACAGGGCAACGCGCTTTTATTACTATTTTCATTGTACTGTACAATCTAAAATCAATAATGAAATATATCAAGACAGTCAATTATTTGTACGACTCCTAAATTGAAAGACAGTGTATTATCTAAGCATATTTTCAAACAATTTGATTTGAAAAATTGTACCTGTGCGGCCAATCCAAGGTAGATATAACCTTAGCAATTGCCATAACGTTCATCGAATTCAAATAATTGTGTTTGTTGTTTTGAATCTTCAATATGCACGTTCCATCCGAACGCTAGATCAAGTTCCCTGCCCTGTCCAGGTCAACATCACCAGGACCAAACCCAGGAGCTCCTGTTTAGTCAACCAGCGTCCTTCGTTTATAAAAGATATCTTTTAAAAAAACATAGCGTAGTTTTAGCCTACATTGGACATAAATCTTGATGTCACTGTTTACCCTATCGCCAATAAGCACTACATTGAACGTGAGCCGTATCGGCACAGTCCTACTATTTACTGGACCACCGACTTCCCCATCTTATCATCATGGGTGAATTACACGTTACAGTAATGGTTGTGCTGACAAGCATGCAGTTAACACATAAATTAACCCGACATGATTTTAGCGTGTTTAGCATCAATATGATTGAATTACATGCTGCAATAATGGAATGGATTTATTACTAGTTTTTATTTCTTTAATGGGTTTGGTTGTTAACGGGTTGTTTGTTGTATTTTTTGTACCACTGACCTTTCTACTGAGATTATTGGAAAGCGTAAAATCAATATCAGTACACGAGAGTTGACTTTGAAATTGCATGTAGTACAAGGTTATGTGGCCAACGTGTTGATTGTTTATATGTGGTAGTTCTAGTGGTGCAGTCAACGAACTGAACACTGAAGTACTATTACTACTACCACTATATAACTATGTCCAGGATCATCCTTGCAAATCCAGGGTCATACTATAGTTATATCATCCTCGGTATCCCAAGTGGTCTTATTCCTATCTACTCCACTAACCCCTGGGTTCCTCAATGGGGGAGAAACTTATTCAGATTTTCTGCCCTTGACAAGTGTGCTATTTTTTTTTATCGATCAATCAGAGAAATCGTTGATTACAAAGGGATTGACATAAAACACCTTTACGCTTCTTTTATATTAAATTACTTTCAAATTTTCTTATAAGTGAGCGAACAAGTCGTCAGATTGTTGTGATCGTAAACAATGGGCTAAGACTGGTTTGTAAACTGTTTTTGGATTGGTTCTTAGAATCAGTGTATCATAAGGCCTGTCAATGAGTCAATTACTGGAGTGTTTTCGATTTTCCTGTTGTACGTCACTGGGTACTGAGTCAAACCGGGTAACGGGTCAAATTGGGTAACGATTCAAACCGTCACATCGGGATTAATTAAGTAATCATTAGTGCCACAGTGTTTACTTAGTAAAGTTGTGGGTGTTATTAGAAGAAAATTGGTCCGGAAATACGTCCGGTGGGGCCAGATAGGAGTAAAAAATGGGACGTAATTTAACGAAAGCCATTCGTAAATCCAGAAATTAAAAGAAATAATTCCTTCAGAACACTACCAAGGGTGTCCTCCCATTAGCCATGCGGCCCACGGGTCATACCAGTTAACATAACGTATGATATGATGGACTAACAGACTTTTTAATACTCGCTAATTAATTGGTATGATCCAAGACACATAAAAACAGATCTTCACAATAATCTTTAATATGTAGATGATCATTAGCATAGTATACATACTACATATATATACAAATAGTTCTCGTTCATTCGTTGCTGGAGTTTTACGTCCACTTCCATCAACGGTGATATCTTAGACAAGATAGTTATCGTCATCAATGAATGACCTTTACATAGTTCTCATCATCAACGACCTTTAATTAGTTCTCATCATCAACGACCTTTTAACTAAATAAAGTAATTTTAGGTTAACACAAATCTTCATTTATACAGGTTTACATATTAATATTTAAAGTTGGTAATTTCAGCGAGCAACATACTGTAGATTGGTGATGAATTGAAATGGGGTTTAACGTCCTATTGTTCTGCTTTTAAACTGGGCTAATGAACACGGACATATGCCATACAGTGTGCTATGATTTAAATTTTGCCCGGGCAGCGGCGCTACGGCCTACTGCCAAGGGAGCTTTTACGCGCATATCTGGATGGACTTTCTCGGCCAATGCAGGGATCGAACACCCGACCTCAAGATTAACGAGCCAGTGTCTTAACCACTTAGCCAAGATGATCTCGAGACTGATTCCATAATAGCTGGTTAAATTGAATGGAAACGGAAATGAACGGTTATTCCTATCAGATATTCAACTTTCCCAATACTGTAGTTTACAAATGCTTCATATTGAAATATACATTATGCAAGTAGTAAATCTACATACTGTGGATCTTCATGTAGGTCTAAAATGTTATCTAAAGTATTAGGCATGAATTAACTTACCAAGGCCATAATCAACTTTCGGCGAGACTTTGTTTATTATGGAAGCAATGGTACTTGCCTATAATTGCACCGCTAATATCTAGACTCAGACTGAAGTAATGTGACTAAAATTTTCAGCATTTTCTCTTTCCATTATTTATTTTTCAACAAGAACTGTCAGCCCTTTATCTAATCTTGTCTAATGCCGCTTTTAACGTTTCCTCGTAGCGCCAGGGAGGGTAAGCTTACTCTTCTAGACACCTGTTACCACAGTTTGTTGTGTATTTTGTACACGATGAACAGTCCATTTGCTGATTACACTATTTTGCCTATAACGTTTTTAGGACTTCGAATTCTGTCTAATGGTTTGGATTGTTCGTACTTGGTTTTATTTTATTTATTAACACTACATGACGTGTGTGCGTCATTATTATCCCAGTTGTGCAGTAAGGAGTTAAACCCCATTTTATTTCCTATTCTTGTACTTCTCATGAGATCGTGACTTTTTCTAGGAATTACAAACTATTAAAAACTATTTTACAGTGAAGTTAAGTTTATTGGTTAAGTTAAATGAATTACGACGAGTGATAAATAATGACACTGGTCTTGATATTGCGACACTCCTCGGATCAATAAAATGATGACATAAGAAAATCCAATCACACGTACACTGTAAAACAGTCATTCTTGTAATAAATCGTTCAAGCAGGGAGGACTGAAATACGACAAGACAACATACAATATGTAAGTTCACCAATATGTAAGTAAGTAAAGCCTGTTTCGTATGGAATGGGGTTGTGTTGTCATTTGCGAGGCACACGTATACTAATTGTTGGACCAGAAACTGGCCAAAAGCGCTACTCGCATTGTTCTTATTGTGGCGAAAGCCGGGTTTCAACTTTGGGCAATTGCGCATCGATAGTTTATATTATGGCGGCAAAGTAATCGCGTTCGATTCCTGGTCCATAGAGTACTATTGCGCTTTAGGGAAATACTATTCGATCGTTTTTATATGGCCTTTTAGCCATTATTTAAAGTCGCATGTTTAAAATATGTTTAATAGCACATGAAATCTACAAGGAATAATCATGTAAATCAATGTTGTTAGTTGATTTTTGCCAATTTAATGCAGCTGAAAGAAAACAGGTGACGTAATTATTTAATTGAAGTTCAAGAATGGTTCCTATGATTGTATAATAGTGAATTGACAACCTATTTAGCAATATAATAATATATAGAATTAACTCTTTTTTTTATTTTCTTAAACATTTTCCATGACTATCGCTTTAAACTCAATATTGAACCATTTATTTTTGCATTTTGGGACTTACGTTTAGGTTTTTACAAATTCACAATAAAAACCTAAACCATAAGGTTAATAAGGAAACTCCACTTAACATTAATATTAACTTTTCTGAAGAATATTATGAAAAAATATCTACCAAAATAACCGTTTTTATACGCCCACATTTTCATGTGGACGTATATTGTCGTCGCCCCTGTTCGTCCGTCCGTCCGGACGTCCGTCCGTCCGTCCACAATTGTTTGTGAACAGTCTACAGGTCACAATTTTTATCCGATTTCAATGAAACTTGAAATATAGGTTTATCACCCTAAGATCTCGGTTCCTTTCGATATTGGCATGTATCGGACCGTAACTTCATGGGTTATGGCCCCTGATTGTACGAAAAATGACGTTTTTTAGCTTGTGAACAGTGTAGAGGTCACAATTTTGAACCGATTTGGATGAAACTTGAAATGCATGTTTATAAACCAAAGATCTTGGTTCCTTTCGATATTTGCGCCAATTGGATCGTAACTTCCTGAATTATGGCCCCTGATTGTCCGAAAAATCGCCCATTTTAGCTTGTGGTCCCTCTGGAGGTCAAAATTGTTATCCGATTTAAAAAACCGTTTGATTATATCACCGTGCCATGGTTATGAAGGTTGAGTTCGAATTTCGTGAAAATCGGACCAAAATTGACGGACAAAATGGCCGCCATTTGTACACGAATAGTGTGAAAATATGTTATATCAAGGTTGTGAACAGTGTAGAGGTCACAATTTTGAACTGATTTGGATGAAACTTGACATGCATGTTTATAACCCAAAGATCTTGGTTCCTTTCGATATTTGCGCCAATCAGATCGTAACTTCCTGAAATATGGCCCCTGATTGTCCGAAAAATCGCCCATTTTAGCTTGTGGTCCCTCTGGAGGTCAAAATTGTTATCCGATTTAAAAAAACCGTTTGATTATATCACCGTGCCATGGTTATGAAGGTTGAGTTTCAATTTCGTGAAAATCGGTCCGAAATTGACGGACAAAATGGCCGCCATTTGTACGCGAATAGTGTGAAAATATGTTATATCAAGGTTGTGAACAGTGTAGAGGTCACAATTTTGAACCGATTTGGATGAAACTTGACATGCATGTTTATAACCTAAAGATCTTGATTCCTTTCGATATTTGCGCCAATCGGATCGTAACTTCCTGAATTATGGCCCCTGATTGTCCGCAAAATCGCCCTTTTTAGCTTGTGGTCCCTCTGGAGGTCAAAATTGTTATCCGATTTAAAAAAACGTTTGATTATATCACCGTTTCATGGTTATGAAGGTTGAGTTCGAATTTCGTGAAAATCGGACCAAAATTGACGGACAAAATGGCCGCCATTTGTACGCGAATAGTGTGAAAATATGTTATATCAAGGTTGTGGACCTTATAGAGGTCACAATTTTGAACCGATTTGGATGAAACTTGACATGTATGTTTATAACCGAAAGATCTTGGTTCCTTTCGATATTTGCGCCCATCGGGTCATTACTTCGTGAATTATGTCCCCTGATTGTACGAAAAATCACCCTTTTTAGCTTGTTGTGCCTCTGGAGGTCACAATTATTATCTGATTTAAAAAAAAACAGGTTTGATTATAAAAACCAAACAAATTCTAATGATTTTCTGATAATTCCTTAATATGTGACAACTCTTGTTGACTGCCCGGACGATTTGGCTGCTGTGTGGGCGTATGTTTCGTTGCCTGGCAACCTATTTTTAAATAATACCGTGCTCTTTCTGAACTATAGCATAATAACCCCCTGGTGTCAGTGGAGGAATGCTAGGTGGCAAGGCAAATTATCATTATTCAAATCACTACAAGTGTACAAAATTCGAGATAATCATACTTTTACAAGCATTTTACTCATAAAAATAATTCTATACATATCTGAATAATTAATCAGTTACCATCAAAGATGTTTTCTTAATTAAGTGTTTTCTCCTAAAAGCTTTGGCTGCGGGGTAGCGTCTTTATATGAACACACCAAACACACGTAAATGCCTAGCTGTCTAAAGATGACAAATTTTGGCTCTTTCAGATTGGTCAAATCGAGATCTTTGCTATTATTTATATATCGAAAATTTTAATTTTAATGACATTATTGAACCTCGATCTCCTTAGTGTCTCCATTCATTTATCCACTACCAGATCACCATCTTAGTAGCGGAGTCAGTAATATCATCATCCGTCATCGTCAATGTCGTCGGCATTGTCATAAATATCATCATCATCATCATGTGCTTTCTAATTACCCCCACCCACCATTTGCTTCACGCTCGTGTCTTTTAATGCTATATCCCCCACTGTCGTGCGATGCGTTCGGATAGGTTTGTCCCAATTGAGTCCACGAACTGGTTTGTGTAGATACGTTCGGGGACTTTTCGATACGATCAACGCGATTGCTACAACTGATCACAATTTATGATAAGACCTGGTAGGATCATGACGATTACTCCATAATAAAAACCACGATTTCAGTCGTAGCGGAAATCGTGATAGTGGGTCCTAGTATAAAATAGGAGCCACTTTGATTTGGTGAGTACGCTACGTAGGATCCTGAGGCCGATCCATGTTTGGTTGAAAAAATTCCTCGATATTTTCAAGCCTGCTTTCTCTCGTCAGCATTGCAGAAAAAAAGATTAGGCTAGGACGAGCGTCTAGTCGTTAGGATTGGACAAAAAACCCCGAGGCTCTATTACCCTGGTTGACGAAGAAAGGTAACACGTAAAACCCAATTCCATGATGGGAAGTAAAGTATCTGCAATTATTTCTGTCTGACTCCACCTGTTTACTTGGTTACCTGTGTGATAAGTTAAGTTTAAAAAGGGCCGAGGTGAGTAACACGAGCAATTATTTGATGAGATAGTAGAGGTATTTTATGGGCTTATGATGTAATCTTCCCACTCCTCACTCAATCTGTAATATATTACAGCAATACTTCTCTTCTCTACTTATATATATTTTGATGCAGGTTAGATTGGGAGGGTACGGATACATAATCTGTGAAATGAATTAAATTAAAAAGGAATGAAATGAAATGAGGTTTAACGTCCTACTGTTCTGTTCCGACCTAGTCTTATGAAGACGGGCATAGGCCATACAGTGTAATATGAGGGAACTTTTGCCAGGGCAGCGGCACTATGGCTTGCTCTTACGTCGAATTCCAACTATCAAGGGACCTTGGTTTTCGTACCATTCGAATGCAGGGATCGAACACCCGACCATCAGACTAACGAACCAGCATCTTACCCACTTAGCCATCATAACCTCCTAAAATGAAAAGTGATTTAACTTTCTAGTATTCTTCACCGACTGGGCTAATAAAAACGATCATACACCATGCAGTGTGTTGTCGGGGTATTTTGTCCGCACAGAGATCCTATGGCCTATCCTTATTTCGAATTACTGTCAATTCGATTACGTGCACGCAGCTTTGTACACGGTAACTCGACTTTTCCTCTCATCCGACCCAGGGCCGTATCTAGCGGGGGTGGGGGTGGGGTACATTGCACCCTCAGAAATATAAGGCGCCCCCATAATACACTTGATTCTGATTACAGTCATACTCTTAAGGCACTGATCGGTCAGTCGGTTTTAAGAGCGCTCACTCGCCAATGGATTCGTTTACCTTGGTCCAAGCTTTCTTATATCACTTATGTGGAGGCTATGGGGCGCCCCCAGAGGTGTGGGTCCTTGGGGTGAGGGAGAACAGGAGGGAATATCCCCTAAAAATTCTGCCGCCCCTGAAATATAGCGCCCCTGAAAAAAAAATCGGGCATGTAAGATACAAAATGGACTCTTAGATATCACCTGAGTGGCCGAAAAACGGGTTTCCGGCAGCATTATTTTTCAAACTTTTCGCTCCCATAGGCGAAATGACCCTCCTATCACGCCTTTCTGGATATGCGCCTGTGCCAACTCATGTGCGCCCCACCACTCTGCTACAACCCCACTTTTAAGGTCCTACAAACGTCCCTTATCCGACCGACTAGACACTGTCCTTGCCAAGCACTCTGCCCTGCACTTCTGACAAGTGGTAACCTCGCCGGAAAAACCGAACTCACAGCGCCACTCCATGAACCGGGGACTAACGCCCCACTTTGCCGCACCTGCAGCTGGGATAATTACATGAACAGGCGTAATCCCCACTTCATTCAGTGCTGGATCAGCCATGAACCAAAACTAAGCCCGTGCTTGGATCATCGTGGTTAGGGGATGCGGGCGACACCACAGAATGTCTGATTTTTTTTATCTCAAAATTTAAAAAATTAAAAAGTTAATTAAGAAAATTCAATTAGTTTTTCATGGTTCTTATCTTTTCATATTACTTGCTTTGTCCCGATTAATAATGACGTGTATAAAATCCCAGAAATACTCCAATCACGTGCTTCGTGGTTTATTATTGTTTATATTTTGAATTGCATTATGTAGGCAACAAAATTGTTAAAGTGCTTAGGGCTTCCGTGGGCCTTAATCTGGTTCTGCCTTGATTACTATTTCTAGAACACCTGATATCACTTCTTAACAATCTTGAAGAGAGGTTCAATAATTTGTTCCGCTTTTGTATTTAAACAGCGTTGTTTGATACTCAGTTGACATAGGCAGTGCGCGCTTCACATTTCGAAACAACTATTATGACGTTTCTTTGGGAACCACCATGTTATGTCATTACACTAATTTTACTATTTAGGGACCGGGGTCCTGTTTCATGAAATTTTAACTAAGTTAAAATCCAAATTTTATTAATTTGATTGGGTAATAATAAGATTGATTTTAGGGCTTAGCCAATAAAAATTGGAGTATCTGCTAAAAACAGGATTTTATCTTAGTTTTATCCAGGTGATTTCGAGTCGAAAATAAAGTATTAGTTTTAATGGGTTTTTTTTTTAGAAGTGACAGCAAACGTGTGTGTACGGTCAGGCGATCTTACTTATTTGCACATATAAACATGGGCTTTAATTCATGACTTGTATTGTATTGGTACCTGTACGTCCCCGGTCTACCTTTAATAAAATCGTATGATCGTGTGAGAGTTACAGAAGTTCATGTTAGAGTATGTAAAGCGTTACTGTAGATTGTAGATAATAACCATTCCAACCATTCCTGATTACACGGTGGTTTAACTGTTATATAAATAGACAACCTTCTACTAAACATTGTGTTAACATTTATCTCTTACCTATTCACATTATACTCACGTTCATGTGCATCGTCGTAAATCAGGTACCACTGTCTAATAGTTTCATTATACCTTCACCGTCTATTTATCTTAATCTTATAACATTACACAAACTGCTATCAAACTAGCAGCATTTCTAACTATACGTTTTAATCAACTTTATCATGAATGTGGAGAGATATCTGTAAGCCATTGGTGATGTCGTGGGATCATTTTGACACCTTTGGTTACTGATAATTGTACTCTTATGAGACACAATACATTCAAAGAATTGCTAAAAGAAGAAAGGGTTTTTATTTTTTTTTTATTTTATCTCACATTTATATTCACATTATGATATTTTATCAGATCATAATCGTGTGAGTTTGTCGATACCATATACCATGATGACAAGTTAGAAATTAGGAAAACCATACAGATAATTACAACTTCGGAAGAACCTACTTAAATAGTATAAGCGTGAGAAATGTCCATTTTCAAATACAGCCTTATATCCCAGAATAAATAAGTATGTCAGAGCATGCTCATTTTATAACAATTTCTTAACTCATGGTCAAATGTTAGCATTGCAATTGCTAAAACAGATATATTATGTAACTCGATTATGGCATTCAAAGTGGTTCCCACACGTCAAACGTGCCATTCCTGTTATCATAACTATAATATTGTAGAATATTTTGTATTCTGACTGCAGAAGAAATAAACACTTAAAAGATCCTATAACAATGGACAAATTTCAGGGTGAAACACTTTTTCTTAACTTAACCAATAAAAATGAAATTATAATGTTTCTCTATCATTGATATGACAGTCGGTTTAACAGTTGGTTGATAAACTAGTGTGTAAATCAACAATGGGGGTTTATATGTACTTTACGTCACGCCTGCTCTGTTCTTATCATATAGCTTCGAACATTTTACGTAAACCACAAACTGATAACACGATAAGTAGTTAAAGAGGCAATACGGTAAGGTGTTTTACCTCATCCTTCTTATATCGTTTTCCGTTTTATTGGTGCATAAATGTAGAACGTTAACCCCAATTTCATTCATATACCGTTTCCACTGACAACTGCAGAAGACTGTTATAAACAACAATGCTGCTGATGGTTTTATGTCTTGGTTACCTTTCAACCTTTCATTATTATCAGTATTGTCGTTGCCCCTGGAGGTGGGGGATGGTTAGCACGTGCGCGTTGTATCATAAAGCCTGTCATTGAGTCAACTGGCGTGGTTTCGTCTGGCCAACCTCGTTGCTTTTCTCCGGGTCCTCTGATTTCCTCCCACTGCTAAAGATCCCTACGCGCAAGCAAAGTATTGAAATAAAATTAAAACCATGTTAGTCCCGAAATGACCTAGTTTGTGTCGAGTGGACGTCAAACACCCCCATCTCTCCCTCTCTCTCGTTATCCCTGGTTGTTTTGTGTCCGTCCGCCAGTCGTCGTACACAGTTATTTATAGATATTTTATGGACAGTATTTATCATCTGAACTAATTAAAATGTAAATATCTTGTTTACATTATATAGTAAGACGAACATTTCAGCGACTCTGATAAATCCAGAAGTTCTTGAACTTGCTCACTTTGTAAAACATTATGTAATTTCTGGCGACAATATTTATAGCCCGAGTGCCTTGAAATTATGCATTATTCAAATTAGTGAAACGAAGAAGCCTATTAAACTTGGCGAATTCCCGAACACCCGAGGAAATGTTTGGTACTAACAAGCAGCTTATTCTTGTGGAAATGCCACGTCCGGATTCTTTCTCTTAAGGCAGTTTCAAGCCGCTTCCGGGTTCGGTAACCCTCCCCCATTTTAAGTTATGTAAGACTTTCCTTTAATATAATGTTTTCGTAAATACCCTTTGTCAATATCATCTGGTGTTTAATCTAATTGTAAACCATATTTTATAGCAAGACTATGATAATTTTAGTTGTGTTTTAAGTTCGAAACTGGGGTGTTTACCTCCCAAATTTAGAAACTCTGGTGTTGATGGACTTTTCACTGTATCTAAAACACCTAATGTTACTAACCGATACGTCCACCTTTTCTGTAAATGAATAGTCGTTGAGAGCGAAAATATTTTTTTTTCCTGCCATATTCTGTCGGTAAAACGTTTGTGTACACCACAATACTACTGAAGCTTCTCGTGTAAATGCCCACCTCAATCACATAAAGTAGAAAAAGGGTCATCTTTTGATAGGGAATTATTTAGCGAGTACTTTTTGTACCAGATGTCGTAAATCTTGATATTGTCCTGGTCTTACCAACGACAATGAAATCATTTAGGAGATCGTGGTGTTTTAGGGTTATTTTTCTTTATCAAGGTCATAAAATAGCTTCCCGTTGAGGTGCCCTTTATGAACATCCTCGCTCCCTTAATTACAATAATCCCCTTTAGTTATTAGAGGGATTAGCATCTCGCCTTCTTGTCTACTTGGTCCCATTTATCGTCATCAACATTAAATATCACATATTCAACGTACGGTGATTAAAGAAATGAAGTTAAAAGAGGAACCCCTGTAAGACCCCCTATTACGTGTTTTTGTATTGACTGTCTATGTAAAGGGACCAGTCGACCAAATCATTTTTATATAATTAAAACGATTACTGGTAAATAGTTGATATTGTAGCATACCAGAAAAATAAAAATTACTTATAAAAACCTATGTTTTCATAATATTATGAATATAGACGACCCACATTTAATATTAGATTTAATCAGATGTATGGTCTACAAAATGAGATTCATATCTGTTATCGCTAAATAGTATCCCATGCTCTATATAGGTCGTTAAAGGGAACGTTCTGGATTTCACAGGGTATTGCAAATAAAAAAGTTTTAAACGTATTAAAATATGAAGAACAAGCATACCTACCTTGTCTGAAAAACCCAATCAAAGTATTGAGCTGTGTGGAAATAAACGGATAGGTAACTCATGTAAGCTATTTCATACTTCAATAATTATTATATGAGTGACTTGATTATTACGACTTACCACTATAACGCCGACAAGTATAAAACCATAAGCAGTCTAGAATGTGTGAGAACAGCTCACACAGAGTAAACAGTTCTTTTCACTTAAAATAAACTGTAGATATCAGTTTTTAAAATAGCCGAATCTCATACTCAATATTAAAAACATAAATTAGAATTTAATATATTATTATGTCCATCTCAATCAATTTTGAAAATGTGGTTCCTGATATCCAAACATACTCAAATCAGCGAGTGGAGCCGTTGTCATTATGAGTGATGTCCTTTTCTCTGTGGTCGCGGGTGCTATTTGTAATATGGCGCCTTCATTAAAACAACGCAAATTCTAACAATGTTGACTGGACAAACCAGGCCCAACATAACTGAAATTACAATACACATTTAGAAAATTTAGAGGTCGATCTGCCGATCCATTATAGCATAATTTTGTTGATTTGCGTTAATAATTAAAAAAGTTATAGCTCATGGTGAATTTACAGAACGTTGTAGAAGTTAAATGTATTGTTATTGTTAATACAACCAAGAAAGCTGTTCAATTATTTGTCTAGAATGGATGACTATCGTTTTAATGTTTACTTTATGTCGGGTTTTGGTGACTGTTTATGACTATGACATTAAGTCATGTAAATGAGCAAATAAGCATCAATCCTGCTCAGGAACGTTAAATTTAATATTAATTCAAAATATTCAGCTGAGTTATACCCCTTTATGCCTCTTCCCACACCTGTGAAGAAGGCCTATCAATCTGCCATTCGGTTTACCTCGGTTGAGACCGGTACCTGAAACATAAGCACTGCTGTCCGCCGAAGGACATACTTTCAAGTTCCTGGATTAAAAATGGTGGTGCCCATGAAGACGCCCGTGAAAAGTGTTTTATCTCCAGAAACTGTATACACAAGACAAAGCTTATCCGATTTTCTTTAAGCAAAGTACAACTGCAATCAAAACTATACACACTCTTCGAACGACGCCATTTTGAGGTCTTGTTTCTAAAAGCGGCATGTTTTCCTTATAATATACCGGTAGCCCCTTCACAATTGTATGTAAGTAGCTACAAGTCAGGTCAAAATACAGTTTAACCACCAAAAATTGCAACAAAAGGTTTCTCAAATGATTCTGACAGAGTTTAGTGTACTTTATAACATACTAAAAGTTTACCAAAGTAGGATCCCCGGAAAAGCGTTTTTTCAAGACGGCGTCAAAAATGACCACCGAAACGTCTAAAAATGATTATAACTATGGATCTATCAACTCAAATTTGATGATCTTGGTCTCTTTTTTTTTGGGGGGGGGGTAAGAACACATTAAGATCATTAAAAATGATGTTGGTCTAATATGTAAAAATGGACGCCCACACCCCAAAATGACTGCAAGTCCATAACTATTGACCCTTTGGATGTCACTGAGCTGTTCAATCATTACTTTGGTAAACATTTAGTATGTTATAAAGTACACTAAAACCTACCAGAATCAGTTGAGAAACCTTTCTTGCAATTTTTGGGGGTTGAGCGGGTATTTTCCATATATTGACCTGACTATACATATCACTTACCGTCAGAAAGCCGAGGTTCGATGTAGGGTTTGCCGAATGTCGAACTGCAGCTCTAATGAAGAATATTTTTTCTCTGATCCTTGGCACTACGCCCGAACTTAATATATTTTGACACCCACTTTAACGGAAATATGATTAGGCTATGTTAAATCTAGAATAATCATATGATGACACACTGACATCCATAAATGAAATATGGTCTTGTCAGCTTTAATTTATTAATAACATTTAGCATGATGCATTTCGACGTCAGTTATGAAATTATAGCCACGGACAATAAGTCCATATACATAAAATAGAATGATAAACCCGATTTTTGTATGAACAGGAGACCAGTAATGCACATAACCTCGCAAGTGCCTGGCGTGTTCACCATTAACTGTGCATGGAAGGTGTCATGGCGTACGATGGCCCAAAGGCACCACAATTGGAAACTGTTCTTATGAGATATTACGGATATAAAAAGCACCCCTAACCGTTACTGCACAGATATGGGTCAATCTTTGACCTTGCATAATCATATTAAAGGCAAGCTTGTGAGTGCATGTGAAATGAAAATGTATTGATATGGAATATCAGAACTGATTGATAGCTGGTCTTGTAGTCTGGGAATCTATATATAAATCATTAGTAAAGAGATTACACAATTACTTCAGCTCTACACAGCGCCACCAGCACGGCGTTCCCAAAAACTATCTCTACCGCTGCAATGCCCTTACCAAATACATCAATTAAAAGTGAATATAATCCCATAATGTTTATTTTCAAAGTTGTGTTATTTCCATGTACTTACAGAAGCTTTATAATTCGGATTACCTTAGACACTGCTATATGGAACATAAGTCAATGTCCATGCAGATTCCAATTCAACTGTAGTATAAAACAGTAATTTTGTTCCATATAAATGGTCTTTTGGTACGGAGGCTAAACCAGTACTTGCACTCCATAATAGATGGTCTTTGGGTACAGGGTCTAAACCAGTCCTATGTGGTATTTAATAGTTAAATAGTAATTGCCTTCCAATGCGAAGATTTTAAAAGTTTATTTATATCATCTTTAGTACAAAACAAATTCTCGTCAGCAGTTTATCTTAAAAATTGACCTTGATATGTCGTCTTAATTCATAATTTTCTTTATCTGAATATGGCTCACCGACTTTAACATAATCAAAATTATTGTTCCCATATATGTAAGCACTCGCTGTTACTTATTGTGCAGTGTGGGGTGGGTCCTACGAGACAATGGACAGGTTTTTGTTGTTTTGTACGGAATACCCTCCGTTTTGAACGGTTTGTTTTTCCAATAGCATCGAATGATCTCACCGTTTTGAAGAGGGGGCCATGTATGGAACTTCAAACAAACATACTTTTGGGGCATTTGACCAGGCACGTCCTCCTGTGAAAAAATTATCGATTTTGAAAACAATACGGCCAATTTAACAGCACCCCTGGGACGCCCTCCCCCCGGTTGCTCTGAGCTAGTTACGACCCTGCATTTAATTATTATATTGTGGAGACTATGAAATAGTTTAGTTTGATTAAAACTTCCAGTATGACCTTCTTCTACGAATTATCTCAGAAAGATGTCTATCTTGTCAACATCAGATTGTTGTCGATATTATATTGTGTAACAATTGATACAAATCAGTCGTTTTCTTGAAACGGTCACAATATTGAAGTCTTCGTGAACAAAGTGGGTGAAATGGTATTAAATATTTTAGTTAAATTGATGTTTCTTTCAATTAATATTGGCAACTGATGACTAATAAGCTTAATGCTATATAGGGAGTTTACCCGTACAGTATGTAGCTTTTGTCGGATATTTACCTAACTGATTTTCAGTAACTTTTGTTGATCGATGCCAGAGTTATGTCCCTTTGTAACGCTATCGCGACTGTAGCTACAACTTTATATCGTAACATAGTCAGAAAATGTTTCCAATAAAGCTGATATTTAACGGCGAAATGAAATGGAATGGGGTTTAACGCCCTATTGTTCTGCTCCAACTGGGCTAATGAACACGGACATATGACATACAGTGTGCTATGAGGGAAATTTTGTCCGAGCAGTGGCACTGTGGCCTGCTGTTATATCGAACTCCAAATGGTAAGGAATCTTACACGCGCAAGAAAATTTGAAGACAGGACCTGTTTTTTTCGTACCATCCGAACAAATAAACAACTGTACTTGTCAGGCCCATCTTCCTGCACCACTCGGAGTACCAGGGGGGAACCGTGACGTATTTTACATCGAACAAGTGAATAAATTGAGACCAGGTTTACCCACCTCTATGTGGACAGGGAGAAATGGTGACAATTAATAACGGCACCCCATTAATAACTGTTAATTACGAATTTAATAACATTCAAAATGCTTTTTACTGTAAAAAGCAAAACGCCATTATGTGAAAGCAATCGTATATGACAAGCTGCCGGCGTGGGTGTATGTTTCTTAGCTGGTCGACCTGTATACTGAACAAGGTCCATATGTTTTGAATGACAATTTGATATGTTTAAAATTATCTTGCATTTTTATGTGATAAAGATGGAATTTCGTCTATTTATTTATGGAACCGTGGGTGTCTTATTAAAAGTCGGCTTTTCGCTGTGTGTGTAGCTTATAAAACTTTTTAAGGCGATATTTCTCAATCTTCAACTGTTCAAACGAAACCGTTTTTTATCTACTAAAAAAAAGTTCTTCGCGATTACCTACCATGCTATGTTCGTTAGTCGTATTCTAAATATTTTCTTGTTTGGATTGATTGTATCATTTTCCCTCTATTCGTTAGATCCCAGTCGTTTGGAAAAATAATATTCAAAGACCTTTGTCAGTTGATAAAGTCTGGAGCCGAACTATTTCCCCAACACTCCTTAGACCTTATTGTCAGGAATAATCTTTTAAAATGATATGAGCGCTGTATTTATTTAGGAAATCACAACGCGTCTCTTCATAGCTTTTGGGTGATCTGCATGGAAAATATGTTAAAGCAGTTTAGACGATAATATGCATTACACAGAGAATAATTTAACCATGTAATGCATATTTTCTCTATTCAAAGAATTTCTCTTATTATTGTAACATTTTTTCCCGACCCCTATATATCTTACATAGCATCTAAACTATACAAAAGTATGCCAAGGCTAAGGTCAAGGCCGTATCTCAGCTACATAAAATAACGTCATGTGCATTTTATGTTGAACTTTGAAGACCTACACTGTTTACATAAAATGTGTATAATATATATATATAAACGTTTTTGTAATGATATAGACACACATACCTACCTATATTTATCCTACCATATTTTTACACACAGATGTAATCAAATTAATCAGGTAGCTTTAACCCAATGGCCGCGTACAAACGTTCCTTCATAACACACTGTATGGCGTATACCCGTCTTCAATAGCGCAGCCAGGAGCAGAGCAGTAGGACGTTAAACCCCATTTCAATTCATTTAACCCAATTGCCGCGTGTGAAGTTTGAAGTGCCAATGACAACACCATTGTGCCAGGGGTGCAGCACAGGCACTTGAAGGGTTTAATTTCTTACATTATCTTGTCTAGCATACTATCATATATACAAGGTGTATCATTGGTGAAGACATTTCTTCCTCGTGGGTATGGAAAAGCGAGATTCCGTGTATACGTTGTCGTGCATGTCAACGAGCCCTTCCGGGCCAAATTTGCCTCATAGCATACGGTATAATTTGTTACAGGGTTATCGCTCTAATGTACACTGTTTTATCACTTCAAAATAAATAATCTAAAATTTAAAATGGTCTGCTAAAAGCGAAAACAAACAACAAAAAAGCGGCTTCATTTTGTCATTCCATAATTAACTATAGATAAATCTTATTGATATTGAACTGCAAACTTTTATTTAGTGACATATGTTATTTCTTTTAACTCGTTTAGCATTTTTATTTCTGTTTTCTCGTTTCAGATTCTATCATTATGATGTCAAAGATTAAAAATATGTATTTATTTTTCCTACTACTTCTACTAATGGCGACAAAATTGTCGTCTGCCCTCTTCCCCGGAGGTGTGCGGAACTGTACCGGAAGTCAATGTGATAATCCATTGAGAAGCAACTTAAAACAAATCCAGCGATTACATAGAATAAAGCAGCACATTCTCTTAGCGTTGGGATTCCAGGCGGATCAGCCAAACAACAAGAAACCACCCGTGCAATCTAACTCAACTTTCAAAAACAATGTCTCCATAAATTTATCAAACGGAAGCAATCATGATACTAGAGCAGCCGCCATTATAAGTTATTCGGAATCAGTAGGTAAGTGGTAACCCTGTTTCATTCATTTTATGTACGAGGGCTGACTAAAAGGTTCTAAACCTGAAAAAAGATAGACCAATTGGGTTGAAAGAACTGCAACTGAAGTTTTATTAGCAACTGCAACTGAAGTTTTATTGTAAAATGGACAAAACTGGCTATGGCACTCATCAAGTATCTTCAACTGAAAGTACTAACCCAAAAACAGATTTACATGCCGAAATGGTCTCAACTTTATGGGATGATACCCCTTCCTTTTCCACAGTAATCATTCATGAAAAAATACCCAGGTACATGACTTGGTGCCAGTGTTATGTGCATCAGGCAAATTATCGCCTACATGTTGGAAATGACAAAATGTCCTGCAAGACGAGTGCCGAAGTTCTTGACTGCGTATCAGAAACGTGTCCGATTCCGGACGTCATACCTTCATGAGTGTCCCTCCTCCACCGCTGTAGTATCGACCTGTTACGTCATTGTATGCTTTTTTCCAATATGCACCCCAGCGTTTTCAGAATGGCTATTATTTTTATGATGCCAAGACAGAAAGAGCTTAATATAAATTCTACCTTCGGTATAATAAGTGATCCAAGTTCCGGAATTGTGTCGGGCCCCGTCCCCCCCCCCCTTCCGCATGCGAGGGAGCTGTGGTTGCTTATAGTGAGTGAGGAGTTGGATCGCTAAACAGGAGGTGTTGTGTTCGCTCCTGGGGTTGGTCAAGAAAGTTCTTCACTTTTTTTTACCTGTGTGATTTCCCCTTGTCAGTAGTACGGTACGGGGTGGTTTAAGTCCAGCCGAAACGTCGCTTGGTAATAAGCAGTAATTATATTCCATAGAATAGTAACCTGTATATGCGAGTTCAATTACTAAATTCCGTCGAAAACAATAAATCCCCAGACCTTTTTGTATGTTATTTATTTTCTGTACAACGTAATTGTTTATACATGTAAATACTCTTCAACTCGGCACGAACACAAGGTATCAGATGCATCTTATTGCGCACGTCTTTCTGCATATTATAAGCTATTCCTAAGATTATTTTAACGGTATATTGTTGATTGTATTACAGGTGAGAAGAAGAAGAAGCGCAGTATTTTACAGTTTGTAATCAACACGGGTAGCAACCAGACTCACCTCGAGGTTGTTAGCGCCCACCTCTGGCTACTTGTCAAAAAACGTAAAAGCAAGAAAAACAGTAAAACAATAGTTCTAAAAGTGTTTAAAATTCAACATAAGCATAAGTCCCAACTAACTTATCTTAGGACACGTGTGAAAAAAACAAGATGGCAGAAACTAAGCCTTCCAATCAGCTTGGTTCAAGAACTCGTGAAACCACCACAAGGTCGTCTGCAGCTCAAAATAGAGTGTCGTCGGTGTGGTCGAGCCGTGAAGATTGTATTACCAAAGCGTGGAAGTAAAAACAAAACAGGTTCACAGATTCCACCTGTCCGAACACTCAGACACAGGAAAATGAAAATCAATGGTCGAAGTCGACCGCGCCCATTTCTGGTTATAAACACGCTTGTTAAAAACAGATGATGTTAATAATAGTATCAAACATTTGTGACGTCATCAAGGTGTTAAAAATGAAAGTAGTACTATATCGCTGTACTCATAGCGTGTTGGTTCATAATTTGTGTTTCATACACTACTTGTATTTAAAACTGTGTTATTTGTTTTCGCAAACAGTTTATTGTTTTGGAGATAAAATTCATTCATCTCACCATAAATTATTGTGTGTTATTGTAAACACATGTAAACACATCGTGTTGTAACGTATCAGTAACAAACATTTATACATGGGATATTTCTCAGTGCTCGGAAGCGAATGCTGAGAGATCTATGAGCTTATTTGTGGTATTATAAAATATGTAAAGTGCTTGAACGCTACATGTAATTATAAGATCAAAAGTGTTTCAAGGCTAAATATAATGCTTTCAGATTCTAGGCTCTAGAAGGCTTGTTTTGTGCAGTTCTTGCAGATTTTAAGCTGTTTGAATGCAATCAAAAATAAACATTAGATAATCATTGGCAGCAAAGGGTTAAGCTCCTTAATTGTTTTCTGTACAAATTTATTTGCATTTATTCCACATTTTCACACGCGAACAAAGATGAAAAATTAACTTTTCTTGTTAATACATTTAAAACGACGCCATTTCTTTTTTATGGCGGTTTTTATAATGTTTAAAACGACACGGCATGCCAAAAGAAAGCGTGATGTTTATTTCAATAGATTTATTACAGTATTTGCATGCTACAACGTATTTTAAGCAATATATAACTTCCATATAGTCTCAAAGTGGCCACAAGCGATAGCTAAATGACATTGTTTTGCAGTAATGTAGTAGTCGTTCTGTAACAAAAGCCACAGCATAGATTAATAACGCATATGTAAAATTACATTGATGATTTTCTTTCGCAAGTGCAGAAAGGTGAAATGAGCGGTTTGGGGAATACATGTAGAAAAAGAAAGTGTGGATTGCAGGTCATCGAAATATAAAGCGCCAATCATACAATTCCACGAATAATGATGACAAATATAGAAGCGTATTTCTCTCTTAAATTACAACTATCAGCTGTTTTGTTTATTATTTACAAGTCAAAGAGTGTATATGACAGGTAGTTAGAATTTTAGTCATTTCTGATGACTGATTACCCAGACATATGCAAACGTCTGTTTATTCGAGTTGCAAATCAAGTCTTTGTTTACTAGCAAAATATTTCAAATAGTATCACGTGACATCATAGTTTGCGTATTGCTTAAAGATGTCTTTGCCTTCAGTGTTCACAGTTTCGTATCCAGTTTTAATTCTATTATCACAAGCCATCAAAACTATCGAATTTGTATGTCTATAATTTATTTCCTTCGGCATTTTGAATGAGTTCTCGTAATCCGTTAATCGGATTATAATACAAATATAGATTGCAATGAAATATACCTAAAATACAATTGAAGGGGATGGGGCTGATGGATTTAACAAGTTAAGATCTCGTTTCATTTTATGTTAGAATTCCATTTAAGTTATGTTTCAAAATTTGTATATAGCATAACATTTTTTCCATTGCTTACTTCAAGATGTTTATGGCATTACATTCATTTCCATAACTATACCTATACTAATTAAAATACACGGACTCTTTCACATTATTTACTAGCCAATGTCTTTAAGACATCACGGGTTTTGGTTTCTTAGACAGACCATATTTTTACCTCGAATTTGCTAGTCTTAAGTTTAATCTTTTATTATTATTATTTTTATGTTAAATCACCGTTTATATCCAATTTATCTAGTCCTAACTTTTTAACAGATTAATCAATAGTTTAATATCAAATAACATAATGCAAACTATTAAGATTAAACGCGACATAATATACAACCTAATTAAATAAACATAAAATAATCAATCATAATTTTACACAAAAACACGCCATTGGTACACTCAAACATATATGACGCCTTTAATTTGTGCAACTTTAGGTTAACCTGTCGACGATTTAGGTTATGTGGGCGTATGAGTAGTTGCCTGGCAAACTTCTTGTAAATATGTACAATGTTGAGTTATTACTAATCCGATTCAGCCTCAATAAATTTTACGTTTCACCTAAAGTTTAATACAACCAGATTGCATTTAAATAAAAGAGAAAATCGTCAGTTTAATGTTTCTAACACCCACCAATCCGAGTACGATAGACATGCAACTTGAGATGCTTATTCTTTAGACAATTGCGTATAATATAATATCACAATTCCAAGATGTCTGGTTTGTGGTTACCAGTACGGTCGTACTTGGTACTGTATAATTAGACACACTGTATATTTATACCCTACACTAAATAATTAGACATTACACTGTATAGTGTCAAATTTGCCTGTATAATTACACATATACTGTGTCCCTTTACTGTGTAATTACACATTGTATCGTACAATTAGACACCTTGTTATACATTGTGACATATTATTGTGTAATTAGACATTGTGACATACATATTACTGTGTAATTAGACATTGTAATCTACAATTAGACATGTTATACACTGTGACATACTACTGTGTGATTGTACGTATAACTGCTCTGTTTAATTGCAATGTCACATCTACTATTTAATGACAACTTTGTGTTGTATAGTTACAAACCTATTTCATATAATAAATAGTTAGTAAAACTTAATTTTAATATAGTTATATTTATCATTACGCATTCATGTTTTATATGCTATAGATCTAATACCTTTTCGTTGTTAGTATTTATTATCTTAATTTATTAACTTAATACTGATATTAATCCTAACTACTTAATTTATGAGCATATCCACCAAACACACACAGTTCGACAAAACACATGTATTCATCGATTTTAGTAATTGTTACGCTGCTTTGTATAATAGTTAATTCATAAATCAATCTGACTAAAACACAGATTCAATTTCGTTTCTCTGTTTATGGTTCAAAATTTCGTTTAAAGTGTTGAGTTCTTAGCGCGTGGTACTGCGGTAAAAACAAATTGAAACAAAACAAAGGAAAAGAGGTATTTACGAATAGCCCCTTAGCACCGACACTGATTAGTTAATCGAAGCGCTAACGTCATGGGCCAAAAGTCTCTCGTATCGTCCCTGACACGCCCCCCCCATCTTCATGTAGTGGAGGCCATCAAAAGTATAAAAAAGCGGAAACTTAATACATATCTGTATTTTAATTAGATTGTCCATAAGTGTGTTTTGCCATTATGCTATACGATAATTTGTGTTGCTAAATTGTATAAAGTCATTATGTATAAATCATTGAAATCAAATGTGATGTTCTATTTTTAGAAAGCTGTGATGTCATCGAAATATCACCATAATTATACCAATAATACCGCGCCATAATTTTTATTTTTTTATGAATAATGTCATTATGTTTCTACCAATTAGTATTGTTTCAATTGAAATTCATTTTTCAAGCTATTTTTACCACTTTGTTAACTTTTTTGCTATTATATATCCATTAGCACTGTCATCAATCTGTGGAATACATTAAACAAAGGATAAACATAGTCATTATTCTAGGCTATTTTCTTGCGTTGTCTCAGTTTTATGGAAGAGCGTTGGGCTCTTTGTTACTGCATAGTATAGTTTCTCGATATTTGACGTGTCACTTAAATATTGAAAACTTGCGTCATTTTCCATGAGCGTAATCAAGTAAGAACCAATCTGTGTAAAACACAGATCGTATTTTGTTTAGCTTTTTACAGTTCAAAATTTCGTTTTACTTTCCTTTCTACACTGGGATCTGGAATCATTGACGTTTTCTGAATGATGTGACGGATTAGCCAATGAGTTGTTGGCCTTTTGATGCACGGAACTGTGTTTAAACCACCAAAAACCTCAACGCTGACTGATTCATCAATATCTGACGTCATATGCTCCAAAAACTCTCTAACTTTGCAGATCTCCATGTAGTGTAGGCCATCTAAAGTATAAAGAAACGAAACATAGATCTGTATTTTAATTAGATAGAAGTGCGATCCAGACAGAATAAATGGATTGCGTAAATAACGATTGACAACTGAGCATACGAACGAATCCAAATTGTCCGTTGGCTTCTGTTAAATAGTAGCTGTTTCTCGTAAGAGGTGTTATAAAATCAATAAAACAATAATGTTATATTGTTTGCATAGTTATTCCGATCAGTATATAGTTATTACGATCCGAATTCGAATTCGACATTCGAACTTGGTGAATTCGTATTAACGAACTTGAACTGTAACATACATGTATATTTTATAATGTTGATCACTGGCAAAAGCTGTATATATTTTGAGTCATGTGCTTAAGCTTGTTGTAAACCTACCTCATAAAGTATTGTAAATATGGTCATTTCCCGTTGATATATACATACATTCATCTCAATATCTCGACTCTTGTCTTATGTCTGTATTATCTTGTTACAATGAACCCCATCCATGAGTGTTGCCATCCACCAGTGGTAAGTCCTGTAGTGCTCAGTGACAAAACCCCGGGACCCCACCTGAACACTTGTACAGCTGGACCACCCATCCAAAATCACAGAGCCCAACCCAAATAATTAGTTTGTCAAATACCAGCACCATCTCTTTAAGTGGGTAAAATGCGTGTAGAAGGAGTGTAGCACGCACCACCATCATCGAAAGGCAATCGTCTCCCAACAACAGGTTGATTTCCAGAAGCTTGATAAGCAAAACATCCAATTTTTCTTTTTAACATGGTAATCGAACATTTTTCAGCAACTTCAGACATTTTTGACAAATTTTATGCATAAACGTGTGTAAACACCCTCTATAGACGCAGAGTCTGTTTTTTTTACTGATCTTAAATCCTGATACTTAACTTCTACTCTTTAGGAACACACAGTCTACGTGTTGGGGTGGGGTAGATTTCGCAGAATGTTCTATATTCATACTACAACGGTTGCATTTACACAGGAATTGGTGGAATTCGTTTGTTGAATTGACTCGTAAACAGAATAAAAGTTAGTGGTGTAATTTATATAATCCGGAGGTAATTACGGCACCAATAATAGACACAAAGATAGTAAGTGGGAAATTTATGGCATTCCAAGATACAAAATACACAGAATTAACGAGCGAGTGATCCAGGAATAACGAGTGGTGTCTAATTCAAGTATGCACACCCTTTTGTATTAGATGATTTATCCAAGGGGGGTAATTCTCATTACTATCATGATCACCTCTTACAAAGGCACTTCAAATACAATCTGTCACTAAGCGTGTCCATTAAATGTCTGGCACCTTCTCTAACTAAACATATCTTTCAGTCGACTTCAATATATCTTTATACATGGTTAAAGGACGACTACCCTTTTTAAATGCATATTGCCAATGTAAAAAATAATGACTTAGAGATAGTCTGCAAATGTCATGGCAAAAAGAAATTAAATTCCTGCTGTTTCTTTTTTTGGGGCCGTCATTACTGATGGTCAACGACCCCAGAAGCCACACACCGCCTTGGCAATCTATTTAAGATTAAGAGGGACGTCTAACTATTGCGGGTATTTGTTTTGGCTTTAAATGTTATAAGATAGCGAGGAAGAGAGAGGCGGGGGGGGGGCGGGGGTTGAAATGGAGTTTAACGTTCACTCGACACAGTCATTTCCAGACTAACACACATGGTTCCATGTTTTTTCAATAAATTGCTTGTATGAAGGTGTCAGTTGCAGTGGGAGGAAACCGGAGGACCCGGAGAAATCCCACGATGCTGGAAAGGCGACCTACTCCTTGTCACGTACCGTTGCTACGATAACAAACGATGTACGCTACATGTTTCTCCTTTACTTAGGGTCAAAATCAAAAAAGGTCGTCAGGTCAACTCAGGTCAGGTCAATATAACCGGTTGTATTTTTCTATGTCGACATCCACAGAAAAAGGCAATGTCGAGAGTCGATTTTGTTTTCCTGTGTCGACGTCCGGAATCAGTGGCAAAACACGGTTTGTTTTCCTGTGTCGACGTCCACTGATAGAGCCTAATGTCGCGAACCAGTTTTGTCTTCCTGTGTCGACTTCCACAAATAGAGCCAAGGTGTGTCTTACTGTGTCGACGCAGTACGCCAAATATGAAATTAAAGGACCTGGTAGTCGTCTGAGCCACCTTTAACCTACAATAATGTGAAAGTTTGGTATGTATAGCTAAAACAAACAAAGAATTGAAATGAAATGGGGTTTCACGTCTGAGCTAATGAAAACGATAAGAGGATACTTGTCGAAACGTCGTGCTTTTAGAATAAACCAGTTATTGTTTCCCATAAAAATTGTGTTCTATTAATGTGTTTTCCAATCGATAAATGCCACTTAAAGATTAACCGTATAGGGCTTGCCCCATCACTAATTGAAATGACAAATTTAATCCCATTCAATTCAATTCTATATTTTGATCCGAAACAAAGATATCAAATTCCTTCATCTTTAAAAGTATCTATAAAAATATTAAAGAACAATACTTAAATACCATGATTAGTTTAAAGTTTAATTAAAAGATAGAAATGCAGCGACATCTTTAAAATTAGAGATTTACACTTTGCTTAGAAAAATAACCAAAAAAAAAAGAGAATCCTCCTCAAAACATTAAAATTCAAATGAGACATGTAACAATATTGACGATTTACGCAAACGGTTTCTTTTTCTCAATTTCCTAGAATAAAACCATCAAAAAAATTCACTTAAATAAGAGGAAAAGCAATAGGATGGGATTCCCAGTAGAGCTTGTATTAGGAAACTGATGTCATAGCGATGTTTAAAGGGACTCCTACATGCATGCCATGCAGTCATCAATTATATTTGACAATCTCTGCATGTTGATTTATCGATCTACAAAAGTGTTACAAAAATTCACTGCCTTTGAAAAACAAATTTAGTTTGGGATTGTATTTTTTAGTTGAAATTATGCAAGAGTTAGAATAAAACTACATGTACTTTAAGTTTTTCATCTTTTCGGCGCGGGGCAAAGCCTGTCATTGAGTAAACTGGCGTGGTGTCAAGGAATAGGGTCGCCTATCCAAACTCGTGGGTTAACTCTGGGTCCTCCGGTTTCCTCCCACTGCTAAAGACCCCTACATGCAAGCGATTATTTGAATAGAATTAAACCATGTTAGTCCCGAAATGACCTAGTTTGTGTCTAGTGGACGTTAAACCCCATCTCTCTCTCTCTCTCTCTCTCTCTTTCACACACACACACACCTTTTCTTTGCATATTGGGGCCGCGGTGGCTCAATGGCTGAGACTCTGGCTCTGGGGGTTCGTTCCTGGCTTTGGTCGATACATCCAGATTTTCTTCCTTGGTTTTCCCTTGACCGTGATGCAGGACGGAGGGCCTTACAAGGACAGCTGTCTAGTCCTTCGGATAGGACGAACAGCCGACGATCCGTGGACACATTGGCGTGAACGTAAAAAATTCCCTTAGTAATTGGAATTCGATAGATCTGTAGCGCTGCTGCCCGGGCAAAATCCCCCCCCCCCCACAGCACACAGTATGGCTTATGCCCGTCTTCATTAGCCCAGTTTAGGAGCAGAACAGTAGGATGTTGAACCCCATTTCATTTCATTTCCTCCTATTTCCGTGAGGCAGGGCGTAGTACCTGACAAGGAACAGTGTCTTGTCGTTAAGACGAGACAAAAAAAAAATGAGGTCCTGTGTACACGCTGGCACAAACGTAAAAAACGAATTGGAAATAAGTGTTGGTCATAGCATTTTATAGCACACTGCATTTTGTATGCCCGTCTTTATTATCCCGGTTGGTGCAAAAAAAAGTAGGATGTTAAACCGCATTTCATTTCACAATCGACCATCCGATCACGCACAGGGGCATGTGAAATGTGGCCGTACCGCACCTTTCAATCAGCAACAAACATCATTTACTATTCTGGTGATTCTGATTTTTGCTAAAATTATCACTCAGTTTATATTAGTTTTATGGGTATCTATTGGAGAAGGAATTTTGAACTGTAAAATAACAACCTTATACAGTGTCCATAAGAACAGAATTTAGTCCTTCGGATGTGACGGAAACCCTGTATACATTGATGTGCACGTAAAATATTTCTTGGCAGTTGGAATTCGATATAAGAGTAGGCCGCAGTGTGGCTCTTCGGCGCAGAAAAGTAGGAAGTTAAACCCCATTTCATTTATACAGTGTCCAATGGTAGTTAACAATACTTCTGCAAAAATTGTAGAGATCAATTGATCCCTTATAATTGCACTATAACGAAAGGACTTAAATTATGCCAGGCCCAACATGCCATTTGGTGCAAAACACTTCGCAATTATACCGGAATTAACAGTTTTTTCATAATTGATAAAATAAACCAATTGTAGACACTTTAGATAAATCAATAAAAAAAGGCAATGCAAAATCAATAGTAACTTTCGACTTTTCTATTTTACATACTACATGTATGCTACAACATACAGATCTTAAAAATAATTTGGATTGGTTCGTTGATAAAGCCTTTAATGGAGCATTCGGAAAGGGCAGAAACCGTATGGCCATCTACTCACAAGATGCAAGATGGATTATAAAACGGCGCAATACCAACACTGTAGTTTTCGATAAAGAAAAAATTCAAAATAAAATAAAACCAAGTACGAACAATCCAAACCATTAGGCAAAATTCGAAGTCCTAAAAAACGTTATAGGCAAAATAGTTAGGCAAAGTAGTGTAATCAGCAAATGGACTGTTCATCGTGTACGAAATACACAACATCATACATTTTCTTATTGACAATGTCATATTTGTACGGAAGCCCATAAGGGTCATTCAAATGAAAAAAAAATCTGACTATCTTGTAATTACAAGATAGCTATCTTGTAATTACAAGATACCGAGATGCCCATGAGTGACAATTTAAAGGTCACCATACACCGATTTCATGCCCCCATAAATACCATTGACTTCTTACACCCACCAACTACATATTTATATCATGACTCATCAATTTTAATGCGCTCTTTGAAGCCACAGAACGCTATTTCTATTTTTCGGAAAATTTCTTTAAATGCGCACGTGCTAACAAATCGACCTGCCAACCCTCCAGCTCAACGAAGTATTATTGTATGTTACGGGATCGGCATCATCAGGTTGTCAGTACTGCGGTTTCCTCCAACTGCTAAACAGATAGGGGGATGTGGTTTAACGTCCATTCGACACAAACTAGGTCATTTCGGGACCAACACATGGTTTAATTTTATTTCAATAATGCACTTGCGCGTAGGGGTCTTTAGCAGTGGGAGGAAAGAGGAGGACCCGGAGAAAACCCACGATGTTGGACAGGCGACATTACTCCTTGTCACGTACAACGGGGGATTCGAAACCACGCCGGTTGACTCAATGACAGGCTTTATGATACAGCGCGCACGTGCTAACCATTCGCCATCCAACCCACATCCCACTACTAAAGACCCTTACGCGCAAACGAATTATTGAAATTAAATTGAACCATATGTTAGTCCCGAAAAGACCTAGTTTGTGTCGAGTGGACGTTAAACCCCATTCCCCCTCTCCCTCCCTCTTCTCTCTCCCTCTCTATCTCTCTCTCTCTCCCACACACAAACACTTCTTTGCCCTATAACTATCCGATAAATTAGTGTGGGACGACCTTGAAAAAAATTAGTTTTTTTTTTTCATCTGATTGACCCTAACGGGCTTCTCCCTTGTAATACAAGAAAACTAATTTGGCTATCTTGTAATTACAACCCCGCCCCATTAATGGCAAATGCACATTTATACAAACACGAATTCGACTTTCAAGACCACAAAAGAAAAACAGATTACAAGGTAGCTAAAAGTCTAAATTATACCTTCCGTTACATTGATGACATAACACCAATCAATGATAATGGTAATTTCAATAAATATAAAGATGAAATATATCCTCCTGAACTTATATTAAATAAAGAAAATTCGGACACTATAAATGCATCTGTTCTTGGACCTCGACATCAATATAATTAACGATAAATTTAATGTCGGTATATTCGTTAAACGGACAAATTTGGGTTTGAAGTAGTAAAATACTCGTCAGCTTACAGTAACATACCAGATACTATACTATATAATGTTTTCTATTCACAGGCATTACGATTTTTAAAAATATGCAAGAAGGAACTGTTTCTTTCCCGAATAAAAACTCTTAATTTTAAGTGCACGGCCAAAGGCGGATCACAATAACGCATTTTTAAAGAAATTTCAAAACTTCCATTTCTTCAACATAATAGGTTTGACATTTCTTACAAATATATTACTGACTACATATTAGATAATGATTCGATATAAATTTTATCTTCTAATTAATGTCTAGTCCTGTCTGGATTATCGCCCTTATTATTATGCCTTTGCGAATACACTGATAATCTACGATTTCTTCAGCATTCCTGTTTTTGTGTTTCTTACGTGGGGTATTATATGATATTTATGTTATGATTTGTACAATTACATGGTCTCAAAAAACTGATAGTTTTTTTAGTTTTTAAAGTTATTTCATCTGGATTATCGCCCTTTTTATCGGGAAATTGCACCTTCCAAGCGGCGACGTCATAACGCCATTCAATCAGCAGACGACGGTCTCCCTAGACGGTCTACATACCTTTGCTTACATGTATTCAGTTTTGTTTGTTTCTGTGACAGTTGTAATGTGTGTCCTAAATGCATTCAATATACTTCAATCATCTTCTTTATTGATTTAGTGCATTCAGTTTTTGGAACCAGGGCTACTTCTTTGATACATTTAACGGTGTGGTTACTTGTATAACGGAATTTATACAACAATATGCTTGCATTCGTAATACTTGCAATATATGACATATCATGACTCATACTGACATTATATAATTATTTCCTTGGGTTTTATTCCCAATTTGTTTTCAAATATGACAGATCATGACTCATAGTGACATTATATAATTGTTTCCTTGGGTTTTATTCCCAATTTGTTTTCAAATATGAGTGAAGTCTGTGTCACCACAGGCCCGGGACTGTACAGCGCAGTGGACGCTTACAGCTAGCCCCCGGACCCATTCACTCTTTTTTTGAATTGTTTATGTTTGCGGTCTCTGAGTATGATGTCTTGTCTGTATATTTGTTTTTGTGTAGAATTACTATTAAAGCAAAAACATCCTAATCCACCATATTTATAATTATGATAGACATCGTTCCTGCTTAAACCGACCTTCGACATAAAGGGAGTGTACTGTATTACTCCATCACTACTATTCAGCATTATCGTCATAAACACTACTGTACTGTATTTGGTGAATGATTATCCAGGATGTAGGACATGTGTTGATAAGGGTGGGGGCCAAACCTTCATACGATTGACCCAGACGAAACATAGCCGACCGATATCCTATTCCTGCTAAACTAGGTGTATTTATATCACCAATATAGAGCAGGTCACTGGGCCAAAATCTCTCTTTTTGTCTCGCTCTCGGTATCTATTCTCTCATCACTCCTTCTCGTCGGGTGGTAGATTGCCTAGTTTGTATAACTATATTATAACCACGATGTTCTCAATTAAATGCAAGACGTGTAATGTAAAACGTTCCGGAATTCTATTTAACAGAAGGAACCTGTGCGATCTCATGTACGGATCGGATTTACGACCCAGGTAAAAAAACCCCTAGACATTTGGCATTCTCATACTCCATTACATCATAGAATCTTAAGTGATCAAATAAAGGTTGACGTGTCGTTGAATGCGTCATAACGATATAAATATAGTAAAAGTGTGTATTAAAAATATACATTAATGTCATTAATCCTAAATTGAGCTAAATCCTAAAGAAAGATCAACCCTTAAGGTCAATCAAATTTCATGTCCATAAATATAAACCACCGACTGTACAAATTTGAGTGCACTTAAGACAACTATTAATAGTTTGAATTCGATGAAGCGTTGGCGGAAACTTTGAATTGAGAGAATATTTCTTCCTACCTAGGAAGACATCAGTCACGTCAGAAAGGATAACGGCAAGTTAATCTCATAATAAATACAAAATGAGAAAACAAATTGAGCAGGTAATGTAAAGAAATGCGCGTAACGGATAAATTAAATTGCTGTAAGTGTTAAAGTATGTTACACTTCCAAAAATAGCCTTTTCATGTGTTTGAGGATATGATAGGGCCCAAAAATGTCGGGCGAGAGCGAGGGGTTTAACGTATACGGTATACTAAATCCAATTCCGGTTTCAGCAGTGGGACAAGAAGAAAATCATCGGGGTTGGAAAGGCGAACAAATTTCGAGGCATGTACACGTCATGGATCGAAAACATTAAAAAATTTGACCCAATGACTAACCGTACGATCTACACTCAGCGAGCCGATACCTTTTTTTAGTATTTTCAAACGATAAATTACAGGAGACGAATACTTATTTTTGTTTAATTCGCTAAAATAATATAGAGGTTGTGGAATTTTACATTTACGTCATCACGTCTGTGGGCCTTGTGTCGGATGGTGAAAGACATTTGACGTCATGTCTGACTTCATTTCAGAATAATTTATTTGTGGCAGTTGGTATATATATATACATGTATATGTATATTTATTTATCGGTACATTAAAGTTATGTTTGTATTTAGTTTCTACGGAACAGTCAATTTTATTGTTCTCGAATAATGTCAGTTAGCCGTTCTTTTAACAGTTTGAAGGAATTAAACAATGTCGCCAACAATGAGATCGGTGGGTTCTACAATTTTTAAATTTATTGTTTTACGGTCAGTTAAAAAAAAATCATTAGGTGGTTTAACTTTAGATCTAACCACCCCACCCACAAACAAACAATATGTATAGCATTTCATGTATATATATATCACACCACCTCAGCCCCTCAAACAAACAATATGCATTTCATGTATAGATCACCCCACCCCACCCCAAACAAATAATATGCATAAAATTTCATGTATAGAAACAACCGCAAATCTTAGAAAATATTTTTTTAAATATTTGTTTGTTTGAAATGAAATGGGGTTTAACGTCTTACTGTTCTGCTTTTTTTTTTTTTTTTTTTTTTTTGCTTGAACGCACAATACTGGTCATTCACATACAATTCAAAGGTTAAAATATGTAGGCCTACTATTTCCGTTTAACGACTGTTGTTATTATGTAATTACGTGCATGCTCGTAAAACAAAACCAACCCACATTCTATGTAGAATGAGATGACGTGTATGATAAAGATGTAATTAATGATGCTAGTACAATGAGGTGGACAAGTGCCGTAGTAGTAGGGACGCTTGTTCAGGGACGCACGTGCGCGCATGCGCGTGCGTGCATGTGCGTGCATGCGCGTGCAGGTGACCTTGCACTGGATGACCCCTGACACGTGCGTGACCTAAATGACCCCCTGACACGTGCGTGACCCCCTGACACGTGCGTGACCCCCTGCACGTGCGTGACCCCTTGCACGTACGGAGAGAAAGAGGGCGCGCGCGCGCGGGAAGAGAGAGAGAGAGAGAGAGAGAGAGAGAGAAGAAGAAGAAGAAGAAGAAGAAGAAGAAAGGGGAAGAGAGGGAGGGAAGGGGAAACAACTCTTTTCCATTGATTAAGTTGGCCCTGAAAAGGGCCGTTGGTCCACACAATGTGTGGGTTAGCAGGAGCACTTCGGCTGTTCCCACCGATTCGGCTTCTTGGTGCATTTTACAGCATGCTTCGACCGCCTATGACAGGTGTTGCCAATTTCGGTCCCACACCAAAAACACACCAAGTAATCGGCATCGGGCCGATTCCCCCTAAACATGGGGTAATACCCCCGACAAGTCGTACAAAACCTTTTGTCGTTTCGATCCATGGTGTTTGTGACTTCTTTGGGCTTTGACACTCCTATTTATAGCTCGAGACGGGACGAGTCTAAGGTGTTGGGACGATACCATTTTCCAACCAATCAGAATAGCATGACGTCACATGACGTCACAAACAACAGACACGTGATATGTTGTCGACATTTTATTGAACATATTTACAAAGCATTTTATTCAACACAAAATTGAACACAAAGGCATAGAACACAAATTTAATTGAACACAAAAAACATATTTACAGAGCAAAAAAGCATCGACATCGTTGTCCCTTCTTCTGGTCTTTTTGCAAGTCGGGAAAATGATCCCTAGCCCATTGTTCGACGAGTATATCGTTCACACGATACACGTGCCCGAACACCGAAAGGGCGTGCGGGGAGGGAACGTGAAACCGATGACACAAATAATACAAACAATAATGGCCGCAGACGACACTCTCGAGTCCCTGAATCCATCGGGGTTGGTAGTGGAGTTGTAGATCTTGGACGAAACGTCGAAAGGCTTCTCCGTAAACATCAGGGGGACACCCGTAGGAATCAAAGAAGGTAATGTGATCTGGTCCTTCGCACACAAACACGGTCCAGTGTCTACCGGGTTGGTCTTCGTCGTCCGTGTTGATGACGTAGGCTTTGGGGTACGAGGTCGGGCGCAGTATATCCAGATGATTACGAGCCCACACGCCCCCGAACACGTTAGCGGGGAGGTGTTTTTCTAAAGCCCGTGTCAGTTGTCGATTGGAGAGAGCCTCACCAATCTGTGATGACTTGTCGGTTGGCGTCGATTTCCAAGACATTGTCGTATTCGGCAAACAGAACAAGACTGAGGTGATTGGTCGGGGCCGCACCGAACTTGAGTTCCAAAGACAGGTTACCCGCTGCTTTAGGATGAAAGTAGTTACCGTCGGCTCCGTGGTCGTTGGTCAAATCGAAACAATACAAAGTGTACCCATTGATATAGTCGTTGAAAGGGAGGTCCAGGTCTTCTCGGGTGTTTAAGACGGCCACTCTTTTCATCAAATCCAGGTATGGTGCGATGGCTTGTCGCTGGGGAAAATCGACGTCGTATTCGTCCACAATTTCCCCGTTCTTGGTCAATTTGATGTTTTCCAATTGATTGTGTTCGAATTGGAAGGGATTTCTGTTTTTTCTTCCGTCGTAGGCCGTGTTGCGTACCATACCCACGATTAATCTCTTGGGCAGGCTTTCGTTGACAAATAGGTTGTCTAGGACGTGACTGGTACGATTGTCGGGAATGACCATGTCGCGGACCACCACGCGTTTCAGGGGATACTTGGCGTTGGACGATTGAAGTTGCGCGGCCACCCGTGTGTAGGTACTGGGAGCTAGAGTGACGAACGGGATATCCAGGTAGGCTTTGGTGAACTCGACTTTGTAGTCTTCGGCATCGTTGCCTTCGCCGTACATCAGAAAAAATTTCGGGGATTGCTTTTCCAATTTCAACCGCAGGTCCACACCGTCCAGCAGATACCGATCTTGTAAACACATGTCCAAGTGTAGACGCGACTGCAATTCAAAGGTGCGACTGGCAGCAATGGTTTTCTGGCGTTGTTCCAATCCTTTGTTATTCGGAGCCTGTCGTCCACCGTCCGCGGCGGTGGCGACAGATTTCGTGGAATTGAACTGCCCGGCGGTATCTTTTTCCCACAGGACTTGTTTCGACAGGTGGTCGTTCTTGGCTCCCTTACCGAAACTCAGCAAATTCTCCAAGTAAGCCCGGTAGGGGTAGGTGGGCAGAGAGGTGGTGACCAAAGTTTCGGCATCCTTTCCCAGGCGTAATTTGACGTCTTTAAACAACGAATGAAACAAGTTGTTAATGGGTGCGACTTGACTATCCGCGTCCAGGTCATCCCCGTTGTTCTTGGTCACCTTCAGGGCCACGTGCAGTGTCATGTTGGCCAGATCGATGAAATCGGTGGTGGCATTGGAAATATAAAATTCGATGGGTCCGTCGTGGTTCAAGTCGGGCGTCAGTGGATACTTTCTGATTTTCGTCACCTTGTTTATGGCCGTCTGCGTGTCGGGTACACTGAACAAATCCTGCAATTCGTCTCGCGCGCAGGGACAGGAATCATTGCGCATTACCTGCGTAGCCATGGTCGAAGATATCTAGTTTACGTCGCTTGTGAGAGGTGACCTGTGTCTTCTTCTTCCTCTTCGGACGATGTGAAGTGGACGGGGTTCGTGAGGGGTCTTTTATAGGTTCCAGGTGGGCGACCACGTTCTTGAGTGTGTCGGACATCGTGTTTGACACCGCGGGGCGAAGCGTGTCCTGGGCGACTTTCTTCCAGTTCCATTTTTCACGACCACTGACGGCGTCGAGCACGCTTTGCCCCACTTTGGGTAACACTTGGGCCACATTCTTTTTCACGGCAGCTTTACCGGCCGACCACAAGGTCTTCCCAACCGATTTGACGGCATTCAATAACCCGGACCATCGACCGGCACCCTGTTGTCTCAGAATTCCTCCCCTGTACACCACCAGACCATTGCCAGCCCCTCGCTGTCTGAGCACTCCACCTTTGTACACTCGAATCATCATCGGCGGCGAAAATGAAGTTGGGTCACCACCTTACCGTCGAGAAATGGCACGGCTTTCCCCATTCCGTTCCTTATATAGAGACCAATGGAGCTTAGTCGACTGTACTTCAGAGGTAAGTAGTGAATCCTGGCGGGGCGGTGATACAATCGTCGACTGGGAATCACGTCCAACAAGGTAGCCTTCACGTCGCCCACGGTCTGGGGTTCGATAATGTCCGTGTAGATGTAAAACAGATCGTACTGGATTTGAAGATTTGGGGTGTGGTGGGCGTAGAAATACCGTAGACTTTGGCCATCGTCGCCGGTCATATCGATTGACTGCAGGGCAACCAACAGTTCGTTTCCAGGCCATCCCAACATGGACACGATGGGTCCACACAGACGAAGTTCGATTTTTGGCAACACGTCAAAATACAAAAGCGCTTGCACGTGATTGATCTTCAGATACACTTTGTCGTTGGTGCCGTCTTTCTTGAAAGACACGAATGAACCTTTTTGTGCGGCCGCTTGGCGCATCGCTTCTCGAGTTTCGTACTCGTCCTGCTCTTTCTTCTCATGGTCGGTCATTTCCTTGTTATTGGGATCCAAACGAACGGGTTTATGGGCCAAATGGTTGTAGATGGGAGGCAGGTACCACAACACCTTCAAGTGTTTGTTTAGGACATCCAGGATATGCCTCAGCGACTCGTAGTCGCCACTCTTGATGTGCGTTTCCATTTCGATAGATCCCTTGATCTCATCAGCCTTTACACCTTTGAAACAATGCGACGGGTCGATCTTGTGGGCACTGTAGAAGTCCTGGCATATCTTTACTTCGGGTTCGTCGCTCGACGGCGACCAAGGATGAATGCGTAAGCCGATCGTGTTGTCTCGGTGATCGATGTTTTGCCATTGGTCAGGTAACGTGATCATGGACAGACCCACTTCCCACTCCCGATGATCGACGAGAAGTGGCGGGTCCAGATGTGTATGATACGTGGAGACTTTGTTGTCGGGATACCACGACATGGAACTGTCACTAGGGAGCGTGAGGTAAAAGGGCCGGTCGTTGTTCATTATGTTTGGTTTTCAAGGTTGGAGAAGGTAACAGGTAACCCAAGGTACTGGAGAGCAAGGCCGTCCACAACGTGGTCTGCGATCCGTCGGGTTTGAAAGCCAGTTGGGACAAAGAAACTCCCGCCACGACGTACACTAAAATCACTTGACAGAAAAAGACGATTTCCGCTTGTGGCACACGTTTTCCCAAGAGCGACCAATTGTGGGCACTCACGGACGTGGACGTGGTTTCGTCCTGCATGTTGACTGATGTCGGCGTCTCTCGCTCCTATTTATACGTTTTGGAGACTGGTCCTGTCGATCCACGAATTAAAACTCGCCGGATAGCCCAACCATTTCACCAATACTTTGTCTTTTTTTCTTTCGAGTACTCTTTCGATGGGAAAGATCTCGTCGTCGTTGACTTGGACCGCTTGCAATTCTTCGGGATAGAAGGTGCCCTGTATGGGTTCGCCCCTTTCGTCCAACAGTTTGTAACCGGGACCGACGTTGGGTGCGACGTTAAACGTTTCCAGAGTCCAGTTGGGCCAGTAACCTTTGTCGAAGGCACCATGTTTCGGCAAAGCCAAACGTACGGTCGTACCAATGTCCAATGATTTTTTCTTTTTCGGGGGACGTGGAGGAGGCATTGTCAACATCCACTCGTGTTCGGGGCGAACGTCTTTGGGCGCCATTCCGATGGTCCGATGTCGTCTAGCATTGTAAGCCCGAACCAGGTCGTCTAGCACGTCGATGTACCGTTGTGTTTGTCGATGAGTAAAGTATCGCCACATGCGTTCTTTCAGAGTCCGTTGAAATCGTTCGACCACACTGGCTTTGGTTTCGACGTTGTGTGTCACGAAAAAATGAATCTTTTTCTTCTTCAGGTACGCTTGCATTTTGCGATTGAGGAATTCGGTACCTTTGTCCGTTTGAAGTCGCAGGGGTTGTCGACTTTGAAAGATTTGACGAAAGGCCTCCACCAAACTGTCCCCCGTCTTGTTTTTGAGGGGCAACACCCAAGCGTACTTGGAAAACACATCGATGACGCACAGCAAATACCTGTATCCCTCATTCTGTTTGGCCAAGGCCGACATATCGCTCAAGTCGGCTTGCCACTGATGATCTATGCCGGCCACCACCGTGGGAGACCGCGAGAATTTCTTTTTCAATGGTTTGTGCAAGGTATACGCCCTTTGTTGTTTCAACCATGCCTTGACTTTGTCCAAGGACACGCCGGTGGCTTTGTGAAGACCCAGAGCGCCACCGAAAGCGGCCGGGTGGTTCGGGTCGTAATACACTTTCTTCAGCTTTCGTTCCATGTTTCAGCAGGTGTCCCTATGAACAGGCTATTTATAGTTTTTGCAAGGAGAGCCATCTTCTGGTAGATGTACTAGGCGTATCCGTACTGGAGATTTTCTTCTTTCTCGGGCGTCGCGGCGGAGTTCGTGTCGGTGGTGTGGACAACACGTTCCATCGTTCTTGATTCCCGATGGCTTCTCGCGGTACGTTCGTGGCCTTCAAACTTTGCATCACGCCAAACCATCCCACGGGAGCCTGGGTATTCTTTCGCCGACGAACCAAATCGTTCACAATGTCAATGGCATTAGTGTTGGGTACGGGTACCCCATTCCGAACCAATTCCAAGTTCTCGTTCCACGACCAAGGTGTCTTTTCTTTCATGTGTTTCAACAAAAGGCGAGCTCGATGTTGATAAGGTCGAGGGACCGACTCCAGGATGGGTGCCTCCGAAGTTTCTTCTTTTGGCTCGGGTATGTTGTCGTCCAACAAGGGAACAACCTGTTTTCTTTTCCTTTGCATCGTTTGATAACGATGTAACAACTGTCCGTACCGTTGCATTTTATTTTCGTCGGTTAGGGTGGGATCGTTTAGCACGTGTTGCATGTCTTGGTGGACATTTTCGACGGCCTGCTGCAGTGGATCTCGATCGTACACGGGTTCGACTGGCCTGACTTCGACGGGTTTGACGTCGGGGAGTCCCTCGAAGGGTACCAGTTTCATTTTCTTGGCGAATTTCATCTTTGGGAAAGGACCGAAACAATCGAGTGTAGAATCCCCCTTTCTGTTGCTTCAAAAGTCGCCGACGGGTCTTCCAAGGTGTTTTAGACGTGCCCAAACGTCGTAACAAGGGGGCGTCCTTTTTCAAGCGCTTGACTTCTTTGTCGGTCACAGGAACGTTGCCGCGAATCAGGTTTCCAATACACTCACACACACCGTCGACAATGGGTTGGGTCTCGAGTAAAAGGGGACGGTCTTTCGGTGCAGTGTTCAAGAGATACCGCAGTGTCTCCATGACTGAGCTCGGGGTCGTTCTCCGGTCCCCTTTTTATACCTTTCTGTTCTCTGGGTTATCCACCAAATAGTTTAGATAGCTCGGCAGCCATAGCGTTCGCTCTATCGTGCCTTCTAAGGAAGGGATGTTTACCACCCTTTTGTCCACCCAATAGATTAGATACCAAGGGGGCCAAAGCCGGGAGGGCCATGGCCAGCAATGCCCCGTGCCCGATGGCACCACCCTGTTGATCGACAAGTCGCCGTTTGACGTCGGGTGGAACATTACTCAGTTTGCGAAGCAACGCTCGATGTTTGTTCAATTCTTCGGTACTCTGTCCCCTTCCGCGCTGTGCGGTCCGTCGAACGAATTGATTTCGTTTCTTGTTTCTTTCCTCTTGCAGCCTTTCCTTCCATCGCAGCAAGATACGAATCAACACACCCCCAAAAAATCCACGTCCCCCAGGTTTCATGATCAGGGAGAGTTTTTCGGTCGTCGGCATGTTTCTCTCCGTCAGTTGGGTCAGCACTTGTCGATTTCGTTCCACCCATTTCTTGTGTTGAGCGTGCAGTGGCTGAATGTTACCCTTCAGCAAATGGTTGGCCGCCAACTTGAACCACTGCAACAATCCAATACGTGCCCGGCCCGTATTCTTGACCAACTGCCCATAAGCCATATCGGGAGTCAGATGTTGTAACTTGCGAATGAAGGACTTGAGTCCTTTCATTGAACTCTTCTTTTCTCTTCGTGGTCTGCGAAAGATCGGGGAGAGAGACCGAGCAGGGGAAGGTGGTGACGTGGGACGTGGAGGTGTGACCGGTAAGGTAAAACGTGGTGGTGTGGCCGGTAAGGGAGACATGGGACTCGTGGGTGGTGTCAACGAGGGAGGTGACCACTGTGTTCTGGGGGCCCTCATTCTCGGGCGAGTCTGACTTCGTACCGTAGGATCACGGAGGTCCGGTGCCAACGTCGGGAACGTCGCCCTGGGAAGGGTGGGAGGTGGGTGTTTCCTCTGCGTATTCTTCGTACGAGCCATCGTGACAAACAAGAGTCAATTCGAGGTACAGGTCCCCCTTTTATACTTTTTGGACGTAGACGATGGGTGGTTCCTCTTGGGGTAAAATGTTGGATCTCAGTCGCAATGTTTCGGGAGTGTCGGGCTTCAAATCAACGAGTAAGTAACTGCGAGGGGTACTCGTCGCATCTTCATAAGCTTCTTGCATATACTTGGAGCGGGAAGGGTACATCTGACGGGCCAACACACCAATTTGCGAGGCGTCTCGGGGATTTTTGAACAAGACCAGGTAATGGGCATTCAGACTGATGGTACGCTGTTGCTTGTCAAACAAGTTTTGCACAATGTAAATGACACTCGTGTCGTGGTGATGACTCTTTTTCGTGAACCACTTTTGCAATATCTCCGTGTCTTCTCCCATCAAATCATCCACGACTAAGACTTGTGGACCTTTGACTTGACCCATCACGTCGTCAATATCCGTCAAGCCTTTGACATAAGTGTAGGGAAAGCGATCGTAACTCTCTTGCCATTCGCCATAAGCCCACACGATACGTTGAGGAGGGACGTCGAACAGGGACGCTTGAAGAAATTTCTGCACAAAGACCGTTTTCCCAACACCCGTTGGACCACTGACTAACATGGTAAAGGGATGTTTGAACGTCACATCCATCTTGCACTGTTTCCCCCCATTCCCTTTTCCCCCGCCTTTTATACCTTCGCCACAGAACAACAGACATGGAATGAAATTAGAACACAATTTATTTTACAAAAAATACAAAAAGAACATTCAATACAACAATTCCAAAAAACATATCATACAAAGGAAAAGAAAAAACTGTTAGTTATCGCGTTCTCTCTTCAGGATCTCTTGTCTCACCCAGGGTACATTTCTCAGGACGCGAGGAATCCAATACACATGTCCCAAAAGCTTCTGCATCGTGTCGTGTGGGTGCCAGTCTTCCACTTCAGCAAACGTGACGACGACGGGTATCCATTCACTCATATCGAAACAAGGGGGATACGACAAGACTTCGGTCATATCTCTCGGACCCGCATATTGGATGAGTGCTCGGGAAAAACTTTCTGCTTCCTTCTCTGCCAACAAGAGGACAGCCGGCTTCGGGATTTCACCGTTCGAAGTTTCACCGTTTTCACTGGTAGTCGGGAGCATTGTAGGTGGAATAGAAATCTTCGTCGGCTGTTTTCTTTTTTTCTTTGTATCGTCTGTAGAGCTCGAACGCTTCTCCGCACCAGTACCAGTATCGCTGACTGCGGGTGTTGTCTCTGGGCATGTCGATGTTGTTGTCGAACATGCGACTGGCAACGGCTTCAAAGTTGTTTTCTGTTTGGATTTCTTCTTGGCACTCGAGCAGGCCGTGTCCGAGCTGTCCACAGTTGAGGCACTTGTGATTTTCGTCGGTGGGTCTCTTGATTCCGTAACACTTTCTTTTGACAGTTTCTTTTCTTTCTTCATCACTCTTCGCTTTTTGGGCTTCTGTTCGTTTTCCACACTGGGGTGCCCAGTGTCCTGGTTCTCCGCAGAGGTAACAACTTCCATAGGAACCGTAGGCTGGTCTGTCTTGTCTTGGTTTTCGTTGCTGTTGTTGTTGGGAACGAGCAGGGCAGTCTCTATACCAGTGTCCGACATTGTTACAGGAGAAACAAGCTTGACTAGCCATCGAGAGCAGAATGAAATTTCAGTGTGACACTTCGCTTCTTATAGTCTTGGTCGTGACGTCACTCGCTTTTGATTGGTTCTTTCTTTTCCTTCGTTTTGATTGGTTCGTTGTTTAGTCTATGATTTCCAGGCTTTCCACGTACTTTTTCACTTCGTCCCAATCGATCAAGGCTTCACTCACGTGACAGGCTTCCAACAACGTCATCAGGTCGGCTCGATTACCGTGCTTTTGTCGCCAGTGGTTGAACACAGTGAAGATTTGCATGCGCGCGTTGTTGGGATGACTCATCTTGGCTTGACTGATTCGCGCTTCTCTGATCCCCAGATGTCTGCCAATACATTCCCAGCCTTCTCCTATGTTGCCGGACATGACATTGATATCCATTTGATCCAGAGACCATCGTTTCTTTTTCTTCGGCAAACCGTCCATCCACTGGCGTATGGAGTCTTCTTTCTGTTCGACAAACTCGTCTTTGCGTTTGATCAACGCGGTCTTAAAGCCCGGTACCACCGTCCAGAACTTTTTCAAGGCTTTCTCGACGTCTTCTCGCCATCGTTGTTCGTCCTCCCACGTCTTGACTTGATCCCGTGGATCGTCCATCATACTGCCTAGCACGTTATCGATGTCTTGCAGTTTCGGCTCGTCCACCCAAAGGTAGTGATTGTAATCGTCCACGGGGTGTGAGGGTTGACCCGTTATGGAAGAAACGCCTAGTCCCAGACACGAGTGGTATCTCTGACTGGGATGTTCGTACTTGCAGCCGATACACTCTTCGTGTTGCCTTTCTTCTATAATGGGCAGGAAACATTTCAACACTCGAAAGTTGAGCCATCGTTGTCTAAGTTTCTCGATCATATTTTCTGCCGGTTCGTCATCTTCTTTGTTTGTTCGCCATCGTCCTGAGACCCGCAAGTCAGTATCCATAGGGGTAAGTGTTGCTCGGTTGGCCATCGTCATTGAATTGAACAAACCGCTTGTCATACACGATTTTATATCTTTTGCTCTCGGGGCGTGTCCAAAGACGACGGTCACGTGATCTGGTAATCTTGAACGGATTGGCTATGACCAGAGGCTCGTTTTGATTGACGTGCCGTACATTCTCCTTCATGATGGCGTAATTCAGCTGCTGGGAGGCACGGTAATTCAAGGTGAATCCCCGGACTTTACATACAGTTTTACCATCGCTCTGGCGGTACGCGTAATTCTTTGGCCCTCCGCTAACAAATTCTCGAATGGTGACATCTTCGGGCAACTCGTTCTTCCACTGACCCAAACTCGAACCTTCCGGGGGATTCCATGACGTGGCGTGGTATTGGTAGATGACGCTATCGGTGTCAAAATAGCATACCCTTTCTCCCAACTTTTCCAAGACGGAATAGAGTTTCAAACGGGCCTGGGCAGTGACAAAGGCGGCGATAACCACGTTGGTGATGGGGCAGGGTGCGACGTGTTCTTCTTTTTTCAACGTTTCCATCAAGACCATGTTATCGTTGACTAACTGCACATCTCGTACGGTTTGGGTCACATCTAACATTTTTTCAAAGTAGACGCTGGGCTCCGTGATGTACTCGGTCTTGGGAAAGTTGTCTCTCTGTCCGAATTTACCCCATGCCGTGTTCAATTGTAACTTGCTAAAAGCCCGCATCCCTTTGTTAGGTTTTATCGACGCGGGATCCAGACGAATACCTTCGGTGTCGTACACGTCGTTGACGAAGCGGGTCTTGTCTTCTTCGGTGTGACAGGTGTCGGGATAACCGCTGCTTTCCATCTTCTTCTTGAGGTAGTGATTAATGTACCCCGTAAACAGACCGCCCGTTTTGGCCTCGGGATCGTAAGTGCTGAATTCTTTCCAGTGCCAAACTTCGTAGACTTTCAGTACTTGGTATCCTAGGGCCACCGCTTTCTTGAGTTCCAGGGTGACAAACGTACCCACCCAGGCTCGCTGTTCGTCGGTGTGCTCACACGGTTGGTATTCGGCAATCTCCCCTTGTTGCATGTGTTCGTCGACGCAGCTTCGACACAGGGCAAACACCAATTTCTGTTTGCGCCGAAACGGGAGCACTGGATGGTACAGGCCACGGGGCGGCAAGACGGAACACTGGATCAACCCTTCGTACTGTTGCCACTGGTCTTGATCGGGCTGTGTGACGATCGTGGGTTCCTTGATGGGAAAGGTACCGTACTTGCAGATGTACGGGTACAAGGACACCACGTCGATGTAGCGCATGTCTTCCACCGATTCGTTCACCAACAGTTGGATGGCATTGGTTCTTCCGCCGAAGAAAGCGTTGCGGGGCATCAGAGGTTCGGGAGCGGGCCATTGCTGATCTTCCAAGCCTTGTAAAAATTCGTCCATCTCGGGATCGTGGCGTCGTTCTTCCTCTAGCTCACACTCCCACATGACGCGGATGGTCTGCATACCGTACTGTTCCTGGAGTCGACGCTGACGTTCTTGTGTCTTCTGGTACAAGTCCCTCATGCTGCGAGATGGATCGTAGGGATGTTTATGCTGAAGGTCTTGGACGGGGCCCGGGTAACATTTGGGACATCCGTGAAAGGCACACCCGTGAAACTCGTACACCGTACCCGTGGTCGTGTCCATACCATCTAAGCTATAAGGGCCAACTCGGCATTCACTACCGTTACGGGCGTGTCGAATGTTGGGTAGTGAGGTCTGGTTTCGGAATGCAGCCATGGTCTGTCGATGTTGTTCCCATTCCAACCATCGAAGGGCTTTGTTGGACTGTTGTCGAGGCTGGAAGCGGTGCCAGTCCTTACCAAGTTTTGGCTGTTGCATTAAAGCTCGAGGAATGACGACGAGGGTGTCTTTCTTGAGGTAGTGCGTGCGTAACACGCGACTGCAGGCAGAGGCCAGGGTCAAGCTTTTTTCGAAGGGATCGATTCCCGTGTCCATGAGAAATATCTCTCGAAACACACCACAGCATCGGCGGAGGACATCGACGTCACTTTTACAGTAGGCGAGAATTTCTTGGCGAAAATCAAAGACGTGGTGACTGTGTTGTTGGTACCACTCGTGAAACTTTTCTCGTTCAGTCACACTCATGCCATCCGGATCGTAATCGGTGTCGGGAGGATAGGCGCCCACGTAATCTTCGTTCTCCGGTTTGTTGAAGTGATGAGGGAAATAACCTTTCTTGAGTTCTTGCAGGCCAAAGGTCTTGGGCATGTCCCGTAAAGCCATCGGTAGAAAGTTGAGGGAATCGATGAATTTTACCGTACCGACAGTGATCGTCATCGCTTTACCACCATTCATAATCACTTCGGGTTGCGCCACGGAATGTTTGTGCAGCGTCTGTAAAATCAGCAGTCCGTCGTAACCTTTAAAGTTGTGAGCCACGGCAATCACGGGACTCGATTCGTGACTGTCATGTTTCCGACCATCTATCACCGTACCGTGTGCAGCGAGTTGTAAAAACCATTTTCCCACATCGTCCAGCGTGTCTGGGCCTTTAAACACAATTTCCCGTTGGTGATTCCAGTACGTGTCGCAGTGCTCGCAGGGATCTTGATTGTCGATACAAAAGTGACAGCAGGTTTGCAGGACACATAGGTTGGGAATGTGTTCACCGGTATCTTGCTGGCATTCAAAGTCAAAGAAGACGAAGCGGGTCAACGTTGATTTCTGTAGTTTGTCGATTTGGGTCTTTCGGTCTTTATTCATGTCGATGGGTGATTTCAGTGGTTGGATGTAGCAAAACTGTTTCTCGGCCGTGTGCCACTCTCGGCAGATGGAACATTCGTATTCTCCGCATCGGTGTTCTTCCAAATTACGCTTGGCCTTGATGACGTCCCACTCTTTTTGACATTTCTCGCATTTCTTCCATCGATAACAGACACTGCACTTGGCTCTGGAACGGGTGGCGAGATGGTTGTCGAAACATTGGCGGCTCACAAACACACGATGACAACGGTAACACGTCTTTGTGTTGGGATCAGGTGGACAGGGTGGACCCACTGTCTTACATCCATGACACATGACGTGACACGAATGTTTCTCTGCTCGATCGTATCCTACCTGACAGGTCTCGCAAAAATACGAGTTCTCCACAAAGGCGGGCATGGAGGTAATGACGTCATAATGCCTGTCGTGTAAATACAGGTTGAGATGTTTTGGTGTGCCTGTGACGTGTTTTGTTCCCCGATAAATCGCCTTCCCAAAGATGGCCCGAGAGAAAACATTGAGCTGATAACCTTGCTCTCCTAAATACTTGGCGTACAATTCCCAGGTTTCCGTCCCCGTGCATGCTTGCCTGGCTCCACCGACGGCATCGATGAGGGCTTCCGTTTTCTTCGTCTGCCACGAGTGGGGTCCTGCCCTCCTCTGTAGTCTGTTCCGCTCTCTTTCCCATTCAGGCGTGTCTTGTTTGTTGGCAAAGTGACGAGCGACGACAATAGCTCGCTGAAAACAGAGTTCGTCGGCATTCTTTATGGTGACGAGGCATTTCTTTTTCTTCAAATAATCGTCGAAATTAGCACAGTGTCTCTTCTTCATGTTTGTTCCACCGCTACCTCGACCATCGGGAGGGGACACGTGGCAAATACTCATGGACATGCGTTGATCCAATCTAAATTCTTCGTTACTTTGTAACACGGCAGCCACTTTCCGCAAAACGTCTTCGGCTTTTAACAAACGATGCTCACGGAAGGGTAACCAAATAGGTGTTTTGAGTCCCGGGTGACTAATGGCGATTCTAACATAGTCACTTTCTCTGGCGTCCAAGGTTCGACGAATTTCCTCGATGATGGCCTCAAAAGTGTCGTGTAGTTGTTGTGGTACATCGTTGGCTGGAACGTGGGACCAATCTTCCAAAAAGTCTATCTCCACACACAGTGATTCGGTTCGAAATAATCGGCTGTAGCGTCTATCCACGGGTCGTAATGTAAAACTCATCTTTCTTTGCTCGCTGATCGCTTATCAATGACTGGAGCTTTCGCCTCCCTTCCTTTTATTCCTGTCACCATGAATGGACTCGTCCATGACGTCATACCCTTCAAATGGATTCGTCCGTGACGTCACCCATGAATGGACTCGTCCGTGACGTCATATCAAATGGATTCGTCCTTACGATCATATAGCGGTACAACACCCGTCTTTCTATCAGTATCAGAATGGATGCTCCGGTGTTACGCATCGAAGACAACCACAGCACGGATACTCTCGTGTATCTCAGGGGTCACACGCTTGCCGTGATTACCCCTGACGATATCTTTGTCTTACCTGACGAGGTATTAAAAACACCTCCCAGGAAAAGACCTCCTCCTGAATTAGTGGAGGCCATTAGACACAACCGACATAAAGTGCGTCGTACCCTCACATTCTAGTGCTCGCATTCGAGTGAGGACAACGGCCCTTTTCAGGGCCAACTTAATCAATGGAAAAGAGTTGTTTCCCCTTCCCTCCCTCTCTTCCCCTTTCTTCTTCTTCTTCTTCTTCTTCTTCTTCTCTCTCTCTCTCTCTCTCTCTCTCTTCCCGCGCGCGCGCGCCCTCTTTCTCTCCGTACGTGCAAGGGGTCACGCACGTGCAGGGGGTCACGCACGTGTCAGGGGGTCACGCACGTGTCAGGGGGTCATTTAGGTCACGCACGTGTCAGGGGTCATCCAGTGCAAGGTCACCTGCACGCGCATGCACGCACATGCACGCACGCGCATGCGCGCACGTGCGTCCCTGAACAAGCGTCCCTACTACTGCCGTCATAGTAAATTAGATCATCTCTTGTTTTCAAATAAATCCATTTTTATCTGATTTATCAATTTTATCGCAGTATATGTCAATTTTAGTGCTCTGCTCTAAAATATGCAAATATACTCTTTTTTGGCATATTGTGTGAAATGGCACTCGTCCGCCGTATTGTACTAGCATCCTCAATATTGTTATTACTACATTTGTCTCAAGAAAATAAAGATGGCGGTTGGAAATCAATAGACATCAATGCAAAGTTAAAATGACCATAACTGAAGATATAATTGATGGATCGTCTCTATTAAGAGAGATGCAGCAGAAAAGTAGAACATTAAACCTCATTTCTTTTCAGAATTGATCAATTTGGGATGATTTAATAAGCTGCAAAGATCTCAATAACAGGGCGGAGAAAATGGGCGAATCCCTTTAATATTTTTGTTGTCAAAGCGGAAACGACGGAAGAAAAACACATGGATTTATACATAAAATGTGTAGTCTGTAGAACACGCAATCATCTTTACGTTACATATGTCGCCACATATATAAATATAATGTTCTCAACACGACATATGCGATTCATGTGGTCTAGCAAAAGATATATACACACAAGGGAGAAATATTTATTCTAAAAAAAATGTATGCAATATTCTAAAAAGTTGAGTTTGAAATGTTATTTTGGCTAGATTCGTGATTCCATTGTTTATGTTGCAGGGACAAAGTTCCACCTTGCTCAAATTATAGGACATCGCTTGAGGCCCGGGTTTATTTATAGCAGTATTTATTTAATGTATCAACCTTGGAGGGAGGTAGTTCAGATTCAAGGTTCTATTACAATGTTTAGAACATATACATGTCATCGCTATCATTTCTCGCGGCAAAGTTGATATTATTGACTAATGAACAAAAAGCGTATGTTCGTTCGCATGAGACGAAAAACATTGGTGTGCACGTAAAAGATCCCTTGACAGTTTGATTCGATGCAAGACTACGGCATAGTGCCGTTGTCCGGGCAAAAATTTAACACTTTATCGCGCATGCCCGTCTACATTAGCCCAGTTCGGAGCAGAACAGTAGGACGTTAAATCCAATTTCATTTCGTCGGATTTCGTTAAAATTTGGACATTTGAATGATACACATCACTATTGGTTGGGTTCATACATTCAATAGTGATGAGTATTATGATTAGCCACATTTCTACACTAATAGCAACACCTTTAACTTGGAATAATGATCAATTGTATGGGATAATGCCAAAAAATGTCATTATTAAATGACCTTTGCTCTTTAGTCAATGGTATCAGGTTAATTAACAGTGTTTGTTCATCCAGGGGCCTATTTCACAAAATTTTAACTAAGATAAGATCTAAATTTTAGTTATTTGATTGGACAATATTAAATTGATTTTAGTTCTTAGCCAATCAAAACTGAAGTATCTGCTAAAATTTGGATTTTATCTTTAGTTAAAATTTCGTGAAACAAGACCCAGATCTGTATCTATGGAAGGAAAACTTTGCAACGAGAAAAACTGACTAATTTCATATACCATTTTCAAATTAATCCTAAACTCAATAAGTATGGAAAATCTAAAAAAAAAACCCCAAAATGTCCTAACCTCCAGATATAACCTTATTGTCCAGATATAACCTTATTGTCCAGATATAACCTTATTGTCGATTCACTTCATATTTAAAAAATTCTGCGACAGGCGAAGATGTTTCTTGCAAGAATAAGATAACTACGACATGTCTGAATTCAATGGGCGGGTTCGACAAATCTAATACGAGTTTCCCGCCACTATATTTTCAACTCCCATGGAGGATAAAAAAAACCCTATGGAACTTTGGGAAACACAAAGATATAAAATATGTTTTGACAATACCGTGACAGTTCACCCTTATTGGACGACAGATGTCACTTCATATTTGTTATGTGCACAGAAGTACTTAAACTTACTTCTTTTGTATTTTACGCGCACAGATAAAAACATGCCTGTTTTCAGAAAAAAAAAATCACAAAAAAAAGTTCACAAAATGACTATTTCATTTATTTTTTAAATGAACTTATTGGAAGAAATCTCTACCATAAATAACAACTAAATCCACCGGGATTGTTATCCGAGTTTTAATTTCAAACACGATGACTACCTCAAGTGGTACAAAGTCAACATCTTCAATACCCAAGTCCTTTCCAAACCCTCGTAAACAGCTATGATGGCTTTAAAATCGACGATGTGTTTATAATCAATAAGTTCTATATAATGGTGGGGCGGGGGATACATGCAAGTGTAAATACACAAACTCTCTTGCCAGTAATAAAGGGTCTCTTCGAGGTTTGCCTGCCGAATGTTATGCACGATTGAGTCAAATGGCGTTGTTTCGACACCCCGGTTGTGCGTTACAAGTAGTAGGGTCGTCTGTCCAACCTCGTGCGTTTTTGCCGGGTCGTCCCCCCACACACACTGCTAAAGAACCCTACGAATTATTGAAATAAAATTGAACCATATGCTAGTCCCGAAATGACCGAAATTGTGTCGAGAGGACGTTACCCCCCCCCCCCAAATTGCGTTGTTGCGGTCTCGTTAAGTTTGATCAAGTGCCCCAGTCCTAATCTATATAGATTCTTATCATAGCGAAAGGAATCAACTGATTATCAAACCGGAATGACCAAGTTACCCTTAACACGATGTGTATAGCCCGTAGGTAGAATGGCGGTTGATTTATAATCACGTGGTTCTACTTAATTGCCTTTCTGGCTTTTATCTTACTACGTTTTACAATTTAGATAATCTACAGCTGCACAAGTCAACGTCTTCTCAAGATTGCGGTCCTGAATATCCTTAGGGTTGTGTCAGTACCCTCGTCCTCCCCCAGACGATCATAAACAGATGAAAATATAATATTCTTCATATATTCATAAATAAACTAGATAATCATAATCTTCCAGTGCTACAAGGCTAGCGTCCCTTTAAGTAGCTTAGTCATTTTCAGACCAACACAATTTGGGATTGCCTATATATATTTGTAGAGGTCGTTTCGTTAATAAAATATCGGATGATGCAATGTCATATTCCAGACATCCACGCAAAACTTGGTTAAAAGCAAGGTAGCACTTAAACTACGGTGTGAATCATTGTAGTTTTCTACATGAGCCACTGTACCGCTTTCCAGTTTCCATGAGAACCCGGGATGGGCCGAGCAAGTCCTCTAGATTTCAGTATGGTATCGCCTTGTCACTGGCAAGGAAAGGAGCACCGGCGTTCAAATCGGCGAACAATTGACTCCCCAACGTACTTGTTGACATACATGCACGTAAGCGACATTTCCTCCATGTCATAATGCACGGCGTATTCCCGTCATCAATATCCGCAGTTGGTACAGAAAATTAGGACCATAGACAAACATAGGAGAGAGAGAGAGAGAGAGAGAGAGAGATGGGGTTTAACGTCCACTCGACACAAACTAGGTCATTTCGGAACTAATATATGGTTTAATTTTATTTCAATAATTTGCTTAGGCACAGGGGTCTTTAGCAGTGGAAGAAAACCGGAGTAACCGGAGAAAACCAACGAGGCTGGACAGGCGACTCTACTCCTTGCCGCGTGCAATCGAGGATTCGACACCACGTTAGTTGACTCAATGACAGGCTTTATGATACAGCGCGCTCACGCTAACCATTCGGCCCCAACCCCCACTCCCCAGAACACAAGTTAAACCAACTACTACTTTTGATTTACCGAGATCACATGATTGACAACCTTTGTGGTTTGTTGTGTCTTTGCATTTAAACTAACGAGTTAATGACTACTGTTTGGATCTGGCCCGGGAATTATCTTGCACCAAGCCTAAATTAATCTAGGGGTAATGAACAGTCCACTGAAACTAGTAAGAAAAAACAAGACAAATGTTTATTTACAAAAAAAAAAAAAAAAAAAAAAAAGTATATTTTTCCCAGAGCACGCAATTAACCGGAAGGTCTTCTATCGCGAGTTCGACCACCATCGATGGTTTTATTGTCAATATTTCCTGTTTCAATACATAATACGACACCTAACTAAGGAAGTATGGCAAGCGATGAAATATTACAGTTTGATTATATCACGTTATTTTACAATGATTATTATCGATCACTTTAATAATTGTTCTCCAGGTACACGTTTTCTCACGATACCTGTATGCTTGAATCGTCGAACTACTAACCTTGATAACAAAAAAAAAAAACAAAACAAAAAAAAAACGTATCGTATTGTTAATGTAGGTACGGATCCATCCGAGTATGTTTGCTCTTTCTTGAACGTATTATACCACTTCTGATATAAAATATTTTTGTTGCCAAAAGCTGGCAGCTTTGCCTGGAACCCATATTATGGGCACATCGCTTTATTCGGAACACCCCTAACAATGTTTGACTTATTTTCAAAATGTTCCATTTACTGATCTTAGGGAGTCTGAATATTTAATTCCCCAATGCCCGACCCCACCCCAACAGGCGATTGTTACAAGTAACTGGGAATGTAACTTTGAAATCTGAATTTGTTAGTGTCAGTGTTCTCTAGCGTGAATCCCGCTGATCGAACCTCGAGGCTTATAATATAGTTTATCCAACTGATTAAAGTGGAAGTCAATTATCATTGACTTTTAACAGCATCGGCCACTTATTGGCTTTGTTTTAATCATCTAGATTATAGTACGAATGAATGGAATATCATATTGATTTGACCGAATTCATTTAATAACACATTTTTTTTTATGTAAAAGTGCATATTGTAACGAGTTTATTTTACCTACTATCAACTAGCTTCGGCTTCTGACATCAAATTGTGGGGTTGGGATGGATTAGTAGTCTAGAGTGCCGCGCTTCGACCTCTAGCTAGCCGGTCACCTCTGGCTTGCGGCTGTGGTTTCGATCCCTGGTGTGATCGTATGTGGTGGCATGGAGATAGGGGCGCCTTCTCAACCTCGTGGGTTTTCTCTGGGCATTCCGGTTTCCTCCCACTGCTAAAGACCCCTACGCGCAAGCGAATTATTCAAATAAAATTAAACCACATGTTAGTCTCTCAAACTCTGACATCAAATTGGGCATTGGCAACACTAGGCACCAGGTAGGTATTCTTCTTTCTAGACCATACAAATGCTCTATTTAAAGTACTTTTATGAGATGCACACTGATCATTACTATGGTAGTCGGTGATGTCAAAACTACAGATCATCCCCACCAAAAAAGCTCACACCAATACCATGTACTTCAGACACATGCGTATGGGAAAGAACCTACACCGGAAGAACCACAATCGTGCAATAAATCAATTGTTTTCTTTCCCTTATATAACTGAAGTGTAGTGTTTTATAGGACCATCATAGGCAAACAAAGAATCGATGTGCACTTGAGTTATTATGTGACATAGGGTAAATATTTTATATAATGACCGCATAATGACACTGAGAAATTAACCACGGGAGATGAGAAGAAATTGAGACGGTTTAACGTCCTACCTTTCAGTAACAGCTGTTCTAATTAAGACTATCATGCAATATTATGTTTTGCCCAGACAACGTCGGTACCGTTTACTCTTAATCCAATTACAACCACCAAAAGTTCTCTCGCGCGCATGTCAACCAGTACACTTGTGGATCAAGTCTGTTCGTCTCAAACACATTTTCCGTGTGCAAGGTCCTCAGCTCTGCACCAGTGGCAAGGAAAAACAAGACCGGAAAATCCGGAGGAACGTTCTCAGTAAACCACGAGATCGATTCCTGCGACTCGTGGTTAGTTATCCTGTCCGACGCTCACTGAAGATCAGCGATAGTTATCGATATCAAATTTATATTTGAGTCGTCACAGTTCAACTTTGAAGAGCAAATCTTTAGTTCTATCTAGCTAATATTTCTACAACATCGCTTCTCATTTGGGCTAAAAAAAAGAACCTTGATCGACCGGTTTACATAATTTCTAAAAAATGATCATAACTGAAACATCATTTAGTTTTCAAATCATCCCGGTGTTGTGCACGATGCAGGTGTTGTGCACGATGCTCCATTTAGAACGCTCATTAAGTATTAATATGATTAACTGCACCGAGTCCACAACTCTTAACCTTTATCAACCAAAGGTCGTAATCTATGGCTGTACCTAGTCCACAAAGTCGTAACATTTTTCAACCAAAGACCGTTATCGGTTGCTGCACCGACTCTATAAATTTTATAAGCCAAAGACCGTAATCAGTGCCGGCAGGGACTCCACAAGGTCAAGTTTTAACTTTTATCAACCAAGACCGTAGTCAGTGGTGGCACCGACTCCATAAATTTTAACCTTTATTAAGTAACTGGGAGAACGACATTAAATGAACTATTGATTAGGTTGAGCTTTCATGAACTGTTATATAAAAACTGTGACTTAAAAAAATAGGATGCAGTGGAAGATCAATAATCTTGCTGATTTCAACAATAATATAAATTGCTTTGGCGGTAAATGGGTAGATTTAATGAATGATGACATGGCAGGCTTATGAAACGTGAATCGGGGGATTGTGTAAGCATTCATTACATTGATAGAAATAAAGTGATGAATTACCCGATTATATCAACGTACGGTTTGTCAAGTATATTCTGTTCCAAATTACATACATAGTTTATAAAGATATTGTATTGTAGAAAATGTCATATATATCCACAATAGTTTCGTCAATTTACTTAATCTATATAATTTTAAAATACCCATAACAGCTTAGTTTATGTACCTGTCCTAATTTTAAACAGTGGGTTAATGGAAAAGTCCCACTTTTCATGGCAAGGTCTAAAAATTATGGTCACGCAAGCGTAAACAGGACCAGTGCTAGACCTAGTCCCAACCCACAATCTCGTCAACATCACATGTCATTGCTCTATTTATATATTGCGACCTATGACGAAATCGGTAGTGGGCCTTAACTTTTAGACTTTACCACTTTTTACTGACTCTCCTTAAACCAGTTTGTTTAATGTGCAAATCAAAATATTGAACCGTTTAAAAGCGACTCAGTTTAAAGGGGTTCCATTACTCATTTAAAACGCCCGCCTACATTTTTGTCATTATGTGATCTTTTAATCACTACAATCGGAGCTTTTACAAACTTTGCCAAGCTGTCCAGGCTGTATTAAAATGAAACAACAAATTGACAATTTTACGGGGGGGGGGGAGTATGGACACAAATATGAAAGTATTACGATATGATGGCACCGCGGACGACTTGTAAGCATGTGTGTTCAGGTACAAGGTGATTGCTAGAACAGTTAAGAATCCCGTCACCAAGGTTGTAATAGTTGCTTGGGCCCAGACTTAACCAGATTTATTTAAACAGATTTCTCCTTTACACCACGTACTTGCATGCTCTGTGCTGTCTTTAGAATACAAATAAATCGAGTATTCAGAAATCTGGAATCAACAGAACAATGACTTGTGCATTAATCACTATTTTCAGTAAACTGACTAATATAAAAAGGCTTACATGATAAACCATGACTAATTAAACGACCATGTCCCTTTAAAAAATCAACTCCGCCACACCCAGTTAGTTATATTTCATGACGCAGGCACTGTCAGCTCATCATTACCCAGGGAGTCGTAAAAGACGAAGAATTATGTTTTTAAAGCATGTTTACAAACAGCCGAATAGTCACGAAAACTTTCTAAAATAGAACCGATTTTAATAGATCGTAAAAGACCAGGCGTGTACATATTTCATTCATATACTTCCAGGAAAAAACCACTCTAAGTGTTAAACTAATTAACGTTAACAAGCAAATATTATATTTGTACGAAATGTTAAAAGTTATGTAAACAAATTTAACAAATTCTTACAATGTTAATGAACAGATTACAGAATTGCCTTGGTGTGTCGTATATCAAATCCATCAATACGGTGAGAACTAATGGGTATTATTTAAACATATTAAAGGACAATATTGGTGTCAGTCATTATCACATAATAATTATGATAGAACTGGTTAAACACATTCTAAATATATTTTTACACATAGAGCACTGCTATGATAGATGTGTTATTAAGATTTCAAGGAAAGTGACGAACGCAAAAAGAAAGCACGAGTTATCCATTTATATGAGTGCTTGAAGTGACGACTGATAACAGATAGCCTACACGGGCGTATTTCTGCTCACGGACAATCTTAGAAGACCAAAAGTTGTTATGTGAGAGGATATCTGATAATTCAAAAAGGTAATTGAACATCACTAGATTAGGGAAAACGAAAAAAATATAAATAGTTTGTACATTCCCCTGTATTTATCCATTACATACTTTAAAATAAAATACAATATGCAACAGCTAAATCGGCCTAGTGTAGGTCTTTCTTTAAATGGTCTATAAACTATTAATTAGACGTGTTTCTTTTAACATGACAAGACCATAATCAACTCTTGGTGTCATCGGATATCTCCGATATTTAGTAGATTAGAACGGTGCTTCAATTTAAAACAACTAGTACGGTGGTTATAATTAATGGACACATTTTGTAAAACCTTCTATGACTAATATGTACATATTGACGAGATAATGCATTATGAGGCGTGGTATACGGAAAAACGCAATTCGGACGAACATCGTCCTGACATTGCGCAAATTAACTTAATTTTAACAGGAATACCAATACAACCGGAAGTTCACCAGATTTCCACGAGACCAGAAAGCTGTGTCGCATTTTTTTTACAGAATAAACCCCAAAACAATAGAAATATATACTGTATATATTTTTATGTCCATCAATACCACTGGCGGTTTACCAGTAATAATAATCCTATTTGGAGAAAGTTCTCACCCAGCTTTTTGTAGCTTCTTACTTGCTCGTGGTGTTTCTTAAATTGACTCCCCACCATGCTAACAGTTCAGTCGCAGCAACAAACATCAAATAAGTTGCATAATTTGTTCCTGTGACTTATTTCCGTTCGCTCATGCCCTTTGTGTATGCCGACGGGGTGTGTCATAGGCGCAGATCTGGCGCATGTCTGGTGCTTTATAAATGCATCACCATTTCTCGTTTGGGGAACTCACATAGCTAAAAAATACCTTCTATTTAAACTTTCTAAGACAAATATTTTCTTTCTAGTCGAATGGAATACGGACATTATTTAACTTGAAATACATTACTTATTGGAATAGTTAGTGCAAGTTGTCGATTCAGGACGAATAGATCAGTTAAAAAGTGATTCGCTATTATTTCATTCGGATATACGTCATCTACGAAATCAAATACTTTTAGCTTTATCCTGGAGTGGATACGGTTTCATCTGCCATTAGAAACAGATGTTTTGGTGATTTACACAAGCAATAAGCTCGTTAGTGCACCTGAACGGAATAAAGGCATGTTTATTGCGCCATGATAAGTCTGTGATCATTCGTTTATATTTACAATCAAATAAATACCACTTGGTTTGAGTTTGTAAACACATTGGACTGAATTTACATGCAGCAACAACTTAACTCACCTGTAGGTTGGAAATAAGAGTTTTTAGACAACTCACATATTGGCCAGTATAACAAATTGAACTCAAACAATCTGTAGGTCAGTATAACAGATTAAACGCAACTCACCGGTGGGCCAGTATATCAGATAGGGTCTAGTTCATCCATAAGACCTAAGTAATAGAATGAACCCACTCGATATGTAAGCCAGTCAGTATGCTTTAATTAAGGATACTCAGCTCAGGTTCAGCAGCAAGTCCTGTAGGTCAATACGTCGTGTTGAACTCCGGGTAGCTGTGGGTTAATGTATCAGGTTCAACACTACCTACACGTATGTCAATCCATCAGGACCACCACAGCCTACCTGTAGGCCAGTGTAAAAAGTTGAACTATATTCACCTGTAGGTCAGAATCAAAGTACGAAACCAACTCTGTTAGCAATTACAGAACAACTTCATCAACTATCACTGTTTATTTACATTCCTCTGGCGGGAAAAAAACGATTCTTTGAAAACTGCGGAAAGAGGAAAGAATACAAAGAGAAGATTTGATAAATATCCAAGTATTCTCTCGCCTCAAGTGATAAACAGGGCAATATGACCGTACGTGATAAACATCAAACTGTTCCCGTGTGTTCTGGATTCATAATTTGACGAAGTATATAGGATTTGTTGTGCAAAGTTGCCTAGTAACTTTATGTATTTTTTTTCTTGAGAGGTTAGATTTAATTTTGTGGACATACAATAAGAATACAGAGGTAGGTGCTAAGCTAAGAGATACTCGGTGGTTGATTGGGAGATTTCGATCGTTTAGTATCTAAATGACCTAAAAACAGACAGTTAGTTTTGAACCCACCCACCTTGGCCAGTAGTAGATTATAGTGGTTGTTATATAGGAATTTAACCCTGCACCCACAGAGCTCATGTCGTTATCATGTCCCTCTATCAAAAGGCCCGTCAACAATTGGATTATAAACGCATACACAGGCGGTCGTTTTTGAAAGTTTATATTTAAGTTTGGTCTAAAGCATTGTGGTCATACGAGAATGAACCCTATTGACTTTCCGTACCAGGGTATGCTACCTTTTCTGATAATCTTTTGGACACGATAGAGGCTATGGTTTTTAACTGAATTCTTTTAAAATCTGCCATGAGAGCATGATCCGTATTGATATGAACACGATAAAGGCCATGAGAGCATGATCCGTATTGATATAAACACGATAAAGGCTACAGTGCTAAACGCGATAATTCAAGCCTGTGAATTCGAAAAAAATCAGATTTCTTGAAGGCAGAAAGGATCCTTTCGGATAAGTTGCTTTGGAGAACAGTGACAGTGTCATGAGATATTGAACACCACTTGACAGTTCTTGATCTTTGAGAGGGTTACCCATATCGCTCTTACACTTGGTATAAATTTGACAAATAAGCAGGGATGGATTAAGGTTTAACTTCCTATTAAAGATGGGCATATGACCTGGGTGCTTTACTAATTCCAGAATTGTATTGTAAGGCTTAAAGGACAGGGATTCGTGATTAGCTTGAAGACCTACTCAGATTCTGTCTCATCTACCGTTCGTCAATCTACTTACATAATTTTTATCAAAAATATTCTCTAGTGAATTAATGACATCTCTTACTAGTGCTTTATCTGTTCCCTTTAATTATACCCACCTTCATCTGATTCACCAACATCTTCTTCTTAACTTATCCGTCTTCCTCGATAGAAGTATCCCGTTTTCGTTTCAATGAGTTTTTTTCAGGGCTTTTTATGTTTTATATCTTCGTAAAGCATGTGTACTTTCATCCACCACAACCCCACAGTCATCACAGGCAGGCATATGTTTACTTTTCGAATCGTGTATGAATTAATGTATTTTCCTGGACTGATGCAGACGGTATTGTGTCATTTTCACGTCTTTAAGTGGAATTTAGTAATTGAACAGTAACACACTAACACTATTTATGGAATAAAAATTACTGGTTTATGTGACGTTTCTGCGATGATACTTTCTTTTTTTTGCTTGATCGTCGTCGAAACATTGCATGTTGATAAGCCAGTATTTGTATGTCATTAATTCGTTCTAAACTATCAAAATTTTATCGCAATGCTGGTTATAGACCCAACACAATAATGATTATATCATTTTGTATATTTTAGAAGACTTAAATAAAAAAAATATTTGTCAATTTCTGTTCGGGCGGTTGACGAAAGCGGGTTAAGTCAGGGAAATGCGTCCATTTAAGCTTATAACGCTTCGCTTTATAGTAATAGGTTCTAACATCGAGTGAATGATAACTTCGTAACCGCACCTCAATCTCAAACGCCAAAGACTTTGTAGTGATCTTCGATCATTATTATCACAGCTTTGATATTCATTTGAGAGATTGGGTGGTCTGGTGGTGTAGCGAATGTGAATAAACTCATAAGGTCTGTCATTGAGAAAAGAGATGTGATTTCCAATCCCCGCTAGTGCATAACAAGGAGGGTCGCCTGTTCAATCTCGTGGGTTTTCTCCGTGTTCTAAAGGACCCCTATGCGCAAGCGAATTATTGATGGATGAAGAACCAGGGGTACTTTATATAATGAAATGTACCTAGGTCGTGTAGAGCATCTACACACTTCTCATAGACAATTAGTCTTTGTGACGTCATATGCGTGTGGGGAAATTTATAAACCGTTTTCTATGGAGAGCCATGTGAAAATACTATGGATGGTTTTATATGAGATGTATCAAAATACGAGATAATCATGCACGTACCAACATTTATGCGTGTACGTGCTCTTTAAGTCTTGTTCGCTGGTCGACGTCATGAAATGTTCTCTTCTGAACTACTCAAAAGTCAAGATTCGTGCAGGCGTATGTCCAGACGATTTTATTACATATTCCTATATATGTACGATGGAAAGGATAAAAGGTTTCTGTATAACTAAATCTGTATACAGGATGACAGGAGAACAATCACATCAACAGCAATTGATGGGTAGATCTGGTATTTATCTGACATTTCAATACAAAGGGTTCCCAGGTTTGATGCAATCTCAGACAATATGGAACCGTGTATTAAACGGGTGCATAGCCCACAGATCAATCATTGTAAAATATCCAGTAATATCCTGATATAAATACATCCTACGCTATTCACCATTTAACCGACGACATGACTCGACCCCGAACAAACCTTTCTTCATTTCTTTTTCATATTCATTAATATCAAGTTTATTATGGTGCGATAGCGGGGGTGGGGAGTATTCAATCTCGATAAATCGTTTCGCTAAGAAATGATTTTTCTCTTGAATCAACACAATTGATCGCTTCCATACATTCGATAATGGCTGTTAAAGTGACAGCGTATGATGTCATAAAGCAATAAATCATTTTATTTACATGTATTATGTCTCATTGTTAAATCAAGAATGGCACGTTTTAGAAATTTCTTCTCCAAGGTTCGCTTCCATTAAAAAAACAATAAAGCACCCAATTAAAACAACTATCGCTGTGTTCCACGAAAGAAACAATACATCACAAAATAAAAAATCGAGAACTATTTGAACAATATTTTTTCATTCAAACATTTGTTCGCGTTCTATTAAAGGGGGTATCGTTTTGATCACCGTCTCCAAGACCAAACGCTCGTTTGAATGTCCAAATATTGGATCGGCCAAAATATGAAAATATGGCCCATATAATTTGTCACATAGCTTCCGATTGTTGCTTAGGGCTACAATAACGGGTTACATGAGCTGCAAATATCAAATAAACTAATTGTTTTTACTGAAATACAGCCGAGATTTCTTCTTTAAGGACATCAGCAAGAAATCCATATTAAAGCATAATATTTTGCTACAATAATATTTGTTATTCGCATTTTATATTGAACTATTCTTTTAGAAAATTCTAAAATCAAACTCTTGAATGTAGTGACGTCCTTGAGAAAACATTGATGTACTCTGCATTAAAACGGCAATTTCATATTTTTTAGTTATATTTTTAAAATATATTAAAATAAAGCCCTAAAATAGATTGTATCTATAAACAGTCCTACCTAATCCTATAATTAACTATTGCCAGTTGAGGAATTGGCAAAAATATCATTTTTAACTTCAAATTCAAACGTTTGAAGATCGCCATTGCATGGAAGGGAATGGGAAAACAAGGGAGGTAATTCAAGTAATTGTGTTATTATTTTCTGTGTTAGGGATTTTTATGCCTGTGAAATATTGCCCATGATCGTATAATAGTGAATTGACAACCTTTCGAACAAAAGAAATTTCCGCTTTAACTCTAGTAACTATACATACTGGAATACATTGTCACTTTAAATAAAACATTGTTTTTTTTTATAGAAACAAGGGCACCTTAGCTGGAATAATTGGATTTTTTTAACATTTAAAGAAGTTTCATGTCTTTTGCGAAAAAGATCCTGCATTATGTTGTTAATTTGAATTTTGATAACCCTTGGACACATTCCACCCCACGCACACAACAAACAATGCCAACCTTATCTAATTTGTGAAATTACAATCCATTTGCTGTTGGTCCATTAATAAATTTCATCAGTCGAACCGGACCACGCAATTTACAGATTGCGTTTTAGATCATAGCGACCTCTATTGTATAATCTAAAAATGTGAATTTGAAATTCCGCCTCCATAGCCACTTCTAGACTCTTGAAAGAAACTTAGAATATTTCTGATTGCTATAAAACTCGTAAACCTGTCAATTGTGGCTGTGAAATTAATTATAAATATGAATATAACAGTTATACCTTGCTTCGTCCTGGTTTGCATACCCAGAAACGTGACTAAACAAAAACTATTACTGCCACAGATTGACAGGGCTACGTATATTTAATGTGTATAATCCGGACAAAATGTCGATTTACTAACATTGCCGCCATTAGAAAATGTTTAGTTCATATCACCCAGTTTATTCATCAGTATTTATATTCAGCGGCAATAATTTATTTAATATTAATGCGCTGAACAATAACCTTACTCCTCGATTCCTTGTACAAATTGTTGCACGTGAAAGATCCCTGGAATACGAAAATGACCAGTATAAATCAATTCTGTCCAGACGACAAGACGTTAACCTCCATTTAATTACTAAAATCATATCACTTGGGTTAGAAAGACACTCAAGTAATACGATATAGCCGCCTATCCATGTCAGAAAGTCAGTAAAATAAAGCCAATAAAATATTAATAAATATTGCTCATCTATCAATTTTAGCTTTATTTCGTTTTTATTACACAGATCAATGCAGTTGTCTGAATTCCATCCATGCTCTTTTCTGGAAAGTTATCGCCCCCTTGAGTGGTTTCTCTGTCTGTTCACCCACGCCATCTTTGGTTTTATACGTTTTTGACAACCTTGCATTTTATGAATTAAAATTGTTTATACACCCCCACTCACATTCTCGATTGATTATGTATAAATGTATTATTCCCGATGAGCTGGGAAAGTATACTGTATGTCTTATTTTTAGGTGTGATTTACTGGTGTCAGCGGTGTAGGAGAAAGGCTCGGACAAGGAACAACGCATATTCGTTCGGATGGGACGAACATCGAAGTCCCGTGTACACATTAGCGTTCACTTACACGAACCCTTGATAGTTGGAATTCGAAATAAGAGTAGGCTATAATAACGACTTTCTCCGGGCAAAATGTCCCTTGAAGCACACTACATGGCGTATGCCCTTCTAAATTAGCAAAGTCCTTTTAAATTCGGGGTTATGAGATTCTTCGAATATTTTTTCCAAATTTTGATACATGTGACTCTTTCCTGCGTTTAAAGTTGCCCGCGCACGTATAAACTTTGTTTTCAAGCCCCCTTTTTCGTCATACCATGGTACTATGGACTTGTTTTTATGGTCTCTCTGGCAAAAATGTGGGTGGTTGGGGCAAATTAGTAGCCACCTGAAGATGACAGATGTCATGCACGTAAAAACGATACCCTTCACCAATTCCTTTAATGTGAATTTCTTATATAAATAATAATAATTGCTTGATTTGTCCTCTATAACTAAATCTCTTAAGTAGATCACCAAATTCACTGCTGAAGACCTGCAATAGAACTACCTACAGAACGACACAATCATGGCACTGGTCTTTGTTGCCTCCATAGCTGAACCCACTTTAAATTCCTCCGCCTGACATAATCTTATAAAGCGGCAATGTATTGACCCGTCGTTTAGAGTGTCTTAGCGAGCAAGAGAGGCAGTTGCCTGGCCCGGAACAAATCTGGCATCCACTGTCCTGTCCGCACAACATGTTTAAATTAAGACACATGCACATTTACACAAGACTATGCATTTTTCAATGCGACTGTTTGTGTAACATGAGCATGATCTGGCATAGATAACAAATTTACATTAACAGAATTATATGCAAAACAAAGCAATGTACACTAATCATCCACGTGTAGATTGTAATTAATGGACATCTTTTAAGGAAGAAGCGGTTTCATTATTTAAATATCTTTCTATTTTTGATTTTAAAGATGTAAATTTGTTTATGAATTCATGTGTGCACGTAGATTCAAGTTACATCATAAAATGAACGAGACAGCAAAATGAACACCAAGACATTATTTTCTAAATTAATTATAGGTAGTGTTGTCTTATATTCCAAGGAGAAGATTCAGTGATACTAGATTTCTACAGATCAAAAGTGCTACTGCACTCTTTCTGAAATAGGAACTAAGCCTCAAGCGCTACTCTTCCTGTTTTTCTCCCTACAGTTCTTGTTGACGACGTTCTTCAAAAGGAGCCAAAGTCTGTACCAATATAAGTATGATCGGCATGGAACTTGCACTCTGATTTTTTGATATGACGTCAAAATTACAAGATGGCGGCGATGGCGTTTTGCCACGATCATATTTGTTTTGTGCATTGAGTGATATATTTTTCTCTGCAACATTATCTATAAAGATATAGATGCTATTTAAAATCAAACCGCTTGTTAGAGATTCTCAGGCGTGGATTCCCCTTGGCAGTAGGGGAAGGTGAAGGGCCTAGCTAGGAAGAACGTCTAGATATTCGGTAAGAAGGTCAGAAAACCGAGTTCCGTTGTACCCGTTGGCGTGCACGTAAAAAAACCCCACAGCGCTACTGTGTAAAATTTCCCCAGGACACACTAGGCTAGTCTTCGTTAGTCCAGATATAGTTCAACTGCATTTCATTTCTCTGAATTACAAATACTTTACGAATTTATTTAACGTGTACCCCGTAGGCTTTTTCTTTTTATTGTTGTATAGTGCTGCGCATCAGATGCTTTTTTAGCGGAGAGCGGCTAGGGTCATTAAGACATAACACCACAACGCCCGATAACTGTTCTCGTGAATCATGATATTGGGTTGATATCAACACACCACCTCACCCCGTTACCAGCTCAACACTCACTTCAATATCAATTTAAGTGTTTTTAAACATTTGATACCCTCTACCTCTTTCAGAAACCCTACCTGTGTGTTGCACATAAAATAAATATTCACGTATGTCGTTTCCCATTTTAATTTTCCGGTAGTGGTAGATTTCATTGTATACATTATAAATTATATCTGAACCTTTCGATCAAGATCTTATCCGCAGTAAATTAAGTACGTTTTTCCATTCCCAAATTGGAGTTAGGTGACATTCTAGCTTTGTCTGGGTTTAGTGTCTTAATGGTTATTGTGCTATATCCTGTTTAGAAAAATATCATCCTTTATATCCGGTAATAGGAGAATAACTATTATAGTCTAGGTTTTTTTTTTAATGTTCACTATAATTGGAGTTGTTCGTGTTTTAGGTAGAATAATCAAATATTTGAATACTTGAAACTGCAGATGGTAACTTGACCTACACCACTGACAAGTGGCAACCACGCCGAATAATCACGATGTACATTCTCTGTCAACACCGAATTGAAAATCCGATCCCCAACCAACGTCTTACTCAATGAGCCACTGTAGCGTTCTCAACAGTTTAAAGTGGTTTTTGTAAGAGAATATGTCTGCATGAGTTGTGTCTTAAAACTATGTAATCCACTATCAAATGCATGTATTGACCCCACCAATGAACATGTGAGCCGCCTATTTATGTGTTAGAAACTCTGATGTTTCCTGATGTTCACCACTTTAAAAACAAATCAAACGAAACACCCCCTTAATTAGTTGTACTTTCACGACAAACAGAAAGCTGTACTCGATAAAGGACAAGCACTCTGTTCTAATCAGGGCTATGACGTCAATGCTACGTGTAGATGTTTCTACAGTGTTTAAAGAAACATACCCGTGAATGTATTTGTCAAGTCATTCTATCTATTGTAATACCAAATTAGACGGATACCCTGAAAACATTAGTCGATTTTCATTAAATGCAGTAATGTTATAATAGTGCAGTGTCTTAAAGTACAGCGACCCCAGCTACCATACCTATACGTATAAATAAATAATAACTTGCACACAAGGTTAATAGATTACTGTAATACAGCGCGTTTTCTTACAAGGAAACAGATTGGTTAATTTAAGCTTCAATTTACAGAAATATCAGATTGTGCAGTTCATGTGTCAATCGAATATCGTAACACCTTTTATGTTAAATTTGGTTTATTTTTTTTATCCGATGGCGATAATCGTAAACTTATGGCATGTTTAATTGTCAAGAATCCAAATTTAGATTCACTCTTCGATATACAAGTCGCAAACAAACACATTCAGATTTTAAAAAAAACCCACAACACAGTGTCTATGGAAAACAATCTACACATATAGCACGACGTTTCGATAAGTATTTTCTTATTGTTTTGTTGTCTTTTGATGTGCCCAATCGCTAAATGCCACCCAATGATTAAATTTAGATTTGATTTCACTGATTACTGATATACTCTGGTACTGATTTGTGAATAACCGCAATTTCGATTCCAATGATTGTCAAAAAAGTTTAAAATCATTGGCGATAAACTGCATAAGCCACTGTCAGTCACATCACTAGGCGAAGTCACAGATTCATCCAGATTTGAAAGTCGTTAAAAACAGGCAGAATGAATTCTGAAATTCGGGATAATAAAGATTGTGATTCGCATTCAAACCTTACAGACCTCGGTCTTATTCAAAAACACTGTAAATATTGTACAGAAACGCTGACAGATCAATCGGGGTAGCCATTTTCCCCAGAAGTGACGAATCACGTGATATGTACTTATTTTACGTGACTGGATGACCGAATCACTTAAAAATATACCCACGCGAAGAAAACTAGATCTTTACAAAAACTTGAATTTGTACGTTTAGGATCGAATTTTTTATGTCAGCGAGGTGACTTTGACTCAAGGATCATTTTACAACAAACGAAACGACGACCCGACCTAAGTTTCGAGAAATCGACGCAGAAAGATTTACCAATCAGAGGTCAGAATGGGCGGGGCTTAGGTTTGAAAAAAAAAATGGTAAAAATGGCCGGTCAAAGGAACCAGAGGCATCCGGCCCCGCGGCTGCCTCTGGGAACGAGATTGCTGACAGATTTCAAATTGTTTTATTCTAATTGGAAAAGGAAAATAGTGATATGTATTTAATATGGTAAAAGACGCCTAGAAAATAGAAAATAAAAGGCCAGACTTACTTTAAACGTAACCATAAGACATCAAAGATACATTTACCGTCGACACTCCAAAAGTCTCTGACACCTCGTCAATTACGGGCAGTTAGGCATAATAACATCCGATTAACCAGTTTCAGATTTCATATAAGTCATTATTTCCACCAAAATTGTACCAGACTAAAACGGGTTGGTTAGGTTTCACTGCAGTGATAAATAATGGATAAACCGATTATATAACCATGGACCGTATGTATGGTTTATAATATAACAAAACAGTTCGGAGAGGACATATTGGGCTTGTTACGTCACACAATGACTAAGTGATTGTATTATAGTAATTATAAAATTGACTGCATCTCCACCGCCGAGAATGAAAAACTTTCTTATAGTACGCGCACGAGAACCTTACGGTTGATGGCGTCATTGTGTACTGATGACGATTCAAAGGGAACTATTATCTCCAAAATACAGTATTTCTCGAACATTTAGGAAATAGACACTTCCTGTTTCGCATTAAGAGGGGTGTTATTGTCCATTGTAACATGCTTCAGGGTAAACCCCGCGTTTTGATTGGTCAATTAGAAACCGTCTATTGTACAATAACACCCTTCTGTTTTAGTAATGTCTTTTACAATCCTAAAAGAAGGATGTTACAATGTCGATAAACACTCCCTGTTTCGCATTTAGAGGGGTGTTATTGTCCAATAGACATGTCCCGAGATCATTAGGACCCGAGACGCGAAACAGGAAGTGTTTATCTCTTAAATAAACATCGACACAAGATTCACCCTCTAGTATGTTACAGTAGCCGATACCATCCGACAAAACTAATCAACATCCAATGAATTCTACCTGTTGGCCCATATTCAGCTGGCTTAGTTCTTGCTCCTTTAAAATAAGACCAGACGAGAGAGGCAATTACATTAATAAATAGTTTTAAGTGTAATATAGGTGACATGTGTATGTAGGCGTGAGAGCATGCTATGGTAACACTACATGATAAGTAAATAACCAAATGTATACACAATACAGGTAGAGTGACATTTTAAAAGCCACTATACCGACTTACAAATGAATGACATATGGCAAAGCGCTGGCGTAGTGGGCGGCGGTCTCGCCAACAATGTCGGTATAAACCGCAACGATTCTTCATATCTCATGACCCTCTTGTGAATGATATGTCAAATAAGAATATATGCTCCAGGTGTACACGAATCAGTAGGGTTTTTTTTTTATTTTCGAGTAGAAATGGTAAATTTAGAGGGTTCTGTGGCTATTCAAATCCTAACAATGTCGGCATAAACCACAATGATCCTTCAAATCTTGTACCCGTATGTGAAGGAGATGTGAGAAGAGCATTTACTCTCTCAGGTACATGAGTATTCAAGGATAGAGTAGAAAGAGGCAATATAGTTTCAAGAAGATCTTGGTGAAAGACTTTGGTGAGAACAAGTACGAGAGTACATATCGGACATGCTCACTAAAAGAAAAGAAATTACGCCCAACGGATAAAGAAAATGAAAGAAAACAGTGAGGTTTGACGTTCCGTCAAACGAAGACGGACATACATCAAACATGGAAATTTTCTCTGGACAGCAGCGTTCCCGCCTAACCATTTTCCAATTCCAACGATCAAATGATCTTCAACATACACACGAGTGGGATTTGTCATATCCGGGGGATCACGTGGCTAAGACGCTGGTTCGCTAGCCTGGAGGTCGGGTGTTCGATCCCTGCACTGGCCGTGAAAGTTCATTCAGATTTTCCTGCGTGGTTTCTTCTTGTCAGTGATGCCAGTCGGAGGGCCTGACAAGGACAGCTGGTACAAGAGGGAGGGCCTGGCAAGGACGGCTGTCCTTTCATGTATACACAGGCATGCACGTAAAAGATCCCTTGGCAGTTTGATTTTGATATAAGAGAAGGCAAAAAATGTCCCACAGAACTCTGTATGGCATTTGCCCAGGCGGAGCAGAACAGTAGGACGTTAAACCTCATTTATCTGTCTGTATGTCTCCCCCATTCAGTGCACCCAAGTGATACATTGTTATTTTAAATTATATAATAATGTAACGCAGCAAACCCATTGCACGATAATAGCATATCTATGGTCCATTTAAGTAATTGAACAGGAAAATGTGGGTGGTCATTATACAGAAATTGGAAAACCATTATTGATACGACTTCCTGTGAACAGCGACACCCAACGGAATTATCAACGTTCTATATGAATGCTTTAAAACCGCAAAGGTTGAAATGTGCTAAAATTGAGAGTAAAACCTGAAGTCTCTGAAGCCTACTGCTAACACATTCGACCTTTCAGATGAAAATATATATCCTTTACTTCGTATTTCGTGTTCTGGTTCCAAAATATGATAGTCCTAAGAGAATACATTAGGCATGTTGTAACCTGTTGTTCCACGTGCTACCAAGACATGGTAGTAGTTAATGGCACATGTGGGCCTATACGAGCAGGTTTCTGCTGCCTTTCTTCTATTGTTTATTTTATCATATATATACACACACATAAATTATTTAATTGTATTATTTTATATAGATTCACCATCCCTAGGATTAAGAGAACCACACTAAGTGAGATATTTGATACGGGCTTACCTCATGCATCTAATGCAGCAACAATTACACATGCATATCTTCCTTAGATAAACAATACCTTTAATTTGAGATTCGGGCTCGTTTTAAGGTGTCGTAGGCGCACGTGTAAGGGTCCATTGATGTTTGAAAAATTGTATTGTCAGTTGTGATTTATGGCGCATATCTGCACCTAAAGAGACGTGGGGATCTCCGGTTTGGGTGCACTGGTATAAATCATTGCGCGACAGAGCATGATTAAGATTAAATGAATAAGTAAGTGTTAAATGAATTAATATGATCGGACGTTAAACATCATCTATCTCAAATTTAAACCCAAAACTGTTTTGGTGATAATTGAAGTGAAGCAAGTAATTCAGTAATTCTCTTTAACATTGGGAGGAGATAAGAGGTCCCGTGGGAAACCCATGGCTAAATTCTACAGTAGTGTATATTCGTTGTCTAGCAAAAAAACGTGAGATAGCATTTAATTTGTCGCCTGCCAAGCCTCGTGTGTTTTCCCCGGGTCCTCCGGTTTTCTACGCGGGCAAGCAAATTATTGAAATGAACTATTATAGTTTGTGTCGAGTGGACGTTAAACCCCATTCCTCTCTAGCAATGAATTTCTTGCAAAACAGATAATACCATATTATAGTCTTGAGTTTTGGCGCTTCGGCGTAAATTAAACATCACGTGATTGTATCACATGATTGATGGTGGGCGGTGGGGAGAATGTAAAGTGAGTATAAAATGGCAGAAAAAAGTATGTTTGAAATTCCGTCTAGTTTGTTGATACAAATTATATGCCATGAAGTTTTGGTGTAAACGTTTAAAATACCTCTCTTACAGATACACATAACATACCGAGGAAGATAACACACGCACAGAAGGTATTGGGAGGTTTTATATTGTTTAGACGACGTCGTGGATTGCAAAACGCATGCCCACGTGATTACGCGAGAAGTATGTTAAAGGGAAAGCACCTGATTTATGTCGATTAAATGTTTTGAAAGAGTAACCAGACGTAGATTTGTTTATTGATGTAAGTCTCACTTGTACTTCATGTGTCGCAACGCCCATGATATTGGATTTGTATATGGACGTGACATATTAGACGAAGACTGGTTGTAATACCACTTAGCCAATCAACAAATAAAATCTATAGAAATTGACATGTAAATGTTTCCGAGCATAAAATACGAAACGGGGCGGTTTAACGCGTACGTGTTAGATTATAAGGTCTGTCATCGAATCCAGTTGCGTGACAAGGAGTAGATTCAACCTAACAAATTCTAAACGTGTTTTAGAGTATCTTAGACCATTCTCATTAATATTTCATATCGCAATATTATCTTAATTACAAACTTGCAGTGTAGGAACAATCTGTTTCACAGAGAATTACTTACGAATTATCTCTGTAACGGATGCCTGTCCAAAACACGTGCGTTGACTGCACGCCTCGTAGTCATTGGCTCAACGGCTCGTGCAATGTTTACTTAACACCTAACTGCTTCGGGCAAAATGATGCATTTAACTCATTTTAATACCCATTTACACTAAATAGGAAATATTTTTTAACTACAAATACTTCAAACGTCTTTATTTATTTTTCTTTCACCTCAAAAAAATGTTTGAGAATTTAACTTTTCGGAGTAAAAAAGTTAATATGCCGTACTCATTAAGCCTCGTCGATGTCATGCTTATCAGTGATTGTAGCGGCCAAGCGAATATTCACTGCGGGATCAGTTTGGTGTAGGAAGTGCAACATAGTTTGGTTGTATATAAATTCAGAACTGGGGTATGACCCTTTCTATTTTAGTGTGAAGTACGTCGTCGAATACATGTTTAGGCCAGTAAGCATAATATTTTAAAAAACCCATTCACACAGTTTTCAGACAAAATGGTATCTGATACACGGCACAGCGTCCATATTTGAATGCATCTGGTCTTGAACTATGTAGATAGCTTTCCTTTAATTAAAGCATGTCTAAATATTTAGACAAATAATATGTCTGTGCGTTGGACCTGCTTCCGTTACAAGGTATGCGTAGGCGTTTTGTAAAAAGAACTATTGCTGGTCGAAAGTTGAATTTGTAATGAAGATCTGGAAAAATGTACCCAAGAGATGGCAATAAATTAGAATTACATAAATAAATTTATTTCTGCTGTGTCTTTGGGTGTTAGAAATAAATATTCCGGAATTCTCTTTTATCAGGCTATCCTTAGAAGTACAAATGTAAAATGAAATGGCGTTTAATGTCGGCAGTGTGATGTTAGCTTGAATTTCCTTTTTTCGTTTTCGATATTGGTGAATATCGAAAAACGAGCTACTCGTATTTCGATATTGGCAATAACGAAAAACAATTAGCTCGTTTTAGTTCACTAATTTAATCTAATTTGTTTTTAGAGACATTCTGTAGATATACATCCATCAAATCTGCTTTTTTGAGATTCAAGTTATATTTTGTTATTCGCCAATATCGAAAAACGAGTAGCTGATTTTTCGATTTTAACAAATATCGAAAAACGAAAACTTCACACTGCCTTTAAGGCCTCACTTTTCTCCTCTCACTGGTTCACTGATATGCGTCATATAGTGTACCACGGGGAATATTTTGACCGGATAGTGGCGCTACGGTCTACTCTTATTTTGATTTTAACAATATTTTATTTATTAATGAGTCACAGATATTTACAATTCTGCATATGTAAAATCGCTTCTAACTGCCAATGGTTCTTCTACGTGCGTGCCAATGTGTACATGAAGCCCCGGGTTTTCATCCCATTTGAACCATCATATGTTGTCCGTTGCCAGGCCCGCAGTTGTACACCACTGAGAAGGGGTAAATACGGCGGAACCGGGATCGAACACATCATGTCGAGGTTAGCGAACCAACGTCGTACTCACTGAGTTACTAATTTGAAGCGCGAGCGATCGTTGTAGAAAAAATAAACATGTCTTTTTATTTATTTTATGAGTTTGTTGTACTCTTTATATTTGGAGAAAATATAGTCAACGGCTGTTTTGTTGTGTCCTTTTTATAGATAATGATTTGGAGCTCAGTGGTGACGTTGATTATTAAAAAACATTGATGATGATGATGTTTACGCCTTTGCACTGAGAGAGGCCCATAGATTCTAAAATCAGTTCAGACTTACACAATGTCCCCGCTTATCCGCGTTGATTTGGTTTATCTTTTTCCCCTTTTTCTACCCATAGCCATAATAAATATTAAATTCTCTTGACCTTACGGAAAAAGCCACCCACGCTCATCTTCTTATTCACAACCATAATGTCACACTCAATGGAAATTGACACGGCGGTTGGGAATAAAGTTAATTAATCTGTTTTCAACTCGAAGCTCCACGATTCCTATTGAATAGAACTACTGAATGGAGAGATTTATGGAAACAGTCATAATTAGACTAATATTTCTGAGTCACTTTGCTGATTCATATCTCTGAGTCACTCGCATGGCTGCTAGAATAAAACATCATCGATAGACACAAAAGTTCCTGCATCCATAGAACCGAGGTGACCCAGTAAGTAAGGCGACGGCTCACTAATCAGCATATCGCGGATTCTCCAGGATTTTGGGGTGTTGTTTCCCCGGGTGGTGTGCTTGTTAACTTCACAGGTTGGTGTGCACGAGAACCATTGACAGTTAGAATTTAATTACTGTCCGGGCAAAGCTTGTCTAAAAGCACCCTTGCAGAAAAGTAGGACGTTAAACCCCAATCCATTCATTCATTCTACAGATGAAATCTCTATCATGTAAGTGCAAGGACATCGCAATTTTATGCTGACCTGAACACGGCCTTCTTTTACGAAGCCATATTACGATTTAATTATGTTTCATCTAAACTACTCAGAAGAAGTTGAAAATTTGTAATAGTTCCTGATTTATGAAGATTACGAGAGAATCGGTCAGATCGTCTGCTCTTGATTTGGGGAAATAATTTGTTTTCTAGTGGTCTGTTGCCAAGCGTGTCTGGAGTGATTACTATTTTTTCTATTACGTCTACTTTCATTGAGATGGGCGTCATGACAGTTTATGGGCCAAGAACATGGGGATCCAAGTATCTAGTTCTTTCATTGGCATATTTTTATCTTTTTCAATTTAGTTCATAAACAAGGGTACTGCGTTGATTTATCATTCCCATTGGTATAATTATCATTGTGTGGCGACTTTGGTTATGGCGCTGGTGGTTAACGTCAGGTTATATTCTGCTAATATAGATATAGCGAACCAGCGTCTTATCCATTGAGCCACTGTGACCCCTTCCTAGTTGGACGTGAAACTCCATTTCATTTAATTTCATCTACAAAACTGTGTGTCTCTAATCGTGGAAAACTATAACACGCCTCCAATTCCAGTAGCTGCTCTATTTCATGCAATTGAGCTAATCGGTAAAAGTAATTTGACTGGGTAGTATAGAAGTTTTTTATTCCATAAAATTACTTAATTGCGGTTTTTAGTTTATTCATACGGCTGATATTTAATAACCATAAAAAGTTATTTGTCCATACGACAGGTATTTAATAACCTTAAAAAGTTATTTGTCCATCCTGGATGCGAAGACTTCTATGTTACCATGGCTCAGACAACAAACAACTGCTGAAAAAATACAGAAATTGTTAGTGCATCTCCACTAATTGGCCACGAATAGAACTAACATGGGTCTGGTCTGAATATACCGAAAATAAGTTAAAACGTCAAGTCCTCACGTCATAATAGTAGTATGATCGGTTGCATGCAATGGGAAATCTGGCCATAATGATCGTTTCCATTACCCTTTCAACGGTAAACCAACATGTTTGTTCTTATCTTGAAGATATATGATATGATCCAATTGCAGGGAGTTAAATTGTCTTATCAACATGCGGCAAACATCAAAGGAGTACAGGTGCAATAATGCCTTATTGTTTTATTCTGAACTTCTTCAAACCTTTGCAACAGATGCTGATTGTGGATAAAGTGCCGATATCGGCTATAAACAATAGAATAACAGTTTGGCTGACTTTTATTAATGTATTGTGTAAGAGCTACAATATATCGGCTACAAAATATCGGCCTATTGTAGGACCTTTTCTCTTATACAAATTGTTATTTAGACATTACGCGCCGAAAATCAAGTCTCTGGACCGTCAGTGGATTAAACATCAGTGCCATTTAATTATTCAACGTTAAAATGGACAATCGTGACTATTTTTATAATCGCAGCAATGGTAGTTGACACTAGAGAATACTAAGGCCAAATCATGTCAAAACTTTAGATATTCACAACTTGCTCAGAATTGGACGGAAAATTTCCATATATTCATTTTTCATTATGTAATTTTGAACTATTATCGAAGAAACGACTACATAATGCATCTTTAACAGACGTTACATAATGGACGATCAATAATACGTATTTACAAATGTCAATAATATATCCCCGTCTGTGATGTTATATGTCGCAATAATCGATGGATCAAAATCAGTGATATAACCGTCCCCACATACACATTTAAGTCTTTTGGAAGTAGTAGCTATAGGTTTCAGATTTATGAAATAACTCGCAATTCAAATGCGCTTATTTTATTATTGAATTGTCACAATTAAGCCCAGTGTGTACATGGCAGCTTGGCTTTTCGTATCATGTTCCTTGCTAGGCCATCTCCTTATACCCACAGGAGGGAGAACCACTCCGTAAACCCCGAGAACCTATTTCGTCCAACACTGGGAGCAAACCCGAGACCTCCTGATTAGCGAGCCAGTACCGTACACACCGACCCGTCAGGGCCCACGTGACATGGAATCCATTTTTCAATGACTGGGAGTCTTCAAGCAGATAAAGCTGGGCGAATATTCATTTAATACAGGTCATCGTCCAGGTTCAGACATATGATAAAAACTTCCATTGATTATTCATGTGTCTGCAACAAACACGTCTGCGAAATTGTTTCCCATTGAGATGTCTTTGAAGTAGCAATTGCGGTTAATGTTTTTAAAACAGGGGTGATAAGACAATAAACTCTTTTTCATTCCATAAGTAAACAGACAGACGTGTTTGCTATACGTCATATATACATCGTATTAAATCCTGACGTTTGTATTATATAATATAAGGAGAAAATCGGGAAGATTTGGCACCACGCAAAAATATACATCTTTTCACAGCTTAGATCATTGAAGGATTTCAATTTACTTTTCGCGTGTTGGAGTTAATATATATTTATACGGACATTAAGGCACCGTTGAGCAGCAATAAATTATTTCGATTCCACGTTCCGTGGATAATAATTTGACAATGAAACGGCTATAACAGTGTTAGTGACCTGAAATTTGCATTAATCAACAGAGATTCCTTTTAAATTCCCAATAAAATGGATCTAAGATATTTTTTTATACGCCCCCTGCACTGGTGCGTAATGTATGCGAGGTATTATTTTACGATGATCACTCCATTAACATTGTTTAATAGGCACACGCGCTGTGGCGGTTTCATAGTGATAACCTTAACCTTCATTATTCAACCAATCAAATGTCTTGTTAATCAGAAACTTTAAAAAGATGTGAAGTTTTTTACGGGTTTTAATTGGTTGGTTGATCATGATCATGAGTAGTCGACCAATCACAAAATGTGTGTTCCTGTGAATGTTTCAAAGAGGGATATGTTACCGTCAGACAAAGATTGGGCAGAGTAAACAATCAAAATATAAAACTGAACTAAATGTTGGCATGATTTTAATTAAACTGAATTGGGTGTAGTTTGTTTTTATCAAACATTAAAATGGAGACAATCGGTATAAATACATCGGGCAATTAAACTGCGAAGGCGTATATTTCGTTGTCTGACAACCTATCTTTACATCACAGCGACATCTATTTGTATCATGTGGTTACTTAAAAAAAATGAAAACCTACGCGTGAATTAATTTGTAGACAGTTGGTGGTCTGTTATTTGAACAAAAATGACGAGAGAGATCAAATTGTTGGAAATGTTCAGAATTTTATTCCCAAATTGATAATTTCTATGTGATTGGGTTTCAAGCAAATTGCTGTTTTCAGACTTCTGAAATTAATTTGTATTGGCAGGAATTGGGGTTGGAGCACATGGAAGGGGAAATTAGAGATTTGCGAATATCTCCCCAATAAATTCTTGTGGATTTTATTCGAATTTGGCAGATATTTCGCCTGTGTAGATGGTATTCAGATCAGATATTTCGCCTGTGTAGTTTGTATTCAGTTCTGTTCAAACTCGTGGTTGCGAGGCGGGGGAACTTACAGGGCAACGTTAAACATTTTCAAAATGTTTTTAATCGAAAACAAGTTGGTTTCATACAGATTGGTTACTTGGTGGTGCTTATTGGGATTGTTTCAACAAAGCTTATTACTGCTCGATACAAAATACATCTTTAATATAGTATGGGGTTGGGTGTCCGGATGGTTAACATGTGCGCAACAGATCGTAAGGTCTGTCACTGAGTCAAGTGGATTCCACGCTTGTATGTGGCAAGGAGTAGTGTCGCCTGTCCAATCTAGTGTATTTCTACCCCCCTCCCAGTTTCCTCCCACTGCTAAAGACCCCTCCACACAAGCGAATTATTGAAATAAACTTTACCATGTGTTAGTCCCAAAAATGACCCACTTTGTGTTGAGTCCACGTTAAACCCCATTTTTCTCTGTCATCTCAACCCACTGATAGAAAAATAAGCTCGGTTTTGCTCTTGTTTGCTAATTGCTTACCAATCATAAAACATAACATAATTAAAGAACATTAAATATATATTTATATACGAATATTTTAGTAGCGACAAATAACAAACAATAAAACAATTTTCACTGGGATAATCAATTCAACTTATTTATAATTTGCAAATCATTAACAATTCAATACATTTTCGTTCTCTAGTCCAAGTGAAATATGCCCTTTCTTAAATATTGAATATCATAATATCACAATAAGCCTATATAACATCACGTATCAACTAATGAAAATATATTATTCTCTTAAATGACAATTACTCAAGGTTGTGTTTATAAGTAATCACTTGAAGTTGTTTGAAAGTACCAGTTCTACTGATGGTAAAAATCACATTAAAAATAAATTTAAGCAATAGTGCATGTTACTTAAACAAAATAGGGCGAGTTCATTTATGCGCTTTTCTAATACGGGGAATTACGTGTACTTTTGAAGGATTTTTGGTTGTACAGACGTTTGGTTGGTTGTCGCCATTGGGCACCAAACAAACAAAACAAAAAAAAAAAAAAAGGTTTTATACCAGTTTTTTCATCCCTTATACATATTTATAACATATTTATACTTGTGAAAATAATATTACTAATCTTTTATTGTGAAAATATATTGTAACATGACCACTGCTACGATTCCAAAAGTAACCCTGCTGTAGATTAACGCCTTTGATATGCTGTCTTTTAAAATTTATTTATTTGAACAAACATGCATTGTATCATTAAATACTGTTCAAGACTGATGGCAATTTAATATACATATTTCCATGTTAATTAAAATTATTATGTTTGTTTCTTCTGATTTCATTAACCCCCTAAACGTAAACCCAACATTGATGGCATGGCACAGATTATGCCGTAAATAATATTAAAAGCTTACACAATTTACTAAATATAAAAGATATGAATAGATTATTTGATTTTTTTGCCATATCGGATAGACCACCCCTCCACTCCAATCACCGTTGTAGTAGGTAGGGCATTTTAAACAAACGAATCGAAATGGAAATATCCGACTTAATAAACCACCCAAAATACGGAAAACCCCGTATATAAATTAGGTAGACGAAGTGACTTATCGTCAGTTACTTACGTCACTTCGTCTACCTACCGACGAATTATATGAGACCAACCGTTTTAAAAACCGACAAGGTCGGTTTTTTTTTTAAAGCTTACACACATCCTTTGACAGAATTCATGCGCATGATATAGATATTTCAAATATAAATTATAGAAAAGATTCACCTTACAAATGATAATGCATCCGTGGTCTAGGCTACAGAGATTAAAGATAAGTTGCCAGACAAGGAATCATACACCCAAAACAGCTTAATCGTTAGAGCAATCGTAAAGGGTTGTCGCATATTTTTTTGTTTTGTAGGTAATTTGAGCTTTTACACGATACTGATATCAATTTTATACAGATGGTTTTACTAGTCTACATAATGCATATAAATCCAATACGGATTGGATGATAATCCATAACTTTAGACAAGGCTCATAACCCTAGATTTGGAAATGATATTGCCGAAAATCAATAGACGTCTTCGTTTTATTAATCTAAATAATAGGAGCATTTTCACGACACTGGTACCAGTGTAAAACAAGGACCATAATTCGAGAAATATTGACCAGAAATTCAATAGGCTTCTTCGTTTTACTAATCTAGGTAATGGGAGCATTTACACGACATTGACATCAATTTCATACAAGTTGAATGATAACTTTGCCATTGGGTTCAGCAAAATGAAACAAAGACAAAGACCATATCTTTAGTACATGAGTCAGTAGAGCGTTCACAAGGTTCTACAACTGGAAGTAACTAAGTGAAATTGTTGAAATTAAATAGGATCCTTCTTCTCACTAATATAAACAACATACAAACTTAAAAATGATCAGATAATAAATGTAGTCTGTATAGTGTTCACAACAAATATTGGACGACGGACAGGCGACCGGACGCAGGTGATGGCAAAAACAATATACGACCACATTTCCACGTGAACTTATACAAATTACTCTATTTAAGGACTAGGTGTCCACATATAGGTGTGGCTCGAGATAAGCTTGACTTGGGTTGTTATAATACCATTCTATATCTCGTGTAAAGCAAATCTAGAGAAATGACGTAATGTCCGTTGTGTATGCGCGTTACAATTAAAACATTTAACAAAAAAGTCATTGTATTACAGCATAAGCCATTACTATAAATAAAATCACGTTTAAAACATCCCATAAATTTTACAGGATTTAAATCTCCCCGTCTACTAAAACAGAATTCACATTTGTCAACAATTCCAGTATACATAGAAAGATCTGGATGGTCGCGACTAGAATAAATTATTATTAAAAAAGCTTACAATAGATTAGCATATAATGAACATTAGACTAGAACATTTTATATTGATATAATAGCTTAATAAATTCGAGATCCCCACACTGTCTAAGGAGATTACTTACTTACTTTGTGTTACAACTTACGAAGGATATCCCTACGGTTTTAAGTTTTATCAATAACTATTTACAATCCATAATACATCGCACGAGAGTGATAAGGTCGTAAGTGAGATAAGGGGATCTTATCTCGATGCCACTTACCACCTGTGATCAGCAACGTCGGATCTTTTCAATATGATCCAACGAAAGACAAAATATGTTTAATTATTGTGTTCACATGACATAGATGACATGTTTTAGAGACAAAATATGCATCATGGCACAACGATGACATACATACTTTCACTAACTACGTTTTTATATATTTAAACCATATTATAGATGTGTAAACCTGCTATGTAAGTCAATTTTTAACTATCTATCACTTACGGCCTTATTATTCTCATGTGACGATATTCAAACACTAACTGGCCGGACCAAACCTAACGGTCCATAACAGTAAACTTAACAAGACTATATGCCTAGATGGAATAAGATATCACATCTAATTTAATATACATATTTAAAGAAAATGAAATATATACAAAATACAGAGTTTTGTCGAATCGCAAGCCCACGAACCTCCCTAAAAAAAATCAGACCAGTTTGATTTGGGTCGAACTTAACGCTGAATTTGTATGTTCGTTTATTTTGGTGATCTACTAATTTCTTTTCATTCAAAATTGTACGTCCACAGACAAAGCTAGCGAGATAACCGATCATGTGATCCGCTACCGACACAGTAAGCGTATTCTTTTAATACGACCCCTTTATCTGTAGTTTAATCGAAATAAGTCAACCCATGTTAATACTTTATTTGAACCAAATCAAAGCGATCTAGCCTCTCTAACGTTTAATTATCAATAATAGGCTTCAACTATCGACATAATTCCGAGAACACGAACACCAACGCTTTATTTATAAGAGCACTCCATTTCTATGTTCAAGATCATCATCCAATTTAAGTGTGCCACAAACTTTAAAACAAAATGTCTATACACGCCAAAAGAAGATTGCAGAAATCCATTCATAAGCGTTAAGTCTAGACAGTCGTTCTTCACGTGGTGTCACATTGCTCCTTGAATATATCAAGAGTGTCAATTGAACTTCAGTCCGGTTCATAATAAGAAATAAACACAAACAAGCAAAGTATCTGATGTCGTTGTATATATGCATTCCCTCCTTGGGTGCGGGGTCCAGGAAACTAACAAGTCTATTAACGACGTTGAAAATCATAACTTATGATTTTGAATATCAATAGTTTCATTGTAATTTAGAGAAAAAAAAATAAATAACAAAAATTTCGCCAGTAGCTCCACAAGCCAAGCGCTAACAAGCACACATAATTTATTTCGGTAAATACGAACCTTGTTCATCTCGAATACAATGTCATGGATACTTCCATTTCGACATAGCGGGATTGTACTGTTGTTATTAATCAAGTTCACTGTATCTGTTCGAGATCACTTTTACTTTCCATCTATTCATTATAGTAATTCTTTTCAAATGTCAATCGGGACTGTACTTTTCACCGTACTCATACTTGGAATGTTGCTATACGACATTCGCATGGTCAAGAAACGACATGACGTTTTGTTGTAGACCAAATTAAATGTTACCGTATAATCACGGTGACGCAAAGAAATAACTTGACGGAGATTATCGATATAGGTGTAATCTCTATCATCAACTGCGAGCACATTCACAATTTGTTACAATCATGTCCGCTAAAGTTTTAACTGTAGGACTCCCCACCCCTGTGTCATATAAAACGGACAGAGGGAGTGACGGGTAGGGTAGACATTTTTTCTTCGTACTTCCTGTTATCACGGACATTGTATCTTCATTTCCACCATTGTAACAGTCCCCTCTACATTCTGTCGTCTCAAAACCTTCCGGTGCAAGTATGAAATCTCCCCACCCTACATCCGTAAAGTTAAAATAAATAGGCTCGCGACAGCATTTCCCTTTGGCGGATAAATCTGAACATAAAGGGGATTGCGATTCTCCAGAACGTTGTACACTTCGTTTCACACGACTTTCTGCAGATTCTCTAAATGCCACAAGAACTATAAAGGGTCGACTTTTATTTAGTTTTGATTTTTTAAAGATTTTACCTTTACGGTGTTTTTTTAAATGGCGACGACGACGTCGTGATCCATGGACTAAGATTATTTCGGCATTTTTACGACATCGTCTGCATTTGATATGTAATAGCAACGAAGACTGAGATTGATCTATCATCGTCTGAATCAAGGAACTAGGCAGGGTTACATTGAACCATTTGCTTTTAGTAACCCGCGTCTTTACCATGGCAACCTTCTTGTCCGGTTTTCCGGACTCGTCCACTGTAGACACGGTTAACGAAATGGGCTTTTCTCGGCGTCTGCGCCTTTTCTTTGTTTTCGGAGTCGTACCGTCACTCGTGGTATCTGTGAGAGGATTTTTCTTGGTCCGAAAGGACTTTGACTTTCGTTTCCTTTTCACCTTGATCAAGAGGTTGGCGCTTTTAATCTTCATTTTGCCTGCCTCTCCAGACGACTCATCACTGAACACAAACTGGGGCTGGAATTTGATAATATTTTTGTTGGTAAAGTTCTCTGAAAAGACAAAACAAGAAAAGTATGAGGATTAAAAGCTCATGACTACTTCTTAATATACCCAAGGCATCGATTATATAGCGAGTTCAGTAATGCGCGATTTTGATTTGTGGACTCCAGATCAATCTTCCAATCAAACTCGGATCTACTTTTTATAGTTGGTGGTATTTCGGTTTTGGGGGTTTACTCTGATAAAAATCTTGTAAAATGAACCCCATTTAATGACAAACCTGTAAGATGCCTTCTAATGTCAATCTCATTAAATTAAGGATTTCTTTCGTTGCGTTTACTCTATGATCAGACAATCAATTAAATATCTCGATAATCAAAGCCGTTTCAACCATTTTAGGGCGCCACGGTGGCTCAGTGGCTTGCTAACCTGTAGCCTACTGAAGGTCCCATTTTCGATCTTTGTACTGACTGAGAAATGTCATTCGGATTTTCCGGCGTGGTCCCGCCTTGTCAGTAGTGCAGGACGGAGGGTCTGGCAAACGACAACGCACAGTCGTTCGGATGGGACGAAAAATGGAGGTCCCTTATATGTACACATTGGCGTAGACGTAAAAGAACCATTTTAAGATGGAATTCGATGTAGGAGGACGCCATAGCGCCGCTGTTCGGGCAAAACGTCCCTCATAGCCCGTCTAAATAAGCCCAGTTGGAGCAGAACAACAGGAAGTTAAACCCTGTGTCTTTCTATTTCTTGTCCATCCTTTCGCCCAACTACCAGGTCTAATTGATAGGTTGATGACCGAGAGCAAGAGCAGAGCAAGACGAAACAAAGTAAATAGCAAAAATAAAAATAAAAGAACTGTTTGTATAATTCTAATTAGACTAATATTTGGTTTTCAAAGTCTTTATTTACCGATACTGAAAATACATTTGTTTCTTTTTCCGGGACATCATGCTATTTAAAAGATAACTGCTCTGTGAAGTATACCTTCAGTACGCAAAGCAGTTAATTAGAACGAGGAAAATAATCGAAATTGGAGAATTATTTTCTCGTTTTACTATTACAGGAGAGGTCGACATTTAGCAAACAAGATCGATATAATTTCATCTCCAGCATAGAAACAATTTTTCATAATTACTTCAAAGTTCAACGAACTTACTTATCATTATAACATAACTTAAACCAGAAATAATAAAAAAAACACAGAATATTTTTTGTGAAAGAGAAATACTAAAATACTTTCATCGAAAACAATTTTCATAACATTTATTAGATCATTACCAGTTGGTGAGATGCTATTGCAAGACCACGTCGCTGGTTTGCGCGGTTCGTATGGAAACTGAGCGAAACCTTAATTTTGCAGCAATTTTATGGGCTTTGTCGAGGAAAATGCACCCCATGCTACAAAATTGTATCAAGCGTATTCGGTCAAAGGCTCAAAACATGTCAATGTGAAATAGAATTTAATCAATTTCTAAAGCAAAATGCACCCATGGGGTTGACCATCGCTAGCAAACTCAACGCTTCCCAGACCTCAATAGGTTTATTCGAGATCTTTTGTCACTTGATCACTTCGGACCAAATGACGTTTGGTTTGGAGATTCTTGCGCAGTTACTTCCCCGCTGGACCACCATTACAAGGTCTTGAATTTTCGCACCGCGACCTCCTGATGGAGCCACTGCGAACAATTGAAATATCAATATCAAGCATATCAGATGATCACTTTTCTTGCTTGTGCATTAAAGGGACAATAACATTCTTGCTGGCTTGGTAGCTCCAGAAAATAAATAATAAGTACTAAATGTTTAAGTGTCCTACCTGTTATGTAAATTATCCATTACAACCTATTTTACTTGTCCAGAGGGTTCGAAAATATCTTAAATTCCAAGTCACATTTGAAAAGGTTTACGTTAGACTTTTCAAATCAATTGGTTGAATTTTTCCAAATTTTTAAAATAGGTTTGTTAAGATGAAATTTATATCATCATTTAATTGGAATATTCTAAAATAATACGATTTGTTGACCAGAATGGAGATCGGGACATATTATTCAGTCACAACAAGAGTGTTATTGGGGCTTTAACAAGAGTCAAGTTCGCTAAAAGAGTATTGCACTGTTAATACGCTGTCACATACAGTCGTTGGATAAAAAACTGCCTGGATAAATTACCACCCCTTCTTTACCTAGAACATTAAAAATTACTGATAACATTATTAATATAATAACTTTACATGTAAGCATGCGTATATTGAACTAACCTGATGCTGTGGACAAAACTAATAATTTTGTTACGTTGAATTTAATAGGTGTCGGGGAGATCGTGATATTTTCACGTTTCTTTGTTTCCAGTGTTCTCTCCTCTTTTCTGGCAGGTCGAGGCGTAGGTATTTCTGACAAACCTAGTTTAGCAAGGATCTGATGTTTTATTTTCATCTTGTATAAGTGTTTCGTAAAATCATCCATGTTGAACCGACATCTTGGATTATTTGTTCCAGGTCGACATTTTTTATCGGCTTGTGGCGGTGAACAGGATGTGACGTCAATGACTACCAGAACAACCCACAAGACAAATTGATATTTAAATAACGCTGACATTGCATTTGATTGACACACTGAAATGAGATAGAATTTACAAGTTACTAGTATACAAAACGATTTTATTACTATGTAAATGAATTTTCGAATGTAAGTAAAATAAAATAGTTGATTATCCAAAACAACCTATCCTTAACAGACGTCATAAAGACTATACACTCTTTAGAATTAATGGTTTTCTTGTGTTTTAACCGCTTAAAATAGATTAATGAAATATAATTCCCTTATACAAGGCGTGTGGTAGAGCCTCGCCTGGACTATACACTCTTACGCAAACATAAGTAAACAGTTTTTATCGATAACGATCTGGGCAACAGCAACATGTACGATGTACACCTACGTTTACAACAAATGACTTGCACATCTCTATCGCACAGACTAATCCGTAGTTCTGATGACTGTACAATTTAGTGCATTTAAGAGACAGGTACGTCCTAGTACTATATGGATGAGGAACCGGCCATGACGTCACTGTCAAGAGGTTGGAATCAAGGTACAATTAATTGTCCAGAGAAAAGACATGTCAAGTGTGATGTCGAAGGTATATGTCGAAGGTATTTGAATTGACGGAGCCTTAGACTTTCATCGAAGAGTGTCGTCCCAAACATGAAGAAGAACAATACAAACAGGATGAGTTGCATTTAGGGCACAGTTACTGATCCGAAAATATGATTTGTTCGCGGTCTTGAAATGGGTATTTTGAGCATTATGGAGTTCTTGATAAAAAAAAATGGAACGAAATGCGGTGGAGTTATACCCATCTATATCAGGTCATCTGGAGATTAGTTTATGATAAATTTTATTAACTATGCACAACGACCGGGAAGGTTTACGTGTCATCTATAATGGCATGTGACATCCGATATGGAAGACGGACATAAGTCATACAGTTTGTGCTTTGAGGGAAATTTTGCCCGGCAGCGGCGCTACGGCCTACTCTTATATCGAATTCCAACTGCCAAGGGATCTTTTACGTGTACACCTATCAGTGCACGGGACGTCTGTGTTTCGTCTCATCCGAACGGCTAGACAGCTATCCTTGTCAGGCGCTCCGTTCTGCATCCCTGACAACAGTAAACCACGCCGGAAAATCGAGATGAACTTTCTCGGCCAATGCAGGGATCGAACACCCGATCACCAGGCTAGCGAGCCAGCGCCTTACCTACTTAGTCACGTGATCCCCCAAAATTATATGAATTGTGGTGCTGATGTTAACATGACTAACAGGAATGACGATTTTAATTACCTTTAAAATTCAGAGCGCGTTCCAGAAATTGTTACAAACACCAACAGATTAGCAATCCCGAATTTATTTGTAAATATCTTGACTAGAAATGCAAAGAATTTAATTTAACAATCCCAAGATGTAATTGAGAACAAAAATATACCGGTTAAATCATTAAAATTCATTTATTTCAAATTCTGTAAATTTCAAGCATTCCAGTTTGATATTAGTACCTCTGTTTCACGAATGTTGATAATATATCATGTATTGGTGGAATTGATATACTTGGAATATCTCGGCACTTCTTTGGCTAGGATTATTGTAAAACGTATTAGCAAGGTATCTGCTGACAGTGTGACGTAATGGTAATACTTGGCAACCATTTACCTCAAGGTCGTTTAGTCTATTAACTAACATAAAAAAGAATTATGATGATGATGCTTTATTTTAAGGAATGGATTTTGTATTATTCGAGTACTATTAACTGCTGTACTACTTGCAGTGTATTTTTAAGACTCTTTGGTTGTTACTATGCGAGACAAAATATGGCAACTATCTACGCCAAGGTCGGCTGGTATAATTAACTAATTACTTTATTTTAAAGATGCCTCGTCATGTAGAAACTGTTTGATTTGGTGATATATTAGAACTAAAAACATATTCGATATATTCTATGTATCAGACGTGTGTATCAAATCACTCCCAAACCCTCAAATATATTTAAAAGGGGCTAAATACCTAATATGTGAGACCTAGACACTAAAGACTTTTGGCAAGCGTAAATTCCTTGTCCGTATCGCGTATCCGTATGGATTTTGTGTGTGACGTCATCTATGTGTGTGTATTTCTCATACGTGATACAGCACACGGATACGGCAGTCCGTATCGAGCAGCTTTCATACGGAGAAGGTCCGTATAACATTGTCGTCTTTTTAGACGCCGAAATGTTGTACCATAACATTTTTTATGAATCTATGTGTATCTTAGAACAAATAGGTGTATATTTGATGTGAATTTAATCATAACAAAAACTGGAATTTAATCATTAGTTTTTCTCGGAATTTTCATACTTTTCCTGTGTGTCTGTCTGCACGTTGGTTGATCTACGCGCTAGATTTAGGTAGATATGGGACCTTGCAAATCTGTAAATGATGTGATTCTATGGTAAAGCATGTAAATCATAAATTTGTGAAACCAAAAATTCATGCCGAGTCAAAGTCAAAGATTGTTTTTAATAAGATACGACATTAACTTTTTTTAATAGCTCTGCAGTTGGCGAGTGACTTCACGCACTCCGAGAAATTGCAGGCAAAGCACTTGACTAGTACTGATGGTATCTTGGTAGATAACTGCCCTCAGGCCTCAGCTCAGTGATGCATACGTACGCGGCGCAAGAATCTGCCAAAACTATAAAACTACTCCGATGCAACGTTTGACGTATACGATACGGATACATGATACGGATAGGGAAAATGCCACTTGCCAAAAGTCTCTATCGACACAACTGGGTCGCAACGCAACTAACCTATTTTAAGTAGCCTTATTAGTCACGTGTCGTGATGGGGCGAGGACCATTTTCAGATTGTATATTGGCGTTACTCACTGTCCATTTTCCATACATATCCTTAGCCAACTTGTTTCTGGCTTTTAAGTCTATCATAATCACTAAGAAACACAAAGCGATCCCTACGCCTTTTGAACAGACAAGCCCGACCGGCTGCCCCTTATATATATATGTCCTGTGCAGTCCACGTGGGTGTTTTTCTGGGAATTGGGTGTCTCGGCATTCCATATTATACCACATGTGCTACACTACACTAGTGACACTATCCCATAAACAAATCTTTTGTATTACGCTCTAAAGACGAATTCTGTTGGTATGTTGGACGGGATTATTCTGATAGGACGGGGTACAATACTTTACACTACATTGCACGTAAAAGACACACCTACTTATTTAACTTATCAGACACTTTACAGTAGACACCTTACTGCCAATATGTAGTAAATATTTCAAATGTTTGTAAACGATAATTATGATTTCTGTTCCTTGTTGTTGCAAATTGAATTACCGTTTTCATTAAGGTTCATCTAGTACATACTTCCTTCCAGAAAAGACCTTGCCACGTACTTAGTAATTATTTTCAAAAACTTATTACTTTAAACACCCGTTATTACAACCCATAAGCTGATAATATTTATTTCTCTGTAATTACTTTACCTTCCAGTTACATATTTGTAGACTACATGTAAATTGCATGCTTTGTGATTTTATTTTGTATTTAAATTTTGATCTTTCCTCTTGTTTTAAAGGAGAACGTAATCTATTGCAGAATATCTAGTATTTGAATAGTTTCGAATATGCATAAAATTTTAACCCGACCCTGCTTTTAAATGGAATTCGAAGTGTCAAGGGATCTTTTTACCTGTATGCCAACGTGTACATGGGACACGAGTTCTTCGTCCCATCTGTTCTACACAGCCGACAAGGAAAACCGCACCAGATGATCCCGAGATACTTTCTCGGCGAACACCAGATGCGAACCCGAGTTCTCCTGGTTAACGAGCCCTGGGTCGCGCTCGAAAAAAGTCATAGGTGCCCTTATCCGTTGGGGACAAAATCGGTTTTCCATTGGACGTAATAGAAAGCAAACGACCAACGTGCCCATAACTATCGCGTCGTGGACGCCCAACCAATTTCACTTGGTTTTATGGGCGCCTCGCCAATAAAGTCGTTATATACATGTATGAGGCGCCCTCGAAATGGTGGGCGCCTCATAATGACTCGAACGATTAATGCCACCACAACTTGATCTGTAGTGTGCGTTATCCTGGATGGGCGCCCATAATGACATGATTGTTGGGGCGCCTTATGATGACAATTTCGAGTAAGATTGGTTGGACACCCACAACTTGATCAAAGGGGTGCCAAAATGATTGGTGGGGTGCCCCATCCCGACGGGGCGACCATAATGCCGAGATTGGATAGTCTCCCTCGACATCATGACTGCCCATAATATAATTGGCGATCCATAATTCCGAGTGAAATTGGCGTAATAATCTTGAAAATTCAAACAAGTCGCACTCTAACACGATTGCGAACGTTTCGTTAAAGTCGTAAAACCTTTTTCAAATTTTAATAATGTTCATATCAAAATATTAGAAGACGCCAATATCGCAAATTCAGACTCAAAATGTTCAGGTGCAAACTCTATTATGAAAGTTTTCTGGGGAGGGAGCACCATAGACCCGAAGGGAGGCATTTGCACGGTACCGTTCGCCGTGGACCGTCAAGTCTAGGTACATCGGTGCTACCAGTCGTCCAAACGGCGCCCTTATAAGCTTTTGCCCCAACAACCTCCACCTCACCCCAACAAGTTTCGGCTAGCTACGGGACTGCTCCCAAATGAAATGAATGGAATTGAATTTAAAGTCTCTTCAAAAGAATCACATATTAATACTAGGTTCCCATCTTACGATAAACTTACCATATATTGCGTCCACAATCGGATACGTGCAGATACGACGGGCCACAATATATAAGATTTGATAGGATCACCAAGGTTACTGCACGATTCCAATCATCGTGCGTATCGTGATAGTGCAAATCTACCATCCATAAAGACCATCTTCAATAGAAGATTTGATCTAGCTTCTACTACGTACATCTTATCAAGCCCTGCACACAATGACCTGCATATTTCGGCACTAATTTTGATTGGGTACAATCCCTGCTTGTGAGTCTATCAGATTCCTTGATCTGTACGAATACCAAGTCTCGCGCTTTCAAGTTACAATGACGACCTGTGATAATCGAGTTGCAAAGTTATAATGGTTCATTCAATGACAAAGTTTCCGTGGAGGTCGCTACTGTTCATGTGTCTGTAGATGACGTAGCTACAATTTCGGGAATTGTAAAGTGATCTAGCAACGTCCAGATGTTGTAAAACTCACAGTCGTTACTTCAGGAACATGCCATAAGATAGTACATATTGCTGTCTGTGGCTATACGATATTCATCTGGGGGAAACACAAGGGAGAATGTTGTCAGCGTTACAACTGATATGCGCTACTTACATTTACACATAAAATGGTTTGTCCACCATGTTCTGAAGACGAACAAAATCGATAGAAAAAATAATGTCAATTTAATAAGACACCAAAGAAAAAACGGTTTCTTATAACTTCGTGCACTTTAACTAATGGCTACAAGAACTGGATTGAAAATTCCCCAAAGTTAACGCGGTTGGCGTGTTGATTCGAACCTGTGATGTTTTGGTGGTGTGATACATTTTGTAAAAGTTAAAGAACATTGCCAACTATGTAACATAACGCAACACTTGGCAGTATCATCTACTTCTGTATCTATCGGGTCGTTAAGTTCATCATTATAAAAAAACCTAGTAGGTATACTATTATCTAATACTTACACGACAAATAATGTGCTAAATTACCCACTGTCTGTGCCAGAAGATTTGCAAATTGAAATTGAGAGTGTGAACATAGAGTATATAAATATCTAATACGAACTAATAGAAAACACCTTTTTACCCAGTGGCGATCTAGACAAATGCTTTGTCATTGTTGATTGTGAGGGGTTTGGCTTAATATTGCATGAGATGTATTATTATTCTTTTTCTAAATGACCTGTCATGTGGCCCTACCTTAAAAGCAGGATACCACCTTCCTAATATAAACCTTAGTCGACAGTAGTCTAATCCAACTGTCCACCAATGTACTATGACTGGCACTAAAAAGGAGTGGGAACAAGGCGGTCTAGATTAGAATTAGAGGGCCTGTCATTGGGTCCCTCGGTTTCTTCACGCTGCTAATGACCCCTACGCGCAAGCGTGGTTTCGATTCCCCGGTTATACGTGAGTAAGGTATCCTGTATAATCTCGTGGGTTTTTTCCGGGTTCTCCGTTTTCTCACCACTGCTAGTTATTGAAATAAAATTGAACAATATGTTAGTCTAAATGTAGTTTGTATCGAGTGGACGTTACACCCCCCTCTCCTCCCTCTCGCTATTGTACATGATTTAATCCGCGAATAGTCCAACTCTAGTTTCACTATGCTTCTGCCCTACAGATGCTATAATACACGAGTATAATCCACAAATAGTCCAAGTCTGAAAGGTCTTTTATACCGAAAGCGAAGTGCGACCCTTGCGATTTTCCGCGCGATTCATCACAACAATATGCACGGAAATTCTCAGATGAAAGTGGTGCATTTGTGATTTGACCTCATAAATTCGCTCTGGAGCCAATCACTACAGTTTGCCGCGCGAACAAAAAATCGTCCTTGTTCTCTTTCGCCGTCTGTTTAAACGACTTCGTTGAAAGAGCAGTTAAGCCTTTGCATGTGGTCACCGCGTCTGTGGTCGCGGTCGCGCTCCGTTTTTCCAGAAACGGCCTTTTACTTCACTGTGCTTTAGTATACGACGAGTATAGTCTTACAGATACTATAATTTAGGAGTATAACTCGCGAATAGCCCAACTCTACTTCTCTATACTACAGCATAGGCCGTGTGTAGCATAGAATACTATAATTTGATAAAAGCAGACTACACTCTTCTCTAGTTTGGAATCTATAGTATTCAAGTACAACATCTATACTTAACAATCCATACAACTTAACTGCTAAACTTACAATGGTTTGGGGTTTGTCGTCAATAGTTTGGTCTTTTTGAGACTAACACGGTGTGCGTAATGCGACAATATAACCAGAGCAATGCACATTAAAGGCGTCTATCTGCTCAGGAGGCTGTCTTTTGCGAAATCTAGATTCACTTGTTTTGATAATCGTAATAGCTCAGCAAGATAATTGTACACGTGCCGAGCGATTACGAGAGTCATTGACATTGCGCTGAGCAGATACAAAGCGCAGTTCAGCGACTTTACCACACGACAACACGCTGTTTCCCAGAGCCTAATTAATTGTTCTAATTAATAAAAAGACTTCCACTGTATTTTACAATTATTTAACAATTTGATAAATGTATATGACATGTAATGAATCGGTGTCGTGCAGAAAGCTTCTTGTGAGGTACGTAACAAGAAGTAATGTCGCCCGTCCAATCTCGTGGATTTTCTCCGCCGCCCCCCCCCCCCGTTTCCTCTCACTACGACAGACCATACGCGCTAGCGAATTATTGAAAGGAAATTGAGCCATGTGTTAGTCCCGAAATGATTTAGTCTGTGTCGAGTGGACGTTAAACCCCATTTCTCGCTCTCTCAATTTAAAGGGAGGGGGGGGGTGAAATGGCCATTCTTTTTCATAGTTTGCTAATTAAACCCTCTCCTATTTCATACTTTGTTCATTGTTGTAAACTTCGTCGGTATATTCACGAATAACGGTATGCATCTTATTTACCACTATTAAAACAGCGTTCTCATCGATCTAGCTGGCCGGTCGCCTCTGGCTTGCGGCTGTGGTTTCGATCCCTGGTCTAAGCGTATGTGGCATGGGGATAGGGACGCCTTCTCAACCTCGTGGGTTTCCTCCGGGTACTCCGGTTTCTTCCCACTGCTAAATACATTAGTCAAAAACTACATATTGAAAGGGGATTTGCTGAAAATTGCAGTCCAATTGATCCACACGGAACAGAGATTTTAGCGATTGCATTTCGACCTAGCCTCGATCATCATTACTAAAGTCGTTACGATAAAAACATAGTCGCGTTTATCCATTTCATGATTTAATCATGAATGAAGGTTGAACACAAAACCGGAACCTCGTGCATAATGCATGTTTAAACCTGTACATTAGTAATAAAATTATAAAATGATCCTTCAGAAACCGACGCGGTGTATATTTAATATTTCAACGACTTAAGTCCCCGGATGTCTATTGGTAGCAGAATATGAAATCTTGATTAACATGTAAATAAAACGGAAAGTGTAGTTATGATACAAGGGCTTAATTCTAATATGACCAATCGGAGGATTAACAACATTGGCGTTTCAGAGCGCGTTATCCTGTTCAAATTCTACCTGTAATTTATCAACTTATATGAAAGGAAGTTATAAAACCCTTTGACGACTAGAATTAATTATCTTCATTCAACATGTAATCTTGGCTACAGAGCGGTATACGCCGTTGTTTCTCTTCACGCGATGTGTAGACAATTCATTTTATTAATATGAATGGAATTTGATGTAATATACCTTGCTGTGCCAAGTGGGCTAATGAAGGCGGGCATACGGCATAGCCTACGGTGTGCTGTAATTTTTGCCCATAATGCAAGTTTAGTACCATACAAAAGATTAAACCTTGTTCCTGGAGAATCAAAACCCCATCCCCCTCTACCCCACCCCAAACCCTTACCGGGTTATATAGCCAGCGCCCTGTCTAGTGAACCACTGCGAGTCTTTGGCTATGATTGTAATATCCAATATGTACACATTGCTGTACAAATGGAATTGGAATTAATTCGCATTGATATAATACAAATACATCTCATGGAACTAAAAATCAGAAAGAAGGGGAAAAGTCTTAAACCACTGGAAAACTGAACGATCTGATCAAGAATGCTCGAGAAGAACGTCATCCATATAATCTTTTGCAAGAGAGGCTAAGCTCACTCAGTATTCGCTCTGAACGATTGTCTTCCGAGAACGCTACATTGCAATCCATTCTCTTTTGAGGTTATTCTATCAAAGGTTTGTATACTTTGGGTTTATTAATTGTTTAAGAAAATGCTCACTTTAAGCTGAAATATTACGTGATATACTTGAATGTATATTATGCAATCTATTTCAATTTGAATATACCTATACACCAGGGATGTTAAAATTAGATTGCATGCAAAATCTGCAACAAAGTTGTTAAGTCATCGCTTAGTATTCATACAAATGTTTCGAGTGGCTATCATTGACTTTAAAGGAGGCGCTCAAAAAGAATGTATTCTGAAATGAAATGAGGTTTAACGTCATACTTTTCTTTTCTGCGCTGACTCGGCTTATGATGACGGGCGTACACCATGCAGTGTACTATGGGGAAATTTTGCCACGGCCTACTCTTAGTTCGAATTCCAAAAGCCAAGGGTTCTTTTACGTGCACGGCGACTTGTACACACGGAACTTGGGTTTTCTTCCAACTCAAACGACTAGACAATGTCCGCGCCCCCAACCCCCGTCCTGCAACCACTGACAGGTAGAAACCACGATGGAAAATTCCAGGGACCCTGCTTGGCCAACACAGGCAAGCACCTAAACCACTTCTATGTCAATATTTTGGATTTTTTGATATTTGGATACGTCTATGGTTATTAAGAATACAATTTTATTTTTAAAAATCTACAATTTTTAAAAACAATAATAATAAAAAAAAAAATACTTGGACTGTGTGACGAAGTCTCTTTAATGAATGTAAGTAAATGTCCTCCATATTTAACTTTATATACTTATTATCAGTGATAAGTAAGAAAAACACCAATAGTCCTGGTTTACAACAGTTAGATATAACCATCAAAACATAATATTACAATAGCGGCGAGGAATGATAGAAATGAAGGTATCTCTTAGAATAGTATAAAAATAGTATTTTACCTGTCTGTTTCCGTGATAAAAGATGGCCGTATCAGCTGTCGGTGATTATACCTAAATTACACAACAAACACTTCTACACACGTGATCGGCTAGTTTCATTCACTGCGAGTGTCTGTCTTACGGGAATATATCAACTTCTATTAATTCATGTTCTACAAACATTTCTGACGTCATCAAAGCTCCATTATACGTAGAAACTCGACGTGAAAGTGTTAACTTCATTGACTTCGTCCGTTCAACTTTTAACTTGCACAATAATGGTGATCTTCCTTTCGCGTAGAATGTCAAAGTTGAAACTGTTTAACTACTTTTCGGCGTCCAGGTTTGACAAACACGGTGACAGAATTAAATTTACGTAGAATGTCAAAGTTTAATTTATTAAATTCTGTCAATTAAAGTTGGACAAACACCATGAGAATATGAGTTACGCGCAGAATGTCTGTTAACTTCTCCGGACGAACGCGCTATATGCCTTTACTAATTTACTTTGACTTGTCAATCAACGAACGAATTTCCGAACCTTGCCAATGAAAGTTTCAGAAATTTGACACTAACCTTAGAAGAGTCAGCATGCAAAGATGTACCAATCTAACTAATTTTCTTCGGTTAAAACCAAATCACACTCGAACATATCAAGATGAAGGTAACCAATGATAAAAACCGCTTATCGAATGAAATGGTAAACCTTTTCCAACTGGTGTTAACAAGAATCTATGATTTTATTTCACCAGTGCAGATAGAAGATTCTTTTGTTGAAATACAATGTTTCAAAAGTATGCGCTATTTATCTCTACCCAGCTGTCTCGTTTTCAAAACTTGAAATAAGTTCGGCTAAATCCCATTGGTTACTCTCCAAATCAATATCGATCACCAGTGCCAATCAGAATGCAAAGTACAATTACTCGGGTAAGTTGCTGACGATGCGTAATGTCGTTAAATCAATGTTAATCACTCAAGATTATCCAATTATATTAAAGCGATACCATGTTGTTCCACAGAAAACAATTGAAGTGCGATATCATTGATTTTGCTGATTGACCATAAATCCACAACGAAAAGCACGAAATCGGAAACCAGTTGATCAATAATTACTTAATGATAAGAAAGGTCATTTAGAAAATCCATTTGATGCTGAACTGTCGTGTTTTAAAACCTAAAATCCATTTGGTGCTGATTCAAACAAAACTCCAACTCTCGTTTTAATCGCACAGGTTATATAGCCAGTACTAACGAGTCACGGCGACGAAAAACAAAATTAAACGCGCTTTTCCATGAATTGCTGTGTAAGTAAAATATATAGATTCTAAATTCTCATTGTAACAGAACGTTTAGACCACGTATTCCAATAGCCTTGCATGTCCGTTGAAAAGAATTACACTTTCCAGCAACTGTAACGAGAACTTTTACAGAGGAAATCAAAGTTGATCAAAAGTTGCTATGGAGCATCAGAAGAAGAACTAACAACTAACTAAAAATAATGTATGAAGAAATTTTCCAAGAATATAAATGTTAGTAATGCCGGGTGGAAGAAGTTGTAAAGTGTTAACATCGGTATAAGTTATCGCTTAGATAAGTCTCAGACTAAAAACGTGTTAACTACAGACACAATCTTTCATTGTAAATACATATATATGTACACAAGCAGACACAGATATAAAGCCACACCGTCTGCTGGACCACTTAGACTAATAAACGTCTGGATGTTCGAATAAGTAGCCTATATAGTGGAATAACCGTTATTTTAAACAGCCGTGGGTCACCATCAATAGGCCAAACGTGACGCTTTGTCATCGCGATGCAGGAGAGATGTTATCGAGATTTATAGTGTGCATTATAAAACAATGATTGATCCTTACTTATAATGACATATATTACATGAACCACCACCAAACCGGGCTCCGGGCTATTTTTTTTTTCATAATCGCATCCTTCATGAACGACAGATTAGTTGATATTTACCCTGTAAACACATTCATCCTTCGCAAAATTTCTGGTGAATAGGGCACAGGATAAAATACAAAAGTGCAATACTTTTGAACTTTTAAATACATGAGAAGTGGCATCGGGTGTTTAAGAAAATATTAGCATACTCCGCCTCGAGTACCACATCTGTAACTAATTTTAGTCAGTGATAGTGACATTTTGGATTTAAATACATGGACAGACTAATAAACTATAACACATACGGATGGAAAACAGCCACTCATTTATTTAGGTGACGTTTCTAAGAGTATTCTTTCAACGTTATCAAGTTAATACAATATAACAAAATGTGAAGCAATTATTTATAGATAAAACTACAACAATAAAACCGAAAACATACCTGACAACATCAAGATCAAAGGCCTAGACACATTGGGCTTATCATATATATATAGCTACGTCACATTTTGTTATATTGTATTAGCGTGATCCGAGGTTGGCGAGAAAGTGATGTTGGGTTGTACAGGGAGACACCCGCCACGGAAACTGAATATCAGTTTACAAATGATTCAGTTAAGTATCATTAATTGAATAATTTGCAGCATGGGACATTCTCCGCAGACGATATAAATAATGAGGCGCCACCTATACGTGTTGGGTAAAATATTTGTTAAATAATCAATATTAGAAAAATGTCAATCAGCTACTTAAAATATAAAACCAGTTGTGATAAAAGTTTTGAATGTTATACGGTTTTCTGTAAGGACACAGATAATTTGACCTTCAAACTACACACGTCATCTTAATTCTAAAATGCTCTTTCGTAAAGCGATTTCAAACATATGGCAGCCATGAGCCAAATGAGTTACGAAGCGATGTTTCCAAATACGTCGACTGGGGCAATATTTTAGGTGTATCTGAAGTTAGTCAGAAACACACATCTTGTAAACTGCTACTTGCTTCACGTTTCCATACGTTGATTTATTTCTATATTATTGGGTATTTATTGGTAACGAGTGGGCTCATTTACTGTTTCGTTTACTTCGGCATGTAATTGTTGCATTCAGATATGCTGAAAGCAATTTGAACAAGGAACAAGGGTCACCCATGTGGTTTGTATCAAAAAATCGTTTATCGATTCTTCATGGGATTCCAACCCGGAAGTAGCAGATTCATGGACCAATTTCCCCACTACATTAATCGACCGAACAAATAAATTTGGTGCCCGGTGGAAAACTAGGTGACCTATTGATTACCTTACCAAACGCCCTCTCCTTTCATTCTTCAAACAGGTTAAATACTCTGACAAGATCAAAGAGTCGTCCGATAATGTCAAGGTTACTTCTTACGTCACACTTATTAAAGTGGCGGGCTTTAAAAAGTGGCCGCTAGGGCCTTCCATAGCGATTGTTTTTTTTGTCGTCTATTTCATAAAAGTGATGCACAATTGATCGGAAACCAGTGTATGAATTTGGCGCAATCGAAATCGAACAAAGGTTTTGCCTTATTATCTTAAGCTTTTCAGGAAACTTGTCTGCAACAAACTATCTTAATTTTGTTTACGTTTTCCCGATTTACCCATCCTAGTTCATTTTAAAACAAAGTCCGATCAGGGTCCGAAACCAGAGTTAAAAATCTTATTTTTCACCTTGCCATGTTACCCCATTCTGCAACGCCTCGTCGCTCCTCTTAGGGCCAGTTAAGTTTTATTCCTTAGTGAACCTAGCTGGATGAAAGTGACAAAAATTTCGATGGAAACATACTCAAAGCATTAGCGGTGGCGAAAGTTTGGGTTGGTCCCCGAGTCGACATTTTCAGATCATTTAACTTTCAGATATATTTATCCAAGGTTCATGACAGGACCATGACGTAGTTCTCTGCAGACTAGTCGGAGTCGAACTTGTTAGCTTAGTTACCGGGGACTCGACTTAGATTGAAGGGCGGTGGGGGAGTGGCTGGGTAGTTGAATGGTTTAACGCATGCGATTTAGATCACAAGGTCCTCCGGTCCTGGTTCCACGATGGCTAAGTGGGCAACACGCTTGCTCGCTATCCTGGAGGTCAAGTGTTCGATCCCTGCATTGGTCGAGAAAGTTCGTTGGGATTTCCGAAGTGGTTTCCTCTTGTTAGTGATGCCGGACGGAGGGTCTGGCAAGGACATCTGTTTAGTCATTCGAACGATACTAAACACCGAGGTCCCGTGTATACATTTGCAGTTGGAATTCGATATAAGAGTGGGCCATGGTACCGCTGCCCGGGCAAAATGTCCCTCATAGCACACTGTATGGCGTATGTCCGTCTTCATTAGCCCAACAGTAGAACGTTAAATCACATTTCATTTCATTTCATCCGGGCTCCGTCCACTGTTAAAGACACCTATACGCGCATTCAAATTTTTGAAATAGTGACGAACCGCGTGTGTTTACGAAAAAACCTAATTTGTGTCAAATGGATGATAAAAACACATTTCGCGCTTTTCTCGCTCATGTTGAAGGTTAGAATTAGATACATGACATTTTTTCTTTACAGCCAGCAGCACGTGCGGTTTCTCACCTATCTGTACACATTAACCAGACAATGGTTATTCTGTTTTCTCAGATGGTAGAGAGTGGGTGAAATGATTTGAAGAAACGCGACTAAGACCACGAACGCGGCGCTCGTATTTGATTGATTAAGTACTATTCGAATTTAGTCGTTTATACTGATGGCGAACTCGAACGTGGCCGAATTTACTTCCAGTGCGAATCTTTGGGAACACTTCGAGCGAACGATTTTGATTAGCCAATTAGAGTGCGAGGTCAAAAGGCATGCTCATAAAATTGCCAATTTGTCACTTTGATTGCCAATTTCTATGCTTTTAAAACAACGATGGTTTCTGCGGAACCTTTACTCATCAACTAATTATCGTTTTAAGGACGTTTCATCAAAATTAAGTTTCCCAACAGTTGATGTGGCTACCCGCCCAATCTTTTATAAAGTGAACACCGTCCAATTATTATCACGGGAATACTTCAGATCTTAGGTCTTCTTTCAATCTCGTTCCCAGAGGCAGCCGCGGAGCCGAAGGCCTCTGGCACATTAGACCGTCCATTTTTTCCAATTTTTTTCAAACCTAAGCTCCCCCCCACTCTGACCTCTGATTGGTCAATCTTTTTGGGTCGATTTCTAGAAAACTAGAGGTCGGATCGTCGTTTCGTTTGTTGTAAAATGATCCTTGAGTCAAAGTCAACTCGCTGACATAAAAAATTGGATCCTAAACGAACAAATTCAAGTTTTTGTAAGGATTATTTTTCTACGCGTTGGTATAATTTTAAGTGATTCGGTCATCCAGGCACGTAAAATCAGGGGCGTACGACGCAAATAAACGAGAAATTTCGCGCGTAGGAATTACATGTCATTTTCCGGGAAAATGGCTACCCCGATTAACCAGAGAAATTTCTTCAAAAATTTTTCTGGTTTCGAGATTGGTCTTCTTTACTAATAAAGACTGGCGAACGCCATGCAGTATGCGATGAAAATAACTGTGTCCGGATAGATTCGTTTCCGACTAATTCTCTTTGAAATCTAACTACCGAAGCTTATAACTCATGTTTATGCCATCACGGCATTTGGCTTTTCTTAACATTATCCGAACGACTGGACGATTCTCCTCACTTAGCCTCCTTCCCCTTCCTCCCTAGACCACTGATAACCATATTTGAAGATCATGATGAACTGTCTTGGCTAATATCAGAACGCACCCTGGTATGTTGCATTAGATATTCCGGTACAGTAGAATATTTGGGAATTAAGACCTCTAAGCAGTAGAATTGTGGTTATTAACAAGTATACACCAGCGAAAATCAGATTGGAGTTTGGAGTTAGTTGAACTGTCTTATAACTTGGGATATGTGGTTCACATTGTGAAATGATTGTTCTATATTTTATTGGTACCCAACATGCTTTTTATTGTATTTCGGTTCGTTATGTTAAGATATGTTGGTGGTAACTTGAACATTGATGAGGAACAAAAGTCATCCATGTGGTTTGTATCAAAACAAAAAATCGTTCATCCATTCTTCATGGGATTCACACAGGGAAGTAGTACATTCATGAACCAATTTCCCCAACTCTATTAATTGACCCAACAAATAAATTTGGTGCCCGGTGGAAAACTAGGTGACCTATTGATTACCTAACCAAACGCCCTCTCCTTTCATTCTTCAAACGGTTTAAATACTCTGACAAGATCAAACAGTCGTCCGCAAATGTCAAGGTTACTTCCCACGTCACACATTTTAAAGTGACGGATACAGAAACCTTTTCTATGAATACGCGAATGAAAATGTTTTAACTGGCTATGACCTAATATATTAGACATTGAAAATGCAGAATAAAAGAACAAAAGTGATTTAGCTATGTAAACTTTGTCTGTACAAATGGAGTCAGGCTGCGAATTATTTAGGTAGTTCTGTGCGAGTTATTTATAGATAAATCCTTTTTCTTTCCTTTTCGCATGTCGATTTGTCTTCATGTTTTCCTCATGAACTGAGACTCAACGCAACATAAACTAAGTCATTTTGGGAATGACATATTATGGTACCATTTTTTTTTTAATATTTCTCTTGCACGTATATGAAGCGGAGAAACCAAAGTGCCTGGAGAAAGGCAGGCGACCAAATTCTGTGTTACGTACAAGTTGTAGGTCCGACACAAGGTCATTTTACTCCACTACAAATCTTATGATCTAAAGCGCATTAACTTAACCATTCGGTCACAGCTGTCATTTACTGCCTAGTTCTTGTAAAAAGTAATGATTTTGTTTCATTTGCTTCATCAGGATGACTATGTCGTTGTCGAAACGTCGATAAATCCAGTATTGTTTATACACAGAAATGTTTTTGTAAGTATGCGTAAAATGTCTGATTTTGACAGATCAAATGCTGTCCCATCTTGACTTTGAATCATAGATGGGCACAGGAGTTTACACTGTTCTTCAAGTGCGCGATCAACATACCGCTAGTTAGAGTTTAAACCCAAATCACTCATTCATTAAAGAATAGTATTGTATGTTCTGCCTCGGACACGACACATATCGCCGATTGCCAACTCAAGCGGTGATTTGGACTGAACCGCAGAGATCGAATCTGTCTTTTAAGATATTTTTTTTGTATTATTAAATCACTGATTACAGGCTGTGATTCTGAAATTAATTATGATACTATTTAATATTTCAATGTAAATGAGAAGTTTAATCAGCATTTGCTGCATTTTGCATGACATCCACCATTACTTAAAGCTAGTTTAGACAATGTTGGGTAAGGAATTTCATCTATAGGCCCTAAAGGTACAACCCCTCCAATTCATTTCAATAAATACACTATCATCTATCCTGGCCACAAATAATTGAGGGGGTGGGTGACCACACTCAACGCTATTGAGGACGGTAGGGCCCGTGGTCACATAGTTGTAATACAGGAACTGTTTGACTTTATTTATGAGCACTGCAGAATTGAAAGATAGAACGACAAGCTGTATAAACCCTCTTGCCTATATCGCCTACCTACACTGGGGTCGATTCCTTATCCGTAACCCTGGACATTCATTGCTCTCCTGTCTACGGGCCAAAGCAAATGATCGTTGATTTTATACCCTTTGCAATTGACTGACCTGTGCCATCCGAATAAAAGTCGTCGTGTGCTAGGGGAGATAACTATAACTAATCGTTGTGTACGTATATGGAATCGAACCTCAAACCTTTTCTCCAATGGCTTTAATTTAAATTCAATGTGTTCCATAGATTCCGGTTTCTCTGCACATACAGGACAAAATACGTCACTTTTATCTGATTAAATGTTGACCATTTAAATTTTAAATCAAAACGACAGCTTTTCTCGATGTCGATTTTTCAGGCATTGTATTCTATATAATTCAGTCATGTGTTATTCTCATCTTGTTCCTAAATACCACTCTTATTTTTTCAGTGTTCTTTGGTGCTTTTTACAAAGAGTATACATCATAACTCGCTCAAGACGACCATCTCTACTTAGACACAGGGTTGGATTTATGAATTCGGGGTCACTACTCATTCGGCGCAATAAGTTTATATCTTTGAATGAGCTTAAGTCAAGTGTGCAGACATTTTGGATAGACTACAACTTCGAAATTTAGAGATGAGACATAAATAAAATTTGATCAATAAATATTGTGTTCATATAGTCCTACACCTAAATGATCATTTGTATTTTGTGTCGTGTATACAGTAGAATTATATGACCTGAACTGTTTTCTATCGGTCGCATTCGACGTATAGCAATTTGTATTCCATGTAAGAATAGTATATACAGGTCACAATTCTATGGAATACAATTACTGCTTATTACTGAGCGACGTTTCGACTAGGCTTCTCTAGTCGCTATCAAGCAATGATAAAATCTAAAAAATAAGACAAGTCAATATATACATGTGCATAACAATACATTCTTAATGCTGACAAAACAGGGGTCTCCCTTTGCACGTACCTAAAAGAAATTTAATTTAATTAAGGATTATAAATTTGAAATGCTATTTACACCATTCAATAATGGTGTAAATAGCATTTCAAATTTATAATCCTTAATTAAATTAAATTTCTTTTAGAATTGTGACCTGTATACTCCAGTTCAATTACTAAATGCCATTGAAACAGTTTAAGAATAGTATAGCTTTGGTTTGTTTGTTTTTGGAGAAGGAACTGGAACTCAATCGCTACTCATCTGGTTGTTATTATTGTTCTAGGGTGCAATCTCGCTATTCGGAAAAAAGCCCAAGGATCCGGTATGACGAATCTATTCCAAGATGGCGACATGGACGTCATGTTTGGTTCCTGATCATAGTCTTGCTTGTATTTGATCTTGTGCTCTGCATATTAACGAATTGTTTCGAACTTATATACTATTTATCTTACACAACAACTCGTCGTCTTAACTAGTCTCGATCACCCAGAACCCCCTAGTCTTCACCGTACGTGGGTCTGGGTTGGTTGTCAAAATATTTTGACGAAAATTACTAGATAACCTACCACATAAAAAAACCTCCCGGTTACGCATGGGCAATGGAACCTTTGGGCTAAAGTTTTTGTAAGTGCTAGATCTTATGAAGCCGCGCGGTTTTGCTAGATTCTATAAAGCGAGTCTGAAATATATCCCAAAATTCACTTGACACATCTATTATTAGAAACAAAATAGAGACGAGGAATAAACCATGAATCGCGATGAAGAATTAAGAAGATTGTGAGAAGCCATACGTCCGATTCATGACGATAGAAAATTACCTTTTCAATCATCCATTCAGACAATAAGATAAAAGGCTGGTTCTGTTTTTTATTTAAAAAGTAGTAAATATGTAGTTATAAATCATTTTATAATAAAATCAATTTATGCTCTATGTGCAGTTATACTAATTTTAAAGCATACACACTATTATATTTGATACAACAACATTTAAAATTTTAATTTAAGGTCAAATATAAGTATGTAACTAAAACGTCTATAAAAGAAAAGATTTTATACATTTAATATATTTGCAAAAACTTTACTATTTAAGGAAATAATGCACATTTAATTATGATAGAAAACTTACAGACTAGAACGTAAAAATCAGTTAAGCTAAAAAAAAAACTTTTTTTGTTTTAAAAAACAACAAAACTGTACTTTTTGTTTAAAATCCTCACCACAAATCATTGTTGTTTTAAAAAGGAACATATAAAAATCAAATTAATTTATTAAAATAACTGAAATCTTAATAAGAATCAAGCATACAAATTAATCAGGCGAATTGGATTTTTAGAGCATATTTTTAAAAACATATTTAAATATTTAAGAAAAATGAAATTACATAAATAAAAAGAAATATTAAAAAACAAACCAGTTACAAATATACAATTCCACTAAAAATTACCAGGACTATAAATAAATCACACATTTATATTATACATTAACAGAAATTGATTATGATGTACATACACAAAGCAAGTGAATAAAAACTATGATTAAAGAAAATTTAAAGGCCTGAATGAATAAGAAAAGTGCAAAGAATATTTACAGATAAAAAAACAACAACGTAAATGGTGATATAAATATGCACACATAGTTATATTATAAAAGCAATGGAACCACTTTGTATAACTTCGTACCAGCGAAATTACAGATCCATTTTACCAGTACACAAACCCACTTATTATGACATTTGTGATCATATTCATACGCGACTTTTTGATGGAAAGTTATTTTGATACTGGTATGTATTGTGGCGGCTGAGAAAGTCGCAATTCGAGATTCGACGGATTTGTAGAGATGACACTTAAATGTGTAGGTTGCCTTTTTCGGGAATTGAGACAGCCCAACCAAACACGATACATCCATCACAGTCAATTTATCACAGTTCTTGTTGGAAAAAATAGAAGTTTGATTTACATGGAATCAACGAGTCTCTCAGACGCCTGTAGGTTGATAACTGTAGAACAGGGTCGGCACATGCATGATTTAATGAAGGTCATTTGGATAGCGATAGCACGGAAAGCCCTGGGGTTGTTTCTTCTTGGACAAATGAAGACCACTGGTTTTCTTTCTTTAGCTAGTTCTTGACAGCAGGAACAGGAACGTTCGATCGCTGTAGGGTTGAAAGGGTCTGTTCTCGTGTAGGAAGAACACGTTCCTCGACAAGCGGTCATCCGAATATGTTTTACTTTGCAATTGCGGTAACGAATGGTCTTTATGACCTGTTGTGGGCTACAGGTTTGAGTAGTTGTAGCGTAACACACCCAGAGTGTACATAGAAGAACAGCCAAGATTGTGCATATCCTTTTAGTGCCTTCCATTTCTGTATTAGCTATTTACCTGGAATGAAAGAATAACTATTAAATACAAAATTAACATGGTGAATCCAGTTCATTAATAGTAATACAACCGTTTACATAACTACAACAGATCCCCGCATTGTATTCCAAAACATGCCACGGATTCTTTTAAATGTTTACGCAAGCTTGGTTTTTCGTCTCATCCAAACGACTATCTTTGTCTTTATCTCCCGCCCTGCACCACCGACAATGTGAAACCACGCCGGAATATGCATTGTATGCTAATAAATAACGATAAGGCTTGTACATTAATATACCTGACCATGACAATACACAATATTACATATGTAATAGTACGGTGTAAATTTTAAAAAAAAAATACTAAAATTTACACTAATTTAAAATTGGAAATAAAAGTTATCTTATCTTAAATATAAATATCCATCATTTCTGGGTTGTTTTTCCACTGAACGAAATGATGAAGCTTTGTCTTAGTTACATACCAGCTATTTTAGAACTAAATTGGAACATCTCAATATTCATCAATTTATACCTACTGCTATAAGTATGTTATGTAAGTAATGGTTAACATTTATAAAACATTTCACAACGTGATCATCTTTATAATGGGCACACTTTGTTGACTGAATTCCCAACAATACCTACACGTGTCACGGTGCAACTTGATCAAAAGGGTTGACCTGGTCAATCGACATTGCTAATGAATCAATAAAATTCAACCTTGAGACCCCCCCCCCCCCCTCCACCAATAAAACAAAGAAAATGAGGGAAAATGCGCAAAGTGATTGATGTAACTATTTAGTAATTATAAATATGGGGAGGGGGGTATTAAAGAAATAAACGGTAGTTATGTTGCGCTATTAATAATCACGTGGCTGATGGATATTTATACCAATCAATTACCCGCTTTTACTTATATAAGCATATACTAGTAAACAATATAATATGTGATAAACGAATAGCCTTTCTGCACTAAACCGAATTGCCAGATTAAGGGTGAGGTACTGGTGCACTTAAGTATATTTGAGCCGTGCCCAGCATTATGTTTATACCGAAACAGAATCATCATGATATATTTATTTTTTATTTATGTGAATACACAATATACTCGTAGATTAAACACAGAAGGGCAATCACGAATCATTGAAAGCTCAATGCTTAGCAATTTATATCAAATATTAACTTTCTAACGGATCTTTAACCATAACGGCTGGGTGCCGTGGGTAACCCGCGCGAATACTGAGTCCTATTGAATAACATACAATTACTTATTGGAAAACAAAAAAATATGTTAAATTTCCATAAAGGCGTGAAAGAACATTAAGGTTACCCATGGTTCGATTATTTACGATACGATCTACGTGATAAATAAATATTATAATATCACAAATTATTTAAAATTCCAATTAAACGTTTAGAATTATGATGGCTTGTTTAACTATTAAGAAAAGGGATCGTCTTAAAATGTATGAGCTTCTTTTTAAAATTTCGTAAGATCGTTAGTACTATCATGATATCGAATACACCTGAATATGCCGAAGGTCACACACGTGCGACGATGTTATTGTGTTGAACAAGTAGGGCTAATCATACAGTGACAAGGTCACAAAATTATCCGATTCTTTATTGGATATTAAGTCGTTTTAGTTATATTTAAGTAATACTAATAGCTATTATTTCTGTTATTACAACTCGTCTTGCCTCAACATCTGATTCCGTTTTGCATAGTTAGATAATACGTCTTTAAGAATCAAAACATTTAATTTAAACAATGTATGATCTGATTTGCCGTTCTGTTTAGTTTTGCAAGCCTAACAGGAAGTCCACTTATTTAATAATTTTGGATTTATTTGATTTAAGCTTGCACCCAATGAAATCCACAATTTTATATAAATCAATCATTTTATTTCGACCCGAATCAAAGTTGTCACTTATTTTCATTTTTAATTAAGAGTTTATATTCAACGAAGTTGAAATAATATTTTTTTTAAAATCACGCTCTAAATGATTATAAACACTGTTGAACATTTATAGTTAATTAAAATTGTACAGAACAATTAGCAACTTACCTCAAGGAAACAAAGAACTGTTATTAAAAGACAAATTTGTACCGTATATATGTAGACTGTAACCAAATGTCTTATAGATGTGGCAGGAACAAATCTGAAGTTGTTCTGCGAGTTGATATGATTCCTGATGGCCTGTCACCTGGCTTTATATACACAAATCAAATGAAGTTTACCTCCTTGCACCAAGTTTCTGTATTGTTATTTTTGTTCTGATTTAGCTTACACTGAAAAAATTGTTTTGAGAATTTTTACAAACATTTTGGAAAGGGCTGCACTACCGGGTAGCACATTTTAAAACAATTATTAAAGGCCATCGTCAAAAACACTAAGAATGACCTACAACAAAAATTAAGTTTTTTCGAGGCTAAATTATAATATATATATTTCAATAATTTGTTCTGTTTCTACTGTAAAAATATTATTTGTAAAGTTTTTACAGTGTTAAGGCTCATTGTGTACTGATATACTGATATAAAAATGGCCAATCACAATGGCTGGACATCTACATCAAATGATATTTTAGAATCTGATTAGTTTATAAACCGATTAATAATAAGCAATGTTTGAACTAGTTCCTTTGTTTTTCTAACTGTACTGATCTAATACTTTTTGATATCGATTTTTTAAAGATTCCCAGTTGTTTGTTCTTAATTTACAGCAAAACTTTGTGAGATATTATCTAAGATAACTAGGAAGTACATGAGAACCGAAGCGCAAACACCAATTAAATAGAACACAAGAAAAAACATTATTGAAAAGTTGCAAAATATAAATTTCGCAATGCTCCTAAATTTGGGAAATCTAGCCTAAAAATTGCTTCCTGGCGCAAGAGGGGCGGCGTGTTGGCTAAGTTAGTAAGCTGTTGGCTCGCTAGTCGGTGTTGACCGAGAAGAGTTCATCGGGTTTTCAGGCGTGGTTTTTCCCTTGTCGGTGTTGCAGTGTGAAGGGCATGATAAATACAGTAGTCTAGTCGTTTGGATGCACGCAAAAGATCCACTTGAATTCGATATAAGAGTAGGCCATAGCGCCACTGTCTTCATTAGCCCAGTCAGAACAGAACGGAAGGACGTTAATTTCCATTTCATTTTCCTAATTCCAAGAACTGGATTGCATACGCCAAAGCATTATTTGTAATTAATCGATGTCAATTAAAAGTTTACCGTAGATACAGCGTCCTCTATGTTTCAGCGATTACCTATCCATTTTTTCCAACGGTTACATGCAAAAGGAATGAAATGAAATAAGGTTTAACGTCATATTTTTCTGCTCCGACTGACCTAATGAGAGACGCTAGAGGGAGTATACGATTTTTCGTTGCACTATCGTGTGGCGTGGCAGGTTTAAGTAACCACAGTCTCTTAAACACTGTCGTTATTGTATTTGGCAAAATACGACAGTAAATTATAAAACCACAACCATTGATCCATCTCGCAAAATGTATGGAGGATGGAAATAAATAATATATTCGGCCCCACATGTCACTATTGGCATTCCGATTTTTCAGTTTTTGGAACAGGCTTGTAAATAATAGGGACAGTCGGATTTTGACTGCCTGATTGTTTTGCTCTATAAAGTACGAATTTAAATTATATGATAATTTCAAGAATCGTGATTTAAGTGTTGTGTCCAATACTTTTTTAACCATGCTTGGATATATACAAGGAAAATGAAATGAAATTGGGTTTAACGTCCTCCGTTCTGCACTACTGTCAAAGGGAAAACACGCCGGAAATTCCTGAGGAGCTTTCTCGGATAATAGCAATAAGCCAGTGCATTGCCCAGTGATCCACTGCGGCTCCTTGCACTTTTGAATAAGTTTAGCGTCCTGGTGAACTGTACTAAGACAAAGAATATATTAACACAGGTACGTGTTCTATATTATACTGACATAATATGTCAATCTTATTAGCACCGATTTCACTAAATGATTTGACCACGATTGTAATTTTAATAAGATTAAAAAAGAACAAAGATTCGTGCCAGTAGCATAAGCAGTAATCTACCAGTTTTTAAACGTTTTGATCCTCTTATGATGGAAGACATGACGTTCAGATAAAAAACCAAACCACCGTTTCTATTTTATAAAGCCAATGACCTACACGTGCTGTACGTGTACTAAGACTCGAGGACGTATTAGTGCTTTGGTAAATTTTTCAGTTAAGTGCATATAAGTTATATATTTGTGTTACATCTGTATTTTGAAGAAACCGATACTCTGGTGAAGCAATCGACTACTCGCACTGACCTTGATCTTTAAGTGCAGAATAGTGTTCCACCCCGACTCAGCTTATAAAGACGGGTAGAATTTAGCGTCTAAATGGTGGACCATACTTCCCGTAGTGTTTCGATTGATTAGACCAAATACTACTAAACACTTATGTAATGGAAGCAAATTTCTGTTCCAAATTATGGCTGGTCAATAACCCGTTTAATAACTAATAGCTAAATGTGTAACAGTATCATTACGATTTTAACATGGCTCCAAATTGTACCAAATGTTTACCTAAGGTTACGTCATGACTCACGAATTTATTATAACGCCTATTAACCAGTGCATAGCAGTAAAACTAATTGCGTGACAGGCGGGTATCAAAACAGATACAATGCTGTTTGGAGACGAACAATACTTTCATCGTATTTTTAAAATACATTAAATCACTGTCCAAAGTATCAGGGAAGACCCCAGCAATTGCCAGAGAGGTATTTCCCGGGCCACTGCTAGAGAAATATGGGCTTGCGTATATCTGTCAGTTATTAACTGTCAAATAATTTCTATCATGAGCAAATAGAATATGGTCGACTGTTTACTATCAAGGATTATTTCTTTGGTGTTCCCAAATCCAAAAAAGTAAATGTCTTAGTTTCATCGCTACGCTTTCAAAAAAGTTATGTTTTAAACCCTGGGGTTTTCCCTCATTGTTTTTAATTAAACTATTTATTACTCAGCTGTTGTGCGATTTATAAATAGACAATTTTTCCCTTATTTTTTTTCTCTCCTCTTCCTGCATTTTTGGGTTGACTTTTTGGTCTAGAATTGGAGAAAAGGCATCAAATTTTCAATTTCATAGCAGTTTTGGGTAATACTGAGGATATTACAGCGGAGGGATAGGGGGTGTAAAATGTCTTTCTGCGGAGCAATCATTGTGTCAGAAGTGAGATTTTCACCCCAATCAACTTAAAATCCCCGTAGCAAAAAATCTAAACGGTCAACCCCCTACAAACTTATGATGAGGAGATTGCCAAATGTGGTCCCCATTGTGCCTAAAAAGATTGAAAGCAACGGAATGTTGAGAAAAAAACTGCAGCCTGTGATGTTACAGGCATTTAACATTGAAGTCAATGGGCAAATAATTACTAGTCTGAGTCCTGATGGCTTTACAATTTATTTGAGGTATATTTTGCCAGTCGTTTAAACGATGGGAAACCTCATAAATTACGGTGACCGTTGAACTTTGTTCTCGAGACATCAAATCCAATTCCTGTCTTTCCGATAAATACCGAAGAATACACGTTGCAAGTATTTAACATTTCTTGAGTGCATTGTTGAAAAATAATGCCCAATAGGGATAATGTTTAGGGAACAACCTAACCTCACTAACACCCGCGTTAGTGCTGTTGTAGTCCACATTTAGTCTAAAGTCGGTCGCGATCACTCCATTAATCGTCCTTTCGACTTCAATTAAAATTATTATGTACTGATATAGTAGCCAGTGCAAAAAGAGACAAAACAACAAAAGTGCTCTTAACAAATCAAGTTCTGATATTACGCACTGGAATTTAATCTGGTATATATAGGTTGTACGAGTTGATATAGTTCAACTCGAAAGTTGTTAGTGTGATCGTTAATAATAAAGCGCCCCGAATAAAAGATACACGCATTTGTTATTCCCGGTTAATACTTCTCATCATATCCTTCTTATTGTGCATGACGTTAAACCCCATTTCATTTCATTTCCCTTCTTATTGTCGACACAAGTTCATGGTATAATTGGGCTCAGTACCCAATCACCTAAATTTGATCAAATGTGCAGTTCCAGCTTTATGGTCAATTACTTGTGTTGTGCGGTTGTTTATAAACCTAAATCAACATATCCACTCTACAGAAATGCGTTCTTGTCAGATTTTCAGCACATAGGGCTAATGATGATTCTAGTCGATTTCCAAATTATTTTTAATTATTGATCAAAGGATAGTACCCTATTTTTCACAAAATGTGGAAGTGTTCAGTATTTACACTATATGCCCCAAATCTCGAAACTGTACTTTTAAAACAAAAAAACAATAACACAAAAACGGAGGGTTGGCGGTGGGCATGTAGAAAATCTTATTAATAAGAAGCTGCGACTGTCACCATCGGTAGTTCCGGGATTCAACCCCGGTGCTAGCCTAGAACGTTCCGTGAGGTTTTCCTGTCTGGGTTCTCTCCCAGTTGTGTGTGTTATACAAGTTATGGAGTAATTTGTCATTACTACGTTCAGTGTACACGTAGTCGTACATGTAATAGAACGCTTGGCGGTGGTGAGTCGATGCAGAGTAGGCGGAAACACTGTTGTCCGGACAAAGTTTCTTTAATAGTACACCCCATAGCGCACACCTGCCTTCATTATCACGGTTGGTGCAGAAAAGTACGACGTTAAATATTGAAGTTACTAAATGCGATTGGTTATGTTGATTGGCAAACTTTGCTTCGAATAATTCTGGGGCAAAGAAACACTAAATGTCTGAGCAACAATGTCGAGAAGAAGCTCCTATTTCATAATCAGCATGGATAAATTTAACATTGTTTATGCGTTTTATAATGATTTAATGGACAATAAACCTATACTTATGCTGAACAGGGAGTGTTTATCTCCCTTAATTAATATTCTTCTAAAGAACCTGGAAACAGCACATCACTCATATTGTTCTTGTAGCGGGAAACCTAAGTGTAAAATCTTTCAAGGCTAAATACAATCACTTACGTTTATGGCCATTTTTTAAAATTGCACACTTTGGTGTGACTTTATAGCAATAAATGATATTTCGATGCTTAAAAGTCGATCAACTTGTAGCAGGGAACCAAGATGTTAAATCTTTTAAATTTGAATACCAACACTAACGTTTGCATGGGTGCCTGTTTAGGGTCATTTTTTAAAATATATCTTAAGGGTCAATAAAATAGGACAATTTGGTCATAGGCGTACGGGTTCGATGAGTGTTATGGGGTGAACTAGAAATGCCCGAAAAAATTTGGAAATAGGTTGCTATTCCAACCCTTGATCACTTCAATGTGGTCCAATATAGCCTACCTTAGGTGGCTGGCACCAATCCTGGACGTCCTGGCTCGTACGCCTATGAATTTGAGTAATTGTAAAGCTAAATAGGATATTTCGTATCCAAATTTTAAGGATTTCCCTATTTTGATGCAGCTGTGTTCAGTACGTTGTATTTGTTGAACAGTATAAATACTAGGTGTCGTGTTTCACCGACTCCCGATATCAGTTTATATAGAAATGAAGATAATAAGTGTTCAATAAGTTATAGAATCCCCTATCGCCTACAACTGTACTCTTTCTTTTGTTTATCGATAATGAAAATGTTGTAATCTGACCAAGTCCGTGTGGAGTTATGCTAAAAAAAAGCTAACAATAGCTGAATGAATTTTAAAGTCATGTCTTAGTTTTATCTTAACGGGTTGAAGTCGATCCAGTTCGGATAACGAAAGTACATGAATAGAGTTTAACGTCATACCAACACAATACTTTGTCTATATCAGGAATAACCAACAGCTAGGAGCGCGACTTTAGCCCAAACGAGCTTATTTAAGCCTACTCTACACCTCGTCCAATTTCAACTGTCCAGGGCTCTGTTATATATGCACGAGTTGCTGATGGACCACAGTACGTGTATTCACGTCCGCCCGTCGTCTCCTCTAAGTTCATGTTGGCCTGTATGCCGTGTAAATGATATAAAAACGCAGAATGTTCGTGTTGTGCAGATCATTGTTACATAACTCTTGATAGCTTTAATAAATAAATACTTTAATTAGCACGCTCTTGTTTGAAAATTAATCATTCCTAACCAACTCATGTCCTTGAAAAACAAATAAAAAAACCCAAGGCATCTTTATTTAATCGTATTGAAGTTGTTTTAACATCTGACAAAGGGAAGTAAGTAACCGTTCACACATTAGCTATTTCTGGATACAGGCCGACATGCATAAATTACGAATATTTATTATCGATTTTGTCATAAAAATGTAACCAGAATTGTCATACTTTAGTATTGAACGTGTGTCCAAATTGGCCAATCATTTGGTTGTGTGTGAGGTCTTTCGATGGGCGTCAGCGTTAAAAATGAATTATTTTTCCATAACAATATATCGTCAGAATCCTATAGTCCAAAACATTTGATGATATATTTGGACTAAAAAGCATATTCAAACTAATTAATCTACCAAAACTTTGAAATTCCTTTCAAAAGATTGTCTTCGTGAGGAATACCCCGAGCTCTAACAAATGTGGCTGTCACGGTACCTAAAACGGATGCGAAGGTGGGGGAAAATTCATTGCCTATAAAAGACAATATTGTCATTAATCGTTGTCCATTTGTTATAAAAATCGAAATCTTAGTAAATTCTCGGACTATGCCTTGTGCACGTCTCACTTTTTCCACATTCGCTAACAATCACGTTTATTAACATATGAATCAAACGCGCCCTTTCGCAAAATACCAGAAAAGCGACACGTGCAACCTTTGACGTCAGTCGAGCCGACATCCCTTCATTGTGAGGCTACATGGGTGAATTATGGCCCGTGATTGTCCGAAAAATTGCCCTTTTTAGCTTGTGGTCCCTCAGGAGGTCAAAATTGTTATCGGATTTAACAAACCGTTTGATCATATCACCGTTTCATGGTTATGAAGGTTGAGTTCGAATTTCGTGAAAATTGACGGACAAAATGGCCGCCGTTTGTCCGCGAATGGTGTGAAAATATGTTATATCAAGGTTGGGGACCTTATAGAGGTCACAATTTTGAACCGATTTTGATGAAACTTGACATATATGTTTATAACCGAAAGATCTTGGTTCCTTTCGATATTTGCGCCCATTGGATCATAACTTCCTGAATTATGTCCCAGGATTGTCCGAAAAATCGCTTTTGTTAGCTTTTGGTCCCTCTGGAGGTCAAAATTATTATCCGATTTAAAAAAAACGTTTGACTATATCACCGTTACATGGTAATGAAGAGAGAGTTTGAATTACGTGAAAATCGGACTAGAATTGACGGACAAAATGGCCGCCGTTTGTACACGAATAGTGTGAAAATATGTTTTATCAAGGTTGTGGACCTCATAGAGGTCACAATTTTGAATCGATTTTGATGAAACTTGACATGTATGTTTATAACCCAAAGATCTTGGTTCCTTTCGATATTTGCGCCCATCAGGTCATTACTTCCTGAATTATGTCGCCTGATTGTACGAAAAATCACCCTTTTTAGCTTGTGGTCCCTCTGGAGGTCACAATTATTATCTGATTTAAAAAAAACGTTTGATAATAAAAACCAAACAAATTCTAATGATTTTCTGATAATTCCTTAATAACTCTTGTTGACTGCCCGGACGATTTGGCTGCTGTGTGGGCGTATATTTCGTTGCCTGGCAACCTATTTTTTTTATAGTAAGAATGGGTGGCTCTACTTAATTCCACATACACCAAAATTGACAGACTTTTATTGAAAATAACCACCTGATAAATACTTTTGAGGGAAAGTATCTTTAAATTCGATAACATTCTTGTCTGGAGTTTTCTCCCCTTAAACCCCAAAATTGGCCACTAGAAAGAAAAGACCATAGCAACGATCAAAACATTAGACGAGCGCCCATGTCGTTTGTCCAATTGTGATTATATTATAATGTAAATCGGGCATTAACACGACACTAAAACCGATCAAAGGCAACAACCTACTAAATAATTATCAAAAATAACAGTGGAAAATGATAATTATTATCAAAAACTGTTGAGAATTATTTGTGCACTATGTATACATTTAAAATATGGCAGATGGTAACTTTAACCTCTAGAGTGCCCACAAGCAATGTTTAACGACGGACATCCAGAGCCACGGGGTACAGATAGGGTGGCTACAATATGCGATCCAAATCTGGTCGTAAAACAAAAAAGAGTGGTCAAATTTTGATTAGAGATTCTCAACAATATTAATGTCGAATATACATTTTCGTCCTCTGATAATCGGTCCTGTATGACCGCCATGACTACATAATTTGAATGTGCCTGATGACGTGATGATACTAAAATATAGGACGGCTATAATCTTGTCATCACTAGGAAAGACCAATTTGATTGAAATATAAATCTGTATTACGTTTCTTCATTTATACTTTCGATGGTTTACACTATATGGGGATGTGACAAGTTGTACTGTGAGGTCGCGTCAGGTGTCATATGACTTATTCCCCACGGCAACTAGAACTCTGGTTATATTAATAACTCTTTCTTCCATGTCATATTGATATGCAGACAAGTAAAACGAATACGCCCACATTTTCGAGAGATGGATAGAGAACAAGCAATACCGAGAGTGATTTTTCCTACATAATTAAGTCCTGTATTTCATACTGTATTGGGAGCAGCCATTTTGTTGGTCAGTTCCAGTCTGATATTCGTGAAATTCGAAGCCGACAATGATTATGGTGTGACGGTACACAACCTAGAAATGTGACTTTTTGGCAAAATCGGATAAGAATGTGACGTGTAGAGAGTCCACAACCATGATATACCATATCTTTACACTATTCGCGTACAAACGGCGACCATTTCGTCCGGCAATTTTGGTACGATTTTCACGAAATTCAAATAATTCAGGAAGTTCCGATCCGATATGCGCAAATACCAAACGGAACCAAGATCTTTGGGTTATAACCATGCATTTCAAGTTTCATCAAAATCAAATTAAAATTGTGACCTATACAGGGTCCACAACCATGATATACCATTTTTTAACAGTATTCGCATACAAACGGCGGCCATTTTGTCTGTCAATTTTGGTCCGATTTTCACGAAATTCGAAGCAAGCCTTCATTACCATGTAACTGTGATATAATCAAACGGTTTTTTAAATCGGATAATAATTTTGACCTCCAGAGGGACCACAAGCTAAAAAGGGCAATTTTTCGGACAATCAGGGACCATAATTAAGGAAGTTACGATCCGATGGGTGCAAATATCGAAATGAACCAAGATCTTTGGGTTATAAACATACATGTCAAGTTTTATCAAAATCGGTTCAAAATTGTGACCTCAATAGGGTCCACAACCTTGATATAACATATTTTCACACTATTCGCGTACAAACGGCGGCTATTTTGTTTGTCAATTTTAGTCCGATTTTCACGAAATTTGAAGTCAGCCTTCATTACCATGTAACTGTGATATAATCAAACGGGTTTTTGTTAAATCGGATAATAATTTTGACCTCCAGAGGGACCACAAGCTAAAAAGGGCAATTTTTCGGACAATCAGGGCCATAATTCAGGAAGTTACGATCCGATGGGTGCAAATATCGAAAGGAACCAAGATCTTTGGGTTATAAACATACAATAAGCAAATTATATTATGTCGAACGAAACTACTGCAAAAATAATATGTAGAGAGGAATTGTGTATTTTGGAATGAATGAACATACCAAGATATGTAACTTAGTGCATGTATCCAATGGCAGTTGCAGTATCCACGTGCAGTTTTGTACAATCAGGGGCCATAATCCATGAAGTTCCGATCCGATACATGCCAATATCGAGATCTTATGGGGATAAACCTATATTTCAAGTTTCGTTAAAATCGGATAGGAATTGTGACCTGTAGAGAGTCCACAACAAATTGTGGACGGACGGACAGGGGCGACGACATAATACGTCTACATGAAAATATGAGTGTATAAAAACGAAACGAAATGGGGTCAGTGTTTTAATCAGATTGTAGGAATGACAAAAGCGTGTTTCAGTGTCAAACTACCTCTATAGCTGTATCCACGTATCTACATCTGCAAAATAACGCAAATTATATTATGTCGAACGAAACTACTGCAAAAATAATATGTAGAGAGGAATTGGGTATTTTGGAATGAAGGAACATATCAAGATATGTAACTTAGTGCATGTATCCAAGTGCAGTTGCAGTCGCAAGCACCTGGATTGCTTCACACGGATCTACTGCGTAGAAAAACCTAGTGAATGTTATCCATAAAGCTGTTTTATTATTTATCGCTTCCACTAAATGCCATTCAAAGTTACTCAGATATTCTGTAGCAATATAGTCGTGGTGACATTGTTTTTAAAGATTAGAGACAAGGAATGAGGAGATAAGATATAGTTTTATGTTTCTAACATATTCACATATATGCAGATGTGTACTGAAATCAACTAACATTTGATTGACATATTGTTATATAAAAAAGGGTTATAGAAACAAAACATAGCTGGTTCTATATGTCAACAACATGATAACAGATATCTCATGCGCAATTTCGAGAGTAAATTTCCATAACCATATAAGGGTGTTTTTTGACGTCATTGGGCTCAATTAATCAATCTCTCTAATTATTTACATCATGTTTGACCAATTACATAATTGAATGTCCAAAACCAGTTGATACAAAATTAGGATACTCGTGAGAATTCAGCAGACTTCGATTAGATTCCAGAGGGTTACCATCTAAGAATCCTAGACACCGCGACTTTATTGACTGTAATTGTAATATGTACTATGCTTGTATGTATACTTATGTTACATAAAAGGTAAAAACGAACTGTTGCATTGTTATAACTGAAGAAGACAACTGTCTTAAGAAACCAGAAGAAGTGAATCAGAAGAAAGACGATCAGAGACAAATTCTAGGCGATCACAAAGCTACGAAAATATGTAGTAAGAAAAGATGCATGGGTCATACGTAGGATGTGGCGACCGGTTTGACCACCGCAACCCCTGCCCGCTCTCCACGTCAGACAGAAGACTCATGGTACTACAATTCGTAGTTGTCAGTTGGTATTACTTATCATTTAGATTTTAATAAAAAAAACATTTCTTCAATTAAAGACTCAAGTCGCTTGATACCCCATGGTCTTTTCTTGAAATATATTCCAACCCTTGGCACTCCATGAACAGGACATCCGATCACTCGACATCCGAGAACAATTGAAGGTAACCATGACAAGCAAGCGGGTTCAAATGATCCTTGTAGGTAGCCACACAATCCCGATTGTATCAAACGTGAGTTGATTCGTTATAGCAAGTAAATAGTAATTTAAACAGGTGATGCTTCGTCCAGTAGCCAATTTACCCCGTGATGTCCTTAGATGACTTTTGAAAACGTACCGTGGTGAACAATTTAGTTTATTAATAATTCTAAATGTGGGAGAAGGCATTTTGACTCATATTAGTTGAATAGTACCTTTTAATTCATCAATGAGTTGAGTTACTTTATAACAGGTAATCGCGTCCTAGCATTAGTTCTAACCCTTTTAGATCATGGCCTGCCATTGAATTAATTGGTCTACTGTATGTGACAAGGGATATACAGATAAAGAGAATCAGTAAGCAATTCAACTGATTCGATGTCATCACACGTATATTATCTTTATACAAACTGCATTTTCTCATTGATAAGAAAAGGATGTTAAATATTGTGCAGTAATATTCTAGATATTACCAGTGCAGTCAATCGGTGCAATAGAAAAGTTTCCAACGGACCAGAAACTTTCTTGTAATCCTTCTTTGTAGCCTGAATCTTCATTAGGTAACTGTTTTTAAAACCAAAAAATCATTGGACCAAAACCCGAGTTACGGTAATTTGGAGATCACATTAAATCCATACTTAACGGCACCGTGCAGGGTATATATTTTCATTAAGGTGGTGGGGGTCACGGTGGCTAAGTAGATAAGGCGCTGGTTCGCTAGCCTGGAGGTCGGGTGTTCGATCCCTGCATTGGCTCAGAAAGTTCATCTCGATATTCCGGCGTGATTTCCACTTGTCAGTGATGCAAGGCCTGACAAGGACAGCTGTCTAGTCGTTCGGATGGGACGAAAAATCGAGGTCCCGTGTACACATTGGGGTGCACGTAAAACATCCCTTGGCAGTTGGAATTCGATATAAGAGTAGGCCGTAGCGCCGGTGCCCGGTCAAAATTTCCATCATAGCACACTGCATGGCGTATGCCTGTCTTCCATTAGCCCAGGTTAGGTGCAAAAGAGTAGGACGTTAAACCCCATTTCATTTCATTAGGGTGACATTACAGAAACTATTCGGGTCTCAGGCGGGCGATTTGATTTACAAAACGTGAATATCACATCATGTAAACAATAAATTTATGTCCTGAATGACCACCATAATGGAAGTAGAATAAATACTTCTTATAATTATCGAACTAGTTTTTTCGACTTGCCGTCAATGTACAATTTAATATAACTGTCAACCAATTCGCCTGGCTGTAAAGGAGCTAAATATATGTATATTATTCAAAACTTTTATTGTTATGTCTTATTATTGCACAATATATGAAAAATCGAAATCGATAGTAGTCTGTTCCCGATTGCGAACATATGCCGTCTGTGCTAGTCCTTTTCAAATTAATCTGCTGTTGCCGACAACCATATTATGTTCAGCGTTTATTTATAGGGCCTCCGGAATAAACTATAATCATTGCTTGAAATGCGAAAGACACCATCTTGGTGGACACCAACAAGAACGAGACATTTAATTCTAATGCAAAACAAATATAGGATGTTTAACGTAGGCCTATATAAACATAAACATAGGATTTCATACAGAGTTATGATGATTAGTTTGTTAACGGATACCATGTTTAAAATAGTTAAATGTCCATTGTTATTTAGCCCAAATTATAGCCATTTTGACTTTAATGAATTAAGACCGTTTTATTTTATGGACAATCGTATCCTACTGCATATTGTCCTTAATTATATAGCAGGAAGTGGCATTTAGCGTTTGGGAAACACGTTAACAGCACATAATTTCTATCGGAAACAATCACTTGTTTAATTCTAAAAGGACAACGTTTCGACAAGTATTATCTTATCGTTAATCCAGCACAAGTATCCTCTTTTTGTGCTGGATTACGATAATAACCCATTTTACCATGGCATGTTTTCCCACTTTTAACACGTACTTTGAACTTATTATCCATTATACTTTTTTTTTTTAAAAAACAAAACAACACGAATAAATCGGAAACAGTTATACCATTGCATAATCTATGCTACCCTATTTATGTAAGGCACTGTGTTTCATTTTATTTAAAACCACACCCAACACGCGAATTTACAAAGTGTCATTTAGTTTTAAATTTTCCTTGGGCATTTTCCTTTACTTTAAACCTACACGCCTTCTTGTGATTTACACAGGTTTATACTTTAACCTTACCCGGTTGAACACACACACAATACTAGAACATAACAGTACATTACATTATTACGATTTAACCTTATAGATCAGAGACATTATTTTTTTTCTATTACCTCAGTTTTACCGTTTCAACTTTAGGATTCCTTTTTATTACCCATATTTAAACCAAAACAATGTATCGTATCTACTATGTAGTACCATGCAGCTCTATTAGTCACTCCCCACATCCAACGTGTGATGCTTACCCCCCTCACTGCTACGTATATCCTTGTGATCGTTCTTTGTTTTAAAACTTCATCTTTCCCCTTATTTCTTTAACTTACTTATTTTACTAGTTTTACATTCTTTTTATACGCCCACATTTTCATGTGGACGTATTATGTCGGACGTCCGTCCGTCCACAATTTGTTTGTGGACTCTCTACAGGTCACAATTCTTATCCGATTTTGACGAAACTTGAAATATAGGTTTATCCCCAAATGATCTCGGCTGCTTTCGATATTGGCATGTATCGGATCAAAACTTCATGGATTATGGCCCCTGATTGTACAAAAAATCACGTTTTAGCTTGTGGACCCTATAGAGGTCACAATTTTGAACCGATTTTGATGAAACTTGACACGCATGTTTGTAACCCAAAGATCTTGGTTCCTTTCGATATTTGCGGCTATCGGAATGTAATTTCCTGAATTATGGCCCCTGATCGTCCAAAAAATCACCCTTTTTAGCTTGTGGTCCCTCTGGAGGTCACAATTATTATCCGATTTAAAAAAAAACCGTTTGATTGTATCACCATTACAACCTAAGGAAGGTTAAGTTCGAATTTCGGGAAAATCGGACCAAAATTGACATACAAAATGGCCGCCGTTTGTACGCGAATTCTGTTAAAAAATGGTATATCAAGGTTGTGGACCCTGTAAAGGTCACAATTTTAATTCGATTTGATGAAACTTGAAATTCATGTTTATAACCCAAAGATCTTGGTTCTTTTCGATATTTGCGCATATCGGATCGTAACTTCCTGAATTATGGCCCCTGGTTATACGCAAAATCCCCCTTTCTTTAGCTTGTGGTCCCTCTGGAGGTCACAATTATTATCCGATTTAAAAAAAAAACGTTTGATTATATCACCGTTACACCGTAAGGTAAGGTTGAGTTTGAATTTCGGGAAAATCGGACCAAAATTGACAGACAAAATGGCCGCCGTTTGTACGCGAATACTGTTAAAAAAAAATGGTATATCATGGTTGTGGATCCTGTATAGGTCACAATTTTAATTCGATTTTGATGAGGAAGGTTGAGTTCTAATTTTCGTGAAAATCGTACCAAAATTGCCGGACGAAATGGTCGCTGTTTGTACGCGAATAGTGTAAAAATATGGTATATCATGGTTGTGGACTCTCTACAGGTCACAATTCTTATCCGATTTTGATGAAAAGTCACATTTCTAGGTTGTGTACCGTCACACCATAATCATTTTCGGCTTCGAATTTCATGAATATTAGACTGGAACTTACCAACTAAATGGCTGCTCCCAATACAGTATGAAATACGGGACTTAATAATGTAGGAAAAATCACTTTCGGTATTGCTTGTTCTCTATCCATCTCTCGAAAATGTGGGCGTATCCTGCCTGGCAGTGCCAGCCTATCTTTAAAACTTTATGTTAAGCAAATCCCTAACCTTTAAAATTTATTAAATCTACCCCATGGTCTTTTTGTTATTCCACGGCCAGTTGAATAGGATATAAAAAAAGACTGGAAACTTCGTCTTCTTCCAAGGATTTCTTTTAGGGTCGACATCCTTAGGTTAACGGCTTCAAAAAAGAGGGGAACTGTGGCTCGACCCTGTATATCGGTTCCAAATAAAACGAGAGAACTGTGAGACTATGGTGTAGATGTGACATTATGGTTTAGGACTTTCTTCAACTTCACGTAGTGGAATCAATCATTTCCAATTAAGTGTTAAACACTGTTTATGCTGTTACTATGTCTATATATCGAATACAGCAAACTACTATGGTTAAATACAGGAAACTACAATGCCTATGATAGTTTATTTAAAATATGCACTGTCTGAGTTTAATATCCTTTCTAACACGGCCTTAACGGCTTAAACGTGGAGAAAGCCACGTACTTCTTTATAGTTCTACGTAATGTTCGCGCTATGATGACGTGTTCACCTTAGCCTCTAAGCCGAGGAGGCTATGCGCTCCTAAACTCTGAATGATATTTGAGGGTAATTCAAATTAGCTCCCCTATAATGAATCATTTATAAGGGCGGGACAATTACCATTTTTGGGTAAGTGTTTTTTGTATAAACACCGTTTATCGTTTATCGTCAAGATTATTCTGTATTTAATTAGACCAATCCGTGCTCGAGATGACTGGACTATACTATCCTACTTTTCAGAAATGGCTATTGACATAACTGTCGGTGAGTTAGTCTAAGATAGTAGAAGAATAATGCGAGCTACTTCATTACCCAAGTTTTCATGTGGGTAAAGAACTTCTGTATTAAACAGAGCACCTTTCTTAGAACTAAAGCAACCATACAGTATTATATTATCTCTCGAATTGGTGAAACCCAGACGTTCAATCAATTTTCAAGTTTGACGTTGGTTTCGGCAGTCGGGTCACGGTGTTTAAAAAATGCACTGACCGAGAAAGTTCACCCAGATTAGATTTTCAGGTGTGTTGCCCGGTTATTAGCATTGCAGTACGTAGGGCCGGACAAGGACAGCTGCCTAGTCGTTCGAATAGGATGGAAACCCGAGGTCCCGTGTACACATTAGCGGGCATGTAAAAGATCCCTTGACAGTTGAAATTCGATATAAGAGTAGGCCGTAGTGCCGCTGTCAGGGCAAACTTCCCCTCATAGCGCACTGTATGGTGTAGGCCCGTCTTCATTTGCCCAGTTCGGAGCAGTAGGACACTAAACCCCATTTCATTTCAGTTTCAGTAGTTGTATATTCTATAAGGAATCTATCTGCAACAATTGGTATCAGTCTGTTTAGAGTCGCTCTAAGAGACGAGAATTAACATTAAAGTCAATGGGTAAAACTTAGTGATCTGTGGCCACATGAGTTGTGGAATATGTATAGCCCCGTTCTTTTTGGCCACGTGTTACATATGAGGCTGAAAGGCACTATGTGGTACACGCAGAATTCGTGTACCAATGGTAAAATGTTTATTTTGTCTTAAATATTGGATATAAGATACCTGTCTGTTCAAGTAAAGATAACATCAATGTTGATTTGAATTGACAATTAATTTGTGTCAGACTTTGGATGATGTTGAGTTAGAGACTTAGCTACTTTAGGGACCGCCAGGTTATTGGCGCTATATAGTCTTTGTTGGAGATGGCGTGCTATAGAACAAACTCAATTTCACTCATTCTTTGTTTATTTTATATATCTATTGACAATTATAAAACAGTATTACATGTTCAGCACACTGCATATAAAATCAAGAATATTTATTATCGTCCTATGATACCCGGCCCTGAATGACAGCCATGACGACAGGTTGATCTGCTTGATGACGTGGCGGTACTACAATATCGGACGTCACAGTGGACGGCTACAATCTTATCACCAGTAGGAAACTCGAAAGCAGTAAAAAAGAAACGTGTTTCAGTATCAGCATATCTTGTTATGTGTGTCTCTGTATCTACTTCACATCTAGAAAAAATAACATAATTAATTAATAACACTGGCATTTCGCCCCCACACTCTACCAAATTAATATGTGAACGCACTGAACGATGAATTAAGTGAAATAAAAAGCTAGTATTGACATACGAGCTCGCTAACAGTCGGGTGGGGGCGAAAAAAAATTTGCAAAATTTGACTAGCGCAAGTTACAGCCTAATCAATCGTTTACAGTTCACGGAGACGGTAATTCATCTCTGAACGTATATTATCGTTACGTTCAGGAACAGGCCTATTGTCTCCTCGTCGAAACGTTTACAGCCCTTAATAAATTATACCGGACAACCTTTTTACTGCTACACGGTCGCGTGTCAGTCCCTGTGAACATTTTAGTGAGAAAATACGACCTTGTTTACCTTTAGAATCAGTATGAGCGACACTACGCGTTGTTAAAAATACGATTTGCCCTACCGAGTTGCCTTTACGCAGTCATGACATTCTAAAAAAAGTTCAATGCACAAATTAATTTTTTGTCATCTTTAAAAGACGAAATGAAATTTTGTTAAACTGGGGAAACGGAATTGAAATTTTTAAAAAATTTACATTGTATCTGGACTAGGCACAACAATTATGGCTGAAGATTCTAATTTTTCACACATTTTAATTTCTGTGTTTCCTTATATTGAGACGTAAACGGCTGCTGTAATACTATTTAACAGACGACGACGTATTTGTAAGAACAAGGATTCATACGCCTATGTTAGATAGAGTGGGCATACGAAGTTGTCACTATCTATAATTGCGCGGATGGCTTGTACATGATTTTCAGACGATTGACTACAAGATAGATCAAAAATACGTTTCTAAAATACATATAATTCTATTATGGTTTATAGTGAACAGAATGATACTTTTAGTTTCGACAAAAAATCGAGATCAAATATTAATTTGTTACACTCACCCATTTTCAATCAAAGAAAACGACCTTTGCTTATTAGCACCGTGATTGGGCTTGGCGTAACAGTTTTCAACAATCATTCTGAGACCAACAATATTTGGACTTTGTACTTGGACAAAGGTCTCACTACCAACAACTGCTTCAGTAGCTACATCTTGCAACGGGTGGTGGAAAAAAGCATCACTGAACAAGTTGATTTTCAGTTGAAGATGTGAAGAGCTGCCTAAGTGATGCGCGTGGTTTGATTCTACTGGAATGTACGAGATCTCTGTAGATTCATTACGGGCAACGAGGCACTGGAGATCTACAGCCCAAAGGAAGTGTCTGATGATACCATCTGGATTAACATGAAGGTACACCAAATTATTTGTAAACATCAATGTTTGGTCATCAGCCTAAATAATAAAGTATTAGATACATAAGAAGTATTCAAATTTGTAAATTCTCAGACAACAGAAATCAAGTGAAGTCGAAATCAACTAACTTTAGAAACTGATTACAAAAATCAACATGAGTATACTGCAGTCCCAACTTGCTATATAGCTCTATCCACTACAACTGAATTATCTATTGTGGAAGCTTTAATAAAGATATTTAAAACACAGCACTGCGGTGAACCCTAAATAAGATTAGACAAAATTCCCTCATAGCTCATTACATTAGCACGGTTGCTACGCAAAAGAAAGGCGTGTTATAACAACATTTCATTTCCTAATTAGTGAACCCATGTCGAGGTCTTCAAATATTCATTTAATTGAAGTGCCTTAAAATATACGATTTTTACATTTTGAGTTACGGCACATACCTCTTTAGATCTAGTTGAGCAAAGGTCGAAAGTCTGATCAAATATTAGGTTATTACCATCCAGTCTTCCATTGCAAGTTCCACCAAGTAAAATATCGTTATTTATTAAATCAGGAAATAAAATTCTCAATCTGTCTAAATCGACTGTAATGCCAAAACTATTATGGGAGCAGGATAGCGAAATTGTTTCTTCCACAGTTCCGTTCACTAAAAGTAAATTCCATCTATCGATTATCAAAAAGGGTATTATGAAATAAATATCTCGGGAACAGAAATGAATCTCGCTGTCTTTTTCCTTACTTGTAGCAACGAAAAGAATTTTGGTTTAAAATTGATTTGGAATATTTCAAGGTAGACAGTCATACAGACACCTCTTTGCTTCAAATGGAAAATTGGTTTTGTTTCTTTGTCGAATGCAACCGCAGTGGATCAGTGGTTGCGGCCCTGGCTAGCTAACCAGAGAAGTGTTTCTTGACTCTGCGGTGCGGGACGGGTGGCATTGAACAGCGTCTTATCTTTCAGAAGGTACGGAAACCGATGTTTCGTTTACACGTTGGTGTGCACACGCAAGTTTCAAGTCGAAACACAAGGGTCGGGCAGTTGCATGATGTGTGTGATAGCTTGACCGGTACTGATAATTTATCCCATTAATTTTCCTTTCTTTGAAGATAACAATGGTCCAATTACCTGAACAATTTTGCAAATAACCCCGTGGGATTAAAGCTATAGCTACGAAGCTATAAAATTCAATGATACGGAATTTGAAACATCTCTACTCACAGCATGCCAGTCTTGATCTCTCACGTTCAGGGCATGTGTTCTTTCCGTTCTCCCGTATACAATCGCCTAAAGACGTTTCATTTCCAATACAATCCAAGATGAATGGAAGGACCGTTGTATCAGATACATTAGCTGATAATTCCTTAGCAAACACATGACTGGAAATATAAACCATAAAACCAAAATGTTATATACACCGCGATTATCTAAGTATTAACAAATGCAATACAAATATCGACTACGAATATCGAAAATGTTAAATAATGCAATCCATATATCAAAATGTGTTAACTAAGGAAACACAAATTTCAACTACGAATATGTAAATGCTAACTAATGCAAACCAAACATCAACTACGAAAAGCTAAATGTTAACTACTGCAGTCCAACTATCAACTATGAATATCTGAATTTTAACTAAAGAAATGCAAATATCAACTACAGACAGAGCCGGATGATTAAATTTTGTTAAATTCTATGTTTTATTTAGTTGTACAGATGAACATTATAACGGCCTCGGGTATTGTCGACGGTATGGGATGGCTTTTTTTTTACTATACAATACTTGTATACATTAAATCTGAATTTAGATTGGGGAACAGGCTATGTCTCTGTATAACCCCCCACTTTCTGATTTCAGTTAAGAGTTGTTTTATGGGGATTTAAATCTTTTTGATAAAATAATAAATTGTTAAACGTCTTGGAAAATAAGTGTGCTTATCTCTGGACTAAGTTTTGTTGATTCAGACAACTGATTGTTTTATGGTTGTGTTGGAGGTTGTGGATTGTCTGTTTTCTTGCATTTGAATGTAAGATGTCAATCTCAACACCAGAAAAATTTTTGAAGAAATTTCTCTGGTGAATCGGGGTAGCCATTTTCCCGGAAAATGACATGTAATTCCTGCGCGCGAAATTTTCGTTTATTTACGTCGTACGCCCCTGATTTTACGTGCCTGGGTGACCGAACCACTTAAAAATATACCCACACGTAGAAAAATAGATCTTTACAAAAACATGAATTTGTTCGTTTAGGATCCAATTTTTTATGTCAGCGAGTTGACTTTGACTCAAGGATCATTTTACAACAAACGAAACGACGATCCGACCTCTAGTTTTCGAGAAATCGACCCAAAAAGATTGACCAATCAGCGGTCAGAATGGGCGGGGCTTAGGTTTGAAAAAATGGACGGTCTAATTTGCCACAGGCCTTCGGCTTCGCGGCTGCCTCTGGGAACGAGATTGGTAAGATGTAAGAGGCATACGAGTAAATAGTGTTCGGGATCGTCGAAATTGTGACCACGGCGGCAAGCAGGGCTATCCTCCTCTGAGGAATGTATGGCCTTGCAGATTTGAGCAACATAATCTAAGTTTACAGTGGATTTATTTGTTATGTTCTTTTCCCTAGATTGTAATATTGTGGTACGGCGGTATCAAATTTGTTTAGTGAGTTTCCAAAGATAGCAAGGGGTCGGGCGTTTCTAATAACAAGGCTGGGTGTTTTCTATTCTGGCATACATGAATGAATGAAGGACCGAAAGAAAATGTCGGTTCTGCTTCTGATTTCCTTTAGTTTATCTTTGTTTCTGAAAGACTAATTAATATAATTAGAGGGAGGTTCTAATAGGTCAGAGAGATATGATTGCGCGAGTTTGTTTTACACATTAATTTTAATTTATGACGTCGGTGTCTTTCTGACAATGGAACAAATCCAGTCTCTCTGTAAAACATGTGGGTTTTGGCCATGTTAGACGGTAGAAATGTCAATATGGATGAAAATAACGAGATATTAATCGTACACGAGAGAATCTTGTGAAAACTAAAATAAAAGATAATCCTGGGTCCTGGGGCTTCGCAATTTCCAATCATACTTGGTCTCTGGTATCTCCTAGACGTCAGTTGAAGTCAGAGGACGTGGTAAACATTTTGAAATGACAACTTCCCACTCTTAGCTGCGTCTTTGCTTGTCTGGCATAGATTTGCTTGGCATGGAGGGCATTCCTCATAGTATAATTATATCAATAGGAAAAACAGTAATTTGTAAATTAAAATCCCGGTATTTTCGATGCGTTTTGTCTTTTCACTGATTATCTTCACTAGTTTAAATGAACGTCGGCTAAGTTTTTGTGAGAAAATCTGATTTTGTAAGATCATCACGGTTATTCTCATTGGTAATAAGTAGTTGTAGCAAGGAAGTGTATAAATTTCTGGACGGGCATGGCAAGTTTCCATGTCAACACAATCTCATCCAAACATCACATTTTCGCCAAAGAATGAGCAGTTATCATCATCACCCTTGCTACTATATGTTTAAGTTCGTTATCTAAACATACCACATACGGTAGCGTTTTTATGACAAATCCGACGGGAATGGTCGTAAGGTCAAATTTAGGAGCAAATTTATGGTCTGACATGACTACCACGAATTTGATATATTTACTGTACACGGCCTCATGTAAGACGTACTATAAGAACAAACATTAAAAGGTGATCATGAAATCCCTGAAAATGAAGAAGGCATAGACCCAAACAGAATTTATAGCACTCCAGACAATCCAGGACAATGGCGATTGCACATGCCAACCTCTTACATACTCCTACTTACAGCAGAAGTGCTCACTTACATTCTCACTTTATATTGGAAGTGCTCTATGACCTGACCTCGTAAGTTCTTAGGCCATTTTAGTAGTGCTGACAGGCCTGTTTTTCCCAATGGCATGTTGTTCTTCAATATGTAATGCCTCGCCCTAAATGTTTCTATACGATGATCTGCCCCTTACTACGCGAGAATAAGCGCGTGCAATTCCTAAAATATTCTGGACCAAACTAACATATTTGGCACATGAACGTTAAAGCAAGTAACCGTGGTGACGATCATCGGCCATTGAAAACTGCAACGAGTATGTACATCCTTCAGAAACACCCCAAGCCACGGGCGACGTAACAGTTTCTGGTGGCGGACTTAGATGAGATGCTTCTCTACCACTAACGATCTATCACGGTTCGATTGTCCAGCCAGAATTGTCGGAATAACAGATCACCCAAATTTAATATTGAGCCAAATCTGCCCATTCTAAGCTTGTTTTCTATTAACAAACATTTTCCCAATTTGCCATGCCAATATCAACTAATATATTTTGTGCTGAAGTATCTGAGTACAACCCCCTTTCACAGAAAACATTTGTCCAAACCGCTGTTCCACGAGTTGGATTATTGTCACCCGAATTTATATTTAACGGCATTGTTTTAACTTTAGCAAACCGACCTTCTGTTAAATTCCAGGTATTGACAAACAACCATTCCCATTTGTTCACTATAATCCGTCGGACAGATTCCATGCCATTCTCCATTATGGTTAACTTCTATAAAACTATTATTGTCTAATCTTGCGGATAAAGCGGTTTCATCTATAAGATATAATAATACGATTCATGTGATTGAACGTTGGACTACAAACCAACTAGACATTGGTTAAAATATCAGTTAAATTGACCAATTATAAGTTAACAGGTTTAAAGCCACGTGTGTCTATAAACTAATTATGTTCATTGACCTATTTATGTTCAGAATGTCTGTAAGTTAATATATGTAATCACAAATATAGATGTGCATGAATGTGTAATGTTTCTGTATACGAACAGAAACCGTGATTGGAAGTCTTAATTGGGATGACAAATGTTATGGTAAGAAATATGCTATATTACCACACATCACTCCTGCAACCTCGGAATCACCACAGTTGTTAGTTCCCCAAGCTGAGTGACTACAATCCTCTATTCTGCCTTCGTTGCCCATACACTGAACGTCATCCAACCAATATTCTCCGTTGTTTCTAAACGACGTGTTATTATGAGCATCATAATAGTCTATGTTATCAATACTGTAATGATGACGTGTATTATTTACAAAAGCAATTATTAGCATAATTTTGTATTATAATGAAAATGTGTATTATTAGAAAAGATAATATCCCAAAACATTAAGTTTAGGGAACATGTGTAATAAGTAAATTGCCATGATTCGTAGAGACTTAAACCAAAGAGTTGTGACTCTCCTAATCGCCATTAGCTTCTGGGTTATCTTTACATATTCTTTGAACGTTTTCATTCTTTTAGTCATACCATGGAATACGACCCCTGATTCAAACGCGCTTATTGTATTAGTGGTACATGGTTATATTGTTTCGAATGTCTCTTCGTCCGTTAATAATGACGAAACCAAAAGACTGTTGTAGTTATTTAGACCAGATTAAATGTATAATTCTTACTTGTTTGGATTATATAACCCCAACTGTCTACAGGCTACTCGAGCCGCCTGTATATTGAAACTATCATCACAAATGTTTTTCCATATCCCTGAATGTAAAACCTCTAAACGCCCTTCATATGCACCCCGTGCACCAGCAGCTATACGTAAAGTTTGCTCTGGAAGGAGATATGATAACGTTAAAGTTTCTCTAAACATGTTATTTGTACTTGAAAAACCGTAGCAGAATATAAAGATTACAAAGTTGACTTACGTTGAGCTCTGTAATGTGAGGATTTATTTACGTACCTGAAAACGATGGCGACACACCGAGGGACAAAATCTGAAAAAAACCAACCAAAAAGGAACCATAGCAAATAATGAACGCTTAATCATATAGTGTGATTCCTTTTCACTACCCGACACAACATAAAGAGTCACATAAATTAACAGGTCATAAATTGTTCCAAAAAGATCGAAAATACCACTTTCGGAAACGTACCATAATCACTCATGTTTCTATGACGCGGTAGTATCGGATATTTCGCAAAAATTAAAACGTAGGTCGGTGTAATAAGTAGTCCCCAACATTGGGTAGCTACGGTGCCTCAGTTGGAAATACGTTGTCTCGCTAACCAGAAGGTGCCATGTCTCGATCTCTTCTTTATTCGAAAAAGTTCATGGGAATTTTCCTGCGTGGTTCGGCCCTTGCCCATGGCGCAGGACAGAGCGTCTGTCAATGAACAGTGTATAGTTGCGCCGATGGTACGAAAAGCCGAGGTCCCGTGTACATGTAAAAGATCCTTTGGTAGTTGGAATTCGATATAATTCCCTCATAGGTAGTCGCCTAATGAAGGGCGATACCACGACATCATCACATGATACCATAGATATTAGCATTATGTTTTAAGTAATATTAATTTAGAAAATATCAAATGAAGAGGAACTTTGCTACTTGCGCGTGTCACTTTAATATTTATCGATTAATATGGAATGCCATTTTAAAAGTATGAAGTGTTCCATTATAACTTAGTATATTACCATTAAAATAAAAACTTACCAGAATTATAGAGATCATGCTCGATGTCATTTATTTTGTGAATGTAGATTGCGTGCGCCAAGGAACAGAACTTATTTCACTCATGAGCACGCATTTCTTATCTTAAATACCTTTTTTTGCAGTGATAAGACAGCGATTATGTAATATTGGGAAATAATATTTATAACAATATTATGGCCTCGACCTAATATGAGTTCCAAAATCATAAACAAGTTAGACATCGCGGCGTAATCAAGTGGAAGAGAGAGAGTGGGGGCGCGGAGAAAACCCACGTGCTTGGACCGGTGACCCTACTCCTTGCATACCTGGGTCGTTAGTGGGTAAGCTGTCCCCTTTGCCCATCGGGCAACAAACTCCGCTCAGTGGCTGAAGGTGTCCTTTCCATTAGGCGCAATAGGTAACCAGCGACCAAAGTGCCCCGCCTTCCCAACAATTTTGAGCTAGCTATGAGTCTGCCTTGTAATGTCCAGCGGAAATAAAAGACCGATAGGGTAAAAATGAGATACTGATTGGTCATGCATCTATTTAATAGTCATAAATACATCATATCTGCATATTTTACAAACTAATTGTGATTGCACGTTAATGGTAATTTACCATGCTCTTAAATGTAAAAGTTATGCTTAGCAAATCATTTGAAAGATATGTTAGCTTTAAATTTTATCGATAAGGTTTCTCATCCCATGCCTGGAATGCTTCAAACAATTAACAAGGTTTCTGGCAAAGGAGGAATATTCGGAAACGGAAAGTTGTGGAATTTTTAAAAAATATAGCCTTAAGTGCGTTCACAAGTTTCTTAGTAACAAAAGGGGGAAATACGGAACGGAAAGTCATAGAACGTTGAATTTGGATAGGGTTCGCCAATTCCATCCTCAAAATGATCAACACCAAATTTGAAGAGCATATGACTAAAACTACAGTCCTCATCGCGTTCCCAAGGTTTTCTGTAACGGAATAACTTAATGCTAAAAATCGACATGGTCGTCCTCTGGCGACCACACTGATCCACACTATAATTGAAAAGAATATGTAAAAAAAACACTCTAGCCTCTATCGCGTTAACATGCCAATTTGTTAAAAACAGTAGCCTATATCGCGTTAACAATGACTTTGGCAAAGGGTAGATAACTACATGGCTGTAAGTCGTTAGAGCTAAAAATCGATAGAGGTCAACCTCTCATGACACCAGTGCTCACAAGCAAATTTGAAAGTTGTGTAAATTTGACACATTCGATTACCTTGTTTTCCGTTATGCCCAATAGGCAGTGGTGGATTTCAGACTCTGGGAGGCAGCATAATGTAGGATTGACAGTTAGTTCTTTTTTGACTTTTTGCCTAAATCTAATGTGTATGCTTCCAAGTCACGGAATACTTTTGCTTCTTAAAATAACGACCGCTTCGGAATTGGAGAATTCGTAGTCTTATTAAGTCGCAAAACGTTATTGTACAAATTCCGCTTTTTTATACGGCTGAATGGGTTGCTCTGAAATGGGCTAAAGGATCACCCTAAGAAACGGAAAGCAATTGAAGGGGGAAGAGTGGGGGAGGGGTTTTGATTCTCCTAAAACTCATAATGGATTTCAGCTAAATCATTACACGGAAGCTCCTTTTTGAAAGATTCGATGTCCCCTTAAGAGCTGCTCTTGCATAATCTTGACAATTATTTCTTAATTTAGCTGAATATTTCTCTTTATTTTGCCCCTCACAATTTTATCAAAATCCTCGAAATTTATTAATCGGAACTAAAGACCTGAACTATTCTAAAAAAAAATTCTATCATCCATAACTTCCTCAACATCTCTGAATGAATGAATGAATGAAATATGAAACTACTGATTGTGGCATGTACATATTATGTAATATAGCATATACAGACAGACATCTAATAATTTGATTTTACTTTACTCTATATGCGCTGGCCGCTAATCCAACATGTAAACATAGGAGCTACTACTGAGAAATGTGAGAAAAGATCAAATATACTCAGTCAAATTAAAAACTTCACTCTTGTTTTGACGGTCCCCAGTTTGGACATATGAATTCTGGGCACCACGATGACAAAGTTCCCTAGGTATCTGATCCATAGTGTGTTCATCACGCCCAGAACAGTCCGCCAAACATCTCAGAGTGAAAATGTCAATTCACAACTTGGATACTGTTCCCACGGCAGGATGCCAGTAACGTTTGTGCATCGCCTCCGCATGGAATGACTGATGCGCCGAAATACACCTTCAGGGATACGTCACAGCACCGACATGGCTCTATTTTCTTGTAAAGTCGGGGATGGAGTTCGGGTCTGTACATTAAAGAGACGTGTGCCCAGCACATATCCCAGATGTATTCGATGGGATTCAGGTCGGGAGAATTAGAGTAACTCTATGAATTGAGGCATTAACGTTTCCCTGGATCACGTGCAAACGGGAACGGACATGCCCACAAAAGACACCCCACACCATAACACTTCCGTCTCCGAATCGGTCCACTTCCTATACACAACACTGGGTGTGATGTTCGCCACATCTCCTCCATACAGTATGGCCCTACCATTAGCGAATTGTAGAGAGAATCTGGATTCATCACTAAACACTATTACACTACCTTTGAATCCATCTCAAGTGCCTTTGTGGCCACAGCTACCGTTGACGTCGGTGTAAAGGTGTCGTAATGGGTCCACGATATGTTCGTCGTACAGTTGAGCAGCCCACAGCAGGCGGTTACGCAGACATACGACCCTAGAACGTTTCATCTCAGGTGGATGTTGCAGTGGCAAATTGATTCCGAAGGTGACGTCACACGTGGTCTAAAACCAGAAGAGAACGGTCAGCTGTGGAGCCCATTAATTGTAGTCGTGACCGTGGATTATAGAATGCCCGTCGACTGCATTCCATCACCATCAAAATGTTAACTATGGACGTATCCATATGGAGCATGACAACCCTGAACATTTGGCAAACGTGGCATTAAAATTCTCCACCCTTCCCCATACTTGTACACCACCCGTTTACTACTTGATCTCTATAGTTTAAGGCAATAGTTCAAAATAAAGAGCATCGCAGACTTCAGAATACATCATTACCTCTTTGGGATGTGGTGAAGGAAAGTGTATGTTTATATGAGAGACGCGCAATGCCCTACACCAGTGTTTAAACAACTCCCAACCCAACAATAATTCCAAATCTGATTGCACAAGTCCAACAATGGACTTCAACAATGTTTTCAGACTCTCTATTTCAGACCATTTGGTCGGCATCTTATAGGAGTGGTAACAACGGGTTAACTAGGGTTTGGAAACCTGCAGAGACCAAACTGGCAGGCAACTCGAACCAAGGACAAAAATGGTACAAATAGAAGTACGTCAGGCAGGACAGGAAGATAGACAGGCGTGCGCTGTTGGTATGAAGCAACAGGGAGACTGGAGAAGATGGGACGCAGCAAGATCTGAGAAACTCAACTTGAGCGACAGTCACAAGATATTTTTTTTTTCCTACGGTCAGTATATGACGTCAATCCATCACAAAGCACCCTGGAGGTTTGGGGCCCGATCGGAGACCCAGTGTGTAAGCTCTGTGGTAAAGCCTGCAATCTGGAACACGTACTTCCTTCCTGCAATGTTGCGTTGGCAGACGGACGATAAACCCCACTGCGTCATGATCAAGTACTTCGCGCTAGAGTCTTGGCGTCCAGGGAAGCTCAAGTTTGTAAAAAAAACGGAGAGGCGGCTAACAAGACCAGAAGCACATGTGGAATTTTGACAACGACCAATGGCTGGGAGATTCAGGCAGACCTGGGTACAAAGCTGAAGTTCCTAGAAGAAGTTTCCAGCACAACCTTACGACCCGACATTGTGTTGTGGTTCAAAGGTACAAAACAAGTTGTTATAGTGGAGCTGACCGTCCCCTGGGAGGCAATTTGTGATTTCTGCAGTTATTTTATAAATGCCTTATAGTATATTTGCTATATACCTCATTTACCCTGATTTAGACCCAGATTATGGTCTATACAGGTAGTACATAAATGTTCTGGAAATTTCAATGTATATCCTGTGTTAATTTAGTCATAATGTAAGATGGTTATTTCCAATAAAATTATGGTAATTTTGGTATATATTTTTTTAAAAATATATATTTATTTCTTTTTGATACCTGTTTTTATATATGTTTATAAATATATTTATATGTGATGTTGTTTAGTGAAGTCAAGACCACCAGGTCTTTTGCGCCATATGATATCTGTTGGAGCTGGCGTGCTATAGAAAAAACTCAATTTCATTCATTCTTTGTTTTTTTTTTATATATATCTATTGACAATTATAAAACAGTATTACATATTCAACACACTGCATACAAGGTCAAGAATATTTATTATCGTCCTATGATACCCGGCCCTGAATGACAGCCATGACGACAGGTTGATCTGCTTGATGACGGGGCGGTACTACAATATCGGACATCACAGTGGACGGCTACAATCTGATCCCCAGTAGGAAAAGCGAAAGCAGTAAAGAAGAAACGTGTTTCGGTGTCGGCATACCTTGTAATGTGTGTCTCTGTATCTACTTCACATCTAGAAAAAATAACATAATTTATTAATAACACTGGATGCGATCTTACTCCTTGTCCCGCACATGTGTGGGGAAGAAACCAGGAAACTTAATTCAAGCGCAAGGGTTAAACATTTCGGCCATCAACCCCACTACTGCCAAATTAATATGTGAACGCATTGAACGATAAATTAAGTACAATAATGTGTTTTAGAACGATTTGGCATACGAAGTCGTCACAACCTACAAGTGCACCGATGGCTTGTCCTTGGTTTTCAGACGAGTGAACTAGAAGATACATATAATTGTAAAATACATATAATTTTATTGTGGTTTATATTGAACAGAATGATAGTTTTAATTTCAGGAATCTAATCTAAAAAAGACAAACTCGAGATAAAATATTAATTTGTTACTCACCCATTTTCAATCAGAGAAAATGATCTTTGCTTATTGGCATCGTGATCAGGTTTGGCGTAACAGTTTTCAACAATCATTCTGAGACCAACTATATTTGGACTTTGCACTTGAACAAAGATCTCACTACCAACAACTGCTTCAGTAGCTACATCTTGCAAGGGATGGTGAAAAAGAGCATCACTGAACAAGTTGATGTTGACTTGAAGATGTGAAGAGTTACCTAAGTGGTGCACGTGGTTTGATTCTACTGGGATGTACGAGATCTCTGTAGATTCATTACGGGAAACGAGACACTGGAGATCTACAGCCCAAAGGAAGTGTCTGATGATACCATCTGGATTAACATGAAGGTACACCAAATTATTTGTAAACATCAATGTTTGGTCATCAACCTAAATAATAAAATATTGTCTTCAAATTTGTAAATGATAAGACTAAGAAAAATCAAGAGTTGTCGAAATCAATCAACTTTAAGATACCAAAAATATGTACGATTATACCACAACCTTGTCTTACTATAGGGCGCTATCCATTACAACTCAAGGTTTGGGTATAGCGTTAAGTTCTGTACTATAATCTATATAGCAGCAGGGTAACTGTCAGACGTGGAGAGCTGGCCGTCATCAAACCGGTCGCGACATCTACATATTTAGTTTAAACAATATTTTATTCAATAAGCTGAATTGGATTGAACAACAGGCAAATGCCTATTTAAGTTCTCTCCATACAAATAAAATAGTTAAATCTTATGTTTACAATACAATGTGGACATATAAAATAATTAAATCTAATGTTTAAATACAATGTAGACATATGTACAGACAGTGAGTTATAAACATATATACATTTCTTGGAGTGTAAATTCAGAGTTGAAATGTTAAAGTATTAAAATCTCTTGCTGTCTTTTATGTATTTTTGCACTATTTCGAATATGTTAGAGTTGGTGTTATGTGAAAGAGCGGGGTTACCATATAAGATCAGGTCAATTGTAACATTTTGTTCAAGGTGGTGTAGGTTATTTTTAAGAATAGTTCTTGGGGCAGAGTATGCTGGACATATGAAAAAATAATGGTAATTATCTTCATCAGCAGAATTACACCTAGGGCACTCTTTTGTTACACTAATAAAATGGTAAAATAGGTGATTGTTTAAATTACTAGCTTTATTCTTTAATTGGCAATGGATAATATTCTCTTTCCTATTTCCAGTATTATAATATTGTGGTGGTCTAATTAGAGGATACACACGTGATAGACCCAACTTAAATGTACTTAACGATTGTGAGGTTTTAATATTTTCAGGCAAGTTGTTCCAAAGTTTAATTGTGCAGGGAAAGAAACTATTTGAATATGAACTGGTTTTACAAAGCGGATTGTTGAAGTTCAGATTTTCACTACGGAGGTTATAATTTGGTAATGACGGTTCAAATTTTTTAAAGACTTCTGACAGATAAGTGGGACTTAGGTTATTCTTTATTTTATATAAATAAATTAATTTGTGTTTTATTCTGCGGATAGATAGATATAAATTGTTTTTAGATGACTTTCTTCTAAAGCCAGTTATTATTCTACCTGCTTCAATTTGAACACTCTCCAATATATCAGAATCCTTCTTTGAACAATTATCCCAAACAATATCGGCATAAATCGGGCGTATAAAAGCAAGATATATTTTATTAAGTGGGATTCTGTTAATTTTATATTTTAGTATACGCAAAATATTTAGTCGACCACAAGCTTTCTGGTATATATTTGAAATATGGTTTGACCATAATGCATTGGACTGAAATGTTAATCCCAAATGACGATGAGTAGTTACGTTTTCAACTTTTATATTTTCAAAACTAACGTCAGGGTGGATGGTAGTTTTCCTAGTAAAAATAATATTTTTTGTTTTATTTGGGTTAAAAGTTACACACCATTTCTTGGCCCACCATGATATACATATTTTAGTAGCCTTGTGATCGTCTATAATTTGTCCCCCTATGTATTTGCACTTCCTTCACGTTGTGTATTACTTCTTACTGTTTTCTTAAGACGTTTATCTTACGAGGAATAACAATACAATAGTTCGTTTTTACGTTTATATATATATCAACCCGGATACACACAAGCATAGTATAGATTACAATACTAACTAAAGTCATCAAACACTAGCCAGCCAAACTCTAGAAATTGCTACAGCTTTTGGAATCAATCTGCTGTCTATAGGCAGTCTGTCTTGAGGGGGATAATAGCCCTAATGGATATGATGCACAGCAGTGCATGTTCATGACCCTGAACCTGTGCAATTAAGCCAAATGACGCAATAGGTAAATTTCCTATGAAATGTAATACATGATATTATTCCCACAGAACCAGAGCATGTTTACCAAATTATAACTCTTTTGTGTATCCATTAGTCACTCAATCGCTAGTTTGATTTAAGTAAGTTAAATACATATTATGTGAATATGTTTGAATCCCACAACTTACCAAAACAATAGTTAATACAATATAATGCCATCATTAATTTACAATATATCGGGTTATAATAAAGATAATTTAAAACACATAGTTCAGCTGGACAATGACTCCAAAGCGAAGATTATTATTAATCTTTCAGACGAGAAACCGAGGTCGTGTGCACGTAGAATAACCCTCCACAGTTGGAATTCGAAATATGAATAGTCAAACTTTCTCTCATAGCTCACTTCATTAGCACGTTTGTGCAAAAATGCTTTCCGTATTATAATCACATTTCACTTTCTGATTAGAGAATTAATGCCAAGTTCTACAATATCAATTTAATTGAAGTGCCTTAAAATATACGATTTTACATTTTGAGCAACGACACATACCTCTTTAGATCTAGTTGAGCAAAGGTCGAAGTTCTGATCAAATACTAGCTTATTACCATCCAGTCTTCCAGTGCAAGTTCCACCAAGTAAAATATCGTTATTTATTAAATCAGGAAATAAAATTCTCAATCTATCTAAATCGACTGTTATGCCAAAACTATTACCAGAGCACGATAGCGAAATTGTTTCTTCCACGGTTCCATTCACTAAAAGTAAATTCCATCTATCGATTATCAAAAAGGATATTTTGAAATAAATAAATATCTTCGAAACAGAAATGAATCTTGTCTAGGTTTTTCTGACTTTTTCAAAGAAATGAATTGTGTTTTACTATTGATTTGGAATATTTCAAGGTAGAATGACGAGAGGGAGATAGTCATACAGAAACCAATATGTTTCTTTCGTGAATGGGACTACAGTGATTCGGTAAGTAGGACGCTGGTTAGCTAACCAGAAGCCTCAGGTGATAGACGACGTATTTATCTTGTCTGCGATGCGTGACACGTGGCAATAAATAGCTTCTAGCCTTTCGGAAGATACGGAATCCCGAGGTGCACACACACGAGAGTTTGATAGTTGGAGTTCGAAATAAAGAGCGGTGGGAAGAAATGGGCTTTAACGTCAAGTCGCCACAAACTTATTCAATAATTCTCTTGTACGTGGGGTTCTTAAGCAGTGGGAGAAACCGGGGAAAATCCACGAGGATGGAGAGAGAGAACTTGGGTTTAACGTCCACTCGACACCAACTAGGTCATTTCGGAACATAGATCTGGTTTAATTTTATTCAATTATTCGCTTTCGCGTAAGGATCTTTAGCAGTGGGGAGAAACCCGACGAAAACCAACGAGTTTGGACAGGCGACCCTAATCCTTGTCACGTACAACCGTGGATTCGAAACAACGCCACTTGACTCAATGACATACCTTATAATACAGCGCGCAGGTGCTAACTTGGCTGTCCAACCACTAGGAATTCGAAATACGTGGGTCGCCACAACAGCACAGTACATGGTGTGTGAGTGATAAACTTGATTGGTGCAGACATTTATCCCATTACATTTTCGTTTCTTTTAAGAAAACATTAATCCAAATACTGGCGCTTGGGGCATCATTTTGCAAGAAACTCCGTCGGATTCATCAGAAAATAGCCTTTAATGTGTTAAGCTTATATATAAATGACATTAAATTGAAAGGTCTCTACTCACAACATGCAAGTCTTGATCTCTCCTTTACAGGACATGTTTTATTTTCGTTATTCTTTAGACAATCGCCTAAATTTGTTTCATTTCCAATACAATCCAAGATGAATGGAAGGACCGTTGTATCATCAGATACATTAGCTGATAATTCCTTAGCAAACACGTGACTGAAAATATAAACAATAAAACCAAAATATTATATACACTACGAATATCCAAATATTAACAAATGCAATCACAAAAATACACTGGGATATTTAATATCAATTACGAAAAGCTAGATGCAAATCAAATATCAACTACGAAAATCTAAATGTTAGCTAACGAAATCCAAATATCATTTATGAATATCTAAACGTTAACCATTGCAATCCCAAAATCAATACGAAAATCTTAATTTTATAAAACGAAACAAATTGCTGTAGAGGTCGGTATGAACTGAATCACTCCAATATTTAGTGGGGATGCTTCTGGGTATACTACCGCATCTCACATAAAACATTTGTCCAAATCTTTGTCTCAAGATTTGGATTATTGTCACCCGAATTTGTATTTAATTGCATTGTTTTTAACTTTAGCAAACCGACCTTCTGTTAAATCCCAGGTATTGACAAACAACCATTCCCATTTGTTCACTATAATCCGTCGGACAAATTCCATGCCATTCTCCATTATGGTGAACCTCTATAAAACTTTCATTGTCCAATCTTGTGAGTAAACCGTCTATATCTGTAAGGTTGATGTGATTGTAAGTTGGACTAAAAACCAACTAGACATTGGTAAAAAATATCAGTTATATTGATCAAGTTTAGAGACTTAAAACCACGTGTGAGTATAAAATAATGATGTATATGGACCTGTTTATGTTCAGCCTATAAATATTATACTTAATCACACATATAGATGTATGTTTAATGTTCCAATGTGCGGAGGAGAAACGGAGATTGAAGGTCTTTATTGGGATGGCAATAAAACAATCTGATTAAAACACAGATCCTATTTCGTTTAACCTGTCTTTATTACACTAGGATCTGGAAGATTCGTTATCATTGTTATGTAAATGGTGTGAGCGATTAGCCAATGAAGCAAATGCACCAATGTCTGACGTCATAGGGTCAAAAGCCACACGAACGTTCTTTGACGTGACCTGCAACATCCGGTGAGATCATCATGTAGGCCATCGTAAGTATAAAAAAAACGAAACGAAATATAAATCTGTAATTTAATCAGATTGACAACAAAAAAATTGTTATAGTGAGATTAATCATACCACACTTCACTCCTACAACCTCCTGGTCATTGCAGTTTTCACTTCCCCATACGGCGTGGACACAGTCCTCTATTCTGGCTTCAGTACCCTTACACTGGACATCATCCAACCAATAGTCTCCACCGTTTCTGAACCACGTGTTATTTTTAGAAGTATAAAAGTCTATGTTATCAATACTGTAATTATGAAAACATTTATTATTTACAACAACATTTATTATATACCGTCATATGTTATTGGAAGAGATAATATCTCCAACAATGTGATGAGGGGAACATTAGTGATAAATAAATTTATTATTATTTATAGAGACTTTTATATTTAAACCACTGAGCTGTGACTGGTTTAAAGAACATTTTATTCAATATAATTTCACATAATCATACAATTATACAGTCTTAAGGATACGAAAACAAGCAGCATGCTCATGAATATCGCTTCCTGAAGTGGTAGTTATTTTTAATCGGTGAGAATACAGTAGGTTCAACATTAATGTTAAATTACAAAGAACCAAAACGAAGAGTGAAAGCGCGTTGTCGGTCATCTAAATGTGGGTGAATACCTTTTTGACGAGGCAGTTGAAATGTCCAGAAATGAGCCTGTATCCGGGGAATGGTGGAATGGGGTTCATTATTGATAATAACAAAAACAATCCGTAATGAACATTCAGGTTAACACCCTAAGTTCCGAAATCCAAAATAAAAGTTAAATTTGGGTTTCATAGAGATCAAGATCAATTGGCAGAGACTACCCTTTGAACCGATGAATTAACTCAATGTACCTATCAAAAGCAGCAGTTTCCCCTTGTGTAACACCATGGGTCTTTTCGTCTGACGTGGAGAGCGGGTGCCGGCTGGTCCGGTCGCCACATCCTACGTATGATCCATGCATCTTGGTTTTTGCTACATATTACCGTTAGCCTTGTGATCGTCGAGGATTTATCTCTGATCGTCTTTTCTTCTCCTTCACGTTGTGTGTACCTTCTTACTCGTTTCTTAAGACGTTTGTCTTCTTCAGTTATAACAATGCAACAGTTCGTTTTTACCTTTTATGTAGCATAGGTATACATACAAGCATATTACAATTTCAGTCAATGCTAACTAAACTCTTCTCAACCTAGACACCTCGCGACTCTTAGATGGTAACCCTCTGGAATCTAATCGAAGTCTGCTGAATACTCACGGGTATCCTAATTTTGTATCAACCGGTTTTGGACATTCAATTATCTAATTGGTCAAGCATGATGTAAATAATAAGAGAGATTGGTTAATTGAGCCCAATGACGTCAAAACCCACCCTTATATGGTTATGGAAATTTACTCTAGAAATTGCGCATGAGATATCTGTTATCATGTTGTTGACATATAGAACCAGTATGTTTTGTTTCTATAACCTTTTTCATATACCAATATGTCAAACAAATGTTAGTTGATATCAGTACACACCTGCATATATGTGAATATGTTTAGAAACATCAAACTATATCTTATCTCCCCATTCCTTGTCTATAATCTTTTAAAACAATGTCACCCCGACTATATTGCTACACTTGCAGTGATACGGGATGGAGGGTCTTACAATGACAGATGTCTAGTCGTTGGATGGGACGAAAACCCGTGGATAATCTTTAGGTGCATAAAAGGTTTTCAATTAAAGATAAAATGATCGTTATTTTTAACAGATTCATCACAGCTACACATAGGGTTGTTGCTTACGTACTTCATAAATTAGTGTTAATTTCTTGCAATTGCGAAGTTTACAATGAATCACTTGAAAAGATCTGTCGCCGTGATAAATAAAATGGATTTTCAAAGCTACGGTAATTTACCATATCGCATACACACGCTCAATATAACTCTCTAGGCCAGATTAAATGGATATATAATTCTTACTTGTTGGGATTGTAAAATTCTAGCTGTCTACAGGCTACCCGAGCCGCCTGTATATTGAAACTATCATCACAGATGTTTTTCCAGATCCCTGAGTGTAAAACCTCTAAACGCCCATCATATGCACCCCGTGGACCAGCAGCTATACGTAAAGTTTGCTCTGGAAGGAAAATATGTTAATAGCTCAGATGTGTAATTTGTTCTATAGAAAATGTAGCAAAATAAAGATTACGATGCGGTGTGAGAATTTATGTACATACCTGAAAACAATGATGACACACACACAGACAAAATCTAAAAAAAAAATTTCAAACATAAATATGAATGTTGATGATAAAAGTGTCATTTTCACGTATAATATATCAATAAATTGTTCCGAAAATGTCGAAAATACATTTTGTCACTTCCGTTGGTAAATAATTAATTTGAAATATAAAGTGTGATAATAACTCGTGTTTCTATGTCGCAGTAGTATCTTGTGATTCGCCAAAATTAAAACGTACGTCAGTGTTAATAAAAACCTAAAATTGTAGTTATTTTGCGAGGAAAATGCTATGCCATTGGGCAAACATAGAAGTTCAGTGGGTAGTAGTAGAACGCGCACATGGGTTTAAAAAAGGGAGTTAATTTGTTAGATAAAACTCTACTAATGGTGCGTATAGTGGTGAATCTGTAATTTAAAGGGGCGCGGCGACACAATAAACATCCCCAAAGCCCTATTCATAGATAATCGCAAAAGTAATATACTTTTCCGTCCAATGTGTTAATATATTGGGATATTAGCATCATGTTTTAAGTTATGTATTGGTATAATTTTGCAGTTTCCATTTGATTACATCAAGAATTGGATTGGAAAAAAATAATTTAAAAGGAAGAAGACTTCAGGGAACTTATTTGATTCCCGGTATCGAATCGAAGTGACCGTTTGCTACTTTAATATTTATCTGTAGGCAATATAGAATCTTTCGATTTAACTGGGTAAAAATATCATTGAAATAAAAAGAAACATGTCAGAAGTAACTTGGTATACATACCTTTATATACAAACTTACCAGAATTATAGAGATCATGTTTAGGGTCAATTGTCTTGTGAATGTAGATTGCGTGCGCCAAGAAGAAGGATATAAATAAGCAGTACTTGAACTTATTTGACCTGTCACCTCGTGTGTCTTATCATTAATAGCCCTACTGTTTTTTCTCATTGATAAGACTACGATTTTAAAATATTGGGAAGTAATAATGTTAACGATGTCCATTAAAGTCAACAAAGACTCGGCCTTTAATGACACAGCTGGACGTAGTCGAAGTTTTTTCATGCTTAAAGGAGATAAATCACTAATGTTTGGCACCTAGAAATAGACACAAATGGGGTCACAACGTTTATAATAATGTATCATGAATGTATATATAAACTGATTTATATTCAATCCTTTCTGTTTTTACTGTAAATTCTGTTATGTTCGGTGAGATACACGAAGAGCTCAAATTGAAGGGCAGGTTATGGCGTCTGGTTATTTCAGTCTACATTGGTAGTATATGTCCGGTGGGTTATGTTTAGCCCCTTTCGTCAAGTCGCTTCGTTACAAATGTTCTACACTAATCTAGACACAGTTGAAGTTCTTTGGCACCTAGAAATATGCCGACACAATGAGTCGCACGTACCAATAATGTATTACGAATGTGGGCCTATATAAACTGATTTATCCCTTCCGTTTTACTGCAGTTTCTAATTAGTTCGGCAAGGTACGCGAAGAGACCAATTGAATGGCAGTCTTTGACATCTGGTTACTCCAGTCTACATTGGTAGTATTCTCCTGTGAGATATGTGTGTCAATTTTAATGTCTTAAATATTGGATACCAGAAGCCCTTGTTTTCAAGGTAAGATACCAACATCAGTGTAGATTTAAATTGACCAATAAGTCGTGTCTGTTATGTCGAAAACTGTGTATGATAATAATAATATTGGCTGGCTTACATTAATTAAAGACGTGTAATGAGGAGAGTCAATTAAAGCTTCCGGAAGGCAGACCGCTACTGATTTCGACTACTATTACTAGTACCTGGTGTTTTAACGTCCGCTTCCACAGAAGTGATATCGCAGACAAGACAAAGGAGAGCCGAGGTTTCTTCCTGTTTTTAGAATATGATTTTGCAATCTTTCCATTTGCTGGCCTTGGGCCATGGAGTAGGCTTAGTGGGAAGTTCTTCCCTTTATTTAATAAAAACATATTGTTTGGTAGTTGATCTGTTGAGACAGCATTTATGCGGACATATATGCGTCTCGTCTCTGGATTGGTAAAAGTCATCTTTGCGGGTTCAGTGTTTAGGTGCCAGGCCTGTCTTATCGTGGCTTCCCCTTACTCCACTTATCCCACTTTGTAGGTTTGGTGTCTTTGTAGCGGATTAGTGTTTCGATGCCGAGCCCGTCTTACCGTGATTCTCCCTTACTCTACTATCCTGCTAATTTGATGTATCTCCCCTGTGTAGTTTAGTGTTTAGATGCCGAGCTCGTCTTATCTTAGCTCCCACTTACTTCACTATGAATTTCGACTTGAAGTTCATTTATTTATAGAAATTGTCTCCCCTCCCTTTCTTCGCCCTGGATGGCTATTTTTGTTCTAGAATCGATGAAAGGGGTTTCGATTACCGTTTTCTGTCAGGTGTTGGTAAATATTCATGGTTATGAGGTGGGAGGTTAACTGGGTTAAAGGGTTACTATGCGTCTAATAATTACATGATTTTAGTATGCTACTTCAACTTTGTGAATCTCAAATTCAGTGGCCAACTTCATTCATAATTAGAATTAACTTTGAGGTCAATGGAGAAATTAATGGTGGTCTATACCCTAGTAGTTATGCTAGTATAAAGAATTATCTCCCTTGGAATAGGTATATGTTTACCGCTTTATTGTAGCCGACAGTTTTAGTTCAGGTGAAAAACGAAACTAAAAAAAATAATCAGACAAACTTCGGCTTGATATTTGGAAATGAAAAATTGATATAGATTTCTCGTCACTAATCGAAATAACACACCAAATATTTCAATTCAGTACTTTATTTTAATCTACAGCTCGGACACCAACTAACTCAATTCAATACTTTATTTTAATTTACAGCTGATAAAACTCAGTCTTGAATAATTTAGGCTACCATTTAAATAAAAACAAATTAAAGGTCTAAACAGCAATGGACCTACTAAATCAGCAACTTGTCCCATTAGTTATTTTGAAGATGACCAAAATGCGAAGAAATTCGTGTAGTTTCTGTTTTGAAATGCTTAATTTTCTTAATACTGTTCATGGATTGTCCCACTTTCCCCACTGCTTTGTAAAATATAAATATAGACGCAGTAAGTCAATACTACGGAGCCCGGTAAAGGACGCAAAAAATATAATGATAATAACTGGCGCGCGCCGGCGCGCCAGATAAATAACGGGCGCGCGCCGGATAATATCTATTGCATGGGCATCGCCACTGCGTCCTACACATATTCCGAATTCCATCTGCAAAGGGTCTTGTTACGTGTTTTTATCCTATCCAAACGACCAGATACTGTGTCTTGAAAGACACCCCCCCCCCCCCGTCCTGCCCAACAGACACGGGACACCTACGTCGGAAATCCTGAGCACGATTTTATTTAATATCGTAACAATGGCTGCAAAGACCAAAGAAACTCCGGTACTCTTATCAAAACTTTAAACAATGATTATTGACTGACATTTTCCATTGAGTATCTCGAACTTATTACAGCGAAAACGATTAACGCTTACTGTATCTATTCTTTAAGAAGGGTAACCGAGTGGTTTGACGCGTGCGCGTTCAATCATAAGGTCGGACATTGGGTCGAGTGACGTGTTATCGTTTTGTACATTACGAATGTATGGTCGCCTGTCCAACGTAGCGGAGATTCTCCTCCAAGTCTTCCGGTTTACTGCAACTGCTAATGGTCCATATGTTAGTCCTAAAATGTGTTAATTTGTGTCCGGTAGACGTTACCCCAACCGCCTTTCTCCCATTGGAGCTAACAGACCCCAACATAAAGTTTGGTCTATCACAGTATTACGATTATGGAGGGGGGGGGGGGGCTAGTGATCTAGAATGCCGCACATGGACCTCAGGCTAGCCGGTCACCTAGCTTGCGAATGTGGTTTTCATCCCTGATGTGAGCATAATTTTATGTGGTTTGTAGATGGGTTTACTCCGAGTACCTCCGGTATCTTCCCTCGGGAAACACCCCTGTGCGTGCGCTAAGAAAATGGAATAACATATCTCCATCGGATGCGGACGTTAAGCGATTATTATCAGACGGAATGGGAAATCGGGCATTTGGGGGGACTTGTGCTGTAGGCTTTCCGGTTCACTCGGTTTCCTCTCACTAATAAAGAACATCCCTTCTTGAAATGGAAAACTCAAGAAAAGACTTTGTCTGTTAGCTCAGATTGGAGAGAAGGAGTGGGAGGAACGTCTACTCGGAACAAAATTAGAGAAAATCGTAAGAATGTAGAAACTCCGCGAAGTTGGACAGGCGACTCTGCATTTGTAACGTACAAGACGTAACGTACAAGACGATAATAACTGGTGCGCGCCGGATAATTAATTGGCGCGCGCCGGATAATTAAATGGCGCGCGCCGGATAAATAACTGGCGCGCGCCGGATAATTAACTAGCGCGCGCCGGATAATACCTATTGCGCTGTAATGAATGCCAGAATATGAGGAAAATTTTGCATGAGCAGCGGCACTGTGCCCTACTCATATTTCAAATTCCAACTGCAAAAACTCTTGTTACGTGCTTTTGTCCTATCCGAACGATTAGATACTGTGATGCTGTGTCTTGTAAGACACCCCGCCATGCCCAAAACACAAGGGACACATACGTCGGAGATCCCGAGGAACTTTCTTTGCCAACACCCGGGTTATGAACCTTTATTTTGGCTTCAAATGTTATATAAATTAATAATTAGACATTTATTCACGTGACACAAATTAGGACATTTCGGACTAAGATAATGGTCATTAGCAGTTGAAGAAACTCCTCTACGTTGGACAGGCGACCGTACATTCGTAACGTACAAGACGATACCACGTCACTCCATTCAATGTCCGACCTTATGATTGAACGCACACGCGTCAAACCACTCGAACACCCTCCTTTAAGAGGTGGATACAGTAAGGGTTAAACCGTTTTCGCTGTAATAAGTTCGAAATACTCAATGGAAAATGCCAGTCAATAATCATTGTTTAAAGTTTTGATAAAAGTACCGTGGTTTCTTTGGTCTTTGCAGCCATTGTTACGATATTAAATAAAATCGTGGTCTTAGCAAGCATTGTTACGATATTAAATAAAATCGTGCTCAGGGTTTCCGACGTAGGTGTCCCGTGTCTGTTGGGCAGGACGGGGGGTGGGGGGGGGGGTGGGGGGGGGTGGGGGGTGTGTCTTTCAAGACACAGTATCTGGTCGTTTGGATAGGATAAAAACACGTAACAAGACCCTTTGCAGATGGAATTCGGAATATGTGTAGGACACAGTGGCGATCCCCATGCAGTAGATATTATCCGGCGCACGCCCGTTATTTATCCGGCGCGCGCCCGTTATTTATCCGGCGCGCGCCAGTTATTTATCCGGCGCGCGCCAGTTATTTATCCGGCGTGCGCCAGTTATTATCCGGCGCGCGCCAGTTATTATCATTATATTTTTATTTTGTGCGTCCCTTACCGGGCTCCGTACAATACCGATAATGCAATAATGTCAAGTGAAACTCACACCCCTTTGATTCTATATCAGATATGGAAATTAATAGTTAGGTAACACTTGTAACGCAAAGGCGTTATAATCCAAAAACTCCTCTATATATGATAAAACAAAGCAGATCTAAATTTCGTTTCGGGTCGTTTTTTTACTTATGATGGTCTACATTACATGTAGATCTTGGAGAGCGCTAGATCGAAGACGGCCCTACAAATTTTAGCACATGTGACGTCATATATAGATTGTGGGTTAGGGTAAGGGCTAGGACCTGTAGATTTCGTCAACGTCTCGAGCCCTAACCCTAATCCTGTGTCAATCCTAACCCTTACCCAAACCCAGAATCTACATAATATGACGTCGTAATATGGGTAGGGCCATCTCCGATCTAGCGTTCTCCGAAGATCTTACCAGGTTAAGTAGAAGGTCAGATGTCATACGAGCAGCTTTTGGGCCTATGACGTCAGATATTTGATTCGTTTACGTTGGGTTATCCACAGTTCCGTGCACCTTACGCCACAAACTTACGTAAAGACAAGTAAAACAAAATTTTGAACTATGAAATCGAAACGAAATGGGATCTGTGTATTGATCAAATTGTTTTATAGGTATAAGACCCATGCCAAAATTAAATTATACACTCACGCAGTACACGAGGGGGGGGGGGGTGATTCTCGGGCCACTAATGCCACCGCTGTCTTTCAAATTCTTTGTGAAAAATGTCATAAATGGGTAACGTAACTCAGGATTTTCAGGTTTAAATTGTATAAGCAGTCTTTTAATCGCAAATATTACCAGTGTTCTTTATAATAGCTTAGAATTTGTATTTCGGTGTGCGGGGGTGGGGGGTGTACGAAAATAATAATTGTTTTGTTTGATTCAGACATATTTCTTTAAGGTATTCAGTATTCATTGATCTCTAGTTTGTATTTTTTGTTTCTTCATCCAATTCCTTAAAATACTACTTTTTTGCAATTTAAGCACAACTTTTATCTTTGCCCCCTCTTTGCTTTCCGTTGCTGGGGTCGATGCTTCTTTCCCGGTTTTGGCCGAGACAGTTCCTCGGGATTTTCCGGCGTGGTTGTCAGTCAGTTGGGTGGGGTGGGGTGTGGTTAAATGGTTAGCACGTGCGTACTAAACCATAAAGCCTGTCATTGAGTCAACTGGCGTGGTGGAGTCCGGTTCGGTTATACGTGGCAAGGAGTAGGATCGCCTGTCCAACCTCGTGGGTTTTCTTCTGCTAAAGACCAGGGGCCTGGCAAAAACAATGTAAAAACTAGCGAAGGCCTATTTCTAAGGATGGGGTAACTTTGAAGTGTTCAGGGGCGTAGCTGTGAAATATATATGGGGGTTGGAGGGGCACAAATGAAATTATATCATTTTGGAATATTTGGCGGCTGCAAACACCTTTTCCTGCTATTTCAACCCGTGAACAAAGCAACTTCAAAGTGGTCTAATATAGCCTAATTAGGGTGGCTTGCTGACTCGAATTGTAACCAATCGTTTATACCCATGAAGACGGGACCGTTGGGAGAAAATTTGAAAATTTAACTGCCACTAACGCGTTTTCCTGCTGTTCCAGCCTGTGAATACAGAAATTTCAATTTGGTCCAATATAGCCTACCTGTCTGCCCAGAATTGCAAACAACCAATCAATCGTCGTGTGCTATGGGAACCTCACCCTCCCGGAGAAAATTTTGAAAATCTAATCGCCGCAAATGCGTTTTCTGATATTCTAGCCTGTGTAAGCAACTCCAAAAGTATCCTATGGTTTTGTAACCGAAATCCCATTCTGAATTCCAACCATCCAATCACATTGTAGCACAAGGTACAATTTTACGGATACACAATTACTGAGTTTGATAATAATATGTTCAATTACTAAATGCCAATCAAAGAAGACACACTGTTGCAGTTGCATTCACAAGTAATAATCAATGGCCGAAAAATGTCGCACAAAGTAGAGTGGCCCCCTGACAAAATGTTTTAATCAACAGTCAACTCAATACAAATTCGTGGTATTCAATTAAAAGTAAAGTGAAATTAGTGTTTTATTAGGATGACAGTTAGGGAAGCAAAACTAGAAATGCCCGAAACAGGATTACGGACAGTGGCCAGTTTTCTTCGAGAGGCGAAGAAGCGGAGCTGAACTTGTACGGACCCCAAAGAAAATTATGGAATATTTGATGGTCGCAAACGCGTTTTACTGCTATTCCAGTTCTAAAAATAGTGTTTTATTACATATCGGGCATTTTATTTTGTCATTTTTTTGTGGGGGGGGGGGGGGGGGTTACAAGCATATCAATTGCGGGGTCGGACACCTTTGAAGTAATAAAAGTATTACGTTTTTTTTAAATGTATTATAACCGTGCTGGTTATAGTAGTTCTATGTTAGAATTTAAATCTAGACCATTTCAGATATTACTTTAAATTTAGAAATGGAAGTCATCAAATTGAGTTCTGTATACATGTAAATTCCAAGAAGAATAATTATTATATTTCTTCAAAACATTGTGTGTGTGTGTGGGGGGGGGGGCTATTGAAAGGTGACAGTAACCAAGGGTGAAATGTTACGTAATTCTAATTTCATGTAAATTTATGATAATCCCCTGCTGTTTATAAAAACTGTTAGATAGAAAGTAACGGACAGTATGGCCCGTCTGGTGAACATGCATTCATATGATTAATCTATTAATTCTTTTATTTACCATTGTTTTAATTATGATATTGTACATTATTACAATGCTTATTTATGTCAACACTGATGTAGCCAAGTAATTGGAAGTAATTCCATATAATGTGATTGTACTTGATAGGTCAGTATTTTAGGTACTAGTCGGTTATCCGCGGTCCTGTAATTCTGAAATGAAATGAAACGTCATACTCTTCTGCAATGGAAGACGGACATAAACTTGGTTTATGGATATAGCGCTTTATATATATACTCATTACTATTATTATTATTATTACATTGTGCTATGAGGGGAATTTTTTCCCAAGCAGCGGCGCTACGGCCTACTCTTATATCGAATTCCAACTGCCAAGGGATCTTTTACGTGCACGTCAATGTGTACACGGGACCTTAGTTTTCCGTCCCATCCGAACGACTCGACAGCTGTCCTTGTCAGGCCTTCCGTTCTGCATCACTGACAAGGGGAAACCACGCCGGACTATCTGGATGAAATTATTTCTCGGCCAGTGCAGGGATCGAAAAACGACCTCGGAGCTATAAGCGAGCCAGCGCCTTACCCACTTAGCCACCATGTAAGTCTATGTAGATAATTCTTCTTATATGTTTCCAGTATTAAAGATTTGAAGAACCATGCCAGACTCTTGTAATATCTGTCACAGACCTCACGGTCACGGTATTTATAAATTCAGTCTTTATTATTATAAATATTATTAGTTTTGGTTAAAGAAAATGAAAGTGACCGAAATTTAACAATGTGTTGCTTTACTCTGTTTTTTTTTTTTTATCTGTTATTTCATTATCGTAGATGTGTTTATCGCCGCTGTCCGTTTACAACGTTTGACGTAATTTATAACATAAATTGGTAAAAATAGTATTTCTTTAAAAAAAAAAAAAATAAACATATAACTACACACAATACACATGTATGTATAATGGATTCGGATTTCCGTTATGCTACTGTATTGCTAGTATTTGTATGACTTATTGAAATGGACATAAATTATAATTATTACACACAATATGGTGAATTTTACGGAAGCGTAATAGGCCCACACAATTTTTTTTCATTATTCTATTTTCAAATTTTCAAGTTAGTAACTTGAAAATTCAAGTTAGTAGCTTGAAACCGTACTAACATGAAAAATTGAAAATAGAATCATAAAAAAAAATGTGTGGCCCTATTACGCTTCCGTAGTATTCCGAAACAAGCTATGAAGATTATAAAATAAGATAAAAATTGCATGTTTGAATTGCATAAAACGTATTATAATTTATATAAGATTAATGAGGTTAATACAGTCACTGTAACATAACAAAATGGAATATAAAACATAAATTGACGTAAACAAAATCACATATTATTATTATAGTCACACTATATCTTGATAAAATCCCTTAACGTAATTCAAAGTCAAAATTTCAGTTTTTAGTATTTTTTTCTTTTTTGTTTCATCATGTAATCCGAATCAGCCTTAAATGTGGTCAGAGTCAGCTTTGACTTATGATCCCAATCAGCCATGGTCCCAATCAGCTTGGTTTTAGAATTTTAAGGGAAAGACCACAATTGAAATTATTAATGTGGTCTTTCCCCTAAAATTCCAAATTCAGAGTTACTTCCCATTTCATCATGGCGTCTCAGGTACGGTTAATTCTAATAATTTATTTATAAATAAATGCTTTTTAGGTAAATTGATATTTAGGAAACGATTATTTAAAAGAAAATGAGCCAGATAAACACTGAAAGTTGTTTCAGAACATTGCAATTTAGTCAAATCTGCCATCGCTATTTTTGGACGATGACAACGCGCCTGCCAAGCTGGCAATATTTTCGTGTTGTTAAATGACATCACATACATAGCATGGCTGTCTTGCATTGCCAGATCCACGCCCCTTTAGTAGTATTATATTATGTGAAGCCATTGGAAAAAAGTGAAATTGTTAACCTTTACATAGCTAGCATTATTATGATTATTAATAAATGTGAAATGAAATCAAATAACACTAAATAATCCTTAAGATGTGTAGGCGTAGGCCTACAATTAGTACAATAACTATCAGTCTGATCATCATATTTAGGGTTAGGATGTGTGGTTGAAGATGCAGACAATGTGTGGCTTCCATGTTAGCCGTGAGTCAAAGAAATTTTTTTCTATTGCCTGTCAGTTGATCGGAACGACATTGCTATACTGTCTTTCCATCTGATATTTCGAAGCCCAGGTCATTTCCTCATTCAGAGATTTGATCAAGTGTATCTATTAATATTGTAGCAAGAATTGTGTTTTTGGGTATACCCAAGCACCATCATCTGCAAAGAAGAGTTAGTCAGATGACGCAAACTTGAAGTGTTTCATTTTCCATTGCTAATTTTGTGCTCAGTTTCCTACACATACAATTTAAATGTGTCTATTGATTTAAAAATCCTGTCCCACCTATAATATATATACATGCAACCATTAATGTTTGTGGAGTTTTGTAAATGACAGCCAATGGTATAAATCTCTTTAGAAATACACAAGAACCTATGTATAAATCATACCCTAAGTTGTTCATTTATGACTACCTTAGCTTACTAATATTAGCCGTAAATAAAATAAAGATCTGAGTAATTTTCACTTTTGGCAAAACAAGAATAGCCTAATATTTTGAAAGCTTTTCAGTTTATTGTAACTCGAAAAGGTTTATGTGAGTATAAAGTAGGTTTAGATTTTGGGACTCAAATAGGACTTTAAAAGGGAAAGGTCCATAAATTTGGGAATTAATCAATTATATCATGTGTTTATGGAGCTGCTGTTGTTGTGAAATTGGTGTCTTGTGTTATGCCTGGATTACTCTCAAAAATATTTGATACAAATTTACGTATAGTAAGTGCAGGGGGACTACACCACAGACAATTTTACACAAAAACAAATATATGGAAAAGACATCGTACTCACAGACCACAAACGAAAACAATTCAAAAAGAGTGAATAGATCCGGGGGCTAGCCGTAAGCGCCCACTGCGCTGTACAGTCCCGGGCCTGTGGCAGGGTTCAAGTTAGTTTAAAACCAATGAGTAGCAAATTTTTGTGACAGATTCACATTTGTTCTAATCAATTCATAATTTGAATAGCATTTGCTCAGATTTGAGGAGCAGTAAAACGTAACCTAATCACAAAAATTTGCAATTCTGATTTTTCGGGGTGTAAGTAGATACTTTTTCCCCCGAAGTCCGGCTTTCGTTGCATACTCCACTTCGGCTTATGTGCAGATGAAGGAAAAAAACCAAAAAAAACTAACAGTTACCGTCTCTCCACAATGCCGGACGCACTAATCGTCTAAAACAAAACCACCACATACTTTAAGTTACACCATTCCAATCGAAATATTTGTAGACGTGGCTTTGGTTGTTTATTTATTTATTTAAATACATTCCCCTCTCCGCATTCAAAATTTTAACCCGAGAATATGCCATCGTTTCACGCGTCTTGCGAGATGTTTACTTTTAGTTTCCAGTTAAGTTAATCAATCATACTATACTGCGTTGTTTTATTCTATTTTTAGTAACACATTTTATAAACACGTGTGATTAAAAACGGAGTCTGCATTGTGTTTTAGTTATCGGATATACATGTATTGAAATAAAAATTGGTTCAAATTAATCACGACCACAACTTGGAATATTAAAAAAACTAAATGCACTAAATCGATAAAGAAGTGAATCGAAGTATATTGAATGCATTTAGGGTACATATTCCAACTGTCACAGAAACAAACAAAACTGAATACAAGGAAGCAAAGGAATGTAGATGGTCTCGGAAGACAGATGTCTGCTGACTCAATGGCTGACGTAAATTAGCCATTACAGTGGTAATGACGTCGTAGCTTAGAAGGTGCAAAGTTTCTCAATAAAAAAGGGCAATAATCCAGATAAAATAACGTTAAAAAATAAAAAAACTAAAAATAAAAAACTATTAGTTTTTGCGACCAACCGGAATTATTAAGTTATTTAATTGACAAACCATAATACCATATATATTATATAATACCCCATACAAGAAATGCAAAACAGGAATGCTGAAGAAATTGTAGGCAATTAGTGTATTTATAAAGGCATAAAAATAAGGATGATAATCCATACAGAATTAGACAACTACAGAAGAAATTTAAATAAATTATTAAATTGAATCATGTTTCTTATCAATGGACAGTCTTAGATTAAACCTTTTTTTTTTGTAATAACCGTCATTATTAAGATTACAGTGTATCTTATATATATAATGTCTATTATTGTTAACATATGAATAATTAAATGGTTATAATTATAATGCATATCAGTAGCTTAAAATACCAATATGAAATAAATCAGTTATTCAATATAACTATGTGTAATGTATACATGTAAGCTGTAGTCCTGAAGCAATTCATGGCTTAAAATACAGGTAAGTCAATCTATGTCAAGAGGAGCAGGGCGTTATGCACTATTTGATTTCAAGTTGTATAGATTCTGTCTAAAGTCTAGATACCCCTTCTCAGTATTGGAATGGTTTGAATGGCTTTCCTACGGTGTAGCTGCGACAAGTACCGCTACCGGGTACTATTAAGGTTATCACAATGTCGGTACCACTACAGTATCAGAACGGTTTGTCAAGTTTTGTCCTGGTTTTCCATGTTAATGTTAGTGCTATGGACTATATATATGGGGTTGGTTGGTTGGACTACGGTTGTTCACATCGGTGCAATCATCCTTTGTGGTTCCATGATACCACCAGGAATTGCACTTGGCCATGTTTTGCCATGGTTGCCCAAGTAGTTTTTAGCATTTTAGAACTACCATAGAGACCTACATCCCCACATTTAGACTCAGTTTGATTACCATAGCTCCAACGGGGTTAAATACTCGGAAAGTCAGACTAGTGCTTTATAAATTAATTATGTATCAATACCTACTGTCCTGGAATTTAAGAGTATACAATATATTTATTGAAATTAATTCCCAATGATTGAAAGTTTTTTAATTTTGCTGTGTGTGTTTGAAATTACTTGAATTTCTCCATGTTTTAAGACAGTATAAAGAAACCGAAGGACCCTGAGAAAACCAGAGCTAGGCTGCCTTTCGTGTGCAACCTTGGTCTTGAAATCATGCCACTGATAAGTTAAGATCTAAATATCAAATGATGTGTTTGTGACATGAAAATGTGTATCTTGATTCAAATTCATATTTTAACACTTGACTACTGTATAGCCACAATCCCGATTCCCAGCACTAATTTGTGGCATACTGAAATATTCTAATGGAATTTAGAATCAATACAAGGTATTTTACATTTTGCTAGAACTGGAATAACCTTACTGTACTACAGTATTTCATTGATCAATAGCTTGACTAAATTCATTTCTGCTTAGAGGAATTTCATAAGTGTTTGTTAATTATTCCTGTTTACAATTATGTTGACCTTTAGAAAATGCAGATATATATGTGACCAATGTTCATGTTGTAGTAAATGGTACTTATACATGTAGTCTAATAATATAGACTTAACATAGCAAGACTCATATCATGGTAGTATTGGCAGTATTTTCTTCATTAATGGCAGAAATATTGATTTTTTTCCCCAGCAAGCAAATCACTTAACTTGTTGCTATACAAGTTAAGGCATGGATGGCATAAAACTGACTAGATCTTAATTCAATATATAGTCCAATTAAATGTCCCTATATCCATTATTTATTGATTTTTTGTCAGGAGTGAAGATCAAGTTGTGTCTTTAATTTTATTGTGTTGATTGACCAGTGGAATGTTGTTGAATTGAAATTGGATGAATGCTTGATGTTACAATGTTTTTATTTAGGGTTCCTACATGTATCTATGAACCTATATGCTTTTAAAATGTGTTAGTCCAAAAATGTTTGACTGCCCAAATTTGTTTCTGGCTATTTTTGATAGTGGCAAGGGGAGAGTCCGAAAGATATGACCCTGTGGTTCAAATGTTTTAAAACAAATTTCAAACATACCTATTTTATATATGCTGTTCAATTCAAATGCTGAATCGCTACCATTCTAAAATACATCTCTAACTTTTGTACTATTGGAACTTACATGTATCCAAAGATCTGAAAAAAACACAAAAGCGCAACATTTTGTGCCAACACGTGATATTGATAGGTAGTGTTGTTGTGGACAAAAATTTAACTTCCAACAATGAAGATATATTTGAAATGGTAATTAATTATGCTGTCAGAAGGTTTTTTTTTACCTTTTAACGAAATGATTTCAGTCTGGAAACTGTCAAAAAGTAGAGCATTATCTTTATGACACTCCACAGCAGTTGACTATTATAATAAGAACATGAAGAATAGTGATGGATAGAGTCAGCCATTTCAAACTCCTCCTAATAAATATGACAGTTTAGTTTAGTTGAGGTACTGGTGGTCATTATGATTATTGCTATGGACATGATGTAGATGAATTTCTGATACATGTACTACTTATTAACTTCATTAACCAGATGAATTGTTGTTATTACTATTGATCTGAATATTTTATAGGTTTTACTGTGAGATTTATTAACCTGATAAAACTACAATTGTAAAGCTCAGTCAAAGAAAATTCTGTTTATACTTTATTTTTTTTGTAGAAGATGTCAATGAAAGCTGTGAAATGTCCCAGTGATGATCTGTCACTGACTAATGCAGCCATTGTTAATACAGCTGATTTTAAAGATGCCAGGTAAGATTATACGATGTACTCACACCAGGTACAATTTCATAGGTATACAAAATTACTGAGTTTAATACTAAACAACGTTTCGACGAGGATACTCTCATCTTAACCTTCATTAGTATTAAACTCAGTAATTGTGTAACCATAGAAGTGTGCCTTGTGTTAAAGCTGAACTCCGGTTACAAAAATACCGAAATAATGTAATAAAAAAAAATTAACGCATTTGTGAAATAAGTATGGCGGACATGGAGGCTTATGACCTGGGAAGGTTCATATTATTATTTACAGTCCTACCTGATCAGATATTTTGCAATCTTCAATAATTTGGTATACTGTTGGGGAAAATACAGCAATCAGTGAACCATGTGAAGAGAATAAAGCCGGATGTGTATAGCTTGCTGACATGAAATAAACTGGAAGTGAGATCGGCTAACCTTCCCAGGTCATAAGCCTCCATGCCCGCCATACTTATTTCACAAATTGGAAACAAGTATGGCGGCTTGAAGGCGTTAACTTTTTTTTATTACATTATTTCTGTATTTTTGTAACCGGAGTTCAGCTTTAATACAATACATGTATGTTCAATTACTAAATGTTGTTCAAAGAAGATTATACTCACTAATGATAATATATATAAATGAAAAACTGAGGAATACTAGTCTAATATAGATTGATGAATTTTTCATATTTTGTTAGAAAATGGCTTTTTTTTAACCTGGCAATATCACACATGTTTGGTTATATTTAAAAGCCCTGTATGTACAAGTTTTACATGGTCAATATATGGAACTAGATTATATAAAACTGATTTCATCATTCGGCTTGATCATTTATTTAACCTGCTGCCATTTTTGCTGTCTGGATATCGTTTACAATGAGATTCTAATAGAATTTGCTTTATCGAGATGCACCTCAAAAATTATTCTGCTGTATATGAATATTTGCATATTTTGGCAGATATGGATGGCTATGCATACAATCAAAGCTTAACATGACAACCTTTTTATTGGTCCTTTTTAGAGAGGCGATAAGCAGTGCATCGGTCTTCCATAATGTGTGTTTCAGAAATGCATGTTTTAATAATTGTTTGTTTAAAATATATAAGATTTGATGTTTACCCTCGTCTTTGGTTTATAATGTATAGATGTATAGAATTCAATATGTAGTATTATCGTCTCATCTCATATGACTTTATTTCAGTCATATAGAAGTATCTGTGACACCCCATATTAGTTACATATTTACAGTATTACCACATACAGCTATTGGACCTGGTAAAGTAGCATTTAATGCGGTTCATGTAAGTAATAAAGTTAAATGACGTTTAACGTTCTACTGGATTTCATAATAAATTACATATTTTAAACTTCTTACTTTTGAATCATAATAAATTTCATATTTCAAACGGCTTACATTGATATATACAAGTGCCTGCATTGGTTCTAGTGTGATTATGATGTGAAGAATTTATACAGAGAAAGTTTTTTGAATCCTGGTACTAAAGTTAAATTTGAAGGATTAAAAAACATAATTTATGCCATTTAAAGTTTACATTAATGTTTATTGATAATAACATTGATGTTTGATATTAGTATTAATATTATAATCTTAATAAAAACAGCTGTTATAATTATTAAAATAGTACATTGTTTTGACTTTACATTAAAATAGTACATAGTTTTAACTTTTAACTTTTCATTGAAATAGTACATAGTTTTAACTTTTCATTGAAATAGTACATAGTTTTAACTTTTCATTAAGATAGTACATAGTTTTAAATTTACATTAAAATAGTGCATTAGTTTTGGATTTTTTTCTACCTGTCTGTTATAGAGAAAATGGGGAAGTATAGTAATTGGATCAGAATTGAGTGTCAGAAAGTTTCATTTCAACAACAAGAATCAGTGTATTGGTGCAATAGTACTAGAAATTGATTACCTTAATAAGAAACAGTAAGTTATAATTTTGTTTATATTTTTAACATAAGATACCAGAAATTTAAAACGGCAATTTCATATTTTTTAGTTATATTTTTAAAATATATTAAAATAAAACCCTAAAATGGATTGTATCTATAAACAGTCCTACCTTGTTAATAAGAATAATCCCATTAATCCTATAATTGACTATTGCCAGTTGAGAAATTGGCAAAAATATCACTTTCAACTTCAAATTCAAATGTTTGAAAATCACCATTGCATGGAGGGGAATGGGAAAACAAGGGAGGTAATTCAAGTAATTGGGTTATTATTTTCGGTGTCAGGGATAATTTATGCCTGTGAAATATGGCCCATGATCGTATAATAGTGAGTTGACAACCTTTTGCGCAAAAGACATAGAAATAATTATGTTTTGACTTACTTAGAAAATATGAAATTTCTGCTTTAAATGAATATTCCATTCCTTTTGTCATGATTTAACTCCAAAATTGCAAAATATTTTTAAAAAATTGATGGAGTATTGATTCCACTGGAAACGAATTATCAATTAATTACTATATAAAACTTCTTGCATCTGCAGTCTTTGTATGATGAGAAATTATATGCTTTATTACTATCAAATGAGAATAAACACATGAAAAGTAAAAGAAAAGCCACCAATGTATCAGTTGTTCTTAATTGTTTGACCTACATTGTACTGTGAATAATTTCTTGTTTTTACAACTCGTATAAAGTATGAAATGAATGAAACATTTTATCATCTCTTTGTAGTGCTAATTCAGATACATTAGACAGTGATAAAATGGCTGCCGAGTTCTTGATGTCATTTGGTAATTTTGGTCTGGCAGTGGGTGAACCATTGGTGTTTAAATATGAAAATAGAATGTTGGTTGTTAATGTCCAGGACATTGATGGTGGGTATAATTAACTAAAACATGGTGTACTGTCTTGGCGATGATGTTATACATCCTCGAATGTCGGCGTTGTTGACATTTATGTAGCTAATCAAATGTGTAATACAGAAACATCTCTTCCAATGATATTGAGTTGTTACTCTTAATCAGATTTAGACAAAATAAAAACTATGTGACAATCCTTGTTGACTGCTTTGGATATATGTTTCGTTACCTGACAAATATCTTTGAAAATCAGGGATATCAATAAAACGAAAAAGGTGCACAGGTGGAATTGTAGATCATTGTTTGAAAATTTAAGGTAAAAATAAAATAAAAACACAAATTTTGGTTTAATCTTGAACTTCTCTACGGCATATCTTTTGAAATTTTCAGTGGTTGATTATACAACAACAGATCGAGATAAAATAACCGGAAAAACAAAGAAGGTATATATCAATATTTTTATAAATGATTGAATGATCTAATTACTAAGTCTTAAATTACAAACTGGAATCATTAAGTATATTTGTAACAGGGACAGGAGATCTTCCTTTGTTCTTTTGGTTCTGTTAGCAGATTGTTTTACCTCTACTAAACTCACTGGGGTGTGACTGTGTAATAATTATGTTGTTGCACACTTTTGCTGGCTTACGCTAATTTTTTGTAGAAATCATATAGAGAAGTGGGTGTTTTCTGTGCAATAACAACAAGCATGTTAAGCAGTCGTCATTTATAGCATGTTTCATTCGTTAACGGGTTTAGCATCTCGGCTTACGCCTCGATGTTTAAACCTGTTAACTCATGACAACCGTGCTATAAATATAACGTAGTAGAGAGATCCTCACAGTCTATAACTGTTTATTGTTTGATTAATCAATGAAACTTTACTAAGTCTGTTTTGTGGTGGATATAAATATAGTAATATTTAAATTTGATACATGCATGACTGGTACAATTAGTGTCGAGTGAACATTTTTTAATTATACGTCCACATTGAAATGTGGTCGTATATTGTCGTCATCCCGTCCGGCCAGCCGGCCGGCGGTCCGGCGTCCACAATTGCTTGTGGATGCTCTAGAGGCCAAAGTTAATATCCGATTGACTTCAAATTTATACATAGTCTTTACAGTCATGAGACGAAGACGTCTATTGATTTTCAGTGATTTTCAATAATTACTGCCAGAGTTATGGCCCTTGATTACTTCGAAAAAATCCTGTGGAAGTTCTAGAGGCCAAACTTAATATCCGATCGACTTTAAATTTACACACAATGTTTAAGGTCATGAGACGAAGAAGCCTATTGATTTTCAGAGATTTCAAATAATTACTGTCAGAGTTATCTCCCTTGATAATTTCAAAAAATCTTGTGACGCTATAGAGGCCAAACTTATCATCCGATTGACTTCAGATTGATACACAGAGTTTAAGGTGTTGAAACAAACAAGTATTTTGATTTCCAATGAATTTTGATAACTGAACAGCTAAATCCATGATATTAGATGTTTCATGTATATACTAATTGTTAGCGTGGGGTAAAACTTTATAAAAAGCAATCAAATTCTAATGATTTTCTGTTAATTACATAATGAGTTGTTACTCTTAATCAGTTTTTAGTGTATTACAAATGTTTCATTACCGAAAAAAGTAAAAATATGCGACAACCCTTGTTGACTGCCCGGACGATTTAGCTGCTGTGGGCGTATGTTTCGTTGCCTGGCAACCTATCTTTCTTTTATTAATAATCTTTGAAAGCAGTAATAAATTAAAACAATGTTTACGCAATGAGAAGTGATACCCGTTATTATGGTAATGTAAACTCTGAAATCAATAGTGAAAGTCACATAGTTTGGCAATGCCCCATTAACCAGTCATCAGTTAGCTATTGATGAGGTCAAAGGCCACTTCACAATGATGAAAGGTTGTTGGTAGCTTATTCATTCTTTATTAAGGCACAAATTGGACTTCTGACACCAAATTCAGCTGTGATGTTTGAAAAAGCCGAAGGTTCTCAAATTAATTTATCAGGAAAATCAAAAGGGTATGTTTTATTTGATTGTATGAATTTTACATTTGTTTAGCAATTGATACCTACACAGATTACTTTATAATGGTGTTTCCCATTCATTTTAATGTTAATTCCCATTCATTTTAATGTTAATTCCCATTCATTTTAATGTTAATTCCCATTCATTTTAATGTTAATTCCCATCTAAAAATTTTCTAAAATAGCGTGTGTATTGAATAAATAGATCGGCTATTATAAGTAGGTAAAACATCTTTGAATCATAAATATATTTTCTTTTGTTTTCTAGAAAAACAGCTCAGCATCAGTCAATTATTAATCCAGATTGGGATTTTAATAAAATGGGTATAGGTGGATTAGATAAAGAATTCTCAGCCATCTTTAGGAGAGCTTTTGCTTCACGTGTTTTCCCTCCTGAAATTGTTGAACAGTTAGGTAAGTATGTTTTAATAATTTTAAGAATGTAGGAGTAAATAAAACCATCAAATTCTTTTTCAATATTTTGATTTAATTGGGTTACACTGATTTGATGGGGGGTTGGGATGGCCTGGTGGTCTAGAGTGCTGCGCTTCGAGCTCTAGCTGGCCGGTCACCTCTGGCTTGCGGTTGTGGTTTCGAGCCCTGGTGTGAGCGTATGTGGCATGGAGCGTGGGTTTCCTCCGGGCCCGGCACTCCAGTTTCCTCCCACTGCTAAAGACCCCTCCGCGCAAGCGAAATTACTGAAATAAAATTAAACCATATGTTAGTCCCGAAATGACCTAATTCATGTTGAGTGGACGTTAAACCCCATTTGTCTCTCTCTTTCTCTGTTGATCTGTAGAAATGAAATGAATGTTGAACAACAACGTTCAGTCTTTATTTAAATTCCACATGTCAAAGGTTTACGAGCATGCCAACTTAGGAAACAAATCTGTTGTTATGGTATATCATATATAGTTATATAAAACAAACAAGAACAATAAATGTCACCAATTGAAAATACAGTTTCCTCATACTCATATTGGATTCTTCTTATCAGAAAATTTTATTTTTAGGAATGAAACATGTGCGTGGTATTTTACTGTTTGGTCCTCCTGGTACAGGCAAAACTTTAATGGCTAGGTTAGTGGATTTACTTTATTATTATTTTAATTGCTTAGTCTAATGTTGTAATGGGAGAAGCAATAATGATATTATTTTATTTTGACTGGTTACCAGTCATCTACATATTGTTTAGAATTCATAAATAATTGAAAATACTACCATTTCTAACACCTTTTTTCTATAGGTGAATGAAAACTAGCAATCTTGATTGAGCTAATGATAAAACATACTACTACCAGTTGATGCCATGTACCTAATCAAATCAAAGGAAATGACTAGTGTCACCGGTTTATATTTATGGAGATGTGATTATCATGCATATTCATTGCAATGTCTCGTTTTGGAAGTATATTTTCTATACACTTAGATGGAGCAGCCATTTTTTAAAATTTAGATTTGGGGTTTCATTTTTTTTTTAGACAAATTGGAAAAATGTTGAATGCCAGAGAACCAAAGATTGTAAATGGTCCACAAGTTTTAGATAAATATGTTGGTGAATCAGAGGCTAATGTTAGACGTCTGTTTGCAGAAGCTGAAGAAGAAGAAAAACGAGTGAGTTGCTAATTTTATTTAATAATGAATCAGGTTTCAGAAAAAAAGTCATTGACTCTTTGTCTGCCCAGAAACTACCATCTATGGCAAATGGAATAAAATGAAATGGGGTTTAGTGTCATACTGTTATCCTCTCAACTGGGCTTATGAAGAAGGGCATGTACAGTGTGCTATGAGGGAAGTTTTGCACTATGGCCTACTCTTATATCGAATTCCAACTGTCAAGGGATCTTTTATGTGCATGCCAATGTGTACAAGGGACCGCTGTTTTTCGTCCCATCTGAACGACTAGACAGCCATTCTTGTCAGGCCCTTCATTCTACCTTCTGATTAAGATATAGATCTAAATATTGCTCTGTTTCTAGACTTGTGATCATGGTCTGCTTGTTGAAATCACTTAAAGATACATTATGGGAGATTCCAGCTGGCAGTTTCCACTATATCTTAGTTAAAAACTAGAAAATGTATAGGCAATTTACTGAAAATTTCAGTTAAATTGATTCACCAGAACCAGGTTTTAAGCAATTGAAATTTTGGCCTAGCCTCAATCACTGTTATTAAAGTTGGTACGATAAAAAGCATAGATCGATTAACATTTCTTGATAAAGTCATGAATGGTACATGTAGTTCAGTAGAAAATCAGATCATAATTGTGATCATGGTCTGCTTGTTAGAATTACTTAAAGATACATTATGGGGGATTAGATAAAAGCTGGCAATTTTCACTATAATAGATAAAACTAGATAATTTATAGGCAATTTGCGGAAAATTCCAGTTAAATTGATGCACTCTGAACAGAGATTAAAGTGATTGACATTATGGCCTAGCCACGATCATCATTACTAACGTTGTCACGATAAGAAATATATTATCGATTATCCATTTTATGATTAAATCATGAGTGGAGGTTGAGCAGCAAATCGGATCTTAATCCAGTAAACATCGCAGGCTAGCGATTACATCGAGAGTTGATTATTGTTTGGATAAGTTAATTAATGTCTAATTAATCATTTCAAGCCTACAGCTTTTACATAACAGATTTTTAAATAAGCTGATATTTAAATGTATTTCAGTGTGGTAAGAACAGTGGTCTACATATTATTATATTTGATGAGATTGATGCTATCTGTAAAGCCAGAGGTTCTGTGGTAAGATAATATATTTTAGTATTCCAACAACAAACAATAATAATCATATCTTACCCGATTCTAATATAATTGTTAACATGCGCCTAATACCAAAAATACATCATTTGTGTTACATTTCTCAAATATAGCTTTGAGACTCTAATTGAAAACCTAGATGTTGTTTCTTTTATCATTTTTCTTTTAAATAATGTCTTATTCCAAAATTTATGGACTGGATAGGAAAAAAAACCTCAGCCCATGTGAAACCATGTTCATACTGTTCCTCCCAATGAACAGGTTGTACTTCCAGATTATTTTTTTGTAAGCTGTTATAATTAGGTCTAATTGGATTATTATTATTTCTCTCTAGGCAGGAAGTTCTGCTGTACATGATACAGTCGTAAATCAACTGTTAGCTAAACTCGATGGTGTAGAACAGTTGAATAATATTCTAGTCATAGGTATGTATGTCTTCAATTTTCAACTTTCAAGACGAATCTTTATTTTCAAATATTTCTCCACAATTCTGCAATTCATTTAGTATTAGATTTTTATTTTGTTCCAGTATTAATTTTACCTACTATGTTTGGTTAAAATGATTATTGTCCAAGACAAAGCATCTCTTCATTGGTCAGATGATCAGGTCAGGTCAGGTTAGGTCAGGTTAGGTCAGGTTAGGTCAGGTCAACACAACTTCTTAATGATGTTAATTGTTAGACATTGTAAATGTGAAAATACATAAATATATTTTTTTTTGAATAAAAAGGAAAGTATGGTCCAATTTTAATTGACCACAAATTACTTATAAGATTTGGAGGTTGGATGACTAAATGGTTAGCAGTGCACACTGTATCATAAAGCCTGTCATTGAGTCAACTAGCTGATTTTTGAAGCCTGGGGTGTAAGTGATAAGGAATAGGGTCCTCTGACCAACATCATGGGTTCTCCAAGTCCTCCACCAGTTTCATCCCACTTCTAAAGACCCTTATGCGCAAGTGAATTATTGAAATGAAATTCAACCATATGTTAGTCCCAAATTGACCTAGTTTGTTTGAGCGGAGTTAAATTCTCTCTCTCTCTCTCTCTCTCTCTCTCTCTCTCTCTTATAAAATTTAAAATAAGTATTTTCTCTCAATGACTGATATAGGTATGACAAACAGAAAAGATATGATAGATGAAGCTCTGATGCGACCTGGTAGATTAGAAGTTCAGATGGAAATTGGTCTGCCAGATGAAAAAGGACGAGCCCAGATTTTAAACATTCATACAGAAACAATGAGAGAAAATAGCAAACTAAATGATGATGTTGATCTTGCTGAGTTGGCTGGTCTTACCAAAAACTTTAGTGGTGCTGAGATTGAAGGTTTAGTTCGAGCTGCTCAGTCAACTGCCATGAACAGACTTATAAAGGTGAAGAATTCTTAAACAAAAGCCATTTAGCTAGGGTTTCTTAAATAATTGAGATGGCTACACAATATAAAAAATTAATATGGATATTGTACACATAATAAATAATTAATATGGATATTGTACACAATAAATAATTTTACTGATTAAGATGGATATATAAGTGTACACAATATTAGTAATTAAGATGGATATAAATGTGCACAATTTAAATAATTGAGATGGATTCAATGTACACAATACAAATAATTGAGATGGATTTAAATGTGCACAATATCTGTTACTTTATTCTCGAAAATCATAATATCATGCAAAGGTTAATCATCTCAATTCTGTGTGTTTTTAAACTATCACTGCTTATCATAAATGAAGTCACAGTTACTTAGAATCCTTAAAAAGTGATATAGTTTCAATTAAGATAGTTTGGACATAAAGAGTTAATTATTTTACAGGCCACATCTACTGTAGAAGTTGATACATCTGCTGTAGAAAAATTGTCCGTTACCAGAAAAGATTTTATGCATGCATTACAAAATGATGTCAAATCGGTAAGTGATCATTTTCACAGACACATTACCAAATATACATCAGAGCAAAATATTCATTGAGTTTTAGAATATTTTTTGAGAAAAATAAAACCTTGTAATATTTAAATAAAATGTATTTCCCTTTTGTACTATTGGAATTTAAAGGATGGAAATCCTACTTCCAGTTTGATTGACATTGAAATGTCAAATACTTTTGGAGCACAATACAAGGCATAATTCTATCTCTTAACCCATATAGTAATGTGTATGCTAATGTTCTTACTAAGATGCATATCTTTAATATGATTTGAATACACTTCAGGCATTTGGTAGTAGTAAAGAACAGATAGATGAGTTATTAATCAATGGGATATTATCGTGGGGTGAACCTGTTAAACGTGTTCTTGAAGATGGTGACTTGGTTGTAGCACAAGCAAAATCTAGTGATAGAACACCTTTAGTTTCTATGTTACTAGAAGGTATTCACAATTTTATTCAAATTACCATGTTGTTTTGTTTATTTTTTTCTGATTTGTTACCTACGATGTAATTTTACCATATTGTGTAAATGATGTCAATTAGTTGTAATATAACAATAAACCTAGCAGATCCATTCTTATTCACTATTCACTTTGGGGGTGGGGGAGGGTGAATAGCCAAATGGTTAGCATGTGCACGCTGTATCATAAGGTCTGTGATTGAGTCAACTGGCATTGTTTTAATTCCCCGGTTGTATGTGACAAGGAGTATGGTTGCCTGTCCAACCTCATGGGTTTTCTCCTGGTCCTCCGGTTTCCTCCCACGGCTAAAGACCCTTATGTGCAAGTGAATTATTGAAATAAAATTAAACCATGTGTTGATGTGTTAGTCCCAAATTGCGACCTAGTCTGTGTTTAGTGAATGTTAAACCCAATTTCTCTCTTTCCATACACATGGCTCTTCAAATCCCATAGTTGAGCACCAAATTTCAAGTAAGTTTTACATAAATCTGTTAAAGTTTTATAGCATGCTTGATACAACTTTTGTCGTTAATTTTGTGATGATATTCTTTTATAGGAACTCCTGGAGCTGGTAAAACTGCTTTAGCAGCTAAAATCGCAAGATTAGCAGATTTCCCGTTCACAAAACTTTGTTCTCCAAGCAATATGATTGGATTTACAGAATCAGCTAAATGTCAGGCAATTAAAAAGGTAGGTCTCACTGAACAGATCATAACTCTTGAATTAGGTTTAAAAAAATATGAATATAACATTTCTATGAATAAATAATCAATGACAAGTTGTGTTGAGTGGCAACTCATCTTAGAAACTGATAAAATCATAAAGCCTGTCATTGAATCAACTGGCATGGTTTCGAATACCTGGTTGTACGTGACAAGGAGTAGGGTAGCCTGTCCAACTCCGTGGATTTTCTCCAGGTCCTGCGGTTTGCTCTCACTGCTAAAGACTCTTACACCCAAGTGAATTGTTGAAATACAATTAAACCATATGTTAGTCCCAAAATGACCTAGTTTGTGTCAAGTGGACATTAAACCCCCTTTTTCTCCCTCTCTCTCATCTTAGAAACCACTGCAACCACACAACATCACATTAAGTTGCAAAGAATGCTGTTTTGAGTGATGTGTTAGTTTTAAATGAAAAATACAACCGTTACAGATTCTATATATTTTATGCATTCTTTAGTACATGATACAATAGTTTCAACAATGGACAACCCAAAATACAAATAATTTGATGATTTGTTTTCTTTCTAGATTTTTGATGATGCTTACAAGTCACCACTTAGTTGTATTATTATAGATGACATTGAGAGATTATTAGGTAAATTTATTTTGATAATTATAATAGTTTCTTAATACTCATTTACCCTTCAGTTAGGTTGTCCTTGGACATCACTGTATTGGTAAAAGAAAATATTTTGGGGATTTGATTGTACAATACTCTTACTTTAACGATGTTCAATTAGCTGATGTGTTAAATTTAAGAAACATCTGACATTCCATTGATCAGATTCAGAAGATATAAATTTCATTTTACAACACTTTAAAATAATTTACAATATTTTTGTAGTGCTCCTAAAACAATTTACAATATTTGATTGTGTCTTAAAAAGTATTTTGTAGTGCTTTTAAAGGAGTTTACAACATTTTATAGTGCTTTTAAAGGAATTTAACAGCACTACATATTATATATCATTTTAAATATGATATTCAAAATTCATCAAGTTTATTTTCTCAGCAAAAGTGCTAATACCTCTTTAATTAATTTGTGAATTCATTGTATCACCATGGTATGTATTTTATTTTGATGTATTTTACAGATTATGTACCAATTGGACCAAGATTCTCTAATTTAGTATTGCAAGCATTGTTAGTATTATTAAAGAAACCCCCACCATTGGTATGTATTGATTTTCTTTTAACGCATTTACATACATAAACTTATAGCAATTGTTAAAGGAATCATTCCAGACATATTTTAGTGAATAAAACTTATGTGCTAATCACTGTCTGCGAGCTTTCTTTTGTGTTGTATCCAAGGAGAAAGGATTTTATTTCACCATACAGTGTGCTTGCTATCAGAAAATGCGCCTCGACATCGACACTATGGCCTACTCTTACTTTGAATTCCAACTATTAAGGTTTATTTTACCTGCATGCCATAAAGTGCACGGGACCTTAGCTTTTCGTTACATCTGAATGACTATACACTGTCCTTGTCATGTCCCCCATCCTGTGGGCACTCTGGAAACTTCCAGGGAGCTTTTCTCAACCAACACCTGGACCTCCTGGCTTGTGAACCACTGCTCAAGATGTTATATGGCATAATAATTATAATTATAATCAGGAAACAATTACGATAAGCTTTTTTTTTGCATAGTATGTTTTTGTTTTCAGGGTCGTAAGTTATTAGTTATCGGAACTACAAGTCGTAAAGATGTCTTGATGGAGATGGAAATGTTGAGTGCTTTTAATACAGTCGTTCATGTGTCGAGTATTTCTACTAGCGAACAACTAATTACAATATTAGACAGTAGTGATGTCTTTACCAAAGCTGACATAGACAAATTACAAAGAAAAACAGCAGGAAAACGGTAAGTTTAGTTAGTCATCTGAATGATAAATAGTTTTACTGGAGTCTATGTATCACTTGTAATGTTTGATATCAAGTTGGGACATCTAAACATGTTTTGATATTAACAAAGTCTTTTGAAAACGATTTTGCCAAATTTCCTGTGTCGTAGAATTAGATTTATATGTGGATCTGGAGTAGACCAGTCACATTCTGCTTATCCTATAATAAAGTAATGTATTTAGACCAAGATGGAGTAGAGAACTAAGAATAGTGTGGCCCTTGTGCATATTAGAATCATGTTTGAAACTAGAATTTGTATGATATTTTAAACTGGGATTTTTGATAAAGAGTGAAGGTGTATCATTGTTTTGAGAAAAGATGTAAAATTATTCCTCATAAAAGCCGAAGTGGGTCAGTGAGTTTTCTATTACTATAAGTATCAAATCATTTAGAATTAGCTACAGTTTATAGCATTATCATTTTAAGCTGGTGAAATTAGTAATTATGAAAGATGAAAGATGATCATGGAATCTAGGAATTATTACTACAATTTGTTTGTATTTTTTATTTAATTTTATTTATTTCAGAATATTTATAGGAATAAAGAAATTACTGGTTATAGTAGAAATGGCCAGACAGGTAAGAATTCAAACCAAAAAAAGGAACTGTTAACGTTCAAATGAATTATAGAGTTACGACTGGAATCACTATTTAATACCTGAAATAAGTGCACAACAAAAAAACACCACAAGACAAACTTGCAGACACGACAGAGAAACTACATAGACACTGCAATCAATGAAAAGAAAAAGTATACCAAATCAATTGAATGGACCCATGGTCCATACTACCCTATTCCAGGACTTAACAATATAAGGGGGGTTGGGATGGCCTAGTGGTCTAGAGTGCCGCGCTTCGACCTCTAGCTGGCCGGTCACCTCTGGCTTGCGGCTGTGGTTTCGAGCCCTGGTGTGAGCATATGTGGCATGGAGGGCCGCCTTTTCAACCTCGTGGGTTTCCTTCGGGCACTCCGGTTTCCTCCCACTGCTAAAGACCCCTACGCGCAAGCGAATTATTGAAATAAAATTAAACCATATGTTAGTCCCGAAATGACCTAGTTTGTGTTGAGTGGGCGTTAAACCCCATTTCTCTCTCTCTCTTAACAATACAATTTCAACTGAATATGTCTAAATAAGGTTTCAATTGTATTGTGTTTGTTCCATCACTAATCAAGATAATTCATTAGATTAATAACCTAAATTCACTACTTTATTTTGACCGAACTGAAATGAAATAAAATAGGATTTAATGTCCTACTGTTCTGCTCCGAACTGGGCTAATGAAGACAGCCATATGCCAACAGTGTGCTATGAGGGAAATTTTGCCTGGACAGCCGCACTACGGCCTACTCTTATATCATGTTCCAACTGTTAAGGGATCTTTTACGTGCACGACAATATGTACACATGACCTTGGTTTTTCGTCCCACCTGGTTGACCTTAAAGTTGATACTGTTCAACTTTATACTTGATTTTTTTTCAGATGGATGAAGATCACAGAGCTGCTAAATTCCAGATGATTTTAGAAGATGAAGGAGCATTAGATATGTAATTTAAAAGATTACTAGAAATGTAAAAGCAAAATATAGTTCTAATTTATTATTAGTGTTTGTCGATTAAAGGCCCACATTATTTACATGACTTTTATTGCTTCAAATTCACATCAAAGGGACGAGTATAAATATTGATGAAAGGTAACCAATAAACTAATCAAAAATGCACAAGAAAACTAAAATTTCATAAATAATTATAATGAAAATATTGCCTTTTCTAGTGACTGGTGTTTCACAATCAACCAGTACCTTCTACTCATGGACCTAGAGGTGATGTTGCAAGTTTTTTTTGTCTAGATGAGTAACAGCTGACAGCTCAAGCTCTATTTAAGATTTGAGCGACCAGCAAAAATTATGGGTGGTAGGGATGGCCTCGTGGTCTAGTGTGACACACTTCAAGCTCTAGCTGACCGATATCCTTGCAGTCGTCGTTTCGATGCCTTGTGTGAGCGTATGTGGCCTGGAGATAGGGGTGCCTTCTCAAACCCGTGTGTTTACTCTGGGTACTCTGGTTTCCTACTGCAGGAAAGACGCTTGCGCTAAGATAATAAAAATGAAAATTTGATAACTTATCTGCAATATCACACTAGTTTGAAGCGGACGTTAAACACCACCAATATTACCAACAAGGACTGTTGCTGTAACCTGCCATCAAGTCAATGTACTATAAGCACACACATCCCAATTTATGCCTCTTCTCTAATATCCTCAGTTTACTGAAATCTTGAAACGTAATAAATCAGAACAAAATATATCAATAATTAAGATGATGTTATTGAAGGGTTTTTGTATCAACAGATCTGAGCATTTCTAGAATTTTTAAGAAACAGAGTAAAATAAAAAATAATCCTTTAAATTATTCTTTTTTCTTTGTTTTGCAATTAATTTTTTTTAGAAAAGACACAAGAGTACAATTATGGCACACTAATAACACACCTTATCTAAAAAAACCCATAACATTGAACATTTCACAGAACACCATACATGTGATGGTATAGACTATTTACCTTTGGGAGAGATTTCAAATCAAAATGTTGAGCCATTAAGCAATAACAGCTAAGTTTGCTTAATAGGGTTACTTAAGTCAAATAAGTCATTCCATTCTTCGTTTGTATGCATGACTTGATAATCTAAAAGATGACTTGCCTGTAGAATATGTCAACAAGTATCCAGACACTAACACAGCATGGTCAACCCCACATGTGAACTGTAAATTTATATTTAAGTATAATAGAGCTTCTCAGGGCTAGAATGAGGTATGTGGGAGTATTTCTCCACAAATAAAAACAGTTTTATTGAATAAAACATAATATCTGGAATTACTCCATTAAGGAAAATTGAGAATTCATTCTACCTCATGTATAACATCAGTCATACAAGGTTTGCATACTGTTCCAATACTCTTGTCTGTATATATATGCAATGTACATTCCTTTCCACATCTAAGGTTCCATCTGATTCATGTTTGGTTTTTATGTTGTACTGCAGTATCATGTGACATATTTTCTTCAGATCAAATGAAATTATTCACCAATCAAATTGTCTGTATTGGTATGCAGTGCTTGATATTGTGATGAATTGTAAGAATTTTAAAACACATTTCTGTCTTAAAAGTTGATCTGCTAGGTTTATGGACACAGTTCTAAAAAAAGGGGTTTAAATTATTATAAAATTGTAATCTAATTGTATTTAGATTCATTTGAGCTTGTGTTGGATTGTTCATTATTTGAATCTGGATTCCTAAAAACAAACAAACTTGTCCTTTCTTATCAATCCCTTAAACTTCACCAAAATTTCCTGAAATCAGTTATGTACTACTTAAAACAACTTTATTTCTGTGTCTACACGGAAAAGAACTGAATATTTTGCCAGGGCATTACTGAACAAGATAGTTCACATACAATCAGGAATGGCGACAGGCTAATCTGATATCAGATTGTTTGGGTTTTTTTCAGTTGGGTAAGAGAATTAAAGATGCGTTTAGTCACATAGCACTGTGTCTTAATGAATGCATAGGGTTCCCATACGTATAATTAAACAAAAGTATTACACAAAAGTATATAGTTCAACAGAAAAACATTGCAATAAAAGTCTACAGAAAAATAAAAAGTTTCCAAACCGTGTGGTTATTAATTAAGACATACATAGAATTTAATTATTATTGAAATAATAGTCCACAGAGAAATAAAAAGTTTCAAAGTCGTGTGGTTATTAATTAAGACATAGAATTAGATTTAAAAATCAGTTCTGTCTCTAGGTATATACGTATATCACTATTATATATAAATGTATGTATATGTAAATTAGATTTAATTGGTGCAATATGTATATGATGCATTTTTCATTACATCTCATTATTATTATTATTCACTAAAACATCATGAATGTTATAGACGTGTGTTATTACACGTGTGTTTGTGATATCTTGTTGATTTTGTTAGCATCACTTAAGAGTATTTTATGTGCTATTATGATGATTATAGGAGACGTTATACCCTTATAATGTCTTTGTTGATGCTTTGTTTTGAGGTGATGTATACTACAATTACTATTTTCTTCAAAATATTACGTATATATATGTTATCTATTATAGTTCTACAAACCATGTACATGGACATCTAAATGTTCTAAATTAATGTATAAAATATTTATTTGCTCTTTTTGCGTGTTGTCTATTTAACGACTAGTAGACATGGACGTGCTCATCAGCATTCAATGTATTGTTAGTATAAAGTTATGATATCTATCGTTTTTTTAGAAAAATTATAGGCACGTCTATTCAAGTTTAGACTTAGTTAAAGAACTTGTTGGTAACCGAAGCTTATACATATTTTCCTACGTGCAAACTCTGTGATTCCATGATATATTTGAACTAAAACATATTGTCTATCAAAAGTTTGCTCCGAATCCCTCTCAAACCATTTTAATCCAAGGAGCTACACTCTAAAGCGGTAAAAGCCATTCGATGAATAGATACTTATAAAGTGCTTCTTCTTAAGCAGATAACCCGACAGTTTGTTATTCCTTTACATTTTTCCCCATGGATGTTTTCAAGGACGCCAGTATTTTCCTATACGTAATACCAAATGCCTAGTTCGGACGTTGTCCGTTGACAGAATACGTTTCTATATAGCTGCAACGTGAAAATACCGTTGTTCTAAGGCTATTTTTGAATTTCTGCGTGATTATTTTTCGCCAAAGTATAATTTTGCGATTACAGAAGGATGCGCTCTGCGCATGTTGAATCTGGTAAAGGTTGATCAAATCAAACGTATTTTAGGACATCGTCCTATAAGAGACCGTTCCTAAACGAATTACTAAATGTCACACTTTTATTGGAAAGTACTACCCGTTAAATACGCGGAAAGTAATAATATGTCACCCAGATAGATACTAAACAGGGATATGTTTCTTTCCTATGGAAAAGAAGTTTTAATTGTGCTTCTGTCCTTAATATCTGACAATCCCTAGTTCTGATTCCACTACGGACGTAATGAACGCAGCCTTTAATTTATTGCTACGTTTGAACTGAGGCATAAAGTTTTTATAAGTATAAAGTTGATCCCAGTAGCTGTTTTCTACATGTAACTATTGTTAGAATATAGAAATAGGTAGACAACGTCCTTTAAAGTCTTTTTTTTTAAATCCCACACTTATTAATTGATGTGACTGAACATATATACAGTGTTGTTTTTTGTCTTTGTTATTTGATTTCCCGTTTGATATTTTATCATTTAGAAGTTATAAAGTATGGGACCAGAGTAACAGGTCATAATATTATCATTCACTTTTTATTGACTAAATCAAGCCGACGAGCTGTAGGGCATTGAAAAATATTGACCTTCATTGTAAACAATATGTATTAAAAATTTAAATTATTGTTGTTCTTTTCTGTATATGGGGGGAGGGGCATACGGCCAGGGACGTGATGATAGTGAGTTTGCAAACACAAATTCACATGTGCCACTTGATTATTTGTGCCACTCTTATTTTTTGCGCAACTAGGCATGTTTTTTTAAAATTTGTTTCGCAAAGAATCCTGCTCTTCATAAAACCTGTCATTTGCTTATGAAGCAAACTAACAACAAAAATCCAACAGTGTTAAACTACACTATTGTAATAGGATACTTCCTCAAAAATGATCCTTCGATTAGACCACTATCAAAATTTTAGTCATGAGCGTGGAGAGCGCCCCCCCCCCCCCCGCTACATTTTTGTGCCACTTAGCCCTCACCACGTCCATTCACACGGTAGCACTAAACAGGAGGTCCTGGGTTTGATTTCGGTGTTAGAACTCTTGATTTTCCCTTCTGTGTAGTCTCGCAGTGTTAGTCCTCGCGATTTTCCATCCTGATTTCCCTTCTACATAGTCCGGTAGCCAAATCCAATTTTCGAATGAACCTGGAAATTATATACAAAGTTATTTTTATGATTGATTTAAGTAGCCAAGGCTGTCCTCTCTCATAATCTGTCAGGTGAACCGCGGTCACCCTTGAGCGTTTTGAGAAATTCCAAGACGGCCGCCACATCAAATAATCCCAGTATTTATTCTAGGATGATAATTTTGATGTCTAACCGTACGTTTCATTTATTATGTTGTGGGGGTGATTAGGCGATAGTAAAATCAAACATAACATACTCGTTAGCGGTGGTTGGGGCGATTATTTCACCGAACCAAACTATATTTAGAGAAAAACTATATATATCTGGACACGGGAGCGGATTAGTAATATGATAACACCACATATATCCCTATAGGGGCTTCCGGGGTCACATGGATCGGCCCTGAAAAGGGGAACACAAGCTGTCTGTTTATCATTTAAAAACATAATCTCCACAAAACTAGGCAATATCCAGTTTAATCCTTAAGTCGTGTTTCTTGCTCCAATCTGTGCCACACAAGCGCAAAATATTGTATATCCTAAGCCATCTCAAGCTAGTGCAGCTAAGAGTCCACGTACTACTTGATCTGTCACCCTTGTATCCACGTCTGATGAGCCACATGGCAGACTCCGGAGCAAGTTGGACGGTCGTAATGTTCTCAGTTGCGTATCCTCCCAGCAATACTGTTCGAGATCAAGTTCCGGTATATTCCGATCTTCCAGTGAACCTCACACAATAGCTTGGTGATGAGCTCATTTTATGTTCTCTGCAAATAAACAATTCGTTGAGCAAGATTTCATTGTTTGGGTGGGGAATAATGGCGAAAAATTTTAAGTTATAGATGTCCACACCTTCCAGTGTGTCCCAGACATAGATTTCTAGAACTCTGTCCATAACAAGTGGGCATCAATACAGTGGCCCGTTAACTGTGTATTCAATGATTCTATTGGAGTCTCTATTATTCCGAGCTCTTGCAAATCAATGACTAAAACACAGTAGGGGTATATGCATCCAAACTGGATATGTATCAACATCCTACCACCTATACCCTGTAGTCTAGCTCCAACGAATGATGCATTTGTAAAGAACGAAAGATGTCACCGCAAAGTTATTGAGTGGCGTTCACTGGAATATCGGAATCCGCCGAAACTTGATCCGGAACTGTATTGCTGGGAGAAGGACACTAAATTGAAAACATCATAACCGGTAAACTTGCTCTTGAGTCTGCCTTGTGTCTCATCAGATGTGGACACAAGATTGACAGCTCATGTAGTACGTGTGCGTGTAGCTACACCGGGGATAGCTTAGAATATACAATATTTTGCTCACAGGTTGCAGCCAGAAACACGACTAAAGGATTAATCTGGATATTGCCTGTGTTCCTGTTTTACGGTAGAATTTGCTTTTTTAAATGTTCAACTGTCAGCTTGTGTCTCCCTTTTCAGGACCGACCCATGTGGCCCTTGAGCCCCTGCATTGGGTGATATGTGGTGTTATCCTATCGCTCATGCGCTCCTGTGTCAAGAAATATACTGTTTGCCTCTGGATTTAGTTTGATTCGGTGAAATAATCGCCCCAACCGCCGCTAACGAGTTAAAGAACCATATTATTGTCTGGCATGTTTGATTTTACTATCATCTAATCACCCCCACAACATAATAAATGATTTCAGTGTACAGTAGAATCTGTATTAAGCAGCCACTCAAGGGAAATCCCATGAGTGGCCTCTTAATGGGAGTGGCCTCTTAATAGGAAAAAGAAAAGATAACTCTTAAAATAGAAAAAGAAAAGATAACTCTTAAAATAGAAAAAGAAAAGATAACTCTTAAATAAGGTAACTGTGTCAGGTAGTTTATTAATAACAAACAATGTGTATATCTTAATAAAAAACAATATGTATATCTCAACAACAAACAAACATTAAACAAAAAAGTCATTAATTTTTGGCTGCTTGGCACATTTTGATTTTGTAATAATTAATTTTGATGTTATGTCTCTAACATTCATGACAGCATCCAAAAGTTCGAAATTACTCTCTTTTTCAGCTAGTGTTTTTATTTGATTACAATAGTTTAAGGCTGTTTCTATATTACAACATTTTTCACTTTGTTCTTTTAATTCTTCATCTTTTTCACTTTCGTTATCAATATCATCATTTCTTTCTCCTCCTATCTCTTCGGCTAATGGATCTTTAGCTGATTTTGACCAGTCAATTTCAGACACATTGTCACAAGTTGCCAACTCACCATCTATTGTTGATAACGAAACAAAATCTTTGTCAAAAACTTGTTTTGACATCCGTAATAGCGAAAGGGTTAAGTTGAATTCGTCGTCTTCGTCATTTTCATCAACTATGTCGAGTTCAAAGCCACACCGTTTAAAACACTTTGTTATGGTTATATCTAAAACACTTTTTCACGAAGCACTAATCCAATATATCACTGTAAGAATATCCAAGCTTTTCAATATCTCGGTGTTGGTGGAGGTCGCGTCTTTCTCCATTTGCATAATCACGTGTTCCAGTTGTCTCTTCCGATAATGTTTTTTAAACGTTTCTATTATTCCTTGATCCATAGGCTGCGACTTTGACGTGGTGTTGGCTGGAAAAAACCGGAGCTTAACATTTGACAGTTCTAAATGCGGATGCGATGGCGCATTATCCAAAAACAAAAGAATGTTTCTTTTCTCTCGTCACAGCTGCTTATTAACTGTCTGCAGCCATTCTTCGAAAATAGCCGCAGTCATCCAGGCCTTCTTATTACTTCGATACATTACGGGAAGCTTATCGACGTCCTTAACCTTGCTAAAGCATCGAGGTTTTTTCGATCGTCCTAACACTAAGTGTTTCAGCTTTTCTCCTGTCAAACTGGCACACAATGCAATGGAAAGTCTTTCCTTTGACCGCTTTCCTCCGGCACAGTCGTCCCCCTTAACATGAAAAGTTTTCCGCGACCCGTCTTTGTAAAATAATCCTGTTTCGTCCATGTTAAAAATGTCTTTCGGTAAAAACCCACTGCACAAATGCGGAACTTTTGACTTGAAATCGTCTACGACACCCATATCCACATCTGCCCGCTCACCGCTCATACAGCGGTTAATTATACCTTTGTTATTTAATCCTGCCCAAGCCACAATAGTCAGTATAAAATTATCACCCCACACAAACCTTTCATTTATTGATTCAAAATGTCTAAAGTACGGAAAGTTTTAACGGTCGAGGAACGAGTAAAGGTCATTAACCTCTCAGAGCAAGGTCAAAGCGGTAGGCAAATAGCAGAGTCGATAGGTGTTGGCAGAACGCAGATACAGAATATTTTGAAGAGAAAGGCGGAAGTGTTAGAAGAATATCAGGTCTGTGCCCCGGATAGAAAGCGTGTAAAACGTGTGACGGGGAGCGAAGACGTAAACACTCTTGTTTGGGAATTTTTTAAAGACTGTCGGCAACGAAATGCCCCAGTGAACGGGCCTCTTCTACAAACAAAGGCATTGCAATTTGCCGAGAATTTAGAATTAGAAAACTTTAAAGCTTCAAACGGATGGTTGCGATCATTTCTTTCCCGACATAATATTGTTTTCGGCTGTATGAGCGGTGAGCGGGCAGATGTGGATATGGGTGTCGTAGACGATTTCAAGTCAAAAGTTCCGCATTTGTGCAGCGGGTTTTTACCGAAAGATATTTTTAACATGGACGAAACAGGATTATTTTACAAAGACGGGTCGCGGAAAACTGTTCATGTTAAGGGGGACGACTGTGCCGGAGGAAAGCGGTCAACGGAAAGACTTTCCATTGCATTGTGTGCCAGTTTGACAGGAGAAAAGCTGAAACCCTTAGTGTTAGGACGATTGAAAAAACCTCGATGCTTTAGCAAGGTTAAGGACGTCGATAAGCTTCCCGTAATGTATCGAAGTAATAAGAAGGCCTGGATGACTGCGGCTATTTTCGAAGAATGGCTGCAGACAGTTAATAAGCAGATGCGACGAGTGAAAAAAAAACATTCTTTTGTTTTTGGATAATGCGCCATCGCATCCGCATTTAGAACTGCCAAATGTTAAGCTCCAGTTTTTTCCAGCCAACACCACGTCAAAGTCCCAGCCTATGGATCAAGGAATAATAGAAACGTTTAAAAAACATTATCGGAAGAGACAACTGGAACACGTGATTATGCAAATGGAGAAAGACGCGACCTCCACCAACACCGAGATATTGAAAAGCTTGGATATTCTTACAGTGATATATTGGATTAGTGCTTCGTGAAAAAGTGTTTTAGATACAACCATAACAAAGTGTTTTAAACGGTGTGGCTTTGAACTCGACATAGTTGATGAAAATGACGAAGACGACGAATTCAACTTAACCCTTTCGCTATTACGGATGTCAAAACAAGTTTTTGACAAAGATTTTGTTTCGTTACCAACAATAGATGGTGAGTTGGCAACTTGTGACAATGTGTCTGAAATTGACTGGTCAAAATCAGCTAAAGATCTATTAGCCGAAGAGATAGGAGGAGAAAGAAATGATGATATTGATAACGAAAGTGAAGAAGATGAAGAATTAAAAGAACAAAGTGAAAAATGTTGTAATATAGAAACAGCCTTAAACTATTGTGACCAAATAAAAACACTAGCTGAAAAAGAGAGTAATTTCGAACTTTTGGATGCTGTCATGAATGTTAGAGACATTCACATAACATCAAAATTAATTATTACAAAATCAAAATGTGCCAAGCAGCCAAAAATTAATGACTTTTTTGTTTAATGTTTGTTTGTTGTTGAGATATACATATTGTTTTTTATTAAGATATACACATTGTTTGTTATTAATAAACTACCTGACACAGTTACCTTATTTAAGAGTTATCTTTTCTTTTTCTATTTTAAGAGTTATCTTTTCTTTGTCCTATTAAGAGGCCACTCCCATTAAGAGGCCACTCATGGGATTTCCCTTGAGTGGCTGCTTAATACAGATTCTACTGTATATGATTTCCAGGTTTAGTCATAGTTCTGCCGGACTAACATGTATGTAGGCTCGCATCGACAATTGTCATTACCTTGACTAAGAATGATGTTGAGAATTTAGACTTAGGAGCGATAAGCAATTTGATTGATCACTTTGGAACAACTCTGCTTTTAATTGAGGTAGAATATTCATCAGTTGAATGTCTTGACTGAATGAAAGATTAACATTTGGAGCTAAAGCTAAGCAATTTCATTGGTCGATGCTTTGGGACAAGATAACCTTGATTCTATTTGTAAGAGTGATGAAACTTACAGTACAGGTTTATTGCTCGATACTTTTGAAAAAAAAATGTGCGATTAATTAATATGTGTCATCTATTTATTCTGGGATTTCGACAGGGGACTGTTGGTTTGTTTTCGTAAATGGATACGCCTACCTAGTTAAAGGTATTAATATCTTGCAATGTAGTCATATTCTGTCACTTCGGGCTTCCCAAGCTGGGTCCCACATTTTCTACAACCGACACTGTATAGAAGTTCGGAGACAGAGCCTTTAACTTAAAATAGCATTATGCAAGAGCGAAATTGACATTAATCAACTTATCCAGACCATAATAAACACTCTATGTCTGGGCTAGCCTTTGATGTTGGCGGATTAAACTCCTATATGCCGCTTGATAATTATCCACTTGATAATTAAATCAAGTGGATAATCGAGACTATGCTGTTTATATTAATGATTTTAGTAGTGATGACAGAGACTGGGTGAATATTGCACTAGCTTCGTTTTCGGCTAATAGTGGATCAGTTTGACTGAAATTTTCAGCAAATGACCTTTACACTATCTAGTGTTTAACTATTATAGTGAGAACTGCCATCTCTTTATCTTATCTCCCATAATGTATCTTTAAGATCGATGCGCGACTTTGAATATGGATAAAACTTGCTCCAATCGATGGGCTAATCTAAATTTAAAAATATAAACTATGTGTAGGGTATTTACCTCACACAAGACCCGTAGATAACGGCAATATATAGAAACGCGCGCAAAGAAATTTTATGTAAAATATGTTGCTAAAAGGTTATTATATGTTAAGATAAGTTTTTTAACAATGTGGTTATTTGATTTATTAATTGATTTTAAATATTATTTTTTGATAAAGCATAGATTTTTATTTGTGGTTTCCCTGTTCTTTACTGTGTTATAATTCAAACAAGATTTTTAGTAAAACGAAAAATAACAACAAAGTTATTTGATTTATTAATTACTTTTAAACAATATTTTGTGATAAAGTATAGATTTTTATTTGTGGTTTCCCTATTCTAAAACCACATTTCCTTTTAAAGCTGATCTATTTCTATGTCAAGTTCATTATTGTACTTGCAGCTGTGGAAATTATACTTATTTTAACAAGCTGACTAAAAAAGTCTTTCAAAGTGTATTACGTTGTTATGATTTAATTTAAAATAAAATGTAACACGGTGTTTTTTGTGAAACGTTCATTTAGATATTAATTGTAATTATTTATCGTTTGAAAATTAACAGATATGGAGATTTTACTCTAGTGCTATTCTCTATTTGAAAAATATTGTCTATTACTCCCCACCCCCACCCCCAATATTTACCAAGATTAACAAAAGACCTAACAAATTGTGATGTTCATTATAAAGAATCTCAAAATAGTTCTCAACCTTTCTTCCGCTAATTCTTCCTTGAAATTTACCAATGGTGAACAATATTCCAACTTCTTCACAATAAATCTGACCTACCTATTGCACACAACAGTGGTTATTGGCACAGCAGACTACATACACATTAAAAAACCCCAGCGATAACCGCCTCACTCGATACAATAATATATTAACAACTTACCAGAAAGCGACTATATGATTAAATTAGCTTAGTTATCTGGAGATCGTGGTTGGAGATTCAGGCTAAATAAATTGCGAGAAGGCCATCGAAACAGGACTTGAAAACCAATTACTCTCAAGGCAAACATCGTGCACGACACCCATCACTTTACTTTCTACTTTGTATCCTACAACCCATTCCTGCGGAATTTTTTAATTGCTTTTTTTAAATGAGATCTTGGCGTTACCTGTACATATATTCTCTAAAATATATTGAACAATAGGCACGGGTTTCTTACTTTAACAGGTAATGTATTGCGATACGTTTGGGAAGAATTATAATGATTTAGCTAAAGCCTTTTGTTTTAGTGCCTAGGTATTTACGAATATCACCACATCCAAAACCAAAATCAAAATGCGGAGGGGCCCTAAGACTTCATCCTTTTGGGTTTCAAAAATTCAACAGTTTGTTTTCTCAGTGTAATTTACACCCCAAGAACCCATATAAAGTGGTCTGAAATACCAGTCAGTGTGGTGTTGATGAATAAACAGACTTAATGACCTGAATTAAGAATTAAGTAATTACAGTTTTGTTTATATGGTAGAGAGGTGATGACGATATTAACCAATGGATGAGAAATGTAGACCATGATATCAACGTGTCATCATCTGGATGGTAAAAAATTAATCAACTAAATCGTCTATTCTGCCCCCAATATCCGTGGGAAATGATAACAAAATAACGAGGTATATTAACATTTTATTGATTTTAGACCATTCTTTCGTTGCTGTCGTATTCTGATATTGTTTACATTCACATAATAGTAAGGATTGATAACACCTACGAATTTTCTGGTCGAATTAACTGAATGGTGCTTTGGCATGGACTGAAGTTGTTTTCACCAATCACTGTAGCTAAAGTTTGAAACAGATTATGGAATTTATTAGGAAGAGGGTCGTATGTTGGATTTTAAGAGTGGGGATGCAGCAGAGTGGTGGGCGCCAAAGCCTCCACGTAAGTGATGTAAGAAAGTTTGGATCAAGGCAAACGAACCCATTGGCGTGTGGGCGCCCTTAAAACCGATCAGCTGATCAGTACCCTTGGAGCATCACTGTGTGATCATAATCAAGTGTATTTTTTTATAATAGAAAGATTATTATTTTTATTTATTCATTTTTTTTTTTTTTGATGGGGGCGCCATTTCTTGGGCGCATTACTTTTCTGGGGGTGCAAAGTACCCCCTGCACCCCCGCTAGGTACGGCCCTGATTAGGAACAAGTCAGATCTTTGTGTATTGTACACATCACCAACACACCACTTCCTTTATTTTGAAACAGACGTGTAGAATGGTTACACTTGCAGTGCGAGGTAGGAAAATTAGGCTGTCAGAGGTTCTACATAACCATTAAATAAAATGTGGTTTAAGGTTCTGGACTGACTTTGGCAGGCATATGTCATACAGTGCTCTGTGAGGGCAATTTTCCCTGGACAGCGGCGCTACGACCTACGCCAATATGTTCACGGGACCTTTGTTTTTGGTCCCATCCAAACGACTACACAGCTGTCCTTGTCAGTCCCCACCCCCGTCCTACACCACAGACTCTTCATAGTTGTACTTGGTTTTACCATTCGTATTACTAGACATAGGCGGGGTCGATGACAGTTAAGGTAGAATTATCTGGTAGAAAGTCCAATGCTAAAACCTAAACAAAGGGGAGATTTAATGTCTGCTTGTCGGTTGTACATGTACCCTTCTTTCATATGTTACTTTTTAAGTTGCGCCATTTTACCACGTAAGCTAATTCATACACGTGGTGGATCAATGAGTACGCCTCGGATCGGTGATCTGGAAGTCTCGTTTTCGATGGCCGGGAGAGTTCATCGGTATTTTCGGGCGCTTAGTCGTTCGGATAGGACGAAAATCCCACGTCTCGTGTACACGTTGACATGCAAGAACATCCACTTTCGAATGCAAGTTTGGATTAAAACCTTTCAATAACTTTCGCTAATGATCCTATCCATTTTTTTAATTGAATGACATATATTGCATGCGCAATACTAATATTGTGTAGGCAAGATGTCAAACCTCACTCTTTTGCGGCAAGTTGTCAAAACGGTCAAAATATTGTAATCATTCCTAGAGACAAGTGTTAAGTTTAAAATCTCTTGACCAACAACAATACTAGTTAATTTAACACCAGTTAATATCTTAACCCAATAAAACGGCCACGACTGGATCAGCCCAGATGAAAACTGACCACTAATTACTACTGGATTTTGTTGTTTGATAAACAAGATTACAACAAGTCGTGGGCGAACCAGTCGCTCTGTATTTAAAACAAATATACCATGATTGGTTTAGAGAACCAGATTAGCACTGGTATGATTGACCTTTCACACCTTCCATAATTTGAAGAAGGGACATCTTCTACAAATATTACAATAACGCCGGGAACAGATAAAATGGCGTTAAAACATTATGTGCTGTTTAACGCGTAGTGATCACAATAATAACCAACATATTTTCAACTTTTTAGAATTTCGGAAACATGCAACAGTAATTAGTAGGTAGTCAAATGTGTGTCAACTACGGGTAAGAGAGGTCAGTGGTGAATTCAGTTATTGAAAAAGAAGAAACAACAATTTGAAATACGATTCTCGGATTAACCCGAATCCTTATAATAAGAAATGAAATAGGGATTAACGTCCCACACGCTTCATTAACCCGGCTAATAAAGGCGTACATATCTATTAATTAGGGAATATATTTAAAATGTCAAATACGATTAAATCAAATACAACGTTTCGATAAATACATGCACTTCTTCTGGGAAAACTAATCCGAAGACATAGCACGAATCGCTAGTAAAACAATAATCCATGATAATCGAATATAGTAATAAAACTATACCGTATCGATATTTTGTTTGATATTTCCTCCAGAAGTTTGAAATAATATTATTAACTTATAGCAACGTTTTGTTCTGTTGTAATGCCCAAATTATGATTGGTCGACTCTTAAACTTTGATTGGTCTATCCCAGGTCTATATATTAATCCAGCCACAACAACCTTCACAAAATCGTATGAAGGGCTTTGATAACCTAGCATTTGTGGATACAAATTAAAGCATAAATGAAATGCTGTATTATGATAAATGGTGGAGATTTCTAATTGATAGGAAGGGTCATTGGGGTTTCAGGGGAAATATGTACAAATCATCTGCTAAAGCAAATAAACGCCAAATTTAATCGGCAGTAAGCCCTATAAATCTGATCACAGCCAAAAATAATTTAAATATACAATGCACCTGTGCGTACTAAAATATACAAACATTTGCATTTACATAATTTCATTTTTACAAACTTAGAATTCTAAAAGTATTTAAAGCGAGAATTTCATATTTTCTAAGAAAGTCAAAATATAATTATTTATATGTCTTTTGATCAATAGGTTGTCAACTATTATACGATCACGGTCAGTATTTCCCACACTTAAAAAATCATTCACACTGGAAATAACAACACAATTACCTCTCTTGTTTTTCTCCCCCCCCCCCCCGCAGTAGCTATCTTCAAACGTGTTAATTTGATGTTTAAAATGATATTTTTGCCATTTTCTCAACTGGCAATAGTGAATTATAAGATTAATAGGATTGTTATTTGACAGGGCAGGACTGTTTCTGAATACCATCTATTTAAAGGCTTTATTTCAATACATTTTAAAAATATAACTCAAAAATATGAATATCTCGCTTTTATTAAACTATTACATTTGAAGTCAGATTTATGTACGGACCCACGAAATTCTAAAGAAATGAAATTAGGTTGACGTTTTGAGATACGAATATGTACTTCGACCCGATTGTATCACACGAAGTAGATAACAGCCGCCTGTCCAATGCAAATACTTGTTTTATTAGCGAACATGTTTCAAATGTAACGTGAGGTGTGGTTGGTTGGACATCAGTGCTTCCTCTGTAAGCATTGACCTCTGTTGGTGCGGTGATCCCTCCTGTTGTTTCACCAGGTGCGGGAAGCCAAACATTTGAATTAAGAAAAAACCTACAAATTAACACATTTTACGGCAATAGCATGAAAGTAATTCTCGAGTTAGTTTGGTCGTTGTTGAGAAATGGGCCCAGAAATACTTTAAGCACTGGTTACAAAAAGCAAAGGTTACAAAAATAACAACATCAAAAACGATTCAAATCTACCAATTCATCTTCAGTTATGGCTAATTAAAGCTTACAATATTTTAAAATGGTTTTACGACGCCATCTGTATGCATATGTGACGTTATTTGTTCATTTATCTCGCTAAATTTGGGTAAAATTCAGTTTTTAATGAATCATAAAATTAGTTCAGTATTATCGGGGAAAAATGTATTTTTATGCAAAGATGTTTCTTTGGTACGTAGATTAAATGGAACTTGCAAGAGTGATGCAGTTGACCTCGTGCTAAAACAGGAATTCAGTACAAATTCTTACTTTGGCAGTCTTTGAACTGACACATCGCGTTCACATGGTAAACAACAAAATAATCAATTTGGCTGTTTGAGATCTCAATGAACGAATTCAAAATCGGTATACAATAACATAGGAATATGATGATATGATGATTAACCTTTAGCAGAATATAATTTTGAAGAATTTCCCAGAGACGGCGTAATCCATGTGCAAGTAAATAGTTAGAAACAACGGTTAATTGTTATTTCCGTTACTGTTAATGTAAATTTTTAAAATTATAATCCCATGGAGGATTATCACTTGCTTCTTAAATATCTATTGTTTACATTATTCAATAACCCATACCACTTGTGAAATGTATAAGAATACGAACACACTTCAACACACGTCAGATCATTGTTTTGGACTTATGACAAAGAATTCGAAAACAAGTCCAATAGACTCACACGAATGACTCGTTTGTTATATTTGCCGTATGTTTTCGATATTACTCATCCATTTTGGACTTTCAACATGGTCTTTTATTTCTTTTTCTAAAAATTATACAAATATCTCGGGTTTTTTTTCAGGGTAGCCATGGCTAATATCTTAGTTTCTCTAGACAATTCAAGGTCAATTGTGTGAACGTTTGCATTACATGTGTTTTATTTTTTTTCAATTCATTCCATTACTTAAGAGTTGCATTTTTGGGGATCCCGTAAAAAATCTACTATAATTCCAGACCCGAAGCGTTTTGTAACCGAGATTCTAATTAAATCTTTGCTAGCTCCTGTACTATTGTAACATTGCGTTTATTTTTTAGAGAGTGAAGATATTTTGGAACATTATTTCCATTCTGGCAACTTCTTTCCATTGTCGATCCACTTTCGACGCTTACGTTGCAGTACACGACCCAAAACATCTACACGGTGTGGGAGGACAGTCACACGGTCCATTATGCTGCTGTGTGGTTCTCTTTGTGTTTGACATCAGCTAATAAACGGACCCCCGAGATCACAATTCTCACTGAATTAAATTCGCCACAAATAAATAAGCCTTGCCCGAAATATTTTTAGGTTAGGGGGAGAGTTTGGGATTAACGTATCCTTATTAAACAGTTGAACAAAATGTAAGTCAACTGATTTGCATGAACTTGGAACTCCGGTTTGTAGGTCGATCAAATAGAGTGTTTATTGTAACGTTTTAATGTTGGAACAATCTATTTATACTTCCCGTGCCATAATATACTCCTAAATTGGAAAGTAAGCGAGCGAGAGCCTGAGCCAGAGAGAGAAGAGTGGTGGTGGACCGAAAGCTTTCACTTCACACTTCTAGGTCATTTAAGATTTCCTTAACTTGCATGTTCGCAGGGATCTATAGTAAAACGAAGAACTCACACAACACAAGGTTAGATAAAAGAATCGCGACGTCTTTGACGGCATATATTGGTGGCGGATCTGTGATCCCTTGTGGAACGCCTTTGACAATTTGGTTATCTACTCCTCCTAAAATTATAAGTAAACTGCCTTTGAATAAATTGTTTAAAAAATAATAAACAAAAACCTTGTCCGCGAAATCACCCAAGGTGGGAGCAAATTAAAACCCTACAAACGAACGACCAGACCATTAAATACTATTGTTCCTAAGACTAACTGAGCATGCTTCTTGTAACCGTCAGAAACAAGCGCCATGGATGCCATTATAGAGTGACACATTTACAGTAAAATAAAAAAAAACTAAACAAAAGAAAACCATAATGTAACTAATTTATAATTAGTAGGAGGGGGTGGGTTATGATAGAAGTTTGAAATGAGTAGAAACCATTGTTAACTCTGAGTAGACATAACTGAATCCTTGATTTGTTTAATCATTTTTTTAAAATATAATATGTTTTGTATTGTTTCTGCGGGTGCTCCCCAGTCTCCCTTTTCTATTTTCAGAGGCCCCGATTCATATTTTTTTTTATACAAACGGTAATTTTGATTATTTGTGGCCAGGGTGTACACGTATTTTACCCTTAATCTGAACTGTAAAACCGTTTTGCTAGCCTATTGTATGGCTATGGATATTTCTGCGGTCATCAAGAGGGTTTTATTATTCTAAACTCCAAACAAACCGTCAATGAAATGTTGCATATTTTGAAAAGTAGCAATCAAATTGCCATTTAATATGAATAATGTACGATACGTGCATGTAAAGAATGGAATCAGTGCGAACATTTGAATATACGCATTCCCTATCCCTTTGAGTCCGCTTCGACGTCACCATTTAGAAAACCTGGAAGTAATTTCAGATAATAAGAAGCAAAGGGCACGTTCCGAATACAAGTGTAAATATAACTGCCCATCTGAAAACACACTTATTCGTGGGGTCACTTTATTTTATGTATTGTAATAATAGTTTCTGTGTTAACGAAATCCATTAAGTTTAAGTTGATGTCAATGAATACGTTTGCATTCGAAAAAGAATACGCCTCGGGTATTCTCACAACTTATCAGTTAGTTGTTACTTATATACAATTAATAAACTTTGTCATCGGATTGTATTTCAAACGAACTTTTGTTGTGGTTTTTTTTTTTTGGGGGGGGGGGGGAATAAACATTTATAGTCTTCTGTGATCGCCGTACACGTTCTGTCGATCTTAAATGGGGGACAGGCAGACGCCCTGGATTATTTGCCTCAAACAACAAAGAGGTTCCCTACCCACAAGTCCTCTCGCCGCGAGGGTACTAAAGATAGGAGTTTGTTTTCGACTAAAGAATTTAACTTGTTTCGTATACACTTCGATAGACAGAGCGAGACACTTGCTATATCTATAAAACCTCTTGCAGCTAAATTCTTCCGGAGTATTTTAATCTAGTCATAATCTCTTGGTCAACTTTAGTACTAGTGCAATATCGACATAAAAAAAATCCCACGTATACACATGTCTTGGGTTGCATTTGTGGTTATAACGTCAAAGATAAAGTTAATCTCATTGGAGAATAGAAATGAATTTGATATTTCGCTTAACATGATTGGTCTCGTCCAGTTATGCATATAATTGTGTATCCAAGGCGCTAATTGGTGGTAATGGGGGATGACCAAATCCTTCACGTCATAAATACGATTATTTAAAGGAAGGTAAAACAAACAAACATAGTAGTATATATAGTATCGCGTGGTGGATGCTCTATAAATTTCTATAACCAGAAGATCTCAATCAGATGGGAGAAACTATCGAGTGATGTGAAACCAGTAGACGCCTATGTTTATTTATTACGCCAATCTCTCTTCTCTTTACTTGGCATGGACTATCTCGCCTTTTAATCACGTGCAAATAATCAACATCCAACTTGGCTACCGAGTCTTTTTCGCACTACACGAGATACAAAGTGTTCTGGCAAAAATATTCGCTTAGTCGCAGTTACTCAGGAGATTTCGCCAGGATCAAACCAACTTATCATCACTTGTGATAAAGCGATAATAATTGCATAAGATTAGAAAATTTAAACGGTGTTTAATTGGTAACTTAAGACAAATTATCAATAGTTTTTGTTATTAAGTAAGAAAAGAAATTGTAGACACCCTACAATAGGCAGCATTTAATTATCTACATGCGGAAATATTAAGATAACGCATTTTGATCTAGAACAATTAACTTGAATCTTTACCATGTGACTGACAGTCAAAACATATTAACAAACTAAAAGTAACAACAGCGAAGTTTATATTATATTGTTACGACAATGAGGACCGGTGAGGTAAGATACTTTCTCTTTTTGCATTGATTAGTGGAACGTGTATTATCAATGTTTTAAACCTGGGGTATAGCAGGGGCCTCCACTTACGCCCGCACTATACACTATATATGAAGAAAACCCAGCATAAGCAGCTATGTTATGGGTGCTTACAAAATAACGGAAATTCCTTATCCGTGTTGCTTCATATTGTTATGTTAGAGATTGATATTGGAATGGGTCGGGGGTTTCTTCAATTTCGACGAAATTAGGCATTCTTATCATTTTGATCAATTTGTTGAATACATAGTAAGCTATATTGCTCTACATCTCTTTATGGTAAATATGTTTATCTATTACTTATTACAGTTTATAATTTTTCTAAGATATAGATATTCGTTAAAACACCAAACCAGCTGGTTATTAAGTAGAAGTCGATGAGTTCAGAGATATATTTGCCTATTAAATTATTGTTTCGTACACTTAAAAAGAGTTTCACAATTTTCACTTCCTTTGCTTTCTGTGTTCGTACACTCGCGCATAACTTTTCAGTAATGCAAGTATCCATTTAAATGCTGATATCTAATATTATAAAGCAAACTTTTTCCTAGAAATAAAATTTAACCGCAAACATGACTAAAAACAAAGGTTGCTTTTTATTTTCATGTTAATGTATCTGCACCTATTTTTTGCATTTTTTGATCTCTGATTAATAAATCACGTATTGTGGTAAATAATTACCATTTTTTCTATTCTACAATTGTGCTTTATAGCCCTCGTTACACATTCAATCTCAGTATATTACAAAAATGTATATACATACTAATATGGGGTATTATAATACATACACGAAAGCTATTTGAAATAAATTTTAAAAAAGAAAACATTTTTATAACAATGCTATTTAATGAGAATGCTATTTATTGTTTTAGTCGTCTGTCCAACCTCGTGGGTTTTCCCCTGGTTCTCCGGTTACCTCCCACTGCTAAAGATCCCTACGCGCAAACTAATTATTGAAATAAAATTAAACCATGTTAGTCCCGAAATGACCTAGTTTGTGTCAAGTGGACGTTATACCCCATTTTTCTCACCCCGCCGCCCCTCTCTCTCTCTCTCTCTCTCTCTCTCTCTCGCTCGCTCGCTCTCTCCCTCGCTTTTTTATTGCAATTACGGACTTTTCCTGTATCATCTGATTGCTCATAATTTGGAGCTGTATTATGAAGGAATTATAAAATCACCCGTTTCATTCCTTAATTTTCAATGATGATAATGTCAACCTATTTCTTGTCACATTGACTCTTTAATATATTTAACTACAAACCTACGATTCTACTGTAAAACGGTATCCCGTTGAACTTCATTTTTTAATGAAAAGATGGTTACGACACCCGCTAATATAAACACGATGAGGTTAATTTGCACTAAACTCCTACAATTACATTTTAACCAAATTAGACAGAAGGTAGCTTTTTAATTATTACTACCTTATGAGCTCAGCGTGTTTGTATTTTCAGAGGCTATTGTGTTTATGTATTAAATATACAGCTTGTTTCCCAATAATTTACCGTTGATTTTTATTCTGATCTCATAATATGAAAGGAAGGTGGTCAGAAGTTTGCAAGAGACGAAGGCCCTTAAATTTCGGACAAGCTGACTTTTCGGGCAGACGGATAAAGTGAAAACAATAGTTCATCTACTTGGCAAAATAAAGTGCCCGAAATTGTGTGAAAAACTTATTTTGCTGGCTGGAATAGCAGTAAAACGCGTTTGCGGCTGTCAAATATTCCACAATTTTCTTGGGGCTCCATACAAGGTCGCTCCGCTTCTTCACCTCTCGCAGAAAACCGGCGCCGCTGTCTTTAGACCTAAACCTAATTTTGGGGGCATTTCTAGTTTTGCTTCATTTACTGTCATTGAGCCCAAATAAAATATTATTTTTTTTCTTTTAATTGAATACCACGAACGGGGGTCCATACATGGTAAGCTCCATTAAGACCAGCGCCGCTGTTTGTAAAGCCAAAATGTTTTCGGGCATTTCGGGTTCTGCCCCGCTAACTGTCATCAAGCCCGTACGCCTATGTAACACCATCATAAACATCACATTTGGTCAAATCGAGCAACATGACTGAATAACATAGTATCAGTCAACGTGTCGCTGTTTGATTCGGTACCCAGTTTGGATCGTTTCCCCGTACGTGAGGCTAGGGTGATAAAGCACCACTAGTTTATTTATCACGATGCTTCACTTTTTTGTCGTTATTTTAATATTGTTACACAACCCAACTATTCATTAGAGGTATAAATCGTTGAATTGATATATCTATTGTTCATTTATGGAAATGATTTTTGATTAGCTAATCTAGGACCTTGAACTGGTTCACTAACCTGAAGATTGGGTGTTCGATCTCGCAATGGCCGAGGAGCAAGTTCATCCAGATTTACAGGCGTGGTTGCCCTTGTCAGTGATGCAGGGCGAGGGGACTAACAAGGACAGCTGTCTAGTCGTTCGGATGGGACGGGAAAACAAGGTCCCATGTATACATTGGCGTACACGTAAAAGTTCCCTTGGCAGTTGGAATTCGGTGTAAAGGTAGGTTGTAACGCCACTGCCCGGATAAAATTTCCCTCATGCCCGTCTTCATTAGCACAGTTTAGGAGCAGAACAGTAGGACGTTAAACTCCATTTCATTTCATTTACCTGACACGTTGAAAGACATCCATATTGATTGAAGTCATGTTTTATTTAGCAGATAAATATTGTCGTATTGTGTCGACTTTTATTGTGGAATTTTATTAGAAAATTTTCCAGACGGCCAAGAGTCTTTATAAAATTGTCTAATCTCCGTGTCAAAATGCAATATTTCCACGTCAACTAAACATAAAACAACTTTAACTTCAAGTTTAAAAAATGCAATGTTCGTCATTGTCTTTATTTTTACTCGAGATGTTCACGTACATTCTTCGTTAGACCCTAAAACGTACATGTGACATGGCAGATGTCTGCATTTTGATTTCAATGTGATTATTTTTTTTAAATATTTTAATACGTAATATCGAGAGATGCATAATAGGGAGTTTGAAACTAGTTTGATGAGAATACAAGTTAAGGACATTATTTTCATTTAACAACTATAAACTGGTCATATATTTACATAAGATATATAGTAGACACAAATGGCTTAAAATCCTAGCAGTATAAATATCTGTATGCAGTTGACCTTAGCAGGGGTGGTTAGAAGAATGGTCTAAAGCGTGGATTCGACCCCACACTTATGCACATGGCCAACATGAAGCATAAGACGGGTTTTCTCCGTGTCTCCAGGTTAACCCCACTGCACAAATCAATTGTTTTGTGTTGAGTAAACGAAAACCCACTTGTCTATAACAATCGAATAAGATTCGCTACTCATCTTAGAGACATATTTTTGTCTAGATTGGATCTATAATAATTATATACATATTTAATATAGATATCTAGACACGTCTTCCTTAGAATTCCAATATTACGAATAACTTAACCCGATATGACACGAAGGCTGGGATTTAGATCGTAAGTCGTCCATCGGTCAATATCTGGATTGCAGCCCATGATTCGATTTTTTATAACCATGTAGGTTTACATAAACAAATCCCACAGCAACATGTAATAGAATATCGTATTGACATGGCCTGCAAGATTCAACAACCGGAAATGATCGTCAATATTGATTTTAAACGAATATTTTTCTGATAGACAAGACTATCATGAACGATCCTTTAGACTAGACCAGACCCTTTGTTTTGTCTTCTGAAAAGTATCACGGATTTTCAGGTAGTCGCACACGATGAGCGAGACAAGACTGGAAAATTATTTCAGTTAAGAGCAAGTAGTGTGCTATCCAAAATATTTGTATGAGGATTTGGACTAATTTGAAATAAGTATGACTGAAAGTCTGTCTTTATGTTTTCTGTAGTGTTTATTCATTTGATAAGGAGTATAAGTTGATTCAATGTTCCCGACCTTATACCCTTTGGGACAATCTAGGTATTATTGAAACACATAATAGTTGTAGAAACAGTACAACTCGTTGTTGTCAGTGATCATTTTCTTATGCCTCAGAATCTGCGATGATATAACTGGAGCGGGCGTAGTGCTTTAGCCGAGTACGTCTTTACGTCCAAAACACCATATCGCTTTTAGGGCATTGGTTATGGACACGGCATACAACATATTCTTACACCGTCACTAATAATTTACTTCGAAGACCAAAAGTTGTTATGTGAGATTGAGAGAGGATATCTTTCAATTCAAAAAAGTAATTCAATGTCAATAGATATATAAAGGGAAAATGAGAAAAATAGAAATAGTCCGTACATTCCATTGTTTTTATTCATTCCAGCTTAATAAAACGTGGTAATGCACGATCCTTTTCTATTTTGTCATGTTTCCTCTAAAGTGACAGTCAATTATTGTTTTGAATTATCAGATATCCTCCCACAGCCGCATATTATAACGAAGTTTGGTCTTCCCTTTCTTGAAAGCTTCATAACACCTTTATCGTAGCAATGAACTCTGAGATGAAATTATATTAGGAACGTGTTTAACCAGTGAATTATTGACAGAAAATTAAAATGAACCATTAGTTAGTCCCGATATGAGATGGTTTGTATCGAGTTGAGGATTCCCCCCTCTCCCTCTCTCTCTCTCTCTCTCTCTCTCTCTCACTACTCGCTATTTAATATTAAAATAGTAGGTAAGAAATGCTATATACGTAATTCTAAAGAACTTGAAATTGTTACGCCCCTTTTGATTAAACGTAATTGTGTGGGTTCTTAGGATGGTCAAACATTTATAACATAGTGAATGCATTGTTTGTAAATATATTTATACATATATATTATCCATTATCCAAACACCCACTTGCTGCTTTAATTCTTACAAATGTTTGTCTAGGTACATAAGGGAGTATTTTCATTTGAATGTACTTGAAATATTTGTGGTGAGAGGCTAGTCTTTTTTTAGTATCTATTATTACATCGCAAGTAGTGCAGTGTAGACAAATTTTGTTAATTTGCATATAATGTGCAATCGACTGTTCTTATACAGAAACTAGCATTCTGAGTTTGAAATTTAATAGCATTTTACATGGTTAATACAATATTTTCAGAATTATATATGATGGTTTTTTTATTTGAATAGTCACGTATGCATTTTGACCGGGAGAATTTTGCCCGAACAGCGACGTTTCTGAATTCACTTCATGTTGTTGTTGTTCTTAGTGTTTAACCTCCTCTTCCAATGAATGGTGATATCACAGACAAGACGTCTTATGTTTTCATTTTTAGGATGGAGCCCAGTTTTTGTCCCATACCAACGATTAGATTCTTCCCTACTTCACATCAGGATCGGAACATGGTACATTCTAGTTGAGGTGTCAGTAGGTCTGATTACCGTGGACGATTGTGGGTCTTGCCTTTCAATGACGATTTGAGCGAGAACGTTCATCGGAACTTTTTGGTGTCATTTCCACTTGTCAGGAGTGCAGGATGGACGACCTATCAAGAAATGGTGTTTATTCATTCGGATGGGACGAAAGACCGAGGTCCCGTCTTGTCTTCAACATAATCGTCAACTATATAAGAGGATGTATTTCACGTCAATTCTAGTTTTGGCGACCGAGTCTGTTACGTTTATCAAATCGCTTCCTACAAGGATAAATGATTTAGCCTTATCCTTTTTTTCTAAAATAGTGAATAAATTGATTTTTGTTTTTATCTGATTTTTTCGTATCATTCGAACATGTATACTTAATCCAAACGGAATAATTGAACGTGTTAAAAAAAAGATACCCGTAACGCGGAAAACATCCGCATCAATAAATAGTTTATTTTACTACAATCCGTTATACTTCACGTGAAGTGGTGACTTATGGAAAACTATGCTCCACTCGGAAAAAACCGGGGATTCCCCCTCTTTGGGGGAATTGGTTTACACAGCTGAGCAAATTATTTTGGGGTCATTTTACACACCAATATGGATTAATCTTGATAAAATATGACATAGAAATACTTTAGTGCAATTTTCTGTAAAGTTTTATTTATTCTTTTTTTTTCTAAAAATATTTGATTAGATAAAATATTCACTTTACAAATACAAAGGAAAATGTTGTTTGTATTAATGAAATAGTTGTAATATTAGGCTGGATTGATCGGATTACTGTTTCTAACGTACAGGTGTGAACAAACGCCTTTAAATTCTTTTTAATGTTTTCTATACGATGTTTGAAAAAGTTTTAAAAGATAACCCATTCTTCCCCTCTCTATATCACGGCGGGTTTGATTTATCACAAATAAAAGATACCCATTGATCTGCCGTGTCATCCTATTTAGCCATAGCTAATACTTGGCTTTAAATTTATGGTTGATAAACTTAACACTTGGCAGTTTTTTAGAAACCAGGCATAAATCAGGTTTAACTTCCCACGTTTCTGCTAAATGAAGACGGACATACGCCAACGTACTACTTTTATTATTTGAAATTCTGTTTTTCATTTAGACTCTGTTATTTGTCAGGCTCTTATCCAGTACCACCACCCCGGAAAATACCAAAAATCTTTTTCGGCCAACATCGGGATCGAGCTTAGGACCCTAAATGTTAGCGAGCCAATGCCTTACTCAATGAACCTGTAAATTAAATAAAAACAGGGGAAATATAGTCGAAATTTTAGTGACAAGCCTGGTAGCTATTTTCACATAAACGTGATATGAAAGTTTCAAAACCATCAAACAAAATCATATATTGTAAATAAGTATGGAACTACCTTCTTTAAGAAAATATTTTGACAAGATTATTATCCAAAATAAAATCAGTATATCAAATTATGTCGTCAAAATGTCCTTTCTGTTACACTGTAAAACTGCCCATTCCCAACTTTGAACTTGAAAACCACCATTTAAAATTGAAAGGTCAGGACAGCAGATAGTCAAAACACATCTTTGCCGTTATAAATTTAATGGCAAAGGAAACGAAGCCTATACATGTAGTTTCTAATCGTATTCAATCATTGTTTTTAGAAACATGAATGACTTCGAATATTTGACTGTCAACACAATATTTTACATGATACCTGAAAAGACATTCAGAAAAAAAATTCTTCTTTTACATTTTGTTATTTTTACCAATCCAGGTTGGCAATTGCATACTTCATCTGGGGTCATTCGATAATGAATGACGGTCGCGTCTTCTTGATCTGTCCCATCTTATGCTTGTGAGGAGTGACTAATTTATCATTAACAAGGGCGGGGCTTCTATCACCATACAGAATGTCGACGATAACAAGAATTATTTCAAATAGAATTAAACTGAAACGAAATGTGTATCAATACTATGCATAAGCTAATTCAATCTTGTAAAGTACAATTACGTTTCTGTAAATTGGAAAAAAAAAGACATAGGACAAATACCCTGAACTCCCGCCCTTGCTTAGTTGTTAATATAGGTTTAACTATTTGTAGCCACGCATCACTCTTTGAAGTTTAAATGCCTGGCCGAGGACTTGAGACATTTAAATTTCATAAAGAGATATTTAAATTACGGCGCCGTTGTTGCATGCATAGAGCTATGTATTCTACAGGGCGGTTTGTAGAAGTCAGTCACAAACTTAAACACTTGTTTCCTTATCAGACCGAACGAAGTTTGCTATTTCGTAAAGCTTAATTCAGAGAATGAATTAAATATCAGCTTTTCGAATAAAGCACAAAAAAGTGATGTTATGTATGTTTGTAATGCGTGTTAATAGGGAAGAAAACACCCGAAGAACACCAAGAGTCTTTAATGTGGTTGACGTGGAATGCTTTCTACGCTGTTTACCTCAATAAGTGCTTTATCCTCACCAATGGTCCACGATATTTGCTGTTACAACGACAGTCATTTAATACCGCGCCAATTTTACTCAAATTGAAGACAGACGATACCGAAAAAAAAAATCATTGAGAATTCGAGACGAATTGTAGCCTTGATCAGTGCAAAATTGATAAAATTCTGATGTAAATCCGTGAATAAATATTCGTGGTTTATATTCAGCGAATAAATACGCCAAGTAGATGTATACAAACCAGATGCTGTGGACATTAGATTAGAGATTGGCATGGTTTAAACGTTTTCTTGTTGACAAAAAGCCTCAAAACTGCGTTGACAGGATCTTAAGATAAAAATTGATTTCGAATTTGTCTTTTGTGAATTATCACCCGGAAATGTTCTTTAAAAGACAAGATCATAATATAACATTACGAGGTCTTTGCATTTTGATTCGATTCTTTAGATTCCAGCTGTGCCATTGTAAATCAGAATTATTCCACCAATTGAATGCAATGATGAACTATGGGCATGTAACGGATATTTTTCATTAATTGTATGCAGTGGAAGATTGATTAATATCGTAAAATGATAAAATGGGTATTATCGCTTAATATGTAAGATTTAGACAAAGGCCAGGTTTTTGTTGTTGTAATAGGTCCAAAAATAGATAATGAAAATTGATATATTGAATAAATTACTCTTATGGGTAATAGCATATTGTCAAGTAATATATAGGGGGTATTGATTTTCAATCCTTTTATCTAATGACGTCCATTTTAACGTTAACCATTTATATGGCGCAGATGTTCGAGTCCATTCAATATCTGAACCATCCGCTGATAGCGAGATTAGATTAAGGGCTTATCATGTTAATAAATGCCTAAATAACAATTTGCATAAAATTTGAAGCCAGTAAAAAACCTGTAAAACATAGATTTACTTTTCGCAGGATTTACCATTAAGGACGAAAATAAGTAATACATCATGTAAAATTTCAGACAGTATAGAACCTGCTTATGGACTATTGGATATTACCTATTACCTAATAATTCGATGACGGGCAATTTCATTTCTTTCCGTTTTAGGTCAGAAGAAATGTATAATGAGGTTTTCAGACGTAACCTAGACAGTGATCGTGACTTTTGGGATGAGTACGGTCTACGTTCGCACGTTGATTCAACAAGATGTTGAAATAAAGAAATGGATTAACAAGCAAATGCTAAAAATCAACCGTATTTTTTACACCCCATTAACTACAGACTGGGACACAAGTTCCAAGTGAAAGTTTCACCCAACTTCATTGGGAAAAGATTTTAGACCGATTAATCAATTTCATAGATCTTGCTCGAATTTCATCAAAAAGACCGTAAGATGTTTCTCTCCAAAGCCATTAAAGGCATAAGAGGCCCCCAATTTTCAAGATATTATTTTGTTTGCTTTTGGAATGTTTTGGCAATAAATGTTGGTCCTAAAGCAATATTCATATTTGAATCCATCCAATGGAAGGGGTTACTGGATTTGAAAATAAAAACATGAATTATTCTGCACTTATTTTTTTTTCTCGAATTTGACTGATGACTGAGTCTGCAATTAAATGTATTACTGACCACTGTCTGGTAGAACACCAATGTTTACTTAATTCATTAGCAAATTGGTGATAGGGCGCTCACGGAATCAAAATGAGTTATAGGGAGCTGTGTGTTTCGCTGATGGTGTCCTTTTCTCCATTTAACATACCTATGCCAACAGTTCTTAAAGTGCCAATCCCGGTAATTTTTTGGGGAATAAACTGCTTAATTTTGTGTTAAAATCCTTTAAAATCCATAACCTAAGGCCCACCTACTAACCCGATATTTGTGATACCCTTGTAAATAACTTAAACCTGACAGTCTTCATCTGGGAATGGAGAACGTTTTATTATACAGTATCTGGATAAAACCAGACTTTTTCCCATAAAAATAATATGTAGGTGAAATTCACCTCTTGTTATCAAGTACAGGGCATGGGTCATTCACTGTATAGACCTCTCAAGAAACATTAATCGATAATCAGGTCACCCAATGAAAAAAATGACCCGAAATCTTAAAAGGGTTACGTGTCCGGATAAGCAATGTTGACGTTCACGTCCAAACGACTCAATATTTTGAGCTGAAATTTTGAGACAAGGTAAATACACCATGCCACTATGTTTTGGTCCATAAATTTCATAAATACTCGGACTTAAATTTTTGAGACTCTGTTCTTATCGGGATTGTCCCTTTAATGAACAACAGTCGTGATGAAGTCTGACATGGATGCTATTTGATTTCGGTCCATGGCTAACGTGACATTTTAAATACGAGGTACTTGGGGTCATGATATATTCAGTATCAGAGGGCACAGTATATAAGGATTGGTCACTCTATCACGAGCACGGTTCTAGAGAACTGGTACAGTAACAAGGTTGTGTTTATGACCTAGCTCACTGGTAAAGAAAACATACTTCATTTGATGCTAATTACTTTATTATTAAACCGCGAAATGTATCCCATTGCCAACAGTGAACAGTCCCATATATTTCTGTATCCATAAACAGCTTATCGAGAAAATGTCAATTTGATAAAGAGTATGCGGGCACGTCTTTCGTATGTAACTGAAGTTGTTGAAAATCGTCATGATAGCATCTTCCAATTTAAAAATGCGAAACTGTCACGCACAAAATGACCTCCTGGTTGCTCAAATATTGTGAACCGCCATGTTCACCAAAATTTTCACAATGATCTGAAATTGTGTCACGGTAACAGAAACCTTTTTAGTTAAAACAAAATTCTTTGCCACCTCAACCGGAAAAGGAATGGCCTAGGGATTAAACCTTGTTGCCCCTAGCGTGAAGTCTGGCTGTCGCTGTCTGGTTTTAAAGATGGCGTATTAGTGTCATTCAGAAATCATAAGCCATAAATTTGTATTTTATTCATATGCTTTGTAATTATGTTAGCACTAATTATATAAGGAGCGTGGAATAATTATCTTTGTTCATAAGATTCGATTATTACATAGTTTGTTACATGCCAGAATGGAAATTTCGTATTAAACCACACACGATCAAACGTACTTTTATTTAAAAAAAACATTTGGGTCCAAAACGTTTTCTAACCAAGCCTCGTTGACTGGTTACAGTTGTTCATATTTATCTCACACTGTTCTCTACATATATCTTAGATAAATAAAGTAATAATAATTGTGATATTATTTTTGAACATTCCGGCCTTATTGTTAATCACAAGTCCTTACATTGATATTGTACATTTGTATTTTATTTTAGAGATACTTGTTCACAAAATGGCTTGTTTTTGTCTTTAAACTTTAAATCTATACCTTTCACTATATTAAGGACTATCTGGAACGATCTCTTTAAAGTCTAGAAATTGCAAGTCACACGTCGTTGTTTGCATGGTAAAAATGGGATATTTGGCGGTCAGAGTGGTTTGACTTGTAGTAAACACGAATCTAGAACTCCAAAAAAAGTCAGAGGTTTTCAAAAAGTAAATTAACTTGAAATCGCGTTTAATTCTTACACCACCTGCTTTACAATATCATAGCTGGTCCTAGACTGATTTCATCTGTTACTTTAGAATTGACTAAAATTTGAAATTAAATGAATGAAAGAAAAGTTGTCCTGGTTCCTGACCCTGGGAGTTAACCATTTTATTACCACGCATGCATAGATGATTTGTCCATCATTACGACATTATTGCAGTACCCCTCTTATATTTTCGCTATGATTCCGATTAAACAATCCATTTATCCACAAAGGCAATCGGTAGGACAAATAATTCTATATGTATGTAATCCAGTAATTTATAGCAGCAGCAATAGTAACAATAGGAAATTTTTATATTCTTTAACGTAAATAATTGTATGAATAGCATCTAAAACACTACAATATTATCAACCCCAGAAATAGCTTTGTCATGGCAGACCATGTACTTAAGATCTATGTATATTAAGTGCATCGATTGCGGTCTGATATCCGTGATATATTTAAGGAAAGTAAAAACCACAATTACGTGTATCCGGACAAAGACGTAACAAGATCCCGGCACTATGAATCCTAAAATGGAATAATATTGTGGTTTTATAAGAAACTGAAGGGAAATTAATGTTTTATACACTCTGAAATACTAATAAAAAAAACTCACGTAACAAATTTGGAAACATGTTGTGCACCGAAAATATAAATCGCTTTAAATACATTCATATTACATTAATATGTGCTTTTAGACTCAAGTTTCGTCTATTCTGTGGTTCAAACAAATAGAGCCATACGCCCTCAAGGGGTGTTGGGTTTTTTTTTCATGAGCCGATCTTGCTCGCTCTTGTTATATAGGAACTGGTCATCATTTGACATGATTTTTTTTAACCTTATATGATTCCAATGACGTAAGAATATCTAACATATGTTCATCTGTGATCGGTGGTGTAAGGCGGGGGTTTGGGCGCTGACAATAAATACTATCTAATCGTTCGGATGATACGAAAAATAAAACCATTAGCATGCACGTGAAAGGCCTATCTACAATTATTAGAATTCAAAATGAAATTTTCCGTCATAGCACAGTGCATTGCATACGATACTCTTCGTTATCCCATTTCATTTATTTTTAAATTACACCTTTCAATTTCGCAAGCAAACTTTTCTACTACCCACATAACATCGTGCCAAATACCTCATATAGAAACTGTCTTGAATACCACAATGGAATGTAAAAGAGTGTTTTAAATCCCATGTTACATTTACTTACAACTTGTTACTCTTAGATATTGTGTCATTGTCCTGTAAGCATATAGGCGTACGGGGAAATTTTTGACTGGGGGGGGAGGTTGGTGCCCAAGAATTATAGCTAGGTTCTTAGTATGTTAGTCGTGGCTTACTGTACTCCAAACAATAGAGAGATCGAGTCTTAAGATTTTTATTAATTGCCTAACTATAGACACCCTGAATTTAAATTCGCTGTTAAATAGAACACATTCAAGAGCACAATATTTTTTTATACAACTTTTACAAAGTACAATGTGTGCCCAATTTTTCCCAGCATTTGGTGTCCAACTAGCCCCCACTCACCTCCCCCCACCAGCTCGTACGCCTGTGCCTGTAAGACCCTAGACTTGAAAACATTTTTAATGTTTCGAGGTTTCTGTGAATGGATGGACCGAAACCGTTAGAACTATGGTATGTAAACCATCAAGTTGAAAGATGGCAATGAATTAAACAATCGAAAGATTACTATAGAATTATTTTAAGCCAGTCTGAAATAAAACAGATTAATTCTATGCGTGTCGTTTAATATGATAGCTATAATTTAAGCAATTTTCACTTAAAACTTACACAAGCTATTTGTTTCGGTATTTGGAACAAAAAACTATTCACTATTTTTGATCTTATGACTTTGTTTGCAAATCTGCTAGCGGGTGAAATTGTCTCGTTTTTAGTTACACAAGGGAGTTCCAGGCTAGGATAATGTACTACATTATAATCTTGCCAAGTGAAACTACCTTCACATCAGTAAAAAGAGCGTTTATTTTGCGAAGCTAGGCGTCCTTCAAAATGCTCCTGGCTAATGGTATAGGGAGGGGTCTATCCTTGACTTGTGTGGAAACTTTTTACAGGTTTTGTGGATCATAATCATCCATTATTACTTTTCTTAACGAACGCGTATCACAAATTCATAAACTCTTGTTAATGCATCAAGAAGGGTCTATATCGTTTCGTTAAATGTTATATAGTTGTAAAAATCATTTAGTTGCGGAGATCTCAGACTGTTGCCTATCATGTAAAACATCCGGAACAAACAATATTTGTGTTAAATTTAAAAGATCGATCGGTTTATTTACCTTGGTCTACCTCTTTCTCATAGGGCTAAGTGATTAGAAACGCTATTTTAAGTTAGGATATTAAAGAGGGATCAGCTACTGTCCATCTTCAGTTAATCTCCATGTAGTATAGCGTATTGTTGTCCAGGAACCAAGCATTAGGTTGTTAATCTATCGAAGAGCGTCGCCCCGCATGTTTATATCCCATCCACTCCCCACGTCAACATATGAAACCGAAATAAAATTATGATTGACCAATTTATTTTAATATGTTTTCTCTTTGCTTTTCAGGTTTTGTTGGCTATCGTATTATCTGCACTCGGAACATTATTTTTCTTGGCATCAAAACTTAGTTTTTTAATCTTACTTGCTCAGAAACCACAAGTACCCCAAGATCAATGGTAAGACATTCGTCGTGTATCTTTCGATTGATTATACTGTTGCAATATGATCTGCAACACACTTGATGAACGACACACGAGTAACGTTTCCTAACTTTGCTATTAATAATTTTTATTTATTAATAACAAATTGTATGTTTGAATATCAGTGGGATATAGTTTTAAAAGCAAATCATTTATGTGTCTTTATTATCCGAATAAAGTTAATGGGTCGTAGTCTATTTTACCCCGCCCAAATTGTCCCCACTTCGACCACAAGAACTTCAAATATATTAAAATTAAAACCTTTTAATGAATAAAGGACAACATGTCGAAAAATGTCGCACTTTATTAAAGAGTATTAAAAAAGAAGCCAATAGAAATGTAACTGAAAGGATAGGTTTGCCTAGACACCGGCCATTATCGCTACTCTGCACCGAAGTCAATCTGCCAATGTTTTTTTTTTCAAATGTGAACATGGGTGAACCTCGATTTTCTCATCACCCTAACCTGAAAGCAAGAGATATTTACCGTCCACTTGACAAAAACTAGATTATTTCGGGACTAACACATGGTTCAATTTTATTTTAACAATTCGCTTGCAGGAAATTGGGGGACTGGGAAGAGACCCGACGAGGTTGGACAGGCTACTCTCCTCCTTGTCACTTACAACCGAGGAATCGAAACCACGCCAGTTGATTCAATGACAGATTCTGCCATCCCCTTAAAATAAGAAAGGTGGACGGTATATTCAACCATTTTCAATTAATATTCTGTCTCCAAACATTATATTTAACAATGATGTTTCTCACTTTTGAAAATAGAATTGTAATTTTCTGTCTTAATTTTTAAGGTACGCGGCTGTTGGAATAATTCTTGTCGTACCGGAAGTGATAACGTTGCTGAGGATTGTTTGGAGCACTTCGTTTTTGGTTCGCGGACATATATCACAATGGCCGTCAATAAAAGCCATCCTTTTGGTGAGTATATGTATTCCAAATTCATGGGGTAGTTCATAAAATCCCCAATAAATCAGATTTTTAAAGCGGGAGACAACCGGAGTATCGGGCGAAAACCCACTAGGTTATATGCCGGCGACCGTGCTCTTTGTCATATTATACAAACCCAGTATAGAACTCTTGACTTCGATAACATACATAATCTTCCTCAGCGCACGCATTAGATACCCCCCACCCCAGCACACACACACGCCATCCTATGTTTACATTAAGAATACCATCATCCCTGTCCGCCTATCAACAATTATTGGAAACACCCCACGGATTTTTTTTTATATCCCTTCGCCATATGAAATCCAATCCCTGAACCATCCCTGCCACGTACACTTCGTTCTCACAAACTCTGATCTGTACAGCGTCTTGGCTACAGGGGCGAAATGTCTGCATACCAAGTCAGAGCGAATGCTTGAATTGTTCAACTTACGGGGGAGCAATTCTATGGTAATACATTCTGATTAACACTTCATTTGTATTGCCACTACAATGGAACCATGGGAGAGCTGCTGATTTGCGAAGTTTGATATATTTTTCAGGGTTTATTCAGCAGTCTATTGGAAATGGCTGCCGTGACATTTTTCACGTTAGAGGTCGCCCCAAAGCTACCTAGTTATATAGTTCTTCCACTTGTTAACGTGGTTTTGTTCTTGCAAATAATGTTGGGTCAGTGGAAAAGAAATAAGGTAAATCATTCATTCTAAACTTACAACCAACATAATATACATTTTAACAATAACACTCTTTCATAGCATGGATTAAGTTTTTATTAAAATCAAAATTTAAGTAACATTTTACGGGACTTCAAAAGATGAAAACAAGTTGTCGAAATACAATTTTCAAACATTACCTTTTCGCTGTATATCGCAGTTTTAACTTTGTTTATAAAGTGTTGTCTCGTCAAATGTTCCAAATCAATGCATGCGGCATCCTGATGCTTTTCATTTTAAGGTCCCCAGTTATTTATTTTTTTGTAGTGGCAAACTCTTTGGTTCATTGGTTTATCTTCAGCACATATTCTAAACATACTGCAAATATTTCAAACACTTTGTATTATACCAAACATATTGCTCATATTCCAAACACATGGGTTATTTACTAAATATACTGCACCTAATCCCAATACTAAATACACGGCACATAAAAATACTGAATATACCCCCAAATAAACTTTTACAGTTGGAATTCGAAACCCCGCTGTTCGGGCACTGTTTCCCACATCGCACATGGCATGCCCTCGTTATCCCGGATAATGTAGAAAGGGATGTTAACGACCATAATGTATATCAGCCATTATGCACATATACAAAAAAACACTGCACATAAAAGTGTATTTAATACAACAAAAAGAAACCCCAAAATAATCTTTACATGTTGGAATTGGAAACAAGAGTAGGTCGTAGCCCCGCTGTATGGTCACCGGGGAGAGAGAGAAATGGGGTTTAACGTCCACTCGACACAAACTAGGTCATTTTGAGACTGACATGTGGTTTAATTATATTTCAATAATTGGCTTGCGCGTAGGCGTCTTTACCAGTGGGAGGAAACCCACGAGGTTGAGAAGACGTCCCTATCTCCATGCCACATACGCTCACACCAGGGATCGAAACCACAGCCGCAAGCCAGAGGTGACCATCCAGCAAAAGGTCGAAGCGCGGCACTCTAGACCACTAGGCCATCCCGACCGGTCCCCATTTCCGAAGTAGCACATCGAATGGCATATGAACGCCCAGATTATTCTGGATAGTGAACTGAAGAAGGGCGCTAAACCCCACAATGTACGTACGTATATATATACCAGATATAATGCACATACATTTGTATTGTACAAAATATAATGCACATGAATGAAGTGCATTTAATACATAAAAAAACACTTATAGGAAAAACGTCAATTGTCAAGGGCAGATCTTTATTTGTGCATCAGCAATTCTTGCAGTGTCTCAATTTTATTTCAAAATTGTATACTTTATAGTTAAATATGAATATTCACTAATTATATACATGTGACGCAATTCAATCGAGTGTCATATGAAGATTAAAACACTTATGATAGAATTGCTCTATTATGTAATCTAATTGTAGAAATTTCAGTTGTTTTAAACGAGGTCAAGAAATATAGAACACGCGTGTCAAGTGAAAAGGGGAATTTGTAAAAACTAAAAAAGAAAGTTTCAACCGATTCGCCGTAATTGCATTAAATTAGCTCGGCACAACATTATCAGCCTGATTCTTTTTAATGGCACAAATATATAATATTATTATTATTAAGGATTTATATAGCGCCACTTCCACAGTACTGTGCTCCAGTGCGCTTTACAATATATATATTAAAGCAAGTATAAAAATAAATAGAAAAACATAAATACCCACTTCCATGCCATACACTTAAACCAGTCTTATCAAGAACATCTCTGTCCAAATATTATTCATAATCATCAATATTGATGGACGTTATCACCATAAATACCCACTTCCATGCCATACACTTAAACCAGTCTTATCAAGAACATCTCTGTCCAAATATTATTCATAATCATCAATATTGATGGACGTTATCACCATCTAAATTTACCGTTACTTTCTGTAATGATTTGGGAGAATATTTCCATGTAGCAAAGTGTTTGTCGTTACACCCTGCATGTATTTCCATTAACAATTATTTTGGATATTATTCCGAAATGTCAGGCTCTTTCCCTTGCCATTTTGGTCGACATCGGTAATACGGTCCAAGAAGAGTAAGAAAGATACGATCCTGTTTCTTCTCAATTATTTTATTTTTGGAACCTCCACAAGTTTGGACATTTTATAACTTTCATTTCAAAACAGTCGTAACAAATCTAGGAAAGAGTCACACATTTCGGACTATGTGGATAGGTGCTATGGGTTCTAAATGATAGGCTGTTGACATTGCTATATATCAAGTACTGTGTTATAGTATATTTTATTTCGATAACATACAAGTTGAGAATAAAACAAACTTTTGATTACATTCCCTTTCAAATAGGACTGAGTAACTTCCTAACGTTTAATGTCCTTTGAAAACAGTACATGTGTCCATATATGTAACTCAATCTAACTCAAAACAACCTCTAACATACGTGCACATATTGAGATAGAACGGTCATCCAACCTACAAGCACATAAGATCTAATCGAGTTTGGATTGTCTCACAAGTCAAAGAAAAGCCTATTCATTTATCTGAATACATCCAGTGTTTTAAACTCAAATATCATAAATAATAATGTTGGTTATCTTAACTTGTATGTTTTCATGTGGCATTTATAGTAATCGTGCATGTGTTTTATGTATTGTATAGTAAATGAATCAGTTGCTATAACCACATTTTCACATGGCAGAGTACTGTTTAAACTTCCTACTGAAATTATTTTTATTATCAGATTGAGATTTCTTCTATGGTTAAAACAATGGCTTCCGAATAGTATTATTTGAAACCAAACGATATTTTTCTGTTTGAATTTGAGTTACAATTTACCCCTAACTTATTTTAACGGGAATTACTTTTGACAAAAACTCACAAACATGCAATTTGCGGGTTCGCTATGTTTAGAGTGTGTATATATATAGTAAATGCCCTATAAACGGTTTCGCGTGTACACAGATTAAATAACGTTTTATTTACCTTTTAAAGATATTCTATAAAAAACCCCACATAATCTGTATTCACAAATTCTAGGATTTACGTATCTCATTGACAAATCCTTATCAAAGTTTGAAAGCTCTGACAACTAGTTAAGTTTAATCTAGGCCATTGATTTGTAAACGTTTGTTATGGCCATGAAAATCACATTCGTTCCTTTTTCGTTCTATTTTCTAATCCTCTCCAATGTTCATGACAAAAAATCGACATCAAATTGCAGCTCTTTACCGCAAATATATTATATTGAAATTTCAAAATGGAATATGATTTGAAATCATGGTGAATATATCGATGTATTAATACAGATGAAAGTAAAAAACTGCGTCAAATTCAATTATTCAAATGTTGTATAAAGTTTTCATTGTTGTAGTTATGCACTGCAATATACATACTCGAGCTTTAGTGGATTCTAATTTATAAATGTCAGGTTCTTTGCTTTGGTGAAAACCTGAAAGAAAACGCGTAAGTGATACCCAATACCGAACAAAACTCAATAATGTTTACCGCCAAAAAATTGCTTTAACGAAACCCCAAATTTATAAAATTTTTGTCGCAACTGATTCATGTACTTAAATTGTGTTTGATTTGATCATTTTGTATGTTTTGATTGTTGTTGTTATCCTCATTCTTCCTCTATTGTCTGTATTACATCATCACACCCTATTAATGACGACCGACTAGTAGGATCGCCTTGGCTAATACCAATTTAAGGTAAGGTGTGGAGAAGCATTAAGGTAGGGATATAATATCTAAATATTACGCAATTGATGGAGGAAACATGAGATTTCTAAATTAACAATGAAGAAATGTCGGTCTTTCACATCGCCGCCAACACGAGTGAAAATAGTTTTTCACACACTGCGTTCTTTAAAGACTGTGGTGTGGGTTGTGATTCGAAGTACATTGACAATATATTTGTTATCTTGTGTGGTGTATGCAGGTATATAAGACGCGTTAAATGGTTTCATTTATAGTCGCACTGAATAAAAGCATGTGGTAGACAAGTAAAATTGGTAGTTGTGTTCTAAAGGTTCAGGTTTGATTAAATCGGTTATATTTGTTTGAAATTGATTTATGCCGAGCCTTAATGCCAAGAACATGATTTAATGAATGCGTAAAGTATTATGTAACTCAATAAGCTATTCATAATGGCGGTAAACACATTATCAGTGTAAGTAGTAGTCGAACAATTTATTATGGGTAGGAAGAGATGGTATCTGGCAATAGTATATACTATGAAGGTATGACTTAGACCCGCCCACTTCCCAACTTTTTCTACTTTCTCCTATAGGGTTTTCATTGGTCTTCTGTTTACTAACCTCTGCTTTCATTTTATTTATTTATGACACTAAAATCAAATTACTACAACAATTATATTAGCAGTTTCTACGTTTTCAAAGAAAGTGTATGTATCCATTTTTTAAAAGAAATTATAACGTTGTTGTTTCTTATTACTTTACTTTAATTTAATCCATAGAAATATGTTCTTCCGCATCAATGGTCCTTTCATTACTTAATACCCATATAAATTTTATGATTACAATATCAATCAATCATTTATAATTACAGCAAAAATCTTTCCTGGCTTCCCATGACCTTGTACCAGACACTTCGTGGATCAAAAGGACTCTTCACAGCATAGCGACGACTTTTGGTGTCTGCATCTTCGTCCTAACTGCCTGCTTGTTGGTGATTCTTGAAATAACAGAAATTCCCGAAGCCGTATCTCTCGTTGCCAGTATGACAGCACTGTCCGTCGTGTGGTGCAAACCAATCAAGTCTTTCGCTTTTAATAAGGAATGTCCGTCGGAAACTGCAAGGAATAACACGAGTCTTGTTCAGACGATTATCCGAATAGCTGGTATTATGGGCTTTACAATCCTTATTATTCCAATGGGTTCAAACATTACCCTTGAAGAGACGCCCGGATATGTATTACGTGGCCTCGTGTCTCTGAAGGAAACTGAGTCTTTATATACTGGAATTATCATGCACTGTATAACCGCTTTCATAGCCTATGCACTGACTCGTGTTTCCGCATTTTACACCACCAGCAGGTCTGGTATAATGATCCCGGTTCTTCTTTCTACCGTTTTATCAACCGTTATGTTCGTGTATAACTGCCTCGATAACGTAATTAATACATTCCATGGCGAAGCCTGCTCAATCCAGGACGGTGGCTTTATCGTCCTCGGTTTTGTTGCTTTGATTTGGATACTCCCTGTACTGATCCTGCGGAAAAAATATTTTATGCCATCAGACGTTTTATTTAAGCCAGAACAAGAAAACTTCATTACCTATAATTACTGCAGTGTCTATTTTGATCAACACGTCTTCCTGAACTACAATCCTAAAACGTCGATAGAACATCGGATGTCCAGTCAATTTAAACGCTCGCGTGTGTTTCTCTGTACCACAATGTACCGAGAAGCTGATTACGAAATGGAACAACTTTTGAAAAGTCTTGCCAAAGTTTCCAAATCAACAAAGTTGAAGCTTGCCCGAGTGTATTTGGAAAGTCATATCTTCCTTGATAATGGAACCGATGGGTGTACCTTGAAGGAATTTGCTTTGCAGCTGATGGCTCTTGTTGAATCAACATTAGACGTGGGGAGGTCAGAAGGCAGAATTTTCCATACACCTTATGGTATACAAATATCTAGTATTCTTCCTGGCGGGATGCCGCTTTTCTTACATCTGAAGGATCCAAATTTCGTTAAAGCCAAGAAACGATGGAGTCAAGTTATGTACTTCGAATACATTCTCAATCACAGAATTAAAGTCACGGATGCACTAGAACGGAGATCAAGTTTCGATATCTTTCAGATATCAGACAAGGACAAGTTACACCTGATAACGAGCGATTCTCGAGAAACGGAACTGATTTTAAGGTTGCAGAGGAATACTACTGTTCTGAAAGTACCTGACGACGATTTGGAACAACAGTCTATCAACAGTAAAACTGGATCCCAGATGAGTTCTGATCAAGGTATTGATGATACCTGTGATGATATTTCCACAATTTCGTCTGAAAACAAGGACGTGCAAAGGGATAACGATGCTGCCCCAAACAAAGAGGCTAAACAAACGACTCATTTCCCTAAGCCAGGGTTCACGGAAAACATTTCGCAATCGGAATTCAACATTGGTAAACTGAATCCAGCTTACGAACCCGAAGTAAACGAAATCATGCCTACACCATGGCTGTCCGAATTCATGAATGGATCAAGGGCATCGAGTGTCGTACCAACAATTCGAGAAATTGCACCTGATGGCAGTGAATACCTTCACGATGGAGGTATGTTTTCGGCTGATGGGTCTCTTTATTTGGACATGAGCATTGAAGAACCCGAATTTGATGATCGTACGTATATCCTTGCTACTGATGCTGATATGCATTTCAGTGATGTGAGTGTTTTGGATCTGGTGGACACATGCAACGAAGATATGAGACTTGGTGCTGCTTGTGGACGAACCTATCCGATGGGGAAAAAGATAAACCCTATTGTTTGGTTTCAGAAATTTGAGTACGCTAAAGGTAAGTGTTTTTGTTTATCATTGCATGTATTTTGTGCATAAAAGAAGATAAGTAATATTCGGTATTTAAATCTATGAAAGGAAAGCAATCAGAAATTTATACTTACACAGACGTATATCAGAAATCTAAGAATCAAATATAATTACCCGTTTTCATTATCCCAGTCGGAGAAGAACAGTAGGACGCTTAAACCCCATTTCATTTCAAATGTAATTAAATTAAGAATAACATATGCATTTAACGCAGGAATAATCAGTCTATTTATCCGTAGATTTTTGGATGATCAAAAGTGCTCAGAATATAATCGGATCTGTGATGTGCTGCCCTGGATGTTTTAGTTTGTATCGTGTGAAAGCTTTGGCTGGAGTTATGAACCTTTATTCAGAACCAACAATGGAAGCCGGTGATGTCTTTACTAAAGATACAGGTGAGTGCTGACATTACCTCGTTGGGGATGCTTATTTAAGGATAAAGGTCTAATATCGAAGTAGCTACCTTTCGATCAGCAAATGATTTCGGTAATTGGTTCTGGTTCCAAATTTATAAACATGCAGTGTATCCATTCCTCTAAAGAGTTTGAGACAATTGTCGTATACCGAAATTTTGAAAATGATATGAAATAGTTTATCTGTAATAAAGTTTTAGTCGAAGTGTAATTACGTATGGAGCAGCGGTAGTTCAATGAGTAAGAAGTTGGCTCGTTAACCTGGAGGTCTCTTGTTCGATCCCTGTGTTGGGCAAGGAAGTTCATCGCGGTTTTCAGGCCTGTCCACCTCCCCCACCTTGTCGGAAGACAGAAGGCCCGACAAGCGACAACGTATAGTCGTTCGGAGGTCCCGTGTACACATTGGCGTGAAGAAAGTGTGGACGTTAAACCTCAGTTTATTTCTTATCACATATACAACCTGAATTCATATAGTCTGTTGAAACAATGCTCTATTGAATCAATAATCTAAGAAGACTTTTTAAAATCTATTTCTATAAGCGAAGTGTTAAGGGTTAGCTACAATATTTTACAGGTGAAGATCGATGGATGTGTACGTTGATGATGTTACGTGGATGGAAACTCCGATACTCTACATTTGGTGTTAACAGTACTTACTGTCCCGATACAATTGAAGAGTTCATTAAACAAAGACGTCGTTGGATCTTATCCGACTTCGCCAATTCGTTGATGGTTTTCCGCAATATGCCCCAATTGATTAGAAACAACGGCTGTTTCTCCTTGATCTACGTGCTCTACCTTCTGCAGTTGTTCTTCATTGTGTTCCTGTCCCCTGGGTCAACTGTTGTTATGTTAACTGTTGGTTTGGAGATGCTCATCGACGCTCCTTTTATTATCCTAACTCCTATTGTTGTAGTCATGTTCATAGCTTACGGTATATTGTGCGTTCGGCTGTCGTCCCAAAGTCAGATACAGCTCACTAAATTGTGTATGGTGGTTCTGGGACTTTCTATGAGTTGTGTTGTGGTCGGGGCAGCCATATATGTCATCAGAGATCTTGTTATTGGTGAGTTATAAAATAGATTCTATTACAAATATAGGTGTTTCATACTTATTCCCAATCCCATTTCAGTAATTAACAGTCGAAAAGAAAGAATCAAATCTTCAAAACGTGGCGGGAGATGTGTTAAACTAAAATGTACCGTTAATTCATATAAACTGTTATAATTCCCCTTAGAATATACTGAATGAGTACCTTTATGGATAGGCATAAACGTATACATGTACGCAAATATGTCATGGTTACAATAGGTCCAACTCAATCTCTTATAACACTGTAAATTATCATTATTTGCTCTTATTTTCAAATATATAGACAACATGCCAATACTTTGACATCTTTCAAAATTCATACATAAACCTTAACCTTGACATATCGCAATAATATGATTTCTTCTTTACAGACGTCATGGAAGATAATCTTCAACCTCAAGAGCATTTCATATTGGTGGCACTGACTGGAAGTTTATTCTATGCGGCTATATTACATCCACGCGAATGCTACACACTCGTGCATGGACTCTTTTATGTCTTTTTCTTTCCGGCAATGCACATGTTGCTTCCCATCTACGCCTTGTGTAACATCGTTGACCAGACGTGGGGAACTAGAGATAATGTAAGTCAAATGAACTAGAGCATACAAATGTATGTTGTGCTTTTTTCTGGGCATCCATAATGCGTATATTTATAACAAGTACGCCAAGACCATACGGAGGCAGACCACCATTAAGTTTCACCATCCCGGTACCCAAAAATTGTCTTTCGTCTATTTATAGTAGTTCTCTCTCTGTCTCATTTCTCCCCTTTGGTATGCACATTTTTGTTGGTGTTTGGGTATAGGATGGACGAAGAGGGTTTGAATTAATATTTCTTGCCAGATTTGGGTAAATATTCATGAAAAAGGCCTTATCAGGTTGGCTACGGTGGTGTGTACGGCAACTATATACATGTTTTGGGTATGCTTCTTTAAGTTTGTGTATCTCAAAATTTTGGTGGTTAACTTCGTACAAATTTTAGTGCAAAAACATGGCCATTTGTTCGTCTGTCTGTAGTGAAAAGCATTTAGCCCAACGATAATTTTGAGAAAAGTTGGAGGTGGGCAAAAAGTCCAGAATTAACATTGAAGTCAATGGGGAAATTAATGGTGGTCTGCATCCATAATATGCTGCCAATTCAGAGTTACTTCCCTTATATTGTCTGGTTACAAATAAACAGTACAATACATGTATGTCAAATATTTTAAATGCGAGCTGCTAATGGACATTTCGTCTGACACCGGCGTCATCCCATCTGAATGACCAGACGGAAACCACACTGAAAAATCCTAGGCCAACAGGGCATCGAGCCCAAATAACCAGAAAATAGTTTCTAACTAATAAACTATATGAAACAACATAAGATGAATTTAACACTTATAAACAATACACAAGAAATTTGACTCTGCTAGTAACAATGAATCGATGATATGGTTGTTTTATTGCTATAAAGAGATATCGACAGAAACTAGGTCACTCGGGACTAACAATTATGGTTCAATGTTATCTCAATAATAGAAAAAGTCCGTTCATTACCTTGTTTTTATTAAATCTAGAATGAATAATAACAAGGGAACATAGGCGGGGTGTTTCTATTATCTAGTGTCGTTCAATTGCTTTTTTGAATTGTCAGATAGATACCCTCTCACAGTCCCACATAACAACTTTTAGTCGTTAAGGCATTGTTAGTGAGCAGAAAGTCTTCCGTGTATATGTTATCACTCGTTACTCAATCAGTTATGTAGAAGGATAACCGGTATTTCCTTTTGCTTTCGTCACTTCCGTTTCTATAATGTTGTCCTGTAATTCGAAATAATATAATTTTTTTAAAAAAATATTGTACAATTCTGTTTTCAGCAAAAGGCTAAAATACCCAAATTATTATGCTTCCCTAAGTTCCGACGAAAAAAGAAGAAGAAGAAAGGCATGAAAACCAGTCCCAGCACAGGTAAGTGTTTAGCACCAGAATAAGCTACTTTTCTCATGAAGATGGTCACATAAGTGGATTATTGGATAGATTTTCGTCTTTTCAATTTTGACTTACAGTCACATTTTGGACGGATCCGTTAAACAATTCGGCGACTCAGTTGAATGACACGATCGAGAATCATTGCTGCTTTCGAAGAGTATATTTGCCTCGGCGAAAATTAGCAGACAGTGTCAGCAAAATGAAATCCGTCAATGATAGCATTGACTAGATTCTGATAATTAACTAATCTCTGTTTATCAAATACAATTTGGTTGGTATCGTTAAGTGAGAAACTAACAAACAATGTAGGAGAAATGCGCAACACGGCTGTGACAAAACAAAAAAGATACAAGAACGTTGTACAATAAATATATTATATTCCCAGGGTAGATATACAACTTTAAGACTGCAGACCATCTTAGATTATTATAACTTTTATTTATTTTTTCAGAGACGCTTGATTTAGAAACGGAAATGACTCCCGAACAGTTGAAGGGAATGTCCGATGAGGAGCAGACATTTTGGAATGATCTGGTTTTTAAACTTATTGGAAAGGATGTGAATCTGGGGTTAGAAAAGGATGACCTGGCGTCAGGATTGAATAACCTTAGAATTAAGGCCCTGGTGGCCGTGTTGATATCAAATGTTATATGGGTGGCGGTGATTGGATATTTCTACCTATCTGCCGTGGATGACAAGTCACTAAACGGGTACGCCGTGATGAGTGGGGCCTTGTACGGCTTCTCGTTTTGTATACAAGTTGTGGGTATGACAGTTTACAGAGCCAAGGACTGCATTCATAAATTGGGAAAAGCAATCTTTAAAATGGACAAACCCGTCTGGATAACCAAACAGGACGATAGCCATAATTAACTAGTGAATATTTGAGTATAATAATAATAATGAAAAGTATAAAATTGCAAACTATAGTGTTGGCAGATGTTTTGATCACGTAGATGATTTTACCGGCAAAGTCGATTATGAATTATAGTTTTTCTAACGGTGGTTATCAAAGTGCGATAGAAACAGTTGTGATTCAATACGATATTTAGTCATTTTTTATCTAGTCGTAATATATTATTAACAAAATGAGAATTTATAAAAACAGAAGGTTGGCCAGGGGCAGGGTGTAAATATATTCATTCTCACTGTTGTTTTAAAACGAAATGTGTCTTAACAGAATGCGCGGTTGGTTTGAATTACAAAACACACCTGACAAACTACAAACCGGGTCAGTCTATCTTTTCTAATTTAACAGCTAGATAATTGTTTTCCATGTCGCTTTTTTGATACAGTCATATAAAACGTGTGAGTGAACTGTTGGAAGTATAATTCATTTATTTTTAAATCTCCGGTATATCCATTTTTTGGACAAACGAGTCGCACTCTCGTTTAAAGAGACACAGTGTTCGAGAACAGTTTGTGGTTCGTGGTTTGGAAGTTGCGCCAGCAGATGAATATATATTGTTGAATGTGTAAAGATGTACATTAATGTAGATATTTGTAATAAATTATATAAATCATCCACTCTCGTCCTTGTCAATTAGGCAGTCATGATGGCTTAGTGACAGTGGCGGCGCTAGCCGTCGGTGGTTGGAGGGGCAACGCTGGGCAAAGTCCAAGGTTAAGGGGGCAAAGGCACGAGTTTCAACTAGGGGTGGGGGGGGGCTCCCCCAGAAAATTTTGAAAAACAGGCTGCCGGAAATGCAGCCTGGCAGTATTTCAGGCAATGATCGTTGAGGTAAAGTGTCAAATGAACTGACTTGCGAACCTCGACGAATTCCACTCACGAGCGCCAATGTAGGATGTACTTATGGAGGGTATTTTGAAAAATAGACTGTTGGAAATGCTGCCTGAAAGTATTCACACACCGATCGTAGAGATAATTAGAGCTGATCGGATGTCGTCTGTGGCCTGATCAATAGTCTTTCCAACCCCAGAGAGGAAAATGTCAAATAACATGAAAAGTAGACTGCTCGAAATGCAGTCTGTCAGTATTTCAGGCATTGATCGTCGAGATAAATAGAGCTTAACAGATACCGCCTGTCGCCAAATCACTAGTTTTTCCTACCACAGAAGAAAGTGTCGACCGGGCGGAGTAAGAGGGACTCAAAGTGAATGAATATTTTCGAAAATAATTGGGGTGGCGGGCAAACAGAGGGCAGGCCAGATTTTGGGGGGAAGAAAATGCCCCCCTTGGCGCCGCCACTGCTCCGTGAGTAAGACTGGGTCACTAATCAGTTCGAGCCTGGTGTTGGCCAAGAAAGTTCCCCGGGGTTTTTCAGTGTGATTTCCTATTGAGGGCAAAATAAGAAATTTTACTTATATCACACTGTATGGTGTATACTACTGTATACGAATCTTCATTATCCCGGAAAAGTAGGATGATAAAACCCATTTCATTTCATTTACCAATTAGCTAATGATGTCTGTAAAGATCATGGAACACTTTCGCTATCCTTTTCCTTACCCCATGTTCTGATCATATATCTGACGGTTTGGAATATATTTTAATCTTGCACGATAAGTTCTTTTGTCTGATCAAGGCCGCCCGTTAGCTAAATGAACCTGTTGCTTCTAATTTGGTTCCACGGGTAAGGGGTCTCTGCGTTACGGTAATCTTCACCAGTCATTTTAGTAAGCAGTCAATTTTGGTTGATAGAATTAAAGATGTAGAGACATACAATGTGGTAAAAATATGTTTATTTCACTATTACATATTTTTTTACATCTGCCCCTTATGCATAAACATACACGAAGCACGTGGATTCAAGAACAAATACGTCAAAAATTGAAAAGCGAAAAAGTGAGACAAAGATTAGGGAAGGGGTATAACTCTTGTTGGTTGTACGGCTTTTTCCTCGGGTCAATGTGAATAATATGGGTTATTATTTACTCATTACTGTTTCGAAAATAATAATACGTCCAGGGGATAACTTTGGGGATCCTCACTCTCCCCAAAAAGAAATAACTGCAATCACTGCAGTCGGTCTCAAAAGTATACATAAATAATTAATGAGGTAAACAGAAAATGCCAAAATAGAAGTGATGAATCCCAAATACTTAATACATGTTTGAATAAATCTGTGAATACACATGATGATCGATCTTGAAAAAATCATCGACCGGTGATGAAACTTGCTAAGCGAGGAGGCTTGGTGGAGATATGAGGACATACATCTTCGCTAATTTATTTACATTTACCACAACAATATATCGACGGTATAGATCCTTATAAATCCAAAATTCGTAATAAATGATTTTAAGCCTTAACATAAAATCTGTTATCAGAGCGTTGAAATATAGCGTAGTTGCGGTAATTAAATGACGTCGACATCACGTGGTTGCCGCCTGCGCTCATTTTATGTTTGACGAAGTACACGCCAGACAAGTCTTTCGTTTACCAGTTCTTTAAATATACTATTCAAAAAAAGTAGGGGATATTTGATTTTTAAGTGTTATTAAAGTCACCTAATGAAACTGACGAAGAAATAAATGACAAAATGAAATGAAATTCACATTCATCGATTTATTCCAAATGATCGCTAGACTAAGTAAGGCACAGACTGACCATTATAAGGGTAAAATAATCCCCGGGGTCAAACAGCAAAGTTACCACAGCATCACAACAAAGTCAGTAACGGGTAAATCCTCCCCTGTTTGCCAAACAAGCATCGATCCGACGTGGCATACTCCTAATTAGACGTCTAAGGTCATTTTGGTCCAGATTGTCCCATTTCTGTTGCAACGCAGCAGCAAGTGCTTGGACATTGGCAGGACGTTGTTGACGTTGACGTAACCTCGATGGGGGAGAGGTCCGGACTCAGTACTGGCCAAGGTAATGTGGTGATGTTCTGTTGTTGGAGGTAACCTGTAACGATCCTGGCCCTGTGACATCTTGCGTTGTCATCATTGAAGATGAAACGGCGGCCATGACGTCGTGCGAACGGCACAACATGGACTGCCAAGATGTTGTCCCGGCCTGTAACACGCCCTGCAAAAACATGTAAAGCCATTCTTCCAGCAACAGTGATGCCTCCCCGCACCATAACAGAACCACCCCCAAATCGATCATGTCTGATGACGTTAACGTCTTGGAAGCGCTCGTTTCGACGACGCCACACCCTCCTACGTCTGTCCAAAAAATCAATAGTGAACCTTGACTCATCTGAAAACATCACATTGCTCCAGCGTCGATTATCCCAGTGTTGACGATCCCTACACCAACGACGTCTTGCCTGAATGTGATGATCTCTCAAAGAAGGGATCACGCGAGGACGTCGGGCGCGAAGGTGACCCCTATGCAGTCGATTCCGAATCGTCTGGCCACTCACTCTCACACCAGTGTTTGTTTGAAGACGAGCGCTGATCTGATTTGCTGTGATGACACGATTTCTCAAGGCCAAGGTACGGATAAATCGATCCTGGGCTTGAGTTGTCGTCCTTGGCCGACCCGAGCGTGGTCTGTCCTGTACAGATTGTGTATCACGGTATCTGGACCATAGCCTGCTTATGACAGACTGAGAAACATTCATCGTCCGCGCCACAACCGCCTGTATTGTGCCGATCTGTAGCATGCCAAGGGCACGTAACCTTTCATTTTGGGTAAGCCGACGCATATCAAAATTTGATTTCTGGTCACTAAAACAATTAAACTGATGTTTCCACCCTGGAATTCAATGCCACAATGACTGTAACATTCAAAGTCATGCAAATCTTGGGTTGGACCCCCATGATGATCGCAAGCATCACTTGCATTCCATGCGGTAGCTATTGGCGCGTTTGGGCGTCACATGGAAATGTTTCTTCTGTTAGGTTCTATAGTGACTTTTTTCGTAGTCATTTGCATATTTTAGTATTATGCCCCCAAAATCAAATATCCCCTACTTTTTTTGAATAGTATATTTTAAAAAAAAACAAACAAAAACCAAGCTTATAAATGCTAGAGTGATTTTACTATTGAAGTAACCACCAATTTCGATAAAACGCTGTTAATCGCTGTTAAGAAGATTCAGGTCGGTTTAATATTGTGCTATGTTAATATAATTATATCTATCTGTGTTTGTTGAAATGAATATTTGTAGAAATGAATTTTAATAGGTCATCCCATTAAATGAAAAGATGCATGTCGAAAGGTGGGTGTTTATTTGCTTGTGTTTTAATTCTGTGTACTCATTGGAGTGTAACAGTTCCCTTTTAAAGTTAGAAATCTATATATGGGTAGGCCTAGCGCCGCTGTTCAAGCAAAATTTCCCTCATCATTATAGCACACGGTATGGCGGAAACCCGTCTTCATTAGTCCAGTAGAAGCAGAACAGTAGGACGTTAAAAATTTGTATTGTTTATTTAGCAATGTAGCAGGTGTGAATAGATATGTTTCTATCATAATTATTTGATTTGAGTGTAACTAAATTTTATCTTTACTGGTCTGGGCATTACAAGATATTTGCATTTATATAATTAATAGTATAAGTATTATAACTATCAACAAAGTATATTATCCGATGCCGTCGAACAACAAGCCTGTGGTATACAGCTTGTTAGGTTACGGCTAAACGGTCCGTTCGTTTAAAGTACAACTAGTTTAGATATGTCCATCTCTCTTTTTACATGTACCTTTCTATATTGAGTTTCAGACATGTTAAGAACCAGGAAGCACACGACACCGCAAGATTGGCGAATACTGTAGAGGGATCAAGTGCCGTCCCGGTCGCTAAACGTCCAAAAGTAACTAAACTAAAGAAGAAGGCCGACGAAAGGAGGGAGGAATCAACACCGGAGTATGGTATCCCAACACTTGGCAGCCGGATAGAGACTCACGGCACCATAGAGCCGTTGGCTGTAGCAGAACCGTCCGGTAATATAAATTTATCACTAAATTCAGATTGCCCTCCTCAAATTCAAGGTGTCGGTGACACCATTGCATACAGTGTCTCTCTCAACAAATTAAAACAAAAATTGTGCAACAGGAATGCGTTGATCTATTTATTTCTTTTTTATTTATTTATTTTTCCAAGAGGCATATCAAACATGACAATAGAGGTGATAATATGAAGTTACATGCTAATAAGATGTGAAAGTTTTGATGAGAGAAAAAGTAATGATGTCATGAATGACCAGCCCCTTGAGAATGACCCATAAAAACCTGCTTAGATTAAAACTAGGTTTATTTCTAATGGGGTCCTTGGAGGATGATCAGGGGCAGTTTCATTTATGAACAATGATGGGTGAAAAATGACAATAGTGAAATATGAAATTTGTGTGCACCATAAGGGATGTGAAGTTCAAAGGGGTATGAAAGACATTGGATTACACATACATAATTGAAAAACTAAAACATTTGTTTTGCTAGCAAGTGTTGTTTAACATTTTTCTTAAAAGTGACCATGTTTTCTATTGATTTAAGTTAATTTGGAAGTTCATTCTTGAATAGTAGAAGGTTGAATATTGGGTATTATTTTTGCATTTTGGTACAACATAATTATAAATACTTGATCTAGTACTATGCAGATGAGAATCCCTGACTAAGCGAAAACTGGCTTTCATGTACACTGGAGACACATTATGAAAGATTTTGTGAACATGGTTCAATTTCAGCTGTCTGACTCTATTTTTCAAGATTTAAACTATTTAGATCTTTATACAGATTTGGGTTAATTGAATCTCTGGGACCTAATCCGTGTATGAATCGGATTACTTTGTTGTGAATAATTTGCATATATCTAAATAAGAATTTCAATCTGGTATTGACCTTTTTAATAATATTGTTAACTATTAATTCACCAGAGAGACAATGATCAATATATAGACCCAGGTATTTTACACTATCTGTTGCTTGAATGACATTATCATTACACACTATTTCAAAATTACTAATTTCCTTTAGTTTTCTACTTGGGCCAAAAACATACATTCAGTTTTACCTAAATGAAGGGATAATTTATTGTCTACTAACCAATCTGAACAAGCCTTTAAGGCTTCGCTAAGTTTTACAGATACTATTTCAGGATTTGGATGGGGAAACAGGGTGGCACTGTCGTCAGCATATAAAATTAATTTACAAGGGGCTGGTATCCTAATGATCATGTCATTCACATAAAGGAGAAATAACAAGGGTCAAAAGATGCTGCCCTGTGGAACACCACAAGAAATGTCCAATGGGTCTGAGAAAACTTTACCAACGTTGACAATTTGTTTCCCGTTGGAAAGATATGAACCATCCTGTTGATCGAACGCCCATTATTTCAAGTTTTTTACACATGATATCATGGTCGATCGTCTGTGTCAAACGCTTTTTGCAGGTCCAATAGGACCATACCGGTAAAATTCCCTTTAACATTTTGATCCTTGAGATGACCCAACAAACTGATCAAGCAGGTGTCAGTTGAATGGCTGCCCTTGAAGTCGGATTGTTCTTCATATAATAAATCATTGTCTCTGAAGTGAGTCTCAAGGTGTATATAAACAGCCTTTTCCAGAATCTATGAAACAATACTGAGAATGCTCACAGGCCTAAAGTTGCTCACAAGAAGAGAATGGTTTGACCCTAGCTAATTTTAGCTCATCCGGAACTGAATTCTCTGAAATGGATAAATTGATCAAAAATGTAATGGGTATTTTAAGGAAATCAGCACTGTCTTTTAGAAAGCGAGCTGGAATATCATCAAGTCCTGTACTTTTGTCAATGTTAAGTGATTGGAGCTCCTTGTGCACAAAATCTTCTGAGACATGATGCAGGCTAAAATTCAGACTGTGAGCATTACTAGTTCTGCTGTCATAGAAATCTGAAAAGAGTTTAGAATTATAATCATATATGGAGGTAGGTATAGGTAACTGTCGAACTGGTGTTGAAGCGACAGTAGTAAAGAATTATTGGAAGAGATTTGCAACAGTTTTCTGGTCATGGACATTTATGCCATCATCGTCCCCCGCCTTTCATTCAGTAATGGATTCGACAGTAACAGTGTATAGAAACGATTGACTCGGACACGAGGACCCTTTCCCTTGGTCAGTGGGGCCCTTTTGTCAACTAATAGATCTAAATCACTTCTTTTGTCAAGCCATTGATCATAACAAACATACTAGGATCGTCTTTTGTGACATCAGCAAGGCTTTTGACAGAGTCTGGCACGCTGGGTTCTGTCATATGCTGGAGGCTGCGAAACCACCACTTTTAATGAACTCAATAGGAATAAAGGAAGTAACAGAACATAAACACCTCGGACTTATCTTTCAAAGCAACTGCAAATGGAACAATCACATCGATAGTATAATTAGTAAAGTATCAAAATTAGTAAACAGCCTTCGCTCCTTGAAATATCGTCTTAATAGAAAATCGCTACATATCCTATGTTCTTCCTTTATTCTACCGCACTTTGATTATGCCGATGTTATCTGGGACGGATACACTGACTACTTATGTAATAACCTTGAATACTTACAGCTTGACGCACTACGCACTATTTGCGGGGCAGTTAAGGGTACTAGCCATGCCTCCCTCTACGCAGAAACTGGGTTTATTCCACTCAAAGAAAGACGAAACCGACATAAATTAAAACTACTATACAAAATCATCAATAACCTAACCCCTGCTAATCTTAAGAATCTCATAAATCTAGAACCCTCAAACAAATATTTCCTTCGTAATGAAGACAAATTAAAAGAAATTCGATGTCGTACTGAAATCTTTTCTAAATCGTTCATCCCATCAAGTATAAGAGAGTGGAATAAACTCAGTACCGATGCAAGGAATTCTAGATCTCTGAAAATTTTCTCCGACCATCTATCCAAATCTGATATCGAAGTTCCTTCGTTTTATTATAATGGCCATCGGAAATCTCAAATAATTCACTGTAAATTACGACTTCGATGCTCTGACCTGCAGGGTCATAAATTTCTTCGACACATTGCCGACAGTCCCGCATGCCTCTGCGGTCACATATTTGAAGATCTTGATCATTACCTTATGCGATGTTCCTTACATTCAAATACAGAAACCATTGACAAATTACAATATGATTTTAAAAATATAGACTGTCTTTTATTCGGTTCCAAAACATGCAGTCTAGAAATTAATACTTATACATTTAACCAGGTCCATAAGTTTATTAACATGTCAAACAGATTCTAAACTCAATTCGATGAAGTAATATTTTAATGAATAATCTTGGCTAGTCTATCTAATTTTGTTTATTATCAAATAATCCTCACTTTGCTTGCATATGTATACTTATTAATTACTATATATATTGTACATTTTCACCCATTTTATTATGTTTATATTATATGTGTGTGTGTTCCATTTTAACTATGTATATACACCCATTTTTCATTAATAATATGTATACAAATTACTTAGGGAGAGGGGTTTTACATAGGCTAAGCCTGTTCCCCAATCCCATTCAGACAACCTGAATAAAATATTGTTTAAAAAAAAAATCGTGGGGGCCCATTTGTCTGCCTTTAGGGTCCACCTAACTAGGGTACATTTTCATTTTTCTCATTACATCGGTTTTAGCATTTTTCTTTATAAAACACTTTTGGATGACACTTCATGTACAGTTTGATTGCTCGATACGTTTGAAAAAAATAAATGTGCGATTAATTAATATGTGTCATCTATTTATTTTGCGAGGGACATCAGCCTCACTGTTGGCTTGTTGATACAATATTACCATTTGCCCTTTTGCCATTCTTATAGCCAAATTCTTTTAAGCTTTTCCATAATTTTTGGATCATTCCCCTCCAGTTGCTCGTGGAACAGGAGTAATAATTCAGCAGGGTCAGCTTTTTCTTGAACCGTCTAAACCTGAATCAAAAATTACGACGATCGAAGTTTGGCCAGATGCGTTTATAGTTTTTATGAGCATCTATTGTTCGATACATAAGGACAAATATCCAGACTTGCTGATATATATGCAAGTTTTTCGAACGGCATCAAAGAGAGCAAATAGTTTAGGGTGGAAATTATATGACGAACAGTATCGTCTGCGCAAAGCAAAACACCCCACCGGTCCATGGTCCGTTATAGATACGGAATTATTGTGGCTCTTATATATAAACTGTGTAAATCAATTGGGTGAGGCTAAGGCTTCCACACTCAAAATAAGACTATGCTATTCCTATAATGGGCAATGTCTTAGAGCATATTGTTCTTACCAGAATAGGTGTTTGCGCTGTTTCAGGAACCATCCATTAATTTCATGTTCTGTTGAAATGTTTCATAACAAATTCAGTCCTGGTAGAGGTACAGGTTTTCGGCCGGTAACCCCTCTTTATGAATCCCTGCCAAGATATGCCACAGCAACTGTTTACCACAGATTTTCCCGTCCTTAAGTTAGAGCCCCATTTTCCAAAGGTTCAAGCACCTTGCGTTATAATTAGTAGATATTTCAATCATCCTTGTTAACTTTTATGTGTTATTGCAATAGTAGAGTAGTTCACGATTTGTTTTATAATAGATCTATGGTCCAAAGGTTGGACATTTATAAATCTTGCAGTATTAAATGGTTTAATTAATTCCTATCCCAAACATCAAGACGCCGAATTATTGAGATCAGGTTTCACTGAAGAATTTCGATTGACATTTCAAGGCCCACGTCTGACCCGTATTTCACATAATCTTAAATCTTATAAAACACTAGAAATTGAAAGTTGGGTAAAATTAATTAAAGAAGTTAAAGTCAGTAGAATGATTGGACCATTTTTATTCACACCAATTTCTTGTTTTACTAGTTTCCCCAATCGGGTTTGTGCCCAAGCTTCCCTGGGGGTTATATGCTTATCACACATTTGTCTGGTGGTAGTATAAACGATGTTATTGACCCTGAAGATAGCAGTGTGTCATACTCTTCTTTTGATAATGTGGTAAACATGATAGCTGCTTCGGGCATGGGTGCACTTTTGGGAAAGATGACATTAAGTCTGCTTTTCGTTTATTACCTATTTTCCCAGGTGATTTTGACCTACTTGGTATATATTTTCGTGGATTTTATTTTATCTACAAATTTCTCCCCATAGAGTGCTTGTTACCCTGTGCCCTTTTCGAAAAAAATTCCAGTTTCCTTCAGTGGGTATTGGTAGTTAATTCTGGCCTGGATGATTTCTTATTTACAGGTCCATCTAATTTAAGCGACTGCCAAACTTTAATAAGCTATTTCGCTGATATTTGTAACTCTCTAGCGGAGGAAAAGACTGTAGGTCCCACAACCAACTTACTTTCCTCGGTCTTAATATTGACACAAGTACGTTACAGGTAAAAATCCCTGACGATAAGCTTACTAAATTATCAGCGCAGTTACTAGACATCTTGTCGAAACGCAATGTAAAATTGGCAGATTTAGAAGCGGTTACTGGTTCGATGTTTTTTTTGCCAGAACCGTCCCATGTTCACGGGCCTTCCTCAGACGTTTTTATGACGTCATTGCTACTTTTAAGCGCAAAAACTCAAAACACTATTATACAATCAGGGTAACTCGTACCCTTTGAGAAGACTTTCGAATCTGGCAATTATTTCTTAAAAACTTCAATGGAATTAGCTACATTTCACAACAAAAATGATTGTCAAACAACAAGCTACAGTTATTTTACCGATAGTTCTGGAAATAAAGAATTGGGTTGTGGCGCATACTGTAATGGTCGCTGGATCCAATTTAGCTGGCCTGCCAGTTCTCCCGTAATCTGGAAAAACCTAGCAACACTGTTGAATGTAGTTTGAGTAAACAAAGGAAAACTGTTTTGTTAAGCTACTGAATATAAAACAAATTTTATTTTGTTTTTTTAGATGAAGATAATTAGAAGCCCTTTCGGTGAAGGAGAAAAAAACTATTATTAAATACATGTGTACTAAGTCGAAAATATGGGTCTAACTCAATTTTCACCAAAATTTGACTTGCTAGGTTTTTCCAAAGTACGGGAGAGTTGATCAAACAAGGACTTAATATGGGATATGACTTTTTAGAGCTGATTCCGGTTGTGTTAGCATTCCTGACTTGGAAAAGGTATCTAAAACAGAACTATGTCATTTTAAACATTGATAATTCCGCGCTTGTATCATTCATCAACAAACAGTCATCGAAATCCCCACGAGTAATGCACCTTTTGTGTCCTCTGGCGTTACAACTCCCAATTAACAATATTCAGGTTAAGGCAAAGTACACAGAGTCCTCTAAGAATAACATAGCTGATAGTCTTTCACGTTTTCAGGAACAGCGCTTCCGAGAATTGGTTCCGGTGACACGCAAATTTCCAGATCCTATTCCGGATTCTTTTCTGGGGGCGGTTTCAAAAGTGGAATTGACCAACTCTTAATAAATCTAGTTGCTCCTAGTACATTAAACATCTATAACTATGGCATGAATTCATTACAGGAATTTCGAAGGTCGTTTGATATCAACAATTCCTGGCCTCTGACTGTTCAAGAAATAGCTTCCTTTATTGTTTACTTATTTCGTTTGGGTGCATCCCACTCAACCGCTAAATGCTACGTATCGGGTTTAGGGTTTTACAGTAAAATTAATAATTTGGACGATCATACAACTTCATTTCTGGTAAAGAAAGTCTTAGGGGGCTATAATAGGACCAAGAGGTGTCCAGGGATACCCGTTTACTTATTACAAAAGACTTACCATCGGACATTATTTCTTCATTGCTCATGGTATGTTCCTTAAACGTTTGAGAGGTATTTATTCTCTGCGGCATTTTCTGTTGCATTCCATGGTTGCTTTAGGGAAGGGGAATTAACCTATGACAAACGGAAATAACAAAGACATTATTTAAAGCTAGCGGACATATCCTTTCTCCCGATGCTCTTATAATTCTTCTCAAATCTTCAAACTCTGATCAAGCTGGGACTGGAAGCAAAATTACTCTAAACAGAAAGAGGGGAGATCCTACGTATTAACATGAATGCCCATGATTAGTACTCAGTTTTTACTCATGTTATAGTGTTTTCTGACCACCAGAATTCTTCAAAAATCTACCCCCAAAATGTAGGAAATGGCATTTCAGGTGTGACACTACGGTCACCAGATATTAGAGCGGGACAATTACCATTTATGGGTAAGTGTTTCGTAAAGGCGCCGTTTTACATCAACACTATTCTAGTTATTGTACTAATCTGTGCACCTGAGGGCTGGACGATAGTACCCTACTTTCCAGAAATGGATACTGATATATCTGTCTGCGAGTTAGTCTAAGATAGTAGTAGAATAATGCAGGCTACTTCATTACCCTACATCATGTAGGTAAAGAATTTATATATTAAGCAGGACACCTCTCTTAGTACTAAGGTACCCTTATATTGTTACACAGGAACTCTAGATCCAGTGCAACATGCCCAGCCCAGCCCCCCCCCCCTTTTATTTAAAAGAAAGCTCGCTTGTCTTGCTCGTCGTATGGCTGCGTCACTCGTATAACGTGCCTGTGCGTGCATCTCCCAAACATAATCGATATTTAAGCTAACATATGTGTAAATCTATAAATATTTCATCCCAATGGAATTTGATCTTAATGGCAGATAAATTCCATACTACACACACCTTGCAGTGTTCCGATTGAATCCGCGAAAGAAGAGGTCATACTAAGTCTAAGCCATTTCCGATCACTATCAATGAGACACGGGTACACACGCACAATACATGTTGACATTTCACATGAAAATACACCTGTATATAAACACATATAAACAAGTTGGTCGTTGTAATCAAATGATTGACTCTATTTGTCAACAATAATAAAAACAAGTTTGTGTAAATGCCATTTGCTTTACCCCAATACTTTCGCCGAATTCGGACCATGTGCTGATTTACTGTCGCTAGATCCCACCCAACGACTCATTTTAGTTTGAAAACAATCGTATTATGAGTCAGAAGTCACGAAACAAGTCTTGTGTAGCTTACGATATGGACACAGTTTACCAATAATGTCCCCATTGACTCTAAAGTTAATTCGCCGCAGCAGTAAAGTAGGGCGTTACTAGGGGTGGAGGTCAGAACCTGAAATGCCCAAACTAATTTCGGGTTAGGCCTACAGACGTCTAGGGAGCCCCTTTCCCCGCGAAAATTGGAAAAATCTGACAACCCCAAACGCATTTTCTTGCTATTCCAGTCCCTGAATACAGTAGGTGGTGTGATATAGCCTAACTTAGGTGGCTGAGTCGTTTATATATCTCGAAGATAGCGCCACCGGCATCAAATTTTGACTACCGCAAACGCGTTTTCCTGGTACTTCAGCCCGTGAATACAGCAACTGAAATGTGGTTCATATATAGCCATATAGTCTACCTTGGGTGGCTACCATACTTCTCTCAGTGTTTCGTTTGATTTGAGCTAATCCCACTTAACACTGCTGTATTTGAAGCAAATTTCTGTTCAATAGTCCAATTAACAACCAATAGTTACAATGTCATTGCGCTTAAAACAGAGCTCCAAATTGGACCAAATAATATTTGTATATAACGTTACGTCATGGCTCACGATTTTATCATACCAAATTAACCAGTGCATAGCAGAATATTGCCGAAAAAGTAATTGCATGACAAACAAGGCTATCTAAACGGGTGCAATACCTTAAATCACTGTCCAAAGTTTTAGAGAAGACCCAGATTAAACAAAGGACTGTCATGCTGCTGGCCAGCAGATGCCAGGGATGGATTTCTTGAGCCATTGCTTCAGGAATATGGTAGCTTATCTGAATCCCAAATAAAAGCCGCATATGCGGAGATTGGCGGCTATTCTAACCCAAGGGTAAAGCAACTTCAATTTTCCAATCGTTTTGTAACCAAAATCCCACTCTATTCCGACCCGAACTCCAACCATCCGATCGGACTATTGTAGCTGCATTAACAAATAATAATCGATGCACGAAATAATATATGTGACGCAAAGTAGAGTGGGTTCAGACAAAATGTTTTTATCCATAGTCAATTTAGAACTTATTCGCGATATTAATTAAAATAACAGTTAAAGAAAAGTGGTGTTTTATTAGATTTCGAGCACTTTATTTTGCCAACCAGATGAAATATTTTTTTTTTTTTTTTGCTTCCCCTTTTCCCTTCTGTCCGAAAAGTCAGATTACCTATGCTGCTCTCCCCTTCGAAAATTTTGGAGAGAGAGAGAGAGAAATGGGATTTAACGTCCACTCAACACAAACTAGGTCATTTCGGGACTTACATATGGTTTAATTTTATTTCAATAATTCGCTTGCGCGTAGGGGTCTTTAGCAGTGGGAGGAAACCGGAGTGCCCGGAGGAAACCCACGAGGTTGAGAAGGCGCCCCTATCTCCATGCCACATACGCTCACACCAGGGCTCGAAACCACAGCCGCAAGCCAGAGGTGACCGGCCAGCTAGAGGTCGAAGCGCGGCACTCTAGTCTACTAGGCCATCCCAACCCCCTCGAAAATTTTGGAAAATAGGGTTTACACCTGAAAATGACGTAAAATTTCAATTTTGAAGCTGAATTTGGGATATTGGCATATAATGAAATTTGAATAGGAACGACTTTAACGTACATGTACCTATAATAATTGTTGAGAAAAATGAAAAGTTCGGAATCGCGTTAGAGGGCGACTTGTTTGAATTTTGAAGATTATCACGCCATTTTACTAATCTCACTAGCATTATATTTTTGGCGCCAATGATCTCTTCATTATGGCCGCCCCTCCGGGATGAGGCACCTCACAAATCATGCCATTTGAATTTTCAAATTATCACGCTGTTTTGGATGCCCAATCCATTCGTGGGCGCCTAACAAATCTGTCTAGAGCCTGTTATGAGGCACCCCATAAATCATGCCGTTTGAATTTTGAAGATTATCTCGCCGTTTTGAGCTCCCAATTCAATCTAACTAGCTTTATATCTTGGGCGCCCATCATCTCGGCATTATGGGTGCCCCTCCGGGATAAGGCAGCCCACAAATCATGCTGTTTGAATTTAGAAAATTATCACGCCAAATTCATTCATGGGCGCCTAACCAATCTCACTAGCATTATGTTACGGGCGTCCCTTTGTGATGAGGTACCCCACAAATCATGCCGTTTTCGCCGCCCTATTTATCAAGCAGCATGCACTATAAGGCACCCCACTAATCAAGGCGTTGTGGTGTTAATCGTGTGGGTCATTATGAGGCGCCTCACCATATGTGGCGCTAATATGGAGACGTTGTTCGTTGATCTCGTATTATGTCCTTTAGCGCCCATTAACGAGGTCGATTTTTCTCCAATGAGCAAAGGGCGCCTTGAATTGTAGCCTTTGGTGCCCACTGACAGAGCTGACTTTTCTGCAATGGGCAAAAGGCGCCCATTTGGGGCGCCGAAATTTTCCAGCTGCCCCCTTGCCCCTAGCTACGGGCCTCGCGTGGGCCATTGCATTCAAGAAGTAGGGGTACTCCCTCTGTCACTACAACGCAAAAAAACGACCCTGGAGCATTGGGAAAAGCTAAGCTGATTGGCGTAATGTGTTGTGCCTTTCGCGAAATTTCGAATTTTCCAAGGGACAACATTAATGGTTACGGACTCCGGCCTCGATAAGCTCACCAGTAATAGTATAAAAGATACGATTGGGCCTCTTCCACTGCATCTCCTATATATACCTCCCTCGCCTCGGGGGTAAAGACAATAACCAATTGGCGGCTAAGCATCTCATTTTACCTCATATAGAAGATAATTGGTCATATGCAGGACGGAAAGGGACGAAAAGCATTTTATGGGGGCATTTCAGATATAATAATAATAAAATACGAGAGGTCTCGGGTTAATAATCTTTGAATACTCCTTGCTTTTCCTAAAGGTGGAGGGCAATATTGTATACATAAGAAACGTCAGGCTATTGACTCTTTTTTTCTGAACAGGAAGTCGGCGCGGATTGGACTGGCGTCATCGGTCTAGTTAATAATTATATATAGATTGAAGTCAATGTCCATTGAATACCGCTCAATGATTCAAGAGAGTGAACCATTAAAGGGACAATACCACTCTTGCTTGCTTGAACGCGCCAGAAAATCTAAGTACTAGATGTTTAAGTATCCTACCTGTAGTGTAAATTATCCATTATATGATATTTTACTTGTCCAGAGTGTTCGAAAATATATTTTTGAAATCCAAGTTACATTTGAAAAGGTTTACGTTAGGCTTTTCAAACCATTTAGTTGACAGTTTCTATTTTTTTTAAATTAGGTATGTTAAGATGGGATTTGTATCATCAATTAATTGGAATATTGTAAAAAAGTACAATTTGTTGACCAGAATAAGGATTGGGACATATACAGTTACAGCAAGAGTGATATTGCGCCTTTAATAATGATAATAATAACTTTATTTTCAATGGGTTGAAAATTAGGCCACCTTTATAACAGGAGTTAAAGAATACACAAAAGAATATTAACAAAATCACAACTGAATATGATAATTATGACCACAATATAATAACGTTGTCACACAAGAATCATATAACTATCATCTAACACTATGCTTAAGGTACATTTAAATAGAACAAACTAATTACAGAAAATGACCATAATATATCATTTCTTCTGGTCGCTCCCAGTGTATATAAATACTAATACACAGAAGATTTGACTAGGTCTCTTGGTAGTTAAAAATTTAAATAATCGACTTCGAAATGAATAATATGATTCACAATATTTCAAGTAATCAGGTAATGAATTCCATGAATGGGCACCAGCGAATCTAATGCTATTTTTACCAACAGATACATTAGGCCGAAGAATGACAATTTACCAGAGTATGGAGTATTGTAGTAGCAGATGATGTTGGATAAATATGAAGGGCATTGTTGATTAATAATTTCGTGAATGAATACATATTAATTTGTTAACTAAGTGACGTTTTTAGTATTTAGAAATGCTTCCGCGGGAAGACCATGTAAAAATTGAAACAAAAACGACGACACGATGGGACAGCAAATTTTAACCATACTTGGTGTATGAGGACCTGAAGGCGACAGAAGTCACTGGATGAAGAGAAAATATTTTGAACGGACGACTTCAGGTATATTTCAACCAAATTTTAACCTCAATTTCAAAACTTTCCTACCCGAAGTAGGCGCGGATACAGGATTTTTTGCAGGGGGGGGGGTCTAGGTTTGATAATTGCGCTCAACCGATTAACGGGGGGTTTGGGGGCTCTCCTCCCGAAAAATTTGGTAAATTAGATTCAATTTGGTTCATTCTGACGTATTTCCAGAAGGTAGATTCCAAAATTACAGGTCTAAATCGGCAATAAAATCGCATAAAAAATTTTCAAGTCTGACACCGGGGGGTGGGGGTGGGGAGTCCGGACCCCCTGGACCACCCCCTCCCCTCTGGATCCGCGCCTGCGGAGTAGTGTGTCTAAAGTTTTGATATTGGTCAGGTATGATAGACCGAGTATCAACTTAATATCCAGTAGTTGTTGGGAATGAATGATTCGTGTGGAAGTGTTTGTGGGTGATCTTAAAGTGGTCAATTTACATAATAATGTTTAAAACTACGCCATCTTAAAACGTATACGTAGCTGCTCATTTGCGATTTTTCGAATAATGAAGGGTCATATTATTTCAGGAAATTACAAAGCGATATGCGCGAATATCGAAAGGAACCGGGAGCTTTGGGTTATAAACATGCATTTCAAGTTTAATCAAATTTGTGACCTCTAGAGGGTGTATAAACTTGATATACCAATATTTACACAATCAGAGGCCATAATTCGATAAGTTACGATCGCATATGCGCGGATATCGTAAGGAATCAAGATCTTTGGGATATAAACATTAGGCCTCGATTCGTCTGTGGTATTATCATCTAGACCGATTGTAACTACAGGTTCATGTCACAAGTTCTTGTGATTGCCACAACAATACTGTTTTACATCAGCCCTGGACACTAGACAAATAACAGGCAGAAATGAACCTGTGGTTAAAGTCGAGCCTAATGATACTTCTGGGGCCGAGTGATCCTTGCTCCGTGAGGACGAAAATCCGATTGGGTTCTCTCCGAACAGGCGCAAAATTTCTCTATGTAAACTAACGGTAATTTTTTTTGTGTAGAATATATCATGGTGTTTCTCGCTCATGAACATAATTTATTTGCAGCAACCTTGCCAATTCATGAAAAACGACGTAAATTCATGAATTATTGTTAGTTCAAGGGGAAAGTGGTACAGGGGGTAGACAATATTTAAATGTTGTTTAAATGCGTATTTTCATAAACTTATTATGCAGGAAGATGTTTATATGGAAGGTCAACTTGGATATAAATAAGGTTTTGTTTGAAATAGGCGTACTGAATACAATGCAACACAGGAGGTTTATTAAATTTTGCAGTCTAGTAATTTATTCAACCCCTGTTTCTATGAAATAGAACCACATTTTGCCACCAAAGCTGTTTTGAATACTGTTTGATGCGAAGTTAATGCATAGTGATACATATAAATATATACCAAATAATTTACAAAAATAAAAAATGGTCTTCAAATACGTTCACATAATCAGCTTCATTCTGACCTTTATTTCATAGAAATTGACAGAGAAAACTAGAGCGGGTAATTGATATAAAGTCTGCGTCCATAATTAATTGATGACGCCACAGTGGAATAACCTACTATAACGTGCGGAGTGTGCTCCCAATTTCAAAATACGTACTTTGACACCCCTAAACATGTCTTCGAAAAATTTCTCCCTACTTAAACTTTCCTACAGAACCAGCAGGGGGTGGGGGGTCTAATGGTTAGCGTGCGCGCGCTGTATCATACGGCCTGCCATTGAGTCAACTGGTGTGGTTTCGAATCCCCGGTTGTACGTGGCAAGGAGTAGGGTCACCTGTCCAACCTCGTGGGTTTTCTCCGGGTACTCCGGTTTCCTCCAACTGCTTAATACCCCTACGCGCAAGCGAATTATTGAAATAAAATTAAACCATATGTTGGTCCCGAAATCTCTCCCTACAGAACCAATATAAGATTTTGGAGTATTTATAGCAAATGTTTATACAAAATAAAGATGCGTAACTTATAATGAGTTCAAAAGCTTCAAATAAATCGATTTTGAAGTGTGCTTCTTATTTTTCGGAATTGTTTCTCCAAGCTGGAAAAATTAACAAAAAAAAAAAAAAATAAACAAAAACAAAATCCGAAAGCTTCTATACATGCGTGTGAACCGTCAGAAGAGTGAACTTAAAATAAATTACTGGTAAATAATATGCCAGCACTGTCGAAGGGGTCGGGAGGGTAACGGTGAAGATATTAATTCACGCGGCTGAACGACCATGATATACTAAACGAACACATCATGTATGTTTACGAAATTTTATTCACAAACCCGTCTCATTAAATAAATATAACGCCCTGGTGTTGTACACGATTTATATTTAAAGACGATCGATGAGATTTTTCCAACGAAAAAAAAAACGTCCGGACAGAGGTCATGCGCTTGCAGCGGAAAATACAACTGACCGGTAGCTTAATTTACATTCTATAAGTATCTGCCCTTTATTTTTAAAATAGCCATGGTTTACATAACAAATTGGAACCCCGCTGCATGCGATAAATAGTCCTGAACCGAATGAACTTTTAGAAGGGTCATAAAGTGAGTGGAATCCCGGATTTTAATTCAGTCAACACTGTAAATGATCTCTAATTCTCATTGTGTTGAAACAAAGCAAAGTACTTGTGTAAACTGTTAACTGTCTTAAATAAGACCAAAAGGGTTTAGATTAGACGAAACAATAGGTTACATCGGTGAAAAAATATTAACCCTGGCTTACACTAGCACGCCATTCTAGACTACAGACTGGTCTTTAGAGAAGATTTGTCGATCAGCACATACTTCAAAGATAGCACAAGTCGCTCAGCCCGCCTTCATAGCATGCTTCATCGTGTAATGACAAGAAGACAAGCTTTAAAGACAAATCCTCCATCGGGGTCTAATATCATGTCCGACTTGCAATCCCTCCACCGCTCTATCATATTTGAATCGCTGACCTTGTGAATCGGGTTAAGAATTATCATAAATTAGAAAAAATTCTTACTTCTTCTTCCTCTTGCCAACTTTTGGTATAAATTAAAAATATTTCTTAGATTTGCGTTAGATACAGATCAGGACCGACGAAGGTTTGTTCTTAATGAATTATTAAGGAACTTTCTTTATATTTATATTACCGAATCTATGTTTCACTGTTTTCTTTGTACAAATTTCAAATAATAATCAATTAATTAAAATAATGAATAATTATCACGCGTTAATTATAATCGTATAATTTAGTTATTTCTTTTTAATTGTCATAAATCATGAAAAGATTAATTACTTCGATTTAATACAAAATGATAATCAGCATTATTAACAGTATATTATTTCCTATACATTAATTCTTAAATTACATTTAAGGTGTTTTGAGTTTTACACAAATCTAGAGATTTCGAAATTAATATTTCAATCTTACTTTAAACTCTATGGCAGATTCGTCTTGTGTTGGGCATCTTATAGTCTGCAATTTCTATATTTTTAATTTTAAATCTAAACAGAATGGGTGAAAAGTGTAGAAACTGGTTAATCATTAGATTACAGGCGTGGGTGTGAATTAAAGCCCAGTTAATGCAATTCGTTGCTTTATGTTTAGAGTGTAGACTGGAAGTGATTTATGTTTTAAAAAGAAAATAATTAAAGGTTGAAGAAAAGGGCATACCTTGGTTTCGGGGGATTAAACAAACAAAGTCTTGTTTCACTGCATCATATGTGAGGCAATGTGGTTTACATTTTTACTCCTTGGGCTTACAATACATTAATAGCGGAAATAGATTGAAAAAAGCAGCTTTTGAAACATTTCGACGGATGTGTGTGGATAGTTAGAACATATGTTTGATTTAATTTTTTAGAGGTTTGAATTTCAACGAATATACTTTAAGATATAAAAGTAGTTATGGAAACACCGTGGGGACATTCATGGAAATAATCGGTGCTTATTCAATGACTTGCGCATACTGCATTGACGCTACTTTTAAAATATGTTATCATTACATGGACGCTACTCTTTAAATATGTTAGCATTACACAGTTGACAAACACAAATCTGTGACCCGTTCATTGCTCTCAAACAGTGGAAGTTGCACTTGACAAGACAGCATGTGGTCCCATTTCCCAGAAGTTGGCATTGATAATTTTTTTGAAAGCGAAATCGTTTCCCTGAATGTACACACCGTTAACAATATGTGGTACATTTCTTGCTTAAATTTGTTCGCATTTTAATTTCATATTCCTGGCATTGGTCCTCACAAGTTTCCGTACAATTATTGTAGCCAATAAATTCAATTTGTATCTGTAAACCATTACACATCCTTTCGCATATACAGTCTGATGTTTTCTGTTCAAGATAGTTGTTATATTTTAACATTTTTGAAGAAAAGAGGTCATTAGTCAAGACGCCGGTTCCTGGAATTTTAATTTGAATTGGGTAGAAGAAGATCTCCGCCATGAGGAAATGGCTCAAGGTATGCTTTATCATTTTCTTTTTAAATTCCAGAATACCGTTTACCTAAAAATAAATAAATATTTGGTGACATTGGCACCACTCACTCATTTCATTTATTTGCAATCCCACTGCTAAAGACCCCTATGCGCGAGCTAATTATTGAAATGAAATTAAACGATATGTTGATCCCGAAATGACCTAGTTAGTGTCGACTTGTCCAGTTCTCTCCCTCTCCATAAGTTCGATCTTAATTATAACAATAAACTGAATTGAATAAAAAAATAACAGGGAATGCCCCATATTATATAAGTTTTTACCAAACATATAAAATCTCATGGTTACAATAAATAACGGTGGACATAATGTATAGTTAGTGAGTTAAAAACATACATACATTTCTCGAGAGTGTTAGAATTGGTATCATCTGACAGGTTGGGATTGCCATATACAATTAGAGGTTAATTGTAAAATTTTGCATAAATTAGTGTAGATTTTTTTTTTTGAAGAATTATTGTTCGACCTCAACTTTGAGACATACTTAAATTAACCGTTAATACAATATTTTTTTTTGTTTCAACTTTTATTTTAGACCCTGATACCTGCAATATTCTGCATTATAATGTTATCCCTTTTGACGATGGAGAAAGTCACCTTTATTTGGCTTCTCCGAATTTTACGTCATCAAGATGTTTCTTTTGAAGCAGGGTAAGGTTTATTTTTCATTAATGGACCCCCAGCTTCTAAATAATTCTATTTCAGAGAAGTTCAAGCAGCTTACAATTTTTAACATGTTGAGCAGGCTGCCTTTATGTCCTGCTTCAATTTATGAAATCCAAGCCGAAAATGTCGTACAGAAGACAATACATAGGTCTTATCTGGGAAATGGGAACGGTTATGTTCCAAGATACATCTCAGAAACCAGTATGATATTTTTACGAAACTCTGCCCACACATAATCTATTATAGTAGTTGTGCCTTTCGCAAATTAAAATTTTTGGGTTTCAATAAAAACAAATTGGGCTTAGTTTTTTTGATTGGACTCGGTCATTAACATGCCGTTATTTGACTGTATATTTACGAAAGACATTTAAATTATATTTATGCAAATTTTAAAATTTGAGACATGTGTGCAAGTTATTGCCGAGGTGTGGGCATTTAACTATCTATTTACGAATTGTACATATATTATTATTGTTTGTGGTTTTTATGAAGATAAAAGAACATCTATTAAAATACCTTACTATAAGTTGATTAGTGGATAAATCTTCAAACGATATGCAGTTTGCGTCTGCTTATATATAATTTTAGTTCAAATGACAATATAGTTTCTTGATTATACATACAGTAGAACTTGCTCGGGCGTGCACTCCTAATCAGCGAACACTTGCTTCAACGAGCACCAAAAAATCCTCCCGAGTATTTAAATGATGTGTATCTATTGTATTGCCTATTCAGGTATGTTGCTATTGGGACATTCATTCTGTTCCCGTATCTCTGGTCACTGTTTCAAATGTTATGGAATATCTCTTTCCTTACAAAAGTCGAAGAAATCCAACTTCCTCCATTACAGAACCTTTTATTGGTAAGAAATCTTCGATTGTTATAAATAAGATATTATTACCCAGTATTATCGTTAAGCTGGGCTGTCCTTGATTCCAGTCACGGCATTAAACTATCATTGCAAACTGACTTGAAAGCTACAAAATGTTTTGGCTAATGGTATGTATGTTATTCGTGTATTTTTGTATGAATATTTTTTTTTTTTCAATTATTTATTTTTATACGCCCACATATTCATCTGAACGTATATTGTCGCCGTCCTTGTTCGCCCGACCGTCCATAATTGTTTTTCAACACTCTACAGGTCACAATTTTCTATCCGATTTCAATGAAATTTGAAATATAGGTTTATCATCCTAAGATCTTGTGAACTCTGACACAATTTTAAACCAATTTTGATGAAACTTAAGATGCATGTTCATAACCCAAAGATCGAACTTCCTGAATTATGGCCCCTGATTGTACGAAAAATTGCCCTTTTGTAGCCTGTGGTCCCTCTGGAGGTCACAATTATTATCTGATTTAAAAAACATCGTCTGATCACCGTTACACCGTAATGAGTGGTTGAGTTCGAATTTTGTGAAAATCGGACCTAAACTGCCTGACAAAATGGCCACCCCTCGTACGCAAATAGTGGTATATCAAGGTTGTGGACACTCTAGAAGTCACAATTTTGATCCGATTTTGATGAAACTTGAAATATATCCTTATAACCCAAGGATTTGGGTTCTGTCGATATTCGTGTATATCGGAGCGTAGCTGCCTGAATTATGGCCCTTGATTGTTGGAAAAATCGCTTTTTGTTTAACTTGTTTCTATCCATCTTTGTAAAATGTGGGCGTATCGTGCCTGGCAGTCGCTATTTAAATACATTTTACTGTTTCCTTTCCTGCTTATTGTATATATTTAGTAATAAATTATTGAGACTGGAGAGTGGTCATCGGTAAATGTTTTGTTTGGTTTAGCATTCTCTTTGTATATGTATTGTGCCTTAAAATATGTTCATCAATGTCATCAACGCATACGAAATGTTTAACAAACATAATCGGTAATCAGGGCTATTGGTAATCGATATAACGATTGAAAACACTTATATAACAAGAAGCAGTTGTCTGGTCTTTTGATAACTTAGCCAAAAAAAGGAAAAATCTTTTTAAAAATATATTTCATTCTTCTTCAGGGAATTGTTGCTGCCTTTATTGAAAGTGCTTCGGTCGTAGGTTTTACCACGTCCGTGGCAACATCCCTACCTGTGTATATACTACTTCCGGTTGTGGGTAGTGTCCTTTCTGTATCTCTTTTGTCTGACTTCGTTGGGTGTCGCACCAAGGTAAGATTTGATTGTGTTGTTGACAAAAAAAGTGTTGTGCGAACATAAATCTATTATCCCTTTCATTTAATTTCGTGTTACTACCCTCTGCTCGTTTCAAAATAAGATCCGACGATGCTCGCGTAGAAAAGCATTTGGCCCAAAACCATTTATTGAATTACTTTTATTTGTTTCAGACCGTAAGTGCCTTCGATGAGATGCCCTGTGGGAAATTCCACACTATAGGCGGTGTTATTGCTACTGTTGGTCCCACCGTTGCTGCATTAGTTTTATACCTTTACTCCCACATTAACTGGTTACAGGCATTAATCATGGGTCTCTCCTTGGTGGGCTTGGCAACAGTTTGGTCACCATGGTTTCAAATACGAATTCTGATGACAACGGATACCTTATCTGGCAGTCAGAAACGAGTTCACATTTTGTATGGAGCTCTAAAGGTCATCGGAATACTATTATTCTTAACTTTAGAAATTTACGCCAAACGCGGGTCTAACGAAACGATGGAAAATATATTGAATAATTTCAGTGTCAGTTGGACCGATGTCTTCACTTGGAAAGTAATGATCCCACTGTCTTGTAATATGTTCACAGGAATAGTGGCACACGGGTTTGCATATCTTGGAATAGCATATTGTATACCAGTATTAGGAGTTGTCGTGCCCATGCTTCTATCAACTCCAACAAGTATAGCTTTGTGCGTTACTGTTCTGTCACCAACCATTTACCACATAGATGAGCTCAGGGATTTTGGGGACCTGACCCCTCTTCTCATTGCAACTTTCGTCTCAGCCTTATCTTGGACTATACCTTACTTCCTAAAAACATCGGAGTTGATAAGAAAACCAAAATTTCTGTACGTACCTTACGAAACATTGTTTTTATCTTACGGATGGAATAGTATTTTCTTTGACCAGAAGATACTCCTATCCTATAAACATGATGGGTTTAACAGAGTCGCTGAGGAAACTACCGTAAATGCAACTCGAAAAAGTAGGATTTATGTGTGTACTACCATGTATCGAGAAGCTGATTACGAAATGGAACGCCTTCTATACAGTCTGCAAGGTTTATCTCAATCACAGAAAATCAAAGATGAGAACTGTCTACTAGAGGCAAACATTTTTATGGACAATGGCTGTAGCGGTCGTGATTTGAAAGAGTTTGCTCAACAGCTGGTCAGTCTGTTAGTAACAAAGTTCAGTATGAACCTTGAAGAGTCACAATGTTTTGAGACACCATACGGGATGCAGCTTCGGTGTATTCTAGATGGGGGAATGCCTCTGTTCATGCATCTTAAAGATCCAGTGAAAGTTAAACCTAAGAAACGTTGGAGTCAATGCATGTACATCAACTACGTTTTAAATTATAAAAGCGTAACTACTAATGGCGGGCGATACAGCAGTAGCACCATGCCAAGGATAGAAAAAGACAAAGTTAAACCTGGAAAAGATACGATAAAGAATATAGATGATAAAATAGAAACTATTGAATACTCGCCTTATCCCGAATACAACCGGGCCTTTGTTGATGACGATCAAGGTTTTGTATCAAGGGACACAACTCCTGCATTAAGTCACTGCAGCTCGGCAGTTATTTTAGAAACCGATTCTGTAAAAGAGACGGACAGTTCTGCGTCTTCTATTGAGGCTGAGGCTGCTGCAGTTGATCATTATCCCGGTGTCGTCAACATTGGTTATCTTTACGATGAAGCCGATGAACGTCCATCCCAAGCTGAAGCAAAGTCTGAAACTTACGCTTTCCAAAAGCAGTTGAAGAAATATGGCGAATGCGACCCTTGGTCATCATCAGCGGCGAGACGATATGACGTTTCAATTGAAATGGATACTGAAGTCGACGATGATCATACTTATATCCTTGCAACCGATGCTGATATGGACTTCGAAGATGATGCAGTCCTAGAATTGTTACACATGTGCAATAGTGATCATCGTCTTGGTGGTGCTTGCGGGCGAACTCATCCAGTCGGCAAGAATTGCAGTTCTATTGTGTGGCATCAAATATTTGAATACGCTAAAGGTAATTATCCGCCAGTTTGTGAATGTTATTTGAATATTATATATCTTAAAAGACTCTCAAGTATAAACGTTTAGTCAACTCTAGTTATATTTAGATAATCGATGACTTCTGCAAAATATATACTGACATTTCTTTAGTTTAAAAATATACTTTTAAAATTTTCTTACATAGAATATAACTAATTTTAGATTTTTGGATGATAAAGAATGCCCAGAATGTTATCGGTTCTGTGATGTGTGCTCCGGGATGTTTTAGTTTGTATAGATCCAGTGCCATCAAACAGGTTATGGATGAGTATGCCAGTCCAACACTCACTCCTTTTACAGTTTACGTTAAGGATACTGGTAAGAAGGTGTATGGCTATTTATTGTTATGGCCATTATAACCTATATTCATATTGTTATGAGTTGTTTATCGCATTGCGATGAAGAAACGTGTAGCTCCGCTAACATTTTTAAAAGTTATTTCCCTTTGTTTCGTTAGAACTATCCCGTTTCGTTAAATATTTGATATTTTAAAATGTATTAAAAACGACACTCCTCTTCCCAGTGAATTATTTGAAATGTAAAACGTCATGATTTTTGAGAACGACGCTTGTGCCAAAAAGTTACTCTGGTTGTCATTAGTAATACACCTAAATTATATTAAGTTGAAGATCTTTGATTTCCTTAGGTGAGGATAGATGGATGGCAACCTTAATGATGATCCACGGATGGAGACTACGTTTCTCAGCTTTCGCAGATAACACGACATACTGCCCGGACACTTTTGAGGAATTTTTCAAACAAAGACGTAGATGGATTCTTTCGGATATCGCAAACGCCCTTTTAGTTGTCCAAAACATGATCTCCTTGATCCGGAACAACGATTGCTTCACTTTTGTTTATGTTTCCTACTTACTAAATATGTTTATCAACAACGTCATCACTCCTGGTACGGCTATAGTCATGATTACTGCTGGTTTGGAATTAGTATTTGATGTGCCTTACATCACTACTACGGCGCCAATGGCCGCCATTGTTTTTATCTATGCCATAATCTGCACCCGGACTAGCACGAGTACACAGACCAAGCTGACGTCAGTGCTTACTGTGTTGATGGGGAGTGTTTTTGTTTCTGTAGCTGTATGGGGATCATACAAGATCGTAGCTTCTATGGTATCGGGTAAGTTGTGTTATCTCTCAAACACGGTAGATCGGTCTTGTTAAATCAAAAAGTGCATGTTTAATTGGTGCATCACTGCCTTGGCATAATCCTCTGTTTATTAAGCTGCTCGTGTATTATGCACTGAATTGTTTTACTTAGGTTGCCGTCAGAATTGTATATTGTTATCTTTACATAGTATATGAATAATCAATATAGTTTTAATCAAATATCTAATTTCGTCCTTGAATTTATCATTAATTTGGGGTGCAAATAAAAGTTTACCGTGTCTCAACAATTTTATGATTTGAATTTGGGCGTAATGTATTTTCAGAGGTTCTTGTTGGTCACTTCCGGTTTCAGCAACATTACGTCATTTTGATGCTAACAGCCAGTTTAGTATATGCTGCTCTCGTACATCCACGTGAAAGTTACCAGATAGTCTATGGGTTCGCCTATTTATTTATATTTCCTGCTATGCACGTGCTTCTTCCAATCTACAGTATTGCCAACATTATTGACCAAAGCTGGGGAACAAGAGATTCGGTAAGTTCTTTGGGAGGTTTGATACTAACGCATGGAATGCTAACTCAAAGTAACAAAGACCATTAATGTTAAATATATCATCATAAACCACTCATAAAAAAAACGTTGTAATGGCAGTGACATTGTTGGTGCTTTCTTTATAGGCTGGTTGTTTTGTTTTCTTTTATAAATAACGCCTGCCGTATATGATTTAGCTCTCCAGCGGCTCATTTTTGGGTGTTTGTTCTTTTACAGACGAAGGCGAAGATACCGAAACTGTCATGTTTTGGAGGTTTAAAAAGAAGACGAAAAAATAAGAAAGGAAAAGAGGAAAATAAAGGTAAATCAAATCAATGTCCTCATAGCAACTTCCTTTAATTAACCTCGGACAGGAAAGCGTCAATGGCTAATGCAGAATAATTAGATAACACAGACGAAGGTTTGATACAAAAATTTGTTAGCTATGTGATTTCCTCAGTTATTAATGTTACGATATGTCTGTTTTTTTTAAAATTAAAAACTCTCTCTTTTTTTGTCTGTTTTAGAATCGTATGATGGTATATCCGAGGGGGTTAAAGCTAACACCAGAGATATCACTGAAGGTAATGAAGACGACCAAACAGAGAATATCTTTTGGGATGATTTACGACGAAGACTGCTAGGAAACGACACAAACATTGGATTAGAGAAGGCGGAATTGGCCGAGCGCTTACGATCTTTACGTAACAAGAGCTTAACTGGCTTGTTGGTTGTGAATGCTTTGTGGTTAGCTCTTCTGTCTTTCTTCTATATGGGTGTTGATACGCCGTTGTCTCGTTTAAATGTTTACGGTGTTATCAGTGGGGCCCTATATGGGTTCACGCTTATAATTCAAGTGTTTGGATTAACTGTTTGTAGGATAAACTATATTTTACAATGGTTTGCTAGATATCTTTTCGGTGATGAAAAGAAAATGTGGGTTTGTGGAAGAAATAAGAAAGATTAGAAAAATCAAATGAATTGATGGTGACGGATCTGGAAATACCAAATTTAACAAAATGGATAAAGTCGAGGGGTTTTTTTTGTTTTTAAAAAAACAAAATAAAACAACAATACAATAAAAACCGGTTTGACTTATGTATAAAGTCATCTGATTCAAACAATTGCAATATTGATGATATATGGTTTGACTTTTCGTAAAAAAGATTCATCGTCGTAAATAAAATAATTACAAAACTGTCGGCAGAAATCTCCAGAAATGAAAAATGTACGAAACGGTGTCGTAATATTTAGGCGATTAATGTAACCGGACGTGATTTTTATCGGTGAAAATAAATTTCAAAAGGAAATGACAACAGTTAGATCTTATATATTTATCATAATTCCTTGAAATAAGATTCCTTCCTTTGCCATAATAATTCAAAGATGGCGATAATTTCGGTTATTATCTGTGGAAGGTTTTTTATCTACTTAATTTACGGAAGTTCTGATTAAAAAGAAAATATGGTTTTAAGACCTTGACTTTTTGTATAAAAATATGTGTAAAAGTATTTCTTCCTGGTTTAATTTTTATACAAATCCTTAATCCATGAAAACTTTTAAGTTTTATGTAGCTGTGGTCCATATAATATATTATGTTCGTTGCAATCTTCATGGGGTTTTGTTTAAATAGATTGTTATGGAGGCGGTTTTGTCATCTTATTCTTATTTTCAAATTAAAACAGCTTCTCCTTTTTTTCCTTTTTCCTCCTTTAACGTTTCCTTTATATCTTTTTTTTTTGTTCTTCCCGCTCTCCCTACTTCTTTTTTTCTATTTTGTTCTACCAGCCCTAACTACTCCTTTCATATTTTCTTTATAACATCTCTCGTCTATCATTCTGGTCTATCTTTCCCTCATATTTCACTACCAATTAATTGATTGAGAAGCTCTTTCGATCTTGTTCTTAAAAGAAAACAGGGCCAACCCGAGCTAGTTATACTTTGTTATGTATTTTCTTTTCATTAAGGCTCAATATTGATACCGTTAAAAGCCTTAAAGAAATCTTCATTTAATATTGAATCATCGATGTCTTTAATTCTCAGTTATCCATCCTTTCTATCGCTTTTTGCTTTCTTTCCAAATATCATATCACGGTATCTTTCCTCCCTGAGATTTGCTCCTTCCTTTCGCCTTCTTTATTCCTCTATCCCTTTGTTCACTGTTCCTTGTTTTTTATTGCTCACTTTGTCCATCCCTTTTCTGTGTCCATTTCTTTTAAAAAATAAAACTACTTGTTTTTTGGTTTTATCTTTCTACCCCCCCCCCCATATCCCACTGTCTGCTTTGTTTAAAGATACATTATGAGAGGTTGCTTAACGAGTTGACAGTTCTCACTGTAATAGTTAAAAACTAGATAATGTGAAAGCACTTTTCTGAAAATTACTGTCAAATTGATCCACTATATATGAACCGAAAATTAAGGAAGTGAAATTTCCGTCTGGGCTCGATCATCATTGCTTCCTCTGACATTATTATGTTCTACGTATACATTATCTATTACAGTTTAATTCATGAACATTTCGTTCTACCACAGCTTTTTTTTTATCCCTCCTTCACATTTCCCTTTCTTTCTATACTGATCTTTTCTGTCTCTCTGTCTAGTGTATATTTGAATAATTTATGTATTTGAAACCGTGTTTCAGTATCATGTATATTTCATTTAGCGTTAAATCAATGCAGTCTCCTTATTTTAATTAGCGTTCAATCAACACAGTCCCGTTATATCAATTAGCATTTAATCAATGCAGTCCACTTATTTCAATTAGCGTTAAATCGCATTAACCATAAACACATCTGCCTCACTAATTTATTTTAGATTCCAACTGACGTGAGATGCGCTATGGTCGTATTGTCAATATTGAGACCACGGTCTGGTATACGTACAAATCCCGAAGGATAAACCCAGACTGACACTTGTACGACTTTTGGCCACGATTTTGAGTCCACATTAACATGAACTGGCACGACGAGTTCACGCATAGTTTGCGCAAAGTTTACGCACTTCCCGCATTGGCACGACGAGTTTGCGCAAATCGGACGCTGTCGTGCCGACTCGAGTCGTGCCAATGCGTGCCACGGAATCGTGCAAGTGTCAGTCTGCCTTGCTTTAGTTTCGATAAGATCAAACGATTTCTATGACTGGCCACAAAATATGATTAAAACCATGATTCCAAAGTTGAATCTTTCTTCCAAAGTATTTCGGATATGTCACATTTTGGTATTTAATTCGTATACATAAAGTCACTGTTAATAATGCTTAGACTGTTTAAATTGGAACTCACCCTTTCCACGCTCACTTGCAATTACATGTACACCTAAAATTATATTTTAGGTCGATATTATTTTCAATAACGAAAGAGTATCGTTTTTTTCATTATATTTTTATAGACAAAAGAGTATCGTTATTTCTTACATCATATTTTAAAATTAAATGCTGAGAGTACAAACATGACAATATTTAACCAATTATTATATACATACTTATTGGTGGAATATACACAAATTACCGTGATAATTATCAAATTTGGGTATTATGCCCTGGGATATTTTTATTGTAGATAGTCATTAAGGTTCAGATTTCCAATTATTTTTACTTGTTAACCCACTTTAAGATACTGTGTGTTTATATTATTTCACATATTAATAATATTCTACTGCTTCGCGTATTAGTCCCGAAACGACCTTGTTTGTGTCGAGTGGACGTTAAACCCCATTTCTCTCTCTATCGCTTCGCTTATATCAGGGCCTAAAATAAATTTCCTTGGAGCACGAATACACTTCGAAAATAAGAAAACCGTGCTCTGAAAGAAATTGTGTATACCTCTGATTACTTGTAAGGTAGTGATGCCACTTGACCCCTAATGGGTGTTTCCTCTTGAGTGGAGTGAGCGCCAGCTGCATCACCTCACTAGTGATGTTTTCCACTAGCCTTGGTATCCGATCCGCCGCGATTTTAAGTATTGAAATATGGCTGGTAAAGAGGAACTACGAAAATTTAACCTTATTGTAGGCCATGGCTTACATTCACGATAGTGATAGATTTAAAGATTTCTTATAACTACGTTACTTGATAACATTGTTTTCGCATTTTTGCCCCAGTGCATGTTTTTATTTTGTCAAACATTGTGAACATTCCAGATATTTATAAAATTAATAAAATATTGTATATTATTTCAGGTATTTGTTATATTTATGCTATTTTCCCACTGTCGTGCGATGCGTTACGAAACGTTTGTCCCTATCGCGTCAACTGGTATGTGCAGATACATTCGGATATCAACACGATTTCTACGATTGACCAGATATGATATCACACGATAATATCACCACGATTACTCCACGATTATGCAGTAGCGTGAATCGTGATAATAGTAATAGTGGGAAACTAGAATAAGAACGTCATGTGGTTTTTTTCATATAATAAAAACATTTTCGTGTTTCGCCAACACACTACTTTGTCTTCTGGAATTGGCTCAACCTAATTTAAATAAGTAAGTATGTGTGTAAGTTTAACAACATCTGCTACACTTAAGCATATTTTATGGAGATACTGGATTGAGCGTTCTGGAATTGAAATCTCTAAATCACAAAAATAGTGACAATCGAGTGGAAAGGGGTATTTCTGGCTACAGCGTATGTGTCGTCTGGATAATTAACTATCTCAACCAAGCATACAGCCTAAATATATTTGTTGTGTTTAAAATTACGTCACGATTCTACTCACACCACCTTCGTTGTCGACAGAAATGTGACAGGACTGAATTCCGCTTCAGTCGATTGCAATTCTATCAATTCGGAACGTTCTGGACTGACAATCAGCACCCGATTTGTATTAGTTATAAGGGAGGTAACTACTGTAGTCCCCAGGTTTACTTTAGTGTTTGATCCATGACAACTCTTGACATATAAATCATAAATCTTTTTAACATTCCGTGGATGATCATATTTATAACTTCAAGTGTCCAGCATCTTACAATCAACTCATAAAAATATTCGAAGAAGGTGGACCTGGACATGAACACGTAGCAGAAAATGTAACTTAAAAGACCTTCCTTCGATTATAGACCAATACTCGACAAACTTTATAATGTAAAACGGCGGGACTTGGGGGCTTGGGGGAAGCTTAGAGAAAGAAAGAATTTCTCCAAATGGGGGAACTGCATACAATACGTAAAATTATATCAGCTAGGGAATTGCTAGTCCTAGTTTTGCAAACAGCCACGAATGGGGGCAGGCTTTTGGACAAAGCACGTTTCATAGCCCATAATAATCATTTATAAACACTTGATAATCAAAAGAGTAAAACGAAAACATTGTTTCCGTAGCTTTGTGTTTCACCATTTACAACTTCAAGTCATTTACTCTCATATCCATTTGATAAATTTATCCTCAATTCGAAGAGTTAAGGTAGAACTTGTGCATACAGAAATCTATATCTCGTATTCCAACCCAACCATCAAATCCAATGTAGATATGTACACTCTCTACAATGTCCTTGCTAATGGTTGATAAACATGTTAATAAAGCATCAACAAAATCGATATTTACTGGACTACATGTATAAAGTATAGGCCCACAGATTACTAATAAACAAGATTAACATGCTTGACACACTACATATTTTATCCAGTGTCTGATTTGATATTACATGGTGCAATAATCTGCAGTTGAATATAATTATCTAGAATTTTCCGATCATAAAATCTGAGGGAACAGCTATAATTTATTGATTTCGAAAGATAAATGTTTATTTTACGATTAGGGTAGTTTTTATTTTGAGGTATAAATAGCTGTGTTTACTGTAATATTTTATCTCCTCAGAGGTTCTAAAGATCTTAATCCACCGCTGTCTACAGATAAAGCTGTTATAGATGTGTTACATAGCTGTGTGTATAGCTTTTCCCTGTATATAGTATTTCTTTTCATCAGTCGAGATCAAGTAATTTTTATCATGGGAAAGAAAAATAATTGACATTTCATCGACCTGTTTCACCACCGTAGACTTTTTAATCTTTGGAGCAAGACATTACCAGATGTTACTTTGTCTGGGTGGAGCATTTTATTCCGACGAAGATATGGGAATAAGTTACGAGCCAAAAGAATAATATTATGAGATTATTTGACAGTCTGTCTTTACTAAAATTTAAGATAGTTATCTCCCTTGCAAAATCTCTCAGCCAGATTATCGCAACATTTATTTATCTCGATTCGTTTTTCTGCACGTGACAAAATGTAGTTTATCTTTCTACGCCCACGTTATTAAAATCGATATTACCAAGTGGACTAATGGGCATAGTTCCCACGATCCATACGGCAACGTCGAGTCTCAATTGATCCGCAGCCAAGCAAACGAACACGATAAGATAGGACTTGCTACTGTAATCAACCTGTACTGTTATCGAAATGAAATGCTATGGTTTAACGTCCTGCTGTCCTTCTCCTGGTCGGGATAATGATGACGGGCATAAGCAATACAATGCGATATGTGGGGCATTTTGCCCGGACAGCGGCACTACGACCCATTCTTTTGTCTGATTCCAACTGTCAACTCAATGGATCTTTTACCTGTACACGCCAAGGTGTACACGCGACCTCGCCTCGGTTTTTCATCCCATCCGAACGACTATACGGTGTCCCTTGTCAGACCATGTGTACCACTGACAAAGGGGAACCACGTCGGAAAATCTGGACGAACTTTCTCGACCCAATCAAGGTAAACGAGCCAACGTTCCACCCTCCTAGTCGCCGTGGCATTTCTAAAAAAATGTCTATAAACTAACGCCCTCTTTGTCTTCTGTGTTTTTGATTTTTAAAAAGCGTGCTGGTCTTGATTATTTCATAAATGAACGTTTTGAAATAGGCTCTTTGATTGTCCTATCCAAAAACAAAAATATTTTTATTTACAAAACATTTTATAGTTTAATAACAGGATAATTTCAAAGAAGATGTGAATGAAAACAATATACATACAATTAATGAATACATTTTAAAGGCCACCACTTCTTTAGCTTGGATCAAGTTGATAGGATTCAATTGTTTTTTTGTTTTTTTTTACATTTGGTTACGAGAACAAACCCGTGTTTAATTCTACAACACTGCACTGCCGATTCAGTCACTGTTTCATGTTGAACTATCGACAGCTTTGGATGGGGGGGGGGGGGATATTTCACGTCATCGGCCCTCAAATTAAGTTGGGGATAGGGCACACAGTGTGCCATGGAGAGAATTTTTCCCAGCAGCGGCGTTTAGGCCTACCAACAGAACTTACTTTTTTTTTCTTTAAAAAGATTTCTTCTCTATAAAAACAAAAATTCTATTTTGAACCGAAATTGCATAATATGACCGTTACAATAAACCATTTTGAACCTCTTTTAGCGCACGTAGTTTCTCTCACGTTGTTGATCAATTCACCACTTTCATTCCACCCGCATCATTCAAAGAAACGACAATGGCAACACATCGTTCAATCCCGTCAGTTTAAATGCATTTTCCGTGTTCAATCTGTGTATTGACCCACAAGTTCATTGGAATTTTTCGGCGTGGTTGCCGATGTTAGTGATGTCGGACAGAGGGCCTGGCAAGGAATAACGTATAATCGGTGTACGTAAAAGGACTCTTGAGAGTTGGAATTCGATAAAAAAAAATAAGGCCATAGTGCCGATGTCTGGCAAAATTTCACTGATAGCACACTGTAAGGCGTATGTATGCCCGTTTCAGCCAAGTCGAAAGAGAACCGTAAGACGTTAAACCCCATTCAATTTCATTTAATTGTATTTTGCAATTGAATGTTATGTATTTTGTATCTCAATTGTTGAGGAAATGCGTTTCAATTGGAATACTAAAAATAAACAATGACATTGAACATATTTATGAATAATCGACAGATATTTAGATCGTATTAAATTTCCTTATTATCTGATTATTTTCCAAAATACCCGATTATTCAGCTTTATTGAACAAGCTTACTCATTATTGCGTTTGTGTCATATAGCTATAGTATAATAAATATCATCATGGGAAGTCGGATCCGGCGTTTTATTGTTGCGTACGTGTCAAGATTCATTGATCACACATTCTCATAATAAGTTTCCGCTTAAACTTTCATGAATATTCTTGCTTCTTTTATTACGAATTTGAACGCAGGCATCCGTTTTCCGCTTTCAGCAATTTCCCGAGTATTCCTGTTTATTTCGAGGATGTTGAAACTCACGACATATACGAAATGAAGTACTGCTATTGCCCGGAAGTATTTTACTAAAATGATCGGTTTTTCCGATTTGTTAATAAAATTTTTAATTCTAAGGTTAAATTCCCTCCAATATCACACGTGGCTGATTAGAATCATTTATATTATAACGTTTATTTGCAAAGAAAGTAGAATGTCAGGTATGCTTACAAATTTCGTTCCAAGAATTTAAATGTTCCTCATTCTCGTCTAAATTGCATTAAATGCTCCCTCTACAATATGTTTTCTTAAATAGATGGACATTGGAGTGGAATAGAGTACAGTGGCCAAATCTAATTCTTAAGGCCAACTCAAGATTTTGTCAAGGTCCCTGAGATGTAAATAAGGTTAGGACACGTGGTTGTTGGCGAGATTAGGGTAAGCGCTGCTAGGTCTAGGGTTAGGGTTAGGATTGGGATTAGCGCTAGCCCTGTTTACATCTCAAGGCCTTTGACCAAACTTGTAGTTGGCCTTATGAAATATGAAATAAATCTAACCGCTTACAATACTTCCACCATTTTGAGACTAAAGTGTGGTCATTGTCTTTTCCAGAGTTCTGCGTGGAATACAAGGGAGCAGAATTTGTTCCGGAAACGGCGCTACTGTCTACTTTTCTTTAAAGTCTAGCTGCGCCAATGGCACTTTTACATATACGCAAATGTACACGGGTAGATCTTGTTTTACTGTCCCATCCGTACGACAAGAGACAAGCGGTCTATATGATTATTAAAACAGATAATATATGTGTAAGCTTAAATATTGTTCAGATACTTATTCAGATTTTTTGGTGATATTTATTAAGATTTTTGGTGATATTTATTTATCCATTAGTTTCTATTCATTTTGATTTAATAAGTCGTTTCGATATTTATTTGTTAATCGACCAATTACAATTGCGTGGTATTGTTCGGCTAAGAATGCGGTCACGGATTTTAATATGTATAACCCCGTGACAAATATTAAATGTCGCCCCAGTAAAATATCGTGTGACATTTTATGGAATTAAAGAATAGTTTAGAATGTGGCATACTGCATTGACCCAGACGGAGAATTAAGTTCCGTATATTTAATTCATAGAGCCTAATAATAAACTATTGTCATTACTGAGTATTATACTTTACATGGCACTAATTGATAGAAACGTACGGTGATGACAGATAAGCACAGCATATGCCCCGCTTTATCGATAAATCTATAGCTAATGAAGTATTTGACCCCAACACGGCTTAACCCAATCGTTGAAATATCTTGGCGTCTCGCCATCAATATAAATATCGCTGGCTTGTTATTTCTGGCGAAACTGTCGACTGCTACACAAAGTGTTTATTAAATTTTCTGACTACAGTCTACACACACACAGCAGCAGATAACACTTCGTGTATTCACGGTTCTCCGGAATTGTTACTATATACTAGAACGTCATTACAAAGAATGGGCTGGTTAAACAGGACCGTCTACACGACCTTCAACTTTCACCTTTGACATCAAGTATGGCCGTCATCTGAGAGAGAGCTATTCTAATTATTTGATCAACAAGGACGCCGCGTTCGCTTGTTCCTCGGAAGTAAAATGACTTGAAATTCGACAGAAGAGGGGAAAGGAATTAGCTAAAATGAACGGCGAAATGTCTAGGCATATTGTGGAGGATTATGTTAGCTATAGACTGAGTAAAAATGGTTATCGCTGGATTAATGGACCCGTGATCGAGGGTGGTCCGAGCAAAATATGTTCAACTATGAGAAGCCTTGGAGATGAATTTGAAGATCGTTATAGAAATCAATTTGATGACATGGTGAACCAACTAGATATTACTCCTGATATTGCTTATCAAACGTTTAAAGCTGTTGTCAATGAATTATTTCTTGATGGCGTCAACTGGGGTAGGATTGTGGCTTTGTTTGCATTCGGTGGCTCTATTTGTGTCCAGTGTATTGAAAAAAATATGCCGCGTGTAGTGGACAATATCGTAGACTGGGTAGCAACATATTGTGATAATGATTTACGACAATGGATTAATAGCCATAATTCATGGGTGAGATTAACATATTTTTTTTTTTTTTTTTTTTGAATTTTAATTTCAAAACTATTGAGCTTATAGTGCAGAGTGGATAATGATTTATGCATGGTTACGATAGGCCTATGATACATGCAATCGGTTAAAGTTCCAAATTGCATAAGTAACTAAATTTAGTAATATTTGTTCTCATATCAAATCTGGATAAGCATTAGGCAGATTGGAGTGGTTAAGGCCGATCCTTAATAATTCGGTCAAATGGGTTTTTGTAGTGATATCGTCTACCCACTTGAGTATTTAAATGTCCATCAATTCATTCATTCAATTTAAACAAAATATGTATGCTTTGAATTAAGATCCAGTTTTATACCCTGTTTAATAATCAGCCCTACCCCGCCAGGTCCACATATTAATATTGCATTATGTTTACGTCAATGCATTGTTGTAATTCATTCATACATCAAAGTAATATAATTGAGTGTAGTTTGGAATTTTGCCATTAATCACTAATGAAAACTAGGTTTTACGAAAAGACATACAGTTGTACCACGATAATACCATCCAAATTATTAATATATTTGACAAAAGAAAATATTGTATGCACTGATAAAAAAAAGGTGTATGGGTTCTTTTGGTTTTGCATATGACTTTCAGTCATAAATCACATACATCTATAATTAAACCGAAGATATTTTTCTTGGGTAAAATTCAAGTTTTGCCTATCATATATTATAAAATATACAGTAAATCGTTTGGAATATGAATAATTAAAAAAGAAACAAGAATGTCCCTCAAAATGAGATATAATATGTTTCTTCCTTCACCTGATACATGTATATGATTTGTATCATGAAAGATTTAAAAAAATACAACAAAAAACGACAAATTTTTTCACTGTGCGATTGTGAACTTTACAATAAAACAATCGGCGTTCTCGAAGAATTGTGTCGGACATGTTAAACGTTTATTAATAACTGTTTCGCATACATTACATACACTACAAAGAATTGTGAATGGATGACATGATAGAAGGGTGGGGGATTCCGTTTCGTTTGTCCCCCCCACCCCATTTAACTGTTGAAGTGTCTTACACTGCGTCGTAATAATATATATGGGCTCAATTAATTTGTACGAATATGCTATTTGTCTTCCACTTTATGTTGCTTCTCCAGCTTACCTATTATGGACTGAAATTAGACCCAACATTACGGTCAAATCTCGACTTCGATCAAATCGAGGGACTGGTATATCTCGAAGTACAAGTTTGAACTTAAAAGGTCCGGTTAAATTACACCTCCTGGGAATTACACCTGGGCGAACTGCAGGTTCAGTGGTACCTGCATCTCACCCATTCGTCGACTTGAATGAGAAGTTAAGTGTACATGTATCGTAGCTTATTTTTATTATTCGAAATAAAGAATATTCAACATTAAAATTCAAGGGTATCACGAAACGTGTACCGCGTCCAAATTTTGACCCGAACACGACCTGTATTTAGCCGGATTATTCGTACAGTATGTAATGTATATAAGCAGTAATCCGTATTTAGCCTCTGTTATAAATTAAGGTTAATGATTACAACGAAAGTGTACCCGTAACAAATTAAAACCCCACGGCTTAAAGCCTCTGGACGTCATTTGATGGTTTGCTAATCTCATTTAAACAACAATAAATTGTGAATTATTGGATCTCTAAACAGAATATCATCCCAAATTCTCTGTCAGAAAATATAAAAGGGATAGGGTCAATATTTATCCAAATAGTTTCTACTGGATTCTTATTAAATCAATATTTAATGTATAATTTGGTTTTTTCGTAGCCTGTATTCCTCTGGTTGTTTGGACAAATACGTGCGCTGCTTTGGTTCCGCCCTCGACCGTAATGATGTACAGCAGCATTAATTAAGGCAGTGTACACCAAACATGAATTATAGTTGAAAACCTGTTTTATTTTGTCAACATTTTTAACAATGTAAAAGCTTGAAACGTGTGGACTATTTTTCAGATATAACAGAGGGTTGTTTTTGACTTTTCATAAAATATAAGCTGCAAAACATCCCATCGGAAGAAAAGACGCATTGTATGATCCGGTACTGTAATCATAGGCGATAAAGCATCCCAACGAATTGCGGACGAAATGACGCATTATGTGAACCGGTCATGTAGATATTGGCGTTAAAACACCCCAAAGGATCTCAGATAAAAAGACGCATGGTGTGAATTGTTCCTGGTAAATGGCACGGTGACCTTGAATTATATTGTTTCAGAGATGCTTCCCAGAAATAACCACAACCTGATATCGCGGATTTCATAGCGTAACGTGACTAATAGAATTCTAAATCAGTACTGTTGGTAATATAAGCATTTTATTCACTGTGAATCATTTTCCAACATAATTTTATAAACCAAACTGACGCCCTTTTAAACAGCTTTATAACATTCAAAGACTAGATTCTTTTAAGAACAAACATATTTCTGGAAACCCGTTTTGCAAAGGTTAATTTATACCATATATGCAGTTTGAGTTGAGATAAATGTGTGCTCGCAGCAAATGTCTGTATTGACATTTTTCTCAAGTCCTCATATTGATTTATTCAGCCGGTTTACCGTTCTTGACTAGATCTCTGTAGAATAATCATGTCTTCACGCCCACTAGAATTCCTATAATGAAACAACAATGTACGACCATTGCCAATGAATAATTGCCAAGTTAAAGGGGTATTATCACTCGCACCAAGAAAAATAATATAATTAATTTTAAACAATATCATCTCAATTTAGACACAAACCATGCGCTACTTCTAAATTAGAGAATAAAACGTTAGTACATGTACTTCAGCGCAGATTTTACAGTTGTTCCAATGTTTGCAATTAAACACCTCCGGGGTAATTCGAAGCAATAACGCCACTTTAAAGGCACAATGTTGTTCATGGGTATCACAAAAGGTGAAGTAAAATGATACCATATTTAGTTGAAAGATGAAATGAAATGATACTATATTTAGTTGAAAGATTATGCAACATCGCCTTGAATCATCCACAGATTAGTAAGATAAATGTGTCTTAAAATAAATAAGTTTGGGCCCTATAAGGGCGGCGCGGGCGGCGCAAGACAGATTATTTGATGCATTAACAAACTACAATGAGTAATTCATACACTTTGTTTATACGTCATGTTCCAATAAGTAATGAACAATACTAGGATAAGGAGTATTAAAGGCACATGACTGAGATTTGTCATTGGTCATGTCGGTATTAAAGTAGCCAAGTCTCTAACTCAATATCATCCCAAATCTTCAACATTGAAAACACAAATTATTTGTCAATTTAAATCAACATTGACGCTGTGATCTTACCGGGAAAAGGTGGGCTTTTGATATCCAATATTCAAGACAAAATAAACAGTTTAACTTTTGGTACACGAATCGTGTACCACAATGCCTTTTCAGCCGCACTTGAAACAAGAGACTCGAGGGACGAGGCTAAACACATTGCACCAAATCAAACGGCATATGTAGACTGGGATAACCAGGCGCTAGAAATTTGGATTCGATTGAGACTGCTGGCTTTTTTCGCCGAACATAACTGATTTGAAATTAGAGTCAAAACGGAAATCATTGAAAATGTAAATCAATTTATATACATTCATATAACAGTATTATCTGCGTTGCGACCCACTTGTGTCAATTTCTAAGTCCCAAATGTTAGCGATTTAGCTCCTTTAACGTGATATATTTTTACTTTCATATTTTCCACATTGGGATTTAAGACTGGGTTTAACCCGAATTACCCGGAGAAATCTTATTAAAAACGAAACTCGACTTCTTGCCAAGTACGGCCTTTAACGAAACCATAGATAAAACATGCCCACAGGATGACTTCGACCACTTAACTCGACCGCCCCCACAAACTACCCTACTGTATTTTAGTTACTGGTATTTTAAGATATTTTCGTTTCATCGATTTGTTTTCTAATGTTTTTCCTGCGTGACATTCAATTCGTCATGTTGCCGATTCTTTCTCAACACTAGTTTTATCTTAAAGGAGCTAAATCGCTAATATTTGGGATCTAGAAATTGACACAAGTGGGTCGCAACGCATATAATAATGTTACATGTACATGCATATGAATGCATATCAAATGATTTACATTCAAGCGTTTCCCTTTTCTACACTAATTACAAATCAGTTGTTCGGTGAAATATGCCAGAAGTCTCAATCGAATGGCGAGAGAGAGAGAGAGAGAGAAATGGGGTTTAACGTCCACTCGACACAAACCAGGTCATTTTGGGACTAACATATGGTTTCATTTTATTTCAATAATTCGCTTGCGCGTAGGGGTCTTTAGCAGTGGAAGGAAACCGAAGTGTCCGGAGGAAACCCACGAGGTTGAGAAGGCACCCCTATCTCCTTGCCACATACGCTCACACCAGGGCTCGAAACCACAGCCGCAAGCCAGAGGCGACCGGCCAGCTAGAGGTTGGTGCGCGGCACTCTAGACCACTAGGCCATCCCAACCACCCAAATCGAATGGCACGATTGGTGGAATAGATTCAGACCCATTTTTAACAATGAAATCGAACAACGAGGCTAGACATATTCCACACGTCATGTCAAACGGTAAGCATTTTTCTTCTGTCCACCGGAGCCTGGTTAGGATAAGGGTTAGGATAAGGGCTGTGGCCTGCAGTTTTCGTCACAGTCTCGAGATATAGACAGGGCTAGCCCTAACCCTAACCCTGGGCCAAGCCTAACCCTTATCCTAACCCACAATCCACATATGACGTCATAAGACCAGGCTCCGGTGGACGGAAAAAAACGTTTACCATGTCAAACGGTGGGATAGTCTCGGTCACCCAGAACCCCCTAGTCTTCAACGCACAGAGGGTCTGGGTCGGTTCTCAATTATTGACGAAAATTACTGGATAATCTACCACATAAAAAAAACAAACTCCCGGTTACGCATGGGCAATGGAACCTTTTGGCCAAAGTCTCGGTAAGTGATAGATATTATGAAGCCGGGTCGATTTTGATAGATTCTATAAAGCGAGGATAAAATATATCCCACAATTCACTTGGCACATCTATTATTAGAAACAAAATAGAGACGATACAACAGCATGCATCGCGATTAATGAGATTGTGGGAAGCCATACCATTTCCATTAATACCTTTAAAACAAAACTTTAGAGAGTGTCATTGTTGACAAACGACCTGTTTTGATAGATTCAGTACGTGGTAACTTAAAAGACTGGATAATCCAGACAATGACCGACTTTCTGTCAAATTTTGAGGACCCATCCAGACTAATATTCGTAGAATATTTGTTTGGATGATAAGAGACTAACGGTGGCACATATTCTTGTTCGGAGAGCATGCGCAAAAATTCTATGTAGACTGGAATAACCAGACGCTATATATATATTGTACTTCGCCAAACATAACTGATTTGATATTAGAGTAACAACGGAAACGATTGAACGTGAATCAGTTTATATACATTCATATTATATTATTATATGGCTTGCGACCCATTTGTGTCAATTTCTAGGTCCCAAACATTAGCGATTTAGCTCTTTAACAAAGAAACAATAAACGTGGCGATGCAATACATGTCAATATCTCAATTTTATAAAACGGGGTTTTGAATGCTTTATTTTGAGTTCGTGTTTATTGTATTAAAGAGGATATTTTTTTGGAATTAGGTCCTCTTTTGTTTTGTTTTTTTTTTGTTTTTGTTTTTGATTTGAAAATACATGTAGAAGTAAATATCACGTAAGATAATTTGTGTATGTAACAGTATGAGTTACGTGACGTGAGAATTAAATAATGTTCACCTTTAAAGGTGGTATAAACCAGCGCAAGCACAAAAGGAAGCGTTGATGTTATAACACGCGTTGCTTTGTAGTATAAAATTTATAACTTTAAAGGGACTGGATTTTTTTTTTCGGTACCTGAGATAAATAAAATTAGGCTGTCATACACAGTAAGCAAACAAGAAAAGACATTTCACGTATATTATTTTGTTTTAATATGGCATGAGAATAACACATGTGTAACCTATTTAATTATGACACACCACCTTTATTTATGTTGTTTATATGCAACGCCATTTGTATTGCGTAGTAATACATTGCAGGTCGTAACACTTTGCAACTTGTTTTGTTATCTTGGTTCACATTTCATCAAATATTAATGTTTAAATCTTGACGTTGCTGTGGAAATTTAAGGAAATATACACTGTTCGGATTGTGGCTAATTTTTTACGTGATTCTTTCATTTCGATATAATTAGATTATAAAAGGGTGATAAGGGTCCACGGTGGCTAAGTGAGTAAAACGCTGGTTGGCTACCCTGGAGGTTCGCTCCCGGCGTTGGCCGAGAAAGTTTATCAAGATTTTCCGGCGTGGTTTCCCGTTGTCAGTGGCACAGGAAGGGGACCCGACAAGTACAATCGTAAGAGATCCCTTGACAGTTGGAATTCGATATAAGAGTAGGCCGTAGTGCAACTATCCGGACAAAATTTCCCTTACATGTATATCACACTATGGCGTATGCCCGTCTTCATTAACCCTGTCGGAGTAGAAAAGCAAGACGTTAAATCCCATTTCATTTCATTTGTAAAGAGTGATAGACGAAGCTGCAATATTTAGATTTGTTTTGTTATGTAGTTTAAATTATCTTTTCTTGTATATTTTCAGCAAGGGTTTGTCGCCTTTTATGAAAAGGAGCCGGCTAGAAGGAATGAAAATCCATGGCCGTCAATTCGGAAAATATGCGGGTACGCTGCAGGAGCAATCGGTGTATTAACATTGGGGGCTATTTTAACCCAGAAATCATGAAAATGGTGCTCTAGTTACCAAAGATCCCGGGGACCAGATAGAGGATTGCCCTCTACGATGTTCAGAAAAGTGTTTTCTGTCCAAGTTGTAATTTTAACGAGGTGTGTTTGAAATAATAAGAATACAGCTTTATAGTTTTCAAGCTTGCTCTATTGCACCCAGTGATATCGTGTCTTCAAGTTTAATCCACTTTCCTTTTCTAAATATTTATTTATAAAATAAATGTATTATTTCGTCTGTGTAACTATTTAAGTTTTGAGATAAATAGTTGAAAAAACGGTTGAATATCATATATTTCATAAGTTGATCTGTTAATTTTTAAGTGTACTAGCTTACCAGGAGTGGGTGTGTGTTTATTTATTCATTACAAGATCAAAAAGAGTTGTCGTTCTTGATTTATCTCTTCCGTGATCTGTAATGGAAATGGTGAAGAAGTCAGATTAACCTGACTTATCTGTGTGCTTATTATATATTCTGTTATTCTTTACAGGGAAATTGTCTAGTTATTGTAATGCATTCGATCGTGCATCATTTGTTACTGTTTTAATGTTAAGACATCTTTGTATATTGTTATATAGCACACAGTGATAATCGTGTCCAGTAATTTATTTACTCTACTTTCCTTTTCGATATATTTAATTATTAAACCTATTTAATAGTCTGACATTATTGTATGAGTTGGCCAGCCTATTTGTCTGTTTATACCTTAATGAAGCCGAATAACTCCGGTTCTTATTGAGATAGATTGTTTAAACTTGGTAATTTGTTTCAGTGGCATTTAGTAAATGAACTGTACTATGGAGGTCACAATTCTATGGAATACATTTACTGCTTATCACTGAGCGCCGTTTCGACGTTTCGACTAGGCTTTTCTTCTAGTCATTATGGAGCAATGATTGATTAGAAGGTCCATTCGATTTCGTTGCCCTGATAAGGACACGATGCCTTTTGCGTAGTATCGTCAAGATAGAAATCATCCAAAGGAGAAAGCTCCGCGTACTATAAGTAAAAGTGGCGGTTATGCGTCGTTTGACCTGCTTTGCCACCAAGGCAAAGATATTGTATTTGGTGGGAAGTCAGATCTGACTTCGTGTACATGTAGATATTTGTTAGACTAAGTTATGATTGAGTGAGAGTGATGAAACTCACTGTAAAGTTTCATTATACCAATTAATTCCTTGACTTATTTCAGCCAAACGTGATAAGTAATCAATTAATTGTGCAATGCTGGATAGATAAATGTGAATGTACTTTTATTTGGAGATTTAGGCAGGGGAGACTAGCGTTACTGTTGGCTTGTTTAACGTTTAAGACAAATCTTTGAAAAGACAACCGAATATCATTTATTTGACTGTTTGATTTAATTAGTCATTAACTGTACTAGCTTACCAGATCAGTGGTCTGTGTTAAAAATAGTGAAATGGATAAGATCACATCTGTGTATATATCCATACTATGGTGCATAATAAGTTCCTATTGGATTACCCCCGTCAGCCATTTGTTATTAGCCTGATGTTTGATATAACCGTGTATATTGCTATGGCAACCCGGAAAAAACATAAAATTAAATGCCAGACATCCTTGTGCTAAAACAGATGAGTATATTGACCTATAGAAATTTTAACTGCCCGTTTTATTCTAGAAAAGAAAGCAGTCGTAGCTTAGATTCGGAGTATTCAAATCGAAGCTTCTTACAACCTGTTTACGTTTTTAAAAATGGAGAGCAGGGAGGGTGGTGAAACTGGATATAGATTTCAGATTTTGAATATCGATGTTGTGATTGAAGCGAAACATAACATGTTCCAATGGAAACTTTGGCAGACGGACCAGTTCGTCACACTAATTGAATCACCAAACAAATTCCGTTACTAGACGTTACGTCATTTTGACATACGTGGAATAGTTTATGACCACATACGTCTATATATAGTATATTATTTTACATATCATTGCGTTATGGGTTTACTTGTTGTAATTAACCTAATTAGTGTATATATATGATATATAATTTAATTGATAATATTATGTTTAGATGTACATTTCATTGATTTTTTGTTGTTGAGTAATGGTTAAAGAATGAGGGGGTATTGCCGAATATTTTTGTGAGACATTATTAGTTTTAAAGCATAGGTCACTGTTTTAAGTATTTTTGATAAAAAAAATAGCACGGCGATAATTTTGGCCACATGTCTGTTTACTGCAAATATATACATAATATATGAAACGAACAATGTTTAATACATTAGATAACTTATGATAATTTGGTTTAGTATTTACAATTTAATTAACTTTTTGCTTTATGTCTGGAGATCGACCGGCTGGCAAAAGACCACATAGCCCTCACTTTAAACCTTCCCTAATTCTGCGGTATTTGTATTTGCCTTTTCGGTCAGCTTTCCAGGAATACGAAACTTCGGCAATCTCCTCCAAGTGATTGTTAAATATTGAGTTACCGGTATTTATTAATTAGGAGTGATTTGTTGTAAGATTTGAGCATTAGTATTTGTTTGCTAGGCGAGTATATACATATATTATTGTTTGTATATTTGTATATTTTGTATAGTTATGATATTATTATAAACTATAGGTAGGCAAAATATACCAATTTGAGAAATGTGCAAAGAATTTAAGTACATGCATCCCATCTTCTTGGCTAATGTTAATTTGAAATAGAAGTATAATGCTACATGTAGACAACCATATTCAACCAAGGTCAACAAAAATGGCACTTGTTAAACAATTGATTTAAAAGAAATAATTACTTGCATACTCCGATGTCTATACATGAATTCTTCAAAATGGTATATTTGTCCTTTAAGTAACTTAATTTTACTGTCTCGCATGCTACTATTTAATAATATTATCAGGGGCCTGTAGTCAGAGAAACTTTTGCTTGATGATCATCGTAAGTTAAAAGGTCCTGCCATATGTTTCTGATATCGATATCATAAAACCAATACTATTCTGGCAACAGGCCCTCTTTATATATCATATACTGATTGTAAATATTATCAAATCCTTGTTAATTTATACACACTTTATACACGCCATGTTAAACAAAAAGAGCTTTAGGTCTTGTCTTTCTATATAGCAATTTATTACATTCAAGACGAAACTCTGTCTACGGAACTGCGTTTAAGAAATATCTTATGTAGTAAATGATTGAAACATAATTTATTTTAAGAAATGGCCGAACTGTGCTTTAAGTAATCGAAGATCCGTGAGTTGTTTTTGTGTGCCCGTGCTGTCATCAGGAACTAACGATGTTTAAATCAGGCAACAGCAGAAAGTTGTAATTTTACAATGTCCTGGAGTAACCCTGATGACGTCACGGTAGGAGTCCCAATTTGTTAATTGTATTTCCTGTTGAATCTATGATAAGACTAGATAATTAATCACATATAAAGAACGTGTGTTTACGGTTATTTTAGAAAAATGACTGTTTCTGTATTATGTTAATATATTTATGCTTTCAAAGTAATAAACTTAATCCTTTTACATAACATGTACACCAATCTGTTATTGTGTAATCCTTGGTGATAATATAAACTTTGTAGCTCCTTAAACCAAGTCTTAAAATATTTATGTTGTTGATAAGATAAATATTAATGATTTGAAATTAACACTTTCACTCTTCAAATACTTTGTGTACAACTTTAAAGTGGTTCTGTTTAAAGGTGAACTCTAGTCGTTGCCAAATATTTGGATTTTGTTCATTATTTAGATATTTGTTTAGAATTTCACGACTCAAAATGCATATCAACTCGACATTATTTGCAAATTAAGATATAGGTATGGAAACTTACGAAGGAAACTGTCAGCTTGCTTTTTGATTCGGCAAATTTCTTATTACTTTGTCACACATACGTATTTACAGTGTAGTAGCTATTATAACGTGTGACGTGGAGTTTGTTTATAAACAGGGAATGACAGTTACCTTCATAATCCCCACTCTTTACCCTTTACCCGTTGTTCAATTATTTTCAAATGAATCAATAATGTTTCAATTAACACCACAGCTGGCGTAACTAATTGTAGGAAGATTTGGCATTGTGTGTTTTGGAAACCCCTTTTCTTTCAATATTGGGTAATGTACATTACAATTACTGCAGTTCCACTTTAATCACTTTCCCAATGACAGTGTACCAAATTATGGGAGCTTTTCTTATGAAGTGTTAATATTGAACTATTGTCTTACTTTGTTCTGTTGTAAAAATCATTTAGTCATTATTTGCACTAATATTGTTTTTAGCTATAAGGTTTCCCTGAAATAAACTTGAAAATTGTTACCGATTTGTTATATTTGACAACAGGTGTGTAAATATAGTAGGCTACACAAATAATGTATGTAATAAACTTCACTAGATAATCCAATGCGGGCGGATCTGCTGTGAAACAAATTATGTTTAAGCTGCATTGCTTACAATATCTATGTTTACCGCACTGGCGGGACCCTTATTACATAGAATAGGGATGTTTAGGGGCCAACAGCTACCGTACGGTAAATATTTGTCCTGGTAATATCGTGGTAGAAATCAGGACTTGGGAATTAAGTTCATATAGGATTGAGTATATGTATCCTACATCAGTATAACAATGATTTCTCTGTTTACAAGGCACAATTTGTATGTATGTCTATGTAATTTAGAGACGATGATGGCAGATTTCCGTGACAGAAACCTGGCAAACCCCCTCCTGCAAAAATTCCTGGATCAAACCCCGGTATTTCGTGCATCTGGGCCCTAAATATTTAGATTCACCACTGATGAAAGACAGTGTGTCAATAAAACGAAGGACAATGAAATTTAAAGGTATATTACGTTTCAGTTTAAATGCATTTCCCACATTCATAATATGTCTATACCCGTGTACATCGTTACATGGCTTTCACTTAGAGGTCGATTTCTTACATACAATATATCTATATATAATATACTTATTATAGAAATTATATTCTATAAACCAGGTGATTAATAGTATGTATAGTCAAGGTTCGGTGAATAATGTTTTATAGTAAATAATTCAATATACCTGTATACGTAATTTCTCCTGGAACAAGAATGCGTCTTTAAAGAGAAACTAGGTCTCAAAACATCAACTAAAACTTATATTGAACATTGCATTAACATATCTGCTAAACATTAAGAAATAAATAGAAAAATGCCAGTTAAGCTGTATTCACATTAAATTAGTATGGGTATCGTTAAGGCGGGGAAATTTTCAGCGTTCAGGAAAGTTTCACTAAAAACTAGTATGGAGGTTTTTGTTTTATGAAATATGTATTTCTATATTAAGTGTCGCAAAATGGTTAAAAAGGGGGGGGGGGGGTAAATCAATCTTGGAAGCGCATTATCAATATTCTTAATCAATATTTCAATTAACAGGGGGTTTGGCTGGCCGAATGGTTAGCACGTGCGTACTGTATCATAAAGCCTGTCATTGAGTCAAGGAGTCGGGTTGCCTGTCCACCCTCGTCGGTTTTCCCCGGGTCCTTCCACTGCTAAAGCCCCCTACGCGCAAGCGAATTATTGAAATAAAAATGAACCATATGTTAGTCTCGAAATGACCTAGTTTGTGTCGAGCGGACGTTAAATTCCATTTCTCTCTGTCTCAATCAACAGAATATGCTACACATTTTTCCACGTTTGGTAAAATAATAGAATGTCTTTCGCCCGACTAAAGTGTGTGTTATAGCCTACCCCAACTTCCCCATCCACAATTCCCGATTCTTGTCATGTCTCAGCTCAGGTAATATTATTATTATACTGTTCCATACCCCCTCTCCCATGTGGTCAATATTTCTTCTACAGTTACATACATGTATTTTACACCGAACTTTGGTGATAGATGAAGATCACCAGAATGCTGATTGAACAGTTATTGAAGACATATTAAAATAATAGTAAGTGCAGGAGCACCACAATATATGCAAAACAACACCCACAAGATAAATCTGCATAAACGTTACAAGAAATGAACAACAGATATCAAATCAAGTAAATGTATCCCAATGAATTTCTTTAGTTTACCCGTCCATGGTCGACTGAACACTCTTTGTTGGTCTATACTAAATAATGAAGTAAGCAAGTAAGCAGACTTTTGAATTTAAAGTTATATTCAACTATTTCAAACTAGGCCGTCTGTTGAAAAAAAAGAAGAGAAATGAAATAGGGTTTAACGGCATTTTTTTTATGCACAGATAGGGATAGTGAAGACATGCGTACGCCATTCAGTTCCCGGACATCTTTTAACGTCATATTTTTAATGCGCGGACTGGGATAATGAAGACGTTTGTACGCCATACAATTCCTTGTTACTCCATCTATTACATCTTTATTTCGTTTCGTGTTTAGGTTTCCTAATTTTCTACACATCATAGGTCTGGCATATAATTAGAATGGCTGTCGTTTGGATTCAGCCAACTAATGTTAATACACGTAGTACTTATATCTTTTCGTAATTCAATAAATTGTGTTTAAAATTGACCGTTTAAGAACACACTAAAACGAAATAAAAACATCAGATTGCACCCCACGTGCACATGCACTATTTGTTGATTTTGGGAAAACCAAAGATAATTTAGTTATGTTGTCACATTATTTTAAATGCGTCTAAATATGAACACTTTGTTCAAATTCACAAAACATGCTTTCATAATATTCTTCCACGGATATTTCTAAAAATGGATATTATGTAATATTTTGCAAATAATGTCTTTTTTACTGCATTTTTATGGTCCTCAGAAAGTATATTATATGTATAAAGTGTATACATACTGTTATAAATGATGTCAGCTTTAATCACAGACTATATTTAAACACTTAATATGTTGAATAATTACAAGGTGACTATAATATGCATGAATGAATATCCTATGTAAACACCGTCTTTACACAAGGGCTTGAACCGACCTTGTTCAGGAATGGGGCTAAACATCGTACTTCTTTTCTACACCAACCGGGGCCATGAAGACAGGTGCATGATGCATGAATTATTATCCCATGTCAACAATATTAAAACACAGGAACTTGTACCGAGCTTGATCTGTAATGGGGTTTAACGTTTTGTCCTCTCTTTTTACACCACTCCTACTAATAAAGGCGGCTATATGCTCTGCAATGCGCCATGTAAAACATTTTGGACTGGATAGTGGCGCTACGGCTGTACGCTTATTTCGAATACCAACTGACTATGAAGTTCTTCGACAATTTACGTGCACGTCAACATGTACATGGAATCTCCAACGAGATATTAAACGCCTAGCCTATACAAACTACATTATTTCGGGACTAACATATGTTTGCTTGTAGGGAGAGGTCTTTATAACAAAGCAATGACAAGTGACATTCCGGGATGGAAGACATCCCCACTTTCCATAAATAGTTACAGAAGTTTGCAATATTTTTAGCTTGACATATTTATATGTGAAATGTTTTCGATGTAATGAAAAGCTTTATATATGCTGATTTTATTCAAACATTATCCTGATATTACAACGATATGTTAATAGAAAACGCCCAAAAGTCTCGTGATGAGTTATTTATTACAAGATTATTGTCACGAGAATAATATATTTCAACGATCCCATTTCCGGCCATATACTAGTTTCCCACTAATCGTGATTCGTGCTACGATTGGAATCGAGTTTTTAATCGTGGATTATTCATGGTGTTCCTATCAGGTCTTATATATTGGGGTCAGTCCTGCTGATCGTGGGACATAATAATATTAGAGATATTTGGCAAGTGTAAATTCCTGGTATCTGTATCGATTTTGCGTGTGACGTCAGCAATGTGCGTATTTCTCATACGTGATACAACACACGGATACGGCAGTATACATCAAACGGTTTTCATACAGAAAAGGTCCTTTTAACATCGTCGTCTTTTTTGCAACATTTAGACGTTGAAATGTGCAAGAGCGTTTTTATGAATCTATGTGTATCCTGTGATTTTAACCATGATAAAGACTAGAATTTAATCGTTATTTAAAAGAGAAGGAGAGAAATGGGGTTTAACGTCCACTCAACATAAACTAGGTCATTTCGGGATAAACATATGGTTTAATTTTATTTCAATAATTCGCTTGCGCGAAAGGATCTTAAGCAGTGGTAGGAAACCGGAAGACGCGGAGAAAACCTCACAAGGTTGGACAAGCGACCCTATTCCTTGTCACATACAACGGGGTATTCGAAACCACGCCAGTTGACTTAATGGCAGGCTTTAAGATACAGCGCGCATGTGCTTACCATTCGGCCATCCAACCCCCAGATTCGACATTAAATTTCTTTTAATAGTCCAGCAACTGTCGAGTGACTTCACATACAACGGGGTATGCGAAACCACGCCAGTTGACTTAATGGCAGGCTTTAAGATACAGCGCGCATGTGCTTACCATTCGGCCATCCAACCCCCAGATTCGACATTAAATTTCTTTTAATAGCCCAGCGACTGTCGAGTGACTTCACTCCACTAAATAATTTGTAGGCTAGGCACTTGAGTAGTAATGATAATGATCTTGGTAGAGAACTGTCACCGTGCTGTAATAGCACTATACGTATACGTTCGCGACACGAAAGCTTGCCAAACCTCTACACTCATGTAAAGTATCACGTATCGTCAAGATACGGGTGAGAAAAATTCCGCTTGCCAAAAGTCTCACGTGACAAAGGTAACGCATCGTACGCCAGACAGAACCTAGCATTACCAACTCATCAATGTGCTGCTGGAAATTACGAAATTAACGGTTAAGTACTAGATGCTCTATAATATATAGTACGTGTTATCAAAATCCATTGTCGTGGGCGAATTGTCAACCTTTAGATAATCCAGGTAACGATACCAACAGCTATTCGGGTGGATTTCAACCTCGGGGTTTCCAAATGTAGTGGAGAACGGGAGCATGAAATGAATATTTTTCGTTTGAACATTTCAGCAAACACCCAAATGAATGTTTTCCTAGTTGACTAAACTTACTATTAGCTTTTTCATCAATCAAACGTGTGTGTATAACAGAGGAGACATTCTATTGTAAATTGAGGGTCAATGAAGAAACTTAATTATAAAATTTGCTGACCAACCAATCCTTATAACGTGTGATATATATATTAATATACCTATGTACATGCAGTTCAAGCTAAGGTCACATGGGGTTAAATTATATACCCTTCGCCGTCTGTTAAAATCAAACACAAGTTGACCTATCTTGACCTCTCTTAATGAGGTGCCCATTTCTTTGATCCCCAAGGTGTTCTGTTAAAAGAAACCACATTTTATTGTTGAAGCTCCAATTACAAGACTAAAATCAATTATAGACTTCCACACACATTTAAGTGTAGTTTTACCGGAAGAACATTGATCCAAATATGAAAATCCACCAATCTTAAAATGCACGTTACTTTGTATAAATTGCATACTGGCATCATTATTTCACGTAATTGTATATTGTCGAATGAACAGAAACTCATTTCTATCCCATGAACATTTTAGTCAAAATGGTATACCTGCACCACGATTGATTGTTTTAATTGTAAAATTACTATTTAAAGAACATGTATCACAACAAAAAGCAATTATAGTCTTCTGCCCAATTGTTTTTTGTTTTTTTAAATTTTATGTTTCACTTTTCTTGATTTAAAAAAAAATAAGATAAACTGGTGACAAAACCGCCGAGATTAATCCGGACAAAAATTTCGATATGGTTTATGGATATTACCAGTCGCATAAAATCCTAAGTTTTCAAGAAATCTTTTTAAAAATCAGTCGTTTGGAGTAAGTACAAGAATTGAAAAATAGCGGAATGTTGCTCTCCTAAACTTTGTTTAACCGTGGAAATTGCCATGGATTATGTATTTTACCCACACCGCCCATTCCGTAAGTTTGCTAACCCGTTCTATTGTATTAGATGTACAGGATATTGTAGCTCGCAATATAGTAAACGAACATAATATCAACCATTGACAAATAATCACCATCTGTGAGCGCCGTTAAAATGCATTATTAATGGTCCGTATATTAAAGGTAGGTAACTCCATAGACCATGTAATGGATTAGAACTAGTAATTGCCTTGCCAGCGACTCCAATAATACGAGATTCGTGATATTCCTAGGCAAGTAATCACCATTTAACAGAAATGAATACTTCCAACTGCTGTCATATAATATTATCTTCAATACCTAATTACGAAAAATCAGTGGGTGGACTTAAAGTTCCAATAGCATTTTTTTAAGTTATATTTTTAAAATGTATTAAAATAAAACCCTTAAATAGATTGAACCTATAAACAGTCCTACCTTGTTAAAGAATAATCCTATAATTCACTATTGCCAGTTGAGAAATTGGCAAAAATATCCTTTTCAACTTCAAATTCAAACGTTTGAAGATGGCCGTCCATGGAGAGGAATGGGAAAACAAGGGAGGTAATTGAGTAACTATTTCCTCAATCACCGGGTGTCAGCCTTTGTAATGCCCAAACAATTTTGCCCATGATCATATAATAGTGAGTTGTAACCTTTTGAGCAAAAGACATAGAAATAATTATGTTTTGACTTTCTTAGAAAATATGAAATTGGAACTTTAAGAAAATCAAACCAATTAGCACGTGCGTAAGATCGACTTCTTGTTACAAATCGTATATGTCTAGGCAGTGGAGTGGTAGATCAGTTTCAAATTGTAGATCAAATTGAAATATCGTATTGTCATTTTACCTTTTCAAAATGGCAATGAACCGCAAAGCAGAAATGTATGTTAATTCAATTAATACCCGGTCGTAGTGATAATTGATGCTTGACATCACGTTGTAATGTATGCTCTAAGTACGCGGTCCCTCCGCCTGATTGCAAGACGAGGGTTATTAAAACATGCTCAAAGTTCAAGAGCGCATTTCCCGTGCACAAAGCTCTTAAACAGATATATTAAAACTTTTTTTTAATGATATAACCATAAATTCAAGCGTATTTTTAAAAATTGGATAAAAATTGTGAACTGTAGAGGGACCAAGAGCTAAAGATACAATTTTCCGTAAAATCACGGCCCATAATCCAAATAGTTACGGTTCAATATGCGATAATATCGAAAGAAACCGAAATCCGCGTGCAATAATTCTCCCGTAATCTGGAAAAACCTAGAAAGTTAAATTTTGGTGAAAATTGAGTTAGAACATGTATATAATTATAGGGTTGTTTTTTTTTTCTCCTTCACTCAAAAAGGATTGCCATTATCTACATTTAAAAAGACAAAATAAAATTGGTTTTATATTCAGAAGCTCAATTCTGAAACAAAAAAGTTTTCCTTTATTTTCCCAAATCTATTTTTCCAGATAACGGAAGAATTATACATTTTTACGCAGTATCAAAATCTGATCAGCATTATCATTATGACCTGTATGTTAACTTTAGAGTATCTACAAGCTAAATTCTGGGGCCATAATCCACGAAGATACGTTCTGATGTATTCCAATATCGCAAGGCAACAAGATCTTTTGGGATATTTCAAGTTCCATCAAAATCGTGACCTGTGTAGTGTCCACAAACAAATTGTGGACGGAAAGACAGACGGATAGGGGAGGGGGCGTCAATATACATCCACATGAATATGTGGGAGTATAAATATGAGTAAAGGATGCTAAGACTCGAATATACTAGTTCCGTGGTTATGATAATCAGAGACAGCGGTAACTTGGCTCAGAATGAATGAATTTTTCAATGTATTCTGTTTGTATTATCTATTTTTAAACTATCATAGCAAGAACGACCAGCACTTTATCTAAATCTTATATAATGTATCCTTATAAGATTAATGAGATTTAGAATCACACAATCTAAATCATGGTAAAAAGATATATAAATCTACACAATAACATTACTTTGGAGTTGGCTTGAAATAAATTAGCTATCAGCCATCTATTGAATATAAGTAAAGGTAATATGCATTTATTACTCACGACTTTAGGTTATCTTATTTTGTATAGTCCGGTAATCATGAATATTGCGATATAAGCTTTATGTTATTTAACTATTGTATAGCGTGAAGAAATACTAGCGAATGCAGCACAGACTTTTTCAATCGCTTCCGATCACTATGACAATATCTTTTGTAATCAACATGCGGTTGTTTTGTATATCATCGTATGATTCATAAATACGAAAATAGATTAACTTTGGATACCTTCAGGCTAGTGGCATAAAATAAAATTTAAAATTAACTGAAATCAAGCACTGCAATACAAGATGAAACCATTTATATGAACTTTATAGAACTCTAAAAAGCACGTTTAATGAATACTAGACGTATTCAAGTTGTAAAAAAAACTATTGAAAATGGAAAAGAGAGATTTATTAAAAATGTTGAGTTTTGAATATAATTTTTTAAACGAAAGTAGGTAAACAAGAATGAAAAAAATGACAGTATATGTTTTCGTTGTTCAATCCTAGTTTCGCTGTGCATATTATTGTCACCATGTAAGATATTTTAAGTGTTGCTTATTTCTGCCTGTCGTTAGTAAGGAAATGTAAAATACTCGATTTTTAACTTGGGAACACATACATAATGTGAGAATTAATTGCAAGTTTTCGTATGTACAAATTCCCGTAATCGACGTAGGTACGTGCCACACCATGAAAAGATATCTGTAATGGCACAATATTTATATATAACAAGCTTTCACTTAGATATATTTCATGGGAGTTTATTAGCCACCTCAAAATTTGTATGCCTCGATAATGTTGAAAAGTCTATATTTACGTGATGTATTTGCGAGGTTGCCTCTTGCTTTGGAAATTAAACATACCCAACGAAATCAAGTCAAATCGACTATCCCTTTTCGGAACACCTCGCCAAAGCTTGAATGCTTCTTTAACCCAAGAAAGACATTGTCCGAACTCGAATATATATTTAAGAGGTAAGTGTTTTGAATGATTGCTAATTTGAATCTGAAGACTTGACAGATTGAAATGGTAACAATGGAGATGATGACTGACCACTATAAATATAACCTAACGCTTTCGTCATTATGGGAAACAACTAAACTTGTTAATTTATCCGTTAAAAGAAAACTTATACACGAAGTGGATATTCTGATGACCTGAATAATATTCTATTAGAAGAATTATACTGTTTAAGAAAAAAGGCGCGCCGTAAAAGTAATATATAATAGATAGCACGCTACCTACAAAACTCAAACTTGTATGAGACAGTTATGACACTAGGTTTAGCATACAGTAACATCTGAATTTGCCGTTACTTTCGCCAAAGTAGAAATGAAATTTAACGTCCTACTGTTATGTCCCGACTGGGTTAATGAAGTAGAACAAAAAGATTTTTCAAAATAGTAATAGGTAAACTAAGAGGTTTAATCAAACGCGACAGACTTATTCTTTGATAAATACAGGTGGAATTGCAAAATGTAAGAAAGGCCGTCAATCCAAGCAGTTGAGCTAACTTAAAACCCAACAACCCAACAAGCTATTTGTTAATCCTGCAACGTCCAAAATCTTATCCGAATATATTACTAATACTGTTAGCCATCTAAACCAACATAACCTCGTCGAAGATGACCAGGTATCACTCTACTATAACGCAAACTCAAGATAAACCCTACAACGAAACCTAAGAACCATGATGATTATTATATCTCCAGTATTGGGAAAGGACTATGTTAGTTATCATCAGGAGGTAAAGATGACTATCTGCAATATCCTCACTAAGTCCTCAAATCAAGACAAAACCGATGGGCGAAACACTAATTATAATTACTCTTCCAGGCGCAAACCACATACACACGAGCAGGAAATGGCCCACTTGAGTTCATTAACCCAAACCTCAGAAAAATCCCAAAGAATTTAAAAATAAATATTCTACCAACTCAAACAGCACAATACATTTCAAATTAGTATCACCATTAACTTAAAGATACATTATGAGAGATAACATAAAGAGATGACAGTTCTCAATATGATAGTTAACAACTAGATAGTGTAAAGGTAATTTGCTGAAAATTTCAGTCAAATTGATCGACTATGAGCCGAGAACAAAGCGAGTGAAATATTCACATACCCACGGTCATCATTACTCAAATCATTAAAACAAACAGCATAGTCTCGATTATCCAAACGATTGATTTAATTATCAATGGCCATGAAGCGGCATATAGGAATTTAATCCGCCAACATCGAAGGCTAGCCTTGAAATCAAGCGTTTATTATGGTCTGGATATGTTAATTAATGTCTAATTGATTATTTAGATAACATTTCAGGCCCAAAGAAAGACCTATAATAAGCAGATTTTGATCTTGCATAATGCTATTTTGATCTGTCGGTTCATTTATGCTTGGTTCAAACGACTTTTGTAATAACATCAAAGCTTGTCTCCTGTGATTTTGTCTACTTAGTCACCAACGCCTTACGGAAAGTCGCATGGCGAAAACCCCCCAGCATTTTGAGTCTCATCCAAACCTGTTCCAATGCGAAGCCCACTTTCACCGCTTCCAGGCGAATTTTACCCCCGTCATGCTTACTAGAGATCATGCGCAATACATATTATGTAGACTGGAATTACAAGACGCTATAGACCTTCCGGCATATTTTACCGCACATAACTGATTTGAAATTAAGAGTAAACACGGAAAAGACTGAATGAAAATTAGCTTAGGTATATTCATATTACATTGCGACCCATTTGTGTCAATTTCTCGGTCCAAAATATTAGCGATTTATCTCCTTTAAGTTTCAGCAAAATAGAATAAATATTGTCACCTCAACCTCGCACTATTTACGAACATTTTGGTTCGATTTTTATGAAATTCCAACATTATGGTTTAACAGTGATAGATTTAGACGGTTTTTAAAATCGAATAAAATTGTTACCACGAGGTTGTCCACAAGCTAAAAACGCGAGTTTTCGAACAATCGAGCACCATAATCTAGGAAGTTACTCTCCAATAAGCGCCAATATCGGAATCAACCAAGATCTGTGGATTGACACACATTTCAAGTTTCATCAAAATTGAATCAAAACCTTTACCTACAAACGCGATTGGTCATACAATCAGGCGCCGTAATCGAATTTTGTGAGATATGATGGTATATTTTAAATTTCAGCAAATTCTGATAAAATTGTGAAATGTGCAGTGTCAGATAGACAAAGAATTAGTGTCTAACCTAGCAAACTGTGTTTTATTTATCGATTTTGTAAAACTATGTCTTGTCGTTTCGTTTCTTCTTTTTTAAACCTCTTTCCTCTGTAGATAAATACAAATGGGGTTCATTGCGTCAAATCTTAAGATCTAGTAATTCCTACATTTACTCTTCGAAGTATTGGGTTTTTATCCTCAAATCACCCAAAACTGCCTTAGAGTTACGATGTGCCACTTGTGGGTAAAAAGCTCAACGAAAATGAGGAAGTAAAACATTTCCCAGCGTTCACGCCACCTGATCTCATTCACCGAGATAACGTGACACTAGTCAATCTACGCAGTTACATTACAACTGTTCCAGTTACACAGTGTGGTAAATTTGAATCAAATGGCAACCCATCAATGAGAAGCAGACGTTTAGTTTCCAATTACGAGTCTCACAAACGTGTTCAGTTGTCTTTAATGAAAGCTTGTTGAAATATCTTACTCGAATTATGGCAAGTTCCTGGATCATCGATACTTTTTAATGTACCCATTCCTTTTCTTGCTTGCACTATTAAACCTAGTTTATCACAGTTTACTTCCTGTCTGAGCGAAATAAGTATCAGGCGCGTTTTCTATAATTTCTATATCCTAAAAATCTCCAATACTTGTTGTATGTGTTTTCTTTAAGAGCGATAAATTAAGAAATCTAGTTGCGCCCCCCTTAAACGTACCATTGGAAGACAGCACAAGGATGAGGCCATGTTTTGAGTGGCCAGTAATCATCTGTATTCTTACCACCAGAATCTGAGCATTCGTCTGGTAAGTGCATACCTACGGATTCAAAATAGCAGTCATTGAAAACACATTATAGAACTTCTCTACAATATATACCCGAGTTCGTAAAATGTCTTCTTTTGATGAAAACGCATTCAAGCTTTGGCGAGATTTGCCAATTGGTCAAAGAGGCCCGTTGAATTGACGTCATTGCATATGGGATGCACAAATTAGAAATGCCGTCGCAAAGACATCAGTGACGTATACTTGTTATTAGGTGAAGGGGGGGGGGTCTTCCTTCGAGAACATTGCGAAAAATCGGGAAGTGAGTTGTGGCGCATATCTAGATCCAAATATAACATTTAATTTCATCGGCTACCACCTGATACTACAACCAACCATAAGCTCAAATTTACATGTTTCGCAAGAACAGATTATTAAACATACTTTATGCCAGAGCTAAACCTGCCCCTCTATTGGGGGTCTTTCTTTTGCCCGAAATGTTATCTAAATTATTAATTAGATATTAATTAACCTATTCAGACCATTACCATCTGCAGATGTAGTTGCTAGCCTGCGATATTTGGCGGATTGGAATACATTTTTTGAAAAACATGCCAACAGTGAGGCTGATGTTCCCGGCCGAAATTCCAAAATAATAGAGGATACATATTAAATAATCACACCATTTTTCAAAAGTATCGAGCAATCAAACTATACAGTAAGTTCACCACTTTATCAGATAGAATCAAGGTTATTTAATTGTCCCAAAGCACTGACCAATGAAATTGCTAAGTCTGAGCAAAAAATTCTCATCATCAAACTTAACGAAGACAATGAATCTATACTCAAGAGTTGCAATACTCTGACTTACTTATAATCAAAGTATTGTGCCCAAACGAATCAACCAACGTGATTGCTTTGCTTATCTCTACTTACCCCAATGAACGCCTACATCAAGGTTGAAGATTGTACCTCAATTATAAGGAGGGCTATCGTCTTCAAAAGTCTCGGCCATTCAAATTGCTTATCGCTCTTGCTTACTCAGATCAGAAAATACTCTGGGTAATGAAGTTATACACCAATTGTCACCACTCTCACTTAAAAATTCAAATATCTCGGTTCAGATTTGAACAATTTATCTGAAATTTTCAACATATTCCATTTTTTAACTAATAAAGAAAATCGAGAACTGTCTCCCAGAATGCCTCTCCCGCGCTGGCACGCCCCGCCCCGTCCATTCAGCTGCGGCTGCCTAACTGATCTGGGGTTGATTAGGCAGCATTTGGGAACAGTATGATGCCAACATATATTTCCTTCTTAGCTGACACTGAACCCCATGCTGGGTTTAATAGTTGTGATGTCACCAATGTGCCTTGGCAAGGCCAACAATCACTCCTTCGTAGTTCAAGGCCATCATCAATGTGCACTTGGAATTTTCGGGCAAATGTACTCCATCGCACACAGAGACCGCATGTGTGCTACCCTCGTCTAGTTTAGCGGTTTACTTAGAGCCATAGATGAGGTTTGGGCCAGTGGTGAGGACCAGTGTCAGTAGTCCATCCAATGGGCGTAGCTGACTGCTGAAACAAGGAACCATCTCTAACACTACACCTCTTGCATTGCAAAGACATGCAAACGTATGTAACTCATGAATAAACATGCAAAGTGAGAAAATATGTCTCAGAGTATTATGAAAGTCAGACAATCGTTTCTTTAATGTAAATTTGTTATAGAAATTAAAATAGATGTATATATATATTATAGGCCTAGTTATTGTTCTCTGATTTGATATTTTATTTATGTCCCATTTCTGTACTACTGTGTTACTATGACGTCATAAACATTGTTGTATTAACTAACGCTATTTTCCAGCAGCAGCTTTGGCCGTCATCAGGTATATGGACACCTTACCAGTAACTTGGAACCTGAGACAGGATAATGGTTCCACAGAAATATGTTTTAAGTGGAATAATTCTATTCATCGTAATCCAGAGAAGAAGCATCGTTCTTCAGCAAATAAAGATCGTGATCATCGGCGTCGTCAAGAATTTCTATCGAGGAAAAGTGACTTTCAGCAGGTATCGTTAATTTCTTCTAAAGGAAGTGATACAAATAGGCCCAGTGTGCCTAAATCTGTTGAAGTGGCCGTTGAGACCGACGCATTGCCTTTGGTTTCGGTGGAAACAATGTGTTCTGTAAAAATTGTGGATCAAAGTTGTCAAACTGACATCGGAGGACCAGCGAACACAGACAGCGTTTGTCGAAATGTAAATCGATGGACTATGAACAAAAATGTGAATGCTGATGAAAACCACCTCCGTAAACGGGGCACAAAAACCAAATCAACTCAGGAAGTTATCAGAAAACGAATAAAAAGGGACAAACAAGACTATTTTATTCGTTAGAATGGTTTCCCGACAGCGACGAATTCTTGAGTGCGAGAGGAAGATTTGGATGACCTTGCTAAAATATACCTGGACCTAAGTTAAGTGACCAGATTAACACTCGATATGACCAGCATGTTGCATATCTGCAACATCACCATGCACGAATGCGGCAGAGTGTCTGGCATAATGGTCGACCTTTCCATAATTTGAAAGACAATTTGTAAATATATTGTAAGATTTGTGTTTCTGTTTAAAATGTGATAAATGTTTCCTAGTATTTTAATGCACTTATTCGGTGCTCCCTTCTTTTATTTAAATCCATATAAATTAATTTATTTGCATTTAGGGCCAAAAACTAGTCGAAGTCGAAGGGTGTTGTTATGGTGTATCTTTGTATATATTTTATTATATGATTTTAGATAAAATAGTAAATGACCAATGTCCGAATTGATATCTCGCTAATCTTTCAAGTCTTTTAACTGTTTGAGTTTAAACTTAATGTAACGATATATATTACGTAATTATAGTTAACTCGCGTTCTTGCTATGTCCATATCTTCTTCTGTATTTAAACATCTGTTTCCTATGTACAATTTAACATCTTATCAAATATCATTATATAATTATTTTAATCCTAAGTTTGTATATATGTTCTATATTCTACTGTAACTTTAGTCTGGTGACCGGCTCGCTATAGCGATAACTATCTCGTTATTGTGACCGTTAACCAGTTTTGTACACTAGTTTATTAAAAGTACAATTTTAACTATTTATCTGAGTTTTCGTCCACTCGGCAAACCTCGGAATCTAAACTCGGCTGTACGATGAATTCCGCCATATTGGAACTACTTTAAAGGTCCCGGATGAAACATGGCTACGCCCATTCCTAACACAAGTTGGCGACCTATTTGGCTAGCGACCTATTCGACCGATCCAGCTGTAAGATAATGACGAAATTACACTTTTATTCTGAGCTGAAGGAATGGATAAAAAATAATATATTCTACTTTCATTTGATAGACATAACGTTGGATTTTATTGGTTGATAAATAGAGACTGTCTTTACTCTAAATAGGTTTCCAACGAACAGGTTGCAGCTCGATCCGTCGAATAGGTCGCTAGCCGAATAGGTTCCCAATTTGTGTAATAGCGTCAAGTTTTCCTGTTAAAGTAAACCGGTAGCCGCATTGCAAATGTATGGGCGTAGGTACATATCACTTACTGTCATACATCCGAGACTAGATGTAGTCTACGTAGTTTACGGAATCTGTCGAGATTAGCCGAGTGAGTTTTCGTCGTTAGTGTTGGAATAAGCCACAACCCCCAGAAATCAACACTTCGGCACATATATAACTCATAATGTCCTATTACATTTGATTTGTAATGACCTACTTATTGATGTCAAAATTCATAAACAGTTTGTAAAATTTATTACATCTGTTTTAAACAGTAAAAGTAACTGCACACATATTATGTGGACTACTAGCATTAAATGGTAGACAATCGAATGCTCCTGATAATATTTGTGAAGAACATGATATGTTTAAGAATGTCCTGTGTTCAATGAAAACAACTGAAATAATAAGGAGAATGGTAAATGGCGACAACAAAAAATATCAAGTAAATGACCTACATAAAATATAATATCATGTCGATGACCTGCAAACTGCTGCGGCTATAAGTGACATGTTATTTATGAAACATTCATTCTCATGTGGTCTGTGATAAAGAACAAATAAACAATAATATTATGTACAAAATAACTCAGTTGAATTAAATTTAACAATAAAGAACAGATACACGTTATTATAAGAGTATTTATGTACAATATAAGAGTATTTATGTACAATATAACACAATTGAATTAAATTAAACAATAAAGAACAGATACACGACATTATAGAGTATTTACGTACAAAATAACTCAATTGAATTAAATTAAACAATTAAGAACAAATTAATAAACGATATTATAGAGTATAAAATTAAAAATAATATGTATTTATGAAACTGTAAATAATTGAAATATTATTGTTAGTTTTATTATAAGTATTATTATTGCACCTGCCCTTCTGTGTGTGTACCTTTCTTGCATGAAATAATAATAATATATGCCAATATCGAAAGGAACCACCGCCCACGACTTTGTTGCCGGAGCCCGAGAAACTCCACAAGGAGGTCGGACGTTGGCCTTAGATGCCCTTACCAATAACCTGATGTTTAACAATCAAAAGCCGAATTTAAACATTTACTCTACCGCGTGTCCATCTAGTGTCAATGTCGGGACACAGGACCTTCGCTGTAACACATGACCACCAAATATACAGACGCATCATAAATAGCCATCCGAAATGTACTCCTGTCGCGCGAAGAGTAAACATTCTAAATCAGACCGTTCCTAACAATAACTGTCTCATCGAACTCTCTATCTCAAGAACGAATGTGATCTTGACATTGCATCTCTTATTGAACTTATAATAGTGTTTATTTTGTTACAATTTGATAACCATTTCGAATACGTAAGGTTGAAAAGAAATTGAAATATTCATATTCAGGATATCCAAACTGAATCCGCCCAAGATCGATTGTCGATGACTTTTCCCTCGGGTACTGTGTACATACCTCATCACTAAAAAGAAATAATCATTTGTTTCGGATTTTCGTTCTATGTTCTGTCGTTGGAAGCGATAATTCAGCATCGATGTAATGTCTGATGTCTAAGTGATAACACAGCAATTATCTGCCGAGTAAGTTTTTTCTGTATAATTTAGCAGAAATTGTTATTTTGTACTTTTGTTCTGCGATAGCCTCAAAGGTATATTTCGATTCGTTTTTATCTTTTAAGCAACTTCTTTGTACAAAAGTAAATGAGCTATATTCCTGTAAATCTTAAGATCTAATAATTTCTACATTTACGTTAACTGCCTTGAAGCTAAAATGCGAAAGTAAAACGTATTCTAATGTTTACGCAGACTGATAACACAATCTGCCACGTGACATTGTGTTTGATTTGATGTGTTTTGACTACACAGGTACAACACTGATGGTTTCGTTATATCATGGGCAAAACTTGGGTCAAATCTGGTAAACAATAAACGGGATGTAGACGTTTTGTGTCCATTTACGAGTCCTATAAACATGTTCATATATATCCAAGGCGTGTAATCAAAAGCTTACTCTAATTCTTGGATCATCGATACTTTAATGACTTTAAAGTATCATATTATTGAGTCAGCCTACATCCAGAGAAATATATAGGTCTACCCGTTTAAATTTTTAGAATCTGATTTCAATTTTTTTATTTTAGCCGCTTTTTGTCAATATCCGTCAAAAACGGGTAACACTGATATTTGGACTGACTGAATAATTTTGGAGCAGGCTCATATTGTTCACACATCTGCTAGATACATATTTACAGGTACGGAAATTAGTCGAAAAGATAGGCTGGCACTGCCAGGCAGGATACGCCCACATTTTCGAGAGATGGACAGAGAACAAGCAATACCGAAAGTGATTTTTCCTACATCTTTAAGTCCTGTATTTCATACTGTATTGGGAGCAGCCATTTAGTTGGTCAGTTCCAGTCTGATATTAATGAAACTCGAAACCGACAATGATTATGGTGTGACGGTACACAACCTAGAAATGTGACTTTTCATCAAAATCGGATAAGAATTGTGACCTGTAACGAGTCCACAACCATGATATACCATATTTTTACACTATTCGCGTACAAACGGCGACCATTTCGTCCGGCAATTTTGGTACGATTTTCACGAAATTAGAACTCAACCTTCCTCATCAAAATCGAATTAAAATTGTGACCTATACAGGGTCCACAACCATGATATATCATTTTTATAACAGTATTCGCGTACAAACGTCGGCCATTTTGTCTGTCAATTTTGGCCCGATTTTCCCGAAATTCAAACTCAACCTTCCTTACAGTGTAACGGTGATATAATCAAACGTTTTTTTAAATTGGATAATAATTGTGACCTCCAGAGGGACCACAAGCTAAAGAAAGGGGGATTTTGCGTATAACCAGGGGCCATAATTCAGGAAGTTACGATCCGATATGCGCAAATATTGAAAAGAACCAAGATCTTTGGGTTATAACGATGAATTTCAAGTTTCATCAAAATCGAATTAAAATTGTGACCTTTACAGGGTCCACAACCTTGATATACCATTTTTTAACAGTATTCGCGTACAAACGGCGGCCATTTTGTATGGCAATTTTGGTCTGATTTTCCCGAAATTCGAACTCAACCTTCCTTACGGTGTAACGGTAATATAATCAAACGTTTTTTTTTTAAATCGGATAATAATTGTGACCTCCAAGCTAAAAAAAAAAGGCGATTTTGAGTATAATCAGGGGCCATAATTCAGGAAGTTACGATCCGATATGCGCAAATATCGAAAGGAAGCAAGATCTTTGGGTTATAACCATGAATTTCAAATTTCATTAAAATCGAATCAAAATTGTGACCTCCACAGGGTCCACAACCTTGATATACCATTTTTTGACAGTATTCGCGTACAAACGGCGGCCATTTTGTATGGCAATTTTCGTCCGATTTTCCCGAAATTCGAACTCAACCTTCCTTAGGGTGTGACGGTAATATAATCAAACGGTTTTTTTAAATCGAATAATAATTGTGACCTCCAAGCTAAAAAAGAGGCGATTTTGCGTATAATCAGGGGTCATAATTCAGGAAGTTACGATCCTATAGATCCTATATGCGCAAATATCGAAAGGAAGCAAGATCTTTGGGTTATAACCATGAATTTCAAGTTTCATCAAAATCGAATCAAAATTGTGACCGCCACAGGGTCCACAACCTTGATATACCATTTTTTAACAGTATTCGCGTACAAACGGCGGCCATTTTGTATGGCAATTTTCGTCCGATTTTTCCGAAATTCGAACTCAACCTTCCTTAGGGTGTAACGGTGATATAATCAAACGGTTTTTTAAATCGAATAATAATTGTGACCTCCAGAGGGACCACAAGCTAAAAAGGGTGATTTTTCGGATAATCAGGGGCCATAATTCAGGAAATTACATTCCGATAGCCGCAAATATCGAAAGGAACCAAGATCTTTGGGTTACAAACATGCATGTCAAGTTTCATCAAAATCGGTTCAAAATTGTGACCTCTATAGGGTCCACAAGCTAAAAACGTGATTTTTCGTACAATCAGGGGCCATAATCCATGAAGTTTTGATCCGATACATGCCAATATCGAAAGCAGCCGATATCTTTTGGGGATAAACCTATATTTCAAGTTTCGTCAAAATCGGATAAGAATTGTGACCTGTAGAGAGTCCACAAACAAATTGTGGACGGACGTCCGGACGGACAGGGGCGACGACATAATACGTCCACATGAAAATGTGGGCGTATAAAAATGTTGATTTTAACTTTCATTTGGACAAAATATAAAGGAAATTGGTTTCCTGGTGATGGAATGATTAAATCAAACCGGGAAACGTTTTTTTTTAATAGAATATCTAAAAATGAAAATCAACAAATAAAAGCAATGAAATCATAACTAACAAAATCTGAAATTGGATTGTTCAGCATAAAAATAGAAAAGTGTGACGGACAGACAGATAGAAGGACGAACCCATTTTAATAGTCCCCCAACTTACTTCTAAAGGCGGGGGACAAAAAACGCACAAAGCAGCAAATTGTCTAAAAATTTATGGGAAACATGATGAAACAAATCTAAAATTAAACATATTTCAAGCAAGAGCTAAAGTGAGATAACTGTTCAAATATGTATTATAAGTGTGCCATTTCATAGCACGTGTAGATTTTATAGAAAAATAATTCAAGGCATTCTGGCCTACACTATTCGTTTTGGTTGTTTTTAGTGGGGGGGGGGAACCAAAGGGGATAACTTGAGAAAAATTTCTAGTGATATTGGTAAATGCTGGATGACATCGCGCCTGGTACGTTCGTGCATTTTTATGCGCGAACTCTTAGTTTTCCTATTACTGGCACGCGCACGGGCATTATTTCTTTTTTTTTTGCATGTACCAAAATCGAGGGTTTTGCGCGGAGGTACTTTTGAGGTATTAGCCTGAGAAGCATAACACTTGCCACTGTACCTGTATATCGCTAATTATAAATCGAGTGTGTGAAGACAGTTTATATAGATCACGCGAGAATTTTTCAGTACAGAGTTTATTCTCGCTGTATTTGCAGCTAAGAAAACCAATGGGACTATTTTCTCAACAGTGTATTAACTTTTTCATAAGCGATAATATCCTTACACCGAGAGAAATTATCTAGTCTCGGTGAAAAACCATGATCATCTGGTAAAAAATTACTTTTCTATTTTTTGGAACGAAAAACAGTGTTTTTAAAAACAAACGAACCTGCTTTGCAGCAGTAGGGTTGAGAAAGATATGTAGGCTATTACTTAAAACTGTACGATCTTCTTCGATATCATATCCTGTATAAACTGTTTTTTTTAGTTTATTTTTTTTTAAAAAGCTGTTTTCAAGGGACTTTAGATCGATAACTCTGGCAGGATATATATATATATATATATATAGATTTGGGTAGCCGTAATTACATGAATTGAAATGGAATGGGGTGTAATAGCCGTAATCAATTAAATAACGTGAAGTCCATGAGTAGGTAGTTACCAAAGTATCCACGCCAGATAAATCTAGATTACCAGGTTAAAACAAAAGGCGTGTTACAAGATAGGCCTACTGCGATATATCTACTTATATTTCAACAAAAACATACAGATATTAAAATTGTCAAGTAGGTCTTAATTTTCGAAAAGCCAAAGTTGCAGATTTAAAGTAAATGTTTCACGGTACTCCAGGACAAAGAATTTTATAAATGGATCAAAGTTACAAATAATTCGAAAAATAGGTCAAAACATCACATATAAGTGCCAATTTTGTCAGCAGTAAATTTCGGTGATTTATGATTTGTAAAAAGTTTTGAAAGTAGTTTTCATCCACAGGCACATACCATTCTTTAGTGGGCATGGGAGGTGGGTAAAAGTTTCAGTAAGATCTCATGGATAGATTCTGAGGAATCTTAAAAGAAATAATATGAAAACTTAAAGGGACAATATATAACATTCTTGCTGGCTTGGTAGCTCCAGAAAATAAATAATACCCTTATTCTAAGTACTAGATGTTTAAGTGTCCCACCTGTTGTGTAAATTATCCATTACAACCTATTTTACTTGTCCAGAGGGTTCGAAAATATTTTAAAATCCAAGTCACATTTGAAAAGGTTTACGCTAGACTTTTCAAATCAATTGATGGAATTTTTCCAATTTTTTAAAATAGGTGTGTTAAGATTTAATTGGAATATTCTAAAAAATACGATTTCTTGAACAGAATGAAGATTGGGACATATTATTCAGTTACAACAAGAGTGTTATTGGGGCTTTAATAGATAAATCGACAAACTGTAGTCACCAGAGTTCATTGTCTCATTTTACTTGTGAGATGTGCGTGTTTCCTACACTACGGATTAATTATGAGATCTCAAGCATCGTAATCCTCAACAAGTGTATAAATAGCCTCACCCGCTTTATACACTACACTATATATAACATGGCCATCCAATGTAACGTACAATTGCCTTTGAAACCAAGATATTGTCCCTCGGTGTGAATTTCATTAACGCAGAAACACCCCATTTTATTTTTCTTATTCGAGTAAACACGCCTCATTGAAATTTGTTTTGCCACTGTCTGTTCTGGCACAACTTTCTGAAATTGCAACGGTGCCTCCAATCCTTCCTTTCCACGGCCCCTGCAGGTTACTATCAACTGTTTTGGGAACAATAAAATGTTGTTTGTCAAGTTCTCCCAATGTTCGAATTCGCTATCTTCACCCTGTTTTCCCGCAAATTCGCAAAACATTAATTTATTTTCAATCTCTTTCTGATTTTCCTGCCTGCAGTCCGGGCTTTCTTTATGACTCCTCCCCTTTCTTCAAGTGAAAGTTCATCTAATCAATTTCCAGTTTCGTTTAGACAAAACATTATCATTGGCTGCTTCATGACATAATACAAAAGCGCTTGGTTGAAATGTTTTAGGGCATCCAAGGAAATACGCGCTCTGAAAATTTGGCATTAAGTGGAACCGACTATGTTTCTTTAATCAAAGAAGCAGAACTGTTTTTATTTGTCACTTTCTTAAAGAGCGGCTACAGATTTCGAGATTAATGTTGACAAAACAGTAAATAGATTTTGAAGAATTATCGGTGTTTTCGCATCATTGCGATCAGTCATGATTAATCTTGCATGCAAATCATCTTTATTCGCTTCACCAGGAAATGATATATCATCAGCACACGTGAATCCAGAAACTTCCCTTTTCAGCATTTAAAAAAAGGAATGAAGTATTTGGAAGGTATCACCAATTTCTTGAACATAATCATTGTTTTCAAAGATCCCCTAGGGAGGCGACGTGATAAATTTTGAGCACAATCCCAGTGACTAACACGCGACAATCTAAACTGAACCATTTACTTCAATAATACAGAAGTTATTACGTCAGGAGAACTCGGTATGATACATTTTGATAGATAAAACGGCTTCAACGTCATAATTCTTTTTTTAAACCAGGAGTCTGTGTTTTGACTAACCAGTATTATTTATCTTTCAAAGAATACAATATTTAATTTCTTTGTGTGACAACAAGCCTTCGCCCTTCATCTCCAGCTGAAACATTCTCGTTTGTTTCTGTACTAGCACATATTTCTGTTGATGTTCTAATTCCTTTTCAACTGTTAGAATCATTTTCTGGAAATTCCGAATAATTGTTCTTTTTTCAATTTGAAATTTGTTGAGACACTATTATGTCAGTTTATATGTTTTACCTGTAATAAAGACAATTTCTTTCAGATCACAGCTTTGTTGTGTTATTTTATCCTAGAGAGTTTGGTTTTCTGATGTTTGAACTACACTTATAATACTAACTTTTTTACAACAGGTGTGTAGGCTTCTTCTTGATTCAAATTTGTTTTCATATATGTTTGCAATCCTTCTTGTTTAGGTGTCTTTCTTTGTTTTATTCTAGTTATCTGTGAGGATGGAAAAACAAATAACGAGAAATGCTGCCAATTATTCGCTTTATGTAGTTGACAAATATCATATGGAGATTTAGCTTTCTCCTACATAGTACCAATCCCACGAAAGTCTCTTCCTCTTGCAATTACGAATTCCAAAAGCTTACAATCTTTCAAGTCACAATTAAATACGTTTATTTACTTTATCAACATTCGTGTGAACTTACCGGTAAAAGATGGCCTTCTGATCATAGCACACGTTTTACCAGATCCATTTGTAACAATGGACTCGAAGAACGAGACTGAGTAAAAACGGAAACAATTGAATGTAAAATAGTTAATATACACTCTTCAGGGGCGGATCCAGTGGGGGGGGGGCACCCCCCTGCTCGGCTACATAAACAATAATGCCTTGCATCAATGAAATTACATCACAAAGTGATCCTACATCAGTATAAGAATGATTTCTCTGTTTAGAAAGTTCAATTTGTATGTATGCCTATGTAATTAAGAGACGATGATGGCAGATTTCCCTGACTAACCCCCTCCTGCAAAAATTCCTGGATCCGTCCATGCTCTTAATACATTATTATATGCTTTGCTCATTTAAATCAACATTGATGTTGTGATCTGACCGGCTAAAGATGGAATTCTGATATCTAATATTTAAGACAAAATAAACCTTTTTCCATTGGTACACGAACCATGTTTCATAATGTGTTTATGAGCCAAGGGACTCAGACATATTCCACAAGCCATGTCAAACGGCGAAGGCATATTTTTATCTGCACAGCATGCGCAATAAATACTAAGTACACTGGAATAATCCGACGCTAGAGATTGCCATTCGATTGAGACTTCTGGCGTAATTCTCCAAACATAACTGATTAAAAATTAAAGTAAAAACGCGAACGAATGAATGAAAACTAACGCATCTATCGTGTTCACAAGATTTGTGGATAATTTAGACAAACAGGACGTCGGGTAAACAATTCAAAAACAAAATGAATCGGTATGTCTGTGCGCAACCTACGCGGATTTCCATTCAAATAGTGTAGTTACGCGATCGTGGATTTGACAGTCCTGCAAATTATAGAATTCCGATTGGCATATAATGGACTATAAAGCTTTATTGAACTACATCAAGTTGTCGTGATCTTGATGCTGAATAGTAAGAGTCGTCAGGCGTCTATTATCCCCGGTAGAGCACTGAATCTAAGCAATAAGATTTTCATATAAAGCCCAGATCCACCCCACCGCGTCTGTTTCATTTTCCAGTTGTATTGTTTGGGGTTTTTTTTTTGGGGGGGGGGGGGTGTTGGTTTTTTTTTTATTACACTGGTATATAGATCGACGCTATTTTCGATATGATTGTTTTCCCAATGCTGTAATAAAATAGGTTTTCTTACTTTTTGAATAAAATTAGTTTATTATGTCATAGGTTCTAACTCAGTCAATGTTTCTAGTTTCAGTTTTACTACGAAGAAAATCATGTATGTTCAATTTTAGGGATAAAGTTCAACTATTTTCAGTCGTCCTTGGTAGCATTATAGTGTGGTCGGGGGATTGAAATTTGGCGTATTGGCAGGAATGGTTTATGATTTTTTATCATCGATTGGTCCAGTAGTATCCCTCCACGGAGTTACACATCTCGCGTGATTGGGAGGGGCCAAAATTCAAAATGGCGCCAAAAATTTTGCCCAAGTAGTAGCGATGGGTAACTCCATGGAGGGATACTACTGGACCAATCGATGATAAAAAATCATAAACCATCTTTTTTTTTGAGGGGGGTTTGGTTTTTTTTTTTTTTTTTTTTAAAAAAGAAGAAAATAACGAACATTGGTTACCCTTGCCACCCTGGTGGCGAATGTCATCTGCGTGTTGCATGTTGCCTTTAGTGCTATTGTAAAAGCAGACATTAAGATTACAACAAGAGCTTCTTTAACCATATAAGTTTGTATAAACCTCGTGGTATCAGGTGTTGGATTAATGTTTTCAAGTAACCCACGAAGTTAATTACTAGCACACATGCGACTGATTTCTCGTATAAATATATGTGACGCCGCCGCTTTCTGTGTAGATGAACCATTGGCATACTATTCCGCACATATTGTGTTTAAATTACTCCATTTGGAAACAAATGAGATTTTGCAAGTTGGTTAAATGGCACGCGCTGATAACAAGAGCCCATTATTGTCCGCCTATTATCATTTTTATATGCCCACATTTTCATATGAACCGATATTGTCATCATACTGGTCCGTCGTCCAGAATATGTGTACAGGGACCATTCGATTTTAGCTTGTATTGGACCGTAACTATACGGATTGACGAAATATCACATTCAAGTTTGTGGACACTAAAGAGTTCACAATTTGTGTCTGATTTTGATTAAAGTATTTTTATAACTTCCTGGGTTGTACAAAAAAAACGCACGTATAGCTTTTGGTCCCTCCAAAGTTCACAATATTTGTCCGATTTTAAAAAATGTTCAACTATATCACCTTTACATCCTAATGGTCCGTTCCGTCAAAGAAAGATCGCTCAAGGTACACTAATAGTATAAAATTTGTAATACCAAGATTGTGGACTCTTTACATGTACATTTCATAATTTCTATCCGATTTTGATGCCACTTAAAATATATCGTTATATCCCAAAGATATCCGCCCCTTTCGATAATCGCGCATATGACAGTAACTTCATGAATTAGGACTCCTGATAAATGCAAAATTCCGTTTTATCTTATGGACCCTTTACAGATCACCACTTGTATCCGACTTTGATGAAGCTTAAACTTTATATCCCAACGATCTTAGTCCCCGTCTTTATTAACACATATTGTACTGCAACGTCTTTGATTATTTTTCCTTATTGTACGAAAATCGCCCACGGTTTTTATCCGATCTACAAAAAAAAAACCCTAATGTTACACCATAATTTTTTTCAACTTTGTTGATTTTTCCAGTGTGTTTCCCCTTGCCAGTGGCACAGGAATGGAGGAGTCTGGAAAGGACAACAGACAAGGGCCTATATAAGTTCTCCCAAATCAGTATTTTAACCTTTAGTTCAGTTAAGATTTGAGATCAAATTCCTAACAAATAATTGAATTCAAACAAAGCATCTATCTATAAATATGAATTTTTCTCACTATAATATATAATTATCACGATTTCCAGCAGACCCTAAATCAGGTTTGTGTAAAAAAAAAATTAGGAACTCTCTGATTTGTGTTCCTGATATTATAAACTTTCGGAAAATGTGAAGTTTGTTTAGTTACGACGACCATGAAGAAGGATTTCACGCTAGATATTTTCTACGATACTATAATGTTCGGTCTTCCAGTTACGGTCTGATGTGTGCCAAAATCGGACCCATCCGAGCTCTTTTTGGGTATAAACATGTGAACGGAAACGCGGGCGTCCGGACGGATATCAGACATAATACGTCCACGCGAATGTGTTGTTTTGACTAGTACCACATTGTAATCCTTTGGGCAGCTGCTAAATGTTTATATTATTAATATTTAGGTACGGCAACTATTTGGTGTTAATTAAACCATACAACATCATATTAAGGTGACCTATTGAACTTATTGAATTGAGGAAATCAGTAGATAACTGTATATGTATGATTTCAGAAGCCATTTAATTAGGATGGAGATAATCGTCTTTCTGAGAGGTAATCAAGAGTTCAGATGAAGCAGCGGAAATCTTAACAACCAACGATAGGCTTAAAATTATTGCTACCTAATATGTATCGTACAGGCAAACGAGGTCATCTACTTTTGTAGGAGATTCAATGGGATCGCTCAAAGATGAATAATTCAATTCCTAGTTAACGATTGGACCACAAGTATAAGGAAAACGAGCCCATTCATAACACAAAGGTCACCATTCTCAATCATAGTATATATATTAGTTCTGAAAAAGAGATAGATCATTATCATAAAATAATTGCTAGTCGGTAATTAAATTCAGCACGTTCGTGTAACATTTAAGTTCGATAATGTCCGAAATGTTTAACCTCACCCGGGCCCATGGATATATTTTCATAACTGATGTTGGTCATATATGCAATTACAATTTGTCTGCGACGATGCCATGCTTTGCTCGGTTCCAAATTGCAACAACTAGTCCGATGGTGTAAAATCAATCACCGGTACAAAATTGACAACTAATTTTGTCGAAGTATTTTAAACGGATGCGTGTTTTGCTAACAAGCAGCCGTCGGTTAATGTATAGCCCACAATCCCACTGTCATACGCCCCGCATCGTTCCGTTTGATAAGATTTAATGCCACTACTCACTGCTGTAAAGAGGGAACATTCCTGTTCTAAATTACGATTTGTCAATAGTCAGATTAACAACTAACTGCGTTGTAAAGGCATTACGCTTAACACAGACAAATATGTTTTAATAACGTTACGTCATGACTCACGATTTTATCATATCAAATTAATCAGTGCATAGCAAAATATTGCAGTAAAGCTAATTGCGTGGCAAACGAGGCTATCAAATCGAATAAATGTAACAATACCAGTTGGAAACTAACATACTTTCACCGTTGTTAATACCTTAAATCACTGTCCAAAGTTTTAGGTTAGACCCAGTTCATGTTGCTGAACTCAAGTGATAGATTTGATTGAACTGCAAGAATAGACACGCTCCCTTAAAAGTTCATGTATCAGAGGCAAATCCAGTAATGGCCAGAGAGGGATTTCTCGGGCCATTGCTTCAGGAATATGTCCCATTGTGTACCTATGTTTGTATTTATCATTCGTCCAGTTACCAGCCGTATCTGTACTGGGCGAGGAGGGCTAGTAATGGTGACAAAAATTCACAAACGTTACATTAAATTATAACCGATTTAACAGACCCCCCTCCCCACACCGCGGGAATATAATACTTCGTGATTTTTTCTTATAGTATTTAAGTGGAGCGTAAAGGTAATTGCACATAAGTGCTGAAACGGAAGACCATTAACAATAATTGATTCGAAGGTACATTCTTCTTTACTGGTGGGCATTGTGAAGCATCGTTACAGAGAGAGAGTCCATGCGTTGCAGATCTTTATATTCATAATGTAGTATTGAACCATGCTATCTAGTTTCACCCATGCTGAACAATAAGTACATATCTTTTAAACTATTTATTAACACATCGATAGTGACGATATGAAATGAAATAAAATGATGTTGACGACGTCCCACTGTTCTGTTCCAGCTGGGCTAATGAATACCTTCATACGCCATACATTGTGCTACGAGGCATATAGCGCCGAGACAACAGCGGCGCTACGGCCAACTCTTATAGCAAAATCCAACAGGGATCTTCTTTTTTTAAATAGCTTTCCTTGTCAGCCCCTCCCCCATGGACTATATGAGGAAACTATCATCATGGATATAAATAATGTGGGTGGGTTTAATCCCAGCAAATACTAATTCTTCGAGAGCAGTTTCAAAACCTGGGCGTTACAATATGAAAGTTTTTAAAGCAAACTGTGTTTTGGATCATATCTTTGAGCATCAAACTTGAGTCACTAAAGCAGTGGGGGTATAATCCAGATGGCACAGCTAATATATGTTACGGGGATTTCTTTAGCAGCAGCTCTGAAAGATGTACTATTTGAAAAACTTACATCAGTACTTTAGCCACTGAAGAAGATAACTGTGGTGTACGAAAAGGGGGCAACTGTCCTGTTAAACAGCTATTGATTTATTAAGGTGACGTTTCGAAGGAGTATTTTCTCAACGTTACCAAACGAAGCAACTATATATAGACAAAACAAAACCTAAACACACCACCACCTCCAAAATAATGTGACGAGGAAATAGCCCGTTCCTGTTTATACCAAAGCCGCATAAAACAAAATCTTGGACACATCGACTAAATAAGTATGTGTTATAGTTGATTTATTTACCCATAAAGGCATGTGGTTCAATTTTATTTCAACTTTATGCTAGCCTTTCGGTCATCCAACCCTAGTGTAATGACGATAACAGAAACCCAATTGTTCCTCCACTTTGTCGATTCTAATTACGAAGACTTATCCGGGGGTCAGTAATAAATTATATTCGGTTGATAAGTTAATTAATTTAGGCAAATCGGCAGTCTATGACTTTTGATATAGAAAACTATATAAGTTAGTATTCAGTCCTTATTATATGATATGAAAAGATTACATTTCTATGTCTATATACATGCCTGTTCGTGACTTTTTCATCCACTTCTATATCTGTGTGTCTCTCACATGAAATGTAAAAATGTGCTTTTCATAATAGCCATTAATCATCGTCTACAAAATTTGTCCTCTTCTCTTTGTACGTGCATAAGTAATGGCCATTACTGAATTTTATCGCGGGTGTTCAATACGCGTGTGAGAGTAATCTGACATGCAATTCAAGCTAGTGAAGAGAATATTGCAAGATATAAATATTAACCGTGGCAGTATCATCACTACTTCGAAGATAAGCCCTTGCATTTATACATATTGTATATCTATCCAATACTGTTATTCGCCTAAAAACTGAACCATTTCTGTGCCTCACAAGATAGATTTTCCAGACAGTTCAATAATGAAAATATGCCTCGACATTCGGCTTCCACCTTGTAAATTGTGGTTGCAATTTATTTATTCTGAAACCGAGCCTTTCTTTATATAATACAATTATGGAGTGATATCTTGTAAATACGGTATGTTGCTTTTCTGGAGAATCTGCTGGTCGTAAGTACTAAGCTTGTTTTTATTTTGGAGAACTTACAAATTAATCGATTGACCTGTAAAAGGTTCGGTTCTAGCGGGATGTGAACAGAATCGTCGCCCGAATTTCAAAAAGGCGCTTATCGGCAATAGTCCCCACCCGCCGTCGAGACATTTTAAAAACTACACTGTATCAAGCGAATTTTTGATCATTTTATGAACAATTATTATCGAACATAGAAAACAGGTGTACAAAAATATTTGGAAAGGCACAATTAGTAAAATGAACGAAAAAGAACACCAATCATCTCCCAGTTCTCAAGGTCAAAGTCATTGCTCTTTTTCTCAAATCCCATGATCCAATAATATTACATGGCAGAATCTGAATTACGTCTACAGTCTGAATATCAGTATGTAAAGGATTTCTCCATAGCTTGCTTTCATTGAAAATGCAACGTTCTAAATGTTCTACCGTGTATGTTCCATCAGTATCTTCAGATTTACAAATCCCAACATACCATTGCCTACTGGTACAGGTGTCCCAAATAACTACACACGGCTCGTTGATGGTCACTTCTGGCTCAGATATTTTTTCTCTTTCAGGACTCTGCTTATTAATTGTATGGACACCCAAAAAATATGAGACTGATATCATCCTCAGTAGGCATGTCAGGAATATTTATATCGGCCATATCCGTTTCGGTTGTCAGAATTAATGTCAGGTTTATTTTCATTTCGGCTGTGGATAGTTGATTCAATTTGTATAAGTGTGGGCGTGTCTTTGAGTCGTGCGACGTTCGTTTCCGATAAGAAATTTCACTTTTCTAAATAGACTCCAGACTTTGCTCGTCATCAGCATTTTGTATATTTTCAAGTTCATTGACATCTGTAATGGGACCACCCCAAGTTTTACACTTTTTGAGTAGTATATGAACATACTCAGTGGCTTATAGGGCAGCAATACAGTCTTCCTTTAATTTTTCAATATTCAGAAATTTTTTGTTTCTCCATCCATTGCTGTTCTTGTTTATCAAGTATTTTCGACAAACTCTTGGTTACTTTTTCAACATTGACTGGTGGAGATTTGTAAACTGTCATCTCACCCCGAATGCCTCTGCCAGTGAATCTTTTATTTGAGGAAGCTTGATAAAGATGAGAGTATCATCGTCGAAACGTTTAATGTTAATAAACCAGTAATTGTTAATCCATACATAGTGTTATTGTGTTGCTGTTCAATTACTAAATGCCACTTAAAGAAGTGAACGGTATATTCCAAGTTAAAAGAGGGGAAATATGTGGTGTCTACCAATTCATTGTGTCATTAATGTGTTTCCATACTTTGTTATAGCTGCAAGTAAAATATATGGACATGTGCAGTTCATATGGCATGTACAGTTCCACCATGCCGATGGAAAAATGTTTTAAGGCTCTTCCTTATGTTATCTTTTCAAATAGAAAACCCATAAATAGAACATTTATGAATGTCCGATATTTATGAAATTTGTGAATAAAAGAATACTTTTATTAATGGCAACTGTCTTAGCTCATCACCACCCGCCTTGACAAGATGATGACAAGTGTAGTTCCTGTCTGAAGGAAAACATTGTTTACCAGAACTAAAATTATATGTTTAAAGTCTGTGATAAAATCAAACTTTCCATGACTCAAGGCACACCAAAATGTACACACATTGATTATTTAAGGATACATTATGTTAGATTAGATAACGATTTGGCAGTTCTCACTATAATAGTTAAAAACTACTAGCTAATGTATATGCAATTTGCTGAAAATTTCAGTCCAATTGATCCACTATGAACAGGACTAAGCGAATGAAAGTTCCACATAGCCCCGATTGTCATTATTAAAGCCGGTAAAACAAAACTAATAGTTTCGGTTATCCAATTTATCATTAATCTCGAAGGAAAATTTTGCAACAAACCGATTTACAATACAACAAATCGGAGGCTAGTCTTGACTTCGAGAGTTGATTATGTAGACGGAGAGATATAATGTCTGTTCGTTATGTACCGAGAACGAATTGCAAAAGAATTTCTTTGGTTGGAATCTAGTAAAGGGATGCCTACAGGAGCCACAACTCAAAATTGTCCGCCGAAACCCTTTAACGTTTTTCATAATTAGCATAAATACTTTCTTCTAGCCTCCTATCTTGGAAACGGCTCGCTTTATAGCATATAAATGTTTTATCATTACATAAAAGTGATACCAAAGAATCGGGAAAAAGTATTAACATGACGCCATTATTGAAGCGTCAGATCACTGCTTTGATACAGAATAAATGAGTTCGGATCTAGTTTGCTTTTGTGACTGAGTTTTTGCCACACAATTGAAACATTACTCATTTCGTCATGGATAAGTGCATAATTTGTGGTGATAACCTGAATAATGGTGTGGATGTTGTTAAGCTCACCACCGAGGGAGCGAATGGGGTCAATCAGGTTGCTCAGCTTCGCGATTTGGACATTACAGCCACCCCAAATGTTTATATGCACGTACAGTGCAGACAGAATTTCTTTCACTCACCGGCGCAATATTATCAGAGATCGGAAGAGAAAGCAATCTGCAGAATCGCCACGACAGAAGATCATGGTTAAACGGCGATCACAAAACTCGGGAGATTTTGACTATGGCAAGCGATGCCTCCTATGTGGTAGTCAAGCAAAACTAACTGATAAGAAAAATCCTTTTACTGTCGGTACACATCCCGTTAGAACGATGAATATGCAATTGTTATTGTACAATGCATGTTAGGTAGAATTGAATTTGTTCAAGATCTACACGCCGCAGACGCTATTCATCACCAGGTCTGTAATCTTAATTTCAGAACCCGTAAAAGTGTTCCCATCAGGTTTGTTAACTGTGGTGGTGATTCTGCACAGGGCCCAGCAGTGACAAAAAGACATGGATAGAGAAAATGCCTTTCTAGCAGTTGTAGAGGACCTGTGTGCGAATCCTGGCGAGCAGAGGACAATCTCTGAATTGGTTATTGAAATGTCCAATTTATTGACATTATTTTTGCAGGAATTATTTGTGGGAACAAACAACGATGTCAAAATAGCATCTTTGGGACAGTGTCTGGTGCAGGCTGTCAGACCCCGGGCTGTATTGGTCTCATTTCAAGTTGAACTAGCTGTCCAGTTGCATCATGTTTATGGTTGAAGATTTTTAATCGACAATTTGAATCAGCATTTATTCCACACTGTTTCATTTGCTCACGAATGTGATCGTCATAAATGTACCCCAGTCGTTACTTTCGACCAACCTTTGTGGTGGAAAGCCCGGACCATGTTGAATAATGAAAAATCTGATAGCTACTTCAGGTCTACACATTGGAGGCTTCCACACGGCTGTCATATCTCGGCTCTATTGGCTGTATTATGGACTCTTCAGGTCTGAAACAGGTTCTTGCCACGGTCTTTGGTGAGAATGCCGTTGAGCATTTAAGGCTGGAAAATCCTATGCTAGAGCTGTGCGGGGTCATTTATTGGTTGATTCCGCTTTGAATAGTATTTTTACTGTCAGAAGCATACAACATGCCAATGTTCAGTGATATTGAACTCGTGAATACGGAAATCGGGGAAGTGATAGGTCTGTGTGATCGTCTAATAAAAGGCGATATATCCACTGAGGAGGTAGTAACGTATGAAGTAATGACAAAAGTGAATTCATAAATTGAAGATCAAAAAATGAAGATGAAAAGTCACCCAACTGGTCAGCAGTGGACACAATACATGACTCTGGTGGACCTTTTTAGGGGACTAGTAAGATCAGAACGGACTGGTGATTGGAAATTGCACTTATCAACCCTACAAAATATGATCTACTACTTCGCGGACCCCGGGCATCGAAACTATGCTAAATCAATTAAAGTATTTTTGCAGGATATGGTGGAACTGCGTGGAAAAAACAACCATTTATAGATTATTTGAGCGTGGAGGAATGTTCATAGTTCGCCGTTCAAATAGATTTTGGCCTGGGCTACCAAAAGATTTAGTGACTGAACAATCTCTTATGCTAAGATTAAAGTCGATTGGCGGTCTAATTCACGGCGAGGGAGTGATGTATGAGGCACAACGCAATAACTGGCTACTGGTAATCTGGAAAATGACGCGACCATCGTGATGGGAAAATTATTTCTGTATCTTGCAGAAAATAACCCAATTGATTATTCAGAACATCTCCGAAACATTAGCTCTGGAGACGTGGCGTATTCTTCGGTGAACTGTCACAATTCCTGTAAGATCGGACGAGGCGTGATGGATAAAGCGTATGGAAATAATGCGCACAATTATCTTTTCAGTCAGGAAGAAAGATGAAGTTGTCACTATGGGACATTCCTCAAAGATCAAGGTGGACGGTGATCCAGTGCTGATTGATCCACAAGTTCTGTTCCAGCGTTTGATTACAATTGGTAACGTTAGGTCAGACTTGGATGATACTCGGGATCTGTTGAAATTTGAATTAACAAACCACCCAACTGCATTATTCGATGAAACTGGTGCTATCAGACCGGCAATAAAATCCCAGCTGTTGGATGAACTTAGTTAAACAAGCGGAGACATTGGTGGAAGACCAGAACCTGTAAATACCGTTTTCGATGGCGGGGCTTTACTCTACTGGCAGGTAGTATGGGTAAGAAATCAATCTAGATATAACGAAAAACAAAAAGGAAGATTTTAGTGCCACGGTATTTCAGTCTCTCTTTCGAGAGTTAAGGTCTAAATATGGTGATTATTATGCTACTGTTTACACAGATGGTTCCAAAGATTGTAATCGGGTAGCTTCGGCTACCGTCTGGAATTATTTCTGCTTCCATATTTACTGCTGAGCTCCAGGCCATCTTTCAGGCTTTGGAGTTCAACCCATCCTTAAAACATGTTATCTTCACTGATTCTTTGTCCTCCTTACAGGCAATAAATAATAAAAAGCTTGTACACCCATTAGTAGCTTACATCTATCGTCTGCTACTATCAAACGAGTTTAACAGCAGGGACATAGTCCTTTGCTGGTTCCCCAGTCATGTTGATATTAAAGGGAATGATCAAGCAGACTTAGCTCTCGCATAGGTCATACTTTTTTAACTCATATTTTCATGTAATCTGAAGGAAGAAACCCTTTTAAGTTCATAGTTGCGTGATTTAACTCGATATGGCTCCTAGCTGTCATCGAAACCTAGTAAACGTTCGTCTATGTGAATATATTCAGGATTGATTTGTTGTTGAAACTTCCTGGAAATGCTCAGTGGATATGCTCAGTGGATAACAATGGTAGAACCCACAATATATATGACATTTCATTCTAACCTTACACATAAACAATATTGCAAATCACGTTGCGGTTTGTTTCTTGGGGGGGGGGGGGAAATAGTGTTCATGCATCTTTGGCATGGTAACATTCCTCTTTAACGTCTTTACTTTTACCCATCGTAGAGTTGCTGGTGGACTATGGTTCGTTTCCTGACAACGCTGTATTTTATGTTATAAATTCCTGCAAAATAACTTCTGGATATTTCGGTTTTTAAATGTGTGAATGGTCAAATAAAGCCAACAAAAAGCATTTTCATACTATTAATTATTTTAGTGATATCTGGTTTTATAGAGCTTCGCTATAATGATGTGTCTCTCACTTTGGTGATATTTGAGATGCAGCTTGTCTAGACGCCGTGTTTAAACGTGATATGTTATATAAATCATATTATATAACCGACGTAAGGACAGTACACCCATTTATTTACTTACATAGAAACTGAAATCATTCAAGGACTAGTTCGAAATGTTTCATAATAACGGCACTATAGTACAGCGGTTGTGTAACATTCATAACCTTTCCTTAGTTATTTTTATACGCCCACATTTTCATGTGGACGTATATTGTCGTCGCCCCTGTTCGTCCGTCCGTCCACAATTGTTTGTGAACAGTCTACAGGTCACAATTTTTATCCGATTTCAATGAAACTTAAAATATAGGTTTATCACCCTAAGATCTCGGTTCCTTTTTGGCATGTATCGGACTGTAACTTCATGGGTTATGGCCCCTGATTGTACGAAAAATCACGTTTTTAGCTTGTGGACCCTATAGAGGTTACAATTTTGATGAAACTTGACATGTATGTTTATAACCCAAAGATCTTGGTTCATCGGATTTGCGCCCATCGGATCATAACTTCCTGAATTATGTCCCCGGATTGTCCGAAAAATCGCTTTTGTTTGCTTTTGGTCCCTCTGGAGGTCAAAATTATTATCCGATTTAAAAAAAAACGTTTGACTATATCACCGTTACATGGTAGTGAAGAGAGAATTTGAATTTCGTGAAAATCGGACTAGAATTGATGGACAAAATGGCCGCCGTTTGTACACGAACAGTGTGAAAATATGTTATATCAAGGTTCTGGACCCTATAGAGGTCACAATTTTGAATCGATTTTGATGAAACTTGACATGTATGTTTATAACCCAAAGATCTTGGTTCCTTTCGATATTTGCGCCCATAGGATCATTACTTCCTGAATTATGTCCCCTGATTGTACGAAAAATCACCCTTTTTAGCATGTGGTCCCTCTGGAGGTCACAATTATTATCTGATTTAAAACAATGTTTGATTATATCACAGTTACACCGTAGTTATGAGTGAGTTTGAATTATGATTTTCTGATGATTACTTAAAATGCAACAACTCTTGTTGACTGCCCGGACGATTTGGCTGCTATGTGGGCGTATGTTTCGTTGCCTGGCAACCTATTTTTTTTAAAAAAAAAATATTATACAATTCTCGTTCAAATCCGATAATATCTCAAACGATAGAAGATACAATTTTAATTCAAACCATCCAATCTTGAATGCATCTGAGCAGAGGCCGATCTAGGCTCTGATCGGCCCTATGCAGCTCGACCAACTGGGTCTTTCGCGAAACTGGCTTCAGAAATCATTCCCTACTGGTCGACTGAGCAATGACCCAGGCCGCCAAAGAACATCATTGGTTTTAGCCGCTTTTTTCAGCATTTCAGCTTAATGTGTTTCTGTTCTGTCTTCTCCCATCTAAATTGGCCCATTTTGTTTTTCTTGGGTCCTAGGCAGCTGCTTACACTGCTTGTGGATTAATACACCTCGCCTTCTGAGGTCCCGAAAAAAAAAAGACTTAAAATCAGATAGAAAATGTAGACTTGATCTAGCTGCATTATTGTAGTAAAAATAGCTCCCAGCGCATAATGCTCAACACATATCACAGTTGTTTTTGTTTTTTCTTAAAATTTAAGTAATTCTATAAGAAATAGTGAACAGTGGGCTACTAAAACAGTTTTTCTTTGTGATAACACGCTCTGCTTTTTCGAATCACTTACTTCTAGTTTGGCGAAAAAGAATCGCATTTATCAAATCACGTAATTATGCGGTAAGGTTTCACATTTATTTAGATGGAAATTAATTGGGGGGAGGGGGTGTAGTAACTTTTTTTATAATCAAATGCTTACGTGTTTAAGGCGAGTCCGTAGATCCAAAGAGGAATCTGTAGATATCCAAAGAGGAGTTCGTAAGTCCTGTTATGTGGCTCGAGGTCGAGGCATCCCGGAAGACATCACCAGTGGAAACATTTCTCGACTCTCATCAAATTTATATTTGATTTTATGTCACATTTGAGACAATATTCTGCCAAACCATCGTTAATTAACATTTAGCTTCCAATTTCTTGGATTTTCTGAGCTATTTCGTAATATGATATTTAATTACTAATTGGGTGTGATAATTCCGCTTTAAGTAGATATATGGTTACACAATTCAATTATGGTGTCTTATAGCGAGACATAACCTTTTTTTTTTCATAAGATGAGGAAAAAACGATGTAGACTTTTAACATGACGTCGTACTTCAATAAGCGACTGGTCACCGTTAGCGCTAATAAAATATTGTGTCGGCGAAATACGCCTGAAGTCTCAATGTCTGACGCCTGGTTAATCCTGCAACACCGTTAGTATTTATTGCACATGCTCTCCAGATAAGAATATGTCGTCACAGTCTGATATGACTTGTCGAATATATCTAGTCTCCTACTTCGATTTCCTAGTTAATGAAACGCATTATGGTCATGTACCAATGACATTTTTTAATTTTATCTTAAATATTACCCTTTCCCGGTAAGATCACAACATCAATGTTGATTTAAATTGATAAATAATTCATGTTTTCAGAATTGGGATGCTATTTAAAGCTACTTTAACATTCAAAACAGCGATACATCGTCTTCTGTAGTGAGCATCGTATGGGTGGTCTTTGGTGGCTGACATTGACATTATAATCTAATTTACTCACACTATTAATTCGTTTGATCATTCCCATAAATAGGTATGTTTTGTCGAAATCTACTTCAACTGATTTTTATATGAATTTAATCAATAACGCATAACTTTAATATTATTACCTAATTAATTTTAGTAAGGGATCTAGGTTCAGGTTGTTTTGAAAATCGAGTAAAAATTATCTACTATGCGGGTACTCTAAATTTCATCCTAAAGATGTTCAATCGGGTTGACACCGTTCTGCTGCAGAAAGCCCCAAGTAACTCTGGCGGTGTTGCACAACCCTTGGTCGAGCAGGGGGGTCTGAACATTGATCTGGCGACGGCTTGGGCAGTGTGGCCAGCGTCGAGTATTCCGAGCGCCTGGTTCCCCTGAGCTGTCATAAGTTGTGACATGCTGCTGACGTTGTATGATTCAACCAGGTGTCTATTATAGGACTGGTCCAGGTGAACAGCACGTGCATCATGGGTTACATGAAAATCACGGAGAACACATTACAAACTCAAAAGTCAGGTTGCGTTTTTGGAACATTTCTTGGGTTCCAATCTGTGTATGGGAAAGAGCCTTACTGGTAAGGTTGGAGATGTGGTCACATATACAATAAAAACATTTGGCAAGTTTTATGCAATGCGTCTATTCAGAGTAACATACCAACCTGGCGTTCATTTTGCTGCCTGGCGTCCTTAACATCGAAGGCCAAAAGTAAATACAAAATAATATTAATATAAGATCCACTGGGACCATGCACCAATCCGACTGTGTAACCAGGAATGTAGCGTAAGGAGCGATAGAAATAGACCAAACCCTCTCGCGTCATCTGGGGAGAAGTTTTCAGATTTAAGCCCACTTTTTTGTTCATAGGGAAAATTAAAAAATAACAAAACAGAATAAGGCGCTTTAACCCCAATACGTTCACTAAGGGAATAAATATAGTTTAATCATGAGTTTTATAAGGTATCCTGTCAAATGTTCGCTTAGTAAATAGGAGGCTATTATTCGCAACATAAAAATCATTACGATAAGCACGTCATCAATAACAGATGAATCAAAAATACATACAAGATTTTTTCTTGTCGTCTTCTCATAGAGAACAAATTATCTAATTCTGGTAATATTTTTTTATACACCCACATTTTCATGTGGACGAATATTGTCGTCGTCCCTGTCCGTCCGTCCACAATTTGTTTGTGGACTCTCTACAGGTCACAATTCTTATCCTATTTTGACGAAACTTGAAATATAGGTTTATCCCCATAAGATCTTGGCTGTTTTCGATATTGGCATGGATCGGATCGAAGTTTCGTGGATTATGGCCCCTGATTGTACGAAAAATCACCTTTTCAGCTTGTGGACCCTATAGAGGTCACAATTTTGAACCGATTTTGATGAAACTGGACATGCATGTTAATAACCCACAGATCTTGGTTCCTTTCGATACGTGCGCTCATCGGATCGTAACTTCGTTTGTACGCGAATAGTGTGAAAATATGTTATATTATCAAGGTTGTGGACTCCGGCCACAATTCCTATCCAATTTTGACAAAATTTTAAATTTTGGTTTATCCCCATAAAATCTCGGCTGCTTTCGATATTGGAATGTATCGGATCGAATGGATTATGTTTTTAGAGGACCCTATAGAGGTCACAATTTTGAACCGATTTTGATGAAACTGGACATGCATGTTAATAACCCACAGATCTTGGTTCCTTTCGATACGTGCGCTCATCGGATCGTAACTTCGTTTGTACGCGAATAGTGTGAAAATATGTTATATTATCAAGGTTGTGGACTCCGGCCACAATTCCTATCCAATTTTGACAAAATTTTAAATTTTGGTTTATCCCCATAAAATCTCGGCTGCTTTCGATATTGGAATGTATCGGATCGAATGGATTATGTTTTTAGAGGTCACAATTTTCAATCGATTTTGATAAAACTTGACATGTATGTTTAACCCAAAGATCTTGGTTCGTTTCGATACGTCAGAATGCACCAAATTTGAATCTAATTTACCAAATTTAATCGGTTCAGCGCAATTAGTTAAGCAATTATCAAACCTAGACCCCCCCCCCCTGCAAATAATCCCGGATCCACGCCTGATCAGGATATATGAATTCTACGTAATCACTAAACTTTGGATAATTGCGTGATAGAACATCATCGATATATCTATAAGTGAAATTAAAATGTCTGACAAATCGTTTATAAGTTTTCATGAGTGCCTGTATGTAATCGGCTTCGTATGAAAAGAGAAATAAATCAGCAAGTAAAGGTGCACAGTTGGTGCCCATGGGGATACCTACCACTTGCTGATATATTTCCCCTCCAAATTCAACAAAGATATCAATTTAAAAAATCCAACATCGGAATTATCTTGTTGGTGGTGAATTTATTTTAGGAGTCACTATGGTTCTTGACAAAATATGTGGAATTGTAATTAACAACTAGATATTGATATCTCGTAGTTCCCCATTTGGATGAAAAGGCACTGTGAATAATGTCTTTTAACCGAGCTTTTAATTTACTATGGGGGACTTTTCGTGTATAAAGTACAAACGTTTGTATGGATGAATCTGAAGCAAGTGATCTACGGCATCCATAATAGGTTTGAAATTTTGATACCACGAAAATGGTTGCGGTTCCCGGTATTTGTGTCCTTTAGACAAAATTTCAGGTAGCTTATTATTCTGGACTATTTTCAAATCACCCGTAACCACATGCCCAGCTGGCTGGTAAAGGAAGGACGACGTAGAGCAAGAACAGGCCGGAGGGTTATCATGTAAATCTTTTTCATTGATGTTAGATAATGCGTTTCTGTGATTAAATATCTTGGACGCAATGGGTTTAGTATAAGAATAAGAAATCCTAGGGACAGTAACAGTCTTGTAGTACGGAGGGATGTGTGCTGTGACATGCTTATGGTGTTATATTTGGCCTAACCCGATAGCATTTATTAGCAAATTTTATAAATTAATTTTTGGTGTTAGATATCAAATAAAACCAAGCACGAACAATCCAAACCATTAGGCAAAAATCGAAGTCCTAAAGAACGTAATAGGCAAAATAGTTAGGCAAAGTAGTGTAATCAGCAAATGGACATTACAGGATCATTTTGTTATACGAAAAACTAAGTGATGCGTTTTCTATGGCGCTCAGTATAGTTATGCTGTACTATTACCTCGTGCTCCTTTGGGGTTTGTCAATGTACTGCTAATCGCGCACATGTTTGCGTGCACGTTAACGAACCTTTAACAGGAAAAAAATCGAAATTTGGGTATTCCGTACGGCCGCTGTCCGGCCAAAATGTTTCTCGTTGCACACTGCATGACATATGCCAGTCTTCATTAGCCGAAAAGTATGACATCGAACCTCAAATTCAATTTATTTTATTTTCTTTTCTATGGGGGTACTATTATCTAGCGGTATCCCACTTCTTACGCTTTTTTACCCAAACGGTAGAGGAAACTGCCTCCAAAGTAGAAAGATCATTATTAAGAACGTCTACTTTGTTGTATAAACCGGGTATGTTTTGAGATATATTGTGGCATATATTGTAAGAAAACAAAAATATTGTGGCATATGTTGTAAGAAAACAAAAGTGAATCAATGAAACTGTTGGCTTGTGATCTCCACAAATATTAATGTAGCAGTACCGGATTCCTCGGGGTATCCACTGACAAGACTCGTTTGAAGTAGGCAAATCAAAGCCAAATGTGAAAAAATGACCCAATTACCACGTCGGAAGTTTTCAAATAAAAATTTTGTGCCCTTTAGAAATAAACGCAAATTTTGTTTAATCGAAGTTCCACAACTCGGTATTTAGATAATCCTGACAACCAGTTACCATTATAATTTCGATAAATTCAGACCAGGCTATCATATGGTGTGACATTGGGAACTTACAGCCAACTTCACATAGAAACTGTGAGTTTGTGATTTCTTTACCAGTTTTATTTACTTAAAACATACATTATGCAAGAGTTAAATTCCTCGGGCCCGAGATGATGTCTAGATTATAACTTAGACATTAATTAACTTATCCAAACCATATCTCTCGATGCCATCGATAGCCTGCGGTATTTAGCGAATTGGAATACATTTTGTGGGCGATGATCATACGTATAATTGTATAATCGAGACTTTGTTTTATCGTATGTATTTGAGTAATGATGATCGAGGCTAGCCTAAAATTCAAAAGCTAATATCTCGATTCCGAGTGGAGCAATTTGGCTGAAAATCTCAGCATAGTATATTTACGTTATCTATTTGTAAACTAGTCGTTTAGATATAACCATGCCCTTAACAATAACTATACTACTTTAAAGTGTGATTCTTCTGTTCGGGAAATTGATATCTAAGCGCGTATGTCATCACTTTAATTTTCAGTTTCGGAAACCAGCAGGCACCTGACTCTTCCCGCAGCGGGTACCTAAAAGTTGCAGTGTAATAAGGCCACTCGAGCGACCAGAAAGAGTTCAGATACGTGTATGCGAACATAGCCTTGGTTTCAAATCCTTGACTGTGGGGATTATTGTTTTATTTAATAAGGAATTAAATTTAGTGAGAAACACACAATCTTTGCCACAACAACGCACGAATTAAAGGAACAGTTCTAAATTTTACAGTTCACTGCCAGTATAAATGTGTCAAAATGAGACAATAAAATTCAATTCAATTTGTCTTTAAATTTCTGAAATGACCACTAGTTTGTGTAACCGGATTGGGTGACTCATGTTTAAGGAATTTCATGCACCGACTGGTTAGATGACTCGACAGAAGTTGCAGTTTGAGTAGATTATTGAAATTGAGAATTTTTATATAAAAGTATCACAGACCTTCAGAGTGTTGACAACCTGTTTCACCTGTCTGTTCGACTTCAATATTACAAAACTATTTCTGGTGATGGATGTTATTTACAGATTAAAATTATATAAAGGCTTTTAATATTTTCCGAATATTTACCCCAGATCAACAGCAATACACACTATGTATGCGGTGAATATTTTAATAGCACATGTACATTCATCAAACAGAGTTCCTGTCCGAGGATGTATTTATTTACAGATCTAGATTGACTCAAAGACTAGACTTTAATTTTAAAGGATAGGAATGAACACAATATTGTAATATTTACGCAAGGAAAAAATTTTTTTTTTTTCAATAATGTAAAATAGATTTAACATTTATATACTTGGTCTAGGGATGACGAAAGATTTAAATATTTTTCTCCTGGGGCTAAAGCTAGAGATTATTACATTCCTCGTTTTTGTCTTCTCGGGAGTGCTAAACGGGGATATTTTTTACTTATTGCCATTTTAATCCGAACGTAAGAAAATGAACAGAATTAAAGTTTAAGAGTAAACACATTAGCACGATGCGTAAATATACAAAAAGCTGTCCTACATCATACTGTGAGTATTACAATGTGTTGTCCGAATGACCTTTAATATATCCCCAAAGGGACATTGGGCTGAGGTCGTCTAGTTCGATCAAAATACAGTTAAGGTTAATTTGAGTAAAAACGTAATTAAAAGAGCTGCATGGCTTTAGAAAGAAATAGTAGGCGGGGGTGTTAACACACAGTACACGTAACTAGGTTATTCCGGTATTAACTAATGATAAATTCTAATGTAACATTTAGCAACAAAGAAGCACAAAATTTGTAGAGGTTGAAAGTCGGCCTAACGGGACTAACAAAATAGATATTTTCTCTCTCAAAGAAAAGCCACCTTTTAAAATGTATATGGAAAATCTCTTGTATTTATGAATGACTTCTATTGAGTACAGTACCGTCACTACTAAACCCAATTAGCGATGATTTGTTTTGAAATGATTTTTTTTTATGAGCCCCGTAGTATTGAAGTTACAGGGAGAGAGAGAGAAATGGGGTGTAACGTCCAATGGACACAATTTAGAGTATTTCGGGATTAATATAATGGCTCAACTTTATTTCAATGATTCGCATGGGCGTAGGGTTCTTTAGAAGTGGAAGGAACCGGAGGGGGAACCCACGAGGTTGGACAGGCGACCCTAGCCCCGGAGCTTATAGGAGAACACTTACCGTTGTGGATTTTCCCCTATTTTATTTATTGTAAAATATTCAGATAGTTAGATCCGTGTACAAAACAAATTGTTTCGCACTTCAGTTTGCATTTTTGTCAGATTTTTTTTTCTTCGCCGATTAAAGTCCACGTTATGACCTGTGTGATTATTTAACACATTAATAAGGAAGTAAAATCAAAATAACAACGCGAGATAATCACTGGGTTGGATTCAATCGGATCAAAAAGAGCTCCATCAAAAGAGCTCCACCAATCAGATTCCGAGAACAAGTTTAGATGGCGACGGGTTTGTTTATGACATCATGACGTCATCCGACAATGAACAAACTTGTATTTGCCGATCAGTCTACCATACATTACAAAATGGCTGAAATTTCAACTTGAAAGATTCAGAAAGTATTAATTAAAATGAAATGACATAAAATGAGGTTTACAATCCTCATTTTCTGCACCAGTCGGCCAATTATTAAAGGCAAAAGTGTTATTGGGAAGTTGTTTCAGGATAGGTACCATATCCCCGACAAATGAAAACTCCTGAAATTCGGCTCGACCAATTCCAAGCGGTACCATTGTTATTTTCGTAACATGTATAGCTTCCGTGGGCATAAAAAAGAAGCGAGCCGTGTGTTTGACGTCGGCCATTATCAAGGCCCACGCTTAAATTCCGCGGTCTAATTCATTGCTGTGGAAAGGGAAGGGGCACCATGTCGACATGTATTTGTATCGGTGTTAGTCCTTAGTAGCAGGTACTTGATGATTGCCCTATAGTCAGTTTCGTCAAATTATAGCGATTTCAATGGGTATGTTCACACGATGGTTTGGTACGAAGACAATAATCAAACTACAGTTACAGTTCTTGTTGGTCGCAAAAGTATATATCAACGAAATTGATCTATCCTTTTCAGTCTTCGTACAATTTTTTTCATTATAATAAAATCAACTGCGGTTCACAGAGTCTTTATCAGCTTGGAGTCCTCGGATTATTCCGTGTTCTGAAATTCATACCCTCTGAGCGTATTAAAACGGATATACATTTTAACGTTGGCCCCCGTGCCGCGAAGCACACGGGATGATCAGTTGGCGGGAGTCGTTAGTACATAATAACATTGATCTTAATGACCTTATTTTTCACGGATAAAGACGTATATATTCTTCAGGTTAAGTTCTAAATGGATGCCAACTGTATTCAGTAGGTGATTTGTGGTTACATGTTTGCCTGTGTGGTTCTTACTAACTATATCAGTCATCAAACATATCTCCCAGACGCTGCAACAAGAACTTCATAAATCCATATGTTAGGTTACAGGGACATTTTTGTTTGTGTAATCTTAATAAATCCGTATGTCATGTCTTATTTCAATTCTTTGCTCTCTGGTGTTGCTCATGCATTAATTTATAAATCGCAAAAAGTTCCAAATTCTGCAACTCGTTTTAATAACTCAAATCAAGCTTCCATCTCTTATTACTTCCATATTGTTTAATTGGTTACCTGTTTCTTCTGGAGTTAAAGACGCCTTCCCATGCAACAATTGTGTGATTTCAGATTTGATGATATGTTGGACTAAAAAACTTATTCAAACTAATTGATCCCTTTTTAAGCAGCATTGTTTGTCACTTGACATATACATTTTTATTGGAAATAATTTCATTTTACCGTCACAGAATCAATGGAATTTGGTCGCTTAATTGTGACAAAAAAGTGCGACGCTGGTCTTTTTGCATTAAGGGCCCAATTTTTCACAGTGTAGCATTAGAATTGGTTTAATTCGTTCTATGGTCTTGTTATATATGTCATGATTTTCTACATTAAGCCTTCGCCGCATTTCTACCCAAACTTTCAGCTTATCCGAGGCAAATTACCGAAGTAGCTGCGTTAGCATTCATCACGCAAATTAATATCCATCCGTTGGTAACTTAAATACTAACCTCAATGTGATAATAAAAGCGGAATTAAAGTCAACTACATTAGAGCTATGGGTTTCAATAATGCGATGAATCTGGGGGTTAGCCTCCTTCCTTAGGGCACAAACAACCCTACAACAAGAGTGATACTGTTTACTGTTTGGATGGCATTTAGTAATTGAACACATTCAAATAAACACAACAGTTCTGTGGATAACAATTACTATATTTCTATCAACGCTACGTTTCAACAATGGTATCTTGTCGTTATAGTAAGTGTTATCCATAGAACTGTTTATTTTAGTGATAATGTTTCTTCAATAACGATACCCGAGAATGTAACACATTTTCAAAAATCAGTAATAAATGCAACTTCAATCAGAGCTAATGAAAAGAAGTTTGGGCGTCCTACTGTTCTGCATCGACTGGCATTCGACATACATTGTGCTATGAGGGACACTACGGCCTACCGAAGTCATTCTGTCAGTTGTTCTTTTAAGTACACGGAACCTCGTTTTCTTGTCCAATCATAAAGACTCATCGTCCTACACCAATGGGAATGGGGAACTAGTTGATTTTATTATCATATGTTTTATTCATATTCTTTGCGGCTTACTAAGTATACTGTATTTTTTTAGAACCGTTTGTGTTGCTTATTGTTAAATGAGAGATGTGTAGCCTCTAACTCTATATCTGAGAGCCTCGTCAAGTCTAAATGCGTAACTCACTGTAAGCCCGTCCATTGTCGGCTGATTCGGTCTACAAAATGCAAACATCCTTTTATCCACCTAGTAACCATAGGTAGTAGCCCCAAGACAATACCAAACATGTATTATGTTCAACAACAGCACAGCCTACTCATATTGTACATTGGAACTGTGCAGAATTGTCAGCCTGATTAAGGGTGGGGTGTAAGTATTTATGTCAACGAGTTGAAGTTGCAGTCGACCAGTTGGGATTTCCTGCAGCAGTTTTAAGCTAGCTAAAGACCAACAAGAATCACGTTCTTTGAAGAGACTCCATCAATCGTTATAGATATATATATTTACAGAGACGTAATTACCACATCCTTAAATATACTACAAAATTTTACTCGGGTCCTTTAAATTGTATTAGAGAAGCCCAAACAGCTCAAGAAAATTAAAATGATGAGTTGACAACTTCTTGAACAAAAAGCATAGAAATAATAATGTTGTGACTTTCTTAGAAATATGAAATTTCCGCTTTAAAGCGATTTATGGGTAAGCCACGCGACCAATAATATTGTGACTTTCTTGGAAAATATGAAATTTACGCGTTAAAGCGATTTATGGGTACGCCACGCGACCTAAATAGTTACAAATATTTGTTTTTTTTTTATAAGCAATATTTTTATTCAGATTTCTATCTGAATAGGGATTGCGGAACAGGCATAGCCTATATTAAACCCATCTCCCTGTCAGATATAGATACATGTATTTACATAAAGAAACATACAATGTACAAGTGCAATTATTTTGCAGTGAGGGTGTTATAGTTGTCTCTGGAATGGATTTACAGTTTAGTAATAGGCAAATAATGTACAAGTGAAAATATATTTACAAATAATGGTTATAATTATAATTGTCCCTGGAATCGTCTGGTGATTTCGAAAAACGAGTGAACAGTTTTATAAATAATAAATGCGTTTTCAATGCTGTCAATTCCATACAATAGGGTTGTAGTATTTCGGTGGATAGTAGGTAAATTATTTATTGTATTATTACGGGCATCTGAATATAAGCAGCAATTCAATAAAAAATGTTCAGTGTCTTCAAATTGATGACCACATCTACAGGATGGGTTATCAGAAATATGGCGTAAAAATTTATGTCCGTTTAGATTGCTGCAAGAGAGACGCAGTTTAGAATATATGATTTGGTTTACACGGGTTCCAAAAGAGAACGTTTTAGGTGGTATCGGATCTTGAGCCATGAGTTTCGAATTGAAAATTTTTAGAGATGTTGAATTTTTTGTCTCCGAACTTAATTTGTTCCATTCTCTTATTGACGATGGTATGAACGAATTATAGAAGATATTTGTTTTACATTTATATTCGGGTAGGCTGGTTTTTCGGAGATTATGGTGTGCGCTTTTTTGTCAAGATTAAATCATGGAGAAAGGCCGTTTATAATTTTATAAATGAATTTGAGTTTATGTCTTCTGCGTCTCTCTTTTAGCGTAATAAAATAAGTGGTTAAGAATTAAAATATAGCAGCGTTGGGATTCAAATTTTGTAGGTTTAGCTTGCAGTCGTGTATGAAGCAGAGTGATGAGTGACTTCCCAATACCAGTGTAATATATCACACACATTATGCATTCATATTATTATTAATCATGGCGTCTTAATTTGTAAGCCTATATGGCTGACACCAAAATGATGGAATAACCGAAATAGATGTCCTCGGTATACTGATTTTCCCGTGTCATTATTCCCTGTTATCCTGACACCAGAAAGGCTGAGTGGAATGATTGAATGGGTATTATACTACATTTGTGTGTTTAAATTCTTCAAACCATAATGTAATGGCCATTCATATTTCCAAGTCGGATAATCGGAAACACTTACGACAAAGACTGCTGTCTAATCCTTCGGATGGAACGAAGTATTGAGGTCCCATGTATACATTGGCATGCATGTAAAAGATCCATTGGCCGCTAAAATTTGATATAAGAGTTGGCCACAGTGCCGCTGCCCGGGAAAATTCCCCCATAACACACTAGGACGTTAAACCCCATTTAATAAACGATCATCGCCATAAAAAATTACCTTCTCTTTCAATAACTTATTTCTGACGGAAGGCATACGCTGTACTTTATACGATCTCTCGATAACCATTTATAACTAGCGATCACTATTTGAGAATAATCGGGTTTTTTATTCGGGAAATAATCCTGATTTTCATTTTCGCATGGGCAGCCTTATTCTATTGGCAATTTAACAAATATATCAGATATTCTGTTTGGATGTTGTGTTGGAGCCACTGCGGCTAAGTGGCTAAGACGATAGCTCGCTGGTCTGGAGGTCGTGTGTTCGACTCCTGCATTTAATAAAAATATCAGATGTTATTTTAATTCCGTTTATTTGGAGGTTGTGTTGGAGCCACTGTGGCTAAGTGGGTAAGAGGATATCGCGCTGGACTGGAGGTGTGTTCGGTTCCTTCCTTGTCAGTGGTACTATTATTGGAGAAAATCCTTTTATTGGTAGCCAACAAAATAAAGTGCCCGAAATACCATGACTTTTTGTTTTGGTCGAAAACCATTCTGCATTTTGTGACTATTCATTTAATTTAATTTTTCGGGATCGCTGTCTTTAATTTGACCAATGGATAAAAAAAAGTTTCTAGCGCCACTCTAAGACTAGTGCCTCATTAGTATTTGCTTTATCAGTTTTTCAGATCGAAAATTTCTGTGAGTGCAACGCATTTAGGTTAGATGGGCATTGGGTTGAATTTATTGTTGATAAGTCATTTAATTAAGACTAATATTTCAGCACTTTAAGGTCACTCTATTCGTGGATTAAATTAGCACCCTCCAAGATATCGCCGTCGGCGCGCTTTGTGACTTCTGTCGTCCAACCCACCGCAGTGCCGAGGTATTAAATTGTGAATTTCATCGTCCGTTTCATTTCTGCTACCCATCCCCCAAAATCTGGAATTCAGGCGGGCACATCATAGTTTGATTTCGGTTCCAAAACAACAAAAATAATGTCATACTTTGGAACGGTTTCTAGTGGCTGCACTAAGGAACCCGAATGACAGGAAAACGCGTTCGTAGACGTCTATTTTTTTATCTCATAGCCCTGATGCCTTGCTTCTCGCCCTTGGTTAGCCGAGCTGGGCATAGTATTCCTTATAGAGGATTGACGTATAGTAGGAATCACAATAAGTAAATTAGTGCTTATCATAGATTTAATTTCCTATTTTCTGACCAGTCATATTCTGGAAAGCTGACTAAACTTTAAACTAAGATTTTTTATAGACTTTGATTGGCCTGTCCGAGAATACCATAAAATGCGATATTCTGGAACGTTGGCTTGTACTTAATTTTTGACAAGGCCATCCGAAATGTTGTCATCTCAGGGATATGCCAATATGGTGCAGTTAACGACTGACAAAGGGTAACCAACCAGACAGGAAAATCCAGGTGAACTTTCTAGACCATCAACACGAACGAACACAAAACGCTCCTGGTTACTCACTACGCTCAATCTATTTATATTTAACACCATTCATCCCCCTTTCTCCATAATTAACACACACTCTTCGTGTATTCATCTTTCACTGTCTGCCTATAATTCTATATATTTTCGATTTACCCCCCCCCCCCAAAAAAAAAAACAAAGTTCAAGACATTTTCGACCTAGAGTTTACAACCTTGACATAATATATGGAAAAAAACCCGGGGCATTCTTTGTCTGTGAATGACGCCCCCGCTTTACTGGATACGGGCCTGTTCACAAGGGGGGATACCTGATTTTCCAAAAAAGGGTGGGGTTCATCCAAACCAAGAGATCAGATCAGTAAGTAATATTTATGATTTATTTACACCGGAACAGAATATCATACAGTTACATAGATGCAATAGAAACTAAACTACATTACACCGGGAACTACAGATACAACAGGAACCCTTCCTACCACGGCTGAACTCCAAACGGCGGTCTCTCGTCTGTGCCTCGTCTCCGTTTGTTGTCTCGTATTTGCGTCTCAGCCTGTTTCTGTCAGCAAACTCCGACATACATGTAATTCTCTTTATCACGCCATGGTATGCTTACTGACCAGTGCTTATGTCTTTGAAGTCGAGTTTTCTTTTATAAACAATATTTTTATTCAAAATGCCTGAATGGGATCGGGGAACAGGCTTAAGCCAGGCTGACACTTGCACGACTTTTGGCCACGATTTTGCCGTCCCCATCAGTGTCCACATTGACACGAACTGGCACGACGAGTTCACGCATAGTTTGCGCATTGTTTACGCACATCCCGCATTGGCACCACGAGTTTGCGAAAATCGGACGGTGTCGTGCCGACTCGAGTCGTGCCAATGCGTGCCATGGAATCGTGCAAGTGTCAGCCTGGCTTAAAGGACAATATTGGTGCCAGTCATTATCACATATGTGATAGAACTGATTAAACACTTTCCAAATATAATATTAACACAGAGATCATCGCTACCATAGAGGAGTAATAAAGGATTCATGAATCGGAAGTGACGATCGCCAAAGGAAAACACGAGTTATCTCTATGTGAATGACTGAAGTGACGAGTGGTGACAGATAAACGGCCGAATTTCTGCTCACTAATAATTCCTTCGAAGACAAAAAGTTGTTATATGGGACCGAAAGAGGTTATCTGACAATACAATAAAGTAATTAAGTGTCATAAGATAAGAGAACACGGGGAAAAATATAAATACTCCGTACAGCCCCTTGCTTTTATTCATTCTATAGGGGAGACCGGGGCACATAGAACCACTTTGTTCACATACATGTTTGTCCTCATTTCATATCAAATGTTTTTATTAGAAGATCTCTTTATTTCATGATCAAAATTTAAAAAAAACAAAATCAATATGCCCCCTTATATGGATCAAACCCCGGTTTATCTGGATTGTATAGATTAGACATACATGAACTTAAGTACAAGAATTTCCTAGGCAAAGAAGTTAACATTTTTTCTCTATTAAGCGCTTTTTTGAAAAATTCACTGCCTAAGAAAATAATTGACAGCATGTGGCTTATTGATGGAGAAATGGGTCTAAGAAGTTATCTCACTTCCGTACAGTGTTGGGTTGTATAGTATTATTTATAAAGGATATATCCATTGTGGTTCAATGTGCCCCGGTCTCCCCTACCTTATAAAAACATGGTAATGCACGGACTTTTAATCTGTTTTTCTTTCCTGTTCTCTTATCTAGTGGCAGTCAATTCTTTTTATACGTCCACATTCATAATGTGAACGTATTATGCCGTCGCCCCTGTCTCTGTGTGTGTGTGTGTGTGTCTGTGGTTCGCCTACAGGGCGCAATTCTTCATGGATTTTCTTCAAACTTGGTATACTTATTCCTTATACCCCAAGGAAGATCCCTATTGTTTTTGGGGCATGCCCGACCCCCAGGGGCAGAGCCACGCCCATTTCTAGTATTCGTTTGTTTGTCGTCTACAGGCCACATTTCTTAACTTATAATCTTGAAACTTTGCATACACATTCTTTGTACCCTAAGGAACATCCCTATCGTTTGGGGTGTATGCCTCACCCCCAGGGGCAGAGCCACGCCCATTTTCTTTTCGTGTGTCTTTGTGTCGCCTACAGGGCGCAATTCTTACTGGATTTTCTTCAAACTTGGTATACGTATTCCTTATACCCTAAGGAAGATCTCTATTGTTTTTGGTGCATGCCCGACCCCCAGGGACAGAGCCACGCCCATTTCTAGTATGTATTTGTTTGTCGTCTACAGGCCACATTTCTTAACTTATAATTTTGAAACTTAGCATACACATTCTTTGTACCCTAAGGAACATCCCTATCATTTGGGGTGCATGCCCAACCCCCTGGGGCAGAGCCACACCCATTTTCTTATCGTGTGTCTTTGTGTCGCCTACAGGCCACAATTCTTATTGGATTTTCTTTAAAACTTTGTATACTTACTCTTTATACTCTAAGGATCATCCCTATCGTTTGGGGTGCATGCTCAATCCCCCAGGTTCTTTTTGTGTGTCTCTGTGTCGCCTAGAAGCCGCAATTCTAACTGTATTCTCTTAAAATTTTGTATACTTACCCTAAGCATGATCCGTATTGTTTTTTGGTGCATGCCCGACCCCCAATGGCAGAGCCACGTCCATTCCTTGTATTTATTTGTTTGTCGTCTACAAGCCACATTTCTTAACGTATCATCTTGAAACTTTGAATGATTATTCTTTGTACCCTAAGGAACATTTCTATCATTTGGGGTGCATGCCCAACCCCCAGGGGCAGAGTCACGCCCATTTTCTTTTTGTGTGTCGCCTAGAGGCCATAATTCTTAATCGGTCATCTTGAAACTTAAAATACTTATTCCTTATACCCTAAGGATGACCCCTTTTGTTTTGGGTGCATGCCCGACCCCCATGGGACAGCAACACCCATTTCGTGTATTTGTTTGGCTGTCGTCTACGGGCTGCATAAAGATGACCCCCATTTTTTTTGGTGATTTCCTAACCCCCAGGGGCAGAGTCATGCCCATTTTTACTTCGTGTCTATGTGTGTTGTCTACAGGCCACGATTCTTAATGGATCGTCTTTAAACTTGGGATATGTATTCCATATAGCCTAAGGACGTCAACTGCATGTCCCGACTCACACAGGCAAGACACGACCAATTTTTATGTTTGTCGTTTACAGGCCGCAATTCTGAATGAATCAGCTTGGTACTTGGTTTATGTATTCCTTATAGCCTGAGGGCGTCCTCTATTGATTTTGATGAATGTCCCGACCCCCAGGGACAGAGCCACGCCCACTTTTTGCCTTTAGTGTTAGGAAGGCACAATTCTGAATGGATTATCTTGGTATAGTTATTCCTTATACTCTAAGGACGGCAACTATTAATGTTGGTGCACGACCCTCAACGCTAAACAAACCAAACGCCTAGCCTTCTTGACAAAGTACCATATCAATCAAAGCAGGAATGTGGACGTATATTGTAGCGTTAGCGTTATGTTTATGAATTGTAAGATATTCTCTCACAGTGTCACACAGCAACTGTAGGTCTTCGAGGAAATTATTAGTGAGCAGATATTCGCCCGTGTATCTGTTATCACGAGTCACTTCAGTTAGTTATATAGAGGAATAACTCGTGCTTTCCTTTGCGTTCGTCACTTCCGATTCATGAATCCTTTATTACTCCTCTATGGTAGCGATGATCTCTGTGTTAATATTATATTTGGGAAGTGTTTAATCAGTTCTATATGTGATAATGACTGGCACCAATATTGTAATTTAAGTTTATGTGAAACTCCAGACCTCTCCTTAGATATATACATTTCAATATCGCATACACACGCTCAATATAATTGTCAATATCAATATTATTAACAATTACGCCACTTTGTCAATATTTGAATCGTCCCTACCGGGTTGAACGAACTAAAGTCAATACATTAATGCTAGTTCATTGAAGCTTGTGGGTTGTAGAAATTCGGGGATCAACGAAGTCAATGGTCAGGCGTGTTGTTTATATACCCGTTGGAATCCAGTCGTATCTCAAATCGTGATCACCCCCGATTACCATCGTGAACGACATATCCTATCACAACAGAGCGCATCGGTTTTTGATGATCGTATCCAGGACAACATCGATTAGCAGACAACCAAAACCAATGTGTTTAACCACACGATTTAAATTTTGATTAGTAGAGAATTCGAGGTTATATAGTATTTCTTCATGTAAGCTTTGTGTGGAAAATCATGTTTACAGCCGCCATTGTGGAAAATACTGGCTGTCATTTCGTCAACTGAATGCAAAGTTCATTTTTAGGCATCAATTTGGGGAGTAATGGTCGCCATCTTGGATTCTCTCCACAGCGGATGCTCGAAAATAAATTCCTTGTCTCGATTTGAACTCAGTTTTTTAGAAAAAATTATTGTATTAATATCTCCAAGTTTAAGTTTAATTCAAATTTTTGTATATTGGTCACCATTTTGGAAGAAAATGGCGCCATTTTGGATTCCGCCAAATTGGATTATGAGATCTAAATTTTCTCACTAAATTTGAACTTCCCGGACCCTAAAACATAACATGATATATAACAAGGCGGTTGCCTACCAAATATATATGAATTTGTACGAAAATTGTGATTTGGGCGGCCATTTTAGAAAATGGACGTGCACGAACGTAAAAAGTGATTTCTCGACAAAAATTTTACCAGATTCGGGGGTATTTTTTCAACCTATTTGGCCATATAAAACACCCTGTGTTTTAAAAATTACGAAAAGGCCACTATTGTCCCAACCCTATATACATAGTATTAAAACTAAGGAACAAAATGGGTGTATAAACACAGTTAAATTGACAAACACATACATATAAGTGTAAATACATATATAATGAGATGGGTGGGAAAGTACAACATATACTATAGGTTGCTTTGTTACGTAAATTTAAAAATAATATTGTAAATTGCTAATGAGAAAGATTAAAATCTGTTTGACATGTTGAGGTGGAACACAGATCATATGTAGTTTCTAAATGACATATCGTCGGTGAAGTGTGAAAAGGGTGTATCTCAGAATTTCTAAGATGAAGAAATAGAACCTTTTGCAATTCAAAATTTCAACAAATCAAGATACAAAACTTGGACACGTGATACCCAGAACCGTTCTAATTGGCGTAGAGATACACAGATTAGGTGGAAATGTGCATATAAATAGGGAGATTTAAAAATGCAAAAAAAGTGTATTTGACTAATTTCCCGAGATACACCCTTTTCACACTTCAATATGGGATTAATAACATGTTTAATTAGATCATACCCAGTTCGTACCTTAACAGAAGTATATACAGAACTGGAAAATTAATATAATATATTATTAAAAGCAGCTTAGCCCAATAAGTTCTATGAACGTAAATGATCGTTCAGTTTGATTAAAGTTATACAGGACAGTTAGTTCAAAGCGGAAAGAATTCAATAATTATTTTTTAGGTCTTTGAAGCTTTGAAAATACAAATATACTCGTCATATTTTTATATAATAAACCATATTGTATTTAATATATCTCATGATATTTCATGTAATTTGCACTCAGTTGTATGTATAAAAATTACAAAAGCAATATCTAAACGGCCAATTAAATTCCATCGAAACATGAAAAAGACACAATTTATGTTTATATAATGACATGCCAAGCGGGCCGATGCGAATAACTTTCTTAAAAATGGGTATGACATTTTCATTAAAACTTCCTGGTTAAACCTCATTTTATTTTAATTATATGGATGTTTCTTTATTAGCTTTATTAGTCTTCAACGTACGGAGGGTCTGGGAAAGTTATCAATATTTGACGTAAAGTCTATTGCCCATGCGTAACCGAGAGTTTGGTTTTTAATGTGGTTGATTATCAACTATCTTCTGACCACGTCAAGTAAGAGTTGACCCCTTCCCGAAATAAACCCCATAATTCTTGCATGATATAAACAAACCTGAATCGTGACGACGAATTAGTATTAAATTTAAAAAAAAAAAAAAAAACATCGATAAGGCCGGCCCATGAATTTAGAAATTTTGCAATGAAAAAAAAAATAAGAGTGTTGGATATTGAAGTGGCATGTTATCAAGTGGGAATGACATTCTTAAATTAATTTCATGGGCTTCGTCATCTTGTTTAAGGAGGAGTTGCCTTTCTTAAAAGACCGGATAATCTAGTCAAGGGCCGATTTTTCTCAAATGTTGACAACTTATCCAGTCTAATATTTGTAGAATATTTTTCTGGATGATAGAGACTAGACCCTCAGGCCTGCGTCACTGACAAGGGGAAAGAAATGTTGGTTTAATTTTAATTAAATTGACGAAAGGTGTATAACATTATACAAATGTTATCTGATTGAGTGCCTAAATTCATCCCGTGGTGGTCTTAAAGGCAAAATTACTAAGAAAGTACCCACGCATATATATGAAATGTGTCAGATGGAGGTGTACTGATACGATGTGATGTTGCGTAAACTAAATAGTACGGTCATTTCTGATGGCATTGTGCCACCTGTTTTAACACGGCATACTACAGTAATATTAATAGACATTATGCATTAGCCACCTGTGTCGTCTGATCCGAACATAATTTAACAGGTCTGGGTCGAGGTGTAATATTCCATTAATTGCAAACCCACGTCGTCTATAGATAGGGAAAACGCCTGTGGTGGACCTGAACAATTGTTTTCCTGAAGCTTGAATGCTGCTCGGGTCCTTCGCAGCCGACATCGACTTCTCGGTAGCTAACCACCTTTTATCCTCTTCGGTGAAGCTGTTCCTTGATACTGCTTAACATATGGAAGTAAAAAAAAAACAATATACACACACACAATTAAACAGGCATATATTTCTACTAGGAATATTACCAGGACACCCAGTTGCATTAAGGTACGGGGTGGGTGGATGGCCGAATGGTTAGCGCGTGTGCACTGTATCAGAAGGGTCAACTGGTGCAATGTGTTTCGATTCCCTTTTCAACCTCGTGGGTTTTCTCCGGCTTCGTCCCACTGCCAAAAACCCCTACGCGCAAGTAGATGTTAAATTCTCTCTCTCTCTCTACGTGTATTTTATTATAGTTGTAAGGGGTTGTTCTAGTGTACAGTATCATATATTATAGTATAAAAATAACACCGATTTGCTTCTATATGTTTCAATATAATTTCATCAGGAAGCCATTGATAATATTTAACGTCACAATGGAGGTACATTGCATGAATAAATGAACAACTATAATATGTATACACAGCGATGTAATTTGTGTTCGACCGACATACTGCGCCGAAGATTCCGTGATGCACATGTTGAATTTGCACTAAATGTCTCCCGCGGCCTTAAAAAGTGATTGACGGTCCTTTAATAAGATAGTCACAGTTTCCATGCTGGCATTTTGTCACGTTCTGTGAATTTAGCCTTCGTAAGAATGTTTTTCAATCCATTTCTTTGCTGTTGATGATTTCCACTCATTTTAGAACCTCTTTCATCGGTTCGTCATTTGCTGACACTGGTAGATTATGTCTTAATATATTAATAATTTTTAAGGTTGAAGGTTGAAACGAATGCAATAGGTTTTCGCTGCGGCGTGTTTGTTTTTCTCCTTCACTGTTAGCAGATCGCGTCTATCCAGCTTTAAAGCTTTGGATTTTCCATCGTTATTTAGATTGGGTAGATATTGTTTGTTTCGGAAGAATATTCGCATCTCCTGGAATCGAACTTTCTGTTGGTTGGCGTCAGATAAAATTGATCGGATTCGTCTGGCTAAATTGTATGTTTAACTTCGTTTGGTGTGACTTGGGCGACATGACGCGAACATCAAATACCGTTTGGTGTCAGTAGGTTTGTAAAAGATATCAGTTTCTATCTTTCCTCCTTTTTTTGCTAACCAACTGGTCCAGAAATGCTTATGTAGTGTTCGCCATTTCCATTGTAAATTTTACATCGACGTTCATACCATTTAATATTTTAAGAAAATATCTAAGTCATCTTTTGAATGGGTCCATTTTACGAAACGGTCGTCCAAATACCGACGCCAAGTTTTCGTGAAATAACTTGTAAATATGTCTCCGAAATGTAGTTAAATGTTTTAATATAGTTGTTCCTCAAATAGGTCAGTACCAGAGTTGCGTATGTTTTTGCCATGTTTGTCTCCGTAGCTGTTCCTTTAATCTGTTTTTTGTGGTCACCGTCAAAGTGGAATGCGTTGTTTTGAAGTACGAATTCTACACTTGAGATGACGGTGTGTTCCACTACGCCGGCAAACTTAATCCTTTATTTGATCTTAAATCTATACTAAAAAGGGTTTATTCCCGCGAAGGCGCAGTTATTGACCGTAACGGATTACAAGAGGTTGTTTTCGACGACTTCCAGGGAATCAAGCTCCTAGGATTAAAATGGATTAAAAACGTAACAATGGTGTTATAGATTGTTGTGATAAGAATTTACACTTTCATAATCCCCATTGTAACTAATTAACCAACATTTTAGCATCATTCTTAGCGTAAGTATTAGAAACTTAACTAGACTAAAACAAAAACTAATTTAATTTCGCCAAATAAGAAACAAAAACATAACTATGCTATAACAAATTTCACCAAATAATTAAAAATATAACTATATTATAACAAATTTGTTTAATTTCACCAAATAAGACACCCTGTCTAAATACTCAAATAAATTCAATTCTTCTTCCTCGTGTCTTCCTGGAGCTGACCTTGGATTTGGGTATATTTATGCCTCTTCTGTGGTGGTTCCTGTCACCCTGCATACTGGACGATTCTTATCTCATTAATATTTTGTTCTTGTTGCAAAAATGGGATCATTTCAAACACATTCGGATGGGTTTTTCCAACCAATTTCTTGACTCTTGAATGCCATCCTTCCAGATTGTTGTTGGTTCTGTGCTCCTCGGTGTCGTAGTGGTTCCATTGACGAACCATGCATTTGATATGTGGTCGGTTAAATCGGTTATTTTTGTATTGGCTTGCACTTCTGCAATAATGTGTAGGTGGGCATCTTCAACCTGCACGTAAAATAGACTTGGTAAATAAATTTGATAATAAAAACGAATGTGACGACCAGAGTGGTCAAAACGTTCCGCATCTACCCCAATAAGAGAAACCGAGGATCAATACATCAAGACATAATATAATACACCTACCCTCTCTACAGGTATCAACGGTAGAGCTGCAAATATCCGTACCATCTTCGTCTTCTCTATATTGCACTTGTAGTGAACATAAATTCATAAAATCGTTTTTATCATTTTAATCATTAGTTGCCAATTGGTGAATAAAATTCAGAGTGAACATAAATTCTTTAACACCGTTAACTGGGTTCTAATAAGAGCATGTCTCTCTTCAATCGAAAGCCGACAAGTCGATATCTGCGCCTTCGCTGGAAGGATTAAATTTGGTCACGCTCTGTAACTGCGCCTTCGCGGGAATACACCACTAAAAAGTAGTCACTAAAGAACTGTTCACTAGTGTTCGACGTTAATGAGCTCTTAATCCACCTTAAAAAAAATTATTAGCCAACTAATAATGCTATTTAATAAAAATTAAATGTGTAAATTGTAATGCATGTTTATATGTGTAAATTAGTTAAAGTTACATTATGGGAGATAAGATAAAGAGATGGCAGTTCTCACTGTAATAGTTAAAACTAGATAGTGTAAAGGTAATTTGCTGAAAATTTCAGTCAAATTGGTCCACTATTAGCCGAGAGAAAAGCGTTTGAAATATTCACATAGCCTCGGTCATCATTACTCAAATTATTAATATGAACAGCATAGTCTCGATTATCCACTTGATTGATTTAATTATCAACGGCCTTTAAGCGGCATATAGGAATTCAATCCGCCAAGATCGAAGGCTAGCCTTGACTTTAAGAGTTTATTATGGTCTGGATATGTTAATTAATGTCTAATTGATTATTTAGGATAACATCTCAGGCCCACAGAAAGACCTGTAATAAGCAGATTGAGCTCTTGCATAATGCTATTTTAATGTTACTTCATAAAAGTTGAATTTTTTAAAATCAATACATTTGTATATGTGTCAATGTTTTAATGGTATTTCATAAAAGTTAAATGTGTTAAAATCAATATATATATTTTTTTTTAAAAAAAAAAGATATGGACTATAGTTCTAGGATTGACTTTGGATTAGCGGGCAAAATTTGACATCAAAGCCTGCCGGCAAAGTGGGAACACCCCGAGATGACATGGTAATTCGGTCGGGTGTTTATCCAACCATTATTTTACACTTTCTTTTAGATGGAAATATTGTGGGATGTTGCTCTATAGAGATGTTACATCAAATGACACCACCATAGATTCTTCTTGGACTGTTGTTGGTGGGGGAATCCATACTCGGGTGTGCTTATTTACACGATAAATAAAACAGTTGAACTCAAATCGTATATCATATTTTTAACTTATAAAATTTGTTGTCTTCACAAGCAATCGAACATTGTCATAGTTCTATCGGCTTACCTTGGCATTATCTTATTTTATTCTTACTGGCATAGCTAATCTAATGTATAATACCATTAATCGACATTAAATGCGAGCATCTTAATTAGATAGTTAATATCATGTCAATTTTAAAATATTAAATTATATGAATAAATATGAGCTTTGGAATTATTGAATAAACCTCCATATTACGTCATGTTAAAAACACAACGCATGTTTAAAAATGTACATTTGTTTACTATTCCACTGCTGCCTCGGCACAAGTTGTGTACAGATTGTGATTATTGCATTCGTTAGTCTAAAACCTCTATCTATGTATTTCTTTTCTCGTTGTCATTGATTAGTATTTTGATGGAATCGCGGTAAGCTGCGGCTTGGATTGGATGGGACACGACAAACAAATCACATTCGCTTATCATCACACACAGTGGCGTGTGTATGCTCTATCTCAACGGCGTCATCTGTTTCCTGATACTATAATTATTATTACAGAGGGAATATAGTCGTTGTTATAAAACTTTTCTGTTAAAGGTAAGTTACGTAATATAATTTGATTTTGTTTCTTTAAGTGGGGTTTGAACAGGTACGGAATCGCATTCAAATTGTATACTTTTAATTTTAGAAGCTTTGAATATTCATTTTGTATATTGTTTAATTTACTTTTGCATTTCGGGCAAATACTTTAACAAACCCTCAATTATTGTCCTGCAACCGAATTCGAAGCGTAAGGCAGCCACCGACTTACATTATAACATGTGTATGTGCGCGCCAGAAAAACTATAAATATTTACAATATCTTAAAAAGACAAGTGTTACAATTTGGATTATGCAAATTGGGACCAATGTGTAGTGGAGCACGTTTCGTAATTATTTTTTTATGAAATCGCAGACACTACAACATGGCGGTTTGAAATCAATATGAACTGTGCTATCAGAATTTGTTTACAGAAAGCGTATTTTTGTGTAACTGGTTCGCAGGTATATCTTATGATCATTCGTTTGTGCGTGGTACCAGCCTGGTGCACTTATTATTAGCTATCCAGATGACCACTCTAGTGTGAATTGCAAATCACCGCCGTTCCACTAAAAGTCCGATTGTCTGTACCCATCTGGATTACGAGTATAAAACTAACAATTAATTAAAATGCAAACAATTTCTTTGCTTAACTTTTTTCCAATAATAATTAAAATTCAAACATTTTCTTTGCTTAACTTCTTTCAAACAAACTTTTCCACCAATGAAATAACTTTTCACTTAATCTCTGGATGCATTCTATCCGACAAAAGCACCTGTTGCAGATTTTAATTCATGTTGATACCTAGACACTGATCATCTACAACTCAGGAAGCTCGAAGAGAACTTATTATGTGAAACATATTGGATGTCCATTGTCTCTTAATTAGTGGTGCGCTATTTAATGGGTCATTTTTGTTTCAAGTCATTGGGTTATTAACACCACTCTCCAAATAGTGCCCTCCGACTTAATCGGGAAAACACCCCTCATAATACACTGCATAGTGTATGCCTGTTTTCATTAGTCCAGGTGGTGCAAAAAGGGGGAGGGGGGGGGGGCTAACCCCTATTTTATTTGTTTGAGTTGATTTATGAGACAGAAATGAATCAACGCTATTTGATAAGATAATATTGTCAGTCTGGTAGCGTACATGAATAATTATGTCTGTAATAGGGAATCATACATTTTAGCAAATCCTGTGAAACGTCAATTACGATTGGTTTACAGTCAAACAATAACCACGTAACACACAAGAACTATATTAACCAGACGTGTATGTGTATATAAAAGACGAATGGATGACAACCGCGACTTGGGATTAGAGTCAGACAGTGGTTTGTTTTCTATTTACTCACCTTCAAATACCAACTGTCAGTAAATCTTTAGAACAATTTCCAACCAATGTGCGTTCACTTTTGATCTTTTCATCCCAACAATCCACAGACACGTAGTTTTATACCGGTTTGACAAGGTATCTGATTTGCGTCGGCCCATTCATTCATTCATTCACAAGAGTAAAAACGTCAGTAACGTAACAATCCAATATAGCATATATTGTATAACGGCTGGGAAGTGAATTATCATATTTTATATTCGTTCACTTTATGCTATTCTTAGTTATTTTAAATTGGCATGTTTGTTATTGACATAAACCTTTTTATATTGAGTATTGTACCGTGGCGAGCAGAAGTTTGGTTTCGACTCGACTATGGGACATAGTAGCGAGAAATGAAGATATTTTAAATATCTGACTGAATATGTTTTTGTTCAAATTAAGTAGGGCAGATTGTACAACGATAATTTCAAATTTCTCAAAAAAAAAATAATAATTTGACTCGGGTTGGATGCCAACTGGTATTAAACGGACGAGCACTTGATTGACACATGATGGGGATTAAACGGACTGCTCTTAAGAATGATTTGAATTCTTTGAAAATCTAGAAGGATTGTTACGATTTTTGTTTAAAGGAGGAAAGTTTAACCAAAATGACCCATCATAATTCGATGAACACGGCTTACTTTAATTATACAAGCCGATCGGGTTTTTGGTAAATCGATTTCTACAAAGCCATTAGTATTCCTTTGGCGTGAGATCAGATTTGCAGATTATGTATTCGGTCGTTTTTCACAAATGACAAACATTAGATTCAAGTTCAATTATTTTCACCATCTCATACATATCACATCTAATGTATTATCATCAGGTAGTCTTATTAGCTTCGTTGTGTGGTCTGTGGGCTATTATTTCTCGTGTTGGGAAACAATCATCTACATCAAGCCTTGGACATCAGTCAACGATGAGCCGATTACCTAGGGGACTCAGGAGGTAGGGTAGACGAAAATGGCTGGAGAGTGGAGATGTCGGGTGATAATAGTTGTTTTATCAGTCAATGGTTGCATTGCTAATGCAGGGTAGGGGCGAATGGTTAGCATGGGCGCGCTGTATCATAAGGTCTGCCATTGAGTCAACTGGCGTGGTTTTGATTTCTCGGTTGTACGTGACAAGGAGTAAGGTTGCCTGTCCAACCTCGTCTTCCGGTTTCCTCCCACTGCTAAAGACTCACACGCGCAAGCGAATTATTAAAATATAATTGGACCATGTGTTAGTCCCGAAATGACCTAGGATGTGTCTAGTGGACATTAAATCACATGTTCTCTTTCTCTCGCATTGCTAAATATAGATTGTAAGGAGTATTTGCCTATTTTAACAGAATATAACAGTGTATAGACTCCTAATCAATATGTCTTCTCCCATTCACAGACCAATTAATTAATACAATTCACTTGTTTCCCATTGAGCTCTAATTGTTGTTAATGCAGCCCGATATCTTGTTATTATACCTTCTTCCACCAAGTGGCGCTATCTTTTCTGGGAACTAACCGAACAACCGGTTCCGGTAATTATCGTCGAGTTTGAGTAAATTCTGAAAATGAAATAAAACCATATTAGCCTATACTTTTTTTTACGTCTCTCGGGACGTAATACACTAATCCATGACGCCTTAGGTGAGTCGAGTTCACAGAATCTCTAGTGAATAAACTAGACTACCTTTATGGTCGCACAGGTTGAGCGGACTGACTATAACCGATCTTTTCGATTATTAGTTTATTTATAGCTTTGTAGCCTCGGACTAGTCTGGATAAAATAATGTTTACAGGGCCAATGGTCACCGGCAATGTCCGTATGTTGAGAGGAAAACTTAAAAATGAAATGAAACGGAGTTTGAAGTCCTACTCTTCTGCACCTAACCTGGGCTAATGGATGACAGGCATACGCCATATAGTCTGCTATGCGGGAAATTTTGCCTCGGTTTTTAGTCCCATCCGAACGACTAAACAGCTGTCCTGGTCAGGCCCTCCGTTCTGCATCACTGAGAAGGAGACACCACGCCGGAAGATCGAGATGAACTTTCTCGGCCAATGCAGGGATCGAACGCCCGACCTCCAGACTAGCAATCCAGCGCCTTGTCCACTTAGCCACGTGATCCCCACTTCATCTTAAAGGTCTGAAAATTCATCCTTAACCGGTGGATTGAAACATATCCAGTTTGGCATCGCCCGAAGCGCCATATATACAGTCATTTTATCGCCTGAAGCGCCATTTTATCGCCTGAAGCGCCATATATACAGTCATTTTATCGTATGTACAATGGTTAACACGTTTTCCAGACCAATATTCGCTGAAGCCGAAGCAGGGGCAAATTGGCGCCGAGAATAATAGATTTGTGTAAATACTTTTTTAACGGTCTTGTATAATTGGGTTCTTGTAACCTGCAAAATTGGCTAACTGTTATCACGGTTCCACTAACTCACATTTAATTATATTCCTTCAACTGCCTGATAAGTATACAATTTTTGTAAATCAATTGCGATTTCTTTAATAAAACTTATCTTGAAAAATTGTTGTTCGGTACGTATCTAATTTGTTTATATGTTGAAAACACCACAGGTTTCAATGGCGAAGAGATCGTCTCTGTAAACCAATGTTTAAATTTGGTTCTCAGACCTATTATAACATTGATCAAATTATTGATTTTCAAATAAGAGAAAAGGTTTCCTCAATCTCTTCATTGCAAGTTCTACATGGGTGGTTTATCACAGACAGCGGGTAGATTTTCTTTCAAAAAAAAACAAAAAAAACAGCTGTGTCGTTCATATAAAAGGTTACCAAATAACATCTTCTTCAGTCTAATAGCAATTGTTGTTCTGAGTAGAACGGAAATTAAACCCGGTTATAAATACCAATTAGGAGTTTATTAATTATATAATGACATATGAATTATGTAGTGCACCGGGAGAACTGCGATGTGATCTTTACGCTGATTGAACAACAATCAGTGTAACATTGACCATACAGTTTGTTTCCACAATCAATCCCTCGAAAGGTCTTTTCGTTTTTTGCTGCCGTTAAGAGACCGTAAATTAAGTAACGACCATTGTATCTCGTTAAATCTGAATGTGACAAATATAAATTTCTATTATGATTGGAGTGGAAATTAACGACATCTAGCTATTATCGTACGTCGGATTGCAAAACCGTGTGTTAGAGGATACGAAATCGTAAGCGAACATGTTGATGACTTTAGACGAACATCAATATGTTGAAAAGCATAAATGTGAATCAAATTTACAAACCGTGCTTCTTTCATTTTGGGTCCATTCGACAAATACGCAATTTGATTACAAAAAAAAATGCAGTATATTATGCTTACAGATCTTAGTGGCATGCTTGATTCAGAAACACGTTAATTAAATTTACAAAACGTTTTCCTTTTCTTTGAGATTAATTTGTCAAATACACAATAAGATTACATAAAATGCAATTTATTTGCGCTGGTTCGATCATTAATTTTATCTGAACTCGGCACCTGAAATAGCCTTCTATCCGGAATAAACAACTATCGCGAACAAAAATTACAACTTGTCCACAAAACTGTGGCTAGAATATGTGTCAACGTGTTGAAATTGTCACTGTCATTATATGTATTGGCTTCCGGTGAAAAGCACAGTTAAATTCAAACTTATGTGAATAGCTTACAAAAGTCGGAACGTGGGATTAGGTTTAATCAAATGAAACATTACGAGCAATATGGGAAGGTGAGGGACTGGGCTACCCGTCACCAATGTTTTCAATGTTCCTCGCAAAACATATTCGGTCCTGATTTGAACTACATCTTTTGGTCCCGAACGACACATTCAAGTCATTCAGTCTTAGATGCTTCTCATGCTCTATTATACAACCCTATCCTATGGAATTACCCTTGACCATAAGTAATTCACAGCCTCTTGGGTGGTTTAAGAGGCATGTCTCTTTCGGCAGCTTATTAACATTAACTGTGTTGTTTTGCGATACTTGAAAATTTAAATGCGGCTTGGGCATTAACTTTGGTGGAACTGTACTCATTATAAGAAGTCGCTATTTATTATTACTTAGAATCGAGTATTAGGCCAAAACAGATGCAAGGTCTGTCTGCATTCTAATAAGTCCCCTCGTTATATTGGAATATAATTTGTTGATTCGCTGGGTTATATATGGAAGACCCTTATAAAAAGTTTTAACTACAATCGTCTCAAATGTGTTACTGATTTAAAAGTGGCTGACATAGATGCAATGATGGCATTGGTATTATATAATTGATGCGCATAGGAGGATCAACGAGTGTAATCAATTTGCTTTTTATTGTCAAATGTGTGATACTGTGAACAGGTGTTAATAGAATTAAAGACAACTACGTGAAAGAATCGATAGCATTTAAGATCTTAGATTGTCTAGCGTCGTAAATATTATATAAGTCTCACATCTAATCTACGTGTTAAATCGATAAAATTAAAACGTATGTAATTTAAAAACATTCCTATTTTTGTGTTTGTTAAGGTAATCTGATGGAAATAGACTGTCTAGAGATCTACCCTTTGAACAGTAAATTATCTTAAAGTATCTGCTCTCCAGCACCTTACATTTCATCAGCTTACAAACTCAGTTGTGATCTTCTTAATCCTCGGATCTACTTCCGGTGATCTACATTGCTGTCCCCTTATAAATTCAATTGCATTATTCAATTCATTTCAACGTCGGACTATAAAATCTTCTACTTTCAAATTACTCAACATTTCATATTAGTAATACGATGACATTATCATTAAATGCGACAAATTAATTTTAATAATACAAGTAACTCATTTGGGTCCCTTTAAAAGCTATTGTAAACGACAATTCAGATTGGTGGAGAGCTACGTTTGGTAAGACACTTCCTCGCTAGTCTACAGGTCTCTGCATTGGCCGAGAAAGTTCATCGGGATTTTCCGACGTTGTTTCCCTTTGTCAGTGGTGCAGGAATGAGGGTCCGACAAGGACAGCTGTCTAGTTGTTCGCATGGTCAGAAGAGCCTTGTATACATTGGCGTGCACGTAAAAAGTCTTTTGGCAGTTGTAACTCGATACAAGAGTAAAGCAGACTTTCCCTCATAGCACACTGAATGTATGCTCGTCTTCATTAGCCCAGTCAGTGCTGAATCGTAGGACGCTTAACCCCATTTATTTTTATTTCGCATTCGTGACCGGGCAAACCTTCGTTGGCTACCAAAAGAACCCTGCAGTAGCTGCCAGAATACGTCATACAAGTTATTAACACGGTTGCTATATGCAAGAATAAAGAAATGCTTGAATTGGCTAAACCGTCTATCACATCTAGGCCCTGTTTTACGAAATTTTAACTAAAGATAAAATCCAAATTTTAGCAAATACTTCAATTTTGATTGGCGAAGAACTACAATCAATCTAATATTGTCCAATCAAATAACTAAAATTCAGACCTTATCTTAGTTAACATTTTGTGAAATAGGCCCCAGGCTCTTTAATAATCGAGTGTATAAACTCATAGTGAGATCCAAGTTCTTCTGATGGCGTTCAATATCAAACTGTCAGTCCAGTCGTCAGCCACCCGTTTGCGCAACAAAATTGGTAAGGGTCAGTCAAACAGTCAGCTTCTACCAAGGTAGCTGTTGTTAGATCAAATTGCACTGCTTCACCTAAACTCGAAAGAATAAAGTGTGGTAAGGGTTATTGTGATAATTATTAATTAGTATTTCTAAAAGTTGCACGTGGTGACGAGAGGGTTTAATACAACTGTTTTATTTCCTTGTGTAAAGATCCGTGTAGATAAAAAAAAATTCTTAAAGCGGGAATTTCATATTTTCCAAGAAAGTCAAAACATATTTATTTCTATGTCTTTTGCTTAATAGATTGCCAACTCACTATTATACAACCATAGACATTATTTTCACACTCACAAATCCTTCACATCGGAAATAACACAATTACCTCCCTTGTTTTCCCATCCCCCACCCCATGCAATAGCCATCTTCAAATGTTTGAATTTAGAGTTGAAAATGATATTTTTGCCAATTTCTCAACTGGCAATGGTGAATTATAGGATTATTCTTTAACAAGATAGGACTGTTTATAGAAATCATCTATTTTAAGGCTTTATTTTAATATATTTTAAAAATATGAAATTGCAGCTTTAAGCTTGAGAGTATTCATTGTTTTGTTCGGTAAATCAGACTTCCGATAATTGGAGAATGGAAACAACGCCCGGCATACACGGCAGTATTGTAATTATTGCTAGACCATTCTGAACCGTGTAATTAAACTGGAATGTTGAGATTTTGGGAATGACTTGCATCAAGAATGGTGGTGATACCATCGTTCTGCAATATGCAAACAAAATGGACCTTTATTCGCCATCCATAGCTTCTAAACAGCTGAACACGACTTTTTTTATTCTCTTTTATTCGACATTGATTCTAGAATGTTCAACTATTTTATTAAAACACAGATCTTATTTCGTTTCGTTTTTTAATTGTTCAGAATTTCATTTTACTTTACTACACTAGGATCTGGAAGACTTGTTATAGCCAAAGAAAAGATATGTTGCGGCGAGTTCTTGGCGTGAGGTGCACGGAACTGTTGGTAACCCATTAGCAACATCACCGCGCTGATTGGTTATTCAAATGTCTGGGGTCATAGAGTCAACAACCGTTCGTTTGACCTTTGAGGGGACCTTCCGATATAACCAGTCAAATCTTCAAGTAGTAGAGGCCATCGAAAGTATGAAAAACGAAATATAAATATGTATTTTAATCGGATTGAATATTCAACTGTGTATTTGATAGGGTTGCATGTTAAAATGTGCTCTATTTCAATCGTTAACTTTTAGATTATTAATATACAACTGTCCAGGCGCGGATCCAGAGGGGGGTCCAGGGGGTCCCCCCCCCCCCGCTCAGGCTTGAAATTTTTTTATGCGATTTTATTGGCGATTTAGACCTGTTATTTTGGAATTTACCTTCCGGAAATACGTCAGAATGAACCAAATTGAATCTAATTTACCAAATTATCGGTTGAGCGCAATTACTTAAGCAATTATCAAACCTAGACCCCCCCCCCCTGCAAAAAATCCTGGATCCGCACCTGCTGTCCGAAACGATCAGTAGGTAGCGTGTCGGATCTCTCACTAAATAAAACTAGTGAAACAACATATCCGTATTCCTTCAGGCGTCCAGTCACATCAGTAGGACGTTAAACCCCATTTCATTCATTTCTTTAGGCGTACTTATTTGTAGGCGAAAATGATGTTTGTCTGAATGAAATAGTAGCAAACAAAACATTTATAAGTATGTTTATAAAATCCATAAATAAAATCTTGGTTCAAGAACAATGATTTCGATGATTTGGCTAATAGCAAAATGATCAGAGACCATTTTCAAACTACACGAGTCATGTATGAAAAACCATCTATTTCGAATATTAAAATGCCGCCATTGCGAACACAGGCGGCACTAGCAAAGGCAGTGTGTTGAAGTGTAAACGTTTACATCGCTTACACTGTCTATTTCTTTGCCTGCTAACCACAAGCTTTGTCTGTTGTCTGACAAACATGTTGTTGACATTTGATGTAATGCAAGCTTCCCAATCACTTTTAGTCTATTATTATATTTTATCATCCCATTAGAAATATTGGAGCCACGGTGGCTTAGTGGCTTGTTATCCTGGGGGCCGCGTGTTCGATCCTTGTACATTGGCCGAGAATTTTGATTGGGATTTTCCGACGTGGTTTCCTCTTGTCTGGTGCAGGAAATGTTAAGGATGTGACAAAAAACCCGAGGTATCGTGTATATATTGACGTGCACGTTAAAGATCCATTGAAATTCAGTATAAGAGTTGTATTGCCAGGGTAAAGTTTCCATCATAGCAAACTGTAGGACGAATGCCCGTCTTCGTTTACCCAGTTGGGGCAAAACTGTACGAAGCTAAGCCTTATTTCATTTCATTAAAAATATCAATGTTAAAAATATTTTCAGGTTGCACCGGCTGACCCGATTAACCCATTCATGTTATTGAAATAAACACCCAATCCCACATTTCGTTATATATTCTTCATTTGTTACTATTTCATTCTTTACTTGTTGCAGAAAATAAATTACTGGGTTGTCAATATTTAATTTGTAATTTACATAATGCATTTTCGGTTTTAAGTTTCGACAGTGTGGCCATTATTACGTTTTAGTTCCAATACTCACTTTGGTTAAACAAATTGCTAGATACATAAATTCTTGTTTGCGGCTCTGCTATGCTACTAATTTTTTTTTTGTAAACAATATTTTATTTCAGAAATACATGAAAAAGGATCAGGGAACAGGCAAAGCCTATATCACCCCTCTCCTCATACAAGGAATATAAAACATATAGTAATATATACAGATCGTCTATATACATATTATACAATAGTGGTGAATTTCATATGGAGTTAAACAATTTAATAAATATTATTTACAACAAATAAAAAGGAGGAAGTGCTATTTTATAACATGAATAAAAAGTTTCTATAAATAAAATCAGATATTGAAACGTCTGGTAACATCGAAGTATTCATGTACTATTTTAAAGATATTATTAGATGTAGCCTGATTTTCTATGCCAAAAAGAAGTGGTGTAATTGATTGCTGGTGTGAGGGTAAAAGATGTATTGTAATTTTTCGTGCATCTGAGTACAGTGGGCACCAGCGGAGAAAATGTTCAGAATCTTCAAATCGATGACCACAGCTGCAGGATGGATCCTCGGAGATATGTCGTAAGAATTTATGCCCGTTTAGGTCGCTACAAGAAAGTCGCAGTCTGCTGTGAATTATTTGGTTCTTTCTTTTGCCCTGTAGAAATGAAATTGGAATTATTGGATCGTTTAGTTTTAGATTCTGTTTGAAAGTAGTGAGAGATGAAGAGATTCTTATATTGATGTCAAGTTTATTCCATTCTTTTGTTGATGAGGGTCCGAAAGAGTTCGAAAAGATTTTTGTCTTACATTGGTATTCTGAAAGGTTGTCATTATTTCGAAGATGATATTTATTTGATCGTTCTAGTGTTAAGTTCTTAAGGTAAGCGGGTGTCAAGTCATTGAGGATTTTATAAATAAGTGTCAGTTTGTGTCGTTTGCGTCTTTCTTGTAGCGTAATAAAACCGGTTTCGTTATATAAGAGTTTATGACTGGTACCCCTTACAGCCCCACATATTGTTCTTAGTGCATCTAATTGTAAGTTTTTTAGTATGGTCATTTGTGCACCCATCCCAGATGACATCACAGTAATCGAAGTGGGGTAAAATAAAGGAAGTGTACAGAGTGTGCAGGGATTTTCGGGTAAGCCTATATTTAAGTGACCTTAAAGAGTTAATTAGTTTGCTTGTTTTAGTTATAATTGAATCTACGTGTGCGTGCCATTTGCAGTTTGACTGAAGAATTAAACCGAGGTGTTTATGTTCGTTGACTTCTTTTATAGGAATGTGATTAAATCTAAGGGCTGGAAGTGGAGAATTGTTCTTGTTAGTTAGTGCCAGTGTTTCAGTTTTAAGGGGGTTGAAGGATACCAGCCATGTTTTAGCCCACCTGTTTAATTTGTCTAGGTCATTATTGATTTTAGCGGCATCAGCAGCTGGGTCATCGATTGTTAGATATAAGGTGGTATCATCTGCGAATAAACGAATTTTGGAATTTATATTTTCTATGATATCGTTAATGTAGATGAGAAACAGTAGGGGACCGAGAACAGAGCCCTGCGGAACACCAGATGGGACTGTTCTGGGGGCAGAGGAGGCGCCATTCACAACAACTCTTTGTTTACGGTTAGTTAAATAATTTTTGAACCAGTGAAGTACGTCCCCTCTGACCCCAGCCGCCTCAAGTTTATGACAGAGTCCAGCGTGCCAGACTCTGTCAAAAGCTTTGCTTATGTCGCAGAACACTGCTCTCGTATATTTGCCTTGATCGATGGCTTGACAAAACGTGTGTGTTAGATCAGTAAGTTGGTAAACAGTAGATTCGCCGTGCAGAAAGCCGCTCTGAAGGTTAGTAATAATAGAATTGTCATGGAAAAAGTTAAAGACATGTTTGTATATGCATTTTTCGAAAGTTTTGGCAAGAATACTTAAAAGAGATACGGGTCTATAGTTTGCACAGTTTGTCGGATCGCCTTTTTTGAGGATAGCTGTAATGTTTGCAAATTTCCAAATATCAGGTACGATTTTACTTTTGAGGGATAGGTTAAATATATTACATAAAGGTTTAGATATTTCTTCAGATACAGATTTTAATAGTTTTCCACTTATTTCGTCCGGGCCGTTGGATTTTGATGGATCAATTGTTAGGAGCATGTCCTTAACTTCCTGGGGAATTAGTTCAATAGTACAAAGAGAGTTTTCGTTGCGGTTTAATGTGGGGAGAAATGCATTTGTGCTGTCAAGTGATGATTGAGTTATAAAGTGGTCGTTTAAACAGTCAGCTTTATCAGTTGGGGAAAAGAGTGTTTTGTCGTCTTGTGTAAGGGGAGGTAATTCGTTACATGTCTGTCTTGTCGTTTTCATAAATGAATTGACAAGTTTCCACCAGTTTTTATTACCAAAGTTTTCCTTATCGTTAATCTTATCATCAAGTTTGGTAAAATATTCGCGTTTGCATTTTCTTATAAAATCAATATAATCATTTCTAATAGTTCTGAAATTCTGCCAGGCTGTGTCTGAGTTTTCCTTTACTGCTTTTTTGTGGAGTTTGTTTTTCTTTTTACTCATTTTTCTTATACTGTTATTCATCCATGGTTGGTCCCTAGGTCTAATGGTTACTAATTTGTTAGGAATGTGTTTTTTGGCAAGACTTGTCAATTCATTTGTGAAATTATTACACGATATATTTATACAGTTAGTGTTAATAAAATCGTCCCAGTTGGTGGATAGTACGCCCTGTCTTAGTCCTTCGTAATTGGTATTTTTGTAGTCCCAGATAGTTCTTTTATAGCATCTTACTTTCGGTTTTTGGAAACTTAATCGACAGTACACAGGGCAGTGGTCGCTACAGAAATTATCGAGACATCCTGAATCTGTCGTGAAACCTGAACAATTGGTTATTATTAAGTCAATCAGAGAGTTATATCCTTTACTATCATATCTTGTAGGCTTGTTTATAAGTTGTTTCAAATCAAAAAGATTAATGGCGTTATGTATAAAAGTATTTTGTTTAACATTCATATCGATATTAAAATCACCTAGTATAAAACATTTATTGATATCGTCATATATTGACCTAGTAATTGATTCAGCAATCTTATTATTAACATCAGTGGTAGAGTTAGGGGGTCTGTAAAATGTTCCTATAAGAAATTTGGTATTATGCTACTAATGAATATACTCTCAATTTTACAAGGGTCCTCAAATTAGTTATAAAGCAAGTGTACCACGACGCCACTAATATAATGATTCTACGTTGTATAAGATCTAACACGTACTTGGAATAGATCACCAATGATTTTAAAGTTGATTCTCCTCTCTACGGCCGGCTATAGCTTTTCTAAAATTTACGAACATTGTCTATTTCGTGACTCTTGTTGGAAAGGGGTGATCATCGACCAAATTTATCATAGATTACTTTCAACCAAAATTCATATTTATTGCAAGTATTTTAGTGTACATGTACATATGTTTCGTGAGGTAGAATACTTACTAATACAAATGGAGCAACGGTACTGAATTAACGAACGAAAATTAAATGGTAGCCAGCTTTTGTGTTTTAGGTAGCGTATATCTGGTGTTCAAAATGATGGAACAACATGTTGCAACCTCTTGATCAAATTCTGGTATGAGGCTCGCCACGGGAACTTGAGATAAACAAACTGGGCTGGAAGTAGTATACAATTAAACACGCAATTGTCCTCTCTACAGTTCACCATATATTTCGTATCCATCCGCCTCTAAATCATGAATATTCATCAAAAGAATATAACTTCAAACCATTTTCGTCGATTCCACACCAAAAACTCGCAATGCAAAGGGTGGGGGGAGGGGCAAAATGACTTTGGGCCTTACTTTGTGGGTGACGGCGAAGGAATAATTGGAGAGCTGTGTCCTATTTAGTGAGTCATTGGCTGTTTACAGCACACAACTAAGAACACAGCACATAGGTCAGTTTTATCAGATATTAATTAAAACTGAACGCGTTGAAATATGGAATATTTAATCCAAATTACTTTATTCTGAAGATTTTAACTATATAATCTCGATTATCATATGCCGTTTTTACGATAATAAACAAAATCTAGATTATCCAGTTTTAAATTATATTATTACGAAATGGGGACCGTGTTTTAATCAATTAACAATCGATGGAGCCAAGTCTCTAACTCAATAATTTTCATAATATTCGAAATTAAAAACACGAAACAGAATTCAATATTGATCTATTTCAATCAATATTATATTGTCGTAAAATTATAGGATCCTATTATCCAATATTTAAAACACAATTAATATTGAATAATCAGTACACGACGGGTTGTTTACCCAACGGTTTACGGTGCCAGTGTGCTTTGGGAAAAATTTGGCAACGGTCTACTCTTAATTTCGAATTCTAACGGTCAAGGTTTCTTTGACGTACACTCCAACTTATACGCCATTCATTGTCACCCCCTCTACCCTGCATCGTTGACAACACATTAATTGCCGTGGTTGCATTAAAAATAGACAAATGATGACCTGGAAGTTCTGAGATTTATTTGTTTAAGAATGTTTGAGAGACGTGTAAATTGGGATATTACTGACTTCCGGTATTGCCCAAACGTGATTTATTAACACCGGTCTTAATGGACAGTATTTGTAGTTTCAATTTAGTGAAAACCACCCGGGAGGAAAACGTAAAATGTGAGGACAAAAATATATTAACGACAAGATATGTCAAGAAACAATGTCAGATTTAGAAACTAGATTTATTCCTATAATATAATCTTTCCTAAATCAACGCAATAAAAGACAAATACAAATTAAACTGTTACACTCAAAGAACATCAAAGACAATAATACACAACTGTTTGTCTAAAAGAGCTATCGAATTCCTTAAAAACGACTAAGTGCTTTCTGTACTGCTCAAAAGCTTCAAAATTAATTGTTCAGTGTTCACATTTTCAATAAAATATCTTTAACTTGATTCAAGTGAATATAATATATTTATTAAGACCCCCAAGGGACAGAAAATCAATGCATTCTTGGCGATGTCAAACTATGTGGCAGATAATAGCTTCCTATTAAGATTAAGAAAAGATGCTTGTTATTCTCCAATTACGGGTGAAATTAAACTCGGCGAAATGCGTTGTATTTTTAAAGACAAAACGACAGAAACAGACAACGATATTATTCAAAGCGTGTATACCACCTGCGCCTTAAACTCTTTATCTGCCCCTGCTGTAAGATGCGACCATATATTCTTTTGTTAGGGAATCTTGATACCATTCTTGACACGACATTCATCATTAGATCGTTTCGGAATCTTATCAAGTCGTCTTGTGTAACACTAGATTTACATATAAACTGGTTGTTATGGTTAATCTACAGACACAAACTGTAGCTCACCTTCGGTATCCCTAGATGCATCGTTCTCTTCTACTCCACTACAGAACGGTGCCAATGAGGATACGGAGAATGACTGTAGATATGCAAATACGTTTATATAAATTGTATTCGCATTTTAATAATGCACAGGATGTTATTCTATTAACATCGGCACTTTTGTTGGGGCTGTAATTATAAAATAAAGTTTGGAGGTATCTGTGTGTATCCCTGAGAGTTGTTAAATTTAGTTTACTTTGGCAAATATAAAATAAATAACCTGTCTAGAAATTAAAATACGTAATTACTACCTAACACATGGTAAAGATACGTGTTTCAAGTAAAGTATATGTTTCTTAGCACATAAATACAGAAACAAATGGCGATACTTGACCGTTTTATTAGATGGCAGCCTGGTAGCTCAATATTTGGGCTACATAAAAATATCATTAATTTAACGTTCTTTATTGTAGAAATGGGAAACGTATTCGTGACTTGTCTTAATAAATAATTATTGTTTCTTGGTTAAATAGTGTCGTGTCGTAGTGGGGGGGGGGGGCAGGTCAGTTCAACACTGGCGGCAAAATTCGATAAACGAGTGTCCCAAACTGGCTATCGGATAGCATCGCTAAGGCGAGCGAATCAACAGAGTAATGCCCCCGTGAGACCGGAGTGGTGACCCTACTGCGCTCTGAGACCGAACGGCGGCCTGGAAATAAACAAGGTCGCCGGCAAGCGTGAACACAACGCGGAAAAATGTCATTAAATTACAAACTTAAAAGTCGCGTTCTTACTGCGACCTGTGCGTTTATAGAGCATTCTCGCTGTGGGCTCGTCACGATCTGTCCGTGGTTATGGCGTTTCTGTCGAGATCTATAATGTGGCCAACGGCGGTCATCGCGCACCCGCGTTACTCAACAACACGTCTTAATCTGGAATACACGTGAGTTTCCACCACGTGGTTACGGCGACTATATAAGCTGGTAAGATTCTTTTTCCAAATTTCAAGATGAGCTTTGAATCGCCTGTTTTCAAAGCAAGTGGTACATGAAAAGCATGGTCGCCATAGGCGAGTAATGCAAGCTTGGCAACCGAGCCATGGTCGTATTAAGAACTCCATTCTCGTAGTGGGAACCCCATAACATCGCCATATGCTTAGAGGTAGCCCCATGAGGTCGTGATGCAATCGCGCAGCAGTGGTGGAATCATCGTAACATAGCCATGACAACGCCATAAGGACTCAGTCAGAAGGCTTGGTGGGGTCGCGGTCGACACGTGAGGGTTGTGGTGAAGAAGTCATGAAGGCGCCGTTGCAAATGTTACAATTTTCGCAGCGTCTTTGCCACGTGTGTACTGCGCGTGTATTACGTTCATAGAGATGTTACCAAGCTTATCTCGCGACCCATCACGTTCTCTCAGCTTTTCCGGTCATATTATTATGGCAGAACATTGGCGTATGCTTTGGACATACTCAAAGCAAACGCCGTGACTCGGCGACAATGGAGACCACAGCATGATATCTAGCGTTTCCACCACGCTTTTATGGCGATCTTGACTCGCTCTGGGACCATTTCGGTTGCTGTAGAAGCGCAAAAAGGACGCAGCCCTGGTCTGACGGGGGTATTACGGCGTTTGTTTTGGGCATGTTCAAAACATGTAGTACACGCGTGGCAAAGACGCTGCAAAAATTGTAACATTTGCAACGGTGCCGTCGGCCGCAACCCCACCAAGCGTTCTGGGTCCTTATGGCGTTGTCAGGGCGATGTTACGATGATTCCACCACTTTTGCGCGATTGCATCACGATCTCCTGGGGCTATCAATAAGCATTATGGCGATATTAGGAGGTTCCCACTACGTGTATGGAGTTCTTAATACGACCATGGCGCGGTTACCAAGCTTGCATTACTCGACTATGGCGACCATGCTTTTCAGGCACGACTTGCTTTGAAAACAGGCGATTCAAAGGTCATCATGAAATTTCGAAAACGCACGTGGTGGAAACGCACGTGTAGTCCAGATAAGACGTGTGGTTGAGCGACTTAAGTTAGCGATGACCGACGTTGCCAAGCTTATGGATCTCAATAGAAACGCCATAAGCGCGGAGAGATCGTGACGAGCCCGCCAGGAGAATGCTGTATAAACGCACTGGTCGCAGTAAGAACGCGACTTTTTTAAGTTTGTAATTTTGGGACATATTTCAACGATGTGTTCACGCTTGCCTACCACCTTGTGTATATCCAGGTCTCAAGAGCGCAGTAATGTCACCACTCCGGTCTGACGGGGGCATGAGTGAGCTATCACGGAGACCACAGCACAATATCTGGCGTTCCACGCTTGTGGCGATCTTGACGGGCTTTGAGACATTTTTCCATCGCCGTAGTAGCGCGGTGAGGACGCCACCCGGCCTGATGGGGTATTAATAGCTCGCGCACGTACGGAAATTGAATGGACGCTAGCTTTTTTCTGCAGGTAGAGTTGGTATATCGTTCAGATTGAATAGCTCGCGTTGGGATTTCCGTGAATAATAAATCTCTGTTGCAATTGTTAAATAACCAAGAGAATAACTTTCTAATGTTGCAAATCAAAATTTAACCCGTGTTTATATCAATAACAGAGTTTTAACATTTGTTATTCATACGTCTATGTCGTCGATATTTTCTGGTCATTTTCCCTCGAGCAGGTTGCCCGAGAAGATGGTCGATGGGAAGTCGCCATCCAGTAAATGTTCATCCAACCTGATCAAAGTTGGGTGGCTTTTTTATGTTATGTTTTCTTTTCCGCAATCTACTGAACTCCGGTGCACTAAACATCTTACATTTTATGATTGTGCCGTGTTTTTGCATGTATCAGTCAATGAAAACAATTCTCCCAATTATACCTAAACATCGCCTAGTTGACTTATTTATGTAGTTTTTAAAATCAGCACTAGACCAACGAAGGGAATAAAGGATTTTGAGAATTTTAATGGTACTTTTATTCTACCAGGTAACCGATTGGCGTATTTTATCAAACAACTAGAAAGCATTTATTTAGGAATACTTGTTAAAAATGAATAGCCAATATTAATTATTATGTTGTTGGGTTTACTGAGTACTTTGCATCTAAATGTTCATATTTTACATGGGAGAATATAGCCTAACTTTGGTGATAGTTATAGACTTTGCCACATGTAAAATTATTATTCCACCTGGCTTCTCGATCTTTTCATATTCAACAAATTGTGTATAGTATTATATAACCTTAAATACTTTGTATTACATGGCATATTATTCAAAATCTAAGCGCTGTGCATGGTTGCGTACATATGTTAAATGCAGCTGTCCATAAGAATGTATTCCGTAGAATAAACGATGATTCTGGCTGACAAAATGATTTTGTTCTAGTGGGAATTTAAAATTATAATGTGACCAAATCGGTTAACTCGTTTTGACACTAAGAGATAACTGCCTTGATCACGCAAGCCAAACAGATTGAATACTGTAAATGATACTGGCCAACACATCAGGTTCAGTGCATGAAATGAAACATTACACGTATCCTCCAATATACTCTTTTTAAAGACTGTATTGGAGGATACGTATATGGAGATCACAATTGTAACGTATTTTTCCACTTCCAGGCAGTAAATTATCGGACCTGGCGATAATCTAGTTTTTCAACGAATCTGAACTTTTAAAACAAATGTCAAGTTATTAATTAATATGGAATATTGTTTAATCAAGTGTATATCAGTTATGTCTCAGGAGCCGGAACGGGGTGCCTAATTTCTTGTCTTTTTTCCAGAACCGCCAAGTTTACAGTTCCGTCACTAAAATACATTATTTAAACTACATCCGAAAATACGGTCAATTAAATTTCCAAAGACAAATCTACAACCTTCCTACAAAACTTCTTGTCGATATTTCTACTTTTTTGACGGCTCAAGATGTCAATGGGCATTGTTTTGAATATGGGCATTCTTTATAATGATTTGTGACAAAATAACAAAATCTTATCTTTCTTAGCCGTCAACCACAATAATAGACAAAGATAAGATATATTATGGATTAATAATGTTTAATTGTTTCATTCAAGACAAATTGTATCAGAATTGGGTGAAGACTTGGCCGTTCTTGTTATAATAGTTAAAAATCGCTAATGAAAAATAAATATATAATATATTATACTTTAATTCAAATACTTCATTCTGAGCGAAGTCGTTATGGATGTTGGAAGATGTAGCGTGGGTTGTTTATTATCGTAGCAACGGTACTGGAGAAGCAAGGCTATGTTTCGTTTATCTATTTTATCATTCAATTTTTAAACTTAATCCATTTATATTTAAATCTCCGCCATACGACGGTCTACAGAGCTGATTATGGGGCTGTCATTTTGTTAATAAATGTCTAAATAATAGTTTATTTGACATTTGAAGCCAACAAAAAGTTCTGCAAAGTGCACATTTAGGTCTTACTTAATGTGTCATTAAAGTGCAAACTGTCATCGGTTTTCAGCAGATCGCAAAATCTTGAGATAGCATCTATTGATATGGGATTGTGGGAGTAGCTTGTAGAAACCATAATTTGTTCAAATCGATAAGCACATAATCTAAACATCCTATTGGCTTCCGGAAATTCAATGTAATATTTGTGTCTTGTAAATTGATGTGTAAAAGCACAAAAAGGGAATATATTCATTTTTCAATGACCTAAAACAAATCGGATGTGTCTGTTTTTACTGATTTTAAACAAATCATGTCTATTTTTTCTGATTTAAAACCAAATTAATGAGGTATATTGTATTTTTTCACTGATTTAAAACAAATACATACGAGGTCATCAGTTGATGTTTCTATTACCGAACAGGAAGCAGTAGGAATCCTAAACGATCGTGTAGTGCTTTGGTAATTATAAACCGATTGGAAAAGCTCTCACAGAAATGCAGCAATCATTTACTTGTAATGCTTGAAGGGACGTATCACTGCTGACTCAATAACCTATCTTTAGCATTATAATTACAAGTTGACTGGTTTCATGTACGCAGGCTATGCTAGTATGTGGCTGGTTCGGGTAGTTAACAGTTCTGTATTCATCTTCCCACTCGGGGGGGGGGCATTTTGAGACTAACGCATGGTAAGTTTATAACCTTCGTTATTTGTGCAATGCTAACCACTATATCTTTTTCGAATTCTTTCTGCCGATTCCAACCACTATGGATATACTTTGTTTCAGTGTTCTGGGGATTTAAATCCAGAACAACCTGGTCGCGAGTGTGGTTTTCTAAAGAGATAATCCCTTCGCTCACCAATGACAGACACAACAATGACTAGTTTTAAACTGTTCATTATAATAATTATTTACAGATTTACTGTCTTTTCAAGGTCCGGAGACGTGGGTACGGTGGGTTGAATCGGGGTTTTCGATCCATAATAGAATGCGAATACCTTTTACAGTTACAAACTAATACACCTATAACTAATCTCTCAAAGAGCTCAACCACATTTAAGATAGATACATTATTTCAAAAGGCATTGACTTTGTCTCGGAACCGTCTTGACCCCTTTGAGAGATTAGTTATAGGTGTATTAGTTTGTAACTGTAAAAGGTATTCGCATTCTATTATGGATCGAAAACCCCGATTCCCTCCACCGTACCCATTTCTCCGGACCTTGAAAAGTTACGGCTCTTGCCTCGACAACATAAAGACAGTGGTTCACCCTTACGGTGAGGACATTTACATTTTGTTTCACAGCGCTTGTTTGGTCAGTATTGATGAGGGACTATCGCCAAAAAGGTGTCTACTCTACGGGTCATACATACTTAATAAGGAAGCTTAACGAAAATCAGAATCGTGTAGTGATTTTTGAAAGCGTTACCCTGTCATAAAACGCCTTGTAATTAACTGTTTTTCTAACTTACTGCAATTGTTCAGCTAGTTTTATTAACGCCATCGGAATGCCTATCATTGTAATCCATAGTTACTATTCCAGACAATGAAAAGGCACCCTTTAAAATGCTACTGGTTGTCTGATAACGATATATTTGTATTTGATCATTGAAATTTTTTTAGCAAAGCATTCAATATTGGCTCACTTCCATAGTAATCAAGATAATACTTCCATCGGTTATCTGTTAAATGATTCTATAATATGTTTGAATTAAGCTGGTTTAAAAACGTCGGCTATTTTTACTCGATCCTATCTTTGTCAGTCTTCATCTGGGCTTTTATTTTATAAAAATAATGTGTAGTTGAAATTCACTTTTTCGTTATCAAGAACAGCACACGGGCCATTCACTGTATACAGTTAGACCTATAAAGAAACGAGAATCGATTATCAGGTCACCCAACGAAAGAAATGACTCGAAATCTTAAAAGGGTTACGTGTCCAGATAAGCGGATTGGAAAATCACGTCCAAACAACTCAATAGTTTGGGCTGAAATTTTGAGAAAAGGTAAATACACCATTTCTCTATATTGTGGCGCTTATATTACATACGTACTCAGAATTTTATTTTTGGGGCCCTGTTCATATAGGTATAGTCCCTTTAACTAAGTGTCTTACCTTAAAGGACAATATTGGTGCCAGTCATTATCACATATGTGATAGAACTGATTAAACACTTTCCAAATATAATATTAACACAGAGATCATCGCTACCATGTGAGGAGTAATAAAGAATTCATGAATCGGAAGTGACGAACGCCAAAGGAAAACACGAGTTATTCCTCTATATAACTAACTGAAGTGACTAGTGATAACAGATACATGGGCGAATATCTGCTCACTAATAATTCCCTCGAAGACCTAAAGTTGCTGTGTGAGAATATCTTACAATTCATAAAAAGAATTGACTGCCACTAGATAAGAGAACAGGAAAGAAAAACAGAGTAAAAGTCCGTGCATTACCATGTTTTTATAAGGCAGGGGAGACCGGGGCACATTGAACCACCATGGATATATCCTTTATAAATAATACTACACAACCCAACATACAGAAGTGAGATAACTTCTTAGACCCATTTCTCCATCAATAAGCCACATGCTGTCAATTATTTTCTTAGGCAGTGAATTTTTCAAAGAAGCGCTTAAAAGAGAAACATTTTCCATACATGTTAACTTCTTAGCCTATAGGAAATTCTTGTACTTAAGTTCATATAAGTCTAATCTATACAATCCAAATAAACCGAGGTATAAGAGGGCATATTGATTTTTTTTTTTTTTAAATTTTGATCATGAAATAAAGAGATCTTCTAATAAAAACATTTGATATAAAATGAGGACACACATGTATGTGAACAAAGTGGTTCAATGTGCCCCGGTCTCCCCTATAGAAGGAATAAAAACAAGGGGCTGCACGGAGTATTTCTATTTTTCCCATGTTCTCTTATCTTATGACACTTAATAACTTTATTGTATCGTCAGATAATCTCTTGCGGTCCAATATAACAACTTTTTGTCTTCGAAGGAATTATTAGTGAGGAGAAATTCGGCCGTTTATCTGTCATCACTCGTCACTTCAGTCATTCACATAGAGAGATAACTCGTGTTTTCCTTTGGCGTTAGTCACTTCCGATTCATGAATCCTTTATTATGATAGCGATGATCTCTGTGTTAATATTATATTTGGAAAGTGTTTAATCAGTTCTATCACATATGTGATAATGACTGGCACCAATATTGTCCTTTAAATAGATATTCAATAGCTCCATTTTACATATACTTGGCTATGTCACTTTGATATTATTTCGTTATTTCTCCATATATGAATTGTTGAAACGACTTGTGTTTTTTATCAAGTGTCAGCGCCAAGACGATAACTGTCAGAAATACTTGCGAAAAAAAAATATACTCTACTGTAAAAGGAGATTATTACTATCAAGATGTGAGGGTGTAATTTAGTATGTCTCGGACAGGGAAATAAATATCATAAGATTTGTAAATGGTGTAAATCTAAAGTGTCTGGATGAATTTCTTCTCAAACGCAGACTTTCAAATCTTTTAAAGAAAGAGCAAACTGGGGTCTTTTAAACGTATTATCCCGATTTGAACAGTCGCAAAAATGAAAGTCCGAGTACGTATGAAATTTAAGCGCCAAAATAGAGAAGAATGGTATATTGACCTTGTATTGTCTCAAAATTTCAGCTCAAAACATTGAACGTCAAAACTAAGATTTCGCGTCAATCTTTCGTTGTTTGACCTGATAATCGACCCTCGTTTATTGAGAGGTCTATATAGCGAATGACCCATGTGCTGTACTTGATAAAGAACGGTAACTTTCACCTACACATTACTTTTATTTGAAAAGCTTGGTTTTACGTTAACACCGCATAATATAGCTTCAGAGACCGGTGTCATTTTCCAGAAGAAGACTGGCGGGTTTAAATTGTTTATAAACGTACCACAAAAACTAGTTTCTCGGCCCTTAGTTAGAGGAGTTTAAGCAGTTTTATTCTCCAAATAATTATCGGGATTAGCCCTTTAAAATCTCTAAATTTGCGGTATCTGTACGATTGAATTACCCTAAACCCCGATGCCCAAAAGCAACATAGCAATCATTATTTATCTGATATTGCTAGTGAACATAGCATAGTAGATACCGTTCATTGTATTCATTTGTGTATTGGAAATAATGAAGATCAGTAAACCGCCTCAGAGGTCAGGTCATCATTGTGGTTGTGTCCATTTCACTGTATATAATTAATAAAAATGAAAAAATTGTTGTCATAAGCCAGTGTCCCTTTTCATAATCTAGTACAATTGGCGAACAAAAAGGTCCCATGAGATATTATAGATAAATGAACAGTACTGTATCTATATTGCATTTGACAGATGTTGCGTACCCTATTTATTAACATACTTTCCGATATTCAAACGACTGACACAAACATCATATACTTTAATAAAACAATTGTTATACAGACAGCAGTGAGTATTGAAAAATGTTATTAACAGTCACAACAGATCATTGGTTTACACATAACCCGTCAATATCTTCATGGGGGTTGGATATGCCCGCTCCCCAGTTAGTAGATTTCATAAATAATATACTGAAGAAAGGGATTTACAATTTACATGTGTATCAAAGATTAAATACATAATCAAATTTAACTGTAAAATCAAATAACTAGCCTGAAATTTATTTGGCCTGCAGAATGGAACAGGCAATGACCATATACGGCCCTCTTCAGCAGGTTGATGTAGACCTCCCAGTCAAAATTGGCTTTACAAAGCATTTGCCCCTTTCCAGGTCCAATTCACAAGTGAAGGATGGAGGCCTACATATAATTATCCCATAAAGGTTCACATACTATGTCACTTGAAAACTTGTGCACATTTTTCAATAATCTAATAAGCACATGACCTTGGTAAAACCATTGCTGTTCTAGTGGCGGAATCAGGAGTTCGAAAGACAGTGACAGAAAACTCATAAAGTGGAATCTCTTTTTGCTGAACGAGAACTAAAGGTCTTTATAAAATTCGTTTCACTTTACACCATACAAAACAATGGCGGTGCTCGATTCACAGTCCAGAACGTCTCGAATCGACAGAATTACAATCGAGTGACGCGGAATTCAGTCCTGTAACAGTTCTGCCAGTCCCGACAGCTGAGGTGGAGTGAGTAGAATCTTGACGTATTCCTACGTAAAAAATATGTTTCAGCAGTCATGATTGGTTGCGATACTTTTTATACAGTCGACGCATGCACTGTAATCCGAAATTCTCCTTTTCACTCGATTGACACCAGTTTTGGAATTCAATTCCGGAACTGTGAATTGAGTATCCCCTATGTTTCTCTATCAAACAATGTTGGGTTACGGATCTTAGAAGCTATAGCCAAAATAATTTAAACAATATAGTACACAGACGCCAAGAATAAACAGTCCACATGTGTCATAATGTCTTAACCTTGTGTAAATACCAGACGGGACGTATTGTATAAGCCTTAGTTTCCTGGAAAATTTTCACTTTGATAGATTATTACTGTTTTTATAGTTATACGCCGACATTGAAATACGGTCGTATATTCCGTCGGTGTTTAAGGTCATGAGACGAAGAAGCCTGTTGATTTCCAAAAAATTACTGTCAGGGCTATAGTCCATGATCACCCTAAAAAAAATCACGGGGACGTTCTGGAATTTCATATCATAACGACTTTAAATTTATACAGTGGTTAATAGACCGGGAGCCCAAAGGGTCGAACCTAGACGAACGAGGTACCAATATCTGACCATATAGGCATCTACATACTAACCTGGGATGCACAGAAGTGGCAGTCTGCCGGGGCCCAGTCCATGGTTGTGACCCTGGTGACCCCTATAATGACCCCAAAAATGGGTTAAACTCATACATTCGAGGTACCGGTCAAAACCAATTTTAAATGAAAGAATACACTCTACTGAGTACGAAAATGCCCATAACAGACGATTTTGGCCCTGGGATGGCCCAAACTGACACCCCAAATATAGATCCCAGAGGACTTGAAAAAAAAAATATATTCATACATTCGAGGTACCAGTTGAAACCAATTACAAATGAAAGAGTATATCCCACTGAGTACGAAATTACCCATAACAGACGATTAGACCCCTGGGCTGGCCCAGACTGACACCCCAAAGCCGAAGGGGTTGGGGTGGGGCAAAAATAGGGTTTGCTCATACATTCGAGCTACCGGTCAAAACCAATTTAAAATGAAAGAGTACATCTCACTGAGTACACAGTTGCTCATAACAGAAGATTTCGGCCCTGGGACTTCCCAAAGTGGCACCCCATCCCAGGGGCTTAAAAAGGGGTCATATTCATACATTCGAGTTACCAGTTGAAACTAATTTCAAATGGAAGAGTATATCCCACTGAGTACAAAATTACCCATAACAGACGATTGGACCCTTGGGATGGCTCAGACTAGCACACCAAAGCCGAAAAGGGCATGTTGGGGAGGGGGTAAATAGGGTATACTCATAGAATCTGTGGTACCGCTCAAAACCAATTCTCTTGCTCATAACAGAAGATTTCAGCCCTGGGACTGCCCAAATTGACACCCAAAACATGACCCCCTGAGTTTAAAAAAGGGTTATACTCATACATTCACGGTACCAGTTCAAACTAATTCTAAATGAATGAATATATCCCACTGAGTACGGAATTGTCCATAACAGAAGATTACATGTGACTGAGTACGGAACGCTTGTCACCCTGAAACGGCCCAAACTGACGCCATAGTTATGACCCTTGGGGCTTAAAAATGGTTATATTCATACAATCGAGGTACCAGTTGAAACTAATTTTAAATGAAAGTATAGACCCCACTGAGTACAAAATGGCTCATAACAGATTTACAACCCACATTGTTTTACAATTATCTGTTATATATGGTCCAGGTTAATTGGTTTCCCTTTAATAGTTTTAAATACATTGATCTTGATAATTCAATAGGTTGCCAGCCCACTACCTGTTAATGCCTGAAAAAGTTTCCGCTGTGATGGTTCAGTTATAAATGGCCCCCTAATCGAAGGTCACGGTTTTTATTGTATTTCATTGTTGTGTTTGTGTTGCATGTTCTTTGTATATTTCTGTACTATTTATATATTTGCTTGATAACGTCGAGAGTATCCTTGTGGAAACATCGTTCAGTACCTTGTACCTGTATATAGACGATTTTGGTCTAAGCTGACACTCTAAATTTTACATCCCTAGGCTTGAAAAAAGTTATTCAACAAATCTTGACCCCCGCCCCCGCCCACCCACTTTCTAGATGGAAGTAGATGTAAAACCCAAGGAACGAACGAACATATCTGCATCGTTTGCTTGATAACGACGAGAGTATCCTCGTCGAAACGTCGCTTAGTACCTTGTATGAAGATGATTCTGGCTCTGAGATGGTCCTAACTGACACCCTAAATTTTTCCCCCTAGGTTTTGCCCTCCCCCCCCCACTTCCACTTTGATTTGCCGAGGACTGCATGAAATGTTCTGGGCCATTTTTTGAAAAAATTGTACAAAGCGGACGGTTCCATAAACTTTTCTACACTATTGCCAACGATGCTGCAAGGCCTGGGTGCCGGCCAGGAAGAATTTCTTTTATTTTCCCCCCCCCCCCTTAAAAAATTTCACATAACTGAAATGGTTAGTCCTTTCAGTGGCAGGTATTTGATAGCTGCCCTATAGTCAGTTTTGTCCATTTCTGGTGATTCCTGGTGGGTTAATCACAAGATGGTCTGGTATGAAAACAATATTAACACTACAGGTGCAGTTCTTATGTCCATGATTGTACTTGTTGGTGACAAAAGTCTGTTTCAATCTGGCCTCACAATACCATTTTATGCATTTTGTCAGTTTGAACCATAATCTTTTATGTGTCATTTCGTTATCAGCGGGATGCACACTTTCATTTAAAATTAAATTGAACTGATACCTCGAATGTGTGAATATAATTTTTTCTCGAGCCTCGAGGTCGATATTATGGTGTCAGCTTGGCCTGCAGGGCCGAAACCAACTGTTATGGACAATTTCGAACTCATTGAGATGTACTCTTCCATTTAAAATTGGTTTGACTGGTACTTCGAATATATGAGTATAACCTATTTTTGACCCTTCGGCTCTGCGGTCCATATTTAGGGTGTCAAGCGTCTGTTATGGGCAACTTCGTATCTAGTGAGATGTCCTCTTTCATTTAGAGTTGGTTTTGACCGGTACCGCAAATTTATGGTCTTTGGGCGTAAAATTTGGGTCATTCCATGGGCCCAATCGTCTGTTATGGACAATTCCGTAATCAGCAGCATATACTCTTTCATTTAACATTAGTGTCTACTAATAACTCGAATGTATCAATATAACCCTTTTTATAAGCCGCCCAGGGAGGATGGGGTTCATATTTGGGGTGTCAGTTTGGGCAGTCCCGCCAGAATCGTCTGTTATGAGCAATTTCGCACTCAGTGAGATGTACCCCTCCATTTAAAATTGGTCTTGACTGGTACCTCGAATGTATGAGCAAACTCTATTTTTGCCCCACCCTACTCCCTTCGGCTTTGTGGTGTCAGTCTAGGCCATCCCAGGGATCTAATCGTCTGTTATGGGTAATTTCGTACTCAGTGGGATATACTCTTCCATTTGTAATTGGTTTCAACTGGTACCTCGAATGTATGAATATAATTTTTTTTTCAAGCCCTCTGGGGTTCATATTTGGGGTGTCAGTTTGGGCCATCCCAGGGCCAAAATCGTCCGTTATGGGCAATTTCGTGCTCAGTAGAGTGTATTCTTTCATTTAAAATTGGTTTTGACCGGTACCTCGAATGTATGAGTTTAACCCATTTTTGGGGTCATTATAGGGGTCACTAGGGTCACACCCATGGACTGGGCCCCGGCAGACGCCCAGTCCATGGGTATGTATGGAGATGCCTATATGGTCAGATATTGGTACCTCGTTCGTCTAGGTTCGACCCTCTGGGCTCCTGGTCTATAACGTCATGAGACGAAGAACCGTTTTGATTTTCAACAATTTACGCAGGGGCACTTTGGAGACTAAAGTTAATATGCAATTGACTTTGTATATATAGTGTTTTAGGTCATGAGACAAAGAAACCTATTGATTTTGAATGATTTCGGATGATTATGGAGATTGATATTAAATGTTTTGCATGCTAAACGTAAGTATAGAGCAAAACTAGAAGCTAAATGCTTGTTACTCGTAATCAGATTTTAGTGTGTTGTCATGTCATCGCTGTGGAGAGCGGATGTTTCGTTGTCTGACAACCAATCTTTGTTGTAGTAGTGGTACTCTTTCAGATAATAATCTCTTTTCATGTAATTTTTACTAAATGCTCAGTATTCTCAAATACATTTTTCAATAAAAACTCCGAGTTGTAAAATCAGTGAGTTGGTTGTCTAGATAATTAACAAATTTGACGGAAATTGAACTTTGATTTATTTTCTATAGAATGTATTTAGTTCGTCAGTACCTATTATTCTATTACCCACGAAGGAATACAAACATGACAATGAATGTCTGGAGTAGAAAAGTGTGCGTCATTAATTGTAACCCGTGTTAATCTAAGGAAGTAATTTGCTTTGTTCTGAGTAACGGTTCCACGTCACAGTAGTTCATTACCATTACTGCGGTTAATTTAATGCATATTGGTCTAATTTATCTACCTCGAAAGGTTGAAAAAAGTCAAACATTAGCAGAGCGCTGTTGGTGCGCGGGGTGATGTGGCCTTTCTTATTAGAAATAAAACAAGAATAACACCACACTATAATTGCGTTCCATCTACATTCTTAGCAATGCACCAAAAATGTTTTTAATTTAATGCTACTGGGACATAGCTGGTTTTGTGTTCCACCGCCGTGACAGTTTATGTCATAAACGAAACGAACAGAACTTAACAATTCCATGCTTAATGGCACGACCCCTCCCATCTTCCTTGTCTACTATAGTGAACCACGCCAATTATTACAAATACTTGATGAATATACCATATCAGCCTAATAATAATACAGATCTAAATTTACGTTGGTTTTGTTGGGTTGTTTTTGTATCATTGCGAATGTACGATGTGACGAGATTTAAAGTGGCATTTGGCAGTGCTGATAATTCTCTTGTAAGATCTTGCATAATGTATGTTTAAAATATCATTTATCGGATCTATGTAGGATTGAGGTTTTAATCATACTGCACACAAAGAACTTTCTACTTATAGTAAAGATCTCTGCTCTGAATGTCCACCATATCTTTGGCATTTGGCAGTGCTGATAATTCTCTATGTAAGATCTTGCATAATGTATGTTTAAACTATCATTTATCGGATCTATGTAGGATTGAGGTTTTAATCATACTGCACACAAAGAACTTTCTACTTATAGAAAAGATCTCTGCTCTGAATGTCCACCATATCTTAAACAAAATAATATACTATTTTCTCCTGCGGTTCTACATCTGTAAAACACACAAAGACTAAATTAAACCTATCAGTTTTTATTAAATAGAAACGGAATAAATGCGTCTGAAAATTCTCGAAGTACACTTAGTGTTTTCCACTAAAATTTAGGAATTATTTTATCGGCCAACTAGCTTAGTGTATGTTCTCAGGCGTAGCCAAATCTGGGAAACTGCGCAAGTTTAGTATAGGCGTTAATTAAAGATGCATTATGTAACTTTTAGATAAGGAGCATGATGTTATTGCCATATAGTTGGTTTCGCTTTGCTTGTTTTAAAATAGATCAATTAAAGACTTGCAAAAGGTCGATTGGCTCTTGCATAATGTATCTTTGATCTTGTTGAATAAAGGCAACTGACTTTGGTTATAGACGGTTGATAGAACTCACCACGAACTTTTTTAACACTGTTGTTTTGTAACAAAAAAAAGTAATATTATGTCTTCATTAGCCCAGTTGGCGCAAACAATCGATACGTCAACTACCATTTCGTTTCTTTTTAAATAATGTACAAAATATTGTAATGGGCATCTTATTAGAAACTGGCGAAGACCTGCAAAAATCTAATGGCTCTTTAACTTAGTGTTCTTACCTGCCTGTCATAAAACATGCACGAACCGGATAAGACGTGTGTATCAAGACAATTCGCCACTCGGTTTTAGCAACTGACGGAAAACTTCAAAGAACTAATGCCTCTTTAACTTAGATTTCCGGCCTGTCTATAATGAAAAATGCACGAATGTGGCAAGACTTCAGATAAAAGATGGTGCTGACAGAATGACATACAAGACAGGATATACAGGAAGCGTTCTTCATTTGCTTCGTGGATAGTATTACCATAAAGTGGATGCGCAAATTGCTCAAATAAGTAGCTCTGATCTAATGATAGAAAAAAATAAGATACAGTCATCCCCCAACCCGGCTTATTTGTCGATATGTCTCTTCTGCTCAGAAATTGAGACATAATCCAATTTCAATTTTTTAATAGAATGCAAAATGTACTCGGACCTTCGCTGTAGGGCTTTTAGAGTAGTGATAACCCCAGTATTATATGCAATTTTATATTTGACATGTTTCAAAGGAGATTCCGGGTTTTAAGAGATATATTATACTATTTATATAATATGATGTTTCATCTAATATATTCTGTATTTTAGAAATAAATAGATCTATTCACCGTGTGAATGTCTATCGAATTAAATCTGATAAGGTATACTTTACGTGACGCCACGACCTCGGTTTTTTTCATTTCAGCCGAAAGGAGAACGCTAGATCGGAGACGGTCCTACGCAAATTGTGACGTCATATGTGAATTGTGGGAAAGGGTAAGGGTTAGGGCTAGCCCTGTTTATATCTCGAGACTTTGACCAAATCTACAGGTCCTAGCCCTTACCCTAACCCTAACCCACAATCTATATATGACGTCATATGTGCTAAAATGCGTAGGACCGTCGCTGATCTAGCGTTCTCCCATCCGAAAGAATAATACGTAGATATTTTTCTGGCACTCTGTTCTGCACCATGTCGGGAAATCCCATCTCCATTAGCCCAATGGGGACAGAACAGTAGGATGTTAAACCCCATTTCATTTCATTTCCCTTATGCACTGAGCCACCGGTTGGTGCAGAAAAGTAGGATTTTGAACCCGCTATTTTTTTTTATTTTTCGATAACAGTCAGAGAAGAACGTCCTTAATTTCAGTTCCTGTGTTAATGTAGATTGATTTTGATGACTACCTTAATTTAGACAGCCTGGAGAAGTCAAAGGGATAGAGATAGTCGATAATGTCATTAAAGTCGACCTTAGATCCAATACAAAATGACACTAAATCCTAATGTTTGCATCTTTCACAAGGAAACATTGCGTAGCCTACCAGGGAGTCACAGTGACTCGGTGAGAAAGGCGGTGGCTCGCTAACCTGGAAGTTGCTTGATCCATCCCTGTATTGGCCGCCAGAGTTCATCGGGATTTCCCGACGTGGTTCCCCTTGTTAGTGGTGCAGTATAGGGGGTCATGCACAGGACAACGACGTGTGGTCGTTCGTATGGGGAAAAAACGGGGTTCCATGTTAAAATTGGCGTGCACGTAAAAATCCCTTGTCAGTTGAAATTAAATATTAGCGTAGACCGTAGTACCGTTGTCCGGGTAAAATTTCCCGCATAGCACACTGTATGGCGTATGTCCGCCTTCATTCGCCCAAGCAGAGAAAAACAGTACGACGTTAAAACCAATTCCATTTCATTATGGTAACTTGGTAACAAATTATGGCGCACTTTATGTGCCATATTGCTTAGCCTACCTCTACATCAAAGCAAGGAAATATAAACTTTATCTGGAATATCCACTTTGTCATATACAATGTAGAAATGGTCTATTGGATTATAATGGCAAATTATTGCTATAGTAGTTTTCGGGGAAAGTTCTTCAAACCACACCAATATAAATATTACATGAACGAATCGGCATAAAATTTGCAAATAAGGTCAAGTAAGTAGTTACAATAATAAAAGAAGAGATGAAATTCATTTTGTTTTATTGTACTGGTTGTTAATTTCTAACTTTTATCCCTTACAGAAGCAAACTGTTTCATAGTGGTAATGCGAAAGCCCTCTTTTAACACTGTTCAAGGTATAGTTTTACGTGTGGCGTCTTCATTAGACGGCGTCGAAATGTTGTTTACATATGACGGAATACTACTTACTGCTCTCAACAGAATTGTCACCTTTACTCATTTTCTGCCTTCGCGTTTTTTAAATATTTTTTTAATGTTATTTTTTGTTTAATGATTTGAAAAAAAAAATATTTTAGATCTAATTTGAAGAAGAAAAAAAAAGTAAATATCGAGTGCTCATTAACTCGCCCGGGTGTTATCACTGTCTGCTATATTGGTGGCCAATCGAAAAATTTATTGCTAATCGTAGCAACTAATCTGTTTCAATGCATTGGAATTGTAAGAAGTGCGATTTTCAAAGGAAATAGCACTGATTATGCCACGCCCAAATTTTGTTCTGCCGGTATTGATGACGTTTTAAAACGTAGTTCCTAGTCATCTGTTCCGGGTCCATGATAATTGACCCTGCCCTTGGCAATGTTTTCAAGATTGTAATTAGTGTGTGTAGGTCGAGTGTGTCATTTTTCTGAAGTTCATATAAAAGTTATAAATTTCTAGTGGGCCTTTCTTGATTAATTTGACCGTCAGCCGGTGGACTTTTGCTAAGTTAGCGTCTCGGAAAATTTATTGCGTTGTTTGATGATAGTTAGTGGGTCGTGTAGTGCACGGGGGGGGGGGGGGGTGATCCCCATTTAAAGCAATTATTTACAAACCCAGTCTTTCCAGATACATGTTTCAAAATGAAAGAAATGGGGTTTAACGTCCTACTGTTTTGCTCATAAACTGGATTAATGAAGACGGGCATACGCCATACAGGGAAATTTTGCCCGGGGCAGCGGCGCTACTACCAACTCTTACATGGAATTCCAACTGCCAATGGATATTTTACGTGCACGCCAATTTGTACACAAGACCTCTGTTTTTTCGTTCCATCCGAACGACTAGACAGATGTCCTGATACATGTTTTTCAATTGTTAAAAATAGAATTTTAAAAAAGCAGCATGCGTCAAAATAATACATCGGGTACAATCAATTAAAGGCATGTTTCATTCTGCGTTGTATAGTCCTGCAAAGTACCAGAAAAGTAGGTGGGCGATACAGCGAGGTCGGAGCTCCAGGGTGAAATAGCATGCATTGTCTCTTTATCCTACCCACCGGCTACTGAAACTAATATACATGGTTGGCATATTCATCCTCTTCCAACCAATTTGTTGTCGTAATCAACACCCGTCGGCTGACTTGTTTTGTCTGTTGAGGGTTTATACTCATTAATACTGACAGTTTACCCTATTGTAACCTTCCGCGACCTTATTAGTGATCACAAATATAGTCTTTATTAATTCGAGTCGTGTCTTGAAGTAATTAAACATAACGAAGTCTACATATTACTACTCATCATTACTTTTATTCTAATAGAAGTTCGTGGAGGGGTACCTCTCTTTTTATCCTTTATTACAAAGAGATCAACCAACGCTGTTTATAAGTACGTGGGGATCACGTGGCTGAGTGAATAAGGCGCTGGCTCGCTAATCTGGAGGTCGGGTGTTCAATCTCTGCATTGGCCGAGAAAGTTCGTCTTGATTTTCCGGCGTGGTTTTTTCCCTTGTCAGTGATGCAGAATGGAAGGCCTGGCAATTCGATATTAGAGTAGGCCGTAGCGCCACTGCCCGGGCAAAATTTCCATCATAACACCCTGTATGACATATGGCCATCTACCATTAGCCCAGGTTAGGTGTAGACGAGTAGGATGTTTAACCCCAGTTCATTTATTTCGCCGAATATAACTGATTATACATGTAAATTACAGTTAAAACAGACGTGATTGAAGGTAAATCAGTTTATATACATTTTTATTTTATGATCAGTAGTGGAATACCACGTTTTATCATTGAAATAAAAATGTTATTCCACTGGCAGACAAAGTAGTCCATGCTGTTTTACCTAAAATGATTGTAAAATCATAAAATAAATACATTTGTCGTTTTGTCGTGAATAACATATTTTATTTCATCTCAAAGCAAGAAAACGTTTATATTTTCACTCATGCTAGGCATTCGTGAAAATATAAGTTTGCTCGATTCTCGATGAAATAAAATATGTTATTCGCTCTAAAACAACAAATATCCTCTATATATTACATTGTTATGTGTATCTAGACCCATTTGTGTCCATTCCTATGTGCCAAAGAATAGAGATTTAGCTCCTTGAAGTTGAACGGTCTAGCTCAAGCAAGCTAAGACTGGATGATCGGGAGTTAATTTTATATGATTCAATATCCAGAAATATATCCTTAACGTTTCTACCATTCTCTCGTTCCCATTTTGCCTTGCGATTTTTGTGGACGTTTTGGTGTACAGTCGAAGTAAAGTGGTTGAATTTACATTTTCACTTATAAGTAAGTTTCACAAAGTACATCAGTTCTTTGAATATGAAGCCACTTTAATTGGTCGAATTCTTTTGCAGACCGTATACGCCTTATGGCATTTATTAAGAAATTAATGGCAAAAGAGATTCTGGAGGCCAGTTACACACATTAAACGCACATAACAGTAATTCTCGTAAAAAAAAAAAAAACAAAAAAAAAACGCAGATTTCCGATTTTGATTGAAAATATTCCGCGTATCTATTTTTTGTGTAATGCAATATAGACAGATGCATTTTCTTTTTAGTTTGCTTGTCACAATTAATGTAACAATCTCGATCTTGTATGTCACAGTTAAATCATATACTTATAAAAAGTCGAAAATCTAAAGTAAATGAAAATTCGTCAGACTATCATAGAAAGAATTCATCCTTTTTTTCTATCAACTTTTGATTTTCTTACAATTCGCCATTTTCGGATGCAGTTTTTCATTAATAAAGTTTATTTTACCGTCCAGCACATTACGGAAATAATTTCAGAAGCCGTTAATCTTTGTTATTTCTCTTCAATTCATCGACGATTGGTCCTGTTTCCTCTAGACTGTCTATTGTTCTAAAATAAATTACCTTGATATGCAAATGCTGTAATATTATCAAAATTATTTACGTCGGAAAAAATTCACTGGAGAAAATCTGTGGAAGATAATAAATATGACAGTAGAAAGTAAAAACTTTGCAAGGGTTTCTGGAGACGCTGATGTGACTTCCGGGGGCACCGGTTCACAACAAAAGTTATCATCCGATCGGTATGGGAGAAAGAAAAATGAGGTTTGACGTCTACTCGAAACAAACTCGGCCATTCCGGGACTTACATAATATGATTTAATTCCACTTTGACAATTCGCCTATACGTAAGAGTCTGTAACATTAGGAAGAAACCGGAAGACCCGGACAAAAACCACGAGGTTGGACAGGCGAACTTACTTATTGTCATTACAACCCGGAGAATCTAAACCACACGTATGGCACAACGCGAACGCGCTAACCATACCACCCATCCTCCGGTCGGTATGGTGTATTATCAGTAAAACAGAGAATCCTATTGAATTTGAATAAATTCCGTCTATTATTTCAAGAGGTATGGTCCTTGATTTTCACACCGTTCGAATGGAAAAAGAAATCATCCGATCTGTATAAATCAATCTGCATTATTTGAATTAATTAAAGGAAGAGCCTACCGAATTTCGACAATTTTTATTGATGACTTTCAGAGTTAAAGTCCTTTTTAGTGTGTAGCACTTTGTAAACTCTCAAACGACGAAAATTATATTTGTACCTGTATGAAATTACATACAAAAGATAAAATATGCGACAAGCATTGTTGACCCACGGATGATTTAGCTCCTGTGTGCATACTCGAATGTTTCACTTTTTTACAATTGTTAAGGTTTCTACCCGTCACAGAAGTACACTTTGGGTCAAACTTATACCGTAATATTTTCAGAATTCTCTTGCCAAAAATGGCTGCCGACGGCCATTTTTTTTCCAAAATGCGATTATTTTCAGGATTTTCACGCGTTATGATCTTCACAGATCACATAGAAAGGCTTGTAATGTATCTATTTTATGCTTTTCAGGTATAGTCCATTCCCACTATCTTAAATGAGATTGTAAGAATCCAAGATGGCCCGATTCCAAGATTTCGCCCCAAATAATCTATTTTCGTGACTTGGAAAAAGCATTTTTGACTATGTCATTCTGAACATCATTTTGGCGCTGATAATAAATTTTGCACTCATAAAATTAATTCATAATCAGGACCAAAAGATGTTCAGAATGACACTGATCTACCTTTGGTTGAAAATGGCGGAAGGTAGTGAGTGAAGTTCCAATGGAGAGAGAGAGAGAGAGAAATGGGGTTTAACGTCCACTCAACACAAACTAGGTCATTTCGGGACTAACATATGGTTTCATTTTATTTCAATAATTCGCTTGCGCGTAGGGGTCTTTAGCAGTGGGAGGAAACCGGAGTGCCCGGAGGAAACCCACGAGGTTGAGAAGGCGCCCCTTTCTCCATGCCACATACGCTCACACCAGGGCTCGAAACCACAGCCGCAGGTCAGAGGTGACCGGCCTGCTAGAGGTCGAAGCGCGGCACTCTAGCCCACTAGGCCATCCCAACCGCCCAAAGTTCCAATGGAGAATATTCACCACACTATTAGTCTGGTAGAACCATGGCTGAACCTGGAAATTGTATAGAGGCGGTTGGGGTGATTATTTCACTAATCTAAACTATATCTAGAGACAAATTATATATTTCTGGAAATAGGAGCATATGAGTGATATACAATAACACTACATGCATGCCTATCAGGAGCACCAGGGCCATATGGATCGCCCTGGAAAGGGGGGCGCAAGCTGTTTTGTTCTTATAATACATGTATTTAAAACACGTGTCCAGTACCATTGAAATCCTGCCAGCTCATACTCTTACTGGATGTGACACGATTACGTGCTGTTACGTCGTGGGGAAAGGAACAGCTTTGCAAGTGGTGAAAGCTTGATTGTATTATCTTTTTGGACGCGCTAATTGAATCTGTGTTTACACAGGTCACTGTACATATGCCAGCTGGTTATGGACAAAGTTCTAGCAAATCAATGTCTTAAACACGCTGGAGGGTGTGGACATCTAAAACTGGAAATGTATGGTCAGCACCCACCACCCAAACCACTTAGTCCTGCTCAACAAATGATGCATTTGTAGGGAACTGTTTTGCTGGATGAAGGTTACTAAATTTAGAACATTACAACCGGCCAACTTGCTACAGTGTCTGTCATGCGGAACTGGAGCATGAGTGTGATGTTATGATATCACTCATTATGCTCCTATGTCCAGAAATATAGTTTGTCTCTAAATATAATTTGGTTTGGTGAAATAATCGCCCCCGCCGCTAACGAGTTAATATCTAGCATTTTGAATTTTACTATCACATCTAATCAACCCTCAACATAATGAACGATTTTAGTGTATTTATTGAAATACCGGCTTTCTTGGATGCCATCTTCAATTTCTCAAAACGCTCAAGGGTTACCGAGTTTCGCCCGGCACAATCATTAAAAAAAACTTCCCAGGTTCAGCCATAGTTCTGCCAGAGTTATATTGTGGTGAATATATACTCAATCGGGGCTTCGCCTTCACTCATTTCCTTCCGAAATTTTCAACCAAAGGTATGATAGTGTCATTCTGGACATCATTTGGGTCCTTATGGGTCCAAAATGTATTATCAGGGCCAAAATGGTGTTCAGAATGACATAGTCTTTGAAAAATGTTTTTCCGTGTCAAGAAAAATACTATTTGGGGCGCCATCTTGGATTTACACCAAGTTTGATTCTGGCAATCTCATTTAAGATAGTGGGAATGGACACTGCATGCCTGAAAAGCATAAAATAGACACATTACAAACCATACCTGTCAAGATCAAAACGTCAGAAAATCACGAAAATATTTGCAATTTTGGATAAAATGGCCGTCGACAGCCATTTTTGGCAAGAAAATTCTGAAAATATTACGATAGAAGTTTGACCCCAAGTGGACTTCGGTGGCGCGTAGATATTAGAAATTTCAAAAAAGTGAAAAGTGAAACACCCTATCATACGTTTCGTTTCCTGACAGTCTATAATTCTAACTATTATAGCGAGAACCGCCAGGGCTTCTTCGAAGTCTTACATAAAGCATCTTTAACTAACATAAACATATTTGATTCATGATTGAATCCAGAATCCGAATTAACTAAGCTGGACAGACTGGTCAATTTAAATACTAGCTAATACATAATTAAGAAACGAACAGATGAACAAAGAATTATTTATTTCCCCTGTAAATTTCCTAGATATTTAATCGTTCGCGAGAACGGGCTTGAGTAGTAAAATAATGAAAATCCCACAAATACATCGCTCATAAAAAGTTCTCTGCACACCTTAAATGTTGGACATTGTCCTTTTAGATGGGGACATATAAAACAAATATTCTATCGTGACCTTTCAATCTTAGACTCTCGCCTTTTTTTTTTCTATTGTTTTGTATTTATAACTAACGCCTCGTTGGTCTGTCTTGGAACGCCTGATGTGAAAATCCTGTTCCAGCTTAAGCCCCCGTCAGACCGGAGTGGTGACCCTACTGCGCTCTGCGACCGAACGGCGGCCTGGAAATACACAAGGTCGTCGGCAAGCGTGAACACAACGCGGAAAAATGTCCCAAAATTACAAACTTAAAAAGTCGCGTTCTTACTGCGACCTATGCGTTTATATAGCATTCTCGCGGCGGGTTCGTCACAATCTCTCCGCGCCTATGGCGTTTCGATTGAGATCTATAAGCTTGGCAACGGCGGTCATCGCGAACCCGCGTCGCTCAACCACACGTCTTATCTGGACTACACGTGCGTTTCCACCACGTGATCACGGCGACTATGCAAGCTGGTTTGATTTTTTTTTTCGAAATTTCAAGATGACCTTTGAATCGTCCGTTTTCAAAGCAAGTCGTGCATGAAATGCATGGTCGCTATAAGCGAATAATCCAAGCTTGGTAACCGCACCATGGTCGTATTAAGAACTCCATACACGTTGTGGGAACCTCATAAAATCGCCATATGCTTTAGAAGTAGCCCCATGAGGTCGTGATGCAGTCGCGCAACAGTGGTGGAATCATCGTAACATCGCTATGACAACGCCATAAGGACTCAGAGCGCTTGGTAGGGTCCCATTTAACGCGTGAGGGTTGTGGTGAAGACGCCATGAAGGCACCGTTGCAAATGTTACAATTTTCGCAGCGCCTTTTCTACGTGTGTGCTGCGCGTGTGCTACGTTCATAGAGATGTTACCACGCTTATCGCGCGACCCTCACGACCCACCACGTTCTCTCGGTTTTCAATGTCATATGACAGGACCTTGGCGTTTTCTTTGAACATACTCAAAACAAACGCCGTGACTCAGCGATCATTGGCGACCATGGAGACCACAGAACGAACGATATCTCGCGTTTCCACAGCGCTCAGGGTGATTTTGGCACGCTCTGAAAACATTTTTTGTCGCCGTAGCAGCGCAATAAGGACTTTTGCGACCACATCACGTTCTCGCAGCTTTCCAGATCATATGCGCATGTTCAAAACAAACGTCGTGGCTCGGCGATCATTGGCGACCATGGAGACCACAGCACGATATCCAGTGTTTCCGCCGCGCTGTTGCCACGCTTATGGCGTTCTTAACTCGCTCTGAGACCATTTTTTGTCGCAGTAAGGACGCAACTCCGGTCTGACGGGGGTATTAACGACATCTGATAATATAATTGATAGTTGTTTGTTTCATGATACTTCGAGTGTGTGCCAACGTCTAATTCTGAAGTAATTTCCCGTATACCGCCTATAATTAACAGTAGAGATTTTCCTTTAAAGCGTATTCGATTAAATCTTTCAATAGTTGTTCATTATGCCTCATCTTTATCATTGCTTAGGGTTAAGTCGTTCGAGACTCTTATTATGTGATCTCCAGATAGTACAGCTTCAAATAGCCCTCGGGTTTTGTCTCCAAAGTTGACGATCTATTTTGGTCAGAAATATTACAATCTCTTTATAATAATGCCGATAAGTATCACCTAAGAAAGAAACAGTAATTTAGTTTCAGCCTAAGAAGAAAATAGTATGGTATAATAGCTTAGAAACAAGCTTTAAGTTTGTAGTTTTTAATTGTTTCCAATTGAGTCACGGAGAAATGAAATGGAGTTTAACATCCTACGTTTTGCCCCAACCGGGTAATTGCGTGATTCAGTGAGCTACGAGGAAATTTGTGTCTACCTTTCTGCAAATTCCGACAGTCAGGGGTTCATTTAAAGGTTTAATACGCCAGCGACTTTGCGGGTGAATTTTGGGGTTTTTTTTCATCCTATCCAACGAAACAGGACACGTGGAAACCCGAAAATACTATTTAGCGAAAAACACCATTTAATACCGAATATCGGAAACACCGTAAAAACGCTAAATACCGGAAAACACACTAAATATCGGAAACACCATAACGGTTAAGATTAGGGTTAGCCTTAGCAATAGATCACCAATAACTTTCATAAGAGCGTGTCCGTGAGAGCACCATTCAGGGGGTGACAAAGCTTGAATCAGGGATTTGGACCAAATTTATTCTGTTAGATGTGTTAGTACCTAGATACATCCCCACATCTGTGATTTCTTGTAATAGGCATCGGATATCTGAACAATAGCTCATTTCTATCTACTAACATCGAGGCAAAGAACGTATCTAACCTCCCTTTCTTTCTCCCCAATCGCCTGAATCACTATCTAAAGAACCCTTTTCATGTGTTTAATAAATATAACTAAGGAAAATGCCCATTACCACTCTGACGCAGAGGATATTTATAATCTGGGTAGGAGAAGGGTAAATAGGCCAGCCTGGGTTGTAATGACCTGCTAGTAATAGAGCTACTCATGAAGCCGGTTGAAAGACATTAAAATTGCATTAAAATAATATTACAGCTTAAGTGGTTTTTCGACAAAAATGGATATGACGGATTGCTTTTGTATGCAGCTAAAACCTTTTTAACTAATCATGATTTACGAGCGTCATGGAACACAGGCAATTTTCATTTTATACTCATTTGTTAGTGTGCATATCCGTTAAAGATCCATTAACCCCAATGGTAATTACATCATATAGCTGCAACACAAATAGGTACCTTTAACTATAAAAACTAATACAAAGTAATTATACCGATCCTATTAAGCACTCATCGCACTGCTCGTAATTAACGCAATAAGGGCCGCAAAAGTGCCGTTCTCCTCTTTCGGCGGCAGTACAGTGAATATGGCGCTGGTACACTCACCATGGGGTCCCGGATTCAATTCTGTAGGTTACCAAGAAAATTCCTCAGGATTTTCAGTTTGGTTCCGCATATCGGTTACTCAGGACGGGCGGAAGGTACTATGAATGTATGAAGTTTGGTGGATATTGCTATGTGACATATTATCAAACTGAATTGGGGACATAAGTTTTTGGGTATCTTTTCATTATTTAAAAGTAAAGACATCTTTTTTTCCTTTTGGAAAGCGTGCAATGAAAAGCTTATTAGATACCATATGTTTCTTTTACAAAATGATTTATTGGATAATGGTTAACCTATAGCTAGATAGGACAACCCAACTGTTTATTATTAGAAGGTCGTAACGGACGCATTGGCGTGCACGTAAAAGATCTCTTGCAGTTGGAATTCGATATAAGAGTCGGTCGTAGTGCCGCTGCCCGGGCAAAATTTACCTCATGGCGCCCTGTATGGCATACGCCCGTCTTCATTATCCCATGTTAAGAGCAGAATTGTAGGACGTTAAACCCCATTCATTTCATTTCTGCAACGGACGTCGTCTACCTAGATCACAAAAGTCACTAATAGATGACAGAATCAATTGCAAAGTATCTCAATGAATTGTTGCTTAATTCACCATGTTTACTCGACAATTACAAAAGGTCCAAGGTTCAACTATTGTTGTTTCAGTAAATATGATCAAACCAAACTTTGATAATATTCGTACAATCAAAACGTCAAGTTCCATTAAGCTTATACTTTGTAGTAACCAAAAACCAAATTGATGGAGTCAGTTTAATGAAGAAGTTAAGAGTAGTGACTTATTAACTTATTGATCTGTCACTCAAGATTGCTTTCAATCGTGAATAATAACATTCGATAGTGATTAGTTGAGAGTTTTTTCTTACAAGGTGAATGACACGAAAGGAGCAATCCCCGAAATAATGTGTAAACCTGAGGTTTCAAACATTATTAATCAAATACTGGAATGTATAGCTATGTCGTGTTTACCTTGTTTAAATGCTTTAATTCACAATAATGATGCGTTCACAAATGATGACAACTTGTTTATGAGTTTACGAAACACAAAATTATATTGAAGATTACCCCCCCCCTCCACACACACACACACACACAAACACCATCACACCTCCCCTTCTACACCCACACCCGAATGAAGTTACTAATAATATATGCTTCTTTGGGAATTCCTCGAAACAAACGAAGTAACTTTACGTCCAGATTATACCGAGCACTGATTAGGAGGATATTTTTTTCTGAACTGGTGAAAATCCGGTTAGCATATATTGGGATCTTGGGTGGAATGTCCCATTAAGATGCCAAGGCGATAAATCATGACTGATTTCTCTCCGGAGAGTTATTGTGATTTTAGATAGCCTTATAAATTTATTGGGCTGACATTAGAGACGATAGATCATGACTGGGTTACGATTTGATACGGCAAGGCAAACCAGCTACATTTTGTGTAGCAAGAATTAAAGAAATATCAAAGACCATTAGCCTATTTTTCAACCTTATGTACACTAGCATCCTCAAATACTGCAGCAAAGGAACGAACAACTAGTTCGAGGTGATATTTCCAGGGCCCATTATTGCAAAATGAAGTTTTCTTCTTTGGACATCCATGAAACAGTGTTGCGCCATCAATCATTAATAGCGAATTGCCAGCTTTTAATACTGCTCCAAATTGAAAATTAAAAAAAAAAAACACTATTAATTTTCTTATAGAAAAAAACAGGTTATTTAAAAGCAAACACACAAACAAACACAAGTTATTCTGAACATTTATCATGTTCCTGTCTTCCTATGTCTTAATACTAATACACTGGCATTAGCGTCATTTCAAGTAATTATAAATGGATATGTTCTAGCATATCGGTTAAGCAGACAAGCTACGTAAGCTGTTTTTAGCATGTTGCATATAATTGAAAATAAACTATTGGAGGCAGCATGTTTGTCATACCATAAAAAAGTCAGCATTAATTGTTCCTTTTATGTCCAATTCGAGACATAAATCTAAACAAGATATTTCAAATGTCGAATATGTTCACTTTTCATAAAACCATCATATTTTAAAACCGTGTGAAAGATACATACATTCGTATTGATTTTTTTGTAAGCAAAGAGCTGTATAGTCAGGACAGTCGATCATTTAATATGTAATGGTTAAATAAACTGTGATTCGTGAAATGTCATGATTTCAAAAAAGTAATTAAATGGTAAAATCCTTGTAAACGAGCAGGACTTTCCACTTCAATAACCGATTTCTTCGAATAGATCGATTTTTGTCAAATCAAACATCTAATGGCCAAAATAAATCAAAGGGAATATTTAAATAGGTCTATAAAATATAGGTCCTGATCCTAATTAGGGTATAATAAAATTCTATTACAGCTTGATGAAATAGTGCATGGTGTGTTAACTTATCTTTCTCTACATCAACCCCAATCACCAAACGTTCATTAAATTAACAGGATTTTGACTATTTTAAAGGTATCTGTATTAGTGAAACTATAGGGACAATATTCAAAACAATTCCTGTAATCATTAGAATTACAGAGTCTTGTTTAAATGTTGTGACTCAGTGCTCTATATATATTGAAGTAGAAGAAGTACCAATACGTTCTAGGTTTACAGCAGATAAACACATAACAAAGTTAAAAACACGTCCAGTTATTAAAAAAACAAAATCAACCACTTTTCTTCTGGCCTTATAAAACTGGTAATTTACTGTTACGGGCAATCTGGGGTGTTAAACCTGATTCTGTAAACGTTGAATAATTAAAAGCTCACAATATCAGTATCACGATCTGGATACCCCAAAGGCGTCTATAGAAAATGTCCTTCAAAAACTCCTCATCTTAAGACAAATTATTAGTGAGCTGTTAGTCGTCTGTAGTGCAGTTGCGCTGTGGCTGCGGAGATTCCATTATTCGAAGTATTATTTGGAACGTGTTTAAACAATACTACCAGACGCTATATATTCTCCCTTAATTGATCTTGGTTGGTTGTTGACTATTCATTGAGTTGTAAGTATCTTTTGAGTCATCGGGATTATGTTTATCAGCTCCTTGAAATATCTGTCCGTGAAATTACATCTACGCCTCTAGTTATCCCCGATCTGGACGTTTTGGGTGTCATATGCGAACGTGTTTCTTTATTTATTTACCTCTTCTGGGTTATAAGATTGGCCATTTGCCACACAAAATGACGATAGGTCTGGTACCGTGATCTTTAACGGCCCAACGTCTTACTGCCCCTCCCCCCATTATCACCACACTAGCCACCTCCGACTTCTGCCAGGCGCGGATCCAGGAGGTGGGGGCAGGGGGCCGTGCCCCCCCCCCCCTCAGCCCCAGTGACATAGTTGATTTTCATTTTCGTTTGCTTTGTTACTGTTGTAGTTCACATATCTGCTCTTTAATAGATGATATAAACATGATTTTCGCATTGTCTCCGCCCAAACAATCCAAGATTGCAACATATTACCCTTTGCTCCAATGTGTGCCCACCCCCACCCCCGACAAAATCCTGGATTCTGGCCTGATTGCCATGTTAACCGTGTTCAGATTATTTGCAGGATAGTTTTTGTGGGTATGTTAACTATTAAACTTATTTTTTCGTGCACGCGCAGTAAGATTCCAATCAGCAGTTCGTTAATCTTTAATAAAAACATTCAAGAAAAATACTTGCATCCATATTTAGAATGACACGTAATTTAACGTGATCAATCTCATTTTCTCTCCTTTTACAATATTACCTTATATTTATTCCCATTAACCGACTAGATAAATCATGGCAGCTATTACATGATCTATTTACCAACCACAGGCACTTGAAGGGATTAAAATGAATTAAAATAAAACTTCTTACCACTGCTTAATACAAGAAGGTAAGTCACTACGCCATCTTTGTTTTGAATGATTTACCATGAATCGTCTGATATCATCTCACAATACTCACTAGTTCTAACACTTCATGTCATTTTTATTGCTAACGAGACTTTATTTGATTATTATTCACCTTCCGATGTAATTAAATTGGTCATTTAACACTGTTATTGATAACAAATCAAACTTGAACCGCTATCATTTATCGACAATCAACTTCCCGAGACCGGAAGTAATCCGAAAATAGGCCAAAAGAAGTCTGTATCACCCAGTTGCTTTATAAACCTATCATTACTCTATATGTGCATAGGAAACAGGTTGATCAAGTCTCGCTCAACAGCGGCCTCGCTTCGTAGGCTTTATCACGTGATAGAACTTGAGAAGCGAGGCCGCTGGGAACTGGGTGATACAGACTTCTTTTGACCTATTTTCGGATTACGTCCGGTCTCGGGAAGTTGATTGTCGATAAATGATAGCGGTTCAAGTTTGATTTGTTATCAATAACAGTGTTAAATGACCAATTTAATTACATCGGAAGGTGAATAATAATCAAATAAAGTCACGTTAGCAATAAAAATGACATGAAGTGTTAGAACTAGTGAGTATTGTGAGATGATATCAGACGATTCATGGTAAATCAGTCAAAACAAAGATAGCGTCTGAAATACCTTCTTGTATTAAGCAGTGGTAAGAAGTTTTATTTTAATTTATTTTAATCCCTTCAAGTGCCTGTGTTACCAACTTGTAATATGTCAAACAACAAGAACACATATGGATGAAGTATTTGATAAATAAAGATCGTCCTATTGCATAGTCGCGGGGCTAAATAATATGGTCATTTTCGTAATAGTATTTAGTATTTCATTGATACCAGAATAAACTATAACTATCGTTTATAATGTAAGTACAAATTTAATCAAAAATAGTTGATATACGGCGAAATCGTATTTCTTTTGGCCGCGTTCGCCGTATTGCGATTTGTAATAGTAAGACAGTAGTAATATGTTAAGTTTATAAAAGATAGTCACGCACAGGATGAAAATGTCCTCGCCCAAAGGTGGGTCTCGAAAAGAAGATAGCAGGAAAACTTTGCCGATTACGACATTTCGTAACAATTCTACAGGTCTTCAACAAATTGGATCTATATCGTCTTCACAAGATTTTCCGTACACTTAATACTCTGGGATAGCAAGTCCTACGGTTCATGCTCTCCGCCCAATGCTTCACCTAAAATTTAACCTCTTTTGCTTGCATGAGTTTTTTTTCCCAGAAAACTTCCGAAATAAAATACTTAAAAATTTGACGGGAATCGGAAGATTTTCGGAAAAAGCGATATTGCGTATTTCTGAAGACTTGCTATTTGCACAATAGCAATAACACCTAAGTTTAAGACTTGTGGTTTAAGTTAAGTAATTAGAGTAACCCCCAATTTAAAAAAAGAGAATGGCGATTCGGGGAATTCAGAGAACTCTATGCATAAATCTTATCGAAAACAGTTGATTGGTCGTCTAATCAACGCCACATGTGTGTAGCTGTTGGTGGCGTGACCAACTGGATAAAATAAAATAAATAACATATTGACGTCATATATTTATAATTGGATTGAGATACTATGGCACACAATTAAAAAGTTTTCTGTGTTAATGATCAATATTACCATTACATTTATTTACTTTTGAAAAAATCAAATTATTTCAGACCGACAGGCGTGATTATCAAGAATCAGGGGACGTATTGACACAAGGAAATATTCCTTTTTTTATCTGGACTGTTTACCTTACCGTTAGTTTGTTATTCATTTTGAGAGAAACCTGTATCAGTACAGACCAGGGACTGTACAGCGGAGTGGATGCTTAGGATTAGCCCCGATCCATTCACTAGATCAGATATGTGATTATATTTGTTTCTTATTGTTTGAAAATTGTCTATGTTCTGTCCTCTACGTGGGTTTTTCTCGTGTAATTGTTTGTGCGGAGTACGGTCACCCTGTACTTACTATTTTTTTTTTACCTGGATTCATTTTCCGTACCTTTTATTTTCTGTTTGAATTGCACCTGTAATGTAAGATAAAGATAAATCGGAACTATAAAAGCGAAAATTGATCAAGATTTAATCAGAATTAGATAATATTACAACAAAGACAAACGAAATGTTGCATTCATCAGTTTAAGAGATAATAAAACAGAGGCAAACCAGTGTTATAGCTCCTCTTCACTTTTATGTTGCTATGAAAATGACTCTGTGTGGATTGACGACATTTTAGTCTCGGTAATCCAGAACGTCATAGTCTTCAACGTACGGAGGGTCTGGGAACGTTGTATGTATTTGACGAAAAGTTCCATTGCCCATAGTTATTTTATGCGGTTGACTACCCAGTATCGTGACGAAGAATTGGGATTTAAAAAACCCCATAGATATGGCCCACGAAGAGGGAAAATTTACAATAAAAAAGAGTGTTAGATAGTGTACTGGCAATGCAATCAAATGGATTTTCTGAAATAGCATGCCTAAATTAATTTCATGTGCATCGACATCTTGTATTAGGACTACCTACACCCTTAGACTTAGTGTCAATGTAAAAGACTGATAAATTATGGATATACAACATAGAAATGTGAATATTAATGGATTTTAACCTATTTTTCCGTGAATGACTGTACATTTATATTAGGGTGTGGATATTCATTCATTAAATTAACGTATTCTTACTTCATACGCCATGGTGTAATCTTCGTTTATAAATGAAATTGGGTTGAACGTCATACTTTTCTGTGCCGAAAAAGGTGCCCTCTGAAGAAGTGAGATTTTGTGTGGATTACAGGCGTCTTAACTGTGCCATTGCACGTCCCATTGCCGAATTTAAACGAAATCTTTGATACAATAGCGGAATCAAAGGCAGAGGTATTTATTACAATGGATCATAGATCTACCTTTAGGCAAATTCCACTACACAAAGATACTGCACATAAAAGTGCATTCGTTTTCCATGAAGGAGTTTTTGAATTCAAAAGACTTCCATCTGGCATGATGAACAGTCCATGAACATTTAGTTTGTTATAAACAACTTGTTAACAGGACTTTCTTGGAATATTTGCCTTGTTTATGTCGATGATATTTGCTCTTTTGCAAAAGATTTTGATTCACATTTCTAGATTACGTTTTGCTGTTGAAAAAATCAAATACCTTGGTCATGTAATTAGCAGCAAAGAAAAATTAAAACAGAATTTAAAAAAAAAAGAAAAGTAAATAATATATTACACAATCCTTGCCAGATTCCCGACCTTCACTGCCTTGGAAAACCCGAGAGAACTGATTAATGATTCAGTGCCTTACTTAGTGCTGGATTATCCATTAACCAAACATAAGCACGTGCTTAGGACACCATGGTAGTGATGCACCACAGAATGTCCGCTTTGTTTTATGCCCAATTTAAAAATTAATTAAGCACTTTCAATTAGTTTTTCATTGTTTTGTCTCTTCATACTGTTATCTGCATTTTCGCAATTAATAATGACATGTATAAAATCCCAGAATGGCAGTTGTTATTAGTTTATTATTGTTTATACTTTGTGGGCACCAAAATCTTTCAAGTGCTTAGTACTTCTTTGCGTCTTTGCCTTTCCTTACTCACTGAATCACCGTGACTCCCTTGTCCGTTTAGAAGAATGACTTGGTAGAATTCTTAACTAAAATGGGTTTGTTATTTTTTATTGCAGTTGAAAGTGCAGTCACTTGGTAAAATATAATAATGGATCCCGATAAAGAAGAGACAGTCCTTGAGAACGGAAGTTGGCATAATTATAGTTATGTGGAGGAGCCGACAGTGAGTGACTATTACCAGACGCTTATGGATACGGCGACAATGATACAAAAGTATTACCTCTGGGTCATCTTTTTCGTGGGATTTCCAGGAAATCTGGCAAGTCTTGCTACTATTATTAGAATGAAACCAGTGACGTCACTGACGTGTTACGTGGCCTTGCTAGCCATCGTGGATAATACTACGCTAGTAATAAAACTTACCCATTTACTTCTCCAAGATTACAATCTAAAGATCATGTCGAATTTTGAGTGCAAACTTTTAACGTTTTTAGGAAATGTCTTTCTAAATTATGCCAGTTGGATTATCGTCGCTATGTCGATCGAACGTTTTGTTGCAGTGTGGTTCCCGCTTAAACTTGGAATTAACTGGACAATAAAAAGGTCGTTCCTTTCCATGGGAATACTCTTTTTGTTCCTTTCTGGAGTTTACATCCACTTGCTGTGGACGATTACGTCATATTATGGCAGTTGTGAGATCGATGAAGCTTACCATAATTATTTCATCACCAAAATTTGGTACTGGATCAGCGCTTGTCTCTACGCCATTTTTCCTTGTTGCATACTCTTCGTGTTCAACTTCTTGATCATAATTGGTATTCGGAAATCAGCGGATGAACACAAGACTTTAACACTGTCACCATCAACCGCGACTCCGCACAGAGATGTAACAATTATGTTAATTGTGGTGTCGGTGGTCTTTTTGATCCTGACTGCTCCTATTTGCGTATTTCTGCTTCTCGGGCAAACATGGCTTCCTCACAGGTATAGCGATGAGTTCGCCCAGAAGGTCCTATGTCAACAAATCGCGTATGTTCTCTGTGACACCAATCATGCCGTGAATGTATTTTTGTATTTCCTCAGTGCTCGGAGATTTCGTCGCCATTTTAATGAAATATACAAGTGTAGTCCTTCGTCTTCTCCTGATACGGTGCTGCTCAGAAATAGGACATACAGATACACCAATAAACTGCAGTGCCCTAGCTCACATATCGACGAGGACACAGAGTCAGTTTCAGCACTACGCCATCAGTCTTCTCATTAAATGGCAAGCCTTGAAAAACACAGGAAGAGACCCTTTGTTAATATAACACTATATTCATTTTATATCGCTACCATGATTTATTGTATATACCATTTGTTCAACAATAAAAAAAAAAACAAAAAAAAACAATTGTTTTACAAGATTTTGATCTTTTGTAGAAGAATTGTTTTTGGCAGCGTCAAATGTGGATAAAAGGGACGTTTTAGTCAACATACCCATTGATTTTTATGTCAGTCATCTTTCCCCGACGTATGAGGTTCACCATTGACATTGTGAGATAACCAACCAAGAACACTCGGCATGCCGAAATCTAGACTCGGCTGTATGACGAATTCCGCCATATTGGAACTACTTTATAGGTCCCGGATGAAACATGGTTGCGCCCATATCGAACACAAATTAGCGACCTATTCGGCTAGCGAACTATTCGACCGATCCAGCTGGCAACTTGTGAGAGAGAGAGAAATGGGGTTTAACGTCCACTCAACACAAACTAGGTCATTTTGGGACTAACATACGGTTTAATTTTATTTCAATAATTCGCTTGCGCGTAGGGGTGTTTTGCAATGGGAGGAAACCGGGGTGCCCGGAGGAAACCCACGAGGTTGAGAAGGCGCCCCTATCCCCATGCAACATACGCTCACAGAGGGCCCGAAACCACAGCCGCAAGCCAGAGGTGACCGGCCAGCTAGAGGTCGAAGCGCGGCACTCTAGACCACTAGGCCACCCCAACCCCCAGCTGGCAACTTGTTCGTTGGCAACCTATTCAGAATAAAGACAACTCATCTATTTTTATCAACAAATAAAATCCAAAGTTACGTCTATCAAACGAAGGTAGAATATATCCCTTTAGCTCAGAATAGAAGTGTAATTTCGCCATTTATATTCTAAAAGGTAATTGAATAAGTTTTCTAAATATTATTAGTAACACTTGGCACAATCATATCAAATGGGTGCTCTCTCATCCTAAACGTCGCCATTTTTTCAATATTTTAAAGTGAAAGAACGGTAATATTCCGAGTCAAAATTCAGACCATCGTACAGAATTCTGATCATCCAGCTATATACAATCGGAAAGGTAATTTTGGGCGACTGTTGTCTTTATTCTGAATAGGTTTCCAACGAACAGGTTACCAGCTGGATCGGTCGAATAGGTCGTTAGCCGAATAGGTCGCCAATTTGTGTTTGGTTGCGCCCACGGTGTAAGTTTTCTTGTGAAAGTAAACCGGTAGCCGCATCGCAAATGTATGAGCGTAGGTACATATCACATACTGTCATACAGCCGAGATTATATGTAGATTCTGGAACCGGAATCTGTTGAGGATTGCCGAGTGCAATCAAGAATTATCATACATGTACTAGTACATAACTACGTTATGTTTGTTCTCAGTATTGACCACAACCGACCGAAAATATAAATTCAACCACTTTACTTCGACTGTACACCAAAACGTCCACAAAAATCGAGAAAATGGTAGACACTTAAAGGGTGTATTTCTGGATATTAAATCATATAAAATTAACTCCCGATCAACCAGTCTTAGCTTGCTTGAGCTAGACCGTTTAACTTCAAGGAACTAAATCTCTATTCTTTGGCACATAGGAATGGACACAAATGGGGCTTAATGCATATAACAATGTAATATAAATGTATATAAACTGATTTACATTCAATTGTTTTTGTTTTAACTGTACTTTATAATCAGTTATGTTCGGCGAAATAAGTGAAGAGTCCAAACTGAATGGCAATATTTGGTCTCTGGTTACATCGGTAATATTCTCCCGCGGGGCATGTTTAGCCTCATTCATTGAATCGCTTCATTACAAATGGCACTCGAAAGCATTCGTGTGCCAATTTTAAAATTTGAATTTCGTCTTAAATATTGGATATCAGAAGTCCATCTTTTTATGGTAATATAACAACATCAATGTTGTTTTAAATTGACCAATTAGTCCTGTTTGTAATGTCCAAGACTGTGGATAATGTTGAGTTAAAGACTTGCTTCCTTTGCTAGTACCCATATTTCATTTAGAATGATAATCCTGTTGATATACGTTGCTTTAAACTCACGTAGAAGAAGTTGAGATTAACATTATATCAGAGTGTTAGCACGGTGTGTTGTGGCTAGCCTAGAGGTCTGGTTTTCGATTCCTGCATTAGCTGAGAAAGTTCATCCTGATTTTCCGGCGTGGTTTTTCCCTTGTCAGTGATGCCAGACGGAGTGCCTGACAAGGACATTTATCTAGTATTTCGGATGAGACGAAAAACCAAGGTCCCGTTAACACGTTGACGTGCACGCAGTTTGAATTCGATTTAAGAGTATGCCGTAGTGCCGCTGCCCCGGCAAAATTTAACTCCTAGCACACTGTATGGCGCAAGCCCGTCTTTATTTTCCCGGTCAGGACAGCAGAACAGTAGGACGTTAAACCCCATTTCATTTCATTGATAAAGTACTGGGTGTGGTCGCGTGATCAGACATTAAAGTACTCTGGTTTCTCCTCCTAAGATCTTGGCGCACGCGAATTATTTAAATAAAATGTAACTATAGTGGGCCACCCTCTATTTCTCTCGATTTATTATCAATGTAAAATATATCCCAGTGCATCTGTCCCCAAATCAATAATGTATCGGATGTATACGTGCGTATCGTTCATTTTAATATCGAATGAGGGGGAGAAATGGGGTTTAACGTCCACTCGACACAAACTACGTCATTTGAGGACCTGGAGAAAACCGACGAGGTTGGACAGACGGCCCTACATCTTGTCACGTACAACCGGGGAGTCGAAACCAGGCCATTTGACTCGATGACAGACATTATGATACAGCGCGGACGGGTTAACCACCCGACCATCCAACCCCTCAGTATTGAAAGATGTTGGTCAAAATTATTTAATGTAGCGTCGCTGTAAAAAATGTCAACGGTATTTCCCTTTAATCAATTATGAATAGAAAGAGCCAACGATAATTTATTTTTATTAGGTACGTTATTCATTCAATTTTTTAAAAAAATTTTAAAAGCTTTTCTGCGTAGAATATATTAGTATATACACGAATATTCTCTTTTAATTAATTGAATTATCGTGTACATGTATAATTCTTAGGCTTGCATTTTTTTTAGCTGGAATATAAATATTAGATAAAATATGGAAACTGTAGATCTAATATTCGCTTCAATTACGTTTTAAATTATTGTATATTATTTTGTATATATATGTATTTTATGAATATATGTAAACTGTTTAGTATGTGAATAAAGTATTGTATTAATGTAACTTTATTAATTTATACAAGCTAGCAAACTATAAAAAGAAGTAAAAATATTTATTCACAAAAATATCTATTTTTTTTATGGTAAAACAGCCGTTTTATTTGATAACATCAAAACAACTAATTGGTTGTTCGTGTATACAGTTCACATAAATTTTGTCTAAATGCGGCACTTTAAAAAGAAGGTGAAGGCCATTCTCCGTCACAACCAATCGTAATACATACGAGAATCTCCGTATTGTTCCAATTTAATGAAGGGGCAACTCGTAAAAATATCTAAGATGGGCATTTTACAATGATAGACACTGTACAAGCAACGTAGAATTTTCACAGAAGGTTTCTATGCATGGTTACCATTTGAAATAATTTTCAATATGCCTGTTCTAGAAACACATATAGATACACTATACATAAATTACAATCTCTAATATAGATATTTCGAAATACTGTAATGATTTGTAGCACTTCATGCACGTCATACATAGTCGAAAGCACTTATTCGGGAAATCTGATAGAGGATTATTAATCTACATAGAGGGTTCTTAACAATCTCCAAACTTGAACAAAATTGTCAGCCTAGAAGATATAAAAGCAGCAGGCCTAGTTCACCAACATCGAACTATATTAAGAATAGTAGTTTCAAAACTTGCGAATGGGTACCCAAATTCAAAATATCTAAATTATTAATTAAGATTAATTAAGTTATCCAGACCATAATCAACTCTCGATGTCATCGCTAGCCTGCCATATTCACTGGATTAGGATCCGATTTGCTGCACAACATTTATTCATGATTTAATCATGAACTGGATAATCGAGACTATGTTTTTGTTATCGTACCGGCTTTATAAATGATGACCGAGGCTAGGCCGAAAATTCAATTACTAAATTCTCAATTCAGAGTGGATCAGTTTGACTGAAATTTTCAGCAAATTCTGTTTACATTATTTAGTTTTTAACCAGAGATCCGGATTTATCAGAGATCGGGTGTGACAGAGTCCACTGTATTATAGTAAGAGCTGCCAGCTTTTTATAATCTCCTATAATGTATCTTTAATGTAGAAGAATATTTACCCTTTTATTCTGGTGTGCGGAGACCTTTGATTATCGCTCCGATCTTAACATAAAAAAGTTCGAGGTCTGGTGTTACGCATCTAGAATAGTTACCATATTTAGTTCAATTATTCATTCACATGACTAGACATTTCTCATTGGGACAATTTGAATACTAATCACAATAACTAATCGATACGATTATAAGAATACATTTTAATTCATAACACCCGAGTTTAATAATTGCATTGACTCAAATTAAGAAGCGTCTTTCATAAATTTTGAATGGGAATCAACAATTACCTTTCCAATTGAGTTCTTAATTGTTAAATATGCTGAGATAACTCTGTAAAATGAAGACTAAAAACTATATTGCATTTAATTACTTCCTTGTAGAAATCGTTTGGTACTGGCAAAAATCGATTAAAGCTCAAAAGCTGCTGATACATAGCGGGAGTTATGGGAAAGGGTCAGTGTGGTGGTACAAAGCAACAAATATCATCTACATGTACATTGATTTTGGACAACTTAGGTTGTCTGTATCCTGATAAATAGTCGTGATTTGCATTCAGGGACCTTGACTGCCCCACCCCCAACCACAATCTCCGGTCCTTAAGTAAACATACATTGTACAAGAGCTAAGTCTGCCTATTGCAGGTCTTTCTTTAGGCCTGAAATGTTGTCTAAATTATTAATTAGACAATAATTAACGTATCCAGACCATAATCAGCTCTTTATCTAATCTCCCATAATCTATCTTTAATACAATCATGGGTCACAATTTTCGTCCGCTTTCGATGAACCCTAATACGTATGTTTATATCAAAAGATCTCAGTTCCTTTCGATATTCACGGATATCGAATAGTAGCTACCTGGATTATGACCCCGGATCGTTCGAAAAAATCATGTTTAAATATATTAGCGGTACACCTTTAGAAGTCATAAGTTATATTTGATTTTGATGAAACTTTTAATGTGTATTTATAACCCAAACACCCCGGTTGCTTTCGATATTCACGCATATCGAACCGTAACTTCTTGGATTATGGCCCCTAAACTGTACGAAAATCTCTTACTGTTTTTTAGTTTATGGAACCTCTAAGCGTCATAATTTTCATCTGACGTTTTTTAAAAAAATGCGTGATGGTCGAGTTTAAATCTCGTGAAACGGCATGACAGAATGTCTGCTACTTGTGGACCTTTTAAAAGTCACAGTTTTTATTCAACCTTGATGAAACTTAAAATATAGGTATATTTCCAAAAGATCTCGGTTCCTTTTGATATTCATGCATATCGAACCGTAATTTGATTATGGCCGCTTACTGTACAAAAACATCGCCCTTTTGTTTAACATGTTTTCTGTCAATCTCTTGCAGAATGTAGGAGTATCTTGACCGAAAAACGCTAGTTTCCTCTAGGTGCCAGGGAATCAGCTCCTTTAATACAGGATCATTTATTACACATGGGATCATGTCTGGCCAAACTCTGGGGAATCCATGTGTGAATGTAATTGTATGTAAGATCTCTCCAACAAGTGTGAGTAATCTTGGAACTAACCTGTAGAAACTTAATCATACTGTGACGTGTGCCTACCACCACACACACACACACAACCCCAGACGAGACTGGAAACCTCCAGAACAAAACATTAGTCATTGTGGCACACTGGCCTCATTATAAAAGCTCAGACAACATTAGTTCGTCAGCAACAGTATCATTTCCGTTAAACTATAATGAAGTTCCGGGTGTGCTGCTCAGTGTCAAGGATTTTACCCCAGCGGTGACGAGATTTGTTTTATTACTGATAATATCAATATGTGACAAACGTCTTCTATTTATTAAAATATACGTTGTCAAGAAACAAAGCGTATGCCTACGCCTAGAGCAGTCTGCTAAAAAGCTGCATGATAAGATGTTCATTTACTTCTCTTCATTTCTTTTTTTTTTTTTTTTTTCTCAAATTTCATTAAAAGATACGTGACTAAAGGACAACAAAACATACGCCTAAAGCAGCCAGTTATCCGTCACAATACTAATCAAAACAAAGAATACAAACTGAAAGTATATCAGATGGTGATGACTTTAAGCTTTCACAAGATTCTATAAAGTCAGCAACGATCATAAATATTGACCTTCTTCATTTCACTAAACTTAACAATGTAGATCATTCACAAGATTTCACTAAATCATTGAATTATAAAAGGCACTATTGTAAACAACGGGAAACGTAATATAACGAATAACAGACACGGTAGCCTAGCGTGAATTGACGGCCACACAATTTATTAACTGTAATGAAACATAAACTGAAAGAGTTAAATCTGCCTATTGCCACAGGTACTTGGGACAGGAACGCCCTTATTAGACTATGGCACACCTAACAACTATGTGATTTTTCAAATTTTTTGAGTTTCTGGGGTTTTTTTAACAATTTTAAAATTTTTAATCTTATTTTATCCATATTTGATGCTAAAGGATATAATAATTACTATCAAACTTGTAATTCATATTTTAAAAAAATACGTTCTGATGTATTTATTCTCTTTTATAAATACATCGGAAGGTATTTTTTTAAAAATATGAATTACATGTTTGATAGTAAATATTATATCATTTAGCATCAAATATGGATAAAATAAGATTAAAAATTTTAAAATTGCTCAGAAAAAAACTGAAACTCAAAAATTTTGAAAAGTCACATAGACTATTATTTATAGGTCTGGTGTGCCGTGTGCCATAGTAAAAAGGGAGTTCCTGTCCCCATGTACCTGTGCCTATTGCAGGTATTTCTTAAGGAATTTTGAATGAGAGGGGAGGGCCAGGAAAATTGTCCGTCATTTCCTTGCATCAGTGGTCATTCCGATAGCTATTTGGCTGATATTTTCGTCTAAGTAAACGTTCGGAACGGACATATTTGGGTCTGAGAAAAGGCACTTTCAGCTGTAAAAAGCGCACCTTGCGCCCCACCCCCCCCCTCCCTGGATCCGCTTCTGCAGACCTCAATCAACTCTCGCGCCTGCTGCGATATTTACTGGATTAGGATCCGATTTGCTGCTCAACTTTCATTTATGATTTAATCATGAAATGGATAATCGTACCGTCAAATCTCGTTTCAGAGTTGATTAATTTTTGAGTTATTTTCTCCATGAATAAGTGCACGGAAAACACGTTTGCGGCAGTTTAATTTTCAAAATTTTCCGGCACTCAGTAACTTGGGCATTATATTGGCGCCCCACCACTCTGTTGCAACCCCACTTTAAAATCCTACATACGGCTCTGATGTGGAGGCCACCTCGCTAAAACACATTGGTTTGAAAAAGGTTCGTATTAGGCCAAAAGGAAAAAAAAGTCTCGCTTCCAGTTTCATTTTTATGATCGAATACAGTCTGTCAACCTAATAGTGAGCGATCTTTATAATGTTCTATACACAGGACCAGACTAGGCCCGGATTCCTAGACGATGACGATAGTTTTAAACGGATGTCTAGGCTAGCCTTCGATGTTGACTAGATTAGATTCCTATATTATGCTGCTTATCGGCGATTGATAATTAAATTTAAAACATGGATAATCGAGACTATATTGTTTTTATCAATGATTTTAGCAATGATGATCGAGGCTAGGCGAAAATTTCACCCGCTTCGTTCTCGACTCATAGTAGATCAATTTGACTGAAATTTTCAGCAAATTGCCTTTTAGCTAGTGTTTATTACTATTATGGTGAGAACTGACAACTCTTTATCTTTTCTCCCATAATGCATCTTTAATTACCGCAAATGCGTTTTTCTGCTATTTTCCCGTGAGTTAAGCAACTCCAAGGTAACCAATGGTTTTGTAACCTAAATCCGACTAAGCCGACCTTAATTCAACCATCCAATCAGACTGTTGCAGCTACATTCACAAATAATAATCGATACCCGAAAAATGTCGCAAAAAGTATAGAGTGGCTCCAGACTAAATGTTTTAATCCAAAGTCAATTCAGTACATATACGTGGTCAATCTGTTTCACCGAGAATTACTTACGAATTATCTCTGTAACAGATGACTGTTCACAACATGTGCGTTGGCTGCATGCGGCGGTAGTCATTGGCTCAACGGCTCGTGCCATGTTTACTTAATACCTAACTGCTTCGGGCAAAATGATGCATTTTACTCATTTTAATACCCATTTAAACTAAATAGGAAATATTTTTTAACTACAAATACTTCAAACGTCTTTATTTATTTATTTAAAAATTCTCAAACATTTTTTTGAGGTAGAAGTATTTGTAGTTAAAAAATATATATTTCTATGGTTCATCCAGATTTTCTGGCGTGTTTACCTCTTGTCAGTGATGCGTGACGGAGGGCCTGACAATGGCAGCTGTTCAGGTTCGGATGAAAAACCTCGCACTCATTGGCCAGCACGTAAAAGATCCTCCATAGCACACTGCCGTGTCCGTCTTCATTCGCCTAGTTTAAACCCATTTCATTTCATTCATTTTCATTTGTCACAGTTGTGTAAATACTACTGCTGCCGTCCACACTAACCGTAACCCACATTCCTCGACGCCAATTACGAGCCCTAACACTGTTCACATCGCGTCAACTTGACGAAATCTGCAGGTGGCCTTAATATATAGACTTGAACCTGACCATATCTGACGTCGAGGAGTATTAATAGTCCTTGGATCTGACCCAGTGTTACTATAATGACGTCTGGATGGGATCTCGCCGATCTCTCTCATTCCGGCTGGAAATTCGCGACTATACATTATAAAGACTTATCTTTCCCTGGTGGTAGGAGGCGTATCGGATGTTGTCACGTGATAAAAATTGAAAACATAAAAATATAAAATTATTCGCGGGACGTTGAGATTACTTGTTAACGTTTACAATATTTACAACATGGCACAGTTTTGTTTTCCTATGCTTCGAATTGAAGAAATTACATGTTTCTTTCATGAGATCAATGTTGACATTTGTGACACCGACTTTCGAAAGCCTGACCCCTTCAAATGGAGGCAGATTTACGGAATAATATTAGAGTTGTTGACAAATATCCCTCCCGATCAAGTTTACCAGAATAGTCAGCAAATACTTTTGGTAAAATCAAATGATGTTTACGAATATCCAGAGCTCCACAATGAATCGTTACCTCTTATGACTGTAACACTATCCCTAAAAAGAGTGATGAGCACCTGTGGAATTAAAGATTTCACAGTTCAAGACATCATCGAGCCAACGCTGAAACGTCTTATTAAAATTTGCAGTGCAGCTATCAATTTATATAAGTTTAGGACAAGTAGAATAACTATTTTCCATCAACTCAAAGAGGAAAATGAAAAGTTTCGTGACCTCTATGATGACGTAAGACAGAAAATTAATAAACATAAATCCATTAGAGCAGCAGAAGAACCAGAAATTGCCCAACTTCAACATGAAATTGAAGTGTTTACAACGGAAATGACAGGTCATCATAAACAACAATCAGTTAACCAAAAAAATATTCAAGAAATAAAAACTGATTTGTCACGTAAAAGAGCAGCCAAGGACAAACTGAAAGTTGATATCATCAATAAAGAGAAGCAAATTGATATTATTTCCCAGAAAATTGTCCAGTCACCTGAGAAAGCCAAGAATGAGCTAGCCAGAAATCAAGAAAGAGTGACGACCCTTAATGAAGATATAGCTGAATCTAGAGACAGACGTACAGAATGGGCTAGACAAGCAGAAAAATTCAAACAGCGAGAGGCTGTGGCCGATAAACTATTGAAACTTTTACAATCCATCAAACAAGAAAAAGACCAAGAAAAAACTTTAAGCAAGGATATCCTCCAAAATACAGAAGTTTACCAAGAGATTCAGAGTATACTAGAAGAATTAGCAACTAAGAGATATCAGCTCGAAGCCAGGTTAACATCCAAACAAGAAGCTGCTTCCAAGTTTGATCTTCAGTTTAAAGCTAAGAAAAGAGCATCCCATGAACAGCTTGAGCAAGTCATAAATCAAAAGATGATATACAAGAAGAAAAATAATTTGGAAGCAGAACAAACAGAGAGTACGCTGAAGCAAAAACAGAAGGTATTAGAAGAATTAAGGAACAAGGAGCAGCAGGTTGAAGAGAGAGTTGAAAATATTTCTTCCCTGTACATTGAACTGGTTCAGAAATTTGAAGAATCACATGAACAATTTAAAGGCCAATGGGCACATTTTCTTCAGTGTTTGTTAGATTAGTGATTATTTAATTATATAAAATATTTAATAAAGTGCTACTACACATGCATGAACTTTGAATAATCTATACCAGTCTACTTTAAAAGTTTAAATGTCGAAGGTGTATAAACTCATAGGAATTTCTTATTATTGAAACATTAGAAGAAATGTGATGACTTACATCTTAACAGAACCCTGTGTGTTTCAGGGAAAACTACATTACAAATTATAGGTACACTATGACTAATGCACTTAATGGAGATTTTATTAAAAGAAAAAAAGGGTAACGAAGAACGTGTATATCAAAATTCATGACCTAATTCCAACCCTAGTAATGCTTCTGCTAATTTGTTCACTGTAATCTGTGCAGATTCTTACTTACATGCTATTTACAAATGTAAAATAAATGTCTATTTATATAACTTCTTTAAATGTCGTCACTTTTGTCTCCATTATTACTTTTAATTTTCACTCATTATGATTACGATACCTGACAAGGACGGCTGTCTGGTTGTTTGAGTAAGACTGAAAACCAAGGTCTTGTGTACACCATGGTGTGGAGTTAAAGCGATGATCCCTTGGCAGTCGCAGAAAAGTAGGAAGTTAAACTCCCATTTCATTATGGTAACAAATGGCGCAGTTTATATGGCATATAAAAAGTCTCATACTTTTCTTTGTAACCAAACTGATATATTTTGGGCAAAAACCTGATAAAGTAGTCTTGTGTCAGTGCAAAATTATCTAATGTGACCCAAGCCGATATGTAGTAGGAACTTGTTATACCATACAAAAAACTTAAAAAAAAAAATAGATACAAATGCTACGGAAAACAAAGATTTTGGAACAGTATTGATTTAACTATTTTTTCCCTCAAAATGTTGAATTTTTTATATTATTCAAGTTATACAGAAACTGTGGTCCTAAATTTAATGATTAATATCTTGATAATAGTATTAAAGATTTATAGCTAAATCTACTTTAATCATTCCTCTTCCTCTTATAGAGCAGGAGCCGAGGGGTCAAGCTAGCTGACAAGTGTATCAATATTGTCCTATATGGTATCAATGAATATATCTGGTATCATCAGAATGAAAGTCTGCCAGTTATCTGGTGGTGGGTGTGGTGTTCCATCCTCACAACTAGACTAAGCCCAAAGTGTACCTCTGAAAATCATACAGCAGTGTGACGTACATCTTCAGGTATTACAAGATAGGTTGCCAGGCAACGAAACATACGCCAACAGCAGCTAAATCCTCCGGCCAGTCAACAAGGGTTGTCGCATATTTTTACTTTTTTTGGTAATGAAACATTTGTAATAGGCCTACACTTAATCTGATTAACAGTAACAACTCATTATGTAATTATCTAAAAGTCATTAGAAATTGTTTGCTTTTTATACGCCCACATTGAAATGTGGTTGTATATTGTCGTCGCCCCCGTCTGTTCAGTTATCAAAATTCATTGAAAATCAAAATACTTGTTCATTTTAACACCTTAAACTCTGTGTATCAATCTGAGGTTTGGCCTCTATAACGCCACAAGATTTTAAAAAGTTATCAAGGGAGATAACTCTGGCAGTTATTATTTGAAATCTCTGAAAATCAAAAAGCTTCTTCGTCTCATGACCTTAAACACTGTGTGTAAATTTAAAGTCGATCGGATATTAACTTTAGCCTCTAGAGCTTCCACAGGATTTTTTCGAAGTGATCAAGGGCCATAACTCTTGTAGTTATTATCGGAAATTGCTGAAAAACAATAGGCTTCCGCGTCTCATGACCTTAAACACTGTATAAATTTAAAGTCAATCGGATATTAACTTTAGCCTCTAGAGCATCCACAAGATTTTTTGAAACAATTGTGGACACAGGACGGACGTGGGCGACGACAATATACGACCACATTTCAATGTGGGCGTATAAAAAGCACCGTACTGCTATATGATCCCCAGATATTTGTGGTGGTGGAGTGTTCCTGACAAGAGTTATGAAATTTCTAGACCACAGCTAGGATAAATTAGCAAAAATCTGTACCATCTAAAACTGCTTTGAAGGTGTTCAGTACCATCACACAATTCATGAATGACCACTGCCAGTTTGTGCAGTGGGTTACCACCAACAGAAAATCAGGATCAACTTTGTCAGCAAATGTATAGATCGAATACCGAACCTCCAGGCTAGCGAGCCAGCAGCCAGGACCTAATCCTTCGTGACCCCCTTCACTGTGCAAGACCCATAAGAGTAAGTGAATTATGGAAATAAAATTGACTATGGTAGTCACGAAATGACCTAGTTTGTGTTGAGTGGACTTAAAACCTCATTCCTCTGAATGGATATTGTGTGCGGAGAGTGATTTCCAGCCTTTCTGTTATTAATTATCCATAGCATTTCACATCTGCTTCCAGAGAAGTGGGGATCGCAGACGAAACGTGTGGTTACTTCACATCTAGTAGGCTAGTTTCCCGACCACAGAGTTTTGACCAAGCTGAGGAACATCGGGTAGGGTCTTGTTCCTGAGTTTTACAACATCTGGACGCTGCCAGATTACTTCAAAATACCCAAACTTATAGCTACATTATCTCCAGACACGCGAGATGAAATAAGTTTAACGTCCTACTGTTCTGTTCCTAAACTGGGCTTTGACGAAAATTTTTCCCGACCAGCGCGCTAAAGGCCTACTCTTACATGTATATCAATTTCAAGCTGCCAAGGGACCTTTTACTTGCACACAAAGGTGTATAATGGAAGCTGTTTTTCGTACCATCCAAACAACCAGACAACTGTCCTTGTCGTACAGACTCGTGAACAGTAGCGTAAAATCAGGTTATGGTATTGCAACCCCCACGGAAATCCTGACATTGAACGAACCTTGAAATTTTTAACTCGATTATCACATGTTGACATTTCAGCTTGAAAGCATGAGGCTTGTACCCAATCAAAATATGCAGGGTATTACATCAAGGACTTAATAAGATGTACATAATTAAAGCTGGATCAAGACTATATTGAAGAAGAGGGTAGAGTGTGCTTGCTTTCTCCTGGACATATGATACATGTATCACTTTAATTCTCTGTATTGAGTTGATTAGACAATGCGCCTGCCATGTGTGTCGTTAATGCTGATATGGATCCCCCAAAAAAACAAATTAGGGACACTAGCCCCCTAGCCCAAACTATATCGCTTGTGATATTAAGTAGATAGAAATTAGAATAATCTATTTCGTTCCTGTAAGTCAGAACGTACATTTGTGTAACAAAACCTTCAATTTGGTTTGTCCCGTACCCCCAGAACCTCTGTATGTTGAAGACTAGGAGGTTCAGGGTCAGTTATTGAATCTAAATATAGACCTTCTCAAACCCATCCAGACTAATAGTCGTAGGGAAACATTGTACTGTCAGTAGTGTTTAGGCCTACTATTCACTTAAATCCCAACTGTCAAGGGTTTTAAGTGCACTCTGTGTTCAAAGCAGCTACGTTTCTCTTCACACCCAAATAATTAGACAATGTTCTCCAGATAGTTGGACAAAGACCACAAAATTAACACAACCCCCATTTAAGTGGTTAAAGAAAACAAAAGAAAAGATTTTTTTGTTATTTTTCTTTTTTCTTTTTTTTACATCCAAGTTAAGTTTAGAATCTTAGCTTCCTAAAGAACCATCTGTTTCGGCCATTCTTGTATCTGCAATAAAGATAAAGATGCATGGAGTTATCTTTCCATTCAAAGTTGGAGCTACAATTGTTCTGCAGGACATGATGTATCACTTCACAGATAAAGCAATGGAAACAAGTGATAAACTTTGTCTACTATGCACACACATATCATTTGAGGCTTAAATACTGACAAAAAGTCAGTGCAAAAAAAAAAAGTGAAAAATTTGTTATGCCTCATGCACATAACCAATGTATGGCAATATGTACTGAGCACTAGATTATTCGTTACACAATTACCTAATAGTTCTCTTGCTACAACTGCAAGTTTCACAGTAATTGTTCCTTTCCAGGAAAAGAAACAAATAGATGCCATTCACTTTTGAACATAGGCAGCAATTGGTATATTACATGTATATAAGAGGCTTTAGTAAATTTTCTTGTTCTCTGGTACTAAGGGAAATAACTCTAATGTGTGGCTTCCTTTTTAAAAATGGGACCTCATTTCATTCGAAGGAGCATCACATTTAACACATTTAGCTATAGACAAGATTGTTATATAAATACACTGCAGAAGTATGATGCATGGATTATTAGCGACCAACATCTTGTTCACAACAAGACTAACAATTATAGCACTGATTAATTGTTATCGATAGACTTCTTTTACATGTACCTTCAAGATATTCAGTGCATAAAACCGCAGATAAACTGACTTACCTATCTTGTAATTTTGTTTTTACTTCTTTTCTGGCTTTAGCTTTTAATGCAGGGTCTTTTGCAGCATCTCTGTTAACTACATTTTTATCTAAACCAATATCTAGAGAATATCTAAAAAGATAAATATATTAATAAAACTTTGGGCTTAGATCAACACTTACCCAATACTACAAAATACAACAACCACATGCTACATAAGGACTAAAAACAATGTATAAATCATTATCACAGGGCTCGAAACGAAAGGCGCTCGCGCACCCACCACGCACCTAAAGTGAAACCCAGGTACATATTTTTAAACGCACCCGAATTTTATAAACAATGCTCCTCGCACCGAAGGCTAACTCACGGTTCTCTTTTTAAAATATCACCCAACCTTTTAAATGAATTAACGCTAACGCTTTTGCTTTTAATAAAATTCTCGTAAAAATAATCTATTTTTATTTAACGGTCTCAAGCAAGACTCGACACAATGTCGGACTCGGCGGCAATGGCCTCCGAATTTTACAATTTGGTGGCAGATTCGTGGCTGATTTTTAACTATCCACGGCCATGTATGGTCACCGATTTGTGTTGGGTATCAATAGTTATATTTACTATCGATAATCGGCATTGAAATATATCGAATCAATCTTATTTTCACGGTCGTAACCAAGAATGGGTTTCGTATTCAAAAGTCAACAAAACCATACGATGTTGCGATAGATGTTTTTTGTTTGTCTAATTAATAATAAAATGTTTCATATTACGTATAAATTGTACTTAATTTTTAAAAAATGTAGCCTTGGTTCTGAATGACGAAATACCGTTGATAGGCCGATATATGTGGAGAAACCCAAATAAAATGAGCACCAGTTGATTCAAAACATTGCGTGCGTGAGAGCGGCCAATACCAACATGGCGGCCAATACGTTGTCAATTCGCGTGCAAAAATAAAATAAAATTTAATAGCCTAAATAACTTGTTATCACGAATTCGTAAATTGTTTATTATTATAAAAATAATGTAGCCTTGATTCCGAATAAGAAATACAAACGTTTTTGTCATCTATCAGTCATTTATAATGAGCAGACGAATTCTGAAAGTTTAGGGGGAAAACTCTGAGTTATTTACACATCCGGGTACCGGTATATACAATTTAGCGAATTCCATGATATGGCGATTATTGCTTCTAATGAAAGTATTGTTTAAATGAGGGCGAATTTATTTCAACAATGTTTGGGGGGAAAAAGCTACATTGAGATTGAGACTTTGAAGTAAATATCAAGTGACCGATGTAGGCTATTGTATTATTATACGAAGGATTAAGTCACAGAAAACATTGAGTCGACTCCTCTACGCACACACGAAGAATGCATTATTTTTGTAAAAGTAATAAATATATTGAATGGGTTGTGATAGTCAGGCCTATAACAACCATTTGACTGAGAAAAAGGATGTAAAATAAACCGATTTATCACATCTGAGGTGCAGGTTTTTAGGAGAGCGATTTTCTGAATTTGTAATTTTAGGTGCAGCTTTTAGAGCTCTCCATGATTTTATTCCTTTCAAACCCTGTTATCAATGATTTTCATTGTTAGGCAAGGTAAAAAAAATTTGGACTTTCAGTGATCTAAATTTAGTGATTTCAAGAAATTTGAAAATCACAAGAAATCTCAATGTACGGTATTTCTAAGTCAAAATACCTGTATGAATTGTTAAAAACCAGTAGTTATAAACTTTAGTAGTGGTAGGAAACCCAAGGACACAGAGAAAACCCACAAGGTTGGACAGGCGACCCTACACCTTGTCACGTACAACCTGGGATTCGAAACCACGCCAGTTGACTCAATGAAAGGCTTTCTGATACAGTGCGCACATGCTAACCATTCGGCCATCCAACTCCCCAAAAGAGGGAAGGGAGGGAAATGGGGTTTAACCTCCACTTGACACAAACTAGGTCATTTCGGAACTAACATATTATTATTGTTTAACTTTATTTCAATAATTCGCTTGCGTATAGGGGTCTTTATCAGTGGGAGGAAACCGGAGGACTGGAGAAAACCAACATGTTTTGACAGGCAACCCTACACCTTGTCACGTACAGCCGGGGATTCGAAACACCGCCAGTTGACGACCAGATACTGTATTTAATATTAATTACCTTGTGGGCATTAAGTGGTTGTAGTTATAAACTTTAACAAAGGTCTTTATTCTGGATCGGAGAGCCAACTTCCTTTTTGTCATTTTTTTCGTTAATTTTTGAGGATATTTTGCAATTCCTGCCACTAAAGCATGACCATAGGGTTTGTCTGTGGCCCCTTCATCAAAATTCTGGAATTAGAAAATCATTCACATAAATATTCAATCTGAACAGTAGCTCAAGTTTCAATGTTGTCCTGTGAAACCTTTTTTTTTTTTTTGGTCAACAGAAAAAAAATAACCAAGCCTTTAACTGAATATTTTCCAAAGTCTTCAACCATAGAAAACACAAATTATTTGTCAATTTAAATCAACATTGATGTTGTGATTTTACCGGGAAAACATGGGGTTTTGAAATTCAATATTTAATACAAAATAAACAGTTTAGCATTGATCCATAAACGAGTCAGCTCATATTACATTATTATAAGGATGCAGCAATACCCTGGGAATTGCTATTAAGCGCGATAATTGGGTCTGGCTATTAAATTTTCTCAATAATCATTATATCCTATATATCATGATTATTTTCAAAATAAACACAATTATGATTTGGGGAATCAAATTTATAAATTTGGAAAGTATATTGTATCATTTCGACCGAATTCGCGTCAAAATGACAGAAGGATGATAAAAAAATCAGGTGTAAACAGTTTCTAGTTAAATTACAGTTTCCATGGGGAATATGGTACAGTACTGGTGTTTCATATTTCGGTTAACTATCGTAAACTGCACTTGTAAATAAATAAATGAAATATTAAATCAGAATCAGATCTGTTCTGATTATTCACTGTAGTAGGCATAGGCAAGTATATGGGGTGGGATATAAAACATTTTCCATCTCTTGTTATAATATTAAATTTTTGTTTACTGGCAGGCCAGTAAAAACTTTAAAACATTGTTGAATGAAACTTTTTAAAATTAATCATTGTAATTACTTTCTGAATTAAAGAAAATTTCATTAAATTGACTAATCGTTATGTTTTCATGAAATGAGCTCCTTAATAACAATTTACAACAAGCCAACAGTGAGGCTGATGTCCCCCGCCGAAATCCCAAAATAAATAGATGACACATTAATTAATCGCACATTTATTTTTTTCGAACGTATCGAGCAATCAAACTGTACACGAAGTGTCATCCAAAAGTGTTTTATAGAGAAAAATGCTAAAACCGACGAGAAAAATGAAAATATACCCTATTTAGGGGGACCCTAAAGGCAGACAAAAGGGCCCCCACGCTTGACAAAAGGGCCACTCTGGCCAAGGGAAAGGGCCATAGTGTCCGACTCAATCGCTTCTATACACTGTTACTGTTGAATCCATTACTGAATGAGAATGCAGTCATTGTACTGGCATAAAAATCATCAATCAAGATGAACCTAAGTTATCTTGTCCCAAAGTATCAACCAATCAAATTGCTTATCTCTGCCTATCCTAAGAAGAAAATGCTCATCTTCAAACTCCATCAAGGCATTCACCTAATAAGCATACACACCAATTTTGAACATTTTAACTCAATTTGAAATAGAGTTATTGTGTTCCAAAGTCTCGGAAAATCAAATTGATTATCGTTCTGCTTACCCTGAGCAGAAAATGCTCATTATCGATCTTAGTCAAGGTATTACTGTAATGAAACTACAGTGAAATCCCTCTATTAAGACCACATGTGGGACTGTCTAGATGTGGTCTTAATAGTGAGTTGGTCTCATTACTGAGTGAGCATGCTTTAGACAAATTCAAAGAAAAACAGACAGCGTTAGGTAAATTATATACAGTAAAGACATACTTTGTTACTAATAACAGATGTAATGTTAAAACACATCATTAAAACATAATAATAATTATGCATGTTATGAAGTCTTTGATCACGTTATAATTTTTAATTCATAATGCTTCCTTTATTTATCTTCATTTTTCGATTAAAATCCCGCAACCAACCTTTAAACAAAAATTATGTCATCCATGCTTTTTTATTATTAAATCTCCACGTAACCGGCAGACGAAAAATGTTCAAATAATAATCCTGTCATCCAAGCTTTTTTATTATTGGATCTCCACGTAACCGGCTGACGAAAAATGTTCAAATAATAATCCTGTCATCCAAGCTTTTTTATTATTGGATATCCACGTAACCGGCAGACAAGACATGTTCAAATTTCTAAACAGAGGGCGTTTTATCTGGGGGGCCATGATAATTCACTCCTCTCTCTTCCATGTTGTAGATATCCCGAGCTTCGTAACCAATGACAATGTCAGGTACACTATCAGTCCATTCTTTCACAACGTTGTCATTTACGCTACCACTTTCAACATACATACATGAAATGCTGTCTTTCTCTAAATCTGCTTTTTTACGAAGCGTAGGACCGGAGATCGACACATCATTGTCACGCACACGCCGAAACCACGCCCACATTCTTCCATCGGCGAGCGAACACAGACGTTTCCTGTCGCTGTCTCTATTTTCTTCGTATCCATTAATAATTTCTGCCTTTCTTTTCAAAATCGTCTGTAATTGGGTCTTACCAATTTCAAATTCTTCGGCCAATTATTTTTGGCTTCTACCCTCACTTTTTTTTTGATAAAATCTACTTTTGCTTTCAGCCTTAATTCTACACGAGTATGCTTATTACTACGGGTTTTTTCCATTACACAGGTGAAGGTTGAATAAGACAAAATTTAATCGTACAAACAGACCAAGGGCGAATAAGAAATTATAATCTTGACAGAATTTACTTGTATAAATAGTAAGAGTTTAAATCACTTAATCATTATTAATTACTCTGTTTAAATTAAAACAAACAATGAGAAATTCCATTGTTTAAAAAATGAAATCAACAACGAAAGATTAGCGGCTCGTTAAATTGTTACGATAAATCAGTCAACCACGACTGTTTGATCTCAGTCGCTAGATTGACTAATCCCTGTCAGTGGTCATTATCGTTTTGATCTCGGTCGGGAGCTGATTAATCCCAATCAGTGGTCGTTATCGCGAGTCACAAAAACAATGAAATTGACTGATTGGGACTGGCTTCGGTGGTCGTAATCCGTAATAGTGAGTTGCCCGTAATACTGAGTTCAATTTATAAGGAATATAGAAGAAAAAAAAATTGGTTCTTTTAATTTGTGGTCGTATATACGTGAGTTGCCTGTAATTCTGAGTTGGTCGTTAAGCGGGATTTCACTGTATACATCAAGTATCAATCTCACTTAATTAGAACTAAAGTTATCGTGTCCCAAACCATCAACCAATCAAAGCGGAAAATGCTCAGCTTCAACTCCATCAAGGCATTGACCTAATAAACACATACACCAAGTTTGAACAATCTAGCTCAATTAGGAAGAGAAAGTTGCTTTGTTGAAGTGTATAATATATGAAAAGGTTGTGCACATTAGTGGATTTTTTTTCCAAAAAACATTTGTAATTTGACATTTGATTTTTACTTTAACGGTATTATGTATTCATCATTATAAGTATAACGACATACATGTATATTTTGCATCTTAGGTATTAGATATTTTCTCTGATGTATAATAACACTTTCAACATACATTTAGTTTTGGCCCTTCAATCCTGCCATACTTAAAATCTGTCTTGGATAATATACCATAATGTGAAAATATTTTACCTTGACAATTATTCCCTTGTGTCCAGCATATCGTCCATTTAAAACAAGGACAACTTTATTTGACTTGATAAACTTCCCCATGATGACTAAAAAATAAAAGTGTACATATTAATAGGTCTGCCTACCAAACTACATGTACTTGTGTAAATAGTTGTTTATAGCAGAATTATTTCTTCTAGATGTTAATGTTATTGGAAGTTCTACACATTGAGATACTTTGCTATAGTCATTAACAATGGTTTTAATTAATAGTATATATTTCAGTTCAGGAGGTGTTTACAGATGCATTATGCAAGAGCTAAATCTGCCTATTGCAAGTCCTCTCTTTAATTCTTGAAATGTTATTTAAATTATTAAGTAGACATTAATTAACTTATCCAGACCATAATCAACTCTCGATGTCGAACACTAGTCTGCAATATTTAGTCACGAAATAGATAGTCAAGACTTTTTTTTTATCGTACCAACTTTTGTAATGATGTAATGATGAACGAGGTTAGATTCCCCCAAATTTAATCCCTAAAATCTTGGTTCAGAGTGGATCAATTTGACTGTAATAGTTGATAGATGTGTAGAGAATAGGACCTGCGATGACTCTAGTCTCATAGACTCTAGTATTATCATACTGAGTGGTTAGCCAGAAATCACTTTGAGACAAGCCACTGAACCATGTACGTTCGCTGTATCGAGTCAAACTTTCTGTAGCGAAAATTTTCACTGCATGGGCCCTCCCTAGCAATAATTTAGGAAGTTATGATTCAAAATGAGCGAATATCGAAAGGATCCAAGATCTTTGGGATATAAACATGCACTTCAAATTTCATCAAATTTAGATTGAGACCATTAGAGGGTCCAGAAACTTGATCTACCAGATGATTACACTACATGTATTTGCATACCAGGTGTGGCCATTTCATCTGATTTTCAATTCAAACTCAACCAACTGGTGTAACAGTGATATATTTGAAGGTATTTTTTTTTTATAAATTGGATGAATAATAATTGTGGCCATCAGAGGGACCACAAGCTAACCCACAAGCTATGCTAAATTTTTGTAAACCTTGCATGTCAAGTTTCAGCTAAATTGGGTGAAAATTATAATCTTCAGTCCACTTAGCAGGGGCCATAATAATCCATGACAATATATATATAATGTCACAAAGAACTAAGATGTTGGGGAGATGGACCAATGTTTAAAGTTTCGAAAACACCATTTACCCTATGATGTAATAATACTACTACCAGAGTCAGAAACGTCGATGACATAGATTTTTGAGTTAGAAAGGTATCGATCCAATGTCTCAGAAAGCGAAGAGATTTAAATTTTGCTTACGGTAACTGAATAAGGAATCAAAGGGTGAACAAACAGAATCTATACATTTTCAAGTACTTTAATAGTTATTGATAATGATTGAATGTAACTAAAAGGGCTGTAGTGTTTAAGTTCATGATTTAATCAAGTCCTTGAATTGAATAAAAGTTGATCTCTCATCATCAATTATTCAATAGACTACGGTACCTTCGGACTTTATACATATTGTCATATTTTTTCACAGTTCACACCAATCTGAAGCGGTGTTTTTTTGTGCATGGACAAGTAGCATTCTAGAATAAATTTGTACAACAAAATTAAATTTGGTCTTGATACAAACCCAGGCAGGTGAAAGAATACTAATATTTAAGAAAAATAAGTCTTAATCTTTTGGACACAGAGGGTTGGTGTTGTGTATTCACAATTTCTACGTCAGGAAATGAATTGAACAAATGAATAAGTCCAGAGGATAAACATATTTAATCAGGTTATTCAATACTTATTTATTTTTAGGGTAAATTGTACAAATTTAACTGGATTATTGTCGATTATAAACGGATCTAATATCACACCTGAAAGCCAATATGGAAGTTGCGTGAAAAAGGACTTCACCGGAAGTAGCGGGATCTCGCGAGGATGTACGAGATCTAATCGTTCATTTTTCCAATGATGGCTTTACTGCATACACTGTGGAAGAGTATCTCTTCTACTTTTTGGTCTGAATGGTTTTGGTTACCAACTAATGTTACTTGGGAACAGTTGGAAAATAGTGATAATGGACTATTTTTACCTAAAGTTGGAGATATTATTATTGTTTTACCCTTAGCTGTGTTATTGTTGGTTGTTCGAAAACTTTTTGAAAGGTAAGTTCGTCGCCTGCCTCACTCACACTGGCTCAACTGCCTGAAAATCATATCGAATTTCAATTTGATGGTCCACATGTTAAGGCAGGGCCACTTAGGGGCGCCAGTTAACTCGCCTACCCTACAGTTAAATGTCGTCCATAACTAACTGTTGTCTCGTACACATGATATTCAGCATGGAATGATTCCAGACTGCATTCAAATTCATGACTTCATTACTACTTCGGACAGACAACTCACCCATAACATAAGAAATAAGACCTTCATCCCAAGACAACTCATCAGACATAACATAAGATATAAACTCTCCCCAAGTTAGAAGACATCTCATCCCAAAATGAAAGACTACCCATTCCAACTTGAAAACATGGGTAGAGACTTGAGTTGTAAGACAACTCATTCCAACTTAAAAACATGGGAAGAGACTCCCAAGCCCAAAGTCCCAAAGACAACTCATCTCAGACAACTGTTGGTCTCTGTGAAGGTAGCATGTCATTTCGGTCCCGCGTCACTTTGGACTCAACACAAACGTCGTTTTGGACTCAATCTGACGACTTTTCGGTCTTACTTGGTGTCATTTTGGACGCAGTCAAGCGACTTACATGTATCGGACTCAGGCTCTGATTAATAATTGAAATACTTGTTGAAAATTTGTGTATATTATTTAGTAATAATACTTCATTGTTTATCTTTTATCAAATAGTAAACGAGCTTGATTGACCGATCACTGCTAATGTTTTTTTTTTGTGAAACAGAATAATGGCAATGATTGACAACTCACGTTTTTCATCATCCACTAAAGAACCGGGAACCGCAAGATTTCTTTGCATATATACATGTACTACAATAACATAGGGATTATCGGTTAATCAGCTTTAATCATCCTGCTTTGATTGTTGCTATTTCTAATATTTTCCACAGAAACACTTTGTAATTGTACGCACTAATTTATCGATTGGTATTGCCAAGCGGGAGGAATGCATGTCATTCAACATGCAAATCACGGATTATCGTTAACAATTTCTAGGGACTTGTGAAAAGAGTGCATGTCGTGTAAATATTTATTTTTGTTTTTGTGTAGGTCATTTTCAAATAAATTCATCAGCATATTATTGGTTTAAACAAATACATTAGTTTTACGGGAAATGATGAATATCAAAGAACGGTAAGTAAGTCAAAGTGCAACTTGAACTAATGTTTTATCGTTTGGTGGAGCCTTTTACTTACCACATGTTTCACGTTAATAAATATTTTCTTTCTTATAAATTCATCAGCAACCTTTTTAAGTACATAGTACAGTGACATGTATAAGAAATAAAATGTTCTTCTCATAGCCATTCAACATTGGAAATTTTGTCGTGTAGGTTCATGATGCATGACTCCACGTGCTGATTGCGATCAGTAAATTATATAATTTAATCTGCATGTTATTTAGAATAGCTACGGCGTATTATATTATTGATTTGACAGTTGTGTTCAACCTTCCCTTTCAACTTATTCCCCGAGTCAGAAGCTTCACCGACCCGAGTCCGAAACGTTGAGACCATATTTTTTGAAGTCCGAAATGTTGTAAGTCCGAAATGACGCGGACCGAAATGACATGTTACCGCTGTGAAAGCCCGTACAAAGTAAAGGAACATTTTAGTGAGGAAAAAAGATTTTGCTTACCTCACTAGTGTCATCCCATTCTGCTGAACAGCTTTGCAGACGTCAATGAAATCTACATACATGTACATTGTACATGTACATTATAGGGTAACATACAAATTTACATATCGGTCATATGACATTTAGGTAAACTGGGAGGAAAAATTAAAATCTTTAGTAGAAGGGGGCGTATTTTTAACAGCATGTCAACTGCAACATACTGGTACTGACTAAAACACCACACCCATGAAAATGAAATGCAATGGGATTTAACGTCCTACTCTTTTGCACCTAACCTGGGCTAATGGAAGACGGGTGGGGGGGGGGAAGAAAATCACAAAGGAGCTTAATTGAATCATGGGAGATTTTTATAAGGAGTTAGCTATTCCTGAAAGAACGCTTGAAAGAACGCTCATGTCGACTGCAACTAGTTGCCGCTAGTTGCAACGAGTTGCAGAAAGTTGGACATGTGCAACTGACTGCAACTGATTGCAACTACATGTAGTTGTAAGAGGCGCTCAGGTCTATTTTTTTTCAGTTGCTTCCAGTTGTGAGGTCGACATAAGCCCCCCTTAAATGTGTGTGTTTCTAAATTTAGTCTTTTGTTCCAGCTTTCTGTTACGTTTCGTAAAAAAAAAAAGTAGTCTTGATTATCCCGGCCGGTCAATCAAACAGAGAATGGTCTCTAGACTGATTATGCCTGCTCATTTCAAAACAAGAACATGTAACTTATTTTTTACTCAAAAGTACCCGGATATTATTGTCAACACTTGCCACCATTTTTAAGTTTATTATTTATTGATGGTTACATGATATAAATAGTCATAGCTTATGAAGTACAATAGGACCGTTTATTTAGTGACTGTAAATGTGCTAAACTGATTAGGGCTTGTTGTATTATTTGAATAATGCGGTGTAATTGTTGAGATATTTGGAGATAATTATTTATGGTGGTGTACCAAATCCATACATGTACATGTACATGTATGTATATGTACATTTTATGTCAACCGGTCTATACACTGTTTGAATTCATACCTGTACCAAATTCAGCATTGCAAAATTAATCAAAACAAAACAATAACACTTATAATATAATGCTAACTTAAAAATTGAAATACTACATGTCTACAATTATTCCATGAAGAAGAGTATAATATATATGTTTATAATACATTAATTAATTTATCTGATGGAATACCATTTCACTATTGATTAATATCCACTCCTTCATAATATTATACCTTGCAATTTTATACAATATATACATCTGGGATTATAAAAGAGTCATTAATTTTATTAATTATTTATTGAGACCTTTATGCAAATAGAATATGGAACCATAAACTACATGTATCCAAATACACAGATGAGTTCTATATAAACCATGTACATGTACATTCAGCCTAAATGTAATAATGTATTTTGTTGTTGGTATTTTGTCAACCTATAAATTTATACAAGTACATTGAATGTACATATATATATATATACATGTATATAAGAAGAGTAAATTGAAATTGCATGTACATATACATGTATATATATAAGAAGAGTAAATTGAATTTCCTCAAATTAAATTTTTTTTTTTTCGGCACCAAAAGCACTTGAATGTAGTTGTTTTGCAGCAATGTGCTGCTAATAAATTAGTTGAAAATCTGATATTTCTTACATGTAAACTTTGAGGAGGTGAAGGTTATCCAGGTACGAACACATAATAGAATTTGAAGACTTATGATTGTGACCAACCCCACAAGAATACTGAAATTTTGTATTTTTTCAAAAAATATTTACAGATACTCAGATAGTGAAACAGGGATCGGTTGTTTCAAATTAAACAGTTTTATTCACTAATACTTAGCACTGCTCCTATACATACACATTTAGCTATACATGTACATTACATAGTTTTATTCACCACAGGAATATTTTTTGTACATTAACATTAAATACAATGTACATAACTACATTGTACATGTACATGTAAGCAAACAGCTTGTGTCAGACTTCTCTCTTCTGTGGCCAAAGCATTACATTTAAAGGAATCAATAGATTTCATAGATAATAAAATAATTGTTACTAACAATAATTCAATTAGATTCAAAGAACATCTGTTGCCAATGAGAGCAGGTTTATTGTGTGTTAATAATAAAAAGTAAAAAGAATTGGTGGCACTTCAATTTATGGAGCAAGTATAGAATGATATCCAACCCATTTAATGGTTCATTAAATATGCTTTATGTAAGATTTTGATAAAGAGCAACTCATTCTGGCTATAATAGTTCAAAAATAGATAATGTACATGTAAAAGCTGCTCACAATATCAATATAATTCTTCATGACTTGATTAGTTAGTACATGTAACTTTTACATGTAATTAATAGAAAAACTAAATTATCAAAGGTATCTACATGTATATTCTATGAGTTTGAATTTAATAAGATTAAAAAGAAGGCCCTCAAAAGATTTTAGCCAAGATGATAGGTTGCTCCTGGCTTTCTTTGACTGTGTCTTTATAAATACTCAACGAAATTGGACCATTTTCGGAATGATATTCCTTTTACAGATTCAACTTACTCAATATTATTATACAGTAGTTAAAAAGTGATTAGAAATCTCTCCAACTCAAATGATGATCAGACGCTGTGGTGTAGTGAAGGGTGTGACTTAAGTATAAGCTTACAGAAGTCTTATTTTGTATGCATGTGTGCTCTGTGAAAGTTGACAGTGATTGTTCTTCACTACATGTATATCTTCTGTCCTTGTTTATTTATTAACCTTTGCTTTAGTGGAGGGAGGGGGCTAGCCAACAGTTTCATTACAATCACCTAAAATACTGAAGATCAGTCAAAGGGTTTGGCTCCCCCACACACACACACACACACACCCAAAGGTGCATGGGGGAAAAGCCATGGTCAAGTGGCAAGATCTTTTGTTGTTGTGTACAATTAATAAGTTATTCAAAATGTATAACCTGTATGGGTTAGCAACATGCAGGAGAATTTTTAGAGTCCAAACATGACAAATTTGATTTTCACAGTAAAAGGTTTCCAGGGTTCAACATACAAAGTAATGTAGTGAGAGAATCTGATGAATCCTTTGAATTATGCAAAATATCTTCAATAGAAGGCCTGATCTGGCTTTAACTATGTACATGTACATGTACATAATATCTTACCATTTCTGCACTAATTTCAATTGGGTACAAGCCCAGCTTGTGAGTCTATAAGATTTCTTGATTCACGTGAATATCAAGTCACGCGCTTTCGAATTAAAATGTCTACCTGTCACAGTGTGATAATCAAGTTCAAGGTTCGTTCGATTTCAAGGGTTCCATGGAGGTTGCTGTATCACAACCTCTGATTGGACATTACTGTTTACGTGTCTGTAGATAATGTACATGTACATATAAGTATGAAATCAGGAATTTTGAAGTAATCTAGCAATGTCAAGATGCTGTAAAACTCACAGTGGTTGCTTCAGGAAAATAGAGTTTCTGACGTTACCAATAGACATTCAAGGAATCCATTGGACTGAACTCCTTTCTACTTAGGCCTGGCAACTGCTGGCGAACTGTGTGTTCTCTTTTAATGATATCATATATAAACAACCTGGGTAAATCATCATCTGCTGATATACATGTACTGCCATGTATATTATCATATACATGTAAACAACTTGGGTAAATCATCTGCTAATGAACTATGCGTTATCTTGTCTGTATACAGTATGTGAACAACTTGGGTAGATTAGCTTCTGGAAACCTAGATTATAAAAGTTTCATTCTGTTTTGTTTTTCCAGATATTTTGCATCACCACTTGGTCAATATTTGGGACTTAGTTTAACAGGAGAAATCATAGAGAAACCCACGCCAAATATTATATTAGAAAAATTCTTTCTTAATAATAAAAAACCTACAGATGCAGATTTTGTGGTAAAGTATTTTGATTTTTTATTTTATGCTATTTTTTATTTTATGCTGTAATAAAGGACTATATTGAGTAATATTTATTGCAGTTGATCAGTCTGTTTAGAAACTAAAATTAGTAAAACTAGACCTGCATGCAGGAATGACGGGTTTCACTTTTGCCATGTTACCTTTGAACTTGAACTTGTGTCACTTTTGGTGCTACGTTACCCTTGAACATATGTCCTTTCCGGTACCAATGAAACCAATATACAGGTTTCCACATAAGCATTGCACACATCAAATAAAATGGAAACAGAATCAAACAAATCCAGCAATTTTATTTTATACATTTGTTACATGTAATTGATCCTGACAAAATAACAGTACTTCCGGTGATAATGTAAATGTTCCCTTAGTCTTATGAAATCAGAAATGGCATAAGGCATCATATGGTGAAAATTTTATGTAAATCGAATAATAATTTCCACTTTTATAGACCAAAAACCTTGAAAAGTGACGTGTAGAAAATTGTCTATTTCTCGGCAACCGTACAAGTTAGAAACCATTTTTTGGTATTTATATGACCGTATGGGTTTAATCTATTTGTTGATTGGAATCAAATATCATAATTGTATAAACATTACAAATCAGACTCATTTGAATAAAATATCGGTTTTGAAGGCTTAAAATACAGTTTTTGCCAAAATGACGCTACTTCCGGTGATAATGAAAACGTTAAATTAGTTTTATAACATCGTCTATGACATTAGGCTTCAAAGGGTGAAAATTTTATGAAAATCGAATAATAATTGACACTTTTATGGGCCAAAAACCTTCAAAAGTGACTTTCAGAAAATCGCCTATATCTCGACAACCGAACAAGTTAGAAACAATTTTATGATATCTATTTGACCGTATGAGTTTTGTTAATATGTGAATTTAAACCAAAAGTTAATTTTATTATTACATGTGACATAATTCTTGGTTGAAAAAAAGATCGATTTTAAAAGTTAAAAATTGAGTTTTTGACTAAATGACGTCACTTCCGGTGTCAATTTTAAATAGTAATCAACATGATATGACGCACACTTGCTTTTTGAATCAAATGATGTCACTTTTGTGAATATCCATTAATAATTGACTATTTTACAGGCAACATTACGAAAACAGTGACTTATGCAAAACTGCCCATTTCTCGGCAACTGCTTATATTAGAAACTAATTTTAACATACATTCTCTTCGTATGGATTATAGTGACAGGTTTATAAAAGTTAAGTAAAAAAATTTTAAAATCTGAAAAGCCTGAATGGGTTGTAAATAGGTCAATTTTACGCCTTTTTTCACCCCTTAATCCAATTTGCTAGATAACACTTTTGGTAATAAAAAAAATAACAATTGGGACAACGAAGCATATGAACTTTGTTTTATACAAATCGAACAATAAAAAATTAATCTAGGACTGAAAAACTGAATTAGCTAATGGCGGCCAAGGAAAATTACTGAGACAAATTTTTTTAACATTTTTGCGCTAGTCAGATGACTCTTTAATTCTGTGCACAACACGACTAAATAATATTTATAAATAAAAACGTTAAATCGAATAATAATTGCCACTTTTAAAGACCAAAAAACTTGAAAAGTGACTTGTAGAAAATCGGCTATTTCTCGGCAACCGTACAAGTTAGAAACCATTTTGTGGTATCTGTATGATCGTATGGGTTCATTCTATTTGTTGATTGGCATCAAATACCATAATTTGAAAAAGATTTCAAAACAGACTCATTTGAATAAAATATCTGTTTTGGAGGCTAAAAATACAGTTTTTGCCAAAATGACGTTACTTCCGGTGATAATGAAAATCTTAAATTACTTGTATGAAATCCCAAATGGCATTAGGTATAACATGGTGTGACGTTTATGAAAATCGAATAATAATTGACCCTTTTATGGCCCCGAAACCTTCAAAAGTGACCTGTAGAAAACCGTCTATTTCTCGGCAACCGAACAAGTTAGAAACCATTTTATGATATCTATATGACCATATGAGTTTTGTTTATATGTGAATTTAAACCAAAAGTTAAAATTATTAATACATATTAAGTTATTCTTGGTTGAATAAAACATTGATTTAAAAAAGTGTAAAATGCATTTTTTGACCAAATGATGTCACTTCCGGTGTCAATTTTAAATTGTAATCAACTTGATATGACGCTACGTGCTTTTTTAATCAAATGATGTCACTTTTATAAAAATCCAATAATAATTGACTATTTTACAGGCAAAATAACGAAAACAGTGACTTATGCAGAACTGCCCATTTCTTGGCAACTGCTTATATTACAAACGAATTTTAACATACATTTTCTTCGTATGGATTATAGCTACAAGTTTATAAAAGTTACGAAGAAATATTTTAAAATCTGAAAAGCCTGAATAGGTTGTAAATAGGCCAATTTTACACCATTTTTAGCCTCTTAATCGAATTTGCTCGAAAATGAAATCGAAATTAAAAAAACTGCTTCCTACATTTTTTGCGCCTTGAAAAGGCACACTCTTTGAGTCATATAATTTTTCAAAAAAATGATATTTGTTTATGAAGATCGTAAATAACTGTCAAAATTGTAGTTTTTGGTAAAATTATGCCACTTCCGGTGCCGACAGATAACACATTCGGTAATAAAAAAAACGACAATTGATACAACGAAGCATATGAACTTTGTTTTATACAAATCGAACAATAAAAAATTAATCTAGGACTGAAAAACTGAATTAGCCAATGGCGGCCAAGGTAAATTACTGAGACAAAATTTTTTAACATTTTTGCACTAGTCAGATGACCCTTTAATTTTGTGCACAATACGACTAAAAAATATTCATAAATAAAAAAGTTTTTTGTAAAATTTTAAATTTTCGAAATTTGGCGCCTAATATCTTCGAAGATTTGCCGATAACTTCGGTGATTTCGGACATTTCGCATTGTCGCAGAACGTTCAAAATAGCTTTATCCTCTAAGTCACACCCACTTTCCCAGTAAAACCGAAGAAATCGTAACGATGCGACACGTAGTTGCTGAGATCTATTCAAATTGGAATCTGAATAATAATAATAATAATAATAACTAGACCTGCAAGCAGCACTGAACCGGCTTTCAGGAATCATACAGGAAGTTTATTATACCATAGCCGATCCATTGAGCTACCGAACTATACTTTAGTTGTTCTGCTTCAGTGACACCCTCTATCATATGTATAAGTAATATTTGCTGGCGAAAAGACCGGTCAAAATTGTAAATTATGACAAAATTACGTCACTCCCGGTGCCGAAAGAAATTTTTATAGGTGAAAAATAAGTCGAAAATAAGCAACATACAAAATACAAACTTTGTTTTATACATATAAATAATTAACCTATAACCCATAAACTGAAATTAAGAAGGTAAAAAACTTAAAAGTGACCCTCGGAAAATTGGTTATTATTCGACAAGGGAACATGCTAGAAGCCTTTTCTTGATATCAATATGATGGTATTGATTCAATCTTACTGCCCATTAGAGTCAGACGTTATAAAGTTAAACGAATAAAGAATATAAATCACTTCAAAAAAATGTTTGTTTTGAAGGCTAAAAATACGTTTTCTGCAAAAATTACATCACTTCCGGTGATATTGAAAATGTTAACTTGGTTCATAGAAGTCATAAATGGCATAAGGCATCAAATGTTAAAAAAATTATAAAAATCGAATAATAATTGACACTTTTATAGACCAAAAACCTTGAAAAGTGACTTATAGAAGATCGCCTATTTCTCTGTAAACGTACAAGTTAGAAACCATTTTGTGGTATCTGTATGGTCGTATGGCTTCATTCTATTCGTTGATGGGAATCAAATATCATAATTTTAAAAACATTATAAGGCAGACTCATTTCAATAAAATATTTGTTTTTTAGGTTAGAAATACAGTTTTTGCCCAAAAGACGTCATTTCCGGTCACAGTGAAAATGTAAAATTGACTTGACCTAGTCCAAATTGGCATTAGGCATCAAATGGAAAAAAAATATTGCAAATCGAATAATAATTCACTCTTTTATAGGCAAAATAACGTGAAAAGTGATGCATGCACAATTGCATATTTCTCGGCAACTGCTCATATTACAAACTAATTTTCGCATACATTCTCTTCGTCTGGATTATTGCAACGAGTTTATAAAAATTACAAATAAATATTTCAAAATATGAAGACGCTGAATGAATTGTAAATAACTGAATTTTACACTTTATTTTACATTTTATTCGAAATTGCCCGAAAATGAAATTGAAATTAAAAAATATGAGCTAAGGATTTTGTGCACCTTTGCAGGGTGCATCCTTTTAGTTATATCAGTTTTGAAAAAAAATAATATTTGCTTTCAAAATGTGGTACCGAACTGTCAAAATTGTAGTTTTTGTTAATATTACGTCACTTCCGTTGCCGACAGAAAAACTTCACCGTAACAAAAAAAATTGCAATTGGGACCACGGTGCATATGAACTTTATTTTATACAAATCGAACAATAAATAATTTCTCTGGGTACGAAAAACTAAATTAACCGATGGCGGCTGACGCAAATTACCGAGACAATTTTTTTTCTCATTTCTGATTAAGTACGGTGATATTTTAACCCCGTGTAAAATATCATCAAAAAATATTCATAAATAAAAAAGGTTTTCGTAAAAAAATTATTTTTTTTCAAAATATCGGACATTTTTTCGACTACTTCCGGCTTTACGATCGTTGTTGTGATAGCTTTACGAAGTTCTTTGGATACTTAACTTTCTGTACCAGAAGTGGCAGAAACATCCATTGAGTAGTTTTGGAAAAAAAGATAAATTAAAGAGCGTTTCCAAAAATTTAACGATTTTTCAGTTTTTTTCAAAGTTTGAGGCCATTTTTCGACCACTTATATTATTTCAATGCTTTTCATTTTGGATTCCCTAAAAAGACAACCGATAGGACTTTGAGTAAGAAAAGTTTAAGAAAAATCGTAGGCGTCGTTTTCGAGGAAAGGGCGTCTCAGAATGTTAAAAAATTGGAAAATACTAGATTTTTGGCATACAATAATTTATTTCCTTACCATCGAATTCGTATTATTTAGATACCATATGATGGTCCATTAATAGGGCTATCCAGCGACACTTTAGTTCTTTTGGTCCGCTATTACCTAAGAGAGAAATCAAGTTTTTCGCAAGTGCGACAATGTTTTTACTCTTTTTTTTCATTTTTTGAATACTTCCGGTATGGTTATTATTGTCGGAATAGTTTTAATAGCCGGTTTGGGCACTAAAATAGCCACAGGGCTCTGTAATGATATATTACATTATCTGATCAGATAAAATGCCCCTGAGAAATCCTATGTTCAAAAGTGTCAAAAATGCAAAAAATTTAAAATATCGAAAATTAAATTTTAATAATTACATACATATTATACATCGTTAGAATCGTAATTAGGTCAGCTATCTGAATATACAACCTTTTTTTGAAAATCTCTTAAAATAAAAAAATAGTAGAGCATTTTCCAAAATTTCACGATTTTTCGACTTTTTTCGATTTTCAGTCCCTTTTTTATCCTATTCCAGACATTTCAAAGTCTTATTGGATGGCTTCATGCAAAATACCTCCAAAAGGACTCTCGATAGAAAAAAATTAAAAAAAATTGCAGGTTAAGTTTCCGAGATACAGGCGTCCAAAAACGCTCCAAATCAGAAAATACTTGATTTTCAGCGTGCCATATTTTGCTGTCTGTTCATAGTATCCGTATGAATGGGGTATCATATGATAGTCCAACAATCGTGCCATCAAACGGTACCTTCATTCGTTTCATCCATCGATATCGGACGGAGAAATAGCGTTTTCCCCCAAAATATCCATTTTTTGCATTTTTTTCAAAATATTGCACATTATTTCGACCACTTCCGGTTTAAGGATTCTTGTCGACATTGCTTTATCAGTTGGTATTGGACTATAACTTCATGTTCCAGAAGTTTCAGAAACGTCAATTCTGCCATAAAACGAAACCCGAGCTCACAAAATGGGAAGAAAATTCGAAAAAAATCGAAAAATAAAGGGCGATAACTCTGAATGAAACTTATATTACTGGAATCGGATGGACTTCAGGTATCCAAAAATGTAGGTCAAATTTGAAAATTTTGAAAAATAACAAAAATTGTCTCGTAAACAACATGTTTTCAATTTTCGAACGATAAAAATCATAGACGAATGTTCGAAATTGAAAAATGTGAGATAGCCATTGTCTCAGAAAAGATTCAGGGATTCCAAAAATGTAATTTGTTTGAAAATGGATAAAGAATTGACGAAACTATGGCCGATTTTCAATTTTTAGAGAAAGTACAAAGTTCGGTCACTTCCGGTATGCGCAGAAATTTCAAAAATATTTTATCAAGTAGCCACCACATGGTTTCCCGATAGAAAAGCTAATTCCAGATCGATATCTGTTTTCGATCATGGAGATCTAGGCCCTCGCGGTAAATAATAATAATAATAATAATAATAATAATAATAATAATTTTAGTAATCTCAATAGGCTTTCAGACGAAAGTCTGAAAGCCTAATAAGAATAATAATTTTAACAAAAACAATAGTGTTTCACACAAGCTACGCAGTGTGAAACCCTAATGATCCTTTAGAACAGGCAAGTAAATATTTGTTAGTTGAACAGTGCTTTTAATTTAGAATGATAATATGTATTTCGGATGACATAATTTTATGTAGCGTCTAAATGTATGCCTTATTAAGAAGAATTTACAAAGGTTTTGCAATATTTTGATATTGCTATGATTTATGCAATGCAGGGATATTAAACAAACTTTGAACTGGCTGCTATAGTACAAGTGGCTTAATATTGAGATTTCAATCATTATACTGTACTAACAGTCCCTTGATTGCAAACTACATGTACAATACATGAATTTATTATACAGTAGACTCCGCATATACATGTAACAGATTGGTATACAACGGACAATCGCTTATAACGGATACAACAGTTTGGTCCCAATTTTTGTAATAGAAATTTCTTATTTTCAGCGTCTTTTATAGCGAACACTCTATAATGGACAATCGCTCTAACGGACTCACAAATAAGCAGAACAAATGTTGATATTAATTATTGGTGACAGGAATACTTTTCCCAGAAAAAATCCATACTGATTTTGAATGTTGTCATGTTTACAAAATTCTTGAATCGGTTAATCACCTAGCCAAAAATTGTATCGGTTGGGCTGTGTAAGACATTCGCGCATTCTGACTTATCCGTACTGCTTCAACTGCTTATCAAAAATCCAATATTATTGGCAATACATTTAGATTACAATTCACTAGTTCAACATCTCCCGTACATCAGTACATAATATTTTAACACAGATATCGGTAATTGTATCAACAAAAAAAAAACAGAAGCGACACAAGACAGTACAGATGAGATATAAACCATGTGTCATCTTCTAAAAGTGCGGCAAAATGTTCCTAGGTGGGGGAATGAATAGAAGAGCCTCCTGACTGTTATGTCAGGTACACAGTATCGTCACATTCTGATTGTGGACTAAATAGAGTTCATTGCTTTCTTCTTTATGTTTCATAAAATGGTATATAATTAATGTAGTTTTGTAACTTGTAAAAAAAAGCATAGCCAACTTCTCTGTCACGTGCGTCATGCTTTCAGCATGTCTGTTATGAGCGTATGTGACCATTTTCAACTATTTCGCACCATAATCAACCATTTTACACATTTCATAGTAAGCCATAATTCAGAAAAATTTCATTGATCTGTGCTACCATACTGTACATGTATCTTTTCTATTTTCTCCAATCTGTTGCCGAAACACATCCAAGTCAAATTATCCAACATTTTGAAATCTATGGTAAACTGATCCAAATTTACAGATCTGTTTATCATTAAACGACATTATGATATGCTACATCCACCACCCAAACCCCTAACGTCACACCACATGTTACTTTGTAAAATCGACTTGATGAATCGGTTTTAAATTGATCGAATCGGGTGATATTTTGATTTCATAAGTAAATGGTAAAAAATCAATCCAAGTACACATATTTCAAGCCGTGCAAAATTTGATATTTTTGGACCAAATGAAAATCATGTGCCTTTACTTTAAAAAGAGCGGTTTGATTGATTAGGGTTTAAAAAAGTTGCGGCAATCACATTTTTGCTTGTGGAAAACAGTATTTTGCCTTGAACTGTGTTAAAAATAAAGTGCCTGACATTCAGTAAACATGTAGTAAATAGTTATCTCTAATGCAAATATGTGTGATAGGGACCATTTGTGTGATAGTAAAACATTTTTACTTTCTTTTGATTTGATTTGACCAATTTGTACTGAACTGACTATAGATTAATACATTTTGTCAACAGCCCTTCCAACTGGTGGGGCATTTTATAGGCCTCATCATTATTTTTTTCATATTTTGGAGTATCAAAATTTCTTTAAATTAACTGATGGATTGTACATGTAGTTTTAAGCACTTTGGGTATAATGAAAAGTGTCTTGTGGAGTACATGTCCTTTTTCTGGCATCGTCATTATTTGTTTCCTTAATTTTTTGGAAAGTGGAATTTCTTGGGTAAAAGGGTATTGGTTGATTGGATTTAATGTGGGCATTGAGAGGGATCTTTTGTTTCAAATCCGAACCAGCACCACTTTCAACATGTACATGTATGTACATGTAGTTGCTGTAGTCATGACTGAATTTCAAAATTTTCAGCACTCCTATGACTTACTGATCTTTTTTTTTCTGGAATATCATTAGCATAGTACTAATACATATGTACATATATGTATGTACTAGTATTATACATACATGTAGTTTGCTAAATGCCCTAGCAAAGAACATGTAGATTATAATGTTTGGATTTTTTTTAAATCTAGAGTTATTTTAGACATACATGTATTGTTCCAAATTGATTACATTATATGAGCCAATAATCACAGATATCATGTTCTAAAGGTTAATGTTAATGATATCATACCATGTTTATTATTACATGTTTGTAATGTAATCAGGACAAGTACATGACATGACTTAGACCTTTGTACCTTTTTGTTTACCAACAGTCAGACATTAAGTTAGACCATGTGAAATTGATACCTTGTTTCTTCACTGCAAGTTCTGGCAAACCTTATGTCATGCCGACATTACACCTAGTTTAAGATTATATTTTAATTGGATGAAAATCTTATTTATTAGATCTTGATATTGAATTGAAGATTTATACGGGCAATTTGGGGACCTATTTCCTAAATGAACATGTGAGAAGAAACAAGGCAAGGCATCAATTTTACTTGTCGAAACCACCGGTGTTTTAGAATGTACATTGGTAATAGTAGGCTAATATTTACACAATCCTCTGCAAATATAATTCCACCAAATTCTAATGAATAAGCTGTGATTGTGTTAGATAAATTTGTTGATTATACACTTTATACTTATGTAATGTGTATGATATAGTTATACATGTCTGATCTCTCATAATTCTTTGTGGAGGCTATTGAAGTTAAAGTTATAACCTGACTGACTCTACACAATGTTTATTCACAGATAAAAAAGTTTTACTTATTATTGACCTATATATCTCTAGATAAGCTCAAAAATTGATTGTTAATTATTCATTGGGTAAACATGAATTAGAACGTCAAATCGCATTTGTATATATATAGCAAATTTATGCTATAAATTTCAGAATTAAAACAGGGATGGCAGAGGATTAAATCTGGTATAGTCACAACTGTGCAATTGTAAAATCCATTTTTTACATGATTACCAATTCTAATTTAATCCAATTTATTAGTAGTCGGTATGATGGTTGACTTAGAATTTAGATAACATCCAGAATTTAAAATTTGGTTAAATTGTGTTCCCAAGTGTGGCAATAACTCATGAATCTCTTATCAAGCAACAATCTATATTGAATTTTTCTATTACATGTACATATGGGGTTTATCTGCTTTAGCTACATGTGATGTACATTATCTTTGAGTGGCATTTAATGATCAGGAAACCCATTAACAGAACACAGTTTTTATTGAAAACAATCACTCGTTTTTATTCTAGAAGCATGACTTTTCGACAAGTACATGTATCTTCTTATCATTATTAACACAATGACATTTAGTAAACCAGAGGTCAATACTGTCTATGAAATTCATATTACACACTCTTACATGTAATTTTATCTGTAAGTATACTAATCTGTGAGGGGGGTTGGGATGGCCTAGTGGACTAGAGTGCCGCGCTTCGACCTCTAGCTGGCCGGTCACCTCTGGCTTGCGGCTGTGGTTTAGAGCCCTGGTGTGAGCGTATGTGGCATGGAGATAGGGGCGCCTTCTCAACCTCGTGGGTTTCCTCCTGGCACTCCAGTTTCCTCCCACTGCTAAAGACCCCTACGCGCAAGCAAATTATTGAAATAAAATTAAACCATATGTTAGTCCCGAAATGACCTAGTCTGTGTTGAGTGGGCGTGAAACCCCATTTCTCTCTCTCTCACTAATCTGTGAACACACTTACATGTACATGTACATGCACATTTTCATTTACATCTTCTATTGATGTATTACATTCTCGATAACTGTGCAGAATATCTTTTGATACTTAAATACAAGACCATTCAGATATGAAACAGATCGTCCTTCCTTCACGTTTGATTAATGTTTTCGCTCTTGAGCATCTCAATTTGCTGAGCAAGCTGACAAAGTGATCAAACTGACGAAAATTCGTGGAACATACAAATGACATAATAAAGAGACTATGAAAGCACAAATACAATTTGGCTCTCCTTAAATTAAGAAGAGGGTTTTTTTATACAGGAGTTTTTATACACCCACATTGAAATGTGATCGTATATTGTCGTCGCCCCCGTCCGTCCGGTGTCCACAATTGCTTGTGGACGCTCTATAGGCTAAAGTTAATATCCGATTGACTTTAAATTTATACACAGTGTTTAAGGTCATGAGACGAAGAAGCCTATTGTTTTTCAGCGATTTCCGATAATAACTACCAGAGTTATGGCCCTTGATCACGTCAAAAAATCTTGTGGACGCTCTAGAGGCCAAAGTTCATATCCGATTGGCTTTAAATTTATACACAGTGTTTAAGGTCATAAGACGAAGAAGCCTATCGATTTTCAGCGATTTCCAATAATTAGTGCCAGAGTTATGGCCCTTGATCACTTCAAAAAATCTTGTGGATGCTCTAGAGGCCAAAGTTAATATCCGATTGACTTTAAATTTATACACAGTGTTTAAGGTTATGAGACGAAGAAGCCTATTGATTTTCAGCGATCTCTGATAATTATTGCCAGAGTTATGGCCCTTGATCACTTCAAAAAATCCTGTGGACGCTCTAGAGGCCAAAGTTAATATCTGATTGACTTTAACCGATTGACTTCAGATTGATACACAGAGTTTAAGGTGTTGAAACGAACAAGTATTTTGATTTTCAATGAATTTTGATAACTGAACAGCTAAATCCATGATGTTAAATGTTTCCTATACTAATTGTTGGCGTGGGACAAAACTTTATAAATAGCAAACAAATTCTAATGATTTTCAGATAATTACATAATGAGTTGTTTCATTACCAAAAAAAGTAAAAATATGCGACAACCCTTGTTGACTACCCGAACGATTTAGCTGCTGTGGGCGTATGTTTACTCATTTTTGAAATTATTTTTCAGGCTTTGCAAAAACAGACTGATTCTACAAGACGTCAAATAGAAAGATGGTTTCGTAACCGCAGAAATCAGGACAGAACAAAGACTCTTCATAAATTTACTGAAAGCAGGTATATATCAACGTTTTGTTAGGAGTTTAAAATAATATTTGCTCTAAATATTCTAGTTGAGCAATTTTTCGATTCATCAGAAATTTTTTGCATGCTGTCTCAGCTGTGATTTCTAGCATTTTGAAAAAGTATTTTCATATCTGGTAGCGTATTCTTAATGTAGAGTACTTGCTAGAAACTTATGCTAGACATGTTCATGTTGCTGTCTAAACATCTCACCAATTTCTGATCTGTCGTACGAAACATATATTGTTTTTGTAAGAGTTTTAATTTTTTATACTCTCACATGATAACATTTTACTAAAAAAACTTCAAATAAGTATTCAGTTGCATTGGCAACAACTCTATGGAGCCAATTGATTTTGTTTACTTCCAGTTTCCCCCTTTTTTTTACTTTTGACCTACTATCTGGTGACCTTGCAATTCAATGACCCATGACTTTTGTATAAGGACCCTGACGTCTACTGACAACTAATGCCAAATAGATTGGTCTTGGAGTATAATTTTCGGTTAATTTAAAGTTCATAGTAGCAGGGTTTTCCACTTTAATAGGTATAGGATGTTACTATACTCGATAGCTCATGGTGTAACTTGATTTTTGATGTGATGTGACCTGACCTAACATGGCAATACACGCCACTACTGCTTTTAACCAGTTCTAGTTTCAATTTGCTCCTTAATAAAAGTTAGACCAATTTAATAATTGCCATACATGTAGCTCTGTGACTCACAAATTTTAATCTTTTTTTTTTTCAGTTGGCGTTTTATGTTTTATTTACTTATTTTTTGGTATGGGGTGTTTGTTCTTCATAATGTAAGTTTTTTCTAACATATACGTAGGTACTGCAGGAACATTGCACAACAAAAAATAGACCCCAATTTGAAACAATGCCCTAAATCATTTAGTAAATGATGACATAAAAACTATATGGCTATAATGCGAAAGTTAATCCTAAGATATTGAATATTGATACTGGTGGATGCAGATGAATTTACCTCACTCAAGCCCAATAAGTAAACACTGAAGGACAAAGATGACATAAACCCATTTATAATCAAACCATTTAATCCTGTAAAATTGATATTTCTTTATATTGAGCATGAAAACCCATTAATAAATGTTGAAATTAACAGTTCTTTTAAAATTTCAGATATTAATTTTGTTTGTATTTTTTATTGTTTAGAAACCCTGGGTTTGGGATAGATCTTTAACCTTCAAAGGATGGCCATATCATGTAAGTTCTGTTTTGTTTTAATCAAAAGATAATTAATTTCACTGAGGGTCTTAAAGATAAGATTCTTCCCCAGAAAAGTATTTATCGGGTGGTTATTTCCAATGAAAGTATGTCAAGTTTGGTATATATGGAAAGTATACACCCAATCTTACTAGAAAATACTGGATTACCCGAAAACACAATGGGGCAAGCACTGGGTATCACTAACTGGCAACCAGCTTGTTGTTAGGCAGTTTTGGGAACATTGAGGGGTGTCAACAAACAAAAGATGCTGAATTAAACGGCGGATACAGAAGTTGACAGAAATGATTAACAAATTACTCAGACCTCAATATTTATGGTCAATGTACAGTAAGTAACAAGAAGGCAGCATGACGTCATTTTCGTAAAGCCTTTGAATCAAAATGAATGGCCCTTAACTTAAAGTGGAAATTTCATATTTTCTAAGAAAGTCAAAACATAATTATTTCTATGTCTTTTGCTCAAAAGGTTGTCAACTATTATACGATCATGGGCAATATTTCACAGGCATAGAATTCCCTGACACAGAAAATAATAACACAATTACTTGAATTACCTCCCTTGTTTTCCCATTCCTCTAAATGCAATGACAATCTTCAAACATTTGAATTTGAAGTTGAAAATGATATTTTTGCCAATTTCTCAACTGGCAATAGTCAATTATAGGATTAATAGGATTATTCTTTAACAAGGTAGGAGGACTGTTTATAGATACAATCTATTTCAGGGCTTTATTTTATTATTTAATATATTTTGAAAATATAACTAAAAAATATGAAATTGCCATTTTAAATTAAATACAGACACTTTTGTTTCTGAGACTGTTAAAATCCTGGATGTTCCCTTTAAATTTGAATATTGCAAGTTTATACAAAATTGACAAAAAGTATAAATTCAGATATCAATCAGAGAGAATTTTCTACACCACCGCACCTTCCCATTGTGAAAAAACTAGGTTGTTTGTGAACTTAACTAGGTCGCTTCTGGGAAATGTGAGGGATAACTACTAAAATTTACTGTCCCAATACTAACAAGCCAACAGTGAGGCTGATGTCCCCCGCCGAAATCCCAAAATAAATAGATGACACATATTAATTAATCGCACATTTATTTTTTTCAAACGTATCGACCAATCAAACTGAACACGAAGTGTCATCCAAAAATTGCTTATCTCTGCCTACCGTAAGAAGAAAATGCTCATCTTCGAACTCCATCAAGGCATTGACCTAATAAGCATACACACCAATTTTGAACATTTTAACTCAATTCGAAGGAGAGTTATTGTGTTCCAAAGTCTCGGCAAATCAAATTGCTTATCGCTCTGCTTACCCTGAGCAGAAAATGCTCATTATCGATCATAGTCAAGGTATTACTGTAATGAAACTATACACCAAGTTTCATCACTCTCACTTAATTAGAACTAAAGTTATCGTGTCTCAAAGCATCAACCAATCAAATTGCTTATCTCTGCCTACCCTAAGCGGAAAATGCTCATCTTCGAACTCCATCAAGGCATTGACCTAATAAGCATATACACCAAGTTTGAACATTTTAACTCAATTAGAAGAAGAGTTATTGTGTTCCAAAGTCTCGACCAATCAAATTGCGTATCGCTCTGCTTACCCTGAGCAGAAAATGCTCATTATCGAACTTAGTCAAGGTATTACTGTAATGAAACTATACACCAAGTTTCATCACTCTCACTTAATTAGAACTAAAGTTATCGTGTCCCAAAGCATCAACCAATCAAATTGCTTATCTCTGCTTACCCTAAGCGGAAAATGCTCATCTTCGAACTCCATCAAGGCATTGACCTAATAAGCATATACACCAAGTTTGAACATTTTAACTAAATTAGAAGGAGAGTAATTGTGTTCCAAATTCTCGACCAATCAAATTGCGTATAGCTCTGCTTACCCTGAGCAGAAAATGCTCATTATCGAACTTAGTCAAGGTATTACTATAATGAAACTATACACCAAGTTTCATCAATCTCACTTAATTAGAACTAAAGTTATCGTGTCCCAAAGTATCAACCAATCAAATTGCTTATCTCTGCTTACCCTAAGCGGAAAATGCTCATCTTCGAACTCCATCAAGGCATTGACCTAATAAGCATATACACCAAGTTTGAACATTTTAACTAAATTAGAGTTATTGTGTTCCAAATTCTCGACCAATCAAATTGCGTATAGCTCTGCTTACCCTGAGCAGAAAATGCTCATTATCGAACTTAGTCAAGGTATTACTATAATGAAACTATACACCAAGTTTCATCAATCTCACTTAATTAGAACTAAAGTTATCGTGTCCCAAAGCATCAACCAATCAAATTGCTTATCTCTGCTTACCCTAAGCGGAAAATGCTCATCTTCGAACTCCATCAAGGCATTGACCTAATAAACACATACACCAAGTTTGAACATTCTAGCTCAATTAGGAAGAGAGTTATTGTGTCCCAAAAAGTGTGACGGACAGACAGACGGACAGACAGAAGGACAGACAGACAGACAGACAGACGGACGAACCCATTTTAATAGTCCCCCAACTTTCTTCGAAAGGCGGGGGACAAAAATTTCTACAATACTAACAATTTCATACTCTCATTTAGCTGGATGTTTTTTGCTCCATGATTACACCCTTTGAGTCACAGGTTGGGAAACACAGTTCTCACTATTCCAAAATATGGTCCTAAATTATTTTTGTTAAACAGATGCTACAATCGGATGTATATAGGCTACTCTGTTAGGATGATATTTTTAATTCTATAGTTTTATGGTAATTAGGACCTACATGGTTTATTATAACTTAACAATTTATTATTTATGTCTATGCATATGTTGCCTTTCATGTAAAACAAATTTCCTCTGGGTTAATAAAAGTTTGGGTTTTTAAAAAAAAAAGGAAATTTTATTTACACCATGCAACCAATTAGTTCTAATGTTCTGGGTTAACCAATATGGCATCACTGGCTTCAATCGGCATAATGATAAAAAGACGTCATGCTGTCTCCAGTTCATTAAAGCTTCTTGGTACCGTAAGTAATGATAAATACATTCTGAAAAATGGACCACCCCACAATGAAGCTAAGTTGACAGACATTGCGTCTAACACCTGTTTATTTATAGCTATAGGTATCCCCGGCGAATACAAATTTTTCAGAGGGAATTGAAGCAAATGTTTTATAGATTGGTAACTTTGAATATGTTTTCTATCTAAATATATCATCAAATCACACAATTTGTACCGGAAATGTATCTTTAAAGTAGGTGCAAGCTTCATATGACCACATGCTGTGAGTCTATAACAGTTTTTAAAAGATTTTTTCCAAATCTGTTGTTTATCTATGAATATCACAAATAAAACAACTGCAAAAATTGTTCAAGATAGAGGAAAAAGAAGAGAAATCGCAGGTTTCAATCTGACAAGAGGTAGGGTTTGTCTGTCCTCCCACTGCTAAAGATCCCTATGCAAATAGATAAAACTGAACCATATGTTAGTCTCGAAATGACCCAGTTATAGTCCTTAACCCAGACCTAGGTTATGTTAGATTATAGAATCTTTTGAGTCATCATCTGAAATTTGTGTTTTTTGTATCAGTAGTTTGCTACATGTTATTCGAATAACAATGCTCACATTATATTTATATTTTGAATATTTTCTTTCAGCATGTGCCACATGATATCTTCTGGTATTATGCCATAGAAGCTGGATTTTATGTTTCCTTACTAATATCAGTTTTTTCAGATGTCAGGCGGAAGGTAAGATAATGTTCTAAAATTATAAAGATGATATTAACAATTTGTGGCTGACAATAAAAATACCTTTGATTTGCATTCCTTCTCTTGTTTTCATTTAGCATAATTATTGTCAGTCTAGCCTTGTGTTGATATAGCCGATGTAGTTTTGCATATTTGACTCCTTCTGAACAAGATTTCAACCAAATGTGGTAGATATACCTGTTAATGCTTATTCAGACATATGTTAAAAGTTGAATTGCTGCAAAGAAGTGTCGAAAGAGACATCTTTTTTAAAGACGAAATTTAGGTCATTTATGTTTATTCTTCTAAACCTCTGGATGAATTTTTAAAAAAAATGATTTGGTAGCTGCTTGCAGATGCTTATTCAGATTTGTTATGAAATAGTCACTGGATTTGTCAAGCCTGACCTTTACTGGTTAGAAGTGGGGCTTGTAGAGCGGACGCTGACACCCAGTTGTTTGGAAAATCTAAGGTTCAGACATGTAGACATTTGCTTATTAAAGAACGTTTTACAGTTGAAAATTAATGAATAGTAGGCGTAAATGCGATTGTCTAGGTTATACTCGTCTTGTGAAAGACGAACATATGATTGCAAACCTTTGGTATTCTACAACATTTTGTTCAGGAGTTATTCCCTTTGTCATTCTGATGTGAAAATTTCATGTGAACGTGGTAGAGGCTAGATTTTTTGATTTTTTTTTTTTCTTTTTTCAAACTCTGTATAATAATATTATTTAACGCCAATTACATCAACATAGATCTCAATAGGCGGTACAAGATAAAATAAAAAGCAACAAAAAATATCAAAGGGCACTGTGAAAAAAAAGATGCAGGTATATAAAGAACATTTACGTAACAATTAACAGAAACAATTCAGAAAAGAGTCCAAGAACAAAACAAAATTTTAAAACATAGACACCATAAGAAAATGACCTCTCTTCATATTCAGCTTTTTCTATTTTGGAGTTTAATGTCCTTTAAATCTTGAGAGGATGTTTTTAAAATTTGGTGTTAAGCATTTGGGGTCACAAGAGGACAAACCCTATCGATATTGAGCATTGCATGACTTTCTCTTTAAGGGTTACCCCACTCAAAATTCTTTTTAACGTGATAAATTTAGATGCTAAAGATTTGTTTCAAGAATTTGGGGTCATGAGAAAATGAATCCTATTGATATTGTACAGCATTATATGACCGGAGTTTTGGAGTCATCCACTCTTTGAAAAAAACCTTGTTTTCAAATTTGTTGCTAGGCATAAGGACTATGAGAAGGTTACGTCTATTGCTTTTCAAATTTGGTGTGAAGCATAAGTAATGATAAACCCTCTTCAATTTGAACAATCTAGGACTTATTGTTCCAGTGATATGAGTGCGTAAAAGCTTCCGAAAACCCTGTGAAAGTGATAGAAGCTAACACTTTCAAATGTGATGTTTTCCATACATCTCTTTTAAAATGTGGCTATATCTTGCATGGCAATAACTTGTTTCAAATTTAGTGTGTAGCATGGGTGTAAATACAGGACGAACTGTATCGGTTATCAGCATTATGCTACATTCCGTTCCACAGTTATCCCCCATTTTCCAACAAGTGGCGAGGCTATCTTATTTATAAGTAAATAAATATTACTATATATTGATAGCGTAAAACTACCCACTGATAAGTAATTAAGCCCATTGGGCTCCTGTTTATTAAAAAGCTATAATCTTTTCGTAACATGATGTTATCACTATTTCACATTTTACATATTAATCATGATTGTTTTTTTTTTCAGGATTTTTGGGAAATGGTTGTTCATCACTTCTGCACGCTTGGATTAATGTTTACGTCATATATTGGCGATCTCTTACGAATAGGCTCCCTTGTTCTTGTAGTTCATGATGCAGTGGATTATTGGTTAGAGGTAGGTAAAACGTCACATATTTATTTCAGGAGACCCTAAAAGATACTAATCTTAACATGGATACCATTGTGACCAATTGGGATAATCATGCTCTACCATAGTCTTCCATCACACCATATGGGATCGAACTAACCCTGGTTCTAATTAAGCTAAACTATTCAAACTTTGATTTAATCCTTTGGAAACAAATTTTATTTTATAGTTAATGCCCCACCTGATCACTAATCTAATCTTTGATCAACTATATTTAATACTTTATTCTGACTTAAATCATGGAGGTTTTCATTGATGATTAAAGTTCCACTGGCTTTTCATAGATTAAACAGGCATTATGCACGAGCTACATCTGCCCATTGCAGGTCTTTTTTTATTTATTGTCGTAACAAGATCATAATCAACTTTTGATGCCATCTGGTGGGTGCAATTTTAAGGAGATTTGAATCTGATCTGTGGTTCAACGTCTGTTGATGATTGGTTTATATCCCAAAGATCTTGATTGCTGAAGACATTTTTGCATTTCAGACCATAAACTTCCTGAATTATGGCCCCTGATTCTACAAAATAACGTATAGGTTTTTATAGTTTGTTCTCTATACATCTCTTGCAAAATCTGAGTGTATCTTGCTGGTTTAACTATGATAGCAAGAAATGTCAGCTCTTTATGTAATCTTCAGCAATGACATTTAATTTGTTGTGCAAGATTGTCAGTTTAAAATATTATTTAACATACTTTCTTCATTAGATTGTAACAAATAAAAATATTGTTGATTCACGCTTGTTTTTCAGGCAGCAAAGCTGGTTAAATATATTGCAACTGTAAATAAGAAATGGCAGCCACTTTGTGATATTTTGTTTGTTATATTTTTTATAATATGGATAATTACAAGATTAATAATATTTCCAGTTTGGTAAGTATTTGCAGAACCTCGAAAAATAATAAACATGAAGTCTATAGCAAAAATTTGTTTATTGATAAGTTTATTATAAATCCTGTATGCTACTATTTAATCAGTATTAGTAAATAAACCTAAAGGGACAGTTAACCATAATGTAAAATCATTGCCCTTGATGCCTGTGTAACTGACATCTACATTTATCTGGAATTTTTTTATTTTCTTGTTTCAGGATACTTTATAATACGCTGTTTCTAGCTCCGTCATATTTTGGTTTTCCACCTTTATATTTCTTGATCAATGGTATGCTGGTTGCATTACAAATTCTTCATATATTTTGGTCAATTATAATTGGAAAGATAGCATGGAATGCCATTAATAAGGGCGAGGTAATTATTAAATCCATTGTTATTTGTGTAATCAAAAAGCCTTGCACATAAACTATCTGTTTAAGATAAGATGTTATTCAATTTGTTTGCTTGTGGATACTCTGCATGCTGAAAGTCATCATCCAATTGGCTTGACATTTATACAAAGTGCTTCATATTCATGGACTAAGAAGCCTTTTTTTTCTTTAAATGTGAACAAATAATTTTTGTTCATTTTTTGTGAACTCGTAAGGGCTAGAGCTGTCATTTTGTATTCTAGAGTGTGTGTGAAAATGTCATCTGTGTGTTACAGTCAAAGGTTGAAGCCCTAATGAAAACAAATTCACCTTTTTCCAAGTGTAGCACTTGGCAAACCTCAGCAGACTCCAGTACAAATTCACCTCCCCCCCCGAGTTCCATTCCCACAATTTGTAGAAATGAGGCCAAATAAATTAGGGATGAATCAGGTTAATGTCAGTAAACCCAATCCCCTGATGATCAAGTAAAAGTGATGAACAAGTGTAGCACTTGACAAACCTCTGCAGACTCCAGTACCGTTCATTTAGTCTTGTGGGCCAAGACTATTGGCTGTATGACAAAGTCCCATTTTCTTTAAACAAGGACAACTTTGCAATGAAAATTTTAAGCACTCTTCAAACGAACTAATTTTAAGAACTTCTTTCTAAATGCAGCAAGTTTTTCAAATAAGTAAACCGGTATCTTCATCACAATTGTATAGGTGTAGATACATATCACTTACCTTCTCACATCCGAGGCAAGACGTAGAGAACCAAAATCTGAACAGTGACATCATACTATGTTTTGCTTTTAACAGATTGAGAAAGATGAAAGAAGTGACAGTGATATAGAAGTTTCTGGTGAAGAGGAGAACTCAAATAAACCAGAATTTATTATAAACGGTTCCCACAATCTACGGAGTAGAGATACACAACAAGATATGGTTAATAGCCATAAATAGTTCCTTCATGTAAATATGTGTCTGCTTGGAAAATATGCTCTGTCTTATTTTTGTTTCCTGTATATATATTATAGTTACAGGGTATTGTTTTCTAACTTAATACCCATACATTAAATGTGAACTATATTGTCTTTCCTATTTCCTCCATTCTCCTTCCATCCACAACTTAATGAATATTTGTCTGATTTGCAGGAATTGACCTAGATGCCTATGTATATTCACCATCTTTTGATTTCACAGAGATATCCTCTGTGCTTTCATGGTTGCAATTTGTGACACACGTCGTGTTGGAATTTTTCAAAATTTTGTGGAGATGTTTTGTGGAGACAGAATTCTTAGTGGATTTTTGTTAATACTGTTCTGCATAATTTTTTGACAATAATTTTCAAGCTATCATATACAGACTTTGCTGTTGATGGGCATAATATTGAATCTGTTCGGGCATTGATATCATTTTTTTATGAACTACGCACTATTATCTATGGCAAATTTTGAAATATTCATATAATAGCCATAATTATTAGGGATGTATATAATTGTTATTATTTTGTGAACTTAATCAGTACCCCTTGCTTTTATTTACAATTCAGTTTTACCACAAGTTAAACAGGTTTAATCTGGGTATAAATTTTGATTTGGTTTGGATTGTTTTGATTTCTTATTTTAATTAGTGATGGAAAAATTCTATGCAATTAGATTTTATTTATGTCAGTTTCATTTTTGACATTATGCTAACAGTGCAAACCAGGGTTTCTTAATCCATTTTGAATTGAAGCGGCTACGTGTAACGGATAATCGTCTTTTCAGTGACAGCCATGTTTGTTATGTCATACTCTATTCGCAATAATAATTGTATTACATATTCAGAATAATAATACCGTTAATTCTGAATAAATAATACCTTTGCAATTGCATACTTGTATTCATACCTCAACATACATCAACATTTATGGTCACTTGCATGATGCATATCCTACTTTTGCTTTTATCCTAACAAACAAACTAATCAGTCTACCAGGAACTCTCATTGTAATTGGCATTATTTATATTTCTGCTTTATTAAAATTTAATTCAATCTGAAAATCAATGATTCCTTTCGAAAATCAAAAAAACAGTATTCACGATTCGTCAAGATGGAAAGTAAGCGAGAAGTCACATGACATAAACAAAACTCGACTTATCGGCATTTGCAAACTTAGTGGAATGAATACTCGGGAGTTAAACAGTATTTTTTCATCATTAAGCAATAAAATAACGTAAATAACATAAAAAAAACACATTTTGTTCAATATCTATATAAATATCCAAAAAATCAAAACCGCGATATATCTATGTTCGGTTTTTTAATATTTTTCTGATGGTTTTTATTTCTATGATGGTTTTATATCGAAAAACAGAATTCCAGACTTTGCAAATCTAGATTCTTTACATTTAAACGACAACTAAGTTGGTCTTTGACCTCCCTATTTCCATAGGTTTCACGATATTGAGAAATTGTTCTTTTAAACAACAGGTATGGCAGCCGACAAGTAACTCGGTGTAAGTTGTAGTCAAAACCATCTGGTACATTATGGGCCATTCCGTTAAATCTGCATTGTTCGATCAGTTTACAGTTTAGAACATGTAATTGCTGAAAGCCGAAAGTAGAATCACTTGTAACATTCTTATGGTGAACACGGAAAGAATTTTGTTTTTGCGAAACTGAGTTAGATATATTGTACACCACCCAAGTCATTGTATTGTGTGCCCAGTCTACAGTCTAAAAGTGTAGCACCACTGTCAGGGTGAAGTTTCCCTCTTAGCACACTACATACTACATGGCATATGCCCTTCTTCATTAGTCAAGTATATAGGAACAGAACAGTAGGACATTAAACACTATTTCATTTCTGCTCAGTGTCCCGATACACCTTACGAATCTTGCAAAAATGCTGTATAGAAAAGAATTTTTTTTGTTTTTAAGCGAGAATTTAAGGCATTGTCCGTGGTATCTGTTTCCGAGTAATCTTATGGCGTAAAAGTATAAGAAGGTTGTTTTGTATTTCTCAGGGAACACACAGTTATCTTTTACATGTTATTGTAATGATGTTCCTATACATTGTGGATTACACATGACAAGTGGTTTTTTGAAATTTTATTTTAGTTCATATAGCAGTAAGAAATTGATTAAGCATATGTACATTTAATAAACATGCTTTGAATGAAAGCTAAACTACAGTCTCTAATACTATCAATTTTATTTGTTTTAAATATAATTTATGTAAATATGTTATTAATACTTTTAAATTACCTAAAATTGCGAAACCATTTCATGTTCAATTACTGACAAAGACGTTAACTTGGAAATAGTATCAGAATTGATTACATATAGAGATGTTGATTATAAAAATTCTAGAAACCTTGAAGAAAATATAAACTATTGATATACATTATATATGTGAATAGTTATGATTGAAATATAAAATTTAGTGTTCCTGGGAGAAAATGCATGCTTTCATCAAGCATAAAACTTAAAGCCTGACTATTTCGGATATCTGAGGGTATCTCTTTCTCAATTTCACTAGAAATTAAAGAAATAAATCCACCACAAGAATTAAAATCACAATATAATTTTTTTGACATTTCATGATCCTGCAGTTTTGTCAGATCGTTCAATTTTTCATATTTTTCAATGGTAATGTATTTTTACGTAGTCATTGAACTATCTACCTAGTCTGAAACAATTTAGATTTAGGAATTAAACTCTTTGTTCTGTCATCGTCTTTCTTTACTGCATGGGTATGATCGTTGGATTTAACATGGTCTTTTATTGCCGATAATGAAATTGTTGTTCTTCCAAATCAAAGAATGCTTTCCAGTTGTTTTATTGTAATTTTCTGTTAAATTTGACCCATAACTCAACATTAGGGAGTTGAGATATTCAATCAGTGGTGTCACTGTTTTTTTATTATCCGATAATTACAATCAATTGATATTTTAAATACTGATTTTGGTTCAATAATTCCATGAATTATTTTGTAGAACCTGGCATTAATATGTATTGGCTTATTCTGTTTTAAGTTAGAATCTGTTTGATTGTTCATCTCCATTAACATAATTACCGGTATATAGCAATTTTTACATTTTTTGCCTATATTGAATTACTTTTTTTTAATATGATTTTTGTGCACGGAAATAACTTTTCATGTTTTATTATCTATATTTCTACACATCTAAACATATTCTATTTTTATTCATTTGTGGATGTTTTCACTGTTTACTTTTTATATTGATAACATTTATATTATTACTCAATTAGGGATATTTATATATGTATGTGTTGTTTGTCATAATAAGATGACTTACCAATGGTGTGCAGACAAATTAACAGATCATGCCTAATTCTCTCATTTACTCAAAATCTTTTATATGTCAACATTTCATGTCATAGTGAAAGTGTTGAAACTCCTGTCTGTCATCATATCTCATAACCTCTTTGATATTTTTTTTTTTTTATCAAACTTGATTTGTTAAGGAGGATACCTTTCGTAATTCAAATTTTTAGAAAGGTTATATCCGCTGTCACCAAATGCTTGTAAATCTGCAGGTCAGAGTTATAGAGCTTTTGTTTTGCAGACTTACTAGTATAATTCTGCTAATCCACTCTCAACCTTCAATTTTATGCCACATTTCTTAGAACTGATGGTGGGCTTATATATGCAAACTATTTAATCAACCATGTTTATATGTACAGATTTATTTATGTTATCAAGTTGTTGTATAAATATATGAATTATTTGTAATTGAAGTCTGTCAACAGACATAATATAAGTAATAATAATAGTCAGTGTTCGATAAAAATACTCAAGCTTGATGTTTAATGCATGATTTATCAAGAAGCTATATTGTTGTTAAAACTGAGACAGGCCTATAAATTTAGACTATTGGGTTGCTTATTACCAATAGAGTTCTTCAAATTTGTCAAGCAAACATAGTCAACCATATTTGTTTGTTAAAAGATATAGTGTAGAATTAACCTCTTTATTGTATACAAATGAACTTAGTATCTTAGTATGTGGTGTAAATTATTAGTATATATTTGTTAAAGTTCCATAAAGAAGACAGAATGAGGGATCAGTGCAGTATAATGTAAAATTTGATAACAGTTAGATAATAATAAGAATGGGGGATCAGTGCAGTATAATGTAAAATTTGATAACAGTTAGATAATAATATTTGGTCATAAACTTTATATTTAAACTTTATTCTTTCGCATTGTGTTGGTTCTGTTAGAGATATAGATTTTGACAGATTCCTTTACATTATCGAAATATTGACCAAATGTACATGTAATTGTGCACTCGACTCCCAAGAACAAAACCTTTAGGATGTGGGTAGAAATCCCTAGATTGCATATTTAGTCATTAAGAGTTCCAGATGAAATTTATCTTATTCTACACAACTGGTCTTTTAAAGCAGATCCAAAATGATTGATGAATACGTACGTACATGTTAATGCTGTTGTGAATCTTCAGCACATGTACGAAAGAGATCACAATTTCGTGGGGGTTTTTCATGTTCAGTCAATAGGAAAATATTTTCTTGTTCACATTTTCTGTGCGAAACATTGTTTGTGTATAATTTTCTGAAGTATTTAATCAAACCAAAACTTAACTTTCATTATAAATCAAAGACATTTCTTGTTGTTTTAATATTGCACCTATAATTTGATATTGTATTTTGTGTGTATGACAGGGGAAGACTGGTGATTTTCAACAAGGTTTCCTTTAATATTAATTATATATTTAGAAATAATCCCCCTGTAACACCAGCAAACAAGTTTTTGAAAGTGAGAAATCAAATTTTATTAAAGTGGTTTCAACATCCATGCTAGTTTCTATACTAGGCATACAAATTTGTGGTAAGTTTGACACTCTATTTTATTCACGCATTGTGGATTGGACAGAAAATCGCATCAAATAAACATGGAATTATGCTTCTTTTTTTTTCATGCTTTATACACAAAATCCTGCATAAATTCACTTTTTCTGAACTTTAGGCTGTGATCAATTCACAATTGTTTATATGGCTAATTGTTTACATCATGTGGTCTGTTTGACAGTTGGCAAATGAGAGATATTTTGTCTCCCCTTTTGGGCTTATTCTCCCTTGACTCTGAAGACATTTTCTCTTGCCAACTTGACATGCCTTATGAAGTTCAATTATATGCTAATTATTGTTACAAATGTATAATCATGTTTCAATTTAGCTTTATTTTAATTACCTCAAAAATATTTGAAAAGATTTAAATTGATGAAAGTTTTTTTTTTTCTTCTTATAAATAGATTCTGTTTATTGATAAATATGAATACAATTTGAATTAATACAAATTTACTTTTAAATGGTGTTGGCTTAATTTAGATTTTAAAATTTATGATTAAAACATATTCCGATGGTTTGAAATACCTTGTTGAATTAAATTCAAATATTTTATTGAATCTTTCTTGTTATTTAAGTGATTTTTATATTAGTTTATTTAGTTTTGTGGAAATTGGGCTTTTTTTTTTTAAAAAAAAAAAATCTTTTGATATTATTCTGTATTAATGGAATGTTGTATAATTTGTTATAAGACATGCTACCATTTATTAAATTGTACATATGACATGATGAAATAGATATATTTTTGTTTCTGTTTTACTTCATTGTATCTGCATGGCTTTAAATGTAACTATCAATGGTACACCTTTGTTTATAAATATTTCATACAGTCATATATTATTAAATGATATAAAATCTTTCTTTTTTTATAAACACTATTTTATTGAATTTTAACGATTTGGAAACAGACAAAGCCTGTATAATCCCTCTCCTTAAATTTGGTCGAACCCAACAATTATTAAAAAGGCATTATCACTCCCACCAAATTTTGTTGAAATTCAAGTAATGAATATGCCCAATGTAACTGTGTTTTCCGCAAATTTTTTACCTACCAGTAAGACACCAAATTGCTAATGCCTTTCTTATGATAATTATGTGTATTTGTATTGCATATTCTAGGAAAACTACCATATCATTGAACTATATGGATCTAAGTTATGGAATCAGTGCTCAAGATAATATTTATAGTCATCCCTGTCGGTTTCATCCCATTTCCATGTTGCCTTACATCCGCCAGATCGCAGATATGTTGAGGAATAACATTGTTTTTGTTCATTAAAGTCTGTGAACATATTTCATCATATTTTAATGAGGCATAGATTGTTGTTTAATTAGTAATTGTCCTACAGATCTTGGACTAAATTGAAATCTATCGCCATGGGCTTAGCCAAAGTATTTAAAAATTAGCTTATTTCTCATTTCATTATGATCCCTATGTTGCTATAAAAACCACAGGATGCTTGAAGTTAATACTCGTTAATTACTTACAGAGTGATTACTTTTAAACATACATTATACAAGAGCTAAATCTGTCTATTGCAGGTCTTTCTTTAGGCCTGGAATGTTATCTAAATTATTAATTAATTAATTAACTTATCCAAACCATAATCAATTTGATCCATTGCTGGCCAGCAATATTTATTGGATTAGTATCCGGTTTGCTACTCAACTTTCTTTCATGATTTAATCATGAAATGGATAATCAAGTGTAATGGGTTTTTTTTTTATATCCCGACTTGAGTAATGATGATTGAGGATAGTCTGAAAATTCAATCACCATAATCAATTCGATCCATTGCTGGCCAGCAATATTTATTGGATTAGTATCCGGTTTGCTGCTCAACTTTCTTTCATGATTTAATCATGAAATGGATAATCAAGTGTAATGGGTTTTTTTTTTTATATCCCGACTTGAGTAATGATGATTGAGGCTAGTCTGATAATTCAATCACAGAATTCTTGGTTCAGTTTGGATCAATTTGATTGAAATGTTCAGTAAATTCCCTTTACATTATCAAGTTTTTAACTATTATAGTGAGAACTGCTAGCTCTTTATCTGATTTCTCATAATGTATCTGTAATAAAAATGGTTATTGAAGAATATATTTATTCAATTCACTCTTGTTAATATAGTTGTTTTTAGCAATTTCCTAAACCTCCCAAGGGGTCATTTTGAAGTGGTTTCTTGTGGCAGACATTTTGTTAAGAAAGGGAATTAACGTAATTTGATAAAACAATTTTTTAATGCTTTTATAAAAATTGATGTCCTATTTCTGGTCTTATTTTCTGTTTTATTTATAATATTCATCATTTATGTTCATTTTATCCTCTTTGACAACAAAAAATTTAATAATGATTTTTGTGTTTATTTTGATAACCACCCTATCTTATCGCAATTAAACAAAAGTTTACACAAATAATTGTCTTCGAATGTTTGTTGATTTTTACCATTTTTTACTACTTCCATGGATGGATAATGTTGCCGTCACTGTGAAAACTACACTATGAACGTGACAGAGAGAGACTATTTCGACACCCTCAAGAGCTTGGGGCGACTGGAATCAGATGAGACTTTCTTCTGTGGTTCAGATATTATTTGGATAACAGTTAGCAAAGTGTCTTTGTAAGTTGGCGTAGAACTACTGCTACTTTTAGGACTTTTGTTTGTTATGTTCTTCTTGTGATCGTAAATAATATTACAATATTAAAGGTATAAGAACTTTATTGACAAGCTGAATGACTTTGCAGGTCCCTTGTTCTCAACAGATAATGACTGCTTGAATATCTGGGTGAGTTTCTCCCGAATTTCGATCTATCCCCTATTTTATATCCCCCAGTTTCTGCAGACTCGAGATTAACTTTGACCCTAAATTCCATTACAAATATGGAATAAAGCCTTATATTTCCCACCACTAAAATGATGTGATACTCCTTATATTATGGTCTTCCAACCATAGGTCAAATAACAGGAAGAACTTGATGAATATTTTGTTGACAGTGGTTAGGATTTTACCAAAACATCACTTGTTTTTATGTATAACTTTTAATTCACGTGCACTAGGTACATGTGAATTTGACTTAATAAAAATAGTTGTTTTAACAAATTCCCCAAAGAAACAATATGGTCTTAAAGACCATAGTCTTACATTGGGCCTCTTCCGACCAAAAAACCCTCTCTGATGATGTACCACACGGTTTTGTCCTGACTCCCACTCTCTAAATATCGTTACGAACATAATTTCCTTAAAATACCCCAAATAGAAATACTCTAAACAGTGATTATATACTTATTTTATTCTTCCACATTTTGACTATCGTGTCGTAATATGCTGCACAGACGAACTAATTAAATTAGAACTAGATGCCCTAAGGGCTATATGCGGATTTGTAAATGGTACCAGTCTGGGTTATTGTATGAAGTATCAGAGAGAGAGAGAAATGGGGTTTAACGTCCACTCGACACAAACTGGGTCATTTTGGGTACTAACATGGTTTCATTTTAATTTCAATAATTCGCTTGCGCGTAAGGGTCTTTAGCAGTGGGAGGAAACCCACGAGGTTGAGAAGGCGCCCCTATCTCCATGCCACATACGCTCACGCCAGGGCTCGAAACCACAGCCGCAAGTCAGAGGTGACCGGTCAGCTAGAGGTCGAAGCGCGGCACTCAAGACCACTAGGCAATCCCAACCCCCATGAAGTATCAGTATTTATCTCTCTGCAATTAGCTAATATTACACAGTCGTCTTCGTCTCTCTTACAGTAACCTAAATCGGCATAAATGTTGTAGTCCGATCTTAAATGTAAATCCGTTGGCTTTTCTGGTAAAATTCGTGGAATAAGCTTTAGTTTGTAGCTTTTGATGTTTGATTACAAAAAAAAAACAAAACAATGTTGACATTCTTTCTGAATAGGTCTTCATGGTATGGGAGGCCATTATTTGAGGGTAACCATTTTACGATAACATTCCTACTTATTTTTTATTTTCACCTTATTTATAACGTTATCGACATATCAACAGTGATTTGGCAATGTATTAATATTGGCAGGGTTCATGACTACATTTCAGATTGTTTTCCATCATTTCATGAAGATATTTCCAAGATAGCGACCGTTTTTGGTGCGAAAACCGGGCGATGTGCTGATTTCGATTAAGTAGTCGTGTTTGGTGTCAATATATATGTTTTCGATGTCACAGATTCCAAGATGACATTTTCATTCTTGTAAAATGAACACATATTTCCAAGATGGCGGTCATTTTTGGCGCGAAAATAGCATGGCGTGCTGATATTGATGAAGTAGTCGTCGTTGGTGTCAATACAATTGTTTTCAAGGGCCCAGATTACATTTCTGTCAGTAACAACTGTGTAAAATGATTATAAGTTTCCCTGTTTTGCATATTTTTGTCGGAAAAATAAAGCGATATGCGGATATTGATTAAGTAGTCATCTATAGTACCAGAATATGTTATTTTCGGGGCGCAGATTCCATTTCTGCAATTCACATGTTCACATATTTGAGTATATTTCTAATATGGGTTTTATATGTGGCGGAAAAATGGAACGATGTGCTGATTTTGATTACGTAGACGCGTTTTTGTGTCAGTAGTCGTCTATAGTACCAGCATATGTTTTTTCGGTGCGCAGATTCCATTTCTGCAATTCACATGTTCACATATTTGAGTATATTTCTAATATGGCTTTCATATGTGGCCAAAAAATGGAACGATGTGCTGATTTTGATTCAAAGGTGTTTTATAGCTGGAGGCGCCTACCTCCTCGCGAAAAAAATCAAAGAAGTTTAACAAATAAAACGGGAGAAAAATGCTAAAACCGATGAGAAAAATGAACCGTATCCTAGTTAGGGAGGGTCCTAAAGTCAGACAAAAGGCCCCCTCGACTGACAAAAGGGCCCCTCTGGCCATGGGAAAGGGCCCCTGAGTCAGAGTCAATCGTTTTCGTTACACTGTTACTGTCGAATTCACTACTGAATGTGAATGCAGTAGTCATTGCACTGGTATGGAAATCATCAATCAAAACACACCCCCCCCCCGACCGCCGCGAAATAGGGCCCTTAAAAAAGTATAGCCTCCGCCATGATAAACCTTAAAACGCCCCTGTTTTGATTTCGTAGACGCGTTTTTGTGTCAGTATTTGTTTTTCGCAGGCGCAGAAATGATTTCTGCATACGCCAATAGACGTAATTAACCAGTCACTATAAAAAGATGAAGGAAGTTTGTTTCTAACACATCTTCCTCCATGATGTAACATGCACTGGCACATCCTAATAACCCTAAACATCCTAGTGGAGGGTGCAGTTCTCCAAATCCCCCATTTCCATGACCATAAAAAATCGTCATCATTATCGGGATCGGGGGACGGTGGGGGTAGTGTTAAAGGTATTTCATCATTAACCGATCACTGTAACATATGTAAAATGGAAAAGGGACTGGGTATTGTTTTTAAAAATAACCTGTTATTGCCGATCAATCATTTCTCTACAATTATCTTAAAACGATTGAATAATTTCAGGAAGCAGTTGCTTAACAATTTTTCTGCATCACGGTAAATGTCGATCCGTCTATCAATCACATATAATTTTATGTAAAAACATGGAAATTATATGCATTAAAATATAACAGTCTACTAAAAAAATACCACCTTTTATTCATACTTATATGTAATGTAACAGCTGTATTAGTTTTTCTTAACATTCAAATTTGGTCACCCTCACAAAGCCAAAGGGTAAAATTACAAACTAGACAGAGGTAGACACCTATTGCATTGCTTTCAAAATCATCCATACTGGTTGACTGTTTTTTTAAGATCACCTGAAACCCAAGTTAACATTGACACCTATTGAAAATTATAATATTAAACAATATCGGTTGTTGTTTCTTATGAACATCATGACATCCATACCATAATCAGCCATCATCATCATTACCATACTCAACCCTCATCATCATTACCATAATCAACTGTCATCACCATTACCATAATTATACCAATCATCATTTTCATTACCATAATTTTCATGCTATGAATTATTAGACAAAAAAGTAAAGAAAATAAACAAGTAAGCTGAACGCAAATGGTATGTGGTATCAAATGTTCCAGGTAGCGTAGACCTAAGCTTTTAAATAGTGACACTTTCTGTTTAAATTCCGGGATGCATATTATTTAGTGTTTTGGAAAGAGTATGCATATTATCTAGTGTTTGGGAAAGAGTATGCACAGCAAGCAAAAGAACGCTGATGTGTCTTCTATGCATAATAATGCCCTGAAACAACGTCATGGTGGGGGGGGGGGGGTAAGCGAATGAGAAAATGTTAGAAGGTTGGCTTGACAAAAAGGAATGCGTACCGGTGTCATCGGACCCAGACTGACCTTTCAAATTTAGACTTGGAGTAACTGTGTAGTCAAATCACGACAGATCGAAAACTATTATTTTTACTATACATGTATAGCTAATGTCACTGGTCAGTGTTACGACAACATACGATGTATACGACCATATTCTTTGTAATTGTGGAAGTTCATGACAAAAAGAAAATGATGGTATTGATTCTTTGTCTAGAAGAACAATAATCTACCAATCTGGAAAAATGGTCAGCCTCTTTTATTTGCGCCAATGAATACACAGTATTGATTTACAATCATGTGTTTGAAGATTATATACAAACAACGTTCACTTTTATGGTGTATATTTTGTTTAATACTTCCTTGTCGTAGACTTGTTTACAAATACACGTATAGTGCATCAATCTCTTGAGGACAAAAGTTTATAATGGATGGTAAGGATAATTGCTTTTTTATGGGTTTTTATGCTTGACCACATTATTTGTAGTCAACTACGTATTTTTGGAGGTTTTTGTTTTTCATAAACACTTTGCGTTATTTATAGATTGATTGGTTCTAAGACCTTTTCTTCTTTCTTCAACGATGGAATGGTACGATGATTTTGGAATATTCTCTTTTGTCGTGTTTTATCTGGTGTAAGTTTGTTTTCATTTTGACTTTGAGTTTTTTATGCTTGACCACATTATGTGTAGTCAACTAAGTATTTGGGGTTTTTTTTCATAAACACTTGGCGTTATTTATAGATTGATTGGTTCTAAGACATTTTCCTCTTTCTTCAACGATGGAATGGTACGATGATTTTGGAATATTCTCTTTTGTCGTGTATTGTCTGGTGTAAGTTTGTTTTCATTTTGACTTTGAGTGAAGCACGTCAATGATTTAGGTTTCTTACACCCTATTGGTCTGCACCGAGTAGACAAATAAGGAGGGCCATGTCTAATTAACATAGTGTGCTTTGAGGAATTTCTCCCGGACAGCGGCACTATAATGTTCTCTTTTTTGAATTCCATCTGGCAAGGTTTTTTTTCCATAGGTCCTATACGCCGGTTTTTGGCACCATTCGAACGACTGGAAGTTAGTTCTTGCCAGGTCTTGCACCAATCAGTGATAAGGGGAAATCGTGTAGGAAAATCCAGGAATCTTCTTCAGTCTACACAGGACATTGACCAGGTTAGCAAGCCAGCGCCTCCCCGTTGGGGTCCGATTAGATCATTTTCTTGGTACAGATTCATTTGCTTAATTTTGATAATGCTATTATTGTTTACAGTGTCATGGTCCACTGTTTGTCTGTTTGTGTGTAAAAGATGCGTACATGTACATGTAATTAGCCAGCGCACCGAGAACCATGCAAAACCGGGTACCGAATTCAATCACCACATCGGCCATTCAAAATTACTCGAATTGTCTGACAAATACCACATTTAACCCAAATTTGAGGGTGAGAGAAAGAAACGGTGTTTAACATCCACTTGACACGAACTGGGTCATTTCAGGACTAAGATATGGTTTAATTTCATGTCAATAATTCGCTTGCGCGTCTAAAATTTAGTTGTATCGACGTGTTTTGCTAATGTACAACGAATGAATTTATCGAACAACTGTTATTCACATACGTTTTGATTTTTATAGGTTAATATATTGCCGTCACCCCGGTACGTCTACAGGTCAGGGGTTTCAGACCAAACTGATCCCGCAGTGAATATTCGCTTGGCCGCTAAGTAATTCTCTGTGAAACAGGTTGGGTTTCAGACTTGCTAGAATTGTTCAGAGTCGCACAGCAATCTTTCGGCAACTGGTTTTTCTGCCAAGAAAAACCTTATAAACACTCCATAGTTAACAGTTTTTGATATTGATATTGTAAACTTCCTGGATGTTATAAAGGGGTACCCTGTTATGTAAAGTCGTTTATACCGCTATCTTGATAGACCTCCATTATGATGCTGTTATATGTGCGTTTATGTGTTGGCGTAAATGGCTCTTACTGCCCCCCCCGCCCCCCGCCTTGAACTAATGAGATTCGATAATCTTTTAGTTTTTATACCATCCAATGGTATGTCAGTGTTATAAATGGGGTGACACTTTCTGTTTAAACTCCAGGATACCATTAGTATGCATATTATCTAGTGTTTTGGAAAGTTTAACACCCCTTTCTCTTGGACGACACTAGACACACTACAAGCAAAAAACACTGATCTGGCTTCCTGGGGTCCTACGCATTCCCACCCCACGACTGCAAGATATTCTCATGTGGATATTGTCGTAGCCCCTGTCCACCTGGATGTCCTTTCGTTCACAATTGTTTTGTCGAATCTTGAAATACAGGTTTATATCCCAAGGATCTCGGTTCCCTTTGATATTGTTAGGTATCAGACCATACATGTAACTTCCTGGATTACGGCCTCTGATTGTACAAAATATCGCATTTTGAGCTTGTCATATTCTGCCCATCTCAGTACAATCAAGATGTCGACCGTGTTTTCGTGAGTTTTGGGAAATGAAATCGTCAGTTCCACTTTCTATCAACATGAAAGGGCCCTAAATCTCATTTGCAGGGTTGTAATTTACAAAATTTGCTAAGTATGTGGGTCCGTCGCACCAGTCTGTCTCCTACAGCCAGTCCCTTTTTAAGCTTCTGGATGCATGGATGTTTTCTGATAATCCTGCATTTATATATTTTGTAATCAATTAATGTAATGTTTAAAAAAAAAAAACAATGAGTTACAAGCTTCATACTATATATTATCTCATTATAATGAACATTTACAATTCTGTTCCAGACGAAACAGATGAATAAAAAAGAAAGCATAGATGGGTTTTGGTACTGTTCAATTCACACACAGTAAAGAATTACAATCAACATTGACTGTTTTGTTGACGCGTCGATTCCCAAGTAAATTTACTTTGTTCCGTGGCCGAAGATGTTGACCATTGGGAAGCGATAGCGGAAAACAACATATTATTTATATATAACTACACCAAAAGAATATCAATAAAATGGATTCAGGGTGGACAGCTTTTTACTGTTTACTACTGATATACCCAACATGTAAGTATCTGGTCATTTACGCAAATTAATATTTTATGTGGCCAACTTTGAGGTTGCATATAGAAACGACACTCCATGATGGTCAAGGTTATAATTGTATGGTATAATTTAAATTCCCAGTAGTATAATAAATGTTTACAAGCTGTGTATTTGTCATAAAATCTACTTCAGATGCCACTGTTCAAGTATAATTGATTTTATTTTATTTCATTTCGACTTGGATATATCTGCTGTTTTATCGGTTATTTACGCAATATCCATAAGAAATTGATCTAAACTTTATTAACAAGCTTTTCCGGGCATGTATATCCCGGAATGCTAACATTCAACTGAATTCGCCATCTCCAACCCCAGTACTTTATTGCGCCAACTTTGAAAATTAACTGGGTTCATCCTCCGACTGAAAAAAAAACCCAAAAGGGTTCATCGTCTCAGTCATAATACTTCACATCAAAGATTCCATGAAAAACTGTTTTCGAAAAAATGGGCTTAACTGTGGAATAGAAGGTTTTCGGAAAATAGGGCATGACACACATGTACATGACTCAGTAACCTCTGCCATGTTCATAGGACTATTGGTGACTAACTGACTGACCGGCATAATACGCCAACTATGAAATAAGCTCTTTCTGATTTGCACCCATTTGATCCGCGGTTCGCCGTAATCACGTTAAGTTGTCTGAATTTTTCATGATCGGTCTAGTCATTTTGTTTTTAACAGAATACAATCAATTTAAAACCAAATTGATGGCTTCGATCAATCCAGCCTTTATTGTCTCCGCTTTGACTGCAACCAATATCCGTTTACTATTTTATGTGGTATTATCGAGGCTATCAAACTAAGTTTGTGTTCGACTGGTTTTGTTTTTTTTATAGTTACTGAAGGTTTTACCATTAAAGATGAAGCTACCTTAAGAGAAAAGCTGTTCGAAACTGGAAAATATGATTTAAAAATTCGACCAAGTGTTCGAGTCCAAGTCCAAATCCTGTTAAACTTGATGACCATTAATTTTTTGGTAGGTTGTGTTTTAGGGAAGTATTATTTTTTTTTTCCAGAGCTAAGGGGGGTAAGTGGTATATAGGTGCTGGCTCACTAACCAGAATATCCGGGATTTCATCTTGGTGTTGTAAGAGAAAGTTCCCCGCCATTTTCAAACGGGTTTTTTTCCGCAGTGCTGAACGTCGACAAAGAGTGTCTAATCGTCGGTATGGCACGGAAAAACGAATTCCTATGTACAAGGCCATACCGACGATTAGACACTCTTTGTCGACGTTCACCACTGCGGAAAAAAACCCGTTTGAAAATGGCGGGGAACTTTCTCTTACAACACCAAGATGAAATCCCGGAAATTCGAAATAAGATTAGGCCGTAGCGCCGCTGGTCTGACAAAAATATCCCCGCATCGTACTGCATGCACAGCGTAAGTCCTTCTTCATTAGGTAGCTCGTTGCAGAAAAGTAGAACGTTCAACCCTAGTTCATTGCAAAAACTTGTTCATTTGTTTAATCTGTACGCTGCACTCACTGGCCTTTATGAATTGTCTAGAGATCTATTTATTATTGAATACAAAATACAGCATGTTTACGGAAAGTAGTACTGTACTAGATTGAATTAGTAAATCGTCAACAACGCCATACTGTTATAGAAATGTATATCCTTTAAAAGGAATGGTGTCGTGTTTTCCATATGGACACAGCTCACTAAATATTCCTACAAAACAAGGGCCAAAGCTATTTTTACTTTTTCTCTTCCTTTTCTCTTTCCCCCTTTTGCATGATGATTTTTGTTGACTTTTTGGTGTAGAATCGAAGAAAAGGATTTGAAAATACATTTTCTTCAGGTTTTGGTGAATATTCATGATTTTGAAGCCGAGGAGTACGAACGCTGAGAGAGAGAGAGAGAGAGAGAGAGGGAGAGAGAGATGGGGTTTAACGTCCACTTGACACAAACTAGGTCATTTTTGGACTAACATGGTTTAACTTTACTTCAATAATTCGCTTGCGCGTAGGGGTCTTTAGCAGTGGGAGGAAACCGGAATGCCCGGTGAAAACCCACGAGGTTGAGAAGGCGCCCCTATCTCCACACCACATACGCTCACACCAGGGATCTAAACCACAGCCGCAAGTCAGGGGTGACCGGCCAGCATCACTGGGCCATCCCAAACCCCCACGAACGTTGAGAGGTTGGTTAGGTTGAAACACAGGGCCGAAAATCGCATGTTAGTGGTCTTTACTTCCTGTTTTGTGTATCAAGAGTTTTCCGTGATGAACCTCATACGTGCTTTTGAGCAAGCGGTGTGCACATGTTGCTCCATCTGTGGTAGAAAGAGTTCTACCGAACGAACATTTAGGAAAAAGGTGGAACCAGTCTAAGTGACAAGAATTAACGTTAAAGTCAGTGTGATCTGTGGCCATATAATTTCATTTAAAAACACCGTCAGAAAATTTGCGATATCAAAGATATATGAAATTTGAAGGGTATTCAGTTTCCTAGCATGGGAGACTTTGTTTGGATTACAAGACTATGAATTCAGATGTCCCTACAAGCACAATCTAATTAAAAAATAGATCTATATTTCGTTTCATTTTTTATACTTTCGATGGCCTACACTCATGTAGATCTAACAAGTTATAGTGGGAGCTCATGTTCTATGACGTCAGGTATCAAGCATGGGACATTTGACCCGATAACGTCGGTCATTCGATTAACCAATTACAGACCGCCATGCTTTTTAAAATCTACTTTTGTTTTGTTTTGATATCTATCCGCTGGTAATATTTACCCACAGTTCCACGCATGAAAAGGTCAAACGGTCGATTCGACAGACCATTTGACCCCTCATTTCAGGCAGAACACGACTTAAATAACAAGTCTCCCAGATCCAAGAATAGTAAAGACAAGTAAAAACGAAATTTTGAACTATAAAAAACGAAACGAAATTGGATCTGTGTTTTAATCAGATTGCTACAAGCATGGCTTCCGTCTTGTCATCATTCAGTTTGAGCTTACTCTCGTTCATCCACGATTTTACAGATTTAGAGCAGAGTGTTACCTGATGAAGAGACTCATCAATTTTATTTTGATATGTGTCACCAATTAATTGGGTGTCATCAGCGTAGGAGTTGTGACTGATCCCGAAACTGTCTAATACATCTCCAAAGCATTTTGTGTATAAGACATACAACACGGGTCCGAGTACGGACCCCTGAGGCACACCACAATCAAGTTTAACAGGATTTGATTCGGAACTGTTTACGAGAATCTTTTGACTTCTATCTGACAGATATTATGATGTCCAACGCAAAGCCGTTCCAGATATATGAAATTATCACGTTATCTAACAAGGATCTGGTGGTCCACGGTATCAAATGCTGAGAACAGGTCCAAGAGAATTAAGGATGCAAGCCTACCACCATCAACTATCCGCAGGAGATCATTCAACACCCGAACTATAGTTTTTTCAGTACTGTGATGAGATCGGTACGCTGATTGAAATTTGTCCAATAATTTATTATTGTTGACAAAAACCTGTACTCGATTGTTAACAGCCCTTTCTATTAATCTGGAGAGAAAGGACAGATTAGACACGGGTCTGTAATTTTTGAGGATGTTGCGATCCAGGCCAGATTTTTTTGATTAGAGGTCTAACCACAGCCTGTTTAAATAATTCTGGAAAATAACCTGTTTTCAGACTGGTATTAATAATTACTGTACTGACCGGCAGAAGAAGATCTAGGTGTTCGGTTAAAAGTTTGGTTGGTATGGGGTCTAGTGGACAAGTTGTCTTTTTGGATGTATTTATAATCCTTACGATTTCATCTTTACTATAAGGCTCAAAATCAGTCAGATAATTATCACATGGTGGTAGTACCGAAATATGAGTTTCAGTTACTGAATCGGACTGATCAAGTTGCCTTCTTAGTATATCAATCTTATCCGAAAAATATTCCGAGAACGTGTTAGCAAGCTTCACGTCATTATCTGAGTGTGTAAATATGGTTTCTGGGGTGATACCTAATAAAGATTTTATAACTGGTGCTTCAAGGCATTCATGTCTTGTGACGATGAGATCCTGGATGCACTAGCAAGGCTTGGAAATGACAACGATCTGTCGTCTGATGTATGCTGGAACGTTTTGTTTGGGTGCTGTATCGATCAAAAATCCACACAACAGTGAAAGAACTTCGCTGGTTCCTCTTCTCAAATCGTGCAGCCGAAGGAGAAAACCTTCCACCAACTTCTGGTTCACTGGATTTACATATTCAGCGTGCACACTACATAGCCATGATTTGGAAGAAAGCTGATAAAAATCACCCATGCCTCCCAGCACCGGCTGAATTTGGTTGGACATTTGACGCATGTTCAAGTCACTTCTCTGCCGTTCGATGTGTGAATCCACCAGCTTGTGAGGCAATATTATACTTGATCAAGTGCTGATATAAATCTGGATGTGAAGGAAGGTGTAGTTGTCTCAAAAACTATATCCCATGTACAGAATTGTATGGACTACTGTAATGAAATAAGCAGAATTTAGTGTAAACGGCGACCATTTTGGGCGCCATCTTGAAATTAGGCATGTAAATCACAACTTTAGCAAAATTTGATGGTTCCATTGGTTTTCTTGTGTCGGAAAACCTATATTTAAGTACTTTGTTTGGCATCATATCATGTGTACTTGCAAAGATATTGGATTATTGCTGAACGGCGGCCATTTTGGACGCCATCTTGGATTTCGGACCCCTAGAACGTGAAAAAAAAATGGCACCCTAATTTTTTAAGAAACTTATGATGTCTTCTTTCAGAATCAGCAGAGTTTTTGCTTTTACCAAAACAATTACACGAAATTACAAATGAGCCTACACTATAAAAACAATGGCGCTACCGTGACGTCACCGATGGAACCAGCGCTGGACCAGAAAGTCAATTAACGGCTTATCTAAGCGCAGAATAAGACTTGAGATTCCATATTTAACTAATATTATGCATTCATTGGGAAGAACTTAACGGAGACGGCTATAATTTTTAAAAACGTAATGATAGCTGTCCCCGTTAACTTAAAAGTTCTCCCAATGAATGCACAATAAAAAAAAGCTCACGTAGTTGTCATCATTACCTGCTGCACCATCCCACAAAAATGATATATTTACTTTTTTTACTTTTAAGAATATTCGAGACCAGTCTTTTCAAGTGAGTGGATGGCTTACATTGGTAGGTACACATAAAGTAAACACAATATTACTTCTGATAACGAAGCGGTAAACCGACTTCAAATAATACACACAAACTAATTATGGACACAGCCGATTGAACACCATCGTGAACTTTTGCGATTTTGAGGCCTTGGTCGGTAAGTAAAACTCATAATCCAAATTGGCTATGATCTTACATGGGGAATGGTAAGCTAAGATCGTATACATATAGATTTACACCCTTTTAACTTCAATTAGTTTTCGCAAAATATCTTAATCGGTGACTGCGACATTACCTCTAATATGGACATGTACTTGGGTTTAAGGTTTGGACCGATAAACGGTTAAGTTGGGTTAAAGAGGAGTATGGAGATATTGGTTCTATATTTGCATCTGAAACAGAAGTTTGGCGACCAAGTCTTGTAATCAGTAACTCGTAAGTACCAAAACAACGAAACTGTCTTGTGTTTATGCACACTGACTTATTGGTAATTATTGATGAATGGTTATTACCAATCGAAATACTTGTGATTAAAGTAGCTATGTTTTATAAAAATTGAATTAGATTAGCGCTTTTGATATTAAAACAACATGCTTTAAAAACAAAAGAAAATATGTAATGCATGAGATTAGTTCTTGTATTTTAGATGACTGCGGGAATTACAAAAAAAATAACGATTTTTTACTGTATAGTTTATATCGCGGATCGTAAATTTCGCAAGCTATAGTAATTGGTCACTTAATGATTGTTATAGTGACGCAGGAGGGGGATCTCGATGTAATTTATGTAAAATCTAATGGAATCTCCATTACATGCATAAAGACGGTCCCTTTTCGAATGCGCAGAATAATTAACAAAATCGCAGAATCATGTCCTGTACAAAACTGGAGGAACTGTTCAGTGGGACTAATTCTTCCCTTGTTTTGTTGATATTTTGACTGTTATCCTTGTTTCAATCATAAATTTCAGATTTATTTTTAAATTAGCTGGGTGGGACTTGTTTACTGAGATTTGGTGGACATATTAGAAGAGCGCATGAAAAGCTATCTTTTATACTTCTATATCTTCCTTTTTTTGACAGCGTTCAGCAGTTGGGTATAATTACCGATGCCAATACGCTACTTCGAATTAACAATACCGGCAGAATCACATGGGAGCCTCCCGGGATATATGAAGTTAACTGCTTAGCCGATACTACAGTTTATCCTTTTGATGTACAGACTTGTCATTTAACAGTCCAGAGCTGGGGATATGCCCTAAATGAACTTAATGTTTCAGCAATACGACCAGGGATAAACCTCATCGAATACAAAGAAAATGGCGAATGGGACATGATTGATCACTACACAATACGAGGGGAGAGTACAGATGCTATAGATACGGAATATGGACAACTGACCTTCTATTTCACGTTACAAAGAAAATCTCAGTACTACTGGTTCAATGTTATGTTACCTGTCATCGTTAATTCTATACTTACTGCTCTTGTATTCGCCTTGCCTGCTGAATCGGGAGAGAAAATGGGCTATTCATTAACAGCTCTCCTACAGTTTGCTGTGTTGCTGACATTGGTATCTGATAAAATACCACCAACTTCTAATCGTACATCCATTATGGGTAACCGCATAATTATTTTTTATTTAAATTTTTATATCTATGGACATTGGTCACATGAATCAATGACCAATAGTCAAACTGACCATGCATAAACAGAGGCAGGCATAATAGCAAACCCCGACAGTCAGATCTTATAGCGCCGAATTAACTACAGGGCATCCTGGCCTAAGCGCCCAATCCCACCCACACAACACAATGTGAGCGTGGTCGTATCGAGGACTCCATCTACTAGTAGCAGTGACGGGTTTCTCCGATGCCTGGACATTGGGAACCCCTTCTACGCATGGTGGCCCGTGATGCGGTTCACATCAAAGAATTCGGTGTAATCCGGAGATGCCGCGACGATCTTTCTACTATATCCGTGTTTCCTTTTTTGTTTTTGACACGAAAGAATTCAGTGTAATCCGCGTCGATCTTACTACTCATATTCGTGTTTCCTTTTTAGTTTATCTAACGCCAAAAGTGTTCCACAAAAACACATTAAAATCCTCTTCAGCGTCAATATTTTTGTTACAACTTGTGCTACTAGAAGGTGAAATCAAGATAACTTTTCACTTTGGTTTGATATGAAAATTGTAATCTCCGAACGTACCTTCTTCATGATCACAGGAAATAGTCTGATTTCTTGATCGAATTTCGTATTCTTGCAGCGTTCGACTACAGTCACTTATTAGAGACTTTTGGCAAATGAAATTTTCCCCATCCGTATCGTCACGTGATACGTTGTATCAATATAGTTTTAGAGTTTTGGCAGGTTTTCTCGCCGCGTAGTATGAAGTTGCTGAGGGAGTAAAGTTGCTAGGCATTAGCTAAGCTATTTAAGTTTTTTTTTAAAGTTTAGTGTCGAATCTTATTAAAAATCTTCGACTTCGACTCGATAGGAAAATTTCGGAAATTAAATGCCCCTTTTAAAGATTTGCAAATTCCCCCCCCCCCTTTAAATTTAGCACGTAGATCAACCAGCATACGAACAGACAGACACGAAAAATACGAAAATTCTGCATAAAGCTCATCCAAAATGAGAAATCACATCAATTATACATCTCCGTGTTCTAGGATAGACACAGATTTATAAAAACGCTACATTGTGTTCCAGTCAAACCGGAAGTTATCTTCATTTGGCAAAACTTTGTTGGAATTGTAAATCTGAATTTAATCTAGACGTTGAATTTAAAACTTCTATTTCGATTTTAGGCTTTTTAAAGAAGATTTTTCGAAACCTTGATGTACAGGTTTAGCGTACACTCGCCATAAACTAAGTAATTTATCGAAACATTTAATATGGTTCAATTTTATTTCAATAATTCACTTGCGCGCGGGGGTCTTTAGCAGTGAGAGGTCTCGGTGAAAACCTACAAGGATGTATAGGCGATCCCAGTCCTTGCCATGTACAACCGGGGAATCAAAACCCACGCCAACTGACTCAATGATATACCTTATGATACATCGCACACGCGCTAACTATTCACCCATCCAGCCCCTGACTATGTAAGTAGAACTAGATTTGGTGTATCATATAGTTTCACAAGTCGTTACAGAGCTATTCAACACTTCAACTGTATTTTTATATATACTATTCAAAAAAAGTAGGGGATATTTGATTTTGGGGGCATAATACTAAAATATACAAATGACTACGCAAAAAGTCACTATAGAACCTAACAGAAGAAACATTTCCAGTTACATGTGACGCCCAAACGCACCAATACATTGCGGCATTGAATTCCAGGGTGGAAACATCAGTTTAATTGTTTTAGTGACCAGAAAACAAATTTTGATATGCGTCGGCTTACCCCATAGTATATATACTATAGAAACTTTAATAACACTTAAAAATCAAATATCCCCTACTTTTTTTGAATAGTATAATTCAAAAAAAGTAGGGGATATTTGATTTTTAAGTGTTATTAAAGTCACCTAATGAAACTGACGAAGAAACAAATGACAAAATGAAATGAAGTTCACATTCATCAATTTATTCCAAATGATCGTTAGACTAAGAAAGGCACAGACTGACCATTATTAGGGTAAAATGATACCCGGGCTCAAACAGCAAAGTTACCACAGCATCACAACAAAGTCAGTAACGGGTACATCCTCCTCTGTTTGCCAAACAAGCATTGATCCGACGTGGCATACTCCTAATGAGACGTCTAAGGTCATTTTGGTCCAGATTGTCCCATTGCTGTTGCAACGCAGCAGTAAGTTCTTGGACATTGGCAGGACGTTATCGACGTTGACGTAACCTCTGTCCAAGCATGTCCCAGACATGCTCGATGGCGGAGAGGTCGGGACTCAGTGCTGGCCAAGGTAATGTGGTGATGTTCTGTTGTTGGAGGTAACCTGTAACGATCCTGGCCCTGTGACATCTTGCGTTGTCATCCTGGAAGATGAAACGGCGGCCATGACGTCGTGCGAACGGCACAACGTGGACTGCCAAGATGTTGTCCCGGTAGTACTGGCCTGTAACACGCCCTGCAACAACATGTAAAGCTGTTCTTCCAGCAACAGTGATGCCTCCCCACACCATAACAGAACCACCCCCAAATCGATCATGTCTGATGACGTTAACGTCTTGGAAGCGCTTGTTTCGACGACGCCACACCCTCCTACGTCTGTCCAAAAAATCAACAGTGAACCTTGACTCATCTGAAAACATCACATTGCTCCAGCGTCGATTATCCCAGTGTTGACGATCCCTACACCAACGACGTCTTGCCTGAATGTGATGATCTCTCAAACAAGGGACCACGCGAGGACGCCGGGCGCGAAGGTGACCCCTATGCAGTCGATTCCGAATCGTCTGTCCACTCACTCTCACACCAGTGTCTGTTTGAAGACGAGCGCTGATCTGATTTGCTGTGATGACACGATTTCTCAAGGCCAAGGTACGGATAAATCGATCCTGGGCTTTAGTTGTCGCCCTTGGTCGACCTGAGCGTTGTCTGTCATGTACAGATTGTGTATCACGGTATCTGGACCATAGCCTGCTTATGACAGACTGAGAAACATTCATCGTCCGCGCCACAACCGCCTGTGTTGTGCTGATCTGTAGCATGCCAAGGGCACGTAACCTTTCGTTTTGGGTAAGCCGACGCATATCAAAATTTGTTTTCTGGTCGCTAAAACAATTAAACTGATGTTTCCACCCTGGAATTCAATGCCACAATGACTGTAACATTCAAAGTCAGAGTCGTGCAAATCTTGGGTTGGACCCCCATGATGATCCCAAGCATCACCTGCATTCAATGCGGTAGCTATTGGTGTGTTTGGGCGTCACATGTTCTGTTAGGTTCTATAGTGACTTTTTTCGTAGTCATTTGCATATTTTAGTATTATGCCCCCAAAATCAAATATCCCCTACTTTTTTTGAATAGTATATAAATATGATTCAGAGGTCCGTGAAGGTATCATGGCACCGTAGGTAGCTATTTTGTAACTAAATATATATTCAAGGCCTACTAAGATGAACTAGGTATCAAGCCAAACCGCAACACCAGTCTTGGGGGTGGTCAGGCCCGGATCCAGGATTTTTTCGAGAAGGGGGTGGGGGTCACACTTTGGAGAAAAGGTTAATACGTTGCAACCTTGGATTGTTTGGGCAGAGACAATGCGAAACTCATGTTAATATATATCATCTATTAAAGAGCAGATATGTGAAATACAACAGTACCAAACCAAACGGAAATGAAAATCAACTAAGTCACTGGGGCTGGGGGGGGGGGGGGGGGGGGGGCGGGCGCACGCCTGGTGGTTATATAATAATATTAATAATGTATTTTCAGTTGTCTATTTCTCATTTGTTCTGATAATGGGAGCTCTGGCGGTCGGTTTCAGTATACTTGTTCTCAGGTTATACTTCCGAGAGAACGACGAACCAATATCACCATGGGTACAATATTTCTACAAGAAGATACTTGGGCGATTGGTCTGTTATAGGAAATGCAAACCACGACAGAATTCAGTTTCAGATTTGGGACCAAACAGAGGTTCCCGGCACGAGCAAGTTGAAACGCCCAACAAACAGCGGCACATGTATCTACAAAAAGAAAATGGAAATAGTCCCGATACAGAAGATGACTTGAATTGGAAAGATCTATCGAAAATATTAGATCATTTATTCTTGAGATTGTATCTATTATTGGTATCTTTTGCGACACTCGGATTTCTGGGCGCTTTGTCGCTATAAGCATTGATTTCGTTGTAAATTAGTCTCTAATGCATTTTTAATCCGATCGTTTTTTGATATTCTTGTCAGATTTGTTATAGGATGATGTGCGTAATTATACCGATGGCGACATGAGCTGCCGCTCTGGGTTGTCAGAGTACCGATTATAGTAGCATGTCGACCCATTGACTTTTTTTTTTTACTCTTTTACCTTATACCCACGTCAGACCGGGGTTGCGTCCTTACTGCGCTTCTACTGCAACAAAAATTTGTCTCCGAGCGAATCAAGATCGCCATAAGCGTGGTAAAAGCGTGGTGGAAACGCTATATATTGTGCAGTGGTCTCCATGGTCGCCAATGATCGCCGAGCCACGACGTTTGTTTTGAACATGCTCATATGGTCTGGAATGCTGCGAGAACGTGATTGGGTCGCAAATGGTTTTACTGCTCTGCTACGGCGACAAAAATGTTTTCAGACCGTGCGTGCCAAGATCACCATAAGCGTGGTGGCAACGCGAGATATCGTGTTGTGGTCACCAAGGTCGCCAATGATCGCTGAGTCACGGCGTTGCTTTGAGTATGTTCTGCCATATGACCTGAAAGCTGACAGAACCTGTTGGGTCGCGAAGGTCGCGAGATAAGCGTGGTAACATCTCCATGAACGTAGTACACGCGCAGTACACACGTGGCAAAGACCCTGCGAAAATTGTAACATTTGCAACTGTGCCTTCATGGCGTTTCACCACAACCCTTACGTGTCGGCCGCGCCCCTACCAAGAGTTCTGAGTCCTTATGGCGTTCTCATGGCGATGTTACGATGATTCCACCACTGTTGCGCGATTGCATCACGACCTCACGGGGCTACCTCTAAGCATATGGCGATGTTATGAGGTTCCCACTACGTGTATGGAGTTCTTAATACGCACATGGCGCGGTTACCAAGCTTGCATTACTCGCCTATGGCGACCATGCTTTTCATGTACGATTTGCTATGAAAAAGGGCGATTCGAAGGTCATCTTGAAATTTCGAAAAAAATCTAATACCCCCGTAAGGCCGGGGTTGCGTCCTTACCGCGTTTCTACTGCGATCGAAATGGTCTCAGAGCGAGTCAAGATCGCCATTAACGTGGTAAAAGCGTTGTGGAAACGCTAGATATCGTGCTGTGGTCTCCATGGTCGCCAATGTTTGCCGAGCCACGACGTTTGTTTTGAACATGTTCATATGCTCTCGAAAGCTGCGAGGACGTGATGGGGTCACAAAGGTCCTTACTGCGCTGCTTGGGCGACAAAAATGGTTTTAGAGCGTGTCAAGATCACCATAGGCGTGGTAGAAACGCGGGATATCGTGCTGTGATCTCCATGGTCGAGAACGATCGCTGGGTCACAGCGTTTGCTTTGAACATTCTGCTATATTACCTGGAAAACTGAGAGAACGTGGTGGGGCGCGAAGGTCGCGAGATAAGCGTGGTAACATCTCTATGGACGTATTACACACGCACTACACACGTAGCAAAGACGTAACGAAAATTGTATCATTTGCAACGGCGCCTTACTGCCTTCATGGCGTCATCACCATCACCACAACCCTCACGTAAGCATATGGCGATGTTACTCGACTATGGCAACTATGCTTTTCATGTACGACTTGCTTTCAAAGGTCATCTTGAATTTTCGAAAAAAAAAATATAATCAGCTTATATAGTCGCCGTGATCACGTGGTGAAAACGCACGTTTAGTCCAGATAAGAAGTGTCGTTGCCAAGCTTATAGATCTCAATAGAAACGTCATAAGCTTGGAGAGATCGTGACGAACCCGCCGTGAGAATGCTGTATAAACGCACCGGTCGCAGTAAAAACGCGACTTTTTTAAGTTTGTAATTTTGGGACATTTTCCGTGTTGTGTTTACGCTTGCCGTGCAGTGGGGTAACCACTCCGGTTTGACGGGGTCATAACCAGCTTAGATAGTCGCCGTGATCATGTGGTGGAAACGCACGTGTTGTCCAGATAAGACGTGTGGTTGAGCGACGCGGGTTCGCGATGACCGCCGTTGTCAAGCTTATAGATCTCAATAGAAACGCCATACGCGCGGAGAGATCGTGACGAGCCCGCCGCGAGAATGCTGTAAGAACGCGACTTGTTTGGAATTTTGGGACATTTTTCCGCGTTGTGTTCACGCTTGCCGACGACCTTGTGTATTTCAAGACCGCCGTTCGGTCTCAGAGCGCAGTAGTGTCACCACTCCGGTCTGACGGGGGCATTATGAATTCCAGTTTCGGAAGCGATTCCCCAATATGAATATCGCCAAACGCTTGGGTAATGGAGATAACTTTACCATCTCTTCGACCCATTAATAAGAATAGGTAATGGCGCACGTGTAAATACAGACAATATTTACTGGGTGGTGAATGTAGTGCACTTTCGTCGCTAAACTCTGATAGGAATCATAATTTGAAATTCAGATCAAGCTTGAATTAAATTTCAAAATAAACCGCGACCTTAGACTGTATACACAGATTCTTCCCCAGAACAGATGTTTTTAAAAGAATAATAAGTATATCCAATCAACCTTTAAACATTTGGATGTTTGGCTGTTTATTTTATAAACTGGTTTTATTTTTTAAATCTTTGTTGACTTCTTTTAAAACTTGTTTTTATGTTATGTTATATATTGATATGCATTTAACACGTAATATTGTATGAATAAACTATAGCGGGAGCATATATAATATATTTTCCTTATTTTAACTTCTTTGTCTTTGAAACAAACTGCAAAGTCCCACGAGATGATTAAAATGAGAAGCAATTCCAAATCTATTTATTGGTTATAAAGGTAGATAACTGCGTAAATATTTCAATTTCCTGCAAATTGTCGAATATCCGTTGCAATCATTAAACTGAGGTATACGATATTGGGTTTATATTTTAGAATACTGGGTAGTATTTGATAAGTATTTGGTAGTATCGGGTTATTATTTGCTTGATTTGGGTGATATAAGGAGGCAAATGGAACAACAAGACACCGGTAATCACATTTGAAATACCTTCCTCATGATATATCTTACTATTTTTGAATTAAAATCAAGTAATATGCTTATTTATGTTGTAGTATTGGGTAGTATGTGGTGATATTGGAGTGGTATTCGGGTCGTATTGGGTAGAACTGGTTAATATTGGGTAAATTTTCCCGCCACAATTACATGACACTTGGTATATATAGTCAGAAGGATAATTTGTGGGCACAAACACCAAAGAATGGGGATGGCTCGAACATAAAGTTATTTTTTGCATAAGATATTGCAAATTTTTATACGTCCACATTCATAATGTGAACGTATTATGCCGTCGCCCCTGTCTGTGTGTGTGTGTGTGTGTATGTGTGCGTTTGTATATGGTGTATATCGAGGACACACATCTGAATACACACCTTCTAATCGCGGACCTCTGTCAACCGAGGACGTCCTCGGTTCAATCGAGGACTTTTTGAACTGAAACCAGGACTGCCACGATGTTCAGAAGCCTTGATTTAATACCCCATTTGATTTTAAGGTCGATCTGAGGTGTTCCGCGTTAGGCGGTATTCTGCAGTTAGGGTGTATCTGTCGTGTGTGTGATCTCAAAAGGCAAAAATATGATTGTGTGTATCAAGTCCGCAGTTAGTGTTTATTGTACAGCGAGTGTATCAAGTCCTCGGTTAACCAATTTCAGCCATACACATCATATATGGTCACGTGGGAGAAATAATTCGTTTTCTGCTATATCTAAAATTTATAACCATTTTCAAACCGTGCGATATTTAAAAAATCTAGCCATCTAGTCATTACATTTTTTCTGTCTGAAATTTCGAATTTTTTTATCTGGGTAAACATACAATAAGATTATTGCCGAAATAATAAGCTTTAATTTTTTAAAAAACTTACAGCAATTGAAATATTAGTGAGTAGTGACACCTGTTAGGACGTATTAAGACAGTCACAATTGTTATATAATGTTTAGGTAAAACTGGACAATTTTTGCCTTGCGGATGTACTACAGAAAAAAAATGATTACCTCGGGAGGCGTCGGGAACAGGTTTACCGCTTACTCAACGGGAGACCACAGGAGAACTGCCAGGAAAACAGATCGGGAAGGCATCACCGGAGCTTTCCAGATCCACAAGGAAACTCCGGGGATGATTGCCTTGTTTCGGGAACAGGGTTATAGCGTCGGGAACAGGTTTGCGGGTGTCCCAGGGGAGCTTCCGGGGCATAGCTAGCCTTGTGGAGAACTACGAAAAGTTTCAATGCTTGCATTGTCAGACTAGGGGGCATTCCCGGATCTTTCCAGACTCACAAGGAAACTCCAGGGCATCAGCGAAGCATGTGAGATGTCTTGCCCAAGTGTCAGGTGACTTTTGAGGATATTTAAATCGGGGAAGTATCGGCCAAATTTTCAATACAAACTTTGAAATTTTTCGCAGTAATCCAGATGATTCCATATGGCTTGCGACGGCCCCAATCTCCCCCTAGGCATTACCGAAGCATCGGCGATGTCATGATGACTTATCAGGGGCCCTTTGAGGATATTTCATTCAGGGATGCTTCGGATAAAAGTGTGACAAAAAAGAGAAGATCACCGGCGGTTCTGGTGCTGACGACCGAAAGTCTTTGAACGTGCCCGCTCCTTCGCTCACTCTCTATGTGTCTCTCTCTCTCCTCCGAACCACGCCGGAGAGGAGGGTAAGAGAGGAGCGGGGAAAGAGAGGAGCGGAGAGGGAGGGTCGGGAAACACGTACCGACAAGAGAGAAGCCACAACCGAAGCCATGCATCTCCCCATCCGCCCAGGACAAGCCCCCTAGCGTCTGAAGTAGAAGAAGAGCGACCTGGTAAAACGGTGGTAAAGTTTCGATGGTGAGGGTTCCGTCATCTCTTGCACAGGGGAGAAAGAGACCGAAGATACGGTAATGATGCTTCAGCAGGTTCACCTTCGGAAACCTTGTAACGACTTTTACTTCATCTAAATGATTAAGCTCGAACGCCTTTCCGAGCCCGTCCGAAGACAGGCTCAGTCTAACGGCCTCGCTTAGCCATTCTATCGGAGGTAGCGACCGGCGGTGTGTACAAAAGGCAGGAACTCAATCGGCGCCAGCTGATGACGGGCGCCTACTTGGAATTCTTCGTTCACGGAGTTAAAGACCATTGGCACGGTTAACCCGTTGGCGAGACTGCCCCCGAAGGAACAATCCCAACCTCCCCTCGCGGGGCGGGTTCCTCGTCTGACCAAACCAAGACCATAGGCACTTGCGCTTTCCTCTTCTCCCCGCCTGGTACGCTCGCCCCCTACATTCCTCTCGAACCCTAGCTCTCCGGCGAAATCGAAAGCAAAAGCGACGTCAGAAAGTCGACAGGACCACCCCACTTATTCCAACGACGAAATATTCAGGCTAGAGGTATTATCCTGCCTTTAGCATCCGTAATGATTTCAAGGTAGACAGAAAATGCGGCGGGTTCTCTCCAATAGCTCCTCGCACACTCTTTTAAATTGCGCTCATTCCTCCTGCGCCGACGACGAAATGGCCGCACCACGTTATTTTTCGTATGTTGTGCGCCTGCTGCCCTCCTTGGAGGTGGTAGCTGTTTGCAGGCTCCCTCTCCAGATTCCAACCCTGATTCCGCGTTACCCGTCAACACCGTGGTAGGCAGGTAGCCGTACATCGCCAATTGATGGGACAGACACTGCATGGCAAAAACTTCGGGGGGCCGGAAAGACCCCGCGATTGGCAAAGTTATTCGGATTTCAACACTTGTCGCTTCGCCCCGTCGCTACTTTTGACGGTAGCTTCGCAGGCTAGGGCGATCTGGTATAGAAAATAAATGCCGTTCCACTCGTCGGGAAACGAAAATGAGCCGTGTGCAGTTTCGGTTCGCTTCCCGAAAGGAACAAACCTGAACGTAGACTTCCATAGCTTAAGCTTATAGACAAGCATATGACTACTGGCAGGATCAACCATATAGACCCCAGTCGCATTCACCCGTCTCCCTTTGCCCTACTCCCCTGAAGGGAAGGTGAGGAACCGAAGAGCGGGGGCGAGATGGGGGAGGCGAAAGAGCGGGAGGACAGTAGCCAGGACTGAACATCGCCGGCCTCGTTCGCTGAGTAACATCAGGCGAAGAGGGAGACCACAAGACCACAAAGTCGTCTGGCGATTCGCTCGATCGAGCTAGGTTGAGACGAGACGGGCTACCGGATGGGCAAGAGACCATCTCGAGCACGCCGTGGGCTGATAATCGGGACTAGTAGGTGAGACCCGCTGTTTTGACAATCGAACTAGCCAGCCTGTGCCGCTGTGTAAGCGTACACCTGCACGTTTCGGGTCTGTCGGGGGGACTGGAGAAATCGATCTCCGCCGGCTGGGTGGTCGACCTCGCCCCCTGTCTCCTTACATCTTTGAATCGTACGAAGACGGGACGAGAGATCGGGCTAAACGACTTGACTTTTCAATAAAAATTAGTTTTATCTAACTTTTTACCCTCTATCGAAGGGCGATCCTCAGACGTAAAGTGTTTCTTACAAATCAAGTTAGTGTCTTTGAAATTCATGGTCATATCTTGAAGATTCACATTAATGTCTTTAAAAGTAATTATGTACAGCTTGTTGATAATTAAATGAGGATTAGAGAGTTTGTAAACACCGCATTGGTATACACTTCTAAAGTCCTCGGATGCGAGTGTGTGTGTACTCGGTTGTTAGTTTTCACCATACACAAAGTTCCCATTTGTCGGTACTAAAACATAATGTGCGTCCTCGGTTGGCCACATTAATAAATAACTGTTATATCGCGGTATTATGCACCGAACATCAATTATAAAAGGTTAATTTGTCTTTTTATCCCATGTGTGGTCAAAGGGGGGACAAAAATTTAGTTATTTAAAGGTTTAAGACCACAGTGAGTTTCAAGTCCAGAGGTCCTCGTTTGGTTACATACACTTTGTAAGACCTCAGTCAGAAAATTAAAAGTTTTAAGTGGCTGAATCAATAAAAAAATGTTTTTTCAATGGGCTGCGCCTGTGGTCAAAGGGGGCCTGTTCTCGGATATAGAGTGTTGAACCAACTGAATTTATATTATTGGCATACACCTGTAACGTCCTCGGATGTGAGTGTGTATGTACTCGGTTGCTGGTGTTCACCATACACGAAGTCCCCACTTGACTGTATTAAAACATAATGTGCGTCCTCGGTTGATCACATTGATAAATACATGACTGTTCTACAGCGATATTGTGCCATACTTCGATTTTAAACAGTTATATTGAAATTTTCACATGTGTGGTCAAAGGGGAGACAAAAATGTAGTTATTTACAGGTTAAAGACCACAATAAATGTCAAGTCCACAATATGGTAGTATAGAGCAAAATGACCTCGTTTGGCGGCGTTCCCAACACACACCATGAGTGTCCTCGATTAGGTGTATCTAGCATAGTGACTCGTTCGGCCGTATTTCCCCAAATAATCGCAAACACCCGTGTGTCCGCATTTCTTCCGTAAAAAGTCAAATGCATAAAATATATGAATTCGGGTATAATTTATACCTTTTCATAATCCTTTGATGTAATAGAGTTCAGAAATAATGATGTTTTTCAGCTACATGCAGTATTTATCAAGACCTCGATTGGGAGGATTCAGTCAAAGTCCTCGATTTACACCATATACATGTATGTGTGTGTGTGTGGTTCGCCTACAGGGCGCAATTCTTCATGGATTTTCTTCAAACTTGGTATACTTATTCCTTATACCCCAAGGAAGATCCCTATTGTTTTTGGTGCATGCCCGACCCACAGGGGCAGACCTACGCCCATTTCTATTATTTGTTTGTTTGTCGTCTACAGGCCACATTTCTTAACTTATAATCTTGAAACTTTGCATACACATTCCTTGTACCCTAAGAAACATCCCTATGGTTTGGGGTGTATGCCCCACCCCCAGGGGCAGAGCCACGCCCATTTTCTTTTCGTGAGTCTTTGTGTCGCCTACAGGGCGCAATTCTTACTGGATTTTCTCCAAACTTGGTATACGTATTCCTTATACCCTAAGGAAGATCTCTATTGTTTTTGATGCATGCCCGCACCCCAGGGGCAGAGCCACGCCCATTTCTAGTATGTATTTGTTTGTCGTCTACAGGCCACATTTCTTAACTTATAATTTTGAAACTTAGCATACACATTCTTTGTACCCTAAGGAACATCCCTATCATTTGGGGTGCATGCCCAACCCCCTGGGTCAGAGCCACACCCATTTTCTTATCGTGTGTTTTTGTGTCGCCTACAGGCCGCAATTCATATTGGATTTTCTTTAAAACTTTGTATACTTACTCTTTATACTCGAAGGATGATCCCTATCGTTTGGGGTGCATGCCCAACCCCCAGGGGGCAGAGCCACGCCCATTTTCTTTTTGTGTGTCTCTGTGTCGCCTAGAAGCCGCAATTCTAACTGGATTTTCTTCAAACTTTGCATACTTACCCTAACGATGATCCGTATTGTTTTTTGGTGCATGCCCGACCCCCAATGGCAGAGCCACGCCCATTCCTTGTATTTATTTGTTTGTCGTCTACAAGCCACATTTCTTAACGTATCATCTTGAAACTTTGAATGATTATTCTGTGTACCCTCAGGAACATTTCTATCATTTGGGGTGCATGCCCAACCCCCAGGGGCAGAGACACGCCCATTTTCTTTTTGTGTGTGGCCTACAGGCCACAATTCTTAATCGGTCATCTTGAAACTTAAAATACTTATTCCTTATACCCTAAGGATGACCCCTTTTGTTTTGGGTGCATGCCCGACCCCCGCGGGACAGCAACACCCATTTCTTGTATTTGTTTGTCTGTCGTCTACAGGCTGCATTTCTTAATGTATCATCTTGAAACTTTGAATACTTATTCTTGGTACCTTAAGGAAGATCCCTATTGTTTTTGGTGCATGCCCTACCCCAAGGGACAGTGCCACGCCCATTTTTTTTTTGTCTGTCTGTGTGTCACCTACAGCCCACAATTCTTAATCGATCGTCTTGGTGCACGACCCTCAACGCTAAACAAACCAAACGCCTAGCCTTCTTGACAAAGTACCATATCAATCAAAACAGGAATGTGGACGTATATTGTAGCGTTAGCGTTATGTTATATTATGTGATAAATTAAAAATAAAAATAACAACCACAACAGCTTTATGGAAAATTCGTTTTAGTTAATGATTGATTCATTCTGAAAATTCGAGGGATAAAGAAATTGTTCGGACAAATAGCTTAAACTCTTGGGACGCAGAGAGATTAAAATAAATGTTGTGTTTTAATAATAATCATGGCAACACCTGAATTTTATCTTACGAACTATAGCGCCTCTAAACATAAATTATATAACAAACAGTATTATAACACTCATAAGATTGTGGAAGAGAGTTATCGTTCACTTAGGTCATTTCGGGACTAACATATGATTCAGTTTTATTTCAATAATACTCTTGTTGGTATTGGTCTATAGTAGCAGGTAGATCCGGAGAAAACCCACTTAAACGCTGGAAATTGAAACCATGTCACTTCACTACATGACAACTTTTATACCATGTAAAGCACACACGTTAGACAATTTAGTACTAGATCCTATAGATGCTGATTACATGAATATACACAGAGATCTTCCCTATATCACGCCCTCACCCGCCCCAATACACGAAGATTTCCGAAAAGGCCATATTGAAATTTACATATTTTAACTATGCCTCTCGAACGATTGATAATTTACAATAAAAAAATAATTTAGAATGATAATGGTTGTCCTTCCCAAACGCCACAACGCTAGCCTTCTTTCTGCTCCCCATAGCAGAGAGAATGATAACCTATTTTCTCATTTTATATCTGAATAATTTAAAAGCACGAATGCGTTTCGTGTATAGATTTATATCTAGTGGATAAAACATGTGTTTCCAAACCTAGGGTCAACGCACCCTGAAAACCCCGATACGATTTTAGAAGCCCTCGAAGTCAGGAGGTTGGTGGTCGGGAGTCCGTGGGGAAACAGGAGCCCACGAAAAAAGATTGTTTGTATTCTGTCTTTGAATTCCATTAGCGGATACCGGTGTCACATTAGCAGGTGTTGGTGTGTCATATTTTTGACCAACAGGGCCCTTAAGACTAGACACCCTTAAAAGTCCTACCTCCCCAAATACGAGCAATAGTGCGTAACAGAATGTAGATGTGGTGGTTTCCCCCAAGATTTGTAAAATGTTCCACGAGTTGAAAGCGGTTGGGAGCCAATATATGGAACGTTTCACCCTATGTGTCTTAATAATTATTTGTTAAAATTCACTGGATTATAGTACCCTTTTTGTAGAGAATCCCCTTTATTACTTTTTTCTCAGATAAGATAACTAAAATAAGATCTGAACTAAGTAACCAGTCATTTCCTGAGCCTATTGAAGAATCTGAGTTTAATGGCGATCTCAGTTTTCTTACATTTTCAGCAGAAGTTTCACAAACCAAATTGAAAGAAATACTAATGGCCAGCTCTCCTAAATCATGCGAACTTGATCCGATCCCATCGTGGCTACTCAAACGTTACATTGGTTAACGTCTGCCTATTATACATCGTCTCATTAATAGTTCTTTTAAAAAAAGGATTTGTGCCAGAATCTTTAAAGGTATCATTTGTTCGTCCTCTTCTAAAGAAATCAAACCTTGATGTAAATTTATTAAAGAACTACATACCAGTCTCAAATCTCTCTTTCCTATCTAAACTTTTGGAAAAAGTCGCTGCATATCAACTCAAATCGCACTTTTATTCAAACAATCTCATTGAAAAGATTCAAAGTGTATATAGATCAGGGAACAGTGCAGAAACAGCACTTGTTCTTGCTTAGAATGACATCATCAAAAATATTGAAAACAAGGCATCAACAGCAGATTTAAGCGCTGCCTTTGACATAATGGACCAGTCCATTCCTATCCAGTGCCTTTCTACTCGGTTTGGTGTCCAGAGAAAAGTTTTAGATTGGTTCAGCTCAATCTGACAAACCGAACCCAACCAGCCGCCTCTTGCCTTTGGTGTACCCCAAGGATCCGTATTGTGATCTGTGCTTTTAAGCGCATGTGCTACTCCAATTGGGGATATTATTCGAAGACATGCCATTGACCACCTCTTGTATGCAGACGACACTCAACTCTATATATCACTAAAATCAGAAAGTGAATATTACCAGATAGAAAAAATTCAACACTGTATTGCTGACATCAGACAATGGATCAAGCTCAATTTCCTAAAACTGAATCATGATGTTGTACTTTCGATTGACACAAAACCTCAACTTAATCGACTATTAACTGAAACTTTATCCATTGGTGACACTTAAAGACCACTTTCAAAAACTGCGAAGAACCTTGGGGTTATGTTTGACCAGGAGATAAACATGAAAACATGCCTTGTTGTAAACTTTTATCTTTATAACATTGGGAAAATCAGACCGGACATTAATATAGAATTAGCCAAAATGTTAATATACTCTTTTGTTTTGTCAAAACTTGACTATTGTAATTCCTCCCTTTAGTAAATTCCTGTCTCAGTGCTAAATCCACTCCAACTTATCAAAGATGAAGCAGCAAGAATCATAACCAGAACGAAAAAAGTCAACATATAACCACAGTCCTCAAGGATTTACACTGGCTTCCAGTTAAGCAGAGAGTTGTTTTGAAATATCTGTTTTAACTTACAACTGTCCCCACTGTGTTTTTTTAAAAAAAAAAAAAAAAAACTTCTTATCAATAACTGTACTTCTCGGATTTTAATATCATGTGATAAAAATCTGCTAATGGTACCTTTAACAAAGTCAAATCGTGTTGATCGTGACAATATACAATCATTTAAAAGGAACCAAGCGCATCCTTTGCACAGACATTAAAGGCGCGGTAGTTGGTTTATTTCTAACTTTTTCACAATGCCGAACTGGTGTCTAAATATCTAAAGCTAAACCTGTCCACCAAACATTATTCTCACAGTGCAGGGATGTGCAGCATTAAGTTCCTTTAGCGTAAGTAGCAAGTAGCAGTTATAATAATCCTCAACCCCAAAAATTTGTTCTATTGAAGGTACTTTCGTCAGAAACGTTGGTGATCGCGATGTTACTGTGGCTTTGTCCTTAGATGTTATAGGTAAACTAATCAAATATCCATCTGATATTTGAAATATTGTAGTTTAATCGCTGTAGGTTTCCGGGCAGTGACAAAAGGGGCAGTGCATCTGCATCGGCGTGATATCCCGATTTCTTGAAAACAATGTCATAGGTGTACAATGATAAAATTACTGTCCATCGTTGAAGATATGCTGAAGCAAAGACAGGAACAGCTGTTTTTGGAACACTTGTCTTTACTAATGGCTTATGATATGTGAATAACAACAAAGATCGGCCATACAAATACATCATACGGAACTTTGTCAAACCATCAATATTACGCACGCCTTCCTTCTCAGTTTGTGACTAGTTGCGCTCTACAAAATTCGAAGTTCTGGATGCGCAAGTTATAGGTCTTTCTGGTGTGCATCACATGCCGAGATTAGTGGTAGCGATGGGTTGTAATGAACTAAAATTGAAGCTGATGTAAGATATATTTTTACAGCATTGAATGCAAGTATAAACTCCTGATTCAACAGTTTTACACACCAAGTAATTCAATGGATAATTTGGAATGAATCTCTGGTAGCAGTTCGGCATACCAAGGCTGAAGAAACGAGGTTCTGATTGATTCTGTGGTGTTGGTGCCTTAACAATGGTATCTAGTTTCTCGCACGTTTGAATTATTATATTATACTGTTGGAGACGGCTTACAACATTACCAACATTCTTGTTATTTATGAGGTATGTCATCTGCGGCCAGTTATCAGAATGTCATCTTAGTAGCAAATTATGCTAGGTAAGCGTTGAAAAATCTGTTCCTTCACATTTTGAAACTAGCAAGCGATGGTCTGGTTGTTTTGATTTAGAGGCAATTTCGTCTAAACAAAGCCGGACCTTGTTTCTGGACAATGAAGACGGGGACAACAATCAAAAGTAACATATTGGTTTGTCCTTTGAGTTTAACAATCGAAGAGAATTCTCCAACAACATCGATCTTATCACCAGAATAGCCGCGTAACTGGATGATTTTGGAAGCGTGATATGATCTAGTTGGTTTAAATAAATCTGGTGTGGCTGTAACGACAAACTGGTACCTGTGTCAACTGCTATGTCAATCATCTGACCTCCAATTTTGACAGGTATGGCGGTGCTGTCTTGTTAAGTGTTTTCTAAAAACAGCATTGAAAACAGATAGTTTCTTGCTCTTCCTCGTTTCCCTATTCTGACATTTGGTGTATGGGTTTAGTTTTCAATCCACTTACCAGACGATCACGCAGTGAATCTTCCAAAAAGGTACCAAATTCACATGTAGAAACTCACTCCTAAATTGCTGCAGCACATCGCATCACTTATGCTCCCCCATTTTGATTTTGATAGGTGTCCTATTTATTCCTGAAAAGTCCTAGTGGATGGCGCTGCTAGTGCAACGTGACCTTTCAACAAGAAATAAGCGTGACTAACAATGAGGGATATGAAGATAGCAACGCGTTTGGCTCCAATGGATTCCTCTACATTAATAACAATTAAATGCTACTTCACCCTTTCAATGTGTGCACTAAAATCACCAGTATTCATCATAACTTCTTCTATGTGACCTAATTTACTCATTTTTATATTTTTTTAATGGCTTTTTCGTGAATTAGTCAGCAAAAACATGGATGAAATATGCAGTATTAATTTAATGAAAATAAATGTTAATGTCACAAAGATTTAAACAGTTTTATAACTAAATATACTGCAGATCGTGACATTTAGGAAAATCCTGATTTTTAATGAGATTTCCAAACTTAAAATCAGATTTTCGTGAGACTTGCTTTTTTCCATTTACGAAGGTGCCTTTCTCTGGTGACAAATGAATAAATAACACATCGCCAAGAACATACGTCAGCGAGGATACATATTATAGATTGCACCACATGCCCTCCCCACTTCCCCTACATCAATATAAACCACGGGTACGAAATTCCCTCACACATTGAATTTTATCTGAAATTTTATATTTTTATTTCATTAAACTTCAACGTATATCAAAAGATAGCAGCTATGACTTTAAACTCGCAAAAGTAATTGATTTGTACTTATACAACGTAGTTATGTAAAGATAAATAAATATGTACGAATTGTCTGTAGACTGATAACTTCATAATATGTGTTGGATTTTCGTACTGACCCCCACATCGTAAACAATTTAACTCAATTTCTAGATAAACAACCTAGTAACGTCGATATGTAAATTCCACAATCCACAGTCGGAGTGCATGTGATTGGAAAGAAGTTTTGTTTTTCTGAAATAATCGTTTCTGATTGATTGATTCTATATTTTATCTGGTATAAAAATCCTTTATCAGAGACCCCAAATCCTTACCGCAAAATACACCCGTGAGTGCAGTATATTTCTTTATCCTGTGCTTAATTCAGATGCGGGTTTGGAGAGTTTGATCGCGTAAACTGACAACAGGTTCATTATATAACTAAGTGTTTGATTAATACGTCGTGTTTTTCCGAAAGGGTCCACAATTCTCAGTGGCTCACAACCATTTTTGTTGGGGTTTTTAAAATTAAAATTGGGTTTTGAATTCAACCGTGCAATGAGAAATTTTAAAATTATGTAAAAAAAAGAAATAATTAAATTGGCTCTGAGATAAACAAAATTGTGTGCTCTTTGAAAACGTTTCTTTTTTAAAACACATTTTTTTTTTACAGTATAACAATTGCGATGGCACCCCGTGCCTACCTATGGCCGTCTCTGTTTCTGGGATTTTTGCTTTTTGCATCGGAAACTCAGGCCAGGTAAGCATTCATTTATATTTTTGTTTCTAAATATGCATAAAATCACAAGGCAACTAAAGTCCCGCGGTTTTACAATTAGCATCGGCCCTGGCCGTCCAATATCCAGCATAGGCGTACGAGCCAGGATGCAGTAGAAGTTGCCCCTTACTTTTTGACAATCTGGCTTTTAGGGCACACGGGTAAAGTGGGAAACCAATACATAATATAACCAATTCAGGCAAAATAAAGTGCCTGAATTTTCTGACAGTATACCGGTTTTAAAATACTACATGTATATTGGTTAATGTCGTGCTATCGTCTGATTTCTAACTTCAATTCCTAATGTATAATACAATTTCTTCGTTTGTTCCGCGAAAATTTTAATTCTATTTCATCTTAGTTCGATTTTTAAACATGCATTATTCAAGAACTGAATCAGCATATTGTAAGTTTTTATTTAGGCTTCAGATGTTTTAGAAACTATTAATTAGACCTTTTATTTACATGCCAAGCTCGAAATCAGCTCTGTAGATCCTCGTATGGCTTAGATACAGCTCGGATTTAAAATTAAATAAGTAAATGACTGACCGTTTACCGTTACTCGATGGCGTCAGTACCGGAAACTGACGACGAAGGCCTGCCAAGCGAGAGTACTATTGATATTGAGAGCTTTACTTGATAATCGAGAATATGTGGGTGGAATGTGGAATTATCGTGTGTCAATCAAACGATCGATAATTCTCGTAGACGTATATAAAATAAATGTGTTCTTGGAATAGATCAGAGACATGAATTTAGAAACCGGGAAAATCTGCCCATATGGATCGGGGATGAAGTTTTACCAATATGTTCACTAACCGACGATGTTATATTGGTCTATTTGACATAGTAGTTTGAAAACTATCCTGCGTTCCATGTTTCCAATATTAACGATCCGTCCAACAATTCAAGAAGATGAAGAGCGAGTCGTTTTTATCTACGTAATGGCCCCGATAAGGTGCCCAATCACCAAACTGAATATAGGAATGGCGAGTCGTTTTTATCTACGTAATGGCCCCGATAAGGTGCCCAATCACCAAACTGAATAAGTAGTGGCGAGACCAAACGACTTAATAATGATGGTTGCTAGGTAGAAGTGTCAAAATTCCAAATTTGTTCAATATTCATTATCTACGTGTAAATCGTCATTAAAAAGACATTAATAATAGAAATAAGATGAATTAAATTTAAAATGAACGGGAAACAAATAAAGAAATTGGGGTATACATTGTCTTAATTTAGAAATTAGTTAGGAATTATAAGTTTGAATCTAATCTACCGCCATAGAAATCTAATAAAGCATTCGGCTTGGCAAAATATCATCTACATGTAGTTTTCAGATAAAGTGCCCAAAAACTAATAAAACATTAATTTTACTTTTCTTTTCATTGAATAAAGATAAAGTGCCCAAAAACTAATAAAACATTAATTTTATTTTTCTTTTCATTGAATACCGTTTTGTCTGTAGCCACACCGCTTTATGGGTGGGCATTCATTATTTGGGAATGCAGCCCCCAATATGTAAATAGGGATGATTGGAATTCAGATCATCACCATAGTGGTTGCAAAGACAATGGCATTGGACTAATTTGAAGTTTCTTGACTCAGGATCAACGTTGGCATTCGGGTTAGGTACCTAAGTTAGAGGGCCGTCAAGTTTCTTAAAATTTCTTGGGCATATTTCGGCTCTCGCTGACGTTCGGCGTGCCGTCTGTAAACCGGAATAGTTTTGGGGCATTTTAAGTTTACGCCTTCCCCAATAACCTAACATGCATCGAGCCCGTAAAATACTCACTATTTTTTTTTAAGAGATTAGCATATAGGCGTTTAGTTTTAAAACTTTCTTCCATATCTAAATGTATTGCCCTTGTTATCAAAACTTTGCAATCAATCTTTGAGTTATATTTTTGTGAGATTTTAATTCATCATTTATAAAGATGACCTGCCGAGCCCACGGCAACAGTTGCCTGATCTTATTTCGGAAGTGATAACCAATTAATAAACCGTATAAAAAATATAGAGTTGCATGTCATTATGTGCAGTGTAGTCGCGTCTGCTTTGTCCACTAATCTGTATGTTGCAGTTTCTGGCGGTTCTTGATAAGGCTTGCTGAGATTTTCAAAATAGCACAATCATATTGAAATTCGCAATTTAAACAGCGATGACCTTTATCAAACGTCTGTCAACTTACCCGCCAATGGGCAACCAAGCGCCCAAAACCAAACATCTCCTCGTTAACTGGATGAGAATTGCGGAAAGATAGGTTTTCGGCCAATGGAACATACTGCTCACCAGATTGTCTTTGTGTCGGAATGACAAAATTCAGCTTTCTCCTAAAATAGATAATTAATTATGTCCAACAAGGTTAGCCTTTGCGGAAGTTTAAATTGCCATGCAGTATTGTGGCTTACAAGAAAATATTTAAAAACGTTTATGATTTTAAGCGTCGACAGAGAAGTCATTCGTTCTCTACCTTTTGGACAAACTGGGCGCTGGAGCTGAAGGTCATTGCAGGATACGCATCGGTATTCACCGCCCAGTCGATCACACATTTGTTCAAAACATGATTATACAATGATGTAAATGGACCGTTTTTTAGGACTTCGAATTTTGACTAATGGTTTGGATTGTTCGTACTTGGTTTTATTTTATTTATATGACCGCCTGGGCTGTTTCCCAACAAACTTCACAATAATTCATTACAATTTTTTGTTTCAGGGCAAGAGTCCGACGAGATGGCACTGGTAAGTATACGATTTAAGAATGTGTCAATTCATTATATTATAAATCATTATATATAGAAATAGATAAACTGTTATAGATTATTGGTACCTTTTATACAAGATTTAGGAGGTTTATCGAGTGCGCCAGAAAGCATAAGATCTGTCATTGAGTCAAGATCTGTGTCGCGCAGTGTCGCCTGGTTCCCCAGTTCCCCTCGACTACTGACAGACCCTCATGCATAAGCGAATTATTGAAATAATACGAGAATTATATAATCTTTGTCTATATACTTCCTGATCAAAATTACAACTATTCACCAAAACCTGGCAGAAAACATACACTTATCTTCAATACTATTCAACAAAATAGTCACGCAAAAGGAGAGGAGGGGGTAATGATCTTTTTTTAACGAAATTTAAAAATCAATTACATTTAAAGATCCAGACCAATATGCCATTTAACCTTTAAACTCATATGTACAAGCTTAAAGTATACTACATGTTTAATGGGTTTGAAAAACTGAATAGGATTTTGATCTGGTTTTAGAAAATGGTCGATGTCATGCTATACCTGGACCGGCTCATGGTAAAGTAAACTGTGGAGATGACATATTCGAATAGTTAGTATATTAATGTATATCAACTATGTTAAAATATAAAGCTCATCAAGTCACCCGAAATTAATGTATGCAGTTACACCTTCATCTCTTGATTTCACTCAGGGGTTATGTAAGAGAGTCGCAATGGCGAGCTTTACGTTTTGAGGGGTTTTTTTTCGAACCTTGCATATGGCAAAAAATCAAGCGGCTCTAATTCAGTTGTTAACATAATAATCATAGTCATGATGCCCAGCCAATGTCAAACACATACCGTGGGTCAGATATACTACAAATCGACTCTAGCATGTTCCACACAGTCCAATATTACACGGTGGCACTGAGAGATACTGCCGACCTACCCTTCCATGCACACACACACACACATATAAATATTGATTATTTCGGGCCCGGACGGGATCTTGTTCATCCTGCAGAATCATGGGTCACCAGGTCTCTGGTTTCCCTTGCTATATAAATGGCTCTTTGGTTAATTATAAAACTTTGGAAGTGTCACTTCTTAAACCACAAGCTGAGATGAAAAATTTCCACCGCTTATAGTTTTTAATTGCATTCTTTTTGACAGTGTTTATAGGCTTTTTTATGTTATTTTCTTTTCGAGGACCCATGGTTTGAGTCCCTATGTGCATTGGTTCGGTATCTTAATTTAAAAAAGCAAAAGATATAAAATATTTTAAGCTCTAATACAGCAACTAATAAAATGGGTATCTGTCCAGACTAAGTAATTCTCGGTTATTATGAAATTTGGTCCAATATAAAATCATGGAAGCAAATAGAAACCACTTTCCCGCGCATGAAAGGAGCCAAGCTACAGATCTGGTGTAGCACCGTTAAATTGTCGACACATACCATTACACTTTGTATTGAAATTGGTAATTCTATCAGAATTAGTGAAAATTGGACAACTAAAGTGATAGTTGTAAGGCGTAAAACATCAGTAGTAGAACCATTTCTCAAAGGGTGCCTAGAAAAACCGTTGTCTGTGGGGAAACCATATTTTATGATCAAGGGGACATAACTTTAGAAGAAAGGACTTGTTTTTTCAGCACCTGCACATCTACCTGTGATAGTGGTTATCAATTTACCACAAGACAGAGTTCAATTGATCGAACATGTGACCAGTATTCAGGAGAATGGTACGATGGCAAGGACTTTCCAGAATGTGTCCGTAAGTAACTAGCCTCTTTGTCTTGCGTTTAGTCTAACACTCAACCGGGGTAATCTCAGTAAGGTCAAATGTAGAATTTGCCAATCCTATTAAAGACTACCATACCAAAGTTCCACAAACACTACTTGTATTCCCAATTAAAGGTCAATATACATGTATATAATGATGTCAGTTATTAGTAGTAGAATCAACTTTTAAAACATACTAGTTGCCTTGGTCAATCTAAACAGCACACTAGATGAAATGTTGAATTCACGAGTTACTGCTCCTGTTGCTGAAAATTCAAATAGGACTAAAATCAAAAGTAATGTGAACTCAATACAAACCTCATTCCTTACTTGTCATTGCAAAATAGCTTATATTTAATGAAGATTTTCATATTTACAGCTGTTTGTGCTACGAAGTGTGCGAACAATGGTACCTGCATTGGTCCAAATCATTGTAAATGTCAAAACGGATGGAAGGGTGACTACTGTGAACATTGTAAGTAAACCATTGGTAGCATACTCATTATTCACAAAAATTAATTTTTGATCTTAAACGTAACAGGAATATAGATAATTTTTAAAGAGATTAAAATTTCAAAACCAGTTATATATAATTGATGGCAAATTAAATGTCTGTAGCACCATACCCTGATTATCCTAAGAAATACCTACACATGATTACTCTTCAAAAATAAAAACAATTGCAAAGATCATATTAGTGAATATTATATTAGCAACAAGAACATTCTTTTCCTATCCTGGCATTGTGTACCTGTTTATAAAGAAACGGTTGTATACGGTACAGTTATTTTTTATTTTTATTTTTTTGCAGATGATCCAAAATGCTTACAGCGAGAAGGGCCAGAATTCGGAGCAATAAAATGTCAGAATCTAGATGAAGTTTTATTTTGTCAAGTATCTTGCAATGAGGGTTATACATTTGAAAGTTTGCCAGCTGTGCAGTATACATGCAGTCAAGATACTGGTTGGGATCCACCTAAAGAAGTAAAAATACCAAACTGTATTCCAAGTAAGTTACTAACTGTGTAGCTATCCTGAATCTTGGGTAGTGTGTTGTTGTCCACAATTCCTTTAAACACACAACAGTTCCCCTACCTGACAACAATATTTTGACGGGTAGAGGGGTGGGAAACTAACTTACAAAAAAGCACACATTTCCTGTGTTGAAAGAGTGCTTTAGATAGGGACTCTCCCAGAACTGTATAAGTAAACCAGTGAAAAACATAAAGCTACAAAGTTATCTGATAATCCTGAAACGTTGGCCAGTGTATTGAACGTTTTTCTTTTTTGTAAAACATTCGAGATGATAAAGTGATGTGAGACTTATTACCGATTGCTAAGTTTTCTCTAAATTATATTTCAGTTCCCACAGTTGGCGTGCCAGTTACACCTGGTCCAAGTAAGTGATGATTCTGATTAAAATGTAGATCCTATTTATTTTTGCAAAGTATGGTTTTTCAACCAATTTACCATTTTTTGATAAATTTATATACAATATTTTATATTTTATTCCATTTTACTGAACAGCTAATTTGTTCATCAATTGTAACTATGGTGTACTGGATTCCATGACCAGTGTACATCAACAGTGAATGTTGATGAAGTGACTAGAGAATTACTGGTACTTCTAGCATTGTCCCGCTTCACCCATCTCCGGACCTGGTGCAGAGACAGAAGGACTTGTTGATAACGTGAAATTAGTTTATGATATTTTCCAAAGAAATAAAGTTGATAAATCCCCATATAAACCTTTTGGTGGATGAACAGTTATCACAGAACCACTTGGTCAATTGGAAAAATAAATATTAATCTTGAATTTGGTGACTGTAGGCTGGCTACCGGTGCTTGATTTAGTATCAGTCAAAGTTGACAATGCTAGGTGTAATAAACTGTATCTAATTCAAGTGGGTCACATACTATTGCACTGCTTTCTTGTTGTCGTTTTTAAGAGATTCCAGGGCCTCGTTATTACTGTGCATGATAGTTTGCATGATTAACATTGATCGTATTTCTTATGCTTGACTTTATGGATTTATGATATCTTTTTCAGTTTATACACCATTTCCAGTGGCTGCCACTTGTGTCGCTTGGAGTCAGAATCACTATCGTACGTTTGATAATAAAGTCTACTCCTATGATGGTCAATGTACCTATGAGCTTATAACAGATTGTAGCAGTTTCAATGCTTTTTCTGTTCATGTCACAAATGATAGACACTGTGTGCCAGGGACACAATGTAAGAAAGAAATATCAATATTTGTTGGAGGTGCTCAAATATCTTTAAAACGAGTTAACGATGCAGCTCAGGTTAAATTGGGAGATGACATTTTAAATGTTCCCAGCTCTCGTGATGGTTTCGTGTTTGAGCAAACTGGTCGTTTCTTGACAGTTCGTACTCAGCTTGGATTTCAGTTGAAATGGGACAGTAAGGAATCGATATTTGTTCAAGTTGAGAAGAGTATGAAGAAGAAAATATGTGGCCTTTGCGGTTTATATGATGGCAATCCACTCAATGATTTTATGGTTGGAGACGATATTGCTAATTCTGTAATCAGTTTTGCACAGTATTACAAGAAGGCAGTTCCCGGTGAAGGTAAGTGATTATGAATATCAGGGAATAACCTTGTGTTGAAATATAATATAACCAAGCACGAACAATCCAAATCATAAGACAGAATTCGAAGTCCTAAAAAACGTTATAGGCTAAATACTGTAATCAGCAAATGGACTGCGCCCCGTGTACAAAATACACGACAATCAGTGGTAACAGGTGTTCGGAAGAGTAAGCTTACCCTGCCTGGTGCCACACCCGCCATAGTTGCATCCAAATTATTAGGCGAAATGTCAGTAAAATAGCGTGATTGGCCAATGGATTATCGGTATGCAAAATTCACGTGGTGAACTATGTTAACGATGTAGTAGACATAATCAGGGAGTAATAGCATACGTGTCAATTAAATATATATCTAGAATAATAGCCGAGAAAGACATGTTATATTCACCAATCTAGTCAATATTACGGCCATAAAACTTTTTAATGGTTTCTATAAGTTTGGCGCGTATGTATCCTTGTAGTTCATACGCGTGATGAACTATGTTAACGATGTAGTAAACATAATCAGGGAGTAATAGCATACGTGTCAATTAAATATATATCTAGAATAATAGCCGAGAAAGACACGTTATATTTACCAATCAAGTCAATATTACGGCCTTAAAACTTTTTAAAGGTTTTTATAAGTTTAGTGCGCATGTATCCCTGTAATTGAAGCTTTGATGACAAATGCCTCGATATACTTAAAATCAGAATAAAAGGAACAAGCTCTCCCGTACCGATTTAGCTGAGACACAAACACTCTAGGACATTTTTGTCAATAATCTTTAGCAGGGATCAGGCCCAGATCATACATTGGAGCAAAGGGTAATAATCAGATTTGCATAGTCCCCAGCGGAGATAATGCGAAAATCATGTTTATATCATCTATTAAAGAGCAGATATGTGAACTACAACAGTAACAAAGCAAACGAAAACGAAAATCAACTATGTCACACTGGGGCTGGGCCTCCTCCTTGGGATATACATAGTTTGTGGAATAATTGTATTGCAATGTGAAAAAAAATGCATATTACTGCTTATCCTGACAATCATAAAATGAGGTGCATGTGGAGAATGAACTCTGCTTGGGAGAATCGAACTTTGCTTGATAATAATATGCTCAATGAAGAAGACATATTCTTTTCTATCTCTTCAGCTGTTTGTCCAGATTTACCTCAGTCCAGTGGTTGTTTAACGGACACACCAGCTAATATTGCTAAAACACAATCAGCAACAACACGATGTAGCCAGATGAACGGAGGAAAGTTTGCCTCTTGCAACTCAGTAAGTTTTTTATACTTGTAATATGTGCCAATTGAAGATTCGAGATAATTTTTTTGAATTTATTGATTTCTTTAGGAATAGCACAAGAAAGGCCTTAAAGGGCAATAACGGCGTCAGTGATTATCACCTATGTGATAGAACTGGTTGAACACATTCCAAGTATAATTTTAACACAGGGATCATTGTCACGACAGATGCGTAATGAAGGTTTTTTTCTACAAAAGGAAAGTGACACTGAGTACGCTGCTTCTTGCTCGTTATGGCTAATGTCTCTACACAATCTTTTGTAAGAAGCACAACACAAGCATAATCCATTTCAACCTATCCGTGCAATTGCAATCTTAGATGTGAACCTCTGTGGTTCTGATAATGTGTCAATAAATGCAGCCTATTTAATTTCGTTTTCAGGTTATTGATCCAGCTGTATATATTGAAACTTGTAAGTCAGATTGTTGTAAATCTGATACCGCCTCTTGTATGTGTAATAGTTTTGAAGCTTATGCACGAGATTGTTCAAGAAAACAGATTGTGTTGGATTGGAGAACTGCACAAACATGTCGTAAGTATTCTCTTAAAATTTTCATCAAATCAAAATTAACGATATGGTGAATGATATTAAGAATAATCTTAATAGGTGGAATTTGATGATGACACTGAATGACTGATTGGATGATGGCGTCAAAAAACAGCCATTCTTCCAATATTATTCGAGAGAAAGCCAACGATCATATTGCTTTCTTTTTAACCTATATTTGTCATCCTCCGTAATATATCATTTATAGCAATATCTTGTGGAAATGGTATGATCTATCAAGAATGTGGAAGCAGCTGCCCAAAGACCTGTGCTGACCCGACAGCTACTTGTTCTGATGACCAGTGTGTTGACAGTTGTTTCTGTCCCGAAGGAACGTTGTACCATGATGGTTCTTGTTTCCAACCAAATCAGTGTCCATGTACACATGAAGGAAAGGACTACAAAGAAGGCGAAAAGATACCCAGCGAATGTAATACATGGTGCGTTTCGGTAACAGTGTTTTTTAATTCATTAAGTCGAACACAGACAGACTAATTTCAGAAATAGTAAGAAAGTAAATTAACTTGCAAAATAATAGAAATGATCATTCAGAAAAAAAGACCTTTTTGTATAATGGGTTCCCAGTGTGAATGATATTTAGATAAGATGTTAGTTATGCATAAGTATATTATTATTATTACAGTACATGCAGCAGTGGTAAATGGTCGTGTACAACTCATAATTGTGATAAAAGGTGTGCTGCTACTGGAGATCCTCATTATCTAACATTTGACGGAACACCGTTTGATTTCATGGGTACCTGTTCCTATTATTTACTGAAAGATAATAACTTTGACGTTATTGTTGACAATATTGCTTGTGGACATGGTGAAGCTACCTGTACCAAATCTATTACCTTAGATTATAATGGATTAAATATCAAGTTGGACCACAATCACGAATTATATGTTAATGGTAAAGCAATTACACGTCTTCCTTATGAAGTACCAGGTATTAAGATCTTTATGGTGTCTTCACTTTTCATGCAGGTGAGTTAATTTTTATTTTAAGAAATAGATAGAATTCACCAATATTGATCCACCTTTCTGAAATTATGATGGGTTGTTTTCACTCTTTCAAGAAACCTGTTGATTTTCTCTGATTTTTGATAACTTCTAGAGTTATGCCACTGTAAGCTTCCAGTGCTGCCTCACTTTGCTACAAGATCTTGCTAACAGCACAGAGACTTCAAAGTTTTCTAAAAGCATTTTGGAGATTCAATTATGATCTAATCTCTCAGACATATGTAGCTCATATCGGTTGGGGGATTTGGTGGTGTGAAAGTTCTGTAACAGGAAATACTAATAGTAAGTGCAGGGGGACTGCACCACACACAATTCTACACAAAAACAAATATACAGACAAGACATCATACTAAGAGACCACAAACAAAAACAAATCAAAAAGAGTGAATGGATCCGGGGGCTAGCCGTAAGCGTCCACTGCGCTGTACAGTCCCGGGCCTATAACAGAATTTTGATGAATGTTTTGTGGATTGCGGCATGTTGTTTAGTGGCTATGTTATTGTGAGATTTTATTAGGGAGGACATTCAGTACATAATATGTGCAAACATAATAATTGGCAGTGATAACTGAAGTACCCTTGATCATTTATCACTCCTTTTAATATTTAATATTTTAATAAATGTTTTGTGGATTGCGGCATGTTGTTTAGTGGCTATGTTATTGTGAGATTTTATTAGGGAGGACATTCAGTACATAATATGTGCAAACATAATAATTGGCAGTGATAACTGAAGTACCCCTGATCATTTATCATTCATTTTAATATTTGCAGGCTGTTCTTGGAAACGGAATAACAATATTTTGGGATGGACGAACAAGGGCATATATAACAGCCCCACCTTCGTTCATGCGCAAAACAGGTGGTCTGTGTGGCTTTTACGATGGTAAACCTACCAATGACTTTAAAACTCCAGAAGGCAATACTGAAACAAATCCAAATATATTTGGGAACCGATGGAAGACAGAAGCCAGCTGTCGTGACGTGCCATCTAATACGACCCCTCCTTGTGACATTAATCCAGGACGTAAACTTAACGCTACCAAAGAATGTGGAATATTGAAAAATGAAGTCTTTCAAGGTATTTAAACCCCATCTATAAAACAAGTTTACAGAAAATCTTGGTAAAAAATGGATCTTGCTGTATTATCAAACATTTAGACAACACCAAGATTCTGTAAACTATCTATCAATAGTCTTTCGTCAAAGTATATCATCAGTTCTTTCAAACTTCCTATGCCACTTCTTAGTCCCCTGCACTTGATATTAGAACACTTTATAAAGTCAATTAACTGTTGTGCCCAAGGATTAGTAGCCTACGTAGTCCAATCGTACAGAGAGCCATTTCCTTGGAACGATTTCGCGTTGTCCAGGAAATATCGGTGTGAATTATATTATTGTCTTTGAAGGGATAAAGTTGTGTCTGTTTATATTAAAGATGTTATATATCTTAATCTATATGTAAAGTGCTTAGAAATACAATCCATAATATCAATAATAACCACATGCCACATGTAAATACTAGAATAAATGTCCCATCCTCAAGTGCTAGATCCACTTTCATTTTACCAATGTTTTGTACCAAATTTGCCATTTCAGCTTGTCATAGTAAGGTGCCAGTAGATACGTACATAGAAAATTGTATGTATGACACATGTGCATGTCAAAGCAATTTTAGTGAATGTCTGTGTCCTAATTTAGCCGAATATGCCAGTCAGTGTGCTGTTGAAGAGATTAATCTTAACTGGAGACAGAAAATTCCGGAATGTGGTAAGATTTAGATAATATGTTTAATATGTCAATACGTCACTGAAGTGGGATGGCATCAAAAATGCTTCTTTTTTGAGGGTATTTAACCTCATGGATATGAATATGTATATATAGCGTAAATGTAGCCACTGAAATAAGGGCGTAAGAGTAAGATGCTCAAATATATTGAAATAACCCTAACACTAACTGAAACAATAGGTTCTGTTTTTACCGTACTGTATATTTAATTAATGAAAGAATAATCAGATGTCAAAATACGATAAATATTATATTGTTCTGGTAAATTATCATTTTTTGGTACTCAGACTTGCAATTTTTTATTTTTAGCTATAAAATGTCCAGCAAATCAGATATACATGAGCTGTGGCAATCCATGTGTGAGATCATGTAGAAATATTGCTTTAAATTTGGACTGTCGAGCAACATGCGTGGAAGGATGTACCTGTCCTTCAGGATATACATTAAATGATTTAAGTGAATGTATACCCATTTCTGATTGTTATTGTATATTTGACAATAGAGAATACCAACCAGGTTTCACAACACTTATAGGCAAAGATTTATGGTAGGTCCTATATGTATTTGTTCATGTCATTTTTTTAGAATTGTTAAAACTAAATTGGCAGATACCAGTATTTGTATGTTTAAAATTTAAAGAGACAGTATCACTCTCACCTTGAAAATAAATGTAATATCAAATTAAAATATTAATAAACGCATCTTCAAGTAATTAGCTGCTCATTTAAAAGAAATATTGTAAAAGATTCTCTGAAATAAAAGAAAAAAACATTAGTGGGCCATTTAAATAATGATATGGTCTCTTCATATTTTTTTTCAGTCAATGTGTGAATGCTCGGTGGTCATGCCGAACATTTGTGACTGAAACTAACACCACAGGTGGAAATTTACCAACTGATGTTGTCATTCAAGCCCCATGTCCCTCCAATATGAAGTATTCAGATTGTGTTAGCAGGTGTCCCCAGACATGTTTCAATCTTCATGATCCTCCCGCCTGTAACAGTGCCCCATGTGAGCAGGGATGTGTCTGTGAATCTGGTTTTGTATTAGAAAGTAATCAAGAGAATGCAATGTGCATTCCTAATAACACATGCCCATGTTTTCATGGTGGTCAAAAATATTACAATGGACAAGTAATTAAAATGGACTGTAGCAATTGGTAAGTGTCATTTTTCCATTGTTCCCGCCCACATTTCAGTGCATTATGTTGCCTGACAGTCCTGTTTGTCAAAGTCAACAATTGGTGTGTGAACATGATAGAGTCTACCAATTTTATACGCCCACATTTTCATGTGGACGTATTATGCCGTCGCCCCTGTCCGTCCGTCCACAATTTGTTTGTGGACTCTCTACAGGTCACAATTCTTATCCGATTTTGACGAAACTTGAAATATAGGTAAAATCTCGGTTTCTTTCGATATTGGCATGTATCGGATCGGAATTTCATGGATTATGGTCCCTGATTGTACGAAATATCATGTTTTTAGCTTGTGGACCCTATAGAGGTCACAATTTTGAACCGATTGTGTTGAAACTTGACATGCATGTTTATAACCTCAAAATCGTGGTTCCTTTCGATATTTGCGCCCATCGGATCGTAACTTCCTGAATTATGGCCCCTGATTGTCCGAAAAATCGCCCTTTTTAGCTTGTGGTCCCTCTGGAGGTCAAAATCATTATCCGATTTAAAAAATTATATCACCGTTACATGGTAATGAAGTTTGAGTTCAAATTTCGTGTGAATCGGACCAAAATTGACAAACAAAATGGCCACCGTTTGTACGCGATTAGTGTGAAAATATGTTATATCAAGGTTGTGGACCCTATAAAGGTCACAATTTTGAACCGATTTTGATGAAACTTGACATGCATGTTTATAACCCAAAGATCTTGGTTCCTTTTGACATTTGCGCCCATTGGATTGTAACTTCCTGAATTATGGCCCCTGATTGTCCGAAAAATTGCCTATGGTCCCTCTGGAGGTCACAATTATTATCCGATTTAATAAAACGTTTGACTCTATCACCGTTACATCCTATGGAAGGTTGAGTTCGAATTTCGAGAAAATCGGACCATAATTGCCAGACAAAATGGCCGCCGTTTGTATGCGAATAGTGTAAAAATATGGCATATCAAAGTTGTGGACCCTGTAGAGGTATTAATTTTAATTCGATTTTGATGAAACCTGAAATGCATGTTTATAACCTAAAGATCTTTATTCTTTTTGATATTTGTGCATATCAAATTGTAACTTAATGAATTATGGCCTTTGATTGTAGGAAAAATCACTTTCGGTATTGCTTGTTCTCTATCTATCTCTCGAACAATTATTATCCGATTTAAAGAAAACTCTAATTATATTACTGTTGCACCATAAGGAAGGTTGAGTTCGAATTTCGTGAAAATCGTACCAAAATTGCCAGACGAAATGGTCGCCGTTTGTACGCGAATAGTGTAAAAATATGGTATATCATGGTTGTGGACTCTCTACAGGTCACAATTCTTATCCGATTTTGACGAAAAGTCACATTTCTAGGTTGTGTACCGTCACACCATAATCATTGTTGGCTTCGAATTTCATGAATATTAGACTGGAACTGACCAACAAAATGGCTGCTCCCAATACGGTATGAAATACAGGACTTAATGATGTAGGAAAAATCACTTGCGGTATTGCTTGTTCTCTATCCATCTCTCGAAAATGTGGGCGTATCCTGCCTGGCAGTGCCAGCCTATCTTTGTCAAATTCTTTTCGTATTTGGCATGAAGCATTGTGGTCAAGAGAGAACCCTTCATACGAGAGCCGCCCTCTCCCCCTTCTGAAAACCCGATGGATGAATCGAGTTTGTAGGCTTTCAAACTTAGTGGAAAGCATTGGGGTCATGAATGGATTAACACTATCACTTTCCCCATTACCCAACTTTCCAGAATTACCCCCCCCCCCCCACCTCCAAAAAGTGATAGAGTCTGCAATTTGTGACCGATTTATATGAATTTAGATTTAAGTATTGAAGTAAAGAGAAGACGAATCCTATTGATTTCCAATGTTCTGTGACTGTCCATTCCGTTTTCAAGTTACTTGCTTTGCTGAGAACTTTGTGAAAGCGATAGGTCTTACAGACTATAGTTCTTAACAGATTCTTAGTGGGCAGCATTGGAATCATGTGAGGACAAACCCTGTCAACATTCAGCAATCGGCTACTTTCAGTTCTATATTTATTCTCCATTTGCAGAAATATCAAATCATCCAAGTTTTCATCCCGGATAAGCTACGGTAGTCAGACATTGCTACTGTGTAGGCTATTATTATCTTAAATTTTTGGTGATCACGATGGCTAAGTGGGTAAGGCGCTAGCTCGCTAGGCCGGAGTTCGGGTGTTCGATCCCTGCATTGACCGAGAGAAAGTGCATCCCGATTTTCCGGCATGGTTTCCCCTTGTCAGTGATGCAGGACGGGGAGCCTGACAAGGACAGCTGTCTAGTCATTCGGATGGGACAAAATAACCGATGTCCCGTGTATACGTACACATTAAAAGATGGAATTCGATATAAGAATAGGCCGTGGTGCCCCGGCAAAATTTCCCTCAAAGCGCACTGTATGGCGTGTGCCCGTTTTCATTAGCCCAGCTTAGAGCAGAACAGTAGGACGTTAGACATTTCTTTTCATTTCGTAATCTTACTATTATTTATGAATGAATATTTTGTAGATCTTTATTTGCTTTCAATCCATTACCAAGTTTAATTTTTTACATCTGAAATGACAAACTGGTTCAACTTAGTTTGTTAAAATTATTTGTCGAGATATCAATGTAGAAATAATCACCATTGTTTGACAACTTTCTCAGTGCATATTGTCACATGGATACATAAGTTCATCGTATGCATTCCTTAGTTAATTAACTTTTGTACCTATTTTCCTTCTATTTTCAGCACATGTCATGATAGAAAATGGCTTTGTAATGAAGTAGATTGTCCAGCGTACTGTACATCTTATGGCAATTCCCACTACATAACTTTTGATGGTAAACCATATAACTTTCAAGGAAACTGTGATTTTATACTTGCCAAATCCACAGAATTTGATCGAGACCAATTTCAGATTATCACAGAAAATGTTCCCTGTGAAGGTCCAGGTGTCACTTGCTCAAAGGCCATTGAATTCACCATTGGTGAACCAGGAACACCAGACTTCTATCGACTCAATTTAGTCCGAGGGAAACCTATTATGGTTGATTCTAAGGCTCCATTTGATATAACGGATGTCGGAAATTCTGTCATTGTCAATACCCCAGGAGGAATCTCGCTTTCCTGGGATAAAGGTACCACTGTCTATGTACAACTGTCTGCAGAACATATGGGAAAGGTAAGAACGATGATCTCAATATGTCTGGCTCAAGAATTTATGATTACGATTTTATTTATATTTAAGAGATACTATAGATGATCACTTATAATAGGCAAAATGAAATATATATTATATATTAATTTTATATTACTGGTACGTGCCTTGTGCTTTTCTGAGCCAGTTTCCGGGCGTGGTTTCTCCTTGTCTGTGCTACAGACTGGAGCGCCTGGTATACATTGCCGTGCACGTAAAAGGTCCTTTGGCAGTTGGAATCCGATATAAGAGTAAGAGTTAGCCCATTGGGAGCAGAACAGTAGGACGTTAAACCTCATTTTATTTCATTCATTTTCATAAATATATCTACATATTACCCACATGTTGAGCATTCTTAAAAAGGGCAATAATCATTTCCATCTGGACTTAGATAATAGTGCTATGAAAAGTAAATGTGAAAGTATTTGAAAATCAATGAAATAAAGAACCATGAAAGATGGTAGAAAGTATGCAAAGTACATTGATTTATTTTCCAAAAATATTGTATTTAAAATATCCCCCTAATTTGTGGGATATTTTAACCCAAAATAATATTGTAAAAGTTTAATTGATTCAGTTACTTTCATTATTTACAAAGATATGACAAATTTGTCACCTCTGTAGTTGATATAGATGTGATATGGCCAAGGAAAGCCGGCATTAAAATTATTTATTTCCTTTTTAAGGTTACTGGACTTTGTGGTAACTTTAATGGCAATCCTAAGGATGACTTTAAAGGCAAACTAGGTGGACCCACCCTTTCCTCAGCCATCACATTTGGAGATCAGTGGAAAGTTCATGATTATTGCAAAATCCCATCAACAATTGTATCTGAGTGTGAAAAAGTTCCAGCAAGAAAACCATGGGCAGAACAAAAATGTGAAATCCTGAAATCAAAGGTTTTTGAACCATGCCATTCAGTAGTTGATTATAAACCATATTTAGAGAGGTGTGTTTTTGATGTATGTGCATGCAATATGTCGGGTGAATGTGAAAGTGTATGCACTGATGTTGCTGCCTATGCACACGAATGTGCGATCAAGGGAACACCAATAGTATGGAGAACTCAAGAGCTGTGTTGTGAGTATAATAGTTGTTTTAAATGTTTCAATCCAATTTAACTAGCATGAAACTATAGAAAATTTAAACATAAAATATTTTATTGACATTTAGAAAAATACTCTTTATCAATACGTACTCCGGGTCTTCTTTAAAAGACAAACACCAAAACTATACAACAAGAACGTTTGATATAAATTGAAAATGAACTTCTTAAAACCATTTTCTCTATGCACAACATTTAGTTACATACCAATCCAGGCGAATATTTAAAAATTTCTTAGTAATCTTAAAAGTCAAATCTGAATAGCTTGCTTGAATAAATTTTGGAGTCACTTGGAGAATGAAGAATACCACAATCTTAAGTACCCCAAAAGTACATCTGTAGCGAAATGCTTTTCCACTGGTACTTCAGCATTTCTTAATAATCTTAAAAGTCAAATCTGAATGGCTTGCTTGAATAAATGTTGGAGTCACTTGGAGAATGAAGAATTCCACAACCTTAAGTACCCAAAAAGTACCGTTGTAGCGAAATGCTTTTCCACTGGTACTTCAGCATAACTCAGGTAAATGTGTGACTTAGCAACAAGTACTTAACACCTTACTTAGACAAGTCTAAGGATATGGCTATCATAAAGATCCGCCAGACACAATCAACTTTATAAATTCACTAAGATGCTCCTTTAATCAAGAACTTGCCGGGTGCCTCTATTTTATATTTCAGATATTGAGTGTGTAGATTGTGAAGAATATAACCCATGCATCACAACATGTCCCGAAAAAACATGTGATAACCACCTTCATTATGATGAGATAACTAGAGAATGTCTGCAAGAGGCCTGTTATGAAGGGTGTCATAGAAAACCGTGTCCACCAGGCCAAGTGTTTGACAGTAATGTAGAACCAATGAAATGTGTGTCTGTCACTGAATGTCAACCGGCTTGTCTAATTGACAGTAAAAAATATCGAGAGGGAGAGCGAATTTTTGATAAATCTGTTTGTAATCCTGAATGTGAAGTTTGGTAAGTTGGAAAAGTAGAACAAAATAATCTTTGCGACTTCAACGCATTAGTTTGAAATTGAATATCTCAGTGAAGAATCCTATTAATTTTCAATGATGTTTGACAATAACCTCCAGAGCTACTCTACTTTGTTACACCCTTGATCTGATCTTTTAAAACTTTTAGATTTTGTTTTATCTCACAACTGCTCGGAAAACTGACCATATATTTCAATGTATATCTCAAGATTTCATCATATGATTAACAAATGTCATTGTTGGAAATTAATTGACTGATGCTGGCTTCTTGTTGTGTGTCAGTTTGTCCTACTCCTTGTAAGGTTAGAGTTTATTTGTATATCCCCACATATTTATGTGGACGTATATTGTCGTTGCCCTAGTCCGTCCACAACTTGTTTGTGGACGCTCTACAGTTAACAATATTTGTCCGATTTTGACGAAACTTCAAATATAGATTTTATCTCCCCAAATCTTGATTCCTTTCAATATTGGCATGTATCGGACAGTAAATTCATGGTTTATGGCCTCTGATTTTACACAAAATCATGTGCTTAGTTTGTGGACACTCTATTTGAGGTCACTTTTTTTTAACAAATTTTGATGACACTTAAAAGGATGTTTATAACCCAAGAATCTTGGTTCTTTTCGACATTTGTGTATATTGGACAATAAATTCATGGATTAAAACAGTTGCACCTTACTTATGATTGAGTTCGAATAACGTGAAAATCGCACTGAAATTTTTTGACAAAATGGATAATTCCCTTTACTCGGAGCTTGTGTCAGATAAATTTCAAAACATAATCAAAAGATCTTCGACATTAATGCATTTTATGTTCATATGTATTCTGTTTTCAGTACCTGTAAAAATGGTACACTAGCACGTTATGGATTTTGTTCAACAGCTACGGTTACATCAACAAATGTTGTGACATCCTCAACAAGTCCTAACACGGGTACTGTCACAGGTCCTACAGTATCTCATACATCACCATCGACCTTTTCTCCAATCTGCATCCACAGTGGTTGGACGCCATACATGAGCATCAGTACACCAACACCTTCAAATACCGGTGATATCGAAACCATTGACGGGTTGAGATCAGCTTATAGATTCTGCAATATTTCTATGATGGAAGCTATTCGATGCCGTGTGATAGGTCGTGATACAATGTATGATCGTTCAGGTCAAAAGGTAACCTGTGATCTGAAAGATGGGTTGAAGTGTCTACACCAGGACCAGGATGGAAAACAACTCTGTTATGACTATGAAGTATCTTATCTCTGTTTCTGTAAGTAATTTTTTGTTTTATTTAAGAATCATTAGTTTTGTATTGTAAGAAAACAATACTGACTATTATGGTTGAATGTAATTTAGGTTAAGGCAGCTGATTCAGTTAGACTCAAAGATGATAATTTACATCCCTGGCTCATGTGCAATTGAAATTCTTTAACTAATATAACAAGCCTTGAAGCAAAAAATATGTAAGACCTTAAAATCCATTTTATTTCACGATAGTGAATAAACTTTGAAACTGCAACCTCACTAAAAGTAGTATCAATGTTGCAATTCTCAAATATCATTCGTGTCATATATTCCTAAAAATATATCTTAAGCTACCTGTAATTCCATACATAAAACATAGTTATATGAGTCAACCTTTTCGAAATTGAGACTATGTTGAAAACTAGCATACAATCTATTCAAAAATCATTTTACACATTTACACCTTTATAAGACTTATTTAGACTACAGTTTTAGCAAAAAACGTTGATGCTATAGGTTATATGTGGTATCGTAGGATGTTTAGGAATATGACGCTCCCAAATCGTGTTTAGGTGGTTTATTTAATTTTAAGAGCTATCGTTCACATCGTCGATCATTGACTGATTGTATACTCGGTTGAAAACATGTATAGACTGTCATGGTAATAAATGTTAAACTGAAATACATGAATGAATCTAGTTTCAATCACTAGGTGGAGAAACAACAGCTGGCATAACAACACCAACAGGATCAGGGAACGGAACAACACCAACAGGTGATACAATAACACCAACAGGATCAGTACCAACACCAACGCGTACACCTATACCACCTGTATGCTATCCTGGTTGGACAACTTGGATGGATTTGGGATCCCCACTCATCAATCCAAAAGGAGATTTTGAATTAATTAAAGATCTGCGCTATGCCTACGGATTCTGTATGATGCCCACCAGTATCAGGTGCCGTAGCGCCACCACCCATAAATCTTACCATAATACTGATGATAAAAACGTTCAGTGTGATTTGAAGAATGGTCTACAATGTTTCTCTGACAAACAGGACAAGAAGATATGTGATAATTATGAAGTTTCTTTACACTGTGAATGTCCATGTAAGTTTTTGATTTAATAGTAGAAGCGCAAGAAATTTCAATACTTACATTTAATTTGTTGTTAGAGCAACGCCCTCAACATTTTACAGAAACACCGTTTAGCTATAGCTTTAAAGGATGTTTTTCCAAGATAAGACACAAAAAGGGTACCTGCATGCACAAAGGCATTCGGAGCCAATCTCAATTTTGTGTGAAGGGTTTGGGGGGGGGGGGGGGGCTGAGACTATTTGCTCGAACTTTTTCTTTGTTATCCAATCTTAAACTAAAGCGAGTTTTTCGCTAAGCTGTGATGTTTCTGACCGAAAAACCAAATTACATTGTCTGGAAAATAGACAGTTTACCGAATCGTGGAGGGGAGGGGTCTCTTCCACTATATCAGTCAACCACTCCGTATGTCTGTCCGTCTGTCACAATTTTGGGTACACAAAAACTCTCCTTCAAACTTAGTGTAGGTGTTTATTGGGCGAATGTCTTGATGGAAGTCGAAGATAACCATTTTCTACTTTGACATAGCATAGATAAGCAATTTGATTGCTTGATGCGTTGGGACACGATAACTTTTGATTATAATAATGTATAACTTTGTGTATGTGTTTAGTAGATAAATGCCTTCACTTGAGGTAGAATTTTGGGATATAATCACATTATTCTAATTCTTGGTGCAATTAACACATTGAATATGTTCACTTATGGGTATTTTCTGAACATTTTAAACAGAATTGTAATTTGATTGGTTATGTCTTTGGGATATGATAACTTTGATACTAAGGGTTAAGTACTTGGTGTATTCTTTCATTACAAGTATTTTCTGCTTAGGCTCAGTAAAAAAAAAACTCCAATTTAATTGGTACAGTGAATGAGTTCACTAGGACTAAGACTATTTTTCATTAACACTAAGCAGTGATAATGATTTATTTGATAACTTCGATTCTAAATTAGGTGAGAGTGATGGAGCTAAGAATGTATAGGTTTTAAGCGATTCAATTGGTCAGGACAAAATCAATTATTTTGCTTTTGATTCTAATTGATTCTATGTTGATTATAAACATGCTTAAACTAAGATGATTTTTAAAAAGATAATGTGGAATTAATGTGTTATCTGTTGGGGGGTGATTCCGGCTGTGGACACCAGCTTCACTGTCCGCATGTTCATATGGTAATAAAGAGGAATTAAAAGCTTAACAACATCTTTTGAAATGCTGCTGGAGTGCATATATTTGTTGCCTGTGGACATCAGAAAATTAAGACAACATACAAATATAGAATGTAAAATACTATTTTACCTGTATTTGAATTGTTAAACCATTAACTTCCTACAGCGAACTGTTGCATACTTAGACAAAAGTTGTAATGTTCTATTTTCATAAGAGATATTTAATCTGTGTTTCTGTATTATTGTTTTAGCTACTGCGACGCACACCACATCGGAAGTCACCGGCTCCAGTGTTGCCACAACTAATGTAATCCCACCAAATGCAACAATTACTACCCCCACACCAGGAACCCCTTACACCCCTATACCCTCCTGTTTGTGGACCAACTGGATGAATTCTTACAAAAAGACCTCCACCAATCATGGTGATTACGATACACTAAGTCGTTTACGTCTGCAATTCGCCTTCTGTAAACAACCTGCCAGGATTGAATGTAGGGTTGCACCATCTCGGAAATATCCACAAGGTATCTCATATGAGAGAGCTGGCCAAATGGCTGTTACATGCGATTTGAACAGAGGTCTTGTTTGTGAAGATTTCATGCAAGGCCCCGGAGAGCAGTGCTATGACTATGAAGTTCGATTTTATTGCATTGATGGTTGTTCAACGCCTCCCATCGTTACGTATGTGACACCTCCGTTTAATCCATCAAATGTCAGCGGCCAAACCCCAGGAGTTACACCAACTGGTGGCACTGGAAAGACACCAACTCCTGGTACAGGTAATCCATCAAATGTTAGTGGGCAAACACCAGGAGTTACACCAACTGCTGACACTGGAAAGACACCGACTCCTGGTACAGGCAAACCATCAACTGTAAGTGGAGTTACACCAGGAGTTACACCAACTACTGGTGGCACGGGACAGACACCAAAACCTGTATGTGTTGAAGGTTGGACCCCATGGATTAATACTGACACTCCAGATACCGGAACGGGTGATATAGAAAGCGTATTTAATATACCAGGTTATCCGGTCACATGCAAAACACAAATAGGAATCAACTGCCGACTTGCCACGTCTCACGAGAGTTATGCGAGTACTGGCCAAGATGTCCAATGCGATCCAGTAGAAGGACTGGCTTGCCTTAACACAGAGTTTCAAAAATGCATGGATTATGAAGTTCAGTTTTATTGCTTATGTAAGTACATATTTTATTTGCCCCAAAAGAAAGACCCCAACTACCTTATCATTTGGACCCAATCCTCAGATGAAATGTCTGTCTAGAACAGCTTATGTCTGTTTCATAGATTAAATTTTTCCCTATATGATTGCTGTTTCACATAATTTTGTTATATAAAAATGTCAGTTGAGTACATGCAGCATATTGTAAATCAATGATTCATACAACTGTTTTATTTACAATTTAGAATGCACATGTATAAATAATTGACTATGTTATGATTCCACTCACTCCTCGTCTGTTTTTGGAACTTTGAGAAAAGACTCAACTCTGTGACATTTAGTTGCAGTTATGTAAGTTCCAGGTGTTCCAGACTGATCATCAAGTACTGAGTAGAGTAAATTATAGTGTTTGTACATTTTGTGAAAAATGACGAGGGAGAGTTGGGCCTAACAAGAATTATACCTTTTAGACTGAAATAAACATTGTGGAATTTCACTGTACCACTTTTGAATATTATATACCAGAAACAATGATTATCAGATCACTGCATGCTTCTGTTGGTGTATTATAGTATTATACAGAATAAGAAATTGAAATAAGAATGCAACAATAAAATCACAGAACATGAATTTTAGTTTAACAGGAATAATTTGTTAAATAGTACGACAATGTGTTTTATTTATACTAGGTTTTATGAGCAAAAAACAGGAGACATTACAAGTTAAAATTTGACTGTTCTGGACCAAGTTGGTCCATCGGTACAGCATTAACTTTAATATACCAGTATGTTTAATATCTCACCTTAACAATTTATTCCCAGGTGGAAGCACAACACCGTCTGGTACTCCATCGCCTGGTACTCCACCTATTGACACAGGCTCGACCACTTTAAATGCTGGCAGCACAACACCACCTATTGCAACCACTACACCACTTAATAAAGACTGTAAACCTGGTTGGACCACATGGATGAATGTTGATAAACCTGGCGGCCCTGATGGGGGTGATATAGAAACCATGGACAGGTTACGTTATTACAATAATTTCTGTGGAGACAAATATATTGTAGGGGCAAAATGTCGAGTTGAAGAAACCGGAAAAGACTCTGAAACAACAGGACAGAAGGTAAATCAATAAGTATTCATTGAATCAGTTTAATTGGATAATCATTATATAGCTGCTCCACTGACCACTTCTCGACCATTTAAATAAAGATTAGCTTTGATCGGTCTACTTCAGTCTAGATGGAGAAATATACAGTTTGATTTTTTTTTTTTTTGGGGGGGGGGGGTTGAAAATCTGACAGTCGATCAGAAACCATAAATCTGTTTATATCAATAACAAATCTAATTGGATGGTGTATGTATGTATATATTTTCTGCTTATGATAGGCATAGATAAGCAATTTCATTGGCTGCGACTTAAGTCACTTAAGAACACAGTTGAATTTGGTCTGCTGTTCAACGCCCATTGATCATTTAACCCAAAAATGAATTCGATCAGACACACCCGATCTCAATCATAGAATACCCCTTGTCACTTTAGATGACTTGTGATAGAAAAACTGGTGTAACTTGTCTAGACAGTGATCAGCCAGACAGTAGTTGCAAGGATTACTCCATCAAGTTTTACTGTGACTGTAGTGGTAAGTAATATTTTACTGCATTCAGCAGATATTCGTTTGTCTCTTCAAATTTTGTTTATGGACACACTTTAGGTTACAATTTTGACGAAACTTGAAATATGGGTTTATATCGAAAGATGTTGGTTATTTTCGATATTGGCATGTATTAGATCATAACTTCATGAATTGTTGCCCCTGAATTTACATATGTCATGCTTTTAGCTTTTTGACCTTCTGCAGATCACAATTAAAGTGTATATTTATAACTCAAGGATCCTGGTTCCTTTCGATATTGTGACATACCGGACTGTAAAATACTGGAATATGGCCCCTTATTGTACGTAAATTGCTTATATTTAGCTAATTCCCTGTCCTACTCTTGCAAAATGTGGACGTATCTTGCACGGCGACCACTTGTTTATTGGTTTGCCTGTACAGAGAATTTCAGATACATTTCCTCTCAAATATTGTACACATGTCCACAGAAAAACACCCCGAATTATGATGTAATGTGTTCACTGGACGTTTCATCCCATCCCATACCTTTTCTTCAGGTTTTTGCAGATCTGGGGCCATTACTTCTTGGATAATTGTCCCTGATTGAACCATACATAGGTTAAGTTCAGTATTTTGTCAAGTCTCATATTGAATGATCTTTTCTTTTCCACAGTTACAACACCATCTCCACCAACCACCGAATCAACTACAGACCACAAAATCACAGGATCAACTCCACAGGGAACAACAATTAAAGGTATGAATTGACAAAAAGAAATCGTGTATTACGGAGTTTCCTTGATTTAAAATATTATTTTAAAATAAGGTTACATTCACTTTTCTGTACTTATGTAGTCATTTGAGGAATTTGAAATAACTCTATAAATATTTTCAGTTCCATTCAGCATTCGCAAACATGCGACAATATGGATAAACCTGGTAATACACATTCCAAGGTTGTGGACCCTTTTGAGGCCATAGTTAATGACTGATTTATTTGAAACGTTACCTACATGGCAAGGATAACGGGATCTTGGATGAGTTCACTTATGATATGCATGGCACATTCGGTTGCAGAGTTGTGCCCCTGCCTTTTAGGTCACAATTTTGTCTAATTCTCTAGAAACTTAAAAGAAAAGATTTGATTTTGAAGTTATGCCTGTTGCTTGTATGTATACAGGTTCAGGATGGTACGCATCAGACCTTCCGTTCTGGTGTTAAGCCCCCTGCCCTTTAATTACAGTAAACGTGCAATATGTACAAAGTTTGTGGAACCTCTAGAGTCCACAATATTTGTCCTACAATATAGATGATACATAAGATATAAAAGGTCTCTGATGGGTTTTTAATGGAACAATTTTTAACATCTTTTTCATATCATGAGATATTCAGTATGATACAAATACGACAAACAAATTTACAATAAAACAGATGAAAAAATAACAATAAAAAGGACAATGATGCAGATAGAATTTCGGAAAACTTAATTCTAAATAAATATGAATAGATTAAGATAAATAAAGTGTAATGAGGAGAATTCAGTGAGTTTCGGTTCCGGAGTTACCAACCTCGCAAAAATTCTCAGTAAACGTGATAAAGGCTCCGGTTTTTAACATAGTTGCTGCTCAAAATAAGTAATTCGCAACACTAACAGACTTGTTCAGCAAAAACATTCTGAGCCAAAATTGTAACGTCAAATGAAATGATACAGCAAATCATTGCTATGCAAATAAAAGTAATTTGTACCCTATTACCCTAGCAGATACTAATAGCAAGTCATAACTTTCTCCAATTGCATTTCATGTTATAGAATGTGAATATCCTATGGGACTGGAACATAGATCTGAGATTACAGACGTCCAGTTTACAGCTTCTTCAAGTTATGATTTTAGTACTGAAGCCAATCAAGCTAGATTAAACAATGTCGCCATCGGTCGCATGGTTGGAGCCTGGATGCCAAGGTAGGTTTATGAGTAGGTTGTTATTATATTCATGTTTGTTGAAATTATATTTGATTTTTCTCAAGTGAAACTGGATGTGGACATTGATTGAAGTCTGGTACAATATCTTTTTGCAGTTTTCAGCTGACATGTCACATTATTAACAATGTTGTACCAATCTAATCAAAACTAGTGTGATATACCAAGGATATACTTATGCAACTGGTTGTGGATTCATCTGGTTTATTATAAGATTACAGGAACAAAAATATATTTATATGAATGTAATAACTATTAGGAATGTTGGCTCCAATGCACATGAGTATAAAATGAAGTCGCTAGACCCCAAGACATAGACAGAGAAATTATTTTTGTCTTTATACCTTAATGATTATTTTTCAGATTCAAAGATGACCAACAATGGATCCAAATTGATCTCCTTCACCCCAAGAACATCACTGGTATAGTGACTCAAGGTCGACCGGGTCATAATAATTGGGTTAAGTCCTACATAGTTCGTACTAGTTTGGACGGCGTAAACTTTATCCCTATCACTGACTTTGGCAAAACCTCACCACTTATATTTGCTGGCAACAGTGACCACGAAACACCAAAAACACAAATTTTTGCTCAAAAAATCTCTGCCCGCTATGTTCGAGTTTACCCAGTGACTTTCGAGACTTCCATTGCCCTGCGACTGGAAATTCTTGGATGTTTTGTACCTGCAGTCACAGGAACAGGAACAACAGTTACCACCACACAGACTACCGCTTCAACCCCTGTTACCCCACCTCTTAGTAAGTTTCTGGTTACATTTAATATTTGGTGTGAATCATTTGGATTATGAGCGGTCGATATTCTGTTCAGAAGTCCTCCTTTTGCCGAAAAACCATATGAATGCATATTTTTTTCAAATTGGTTGTGAATGGACAACCACTATGAATATTCAGGGATCCATCCATCCCTCTTTTTCCACTGGGACGATGAAAGGATGAATCCTATTGGGCATATCTTTCATGGCAGCTGTTTGTTAGATTGTATTCCTTTTAGAGAGAGATTCAGTTTTGACAATAGTTTGCAAAGGATTGAAATATCCCAAATGAAGACGACAGGAAACATTGTAATTTTACACCCAGATCAATCTTGTTTGTTCGAGCCAATTATTGAATTTATAACTCCTTTCCCCCCCCCCCTTCTTTTCCGGATTCTAATTAATAATTCAGTGTAATTCATATTCAGTATGAATAAATTATGGCACAAGTAGTGATATGCTTTCTCTTTTATATTTTTCATTAAAAGACTGTGTATATCCAATGGGTGTTGACAATAATGTACTAATTAAAGATTATCAGTTATCAGCTTCAAGTTACCATGGTGCTTCGTACGCTGCAAATGGCAGACTCTTTAATCCATATGGGGGTTGGGAACCACGGTAAGTGTATTTACAATGTCATGTAAGAGTAAATATTTTGATAGTTTTGACTTTAGAGGCATCTTTCATTGTCAAACATGATACTAGATTTGCCAAATACTTATATTTTCTAAATTGTTTCCTGTAGACTTTTAAAATATCATATTTGCCATTATTGCGATGCTTTTGAATAAATGTTATTGTATATATATATAATTGTCAGCTTCGTCTATCTGTTGTCCATCTGAGATTAACTGATTTTAGAACTAGCGCAGGCAACTTTGTTTGTGGCGGACGCCTTGGTAGGCATTGCAAGCCTCTGCTAATGTTTTGATATTTTTGTTAATTAATTTTTTAGAACTAATTATGGATATGAATGGATACAAGTAGACTTTTTGCAACCATCTTTTGTTTCTGGTGTTGTGACCCAGGGTAGTGGATTGAATAAAAAGTGGGTGACCAAATTCTTTGTCGAAACCAGTGTGGATGGCATCCATTTTCTGCGTTATACAGAAAATGACAGAACCAGAATGTTCACTGGCAACTCAGATCAGAATTCTGTTGTAAAGAATGTATTTAAGAACAGTTTCATTGCTCGATATGTGAGGATTGTACCAAAAGAGTGGTCACCTTATGGGGTTGGTTTAAGATTTAATATTATTGGTTGTCTTACACCAAACATTCAAACTCATATTCCTACCACCCCACCAACACTTATTCCAGGTGAGCCATTCCGTAAAAATGTACCCATGTTCATGAATCTCATTTTACCAGATCTTTGCACTTGATTTAAACTAACTTGTGTATCATTATTTATGTACTTACAATATCTGGTAGTATGTGTGATGATTGTCTTGTATGTTTCTTGTCGGTTGTTTATGTGGTGTGGTGTTCCCTCACTTACTATTAAAGGAACCATGGTATGTGTAACTTCAGATTAACAATTTTAGTCTATATTATTGTATGATTCTTATTATTTCACTTTTTATCCTGTAGTTTGTCAAATCAAGATGGGTTTGGAGAATTATCGCATTGTCACTGACAGTCAATTGACTGCTTCATCACAAATTGATAAATATCATGGGCCAAGCAGTGGACGACTGACTGTAGTTGACCAGAGCAACGTTTCATGGGTACCAAAGTAAGCATGTTTCATATTCAGTAAATAACCAAGATGAATCTAATTAAAACACAGATCATATTTTGTTTCCTTTTTATAGTTCAAAATTTCGTTTTGCTTGTCTTTACTAAACTAGGATCTGGAAGAGTTTTTATCATTGGCGTGTTCTAAATGTTGTGAGAGATTAGCCAATGAAACTTTTGTAATGGCGAACTTTAGGCGTGATTTGCACGGAATTGCGGGTATTCCACTAGTAACATCAATGCTGATTAGTTAATCAAATGTCTGAAGTCACAGGTCAAAAGCCTCGCGTATGACCTCTGACGTGATCTATCGCAACAACTGATCAGATCTTGATGTAGTGTGGGTCATCGAAAGTATAGAAAATGAAACGAAATAAAGATCTGTATTTTATCGAATCGTAACAAAGACATACATCTGCAGATGGACTGCAGATGGATTTTACCAGAAGTTCACAAATATTTGTTACATTTTGATTACGCATACTCCAATTAACTATTTTGATGCCAGATGAGTAGTGCAGCTGGTTCTTAGAAGTAGGCTCTTCATGGCAGCAGAATATTTCCCTGCCTTCATGTGCGTATATGTTGGATAAAAGTTCTTGGCAGCATTCAAAATCATTGAAAGACACAAAGATTTAACCAGTTGTGTGCAAAAAGCTCACTAGCTTGTTGTATGGTTCTGATTAAACCTCATAAGTCACTACATATTATTTGGTCAATGTAGTTGGTGTATTGCAGTAATAAAAAAAACAAAACATCTTACTTTCTCTGCATCAACTGACCAATGAAATGGGCCGTGTGCAATGAGGAATATTTTATCAGGGCAGTGATGTCCTCACCAAATTCCTATTGTGACGAGTTCTTTTCAGTGCACAACAACATGTAGTACACAGGCGATTAGGTCTTTTTTGCACCTAGACATTGTTCCTTGGAGGACACTCCAATTGGCGCCGCTGACATGGGAATTAGAATTAAACCCCGAGGAACGGTAAGGCCAACATTGTGATCATACCCATGCCGTCCCGGCAAGTGACACGCCCTGGCGTACATATCATGCGGTAATGGTGTAATTATGGGCCTGATAATGTGGCCACCCAAAGAATCACTGGTCATGTTAATGAATCACAGAAAGTTGGATATGGAGGATAATATTAATTTTTTACAGTGTGGATGACCACTTTAATATTTCAGATCTACTGATACTAATCGTTGGATCCAAGTCGACTTTTTAGAAAGGAAGATAATAACAGGAACAATAGTTCAAGGAGGATCAGAAAATGGATGGGTTTCTAAATACGTGGTTTATTATAGTAATGATGGAATCCATTTCACCCCCTATACAGAAAGTCCATTAGAAACAGCACCAAAGATATTTAAAGGCAATCAAGATGGCATTAAACCTGTTACAAATCTGTTTAATAGAAATATTTATGCAAGATATGTGAAGCTCTTTCCCAAATCGGTTCATAATGCTGGAGGGTTGAAATTCAATGTTATTGGATGTAACCCATCTATAGAAAATAATGTTAGCACGCCAACCACTGCAGCCATAATTACCCCAGAAGTTACACCCACTCCATACACAGGATCACCAACTCCTTACACAGGTCCACCAACCACTGCACCCATAATCACTCCAGAAGTTACACCCACTCCATACACAGGATCACCAACTCCTTACACAGGTCCACCAACCACTGCACCCATAATCACTCCAGAAGTTACACCCACTCCATACACAGGATCACCAACTCCTTACACAGGTCCACCAACCACTGCACCAACAGGTAATATTTCATTTTTATACACCCACATTTTCATGTGAACATATTATGTCGCATTATATAAATTGTATTGGGTTATCCAAGCATTTTTTTCGAGATATAGTTATTTTTGGCACTCTTGAACATGCAATTACTCTGAAAGATTTAATACATCATTATATTGACCTTTGAATAAAAGTTAACCCTGCGGAATACATCAGCAACAACAAAAAATCCATTAAATTCTGTGGCTCCCATTTTATATTGAATGATCAGCTACTTAATCACATTTTGTCTAAATTAATAAATTCTTAAAAATCATACCTAAATAAAGTCGACATTTTGAGTCAATTATCATTGTATTGAAAGGATTAAACGATTTTAATATTGTAGCCAATTATGTCCTTATAATCGTTCACTGTTAAACACAACAATGATTTATAACATACAAAATTTACAGACACCAATGAATATATATTTTCCAAGCCTTTATGAAACACTTTCATTGAATTATTCTTCTTTTACACCAACAGTTACTTCTACAGAAGGAACAACAATTAAAGGTATATATTATGCAATCAAGGCATCTTTAGCCACTTATTTATTGATACACCTATATGCATTGATATACTGGTGAATCAATGACAAAATCTATGTATGAAAAATACTAACTGGCTTTTAGTCATAGGATAAATAATTTTCAAGTGGACGTAAAGGTGTGATGATTCTACTCAATAATTTCTTCAGTTTCCTCCACTGAGGTATTTTACACAGACGCCTTGGATTTCTTTATATTTAAAGGAGCTAAATCTCTACTGTTTGGCCACAAAAATTGAACACAAATGGACCGCAACGCATATAATAATGTAATATGAATGTCTATGTGTTAATAAAATTTATTTTGTTTGTATGGTTGGTGTTGCAGTATGTATGATTCCAATGGGAGTAGAGAGTAGATATGTGATCCATTCTTACCAGTTGACAGCTTCATCCCAGATTGACATAGCTCACGGAGCTGACCAGGGACGAATCTACAACACAGCAGTTAATGAACATGGTGGTGCCTGGGTGCCATTGTAAGTAGTTTTTTCTTTCTAGTACTCTTACACGGTATGTAAGAAAAGGGATATTTTCTTTTCCAATGGTTTATGGCCACATACTAGTAACCGTATAACTGTATAACAGCCGGTTAAGCCTTCAGCAAATGTATATATTTAAACCAACGTGACATGAGCACAGAAATATTGAGTTAAATATTGAGTCCAAGTCACATGTGATGCAAGGAATTGGACTGGATGATCGAATATTCAGTCTATATGTAACACCTGGACCCAGGTAAAAACATCTTATCATATATACCAGTAAGTTTGGAATGGAATATAACATACACCACACAGCTAATAAGCAAATTTATATAATGAAAATTAGTGAATTATACATTTACACAAAAATTTACACCTTTCTGTAAGTGAATGCCTACTAATTTAGCACACGGCATTAATATTTACACAGCCATCGCTAATTTTAAATTTTACGGATTTAAATTTCAATGTGTTTTTCCGAGTAAAAAGAAATAAGATGTCAATGAAATCTTTAGAAACACGATCGGAATGTTTATTGAGGCATAATTAGGTACAAATGTTATGTTAAAATCATGTAAACTTGCGAATACAACAGTGTTCTTGATAGAAATTTATGAAATATGGAGAGTGGCATGCATCGCGGGTAGTGGTGGAGGCCACCTGACAAGCCACTGTCAATGATTGCTGTTTTTTTCAGACCAAGTGATAAAACACCTTTCATTCAAGTAGACTTCGGACAGCCAACATTAGTATCTGGTATCATAACTCAAGGCAACCCAGATAAACCAATGTGGATCCAAACTTACAAGGTTCTTGGAAGCTTTGACAATAAAGAATTTTTTCCGTACTCCAACACTCCTGGAAATGTAGAACCTAAAACATTTAATGGAAATACAGATGGCACAACCCCAGTACAAAACTTATTTAACAGAAATTGGCTGACAAGATATATCCGCATTGTTCCTTTAGATTGGACCAAGTCTGGTGCTTCTTTACGATTCAATATTTTGGGTTGTACTCGTCCACCAACTAGCGTGACTATCAGTGTACCCTTCATTCCACCAACGATTGCTGGACAGAGTATTCCAACATATAGTGGTATTGTATCAATTTGTTTTCTGCTTCATATGTTTTGGTAATTAATGTACATGATATACTTTTGAACTGAACATTTCGAGTGTTTGTGCAGTCCCGTTAGTGTGTAAATGAGACAAGTAATTTGGTCGCCGGCTTTTCATCATGGATTTTGTCATGGTTCTTTGTAGAGTACCTGGTGAAAAATGAATCCCAAAATGACACGTTTAACTTGAAACTTTCTCTCCTGCTTCAATCCCTAATCTTCGAAATAAAAAAAAATAATCCAAGTGATAAGTTAGCATGCTAAGGATTTTTTTGCATTCATATTTATGAAATATTGTGAACTGAATATGGGTAAGAATTCTTGTTAGTATTGTTCATTGGGATATAAGGAAGATTCTGTCAGAATTTTTGAATTTCAAATGAGTTTGGCAGAGTTTTCTTTTCAATTATATTTTGACCATAATGGAGAGAATTATCAATTGAAATTCCAAATAACACTTGTTGGTATTGTTCTTTTGGTATTGGATCAGGTTGTTTTGAGATTGGCTCGGTGAGTAAGGTGCTGGCTTACTAACCAAGTAACCAGGGTTGTCATGATTTAAAGATGTTAATATTGTAGACATTCATGTCCTTGTATAATCATTCAATGTACATATTCTCTTAATTGATGAGCGATCAAATGTTTATGGACCGCTTTGCAACTATGGTTTTAACAGGCCATCACTGTTAAATACATCCTCAGTATGACAGTGTTTAGAGACACAAGTTAATATTTTTCAAGTCTTTGTTAAACACTTTCATTGAATAATCTTTTCACTATTCTCCAGTTCCACCAAGAGTTACGGGATCAACTACAGAAGGAACAACAACTAAAGGTATATATTATGCAATCAAGGCCTCTTATTTATATGAGCTAGTTTTTTTGGATGGGACTAAAAATGAGGTCTTGTATACCGATTGTTAGTGAAAATTCAATTATGGATAGGTGGAGACGCTGCTGCTGCTTTTGCAAAACTTCCGCAGTAGCACTAGAACTTTTCATTGGTTTGATTTTTTTAAAAATCTTACACTTGATATTAATATAGAGCTTGGATGGACGACTCCCTGGTTGTATTGTCGCCTGTCGAACTTCGTGGGTTTTCTCCTGGTCCTCCGGTTTCCTGCCCATGCTAAAGACCCTTACGTGGACGTGAATTATTGAAATAAAATTTAACATATGCAAGTACCAAAATGGTCTGGTTTAATTTATCAATTTTGTTTCGTTTCAAAGTTTGTGATCTTCCGATGGGTGTTGAAAACCCAGGTTTGATCAGAAATTACCAGTTAACAGCCTCGACAAGTAAAGACAAATTTAACGGACCTGAGAGGGGGAGACTATATACACAAATTGATGGACACTTCTCTGGAGGGTGGCAACCTAAGTAAGTAGATTTGTGTATTCAAAACAGCAACATGTATCTGATAATAACCTCTATTTTCTAGATTATTCTTCATCAGAGAGACATATTTGTTAACTTGTCTTGGAAGAATGTGTGGTAATTTCTTCTTCTCTAGAAAGTAAACTTGAAATATCTTCTGTGATGGTTTTAATTTGTTTAGTTTTTTTTCTGCTCTGAAGGCTAGCTTTAAAAATGATTTACTAATCTGTTTTTGTCTACAATATCACTCTTATGGTTTAATGGTCGAGAGCGGGACATTTAGGGACATAGTGATACTGCACGAGTCGTTAAATTAGCCGAGTGATGATTCGATATATTACGCAACATATTGAACCATATGTTAGTCCCAAAATGGCCCCCTCTCTCCCTCTCTCTCTCTCTCTCTCTCTCTCTCTCTCTCTATCTCTCTCTTGCCAGATTTATGATTGATCTTTTATTTTTAGAGTTTCTAATGATAACCAATGGATACAAGTTGACTTCATGTCTGGGGCCTTCGAGGTAGCAGGAATCAAAACACAGGGCAATTTAGGTACACCGACTAGATGGGTGACCAAATATAAGGTCTTGTACAGTAACGGGACGCAATTTCATACCATACTATCTCAAGGAAAACCAAAAATATTTATTGGTAATTCCGATCATACAACTCCTAAAATGAACACTTTCAACACAGTTTTGGCACAGATTATCAGAATTGTTCCTTTGGAATGGCACAATGGTATTGGTATGCGTTTCAATGTCTATGGTTGTCAAATACCACCAACACAACCGCCAAATATTCCAACATCAACAACACATTCCACATTGTCATCTCCACCCACACCACATTCCACATTGTCGCCTCCACCTACAACACTGACACCTCCTGTTGAAACTACTACCATGACTCCCACTACCAGTGGAATTTGTATGTACTACACACAATGGGTCACTCTTAGCAAGCCCGATTCAAGAGGTATATTAATTGTATATATATTTTTAATGAACTATACTTCACAGCAAGGGTGACTAACTTTTTACGTTCCATATGCCAAATTATATTTTTATAACTTCAAAACATAATATACCTTAAAACATAAAACTTAAAATAGATTAAATGTTTTAAAACAGAATAGGTAGAAACGTTATTTACCTTAATGAGTCTTTTGATTCTGTTTTGTTTTCTCGGAGCTGTTGATATTCGGAGACGATTAGTTATCGAGAGCAGTAGAGAATTATCTTTATATTAAATGATTATTATCATGAATAGTGATCACATGGAACGCTGATTTTACAATTTGAATATTCTAATAAGTAATGTGTGCTTTAAGATATTATTGTAATTGACAGGTCTTTAAGACTCTTGGAACTCTTGTTAATCAATTTATGTTTTGTGATTTGATCTGGTTTGTTTTTAAACCTTGTGAACAAGATACAAGCCAATGCTGTCAATGTAAATTAATATCATCATATTTCTCATGTAGATTATCACTAATTATTGTTTTTTTTCATCAGGTGACTTTGAATCCTTGAACAAAATGTCAAAATATGTTCATGTTTGTGATGCAGAACATGCACAAAAGATAGAATGCAGAACAGTAGATAAAAAAATGACCTTAATAGAAGCTGGACAAAATAATGTAAAATGTGACCTACAGAGCAAATCACTTATCTGTCTAAACTCTGATCAACATGGTCAAAAATGTTTAAATTATGAGATTAGATTTTTCTGCAATGAATGTGGTGGACCCATCATTACATCAACAACGCCTTACACAGGACCCAGCACATCTCCAACAACGCCTTACACAGGACCCAGCACGTCTCCAACAACACCTTACACAGGACCCAGCACGTCTCCAACAACACCTTACACGGGACCCAGCACGTCTCCAACAACACCTTACACAGGACCCAGCACATCCTCAACAACACCTTACACAGGACCCAGCACATCCTCAACAATACCTTGTGCACGGGGTGTTACAAAATATACTGATTGGGTGAACAAAGACAAACCAACTCATGGTCCTGGAGATCATGAAGCTATGACAACAGATGAATTGAAGAGATTCTGTTTGGGTGGTACCATAACAGAAATTGAATGTACTACAGCTCATGATAATACCCCTTATAGTAGTTTACCCATAATAGCAACCTGTACTATAGCAGATGGTTTCACTTGCAACAATGATGATAACCCAATGCCTTGTGATGATTTCCAGATAAGATATACATGTGTATGCGCAAGTGAGTTAAATGTTCATTTTGAATTACCCAGATGTGTGCCTGCTCTAGCTTTCTGTTGTTCTACACTCCCTATTGTTCTGGGTTTGCATCTGCGGTCACGCTATGATACGTATTGTGACAAAGCTGCCCTGCTACGATTGGTATCACAATTCATAGCTTGGTCACAATAACGTTTCAACTTAGCTTCTATAGTGGTCATCAAGGTTGATAAAGACTAAACACATGATAGTCGAAATGCCGTTCAGTAATACTCAAAAGTTGTATTCCAGTAACTGTCTCCTAGGTTTCAACTTATGTTAATTAGAAATTCCTTAATATGAGCCTAATATTTTTTGAATAATTTCTCTGATTGAATTGTGATGTTGAATATTTATGTAAGGGTGTGGGTCTGTGGGATATCTTGTTTAAACTTTTTGAGCTTTTTCACATAAGGATGTTGAAATGCCGTCTTAAAATTAAAAATGACGAACCTGTAATTACACAATTGTATTGCTAAGTTATATTTCTGGTCACATTTTAACATTTGAATTAAATCTTACGGAAAATCAGAATACTTTCCTTTTTTTCTAAAACCGGTTTCTAGTAACCCAGTTTATGTTAAAAGAGACTTTCAAATCTTTTTGTTATGTAGGTTAACCATTTGGTACACACACCTTTCTTTTACAGATGACACTACTCGCACTACTCCCCCCATTTCTACCACGCCCTACACAGGATCCAGCACACTGAGCTCAGTCAACTGTGTCACCAGTCATTGGTCAGAATGGATTAACAAGGACACGCCAAATTCAGGAGATGGAGACCATGAAATTATGACAACAGAAGAATTGAAGAAGTTCTGTGTTGGTGGTGATGTTACTAAAGTTCAATGTCTGACAGTGGAGAATATTGCTGCTGAAAGTACCGGAGAAGGCAACACTTGTAACATCAAAACTGGTTCAAATTGTTTGAACGTAGTTAATCCACCCATTCGTTGTCATGATTATAAAATAAGATACTACTGTAATTGTCCAATCACTACGACCACACCCATAACGACAAGCAGTTTCGTAACACCCCCACCATGTGGATGGTCCCACTGGTATAACACTGACACACCAAACATTGGTGCTGGAGATTTTGAAACTATTGGAAGCTTAAAGGTTAGTTTAATTTCTGCTCTGACTATTGATATTAAAATGTAATTAATTTGTAATACAATAACATAGCTACCGGTGAGTCAAATTGTGGTACCAGTAAACGCTATCATTTTCAAAATGAAATTAAATGTAAATAATTTGATATAGGTCGTATGTGTTCAAAACAAACAAACCCTAACTTGGTTATAGAAAATCAAAGAATTGCCTACATAAAGCAAAACATTTTCATAAGCATGTGCTGACCGACTTAAATGGACTGATGAACTGCCATTGTTAAAGTGGCTATACATCTTTAAACTCGTACATGAAATAATAATTGATATCCTTCAGTGTACTCAGTCCCATAAATAAGACACCCATTACATAAACATATACTAATATATACTAAGTAAAACTTTTTCAAGACATGTTTGTATTTGTGCTATATGGTATGACCTTGCTTATTTCATGTGAGCATACTATAGGGAAATATGGGTCATATTTACAGGGTCTTCAGTAGCATTTCTTTTCAAAAGTTTTAAACTTAGTAGAATTGCCAACGGTCTATACAAATGAACCGGTTCCAATTTTTTTATATAAACGCCTATGAATCAGGTTCAGTCAGGAAAAAAGTTCTTGGTAGATTTTCTAAAAACAAAAATGTCGGTAAATCACATTAGGTCACATTGAAATTAAGAATCTTTTGATATGAATCATGGGGTTATAGCCCTGTAATTGTCGAACAGGTTTTGAAGTGATACCTTAATTATGCTCACATTTGGAGATTTTCAAGCTTATGAATGCAATGTAGCCCAGACGTCTGCACTGAACAATTTAAAATAGGAAAACCAGGTTGATGCTGATTTAGCAATATTTCAGACAACTTGTGGGTCTGACGAACTCCTAGTTGTCTGTTTATTAAGAACACACAAGTTGTTGAATCAGATTTTGAATATTTTGTAGAATGTTTATGGTGTGTGTAAGAATATGATAGATATTGAATGTAGAGTAGCAGGTTCTACATCATCAGCTATCACTCAAACTAATGTTAAATGTGATATGCACAATGGTCTGAGATGTGACAACAGTGAGCAGAAGCAGAAGAAATGTTATGATTATGAAGTTCGTGTTCTTTGTTGGAGTGAATATTGTGGAGGTAATTAGCTTTTCTCTTATTCCTCATTTCAACATTTGGTATACTAAGGCTCAATGAGAATAACTTTGTGAATAGAAAAAGCCCTTTCTCTGGTCAACGCATTACTTTGGTCATTCAATATATTTGTATGGTTATGTATACAACTAGTCGTGATAATCCTAGTCTATGTTGACCTTACAATGCCGATAACATTGAGGGTTGAAGGTTAAATGCTATATAATAAGGGGTGTCAAGGAGTCAACTGGCGTAGTTTCGATTCCCCGATTGTACGTGGTGACAAGGTAACATGGCATCGGGTCGCCTGCCCAAACTTGTGGGGTTTTCTCCGAGACTTCCGGTTTCCTCCCACTGCTAAAGACCCCTACGCGCAAGATAATTATTGAAATAAAATTGAGCCATATATTGGTCCCAAAATGGCCTAGTTTGCGTCGAGTGGAGTTTAAAAACTGTGATTTGACTGGTAGTGGGCAGGTTGGACCAGGACAGACAGCACAAGTTAAGGAGTACACATATATATATTAATTGCGCCGATCTTCCAAACAGATTTGTTGATTTCTTTTCTGAAAAAATATCTAAAATACGTAATGATCTAGCTACTTCACTTCCTGTAGTTATTGAAAAAGTGACCAAAACAAATATTTGCTCTCTTGATAAATTTCGTGATCGAAGTGAAAAAGAACTATCTAAGATAATCAACCCAATGAAATTCGCATCTTGTTCTTTGGATCCAGCACCTACCTGGCTGATCAAACAGAACCTACCCCTTTTCCTCCCTACCATATTAGATATTGTGAACACCTCCTTTCAACTTGTTATATTTCTACATACCTATGAAAATAGCTTACGTTGCGCCCCTCATAAAGAAGACGTCATCAATTTAAGTTTTCTTTCGAAAATCCTTGAAAAGTGTATTGCCGATCAGTTTAAATCTCATTTGTGTCGAAATAATTTGTTAGATAAGTACCAAAGTGCGTACAGAAGATTTCACTCAACCGAGACAGCTCTACTAAAAGTTCAAACTGATATTTTGATGTCCATGGACAACAACAAATGTGTGATGCTGGTACTATTAGATTTGTCCGTCGCGTTTGATACAGTGGACCACGAAATGTTAGTGTCCAGGCTATATTCTGAATATGGAGTATCCGGCACTTTTCTGGTCTTATCTTCAATTAAGAAGTCAGGCAGTGTTGATACACAACACTGCCTGACTTGCCAAGGACCTCCATTATGGGGTGCCCCAAGGCTCTATTTTAGGGCCGATTCTTTTTACAGTTTATACACCCCCCCCCCCTCGGGCACGTAGCTCAGAAATATGGAGCAGACTTTCACTTTTACGTCGACGATACCCAACTCGATATCGCTTTTAATCCTGACTCGTCTAATTATTGAAAGCAACAAAATGAAATGTGTATATCAGCAATTAAATCCTGGAAGTCTGTTAACTTTTTAAAATAAAACGACGATAAAACAGAGTACATCCTTTTTGGATCCAAGTCGTCTATGTTAAATTTTAAAAGTGTGAAAAGTGATGTTAAAATATTAACATTATCAAACCTGTTGAGTCCGCCAGAAACATTGGTGTATTTTTCGACAGTCATATGCCCATGAGTACGCAAATCAATAATATTTGTAAAGTATGTTATTTTCATCTCAGAAACATATTAAGTAAAATTCGTTCAAATTTAGCTCCTGATGTTATAAAAACCATTGTAAATTCACTTGTAACTTCTACACTGGATAGCTGTAACTATCATAACTTTTCTTAGCTGGTATTCCTGATAATTTAATTCACAAACTTCAAGTGGTTCAGAACTTAACTGCTAGGCTTATCACTAAATCTAAATATACAGATCACATTACCCCTATATTAATTAAATTACACTGGCTACCCATTCGTTTTAGAATCGCATATAAATTGCTTCTCTTAGTTTTTAAATGCCTCGATGGATCTGCGACTTCATACTTAAGCGATTTAATTCAAATATACACACCCTCTAGTACTTTGAGGTCCTCATCTGATTGTTTACTGCTATGTCAACAACGATCACGATTAAAACAATAATTCAGTATCCATGCACCAAAAGTTTGGAATTCATTACCTTTTAAAATTAGAAATTCTACAACAATTACAATTTTTAAGAAACATATTAAAACTCATTTACTTAAAGAAGCTTTTAATTTATAACTAAAGAATCTTTTTTGAAGAATGTTTATTTTAATCTAGATCGTGGTATTTAAATAGTCTTATTTTTCTATTCAATAGTTTTCTTATGTTATTTACAGTTTTATGTATAAGTTTATCAAATTTTATATTAGTTTATTTTATTTCTGAATTATTGTATTGTATTTTGTTTGTTTTATATTGTTTTTACTACTTACTTTGTAAAGCGCATTTGGGCACTATGTGAATTGTGCGCTATATAATGTTCTTAATACTAATAATAATAATAAATGTTTGGCAGAATAAAAGTATGGTGAAGTTAGATTAGTTGTGCCAGTAAGAGGTAGTACTGTAACATCAATACACATATAATTACCAAATATAAAGTAGATAAATTCTTAAGTAGTGCTGTACTGCAAGGATATAATGCAGCATATGGGGTTATGATTACAGATAATAGTTTCCTATAATTTAATATTCTAAAATCTACAGAGGGGGTGTTTTTTATATATTATAAACTTAGCGGTACATTACTTGTACTCTGCAGATAATGATTGACATAAATCTTTTTTTTTTCTTTTGTTTTCAGTAACTACAAGTCCTGAAACACACACAAGTAAGTACATTTTAATGAAATTTTATATGTGCGCTTATACATTACCTGCATTCTATCTATAGATAATTATTTATATAAAACATTATTTTTTATGTTTTCAGCCACAGGTTCTGGAACACAAACAACAGGTAAGTGCATTTTAATGATAATTGTCAAGGCACTTTAAAGTACGTAAAATTTGGTGAATCATATTCCTATACCAATCGGAACTTGTATTCTATCTAGAGAGAATTATTTATATAAAACATTAATTCTTTTATCTTTTCAGTCACAGGTTCTGGAACACAAACAACAGGTAAAGTGCATTTTAATGATAATTGTCAAGGCACTTTAACGTATGCAAAATTTGGTGAATCATATTCATATACCAATCAGAACTCTATCATCACCATTTTCTGACAGAGTTATATTAGAATCCGTTCCGTTCTCTATGCACCTTGGGTTCTATGTCTGTGAAATGGTGGTTTTTGTTTTTGATAATATAGTATATACTGCCTCTAAAATATATATGGATGTAAAATTTAAGGGCCACTGCACTGATGACCAACCTATGTTCAATGTTAAATTAAAATTAGTGAAGTTCCAAGAATACAGAGTCGTTGTATGTCAGTGCCGTGCATAAATCAGTTGTTGCCCGATATGACCAACGTCTAAAGTCTAGCCCTCTTTACTTAAATTATAATTATTAACTGTTAAAATAACTGACTTATTTGTTATTTTGTTGCCTCTTCTATTAGTGGGTCTTATCATCTGTCTACAACTTATCTGATTTTCAGCAAATTTCAGGGAATAGTTAGTAATAGAGTAAATACAAATGATGATCATTCTCAGCATTGTCACGATAGTATTTAACGATACTAACCTAAACTTTTGATAACATACATAACCATACTCATCAGTCTACAGGGTTCAATTCGGCATTGATTTTTCTGACCCAGACTTTAATATAAATTTGAGCGTGTAATATTAGCAATTAATGCATCTGTTGATTGCCTAAAAACCCAACACAACATAATGCTATTATATGTTGTATAACACGCATAATTTCATTAATTAGGCTATAATATTTATTTTTATATCCATATAAACATTACCAAGTAGAATTCAGATACATGAATAAATTCTCAAGTACTGCCAACAAAATGAATATTCTATGGCATACAGAGTTGTATGAATAAAAATAATTAGTTATCTATGATTTATCTTTTAAAAATTTACAGAGGGGGGAGGTTTTTTAAACGTTGACATTTTAATGTGGGCGTATATTGTTGTCGACCCCGTCCGTCCGGATGTCTCGGTTCCTTTCGATATTGATATGTATTACAACGAAACTTAATGGATTATGGCCACTGATTATATGACAAACCATGTCTTTAGCTGGTGAACACTCTAATTGTCAAAATTGTCATCTGATTTTGATGAAACTTGAAATATATGTTTCTTACCTAACGATCTTGTTTCCTTTCGATGTTCGCGTATATCAGATCGTAAGTTCCTGAATTATGACAAATGATTGAAAGAAAAATCAGAATCTAGCTTATAGTCGCTCTAGAGGTCACAAGTATTGTCAGATTAAAAAAAAAACGTTTCTACAGTATTGACGATTGAGTTTGGATTTCGTTAAAATCAAAACAAAAATGCCCCACGACATTGGAGGGATATTAGAATATCCCCTCTATACACATATTGAGTTGGTTATTAATTGTCAACATTAGAAAATAACTGACTTAGAAATGTTCTAGTGTATGGCCTACATATTTCATACAGATATTTTATACGGCCACATATAATAATATATATTTATGGTCATCACTTTTGTCGACAACTTAATTGGTTTTCATCAAATTTTCGGGAATAGTTGGAATAAGGGTAAATAAAAATGGTCATAATTCTAAGCATTGTCACAAAAGTATTTAAAGATACTGGCCCTAACTTTAGATAGCATACATTACCATACTCATCAGTCTACAGCGTACAATCTTCATTGATATTTCTGCACCAGATTTTATTATGAATTTGAGCTTGTAATATTAGCAATTAATGCATTTGTTGATTGTCTAAAAATTCAAAATAAAATAACATTACTTGTGTTCTATACATAATTATTTATATAAAATATTTTGTTTTCTTACGTTTTCAGTCACTACATCTCCTGATACTGGCACAACAACAGGTAAGTGAATTTTAATGATTGTCAAGACACTTTGCAGTAGGCCTACATAAAGGTTGATGACGAATCATATTTATCCACTGCAAGGACTACCCCAAGAAGCATCCCTAGATTCTAAGGACGATATCTTTACGATTATAGAATTGTACTTACGCATGGAAACAACTTAAATCGTGAAGAGAAGCCCTGAAAGCTGGCGTAATGAAAACGGATTTCAAACTTATTTCTCTATTCTTCAATAAATATTTATTTTCAGTTGTTTGCCCACCTTATCAGACTTATGTAATGTGTGCTTATAAATGTAGAGAACTGTGCACCAATATGTTGCAGTCGATGAGGACTTGTGATCTAAATGATTGTGTCCCAGGTTGTAGGAACATATCAGATACTCACAAACCTGTTTGTCCAGATGGCTATAAGTTGAGGGATCGAAATACTTGTGTTAAAGTAGAAATGTGTCCTTGTCTTAAACAAGATGGCAGCTTAGCTCAGGTTAGTTTTGAATTTTGTTTATATAATTCCTATCATATCCACAATGGTATTATGACATGGACTCTGTGAGCTTCAGTTTAGCATGCGCATTGGTTTGTATCAAATATCCTAATCTTTGAGATATGCGACCATAGGATATCTGTATTCATGACAGGCCAACACAATTAAAGTATCTGTCAAAGTTATAATATTTCAAATTATGAAAATTGGAACTCTCCCCGTAACACATGAACTTAAAGGGACCATCCCGACTTTAACAGTGTCAGAAATAAAATTCTGTGTACATATGAAATTTAAACGGTAAAATTTGGGAGTATGGTGTATTTACCTTGGCTCAAAATTCCAGATTGAAAAATTGAATCATTTGGACGTAATTGTCTAATCCGCTTATCTGGACACGTAACCCTTTTAAGATTTCGGGTCAATTTCTTTTTGTTGTGTGACCTGATAATCTATCGTCGTTCATATAGAGGTCTATACAGTGTATGGCCAACGTGCTGTACTTGACAACGAAAGGTAAATTTCATTTAGTCTGGTTTTATCGAGACACCTATGATACAGCCTGGGACACCAGGTGAAGACTAACGGGTTTAATGTTTCAAAAAGTATCATTATATTGAGTTAGTTGCTCGGCCCTAAGACAAAGGATTTTAAGGACATTTAACACAAAATTAAGCTGTTTTATTCTCCAAAGTATAATTAAAATTGGTCTTTTTAAGACTCGTGTAATTATCGAAAATCAAACCACATGCCTTTATAGCCTATACTTTAGCCTACTAACTGATCATTTAACAGTCATATTGCCTCTTTAAAAATTGTTTAGATTTTTTTTTGTTAATCTCATAAATATAAAAAAAAGTCTTTCTACACATGGTTTTTGATTTTCAGCCATTTGAACATTGGATAAACCCTAGTGAGGAATGTTCAACATGCCATTGTTTTAATAACTCGGTACAATGTTATACAGACAGTCCATGTAAAACAACGAATACCATCGTCACTGCTTCCACCATCTCACAGCCATCCTGTCATTGGACAGGTTGGATGAACATTGATAAACCAGGCGACGGAGATGGTGATTTGGAACTTATTACAGAATTAAGGTCAATAAAAATTTAATAAGTTCATTGGCCATGCCAAGAAATTTGTTCCTGTTAAATGTGCCTCAGAGCCAGATTATCTGGAAGTAAAAATACATGGATTTGCGAATTCAAATACAACAATGACAACACAGTCTATAGAAACCTTTAACCGAAATCAATAATATGACACAGGTGAACTGACCTTGGGGTAAAAATAATCATATGGACTAGTAATCATTGAATTCAATGTCAAATCCATGCCAGTCCTTGGGCCTTTAAGATTTTATCGAAAATTCTAAGGATTCTAATCTTTATTGCTACAAATAAAATGAAATGGGGTTTAACGTCCATATGTCATACTACGGCCCACTAATATATCGAATTCCAGCTGTCAAGGGATCTTTTTCGTGCACGCCAATGTGTACACGGGACCTCTTTTTTGCCCCATCCAAACGACTAGACAGCTGTCCGTGTCAGGCCCTCCGTCCTGCGTCACTGATAAGGGGTAACTGACTTTGTTGTGATGCTGTGGTAACTTTTCTGTTTGACCCCGGGTATCATTTTACCCTTATAATGGTCAGTCTGTGCCTTACTTAGTCTAACGATCATTTGGAATAAATCGATGAATGTGAACTTCATTTCATTTTGTCATTTGTTTCTTCGTCAGTTTCATTAGGTGACTTTAATAACACTTAAAAATCAAATATCCCCTACTTTTTTTGAATAGTATATATTTTTTTCAGGGCTGTTAATTCATTCTGCGAATCACCAATGTTTATTGAATGCAGAAGTGTGGATGGGTTAACTTGGGACACAACCGGTCAAAAGGTTTCTTGTGATTTAACTTATGGCCTCAAATGCTACAAGTGGAATAATTTACGCGGTTGCCGAGACTACGAAGTCCGATTTTACTGCCCTTGTACTGGAAGTGAGTCATTTCTAAATTTAGAGTACTAAATAATGGATTAAATAAGCTCAAAATTTGAAATATTTTGAATAGTAGAACTTTATATCCTCACGAGTTGTGGAAGTAAAACAGCATTATAAAGTACTTGTACCCATAACTAAGGAATAAATATAACTGCTGATTCAGTTTAGTGGTATCTCAAATGTACAGATTACATGGGGTTCAGGTTGACAAATCTATTGATAAATATGATATTATTAAAATTAACACAATAGAAAAACAACAGAGCTAATCGAATTGCTATTAAAATAAATGCAAAAAACAATAGAAATCATATCTGGCCTACTATATAGTAAAACAACGGACGTCATATGATAGGCCTACTTAAGCAATAAGATGTTTTAGAAATGCCACAACAATGTTGTTCCAGAGTACCTGTCAATGACCCAAGCTCTGCAATATTTCAGATTCAACTCATTGGGTATGAAAGCGAACAAGTAATAATTTGGAAGAGTTAAGATAGATGTAGTCTGACAAATCTCTCTTTAGATATGTAAATGTTCCATAAGATAACATGGGTATCAAATTCTTAACTCATTTTTCAGGCACTGCTACAGGTATTACTGTTCAATCCACACCATCTGCACCATCAACTGTATCAATTGGGGTACCAAAGTATAATGTGACATGTGGTTGGACAGAGTGGATAAATAACCACAAACCAAATAATGTAGGTGACTTCTTTGCTTAAGCGGATTCTCGTTATTTATTTTTTTTTTATTTATTTATTTTATTGAATAAGGTAGCTAATTGTATTTGTTAAATTTGACTTTTCCCTAGAAATCCAATTTTTGACAGTATTTTCGAATTCTTATTGTTTGTGGTCCCATGTCCCCGAGTAGAGTCTGGATGTATTATCAGTTTTGTGCTTGAATTTTCTGTCTATTTCCACTGTATTTATATACTTTCAAATATAGGGACAGAAGATAATGTATAACGAGTTTTGTATTTGCCAATTACAGCATATGAAAATGTTAAAACGACAGAACGAATTTTGCTCAAAATTATTAAACATAATATTTGAAATAATTTTAAATTCAGTGAAAATGTACAACCTTTCTAAAAGGCATATAAGCACTTTATATCACTAGATTTCACTGCTTATTTTAGCTAACTAGTTTAGTTATCCTCTTGATTTTTTAGCTTGGTGAAACTGAATTGTTAACAGATATAATCCGCATTAACAAATTCTGTCCCATCAATCAAATAACTGCAATTGAATGTAGAGAAGCTGTGAGCAAAGTATCTGTCAACAACGGACATCAAACAGGTGTCATCTGTGACCTCAAATACAGTGGTTTGACATGCGACAATAGCAAACAGAACGCAGGAACATCATGTGTAGACTATGAAGTGCGATTCAACTGTAACCCATTGAATATTCAGTGTTCCAATATTATACCAACTACACCTCCAATTTATACAACAACAACAGGATCTGCTACTACTGGTGAGACTTATACTTCTCTCTGAACACATACCTAAATTGAAGATTGGGATATTAGTTTTACTTATTTCCTTAATTAACTAAAATTTGAAGCATGTAGTATCTGTGCTATTTATTAATACGATTTCATGTATTTTTTAGGAAGAAAGACTATAACACCAACGCCCAATAACATTGTTACACCACCTATTATTACACCATCTTATCCACCACCAGGTAAATATCACATACTTTATACCATCTTATCCACCACCAGGAAAATTTCACATATTTTATACTATCTTATCTACCCGCCACGACGTAAATATCACATACTTTATACCATCTTATCCACCAACAGGAAAATATCACATATTTTATACCATCTTATCTATCCACGTAAATATCACATACTTTATACCATCTTATCCACTACCAGGTGAATATCACATCGGGATATAATACATGTACTGTGTTGATCTCTTGTTTGCAATTGAACAAAATGGGGTTATTGTGATACTGATACTAATATATTGCAATTTTGTACCTGTTCATGATTTTTTGTGAGAGGAATGATTTTACTTCAGGCAGGGGCATACCTACAAGGATATTTTACGCGCACTACCCATTTGTAGATTCACTTTTCCAACAGCTGCTTTTTGGCCTATGGTGGAATTTGGGCACTGGGACATTCTGGTTGTGAGTCCAGTGTTTAACCACACGATCAGCACTGCCCTTTCTGTTTAAAAGTATAGATAGTAATTGTTTGATTAAAATATTTATATGCAGTACTATATCTCATGAATCTTAATTTGAAACAGTTTGTGGAGGAAGTATGACGCATGTGACTACCATATACACCCCCGACAATCAGTTTTTATCATCTTCAAGTCTGTCATCCTATTCTGGACCTGAACGATCCCGCATTGGTACTAATCCAACGAGTGTCTACACAGGAGCTTGGGTGGCTAAGGTTAATGACAAAGACCAGTGGATTGAAGTGAGGTTTAATGAACCTCATGTAGTTACAAATATTAGAACACAAGGACGAGAAGGATTCAGTCAGTGGATTAAGGCCTATAAGATTGAGTATTCTCTAGATGGCACCCAATTTAAATACTATGAAGAACAGCCAGGAGTTCAGAAAGTAAGAGTTATGAATATTCACGAAAATAAAGATAGTTATATATCTACAAAATAATTCGATGCCATAGTTCAAGAAGGTCGTAAGTGCCACTTGTGACCCAAATAGCTTTTTTGCATATAATGACTAAACACATTTAGAGCCTTCTCTATGCAAAATTTCAGAACTGTAAGGTCGTAACTTTCATAAAAACATTGCTATTAAAATGTTGATATCCTTATTGCGTTATTAAGATTGAAATAGGTTTTCCTCTCATATCTCAAAAACTAAATCCAACAATTTTTGACACTTAAGACCTTTCAGAACTATGGCATCGAATTATGGTTGGAAAAATTTATGGTTTGGATAAGTCATCCATTTACAGGGAAAGAAAAGGGTTATCATAAATACGAACAGGAGTTGTAGAACGAATTGTTATCACATTATATTGTATATAGGCATTATGGCTACATAAATTGACGACTGACAGTTGCTGTCTATATTTCAATATATTTCTTTTGATAGATTTTCAGTGCCAATTTTGATGACCACAGTTTAGTAACACAACAACTTATTCCTACGACAGCAAAATATATCCGATTACGACCAGTATCATGGAATGGTGCCATTTCTCTACGGTTTGGTGTCATTGGATGTGAAGGTATGTCATTGACAATGGTTTTTGAAGTGGTCTTCCCACTCTAATATGTTACCTATGACCGACTCCAGGGACAGTTAATTTCATTTGATATCTCTTTCTGGCTTGTAATGTCTAGTCCATGTATTCGTCCTATGGCTTTTTAATTATTTAATGTGTGGTCTTTCAGTTAGAAACTACATAAGCAGCTTGGCATAAGGCATCCATATATGTTGATGAAAGAACGTTGTCTTTTTCTTTTCACAGCTCCTATATTACGCCCTTGTATCCAGGGCTGGTCTCACTATGTGAATACCCACACACCAACATCGGAACTGTCTCATATGGAAGGTGGAGAACATGAGAAAATGACACCAGAAGAATTAAAGAAATTCTGTTCTGGTGGTAAAGTGACCAAGATCGAATGTACAACGATTGATAATGTGTCGTTTGAAAGTAAAGGAGACATACTTACATGTACGTTAGATTCCGGTTTACAATGTGAGAATGCTGATAATTTCCCAGCACCATGTTCTGATTATAGAGTTCGATATTTCTGTGAATGTCAAGGTGAGTGACAATCTGATTAAAATACAGATCTATATTCCGTTTTTGTTTTTTTTATACTTTTGATGGCCTCAAAGGGGTTTTATAGCTGAGGCGCCAGTCTCCTGGTGAAAAAAAAATTCAAAGAAATTGGAAAAATAACACGGGAGAAAAATGCTAAAACCGATGAGAAAAAGGAAAATATACCCTAGTCAGGGGGCCCTAAAGGCATTCAAAAGGGTCCCGTGTCAGACAAAAGGGCCCCCTGGCCAAGGGAAAGGGCCCGAGTCCGAGTCAATCGTTTTCTATACACTGTTACTGTCGAATCAATTACTCTATGAGAATGCAGTCATTGTATTGGCACATTGGCATAAATCATCAATCAAGACACACCCACCCACACCCCACCCCCCACCCCTCAAAATAGAATAGCCTCCGCCATGATAAACCTTAAAACGGCTCTGGATGGCCTACACTACATGAAGATTAACCAAACGGCATTGATGTTTCTAATGGATTTTTCACAGTTTTGTGCACCACACACCCAAAGCTCGCTGTAACACACCATTAGCGCACGTGCTAACAATTCGGCCATTCACCACCCCCACCTCTGGGCTCAATCAGAATTACATTATAATGCTGAATTTGTAGTAAGAATAATTTAGTGAATAGAATAGGCCACATTACTTTGGCCAGGTTATTAAAAAAATTCTAATAAACTGTTGCTTTTAAAAAAAAGTGCCTAAAGACAAGTTCAAGATTTGTACAGAATATAGATAACCTTTACAAATATTATGACCAAGATGTAATTTAGATTTCGTTCAAATTGATTTCCACTGAAATCTGATATATAAAATAGGTTAAAGATTACGGGTCAATTTTCTGTTTTCAGGTGTTCCTCCAACATTAAGCTCAAGTGTAACCCCTCCACATATTCTATTGATTACACCATCAGTACCAACAGGTAAACTATACAATACACAATGGATTGATCATTGATGCTTCACAAATAGTAATACTATTGTTTGTGCACTAATTTAATGGTCTTCAAACAATAGCTTTCCTATTATTATTGACATTAAAAGAGCTGAAATTCGAAATAGAAAATATTTATTAAGATACAATATTGGCCAATTACCATCCATATTGATGTTGTTCTTGCCATGAACTATGGGATCCCATAGGATCATCCTAATGCGTAATAATTTAAGACACAGTGCGCATTATAGCATCAGTAGAAACAAAAAAATATCCTACTAGATAATGCAGAAATAATATTGATAATGCCTTGTTCACGAAAGACAAAATAAATAATAAAATTGTTACCATGGTATGGACTAAGCAGTTCAATTTGGACTTTTTGAACTGTTCACATATTGCACCAAACATATTTCACTGTGCAAAGAACTGGTTTGACAAGAGCAGAGCATCCGTTATAATGCTTTTCCTGAAACTATGTGTTGGTTTTGGTTTATTTTCTAGTTAATTGTAGTGAAGAGATGGGTATGCAGAATCATATGATACTGGACAAAATGATTACAGCTTCATCTTTCTATGATAGTCTGCATGTACCATTTGCAGCTAGACTAGGTTCTGCCACAGGCTGGCTGGCAGCAGATGATAATAGAAAACAGTTCTTGCAGGTTTGAGCAATACAGCTTTAAAATATTCTCCAAATATCTGAATAGGATGTCATTTACCTATAAATATATTTTACTGAAATTAATATATTCATTCACAATCTGTTTAAAATACAGATCTATATTTCGTTTTTTATACTTTCGATGGCCGCCGGTACAGGAAGATCTGGTTGTAGTGGGAGGTGACGTCATGGGGCACACGAGTGGCTTTTGTCACTATGATGTCAGACATCTGATTAACCAATCGGCAATGATATTTCTAGTGGGGTACACTTGGTTTCATTCATCTCACTCGTCAACCAAAACGCGAGATATCTATAAAAACAACTCTTCCAGATCATAGTGAAGTAGTAAAGACAAGTAAAACGAAATTTTAAACTAATAAAAAACAAAACAAAATAGAATATATGTTTTAATCAGATCGATTCATTCATGTATCTTTTCGCATTGTTTGTCAGAATGATGTTAATATTCAGATAAAACATCAAATAGTGATTTATTAGTATACATTTGAGGTTAATGGGTCTAGAGCAATTGGATTTTCCAATAAGCCTGTACCAAAGTCAGCAGTGGTGGGTATGACCATGGGGAAGAAATAATTGTTTCCAGACACATTTAACTAAAAAACATTTCGCCCCCAAAAAATTTCGAATAATCAATTATGGCCATTTAAATTTTGAATTGGTTCCTTAGGAAAATAAAGGGAGTAATAATTTTATCATTATATTGAAGACTTGGCCATTGACCATTGTTAATTAGTTATACCAGAGATCTGGCTTCTTCTGCTATTATCATGCTTGATTCCAATTTTTAGGTTGATTTTGGAGTACCCAAAATAATCAGCGCTATAACCACGCAGGGTCGTCCACAAATTCCAAATTATGTGACTTCCTATATGGTGACTTTCTCAAGTGATGGCAGCAGTTGGACAACGTATTCAGATCAACCTGGTCACCAAAAGGTAGCCATAAATTTTATTTGTTTAACAGATCTGATGTTGTTAATCTTTAGCCTGACTAATTTTAAATGTATATTATTATTTCGAGGATGAAGTGAAAGAGAAAGAATATATAGTTTTATAAATGCAATCCAGTCTTATTATTATCTAATGTTAAAGCATTGTTGTTGTGTCTTAATTAAGATAATCCAATGTCAATGTTAGTGTAGAGGGCGCTATATTTGATTTGGGAGTGTCCATGTCACAACTTCTGATTGGACGCTACTGTTCAGGTGTGTGCAGTAAATTAAGGAGAAACGGGAATTGCAAAGTAATCTAGTTATGTCCAGATGTTGTTAAACTCGCAGTCGTTTCTTCAGAAACACGGGGTTATCCTATAACAAGGTTACTGCTAGTCATCCCACCTGACAAAACATTAATGAGCTAGATTCTAAAAGCCTTCCCCAGTGAAATAAGGGCTTTGATTCCCTGAAATATCTCCATTAATCCCTTACCAAAATTACAACCTCGTTTGTCTTAGCTCTGTGTTAATATTTGGTGTTGATATAATTTTCGCTCACATTTTCTCTTCTGTCTTCTCTCCTGTGTTCTTGTGGACAGTTTTTGTGTATGGGAATTGGAAACGGCAGGGACTATTCCAGAAAGACGAACTTGTTTTATCATTTCACTATTTTAACGCGATAATTACCAGTTGCAATCCTGAATATGGTTTTCTTTCGATAGACGAACAGATCAAACCATCAACTGAGATTTATATTCCCTGCTGTACAGATCACACTGTATACTTGTGGGAATTTGCCATTCATGACCACAACTTGACACTAAGCTTGTGCGAAATCACTATTCTAGAAACTTGTTTTATCCTTTTACTATTTTTATGCTTATCCTGTTTATCTATATTTACATGTAGCAGTTAAGGATTTTTGATGATTATTTTTCAGGTTTTCAGTGCCAACTTTGATAGTGAGACACCGGTTTCTAACATATTTGTTCGTCCTATTAGAGCTCAATATATTCGTATATTGCCTCAAACATGGCATGGTAAAATTGCTCTCAGAATGGAAATACATGGCTGTTTCGGGGAATCTACTAGTAAGTAATGATGCATGTAATAAAATGGATAGAGGTGTAACATCGTACTTTTTTGTTGTTCCTTCAGGAACGGTGTATGGGGCTATTTTGGAATCTCTTTACCCTTTTCACCATGATTCATCTTTGTTCGCCTAAAGGAATCAATTCTCCCACATCTGACGCAAACTTATAATAATTTAACACTATTATAATCAAGTAGAATTTTGCAATTCAGCCAAGAACCTGCGACCTCCGCTCAACCATTGGGATTCCTTGATAACAAACAAAGAAGAATGGTGGTGAAATAAGAAGGAAAGGATTCCAAACTAGCCCTAGAACACAGGGAAGTAGATTTTCCGACTGTGGTTTAATAGGATCTATCAGGAACGGTAAGAGGATATCCTCCGATTAGACTCTGTTCAGATGGGAACTAACTTGTCTGCAGAAATCGGCCTAATGATGCTGCAAATGCTTCATGAGGAAAAATTTTCATGGACAACAGTATTTGCTACATAGAATTTCAACCATCTGGGCTTTTACAATTTCATTGTTGGTACATGGATGTTTTCACAAGACCTCGTTGTTTATTTCATCTAAATAGCTATATGCTGTCTCTACCGTGTACGGCTGACAAGGGCAAACCACGTTATAAAATCTTGCAAAATTAACAGTTTTACAGCAGTTATTTGAATTCAAATTTAATCGATATGCAAGAACCAGTATTCAAAGCCGTCTTTGTAAATCAATGCAGCTGAGCAGTTTTTGTTTTGAAATATTTTTCGAGGCTTCCTTTATCTATGATCTTTTTAAAAAATGTTTTCTATCATGTTTAAGATGTACTTTGTTGATACATTATGTCTTGCAATTGCACATATCCTAAGACAATTTTGAAACTTGAAATTTAGCTTATTGAAAGGATGACGTATAATTGATTTTGATCGATTTGTAAGGCCTACTCCTCAGTAAATATATTATTGAATATTGCTCATGATCCACAAAATTAAGTCTGAGACCAATTTTTACTGCTTAAGGAACGATTAACCTACTGGCATGTTGCATTGCTTGATAACCTATTTTGTAACAATATCATACCTTTTACAGCACTTAAACCAATCACTGGACATATGGTTACACCAGAAGTTACTCCTAGTCCAGTGACTAATTTAACACCAGGTAGGTAATTTTATAATAATAATACTGATGACTGACGTCTGTCCAGGATACAAATTCTATCAGGACCGACCATATCAACTCTCGATGTCATCGCTAGACTGCAAAATTTACTGGATTAGGATCCGAACTGCTGCTCTAAGCTTATTCGTGATTAAATCAAGAAATAGATAATTGAGACTATGTAAATAATCGTACCGACTTTAGTAATGATGATTGAGGCTAGGCCCCAAATTCAATCGCTAAATTCTCGATTCAGGTATCTTTAAGAAGATAACTACTGAATATTTAATTGAATTTAACGTTTGCAATGTTTCCTTTTTAGAAAAGAAACTTAATCAGAGATCTATTGTATGATTTGTATTGTTAACTTATTTTATTTTTGTGCAGATAATTGTATACTTTGGGATAAGTGGGTGGACTCTCATGCTGTTACCCCTGCATCTTCCGGAGATCGAGAACCAATTGAAACACTGCAGTTGCGAAGCATATATTGTCAACATCCAATTAAGATTGAATGCAGAACTGCCACCCCAGACCATACCCCTTTCTATCAGACTGACCAGAACGTGGAATGCAATTTGTGGAACGGGTTGGTTTGTAGCAATTGGAAAGTATCTGGTTCAAACAAACTATGCTATAATTATGAAGCCAGACTTGGATGTCTTAAGAACTCTCCAGAATGTGGTATGTTTTTATATTTTATACTTTCTTAAATAGCTTTCAATCTTTAGTATCCGAAATCATAATATTTCAATGGTATATTTAGTGTTATCTTGCCCCAAAATTGGTTGTCTGAAATGTGTGTTAAAACCTGACCAGCAGAATTAGTTGGCAATGACCTCACACACCCCTGGCAATGTTTCTATATTGAGTTTCCACCATACCCTTTTATATCATTTTTGTAACACCTTCTTTTCCCAGATGGTTAGGTGGAGGGGTTAATGTACATTTCGCGCAATGTTATAGGTCCAGGGGTTCCTTTTTGCTACTCACGTGTAGTATGGGGTAAACTTGTTTTGTTGCTTTAAATTTGAACAATATTTTATTTCAAATTTTACATGAGTATATATTATATATTACTGATGAAATGAATTTTTAGCTGTGTATTATACAAATTTATATCTTCATAAATTTATTTTTTGTATTGGGTTCGAATCATCGGATCTGGTAAAAAAAATTGGACTGATGGTAGTGTATATGATATACATAGAACAGTTTATAAGGACAAATGATATATTCCATACATGTTGTTGATAATCTTGGAAATTACATTAGAATTAATACTGTACATCATATTTCGTGTAGTGCCAACTCTTGTGACCAAAATTCCATTGTGTTATGCTGGCATGGATTTTAGTAATTGTCCAAGTGAAGGATGTAAGAAAGGATATTATTGTGATGGTAGTAGATGTGTTACTAAGAGTCGATGTCCTTGTCTTATACAAGGAAATATCATTCCTGTAAGTAGAAAAAAATTGACATGTATTCTGAATCTGAAGGGGATGATAACGCCCATTAAACAAAAAAGTAACAAATAATAGATTATCTACAAAGGACTAGTGGGTGAATTGTGATTGAAATTGTTCGTCCCCATTCAATATGTTTAACAAAAGGTCATTTAACAATGTCCGTGGTACAGGATGGAAGACATTTCTATGAAAATTGTCTAGCCATTCAAATGGGCCGTAAAAAATGAAGTTTGCCATTGGCAACATGTTAAACATGAAAATCATTATAAGAGTTTATAAGAGTATAGATGTTGCTGAAAGTGCAAAATTTCCCTCATAGCACACTGTATAGGTATTTGCCTATTGGTACAGAAGGTTAACCCCTATTAACAATTTTATGTGGAGACGGGAAACAATTATTACAGCTGTGTATGTGAAGAAACTAATTCAATTCAATTATATTTTGTTCGTTATTTTTTACTGTTTAATTAATAGCCTGGTGATCTTGCCCAGAATTCAAATTGTGATACCTGTCAGTGTATGAATGGAGAAGTCAGATGTCTTTCAAAGACATGTCCTGCTTGTGGAACGGTAAAGATTTTGTTGCCAGTAATATTACATTTTCACAAAGCTTATAGGTTAAAGCAACTTTCAAATTTAATTGATTTTTAAGTGAACTTTTGAATATTGCATACAGAAGCAAGTATAATTTGTCGGGCCTGCAGAAGGAATCCAATGTAAATTCAGAATGGTTATTGTGATATTGTTTGTCAGGGCATTATTAAGAAGAACCCTATTTAATTCCAAAAGGGTTGAAGCTGTAAATATTGCTTATATATTTACATGCAAATTCTCTATATAATAAATGATAAAAACAAATAACATAAGTTACAGTGCCATAATTTTATATATGTTGCCATTTGGGTTCAAATTAACTTTCATCGGACGAAACGTGTTTACTCAGATTATATAGATTATAACTCAATGATAAGCTAAAACATCATTTTATGATTTGATAGGCGGGATCTTCCAGATTAAATCTGTCTACTTGTCACTGTGACTGTATACATTGTCGTCCAGACGAGTTTCAGTGTTCAAATGGAGAGTGTATCAGTATTTCTTCTCGGTGTGATGGTATAGTTGATTGTTATAATGATGAACTAGATTGCGGTTAGTAGAACAAATTAATTTTTTATAGTTTATTTGCTAAATTTAATGTTATATTAAACTGAACTTAATGTTATATTAAATACATATTTAACATAATTTAATATTAGATCAAACATATTGTAATATTAATATCAATGATTGAACAGTGAATACCATTTAGTTATTGTTTATTTGTAGCAAATTACACCAGGCCTGTAGAAATAACAACATCACAAGGTATTTATAATCTGTTATATATATAGCTAAAATGGCATTAATTTCTCATACAAGTGTATTGGTGAAAAAGTTGTTGATTCCTTTAAACGTGGTAATTGTATTACTTATAGTGAGTGGCCTTTTGATACTTATTTTTTGAAAATTCTGCTAAATATATGGTAACTGGTATTCTACCACTGATATATAAATTATGATTATATAGATAAAATGCTGTGATATATTTTTTCTATTGTAATGCACTTCTTGTGGGAAAAAATCATCCGGTAGCAAGTTTAGACTGCTTGTTTTTAAGGCTAAGAATTATTTAAAATTTTATTGTTTAGTTGGAGCCCAATGCGTACCTGGATGGTCCAGATATGTGAATGACCACAAGCCAACATCTGAAATGTTCCAAATGGAAGGTGGAGAACATGAGAAAATGACACCAGAAGAAATAAAGAAATTCTGTTTTGGTGGTAAAGTGACCAAGATAGAATGTACAACTATTAATAATGTATCATCTATAAGTAACGCAGAACAATTGACCTGTAAATTAGATTCTGGTTTACAATGTGAGAATGCTGATAATTTCCCAGCACCATGTTCTGATTATAGAGTTCGATATTTCTGTCATTGTGAAGGTTAGTGTCATTGATTTACAATCAGATATTTTCATTTATTTGTACTTGACAACATACACCTTTCCGTCGATTCTTAACTGATTTTTTCCATGTGAAGTATTGAGTTAATGGGTGAATGAACCCTATCATTCAGCATTCCGAGCCCTTTTTTTTAGCGAAAAGGTTTTGAATGCCGTTTGGGATGAGGATAGAGATTACATTTGTTTGTCAGATTTGTAAAACAATCAAGTTACCATTTGGTTCTCTTTTTAGACAAAGCTGCTGTGCACTTTGAATGGCTATCTTTGACTTCTACAAATCTTTTTGATTTAAAATGGCAAATTTAGATATATTTTTATAAACTGTAAACCGCTTGATGCGCTTCAACCAAATGTAGTATGGTTGTGGATACAGCTTTTCAGAATTGTTGAGTGTCATATTCGGGTTGAGCAGGAAAAACTTACTTCTGTGTACAATAAATAAAGGCTATCATCTCTGTACAATACCCCCACCCCACCCACCCCCACACTCCTCCCCCACCCCATCCACCCCCCACACACACCTCTTGCTTTACATAGTTGTGAGCGTATGTGGCATGGAGATAGGGGCGCCTTTATCTTTATCAATTCAACTGTGCCAATCTGATTCAAATTAGATTTCATGTCAATCTTATCTTTATTTCATTTGATCATTATTTTCAGATCAGCCAACTACATCCCCTAAGACACAAGGTAGGAATATTTTATAGGTCCACATTAAAAAAACATTTTATAATTCTCAAAAAAGCTAATGCAGTAGAGGCTACAGTTTTAATGAATACAAAACAAAACAGAATTTTCCTGCATTATTATGTCTTTATTCAGTTGCCTCAAGATTTCAATTTTAAATGTCGAATTCAACTGCCTTGGGAGCTTTTTTACGTGGACACCAATGTGTACACGCGACCTTGCATTTTTGTGCCATCTAAACATCTAGACGACTGTCCTTGTCGGGCCCTTCGTCCTTCACCATATATTCACTATAATAATGCATGTATGTTAAACATACTGCAACATAAACTCCAAATTAGACAACAACAATGACCTGTGGGCAGGTATCTCAGCTGAAGACATCCATCTTCTCCAAAAGATTAAGAATAGAGCAGCATGAATCATCACCATCTGACAAAATGATTGCCATGTTACTACATTTTAAAATCTCTTCATTGGCTTCCTGTGTCATAAAGAAAGAACTATGACCCAGCACTAGGCTACTTACTGTGATCTGACTACTAGTGTTTATTTGCTTGGCTTCGGATCATTTGCAACAGATACATGGCACTATCTAATCACTACATTTACAGACAGATCCATCTCCCAGCGTCTGTAAACAAAAACTCAAAACCTACATGTTTCAGTGATCATATTTATAACTATATTCTGAAATTTTGTCAGCACTTTGTACTCTTTGGAATCTAGCTCTTTAAAATAACCCTTGTTATTATTATGATCATCAATCTGCATCGTCATCTATAGTTCTAAACTTGTAATATAACAGTATGTTAAATGTTTTGTATAATAATACAAATATACACCTTATGGTTTATACATATAACCGCACGTTATGTTCTATACATATAACCGCACATTATATTCTGTACATACGGAACATTAATTATGTTTATAAATGCAACAATGTGTATACCATTAATTTATTGTTTATTTATAGAACCTGTTACCACCACGTTGTGTACTACACCACCAACAACACAAGGTATATATAAGCCAGTATACACATCTAAAAGTTTATTTGTTTCTTAAATGCAGAAAACACGAAATATTGTTGATTCTCTGAAATGCAGTCTTCTATTTAATAGATTTTGGCCAAATTTGAAGTGTACCTCAAGGACTAATTTCATTTGAAACAATTGGTTAATAGTTTCCAATACAAATTGTTTCCAATACAAGAATGCTAACAAATTGGTTAGAATGTAGTATTTTTGTGCTTTTCAGTTGATTTTTTTTTATTATTTTATCTATGCTATATCTGTATGCTCAACATTAACATCTATTTTCTCTGACACATAATAAGATTCTGGACTTTTGATGGAAATAAAACACTTTTACTTTTTGTATGAGACGGACACAGTAAATGATTCCTGATTTTGTTGGCTGTGTAAGCCCTGCTTATTATACGCACTGTTAAAATCCCTCATGATATTTAATCTTCGATTCATGTCTTTTACATCAGCCATACATTATTCTTTGAACAAAACCTGGATATTCACTTCCAACTCCAGACATCATTTCTATCTTAATGTAGACTTGAAAGACTATTAAAATATTTACAATTGTGTTGTTTAGTTGGAGCCCATTGTGAAACTGGATGGTCCAGATATGTGAATGACCACAAGCCAACATCTGAAATGTTCCAAATGGAAGGTGGAGAACATGAGAAAATGACACCAGAAGAATTAAAGAAATTCTGTTCTGGTGGTAAAGTGACCAAGATAGAATGTACAACTATTAATAATGTATCATCTATAAGTAACGCAGAACAATTGACCTGTAAATTAAATTCTGGTTTACAATGTGAGAATGCTGATAATTTCCCAGCACCATGTTCTGATTATAGAGTTCGATATTTCTGTCATTGTGAAGGTTAGTGTCATTGATTTACAATCAGATATTTTCATTTATTTGTACTTGACAACATAAACCTTTCCGTCGATTCTTAACTGATTTTTTCCATGTGAAGTATTGAGTTAATGGGTGAATGAACCCTATCATTCAGCATTCCGAGCCCTTTTTTTAGCGAAAAGGTTTTGAATGCCGTTTGGGATGAGGATAGAGATTACATTTGTTTGTCAGATTTGTAAAAAAATCACGTTACCATTTGGTTCTCTTTTTAGACAAAGCTGCTGTGCACTTTGAATAGCTATCTTTGACTTCTACAAATCTTTTTGATTTAAAATGGCCAAACTCTGATTATATTACTGTTGCACCGTAAGGAAGGTTGAGTTCGAATTTCGTGAAAATCGTACCAAAATTGCCACACGAAATGGTCACCGTTTGTACGCAAATAGTGTGAAAATATGGTATATCATGGTTGTACACTCTCTACAGGTCACAATTCTTATCCAATTTTGACGAAAAGTAACATTTCTAGGTTGTGTACCGTCACACCATAATCATTGTCGGCTTCGAATTTCATGAATATCAGACTGGAACTAACCAACAAAATGGCTGCTCCCAATACAGTATGAAATACAGGACTTAATGATGTAGGAAAAATCACTTTCGGTATTGCTTGTTCTCTATCCATCTCTCAAAAATGTGGGCGTATCCTGCCTGGCAGTGCCAGCCTATCTTTAGCTTGTGGTCCGTCTTGAGGTCAAAATTGTTATCCGATTTAAAAAAAACGTTTGATTATATCACCATTCCATGGTTATGAAGGTTGAGTATGAATTTTGTGAAAATCGGACCAAAATTGACGGACACAATGGCCGCCGCTTGTACGCGAATATTGTGAAAATATGTTATATAAAGGTTGTGGACCTTATAGAGGTCACAATTTTGAACCGATTTTGATGAAACTTGACATGTATGTTTATAACCCACAGATCTTGGTTCCTTTCGATATTTGCGCCCATTGGATCATAACTTCCTGAATTATGTCCCCGGATTGTCCGAAAAATCGCTTTTGTTTGCTTTTGGTCCCTCTGGAGGTCAAAATTATTATCCGATTTAAAAAACGTTTGACTATATCACCGTTACATGGTAATGAAGAGAGAGGTTGAATTACGTGAAAATCGGACTAGAATTGACGGACAAAATGGCCGCCGTTTGTACACGAAGAGTGTGAAAATATGTTATATCAAGGTTTTGAATCGATTTTGATGAAACTTGACATGTATGTTTATAACACAAAGATCTTGGTTCCTTTCGATATTTGCACCCATCGGGTCATTACTTCCTGAATTATGTCCCCTGATTGTACAAAAAATCACCCTTTTCAGCTTGTGGTGCCTCTGGAGGTCACAATTATTATCTGATTTAAAAAAAACGTTTGATTATAAAAACCAAACAAATTCTAATGATTTTCTGATAATTCCTTAATATGCGACAACTCTTGTTGACTGCCCGGACGATTTGGCTGCTGTGTGGGCGTATGTTTCGTTGCCTGGCAACCTATTTTTATAGATAAAGATTAGATTTCTTGAAGGAAGAAAAGATTCTTCCATTTGGCTTTCCTTTTTAGGGAGAAAGCTGTTGTGCACTTTAAATGGCTATATTCGACTTCTACAAACCTCGATCCTGATTTAAAATGGCAAATTTAATCATTTTCAATTACCTGAAAAACCCGAACTAGGTTATGTTTTCTATCTTGTTACACATAAATTTGGATGTGGGACTTTTCTCTGTTGATCAGGTTTTCTTTGTCCTCTGTGAAAACAAATTATTAAATCTTCAGATATTTGATTGAAATTTGATATACATTGATCATAATGTACTTATATTTCTTTAATAATTATAAAAAATGGTTCTGATAACTGTAAACAAAAATGTGGTAACTTTATTTACTCTGTAGATTAGGTCCTTACTGAAGTTATTGTGAGATCCTTTTCATGGTTGTAGTTGTCGAGAAATTGGATAATTGGCTTACGATAGAAACTAGACTCAAAGCTTTTATGTGCAAGAAACTTTTTAGAAACCTCTTGACTCAAAAACAAACATATGTTAATCTTTGGATAGTTGCGTTTGATTTCTACAAACCTTGATCCTGATTTAAAATGGCAAATTTAATCATTTTCAATTTACTGAAAAACAGCTTTTAGTATGTTTTTGGATAGTGCCTTTCCAGATTTGTACATATAAAGTTGATTAGCATAATGAAGTTCTCTAGCATTATTATGAATTGACGCATTTGCCTCGATACTTCAATTTTGAATATGTTTTGAACATAGGTACTATAATAATGCACATACATGTATTTAAATTAAAAATACTGTAAAAAGAATGCATGTTTTTGTCTTACCAGGTAAATCTACACAACATGATGGTAATGGCAATACCACACCCAGACAAGGTAATATTTTCTTCTTTTAGTATCTCGTTACACATAAATTCACATGTGAGACTATTCTTCGTTGATCTTTGTTGGTTTTATTATTATTTGATGTTCACCCGTACTTCAACAAAACGTACAAAAACGGTGTGAATCAAATAACCTTTAAACATACCCACAGTGGAGTCAAAAGGTTTTTCATGGGCGCCATAAATGCGTAGTGGGTAGGAATCATAATATAGTAAATAAAAAAAACACATCAGAATGTCGTGCGCAAAATATTATATATCTAGAGAAAATATTTCTACAGCAAGTGTATGGGTAGCTGTGCTATCGGGACTTATCAGACAGAACATACAGTGCAAAAGTAAAGCGCGCAAGCCAAAAATCTATAGTTTTATTATACATTTCACTTATATCTTATAATAGATTCACCTTTCACTTTTAACGGCTTGAAATTCATAGATGTGATACAGTCGACGCCTTACAATTATTATTCTATGGTTATATATATATGTAACCATCAGTTAAATGTTTCATAGAAATCTATTTATTAATATATATGTTTTTCGGGCATATACAACATTATGAAACAACATCAATAAAACCCTTTTATTGGCTTACAATGGAAACTAGACTAAAAGCTAATGATGTGCAAGAAAATTTTTAGAAACCTTTTAACTCCAAAACAAGCATATGTTAATCTTTTTCGACGACTTCACCAAATTTCACCAAATAAGAAATAAAAACATTACTGTAACAAATTTCGCCAAATAAATAAAAATATAACTGTACTATAACAAATTAGTTTAATTTCGCCAAATAGGACACCCTGTCTAAATACTCGATTAAATTCAATTCTTCTTCCTCGTGTTTTCCTTTTAATTACTCGAGCTGGCTTTGGATTTGGGTATATTTATGCCTCTTCCTTGGTGGTTCCTGTCCCCCTGCATCATTTTAATCATTAGTTGCCAATTGATGAATAAAATTCAGAGTGAACATAAATTCATAAAATCTTTAACACCGTTAATTGGATCCTAATAACAGTATGTCTCTCTTCAAACGAAAGCCGACAAGTCGATATCTGCGCCTTCGCGGGAAGGATTAATTTTGGTCACGCTCTGTAACTGCGTCTTTGCGGGAATACACCATCTTTAGATAGTTGTGTTCAATGGATGTTAAGTCCCTGAGTCCTAATGAACCCGGAATATGTGGGCTATGTTATTCTCTTAGTATAATACTATAGGGTCTATAATATACAGTAGAGTTTATTTAAGTTCTATTAAATGCACTGGTCAATGTTTTGAAATTTGTATCTAGTACCAGTGACAACAAGAACTATAGGATAAGAAGAATATGTCTGATAGTTTAAATCGGGCAATGACATCATAGTCTGATAATCCAAATATGGTAATCCCATGCGTTAGAAACGTGGATAGCCGCCCTCCTAGGTGCCCATATAGGTACACTATGTTGAAATCTAGAGTAGCGTCTGTGAAGCTAAGCAATTCGATAAAGGAAGTAACTGGTCAATGTCCTGGGTTCAATACATTACTCATGCACATAACCTCTTTATAAAGAACGTGCACGGTTTAAGTTTCTTTATACATTATTGAGAGGCTTGGAAATAGATATCATTCATGGTTCCCAGGGGAACATCATACCCACAGCCTCCAAGGCTGAGAGACTGGGAAACACCTCGCAAAAAAATGCTGGGGAAAGAGAACTTATATTTAGCTTATATTTAATATCATAGATGTGTGTGTAGTTTACAAATGTTAAAAACATATAAAAACATAGTTAAGGCAAAAAGTGTTCCAGAGTCAATTGATCATCGGAAATAGTTATCACGACGTGAAGTCAAAGAAAGCCCTAGACAATAGTGTCACCATAGATCACGGGCCGTAGTCTCGCATTAATTATTTTGTGAAAGTCCTAATGAAAGTTTTAAAAAAAGACAAAGCCACATAGTAAACACTCTAAGTATTATTAGAATTCAACTAGGCATTTTTATATTTGATTTATATTAATATGATTTTATGTTTTGACAGGTGGTACAACTGTATCTGAGGGCACACCTCCAGGGGTTAGTGATATTCCTACCCATGTAACTCCTCCTCCTAGTAAGTATCATGTTATAATCAGTTTTTATAGGCCAACATTTTATTTTCATGTTGCATAGTCCTTTTATAGTTGTGTATTTGCTACTTAACAATTTTCATGAACTTGTCTTTCAATTCCTCTCCGTATTACCACGTCGTTGCTGGTTGTATTAAGTGTGGTTCTATACGTCTTTGATATATCCAGAATTAAACATATGGATTTTCATAGTCAGTGCATTAAAACATAACTGTTAGTAGTTGTACGTTGGTTCATGTTTAAAATACATAACAAATACCATATATGGTAATAGTGTTTTCACCTATTTTGATGAATGCTTGATGGTATTGTATGTCGAACACATATGCCGTGTGATAACTTGTCTAGATGGTATCAAATTAAAAAGTAGAGAAACTGGAGCTTAACAGGTGAAGCCCCCGAAATTATAGAAATAGCAATGAACAAAAAAAAACATGTCATTCAAACATATTTATCATACAAGGACTGTTTATATATCACATAAATGAAGGAATAAAACCTGTGAATTCAGTGATACAGACCTAACTATGAACTATGTTCTGTTGTAGACCATTGTGAAACTAGATGGTCCAAATATGTGAATGATCACAAACCAACATCTGAAATGTTCCAAATGGAAGGTGGAGAACATGAGAAAATGACACCAGAAGAATTAAAGAAATTCTGTTCTGGTGGTAAAGTGACCAAGATAGAATGTACAACTATTAATAATGTATCATCTATAAGTAACGCAGAACAATTGACCTGTAAATTAGATTCTGGTTTACAATGTGAGAATGCTGATAATTTCCCAGCACCATGTTCTGATTATAGAGTTCGATATTACTGTGATTGTCAAGGTTAGTATCATTGATTGACAATCAGATATTTTTATATAATTTTCACTTCTACACATCTTTTAATTCAAGTTAAGATATTTTCATGATTTTAAACTAAATATAGTTGATATGCTGTTTGGGCAGTACTTATTTTAATTTAAGCATATCAAGTTGGTCATTATTATATTAGGGTGATGCCGACAGCTTTCTTCTTACTGTATGTATAATTACTAAATAAAGGCTATGATAACGTGTAAATGCCTAGATGAAAAGGCCATCCACGACGAGATCATGGGCGTCCACAATTTAATTCGTGAGGCGCCAATGACTCATAACGCCACAACTTGATATACGAGGTGCCCTAAAACGGCTTGATTTTGGGGGTGCGTTCACAGGCACTTGAAGGGATTAAAATAAAACTTCTTACTTCTGCTTGACTTTATTTCTTACTTCTGCTTGACTTATAGTATAGTATATAGTCAAGCAGTAGTAAGAAGTTTTATTTTAATCCCTTCAAATGCCTGCGGGTGTGTTATCCCGAGGGGCGTCTATGGGGCACCCTAAACGGCTTGATAGATGGGGTGTTCATCCCGGAATGGTGCCCATAATGCCGAGATTTATGGACCACCCAAGACAAAATAATTGTCAGCCATAATATAATTAGCAGGGTACCCATAATGCCGAATGAGATTGGTTAGGCACCCAAACAACGTGATAATCTTCAAAATTCAAACAAGTCGCACTCCAACCCAATTACAGGCAGGGGCGTTTTAAGGTTTATCATGGCGGAGGCTATACTATTTTAAGGGCCCTCTTTCGCTGGGGTCCCGGGGGTGGGGGGTTGATTTCCATACCAGTGCAATAACTGTATTGTCATTCAGTAGTGGTTTCGACAGTAACAGTGTAAAGGAAACGGGGGCCATTTCTCTTGTCCAGAGGGACCCTTTTGTCACACGAGGGGCCCATTTGTCTGTCTTTAGGGCCCTCCCTAACTAGGGTACATCGGTTCTCATCAGTTTTAGCAATTTTCTTCCGTTTTATTTGTTCAACTTCTTTGATTTTTTTTCGCGAGGAGGCTGGCGCCTCCAGCGCCTCAGCCATAAAACGCCTTTGATTACAGGTACATTCAATTTGTATTCCTTCCTTCAAATTGTTACATTGTTCATATCAAAATATCCTAATAGGCCAATATCACAAATTCAGACCTCAAACCCTATTTTTCAAAAAAATTTGGGGAGGGGGGGGGCGAATCAATGGATGGTATATTGTCGCCCCCACAAGCCTTTGCCCCCTCCCCCTCCCCACACACACCCAAACAATTTGGGGCTAGCCACATAAAGGGTGTGGAATGTTGATGACCAAGACACCTTGTTAATATTCTTGATAAACTGTAAATGAACTACACAACTGATTTTACACTGATGTATTTTTATATTTGTATTTATTTGTAAAAGGAAAAACTAAAAACCCAAAGTACAGCACATGCTTAAAATATAATTAGGAAAATATGAGAATTAAACAGTGTTGTTTATGAATTTTATTTTGTTTCTCTCTGAAGGGGTAAATTTTAAAGATGGACACTCAGGTAACCACACAACACCGAAAAGAGGTTTGTATTTACGTTTAACTAAAGAGGTGCTTTATACACCCACATTTTGATGAGGGAATCCAAACAAAAATAAAGAGAGAGAAATCCAAAACCATTTGATGGAATGCATAATAACCTTGATACAGTGACACCAGTAGGAGAAAAACAAAAACATGGGTATCACAAAACCATCTTTTTAGCTTGTTCTCTGTCCATCTCTTGCAAAATGTTGGTGCATCTTGCATGGCAACTGTTTGTTCCCAATTTAGGCCAAGCTTAAAATATGTGTTAAGGATTAATACTGTTCTTGGATGGGTTCGATTTTGGTACACGTCAGAGGTTCTTTTCTAGAGTTATAGTCCCTGCTTTTTACGCAAAATGTGAAATATGTATGAAGTTTGTTGACTCGCCTGGTGCATCAATTTTTGTCTGATTCCGATGAAACTTTGATATATTAAGAATCAAAAGATCTTGAGTGTGTTCGATTTGTTGACTCAAATTTATTTGTTGTGAAACAGTGGGGCAATGAGAGGGTGAGTCCTGTTGGTTTTCAATTTAAATCAAATATCAATATGAAACCAATGCTATTACATGTCAGAAACAAGGAATAATTGGTTGCATATACATTTTGACACTAAAATGACATGTTTTCAGGTATAACCACAGTAACATGGCAGACACCAGGTGTTACTGGAATAACACCCACATACATAGTTCCAAGTAAGTAAGATTTCGGTCTGATTTCTTGTGGAAGTCATATGGTAGGACACTTGACTAACAATTACACATTATTCCACAAGAAAAATTGTCTCTGGTTGTTCAGATAGTATTGAAAATCAAGGTATTACTCATTAAATAAAAAAAAAACTTGGATGCATGAAAATCAAAGACAGGAAAGAGTTCCTCGGATATTTTGATAATAAATCTGAAAAATCATGTGCATGCTGTAGATTTTGAATTTATTTGCAGTGTTTATGTTACTGAGACGAAGTATCCATTAGGCTTTTATATGCACACACATAGTTACAGACGGCGGTGCTGGTTGCCTGCAAAAAGCGAGGGAGCACCCGCAATTGCGTGATAGTGGGAACATAGCATTAAGACGGTTGTCCTGTTAACATCATCTATTTCTATGTAACACCTGACTGGTTTGCCCGAATTAAGTTAATAGTCAGACCTTTTATGCTCCTTAATGTTGTCACACGTGTAAAAATAAAATAGATATTTGAGTAACTGCCTAGTTGAATAAGTATGTCAATAATGTTAAGTAGACAGTGTGTGAAATTGTATACATATATATAACATCTACCATAAATAACGTAAATTTTAACTTTTTTGATAACCTCAAGCCTTTTATGAAGGGTGTTTTACCGATGTTGTCTTACCAAGATAAATCTAGAATTATCAGATAAATTTATATATAAAATGGCCCTGTGATCCATAGATCTATGGGCTGGCAGAACCGGAAATGCCCCTAATAAATTTCAGATTACAGTTGTCTGCGAGGGGCAAAGGAGTGGAGTGTACCATGTAGCCCCACTCCACACCCAAGAAAATTTGGAAAATTTGACAGACGCAGCTTGTTTTCCTGGTAGCAACTTGAATATGGTACGGTACAGCCTAGCTCGTGAATTAAGCAACTTCAAAGTTTCCAATCGGTTTGGAACCGAAATCCCACTCTATGCTGACCTGAATTCCAACCATACTTTTGCAGCTGCATTCACAAATAATCCAGAATTTTTCAGGCATTCCGGGTTTTGCACGTCTATCATTTATCGAGTCCGTACGCTATGCAGCTATACATTCGGTTAGGCTTGAATTAACTACCTTTTCTCGATAGCAAGCCGTTGTGATGGCGTATTGACAGACTTGATTTAAACAAATCTATATAACCTATTGATATATACAGGCAATTAAATATTCTGTTATTTTCATATAAAATAAAACCAAGTCCGAACAATCCAAACCATTAGGCAAAATTCGAAGTCCTAAAAAACGTTATAGCCAAAATAGTTAGGCGAAGTAGTGTATATGAATGATCAAAATTAACACGGTTCATTCATCAAACTGTTTGAGTATTAAATTTTAAATCAATTTTACTATGATTATTTATTTTATCTCTAGCGCCATGTAAGGAAGATAAGTGGTCTGAATATGTGAATAAGCATACACCAACATCTGAAATGTTCAGTAGCGAAGGTGGAGAACATGAGAAAATGACACCAGAAGAATTAAAGAAATTCTGTCCTGTTGGTAAAGTGACCAAGATAGAATGTACAACTATTAATAATGTATCATCTATAAGTAACGCAGAACAATTGACCTGTAAATTAGATTCTGGTTTACAATGTGAGAATGCTGATAATTTCCCAGCACCATGTTCTGACTATAGAGTTCGATACCTCTGTGAATGCCCACGTAAGTTTATACTGATAAATAAGATACATGTATTTGTTTATGTAATTATTATGTTCTGTGTAGACTTGTTTCCCCGTTATCTGAATATTAACAAGTCAAAAATTAAATTCATTGATAATTATATTGAAAATTTGGAGAATTAACAATTGTTTTGAAAGCTATAGATGTTTTCTATGTGTGGATCAAATGTGTTGCAAGCTAGTCAGTTTAAGTGACTGGTAAAATAATCTTTATGGCTGTTCTTTTGCTAAGATGCATGATCTGTATACAGTTTGTTTGTAAATTAATTGTTCTTCTAGATCTGTATACAGCTCTTTTAGTGCAGTAATTTGTACTTACTTTAGAGTTGATTTTTTGGTTAAATAATCTTTTTACAGCCATTAGGATTGCTCTTTTGATAATATAATCTTTATTTTTTTTTGTATTGCTTTTAGAAATATGTAAAGATTTGAAATGTCCAGCCTTAGTGAAACCTCCATTAGACATAGGTGAGGATGTAAAAATAGCATTAACAACAGATGGATGCTGTAGACAATATGTTAAAGTTTGTAACTCACATCTTTGTCCAGTTTCCGAAGAAAATTGTGAAACCCCAAAATATCTGATCCAAAATGGTGGAACTAATTGCTGTCCGAAATTTACTTGTCGTAAGTTTGTTAATATTCAATAATTTGATCAGCATTGTAGTAGAAATCGGGTACCATATTTTTCTAGAAATGAAAGTATCTTGAAGAGTTATTTGAAAATATTCCAGCTGTGTTCATTTTTTATGAAGAGATCTGGCTCCGAGTTCACAAAGCATTCTCAGATTTAAGTTAAGAATTTACTCAATATTGTTCTCCTTATCAAAATACACCAATAACTAACTACATATAGGTGCAAAGTTTTGATTCTGGATCAAAGCTATTTTTCATAAGAAGTGATTGAAAGTTGAGTAAATTCTTAACTTAAGTCTGAGAATGCTTTGTGAACTTGGGGCAATGGGTTTATTCCCTGGCATCAACTGGACGATAAGCAAGGTAACATTACTGGCAAAATAGTTTCAGTAGCTCACGGTTACAATTTCTTTTTTAAGATATATATATATATATATATATCGGGTTTTTGTTTTATTTCAGAATGCCCCGATAAATGTCCAATAGAAACAGACCCGGTTTGCTTAAAGGTATACATATAGAGATCTGATTTTCCTTTTATTTTTAATATTCAGAGATTGGATGCAAATGAGATTGTATGAAAATATGAATTGGTCAATCTAATGCTGAGTTATTCATTCTAACATCCAATTTACGCATCCAGCACATTACTTTAAGCTTTTCAAGCAGTTTAATGACAACTGTGCAAGCTATCTTCTCCATCAGTGACGGTATTGGTGATAAATAGACAAGTTTGTTTCTTGGTGAAATGGAAGGGGAAGGAAGCGATGAAATAGCGTTTAATGTTCTACTTTTCTGCATCAACCAGGATATTGAAGAAGGGCATTAAACATGCCATGTGTTGCGAGGGAAATTTTGGTTTTCCATCTACACTTCATCAGATACCAACTTTCAAGGGTTGGAAAAAAGAATAATATCCCTTAAGGAATTGCAAACATTAAGATTTGGAAAACGAAGTTTGAAATTGATCGAAAGTATTGTATCATATACTATTCAAAAAAAGTAGGGGATATTTGATTTTGGGGGCATAATACTAAAATATGCAAATGACTACGAAAAAAGTCACTATAGAACCTAACAGAAGAAACATTTCCAGTTACATGTGACGCCCAAACGCACCAATAGCTACCGCTTGGAATGCAGGTGATGCTTGGGATCATCATGGGGGTCCAACCCAAGATTTGCACGGCTCTGACTTAGTGACCTGAAAACAAATTTTGATATGCGTCGGCTTACCCAAAATGAAAGGTTACGTGCCCTTGGCATGCTACAGATCGGCACAACACAGGCGGCTGTGGTGCGGACGATGAATGTTTCTCAGTCTGTCATAAGCAGGCTATGGTCCAGATACCGTGATACACAATCTGTACAGGACAGACCATGAGAAATGGCCATGAGAAATCGTGTCATCACAGCAAATCAGATCAGCGCTCGTCTTCAAACAGACACTGGTGTGAGAGTGAGTAGCCAGGCGATTCGGAATCGACTGCATATGGGTCACCTTCGCGCCCGACGTCCTCGCGTGATCCCTTGTTTGAGAGATCATCACATTCAGGCAAGACGTCGTTGGTGTAGGGATCGTCAACACTGGGATAATCGACGCTGGAGCAATGTGATGTTTTCAGATGAGTCAAGGTTCACTGTTGATTTTTTGGACAGACGTAGGAGGGTGTGGCGTCGTCGAAACGAGCGCTTCCATGACGTTAACGTCATGAGACATGATCGATTTGGGGGTGGTTCTGTTATGGTGTGGGGAGGCATCACTGTTGCTGGAAGAACGGCTTTACATGTTGTTGCAGGGCGTGTTACAGGCCAGTACTACCGGGACAACATCTTGGCAGTCCATGTTGTTCCGTTCGCACGACGTCATGGCCGCCGTTTCATCTTCCAGGATGACAACGCAAGATGTCACAGGGCCAGGATCGTTACAGGTTACCTCCAACAACAGAACATCACCACATTACCTCCCCCAACGAGCATGTCTGGGACATGCTTGGACAGAGGTTACGTCAACGTCAACAACGTCCTGCCAATGTCCAAGAACTTGCTGCTGCGTTGCAACAGGAATGGGACAATCTGGACCAAAATGACCTTAGACGTCTCATTAGGAGTATGCCACGTCGGATCAATGCTTGTTTGGCAAACAGGGGAGGATTTACCCGTTACTGACTTTGTTGTGATGCTGTGGTAACTTTGCTGTTTGACCCCGGGTATCATTTTACCCTTACAATGGTCAGTCTGTGCCTTACCTAGTCTAATGATCATTTGGAATAAATCGATGAATGTGAACTTCATTTCATTTTGTCATTTGTTTCTTCGTCAGTTTCATTAGGTGACTTTAATAACACTTAAAAATCAAATATCCCCTACTTTTTTTTGAATAGTATATTAACAAATTGAAAGTATTATAATCTACCTCTTTCAATGAAAACAATTGTCTTCATTAATTCACAGTATGCCTGTAAATATATGATATACCGGTACGTCATGTATTATATTATCTGTTATAAAGATATATTTAATTTAAGTAAAATGCAAATGAATAATTTTTTCTTTACTTTAGGGAAGTAAATTGATTGAAATTGATACAGAATGTAATTGTAAGAAAAAAATCTGTGGTAAGTAAATCAGCATAAATTCATTCGTTTTTAGAGCATCTATGTATGAGTATCAAACTCAATTTAAATTAATGTGTTTTGAAATTAATGTATTGATTGGAGTTGACATAAATGTGTATTGAAATTTATGTGATCGGAAGAGGGTTGACGTGGAGCTTTAGGGAGGTCTGTCAGTCCAGCAGAAAAGTTATAGAAAAGTCATTTCTCTCCTACTCATTTAGACACCTCCTTAATTTGTAAATAATGTAGGTTAATATTAAAGCGGGAATTTCATATTTTCGAAGCAAGTCAAAACATAATTATTTCTATGTATTTTGCTCAAAAGGTTGTTAACTCACTATAATACGATCATGGGCAATATTTCACAGACATTAAAATCACTGACACAGAAAATAATAACACAATTACTTCCCTTGTTCTCCCATTCCACTCCATGCAATGGCGACCTTCAATCGTTGGAATTTGAAGTTGAAAATGATATTTTTGCCAATTTCTCAACTGGCAATAGTGAATTATAGGATTAATAGGATTATTCTTTAACAATGTAGAACTGTTCATAGATACAATCTATTTTGGGGCTTTATTTTAATACATTTTAAAAATATAACTTAAAAATATGAACTTGGAACTTTAATATGTTAGATACAGTAGTACTAGTAATCATCAGGAAATAAACATGTATCTTAATTTTACAGTTTCATTAGTACCAGAATGTCGATACAGAATGACAAGTCTTGCAGAATTAAAATCATTTAAGGTAGATTTTACTATTTTACTATCCTGTATGTACTGATGACTAATAAAATCCATTAAAATAATGTAGAATGTATTAAATAAGGCCGTTTGGGCAACCAGAATTAATGTAACTTTTTAATTATCTAATCTATTAATTGATAGCCTCCTATATAATTCTGATATAGTATAATGTTGGTTTTGGGGTGTGGTTTTGGGGTGTTACTTCCAGTTTATGCTACACAGAACAATCTGCAGACCGTCAATCTGGTCAGCGAAACCAAATTGCAGTCTTGCCTCAGATTTATTGTATATTTTTATGTACTAAATATATATAGGTATATACAAATGTGCTTCCTCTAATTTAAAAACAAGAATTAAAAATGAGTAACCTCTGAGTTAGCTAACATAGTGAGTTTTATCATGAGTCCTAAATAAGGAGTACAATATTATAGAACTTTTTAGTGCCTACAATACAAGCAACAACGACCTTTGCTTTTCTCCACCCAGACATCAGACGACCTGGTCCCATGAGAGAGAGAGAGAGAGAGAGAGAGAGAGAGAGAGAGAGAAATGGGGTTTAACGTCCACTCAACACAAACTAGGTCATTTCGGGACCAACATATGGTTTTTAATTTTATTTCAATAATTCGCTTGCGCGTAGGGGTCTTTAGCAGTGGGACTGGTCCCATGAACCGAGTGTAGAAAACTTATACGTTTTCAAAGACTTGATGATCAAGGGTTTATGATGAAATTTAAATTCAGTCTAAATGCATTTCAGGCTGGAGAGACATGGAATGATGGACTATGTAAATCTTGCACATGCACAAAATTGTCAGACGGAAATGTGCAGACATCTTGTCAAACCCAACAATGTTCTCCTTGTAAGCCGGTAAGTAGATAAAATTAGTATTGTGTAATTAGTAAATTAATTAACAGTGTAATTATATTTTACCATCTCATTAGTAATAAAATTAGTAGGTATACTTAGTAGTATATATAACTCCCTGGAATACAAATTGACAGAGGGGGATCTTTCCCCATCCAATATTTTCAATATTAATGGATCACAATAGAAAGTAAATATTTAACTTGAGTTAATATAATTCCCTGGAATACAAATTGACAGAAAGGGGGATTTCCCCATCCAATATTTTCAATGCCAATATAAATATTAATGGATCATGAGAAAATGTAAATATTTAACTCGGGTCAATGCAAGTCTTAAAATACATGTAATACAGAAAAAAATGGCATTTCATTGTACTCTTTTTACACACCCGTCAATTTAATTGTCAGGTGATTTTCCCCAAAAGGTCTATCTTGTCATATTAACAGGAAATTTCTACGATATACTGTTTAAACTTTTCAGTTGAGTGTATATTCCAACATGTCCGAATTTATAAAAGAGTATCATTTGTTTTTTATGTCCTTTTACCTTCTTCTTGTGGAAATGTATCGTAATTTCTGTTTTTTTAAAATTATTTCACTGTTTATTCTCGTCTGTGTCTTCATGAACATTGTTATTAATATCTGTTAATACCAGATATATTCTGTTTTAGGGTGAGAAGAAAGTTACTCAACCCAACAAGTGTTGTAGTGATTGTCAGCCTATAGGATGTTACATGGATGGCAAAATTTACAAGGTAAATTATAAATTTTATGAAATTTCTCTACTTGTGGGTAGTTTTAATTGCAACAAAGAATAAGATATTTTTCTTAACCCCTAATCCGAATATCTATGTAATTTAAAACACCCTGAAAATGCCTCTTTATATAATTGTTGTAAAAACTAGGAATTCTAACTTGCAATTCTTTGATACATAGTTGGATCTTTTTTTGTAGGAAGGAGAGACAATGCCATCAACATTAAAATGTCATAGTAAGCAATGTATAAGAGATACAGTTCATGGTAGCTTTGTTGTTAGAGAATCACAGACAACATGTTTAGCATTAGATAAATTACCTCCTTGTATAACAGTAAGTTTATGTATTATATTATACGCCATATTTTAGTGTGGGCGTATTGTCGTAACCCTGTCCGTCCGTCTGTTGATCAACAATTGACATGTGAGCAAGTTCGAGGCTACAGTTTTTGACGAATTCTTTCAAACTTGGTATAACAACAAACCTTATCAATATTCAACATTCTGCAACCTTTCATACCAGAGTTATGCCCCCGTTTCCAAAAACCTTGTGAATGCAATAGAGGCTATAGTTTCTTACAGATTGTTTTTCATATTTGATGGGCAATGAGTTCATGAGAGAAGGAAACCTATTGATTTTCAGTGTTCTGCAACTTTACTTTCTGGAGTTATCCACCTTTGCCGAACCTTATGTGAACACGATATAGGCTACAGTTTTATACGTATTCTTTTTAAATTTGGTGTGAAGTATGTGGCCATTGTGTCAACCTGAAAGAGGCTACTTTTTTTAAAACAAACTTTAGAGTCAAGAGAAAATGTACCCTGTCAATTTTCAACTTTCTACAACTTTCGGTTATGGAGTTATCACCCCTTTGCCGAAAACTTTGAATGCGATATAACTTTTTTTGTCAGTAGCGCGTGTGTCCTCAACGGACTCTTATGCAGCGACGTCTCATGGAATTAACCATCTGTGTCGTACCGTTGATTACACCCATAAGTGAACAAATGTGTTATTGTTATTGATGTGTTCCCATTTGAATATTGTTCACAATAATAAGCAAAATAAATAAGATATGTTTACAGGATCATTTTGTTATACGGAAAACTAAGTGATGCGTTTTCTATGGCACCCAGTATATGTTAAAGGAGCTAAACCTCTTGATTCAAGTAAAAATAAAGAGCACATCTTATGGGGTATAATTATGTGAACTTGATTAAATATTTGTCTATAAAGATAAAATGAAAGTCAATTTTAATGCATTTTGTAGTTATTGTGAATGATAATAGATTGCTATCCCAAAAAACATCAACACATTAAATGCAATCAATTCAATATTTTATTTGAGGTAAATTAAAGTCATTGAACTGCATTTACCATTTTAAAAGTTGTTTTTAAACCTTATTAAGCAGGATAAGTCTTCAATGAATTCAGACTTAATTGGTTGGATAAGCAACAATCTATGTTTCCTCATTTCAAACACAAGATTAATGCATCAAGGGCCTGACAATGGACAGCGTCTAGTCATCCTAAGGTCCTGTGTACCATATTGGTGTGCAGTACAACTTTATGATGTTAAATTTCATTTCATTTATATAATTTTAGGATGTTGTAGTGTTTGATTCTAGTGGATGTTGTGCTACCTGTGCTCCTAAAACATCAAATAATACTACGGACACCTGTCATTCTTGTCAACCAAAGCCTATCTTCACTCACCCTAAACAGTCAGTTGGTTATTTCACAGTCACAGATAATGGTGAAAAATGTCAGAATAGTCAGCCAATCAGTGATTTGAAACTTTGTTCTGGCTCATGTGACTCTTCTTCCAAATACACAGACATTATGAGTGGTATTAAAAACACATGTAGCTGTTGTCAGCCAACCAAAACTAATGTGCAAAATGTCAAATTAGTATGCAGCAGTGGTAGAACAATCACCAAGTCTTATGATATTCCTGAAACTTGCGCGTGTGGTTTATGCAGTAACAGTTAATGAATGAGGACTGGTTATGGAAAATGGACATGAAATATGATTTTGATGTTAAGGAATATTATGATATATAAAAGTTTTTAAGATATTCGAACATGTATATTTAGATTATAATTAAATAAAAATTGCAATTTTAAAAACAAATTGTTATACAGTTTCATATGTTATAAAAGGAGATAAGCAACCTATCCTATAAAACAAATATGAACCGGGGGCCCAAAGCCATCTCATAAAATTTGCTGGGCCTGTAGAGTTTTTTGGAGGGGCTGAGGTAGTGACCGTCTAAGAACACTCCTAAGAAATCCTTATTGTTGACAAAATATGGGGAGGGAGGGGGGGGCTAATTCGATTTTTTGGGAGGTTAAGAGCCACCCCACCCCCATTGGCTATGGACCCGTATGAGCCTATTATTGACCAGAAGGAATATGTATCCTCCATTTCTTGTCGATTGTACATCAATAAAAATTATTAAGAGAAAGAAAGATAAATGGGTTTTAATGTTCTTGAGACAAACTAGGTCATTTCAGGATTTACATCTTTCAATTTTATTTCAATAATTCGCTTGCGCATGATAGGGGTTTTTAGCAGTGGGAGGAAAACACAGGACCCGTAGAAAACCCAGGCAAACGTGGGCGTATAAAAATGATTTGGGCCTGTGTCAAACATGACCTCCAATCGACCGTAAGTCTACAACTATTGATTCAAATTTGGTGATCATCCGGGCGCGGATCCTCATATCTGCTCTTTAATAGATGATATAAACATGATTTTCACATTGTCTCCACCCAGCCATCCAAGGTTGTAACATATATTACCCTTTGCTTCGACAAAATTCTGGATCCGGGCCAGGATATCACTGCGCTGTTGAATCATTATGAAATTGAATTTATGACCTTCCAATATGATACCCTATCATCACAGTGCCGTATCATTTTCACCAAGACAGTGGCAACTGAAGAAGCATCTGTCATTCCTAAACGGTTTTCCCCAACATCACCTGCAACAAGATTTCATAGCCAACGTGTGTACTTTCAAATTAAGGTATGGACGGGAATGGCGAATGAAATCAACCCAATTGAATAGAGATGGAAGCGGGAAAATGATAAGTTAATTTCAATTATGTCTCAATGTTGCGGCCGACCAACTCTTGAACATTATCCATTTCAACTGTTCGTGGAGATGCAAGTTCTCTTGAAGCGGATGCAGGTGCTACGGACTTCCTTACACTGCTGTATGCGTCCCTTATCAACAACCATTAGATCCATACTGGGGGGAGGATGACACTCAAACCTGAACGCCCTGAAACTTATTCTGTGGACAGGAGTGTTTGAGCATTTGGTGATAGTGGACAGCTGAGGGTTATGAATTCAATTTCGTAATGATTGAACAGCTCAGTGACATCCAAGGCTGTCTTAATATGTTCCTTGCCTCAAAAAAAACTGGGGATAGACATCAAGATCATCAAATTTTCGTCAATAGTTGGAGGTGTTGGCGGCTATTTTTGGCAGTTGAGAAACTGTTTGTAGCAATTTTGGGGGGGAGTTTAACTATATTTTGATCTGACTAATAGCAACCTATGTAAACTTATCATAATAATACCATAATTGTTCAAAACCCATCTTTAATTGAGTCTTATGTTTGAACTATTATCCGGCATTGGGGCTTTAATAAATGGAATAAATATAACTGTATAATTTTTGACAATACAGATTTTATGAGTATTGTTTGATAGCTTCAGTACAGGCATCTTATTGAAAGGGTTAAATATTCAGTCACAGAACACACTTAACAAACATTTTGTAGTTTGTGAAGTAATCTTTATATACATATTGTTGATAAATTCGAGTAACATTGCCATATATCTAAAGATGCTAAAGATTGACCAAAAATGTTGTTATATAACATACTTCCACAATTATACATGTTCAATGAACATACAGTATCTTACTTTAAATACATCAGATAAATAGGAGGTTATTTATTTTGGAAACATATTAATTATTTTCCTCAAATTATTATTCTGTTTCTGTTAAGTGTGCATGGTACAAATTATTTTCCACGCAAGTTTGGCTTTGATCACAAAGACCAATGTACACAATTCTGTAGTTTCTTGCACAGTCAAATCCAAGTTAAAGCTCTTTCTTTGAAAAATACCCTAAGACTTAAAATTATAAACCTATAATGTTAAAGCAGTACAATGTTCACTTATGTATAACTTTCTTTCCCATCTTCATTTTTATATACATTTTATAAAGATTGCACTTTCTTTGATACAAAACAATGTTAACAATTTGCTTTCAAAATACTGTAAACATTTACATAGACATATTATAATAATGGCATTTTTGGTTTATTCAAACAATGTTTTAAATACAATATTTTTTTTTTGTCAATAATTGCCCTCAAAAAAAGATTTAGTTGCATAGAATTTGATTCTAATGGAATGTAGGGATATTAGGCAAAAGCTGGATAATTGTGAATAATGGCCACCTTCATAAATTTGTAAACAAAAAAGTCAGGATATATATTGGGCGTCTGTAAAGTGCATCAGTCTTACCGGTATTTCTGACTTACGATAAGGTATACTGTAAAAGGATCAGAAATCAGACGCTACATCAATATTAATTTAGAAAAACCTTTAAAGAATTTTGCTGTTACATCAGGCCTAATTTGCACAATTTTCTGTTGTCGTATTGAGTAGAAACAAATTGTGATTTGATATCCTGACATTCTTTGAATACCTTCACACTAATTAAGCAGCCATTACTGATATGATTTATTCACAACCATGTTAGGGTCTGAGGTAAGTTTGGATTTAAAAAGCACATGGTATCAAAAAGAGCTATCTGGAATTAAGCGTCATATGTAAATTTAAAAGGGAAAATTCACATTAGGAAAGCAGTAACTATAAGCTTTAGAATAACATTGGGAAGATTCTTGCTTCACAAAAACACATGATAATTGACATATATACTCAAACAAAACTAATTGCTGAAAAATTCAAATGTACATATTATTAGCGTACAAATTAATACAACAAAAAAATGTTCCTCCCACCCCCCCCCCCCAAAAAAAATTAGAACATTTATTTTAACATTCATAGCACCTCATAGACCATAGTAACAATTGCTGTAAATATTAACTATTTATAGTATTTCTGAACTCAAGTGTGTACAGACAACAGGAGACATCCAAGTGTGAATAACATTTCCTACAACGTCAACAGGTAGACAAAAAAAATTCAAAATACATGTGGATAGTCTCCATTGCATTTTTTCTATGGCGTTATGAATAAGAGATGCCAAAAAGACAAATGTGTTCAATGTACAAAAATATTATATCCAGCTCTTCATTCTATTCACAGCAAATAGTTACATAAATATCTGTTATTCGTAATTAATGAATAAAAGAATATATACTTAATCAGCATTCATATCCTACGCAATTCATATTTTTGGAATATGTGTGCAAACATATAATACAGCTTCCATTAATATACAACAATCAAAACAAATCATTTTCGCGACCAATCTCACTCTCATTTATTCCAACAAAATAACACAACAAAATTTAACATCATAGAAATTAGTTTCTAAAGAGAAAGATGAATCTTTCTTTAAATACAAACAAGAAACTTTTATGAAAGGCTTCAGTGTGAATTAATATCACAAGAACCTCTGTAAAACAAGCCTTGTTTGCAAAATGAATGGCTTTGAGTTGATTTGGCTGGAATTATGGAATGATATATTACAATGAAGTAGAAAGCTTATCTATATAATCAAACACACAATGCCAATAAGGTTTTCTCATGATTATCGAAGTTAGAAAAGTTCAAGAAAACATTGTCTTTCAGGCCATAAATATTAAATGTAGTCTTATCAAAAAGCATTTTGGTCCGAATATATTAAAATAAATCATTGCTAACATTATTTATATTGATGTATTCATTATTGGGTACACTTTTTTGTCTTAATAGTCTAATCTTGTTTGTGGATAGTTGCATAAACGTTATCAACAAATGTTATCAACAACGTTATCAATGTGAAATTTGAGTCAGAATTAACTGCTTTTCATAATTTCTGAATTGAGCTATCTGGTAAAGACTAATGTTTCTTGTGTATGACCTGATGTTTATTCTGGAACATAAGCTCATATTATAAAATAATTTTGTAGAGTGTGCCGATGAATAACAATGTGGCAGTGGCAACAAGTCTTGCTTTACAGTAGCTAAATGGCATAGGGTCTGGTCAAAAATGCAATTGTAGCCTTCATATCATGATGTCACATTTAAAGGTTATCATTTTGTTCTTAACAACGTTGATATTTTAGTCATATCATTAATTGTCTGTTATCATAAATCAATAAAACTCTTCAGCTGTCAGCCAACTAGAAATCGTTTGCTTTGTTTCAATAGCAAGACATGTCATGGAATAGAACTAAATTTACACTGTAAACAATTTTACCCCAAACATCACAGATTACATCACATGAACAAAATGTTTACCCCACTCAAAATCACTACATCACATATAACTATAGTCTGTGCACCAATTCATTTTTCGGCCAAAAACAGTTTATCTTGCTGTGCTTTCATAATCAAGTGTCATTTAACATTTAGTGCTTCATTATGTCACAACTTTAAACAGTTTCAATCCAAACATCAATTCACTTGAATTCTATAACACAAATAACTATTCCATGAGTATAATACTCAAAATACTTTGACACTTAAGAATTCTTTTACTGTTCCAATCTTGAACAGAATGAATTGCGAGTTCCAATCTTGAACAAAATGAATTGCTAGTTCCAATCTTGAACAGAATGAATTGCGAGTTCTTACAGATTTCTACCACTATACAGAGCTATCAACATCCTTTGTCAGTCAATTTTTCCATACTGTATCCTACATGCAATTCACTATTTCACATTATGGTCTGTATGTATCCAAATATATTCTCTTCATTTTTTATCTCCATTTTGTGAAGCAACAGGACTGGTTGGCTTAGGTAATACAGCTGGTGGACTATTCGTCGAGCGAACCAGGTTGTTATGTTGTTGGAGTAACAATGTTTGTTGTTGCTGTAGTTGATTTAACAACAGAGTCTGATCTTGTAATAATTGTGTTTTATTATCTGTCGTCCGTGTAGGAGAATTTGACAATAAACTTGAACGTCTTTCTGGAGGGTTGGGTTTATTTTTTGATTTCCTGGATAAGGATCCATTACTGCCAGTGCTATCTCTGTTACGAAGAATTGCACCACCAATCTGAGAATCCAGACTAGTACTTGAACTGGTACTATCACTACTTCCTTCACGGTCTAAGAGTATGTTGGTTTTGGTTTCAGGAGCACTTGGTAATTTCTCATGTTGAGGAGGACTCCTTTGGCTCTGAAGATCAGGGCGGTTCATATTTGCATAGATTCCCGCCATAAGGTCCTTTTGGTATTTGCTGACTGGTTTCTTAGGTGGAATGGGTTTAGGTGTTGAGGAATAAACTACAGCATGTGTGGGATCCATATTACTAGGTTTAACCTCCACAGGGGTAATTTCTGGAGAGAAAGCTCTAACTGGAGATACTGTCCCATTGACATTATGGGAGCCCAGAGGCAATCGGCTGCTCTTCCTAGGAGGAGGAGGAGGGGGTTGCTTCTTTATCTTTACTTCCATCTCTGGTTTCATATTTTGTGGATCTGAGGAAGGGGATGTTTTTCCAGATGGTCTAGGGATATTGGATCCTAGTTTTGTAGTTGGGGATAGTGGATCTTTGATTCCAGGAGATACTGGAGATTTCGTTGTAAGATTATTAGGGCGGTAGCTTGACGCTTGATCACTGAGTTTTGCTGTTGGTAAAGTTCCTGTGGAAATTGTGACAGATGTTGCAGTATCTGCCTTAATACTGGAAATTTGAGCAGGAGTAAATTTCACAACATAATCCATAGTAGTTCTTGGTGGAGAAACACCAACTTCTGTGGGATTCTTGGTAGGCGATGGTTCAGATGAAGCTGGAGAAGTTTGATTAGAAGAGTCTGGAGAACTCATGGAACTGAAGAAGGCAGCTCGAGCAGCAAGTTTTTGGTTGTTGATCTCAACAACATCTTGAGTGGCAACAGTTGTTGGCGATACTGGTATAGACATGGTGGGTACAGATGTCACTACAGGAGGTGTATTTTCTGCAGCTGACATGATTACTTCACTTGAAGCTGGCTGCTTTTGTTCAAAAGTGGTCTGTGGCTGTGGTTGAGATGGAAGACTCTTAACTGGTCCTGAAGTCACTTGACTAGAATAAACTACATTTGGTTTGCCAGCAATGATATTTTTATTTGAGGAACTTGCCACCAAAGGTTCCTGCTTTATATTATCTTTAGAATAGTCTTCAGTTGGTTTCAAAGATTTTGTAGCAAGTTCTAATGTTTTACCAAACTTTAAGGATTCTTGCTGCTGTATAATCTTTTTCTTTCTCTCTCTGGAGTTTTCAGCTTCCTAGAAATAAAAATATGTGAGTTATGTATTCAGGAATCGTTAAATTGATGGTGGTTTTTGAAATCAAAGAAACATTTATTTGAAACCAATTTTTGTCAAGCTGCTCACTTGTGTATATTTGAGGAATGTTTAAATATAGGCTAAATGTGTTATTAGTGAGTTGCATCAATGAATGAAGCTGATCATGGTGAATTCTAAATTCACAGTTAGCCTTACCTCTAAACTATTTAAACGTGTTGTGTGATTAGGAACTATGGCTCGTATATTTTCTAACACACCATATTTGTCTTCAGTGCTAGGATCATTAGATTTACTGGCCACATACGGAACATTCAGTGGGCGGTGGTCTTGTACAGAAGCTAACCTATATAAAATAACAATTCAGTACTTTCTATTTAAAATTACATTCACCACTATCAATATCTTAAGGGCATTACAATCACATCCTTTATTTTAAGTAATACTTTCAAGCTTTTGGAGATCTATGACAGCATTTGCCTGATATATGTGCAAATTTTTTACTGCAAAACCATGCCACAAATGACAAGCAGATCCCTTTCCAAAAGGTATAAAATAAGCTTATTAAGTTTGAACATCAGTCAAGAAACTGTATTTAAAATTTGAAAATGACCTTATTGATAATGAAACTGAAATGTATGTGAAAGACCTCTTGTGCATTATTCAGATCACACTGAAAACAGGAACAATGTAAAATGAGATCACGGGGTCAAGTTTTGTTGTACTTTTCAATTTGAATAAAGTTCATCTTTTCCACAACCTAAGAATAGAATTTTAGGTCTCTTCAACACTTTCATTGTATCACTCGGGACTTATTTTGTATACTAATGTCTACAAATTCCTGTTGTGACTTGGTTATTTATTCTATGTGGACATCAGATTTTCACAAAATTCTAACGACCGCACACGTTTCTGGATAACAACAATAATATGAATTGACTGTGAGCAGAATAAGGTAATAGTAAATACCTTTTAAGAGTATACAGTGTTCCTGTTAGCTTTTTACATCTCTTTAAAGAACTATCTATTCGATCTGGTTCTTCTTTTAAAAACTTTTCTTCTGTAACAACCACCTCCATTTCTCCTGCCATCACTGATTTCATTCTTTCCTGCAGTCGTGGAAACCGTGCTATAAATGAAAGGCAAAATTTGAATATTTTTCCTTTTTATTAGAGAGGGAAAAAAGTGTGGTAAATTTCTATTCAATACTAATTAGCTCCATTCTGATAAAATACATGGCTGGGCACATACTAGTATAAAATTAACCTATGAAACTGTAAGAGCTATATCTGCCTCTAGAACATCGGATGGTTATGACCTGGAAGGGATTGATACATAGTAGCCATTTAATAATTTATTTCAATAATGGATAATCAAGACTTTGTTTATTATCATAATGGCAACCATCATAACTTCGCAGAGAATGAAGTAATTTGACTGAAATTTTTAAAATATTATTTTCAATATATTTTTGACCTATTAAAGCGAGAACTTTCAGTTCTTCATCTAAATCTAATACAATACATCTTTAATGAAAAAAAACATTTAGCAGAGTTTTGAAGTTAGAAATCTTCGAATTTGGAGAAGACTTTTCCTTACGACCCATGAAACAGTTAATTTGAAAGAAAATCAGTCAAAAACTAAGTACAAACATTTAAAAGTAAAAATGTGAATATTAAAAAACCCTTCAAAATTGTCCTTTATCACATTCACAAGAATTTATGAATTTGAAAGTAAATGAGGGGACATATCCATTACCACCTTTAACATGCACATGTACTTATTTTTAAAAATATATTATTTTAACCTCTATCTCCTTTTGTTACTCCAGACACATGACATGACGCGCCCCCCCCCCCCCTTATAATAAACCTATGGCAGTAGACCAAATGGAATGAGATTTATGGAATTATTTCTTCCTGAACAATACTGCTTCACCAACCTTTTAAATCAGCTATAGATTTGGTTATATTACTGAGTAACAAAGCCATGGCTTCAATATCCGACATTTGTATTCTACACTGTCTTGATACAACATCATTCCTTAATTCTTCCACACTGTCCTCTAAATCACTGAAATTGGAAAATAGAAGTTACATTTTAATGAAAAGTTGACTGTTTAGAGACAGAGAGAGATGTAGTTTAATGTTCACTCAATACAAACAAGGTTATTTCGGGAGTCAAAAGGATGTATTAAAGTTTTGCTAAATTGCCCAGTTCGGCCAAAAGTTGCATAGAGGATAAGAATGATGATATTGTACATAAACATCACACCAAAATGTTGTACACAAAATCTCATATTTCTAAAGAATTTCTCAAGCAATTCTGTAAAAATGTATATTTAGCCATTTAAACAACTGTATGCAATCCTCTCATATTATTCATATATCAACCTAAACATCTAGTGCAGAAATAGTGAGTGAAAACTATTAATTTCGTAATTATTGGCTTAGAAATACAACTACATGAAAAGAAGACCAAGAATTTTGTCAAATATACCAGATACAACCTTTTGACTCTCCACCAACTATATGGTACAATTTTGTTTTCAAACGATTAAGCAGTTGGATTTTTTACAAATTTTATTTTCAATTTTGGCTTACGAAGACAGGCTGTTATCCCACAAAAAAAAAAAACTTTTTAGAATTGTTTGATTTTGATCAAATCTTGATAATCACCTTAGGTCTTTCTCAAATTTTTTCTGATCTGCTTTATAAGAAGCATGTTGTGTGTCTATTTCATGACGTTGTTGGCGTATTAATTGACTACAGGCTCCAGGGGTCGACAACAACACTTTCTGAAATAAAAATATATCATTTAAAAATTCCTTCTTAAAATATATTCTTCAAAGCTGATAACTCATTTGTTTTCCAGAAATTAATATGAGGTTGTTTTCTTTTACTTGGGAGGCATCATACCAGATTCGATCAGTTGGTCGCCAAGGAAGTTCCTAGTTATTTTTCAGCCTAGTTTCCCCTCATCAGTGGTGAATCCTGGAAGGTCTGGAAGGAACAGTTCCTAGACATTTTTAAATACACATTTACCATCCCCCCTTGAGATCACATCGATTTCAATAGACATTTATGTCAATTCCCTTCAGATCGCATTAATTTCAAAATACATTATGTCACCCCCGATCTCAGATCACATTTATTACAGTATCAGCATACATTTATATATGAATTCCCTTTGATCAGATCACATTAATTTCATGTTTTAAGTCTTTAGGATCTTGTTGACTAATGAAAAACTCATGGATTCTCTTACCTTAATTCTATACAAAGTATCATTTATGGCATCACAGATATCTTCATAATTGACTTGTTGAGCTCGACGTAAACCTCGTAATTCTAGTCGTAAATTACAAGTCTTTTCCTTAATGGCCACCATACTTAATTTCATCTCATTAGAACATGTGATAGTATGTATAGTTCTCTGGCTACTACTACCATCCGAAATACCTGATAAACCTACAATCATAACAGATAGACAAAATTACAACCACAAAGTAATATATGAACAGATGTGCTCCAGTACTAGGATGGAATGTGCACAAATTGGATTTTTTCCATCACGATTGTCATCCTGCATGTTAGCTTTATGACACCAGTGACAAATAGAGCTATGGGATATCCTACACTTCAGGGTTTAAATATTGTGACATCACATGTATTAAACGAACACGATAAACAATTGTGCATTTCCAGCGGTATTGTACAGTTTTGAAATTAGAAAAACACTGTCGCGATCATTGTAGAAATTAAAATATTATTAAAACATTATCAAATAAAACACTAGATGTCATGCTATCAACATTTTTATTATTGACGACAAGAAGATAATATATATATAATATAAATAAACATTACAACATATCTAACAACAAAGCATACATTTATCAGCTATATATGTCTTGTTCTTAATCTGTATTATATACAGTTGATGATTCAAGCAAGCAACTCACATGGTAAGCTCTATAATATAATAGATGATGTGGAACTCAAACACAATAAAAAAAGCTCCTCTATTCCAAATTAAAATAATTTCTGAGTATAAAGGTAATTATTGTAATTTATATTGTAATCTTGTAAGAGTGATCAGATAGCTGTTGTAGATAAGATCTGTTTTCTCTTGGTTCGATCCTAAACTTGTGACAAGGAGTACTTAACCTTGTGAATATGTTTCCCTCACTTGTAAAGAGCCTTCGACTTTAAACCCCATTTATATCTCTCTAGCCACAGAAGGATGAGGAGTTTACTGGACATATAACTATTTCCTATTAAAGATACCATCCCGCATACAAACTTAGACGGTTTGAATATATATTTTGACTAAAAAAATAGTTAAACTATCAAAATTTTGATTCAAATCCTTCTCAAATTATTGTATTTGTGAGGAAATACCTGTAGCTATAAAAAATCTAATAAAAGAATCAATGTTTGTGTCATGTGACTTATGTCGCAGTACTTAGAAAATCAAATGTGATTGAGTGATGTCTTTAATCACCACCCATTTATCATAAATTCTCCACTGCCCACAGAATTAGACACTGCAGTTGTATGTTTAAGTCTCTCACCGCTCACCATCAAGTTTATCAACATTACATCAAGCGCCCCGAAACACTGAGAGATCAGACTATCTTCGCGTGCAACCTTTGACTTTGATGTCACTTGAGCAAACAGCCCTTACAAACAGCCAATTAGTGGCACCCTCTCATTTTTTGTCTTGTGCGTGCTCCAGGGTGTTTTTCAAGAAATCCAGTATTTTTCTAGAATGACTGAGTGTCTCCTCTTTCCATAGTGTTGTTTAAAATAAACACCCAATAAATATTTTTGTGGGAAAGTATCTTCAACTTCTGTTTTAAAAATAATATCAAACTAAGAGCTGTGCAAAAAGCCTAGATACCAACAGCAATAACAATTATCTAGGTTGTTAACATTGACCAAATGCTAAAAGATTAGCTGTCTTCAAGCTTGCTATTTAATGTTTAAATAAATAATTCTTCAAGCAAATTTTATGAGCAAAAGCAATTGGATTTTTCTACAAACATCCAGAAGCATCATGCAAATTTCTACAATTTATTTTTCGAAATATAAAGCACTATAATAGCATGCACACAACACCAAAAATATGTTAAAATATAAACATAGGATTAGTACCTGAGTAATTTAATTTCAATCTCACGCTTTCTGAAAAATTAGGTTTCATTGTTAGCTTATTTTATAGGTTATCAAATATTCGTTTTCATTTTCCAGACAGAGCGCAAGATATCTTATCTTTATTAGTTTAAAGGACCAAGAGCAGACAGCTTTTATTTGAATTCAATTTAGTATATATCACGACATGTAAATTTGTGCTGTTTGATTAAAACTTATTACCATAGTAATTAAGATATCACTTCTTGAATAAAAATAACAGTTTCCCTGCCTATTCTGCAATAAATGGCTTAGTTACACAATTGTAGCCATAATTTTGAAAAATTACAATTATTTCAAATAATAAACATGTCTATCTTCCCACTGTCTATCTGTTTGTGATCCTTTACATTGTGGAAAAAAGCTGGTTACATTGGCGATGAAACATATTTAGTACCTTTATCGACACATCAAACTGTACCTATCTACTGATTCCAATACATGAAGCACAGAAATACAGTGAGGCACACAAACTAATTCTTGTCACTTAAGAATCATTTTTGTTTTCTCATCAATTTCAATACATAAAATTTTTATGTTAACCCCCTTAAAATCGCAATAATTTCCTAAAATAATAATTTCCTACATCGTATATTAATTTCTTGTTTTTTAGTACCGTAATTACAGATTTGATATAACGATAAAGGTATCTACAATGTAGGTATTTATGAAACAATGTTATTGCAATGCAATTTTTTTTCTTAAAGAGTAATATAAGCAGTATGTTCATAACATCTTCTCTGTAATTCTTTCATTTCAAACTAGAAAGTCGTGTTAGCTTGATAAATACTATATATGTTATCTCTCTTGTTAGCTCGCACTAAGTTATCTCACTTGTAAGCTTCTGCTAGCAGATCAAGATTTTAACCCAAGATTAAGGAATGTCAAATTAAATATCCATCTATTTCTATATTCTACCAGCTACTTCAATCAACTTCTAGAAAATTTCCAGCTGCTTGTGTTTAAACACTACCCTCGAATCCCGGAGCAGATAAAACTACCCCATGGATTCTAGGGGGGTGTCTTTAACTAAGAAAAATGATTATTGGCCATCTGGTGCATTGGGATAAGGTGTTATGTGCAGCCTGCGAAATATTCTGGTATTAATCATAAAATAACTTAATTATTGTCAACACATATATATTGTCACTACATACTTACTGCTAGCGGAAGATAAAGGAAGAGTTTCAGTACTCTCAGACGCATTACTACTGTTACTACGGGTACTACGTCTGCCAAGACTATCAGTCGCAGATTTATGTACCCATGCTGCCAGATTAGCTAACTGTTCCTCCATTTTATCTATTCTTTTTCTAGATAGAAATAAAAATGAAACTTTTAGGAAACACCACTTTAATTCACATTAATGTTTTATAGATAATATTTATTAGCTAATTTTGTTATAAGAACTAAGAATAAAAACATTAATGCAACTTATTTTAACCCCATGAGATCACAGTTACAACCATGTCAATAATAATGTAGACATAATTCACAAATAATTCAATTAAAATATTAAATTTTGTCTTGATTTGTTGATTTTTTGTTTTGCCACTATATAGATGGACATATTGTTTTCTTCTTATTATTCTCATTATCTTACTTGGAATGGTAATATTCTGGAACTGGTGTAGCTGTTCTTGGTTGTGAAAATGCATCATCTTCCTCGGACTGTAGCGATCGGGCAGGTCGCTGATAATAACCTTCTGGCTGAGGTCGAGCTGTAGTCATTGGAGCGAAGGCTAGAGAATGGCGATTAGAGGAAGGATGTCTATTACCATTACCTTCAATATAAAAAACATAGACACTATAAAATTCTGAATTTGTTATGTGTTCATGTAAAGTAAGTTACTAGAACTTAATGGGAATTGACTTACATGTAGGTCTCGGATTGAACCTTTTCCGGTAGAAAGAAAATCTGGTATAATCTAAAGCAGGAATCCCAAATATATTTTACTGAATATAATACTGTATGAAAAACAAAAGCAACTATTTGAATCTCTGTGAAATGTTTTTTTTTAAGTCTTGGGACTGGATACACATGTCTATAACTCTTTACGCAAGCAATCTACAAGTTTTCACTACATATGTTTTTGTTTTCCAATATTTGTTTTCCAATGACTAACATAATTTGTCATTTTAATTACATGTACAGATTTACAAACGGTATAAGCAAGTACTCTAAAAGGAGTCACTTAACATTGTCATTTTTTAGTTGAAACTTGCAGAAAATACATTTTGGTATTGGAATTTTAAAAAAGCAGAATAAATCATCTTACGTGGATCAGTCTTTTGTGGAACTGGTTTATGTGATGGTAGGTTAGCTGGACCCCTTGAACTTTTCCCAGGATATGTCTGAACATTACCATTCTGTGTTTGATAGTAGTCACCAGAGGGCGGCACATGATAGGCATAGTATGGATTCTCATAGCTTGTAGGGTTAGGAGAGAATGGTCGACTCGGTCTAGTCGGAGATGTTGGTTGCGATTGTGGTCGTTGATAATGAACCGATTCATAGGTTCCCCCATTTTGAACTGGGCGACCATTCTGTATTAGACGATGTTCAGGAATCGTCCCAAGTAAGCCTCTTTCAGGTGTTGGATGTCGGTCAGGAGAATATCTGGAACGATTTGGTAATGATTTGGGTCGTTCTGGATCAGGTGTCCTTGACCTTGAACGTGATCTCCGTTCTACTTCCCACTGACTTCTGTTATCCCCATCCACCATAAGTGTATGATATGGCTGAGCAGGAACTTTAACATGCTAAAATAAGATAAACACGAATTAGAACTACTGATCAGACGTAGTATAAATGAAGGGAGTAGAAGCTCTGATCAAAGGGGGGATAATTTAAAGGATTATGAATGAGCTTCTACACCCCTCATTTTACTGCGTCGTTCTCCCTTGTCACAGGTGCTGGACAGAAGGCCTGACAACAAAGGACAACGTATAGTCGACAAATTAGCCATACGAGCAGGCTGTAGCATTGCTGTCCAGGCAAAAGTTCCCTGTATTGTGAATGCCTGTCTTCATTAGCCAAGTCAGAGACGAACAGTAGGATGTTAAACCCCATTTCATTTTATTTCCTTTATCTCACTTCCCTGAACATGATCAAAAAATGCTGTCTAATAGTCTCAGTCCCATTGGCTGTGGAGAAATAAAGGAAAAAGAGGGTTGGGGAGGTGAAAGAGAAGTTGGAGCATGGAATTTAGAGATAAATGTCCCTAGGAGGACTGAAAAATATACCTTTTAAAACAACATACTTTGACATTTGAAATAACACAAACACATTGGCCATTTTGAATGACACATCAGTACGGCGAGAGGATCAAGAAGCTTACAAGAATGCCGTTACCATATTAACATTATGTCACTAACAGGTTAATTTTTGGTTGTGTTGTAAAGTTTGGGTGGTTCAGATAAAAGTAAATATTGTCAGCTGAATTCTACTTGAAATGATATATATCTTAATAGTAATATAAGTCGACTTACATCATCCCTTCTTTGTCCTGGGTCGCCATAGTGACCAGTTGCTCTCAAGTTATGAGCTTGACGATCTGGAGGAGCTGATATTGCTCGACCTCTGACTCTGGGTTGATCTTTTAATTTTTGTGGTTTGTCACTATCACATTCATGAATTCGTAATACAGCTCTATCCCTTACATCACTGTAAAGAAATATAGAACAAAAATATCAAGACAACTGGATTTTCATTGGCTCTGTAGCTGAAGTCTATAAAGAAGAAAAGAAAATTTGCAGAATATATTCCTTCTTGTTTGTTCTATGAAATGGTGTATAAATCTAAAAAATATCCCCTGAAATTAAGTTACTTTTGACTACACATGGGAGATAATCCACCACAACAACATGATACATGTATATATGGCATTTGAAAAATATTTAAATCAGGAATGGCTAACCTACCAAGATGTCCTGTAATCGTCTTTTTAAACACATTTTTTACTCACACACATACAGTAGACAATGGTACAAGAGTAGTATGGTGCATCTGAATTTGTGTATGAATAATTGACACATGATATGTAAAAGATTGGCCACTCCTGGTTTAAAGAGAGAGGGAGAGAAATGGGGTTTAACGTCCACTTGACACAAATTAGGTCATTTTGGGGCTAACATATTGTTTCAATTTTATTTCAATAATTCGCTTGCGTGTAGGGGTGGGCGGAATCTGGAGTAGCCGGAGGAAACCCACAAGGTTGAGACCAGGGATTAAAACCACAGCCCCAAGCGCGGCACTTTAGACCACTAAGCCATCCTAAGTCCCCTCCTGGTTTAAATAAATTCAAATAGTAATGAAATTATCAATTTACCTCAAGTCATCCAGTTGAAAAAATATATTTGTTTTTGGGTCTAAAATATAAATTTTTTGTCGCGGAGACTCTAAAACTTCGAAAGATAATTTTTCTGGAAATGCTCGGACAAATAGAGCTCTAACTGTATCTAGTGTAGTAATCTCATTAGGCAGTAAACATTTCTTGGTTTCTGTACCGTAAACTAGAAAGGCAAGACCTGAAAATAATAAAACAATTTATTTGTTAGCTATGAAAATTTCAAACTGAATGAGCAGTAGAAAGCACACTCTGCTTCAGGAACCACTACCTATAGCTGTATAGAGGAAATGTACAGTATTTCCTGGTTCTAGTACATCCCATCCCATCAGCGCTTTCAACCGTCATCTACTCAAAATGATAATTATTCTAAATGTCAAAAATTGAAGCCCCTAAGGTAGGTTCATCATCATAACTCCAGAATGAAAATAGAGATTGAGCTTGTACTCAATCCCAGACGTCTATTCATATGAACCATTATTCTAAAACTTTAAACAGATGCATTAAAACAGAAGATAAGCATATGGGCTGACGGACTGGGCAACTACATTATAGTCCCATACCATGTGGGTGTATAAAAATGTATAAATGAAACTTTACCTAGCGTTCTATCTAGGGTACTAGAAGGTGTGCGGACTATAGGTAAACTCGATCTCTGAAATCCTCCCCGACTAAAACTATTTGTGGGAGCATCCAGATCGGACATTGTGCCAGAGTCGTCATATTCCAGTGATCTGTTAGGATGATATGTCACGATGGTTGTTTGGCGTCGACGAGGATCTCGTGGGCGGGATTGCTGCAAGTAAAAAAAAATGGATCATAAGAATTGATTAAAAGTGAGAGGATATGACTTCCGTTTAGGAGTCAATCCTAGTTCAAGTGGATTTATCTTCAGAAAACAATTCTAATAATGTCAGAGTTAGTATATTCCGTGACAGATCTTGAGAATGTCATATTTCAATTTAAAACTTTGAACATTGGAGAATCATTAATAATTGCAGATATTGTGAAGCATTTACATTTGGGAAAATCATGAACTGTTAGCAGCTTTTAAAAGCATCATTAAAAGTTAACATCTGTAAACACCATTAATCATTAACATTTGCAAAAATCATGAATTGTTAACATTTGTAAACCCCATGAATTGTTTACATTTGTATTAACATCTGTAAATTTCATTAATGGTTAACATCTGCAAACATCAGGAATCATTAACATGAGTTGTAATCATGGTAATTAATCACCATAAGTTGTTCACATTTGTAAACATTGTGAGATGTTAACATTTGTAAACTTTATGAAGTGTTAACATTTGTAACACCATTCTGAATTGTCAACATTTTCAAACATCATGAATTGTCAACATTTATAAACCCCATGAATTATTAACATTTATAAAAATCAACATTACATTTCCAAGTCTGTTGTGAATAAATTGTTAAGATTTGTAAATACCATGAATTGTTAATCTGTGAACATCATAAATCTTTAAAATAACTAAATCCGAATGATTACAGTATGACTTTATAAAATTGATGCGGTCCGCATCTACTTTAAGCCATCTTTTGCCAAGTTATCACTACCGGTAAGTATAACATTCATCACATGATATGATAGATAATCAATGATGGACAGCTAGATATATTTACGTATAGTTACATAATATATATCTAGTATTTTCTATCTCACTATCATAGATCCCTGTAGTGCATAACCTAAATATGACATACAATTTCTTGAGTACCATTAAATGGATAACAAAAGTTTAACCAAATGACCTTAATGAATTCATAAGCTAATAGCTTGGTTCATGTTGATAATATTTAGAATTTTCTGCTTTATTTTATTACTTTTATTTATGTTTTGTTGAGCATTACTTTGTCTTTTTACTGTAAATACATGTATTTTGTAAAGAGGTAAGGTATATCCTGAAGTAGAAAATGTTCAAATATTGAACCATTAATAATGTATTGCTAGGAACATGCTATGGGAAATTTGTGTGACACCATTATTAACATCATTGTGACCTGAATTATATGTTCACTCTAGCCCAGGTAACATGTGAAATTGTAATTTGTTATCCCATTACACACAAATATTCATTGCCCTTTTGGTCAATAAAAACTTAATTTTCCCTAGGACCATGGTATAATATTTTATAGAGTCACTGATTTAAAATTGTTAATTATCATTGCTACATGAACGTCCAGCTATGCAAATATTTTCACCATTAGCCTCCCAGCATCCCTATGTGTATCAGATACTGTAAATACTGCTTTATCATGCTCACATAGGTATAAATATAACTTAAATATACCTGTACCTCATGTAAGCCATTGTTTTGAGGTGCGAGTTCTGGTTGAAAGACGCATTAGCAATACAGGGCTATTTGTTGGATGGTTACAAAAAAAAAAAAACCACCTAAAATTATTATTTGTTCAAAAATGATTATATAGAAAGTTTACGACCAATCTATTAAAAAGCATCGCCGAGATGTAATATAGATCAGGGGCGGATCTTGGAATTTTAAAAAAGGGAGAGGTGGGGCACCGCCAAATGAGGGAATTACTGCGGGGACAGGGCATGCGGCTGCGAGGGGTGGGGTCCCCCAAGACAATTATCCGTCATTTCCTTGCATCTGTAGACATTCCAAAAGCTATTTGGCTGATATTTTCGTCTAAGTAAACGTTCGGAGAGGACATATTTGGGTCTGAAGAAAGCACTTTCAGCAGTAAAAAAGGGCACCGTCGAAAATTAGGGGGGGGGGGGGTGCGCACCCCTCACAGGATCTGCCTCTGTACATACTTTTAAACTTTTAAGTGTTTTATAAGTATTCATAGGTTGATCAAGGGAGTCTAAAGGTTGCATTGAATATGATATCATTCAAAATTTGTTATATTTATTTTCTTCGTGAGAGCCCCTTTAATCTACTTATAATATAAAATCTATGATAAAAAAAAAATTATATGTACTTAACCAGCATGCTTTATTTACATATAAAATCACATTTTTTAAATGTTCTATTTACCTTGAAGGAAATCATGACTCATACAAATAAATCCACCATATATATTAACCATATCATATTGATGTGATTATCCTATGATAACATCAGATTCCACATTATTCCTAACAACCATGTAATTCCATGAATTAATCCAACAATGCCATTATTAAGTTAACACTATTAACAAAACTAAAAACTTGTAGCACATCACATTTCTGATATATAGTCTTGTCTTAAAGTATCCAAAGTTAAAGTATCAGTTAGTTGTAACATTGCTGGGTATAGTGTACATGGCAGAGTATGTCTTGAACACTTGACACACGTTATCTTATAACTTCACATTACTAAAAAAATTGAAATTACCAGAATCACTATATCAACCAATGTTTAAATATACAACTGTAACCAAATTGAATCCATCATTTCCAAGATAATTCTATAATCCACTTCCAAATTTGCTCACTGGAACCAGTGCTCCCTTTACAATATCTCAGTATTACAACATAATCAACAGATACAGCTGATTGACTTATAAATAACAATATTTAACATTGCCTCATCAATACATAAACAGTTAATCAAATTTCATCCACACCAACATAGAATATTGATTGCTTTATCAAGCAGTTAGAACATTTGGAACTACCAATCTATTGGATACTGTGATTAAACACAGAGAATTTATAAACATGCCTTATACTTATAAACACAACTGAAAGGCATGGTTCATCTGTAGCTTAATAGAAGAATAAATAAATGACCTCTGTGCTGACCAACTTTTAGAATTCTAGGTGTCCCCCATCCAAGCTTATGGTACCTTTAATCATGAGGAATGCTTAAGATACATTAAGTAAGAGCTAAATCTGCCTATTGCAGATCTTTTGTAGACAATTGGATGGGCGTAATTTAAACAAAACAGGATACATGTCATAAAATCTTTGTTTATTAACAGGTAGCCATGACAATTAAGACAACACTATTCTTCAAATGGCCATAACTTTGTTCAGATGGAAGTATTTTAACAGAAATTTTCAATATATTCCATTTTCATTATCTATGTTTAAAAATTTTACATAATGCATCATTAATGATGTCATCAAGACAATGTCTACCAGACATTTCAAATTGGCAACCCAAAGCTTAAAAGTAGTAATCTACCAGATATTTGAATATGGCAACCCCAAGCAATATATTTTAGTAAATCAATCAAATTTGTATATTTAGTGGTGTTTCTACGCTTTCCAGTTGAGCACTTTTAGCTATGATAGTCCATTAGCGATGTTAAACGCAAATTGTATTGTGTGTGCCTTTTGAACAGAAGCATCTAAAAATTTGATAAAAGTTGATTCTCATAATAGTTATCATTATTATCTATCTACAATTAAAGCCGTCACTGTCTCCAAGCATATAAATAATTTAGATCAACCTGTATGTCTGGGGCAGCAGGCGCGGATCCAGAGGGGGGGTCCAGGGGGTCCGGCCCCCCCCCCCCCCTGCTCAGACTTGAAAATTTTTTATGCGATTTTATTGGCGATGTAGACTTGTAATTTTGGAATTTACCTTCCGGAAATACGTCAGAATGAACCAAATTGAATCTAATTTACCAAATTTTTCCGACAGTGGGCCCCCAAACCCCCCGTTAATCGGTTGAGCGAAATTGGTTAAGCAATTATCAAACCTAGACCCCCCCCCCTGCAAAAAATCCTGGATCCGCGCCTGGGCAGTCTGTGCCAACTTTTTCCATATAAACAAGACTATGTTCATTAATGAAAGAGTCTATACATGTATTATTGTCTGTTCAGCAAACAGGATGGTGGAATGAGTGAATAGAAATTGTTTCAAAAGGATGTGATGTATTTGCTTTTTTTAGTCGCAAATGTTAGATCTTCAAGGAAATACTTTTTATCATAAAATGACATACTTGTTACTTTTTGAAACAGTAATTCATCTTTATGCACTAATTTGTGCACTATTGTCACACTGTCCCCCATCCACCCCATATCCATTATCTTTGCTAAAAATTATCAAAAAATTCCCCTTCTACATCAAACATGTTAAACAATAATTGGATAAATATATTTCATACCATATGTATGTAATTTTTTTGCGATTTGACTTGACTTAAACATACACCATTTGCTGACCCCAAAAGTGTATAAGATATAAAACTAATCCGAATTCCTACTATCTTCAGCTATACTCCCCATCACATATAAACTAAAAATTTACACAAATTACCAGAAACATCAACAACTTTTATAATCCAGAGATTAACATTATCCGATCCAGCTTTTCATCATAGCAAAAATAATCCATTTTTGTCTTAGAACTTGTATTCAAATAATTTCAAAGTTTCCAATCAAACACCTTTTTCAAACTAAGCAAATTTAGAATGACCTGTTACAATTTAACAAACGACTTTACATCCCTGTAACATCAAACATGCTGTAATGACAGAAACAGACGGTTTCAATAGACAGATTAGGCAGCCATATTGAATGCAGATAAATATATTTATATAAATCTAGCTGAGGGGTCATTCAGGTGTATCATTGACATAAGTAGGAAACTCACTAACACACCTGTCAAAAGCTAGCAGAGGACAGTCATTCGATGTAATCTTACACAGCGAACACTTTAACCTGCTAAAACTTAGAGGTCACCATAAACGTTTGCTTTCAAGGTCATGTGAACTTCTATTGGGGGGTTTTAAACAAGGGGATCTTTTGTAATAATCAAATCGTAAATTTTAACTTTCATTGCTATAAAAACTGTATGAAAAGATTTGCATTTATGGCAAATTGTCAAGCCCCCAGAAGGTCATCGCGGGTTATGTCAACACAACAGATCTCAATGTGACAGTGCGGTATAAAAAAAAATATGGGATGAAGAGAATTAAATCATTATCAACAGTGAAATTCTTTTAGTAATCACGCATAAATATATAGAAATGAACTACGTCTTTGTTAGTCATTTTAAATCAACAAATGAATTAGAGCCTACAGTAGCCTATATTGATTATAAAAGACATCCATACCTTGCTATATTTGAAATCATCACTACTCTAACATAGTTTCATATTCTGAGGACATAATGTTTTTTTCTACACAATATACATGTATATAATATAAAGTTGGACATAACAAATAAGTGCTATGAAAGGAAACAAAGACTATTTCACATTAATCACATGCCCCAAAGTTATTTATGTAACCAGCACTGTCACATTTATTATCATGCACTCTCTGGGTGCCATTTACTGTTTTTATTAGGGGAGGGTATACATTTCCATAACAAAACATTGTACTACTTTTGTTAAAAAGATCTGTACATTTTGTCTTTCAACCTGTGGACACACCAGATTTCCCAAATAAGTACTAAGTTCATTTGAACAAAATGTGACACACATCATCCAATTAACATACCTGCCAAATTTGGTTGAAATCCATATAGCGGTTTAGGAGAAGTTATGAGCACCGAAAGTAGCCATAATAATGTGTAATGGTCAGTCTATTAACAAAAGATATGAATAGATCTATCAACTAGTAAATAATTAATCACCCATTTGTCAAAGTAGTTATCTACTGTATAGAGCTAACAAACTATAATCAATCTAACATGAAATGTACACCCAATAACACCTTTATATACTATACATGTTTTAATTATTTATCTTAATCAGATCCTGTAAATCATTGATATCATAGACAATAGTTCAAATAAACCAACAGTTGTTCACCTGAACATATGGTCAATGATAATCAAGATAAGACAAACCTCTTAAAGGGACATTGGCAGTTTGGGTTTTTGTTTCTGTAACTAACAAACACAAATAAATTTTCGATTTGACAGTATTACATTGTACTTGTTAAAATGTTATTGTATGATTACATACTTGAGACAAATGTCAATTTACAAGGCATATATACATTCTTTTTAGTGATTTTCAAGGCCTGTGGAATGTAACTTATACTGTAAAGTCAGTGCTTGGATTTCCAACAATTAATCCTAGGTTATTTGAAATAAATGGTATGATATATTATTCAAAATTAATAATATTTATTTCTTGGTTAGGGTGATAATGCCTATTTAAGGTGATAAAATGTGTAAGTGAATAGTAGGACTTAAATGGAAACGCCTATTCCCTTGAATAATGAAGCAAAAAGCCCACTTGATATTGCAGAATGACTTGTTCAGGGAAAAATATTACTGATGGAAGTAATTGAGGCTAAATAGTTAAAGCAATTTAATAATAGTAAATGCCAATCAAAAAAAAATGATCAAGGTGTTTGATTCGCATTTATGTTTCTATGAACGGTAATTTAGGGTTGAGTTATCTCACCAGTGGAAACACTTGGATGTGGTTTGGAACTAGCATTTTTTTTTTATTAACTGAATCAAAGGCACATGAGACCAGTACTTTTTTCACAGCCCAAAACGGATCCAATTATCTATTCCACGTACATCTTAATTACTTGGGGGGTTGGGATGGCCTAGTGGTCTAGAGTGCCGTGCTTCGACCTCTAGCTGGCCGGTCACCTCTGGCTTGCGGCTGTGGTTTCGAGCCCTGGTGTGAGCGTATGTGGCATGGAGATAGGGGCGCCTTCTCAACCTCGTGGGTTTCCTCCAGGCACTCCGGTTTCCTCCCACTGCTAAAGACCCCTATGCGCAAGCGAATTATTGAAATAAAATTAAAACCATATGTTAGACCCGAAATGACCTAGTTTGTGTTGAGTGGACATTAAACCCCATTTCTCTCTCTCTCTCTTAATTACTTGCAAGAAAAATTTCTTTAAGTTCGTTAAAAGTTAAAACAATATTTGATATAACACCTGAATAAACATGAGTAAACATGTTGAACATCGTGTATTGGTGATATATATAGTTATGATAACCTTTTGATCCATCTATTGCATACCCAAATCATATCTATCACCTATAATTGCATATAAAATATAGGCGTCTCTTCTATATATATTCTGAATATCATTAACAAAAACACCTTTCATATCTAGAATTAAATATTAAATGCATTCCAAATCCATTTTAATCGTACACTTTGCCAACAACCAAAAAAATTTCATTGATCAATATTGGATATTCTTACACTAATTAAAAGCTATTCTTAGCAACTCTGAACACATCAAACAGTCAGTTAATAAGAAGTGTTTAACAATATTTATAAGATAAGACATATATATACAACTTTTGTACCAGCCAACCTATTCTTCGAGAAAACTTCCTATACTTGGATATTTCTTTACATTAAAATTTTACATATCTCTCCTATAATGAGTTACACAGGCCTATACCCTATTAAAGCCCCAATAACACGGTTGTTGTAACTGAATAATATGTCCCAATAATATTCCACTTAATTGATGATATAAATTTCATCTTAACACACCTATTTTAAAAAATTGGAAAAATTCAACCAATTGATTTGAAAAGTCTAACGTAAACCTTTTCAAATGTGACTTGGATTTTAAAATATTTTCGAACAAGTAAAATAGGTTGTAATGGATAATTTACACAACAGGTAGGACACTTAAACATCTAGTACTTAGAATAAGGGTATTATTTATTTTCTGGAGCTTCCAAGCCAGCAAGAATGTTATTGTCCCTTTAACCTTGAGGGGTAAATACACACACACCAATAAATTTATGTATTACCAGTACATATGAAAACACAATAAAATAACATTTTTGAATATCCAACACTATCCAAATTAACTTTGGATGCTTTCAAATACTGTACAAAAATAATTGTAAAAACAACAAAATAACTTTGCATCACTAATTCCCCATCTTTTCTAAAATTCCAAACAACCGTTTATAACATAACAACATCAATTCCTATATATTCTCTCTATACACCTGTATGAAACACCTTGGAGTTACAATTACTAATTACATATTCCTAATTGTATTTCACACAATGCAATACACCTTTAAGACCTTATACAGATCACTAATCGCATATTTCTCTTTCATCCTCTAAACACCTGTTGTAAACGTCAACAAGATAAAATTACACCATGTAGAAACATACTAATTGCATATCAAACATTAAGAAATCCCTGCTACAAGCTGAATGCACCTGGTCTCCTGTTTCAGGTAAAATAACAAGGTCTGCTCACAATAAATCTCACCTGACGGAGAAAACAAACAAACGTCTGATAAAACAGTGTGTCCACGCGAACAGAAGGACAAATACATGAACTACAGACCCAACCTAGGGTATTGATTAGAAATGGTCTTCAGTCTAGTTTAAGTTCCCGTACTCCAGTGTCACGCTTTATTATTTTTCTTCCATATTCATCCGGTTGTTTGTATTGTTCTAACCGTCAGCTTGCAACAAAAGAACTCTCTTATACTCATTTCCTCGTTAAGTTACGTTAGTTCTTGAGCAAGTCTGCCTCCTAATTAAGAGTTCAATCACTGTGTCATAGATTTGAAAAGAATCTAAGAAGCAGTTTCTAACATTAAAATGAAGCCATATAGATCGAATCTAATCAGAAATCTATTTTATAATTTTTTCATAGAATGTCTAAATAATAAACTGATACCATATTGAGTAATTCTTGAACCATGTTTGGGGACCAAAATCAATATTATGCTCTGGTCATTCCAGACTGAACAATCCCACCCAGTTTTAACAAATTCTATTGGGAACTCTGGCCAGTATCCCTTTCACAACTTTCATAAATTTGAACATCAAAGTTAGGATAACTCAACAATGTGCTACAGAAAAATTTGAACATCTATGTTAGGATAACTCCACAATGTGCTTAAGAAAAATTTTGAATTTGGAAAGGGGTCTTTCTTAGGACAAAATTAATGATCCCTGTATGCGAATTACAAAAAATTCTGGTTACAAAATATTTAGATGAAGGTCTGTTGGACAAAAGTGATTACAATACGTTTTCAAAGATCAGAAGATATATAAGTAGTCTTGTTAGTGTTTTCATGAAATTGTGGATGATGGAGAGATGGATGGATTGGGGTGTATACAAAATGAGAGACCTGCTTGCAATTGACCAATAACTGTATCTCAGACAGAGAAAGTGATATTATGAAAAGAAAAAATTCCACTGCAATGACAAAATTCTGTCTTTCACATGAACACGTCAGATAGTATATAATGACACGTTTTATTTACTATCTAAATTTTTTTTTAAACGTCCACTTCTTTTATAACTGAGTTTCAAAGCTGTTAAAAATATCTCTTATGTGTAAACTCGAAATTTCCTACAAAGCATGTTTCAGGTCCATCTCTGAGAGAAACTCATCTTCAGTTGTTTTAGACATGTTGAAAGATGATTTTGTTAAGTAGGTCAGGCTTGAGATTGGCATGTTGTGTTGATTGTTGACGTCTATGTGACAAAGTCATGTCAGATAGGTGATAATCCCTAAACATGTTTTATCATGTTTACAAGTAAACAATCATCCCTCAGCAGTAACAAGATATGTTGATTAATTGATAATTCATAAACATATTTAAGTCTTTACACCCACAATTACACAGCATCAATATGTTTGAATATTCAAGCGAGTCTAATTATGTCTAATATCATTTTAAATACATTATTCAAAATATTCATTATTTTTGTGAAAGTAATGACTCTTCTTTTAAAGTCTAAGTGAATTAAATTCTCAGATGAAAGTATTCCAAATCAATAGCATTTATTTTCTTGGTGAGAGTGGCTTTTGCATACTGTCATCATACATCTTTTACTGACAATTAATCGGAGTCTAAATGTAATGGGATTATTTTTATAGACTCCTCATTAATGGCATGTAATTCTAATATATCAGTGAAATACTGGAGACATCAATATTACCAAACATAGTATAAAAAATCCTTATATCGCTATCTGGCAGCTCAATATATCGCACAGCAAGAGGAAATAGTAAAGGTGTATTCTTTGTATTAACTACGGTAATTGATTATAGAATTACAGATAGTTCAGGTTAAACTCCTGTATTAGTCATCATTAATTACTCTGTACAGTTACAATGATGGTATAGTTACTTCTGGAAGAAATGGTGTTTTCAACTTCTAACTGTGTTTACATACTTACAACTTGGAATATATACTATTCATAAAAAGTAGGGGATATTTGATTTTTAAGTGTTATTAAAGTCACCTAATGAAACTGACGAAGAAACAAATGACAAAATGAAATGAAGTTCACATTCATCGATTTATTCCAAATGATCGTTAGACTAAGTAAGGCACAGACTGACCATTATAAGGGTAAAATGATACCCGGGGTCAAACAGCAAAGTTACCACAGCATCACAACAAAGTCAGTAACGGGTAAATCCTCCTCTGTTTGCGAAACAAGCATTGATCCGAGGAGGCATACTCCTAATGAGACGTCTAAGGTCATTTTGGTCCAGATTGTCCCATTCCTGTTGCAACGCAGCAGCAAGTTCTTGGAAATTGGCAGGACGTTGTTGACGTTCACGTAACCTCTGTCCAAGCATGTCCCAGACATGCTCGATGGGGGAGAGGTCGGGACTCAGTGCTGGCCAAGGTTATGTGGTGATGTTCTGTTGTTGGAGGTAACCTGTAACGATCCTGGCCCAGTGACATCTTGCGTTGTCATCCTGGAAGATGAAACGGCGGCCATGACGTTGTGCGAACGGCACACCATGGACTGCCAAGATGTTGTCCCGGTAGTACTGGCCTGTAACACGCCCTGCAACAACATGTAAAGCCGTTCTTCCAGCAACAGTGATGCCTCCCCACACCATAACAGAACCACCCCCAAATCGATCATGTCTGATGACGTTAACGTCTTGGAAGCGCTCGTTTCGACGACGCCACACCCTCCTACGTCTGTCCAAAAAATCAACAGTGAACCTTGACTCATCTGAAAACATCACATTGCTCCAGTGTTGATTATCCCAGTGTTGACGATCCCTACACCAACGACGTCTTGTCTGAATGTGATGATCTCTCAAACAAGGGATCACGCGAGGACGTCGGGCGCGAAGGTGACCCCTATGCAGTTGATTCCGAATCGTCTGGTCACTCACTCTCATACCAGTGTCTGTTTGAAGACGAGCGCTGATCTGATTTGCTGTGATGACACGATTTCTCAAGGCCAAGGTACGGATAAATCGATCCTGGGCTTGAGTTGTCGCCCTTGGTCGACCTAAGCGTGGTCTGTCCTGTACAGATTGTGTATGACGGTATCTGGACCATAGCCTGCTTATGACAGACTGAGAAACATTCATCGTCCGCGCCACAACCGCCTGTATTGTGCCGATCTGTAGCATACCAAGGGCACGTAACCTTTCATTTTGGGTAAGCCGACGCATATCAAAATTTGTTTTCTGATCACTAAAACAATTAAACTGATGTTTCCACCCTGGAATTCAATGACACAATGACTGTAACATTCAAAGTCAGAGTCGTGAAAATCTTGGGTTGGATCCCCATGATGATCCCAAGCATCACCTGCATTCTATGCGGTAGCTATTGGTGCGTTTGGGCGTCACATGTAACTGGAAATGTTTCTTCTGTTAGGTTCTATAGTGACTTTTTTCGTAGTCATTTGCATATTTTAGTATTACGCCCCCAAAATCAAATATCCACTACTTTTTTTGAATAGTATATTTGGTGCCCATCTCTTTATTTCAAGATGCACACCATTGTTCAAATGCAGAAATAACACACTTTAATAATGAATCAAGTTAGGTTTTAAATATTAACATTCTGGTGAGATCTGCCCAAATTTCCTAGCAAGCTGCTCGCATTTCGCACTATTAAATAGTTTCTTTAAATGACTGCATTAATTGTAGCACAAACCTTACACTGAAACTTCATCACTATCTAACAGTATCTTTGTGATCTAAAAGTAAATTCTTCATGAAAGAAATGAAATGGGTTTAATGTCCTACTGTTCTGCTCCGACTGGGCTTATACACAATACAGTGTGCACTGAGTGAAATTTTGCCCAGGCAACAACACTATGGCCAACTCTTACATCAAATTCTAATGTGTACACAGGTCCTTGGTTTTTCATCCCATCCCTATCGACTAGACAGCTATCCTTGTCGGGGCCTCAATCCTGCATTATTGACAAGGGGAATCCATATCGGAAAATCTTTCGCGGCCAATGCTGGGATCGAACACACAACCTCCAGACTAGCAAGCCAACGTCTTACCAACTTAGCCATTGTGGCTCCCTCTTCTTGAAAGAGGAGAGGGGTCACATCAACAGATACAAACCTAACCTTAAAGTACTAAGCAACAATTTGATTCCCATAGTCATCCCAAGATGGCAGAATTTTTTACATAGGAATCTTTTAGAAACTTTGATAATAGTTTACTTTCAAGTAATATCAAATATCAAACTCAGAGCTACATACAGTGATCAAATTACTAACAATAAACTAACTTTGAATATAATCTGCATAATAAATAAGCAATATGAGAAAAATGATATGAAAAAGAGCAGTTCTGATGTATTTATTTACTGTAATAATATTATACATTAAATATAAGACTAGTCAAAGTTGGTTAAAGGAGTTACCTCAGTTGTCTCTATAAAACTCTTGGAGTCCCTTTTATTTTAGTCTCGATATTCTATGCCTTTCTGAAGGGAACCACCTTTAAAAAATTCCAAGGAAGTTTCCGAGCCTACACCACGATCAAATCAGTGATCAATATTTTAAGTTGAAACATTGATATTTGGGCTATTTAGTCACACTTTGGCACTTAATTTTGATTCCAAAACCACCTTTTATCAACCGGTACATGGTGAAATCTGGAACAAGCAGCAGTGCCAGATTATACAAACTATATTATAATACAGTGTAAATTTACTCCCCCTCTTAGCCTCCTATATTGCTCCTTTAATACAACCCATGGACATAGTTTAATGCTGGCTGTCTTAAATGATTTATTATAATTAATTGTAACTAAGCGGAAAAAGTGATAAAAACAGTATTATGTCTATAAATCATGAAGAAAGAAGACATCTAATTTCCATGTGTGGGCTAAAATTTCTACAAAGCTTCGTTATACAACTCGTAACGTCAATTAGATGGTTCTTATGACAGAAACAAATTACAGCTTTATACCATACTGAAAGGATAATAATACCAAATCGATAAGACGTTATGTATAAACATACAATTTTTGGAAGTTCACATAGATACATATATTCATTCACAGTCAAATGAAATTCCTAGGGTAAATGATAACTTGGGGATTTTATTTTACACCTATATACTGTAGAACCTGATTTTTATTCATAATATTAAAAGTGAGGAGATCAAAGGGAGACATGGATATATTTAGAAATTAATATGAAATATCTTTACTCAATAGACTATGTCGGTCGGCTATATGGCTTCTAGTTGTCAATACCCAAAGCATAGCACATACGGCACACATGTAGAAACATATATAGTGGCACCGAAGATTTTTCATTTTTAGTATCAAATCGCATTTATCAATGTGTGTGAGGCTCATTGTCCATTGCTCATGATCAATAGAGTCAACAATAATTACTGACTGAAAGAGATATATTTATAATTCTGTGTTCCAGGGAAAACTTATTTTGAACAAAGTTGACAGAATTTTGTTAAATTTATACTAATTTGACCAAGCTTATCATCATGAATTCGAGAGTATTACTTAATTAGTCTATGTCAAGACCATGAATTCAATAATTAAATATCTCTAGGTCACTTAAACCACCTTACCCCTTTAATTTGTTTTTAAACTTGCAGAATATTAAAACTAATTCTGTTCTTGTAGTTATCCAAATGTATTTAAGTTTTCTTGGTAATAAAATAATTACATGATTTTGTTATTTCAAATAAAGAATAAATATATTGCTATTGTCCAACTGATTTGTATGCTTAGATCAGTACTATTTTTATCATAAAAGAAAATTAAGTCATCATTCTTTATGAGAAGTTAATTATAATTACCAGTATTTATAAATTCTCACTCATGCCGTGAAGTAAATAGCCTGTTTAAAGGCACAATGAGCTACATCATTCAAACATACCATTTTTCAAAAGTGTTATTCAGTCTACTATTTTAAGAAAAGACTATTGTTATGCAATCAAGCACACCTAAGTAAAAAAAAAATATTTTTGTGAATTGTAAGAATAGGATGACTTGTGTAAAAAGAATTGTAAAGGATTATTGACATGTGCAAGACAATATCAACTGATCAACTTGAATACTGTATTAAACACTAGTGTATTTAACTTTTATTCTGGTATATGATGCATCTTCAAAAGGAGGCTCGATCTCGCTGTAACTCTGTACATATCAGCAAGCCCTTCACGTAAAACCCTGCATATTGTGGCACAAATTTTGATTGGCCTCTGATCGAGCTGGGGGGGCCTATCTGATTCTTTGATCATGGTGAATAACAAGTCTCAAGCTTTCCAGCTAAAATGTCTACCTGTGATAATCGAGTTGCAAAGTTTAAGGTTTGTTCAATGTCAAGATTTACGTTGAGGTCACCATGTTTAATTTGAGTGTGTTTATGTCATAACCTCTTGATTGGACGCTATCATTCACATATCTATGGATCAGTTCAGGAATTGCAGACCAGTCTCTCTAGCAGCGTCTAGATGTTGTAATATTTGCGGTCATTGCTTCAAGAACATGGGGCTTTAAACAGCTTTATAATTTCAACAGTCTAAAAATACAGAGATCTGAATTATGTTCTTCCTATAATTAAATACAGAATCTCACACCTTAACAAATTATTCAACCACAAAATCAATACAACAATAACCAGATAAAAAAATCCATCTCTATCCAAAATCTGACTCACTCTTTCCTAAAAAAAATATTTTTTATTAATTTAATGTGAGATGTTAGACAAAAGCCATTCACCACCAAATAAAACTACTCTATTCTCCATCTGACATTTTAATCTAATAATCTGTGTAAAAATGTGTACCTGTTAAACTTTATGGTTTATTGCTCCCCACCCTTTTTTTCAAATTAAAGTTGTTATCCATTGGGAGGTGTTCCTATTTTCCAAGATCAAAAGTGTTTAAATGGAGGTCAGATGTTGATTTAAACCAATTTCTAAAAACAAAATCTTTTTAACAAAGTTTGAAGTCTTATAGTCCATTCATGCATAGAACTTCTCATGGCTAACAATTTCAAATTTTTTTTTGTTTTCAAGAAAAATTTAAAATTCAAATTTTGTTTCTTTTAATTTTGAAACCAGATTCAACCAGCATACAAAAGAGAAACATGGTGTTTAATATCCATTCACTTGTCATTACTAGTTCATTTCGGTATAATTTTGTTTCAATAATTCATTTGTATGCAGGTGTTTAGAAATGAGCTGAAACCAAGAGAAAACCTGTGATGTCTGGCAAGGAACCCCACTCTTTGACCAATACAAACCCAGAGTCCAAACCTCGACTTTGTTCATACCAGATGAACTTAAGCACTGCTGTAGGTATTCTTAACCACCTTTTCCCATATAAAATGACATCTTTTTGAATATAACAATCTTGCTGGCTTGGCAGCTCGAGAAAATAAATAATAGCCTTATTCTAAGTACTAGATGTTTAAGTTGTGTAAATTATCCATTACATACTATTTTACTTGTCCAGAGGGTTCGAAAATATTTTAAAATCCAATTCACATTTGAAAAGGTAAACATTTCAAATCATTTAGTTGAATTTTTCCAATTTTTTAAATTAGGTGTGTTAAGATGAAATGTGTATCATCAATTAATTGGAATATTGTAAAATAATACAATTTGTTGACCAGAATAAAGATTGGGACATATTATTCAATTACAACAGTAGTGGTGTTGAGCCTTTATCAAAAATTCAAATTTCTTTGGCAAAGAACCCAACATTCTTTCGATCAATAGGCACCTGTAGTTTCATAAATTTCAATGCTAGGGAAAGATATTTTGTTTTTCCAAACCGAAATTGACCCAAAATTCTAGTATCTACAAAATGTTTGGGGATCAAAGAAAACAATTGTCAGATATCACAATAATAATCTGAGTCAAGACAAAAATTATCTCCCTTTCTTTGTACAGCTGCCAAATAAGTTTTACCTGACTTCTCTGAGTTTATGTGAGTAAATAATGAATATGTATTTAGTACTATGTAGTATCTTTTGTTTTCAAACAAAACCATTTTTTGGCAGTTGAGATGAAATGGCCCACAGTGGTAGTGAAAATATTTAACCTGATTGTGGCAATTACACACTTATAATTTAATGATCCATACTATCCCATGATACCTCAAAATAGCATTTCCGATGGCAATCCAGATCTTAAGTTTCCCCAGATTGTCATTTGTAATAAAAAGATTGCACACTTCCTACCACTGCTTATTGAAATCAATATTAACATTAAAAGTTAAGGGATTCAGCCTTTTTAATTAATAAGTCACTCTCAACATTACTAGTTATTATGGTAGCTCATTTTTCTGAAAATGATGGCATGATGCAACCAGGGCATAGTATATTTGTGGTAGTGGTCAATTGGAAATTCACTTTTATTTGAGATGTTTTTTGAATTATGAATTTAAAGACCCATATGTAAGAGCTATATCTGCCTAATGCAGATATTTTGTTTGGCCTCAATATACATTATCTTTTCATTATGTATGTTTTAACTGTAACAGCAAAAACTATTAGTTCTTTATCTAGATCTTACATAATGTATCTTTATTTCAAATGAAAAATATTCTGAATGTTCAAAATCAATACATTTTCCATCTGTGTTTATATTTGAATATTAGTTGACAGTGTCGATTAAAATATATTTTTGTTTGGACTGACTGATACAAAAAAATAATGTTCTATATAATTAGGTGTGGATTATCAGGTTAAAATGGGTTGCGAGAAACTCATTATATATGTCTAAAAACAAGTTGTGGTGATGCTCCACACAAACCGGATCAATTTCAGTCTAACATATGGTACAGAGAGAGAGAGAGAGAGAGAGAGAGAGAGAGAGAGGGATGGGGTTTAATGTCACTCAACACAAACTAGGTCATTTCGGGACTAACATATGGTTTAATTTTATTTCAATAAATCGCTTGCGCATAGCAGTTTGAGGAAGTGCTCAGAGGAAACCCACAAGGTTGAGAAGGCGCCCCTATCTCCATGCCACATACACTCACACCAGGGATAGAAACCAAAGCCCCAAGCCAGGTGACCAGCCAGCTAGAGGTCAAAACGCGGCACTCTAGACCACTAGGCCATCCCACCCCCACATACATGTATGGTACAATTCTTTTCAATAAATTACTTGGATGTAGGGGTCTTTATGAGTTTGAGGAAACCGGAGGACCCAGAGAAAAGACACAGTTGGGCAGGCGATACTATTACTACTAATGTACAAAATGGGGGTCAAAACCACACCACCTGGCTCAACGACAAATCCAATATCGAAAGTGCATGAGCTAAATCACGCTATAAAATCCTAATAATTGGGGAAGCATCTTTTAACCAACAACCATGCTCATCACTATCTTATTAATCAAAAACATATTTCACCTACCTCTGAATAATCTCTCCAAATGATATTTTCCGTTTCATTCATGTTTTCAGTAATTTTTCAAACATTCACAATAATCCTTGAATTAAATCTAATCCTTCTGTATGTTCTCAGTTAATCTAATCCTTTAATTGTTTGACCTTCATAGTTCGAAGGTCAATCAGTTCAAAATCCTGGCCAGGGAATTCATCATAAAGTCACACACTGTCTTATAGCTGAGACTAAATCGAGCACACGTCTGCTAATTATTGTTTTGATACCTAGTACAGAAAAGTCCAATGCATCTCCTTGTAATACAGATTATGTGTAATGCCTATTCTAATATTCAATTTAGTTGTCTAAGAATTTGCATAACCACATAAATCACTCAAAATTTTTATGTTTCCTTAAAATATATGCAAATAAATTTTTTCCATTTCATACATGAATTCGCATGTCTCGACTCTTGACATATATGTATTTAGAATTAAAACTCAAAAGTATTAACTTTCCTTTTTGGTCTTGAGTAAATTCAACATTTTTAAACTGTCAAGCAAGATACCCATCCAATGTCCCAATAAGTTATAAATGTTGTGTGAGACATGCGTTACCCAGCATAAATTGTCCTGTTTCTCTATGATGTATTTTAAAATATGTTTCCATTAACAGCATATAGATAGCTGTTGTGTCATTCTTTCTCATCTATCTCACAAGATTTGGGAACATTAAAATATATTCCAATCACATCAGCATACATCACACATCACCTGATTAAACCAAACATCATCAACTAAAAAATTTACTATTTCATTTTCTTTTTCACTCTGTAAATCAAAACTACTACAACTCAATGTTAAATCACAACCCAAATATTTGAAAACATCAAAATATAGGTCCAACTGTTCAAATATAAATCCATCTCCGCATAAATAAACACTTCTAGGCAGACGTGAATAGCATAGCATAAACCAATATCTACATCACAAAAGAGTTATATGACATACAGACCTGGTTTTTGTGTTTATTCATACGACTAGACAAGAAATACCTACTATCGAACAATAATCTTTTCTATTAGAAATCTGTTACATGACGTACACATAAATTCATATTATATAAACTTCATGCACTGGATAGGAAATAAAAGTACAAGCTGAATAAGCCATATAAAATTAAATTTAGCTGTTTAATTAAGTCCTCAAGGTCAACATATTTTTTGTTGTGTATATGGTCTGAAATAACGTAATGAACTGATTCGTTTGTTCGCTTTTGGAGTTTAGCGCTCACTTTCACCAAGGGGATATCGTAGACAACTATTGAACTGATGAGTTGATCCAAAATAAGTAATGAAGTGCAAGGGGACTGCACCACACACAAACATGTAAAATTTACAAACTCATCTAGCCATTAAATGTATTAGAATATTTATTTCTTGGAACCAGGTAACCTGTGTAATTTATTACCTACATTTGTTTATAAGTCATTCAAGCAAAAACCATAAACATTGTACACCTCCTAGCTTTGTACATACCATATTACCTACTAGTACATATCAATTATCTAGTAGTACATATCATATTATTGGTAATGAGTACCAGTCACAGAAATAAGCAATTTTATTTCAGTATGCATCACTCTTTATAAACATTTTATTAAAGGACAAGTCCCAGTAAAAATAAAATTGCTAATGTGAAAATGAAATTTATAGTTTAAAGTTAACGTTTTACTTTTCTTCCCTAACAACAGGGCTAATGACAGGCATACATGCTATGAGGGAAATTTTACTCGGACATCATTGCTTCAAGTGATTCCTCTGATAGTTAGTTGGCATTAGAATGAAGGGCTATCAAAGCCTTCCAAACAGAATTAACTTATTTTATTCAGTCTGATTTTTCCTTCAACTTCTGTTTCTAAAATGCAGCTTTTTTATTGAGATTGTACAGGTACAAGTTAAGTCAAGCTGAGCAAACACTTACACAAAATATTGTATTCAAAGAATGAGTCATATGTTTTTGATGAATGCATCCTTTCTTTCTTAAGGAGACAGGTTGCTGAAAATTTACATAATATAAAATTCAATTTTATAAATTCAATTGTTTCAGAATTTACTGACAAATTTTAACTTACATAAATAGATATATCTTGTCTTTAATTTTTAGCTCTAACCTCAAATCAAACTACTGGTCTCATTACTGTGATTGTTTTAAATGGAGAGTGATATGGGGTGTTCTAGTAGGAGTAAGCATATCCTATCTTATACAAGGCACCTCAGATAAGAACCTTTACTGTAATTCTAGGCAAGATCTCACACTATAATAATACCGTCATAAACTAACTTGATGGTTAATAATCATAGTCTATAACTAACACGCAGTATACTTATATTCTTTTGTATTCTATAAGATTACAATCTTCATATAGCTGCACTCTCTTTAAAAGCTTATTCATGCAAATAACGTAAACACTTATATAAGCTAAACATCCTGTTTCAGTAATCAGTATATTTACAACAACATAGATCAAAACACTATACACAAATATATTAAAAATATCATTGGAAACATGGCAATGATGCAACTATAAGAATTTGGAATCGAGCCTGAAAACACAGAGGCTTAAATACTTCTGCACTGTTTGTCATTAACGTTGCTGATAGTCATTTGAGGGATTTTTAAACCTTATGCTTAGTTCCCACTATCAAGTCTTATAACATATTGAGATTAGTCATGACAATATGTGCTGATCATATAGAAATGTGAGACCCTAGCATAATTAAATGTTACATAATCAATCTTATAATATCTTAATTAGTTAGTGAATAGGCTGTAAAAAATTAGAAATTGTCCAAAAAATGTAAATCAAAGTCCTTAAAAAAGGCATTTGAGATATAAATTTGCCTACCTCAGGGTTTTTTTTTAGCCTTAAATGTTATATAAACTATTAATTAGACATTAATTAACTTATCCAGACCATAATCAACTTCCGATGCTATCAGATACTCAAGATTTTAACTAGATTAGAACAGTTCGGTCATTGAATCATTTAATTCAAAAATGGCAAAGAGAGGCTAAGCCTTGAAAATACCAGTACCACGGTTACAATAATGCACAATCAATACACACATCTTGACAAAACTACAAACAGTTATAACTTGGCTCAGAATAAAGTAATTTGAATGAAATTTTCAATATATTCATTTTGCATTATCTGTTTTCTAACCATTGTAGAAAGAATGGCCAGCTCTTTTTCTTAATCTTTTATAATGTAACTTTAAGCCATTTTAAATAGTTCCTGTATGTTGATTCAAAAATAGGTTGCCAGGCAACGAAACATACGCCCACACAGCAGCCAAATCGTCCGGGCAGTCAACAAGAGTTGTCGCATATTAAGGAATTATCAGAAAATCATTAGAATTTGTTTGGTTTTTATAATCAAACGTTTTTTTTTTTTAAATCAGATAATAATTGTGACCTCCAGAAAGCTAAAGAGGGTGATTTTTCGTACAATCAGGGGACATAATTCAGGAAGTAATGACCCGATGGGCGCAAATATCGAAAGGAACCAAGATCTTTGGGTTATAAACATACATGTCAAGTTTCATCAAAATCGATTCAAAATTGTGACCTCTATAGGGTCCACAACCTTGATATAACATATTTTCACACTACTCGTGTACAAACGGCGGCCATTTTGTCCGTCAATTCTAGTCCGATTTTCACGTAATTGAAACTCTCTCTTCATTACCATGTAACGGTGATATAGTCAAACGTTTTTTTAAATCGGATAATAATTTTGACCTCCAGAGGGACCAAAAGCGAACAAAAGCGATTTTTCGGACAATCCGGGGACATAATTCAGGAAGTTATAATCCAATGGGTGCAAATATCGAAAGGAACCAAGATCTTTGGGTTATAAACATGCATGTCAAGTTTCATCAAAATTGGTTCAAAATTGTGACCTCTATAAGGTCCACAACCTTGATATAACATATTTTCACACTATTCGCGTACAAACGGCGGCCATTTTGTCCATCAATTTTGGTCCGATTTTCACGAAATTCATACTCAGCCTTCATAACCATGAAATGGTGATATAATCAAACGTTTTTTTAAATCCGATAACAATTTTGACCTCCAGAGGGACCACAAGCTAAAAAGGGCGATTTTTTGGACAATCAGGGGCCATAATTCAGGAAGTTACTATCCGATGGGCGCATATATCGAAAGGAACCAAGATCTTTGGGTTATAAACATACATGTCAAGTTTCATCAAAATTGGTTCAAAATTGTGACCTCTATAAGGTCCACAACCTTGATATAACATATTTTCACACTATTCGCATACAAACGGCGGCCATTTTGTCCGTCAATTTTGGTCCGATTTTCACGAAATTCGAATCCAACCTTCATAACCATGGAACGGTGATATAATCAAACGTTTTTTTAAATCGGATAACAATTTTGACCTCCAGAGAGACCCACAAGCTAAAAAGGGCGATTTTTCGGACAATCAGGGGCCATAATTCAGGAAGTTACGATCCGATTGGCGCAAATATCGAAAGGAACCAAGATCTTTGGGTTATAAACATGCATTTCAAGTTTCATCCAAATCGGTTCACAATTGTGACCTCTACACTGTTCACAACCTTTCACACTATTCGCGTACAAATGGCGGCCATTTTGTCCGTCAATTTTGGTCCGATTTTCACGAAATTTGAACTCAACCTTCATAACCATGTAACGGTGATATAATCAGACGGTTTTTTAAATCGGATAACAATTTTGACCTCCAGAGGGACCACAAGCTAAAAAGGGCGATTTTTCGGACAATCAGGGGCCATAATTCAGGAAGTTACGATTCAATTGGCGCAAATATCGAAAGGAACCAAGATCTTTGGTTTATAAACATGCATTTCAAGTTTCATCCAAATCGGTTTAAAATTGTGACCTCTACACTGTTCACAAGCTAAAAAACGTGATTTTTCGTACAATCAGGGGCCATAACCCATGAAGTTACGGTCCGATACATGCCAATATCGACAGGAACCGAGATCTTAGGGTGATAAACCTATATTTTAAGTTTCATTGAAATCGGATAAAAATTGTGACCTGTAGACTGTTCACAAACAATTGTGGACGGACGGACGGACGGACGAACAGGGGCGACGACAATATACGTCCACATGAAAATGTGGGCGTATAAAAACATACCAATATCGCAGCTAAATATAAAATTCTAAAACTTTTAGAAAGCCTTTAAAGTGTACTCCAAAAATTATAAATCGTCAAATGTATGTAAAATAAAATCTTGTGCTGAACGTGACAACATACTCCTAACATTTATCATTTAAAAACAAACTCTTTAACCTATGAAAACAACTAAAACTTTTCTAAATGAATATTCTAAATAAAACCAGTAATGAAATACAATAGAATACATTTCTTTACCTATATCATTTTTACATTATGGCAAAAATCATGTTAAATCCAATTAGAACATATACTTATAATTATTTCTCACTATGGCAAAAATACTCCATAATTTCTCACAGGGCCAAAAGTCAGATTGCATAGATAGTATCCTAATGGTTTTAACTACATGTATATGGTAAAAATTCTCTTTTCAACGTACAACATAATTTCTCACATGGCCAAAAGTCAGATTGCATTAGGGCATCTCAATATTTGTGAACCCTGAACTTTCCTACATCATCAAAAATTATAATAAGAATGTAGTTAAAAAAAAATAATCCAAATTGAGTACCACTTAACACAACAAATCCAACAATAAAATCTGATTAGAATAATATTTTCGTTTTAACATGTCAACGTTTGTGAATCGGTTACAATACACACAACTTGTAGTAAATAATCCACAACCTTCCCTCTAGGTTGTTCTTGCTATAAATATGAACATTAACATCTACCTGTCCTATTAAAGACAACACTAAATAGTTCAAAGTTTATAGTAGTAATGGAGAATTAAACCAATTGCTTTCCTCTCATCACTGTTCACATTCGTTCAACCGTGATCATGTCACACTTCAAGCCACAAATGAGACTCAATTGTATGACAAAAAGTGTCCAACCACGAAAAATTGAAATAAAAGATGCATAAAAGACTATGGATTCAATTGTTTGATTTATCTTAACAAGTTTTACACAAAGTTGACAAAAGGGGAGACTTTTTAAGGGTGATATTTGGATAACCAATCAGCAGTTCAGTGGTATATAAAAAGTTTGCTGTTTTTCAAAACATCATGTATTGTGGAAAAAAATCAAATTTCAAACACCAAACTAATCAAATTTTTCTCTATTAAACATATATTTCTTTGAAGAAATCGTATTATGATTATTATAGGAACATCTGATATATAATGTTATTTCAAAAAATCTACTAATGGTTTATATACAATTGTGGTGTAGGATCAAAGAACTATTACAAAGATTAATGATACTAAATTGTTAAGTTTTTATGAACTTGTTAAAGGAAATGAAATGAAATGGGGTATAATGTCCTACTGTTCTGCTCCTAAACTGGGCTAATGAAGACGGGCATATGCCATACAGTGTGCTATGAGGGAAATTTTGCCCGGGCAGCGGGCGCTACGACCTTCTCTTATATCCAATTCCAACTGCCAGTGGATCTTTTATGTGCACGCCAATGTTTACACGGGACCTTAGGTTTTTGTCCCATCCAAATGACTAAACAACTGTCCTGGTCAGGCCCTCCATCCCGCATAACTGACAAGGGGAAACCACGCCGGAAAATCTGGATGAAGTTTCTTGGCCAATGCAGGGATCGCCCTCCAGGCCAACGAGCCAGCATCTTACAACTTGTTAAAGGATTAGCTATTCATTTAGGCATCACTTGTGATGATTTAACCCTGTATAAGTTCGAAATAGTGATAAACCTTAGTGATACAGTACAGGTTTTAAGGAAATAATCCTCTAAGAAATAATCCATAAAAATAATAACTTCCAACAAACTTTTTTTTAATATTGTTATCCATCTTCCGTTTCATATTCTTTTTAAGTTTCATTTGAAATCTAGAAATATAATCATATAATTTGACTTTTAGGTAAATTGTTAATGCTGATTCATTTGTTCAGTCATTGCTACTCTTGAATGTATCACTAAGAATATTCCGCAATCTTTAAAACACATCTGTAAGTCACAAGTTTATTTTAAAATTTAATGAGCAGACACAATAGATGACATCTTAGTCTTAAATGTCAGAAGGAAGACGTAGATCTTAATTCGGCTGACATCTTGAATTGTTTCTAAGAATACATTTATTTTATAGCCTAGTCTTGAAAAGTTAAGAAAAGTAGGGTTTCTATCTTTTGAACAGAAAGAAATTTTAAACCCCCTGTGAATGATACATACAGACACAAACTATGAGATTAATGGCAAACGTATTATTTATTTTATTCATATCTTTATAATAAAAATAAAATTTCTATTGTCTAAGAATCTTGATAAAGTTTAATGCCCGATGGACATTTCTTACAATGCTTTGTATATATTGTAAATTCATGTATATGCGCTATACACGTAGCTGTACATCTACTCCTGTAAGTCCCCACTAACACCGTATCAATTAGGCGATAAACACCTCCTGTTTTGCATTTAGAAGGGTGTTATTGTCCAATTAACTGCACATTTATCTTTTTCAAAAGTACTGACCAATCAAACTGATTATCTATACTTAGTTTCAGTTTAAAATGTTCACAATTAAACTCAGTCAAAGCTTTGAAGTACCTGGTAGTGAAACTATTTAATGTACGCTAATTTTCATCACTCTCCATCAGTTAGTATCAAAGTTTGCTTTAGTGGGAAATATTAGTCGTTGAACTCAATCAAGACATTAACCTTATGAACATCTCAATTAAAAGCAGAGATGTTATGTTCCAAAAGTCATGACCAATTAAATTGCCTATCACTACTAAATTCTCATCATTTACATAATGAATCTATACTTGAAGTTCTATCGCTCACACCCAATTAAAACCTAAGTTTCAACCATTACTGGTGTAATGTATAGCAGAATCAATTATGTGTAATTTCAATGCAGTATGAGTATTATAATGTCAGGCAGTATAAATGTGTATGTGTATTATAATGCCAGGCAGTATAAATGTGTATGTGTATTATAATACCAGGCAGTATAAATGTGTATGTGTATTATAATGCCAGGCAGTATAAATGTGTATGTGTATTATAATGCCAGGCAGTATAAATTTGCATGTGTATTATAATGCCAGGCAGTATAAATGTGTATGGGTATTATAATGCCAGGCAGTATAAATGTGTATGGAATGCCAGGCAGTATAAATGTGTATGGGTATTATAATGCCAGGCAGTATAAATGTGTATGGGTATTATAATGCCGGGCAGTATAAATGTGTGTGGGTATAAAACTGTAATCTTTTTTGTTTACAACAGGCAATTTCACCAATATGTAGATGTGTAATGCCAGGCAGTATAAATAGTAATTGTGTAATACCGAGTATCAAAATAGAATATTGTAATCACCCATGCCAGTAAGTATCATCTGTGTCTCGTTCTAATCAATTTTAAACGCTGATATTGTGATACAGGAGTGATCGTAATATATATATCAAATATTGTAATGTATATTATAATGCACAAGCAGTATAAATAATGTAAATTATCAGATGTCATTTATTTCATCAATAAATTTGATGTACTATTGATCTGAAATAGAATATTTCATTCTTATAATATTTATTCTTACCTTAATAGGATATGATAATTCACTCTGTGTTCCGCTATAAATCCGTTCACCATGTGTGCCACTATAGATCCTGTCGGCATACGCTGGATATCTGTGAGCAAGTAATTCCATAAACGCTGCTCGTTTATCCTCAGGGTCCTGAAAAATACCATAAAACAAAAATTAATAAGCTATACCCTGCAGATTGAGTTGTGATAAATTCACAATGTGAGGACCCACAGATTCCTGCCAGTATGTGTGTAATTGTTAATCAATGTTTTTCTCTTCTTTAATCAATTCATATTTGGTTTTATTTTTCTTCATACTGAGTGATAGGAGTCTCAACCGAATTTGTCTTCATTTCTGGTGTTCAGGAGCAGATTGGGCCATGATCAGGCCCGTTCTCCCGTGTCGGAGCGGCCCCTTTTACTGACCTCGTAGCCCAAACGGGAGGGCCCGGGGGCTTCTCCCCATGGAAAATTTTGAAAAATGAACCCAAAATATGCGATTTAGTGGCATATCTGAATATAATTTCTGTCCTGCAAAGTAATTTACAACCCTTAACCTGTGAAATTATCATATTGTCATTCCAGACTCTCGTGATGGCGTGGTGGTCCGTTAAAACCACCGGCCACATACAACAATACAACATAGTCATCATTGCTCCATGGCCAGTGAAATAATGTTCAGCAGAAAAAGGTTTTTAGACGAATTGGACAAAATTATTTTTTTCATTTTTTGTCTGACTGGCTCTTTGGGCGACGGCCCAATAGTCAAATCCGCCCCTGCTGGTGGTGAATATGAATCTATTCTGGTATAAACCATTGAACAATTTGACTTAATTTCAAATACTAAAGCTCTCAAAACATGAATACATGATGTGATATATGTACTTAGTTCGATCACTGGAAAACATATCCAACAAAATGACAATTTTGGACAGGTTTGCTGACTCTCAAGTCCAGAGAGTCATAGAGTCACCTCGGGGTTCCGAGGGTTTCCCCCCACTGCTAAATATCCTGAATTACTGATATGAAAATATACCATATGTTAGTCCTAAATAAACCATTTTATGTTGAACTGAATGTTAAACGTCTTTTTTCGCCCTAGATATATATATATATACCAGATAAATAAAATATGATTTTATTTTCATTAAAATCTTATCATGTACCTATATAAGTCTAAATTAGTTTATCAAGGTAACCGTACTACTAGTACTACATAGTTTTTAGGTTATTTGTAATTCCATCCTCCCAGCATTTAATAATAATCATTTTACCTTTTTTGCCATTTTCTGTCAAAATGCCTAAATATATTTTCTCATAATTCTAATAGCTGGCTGCATGTTTACAAAAACATGATTTACACCAATTTACAGACTTTTCAAGGAAGCCATGTTTTTACATGACATAGGATATCAACACAATGTCATTACCATGTTAATTTTAGTAACCAATTGTTACTCAGCTGATGTTTTTTTTTACATTAATCTACTTGCTTGTGCAGGTTATGTGTTACTCTACACACCCAACATATGCTTCCAGTTTAAAGAGACCATTATATGTTAAAGAAATTTAAGTATTATATAGTTGGGATAAAATACCAGTAACATAATATTGTTTTGTTCTGATTTTCTGCACATCAGATCTAACATACTGATGCATACTGAGAATGGCTGACATCGACTCTTTTTATGCATATGAGTAGATGAGTAGACGATTGTTTGGTATAATTGAAAGAGTTGCATTTCATTGTTTACAATCAAAAGTAAGAACATGTCACAATAATAAAACTTGTCATATGAGTAGTCAAATTATGCTAAGATATAAAATATGGGATTGCGAATTCTAAATATACATGTATTTAGATATGATATATAAAATCACAACAAAACAAAATCAAGATATGTGAGTTTGTCCAAACTATAATACAATAGTTGTTTGTGTTCAAAGCTGATATAACATAGGCTGAAATGATCCAGATCACTGAATCAACCATGTGGCAACTATTTTAACCTTCAAGATTCTAGTAATGTCTATTAATTATTTTGTTCAGATTTTAGAATAAGATATTGTTATAGCGTATCTTTAAGTAATCTGCAATACATTAAATACATGTGATGTATTAGCCTCGGGCCACATCAGTTTAATAAATGTCATAATTCATCTGTCAAATCTTGGTACAAGTTATAACAATAAAAAATCTTTTAATTAATATTCTAGGCATGTACCTGATCTTGTACTGGTCGAATCACAAATGCAACGTGAAGATCTTAATTATAAATTCGATGACTTGGGTGATCAGCCTTCCATACATGTACCACCTTACATGTTTTGGAAGATATATAGGATAGACAATAAATATCATATTGTTTAGTAAAACCTAGGTCAGATTGGTCTCCAGTAATATTCAATCAAAATGTCCTAGTAATCAGAACACACAACCACTGGAGTATCAAGAATGATTCATAAAGTATATAGTATCTTGATTGTTTTTTTATTAATGCTCTGGAATAATAATTGATTGTTTTCATGGAAACAGAGAGATCATTTAGACAAGAAAGTAAAAGGCATATCAATAATCATACTCCTTGCAGTGTTTCGTTTGATTAGAACTAATACCTCTCAAACACTGCTACAACCAGGCAAAATTTTTGTTCCAAATTATGGCTGGTTATAATGGTTCGATTAACCAAAACTCAGAAGTCAATCCAGCAATGGCTAGGGAGGCATTTCTCCGGCCATTGTTTCAGAAATATGATAAATGACAAGTTTTAAGTTTCTACTTGGGTCAATAAACAATTAGTGAATTACACAATCAAAAATGTCCAAATGAGTCAAGCTGTTAGGGACATCAGCACACCACAAGACATCTGTCTTTCAGTCAGATGCATTTACTGACAGATAGTGTGCTCTGAGAAGAGTAAGCATGCTCAATTGCTCTGTATTGTGCATGATACCCATGAGAACTTAAACGTAAAAGAGAGGCCTAAACTATATGATCCAGAAATTCATTATGCAGATTCACAGTTCATGAAAGGAAAAAATTATAAAGCATTATATTATTCCTGACATTCTGTCAAAGCAAAAAAAAAAACGCCTGTAATTGCATAAATTCCATGCCACATTTTAATCTAACAGGTCAGTCTTCAATTTCTTGCAGAATTATATTGAGCCCTACTATGCATGCACTTTAGGCCTACAATTCTTATGGAAAAAAATCTATATCTTTTATATTTAAGACATACACTAACTACGAGGTTTACCATTCATGATTCTAACAGTGAGTCTATAATCAAATAATTAAACATTACTGATGACCAGAAATTGGCAACTTAATCAAATATTTGAATAAAATTAAAGGTAAAAATCAAACAATGTTCCACCAAACCTTCCAAAAACAAAGCTAAAAAAACTTACATAGTAATAGGCATTCCTGTAACTTGGCCGACGTGATGAGCACAGTCGTCTCATTGTTGTAAAAGAGTTGCAGCCAGCGATAGATAGTACGATATTTGTTTATTTGTGAGGAGTTATGTCATACCTGCCGACTCCAACCACCAGATTCCAACTATAACATAATTCAATGTTCATTCTGTTTCCCTGGAGTCTATTTATAACAAGCAAATACATAACACAACTAGTCTGCTAGTGTGGATCGAGTCTCTAGTACAGATATACTATATGTAATTCAGAATCAGCAGAGCTCAGTTACATATTAGTACCATGCTTCTTTATTCTCTCAATATTTCTTATTTAATTCACCACACACTGATCAGAAAATTAGCTTCCAACAACTATATGTCCGTGTTTTTATACAGACAAACTTCATTTACAGATTTTCTATTTATGATAGTGTTTGTTTAACAGCATGGAAAATTGACAACGGTGCAATTCAAAATTACAGAAAAAAAGATGAAGTGGAATTCAAATTCTAAGTTTAATATTTATTTTCTAGAAATAATAAAATACCCATACTATCAATTTTCTACAAATAGTAAAATACTCATACTATCAAATGATGTTTATATTATGGGCCTAAAATTTTAAATGTGGACAGATATCCACTTCGTAAAACCAATCACCACATCAAACTTAAACATACATTATGCAAGAGCTAAATCTGCCTATTGCAGGTCTTTCTTTAGGCATGAAATGTTATCTTAATTATCAATTATACCTTAATTAACTTATCCAGACCATAATCAACTTTTGATGCCATCGTTAGCCTGCAATATTTAGTGAATTTTAATCCATTTTGTAACGGCTAATTTAACATATATTTATTTAACTATGTATTAAAGTGAGAACTGTAGTAGCTGTTCATCTAATCTTACCTAATGCCCCCTTTAAGTAAATGGACAATTGTTTTTACCAGTTGGCTACCAAAAACATATAGTCATTTGATGTACATAGATGGTTGTCAAGCACAAGGCAGTGTAAGCTTTTCTTTCCAGAATACTTGATAACACTTCTTATTGATATACATGTATGTAGTTCATGGTTAAAACATTTGTTTAACTTTTGTACTCATCCCATGTAACTGATCTTATTGTAATGTATTATTCATCTGGGATGTTGGTACATGTATGTGTGGTTAAAGCAATATTATTCAACAAGCAAGTGTCTGGTTACACAACTACTAATTCTATTAAGACAAGATGTAATTAACTCAGCATGTAGTCATAACAATCATACTGATATATTATCATAGCACATGCAATAATACACTCAAACAACCATCATAATAACATACCCAGAAAATAATATCATAATTATTACTTTTTACTTTATTGATCATTTTTCAAATAGAAAAAACTTTGGAATGACCTGAAATTAATCACCTTCTTGTTGTCAAGGTAACACGGTCCTACACTCCATTGCAAGATCAGTTTAACCGGTTTAACCCCAGAAAAAATCGAAGAGGTCATGCAAACGGCCCTATTATTTGACAAATGAAATGGGGTTTAACATTCTACTGGTCTGCTCAGAACTGGGTATACTTCATACAGTGTGCTAGGAAGGAACTTTCTCGGCCAATGCTGAGATTAAACAATTGACACCTGCAAACCCATGAGTTGCATAGGTAACATGGTCACACTCAACCAACACTCCCACAATGCTTTTCAAGGAAATATATGTTTAGCCATACATATAACAGAGATGATGGATGTTCACCTTTCACTAAATGCTTTATATGTTCTTAATCCAGACAAATATTGTATAATAAAAATAGTCAAATATAGTGTATTAATTATTAAGAGGATTGTCAGCTATGTTAATTCAAACCTTTAAAAAGTGTCTGGATCAGCGTTTATTTTTCTAGTAGTGTTTATTTTTCTAGTAATCTGATAAGGAAAGTAAAGCTTTACTGATAAATACGGAGAAAAATCACAGCAAAACCTAAATTTTCTTAGAATTAAAGCAAGATAAAGGATGAGTCATCTACATGTTCAGATAAAGATACAAGTATGTAATAATATTTGATAAATCATTCTAAACATATAATTCACAGGCATATAAAATGTGACAAGACAATTTTGACATGAATATGATTTTTTTGTTATTCTGTGTTTGTGCAGTTTAATTCAATTTTTTGATTCAATATTCCACTTCATCTTGGATCAACGAGTAGAATGACACTCTTTATAATAGGTTCTGATTGGTCAACTCCAAATTAACCTACCAATTGTAACTGAAGTCCTTGTACAAATCCGCAGTTCATGTAAAAGATTTGGCTCCAAAAAGAGAGACAGAAATTCCACTTTATTTGTAAAATTCTCCCACTCTCATGATTACATAATAAAAGTAAAAGTGATCATATGTTGGTTTCAAAATGACGATAGATCCAATTCCTATATTATCATTGGTTGTGTGCAACTTATTGAGTGTGGGACGATGATGGTTGAATGTATTAGGTCTACTGAATGGAGAAAGAAGCCAAAATGATGGGTTGAAGTAGTCCATTTCACTGAAAACTCTTTCCTTTAAACAATAGAAAAAAAGAGGCGCAGTAAGTATTAAACACACCAGCAGAAACTAGAGTAATAGCCCATTCAGACACTAAACTGCTAAACTGGTTTAAAAACCCCAGCTCGCGACCTGTCTTCGAAAAGGCTTTTTATTTTAACCCCGGGTTGGCTTAAAAACCCCAGTTCCAGCTTGCTTTGAGTAAATTACATTCCTGTAAAAATATTGGGGTCAGACAGTGCCAATGTTATCGGAAGTGTGCGAGAATCCAATAAAGAAAACGAAGCTACCCATGCTTAGTTAACTCTACCCCCCCCCCCCCTCCCCCCCGACCAAGGAGATCAGAATAGTTAAACTGGTTTGATTTATGGTACGTGTGAACACAACAGGATGCTGTCTTAAAGACCCTGGCGATTATGAACTGGTTTAAAAATAAGCGTCTGAATGGGCTATAAGTATATAAAAGAAAGTCACTCCCATCAAGATATTTATCAGATAATTTGTTTATATAAAGATAAGATCATTGAATGTTCAATAATTAAGCCATTGCACAAAATTAACACTGAATTTAAAGACAAACTACATAGTTACATGTCAGAGATAATTTGAAGACTAAAGGGAGACAACTCTACCAGAAATCTGATGTAGGTAAATGATCAGGATTCAGACTAGTAATCCTCTCCTCATTGACTTGTTAAATCCCAATCATTTACTGGCCCATAATATTTTCTTATTTCAATGATCTTAATTTTTAAAAACACAAGTCGTCATACAAGTCACAATCATGGGATAAAAATATTGAAGGGGGTTGACATTTTGATTTTTCTTCTACACTCGGATAAATGAATTTTTAGGCTGGGACACCATATTTGTACAGGATTTCAACAATTCTTGTCTGTTTGCCCCTAAATCATAAATGTTCCCCAAAAACTGCCAGGAAATGTTACTTCAAACACTCTACTTCCATTCTTTACACAAAAGTCATCAGAAATTACAATGCAAAAATGCAAAAGTGCAAAATAGAATAACTACGTTTGACAATCATAAGACCAGGGGAAGCAATTACTAGTCCACTGAATGAAAACAATTAAATCAGTCATAGAAGATTTAAATGGATCAATATTTTCAGAAATCATTGAAAATAGATCAATCAGATGATAAATTGAGCCTCTCACTTGAGCCTTGAAACCCAATCAATGATCTGATGAATGTACAGGACGGCTAAAAAAAAAAAAAAAATGGTTGGCAAATCGATCAATCGATCAATGGCAAATCGATGGTTGGCAAATCGATCAATCAGATGATAAATTGAGCCTCTCACTAGAGCCTTGAAACCCAATCAATGATCTAAAAAAAATGGTTGGCAAATAATATCATTACTTGAACATTGGTCAATGATTAGGGATATCCATTGATTAGTTAATCAGTAAATAAAAAATGTTAAATTTTTCTATCATATTTCTTCTATCATTTGAACACACAAATGCATCATAAACTTCTGTCAAGATACATAATTTCCTATTTTAGTTAGTACATGTACATTACATAAGAAATAAATATACCATCAAGTTAAAAATTAAGATTACTGTTTGACCAGGCAGAAACTAAAAGTGCATGATAAATTTAGAGCTCAAAGGGACATAACTCTGTCAGTAATGTCTGAGATTTGAAACAATCAATAATTGTTGTGCCTGATTTTATTATACTAGCGAGAAATAGCTTGACATCAGACAACATCTTGCGTTAGGAGACAGGATTAATAGATTTTATAGCCCAAAAAAAACCATGACTTCCCTTCATATTACTGATCCAAAGTGGGGACAACCTGACATATAAAAATATCTATTGATTTTATAACTCATTTTAAACAATTGGGAATAACACTCAGATACTCAAGAGTTTAAACTTAAATTCACCTAAATCACGTCAGATACTCAAAATGCCGCACAAATAGCTCAGGTTTTTCAATATATTAATCAAGAAAACCTGTGCATAGAAGATCAAGTGGTTGAATAATTAAATGTCTTAAGTATGAAAACAAAAGCATTTCAATTTCGACCAATATTCAATCAATATTCTACCTGTTACTAGTGTTCTTTGAACAAAAAGAATACTAAATGCTTAATATTAACTAATATAAAGATTAATAAAGCGCCCCCATCCCCCCAAAATAATAATTTGACAAACTTTCAATTGTAGAATAATACACTTGATACACAGTGATGCTCTTAAGGTACTGATCAGTCGGTCAGTTTTAAGGGCACCCTGAACAAAACTTTCTAATATCAATTACGCGGAGGCTATGCCGCCCCACCACTCTGCTGTACCCCCACTTTTAAAATCCTACATATGGCCCTGATCTAAATATTCACATTCTTAACGACCATTGTCTATTTATAGAATATAATCTTCGGTTAATGGAGGTACAAATTGATGTTAGAACATTCGATACCTGCTGATGTAACAGATAATATCCAACCAGGCTCTAAAAATCAATATTATTGTATTTATTAACCATTGAAGAGACTGGACATTGGCCAGTTAATGTGATAGTATTGGCTTAAAGGAAAATTCTTTATGGATAATCTTGAGATATATCACAGATAATGTTGATTATGGTATTTATCTTCATCAAATGATAGGCTCAGTGATCTAATATATCATACCATCAATTGGAATCATTTTGAGAACATCTTAAATAATCAATAAATATAGATTCCATAAAAAGAAAGACAAAATGTGAAACTACAACTTTAAATTTTATGAGATAATCAAAAAACAAAGTTTCCATAAAAAGAAAGGCAAAATGTGAAAGTAATCTAAACAATTCCTAGACAATAGTTAAATTAAAGATTTAGCATATTCTGTTTCATGCAAGACCTTCACTACATTTTATATATTAATGTGGAGTGATCACTTCCATATGGAAAATATACTTTAGATGTACGTAATTTTCATTTCATTGACATCTGGAGACATGCACTTATTAATGTGGAGTGATCACTTCCATATGGAAAATATACTTTAGATGTAATTTTCATTTCATTGACATCTGGAGACATGCATATCTAAGCCAAGTTCAATCTCGGACAATGGCATCATCATTATAATACCTTTGATATCTTTATTAGACAGCCAATCAAATGTCTTGATAAAGAAAGCAATCTAAAAAATTTTGTTTGATCTTTTGTATCACAGCTATTGATTTGTAACTTGACCAATCAAACTTTGGCTTTTACTGAACACACCTATCCAAAAATTTCTTCAGGCAGAGTTGAATTGGAGTCAGTCCTCTGACTGTAAAAATTATAAAAGTTCTTCCAGTCTCATATAAATATTAAGGCTTTTCAGACTGATTTTGTCACATTCATTATATATTCCGTGTAAAATAAAACATCCACTTGAAATATTTAATGGTATTTATTTAATGAAATTATTTGATATTAAAAAATAAATCAACCGATATAAATTGATTTGAAAGATCCAAAATAATCTGGAAAAGGCGCTTCTACAATACAAATATTGATGATTTGAACAGAAATCGAAGAAATTGAATAACATTCAAATGATGACTTGGAATATTTCATTTGGCACAAATTGTTACAGAAGCCATCCCAGATTTGACAGTGCACCGCTTGATAAGAGAGAAATCAAGTCTTCAAATCAAATACAAAGATAGGTTGCCAGGCAACAAAACATATGCCTACAGCAACTAAATCATCTGGGCAGTCAACAAGAGTTGTCGCATATTTTTACTTTTTTCAGAAATGAAACATTTATAATACACTAAAATCTCATTAAGAGTAACAACTAATTAGAAAATCATTAGAATTTGTGTGGTTTTTATAAATTTCTGCTCCATGCTAAAGTTTAGCATACGAAACATTTAATATCATGGATTTAGCTGTTCATTTATCAAAATTCATTGAAAATCACTATACTTGTTTGTCTCAAGACCCAGGCGCGGATCCAGAGGGCGGGGTCCAGGGGGTCTGGAAAATTTGAAACTTAAATCTATGCGACTTTATTGGCGATTTTTTAGACCTGTAATTTTGGAATTTACCTTCGGGAAATAAGTCAGAATGCACCAAATTGAATCTAATTTGAGGGAGACAAATTGGGCAGTAATGACCAAAAATCGCTGACAAACAATAGGCTTCTTCATCCCATGACCTTAAACACTGTGTATAAATTTATAGTCAATCAGATATTAACTTTAGCCTCTTGGAGCGTTCACAATAAATAGTGGACGAAAGGAGGATGGTACGTCAGATGGGGGGCGACGCAATATACGACCACATTTCTGTGTGGGCGTATAAAAAGGTTAAAAAATAGCCAAAATAGTTTGTCTGGAAGTTTCGTTTCACAATATTGATCTGTTTAGAATTGATCGCTTGATATACTTAACAGTGTTACATAACTCTAATAAGGAATTTCATCATTCAGCTGTATGATGAATGACCTGATAATCAGCCAACAAAAATAAATTCAAATAATTTGAAATTAGTTCATCAAATGTTTTACCTCAAATGACAATTGTTTTAAATATATTTCGTAATTGTTCTTATATGTTGACAAGTCTGAATTACAGTAATATTGAGATTGTCAGTTGTGACAACAGATTTAGGAAATTACGTAGATGTTATATTTCCCTGAAGATCACCATGTTGACACAAAAATAAAATGAATATTTTTCTCTTACATTAAATTATAAAAATACACATTGCAAGCTTTAAGATATTTCATAAGTTTCAAATCAACAAAAATAATTCCTGTGACATTTAATATTTACAATAAAAATATTGTTCTTATCAAATATGTTTTCCATAAATAGTATTCATATATCAAATTATTTTGATGAAGAAATGAATCTTATGAGTAAAATGCATTTGCTAAAATCTACCGGATAAGATTCAAGGCAATAAAATAAGAGTAAACAAGTATTTCTGAAAGGTTTCCATCAAATATAATGTAGTGCTAATGGATACCTAATCATATGTTCCTAAGAGATATCTTCACAATCCTACCTTTTCGCGCAAGAGAACTACAAGATACCTGAATGATAATTCTGGGGTATTTTGTCATGAATCTACATGGAGGCAGAAGTGACACTCTAACCTACTTTAATTCAAGATTACTTTAAATGAATATATTATATTTGGAACCAGGAAATGGACCCCAAGCCTTACTCATCTTTTTGTTGTTCCTGCGAGCAACATTCATTGTAAAAAGAATAAGGCTCTGGCAATTTAAAGGACAATATTGGTGCCAGTCATTATCACATATATGATAGAACTGATTAAACACTGTCCAAATATAATATTAACACAGAGATCATCGCTGCCATAGAGGAGTAATAAAGGATTCATGAATCGGAAGTGACGAACGCCAAAGGAAAACACGAGTTATTCCTCTATATAACTAACTGAAATGACTAGTGATAACAGATACATGGGCGAATATCTGCTCACTAATAATTCCCCCGAAGACCTAAAGTTGCTGTGTGACACTGTGAGAGAATATCTTACAATTCATAAAAAGAATTGACTGCCATTAGATAAGATAACAGGAAAGAAAAACAGATTAAAAGTCCGTGCATTACCATGTTTTTATAAGGTAGGGGAGACCGGGGCACATTGAACCACCATGGATATATCCTTTATAAATAATACTAAACAACCCAACACTATACAGAAGTGAGATAACTTCTTATACATATTTCTCTATCAATAAGCCACATGCTGTCAATTATTTTCTTAGGCATTGAATTTTTCAAAAAAGCGCTTAAAAGAGAAAAATTGACCATACATGTTAACTTCTTAGCCTAGGAAATTCTTGTACTTAAGTTCATATATTATGTCTAATCTATACAATCCAGATAAACCGGGGTTTGATCCATATAAGAGGGCATATTGATTTTTTTTTAAATTTTGATCATGAAATAAAGAGATCTTCTAATAAAAACATTTGATATGAAATGAGGAAAAACATGTATGTGAACAAAGTGGTTCAATGTGCCCTGGTCTCCCCTATAGAAGGAATAAAAACAAGGGGCTGTATGGAGTATTTCTATTTTTCCCGTGTTCTCTTATCTTATGACATTTAATTACTTTATTGTATCGTCAGATAACCTCTTGCGGTCCCACATAACAATTTTTTGTCTTCGAAGGAATTATTAGTGAGCAGAAATTCGGCCGTTTATCTGTCATCACTCGTCACTCCAGTCATTCACATAGAGGGTTAACTTGTGTTTTCCTTTGGCGTTCGTCACTTCCGAATCATGAATCCTTTATTACTCCTCTATGCTAGCGATGATCTCTGTGTTAATATTATATTTGGTAAGTGTTTAATCAGTTCTATGACATATGTGATAATGACTGGCACCAATATTGTCCTTTAAGTATGGATGATATTATTATGAACTTGGTATGCTCGTTCCTTGGAAATTGAACAATATTAAATTGACGTACAGACATCAAAATTTTAAGATGGTTGGGATGACTTCATGCTCGTTTCTCAATAGATATTATACCTGTACTTGTTTGTGAAATTGAGTTTTGATTTATAATTATTAGTTTCATGCAGCTACAGGTATGTTCACAACATGCAACTATTAATAATTTTACCTGATGTAGCAGCAGTTGATAGCCATGATGACGTCTGCGACCTCTGGCAGGTTTTTTCAGAATTCCTTTTAAAGGTGGCGAATCCTGGCTTGTACTGGCTCCAACATTTATACTGCGATAGTTAGGGCGTGCTGGATACCGTCGAGTTCGGGTGTGCGCTGGTAGAGTTTGTGTTGTACGACTATGGCGTTCTATAGGTACTCCAAAACACCAAAAACAACGATCTGTCATTCTAAGTAACTGATCAAAGAGCGACATTGATCAATTTTACTTTGAACTAACCCATTTTATAACCAAAATATATCCAAGGTATTTAGAGGATTCATTAAACCAGATATGTATCTACTTCCAAAACTTTTCATCACACTACAAGTTTTTCTAGCAGTACAAACTTCATCCTTCTGTTTCCAAATCTGTATCATAGTATGTCTATCATAATTTGTCTTCATATTAAAATATCCTTTTCATTAATTGTGGTACAAAAAATATGCTTTAACCATTTCAGATAATTCCCTTATCACTAGAAGTCCAATTAAATAGGTCCTGAATTTCAAACGAATTCAAGTTGCTTTCCATAATGTCTTTCACTGGCACTAGTAAAAGGCTGAACAGACTCAAAAGTCATGACTGTCGTTTATTCTGTATAATGTCATTAAAAAATGCATTAAAAAAAATAGATTTTTTTGTTCAATCAATACCTGCTTGGAACTGGTTTTCTCCAATAATGATGCAGACGTTGCCAGACAGTCTAAAGTTCAACAGGTCAGAATTAGGACAATGCAAAGGCATGGATCTGAAGGATTAGTTTAATGCACGTGCATTGATTAAAAGGGTGTTATACTATTGGCATTTTTTCTTTCCTTCTTTAAAGCTGTTAGCAATATTAACCAGGTGTTCTTCAACAAAAATATTGATAGGACAATCGTTACACATTTAACTCTCTATTCCACATACAAAACAAAAGTTGGCAAATAAACACTTGGCAGTATTTAATATTTCTTTTTAAGCCATTGTTATGAATTCATTTCATGTTTTGTAGATCAATGTTTAGATATTCTCTTGTTCATCTCTTTATCAATATTCCTTTTTAACTTGCATTGATCTCAAATTCTTCATCTCTGGCACTTAATAATGTCATATGAATTTTCATTCATTTTTCTGAGGTAACTGTTAATAAATACCAATGAAAATGAATTGAACTTTTGTCATGTATGTCAATCAACTAAAAAATATCATCTGCACAATGTCAAGGCATCACTATGATTTTACAAATAAATGCAATTAGACAAGGCTAATATGACAAATGTTGCAGACCTGGACATTGTGTAGATGTTCAACATGATGTTACCCATGACTCAATCAAGTAACACAATTTGACAATTTAAAAAAATGACCAATTATTTTACATTCCATTTTATAAGTGCCGAGAAATGACAATCAGTGTCGGACATTTTACATCCATGGCCATACATGTATATTGTTAAGATCTACCCCATTTGGATATTAAATGCACTGTCATATCCAAGGGTAATTAGTGCACAATTTTCAAGTTGTAAATTAACTGACATTTCTGTTGACAATTTGACCTTGATAAAGCATATTTGCACATGTTATCAATTAATTTGACCATCATAAAATATAAAAACTGCTTTGATATAAAAACTGCGCACCATTCATCATAAATAATAATGGTTGACGTTCAAATGACTTTTTACACTCAATCCCACTTCCTGAATATATATATATTCTTAAAATGCTCAATCCTTGATAGTTTGTAGTTATACATTTTCACGCTGAGCTGTAAAATTTCACACAGGAACGAGATAAAATGACAATAGGAGGATTAAGAACAGAACAATCAGAAAACACTTATATTCAATATTTTTTATGTATACTGACTGACAATACACGATATATGTGTCCCAAACAATGTAACCTCCTTTTACAAATCACACAAACTTACAATATGTCCAGGGATGGGAAATCAGAGAGGTAAAATTAATCCAGACCTCCTAATCCAATAACCTATAAATATCCAACAGTCAAGTTATGAGGATCCAAACTAAAAGAATTTACTGTAGAAGATACGAAATTATCAACTGACTATACAACAACAATTATCCAAAATTTCCGTCACTGATCTTTAGTATCCTAAAACATCAACAGCTATATCCATGAATAATGTATCTAGTGATGAAGGCAGATCAATGTGTCTATATATTACATATATAATTTAAAGATTATAAGATTTGAACGAGTAATTATAGTGTATGTTAACATGGTGGCCATGTTATTTAACATCAGGTATAACCAATAATTAACTTAAAACCATCACAGTGTCTAGGCTGAACTCTTATTTAGAAATAAATATAGACCATATCGTTAGGTCACAATGTGATGTTTTTTCCTTTGATTTACATTTTGGAATGAATTCAAACAAGTCTAATCCAAACTAAACAAGTGACTAAAACAATGTAATTGTTATCTATGCTGAAGTACAACTTAAATGGAATTCTGGTATCAATGTTCTAAAAAATAAAATAACGTACCTTGCCTCATGAAAAACAACTATATATTTAGCTAAAAACAGGGTTTTGACTTTGGTTTTGATGCAGAGATAAACACATTAGGAGTCACCTGCCAAGTGGTTTAAATATAATAATTTGTTAGCTATGTGCACTCAAGAGACAAGTGGTATCAGGTGTTCCAAAAAGAACATTCATTTGACAGAGTAGAAAATGAATGCCAATTTAATAAGTAAAATATTTTGTGTATATTATCCAAATCATATTATTAGCCAACTCTACAGTACAATACAACAAACAACAAAAATATTTCTCTAATATATGAATATGTCAAATAATGAAAAGTGTTATCAGATGTTCTAGAAAGACTATGTATACCCTGACTAGGACTGATAAACAGTTCAGGTTTTCCTGTCATACAGGTATGGACCACATTGGTCTAGAATAATCTCATGTATAATCAACAAATATTTTACATAACATGCAACCTATACAGACCAATCCTTAATCATTTGATTCCCATAAGTTCCTGTCCAAAAATAAAATGTATGGCAAAGCAAAACATATTCGAATACCTTATAAAACATGCAAAGCATACTAGATATTTACTACTAGACAATTTTCCTATAGACAAGGTTATCATGACCCCTCTAATCTAGTGAAAATCCCATTTCTCACACATTTATTTTTACAGTTTTTGTTGTAAATGAAGTTTGGTTGAACTAAACGTGTTATTTCACTAATCTACACAAGAGTTTAAAACATCACATCTTTTAGTCATGTTTCAAACTAAGCAAAATTTGCATCAGCATGTAGTTATGACCATTAGAAGATTTAATTGTTGTTTTTTTTTCATCCAAGCACCTTGGTTGATCAAATGGACAAATCAAAGAAAATGAATGCTCCCCATTTGAACTCGGCATATTATATACACTTGTACAAAACTATAACTAATATAGAAAGGTAAAACAATACAGTAAAATATTCTGGTCCAAAAATAATTAAAACGTAACTCAAATTATGAACATTTAAAGTGTACATTGAATTCTCCCTCCAAACTTGATGTGTTGTACAAAAATATATTAACAATAATTTGACTGCAATGTGCAACAATTGATATAAGTAGTACTCACATTGACCATTGACATCCACCTCTGAATAAAGCTCGGGAGAATCATTTTGAAAGTTACATGACTACATTTTTTTTTAAATGTAAAGAGCATTATACTGATTAGTATAATGATGTTACCTTGCCACCCCACACCTTTCTTGAAATAGAATTACCTTATTATTAAACCATAATTTCATTTTGCTTCATTTCTTTTTAAACTGAATTTCATTTTGTCAGTGACTACGAGTTACAACCCATTATAAGAAGTAATTATCAGAAATCATCAGAATTTTTTTTGCATCTCGTTTTGCGCAAGTATACATTTTTTTTTTTATACCTATGGCCTAACTTTGTAAGTAATTATCAGAATTCATTAAAAATAGGATTCTTTGTCTAGCAACTAGAGCTAGCCGTTCTCACAGTAATAGTTAAAAGCTACAAAAATAGGATTCTTTGTCTAGCAAGAGCTAGCAGTTCTCACAATAATAGGTAAAAACTACATAATATAAAGGGAATCTGCTGAAAATTTCAGTCAAATTGATCCACTTTGAACCTGAATCGAGAATTTAGCAATTGAATTTTCGGCCTAGCCTCCATCATCATTACTGAAGTTGGTACAATAAAAACCATAGTTTCCATTATCCATTTCATGATTAAATCAGATCCAAATCCAGTAAATTTCGCAATATTTAATGGATTTGAAACCGATTTGCAACTCAATGCTCATTGGCGATTCACTCCAAATATCGAAACTATATTTTTTATCGTACCGACCTTAGTAATGATGATCGAGGCTATTCCTAATCTTCCCTAATGCCCCTTTAATGAACCTGTGTCATTAACAGAGATTCCATATCATTTCACAAAATCATCATTAAAAGCAAGGTCATTATCAACTTCACTATCATTGTCATCACTAAAATAAGCACTATAAGCTTTATCATTATCATTAATGTTTGTTATAAGCGGCTTATGGATGTAATACAGAATCATTCCATGAACTTCTGTACAAAACATTGAGCTTTTTGTATTTTAATTCTTTTGTCATTCTGTTCATATGCATACATTGAAAGGAAAAGAACCAAGTTTAATGTATTTTCAAAGTCCAAACCATATCCCATCCCTTTGTTAAACCTATTTTTTTATTCCTTACACCAACTGGACAATGTGAAATATTTGTAACTTTTGTTTTTGTAAAACAAAAGATGAAATGCAATTAGCTCTAGGTGAATGAAACACTTTCTTGCTTTGTTTATTTTATAGCTTGCACAAACGTTTTCAGACAATTATTATGGTGAATAAAAGCTTTAAAACTAGTATCTCTATCATTGTCTATGTCACATGCCAAATTCAATAAAGGACTTTGAAATTAAATGATGTATACAAGTCAGGTGTATCTGTCACATTTTCCATACAAAAAAATCAAAGTTGTGGAAACAATATTTCTCATAAACTATATTTAATCCTTTTGGACTCGCCACTTTGAAATAATTTACTCTGCAATTTCCCAATATAATATAAACTTAAACATGTTACAAGACACAAGATAATTAAAATTCAAGCCAGTCCACAAAAATTGATCACATTGCACAATTTTCTTCCAGCTAAATTCTGATAGATTATACTTCCATGAGACAGATAGTTTTACAAAAGCTATGAATTGAAAAAGACAACCTATGAAAAGTCCTAGTTACAATTATTGGTAAGTACACACTATCACAATCAAATTTTTCAAAATTTTGAAACAGCGCATCCCTTGTGTAGACTGTAAAGATGTTCATTATAAATAAAATAAATTGCATGATCAGCATATTTAGACAATGAATTATTTACAATCAATATTATTACATTATCATTTGTTATTACTAATAACAAAAGAAAATTTGACAAATAACTCTTTGTTTTTAATAAGGAAAGTAGCAAAGGGAATGAGATGAAATCATAAATATTTAAAGATATATTTCTATAACACCCTAATCAAAAAATCATTGATTGGAGAACTATATACTACCTCTCCTACTGTGAAAAATATATTATCATTTTGTTTCTATTAACAATTTATCTCATAATTTAGGAGGGGGTGGGGGGTCCACAAATAACATAATTAATAAATAAGGAATGTATCATTAATTTAGACTATTCACCAAAATCAATATGCTGCTGTCAAATCTCTCAATTCTACAGAATATATACATAACTCATGAATTCCTATCAACTATGCACTCTAGAACAAAATCATCAAATATTGAGAAGTATATTAACCACTTTAATCCACGAATATCTCTGAATTACCCATCTTCAGATATTTCCTTAAACGCAACACTTACAAGTTTATAACACCTCCTTACATAGCCATTCAACAGATAAATTTAATGTAATAAATGATTAAGTGCAAAATTCTATATATAGAATACACCAAGCAAGTCATTACCTGGACATTATTATTGAACTTTAATGACTTCTTCTATTAATTCTCCCATCTTTCATTTTGAAAAACAAAATGTCATTCATATTTTTTGTCAGTACCCAAAAATATTACAAAAACAACACCCTTTGTCCGTAATCATGAATACAGTTATTTCACGAACAATTAAAACAACATCTATTGAACCATACTTTTTCTAGTCCACCAACGCAAGATACTGACTCAAAATAATCATATAGGATATAGATCTTAACAACAGCTATGGCAGTCTATATATAGATGTAATTATGCTTAGATATTAGAATCCTTAAGAACACACATACATAAATCTTCCGAAACACTGGTCTGGGTGAACACAAGATCTGATCAAGAGATTCCAAACGCTGACACAGGACGACAATGTGACATCTGTCCACAATGCACGTAACTAGGAATAACCTTGCATGAAAATTCCTGGCAACAAACTAGCACTACAAAAGAAATCAATTAAATCACAAAGACACTCGATCTGTCAGCCTGGGCTTTTAAATTCCTTCGTAGCTCGGTTCTCTCAGTGTGTCAGTCTGTTAATTCAGTGGACAGAGTTCGGCCGAAGCATTGGAAATAACCGATCAATTCTTAATGACCTTGATCTTTCTCGTGCTTGTAAATGGACACAAGCGCGTCGCTGGTTGATAATCAAGTTCTTCAAGCTCGTGTGTACTACAGTCAGTGAATACATCCCATGGTCTCAGAGCAAGAAATGACGGTAATATTGAATTTGTGTACACATGGTTTCCGATGGATCAATGGAAGCTTTTTTATCTCACACTTTCTATCGTTTAAAGAAGAAACACAAAATATGAAGAAAAACAATGGTCGGCTGGTTGATAATCAATTAGGAAGACCTGTCAAGATTCACATTGCTATCAAGAGTAATTAAGGAAAATGTAATCAGAATAATTTAATATTGTTGTATGGGTTCCATCAATGCTGGGATAAAATTACAAACTTAATCAAGATTTCTAGAACAATTACCAATTGTGCTAAAATCAACAATTATCAGATTTCTTTATTAAAGCTTTCTAAAGTTTGCTTCATCTTAACAAATTCAAGTTTCTGGTTTTAATTTCCTATGTTTGATCACATGTAATTTGATTTTAAGACTTATTTCTGTTGCAAATTTAATATTCTTTTGTAATTTTAATTAAAATTATAAATTAACCTAATGCTTTCAGTTGCTTTCTTGTTTTAAAACTTTAAATCAGATCTGTTACAATTACATGTATCATAATGTTTTTTTAAATTAATATACCTTTGTTCTATTAAAAGTTTTCAATCTAAAGGAGAAATCCAGGATATATTCCAGTGAATACAACATATTTAATCCTGTATGTAAACCTCTTAAAAGCCTGTAGTCTGTTTACAAAAAGTTCGGTAGAGTTTAAACATTTTCTCTGTTTTTATTTTGTCTGACAATTTTGACAAACATGTTTGATAATCTTTAACAGCATAGTTTATATATATATATATAGTACAGGCACAATTTAATCCATGATCAGTAGCAGTTTTCTGTCTACTCTTCCATTTCCAACTATCAAGGGTTCTTTTCCTTTCATCATTCATGTCACTGTGTACCTGTAATATCTCAACAATAAGGTAAATATTCCCCCTATATATTCAGAAAGGTCATACATGTAGCCAACAAAGCTATTATATTTAATAAAAGATTTTTTTGTCTGTATCTAAAATACAATAATTTTTCTAACTTTCATAAATAGTTTTGAAATATTCTTGGGAATGCCATTATTGTAGAAAAGATAGATGTGAAAATAGGTTTCCAATTTTAATGGTTATAGAATTGTTACACCCTTTGAACAGTCTAAATCAGAAAACGGTTGCACAAATCAGGGTATGCTTACCCCTTGTGTAACCTTGGCTTAAATGAATATAACTATGCCCAATTTATTTACCAAAATTCCGTAATATGTTGAGCTGAAGAATCTCTGAAGATTTTAAGTTGAAGAATCTCTGTCGATTTCAACTTTCTTGGTGTGAAAGTTTCAGCTATTTAATTGAGTGTCTGACATTAACAGCAGAGTCTTAGAAACGTACCAATTCCTTAATAAACTAACTCTGTCTCGAAGTATGTTTTTATAAGATGCCAGTCATTGGGTGTTGAATGTTATTCTATACAAAAATAGACTGCCCCCATAACATCAATAAATACTGATACCAATGCCCTTTACTTTAATTGTCAACAAAAACAAACGATATGTCTTAATTAACAAAATCAATTTACCATATACTGTATACATATAATTAAGATCACTACACAGTTGGAACTTGAAAAAAAAACTGCTATCCTTGCAATATGTGTTCTATATGCATATGTTTGCCATCTAATATATACTATTCTCATATCATCTAACACTTTATAATATATATAATTTATGTGTGTTAGTGATACAAATCAGGCTTATTACATATTTATTCCCTTTATTCTATTAAATCAATATAAACATTATATTCATGTCAAAGCCAAGCTTAACCGGAGCGGGGCCCTGCTGGGCCTGACTAAAATCAGGGGGCCCCTCCTTTTGAATGGCATGCATGCTTAACACACAATTAAACAGTCTGTAATACAAGAATCTTACATAATATCTGATCACATACAAAATCTATATGATCATTAAGCAGTAAGAAACATAAATAACATTAAGAAAAAGTGTTATTAGAGAGGTCAGTACTGCATCCCTCTCAATTCTATGTCCAAGGCAGCAAAATAGTTGGTCTAACATAGTGCCATGGCCCTGTATTTATTCCAACAAATAAATAACAGCTTTATGTCTTTCATCTGATTATGTTTGATTTTCTTTCATCCTCACAGAACAATGAATACATCTTGTTAATGAAGATCACAAGTCAAGCGTATAATTATGACAATAATCTATACATCATATAATTTGTTTTAGATTTATAACCTTGTATTTATGGGAACATCTGAATGCCATATGGCTATTCTGACAAGATGAACTCATAGTAAATATTGAAGCATCAATTGAAGAAATTATCTGATTAATTGTACTGCTTCCCTTGCTTTAATTACTGACTATTCAGAGATATATCCACTTGGGATGCAGGAAATTTTGACCTTTGAAAAGTTTGATTTTGACAAAGAATTGTGTACCAAGGTGCAGTTCAGCATTATTTGTAATAAGTGACCAGAAAGAACGAGGCTAGACATATTCAACAACTCACGTCAAACAACGACCCCATAACTTCTCTGCAGAGCATGCCCAATAGACTGGAATAACCAGACGCGATAAATTTCTATTCAGTTGAGACTTATGCCGTATTTCGCTGGACATAACTGATTTGAAATTAAGAGTCAAAACAGAAACAATTGAATGCAAATCAGTTCATATACAATCAGATTACATTATTTTATGCGTTGGAACCCAATTGGGTCAATTTTTAGGTCCCAAATACTAGCAATTTACCTCCTTTAAAACACAAGGAAACCACTTGCAACATTTTTAAAGGCTGGTGTGGATTTTCGTTCTGACTGAAGGTTCTGGTGCAGGTTCTAGTGCATGCTATATTATTTAAATTTAAAAAAGACAATTAAATCTATTGCATGTTTAAACAGGGATTTGAAGGATTACACGCCCATAATCCACTGTGTTTATCTCAAGGTTCGTCCTGTATCAACATACATCAATGGCTCTGATTTTAACTGGCATAGACTCTAATCACATTTCAATGATGCTTAGCAAATCATTCCAATTACCATTGGTTATCAGTTGATTTACTTTACTCAGTGTGTGATGTGTTAATATGATCTGTCATTATCACGGAACCTGAAGGTGAAAATCATTTATGAACCAAGATGAATTGATGACTGATATTGTAAAGCAAGAAATGCTTGTCAAATGAAAGTTTGCATTTACTATCAGATGGGATAAAAATATTGTGATCAGAAAATCATTGATGTTCACCTAATTATATTTTTATTATTTTGAGTTTGAATTTTTAAGAAAATTCACCCTGGCAGGGCATTATAAGAAACAAAAATTCACATAACCTGCATTTACACTGGACTTTGATGAGCTTACTGTACTCAGAAGCATTCTTGGCACCATTCCTTTTTGTGGCACATTTAAAAATTTGTAATGCAAACAGGTTCTTCATGCACTATCCTGCTGGTATCATGTTTTTAACTCAGTAGCCAGTTATGTTGGGTTCTTTGCACAAAAGCATCTATACGGATTCCTTGTTTTATATAGAACCTATCTAGAAATAATTGTGCCACTCTACTTTTCATTGTCTTTAATCACCAATCTGCTAGAGGCTTAAACAATGTACCTGCTTTGAATCAGTTCCTTGTTTATAGGATTCAAGTGAAAAGAATCTGTTATGTATTAGTTTTCATACGGAACCTATTTTATAATAGCTGAGAATCGATTTACAGATATCATGTTACTTCATGACTTATTTCATTGTCTTTATGAAACAAATAAATATGCTATAGAGAGCTATTCAATAACCCAACTATTTATTATTAATCAGTTTTATCGTTTTAATATGTATTTCTTTATTATCAGGTTTATTATTATTTAGTACTGTATTGTATATTATATATATGTTATTTTACTTGCAAAAATATTAAGTAAATAGTCTTTTCAAAAAACTTCAAAATAAGATTAGTACTGAACACAACTGGGTATCAATTAAAACTGCAACACCAGTATCTGTTCACAAGCATTTTATTCAAAGACAAAAGAATTTTAACACCTGACCAAGGCAAGGAACAAATACTGTCTGGTGCGGATACACTTCTGGCTCACTTACCACTGCGCTATTTGACATCCAGAATTGACACTTTCAACAAATATGAATGTCATATGGTTAGTTCTAATCTGATCAACTCAAGTTACAGTAAATATTGACATATTAAAGAGAGAAATCTATTCTCATCATCTTAACAACCTTAAACAAATGTCTCAACATAGAAAGTTCAACAGTCCTAAAGTTAATACTGAAATAATTTAAAGATGCATAAAAACAAAGGTAATTCATGCTTAATAATATCATATTCAAAATTATGAAATGTCCAAGCACTGACCTACTAGAATATGATATTTTTCATGGACATTATTTGATCTTCTTGGATAGCACATAAAACTTATTTTGGCAGACTTGAATGCAATCCTAATAAAGTTACATCAAATCAAAAATCGTTCTCTTATATATACCACCAAGCGATAATGCCTCTTCAAGTTTATACATGAAAGTAAGATTACAGTTAATTCCTGACACCATGCAAATGCAATATTAATAAAGGGGCCTATATACATTTATATACCATCCTATCCAAAATAACTGAACCATTTTAACAGTCTACCAATTCCTAATAATTATTATGAATACTACTAATAACTAATATACCTCCTTATCCAAAATTACTGAACCATTTTAACAGTCTACCAATTCCTAATAATTATTATAAATACTACTAATAACTGTAGAAATAGGATTTAAAGCATTTGACACCTGCTGTTATTTTAAGACGTGCAATCTAATGATCTTATGTGAAACAATTTCATAATATTACCCACTAGTAGATGTAAAAACAATATGTATTATGAAAACCAGTTTCAATTTTCCATTTAAAAACAACAATTTGTATTAAAATATGAAAAAACTTTTCTATTGTCAATGTAAACATTACAATTCGTATTACCTTATGAATAACAATATGATTTACCGTATGAAACAACAATTTGTATTATGAAACACAATTTCTATTTGTGATGTAAAAACAACAATTTGTATTAACTTGAAAAACAATTTGTGTTCTCAATGTAAACACTACAATTTGTATTAATTGATCCGACATTACTTGTAGCCCAAACATTCACATAACAAATTATTTAATATCAACAATCCATCTCCATCATCACAAAAAAGGGGTACCGGTCTATTGCTTTTTAACAAACTTAAAAAATAAATTCTATATATACCTATATCGATCACAAAACAAACACTAGTAATTATTTCAAATTTCTATGATACTCCATATATGCACATCACACAAGAAGAATTTGTAGTACTGTCATATAAACATGTATGATGTTCATCCAATAATTTGCATGAAACAACATACTGGTCTCCATCCAATAACAAAAACTTGAATCCAACAAAATAAACACAACACATGTAACGGTCACTGTAACAATCAGATAAAATGGACAATGGTCATTATCATATTCCTGTTTAATATCATGACCTTCAAGGCAACACCAGTGACCTTCAGTGTGGTGGGTTGGTATGACTTAATAATCCTCTCACAGTGCCAGCTGTCAATCATGAAAATACTGGTCAAATGTCAGTCTGCCCATGTCTCCGCCCAATAAGTTGACCATATCAATAATTATGTCGTTAATATAGATTAATAATAATATTTAGTCTTTATAATAATGTTATGACTCGTGGAAGGGTGTAATTATTGAAACTCTGATAGCTTTAAGTTACTTTATAAACCTGTCAGTTTCATTATACAATGATTAAACAGATTATTTTGTAAATCCTTTTCGCCATTTTAAAAATGAACCAACATTGATTTTAATTTTGAAGCCTAAGTACAGGATGACCCAGTCCCAGTGCTCAATTCAGAAGAAATCGTTGATTTTAGAGAAGAAATGATTTGATTAGTTCTGGTATGTTAAATCAGGCTTACATTAAACATGATTTCTCTATATTAAAATTCTCCAAACCAGTTCTTGATTTATCTAGAGCCGAATGATACCGTAAGATGATTTTCTAATATCTCAGTAGATATTACTAAAATATCTTGTTAATGCAAAAGCAAAAGGAAAAACTTGAGTGTCTGTCTACATGCATACTGCATTAGGTGAGGATATTGAAAAATGAATTAGAATATTCAAATTATTGCAAGATCTGAATGTGTGACCGCTGAACGAGTTATTTTTGTCATCAAATTATATACTGGTGGTACATGTATTTGCAGTTTTCAACCACTGCTTTATTTGCTGTCTAAAATCAAAACCCTTGCCAGATTGTACCTCAAATCCATCAAAATAAATAAACAAACAAAAACATAGAAACAACAATGAAACTTACCGATAGCAAGGACATTAAATCAGCAATCTTAATCTTAACTCTCTTCATGACGTTACACGTCTGCCCACCTATGGACTAATTAAAAATGTTCTCTTGATAATCCTAATCATAGCCACTGTAGGAAGTGAAGTATTGAAAGTCTCGCAGAAATTGTGTAAATGTTTATGCGGCAAATATTTGGGCAACCTGTAGGAAAGTTGAAACTCTTCGTAATGCACTAAGCATACAAAGAAACCAAACAATCTAGGTCACACTCACAACAAAATATTTTTTTTTTCATTTTTTTCTTTTACCTTTAAATTTCTTCTTTCAAATTCAAAGCTTTCTAACTGAAACACTGATGAGATTTTTTGCCTACTTTACATGTACTCCTATAGTCTTTAATCTTGTTCTATTTATGAAAAGTGCTAACATCAACCAAAATCACATGTCTTGTATCTTGGAACGAAATGGGATTTTAATGTCTTGTAAAGCCTTAAACCTTAGGAGAATAAGAAGAACATTTAATAAATGTTTCTTTGGTTATGATGTAAAATACAAAAGGAGAATTCTTTTTGGAAAAAGGCACTACCATGTACATCCATGCTGGTCCCACAGGCTTGAAAAATTCTTCCCATCATTCAAAGTAATTCAAACTCTGGAAAATGTATTATTGTGGGTCCAGTGTCCTAAGCACATAACCACTGTGGTTATTTCTTCTCTAATTTATCTACCTTTGTGTACCGTAATTCAGATAAAATATTTTATTACTTTTTTTGCAGTTCCATTGTAATATTTTGAATTTTTGCATTCCATATTCATTCCTTCATTCATTCAATCTCATTCAAACTTCAGCTCCTGTTAAAAGTCTGGGAATGGTGCAATCAGTTTGAAAAAATGCCACATGAAAGCACGGCACATAATGATTCATTATAAATGACCGACATTCTGAGGCACTTTATGGTAATGCATGCAAATTGTTGATTCACCCAAATATTATTACAAATAAAAACCTGTAGTGTGTCGAAGACCACATTTTAGTACTATAAATTTGATTGGTCAATGGCCATAGTAACAGGAACTATGGCCTCATTAAATATAGAAATTGACTGTCAGTACGGTACCATTCCATTATGGTCAAAGACTCATAGTTGATGACTCACTACATAACCCATCTCAAGTAAGATGTTAATAACAAAAGCTCATTAGCAAAATCCCTGCAGTTCAGTACTCAAATAGGCCATATTTAAACAAACTATCATCTTGTAAAACTACTAAAAAAGGTTCTAAACTTTGTAAAAAAATGTTGCTGTTTTTTGACAGATATTTTTGGAGGGTTCATTAAAAAGGATGGAATTCAACAATAGCATTTCACCCATAGCATACAAAATAAAACATTTATCAGCATTGAACTACCCTATTTCATGGTACATGTAAGATTAAATTAAAGTGAAGTGGCTAGTCACGCTTTTTTTGTGGTTGCACATTTAGAAGGTGAACTAAGTCTCCCCTTTCCCCCTCCCCTGGATTGTCAATAACCAATAACTAAAGTCAATCAATCAACCAAAATATTATTCATTTGGATTGTTTTAAATCAAGAGCATAAACCCATTTAATATCAATTGTAAAATATTGTCATCACCCCCTTTCACATGTCCTGTATCCACATTGCTTGTTTATGCCAAAGAATAAGTGAAACTCCTAATGTAAATTTAATATATGTCCCAAGGTCACCGTCAATGCTTCTGACATTAAGTTTGAAATTAACAGATTTGAGCAAAACAGCATAATAAACTTTTTCTAGAACGTCTGATACACCTTCTCATTTCAGTTCACAAACTTTAGAAATTTTTGTTGTATTCTCAGGAAGCATCTGAACTTTCATTCCTGATAGTTGTTCCACATATGTAATTCTTTGATGAGAACTCTAATACAATATTAGAATGTTCATAAATTCACACCTAATCCAATTCAAAATAAAATCAACACAAATTCCAATGTCACGAAGAACACAAATTAAAATCACAAATGCATTTTCCATCTCAAAAATCGTAAATATTACAATTTGTCTGAAGATTTTGGCAAGTATTCAATCAAGGTAAAACATGAACGTCATGGCTTCAATTCCTACATAAATACAACTGCTACCTTACATATTGTTTATGTTACGGTAATTATTCAATCGTTATGTCTTCACCTGCAGATGAAATTTTACAATACCAGTACTTAGTCTAAAAATAAATTGACAATACCACATGAAATTGGGCATAGGCCGTAATGTTGAGAAAATCATCTTTTCAATTTTATTACTTCACTTTCCCAAAGCTCATACACACTATAGCAAAACATTACAACCATTGAGATATATGGGATTCAGGATTGAATGATTGGTCACAAATATACATGGGTAAGTCATTTCAAATTCAATCTTCTTTGAGAAGACCAAATGCAAAATTATCAAATTAAACCTTTAAATGATTAAAATGATTTCTATAAAATATTTTATATGTATGTTACTGATAAATACAGTTTATTCTATGTGCACTGAGTTAAAGGAATAAAAAACAATGTTTGAAAAAAGCTGAATTTTTATAACCGTGCTGGTTATAACAGTTCTAACATAGAACTTTTATAACCAGCACAATAGTTCTATGTAAGAATTTAAATCTAGATTATTTCATTAAATACTTTGATTTTAAATTCTAACATAGAACTATTATAACTAGCACGGTTATATTTTTACAGCATTCATATCATTATTTCTTTGAGCACATTTTAATTTCAATCATGTTTCATGTTCTATCTCATTTTCAATTCTAGCTTTGAGATTAATTTTAGATGTTTTACATTAATTTGCTTCTTCTCTGATCTTTTTCATAGAGAAAATCTGGAACTATAATTTAAAGGCATCTAAAATTCCAATATAACATTATTTCTTTCTTGTACTACTCCAAGAACAAGTGTCACATGAAGATATGGAATGTCTGCATCCACAAATCAATATTCAGACAAAGGCGATTAATATTTTCACCGTGTCACATCTCCACAAACAGTAAGCTGGCAGTGACGGCAGTGACACGCCACATCAATAAAATAAACACATTACAATCTTTTTATTCCTTTCATTAAAAAAACGATTTTATGACTGAGTTGCGAAAATGTCTGATTTCCCAGTGATAAAATGTTATCCACGATTTATGACAGGAATAAGTCTGACTGGTTTGTTTGATTGAGAGGCCATTGATGTCAGAAAAATGTTGCCAACAATTGTATCATTGATATTATCATGTCACAAATAAAGAAAACCTGATTGTAATCATGTTTTATATATTTTGAATATAAAAAAATCTTATGATCTAATTTAAAATCATTCTTTATATTTCATTTATTATATCTCCAAATTTCAATTAAATATACTCTTTTGAATTTCTATTTTTGAACAAACTTAATTTTGATACAACTTTCCATTAAAATTAATACATACCTTATAACACAATAATACAACAAAAAACAATCAATCATCTTACAATTCACAGATAATGCATTCTTATAATGGCATAAAAGGTTCCATAAAATAATGGAAAATTTCTGCTATAAATCATGTTTCAGAAATGCTGAACAAACTTTTCTAAACTACAGACAAGGCTATGATAAACAAAACACCAGGGAATAGTTTAATTTGTGTAAATTAAACATAATTAAAGACTAAAATAATTTGCTAAACCAACTATAGCATTTAATTAAACTAAGTTACCTGAGCGGGAAATGACTGGTCCCAATGATGTTAGTCAAGAATAGTCTCAACCTTCTGGCTGTTTCATTTACAGAACTAATAAAACTTCATTGAGAAAGATTATATTTTGTTATTTTACATAAAACAAGTATACCGGTAGGTTGTAATTTTAACATGCATTAATTTCTTGCTCAGTATATTGTTTTGAGGAACAAATTTAATTTTTCCCGTTGACATAGGGATACCGGCCTGACGAAAAGTCACAGGTGTATCATGTAGGGGCATCTTTAAGAAAATTTGATGGCTGCATTAACAGCTTTTCCTGTTATTGCAGCACCTGAATACAGCAACTTCAAAGTGGTCCAATATCACCTGAGTAGGTGCCTGACCCAAATTCCATTTTACTATTCAAGCATTTATAATTCACGGAGCAAATTTTTTAAATTTAAAAAGCGTTTAATTTGCCTATTGACATTTTATAACTCTTTTTTACTAGAGTGTTTTCTTGATGTATATTGGCTGATGACACTGTAAAAATGCATCAATCAAATACATATTGAAGTGCGATAGCTGCAATGTCTACTGAATTTGTTTAAACACTTTGTCTACCGAGTACAGACAGGCAACCTCTTCAAGCCAAGAATCTGACAATCTAATTTCAGCTGTACTCAAGAGGCTCTTTCTAATTTGATGGGAAGCAAAGTCAGATTAACAGTTTGTTTGGTCAGTTTATTGGTGATTACTAATCAGCTAGTGACCAACTGTCTTGTATGATAGAAGCTATAGTCTTTATTGTTCAGTTCATTTTACTGAGGAGATGAAATATTTACAAATTCACGCCTTATTAATCCAACATTTATTAAATTTAAATTAAATTAAATTACGCTAAAAACTTTATAACCACCACCGGGGTGTTAAACTTTTGTACAGTATTTTGTTCATTGCAGCAGCCTTTTTTTATACAAAAAACATTTACCGTTACATCATCATGTCAATGGTTCACATATTCCAGAAAGAGAGTACTTTGTAGAAAGTTCCCTAATTCTATCAATTAATGTACATAAGCTATAAGCCATTAATCTTAATCTATTTTAGTTTAAAATGTATCATTTATTCAATGTTCATGGTCTAAAGTGCAGATATTGACAACAAAACATTTATATTTACAATTACTAACACTAATGATATAAATCAAATCTATAAAAAAAACACTAATCGAAAATAATTAATTCCCTTGTTACATGTGTATTATAAATGCATGTGAGCAAATGGTCTATTGTCTCCATCATCCAGTTCATTATCTGTATTGTCTACAATGCAAAGAGAGCCTGAGCTATAGAGTGGACATACTGACCAGTCGATTAAAAAATCAATACTGGAGATAATGAAAGTGTTGGGATGTGAAGAAAAGTCCTTACACTGTCCACGCGTTCACCTCTTGTGTACGTTAATATCAATATATCACCGAACTTGCTCCGACAACATAATGACAAGCTGGACAAATGAAAACACTTGAGACATATTGGATTTGCATTATGAAAATCAATAAGACAGTAGTTATATTATAATGGTGTCTTGTGGGGATTATCAAGACGGATACACGATTACCAACATCTGCATTTGTACAATCTTTGCTTAAGAATAATTCAAGCGTGGATGATTTCAATGTTTGGTTCAAATAAATAAGCAAAGTTTAATCCTTCATCCATCTTCCTTAGCCCAGTCAATGCATAAAAGTAGAATTTAATTAAATCCCATATTTAATGTCTAATTCCTTCCTGAGTACTAATAATATTCATAAGTTAGTCTCTAAGAAATGATAGCACAGCAATTAATTAGGGACAACATCAATTAATTGCAAATATAAACCATATGCACTGGTTGGTATAAAATGGACAGCCTATAAACATGGTTGTATAAAATTTTCACGCTATAGTGATGCACAGCTGGTTGGTGTAGAATGCATACCCTATACACTGGTTGGTATAAAAAGGATACATACGTCACTGGGTGGTATATAATGGGACACTAAACAATGATTAATATAAAATCTTCACCTTATTCAAATCATTAAAAAAATAATGACTGAAAGATGATCTTTAAAAAAAACGGGTTGAGGCAATGTGACCTTGATGGTCATGGATAGAAACGATATCAATAGCTGACCAACATTCCAAGAAAGAAAAAGATGTCACTGTATTAAAGTCCATAGATAGTAATGTGAACTTTAAAAATTAGATGTCCAAAATTTCAGATTGACTGATTTTCAGAATTCTTGAATCAGTGGGTATGTGCATTTTTTTAGACTGCATTTTAATGTATATATATAAAAAATATTGGAAATTTAGGCTTTTTCAATGTATTTGATCAATGGGGCATAACTCTTATCAATATTCCACTTTTCACATTAAACAAAACGTCTGTTAAGAGAATTAGCCTACTGTCGTTTATGTCTGACACGTTAAAGATACATAATGCCAAAACCTTATAATTATGATATGTTTTTCCATGTTATGAACAAGGATATCAGAGTCCTTACTATATTAACCTAAAAATACTACCTTAAAGGTACAAGATGGGGTCAATACTATATTTCAGTCTATTTGAGACAAAAATATGTAAATTTTGATTTCTGTGGGTTATGTGTGCCATGTGAGGCAGGGACATTGGTGTTACTGTTTACTCTTCATTGATGTCCAATACATATGCTCTGGGGGATTTAGTAACTTGGTCATTCAAATACCACAGTCCCTAAAATGAGAGTTGTGGGGCATGCAGACAAAAAGTAAATTACCTCAATATCTCCAGCTTGTCTGAGTAAGTGAGATCCAAGTGTATGTCGCCGTGGAACTTGTCTTCTACCGGGTCCATGACGAATTCTGTTTGGTTTAGCAGGAGTGTCTTCCAAGACACCAGGATCGGAACGGGCAGATGGTGAACGTGGGCATTCTTTGAAACCAACTTGATCATATGGTTGTTCCCTTTCTTCCTCACTCATTGCTTCTGTCAACTGATAATGATACATTTGTCGAACGTCTTCGTAATACTGTGGTTGACTGCTACTACTGCTGCCTTGGTCAGTCCCTCCCAAAGCAGAAGGTGTAGGCGTGCAATTATCTGCCCTTGAGCTGTCTTCCCCACTACCATACGATATGTTTATTTCATATTTACTGTAATCGTAACTTATGACACTATCATTTAAACTGGTGTCAATACTCTCTGATGACGTTTGCAAACTTTCACTTATGCTAGGAGTTGTCTCCCCTTTTGGATCAGAATTTATTTCCTTTAGTTGATATGTGATGGGCGAGTCATTATCAATTTTCTTCTTTGGTGAGGCCACTACTTCATATTGCGGTTCAGGACTTGGTGTAGTCTTTTTAGGAGAGCTAACTGGCATCAAAGTCGCATCTTCAACCTTTTTCACCTCCTCTTCAGGAGATTTCTTCAATTCTGGGATTGCTGAACCTTTTCTCGATTCTGCTGCTGAAAAGAGAAAAATGAACAGAATTTAGTAAATGTCTGTAACTTTCCTTCAAGTATCCTCTTATTCTGATTCTTTTGGTATATAACTGACACTGACAAATATTTCTCTGTTGATCAATTCTGTACCAATACCAGTTCATAGAACCTAAAATATGACAGTAATGAAAGTATTTTGACAAAAGTTTAATATATTTTTTTCAGCCCATATGTGCTTATATTGCTTCATTTGTGATGTACAAGTCACAACTTAGAAACACCTATCCCAATTAATCTTTTAAAAAAAACTACCGGTAATGCTAAAATGTTAAAGTTGAAACCTGTTGCTGTCATGATGTCTGGAAATCTATTGGCTATATATAGGCAGTAAATCTACATATAACACCAGTTAAACATATATATTGTATTGTAGTATAATATTTATCTACATTGGTTAAAGGTAGGCAAATCAATTCAAATTATTTAAAGGGGTACATAATCAGTACTATCTATGAATATATAGCAGTAAAAGTTTATCCCAATAAATGGTATGAGGACGTCATGAACCCTCAGAATTTTCTGTAATCTGGTATTTAAATACTGTGGGCATATTGAGCTCCAGTAGCGAAACTTTCTTACGTTTTGTCACAACTGGATAATCATAGCCTCATCATCACTTATAATAGGTTTCTAATATTCTGAGGATGGGAACGAGACTTCTATAAATATATTATCAACTGAAGATTAATGAGTTACAACAGGGTCAATGCTTTCATTCCTGTGACCCATAAGAATAATCCCTCCTTTCAATTCCAAACCCACATGTCTCTTAAATCCCCCCGCCCCTTAGCCCTTGTTGTTTTTGGTATGCATGCATGACGTTGGGTGCCTCTACTAAAAATGGTATAGCTGCAAGAGTCTGGAATCTGCAAATCAGATTTTTAGCACTGACACTAAAAATCTGAGTCAACAACCGTGATCAAATTTTCACAGAGTTCACTGTCTTCAGCATTAAATAGTACGTCCAACACTTCGTAGGCAGTTAACCGTGACATAACGTCACTGATTTTTTTATTGGACATGTATCATCACAGAAGTCCTCCAAATCGAAAAGCGAAATAAATATAAACAATGCAACAAGAATGAAATGCCACCTATCAAACATGGGAGTTAACTCTATTAAAACACCTGGAAGTAAATACAATTGGTAATCCCAGAATATTCCAGGTGCTGCATTTATATGGAGGGCTCATGCCAATCTGAGAATAATCCGGGTACCGCAGGACAAGGGTTAATCTCTTAGCTTTCCCAAGGGTCCAGATATTTTTAGTCATGCCCCTTTAAACCGTATGACTTACCAATATAGATAAACATATGGCCTATATACATATCTTATAATATGAATGAAGATAATATACAATGTAATCTTCAAGAGATAAAATACCAAATAGACAGGAACACTTTACTTTCTATAATAAAACACTTAAAAATCTATATCATAAAACAATTTAATGATATGGTTTACTTTCTGACACAATGCTTTCACTGTAACACTGATTTGAGGGTCACAGATCTAGACCATACCCCTGTTATGTTAAAATCCATAAGAGGGCTTCATAATAATGCTGTTTCCAATTAAAATGAAGGGTTACCTATTATTCCCTTAGTAGATTGTCTAACATCTTGTATTCCTTGTATGATATATCTTGTTTTTGAATCAAATACAGTAGCAACAAGCCCTCCTACTTATTGTTCTGAAACCAGCTCCACTCATCCCCCAACCCCCCAATCTCTAAATATTGTTGAACCAGTGGAAACACCCAGACCGGGATTGGAGCACCAGAACCAAACTTCCGTCCTTGGTGAAAATACTTTGACCTGAGTTGGAGCTCGCCTGAACTTAACCACTGCATTCAGACCTGTATTTGGGGATAAAACTTCTGCCCTTCTGAAAATGCTACGTAATTCTGAGGGCAGCCATATGTTAGCATTGCTAAACCCCAACTGAACAACTCCAAAAATGGTGAGTGGTGACAGGTGATCTAGAAAAAGTATGAATTCTTTGTTTCATGCACAGCACCAATACTACTTTACATGGACCAGCAGTCTGAACTGTGTTCAGAAGTTGAAGCTAGATGGTAAATGGTACCTTTTGCAAGTTGTTACCAGAAATTAGTGACAGAGAATATAAACAGTCAGAAGTGCATGAAATTTGCTGTTTTTGGATGCAATGGAGTCTTGATCTTCTAGGATAATTTTCCATACCAACATCAAAGCTTTATACCTCTGCCATTTTTAAGGACAAAAGCATTTAAAACACATACTGATTTAAGGTCCTTTAATTTATGGGTTTCATTTAGCAAGAACGTAATGTAATATGAACTTCCCAAATGTTTTACATAAATCTAATAGAATCAATTAAAATATCCACACCTAGCAGGTTTTGATACATGGACCATATGAACTAGCTTTAGTCTATTGAATGATTTGTTTGCAAAGGAAAACTGTACAATAAAACACAACGAACTGTTCTGTTACTGATGAGTAAATCCTACATATATATATACTATATATAGATATGTATTTACTCATATTTACTTCATAATTATGCAAACACCTATTATCAAAAATACATAATGAACAGTTTATTATGAACCTGTAATATATTACAAAGCCTGCAATATATTACAAAGCTACACGAACATTAAATTGCAAGGCAGGAGGGGGAGGTATAGTTTTATAGAGTGTTATCATAAAAGAAATGTCAGATTAAAATAATTTTTTTGTAAAACCAATGCATTCAAGTCTAATAAGTAATAATGCACCCCTCCACCCACCCACAACAAAACAGAATAACATTCAACAAATTGATACACTACCACTGAACTGCTGCTAAAATCTGACCTCTTGTAGGTCATGGCCTTCGATCACTTTTCTACAATACTGAATGAAATATTCTTTAGAGACATAACCATACTGTATTTATTGATCATCTTGTTATTTATTTGATATATTTTACATTGTACTCTAGTCTTACAACCTGTTACAATAATAATTCATATTCATTTTCATATCATCACTTTTTTAATGGCAATTTACATCAAATCAGTATTTTCATGCAAACTGTATAAAGCTCTTATGATCTCCAGCTATCAAAATTCAATTTTTGCCCAGCATCATAAAGGTATTTTTTATGTCTTGTAGGTGCAATAATTCACAGAACTTTTATGGCAGCTGAATACAGAATTTGATACATATAGTGAAGACAAATTACAGTTTTGAAGAGTGAAATTGTGTCTTGTAATCCATTTTATTAAGAATACAGTAATTTAAATCTAAAAGACCATCATCAGTCACGACACACTGTATCAAGTAAGCAGTTTATTACTGTCTACAACTTCCAAGTTGTTTAAAAGATAACACCACTGCACCGTCTCCAAATAGAGATGTAACATTTCTGATAGCTACAACAATAAAACTGAAACTTACCAAAATAAAACTCATATCCAAATATTTATAAGATAGCTATGAATTCAACAAATAGTTATATACCCTACTGGATGCCTGAATAAGTTTCCTTATTGAGGCCTAGAATGTGAATATTTATATCAGAACAATAAAATTGAGACTTACAGAAGGAAAAGTTAAATCCAATTATACTATATACCCATGCCTGCAGCAGACAGACAGTGATATCACCTAACTTAACACTAAGTAGAAGATTCAGTTGATGATGAACTGATGTTAAAATAATTCACCACCTACAACAACTCACTTTCTTGTAACTCATCAGAAACCACTTCACACCATACTGTCTACCTAATAATCTCTATCATTAACTCTTGATATACCAACTTTTCTCAAGTAGACCACTATGCACTGTGACATTAACCAGAATTTGCAGCTAAACTACAATTAACTGAAGATTTATGGACCTTAGTTCTTTACCTGATTGACCGAGAAAGGTACAAATACTCAGTACTTTAATAAATCTTATGCACAATCCATAAAACCCATAACACAAAAGGTGAACTTGAGTTCTCAATGGCAAAACTATCCTAACAATATGATATCCAATATTAAAGTATTATTTGATGTCAATGGAAGAGTGAGTATACTCTGCCTCATGCACAAACCTATACAATCTGACAATGATGTCAAGACTTAACAAACCTACATTTCACTGTACATATATCTTGTTTATCATCCGATAATAAATATTGTTTTTGTCTACTGGGGGGGCACACTCACTAATGTCAAAAACAGGATAAGATATACAAAAAAATTTACATTTACAACATAATTCATTTATAGTATCTCAGTATGATGAATAATATAAGGTTACGATTTAAAAAGACTTCCCTTACGTGATCTGATTCAAAAGGAACTTATCGATTTCATGTTTTAATTTGTTCTGTTGCATGATAGTCTGTGTTCATTCGACCGTTTACATATATAACTGTAGATAAAGCCACTCTCAAAACCTTATACTTAGACTTAAATATAGCAAGATGTTTTCCACTTCTAAAGAATGCAGTGTCTCCAATATTTTAATACAATTGTATAGGAAATTATCATCTTTTGATTATCAGTATCTATATTCATTTAACCATTGAGAAAAATAACTAGTACTAGTAGGACAAAAAGAGAAGGGGGTACCACAGAATTTTTCCAGTGCTCAATTACCAGTGCACCCCCAAAAAGGTGCCTTACAACAAACTATATTATTCAGATTTTGTGATCAGAAAATAGGAAATAAAATTGTTCTTATGTAACTTTTGCTTCATTTTGAAAGATAGAAAATTATGGGGTGTTTTAAGAATTATGCCTACATGTATATAAGGGTGCTATAATCTGTTTAACCCTTACATGCCCACCAAATTTTTCCTAAAACAACTGAGGCGGTCCACAATTTTGATGCAAAGAAATTTGAGTATGTCCGCCATTTTGTTAAAGATAGTCACCAGCCTGCCCGCCAATCGATAATGAGTTATAACATTTTGAATGCCTGTGACTCTTTTATTTATAGAGATACAGTTTTAGAATAATTGAAACTTATCTAGCGTATTGGTTGAACTATACATTGACAATTGTTAATTTTCAAACATGTGAAATGTTTTTAGGAAAAAATGTGTTTTTTCATGAAAACCACCAGATTTTGACGATTTTTATCCCCCTAACAATTTTTTTTCCTGGAAATTTCATGAAATAATGTAAAGAATTTGCAATATTACTTATGTACTACTTTTGCACGAAATTGTCTTACTTATAGCCTACCATAGAAATAGATACTGTATATATTGTCCCTTAGTCTACTTTGGAATGATCGATAAAGATCAATTCAAAGAAAGTAATATCGCAAAGCAGGATGTTTGGCACCCAAGTTTTGTACAGACTCTGGGTCTGTTTTCGGGGCATGTACTTGTTATTTACTCGAATAGTACAAACTGCACCGTAGGACCTTTGTTTATCTGGTGTCTTCTCCATAAAGCGAACAAGTCCAACCATCCTACGCACATTGGCATTGCCATTGTCCTCAGGTTTTGACGATCACTGTAACTCTCATTTCAGCTGTCCAAAATTGGTTCGTAGTTAAAATTCATCGTCATTTGTGTCCAGATCTGAGTCCCCTGAACCGTTATTTATAAACATTTCCCTGATTTCATCTTCAGTTAATGTCTTAGCCACCTGATATCTAAAACGCAGCAAATCGAAAGTAGAACTTCATCACGCGTTAACTCATAAATGTACTGTAGAAACACTAGGTTATTTATAGATCATTGGAAAGCATGTGATCAGACGAAGGTAGTCATAGTGGAGTCAGACTACAATGCGGAACGGCTTTCTTACACGGAACGAAGATCTGAGGCATGTACATCGCTCGCAAAAATGAGAGATTGGGAATACTCGGCCATCTTTCATCTCTCACAAAAATGCGAGATCAGGAATTTTCAGCCATTTTTACCTCTCGCAAAATTGCGAGATTGGGAATTCTCAGTCGCTTTGGGCCTCTCACAAAGTTGTGAGACTGGGCACGTAAGGGTTAATAATTAAAGCCTCAAACGTTCAATATTTATGTCTAGAGTAATGTGCACGTAGGTCCCAGCTGTTGGCTTTAAACCTTAACATCATCTGTTGCTTTATACTATTTTCTATACTTATACATTATTCTTCTAGACATAATTATCCCAGAAACATAATTAATATAACTATTTTAACCGCATGCTGACAGTAACTGTCAATATAGACAAGATATAAATGATTTTTTCAGGGTAAATCCATTGTGGATCTAATTTTGTGCCATTTTATCTCCATGGTCAGGAAGAAAATGTTAAATGAATCAAAGTAACACATCTTTATTACCTCCAGAGGGAGTAGAAAATAAAGTTGTTTATTTAGTTAATAGACTATGGATAAAAATGTCCTCCAAAATATGTAAAATTCGTATATATAGCAGTTTACAGTAAATTGTCGTTCTAATAGTATGCCATGATTGCTTAGGATAAATTTTGGAGCCTGCAGCAAAATATCAAATAAACTATTTATCCAGTTCCATTTAAAATTTGTTCATACAAGATGGTGCAGTTTTCACAAAAAAAATTTAACTTTTTAAAATAAAAATATTTAAGTATGCAATACTTTACATATAGTAAGACAACTTTGACATGATAGACTGTACACTACATGACAAATGCCAGTCTTTATTAACTCGGTTTGTGCAGAAAAATAAGTCAATCAAGGTAGATGTCATGATTATTCAAACTGATCTGATAACTTAATTCCTTTATTATCTCATCATACTTATATTTTGGGATTGATCCAACATCTTGATGACCAGCCTGACTTTTTGGCATTCCAACCGGACATGTCGTTAAATACTGACAAAAAGAAAAATCTACAGGTTTAATGTCTCTTGGCTTTTTTATCCATCAATACGTGTATTTATATATATGTTTTGAATTAATTATAATTTACCTTATCGAAAGCACAGTCTTTCTTTCCAATCTGTTCAGATAAGCACATAAATGTCCTCACTGCATTATTAATGCGTACATTTGTGTATGTTGAAAAATATTTATGAATCATGACGCACTTTGTTATATAATATCTATTGCTAAATACCATAGAACAATGTCAAGATGCACCACAAAATTACAGGAATTCTTCTACAGACATCTATTTCCAAACTCTCTGTGTAACACAGACACATGTATACTACCAAATGTCAGCCATAGACTGGTACTATTACTCACATGGCTGCATTTTTAGTCTTCGCCTTCAACTTGGTCTAATAATCAGCGGTTTTATCACTCCGAACAGCCCTCAGGGGCTACAAGCCCATTTACAAGAGATCTTCCAAAATTAATATCTTTTTGAATAATCATTGTATAAATATCAAACAGATGATAATATTTTGGTCATTTCAACAAGTATTCTGTAGAATTTCATTGATAAAATAATTTGGGGATCATCAACGATCGGCAACTGTTTTTATGATTTTGACTTTTTTTTACTAAATGGTTCTATCAAATATGACTCAGGTTTTCAACTATCTTTGTATATTGTTGAGGAATAGATAAAACTCATTAATTCCAAATAATGTATCAATCTGATCACTGTTGTTTTGATAAATGATGAAAATAGGTTTATGCAATTAAACTTCTGCTTTGGAAGATTATGTTGGTTTTCTGTGTCAATGCTCAACATAGATATAAAATTTGTGTATAACATTGGCTGGTATAAATGAAATACAGTTTTGAACAAAAGACGGAGAATAAATCAACATATAAAACATAGTGAAATCATCAACTATATTTTTGATTCAAACAAGCCAACTTCTGCTTTATCATTCAAAATAATTTCTTTTCTACTAGAACGATATTCTAATTCTTTTTTATCTGTACCAAAATCAACATACTTGATGAAAGTTCAAGCACTCAGAATATTTTAGGAACTGCTAGTTCTGGATGTGTTTGACATTTGACCTAAGGGTTTTATTATAATTTTGGAGATGGATAATGATAAAAATATAATCCCTTCCAGTTGTTCTGTATTTGACATTAAAGGTGGGTGTTATATGGTCTTAATACAGAAGTCACAATCTCATATTCCAAGTGCATGTACTGATATTTAGAACAATATGCGTGGAATTATGGTTTTTATATACAGTCAGAATTGTACCATTTCAATATATAAATAAACTATGCTATAATTATCTTATTATACATTATACAACACACATAATACAGTCTATCGACTAAAGTCTAGCAAAAATTATGTTATTTTACTTAACCCCTTTCTCTAGTACAAAGTCTCAACCATCCTTTACCCTTTCAATGCTGTTTCCCCTATCCATTTCCCTTGCAATGTCTCATCCATCCTTTATCTCCTCTACTTACTCAGTCACTTACATATACCCCATCTCAAATTATGTTGCATATTAACCTCTTCATACTAACTGGTTCACCTACATATACTCATCCCACCCACATTATCTCACCCACCCACATTATGTTGCATATTAACCTCTTCATAATATCTCATCCATCCTTTACCCACTGTCTCACCTATATATAGGCCTACCCTACCCTTCCCCACACACGTTATCTCACATTATGTTGGATATTAACCTCTCCATACTAGTTCATCTACATAATATCTCACCGATTCTATACTTCCTATACTATCTCACCATATCCATTCCAATTCCATCTCACCCATCCTTTACCCTTGCTATACTGTCTCACCTACATATAGCATTCCCACTCCATCTTACCCATCCTTTACCCTTTCCTTACCCTCTTCATACTGTCATCTCAACAACTTTTACATAATTCCTCTCCACACTGCCCTAACTGACCTTTACCTTCTTCATACTATTGCACCAACCTTTATTCTTCCATTCTATCACACTAACCTTTAACCTTGTCATCCTGAGACCTTTGCTTGATTCCATGTCTCATCCAAGCATCTGACCTTGTATCATATCATTAATGTTTGAGGCACTCTACATGTATGTCTACTCTGTTGTAGCATTCATCCATTTCACCTTTACATGCTAGGCATAATATCTGTCATTTATGCAATAAAGACTAAGGTAAGGTCTCCTGCCCAACCACATGAGCTTACTCTGGTTTATGTTTCCTCCCACTGTAACTCCCCATTATTTAACAAACACTATGTATTATATCACATAATGACCTACCTGCTTACTTCTTTAATTACAATTAGAGTAGATAATGACATGAGCAGAAAAACAGTTGTACACAAAATAACCAAGAAACACGATTGTTACACTAAGATCAACTGCTATTTAAAACGAGAGTTGTCTTCCAAAATAGATATAAAAAGATGAACATCAGGGTGAATCACCTCCACTGTCATAGAATATTTTTATTGTTAAACTCTGAAGCCAATTAACATTGATTGGTCAAATGTCTTTAAAATTCACCTACATCAGCAATTTAAAACCTATATGGTCAGTAAAGAGGAAAAAGTTCAAACAAGTTGTTCACTAATTCAGAAAATAACAGAGGTCCCTGATTGATCGTGTGCAATATGATCCTTGTGTTGACATTATTCACATGCCGGTGGTCAGCTTTTGTCAACAGATTTAAGACTGACCACTAGATAAATGTTCAGGACTGACCAGTAAACTAGAATAGTAAAAGCATGGTCAGCATGTGTGGTGTTTAATCTTGAATTGACCGAGGGGTGGACGATGGATTAACTAAGACAAACAAACGGGAGAGAATTCTATCACATGGTTCTTTGTCATCTGCTTTTCTTCTTCAACCACCATTTTTATTTCAATACCTCCTTGGTTAAATCCAATTGTCTAAGTTGATTTCTTGTACGTTTGTCTAATTGTCATAAACAATACATGCAGATTACTTCAAAATTACTTCTAGGTCAAAATACCATGTTGCTGCTTAACCTTTGTTGTGTAAATTCTTACTTACTAGTTTTGGTGATAGACTTATTCCACTTTGCTGAACAAGAATATAATTGTGAATAATTTTTCATGAATTATTGTAATTATTTAAAAGAATTTTTGAAAATTTAAGTAATCAAGATGTGGCTAGAACAATAGTGGTTTCAGCTCAAAATATGAAGCAGTTCCAGAAGTGTCCTGACAAAAGCGACAATTTGATGCAAAATTATGTTACTAACCAGGAAACGAAACCTGACCTGACAACTGGATAATGGTATTTCTTTGAAAATGTATCACAGAGCTTCAGACAGAAATTTGTGGGTAGAATTAACAGATCTCAGAGTGTTTTATGTAGAGTTGGTCAACCAGTTTAATTCATTGAAATAATAAATGAGGTATCATTCCTTCGATATTAATTACTTGTCTGAAAACACTCCCACTTCATGAACAGCCTACATTTGTACGATAAAAATAAGTTGTATGTCCTTAAATACTGAGCAAAATTATACCATGTTATACAAGTAGACAGAGATCAATATATGTTATACATACACACATAAACAATGTAAGTAAATATTACTAATGTTCCTTTAATCTTTAAATAATAACGTTATCACTTTTCTATTCAAATGAATACTTGTCCTGATACTAAGACAACATTATATATATTATCTATAGTCCTATAAATCACAAATCTTCTATTCTTTGAAGAAAATAGCTGTCACAATAATCTAATCCTGCTTGACATAAAATGTTGTATTGTCAACAAAATGTGAGATCCCGAGAACAAATCAGAGATACAGGTTTGTCTATATAAGGGAGAAAACTCCATTAAAGAAAAACCTCCAGATGTATGGCAGACAGTGTAATGTCCATCTTTGCACCGTCCTGCAAGAAAGGAACCTGTCTGCAAGAAAGGAACCTGTTTGTTTAACAGGCCTTGTAAGTTTGGACAAATAATATTTTTTTCTCCAATTATAATGTAAACAAAAATTTTTCTTGAAGCGTGTTAATAATATTTAATCACCAGTATTCCAGCAGCATTTTTGGTCGGGGGATTGGGATGTCACTCCGGTTTCCTCCCACTGCTAAAGAGCCCTACGCGCAATTGCATTATTGAAATAAAATGAAACCATATGTTAGTCCTGAAATGACCTAGTTTGTGTTGAGTGGACGTAAAACCCCATTTCCCTCTCTCTCGCATTTTTGGTCTCGTAATTGGGGAAAATATGATTATTTGTTTAAATTTTCATTTTTGCATAGAATGATGCAGAGACGGATTACCCTATAGGCAGTGTAGGCAGCTGCCTAGGGTCCAGGAAAAAATAGGGCCCATAAGATTTTAGACAACCTTTTTAAAATTTGACATTTTAGATTTTAAGTGAATTCAGATGCGTAAACGTTAAGCAACAATAAATTAAGTTTGTTTTCATTTTATCCAGCAATTGACTGTTGCTGTGCTCCACTGGCCGGCTGACATGGTAATGTTTGACTAAGTTGTTGTGCTTAACATTCCATCAGTATGTCCTCAGAAATTTTGTTTCTCTTTCAGTGGTCTCAATTTTACTATGCTAAACCAGTTTTGCAAAGGGCCTAGCTGGTCGAGCTGCTTAGGGCCCACCAGGGCCTTGATCGATCCGCCCCATGAATGATGCTGAAGTATGTTACGGTTGTGACAAGAATTGTTCATAAAATAAAACAGTACATTTTGCGGTAATACTACTTTAGATGGAGACTGTTGATGAAAATTGCCCTCTAATTCCCATAAACAAATTGCCATGTTTGTCAAAAGGGACCCAAGGGCTTTAAAACAAAAAGCCATTAGATTTAATATCACTTAGGTCACTTTCGACCAGGAAGGTGTCAGTTAAAAAACTCATCTCATGTAGGTCAACAAATTTGAAGATTCTTCCTCACGTCTACATACGAAACTGCTCAGTTGAGCATAAAAGCTTGATTATTTAACTCATCGATGGTATTCCGGATTTTGCATGAGGAAAAAGATCCTATTTAATATCTATCTTGCATTGGGGGGGGGGGGGATGGAGGGGGCAGGGCTCTTTGTGAAATCAGGTTGTGAAGAACATGCTATTAATTATTAGCATATATCTAGGTTTAAAAATAGCATAGAAACCACATAATATTTTTCATTTGAGAAGGGGCAACTCAAGGGTTTGCATGAAATCTAAACCCATACATTCATTGCATTCCCTTAACTTATCCCACATACAGTAGTAGTGTATTTAAACATTTTTCTCTACTTTTCTTATTGTTTCAATTGATACTGCCGTCACCCATATAAGAGCATGCCCAATTTAGTGATAATATCTGATGATAAAAGCTGTCAAAAATTCCTTGTTTGATAACAAATTTTTATTCATAAAATCAAAATATGTACATGGCTTATTTTATTTGGGCTAAGATATTAATAGTATTGAGTGATTCATGTCCTTTTATGACACTTGATGTGTGATGGTTGTTTTTTATATCTCCATATCAAGTTTACCCGGCTTTACCCATTGACCTTTACCCCCACATGTCAAGGTCATACATTGTATTCACAATGTTTCTCATTATTTGATGTAGTAGGAAGGATGAAAGGCTTTGAGTGAGTGAAGGGGAGCCTCAGGGGGAAGATTAGTCCATCCTTACTGAAATCATTATCCCTTCTGTCCATCCGACTATAGGGTCAATACAATAATTATATAGCAGTTGACCATTGGCTTAACACATGTTACAAATACAACATCTCTTGCCATCTCTATTATTTTTAGAGTGTATAGTGCCTATACTGTTCTTTACATCCTGATTGTTCAGTAAATGTTATTTGCATGGACTCCTGCCTAATGCATGACACTAGCTTATAGTCAGCAGCTGCCTACTCAGGCCTTGTTTTGTAAAATTTAAATGAATATAAATACTGAACGTGTTTTGTACTGAAATATAGATATTGAACATTTTTTGTATGGTACTAATATATTTCTATATATATATCAAACATTTTTTGTACTAAATCCCAGCTATTCTTTATAAAGAGAAACAGTCAGTAAAAGGCTATAATTTATCACATTAAGTCAATCAAGTTAGGAAGTACAATCATTCCTTTAATTGAGAATCTTTATACTCAACCCAAATTGGGGGGAGGGGGACCTCCCTAGATCCAGTACTGCCCTCCTCATCAGCAGCCTACTGCGGTCGAGACATATTTTTTTTACTTCCTACTTTAGCTTCGGATTATGGCTATCTCAGCCTCTGTTACCCAAACAATCTATGTATGTCTGTAACCACAAGTTATGCCCAGAATACAAACTTGTCTGCGATCAATTACTGTCTACTTACATAAATTTTGGTTGTAAATATTTGCTTCTATAGCTACAATCAGCTTGATTATTTCTACTAAAAAACTGCACATGTACACTTTTTATCTAATTAATTAAGAGCTTATATTATGGTGTTCAGTCATGTTACAAGACCCCATCTTCTACATTTATCTAATTATATCAAGCTATCAGAATATTATATACTACTCCTGAAATATAACTCAAACATATGAATCTTTTCAAATTTAAGTTTATTTTAATCTTATGGATAATGATGGACAAATAGATAGTGTATACATGTTGAGTTAGTTCCCACAAAGTTTTGACCTGGATGGAAATTTTGTTGAAAATCCCCTGGCTTTTTAATGTATTTTTACGAAATAAGTCCTTTAGCATCAGCAGAGAACTAAAGAACCTGGAGCAAATTTAAGCCTATACTACTTGTCATTTACACGTACATACATAGGATCAAACAAGTGTTACATTAATTACAGACATCCAAACCATTAGGTCACCCTCAAGGGGTTTTCAATGTGCATAACCCTTTGAAAATGTATAACCTTGGGTCCATCTTAAAACCCTGTGTCCATCTGATTAAGGGAATCATTTTAACTTAGTAGGCTATAATCTGACCAGCAGTTGAAAATATGTTTTTCTCTTTTTCAAATATTCTTCCACCTATATTATGGACCTTCTTTTTGACTGACCTTTTTTTCATCGGATAGAATCCAAGCTGGGAGATTTTTCTATTGTACATTTAGGTTTGTTTCCTCAAGCAAATGTTATATAATCAATTGAATATCTAGCATGGATTAAACCTTGAATTAGATACACACTACCAATGGCGGATCAAGAGATTTTTGTAGGAGGGGATACGTCTGGTTCCTGATTATGAGAAATTTGACAGTTGACAATGCATGTGATCATCATCTCCTAATTATGTAGGCATACATTGAGTTTTTATAGAAAGAAATCCAACACATCAATTTGTATTATGATTAATATGATCCCATTGTGTATCAATTTCATTGATTCAAAGCATTAATGATGGTGATATCACATATATCTAAATCATTGTCTTGCTCTTTGAATGCTCATCCCATCCCACCATCTGGTGATCAAGCATATGTAGCTGAGGCAGGAGAGGGGGGAGGGATTTATCAAATTGAATAATTATTGGACCAAAAATTTATTTTGCTATAAATATCACTTATACCAAGAACAGAACTTGGAAATTACGAAAACTACACTACTGTTTCTCTGGATGTTGAAGAGTATAAATGTTTTATGCCCTATAGCCAGAAATTTGTGTTGTTGATACAGTAATAATACAAGATGAAGAGTTAGAATCGTTAGAATTTCTCCACTTGCCTTTCATCATAAAACCACCTTGCTTTAAGCAAATGTAAACAACTTAAAGCCATTAAAGGAGCTTTACCCTTTAGATTTAGCTTGAATTGACAGCATTAATCTATTAATGATGCTTTAAAATCTATATGACTAACCCTTCAGTTTGACAGGTTAAAGGAGCTAAATCACTAATATTTGGCATCTAGAAATGGACAAAAATGTTCGGCAAAGTACGACAGAAGTCTCAATCGAATAGCAATCTCTTTAGACCCTAGCATATGGTTATTCCAGTCTACACCAACAGAATTTATTGTGCATGTTCTTCACAAGGCGTCATTTTTTGACATGACTTGTTAAATATGTCTAGCCTCGTTCTTGAAGTCCCTTGTTACAAATGGTGCTAAAACACATTATGGTACACGAATCATGTACCAATGGTAAAATGTTTAATTTTGTCTTAAATTTTGGACATCTTTAAGCTTACCACTTCCCGGTAAGATCACAACATCAATGCGGATTTAAATTTAAAAGAACTTTGTGTTTTCAATGTCGAAGATGAAATTGAGTTGGAGACTTTAAACATATATGTGACTACAGAACGTATTTAAAAATGTCTGTTAGTCACAACACAATTTGGTTCTTAATGACAAGCTGTCACTTTAAATCACAAATGGCAACCAGGTATTTACTATAAAGCCAGGACTCAAATAGTCAATCAACAATTATTTATTCTGTGGAACATGAAATGGATTTTATCTTTATTAATGGTATAAGGATACTAAAAACATGATGTCTGATCATGTTTCAGGCTTTTCCTTTTTGCAAAAACTAGTGTGAGATGACGCATTTTACATCTAACTCTTAGTTCTGACTCTTAGTTCTGACTTAGCTAGGTTTAAAGTACGAAAATGGCTTAAAAAGGCATTAACACTTTTGATTTGCTAAGTCAGTGCCAGTGGTGTTTAAATTACATGTAATTAGACAGATCAGCCATTCCATTGCTCAGATTCAGACATTTTTAGAATCATTAATCTTTCACATTATATTCCTGGTGAATTTTGGGAAGAATCTGTTATTTTTCAAGCCTGATTCTCACTTGTCAGGCATGATGGCACCTGCGGGACTGACAAGTAATGTGCTGCCTAGTCGTTTGGTCGGGACAAAAACGTGCACACATTATTATGTATGCAAACTCGTTGTTTAAAAACTCCTCCATTCCTTTCCATCATTGGACATCTGGTGCATTGCATCTTTAACTCTAACATTTCAAAATGCATAAATTAATATTCATCAACTTCAAGACTATAAACATGAATACATGTATGCTTATACATTGATTGTTTTCACTATCACACATTCTTCATCAACAAAATATGTCAAATATGTGACATGTCATTGTCTCTATGAAAGATGAATGACAGATTGACATATTGACATGATATTAAATCAAGGCTTGTATAACTTCAATAAGATTCCTATTATAATCTTTAAAAAACAAATAACCAGATACTATGACTTGATTCATATTGTAGGCCTACATGTAGCTATTATAGCAAGATATATGGCGGGGTCCAAAGAAGACCTTTGCAGCACTATTTCAGACACTGCAGTCCTTGCATATATTATTAACACAAAGTTTTGTTAAAAACTTATCAAAGGGGTTTGCATAGGCTTAAACCGTTCCCCAATCCCATTCAGACAACCTGAATAAAACAATTTGGGGGGGGGGGATTGCAAAATGTAGTTTAATGTTGTTATCTGAGAACCATAACACTTTTCTTTGTCAGCCCTAGCAACGTTACCTATGGCAAATGGTCTTTACATCAAAACCTAAATGATAGAGTCCAAAATCATGTTTTGAATCCAGCTTAGTGGTCACATGGAGTCATGATAAGGCCCTATTCTTAATTCAATTGTATACTCAAATTTAATTCAATCCTTAGTTAGCAGTGTGAGTCACAGGGGAAGGCTTTAGAGGCTTTAAGCATCTGATCAGCCAACCATAATTTAACATCTTATTGTGACTCTCTAATATCTTAGAAAAGAACAGTTAACTATATAATACATAAAAATGAAACAATTATTGACAAACAATATGTTAGTTGTCCGAAAGTGACCACAGACTTTGGAAAACATTTCCTTTAAATGGTTAAGTCATAGATGCATCCTGGTTCCTCGCATCCACCAGTGTAAATATCATTACCTTATAATGTTTACAAGGTAATCAAAAAGAAATGATAAAACATTGTCTGAATTAGTAGACCAAACTTTCTTCCATTTGGCTTTGTTTATGTTCAGAGGGTGGTTTATTTATTACAACAATTTAAATATAGAACCCCCGCCTTAATACAACTAGAAACCACCACAGTTGTTATTTATGCAGCTGGTATGATTAGAATCACGTTATTTAGACAATAGCGATGCTGATGATTTACAATAATTCTAACCCTGTGTTCGTCAATCAAGCACAGGCTCCTGATAATGGTGAACTTGGTTCTCATAATCATAAACAAGATCTTTGTGTTTGCTTTTCCAATTCCTGTCATAATAGGTTTGATACATGTACAGTACTTACTTATATACCATATATATTATTCACTGATCAAAAGTTTTACTCATACATCTCAATGATATATATTTATGTATTGCATGATAATTCAAAAAGGCACTAAATCCAAACATAATAAAACACAGTTCATTATCGTTCTGACAATTCCCTGGCCATCTTCTCTCAAAATAGAAGACAATTTAAATAAGTTATATTATAGCTTTCTTCAGAGACAGTTTACCATTTATAGTTATTTGGGGGTATGGATGGTGGAATTTAAAAAATGTGCACTTTAGATCATAAGATATGGCACTGAGTACCTGACCTTGTGGGTATTCGCAATGTGCAGATTAGGATAGCATTCTTCCTTGAGATAAGACTAAATATAAACAAACAATTCCTGTAAATTTAAGAAATATCAAAATCTTTGAAATTCTGACTAGTAACTGGTTTCAAGGAATGGTGGATGAAAATAAAGAGAACATGACAAAATACACCCTTATGAAAATAAACACTAGAAGCATAACAATGTTTTGACAATATGTTAGTTGTTGGGCATTTGACACAAGACTTAAAGGAGAGAGAAATGGGGTTTAACGTCCACTCAACACAAACTAGGTCATTTCGGGACTAACATATGGTTTAATTTTATTTCAATAATTCGCTTGCGCGTAGGGGTCTTTAGCAGTGGGAGGAAACCAGAGTGCCTGGAGGAAACCCACAAGGTTGAGAAGGCGCCGCTATCTCCATGCCACATACGCTAACACCAAGGCTCGAAACCACAGCCGCAAGCGCGTCACTCTAGTCGACTAGGCCACCCCAACCCCCAGACTTAAAGCAGCTAAATTGCTAATATTTGAGACCTAGAAATTGACACAAATGGGTCGCAACGCATATAATAATGTAGTATGAATGTATACATTCAATCGTTTTCGTTTGTACTCTAATTTCAAATCAGTTATGTTCGGCGAAATATGCCAGACGTTTCAATCAAGTGACTATTTCGAGTGTCTGGTTATTCCAGTATACATACACCCTTTGATTTGGTGCAATTGTCTAGCCTTGTTCTCCGAGTCTCTTGCTAGAACTGGGGCTGAAACGCATTATGGATAGTACACGATTCGTGTACCAATCGTAAAATGTTTATTTTGTCTTAAATATTGGATATCAAATGCCAATATTTTCCCAGTAAAATGACAACATCTGTGTTGATTTAAATTGACAAATAATTTGTGTTATGAATGCCAAAGACTTTGGACGATATTGAGTTAGAGACTTAGCTACTTAGTCTCTAACTCAATATCATCCAAAATCTCCAACATTGAAAATGCAAATTTGCCAATTTAAATCAACATTGATGCTGTGATCTTGCTGGAAAAAAGATGGGCTTCTGATATCCAATATTTATGACAAAATAAACATTTTACTATTGGTAAACGAATCGTGTACCATAATGCACTTCTGCCCAATTTTAACAAGAGACTTGAGGGGTGAGGCTTAAACACATTGCACCAAATCAAATGGCGTATTGTATACTAGAATAACCAGACGCTAGAAATTTGCGTTCGATTTAGCACTAGGGACCGGGTATCATTCAGATTTGATGAAAAAAGATAAGAAACTGAGCTTACCATCTAGAATCTAATACACATATTCAGTTAATAGATTGCCATCCAGAAAGTGTTAAATACCATCAAGTTTCATCAAAAACCTCCCAGTTTGTGCTACCATTTAGTTTGACATCATTTGTCTAGTTTATGAAACTAAAGGGTTATAAACTGGATGACCAATATCAAAACTAAGCTAAATGGTCTAAAACTAGATGATGGATGTCAAAACTAAACGGTATTTCTTAAACTAAATGGTAGCACAAACTGGGCGTTTTTTGATGAATCTTATGGTATTTAACACTTTCTGGATGGCAATCTATTAACTGAATACATGTATGTGTATTAGATTCTAGATGGTAAGCTCAGTTTCTTACCTTTTTTCATCAAATCTGAATGATACCCGGGGTCCCTAGTGTAGACTGCTGGCTTATTTCACCGAACATAACTGATTTGAATTTAGAGTAAAAACGGAAACCATTGAATGTAAATCAGTTTATAATACATTCATATTACAGTATTATATGTGTTGCACCCCACTTCTGTCAACTTCTAAGTCCCAAATATTAGCGATTTAGCTCCTTTAACAGAAATGCATGTACACCAAATAGATATCCTAGTTAATGGTGTCTTCGTTGAGAGTTACCGTTAGCTATCATCAATATTACCAGATCACTAGACTTATAAATGGAGAGTCTTTAAGTAAATCGATAAAATTTGTTTATTTTGTTTATTTTAAGTTCTGTCAGTGACGTCATCAACACAAAAACAGTTTAATATAAGTATGTTTGCTTGTTACTGTATCATATTCAGTTACATTTTTTTTTAAAATGATCAACTGTAAATAATAATCTTCTCTGCAATACAATACGGTTTAAACCAATAGGATAAAGAAATAATAGAAATAGGTACACTATCACCTTTAACCAGGATGTGGATTATTCAATATTTTAAACTTTAACCCGCAAAACATTTCAACTTCATTTTATGAATGTATAAAAAATCGAAAACTGCAAGATTACTAATTAAAGTACGAGTTAGGAAAGATTTTCTGTCAAATGAAGTTGTAATATATCAATTTATCGTATTGGTTCAAATGGCGCTATACAAACTAATCATTGATCTCGAGACAGACTTTTATATACATAGAAAACATAGAGTAAAAATAAAATACTTGGAGTAATCAATAATGACTTGGAACCTAACTGCTATCAGCAAACACAATAACTGAAGCAAATAATAATCTTCATCAATTCAATTATATTCAGCTTTTCTGGAGACTGTTAGGTTTCTAAATTGTAAACCACACATGAGTAAATAAAGAGCTATCATTCTGGCTACAATCTAATTAAAATAATGATTATTTTTGCAATGTGTTTGTTCATCAACATTGTGATCCAGCATAATAATTCTTTATTATAACTGTGTTTTCAGAGAAGTATTCTACACTATAAACCATCTATATTCTAAACGCATCAGAATCACTCTACATAGTTGTTTTTTAAATTCCTAAAATTAACTTTAAAATTCATCCCTGCATACCAATACAGGTCACTAAATACATGAAATCGGGAATTAGTCTTCAGAGAAAATATGTTCAATCTAACTGCAGTTAGTAGAAGGTCAAAAAATAGGAAACCTATTCACTTTTGGTATTTTGTCAGATTGATTCAGAATACCAACAAATTTAGCTCATTGATAGGAATGCAACCATCTTTAATTCTCAATTAAATCTCTTAAGTCTCTTCAAATTAAATCTCAATATTCAAAAACATATTAACTATTTATAGAAAAAAACAAAACATCTCTTATAAAAACAAACCTTGTAAAATATTCAACTCTTTGTAAAACATGTTTGTGACCATACAGACAACTCTTTATGACTAATATTGTAAAGGTGATCTTCATATATTGACATTATATATTATTATATAGAATGGATCACTGACTGTAAGTAAAGATTGTATCTATATCTTTATACAGCTTTTGATGTACTTGAGTTACCATCTTATCATCATGACGTTCAAAATGACATTATCCTTTCATATCTTACTTGAAATTGATATTTAAAGTTACAGCATCCAGTTTCATAAAGTTTACCTTTCTTAAAGCGATATTATTAAGTGCCGTAACCTGGTAACATGCTGATAATGCAAAAATCGTTCAATATGGTCTTCTAGCTGGGCTCAAATCTCACATTTACAATGTTGCATAATCATTAATAATGGGCCACCATTTGTATGTATATGTAAAGTATTTTATTGAAATAGACATCTTAACTTTCTATTTCTATTTTCCAAATGCTCATAAAACTATAAGGGTATTTCATGAATTTTCCATGATTAGGAGAAACTGAAGTAATTTTTAATGTGATAGAAATTTAATTACATTCCTTTACTTTGTAAGAGTTATGACGCCTCTTTAATCACATTAAAGGGCCGGTCACACAGGCTTCCGCGAGTTGATCACGAGTGTATCGCGAGGAAGAACTGTCAAACGCGAAGTAAGCGCGGTCACAAGTGAATGACACGTGAATGAAACGTGGTGGACTCGCGAATAACAAGTGCGCACACGCGCGAAAAATTTTACACGCGCACGGAGTCCGATTTTATTTTTGAGCAGCACAAAAATTAGGCGCAACGGCCACCGCGTGTCGCACACGTGGTGTAAACGCTGTACAAACGCGGGCCAAACGCGATAACACGTGGTACACTCGCGGATCACAAGTGGACGACAAGTGGTCACTCGCGGGCAAACGCAAAATTTCTTCGTGTGACTGCGTGTGTAGCACTTGTCATCCACTTGTGATCCGCGTGTCTACAGCGTTCCTACCACCTGTGATAGCGTGTGCTCCACGTGTAAAAGGCTTCCTCAGGGATTGTGTCACGAGTCATCCGCGGGCCATTCGCGTGTTTTCGCGTTGAATCGCGATTGAACCACGACTGATTCGCGTGTCGTCCACGACCCAATCTCGTCTGTACCACTAGTTATTTCTGCTATAAAAAGATCGCGTGTGGGCCATTTTTCATCAGTTGTGATCAAGACGTTGAAGAGGCAACATGGATCCGGCGCATCGTAATGCTTTGGTTATGCTGTTCCAGCAACATCAGAACCAGCTACTTCAGGTTCAGCAAGCCCTGGATGTCAGAAGAAGAGTGAGGAGAAGACAAAGAAGAGTCAGAGCCATATGGGTGCGCCAATGGATCAACCGCAGGCCACAGCTGGGGCTGTATGACAGGCTGATGGTGGAGCTGAGGAACGAGGACCCCCGTGCCTTCAAGAACTTTATGAGAATGCCTCCGGTGGAGTTGCCCTTCTTTGATTTCGGTGCCATGATTTTGATCTTTACTCTACGGAATATTGATCGATACTGATCCAGAACACCGGACGCGGCGGCTTTTATACACGCGGGCGGCAAGCGGAGCACAAGTGATCGGCACGTGATTCACACGCGGAGCACATGTGGAGCACAAGTGATACACACGCGCTGCGTGTGACCCCATTTTCTGACCACAAGCGCTCACACACGGAGGACTCGTGGTGGACACGCGATGCACACGCGCGCGTGTGGTCCACTTGTCATTCGCGTGTCCAGCATGTCTGAGACAAATTGGTTGATTTTCACCGCGTGTAGAAAAAATTTGCAAAATTTATAGCAAAATTACACGTGATCAACTCGCGGAAGCCTGTGTGACCGGCCCATAAAATGATTTTCATGAAAATTGTATACCTACATGGATCTTTAAATTTTTGGTGTGAAATTAATTTCCCATAACCTGGTAACATCAAAAGATATAATGCAAAATTCAATATGGTCTTTTAGCTGGACTCACATCCCACATTTTCCAACAATGTTGTATAATCATTAATGATGGGCCACCATTATGTGTAGAGTAGATGCATTTTTTCTCACCAACTACTTTACTGCAATAGACATCTTAATTTTCAACTTCGAGTCGTAACATTTTCCAAATACTCCTAAAATCCAGAGGCTATTACATGAATTTTTTGTAATTAGGAGAACCTGTGGTAATTTTGAATGTGATATTATAGAAATTTAATTATATTCATTTACTTCGTAAAAGTGATGACACCTCTTTAATCACATCAAAAAGGTTTTCATGACAATGGTATATGGATCTGTAAAAATAATTTATAAAATAGGAGATATCTTATATCATATATAAAAGATGTAATTAGTGGTATCTATTCAAGTGCTTTATATTTCTAGACATCCACCTCACTTCATACAATCTCCATACCTGCGATTTTATCATGAGAAACAAATTACAATTTACATTTTGGTCATATTTCTCAACGTTCTTCTATGACCTCCCTGGCCTACATACAATTTGTAAATGTCTATCTCACTTGTTTTAAAAAAAAGTGTGTGAAAATGCAGTAGAAATATTTTACAATGATTGAATCGGAATCTACAATTAAGTTGCACATTACATTTATTATTAATGAAGTAGAAACTTAATTGATTCATTGTCTTGATCACAGAAAGGTCAAGTTATCACATATCATTATACTTCTTTCCTAGAAAATGTAGCTTTGATGAGCAAAATATATATGAGCAATTATACCATCCAATATGGGCATCAAGTTCTGATTAGTACATACATGTAGAGACATACATTTAGTCGTCAGTCTTCATAAGTTTGAGGTGGGTTGGATGTCCAAATGGTTAGCGTGTGCGCGCTGTATCATAAAGCCTGTCATTGAGTCAACTGGCATGGTTTCAAATCCCTGGTTGTACGTGACAAGTAGCAGTGACGCCTGTCCAACCTCGTGGGTTTTCTCTGGGTGCTCCAGTTTCGACTCACTGCTAAAGACAAGCGAATTATTGAAATAAAATGAATCCAAAGGTTAGTCCCAAAATGACCTCTAGTTTGTCTCAAGTGGACATTAACCCCATTACTCTCTCTCTCATAAGTTTGAATAAAACAGGGGACAATTTGCAATCAAAATTTTGGGTTAAAGTGCCAATCCGGATAACTTTTTAGGGAATAAAACTGCTTAATTTTGTGTTAAAATCCTTTAAAATCCATAACGTAAGGCCCACCTACTAACCCGATATTTGTGATACGCTTGTAAATAACTTAAACCTGACAGTCTTCATCTGGAAATGGAGAACGTTTTAATATACAGTATCTGGATAAAACGAGACTTTTTTCTATAAAAATAATATGCAGATGAAATTTACCTTTTGTTATCAAGTACATTGCATGGGTCATTCACTGTATAGACCTTTCAAGAAACATTAATCGATTATCAAGTCACCCAATGAAAAAATTGTCCCGAAATCTTAAAAGGGTTACGTGTTCGGATAAGCAGTGTTGACGTTCACGTCCAAACGACTCAAAATTTTGAGCTGAAATTTTGAGACAAGGTAAATACACCATGCCATTATATTTTGGTCCACAAATTTCATAAATACTCAGACTTTAATTTTTGAGACTCTGTTCTTATCGGGATTGTCCCTTTAAGGAATTCTTCATAATCCATAAATGCAATAATCGCTGACAAAAACATGACACATGTACGCCTAAAGCCAAATTATAAATATTATTTGATGCTTGATATTAATGAATTTATTTGTGGAAATAAATTCAGAAATAAATAAATATATCATAATATTTCAACTACTTGTTCAGTACATATCCTAAGTGAAACTGCAAAGGTCGAAATTGGTACGACAAATGAAGATCAAGCACACAGATACATAAGACAGTAAGCCATCATGGAAAGACAGTATATATTGTTTGATATAAAGGAGATATTGAGGTGTATATATTATGTTGTTATCAACACTATTGGGTTAGAGGTGTATTGATATGAACAGTAGGATATATATTGTTGAAAGAAAGCACAAGAGTTTATTATTCCTATATAGCTATCATTGTCTATAGACTAAGATATATTGCCTTCTGACTACATACACATCTCTTTTTAATACACAAATGAGAGAAAAATATTTTTAACATCAAGTCAACACTAATAACTACATGTAGATCATTTTGGCACTAAGCTCTATGATGTATTGATTTCGCTTGTGTGTATTGGGAGAAAGCTTAGACACCCTAGAAAAAAGCATGCAACACTTTTCCTTGTCATGTGCAAGGCGCTGTTGACAGATCTTATGATATAAAGTAGATTTGTTATACTCCCTCCCCCACCCCACTAATAAGCAACTTTTAATGGTATATGTAGCTACAATGCCTAAGATGTGAAAAGAAAATGTTAATGTACAGGAGATGTTAAAGACTTTAAATGTGAAATTAAATACCACTACCATCAAATTCTTCACAACTACTCATGAAAGACTGATAAAAGATTTACCTTGACGTAACATTCTGGTTAATGCTGCAAACATTTATCAAAATATCTTTATCCCCTGAGGCTTACTACCATCTTTTCAAAATCAATATATTTCAATTTCCAGACATCCTACATCAAAGAATCCAGACTTGGGAATATCCATGTAGTATGAATATCTAGCCGAAATCATCCCTAGTCTAAATATCCTGTATGAAAATTTATCTATCTTCTTATCCTTAATACAATCCATTAATCACTTATTGTCAAACAAATACACCGATCTAATGCAACATGGCTGACAATATAACATAGGATATCCAATGCAGCAAGTAAAATACATCTAAAATCAATTCAGATGTCCGTTAATTCGTTTATATGTAATCATCATTATCATTGCATCGTTTTCTATTTCATCACCATCTTCGCATTTCGTTATTGTAATGCAACAGAATACATGAGTTAAATTGTATGTAAATGAGACTCAATAAAATCTATTCTGAAACATCAGCATTTCTTCCTTCAATACTGCCATGTTTCTAACTTTCATAAATACATGCCAGTTAAAGCTGATCATTAGCTTATCAACTATTCACAACATTTATTGACCATTTTTCACTAATTTCACTATAATGATTATTGATTCAGCATGCAAGTTACGTTGTGCAATGTAACTTGCTGAATTTATAATTGAAAAACAATCCCATCCTTATATCTGAAGTTCAAATTCACTTCAGTCTCATTTCTCTGCTTAAATAAATGTTTAATATTCAATGAATTATTGATTATATTCAAGAATGGATCATTCCTCTACTTGCATCATAAGTAGTGTCAGGTCCAGTACACAAGGCAGTGTATGCTTATCCATTCCAGAACACTTGATACTTTACATTTTAAAAAACATAATTAATCTTTGAATGGCATTTAGTGAAAGCAATACAGCTTTAATTTATGGAAAACATTCACTAGGTTTATAAACTGCAACATTTCAATGAGGACACTATCACCAGTATCAAGCAATAGGATTTATATAGCACATTCCCCAATGTCAGGGTAGCATCTGCCAGGCTGGCAGTAAAGTCATTTGAATGGGATGTGTAAAACCTAAGACAAAAGAGTGTATTTTTTCGTCTGATTGCGCTGATATTTCAAATCACTCAAAGAAATCGCCTGTGTGACCATTTATGGTGACGACGATTCTGTTCAGCAAACCATTCGCCTGAACAATCGCCTGTATCTAGCAGTTACAGTGTAGATATTTTCGGCCAGATATTGTACAATCTGCTTGTCTGTCAGTGTTCAGTGTATCTGTATATTGTTGAGCGTACTTATTCTATAAGCCAATCAGAGACATCTCACCACTGATATCACATGATATCAAAATGGCTGCCTCCACTGGCGAAGCGTTGAACCTCCTTCACCATAAGTTTTGATTTGCCTTATGAGCTCTTCTATGTACTCTGCGTTTATTAGTAGCAAATAAAGTCACATGATCGATGTAATCAACTGAGAGGGTGACGAACGCTCTCAGGACAATCGCTACGTGTGTCGCTGGCAAATTTCAGTTAGTGCTCAGGCAAAAAAAATTTACTGGTCTGTCCATATCATAAGTAAAAGAACACTTGATTGTTGTTCTGAAACACAGCTACTATGAATCCAAATATTTGTCCAATTTAAGTGATTTCATGTTAAAAAAAGAGTAAGCATAAACTAACTGTCTTATATATCATATGGAGCTCAAATAAATTTGGAAACGTTGCACTAAAATGCAGTCTAGAATTACCAAAAACTCCATGGAATAATTTTCATTTGACTGCTAAATCATCATAATGTTCGCACATCAGGACTGTAAACAATTCAAAAATTCCATCGATCTCATTAAAGAGTTGGATTGGGTACAGAATGATACATTATAATCAAATAATCGATAAATTTTATCTACAATCCTGTTGTTAACGACAGAAGCTTTATTACCCTTTCTGGCTTGATTTTATTTTATCTCTTAATGCCAAGTTCAGTCCAATCAATATTCTTTCATTAAATTCCATAAAAAAATCTTTTATTCACTGGAGACAATAATTCAAGACTGATCACAGTAAAGTAACATGTTTGTACACATCACACATGTTATATTACGTAATACTAAAGGGACAGACTGATGTTCTTATTGCCCTAGTGAAATAACTAGGTTTATAAACATATATCACCTTACTTGCGTATGTTCACATAGACCTAATCCTAAGCACTTTTGACGTCTTCACCAGTTGATTAAAATATAATTTGATGTGATTTTACTGTATGCAAGATCTTAACCATATCTGCACATACATTACTGATAATATAGAGATGTAAAACTTTCAATTTGGTTTAAAGATCGCCCATGCAAGATTCTTCCTTTGAAGTACATGTGGTCCAGTGATTGGATTTTCACTGATGAGTCTAAGGGTATTCTTAATATAATATCAATCAATATTAATTACATTTACTTTCTTTATGAGGGTGACAATAATAATCGATATTAATAACATTTATATTTTTTGTGAGACAATGCCTCATAAATCTGGTTTCCAATCAACCATCAATTGTCTTTCAACATAGACTCAAAACCCTGAATCTTGGTCATAATTTGTCCATTTGAGTCACATGCACAGTGGAATAAAAGATGGAATGACTGGATTGAATAAACCTTCAAGACTTGCATGCAACATAGAAACTCTATTAAGTTAACATCCCATCCAACTTCATTTATGGTCTAACAGTGGCATATTATTTCTGGTTATTAGTCCAAGGCGTGAACAGAATTGAAAAAGATGGAAGTTCATGTAGTTCGTATCATAGTAACGTCTTAGATCAATCACATTAACTGTCAGGTTGATACCAGGTCAAAATAGAAATATCCTGATAGATTTTTGCATGTTTTATATGCAACAAGAATTCCATTGGGGGAAGCAATGTTTAGCATTTACAAATGAGTAAGTTGATATTTTAAAACACAAAACAAATATTTTTGGTACCGTACATATTTCCCTGTGTGTGTGGTGGTTCAAAGAAACGTGATTAAATTACAGGTTTAAATTGTATTTTCAACAGCCCCCGATTCACATAGTATCTTCTGTGAGGAAGGTCACATCTCCAGTATCATTGATGAACTTTCTGAGGGTATATCAGTTTAATGCTTGTTTTGTTCTTATCTAATAGATGTCTACCATAATTATGTGCACATCTTGGCTAATACCTGACATCAAACACAATGTGGGGGGTGGGATGGCCTAGTGGTCTAGAGTGCCGCACTTCGACCTCTAGCTGGCCGGTCACCTCTGGCTTTCGAGACCTGGTGTGAGCGTATGTGACATGGAGATAGGGGCGCCTTCTCAACCTCGTGGGTTTCCTCCCACTGCTAAAGACCCCTACGCGCAAGCAAATTATTGAAATAAAATTGAAAAACCATGTTAGTCCCGAAATGACCTAGTTGGTGTTGAGTGGACGTTAAACCCCATTTCTCTCTCTCTCTCAAACACAATGTAGTAAGTAATTGTAAAACCTTTACAATAAAATCAAATTGATTTGTATATATGGAGTTTAAAGGAGAAACCCTACTTTTAATAGAGATCATGAAAAAAATCTTAAGTACATACATGTTTGCAAGTAAACACCACAATGTGGAGAAATCACCTATTCACCTTTTCTGAAAGTTTCAAAATATTAGGTCATTGGAAATGACCACCATTTATAAGTGTTACACATCTTTTTTAGAATACTTGCCACCAATTTTACATTGAATGACCGGATAAATATCATTTATTAACTTTGCCAAGATGTGCAAATATTCAATTACCTTGATAGAAAACGACAAAACAGCAAATGTATAGTGGAAAGATGTTACCTGTCGCATGCATAAGTCACAGACAGACTTTTCCAGGCCCAAGGTGATTGCTGGATGTTAATATTTCTTTGAAAATATATCACAAAGCTCAAACAGTTGCTTTAACTAGGATAACTATATCTGGGATTTCTCCTATAAAACCATCAAAGATGCATTACTGAGAAGAAATAAAAAACAAGCCTACCTTTGGTTGGAGATGTTGCTTTTGTTTTTGGTAAAAGCTTTGACTGGGTTCTCTCTGAAGACTTGAATAGTTTCTTCTTTTCCTTTTCTGGTTTCTCTTTTTCTTTCTTGACTTTCTTCTTTTCTTTTTCTTCCAGTTTTTGTTTTTGTTTATCTTCCTTTGCTGTTTTTGTTTTTTCAGGTTTTACTTTCGACTTCTCTGCATCTTTGGCTTTATCTGCTTTGCTTCTACTCCGGAATAATTTGGGTCTAGCTGATTCTGACTTTCCTGATGCTTCAGACTTTTGCTTATCTGCTTCTGCTCCATTTTTTAAGACAGGAATTCTTCCTTTACTTTGTGATTTAATCATTTTGTAAAATTCTGTATCGGAATTGATGATAAAATATAATCATAACACAGTATATTGAATATTCACATTTTGTTTTGACAAAACTTGTTATCCTTTTTCGGTTTTTCAATAAAATTACAAATTTTTGTTAGCTTACACAGCTTACATATATCACAAAAATAATATTCCTTGTATGAATACCAGTAAGATTATCTTGAAAAGGAAGTGCAATGTAATTAAATGTTATTACATTCACAAGAATAGAGTAGCAACACTTGTGAATCTATTCCAGGCGTCTTAAAACACAGATTTGTAAATAATAATCCCTGATTGTGTGTTGCAGTGCTTGAAACAATAACAATTACTTATATTTCTTAGAAACTAATAATTTCTTAACCAGATAAATGAACTAATCTTAATATATATACATGAACCTCCACAACTTTAGTAACAAGGATATAAAAATACTATATGCCCTATTAAATTAATTTTGATATGAGATAACAAGTTCGTAACAAAAAAGCATCAATTACTCACTCTATCAAAGGAAAAACTTTGAAGTATGATGTAACAATTACTCAACATATCAGAGTAACAATTTCTTCAACACAACATTTAAATAATTACTTTTGCAAAGAGTTATTCTTGAAATGTACTTGTAGCATAACAACCGTTTATCACCCCAATACAATAACAATACTATCAGTAACAATTCTTAATAACAAATGTAACAATGGTATTCGATGTGACATAAAATAACTATACTGTGCAGTTTTCAGCTGTTGGCAAGGTTTCTTGTTTACAGCAACACATTCAATGGACACATGGATACAATTTACAAAAATTCTAACATCAATATTTATTTAATGTCTTCAATATATCCATTAACTTGAAACAGTTGAAACAACAAAAAGCATGCTTTTATAAATCTTAAACTATAATATGTACATTTAGCATGCGATAGATAATAAATTTATCAGAGTTGTTGTATTGAAATAACAGAATCCAGCTTGTGTAAAACATAGAATCTTCTGTCTTAACACATTTAAAATAAGATTTATTTATCACTGAAATAACAGAATAACACTATTATTTAACTTTATTTAAAGTTAGTATTAAGATTTATTTCTCATTATTTCTTTGAACAACAAAAAATATTGCTTTTTACTGTTTAAAATATCGACAAGCTACTTTTGTTACTCAATACAAAGGAAGAATGTCTGTTATTAAATTATTAAAAACTCAGCTTACATTTACAACTGGTACTGAAACAATTTACCATTGTATTTAAGGTTTTCTATTTTATACAAGATAAGATTTATGCATTGTTTATAAAATATTCAGATTAAAATCGTCTGTTTTTCTTAATATATTATGTGTCTTATCTCCTTTTTAAAAAAAAACAGATGTAAGGTTTCAAAGAACAGCTTTAAAAGGTTAAGATAAACTTTAAAGTTTTCCTTTAAGGAAATAGATTTAAAACTTCTAAAAATATTATTCACAACCTTGTCTGTATTTATTTACATGTATTGTATCACTTAACAACTGATTAGAAAATTTTATTGAATAAAGCCGCTAATTTTGCTATTTTGCACCATTTTCAGCTACTTGGTATTTTTATCTTCCATCAATTAGTTCCTTTTCTCATAATTTCACAACTCATTTAATCATTTGATTTTCTTCTTTTTTCCCAAAGAAAAGACACAAAAATTCAATATTTCTAATCATTTGATTTCACCTTTCGGAAGTTTTGACACATTTATAAATCCAATTCTTCACAACCCTTTAAATCATGTGGTAATCCGGAATTTCCTTTTCACAAAAAGTTAGTCACTCAGAAAATTAAGTAAATATATACATTTTTGATCATAACTCTTTCATATCACAGGCCCCACAGCTAATTCCAGATTTTATGAATATTAATAAAATATGTATATCACAACCAATCTCTATCACAACACACCTCCTGCAAGAAAGCAAAATATAAAATCATTAAGAGAGCAGAGCAGTGTTAAAAACATGGTAATTTGGGGGTTAACATGTGGTTTATCTGTTTCAATATGTTACTGGTTTGAAGGATTACCAGTACCCTGAGAGAGAGAGAGAGAGAGAGAGAGAGAGAGAGAGAGAGAGAGGGGGAGAGAGAGAAATGGGGTTTAACGTCCACTCAACACAAACTAGGTCATTTCGGGACTAACATGGTTTAATTTTATTTCAATAATTCGCTTGCGCGTAGGGGTCTTTAGCAGTTGGAGGAAACCAGAGTTCCCGGAGGAAACCCACGGGGTTGAGAAGGCGCCCCTATCTCCATGCCACGTACGCTCACACCAGGGCTTGAAACCACAGCCGCAAGCCAGAGGTGACCAGCCAGCTAGAGGTCGAAGCCCGGCACTCTAGTCCACAAGCCATCCCAAACCCCCCAGTTGTGCAAGTGATGTAACTCCATTTTAATTTTACGCTTAGGATCGAACCTATGACTTATATACATGTACATCTGTAGATAACAGACCTTACGATATACTGCCCCTCCTTCCCAAATACAATTATGAATAATAATAATATATAGTTAGTAAAATAGATAGCTTTATACATTGCTAGTGCTTTTGTTAGTCATAATTTAGGGCTTGTTTTAAATTTCTCAATTTCAATATTTCATGACCAGTGAATTATTGTAACAAAAGATTGGAATGGGGTTTGCCAACCCTACTTGACAGACAGATGTTGTGTTTAAACAATGGCTTCTTCTGTCTGGCAAGCTTTTGAAACAACATCCCTGTCAATGCAAGTAGCCGAATATGGATATTCTGGTTAAGATTCAAGTACCAAATTCAGACTCTCATAATAAGCTGTAAATGTTCAAATTCTGATGATGTGACCCTGAATGCAATATGATTTCAAGTATTCAGGGATCGAAATGTCTATAATTTAATCTACTGTAATATTCATGTTTCCTTAAGTTTTAAAATGTGCAATAAAACTTCACAAAACATTTACAAGATACTGAATTCCAATTATTTGTTTATAAATTGAACACAATGTACTACTTCTGGGCTAGCCGATATAACAGTCTTGTTCTATAACATATCGTGACATCGTCCTATTCTATACATTGGTACATGTAAGAAATTACCCTGTTATAATACACTTTAACTCACACATTTCCTGACTAGAAAATATAAACAAATTAAAATCTACACATATATAACAGCACCTGCAGAACTTGAATCAAGGCGTTGGAAAAACAAAACTATAACCTGTACAATATGTTCACTGTTTATTAATTGATACCACCTCCTGCCTATTTTTCCCTTGTTGTATTCAGACCTGAATTCATTACAGAAATACTGCATTCCCTTGAGATTCACTAAATTAAAGACAACCTGCTAAAATTGGGTGTTTGGGTGAAAGGTGAACTTTTGTGGTATTATCATTTTTAATATGTATTGGCGCCATTATATTTTGTACACTACATAAACAAAAACAATACACCAAAACTAAATAAAAGGTTTCTTCATATGGGTGAACCGCCACCATCATGAAATTTAAATTGAACACATCGCATAACATTACACAAACAAATCAAAAGATAATACATGTACATTGAAAAAAAATAGAAATGTTTATTTGTGCAGATGAACCACCAATCTGATTAAAATATAGATCTATATTTCGTTTCGTATTACTTTTGATGGCCTCAACTACATGAAGATCTGAGCGTTTATAGTTGGAGGTCACGTCAATTTAAAGGTCATATGAGTGGCTTTGATTAACCAATCAACGTTTCTAGTGGGATACACCCAGTTTCGTGCACCTCATGGAACAGATCGTTTTAATGGTTATTCCCTTACATCATCCAAAATGTGGGTTACATGACAACTCTTCCAGATCTTAGTGTAGTAAAAACCATTAAAACAAAATAGGATCTGTGTATTAATCAGAAATACTTATAACACAAAACAAATAAATATCTTTTAGAACGTACACTCCAAAAGGAAAAAGAAAAGTATGGGACAAAAATTTTTAACACAAACTATATATTATTTATATAGTGGAAACACAAATCTATTACAACAGAGAGCTACATCTATATCAAATTCTCATATCTTGCTCAATTTGATACTCCCTTGAGTTCCAACCCAATTTAAGACAAATGGTTAAAATTGTTGGTTTCGATAAAGAAGGCAATAAATTTATTCTTGTAATATTATATAATTCTATTTTTACTGGATAGAATTGTGAATTGAATATATTGATCCCCAAGAACTGTACCAGCCATTTGAACTTTTTGCAGAATTCAAGGACAGATTTCAATTTCAGTAAAAATATCATACATTATTTAAATTCATATTATCATATTTATTGTTTCTATAAATGTATAATATTTTTTAAAAACAGTTAAAGTGAGAGGACATGTACCTTATCGAGGTTATGCAGACAACTTTTAAATGACTTAGTTATCCAGACACCTTATTTATGACAAACGCAAGCACCTTTATGATCTATATTTAACTAAGTTATCCAGACACCCCATTAATGATAAGATACAAATGCCACCAAATTATTGGAAATAGTTTGAGACTGTTTTCGTTTTTTTAATTTCCCATTCTCTAATAAACTTGGGTTTTTTTTCCCTGTACTGGCCGAGAAAGTTCATCAGGAATTTCTGGCGTTGTTTCCCCATGTCAGTGGTGCAGGATGGAAGGTCCGAAAAAGACAGCTGTCTAGTGGTTCGGATGGAAGGAAAAACCAAGGACTTGTGCATACATAAGTGTGAATGTAAAAGATCTCTTGGCAGTTGGAATTCGATATAAGAGTTGGCCATAATGCTGCTTCCCGGGCAAAATTTCTATCATTTCACTTGGTATGGCATATGCTCGTCTTCATTAGCCCAGTACGTAGTAGCAGAACAGTAGGACATTAAACCCCATATCATTTCATTTCAATCAAATTTTGTAGATTTACAGACAGAAGAAAATTGTTATTTTGACCTGAAGTCATTAATATCTTTGGAATATTTTACTGATTTGTGATAAATGTTTAAAAGCAGAAGTACAAAACAATATTGTTTATTTGATTTATGCCTCATGATTTGACTATTGTATGGAAATGAAGTAAAGGAAGTCACGAAAGAATAACAATATTTATGTTCCTCTGGATGGTAATTTCAATCTGTACTCTCCCAGTAGATCTGCAATAAATGCTCAGTGTTTATTTGATTTATCGCTAGCCTTTTTACAAACTGATTCACCAAATTGAATGAAAGTCATTTCCAACAAAGAATAAATGTTGTACATCTTCAGAAAATTCCAATTATTTCTTGTGATTTATGAGCAGTTATTCTAGTCAAAGACAGAAATCCATATAAGATTTCTTTACCTCTAGCCATAGGCTCATTTGATAATCATTTTCTGGTACATGTACATGTACATACACACAGTCTAGATCTATTAAGCCAATTTTTTAAAAAACAAAACCAGCAGTTGCCAGACAAGATACGCCCACATTTTGCAAGAGATGGATAGAGAACAAGCTAAAAAAAAAACGAATTGTTCGCACAATCAGGGGCCATAATTCAGGAAGTTATAGTCTGAAATGCATGAATATCAAAATGGACTGAGATATTTGGGATATAAAGATTATTTTATCTTTTATCAAATTGTGACTTCTAGAGGGTTCACAGCAATATATTCAAACGATTTTGTAAAATGGATAAAAATTGTAACCTCTAGAGGGACCACATGCTAAAATGTGACTTTTCATACAATCAGGGGCTATAATTCAGGACGTTAAGTTAAAAATATGTGCAACTATCGAAAGGAACCAAGATCTTTGGGTTATAAACATGCATTTCAAGTTTTAACAAAATCAGATGAAAATTGTGACTCTCGAGTGTCCACAAGCTCAAAAAGTGACTTTTCATATAATCAGGGCCAATAATCCATGAAGTTCCGATCCAATACATGCCAATATTGAAAAGAACCCAAACTCTTCGGAGACAAACCTATATTTCAAGTTTCATCAAAACTGTCACCTGCTGAGTGTGCCCACAATCCAACTGTGGATGAACGGACATCCAGATGTACAGTGGCGATGACAATATACGTCCACATGAAAATGTTGGAGTATAAAAAAAAAAAACAAATACATACATGTACCAGGATTCCTTTTGATAATATTACCATGCCAAGTATAATTCTCATTTTCGACTACGTTTATTGGAGGAATTATAAACTTCACAGCCAACTTGCTTTATAAATTATTTAGTACTGACTTCTCTTCTTTATGTGTCTGTGAAGAGAAAAAATCGTTTATTAAATAAATACTGTAACTATATAGAATTTAAAGGAGCATTGGAATCGCAATGATTTGGGTCAAAATAAAGCTGCATAAATATGTGTTTTCTATATTGGTGAAGTTTCAACCTCAATAAATGTACCAATTGGATTAGATTTTTTATTTCGCAAGAGTTTGCAGAATGGTTGTTTATTAAGTGTTCTTTCAATTTGGTTAACCCTTTGAACCCTGACACAACTGCTTCCCAATAATATTCAGATCACCACGTGAATCATTATATGAATCAGTAATTAGCGGATTTAAAACATTAAAAAGATAGGTTGCCAGGCAACGAAACATACGCCCACAGCAGCTAAATCGTCCGGGCAGTCAACAAAGGTTGTCGCATATTTTTACTTATTTTGCTAATGAAACATTTGTAATACACTAAAAACTGATTAAGAGTAACGGCTCATTATGTAATTATCAGAAAATCATTAGAATTTGATTGCTTTTTATAAAGTGTTACCCCACACTAACAATTAGTATATACATGAAACATTTAATATCATGGATTTAGCTGTTCAGTTATCAAAATTCATTGACAATCAAAATACTTGTTCGTTTCAACACCTTAAACTCTGTGTATCAATCATTCTAAAGTCGATCGGATGATAAGTTTAGCCTCTATAGCGTAACAAGAGTTTTTTGAAGTGATCAAGAGAGATAACTCTGGCAATAATTATTTGAAATCTCTGAAAATCAATAGGCTTCTTCGTCTCATGACCCTAAACACTGTGTGTTAATTTAAAGTCGATCGGCCTCTAGAGCTTCCACAGAATTTTTTCGAAGTGATCAAGGGCCATAACTCTTGCAGCAATTATTGAAAATCACTGAAAATCGATAGACGACTTAGTCTCATTACTGTAAACACTATGTATAAATTTGAAGTCAATCGGATATTAACTTTGACCTCTAGAGCATCCACTGTGTATAAATTTAAAGTCAATCGGATGTTAACTTTGGCCTCTAGCTTGTCCGCAGGATTTTTTGAAGTGATCAAGGGGCATAACTCTGGCACTAATTATTGGAAATCGCTGAAAATCAATAGGATTCTTCGTCTCATGACCTTAAACACTGTGTATAAATTTAAAGTAAATCGGATATTAACTTTGGCCTCTAGAGCGTCCACAAGATTTTTTGAAGTGATCAAGGGAGATAACTCTGGTACTAATTATCGGAAATCGCTGAAAATCAATAGGCTTCTTCGTCTCATGACCTTAAACACTGTGTATAAATTTAAAGTCAATTGGAATTAACTTTGGCCTCTAGAGCGTCCACAAGATATTTTCAAGTGTTCAAGGGCCATAACTCTGGCACTAATTATCAGAAATCGCTGAAAATCAATAGGCTTCTTTGTCTCGTGACCTTAAACACTGTGTATAAATTTAAAGTCAATCGGATATTAACTTTGGCCTCTAGATCGTCCACAAGATATTTTGAAGTGATCAAGGGCCATAACTCTGGTAGTTATTATCGGAAATCGCTGAAAATCAATAGGATTCTTCGTCTCATGACCTTTAACACTGTGTATAAATTTAAAGTAAATCGGATATTAACTTTGGCCTCTAGAGCATCCACAAGATTTTTTGAAGTGATCAAGGGCCATAACTCTGGCACTAATTATCGGAAATCGCTGAAAATCAATAGGCTTCTTCGTCTCATGACCTTAAACACTGTGTATAAATTTAAAGTCAATCAGATATTAACTTTTGCCTCTAGAGCGTTCACAAGATATTTTGAAGTGATCAAGGGCCATAACTCTGGTAGTTATTATCGGAAAATGCTGAAAAACAATAGGCTTCTTCGTCTCATGACCTTAAACACTGTGTATAAATCTAAAGTCAATCAGATATTAACTTTAGCCTGTAGAGCGTCCACAATTGCTTGTGGACGCCGGACCGCCGGACGGACGGGGGCGACGACAATATACGACCACATTTCAATGTGGGCGTATGAAAACGAATTGATTATGCATATATATTAATATTGGTTTATGAATACAGTTTTGACTAAAAATGTTCTCAAATGGTGCTATCTCGATTTTATGTGAACAATTAAATCTTAAATCATGATGTTTGAAGGGTTAATGTTTGGCCACTGATTTATGCACTGATGTAGATTATATATACATATATATACACACAGTTTACTCATACATCAAAAGTGTTCTTTTTTAACAAGACATAATATTTTATTTCAGAAATATATACTGTTGATGCAGTTGAGAGATAAGAAATGATACATGTACATTTTAATGAGGCTTTGTTTCTTAAGTTATTTTAAGACATGGGTTAATGGCACGCAAAGTGGCCCAAATCTACATGCACATATTCATAGAAATATAAATGTCAGATCAAGGCTTTTTTTTTTTAACAGATTGATTATAAGTCTTGCTCGTAAAAACCACAGAGCCCCCTTTAATGATCTACAACTTGTATATGATATGGTTGATTTATCTTACACCAGTCCAGCGGCAGCTAATCCTAATTCTCATCAGTTATATATGGAATGTCTTTAGCTCTCTGCTATATAAACACAAACATGATATGTTAGAACTCAAAAATAAATAGAATATACATAGAAGACATATTTCTCCCCATTAAAATACATATTTATCATGCCTAAGGCCTGATGCCATATTCCACAGTGATTGCTGGTATGGTGTCAGATATTAGGTTCCTTTAGGCTATGTTCACAATTAGAAACAGTATGGGAAATAGTGTTGGGAATATTCCATTTCTTCAATTTGAACAGAAAGGTTCGGATTAAGATACTTCGGATCAATTGTTTGATTATTAAATATGAGAAATAATCCAATGAAAATGAAACAGAATTATAGATGGTGTCATGAAACTTATTTATCATGAGAGCTTTGCTACATCTTTAAAGATGGGTTGCCAGGCAATAACACATCATGATCATGAACATAAACACTATGAGTCAGTCGGATGATCATAATAGTGTTGTGTAACAAAACCCAACAACACACAGTTACGCAATGATCTGTTTTATCATATTTGATTACTTAAAGTAAATGTACTTAAGTATTTATCAAATTGTAGTATCAGTATCCAATGACTGAAGTATTTTGACCCTATATGAATATTGTGAGAAACAACATGTACATGTAAGTCTAGGTTACACACAGTTATACGGCTAATTATAAGTAGCAAACTCACTGTAATTTAGACTTTTATGCAGTATTAGTAACTTTGAAATCTTGAATGTAAACTAATTTAAAGGTTTTGATATTATTTGGCTGTCTAATTCATAAATTTTTATATAAATTTCGACCTAGTTTTTGCCTCCCGGACACCAAAACATCAACAAAAAATGCTCCCGATGGGCATACAAGTACATTCGTTATCTGGCAACTCGGGGTTTACAATAACATGCAATATATTTACTGTTACAGCTATAATCCCATCTTTTAAAAACAAGAGTTTCATTGATATTCATTTCATTTTAATTATTCTCCTTGGTATGTGTAGTAAATAAAGCTTAGAATGTCTTACATTATTGACAATCTAGTTTGAACACTGGGCAATAAAAGTGGCAAGCTTGATTTATATCGATATCTTTCTCATTGAAAATTAAAAAAAAAAATGATTAAAGAGCAGGTTTCTCTAGCTGCATTCACAGTGGAAAATAAAACATGCTGTCAGAGGAGTGATCCTTTAAGTTTTGTGCTAGATGTATGTAGTAGTTATTTCCGAGGTGTATCGGTGAAGATCAGGACAGTTTTGGTCGAGGGGCCCAAACGAGGCAGTAGCAGTTAATTAAACATGCTGGAATGGATAAGGTTGCTTAAAGTGCTCCTTCATATATACATATTGTCACACATCCAGTTGTTTCAGAGCCTATCTTCATCAAAACATCTTAAATACATGTAGGTCATGACGAATCTTATCTTATTACTAACTACAAGAATTTTCCAATCTGCAGAAAAAGAACATATACCTTTACCTCAAGAGCAACTGATTAAAACGGTTAAATATATAAGTATAACATAAACACATAGTTTCAGAATATACTAAAGAAACTGTAACGGTGGAAGTTGCATACGATCCTTGTTGACCACATCTATCACTGCTTATTTGTAATAATCCATGTTCCAAATCTTCTTCCCGATTGAAAGCCAAATACATATACATGCATAAAGGTGTGAGGTCATTGTGAACTGTTAAATAAGTCATATACCAGATTTATTTTTTAAAATCTTTAAGTTGACGAGACAGAAGTTTAATATCCTCCCAAGGTGACATTACATGTAAGTAGCATTGAGACTATTTTTATACTGAGTGTCACATAATATAGTCTCTTCAATATAACCATTTTATATGAAATTATTTTGAATTAGGGGCATTAGCAGCGTCTTAACGTGTTTGTTGGGGTGCTAGTGGGTCATACATGTACCTCCCACTTTAGTTGTCAGAAAACATGTCCAATGCCATTTTTCGCTGTAATTAAAGTAGCTCAGTCTCTAACTCAATATCTTCCACAGTCTTACATGCTAAAAACATGAATTATATGTCAATTTAAATCAATATTGATGTTGTGATAATACAGGAAAAGGGTGGGCTTCTGATATCAAATATTTAAGAGAAGATAAAAATTTTACAATTGGTACATGACACGAATCATGTACCCATATGTATTTCAGCGACATTTGTAACAAGGGACTCGAAGAAGGAAGCTAGACACACTCCACATGTCATGTTAAACTGTGACTTCATATTTCTACCTGAAAGCATTGGTGTAGATTGGAATAACCAAACACTAGAAAATGCCACTCGATTGAGACTTATTGCACATTTCGCTGAAAATAACTGATTTGAAATTAGAGAAAAAACGAAAACGATTGAATGTGAATCAGTTATATACATCTATATTACATCATAATATGTGTTGGGACCCATTTGTGTCAATTTCTTAGGTCCTTAATATTAGCGATTTAGTTTCATTTACAGGCCCGGATCCAGGATTTTGTCGAGGGGTGGGGTGGGGGGGCACACACTGGAGCAAAGGGTAATATGTTGCAACCTTGGATTGTTTGGGCGGTGACAATGCGTAAATCATGTTTATATCATCTATTAAAGAGCACAGATATGTGAACTACATGTACAGTAACAAAGCAAACAAAAATGAAAATCAACTATGTCACTGGGGCTGACAGAGGTGGGGGGGGGGGGCATTTAATCTCTTTCAAAAATAATGCCTACTCAACTGTTACCATGGCCACCAGTCAGATTATAAAAAAGTGACCACATATACATAACTGTACAGGTAGGAAACAAAAGTGATAAATCCATAAATTATTCAAAAATAACAACAAGGGTCTGCCTTTTTTTAAGTGAAAATTGAGATAATGTTTTAATTGTAATAACCTTAGCTAATATTAGCTAAGGGGAAATGAAGATATATACTTTTCCATAATAAAGATTCAATAATTCAAATTCAAAAATTAAGAAAAACAAGCCAACAGTGAGGCTGATGTCCCCCACCGAAATCCCAAAATAAATAGATTACACATATTAATTAATCGCACATTTAGTTTTTTCAAACGTATCGAGCAATCAAACTGTACACGAAGTGTCATCCAAAGTGTTTTATAAAGAAAAATGCTAAAACCGACGAGAAAAATGAAAATGTACCCTAGTTAGGGGGACCCTAAAGGCAGACAAAAGGGTCCCCACGCTTGACAATAGGGCCCTCATGTCTGAGTCAATCGTTTCTATACACTGTTACTTTCGAATCCATTACTGAATGAGAATGCAGTCATTGTATTGCCATAAAAATCATCAATCAAGATGAACCTAAGTCATCTTGTCCCAAAGTATCAACCAATCAAATTGCTTATCTCTGCCTACCCTAAGAAGAAAATACTCATCTTAGTACTCCATCAAGGCATTGACCTAATAAGCATATGCACCAATTTTGAACATTTTAACTCAATTCGAAGGAGAGTTATCGTGTTCCAAAGTCTCGGCAAATCAAATTGCTTATCGCTCTGGTTACCCTGAGCATAAAATGCTCATTATCATTCTTAATCAAGGTATTACTGTAATGAAACTACACACCAAGTTTCATCACTCTCACTTACTTCTAAAGTTATCGTGTCCCAAAGCATCAACCAATCAAATTGCTTATCTCTACATACCCTAAGCGGAAAATGCTCATCTTCGAACTCCATCAAGGCATTGACCTAATAAGCATATACACCAAGTTTGAACATTTTAACTCAATTAGAAGGAGAGTTATTGTGTTCCAAAGTCTCGACCAATCAAATTGCGTATCGCTCTGCTTACCCTGAGCAGAAAATGCTCATTATCGAACTTAGTCAAGGTATTGCTGTAATGAAACTATACACCAAATTTCATCACTCTCACTTAATTAGAACTAAAGTTATCGTGTCCCAAAATATCAACCAATCAAATAACTTATCTCTGCTTATCCTAAGCGGAAAATGCTCATCTTCGAACTCCATCAAGGCATTGACTTAATAAGCATATACACCAAGTTTGAACATTTGAACTCAATCAGAAGGAGAGTTATTGTATTCCAAAGTCTCTACCAATCAAATTGCATATCGCTCTGCTTACCCTGAGCAGAAAATGCTCATTATCGAACTTAGTCAAGGTATTACTGTAATGAAACTATACACCAAGTTTCATCACTCTCACTTAATTAGACCTTAAGTTATCGTGTCCCAAAGCATCAACCAATCAAATTGCTTATCTCTGCTTACCCTAAGCGGAAAATGCTCATCTTCGAACTCCATAAAGGAATAAACACATACACCAAGTTTGAACATTCTAGCTCAATTAGGAAGAGAGTTATTGTGTCCCAAAAAGTGTGACGAACAGACGGACAGACAGACCCACTTTAATAGTCCCCCAACTTTCTTCGAAAGGCGGGGGACAAAAAATTATAAACTATAGTAGCTAAAAAGTAATTAATATATGCAAGAATATGTGATTGCATAACAATATGTAGATTGTAGATATGCAAAAAGATAACTTTATATTGATGAACAAACAGGGCAATTACAGTCCCTTTTTGGTCAGTTTTTAATTTTTGCTTTCTATGTAGGTTATCATGGGTTAAAGTAACATGCCACTTGGCAAACAAGTATGTTTTGGAGTAATCAATAAAGTGGGGGACCCTTCATGACTACATCTTACCGTTAATGCCATCCGGTGCGAATGTTCTTAAAGTGTGAATCCATTTGTATTCATTGGCTTTTCTTATGGCATCGTTCTTGGCATTACCTGGGCAAGTCTGAAGAGTTTGAATAAGAACGAAACTTGTAGCTGAGAGAAATCTCCAAGGGCTGTTTGCTTTTTTAGAGATTCTTTACATGTACATATGTTTTGGGTCTATCAACTATTAATGGACTGACTAAATGTTTGTCTATTTGTTACTTTTATATTCTCTCTGATATTCAAGGAATCAAAGAATTCTGCTATCAACTGCTGAAAAGTGTTATTTTACTTTGACATTACATCCGTTCATATGTAACATATGTATGGTTGAGTAATTCCAACCTTTAACATAGTTCTTTACCTAAAGCTGAAGCTTATATAGTTGTAATTATTTTGGAAGAATACAAGTTTTCAGTTTCAATATATTTTTACGGTAAGTCCTCAAATTGCACGCAATCTCAATGTCCCTAGTTAACCAGGTCTACATGTTTTCATAAAGATGTTTGTAGTACTAAATGATCTTCGTCCATCTTTAAATGAGTTTCGTAATACTATTAAGCAAATCAAACAATCAATTCCAAACAGCTCAAAAGTTTGAACAGAAACTTTCTGACAAAGCTACATGCATACATGTATATTTGGTCTAAATCTTCACATTCTTACATTGAGTTTGTATTATAGCGGTACTTAAATGACTTTTTATCAATAAGTACACTATGAAAACTATGATGGTATCTTTGGGAATATGAATGAATGATTGAATGAGTTACTTTTCTGCCCATGAAGACTGCTACTTGCATAATATGACAAACAGTGTTCTATGCGGGTTTTTTTCACGTAAAGTTGTACACAGTATTGGTACAACAGTGTCCTATTGATACTATTCCTTGCCATGCCCACTCCATCCTGAACCACTTACATGGATAAACCATGTCGGAAAAACCTGGGGAACTTTTTCAGCCAACACCAGATCGAACCCCAGACCTTCTGTTTTTTTTACTCACTGAGTCACCATGAGTGATGCATGAGCCACCATGGCCACTTTAAGAATTGAATGATATATGTTGCATGCATCTAAAGGCATATCTTTATGAATACATGATGCAGTCTACATAAACATCTGGCAATAAAATACAAAACGCATCATTTTATGCAGGTATAATTCTGGCATATAAACAAGAATTTTGGCTTTTATAACATATATTATATATCCTTATAAATTTTTGGTTCATTATTAAGAAAAGCCAGAGACAACCATTTAAATAGCTCTTAATAATAATCATTTCATTTGGATTTGCATGAATTTGAGGGAAGTCTTAGCGATTAGTTTCTTACTAAAGTTTGATAACTACAAGATCAAAACAGGTCACTGTTAATTCAAATAAAAGTAAGAAATTCATGCTTTAAATAAATTCAATCTTTCCTTATTTGCATACATTCAATATGCATACGTCATGGTTTCATTAAATTCATATTTTATAGACTGTGATTAATATAACAGCAGCTAGCTTTAAAAGTTATTATGATGGATATGTATTACATGTATTATAAGGTTCTTGATTCACTATCTAACACAGTTAAAATATAGGTTACAGGTGTTGTAAGTGGGCAATAAACACATGTATAAAATTTTTTATACCAATGACTCTATAAACATTTTCAATAACTCATAGTCATTATAATTGTATACCAATGACGTCACAAGCATCAAGTGTCGTATTCCGAACTATAAAGCCCCAAATCTTTAGCTCAACTTGATTGAATACGATACCTAAAAAATGTACCTGTTTGCATGGTCTTAGTGCTATAATTCTAACAGTCTATATAAATAAAGGAGCAAGCAGCGTTGACGTTATTCAGCTTACCTTCAAAAAATTGCAGTTCTCGCAGTGTTAATATCCACTAGCAGTACAAGAAAATCATAGCGTAATACTTTAAAACAACTCTCTATGAACACAACATAAATCCTGAAGACGTTCAAGACAATCTTCATAACACATCTGCCGTTTGACCCGTGACCCGTGAAGATACCCAGCACGCTTAGTTCAGTGAAAATACATGCATTACATTAAGTAACAGTAATTCTCACGTTTACGTGCGTTTCATTCATTAATACATGGTTCTGCATCGTTACTTTCACTTTCTGGAAATTCCAATTAAACAGCATGCTCCATGTTCATGACGCATGCCATGGCATCATAAATTAAGCATCCGTTTCTGATCAAAATTTAACTTCGGACCGCTTTCACAATCACGATCGATTCTCGTCTGTCACACTGGATCATGGGAGTTGTTTCCCTTTAACTACAGATAACATCGACCATTTCCCAAGCAAAATAAAAAAACAGTAATCGCTTGTCGTCCTACATACCTTCACAGGACCTCTCTTACAAATAGATTTATATAGTCTTTGATGCTGATGAATACTGAGGAATTTCGGAAATATTGTCCCAGCACATTTTAATAAGATTTACATCGATAAGTACGTAAATAATTTGATAAATTATAGCTTAAATTTTCGTCGATATTTTCAGCCAAGCAGCAGGAAAATCAATAAGGAATTGTACTGTTCAGTCTGATAGTAGGTCAGTTGGTACTATATAAATTATAGCTGTAGTACTTTCATTTACATATTATAATTATCTAACAATTACATTATGAAAAGGTATTCCCAAAGTGGTTAGTACGAAGTTGGCGCCGTTTATCACATGGGAAATTATGATGCACAGAAACATCATGTTTGTATTTGTTTATTTTTTTAATCTATTAATTATATTCCTGTATGGATAACACTTATGCACAGATATATCATGTGTGTATTTGTTTATTATTTTAATCTATTAATTATATTCCTGTATAAAACTTATGCACAGAAATATCATGTGTGTATTTGTTTATTATTTTAATCTAATAATTATGTTCCTGTATATTTTTTAGCCTATAAAACTGGTTAATTATATATGCATAGAACATCATGCTGTGGTTAACACAAGGGGCTCTGGTGGTGCACTTACGTATAAACGGCAACACTTAATTGCCCAGCCCCATTCCAATTTAACTTTCCTATCGATGGGCTATGCACCAGAGGTTAAACCCAACAATAAATTTTGACAGCAATCCGTTGCGCAATATTTTTGGTTCATATTAAGGATGTATTTTTACCAAAATTTGACTTGCTAGGTTTTTCCAGATTACGGGAGACCTCTATGTACCCCAAAATTGATAGGCTCAGGAGTAGACAACACCCAAAAACACCTATGCCTCACTTGTTTTACTTTGGTGAACTGTCGGAAAATTGTTTAGTTTTTTTTCTGGTTTAGTGGATTTTAAGTACGACTCAAAAATATGTCCTTTTATATACCACCTTTGCTTGACCTGTCGGGACACAATGAACCTACTTCAATAAATATAAATAATAAGATGTTGGCAGGAACTGCAAGTGAGTCAGAAAGAAAGATGTAGAATCTTGCAGTGGTTTAATGTATAGTATCACAATGGGGTGTTTATTTCACTCAGCACAAACCTCGGCATCGGATTTATTAGAGGTAAGAAATCGGAGAAAACCCACGGGGTAAGGCAAACGGCTCTGTATAAGATGGCTATTGTGGTGTGTGGAAGACGTCGCCACATCTACAGTAGAAAACGGAGATCTCTGCATCCCGGCGAAGTTATTTTGGAATATACATTAGAATCCTAGAGATGTCGAGAGCCATATGATTTTTGATAAATATGTATGTCTTTATTCCGGCCTCTAAGCCGAGGTGGCTTGTGGTAGACTACGTCTCTCTATAGGAACGCCGTATTGTAATCTCAACGAACCTTAATCGCGGCCTTTCTTTTAAAGAAGGTACGTGCATGTTACCAGTGGGGGCGCCAGCTGTCGCTGGTTGGAGGATCAAAGCTGAGGCAAAGTCCAAGGTTAAGGGAGCAACGGCATGAGCTTCCACTAGAAGTAGAGGGCCTCCCCAAGAAAATTTGTTAAACAGGCTGGCGGAAATGCAGCCTGGCACAGTATTTCAGGCAATGACCGTTGAGGTAAAGTGTCAAACGAACTGATATACTAACCTCAGGAGCGCAAAAGTAATCAGTCCTTATGGGGGGTATGGGGTGATCTCCCCCAGAAAATTTTGAAAAAAAGACTGTCGGAAATGCTGTCTGACAGTATTCTGTCAGAAACCGATCGTCGAGATAAAGAAATCTGACCACATACCGTCCGTTGCCTGATCACTAGTTTATCCGACCAGAAAACTAAATGTCAAGCGAACGACAGATACCGCCTGTCGCCTAATCACTAGTTTATCCGTCCAGAGAACATTGTCAAACGGGCGGAATGAATGACTCAAAAATAATGAATATTTTCGCCACTATGAACGGACTTGCGAACCTCAACGAAGTCCCCAATAATTTGAAAAGTGGACTGCCGGAAATGCAGCCAGACAGCATATTTGACACTGGTCGTCGATATAAATAGAGCTAGCCAAATACTGTTCTTCACCAACTTATCCGAACAGAGAGGGGTGTCAAACGAACGGATTGAGTGCATCAAATGAATGTATATTCTTGTCGCGTTGAACCTATACCCAAGAACTTTGAGGATCGTAAAAAGCACTTCTCAAGTAGGTTTACAGTAGGATAGTTGATAGACCTTTATTGAGAGCATGACATAGGCATACTCCGGGAGGAGCGCCATTCCAAGTCTTCTGAAACAAACAGCCATAGAAAACGCTTCACTTAGTTTTTCGTATAACAAAATGATCATGTAAACATATATTATTTATTTTGCTTCTTCTTGTGAACAATATTCAAATGGGAACACATCAATGTCAACACATTTGTACACTTATGGAATTTTAATATGTAATCAACGGTACAAAGTCAGAGGGTCAAAACCAAAAGTACGACACAGATTTCAGTAGCGCGTGTGTCCTCCGCGATCTCTTACGCACGCTGTGCAGCGACGTCTCATGGAATTAACAATCTGTGTCGTAATTTTGGTTTTGATCCCTCTGACTTTGTACCGTTGATTTCAGATTAAACATCCATAGGTGTACAAAAGTGATGCGTTTTCTACAGCGCTCAGTAGATTTATTCCCTTTCATACATTTAGGGTTACTTGAAATTATTCCTTTACTTCCCCCATTGTGTCCCTTTGATATAAATTAGCCGTATTAATTATTACTTCTCACCTACGGTCGTTTACTTGTTTCCTTCTTTACTTGTTGACAGTGACAGTTTAACATCATTAAACATAACTAAATCCGCCTGTTTAATGTTTTTTTTTCTTTGGGTCTGAATGTTATCTAGATTATTAATTGGATTATCTAGATTATTAACCGACTCTCGGTGTCATCGCTAGCCTGTGATATTTATTGGATTAGAATCAGCTCTGCTGCCCAACGCTCATTGATGGATTAAAACAAAAATGGATAATCGAGAACTATTTTTTTCCTCGTCAGCTTTCCCCGTTTAATGCTTTTTGAAAACCTGGCCATGTGTTTGAAATCAACTCCGATTAATAAACCCCAATTAAATATCCCAATGAATAAACAAGTTATATCTTGAAAAGTTAATGTTTTATTTTGCTTGTATTTTCGACAGAGTTCAGCAAAACAATGGTGGGTCAGGCAGTAGCTGTGTTACTCGGGTAAACGAATGTTTCTCCATTTTTGTGTCATTCATAATTCGTTAACCAATTTCGCCACTAAATAATATGCCAAAAGCAAAATATATAGCCCCTTTTAATTTTTTTAAGAAAAAATTCCTGGCTATCATAAAGTTATTTGAAAAATATTCGTTCGGCTGTTTAGTTTCCGATAGCGAAAAACCCACAAGCACACAAATAGACTTTCTCATTTAATGAAGTTCTTGACATTGGAAACAACAAATTTCTTTATCTGGCATAAAACAATCGCCATTTTGACGGTAACAGTATAATTTTCGGAAGAACCCGCAGACAGAAAGCCGTTAATGAAAGACCCCAATAGGGACGTTATTTGTGTGCAGTGGGGTGTGTGCTGGATATTGGTTTGTGCCTTGAAGAGTGACAAAAGGTGAATTACATTTGGAAATTATCCGGATAGGGTGGATAATGTAGAAACTATAGAACGCTGAAAAACAATCTATTATTGTATCATTTTCATGAAATCACGTTGTCGTTGATGTGTCCCAAAGAAAGGAATTCCCACCAATTAACATCGGTTCTAGGCCCATTAAGGAAATTAAAGCCTAGAAAATGACAGAATCAATAAAGTATTGTAAATGATCTACACGCCAGATGTATATTTAACAATGTGTGTTAGAGAGAGAATGGAATTAAATGATTTGTATACAATGTCATCCTGTGACAATCCACACACACAACAGGATTCTGACCTTTTATTCGCGTATATATGCATACACCATACCGAACTAGACAACTATATAATAAAAAAGAACAGGAATGCAATGCCTGTTGAAGCCTCGATTTTTCTTGCTCTCGCTTCGGCACGTTTTTGTTACACAATTCGTAATGTCAGGCAATCTAACCTCTGCCAATTCACTCAGATATGATTTTTCTTCTATTTAGCCGTTTTGATTTGCACAAATACTCCCCACAAAACGATATCATAGCCATTTGATTCCGGAATCGACTGCATAGGGATCACCTTCGCGCCCGACGTCCTCGCGTGATCCCTTGTTTGAGAGATCATCACATTCAGGCAAGACGTCGTTGGTGTAGGGAACGTCAACACTGGGATAATCGACGCTGGAGCAATGTGATGTTTTCAGATGAGTCAAGGTTCACTGTTGATTTTTTGGACAGACGTAGGAGGGTGTGGCGTCGTCGAAACGAGAGCTTCCAAGACGTTAGCGTCATCAGACATGATCGATTTGGGGGTGGTTCTGTTATGGTGTGGGGGGGGGGCATCACTGTTGCTGGAAGAACGGCTTTACATGTTGTTGCAGGGCGTGTTACAGGCCAGTACTACCGGGACAACATCTTGGCAGTGCATGTTGTGCCGTTCGCACGACGTCATGGCCGCCGTTTCATCTTCCAGGATGACAACGCAAGATGTCACAGGGCTAGGATCGTTACAGGTTACCTCCAACAACAGAACATCACCACATTACCTTGGCCAGCACTGAGTCCAGACCTCTCCCCCATCGAGCATGTCTGGGACATGCTTGGACAGAGGTTACGTCAACGTCAACAACGTCCTGCCAATGTCCAAGAACTTGCTGCTGCGTTGCAACAGGAATGGGACAATCTGGACCAAAATGACCTTAGACGTCTCATTAGGAGTATGCCACGTCGGATCAATGCTTGTTTGGTAAACAGAGGTGGATTTACCCGTTACTGACTTTGTTGTGATGCTGTGGTAACTTTGCTGTTTGACCCCGGGTATCATTTTACCCTTATAATGGTCAGTCTGTGCGTTACTTAGTCTAACGATCATTTGGAATAAATCGATGAATGTGAACTTCATTTCATTGCGTCATTTGTTTCTTCGTCAGTTTCATTAGGTGACTTTAATAACACTTAAAAATCAAATATTCCCTACTTTTTCTGAATAGTATATATAACCCGTCAAAAATAATAATTGGACTATATTTACAGGTTTGTCGACCTGCTGCCGGACTACTGAGATAATGAAAACTTTATACTATCTAAAGCGTGCCTTCTGGAAATGTGACACCGGTTATTAAACAGTATCATTGATCTTGACTTGCGAGACAATCAAATTTTTCGATAATGAATCATTTCAAAAGATTTCGACAAAAGTTCTGTAATTGAAAATGAACTGAATTTAGGTTTAACGCACTACTTTTTCTGGACCAATTGTCTAATAAAGACCGGCATCCGAACAACTAGAATTTTGCTCAACCGACGATAAAAAACCACGCTGAAACCACGAGGAGAGGAACTTTCTTGTCAGCATCGGTATCATATAATTCGATTATATCATTGGTCTTGACCCAATCAATCGCATTCTGTAGATATTCGAACCAAAGACATTCTTCGCCGATCTAATTTGTATATTTTTTTTATAATCCTAACCATTTTGGTTATCTAGAACCTGCAAATCCATGGTAACCTAAGATAAGATTGCGGCTAAGCTTATAGTAATTTATTGTTGAAACAAATTGTTAAAGGCCATTCATCAACACACACACTAACGATTATTGTTGACCGATATTATAGATGAAGGGTCGTGCGCCAGATTAGATAGTCTTTAATGCATCATGTAAACAGTCCGTACACAATTTTTTTTATATGTTCGCCCCGTTTCCAACATTCCAAGGTAAGGACTGTAAATTATGCGCATTGGTGGATCTACTGTCCGAATCTGTATGTCGTTGACAGATATTGTATCCCTAACATAGGACCCCCCCCCCCCCCAAATGTTCCTATTGCAAGTCCTTGAGGATATTTTTTCACTGGCTCGGATCGACAGGTCACTTCAATAAGTGACTAGTTTGGGATGTCTGAATAAATGTACAAAAGGGCAACTATAATCATTTACATCACGCAGACTATTTGCAAGAAATTACCCGAAAACTTTAAATGGGGTGCTCCCTAATATATCATCGAACTAACAGTATGGAAACGGTGCTTTCCTGTCATTTTTACATATCATATACACAATTCCTGATATTTGGAACAGTGAAGAGATTGTTTATTAGCTTACAGTATTGATTATAAACAGTCAATATTAAAATGACAAACAGTAGCGTTGAATCACGCGACATTTCCAGTAAGTCTTTATGCAGGTTATTATCCCGACAACAAGAAGCAGATTTATCCAAGAGAAACGTTTACTCAATCTGCACCTGTCAATACAGGTAAGTTAATGCATATATCAAATGTATTTTTTTTTTTTCAAATTTTACAAACAATGTACCGAAATTGAAGAGTGATTCTAGATAGATTCGTATCTTGCGCATACATCGCAGATGCACGTGGCTCCGAGATCTCACCATTTTTCTTTGAAAAAATATTTATCTTTTAAACTGATATATTATCGCTTTAATTGAGGGAATTTCATTACAAATTGGTTTCAATTTGTTTAAAGTTTTCTTATGTTACATACATTATTATAGATTGACCCATAAGAGACTTGATTCAATTACATCAATTACATATAAAACAATCTAACGACTTTTTCATGATAAAGATTGATATTTTAAGGACAAGCCCACGTCATTGTTAAATTCAGAATTGATTACAAAAATACTTTTGGGACTAAACGGTAACACTCCACTTGTGTTCCATGTTTTGAAGCGAGAATTTCATATTTTCTCAGAAAGACAAAAACGTAATTATTGCTATGTCTTTTGCTCAATAGGTTGTCAACTCATTATTATAGGTATTATAGGTAGCATACTCGCACTTAAGAATCATTTACATCGAAAATAATAACACTATTACCCCCCCCCCCCTGTTTTTCTATTTCCACCGTGGAATAGTTATTTTCAAAGGTTTGAATTTGAAGTTGAAAATGATATTTTACCAATTTCTCAACTGGCAATGGTGAATTAGGATTATTCTTTAACAAGGTAGGACTGTTTATCTATTTTAAGGCTATATTTTAATACATTTTTAAAATATAACTTTAAAATATGAAATTCTCGCTTTAAAGATAAATTAGATGGTATCTATAAACAGTCCTACCTTGGATATCATCTTTCGAATCTTTAGATCACAGTAAAATATAATTTATTCAAAGCCTCGCAGGGCACAGACATTTCGAGTTTGACCACTCTCTTAATTGTATCACTTTTAGACTTAAAATGACGCCCAGATTGGGAAATTTTGCCTGGGCAGCGGCGCTACGACCTACTCTCATATCGAATTTAAACTGCCAAGAAATCTACATGTATTACCTACACGCCAATTCTCGCTTTAAAGATAAATTAGATGGTATCTATAAACAGTCCTACCTTGGATATCATCTTTCGAATGTTTAGATCACAGTAAAATATAATTCATTCAAAGCCTCACAGGGCACAAACATTTCGAGTTTGACCACCTTCTTAATTGTATCACTTTTAGACTTAAAATGACGCCCAGATTGGTTCTTAAAAACATTTAAATCATCAATAAATGAACTGAATTGGGGTTTAGTGTCTTATTGTTCTGCCCCTAACCTGGGCTAATGAAAACGGGCGTACGCCATAAGTGTGCTATGAGGGAAATTTTGCCTGGGCAGCGGCGCTACGACCTACTCTGATATCGAATTCAAACTGCCAAGAAATCTACATATATTACCTACACGCCAATGCGTACACAGGACCTTGGTTTTTCGTCCCATCCGAACGACTAACAAGCTGTCTTTGTCAGGCCCTCCGGCCTGTATCACTGACAAGGAGAAACCACGCCGGATGAACTTTCTCGGAATGCAGGGATAGTCTCTGTCACCCAGAACCTCCTAGTCTTCAACGTACGGAGGTCGTAGAATATTTTTTTCTGGATGATAGAGACTGATACAGGGCTCGAACACCCGACCCACTTAGCCACCGTAAACCCATACCATCAATAAATATGTCATGTGTTACGATGGATTTAAAAAAAAAAAGAGACACACAACTGCCAATGAAATTTTCATGGAGAAAAAACTATTATTAACAGATAAAGCTTCAAATACGGACAATTTTGCATATTCGTGGAATTTTTAGGGATGCTTTATGATAGTTGTAATACACCAAACTAAAATTTTAGTAAAACAATATTATATCAAAATACAGTGAAGAAGTATCAGAGAGTTGAATGGCAACGGCTTAAAATTTATGTATGCACCATATGCACTTCTTTGTGGCCGCAACTCTTAAAGGAGCTCAACATTTGAAATAAGAAAGCATGAATCAAAATTCAATATTGGTTCCTAATAAATCATCATTGGTTCATTTCAATGAATATTGGGGTTTTACCTTACCATTAAAATGTGGAATACTAATATCCTATATTTAAGACATAATCAATAATTCAAAATCAGTACAAGATTTAATTCATGGCTGATTCACAAACAACAAAATAAGAGAAGTAAAAACAAACAAACAAAAAAACCCAACAAAACCCTAAACAAATCGTAATAGATTTAAAATTGAACATACATGTATATCATTTTATATGCACTCATCTCAAGTTGCAATTCCATATTTTTAAGTCACATTTTTAAAATGTATTAAAATAAAGCCCTAAAATAGATTGTATCTATAAACAGCCCTGCCTTGTTAAAAAAAATAATCCTATTAATCCTATACATGTAATTCACTATTACCGGTTGAGAAATTGGCAAAAATATCATTTTCAACTTCAAATTCAAACGTATGAAGATAGCCATTCCATGGGGGTGAATGGAAAACAAGGGAGGTAATTGTGTTATCATTTCCTGAGTCACCGATTCTAATGTCTGGTAAATAATGCCCAGGATCGTATAATAGTGAGTTTTGACTTTCTTAGAAAATATGAAATTCCCGCTTCAAAACATAATTATTTCTATGTCTTTTGCTCAATAGGTTGTCGTCTCACTTTTATACGACCATAGGCATTATTTCCCACACTTACAAATCATTCACACCGGAAATAATAACACAATTATTTCTCTTGTTTTTCTATTCCCCCCCCCCCCCATGGAATAGCTTTCTCCAAACGTTTGAATTTGAAGTGATTTATGGCAATAGTGAATTACAGGATTAATTGGATCATTCTTTAACAAGAGGAGGGGGGTTGGGATGGCCTAGTGGTCTAGAGTGACGCGCTTCGACCTCTAGCTGGCCGGTCACCTCTGGCTTGCGGCTGTGGTTTCGAGCCCTGGTGTGAGCGTATATGGAGATAGGGGCTTCTTCTCAACCTCGTGGGTTTCCTCCGTACACTCCAGTTTCCTCCCACTGCTAAAGACCCCTACGCGCAAGCGAATTATTGAAATAAAATGAAACCATATGTTAGTCCCAAAATGACTTAGTTTGTGTCGAGTGGACGTTAAACCCCACCTCTCTCTCTCTCTCTCTCTCTCTCTCTCTCTCCTAACAAGAGGATTGTTTATAGATACCATCTTTTTAAGGCTTTATTTTAATACATTTCAAAACTATAACTTAAAAATTAATATGAAATTTTCTCTTTAATATTCGCTCCCCTCCTTTAACCCAGTCATGCTGTTTTGCTATATATTGTAATGATTTAGAGTCGCAGTTTCATGTCAAATTTATGTTAAGAATTACATCTATATTTTCAAGATAGGTCTTCAAACCTGACCCAACTTTGAAGTAATAGCAAAGATGGTCAGTTGGGAGCTTACACCAAAGTCATTACAGACCTATTTCTGTTGTTTGACAAACGTACATATCTGCCAACCGGTCCGTGCTCACTTTACGGAGTTTAATCTTCGCCGATTGTCACCAATGTTTCAGCAATAAAGTCAAAGTACATGTACATACTTCGGTTTCCTTCCAATGCTAAAGACCCCTACGCGCAAGCGAATTATTGAAATAAAATTAAACCATATGTTAGTCCCGAAATGACCTAGTTTGTGTCGCGTGGACGTTAAACCCCATTTCTCTCTCTTACTCTCACATGTACATACGAACGATGGCTTAGTTCCATACTACCCTGACATCTGATAATATGTTAACCATTCATTATAAATACCTAATGACATATTTTCATAAGTAAAAATAATTTGTTAAAAAATGAACATCATCTTCCTTGCAACGAGAAAATGTCATTTCCAGTAATAATGTTAATGTAGCTACAAAGGATGGGCTTGCGGTATGGTTACTGACCATCACTCCGTATATTTTCAAATATTTTATCTCGTTAGCTACATTAAATATATATCTTATTTTCTAATAATCTAATGGATTCAACATCAATAAGATGAACTTGGGAGTATAACTAAATGTAGTAGAATCAATAAGTACTACTCAAACTCTTCCAGATTATTTTTTCTCCAAATATAATAGTTTAATGCCAAATTTATAACAAAACCCTTTCGAGTAAAACCGGGTGATGTTAAACAATGTGAACATCACAGTTTCATGAATTATCAGACAAATGCCTTGAATTTGTAATGCATTTTATCGGATTTTTAAGAATTTCGTGTATGTGAAATAATGATAAAGTCGACTATGGTTTCCTGTCGTTTATCATATAATAACAACATAGGGACGATAATCTACAATAATATAATAATTATCAGGTTGCATACAGGAACATCATATTTGTTTGGTTGTAGCCATAATGGCTGCTCGGCTTGAGACCAGACACTGAAGCTAGTCCTAAATCGACGATTTTAGTCGAGCACACTAAACATTCTTCGACAGTTTTGAGAAGCATTTATTCTGCTTCCATTTAATGGAATTGGATAGGTTTATTTAATATTTGTGTGTGAAATGGCGTATAACCACGCATTACAAAACAACATACTAATATTATTGGACATGGCGCCATTCAGGACAGAGATTTTTCTCAAAGTATGAAGTACTGTAGCTTGATCTTTGGGTGCTACAAATAGCAGCTGTCATTTAGCGGGTAATCATATAATAGTTACTATAAATATGAAAAGATAGTGACTAATTAACTAACCTAATTAATGCACGTGTAACACAAATAAACAACACGTATCTCCAACTCACAGTCGTAAATCACAGCTTGATATGATGTAATTTAATATGTATATTATACTTTTTGAGATACTCTCTTGAATTTACTCATTGCGGCTTAATTGTAAAGACCATTTCTTCAGTTATCACGACATATAATATAGTATACTTTCCAAGATATCTTTTTTTTATTCGTATTTCTTTTATACCTCGTTTTGCATCCCTAATACATGTACATGTATATTTTTTTATCAGTAATTATTTAACCAGTTATTTTTTTCATAATAACGTGCGTTCGGATTAGTTTAATACATGTGATAAAGACATAATCCTCTTTGGAAAAGCTATTAAATTTGTAATATTGTCCTACAGTAGATCAAATTGCAATTGTCGCCATTCATCTCTCGGGGTATTTCTTTTAAAAATATTCTGTTTTCAACTCTGTATAACCCCGAAAGGCAGTGGCTATTTGCCACATGTGGTAATCAATAATTTCAAAATATCCTCACGAATACAGACCGCAATTACCAACCGATGTCATTGAAACTTACAGAATATAATTACATTTATAATATCTCAGAGTAGGCGGCCACTTCCGGTTAGCGGTTTCCGAGATATCGGGTTATCACACATTTCTTGTGGCACGCCTACGGACCACAACTATCAACCGATATCCATGAAACTTACAGGATATAATAACAATAATAATATTTCGGAGTAACCATAATTTCGACCACTTCCGGTTAGCAGTTTCCGAGATATCAGGTTATCACACATTTCATGTGGCACGACTACAGACCACAAATGTTATTATATTCTGTGAGTTTCGTGGATAATTGCTGTGCGGAGACGTACAAGTGGCAAATGGCCCCCTAATTGTCTTAGCACATGTAGCAAATAGCCCCAGTCTTTCAGAAATGCCAGTGTTCACGTAACTTGACAAAGCAGCGATGAAATAAAATGAAATCTGGTTTAACGTTCTACTGTTCTGATCCAACTGGGCGAATGAGAGAGAGAGAGAGAAGTGGGCTTTAACGTCCACTCGACACAAACTAGGCCATTTTGGGACTAACATATGGTTTCATTTTATTTCAATAATTCTTTGGCAGTTGTAGGAAACCGGGGTGCCCGGAGGAAACCCACGAGGTTGAGAAGGCGCCCCTATCTCCATGCCACTTACGCTCACACCCGTACTCGAAACCACCGCCGCAAGCCAGAGGTGACCGGCCAGCTAGAGGTCGAAGCGCGGCACTCTAGACCACTACCCCCCCCCCCCCACACACACACACACACACGCTCACACTGAGCGAATGAAGACGCGCAAAGAGTATGCCGTGAGAGAAATACATTTTGCTAAGACAGCGGCACTACGTCCTACTCTTACGAGTATATCGAAATTCCAACTGTCATGGGATCGTTAGCGTGCAAGCCAGGGATCTTTCCGGTCCAATGTAGGGATCGAACACGGAACCACCTAATGAGCCAACCTCTTACTCACTGAGTCAAAAGCAAGGGTAACGACGTATAAATTGTATTCAGAATTTAGAAGTGAATATCTTTACATGACCGTAAGGATCAACTCGAAAGGAAGACGATTTATAATTAATTGCTCTATTTTTTCTAGGAAAGATGCAGTTTATCCTGATCATTTTAATAGGTCTATCATCTTCGTTAGCCGGGGGTGACAAATATGAAGCCAATATTGTCTTTTTCGCAAGAAAAAATGTTTCCAGTGGCTTTACCAAAGAGAGATCGGGGCCGGCAGTGGACATAGCGATGGATAAAGTGAAGGCGTTGTATAACGACACGGTAAATTTCAACTTCATATATGTGGATTTCCATGAGTGCACTCCGGTATATATTGGTGTTTACGCTTCAAGACTTGTCTACTCCACAAATGTTTCTGTTTTCATTGGTCCAGGTAAGTGTCAATTATCTTTTAAATAGAAACACGGCCTGTGTATTATTCTACCAACATGTCATTTCACTCCATTTTATTTCGGGGCTGTTTACTCTACTTCAAGATAAATTAGAAGTGGGGAGGGATTTTCAAGATCATGAAAGTCTTGATCGATAAAATAACACAATTATTTATTCAGAGGTAGTGCCTTTACATGTATCATAAAAAGAACTGAAACCTGGGCTAATGAAGACGGGCATGTCGAATATCAAATTCCAACTGACAAAGGATCTTTTACGTGCACGCTAATGTGTTCCGAACTAGACAGCTGTCCTTATCAGGCCCTCCGTCTTGCATCATTGACAAGGGGAAACCACTCGGGAAAATCTGGATGAACTTTCTCCGCCAATGCAGGGATCGAACATCCGACCTCAGGCTAGCGAGCCAGCGATCATTAAAAGATATCAAAGACCTATTAAAATGTAATATCGCGTAAAAAATGTCGTATTATCGTGACGTCAGGTTGTCGTGGTGTCGGCTATTTACCTTACAATATGATTATGTACACTGATCCTGGATGAACTTTCTCGGCCACCTGGCCAACGCCTTACTCACTTAACCACTGTGGCTCCCAGAGCAGGACATTTGGACATTAAACTCTATTTCATTCATTTTCCTACCCCTATGCGCCAATCGGACATACACCTGAGGCACAATATTTAATATATATTTATAAAATTATTGAAATAATTTCATCTACTTTAGTTGTAGACAACTGGGATGGGGTAGTTGATATCAAGATTATAGATTGCTTAAATTCTCCGATAACAACTGAGTTTACAGAAAAAAAAAATACGAACTGTATTCAAAAACATTTTACGCTAATAATATAGTTACTAAAACTAATACACTGGATATATAAGAGACCTCCTCGTATAAGCGTTTAAAGCTTGAATGTCGTTGGTATATAAGTCTTAGTAATTAAAGATAATTTTACATTCATTAACGCAGCATTAGGTAAGGTTAGATACAGAGCTGTCAGTTCTCGATATAATAGTTAAAATAGATAAAAAAGAGAATATGTTGAGCTTAGATAGATTTTTGTGGGTACGCATCGTTACATGGATTATCTCTATCTGTAAATTGCATTCGAGGCGTAAACAAAGACTCTGAGATATTGATAAAAATAAACTCTTATAAATCTTATCGTACTTTTCAGAACATTTTTGCTTAGCAGTATATTGTATTTTCTTTCAGCTTGCAACGAAGCTCTTGAACCGTTGAGTTACATGGCACTAACGTGGAACATACCAATTGTAACCCCACTTGGTAATTCGGGGATATTTGTGGATGATTTATTTAGTGTAGTGACGAGATTATCTGCCTGGACTCTGATTCATTTCGCTACTTTTACACGCGCCATCTTCACACACTATGGGTGGACATATTTTAGTTTGATACACGACACTGGTGGAGGATTTGCCACAACTCTAGGCAGTACCCTTTCCAGTATGTTCCAGTCGTCTGAATACAGTTCTTTGTACTTTTGGGCCAATATTCCTATCCAACCAACTGATATGTCTGATAATGAAGTCGTTGATATATTACAGAGAGCCAGCAGAAATTCAAGAGGTATTGGATATTATAAAAAACGGTAAAGGGAATAGTGGGCAGTAGGGGGTTTGGGGTCAGGTCGGTACCTCCGCTATCGACTTTTCTGTACGATTTATATGTGCCTCCCACTTACGCGTTTCCGCGCGCGATCTTTTGTTTTTCAATGTGCAAAGAATGATCTCTGAAAAGTTCGGAGAAATACGCGTAAATGACGTCATAACTGACGATTTCTATAAAAACATATGGAATCCTATAGCGACCATTTTTTAATCTTGACGTCTAGCAACAAGAAGCCGAGAGGACAGGTCGAGAATGCGAGAACACGCCCGGCCGAAATTGTCCTCGACTTCTCGTTAACTCGTCTTTTCGACTTTTCCTTTTCTCGCCTTTGAAAATCCTCGCGTCGTTGGGTTCTACGAGAAATCCTCAAGTATGACCTAATTTATGTGCGAGTCTCCTCACTTTTCGGCGATTTTCATTACTGACAAATGGGGATATTTAAATGATCTGTTTCTCCCATATTTTGGTCAGATCTTATGTTATTCAGCGACATTTCACTTGATTTAATTTTTGTTTATTTTTTGCAATGTCTATTGTCCGCAGGTTTATCTTGTAGATTTTTCTTTTGTGTGTAGTACGGTCCTCCTGCACTAACTTACACATATCGACATAGTCTCGAACACACAGAACCTCTTGGACAATGGAACTTTTAAACTAAAGTCAAAGAAAAGTTACGCCTCTTCGAGAAAAAAATACCATACCTCATCTGGCCACATATTCCCCCATTGACTTTAATGTTAATTTTGTCTCTTAGACCGACTCTTACTTTTCCCCAAATTTCCAAATTTCCATGAAGAAGGTGAGATACACAGACTGGAGAAACAAATAAACATGAATTTTTCGGCCCTTTTTTTTAACCGTCAACCTCAAAATCATGAATATCCATCAAAACCTGCCAGAAAATTATTTTCAAACCATTTTCTTCGATTCTACACCAAAAAGTCAACAAAAATCGCCATGCAAAAAGAGCAAAAAGGGAAAGGGAGAAAAAGACTAAAAATAACTTTCGCCCTACATTCGTGACATCGTAGTGGGTGTAGAAATATTTGATGAGATTACGGCATAGGGCGTAGGAATATTTGGTTATCTGTGACCATCTATTCTACTCGTGCCCTTAGTGGTCGGTCGTACAAAAATCGCTGGCGAAATCAGGTGAAAAAGTATGCTCCTCTGCCCTTAGAATTACGCAAATAATTATATTTTATTTCAAACACACTTGAGACTATTTTCATATTTTCATACTTCACTTTTAAAGGCACCTAATAAAACAAATAAATGAAATATTTATAAAATAAACAGCTAATCCGTTTGTGGTAAAGAGTCGATGTGTGACCCACTACACTACCGAATAAACAACCAATACAAATCCATACAATATCAAATCCACCACCCAAAACATTAATACTAATTTATATTATCTTAAATCAAAAATATAAACTCACTAATTCGAAACTAATAAAGACACTGACGACGACATTCATTACCAACATCAACAGAATCATAAGATAAGCGTTCGACAATAAAAATGGCTCGACACGGAATTTCAAAAAACAATCCCTGCTAGCGAAAATGCGCACAGGCGTACGTTATAACCTTTATGGAACGAAATAAATAATGTTGCCACATTGTTTTGAGCATGTGGACCAATCAGTAATTGATAGCGACGCCTTTGGTCATATATATTTTTTTATTAAAGAGATCCATTAATGATAAATGCATTATTATCAATGTTACTACGAGCCCTTTGTCTATGTTTAAAACAGCTTTTACCTGTCAATGTGAAGCTGTAAGTAATGTATTGTAATGCCCCGGGACAAATCTTTTTCTACTAAAGAGATCCATTAGCTAGCGATACCAATTACTTCCTATTCTTCAACGTGACAAATGTAATAACTTATTGTCTTTGGTAATTGTCCATTGACTTCATATGCCTAAATATCGTTGTCAATTAGCCGCTAAGATGCTTCACACCAGTTAATGAAAGCTAAACATTATCCTCTCTCTATGAAACGTACCTGATGTTGTAAATTGTCGTTTGGCACGGTATGAGAATATCGCACACAGTTCAGGTTTACGGAAAGTCCATTTTCAATTTAGGGCTTGATCTCGCTTTAACTCCATACAATATGACGTTGCTGCTTTAGGAACATTGTGAATGTTATATTTTGACGCTTACTCTGTCATCTTTATCAAATAAAACATATAATTAATAAAACTAATAAAACTAAGATGTGCGTTTTAAAATCTGATTAAAACACAGATCCTATTTCGTTTCTTTCTTTATAGTTCAAAATTTCGTTTTACTTCTTTACTACACTAGGATCTGAAAATGTTTTTTATATCTTTATCGGTATATACGACGCAGGAAGCACATATGGTGTGACGCGTCGGGGGTGAGTGGCGTCTACTAGTTGCGGCCCCAGAGGGCTGTTTCGAAGCTCTACACTGTTTGTACGCATGCCACACTCTCTTCTAGGCTGTTCCAGTCTCACACTGCCTTAATGAAAAAAGAGTTTTCAAATTGTTTTGTGTTGGAGTCTTTTATTTCAAAACAATCTGGATGATTCACACTGAATTTATCGACGATATTGGTAGATTGAGTGTCACTGAATTTTTGTTGTTTGATGCGTCTCTTGTTTTTTTATGGGTGCCAAATATGTTGAATTGTCTATTGCCGGCACCATACCCCAGATAATTTTGAAGAAGAACACTAACCTTGAGTGACGTCATCGGTTTTGCAGCGTGTCAAGGTTGAGTTCCTGTAGCATATCTTGGACGCAAACATCGTTCCTGGATCTATATTCTTTCATTATAAATCCTGATGTGTGTCGCTGTACCTATTCCAGGGACTTAGTGTCCTTTACTAAATAAGGGTCCCAAATAGCAGCTCCTTATTCAAGAGTAGAACGAAATAACGAGATATGTGACAACTTTGCGCATTCTTGCGGACAATGTTATATTACCAGCGTTCTGGTTGAAGTGAGGAATAAGCCAATGAAACGGTCTGTTACGGCGACTTCTTGACGTGCCATGCACCTACCTGTGGGTATATCACTAGAAACGTCAACGCTGATTGATTGATCAATGTCTGACGTCATTGGATCACGTACGACCCCTGACATGACCGTCGAGTACAACTTGTCAGATCCTCATGTAGTGTATAGGACATCAAAAGTATTAAAAAAAATGAAACGAAATAGATCTGTACTTTAATCAGATTGTGTGTTTCAAAAACCCCACACTGTTTAATCCATTGCTTGAATGTAGGCAGACTATTTCTATGTGATCTTACCCGACTATTATTTTGGAATATTAAAAGGGCATTATTATATTAAAGGGAACATTGATGAGCAGTACGACGCGCAAAACTATTTGAAATGGTTTTAATCTGCACCTTAGATACTGTAGTGCATCAAATTTACGATGTCATCGGCAATGCATGTTGTATATTAAGATTACTATTATTTTGTACATGTTTCATGTTCATATTGCTTTTATACGTGTTTCCAATTAAGAAACATTTAACTATAATGAAGCGGAATTTTTGTGCTTTGTTTGGTGAAAAAATCAAAATAATGTGAATGGACTAAACATGAAATTATGGTTTTAATTTGAATAATGAAATTCTCTAACAAGGTGAATAGTTTATCAAGGAGGAAGCAGTTATTTATAATAGCAACCGTTATATTCTCTTTGCCAGTAATATTTTGCATTCTTTTCAGTCCTAATGTTTAATTAATAACAACAAATACTCCAAACGGCGTCATTACTTTCACAAAACTATTCCTTTCCCTCACTAATACGAGAGCGATAATTAATAACTGCATTTACACAGCGCCACTATTCGCTTGGCATCAAACTGGTTGTTCAAACATCTGCCTTGTTTGGTCTATAGAGAAACAAAATCCACAATGTGCACACCTTTCACGAAACGTCATCACCACCCCTCCTCGACCCTGTAAACCCCAATAGTAAAAGGCCCTGAGGTAAGAAATTATATTCCCTCCCCCACACGAATCACGTTGTAATTATCTCTTTGATCTCCCCGATCGTAACAAACCTTGGGGTTATTATCTATACAATAAACATCAGATTAAAGTGCCAAGAGTCATCTACAAAATAAAACCAGGAGTTGTAAAATAAGCCTAGGAGTTGTTTTTTTCGTTTTAAATTATTATCATATCTTATGAAATCTACCAAATATTCTCAGCGATACCATATATTTGATTATTGTTTTTTGGGTTTTTAAAAACTAGTATAAGTGATGCCATCTAACTGAAAAGGAGAATATAATGATATCCTGCCATGTTTATGCCGAGTCTCATTGTCAGCACATATCCTCTGTGGCAGAAATCTGTTGCTCAATTAAGTAAATTCAAGAGCGACACTAAAGCCCTTCTCTTGTTTGTCTCATCTTCCTTGCAGTGATAATTCTTTTGGCACGGCCTCCAGAATTACGACGTTTTATGCTATTAGCATGGAAGCTTGGTTACACAAACGGTGATTATATATTTATTAGTGGTGCGGCATCAAGTGGTGTTCGAGAAAGTTGGATAAAAGCAGACGATGGTTACGACGAGGTAAGATTTGAACTCTCCTTTAAACAATTTGAATTACCATACTGACAAAAGAATTTATCTAATTGGAAATCAGTTTCAATGTCGTCCATATGACTTTCGTGGGTTCACATAGACAACTCGACGTCAGACTCCTAATTATTTTTGATTAATTTCGTCTACCCTTTCTCTCTTTTTGCATTCTCATTTTTGTTTATCTTTTGTACTAGAATTGATTAATTGACTTTCTGGTAGATTTTCGTGATTTTGTATGGATAGGATAACAAGAAAAACATGGCCATTTGAGAAATGGATTATGAAAACATCATTAAATTTCATTATTCGCGTCGTATATCATTATGTAAATAGTTGGAAGAATCAAATTTTTTCCTATAAAGAAGATTTATCGGTAGGGATAACCAAAAATACTAGACATAATCTGTTGCAATAAGATGTATTCGAGTTTGCAGGGAGAGGTTCCCAGACTTTATGAAAGATTGTGTTTGTTACGATTTCAAATAGTTAAATATATATATAAATATAGGTTTATAATAGCAATATTATTACATAAAAGATAATATTTGTTATTATTTCAGATAGTTACATATGTTTGGGAATGTTTGTAATATCATTTTATCAGATCATTTGTTACCATAATTTCAGATAGTTAAAGATATTTACAAATGTGTTTTTGTGATAACAGTGCTATTCGATGTATCATCATCCTATCCTAGTTTTAAAGAGGAACTTATCAACAGAGCATTATCAGATTATGGGTACGATTTTAAAAACTCAGAGGTTGGTAACTTATTTTCCACTTTTTAATTCTTCTTTTGGACATTCAGAGACACACAAGTACATGACTGGGGCCACTTTACTATACATTAAAAGCGATTCTGGTTAAAGCAATAATAACACACATAAATAGCACCAATTGGAATTAGTCAGACAGATTAAGCATTCCCGTCAAAACTTGTATCCGCCAAACTTCTGTTTGAAACTTTGAACAAAACACTCGATAAACGCAAACTGAAACGTTTCTTATTTTTCTCGACAGTTGTTTTATCAGTCCGTCGGCAGTTACCATAACCAAGGGTGATTAGAAAAGTTTCTAAAAAAAATTGTCTTATTGATGTCATTTCTAATGTATGATCTCATGCCTGTGTTTGATAACATTGTTATTTTTGATGGTTTCTTTTATGCATTTGTAGCCCTCGATATTGTTAACTGGTTATCATGACGCTATCATGATTTATGCTCAAGTACTGAATGAAACACTTGCTCTGGGCGAAGACCCTAAGGATGGTAAAAAATTATCAGCGCGCATGTGGAATAGAACATATCAAGGTAAGCTATCGATTGGGAGTTCCCGTTTTTTTCAGTAATGTGAATGCAGAGAAATGTTTTTACTATTAATGAATCCCGTACCCATGTACGGGGTAGTCACGAACATGGCGGATAGGAATTTTGAAAAAGGGGGTGAGGGACGCAAAATGAGGGCAATGACCGCAGAGATGGGGCACGCCGTTGAGAGGGGGGTTGGGTCCCCACCAGAAAATTATCCGTCATTTCCTTGCATCTGTATCCATTCCAAGAGCTATTTGGCTGATATTTTCATCTATAAGTAAACGTTCGGAACGGACATATTTGGGTCTGGGAAAAGTCACTTTCAGCAGTAAAAAAACACTGTCGAAAATTAGTAGGGTCGCGCCCCCATTGAATCCGCCTCTGGACGAATGCAAACTAATAACGAAACAGTTTTCGCAGCTCGACTATTCGATAGACATCCATGGTCTGTCAACGGCTCTAAGGAAGTAAACCGAATTTATCATCAATAATTGCCTTATTTGAAGGGAAAGTAAAGTGAAATTTTATTAAGTGCCTTCGGTATTTGAGTTTGTCGGTGATTATTTGCAAAGTTGTTGCCTTTGTGTGGAATATGTTGTGTGGTATATGCTAGAGAATAATGATTTAAATGGTATCTGACAAAACGTTTCGACGTGGTACAGCACCAGAACATACAAATGTAATTATTATGTGTTGGTTCTAATGTTTTTTAAAGGCATTGCTGGCAATTTTACGCTAGCTCCTACCGGTTTTAGAAATGGAAACCTTGGTCTTCAACAAGTAAATAATGACGGTGTATTCAGGGTTAGTAGCATATCACTTATATTATACATATAATTCTAGAGACCAATAGTAATGGGGCGGGGGCGGAATGGTTAGCGCGTGCGCTTTGTATCTTAAGGTCTGTCATTGATTACCCGGTTGTACGTCACAAGGCATAGGGTCGCCTCTCCAACCTCGTGGGTTTTCTCTGGTTCTTCTGGTTCCCAACACTGCCAAAGAACCTGCGAGCAAGCAAATAATGGAAATGAAATAGTACCACATGTTAGTCCCGAAGCTACCTAGTTCTTGACGAGTGGACGTTAAACTCCATCAGAGGTCTTCTTTTCAGTATTTTTTAAAACATAAAATCTCTTAAGATTTCAAAATAGTGGCCTGCGATTTTGATCTTCTAACTGAATATTAAATTACGTAAAACATAATAATATACTAAGCTTTAAACCAATAGCAGGAAAATTGTATTATTTCAATTATCCATGAATGCCGGTCCGAGAGAACCGGGAATAGCATTCCTTATGTCGAATTTCGTCCAAAGTATTGCAAAAAGTGACTGACAATAACAGATATGTGCAGAATTTGCATATCTAAAACTTCGGTCATTTTTTGCATTACCTCGGCCGATATTGACACCCCTCCCATCCTACCCTCACCGTTGTCGCAATCTGAACGCCGTTGCCGGTGATTTGTAGGTTTCACGAATGCAGTGCCTTTAGCTGACGATTGAAATGTCATCTCGCGTTCAGATAAGTAAATAAATTCTGTATTTGTCTAACCTGTAGGTTGTGGCGACGTATGATCAAGCTGGAGACAAGTATGTTAGCAATCCTGACGAAGAAATTCTGTGGAAAAACGGTCAAGGCCCACCGGTCAACGTACCTAAATGTGGTTTTACAAATAACAACTGCATTCCGGGTATTGTACATATTTTACATGTTTTAGATCCAATGTCAGTTAAAGCCACAATAATATGTCTATGTCTTTTAATGAACCAACATATAAGAATGAAAATGATACATATTACAATCTCCCACGCCATGTACGTAAGGCCACGTCATTATTGCGCAGCGGTAGCTCAGATCTTATGATCGAAAAACTGAGATACAGTCACCCCCTAGCCCCACTCATTTGTCGATTATGCCCCTTCTGCCCAGAAATTGAGACAGAATCCCATTTTGTAATAGAATGCAAAATGTACCCAGACCTTCGTTATGGAATTTTTAGAGAAATGCATAAGATAGACGCAAATTTCTATAAAATGTCTGTAAAAGAGGAAGTAATTTGTATTTTTTCTAGTGATAACAACCCCAGTATGATATGCAATTTTATATATGACATGTTTCAAAGGAGATACAGGTTTTTAAAAGATATGTGATATTATTTTATAACATGATATTTTATCTAATATTAATTTGTATTTTAGAAATATATAGATATATCTTATGTCCCATAGGCCATTATGGTCGGGCGGTGTTCTTTTTAATTAAGTTTTTAACTGAATTATGATATAATGTAAATGTACATCGTGTGACACTTTAATAAACATTTCTTCTTCTTCTTCTTCCTCTTCTTCTTCTTCTTCTTCTATAATTATCTTCGAACTACTCCCAGAGATTTATATGAAAATTACGCTGCCAAAAGAATTAAACGTTAGCCAAACATGTGTAATATATTAGCACAACCGGAAAGCTGTACTTCCTTGTTCAACGGTAAACAATTAATAAAACGACATACATAAATATGCCCGGTTACTTTAAAAAATACACCCGGTTACTTTAATATACAGACATCAAATAATACGCTAGCTGTCGGATCTATCTTGGACGTCATCAGATGTTATAATGTACATAAATAATTAGACATTAGGCACACATATGTATACATACGTAGAATAATTGATAACCATGACAACGAATTATACATAAGGTAAAATAAAACAAAAGGTTTTAAAGTATATAATTTCAATAGTCTGACAATCGTGCAATACAGGAGTAATGAGATGAGTGTCCATAGATCAATTATGTAATCTGGATATAAGTCTAACCTTTCATTAGAATCTATAACCATCTCATTAAATAAACCGATAACCATATGGTATCGAAGGGAAAACAATAAATTTGTTTCTATATTTACAGTGTGACTGTTGGTCTGGGTGGGCGTGATAAGGAAAGTTAAGCGTTAAAGTTATAGTGTTTAATTTCATACACCATTCAAAAGTATCTGGATTGCAGATGCATTCTCACGAAAATGTTTAAGCAGTATATATTTCAAATAATAGTAAGGCAAATTTGGTATAATAATATGGAAAGTCGAGACACCCAATCTTATTAAAAAAAAGTAAATGCTGAATTTCCCGAAAAACACCTCAGCGGTCAGCATAAGACAAGAATGTAAGGGGCCACTAATTGGCAGTCAATCCGTTTGAATCACACATGGGCGCTTAATTTTGCTGTGAGAACAGTGGGAATAGGAAAAACCGCAAGACTTTACTTTGGTTCCACAGCGAAGAACAAATAATACAATTCGAGTAAAGAACCACCCCGTCAAGTAGCAACCAAGGGAGAATAAAATAGAACCTAACAGCTTTTGATATATAGTTTTCTTTCGATTAAAATGATTTAAGTGTAATTTGAAGCAAACTTTTTACGGATAAATTAGTTTGAATATGTATTAGTCCAAATATATCATCAAAGGCATCTTTAAAATCACGTTTTGATCCAAAAATAATTCAAATCGATCAATTATATCTGACGTTATGGTTATTTCTGCGATAATTCTCCCAGTATCTTTGCTTAATTAAGCAATGACATCTATCTCGTAAAATTCCAAGATGGTTTTATGACGTTACGCTCTGTTCCTGGTTCATGGTGAACGATTCTACGGTGACGTGCTTAATTTTGGACAACTCCATGATTGTATGCAAGCAAGGCCCAAATATAGGGCCCAGTACTCAGAAATGAGAGAAACACAGGAATTTTAGATATGATAAATAAATTAAGCAGGACAGCGTGTAGAACAAGAACTAAATTTTATATAGAAAACTGGATTCAGTCGAATTTAATGACATTAAATGATAACGTAGACTATTCCAAAAACAAAACGAAATAATATAAATTTTGATAAGCTCACAGTTATTGTGTAATTCAATCTGAATGTAACATACGTTGTTATACGCTATGGTAATTCTTTCGTATTTTTCAATGTTTTGTCTCGCAACAAAATACCAGAGACGGATCCAGGAATTTTTGCAGGGGTGGATTTGCCAGGTTCCAATTTAGGAAAGTTGACAGTTGACGATGTATGATGCTATCATCTTCACCCAAATTACGTAGACATTTTAAAGAGAGAAAACCAATACCAAGTTTGCCCTCAACTTTTATTTTAAAAAAAAAGTAATAGGATCACATTGTGATCCAATTTATTGATGCAAAGAATTAATTGTGATATCACCAATGTCTATATCATTATCTCTAAATGCCCATCCAATTCCACCATCTGATGATAAAGGATAAAGCACACGACCGTGACACTTTTCTCTTTAGTGGTGGGGGGGGGGCAAAAACGCTATCTGGATCCGCCCCAGAATCCTTTTAAACAACATTAATGCACTAAGTTGAGGGTGCTATTTATTTATTTTTTAAATGTCCTTTTTTTTTTTATTTCACGCCATAAACCTCCATATTTTCCTTGATGCGATAGTTCATCTTTAAACTTGTAATCGTTTGTAGCCGATCTTGTTCATTTGTTATCCATTTCATGTTTACTTTGCTTCACGTGTCTTTTATCTGGTGCTGTTTCATTTTGTATTTGTTGTGATGAATGCCTATAAATTATCGAATTTTATTCTAAAAGTAATGTTTTTTTTCAGTTGAATTGTTTTCTTAATTCTCAATTTTGAGTGATAGTCTGGAGCAGAACAGTAGGACGTTCAACCCTATTTCATTTCATTTCTAGAATGTTACTATTTTAAAGATCTGGGATTTTTTTTTAATCCTTTTATTAATATATTATTAGGTACGTCTAAGAATGTTATATACGGGGTTGGTATTTCGTTTGGTGTTTTACTTTTGGCTGCTTTGGTTGTTCTCCCCCTTCTTCACAGGTTCGTATAGACTAACTTCTAATATTAATTCTTACCTCCGTTTTCTTTTCTCACTTTACTTGGAATCGTTTTAAAAGACACCAACCGCAGCAAAGATCTCTATTTTAGAAATTTTTTGGAATGTCTTTAACATAGTCTGGCATGTATGTGGACAACGCAGTAGTCCTTTTATTTCTCATTCCCAACATTGAAATTCAAGTCTGTTATTTCTCAACAGAGATGCATCTAACTGTCAATATTGGACGGAATTCACAACATTTGGTCTCTGTTAAGTGAAAGTCGACTTTGTCGTTAATTGCAATTTCATTCTTTGTGTGTACAGTACGTAAAGCTAAGGATTCTTCTTTAGAATTATTTATTACTGTAGATATCTGCTGTTGAATATGCTCTGGCAGATATCCGTCTTCATTGGCACAGTCGGATCAGAATAGTAGGACTTTAAACTCAATTTCATTTCATTTATTAAAGATGCATTATGCGCAAGAGTCAGTGTCGTTTTCTGGCTTCTAATGTCATGTACATTATTATTTAGACATAATCAACCCTCTAGAACATCGGATGGCTAAGGTATTGTGTGGATTGGACTAGCTGCACCATATAATCGGTTAACATTAAAATTGAAGTCTCCCAACTCGCTAGAACATCGGATGACTGAGGTATTGTGTGGATTAGACTACCACCGACATATAATGGGTTAACATTAAAATCGACCTCTCCCAATGAAAGGTCTGACAGTCAAAACATCGGTGAATATCATGGCAATTGTACTTAACAATCGATTATATTTTGTCAAAAACTTCAAACACCCCTAACTTAACCCAACATAAATTAATTTTACTGGCATTTTAAAATTTTCATTATTTATTGCTGTTTTTTAAAACTTACCTAATAATGTATCTTTGTTTATTTTTCTAGGCGATGGAAGAAACAGATGGAATTAGATCAATGGTGGTGGAAAATTGACAAGAAAGATTTAACATTTCATGACACGGCGTACAGATCGACTCTTTCACTAATGTCGCACGTAAATATATTACTTTTTTATGTCTTTCTTAAAACGTCTATTAATAGACAGAAAATCATTAATGTTACATAGGGATATTTGATACTATATATACATTATAATCGAAAATGATTTTCGTGTGTGCTTGTGTTTTTTTAGAGCAAGAAACGTGCTATATGTTGTTTAAAAGTATCAATGTAACCCAACATTCCAACTGTATGGTGACACGTAAAAGATATTTAAGATTTTGGGCCGGTTCGACATAACATAGATATTTGCTGCTATGGTACATCATACATATCTTGGTTGTCTGAAGTCTGAACCCAATGTACGAGAAGTGAGACAATGGGCTAGTTTTCCGGGAGCCCGTAGCGGTGGTACCATTAGTACTCTTCGCAATCTGGCTCTAGGGATTGTATAATACTTCCAGTAGCTAAGTTTTCAATAAACTACTCCGTATTAGACACACACAGTTCCTTTATAAAATCAAGATCACCGCGTCAATTAACATAGTTTAATTTTTATGCGGAAAAATCTTAGTCATTTATATTTCATTTATAACCTATTTATTTTATATATTTAAGGCAAGTTTATTGAAAACGAACAATGGTACTGATACCGGGGCCGTGGCATTTTGTAAGGTATAATTTTTTTGATGAATAAGTTTTGTCCCTTGATGCCTACAAGCTTTATCGAAGGTTCGAATGATTATTTTAGACCTGCTAAGATCTGTTATTGTACTGGAACATATAAAGTCATATTCATATTATTGATTTACACGTTTTTTTCTATGTATGATGTAGATAATTAATCGAGAATGATCTTTGGAGAAGGTTCTCGTGTTTTCTCTTTTCTGTCATTTCCGTTAACGCTCCTATATCCGATGTTGTTTCCGTCAGGAGTAGGGTACATTGTAGTAGGACTAATTGATGGCAAATTAGGTTTTCTAATATTTGTTTGTCATTTTTAACGAAGAATAACTCGAGTCTTACATAATACTGAAAATACAACCAGAAAATTATAATATACAAGGACAGAAACTTTACTTTTCCATCATGCAATATTTTGTCTGTGCATGCTCACCAGTTATGAATACTGACCATTTGCATTTCGACTAAACTGTAACTCGTAAAGAACCATTAAAGGGGGCCCTGACAGCGTTTCATTCGGAATTGTTAGACATTGTCCCTTTTGGTGTCTTCTGTGGTAGAAAATAAATTTTCATTTGACCATACAGTTAAATCTGCCACAGTCTACGTTTCAATCTGATTAAAGTTCAAACGTTTCGTCTTTACACCACAAGGATCTGGAGGTAAATCAAATATCTGACGCCATAGGGTTAAAAGGCACTTGTTTGACCTCTGACGTGAACTTTCACTTCAACTTGTCAGATCTAGATGTAGTGTAGGCCTTACATAAGTATAAAAAACGAAAGGAAACATAGATCTATATTTTAATCATATTGATATACACTTTTGAGATTGGGTTGTTGATTTTCTTTAATTATGTGAGTCCAGTGAAAATAATACAACGGCTTTAAGATATATCTGGTATATATATTTTAACTGTTTTAATTTCTGCAGGGTAACCCAGTACGGGTTCGAACCTTAAAATTGGTAAACAATAATGTATTGGTGACAGGAAAACTGGTTCAAGAATTCAAAAAAGTAAGACCTTATTTGTTATCGGTCATATAAGTCGTAAATTATTATAGGATAATGGATAGTTACTATTCCCCTAAACCACTGTCATACACAAAATTCGGTAACGCCCACTTGACACAAACTTGGTAATGTAGGGACTAACATAATTATCGTTCAATATTTAAATAATTCGCTTTCGCGTAGTGATCTTTAGCGGTGGGGAGAAACCAGAAGACACGGATAAAACCTAAGAACTTATTATGGTCTAAAGTGTGGGCGTGCTATTCCCACAAATTAGCGCAAATTATATCGAAAGCAGACAGTAGGACGTTAAATCTCATTTCATTTCATTTCTATTGTCTGTTCCGGTACAGATTGCCTTGATTTTGCATTGCAGGTGCGAGATATAAATTGTTCCAGATTAAACCGCGTTATTGGTGCTTGTTTAGAGACTGTGCCTGAAGCTTTATTAGTTACGGAGCATTGTGCTAAAGGCAGTTTACAGGTAACGTAAAACATGTAACTATATATATATATATAAACCTTAATCTAATAAAGGTACGGTAATCCAAATATAATAAGACGAACTCTTGTGTGATACTGGTATTAGTGGTATAGACATGATGGCTGACAAGGAAAGTGAGACCGTTATATTTTTATCTAACGGGGTATTTTAGCTTAGCAATTAGCCAATAAACCCAAATAAAGAACTGACGTTGTTCCCCCTCAATATAATAGGACTGGCTCTTGTGTGATCCTGGTTTTAGTGGTACAGACATGGTGGCTGATAGGGCAACTGAGACCATTACTTTTATCTAACGGGGTGTTTTACCTTAGCAATTAGCCAATACCCCCGAATAAAGAACTGACCTTGTTCTCTTCCTTTGGATTTGGGAAGTTCACACAGACAAGGGTTCTCCCGTATACATATCAATGTGTAGATTAACAACATCATAGTATTGTTTCGTTTTAGGATCTTTTAGGAAATCAAAGTTTTTCACTTGATGCCCAATTCAAATTTTCTTTAGCAATAGATGTTGCAGAGGTGAGTAGCAGCCATTTTATTTTATACATCCAAGCATGCGGATTTTCTTTAAAAATTATTTGCTAATTCAGTCACCTTTCAAAATTCAGAGTAATCCATGAGTTTTCTTTTTAAAACGCCCAAAACATTTATTTGATAACATATCTTTTGATTGTCAATTTCCCATTGTTTATCGTTATTTGGGTGGGGTGGGTGGGATAAAACATAGGTCATTCTTAAGTTTGTTGGTTAGTTAACGAGAGGGGACAATTTATGAGCAACTATCTGGGGCTTGCGATGAGAGCTTTTATTTCCAATCAAATTTCACAATAATCAATATTCACACTGTCAAACATTTTGTAAAATAGTCCTGCTTCCTCTGCACAACCACGGAATTTTATTTAGACTATACCCCAAGATTCTTCCGTTTGTTTATCAGTTTTTTGTTATTTCTTCGTTGTCTTTTTTCATTAGGGAATGTGTTTTTTAACACAAAGTTCAATAGGTTACCATGGCAATTTATCAAGTTCCGTATGTTTGATAGATAACCGTTTCTCAGTGAAAATAACGGATTATGGTTTACCAAGTTTATTTTCCAATGAAAAGAAAGATTGCGACTCGCAAGAATGCAAAACAGGTGGGTGTTATTAATTAACTAAAAGATATTTTATTGCAAAAATATTCTTTGCAAAGGGATAAGAACAATTTATAACAAATTATGAATCTTCTCCCAAAATATCAGTCAAACTTTTATATAAAATAGTATGGCGAATTGTTTTTTAATTTAACTAACATAAACATATATACATCTATTTACAAACTTCATTGTAATGTACACGAATTCGCGCGTCAACTTATTGGTACATTATTATAGTAATTATTTTTAATTATATATAAAACGTTATGAGTCTTTGATATACCTTTGAATAAGTAAAACTAACATTCTATTTAATTTTTTTGATAGCAACGATGAACCGTTTAGAAATATTTCGTGTAATTCAGTGAAAGGAATATTTCCAAGCCATGTTATTAATATTTATGGTCTCCCGTAACAGTCATCAAAAACACAATCTATTCTATCGGTTCTTATATTAAACATGCATTACGCAAGAGCTAAATCCATTGCAGGTATTTCTTTATGCCTGAGATGTTATCTAAATTATTAATTAAGACAACTTTCGGTTTATAGTGGACTTAAATTTTCAACAAATTACCCTTACAATTGAGAACTGCCAACTCGTTACTTATTCTCCAATAATCTATTTTAAGCTAATATTGAATTACATACATTAAGGTATCCATTACTGTGTTCTATCAGTATATCACATATTCAAAGATAGTCACACAATCTGTAGAAATACGCCCACCCAGCAGTGAAGCAGCCATGGACAACAGCTTAAAAACTTTGATACTGACCAGAAACCTTTCCTGAAACATAATATACATATGTATCAACAGCATCCATTCTATTCGACCCTGGGGTTTATATCGTGTCATCAGCAAAATTTAACACTATTTTATTGAATAGGCGCAGAGTGTAATGGGGGTGTAGGTGTGTGTGTGTGTGGGGGGGGGGGTAGATAGAAGGTCGTAGAATATTAATATCGCTGGGGGTTGTCTTCTCATGACACAAATACTTCATACCAGATTTGAGAAAAGAATATAGAGACTATAGTCTCGGAATGTCGCAGAACGTTATAATATGCAGATAAAGGTTATTCGCCCATGACCCGAAAACTACACATCAAATTTGGAAAAACTCCATTAAATGTTGTATTATTGCAAGAGGAAAACACGAAACGTAAGATTGCGGAACGTTGGCTATAGATAGAGTTCGTCATTTCGTGACCCCAATGGTTCATACCAAATTTGGTAAGATTTTATTAAAGGCTGTATCTTGTTATACGCTCACATTTTCATGTGGACGTATATTGTCGTCGCCCCTGTCCGTCCGACGTCCGTCCACAATTGTTTTTTTTATCCGATTTCAATGAAACTTGAAATGTAGATTTATCACCCTACGATCTCGGTTTCTTTCGACATTGTATGGTATATCAAGGTTGTGGACGCTGTACAGGTCACAATTTTTATCAGATTTTGATAAAACGTGAAATACGTGCTTATAGCCGAAAGATCTTGAGTTCTTTCAATATTTGCGCATATCGGATGGTAACTTCCTGAATTAAATCCCTGGATTGTCCGCAAAATCGCCAGTTTTAGCCTGTAGTCCTTCTGTAGGTCACAATTATTATCCGATTTAAAAACCGTTTGATTATTTCACCGTTACGCCGTAATAAAGGTTGAGTTCAAATTTTGTGAAAATCGGCCGAAGACTACCGGACAAAATGGCCATCGCTTGTACGCGAATAGTGTAAAAATATGGTACATGTATATTAAGGTTGTGGACCCTGTAGAGGTCACAATTTTAATCCAATTTTGATGTAACTTGAAATTCGTGTTTATAATCCAAAGATGGTGGTTCCTTTCGATAATTGCGCATATCGGATCTTAACATGCTGAATTATAGCCCGTGATTGTATGAAAAATCGCCTATTTTAGACACCAAGAAAAAATCCGTTAAAAACTATAGCCTATATCGTGTTCATAAGCCATTGGCTGAGGGAAGGACGGACGTGAAATATGGACGTATAAAAATCCAAATCTTGAAACGATATGTTTGTAATTCACTTCATCTTAGCCTCAGTCAAAATCATATGCCTATAGTCAAAGGTATATTTATATTTCTCGACTATATTTAATCCAGAGTGTTTATGGAAAGCTCCAGAGGTTCTGCGGTCTGTAACACCGAAGGGTTCTAAAGAGGCTGATGTTTATAGCTACGGTATTATACTGTGTGAAATATTGTCTAGGGAACAACCCTTTTTTGAAGAAACAGGTGAACTGGGGACATCAGGTAAATATGCGTTCTATATTAAACACAAACCTAAGGAGCTGGACCTTAAATGTCTAGAATCCCCTAAATAACAAAGGAGTATGTTCATAGTATAATGTGTAAGTTAATTTGGAGGAAATGCATCGTATTACTATTAGCTTCTTATTCAAACCTTGGGAATGACAGAAATAAGGTAATGCAATTATTAACACCCATGTTTTCAAATGCAATTATTAACACCCATGTTTTCAAATGTATCGTCGACTTATCACCAATGTTTCACTAAGTAAAACTTCCAATAAAAAATTTGGTTCATTTATTAAATTGTTTCTACAGCTGTTTTAGAGAAATTAAAAGCTGGTGGCAGCCCATTATTCCGACCAAAATTAGACCTGCCTTTAAAAATGAAAGAATTGGCTAAACTGATGTCAGAATGTTGGCAAGAAAATCCATCAAGTCGTCCAGATTTTCCTCGTGTTAAACAAGTATTAAGATCACAAGCAAGGTAAGTTTCATACTATTTGTAGATCACCAAAGGTTAGCGAGGTTGTCTCCTTGCTCTTTTAGTTAAAGTTACCTTAGCTAAAGAGGCATTAATTGGCTATATATGTAGTGATGTGCATCGTTTGAAATGTTCACTTTTCAGTCGTTTTGGGGAATCTGTTAACTTGTTGGATAATTTATTGAGAAGAATGGAATCGTATGCTAATAACTTAGAGAAAATGGTAGAAGATAAAACTAAGGAACTGGTAGAAGAGAAGAAAAGATCAGAACAGCTTCTTTATGAAATATTACCAAAGTAGGTGGCACGCGTCATGCTCTCGAAAATACTATCATTTATCCCGCCTTTATGTCCAGACTATGATGCCCAAATACTAACTGACCATCCTATTTGCCCAGACTATTAGTTCCAACTACTAATTGTTAATTGACCCCCTTATCTGCCAGGATTAGGTCCAAACACTAAATGCCCAGATCAGGTCCAAACACTAATTGGCCCCGCTTTATGTCCAGACTATCATGTTCAAATATTAATTGATATTCAGACCATTTTCTTCAAATATTTATTGGAACCTTTCCTGCCCGGGCTAGCATGTCCAAATACCAAATTGAAATTTATAGTTCACGTTTTGTTAAATTCGTATTAACTGAATACAATGCCCCCTATATTGACACAAATCAGTGAAAATTATGTTGTCCGGAAATGTTTTAAATTGGGGTATTCGATTAAATTTAGCACATCTTTTAATTCGGTAAAGTTACAAACCAATTGACTTATATAGTATTTACTCCATCTAATTGTATTTGGATTAGTATGGTAAGATAATTGTAAATTTGTGGGAGTTGGTATTGCTATATTGTCGTTACGACTACGAATTTTTTTTTTCTTTCTTTCTTTCTGTCTTTCAATCCAAATACAATTTTCTTTATTTCGTTTCGGACTATCCGGTAAAATATAAAACAAAACTGAAAAAACATCTGGTTGACTGTGAATGTTTATTGCAGTTTATCAAATTCAAATAGATTGAAGATAATTAGTTTATCTTGTTATCATATTATATTTGTAGGTCTGTGGCAGAAAATTTAAAGTTAGGACTTCCAGTGGAACCGGAAGCATTTGAGAGTGTTACTATATATTTCAGTGATATAGTTGGCTTCACCAATATATCAGCACGTTCTACGCCACTTCAGGTATAAACCGACAATACGTTGATTTGCTAGACTGGAGTTTGCGTGTTCATCCCGGTGTTGGCCGACGCTGGCCGAGAACGTTCATCGGGTTTCCCCTTACCAGTGATGCAGGACGGAGGGCATGGCAAGGACAGTTATCTAGTCGTTTAGATTGGACGAAACCCCAAGGTTCCATGTACACATTTGCATCCACGTAAAATGTAATTTGGCAGATGGCATTCGATATAATGGTAGGCAAACATTCCCTCGAAAGCGCACAGTATGGGGTATGCCCGTTCCCATTAGCCCAGTCGTAACAGAACTGTTGGCTGTTAAACCCCTTTCTGTGAGTAAATATGTCATAGAAAATTAGTCCGTGTCTATAAACCAAGATGTTTTTTCTATATCCACCTGAACCAAAACACAATTTAAATGAGCTAAACCTCTTTTAATTAGCTCACTGTGCTGATCTGATGTCTTATTGTGCCACGACACAAGCTCTATTGTGATTGATTTATGTTTTAGTTATGTTCCATTGTACATATTTTTCCAGGTTGTTGATCTGTTAAATGATCTATATTCGTGTTTTGATGCGATCATAGACACTGTTAATGTTTATAAGGTAGGTGTTTAATATATAACTTAGATCTACTTCCGATTTTCCAGAACAAACCCCCAAATCTATTTCCGAGGATCTCTAATTATATAGCTCATAATCAAAAGTATAAACTTTTGCAATGATCAGTTTAGATGCTAGTTTTTCTACAATATCACTGATTGATACCCGAAAGGTATATACTTGGCTGTTTAGATGGCACTGATATGACAGTCCACAAAGGGCCACAAATAAAGTGGCAATTGGCGTTATTTCGGCTAAGAAGCTAGCGTGTTACTTATTTCAATTGGTACAAATAAACCCAAAAAGGTGGAACAGGAGTGTTTCAAGTGGGGCATTTAGACACTTTTCAATATAATCTTAACTCTAGTAGTTTTGTCTTGCAGGGAAACTTTGGGGGTTTGTGTAACATATTGATATATTAATAAAACTTACAAACCGATTTTTGTTTAGTTGTGGTTCTAATTTGTTTTGGAAATTTAAAAAAAAAGACACTCCCTATATAGTATGTATATAATGGGGTGGATGTTGTTGTGGGGTCAGTCGAGAGTACGGGAAGAGACCATGATCATGATGCCCAGATTTAATTCGAGCAGAAAAATCTGAAAGATTAAATATGTAATAACCTTAGCTAAGGAGTTATAGCTACTGATCGATCGCGACTAAATTGAACACTAGTAAATTTTGTATTTAAAGTATCAGTGTTATACAGGCTGATTAATCTTATCTCAGGCAATATAATATGCAACTAGGTACCTATTGTTATCTGATATGGTCAGCTTGATCAGGACTTCATCCTATACGGTGTTATTGGATCTGTTAACGTGCTGGCTTTACCAGATTATGTGTTGGATCATCAATAGTTTCACAGTTCTCAAAACTCAAAAAGCCACGAGTTCACAAAGCATTCTCATGATCAAAGTTATTTTTAAATCAGTGTTTATGAGAAATATCTTTGATCCAGAAACACAAAACTTTGCGCATAGTTTCTTATAGATGTTTCTTTATATATTAAAACAACAAAAGTTTTATAAAGGACTATGTTTGCAGATAAAAGAAGTGAAACAATTTAGAGTAAATTCGTAGCTTAAGTCTAAGAATTCTTTGTATATTTGCGAATAAGAAATATTACCGCTCGCATTTCTTTATAATTAGATACAGCACTCATTATAAAACAGGAGGGCGGTTGTTAATAAGTTCTCGTGGCATGGAAAACGCTTTCTAAGTGCAGCATTGGAATATATAATTTTCATCAGAAATAGGATGGCATTTAGCGTCTTACTTTCCTGTACCATGCAGACTTTAATCGGGTTGTGTGCGATGATTTCTATTTATTTGTGTTTTAGGTGGAAACTATAGGAGATGCATATATGGTAGTATCAGGATTACCAGATAGAAATGGTGACCACGCACAGCAGATTGCTGCGCTGGCATTACTACTCAGACAAGCTATCGGTTCGTTTATTATAAAACATCTTCCAGCCGAGAAAGTTCAACTTAGGATCGGAATACATACAGGTAATGCAATCATAATGGGATGAGTTCATTACAATCTCAATAAAACCAACCATGACAATATTGTTAAAGATACTATTCCAGTCTGTTCAACAGGCTTAGTAGTTTGGCGAAGCAAAATTAAAAAAACAAGTATTAGTTTTTATAAATTGGTTTCATATCTAAATACTAAAATAGAAACATAAATAATTTTTGTTTACCTCATGTTCCATTCCCTTGAAAGTATAATCTCAATTTTATCTGGACATTCAATTGCAAACACAAAGGAAATGAAATGGAGTTTAACGTCCTACTCTCCTGCTCCGAACTGGGCTAACGAAGACGGGCTTAAGTCATGCAGTGTACTATGAGGGAAATTTTGCCCGGACAGCGGCACTAGGGTCTACTCTTATATCGAATTCCAACTGTCAATGGATGTTTTACGTGTCCGCCAATATATGACATCAAAAATAAACATGTACAATCCAATGAATCAATAAGTATTTGTTGATTTTCTATTTTGTATATTTATAGGACCAACAGTAGCTGGTGTGGTAGGGTTGAAGATGCCCAGATATTGTCTGTTTGGTGATACAGTTAATACAGCTTCTAGAATGGAATCATGTGGAGAAGGTACAAGTGTTTGTTAAGTTGTCTCCGATAGTGCTTTAAAAGACTATTGTTCAGGTAGTCGATTTCAATACCCAATAATTGAATACCATATTTTATTTTAGCCATGAAGATTCATATAAGCTCAGAGACCTACATTAGATTAGAGAAATACATCCAGTTTACACTTATTCCACGGGGAGAAATAAACGTTAAGGTAATAACATTCAATTCAGTATCAGAATTAGATTTGGTGGGCTTTAAGCTATGTACAGCTTGGAGATCATTTGGCGGGCATGTAAAGAGAACCCCTGAAGAATGCATGTAGGCGGAGTTGTAGCTGTTTCTGACAAATAACAGTATTTAAAACAACAGCAATGAATGAATTACATTTTGTCAAACATTTTGTGTGGATCGTTTATCACATGTCCACGGTATGAGTGTTAGTGTGTAGCTTAAATGCATGTTGACACTTTCTTTTAGTCTCTCATCCACCAAAACTTCTTGTCGTGTATTCTTATTAAATGAATCCTTCCTTCAATTTCAATATTTTCAGGGAAAGGGAACTATGGCAACGTATTGGTTGGAGGGGGAGAATTAACAGTAAAAGATATATAGGGAGTTCCTAAGTCTTTTATGCGACAACTTATTTGAAAAGGGACAACCCACGAGAATTCAACCGTTAACTACCACACCTTTGTTATCAACGAAAACAACAGCTATGAACAATGTAAACCACAGTACCTCAAGGCTCTGCGCTTGGCTCTTTACTTTTACTATTGTGTATCAAGAGTTCGGTTACTCGCAATTGCATGTTAGTCTTTCATTTACAGATAGGGAATGGCCTATATTGAATGTCATGTTTTTATATAAATATATAATTAATAATGTTTAACATAAATACATTTAGTAAATGATTATGTTTGTACATTGTTGGTGTCTACATTATAAATATTTTAACTATATTACTGATTTGTTTTGTCGTCCAGAATCGAAACAATTTGAATTTATTTAATACCGCTTGGATCTTTGACACAGTTGTCTTTCTCGACTGATAATATTAATAACATAACGACCATATATACGGAAAAACCCTATCGATTGTATGTACATACAGCGCGGCATGTTAACGAACGTTGTTTGCTAACAGTCACTTGTGCGTAAAACTTATCAAAATATTATGCTTTAATAAACCTATGATTGTATTCCATATAAATGGTTGTTGTGTTTTGACAGTAGTGAAATATGTGTAACCATGACTAAATCAAGTGGTATATATTGGCATAAAAGCATGCGTATTGTTTCGAAATAATGAAATGGTGTTTAACGTCCTACTGTTCTGCTCCGAACTAGGCTAATGAAGACGGGTATACGCTATACGGTGTGTTATGAGGAATATTTTGCCCAGACAGCGGCATCACGGCCTACTCATATCGAATTCCAACTGTCAAGGGATCTTAAATATGTACGCCAATGTGTACACGAGACCTCGGTTTTCGTCCCATCCGAACGACTCGACACTGTCCTTGACAGACCCGCTGACAAGGGGAAATAAGCTGGATAATATTGATGAACTTTATCGGCCAATGCGAGGATCGAAATTCTATAAATGTTAGATAGTTGATTAGATTGTATTATTGTACTGTATAAATGAAACGAACAGAAAGAAAATGAAATTATGATGTAATTTTAAACAGATTCGGCTATATCCAGATCTCTCAAAACTGTCTTTACTGCTGTTGAAAGTTGATGCTCCATAGGAAGAAGATCTTTGTCTTTATATCGAATTATTCTATGGAGACATTTATCCTCTGATATGTGTCGCCGACATTTTCTGTAATGGTGAATTATTCCCGCGTTAAATGGAATCCTGTATCTGCAAAGATAGGAAAACATTAGACCTATAAATATATTTCAATAAAACTTTTCCCTTCATGTGAACGAAAATCAGTAATATGAATAAAACCTCAGACTAAACTATGGTGGATGGGGGTAGCGGTGACGAATCGAATGGATAACGCGTGTGCGTTGGGTCATAAGGTCTGTCAATAAGTCGTGTAGCGTGGGTTCGAATCTCCGTGTGCATGTGACAAGGGAGTTGGGTCACCTGTACAACCTGGTAGGTTTTTTCGTGGTCTTCCCTTTCAGTCCCGGGGGGTTGGGATGGCCTAGTGGTCTAGAGTGCCGCGCTTCGACATCTAGCTGGCCGGTCACCTCTGGCTTGCGGCTGTGGTTTCGAGCCCAGGTGTGAGCGTATGTGGCATGGAGATAGGGGCGCCTTCTCAACCTCGTGGGTTTCCTCCGGGCACTCCGGTTTCCTCCCACTGCTAAAAGACCCCTACGCGCATGCGAATTATTGAAATAAAATTAAAACCATATGTTAGTCCCGAAATGACCTAGTTTGTGTTGAGTGGACGTTAAACCCCATTTCTCTCTCTCTCTCTCTCTCTTTCAGTCCCACTGCTAAAGACCCCGAAGCGGAAGCGAATTATTGAAATAAAATTGAACCATATTTCAATGCCGATATGAGCTAATTTGTGTTGAGTAAAGGTTAATCCCCATTTTCCTCCCTGCCTTACCCTATGGAATTTGTTTTCTATGTGTATTCGTTTCCGCCTACTCTTGTCCCCGAATATCGTAGATCGTTTACCGTAAATTGGCGAAGAAATCATGTATATTGAAGGGAGAGAATTATGGGTAGTTCCGATTTGTAAATGTTATTTAAAGGAATGTGAAACACCTTTAGTGGAATTTTTGCTCGAGATATAAGATGGCTTTATATTTCATTAATTTGAATCTTTGGCAAGTTGGTAGGTTCACATATATGTAGTATGGACTAAATATCACCAAAAATATAATTGTCAGGTTGACACGTAAAAAAGAGTTAGAACCAAAACAAGTGTCAATAAAATACCACGAGATTACATGTGCATGGAAATTTACCTATTGCGTCATTTGGCTTAATTCAACCAATTACATCGTTTATTGCACAGGTCATAAACACGCATGATATCTTCATGATATCCGTCAAGGCTATAAAAGAAATTATATAGAACCTTTAGGAAAGACTGCATTTAGATTCCAGAGAGGTTGCCATCTGAGTTCCGAGACAGCAGCAGGCTCGCTCAGCGAGTTTGGGTGTCTATTGCTTGATGACGACTTTAATATTGTAATCTATACTATGCTTGTATGTATTCAGCTTGATATATAATGTAGAAATGAACTGTTGCATTGTTATTCCTGGTAAGACAGACGTCTTAAGACAACAGTAATACACAACGTGAAGCAGAAGACCAGACAACCAGAGACAAATTATAGACAAGGCTACTAAAATATGTAGTAAGAAACAATGCATGGGTCGTACGTAGGATGTGGTGACCGGTTTTTCGGAGTCTGACAAAAAGACCCATGGTACTACAAATGATGAGAACGTTTGCTGAATTTTTTGAAGTGGGTAATAAAAGATCATTATCGGTGAGTATGTTTTGTAGATGAATAAGGGAGGCCATAACTGGAGCATATTGGGCAGGTCTACTTACTTTTTGTAGGTAGGTAAAGGAAGTGCATCATGGGTCCAGACAAAACTGACTCGACCTGGTATATGAACACATTTAGGTCGATCATAAAGAGCCACGTCTCTGTAGATATATCGCATAAAATGGAGACTAGAATTGACGTTAGTTTCGTTCCAGTTCGACATAAAATTCTCTACACCAAAAGTAAAACTGGCTGCATTACTGTATAATTTTGACCAATACTGAAAAACAAAATCAAACATGTTCGGATCATTCAATATGCGACCAGCGTATACTATCATCCTCTGGTCAATGATGTTCTGGAATATCGTTCCCGGGGAACTTACTATAAGGTTATAATTACCAAAGTATCGCATCAGAACCTTAATGGAATAGAAATGGTTTTATTGGTACCTTTAAAAGATGTGGTATGTTTCGGTATTTGTTGGACGGTAATAAGATTTCATCAAAATCGATAATTCCCACAAACTGGTACCCAGACAATCTTTCTATACAATCATATACAGCTACCTGGGCATCAGCTAGTAGGGGCAGTTTATAGCGTATTTTTTTCTGTCTTTCTGTAATTGAAAATAAAGACCATATATTTGTATGTAATTGAAAATGGTGACCATCACTTTTCTGTTGATCTGTCATGGAAAAGAGAGACCGTATATTTTCTGTCTGTCTGTAATGATAATGAAGGCCTGTATTTAACTGTTGATCTATATTAGAAAAGGAAGGTGAAATGAAATGGGGTTTTCGATCAACGTGTAAGACCTGTTATTAAAATCATGTATTCACCATGACATCACTTACATTGAAGCACAGAGCAAAAAACCTCCCAGTTTGCAACAACTTACCGCTTGTGCTTCCAGGAAAATCAATCGGCACAATTTCCAGAAAACCAGCTTGTTCATAATGTTTTAACACTTTTAAAGATTCCTTGTCAAAGTTTAAATTGTGGATTAAAAACTTCTTTACACCTAATATCCGATGAATTTCAAAGAACTCCACAATATGTTCTGGTTCGACAAACCCAAAAGCCACCTTAATACAAAAAGCAGTATCTCCCCGGGAAATTTCGGGAATAATAACTGGAACTTTTTTCGAAGGAAGGATATCACAACTCGTTGCTGAGAAAAACACTTCAACGGGGTCAATAGATTTTGAAACAAGGCAGCTGTACTGACGGGCGTAGTAATTCCACATTGGTAATCTGTAATAACTCTTCATTTGACTTCTGGTAGAGAAAACTTTAGCACTTCCGGAAGACGTAAAACAGCACGCGAAGTCTGTTACGTCAGATGCATCCCATACGGCTATCCGAACATCCAATATCTGATCATCCGATGCTGGTATATCCACGACAGCAGAATAAACGAAAAGATTTACTCCGGGTATTATCACAAATAAAGGCAGATAATCCTGTATTTCGTCAAACCGAATCTAAAATGATAGAATCAAGTTTGAAGTTATTTTTTTGGATGTTCAAAATATATGTATCCCTGACTGATTGAATATAAGCAAAGTGAAAAGACATTTGTATTTATTTATTACTTTATACCCTTGACTCAGTACCTTATTTCATGCCCCCCCCCCACCACACACACACACACACACACACCAGTATAATAATAGCCAAGTATAAACACATAAGGAACCCAAGAAATGCACAAATTTGATCTCTCGTTGTGTGTGAGTTGAGGGTTGATATTATAAATATCTGATTCAAACTCCCAAGATTTAATTCCCAATTTAGTGGTGGTAATTACGAATTAAATCGTCATAATCTTATTTTCTGTTGAATTTAGAATCGTTCACATAATTATACATAGCATACTTTAAGATAAATTACGCCAGAGTTCAACCTGCGTATTGTAGCTCCTTTTCTGATTTCAAATGTTATATGAACTAGACCACGGGATGACCTAGATATTAAGTGGATTAGACAATGTCTGTATATCTTTGTTATCGAATAAAATTGGAAATTAAGATATCGTTCATAGTCGTAACAATGTTACTTGAAACTGTTCACGCTATATTTTTGGCAACTTGAAACATTTACTTCAAACGCAATAAAGTAATTTGATTGAAATTTTCAATATCTTCATCTTTCATTATCTATTTTTAAACTTTTATCGTTATAGATGCATCTATAATAAAACAATAAAGACTTATAAACAATACCAGCACACAACATAATATGGGAAAAAAGGAATTAGGGTTACCCGATTTTGCAATAACGCAGTTAAGGTAACTCTATCCCCGAGTTGACAAAGCATTCTCACACTATATCGAATATTAGCTAAAATTACAGCCCTTTATAAAAGTTTTGTTGTTTTAGTGTATCAAATACGTGAATACGGAATCAAAGTAGGGGCGGATCCAGGAATTTTTGCAGGAGGGGGTTTGCTAGGTTTCTGTCACGGAAATCTGCCATCATCGTCTCTAAATGCTTTGCGAACTCGGGGCCTGCCCTATCTCAACCCTGATTGCTTTATTTACATATGTAGATAAGTGCTGTTCTCTAAGTGGATTTCAAACATCGAGAATAGTACTTATCTAAAATGATTACCTTGGTTGTTCGCGTGTTTTTTCGATATCAACTGAGTAGGAATAAAATATAGTAACATCAACCATTTGGACAAACTCCACAGATACAAAGTATGGTACGCGAAATAGTTAGCATACTCAACCTCCAAATATTGAATAGACAGGGACTAACCTGGAATCTTGAGTTCAAATTATCCAAAATGACCAAGCTTTTATAAATAATTGATCCAAATTCTTCTTCAAATTTCCGGAACCCTACAAGCAACACGGTGAATGTGAAAGCTATTAACATCAACTTCAGTTTAATTTTCATTGTTTTTCAGAATTTAGTATTTTGTCCGGGCTATCACTACATTTAGTTGCAGATTATGACGGATTTCGTTCACGTGGTTTACTCTTTCTGAAATACCTGCTGTCCCCTGAACAATTCCAACTGTTGGTTTGTATTCCAAAAATAAGGAAATTGACCGAATCTCCGTACTATAACTACATTGGTCCCGTGCTTTCAATCCCGCTTTTATTAAAATCAGAAACACGCTGCGCAAAGTTTCATTATTTCAATTAATGTTTCGTTCTGTACCAAAATAATACACGGGTGTTCACCTAAATTCTGCTTAAAAGAAGTCTTCATTTGCTTTTCGTCTACACATTATATAATTTTCACAACTAAAATTTTCACATCCAAATATCCACCATCCAAAAGACATTTCTTACAAAAATAGTACCTTCGTAACGAAAAGTGAAAAAGAATTCCAGATTATCACAAAAAAACAAATTTGAACAATTTGCATTAAATCCCACCATTAATATCTTCTTAGGGGGTTTCAACAACTGGGATCAGTCTAATACTATAACAATTATATCTGTAAGATCAATATCTACTTGAATAAATATGTCATGATATTGAAACTGACCTCTTATTTTCTTCGATCTTCATCGATTCCTATAAATTTATGTTTATTTCATATTCTTTATTACACTTGTTTTCAGCCACAGATGGCTGACTTTTTTTTAAATACCAATTTGATAAATACACACTGATAAATTTTAGGCGTATGTGACCCGGGCTGAACACTTGAACATGATCCATCGTCTTTCTGTAAGAGAGAGAGAGAGAGAGAGAGAGAGAGAGAGAGAGGGGGGTAGCGTCCGCTCGAGACAAACTGATTAAAATATGGTTTAATTTTATTACAATAATTCGCTTGTGCGAAGGGGTCTTTAGCAATTCGGATGATCCAGAGAAAATCCACGAGGTTGGACAGGCGACATACTTTTTATCACGGAATCGAAACCACGCCAGTTGACTCAGTGACATACTTTATGATACAGCGCGCACGTGCTAACCATTCAGTCATCCAACCCTCTAACAACGAATAGAATCTAAAAAAAATATGTTCTTCGAATTTTTGATACAATCTTATAACCAAAGAACACTCGAACAATTTAGATGGGAATAAAATACCTTCTTGGTCGCTGGTGTGCAATAATGTCAAACATTTAGGTGAAATATATTCCATAATCAGCATTATTTTGATTGATTAATTCAAACCGCGGCGAAATTTTGTTACACCGGGTAGAAACGTTTGTCATGGGTTTTTTTTCTGTATTTTCCATTGTTTTCATTTCGAAAGATTCGTTCATTTTATTGCAGAGCGAGTCTTTCTAATATGACGTAAAGTACTATAAAGAATCATAAATACATACGGAAGCTAATTACCGAATTGCACCAATACGCTACCGTATTAAGCAAATAAACACCATTTTGCAATTACATAAAATTATATCTTTATTCGTTTTGCTTGATGGTTCTGATTTTCTATATCAAATATTTAAGATCTAACATATATTTATAGCAGTTGCCATTGCATCTGAATAATACACAAGACTTTGGTGATTTTAAATAGATGTACCTGACTTTCCACAGGATATAATGTCAGATTTTCACTAAATTTGGGTGCGCTACATAAGTGAAATAAAACGAAAAGCAATTTTTAAAAATAGCCGATTTTGTTATGCATTTATGACGAGGTTTTGGGGCGTTTGTTATGATTTTCCATAGACAATAAATATATATTCCGCAAGATTTTCTGATTCAACTGATTTTCATAAAGCTTTTTGTTCTATGGTATTTTCGCCACAAGAGTTTTTCAAAATATTGGACTTTGAAAAGCGCCAAAAAGTGCTTCTCAGGCCCACTGTTACAAGATTTTCGACAAGAGTTCCACAAAATATAAGACGTAGACAAAAATCATTTTCTTTCAAAATTTTCTTCTTGGGCCTCTTATGCCTGTGTGGTATCACATTCTACAAGATTATCATATAATGTTTGGGTCCGTAAAATGTTACACCACACACGCATATCTTGTGGGCTCTGGAGGTGAAAAACACCATAGACCCAAAACACTCGGAAATCTTGTGGAATGTGGTATAACCACGCAAGCAAAAAAGGGACCCGAGAAGAAATTTTTGAAAGAAAATGATTTTTTTTTTCTGTTTAATATTTTATGGAGCTCGTGTGGAATCTGGTAAAACACAGTCATATAAGGGATCTGAAGCAGTTGGGTTTTGGGTTTTTTTTTTTAAATGGTTGTTTTTCTATGTCATATATCTTGTGGAAGTCTTGTGTTAAAAAAAAACCACCAGAGAATAAAATCTGCTTGATTACACTTAGAAGATGATAGGATAAACTATCAATTTTCCAGCAAAATACGTTGGTATGGACGATATGTGGGGAAATATATTTCTTTGCCGTTCCCAAAATGTAGATACAGTAACAGGATTGCTCAAAAATTGAAATAGATTGAAACTGCACATCCTTGACAACATTGTCGCCGATGTTGAACCGAATCTTGCCAATAAAATCGGTCAATTCAATCCCGTGGAAAGATACCCACACGCTATGAACACTTGTGTATATGGATTGTTGAACGATTTTACATTGTACTCAACAATTGGATTCTGAGTAGTGGCCTCAATATAAATATATTTTACGAGAACAAGCTTAATATATAAGTCGACGGCCGCCACTATCGTCGAGATGTTCGGGGACTTAAACATAATAATCACTACAACTCATATTCATAATCTTATCATATTTTAAGGTTTCAATGACGCAATATAAGATTTAGATGCAAAAGGTTGGTGTTCTCGCTGTAATTCCCTTTGTCAGTAATGCAGAAGGAGTGCCTGACAAGGACAGCTGCCTAGTCGTTCGGATGGGACGGAAAACCGTAAAAGATCCCTTGGCAGTTGGAATTCGATATAAGAGTAGGCAGTAGCGCCGCTGTATGGCGAATGCCCGTCTTCCATTTGCCCAGGTTAGGAGCAAAAGAGTAGGACGTTAAACTCCATTTCATTTCATTTTTCTCGCTGTAATAGTTAAAAAAAATTCAGTCAAATTACTTTATTTTGAGCTCTATTACGAATAAACGATTATCAAATACCACTGCCATGATATTAAACGAAGTCTCGATATTTCTCAGTACTTTTATTGAATGACATTCATTTTAACGTTAGCCGATTAGACGCTTCGGGTATAGATTAATATATTCAATGTCGCAGCCATCCGATATTTATAGAAATGATTGACGCCAGAAAAAAAGAGCTGCTTTAGATTGATTTAGCTCTTGCATAATTAATATCGGTTATTAATAATTATTCGCTACATACATAATCGAACATATTGGTCCTTAATCAGTTATATCTAACTGCATTTTTGGCCATTCAAGAATGTCTTTCTGTTGATTTTATACCGCCATCTAAGTGTGTCTTGGACACAAAAAGTAATATTAATTCTGCTGTATGTTCATTATATTTATCTTGGTATGCTTATTACATTACAAAAACTGCCGTTACAAAATATACGAATATCTAGATACCAGCAGCTGTTACATCTCATGGATTGATGCTATGCGTATTTATTTTTTTAGCAAAATTGATTCAAATTTACCGGGTTTGTTTGTTATTAGAATTTGTAAAATATTTAAACTCATATTATGATGTAAAAGCGATTTGTATATATTTAGACTATCGAGGCCTCTTTAATCTGGGAGAACAATAGTGCACCAATTCCAGGAATATAATGGAATTATTGGTGAGTAAATGGTCTTACTTTATTAAAGGTTAACATGCCATTCCGTGTATTGTAATTTTAGTCGGATCATTACACGAAATAACATAAAACAAAAAGTCGAGAGGAGGCGTATTGTGATATTTCCTGTAGTCGTTTATGATTCATTACGTATCATTAAATGAAATAGGGTATAACTTTATTTTATGAGGTAACGGACACTCTGGATGTTCTATCTATACTAATATTTGTGGCTGTTGTTTCACTCGGCAAATCTCGATTGGCGAGTGGCTGTTGTTTGTTTGTCTGTTTAGGGTTTGTGGCCATACTAGGACTGCCCGAGGCTGAAATTTGGTTGTGCGTACTGAGGAGTATTATAGGCCTTGGGGTTTTCAGGATCATGCAATACATGTACATGATTTTAGTTATTCTAGACATCACTGAAAATTCATATATGTCTGGCATCAAATGTTTCCTGTTTCCTATTTTTCACCTGGTTTGCATTTCGATATTTGGATTTCTTCAAATTTGGTCAGACAAAGGATTCAGATTCAAAGCGCTCTCACACAAGACTTTCAAATATTAGGGATTTCTATAAATTAATTATGGTTAAAATGACTGTTTTTTTTATGGTGTTTGCCAAAAGAATATAGTTACTAACATTTGTACCACAGATAACAGGTGACGTACTGATAGTTTATTGACAGATGTGCTGTCTGATCATTATTCGCGTGTGAAGTATTACATTTATTAATTTATTCATTCAGTCGATTAATGCGTCAGTGAAATTTGTTCAATTGAGAAATAATCATAAATAACATGTTTAACTCTTATTTGAATAAAATGGATTATTGATTATTAAAGGACAATAACACAAGTCTGTCATTCTCCTGTTGGTTTAACGTCTGATTCTAAACTAACGATATCGCAGACAAATAATAGCAGACGACGGATGGGGTCGAAATGACAGGTCTTATGATTTAAAGCGCAGGTATTAACCCGCAGTCTGCATACAATCTAATTTTAGTCAAATTACATCAAATGAAACTGTATAATTACACCAATGGGCGAAGTTATAATGTCTCCTTTAATTAGAATTTTATATAAGATGCAGGTCACGTATTCACATGTGTACAGAGGAAAGGGTAGCGCAGCATCCCGTTTTGATTACAGTGGTAATTATGCAATAGTTTAAAACAATGGAAAGATTAATGTCACGTCTTCTCTTGTCAACGAACTGTGATCGATCTATGATGAGCTGATCTTTAAAATCAAAATCGACCATGTATAAATAAAAGAAAACCAACCCATTTATTGATTGACGTATAACGCAACAACGATTATTGAATCGAATTTAAGGTGAACTGGGTATAAACATAAAAATATTTTATTTATTTTCAACCACAAACCTTTTGTAATTTATGTAAGACTTTGGCATTTAGAGTATTTCAAACGCCCATTTTATGTTAAAATGTAAAACAATGAATACCACAATTTTACCCATAAACTTCATTATTGGGGTACATCTTTTATTTTAAGCTTTACTGAAATATGTGAGAAAACCTGACTAGCTCAAATGCTTGCTCCATCTAGATATAAATATCGTACACGAGGATGTATGGGTATACTTTCTCTTTCTTTGATAATTAGGTAATAACTAATATAAATTTAAATTTAAATGTAACTGTAATTTCGAACGATCCTAGGCTGTGTCGTCGATGGCTTGCTCACTGTTTCACTCATTAACGTAAAATAATCATTACTTCTTCCCGTCAAACAATTACTCCATTATGCCCCTTCCTGTATAAATGATAAATAGCAGGGATTGCTTTAGAAGATTTGTAAAAGGTCAGATATCCCCTGCCCCGCGACAACAGGTAGTAATCGTTGGAAGTATTAGACATGGATAGTTGAACATAGCCCAGGGTTATTACTACGATAACACTGCAATGCTATTGTATCCCGGGGTATGTAAAAATAGACGTTTATTATTTATCAATTATATACATTTGTCACGTGTCACGGCTATTACACGTAAAAGCACTTCGATAAAATTATATAACGTAAAAATCATTTGTTAACAGTAGGCCTATTGTTGCTAAGGGAGAGGTGCTTTTGATTGGGTATTAATAATATCCTTATTACAAGTTAGTCGAGATTAGCAGGATCAACTTTTGTCACAGATAAGTCATTTTGTAATAACTATTGAAGTTTAATCATAGCGTGTTTACCTATTTCGGACGACTGGATGTTTTGTATGCTTAGACGTATACGAAGTGATATCTATATTAATATTGTTAGTAACAGTGAAGATTATACAGAGCAACGGAACTGCCTTAAAACCTACTTCCCATTAAATAGTATACATTCCATGTGACTGAACGAGGTATAGTTGTGTGCTGATGAACTTGATTAGTACGTCATAAAACTTGCCATAAATCTTGTATGATGGGATGTTAGCATGCTGGGCCGATATTTCCGTAGGCCCACATCGACAGGGATACATATATATTGAGGAGCTCGGTGGGGAATATAAAAGGTTTTCAGTGGATTTAAGTTTATTAGAATGTAAATCGTTTTGGATTTTAATTGGTTTCTATTTCAATTTGGTGTTTAAAAATTAAACCCACAATTGACTTTAATGTGGTCCGTTGATACTTCCATAGTTTGGTGTAGATAATACCATACTGCCTTTATAGTATACAACAGGCGTCTGTGAACTTCATGCTGAATTAGCACATGTAAAGAAAATAAAGCTTCGAGTGGCTAATGGTCCATAGAAGTGGAACAACACAAGTGACTGTGAAATATATAACCTGTTGAATATTTAGTCTACACACAACACTGTAGACGTGACATGAAATAAGGTTACGTGCGTAGCTATGCATTTTACATAGAATATAAGGACAAGGTTGAGAGTGCAAAGTTCAAAGTATAAAATGGATAATAATCTAATATGCAAGAAGGTTTGTTACTTTTTTATCTTTTTTTCCCCACTGCATCGAATTTTTTAACTTTGGCAGAATAGCACGTAGTTCCAAATTAAATTCTTTTCACGAATGTAGACGTACAGTCATTAACTTATCAATTTATCGATCCATGGAATGATCGGTATACGTAGCCCTACATAAGATTACCGGATTAGGAAACTATTTTCAATTGAAAATTAGCCCTGGAATCTGAAATTTCGTAGTTTGCTGAAGAATATGTCTTTGTAATATTGGGGCTTGGACCTTCTATCGAAGAGTGTGTATTTACACTTAATGTGTAACCACCGTACGAATATATGAATTCCAGATGTCTCAAGAGAAGTCTGTTCGGACTTATAGAACTAATAAGAGTAATTGAATTAGTGTCATACGGTGAATGAGTTCTGCTGTAATACTAATACTGAAATTCACTTAACAAAAACATAACCCTAACATGAACTATCTATAAAATTATCCCGAAAAATGTGCCTTACAAATCAACGGACATCGAAGTTATGATTTAAATCACGTTTCTATGCCATGAAAATCTTGACAAAACAATATAAATAGAGTTATTTCCCTTAAACAAACAAGCTATGCAAATAAATGGAAACATGTATTACATGTAGTTTATTTTGTATTCTTTATTATTCGAACTTGGCAAGGTAAGATATACACATATGTTTATTACAATTAATATGTACTTATTTGAATAATTAAGCGGGAATTAGATAGCCCGGTGCAACAAATGGGTGGGTCGTTATTCGAAGCAACAGCTGCTGGCAAAAAACCCAGCGGCTGGTATATAGTCTTGATAAACCAGTGATATAGCATCGACTGTATTTCCACCACAAAATAACAATTTATGTGAATGAATTTTGAACACGTCTTCCCCATACCAAGTCGAAATGAAAAACCTTCGGTCAGAGGGGCGGATATCATGGGGTTTATGAAAATGGTGGGTGGTAATTCAATTTTTCTATTGATTTTTTTCTATTGATTTTTTTCCCGAGAAAACCCCCACAACACACTAAAATATGCAGTTTGTTATTATTCATATTTCCGTATCACACGTTCGCGCAATATTTTTGGGTTGTCAGTGGATCGCGTAGCTATGATTTTTCACTGATGAGCGAAAATATCTTATATTCCCATAAAATATCCGATAGAGATTTAAGAAAAGGAGGACAGAACAGCGGACGAAATGATTTTTTTTAAAATATATTTTTCTAGCCGTTTAAAGCTTTTTTGAAATACAAATATACCCTTTACGTTTTATATACTAAAATATGTGCTGTGGTTATACCATCTGGGATTTTATAACATTTTATAAAATATAATGGAAACTTGCTTAGTACGAAAAATATCCGGTTGAGCAAAGCCAATATATAAAACACAAATTTCCCAGGATATGTCTGCGATATAATCCTCGGACGAAGCGGACGTTACATACCACACGCGAACGACACTTGAATGCGTTTTATGTGTTATGGGCCTATGTATAAATGACCAGCCGAGTGGAGCGATGCGAACACATTTCAAAAAATAACCACATTGTCATAACTATATTTTTTGTACTAATCAACTATATATAATAATTATTTGTTATTTTAACAATGTAGCGTGTTATAATAACTGTTATTGAATAAAAATGGGTTATTTAATCATTTATGATTAATTAAGTGTAGTATCTTGATGCATTTAGCATGGTCCATATATTTTTGAATTTCAGTTACTAACTATATATACTTTTACACACCACTGTGGTTTTGTAAGGGCCATTATCAATTTTAATAGCTATGTAAAATGTATCACAGTGTTCAAATTCATATACATTAATAATTTCTTTCCATAAATTTTCAAATTTCGGTAACGATGTATAATTTTACACCTACAATAATTTTATAATGGCTGTAATTAATTGGCTGTGTAATTGTTTTTATGACGTTCAAATACATATCATACTTTATTACAACATTCAATCAAATACATATTCAATCATACTTTATTACAATATTCAAATACATATTCATAATTAACTCATTAAAATTTATCATTAGTATGGAGACTAAGTTATGTGTCCTTTTTAATATTTATTTGAAACAATGTTAAAACCTTCGTTTTGAATAACCGAAATAATTAATTTATGTTTATTGTTGTTTTCTTTTTTGTTTTAGATGAAGTGGCAGGAGATTATAGGAATTGGCATCAAACCAGAACCACCGGTTAAAGAATTAGTTCCTGGTTTTATCGCCGCCATATTGTTTTACTTCCTATCATTTATTGTCTGCTACTTGGCGTTTCGTATTTCTAGAATCATTTTACCGAAACCCATCCATTCAGTGACCACGGAATTCTTTAAGACAATGTTAATTTGTACATATCCGTACGGACACGGACAAATCCGACAATTATACGGATCCATCGGATACTTTCTTACAGTTGTCCCACTAGCTTTTTTCACCATTGCTGCGTTCCCTGATGGACACGGCTCACCGTTGACAACATTTTTAGAATTTTTAAAAGGTCGAGTTTCATTCTTCTCGCTGGTGTTTCGTAGCATTGTCCAGACTCTCGGTGCCTTCACGTCTTATAAACTCGCCATGTTTGTGTGGTCATTGAGGATCCATTCGTTTCATACGAGCCAATTTAACTCTACCGCATGTTCCTCAGATTTAAAAGTGTCCCTGGAAGTGGGATTTGTTTTAGAACTGCTCTGTGTCGCTTTTGACACGTGGTTGAATTTCCAGAAACTTTCTAGGTTTCCTGTGGTGGATTCTGTGCTGAAAATATCTAACTGTGCATTAATGGTTTGTTTAGGTAAGAGTAGTCGTGAATGCTTTCCTTAGTTAACAAATTTATTGTCCCCCGCCTTTCGAAGAAAGTTGGGGGACTATTAAAATGGGTTCTTCCGTCTGTCTGTCTGTCTGTCTGTCTGTCCGTCTGTCCGTCACACTTTTTGGGACACAATAACTCTCTTCCTAATTGAGCTAGAATGTTCAAACTTGGTGTATGTGTTTATTAGGTCAATGCCTTGATTGAGTTCGAAGATAAGCATTTTCCGCTTAGGTTAAGCAGAGATAAGCAATTTGATTGGTTGATGCTTTGGGACACGATAACTTTAGTTCTAATTAAGTGAGAGTGATGAAACTTGGTGTATAGTTTCATTACAATAATACCTTGACTAAGTTCGTTAATGAGCATTTTCTGCTCAGGGTAAGCAGAGCAATTTGATTTGCCGAGACTTTGGAACACAATAACTTTACTTCGAATTGAGTTAGAATGTTCAAACTTGGTGTATATGCTTATTAGGTCAATGCCTTAGGGTAAGCAGAGATAAGCAATTTGATTGGTTGATGCTTTGGGACACGATAACTTTAGTTCTAATTAAGTGAGAGTGATGAAACTTGGTGTATAGTTTCATTACAATAATACCTTGACTAAGTTCGATAATGAGCATTTTCTGCTCAGGGCAAGCAGATCGATACGCAATTTGAATGGTCGAGACTTTGGAACACAATAACTCTCCTTCTAATTGAGCTAATATGTTCAAACTTGGTGTATATGCTTATTAGGTCAATGCCTTGATGGAGTTCGAAGATGAGCATTTTCCGCTTAGGGTAAGCAGAGATAAGCAATTTGATTGGTTGATGCTTTGGGACACGATAACTTTAGTTCTAATTATCTGAGAGTGATGAAACTTGGTGTATAGTTTCATTACAGTAATACCTTGACTAAGTTCGATAATGAACATTTTCTGCTCAGGGTAAGCAGAGCGATACGCAATTTGATTGGTCGAGAGTAGTCGAAACTTTGAAACACAATAACTCCCCTTCTAATTGAGTTAAAATGTTCAAACTTAGTGTATATGCTTATTGGGTCAATGCCTTGATGGAGTTCGAAGATGAGCATTTTCCGCTTAGGGTAAGCAGAGATAAGCAATTTGATTGGTTGATACTTTGGGACAAGATAACTTAGGTTCATCTTGATTGATGATTTTTATGCCAATACAATGACTGCATTCTCATTTAGTAATGGATTCGACAGTAAAAGTGTATAGAAACGATTGACTTGGACACGAGGGCCCTTTTGTCTGCCTTTAGGGTCCCCCTAACTAGGGTACATTTTCATTTTTCTCGTCGGTTTTAGCATTTTTCTTTATAAAACACTTTTGGATGACACTTCGTTTACAGTTTGATTGCTCGATACATTGAAAAAAATAAATGTGCGATTAATTAATATGTGTCTTCTATTTATTTTGGGATTTCGGCGGGGGACATCAGCCTCACTGTTGGCTTGTTTTATTACTATTATGATGAACGATGTGTTGGCTGGGTGTGGGAGTTTGTGTATAGGTGTCAGAACCTCAGAAATAGGATTTCCCTCCATCGAAAGCTTGACAGAATGGAACTTGGCGTCCTCTGTACTCCACTCCAAATGTTAGTTTGATACCTAGAATAAAGTCAGCTAGTGATTAATTTGAATACACGAAGGTTCGATGGAGTAATTCGGTCGGCTCTCGTTGCGAATAGTCGGATGCTGTATGATGCTAGATCGCAACGGAATTATGGATCATCTAGGCATACCCGACCAATTAGGCTTTTAAAAATACTCTTGTGTCTGATGAATTAAATCACAATGGGAAGTGACACGGGGCTTTCTATAAAGATGTGTAGATATATTGACGATAAAAGGTACAGTCCTCCCACTCAAGCCGAATTCCATTATCATTTTCTAATCATAAAATCTGCGGTTTTATTTTTCAGGTGTCCATTTGACGGGGATGTATCTTCATCCGGCTATGGCGTCCGGACTATCTTTCTTCTGCAATGGAACGTCAGCTTTAGATCATATCCTAGTCTACTGGATCAGCTCCTTCCTAGGTTGCTACCTTGGTAACGTTATACATGTCAAGGTCACAGGTTCTAAGTTGAAGACAAACAAATCAAATGGAAGCTCACATGAAATAGTTGCACCAACTGATGGTATATCAAAGAAGAAGAATTAAATATATTGAGTAAAATGGTTTAAATAACTGTTTTAGGAAACCAAATATTTTTTGAGCAACCCATTGACGGCTAAATCTATTTATTAAGGCCAGCTCAATTTTCGTCAAGGTAGCTGAGATACAAGTGAGGAAAGGGCTCGTGATTCTTGGCGAAATTATTGGTTAGGATTAGTGTAATTATTGGGGCTAGGTCCGTGATTAGGATAAAGGGTTGGGATTGGGAATACCGCTAGCCCTGTTTACATCTGGTGACCTTGGACGAATCTTGAAGTTGGCCTGATCAAAAAGATCTACCTGCTCATTGACAGTAAATGAAATAGTCCTTAGTCCTGACAGCGCCGCAGTGTGTTACATTTCGAGAGAAGTCGTATGACTTCTAAAGTGGATTAAGGAAACGTTGCTTTCAAATTGTCTTTCTACCCGAACCTTCGGATCAATATCCTACTATTTGCCCGGGATATCTGCATTCACACTCGCTCCTTGCTTATAACGGCAAAATTAAGTCGATTTATAATGATTGTTAGCTTACATTCTAAGAATGTTGTTCTCTTGAATATATATATATTATATTCTTCACTTGGGGAATTTGTTGATTATATATATAATATACACACGTCTTGAATCGGTTTTAAATCCACGGAATGGACCAAATAAGTTTTTCTTTTATTTATAAATTATGTTATTATAAACATTTTGGCCCATTTTCTTGTCACATGTTTATAACAGTTTTATTGAATTTATAAACCACATTTTATTATTTGTTATTGTTGACACCAGATATATATGTTATTACCGTTTGATTTGGTTATTCTGCTTATTCTTTTCTTAATTTTTTCAAAGATAAAGGAAATCTTATATCTTATATTTTTACAATTATGATATTTAAATTGGAATGTTTCTTATATAGGTTAATTATTCCTTGTCATTCCTTAAAGTCCCGATGCGCCATATTTAATCAATAGTAACCACATGTAAACTACAATCGTTGATAGGAATATCAGCCCAAAGTGGTTCAAGTCCGTTCAGTTTTTACAAAGATATGTTCAATTTAAATTTCGTCTATATATCTAACTTTGGCATTTTGAATTTGTTTGTCTTAATTACAGGTTAGATAATTTAAGTACAAATGTGAGACATGTGATATTTTAGCGACTAATGTCAATGGCGTATCGTCACTTTGATCACTTTATATTTTATTGTTTGGAATGTTATTATGTCTGTTCATTGACTATTTTTCTGTTTGTTAAGCATATACACGAATTCCACAATCTCGCAATTCGTGTATTTTCTATAATCATGTATATAGCACCATTATTGCTTTATCAGTGAGACATTATCACAGATCACCAAGAAAATAAACTTAATTAATTTTGAATAATATCAAATCATATTTAATGCAACCTTAGTATTGACCCATATGCAAGCTGTTATTTTGCTGAGCATTTATTCTTAAGTTCACAAATCTATGCATTCGTAAAGTCACATTTATATCACATCCAAAGCTTATTGAATTGGTCTCCGATTTTCATAGAAATATTATTTGAACATCCCCAATGCAATAGTCAAATTACATCAATTCAGCCCAAATCAAAATGATTTTTGCCTACCAACCAAGACCTTCAAAGCGCTAACGCCATTTAAAACTCGGAGACGTGCTTGACAATATATTTTTGTCACATTCTGGTAATTCTGACCTGTCGGTTTCATATAAAACCCCGTGGAGTCACCGTGTTAGAATTTTATAATGTACCGATACAGCTTCCGCTTGGGAATAAATATACTGAGCTTGATTAACCCTATACATGGCCATTGACCTGATAGCTGTTTATTAACTGAAACTGTAATACCCATCAACAATTAATTGAAGATTCGGTGTTGCTTAATCTCAACCCCCGATCCTGGTAGCCTAGAAAGAAACGGTCATTTTGATATCGATGGGTACCGGAATGGTTACCATGGTCATCTGTGCCTTTCTAACTGATAAATAGTTGGACTAAATATTCAAGTACCAGTGTATCCATTACACAATGTTTACATTTTGTCATACATACCATAATATATATTCCTTATGGGTTATATTATATTACCTAGTTCAACTCAAGAAGTTTTTAACTAAATTTATCTAAAAATAAAAGTATAGATTCAATAGACTACAAATGGTTAGAATGATCACAATAAATAAAATAAGAAATCCTATAATCTTATTTCGTTTCGTTTATTTATTTCTGAATTTTACACGACACTCTGATACAACGTAAAACGGCAAAACAAAGCGAAACGTAATTGATGTCTGATGTAATCATATTGAATTAATTCCATTTGACGTCGTTTGTAAACAAAAACATAGGAAATTCTAAAACAGTAAAAAGAAATGAAATGAGAGTGAACGTCCTACTGTTCTGCACCGACCGGGCTAAAAGCAAATGACATGTTTCAGATTGGTTGTTTTGATCATTTTCCACAGTTTATCCAACAATGGTGTCTTGCTTATACATGTTTCATAAACGCCCTGTCTGAAATCTTGTTTTTTATTCAACTTTATTCTTATCATTTCTACAGATGCATGTACTAAATTTATACTTTTAACGTCACATGCACTTGAATAAATGATCTTTTCAACAAATGGTATCAGTTGTTCAGTTATTTGGAACGGGGCAAGCATACTAGATCTGACTAAGAAATAGTAATGTGGCTATCATGAATTATATTTGAGAGACCACCTTTTCAGAATTTGTCGAAATTTTTTTGTCCTAGCTGTTTACTCTGATCAGTGAAATACAAAACTCTTGAATATTAGACTATCCACCCCATCCCCCACACCCGGTTACCCTTTTCAGTCGCCATTTAAAGAATATATAAATATGGAAAGTTTTGGCATATATTATAATGATTTATTGTCTACAAAATATACAAAGAACAGGACAATAACTTAATATATACATAGACAGATATTCATCATTTGAGTTTTAAGGGAGTAAAAACATCTTCTACGTACGGGGCTACCATTGAGATTTTAATGGCAACTACAAAGGAGGCATTCCCTTTTTTCTCAAAATGCCAACATTTAGATGACAACCCGGACAGCACAATGCATATAGCTTAACATTAAGCGATCTAAAACAGCGTAACGCTAAATTAAAGGAACTAACTCCATATTTTGTTAAACTAAGTACATAATAAGGTTTTTTATAAATTGAAACAAATAAATATTTTTAAGTAGATATGCCTCATATATAGAGATTTCTAAATGACTACATGTAAAATGAAATGATTTTAGCCGTTTTACAAATATAAAAATGGCTGCCACAAACTCAACAACTTGTCATAATTTATATTAATGAAAGGCAATAATTCTGTTAATCCAAGAGAATTAATCTTTGAGAATGACTTGACGATGGGTATGAATAACGTTACGAGTTATCTTGCGTTTATGGTCGCTCGTGATCTCGACAAAATCCATACTTAGGCTGTTCATAAAAAGACATTACGGACACTGAAAAATAAAAATGATACAATATTTAACTTTTGTAAAGTTCGGTGGTGATTTAATATCTAATTTTACGTAGCATCTTGTGTAGAAAAGTTCTAGCATAACATCTGATTTAGCCAATGAAGGATGTTTCGGGCAAACAATGGCTTAAACCAGACAACAAATCAAACAGACAACTGTATATATTTAGATGGTTGAAAGTAATCTGAACGACAGATCAGCCCTATACAGAGAAGCGAAAAAAAAAAGCTAGCTTCCATTTAATTTCCGTACGTTAGTTACATACGGATTGATAGGCGTGAGCTTACATTGATATAACGTCAGACTTGATTCAAGACTGTTTCAAAATTTACTGTATTTATATATAAGAAAACTACTTACGCCATTCTGTACCGTAAGCTACAGGACAAACCATCATAAAACTTCTAGATGCCAGGTAGTATACTACACTACCCTGTAATAAGAGAGATAAAGGTGGTTGAAATGATAACTATTACATTTTATATACGGAAAAATAAATTTACATGAACAATATAGACGTAATCGGGCTGGTAATCATCGAGCGACTGACAACTAAGTACGTTGTTGCACACGTAAATATGCCTACAACCGCTTGCATTGTTTTTCTGTACTTCGGGAAAAGTGATGGGTGGGATGGGCTTTACTATTTCGTCTACGCAATTAATCTGTCACTTTGAGACAACAATTACACATTGGAATTTGTTTTTATGTTTAGTGTATTTGTACTGCAGTGTGAGATATGTTATGATTACATGGACATCGCCTTATTCAATTCTAAAGGATTGTTTGCCGTTCAAATCAATTTATATATGGGGGACATTGAAGGCGAGTCCGTTTTACTAGCGTCCAAAGAGCATATTACGTAGTCTTTTTCTTACTTAAAAACAGATTAACAATAATTTAAAGATAAGACTTACCAGGCGAGGTGTGATTCGAACTCTGTGATAGGGGAAAACCATTTCACCACCAGCTTTCACATCTTTCAACTATAAAAAAAACAATTTAATTTGAGCATTTTATGTGGTGAAGAAAATTCAGACACATAATTCTGAATATTAACTTATCATTTAAATCAATTGTCTCTCCTCTGTATAGAAAAATATCATGCAGTAAGCTGAGTTGATTTGGGGCCAACATAACAAAATAATAAGGTCGCGGAATTTCCACGGCGGACCAAGGTTTGATGAAAACTAAGTTGACAACTTTGCAACGTGTTTCATGGTATATGTTTTCTCTAATACCAATCTGACCTCTTACCAATCTGACATGATGTGAAACACCAAATCATTATATAAACATCATTTAAGGGACTGTTTACCTCTTGCAAATTACCATAGTAAGAAAGTTGAATCTCTTAAGGGAATAGTAGTCTAGTGGATGGAATAAAAAAATTTCAGCATTCGGCAAGCAGACGAAATACATGATATTGTCTTTTGGTGGCCTCTTTTAAATTTGATTAAATAAATTTAATATACTTACGAATGCAAACATGGATGCCGTGTTGCCTCCGCCAAGTTTGGGTACCTGAAACATAATAAGAAATGTTTACTTCCAAAACAAAATGAAAGGATACATTTATTCACATTATTACTTTAATTTAATACTCCTAGTATTAAAACGATGCATATTTATAAATGGTACTCACCCAATTTTTGGCATCAGCGATATCATAATACATACCCTCAAAACCAATATTTCTAACCTGTAATATAAAAATAGTCCACACATTGCGAAATTAAAGCTACAATTTCATATTTTTAAGTTATATTTTTTAAAATGTATTGAAATAAAGCCTTAAAATAGATGGTATCTATAAACAGTCCTACCATGTTAAAGAATAATCCCATTGATCATATAATTCACCATTGCCAGTTGAGAAATTGGCTAATATATCATTTTCAACTTCAATTCAAACGTTTGAAGATCGCTATTCCGGTGGGGGGGGGGGGCAAGGGATGTAATTGTGTTATTATTTCCGGTGTCAATGATTTTTAAGTGTGGGGAATAATGCCTATGATCGTATAAATAATTTCCTGTTATCAAACCCGAAGACTTTAGATAAGGTAGCTAAAACAGATTTACGGCTGATCGTATATTAAGATTAGTAGATATGGTTGCAGGTTGTTTGAGGGATGCCATAAAATCAGGTTGCTGGCGAAAAATAATTATTTGGGTCCAAGGGCCTTAATAAGGTAATTTTACACTACCTCTAATATTCCTTGTGTGTAAGGTTTGGTGGATGTCATGGGTAACGCCTCTAAACGGTTAGTTAACTCTTTAACCCACTGTGTACGAGTTCGGTCGCGTGGAATAGATCTGTAAAACAAATAACTTGTATGTATTAATCTCTTTATTTTTATAATACATATTCACTTGATGAGTTGGTGAAAGGCGGTCCCTTTAAAGGGATATTTCCACATATTAAAGTTACGTTAAATGAGACAGTTCCCCATGGAGAAATACACCTGCGTACCTGTATCTAACCTGGTGTTGATACCTGTGTCTTACAAATATTGATCACCAAAACCAAGTGTTGTCACTTGTAACTTATAAATATAGAAAATTGCGAAGCACATTCCCCAAGAGAGACTTATAAATGTTTATGCTAACAATCGAGGCGGGAAATGTTCGATATTTTGAGATGTGATGTGACTTTACTGGAAACTACCACGAACAGTCCGCTATTAATCTCCGCTGTAACTAAACTTTAGCCATGGTTTATTATTAAATCTTAGATTAGGACGACACATACTGATTTGGGTGTTTATTTCAGATTTAAAAGTAACTTACGTGAAGTGGGGCGATTGAAAATACATTCTGTTTTTATATGAAGCTTCACTTAACTATAAAGAAACAGGAATGTAAATCAATAAAATTTGATATTTTAACCTAAAAACGTTGATCTTCGGATGCTAAATAGAGTTATTTTAAACACATATTGCTTAGCAACAAAACACCCAGGATGCTAAATAGAGTTATTTTAAACACATATTGCTTAGCAACAAAACACCCAGGATCCTTGTACTGGTGATTCCTAATTACATAGTTTTGTCCAGGAAAACAAACGTTAACAATGTGATTAACAATAAGATGATATTGTCGTCTAACTGGCCATTCCTGTAGACATACTATTGCTTCAGATAATCATACTAAATACAAAGATACTTCTCAATCTGATTGCATGTACCCGTACTTGGATTCAGTGCCTAACTATAAAATCGTAGTGTTGCAGGTCAAACAATCTATGCGTTGTGCCAATATGTGTAGGCCTATAACGCTTCAGTTTTTAAAGAAGACAACGTGAGGTAATATCGCGGAATAACCCCATACGTGAGAAAATGACAATTAATGGAACTGAAAGCCACATTAACCTCCGCACTTTACATCCTGGGATATCGGAGGTATAAAGATGTATCTTTAAAATTCGCGATAATTACTCACCGGTTTATATCCAAGATAAGCGACGGCATCACCAATATCTCGATTAAAAACATCATGAAAGACAATTATTTTAGGTTTCATGTTCATCACTTCCATCTTGTGGTATATAAACAAATTTTTACCTCTTTGATATTTACATTTATATTGTTTTGCTAATTTGGCTGGCTGAAAAAAATGAACAAATTTCGTATAAAATTTTAGTTTCGTATATTTCGTTAATTGTGAATAGTGGTGACGGGAGATACATCGGTCAGTGTGAGTGGTCTGGTACGATGTTGGAACCAATGGTTGGTTTACACTCTCCACTTTTTAGTCAAGAAGTTGTCAATTTGATTCAATTCCTTAATCTAATTCTGGGAGAAGTTGGTGAACTGTATCTGTTTACAATCAAATACGATTTGTTAAATTGGGCTAGTTACACTTGTGGCTTATGCTCTGAGGTTATCTCAATGTCCATGTGAAAATAATTTAGTGTATAACTTTGAAGCCCCAGTTCCACAAAGTAAACGTCAACAAGTAGTCGATGCAATTCGGCAAAATAATTACGTGCAAGCCAATACACCGGACTTCAGGTTTCGGATCATACCAACGACTATAATTGTCCCTTGCCCTCCTTTCAGCACCACTGACAAGAGGAAATTCTCGGCCAACATATGATCGAATACGGTTATTGAGCTAACTTTTACTCACTGAACCCTATAAGAATGAATCTTATCAAATACAGAGTGGTATGATATCATACTCACCTTTTTCAAAGTTCCACGACACATAGCCTCGTATTTTCTTCTCGTTTTATCACCTGGGGGAATTCTACGTAATGGTATTTTCTTATCTTGGTCAATCAATTTCTCGAAAAATTTCTCATTAACTTGCGCTAGTTTATTATCGGGATCTAAAATGAAAGATGAGATGACAGAATGTGTATTTAGCTTGTTCCCACCACATTCATTATGAAACGAAATTTCACTCGAATTCTTGTGAATCTGTTTGATTCATTCCCAAATACTATAGCTACGTGAATAATTAAGTCTTGGAAAGATAAATATTTATGAGAGTATATGCATCACACAGATACTGAAAGGCGATGCTATTTTGATTGGATTTGACATAAAATATTTTTAATTGGATTCGACAGCGACCAAAAGCAGTATTTCAATTGAATCTCACATGTCCATACAGCAAATGTTTAATTGGATGTGACATGGCTAGCTGTATTTTAATTAGATTTCAAATGAACATACGTAGTTTAATAAACAATGTAGGCAACTGCACAACAGACTGAATTAAAAGCTGTTACATATCGCCACTTACCTAGCCTAAGAATCATCTGAGCGGAAATCATGGCACTTTTATACTGTTTAAGCTACAAAGAAACACCAATATAGAAACGTGATATTATCGATTTCAACATGTAGTTCAAATTGAAGAGACAATTCTTTTCATTATATGTCTTGTTCAGGGGCGTTTTAAGGTTTAACTCTTTTTCGCAGGGGGATGGAGTCTCTGGTCCAGGCCGGAGGTCGAGAAATTTTGCAAAATAGAAATCTTTTTGGTAAATCCTGACATATTCTCCAGGCCCTTCGAGGCCGGTTTAATATGAGGGTCGGGGCATAATTCGATACTCGTCTGAAGGCCGAATGGTGAATTCTTGAGTGATTCTTATGCCAATGCGATGACTGCATTCTCATTCAGTAGTGGCTTCGACAGTAACCGTGTAAAAAAACGATGGTCAAACATGGGGGCCCTTATATACCATTAAGACATTTTTTCAACGCCGGATTTGGTTTATCGTGCACAAAATAATGTAGTTAACATTACTCGTTTTACTATTTTATCGCAAAGATTCAATACTACTATCAAAATATACTTGATACTTACTGGATAATACGATGAAGACATAATAGCAAACAAGTTCTTCATACTAAAACCATAACGATCGTCAGGTACGTCATACGTATTAAACAGCTCTGTCAAGTATCTAGCCCATCGTATAGCATAATAATAATCCTGTCGTTTATACGCTATACGAGCTGAAAACCAAATTATAATACATATATTATGCCATAAACGGTCGCTTTTATTTACAATTCTAAAAAAAAACTGCACACAACCCAGGTTTTGGCCAAATCCTCTCAGAAAAAGACTATCAGATGTTAACTGTGAGTGTCATCAATATAACTACTGGAAGTCACCATGTGAATTTTCAACTTTGTAGCATTATAAAAGAAAAACGAATTCTAAAAACGTTCTGTAAATGAGATAATTGTTGCAGTCTGCACAGTAATTATTCCGGCTTGTGAGTTGGACACTGTAAGGACAGAATGAACGAATAAAGGTCCCACTTTTCAGCACCAACCGGGCCGATGAGGGCACTATGAGGGAAACTAGATTTATTATACGTGCACAACAAGGTGTAATGGGGAAATAAGTTAGGCGACCACATGCAAATAACTTGACGCTGTTCCTTTTCAGCCCATACGATCACAATGGAAAACAACGATTGAAAATTCCGGAGAAGTTTTTGTAAGAATAGATATCTTGGATTATCCATATGATTCTATGTATAAATTAATTTATCTATTTCCTTAATTTATCAAGTTGGAAAGAGCTAAGTCCCAATAACTAGATTACCTATATCATAAATATCTCGAGGTGAAAGAGGTTCTATTGAAGACTGGTTAAAGAGATTTCCACTGAACAAATCATTTTCTGTGAGATTATAAATATGTTGTAGCATCACTAAGTCATAGGCCACATTCTCAAAATGTTCTTCTGTTGGGACACTACTGTTTATGTTTTGTAATCTGTATGTGAGCTCTGGCATTTTCCCTGAAATGAAACAAATTAATCATTCAAAATGGCTGAAATAGATTGTCAGCATCTGGAAACGTTGTAATGAATACGCATACCTTGTCTCGTGTACGAGATCCATCACTCCTCATCTAGTTAGGTCTCAGATTTCAGACTTTGATGTTTTGATGTCGACTTTACATGAGATTTCCAAAGACAAATAATGGGACTACAGGGTGTCCGACATGGCCAAAATAATGGGGTAGAGAACGGCCAGAAGACCAGTTTAGAGTGACTTTTTCAAACAAAGAGCACGTAACCAGTGTTGCACTTGACAATGCCCGTACATGGTGCCTGGTTCTCATATACAATTTCTTATGCATTTTAAATGGTTATAACTATAATTTATTAAATGCAACGTGGCCGTTTATTTAGTGACGATAGATTGGTGAAACTAATATATTTGTAGACAGATTATAAGAAACACATCTTACATGCTTTACAGGCTTTGTTTTCAAATACTCCCGTTACAGCTGTATTTATTGTTCTAACTCTTCTCAGCATATGATAAACATTAATAGGATGTGAGATATAGTTCATAACTCTATTAGAAACTATTTTATGTACCCTCTTGGCATTCTCTAATAACCTGGAAAACAACACAGATTGTCAGAAATATTTCTAAAAAAACAAATTAAAAGGAATCTGGAGCAATGGAATCGCTCTCCTAATTAATACTTTGGTCATTTTGAGTTTAAGTTACGATTAATCTTATTTGTGTCACGTGAGCACTACTATTCTGCTGGAACAGAGGAGTCGAAGCCTCTCTTCGCCGAATTCCACGACTCAGATATAGAGCCTATATTAGTGTGGAAGATATTTGAGACATATAAAAAATGATGAAATTAATTTTGTATTCGAATTAAATATGACTGCTTGCCCGACAATGTTAATAACGATAGTTACAAATTTCAAACAATCACTTTTTAATCATACTCTTTGATTGGATAACTTGAAATTGATAACCCTTTTGCATTACGGAAACTACGGAAATCGAGTTTCACTATAAATTATGGTAGTGGGGAGGGGGTATTGGTCTTAGTGTGCGGTTTTGCTTCCCAAGGAAGCGAAATGTTGAAGTGAAATAAGGATTTTATGTTCATCCGGATAATACCTTGCTAGTATCGAATAATCGTTATATGGTGTTTCGACAATCGGCATTCCTCGACATATCTCGATAATTTCCGGCAGACATATACTATTCAAAAAAAGTAGGGGATATTTGATTTTTAAGTGTTATTAAAGTCACCTAATGAAACTGACGAAGAAACAAATGACAAAATGAAATGAAGTTCACATTCATCGATTTATTCCAAATGATCGTTAGACTAAGTAAGGCACAGACTGACCATTATAAGGGTAAAATGATACCCGGGGTCAAACAGCAAAGCTACCACCGCATCACAACAAAGTCAGTAACAGGTAAATCCTCCCCTGTTTGCCAAACACGCATTGATCCGACGTGGCATACTCCTAATGAGACGTCTAAGGTCATTTTGGTCCAGATTGTCCCATTCCTGTTGCAACGCAGCAGCAAGTTCTTGGACATTGGCAGGACGTTGTTGACGTTGACGTAACCTCTGTCCAAGCATGTCCCAGAAATGCTCGATGGGGGAGAGGTCTGGACTCAGTGCTGGCCAAGGTAATGTGGTGATGTTCTGTTGTTGGAGGTAACCTGTAACGATCCTGGCCCTGTGACATCTTGCGTTGTCATCCTGGAAGATTAAACGGCGGCCATGAAGTCGTGCGAACGGCACAACATGGACTGCCAAGATGTTGTCCCGGTAGTACTGGCCTGTAACACGCCCTGCAACAACATGTAAAGCCGTTCTTCCAGCAACAGTGATGCCTCCCCACACCATAACAGAACCAGCCCAAATCGATCATGTCTGATGACGTTAACGTCTTGGAAGCGCTCGTTTCGACGACACCACACCCCCCTACGTCTGTCCAAAAAATCAACAGTGAACCTGGACTCATCTGAAAACATCACATTGCTCTTGGTCGATTATCCCAGTAGTGACGATCCCTACACCAACGACGTCTTGCCTGAATGTGATGCTCTCTCAAACAATGGATTACGCGAGGACGTCGGACGCGAAGGTGACCCCTATGCAGTCGATTCCGAATCGTCTGGCCACTCACTTTCACACCAGTGTCTGTTTGAAGACACTGTTTGATGTGATGACATGATTTCTCAAGGCCAAGGTACGGATAAATCGATCCTGGGCTTGAGTTGTCGCCCTTGGTCGACCTGAGCGTGGTCTGCCCTATACAGATTATGTATCACGGTATCTGGACCATAGCCTGCTTATGACAGACTGAGAAACATTCATCGTCCGAGCCACAACCGCCTGTGTTGTGCCGATCTGTAGCATGCCAAGGGCACGTAACCTTTCATTTTGGGTAAGCCGACGCATATCAAAATTTGTTTTCTGGTCACTAAAACAATTAAACTGATGTTTCCACCCTGGAATTCAATGCCACAATGACTGTAACTTCAAAGTCAGAGTCGTGCAAGTCTTGGATTGGACCCCCATGATGATCCCAAACATCACCTGCATTCCATGCGATAGCTATTGGTGCGTTTGGGCGTCACATGTAACTGGAAATGTTTCTTCTGTTAGGTTCTATAGTGACTTTTTTCGTAGTCATTTGCATATTTTAGTATTATGCCCCCAAAATCAAATATCCCCTACTTTTTTTGAATAGTATATATTGTATAGACTGTATAGAGTATCAATACAGCGAGGTTGTGAGCGTGGTTCATTGTTGGTAACCTCTTATGGATAAACATAAATATTTATTAAACTTAGAAAACGAATTTGTTCTTAATCTACTGGAAACGAATTTCACGTTTTTCTTACCTGATCTCTAAATTCTCCACAAAAAAAAGCAAATCTAATATCCAAGACAAATGTGGTTACACTGACCGAAAGATAGTATTCTAGATGATTGAACTTTTTGTATATGTAATCGTATGTAATTTATATAAGTAAATCCCTAACAAGAAAATAAAAGAGGAAAAGAAAACCTTACTCAATATTCTTTTTGACGTCTTCCAGATGAGATTTAGATGCATTATGAGCATGGGCGTGCTCATGTTTTTCTTCTTCGTCGTCGTCGTCATCATCAGGAGATCTTTTTTTATCCAATTTATGATAGAACTGTTCTTGTCTTAAGAATATAGAAAATGTTTGAAGTAATTCTTCTTCCACATGATATATCTTTTCTAAGTTCGCTTGAGTTGTCAAAGTCAGACTCCATTTTTGTTGATTTATGAAAATCTGTCCATAAACAGGAATTAGAATTCCTAACAGAAGAAGCACCAACTTCATATTGAATACGACAGAAGGAATCGTCTTAAAATTGGAACCGAAAGCATTAAATAACTGTAGAATTTTCCGGAATTATGTCACAAACGTTGAATGTATTGAAGACTTCGCGTGGACGGATCTGACGTAGACCAAACCACGTCTGCTTTAAGCAAATCGGGCAAATAATGGCCGACAGGTAACACATGTTTCTTTAAAATCGATGTTTTGCTTTCATTTAAGACATTGTCTTTCTTTATAAATGAATGTGTATATGTGCTACAGCCACGATCCAATTTGAATAGAGTTGTTCTAAAGATATATATTCTGTGTTTATAACCCTTAACTTTTAAAAAAATGATACCTATTGTCAATATAGCAAAAATATTTCACTTAAAGCGCAACACAATTCATTAACTCACTGTAGGGATAGACCTTCTTTGAATGTATTATTTACATATTCCACTTGTTTGACGAACTGTATATTGAGATACAGATAAAAATGAGAGATTGGTTGCTAGAGTGTGTTAAAACTATCGGTATGAGCGGGTTCAGTACATTGTAAAAGATCCAATCCTAATGGAAAAATCTACGGAGAAACTAACAATAATAGGTACCTGGTGTTTTAATAACGGAAAACATTTAAGAACTAGCCGAAAATAACTGTATAAAGTAGCACCCCGGACATCCCCCAGATGAAAAGCATACCCTGCCTGTATATATTAAATATGTATCGATTCTTATGGCATGTATATATTTTATTTTTAACGTCTCCTTTATATGCTTCAAGGTTTTGTTTTCTAACAATCAATACGTATAGTTAAGTTGGTTTTCAAACACACTGTACCGGCTATTGATTGACATAGAGACAACGTGTTGCACCGTGCCGCCATTTTGTACACCACGTGCTCATACATAATCATTATAATAAATTTTCGTTTATTCTTAAATGTAACAGCATGATTTAATAAATACTGTTAGGGGTAGGGGATATCTTAAAAGCTATCGGGGCTGTGGGATGGTCCAGTGTCTTGGTTTGAGTAGTAGCCTGTATATAGTTTTTATTATTCTCAGAAAGTGACGAAAACGGCCCAACAATAACCGAGATTCAATCTTTAAACTTTCTTCATGGCGTCAAAATCAACCAGGATGTTGATCGTTTCAGCTCTTTGCTATAGTAGGTTTGTTAGATCGGTTTATGTAGTAGTAGTTGTTTATTAACGTCTTAAATACATCACATTCAAAAATTATAATATACTAAGAATTAAAAAAACTGCCATTCATTAAAAATTATGAGAGACGAAATGTACATTATATAGAAACAAATAAATAAGCAAAATGAAACAGTAATAAAAGAAATAAAAAACGATACACACTGTACCCACGACGGTAGTTCTAAAATTAATATCTACACAAGGGTAAATGTTTATAGCTTGGCAATTTTTTATTTCTACTCCTTTATTTAAACTCATAACCTCACGCGACCAGCATCACTATTCAAAAAGCAGTTTACACTTTCAAGGAAAAAGCAAGATGTAACACTTTCTATAATTTAAAATGTTATTATTTTAAAAAGAAATATTAAAATATTACAAATATAGATATGAATTCAGTAATCCCCCCGCCCCAATTTTAAAAAAAGGATATCTGAATAGAATTGGGGAACATGTGTAGCCTATGTAAAAAAAATCATCCCTAAATAATATATACATATGTATATATAATATATATAAATATATTATACATAATATTAATACAAAATAACAAAGAAGTCTACATAGGTAGTTAAAATACGTAGTATATTGTATATTAAGGTTTTATTGTTTAATACCCCCCCCCCCCCAATTAAACAATAAGATAGTCAAAATATCATATTTGTGTATATTTACATTATAACGTATCACCATATACAATTAATAGGTAAACTAATACATGTATTTCAAGACTTGCTTTACCTATTGATGTAAAATACTCAACGAAGACATTTATTGTCATCCACAAAAAAATCAATACTGATAGCAAATAAAATCGATAATTTTATTTTTGACCCAATTAACAAGGTTCAGCCAATTTGTATAATGTTTAACCTTACTAATAGATAGGGCCAAAGTCTTAAATTCATATTCACCGCGGATACAATATTAATTTATTTCTCTACCCGGCGTATTCGGAGCAAAATACATGACTTCCAAGTGTTATTCGGTTTTTCATATATTCCTATATCAAGGAAAATGGCCCACTAGGCTTAAGAGTTCTACTTGGGAACCAGTTCTACAGCAACTTTTATTGGATCTTTTGTGGCCAGAATACCACCATTTTTAAAATTCAATTTGTCCTGAAAATATAGCAATAGATAAAAATACTTGATAATTATTAATAATCGCACTTTTTTTTTAACGTCGCACCGATTCGGGTTTAGACGCTCACAAGTACGTTTATGGGTGTGCATTAGCGATTTAGGAAAGAAGGTGTACCAGCTATACGAGAGTTAAAAAACAAAGTTATAAAATACTCGAAGATCAGTTAGAGTGGGAACCCAGTGGCGGGGTGGGGTGGAGTGAAGTCAACCTTGCTGAAAAGTGTACCAACTTTCTCCTATAATGGTATCACTACATTTATAGCTAGTTTGGGACATAGTGTTTTGGGCGTGGGGTATCACACTCAGCATCATATACCCGACAGACTTACCTTCTAATGATAGTTGATATACATGCATACATATCATATAGGAGAAAATTGGTATACGATTCAGCTAGGTTGACCTCCCTGGGCCCCGCGTGAGAAACCCTGTCACACATACACTTATAGATTTCAAACCCCAAACAGATTCGTCATCCAGTACCAAAACATGTTGCAAACTTCTAAAATATAAGAAAATAAAACTTACTGGAGTTTCTGAACATTTAGCAAATCGAACTCTTCTAAGTACGTGCACTAGTGCTATTTTAGTCTCCAGCAAGGCCAGCCTCATTCCAATACACAACCTTGGCCCGTAGCCAAATGGCAAAAATGTAACCGGGTTACTTTCTTTTCTTGTAGCAGCGTCAAATCTGAAACACAAGTGGACAAACAAATGTCTTGGTGCCTGTTTCTGGGGATATTTGATAAAGAGGTAGCCAGCAAGTCTTTTTGTAGACTTGAAATCAGCCTGATTACCCCGTTGTTTGGTTTGAATCTGTGTTCATGGTGTGCAAATGATTTGGCATGCATCAGTTATTATTAGTATTCTATTTTCAGAATGCTACCTAGGTGGTGCCACAAGAGTTAACAATTATCACAACTTCGGACTAGGGTATAGATATATAGTTCAGCAAATATTGCAATGGCTATGCTTCGTCATAGTTTTGACATATCTGTCGAGAATGCTGAAAACAACTGAAACAATCGATAACACCTATTTATAACTCAATAATTTATTACCTTTCTGGTCTGAATTCCTCGGGATTTTCATAGTTCTCTGGATCATGCTGTATCATATAGATGGGAATCATCACCATAGCATCTTTGGGGATATGAACACCTTTGATATCAACGTCTGTGGAAGCTTTACGATTGACACTGGAAATATATTTTGAGAAATACACCGATGAATAGCCGAGATTTAAAACGTCAGTCAGTTGTAATTCAGGTTGCTTTTGATGTTTAGTATGTTTCATGTCGACACGGCCATTTTTCAAGTTAGCAGTTTACCATGACCATGTTTAGATACAATTTAGACCTATTATTTATCTGTCCGGTTTGAAGAACCCCCATGCTTTCATGATTTGGAGGATTGAATGCGTGGTGTAATTATCTAGGACTGGTCACATGCGCCTTCAGACTGTCTTAGAATAATGCAATACGTACGTAATAACTGGTGGACAATGTCTAAGTGTCTCAAAAATAACTTGTTCCATATAGGTCAGCTTATTTATTTCATCATACGTTGGTTCTCTCTGGAAATAATATATAGTACACCGATCCATAAATACAGACAAATAAATACAACATCATCCATCCATAAATAAAAACAAATAAATACAGTATCATCAATCCATAAATAAAAACTAGACATAGTAGTCTGTTTTAATACTAAGTCGACATTTCCCGGGGAAATGACAAAAGGTAAATATATGCTTCAGTTTCTAAGCGGAATTAAGTAGTCCCGTAAATTAGAAAAACATTTCAAACACTCTTTGGATGATTAAGCCAGAACCCATTGAAAGAATAAAGGAAATAGGCTGCCATATGGGAAGAACAAGAGGACATCTAAGTCGTCTTCACATATTCCAGGTGATGAAAGACATGTAAAAGTACGTACCTACACCACAGGAATCTGACCTTCTATCTGTATATATATATGCATACACCGTACCGAACTAGACATATATATAATAAAAAAAGAACAGGAATGCAATGCCTGTTGAAGCCTCGGTTTTACCTGCTCTCGCTTCCTGACATTTTTGTTCCACAATTCGTAATGTCAGGCAATCTAAACTCTGCCAATTCACTCAGATGTGATTTTTCTTCAATCTAGCCGTGTTGATTTGCACAAATACTCCCCACAAAAGGACATCATAGCCATTTGATTCCAATATTTACAGTATTTTCCTTCGTTGACGTTTGTCCTCAACTCCATGCGCTGACTTCATACAAAATCAATCCACAGTGACTAGAACATTGAATCAAGCGCCAAAGATATTTTAAGATTTTCTCTGCCATACCATTTTCCTCCTTTTGGATGACAAATTTTGTTAACTTTTGGGTGTAGAATCGAAGAAGAGGGTTTGAATATACATTTTCTCTCAGGTTTTGGTGAATATTCATGATTTTGCGGCGGAAGTATACAAGACTTCATAGATTGGTTAGGTTTTTGAATGACATCGGCGCTTGGACAAACGTCAACGAAGGAAAATAATGTAAATATTGGAATCAAATGGCTATGATATCGTGTTGTGGGGAGTATTTGTGCAAATCAACACGGCTAGATTGAAGAAAAATCACATCTGAGTGAATTGGCAGAGGTTAGATTGCCTGACATTACGAATCGTGGAACAAAAACGTGCCGAAGCGAGAGCAGGTAAAATCGAGGCTTCAACAGGCATCGCATTCCTGTTCTTTTTTATTATATATTGTCTAGTTCGGTACGGTGTATGCATATATATATATATATATATATATATATATACAGATAAAAGGTCAGATTCCTGTGCCTACACGTTGTTTTGGGTGCTATCAAAATAGACCATCGAAAGAATAATTAAAATGGCAAAATGGATTCCATGTGTAACTTTTCATCCAATAATGCATGTCATAATGTGATACTATAGATAAATGATAGGTAAAATATGGACCTACACATCTCTATCATAAACACGTTAAATATCCATTTTAATCAATCATTTCAACTCTCCAGCCTCTTTAACTACTTACATTAAAAACATGTGTTTCTATTTCCTTTACCAGTTTCTCCTGTACTTCGGGATTTTTCACCAAATGGTACGACAGGAATTGTAAGGTACTAGCCGTTGTTTCGTATCCAGCAATAAAGAAGAGGAATGCCTGGCCAATTATTTCTTCCAATGTTAGTCCTGGCAAGAATATAAAGATATACTATTCAAAAAAAGTAGGGGATATTTGATTTTGGGGGCATAATACTAAAATATGCAAATGACTACGAAAAAAGTCACTATAGAACCTAACAGAAGATACATTTCCAGTTACATGTGACGTCCAAACGCACCAATAGCTACCGCATGGAATGCAGGTGATGCTTGGGATCATCATGGGGGTCCAACCCAAGATTTGCACGACTCTGACTTTGAATGTTACAGTAATTGTGGCATTGAATTCCAGGGTGGAAACATCAGTTTAAATGTTTTAGTGACCAGAAAACAAATTTTGATATGCGTCGGCTTACCCAAAATGAAAGGTCACGTGCCCTTGGCATGCTACAGATCGGCACAACACAGGCGGTTGTGGCGCGGACGATGAATGTTTCTCAGTCTGTCATAAGCAGGCTATGGTCCAGGTACCGTCAAACACAATCTGTACAGGACAGACTACGCCCAGGTCAACCCAGGGCGACAACTCAAGTCCAGGTTCGATTTATCCGTACCTTGGCCTTGAGAAATCGTGTCATCACAGCAAATCAGATCAGCACTCGTCTTCAAACAGACACTGGTGAGAGAGTGAGTGGCCAAACGATTCGGAATCGACTGCATAGGGGTCTCCTTCGCGCCCGACGTCCTCGCGTGATCCCTTGTTTGAGGCACATTCAGGCAAGACGTCGTTGGTTTAGGGATCGTCAACACTGGGATAATCGACGCTGGAGCAATGTGATGTTTTCAGATGAGTCAAGGTTCACTGTTGATTTTTTGGACAGACGTAGGAGGGTGTGGCGTCGTCGAAATGAGCCCTTCCAAGACGTTAACGTCATCAGACATGATCGATTTGGGGATTGTTCTGTTATGGTGTGGGGAGGCATCACTGTTGTTGGAAGAACGGCTTTACATGTTGTTGCAGGGCGTGTTACAGGCCAGTACTACCGGGACAACATCTTGGCAGTCCATGTTGTGCCGTTCGCACAACGTCATGGCCGCCGTTTTATCTTCCAGGGTGACAACGCAAGATGTCACAGGGCCAGGATCGTTACAGGTTACCTCCAACAACAGAACATCACCACATTACCTTGGCCAGCACTGAGTCCCGACCTCTCCCCCGTCGAGAATGTCTGGGACATGCTTGGACAGAGGTAACGTCAACGTCAACAACGTCCTGCCAATGTCCAAGAACTTGATCCTGCGTTGCAACAGGAATGGGGCAATCTGAACCAAAATGACCTTAGACGTCTCATTAGGAGTATGTTTGGCAAACAAAGGAGGATTTACCCGTTACTGACTTTGCTGTGATGCTGTGGTAACTTTGCTGTTTGACCCCAGGTATCATTTTACCCTTATAATGGTCAGTCTGTGCCTTACTTAGTCTAACGATCATTTGGAATAAATCGATGAATGTGAACTTTATTTCATTTTGTCATTTGTTTCTTCGTCAGTTTCATTAGGTGACTTTAATAACACTTAAAAATCAAATATCCCCTACTTTTTTTGAATAGTATATGATAATCTTGTAGAATGTGATACCACACAGGAATAAATCGATGAATGTGAACTTCATTTCATTTTGTCATTTGTTTCTTCGTCAGTTTCATTGGGTGACTTTAATAACACTTAAAAATCAAATATCCCCTTCTTTTTTTGAATAGTATATTAATCAAAATCTGCATGTCAATTACACTGCCAGGAAAGAATGGAACCGATAATAAACTGTAAAACATATGAAATGAATTTTTTGGCAGAGGATAATATATATTTCCAACATTTGAATTTATAACAAAAATCGAGCCTGAAAGGTTTATATATATATATATATATATATCAGTTAGACGGTTATCACAAAACATGTTTGTACAAATACTATCATAGCTCGTGGATAGAGATGCGTTATTCTTCAAAGATTGATAGTATTATTGTTTTATAGAAAAATAAAGATGGTGGTGCGAGGGTGGGATTTATCTATGATTACCAATATGCGTTTTGGTAAGACTTCTTGCATGTGTCTGTATTACTTTCATATTGGAAAACAAAGGCAATGTCAAACATAGAATCGCAGCGAATATTTACAACTTCTATTTACAAGGTCTATTGTAGTTAAAATAGTTTAACATCCATTAATTGGTGGAGGCCCAATTTTGTGTTCCATTGTCGACAAATTAATCCAACAATGGAAATAAAATTAGATCGACATTGAAACAAAAATATGTATTGAGTTTTCCCCACCACAAATCTGTCATTATTTCAGATCAACTCACCGCAATCACCACAATAGTTTATAATGTAAAGGTTTACTATGTTCACTATTGTGATTAGAAAACAAAATGGAAACTCAAAACATACGTTTTATAACCTTTGTGTGTGTCCCATTAGCCACATGTGTATCACTGCCTTCCTCGCTTTCAGCTTTCAACAATAATTCTAAAAAATCTGTCCTTTGCTGAAAAATATTTCAAATGTACATTTATATGATAAGTCCGATAGATTGAATAACTGGTGTTTGGCCAACTTATAGGTTACTTACTTTCACCCAAACTTGACAGGGAATAAAGTGGTCGAATGGTTTTACATCACCGATTTAATCAAATGTGTTTTGGAGATATCCATCAAATCTGCTTTTTGAGATTCATGTTTGAATATCGAAAAACAAATAGCTCGTTTTCCGAAATTCGCCAATATTTTTTTTTAAAAAACTAGGTGAAAGAGCCCTTTTATATGAATCTACTGCTCAGACATCATCCTCATTTATGATATCTTTCGTTCGGTTTAGAACACTGATTTAATCAAATGTATTTTGGAGACATTCTGTAGATATATGAGATTCAAGCTTGAATAACGGAAAACAAGTAGCTCGTTTTTCGTTATTCCTACTGCGCTGCTTCTACTGGGCTAATGAAGACGTACAAACGCCATATAGTGTGCTATGAGGGAGAGTATGCCCGGGCAGCGCCGATACGGCAGACACATGCATAAAATTCCAACTGCCAAAGTTAAACGTGCACACAAATGTGTACCTGGGATTTCGGTTAGTCGTACTATCCGAACAAATAGACAACTGCCCTGCACCACTGACAATAAGAAACCACAGCAGAAAATCCCAATGAACTTTCTCGTCAAACACCAGATTTAACCCGCGACTTCCAGCCAGCCAGCTTCTTACTCGCTTAGCCACCGCGGTTCCTTAATCCTTAACGTATGCATATAAAACTAGCTATTGATCAGTATTGGGACTCTTTGTATTAATGAATTATATAAAGCATAAGAGTACTATGTTTGATGCTCCTCGTCGTGGTGCTGGAGTTGAAGCTCCACCCAATCGTTATGGGAATATCTCAAAATGGAGGTAATTTAAATGAAGCATTTTCAAGAAAAGGGTAAGATTGAATTGGGTACATCAAAACAAAGGTATTTGTTCTTTTTTAGAGTCGTACAGGTCAAGGTAAGTTTACCTTTATCATTACTTTACATTCCAAGTATCTGTACTAGCAATGACATAGCGCACATATTTAGGTTGACCACATGCAGTAGTATTTATTGTAGTCAGGGGCAAAACTGTCTGAAATTTAACTTACAGATCTGGTGGCTTCATCTTCTGTTTTTCTCTGTTCTATCATGGCCTTTATGGTACGAACAAAGAACTGGACGGGGCCAGATGGAAAAATTCCAACCTCTAATGCCTTAAGTAACGGCCTCAAAAATGGGAAAATAACTTGAAAAAAAAATAGGTAGAAGTCATTTCCTTAATTTACGTAGAAACAATACCAAATAACAGGACGATTTCAAGTATTTCTTTTTGTATGGTTGTGAAATATTTTGCAATGGATCAAAAGTAACCAAAGGGAACACAGAGGTTGGTGGTTAGCAAATCGGATTCTTAGATGCTATAACATGTAAATCTTACGTGAAAGAAGATTGGCCGTTGATGCAAATTTAGCTGTAGCAAACAGTTTTCTAGCATTGTCAACAAAAGGTTCATCGGGATTATTCTGTGAATCTGTGTTCAAACCAAACGCCGTCCTGGCTATTACATCCATAGTATACACTCCAAAATAACTAGAAGTACAAAATTCGACCAGACTTATACTTTTTTTACCTCAACTATGTGTGGATTGTTCATGGATCGGACATAATGACCACATCCACCTGAAAGGGATTATCCCGATTTGGAAAGAGTCTCAAAAATGTAAGTCCGAGTATGTATGAAATTTAAGTGCCAAACTATAGAGGAATAGTGTAATTACCTGTTGTCACAATTTCAGCTCAAAATACTGAATAGTTGTTTGGACGTGAAGGTCAAAACTGCTTATGCGGACACGTTACCCTTTTAAGATTTCGCGTCAATGTTTTCGTTTGGTGACCTGGTAATTGATTGCCGTTGCTTTAGAGGTCTATATAGTGAATGGCCCATGTACATGATAACGAACGGTAAATTTTACCCACTCGTTATTTTAATAAAATAAAAGTCTGGTTTTTTTTTCAGACCAGGTATAATACAGCTTGGGACACCGGTCGCCAAACGTATCATGTATATTGATTTAGTTGCTCGGTCCTTAGACAGAAGATTTTATTATTTCAAGGGCTTTTCTCAGAAAAATAAGCAGTTTTGTTCTCCAAAATTTAAACGGAATTGGCCCTTTTAAGTGCAGCATAAAAATGAAAAAAAAAATACTTATCAACTTTCAAATACAAACATTATATTATAACACATATGACGAGAACTAATTATGTTTGGTGTATTCACAGTGAAAGCCCGAAGCCGGCCTGCAATAATATTTCTTCAAAAATTGTTTACTTAATACGTACTGCTTAACATCAACTGTTTCACCTTTCTTGGCTTTCGTGGCCAGATTGTTGGATAATAACCCAGAACATTGGTTGATTGGCTCGATCATCTGTACATACATAAAATCAAAATGCATTATGTTATTATTCAATATATGTCCAAAAGGAAGTACATAGTGTAATATTCTTTTTTTTTTCTTTTTTTAAAAAAAAAAAAAAAATAAAGAATACGTTTTGTATTTCAATGTCACATAATTAATTTTTTTCAAAGAAAGTGACATAGTCAGCTTAACAAGACAACACGCACGCCCATATTTATAGGTGTCTACGTACATCATATATTGTAACACTAGCGACTTTTGGCAACCCTAAATTCCTAGTACGTATCGCGTATCCGTATGGATTTTGCGTGTGACGTCATCAATGTGTGTGTATTTCTCATACGTGTTACGGTACACGGATACGGTAGCCCGTAGCGAACAGCTTTCATACGGAGTAGGTCCGTATAACATTGTCGTCTTTTTAGACGCTGAAATGTTGTATCATAGCGTTTTTATGAATCAATGTGTATTCTAGAACACGAAGGTGTATAAATTTTGATGTGAATTTAACCATAAGACAGGAATTTAATCATTATTTTTTATGGGTTTTTCTCGGAATTTTCATACTTTTCCCGTCTGTGTCTGTCTGTATGCTGGTTGAACTAAGTGATAAATTTAAGTAAAATGGAAGCTTCCTAATCAGTAAATGATGTGATTCTATAGTAAAGGGGTATAAATGATAAATTAGTGAAACCAAAAATTGCTGTCGAGTCGAAGTCAACGATTTTTTTCAATAAGATGCGACATTATTATTATTTTTTTTTTTGAATAGCTCACCGACTGTCGAGCGACTTCATTCACTTTGAGAAATTGTAGGCTAGGCACTTGACTAGTACTGATGGTGATTTTGGTACATAACTACCATCATGGTGTAATAGAACTAAGCTCAGCTCAGTGACGCATACGTACGCGACGTGAAAATCTGCCAAAACTCTAAAACTACTCTGACGCAACGTATTACTTATACGATACGGATACGTGATACGGGTAGGAGAAATATCACTTGCCAAAAGTCTCTACTATCTTAGTGATAAACGTAGATCAGTTTATTTACATCAGAACAGAATATTAAACAGCAACATAAATACAACAGGAACTAAACTACATCGGGAATATAAACGATAAAATTAACATGGTGCAAGAAGACAGGGCAGCGGCGGAACTCGGGGAGTTCATACGCCAGTTTCTGCTTCTTTCACCCCACACCCAAACCATTTTGTTATCCTGGCTGGTGCAAAAATGTCGGACGTTGAAATTCATTCATTTCTTTTGCAGCAACTGAATCTTTTGCGGTAATTATAACGTGACAGAAGTTCAAAGGTCAAGGTGGTACACAGATACTAATTGCATTAGTGACATTCGAGACAATATCTGCCTTGGGTGCACCAGGTTGTTCACTTTTATCCGTGCTCTTATGTACATGCGATGGTTCTATGTAACGGACGTTATTATACTACAATTAAGAAGGTTTAGAGAGAACTTACCAGTTTTAATTTACCGGAACTGAAAGTCGGCGTAATGATATTTCTGATCCGTTTCCAGTTGACACCACCTTGGAAAAATACCCCCTTTTCCACGTAAGCTCTTGATACATTTATCTGTCACAAGATAAATAAGATGCATTTTGAAAATGAATATAGAGTTATTGAATTTCTCCAGAATTTTCCAAAATGAAAGAAAAATCATATAAAGAATTATTACAACCAAAGTTTAGAAGCTTTTAAACTGATATTACACACAACATTTACAGTTTCGTGAATGCCTCTTTCCCGTACGGAATGTTATATAACCACGGCGTGTAGCATAAACATCACCAATTTTAACAATCCATTACTTCATTAAAGAGAACAATATACTACACGTAGTTCATTAACGGTTTAGTTTTCGTCGAATCTTTCCAACCTACCGCCCGATCTGTAAAATGTGGAAAATCTTTGACCAGGACTTCCTTTAGTATATCTAAATCGTGCACAACAATAACAGGTTGCCTCCCAAAGTAAAGTCTGTAACAAATAAACATAAACCTTTTAATGTTAGTTGCTATCTTAAACATACATTAGGCAAGAGCTAAATCCGCCTATTGCAGGTCTTTCGTACATAAAGTGTTTACATCCGAATATCAAAAGGCTACATAAATGCAACAGGAACTAAAACTACATCGACAATATAAACGATAACTCTCGTCTAAAGTGTTATAAACCTATCACTGTAAATCTCTTTGATCTGTAGGATGCATTCTTTGTCCGGAATAATTTGCGGTCTGTGGAATTTCGGATTATTCTTCTGAAAGTTTTTCTTTTTAAACCTGTAACGGGTTATTCTTCCAAAAAAACACGATTTAAGATTTTTATCAATGGAATTCTAGTTTACTCATTGTACGTACATGTAAACAAACACAGACGGTTTAGAAGAAAAATAAAGTCCTCGACTTCGGTTACGTTGGGTGGGGAAGAAAGACTTCAGACAAAACCCTTGAAAGACATAAAATTAACTTATCCAACTCTCACTGTCATCGTTAACCCGCCTCATTTAGTGGATTTGTATACATTTTGTGATGGATAATTTAACGTCAAAATGGATAATAGAGACGTCATTTTCGTCCCAACTTTAGTAATGATGATCGAGGCTAGCCTAAAATTAAATGGCTTATATCTCGGTTCAGGGCGAAGCAAATGACTGAGATTTTCAGCATATTCTGTCGGTTGTTTATTTAATCTTACCTCATGGCCCTTTAACAAAGATGTGTGTGTGTGTGTGAGGGGGGGGGGACCTCGTTGCCAGGATACGAAATATGCATCTAATGGTTCAAAATCACGATTTAAACTTACCCAAACACCGCGCCAAATTGTTTTTTCCATTCCGCAAGTTGCAAAACAGTACCCTGTTAATAAAGATAGGTTGGCATGCAACGAAACATACGCCCACAGCAGCTAAATTGTCCGCGCAGTCGAAAAGGGTTGTCGCATATTTTTTTGTTTTACTTTTGTCGGTAATAATAAAACTTTCATAATATACTCAAACATTCAGCATACAAAATATTTTAAATATCATGGAATTTGCTGTTACAACTATCAAAAATCATTGAAAATCCATATACTTGTTCTTCTTAAGACCTTAAACTCTGTATCAATCAAAGTTCAATCGAAACGACTATATATTGGCGTAAACACGGTGTATAAATATAACATCAATCAGGTGATAACTGTGTCTAAAGCATCCAAAAGATTTTTTAAAAGTGATTAAGGGTCACAACTTTGGTAGTAATTATCGGCGATCATCTTCGTCTCAAGACCTTAACACTAAGCATAAATTTAAATTCAATCGGATATCAACTTTAGCCTCTAGTGTGTTCTGAAGATAGTTAAAACAAATCAAGGAGCATAACTCTAGCAGTATTTTTTCGGAAATCGGTGAAAAATCAATGGGATACTTCATATCATGACCTTATACACTGCGTATAAATTTTAAGTCGATGAGATATTAACATCAAGAATCATAACCCAATAGACTTCCTCATCCTATGACCTTATCCAATAATGTGTATCGATTTAAAATCATTCGGATATTAATTATAGTCTCTAGAACGTCCACAAGCAATTGTGGACTACGGAACCACGGACGGGGGCAACGATAATATACGACCACATTTCAATGTGGACGTACAAAAATGAAAAAATGTGCACCAATATGGTTTGGCGATCACAGCGTGTTATCACATATTGTCCACCGACACACGTATAAAAATTAAACAGTGATAATATGGAATACTTCGGAATTGTTGTATTTAGTACAACGTTTCAGTCATAAACAATGTCTCGTGTAAAAAGAAATGTCTACTGACTTTATAATAGCACGTATTCATAGATGTAACCAGTCTTAACGATGGTAGTGACACGGCTGTCTAAAATTTGGTCGATTATAAAACATATCAAAACCAAACAAAATACATACACTCACAACAAAATAATATATCAACATAACCTACTAGCTTTTCAAGTTGTAAGATATTTCCCAAAAATAAACTTGGTTTGGGACCGGGTATGCCTAATTTTGCTAAGACATTGTGTCCTTGTGTACCATACCTAAAATAAATTAAAATTGGTTAATAGAAATTGAAAGGGTCCACATGTTTTTTGACATGAGTAGAAGGTTTTAAGATCTATATCGACCAAAATGCGAACATGAACAACTGCGTAGCCAATGTGTAAATATGTATATATGAAATGTTGATTAAGTATTCATTTTATTGTTTTGTTGTTTACTCAATTCCTTTTTTTTTACATATCCATATTAATTTTTGTATTTAGGAGAGAGGTCATATAGGCTACGCCTGTTCCTCAATCCCTTTCAATTTCAGAATAAAATATTGTTAAAAAAAAAAAAAAAAAAAAATAGAAATAGTTTTAATATGTAAAAGCTAGGTTTGTAGACAACACCGAACGGCATTTACTACCCAAGAATCTGAAAGAGTTGTCATTTTTTCGGAATTTTAGGGATCAACCAATGAAATGGTCTGTTACGGCGATTTCTTCGCGTGTCACGCGCAGAACTGTGGGTACACCACTAGAAACGTCAAAGCCGATTGGTTAATCAATGTATAACGTCATAGGATCAAAAGTCACCCGTACGACCACTGACACGGCCTCCCAGTACCACTTGTCAACTCTTTATGTAGTCTAGGCCATCGAAAGTTTAAAATACGAAAAGAAATATAGATCTTTATTTTAATCAAATTGACATGCACGGCCAGTTTCGGGTCCAAAAATGAAATAGGAAAGCTAAATTTAAAACGAAAGATATGGAAAATGAGGATAATTTTTTGATAAATAATTTTACCAATTAGAAAATTCAATATGATATAAAACAATCACGATAATTCTGAAAAACAATATCGTGCCGATTATGATTTGATTTCTGGCGCACAAAATGAGTGAGGGATGAATATTGCTACTCACGTATTCATTATCGACAGGTTTCTGGCATAAAGCCAATATATGTAAATGAATATAATAATAACACTACTCACATATTGAGTAAAACAACCGTTAATATAACACCATGTAAAAATGTTAAGATATATATACAAAACTAATATAATAACAATACTCACAAGTAAAGTAAAACAACCGTTAATATAATCAACCATGTCCACATAGGGATAAATGCAAATACATCTAACCAACCCATCATTTAAAACCCTGAAGAAAAAAAAAAAAAATTATTCAAACTGAGCCGCCCGTCTTCCATTAGCCCAGGTTAGGTGCAAAAGAGTAGGGCGTTAAACCCCATTTCATTTCATTTCATTTCAAACTGAGCCAAAACGCAATTCTGAATCCATACGGTGTTCCCCTTTTGTCAATGATGTAAACGCATCTGTAAACGGTCAGTCGTAAACATTCCAATAGATTATAAATCCGAAATCTAAAAGGCTGCATTGAAATAGGTACTAACTAGCTCTGTACTTACTCAAAACTGAAGTAATTACGTGATGCGGCAATGGAGAGTAATTCACATCTAAATAAGCGAACCTTCGGTCGCAACGACACGATAGACAGTATTTATATATGTATGTAAATAATAAAATACAGGTTGTCACGTGATATAAGGTCATAAACTAGGACGCTACTCGTCAGTAATTTTTAAAAAAAATGAAATAAAATGAAATGGGGTTTAATGTCTGTTCTGCTCCTGAACTGGGCTAATGAAGACGGGCATACGTCATTTCCAGTGTGCTATGAGGGAACTTTGCCCAGGCATCGGCGCTACGATCTTCTCTTATATCGAATTCTAACTGCCAAACGATATTTTACGTGCACGCCAATGTGTATACGGGACCTTGGTTTTTCGTTTTATTCGAACGACTAGACAGGTGTCCATGCCAGGCCCTCCGTTTTCCACCACTGATCAGGTTATATCACGTCAGTACTTTAAATATAATTGGGTATTGTTATAGTTGTGAAATGAAATTGGGATTAACGTCATACTTTAGGGTTCCATCTGGGCTTATGAAGACTGGTATACGCTATGCCGTGTGCTATGAGGTAAATGTGGCCAGAACAGCGGTTTTACGGGTCAGACCTAGGAACTGTCGTTAGGCCTATGCATGTTTTACTAACATTAAAACAGATGAGAATCTGTAATCTGTAATCCACTATCTAACTTTCTGAGAAGTGGTAACGTTGGCTCAGTACCCCCACAGAACAATAGGGCTGGATAATCGTTTCGTGAGTGGTCATGAGCATTTAGGACTGGATAATCAAGAGTGGGGTCCACTCAAAGACAAATCACACAACACTATTATAGATATCCCATCAAATTTTACAAGACAGTGAAATCTATATGTGCAGATATTATGTTCACCCGCAACTATTGGCAAAGTCAGTTTTATGTGTAGGATAAAGCGTAAGACTGGGTTTATGCTAGGGAAAGAAAGACTAAAGAAAATAACCAAAGAAAATGAAAAGCCGAGGCCGACAGTTCGAGGTTTTTCCGCAAGGAGTTTTTGTCAGAATTCCCGTAAGAAAAACATTATATCATTTTTTCTTATGGGAAAAAGTCTACTCTGGAAAAAACCCTGGTACAGGTTTAAAGAAAAACTTTTAGAAGACTATCCCCAAATTCGACCCCCTGTATATATCGAAAGCCGCCTTCGACATTCAGACAGCAAGTTTTTCCGGGCATAGAATATACCGCAACACACGTCAAAGAGATTTACCCTTATAACTATATTTGATTATAAAATGAAATGGTACAACATGTGACTCTTTATCCGTAATTCAAAAATAATCGTTAATAAGTTATAGGAACACCCGGGTCATTTAATTATCAGAATTGCTATTTTAAATATAAAAATATTTGAGATTCATTACACATAGTTATGGCCACCGAAACGCGAGAAATCAGTTCATTATCTAGGACGGTTCAAGTTCATGAACTAGGACAGTTAATGTGTATGTTAGGTAGTGGCATATATTATATACTTAGAAAGGATTTGGGTTGGTTGCCGTTCCTCGATCTATTTCAGATCTTTAAGACCTTCAAACCACAATACTGAATGTAGGTTAGATACTTGTAAAACAACTCAAGAGCGTTGCGCCCTTTGCTGATAAGTGCAGCTCGTGACGTATGCACATCAAAATCTAGTACATGTTCTTTATAAGGCATTACAACATAATACTATTGGCCAATAAGCAGTTTCGTAAAATTTAAGGTCATTTTCCTGGCCAACTATACAATGCGTGGGCTATCAATATCATAGGATAATAAGTTTGTTTTTATTGTTATGTCAATTAACCCTTTATGCTCTACATTCAATACGATTATACAGTCGTCACCGTTGTCCGTTGGTCATCAACAATATGTATTCAATGGCCGAGAACGACGTACTGAGTATTATTTTGATAATACGTGAGGACATTAGTCGGCAGTTTGTTATATACTTATTTTAGTTTCAGTTTAATACAACATTGGCTTTATGAATAGAATATAGGGATTGATGACCGAATGGTAAGCGTGTGCGTTGTATTATACGTTCATTTGAGTCAACTGGCGTGGTTTTGATTCACCGGTTGTTCGCGGCAAGGCGTGGGTTCACCTGTCCAACCTTATCGGTTTTCTCCGAGTCCTCTGGTTTCCTTTAATCACCATCGATTTAAGGATATAATCTGGATCGCATTGCCCGCCCCCCCCCCACCTTCCCGCACCTAATCTTATTTATATCCTGTTCGTTTTTACACAATAACATATTCTGCTGCTGGTTCTGTTGGAAATAAAATGCCTTGATCTAATGAAATATTCTTCTTCATAACGTTATCGTTCGAAATAAATTATGCATTTCGTGTATGCAAAGCTTAGATTCTAGATATATGAATTAAATATATAAAGAAATGTATATGATATACAAACATTTAATTTCATATAATTTACAACAATATTCACTTAATAATCTATACAATTTCAAATAGAAAAATAGGAGGTAAAGGGGATTAACTACAGTCGACTAAAACTAGGTCATTTGGGTACTAATATATGGTTCAATTATATTCCAATAATTCGCTTCTGCCTTGGGATCATTCATTTGTAACACTGGGATGAAACCGGAAGACCCGGAGATAACCCACTACGATTGTCGGGATGATCCTAATCCTCTAACACACAAGCTTGGAGTTGAAACCAAACCACTTGACTCGATGATATATCACATGAAGCTACATACAGATGGGGTGGGTTACAAGGTGAATTTTTAAAAGAGTAAAGACCGCATTTTATGCATCTCACACGGGCCATATTGGCATGGAATTAACATTGTAAATTCTAATTCACCCCCCCCCCATCCCAATCAAATAAAATAAATACTGCAATATCATCTATCAAGTTTTTAGTGAATTATATAATCGTTCTGATAATAATATCATTGTTCAAACTGTTAGTAAAAAACCTATAACGGATATAAAATCATATAGAACCATAAAAATATAATTTTTAAAAATGTTAGTAAATAATGCTATAACTGGGTTTTATGCAACCCGGGTCAATTCTTTTGGGTCATTTCCTTCAGAAGGAATTGAAACATTACAAAGCGTTATCATTCCTTCAGGTGGTTTTGTCTGTAGACCCAAACGACATAAAACATAATGTATATAATATCTTTTTATACACGTTTACATCTACTTGAGCCCTTACATTCTAAATCATTGGTCCATACTACACACTATCCCAGCAAATCTAATTAAAATACAGATCCTATTTCGTTTTCCGTTTTTTATAGTTACCATCTTCACTACTCCAGGTTCGGGAAGAGTTATTAAATAACACATAATTCGACTTAAAACCTTTATCGCGCAGTTCGAGAAGCTGTTGGTAGACATACCCAACAACAGAAAAAACAAACATTTATTGTTCTAAAAACTCCCACTACAATTTGTGCGATCGACGTATTGTGGATTCCGTCGAGAGTTGAAAAACCATGGACCTTATAATACATCTATTATAAGATCCATGGATAAACGAAGTGAAATATAGAACTGTATTTTAATCGGCTTGTATTCCAGTGTTTCCATTAGAGTTTCCTTAAGACTGGTTAACAAGATCTACACCAAGTATTATTGGTTCTTTTGTTGACAGAATACCTACATTACTGTACTCTAGTTTCTCCTGAAAAAAAGATATCGATAAATGTTTAAACGATTTACAAAGGCTTTACCCAATACTTATTATTCGCAACCCTTTAACTTTTGAGGAATTTACCATTATAGAGGTTACAATGAGAGCAATAGATTGCAGTGAGATTTGTCTAAACACGGTTGCTTCGAAGTTTCAAACCTGCAACAAATGATCCATTACTGCAACATCACGTCCTATTATATCGGCCATATTTGAGATTAAGATTCAATCTGACCTAGTCATTTCAAGAGATGTGAGCCGCGTGGGGGGGGGGGGGTCCCCAGGGTTGAGCAGGCGATGATACTTCTTATCATGTATCAAAGCCAATCACTTTTGAGAACGAGTAGCAGAGCGGATGAACAAAAGGGGAACAAGAGGCAAGATGCCAAATAATATAGACGCCTGCAACCCAAAGGGAGATCGGTTTATATTCAGTTGTCTGCAAGGCCATAAGAGAAACGTACCAGAAATAGGTAAGCTATTTGAAAGTTCCATATAAAGAGTAAAACATGTGTAAAATGTTCCAGAGTTCGCATAACATGTCACGAACTTGTCTCACATATAGACAGCGTAGCTTATTTCTGCACATTTGGATTGCAGAAATCGAATCTTTCTAGTGGACAGTAATCTCGGGATCATGGCCAGCAATATGCAAAATACAAAGAGACATTGAGGGCGACCTTAACCCTTCAAGCCTAACAGATTAACTTACTGGTGTTTTAGAACATTTGACAAATCGAACTTTCCTAAGTGCGTACACCAGTGCTATTTTAGTTTCCACCATAGCCAGTCTCATACCAATACACAACCTTGGCCCGTAGCCAAATGCCAAAAATGTGACCGGGTTACTTTCCTTTTTGGTAGCAGGGTCAAATCTGAAACATGAAAAGACGAACAAAACATCGGGTATCTTTGAATTTTTTTTTATAAAACCTCATGCAATTGGATTAACCAACAGTCGTCTTTAGTCTTCGGGCATCTGTGTGGAGAAAACTCTAAACTCATATGCAGTTACATGAAATAACACCTTACCATAAACTGTTGTAAAGCTCTTGCAATTAATCAATATTTGTCTTACCTTTCTGGTCTGAATTCTTCAGGATCTTCATAGTTTTCCGGGTCATGTTGGACGCTATAGATAGGAATCATGACCGTCGTATCTCTCGGGATGTGGATTCCTTTAAAAGTAACATCTTCTGACGATTTTCGATTGACCCTGAATCGAAATAATATACATGTAGATACATGCAGTTGAATTTTGACAGGCAATGCAGAGACCAAATGGAATAATCGCTATCCTAGGCAAATATCAACATATGTGTGACTTCTCTATGTGAGCAAATGTCTCTAACTGTATTTTACACAAGTTTGCTAAGATATACCTACCTACAAGACCCATTTTCCTAAGAAAATAATCATTACATTTGGTGCTTTAAAGGAGCTAAAGCTAAACCATTTTGATATAATTAACAATAGCAACGCTTACGCTGCATTATACACCCACGATCCAGCTTTCCTAATGAAATGATGGGAGGCCAGGAAGGCTGTAATGGCTACTATATAAATACTCACAGTTATAAAACTTTAGGACAAAGAGGTATTATTTGGAAACATATTTACATAGCTGGGAAAACTATGTGTTATCATTATTTTTATTGAAATTAATAGTACAATATCAAGCTATAGAAATACAACTCGACATAAGCGATCATGACAGAAATGCAGTCATGATAAATTATATTATCTGTAATCTTGGTCTTCTGAAAATATAGTGTCATACATACATAACAACTGGCGGGTTAAATCTAAGTGTCTCTATAATAACTTGTTCCAGATAAGTCAGCTTATTTACTTCATCATACGTAGGTTCTCTCTACAAATAAAAAGATGGGTTGTCAGGCAACGAAACACACGCCCACAACAGCTAAATCGTCTGGGCAGTCAAAAAGAGTTGTCGCATATTTTTACTTTTTGGTAATGAAACATTTATAATACACTAAAATCTGATTAAGAGTAAAAACTCATTATCAGAAAATCCTTATTAGAATTTGTTGTTTTTTTATAACGTTCTGTCCCAAGCTAATGTTTATTGAATACAAAACATTTAATATCGTGGATTTAGCTTCCCAGTTATCAAAATTCATTGAAACTCAATATATTTCTTGGTCGCCAGACCTTAAACTCTGTGTATCAATCTAAAGTTAATCGAGCGTCACAAGATTTTTCAAAGTGATCAACGGCAATAACTTTGACAGTAGTTATCGGAAATCGCCGAAATCTTTGTCTCATGACCTCAGACACTGTGCATAAATATAAAGTCAATCGGGTATTCACTTCTAGAACACCCACAGGATATTTTGAAATGATCAAGGGCCATAACTCTAGGAGACTTACGGCACAACAATACAGTTCAGTTCGTTGATAATGAAATGAAACGTCAAAAGATACCTTAATAACGTATTTGATTAAAAGTATTTCGGTATTTGATTAAATCAAATTTCTCTTTAACTACTTACATTGCCAACCTGTGTTTCTATTTCTTTTATCACTTTCTCCTGTACTTCGGGATTTTTTGCCAAATGATATGCAATAAAATGTAAGGTATTAGCCGTTGTTTCGTATCCAGCAACAAAGAAGAGGAATGCTTGGCCAATTATTTCTTCCAGTGTTAATCCTTATAAATATATAAATATTTTGAAAATTAAATGACAATATCAACCACATAGCTATAGGTATGACATCTTTTGTGATTAGAAAGTGAAATAAAACTAAAAACATACGCTTTATAACTTTTGTCTGTGTTCCATTAGAAACTTTTTCATCATTGATTTCATCGCTTTCAGCGTTCAATAGTAGTTGTAAAAAATCTGTTCTTTGCTGAAAATTGGCAAAATGCACATTGCGGTCAATTATTTCTACAGTTAAGAGAGAGAGAGAGAGAGAGAGAGAGAGAGAGAGAGAGAGAGAGAGAGGTATTAACGTCCATTCGACACACACCCGGTCATAGCAATATGGTTTTATTTCATTAATTCGCTTGCGCGTAGGTGTCTTTAGCAGTGGAAGGAAACCGGGGAACCAGAAGAAAACCCACGAGGTTGGGCGAACGACCTTATAAACGGCGAATCGAAACCTCACCAGTTGACTCAACATTCAAATTCAACTTACAGATCTCGTGGCTTCATCTTCTGTTTTCCTTTGCTCTATCATGGCCTTTATGGACCTAACAAAGAAATTGGATGGGCCAGCAGGAAAAAATCCAACATCTAATAGTTTGAATAAAGGTTTCACAAATGGAAAGATCACTAGAAAAAAAAAACAAAAAAAATAAACATAGGGAGAAATTATATTTCTATGTGAAGACTAAAAAATACTGCATATTAGTTGGGTGGGGATAAAATTTAGCTTTACATCACATTCCTACAAAATAAAATCGCTTTAGATTAATTTATAGTAGGCGCATAGGTTGTCATAGCTGACAAATATATAATGTTCAAATAGTTAAGGCATACGTGATACAACTTAATTTAAAGTGACAAGGGGCCTGTTTTTCACGAAATTTTAACTAAAATAAAATCCTAATTTTAGTAATGTGATTGAATAATATTATGATTTTAGTGCTTAGCCAATCAAAATTGAAGTATCTACTAAATTTGGACTTTATCTTTAGTTACGATTTCGAAAAACAGGGTCGTAACTAAAATAAAATCCAAATTTTAGTAAATATTTCGATTTGTGACGTCATATCGATGAGAATTGTCAAAGATACACATCCCAATCTTTATGTCCATGGTAGGGGCCTGCTTGAATTGGTGGAGCCTAAGCTTTATTCGAAGAGTGGCATTCAGAGCAGGACAGCAATGTACAGCTTAGGGACCACCAATTCCTTTTCCATAAACTGTATTTCTAAATCTTACTTGCAATAAGCACAGTCGTTGATGCCAATTTTGTTTGTGCAAACAGTTTTCTCGCATTGTCGACAAAAGGTTCATCAGGATTAGTCTGTGAATCTATGTCCAAACCGAACGCTGTCGTAGCTATTACATCCATGGTATAAGCTCCAAAACATCTATAAATAAATACACAAAAAAAACCCGTTTAGACATGCTCCAACCCTACACGCCCTTTCTACCATAAAGCAAAAACATTCTTCTTGCCATTTATTAACAGGTTCAAAACAAATTTCATGATCGGGTTTTAATTCAACGTTAACGCCGTAATACGATTTTATTTTCTGAATGATTCGCGGATAGATTAGAACATGTGGATCATTTCATTTGTTTACATTTTGTCCACTTGGGATTGCCTTTTTGGTTGGCTGTTATAAAAGCCTTATATTTAGTTCCACCTTCATACATCTCACAGCGTTACACATCTCCCGTTTCAAAATGGCGTTCCCAGTAACGACTCAATGCCTCGATTTTAAATACGATGATTTATATCGGCGTTTTGATGAAAAATATTGTCAATTTTGCTAACTAAGGCCCGATGTTATTTGCGTTGGGTTTTGCAGTGTGGAACTATATGAATGAATACCTCTTATTTAAAAACACGGATGGTTGAGAGATGAGGTTTGTTATCTACGATTCATACACAGGATAAGTAACTAAACGCTTGCGAAAAGGAGTTCAATACAAGTAAATTAATGCTTAACGATGATTTTTGTTCGAACTTTGTCTACTTACCGTTTAACATCAACTGTTTCACCTTTCTTGGCTTTCATGACGAGATTATCAGATAATAAACCACCACATTTATTGATATTACCTATCATCTGTTTATAAAACAAATTTTTATCTTATTATTCTACGGTTAACGATGAATTTAATTTTTCTTTTCTTTAATGGAAGTCAGAAATATATAAAACATTTTTACAACATTTCATGTTTGATATTTTGATGTCCGATAGTAACAAGTACAGTGTAAACCAACGGATGCCTAGGAAGATTTACCCACATTTTCAAGAGATGGATAGAGAACAAGCTAAAAATATGGGATTATTCGAAAAATCGGGGTCCCTAATCCAGGAAGTTATGGTCTGACATCTAAGGTCGGTTTATTGAGGTCCCAAAACACATTTATTCCCATTGTCTTCTATACCCACTATTCCGACGTGGTTTCCACTCGTCAGTGATGCAGGACGGGGGGGGGGGGCTGATAAAGACAGTCTAGTCGTTCGGATGGGACGAAAAACCGAGGTCCCGTGTACACATTGGCGTGCACTTAAAAGACTCTTTGACATTTGGAATCTTAAATAATTCATCTTTTATAGTGTTGTAAGATTTGAGCCATTAGTAAAGGAGGTTAAGTATTTCAATGTGAATACTTACCAGTTTTAATTTACCGGAACTGAAAGTCGGCGTTATGATATTTCTGATCCGTTTCCAGTCAGCACCACCTTGGAAGAATACTCCTTTTTCCACATACGATCTTGACACAGTTTCCTATCCCAGGATAAAGAAAATTGCAATTACAAGACTTAAAAGTATTATAAAGAGCGAAGTGTGATTTATATGAAGAGAGAGTCCCCCTCCTCACCCTCATGACTAACGTAGCGGAAGAAAAGAGTCATGCTGGCTAAGAAGGTAAGACGCCTAACATGGACAGTTATATAGTCGTTCGGGTGGGACGACAAACCGAGGTCCCGTGTACAAATTGACGTGCACGTAAAAGATCATTCGATATAAGGGTTAGATGTAGTGCCGCAGTTGTGCAAAATTCCCCTGTATGGCGTATGCCCGTCTTCATTGGCCCAGTTCGGAACATGACAGTAGGACGTTAAATCCCATTTCATTTCGTTTTTTTTAAGAACAATTGAGATAATCTCATGATTTTTTTTCCAGATTACAGTGCATGTAGTAAAGGCTTAAGGCAGTGACAAAAATACCATACACATTGGCGCTTGGTTCCCAAGATATTGGGTCTTAATGCCTCAATCTACCAAGCTCATAGATAAATGCGGTACTGATGTGGAGTGGTAAACAGCAATTGCCTAATGTTATTATCTACGTATAATAACCCGATTCTAGATCTACCACGGGGGTTATTATTTTATTCAAAATACATGTATACGGGGTTCTTTATTTTATTTTAAATGTAAGGAGATCTTTATATAATTCCAAATATACGGAGATCTTTATATAATTCCAAATAAACGGAGATATTTTTTTTTATTCGAACAAAAATTTTTTCCATTGGTTTATCCACGCTAAAAATTGATTATGTTACACACACATTTTATCAGAAGTTGTAATAAATTATTTATATAAATAACCCAATTAAATACTATATTCTGACATAAATACACGAGGTTTAAGAACTGTTTCATTAACGCACTTGAACCTACCCGTCGATCTGTAAAATGTTGAAAATCTTTCACTAGAACTTCCTTCAATATATCTAAATCGTTAATAATCAGAGTGCTTTGCCTGCCAAAATATAGCCTGTAACATATTTAACAGAGAAGTCATACACTATATATCTCAGGAACAACAATAGCTTCATGGGTATGACGTTGGTCAAACACTCTTTGAAATTCGACAGGCTTCGGTGGCTTATTAATCGGAATAGTGCATATACTTTGTTTAAAGGTGGTTAGCAATATCGAAATTTGACGAGATTCGCTGTTAAAGTATATCCTCAAAATTCTACAGAGAGAGCAAGGGCCATATATCTAAAAAAAAATTAATGGGGATTGTTGACAGGCTTCTTTACTTCGGTTTGGTGTTCAAGAGGTTCTGCAAAGTTAACAAGTGCCTTAACCCTAGAATAATGTAAACAGATCGTTAGAGGGTTGTGAGATGTAACAGAATAATGAAGGGCAATAACACTGTAAACAACATTAATAAATTTTAAATAAAGTGATCGCGTGATAAATGTAGAGTGTTATCAAAAAGGTGCTTGAAACAAGTAATGTGTGCGGCTTCCGTCATTGTTGATACACGTAGAACTGAGGTCCAAATAATCGACCAATAGGTTAATTACACATTCATTATGGATGGCGTCAATGTTCCAAATTAGATGTGTGACTGTAATAATCGAATGTCAACCTCCTCGATATCTCGAGGTTAATGGCTTTTTATCATGGAAATTGTTGAATTGTCGATATTTTGCCTCGATCACTGAAATAACCAATATGTAAACTTTAAATCTCTGGAACATTCACGAGATTTTTAACTTACCCATAAATGGGTCCATATTGTTTTTTCCATTCCTCTGTTTGTTTCACCAATCCCTGAAAAAAGAATAAAAGTTTGGTTGAATCTGTTCGAGATTCTAGCGTACCATCTGTCCCTTATTGTTTTACTGCTAATTATTTGTTCATATTAAAAAGAAATAAAGAAAATATAAGAAGACCAACCAGACGTCCAAAATCCAAAATGTTGCCAAAAAATATGCGTGGTTTTGGGCCGGGTATACCCATTTTTTCCCAGACATTGTGACCGTTTGTACCATAGCTAAAATGAAATTAAAATGGTTATTAGAACCAGTGTTGACCTGTAAACGAAAGGGCTGAATTGCAACGAAACATGCACCCACCACCAGCTCTTTTCTCTCAACCACATTTAGTATATAATGTAACATTTTAAATATTGTCATTTGTTCAAACAATTTGCCTGAATGTGATTTGTGGTTAAACGGGTTTAACTGTCGATAGCCTTCTTCTTTATTACCAGGACGCCTCTCCAACCAGGTAATCCCGGGGTCGTTCCCGGTGTTCCAGCTGATGATTTCAGGTGTCAGTGTTGAGGAAGGAAACAGAATTGAACAAAAAAACACTGTCGGTGCTAACATAAACCCCGTGCAAGACCGTGGTGCAGAAGGTAAAGCCGTTAAACCCCATTTAGTTTTATCGTATCATTCGTTATAAAATAATAAAAGTATTAACATGTAAAAATATATAAATATAATAACAATACTTACAAGTAAAGTAAAACAACTGTTAATATAATCAACCATGTCCACATAGGGATAAATTCAAATATATCTAACCACCCCATCATTTAAAACCCTGAAGAGAAAAAACCAACAAAACTGTTGACCGACAAGCAACAGGTGTATGGCGGGCTGGTGGACGTATGAATTAGATAAAAAAAAATTGAGCTAAAAGCCACAGTGGGAGAAAATTTAACTCTCTGGCATTGCGTAAGTAACCATTGCATATATGTAGTTGAAACTATTTTTAACAGAAAACGTTAAGAAGAGAGTTGTGTGTTACATCATGGTATGGTAATGGAATGTGGATGATGTTTAATTCGTCTGCAATATAGATTCAAACAAACATGCAATACACACACACACATCACATCCCCTAAAAGTATACAGATGAAAACACACGCATGTAAATGATCATATTTCGTGCGATGAAGTCTTTGCTCAAATCCGGACATGACAAGATTTTTTTCCAAAGTATGGAATGTGGTTTAATGTTTTGTCAACGCGACGTAGGAGATTACGTAAGGGAAACCTTGGCAGTTGAAAATCAAAGAAGAGTAGCCAGAACACATGTAAATCAGGCGCGGATCCAGGGGGGGGGGGGGCCAGGGGGTCCGGACCCCCCCCCCCCCCCCCGCTCAGGCTTGAAAAAATTTTTATGCGATTTTATTGGCGATTTGGACCTGTAATTTTGGAATTTACCTTCCGGGAATACGTCAGAATGAACCAAATTGAACCAAATTGAATCTAATTTACCACATTAATCGGTTGAGCGCAATTAATTAAGCAATTATCAAACCTAGACCCCCCCCCCCTGCAAAAAATCCTGGATCCGCGCCTGATGTAAATCCCTAACATTTACATTAGCAACCATAGAGTAAACTAATCGTTTGTTGGTATCGAATGACTTGAGCCTCAAGAGCATTCCCATGATTTTTCAAAGTGATCAGGGGCAACACGGGTCACATTTATCATTGATTGCTGCTGTGGTACTGTAATTTAACACACCTATCAATATTCATTATGTATTGAAGAGACAAAATACACAAAACACCCCTAACAAAATATATAATGTATTGAGGGGAAAAAACAAACAAAATATACAGAACAGAAACAACATTAATCATGAATTGATGTGAAATTGAACCTGGTATCTGACACTACATAGATCTGTGGGGATACACAACCTAGAGTAATACCAATACGTATTTTAGAAAATCTGCTATATTTTTTAATGCAATTGTCGTAGCACGAGCTTTAGAAAACACACTGACCATAATAAATTTAATATTTCTGTGGTTACATGTGTACGTCAACGGTGTTTCTGGCTACTCTTCTTTGATTTTCAACTGCCAAGGTTTCCCTGACGTAATCTCCTACGTCGCGTTGACAAAACATTAATCCACATTCCATACTTTGAAAAAAAATCTTGTCATGTCCGGATTTGAGCAAAGACTTCATCGCACGAAATATGATCATTTACATGCGTGTGTTTTCATCTGTATACTTTTAGGGGATGTGATGTGTGTGTGTGTGTATTGCATGTTTGTTTGGATCTATATACAGACGAATTAAACATCATCCACATTCCATTACCATACCATGATGTAACACACAACTCTCTTCTTAACGTTTTCTGTTAAAAATAGTTTCAACTACATAACTAAACTGAAGCAAATCTGTAATCACTATACGATATACACGAGTGTTTTAAATATATGAGAAGTGATATTAGCTGTTCCATAAATATACTTTGTTACATGCTCAAGTCAATACTAAAGAAAGACCTAATTGTTTTTTTTTGTGTTTTTTTTTAAAAAAAAACAAGGGTTGTTTCATATTTATCTTTTGAAGGTAGCGGAGGGAACTTACAAGACAATTTCATACAGATCATATTTTAATTTTTGTTCTCTGAGGGTTCACAAGGTGCTAAAAACTGAAACAAGGACCTTAACTCTGGAAGTAATATGAAGTTCGACAACCTTTTTCGTTGTGCTAATTTAAATAAAGCATATAAATTTCATACATATCAGACGGCGAATTTTGTATTTCGAGCATTCATTCTAGATGTAATTAATAGAAATTGTTTTAATTTAAACATACATTATGGAAGAGCAAAAACTTTTGTCGGTTTTCCTTTGAGCCTCAGATGTCATAGAAATTATAAATTAGATCTTTATTTAAACAACACGCCCAAAATGAACACTGTAGACCCACGGATGGCTTGGATTGGGCTCGGATTAAAACAGGATTTCGTCGACTGATTTAATCACTATGGCGTCGTGGGTGGGGTTTCTCCGTGACGTAGACGTCATCATACTTCCGGAAATTATTCATAAAAGACAGTGATGACCGAGGCTATACACAAGCTTCACTAGATACCGTTTAAACATTACTTGATGATCGAGACTATGTAGATGGAGTTAATGCCACTCGGCAAACCTCGGAAGATTTCGGACAATCTAAACTCGGCTGTATGATGCATTCCGCCATGTTGGAACTACTTTAAAGGTCCCGGATGAAACATGGCTGCGCCCATTCCGAACACAAGTTGGCGACCTATTTGGCTAGCGACCTATTAGACCGATCCAGCTGACGAAATTACACTTCTATTCTGAGCTAAAGGAATGGATAAAAAATAATATATTCTACTTTTATTTGATAGACATAACGTTGGATTTTATTGGTTGATAAAATAGATCAGTTAAGGCAACTGTTGTCTTTATTCTAAATAGGTTTCCAACGAACAGGTTGCAGCTCGATCGGTCGAATAGGTCGCTAGCCGAATAGGTTCCCAATTTGTGTAATAGCGTCAAGTTTTCCTGTTAAAGTAAACCGGTAGCCGCATCGCAAATGTATGGGCGTAGGTACATATCACTTACTGTCATACAGCCGAGGCTAGATGTAGTTTACGGAATCTGCGGAGATTTGCCGAGTGGAGTTAATGCCTGTCATTCAACAATCGGCCATAGTGGGAAAAGGGTGTCGATGATTTTAACTACCATTTCTAGTAAAAAATTATAGTGGTAACAACTTTGTTCAGGATAAAGTTATTTGACTGAAATTTTCAATATATTCTTGTTTCAACATCTATTTTTGAACTTTTATAGCAAGAATGGCTAACTCCTTGTCAAAATCTCCCATAATGTATCTTTAATAAGCCTCTTTCTTTCATTAACAGAAATAACGCATATATAAATTTCATACAGATAAGATGATACTGCATTCACACGGTTCAACAAAATGAAACCACTCTATGGCAAGGGGTGACCGCGTGGGGATAATGTAAAGGTAATATGCTAAAGATTTCAGTAAAATTACTTCACTCTGAGTCGAGAAATTCTCTTTTTAATAACACTGTAGTATCGATTGTCATTGTTACAATAATAAAACATTCTCGATTCTATTTTTACGGTTAATTAACAACCGCCGTTGAGCCGCAGATCGGATTCAAATCTGTTGAAAATCGGACCATCAAATGGCAAAGAGAGTTGATTATGGTCTTGCCATAGAGTAGTTTGATTTTGTTGAACCGTGTGAAAGTATTTATCCAGTGGTTATTGCCAATAAAAGTATGTCAAATTTGGTATATATGGAAAGTATACAATCTTACTAGAAAATTACTGGATTCCCTGAAAAACACTCATGGAGCGTATACAGGACAAAAATTTAGGGTTCCCCTAATCAACAGCCCGACGTCGAAGGCTGCACGAGTACATTGAGCGCTTTGTGTACAAGTTAGAGATAAAAATCAAAGAAAAAGACGCGGGCGGTGGATAATCGAAGAATTTAATTAGGATTCGATACTTGTAATAAATGTCAGCGATTACAGACGACGTCGTCTTGTGTATGCAATGAATTCTCACCAATCTCCACCCGCCGTTGCTATAGGTACAGAGAGGAGTAATCCCCTGACGCAAACATGACCTCTTTTGAGGATATACTTGGCAATTACAGTGTTTTGAGAAGGATTTGAAGCAAAATTATGATAAATTAATTAGTTTGAATATGTTTTAGTCCTAATAAATCATCAAATCACCCAGTTTGTAGCCGAGAATGTAACTTTAATAGTTTCTTTTATAACATTTGAGGTCTAAAGAAAGACCTGCAATAAGCTTATTAATCTCTTGCCTAATGCCCGTGTAATCTTAATACAGTCGAGGTAAACTAATAGACCAAGACCTCTTTGATTTAGGTCAAAATTACAAGTATCGATTTGCATGAGTTTCATGTTCTGATTTGTTTTTCCTTTTATTTTTTAAACTGAAAAATTGTTATCTGCTATAAATGTGTATAATAACGTGATAACGTCAATACTGAACTCCATCCGATTCTGTGTTCAACAGTCAACACTTTAGATCATCTGATAGATTTTAATTCGATTTAACTCTACGTGTAATCCCACTTTAAATCCTATAATGGAAATTATTAAGATCTTTGCATAATGTGTTGTGTTATATTGCATTGCTCCGTAATTTTAAAAATGTGGGTCTAATTCAGGTAACGATTTGAGTTACAAATTATTGTAATCGTTAAGATCGTGTCGTTGTATGGGTATTGTATGGGTACTGTAATCATAATAACCGTGGTGTTATAATAAATATATACCAATTGACGTTTTTCCTTTTTTGCTTTTACTAGTATAAGAAGTGTGTCGGAAGTGTGGGGGGGGGGGTCGAATGTTTAGGTCAGGGGATACTCGATTATAATATCCAGGATTCAAATCCCTGAACTTTGAAATGGCAGGCATAGGTAGCGCAAGCAGGACCGACAAAGAATGTATTAACAATTTTCAAGCTAGTAAACACGTGAGTGCAAGCACATAAAGAGATAAACTCCATTTCATTTCACCTGCAAACATGTCAAGACATGATTGGCAGCTTGAATTTTACGCAGGGTAAGCCCTTGGATCATTTTATCACGTGATATAATCGCTGCGCCTACCTTATTATTATTCAAATGACATTTTTTAAAGAGACATTATGGGATATTGTATAAAGAGTTGACTGTTCTCGCTATAATAGTTGGTCTTGCTTACGTTTAGTTATCCATATTTTGTGGGTTATCCCAACTTTTGCATATTGTCCTCGCACGCGAGTCAACAGGCGTCGTCGACACCTTTCACCCCTACAATAGAGGGGCAAATCCAGTGAAATCCACATAAACCCCCTCTCCATTTCTGCGTACAGAAAGAGAAAAAAACATACAAATACAAATGATCACGTGACTAGGTCATAAACTAGGACAGGTTAAGAATAGAAATGAGACCTTTCCCTTGATTAACGAATGGTGGTTTGAATTGATACACTTGATATGGTGTGTATAAGAATTGATCAAGGTCGCTTGAATATACACTGTACACAGTTTTCACTACAGTAATGATTTGTCGATAGTCTTTATAGTAAACTATTAGTTTGTATACAAACTAGTCATAGCAAAAATCTAGTTACATACCTTTCTCGATCAGTGTAAACAACAAACTGTGCCTCGCACTCAGCTTTGTATAACTGCGGTTGAATACATCTAAAGCGCCCCGTATAACTAATCAAGCCGAGGACACACTGTAGGAACAGCGTACGACAAAGGAAATTGGAGAAAAGGAATTTTGAGACTAACATGCCTTTTAAAAATATGCCAATAGAGGAATAGAATGCAATATTTCTGGACTAATGTATGGTACATGTACAATATATTTTTATAATTTGCTTGTGCGAGGTTCTTTAGCAGTGGTGGGTTCAGAGAAACCCAAGAGGTAGGAATAGAGTATGATTTCATTAAGTGGTTAATCTTACGTGACAGGGGCCTCGAGGCCTATCATTTGGTCAAGTGGCGTGGTTTCGATCCCAAGCTTGTACGTCACAAGAAGTTAGTTTGTTAAACATTATTGGTTTTCTCCAGGTCCTAAAACTACCAAAAGACCCCAACGCGCAAGTGAATTATTTAAATTGTGCATTACTCCCGATATGACCAAAGTTTTGTTGAGTGGACGTTGATCACTATTTATCTCTCTCTCTCTGATTTTGACTTTTGTCTAGCCCGTCGTTCCATCGGCGAAAGGCCAACAAAAGACTGGATTAGCGAAACTGTGGTTTAGGAACTATAATCTAAAAGAAAACATTCTCTGAGGGTGAAAATATACTGTAATGTTCATTTCCACCTAGATCTGCTGACCGAAATGTGGCCGTGTAAATGCGGCTTTTCTAATATTCTACATGTAGTGAAACAAATTTGTACATGGACACAGTACACCATAAATTTCCCATTGACTCTTAATGTTAATTTTCGTTGAATCCTTTCTGCCACAGATGGAGCAGCACCTTCCTCAAAATAATGTAAAAAGATCACCATGGAATTCTTAACATACACAAACTGAAAGTAGCCTATTAGTAAACATGATACTTCCTGTCCCATATTTCAATGTAACTAATCTTAACTCCCCCCCCCCAGGCTTAATATCATGTCAATTCACCAAATCGTAGCAGGAAATGAATATTCAATTTAACTCTTCCCCTTCATTCTACACCACAATGTAAAAAAATAAGCCTGGCAAATGGGGTGGGGGAGGCAAAGAGGGAACGGCTATAAACAACTATTGCACTTTATGTCGACCACCCAACCCCCCTTATGTCGAATATACTTGAAATATAAGATCACAGGTTCTATTATTATGACTATCAATCACTTTGTACCTGTAGGATAACTTAATATTAGCCTAATACTATTACCAATCTAAACAGAACGAGTTTTTCCATGCAATGACTAAAGGAGTGTGTTGAAGTTTTGAATTTAACAGTCGGTGGTACTTTTTATACGCCCATATTGAAATGTGGTCGTATATTGTCGTCGCCCCTGTCCGTCCGTCGGTCCGGCGTCCACAATTGCTTGTGGGCGTTCTAGAGGCTAAAGTTAATATCCGAGACGAAGAATCCTGTTGTTTTTCAGCGATTTCCAATAATGACTACCAGAGTTATGGCCCTTGATCACCTCAAATAATCTTGTGGACGCTCTAGAGGCCAAAGTTAATATCCGATCGACTTTGATTTTCAGCGATTTCAAATAATTACTGCCACAGTAATGGACCTTGATAACTTCAAAAAATCTTGTGACGCTATAGAGGCCAAACTTATCATCCGATTGACTTCAGATTGATACACGGAGTTTAAGGTGTTGAAATGAAAACGTATTTTGATTTTCAATGAATTTTGATAACTGAACAGTTAAATCCGTGATATTAAATGTTTCGCATACTAATTGTAAGCGTGGGGCAAAACTTTATAAAAAGCAAACAAATTCTAATGTTACTCTTAATGAGATTTTAGTGTATTACAAATATTTCATTACCGAAAAAAGTAAAAATATGCAACAACCCTTGTTGACTGCCGGACGATTTAGCTGCTGTGGGAGTATGTTTAGTTGCCTGGCAACCTATCTTTAAGCTAGTATAGAACTTACAAGGTATAATACTCGCTCTATTTTCATGACCTCCGTTGTGGCAAAACTCGTCACCCGACCGACTTTACATTTATTCATTAACTAAGACTCCCCAATTTGAAGATATGGATCGCCAAATGAACACAATTTAAGTTCGATTTGTAATTAATAACGCTGTAAAATGACCAATTTAACTACACCAGAGGGTATATAATGATCAAATAAAGTTTCGTTGGCAATTAAAACGATGGAAAGTCTTAGAACTAGTGAGTATTGTGAGATATAAACAGACGATGTATCGTAAACCAGTCATAACAAAGATGGCGTCTTAATTACCTGTTGTTGTTCTGTTCTTGGTGTTTAACGTCCGCTTCCACCGAAGGTGATATCGCAGACAAGTCTTATTTTTCATTTTCATTATCTTAGCGCACGCGCAGGGGTCTTTGCTGTGGGAGGAAACCGGAGTGCCCGGAGGAAACCCACGAGGTTGAGAAGGAGCCCCTATCTCCATGCCACATACGCTCACACCAGGGCTCGAAACCACAGCCGCAAGCCAGAGCTGACCGGCCAGCTTTATTATACTATACTAAATAGTCAAGCAGTAGTAAGAAGTTTTATTTTAATCCCTTTAAGTGCCTGTGGCTATTTGGGCTAGATTTATCCGACAAAGGAGGCTATTAATTTAAGATAAATACTGTCGAAGTTGTGGTCATTTGTCGCCTTTCAAAGTCTTGTGACACCCGGGGAAGCACGATTGTCAATCTGGAGCGGAACGTCCACACTTGCAGTCGAGTGATTCAACCCGATGGGGGTTTCGCGAGTAAAATTATGACGTAATTAACCAATCGATATGTTTTTGTCGAAATGGTTGGATGAAATATTTTCTTATCCACTGAGTGGATGTGTTGTAGCCTGAAATCCACATTTCGTATGCGAGAATTCAATTTCGAAACGTTCATGGAGTACCCTCCCAATGGTTGAAGTTCTAATAAAATTTGAAATTTATACACCGTTTAGCGCCTATTGATCTACGATTTCCGATTCCGTGTTATTGTGCTTGCTTATATCGGGACCTCAAGGCTAGTGAGCCAGCGACTTACTCAGCCACCGCGGTCTCAACTTTTAGAAAATCGTACATCCGAATCTGCATACGAATGGCTATTTCCGCCATTTAATCCAAACGACTTGTTTACTATTATGGGGCGTGTCCGACACACGGCACTTAAAGAGTACAATGAAATGAAATAACGGTCTGGTTTTCTGCACCAGCCAGACCAATGGAGAGTTACATGCGTAATACAGTGTGATAGGATGGATCTTGGGACCTTGGAGTTCCTCCCAATCCAAACGACCATGTGCTGGTCTTTGCCAAGCACACTGCCCTGCAAGAATTGCCTGATGAGGAACAAGACCTCGCCCCCCTCCCCCCGCAAATAAACATGCTATAGGTTCGATGTGTAGCATTATGGTTAAGCATTATGATTATGATAATGTTGAAAACTGCATTCAAACTGTGTGACAATTTGTCATTTGCGAGATGCACAAAAATTTAGGGGTGCAAAAAACTCAAAATCATAATGCAAAGCTCGTCATTGCATCCCTGTCACTGACAACGCTGAAAATCCCACCTCACTACACGACAAATCACAACTGACTCCGCCAATATCAAGACTGGTAACGAAAGTGAAGGGGTATAGAAGGACCGTGATCAAGAAAAAAAACAAAACCATTTTGATGCTACAGGTGTAATTGGGATGGTATAACATAAGTGATTTTTTTATGAGAAATAGCACATTGTCGATGTTCGATTAAGTAAGTCTTGAGGGAGCAATGGAGTCCTCGTAACAATGTCGTACGCTATCAGACAAACCGGTTAGCATTTTTAACATATGCGCCATTCTCTTCAAGTCCGAGCGAAAGGTCGTATTGCCACTTGCCGGTAATCCATTTACGTCAGTGCCGGTTAGTAGCTCGCTTCTTGTGTTCAGCAACAACAGGTAGAGTTCGTATAGGTTGGCTTCTGAAAAAGAAATAACTGCATTTTCAAAGATGGTTTTCATTTACATGTTGGACTACTTGATACTAATTAACTCCGTATAATCCAAAATCTTCAACATTGAAAACACGAATTATTTGTCAATTTAAATCAACGTTGATGCTGTGATCTTACGGGAAAAAGATGGGCTTCTGATATCCAATATTTAAGACAAAATAAATATTTTACCTCGCGTTTCAGCCCCAGTTCTAGGAAGAGACCCAGGGAGCGGGACTAGACACATTGCACTAAATCAAACGGCGTATGTAAACTGGAATAACCAGACGCTAGAAATGTGCATTGAATGTAAATCAGTATATATGCATTCATATTACAGTATTATATGCGTTGCGACCCACTTCTGTCAATTTCTAGGTCCCAAATGTTAGCGATTTAGCTCCTTTAAGGGCTCCGACAGAGGCGGATTCAATAGATGGCGCGAGGGCCCCCCACCCCCTAATTTTCAACAGTGCCCATTTTTTTACTGCTGAAAGTGCCTTTTCTCAGACCCAAGTATGTCCGTTTACTTAGACAAAAATATCTGCCAAATAGCTCTTGGAATGGCAACAGATGCAAGGAAACGACGGATAATTTTCTTTCGGGGAATATCAAGAATGACAACGCTACAATTTTATTGGGTGTATCTGACTACAGTTTTTGTAATTTACTGGACAACGTTTAGAAGGGAGACAACTCCACATAACGTTATTTGGATTCGTACAGGTAATTTTCCCACAAGTGACTTCAATGTAGAATTACAATGATTATTCAAACCAGAGTAGAGAGCCCAGCATGTCACAATCGGGTAAAATATTGAAGGTTAACCGTTTCTATTTTTGTCGTGGCCTGATCAAAGGAAGCTACAGATAGTTACACCATTTTAGTAGGCGATCACCCTAAGTATTGTCAGTTTTCTTCTCGATGTATATTCACCAAAACCTGTCAAAAAATCGAAACTTGTCTTCGATTCTAGACCAAAAAATTAACATGCAATAGGAGGAAAGCGAGAAATAAAATTTTACGCGGACACTGTGTCGGATCAAACTGCCCTAGTCCATGTTTTTGAAAGGTGAAATGTTTTGCTATTCTGAAATATAAAGGTTAGGGGGGTCTTTAAAAATGTAATAAATTTGTAATTTTTTTTTCAAGATATTTTCTCTTTTTTAGACTGTATTTTACAAACCAGGTGATGATTGTTCGATAATTCTATATTTTGTTAGATAATTTTAGTGGTGTCATTCCGTTGTCAAGCGACGCCTGTAAGATTGAGGGTTTATCTCTTGGCTCTGTTGCTGATTTAGGTCATATCCGGTGGGGGTGAGGAGAATGGGATTTAGAATTCAGTCTTTAGTGTCAAGTCTGAAGACCGAGCGAGGCAACAACGTTTAAATGATAATGCATTCTGTATTATTTTTAATTATTTGACAATTTAAAAATGTTCAATAATGAATAAACATAAGAGACCCCGAAGTCTATATTACTCGTGTTAGTGCACGGTTTTCTAATTTATAAAAAATCACCTTTACCTTGGTTTTTCTCATTGAAACAATGCTTAATTATTTCGGCAATTTCGGATTTTTCGGTTTGTTCCAAATCGTCCAGATCTTGAAGACGAACGGGAAATAACACTGTATTCGTTAATTTTTCCACACTTCTTGAAAACTAAAAGAAATACAGAACAAGAATTAGTCTTGTGAAATCCAGAAAAGTAACCTGTCTGTAAAATGCAAAAATGGAATTTAAAATGTTTCTTTTTCTATTGCTTCACACGACCACTTACCTCTCTCAAAATTGAGACTAGCCCTCCAGTACTATTCAGTGTTCTATCCGTGGCCATATTTCAATTTGAACATAGGCCGACAGTTATATCTTCAGGTGGATAATGATAAATATTCGAGGACTTCTTGACCTGCAACGAAAACAAATCTTTCAAATATTCCTTCCCTAAAACTGCAACGTACCACTCACTCCACCACACGTTTCACTAATGACTTTCGGTCGCCTTGACGATGCACGCCGTATGGTCCATTTTTGAAACGCAGGGGTGTATAGGTAGAACACATAACTCAGAAATTAACCGAGTCCAATATCCAGTAAGATATTTTTCAATATGCGAAAAGTAACTAGCGATAGTCTGTGTCACCTAGACTTCTGTTTTGCAATGGACCAACCCACATGGCCACGGTGGCTCAGCTACTAAAGTCCATGGCTCACTAATCAGGAGGTGCGGGATTTTCCATCGAGGAGTCCCCATCAAATTAAAATGACACAGGTCGGAGGGCCGGTCTAGAAACAGCATCTAGTCGTAAGGATGGGAAGCCAAACAAATGTGTCGATTACACGTCGGTGTGCACAGAAAAGAACACTTGAAGTTGGCCTTCAATAAAATGCAAGAGGAAGGTTTCCTCGTGGCCTACTGTATGGCGAATGCTCGTATTTTTCTTTACCCCGGTGGGCATGAATTAGTGAGTAATGCACTAGGGGGTCCAAGTTCGATCCCGGATGTTCCAGCGTTAGTAGTGTAGAGCGGGGGGCTTGGTGAGAAACGGAATCTACTTGTTCGGATGGGATCGAAAAGACCCCCCTCCCCCTCATTGCACCCTGTATTAGAACATGGCTGTTGGATGACCGAATAGTTTGCTATGTACGTGTAAGATCACAAGGTGTGTCATTCAGTCAAGTGATGTGATTTCCTTTCGCCGCCTGTACGTGGACATTCTCTGGGTCCCCCTGTTCATCCTAGAACCCCTTCAGGGGTTATTGAAAGAAAATTGGACCATGTTAGTCCCTAAATGGCCAAACTTGTGTCGAGTCGATGCTAAAGTATAACTTATCCCCTTTAGCTCTTGAAAGTATAAAATATTTCAATTAGAAATTTAGAAACCTTAACTGTAAATTTTATTTTGTGGTCTCTGGTTTGATTAATGTGTTCCCGTCCACCGATTGGTTAATTTAATGTGTACTTGTTACGTAAGACCCAAGCAATGTAATGTAAAGGGTGTGATTATGATGCATCCTCGTTTGTATGTGTCACAATTTGATCTCTTTACCATCAAGCTTACAATTACCAACCTTATAGCTAGAATTCATAACTCATCTGAGTTTATCACGTTTGGGAAGAAAGACGGGAAATAAAATATCATAGAGTTTATCTACCCGGGAACCGAGCAAGATAGGCGTCGGACGTAAACTGAATACATATCGGTTATTTTAAAAGAATTTACATGCTGGAGCGAGGGGGGGGGGTCATGTAGTAGGATAGACTAGGTCATTTCGCGACTAACACATGGTTCAATTTTATTTCAATAGCCGGGTCGTTAGCAGTGGGAGGAACTAGGGGATCCCCCCCCCCCCAAAAAAAAAAAAAAAAAAAATTACCACGAGGTTGAACAGGCGACACTACTCCATGTCGTGTGCTCTCTGGTAGCCACGACACTTGACAGACCTTGTGCGCGCAATGTTTTGACCATTCGATCACCTGTTATTTTATGTAGTACTTAAATAAGTAACACGTATCTATCTTAAGCGACATTCATTGTTAATAAATTTCGATATTCCTAATTGTATAGGCCTATTACGATTTCTCCAGCGGTTTTATACAACTTTAAATACCATAATTATTCAGTGAGCGGACTGGTCACGCGACGCATACATCATTAGAGTCAACTATAGGATTACTCGATTTAAAACCTAACTGATTTAAACATTTCCGCCATAGCGATTATATAATGAACATTTTGACGATATAAATATATTTTTTATTAATAATATGATATAAATACCTTGCTATTAATAAATTAGTATTAAATTATCAACTGTCGTGCGCTGCTAGTTATTAAAACTAAAAACATGAGGTATACAACATAATGTATGTTATTACATAATATTACATCATAAAATGTAACCCATCCTGCACATCTAGATCCATCAACTTCATACAAACAGAATAGATCTCGACCCTAAATCGCAGCCATATCCAAAAATTACTACAGTTTTTTCATTGCGGTTGAACCTCGTTTCACATCTGAATAAACTTTTTCAGTTTTATTAAATGGTAGCAAAATAAATACGTATCAAAATTCTCCAAGATACGCAGTGTTTTCGACTAAAATCGTCGATTTAGGACTAAGAAGATCGGTCAACTAGCATTGTGTCTGCTCTCAAGCGAGCCAACTGTGGACAGAGCGCCGACGTTTGGTATGTGTGTTACCCTGTTGTTAACAGAAAGGCCCGATGTCAATCCCTGCATATATTGGCGGTTGGAAGAGTAGGCCGTAAGCCGCTATCCGGGCACACTTTCCTTCATAGCACACTGTATGGTGTATGCCTGTCTTCATTACCCTGTCGAAGCAAACAGTGGGGCGTTAAATCCCAGTTCATTTCATCTCATTTCACTATTACATATCTGATTCTTCCACCCCAAAATGATGAATATTTCACAAAAACTGAAGAAAAACGTCAAAATGGGAAAAGTATAAGCCATAAATGAATTATAGTGTAGGCTCATTTGTCTTGAAATAAATATTCGTGTCATTTTTTTGGTAAAAGCAAAAACTCTGTTGATTCTGAAAGAAGACATCATAAGTTTTCAAAAAAATTAGGGTGCCATTTTTTTTCACGTCCTAGGGGTCAGAAATCCAAGATGGCGTCCAAAATGGCCGCCGTTCAGCAATAATTCAATATCTTCGCAAGTACACATGCTATGATCCAAAACAAAGTATCTAAATATAGGTTTTCTGACATAAGAAAACCAATGGAACCATCAAATTTAGGCTAAAATGTGATTTACATGCCTAATTTCAAGATGGCGTCCAAAATGACCACTGTTTGGCAATATAAATAAGACTTTCAATGAGGAACCCGATGATAATAATAATAATAATGTACATTTGTAATTGCGCTAACTCCACCCATATTGCATGCTCTAAGAGCAAGGATAATAGCTAATCCTGATAATATGTCACAAACAAATGAGTTTTGAGTTTGAATTTGAACACAGCTAATGATTGAGAACTCTGTATCTCCAATGGTAAGTTGTTCCACAAACGCGGTCCACAGACACTGAAAGCTTTATACCCATATGATTTCAGTTTAGCTTGCGGCACAGCCAATGAGGGCTTATTTTGTGAGCGAAGTGGTCGATTTGGAAGATATGTTTTAATGAGATCAGTGAGGTAAGATGGGGAAAGATCATGTTGACACATATAAACCAATGTTAGAATCTTGAAAGTTATCCGGGCTTCTATTGGTAACCAATGTAATGATTTTAAGATGGGAGTTATGTGAGAATACTTTTGTGTTCTTGTTATTATTCTGGCAGCGGTGTTCTGGATTTTTTGGAGTTCTGCACACGGGTTTTGGGGAATTCCAATCAAAGCACTGTTGCAGTAATCCAGCCTCGAGAATATCACGGAACGCACAAGCAGCTTATAGGCTTCCACTGTCAAGAGGTGTCGAATATTGCTAATACATCGAAGATGGTAATTGCACGTACGGCAAAGTTGTTCGACCTGTTTCTCCATGGTTAAGGAAGAATCCAGTAGTACACCAAGATTCTTCACACATGATGAAAACTGAATTTTGGTTTTACAGATTACCACACTTGAATTTGGAATAGACCTAATAGTAAGTGCAGGGGGACTGAACCACACACAATTCCACACAAAAACAAATATACAGACAAGACATAACGCTAAGAGACCACAAACAACAACAAATCAAAAAGAGTGAATGGCTCCGGGGGCTAGCCGTAAGTCGTTTAGATGTCCCTACGACGTTAAACCCCATTTCTCTCTCTCTCTCAGATGTCCCTACAAGCACATATTCCTGAAGCAATGGCCCGAGAAATTCCTCTCTGACCATTGCTGGAATAGCGTCTGTTTCTTGAACTTATGCGGGAGTGTGTCTATTCTTTCCGTCCAATGAAAGCTATCACTTTAGTACAGCAACATGACAGTCCTTCGTTTAATCTGGGTCTTCTCTAAAACTTTGGAAAGTGATTTAAGGTATTCAAAACGGTGAAAGTATGTTCGTTTCGAAGTATTGTTTACATTTCATTCGACTTGATAGCCTCGTTTGTCACGCAATTAGTTTTACTGCAGTATTCTGCTATGCACGGGTTAATTAGGCATAATAAAATCGTGAGTCATGACGTATACGTTATGTAAACATAATTGGTCCAGTATTGGCAGCTCGTGATTGGTTGGTAGACGGACTACTGATCAATCAAATTTTAACACAACAATATCCACTGTGTGTAGCAGTGTGTAGTTGGATTACCTCTAATCAGACGCAACACGGAGTATGCTACAAGCATGGCTTCCGTCTTGTCATCATTCAGTTTGAGCTTACTCTCGTTCATCCACGATTTTACAGATTTAGAGCAGAGTGTTACCTGATGAAGAGACTCGTCAATTTTATTTTGATATGTGTCACCAATTAATTGGGTGTCATCAGCGTAGGAGTAGTGACTGATCCCAAAACTGTCTAATACATCACCAAAGCATTTTGTGTATAAGACATACAACACGGGCCCGAGTACAGACCCCTGAGGCACACCACAATCAAGTTTAACAGGATTTGATTCGGAACTGTTTACGAGAATCTTTTGACTTCTATCTGACAGATATGATGATATCCAACGCAAAGCCGTTCCAGATATGAAAATATTCACGTAATCTAACAAGGATCTGGTGGTCCACGGTATCAAATGCTGCGGACAGATCCAAGAGAATTAAGGATGCAAGTCTACCACCATCAACTATCCTCAGGAGATCATTCAACACCAGAACTATAGTTTTTTCAGTACTGTGATGAGATCGGTACGCCGATTGAAATGTGTCCAATAATTTATTATTGTTGACAAAAACCTGTACTCGATTGTTAACAGCCCTTTCTATTAATTTGGAGAGAAAGGACAGATTGGACACGGGTCTGTAATTTTTGAGGATGTTGCGATCCAGGCCAGATTTTTTTGATTAGAGGTCTAACCACAGCCTGTTTAAATAATTCTGGAAAATAACCTATTTTCAGACTGGTATTAATAATTACTGTAATGACCGGCAGAAGAAGATCTAGGTGTTCGGTTAAAAGTTTGGTTGGTATGGGGTCTAGTGGACAAGTTGTCTTTTTGGATGTATTTATAATCCTTACAATTTCATCTTCACTGTAAGGCTCAAAATCAGTCAGATAATTATCACATGGTGGTAGTACCGAAATATGAGTTTCAGTTACTGAATCGGACTGATCAAGTTGCTTCCTTAGTATATCAATCTTATTCGAAAAATATTCTGAGAACGTGTTAGCAAGCTTCACGTCATTATCTGAGTCTGGAAATATGGTTTCTGAGGTGATACCTAATAAAGATTTTATAACTGGTGCTTCAAGGCATTCATGTCTTATGACGATGAGATCCTGGATGCACTAGCAAGGCTTGGAAATGACAACGATCTGTCGTCTGATGTATGCTCTCAGATGGAACGTTATGTTTGGGTGCTGTATCGATCAAAAATCCACACAACAGTGAAAGAACTTCGCTGGTTCCTCTTCTCAAATCGTACAGCCGAAGGAGAAAACCTTCCACCAACTTCTGGTTCACTTGATTTACATATTCAGCGTGCACACTACATCGACATGATTTGGAAGAAAGCTGATAAAAATCACCCATGCCTCCCAGCACCTGCTGAATTTGGTTGGACATTTGACGCATGTTCAAGTCACTTCTCTGCCGTTCGATGTGTGAATCCACCAGCTCGTGATGCAATATTACACCTGATCAAGTGCAGATGTAAATCTGGATGTGAAGGAAGGTGTAGTTGTCTCAAAAACAATATCCCATGTACAGAATTGTATGGAATACTGTAATGAAATAAGCAGAATTTAGTGTAAACGGCGACCATTTTGGGCGCCATCTTGAAATTAGGCATGTAAATCACATCTTTAGCGAAATTTGATGGTTCCATTGGTTTTCTTGTGTCGAAAAACCTATATTTAAGTACTTTGTTTGGCATCATATCATGTGTACTTGCAAAGATATTGGATTATTGCTGAACGGCGGCCATTTTGGACGCCATCTTGGATTTCGGACCCCTAGAACGTGAAAAAAAATGGCACCCTAATTTTTTAAGAAACTTATGATGTCTTCTTTCAGAATCAGCAGAGTTTTTGCTTTTACCAAAAAAATTACACGAAATTACAAATGAGCCTACACTATTAATTACCAGCCCTAATTCCCTCAAGAATATCCAAAATCATAAGGTCTGACAATAAGATGCCTCGATTCTATTGAATACTGGAACGTTTCTTAAAGATACATTATGGAAGATTAGATAACGAGTTGGCAGTGTTCACTACAATAGTTAAAAACTAGCTAATTTAAATGCAATTTGCTGAAAATTTCAGTCAAATTGATCCATTATTAACTTAGAACTAAGTGAATGAAAGTTCCACTTAGCCTCGGTCATAAAGTCGGTAAGACAAAACCAGTAGTCTCGGCTATCCATTTTTATTGGCAAATCACGAAGGAAAATATTACAGCGAATCGAACTACAATCTAGCAAAAATCTCATGCTAAGTTAATTAATGTCTAATTGATAGTTTTTATAATATTTCAGGCCTAAGAAAGACATACAAAAGGCAGATTTTGCTCTTGCATAATGTATGTTTAATTGATTTATGGAACATTTTTAGTTTTAGACTACCTGATTTTTTTTTTTATATATTTCACCGATGTGGTTACTTGTAGAGTTAAATTTTACTACAATATGCTTACATTCATATTTCTTTAACATAAAGCAGACCATGACTCCCACTGGCATTACACAATGGTTTCTCTGGGTTATATTCCTAATTGTTTTCAAATTTGGGTGAAGTCTGTCACTGCGGGCCCGGGACGCTTACGGCTACCCCCGGATCCAATGACTATATTTGAATTGTTCGTTTGTTTGTCATTTCTGAATATGATGTCTTGTCCATATGTTTGTTTTTGTATAAATTAAGTGTGGTGCACCCCCCCCCCTCACGTACTTACTAATATAGAAAACACGTATATAAATTAAAATTGTTGTAAAACTAAAGGTGGCGGTGACTTGGTCTAATGCTGACCTTAATACCCTTTATACTAACGCTCAGCCCAAAAGTCTTGTCATCAACCGCTGAGCTTATGCATTCTCTATGAAGTCAAACTTTTTCCCCAAAGGCAACCGGTTTTCAACAAACTGTCATTCAAAAATCTCTTTCAAATGGAGTCGTATCAAAGTTAATAATAATAAGTATATCAATAGGTAGTTTATTTTCGACTCGTGAACTTTTCACAATATTGAATCGCTGTCTGACAAGTTTGACGTAAACAGACATTAATTCTGCAATTATCTCACACGAATTAATGACAATAAATAATAAAATTATCGAAATGACAACCTTTTGTAAAATGTGTATATTTGATATCGCCAATCACCGTGACATGATGTTTTGAAGTGACATTCATTCCAAAGTTATGTTTCAAATACTGTCACGGTGTTAGCTATAGTATCAACTCCATAAACAGTACTATTCCCTTGCGAGCATGGGTTTCGAGAAGTGGTAGGAAAGCGTTCAAGTATAAGAACGAAATCGCGCCACAATATTCGGACATCGAACCCCGTTAAAGAAGTGGTGTACAAATGGTATCAAATGTTCTAGAAATAGTAAAATATACCCTGCCAACTGCACCACGAATCATGTTTTGTTCTCTTCATTTGTGTTACCTATGAAACAAACACAGTGTCCATTCGTAAAATATTTGAGGTGAAATGTCCCTTTAATATAAATGTGTGCCATACTCATCAGCAACGTAATCAATTAATAAAACTTAATCACGGTCAACATGGCGGCCTTAATTTAACCCCAAATCATTACCCAAAATAATACATTTATCATTGTTTCAAAATTTGAACAAATTGATAAAAAGTGATATAATCTCATGACTAGAATTAATTTACGTTCTGTCAAATTCACATAAATACCCGTTTGAAGTTCTCTTTGTCGCTATTACTAACACTCGTCTTTCAAAGAGCCTTTGTCTTAAAAACACCTCGTATCAAAAGATGAGTTTTTAAAGATAACTGTCACTTTATTTTAACCATAAAACCTTTATAATTGTTCGTCTACCCAGGAAAGTTACAACTTCCGCTCCGACTGTGTGAACGACGTACTGTTGTGAAGGTAAGCTATTATTATTAAGATGTATTATATCCGTAGCTATTTAGCTAGAAAACAATTCATTATAGACTTATTAGGACAGTTAAATGACACGATTTTTCTGTACGTTAAAGAAGCGCGGATCCCGTTTATTTTCTTTATCGTGTATTAGAGTTGTTTATTTCTGAATTTGGAAAATTGGTCAATTTATAAAACCCCAAAATTGTTCCAAGTGAATAGGGCTATAAAGGAGTGTCTTGTTAAAGATATATTATGTAAGATTTAGATAAAGAACTGATGATCCTCGCTATGATAGCTAAAAGTAGATAATGAAAAGGGAATATGTCAAATAAATTTCAGTTAAATTACTTTTTTCTGAGCGCTGTTATGGCCGTTTGAATTTGAAGAACAGTGTTATCTCGATTGTCATTGCTACCCTTGTTACGACTGCAAACGACGTCTCGGTCTACCATGTCTTATTAAAGATGCATTATGTAAGATTCAGAAAAAAAGCTGACAATTCTTGTTATGATAGTTTTAAAAAAGAAAATGAAGGGGGGATATGTTGAAAATTTCAGTCCAATTACTTATTTCTGGGCGGTGTTATTGTCGTTTGATTAACAGTGTAGTCTCGATTGTCAGTGCAACCATTACAAACAAACACTCGATGTACTGTTTTTAAATTAAAGTATTAACTGATAATCGTGTTTAAATCTGTAGAAAATTAAACCAGCCGATGTTCTTGAGAGTTGATATTGTTTAATTAAAGTTGCATTATGGTAGATAAGATAAAGAGATGGCAGTTCTTACTATAACAGTTAAAAACAAGATAGTGTAAAGATAATTTGCTGAAAATTTCAGTCAAATTGATCCATTAATAGCCTAGAAAAAAGCGTTTGAAATATTCACATAGCCTCGGTCATCATTACTCAAATCATTAATATAAACAGCATAGTCTCGATTATCCACTTGATTGATTTAATTATCAACGGCCATTAAGCGGCATATAAGAATTTAATCCGCCAACATCGAAGGCTAGAATTGACATAAAGAGTTTATTATGGTCTGGATATGTTAATTAATGTCTAATTTATTATTTAGATAACATCTCAGGCCTAAAGAAAGACCTGTAATAAGCAGATTTTGCTCTTGCATAATGCTATTTTAATGATTTATATGACATTTTAGGCCAAACGCAAGATCTGCATTAGGCATATTTAGCTCTTGCATAATGCATCTTGAAGAGCAAATGTATATAAACATACCTCCTTTTCTTTTTTCAAATAAAAAGATCAGAATATTTATTTGTAAAAGCATGCTTACAAGTTTCATGATTTGAAGTGATATAAATAACCACCAACAGAATACTTTTTGGATATTTGGCTGACCGACAGCATTCGTTTGGGAAAAGGTTATAGCAATGATTCTGCCGTAATGTTGTCAACATCCTAATCAGGAAATGGACGTACCGATACTTCTTTCATTTTAATCAAATCGACGATATTCTCGATTTCATCGAATTTTATTTGTGGATTTGTCTTGTAGGGTGTTAGTTAATAATCGGAAAGAATCTACTTCTTTCGGTTACAAGATATCGGCGTTTTTCTAAGAAACAAACAGCTTTTATAATTTCTAGCAGCACCCATATTGGACCAATATATTATTATTCGTCTTAAGGTTCTATAGTTTAGTGGTAAGCAGTTAACACATATGTCATAGCACGACACACTGTAAAGGTTACACGATTAAGCTGTTTCGTAATACTTCATTATATTTACGTCAGTTATTGCATAAACTGCCGCGATTTCTTTTACAGTTACAAAATGTTTAAATCTCTTGCTAATTGTTTATGTCCCATTGAAGTCACATAGAATGACTTTAAGGCAAAGATATGAGGTTTTAAATTGCAATAAATGGTTGTTTGTTATCAAAACAAAATCTGTTTAAGAGGTTCGGTAAAATGTATCATCGCTTTAAATTGGATGTCTTGCCGTAATGAATATTAGAGAATCGGATTTGAATTCAACGAAGCATTGTTTTAGATTTGAATAATGCAATAAATATCGCAGATAATTCACTCTCGTCGTCATTTTGCTATAAAACAAAGAAGTGTTGATTTACATATTGCGAAAATCATAGCCTTTCACCATAAATATAACACAACTAACTCAAAGTAAGTAGTAGTCTAATTTGAAATTAACTCTTAATCTTCCGGGTAATGTTCGCACAAAATTTAAATATTCTACTTTAACGTCAAATTCTTAGGTTTAAAATGATAAAAATCTCATATAACTATTTCCAACAAATAGTATACAAATAAAAACTTCGTTGTTCTCCTTTGATTTGAAATTTGGTCTAGTCGGCGATTGATGGATCTTTGAAAATAAAAAAAACGTTATTATCATTACAAATTATACCACATAAATCATTAACTATGTGAACTTTGAGAATAGACGGGTAGTGACAGGTGTCATACACCAGACAGGATATAATTAATCTTTGAAGAGCACGGGTAATGTCCAATATTTAATAGTTTTGGATCGGTTTCATTTTTTTTCCAAGACTTTGAGTTTACTAAAAGTATTTATCTGCCCTTACTCTGCGAATTGTTATCATATTCGGGTATATTATGTTTGGTTTACTTGTGTTTAAAAGATGTTTAAGAAAGAGCATATTCTGCCTGTTGCACGACATCTAGTAGATATAAGAGGTAAATTGTTGTCGATTACAAAGTGTGTGTGTGAGAGAGAGAGATAGAGAGAGAGGGAGAGAGAGAGAGAGAGGGATGAGTTTTAACGTCCACTCGACACAAACTAGGTCATTTCGGATATAACATATGATTTAATTGTATTTCAATGAGCGCGTAGGGGGTCTTTAGCAGTGCGAGGAAACCGGAGGACCCAGAGGAAACCCTCGCGGTTGGACAGACGCCCCTACATGTACCATTTGTCACGTACAACCTAGGATTCGAAACCACGCCAGTTGACTCGATGATAGGCTCTTTCTGCTACAGCACGCACGTTCTAACCATTCGGCCATCCAACCCCCTTGATTCTAAAGTAAAAATCAACAAGCTTAGTACAAAAAAGAAAGGGTTGAAGAAAATATTTTTGGGTCGCTACGCTCGGCGGGCATGGAGATAGGGGCGCCTTCTCAACCTTGTGGGTTTCCTCCAGACACCCCGCATTCCTCCCTCTGCTAAAGACCCCTACGCGCAAGCGAATTATTGAAATAAAATTACAAAACCCATATGTTAGTCCCGAAATGACCTAGTTTCTCTCTCTTTCTCTCCCCCCCCCCTCTCTCTCTCTCTCTCTCTGGCGAACAACAAATGTGACGTTTCCCATTTACCCGACCTCCTTTATAAAAACAAAAACCTGGCTCGTCGCATATGGAAGGGCAAACCACACGGCTGGCATTTCATGGTAGACGAAAGTTCTTTTTCAGTGGAAAGCCCATGTACATAGATTGACAGGGAATAGCCAACTATTATTATAATCCCGTCTGACATAATCTATTTTACGAAACTAATTCATCTGACTCCTGTCACGTCCTCGTCCATTTGGTTGATCTAAGTGTCATGTCTGCCGGGATACGAACTGCTTCTTTAGACAAGAGGCCGCCTGTTTCCGCCACTTTACAAGTTATTAGTTAGACAGTTTGAACGGCCATCTGTCTACCTGTCCAGAACTAGTGTCCGGAATGTTATTTTCGAACATATAAGGATATTTTGTTTCGTTCTATTTTTAATAGTGATCTTAATTTTTGATTTGACAGTGATATGATGGGCAAAAGACGGAAAGATCAGCTGCAGCCAGCAATTATTCTACTCCTCACAATTGCAGGTGAGTTCCTCAAGCACAATATTTAAATGTACATTTCTTAAGGTTACATTGGTTTCTATAGTTGATTAAGAGAAATATTGCATACCATACAATCTCTCTATATGATGTCCCTTATTACGAACTTTAAAATCAAAACTATTTTTGACTTTTGATATATGTGAACCATCTGAGTTGCTATGCACTTCGGAGTTGAGTTACATTTTGGCAACTACGCAGCATCAGTAAGAATTTAAATTTCTTATTATCTCTTTGCTATCTCAAAAATGCTTTGTTTCATTCAAATGATGGAGGAGCTAAACTTCCCCTGCGTCTTTACATTACAAATTAGTTTATTCGAACTCCGCAACAAGACGATAAGAATGAAGTTTGGTGTCTTTACCTGACTACAAAATACAGAAGCCATATTTTCGTGTAGGTATTTTGGTGAAAATTAGTTTCAGTTATTACAACAAACATGAAACAGGTTGTTCCTTCCGTCTCTTGTATACAAAGTGTAAAACCAGCCTTTGAATATCAGCGAAAACCAGCCTTTGAATATCAGCGAGATTTTAATATAATTCAATTTAATGCATTTTAATACCGATAATATTTGAAAACTATGGGTGGCGCCTGTGCGACTGGGGACTAGAGTGCTACCTGGTCGTTCCGCATACATTAACATTATCAAAATGCACATAAAGCGATCAATGGATCAATTAGATGAAAGATATATGAAAGGGTCTAGACCTTCGGATGGCACGACAAAAAACAATGCCAAACCCAATATGTTACAGTGCCTTTTGTTTTAATTCGATTTGGTGTTCACGCAAACGCCACTGTATGAGTAAAATTGTCTTCTTCAGCATTACATGCGTGATAAAATAACAACGTTTATTAGTTTCGGTCATATTTGATTTTCAATCTGTAACAAAAATAAAAAAAAAAATAAATAAATAGGGATTTTTATTTAGATTTGTTCCTAACGTCAATTTTTAATCGTTATTGTTATGCCCTCAGGCCATGAAATCGGAGAAAATAAAACTATATTACGTTTCGTATAATAAATGATCAGTTTTCTAATGTTATATTTATATGGGTCTACAAGAGTATATAATTACTCACGTCACTGTCATTTAGACAAGCAAACCATTTACCATATGATGTATAAGGTAATGTTGAATATATGAATACATTTCACATTCTTAAGATAAAACTAATTAATGGGCCGTTATTGTCGAAAAGAACACACAAGCTTCTACCTGTGAAAAGTAGGTGAAAACGCCACTCTTCTAGCAGATTTTAGTAAAAAAACTAAGCTATTTGATAACTAAAATATTTTTATGCGTATTATTTCTGGGAATCTATTCCGCATGACATGGGTCATGTAATAATGGTCACCATGTGAGTCTTCCCGAATAACTGTGTTGATAGATTGCTACACGCGTACATTAATATATCCTACATTAATATATCCTACAAGGATGTGTTCTTGATATAATATTTCATTGTTGTGTTTTCCGAACGGAACTTCCCCGAAGTAAATTAATCGCCCGGAGTAGTTTTTCTTTAGAACATACAAATAAAAAGACGACCCGGCGTAAAATTCGAAATATTATTTGCCTATTACTAGTTATTTATTTTTATTTCATCTTATTTCAGGACTTAATGGAAATCCACAAGGCCAATTCAATATACCAACCTCCGGAACAGTTAACTTGCTGGTCTCTCCGAATGCTAGTCAACCAGCAGCGAATAATTCGAGTTCAAATCAAACAGATTCTGCGGGTGGTATGTTCATTGCTCCACCCAGTGCAGAAACTATTAGAGACCTATTACAAAGATTTCCACTGACTGGTTCCAGTGGAACATCTGCGGGAAATTTTGCCCTCCCAACAGAGAGTCTTCAGTCAGGCTCAGCTCAGCCGCCAAGCTCTTCTAATGTGAACTTAATACAGTCGTCACCAGAAATAGCTAATAACCCGATGACGAATCCATCAGAACAAGTTAATATTTTGAGAGTTCCCTTTGGCGCAGCTTCGCCTATAGACCCTCTATCACCACCAACTGTAATGCATAACACGCATAAGAACACTGTGAGCTTTGGATTTTCTCTTCCTTTGACAGAAATGGGAGCTAAAGATAACAAAGTAAATTTAGCAGAAACACAGACATCTCTAAACGAAAACACGGTAGCAGCGTCTATACCTGTTAATAACAATGACGTCATTCAACCCCAATCGGCACCTTTGTTCAATGTACAAGCTGAAATTCCTGCGAATATAAAAAATGTAGCAGAGATACAGACATCTCAAAGCCAACCACCTGTAACAGCACCTATACCTAGTAATAACAATGACGTCTTTCAACACCAACCGACGCCTTTGTTCAATGTACAAAATCAAAATCCTGCGAATCCTCAATCATCTCTTGATTTAACATCATCAAATTTTGCTAATTTTGGACAAGAGTCTTTGATAACGCCAAAGTCAATCTCTACACAAGAGATATTAACCCAGTCTCAATTACCGAACATCTCCGAAGTACCAACAATCCAAACAGAAGGTCTACTTCAAGATCTTGGACAAACACAACCTCGGACCATTCCAGATTTATCTGCAAACTTTGGACAAGGGTCCCAATTTCAATCGTCAAATATTCCGATAACAGATTTTGGACAGGTTTCTCCATTACCGCTTCCCTCACTAACCTCGTCCGATTTACAGACTATACAACCAGGGTACGGCCAAGGTCTTTTAAGTCCTAGCGAGTCAGCAAATCTGCTTGAAATAATTCAGCCCGCAAGTCAACCAACAAATTTTGGACAGGGGGTGTTGACACAGCCCAACCTACTCACAACTCCGGATTTACCACAAATGCAATCTGGACCAACATCTAATACTTTAGATCGGGGTCTTCTAGCGCAATCACAGACACCAAATATACCGAACTCTCAACCCATAAATATTGGAATTCCATCTGTAGATAATGGACAAGGAGTATTGGCACAGTCCAACCCACTCACAATTCTTGATTTACCACCAATGCAATCTGGACCAATAACTAATAATTTTGATCAGGGTCTTCTAGCGCAATCACAGACACCAAATATACCTAACTCTCTACCCATAAATATTGGAAGTCCAGCTACAGATATGGGACAAGGGGTGTTGACACAGCCCAACTCACTCACAATTCCGGATTTACCACCAATGCAATCTGGACCAACATCTAATACTTTTGACCAGGGTCTTCTAGCGCAATTACAGACACCAAATAACTCTCTACTCACAAATATTGGAAATCCAGCTACAGATATTGGACAAGGAGTATTGACACAACCCAACAAACTCACAATTCCGGATTTACCACCAATGCAACCTGGGCCAACATCTTATAATTTTGATCAAGGTCTTCTAGCGCAATCAGAGACCCCAAATATACCTTACTCTCCTCTACAGCCAAACCAACTCACAAATCCGGTTTTGCCACCAATGCAATCTGGACCAACATCTAATACTTTAGATCAGGGTCTTCTAGCGCAATCACAGACACCAAACACGCCTAACTCTCTGCCCACAAATATTGGAAGTCCAGCTACAGATATTGGCCAAGGAGTATTGACACGGCCCAACCAACCCACAATTACGGATTTACCACCAATGCAATCTGGACTTATATCTAATAATTTTGATCGGGGTCTTCTAGCGCAATCACAGACACCAAATATACCTAACTCTCTACCCACAAATATTGAAAGTTCAGCTACAGATATTGGACAAGGAGTATTGACACAGCCCAACTCACGCACAATTCTGAATTTACCACCAATGCAATATGGACCAATAACTAATAATTTTGATCAGGGTCTTCTAACGCAATCACAGACACCAAATATACATAACTCTCTACCCACAAATATTGAAAGTCCAGCTACAGATATTGGACAAGGAGTATTGACACAGCCCAACCCACTCACAATTCCGGATTTACCACCAATGCAATCTGGACCAACATCTAATAATTTTGACAAGGGTCCTCTAGCGCAACCACATACACCAAATATACCGAACTCTCTACCCACAAATATTGGAAGTCCAGCTAAAGATATTGGACAAGGAGTATTGACACAATCCAACCCACTCACAATTCAGAATTTACCACCAATGCAATCTGGACTAACATCTAATACTTTAGATCAGGGTCTTCTAGCGCAATCACAGACACCAAATATACCTAACTCTCTACCCACAAATATTGGAAGTCCAGCTAAAGATATTGGACAAGGAGTATTGACACAATCCAACCCACTCACAATTCAGAATTTACCACCAATGCAATCTGGACCAACATCTAATACTTTTGATCAGGCTCTTCTAGCGCAATCACAGACACCAAATATACCGAACTCTCTACCCACAAATATTGGAAGTCCAGCTAAAGATATTGGACAAGGAGTATTGACACAATCAAACCCACTCACAATTCAGAATTTACCACCAATGCAATCTGGACTAACATCTAATACTTTAGATCAGGGTCTTCTAGCGCAATCACAGATACCAAATATACCTAACTCTCTACCAACAAATATTGGAAGTCCAGCTACTGACATTAGACAAGGAGTATTGGCACAATCCAACCCACTCACAATTCCGAATTTACCACCAATGCAATCTGGACCAACATCTAATAATTTTGATCAGGCCCTTCTAGCACAATCACAGACACCAAACATACCTAACTCTCTACCTGCTCTTTATTCAACTATTTCTTCGCAGTCGTTACAAAATCCTGATTCTCAACAAATTCGTATCGGACAACCTCCTTCCTCACAGTTACCTCCAGGTCAGCAACAAATTAGTAGTATGCCCACTTTGCCAACTTCGCAACCTGGTTCCCAACCCCAACAACCAGTTACGTCTGACCAAATGATATCGCAACAGGGCATTTATTCAACAAGAGATAACACAAACCAAGTTTCTGGATCACAGCAAACAGGCTTCACCAACACATTGACAAGTATCCCAAATTCATTGTCACAGACACAGTCAGTTTCTGCTCAAAATTCACAAGTACTAAATCCTATCCAAGATTTTAATGTGCAAAAACCGAACTCTGGCCAAGCACAACATCAATCAACAAATGTTAGACAACATTCTCCCCCACCACCATCCACAAATATCACACAGCCCGTTGGCGACCAACGCTCATCGACACCAAAAGTACCCCAACAATTCCCAAGTTCACAAGGAGGCCCTTGGTCGCAGTCTAATCCGCAAGTGCAGCCTTTACCACACCTGAATCAAAATGTCCCTGCGTTGCAACCGACCTCTGGTGATATTGGTTACCAATCGAACGCAAACACCGCAACAGGTTCACCATTTAGGCAACTGCAACAACATCCAACAAAGGTTAGACAAATCTATGCCACATCGCCGTCGGCAAATATGCCAAATTTTAATTCACCGACACCACAAGTACTCCAACAATTCCCCAGTCCGTGGACACAGCAAAATCCACAATTGCAGTCACTACCTAATCAAACCCCAGCGTTACTACTTAGTCAACAAATGCACGCTTTACCATACCCGAATCAAGGTCGCCCTCTCCTGCAACCAAACGCTGGTGATCTTAATCAAGTATCAAACGCAAACATGACATCTGGTTCAGTATTTAACAAACTACAACAACAATCAACAAATGTTAGACAAAGTTCTCCGACACTACCATCAGCTAATATGGCAAGGTTTCTAAATCAACAATTCCCTAGTTCACAACATAGCCCTTGGACACAGCCAAATCCTCAACAATCGAACACACCAGATTCAACATTTAATCAACCGAGACATCAATCCATAAACTTCAATCAACAGTCATCAACAAATATGCAATCAGTTATCCCTCAATATCTTCGAGTCCAAGGCTCGCCAACTTCACAAATACCTTTCCAATCTTCCATTGGTTCGCAACAAAGTCCTTGGCCCCAGCCTGCACACTTCTCACAAAATTCTGATAAAAGTGGAAGAAATTACCCCACTCAACGCCAACTACAATTTCAAACACCTAATACTCCGTCACAACGTATGAACTATGCACAACAACCTAGCAATGTATTTAATCATCAAGCTTTGTTCCATCAAAAGAATTCTCCCCCTTCTTCCTTATTATCGTCAACACCGCCAACAAATATACCTGCATTTTATTCCCAAAACTCTCGCAAATCTATTAATAATAAACAGTGGGAAAAATATGGTGCACTCGAAGCCCTTTTGGATGCGAGCCCCGTCCATGTTCTCCGTGAAGTTGAATTAGCTGGAAGGGTCCCGCTCAAAAATCTACCACTACATACATCACTTGCAGCTCAAATTCCCCAATTTAAGAATCTACCGACCCCTATGGTTCAGATACCAACAAAGACGGGACATGCAATTCCGGAATATAGTACTCAAAATATTCGAATGTCAAATCATATGACCCAAAGAGACCCAATGTCGCCTCAAATGACTGTATCGCTCCAAACAAATGAATCAATGCAGATGCCAGCTCATAATGGTCAATTTATAGACAAGCAAAACCAAACTGCTCAACCTATACATATGCAAACTCAAAACTCTCAAAATAGACAAATGCTAACGCAAAGTCCTCAAGCTAACTGGATGCCAACTGAGACCACCCAGGTGGGTCGGGTACCAACTCAAGGTGGTCAATTTCTACAAAACCAAGCGGCTCAACCCGTGCCTATGCTAACTCAAGGCTTTCAAAATAAACAGATGCCAAGCCGAAACGTCCAGTCAATTCAGATGCCGAGACAAAATGCTGAGGGTAGTGGGTTGCTAATTCAGAGGTTTCAATCTATGCAAATGCCAACTGATCTTGTGAGTAAAAAACCCAACCAAAATACTCCCCAAAGGCCACAACAAACCATGCAACCCGGTCAGCTACTAACACAAACAGTCCAAACAAATCAGGCTAATCAATCACCTAATCAAGCTAACAAAACTGAACGTATCACAAATAAACCTCAAGAACCGATGGTACGATCCCTAGGTATTCCAGATAGCAAAGCAATATTATATTCAAATACAAACGAGTTGCCTCGAGGAGCTGCACAAGTACAAAGGCCTAGCGGCAACAACATGATGATGAATATGTTAATGATGCAACAGATGGAGTCATCAGGCTTACCAATAGCCAAAATTGCAAGCATGCTTTCGCCACGCCCTACAGCACCACCACCAGTTAGACCCAAACCAACGGGTGGTCAACAAAATCTAAATCTTGGATATTACGATCCAGTTATGCAAGAATTTATACCAAATCAAGCCATGTATGGTCCGGAAATCGCCTTACCTAAACGCACCACTAAACCAAATACAATGTCTCTTAGCAACCAATACCAGAACTCAAAAGCTGGTAATTTTCGACAGACAAAAAGTAATGGTGTTTTCCAAAATGCTATAGCCTTGATCGAACAAGCAAGATTAAATGCTTGGTATCATATAAAGCGATTACCGAAGTCCACTATTCTGAATCAGTTTTACGAATGGAAAAGAAACCTTGGTAGAGGTAATCTGCCTCCAGTTATTCCAGAGTTCTTACAGTACTTGAAAGAAACCTTAACTAAAATGGCACCAATGTATTTGCCAGCGCATTCCAGGAAGCGGACTGTAAAACGATCCACCAATACAGGAACTGAAGAAGGCAAATAACACTCTATGTATTTCGTAAGTTGTTCATACTGGAAATTGAAACCGATGCGGCGAAACGTTTTTGCTTTTCATATGTGAACTGTCATCACCAAAGAATTATTTGAAGTTATATCGTCTGTGAGAATGTTCATTAAAGATTTTTTTATTTCTGTTCATATGGTAAATGGTGTATTTTAGATAATCTGGTATCTTATGACATGTGGACAATGATCGGATGATCTCTGCTGGAAGCGGTTCTTTAGCATTTGAAAATCCGCTGAATGTGGATTTTGGTAAGGATAGGCTATGTACATTGTTACCGATCGGAGAGTTCGTTTAAAGATGTATTCCCTTAATTCAACATTAAAATACTTGTGTTAGTGGCCGTCAATTCCAAATCAGATTACTGAAGAATTCAATCATTGTCAGCTTAGCCTTACTGGTGTTCTCGTTTTCATCAAAATCCAATTTCAGTTTGATCATTAGGATTTTTTGATAATCACCGATTCGTAATATATTGAATCATTTACATATATTTTATTTGTATAATAATATAAAAATGATCACACAATAACATTGTGTTGATACTTTGCATTTTGAATATTTACACATGACAACTTTTTATAAAATAACTTTTGATACTTTTCTATACAACCGCCATTGTAAATAGTTAATAAAATCATTTAATTGTATTCCTTGTGTGTGGGGTGAGGGATGGGGTGGGGGTGGTGTCCTGGTGACTGCACATCAAATAAGTCTATCCCAAAGTACACGAGAACGTTAATTTCTTAAGTCCATCCCTGGTGTGTCTTACTTGAAAAGGGGATATTTAGGACCATGGGGCTTCAATACAATTATTACTGCAGGGGGGATAACTGCAGTGATAGTTCCAACGAGTGGTTTCAACATAGATTGTTAAATGGGATAAAATGGGGTTTAACGTGCTGCTATTCAACATATGTCATGGATTATTTCTACGTGCACACCACCTGTACATGAGGCCTTGGTATTTTGGCCAATCCAAACGACTAGACATTGTCTACCATTGACACAGTGGAACCGCGCCCGAAAACCCTGGGGATTGTTTTCGACTAACACCTTAAACACGGAGCTGCCATGGCCCCAAAGAAAGCGAGGGAGGGGGTCTTATCCAGATCATTGGGTGGTAATGCCGAGTTATCTCCCTTTACCTGTAAACCTTTTCCACACCCGCACATTAATTTCCAAATGTGTATACTGGAATAGGATTCGCTAGATTAAAGCTCGAAGATGTAGTCGTGGGGTTGGACTTCTAACAAACAGGTCATTATAGTTTGTTTAGTTAAGAGAACCATGTAGCGAAACTTCACGCTGTAAATTCTAGCTGCATGTCTATAACAATTTATTGTCATGAGATAAGAGGAATGGAGAAAAATATAAAATGTTCGTGCATTCCCTTTTATTTTATTCATTCTCCGCCGCCACATTTAAAGCAATAGTTACAGATTATTCCCGTATATAGAAATATTTTATTTTTTTTTTTCCTGAAAAGCTACAACTATCTCCTGATATTATAGAAACATTTCTTTGGTTAAAATATGAATATTCATAACCTATTACAAAGTCGTATGAGTTACTGACAGAAGTAGAGAGGTATAACAGATACACTGTCGATATTCAGCTCACAGAAAATTCATTTGAAGACAAAAAGCTGTAATATGAAACTGTGAGAGGATGTCTGTCCGACTTGGAAAATGCAAAAAAGGATTGACAGTCACGGGATAAAAGAAAGCTAGAAAAGTAGAAAGCCCGCGCATCACCTTGTTTTTAGTAATTTTCTACTTAACCCCACAGATCAAGCCGTTTGTTATGAGGGACCTCACCAATGGGGGGCGCCTCATAAATAATGACATAATTATCGTGACTCGGCCTTATGTGGCGCCCATACCAATATGTGGTCGCTGACGTTGTATTGTGGGGTGGGGGGCAGCATGTAACAATTTTACTTCTCAGGTAGGCTTAGGCCTATAATATAATAATTACCGGCATATACAACATCTTAAAAACCCGGCCTTTACATACATTAGCTCCGTTTTTAAACGAATTACTAATATCAGATTTTATTTTGGGATTACTTTAGTCTACTTTATAGCGTATTACACAATAGGGTTTACACGTTAAATCTCATCCACGGATTCTAATTTTCTATAAAGTTTTGCTTGCACAATAGGCCTATAGTTATATTGAGGTACCGTAAAGGTGTCACAATCTGATTCCCTGATAGAATGATATAAATTTCGATTTTATTTGTAAGGTGCTCAAAATTATACTCTTCGATAACTTCCGGGCATTTTGGCGAATGCAATATGAAGCAAAAGGTATACCGTTTTCTCAACCATGGCATTGGTCATAATATAATTTGAAATAATAATGTCTGACTAGGCATGTTTGTATATTTTAAATGTCATATGAAGCCACAGGTCAGCTACCAAAATACATGTAGATAATTCTCTTTGAAAAGAATTGACAGCCATTAATATTTCCATTTATTTTTATACACCCACATTGAAATGTGGTCGTATAATTGTCGTCGCCATCCTCAGTCCCGCCATCAGTCTGTCCGTTGGTGTGTCGGGCCGGTGTAAGCGATTGCTTGTGGACGTTCTAGGGGTTAATTTTAATATATTATAGGCCTAAGCCTACCTGAGAAGTAAAATGGTTACATGCTGCCCCCCCCCCCCCCACCGCAATACAACGTCAACGACCAACGTTCCCATATTAGTATGGGCGCCACATAAGGCCGAGTCACGATAATTATGTCATTATTTATTAGGCGCCCCCCATTGGCGAAGCGCCTCGTAACGACTCGCGAATAACACAAGTAATGACACACCCAAAACGGCTTGATCTGTGGGGTGTCTTATCCCGTAGAGACGCCCGTAATGCCATTATTGTTGAGTCGCATCATAATGACTCACACGATCAACACCACTTCAGGCGGGGTGCCCGAAACGGAGGCGCCCATGGTCGATGGGACACCTTCTAATGACAGTATTTTCGGGCCGCACATACATAATGGGGAGTTTGATGGCGGAGAAAATATTTACACCGCGGAGAAAATATTTAGACCGCGGTGAAAATATTTTCTCCGCGGTGGAAACGTTTTTCATGTTTCTTTTTTTATTTATCACAGTTTTCACTGTGATTTCTCATATGATGTAAATTTCAAGAAAATCGGTGTATGGCACTAACAGGCCACCGTAGTTATCCCTTCCTGCTTCAGTCATTTATATATATATATATAGATAACTCATGTTTTTGATCTTTTATGTGACTTCAAATCCTCGAACGCATCTCTCGTAGCAATGGTCTCTATGTTGAAATTATATTTTGAATGTGTTTCACCAGTTCTGTCATAATGTAATATCTGGTGGACGCCAACCAACAGTGTCCTTTAATCTTGAGAATAAAACGCTTTACGCAGACGTCATTTAACAGCTCGTTATATTTTCACGTATTGATAGAGCCGCTTGATATTAAAAAAAATATGAACACACGTGTAGAAGATTTTATTTATCGCCAAACCCTTTCTTACACGCTTAAATAAATAAATGATTGACAAATCAAATTCATATAAATCGATATCCCCCGGGCATCACTGTGGCTAAGTGGCTAAGGAGATGGCTGGCTAGCCTGGAAGTCGGTGTTCATTCCTTGCAGCACTGGCTGAGAAAATTCATCCAGATTTTCCGGCGTGATTTCCAGTTGTCGGTGGTGCAGGGCGGAGGGCCTGACAAGGATATCTGTCTAGTCGTTCGGATGGGACGAAAAACCGAGGTCCCGTGTACACATTGGCGTGCGCATAAAAGATCCCATGACAGATGGAATTCGAAATAAGAGTAGCAGAATAGTAGGACGTTAAACCCCATTTCATGTCATTTCGATCTCCTCTGCGAGATATTTCTCAGTAAAATATGAAAGTTATCATACAAGCGATATCTACTGTGGAATGTGTTATATTGGGTGATAATACCTTTAGTAGTGGTAGCCTGGGTACAGGCCCTTTGGCGCGCATGCGCAGACGCCCCTAGCAACGGGTTTGCGCATGCGCATGTCACTTCCGGTCCTCCTTAGCAACGGTCACTTCCGGTGATGACGTCATCGATGACGTCTGACGTCACTTCCTTGATGACGTCACTTCCGGTGATGACGTCACGTCCTTAGCAACGATCGTTTCCGGTGATGACGTCATAGGTGACGTCATGGCGACGTGACGTCATAGGTTTTTCCGGGATTCCCTAGTGACGTCATCTCCGAAACTGACGTCATCTTTGCTAGTGACGTTATGTGGAATTTCCTTGTTTCTCGGGATTTCTTGGGGATTTCTTGAGGTTCTCTTGAGGTTCCAGGTGCTCATTTACTCTCGGGGATTCCCTCCCTTTGCTCTGAGGATTCCCTCCCTTTCTTTTTTGGGCGACATTTTCTAGGGATTCCCTTCCTCGGGGGTTGCCCTTTCTCGAGGGGTTCCCTCGCCTAGTCTATATCCACATGTCATGCAACGTTGGGGAAATGAACCGTAGTTACTGTTAGGTGAAGTGTGATATGATTTCTTATCTTATACAGATTCTTATACAAATTATGATCAGATTTCTTTTAGAATCTTGGATTTGGTGGGAGCTCCCTGCTAGGATGCGATTCCCATAGTTATATTATAGATATATCATAGATATATCATAGATATATTAAGCGGTGAGAAAGTGGATGTGGTCTACGTGTAGGCATTTCATCCATTCTTATAAAAACGTTTGTAAAAGTGTTTGTAAAAGTGTTTGTAAAAGTGTTTGTGAAAGGTTCTTATAAATGTTCTTATAAATGTTCTTATGAAAGGTTCTCATAAATGGTTCTTATAAATGGTCTTATAAAAGATATAAACAAAATAGAATATGAACGTTCTTTCTGAATGAGTTGGGTGGCCCTGAAAAGGGCCGTTTGGGTGGCCTTGAAAAAGGCCGTTTGTGGACTGCCTAGACGAGGCGTCGGCGGACATGCCTCATGATGGGATCGTCGTCTTCATCGTCGTCGTCCTCGTACATCTTCCGTTTACGGGATGGCGTTGGTGGTGGCGTGGCTGACCCGGGCTGGTACCAGCTCTTCAAGGTGTCCATATCGGTGAAGGGCTGGAACATGGATGCTGGTGGTGGTGGAGTGGTTGGCCTCACTGGCGTAGAGGAGGCATTCGGCCTGAACGCCTCCTCATACAGCCAACTGTATACTTCCTGGTCCATTTCGCACAGGAATGGGTCTGAGACCAACCACTCCTCGTCACCAAACATCCATTCTTCTTCGTAGCCATCATCAATATCATCCACATCAGCTTCATATCCGTTGTCTGTCTCGACTACCTCTTCTGTTACCACCACCTCTTCCATCGAACAGTCTTCGAACACACAGTGGAATTCCATGATGAAATGACAAAAAAAAGTGCGACCGAGCGGCCTTTTATGCAAAATAATCGGATCGAGCCCCTTCAAGCGCGGACTTCATAGAGAGCACCTTTTTTTTTTAATAAAAGACTTAAATAGAAGAACACAAAAATGGGAAATCGGATCGAGAAATGGAGTTGGGGTATTCAAGCGCGGACTTCATAGAGAGCATTGAACCCGCCCTTCTTAAAATACGTTTAACTTTTCGTTAAACAACAATTAAAATACACTTAATATACATTTAAAATGTATACTATTAAAAATGAATGGGCGCAATATAGGATTGGGAAACAGGATCGGCATATCCCACGACGTGAAAGTAAAGACGCTTAGATGCTTTGTGTTAGTAATTTAAAATTTCATTATCAAAATAGAACTATTATTAGAACTATTATTAGAACTATTATTAGAATTATTATTAGAATATGTAAACATTCTTTCTGGATGATTTGGTGGCCCTGAAAAGGGCCGTTTGGGTGGCCCTGAAAAGGGCCGTTGGTTGGTTGACCGCCTAACCAAGGCGGACACGTTGGATAAACTCGGCGTCGTCGTCCCCGGTGCTTGGTGGTGATGGTGGAGTGGCCGGTGTATACCAGAATGGGTCACTTGTCACTAACCACCCATCGTCGTCGTCACTATCACTCACGACTATAATTTCCGGCTCAAGGGTGGTATCTGACACAGCTTCTGACACAGCTTCTGGTACAGTGTCTGGTACAGTGTCTGGTACAGTGTCTGGTACAGTGTCTGGTATGACGAGCACCTCTTCCAGCACCTCGAACCAGTCATCGCCATCAAGCATGATGTAAGACCCCATGTTGAATGACAAGAAAGCGCAATCGGTCTGCCTTTTATGCAAAATAATCGGATCGAGCCCCTCCAAGCGCGGACTGCATAGAGAGCACCTTTTTTTTTTTAAAAACAAATTTAAATAGAAGAACACAAAAATGGGAAATCGGATCGGGAAATGGAGTTGGGGTATTCAAGCGCGGACTGCATAGAGAGCACCTTTCTTGACCTAAAGAAATTAATTAATAAATTTTAAAAATATTAAAAATTAATGTACTAGTATACTTAAAATGTCTCATGCTCCAAATCGGATCGCCAAGTGCCGCGGCACTGTGATTTACTTATTATTTTGGTTTGCAATTAGAATATGAAAAAACTCTTTCTGAAGGATTTGGTGGCCCTGAAAAGGGCCGTTGGGTGGTCGGTTTGCCTTACAGCCGAGGGTAAAGACTGTAAGGCGGTGGGGGTGGCGGTAAGGGAAGTACCCCATCAGCCTGTAGCCGATAGAGGTCCAGCAGCTCCTCTCTATGTGTATCCAGCTCCAAGGATTCTAAGCGATGGAGCTCACGGCGGGTCTGCCGCAACAGTTTCTGGAGGTACCCCCTCTCCTCCAAAAACCGTTGACGTTCGGCCTGCCACGCCGCTTTCTCGGCCTCCCATGCTGACCTCTCTGCACATTGTTCAGAGAGGAGTTGCTGGAACTCCCCCTGCCACTGGCTTGCAAGACGTTTCTCCTTTTTCATAGAATTACCCATGATTGAAGTGTTGGGTTTCACACGCCTATTTGTACTTCTATCGCGGACCTGTGAGAGAGCCTTCGTTTTTTTTGGACAAAAAACATTTTGTAATTCTATGAATTCCAAGAAGACAAAAAATCGCGCGGACTTCACTGTAAGCATCATCAATCCTGTATATATAAAGCAGCCAGCGACTGTTGGCTAAAGCATTCTACAATGGCGAACACACCAGGCTACACTCTACGTTTAGGACACCAGCGCCGTTCCAGACGATTTCATACGGAAAGTTTGTATGTCAACATTGATTTTCATCAGAATTGGGATCAGATTGCACCCGCGGACGTTCCAGAAGTGTTGTACGATACATTTGATAACATATTAAATGATCTTGGAGACTTGGTTGGCTGTCAACCCAACGACTTTGTACGATTTAGTGTATCGCACCCGGGACTCAAGACGCCAGCATGGATACCGTTTCAACCGTGGCAAGATGTCAGGCCACATCACATATTGGATCCGTTGGCCCGAATATTACAATCCAACGAAGAATTTAAAATGGATGAACGTCTGAGACTACATGTGTGTCACGTAGCGCCGCCTAATGGATCCGGCACGGGACAACCTATCATCAAAAAGAAGGACATGAGTTCATTCGAAGATTATTTGAAACGAAAGAGAGCCATTGTGGTGATTAAAAATCAGGACCAGCTCTGTTTTCAACGTGCTTTGGTGGTGGCCAAACACTATGCCAACAAGAATGACACCCCAGAATGGGAAGCAGAAAGAAGAAGAATAGTCAAGCATTGTGGACCCTACAGTTGGCAGACACGAAAGACCCGTCGTTTGATTGAGGAGGTAGGAGGTGCCTACGAAGCCTGTCGTGGCCCCGAGACCTGGGAACAATATCAACGTGTACTAGGTCCCCAGGGCTACCAGATCAATGTTTATTCGCGACAACTTTTTGGAAAACTCATGTTCAAAGGCACCAAGTACATCGTAGGTGGCCAGCCTAAAGTATTACATCTATACCATCACGCTAATCACTATGACGTCATTACATCTATGCCTGCTTTTTTTGAAAGAAACTATTTCTGCGAGGCCTGTCAGAAAGGTTACGATCATTGGGATCAACACGAATGTCATGCTATATGTCACAGCTGTCAGCAGTCAGGACCCCCGTGTTTGGAAGATGCCACCCGTCGAGACTGTGACACATGCCATCGACGTTTTCCGAATCAGATGTGTTATGACCGACACCTACAACCTCGACAACCAGGAACACCAACGATCTGTCAACGATGGACGAAATGTTTACAGTGCGGCAAAGAATGGGATATTCTAAAAAGACACAGGACATTGGCCGAACACGTGTGTGGGGAATACGAGTGCTCTATCTGTAAGAAATGGCATCAGCGCGGAGACCGTTGGTGCTTTATTCAAAAACTCAAATCACCCATCGATCTGACCCAGCCGGACCGGCCACAACAGTTAGCGAAACTCCAAGGAAAAGACTTGACGCGTTTTGTGTTTTATGATTTTGAGTGCAGTCAGGATACGGGAGAACATTTAGTTAACTTGTGTGTGCTGCAGTGCTGTTGTCATTTCTGCATGGCATCGTCGAACCCTTGTGATTACTGTGATCCTTTCTGGAATGGTCAACGCGAATGGATATTTCGTACGTTGGACGACGTGGGAAAATGGTTCATCCATTTATCGGCACACGGTACAGTTCCGGGAGGAAAGTCTACACAAATCAAGTCTACACAAATCATCGCTGTTGCACATAATTTCAAGGGATACGATGGTTTACTAATGTTGCAGACAATACACGACCATGCGATAGCCGCTCCTCAAGTTATTATGAGTGGTGGGAAAGTGATGACAGTGACCTTGGGGACCGTTAAATTTGTCGATTCGCTGAACTTTTTACCGATGCCCTTACGAGATGTACCCAAGACGTTTGGCCTTACGGAACTGAAGAAAGGTTATTTTCCACACTTTTTCAACAAGCCGGAACATTACGCTTACGTGGGTTCATATCCACCTGCCGAAGAATACGATCCGGATGGTATGAGTGTGTCTGAACGTCAAACTTTTTACGCCTGGTACCAACAACACAAACACGAACCGTTCGATTTTCAACACGAGCTGATGACGTATTGCAAGAGCGATGTGGATGTCCTCAGACGGGGCTGTGCTGCTTTCAGAGACTTGTTTATGATGGACACGGGCCTCGATCCTTTTGTCGAAAGTCTCACGCTGGCTTCGGCCTGTAATAAAGTATTTCGCACACATTATTTGGAACCTGACACTATGGCCATCATTCCTCGAGCGTTGATGCAGGAACCCGAAGCCGGAAAAGATTGGAAACAATTTCGACCGCGACAGCAATCTAACATAGCCTTGAGATGGTTGGAATGGGAACAACACTGTCAGACGCTAAAAGCGTTGCGAGAGGGGAGACGCGTTCCACAGATTCGACATGCCCGTAACCAGGGTGAAGTGAGAATTGGCGAGTATCATTTAGACGGTTACGACGATAACACGGGCTACGAATTCATGGGATGTGCCTATCACGGATGTCCTCGCTGCTACCCGGGACCCATACAAGACGTGAAACATCATCACCCCTATGATCCGTCTAGAACCATGCGTGATTTGTATCAACACACCCAAGATCGTCTTCACAAATTACGTCACGTGTATTGCCTATCTGAGATCAAAGTCATGTGGGAATGTGAACTGAGCGAAGAACGTCGTCGTAATCCTGAGATGGAAGAATTCTTTGCCAGTCTAGAAGCCCAGGGATGGCCTTGTCCGGATCCCCTGTCGCCCAGAGCTGGCTTTTTTGGAGGAAGAACCAATGCCTGTCAATTGATGGCCAAAGCCGAACATTCCGACGAAGAGATCCGATACGTGGACGTGGTATCCCTTTACCCTTGGGTGTGTAAATACGGTAAATTCCCTCTGAAAGAACCGAAGATCATCACTCGACCTAGTCAAGCTTGGGAACAGTACGAAGGTCTGATTCAGTGTTCTGTGCTTCCACCCCGCCAACTCTATCACCCCGTACTCCCGTTTCGATACAACGGAAAACTCACCTTTCCGCTGTGTCGGAGCTGCGTGGAACAGTACATGCAGAAAAGTGAGATCACCCACTACGTCGATTGTACGCACCAACAGAAAGAACGTGCCTGGGTAGGAACTTTTGTGTCGTTGGAATTAAAGAAGGCCGTGGCGATGGGTTATCAAGTCCTCGTCGTGTACGAAGTATGGCATTGGAGCGAATGGAGTCAGTACGACAATCAATCCAAGTCTGGAGGATTATTTGCTGGATACATTGATCATTACTTGAAAAAGAAGATGGAAGCTAGTGGGTATCCGGACGATTGCTCCACGGACGACGATAAACGGCGTTTCATCCAAGACGTGTATGACAAGGAAGGCATTCAACTCGATCACGAAGCCATGATACCCAACAAAGGCCTGAGAAGTTTTAGCAAGCTACAATTGAACACATTGTGGGGTAAATTCGGACAACGCGATAATTTTACCCAAACCGTGTACATGACAGACCCTGCCGATTATTTTCCACTCATGATGGATGTCACCGAAACCATCAAAGATGTTCGAGTCGTGAACGACAACATGGTTATGGTAGAAAAGCTCAAAAAAGAAGAACACGTGAGACCATGTCCCATTACCAACGTCGTGGTGGCTGCTTTTGTGACAGCCCAAGCCCGATTGAAACTGTATTCGGTATTGGAACCGCTGGGAGAACGTGTGTGCTACTTTGATACGGACAGTGTCATTTTCAAATACGATCGGAATCTGTGGAACCCTCCGGAAGGAAACTCGTTAGGCGAATGGAAGAACGAATTACCCGACACATTGTCGATACGTCAGTTTGTATCTGGTGGACCTAAAAATTACGCCTATCAACTGAGTAACGGCGAAACGGTTTGTAAAATCAGGGGATTTACGCTCAACTACCGTAACAGTCAACTGTTGAATTTCGACACCGTAAAACAAATGGTCCTTGGTCTCGCCCAAGACAAAATAACAGTTACCAATCCGCACAAGATTGAGCGATCACGTGATAGACGGTTATGGTCACGTGTGGAGGAGAAAATCTATAAGATAGTATACAACAAACGGTTTGTGTTATTGGACCAAGACGGACAGCCGAGCAACACTCTACCTTACGGATACCATCACGGTAAGGCAGAGACCACCTTACTTTATGGAGAACCTCACGGAGAAACTGAGACAGAGGTGGTTGGCGCATAGCGTCAGTCATCGTTATTTACCTATTATAGACCACCACCAATATACGTTTTGCATTGGATGTTCCTACAATCACCCGAGTCAGCGGTATCATTCCTGTCTGGGTTTGGGAGTCTGTCCTACCACTGGTCAAACGTCCCATCCCGTTGACATGTATCTGGATCAAGTATTAGAGGACCACAACCACGACGATGTCGAAAAAGTATTGGGAAGTTTCATCGACGAGCCGCGACAACAGGTACAAGAATGGGAAGCAGATCCCCAATGGGCAGTCGACGTGGAACACGCACTTCGACAACACTGGGAGGTGGTACCGGGCTTCAAAACGGCATTGATCAGAAGAAAACACAGTTGTGAATATGAATAGAGAAGAAAACACAGTTGTGAATATGAATAGAGAAGATACGTTGATATTAAATGATATGTTGGACACGGTGTACCCTCTTACACACCTTTGGAAGTCCTATTATAAAAAGACTCAAGGCCATCAAGTCATCACTTGGTTTGAGGAAGATCGGATTAATTTTGCTTATTACAAAAAGAGTTGTCAAGCCGTCACCTGGTATGAGGAAGATCGGATTATTTTTGATGTATTGGATCGTTTAGTCAAGACGTATGGAGTGCAAATGACACAGGAAGCAATGAATCACTGGTTCGCCCCCCGTTTACTACCGGACTATCACGTGACCATGACGTATTGTTTACGCTGCGTTGGGCATGCGCAACCAGCTCAACGCTCTGGATGTTGTCTATTATGACCAATGAGCGAATGCCACGTCATCCATCACGTGATTTAGGGGGATATAACACCGACAACAACATCGATACTTCATTCTGGAGACATCAACTCAAGTACTCGGACGTAGTATGGAAACTTCTGGTGATGGACAACAGTGCGATCTTCAGCGAACTCCTCAACGAACCACTCAACGAACAGAAACAGTCCAACAGTCCAACAGCTGCTTTGGGTGTGGAAGCAATGAGCATTGGTACAGAGACTGTCCACGCAGAGCTACTCAACAAGCCACTCAACGAGCCACTCAGCGAGCCACTCAACGAGCTACTCAACGAGCTACTCAACGAGAAACAGTCCAACAGTCCAACAACTGTTTCGGGTGTGGAAGCCATGAGCATTGGTACACCCCACACAGAGCCACTCAACGAGCCAATCAACGAACCATTCAACAAGAAACCAAACAACAACAACAACAACAGTCCAACAACTGTTTTGGGTGTGGAAGCAATGGACATTGGTACACCCCACAAAGAGCCACTCAAGGAGAAACGACAGAAGTCAACACACAAGAGGAAACTCAAAGAGAAACATTTCACGGAAAAGAAGCTCAACGAGAAACTCAACGAGAAACTCAACGAGAAGCTCAACGAGAAGCTCAACGAGATACGACAGAAGTCAACACCCAAAGAGAAATATTTAACGGAAAGGAAGCTCAAGGAGAAGTCAACACCCAGAGCGAAGCTCAAGGAGAAACTCAAGGAGAAGCCAAAAAAGTCAGTAAACGCTACGACACCTGTTATCGATGCAAACAAGTCGGACACTGGGCTCCCGCCTGTCCCCAACGCTACCAACCTTACCCGTCGACCCGTTACCAAAAAGAACAAAATAAAGAAAAAGAAGCTCAACATCGATGCCTCAACTGTGACGAATTTGGCCATGGATTGTTTGCCTGTGGACAGCCCCATGAAAGAATCGACGACTTCAACACTCTTACCAACAAACTGTTTCACACCGAACCACGTAACTGGTACTGGGGCGAAGAAGCCAGCGAACTCTATCGCCGGTTCAGACAAGACGAAAAAGAAGACCTTACATCGGCCTACGTCCGAGCCCTGTACTACGACAGCAACTAGACTGGAACAAGATTTGAAACAAGATTTGAAACAAGATTTGAAACAAGATTTGGAACAAGATTTGAAACAAGATTTGGAACAAGATTTGATTCATTGCCCAATTCAACTTGATGTTCCACCGTTTCGTATTACCTTGACGGCCGAAGAGGCTCAACGATTAGCCCACACACTCATCATTCCGGGTGGCTATCGTGGCATGACAGAACAGCCTCCATCACCACCGCTGCCTTGGATGGACAAGGAATGGGCACCCCTGGTGTTGACACTACTAGATGCCCAAGACTGGGTCGACGACGACGTTCTACAACAAATGATCGGTTCCGTATATTGGGTACCCCGTGTGTTGACGCGATCTCCGTGGCTGTATGCGCATATGGTGCGCATGGAATACCCTTTGCCGTTGTGAACTTTTTGGATAACATGTGTGAACTTTTTGGATAACATGTGTGAACACTTTGAATAACATTAATTTGAGAACGTTAATTTGTGAACATTTTGGATAACATGTGTGAACACTGTTGTGAACTTTTAGGAGAACACCGTTGTGATTGTAAATAAATTGTAAATAAATTGTAAATATATTGTAAATATATTATATTGTTAATAAATGTTTTGTTATTATACACATCTTGTCTGTTTTATTTTTGTTTAAATTTTGCCAGGGAAAGTATAAAAGGGGGACTGTCCAATAAAGGAAAAGTTATTTCACCATGGACGTGTCATTCAAACACCCCTTTACCATGTTAGTGAGTGGTCCAACGGGTGTGGGGAAAACGGTCTTTGTGCAGAAATTTCTCCAAGCGTCGCTGTTTGATACTCCTCCGGATCGCATTGTCTGGGCTTATGGCGAATGGCAAGACAGTTACAAACAGTTTCCTTATACTTATACTCGTGGTTTGGGCAATTTGGACGAGGTGATGGAACAAGTCCCAGGACCCCAATGTTTAGTCGTGGATGATTTGATGGGAGAAGACACCGACACGTTAGAACGTTGGTTCACCAAGAAAAGTCATCATAGGAATGTGAGCGTGATTTACATTGTGCAAAATCTGTTTGATAAACAACAGAGGACCATCAGTTTAAATGCTCACTATGTGGTTCTCTTCAAAAATCCCCGCGATGCCTCGCAGATGGGTGTCTTGGCCCGACAAATGTATCCCGGACAAGGTCAATTTATGCAAGAAGCCTTTGCCGATGCCACCAGTACCCCTCGCAGCTATTTACTGATCGATCTAAAACCCGATACCCCTGATGAACTACGTCTTCGTACACGTATCTTACCAGAGGAAGAACCGTCTCATGTCTACGTGAAAAAGGTATAAAAAGGCCCCTGGGATGACCACCTTCATTTAATGTCAGCATGGCTCGTGTGAAGAACACCGTTCGTCGACATCCACCTCCAGGACTACCTCGTGCTAGATTTCCACCGCCCGCCTGGAAAGGACAAAATTCATTTGGTGCCACACCAACAGAGGCCGCAGGACCCAACCGACGCCGAAATGTGGGCACCCATGTGGGCACCAATGTGGGTTCCAATGTGGGTTCCGGTACCAATCTAGCTCCAGATTTACGTTTATCCCCCGTGGTTGTACGTGTGCCACGCCATCATCAGATTCCAGTGACAGACGATGACGCCCGCCGTCCCACGAAGCGCCGTCCCGCACCACGCCGCCCTCTACGTCTGGATGATGACGGTGTCGTCAGACGCCGTCCAGCGCCCCGCCAACCACCACGTCAGGAACAGAAAGGAATGCGGAGCTTTATTAACCGTTTGAAACGACTGTCCCCCGAAATGGCTTATGGACAGTTGGCCAAGAATACAGGGATGGCTCAAATTGGTTTGCTGAAATGGTTCAAGCTGGCTGCCGACCATTTGCTGAAAGGAAATATACGACCCTTGCACAAACAACACGAACGCTGGGTAGAGCGAAATCGAGAGAGATTGCAACAACTGACCCGAGATCGTTTATCTGTCAACGATAAATTGAACATGATCATGAAACCTGGTGGACAGGGATTTTTCGGAGGTATCCTGATTCGAATCTTGATTCGTTGGAAAGAACGTTTGCAAAAGGCCAGAGAAAAACAGAGACCCGTGAGACGGGTGCAACGCGGTGGATTTTTGGGTGACATTGCCAGACAAAAACGACGAAGACGGCGATAAATACCAAAAAGGCTATAAATACCAAAAGCCAATGCATCGCTTCATAACACCATGAAATCCCGTGATCTCAACATTATCCGGTCGCTACGGGCCCTGCCCAAACCTTGGCAGAAACAAGTTCTGAGACATGCTCCTGATACGTTTATTCAGACTCTTTCCGAATGTTGCCGCCAAGTCTCTAGACCGCTACCCTCACCTTTAACTCTGTTGGCAAATCGTAAAACCCCGATGAGAACGAAACGACGAATCGTTCAACGCGGTGGTTTTTGGGGTGAAATTGTCAAATTCGTGCTTCCAGTTCTGAAAACCGTCGGTCAGGCGGTGGGTCGTGCGGTAGGTCTACCCATCTAGAGTAGTATCCAGAGTAGTATCCAGAGTAGTATCTAGAGTAGTATCCAGAGTAGTATCCAGAGTAGTATCCAGACCCCTATAAAAGCTCTATAAAAAAGCTCTCCAGTATAAAAACCAAGACGTCACCATGCAGTCATTACCTCTCTTGAATGTGTTATTGAACGTGTCTCCAGCTTGGCGAAAACGTCTAATTCAACAAGCGCCCCGAGACGTGGTGAATTGTTTATCCGAGTGTATTGGTAATTTACTGCAAGGCACCATACCTCTGAGCCCCAGCGAAAAACAACGTTTACAACGTCTAAAACGTGTGTTGCGTTCTTTGGGAACCCCCAACACCTCGTGGTATCGACGAAGACGCTTATTGGATTCTTCAGCTCTTTGGAAAAACGTCTTCCCCTGTATTCAACGGCAGCTGGAACGACGACGATGAAATTTGCAAAGAAAATGAAATTGGTTCCGGTGGACGAACCCAGTGTCACGGTCATGAAACCGTACGAACCCGTGTGGGAACGGGACCCCATTCGCCGTATCATGGAAGAAGTGTCAACCGAGATGGATACCGTCTTGAAATCCCGTATGTCTGATGCCGATAAAATGCAAAAGTATGGGCAATTGTTTGAAAGATTTCAAACGATGCAAAAGAAACTCGAGACCCCCCAGCCACCACCACCACCACCACCATCATCCCAAACACCCCAAACATCACCGCCACCAGCACCAACCCTACCACCCCAACCACCGCAACAACCCGATATCTCGCAATCGATCCTAGAATCGGTTCCTATCAAGTATCGCCCTAAAGCCAAACTCTTGTTAAAACACATCAAAGAAAAAACACCTTTGGAATGGAACGACAATTATGAATTGGTACGTGATGGTCAAGTGATTAAAGGAACGAATGCCTACGATATCGTCAACGATTTAATGCGAAGCCGTAAAACCGTGTCGCCAGCTCCGGGGTGGAGCGATGTTGTGTCCACGTTAAAGAAGACACATGCTTCGCGAGAATGGGTAGGGAATGCAGACCGATGGAAGACACCCACTCGTAGACCACAGGTGAAAGGCCGAAACACGGCCCAACCACCCCCACACGTCCCACACGTCCCACACGTCCCACAGGCCCCAAAGACCTCACGTACACCCCTGGAGGTACGCTGGACAAGACCTCGAGAACGAAAAAGGAAACGTCTTCAAACTAGCCGAAGAGCCCCACCACGTTGGATCCCCTTCAGAGACTTGTAAAATTGTTATTATTAAAATAATAAAGTGCTTGTAAAAATTCTTATTATTAAAGTGCTTGTAAAAATTCTTATTATTAAAGTGCTTGTAAAATTGTTATTATTAAAATGTTAAGATTGTTATTATTAAAATGTTTGTAAAATCATTAAAATAAAATTAATAATTTATTGAAAATAAAACTTTGGACATAGTATAAATACGGGTAAACTTTGCAAATAGTATAAATACTGTTAAGCAGTGCAAATACTTTTAAAATACTTTTAAAATGGACAAGAAGTTGGCTCGTGTGTACTACGACCCCAAACACCCTGCGGGTTTCGGGGGAGCGACCCGTTTACAGAAAGCTACCGGGGTTCCATTGAAACGTGTCCGGGCCTGGTTACGTGGACAACGCACGTACACCTTGCATAAACCCATACGAAAACGTTTCTCTCGTTTATCTACCGTCGTGGCCGGTGTAGATCATCAGTGGCAGGCCGATTTATCCGATCTCTCGTCCTTGGCGTCCTTTAACGATGGGTACAAATTCTTACTGTGTATCATTGACGTGTTCTCCAAATACGCCTGGGTAGTGCCACTCAAGAATAAAACGGGTCCCACGTTATTGAAGGCTTTCCAGAGTGTTTTATCACAAAAACGTATTCCTCTGCGGCTGCAAACAGACAAAGGAACCGAATTTCTCAATCGACATGTTCAAGCTTTCCTGAAGAAGAAAAAGATTCATTTTTTCGTCACGCACAATGTCGAAACCAAAGCCAGTGTGGTAGAACGATTTCAGCGCACGCTCAAACAACGCATGTGGCGTTATTTTACGCATCGGAACACACAACGTTACATCGATGTACTGGCCGATCTAGTGAGGGGCTACAACGCGGCCCGACATCGTACTATTGGCATGGCACCCAAGGACATGACCCCGGACAAAGAATGGCAAATCACTTCCAAGAAAACCAAGGTCGTTCCAACCCGATTGCCTCCACGTACGTCCGTTCGTTTGGCCTTGCCCAAACACGGGGCATTCGACAAAGGCTACTGGCCCAATTGGACCCTGGAAACGTTTCGTGTGGATCGACAGAGTGGGTCGACGTACAAATTATTGGATGAACGTGGCGAACCTATCGCAGGATCATTTTATCCCCAAGAATTACAAAGTGTGAGAACGGATCCGAACGAAGAATTTCCCATTGAACGGGTGTTGGACCGTCGCCGCGGCGACATGTTGGTCAAATGGTTGGGATACCCCGCCAGCTTCAATTCCTGGATACCCAAGAGTGCCGTTGTCTATAAATAGTCCCGATGTGTTCCAGGGAATGTCACAATGTCACAAGACGAAGCCACGTCAACGATTTCTACGTCTCTCTCCGAACATCGACGTCACTGGTCTTGTTTTGGCAGTCGCATCCCTCAAGCGGAAATTGTCTTTTTCTGTCAAGTGATTTTAGTGTACGTGGTGGCCGGTGTCGCTTTAGCTCAGTTAGCCACACGCCCAGACGGTCCCCAAACGACCCTGTGGACGGCCCTCCTGTCCAGTAGTATTGGTTACCTGCTTCCGGCGCCAGCTCTCAATCCCACCCCCAAAAATGACAAATCCCCGCCAGTTTTATCTCACATTGCCTAGTGACAGTTCCATGAAAGTGTATCCCGACAACACAATGTCCAGCTATCGTACGTTGCTGAATTCTCCCATCGAGTTGGACCACCGAGACTGGGAAGTGGGATTGGCCTCCGTGTCGTTTCCCACGACGTGGAACAATCTCCCAGAAGGAAGTAGTGAGGTTAGTCTCTGGATGGTGACGGTCCCAGTCTATAACCCAGACGCACACCGACCAGCCAACATACCAAAGAATGAAAAGTGGGTGATGTATGAAGAGGCTGCCAAGATGGAGATCAAAAAATACCCCATTCCTGGAGGAATGTACAATAGTGTCCAACACTTGCTGGCTGAGATAAATTCGCTTATACGAGCTCTGTTTAAAGATCACGTGACGCTCGAAACACTGCATGCCAAACCCCGACGAAAACACCCGGACAATCCCGAACTCACGGAACTCGAAAAAGAACACGAGAAGAATTATCAAGCTAAAATAAATGCCTACAGTGAAGCGATCAAAGAAGAACCGATCGTGTCCTTTGTGCTGGACGACGTCACGAAAAAAGTCAAGTTGCAGATCAATACGGAAGACGGCTTTAAATATCTCAAACTTATACCCTTTCTCCAATTGAAGTTGACGGGCCCCGTGGTATCCTCGTTGGGATGGATTCACGAGACCACAATTACGCCCCGATTGGACCATTTAACGTCTTTCAAACAGAGGGATGTCATCGTGGCCCCGGACACCTTTGACATCAATGTGGGACACACCATGTTTTATCTGTATGCGGATCTCTTGGAACCTCAACGGGTGGGGAATATGGTGGCGCCTTTATTGGATGTCTTTCCCAGTTCTCACGGTTATCATCGACCGACGGTCATCCATTATCAACCCTTCAAATACGACAGCATCACCACCATTGGCCTCTATATAAGAAACGGCCTGGGCCATAAAGTGTCATTCACCAAAGGAAAAGTCGTCGTCAAACTACATTTCCGACAAGAAGCGTAATATGCAGTTTTATCGTGGTGTGTTACGCCAAAAGGGCGCCAACATGAAGACCCGCACGCCCATCAATGTCTACCGGGGCGGTGTCTTGCGGCAAAAGGGCGCGGGACGTTTACAGGGGCTACTGAACATGGCGAAACCCTTTCTGCAAGCCGGAAAGAACGCCTTAAAAGCCAATTTCTTAAACAAAGAGACTTTTGGAGAATTGGGAAAAGCAGCCCTCGGCGTAGTGTCGGGAAAACAAAGTGTGGGCCAAAGTTTGAAGAATGTGTTCCAGCGCACCATAAAACCGCGTCTCCGACAAACACTAGCCGATGTCATGTCCTCCAGATCACCCAAAACCCAACGCCGACCAACACACACCAGACCACCCAAAACTTCTATAAAAAGGAAAAGAAAATCCCCTGGCGTCATTTCACGAGCCAAACGTCCTCGGCCAGACATCTTCGATCATGGCTTCAGCAATGCGTAACGATTCCTGTCCTTGTGCTCGAGATGAACTGCAAGAATTGTTCCAAGTGCCCGACACGCACACGGCCATTACCAGAGTGACCAAAATACGTAAATATTCCATCACACCCGATCTGAATCACGATGGACCGATTGAATTTCTGGTGAACAATGCCAGTATGGATTTCATCGATTTGGCCAATACGACCCTGTACCTGCGACTCAAAGTGGTGAAAGAGGATGGTACCAATCTACCAGCAGACGAAGCCGTGGGTCCCGTGAATAATTGGATGCACTCTTTGTTTAAAGATGTGAAATTGCGGCTGGGAAAAGATTCTGATACGCTGGTCACGTCTCCTCTACCTAATTACGCCTATCGAGCTTACCTAGAGAATTTACTGAGTTATGGAAAACAAGCCAAGACGAACCATTTAGACCGACAAGTCTTGTGGCACAAGGATACAGCCGGCGAATTTGATCAAGCCTCACCCGTCAAAGTCAATGCAGATTCCCCCGAACCTACGAATGCCGGATTGGTGGAACGCTACAAACGCATCTCTGAAAGCCAGGTGGTGGAATTACAAGCGCGGTTGCATTTAGATATGTTTTTACAGGAGAGATACTTATTGGACGGGGTCGATCTACGCCTGAGTTTGGAAAAACAAGCCTCAAAATTTTTCCTGATGCATGCCGACAACAAAGGACCCTACAAGATTGATTTCATCAAAGCTTATTTGGAAATTCCGTTCGTCACCCTTTCTCCCACCACGTACACGCGAATTACCAACCAACTCCAAACCACCAATGCCAAGTACCCTTTGAAACGCATGGTCGTCAAAGATGTGGTCGTACCCAGTAACCGCACCAGCCACGTCCTGGACAATCTGTTCATCAACGAAACCTTACCCGCGCGTCTATTTGTGGGGTTGGTCAGTAACCGAGCTTACGATGGACATAATACCAGGAACCCGTTCCGATTTCATCATCATAACCTCAAGCACATTCGCCTGACCATGAATGGAGAAGTCGTGGATGATTATGCCGATCTCAACTTTGCCGATAAATTGGCTATCACACCGTACATGGATTTAATGAATCGTGTGGGTGTTCTCAACACCCGAGAAGATTTGGATCTCAGTTTCCACGATTATATCAAGGGTTACACACTCTTTTGTTTTGATTTGACCAACGACCGAGGAGCTAACGGGGCCTATTCACACCCCAGAACCACCGGTAACCTGTCTCTAGAGCTACGCTTCTCGGCCGCCCCCGCCAACGCTCTCAATCTTATGCTGTTTGCCGAATACGACAATGTCTTGGAAATCGATCGTAACCGACAAGTCATCCTGGATTGGTAGTCCTTTATCCACGTTACAATTAGAAGAGGCCCTGCGGTATCATTCTGACGTCTTTGGCGGTGTTTGGTCCCGGAATCACCTGTACCGGTTGCAACCCCATACCTATCCTCTAGCCTACATCGTCAATACCGACGACGAACAGGACCCCGGCACCCACTGGACCGTGTTTATGTGTGAAGGACCTGGACACTTGTATTTCTTCGATTCTTACGGATGCCCACCCGAAACCTATGGACAAGCCTTTGCCGATTTCAGTCAACGTCACGGACCCACTACCCATCAACCCCAATGGTTACAGAGTTTAACAAGTTTTGTGTGTGGACATTATTGTTTATTTTTTATCTGCCACTCAAAACGCTGCCTGCAATTGTTTGGCACCGATACTCGACAAAATGATGTGCTGGTGAATCAATGGGCCCAAAATCATTTTCCATCCTTAAATCGTTTGGGTGGACAAACGTGTTGTTCTTTTTCAAACATGTAAATACGTTATAAAATTGTTCTGCTGTTATTAAAAATATGAATAAAAATTGTTATTACAAATTGTTATTACATATGTGATTAAAAATGTGTTTAAAAAAAATGTATTGTTATTAACTCTGTGTCCTGGGGAACCCCTCGAGAAAGGGCGAGGGAACCCCTCGAGAAACCCCCCCCCCCCCCGAGGAAGGGAATCCCTAGAAAATGTCGCCCAAAAAAGAAAGGGAGGGAATCCTCAGAGCAAAGGGAGGGAATCCCCGAGAGTAAATGAGCACCTGGAACCTCAAGAGAACCTCAAGAGAACCTCAAGAAATCCCCAAGAAATCCCCAAGAAATCCCGAGAAACAAGGAAATTCCACATAACGTCACTAGCAAAGATGACGTCACTAGGGAATCCCGGAAAAACCTATGACGTCACGTCGCCATGACGTCACCTATGACGTCATCACCGGAAATGATCGTTGCTAAGGACGTGACGTCATCACCGGAAGTGACGTCATCAAGGAAGTGACGTCAGACGTCATCGATGACGTCATCACCGGAAGTGACCGTTGCTAAGGAGGACCGGAAGTGACATGCGCATGCGCAAACCCGTTGCTAGGGGCGTCTGCGCATGCGCGCCAAAGGGCCTGTACCCAGGCTACCACTACTCCTTTTATTAGCCTATTGTACCGTTACTAGTTTGACTGGTGCAACGCCATCTCTTAATTCCTAACTCTTATATAATATCTTTACATGGGATTGGCTTTCTGTTTGGACGACTTAATCTAGACGTGTATAGATAATGACATGAAACATGGCTGTAGTTTGTTCCTGTCATGTTTCATACGCCAATGTCTTTATATAGTGTTTGATGTTATAAGTGACGCGACATGCTAGACCCTTACATACATGTTTCACACGACGTCCATTTTCGTATTTAGAAAAGCTATATTTATTTTACCACGATAAATAAGTAGGTTTAATTTTACTATATAATTCTTATAAAAACATCCCAACAGTATGCACCCAGAAAAATGTTTTCGCATATGTATAGTTGACGTTTTGAGGAAGTGGGAGATAGGGGTTTGGGGGACGGATGATCTTACGCGTACACATTAGAATTGTTAGAACAGAAATATATCTTAAGTTAGTCCCGAAATGATTAAATGTGTACTGACCGGACTTTGAACCGAATTTCTTTCTCTTCATACAAGTCTGTGCCTTGGGAACGTGCCGACGAATGGGTCACAAAAGTTTTACCTCGCCAATGGAAGGAATATAGACGTTTGTACCTTGAAATTAATGCCGATAATTAAACTGCAACCTTTGAAGACGATCCCATATGGGAAACATAGTTGAATGAGCAAAGAGGTTGATTGTTAGTCAATTGGTACATAGAGCCCATAGTTATCCCCCTTGGTGGCCTATTGTTTGCACGCGCTGTCGATTTGTACACTAGAAATATTTGCTAGTCCACCACGCAGATAGTGTTACCCAAAGAAACTATTAATCGTATTTTTAAATTCTAAAAGTCTTTTTCCAACAGGATGCTGAGTGTAATAAAAAGTCAAAGCTAATGGTATAATTTTATTGAACAAAAGGGTAGGGGGTGGCTTGGATACACTTGACTTCATACAGATTATATGAGTCTCATTATGAAAGATAACATACATTGTTATACACTAAGACTTTACTCTATGTTTTGTTAGTTTTAAAGTTTTTAGGATATCAGCTTTAGAGTGGTAATTTCAAGCTCTATGACAATTATTCAGGAATATTTTGTACCGGACCAATATTATACATTTTAGATTCTAAAGCAGAAATGGTATTTAAAATGGTGGATCGACATTACGGCCGCATAGGTGAAATAGACTAGTATGGTCTAAGGTTAAAAAAAACTATGTGGTCGAAATGTCGTTGCCCAAAACGTCGTACATATGACAGAGCACAAATAAAGATTACGCACATTCTATCCCGTGCAAAATTTTCGCCATTCCTTATAGCTGAATATGAGAATAAATTCAGTGAACGTATACATTTAAAATGTATAACTGTGTTTTTAAAAGAATAAAAATATCAAAAACATTACATGTCAAAGAAATAAAATATCTATTCTGCTGAGAGGCCTTTGTTTACTTTTTGGTTTCACCACCCAATAGTAATAAATAAAGTAAATTGTTGTTGTTTTGAAATGGTCGTCTTTGTAAATATCTGTACTTGCACGCTGAAAAATGAAATAAAAACAATCAAATCAACATGTCTACTCAGTATATGCCATTTTCATAAACATATAAACTCAGAAACGCCAATTCATTATTTGCCATTTCGATCGACATGTCAACTCAGTATTTGCCATTTCAATCAAAATATCAACTAAATATATGTCATGTAATATCGGTATATGCCATTTTGATCAAACTGTCAATTCAGTATATGTCATTTCGATCAACATGTCAATAATTCTGTAAATGCTATTTCGATCAATATGTCAACACTTTATGAATGTTTATGTCATTTCGATAAACATATCAGTATATTCCATCAACATGTCAACTCGTGCCTTTTCCATCAACATGTCAACTCGTGCCATTTTCATCAACATGTCAACTCGTGCCATTTCCATCGACATGTGAGCTCAGTATAAGCGATTATCATGAACGTGTCGACTCGTTACATGTTATTTGTAAACAAGATATTAATAATGTCAGCACTGATTAAATAATTGACACCATACCTTACAGACGTGCGTTTAACCTCTATAAGGATGTAAATTTTCACTGACACAGTTTAAATATATAATTGATAAATAAAATGCGAATGTCTATATTTCGTTTTCCTTATAAACAATACTTTTGTCGTAGCAGCAAATTTTTATCATGCTCGATCTGATTATTTTGTTTTTAAATTTAAAATGTTTTACTTACGGCTAGGGCTACAAACAAAGGCACCGGGTTCGTTACAGCAGTAATAAGGACTACATAGTGGCGTAGTAGATGCTTTACATTCATCAATATCTAAAACAAATCAAGACATGGTTAAAATAAACGGGTGAGATAACATGTGACGGTTCTGGTTAGTCATTTACCAGTGGATCCAGTTCCTAATTCAACCACATAGGATCTCTTTGTCTCCAATTCTCGTTCTCCCAGTTACTAAATCAGGAATCGGAATCATATAGAGACCGGGTCCATGGCTACCGTGTCAACATTATAACTTACTACAGTCGCCTAGATTTCAACCCACATTTCCAATGCTAATACCAGCAGTGACATTTGTGCTATGTATTTCTGGAAGTAGTGAAAGATTTCAATAGATGTATAGCCGGTACAGGTTTAATAGGAATGAAATTGGGTTTAATGTCCTACTTTTCTGAATGAACCGGGCGAGATAATAAAGACAGAGGTTTAATAGACATATGAAACGTGGCAGTAGAACGTGTACCGACAATTTGATTAGTCAACAAGCGAACGAACTTGGAAGACAAATGAAAACAATTGCCCATGGGCCATAACTGCTATCTGGTGTAGCAATGATTAACAAGTTGATTATGCTCGTTGCCACTGCTTTAGGAATATAATTGTATAAATACCTTCACAGACGTTGACTATCTTGGATGGTTTGTAGCCGTCATCACACTGGCAGAATGCTACACCTGCTACCGTTATATTACATGATCCGCTGATACATTGTACTCCAATACATTGTGGTGGTACTGTAATAATATGTATAACAAATATTTCAATTTTTCTGAAAAAGGAAGGAGAAGGACCGGAATGGAATGCGGTTTACCGTTCCATCTAAGCCAGAAACAGGTGTTCGAAAACGAAGGATAAGCACACCCTAGTTGATCCACGACAATCGTCACTTATTCTAGGTTCATGGAGAATGACGAATGTTGACGGATTCAACAGTTATTTTAAACCCATTATCAGATATAGAATTAGTGTATCTTTCTTCTATAATTATTAATAATTAAAACTATAAATATTGATATTAAAACTTACATCGTTGGGTGAAAACTGTAACTGTTGCAACTGCAAGAACAACCGCGGTAATGACGTACTTCATTATGGTAAATGGTAATTGAATACCTTTCAAGAGGGTACACTTCGCTTAAACTGTCCCTCCTCTACCAATATAACCATTTATATACCCTTCGAACGTTTCGCAGAACATTTTAAAAAAAATACAATACATTGTACATTATGACAAGATATGATCCCATCATAACGAATTGTCTTTTTTTTTTTTCTTTTTTTTATGTATCTATCATTGCCGAAAAATTCTTTGTCTTCTTTTTTCTAACCGTAAAACCGAAAAAACACACCAACGTACGTAAACATCTTGTTTTTTTATATTCTTCATATATTATGTTTTTATTCTGGTAGTGGATTTGCGCTTAAATGTCAAAACAATATCGGTAGACATAAACATTAAAAATGATTTATACATACTGATAGATGTGATCTGAGTTTGTGTTTTATTCTTTAAACTGAATTGGGGTGCATTGGAATGAATGCACTAGTTTCCATAATTAATTCAGAATTATTACGAAAACCAACTTCAGTAGAAAAGTTCAATTGTTTCTATGGACACTTCATTAAGGTACAACTAAATTTCAACGTTTAATATTTACTTTAAACGAATTATGGCACAACTGATCAAATCAAAGTCAGAGTTGTCCGAAAATTATCTGGTTGCACCAGCATCTCGTAAATCGCTATATTTTGAAACACAATAACATGATCACATAAAAGTAAGACGGCAAAACAGGGCCATCAACTTTTCAAGAAATAATTGTAATCTTCGGAATGTTAATGATCTAAAATTGTCGATTAGTCGATTAATTGTAACAAAGAACTAAGTATAAAACCGGTCAACAGTTCAATACCTTTTAAAATCTGCAACATTTTTATCTGTGTTTAAAAACAGTATAAAACTAAAGTCAAACCTCCAGAATTATGAAATTTCGACTGCAGATTTAAAATATCTACAATTTGTCGTTTTCAAAAAGGGTTCGAATGAGTAACTTAATAAATCCCGAAGGAATAGACCTTTGAAGGCATAGGTACCAAAAAACTACCAGAAAAAAATCTAATCTGATTTTTTAAAAAATAAGTAATCAAAAAGAAATACACATTAACACTGTATATCATTCCAAATCTCTGTAGTATACATTGCAATAAAGGCATGTAAACTTCCAGGGTAACTTTATCCCTTATTGTACAGTCATTTGAAAGGAACTGAATTAATTCAGCGTTCCAGTAAGACAAAACAATGGTGACTTTACTTATAGAAATCAGACTTTTAGATTATCGTTGGTTATTGTTGTCATGCAACAACTAAGTATTTCATAGAATTTACTGAAAATTAATATATTTTTTTTATACGAGATTAAAGACAAATCATTGGAGATTTAGATAAAAGAAAAACCATTCTTGTAATAATAGATAATGTAAAATGAATGATTTGAAAATTTCTTTCAAATTTCTCTATTGCGAGCGAGGATATTAGATTTTGAAGGTGTGCAATAATTTCAACCACCGTATTGGTTGTTCGCAGCTAAGTCTCACTCCTCCAATTTGAGCTTAAATCAAAATATGGCTAAACTGTTCTAATCTATTTAATATCGGAGAAATCCGATGTCATCGATAATTAATTATGGCCTGAATAAGTTAATTAATATCTAATCAATAATTTGGAAAACATTGCAGGCATCTTTAAATTTCAGTATATTAACCCATGCTATTTAGAAAGGGAAACGGCCAAAGGCCCCCTTTTACTTCAGTACACTATAGGGCTCTCATGGGTCTCTATTCAATCTGTCACTGATCACCCTGATTCCCACATCATTTGTCTCTGGTAGTAAACACATATATTAAAAATCCCACCTCCTCTCCCGCAAAATCTATATAGGCACGGAATAGATTTTGATGTATCTGGTGTTACCAGCGTATAAATGTAGTTCTGAAGGTTTCGCTAAAACTATTTCTCTATTCGACTCATATTCTTAAATTAGTTTTGTACGCGTGAAACTGAAAATTCAAATTGACAAATCTGCAAACCAGTATAATATTAAACAATGTCGATTTTAAATGAAAGCCCTATAAAGCCAATGGCTGACTCCCTTAAAATATTTCTTTGGTTCAGTTTGTTTTAATTTTTCGGCTTATATGGGAACTGGGGTTGGATGGCCGAATGGGTAGTGCGTGTGCATTGTATCATAAGGTCTGTCATTGGGCTAATTCAATTGTGTGGTTTCAATTCCCCAGTTGTACGTGACAAGAAATAGAGTCGCATGATCAACCGCGTAGGGTTTTTTTGGGGGGTACCCCGGTTCATCCCACTGCCATAGACCCCTAAACGCAAGCGTATTATTGAAATAAAAATTGAACTATATGTTAGTCCTGAAATGACCGAGTTTGTGAGGTGTGGACATTACTCTCCCTCCCCCCCTCCCTCTCTCTCTCTCTCTCTCTGATATGAGAATGGATTACTTGGTCTTTGTTTTTTATGCAGTCTTCCTGCATTGTTTAGGTTTTATGAAATTAAGAATACCAGCATATGATTGATAGGCGTTAGGAATGTTGTTATCTTCCAGTTTGTCGTTATATCTATTTCTTATGTGTGGCACATTGAACATTCTATGTCGGCCAAAATCTAAGAAAAAACAATATGACTGATTGCGATTAAGAAGAAAAGCGAACAAAAGATATTCTGCTGTTATATCCTATTTGTGAATGATATAAATAACACTAACAAAAAGTAACAATTACACCAGATAAAAAAATCCGCCGTGACCGATCATACAATCCATCTGGACTGAAAAACGAATGGGTCGGACAATGCCCTCATCAATAATCACAATAAAAACTGAACACTTTTTGAAACAAAGGCTTGACTTTTCAATAAATTGGTCGGGTTTTGTGTAATATTACCCATTATTATTAAAGCAAACGAACAGTATTCAGCTTAGATAAGAATTCTTGCAAGGAAATCGAAACAAATATGGCTAATAATATGTTTCTGGTTGCTACTGGTTGTATAGTTGCATTGATTTGTGTTATACCCCAAGTTTCTTCTCAAGGTAAGAATGGTTTTTGATTTTTTAAAGTCTTGTAACAAAAATTATTAGTTACGTAGCCTACTTAAAAGTTTTATATGGCATTCCGAAAAAACTAATCCCCTAGCATGACACCCTCATTAAACATACAGTATGTAACATTTAGATAAAGAACTAGTCATTCGTGCTATAGCAGTTCGAAAATAGATAATGTAAAATGACTAATTTGAAAATTTCATTCAAATTACCCTATTGCAAGCGAAGATATTATCCTTTAAAGGTTTGACAGACGTGTACAATAATTTAAACCACCGTACTGGTTAATCGAAGCTAAGGCACGGTCCTCTATATTTGATTAAATCAAAGTATCGCTGAACCGGTCCAATCTATTTAATATCGAAGAAATCTGACGCCATCGAGGATTGATTAAGGCCTTGATCAGTTAATTAATGACTTATTAATACTTTAGAAAACATTTCAGGCCTAAAGAAAGACCTGCAATAGGCAGATTTAGTTCTTGCATAATGCATGTTTAACAAAAGCAATAGATACGACGTACATATGAGAATCCTGAGCTATATTAAGATGTAGATATAGAAGTTAGGATTACTCATTTGTTTCTCCATTTTACATTCGCCCACAGCCTTGGGGGTGCTTGGGGTGAGGATGGATGGCCGAATGGTTAGCACGTGAGCGCTGTATCATACAGCCTGTCATTGATACAACTGGCGTGGTTTCGAATCTGTGGTTGTACGTATAAAGGACTAGGGTCGCGTGTTCATCCTCATGGTTTTCTACTGGTTCTCCGGTTTCCTCCGACTGCTATAGACCCCTACGCGCAAGCGAATTATTGAAGCCATATGAATGTTAGTCCCCAAATGACCTAGTTTATGTCGAGTGGACGTTAAACCCCATTTCTTATTCTCTCTCTTAAGGATGTTTACTAGGGACTAACATTCTATTTCTTTTAGAAAAGCCTTGGTGTATCCAGAGCAAAATTTTAAAGATTGGTATTTTTCGACGATTAAAACAATTGTAAAATTAAATGGTAATTTTATTTGTTTCAATTTCAGCTGCATGCGCATTTTTTAATTGCGTGAATGGAAACTGCATAGTTAATACTGCTGGAGTTCCATCTTGTCAGTGTTACTCTGGTTACAGGCCCGTGACAACCATTCCACAAGTGTGCATTGGTAAGCTATTTTTGTGTTTAATGTGTTCAGAACTGTGGGTGTACTGCACAACACAAATACAAGAGAAACCAACGGGCAAGGCACATCAAGCACACAGCATTTCAAACAATAAAAAACAAAAGGATGGAGGGGGGGTCAGTCGTAACCAGCCACTGCGCTGAACAGTCCCGGGCCTGTAGTGATTCCGGTTCCACTCAAATGAAAACAAACCAACAATAAGGGATAAAAACCCCCAAAATCTGGACTATTTATCAAACGTTACGAAAGTCTTGATTAAATAATGTAAACTAACCCGATGCAGAATGGGGAATTGGAATGGCCTAGTGGTCTAGAGTGCCGCACTTCGACCTCTAGCTGGCCGGTCACCTCCTGCATGCGGCCGTGGTTTCGATCACTTGTGTGTGATAGGGGCGCTTTCTCAAAATCGTGAGTTTACTCCGGGTACCCCGGTTTTCTCCAACAGGAAAGACCCCTGCGCGTATGCTAAGACAATAAACATTAAAATAAATGCATGTCTGTGATATCATCTTCGGTGGACGCGGACGTTAAACACTAAGAACAACAACGATGCAGAATAAATTATCATGGATGGATTTGTGAGGTTCTATTGTAAAACAATGTTGTTATGTTTTTTTGTCAGATATTGATGAATGTCAAGCTACGGTAAATCCTTGTGGTCAGTTAAACTGTTGTAATGAAGCCGGTACATTTAGATGTATACCAAGTAGTCGTAAGTATCTATATCATGTCTAAAATACGGTCAAATTTGTCGACATCATCTCTCAAACACTGTCGACACCACCTTATAAATATTGTCAGAAATAGTCTTCGCGATAGCGACGCACAAAACGTTTAAAAAAATTAGGAATTGTCGATACCTGCTTCCAAATACGGTCAGAAATAGATTTGTCAGTACAAATTTTCAATTAAGGTGAAGATCAGGCATAGAATGATCTTTATGAACTCTCAAATAAGGTCAGAAACAGAATGTCGTTACCAACTCTCCAATACGGTCAGAAATAGCATTGTCGTTACCAACGCGAAATAATGCTTGAGTTTATATAATAGAACTGTCGATACGATACGAACGCGAAATAATGCTTGAGTTATTATAATAGAACTGTCGATACGATATGAGTGGTCGGTTTTAAGTAGAATTGTCGAAAACAACTCTCTCTTAAAGATACACACGGTCGCCTATTATAAACGTGGTAATGATAAAATTATTGTTAAAATTAACAATAAAAATATAATCATTAATGACAATTGAATTACACGCCAGCAAGGGCCATGCTCGACGCGCTATTATTACACTAGTTTCCGTTATTTTGTTATACTGACTGATTACCTTTGAAAACGTAAGAATACCATGCACCGAAGATGACAAACATTACTAAAATAATTAAACCGTTTTAATTTAAGGAAAATATAAAATCGTTAATGTCTTTTGATTTTATAATTATTATTCTGATTTGTATTCCTTACAAATTAAATTTTACGCCTATACACGAAGACATTATTCCTGAGATGTAACTGTCGACAACATACGCCAGAAATAAGTTCACTTGCGCTTTATCGTTTGACCTGAACCAAACATTGCATTTACTCCAAGAAATACAAAAAAAATTATTTAAACATACGAAGATCACGAAAATATAAAAGTTGTTGACTCAAATTGTTCTTGAAACGGTATTTTTAGGACAGTGACTTTTAAAATCAGTGAAAACCAGTATCTATAGTTCAGCGCCTATACGATAAGGTTTTAATAACATTTTCAAGAATATCGAAACTTGAATTTCTCGCCATATCCATCAGAACTAAAAAAAGAAGTAGCTTGACTTTTCCTCGGCTCCAACTTTATTTCATAGATACCCCCCCCCCATCCTTCAGAACTATAAACAGGGCCACATTATTTCATGGACCCCCCCCCCACCGTCAACCGTCTACTATATATATGTAATAACATATAAAAATGTTATCGATGCTCAATTTTAATGTCAAACAATGTTGGGGTTTTTTTTTTCAATTTCAGAATGTGATTATGCAGCTAAATATTATCAACGAAACCAACCAGGAATAAACCCATATTTATTATTTTCCTTATTAAGGCGCGATATGTAATGTAATTCTTCTTACTCTTACTGTTCATGAAAACTTATAAAATAATTATATTGTGTCAAAATATGTTTCTATTTTATCCATTGAAACGTGTTGATTAAAAAGTGTTTAAATGACTATTTCAATACTTGACTATATGATAATACTTTAATAAAATTGAATACCCATCTTATTTTTTATTGTTATTTATTTGGCCTTTGTATTAAGCCGAATAGATCGACGTAGAGATCGGCAGAGTGGGAGTGGGGGAGATGGGTGAGGGGGTGGACTTCACGGATTACAGTGTGCCGGCGACTAAAAATCGGGTAGTCGACAACAAATGATACGTGGTGGGTGTAAATTGCATTCAGACCAGACGAATCGTTATAACAGTTCTGTTATAATTTACATATATTGTAGTGAATGATAAATAAAAATAATATTTGTCATTACAATCTTTTATTATCAGGCATTTACCTTCAAAACCAAAAGTAACTGGGACAATTTGAGAGCGTATTTGAGCGATATAAATTAATAACATATTATTTCACAGCTATTATTTAGTTTTAAAACGGCCAAATATTTAAAGTCTGTCCGTGAGTATTTCTTAGCAATGTTCCAAAACACAAATATGGCATCTTTCGATTAACTAAACATCGTAGAGCAGTCCTTTCTACCAACGTTAGTTGTCCTTTATACGTCGTATATATGTCAGTAAATAAAAATGATAGACGATTTACAATATTATCATAAATTACCTGAAACATTAATCCACCCCGGATGAAGTAAAACAAGTTTGAGATGTAAAGATGTCGCCTAAGGCTAAATCACTTCATTCATCCGAGAAAAAAAGTTGCACCCACTGTTTGAGGTCACCTTCAATGTATTTCTTTTCTGGTTGTTTTCATCTTTATGCATGCCTAAAAATATGTACATTATTGATACAGGGGTCAAAAGATCATTCGAATCTACTTTTGAATGATGAAGCCAAATACAAGGCAACTGCTATTATTGCGAGTAAGATTTGTTGTCTTCATTGGGGATGGGGCGGCTGTAGTTGATTTCTATCACATGTGAAGATATAATTTTAAACAAATGATTTACAATAAAATAATAAAACTAAAGACAATGCAACTGTTTTGAACAAAAAAAAACGGCTGGCTGCTAATTAATTAGAATTTAATTAAATTTAGTTCTAGTTTTTGTGCAGCGTCAAAGAAGGTTTGGAGCTTATGAAAAATCTTTTGATATAAAATGACAACTCGTTTAAATATGGAAGCCAAGCCAGGGACGTACACTTTGGATAGTAAGATCTGCTATAGGTCAAGCGAAGGTGGGGAATCCAGAGAATGAGCATTTGGCGAGAAGGTTTGCCTTTAAGTCCAGTCCTCTGACGTTTACAGATTTGACCTCGAAATGACCTGGTGGTGTTAAGTGAACTTTCAACACGGTATTTAGATGATTTAATAAATCAACTTTTCCTATTTCCTGATATCCGGTGATTCCTAATCCCTCTCTGCGTGAACTGGTATTAAGATATTCAATGGCAATAACGTAAAGATGTGCGATTTGAATTCTTTGGAAATTATCAAATTGTTCACGGCTTAATCCACGCCGATGTCCACAGATTGACTATTTAACATTTGATTAAGAAAACAAAATCCAAGTATCAACGATAATTAATTTAAAATTGAGTGGTTACCACATTAAACACTCACTTTACGAACGCATTTCTTAATTCATTATATGACGATTTTGTCATGTAATAATTTTACTACAAGCTCTATATTAATAACGACATTGAAATCGTGCCATTGAAAACTAAAAATAATGTTAATAAACGTCGTAAGACAGGATTATAACCATGTTTTAAAATGGAACTTGAAATTCCGGTCTACTCAGTACACATAGAATGTTTTCTATTCTAAGAGGTGATATATTTATATTTCTAATATTCAGGCAACATGTATTCCATTTTCTAAACAGCGTAAATCCAATATAGAAAGTAACCCTTAAGAAAAGATAAGCAATCTACACATTATATCCAAAATTTAAAGGAACTAAATTGCTAATATTTGGATGTATATAAACTCATTTACATTTAATCGTTTCCGTTTTTTTCAGATCAGTTATGTTCGGTGAAATAAGCAAGAAGTCTCAATCGAATGGCAATCTCTAGCGTCTGCGATATTCCAGTCTACACTGATAGTATTGCACATGCATGCTCTCCAGATAAGAATATGAGGTCACCGTTAACATGACTTGTGGAATACGTCTAGACACCTTCTTCGAGTCCCTTGTTACAAATGGCACTGAAATGCATTATGTTTATTTTGTCTTAGATATTGGATATCACAAGCCCATCTTTTACCGGTAAGATCACAAGATCAATGTTGATTTAAATTGACAAATAATTCGTGTTTCAATGAAATTTCTGCCAAATCAACGCTGTTTTCGGCAATAAGTGGAAACCGCAAAGGCCATGTACTGGTATTTCTCCTTTAGCTGATATTGTTTTCGCAAAGACAAATTGTTCCAGTACTATTTAGTAATTGAACTCGAAAAATAATGGGACATTGTAATTGTAACGTCTCACCATTTTTGCTGTAATTGAAGCAATCTAATTAAAAATTAAACAAATAATTGAATTGTGTTCTATATACTATTTACAGAATTTATGGAACAATTCAATGTCCAATTCCTTACAAATAACTAAACAAAATTTTAATGGACAAAGCAGCCCCGAAGTCTTGCAAAACAATACAAATAGTAGCTCCACACGTATTGTACAGACAAATGCACAAAAATGAACAAAATAAAAATCCAAATGTTACCAAAAGTTTGATCAACGTGGTACAGAGTTCAGATCAGGTTATTAATTGCTTAATTAAATCATAAAAATAACTAATTGAGTGTATTATCATTGATTACAAGAACTGTTGACTTTTTGCAACATAAATTGTGCGTCTTTTGGTATTAATGTTTTGCTGCTGACTTTTCTTTTAATTAAACATAAATATTATTTTGTGTAAACACACAATTTTAACCAGGAAAAAATGATTTTGGGTTATCGATTACAGAAAGAGATTAAACATTAATTAATTGTTGAAAAAACGGTTTACTCAGAATAAGTATATATAACGGATAGAACAGACAGTACAACATCTCATTCTAAACAGCAATCTGAAGACATAACAGCAAAGAAGATAACACAGAAACTTTCAGATAACCAACTTTTAAACATCTAATCAAACAGACGAAACATTTCAAGAAAACGAATACAATTAAAAACTTAAATTCCATCGAGAAATTACTACTACGTCATGATGAATTCCATGTTTGTTGCTTTATTTGCTTTATGTGGTTTGATGACAGTTAGAAGTCAGAATCGTAAGTAATTAGATTTTGTTCTACAGATTTTAAGGTTCAATTTCGAAAAATGGGATTGCTTTCAAGTGGCTTGATTTGGCGTATTTCGTCCTTTGAATTATACATTACGATATATTTTATTGACTGCATTGGGACATTACCCATTGGAAATAATGTTCTAAAGTGGGGAGAGAGAGCCAGACTTTTGATTTATGAATTATCATCCATCTACGACAAAAATACAAAACGAAAACGAATGTAAATTAGAATATATGTTAATTTTATTTTTCTCTTTGACAGTTTGTGATACTATCAGATGTGTTAACGGTTACTGTACTCTCAATGCTCTAGCCCAGGCAGTTTGTCAATGTGAAAGAGGTTATAAACCATCCCAGACACCTGGTGTCTGTATAGGTAAGATATTAACATATTAGTAGTATCTATTAAAATTACTATTTTGTTTCTACGAAAAACAATATTGTGTATTAAAGACACACACTATTTTGTATTGATGACACACACTATTTTGTTTCTATCATATACACTATTTTGTATCTATTAAAACATTATTATTACCCAAAAGAGTATTATCTATCCAAATTAGTATCGTCTATCCAAACTAGTATCATCTATCAAAAATTTCATTTTTTTTACTTTTAAACAATTATTCACTGACATCATCAGTGGTGAAACCATATAAAAATCAAAGAGATTGACACTTTAGAGATGATTCGTGGTGTAGATGGGTGTGTTTGCAACTTGAAGAACATTTTAATTTTTGTGTATATTATTTTCTAGATATTGATGAATGTGTTGAATACGATTTTGTATGTGACAATAATTATGGTTACTGTTTTAACACTCTTGGTTCTTATTACTGTAACGGTAAGTTAACAATAAAGCTTAATATCACTTAACTATAATACATCAATAATCTTGGAGATAAAACAGCATATTTATATTTAAAAAATGAGAATGAGAACCTACTAATACACCTACTGTGAGCCTTCAACTATTAATTGTTCAGGATTTCCAAATAGGCCCTCCACATTTACTTTCTAGTGCTAAGCAAGGACATACCTGGAAAATCATTGCATGTTTACAAGCAATGCAATAAATTTCTAGGGGCCGAAACAACGCCAAATGTACTTTTTCTCTGAAGTATGCATAAAGAACTTTTATTTCGAGGCCGAAACAACGCCATAGATAATATTCCGCTGAAGTATGCATTAGGAACTTTTATTTTGTATCTTTAAAACATGTAATAAATTTGGTTTGTTCTCTATTTCAGACGTAGATATTAAAACTCAACACCGACAACAACAACCACCACAAATTCCTTTCTCCTTGTATGCTCGACTTCTACAAGGTGGCAAACGGCGTTAAACAACTTTAAAGATCAACACATTTTATTCACTCTTACTTTCGTTGTCTTTATCTGATATTCTTTATTATAATTCTGTTAATATTATATAAATAAGCTGTCTACTTTATAATAATACAGTTTATTCATATGTATACCTTAAAATATACTATCTTTCAATAATATTTTTTTTAGTTTATTTCGAAATAAAATGGATAAATAAATTTGTGTCATTTTCTTTAAATATTTGAGAAAATTGTAATTCTTACATCGTCATGTAATCTCACTCTTGTATATGGTGTTCGCACGTTCAAGGGCGCACCATAGTTCGTTTCCAAAAATAATCCTGTATCAAAGGCTTTGAATAGCTAACAGTTCGCCAAATGGGTGGTTAAATTTCATACACAGATATGTACTTCTGCATTTTGACCAATTTACACGACTTAAACGTATAAAATAAACCAAGTACAATCCGACTTGCAACACAAATTTGGCTTAAAAAGCAAGATCTATACAGATCTGATGGATACATGAGACAACCGTTCGGGAAGTATAGCATCGGAACTACAGATCAGTTTTCAAGCTGGAGGGTTACATTGTCGTCACAGTCGATTTATGTTTTCACCTAATATCCATTACCCAAGAAAAAGTATTGTAAATTAGACAGTAAATCCTAAGACAAATGTACTGGGGTAAATATATTCCACCAAAACAAATATGTGCTTATTAGACTCCCTTAGTTACTGAATATCAAAGCACTGGCCTGTTGGGTAAGGTAGACTACATCATATGAACTTTTTTATTACTCATCAGTTTCCTTTGTGAACACTTGCTATCAATAACTTTTTCAATCAACCCTTAAATCATCCAATTCAATTTTCCGGGCAGTTTAAAAATTGCTAATGTGTGTTCTTTGATTAAGAAGGTAAATAGCAACTGTGATGAATTAAAACTTTATGGGCTCTTTAATATCTAAACTCTTTGAAAAGTGCTTTGCTTGAAAATTAACAGCTTATATTAAACCAAATTATTTGATAGATACAATTTCAAATCGAAATCGCTTACAGAACATTTCACAGTACAGAAACAGCTCTTAAAAGAGTTCACTTTGATATCCATCTGTCACTGGACACTCGAAAATGTATTCTTCTTACTATCTTGGATCTTGCAGTAGCGTTCGACACTGTAGACCACAAAATTCCACTAACTCTACCGAATTTAGCATCTTTTATTCTACTGCAAATCTACCCCACTCATGCTTTGATAACCGAGTTGTCATTGATGACTTCACATTGATGATTTCAAAAAATATTGAACTGCTAAATGGAGTACCCCAGGGATCTGTATTAGTTCCAATTTTGTTTAGCCGTTCGGTTCAGTTGACAAGAAATATGACCTGTAAATAAAAACTTGGTCGTTCAAAATGTAATAACAGAAGCTATATATTGCAAATAAAATCATTTATGTCATCACAATTTGTGAAGTTGAATTCTGATAAAATAGAGTATGTGTTTTGGGGGGATTTTTGGCTCTAAACAACAAGTGACTCAAAATACGCTGATATCCGTTGTTGGTTGTCAAATTGCTCCATCTGTATTTGATGAGCGTAATATAGAAAATCAGATAAATAAAACCTGTAAAAGGGCAAATTGGTCAGAAAATAATGATATCACAAACGATGCTACAAACACTTTAATCAATTCATATGCCAAGTCAATATTTCCAATTGTTGCCCTCTGGTCTTCCTAACGAATTAATTTATAAACTTGAAAAAGTGCAAAATTCAGCACTCCAACTCCACTTTCATCTCATTTGACTCCCGTGTTGAATAGTCAACATTGATTATCTATCTTCGTTATTGCTCGGTTCAGAATATTCCTTCTTACGTATAAATGCTCAAATAACCACTGCCCTTTATATTTGTCAGAACGACTTAAAATTGATGTTCCAAAAGGAAATCCCAGATCTTCAATGGACCCACCTATGTTCCTTCTTCGCCCAAGTCCCACCTCTCTGGAACAAAATACGTGAAAATATTGTGAGAATCTGTTTATCGCTGGCGTTATTCAAGAAATATTTGAAAACGCATATTCTTAAAGTCTTTCCTGGGTGATACATCATTTACACAACTAAAAATTTTGGATTTCTGTTGAGATACACTTTGGTTGGGCTAGCAAACTTTCAATCACAGTGATTTATCGTTGTCCATCTTGCTGCTTTCACTAATATTTGCTGACAGGTCCTTGATGATGTTCCTCTTAAGACTTTAAATAACCGTTAATTTTGTGAACATCATCATAACCTTCCAAAGATACATCGCTACCTGCAAAATGTAGGGCTCACGTAGTAATAATCCGTACACATCATCGATCTTGACTTAAAGGCTACGTTCACTGAAATATGCACCAGAGGCGTACCGAGACCCCGATGATGATTTCATAAATAAATAAAAAGTTTGAGAATAATTGAAATTTTGACAAAAAAAAAAGAATTTTCTATCGTAAAGGCCACACAGTGGTTCCCCTTCTTCTTTAGTTTAATCTAGCTGAGATCGTTTTTGGTATAGAACCCAAAATCTGGAACTTATGTCATGCTAGAGGATTATACTTTTAATTACTTATATGTGTTAATGTGCCTTTAATCTGCGGTCCATAAAAGAAACCAAACCTGTAACCTGATAATGTATCAATTAATCACATTATCTAAATACAGACAGAGAATCCCTCAAATTACCCAATCTGATTATAAATATACGCCACATCTAAGCTACCGTCAACAATGTACATTGTCTACTACCATATCACCCAAGGTAGAAGTGGATATAAAACCCTTCTAACGAACGAAGCCACCTTGAACTAAATGGATCATATTACAACAGAGTATTTTTGAAATGAAAGATCTGTGAATATGATAAATATTCAATCCAATATATTCAAAAAACGTTTCCATGCATTTATAATAGAGTAGCCCCGATGCCTAGAACAGATAAATGCACAAAATGAACAAAATAATAATGGAAATGTGAGCAATAGTTTGATCAACATGGTCCAAAGTTCAGATCAGGTTAATTGCTTAATTAAAACATAAAAATAACAAATTGAGTGTATTATCATTGATTACAAGAACTGTTGACTTTTTACAACATAAATTATTCAAACTATATAACGTTGATATCCCGTTTGGTATTAATGTTTTGCGGGTTAATTTTCTTTTAATTAAGAATAAATGTTATTTTCTGTAAAGACACAAATTTGGCCTGAAAAAATGATTTTGAGTTATTGATTACAGAAAGAGATTAGATATTAATTAATTGTTGGAAAAACGGTTTACTCAGAATAAGTATATATATAAGATAGAATAGACAGTACAACATCTCATTCTAAACAGCAATCTGAAGACACATCAGCAAAGAAGATTACACGGGCACTTTTAGATAACCTTTTAAACATTTAATCAAACAGAAGAAACATTTCTAGAGCAAAGAATACCATTCATCGTTCTTACTAAGGACTCAGATACGATTATCAACAACTTTCTTCCATCAACAAATTACCACTACGTCATAATGAATTCCATGTTTGTTGCTTTATTTGCTTTATGTGGTTTGATGACAGTAAGAAGTCAGAGTCGTAAGTAATTAGATTTTGTTCTACGAATTTTAAGGCTCAATTTCGAAAATGGGATTGCTTTCAAGTGGCTTGATTTTGCGTATTTCGTCCTTTGAATTATACATTACGATATATTTTATTGACTACATTGGGACATTACCCATTTTAAATAATGTTCTAAAGGGGGGAGAGAGAGACAGACTTTTGATCTATGAATTATTATCAATCTACGACAAAAATATAAAAAGAAAACGAATGTAAACTAGAATATATGTTAATTTTATTTTTCTCTTTGACAGTTTGTGATACTATCAGATGTGTTAATGGTTACTGTACTCTCAATGCTCTAGCCCAGGCAGTTTGTCAATGTGAAAGAGGTTATAAACCATCCCAGACACCTGGTGTCTGTATAGGTAAGATATTAACATATTAGTAGTATCTATTAAAATCACTATTTTGTTTCTATGAAAAACAATATTGTGTATTAAAGACACACACTGTTTTGTATTGATGACACACACTATTTTGCATCTATTGAAAACTGCATTATTATTGATCCAAATTAGTATTATCTATCTAAATTAGTATTATCTACCCAAATCAGTATCATCTATCAAAATTTTACTTGGGTGTGTTTGCAACTTGAAGAAAATTTTAATTTTTGTGTATATTATTTTCTAGATATTGATGAATGTGTAGAATACGATTTTGTTTGTGACAACAATAATGGTTACTGTTTTAACACTCTTGGTTCTTATTACTGCAATGGTAAGTTAACAAGTTCCAGTGCTAAGCAAAGACATACCAGAAAAAGCTTTCTATGTTTACAAGCAAAGTGATCAATCTCTATAGACCGAAACAATGCCAAATATACTTTTCCTCTGAGCTGAAGTATGCCATAGGAACTTTTATTTCGGACTATTAATACATGTAATAAATTTGGTTTGTTCTCTATTTCAGACGTAGATATTAAAACTCAACACCGACAACAACAACCACAAATCCCTTTCTCCTTGTATGCTCGACTTCTACAAGGTGGCAAACGACGTTAAACAAATTTAAAGATCAACACATTTTATTCACTCTTACTTTCATTGTCTTTATCCGATATTCTTTATTATAATTCTGTTAATTGTATATAAATTAGCTGTCTACTTTATAATAATACAGTTTAGTCCTATGTAAACCTTAAAATCCAGCTAAGATTATAAATATACTATCTTTCAATAATATTTTTTTTAGTTTATTTCGAAATAAAATGGATAAATAAATTTGTGTCATTTTCTTTAAATATAATTCGAGATAATTGTGATTACTATGAAGTCCTGTCAAGTCGACACTGAATAATTCTTACATCGACATATAATTTTAACTTTGTATATAGGCTTCACACGTTAAAGGGCGGGGGTTGGGATAGCCTAGTAGTCTAGATTGCCGCGCTTCGGCTTCTAGCTGGCCGGTCACCTCTGGCTTGCGGCTGTGGTTTCGAGCCCTGGTGCCTTCTCAACCTCGTGGGTTTCCTCTGGTTTCCGCCTACTGTTAAAGACCCCTACGCGCATGCGAATTATTGAAATAACATGAAACCATATGTTAGTCCCCAAATGACCTAGTTTGTGTCGAGTGGGCGTTAAACTCTCTCTCACGTTAAAGGGCACATCACAGTTCGTTTCCAAAAATGGGAGGTTAAATCTAATTCGCATTAGCCAAATGGGATGTTGAATTTAATTCGCATATATGTATATGTGATTTTTGACTCATTCACACGGCGTGTTAAACGTATAAAGTAAACCAAATAAAATCCGACTTGCTACACAAGATGAGCATAAAAAAAAACCGAAGACCTAAATAGGTTTGATCAATACCTGGGCCAGCATGGATTCCAGGGGCAACAAATCAGTTTTCAAGCTCGATTGAAGGTTTCGCTTAATATCCATCAACCAAGAACATTTCAACAAAAAACATTGCGTATAACACAGTAAGCCCTAACAAAAATGTGCTGGCGTAAATATATTCCACCAAAACCAAAACAAAATGTGCTTTTTAGACTGATCTAGATTTTGAAAACCAAAGCACTGGCCTAAGGAAGTCTACTCCCTATGCACTTACTCGGCAGTTGCTGTCAATAACTTTTATAATCAACTATTATATCACAGAATTCATCTTTCCGGGCAGTTTCAAAATTGCTAATAATATGACTCCTTTGATCTTTTATTAGAAAATAATTATATCACTAACGATGCAACAAACACTTTAGTAGTCAATTCATATGCCATGTCAATACTAGATAATTTCAAATCGTTACTCCCTGGTGTTCCTAACGAATTAATTTATAAACTGCATAACGTAAAAAACTCTGCACGCCAACCACACTTTCATCTCGTATGACTCCCATGTTGTATAATGTACATTGGTTATATATCTCCTTTAGAGTTCGGTTCAGAATATTCATTCTTATTTACAAATGCTCAAATAACGGCTGCATTCATGGTTGTCAGAAATCTCAGATCCCCAATGGGCCCATCCTTGTTAGTAGAACATTCTGCACACTTATGTTTATTCTTCGCTCCAATCCCACTTTTCTGGAGCAAACTACTTCGAATATGTTTATCGTTGGTGTTATTCAAGAAATATTATAAAGTGCGTGTATTGTTCGAGTCTTTTCCTGGGTGATAAAGCACAACTATGAAAGTATTAAGTTGATTTCAATGTTTACTTACATGTTATTTGTATATTGTATGTATGTATTTAATTTATGTATTATATGTTTTAAAGAGCACATGGGGGTTGTACAATGTACAATAATAAACATATCTTAAAGGTTGATTTCTGTTGAGATACACTTTAGTCGAGTTCGCAGACTTTCAAACACAGTCGTTTATCGTCGTCCATCTTGCTTTTACCAATTGTTGCTGATAGGTGTTAGATGATGATCCCCTCTGACTTATGATCATCAGATAAATCGTTACCTGTAAATTTTCGAACCTCTGTATACAACACTGGAATCAATTCTGTAGCTATATAAATATTATTTTTGTCTTGTTCACATTCTATTTAACCAAGCAACAACATTTATTTTCATGTTTAACTTTTTTCCTAAAAAATAAAAAAGAATGGAAAAAATGCCAAAAAATCACATTTTGTTCGAATGTTTTTTTTTTATTCTTTTATTATTTCTTTTTTTCCATTTTTTTCTCATCAAATCCAAAATAAATTGAGGGTAGCCCTTTTGTAAAATTAAATGATGCAACTCCAAAAAGAAGATGATTACTTTTAGCAAGGTCAAGGAGGGTGTTGATGACAGGGGTGCCAGAGGTTAAAACCGTTCCTGCCGCCCGTGTTACAATTTCCGAATAATTTTTCACATTCCTTATTTATATGCTCCATTTATTATATTAAAATATTAAAATATAATAAATGGAGTAAAGACAGATTAATTGATTTCGAGTATTGTGGAAATATTAGTCGAGATGTAGCCACTAACTTTAGACGCTAGTAACCTACAATAAAATATTTCTTATCTTAAATGGAAAGCCATATTGAAACATAACTAAATCAGGGCTAAAATTATCCTTCAAATTAGAGTTTATAAACAACTGAGTATACTGTTAACAATACTTGGTAAGCGAGCATCTGCAAGGATTCGAAAAGAGTTTTGAGCCAGAACTAAGTATCAATACAATGCCTTTAGTTTTAATATAGGGAAGAAATAATATTATTTTTCGGTCTCGCTTTATTTTAAATTAGAAATACATTCTGTTCAACACAGTCGATGAATTTTATAAAATATTTTTTTTTTCGGTACAGCAATACGTACACATCTGACCCTAAAAAGTGTGCATTAATGTTAGATATGGCTATCAGACGCCATATGGTCACTTCCTCGGGTTAATTGCTTAATTAGGCAATAAGAAAGAAAGTAGGTCTTTAATGAACAACATATCATTAATTAATCGAAGTCATTTATATTCTTTATGTACATACAAAGATAACTTCAACTCTGCCCTTTAACTATATTCTTTGACGAATAAAAGCCTAAAGTATCAAAACTATTCAACTTTTTTTCTGTAATAATGTTTTGCTAACCACATACTTTTGATTTAAAGAGATATATTTTTTAAGCATGCATACACTACTTTGACTTGAAAAAATATTTTGAGTTATTGACTAAAGAAAATGATTAAACATTAATTAACTGTTGAAGAAAAAAGGTTACTCAGAATAAGTATATATATAAACGATGTAACAAGCGGTACAACATCCCATTCTTAACAGCAACCTGAAGACATAACAGCAAAGAAGATAACACAGGAACTTTCAGATAACCAACTTTTAAACATTTAATCAAACAGGCGAACCATTTTTATACAGCAAATACCAGATAGCGTTCTAACTGAGGACTCAGATACGATCAAAAACTTTGTTCCATCAAGACATAACCTCTACATCATGATGAATTCCATGTTTGTTGCTTTATTTGCTTTATGTGGTTTGACGACTGTTAGAACTCAGAGTGGTAAGTAATTAGATTTTATTTTATGGATTTTAAGGTAGTGGTGGATGGTCCAGATAAGGTTTTAGGTTGGAAGACTATGCTTATCCTGGTTCACTTTCAATGCTGTTTAACGTCCTGGTGATCTAAAGGGTTTCGTTGTAGTTATGGATTTTATCCAATATGTATATGACACAGAAGTTTAAAATAAAGATTTACTATAACATACATTCCTGAAATAATCTAGTGTTGTGCAATAGATGATCAACCAGGAAACCGTTGGGATGTTGGTGTCGACGCCGGAGCAGACTTGACAAATGTCATCCATCCTCGTCAAAATACCAAAACAAACGGATGCAAATTAGAATATTTGGTAATTTTAATTTTTTTTTATTTTTCTCTTTGACAGCCTGTGATACTGTGACCTGTGTCAATGGTTACTGTACTCTCAATGCTCTAGCCCAGGCAGTTTGTCAATGTGAAAGAGGTTATAAACCATCCAATGCTCCTGGCGTCTGTATAGGTGAGATATTAACATATTTATCAGTACTATCTATCAAAATCTCTATTATCTATCAAAATCACTATCATCAGTAGTAATTTGTATCTATCAAAAGAAGTATTTTGTATCTATCAAAAATCGGTATTCGGATCTATCAAAAATCGATATTTTGTATCTATCAAAAATCATTATTTTGTATCTATCAAAGCACTTTTTTGTATTTACCAAAAGCAGTATCTTACGTTTATCAAAACCAATATTTTGTATTAATCAAAGCATGCTGTATTAATCAAAACCAGTAATCAAAAACTCGTATCTGTCAAAAACAGTATTTTTTTTATACAAAACAGTATCATCTATCAAAATCATTATGAAAGTCAGTATCAACTGTGAAAATCAGTATATGTGAAATCAATAACATCTATCAAAAATTTAAACTTTTAAACGATAAAATATTATGAGTGGTGGAACAATATCAAACTTCAATAACTTCAAGTGTTAAAGAGATGATTCGTGTTGTAGATGGGCGTGTTTACAACTTGAAGAACATCTTATTTGTGTGCGTATTATTTTCTAGATATTGATGAATGTGTTGAATACGATTTTATTTGTGACAACAATAATGGTTACTGTTTTAACACTCTTGGTTCTTATTACTGTAACGGTAAGTTAACAATAAAACTTGATATACATGCCTAGAGAGATGTGGTTCTTGTATTTCTCCGATAAAACAACATATTTATATTCAAAATAAATTGGCAAGCTTTACTTTCGACATACATCGCATTTGTAAGTATATAATCTTTATTGTTTATGAAAACGCGAATAAGATTCTTATCATACACTTACTATTAATTGTTCAGGATTTCTAGATACATATTTAATTTCCAGTGCTACGCAAGCACATACAAGAATGTTTACAAGCAATGCGATGAATATTAAGAGACTGAAACAGCGCCAACTATACTTTTTCTCTGAAGTATGTATTAGGAACTTTTATTTCGGATCCTTTGAGCATGTAATAAAGTTGGTTTGTTCTCTATTTCAGACGTAGATATTAAAACACAACACAAACAACAAGAACAAATCCCTCTTTCTTTGTATGCTCAACTTCTACCAGGTGGTCGACGACGTTAAATAAATTTAAAGATCCACCTGCCTGCTTTTTTTTATATCAGTGAACACATATTATATTAATTTCTACTTTAATTCCTTTGTATATCTTCTATTCTTTATCAGAATTTAGTAAATATTATACACATAAAATGTGAACTTTATAAAAATAGATTCATTTTTACTTTTCGTTTGTATATACATTTTTTATAAGAATCATGTAAGTATTATGTAACTGAAATATCTACTCTTTAATAATACATTCATGTTTACTTTATTTCCAAACGATGTTATAAATGAACTATCTGTTAATAATCCATGTTTAGTTTGACAGAAATAAAATTAGTAAATATATTAGTGTCATTTTCATTGAATATTTTAATAAACTGTGATAACTATATGTAGACTTGTCAAGTTCCATGTACACACACTGAATAATTCCTGCTATACACTTCGACATGTAATTTGATCATTGTATATAATGGGCTTCGCACGTTAAACGGCACATCACAGTTCGTTTCCTAAAATGATCCCGTATCAAAAATGTTATATGGCTAGAAGCTTTCACCAAATGAAAGATTTCAAGATCTAGTGTTAAATTATTGTGACAGTCGATTCATGGTTTCCTCTGATTAATATTCATCATCCAATAAACATTTCAAGAAAAAAATATTACGCATAATAGCGTAAACCCTTTTGATTCCGGTAGAGCTAATTCAACCAATAAATAAAGCAAAGAACTTCGATGCTTTTCGATTCAACACTATCATTTGAGGCCTATATCAAAATTATCTGTTCTTCAGCTTTTTACCAGATTTACAACTTACCATAGATAAAGAAAACCCTTTAAGACTCCTCTATCATGTTGTGATCTCTTCGATGCTGAACTACCTTAATGCTTTGTTTTAAGCTGCAGAAGCTTCAATATGGAACCAGTAAAGGGATCACATTAAACCGTCATTAGGTACCCTCCATAACATGTTGTCTTTAAATTAGCGAATCAAATTCAAAATACTGTTACTGACTTTTAAAGCACTGAATAACCAAGCGACATAATATATCCAAGATCTACTCACGGCATATGAATCTAGTGGAACCGTAAGATCGCAGAAAAGGTCATTATTAATTATTCCTGTTGTTAAACTTCAACAGACGAAACGGTCTCTTCGCATTCCAGAACCCTTTCTCTAGAATTCTCTACCCTTAGAAATAAAAGAATCAAATACACTAGAATCTTCCGGCAACGTTTGAAGACACGTCTATTTGACGAAAATAAACACTTAGAGAATCGACATGCATAAACTTTGCGCTTTGTACATTATGTGTTGAATGATTGATTTATCTGTCTATCTCAGTGCTGGATTAACAGAAATGTGCCAGACTTTGCAAACAATTTGATTTAAAGATTCCTGGTGTAACTTTAATGCATTCATTTTAAATGAGAAATACACGTTGGTTCAACAAAGTCGGTTAGTTTTATGAAATTAATGTTTATTTCAGTATAAAAATTCATACATACATATATGACCAGAAAAATGTGTGTTAGTGTTGACGGTTTCAACCATCATGCGATCCGCTCCAGGTTCATTCTTTATAGCCCTGCCAGACTGGGTTGCGTCCCTACTGCGCTGTTGCGACGACGGGAGATGATCTCAGTTCGAAAAAGATCTCCATAAACGTGCAGTAAAAGCGTGGTAGAGACGCCTGATATCGTGCTGTCAGGCCCGTAGCTAGCCCAAAATTGTTAGGGGGGGGGGGGGCTTCTGGGGGCGCCGATGTACCTACACCGCGGAAGGGTTTATAGAGTGCTCTCCATGGGCGTGCGGGGGTTCGAATTAGCCTTTCAGACGCCTTGTAGGAAATTTGACGACCTCAAACGCGTTTTCTTGCTATTCCAGTCCCTGAAAAAGTAAGTGGTCTGAAATAGCCTAACTTAGATGGCCGAGTCGAATTCCAATCAATCGTTCATTTTCCACGGAGACGGGCTGTCGGGAGCAAAATTTGACTGCCACAAACGTGTTTTCCTGCGATTCCAGCCCGTGAATACAGCAATTTAAATGTGGTCCAATATAGTCTACCTTCGGTGGCGTACCATACTTCTCGCAGTGTTTCGTTTGATTAGAGCTAATCACACATAACACCGTTGTAATGAAAGCAAATTTCTGTTCAATATTATGACTGGTCAATAGTCTGATTAACAACCAATAGCTAACTGCATAACAATGCCTTTACGCTTTAAACATAGATCAAAATTAGACCAAACATGTTTATGTAACGCCATGGCTCACGATTTTATTATACCCAATTAACCAGTGCATATAACAGAATGTTGCAAAAAAAGTAATTGCGTGACAAACGAGGATATCTAAACGGATACAATATCTTAAATCACTGTCCAAAATTTTTAGGGAAGACCCCAGATTAAACGAAGGGCTGTCATGTTGCTGGACAGAGAGGGATTTCACGAGCCATTGTTGTATTTGAATTCACAAAAAATAATAAATGCCCGAAAAATGTGGCACAAAGTAGGGTGGTTCCAGACAAAATGTTCTACTTCATAGCCAATTTAGTACAAATTCGCAGTATTGAATTATAAGATTACGGGCACTTTATTTTGCCAACCAGATGAAATAATGATTTTTTGTTTTCACTTTACCCTTCTGTCCGAAAAGTCAGATTGCCTATGCCCCATCCCTCCCAGAATTTTTGGAAAATAGGGTTTGCACCTGAAAATGACGGAAAATTTCAATTGTGAAGCTGAATTTATGATATTGGCGTATACATGGATATGAACATTTTGAAGATATCGTGCCATTTTCGGCGACCAATTCATTCGTGGGCGCCTAACTTATCTCACTAGCATTAAATTATGGGCGCCTAACTAATCTCAGTAGCATTATATTATGAGAGCCCATTATCTCGTCATTATGGGCACCCCTCCGGGATGAGGCACCCCACGCATGATGTCGCTTTGAAGATTATCACGCCGTTTTGGGCGCCTAATTCATTCGTGGGCACCTAACCAATCTCACTGGCATTGAATAATACGCGCCCATTATCTCGGCATTATAGGCGCCCCTCAGGGATGAGGCACCCCACAAATCATACCGTTTTTAAAGGCCCATTGAACAAATTGTAGGAGCCCAACAAATCTAATTCAGCATTATGTATTTGAGACCCAGCATTTTATCAATCCGTTTTGGGCGCCCCATGATCTCTGTATTATGTGAATCCCTCTGGGATGAGGCACCCCATAAAACATGCCGTTTGAATTTAGAAATTATCACGCCGTTTTGGGCGCCCAATTCATTCGTGGGAACTTTGAACTAGTATATAATATTATAACAAAAGAACAGTCCACCATTATTAAACATATCCCTTAAATCATAGTCGAATGTAGTCAAAACCAACGGCAGCAATGTTAAAATGGACCATTAAGGCTATTTCACTGACCACTGCTTTGAAAAACACCCTTAGTAAAGCCGTTCCTTTGATTTGAATTTTAAAAAAAAATGTATCATTTTTTCATCATAGTCGAAATTGTAAGTTAATTATAATGTATGGATTGACTATACGCCATTACGTGGTCACCTCCGGTTAATTGCTTAATTAGATCGAAAGAAAGTTGGACAAAATAATATCATTAATCAAAAGGAAACATTGATACTTGACTTTTTACACTTTCTCTCTACTTTTGCTTTCTTTTAACACCTTCTTCATACTGGAAATTTATATGACTTAATTAAAAGACACAACAGTGGGCCAACTATATCGGTGTAGTTTTTTTTTTCTTTTTTTTTTCTTTTTTTTTTTTTGTTAATGATGAATAGAGGCGATTACAAATTAATTACTTGTTGGAAAAACTGAGGGAGAGAAACGGTATATATTGATCCTGGGATGAACTTAGCAGCATCACATCTTCATCATCTATCTCTGTGTACAGAGTAACCTAAAGCAAAACGTTAGCTTGATCTTAAGACGAACCTACAGTTTATACCTGAAGAAGAATTTTGTCCAGAAACTACATTCATTAAAATGAATTCCTTATATGTAGCTTTCCTTGTCTTGTGTGGTTTGGTAACTGTAAGAAGTCAAAATCGTAAGTCATATATTTGTATGTTTAGAATATTTTCCGTCCAACTGAGTTGCAGCATATCCTATGGATCCTAAAGTAGCAACTCCTAGTATCTTGAATCGATATCACTACAGATTCTAATTTTGATTTTTTTTTTTTACTTGACTGGGGCTCTCAAATTAATTGTCTATCATATGAATATTTCTAACAAACAATCACGAGGCGTTTTAACTGTTAATTTAAAAGTCGTAGAAATATTTTTGTGGTATACGATGATTGAAAATATCACCCTTCATTAAAGATCTAATTTTAAGGCCGACGTGTGCTAATATCCTAATAAACGACATGCAAAGGTTATATCTGAATATATCGATCTCAAATTCAACATATTTATGTTGTGTGTTTTTTCTCTTTGAAAGTTTGTGATGCTGTCAGATGTGTTAACGGTTACTGTACTCTGAATATTCTGGCCCAGGCAGTTTGTCAATGTGAAAGAGGTTATAAACCATCCCAGACACCTGGTGTCTGTATAGGTAAGATATCAACGTAATATTAGTAGTATCTATTAAAATCACTATTATCTATCAAAATCATCTATCAAGTTTAGTATTAGCTAACAAATCAGTTCCATCAGTCCCATCTATCAAATTAGTATCATCGATTAATGACTGTATCATCTATTGATATCGATATATGTATCAAAATCAACATTGTCTATAAAAGCAGTATCATCTACCAAAATCGTTATCATCTACCAAAATCGTTATTTTCTATCAAAATCAGTATTATCTATCAAAATCCAAATTATCCATCAAAATTAGTATCATCTATTAAAAATGATAGTGTCTATCAAAATTGATACCATCCATTAAATCAGTATTATCTATCAATATAATATAATTTATCCATATTTTGGAATCATATATCATACTTCAAATTTGTGCGTTTATAACTTGAATAACTTAAGGTCACTTCCTATTTTATTTGTTTTTTTGTTTTTTACTAATTTCTAGATATTGATGAATGTGTAGAATATGATTTTGTATGTGACAATAATTATGGTTACTGTTTTAACACCCTTGGTTCTTATTACTGTAATGGTAAGTTAACAATAAAACTTAATATCACCTAACTATAATGCATCAATAGTCCTGGAAAGATATGGTTCTTGTATTTCTCTGATAAAACAACATACTTATACCCAAATAAAATTGTCTGGCATTACGTTCAACACATCTCGCATTTGTAATCCTATAGTTGTTGTTCAACCACGCGCGAATAAATACTCATTCTTTCACCTATTGTCACCCAGTATGTTCCTTTTCCACTTTCCAAGCTACTAAAAATAGCTCAGGATTTCCATATACGGGTATTTCTTCATATATACTTTCCAGTGCTAGTCAAGGATGGTCCAAAATAGCATTCGTTTAGAATATTTTTGACTTTGTGTCAGCAAGCACTACGACAGTCCACAATAACTGTCGAAATAAAACAAATATATCTATCTATTATAAGTATTATCGTGTATGGTTTCTTTGGGTCTTTTGAAATTGTAATACTGTTTCTTCGTTTGTTCTCTATTTCAGACATAGATATTAAAACTCAATACCGCCAACAACAACAACAACCACAAATCCCTTTCTCCTTGTATGCCCGACTTCTACAAGGTGGCAAACGACGTTAAACAAATTTAAAAATTCTCCTTTCTCCATCAAATTTTCAACTTCAACACATTGTATTTTGCTTTTACTTCCTGTTTTCTTTTACTTCCTTTATAGATCTTATATTCTTTATCAGAATTCAGTTAAAATATTATGAATGAAATACTGTTTTTACCTTCATTCACAAATAAATAGATACATATTTGTGCTAAATGTAAATATTTGATTAAAACAATTATGATAACTATGTAGAAGTCTTAATTACTCGGTTTCTTCTCTGGGTCCAGTAAAATCTTATTGGAGAATGTCTTAGTACACTTACATACTTCATAGCCCTAATACCCGATGCTATCCAGTGTCAATTTCACATCACATATGAAAGCACACCATGTTTGAGATATCCACCATAAGCGAGTATAAACATTCAAATCAAAGTACCGCCGTACCCCTGGGGAAAATAGTTAACTGTCCCATTCGTACTTTACTTTTGCGTTTTGAAAAATGCATCTAATTCATCAAGAGTGGCTTATTTTCGTTTTATATGCAAACTTAAACCGACGATTTGTTGTCCAAATGTGACGAGAGGTAAGCTTGGTATCTTGTCTGCCATTTTCATCAAAAGTATATACCGAGATTAATCTCTCACGATAAAAAGACCGCGACAAGCCTATAACAAAATCATTGTACACAGTTTGTTTATTTCTAGTTATGCATGGGGAGGGGGTGCCGAATGGTTAACGCGTGTGCGCTGTATCATACAGCCTTTCATTGAATCAACTGGCGTGGTTTCGAATCCCCGGTTCTACGTGAAAAGGAGTAAGGTCGCCTGTCCAGCCTAGTGGGTATTCTTCGGGTCCTTCGATTTCCTCCCACTGCTAAAGACCCCGGTGCGCAACTAATTATTGAAATAATATTAAACCATGTTAGTCCTTGAATGACCTAGTTTGTGTCTAGTTACATTAAATCCCATTTCTCTCGTTTTCTGACGCAAGATCAACATGGCCCAAACACAGACTTTATTCATAGCAGGGCGAGCGCATCCGTGTACATATGCTTTCTGATAGGTTCAAGAGCAGAGAAGGAACGCTTCCGCTATAGTAAGTCAATTTGACAGACAATTAATTCCCGCAATAATACACGCCATAAGGCTAATTTTGTGGCCCATAGTTATTCGGTTCTTTCCCATTTCTAAACAAAAAAAAGAATTAAAATCTTTTAAGAATGAAATGATTTTAATCAGACAATACATTGGAATAATAAGGAAGAAATGTGACTATATTCGGATGAGTTGAATGCCAGGTGATGTTGTATCGATGATAACAAGATGAGGCTTTGACTACGACTTGCAGTTTAATCAAGGTAGTCCCATAAAGCAGAGTATGCGTACCAGGTCAATAAATTGTTATTATTGTTGATATATCCTGAAATGAATAAAGTAGATAAGTTAAATAACAATCAATTTAGATGGGAAAATATCGTGATTAAAATTGTCGGATTCTGAACGTTTAAGGTGTGCATCTGGGAAAAATGGGAATACGCAGTAACCAGGTGGGTTTGTACTCCAGCAATCCCGCTTCTCGGGATTCCAACCATGTTGGGACAGGTGCATTTATTGTGATAGTTGCTGCTCTTGACCAGATCTGATTTTAGCTAAACTAAAATAGTCAATTTTATTAGATTTGTCTGTTGGCTGGCTTTGTGCATGGAATAACGATATGCCTTTCATCGGATAGAACTTTTTGTCTCATCACTTATAAATCCACACATGAGATCAACTCAATACAGTACTAAATCAAAACGATTTAGCTTTTAAAGCAGAAGCTGCTAAGGACTCTATTTCTAACAGCTAATAAAATCAATTAATGTTGTATTCTTACCATGACAATAATAACTACCAATGGTGTTAACACAATAACGGCCTCTACATGGGTTGTACAGACATTCATTTATATCTAAAATAACATAATAACATAAAATAACATAATACACTCAATAAATGTATAGGGAAGCATGATGTTCTAAAACTTCAAATAAAATGAAACCAAGTACGGCAACATACGATACCGAGATGGCCATACAAGTCGTCAAGTGTTCTAAAAATAATAAGCATACCCTGCCTCGGCACCACCTATAAATACCCGGCACAATGCTTTAAACGGGCGCAACTGGGTAAACGAATTCTCGGGGCCAAACTCCAGCATTAGAGTCACTAAACCAGTGGTATAAATACAAAAGTGCAATAAAAAAAAACATTACTTGTTAGCCACGTGAACTTCTCAAATAAGAAATGGTATCGTTTATTCTAGAAAAGTAAGAATACCATGCATAATGTATGACATATTCATTACTGTCAGATTGGTCCTTTATTTCAGAAGCTGGGGGCTAGTGAGCATACCCTCGTTGCCAAGGGCAACACTCAGCGTTAACAGTCCAGCGTTTACTTATAAAATGATACAAACGACTATATGAATTCAAACTTCAAACTGATAAAATGCGTGATTATAGAAAATATGGCATCGGGAAAATTTAGTCCACTAAATCCTAATTGAAAGTCCACCAAACCTAAAACAATATAAACAATTATTGTCACTTACCAGAACAGAGAGATGGCTCTGGGCTGGCAATATAACCCTGGAAGCAGTTACATGTACCGGCCACGAGTGGGTTGGGTTGGTTACAGACACCCCTTGATGCCCCACCACATCCTTGTACTGCCAGACATCCTAAAAAAGAATATTTATCCTTATTGGGTTCAGTATAATATTTTGGTTTTTACTTTGCTGGCCTGGCCATAATACATATTTTGATTTATTTTGTATTGGGTTTTTTTTATTTTCGTTAGTTTTTTTTTTTTCTTTTGTTTTTTTTTTTTTTTTTTTTTTTTTTTTTTTGCGTGGGCGTGGGGTGGGGTAAGTTGTTTTTTATAGTAATTCGAAAGTTTACAAACGACATCAGCAATAACTCTTCTGCACGATTAAATAGAAGTGTTAAGGGGCCTTCTATGGCGAGTAAACATGTCGTGTCTGGCATATGAAGTCACATACTTTAATTCGATTTTTCTATACCTTTGTCGAGCAGTCCATTGGCTATGGAAATCGATCAATTTAAATCGGGAAGGTTTTTTTTTCTTAAATATAAAAGAAAGATATAAGACTTACCCGTCGCTCTTCGTACTAAAACTGTAGCCATGATAGCGACCGAAGCTAAAACAATGAATTTAAACATTTTGTAATCTTGGTGTTCTTCCACGAATGGTTGTTGAATTGAGATCGTCAAATAGCGAATAATTCTTAGAGAACATTTGTGTGGTATTTATACGTAAAGAGAAGTTGTTTACATTGAATCTCAAATCGATAACATCAACAAAAAAAAACCATCGACAAAGTTCAACTCTTAGCATTAATGAACAAAACAAGATTAAAGAATCGTAAAATTTGATGGGATTTATGGAAAATATTTTTGTTTATTTGTTAGTTTTGCCAGATGAGTAGAGTCACGACCCTTTAGAGTGGTGTTCATTATTGACTGGATAAATAGTAAACAGACAAATAAATAAACAAATTTTATTATTCATGTAGTGTGTATAGGTATGCACGAACAATCTTCTGTTTGGTGAAGCGAATCATTTATGTATGGCGTAAAGGACAGATGAAATGAATGAAAAACAATTAGCTTCATTATTGTATGGTCTTTACTTAAAGGGCCAAAACTTCTAACTCAATATATTTCATAATATTCGAAATTAAAAACACGAATTAATATTCAGTATTGGTCCATATCAATCAATATTGAGATTGTTATCCTAGTAGTTCCTTTTCAAACTGTCAATGGACATCGTTCGCTCAAAGACAATTCCTAAAGGAACTAGGACCCTAGCATCCAATATGTAAACATACATTATGCAAAAGCTAAATCTGCCTGTTGCACTTATTTCTTTAGGTCTGAAATGTTATCTTAATTATTAATTAGACATCAATTACCCTATCCAGACCATAATCAACGCTGGATCGCAGCGCTAGCCTGCGATCTTTCGTGGATTATAATCCCATTTACTGCATAACCTTCCTTCTCGATATAATTATTAAATGAATAACCGAGACTATGCTTTTTACCGTACAGTCTTTAGTTATGATGATCGAGGCTAGGCGGAAATTCCTCTTGCTTAATTTTCGGGTCATTGTGGATCCATTTGACATCAATGTCAAGCAAATTGTCTTTACATTATGTAGTTTTTAACTATTATAGTGAGAACTGCCAACTAATTATCTAATCTCCCATAATGTATCTTTAAGTCATAATGAACATTTTATAATTGTGCATTCTATGGGTTCGGGCGCCATTTGTAATAAAGATAGAAAACGTCAACGCCGAAGTAAATAATAATGGTCGATTCGCAAGCGACAAAATAATTTACCAAAAATAACGCGTAGAATGGACTAAGGAGGCATAAACAACGACTGTCGTTCAATATGGACTGTTCACGTGTGTCACCGAATATACCCGATTAGAAATTACAATTGTATTTTTTTTTTTAGATTGAATATAAATCAATTTATATAATAATTTTTATATGTACATATAATTGTTCTTTGAGATTCATTTCATCTTGTTCACGGTTGCAAAGAATGAAGATGGCCCTTTAACTGTGTCCTAAACCGTTTCTACTTCTCATAATGTAATATTTATTTTATATTTATATATTTTTTTTTTCATTTATTTTTAATATTTATAAAATGTGGTGGCTCAAAAAACGGAGAATGAAAACTATATAGATGACGTTACAGTTGAACTCATTTTGTTTTGTTTATTATTGCCAAGAGTTGAACTTTGTCGATGTTTTTTTTATGTTATTGGCTTCAATGTAAACAACTTGTCTTTTAGTATAAATACCACACAATTGTTCTCTGGAAATCACAATTTGACGATCTCATTTAAACAACTATTCGTTGCAAAAGAACACCTAGATTACAAAATGTTTAAATTAGTTGTTTTAGCTTTGGTCGCTATCATGGCTGCAATTTTAGTACAGACAGCAACGGGTAAGTCTTATATCTTCCTTTTATATTTCAAAAAAAAATCTTTCCGATTTAAATTGATTGATTGCTCGCCAGAGTAGAGTATTTTTCGGCTGTGGTATTCAAAGATATAGAAAATTAAATGACAATTGGACGCATTCATTAACCAACGGCCAAGTATATGTAGATTTGTAGATGGCATATGCCAGGCATGTATCTATAATCCTCCTAGAAGGCCCCTGGAAGTAAACGTGCACTCTCGCATTTAAATTTCGAATTTCTACAAAACAACAAAATAAAAAAGATAACTATTCTCTTAAATCCAACAAAATATATAAATATTCTTTTTAGGATGTCTGGCAGTACAAGGATGTGGTGGGGCCTCAAGGGGTGTCTGTAACCAGCCCAACCCACTCGTGGCCGGTACATGTAACTGCTTCCAGGGTTATATTGCCAGCCCAGATCCATCTCTCTGTTCTGGTAAGTGACAATTGTTTATATTGTTTTAGGTTTGGTGGACTTTCAATTATAATTTTTGGGGCCACACTTTCCCGAAACTATATTTTCCATAATCACGCATTTTGTCAGTTTGAAGTTTGAATTCACATAGTCGAGTGCATCCATCTTTTTTTACACGGGTGTATAATTTAGTAGAATGGCTATTGTATCTTTTTATATTTAAAACGCTGGACTGGTAACACTCCTTTTGGCAACGATGGTATACTCACTAGCCCCCAGCTTCTGAAATACAGGACCAATCTGACAGTAATTAATATGCCATACATTATGCATGGTATGCTTACCTTTCTAGAATAAGCGATACCGTTTCTTATTTGAGAAGTTCACGTGGCTAACAAGTAATGTTTTTTTATTGCACTTTTGTATTTATACCACTGATTTAGTGACTCTAATGCTGGAGTTTGGCCCCGAGAATTCGTCTACCCAGTTGCGCCCGTTTAAAGCATTGTGCAAGGTATTTATAGGTGGTGCCGAGGCAGGGTATGCTTACTATTTGTAGAACACTTGACGACTTGTATGGCCATCTCGGTATCGTATGTTGCCGTACTTGGTTTTATTTTATTTGAAGTTTTAGAACATCATGCTTCCCTATACATTTATTGAGTGTATTATGTTATTTTATGTTATTTTATGTTATTATGTTATTTTAGATATAAATGAATGTCTGTACAACCCATGTAGAGGCCGTTATTGTGTTAACACCATTGGTAGTTATTATTGTCATGGTAAGAATACAACATTAATTGATTTTATTAACTGTTAGAAATAGAGTCCTTAGCAGCTTCTGCTTTAAAAGCTAAATCGTTTTGATTTAGTACTGTATTGAGTTGATCTCATATGTTGATTTATAAGTGATGAGACAATAAGTTCTATCCGATGAAAGGCATATCGTTATTCCATGCACAAAGCCAGCCAACAGACAAATCTAATAAAATTGACTATTTTAGCTTTGTTAAAATCAGATCTAGTCACGAGCAGCAACTATCACAATAAATACATATGTTCCAACATGGTTGGAATCCCGAGAAACGGGATTGTTGGAGTACAAACCCACCTGGTTACTGCGTATCCCCATGTTTCCCCGATGCACGCCTTACACGTTCAGAATCCGACAATTTTAATCACGATATTTTTCCATCTAAATTGATTGTTATTTAACTTATCTACTTTATTCATTTCAGGATATATCAACAATAATAACAATTTATTGACCTTGTACGCATACTCGGCTTTATGGGACTACCTTGATTAAACTGCAAGTCGTAGTCAAAGCCTCATCTCGTTATCATCGATACAGCATCACCTGGCATCCAACTCATCCGAATATAGTCACATTTGTTCCTTATTATTCCAATGTTTTGTCTGTGATTAAAATCATGTCATTCTCAAAACATTTTAAATTTGTTTTTATTTTTATTTAAGGAATAGATAAATTACCGACCTGGAGACGTCATTTCTTAAAAAAAATTAAAGCTATTTCCTCATTCTACCATTTAATTTATCATTTGGAAGCGTTTTACTAAAGAAAACATGTTCTGTAATGTCCTTAGAACTTCTCGGTGGCGCCATGTTAAATGTATGAACTGGTCAAGCCGTTTGTCAACTTGTTAAATTTGTCTCTCAAGACAGGTTATTTTCTAAAAATAGAATGATTTTTAAAATCTACGCACGTTGTAGGTTGATGTCTTCTTTATCTTACACTGGTTAGACCTCTCTGGTTTGTAACCATCAAATTGTAGGCAGGGCGGATTGGGGCCGGGAACCGGCCCGGGCTCCCGTGTCGGAGGGGCCCCTTTTACTGACCGTGGAACCCGGATGGGCAAGGGGGCGAGGGCTCTTCCCCTGGAAATTTTTGAAAAATGACCTCTAAATTTTGACCATTTGATTAACCAGTTAGGAATATTGAATAAGAAGGAATATTTTCATTGAAAATGTCCCATTTTTGTTGCCGGGAGCGCTAGTTGATTCAATCTGATTAAAACACAGATTCAATTTCGTTTCGTTTTTTATAGTTCAAAATTTCATTTTTTTCTTGTCTTTACTACTCTTGGATCTGGAAGACTAGTTATTTAATTGGTGTTCTGACTTAAATGAGGGGTCAGCCAATCAAATGGTCTGTCGAATCGACCGTTTGACCTTTTCATGCGTGGAACTGTGGGTAGATATTACCAGCCAACGACGTCTATACTATAAACACCAGCGGATAGAAATCATAACAAAACAAAAGTAGATTTTGAAAAGCATGGCGGTCGCTAATTGGTTAATCGAATGACTGACGTTATCGGGTCAAATGGCCCGTGCTTGATACCTGACGTCATAGAACGTGAGCTTCCACTATAACTAGTTAGATCTACATGAGTGTAGGCCATCGAAAGTATAAAAAACGAAACGAAATATAGATCTATATTTTATTAGATTGTAGTTGATTCATCCTGTGATGGCTTGATGGCGTGGCGGCCAGTTAAAGCCACCGGCCACATACAACATGATCATCATCGCTCCATGGCCGGTCCAATATCCCCTCACACATATAATGTTCAGCAGAAATTCTTTTTTTTTTCAGACGAATAGGACAAAATTATTTTTTTCATTTTTTTGTCCGACCGGCCCAGCCCAATCCGCCCCTGTTTTGTCTTCACTGAAAATTTTGCACATCTGTTTAAGACAAAGTCAGTAAAGTCAGGGTTGGGTTGTAATGATTTTGTGCCACACTATCAACACAGAAAACCAAATCTAACTAAAATTGGTAAACCAGCTGACTTCTTCTTCCCCTTCAAAATAAAAATTGCTTGTCCCATCGAAACAACATATCAGTTCAAACCAAATATTGACATAAACCAAATAGGTGTATCTGTTATTATATAAGCTCAGTTACTGAATATTCAATCTTAAATTTGTGTCTAATTACTGATGTTTGGCTAGTCACATCTCATCTGTAACTCTCTATTAGTAAGTACAGGAGGACCGTACTACATGCAAAACACAAATCCACAAGACAAACCTGCGGACAAGACAGAAAACAGACATTACAAAAAAAAAGCAAATATCAAATCAAGTGAATGGACCCGGGGGCCAGCCGCAAGCCCCCACCGCTGAGCCGCTAAGTCGGGCCAGGACAGTAAGACATTAAACCCAATTTCATTCACTTCTGAATCAATCGAACTATTGAAGATATGCATATTATTGAGATTGCTATATATGGTGGAAGATTTTCTATGTGCGGGGGTATTTCTTCCCCGAATTCCACCTGTAAAGGGGTTCGTTTATGTTCACGTCAATGTGTACACTACTGGCAATTGTGTTTTTGTACCATCTACACAACTAGACACCGTTCTTTGTCACACACACACCCCCATCCCCCTTCTGCTCTTTTGACATTACGACATTTTTAATGTCGTTTTGTCGGGTTAATATGTCGTTAATATGGCGAGATCGACCGAATATAAATGTCAAAAAGACGGGTTTTTTTTTGGGGGGGGGGGTGTAGTACAAGTAAACAAAATTTCAAATAAAAATGAAACTGATTGTAATTAGATTATAAACGGACCAAATGAATAGTCAACAAAATTGCGTTGATATTGTTATATCCTACGATCTATTGATATTTTGTATAATGTTACCAATGAGGCACCAAATATATTGTTCAGTATAATTCATAGTTTTTATACGTAGACGTAAAAAAGCAAAAAAAAGTCACCCAATTTATAAGCCACCATTCCACTTTGTGTTTTATGCCGTTTTTTCGCCACTTTTATGAAAAAACTTGTTTTATCGTACTATTATTTGAAAATCATGTGAAACTACATGTAGTTTAATGAATGACCAGTCGTGACATTAAAGGGTCATGTTCAATTTCATTTACCTTAATGCTGTTTTCATTTTGTATATACTGAATTACATATGACACAAATTTTCACACTGACAGCTGCCCATTGCAAATTTTTTTTTCTTTTCAAGATACCCGTGGAACAAATGGAACTCTCAATGTCCAGCTGGACGTCGATGGAGACTTAAAAAGGTAAAGGAATTGAGTTTAACGTCGTCAACACAACACTTGTACTTATTTTATTATGGTGAAATTTCAAAAATCTGTGAGCACTGGTTGATTTGGGGATTTGGTATAAGAAGGTCTATGTCGTGCCTGCGATCCGAAGTTTTTTCCGGGTTCTTCTATTACACCTATATTAAAGTAATGATATAATATGTCTGTGTCGAGTGGCTCTCACGTTTGCACGTTGTATACCGATTTACGTAAGGAAGGTTTGAAAGCTAAACACCCAATGGGCTGTGGATCTTTAAAATAAGATTAATGAAATCACGAACAGCAATGATAGGGTGGATAAACTTGAATTTCAACTTTTCTGTCGTCGCTTAATATAAACGAGTTATTAAAAGCAAGTTTCTTTAATTTCATAGCTTATTTTCGTTTTGGACCGTGCACAAGACGGTCATACCCTAAGGTATGTTAGAATAATGTATTTTTATATCTGTGTCTTCATTAATTAGCTAAATATTTCTTAATACGCATTTAATCGGATACAGATTTGGATATGCAACAATTTAAGAATATTTTCAGTGACTTAATAATAAGGAAAATTTAACACTGTTTATATACAACTTCAACTGGATGATTCGTTCTGAATGTATATTTTTTCAAATATTCAAATTGTTTATGGGTCTTTAAAGAACAGCCTTGCATATGGGCATACGAGATATTATTCATAAAATAATTTCAAAACTAGTTTTCAAACTTTTGAAAGCTGTTAACATGTACCTATAGGGTATTTATAACACACTTAGTCTTTTGTCTCATTAATAATTATTGGTACATTGTATTGGTACATTTCTTACAGAGAATTATGTATTTAGTTTATAATGGTTGTATTGATACAGTTACTGCCACAGCAGTAGATTTGATTTTAAATTTATGCGGTGTAACGTTAGACATGTGCTTATTTTAACGCTAGACGTATTATGTTTCGACCTTTTAACGCTAGACGTATGCTTCTTTTAACGTTAGACGTGTGCTGATTTTAACGTTAGGTGTGTGCTTAAGGAAGATGTTGATATTAGCGTTAATAGAAATGGAAATGAAATGGGGTTTAATGTCCTGATGCAACGTGTGAGCGGGACATCAATTTTTCTACCAATCTGAACGACTAGACATCGTTTTCTTTTCGTTAAACTATATAATAATCAAATCCATTTTACAGATATGAAAATCAAGATGGAAATCAAGATGTTTGTTGTGATATTCATTTTACAAGGATTATTTGTAAAAACGACTCAGTCAGCTCGTAAGTAAAAAGTACATTTGAAATTTTTAGATCATATTTAAATGGAATACATTTTAAAATATGACTAATTGCTTCTGAAGGCGGAATGCAAATCAGAACTATTAAATACTGTCCATCTTCTGTTTATCTTTATAATAAAGGATAATGGTAAACCAGAACGGCCAAAATTCAATTTGGTCATACTGGGAGTAGTTCTGTACACACATTGCATTGAGTTAATAATAAATAACAAACTTTGACTATACATGTGGGCTGTTTTGGTTTGCGGTCGCTGCAGCTATAACTCGTGTAAAAAGGTGAGCGACACTTAAAAGTTTCGTTAAATTCTTATGGTGGGTCTCTCTAATTCGATTCAAACTGGTGAGAATTTTGCGTTGGTGTTGTCTTTCCTAGTTAAATAGCTAATTTTAGAAAGGCGGCTAGGATCTGTCTGAAAACGGCACGGTTTATGTTTCATGAGACTAACCTATACTGATTTGTGTCTGTGATCGGTGGGAGCGGGCGGTTGAGAAGACAAGGGCGTTTTCGCATATTACTCTTCAAATGATCGTACGCTACAAATTTGTACACGTGACATTATTTCTTGCCAGTCATTAGTAACTTTTAGATGATGTCTCACAGAAGACACACACACGAAATCTACAGCTAAGATAAACCAGTTTTACGTTCTTAAGGATAATTGATACTAGCTGGAGGCTAAAAATCTTAATTAGCATTAAAAAAAGAATTACACAGAAATAGAAATGTGACTTTCTTTACACCAATAATAAGAATTTTTCTTTATTGATTGTACTTTTATTTAGAATGCACACGTGAGAATTTGATTTTAACAACAAAAAAATACCAGCTAGGAGCAGAACATAAAATTATAGTTTTTGTTGAGTGGACTTTAAAACCGCTGCCAGACTGTCTCCCATTTACATTTTTGTTTTACATATTTCAGTTTGTCCAAAATTAATCAAGAACCCTGTGAACCCAGGTACTTATTATGAAACAGTGGATAATAAACCCGTATTAAGAACATGTGCTCCTGGTACAACATTTAATAAAACACTGTGTAAATGTGATCGTAAGTATATTTCAAAATTCTAAGTCATTCCGTACTATTTACAATGCTAGATGGGTATTAAAGTCGCTAAATCGCTAATATTTGCAACCTACAAATCGAAATTAGTACCGAATCGAGATTAGTGCCGAAATATACAGGGTATTATGTGAAGGCATTGATAAGATGTACGTAGTAAAAGCGAGATTAAAGCTTCTATTGAAGACGTTCTCCTCTTTGCAAAACAAGCGTAACAACTTAATGCTAAACTGTCCCAGTGTTATTTATTCTTTAATATGTATTATTATACCTCAGTCATCAACTTATTGGGTGCGTATTTCTCTGTAAAAGTCATACACTAAAAGTCATATACTCTCTCAAACAGGCCGATTATTATGAGTTCTGCGCTGTATGATTGATTGTGTTGGTGGTTCTGCGATCTGTCATCATCGCGAATTTATTTAGTTCATCTTAATCCTTCAGTTGTTATTTGGATTATTTCTGAAATCTCCTCACAGTTTGTTCTGTATCATCCATAATAATTTCTTTTTCATTCATGCTATGCATCGATCGCGTTTCTTAAGTTGAATTCTAAAAGCATGCCAATTAAAGATACAGTATATAAAAGAGTTAATAGTTCTTCCTAAAAAGAAACTAGATATTGAAAAGGGAAAATGTTGAAAATGTCAGTGTAGTCCCGATTGTCATTGCTACCACTGTCACAGTAAACAAGGTCTCGATAATATATGTTCAGATTGAATTATCAACAGAAAATCGTATTTAAGTCTGTTGAAATCAAACCCCTACGATGGACTACAGAGTTGATCATGGGTTTGACATTTGAACAAATGTCTAATTATAAAGATTTATGTTGTAACATTTGAGGCCAGATGAAAGATCTGCAATAGGTAGATTTAGATCTTACATAACGCATCTTAGTGTAGTTGTTTAAGGGACTCTTCGTGGAAAAGAAAATCTCATATAGTCCGATCTGAATCTCCATGATACATTTTTGCAGATATATAAAGTTCCTGTTCCCATTTTATATGAATACATTTGTCCAAATTCCGCTTCCTCAATTGCTGTAACCACCATACAATTAGCAAGGTATTACGCCACCTTTACGCTAACAATATTTTGAGTGGAAACTTTCAAACCAAAATGGTACTCCACCCGAAGACTAGAGATATAAATTGAGTAAAATAAATTATGTAAATAAATATTTTTTAGATACACCTGTGGTGACAAGTGTAATGAATACTTTGTTTTCTGCTGGAGGTAAGGTCGGGTCAGCTGGGTCGAATAGTAAACAGTTCCGAAACGTGCATCAAGAAAGTGCCTACCAATTCTTCAACCAAGGGAACAAAGTAACATCTGGTAGCAATTCGGGTTCAGGGATCGGTGGAATCCAAAAAGTGTCCACAATGATGTCCTCGGGCAAACCATCTCTCGCAGCAGGCAGCAGTACTTCCGCATCTGGAGGCACCCGGCAATTTAAGATTACTTTACCATTTAACCCACTGCTCTTGAAATGGTCAAAGACAGGAAACACTGGTATGTGGAATGGAATGGGAAGCGGTGCTTGGGGAGGCGGAAGCAAAGGTAGCAGTTCTGGTTCATGGGGAGTTGGTGGGATGAATTCCGGGATGCAGGGAAGCGGGGGACTTAACTCTGGAATGTGGGGAGTAAATTCTGGACAGTGGGGAAGCACAGATATGACAGGTAGTGGTATTGGGTCAGGGGTGTGGGGAAGCGGTAGCCTTAATTCTGGTGGAGTGAATTCTGGTATGACAGGGAGCAGTACTGGGTCAGGAATGTGGGGAAGTAGTCAAAGTAGCAGCGGCAGTAGCAGCAGTAACAACGGTTGGACTTCTACTGCTCCATGGGTAAAGGATCTCCTATTCATGGGAGGTAATCTACGCCCACACGGGCAATATACGTCATATCCTATTGGTGGTATATCTAATATCAAAGTAAATGTTGGAGGTTTGACAAGTTCTCAATTGGGATCATCATCAAATGGGGGTGCCGTTTTCCCATTCCCTGGTTTTCCCGGAATACAGTCGGGTAATTTCAAAATTAATGGGTCGTCAAACTATCAGTTCAAGCGAGAAATAGTGAGATTTGATAATGGAAAACCTGTTTACAGATACTTGATTAGAACTGGCTACAATGGTCAACCATTTCCCTTATTTATGGGAAAGCCTGTTGGTCCATTCCCCGGAATTTCAACACAACAGATACCGATGCCTTATAATGGAGGCGCCTTGTTTCACCCGTCCCTTATGTTTGGTGGTTTCGGATCTTCAGGAACTGTTGGAGGTAGCAGTGGTTCGGTTACAAGCGGAGGGTCATTAGGGGTCAGAGGTACCAGTGGAACATGGGGGGCACGTGGTGGAGCTGGGACAAATTGGGACAGTAGAGCAGTATCCAGTGGGAGTAGCCAAAGTGATAGTGGAACATGGGGAACGTCTAATGGAGTAACTAAAAATTTGGGAAGTGGTATTGTAACTAGCGGGGGATCTTTAGGGGGCAGTGGAACTGTTGGGGGCAGTAAAGGTACAAGTTGGGGCAGTGGGGCAGTATCCAGTGGGGGTAGCCATAGTGCAAATTTAGGCACTGGGACAGTTGCCAGTAGAACTTTGGGAACTTCTAATGGCGCTGGAACATCCCAAGACAATGTCTTAACTGGTACTACATTAACGCAAGGTGGAGGTGGGATTCACGGTACAGCCAATACCCATGTCACCCATCAAAACACAATCGGAACTCAAAAAAGTAAAGGGTATTGGAGTTGGGTAGCAAATGCCAATAATCCCAGTAAAGGTAAATACGTCTGGGTCTCTGCAACTAGTTCAGGAACACCAACAGGTTCAGCTAATAGTATACATGGTGCACAATCTGGCAACGGACGGTTGCAATGGGTTACAGACGCAACGGGTACAGGCAAGGGACAATATGTTTGGACAACATCAAGCAGTGGCGTACCTTTGAATAGCGTGTCATCTAATGGACTAGGATACTATACCTGGGTTCCAGACGCAGCTGGGTCTGGATCTTACAAATGGGTGTCAAGTGCTTCTGGTGCCGGAAATATGGGAGGTTCAGCAACTGTGAATGCGGAATTAGGGTCTGGCGTTAGTATCGGTACTTCTTCCGGTGGGGGATTAGGATTGGCTCCTGGCAATGCTCTCTATAACGGTGCCGCTTTTGGTGGTGGTGCTGGAAATATGGGAGGTTCAGCAACTGTGAATGCGGAATTAGGATCTGGCGTTAGTATCGGTACTTCTCCCGGTGGGGGATTAGGATTGGCTCCTGGCAATGCTCTCTATAACGGTGCCGCTTTTGGTGGTGGTGCCGGTTCATTGGCATCCCATGTAGGAATTGGAGCCAGTGGGCATGGAATCGGACAATGGGGTGCTGGGGCCGGTGGGGTTGCTGGTGGTCATGGAAGTGGGTACTTGGGCGCTGGACCCGGTGTAGCCGGTGGTTCGTGGATCGGATCATATGGAAGCAATGAACAATTTTACGGAGACATGGACCCTTTCATGTATTTAATGGCAACTGGGGCAGGAGGGGGTAGTTCGTCGTGGGAAAATGATTCAGCTGAGATGGAATCCTAAAATTGAACTACATGTAGATAATTATATTTGTTGTTTGCTTTAAGAAATCCTAAAGGAAAGTCTAAGATTATAAATTTTTATGTTCAGTTCTCAAATTCTAAAGTGATATGTGTTCTGTGTCCAAATATGGATATTTCCATCTACCTTAAATTATTGTCTAACCTGAAATGTCATAATTATAATAATTTATTGAAATGTATTCTCATTGTATTTTCACTTTTATATAAAGCTATTCGCTTGAGAATTTTATCATTGCGTTTTCTTCTCTCATGGCAGTTGTGTGATTAGGAAACGCAACCGGAATAACCTGAGTTCGGAAAGAACTTTTTGTATTTTCCAAACCTGGTTTTCACTTGTACAAATTGGTAATGTAGATTAAAGTCCCCGTCTCCGTTGGATTTCAAAAAGAACAGCTGGATAAGACACGGTCCTGGCAGCAAAGGAAGTAAAATATTATATTAATCTAAAAGTGGCCTATGTTAATCCCCATTATTCTCCTTATCTTGCAATATTTGATTAATGCCTAGTTACGTTTTTGCTAGAAGTTCGTCGCGATCTAAAGGTTGGAGCCACAAAAGTCAGTCATTTATGAAATGAGCACTTGTAGAAATAAATCGTGATGTCTTAAACCGTGAAGTGTCTAAATTTGATCGGGAAAACCAGTTTAGATCTGTGCTGTCGGTATTGTGGGGGAGGTAACGTAATTACTGGTCTGGAACTTAGTCAGGGAAGGAAGTCCAAACTGGGAAATAGTGTACAATGTGTGTATATATCAGATGAAATACAAATATCATGTCTGGCGGAATCGGTGTGTAGACTGGGAGATCTTCATTAGTTTCAAAATGGTATTTTGGCTCGGTTGTGACACCACGGTGTCGTGAAATAGATGAATTATGGATTACTTCCACTTTGTGATACGGTCCGTGATACTGGGGTGGGGATCACGGTGGCTAAGTCGGTAAAACGCTGGTTCGCTAACCTGGGGGTCGGGTGTCAATCCCGGCATTGGCTGAGAAAGTTCATCTACACATTGGCATGCACGTAAAAGATGCCTTGGCTGTACGAATTCGACATAAGAGTAGGCCGAAGCGCCGCTGCCCGGGCAATATTTCTCTCATAGCACACTGTATGACGTATGCCCGTCTTCATAAGCCCAGTTTAGGAGCAGAACAGTAGGACGTTAAATCCCATTTCAGTTATTTCATTGATACTAGGGTGACACTATCGTCTAGGACTTCCTTGACTTCACGCTGTGCATAATTAAGTCTGGAACACTCTTACTATAAGTATTTTTTAATATAAATTCTCTTTCCCCAGCTTATGTTTAATAGATTACGATTAACATTATTCTCCTTACTTACCCGGGTGGCCTAATCCACTTGGTGGCTAAATGATGTCCGAATAATGTTTGTTTCCCAGCCTCTCATTCAAAAGGGCTATGGGTATGATGTTCCCTTCTCCGAACGCTCTATGATATCCAAAGAAACTTAAACCCCGCACGTTTGTTATAAAGAGGTTAGGTGCATGTATTGAGCCCGGGGAAATTGATCAGGTACTTCCTTTATCAGATTGGTCAGATGCACAAACGCTACCCTGGGTTTAAACCCATTGTACTAATATGGTCACATTGGGGGGGGGGCAGTTGCGTGCCTAATGGAATTACCATATTTTGATTATCGGACTATGATGGCATTGTCCGATTTTAAATTACCAGACATATCCTTGTTAACCCAGTTCTCGTTGTCACTGGTACTAGCTAACACTTTCAATGCATTAACCAGAACATCTTTTTATAGGAAAGTCAGATATAGTATTATACAGTACGCTGACTACGAAACACTGCTGCTTAAAAATTAGTACCGTTTTGGACCATTCAATTATAGAGTTATACCACTGTAAACGTATACTGATTAAATGGGGAGGAATTCGGGAAACCTGAGGTGGATTGTAAGGGAAGTGTAAAATGACCTTAGTCTCTGCATAACAACCACTGTATTCGTTCCAGAGTGCAAAATATCCACGCTGTTTAATCTTTCGTATTGGTGGTGCATGTCATGGCACCGGCTATGGCGTAATATGCGAGGTTTACACAATTGTTCATGTGAGAAAATTTCGTCGACAAAAATCAGTATTTTGAATCGATATATGTTGAAGTTTGTTTTACCGATCATTAAACAAAGGCACTTCACCAACTTCTACCCATATTGAATCAACTTTCTGATATGTTATACTTTTGCGACTATTTGGCAAAAGGAACTACTTCTCTAAATTACGTGGTAATAATGATACCTGGGGAAAACCACCAATTCAACCGAACACACAAATGTCATGGTGTCAACTGTTTACAATGTCCGATCGATTTGTTGTCTTTTAAGTCAACCGACATGATCAGTGGCATACAAAAGTCTTGGGTCAGTGCCTGGTCTGGTGTGTGCCCCTTTTCCCCCGACCCATCTGCATTCCACTCTCCCGTCTTATATTAGACTCAGATATCCCTACATCTTATATGTAATTAATAGGTCACAATGCAGAACTTACGTATATACAAAAAACAATTCTTTGGTTAACTCCCTTTATTTAATCGCAACAATCACTACTGACAAATATAGTTACATATAAGTTGTGGAAAATGACTGGATAATCAGTCAAGTTTACATGCCAGTCATATGTATAATTTTGACCATTTGATTTAACAGTTGGAAATACTGAATAAATAGGAATATTTGCATTGAAAAATGTTCCATTTTTGTTGATTCCTCTTGTGATGGAAGGCCACGAGACACATTGGTACAGAGTGACGATTCTGATTTCTGGCCCAACTCGGCCTAAAAATGGTTCCACTACTGATGTCTTCCGTCTTATTCCAGCCGCAGTGGCTTTTCCTTCAGAGTTCCTTTGCGCAAGTTTTTTAGTCAAATGACTACAAAAAGTTTACTGGCCTATAGCTCCCTTACTTTACACATAAACTAACCCAAAACTGGACTGCACAAAGTTTAACATATAATAAATCAATTCCCATTGAAATAAAGGTGAATGATTTGACGAAACCCAACTGCTACGCGAAATTTCAACTGATCGGTGTCATGGCGGCAAGTTGCGTAATATGTCATTAGGCCTACATCGCTATGCAAAGAAAAACTGTTCGGTAACTATTTTAATGGTCCAGTCCTCACTATTTGTGATAGAATTACTTATTCCAATACACACTGTAATGGTATGTGTTGACAGTTGTGCGTTTGAAACTATTTAAACTTGGGTAATGGTTCTCAGACGGTCAGGCAGTATCAATTGTAACCTTAACACGGTACATGTATGTTGGCTGAATTGTAGTTTTTATACACCCACGTTGAAAAGGGGTCGTATATAGTCGTCACCCCTTCTGTCCATGTCCACAATGGTGGACACTCGAGGGAATAAAGTTATTATCCGACTGACTTGAAATTTATACACAGCGGAGAAGGACATGGGACGAAGAAGCTGTTTGATTTTCCAATAATTACTGGCAGAGTTATGGTAGAGTTTAAAGTCATGAAGCTAAGAGCCCATTGATTTTCCCATTTATACACAACGGTGAAGGCCATGGGTCGAAGAACCCGTTTTTTCCCAATAATTACTGCCCGAGTTATGGCAGAGTTTAAAGTCATGAAGCGACGAGCCCTATTAATGTTAACTAATTTGCGAAAATTCCTGTCAGTGTTATGCCTCGTGATCAATTTGAAAACTGTTGTGGACATTCCGGATGTCTTTAAATTTATACAAACCTGTGATTTTCAATAATTTCCCAAAACTCGCCCAGTGAGATGATATTACATGTGTTGTATAATATAAGTCATTGGGTACTCGCAAATAGAGTCTAATGCTTTCTGGTAAATACTGAATGAGATGCTACTCTTAAAAAGGATAATAATGTCTTTAAAGGGTGATAATGGTGTCAGTCACTTTCCAAATATGATTTTAACGCAGAGATTATTGCTGCGATAGATGCGTTATGAAACTTTCAAGAAAGGAAATTGACGAACACAAAAGGAAAACACGAGTTATCCTTCTATATAACTAATTCGAGTGACAAGAGATAGCAGATACATGGGCGAATTTCTGCTCACTAATTAATTTCCTTCCATGACCAAAAGTTGTTATATGAGACTTTGGGAGGATATCTAACAATTCAAAGAAAATAATTGACTGTCACTGGCTAAGACATAACAAGAAAAATAGAAAACGTCCGTGCATTACCATGTTTTTATTAAGTATAGAATGAATAAAACCAAGGGAATGGACTATTTCTATTTAACTGTGTTTCTTTGACTGAAAACCTGTTATTTGTAGTGTGTGCATCCTCCTTTTGATTCACGTTTTATAGAATTTTATTTGTTTTACTGTAAGTAAATGGCAATTTACGTTACATAAAAATCTTTTAGGTTATGTTTATACTATGGCGTATAGTGACTCGTTGAGTATGGATGTTCTTGGTTCAATCCTAGCGTTGGTTGAGAAAGTTCCCTGGATTTTCTAACGTGTTTTTTTTTTTACCTTGTCAGTGTCCTAGGACTAGGACGGAGAGTCTCGGAAAGAACGCCTAATTGTTAGGGTGACACGAAAAAACCATTTGGTCGGTTATATGTGCTATTGACAATCCATCGCCGATAAACCATCGGAGTTGATTAAGTCTATTTGCCAGTGGCTTAGATGGGGAGTGTCACAAGAATGTCTAGTTATTAGGATGGTACGAAAAACCATTTGGTCGGTTATATGCGCTAATGATCGACAATCGGAGGTGATAGAGTCTATTTGCAGAAGCACCCCTCTATAAAAAAAAACCCCAACAAATTGAACCTTGCAAGAATAAGACAGAAAAAATAGTTACATTTGTTAATTTGTATATTAATAACAACTTGTAATATATTGAGATTGTATAAAATTAATTATTTCAGTCTCAGTCTGATATACAATTATTATAATATAATATTTAGTTTAAATCGATTTTTTAAATTTGATTAACAAATATTCAATTGGAATTCTAAAAAACATTTTAAAAATTGTTATACCCAATACATTCCATAATAATCTGGGTAGATGTAAGACTCGGTTACTTTAATAGATCAATAATTAACATATCGATTAATCAATCAAACCTTAAAAAAAATCACCACCACTTAAGAGAAGCATAAATAATGGGTTGTTAAAGAAACTATTTTGGTTTGCAGTATTTCTAAATGGCGCACGGGCGCCTAATTGTCCCATTTGCAGTTGTCTCAAAATACCGAATTGGGGTTCAACAAAAGCTGCTGGTTGTTGTTGTTGTTGGGGAGGGGGGGCCACTGGTGGATCGTATTGTTGTGCAGGTACATCATATTGTTGGGGTGGTGGATTGTATTGTGGTGGTTGTTGTGGTTGTTGTGGTGGCTGTTGCGGCTGTTGTGATGGCTGTTGTGGATCAAATACCATCTGTTGATATGTTGCCGGCGGTGGCGCCTGGGAGCACGCTGAAATGAAAAGAATAAAATGTTATATGAAATGACATGGTTCTTTGAAAATCACTTTAAAGATCCATCAGAGCTTTGGAAGTCTCGTCGGTTAGGTTTTTGATTCTACAATTTAATTTTTAAATGGGCTGTATGTATAATTTAGGACAAATCTGTTAGGCCACAACAGTTCTATAAACGTTTTAACTTTCTGGTTAAAGGGACAATAACACTCTTGCTGGCTTGGTAGCTCCAGAAAATAAATAATAGCCCTATTCTTAGTACTAGATGTTTAAGTGTCCTACCTGTTGTGTAAATTATCCATTACATCCTATTTTACTTGTCCAGAGGGTTCGAAAATATTTTAAAATCAAAGTCACATTTGAAAAGTTTTACGTTAGACTTTTCAAATCATTTAGTTGAAATTTTCCAATTTTTTTAAATTAGGTGTGTCAATATGAGATTTGTATCATCAATTAAATGGAATATTGTAAAATAATACAATTTGTTGACCAGAATAAAGATTGGGACATATTATTCAGTTACAACAAAAGTGGTATTGAGCCTTTAAGGGAAACTCGTGAAACAAGACAGTGCTGGGTATTATGTAACGATTAAAATTATTGTGAATATAATAGTATTCAAAATTAATTTGGGGAGCTGGATGACGTGGTTTCGATTCCCCGGTTGTAAGGGACAAGGAACAGTTACAGTTACGTCTGACAAACCTCGTGGGTTTTCTCCGGGTCCCTTGGTTTTCCCCCACTGCCAAAGACCCCTACGCGCAAGCGAATTACTGAAATAAATTTGAACCATGTGTTGGTCCCAAAATAACCTAGTTTGTGTCGAGTTGACGTTAAACCCCGTTTCTCTCAAAATTAATTACAGGTGTGGTGAGATTGATATAGTTCTTTAATATGGGATTTACTATCCGGCCACTATTCAAAATTATATTGTTTTATTAAAAGTATCTATATCCCAATCCAAGCACAACACGCAATGCAGTAACAGAATATCCGAATTTTAACGATTTCGCTTCTAGTCGTTTTAGTACCTATATCGGGTAAATGGGCAATAGTAACAACAGCAAAATTGACTTATGTACAATTCAGCAATGATCCACATTATTATAATGGATGTTTTCGGCATCGCCGCGTAATTTGTGGACATAATGCACAAGAAATATTTACTGCTTCTTGTATGGTTGTAAAGATAGCATTAACTTGTCTGACTTTGTGTTAGCTAGCTAATATTTCAGGACAAAAATTCACAGTCTACAACGATTTTTGTCTTTTCTTATTCCGAATGCGGAATAAAATAGCAAGCCAAATGGCCGTGTGATTTTGACCATTTGGATCAATGAATAAGTTTTGTATATTACATCTGTTTGTAGTCTACTAGCCAATGCTGTTGCTCACCCCATCCCGCGGTCTGAATAACTAAAATGCAGACTTATTTAGCCACAGTCATTATAATATAGTATAAATACCGTTATTTATTGCTAGCACGAGTTGGCTGGCTGTTAAACCGTTTTGTTGACAGTCGTAATTTCACATCGAAAACGTCGTTTGTTCCAGCAAAACTAGTTGGCTGCTGTTTTGAAGAAAAAATAAACTCAAGGAATATATTTTACGCTTACCCGGTGTGTAGAAAACACTGACAAAAAGAACAACCAACGAAAAGACGCACACTGTCTTCATCTTCTAACCTATGGGAAAAAGAATACTTTATAACATCTGATTATCATGATGTGTTGGTGAATTTCTAATTCAAATTTAACTTATAGACTGATAATATTATAAAGAGAATTTGGGATAACGGCACAACAGCACGATAATCGGAAAATGATGCACATTTTAAGTGATACAGTGCAGTGAGAAATAGGAATAATTTATATTATACAAGGGAAGTAACTCTTGTTGCTTTATTGGATGCAGACCAACAATAAAAATGAATTCTTTTCTAATACTAATAGTCTTCAGGGTGTTAATAATTTGGGGTTTAGCGGACATCAAGGTTAAGGGGTTACGGTGATATATCCAATTGACAATTACATGTTTATAGTATGCTACTTTAAGTATTTGTATCTCGAAATTACAAACTTTGGTGCAAAGACGTGACCACTTGTTGCGCCGTCTCTGAAGGGGGGGGGGGGTCACGTGGCTAAGTGGGTAAGAAGCTGGCTCGCTAGCCTGGAGGTCGAATGTTCAATCCCTGTCTTGGCCGATAAAGTTCATCCAGATTTTCCGGCGTGGTTCCCCTTGTCGGTGATGCAGGACGGAGGGCCTGATAAGGACAGCTGCCTACTTGTTCGGATGGGACGAAAACCCGAGGTCCCGTGTACCCATTGACGTGCACGTAAAAGATCTTGGCAAATGGAATTCGATATATAAGAGTAGGTCGTAGCACCGCTGTCCAGGCATATTTCCCTCATAGCACATTGTATGTCGTATGCCCATCTTCAATAGCCCAGTTTAGAAGCAAAACAGTTGTCGTTAAACCCCATTTCATTTTATTTCTGTGGTGGGGAGAGTTTAGACTAGCGAAGTTTTGGGGCAAGATGGAGCCAAGAAAAGGGCATAGACATGAACATGGCAAGTTGCCATTGGCAACGTTTGAAAACAATGGAAAAGATCAACTTCCTTCAATATGTTTATAAGATGGTCCGGATATTAAAACTGAGATTATCAGAATATTTCAAAACTTAATGTAGTATCCAAATTAATACTGCCTTACAATATCAAAATGAAACGAAACGAATTGACGTTTGATTTTCAGAGCGTGGTAACTAAAAAAATACTTCAAATAACACCAAGGAAAATTATGTATCTGTATTCGTGTGAAGCCTACCATGAACATCATTCTTTAGGTTCTCTAAATCTACTATCTTTATTTATCATGTTTTATCTTATAGTATTTGTTTTCAATTTAGTAAAAACCCGAATGCCTCTTCAACGCATTCATAATTATGAAATGGGAATTACCATTAACACAATCATTTGTTTATCCACTAATTTATTAAAGTATTAATGGAGATCCATAATCAATTGCCATTCCATATTCTGCAGAAAGATAGGTGGTTATGCACCTTGGATCATAAATTTGGAATATAAATAAAGGCATCCCGATTAAAAACGTCCTTAATTTAACGATCCTAGATATACACTCTAACACATGCGAATAAACACATGCTAATAAAAAGGATATTTTCCCAAAACCTTTAAAATACTTCTCAGCAACAAAACACTACCCGGTTTAAATGCAATTATTGTAAAGAATGTCAACAATTTTATCAAAATAAAAGTAAAATCACGATGTGGGTTGTTTATTTTTCTCTAATTTACATTATCTGTCGCTCATGAGTAATGAAATCATGAAAGCCTCGGGCGACAGAATGGTATGTTTTGGGGACACCTGCGTATAATGATAGACAAGTTCTACTTGTTTCTATATATCAAAGCTTTTAGTCATGACATGGTTATCTTTGAGAATATTAACCTTGTCATTTTCAATAAATTTAATGAACTTTAACATAGAATACTGTCTGAACCTTTTTGATAGTTTGTCGCATTAATACAAACTCGTATTAGTTCCTACTTATGGTTGGCAATAAGTCCTCAAATTGCACGTTATCCCCATGTGCCTGGATAGCCATATCTTCATACTTGTCTTGTGTTTGATCTATTTCATAAGGCCAACTTTAAGTTTTGTCAAAGGTCAAGAGATTTAAACAGGGCTAGCGCTTATCCCAACCCTAACCCTGGACCTATTCTTGACGCTTTCCATAATCCTAACACACACTTTGCCAACAATCACGTCGCTTAACTTTATTTACATCTCAGCCACCTTGACGTAATCTTGATCTAGACAATTGCATCCGTCAAACCTAAGTGGTTAAATTAAATAGTGGAATTCCCAAGTGAATTACGTAACGTCGTTAATGAAGTGTAGCGATGCTTTCAGAATATTTTGAAGCAGCAAGCTATCTGGCCCATTCTTTACATGTTGGCGGCAATTCTAGGACTGCCCCCTGTAGACGGAAACGTCTTTTAAACCCACAACCACTAACTTCAAAAATATTTATCTATAAACATAGTATTAAATCTTTTTTTAAAAAATGAAAAATGTGTATATAACTATACCTTTGAAGAGTATATGTATTCCTTTAATAAAGTGTACCTTGCTGCGAAAGTATAACTACCGAATTAACTTTTCTTTAAAAAAATACCCTTTCTTATACTTGACTAGAATCTACTTGTAAAGAATAAATAATCTGTTTAACGGTTAACTTTGACAGAACTGTTACACGAGTTCTTCTGGGTCAGTCAGTTGACATGTTGGGCTTCTAAACATCACACGATACGTAATTATACATAATATGACATCGTAAAACAGTAACCTTTTTATCATAAATAGTTAAACGATCTCCGGTCCCACTTATCTAGGTCATACTTGAATCTGTTCATTGATTTCGGGATTTTGAGTCAAACGATTGTATTCAGTGAAACAAAGTGACACTTTCGCAAAGGCCTATACATGTACATGCATCATTATTTAAGATATATTATGGGAGATCAAATCAAGAGCAGGATGTCCTCACTATCGTGGTTAAAAACTAAATAATGTAAAGGGGATTTGCCGAAAATTTCAGTCAAATTGAAACACTGTGAACCGAGAGATTATTGTTTGAATTGTCGGCCTTGCCTCGATCATCGTTATTAAAGTCGGTACGATAAATAATATAGTCTCGATTATCCATTTCATGATTAAATCATAAATGAAAGTCGGGTCGCAAATCGGATCCCATTCCAATAAATATCGCAGGCTAGCCTTGAAACTGAGAGTTGATCTTGTTCTGGGTGAGTTAATTAAGGTATAATTAATAATTTAGATAGCATTTCAGATCTAAAGAAAGACCTGCAATGGGAGATTTAGCTGTTGCATAATGTATGTTTAAGTCTGCCAATAGACTTCGAACAACTGTAATAATTGTACACTTAGTGAGGGAACCTATGTATTATCACTGTTAATTGTTTATGTTGCTTTGTTTCTTCTAGGACATGCTAAATATTCTGACGAATTTTGTAAAGCATTTGTAAAGCGCTTTGTGTAGGGTTGACATTGAGGCACGTGCCATGCATGACAAGGAGTATGGGGTCACCTGTCAAACGTCGTGGGTTTTTCTCGATTTTTTAAAATACAAATTATACATTATATTAGTTTAAATGTATCTCTCTCTCTCTCTCTCTCTCTCTCTCTCTCAAACAAATTGACGTCCGTTGAAACAAAACGGTGAAAGGTGTGTGTTTATAACACATAATGTTATAAATAATGTAATAAAAAATGTAACTCATAATAAATCACTTTCGTTTATATAAACGGCAATAACTGTACATTCTAAAAACTTTGTTAAGTTCAGCAATTTATTGGTTTTGTTATTATCTAAAAAATAAAGTGAATACCCACTAGGAACTGAAATGGTTAAAGACTGATTAAAGTCAACGATACTCCTACTTCACTTGCTTATCGCTAAGGTATAAAATGTTATTTTTGCTAACTTTGTTTTCTATAAGGACTATAAACATAAAAGACATACATCAGTGTTGCCGATTTTCTATTTTACTTTCACTTTCGACTAACCCGAAATATAAAAAAAAAATCACCTTGAATCAAAATAGGCCTAAAAACACGCCGCTAGAAATGACGTTATGTATGTGACTGCATTGGTATTAAAACCATTTGGAAGTTCTCTGTGTTTCAACCGATCATCATATAATAGATTTGATAATACTTCCGGTTTTCGAAGTTACTATAGTTCCGGTTTTGACAAAATTGGGTATTCCGGATGTCTGTGACATCCGACATGGCATATTACTCTAACGATCCCGTAAGATATCGGATTTGACACAGTCCACTGTACAAGGGTTCTTTTTCGTGAACGCCAATGTTTACACGGAACCTCGGTTTTTCGTACCACGCAAACGACTACACGTGGTTCCTCAACAGGACACAGGTCCTGCACAACCAATCCATGTTTGCAGTTCACGGAGATGGGACCGTCGGGAGAAAATTTAAATGTCGCAAACGCGTTTTTCTTCCATTTCAGCCTTTGAATACAGAAACTTCAATCTGGTCCAATATATAGCATACCCCAGGTGTTTGACTCGAACAAACAACCATTGGTTTTTTTTTTAAATCGAAATCTAACCACCCAATCAGACTGTTGCAGCCGCTTGAAAATGTCGCACATTGCCAATTTAGTACATATTCGTGGTATTCAATTAAAAGAAAAGTGAAATTCGTGTTTCGTAAGATTTGGGTCACTTTATTTTGCCAACTAGAGCAAATATTTTTATTTTTCTTTTACTTGGCCCGTCTGTCCAAAAGGTCGGATTGCTCACACGTCTATGGTTCTTCACCATGGAAGCCAAAGGAAAACAAGCTGGAAAACGCCATGAAATTTCTCGTCCACCACTGAGAGCGAGCCGTAGCGATGCCAATAGAATTAATTCACCTGAATATGACTTATGTGATGATACACCGAATATTCTGTGTCAGAGGCATAGATTTTTTTCATTTACTACACTTTATCACGCCATTTTAAATAGGTAAAGGATTTGCTATCATTTGTATATCTTAATTTCTGATTCAAGTTCCGGAAGGTGTTGGAATTGTCGGCAAGCATACAAGGCAATATCGTTTACGGGACCTGATAAATGGATAAAAAAATGCTTATGGGGGCTGCGGTTTTGGCTCCATAAAGTAGGTCGGACGGGTGACGGCAAACATATGAAATTTGAATATGCATTCTAAATCCGGTCATGGACGCAACCAACATAGTGGTGGATATTTTTCACGGGGCATGTTGGGCCGGTTCTTTCTGTGACATAATTTCATATTTGAACAGTACGCTTAAATAAGTTCCGCAGATCGCTTAACATCGTAAGTCAAAACACCAAACATATTCCATTTACAGGTCACAATAGCATTAACTTACTTTTATTTGTACATGTATATTAATTATTAAAGTAGCTAAGTCTCTAACTCAACATCATCCGAAATCTTCAACATTGACTTATTTCGACGAACATAACTGATTTAGATTGGGCGAACAATGAAAATAAACCGATTTTCTCTAGTGAGTATTACCACTGGTCGACGGAATCTAGAGTAGTGAACTTTGATTTCAATTATTAAATCCAATCCATTTCTCACCTTGGAATTATTATATCTACTGAAAGAGAATTAGTTTCAGACGAGTTATTTGCCACTGATTTAGAAATTGGAATCAGATCATTTACATACATGGACGTAACAGACTTTAGCCATTAGTTTGGTGTTTGTTTTTTTTAAGTATTTCCAGGCACCTGCGCCCCGAGCCCCCCCCCCCCCCGCCCCGCCCTGCTGCAGTGGTGCAAAACAGAGTCTTGCAAGGGACAACGTATAGTTGTTCGGATGGGAGATCCCGTGTATACATAAACGTGTACGTAAAGACCTCTTAGCAGTTGCAATTCGACATTGGCTCATTCGCGACAGAACAATTGGACGGAAAATCCTATTTTATTTCCTTTTTCATATGCCGTCAATAACACGTGTGTAGTTTACATCGGACGTAGTAATAAACTGAAATCGTGGTAATCGACGATTTTTGTGGGCGCGGTGATGATTATCACGAAATCTTGACAGCGACCTGGTTCCTACGTATTAAATGTACATTTTACGGTAGTTGGCGTGATCAAGTTGTCATTGTAACGGATTACAAAAGACGTGTGGTTGAAATGATAACAATAAACAACTAACGTCACTGACCATCTTGACTAAATATGATTGGGTGTGATATTTGTTTTATATCTAATCTGGGTTTAGTTAAAACACAATAATCATGTATACCACACACGCTAAGCTTGTCAAACGGCTATTTAAATTTACCGTAACAGGTGTCACGATTTGAAATAATATCGACCAAACATAATGACAAATCCTATCACTGGGCAAAGGGTACAACCTTTAAAATAACGTGGGGTGATATCCAAAATCGAAACGAAGTATTAATGACACAATATATGTAAATGTTAAGCAGTCCAATCTTTCACATCCTAATAATTCTTTCGTATATATGAATTCGACTAAAAATAAAACAATCGATTTCTATGGAAAATTGGGAGCCCCCGTGAAATTCAACAAATAATTGACCATAAATCCTCAGTGATAAATATTTTGGCGGAGATCAGGATAAGTATCCGTGTTATGAAAACAAAACCATAAGAAAGGGAGGTGGTAGGTTTATTAACTTGTCATAACAGGGTACTTAAAGTAAACAATAATGTAAACTTCAAAGACGAAGATCTTCCGTTTCATTCCTGACTAATAAATTCACTTTCGCTTAAATAGTTTATATTCAGTGTAGTCGCAACACAGCAGGTGCTACTGCCATACTGGATAATCTTGACCTCCCGGCTCCATTTACCAGACATCAGGTCATATTTAAATAAGTCTCGTGATTCAACCGTTCGGCTTCGTCGGTAATGACCGGGTCTCGTGGGCAAAGATTTGAAACCGCCGCTGACATAAATGCAATCGCTAAACAACGTTGACGCCATTATTTTTCTCTCTTCTGGAAAATCTGTCCCATAGCTCCAACGATTTCTAACCGGGTCATATATCTCCATTGTAACGTTATTTGCATGTTTATCGGCGCCGCCTAGCAGATAAATCTTTTCTTGATAAGTAATAGCCGTGCCGTCAGCACGTGGCCTGAGCAATTCCGTCTGAACTAACGTCCAAGTATCACGTGGAATGGAATACATCAAAACTGTATTGAGATAAGCATTATCATCGTCGATACCCCCGAGTATATAAATGAAGTCACTAAACGTTGCCGCCGCGTGATGACTAATGCCCAAGGGCATCGGTTCCACCTGCTGCCAAACGTCCATCTCTGTGTCGTAGAACTCCACATGATCAATGACGCGACCACGTGGATAAGATGCAGCGCCACCTAACACATAAACACGCCCGTGATAACTGGAGACGGCAAAGGAACATCGTCCCTGCTGCATTGGTGAACAAGGTAGCCATGAGCGTTCTTGTTGTGCATATTTATAAACTGTCGTCAAGGCGGTGCAGTGTTCATCTAGTTTCTGCTTATCATACAGAATACCGCCTAGAAATAAAATTGTTGCATCTTTAGCCACGATTAGTTTAAAATAATCAACTTTAAACTGAGAATCGAATGTCGGCTGCTGTTCAATGCCGATGTAGTTTTTGCGCGTGTCTGGATCAAAGCACGTAAATGAGCGCGTGTTTTCATGAATAGCACCACCAGAAAATATCAACATTTTTCTGGTAAACATTCCTTTTCTGAGCGTCGAATTAATTCTTGAGCTACACGTAGACTTGTTGATCACACTAACAAGCAAATCCTGGCAGTCTGGGTGGCCATGTATCAATCTGTTAGTGGCCAAAATAGAGGTAAGAATATTCTTTTCAATAAGTGGAAGTCTTATCAATTGAAACAAAATCGGGAAATATCTTGAACGTGCTTCATAGTCAAATTCCACCCAGTGCTCCAAAACTTCAAATACACGTTCTTCCTTTTCGGTGTTCAGTTCGTCGGCAGCCACTATTTCCAGCATGAAATCGAGATCGATCAAAGAAAGCGTGTCCGTTCGAGCCACATCTTCAAAATGGTCAAAAATGAATTGTTTTGTCGTGGACTTCAGCTGCTCCAATCCATTAACATCTGCCAAACTAAAAACATCGACACAATTGTCAACGTCCACTTGTGACCCTGTGTGTTCAATACACAAATCTGTCAGACTTTCGATTTGCATCATATTTGCTGCAGTGAGTAGAGACTGGACATTCAAATTGTTTATGTTCACTTGTCCAGTGTAGATATAGTCTACTATTGTAGTCAATGTTTCGGGGCTGATTTCGTGTAACTGGATTGACCTTTTGTCACTTTCACAGACTTCCATGGTGAACATTGCCCTACAAAAAACAGATAATATGCGATATTACCTTGCTCAATAAATACCATAATAATTATGCCGGTGATAAATTTTCAACAGTATAAATACATTGTACAAAAGACTTCGGAATCGTATTTATTTTTTTGCTTTCAGTCCGCAGCCTCGGGTGGGAGGCGGGCGTATGTGAAAGCCCTATAAGTATGTAAAAGTCTATCAATAGGCTTAGCAACCTAACCCTTTCAACCAAAACATGATATGATTGTTGAAACTACTTCGCTAGTCAATGTGACTAAAAACGTTCATCCAGTTATTGGTCGGGATTGGGGGTATACAAGTGGACATTTGAACGAGACGATTAAAGGTACTTTATGTAAATTTATGTTGTATAAAGTAGCATTTTGGACATTTATTCGCATTACAATCCCATAAACACCTCCCTAGATCATAGGATGACTTAGGTATTGCATGGATTAGACCACCCATCCGCGTATAGTTCTCATCTGTAAACGTCTACAAATGAAATGCTTACAAGTGATCATTTCCTACAACACAGTTTGGTCTAATTTGTTTTACGTTACCGCCTATAGGCCTACACTACAACTGACCGACAAATAATAAATTGGTTATTTCTCAAAAGTTTGTTCTCATGATAAAGTATACATCTATCGAAGGGAGTGCCATGTTATGTTGTCAAACGAGTAAATTCAGATTGTTTAATGAGATGTTATGGACAGGTATTTTACTTACTGATTGTCCGAAATACATTGACATATATTTCTATACACGGCACCAATGATAGGTTGCCAGGGAAAGAAACATACGCCCACGGCAGCTAAGTCGTCCGGTAAGGGTTGTGACATATTTTTTCCAGTAGAAAACATTTACACTGTGTATAAATTTAAAATCGATCGGATATTAACTGTAGCCTCTAGTTATTGTCTGAAATTGTTAAAAATCAAACGACTTCGTCGTCTCGTGACCTTTAGCATTGAATTTAGATATAAACTCAATCAACTTTAGCTTCCATGGACAGACGAGTAGACGAGGGAAGGGGCGACGACAGTATACAACCACATTTCGATGTGCGCGTATAAAAACGGAATTATGCAATATAGGTGTAATTACCTAACCAAATATATACACGCGTCTTTCCAATCTTAGGAATGACTCCACCCCTTGTATATAAGAAAAGCGTATTTCTTAACCTACTAAATATTTCATACGTTGAAGAATCTACGATGAGATTTCCTATTTAAACTGAAAAAAAAACTTACTGACAGACACTCCAAGTAGAATCCAGATTTATTTAGATTCACTTCAATCAAGCACAAGCTGAATTTAGTTTGTAAGATAGGGATGGGGTGATTCCTTCGGGATATTTCGTAATGTTAATAGTGGGACTAATAACACAAAACTCTGACATGTAAAGAGTCGACAAGTTTAACTTAACGCAAAATCAAAACGCGACTTTTGATCTCAATTAAATTTTAATGTTTTGTTCACAGAGTTTATAATTAAAATTGTGACTAACCCTAACCGGTCTTTGTTTCATATATTACCTAAAATAAGGGCTACATGCCGCCAGTATATTTCTGTGACAAGGAACATGTCTATCGTCTGCTACTAAGATAACATCTGTTAATTCTTGAGATTCATATAGATCTTTTAATCCGGCTAATAACCTGTCACCGTGGGTCGTCATTATCTGAAATATATCAATATCATCAACTATTAAAAATAAAACGATTCTGATCACACCGCATCTTTTTTTGAGACCAGTAAAGGGACTTGATTCCTTGTGACTCAGTTCGAAACGATCGGGCCTGACAATCGAGTACGGGTTTTTATTGGATTGACACCTTTCGAGGAATTGACAGAATTCGATCTTGAATTGGTTCAAATGAGTACCCTGCCCCAATTATTTGATTAGTCATAGAAATGAAACCAGTTTTAACCCTTGTGCGTACACGTCGCACAAAAAACGTTGTCGGTAACAAAGAGAAATCTCAGACCCCAGACATAAAAAGGTTTTTGGAAGAATAATTTCATTCAAATACGATCAAACTACAGCTTTATATCAAGACTGAACAATAATCCATCAGGCTAGATCAAAATATTTCAGGTATTATCAGTAACGATAGGAATTATAAGATTTTTTTGAAACCATACAAATCTAAAAATATCGTAATTGTCATGTTCCATGCAGAATAATCGTTTGATGGGGTTGGTAGTGTACCTTGATTTGCTCTCAGATCTAGATTACTAGAATAACCAAAACAATATCATCAGTAAGAACGATTCCTAATACAAAGCTAGCACTGATTGCAGAACAAATTAGACACCTGTAACTAGCAAAATGTTGAAAGGGAAGGGGAGGGGGTCCACAAGACCCCTGGTGACTGACAATACTCGAAGTTTCTTGTCAAATGATGAATGTTGCCACTGCCTCACATCCATGCTATTTACAGCATTATACTCGACATTAAGTAGCTGACAATGTATAAAATTCTCGCTAGACAATTATGAACCAATTTCTCACAAACGTTAAGGATATGGTCGTGGGGTCCAAAAATACTCCTTGTATACGCACAAGGGTTAAGGTCCCACTTCTCTGCACCGCCTAGCAAAATAAAAGACGGACATTCGTCATACAGCGTAGTATGGGGGGGGGATTTTGCCTAGACAGTGGCGCCATGGCCAACCCTTATTTCCAATTCCAACAAGAATTTTTTTTTTACGTAAACAACAACGTACACGGGACCTCGGTTTTTCGAACGCCTGTGCACTACCCTTACTAGCCCCCCCCCCCCTAGAAATGGTTCCACTACTGATGTCTTCCGTCTTACATCAGACAATTTAAGGTTACAAATATAGTAACTAGGCCCCTCTTCCGTCTTACATCAGGCAATTTAAGGTTACAAGTATAGTAACTAGGCCCCTCCCCGCTTCACTGAATACGCAGAATTGAAACGCAGAAAGGGAAAACCATAGGAACTTTCTCGGCCAACACCAGGATGGAACCCCAGACTTATGTTTTAGGGAACTAGCACCGTAGCCACTGAGCTACCGAATAGAACTAGAATATGCGATTTTTAAAACGTTTCAGTCAGTATATACCTATATAATATAGAGAATATCGGCACACAGATCTTGATACGGGCATTCGGTAGATTTTTAAAATGTTTCAGTTAGTATAACCGATATATAGAGAATATCGGCACACAGATCTCATAAAGGGCATTCAGTATTTCAGACTCAATATTATGTAGGCATTCTTATTTGTTATCATTTCATTTCATTAATTATTTTTTGCAAGGGGTTAAAGGCAGGGGCGTAGCCGTGAAATATATATTGGGGGGGGGGGTCTGCAACTTCGGCGCGGGGAGGGGGGGTACCCATAAGTCTCAGTCTTCTGTAAAAATTGTTTGGCATAATTTACGGGGTTAAACTAAAATATCACACCAATACAACGTTTATCATGTTTACAGACAGCGGCACCGGTCTTCCCCGAAAGGCGAAGAAGCTGGCTTACCCCCACCTAAGAAAATTTTGGAATATTGAACGGCTGCAAACAATTTTTCCTGCTATTTTGGCCCATGAACAAAGCAATTTCAAAGTTGTCTAATATAGCCTAATTAAGGTGGCTTGCTGACTCGAATTCCAACCTTGTATGGACCCCCAAGAAAATTTTGGAATATTTGATGGCCGCAAATGCGTTTTACTGCTATTCCAGTCCTAAAATTAGTGTTTTATGAGATTTCGGGCACTTTACTTTGCCAAATTTGGGGGGGGTCCAAGTATATTCAGACCCCCCCCCCAGTAAAACAATTGGGGGGGTCCGACCCCCCCCCCCCCCCCATGTGTGACGCCCATGGTTAAAGGGGTGGGATGGAGGCTCAATACTTAACAATTAATATAACTCTACGGCAAACATAATTATAACTGAGCTCATCAACTGACTGTTAGTCGTGACGTTTCTACACGAAATGTAGTGTGCAATTAGCGGGAGTAAAGTAATACAATCATGTAATGCCTTAAGGCGGTAAATAGATTGATTAAACTTACGGTATTTAGATTTTCGAATGAATGATTTAATATCGGGTTATTATATATGACATAACCTAGTATTTGTTTGTTGTACACAAATCAAAATACTTATTTACCCCCACCCACAACACCCCGCCGCCACCCCCAGCCCCGGTTAAATAGAAAATAGTATTATAAATTAATTTATCGGTGGTAATCCTAGCCTAAATTTCACTGTAAAATTACACTGCGCAATATATTTAAGCGCATATTAAAACTTACTTGGAAATAACAGGGTATTATGTGGGTTATTACACTTCTCCAAACTAAGACTTGGCACTGTCGCTGACATTTGATACATGGTTAAACGTCGTGCCAGGAATTGTAATTAAGAAGTTTCTATTATTGTATTATTGTAATAGTGGGTTCCGTAATGGTGCCAGTTAGATCAATCGAGTCTACAGTACAGCTGGTTAATCGAGTAAATTGATCCCATACGCCCTTCAAATTTATAGTAGAAACGTTTGAAGTGGAAGGTTTATAATATTTTTCGACTTTCTGCTCCCAATAGTTTTTAAGTGGCATCGTGTAAAACGGGTGGAATTATATGTTGTAGTCAAATGGAGTTGAGTTGTCTATGTTTAAGCGATCAACCGGAAACAATATGGCGTAGTATTGAAAGTCGTTTTGGGGTTGTTTTGTTATTTTTTCGATTTTGTACAAATAAACCCACGGTAATTCTTTACTGGCAGTCGCGGGGATAAAACTCATACCTTTGGACATTAGTATTGGATGAAAAACGGTCATTTTGTTACTGTTGTGTATTTGTTCAGCGGCATTCAGCGTGCAAAGACGTTTGATAGTCACGCTATAGTATAGCTAGCATACTCATAGCTTACCAAACGCATCTATGTCGACAGCATCCAAAATTACTCTGGGAGCGGCAAGTGTATTCTGCGTTTCCATTATTAGCTATGTGTATTATAGTCAGAAATCTGAACGCGAGAGAATGAGAGAAGGTGTCACAAAAGATATGTTACGACAACAAGAAAAGCGGAAATTACAAAATACTAAATTATTAGAAGAGCAAATTGAATTGACAAAAACCCTTAAACAGATGGAAAAAGAACATAACAACTAATTGTATTATTCTATAAAGCCCCCAAAAAGTGACTTTTAACTGTGTGGTGGTTTTTTCTTGATCTTTTGTAAATATATATATATATAATTGTGTAAGCTTAAATTACAAGTTATTAGCCTATTTATAATATCGAATTGTGAAAAGTGTATACCACCAGCGATCACGTATTGCAAAGGTAACAAAAATGATTTCCTTTTCACTTCATATAAATAAGTGTGACTTCGATTAAATTGATGTCTGACGCACCACAATTTTTCTTGTATCTCAATGGTTTGGTTTACGGATATCAAAGTTTTCCATATCAGTAAACAAACTGAAACATAATTGGTTCTTCAAATTAATTGAAATTAAATTTGAAACAAGTAGCCATTCATGTAAAAGCAAGCACTTATTCCAATGGGTACCCAGTTAGCAGAAATCACAGACTGATTTAACAGTATTCAATTTAACACGTCACATTATCTTGAAACCAATTTAACTTTGGTTTCCAAATATAATAAATTAAGTTGATCCTGATAAAGTTAATGCCGTTATTCCTTTTATGTTTTGTCAGATAAATTAAAATGAGTGATTCAGAAGAGGCAGTAGTCATGAAAAGAAAGAAGCCTCGTCAACCTCGAAATCCTATTGCTGGCGTAAAAGAGGATCTTGATTCTTTGATTCAGAAATTCTCTGAATCTGGAACAGTGCGTTATGAAAATTTCTCAAGTGCATGGAAACAAAAGAAATTGTCAATGATACAAAGTGGACGACAGGATCAACAAGAAGCGAGAGAGGTAAAAAAAAAATTCATTCTCATTCCCCTAAATTTCCAAACTCTGAATTCTTTTATTGAATTCTATACGTGTAATTATACAATTGTTCACATTGTATCAACTTATACCTTTGTATTTTTGGCGCATCACTGAGTAGTTTATAACAAGATAGGTTCACTTAAAGTAGCTAAGTCTCCAACTCAATATCATCCAAAATCTTCAACATTCAAAACACGAATTATTGGTCAATTTGAATCAACATTGATGTTGTGATCTTAACAGAAAGAGATAGGCTTCTAATAACCAATATTTAAGACAAAATAAACATTTTCTCATTGGTACACGAATCGTGTACCATAATGTGTTTCAGCGCCAGTTCTATCAAGAGATTTGAGGAACGAGGCTAGAAACATTACACCAGAACAAATGGCATATGTAGACGGGTATAACCAGACGCTAGAAATTTGCATTCAATTCAGACAGCTGTCTTATTTCGCCGAACATAACTAATTAAAAATTAGAGTAAAAACGGAAACCATTGAGTGTAAATCAGTTTATATACATTCATTTTACAGTATTATATGGGTTGCGACCCACTTGTGTCAATTTCTAGGTCCCAAATGTTAGCGATTTAGCTCCTTTAAGCTTATTTGCATATGTATGGTAAGAAAATTGTGATTAACCATATTTACTAAAGTAGAGTTAATCTTTTTAATTTACCACAGATCATTGCACAATTTTATGTAAAATCTGACTTGTTTTGTCATTGTGTGTTGTACATGAATAAATAGACTCACAGCTGTTCCAGTCCCACTTTCCCTGTGTGATTTTTTTACAGCATGGAGCCCAACATTGTTTAAGTTCAGTCCACACAACCATTTGCAAGCTGAATTTTTTCAGTGGTTAATTGACTTGGTGGAAGAAAACCTGTGTATGAATGGCAGAAAGTAAACATCTGGTTGGGCACACTTTTGCAAACTTCCTGTGATAAACAACACTGCAGAAAAGTCACTCATGTGCCTGTTTTTGCAGTGTTTCCATGTGCTTTACCCCGGGTGAAAAAGTTTACAGATATATATGACATTAATTAATTTTTGGTGTTTCTTTTCTACTTTAAGTTTTTGGAAGATGTTTTTCGATTGGCCGTGGTTTACTATTTGCCACCTAATAATTTTCAAGTACGAACGGGTGGCTTGTATTTAATGTTTGGATTATTCAATACACAGTTCTGTATTCCACCAGTTAAGGTAAGAAAAAAATGAGGTTTTATATCCACTTAAAACAAACTAGGGTATTCCGGGACTAACATACATAATGGTACAATTTCATTTCAATTATTCACTTGCCCATAGGGATTAGTAACACTGGAAGGAAACCAGAAGACCCAGATCAAGCTCACAATGTTAGGCAGGCAACCCTTGTCCTTGTCACATACAACCCCTGGAATGCCAGGGTTTAAAACCACATTGCAGACCTTGACACCCACCTCTACATGTACCACCACAAGTGCAGGTACATTAACACAGAATAAGGGTCATACTTCTCAATGTGTTTCTTTATGAAGTCATCATAGGCATTTCAAAGAAAAAGGAGTCCAAATTTAGCATCAGTAGATGAATGGTGAATGCTTATTTTGAGCCACAGTGACTCAGTGAATTTAGCAATTTCATATATCAACTGAAAAAGATTGGAGGGGCAGGCTTCAGCTTTCCTTTTTCCAAGACACCTGGCCTTTCAATAGAAACTGAACCCAATACTTTGGAATATCCTTTTCATGGATACCTTTGCTTATTAAAATTTTTTGTGAAATATTATTTTAGTTCCGTATGACACTGCAGATGTGGAAAGATGCTTTGGATTATCAAAAAGAGGCACACAGTCAACAACATTATGATATAGATTTTGTTTTCCATTCATTAAAAGCGTTAAGTGCTTTTCAGTTTGTTGCTTCAGAAAGTGAGGTAATTTTGTTTGGTCAAGTTGTAATTGTGGACAGATTTTGAGTACTTACAATTGATTATTCAAATGAGGGTTATGACAAAAGAAATGAAATGAAATGGGATATAACATCCTACTGTTCTGCTCTGACACAATCTGATTAAAACACAGATCCAATTTCGTTTCGTTTTTTATTGTTCAAAATTTCGTTTTTACTTGTCTTTACTACTCTTGGATCTGGAAGACTTGTGAAATGATGGGTCAGCCAATCAAATGGTCTGTCGAATCGACCGTTTGATCTTTTCATGCGTCTAACTGTGGGTAAATATTTTGAATTCTAACTGTTAAAGACCTCATTCTTTGTCCCATCCAAATGACGATATGTTGTCCCTTGCCAGGCCCTTCATATTACATCACTGACAAGGGGGGACCAATGAAAATAGAAAACGCATCACTTAGTTTTTCGTATAACAAAATGATCCTGTAAACATATGTTATTTATTTTGTTTCTTATTGTGAACAATATTCAAATGGGAACATTTTTTCTATGGCACTCAGTATATTTGAATTGTAAAATTATGATTTGTGTTTGTTTAGATGTATTTAAAGGGAAGTAATCGCCGTAATATTATGCAAGACATACCCAGCCATGTATCAGATGAAGTTTCAAAGATAGATGCTATATTCACTAAAGATCATGTGCGGGTAAGTAAAGCAATATAGATTCATCATATTAATATTAAAAGTATTAAAGGGCCAATCCCAATAATATTTTGGAGGATAAAACTGATTAATTTTGTGTTAAAATCCTCTACGTTTGGGTTGAGCAACTTACTTAATATATTTGATACGTTTTCAAACACTTAAACCTGCCAGTCTTCATATGGAAATGGAGACCGGTGACCCAAGATGTATTATTATGCGGTGTCTGGATAAAACCAGACTTTTATTTTATGAATTATTTATTATGAGCATAGAATAATATATATATTGTGGTTGTCAGACAATCCTTCAAAACAATCAGATACGGGAGGTTTTATTTTTTGTCAAAGGATTATCTGTTTATTCATGCTGTTGACAGGAATTCACTTACATAATTACTAATTCTTGATTTACTACATGTCAAATATCTATTGCATGCTAAACTCGATTCAAGTTTATTTTCAAGTAGTAATTAGAGACAGAAACACAGATTTTGTAGTTCCAGCCCTAATGTGAATGCTGCTTCGTCCATCTCCCATCTTGAGAATAGTTTCAATAATTTATCTCTAATTACTGGATGTCGTTTTCAGGATAATTATCATCAACTGAAGACTTTATTTAATAGATCTCTCAATATTAAACAGACAAATTGATCATAGCAATTCCCTGATAAAAATTTACTTACAGTTGTCGAGTGTTATAATATATGATTGCAAGTAAAATTTATTTTGGTTATGAACTAGATAATTAAGCCTATTAAACATTTCCAAATTCAACCAGAAACATTTTCTTATGTTTTTATCCATTGAAAAATTAGGTGACACAGTGGTTTCTGAAAATCGGTATATTTTGATGTGTTGTTTTTCCTTGATTTATGGTTCTATTTTCAGCAATTATCGGCAGTAGATTACCAATATCAACAACTAAAAATTGCACTTGCTGGACCCAATGCTAAAAAACCTGATATAGCATTGGCTGTTATACAAGATAGTCTGATTGATTCATTAAACTCGTAAGTGAACTATTATAAAGCTTAAAATTAAAGGCAAGTAGAATGGCACATCAGGCTTGATCTGTTACCGTATATATATATGATGAGTAACAAAAAGTTTTGTTGAAATGATTTAGGCCTACCAGCACTTTTTTCCTGAAATCATTTTGTGGAGCAATACATATGTATGTCATTATCCCATTTTTCCTCCTTTAATTGAGTGCCAAGAATGAAAAGAGCAAGGCAGATTTCACAGACCACTCATTTTTACAAAACAACAACAAATATGTCTGTCATTAAATTTAGATGTGGTGCTGGCCACCTGTTAAACGTACATTTTTATAGTAGACAAAATATTGAACTGGTGTGACGATTTCATTAGCGTACATATAATGTACACATGATAGTGTATCTGTGTTTGAAGTTTTTTAATGATTGTGTAATATATTGATATAGTACTCTGTTCTATTCTGGCCCATTAAACTACACATATTTATCATGATAATGTTTATTTACAGGACCATACAACAACATCAAGAGAGAATTACTAAAATGAGAAAGAGAGTAAGTTGATCATTAACCCTTCGGTACTTAATACATTGAGTTACCCCTTTCCTTAAAGAAAACAGAGGAAAAAAACTATGAAATTACTGTACCTTAGACTGCCTCAATTTGTGTCGTTTATGATAAAATATTTTTTCTTTTACTCTCAAAATTGTATAATGTTCATATCATATAAGTCCTTTATAGATTTATGAAATATGAGTTGTATTCAGAGCGAGATTAGGAAACGGAGAAAAAAGGAAACAAATCTAGGAAATGTCCCACTGGCAGTCCTTGGTAACAGTCCAATGAATTTTTTTTTACCATAGTATGTTTGCTACAAATATGTATACTGTTATTACTAAAACTTTTATTGTACTTATACTTTAAAGGGCTTATTTTGTAGCCATATAACTCTATTCTATCAGACCTTAAAATAGACGAAAAGGGCACATATTAATGTAATATATGATTTACATTCAATTTTTTTGTAATTTATAATCAGTCATGTTCGAGGAAAATACTTAAAAAGTCTGCTTAGTCCATTCTACACTGTGTTTTTATATTTATTTTGTGGTTTGTGTTTAGACTTACATGTAGCAGAGATGTGCAATTTCTGTGTTGATGTTTTGACACATGATAACTGATTCCAATTGAATGAGAGTGGTGAAACTTGTTGTATATTTTATTACATCAAACTCAAAGCTTAGTTTCAGTACATATTACCTTTACTTAGTTCGATGATGAGTTCCTGATGAGTTCCTTGGAACTCAACAACTTTTCTGTGAGAATGGTGAAACTTGGAGTATATCATTACATCAATATCTTGAATAAGTTGGGAAACCTTGTCTAAGTTCGTTGAAACTCGACAACTTCGATACTAATTAATCGAGAATGGTGGATCTTGGCGAATATCATTACATCAGAATACCATGACTAAGTTTGATAATGCGCATTTCCTATAGTTTCATTAAATATGCAATTAAAAAATGTTTGCCATCTAATAACTTTTTCGATTTGGCAGCAGACATCAGCCTCACTGTTGACTTGTTTAATTTCGAATATTATCAATAATATTGTGTTAGAGGTTTAGCTCCTTCATATATGAAATATCTTTTTGCTTAGTTTCTGGAGACCCGGTATTAAATTTTATATGCTGTACTGTACTTAAAATATTAGATTCATGTATATATATTTTGTTAATGAATAGGATATGGGAGAAGAAGGTAGAAGACAAGAGCAATTGGAAAATTCAGATGATGAAGAAGAAGAGGTATGCTAATAATGTCCTATTCCTGCATCAATTGCTTGTACACCTATTCTGTCGTTGTGAACATTATTAGTTTAGAGTTTAGAAGCCACCTTATTCATTAATTATCCAGTTATGGTCCTAAACATAGTCAAAAGGTGTCATAATTCTGTTTAGTCAAAAGGTGTCATAATTCTGTTTACAGCTGGCACAGACCAGACCATTTATTAATTGATTAATCCCTAGTTCATTTTGAAAGTCTTCCAGATCCAATTGTTGTTAAGACAAAAAGGAAACTTGAATTATAAAAATACAATACTATCTGTGTTTTAATCAGATTTATAAAATATTGAAGGTGTAAACCAAGTGATACTGCTTTAGGCCTGAAATTTTTATCTTAACTATTAATTAGACATTAATTAACTTATCCAGACCATATTCAACTCGTAATGCCATCGCTAGCCTGGATATTTAGCAGATCGGAACACATGTTTTGAAAAATAATTAATTCAATAAATGGATAATCGAAACTTTATTTTTTATCGTACTGACTTAAGTAGTGATCAATTGAGGCTAGCTTAAAATTTAAAAGCTAATATCTAACTTTAGAGTGGAACAATTTGACAGAAATTTTCAGCATATTCTATTTACGTTCTCTATTAAAGTGAGAACTGCCAACTCTTTATCTTGTCTCCCATAAATCCCCTTTAAAGGTTGGTGGCTGAAACGAATGTATGTTCTAATATAATATAGATAGAGAACTGACTACCAGTATGTAGTTTTATGTTGGTACATGTATTTTAGGAAGAAGAAGACCATGGATCTTTACGTGCCAAGTTAAAATCCAGAGCTTACTCTGCAGGAACATCAAAATATAAAATACCTTCACCACAGAAAACCAGTTCAGCTGCCAAAACAGAGACTGCAAGTAAGTGGCTTTTAACAACAAATAAACTAATGAAAGGAAATGCTGAGTTGTTAACAAACTACTTTCATATAGGCACACTCAATACAAGCAAGAAACTATCTAGTGAAAACATCAATTCTTGTTCTACTACAGTAGTATCAGATCTGCAGGGGCAAAGTTGGGGACAAATGCTACAGGTCACTTACAGTTTGGGTTGAGTAAAAGACCAAAAGTACCATTTAGATTTAAAAATATGATGGCCATTCTCTGAGCCCTGAATCAGTCCACAATCATGGGTCCCATTTTAACTACTAACTTGGGTAAATTTGGTTTGACTTGAAATCCGGTGGTAGACATCTATATGTTTATTATGTCTAAAATTTGCCAGGAAATGTGAGATCATTCATACATTAAAAAATAATGAGGAAGTCTCTCGGCCAACTCTGGCATTGAGTCTGAGATCTCCAGGTTAGCAAGCCAGGGTCTAGGTCTTTGAATATCTCCATTATATGGAAACTGGATGAGTTTAAAATCAAATATCCACTTATTTAATTTTTCATTGATATAATCATAATAGATATTTTTTAAGTGTGTATTTTATTTGTTAAAATTATAAAAGTTTCTGTAGTTTTCTAGTGAGGAATCAAAATTAAAAATGCATTATGCAATGGCTAAATCTGCCTATTGTACAGCTTCGTTTAGGCCTTAAGTGCTATTTAAGGTATTAATTCGACATTAATCAACTTACAAAGACAATGAAATTGTTAGTCTGCAATATTTAGTTGAAAGGAATAAGTTTCTGATGGATGATTTAACCTAAGAATGGATAATCGAGAATTTGTTTATTATTGTACCAAACATGAAATGCTAATATCTCTGTTCAGACTGACATTTGCATTACCTATTTTTTAACTATAATAGTGAGAATTGTCAGCTCTTTATCTAAGTTTGCCTAATGCACCTTTAATGTAGATCTTTAAAATAATTATATTTTGTATATTTGAATATTTAGCTATGGTGCCTATTGGTTTAATGGTAGAAACAGATCATTCAGAAGACGAAAACAAACAGACAGAGTATATTAGTATGCCTGATTTGGGTACCAATGATATAGGTAAATATGAGTGTACTGGATTAATGGATAAAACTCCATAAAACACTTAAATTTGTAAATGAAATGAAATAGGGTTATTTCCCACTTTTCTGGTCCAGCCCCTGCATTTTTTCTGGGTCTTCAGCTTTCCTCCCCCTGCTAAAGACCCCTACGTGCGAATTATTGAAAAAAATTGAACCAGGGTATTAGTCCTGAAGTGACCTAGTTTGTGTTGAGTTGACGTTAAACCCCATTTTTCACTGCACGTCTGGGCTAATGACGACAGGCATAATATGCCACACAGTGTGATATGAGATACATTTTGCCTGGTTCTTTTACCAATGTGTAAATGGAAACTCACTAACAATTTTTCAATTAGTTGTTAATTTTTATTTTCAGATTCTCCAAAGGGGAAAAAACGAAAATCCTCACAGAAGTCACCACATAGTCCAACCAAGAAAAATAAATCCCCTGCTTCAGATAGGTCAACTACAAAACATAGAAAAAAGAAAAAATAACCATAAGAAATTATTTGTTATATATGTAAAAATGAAATAAAAATCCCATTTATTTAAGTTTTAATTACTTTCACAACAGCTACCTAAAAGAATTACTATATTGAGTAGACAAACTGCACATAGTAATCCAGAATTTTTTTTAAAAAATATAACAATGTCAACACAAAAATCGGCTTTGCAAGCTGAATTTGAAGTGCCAATACTTGAAATTATTACCAGAAACTCAACACAAACATGTTAGTTTGTAGCAATGGCTAAGGCTAGCCAGGCAATGTTCACAAGACTGACAATGTAAGCTCGTTGATGGTTTGCTCTGATGGTACGCACTGACATGATGGAGACGCCCTTAACATGGAAAACATTTCAAAAATAATATTGGCCTAAATGACTAATTGTAATGTCTAAAGTCTGTTACGACCATGTCATTTGGTGTGACTTTGATTTCAACCGATTTTCTTTCAGACTTTAGACATTATTACACTTTGTCATAAAGCTTAGGTCTAAAGTTATTTTTGAAATATTGTCCACGTTACAGCCGCATTGAAGTAAACTGCATGCTAAATATAACCCTAACCATTTAGAAACTATTCAACATCCATGAAAGCGGTAGAAAAACTAATTTAACAAATATGGAAATATTCGATAAATTTATTTGGGTTTTATTTCTGGAGTATAGACTGCCTTTCTTTATGACGATTTTATTCGATTCTTGATATATCTCAGTTACTTGCCTCGAGCATGGTCGGACCGAGGACTCCAACGTCCGGTGACCTAGTGATGGGGCCCCTCCGACGCTCCGAGGGCCCTCCATCGGAAGTCCATGGGGCTCTCCCAATCCGACCATGGTGTGTCGTGATCAACATCCGAGAATTCGGTGTAATCCGGTGATGGGTGTAACACATGGTCTTACATGGTATAACTCGAACAAATTACCCGTCCCCATCATTTCGAGTAGCGCGAATTTTACCTCAGATTGACGTACGATTGTATATAAGATTATAAGCTGTAGTTGTTGTTGTTGTTGATATTTGTTGTGTGTCTAGTACTCTAAGCTGAATTTGGTGAGATACACATCATGAGCACACGAAATATTCATATTTCTTGATTAAATCTCGTATTACCATTTCGTACATTACAGAGTTAGAGGTTGGTTAAAAATCGGATCTGGCTTGGTCGTAACGTGACCTCCATTGAGTCCATTTATCAAATCATCGTGGGGGATATAATACGATTCCGAATCAAGTGACCCCGTTATTTATCACTGAGCGACTTCAAAATTAGGTTTGCTGATGTAGCTCTGCTCACTTACAGTGGCGGACTCAATGGGCTCCAGCCCCCTCCTCTAGAAATGCCATCATTTCATAGCACTCGCATGGATTGGTCCACTGAACGCCAGAATGCGCTAATTTTGTTGCAGAGGTACTTCTAAATGGCTCCGAAACAACTGCCTGAAATGCTAGGAAATCACGTTTCCGGCCTCCAATTTTTGAAAAGCCCCCCCCCCCCGACTGGCCCGCCCCCCTTGCGGGGCTTCGCGCCTTCGGCGCTCGCGATGGCCGGCTTTGACGACCACAGCTCCACGGTCGGTGATCAGGGCCCCACATGTTCCAGCGCCCCCACATGGTTAATCCGGCGTTGAATAGTCTGCTTGCTTTATAATATTTTGACGTTGCAAATCCATGTCCAATTGTTGGACGAGACTTTGTAGGCATCGTGAGAATCGCGTGATTTCAATTCTCGGTAATGGCGGCCTTGTTTGTCCAGAAAAAAGAAAAAACTATTGAAATTTGGCCCCTGTCTCTGTTATTGAGGATATTTTGAAGAAATCAAATCTCGTTATGGTAATGCCATAATATAATCGAATAGCTTTTTTCAGCGGGACTGACCGTAAAACAAGGCTTAATCAAGTATTTTTCACGTCTCTTCTTTCTTCCCAAATAACTCAAAAATCAAATATAATCTCAGACTCACTCAGCAGTCAAACCTGACACCTCTGACCAATATCATACTAGACAGTCGGGGAAGATTTAAAATATGAATATGATCAACATCCAATTTCCTTTTTTCGCGGTTTTGATCTTATAATCATGTGAATTTTCAAATGAATGGATACCGATCCCTTGGAATATCGAATATCTTACTTACGATGATTAGCCTAACTATAGCTGTGCAGAACATATAGTATAGTATGTCTTGCTCGAGTGTTTCAGGAAAGGAATCCGTGTAAAAATTCAAAATGTTTGGACAAATCAATGTCCGGCCATAATAGCCAAGCCATAAAAACAAGGAGCGAATACTCACTGCTACTATAGTAGGCCTACTAGGGCCTACTGTACTACTAGTCCACGGAGAGTCCGTTTCCATCTATTATTGTCATTCTTATGATTGATGACAACATATAAATGTACAGCGTGTTTCCACTTTGACAGTAGTGCAGGGCAAAGGGCTTTGCAAGGGACACCGTATAGTCGTTCTGGTGAGACGAAAAAGCAAGTTATTCCCATGTACATATTGGTGTGCACGTAAAAGACCTACATGTACATGTATTGTCAGAATCCAATATAGCAGACCGTGGCGCCGCTATCTGGACAATGTTTCCCACATAGTACACTGTATAGCGCACAGATTAGGCCCGCACTTCATTTTCGTACGTTTCTGCGCCAATCGGACTATTGAAAATAGGCAATATGTCATAGGCTACGCCATGCAGAGTACTATGATAGAAATGTTCTAAAGAGAGTGACATTTCGATCTTCATCGAATTACAACTTTGAAGGGTTCTTTTATGTGCACACAACAAGGTCTTGTGTTTTTGCCCCATCTACAGAACTACCAACGCCAGAATCAGTGTTCCCATAATGTATATTGAGAGGAAGATGACATCGGGTGAAAATGTCGTGGTTTCGGGTTGTCGGTGTTTGGGGTTTGTTTTTTTTTTTTTCATTTGATACCCATATTTATAGTATAATTCTATGGCGGCGGACTAGTAAATCCCTCTCTAAAACGGTTAGGGAGGGAATATATTCCGGTACAAAAAGCTGTATTCCGCCCACCCCTCACATTGCATTATAATTAGAAGACTTCAGAAACCTTTAATCGGAAGTCTTGTGGTACATTTTCGTAGAACTATTAGTCTCCAAATTCGACACAGCGTACCCCCAAACGTCTTGATAGATATTTGTAGGTCTTCACACTTGTCAAAGTAAGGGATGGAAGCAATTGTCGAGTCACTCACAGAATTCAACGATGAATAGAGACTTTTGGCAAGTGGAATTTTCCGCATCCGTATCACGTATCCGTATCGTCACGTGATACGTTGCGTCAAGGTAGTTTTAGAGTTTTGGCAGATTTTCGCGGCGTATACATATGGGTAACTGGGCTAGCTTAGTTCTATTTACAGCATGATGTCAGTTATCTACCAAGATCTTCAGTACTAGTCAAGTGTCTACTACAACACAACATTTCAGCGTCTAAAAGTAGCAAAAAGTATGGTAAAAAGGCGACGATGTTATATGGACCTTTTCCGTATGAAGGCTGTTCGATACGTGCTGCCGTATCCGTGTGCCATATCACGTATGAGAAATACACAAGCATTGTTGACGTCACACACAAAATCGATACGGATACGCGATACGGACAAGAAATTTGCGCTTGCCAAAAGTCTCTAATGTCTTCAAATGAATGACGCATAGCTTTTTAGAATATTTTGACGTTTAATTCGTATGCTTTAAGGGGGGGGGGGGGTGGCCCAGTGGTCTAGAGTGCCGCGCTTCGACCTCTAGCTGGTCGGCCACCTCTGGCTTGCGGCTGTGGTTTCGAGCGTATGTGGCATGGACATAGGGGCGCCTTCTCAACCCCGTGGGTTTCCTCCGGGCACTCCGGTTTCCTCCCACTGCTAAAAACCCCTACGCGCAAGCGAATTATTGAAATAAAATTAAACCATATGTTAGTTCCGAAGTGACCTAGCCTGTGTCGAGTGAACGTTAAACCTCATCTCTCTCTCTCTCTCCCTCTCCCTCTCTCTCTCTCTCGTATGCTTTAATCTGACAGTAGCGTGCAGAGGCGACCTCATTTATTTGGTTTGAGCCCCGAACCACATCAATGTGACTGATTTATATTTAATTCTAACATTTCTCAAAGGCCTATTATTGCTTCATACACAATCAAGGAGTTGCACCCGGGCGTCACCAAACCCCTGCACGCCACAGCAAGGATAAGTTTTCGCTGAAATACAAACTTTCAGTTTCCATATTTGTTTGAAGAAAAATCCCAAAGTGAGCCGAAACTTGCTGGATATTTAGAAGGTATTTCTTAATATTTGGGTGTTTAATAAATATCCGGTAATTAAACCTATCTTAGATCTTAAACTGTTCCTTTAAGTTAAATTACGTTATGGAATTTATTCTGTAAGCATAAGCTCATTTCTCCATGGAGTAATTTTGTATGTATTGTTTTTGATGACAACCATTTTGAATATTATTGTTTTACAGTTAACTGGATTATAAAATGTGGTTAAAAAAGAGAAATCCAAATTCACAAACGACGATAGAAGTCGAGGAATCTCAACCAGATTCTGGCAGTAGTATCAATGTAAGTTTAACATCGTTTCTGACCAATAGTAAACAAATACACATAAGTAAAGTAACTGAATTCTACAGAATTGACTTGTTTATTTCCAGTTCAGTTACATGACATTGAAGCAAAATATCAGACACCACCAAGCTCTATCTGAACTACATGTAGAATGGGTGCCCAAATATTTGTTTCTCTTAGACTTAGAGTCAGTTGATATTTGAATGGTTACGCCTGTCAAGTTCATACTTTCTTGTAATGATACTGCTATGTTAAGCAATATGTAAGAAGATGTAATTCAATGTTTAGGTGATGGGATGCTGAACAGAAAGTAAGGGGTTGGTTTTTGAGAATTACTTATACCTCCTAGGACTAAGTTCACTGTAACTACAACACACAGTACAGTTATATCACCTGTACCATTTACGTCATCGCAATCACATTCGCCCTTTATAATAGACAAAGTTTATTGTGTTCACAATAAGGGTAATTGGTTTTTATAATAGGTTGTTTCCGCGTCACAGGTATCTCTGCGCCGGAAACTGTCACTAGCCCAGTCCTTCTCTCAAAGAGTAGTAACAGAAACTCCTCACCTCGATCCAAGAACATCCGATACCTCCTGGGGACCATCTGTCGGACAAAGGGTTGATGATAAAACGTTTGAAGATGACGAAGGAGACGAAATTACAGAAGCCGAACTTCGACTTAAGCGGTATGTTAAATAAACTTTCTAATATAAGCGGTATGTTAAATAAACTTTCTAATATAAGCGTATATTACCATCACCTGTCCGCGTTCAAGTTTGTTTTTAGAACAAAAGAGTCTGCAATAATCCATATGAATTTGCATGAAGTTTAAGAATAAATTCAAATACGCCGGAATGCTGATCTAATAGCCTAGTCCCAGGAAAATGGGACAAGTTAGAATGTTAAGTTTTTTTTTCTGTTTACAATATTTTGTTGTTTTGGGTTATTGTGTGTTCATATTATATTTTTATTATCAGAAGTAGAATTAGAGAACGTGAAATGAGAAATGTACGAGCTGAAATGGGCTGTTTTGCACTTTTTTGGTTTGACTTTAAGGTGAGATATTTTATCAATGTTGAAAGGAAATTCGCGACTGACCCCATATTAATGCTTCTTATTTACATTTATATCTTGTAGCCTGTCATTGAATGTACTTCGATAATATTGGTCTGGTTGGTCGATTCTCAAGGCTCACCGATACCATCACTGCCAATAAAAACATATTAATTGGCCTCAACAGTTTGAACACACTATGCGTATTTTCGTGATTTCTTGAAAGCCATGAGAAAATCAATTATAATAATTTTATACTTTTGGTTCTGTCTGTTCTGTCATTATTTTGTTGTATAGTTATCCTGTATTGTCTGTTGGATAAGATTTATTATTTTAACCGAAAAAGAACTTTAAAATCATGTCGCGTAGACATAGAAAAAATAACCACGCGTCATTCTCAAAACGTCATTCCTTAAACTTTATGCCTTTCTACCCCGTATTTTTTTTTTAAGAATGAGGTGTTTAACTTCAAAATTTGGATTTATTTTCCTTGACTGAAGTAAAATGACCCAAACTTGGTGTGGCTTGTATAATTAATCTACTTTTCGCTAAGAAATATTTGATGATTTCTTTTTCAGACATGGTATAGACGCTGGAAACATAAAACATGGGAAAATCCGTTTCTTCGTTCATATATAAAACATATAGAAAGTAAGCAATCTATAGATACATTAAATGCATGTTGGAGCGTTATTCCAGTTTAAGCATTTTACGTGATCGCCAAGGTAGTTTCATAATAGCATTTCTGCCCCCACCCCACCCCCAAACCCTTAAAGGGCCATTGGATTGATTACCAGACGATTTTGTTTGGGCTTTTTTTAATCGAAAATTTGAACTTATATTTTTCAGGAAATTTTGGTTCTGGAATTGGTGCCATGTTTTTGTTTAGTCGCTGGATCATTATGTTAAACGTGCTCCTGATTTTAACGTGGTCGAGTCTTGTTGTGATTCCCATGGCCATTAATTTTAACTACGATAGTTTGGTCGATCCTTTTGCCTTCAGGAACTTGGTAGATGGAAAAGTAAGTTGACCCTCCCCCCCATATCGAGAAGCAATAGGTTTCGAAAAATGTAATCTTCTCTACCGTTCCGTTTAATTTAAGATTTTCCAATTATTTTCATCCCAAAATCGAGGATTCCAGATAATCCGTGACTGGAAAAAGTGATCACAAAATGTTCAAACATTTTTCTTTTCATTCAATAATGTAATTACAAACCCGGATGTTTGATTTTGCTGTAAAATTCACGTAGTGCACCGTCTTGTAAAGTAGTCGCGGTGGCTCAGTGCGTAAGGCGCTTACTCGGGCTAGCTCGCGGTATTGGCCTAGAAATTTCCTAGGGATTTGACGATGGGTTTCCCCATGACGGTGTTGCAGTATGGAGTACCTGACAAGGAAGAATGCCCAGTCGTTCGGATAGGAACGTGTATGCCGTTGCGTGCACGTAAAAGACACCTTGACAGTTTGAATTCGACATTTGCACGGAATCTCACTTTTTCGTTCCACCCGAACGACTAAACACTATATATTGATAGCTGACGAAGCCAGCGATCTTGCTATGATAGTTCACTAGGGTTTGGCACTGTATTTTCCATAGCTACATTGTTGATGGTTGTCTAGCATTTTGATTTATATCTACATGTACTTGTATTTTTTTTTTAAAAAAATCTCTTTTCAGGGACCAATATCAAAGTCTTGGATATTTTATTGTGCCTATCTACCTAGTTTTAAAGCAACTGGGGTATTTTTACCAGATTTTTATTATCATATAGGATTAGCATATCTCATCACCATACTTTTAACTTTCTTTGGTGGTCTGTTTATCATCCTCAGAAAGTAAGTGAAGTTATGTTACTAATAAATTATATTTCTCACTAAGTGGGAAATAACCTACTGTGTTCGTTAATCATGTCAACATAAATCCACCCTTGTTCGTGCGAAGCTTTGTCTGTAATGTTACTCTCTACCCAAAACCACCAATGTACTTTAGATCAATCTGTTAAAAACACAGGTCCTATTTCGTTACTTGTCTTTACTACACTAGGATCTGGATGAATTATTATATAAGCAGCGTTCTTTGTGATGTGATGGTTTAGCCAACGAAACATTTCGTCGCAGCAAGTTCTTGGCATGCAATGAACTGAAGGGTGGGTACTAGAACATCAACGTTGATTGGTTAATCAAATGTTTGACGTCATAGGATCAAAAGTCGCTCGTATGACCCCTGATACGACCTCTCATTACAACTGCCCAGATTTTCATGTAGTAGAGGCCATCGTAATTACAACAAGAAGAAACGAAATATAGATCTGTATTTTAACCAGATTGACTTTAAATCGATGGGTTTTGGGGCCTATTGTCTCCTAGTGCGGATTTTAAAATCAAAGTTTTATGTTTCTCTTTTTAAAATAAAGATTTTGTTTTAAGCATGGCGATGGCTCAACAACCTAGTCCCTCAGCTTCAGCCAATAACAGGTATCTGTTTTCCTTTTTACTGTGGTCGTCTTGGGATCATTCTATTACTTCAAAAGAAGCGGCTAATAATCTCCGACAGGGAATTACAAGTGCTTTAAAGGTAATAAAAATCACGAACCGGGACATTAATGTACTTTGTAAGAAATACACTATTTTATATACAAGGGTTTAATGGAATAATTACCAATAATTTTTGTATCGTGATCTCGACTGGCAAGAAAATAATATATAATTGAAAGATTTTTATACACAGCCCAATATTCTTAAACATAAACTAGTGTGAAAGTCAGAAAGACCATACCACCCCTGTAATGAGTTTATATGTATTAAATAAAAACATCATACGCATTTATTATTTGTTTTTAATTCTTCTGCAGCTATCTTCATCCGATTTGATACATATATTTCTTTTCTAGGATAATATGTATCAATCGAAGGCGGAGAAAGAGAAAGTGTTAAAGAAAAAAGAGAAATGTTTTTTAGTAATGAGACGTATTATAGCTTGGGTGATTACACTGTAAGATCTATTATTTTAAATGTGTGTACTAACTTCGTGTACACCCCGATGTACACGTAAAAGAACCAATGAAAGTTGGAATTCAAGAAAGCGTAAACACTTCTGGCACGAAGTCGAAAATTAAAGCATTTTCCTTTTCGCTAGTCACTCATGACGATATTGCCACATAGTCAATTTGACCCGGGAAGGACAATATTTCTGATCGTAGTGACTAACAATTATAATTTATTTGTAAATTCGGGTAACTAAATTTATAATGTGCGTTCGTTGTGAAGGCGGACACTGCATGGGAGGTAATCCATATAATGTCGTACATTTGCGATTGTCTCCCCTTAGACCACATAGGAAAGGCCAGAGCATAAGGATCTGGTCAAGACATCGGGGGTGTTCGATTGCCAGTTCGGAAGCTCCCGAATTGACAGAATTGCAATCAAGTGATACGGAATTCAGCTATATCACAGTTCTGTCAGTCCCGACAGCTGTGGTCAGGGGCGTAAATGTGGGGGGGGGGGGGGGGTGGTACACCCCCCCCCCTCAGCCAAAAAAATAGTCGGTCGCAAAATCAGTGCAGTCGGTCGCAAAGTAGAGGTAGTCGGTATCAAAATATGTATACGTCACGCTAGTCACGCAAAACTTTAGTATAAAAATAGTCTGTCGCAAAATCAGTGCAGTCGGTCGCAAATTAGGAGCAGTCGGTTGCAAAGTAAGGGTAGTCGGTATCAAAATAAGTACTCACTGTATACGTCACGCTACTCGCGCCAAAAAATAGTCGATCGCAAAATCAGTGCAGTCGGTCGCAAAGTAGAGGTAGTTGGTTTCAAAATAAGTACTCACTGTATACGTCACGCTACTCACGCAAAACTTGTTAGTATAAAAATAGTCGGCTGCAAAATCAGTGCATCCGTGAGCCTAAATTGCATACGTCACTTTTATTCAAGATTCTGTCCCTTTTCTTATCAACCCCAGTCCCCAAAATTTAAAAGCTCTGTTACATATCTGAAATTCCATTATAACATCATTCTTCTACTCGGTTACATATCTGAAATTTTTTCGCGCCTGTGGCGCTCGATTCCATTTTAAAATCATTCTTCTACTCCTCAGTTGTCTTATACTGCCTCGACTCTATCATATTTACAATTATAGTGAACTGCCCAGTTTGTAGTACCACTGGTGTGTGGGGCGGGGGTATGTGCATCAGTCGGTCGCATTTTGGCTAAACACCCCCCCCCCCCCAAACGAAATCGTTATGTACGCCCCTGGCTGTGGTGATGTCAGCAGATTGTAAGGTATTAAAGTAACAAATACGTTTCAGCTGTCATGATTGGTTGTGATATATTTTTATGCACATACTTTGTACTCCGACATTCTCCGTTCCACTCGATTGACATTATTTTTTGAGTTGAAAGAATTTAATTCCGGAACGTTTAATTGAGTATCCCTATTGCGTTTCGTGTTTTTGCTGCTTTAAACTATCTGTCATGTATATTTTCAGTATATTAGTTGGTGGCGGATGTGCAGCTATTACGTATTTAGTTCTCTTTGTGAATATGGCTACAAGTAATGAAATATATGTTAGCAATATAACAGTAAAAGGGATAGATCTCACTGCCGTAAGTGTCTTTTTATTCCTCAACAAACGTCATTGACATGCACAATATGTTCAAAAATGTATACAGGTCTTTTATATTTGTGCTGACACGAATTGTTCGGAATCATACTGCTGATATCATTAATGTTTCTTCATCCAAGTTTGAACATCAATAGACAGTATGTTAAGCTAGCAACTTTAGAATAAATGATTTATATTTCTATTAAAAATAATATTCACATTCTTGTGGGATACACATATTTCATCCATACTTGCGCATCATATTTAATTTCGGGATATTTACCAATACACCAAAACAATCGATACTTGATCGTTTGAATCCATTATTTGAATGACATTAGTAGATAGGTATGTCTTTCATCAAAGTTGATTTTGATTTTTTTTTTAGGATACTGATTTTCTACGTACCTATGTACTACCTATAGCTTTTAGTGTGATCAACATGGTTGTACCATTCTTTATTACTAGGGTAAGACTATTTATCTATGGTTTTGTTTTGTTTTTGACGTCTTTGTATCACGTGACCGATTAAAATATGTGATAGCATCGTTTATTAGACAGTAACCGTCGAAAGCAGATTTCTTATTTACAAAAATAAAATATTTCTCAGTTATAACCACTTTTGAACAAATTCTGATTATACCCGAGACAATGAAACATAAAACAGAGGGGAGTTTTATTTCCGGTCAAATTTGATGGCATTGTTTATTCGGCCATTAGGCAGATTTTTTTAGAAATTTAGAATTATTGATAGCAAATTACAGCCTTAGCTCCCACCCAACACGCATTTGCAACGTACGAATTCACCAAATCTTGTGAATGCGATACAGAACATAGTTTTCAACATAATTTTTTTTAAATCTTGGTGAGTTTGTAAATTGAATTTTGAAATATTTGGATTCTACAATCATGAACTCGTTTCCCAGAGTTATCTTTCTGTTCAGACTTTTACTTTTAAAGATCGAGATGGTATACCCGCGGAATTGATTAAAACTTACTCTGTGGGATCTATTAATAATAACATAAAGCTACCATTGACATTGGGAGTTTGACAATTCGCCCAACTATATTTTCAGATTCCAAGAATAGAACAGTATAAAACAGGTCAATCCGAGTTGAATGTTACTATAGGAAGAATATTTTTATTACGAATGGCTAATCTGTTTGCCCTTGTAATGTCTTTGTATAGTATGACATCACCATCATCTTCTGTGAGTATTTAGTTCAAGTTAATATTAATGTACAGTTTTTGGCACTTACATTATTTTGTCACTGGCGTTCTAGACACATACCTACGTGAAGATTAATAGTTCCATACATTGAGATTTTTGGAGGTGTTGCTCTTTGAAGTGATCTCCAGTACTGATATCTGCTTTTCATAAACATAGGCCTCCGTTGTGCCCAACTCTTCTTGACCTAGGCCTGACAGACTCTGGTCAACACAATACTACAGTCGTTTTGGTGCGGATATATGATAATTTTCGCTTCAGTGGTCACGGGAAGAATTTTGCCCACTCATATTATCGAATTCCTGCTTATATTTTTTAAGTGCATTTTATATCATTCTTTACACCAATCATGTTATTTCGAATTCAACGGGAAGTTCGGGAAAACGACGAAGATTGAATCAATTGTATCGGACCAATGCTTGTATTATAATCCTAAATGGGTAAGGCGCTGGTTCGCCTCGATTTTCCGGCATGATTTACCCATGTCAGTGATGCAGAAGGGGGGCCTGACAAGGACAGCTGCCTAGTCGTTCGGATGGGACAAAAAACCGAGGTCCCGTGTACACATTGGAGTGCACGTAAAAGATCCCTTGGCAGTTGGAATTCGATATAAGAGTAGGCCGTAGCGCCTCATAGCACTCTGTATGGCGTTTGCCCGTCTGCCATTAGCCCAGGTTAGGTGCAAAAGAGTAGGACGTTAAATCCCATTTCATTTGTATTTATAATCAAATTTAACTTTGACATGGGAGATAACTCTTCTATTACCTATTGTCTCCCCTTAGACCACATACCCCAATTCATTGTACAAATATCATACTCATTAAAATTTCAAATCTCTATTCTTTCTATGATGAAAACGTGTATAAAACTGTAGATATTTCAACGAGTTTATTTTTTCTTTTGTTTCTAAGAGTTTGGCTGATACTGGATTGTGTACGGGAACTGTTATAGGCCAAGAAATATACAAACTGGTTATCATGGATACTATTATACATGTAAGTAAATGAATCTATTTTCATGGTCTGTAGAGAATCTAATAGATGAAGTTTCCGTGTTGTCCGTCTGTTACCCTGTCGAAAAATACTTTCTACTTCCGACCACGTAAAAAACAACATAAAACATGTTGTCTGTTGTTAGATTAATTAGCTACCGTGAAAGGGTTGACTGGATTAGAATCGAGTACAAATTCATAGAGAGAGAGACAGAGAGAGAGAGAGAACACTCGACACAAACTAGGTCATTTCAGAACTAACATCTGGGTTTTTTTTTTAAATTATTTCAATAATTCGCTTGCACGTAGGAGTCTTTAGCAGTGGAAGGAAACCGGAATACCTGGAGAAAACCCACGAGGTTGGACAGGCGACCCTACTCCTTGCCACGTACAACCGGGGATTTGAATTCATGTTTTTTTTGACACCAATAACTAGCAAGTTAGAGTTATACATAAAATACAAATAAGTAATTTGCATTTTCCAAAATGACAATTTGATTGGATTAGCAAACATGTATCAAAACTACTACACCGACTACCAAATATGGATTGTGTTCCTTGTTTCTAAGATTTTGCTAATAACCAAGCAAAACTGTCTTGGTCTAGGCTGGGTAAAAAATTACCAAAAGACATGCAACTTTGGATCCCTATGTTTACTATTAAGAATATATTTTGATATTAAATATACCAGTGAGTATATTCCCTGTGTCCAGTAAATGCTAGCACGTGATTATGTAAAGTAACATTAATATTTGATTGTCTTTATATTGGACTTAGACTTGTGCTCTTGCTTTATTTTTTCATACCGTCATGGTTTATTTTCACCAGATTAGATATAGACGAGAGAGTTACTGGTTTCTGTTAGCTTTGATATTCGTTCTCTTCTATTGGTTTTGAAACTAAGTCTTAGCTTGAACTTGCAGGGTGGCATTTAATTGCTACCCTTTCCGCATTAACTGCTCTCCTTGTAATTCTTCAAAATAAAATTATGCTTTATGTTTGTGATGAAGATAACATCAAACAATTATATTAAAGGGGATGTATTATAGTGAATAAAATTGGAGAATACCATTTGCAATAACTGTTGAATGACCCAAAGATACCAACGTGGGATTAGCTCTTATCAAACGTAACACTGCGAGAAGTATGAAGGAATGCGTAATTTTAGTCAACTTTGCTAGGAATGCATTAGGAAAATTGAACCAGATGCCCAGTGAATATACAGTAATTATACGAATAAAGGACGTACACTGATTTCTATAAGATATACAATATTTACTTTGAAAAGTAATGCAATAATTGGTCCTGGAATACCAGTGCTAACAATGTACAGTAGTAGAAAAGTACCTACCGTACACCACGATTTACAGAATTTTCTTTTAGTGTGAAGTTATTGTTGTTCGCTTGCTTGAGGTAGGGGTGTAAACGCTTCTAATCTCTACGAAGTATCAGGAATTCTTGAGACTAATGAGACATGACATGAATAGTTCTTTAACCTGCGGCTGCTCGTGGTCGTCAAGGTCTTGCTTCACACCAGCCAGTTCCAGCAAGCTTGTTCTTTCTATGTCGCCTGGTATTGCCTTGTCTTAATGTTCTTCTGAATTAAGTTATCGGCCCACCTGGGTACAAGATTTGCCAGGAATTGTGACAACTAATCATAATAATTTTGGCTAATATTGGTCTGTGAAAGTCGTAGTTCTTCTTTGTCAATCGATTTTGGGATCAGTTTGGAACATCAAAATCTTCTTCATTCCCATCAGTGGATTGACTTTCAATGTCAATCTTTTTGGATTCAATCTGTTCCTAAAAATAGAACAGGAACTTCCGGTATTAAAACTAATTGTTGATGTAGGGGTTCTTGGAAGACTATTTGGAACCTTCTCTACACGTACTGCGTTTTGATTTACCAATTTCTTCGAAAAAAAGCTGCATTTCAGAACGTTGATTATTGAGCTAGTCACTAGATAAAATTATTTGGGATGAATTATGGAATGGCATTTTTGAGAATATTGGAAACCCGGTGTGGTAATCAGATTTTCCATGCTTGATCAATTTATTTTAATGAATAAATATTGTTTGTGCTTGTATTTTTAAAATTTTCGTTTCATGCATTTAGTAATTGGAACATAATCAAATAACACTTTTTATGGAAAAACAATTATATGGTTAATTTTACTGCGACTTGTGAAATCTTGTTGAAACGTCACAGTAAAATAAACCATAGTAATTGTTATTGATTATTTTTAAAATTTTAGACACTGGTCAAGTTAATAATATCATTTGGAATGTATTACTGGAAGAAAGAAAAGACAGAATTCGACATTCCATCCGCTATATTGGTACTCATCTACAGACAGGCTTTAATATGGGTAAAACATATTATGTTTTTTTCTGCTTATATCATCATATCTCTATTCTAAGCTAAAGATTAAAACCTGGTTTCATAGGAGTACCTAAGCAACTGCTGTGACGTTTAAAAAGACAGAATCGTCGATGATAAAGTAGACTTGAGATATGTAAACTTGAATTTGAAACATTTTGTTTGTTTGATTGTATTCTCTTAAATCAGGGCCAACATGCGCCGATAGGCTTACGTTTTATATCGGAAACTGTTGGAAAAATTAGCCAACGGGTGTATTAACGACAACTCATGCACAAACTAGGATATGTTTACTCTGTCTAAAAACCTTGTATCAGTTCCTTTCCGTTGTATGAGTCCACACAACCAACAAATATTGACTGTACTGATTGATTTGAACAACGAAGATTATGGTAGCAGGGTATCCTTACTCTTTCTAGAAGACTTTAAACCAGTTGTCATTTACTTGTCGTTGCATTTTTGTATTTTAGTGATAATCAGTTAATTGTGTACTTGTTTTTCAGATAGGAACTATGGTGTGTCCCGTACTACCAATCGTGGGGCTTTTCTCAGCTCTCATATTTTTCTTTCTAACTTATGGTATTGTGCGTCATACATGTAAACCACCAATAAAAAGATGGCGACAGAGTAGACGGACATTTTTCTTTATGAGTTTTTTGTTGTTATCGTTACTGTGTGTTATTATTCCTGTCTCTATCATTATAGGAAGGTAAGTTTAGCGGTACTTGAGTTTTGTGGAAGTCAGATTTTGGTATCTTGTTTAGAAAAGAAAGGAATACGTTTTTTTTTTTATTTTTCAGACTAAAATATCGCCTAATTTGAAGAGAATTTAGGGAAGAGACTTTTACATTTCAACTTCGCCTAATTCTAACTGTCAAAGAGGTTCTTTTACGTGCAAGCCAATGTGTTAACATTCAGTATTTTGAAAAAATGTGTTATTAATCCTTTACCCCCCCCCCCTCCACACACACACACACACACAAATTTTGGGCTTCTAATGGACTCGACATTAATACAGTTCCTTTTCAATTTAACCTGTCAATAATACAGACCCTTTTCAATTTGATAAATGTCTGTCTTTGTTTTGTTAATGTTACCGAAAATTGATTTATTATTTGATTTCAGTACCAAAGTAAACCTGGGCACCACAAGTAATACTAATGTTTTATTGGGACCATTTCGATCCAGTGTTCTACCTACTTCGACGTATTCTTTATTTGCTAGCAGTCTATCTGTTTATTGGTTGAGAGATTTTCTACTATGGTTGATATCAAATACAGTTGTTTTACCTGTTTTCCTTACGCTAGTGTAAGTTTAGTCTAATGATACAGGTAGCTGCAGTGTTGCTAAGATTTTGGAGGGTGGCGAGGTTTTATGTTGCGTTCTATAGGGCTTGCCAGGCGTGAAGAATTCTTGCAAAAATTTCAATTTTTCATTACATCTTAAAAATCTAACAAATTAAGAGTGTTAATGTTTCAATTTTTCACAAAATTATATGGATGGCTACGCAAACTTTTCATGGGAACTGGCAAGTGAATTCTTTTTTCATTTGGTTCACCAGAGTAGAATATGGGCTGTCATTGGAACACTACTTCTAAGCAAGGTGTACGAAATTAAAAATTACCACCAAACTTTGTAGTAACTGGTATAAAGGACTATTGTACAGTAAAATTATTTACAATGTATGGCTTAAGAAGAGAATTTTGACTGGACAGTGGAATTTCAGTTTACTCTTTGTTTATTCCGAGATCATTTATAGAAACAGTAGTGACTCTGAAGGAACGGTTTCACAAATTTAAATTATAAGCCAATTCCGAAATCCCTAAACGCACACCAATTTATTAGCAGATTTATTATCGTTTGGGCTCTCTCTCTATATTTCAAGAAGCTCGAAGATTTTTTCACAATGTTATTCCTTACTGACATTAATTTTCAACGTCTTATGGTGAGAATTACGCAGAGGACAGCCTTAAATATAATATATAATTAACAATTTGATATCCAAATAATGTAATAAAGAAAAATTGAAGGTACAGCAAAGTTTATCATTTTTAGAAGGAATAACTCTTTGGTGATTCGAATCTACATTATAATATTTATATAATTTTGAAATGAGAACAATATTTACCTTACGATGTTTCATTTATTTAACAGATCTATCTTGGGTTATCAGAAAATGAGATTAACAGGAGTGGAGAATCATAGTTTAATTTTACAAGCTGAATTACAACAGGTAACGGACCTGTGGTTGATGTAATTAAAATAGTTACGTTTTCATTGGATATTTAAAAAACAAATGACTCTTGTAATATAATAAATGCGGTACTTAGAACGAACGAAAACTGAATTGAAAAACATCTGATTTAATCAGAATTGTCTAATTTTATGGAAATAATTAAAATTTATTTTGTAATTATTTCCCTGTAACAACTACTATACTGGGGATTTTACGTCCAATTCGACCTAGGATGATATCGCAGACTAATATATCCGAGTATCACGATCGGAAATGTGTCAGAAATTCCACAAACCTCCCCCCCCCCCCAATGCACATGTGAGAGAGTGAGAGAAATGGGGTTTAACATTCACTCAACACAACTAGGTCATTTCGGGACTAACATGGTTTAATCATATTTCAATAATTCGCTTGCGCGTAGGGGTCTTTAGCAGTGGGAGGAAACCGGAGTGCCCGGAGGAAACACAATGCCACATACGCTCACACCAGGGCTCGAAACCACAGCCGCAAGCCAGAAGTGACTGTCCAGCTAGTGGTCGATGCGCGGCACTCTAGACCACTAGGCCATCCCAACCCCCCTAAGCAGGGCTGAGGACATTACATTGCCAATGTAATTAATTACATTACCATTACCATAACTTTTTAAATGTAATCATTACAATTACTTTCTCATTTTTAGCAATGTAATTAATTACCATTACCCATTACATTGAAAGTAATTAAATACCATTACCCATTACTTTATCACGAAATAAATAAAAAACATTTTTCACATAGAAATTAAAAAGACAAAGTTATTTACTGCCGTGAAGAGCCTACAAAACCAAACTCAAAATAATTCTTGATTCACTTTAATAGATATTTTTGTATGAATTATAACATCAAAGCAAATTTTCAGGTGACACGCGGTGGTGACAAAAGCTGATTCTTTCATTATATGTCTTGAAAAATGAATTGAAAGTATATTTAATTAACTGTATTTTCAATTCCAAAAGATGGCAGCGGGCAACGTTCTTCTCTACGTTGGCTGAGAAAGTTCATCGGATTTTCTGGCGCGATTCCTCTTGTCAGTATTGCAGGACAGCGCGCCGGGCAAAGGACAACAGGCAAAGGACAAGATGGCCTGGTCAAACAAATTTAATTGACCAAAGTCTGTTTTGGGTGCAACGTGTCCTACTCAGTTTTGCCCGTGCGTGTGTGTGTGCCAGCTCCTGTTGTTTGGACAACATATATAATATTGATTTATTCATATTATTTTCAGGAAAGGGAAGACAATAAAAAATTGGTGAAAAAACTCCAAGAGTCAATGCTGTAAAATATGTGGTTTTCCAGATTTAGAAGATAGCAGGATTTAGAAGATGGCAGGATTTTAGAGATCTGTTTTTCTTTGTTTGCTTTTAATGAATAGGAAAGACGACTCAACTAAGCAATCAATTCAACAAATGAAACTAATTTAATCGACAATTTAATTATTTTACTCAAATCAGAGAATTCATGTCATTCTAAATAAACTACATCATGAATCATTAACTAGGTCAGGATTATGTAATTATGTTTCAATGGTAATATTTGTTGTTTATGTTTGTTAAATCTAAATATATAATGTATATTTTTTCCTTAACTTAAATTTGACATAAGTTTTGTTTTAAGAATAAGTGAATTATAATGACTGTATTGATAGTTAGTGTGTTTATTTGCTAGATATTATAATCAAGTACCTGTAAGACATGGGCATCTTTAGTGAATTAGGTCAAATCAAACAAAACAATACGAAGAGTATGGGTAAATATAACTCTTGATCAAGAAATTGTGCTGTTTTGCATATATTGTTTTACACGGTTGACGGGTGTATTGAAGTCGTCGGTATTAGAAAATGAATGGGACGTAGAATTATTGGTCATAGGCAACTCGGCAATCCTCGACAGATTCCGGAACTTACATCTAGTCTCGGCTGTATGACGAATTCCGCCATATTGGAACTACTTTAAAGGCCCCGGATGAAATACTGGTGCGCCCATGGTGTCTTGGATCTACTTTTAAGGCCCTGAATGAATCATGACTGTACCCATGGTGTCTTGTTTATTCGTAATAGCGTCAAGTTTTCCTGTTAATAAAAACGGTAGCCGCATCGCTAATGTGTGGGCGTAGGTACATATCACTTACTGCCATACAGCCGAGACTAGATGTAGGTTTCGGAATCTGTCGAGATTTGCCGAGTGGGTCATATGCCTCCACCACTTGCATTCACCATCCCCTTTACTCGGCGATTTGTTGGTTCTAGAGGACAATATGTACATGGCACCTTGGTTTTTTGCCCCATCCGAACGACTATACAAAGTCCTCCGTCCTGCTCAACTAACGCGGGAAACCACGCCGGATAATCCCGAAGAACTTTCTCGGCCAACGCAGGGATCGAACACGTCTTAACCACTGAGGCGCAGGTATAGGGGGATCGGCACTGAAACCGTCCGTAGTAGTTGAAGTGTAAATTCAAGCTAATCAAAAATATTATTTTGGAGATTAAATTTATTTTGTAGGCTATTTTTATATGCCCACATTTAAGTCTTTGCGTAGTATGTTGTCGCCTCTGTTCATTGGTCTGTAAAACAAGTGGCTACTTAACGGTATGCAGGCTATAGTTTTTAACGGACTTTGTTTTCAGATATGTATGAAGTATTGGGACTGTGAGGGGATGAACCCAAATGATTTTTCGAATTTGGTGATAAGCACTGATATTGTACAGGATGAACCCTTTTTATATTTAGATTTCTGTCACTTTCTATTCTAGATAAAAAAAAAAAGACCCTGCATTTCCCGACGACACTAGCTCCCAGTGTGTCACCGTCCATTAAAAACATTCATGGTAAGCGATTAACAAGAAATAACGCTTGGAGTCTCCTTAAATACGGTAGTGTAAGAGATATTTTTGTGTAAAAAAAATGTTTAATATTTTGAACAATCAGCAATAGAAAATTGTGTACAAGTTGGGTCACTGACCGACTCCTTTAACTCTAATCCAGCTCCTACAAGAACAAAACATTGGTTAACAGACAACAAGCACAAGCACACACCGAGCAGCTATAAACTTAACAACATGCAGGTCAACGAACGATAATTTCTTAAAATAACAAAGGAACATAACTGTTGAAGTTATGACTGAAAAAGACTTAAAATTCACAGAACGCTTCCTTGTGATATTTAAATTTGAGCAATTCTTAGCGCCTTTTTTTCATGAACATAAACACTATAAATATAAAGGCACGCGAAAGAAAACTTCATCATCTTGAGCATCCGCGAGTGGTCGTGGGCAATAACTCTGGAAGTAATTTTGGAAATTGTTGAAAATCGCTAAGCTCCTTCATCCGATGAAAATAACGTCTAGAACGTCAATAAGATATTTCAAAAGGCAGTTTCGTCCAATGAGCATAATGTGAATTTTGTGTCAGTTTGATGTTAACTTTATCATCTAGATCGTCCACACCAGTTTCTGTTTTAAAGTCATCAACGGCTGTAATCCTGGCAGGCAGAAATTATCGGAAATTGTTCAAAGTCTACCTTAAGTCTGCCGGGGACAACTTTAGCCCCGAGCGTGCCATTAAAGAAGATGGTCGGGCGGGGTTAGTACAGTATACCACAACATTTCAGTAGTAACTGTGTTTCAATCCAGTATTAATATACATTACAAAAGCACTCTTAGGGGCGAGAATTAACTGTAATGAAAATTGTTGCATGGCAACTGATTAACTGATCATATTATTACTATAATACAGGGGTCGAATATGGTATGGACACCTGGCACTACTTCTAACCATTTAATCCAATTTGATTATAGATTTATAGAATCTTTGATTATCCCTTATGATTTGTTATCCAGTATTTCTATACCAAATATAATTGGATGCGAAAACATAATGCCCTTTGGAAATATTTACCTGTGATGAGATTATATAAGTTACAGTAGTTGGTGCCATTATCTAAGACAAGATTCGGATTTTCAGATGTGCTGTAACCCTAAAAATATAAACTATAATCAATTTAATTTGATCTCATAGAGAGGCAAGACACTTTCCACGAATTTGAAGTAACCTTTACTATATGTTCCGTATTCCCACGACATAGTGAATGATTGAAAGGCGTCCTTCCGTGCAATTGTTCATAGATGTTGAAAGGGGGGTCGGTTAGCGACCTATAATGGCCCCAAAAATTGCCGTTTACAGACGGCCTTAGCGGTTAGCTGAAATCTCGCAGCTTACCGTGTAAGGGTCTCCCCAAGAAAGTTTGGATGAAATGTCGTTTAACGTCTTTCTTCGATTGGGCTAATGAAGACGGGCATAGTGTGCTATTGGGAAATTCTTCTGGAAAAACTAGAGGATCACCGGGATCGATCTTGGGATCTCCTGATTAGTGAGTGAGCTCCTTTGGCCTATACTTACAGTCATCTTCATTAGCTCATCCGGATGATAATAATAATTTAAGTCTCAGCCAAACAAAATGCCCAGAACTGTACTTTAATACTGTTAGAAATTCATACTACAAAATAATACAATGTTATATCTTGCAGGCTGTATTCACACTGCATAATTAACAACTAATTAAGTATAGGTCATTGCACTTACTATTTATAGGTCGTTTTATCCCTTGTATTCTTGTCCACGTAATCACCCTTGGTGGAAGTGGACGTTAAACCCCAAGAACGAACGAACGAACCTTGTTTTCTATCTATAAGTAGTGGTAAACAGATTTCTGTTTATTAAAACTCACCACTTAACTTATTTTGTCTTGCATTTTGTTTGTTTATACTGTACATACTGGTTTTAATTTTTCACATTTTGATATTGTGTTATTGTAGTGTTTATGTTCGATAATATTTTATTCCATAAAGGCTTACATGTCGGTCACATCAATATTCACCATGTGATCAACAAAATAGACGAGGTGAAATTGCTTATTAATGACTTTCATGTTTTTGGTTTCACAGAAACACATTTAAATGAGAATATCCCATGTGACGCTATAAAGTTTTCTGGCTTCCACGAACCATTCAGAAAAGATAATTGTTTGGGCGGTTCCTCTGGTGTTTCTTTGTATGTAAAAGAATCTCTTGTCTGTAAACGTAGGACTGATCTTGAGCATAAATTTATTGAATGTATCTGGGTTGAAGTATCCTTAAGGAACTCTCTACCTATTTTAATCTGTTGTTTATACCGTAATCCTGCTTCCTTGTCAAAATGGCCTGTATATTTTCAAGCAATGATGGACACTGTTTGGAATGAAGGTCATGAAATTATAATGATGGGTGACATGAACTTTGATCTCTTTAAATCTAACAACTTCTTTTGGACAGATATTCTTGAGTTATATAACCTTAAACAATTAGTTAATGTTCCTACACGTGTTACGGCAACATCATCAACATTAATCGATCATATTATAGTGTCTTCTCCTCAACACATTGTGGAAATTAATGTACCAAATATAAATATATCTGATCATTTTCCATGCTGTTTTACATGGTATAAGAAAGGTATCAAGATCCCGAAATCATCCCATACTACTATTTCTTATAGATCATTCAAGACATTCAATGAATCTGATTTCTTGAGTGATTTAAATTCTGCCCCTTTTGATAATGTTTACAATGCTTCTGATCCAAATATTGCACTTAAAATGTGGTATGATACTATTCTTCCAGTTATTAATAAGCATGCTCCCTTTAGGACCAAAAGAGTTAAAACCGTCTCAAAGCCACCGTGGCTTTCTGATGAAATTGTTAAAATGATGCGTCTACGCGACCAACACAAGAAGAGAGGCGAAATCATTGAATACAAAATATGTAGAAATAGACTGAAAAATTTAATCAGAAACTCTAAATCTAAATACTTTCGTAGCTTAGTAACTGATTCAAAAAATTCAAAACAAATTTGGAAGGCTATGAATAGTGTAACTGACACCTCTAAATCTAATTCTCCTATACCCATTGATTGTGAATCTATTAATAACTATTTTTCTAAAATACCTGATAATCTTTTAAAGAAAGCATCTGTATCACCTGAATATTTCAATGATGAGCTAGTTTTCAATTTTATTCAAGGGCACCTTCCATCGCATGAGGTTTTTGAAATTACTCCTATAGCTGTTATGCAAGTGTCAAAATTTCTTCAGTTGCTTGATACAACTAAATCTGTAGGCTTAGATCTTGTTAATCCAATTTTTTTAAAACTGGGGTTTGGTATACTTGCTCCAAGTCTAACATATATCTATAATTTATGCATAGCTAAATGTGTATTTCCAGATTTATTTAAGTCAGCTAAGGTTCTGCCTTTACATAAGTCTGGTTGTAAAGCTGATCCGAATAATTTTCGTCCAATATCTATTTTACCTGTATTATCAAAACCACTTGAAAAACATGTATCTAAATGTCTAACAGAATTTTTAAACAAACATAGTTTATTGTATGCTAAGCAATCAGGTTTCAGACAAACTAGTTCTTGTTTAACTGCCTTGACACATATAACAGAAAATATTTATGATAATTTGAATTCCAATTTGTTAAGTGGATTAATCTTTTTTGACTTCAGAAAAGCCTTTGACTTAGTGAATCATAAATTATTATTACAAAAATGTGCTTTATACAAATTATCGAAATCTTCCCTGTCATTTCTTAAATCATATCTTTCTGGCAGAAATCAGTGTTCATCTGTTAATGGATGCACATCTTCATTTCAGCCAGTCTTACACGGGGTGCCACAAGGATCTGTACTTGGTCCCTTACTTTTTAATATCTTCATTAATGATCTGCCTTTAAATTTGTCTTCTAATTGTGATCTGTTTGCAGACGATACTACGGTTTATACTTCGGCTGCAACGTTATCCGAACTTCAAAATAAATTACAGTCAGATGCTAATAGTGTTCTAAATTGGTGTGTTAATAATTCCATGATAATAAATGTAATGAAAACTAAAGCTATGCTTGTAACAACGCCTCAGAAAAGAAAATTTATTAAAGAATCCCTTGATATTCAAATTGAAGGTAAAAAAATTGAAGTAGTTAACTCCTTTAAACTCTTGGGTGTATATATTGATCAAAATTTGAATTGGAATGACCATGTTAAGATGATCAGTAAAACCTTAAACCAGAAACTATTTCAATTGCGAAGGATTAAAACATATCTATCTAAATCCTTCCAGCTACTATATTACAAGTCACATTTCGTGCCATATATTGATTACTGCTCTGCAATTTGGGATAACTGTAGCAAAACTGCATATTCACTCCTTCAGCGTCAGCAAAATCGGGCCTTCAAACTCATTTTTGATCAAGAACATTCTGATGACTTGCCCCCTTTTCTAAGGAAATGCAAGCTGCTGAATATAGAGTCAAGACATAGGTTAAACAACCTTATTTTCATATATAAAATACTTAACAATGTTTGTCCAAGTTATTTATCTAATCTATTATTGAATTATAAGACTCCGTATAGCAGTATTAATTCTCGACTGACCCTTCTCAGACCGAATTTAGATATTATTAAGAATAGTTTGCGTTATAAAGGTGTAAAATTGTGGAATGATTTACCTGAAACCATAAAAACAAATTGCAGAAATGTTCGTTCTTTTCGAAGACTTATTACTAAAAATATGTTTCAAACCTAAATCATCATCTTACTAATACTACCGGTGATGCATGTACCACACGGTACATAATTGGTGCAAGATCGATATGTAAGCAATTATGTTTAATGTTTATTTCAATTGATAACATTGTTATTTTTATTGTTGTTATAAAGGGCACAACGTGTCAGAAAGGTCCATCCATATCGGACCTAGATTGTTCACCCTTTTGAAATAAAGATATTATTATTATTATTATTAGGATGTTGAACCCCACTCACCGAGGCCCTATCATGACCATGTTTCGTTATTTGAACGTTCATCGAGCCAATAATATGTTATTGTGGGTAAAATTTGACTTGCACTCGCTCAACGGCAGTATTTATAATAGGGGCATAACTCGTATATAATTCTCATCTACATTTATTGAAACTGTACAATATTTGGGGCCTGTAATTTTAGAATGCTATAGAATTTCATCCTATAGAAAATCGAAATCGATCTCCAAAATTCTATACAATTTTATTTGTAAAATAAATACATTGGTAGTCTATAGGAATTTGTGCTGATTAAATTGAACTTACTTTAATTGAACAGCTATAGCTAATTTGAAAGAAGTTGAAATTCAGATCATCTTTGTAGTGCGTGTTAGCGTTTTTGTGAGTGGCGTTAATTTGATACCTGGACTGTGAAACGAGCTGCAAAAACAATTTTAGAATTATTACAACATTCATATAATGAGCAACTACATACGTTGTCCCTTGCAACCCCCCACCATCGTACACCGCTGAAAAGGGAGGGGGCACAATGACGTTTCGCGGCCAACACCAGAACCGGCATGTCCAATACAGTTAGAGATAGCCCTATTTACAAATCCATCACTTACACTGTAACGACATTTTTCACCACCATTAGCACAACCAGATGTTCCATTCCATGCTTTAATCTGGTTCACAATCTTTGTGTGAAAATAATCGCAATTTCCATTTGAATTCCTTAAAAAAGAGAAGAGGTTGTCTGCAAACATTTTTGTAAGTTTGTAATTTCCACATAAACAATATTCAAAAGTATCCTACATTTTTAAAAGAGCTAAATCTCTAACCTTATTTTGCATAAATTTCGAAATGAAATACATGTACATGACTTAAAATTCAGTATTATATCAGTTCATTTTAATATTGATACTATCTTGCCATGAAAATATGGGATCCTAATATCAAAATTTAAGACGTAATGAAAATCTTAAAATAAGTATCTCTATGGTTTTGGTTGCATTTGTAATGAACAATATCCTACAAAAGTAATTAGTAATGGGGACCAACGGTGGCTAAATGAGTAAGGCGTTAACTCGCTAACCTCAAGGCCTGATGTTCGATATGATACCAGTATCAGCCGAGAAAGTTCATCAGGATTTTCGGGCGTGCCCTACCTCCTCCCACATCAAGGGACAACGTGTGGTGGGACGAAAACCCGAATTCACGTGTACACATTGGCCATACAGGCGCGGATCCAGGGAGGGGGGGGGGGGGGTCCGGACCCCCCCCACCCCTGCTCAGGCTTGAAAAATTTTTATGCGATTTTATTGGCGATTTAGACCTGTTATTTTGGAATTTACCTTCCGGAAATACGTCACAATGAACCAAATTGAATCTAGTTTACCAAATTATCGGTTGTGCGCAATTAGTTAAGCAATTATCAAACCTAGACACCCCCCCCCCCCCCCTGCAAAAAAATCCTGGATCCGCATCTGCCATAGCGCAGCTGTCCGCGCAAAATTTTACCTTATTGGGTCACATTCGACTTTCACAGAAAAATAAACCATTTTATTTCGTAAAAGTGAAACTAATTTACAGTCTATAAGTATGAACAATGTGGACGATTTATTTATTTTAATGATACGGCATATCTGATCAAATACAAAAAAAACTTACCAGACAACACTGCAAGACGCGTGAAAGGGCCCACAGAAAACACATGAAGCGGCACACAAGACAAGAAGGGCTGATAAGGTAAGCATGATTTTCAGTCGGGGTTATGCAAACCACGTATAGAATCGGCTCTTGCTCTTCGGTGACCTTTTTACCAAGTTTGTGTGTGAACTTGTCAGCTTGCGTAAGTTTCTTATCACAATAGATCACGGGAATCTGTCTTATAAACCTTTAACGGTAAATCTCTCTGATCTTTGGGGTTCTATGCCAGGACAAATTTGCGGTCTGAAAGTCGAGGGCGTCTTCGGGTATATACAGGCGGCCACCTGCAGGATTTCATAATCATTGGACGTTCATTGTAACAACACCGGTAACTATATAATGATTACAGACATTGGAAGATTGACATGTGGTTTAAAAACTGAATAGACTTTTTTTTCACTGTTTGAATATGATAATGTCCCTTTAAATTGATTAATTTGTATCTGTAATGTTGTATTTTCGGGAGTCATGTCATAAAATATGTTAGAACATCAATATTTAAGATATTTCTCTTGCAAGATCCCCGCTGAAAATAAAACAGTGAACAAGGAACTTTATGGATTAGAAATTCGTCTTTTACTTTTGTGGACTGGTTTAAATGCTTAGTAAGGGTGGTTCAACTAAAATCGACTGCAAGGCTGAAAGAATATTTGTGGGATAGATAGTGTCTGCAAACATAGGTGAACAGACACAAAGACCGACAGGGGAGATACCATAGGTTCAGGTAAAAATGTGGCGTATAAAACCATGTTAGGGTATACGATTACAGGTCAGTCGACGACTTTGATGGTTCTCATGGTTGGAAGAGTTTGAAATATGACAATTAATCCGAATCCTATCTGCCTCTTTGTACATATCTGTAATCTGTTGTACTAGAAAAATCATAAATTAACCACATCTATAAGAAAGAGTAATTTATTTTTTACACAAACAAAAATATATACAGAATTATTTATGTAGAAACCTGTTATATAACAATTATAAACATCTATTTAATCCTACATTTATTTACATAGTGTCATGATTTAATCTTTATTTGGAGCTGCGGTCAGATGTTGGCTTAAACCTTGAACCCTGTGTTGGACAAGTTCATTTTGATTTTCTGGTATGGTTTCTGGTGGACCTGACAAGGGTCAATGCATAGAAGGACGCTAGATTTAATCACAATTTATATATTTAAAGCGGGGATTGAAATCTGCAAATAATCAATGACTGCTACAGAACACATTCCGTTGGTAAATTGGATTTGGAAATAATTAACCGTTAATTTCAGGTAAACATGTGAATGGATCTGTGTAAAATACTTGGCTTGATTGTTAACAATAAACAAAATCATATGGCGATAAAAAATGAAGCTTTCAGCTTCTCAAAGGGGTCTAAAGTATTTCCATGAACCAGCATCGGATTTAAATTATTTCCATGAGCTGACATGTGACGAATTCCAATGGGCCTAATACAAAAAGAATTTCCTTATGTTGAAATGGGATTTAAAGAGTTTCATGAGCTGACAAGAGATTTACAGTTTTCATGGTCAATGACGCTATCTGGGGATCTTTTTCAAGAGGTTATAATTACTACACTATCATATTTAATGATTAGGATTAAAGGTATATCAATGACCACAAATTATTCTGATTTGCAAAAACTGATTTATAATTTAAATAAAGTTGTTATGTAATTTAGACCTGTAGTGATAAATTTTAAAAAATAATAATTAATATTTTGAACAATCAGCCGAAGAAAATTGTGTGCAGGAGGAGTCACTAGTCATTTCTTTGTAGCCTGCCATCTTGTCTACTTCTGCTCCTACAACAATAAAAAATAATATTAAATTACTAATTGGAAAAACTTAATGATATAGAATAAAAAATATATTCTGAAAATAATCTAATTAAAAATATATCTTTTTTAGTCGTGGGTATGGGTCTGAATTTTCACACCACATGTGAACTAACATATCAGAAGGACTTCTGTTGCCGCAAATTGGTTGTGTTACGCCCCAAATTTCAATGGTTGCACAAATAGATCAGTAAATGATGTTGATGTCTTTGTATGATCAAAACAGTTTTTTTATTGGTTGTTTATAGCCCACAAGTAAGAACACCATAAAATATAAACTGAAAAACATGTGACTTTAACAACAGTATTTCAATTAGGACCTGAAGAATTCAAGATGACCATGTGTGTGTGTATATATTATGTAACTGGTTATATTTGGCTGTTACCTTATAAAGTTCATGTAATGAGCTACCAACCAGTCAATTCCAATGCAAAGTAAAGATCATGGTAATCTCGGTTCACCCATCTTGTTCCTTTGTTTTATGTATGTATACTATTTAGGGAGAGGGGTTTTACATAGGCTAAGCCTGTTCCCCAATCCCATTCAGACATCCTGAATAAAATATTGTTTATAAAAAAAAATCTCGGTTCAGCCAAATTGACCAATTATCTTAAAAACCCACAGAAATTTAATGCCGTAAAACTATTATGTCTTTTTAAATTCCATTTTCAAACATGTTCGTCCTCTATCAAATCCATTGCCATGTACAGATTAGTACACAGTAGTATTATAGAATAGTTATATTTATTGCATTTGATGCAGAGACTGCAGTGATAGAGAATTAATTGTACCACTTAATTTACATGTTTTCTGTATAGGCCTAAAGTTGTTCATTTGAAGACGGTTCTGTCTATAGAATATTTAAGAATTGTGTCAAAAGAAGTTGTGATGTATGTAGTAAAACAAAGTGCACAGGAAGAATGTGGATGATATTGTGGAATAGCAACATCTGTTCATAAAATCCTACTTTAACATGTGAAGTAACTAAAAGAAATTGTTGATCATATTATTACACCAGGGGAAGGGTAGAGTGATACCTCACTACTTGATACTTTGGGTGTCTACTAAATATCTGCATTTTTGCTTTCGTTTTACAGGATCTTTGAATCGTTATTTCTATACTAAACATCTTTGAATGAAAATATAGCTGAGTTACCTGTGATGAGATTATGTAAATTACAGTAGTTGGTACCATAATCCAAGACAGCATACCAAGTTTCAGATCTACTGTAACCCTTAAAATACATAATATAACCAATGTATTGAAGACACTACTGTCATAATAAAAGCAGGTCCAGAAAAAGCAACCCAATATTTATTTGCAAAGGAACGAATAATAAGATAAATATGTGTATGTATATATTATGCCTTTTAAGAGTCATTGCCACTCTGATATTTTCGATGGTCGGAATAAAAGGTTTTTTTTTCAGTTTGCTGTGAATAAGTTATAGTTGATATACTGAAGTAACATTAGATTGTATGCAAAATTTGGGACGGATGTATCATTCATCCCAAATATAAAGATACGTATAAAGACTGATTTACAGATCTACACTGGATCTAGACTTGATCACTAACTTGTACTAGCCACAAACCTTTTTTCAATTTGCCATGAAAAACAGTTCAAAATAGTTGAAGGTGAAATGAAATATGCTTTAAATTTCAACTTTTCTACACCAACTAGGCAACCATGGGTTCTTTTACATGCATGCCAATATAATATCACATTTTCATTACATCTAAAAGAACAGACGACATTGCTTGCCAGGCACTGTGTCCTGCGTCAGATGTACTTTCTCATCTAAACAGTGCCTATGTTCAGTTCACTGAACAACGTTGAATACTTACATGAATTTGACAAAGATTGCCATTTTGTGAGAAAGTGAAAGTCAGATCATCTTTGTAATGTTTTACAGGAGTTTCATGTGTAGCTTTAACTTGAGAGCTGGACTGTGAAACGAGCTACAAAAAATAGAAATAAAGAATAATTACAATATTCATAAACAAAGAAGTCTGAATCAATTAACTCTTTGAACTTGTTATCACAATTAAAGGACAATATTGGTGCCAGTCATTATCACATATGTGGTAGAACTGATTAAACACTTTCCAAATATAATATTAACACAGAGATCATCGCTACCATAGAGGAGTAATAAAGGATTCATGAATCGGAAGTGACGAACGCCAAAGGAAAACACGAGTTATCTCTCTATGTGAATGACTGAAGTGAAGAGTGATGACAGATAAACGTCCGAATTTCTGCTCACTAACAACTCCTTCGAAGACAAAAAGTTGTTATATGGGACCGCAAGAGGTTATCTGACTATATAATGAAGTAATTAAGTGTCATAAGATAAGAGAACACGGGAAAAATAGAAATACTCCGTACAGCCCTTGTTTTTATTCATTCTATAGGGGAGACCGGGGCACATTGAACCGCTTTGTTCACATACATGTTTGTACTCATTCCATATCAAATGTTTTTATTGGAAGATCTCTTTATTTCATGATCAAAATTAAAAAAAAAAGCAATATGCCCTCTTATATGGATCAAACCCCGGTTTATCTGGATTGTATGGATTAGACATATATGAACTTAAGTACAAGAATTTCGTAGGCTAAGAAGTTAACATGTATGGAAAATTTTTCTCTTTTAAGCGCTTTTTTGAAAAATCCATTGCCTAAGAAAATAATTGACAGCATGTGGCTTATTGATTGAGAAATGGGTCTAAGAAGTTATCTCACATCTGTATAGTGTTGGGTTGTATAGTATTATTTATAAAGGATATATCCATGGTGGTTCAATGTGTCCCGGTCTCCACTACCTTATAAAAACATGGTAATGCACGGACTTTTAATCTGTATTTCTTTCCTGTTCTCTTATCTAGTGGCAGTCAATTCTTTTCATGAATTGTAAGATATTCACTCACAGCGTCACACAGCAACTTGAGGTCTTTGAAGGAATTATTAGTGAGCAGATATTCGCCCATGTATCTGTTATCATTAGTCATTTCAGTTAGTTATATAGAGGAATAACTCGTGTTTTCCTTTGGCGTTCGTCACTTCCGATTCGTGAATCCTTTATTACTCCTCTATGGTAGCGATGATCTCTGTGATAATATTATATTTGGAAAGTGTTTAATCAGTTCTATCACATATGTGATAAAGACTGACACCAATATTGTCCTTTAACATATAATATAGTATCAAAACTATCAGAGGCCATTCGTGTGGAGCCTGTAAAGAACATATTGAATAAATTAGAAGTCTGTGCCTTGCAGAAGTTGTATAAAGTTGAAAACATCAATCAACAGAGTTTTATGTACGGTACATGTATATATGTACAGTCCAATTTAATGTAGATCCCTTTGTCACAGTAGTTATATGGTTTGTCCAATAAAATCTGGCTTATAATATAAGGTTTTTGGTGGATACATTCAGGTATTAATATATAGCACTATTTACAAAATTATCACTTACACTATAAAGACATTTTTCACCTCCACTAGCACAGCCAGATGGTCCATTCCATGCTTTGATCTGGTCTACAATCTTTGTTTGAACTGCACTACACTGTCCAGTTGTTTCCCTTGAAACAAAAACTAGATGTTAGTGTTTTAAAATTATAAATAAAACAATATAGGTGTTGATCTGTTTTGTTCCTTGGAGGCCGGCATGATCTATTTTTTACAACTCATTCCCATATATACATAATCGGTAGTATACTATTCAAAAAAAGTAGGGGATATTTGATTTTTAAGTGTTATTAAAGTCACCTAATGAAACTGACGAAGAAACAAATGACAAAATGAAATGAAGTTCACATTCATCGATTTATTCCAAATGATCGTTAGACTGAGTAAGGCACAGACTGACCATTATAAGGATAAAATGATACCCGGGGTCAAACAGCAAAGTTACCACAGCATCACAACAAAGTCAGTAACAGATAAATCCTCCTCTGTATGCCAAACAAGCATTGATCCGACGTGGCATACTCCTAATGAGACGTCTAAGGTCATTTTGGTCCAGATTGTCCCATTCCTGTTGCAACGCAGCAGCAAGTTCTTGGACATTGGCAGGACGTTGTTGACGTTGACGTAACCTCTGTCCAAGCATGTCCCAGACATGCTTGATGGGGGAGAGGTAGGGACTCAGTGCTCACCAAGGTAATGTGGTGATGTTCTGTTGTTGGAGGTAACCTGTAACGATCCTGGACCTGTGACATCTTGTGTTGTCATCCTGGAAGATGAAACGGCGGCCATGACGTCGTGCAAACGGCACAACATGGACTGCCAAGATGTTGTCCCGGTAGTACTGGCCTGTAACACGCCCTGCAACAACATGTAAAGTCGTTCTTCCAGCAACAGTGATGCCTCCCCACACCATAACAGAACCACCCCCAAATCGATCATGTCTGTTGACGTTAACGTCTTGGAAGCGCTCGTTTCGACGACGCCACACCCTCCTACGTCTGTCCAAAAAATCAACACTGAACCTTGACTCATCTGAAAACATCACATTGCTCCAGCGTCGATTATCCCAGTGTTGACGATCCCTACACCAACGTCGTCTTGCCTGAATGTGATGATCTCTCAAACAAGGGATCACGCGAGGACGTCGGGCGCGAAGGTTACCCCTATGCAGTCGATTCCTAATCGTCTGGCCACTCACTCTTACACCAGTGTCTGTTTGAAGACGAGCGCTGATCTGATTTGCTGTGATGACACGATTTCTCAAGGCCAAGGTACAGATAAATCGATCCTGGGCTTGAGTTGTCGCCCTTGGTCGACCTGAGCGTGGTCTGTCCTGTACAGATTGTGTATCACGGTATCTGGACCATAGCCTGCTTATGACAGACTGAGAAACATTCATCGTCCGCGCCACAACCGCCTGTATTGTGCCGATCTGTAGCATGCCAAGGGCACGTAACCTTTCATTTTGGGTAAGCCGAAAATATCAAAATTTTGTTTTCTGGTCACTAAAACAATTAAACTGATGTTTCCACCCTGGAATTCAATGCCACAATGACTGTAACATTCAAAGTCAGAGTCGTGCAAATCTTGGGTTGGACCCCCATGATGATCCCAAGCATCACCTGCATACCATGCGGTAGCTATTGGTGCCTTTGGGCGTCACGTCATGTAACTGGAAATGTTTCTTCTGTTAGGTTTTATAGTGACTTTTTTCGTAGTCATTTGCATATTTTAGTATTATGCCCCCAAAATCAAATATCCCCTACTTTTTTTGAATAGTATATTTATTTAGGAAAAATATAATGAAGCATGAATATTTCGTACACACAATGTACCGTCAATGCCAGACCTGTCAAAATCTAAAGTGTAGGTACATACACGTAATATCTATGAATTTCTCAAATGATAGATTTTCAAACAACACTGTATAATTTGTCCAGTCTAACTTAGAAGACAAGGGTCATTGTGTATTGCTAATATGTTGTTTTCTATTCGCATTATATTGTTAAAAAATTAAAGCTTACAATATCCATCAATATACTCCCACTATTTATTGTGATCTATTTGAATGGGTTATTTTTAAAAAGAAAGTCTATGAAAACAGCTGTTCCGGCAAAGGATGCACACTATCATAATTTATCCTAAATTATAATCATACTTACATGTATACTTAAATTACTTTTTAAGGGGGCATAACTAGCTGGCAATGTCAGATATTCGTGATTTTTGGCAGTGGAGGGTATTCCATAAATAAAAAAATTTGTGCTTTTTGGCGAATGTGAGTATTCCATAATTTAAGTGTGCAGTTAAGTTTTCACATAGCCAAGTATGTGTAAAATACAACCTTTGAATACCGATTTAAGGTAAGACACTTAGTTACATGTAAGTGGAAAAATTTAAGTATTTTTACTTAACTTTTAGAAAACCTTTGAATACGGACCCAGACCTCCAGGCTAGCGTACCAGCACCTTATCCACTTAGCCACCGTGACCCCCCATAGGCAAAATGCTCCTCCTATATCACTCCTTTCTGGATCAGCGCCTGTCGCTGTCCCACCACATGACTTTAGAGGGTTCGTTTTGATAGCCCTGTACAAATTTGATATGGCCATATCGGTCTTTGTGGACGTCGTCAGCAAATGTCAATATTAGAGATTTTTGTTTTGATCGCCCTATCCACATGGCCTTATGGTGTGTCGGGCTAGTTCTAGTTTATAAAGCACCAGAAGTTTCTGAAGGGCGTTGAGTAGTCTAAAATGCAAATTTTAAAGCTTGCACTGTAATTTTTGTTGATAAGATATGACATTTTTTGTTATTTGAGGTGATAAACTACATATTAATCACCAAATAAATACCAATTTTATTTACCAACTATGTTCCAAACTTGGCCCAAAAGCATGATAAAAAGGGGTATTGATGACAACAAAAGTAGAATTTTCTCAGTTATGCCTGCAGATATTTTCATCAAATTTCGCATGAACAATGCTAATAGCAAGTCCCAAAAATACACTGGTCAATTTTTGGCTATAGGTTGTGGTTTGTCTTGTATCCATGGAAATGCAAAAAAACGATGCGTTTTCTTGGAAATTCTATTAGTACAAGCTCAAAAGATTTATTGATAATCCCACCAGTAGATCGAAAGTGGAGGTTATAAGCTACATTTCGACACCAAAAACGTTAAAAAATACCAACTCAAAGTATTTTAAAATTGTTGTTCATTATTTACCTTCAAACGAGATTTTGCGATTTTGGGTTAATTCTTTGAATACGTCGACAACAAGTATTAAAATACAACAATTCGGATGTAAAAGTAAATAATTACTTCACTGCACTACTCCACCGCACTCTAAATCATGTTATGCATTCAAAAAATAGTAATCTTTGACCATAAAAAAAAAAATCCGTCATGTTCCTTTCGTGATAGATAAATAGACCTGGATAATCGCGTCATACAGGGAATTCCTTCTGGTCACGTGACATCTTCCACTCCCGTTGAAGCCACGTCTGTATTGATCACGTGACTGGCGTGCACGACGTCATAATTTATTCAACACCTGATCTAGGTCGGGGAATCAGTCTCGTTTGCTATAAATAGTTTTATTCCTCCGCCTCGTATCTCCATTGTTACACATAAAACGATGCGACTTTCGCGAGTTTTCTGAGTTATTTTATAAGTGGAACAAGTTTGCAAAGACTTAATAAGATTGGCGTTGAAAAGTTAGTGCGAATCTTAGACTGCTCAACGCCCTTAATTAGAAATAGCTCAGCTAGTGCGTGGAAAACGGTGGGGGAATGTCTGGGCGTCTCGCCCCAGCTCCACGCTTAGTAACTCGGGCATAGTATTGCCCCCCACCCCCTTTTTAAAGTCAAACCTATTAGTCTTAGAAAGTTAGCTATAACTTTTCAACTTTTTTTTATTTGCATATTACGTCCATTAAGAACAGTATACAAAACACCAACATACATATGCAAGCAAAAGATACATTTGTCATGGAATACTATAAATAATGAAAATATACCGGTAATGAAATTATACTGGGATATATCGATGTACATGCACCATTGGGATGATACCAATGAAAACAACAATGAAAGTATGACAATGAAATAAAAAATAATCATAAAAATATGTAGTAAAAGTATATTGGTGTACATAAGAGTTAGTTCTGATCTGAGCGTTGGTCTCATTACACTCACCCTGAATGTTCAGAGACTGTCCCATTCAATCAATGTCGAAAATAAATTGGAGAACAGTCAATTTTACTGGACAACTTTACACTGCTAAACGACAGGGTGTCAATCCGTGTGAAAGCCTGTACAATGTGAAGACTGTACATTTCGTTTCGTCTTGTATGACCGACATTCCTGAATGTGGATGTTGACCTACAGTTAGAGTGTCATGGTGGGGAAATGTAACTTGATAGGAGGGGACGTATTTTTAACAGCGTGTTGTGTCGCTCATATTGTCTCTAGCGAAGTAAGCAAGGTCTTATTTTCTCACTAAGATGTTCGTTTACATTGTACAGGCATCCACACAGATTGACACCCTATCGTTTGGCAGTGAAAAGTTGCCCAGTAAAATTGACTGGGGTTCCAATTATTTTCGACATTGATTGAATGCGACAGTCCCTGAACGTTCAGGGTGAGTGTAAGGAGACTGATGTTCAGAGCTGAACTACATAAGAGTATGATGATCAAATGGGGAAGGAGCATTCAGCAGATAAGAGAATTAGACCCGACAGGTACACCCCTTTCCCGAAAAGCATGGTATGTACATGGCTACTGCCTTAGCAAGGAAATTTGGCGGATTGAAAAGAATTTCAAAAGTTAATTGACAAGATGGTTTAAAGTTCCAATTTCATATTTTCCAAGAAAGTCAAAACATAATTATTTCTATGTCTTTTGCTCAAAAGGTTGTCAACTCACTATTATACGATCATGGGCAAAATTTTTTGGGCATTAGAAAGGTTGACACCGATAGATTGAGGAAATAGTTACTCAATTACCTCCCTTGTTTTCCCATTCCTCACCATGGACGGCCATCTTCAAACGTTTGAATTTGAAGTTGAAAATGATATTTTTGCCAATTTCTCAACTGGCAATAGTGAATTATAGGATTAATAGGATTATTCTTTAACAAGGTATGACTGTGTATAGGTACAATCTATTTTAGGGCTTTATTTTAATACATTTTAAAAATATAACTTAAAAAAATGCTATTGGAGCTTTAAAGTAGGGTAGATATATATATCTCAGACGCAGGTTTCATATCGGGGACACTGTAAAGAAAATGGAATTCATCTTCAACAGCAGAAAGAGAACATTGCGTGCATAACTTTTGATCAGGTGGAATATTCTTGTATCAGCCTCTCTCTATTTCCAATTTGTGCGAGCTGAGTCGAAGCGATGAAAAGGATGATTTAAAGTTTTTATTTTTAACCTGCAGAAGGTAACGCGCGGGGTGATTTATTACATTTTCATATAGTCCATACGTTCTTAAAGCCCCAATAACACTCTTGTTGTAACTGAAAAATATGTCCCAATCTTCATTCTGGTCAACAAATCGTACTATTTTAGAATATTCCAATTAAATGATGATATAAATTTCATCTTAACACACCTAATTTAAAAAATTGGAAAAATTCAACCAATTGATTTGAAAAGTCTAACGTAAACCTTTTCAAGTGTGACTTAGATTTTAAAATATTTTCGAACCCTCTGGACAAATAAAATAGGTTGTAATGGATAATTTACACAACAGGTAGGACATTTAAGCATCTAGTACTTAGAATAAGAGTAGGCCTATTATTTTTTTTCTGGAGCTACCAAGCCAGCAAGAATGTTATTGTCCCTTTAACTTTGTTCCTGATTTAGTTAGTTCTGTAAAATGATAGTATAGTTGATTTTCGTTTGAAGTTTTAGTTTAGTTGCTGAAGGAGATCATAATATTCATATATTTTTGCTATAAATTACCAGGTGAGTAGATCTATCTGTATAATATTCCCAGTGTTTTTTTGATAATTGTGCAGTCCCTTTTTATAAATAATGGCAATATGGCTTTATCAATCATGCATACATAATAACATGCATACATAATATTAATCTTACCAGTCAACTTTACAAGACGCATGAAGTGGTCCACAAAAAACACCGGAGGCGGAAGCGGCACACAACACAAGAAGGGCTGAAAAGGTAAGCATGATTTTCACTCGGTGTTGTACAAACCACGAATAGATTCGGTTCCTGTTTCTATTCGAATTGCTTTTTCCAGGTTTACAGTGCGTGAATTTCTCGGCTTGCATAAGTTTCTTATCACATGATAGATCATGTGACTCAAGATGACGAGGTAAGTTTGAGATCTAATTAATAAGGCTAACTCAAGATTTCGTCATGCAAGGTCGCAAAATGTCAAAAAAGTTGGGGCATGTGATTGTTGGCGAAATTGTAGGTTAGGGTTGGGATTAGCGCCAGGCCTGTTTACATCTCATGACCTTTGGCCAAACTTGAAGTTGGTCTTATCATCTATGCAATGACGTATTTTAAAATAGGTCTAACCACGTGTTTTTGAATCATGGGATACGATGCACCAATAGAACTGAACTAACTATGGATGCACTATCGCAACCTGGCCCGCAGTAAAAATATTCGCATAGCCGCTTCTCAATGCATAGCACTGTACAATACGATCTATGCTCAATGTAAAACGAATGATTTCGCACAGTCCGCTAATTATGCTAAATTCGATGTAAACAATTCGACTCACCAATAGGCTTAAATGGAAATAATTATACTACTAAGGTCTGTCGTGGAAGTAAATCCCAATCGCTTTAATTTCGTAGAACTTTTTTTTAATGGTATTTTCCATACGTCATAGACCTACTATCTAGTCTTAGTCCTTGCGACGTCAAGTACGAATAGCCAGTTCTGAAATAATATTATTTGAAAAAATTGTATTTAACAACTCTGAAACTAACTGAACAAAAACGCATTGTTGTAATGCATAGATTTAAGATATAATCCGCATAAATCGTTATTGGGAAATACTATAAAAAACAAAACAAAAAAACTTTGGGTCCTCAAGCGTCGGAACAGTGTATGCTCAATGTAAAACGAATGATTTCGCACAGTCCGCTAATTATGCTAAATTCGATGTAAACAATTCGACTCACCAATAGGCTTAAATGGAAATAATTATTCTACTAAGGTCTGTCGTGGAAGTAAATCCCAATCGCTTTAATTTCGTAGAACTTTTTTTTAATGGTATTTTCTATACGTCATAGGCCTACTAGGCCCTATCTAGTCTTAGTCCTTGCGACGTCAAGTACGAATAGCCAGTTCTGTAATAATATTATTTGAAAAAATTGTATTTAACAACTCTGAAACTAACTGAACAAAAACGCATTGTTGTAATGCATAGATTTAAGATATAATCCGCATAAATCGTTATTGGGAAATACTATAAAAAACAAAACAAAAAAACTTTGGGTCCTCAAGCGTCGGAACAGAACAGTAGGGCGTTAATTCCAATCTCATTTCTTTTATAAAAAAATATGTAGGCCTATATCTTTATAATATCTATTTCTAATTTTGTAAATTGCAAGGCTTGGATGTCGGAAAATGACGACCTGCTTGTTCCTTTTTGGAAACAGGTATCATCAATAGTTTCAAATCTGACCAAAAATATTATTAGGATCTGCTTCAAAACGGCGATTATTCTTACAAGACGTCAAGAATCTATCACGTTTCTCATCCGCAGTCAAGGACTTTGGCACCCAACTTGCAGAAACTTTTGTCATTCCTAACTCGTTGGCGATAATGTGCACAACTCTCGCATGAGAGATGACCACAGCTTGCAATATGTGGAGGGAACATCTAAAAACTATTCCGCCAAAAACAGACACCAAACCTACAGAATAGGATAGTGGAGTAAGGGGAGGTCACGATAAGACGGGCCTGGCACCTAAACACAGATCCTACAAAGATGACATCTACCAAACTAAGCAGGACTCGGCACCTAAACACTATTCTGTAAATAGAAACGATACCAAATCCATAGAGTGGGATAGTGGAGTAGGAGGCCACGATAAGACGGGCCTGGCACCTAAACACTTACCCCAAACGATGACATCAACCAATCCAGAAGCAGACGAGATCACCTACCAAATGATATGTTTTTTATTAAATAACTTTAATAAAGGGAAGAATTTCCCACTAAACCCAATCCATGGCTTAAAGCCAAATGGAAAGATTGCAAAATCATACATGTATTCTAAAAAATCAGGAATCAGCTTCGGCTCTCCTAAGTCTTGTCTGCGATATCACTTATGTGGAAGCAGACGTTAAACACCAAGTAGAAGAAGAGTGAATCCTCGTCGATCAGCCATCACCATGTCATGCACCCGTGTAATGTTTTCTTGAATAGCTGCTTTTGATGGCCTTCTGTGCGCGGAACATTCCACCGCCCACTTCTTCACCGTGGGAAAGGGAGGGGCACCATTCCTTAAAATTGAGACCAGGGGCCGGTTGCTCAAAGCTCTGTTAACTTCTAACGAGAGAGAGACAGAGAAATGGGGTTTAACGCCCACTCAACACAAACTAGGTCATTTCGGGACTAACATATGGTTTAATGTTACGCTCAGTAACTCGGGCATAGTATTGCCCCCCACCCCTTTTTAAAGTCAAACCTATTAGTCTTAGAAAGTTAGCTTCAACTTTTCAACTTTTTTTTATTTGCATATTACGTATTAAGAACAGTATACAAAACATCAACATACATATGCATGCAAAAGATACATTTGTCATGGAATACTATATAAATAATGAAAATATACCGGTAATGAAATTATACTGGGATGATACATGCACCATTGGGATGATACCAATGTAAACAATCGACTCACGCATAGGCTTAAATGGAAATAATTATACTAAGGTCTGTCGTGGAACTAAATCCCAATCGCTTTAATTTCGTAGAACTTTTTTAATGGTATTTTCCATACGTCATAGGCCTACTATCTCTTAGGCCTTGCGACGTCAGACGTCTTACGAATAGCCAGTTCTGTAATATTATTATTGTCCAATTTGAAAAGATTGTATTTAACAACTCTGTCATTCCTAACTCGTTGGCGATAATGTGTACAACTCTATCATGAGAGATGATCACAGCTTGCAATATGTCGAGTGAACAGCTTGCAATATGTGCGCGGAACATTCCACCGCCCACTTTACCGTGGAAAAGGGAGGGCACCATTCCTTAAAGACCACATAAAATAATAATTCTTAATTGCATATATTGATAGCCAAGGGTTACTACATTCATTTTACGTCAAGTTCACGCCAATCTGATTAAAATTAATTCAGATATTAACGTTTAAACATCAGACAGCAAAAAACGGTTTTCAAATTTTCAATTACAACCTTAATTTCAAATTTTCAATTACAACCTTAATCCGGTTGATTGGCTGGTGACGTCACAGGCACTACACATAATCTATACACAAAATCTATACAATATATCACTGTATACACACCACCAGTTAACACGTGTGTATTCGTCGGTCCAATTAACATTTGACTGGCGTAATCATTAACTTGTCATTATTTACATGTAAGCTACATATCACTATACTATACAAGTCAAGGCATTTTTAAAAGTCGACCTTTCTCATCTTGAGTTGTAATAGATTATATATTTCAAGATGCCACGTTATCGTTGTGTTATTGAGAGCTGCGGAAATTCCAGCAACGAAAAGGGGAATAATGTATCGGCGTTTCACAAATTTACCCAGGGATGAAATCTTATGGAAAGAGTGGATTGCGTTTGTAAACAATTCAAATCCTGATTGGCAACGTACAGTCACAACAGTGACGTAAAATGAATGTAGTAACCCTTGGCTATCAATATATGCAATTAAGAATTATTATATATGTGGTCTTTAAGAAATTTTTCCGAGGTCAATTGTTTTATTTAATTAGGGGGATTAAGGAATCAGTCAGGCGTTAATGAATACACACGCCGGCTGTATATAGGTAATTAAAGAATAAACATTTCGAATATGCATTCAGTCACTGTGACGTCACTGGCGTCTGAGGGGATTAAGAGTGTTTTCGATAATTAGCCAAGTCGTTTTTACGGGAGGTCTATATTTGCGACTTTGAGAGACGATATCTGAATTATTTTCATCAGATTGGTGTTAAACTGCCGTAAAATGCATATAGTAACCAATGTCTATAAGTTCGATCAGTTTCGTTTTCTGGTTTTATGTGAATTGAGACGGTCGGTTGCTCAAAGCTCTGTTTACTTCTAACGAGAGAGAGAGAGGGAGAGACAGAGAAATGGGGTTTAACGTCCACTCAACACAAACTAGGTCATTTCGGGACTAAGATATGGTTTAATTTTATTTCAATAATTCGCTTGCGCGTAGGGGTCTTTAGCAGCGGGAGGAAACCGGAGTGCCCGGATGAAACCCACGAGGTTGAGAAGGCGCCCCTATCTCCATGCCACATATGGTCGTATATTAATGCATACTGGTTTCGAATACACTAAAAAGACCGGCTACAAAGATACCATCTACTGGTGATGTAAGCAACACACACAAGGTTGTCCAGCAACTTTAAATACCAAGAATGACCTCCCGTTCAAGTTTGGAAGACTACACAATCATCAATCTAACCACCATGCACCAGACATTATGTCTTTTCTTCAAAGAGTTAGGAAACGATGCAGAGAGGAAGTGACACCAATCCCGTCTTTGTACAATGAAGAACTCGCCGGTAAGATACTTTCGCATATCTCCTTATTAAAATGTACTATCCAGTACAGAAAATAGATTAATAATAATAATAATATTATATAACGCATTACAAGTCAACATATAAAATGGCACAATATCTCAATAATTGACAACTCAAAAATTATTACAATAGATTTTCTGTTCTTATTTGACATTTACAATAGTTTATTTTTATTTTTATAGGTTTGCACAACGACGACTGGACATAATGCTCTCGTGAGCTGATCCAGAAGATCCCCCCTCTGTATTCCACGCAGGTATCTCTCTACCGAGAACGACAGAAGCTCCTGCCTGCACTTCCTGCCAGAGGTGAAGATATCAACCTGGAAGGACCTTGGCGTCAGACTACTTCGTCACTGTCAGACTACTTGTTCTCAAGGAAGTTGGCCAAAACGACAAGATCATCATATTTGCCACAAGCGACAGCATGCGACATCTGAGTGCTGCTGAAACTTGGTACTGTGATGGTACCTTTCACACAGTACCGTCCCTAATCTATCAACTCTACTCTGTCCATGCGATGGTCGATGGTGTTATGTTCCCGTTGATATGTGCTCTGCTTCCTGATAAAAAAGAGTCAACTTACAACAAACTTTTTTTCACAGTTTTACGCGAGTAACTCTTGCCCAATAGTGTGCCATCGTTTGTGTTTATGGACTTTGAAACTGCAGCAACAAACAGTGTGGAATCTGTTTTCCCAACAACAGTAGTTAAGGGTTGCTACTCTCACTACAGCCAGTGTCTGTGGCGTAGAGTCCAATCAATTGGCCTTCAAAATGTGCATCGCTTTGTAAGAAGAGCAGCAGCCCTACCACTTGTTCCAGTTGAATCGTGGATGATGTCTGGTTTGAGTCATTAGAATTTGGACCAACCCACTTGGACTCTGCGAAGATTTGATGATTATGTGACCGAGCAGTGGGTAGAAGGTTTACCACACCAATGCTGGAACCACTACAACAACGACGGCCCCAGAACAACAAACCACGCAGAGGGCTGGAACAGCAAATTAAATAAGCTTGTTGGCCATCCCCATCCGAATATCTATAAACTTATTACTGTGCTGAAAAGAGAGCAGACGCTGACTGAAATAAGAATTGTACAGCCCAGTGCTAATGTACGGCATTTCCAGGCCAAAGAAGAAAGCCTGCCGTGAACTAGAGAGAGACTTCAAGCATTGAAAGATCAGTTCCGAAATGGTCAAAGAGACATCATGGTTTATGTAGATGCGGTATCTCATCTTGTCCATTTAGAGTAAAAAGTATGAAATGTTGATGGACATTGTTATTAATATTATTGTTATTTTTGTTATGAAATGGTAGTTTACTTGCCCATATATTTTTGATATCGATGCTCATTTCATAGTGCTATTTGGTTATTTATTTATTTTTTATATTAGTTTTTCCATTTACATTAAAAGTGTTAAAATAAACATGTTTTACTATAATAAATGTTGAATAAAACACTATCAAGTGATTTTTGTTTTACTATTAGGTTTAACCTAATGAAATAAACAGTGCCCAATGTGAAACAGACTACAGCTAATCCTTCTTTAGAAATTCCAATTAACCCCTTCAGTCACACTAACATGATTATTTAAGTTTTGAGCTGGGTGAGAATGAACCTTCATTGCCTACACAAGACGATGTCTGTAATCGCTGTCTATTTATTACGAATATTGAATCCTGATTAAATTCTCGGATTATCACTACCTGCGTCTTTTCCCGCGATTTTTATCTCAGAAAGTGCTGTACGTCTAACTCTTTATGGAGTTTATCAACATGTACACAAAGCGCTCAATGTACTCGTGCAGGATTCGACGTCATGTGTGGGGGTAGCCCTAATCGTCGGGCTGTTGATTAGGGGAACCCTTACATTTTTGTCCTGTATACGCTCAATGGGTTTTTTTCGAGTCCAGTATTTTTCTAGTAAGACCAATCTGATTAAAACACAGATCCAATTTAGTTTCGTTTTTTATAGTTCAAAATTTCATTTTTACTTGTCTTTACTAAATGTCCCGAGCTTGATACCAGACGTCATAGAACGTGAGCTCCCACTATAACATTTTAGATCTACATGAGTGTAGGTCATCGAAAGTATAAAAAAACGAAACGAAATATAGATCTATATTTTAATTAGATTGTAGTAAGACTGGATATCTCTACTTTCCATATATACCAAAATTGCCATAATTTTATTGGCAATAACCATCCGATAAAAACTTTGCTGGGAACCCATTTTTAACGGTGGCATTAGTGGGCTGTAGCATAAGTCATACATGTAGTGAACAAACACTCTTCTCTTGGATTAACTTTAATTGATCCGTCAACTAACGGAAAATGAAATTGACTTTCCAGCAACATAAATTTAATGGACCGTTAGCAAACGACAGGTTAGCAAGATAACGATCCGTTAAAATAACTTAGTTTTGAGCAACCGGCCCCATGTCGGCATGTATTTGTGTTGGGGTTAGTTCGTTCAGGTACGTAATGACTGTCCTGTAGCCAGTTTGCCATTTCTGGTGATTTCCTTGGATAGATTCACAAGATGGTCTGATACGAAGACAATAACACCACCAGTAGAAATATTTTCTAATAAAATATTTAATATTTTGAACAATTAGCAGAAGAAAATTGTGTACATGTGGAGTCACTAGCACTTTCCTTGTAGCCCGCCATCTTGTCTAATCCAGATCCTACAAGAAAAAAAAATCGTGTAGCGTATGTGTACTCTTGTATGTACTCTAGATACCACTCCATACTTTAGAAGTCTGCCAAATATTTAATTGATTTAGTCCTTCGTTTTACAGAATCTTTGATTGTCCCTTGGGATTTAATATGCATAGTATTTCTATACCAAACATCATTTGACGCAAAATATACAAACATCCTTTAAACATATGATCCCACCTCCCTTTTTTAATTTATAAATCTGCGATTTTCGGTGCAAATATAGCTGAGTTACCTGTGATAAGATTATTTAAGTTACAGTAGTTGGTACCATAATCCAAGACAGCATACCAAGTTTCAGATGTACTGTAACCCTAAAAATACAAAACGTAATCAATGTATTATATGACACAGCCATGTATTGAGGTAACCACTGTAATCTGAAAACTGTCCCAAGGCTGTTCTTAAACCTTTTAAAGGGATTCTCTTGTATTTTGTTGTTGTTTTTGTTATCCTTGTGTTTGGATTTTCGGTTATTAAGTGAGTCGAGGATTATCTTGAATATGTCTTGAATACGATACTGTATGACATTTATTACATTTATTCTCTTGTTGAAAGTGATAATCACTCTTTAAGGGCTCCCGTCAAAAGGCAATACCTAGTAACTCATTTTTTTGTCAAAATTGAGTTAAGACCAAATTTGTAGTTACTAGGGTATATGCTTCCTGTTGTTCCAATCATTTGATTTTGTAAGCAATTGCACCCATAACACAGCCTAGCAACTTCCTTCATTTGTATATTATGCACAGAAAAACCCAGTAACTCAATATAATCAAATCAATGGATAAGCTGGGGTTAAAATATTCATTCATTATGTTTTCCTTTGTTATCTCAAAGTAAGAAAAAAGTGAGTTACTAGGCGTTGTCTTTTGGCGGGAGGGGGAAATGGAGTTTAACCTCCACTCGACACAAACTAGGTTATTTCGGGACTAGCATGGTTTCATTTTATTTCAAGAATTCTTTAGCAGTGTGTGGGAAAACCGGAGGCCCCGGAGAAAACCCACGAGGTTGGACAGGCAAAACTACTCCTTGTCACGTACAACTGTTTATTTGAAACCACGCCAGTTGACTCAATGACAGGCCTTATTATACAGTGCGCACGTGCTAACCATTCGGCCATCCACTCCCAATCCCACTCTTTAAGATATATTAAATTACTCTGATCATACCTCTCAGACTGAAATGAACTATACATATATCCGAAAGTTTAATCGATTCTCAAGTTTAATAGATGTTGTGTCGAAACTGTCTAAATGGGGCAATGGTTAAAGAACTAATCACCATTCCAGTTTTTTTCTTGTATGTAGACTATTATGACAACCACTAAATGGGAGCTTACTTACATGAATTTGACAAACATTGCCATTTTGTGAGAAAGTGAAAGTCAGATCATCTTTGTAATGTTTTACAGGAGTTTCATGTGTAGCTTTAACTTGAGAGCTGGACTGTGAAACGAGCTACAAAGAATAGAAATAAAGAATAATTACAATATTCATAAACAAAGAAGTCTGAATCAATTAACTCTCTGAACCTGTTACCACAATATCTTCTTTCCAATATCACGGTAACAGGGTCTACCAGAATTCCAACATTCAAATTACGTGCATGTCAGTAGGCTCATTTTTTTAATACCAAAAGTTAAATATTTTATCCAATAAATGGAGAGAGAAAAAAATCTCTCCACCAATTTTTTTTAAGTAATGGTAATGTAGTCGGTTGACAAATTCGCGTATTGATATATCATTATTTACAATATTATCACTTACACTGTAAAGACATTTTTCACCTCCATTAGCACAGCCAGATGGACCGTTCCATGCTTTAATCTGGTTCACAATCTTTGTTTGAGCATCGCTACACTGTCCAGTTGCCTCCCTTGAAACAGAAATTAGTTTTGGTGTAATCGTTTTTGAAATGTCCATATAAGCATATTCAGAAGTACTACAGTGCAATGTACTATCAGGGCCCATAAGCGTACGAGCCAGGGAGGCGGGGGGGGGCAGCTGCCCCCTACCTTTCGGGCAAGCCGACTTTTCCGGCAGACAGGTAAAGTGAGAAAAAAATTATTTCATCTACTTGGCAAAATTAAGTGCCCGAAAACTGATAAAACACTAATTTTACGGGCTGGAATAGCAGTAAAACGCGTTTGCGGTCGTCAAATATTCCAAAATTTTCTTGGGGGGTGGGGGTGGGGGGTCTATACAAGGTTTGCCCCGCTTTTTCGCCTCTGGAAGAAAACCGGCGCCGCTGTCTGTAAACCTGAATTTTTTTTCGGTCATTTCTAGTTTTGCTTCCCTAACTTCCCTAATAAAACACTAATATTACTCTTCTTTAATTGAATACCACGAATTTGTACTGAGTTGACTATGGATTAAACATTTTGTCTGGAGTCACTCTACTTTGTGCGACATTTTTCACGCATCGATTAGTATTTGTGAATGCAGCTGCAACAGTCTGATTGGATGGTTGGAATTCGGAGTGGGATTTCGCTTACAAAATCATTGGATACTTTTGGAGTTAATTACACGCGCTAGAATCACTCGACTAATCTCGACAGATTCCGTAAACTACGTAGACTACATCTAGTCTCGGATGTATGACAGTAAGTGATATGTACCTACGCCCATACATTTGCGATGCGGCTACCGGTTTACTTTAACAGGAAAACTTGACGCTATTACACAAATTGGGAACCTATTCGGCTAGCGACCTATTCGACCGATCGAGCTGCAACCTGTTCGTTCGAAACCTATTTAGAGTAAAGACAACAGTCTCTATTTATCAACCAATAAAATCCAACGTTATGTCTATCAAATGGAAGTAGAATATATTATTTTTTATCCATTCCTTCAGCTCAGAATATAAGTGTAATTTCGTCATTATCTTACAGCTGGATCGGTCGAATAGGTCGCTAGAAAAATAGGTCGCCAACTTGTGTTTGGAATGGGCGCAGCCATGTTTCATCCGGGACCTTTAAAGTAGTTCCAATATGGCGGAATTCATCGTACAGCCGAGTTTAGATTCCGAAATCTTACGAGGTTTGCCGAGTGGCGCTAGAATAGCAGAAAACGCATTCGCGGTGGTTTAATTTTCAAAATTTTCTCCGGGAGGGCGAGGCCCCATACCCCGCGACGATTGTTTGGTTGTTTGGAATTCGGCTCAGCAGGTAGGCTGTATTGGATCAAATTGAAGCTGCTTTATCCACAGACTGGAATAGGCAGGGAGGCGCGTTTGCGGCTTTTAAATTTTCAAAAATTTTCTCGTCTTCGTGGACTGTAAACGATTCACTGAAATTCGAGTCAGTCACCTTAATTCAGCTATATTATTAGACCACTTTGAAGTTGCTTTGTTCACGGGTTGAAATAGCAGGAAAGCGTATTTGCATCCGTCAAATATTGCAAAATTTTCTTGAGGAGGGGAGGGGGGGTTGTCTGTAAAGCCGAAAATTTTTCGGGCTATTTAGGTTCTGACCCCCCCCCCCTGTCATCGAGCCCGTATTTATTCTGAAATTCCGACAGTTTATTAGGCAATATTCTTGAGTAATCCCCAAATAATCGCTCTAAACTTTACACTGCCCACCCCGCGACACGAAGACAATCTCAAATCCATGAACACGCCTCTGTGTCTTCTACTTTAATAGATTTTGTCGTGTTTTAAGTACAGATTTACAACAATACTTCTGGCGATTGTTTTCCCGTCTACTCTTCATTGAATTACATCTTTGGATGTACACAGAGCCTCGGTTTTCGACCTACCCCAAGCGCGGATCCAGGATGTTTTGCAGGGGCGGTCTAGGTATGATAAAAGGCACTCAACCAATTAACGGGGGGTTTGGGGGCCCTTTCCCCAGGAAAATTTGGTAAATTAGATTCAATTTGGTGCATTCTGACGTATTTCCGGAAGGTAAATTCCAAAATTACAGGTCTAAAAGTCGCCAATAAAATCGCATAAAAATTACCAAAATTACAGGTCTAAAAGTCGCCAATAAAATCGCATAAAAATTTTTCAAGTCTGAGCAGGGGGGGGGGGGGGGAGGTACGGACCCACCGCCCCCCCCCCCATCTGGATCCGCGCCTGTACCCGTACGTATATTATGCTGGCTAGTGATCAAATTAATGTAGGCTATCATCAATGCATCATTTGCAAGAGTTTCACTTTTATTTGAGAAACAGTGAATTAGACATTATCTATTTAATCCAATATGAACAAAGAAAATTGATATGGTGTATTAAAAATAAAACTTACCAGTCAACTTTACAAGAGGCATGAAATGGTCCACAAAAAACACCTGAAGCGGCACATAAAACAAAAAGAGCTGATAAGGCAAGCATGATTTTCACTCGGTGCTGTACAAACCTCGAATAGATAGAGATTATGTTCGTCTTCGACTTTATTTTGCCAAGTCTGTGTGTGAACTGTCAGCTTGCATAGGTTTCTTATCAAATGTGAAGTCTCGAGAATCAGCAAGTAATGCGAATGGACAGATTCGGTATTCGCAAATTGATCACATTGCCGCAGAACTACATAAACTTCCCCCGAAAAACAAGGATTGAATAAAAAAAAAAAATAACTCTTAGACAGCTACAAATGTGTATTATCTTTGCCATTAATTACTACAAATATACCCCCCCACACACACACACTCCAATCAAAAAAAAGCTAAGAACATAGAGGAGTATAGGCGTACGGGCTCGATAACTTCGGGTTTACAGATAGCGGCACCAATCTTCCTCTTGGCCATTAATTACTACAAATATACCCCCCCCACACACACACACACACCAATCAAAAAAAAAAAAGAACATAGAGTAGCATAGGCGTATGGGCTCGATAACGGGCAGAACCCGAAATGCCAGAAAAAATTTCGGGTTTACAGATAGCGGCACCGATCTTCCTCGAGAGGCGAAGAAGCTGAGCTTACCTTGTATGACCCCCCCCCCCCCCCGTTCAAAAGAAAATTTTGGAATATTTGACGGCTGCCAACACGTTTCCCTACTATTTCAGCCTGTAAAAAAAGCAACTTCAAAAGGTGTCTAATATAGCCTTCCTAATAGCCAAGAGCCAGTGACGAAAAAAATTCCTGATTCCTGATAAGTAATAGAAGGTTTGACCATATATTTGCAGCTATTGATAGGGAAAATTCAAAACACCCAGTCTTCCGAGGTTTCAGTGGGGTATTTGGCTTGTAGGGGGGGATAAAAAGGGCCAAAAGGGCTAAAATTTGCCTCATAAGTAATAGGATCAGAATTATTTCTAAAATTTTGCTATATAATGTATGAATATAAAAAATATAAATCTGACCGGAAAAAGTGGGGCCACGCCCTTTTCGGACCCACGGGGTTCAAAATTTGCCTCATTAGTAATATAGTGGAAATTGATGCCAAATGTTAGCTATGTGCGAGCCGATTCTAAAAATATCAAATCTGACTGGTTTCAGTGGGGCACATCCCTAATCTGACCACTTAACAATTGCCCGATCTGCCACGCCCACAAAAAAGGGTCAAAATTTGCATCATAAGTAGGCCTAATAAGGTCATGGCTGACTCGAATTTCAATCAATCGTTTACAGTCCACGAATATGGCACCGTTAGGAGAAAATTTTGAAAATTTAATTGTCGCAAACGCGTTTTTCTGCTATTCCGGCATGTGATTACAGAAAATTCAATTTGGTCCAATATAGCCTACCTGGCTGACCCAAGTTCCAAACAAACATTTAATCGATGTTTTGGGGGGTCTTACCCTCCCGGAGAAAATTTTATTCTAGCCTGTGTAAGCAACTCCAAAAGTAACCGAAATCCCACTCTGAATTACAACCATCCAATCAGACTGTTGCAGCTACATTCAGAAAAAAAAATCGATGCCCGAAAAAAGTCGCACAAAGTAGAGTGGCTTCAGACATTGTCAACTCAGTACAAATTCGTGGTATTCAATGAAAAGAAAAGTAAAATTAATGTTATATTAGGGAAACAAAACTAGAAATGCCCGAAAAAAATCGGGTATACAGACAGCGGCGCCTGTTTTCTTAGAGAGGCGAAGAAGCGGAACTGACCTTGTTTGATACCCCTTCAAGAAAATTTAGGAATATTTGACGGCCGCAAACTCGATTTCCTGCTATTCCAGTCCCTAAACTTAGTGTTTTATTACATTTCGGGCACATTATTTTGCCAAGTAGATGAAATAATTTTTATTTTTCACCTTATACCCGTCTGCAAAAGAAAAGTCAGCTTGCCCGAAAGTTAGGGGGGGGGGGGCAGCTCGTACGTCTATGCAGAGGGGATGGGTAAAGCGGGGACCTAAAAGAATATTTTATTGGAATAAAACATTTTGCTGACAATATAAAGTTCTCATTCTACGAGCAGAGTGCACGCTCGGAGTGCGAGGTGAGGTGTAATATTTTTTTAAATATTAAGGAAAATCGATATTATGCATCGTATTATATGCAAATCTTTTCTCTAATCGGGAGCCAGTGTAGCTGTTCCAGCACATGAGAATATGTTCATATACATGTAGTTTCGGTAACGATCCAAGCTGCTAGGTTCTGAATTTTTCGCAGTTTGTTGATTTGCAAGGCAGATAAGTTGAACAGAAGATAATTTCAGCAATCCAAGTTCGATAAAACAAAGGCATTAACAGTCGTTTTAGCTGTGTCGATATCAACAATTGGACGTAATTTTCCAATATTATATACAAATGGGAATGTATTTTTTCATACACGTCAAGTTTATATGGGTATTGAATTGCAAGTTAGGCTACTGTTTAATTTTTTTTTTTAACTCACTCCGATAAAACTTTGCCCTTTTAGTGGGTGGTTGGGATTAGCTAATGCAGACTTTAAGATGGAAGGAGATTAAGTTCAGAACTTGTTCTAAAGTGGTCAGAAATAAGATCATCGATCGCTTTTATTTGGCGCCAATAGGTGTGGCATACTATTGTCAATATTGATAATATTCCACTCTTGGGTAGGGGGTGTGTGTGTGTGTGAGAGAGAGAGAGAGAGAGAGAGAGAGAGAGAGAGAGAGAAATGGGGTTTAACGTTCACTCGACACAAACTAGATCATTTCGGGACTAACATATGGTTTACTTTTCTTTTATTTCAATAATTCGCTTGCGCGAAGGGGTCTTTAGCAGTGGGAGGAAACCGGAGTGCCCAGAGGAAACCCACGGGGTTGAGCTTATAGGTAGGGTAGTTTTATGCACGTGCGTGCTCTATAGGCTATAAAGCCTGTCATTGAATCAACTAGCTGCCATGGTGTGGTTTCGAATCCCCGGCAAGAAGTAAGGTCGCCTGTCCAACCATGTGGCAATGTGGGGTTTTCTCCGTATTCTCCGGTTTCCTCCCACTGCAAGAGAATTAATTGAATTAATTATTAAATTCAACCATGCATATGTTAGTCCCGAAATTACCTAGTTTGTGTCGAGTGGACGCTTAACCCCATTTCTCTCTCGAGGGGTGTGCTGGGCGCTTTCGATTCCTAAATCGACGATTTTAATCGAAAGCGCCCAGCACACCCCTCGAGAGAGAAATGGGGTTAAGCGTCCACTCGACACAAACTAGGTAATTTCGGGACTAACATATGCATGGTTGAATAAAATGTCGGTAAACAGCTAGCTTAGCTTGGTGTCAGTTCTCAAGCGGAGCTAACTGTAGACCGACGGCTGAAGTTTAGTATGGTATACGTAATATCGTATCGTATCGTAGACATGTCTGTTTTCCACTACCGTCTGGTTATACGAGTAGTTTACGGGAATAAACTACCCGATAAAGTAATGCCATTGTAACAATTGAAATCGTATTGATGATGTTGTTATTGTTACTCTTAAGAACATACATTTTCTTATTAATTGATACAAAAACATTGAATATTTATTCTGTTATGACTAAGATATGGTGATTGAAAAAAAACCCAAGTTTATCAGTTGGTTTTGTCTTGTAGCTGATCGAAAGTACACCATTAAAATGGCGTCGCAGGTAAACAAAATTATTGCAGACGATAATTTGTGTAATTTAATTACGCTTTTACACATATTTATGGATGACGGTGCTAACCAGAACTGATAAGTCCTCTTTGATTCATAAAGTTTCTACAATACCGATAACATTCTTTTGTGGCTCAGTTTACAGACTTTGCAAATCTATCTTCAAATTTTACAAATCAATTTTATATTATTATCCCAATCCGGGATCCCGTCTTCATTTCTTAGAGTCACTAAATCTCATATTCCTGAAGCAATGGCCCGAGAAATCCCTCTACGGCCATTGCTGGATTGGCTTCTGATACTTGAACATTTGCGGGAGTGTGTCTTAATTCTTCCCGTTCAATCAAAGCTATCGATTGAGTACAGCAACTTGACAGTCTACGTTTAATCTGGGTCTTCTCTAGTCCAGGGGCTGTCCCATTGAATCAATGTCGAAAAAATTTGGAGAACAGTCAATTTTACTGGACAACTTTTCACTGCTAAATGACGGGGTGTCCATCCGGGTGAAAGCCTGTACATTTCGTTTCTTCTTGTATGACCGACATTCCTGAATGTGGACGTTGACCTACAGTTAGAGTGTCATGGCTGCGAAATTGTAATTTGATAGGAGGGGACTTATTTTTAACAGCGTGTTGTGTGGCTCATACTGACTCTAGCGAAGCAGGGTCTTATTTTTTCACTAAATGTTCGTTTACTTTGTACATGCGTCCACACGGATTGACACCTGAACGTTTAGCAGTGAAAAGTTGCCCAGTAAAATTGACTGGGGCGCCAATTTTCTTTTGACATTGATTGAATGGAACAGTTTCTGAACGCTCAGGGTGAGTGTAATGAGACCAACGTTCAGAGCTGAACTAGGTCTTCTCTAAAACTTTGGACACAGTGATTTAAATTTAAGGTATTAAAAACGTTGAAAGTATGTTCGTTTTGAATCAATATTGTTTACTTGAGTACAGCAACTTGACAGTCCTACGTTTAATCATGGTCTTCTCCAAAACTTTGGACACAGTGATTTAAATTTAAGGTATTAAAAACGTTGAAAGTATGTTCGTTTCCAAACAATATTGTTTACATTTAATTCGATTTGATAGCCTCATTCGTCACGCAATTAGTTTATTCTGCTTATTGGGCATAATAAAATCGTGAGCCATGGTGTAAACAAATTTGGTCCAATTTGGTGCTTTGTTTTAAGGGTAAAGCCTTTGTAACTCAGTCAGCTACTGGTTGTTAATGGGACTATTGACAAATCATAATTTAGAACATGAATGTTTGCTCTTTACAGCAGTGAGCAGTGGGATTAGCTCTAATTCTAATCGAACGAGACACTGTTCAGAGTATGCTAAAGGCCTATCTGCGGTATGGTGGCTGATTGCAGTAGTATCATGTAAAGGTGTGGCCTAACACAACACCACAAGTTCAACATAACATTTTAACCTGACAATATGACATTTTCGCGTGACAATGTTTTTTTTGTCCGCGTCGGGTTAAAATGCCGTGCAGAGTACATGTATGTCCAGTGCACGCACATGTAATTTTTTTGAGAGATCGATACATGCAAATTTTCTTTTTGCACCTCAGTGTGGCACAACATTTTTACCTTGCACGCAACAGCGTCACCTGAACCTGTACACTTGTAGTCATTTTCATCTTAAGCGCAAGATCTCGTCGAAATAGGACACACTCTCAAGACTGGCAGCTGTCATATTAGCCATATTCCTCTTAACCATGATTATGTGTACTGATCCTTGTGTAAACTTGTGTTGGTCAACAAAGTACTACAGTATTTTGCAGCATGGTATCTCCCTATCGGTAGTGCTAAACAAAGGGCTTGGCAAAAACAAGTGTATTTTCGGATAGTCGTCTTATGAAGAGCAACATCGCGACATGATACGAATCGCCACCATACTTGCCATCTGGATCTAAGTTTGTGTGGGTTTTCTTTATTTGGTTTATGTCGTTTTCATAATTATTTTTATTTTTTTGAAAAGGGTAATGTGTATGATTTTTAGAATAAAAGTCTTCTCATTCTCACTTATTATGGCTATAACCTAGCTACAAAAAGGTAGCAAAAAACGTTGAGATAATGCTCAATTGTCATTCAACCAGAATGTCAGAAATGTCCCAAATTGTGATTTGACAGAATTGCAGTCCCATCACAGTTCTGTCAATCCTGACAACAGAGATGGTTTGAGTAGGATCGGGAAGTAATTAAACGCCAGCAGTCCGAGTCATGATTGGTTGAACCTAGTTAAGGTATTTTCTTATGCACAATCGACACAAGCGACAAGCCCCCCAACCACCACCCACATTTCACTCAATTGGATTCAGACTCAGAAAATTAAATTCTCGAACATTCAATTAATTTACACTCGGCGTCATATTCTACATAAAATTGGACTCTAATTTTGTGTCCATTTGATGAACTAATACTGTTTATTTTAGTAACAGCCACCAAAGGAGGAGATATAATTTCTAGTATGAATACAGTAATAGAACTCTAGTGTACATTTCAATAACAACCCAGATTTCATAGGGTTCTATGCCATAGAATAGGGGGTTAAAGTATAGAAATTGAAGATTTCAAATTTGGAAATGATTGCTACATTCGAATTAAGAGATGCCTTTAGTAAAATTTACCTGGTGAACGTGCCATTCTTGTTATATAGTTCAAAATGAATATATTGAAAATTTCAGTAAAATTACTTTATTGGATCAGATTATAACAAATTTAAGGCTTGTCTGAGAACCAGACAATGTTTTTTGTGTATGGCCTTACAAAAGATACACATATGTCATATGCCATGTACAACACAGCTTTCATTTTAAAACATTTTAAAATTTGTAATTTTCAGACAGTAGACAATGTAATAGCAACTGTGATGACAATGGGATTTGATCTAGGTGATTGTCAAGAAGCAGTCCAATATGGTAAAATAACAGTTGAAGAAATTGTAGAATGGTAAGAATTAATCAATACACCTGGAACTGGAACTGGAATGGTATGTTTAACGTTTGCTTCCACTAATGTGATATCGCAGACTAATCAATACACCACAAAAAATAAACAATTAAGGGGTAGACTACAAAAATATTGTTAATGCTGGACAAAAGTCTTGTACAGAGCATAATTATGATTCTTAATCATCAAGAAAGTGGTTGAAATGAAAGTATAAATACTATTTAAACTGATAATCAATATGTCCGAACTGATCCACAAATTTATATGGGATTAATTTTGAAAACAACATTTTGATTGGATTATTCTAATTTGTAAGCTTAGTCATGTTTAGATTTTTAAAACGTTATATATATGAATATATGTGTATGAATGTTCCTGTACCGCATCACACAGTAAACCGCTGTGAAAAGGCCTCATGTACCACTCTACCGTGTGGTAATAGATTTTTACAAAGAGATATTTAATTTTCTCGCCAAAACTACGGAACTATAAGGGAAGCAACTCTTTGCATGTAAACAAAAAAAAGATCGCGACTTTCGGTTATCAACATCGATTTGGGACATTGTAAAGTGTAATTTAGCTAAGAGATTTGTTCTCAAATACTTTTCAACCTACTTGTATTGTAGAGTAAATAAAGCAGATATAATTATTGCCACATGTTCCAAATACTCTTAAAATGCATAGAGCTAAACTAAACAAATAGTAACCAATTTACGGCAGCAATGGCTGACATTTTTGTTTGCAGGCGTACATGCAGCATGTAATGTAATACAATACTTCGAATGCAACACAAACTGGAACTTTAATTTGCAGATGTGAATACATCTCACCGATTCTTACTTAAACGGAAGGCTCTCTCAAATAAATGTAAAAGCAGATTTGTCAGAATCACTGGAAAAAAATCACGTACATTGCATTGTAGGATAATTACCATTGGGATGAAGCACAATTAAATCGATGCCAGTCGTCATGCAAAACTTATTTTTTACTCTCTCACCTCTCTATTTCTAATGTACATGTTGAAATACTATTTAATAAGCACACCAATTATCTTACATGAAACAATATCGGCAAAAACTCTTGGAATGGTAAACACACGTCGCAAGGATATTTTTAAAATCATGCTAAGCTAATTAAACCAAAAGAAAAATGGTAGGTAGGCCTACTACTAGTACTGGACTGGTAATTTTGATAAATTTTAACGTTGCTAATTATTTCTTTCTGTAGGCTACATATTTAATTTTGGTTTAATTACATAAACAATTTTAGATATGGTTCATTGCTTGTGTATTTTATTTAATGCAATTTTTGTATTGTTCGGCCTACAGTTCAATGTATCATTTCCTAATTAATTACCCTTGGAAGTGCGAATTTACGCGTTTTTGGAAATCTGTTGCCATGTCATGGTTTCTACTGCATTTTTATACGTCCACATTCATAATGTGAACGTATTATGCCGTCGCCCCTGTCTGTGTGTGTGTGTGTATGTGTGTGTGTGTGTGTGTGTGTCTGTGGTTCGCCTACAGGGCGCAATTCTTCATGGATTTTCTTCAAACTTGGTATACTTATTCCTTATACCCCAAGGAAGATCCCTATTGTTTTTGGGGCATGCCCGACCCCCAGGGGCCGAGCCACGCCCATTTCTAGTATTTGTTTGTTTGTCGTCTACAGGCCACATTTCTTAACTTATAATCTTGAAAATTTGCATACATATTCTTTGTACCCTAAGGAACATCCCTATCGTTTGGGGTGTATGCCCCACCCCCAGGGGCAGAGCCACGCCCATTTTTTTTTTCGTGTGTCTTTGTGTCGCCTACAGGGCGCAATTCTTGCTGCATTTTCTTCAAACTTGGTACACGTATTCCTTATACCCTAAGGAAGATCTCTATTGTTTTTGGTGCATGCCCGACCCCCAGGGACAGAGCCACGCCCATTTCTAGTATGTATTTGTTTGTCGTCTACAGGCCACATTTCTTAACTTATAATTTTGAAACTTAGCATACACATACACATTCATTTGGGGTGCATGCCCAACCCCCTGGGGCAGAGCCACACCCATTTTCTTATCGTGTGTCTTTGTGTCGCCTACAGGCCGCAATTCTTATTGGATTTTCTTTAAAACTTTGTATACTTACTCTTTATACTCTAAGGATGATCCCTATCGTTTGGGGTGTATGTCCCACCCCCAGGGGCAGAGCCACGCCAATTTTCTTTTCATGAGTCTTTATGTCGCCTACAGGGCGCAATTCTTACTGGATTTTCTTCAAATTTGGTATGCGTATTCCTTATACCCTAAGGAAGATCTCTATTGTTTTTGGTGCATGCCCGACCCCCAGGGACAGAGCCAAGCCCATTTCTAGTATGTATTTGTTTGTCGTCTACAGGCCACATTTCTTAACTTATAGTTTTGAAACTTAGCATACACATTCTTTGTACCCTAAGGAACATCCCTATCATTTGGGATGCATGCCCAACCCCCTGGGGCAGAGCCACACCCATTTTCTTATCGTGTGTCTTTGTGTCGCCCACAGGCCGCAATTCTTATTGGATTTTCTTTAAAACTTTGTATACTTACTCTTTATACTCTAAGGATGATCCCTATCGTTTGGGGTGTATGTCCCACCCCCAGGGGCAGAGCCACGCCAATTTTCTTTTCATGAGTCTTTATGTCGCCTACAGGGCGCAATTCTTACTGGATTTTCTTCAAACTTGGTATGCGTATTCCTTATACCCTAAGGAAGATCTCTATTGTTTTTGGTGCATGCCCGACCCCCAGGGACAGAGCCACGCCCATTTCTAGTATGTATTTGTTTGTCGTCTACAGGCCACATTTCTTAACTTATAGTTTTGAAACTTAGCATACACATTCTTTGTACCCTAAGGAACATCCCTATCATTTGGGATGCATGCCCAACCCCCTGGGGCAGAGCCACACCCATTTTCTTATCGTGTGTCTTTGTGTCGCCCACAGGCCGCAATTCTTATTGTATTTTCTTTAAAACTTTGTATACTTACTCTTTATACTCTAAGGATGATCCCTATTGTTTGGGGTGCATGCCGAACCCCCAGGGGCAGAGCCACGCCCATTTTCTTTTTGTGTGTCTCTGTGTCGTCTAGAAGCCGCAATTCTAACTGGATTTTCTTAAAGTGCGAATTTACGCGTTTTTGGAAATCTGTTGCCATGTCATGGTTTCTACTGCATTTTTATACGTCCACATTCATAATGTGAACGTATTATGCCGTCGCCCCTGTCTGTGTGTGTGTGTGTATGTGTGTGTGTGTGTGTGTGTGTCTGTGGTTCGCCTACAGGGCGCAATTCTTCATGGATTTTCTTCAAACTTGGTATACTTATTCCTTATACCCCAAGGAAGATCCCTATTGTTTTTGGGGCATGCCCGACCCCCAGGGGCCGAGCCACGCCCATTTCTAGTATTTGTTTGTTTGTCGTCTACAGGCCACATTTCTTAACTTATAATCTTGAAAATTTGCATACATATTCTTTGTACCCTAAGGAACATCCCTATCGTTTGGGGTGTATGCCCCACCCCCAGGGGCAGAGCCACGCCCATTTTTTTTTTCGTGTGTCTTTGTGTCGCCTACAGGGCGCAATTCTTGCTGCATTTTCTTCAAACTTGGTACACGTATTCCTTATACCCTAAGGAAGATCTCTATTGTTTTTGGTGCATGCCCGACCCCCAGGGACAGAGCCACGCCCATTTCTAGTATGTATTTGTTTGTCGTCTACAGGCCACATTTCTTAACTTATAATTTTGAAACTTAGCATACACATACACATTCATTTGGGGTGCATGCCCAACCCCCTGGGGCAGAGCCACACCCATTTTCTTATCGTGTGTCTTTGTGTCGCCTACAGGCCGCAATTCTTATTGGATTTTCTTTAAAACTTTGTATACTTACTCTTTATACTCTAAGGATGATCCCTATCGTTTGGGGTGTATGTCCCACCCCCAGGGGCAGAGCCACGCCAATTTTCTTTTCATGAGTCTTTATGTCGCCTACAGGGCGCAATTCTTACTGGATTTTCTTCAAATTTGGTATGCGTATTCCTTATACCCTAAGGAAGATCTCTATTGTTTTTGGTGCATGCCCGACCCCCAGGGACAGAGCCAAGCCCATTTCTAGTATGTATTTGTTTGTCGTCTACAGGCCACATTTCTTAACTTATAGTTTTGAAACTTAGCATACACATTCTTTGTACCCTAAGGAACATCCCTATCATTTGGGATGCATGCCCAACCCCCTGGGGCAGAGCCACACCCATTTTCTTATCGTGTGTCTTTGTGTCGCCCACAGGCCGCAATTCTTATTGGATTTTCTTTAAAACTTTGTATACTTACTCTTTATACTCTAAGGATGATCCCTATCGTTTGGGGTGTATGTCCCACCCCCAGGGGCAGAGCCACGCCAATTTTCTTTTCATGAGTCTTTATGTCGCCTACAGGGCGCAATTCTTACTGGATTTTCTTCAAACTTGGTATGCGTATTCCTTATACCCTAAGGAAGATCTCTATTGTTTTTGGTGCATGCCCGACCCCCAGGGACAGAGCCACGCCCATTTCTAGTATGTATTTGTTTGTCGTCTACAGGCCACATTTCTTAACTTATAGTTTTGAAACTTAGCATACACATTCTTTGTACCCTAAGGAACATCCCTATCATTTGGGATGCATGCCCAACCCCCTGGGGCAGAGCCACACCCATTTTCTTATCGTGTGTCTTTGTGTCGCCCACAGGCCGCAATTCTTATTGTATTTTCTTTAAAACTTTGTATACTTACTCTTTATACTCTAAGGATGATCCCTATTGTTTGGGGTGCATGCCCAACCCCCAGGGGCAGAGCCACGCCCATTTTTTTTTTTGTGTGTCTCTGTGTCGTCTAGAAGCCGCAATTCTAACTGGATTTTCTTAAAATCAGCGTGGTACTTGGTTTATGTATTCCTTATAGCCTGAGGGCGTCCACTATTGATTTTGATGAATGTCCCGACCCCCAGGGGCAGAGCCACGCCCACTTTTTGCCTTTAGTGTTAGGAAGGCACAATTCTGAATGGATTATCTTGGTATAGTTATTCCTTATACTCTAAGGACGACAACTATTAATGTTGGTGCACGACCCTCAACGCTAAACAAACCAAACGCCTAGCCTTCTTGACAAAGTACCATATCAATCAAAGCAGGAATGTGGACGTATATTGTAGCGTTAGCGTTATGTTCTACATTACCCTACTGCATTTCAGCTCTGAGGGGTTGACGGGTCTGGTATAAACTTACGTTACATACATGTTATACTTGAAGAAAAAAAGAGGTATATGTTAATGATATCTGGGGTGAGTTTATTAGCCCTCAATATTATTTTTAACTTCTGTTCTTCTGAAAATATTATGAATAATGTAATGGGTACATAAAATAGAAAAAGATGCGTAAAAGGGATAAAAAAAAAGGCACCGATTCTGTACAAATTCATAATTTGTATGACATGCACTACGAACTGATGTAAAGAACGATTTGTTGTCAACGTCATATTGTGTTGATGGTAAATATTAGGGTGTGATGTCGCATGTAGAATTAAATGTACATTAATACTTCACATGACCTTAAAGGTCAGTCATCATGTATATGTGTACAGTGGTAAAAGAAGGCTTTTGCATTACCACTGTGAAACAGTTTGACATTTTAGCTGCACAAATCATAGTCAGCTAGAGCAGTGATGGCAATATTTTTTTCCCAGACCTATGTTATATTGTTGCACAGCAAAGTAATAACAGGGCACTATCATTATCAAGGGAAAAAATTAAAGGATCAGTTTCTTGAAATTTCAGTGACCATACATTGATAAAGATCAGATGCCGATATGGGAAGAAATAGTCTGAAGCTAAAAACCATATCAGAAAGTTTTAGCCAATCAAAAAGATTGATTTATTTTCTTATCAGGTTACTTGTCTAAAGAGTTTTATTGTGCAATTGTAGTAATTGTATGAATGACTTCATAATTGTGATAGTTACCTTACACTATATCTTAATACTTAGAGGCAACCATGGGACTGCCAGACATACAAACTGTGAAAGTTTGTATTTCTTTAAAAATGTATCTGTGGGGTTGAGATAGTTATATAAGATAATGATAAACCTTTCTTAGAGTCTTTCACAAAGAACTAAACAGGTGTTCATTTGTTGGTAAAATATATCTGAAATGGCTTTTTTAATACACAAAGATCCCATACAAAAATAAGTATGGGATAGATTTTTGAAAAAGGTGTAATAAACAAAACCTATAGTGTGCATGTTATATATGTATCTTACAGATGATGTCATACATTCGTAGAATATTAAAGTACAAATCAAATGTTCAATAAAATTACCGTTTTGTGTAAATATTATTTTATAGCATATTTTGTTTATCTAGCTCTGAACTCTTCTACTTTTACTGACCAAAACTAGATTAAAAGTAGATTAAAAGTAAGGAACACCTGTAATTTTTCACAGTTTTATCAAGGGTTGTATAAGGATGACATAAAGATTGACCTTTGCTTGTTACTTTGCACTCTGTTGTCCTTATCAGTAGTTTCTAATATCTGACAAATATTCTAAAATTAATACTCTGTCACGTATAGAAAAATGCTTCATCACTTTTTTTGAATGAAATGTTTCATCATTAAAAGTAACAGCAAGTACATGATTTTCCATGTTTGAATTCTATTTTTTGACCAGAATGACACTCACAATAGCAGGAACAGTACAGTAGACGAAAACACTCATTTCATTTGCCGTACCATTGTATTCTATTTAACATAATATCATAGTCTAGAAACCTGACAGCCTATTTCATTTACTCCCACAATCGTGTCATGAAGAGAAATAGAAAGTATGGCAATGTTTTCAATCATCACAGATCGGTTATTATTTCTCTAGTAAATTTAATCTAAACAATACTTCAGAGCTAATTTTTGTACATACTTGGAATCGCCTTGGTCCCTTACCGTGCTACTCCACTATACACTGGGTTAAGCTATGATATATTCACATATTCAAATTATCTGCCCTTAATTGTAGCTTGAAGCAATCAAAAAACAGTTTACAAACCATTCTTAGCTGCATTGTTTACATTCATAACAGTATGCCGAGATCAACCTGGCACACTTTAAGTCAGCAAACTACATGTATAAGGATATTCATCACACAATAAGCAGAAGTCAAGCTGACACAATTAAGAAATTTGCTGGAGGATTGTGACTACAATTAAATCACTTGATTGGTATAGCTAATCCGAGTCTTCAACAAAGAACATAGACTAATAAAATATAGTCTATATTTAGTAATTGAACAGCGCCGAAATTTGGACTTGGTAACTGGTAAAGGCAGTAAATTACATGTATAAAGGTCTCACAAAGTTCCATGCCAAGCCTTTGGCACAACCCGCCACTTTCCCATAAATTTGCAAGGTGTCTTGATTGTAAGGCCTTAATTACGATGTAGTTTGTTTAGCTTATGTTTAAATCTGTTACTTGGTATGAAAAAGACTTTAATATGCACAAATGTGAGATATGAAGGGTTTAAAATTAAAGCATGGTACTGTATTTGATTGCAATTGACAAAATTAGAAAAAAATTTAAATAATCTCATAATGTCAGTGGAAGCAGACAGACTGATCTACATGTATACTTGAAAGCACAACTCATTAACATAATAAGGCGAAGCTTAGAACTTTATCTACATGTACCGTAAGCCATTTGTTAAGTAGTCTACAGTACTGCCAAATGTCAAGGTAAATATTCATTTAAAATGGTTAGACTTTTTTGATGTGCATCAAAAATGTAATTGTTGATGTTTTTGTATTTTATGTTTTGAATATGTTTTTGGGCTGACTGACTGTCCTTGTAGAAAATAAACCCAATGTTATATGTATATATAACTTATTTTTTATTCCACTGTGTCACAGTACATGTAAGTCAACATTTACCGATAAACTAAAATTAGTTGTCTCTTTTAATGTTTTTTGGGGCAATTAGTTAACCCCATAACTAATGGAGATGCATGTAACACCTTAGATTAACCCAATTCTATGCTTTATTTAGCCAATTAGTGCCTTTAAGAAGCATTGAATTGATATTATTACTTTTGCAGGATATTGGCAGGAAAACCAGGTCTTGCAGCCCTGCCATCTCAACCACCCAGACTTCATTTAGGCAGACAGGTATATATGCTATAAAAAGAAATACTGTTGGGGAAATTATTTTATGAAGGCTGAATATCGCTTTAACATTGGTTCTACTACAATGTATTAACAATCTTAATCTTCATTCGAATGACCTAATAATTTGGCACTCTTTTTACTTCTTCAGTTGTTGCCCCTATAACATACTAAAGAGTAAAAATGTGATCACAACCTTTATGAATTGTTCAAACAACCTGGTTACAGTTTAGGTAATTCAGTCCCTGTCTACATGTACCTATATCTTATTTATCACTTTCAGACTAATACTGATTCAAATCTGCTGAATCTTTCATCCAATCCTTTTGTTGCACCAATTCCGCTCCAAGAGACAACCAGTAGTAGTCCTGCTAAAACATCTCGAGATTTAACATCAGATAATCTAGTTGTCAGTCGACATCATTTGACTGATGATAAACGTAGAGATAAAGAGTTGTTTGAAGAGAAGCGCAGAGAAGAAGCTAAAAAGAAAGCTAGAGATGAGAAAATCGCACAAAGAAAGGTAGATAATTGTTTTGGTTTGTGAGAGTCATATCCAAATAAATCCGGATGTAATTTCTATTTATTATAAAGACATCAAGAAAACCTGCAAACTGGGGTTAATATGTAATCAAGACACAAAACTCACAATTATAAGGTGCTGGAATTCAAAATGAGAGTAGGCCTTAGCACTGCTGTCTGGGCAAAATTTCACTCATACTCATAGCACACTACATGTCGTATGCCCATTTTTATACGCCCACATTTTTATGTGGACGTATATTGTCGTCGCCCCTGTCCGTCCGTCCGTCCGTCCACAATTGTTTGTGAACAGTCTACAGGTCACAATTTTTATCCGATTTCAATGAAACTTAAAATATAGGTTTATCACCCTAAGATCTCGGTTCCTTTCGATATTGGCATGTATCGGACTGTAACTTCATGGGTTATGGCCCCTGATTGTACGAAAAATCACGTTTTTAGCTTGTGAACAGTATAGAGGTCACAATTTTGATCCGATTTCGATGAAACTTGAAATGCATGTTTATAACCAAAAGATCTTGGTTCCTTTCGATATTTGCGCATATCGGATCGTAACTTCCTGAATTATGGCCCCTGATTGTCCGAAAAATCACCCTTTTTAGCTTGTGTTCCCTGTGGAGGTCAAAATTGTAATCCGATTCAAAAAACCGTTTGATTACATCACCGTTACATAGTTATGGGGGTTGAGTTCGAATTTCGTGAAAATCGGACCAAAATTGACAGACAAAATGGCCGCTGTTTGTACGCGAATAGTGTGAAAATATGTTATATCAAGGTTGTGGACCCTATAGAGGTCACAATTTTGAACCGATTTTCATGAAACTTGAAATGCATGTTTATAACCGAAAGATCTTGGTTCCTTTCGATATTTGCGCATATCGGATCGTAACTTCCTGAATTATGGCCCCTGATTGTCCGAAAAATCACACTTTTTAGCTTGTGTTCCCTGTGGAGGTCAAAATTGCTATCCGATTCAAATAAACGTTTGATTATATCACCGTTACATAGTTATGGGAGTTGAGTTCGAATTTCGTGAAAATCGGACCAAAATTGACAGACAAAATGGCCGCCGTTTGTACGCGAATAGTGTGAAAAAATGTTATATCAAGCTATAGAGGTCACAATTTTGAACCGATTTTGATGAAACTTTACATGTATGTTTATAACCCAAAGATCTTGGGTCCTTTCTATATTTGCGCCCATCTGATCGTAACTTCCTGAAATATGTCCCGTGATTGACCGAAAAATTGCCTTTTTTAGCTTGTGGCCCCTCTGTAGGTCAAAATTATTATCAGATTTAAAAAACGTTTGATTATATCACCGTTACATTGTTATAAAAGATGATGTGGAATTTCGTGAAAATTGGACCAAAATGGCCGCTGTTTGTACACGAATAGTGTGAAAATATGTTATATCAAGGATGTGGACCCTATAGAGGTCACAATTTTGAACTGATTTTGATGAAACTTGAAATACATGTTTATAGCATAAAGATCTTGGTTCCTTTCGATATTTGGACATATCTGATCGTCACTTCCTGAATTATGGCCCCTGATTGTACGAAAAGTCGCTATAATATTAAATGTTTCGTATCCAGTGGAGGTGACAGCTTATTCCATAATATTAAATGATTCGTATACTTTAGATTAGCATGGAGCAGAACTTTATAAAAACCAAACAAATTCTAATGATTTTCTGATAATTACTTAATATGCGATAACTCTTGTTGACTGCCCGGACGATTTAGCTGCTGTGTGGGCATATGTTTCGTTGCCTGGCAACCTATTTTCATTTTCCTAGTAGGTGCTGAAACATAGGATGTTAACGTTAATCATATATCAATAATAATACTATTACATGTACAGTATTCTTTTTTCAAATTCTTGTGTATACTTAGGATGAATTAAGTCATTTCTAATATGTTGAATAGAATGGCCTAGATAGTATAAAACTCGCAGCTTGAATTCTCGTATTTCCTTGATTCACACCCGGATTGAGGAAATTTCAATTCCAGCACGTTAATTTCAAATCACTGTTGACCGGTGAAAACAAAAATTTCACTTTACTGTGCTGAGTTGTATTTTTAAATCTATTTTTAGGAAAAAGAAAGAATATTACAACAAATAGCCGAAGATAGAGACACCAAGTTAAAGAAAGAGAACAAAAATGTAGAAAAATCCCCCTCCTCTTCTTCGCAGTCCCCCTCCACCTCATCTAATAGTTCTTCTACCTGTACTTCAACACCTGTAAATACTCAATCTCTATCAGCACAACATAAATGTACATTACAGGTAAATTTCAATTTTAGAAATTCAGTCTCAGGAGAAAAGTTAGAGTCTATTCAAGGTAATTTTCTGAATTGAGTTCTTGAATTCATGGCCCAGTATTTTTGTTTTGATTGCTCATCAGCTAGGGCATATTTTGATAGCCAATGAAGCCCTATAATTTAAATGATCATATTAAAGGAGCTAAATCGCTAACATTTGGGACCTAGAAGTTGATACTGTAATATGAATGTATATAAACTGATTTACATTCAATCTTTTCCGTTGTTACTCTAATTTCAAATCGGTTATGTTCGGCGAAATAAGCCAGCAGTCTCAATCGAATGTGAATTTCTAGCATCTGGTTATTCCAGTCTACATACGCCGTTTGATTTGGTGCAATGTTTCTAGCCGCGTTCCTCAAGTTTCAAGTAGAACTTCGCAAAGCATGGATTATTGAAGTTGAGTAACAAATTTGGTTATGAAAGCAAGAACTAAATATGCTTACTTTTTCTTGAACATATGAAATATGTATTTAGGAAGCTGAAGAATTCCTATATTTTTATATTTGTATGATTGTAGATAAGATTACCAGACGGTCGATGTTTAAGGAAGATGTTTGAATATACCTCAACGTTAAATGATGTCTGGGATTATGTATATACTGAATTTAAAGCACTCAATAATATGACTTTTATGCAGGTATTTTATTTTTTGAAATCATTACTATATTTCTCTGGCTAATATGTTTTTATTGTTGTGAAATAATTTTTAAGTGGCATTTAGTGTTTGGAATACGGAAGCGTAATAGGGCCACATATTTTTTTTTATTTTTCTATTTTCAATTTTTCAAGTTAGTAACTTGAATTTTCAAGATGCTAACTTGAATTTTCAAGAAGTTACTAACTTGAATTTTCAAGATGCTTACTTGAATTTTCAAGTTGCTAACTTGAATTTTCAAGTTGCTAACTTGAATTTTCAAGATACTAACAATTTTCAAGTTAACTAAGTATGTGGCCCTATTACGCTTCTGTATTGGAAAATACGATAACAGAACGCAATTTTTATATTGGAAACTATCACTGGTTTTATTCTAAAAGCCTGTTGTTTTGATAAATATCCAGTTTTCATTATCAAGCACAATGTGATGAGATAGGTTTTTAGGTTGTTTCTTTTATGGACATTTTATGCTACATGTGTAATTTTTTCTTTAACTATTTCAGCCATTTCCACGTCAAGAGTTCAGTAAAGAAGACATGAAGAGAACAGTGGAAGATCTGGGATTAACACCAACCGGTAGTTTAGTTCTAAAACCAGCAACTGTAGTAGAACAATCAGGTTAGCGATTCACCACAATAAAAACACATCACAATTTATATGGTTTGTTACACATATGGCATAGTATTTTGACAAGTGTTCTCTTATCGTGGGTGGCGGGATGGTCAACAAGTACGCGTTGCATCATAAGGTCTGTCATTGAATCAAATGGCATGGTTTTAATTTCCCCGCTTGTACGTGAGAAGGAGTAGAGTCACCTGTCCATCCTGTGGTTTTTCTCTGGATTCTCTAGTTTCCTCCCACTGCTAAAAGATCCCTTTTCACAAGCAAAGTATCGAAATAGAATTGAACCATATGTTAGTCCTGAAACCACCTAGTTTGTCTCTCTCTCTCTTATTGTTTGTGTAAGAAACCAGTGATTATATTCCATATAGAGAGTGTTGTGTTATTAAAATGGGGGTTGTCCAAATTTACAAGTAATGCAAGCTACTGAAATGTCAAAATAAAGAAAGTAAGCCATGTATACTATTATACTGTCCATTATGTAGTTATGAAATCGAAAATATCTTTATTAAATTAAAAGACTTCTCATAGATCAAGAAAGTTTTTCAATAGATTTTCAGCACAAGGTATTGACAAAATAGATTCTTCTTTATCAAGTCTGTAGTTTTAATCAGTAGCTGATGGCCATATCTTTAGAAGAAATATGAATGGACAACTACAAATGTGAAATGGCTACTAAAATATATTGTTGCTAAATTATTAACAAATAATAAAAATTTAACTCTTAGAGCCAAAGATATGTTATCATAAAGTAATGTGTTTTCTTTCTATTTTTTAGTGTCTGATTCTATGGAGGACAACAGTACTGACGAAATATCTGAAAATGAACCAATGGAAGAAGAGGAATCTATTAGATCAAGGTTACGCCCAAGACATCAGTGGGGTCAAGGCCATCGTTTGGAAGGTGAAGGAGAAATTGTGGACGCCATGGGTATGAATTTTCTTTTTATCGTCTCCATTTTAATCTAATGAAAATTTAAAGATGGTGGTTAATCATTAATAATCTTATGTCAATAATAATAATATAGAGATTCTCATAATAACCTTTCTCCACAAAATGGTCAATTTCGGTTTAGTTGGGTTTGTGGCAATTAAATTTTAGTTGAGATTATATCTAGTTAGACCTTCTGTCTTGGACAGGATTTTGGATGAAAAAAGTTTTGTTCAGTCTGGGTATGAGCAAAATATGGCTCAGATGTGCCAGGTATATACATAAGTATATGATTTTGTAAGGATAATTCCTTTTCTGGTGTTTCTCCTATTTCTCCTTGGGTACAAATAAAATTTTGAAATGAAATTGATCATATGTTAATAACAAAATTATCAAGGTGGTTGGGCCCTGTGAACATTAAAACCTCATTTCTCAGTGTACATACACCAAAGCACAACCTTATCATTATTTTCATTTTTTTTAGAGATACCTGATGACGACCGTGAAGAAGATATTGTTCAGTTTGCACAAAATAATCTTCCTCAAGGACAGTTTCCAGGAATGCCTTTTCTCAGTTAGTTTCTCTTCAATATATTTTAAATACAACGTAGTGATTTGTAGTCATTATCAGGGGACTATAGGTTTTCTTTACATTAATCTGACAGGCTGTCATTTTTATATGCCCACAGTGTATTATGCCTTCACCCATATCTTACCCTCCATTTGCAGAAAACCCTATGAATACAGTAGCGGCTACAGTATTTAACAGAATTGTTTAAAATGAGAAATACACCTTATGTATATTCAGCATTCTGCCAGCTTCACTTCCGGAGTAATCCAGCCTTTGCCGATAAAAGCAACAGTTTTTAGCAGCTGAATGGGTGTATTTCCACCCTTTGGGTGGTTCACTATGTATTCCGTAATTTATTTACATCATGTTTTGTGAGATTCCCTTAATTTTTACTGAATGAACATTCTTTTATAGATATGGATGAATTGAATCAACCGTTTGGTGGTCACGGTCAAAGATTATTACCACAGGGTCATCCAGATGCTGATGTAGTCCAGAACAGACCAGCTGGTCAAGTAGCAGGTAAAAAGTTAAAATGATTATTTATGTTTGGTGGGTCCCCTGGCACTTTCTATGTGGGGAAACAAATTAGTTGTATACCATACTATTTCATCATCAAATTTGTATTACTCAAGACCTGAAACAATGAAAATTATTTTGATATAAAAGTATTCATTTTGTTTTTCATTTTCTCTTGTGTTATGTTACATATTTGATTTTGGAAACGATTCAATTTTATGTAAATTTAAACTGAGTTGACATCAAAACACAAGATTTCAGCAGTCAGTCACTGATCAACATCTATTTATAATATCACTGCAGACGAATGTTCTGTAGATATGATAATGATCAGATTGTTGTTGTTTGAAGAATGGTTAGTTGTGTTTATGAAGTATATCACCTCATACAATGTCCGATTGTTTTGAGAAATTAATATACATGTAGCTAACTATTTTTGTTGTTCTTTTTTATTTAATAGCGGAAGCAGCCTTACAAAGATCTCAGCATCCAGTGCCAGTAGCAGAAGAAATACAAGATGTACATGAATTATTAAAGCCAGTTAGATCTTTATTAAACCTTGTCTTTCATCATCTTGCTGAACGTATCAATGATCCAAAATCTCCTCTGTTGTCCCTTTCTGGTATTTCTGAAGATTTGGCGCTGAAATTAGTTTCATATTTACAAGATAAAGGAATGTTGAAACCAAAAACGTTAAGAGCTTTTATTCCTTGGTAAGATACACCATGTAGATTTATTTATTTAAAGGATAATGACTATATGTATATAGATCTATGCCTTTTTTTTTTTTAATAGAAACTAAAAAGTATTTGCTTGTTAATGTTTCATAAACGAAACGTCACTTTAAATTGAAATAGTAATTGTCTTCCATATTGTGTTTATTACATATATCAATTGATAAATACTGCTCAAAGATTAGAATTACCTGTTATAGTGCCTTGACTATTATTCAATATCTAATTGTAACTTAAGGTAAGTTTATTGGAAGGAAATAATCTTTTTTGGCTACCATGTTTATCACCACTTACCAAGTAAGTGAAGTGGTTTTAAATTTGAATCCCTAAATAAAAACAGTTTCAATCTTTATTTTTCAGTTATTTAAGAAAGCTTGTTTTAGATTGTTATCCCCTGACAACCAATGAATTACTACAGGCAGTTAGGTATGTTACTTTTGTCAATATTTATTAATATAAATATCATTGTCCAGATTTTCTACAAAACTTAATGGAAAAATAAAAAGAACTCTTTTGAAAAAAAATATCAAATTTCTCACAAGGTAAACCATGTGAAATATGTTCTTGGATTGATTATTTATTTTACGAAAATGGAATCAAAATAACTAACACTAGATAATCTACTGGCTATCTATCTATAAATTTTCAAGAACAATATGGCGGCTGGCTTACTACATATCAGATTGCATACATTGAAGAAATTTCAATTTAACATCATTGTAACTACCGGTACTATAATACAATATTAGTTATTTATCTATCTAGACATTAGCTTTATCTCTGGGCCGATAATTTGAACAGATATTTACATTGCAAAGAACATCAAGTTTTATTAAATGAAATCTTTTAATTTTGGTCAAATCTGTCAATTCATATAGAAAAATACAATGTTGGGGACATGACTTCTTTTAATAGATTCCCTATCGTAAAAAATGTTGTGAGAAGGATTTGAAGCAAAATTTTGATGGATTATTATGAACTTGTTAATATATAAAATAAAGTAAGGTAAAAATGATGATGTTTTATTTCAGGTTACACAGTAATTTAAGTGTGTTAAGTTTAAATTCATGTCCACTTATAACAGATACTGGTTTACAGTCAATATCAGGTAATTTATTTCTCTCTTCTTAAACTTATATTTGACCCAGTATAGCCTGGTTGGAGCTGACGTTCCATAAAACCATATTTCATTCATTCATAAACTTATAAGTCAAATTTGCATTGAATAAGCTCTCAGCAGCATTATACACCAACTGCTACACTTACTTTACTGAGCGTCTTGTCGTTTAAGAAGCTTGATATATTATTTAATGAGGAATATAATAGGTGTTCATTAGGAATAACTTTTGATTCTAACTGATTGACTGTGATGAAACTTGTTGTTTATTTTAGGTATGAAGAGGTTAAAAGTTTTAAACCTAGGTTCATGTAAACAACTCACCAATAAGTGCCTTCTTGTTATGAAAGGTAAACATATATTTGAATGTTATTTATCAAAGTTAAAACAAAGAGAAAAATTGTAAAATACTATGATTGCACTTACACTTCACATTTTACTTCTAAACCTTTCAACTGACACAACTGCAGCCTCCTGTTTTAATTTAAAGTAGAGTGTACATTTAGCTTGTGCATTAAATAGTTTGACATTTTGGTAAAATATTGTTCTACAATCTATATTTCAGCTTTACCAAGTCTTCAGTCATTAAATTTGACAAAAACCAGTGTAAATGATAATGGTATTACTACGCATGTTATACCTCATTGTGTACACCTACAACATTTAAACTTAAATAGTACCAGTGTTACACATGCATTTATCCCTCCACTTAAAGGTAAATCTTGGCTTCAATCTACAAGGCCTTTTGTTCATTTCTGTTCATACTGACTGTGTGATTAATTAAAATGTAAAGAAAGTACTTTGGTCCACATAATGATCAATGGAATTATTTTTCCATAATTTACATATTCATACCTTAAGTTACTACAGATATATATTCTACTCTGTTTATTTATCGTTAATCTAATGTAGGTTAATATGCTTTTTGATGGGTAGGCTAGGTAATCCGAATGTTAAGATGGGTTATCAAAATGGCAATCTCGCTCAATCTCAAATGAATCTACGTCACCGATGCCATTTTGAAACATGGAGCAATCATGCTCTTCTTAAATCAATCCCTGATTATTTAAATCCTCTGAGTTGATGGAATTGATGTCACATGTACACTCACAGTATTTATTAGATTGCCACAAAAGTTTGGATCATTATTGATGTTACATTAAGTTGATTGGGTCGACAATTAGATTTTGATTGTAAAAAGAGTTGATAGGAAACATTTTATGTTGGACAAAAGTGCTGTGAATAAACTGAATTGATTGGGTTGATACATTTGTAGAATTAGTTGATGGTATGTGGTACCTCAATACAGAGACTAATTCTTGTGTCAAGCAATGAAATTGCACAATATTTCAAGCACGATACAAAAGGCCATTCTCAACATTTAGTAAAGACTTGATTGATGTCAATATTCCATTGTGAGGATAGCTAGCTAGGTCTATGCTCTGAAAAATACAGTTATGAAACACTTTAAAAGTTAATATAAGGACCTTATAATGTTGGTTTTCATAATTTTATTTCTCTGGTGTTTTTTTCTTGACAGCTTTAGTAGAATTAAAATCTCTTCAGCTAGAAGACACTAAGGTAAATATGATTTTATGCAACATTTGTACAGTCACAACAATTACATTTTCAATAGAAGACTTGATCTCGCTTTAACTCCATACATCTTATTTGGTAATATGGAAAGTAGCGACACTCAATGTCACTAGAAAAATACTGGATTCTGGGGCAATCACATTACAAATGTAAAGGTGTCAATAACTGACAGTCTATTTGCCAGAGTTATGTTGATCTAATGGCTAGCGATTGTGAAAACATTCAGAGACTTAAACGTCATTTAGACTCTGCAGTTAAACAGTGGAAAAAGAAGTTGGCCAAGGTTAATCCAAGAAATTCCTAAGGTTTAGATATTTATGAACAACGACAATTACAATTTGAAAGTTGATTCTCCTTGAATCAAGTTACTTGACAAACAAACAAAGCTGCTTAAAAAAGATGATTGCAGCATGAGTTACTTTTCTTGCGATTTAAATGTTTTCTAATGGGATCTGAAGCAAATTTTGATATTAGCCCATATATATCATCAAATGACACAGTATTTAATTTACACAAGAACTGTTGAAGGTATTTTTAATTTGGTTTATATAGTAATTTGTATGTTTTGAAGGTTTGTAGTTTATCTGGTATACAGTACATAACAACACTACAGCAGTTAAATATATCTAATACAGATATTTTTAATGATGCGTTGTTATGTTTGGCACAACTGCCCAGTTTAACATCGCTAAATATATCTGGTACAGAAAGAGTTAATGGGGATTTAGGTCTTCAGTACCTAGCAGGTAAATATAAACTTTTTTTATCTTTGATAAAGGAACATACAGGCTATATACAGCTTATTCTGTTGAATAAAACTTGCCTTTAGATTATAAAAATGTCTAACAGACTTGGAATTTGCAAGATCTGAAATATAACTGGAGATTGTGTGAAGTAAACTATGCCTTTTTTTTACATCCTTTTCTTAGGTTCACTTATAACATCCACATTGTAGCTAGTCCAATATATTTGTCCCCAGTTGCCATTTTGACAATCAGGAGACAAATATTCACAGGTTTTTGAGATTTGTAAGATGGATTCTGACCTAAGAATATCTTACCATGACCTACCATGCATCAATATTTTTATTTCATTGTGGATACATGGTAGCGATAGGTGATACTGTTTGGACATAACCCGTATGTTGTTGATAGGTCTGGGAAACGTCAAAATATCTCACTTTCAATCGATGTAGTAGGTAAGGTGTTTCAGGCAGAATATGTGTAAAAATTGTCCAAAACATCTAAAAATTTACAAAACAATTCTTTCAAGTTATTGTATTCTTACACATTTAACTCCTTATAATATTGTAGGTTTGAAATTACAAAATTTAGTGTTACCTAGTCGACATTCTACAACAGATCAAGGCATGACATTCTTAACAGGTAAATAAAATATCTCTAATATTATGGTCTAATTAAAATGATATTTTTTATTAGATTATGATTTAAATATTTTGTGGGTTACCCTGTATGGTGACCAAATTACTTTCATAAAGGCACTATGAGCTAGATTGGAACAGTTTTAAATAATCCATATGACAGATTAGCCAATGAAATGATCAGTTTATTCTAGTTAAAGTGTGGTATAATGCTCAATCAGGTTTTTTGTAATATCGTTTAGCACTAGGGAATGGCCTGTAGAGGAACATTTTCCTGTTTCATGTTTGGTAGCTAATGTCTACAGCCCTTTCAGTGTCACTGGAACATTGATTGAATAAGTTAACATGAATATGATCCAATACTGAGATAAATTGTTCTATTGGATATTTGACAGGGTTTCCATTAGTAGTTTTAGATTTAACAAATTATATCAATATTGGTGATGAAGGTGTCAGCTATATCGGAAAAATTCATAGGTAAGTAAAGCTGTTACTGTAATATTACATTTTTCTACAGCAGATTAAAACATTTTTTTAAAAAATTAATGTCACCATATAAAGGTTTTTTTTTAGGGTAATACTAGCAGAGTGTATTTACCATGGCAACCACATTTTGAAGAAATTTCTAAAATTAATAGATGTCATTATCTGACATTGTATATGAAATATGGGTCAACGCCAAGCTGTTGTGGCTCAAATTTATTATCTATTGGACAATAACAAACATCTAATTTTGGATTCATTACCTTTCTTTTGCATTGCTGTTAGCATACAAACTGAACACTTCAAAACATTTTCCATGGGAATTTGCCATGTATGAAAATAATGAAAAACCACTAATTACTAATAATAATGTGTTCAAGGCAGAGACACTGCATCATAAGAAAATATGTCCTGAGATTGTTCATTAGAATGCAAGCTAATATCTATTGCCAAATAACACCCCTCTAAATTCTAAGCCGGAAATGGGATGCTTCAAATTGACAAGTTTGTTTCATATTTTATTTTGTAGTTTAAAAAAACTTTTACTGAGCAATACAAAAACTGGTGATGCAGGTTTAATCAGTTTGAAAGGTCAGTAAATTTTTGGTTTGTTATACATTACTGTCAAATCAGACCATATGCTGGACTAGGTTTAAAATGTAGCAATTATATAAAGCAAGCTTAAAAAATGTGCACAGTAGATATAGCCTACCAAAAATTGGTGATTGACAAATCAAAATCAATTTTGAAGAAATATGAGTTGTAACATAAAATAACCAACAATAATACAAGTGTTTATACTACTGAATATGTGGAATACAAGTTGTTCACTGGGTGGGACAATTTACCCAATACTATTCAATACCACCCCAATATGCGAAATGTGCATATTACTTGAAATTTTTATCAAAAATAGTGAGTTATATCACTGGAAAATTACTTCAAATGCAATTACCGATGTCTGGCTGTTCCATTTGCCCTCCTAAACGAGCAAATAATATATATATAACCCAATACTAACAAACTCTTATCAAATACTAACTATCAATTTACAACCTAATATCTTCCAATAACACAAGTACTGCAACAAATATTCAATAATTTCAATCATTATATATCATTAAATGAAAACTTACTACACTATCTGTATTATTACTATATAAGATGACCATCAGTCCATAAATACAGTAAACTTCACACAAGTTGTATTCATATTAGTTGGATCTGTGCTCAACTCCGATAAAATTGTTTGGACCATTTGATCCTGCAATTTTTTATTATTAAATTTCTGCATGTAAGTCAGCTTAACTTGGATCAAAATGTTCGGTCTATTTGATCTAATTCTGGCTTTTATCCTTCGCCCAAGTCGAATCGGCAGTATGTTCACAACATGCTGTTAAAAATACATCCTCGTCTGCTCAACAGCTTGGCATTGGCCATTAAAGTCTAAAATAGGATAATGCACAATTTATATAACGTGGCCATATGAGACGAAACAAAATTTAGGTAAGCTGGCGAAACAAAATTTGAATTTTTGAAAAAATTCAATTGTAATTGGAGCTAGGCATAGTAATAAATGACTGAAGATTCCCAGTTACGTAAATTTGCGTGTTACCTTATATTTAGATTTCGATGGTGTCTGCCAAGAGGACATAGTTTTAACATCAGTGTGTTCACATATGACTCTATCGAGTGAAACAAGGTCTTATTTTCTGACTAAAATGTTCCTTTACATTGCTCAGGTGATCACAGAGATTAGTACGCAACCGTTTAGCAGTAAAAATTTGCCGAGTAAAATTGACTGGGAACCGATTTTATTAAGACAATGAGACCTACTTTCAGAGCTGAACTAGGTCTTCGGCTAACTTGGATCTTCACTTAACTCAGATAATGGTTAGCATGTGCACTCTGTATCACAAGGCCTTTCATTGAGTCAACTGGCAGGGTTTTGAATCCCTGGTTGAATGTGACAAGGAGTAGGTAATATTTATAAGCTAGAGATTTCGCCGCCTAACAACGATGCCAAGTATTATGTAGGAGGATTGACTGGTCTTCCAGCTGCTGGCGGAGGAAAAAATTAATTACCCTGAGAAATTTAAGAAGAAAGACATATATCAATTCAGTACACTTATAAAACAGCCAAATAATGGGGTTTAAAATGTTTTATTGTTATTTTGTTCATTTGGGTCGATAGACTCATTTTATAGACTCATTTTAGTAAAAATCTGAATTCCGACTTTGGTTATTTTTGTTTACATACTTTGTAATATACACTGTTGGTTTTATTTTGTAGATTTAGTGAATTTAGAAGTATTATATTTAGATAGAACAAGTGTCACAGATGAAGGTACCCGGGTTATTAAAGGTACTGAATTTATAATTAACTCTTTCTGGGGGGGGGGGGTACTCAAAAATTTAGGAAATTATCTGATTTTATTAAGAAATGAAATGGGGTTTAGCACCCAACTTTTCTACATCGATCGGTCCAATGACATGAGTAAATTTTGTAATTTATATGTTAGACTCTAATCTAACTTTTATTGTGATGTGTTGCCGCTTTGGTTGCAAAATTTATAATTATCTATTTTCAATTTCAGAATTCAAGAAATTAAATGAATTAAGTTTAGCAGCTACGAAGTAAGTAGATTATATTTTAGCGATTATTCTATTAAAAAATGTAATTATAATCTTCAAAAATGTAATTCCAATTTATTCAAAAATTTAATTTTAATCCAATCTAAACTGTAAGCTCAATTTGCCTATCTTTTGAAATTTAATGCAACCAGATAAAAATAAACATAGAAATTAAAGACCAAAGAAGTTGTTTTGATTTTTTGTTTGTTTTTTTTTTTGTTTAAAGAATTACTAGCGATATTCTAGTAGAAGGGATATTAAACCAATGTTATTTAACTAAAGTCAACCTGAGTAAAAATAAAATCACAGAGACAGGTAAGTCTCAGTAGTCAAACCTGCTACAGCTCTAGTGACTGTGGTACTATATTGTACACCAACCTTTAATATCCAGTATATTGTCCGTCCAACTTTAGAAGCCCCAGTGTTTGATGAATGCATTAGCCTACAATTTTCTGGCATGGAGGACATAGGGCCTGGCAAGGCACAATATACAGTCGTGTACACATTGGCTTGCACGTAAAAATTCCCTTGACTGTTGTACTTCAACTCACATCAACAACATATTTTATTCTGTTACCTTTAATTCAAATTGAATAGATTATAATTTGGGACCAACTAATTAATTGGATATGAATTTTATTTCAGGTGTGGTGTGCTTAAGATCTAAAAGTTTACAATTGTTGAATTTAAATGATATTCATATTAAAGAAAGGGAGATAACTAACATGAGAAAAATTTTACAAGAGAATTGTCCAGCATTGATCAGTTTAACAATCAGTTCCATCAATAGAGTAGTAGAAGAGGAACCAATGGTTATATAGATTTGTCTGTCAAGTGTTTTGCCTACTGATCAGTACTATCTAACCTGGATTTCAATGTGATTTGCTGCCTTTTAATAGTCACCAACATATTTAATATATTTAATTCTGATTTCCAGAAGTGGTATTGTCAAAAATAAATCTTTTTATAAAAAAAATAGGTATTTTTGAATGCATTTCATGGCCATTTTGAATATTTATTATCCAATATATATAAATCATAGAATAAACTGTGAAATTGTATATGACTGTGGATTCTTTTTATGGCAGTTCAATTCAAAACTTTTCACCAAAGTCTATATCACTTCAGTTCCTTTTGGAACTGTCTTTGATCAGACGATGTCCACTGACAGTTCTTATCCGACCTTATATAGCTGTAATATGAAAATACAGTAAAATACCACTCTTTCCGACCTTTGTTTCCAGACTGTTTTATAACCCTAAAATTCTATTTTTCACCACGATTCTTTATTTTCTGCCAAAAGGAATCATTTCTCGCTATATTTGACACAAATTTACAAAAATTTAACACCATTTTCAAGTGGAATTTAGCGATGAAAGAAACATGCATTTTGCGTGTGTTCGTCTCACAGTGGCTTCTCAGTTCAAGCGTATTTTGTGTATTTTTTTAGTCGCAGAATTCTACTTGAAAATAGTGTTGGATCATTATAAACGTGTGTCAGCTGTGGCAACAAATGATTCCTTTGGCAATTCAAGTAAAATCAAGGTGAAAAATAGTAGGTAAGGATTCCAAAATAGCCTTAGAACAGAGGTGGGGAAGAGCGGTATTTTCATATTGCAGCTATATAAGGCTGGATAGGAACTGTCAGTGGACATGGTCCGCTCAAAGACAGTTCCTAAAGGAACTGATATCACTTCAGCGTGATTAAAAGTTAAAAATATGATGAAGTATTTTGATGGTGTACTAAGACTTGTCTTTAAATGGCATTTAAAGATTGTTTGTTATTGGCTTGGATTATTAGATCCCAAGAATCTGAACATAATTTTGATTAAGAATTTGTACACCGTACTGTTTAAGCTGTGAGAAGTGCAATTTGTTTGTTATGTTTATTGAAAAATACAACCAAAATTTTAACTGTCTGTACAAAAATAGAAATAAAAAATGAAAACTAGGTATATAAAGTACAATTTAGATTGTGAAGTACGTTTAAAATACTATTAAAATAGGTACATTTGTATGATTTATTTAAGATATCTATAATACAGAAGTACAATTTGTGAATCACATCACATGTATGTATGGAAAAGTGGAATATTTTTGAAGTTGTAAGCTATGAAAACAAAAACACAAGGAAAATTCTAAACTATGTATACAATTACAAACGTAATATAGTAGATATGTTCACATCCACTAGGCATTTATAAGGACCGGTATTATAAATTTCTCTTATGTTGGGTCTGATCCCAGTGGTAATATTTAAGGGTAGGAGGAAGATAGATCTACCATTTACCACACACGCTAAACAATAAACTGTGATATGTAATCCAATATTCTAAGTAACCTCATGTGTCAGACACAATAGGTAATGTGAGATAAGTGGCACAATATCTGTGCATTCATTTATTAAAGTGCATGTACTTAAAACTTTTAGCTATTTGAATTAACATTTTATTTCAAACTACAATAAACACATAAATGATTGAAGGCCTTGGGCAAATTGTTTAAACTCTGCATGAAACAGATCTTTAAATGTTCTGATATACCAAATATAAAATTTCACAGGACTTGTTCCACAATAATATGTACTCTGGACCCTGGTTGATTATTTTACATTTAATTAAGAAAACAAGCGCTAGAAAATGTCCAAGCTTGGATTCAGTCATATTTAAAAATGGTTTATCAATAAATTTTCACGGGCCTCGAAATGGCAAAAGGCTTATTGCACAGTGACCAGCATAGGTCGATGTAATTTAATGTAATACATTATCTTTATAAATGCTACGGAATTGAACCATTTCTGGACTGTTATTCTTATCTGAGATTCATCTTTCACAATATTGTAGGGATTCTGTAGCGCTAAAATGGTGCATTATGCCTTTAATTAAGGTTTCATTATCCTTAATTAAAGGTCTCATTTTAAAATTTGTGTTAAAAACAGATATGCAATCGTTGTAAATATAATAATATTTAATTAAATTGTACAAATCTTTCAGATCTCTAATTGTTTTTTATATGCCTAAATGTTAATGTGGTTGTATGTTGTTATAGCCCTTTCTGATGGTCCGTCTCTAACTTCTGTTGGTGCTATAGAGGCTAGTTTTTATCATATTTTTCTGAAAATTTCAGGAAACTTGTATTATGACAAGAGGCAAGAATTTTGATCAGTTTTTTCTGATATGAAATGTAATGAAATGGGGTTTAAGGTTCTACTGTGCTGCTCCAAACCAGGGCTAAAGAAGACGGGCATACTATGAGAGAAATTTTGTCCTGGCAGCAGGGTTATGGTCTACTCTTATATCGAATTCCAACTGCCAAGGAATCTTTTGCATGCACAGGGGATCATGTGGCTAAATCCACTTTTTTACACTATCTCATTTTCTCGTTCGAATTCTAAACTTATGCCCTTTATACACCAGGTTTTGACCACCACGGGCATTTGATATGAAACTAACACCTACGTGAACGTTTGCTATCTTGTGATATCTGTCAGATCAGTGTTGTTGACAAATCACAGTGGTTCCATATAAAGTATCCTCTGAAAAGCTCCCCTGCCATATGCTTAGTGATTAATCTGCTGAACGATAAATCTGCTGAACACAGTTCTCTCCACCATGAAACCGGCCCACTTGATTAAGGTGTTAAAAATAATCCGATAATCATTAACTGTTCAGGGATTAAAACTGGCATATAAGTGGTGACCCTTGTATCTCTGGGTGTCGCCGCACCGCGTTAAGTAACTCGGGCATTGTATTGGTGCCCCTCCCGCCATTCTGCTGCACCCCAACTGCATACGCCCTTGACTTATTATTACTATGGCATGACGGTGATCCCTTTTCATACACCCATATTTTCATGTGGACGTATTATGCTGTCGCCCATGCGTGTCCGTCCGTCCGCAATCTGTTTGTGGACACTCTACAGGTCACAATTTATTTTCCGATTTCAACGAAACTTGAAATATAGTATAAAGTTTGGTTCCTTTCGATATTGGCATGTATCGGACCGTACCTTCATGGATTATGGCCCCAATTTGTATGAAAAATCGCATTTTATATTGTGGACCCTCTAGAGGTTTAATTGTTATCCGATTTTGTTGAAACTTGAAATGTAAGTTTATAATCCAAAGAACCCAGTTCCTTTCGATATTTGCACATATCGTATCGTAATTTAGTGATTTAAGGTACCGGTAAGGCACTTGGTCAAGTGGACAAATTAAGTATTTTTACTTAACTTTGAGAAAACCATTGAATTCGGACCCTGGTCTGATTTTGTTATTCGGGCACATCGGATCGTAACTTCCTGATTTATGGCCCATGTTTGTATGAAAAATAGCGTTTTTAGCTTGAGATCCCTGTAGAGAGCACAATTTTTATCCGATTTAAGAAAAAAACATGCCTGGTCTGGTTTTAAAAATTTTCTGGGGGACCCCACGTCGGACGCTTAACGCCTCCAGCGCTCGTGGACTCGAAAGAAATATATTTGTCGGGAAAATATGCTGGCCCCCCCAAAACAAGTTCGGCCTCGTACGCCTATGCTTACAAGCCTGGGTGTCCTTTTAGAAGAATAATGATACAATTTATGTAAAAATGACCAAGGTATACCGTTGTACAGGCACGGATCCAGAGGGGGGGTCCAGGGGGTCCGACCCCCCCCCCCCTGCTCAGGCTTGAAAATTTTTATATGCGATTTTATTGGCGATTTAGACCTGTTATTTTGGAATTTACCTTCCGGAAATACGTCAGAATGAACCAAATTGAATCTAATTTACCAAATTATCGGTTGAGCGCAATTAGTTAAGCAATTATCAAACCTAGACCCCCCCCCCCCTGCAAAAAATCCTGGATCCGCACCTGTTGTACTATTAAGCTAATGGACTCTGTCAAATGTACGATCTCGTTAATCTATGAAATACATTTAAGTTTCCTACGTGATGACATATTTAATAATTTTGTTCCTTGTTTATTCTGAAAGCAAATTTATAATTACTGATAAATTGAATACCCAAGCAAAGTAGTTCAGAATGTAAAATACGATAATAGATACCTATATATTATTATAATATATCACAGAAATATCCATACAGAAAACAGTATAATAATACAATATTTGAAATGAAAAAAGATTTTATTTTTATATCAACCAATCAAAACATGAACACGATTACAGTGATTGATATGTGTTTTATCACGCCAAATTACAAAACATCATATCTTAGGCTTTAAAATGTGCATTTTATGGTATTCAACGCTCTTAAAGCGAAAGAGAGAAATGGGGTTTAACGTCCACTCGACACAAACTAGGTCATGTCAGGACTAATATATGGTTTAATTTTATTTCAATAATTTGCTTGGGCGTAGGGGTCTTTAGCAGTGGGAGGAAACCCGATGACCCGGAGCAATCCTACGAGATGGACAGAAAACCCTACTCCTTATCACGTATAACCGGGGATTCGATGCCACGCCAGCTGACTCAATGACAGGCTTTATGATACAGCACGCACGTCAACGCTCTTAAAAGAGTTTGTTACATTTGCTTCAATATCATATGTACATACAATATTTTCTATAAAGGTATGTAAGAAACGAAAGACTGTCATGCGAAACGAACTTTGAAACTTTGTCAATGAAAATCTACTTTTCACGTCTTGGTGACACTTTCAGGCGATTATGTTATGGAAAAAAAACCACAAGGCAAACTCGACAAGAAATGACATTTCAATTTGTTACATTAAAAGAGTTTCATTTGTTCACACAATATTACCAACAAAGAGATGTAAGAAAAAAAACCCAGCCAACTTCAAAGCGAAGCTAACTCAATTTTAGGTCTTTGAAGCTTTATAATTTACAAATATACTGTTCATGTTTTTTTTTATAATAAACGATATTATATTTCATAACTGATGAAATTTTATGCAATTGACTCTCAATTGTATGCATTAAAGTCGCAAAAGCAGTATCTAAACGGTTAATTAAATTCCATCGAAAGATGAAAAAGACACAATTTATGTTTATATAATGACATGCCAAGTGGGGCGAGGTGAACAACTCTATTAAAAATGATATTTACATTTTCATCTTCCAGGTGACGGGCCATCGCCCGGAGACTTATTAAAAGTACCAATCTCGACTATATTTTGGAGAATAAAACTGCTTAATTTTGTGCGTAAAGCCCTTAAAATCCTGTACCTTTGGGCCGAGAAACTAACTCAATATATGTGATACGTTTTCAAACATCTTAAACCCATCAGTCGTCATCTAGAAATGGAAACCGATGTCCTAGAATACGGAGTCTAAAAAACAAAAACAAAATAGTCTTTTATTTTATAAAATAACGTGTATGTGAAATTTAACTTTCGTTATCAAGTACAACACGTGGGTTATACACAGTGTAGATCTTTAAAAGAACAGCAATAGTTTATTAGGTCACCCAACGAAAAAAAATGCATCGATCCCTTAATCGATAGTGCGAAATGTCCCGATACTAAAACATTCTATAATATACGGAAGCCCATAATGGTCAATCAAATGAAAAAAAAGTTCTGACTATCTATCTTGTAATTACAAGATAGGCTATCTTGTAATTACAAGATACCGAGATGCCCATGAGTGACAATTTAAAGGTCACCATACACCGATTTCATGCTCCCATAAATACCATTGACTTCATACACCCAGCAACTACATATTTATATCATGACACATCAATTTTAATGCGCTCTTTAAAGCCACAGAACGCTATTTCTATTTTTCGGAAAACTTCTTTAAATTTTGATTTTTGGAAAGTAAGTAAGGAAAAGGATATTCTGAAAAATGGACCCTCCCTCAATGAAATGGGCTGAATGACAGCGTCTAAAAGCAGTTTATTCATAGCTTGCGGTATCTCCTGACGAATACAAAGTTTTGAGAGGGATTTGAAGCAAACGTTTGATAGACTAATTAGTTTGAACATATTTTCAGCCCAAATATATCATCAAATCACACAGTTTGTACGCGGGGAAGGTATCTTTAAGGAGAACATGAAATCAATGTATCATAAATGATATTAATGAGGGAATGAAGTTAATGAGAGTATGAATAGTATTTAATGAGGGCACAACCTGGTGATGCCGATCCCGTGACATACAAAAGTAGTTCGTTGGGCTGGAGGGTTGGATGGTCGATTTGTTATGGGCGAAAAACGGCCGTAGCACACGTTGAAGGTATTCTGTTAGGTAATTTGTCAAATAACGAATATGGACGACTATTGAAATATTTAATTTTGCCATTGATAATACCGTACGGTATTATCGATGATTTTACTTAGGCCTATATTCAGTATAATTTTTTCGTAACTATTTGTATTTTGTGGTTTTACTTGACAGACTATCTCACGGCATTTTCCGAAGATTTCTAAAAATAAAATGATACTATAGGCCTCATGAAGATTTTGAATTTTGTGAAGATTTGTAAAGTTTAAATATTAGGCCAAATGATATAAGCATACCAATGGCTACCATAAATATTTTTAAAAAATGATCAGCTCTCACAAAAAAAGTTCTGATAAGCAGGCTAAATATCCCCCTGTATTTTGTGAGGATTCGTAAAGTCAAAATAATATATAGGCCTAGTTAGTTTAAACAATATTTTATTCATTTGAAAATGATTGAACAACAGGCAAAGCCTATCTAAGTTCTTTCCTGGGGATACAGAAAATAATAAACAATATATTCATCTACATAAAATATGATTAAATACTATAAATGGTAAAACCGAACATATATACAGTTTCATGTGGAAATGATATTATATGAAATATAGTAAAACAAAATGTAAAAAGGAATCAGAACCTTTTGCTATATTTAATAAAATTATGGACTGCTTCAAAAATTAAAATATTAGAGGTGCTCGAAAGGTCGGTAGAGCCATTTAAAATTAAATCTAGATTAATAATTTCTGTGAATACCTCTAATGAATTTAATTGTTCGTTTCTAATAGTCGAATAAGATGGGCAAGAGAAGAAAAAATGATGGTTATCTTCATCCGCAGAATAGCATTTTGGACATATTTTTGATTCAGATAGATACTGGTGGAAAAGGTGATTATTGAGATTACTAGATTTATTTCTAATCTTACTTGGCAGTGAATGATATTTTCTTTGTGGTTTCCATAATGAAAGTAACTAGGTTTTCTATGTATAGGATATTGGTTCAGGAGACTGGATTTAAAAGTTTTGAGAGACGGCGATAACTGCACGTGTGTTGGAAAACTATTCCATAGTTTTATTGTGTTGGGAAAAAAACTTTTTATATAAGAGGAAGTTTTACATTGTGGTATTTTCTGTTTGTGGTTTCTAAGATTATAATAATTTGTTTCGGGTTGAATTTTTATTAGAATATCAGACAAATACTGGGGACTATAGCAATTAAGGATTTTATAAAAATAGACAAGTTTATGCTTTTGATGGCGTTTGAACAGTGGTTCCCACCCCAATTCGTCATAAACATATTTTCTGTGGGAGTTTCGGCGCAGACCAGTTATGATTCGCCCTGCTTCAAGTTGAATATTCTCAAGTAACTCTGAATCTTTATTACTACAATTATCCCATATAATATCACAATACTCTATAAGAGGACGTATAAATGACGTAAATATCGTACATAACGTAGATCTATTTAATTTGAATTTTAGTTGGCGTAGTATGTTGAGTTTGTTGCAAGCTTTTTTGTGAATTTTAGATATATTTTCTGCCCATGTTTCGTTTAGATGAAATGTTAGTCCCAGGTGGCAGTGTGAGGTAACTTTATCAATAATTTTAGTTTCAAACATAAGATTAGGATGATTAGTTTTTTTACGTGTGATTATTAAGTTTTTAGTTTTATTTGGGTTAAATTTTATTTGCCATGTATTTGCCCACACTGATATTAGCTTTAGATCACTATTGATTGAATTGACAGCTTCTAATGGTTTATCATTTACTATTGTAAATAAGGACGTATCGTCAGCAAATAATCGTACATTGTTATCTAGGTTGTCTGAAATATCATTTATGTATATTCAAAATAAAAAAGGACCGAGTATTGATCCCTGGGGAACCCCAGATTCAACTGACAAAAATAAGGTGATTGAAAACCTTCAAGGACAACAGAGTATTTACGATTTCTTAAATAATTGTATATCCAATCACATAAGTTAAGACTAATACCATACTTTCGCAGCTTATATATAATTCCCATGTGCCACACTTTATCAAACGCTTTAGAAATATCGCAAAATACAAAACTAAGCTCTTTCGCTTTATCTAGATTACTTATGATTATATTGTATATCCCAAGAAGTTGGTTTATTCTTGAATCGGTTTTTTTGAAATCCTGACTGATGTTTAGATAATAGATCACTATTTTTAATAAAGTTGTACAGGTGTTATAGGATAATTTTTTCAAAAATCTTACAAATTGTGCACGTTAAGGAAATGGGACGATAATTTTCTGTTAATTGTGGATCACCCTTCCCTTTAAAGGCGGCTGTGACATGTGAAGTTTTCCATATGTCTGGAAGTTGTATAGTTGTAAGGCACAGGTTAAATAGAAGAGTTACGATGGCGGGAGATATGTTTTTTTGGAATTAATGGGCTAATTGCATCTGGTCCTGGTGGCTTTGAAGAGTCGAGTATTTTTAATTGATCTTTGACCTCTTGTTCGGTTACGATAAAATCATCCATTGTGATGCCTGAGCGTGCATCAAAGGGGAGTAATTCACGTGACTTGTCTAGTTTTGAAACAGAGGTGAAATTCGAATTCAATACTGTTGCTTTATCAAATGGATGAGAATAAATATGGCCATTGTGGTTAACAGGGGTTTGATTATTACTGTTTACATTTTCCATTTTTACAACTGATTTTACTATAATTTCCACCACTGATTTGATGTTACTTTGTGATTATTTATTTTATCAGTGATTTTAGATTTTAAATCATCTTTCGCTTGACGTATGGATTGAAATTACCTCATTTCTAATTTTACGGAACTTTGTCCAATGGTTTGGGTTATTTGACTTTTTGGCACGCTTATGGGCTCGGTTTCTTTGTCGAATTTTTAGGCGGATGCAGTTGTTCATAAAAGGTTTATCGTTCGGTCTAATTGTGACTTCTTTAGCAGGGATGCATATGGATGCGTTTTCTTCAAGGATATTTTTAAAATCATTATATAATTTATCTATATCCTTACTATTGAAAACCGTAGATGACCATTCTATTTGTTTAAGAGAATTACACAATCCTTCAAAATTAGCCTGATTATAATTTCTGATTTTCCGTTTATATGATAATTGTTTATATGTTTAAAAATTAATCTCTAGAGTTATTAACGAATGCGTACTACATATAGGGTGCAATACTGTACATTTAGAAATAAGACACCTTTTATTTGTAATAAACAGATCTATGCATGTACCAGGATGGGTTGTAAAGTTAGTTGGTTCATATATAAGATTTACTAAATCAAAGCGTTGTAATATTAATGTAGGCCTACTGTATTAGGATCTATGAAATAGGCCTACTTATTTCTAAAAACCGTGATCAGCTGTCAAAAAAAACAACCCCACAATATGCAGGCACAATACTCACAGTATTTTATGAGAATTTGAAAACTAAATTTTAAAAAAATACAAGGCCTTGTGATATAGGCCTATATATTTATAAAAAAAATGGTGATCACGTCTCAAAAAAAAAGTCAAAATATGCAGGCATGTTATCTCACAACATTTTGTGAAGATTTGTAAATTAAATTTAAAATAATACTGTAGGCCTTATGATAGGCCTATATATTTCTAAAGGAAAAGGTGATAATTTCTAAAAAAAAAAAAAAAAAAAAAGTCACGATGTGCAGGCAGAGGATATCTCAACTATCAAAAAAAATTAAATAAGGACACACGATATGTGGAGTATTTAAATTGTTTGGCAGAACATTTGTCATTTCATTTCAATTTTCTACATTTCAGACAGCATTGTAAATACTATGCAAGTTGCAAGCAAACTGATAATAGAAAAGAAGCATATTTTAAAATAGAGAGTGAATTAGATATCAAGACTAAGTTTGGATTGGCACCAAGTTCATTTCTCATAGACTACCAAGAACATTTGTCGGTCTGCAAATCAGAATGAAATAATTAATTTGTTTTTTAATGGAAATAATAAATCTGATATATGAATAGTTGTGGATTAGAAAGTTTATATGTGTATTTACATTGCAATATAATAGAGACCCACACAAGCTAAAGACTGTACTATGCTTATTTATCCCTATACATTATAGGCAAGAAGTAGGGTCCTCCGGTTTCCTTTCACTGCTAAAGACCCCTCGCACAAGCGAGTAATTAAAAATGGAAATAAAATTAAACCATATGTTAGTCCCGAAATGACCTAGTTTGTGTCAAGTGGACATTAAATCCCATTCCTCTCTCTCCCCCTATACATCATAGTTGAAACTGTGTGAAGTAAAAAGTTTTTGTGACCTTGAAAATTTGCCCAAGAAAATATACCATAGTTGTATTCACATTGCAAGAAATGTTTCACACATTTGGTAATTTACATGATCAAAGAGAAACTTTATCAGATACATGGCAAAAGTAAAGTATGACATTTTCATTCACTGTGTACATTTTTAGTTTTCATTGCCAATGGTTGGATGAATTTGACTTACCAATGCATTTATGTAGCCAAGAAATTTCTTGTAACAGTATGGTAGTAATATCATACATTTGTTAGTATGTTGAAAATTAAAAGGCACATAAAGCTACATACATGTACACATAAATTCAATAGAGTTTCATTGTAAAATGTTCAATTTACATGTACGTACATGCAAGTCTTATATACATTTAAAGGCAAAAAGAAATGTTTTTTAAATTAAAGGAAAATTCTGACAGACAAATTAAAGAAATACCCCACATAACTTGTCAGAAAATTTCAGCTCGATATATACTATTAAAAAAAAGTAGGGGATATTTGATTTTGGGGTCATAATACTAAAATATGCAAATGACTACGAAAAAAGTCACTATAGAACCTAACAGAAGAAACATTTCCAGTTACATGTGACGCCCAAACGCACCAATAGCTACCGCATGGAATGCAGGTGATGCTTGGGATCATCATGGGGGTCCAACCCAAGATTTGCACGACTCTGACTTTGAATGTTACAGTCATTGTGGCATTGAATTCCAGGGTGGAAACATCAGTTTAATTGTTTTAGTGACCAGAAAACAAATTTTACCCAAAATGAAAGGTTACGTGCCCTTGGCATGCTACAGATCGGCACAACACAGGTGGCTGTGGCGCGGACGATGAATGTTTCTCAGTCTGTCATAAGCAGGCTATGGTCCAGATACCGTGATACACAATCTGTACAGGACAGACCGCGCTCAGGTCGACCAAGGGCGACAACTCAAGCCCAGGATCGATTTATCCGTACCTTGGCCTTGAGAAATCGTGTCATCACAGCAAATCAGATCGGCGCTCGTCTTCAAACATACACTGGTGTGAGAGTGAGTGGCCAGACGATTCGGAATCGACTGCATAGGGGTCACCTTCGCGCCCGACGTCCTCGCGTGATCCTTGTTTGAGAGATCATCACATTCAGGCAAGACGTCGTTGGTGTAGGGATCGTTAACACTGGGATAATCGACGCTGGAGCAATGTGATGTTTTCAGATGAGTCAAGGTTCACTGTTGTTTTTTGGACATATGTAGGAGGGTGTGGCGTCGTCGAAACGAGCGCTTCCAAAACGTTAACGTCATCAGACATGGTCGATTTGGGGGTTGTTCTGTTATGGTGTGGGGAGGCATCACTGTTGCTGGAAGAACGGCTTTACATGTTGTTGCAGGGCGTGTTAAATGGCCAGTACTACCGGAACAACATCTTGGCAGTCCATGTTGTGCCGTTCGCACGACGTCATGGCCGCCGTTTCATCTTCTAGGATGACAACGCAAGATGTCATTTGGCCAGGATCGTTACAGGTTACCTCCAACAACAGAACATCACCACATTACCTAGGCCAGCACTGAGTCCCGACCTCTTCCCCATCGAGCATGTCTGGAACATGCTTGGACAGAGGTTACGTCAACGTCAACAACGTCCTGCCAATGTCCAAGAACTTGCTGCTGCGTTGCAACAGGAATGGGACAATCTGGACCAAAATGACCTTAGACGTCTCATTAGGAGTATGCCACATCGAATCAATGCTTGTTTGGCAAACAGAGGAGGATTTACCCGTTACTGACTTTGTTGTGATACTGTGGTAACTTTGCTGTTTGACCCCGGGTATCATTTTACCCTTATAATGGTCAGTCTGTGCCTTACTTAGTCTAACGATCATTTGGAATAAATCGATGAATGTGAACTTTATTTCATTTTGTCATTTGTTTCTTCGTCAGTTTCATTAGGTGACTTTAATAACACTTAAAAATCAAATATCCCCTACTTTTTTTGAATAGTATATTTTGCCATTTGAAGGGGTTATGTAACCTATTTATGAAATTCCACTTTAATATTCCATGGTAAATGTGGCCAAATGCGAAAATATCTTATATGTCTAGTGTCCCAAAAATATTTTGAAAATTGTGATCTGTGTATAAAAGTTAAAATAAATGGTTTTATGCCATCATAAATGGGGGTGCAAGTCAAATTCAATTCAAAAGTGAAAATTTTTGCAGTTTACTGAATACATGTACACATGGGAGCTATATGTGTAATAGAATTTTACACAGATATCAGGTTCATTTCATCGAGTACTGTGAGGAAAAATTATAATTTCACGAGTAGATAAATAGTCTTTATACCTAGTAGTACATTCTCCCATATTCAGTCAGAAAGAAATATTTCACAATAATCCAATTATTTCATTTAATATATTTATTGATTTTTTTTCAAAACAAAGAAATATGTAATTAATTTACAGTTGAGAGTTAAATGTATTCAAATTCTTTACAAGAAATATGCACAGAGAGGATGGGCAAAGACGCCATTTTGGGTACCAAGTCATTGCCTACTCACTATCTATTTTATGCCCAATTATATTGCAGTGTTGAAGTTTCCTGAACCGACAGGGATATGGAATGTTGATAGATATGCTATAGGATTCCGCGAAAAAGAGTCTATTCGCGACAATACATACATTTTTAAAACGAAAAGTATAGCTGAACATACTATCATTATTAATCATTATGCAACACAAAGAGTAGATTATTGTTAGGCCTATATAGCCGAATTTGTAAGAAAATGAATTAAAAGATATGCCAGATTAAAGCGCTATCAAATAAATTTAACTTGCATACGCTTTTTGTGCAGGCGTTTAAAGTGAAAGATCAAAATATATATACTATTCAAAAAAAGTAGGGGATATTTGATTTTGGGGGCATAATACTAAAATATGCAAATGACTACGGAAAAAGTCACTATAGAACCTAACAGAAGAAACATTTCCAGTTACATGTGACGCCCAAACGCACCAATAGCTACCGCATGGAATGCAGGTGATGCTTGGGATCATCATGGGGGTCCAACCCAAGATTTGCACGACTCTGACTTTGAATGTTACAGTCATTGTGGCATTGAAATCCAGGGTGGAAACATCAGTTTAATTGTTTTAGTGACCAGAAAACAAATTTTGATATGCGTCGGTTTACCCAAAATGAAAGGTTACCTGCCCTTGGCATGCTACAGATCGGCACAACACAGGCGGTTGTGGCGCGGACGATGAATGTTTCTCAGTCTGTCATAAGCAGGCTATGGTCCAGATACCGTGATACACAATCTGTACAGGACAGACCACGCTCAGGTCGACCAAGGGCGACAACTCAAGCCCAGGATCGATTTATCCGTACCTTGGCCTTGAGAAATCGTGTCATCACACTAATCAGATCAGCGCTCGTCTTCAAACAGACACTGGTGTGAGAGTGAGTGGCCAGACGATTCGGAATCGACTGCATAGGGGTCACCTTCGCGCCCGACGCCCTCGCGCGATCCCTTGTTTGAGAGATCATCATATTCACGCAAGACGTCGTTGGTGTAAGGATCGTCAACACTGGGATAATCGACGCTGGAGCAATGTGATGTTTTCAGATGAGTCAAGGTTCACTGTTGATTTTTTGGACAGACGTAGGAGAGTGTGGCGCTTCCAAGACGTTAACGTCATCAGACATGATCGATTTGGAGGTGGTTCTGTTATGGTGTGGGGAGGCATCACTGTTGCTGGAAGAACGGCTTTACATGTTGTTGCAGGGCGTGTTACAGGCCAGTACTACCGGAACAACATCTTGGCAGTCCATGTTGTGCCGTTCGCACGACGTCATGGCCGCCGTTTCATCTTCCAGGATGACAACGCAAGATGTCACAGGGCCAGGATCGTTACAGGTTACCTCCAACAACAGAACATCACCACATTACCTTGGCCAGCACTGAGTCCCGACCTCTCCCCCATCCAGCATGTCTGGGACATGTTTGGACAGAGGTTACGCCAACGTCAACAACGTCCTGCCAATGTCCAAGAACTTGTTTGCTGCGTTGCAACAGGAATGGGACAATCTGGACCAAAATGACCTTAGACGTCTCATTAGGAGTATGCCACGTCGGATCAATGCTTGTTTGGCAAACAGAGGAGGATTTACCCGTTACTGACTTTGTTGTGATGATGTGGAAACTTTGCTGTTTGACCCCGGGTATCACTTTACCCTTATAATGGTCAGTCTGTGCCTTTCTTAGTCTAACGATCATTTGGAATAAATCGATGAATGTGAACTTCATTTCATTTTGTCATTTGTTTCTTCGTCAGTTTCATTAGGTGACTTTAATAACACTTAAAAATCAAATATCCCCTACTTTTTTTGAATAGTATATATTATATAATAATTTGGGAGGTAAACCAGTCGGCAAAATAAGCGCCAGGAATTTCACAATATTTTAGTTTGGCGCCATTCTGGATTGTGTGCCAGTTTTCGGTCATTTGTGATTAATTGTATCATCAATTTTTCAAAAATCGAAATTTCTTTAAATTGACTGATGGATAAAACATTTGAAATTAGTGTAACTTAAAATCCATGTAGGCCTAAGTTAAATGAAGGGTGCCTTGTGCCACTCTGCTCTAGGGCCTACATGTACGTCTACGCACGACACGTGTTTCGGATACATGTTTTATCAGTGTCATGCGATACCAGATGTCGCTCCCCGAAACTTTCTGTTTCTTTTGCAATTTGTTTGGGGTAAGACGTTATCACTCCCCACCTATGTGTAAATAATGATATTAATTTGTCTAATATATAAACGACACACATTTAACTGATACAAATACATGTTATTCCACATAAACATTACAATGAAGGGGACGCAGTTATTTTTGATTTTGTCCGACACCTTTGGGCATTTGCCCCCGCCCCCTTTCCAATGAAAAGAATGATGTTGTTCTCATGCTTAACCAGTATCACAGATATACCAGACTTGTTACAAATTGTCTCGAGTTTGTTTCACCCATCTAAACATTTACCGACTTCTTGTTCCATCTACAAAAGCTTACATCCCTTCTAAATGTGAAACAAGAAAATTCAAAAGGTTAAAACGAACAATAGAAAAAACACCTTAATGTCGACAAATACGTAAGACTTTATGAAATAAGATATTTTTATGATATGATACAACCGAAAGGTGCATATACACACATACATGTATATATGCAACGTAGGTGATTCATATCTATATTCAAGTTAAGCCAACTGTATAAGCTTACATATTTTTTACGTCGAGCTGAATAAAGTATATGAATTATTGACATAAAACATATACAGAGGCGGATTCAATGGGGGAGGGGCGCAAGAAAAAAAACTTTTGTTAAGTAAAGCTATATGACGCCATGACGTCATAGTTTTTTATGGCGTCTTAGTTGGGATCCAAAATGGCGTCTGTTAATGGGTTTCTCTATACAGGGCTGTGTTTGACGTCAGACCCCCACCTAGGCTTGCTACAAAACAATTACCGATATATACAATACAATACAGTACAGCAACTTTTTAAATCTGTCTTTACGTAATGTATTAGCACAGATCAGATTTTATTTTTGGTGACTTTATGTCTACTAGAACATCGTCGCACTACACTATATTATTATATATTCAGTGTTTCCACGCCAAATATCGTCCAAAAATGGCAAATTTTCTATAAATTTTGTGGCTTGTACAATAGACCTATTGTTATTTTCAGGTACCGTAAAGGTATCATTAATTTGAATTTTAAACTTGATTTTCTAATTTTAAAAAAATAATTTTCAAAACTATTTCACAATTTAACCTTATAATTTCAAACATTCAAGCAGTCAATCGCTAGCTGAAAAAAGGACCGAACCGAAAACAAATTGCATTTCTTTTGGTGGTATGCATTTCAGTAAGGTCTCCTGTACACCATACTAAAAATGTTCCAAAATATTTTTGGTAGAAAGGGGTCAAATTGTACAATATGCTAATTAGCACAATGTTATGTTTCAATTAATAATAATAATAATTTTTTTATTTTCAAAAGGGTGAAAAATTAGGCTTTGCAGCCTGTTTACAATTCTGCCCTTAAATGACAATAGACAAAACAAACATACACATATATTATACATGCAAGGAAACTGAATAATGAAAATGTATTTTTTACATTCCAAATATCATCAAAAGCAGAAAACGATAATAGTTTAAATTTAAATATACAGAATAGTTATATAACATTTTGGATATAATTATGCAGTGATTTTTTAAAAGTTGAGAGAAGATGTAATGAGTTTAAATTATTTGGATGTGAATTCCATAAAACTGCTCCATTATAGCTAAGACTTTGTTTAAATTTAGTACAATTTGGCTGTGGAATTTGTAGTTTAAGATTTGTGGAGTATTTTTATACGCCCACATTTTCATGTGGACGTATTATGTCGTCGCCCCTGTCCGTCCGTCCACAATTTGTTTGTGGACTCTCTACAGGTCACAATTCTTATCCGATTTTGACGAAACTTGAAATATAGGTTTATCCCCAAAAGATCTCGGCTGCTTTCGATATTGGCATGTATCGGATCAAAACTTCATGGATTATGGCCCCCGATTGTACGAAAAATCACGTTTTTAGCTTGTGGACCCTATAGAGGTCACAATTTTGAATCGATTTTGATGAAACTTGACATGCATGTTTGTAACCCAAAGATCTTGGTTCCTTTCGATATTTGCGGCTATCGGAATGTAATTTCCTGAATTATGGCCCCTGATTGTCCGAAAAATAACCCTTTTTAGCTTGTGGTCCCTCTGGAGGTCACAATTATCATCCGATTTAGAAAACCGTTTGATTATATCACCGTTACACCCTAAGGAAGGTTGAGTTCGAATTTCGGGAAAATCGGACCAAAATTGCCATACAAAATGGCCGCCGTTTGTACGCGAATACTGTTAAAAAAATGGTATATCAAGGTTGTGGACCCTGTAAAGGTCACAATTTTAATTCGATTTTGATGAAAATTGAAATTCATGTTTATAACCCACAGATCTTAGTTGTTTTCGATATTTGCGCATATCGGATCGTAACTTCCTGAATTGTGTCCCCTGGTTATACGCAAAATCCCCCTTTCTTTAGTTTGTGGTCCCTCTGGAGGTCACAATTATTATCCGATTTAAAAAAAACGTTTGATTATATCACCGTTACACCGTAAGGAAGGTTGAGTTTGAATTTCGGGAAAATCGGACCAAAATTGACAGACAAAATGGCCGCCGTTTGTACGCAATTACTGTTAAAAAAAATGGTATATCATGGTTGTGGACCCTAGTGTATAGGTCACAATTTTAATTCGATTTTGATGAGGAAGGTTGAGTTCTAATTTCGTGAAAATCGTACCAAAATTGCCGGACGAAATGGTCGCCGTTTGTACGCGAATGGTGTAAAAATATGGTATATCATGGTTGTGGACTCTCTACAGGTCACAATTCTTATCCGATTTTGATGAAAAGTCACATTTCTAGGTTGTGTACCGTCACACCATAATCATTGTCGGCTTCGAATTTCACGAATATCAGACTATAACTGACCAACTAAATGGCTGCTCCCACTACAGTATGAAATACAGGACTTAATGATGTAGGAAATATCACTTTCGGTATCACTATCCATCTCTCGAAAATGTGGCCGTATCCTGCCTGGCAGTGCCAGCCTATCTTTAAATTGAAATAAGGAACATAAGTAATTTGGACTTTTATAGTTTAATATTTTGAACAGAAATATATATTTTTTCATTAAATGACGTTGTTGAATGGTAGGAAGTTTTAAAGATTTTGAAAGAATGGAATATGAAGAATCAGAAGAATTATTTTTGATAATAGCTGTGTTGAATATAATTTTAGATGATAATTTTTGGATAATTTTAAGTGTATGAAGAGAAGAAATTTGACAGGAGTCCCAAATGGTAGAGCAGTAGTCAAGATGTGATTGAAAGTGAGCGTTATATGATGATTTGATTTTTCTAAGTTCAAAGTTTTTCTGTTTTAAAATTGTACATAAAGTAATGGTTTACACGAGTGTCCCAAGAAAGATTAGTCAAAATATACTCCTACTGTGTGAGTTCTGGTAAATAATAAACGGATTTCTTCGATTATGAACAAACTAGTTAACTTTGGTTATTATAAACTTACCTGTGTGTTTAAAATGAACTCCCGTTAAATAAAATCCTTTGCACCACTAAAAATCCCAACGAATAAAACCGGTTCTCTCTTGAAAAATTTGAATATTTACTTGTTATTTCGACAGAGTGGATAATAACATTGCTTTCGTCACATATTGGACGAATCCAACACACTGAAGCGAGGTTGTTTAAATTTGACGCATATTTTGGCAACCACGTGCTATGCTCAAAGCAAAGCGCCAACATTACGATCGTTTGAGTTTGGGCGACGAAAATATCAATTGAAGGCAATTACATCGGAGCTTTATATTGAAAACATTGATCGCCAGTCTATCAAATTTTATTCACAATGAAAGAATCACTGATTGCACGGATACTCGTAAAAATAAAGTCATATATAAAATATAAATTTTAATATCCTATCTTCTTTATATTATAAATAGTTTAACACGGATCACGAAGCACACCTCCGAAGTGTCTGAGGACTCTGAGTGTATTATTAATTTGATCTCATTCTTTCGATCAAATAATAACCGCTTCAGTGACATTTTTACGCGTGTTGCGGCAGCGTTCAAGGTGCCTAATGGCATTGGGTGGCGGATACAATGCCGATAAGTCCGTAACACCCCGTAAGAAGCGGAACATTAATTGTAAATTGCCTGTATATATGTTAAATAATAATATCATCATACCATATTATAAATATGGGTAATATTTAAGGCCCGTGAAAAGAATGTAGTTATTTTTGTTCCTCATGCGTGTTAAAAAGAAAATAATCCCATCCGAGCCGCTAATCAAATAATTAAGTCGGTAACAAATTTTAAAAAATACAGGTTGTTATGTGTGCGAACGCTCAAACTCAATGCCGAGTCGAGACGTGCTTTTAAATGCCACATTTCCTATGCTGTCACCCCTGATACAAAGTGATATCTCCCGAGGTGTGACGTAACCAGCGGCCATATTGATATTTTTCTTAACCGAAAGTTTGTGGGATTTCAATTTTTCAAGAGAGAACTGTTTTTATACGTTAGGACATTTAGTGGTGCAATGGATTTTATTTAACGGGAGTTCATTTTAAACACACAGGTAAGTTTATAATAACCAAAGTTAACTAGTTTGTTCATAACCGAAGAAATCCGTTTATTATTTACCAAAACTCACACAGTAAGTCGGAAACATGTTCAGTAAAGGTAGAATTAATAGAAATGGACAAATGTGTAGTTCAGGAATTTATTTTAAGTTTTGAATCAATAATCATACATTTAGTTTTAGATTCATTGATTATCATGTCTTTGGAGTTGCACCATTTTATTATTTTATCAGTTTCTGAGAACGGTCATTAATAAAAAGGTTAAATAGTAGTGGTCCAAGAATGGAGCCTTGAGGAACACCATGAGTTATGAGATCAAGAGAGGACTTGGTTTCACCAATTTGAGTGCATTGATAACGCTCAGATAAGTACGATACAATATTTGTAAGGGCAGTATGACAAGAAAAGTTGGACCTAAAACCAGACTGATGAGAATAGAGTAAATCGTGATCCAGGAGAAAGTTATTAATGTGTTTACAAATATGCTTTTCCAAGGGTTTAGAAATAGTGTAAAGTATAGATATGGGGCGATAATTATTGGGCTGGGATTTTGGACCTGATTTATATAATGGAAGAACTTTAGCCTGTTTAAGGATGGACGGAAAAATATTCTTATCTATACAAAGATTTTAAATAAATGTCAATGAATCACCAAGAATTGGAACACCAAGTTTAGGAAAATGGGTTATGTTTTTTTATAATAATTGCATATAATTGTGATGGAAAACGTCTAGGGTTTCTTAATACCTAAAGAGTTCCTGTGACTGTTCAGGTGTAATTGTAAAACTAGGTGTGGCAGTGAGTGGCGCATTTATGAAAAACATTGATAGACCACACTGATAAACTAGCAGAGACTTCAAAGTACATACCTGCAGCACCTCTGAAACAAGTTTTAGACAATTCAGACGATAAAGGTTTGATAATTTGTTTGTTTCCATCAGGGCTATGTAACCCAATCCACCCGATAATTTGTTTGTTTCCATCAGGGCTATGTGACCCCACCCAACCACCACCCCATGACCACAGTGCTGTGGTACTAATGAGGTAGGTCAAATGTTCTCCTTAATAAGGTACAGATACTTTGATTGCTCTCTTTGGCCATACTAAAATGGGTGTGGGAACTTGATTTTTCAGGTTATTGCAAATGCTTTGAGTTCGGACTAAAAGTGTATTTTCAGTCATGGCTTATGTGTCTAATTTGCATATTCTATATCATGCAATACCACTGTGTTGTTCTAGTGTCTCGACCCTGACATTATGGGTGTAAATCAGAGAGTTTCAGATTATGGGTGGAAAATAAGTTGTTTTTTTTACCAATGGCGGCTGTTAGTTTGCATATTGTGCATTGAGCAATAAAGTGATTACATTCTAAATGTGTTTATTTGCTTCCCATGCCACGAAAACGTGGATTTAGACACACTTTCCACCAAATTTGAGCATTTAATAGCCAAGGTATAGCAATAAGTCCATTTTTGAAATATGAAATCATGCTTATTAGCATATTATGCAATTTGACCCCTTTCCATCAAAAATATTTTGGAACATTTTTGGGATGTTTTTGAGGAGACTATACTGAAATGTATCCCAGTGAAATTAATTCTGTTGCAATTTGTTTTAAGTCTAACCCCAGATTGACTTGACCATTTCTGAGAAAATAAAATTGTGTGTCAATGATGAAAAAGAAATCTATTGAAGTACGGAAGGCATACCCTTCATTTTCCACACCAATGAAGGAAAATGTGATTCAAAACATTTGTGGTAATTATATAACTAACAGTCTATATCTACATTACACGCAAGTCGCTAGTTCCAAAAACATCGAAATTGACATGGTTTGGTTCTGACTGCTCGACACGTAGGCTACTTGTGCTACTCTACTACTATCCACTATTATTATTCCTCCTTTAAAAGTTAATTTACATTTCTTTTGTAAAAAGACACCACAATGTTAATTTACATTTCTTGTAAAAATACATCACGCTGTTAATTTAAATCGTTAAAAATACTAAATTTTGGTAATATTACATGCAGGATTCGGGCAACTTTTGTATATATTGATTATCAATAACCCATTTGGTAGACGTGGGCATTGTTTCAGGCTTTCAGATGCAAGTTCGCGGTACTATCTAATTGCAGGCATTAAACCCCTGCTTTTACAGACAGTCCACTCCAACTTACACTGGTCAGCTTTAATTGATCGTCTGCAAGCGACCTTGAAACCGAGATGATACATTTAAGAAAAAACGTACAGACTGATTAGCGCACGCTAAATATAAATACACTTTATAGATTTTATAAATAATGGAAATAAGATATACATGACATGCAATATACAAATATTTACAAAATGTGATTGACCATATTATGGTTATCAAATTGAAATGAATACTATAAGAACATAATTATAAGAAAGTTTTGTTGCTGTATGAAATAATAAAATAAAATGAGAAATAGTAAATTTAAAGCGCCACAGAGCAGTCAGACTGGCTGAATGTTCAGCGCTATAGAAAACGATTATTATTTATTATTAGTATTATTATTATTTACCGCTTACGAGAACTCCCAATAAGTAAATTTACAAACTAACGTTTCTTGACGTAAATCTGAAAATACCATGCTGGTTCCTAATTCGTTTTAAGGAAAAAGCAAATACTTTAACTGCTGTAATTTTACCTATATTTCTTGCCTAAAAGTAAATTACATAATATTGTGAATAAAAGTTACATGCCTGCTTCGTTACTTTCAGCTCAATTTTATTACATACAGTAATATTTAAGAATGTACTTTTTAGCGGATTTTGAATGTCTTTGATTTCATCACTGCATATTGACAAAAAGACATGAAACTCGATAAACATACACGAAACACGGTAAAAAATACACGAAACTTGGTAAAAATACATGGTCAAAGTAGTTTATGTTGTAAAATATACCAACAATTGCGGTGCAATTACACCAGACTTGGTAAAAATACACGAGACTTAGTAAAACTAGTATATGTTGTAAAATATACCAACAATTGTGGTGCAAAATCTACTATTTTGATTTCATTACTACTAAATAAATCGTTTGTCAACTTTAATAGTCATTTTTACGACAACTAATTTGGGCTACGATACATCTTAATACAGTTGGAATACACTGCACTGTACATTACTATAATTTGAGGTTACGTGTGTAAAATGACCTATTTCAGTGTAAAATTACCTGTATAATGTGGGTATTTTTACGTGTATTTGTACTATCACATCTTAATACAGTTGGAATACACTGTGCATTACTGTATTTTGACGTTACGTGTGTAAAATTACCTATTTCAGGGTAAAAATCACCTGTATGATGTGGGTATATTTACGTGTATTTGTACTATCACTCCTATTTTGCTGTGATAAAACATACATATGTAAAATAACATACAACTACGTAAATATTTTACCATATCCTTACGGTAAATTAACATTTATTTCTAACAGTGTACACAATAATATCATCTGTTTATATACGTGATAATTCACGACAGTTTTCCTGTGAGAAAACATAATAAAAACCACTACATGCCAGCGAATTAGGCTAGTTGATCGATTAACCTTACGCACAACGCGATCCCGTGTACGTGACGTAATACACCATATTTTGAACACGTCATTCAGTAAAACACGTAAATTTGGGTCATGCGCAGTACACCACCTGGTTGCGATGGTTCGAGGTAGTTAAGTCGTGCGCTCGAGATAATTAAGTATCTCGAGCGCTCGAGATATACACGTCTCAACCGATGTTTAATTTTGTGCATTATTTAATGATAAACTTGCAGTATAAAGATATTCATTTTGTGCATTATTTAATGATAAACTTGCAAAAATAAGATATTCATTTGTTCGTTTTTACAACGTATCCAAAGCTGCAGTGACGGAGCGGATACCCAAGCTCAGGTCTCATCCAACGTTATTTTTATACGCCAACATTTTCACATGGACGTATGTTGTAGTCCCCCAGTCTGTCCAGCCGTCCACAATTGTTTGTTGACACTCTACAGGCCTTGGGAACCAAAGTGTTGACGACGACGAACGAGAGGATCCTTAGCAATGAAACTAGCAAAAACAATTTCATAATATTACTGAAACAACATCGTGAATCACAAGGAATAAGATAAGAGGGGTGGGGGCAAGTGGAGATACAGGTCGTCTAATTTCCAGACAGGCGTTTATTTGAGCGCTACCGGTCTTACTGTTGTCTTTGCTTCTAATACTGTGTTATCACGCAAATCGCTTAGAAACACCAACGGGGGCGCTTGTTCTTACGAACAGAAAAGAGAAACGCCAAACTCAAACTGTGGGACATCGGGCATTTATGCCAGACCCTTGGAGAAAATATTTGTTCAAGGCTATACCCTTCCTGTTCCACGTAGTTGCTGGATGTGATATCACATCTCGTTTGAATTCGTCATCGGGAAGGGGCCATACTCAAAAAGATGGATAGTGGAATGTTTAGGGTACGAGTGTTGTTTTTTTTTTGTGTTGGAAAATGTTCAAGCCAGAGTCAAATCGTTCAAGCCGGTGAAAAAAAAGCTTTGGCCTGCTTTTAGGGCGGCAAACCCGATGAGGCCCTGGATACATTGAGACTGCGAAAGTTCAAGGAGAAAGTGGTGACATGCACTTCCGCTGTTGAAGTGGGGGCCTTACCTCTGACGTCTGACTCTGCAAACAATCATTCCTTACGCGTATTTTTGCAAGTACGATGCTGGATGAGGTCGATAATAGTCTGGATCCAATGGACTGGGTTGCGAATTATGCGGCGAAATCCTAGTGTCACGCTGCATGGGCACACTGTTAGCACCGCCGCATCTACTAAAAGTAATTCGCTGTACAATTGTGGAACGAAGAACTGTTCCTTCCGCCGATATGGACTAGAATGTACCAATGTGTATGTAAGTTACAAGTGAGAGACATGTGCGAATTCCACATGCCCTGTTGTATTGGATGACGAAGAACTGGAAGAGACAGGACTTGCTTTACGTGTCGAATAACTACATTTCGCCTATTTTATTGTCGACATGAGCAAACCATGGAATTGTGGTGTCAAGACAAGACCGTATTGAATTGACATTTTCGTCGACCCCCACAATAAGGCTTTGACCAATCAGCTCCGATTTACTGTTTCCCGCGAAATGACATGGCGTTACCACGCGCCACCAGCTCGGATACACACGAGGGAGTGTACTTAGTTATCCTGATCAACGATTGTGCATTATATGCAATGGAAGTGGTGAATCTGTTTTAACCACAGAAGCTGCAAAGGTACGAAATGATATTGTTAGTCAACGTTCGAGCTTTTTGGATTATGGCAGGATGTTTTACTATCATATGACCAATTCACATTACAAACAATACTGCCACAGGAAATCTCCTTTGAAACGTCGTCGCGATGCAGAGAGATCTCAAGAGTAAGACGATAAGTCTACTCGAAAATTAATGTGGCCGTTACAGTAGTCCCCATACTCCCAGGAGGTCAATCTCGAGCACCGATCAATTATGTATTGTTAGTAATAAAAATGTCATAAGGCATGTATAAGAAGTGCAGAATTTGTGAAAACTCAGGAGCTAACGAATTCTTAAAAGCCACACTGCAAGCGCGGATCCAGGATTTTTTTGCAGGGGGGGGGGGTCTAGGTTTGATAAAGGCGCTCAACCAATCAACCGCCCCAGAAAAATTTGGTAAATTAGATTCAATTTGGTGCATTCTGACGTATTTCCGGAAGGTAAATTCCAAAATTACAGGTCTAAAAGTCGCCAATAAAATCGCTTAAAAATTTTTCAAATCTGAGCAGGGGGGGGGGGCGGACCCCCTGGACCCCCCATCCCCCCTCTGGATCCGCGCCTGCACTGTATCTAAAAAGACGATGTTTTTACTCGAACATGTAGTCCTGGATCTGAGTGTGGTTCTGTACGCCTAGGGAGTTCGGAGAAATGTTTAGTAGGTGGCTTATTTATTTTGAACTTGGGGGGGACACTCACCACGTGGTAGGTTATTCCCTCCCACGTATTTCAATTTTATGCTTCCTGCTAAAGTTTTCTGTCAGTGAGTATGAAATAAAGATCAGAATGAAGGTGTCTATTGAAACTAAAGTTAAAAATATAAAAATAGTTAATAAAACAAGAAGAGGGGGAGGGGCACAGACTGAAATGCCCCTAAGTTAATTTCGCTGGTGGTGCGCAGAGCTTACCGTGTTGCCCCCTCCCTCCCAAAGATAATTTCGAAAATGTGACAGCCACAAACTGGTTTTCTTAGCGCGTATCGTCGTAGTGTGAACCTAGCATTAAGACGGTTGTATAAACATCTATATGTAACACCTAACTGGTTTGCGTAAATAAAATTAATTGTCAGACAGTGTATGCACCTATATGCTTAAAAATAAATAGATATTTGGGTAACGTTCTTGTTGAATACTTGTCAGTGATAATATTATAATATAAAGAAGACGGTGAGTGAATGTGTATACGTATCTGTAACATAAACGATAAATAAATTCATTATTTTTACATTTGGAGCATGACGTGATTTTTATGTTTTTGAATAAACAGAAGCCCATTAAGAAGGGTGTTTCATTTTTTGCCAGTGTCATTTTATCATTATCAATGTAAATGTAGAAGTACTGGATAAATCTAAATAAAAGGGCCCTGTCCTGTGATGCATAGCTCGGTGACAGTTTGAAAATTAATCTAAAACGACGTGATTGAGTGTTTCCCACACTCTTGTACCTCATGTCCCTTATCTATCAAATAATTCACTGCTATCAGTTATGGCCAGTTAAAACAAGCGGTTACCATGCAAAATACGCCCACATTTTACAAGAAATCCATGGGAAGAGGTAAAATCAATAGGAGTCATCCTCTCTTTCAAGATCTTTTGATCCGTTAAAAATCTATTGTTGACGATTCTGGATAGCAGTAATATTTAGCGTTTTGGTTATTACAGCAGCTTTAGAAATTACGTTCATTTTATTTGTTAAATTGCTTTATCATTAACTGTACTGGTTGGAGCGACATCTTTTGGTTCTGTGGTAAACCACGTGACACAAATACTATCAACTTCCGGTCTATGTTGTATACTTATGTTGTACTCTTAATTTAGTAACAGTGTTGATTTATCCACTCGTTCACTACATTTGGCGTCGCCGTAAAAAGGTTTTTCCTGTGTAAAGTCATTCATGGTTAATTGTTTTATATATAATTTACTGTGATATTTTGCTGAATAACATATTATTGGGGGTTTGGGGGCAAGCGAATTATTGAAATAAAATTAAACCATTAGTCCCGAAATGACCTAGTTTGTGTTGAGTGGACGTTAAACCCCATTTCTCTCTCTCTCTTATCAGCGTTTACGAGAGATATTGTTAGATAGAGGAGATAGTTCTCTATCGTTTGTTTTTTGTCGTGGTCAAAATTATTTATTAAATTATTTATTTCGTATATAAAAACCATACAGCTTGCTTTCAGTATAAACCAGGGTATAATTTATTGATATTCTGAATATATTGAGAGCGCACATCGCTAGGTCCTTAGAATTATATTACTACGCCAACCGCATCGCTCTGCTGCGTATGCTCGGTAGGGTTCAACACATTTGAGATTTTACGCTTTTTGATTGTCTGAATGTTCACATCGAGTGTAGTAGAATAGTGGGAGCTAGTTATACATTTATTTATTTGTAATTTATATTGCGGTTCGAGATAATTCATTTTCTACAAAAGCTATTTTTGCCATCGGTGTTGAATTGCTACTCAACTCAAGTCATCTATAGCGTTCTCAATAAGTGGGGGTGATGTAAGAATAATCACTCACTGGTTTACTGAATGTTCAGATCGGGTTTAAACAATAACTGAGTAGAAAAAAGCAATTCGAGTCTTTATTTGTTAATTCTGTAACTTGAATCTATATTGACTTTAATCAACCATAACAGTATACATTATCAGACATCTATAAATATTCGTTATTTCTATTCTGAGAAGTCACGTAGCCAGTAAGTTCTGCCCATCACAACTTTAACCTAAAAAATCCTATTGTTTTGAATTGACCTTTACAGCTGACTTTATTGTTGGTTCACTTAGGTCACACTAATGTAATAGCTCCTTCATCCTATTCCCATATCACCCAGTCTTCTCATGCACTAGACATCGACAAAATATCTCCAAGAACATCGATTCGGGAATCTCTTGCTGCGAGTAGAGAAATACATAGTGTATCTTGGAATGGTGCAATGTCTTAACAATTCTCTATAACCGAAGCACCTAATTCTGTATCACCTCCTCCTAACAACAACTCCGATATAGATTATCACATACAGGAAACCGGGTACCTCTTCTTGATGCGTCAAATGAAGATGAACTACAAGACATTACTCTTATCTAATCAGATGAATCTGGTTGGTTTTCTGATATACTATATTTCCACCCTCTATCTAACACTATCTCCCGTAAACGCTGATAAAATATGTTGATCAGCAAAATATCACAGTAAATTATATATAAACAACTTTCCCATGGACTTGGACAGAGAGATTCAGTCCCCAGTTTTAGCTCCCTTGTCAGATCCACGCTTTGCTTACTGTATCGTCTAATAATAATGTATTCTTCTTGTCAAAGTCAGATCTTTCACTGACAACAATATTTGTTCCTTCTTTACCTCACACATTGTGCCATTTTGCCCACAATACAGACTGTTACCAGTTTCACAGAGTTTACCTCAACTGATAAAGAAACATTTTCAGTGAATGTCAGAATTGCTTCTCCAATAACTGATTGTGGACGAGATTCAGAGGAGTCAATATACCCACCTCATAACCCCATTGCTTCCACACAAATGCCATGGACCAGCCTAGTAAGAGGGGAAAAAGACATGACAACATCAATTCCTGTTGATCTGGCTCGTGAGGATTCTGGGTTTGTCGGTTCAGTGTCCCGCACCAGCTGACTTCCACCCAACCACTTCCTTTTCTGGATTTGAGTTGAATCCCTTGGATATGACTTCGTCCTGTTTTGATCCACCAGATCTGGAAGAGGCGTAGAGTTTGATGACTTCGTGTAAATAGTTTTTGTGACTTTTGTGCCAAGGTGTTGGTATTCCTTTAATCAGCCCTTATTTTAACCAGTTTTACTACTATGAGGTGTGGGGAAAGTGACGAATGAATGTGAGAGAGAGAAATGGCGTTTAACGTACACTCGACACAAACTAGGTCATTTCGGGACTAACTTGCGCGTAGGGGTCTTTAGCAGTGGGAGGAAAACGAATGAATGTATTTAGATATATAGATACTTGATCATTTTAATTATCTACAATGGACAATTTTGATCAAGACTTTTAAAATGTACGTGGTTTCTTTGATTTCATCTTAAAATGATGAATTAATTCAAAATTAATTGGCGATCCTGGAAAACCCCCAACGATTTCCAGTACAACTTCAGTAGATGTCAACGTCTGATTTCTGAGGGTTCATGTTTTGGCAGCTCCCAGGATTGTCATAGTATTTGGATGCCTGAAACTGCCTATAAACTTTATTTGGAACTCCCGAGTTCAATTTATCTGGGACCCTTTTGTTTGTTTAATTAGAAACTTTCGAGCTTATTTCAACTGTGTGTTGAATGACTTTTCTTTTACTTTAGGTAATTCCAGAGTCTATTTTATCGTGAACAACATTTTGAACATATGTGCCAACACTGTTTTATGAACAATTAAGATCACTCGAGATTTTTTAGAACTATGTAGGCCTATACCAGCTGACATATTATTTTAACTTGTATATTCGCCTTCTAACATCAATGCATGTTCGGCTCAACAAGATGGGGGGGGGGTAAACCACGTGACACCAACACTATCAACTTACGGTATATGTTGTATAGTTCACTTTATGTCAAGACCTCAACGAAACAAGTACTCTTAATTATTTAGTAACAGTGTTGATTTCTCCACTCGTTCACTTCAGTTCAGTACAAATAATATCTCTGAAACACTCGGTGTATGTTGAATAGTTCACTTTATGTCCAGACCTCAACGAAGCAAGTACTCTTAATTTAGTAACGGTGTTGATTTTTCCACTCATTCACTACGGTTCAGTACAAATAATATCTCTGAAACACTCGGGTTGGTCACGAACATAATACTACACTATAGTGTCATTTTACTTTTACAAGGTTTTTGAAACAGTTGATGAGTTGTCCAACATGTGTGTTTCTAAATTCAATTTCTTGTTCAAGCTTTCTGTTATGTTTCGTAAAAAAAGTAGTTTTGATTATCACGGTCTGTCAATCAGACGTAGAATGATCGGCACACTGGTTAAGCGAGACTAATTTCAAAACAAGGGCATGTAACCTATTTTTTTACTCAAAGTGCCAGGATATTATGGCCGACACTCTAACCATCTTTCAGTGTTAGTTATGGATGGTTAAATGGCCATAGCTTATTAAAGCTGGAATTTCATATTTTCTAAGAAAGTCAAAACATAATTATTTCAATGTCTTTTGCTCATAAGGTTGTCAACTTGGCATTATTTCACGGGCATAAAAATCAGTGACACAGGGAATAATAACAATTACCTCCCTTCATCCCCGTGGAATGGCAATCTTCAAACGTTGGAATTTCTCAACTGGCAATAGTGAATTATAGGATTATTAGGATTATTCTTTAACAATGTGAGACTGTTTATAGATATGTGATAGAGTAAATTTAAATTATAACTCTACGTGTACATACAACATTAATTATGAAATAGTATTGTGTATTTAAAGTTTATATATATTTTATTATTACCACACATGTTCATTTCGTATATTTATATTTTATTATTATTACACCTTTCTTGTAAACGCTAAGCAACCCTTAATCTTGACAGATTAGTTGTAAATTACTCTTATTGTTTTAATTACCAAAACGTCTAGATAACGTAAGCTCATTCAAACTATATTCTTATAATTAAATCTATTGTGCTAATTGTTTAATGTGTTAATCTTAGGACGCTCTAAATCAGACCTGGTTACCAACATGTATATAAACTCAAGAAGAGTGCAACATAGGTATTCACTCTGGAAATAAACATACAATTTTATTTCTTTAAATATTGCATATATGTACATGTAAAAATTTATATTAATGTGGATAGAAATTAATTAACCTAATTAATGATTCATTTTACTAAGATTTTATTCTATATCCAATATTTGTTGTCGAATACTTGTCGAAACGTCGTGCTTTTAGAATAAAACTAGTGATTGTATCCCATAAAAACTGTGTTCTGTTAATGAATGGTGATATATTATACAACATATATGATAAATACCTACATTCAACTTAAACCAACCGTATCTATATATTTTGTAGGTCTTACGTCGAACTTGATAAACTATGTTATTTATTTTAATTTAAAAAAAAACAATGGTTGGTCAACAGCGTGTAATTAAATAGTATAACTGGATCTTTCTGTCACCTAAATGTATGTCATTTATATAACAAGTGAGATTCAACTAAAGCTGTTGGTTGAAAACTATAATATAGTAGATTTTTCTTTTTCATTTGATTGTATAGACTATCTCAGGTTGTCATCCTTATATCGCGAAAACATGAGCAGAATACCGAAGACTACACCAGAGGTTCATGAAATGTTTTATAAAGCGAGTATAGTAAAACCGAATCAACGTTAGCAAACGATATTTCGTCCATATCAGAGATGATTGCCCAAGTCGTCACTCACCTGCAACCAAGGAAATAAATTCCCTATAAAACCAATCATATTTGGTGAATTTTCTCATGTGACATAACCACACACGAGGTTTCTCGGGATTTTTATCTGTTGCATGTAAGTGGCTTGGATAATCTAATTTACACACAACCAGGCGCGGATCCCCCGCCCTCGACAAAATCCTGGAACCGGGCCTGATAACTAACAAATTGAAATTTAGTTTGCAATTCTGGCACTTATGAACTGTGTGAGCTGTCGAATACGTATGGTAGGCACAGCAGATTGCCACGTGTATGTAGGCCTAGCTAGCAGTATACTCAATAATAATCATGTCCTAGGATTCATATAGACAGTAATTTGAATAAGCGTTTTTTTTCCCCATTAACTGTAGCGAGAAAACGGAGTGTGACAGTCAATCGCCCTCCTGGACTTGGTTGTTTGTTTGGTAACGAGAGGATTAATTATATTAAGGATTCTGTGGAATATTTCTTTCTCCATATATACCCAAATTGCCATACTTTTATAGGAAATAACCACCCGATAAATACTTTTCTGGGAACCCATCTGTAAAATCAGTCGAATTTAAATAAAAGGCGGCGCGTATCACGACTTCGGTGGTGGACAGTGACCTTTAATTATTGGAAAATGTCATTTTAGTATTGAATTAATTTGAACAAATTTGAATATTAATGGAACAATAGAACAAGCTCACCTTGGTGTTCACAAATACCTTATGAGACGATATGAACATAACAAATGATATATTATGATTCAACTTAATCGTGATACAATCTTTTAGTGGCATTTAGCGATCGAGAAAACACATTAACAGAACACAGTTTTTATGGGATACAATTGTGATAGAGTAAATTATAACTCTACATGTACATACAACATTTATTATGAAATAGTATTGTGTGTTTAGAGTTTATATATATTTTATTATTACCACACATGTTCATTTCGTATATTTATATTTTATTATTATTACACCTTTCTTGTAAACGCTAAGCAACCCTTAATCTTGACAGATTAGTTGTAAATTAATCTTATTGATTTAATTACCAAAACGTCTAGGTAACTTAAGCTCATTCAAACTATATTCTTATAATTAAATCTATTGTGCTAATTGTTTAATGGGTTAATCTTAGGACGCTCAAAATCAGACCTGGTTACCAACATGTATATAAACACAAGCAGAGTGCAACATAGGTATTCACTCTGGAAATAAACATACATGTTATATAACCTCATCTGATTTTGAGCCGAATATACTTATAGGTAAGATACGTTACATTTAGATTTATGTACACATTTTATAGTTCTTGTTTTATAATTTTATTTCTTTAAATATTGCATATAATATATATGTACATGTAAAAGTTTATATTAATGTGGATAGAAATAGACACCTAATTAATGATTCATTTTACTAAGATTTTATTCTATATCCAATATTTGTTTTTACTGTTTTACTGATATATGATTATATAAGAGTCACTCTGGAAATAAACATACATGTTGAATAACCTCATCTGAGTTAGAGACTAATTTACTTTTAAAAAATACCTTTATACTGTAGTAGAATCTTGATGCACAAGATTTCCTCAAATTAGAACGCAACAAAGCGGCGCGTTCTCAGATACAATCTATTTTAGGGCTTTATTTTAATACATTTAAAAAATATTTCTAAAAATATGAAATGGCAACTTTAAGTACAACATCCTGGTTTATTTAGTGACAATAAATATGCGAAACGAATTTGAGGCTTCGTATATGTGAAGTTGACTTAAATCTTTTTTCGGTTGGAAACAAATAAAATGGTGTTTTCTGTTTTGCAAGAATCGCACACACGATTTTTAATAACTGTGAACCCTGTAACATTGACTAGCCAGTGCCTTTGTGGGGTGCAATTCAATGTAAATGGGAACCTATTAACACAACAAGTTAGATTTTCATACCCATTCCCTCCACGTGTAGCTGTGTATACATCATTGCTAAACTTCAACATGTAATTTGGCTACTGGATCATTCAACATTACTTACCGGTAGCTTGTGATGAAGGCATATAAGTAGTGAAATACAGCTATATAATCCTGATAAGTTTAAAAACTTAAAAACATTGTTCTTGTATTGGGAGCATTTCACATGACCAATATCTGGCTTCGTCGAACAGGAACATTATGTCAAGGGAACTGAAATATCTAATGTTTTGATTGAACCTAAACGATGTAGAATCTGTTTTACAAAGAAAGAATTATGCAAGAGGTTGAAGGGGGTGTTAATGTTGTGGGAAATCTTCTTTAGGTTACAATTAGATTCATTGCTGCGTCAATTGCATCCAGATACTGTATTTACATTAGCTTCAACCAGTAATTTCCGTGTTTGATTGTTTAGACTATCTCAGGTTGTCATCCTTATATCGCGAAAGCATGAACAGAATACCGAAGACTACACCAGAGGTTCATGAAATGTTTTATAAAGCGAGTATAGTAAAACCGAATCAACGTTAGCAAACGATATTTCGTCCATATCAGAGATGATTGCCCAAGTCGTCGCTCACCTGCAACCAAGGAAATAAATTCCCTATAAAACCAATCATATTTGGTGAATTTTCTCATGTGACATAACCACACACGAGGTTTCTCGGGATTTTTTTCTGTTGCGTGTAAGTGGCTTGGATAATCTAATTTACACACAACCAGGCGCGGATCCAGGGGGCCGTGCCCCCACTCTCAGTCCAAGTGACATAGTTGATTTTCATTTTCGTTTCCTTTGTTACTGTTGTCTGCTCTTTAATAAATGATATAAACATGATTTCGCATTGTCTCTGCTCAAGCAATCCATGCAAGGTTGCAACATATTACCCTTTGCCCCAATGCCCCCCCCCCCGCCCTCGACAAAATCCTGGAACCGGGCCTGATAACTAACAAATTGAAATTTAGTTTGCAATTCTGGCACTTATGAACTGTGTGAGCTGTCGAATACGTATGGTAGGCACAGCAGATTGCCACGTGTATGTAGGCCTAGCTAGCAATATACTCAATAATAATATTGTCCTAGGATTCATATAGACAGTAATTTGAATGAGCGTTTTTTTTTTCCCCATTAACTGTAGCGAGAAAACGGAGTGTGACAGTCAATCGCCCTCCTGGACTTGGTTGTTTGTTTGGTAACGAGAGGATTAATTATATTAAGGATTCTGTGGAATATTTCTTTCTCCATATATACCCAAATTGCCATACTTTTATAGGAAATAACCACCCGATAAATACTTTTCTGGGAACCCATCTGTAAAATCAGTCGAATTTAAATAAAAGGCGGCGCGTATCACGACTTTGGTGGTGGACAGTGACCTTTAATTATTGGAAAATGTCATTTTAGTATTGAATTAATTTGAACAAATTTGAATATTAATGGAACAATAGAACAAGCTCACCTTGATGTTCACAAATACCTTATGAGACGATATGAACATAACAAATGATATATTATGATTCAACTGAATCGTGATACAATCTTTTAGTGGCATTTAGCGATCGAGAAAAAAAAAATTAACAGAACACAGTTTTTATGGGATACAATTGTGATAGAGTAAATTATAACTCTACATGTACATACAACATGTACATGAAATAGTATTATATGTTTAGAGTTTATATATATTTTATTATTACCACACATGTTCATTTCGTATATTTATATTTTATTATTATTACACCTTTCTTGTAAACACTAAGCAACCCTTAATCTTGACAGATTAGTTGTAAATTACTCTTATTGTTTTAATTACCAAAACGTCTAGATAACGTAAGCTCATTCAAACTATATTCTTATAATTAAATCTATTGTGCTAATTGTTTAATGTGTTAATCTTAGGACGCTCTAAATCAGACCAGGGAATATTTTAACCGGGTTCGTATCGCAATTTGAGACTCAAACGTCCGATTTTGCGAATCAAATTCATATTTGATTAGCATTATTAGCTTAAAACCCTGCTTCAGCGCGAATCAAAGTTTAGAAAATTAATTTTAACTTTAAAACCATTCAGTATCGTAAAACACAAAAAAACAAATCTGAAATCTCGCAATTTTATTGTCTATATAATCAAGACTCTTTACGTGCCTCTGCAACGGTCCAGTGGAACGAGAGCAGTACATGTTGACGTCTGCTATTTATAGACGTAAAAAGTTTTGATGACAGAGATGACAACATACTTTCTTTCTATATCTGTTGTAGTCACATTCGTCAAGACAGACATTCAAAACACTACAAGATAAAAATACCGGATGATCGAGGGTACGTCGCGAAATTCAAACACATGATATTATGTTCTGTCTTCAAATTCGACATTAAAATTAGCAACAGTTCAAGATTGGGTGAGGAAATATGACACAGAAAAGATCTGACTAGAGTATGAAGTAAATAAAGAATGCCCAGGTTTCGTACAAAGAATAACATGTGGTCACATACTTTTATTTTTATCTTATATATAAATATAAACAACCGTTTGGTAATACAAATAATGTGGGTATTGTTATTGTCACATATAGGCCTAATTATGTGAAATAAGAATTCTATTACATACTAAAAAACTGCTAATCAATTGTAAATTTTGCTACTCAATTATACAATTGATTAGCATTCTTACACAATTTTTCTGGAAACTGCTAATCAAATGTAAAAAAGTAAAATATTCCCTGAATCAGACCTGGTTACCAACATGTATATAAACTCAAGAAGAGTGCAACATAGGTATTCACTCTGGAAATAAACATACAATTTTATTTCTTTAAATATTGCATATAATATATATGTACATGTAAAAGTTTATATTAATGTGGATAGAAATTAATTAACCTAATTAATGATTCATTTTACTAAGATTTTATTCTATATCCAATATTTGTTGTCGAATACTTGTCGAAACGTCGTGCTTTTAGAATAAAACTAGTGATTGTATCCCATAAAAACTGTGTTCTGTTAATGAATGGTGATATATTATACAACATATATGATAAATACCTACATTCAACTTAAACCAACCGTATCTATATATTTTGTAGGTCTTACGTCGAACTTGATAAACTATGTTATTTATTTTAATTAAAAAAAAACAATGGTTGGTCAACAGCGTGTAATTAAATAGTATAACTGGATCTTTCTGTCACCTAAATGTATGTCATTTATATAACAAGTGAGATTCAACTAAAGCTGTTGGTTGAAAACTATAATATAGTAGATTTTTCATTTAAACCCAAACATCAAGGATGATTGTCTAACTATACGCGGATCCCCCCACCTCCCATTTCGTAAAGATGAAACCATGATCTATGTAAGAGAGACACTTAAATGTAAACAAAGAAATGATTTAGAACACAGTAATTTTGAGTTCTAGAGCAAGAGGCCACGTGTAAACTTTGGTAACCGCGTCCAGGTCACGACTCAATGGAATTTATTTACTTGAGCGACATTTCAACAAGGCTTTTCTGGGCTTTATCATGCAATGAAACAATTTGGTAACCACGTTAAGGTATCCCTGACAGTTCGAATTCGATGAAGTATAGTCGGAAACGTAGCTGGCCAGGCTATATTTTCCTCATGTAGCAGAGTGCATGACAAATACCCGTATTTATTAGCCCGTTTCCAGCAGAAAAGTAGGAGGTGAAACCCGATATTATTTGATTTCATTTCGAAAACTTAACTGCTAATAAGATAATTTCAGACTTAGTTTGTCCCAGGCATTGGGGATTGAGGATAGACGAAAATATCAATTAAAACGACAGCTTGCTTATTCCTTTAATCCAATTTATATTTAAATTAAAAGTAGAAACATACAATTAACTAACCCAATAAACATAATTGTTGCTAAAATTGCCTTTTTTGTAATAAGACAATTTATATTATTTCACGTAGTAAGTTTACAGTTTTAACAAGACAACAGATGTTCGTGGAAGCGTTCCATCGTTTGATCTGTTCGATGGAAACAGGATGGAAATGAAATAAAATTTGATTTAACGTCATGGGCCCCGTTTCACAAAAACTAATGCTAAAATCACTAAAATGGATTTTAAACTAAAATCAAAATGAAATGTTAAATTTTATGCGTTTCACGAAGATTGATTTTTAAAATCGCTCTCGCCCGCGCAGTGCACTTTTCCGCTACTTACGGTGAAAGCAAATACGCTTCGAAACTGAAAACTGTTGGCAGGTTGAATTAATGGTTGCAATATCAATGGGGAGAGTTTCATGCGCTGAAGCAATGTTTGCACGCTGTCAGACATTCGTAGAGAGGTGAAATAAATGACTTTACTGCGTAATATGTGATTCGAAAAGTATCGGTGGGTTGGACTTGAACTTGGCATTTGATTCGTGACATGGGAATTTGATTTACTCGCCGGCTTCAATGGAAATAATGTGTATCGATAAACTAAATCGCATGGATTTGTGGTTTATGGAGAATTGTCACAAACATATTATGATATTTGTGACTCAAACGGCTTAATCTAGGTTGTCATTTTTCGTTGCATTTTAAAAGTATTTATTAGATTTGAAATTAATAGCCTACACCAAATAGCCAATGTTCCGATGCCTAGATTTGACGTCATTCCCATAGACCCACCCTTTCAATGATACTGTGTAAATGATACTTACTCAATTAAATGATTTTTTCGTGAATGATGGTTGGAATATTAAAATTATGTGACCCGGGCCGTTCACAATATTATCATTATTCCAATTATATGTCGCAATATATGTAACAATGTAGCTCTAATCAATGTTTGTTAATGTCGTGATTTTAGGTTAGGACAGGGTGACGGCTATCCTAAGTTAAAATTGATTTCAGTTAAAATTGTCCTTAAAATGGATTTGAGAAACGCCACTATTTTAAGTAACTAAGTCTCTAACTCAATCTTCGACGTTGAAAACACAAATTATTTGTCAATATAAATCAACATTGATGGTGTTGTCTTACCAGGAAAAGGTGGGCTTCTAATATCCAATATTTAAGACGAAATAATTTTTTTACCATTGGTACACGAATCGTGTAACATACGGCGTTTCAGACTCATTTTCAGCTAGGGTCCCAAAGAACAAGGCTAGGTATATTCCACATTACATCTCAAACGGTGAGCATGCGCAATAAATACTATGTAGACTGGAATAACCAGACGCTATATATATTATGATTCAATCGAGACTTCTGGTGTACTTCGCCAAACATAACTGATTTGATATTAGAGTAAAAACAGAAACGATTGAATGTAAATCAGTTTATATACATTCATATTAAATTATTATATGCCTTGCGACCAATTTGTGTCTCAAATATTAGCGATTTAGCTCCTTTAAGATTAGATTTTAACTTAAAATATTATTTTAGTGGATTTTAACTAAAATGCTGAAAATCGTTTTGTGAAAATCATCTATCTTAAGTTAGGATGAAATTTTAGTTTAAGACGATTTTAAGGAGATCTAAGTTTTTGTGAAACAGGGCCCTGCTGTTCTGAAATCTACCTGAACTTCTGAATACGGGCATACGCAATACAATGTGCATCTTGCCCAGACATTGTCTCCACAGCCTACCCACAAGGCTTCTTTGACGTGCACGCCTTCGTGTTGTTCGCCACATCCTAACGATTAGACGCCGCTCATTGCCAGCCTCTTCTTCCGACACACTAACCATAGCAGTCTTATACTAAAGAGTCGGTAAAAAAAAAGTTATTTAACCACATTGTGTGAAATAGCTTTATTTAACGTCCGCTTCCACCGAGGTGATATCGCAGAAAATTTAACCACATTCTCTTCGCCATCCTTTTAACCACATTCTCTTCGCCATCCTTTTATACCCAGTCTCGTATAGTTATCAAAGACAATTCTAAGAGGAATAATATTTATTGGCAATAATGGTCACAGCCCAATAGTACATTTCAATATTTTAAAACATTTACTAGTGTTTATCTATTTCATAATTTAAAAGTTCATCACATTTTACTCTATCATTGTCAGTTCAAAACTGTTCCACTAAATCTTCAATTATATATCTATGTAATCAATTCAATATATCTGTTTCAATTCCATAATCTTCAATTATATATCTATGTAATCAATTCAATATATCTGTTTCAATTCCATAATTTATCAATCTACTGATTCATAAAAATACATTGGTCGCCGACAGATGGTCATAAAGGCAGGCCAATCCATGCATTTATGGGATACCTTATAGTTCAGTTTGATTCTGGGAAGCAGAAATCACACTGAGATATCCGATGACGTCGAAAATATTCTGGATTTGCAGCTGAGTATGCCATATTGACAGCGATAACACAGTTATCACTGTCAAACGCCACAAACGTGGAACTTAGCTGCGAGCTGTGACCAAGCGGTATCAAACCTCCGAAATATGGCTTAAGGTTAGCTCATTTAAATTTTTTAAAACAAGATATATATATAATTAGAAAGTAACATATTTACAAATTAAAAAGAACTGAAATAAACGAAACGACTTGTGTCAACTTCGCGCACCTGATCACGGCGATTAAGGATAACTTTCATCAGTCGATCCTGATAAAAAAAATATTCTAAGGCCCCATGAAGTGTACTCAAAAATATTTCATATGCTAACGGAGATAGATGTATCCCGTCCTCTGCAAAAAAGATTTTATCGCGGCTGATGTCTGGGTATCTGATATAACGGCAACCATGTTGTATTACATATCTGGTGGATGAACTATTAATGCATTTTCTCAAAGTGTTCATAGCCTGATTATTAGAAGAATAACACCAACATAGGCTTTAAAATTGTGTTTTGCAATTTGGCGGCTAAAAGTGCCAATGTCTCTTTAATTTCATTCCGGAGAAATCCGACTTTAGTTTTGCCAATATCGTTCCCAGAAACATGCAAGACCAAATAGCTTGGGGCAGATTCATATTTTAACATAACGTCGATTAGGCCAGATAGATTTTTCCAGCACATACCCCGACGAGACTGCCACCAAATTTCCACCTTTTGCCGTTTAAGGCCTAAACTAGTTCCACCAGGCCGTGATCTAGACGCGATAAATGCATCCGTTATAATTGACGATCCAACGATCCAGACTGAAGTCAACGCTGAAAACACGATGTAAGATAGCAAATTAAGTATTCAATTATGACCGTATATAAGCTGTATAAGCCTTTGATTTCCAACGCCCTAATTCCTTGATGTCTGATTCTGAAAGACCACTCAGAAAGCCGTTTGTTGCAGAAACAATCCTAAATGAGTGAGATGTATAACGCGTATGATCAATGCCTAAAACCGCCAATGACTTTTTTAAAATAGCTGAAAATTGATACCCTGTAAGAGGACTACCATCAAAATGGGTAAAGACAACCTCGGATTTTTAATATCAAACGACCTTCGAAATTCCTGAAATGAATTCATGCCACAGTTATAGGTGTTTAATGTATTAGGAGCAACTGAATGTATTAAGAGTTGGTCAATTCCACTTTCGAAACCGCCTCAGAAAAGAAACCTGAATAGGATCTGGAAATTTGCGTGCCAAATCTCGGAGGCGCTATTCCTGAAAACGTGAAAGACTATCAGCTATGTTATTCTTAGAGGACTTTGCTTTAACTTGAATATTGTTAATCAGGAATTCTTACACCAGAGGGCGCAAAAGGTGCATTACAAGTTGGGATTTCGATGACTGTTGATAATTGATACAAGCGCGGAATTATCAATTTTTAAAATGACACAGTTCTGCTTTAGATACCTTTTCCAAGCCAGGAATGCTAACACCACCGGAATCAGCTCTAAAAATGTCATATCCCGAATTAAGTCCTTATTTGCCCAACTGGGGGGGGGGGCAACTAAATTGAATCCATCGACCAATGCCAAACAACCCAATTCTTTATTTCCAGAACTATCAGTAAATAAATGTACATGTTTGACAACCATTTTTGTTGTGAAATGTAGATAATTCCATTAAAGTTTTTAAGAAATAGTTGCCAGATCCGAATGTCCTCTCGAAGGGTACGGGTTATCCTGATTGTATAAAAGTGTTTTGGGTTTTTTCGCTTAAAAGCAGCAATGACGCCATAAAAACGTCCGAGGAAGGCCCGAGAACATGGGACGGCTCTGGAACAAAAAGACATCAAACCAGTGACCGCTTCTAATTTGCCAATTTTACATTGCGTTTAGAAAAGATGTCTAGTAACTGCGCTGATAATTTAGTAAGCTTATCGTCAGGGATTTTTACCTCTAACGTACTGGTATCAATTTCAAGACCGAGAAAGATAAGTTGGGTTGTGAGGCCTACAGTCTTTTCCTCCGCTAGAGTAACCCCAAGATAGTTACAATATCAGCGAAATAGCTCATTAATTAAAGTTTGGCAGTCGCTTAAATTAGATAGACCTGCAAATAGGAAATCATCCAGGTAGTGATCTACGGATTGAAGGCCAGACTTAACTACCAATACCCACTGAAGGAAACTGGAAAATTCTTCGAAAAGGGCACAGGATAACGAGCACCCCATGGGGAGACATTTGTTGATAAAATAAAATCCACGAAAATATATATACCAAGTAGGTCAAAATCACCTGGGAAAATAGGTAATAAACGAAAAGCAGACTTAATGTCCATCTTTGCCCAAAGTAGCTATCATGTTTACCACATTATCAAAAGAAGAGTATGATTACACTGCTATCTTCCGGGTCAATAAAATCGTTTATACTACCACCAGGGGGATAAGACAAATGTGTGATAAGCCTATAACCCCCGGAAAGCTTGGGCACTAATCCGATTGGGGAAACTTGTAAAAAAGAAATTGGTTTGAATAAAAAGGGTCCAATCATTCTACCGACTTTAAATTCTTTAATTATTTTTACCCAACTTTCAATTTCTAGTGTTTTAGAAGATTTAAAATTATGTGAAATACGGGTCAGACGTGGGCCTTGAAATTTCAATCGAAATCCTTCATGTTTGGGATAGGAATTAAGTAAACCATTTAATACGGCAAAGTGTATAGGCGTCCAACCTTTGGACCATAAATCTATTATAAAACAAACAAAAAGTGTGAAATACTTTACTATTTCAATAAAACATAACGTTAACGAGGATTTTGAAATATCTACTAATTAACGCAAGGTGCTTGAACCTTAGGAAAATGGGGCTCTGACTTGGGGACGTGAAAATCTGTTGTTAAAGGTTGTTGTTTGATATCTTGGTAAGGACTGATAACGAGGGGTTGCCGGCCGAAAAAGTTGTACCTCTACCGGAACTGAATTTGTTGTTATGAAACAATGCAGCTCAGCATGAAATTAATGGATGGTTCCCGAAACAGCGCAAACATCTATTCTGGTAAGAACAATATGCTCTAAGACATTGTCCATTATACATGTAATTATAGGAATAGCATAGACTGTTATTTTGAGTTGAACTATTAAAGGTCGTGGAAGCCTTAGCCTCACTGAATTCATTTACACAGTTGATATATAGGAGCCATAATTCAGTATCTATAACAGACCATGAACCGGTTGGGTGTTTTGCTTTGCGCAGACGACACTGTTCGTCATATAACTTCCACCCTAAATCATTTGCTCTATAGGAGCCATAATTCAGTATCTATAACAGACCATGAACCGGTTGGGTGTTTTGCTTTGCGCAGACATATAACTTCCACCCTAAATCATTTGCTCTTTTTGATGCCATTCGAATAACTTGCATATATTTGAGCAAGTCTGGGTATTTATCCTTGTGTATCGAACAATAGATGCCCATAAAAACTATAAACGCATCTGACCAAACTTCGATTGTCGTAATTTTTGATTCAGGTTTAGACGGTTCAAGAAAAAGCTGACCCTGCTGAATTATTACTCGTTTTCTACGAGCAACGTGGGGGGGGGGGGTGATCCAAAAGAGAAGCTAGATCAACATATTCTCCTTGCACAATTTTTGTTTTAATTTGTTGAGGGACACTGTCTGCAATAGTGTCGCCGACACCCTGAATTTGCGTTGGGCAATCTGAATTTAGTGATAAATTTACATTACCGGACTGTTCTGCCACAGCCAAAGGCTCTATGATGCCGTGAGGCTCCATCAAGCTGTCAAGTGTTGGGATACCAGACTCCGGGCGTTGATTCCCGTCGTCAGCCTTCTTCTTTGCTTTAGTTACTTTCGGACGTTTAGCGGCTGGCACGGCTATTCATGCGGTGACTGGCGTTCGCTTCATGGTTCTTAACATGTTGTCTGAAACTCAATAGAGAAAGGCGCATGTAAAAAGAGCGATGGAAAACTTGAACGCATAGTTCAATTACTAAGGCAATGCCCCTTTAATGTTGACATAGATAAACTGATCAAGAATGTACTTAATACGAATGGAAAGCTGAGCCGTGACCTAACAAGCTGTATTGCACAGACTTGTTGTTCGACATCATCGGTTTATATACTTTGTTGATTATAATACTTATACTATTAGAATATTAGCCATGATATAATTACAACTATCTTGTAAAGCACAGACCAGTCAATTGGTGCAATTTTAACCTGTCACCACGCAGCTAAACAAAATAGAAAATGTAGTACCACTCAATTCAAATAATTATGATAGAAACTTATCTATTCCTACCTCATGCAATCTGCTACATTGCTAAATTCAATACAAATTGAAATGAAATGGAATGGGTTTTAACGTTCTACTGTTCTGGACATATAAAGTCTGTTTCTACTGAACTAATGAAGACGGGTTTCCGCCATGCCCATACCGTGTGCTATAATGTCATGATGAGGGAAATTTTGCCAGGACAGCGGGACTAGGCCTACCCGTATATTGACTCCAAACTGTAAAGGGGACTGTTACACTCAAATGTGTACACATAAATAAATAAACATCCACCTTTCCACATGCATCTGTTCATTTAATAGAATGATCTATTAAAAGTTTTCTTCTACAAGAGTAGGCCCTACAAACTAACAAAGACTGCTAGGCCCTATTCATTTCAACAATTACAGATACATTAACATAGCACAAAATCATACTGACCTGAATCTTTTAACAGCGTTTTATCAAATTGGTGGTTGCGTAAAGAGTAAAAGAGAAAATCTCTCGAGCAAATATAATTTTCGCTTTGAAAATATTACAACAACTGGTAAACGATAGACTTGTCTGGCTTGTATTTCGTCAAACATAAAATGAACGCAGGCGGCAACCACGTGACGTCGACGTCATTTAACTACCGTAGCTACGCTAAAATTCAACGCTTTGATAACGGATTTTAAGTTAAGGCTTAAAATCATTTATATCCATCCTCGGTTACCCAGTGCACTCATTCCGTTCTACTCCACTTTACCCTGGGTTAATCTTTAGGCTATGCCTAGGGTTTCCACGATTTCAAACTATCTGAATGTAGTTAGAGTGTACGAACCAATAAAAAAACAGTATACAAACCGTCTTACGTAGACTCTTTAGCGTCATTTTTTACGTCATAGGACTAAATTGGTTACAAACAATGTGGCGGCTTGTTTGATCGATTATGAGGAAGTTTGTAAAAGATTTAATGTAAAAGAATTGGCATGCACACAAAAAGATGACAGGCAAAGTTCTGCCATGAAATTCTTAAATGACACTGATTTTTCTACTACGCGGTTGGTATTTTTCCCAAATGACATACTTGTAAAGTGTGCAAGAACGGACTAACGTAGCCATGTTTTGGGGTAGGCCTATTCTTTGTTTGAACGCGATAAGATTTACTTCCCTTCGCCTATTACCTTTCCACAATCCGCCAGGGCAGTTAATTTGAAATCGCGGAAACCCTATGGATTAACCCAGGGTATAGTTGAGTAGAACGGAATGAGTACACTGGGTAACCGATGGTGAGTTATATCCCATATTCCATTTACGCTCGTAAAGAAAATCTGGAACCCAACCATATAACTTTACGTGTATTTAAAATGTTCGGATCGCAATTCATTTATATACATAACAGAGTTCAATCATATTCCACTTAAATTATATATTACTAATCAAATTAAACATAATGTATGTAAATGATGTTGTTAATTTTTGTTATCAATTTTTTATTCAAAGCTATTTTTATATTATTTATTGTATTTTTATTTGATATAATATACCTGTTATTTAAATTTGTAATGATAATAACAACGTACCCATGGAAAGTGCAACTCTAAGTATTTGAAGCTGCCTGATCCATGTGTCAAAGGTCTTGCTGGACACCCGACAGTTCTTGTAGACAGTTCGTATTCCTTGATTGATATTGTCTTGTCTGGATGTTCTGGATGCAGCAGGAATCTATATTTAGAATATTTAATGGGGTGTCAAGTGGGTGTATTTTGTATCTAGACGTCTTCAATCGGTCGCAAGCAGATGGAATATCTTCCTGGAATGGTTCTTGAGGTGTCAAGAATCCGGTTTATATTTTTTATCTAGATTATCCCTAACTATGTCAAGCCTTCCTGGATTACTATTAGTCTATCATTATGCGATCGCATAGCAGTTCCCAGATGTGGCAAGCGGCCAAAATCGTTAAACCCTGAAAATCAGACCGACATTGTCTGAAAAAAGCGGCTGCCACTTGCACACAACGTTCTGGACCCTCTAGAAGTCGCAATTTTTATCCGCTTTCATCAAACTTAAAATAGCTGTTTATATCCCTAAGATCTCGTTTCCTTTCGATATTCGCGCATATCGGACCGTACCTCCCTGGATTGTGGCTCTTGGCTGTATGACAAATAACGTTTTTAGCCTCTAGACCCTCCAGGGGTCACAACTTTTATCCAATTTTAGAAAAAAAACATTTATCACAATTTACATACTGAACTGGAAAATATTGAATGTAAATCAGTTTATGTACATTCATATTACAGTATTACATGCGTTGCGACCCAGTTGTGTCAATTTCTAGGTCCCAAATGTTAGCAATTTAGTTTCTTTAAAATTTACATGGACCGTCTCAATGGCTCATTGACTTCCTATTGCGTGTTATGCGCGAAGCTATACGTGGCGTCATGCTCCGTTACCGATATCTTCCTTCAGGTTCACATAGACTTGTATCTTCTTATTGCTAACCCAGTTTATGATTTTTTCTTCAGTAATATGGATACTAACAAGACAATATTATGCGTTGGCCTTGTATGTATAGATTTAAAAACTATAGTCCAGACATACCCGTTGGAAGATTCGGGTCAAAGGTAAGTACTTTAATAGCTGGGACCTGTTTCACAAAAACTTAAAGGGACAATAACATTCTTGCTGACTTGGTAGCTCCAGAAAATAAATAATACCCTTATTCTAAGTACTAGATGTTTAAATGTCCTACCTGTTGTGTAAATTATCCATTACAACTTATTTTATTTGTCCAGAGGGTTCGAAAATATTTTAAAATTCAAGTCACATTTGAAAAGGTTTACGTTAGACTTTTCAAATCAATTGGTTGAATTTTTCCAATTTTTTAAATTAGGTGTGTTAAGATGAAATTTATATCATTTTTTAATTGGAATATTCTAAAATAATACGATTCGTTGACCAGAATGAAGATTGGGACATATTTTTCAGTTACAACAAGAGTGTTATTGGGGCTTTAAATCTTTTTAAAATCGTCGTAAACTAAAATTTCATCCAAACGATTTTAAGCATTTTAGTTAAAATCCACTAAAATCGATTTTAACTTAGGATAGCCGTCACCCTGTCCTAACTTAAAATCAAGACATTAACAAACATTGATGAGAGCTACATTGTTATATACATATATTGCGACATAATCCTTTTGGGTGGATTTACTAGACAATCAGTGAACACTAATTACTCTAATCAGACAATAATTTCCTATGATCATCATAAATGGTTTCTTAATCATAGTAAGGTTTCATATCATTGTTTATTTTGTTAACTATTTTGTTAAAAACTTAATCATAGTAAGGTTTCATATCATTGTTTATTTTGTTAACAGAGACACAGGTCATTATCTCCCAAATCTTTGGGTGGATCTACTAGACAATCAGTGAACACTAATTACTCTAATAATTTCCTATGATCATCATAAATGGTTTCTTAATCATAGTAAGGTTTCATATCATTGTTTATTTTGTTAACTATATATTGTACCACATTTTTGTTATTAGTCATTATTTGCTTGAGAACGATACCTGTATGAGTATCGAAACGTAGCTTGTTAATAAATTCAGAAGTAGTATATCCATATAATAGTTTTATTTATATATTGCGACATATAGATATAATTTGAATAATGATAGTATTGTGAACGGCCCGGGTCACGTAATTTTGATATTCAAACCATCATTCACAAAAACAATTCTCATTCAAATTCTTTTCACCTGTTTATTTTATTGTAAGTCAATTTAAGCATTTGGATGGCGCTCCATATTTTAGAACTCCAAGAAAAAAAACCCACTCAAAACCCCAGTGAGCTAAACACTAAAAGAAAATCATTTATTCATATCCAATTTCTTGGAAAGAAGATCCCTTTTATTTATAAAGAAAATATGTTCGTGTACAATGGTTTAATATGGCTCATTTCTTGATTTTAGAAGGCCTATAATACTCATACTCCGCGCAGTGATGCGTTTGATTAGAGGGATTTCGCGGTTCATTGCTTCAGGAATATGATAAATTACGAGGCAAAAGATATGTAGTATTTACGCATACTTTTGGGAGTTATGATGATATTTAAGTACTAAAGAGATGGATCAAATTAATCAATAATCTCAAATGTGTTTATTGAAAAATATTAGAGGTCTAGGCCTATTTGAAATTAAATGTTAATATAAATAGTGGGTCTTACGTTAAGCTGGTTATAGTTTTTCTATGTTAGAATTTAAAACAATATTTCATTAATCCATCAAATCGAATTATGTATATATTTAAACTCTATGGGCAATAATTATTCTACTTCTTCAAAACATTGTGTGTGTATATTGCAACCGTTAATTCAACCTGCCAACAGTTTTCAGTTTCGAAGCGTATTTGCTCTCACCGTAAATACCCGCAGCGGAAAAATCTATTCAAATCGCATTTTGTGTTACAATCAATCTTTGTGAAACGCATATTTTAGTTAAAATCTATTTTAGTGATTTTTACTCACTGAGTACGAAATAGCTCATAACAGAAGATTTCAGACCTGGGACTGCCCAAACTGATACCCAAAATATCCCCCCCCCCCCGGGCTTAAAAAGGGTTATACTCATACATTCATGGTACCAGTTCAATCTAATTTTTAATGAAAGAATATATGCCGCTGAGTACAGAATTGTCAATAACAGACGATTGCATATCTTTCTAGTCTCATTAATTATTATTATTTTCATCCTTACTCTGCTTTGTACTGGGCCATTTCGAGGTACAGCGCCAACAGTTTACTTGAAAGGGTAGGTCTCTTTCTGGTTGACCTCCACATTATAGCTGCTTTCTAATCTGAAACTTAGTTTAATTATTGAATTAACCAAGTAAACGCGAAGAGAGATAAGGAGGGTACTAGCCCCTTTAAAATAATCTAGTTACAGACAAAGCTAACACTTATTTTGTGTTAAAAGCCATTCTTGGTTTGTTGACCACGTGGGTGATGGAGTTGACCTCACGTATCGATTATACTTAATATTGAACCGTTAGTTCAATCAATGTCAACTAGTATTTTTTTGGAGTAATATAATATGTCATAATACATAGCAATACAATTCGTAGACCTGCATAACGTGCAGTGGTGAATGGAATAACTTTAAAGTTTACATCTACATACATACTCCGCGCAGCGTTTCGTTTGATTATAGGTAATCCCACTACATACTGCTATTACGAGTGGATATTGTTGTTTTAAATTTTGATTGGTCAGTAGTCCGACTACCAACATATCACTAGTTGCCCTACAAAAGCTACATTTAAAACGAGTGCCAATATTGGACCAAATATGTTTACATAACGTTAAGTCTTGGCTCACCATTTTATTATGCCTAATTAACCCGTGCATAGCAGAATACTGCAGTAAAACTAATTGCGCGACAAACGAGGCTATCAAGTCGAATTAAATGTAAACAATACTGTTTGGAAACGAACATACTTTCGCCGTTTTTAATACCTTAAATCACTGTCCAAAGTTTTATGGAAGACCCAGATTAAACAAAGGACTGTCATGTTGACTGTCATAGCTTTCATTTTCTTTTTTTTATAAACAATATTTTATTCTCAGAAAAAGATTGAGGAACAGGCTAGGCCTATATTACCTCTCTCCTATATAACAGAAGATATATACAAAAAGACTATATAACCAAATCACGATAAAATCTAACTGAATAGTATAATAATAAAATAAACAAAAAATGGCTATGTACATATATTAGAATTTCAGGTTTGCCAAATACATATTTTGAACTATTAGATAAATATTCTAATTGAAATTTTTAATTGAATCTTCCGGAGATATCTAGAAATCTATGAACATGTTGAAAGATCATATTTGAAATAGTAATATCATTAGTTCCATTTAATAATGTCTGTATTGAAATTAGGCTTTGGGGTAAGATAAAAATAGAAAGTTTACTTGCATCGGAATGTAGAGGACAGGTTTAAAGGTAATGATCGGCATCATTGAAATCATGACCGCAAGCGCATACAGGGCTGTCTGAAATGTGCCTTAAGAACTTATGACCATTTAAGTCACTACAGGAAAGGCGAAGTCGACAATGTAAAATCTGATTTTTCCTTATTCCTGAATTTAAATATATAATGGCGGCTTTGCCAACTTGTTTCAATTTACATTTAAAGATACTGATAGAGGGGGAGGATTTTACAATGTCCGAAAGTCTGTTCCATTCCTAAATCGTAGATGGTATATATGATATCGAAAATAAAGATGTTCTGCAAAAGTACTTTGATAAATTAAATTTGTTTCGAAGGTTATAATGCTTATCCGATAGTAATAGTAATTCACGAAGATATGGTGGTGTGGGGTGATTCATAATTTTGTAAAAGAGTATAAGTTTGTAACGCCTTCGCCTCTCCTGTAGTGTGATAAAACCCGTTTCCTGGTATAAAAGTCTATGGCTGGCCCCCCTAATAGCACTACATATAGTCCTGAGTGCATCAAGTTGCAATGATTCTAGTTTATTAGTAAGTTCGTCGGTGCACCCATCCCATATGACATCACAATAGTCGAAATGCGGAAGAATATAGGATATGTACAATGTTTTCAAAGATTTTCTATTTAGTCTGTACTTCAGAGAGCGGAGAACGTTTACAAGCCTAGAAGTTTTCGTCAAGATATTGTCGATACGTCTATCAAATTTACAGTCATTTTGAAATGTCAACCCCAAATGTTTGTACTCGAATACTTCCTTCATTTCAGCGTTGTCTAGCGAAAGTGTTGGCAATATAGGGTGATTTTTAGTAGATACTGTCAGTGTTTCAGTTTTCAGTGGGTTAAAGGAGACCAGCCAGGTCTTTGCCCAAGTATTAATCTTATCTAGATCTTCATTTAGGACAGCCGCGCATGCTGTTGGGTCATGGATTCTCAAGTACAAGCTGGTATCATCTGCAAATAATCTAACATTAGAATTAAGGTTTTCAACAATATCATTTATATATATAAGGAACAGGTGTGGTCCGAGGACAGAGCCCTGTGGAATACCAGCAGGGACGGCCAAGGGATAGGAAAAGGTACCACTGGCAATCACAGATTGGCTTCTATTGGTTAAATAACTTCTGAACCAGTCGAGTAGACCTCCTCTTATCCCCACCGCCCCAAGCTTATGGCAAAGTCCTTCGTGCCAGATCCTGTCAAAAGCCTTGCTGATATCACAGAACACTGCCCTGGTGTACTGGCGTTCATCAATGGCTTGACAAAAGAAATGTGTCAGATCAATTAGTTGATAAGTCGTAGATTCGTCGTGCAGAAAACCGCTTTGCAGATTAGTTATAACGGAGTGTTCCCGAACGAAGTTAAAAACATGCTTATATACACATTTAGTGTAAAGGTAATTTGTTGAAAATTGGTCCACTATTAGCCGAGAAAAACGCGTTTGAAATATTCTCATAGCCTCGGTCATCATTACTCAAATCATTAATATAAACAGCATAGTCTCGATTATCCACTTGATTGATTTAATTATCAACGGCCATTTAATCCGCCAACATCGAAGGCTAACCTTGACATCAAGATTTTATTATCTTCTGGATATGTTAATTAATGTCTAATCGATTATTTAGATAACATTTCAGTTCGAAAGAAAGACCTGTAATAAGCCGATTTTGCTCTTGCATGTTATTTTAAAAAAGCATTATGCAAGAGCAAAATCTGTTCACATCTAATATTTAGTCGACTTTTATTGTTTGTATAATGTTGGATACGTTTTCTTAAGAGTTCGATCGTTCGTTTCTGGACTTAACGTCCACTTCCACCGTGATAATGTCGTAGGCAAGTCTTCGGAATCATTGACTGGCTTTTGTAGCACCCTTCACATCAGCTATAGAATTTACCAAAGGCCCTTAGGCATTCTTATCGCGACAGCATAACAGAAAAAGTCTGATTGTTACTTGTTTTAATATATTATTTACCTTCTAATTTACCGATTACGACGAGTATCTTCTTTGAGCGTCATTTTTCAACTGACACACGTAATAAAAACCAAAACATAATACGGAACACAACCCTTTTAATTAAAGCGGCGTTTCGTCGAGAGTTCTCTCGACGGTTTCAAGCAAATAATGACGAAAATAATATACATAATGTTTATCATACTCCTGCGCAGTGTTTCGTTTGATTAGAACTAATCCACTTCACACTGCTATCTTGAGTGAACATTGTTGTGCTAAATTATTATTGGTCAGTAGTGCCATTACCAACCAATGACCTATATTGTAACAAACAATATCGGGGTTAACCAGACCTCAAAATATGTTACCGCAATGTATCTAGCGACAACCGCGACTTGTTTACGTCATAACCCGCGAAGTTTTATTATGCTCGATTATCCAGTACCAACATGTTTTCTTTGTCGGCCATTTTGAAAATTATGCCGAATGCGAGAAGAGAGGAGGGATTTGATTAGACGTTAAAAAGAGACACGCACCGTCCAATTTCAAGAATATGACTTCTATCCAGCAATGGTAAGAGAGGGATTTCTCTCGCCATTGCTTCAGGAATATGAATGTTTATATGCAAGAACAAGTAATAGTTATTTAAACATAATGAAGAAATAGTCAACACTTTAACTCCCAGGATTTTAGAAAGTCGTCTCCTATAGAACACACGCTGCCCCCAGTGACGACAAAACAAAACCAAGATCGACTATTAAAAATGTTATAAGACAACAGTTCCATCAGAGTTCCGACGAGTAGATATGCGACGTAATAATATCATAAAAAAATGGTGTAGTTGCGATGAATGAATGTATCTTGTTATTTGATTCATGTGTAAATAAACAAAAGATGATAATTGATTACATATGTTCTTTATGTATTACTTTATTCATTACGGGGGTGGGTGGGTATAAATGCTGATGTAAGATTGCATAATATCTATGTGACTTTTCTTGACCCAATTAAATCCGATCTTTAACTCCCAGGATTTTAGAAAGTCGCCTCCTATAGAACACACGCTGCCCCCAGTGACCACAAAGCAAAACCAAGATCGACTATTAAGAATGTTATAAGACAACAGTTCCATCAGAGTTCCGACGAGTAGATATGCGACGTAGTAATATGATAGGAAAATGGTGTAGTTGCGACGAATGAATGTATCTTGTTATTGTTATTTGATTCATGTGTAAATAAACAAAAGATGATAATTGATTACATATGTTCTTTATGTATTACTTTATTCATTACGGGGGTGGGTGGGTATAAATGCTGATGTAAGATTGCATAATATCTATGTGACTTTTCTTGACTCAATTAAATCCGATCGACCTTTCAATAGCATGTTGTTTTGTGGCTTCCTATTATGTGCTAAAAGTAGCAACACTTTCTCTGTGTGAAAAATGATCGACTGGGGAAATTTTAAAGTCCAAACCCAGGTTCAGAGGACCTTGGTTTTCGTCCCATCCGAACGACTATATTTTTCCCCTTGCCAGACCCACTGTCCTGCACTACTGGCAATCGTAACAACACTGGAAAATTCAATGAACTTCTCGGAATTTGCAGGGACCTCCAGGTTAGCGACCAACCGTCTTGCTCGCGTAGCCACCGTGGCTCCGCGAAGATAAACAGATACATACTATATAAATGTTGCATTGGTTAAAGATTTAATGATGCTTGTTAACTACTGTTTTCTTCATATATTTCATTTTTGTTTCCTTTAAGGACCTTGGATACCATTAAAGAGAGGGGTGGCAATGCATCTAATACAGCGACTGTCTTATCGTCTATTGGTTGTAATGTAGAATTTTTGGGAACAGTAGCAGATTGTGAGAATATTAAGTAAGTTCTTTTCCACCGAAATTAAACATCCAGTTATAGACAGGATTGATTGCAATAGGTGATAGTCTATGCATGTTGGCGTATCTATAGTTCTTGTACTGTCAGAAGATGTATCTTTAATAATAACACTGTGTTCTCTTGCATTGTAAGGAGATGTATCTTTATTTATAACATTATGTTTTATTGTATTATCAGAATATGTATCTTTAAAACATTACGTTTTCTTGTACTTAGTTTTCTACGATCTGACTGCAGTGAGTATGGTATAAATATTGAAAATTGTGCGGTTTGTCCCAAAACAAAATGTCCACTATCTGTAGTCATTATCAATACAGAAAATGGATCTAGAACTATACTTCATAGCAACAAGTAAGTCACATATAAGATTTTGGGATGTATGGTAACAATAAATTAAATTTACTGATACCAGTTAGTCCAACTATTCATGAAAATATTAACTTAGATATGTTAAATCTGCAGCATTTTCATTGGTTGAGGGGTAAAATTCCTACCGTCAGAGAAATAATATTACAAAAACGATTTGGGATGAGTTGTCCGTACAGCTGAATTTGGGGTATTCAGACTGTTGTATATTTGAGACATCTACGATTAGGCAGGTTAATTCTAATTTAAGTTACGGCCATTGTATGCTTTTATGGATTTATCTATTGATCTCGGACCATCATCTTTATCTCCCTTAGCCAATGTAGTAATGATAACCGTGTCACCTTTTTCATGCAAGCCGCTAACTTCCTCTTGGTGGTCGTTTTAGACTGGGGTGTTTCTAATTACATAATAATATCAGATTTTGTATTTAATAGTACATAACTTTAACATTTTAAATGTATGTTAACGACCAGAACTGTTGTGTCTTTTACTCGCTTTCATGAACCGAAGGAATCCTAAATACTTTACAAGATGTGCTGTTTGTTCTTCTAGATCCTTAAGAGAACTTAAATGTGAAGACTTCATGAAGCTGGACTTAAAGAAATATAAATGGATACATTTTGAGGTACGTCTGAGATGGTTTCTGTCATTTTATGATAACATGTCGGCTTGATCCGGGTTTTAAGTAAATGTTCGGTCACCTCTGGCTTGCAGTTATGGTTTCGATCCCTGGTGTGAGCGTAAATGGCTTGGAGATATGGGCACATTCTCCACCTTGCGGGTTTACTCCGGTTTCCTCCTACAGGAAAGCCCCCTGCACGTTCACCAAGATAATAAAAATACAAATAAGACAACTTGTCTGTGATATCACCTTCAATGGAAGCGGACGTTAAACACTAAGTACAACAACAACTAAAGTTTAGGTGATGATTATCTGTATGTGGGGAAATTTTACGAAACCACAGAAAAATAAGTAGACCTATTTTGATAAAATCGATTGCCTGCTCCAATATTTTTCACAGAGAATTACGACAGTCGTCTTCTAATATCTCTGTCACAGATGACTGCCTTCAACACGTGTAATTACATCACGTGGCGTCAATCATTGGCTCAATTGCCCGTGCATTGTTTACATAAGACGTAAGTGGTTCGGGGAGAATGTTGCTTTTTACTCATTTTAATACCCTTTACACTAAATAGGAAATATTTTTCAACTACAAATACTTTATTTTTCTAATACATAAAAAACATGTTTTAGAATTTGTCGGAGGAAAAAAGTTAATATTGGGCACTCGTTAAGTCGCTTCGATGTCATCCTTATCAGTGACTGTAGCGGTCTAGCGAATATTCACTGCTGATCAGTGTATGGCTGCCCCTGTGTCTACACGGTAGGCCAAAAATTTGGAAATAGGTTATTTAAACGTAGGTTATTTAAAAAGCCGTTAAGCTCTAACGGATCATTATAAAACTTGCGAACTTAAATTCGCCCCGGGGTTGAGATCTTTATTGGTATATGGTGTAAATGTATATATTGATTACGTCATGTTTTGTTTTTTATCAGGGACGACCTAATAGAGATGAGATTTATCTGATGATGAATCATGTAAGAAAATATAATAATTCAGTTGATGATGAAGATAAGATTGTTATTTCGTTAGAAATAGAGAAGATACGACCAGTATTATTAGGTAATGTTTAGTCCACATTGTCTTAGTTCTCTCAGCCATATTCTTACACGTTGTCATCTTGTTTGTAAGCCAAATTCAAGTTTCGACTAGTTAACAAGCAATCAATTACTTTGCGCATCAATAAAAAATAGATTTACCAGAAACACAAATATTTCAAATAGGAGGGACAGCGACGATTACATACGTCATAGGTTCATTTAAACGAAACGTATGGAAACCCACCTGTAGATAAATGGCACAGCAAGCTGACAATTACCGTTAGTCACCGGCGTCACTACCGGTGCAATATTAAACGATGAAATCGGCAACATTAATTATTATGGGAAAAGTAATGATAAACGCCTATATCATATTTTGGAAGTGAATTATGACTGTAATTCGGAGAGCGTAATGAATGTATAAAAAAAATTTATCTCTCATATTTCCAATTATGAATTTTCAGACGATTTAATTGAATTGGCAGATTACACCTTCCTTAGTAAAGATTATGCACGATATTTAGATTATGATGATATGACATCATGTGTTAAAGGAATGTCTGATGAAAAGGGGTAAGTTTCTAACAGGCCAAATAATCTGATTTGTATGTGATTTTCATTGTATACACAAAGTATACAGTTTAAATCATAACTGAATTAAAAACTGACAAAACCTCTGCCAATCAGGTCAATGGTGTGTATAAATTGTACAAGTAATCCATTAAAGTATTGGTTTTGTTTTGCGAAGGCGGCTTTCAACTTGTAAAATACTCTTCGAAACTCGACAAATAAATAAATAGCTGTCTTTCCATAACTATGTTATATCCCCAAACATATTATTATTGTAAAATTCTAATTAGAGAAGGAAGAAAGAGATATAAGATCATACGGCCTGTCACATACAAGAAGCGATCAAAACCATTGCACTTTACTTAATGACAGCGCATACTTTAGATCATTTGGCCACCACTCCCCCACTCCAAATGAGAGAAGCAGTCAAAAATTATTGCTCTTTTTAAAGGGATAGTAATCGTTTTGGTTAACAGTATTTTTAAAAATGAATTCTGTAAATTTGTTTCAGGAAAACCATTTTCTGTGCTTGGGGAGAGCAAGGAGCTGCAGCCAAAAATCCAGATGGGCCTATAGTGACTTCTAAAGCGTTCAAACCCCCACAAGTTAAAGATACCACAGGTGCTGGCGATACATTTATAGCTGGCTGTATATATAGTTTATGTAGAAATTTGAGTTTGGGAAATTGTATTGAAATCGGGTGTCGTTTAGCTGGTGCAAAATGTGGTATAATGGGGCTCAAAGATATACATTCTGTCAAAAAAATTATATTAAATAAGATTGATAACTTTAAACTTGATTATAAAACATACTAATAATATAATATATCATGTGACCTCTAAGCCTAAAAAAAATCATGTATTGTGTGCATTCATTCATTTTATACCACCCTATTTTAACTGTTATCATACCCGTTTGTTGGCTACAGTATTTTATTTCTACAATCATCTTTTTATGCACAGCAAACAATCGGCCTTTGAAATGGGCTTGTCATACATTTTGGTGCATATTGAATAATTCTGCATGTAAATGAGATCATATGTGAAAACTTGGTGTTGTATAAATAAATATAAATATCTTTTTTGCCCTGAGGCAATCAATAATGAATTACGGAGGGCGTTTTATGAAAGCCTGTATAAATGTTCTTAAAAATAGAATTGACAAAATCTAATAATGTTATTTTAACTATATATATTTGTTACCAGGGGCCAGTTGCTCAAAGTTCCGTTAACTTTTAACGGAGAGAAAGGTTGTTGCTGGAAGCTCCGTCAACTTTAACGTGTCGTTAACCTTCCGTTATAGTTAACGGGGGTGCTGGGTTCCGTTATCTGGTTAACAGTGGCATTAGTGGGCTGTAGCATAAGTCATACATGTAGATTACCAGTGTAATTTTCTATAGAACAATCAAGAGGGTTGGGCGATAGGGAGGGGGGGGGGGCTATTCCAATTTCTATACGATAAAAATCTATAGCATTCTGTAGAATTTGGAGGACTGTAGAAAAAATAATGGTCCCAAATATTCTGTAGCAAAAATCTCATAATTTTCATACAGATTTATGCTAAAATTTCTAAAGGTAAAAATAAAGTATTCTATATTTTTTATGTAAAAAAATATCCTTTTGTCTTTAATCAAGTTTTGTGAATAGACTGCACAGTTAATTGTCCCACTGTCTTCAGTTTCTTGTTAATAGTAACGTCTATGAAGTTGTTATATACATGTACATTGAAATTAAAATTTTTAAATTCAGCCAATGAACAAACAGTCTTCTCTTGGATTAACTTTAATGAGTCCTTTAGCTAACGGATACTGAAATTGACTTTCCATCAACAGAAATTTAACGGACCGTTAACAAACGACACGTTACAAAGATAACGACCCGTTAGAGTTTAACGGATCGTTAAAATAACTTATTTTTGAGCAACCGGCCCTTGGACGTATTGTTATTTATTTATGTATATATGAATGAAAAATTATTGTATTTTTTATATTATTTTGTTATAACAACTGTAAATTAAAGTGGGCCATGCGATTGAAATAAACAAATTTAAGAATGGAATTCTATGAAAGATTAATATTTATTAATTCATTTGTGGGAGGACACGTGATATCGTCAAAGCCTCTACAATAAAATAAACATAATGTAGTAAAGAGGGTAATTCGTTGCAAATTGTTCTATACCTATCAAAGGGGCTAGACAACCCATAGCAATTTGAAAGTATTCATTACTTAGATAATGTAAAAATAGATTGATTTTGGCGTTCAGTTGCTATTTGACCTCATATTCCGCTACTATTTTGGATTCAAAATGTCTCTTTCTCAAATTGTGTGATAGTGGCTATCTTGGTTTTAGCATCTACTGAATTGCTCAGAAGTTCTTTCATAGCCATATTTTTCGGCTTCTCCAGTCTAAACCCAGCAACAAATGCCACATGAGAAAGACACATTTCGACCTCAAAATGAATCGAAACATCTTACCCGGGTTCATGAACAGCGGTTCGCTACCAGTTCCTGGTACAAAAATTTATAATTATAATTAATAGAGGTTATTAAATTTTATTCAAGAAAGGTTAACCCAACAAAAAAAACAGTGAATGGTTGCTTTAAATGAATCAATGTCTGTTGGTGTGTATCTAATGACAACCGAGCTCATATCCATTTTCAAACAACTAAAGATATGCAATTCTTACATCTGAAAACAACCTGTATGTCACAATTTAAAAACAATTCTAAAATATATGATACACTTTTACGAAATAGATATACATGTATTCGTTCAAAACAACAAAAACGAGATATTTTCGTTATATTAAATTCACATGTCGGTCAAAAATATATAATATTCTTTCCAAGAAGTAAGTACATTGGTTCCGGAAAATGTCATAAATCCAGTTTTGCACTTTAATTGGGAGAATAACTTCTCTCTTCCACACAAATATCTCTTAAAGATAACGAAACGCTGGACATATATGTTGAGTGTTCTAATTTTTATCGAACAAAACATGTTCTTTAGATAACGTTACACAAATTTCTGAATACTAAAACACATGCTGTTAACATGCTATGAATCTTTACACAAAAAACACAAAACGCAGAAAAATTCACAGTACATAGTTGAATGTTCAAAACATGTTATTGTGTATTTATGTTGTGTTTTGAAAACAATTGTTATACTTGTGCAATATACCCATGTGTTCAAAAATTGTGTATTGAAAATATATTCCTGTATTGAAAGCTAGACTAACAGTAGTTGTCTAAGTATTGTGAATTTGTATGTTCAAGAAATTCTAGTCAAACAGTCTAATTTAAACACACAATTTGTGTATGTCGAAAACATGTTCCTGTATGTCGAAAACACATTCATGCATGCATGAAAAATCATCCCTGTATGTGGAAAACACATTCCTGTATATTGAAAACTCATTCCTGTAGATTGAAAACATGTTATATTACATATTGTTGTAAAATGTCACCAAGTAGAACAACTGTGTGTTATTACACCTTAACACGCAACGATAGCTCCACAGATAAATTGAAAATCACTATTATTAGAGTACACACATTATTTATGTATAGTTTATTTAACAGTAGAATGATGCTTTCGTTAAATATCACAAGGGGTTGATGTACCAAACACAAATTTCATTTATATCTTAGGAGCCTCTTATAGGCAGAACAGACAATGGATATTCAATGATAAGTGATAACTTCTCAATACACACAAAAAAACATACGTTTTGTCTTATGAACAATTTCCTTTGAATATACATTTTAAATACATTTATCTGTTTTGCCAATCTGACACAATGAAAGTTTACTTTAGTAACTTAATACCAGTAGTTTGTCTCTTGCGTTTGCATCTGAAGCAAGCAAAGAATCATTTACCGCTCACACAAAAACAATCTGAATATTTTATCATTCGTTCAAATTATAATAAATTTCTTCATAATTGTCGTTTTATTATACACCATTCACTATATTTATCCACACTGTTTGACAATCCCGACTTTTCCTTGTTATTTATGATAATAAATTCATTTTCCCCATTTAATTCATCTCGCTTTCCTTATTACTATTCCTTGGAATCAACATAATCTAACAAATGATCTTGACCTCGAATGTTCCATTGGGACACTTCTAGTTACCGTTAAAATGTATTCCCCGACAACCGCATTCCAGTCAATCTATGCTTTTTTTTTAACGAATTCGAGCATCACAGATAGATACGTTCCACGATATATAAAGGGGCTATTCTAAAATTAAAGTTAAATCTTCTCCTTAGTACTATTCAAGAAACACTTTAACTTTTCAATTCGACGTTCTCGTTTGAGCGATGTGTAAACATTTAAGGTTTCACTACAAATTGGAACGAATCGAGGGGTTAGCTTGCATAATTAAACACTTAGTCTCTAATCCTCAAACTTTGTTGAGGTGGCCCCGGGTAAGATTATTGACAAAGTGTAGCAAAATGTGGACACGATAAACAAGAACATTAACAAACGATCTAAAATAAGCGCCAATTGCTGCCATTCTTGCTTAATATTATCACGTCGGTCTTGTTCAGCCAATCGCATTTCGTTTTTCTCGATGGTTTGATACACTTTTTGTAAAACCCGGATGAAGTGTCTCTCGGTGCTGTCCCCTGGCGTTGCAGAAGGTGTTATTTTGCGCGCGAATCGTGGTGATAATCCTCCATTTTCTGGCATTTTCTCATTATCGTACCTCATGTAGTAGTCATTTTGAGGAATTTTCTGCTGAAATCGAACAAAAACAGCATAATTATCGAATATACATTATTCAATGTCCACACCATATTTAGTTTCAAAATATAAACAGTGTTCAAAAATTGATGCCAAAAAATATAAACTTCCAAAAAAGTTTATAAGATCATTCAAAACCACGGGGAATACCCATCACAGCAATGTTTAATTAGATATATCGATACGTTATAACTCTACTCTAAGCTGGTCGCATGTTACATGATTGACATATGATAATATAAATTCTCAAACTAACTTTCCATATTGATTGGGATACTTGGAAATTACTACAGTGGGACTTTAGGCCCGGATCCAGGATTTTGTCAAGGGGGGGGGGGGGGTGCATACATTTGAGAAAAGGCAATCTAATTAAAATATAGGTCTATATTTGGTTTCGTTTTTTATACTTTCGATGGCCTGCACTCATGTAGATCTAACAAGTTATAGTGGGAGCTCACGTTCTATGACGTCAGGTATCAAGCAGTCAGTCATTCGATTAACCAATTAGCGACCGCCATGCTTTTTAAAATCTACTTTTGTTTTGTTTTGATTTCTATCCGCTGGTGTTACTATAGACGTCATTAGCTGGTAATATCTACCCACAGTTCCACGCATGAAAAGGTCAAACGGTCGATTCGACAGACCATAATTTGATTGGCTGACCCCTCATTTCAGGCAGAACATGAGTTAAATAACAAATCCTCCAGATCCAAGAGTAGTAAAGACAAGTAAAAACGAAATTTTGAACAATAAAAAACGAAACGAAATTGGATCTGTGTTTTAATCAGATTGGAGCAAAGGGTAATACGTTGCAACCTTGGATTGCTTGGGCGGAGACAATGCGAAAATGATGTTTATATCTTCTATTAAAGAGCAGATGTGTGAACTACAGCAGTAACAAAGCAAACGAAAATGAAAATCAACTATGTCACTGGTTGGGGGGGCGGCCCCCTAGATCCGAGCTTGGGACCTACTAGTATCCGGAAGCTCATGGGGATCTAGAGACGCTTTCTGGCGAATGAAAAACAAAAACAGCAAATGCCTACCCATGCAGGCACATTCAATGGTGGTTCCCTCTGATTCTGAACTTGATAAATATATACATAACTCCAAGATTGTGGGCACTCTAGAGGTCTCAAATTTTATACGATTTTGATGAAACTGGCAAGGTATGTTTATAACCGGAAGAGCTCAACATAGCTTATGGACCCTCTAGACATCACAGTAATGTTTGATTGTCAGAACCAAACAAATATATTCACGAATGAGTTCACAATTTCGTGAAAATTGGACCGAAACTGACCGACCAAAATAAACCCTACCCTTAAAAGCATGTAATACCCAGGTTGTGGGTCGTCGCTTTCTGGGTTATATGACCCGTAATATAAGAAATATCACGTTTCAGCTTGTGGACACCCTGAGCCTCTAGAGGTCACCATTTCCAAAACCGTTTAAATCTATCAACGTTAGCTCATCCCTCCCCCCCTAACTTTCAGGCAATCTTATCTTTCGGGCAGACGAGTAAAGAGAAGAAAAAATATTTCATCAGGTTGGCAAAATAAAGTGCCCGAAATCTACTAACACGCTAATTTTAATTTTGGTTTAATTGAATACCACGAATTTGTAGTCTCGAGACATTCTGCTTTGTGCCACAATCGGGCGTCGATTTTTTTTTTGGAGGGGGTGGGGGGTGAATGCAGCTGCAACAGTCTGTTTGGAGGGTTACAATTCAAGTCGGCATAGAGTGGGATTTCAGTGGAAACTTAGAAGTTGCTTAATTCACGGGCTAGAATAGCAGAAAAACGCATTTGGGGCGGTTAAATTTTAAAGCTTTTCCCGGTGAGCGCGAGGCACCGATGACGATTGATTGGTTGTTTGGGATTAGGGATTTAGATTAGTCACCTAAAGTAGGCTAAATTGGATTACAATGAAGTATTTTTATTCGCGCGCTGGTCTAGAAGGAAAACGCGTTTACTGCAGATAAATTTCGAACGTTCATCGAACTCGTTTGCCTATGCACCACATGACAGGACCCTTTTATTTAGATTTATCTGATATTTCTAGATTTATCTTGATAATGATAAAAGAACACATGAAACACCCTTCATTATGAAGCTTCTGGATTTCAATAAAAATTAAAAATCACGTCATGCCCCAAAATGTATAAATAATGAATTTATTTATCGTTGATGTCACGGATGCGCATATACATTCACTGGTCGTCTTCTTTATTGACGAAAACCAGTGATGTGTTATAGAAATAAGATGTTAACAAGACAAACGTCTTAATGTTATATTCCCACTATCACGATTCACGCAAGGAAAACGTGCCTGCGGCCGTCCGATTGTCCAAATTATCTGTAATGGGCGGGGGTAGGGCTACACGGTCAGCTCTGCGCCTTCACCTCTCGCAGACGACCGGCACCACAAGCTGTAACCCGAAATTGATGGGGTGGGGTGCATTTCCGATATAGGGTTATCTTCTGAAAGTCTACGTTCTGGAAGTTTCACTTTTATGTTTTAAAAAATCAGACCTCGTTGCATCTAACAACATAATTACTTGCGTTTAATAAATAGTCCAGAGGAAAGCGTACTTGCGGCTCCACTCCGCCGGGCCTTCTATTTGTATTCCAACAGTCTCTACCAAGAGTTAGAGGGTGGGGTCCTGTAGGGGACAACGTACGAGTGTGACGAAAACTGAGGTCCCGTGTACACATTGGCGTGAACGTAAAAAAAAATCACTGACAGTTGAAATTCAGCAGGCAGTAGTGCTGTTGTCTAGGCAACATTTCCCATTTTCCTCATAGCACACTGCATGGAGTATGCCTGTCTCATTAGCGCAGTCGGTGCAGAACAGGAGGACGTTAAACCCCATTCCATTTCCTATAGGGGCACATTTAGCAAAATGAAATCTACACATTTACCAAAATAATTTTCTGCGTACCCGAGCTGTTTTTAGTTCTTTATAGTGATAAAAATGGACTACAAATAGTCGATTTAGTTTTAAGGAGCTAAATCGCTAACATTTGGAACCTAGAAATTGACACAAGTGGGTCGCAACGCACATAATACTATAATATGAATGTATATAAACTGATTTACATTCAATGGTTTCCGCTTTTACTCTAATTTCAAAACGTATTATGGTACACGATTCGTGTACCAATGGTAAAATGTTTATTTTGTCTTAAATATTGGATACCAGAAGCCCATCCTTTTCTGGTAAGATCACGTCATCAATGTTGATTTAAATTGACAAATAATTCGTGTTTTCAATGTTGAAGATTTTGGATTATATTGATTTAGCTTCTTTAACAACGACTGTTATACATATTGAAACTACTTTTTTTGCCACATAATATTTTACTTAGAAAACAAAGTTTCAAAACTTTCTTCTCTGACCCCTTTTCCACGTACCACTGTAATCTTTCTACATAAATTCATGTTGAGTTCCATTCCTATCTATGCCCACTCACAAAATTGGTTACACATCAGTAACTCCCAGGCCCACCCACACATATGGAGCAGAATTTCCCCCATAATTCTAACTCCTAACCTAGTAATGACTATGCTAATATGCTTACTTCTATGCATGTAACTTCTTACTAACAAATGTTATATTGGCTATTTAAACATGTAAAGATGCTAATTTATATGACTTATTTCTTAAATATTGCAGTTAGAATTTTTATTTTGTTCTATTTACATTATTATCTTTAATTTATTGTTGTTTGTTTAGTTTCGTTAACATTTAGACATTTCACAAATGTTGCGCGGTAAAGCTGCCATAATTCTAAGCTCATTTTGCTAACAGACGGCGCTGTTTACAATTGTATGGTGGCTCATTGGGAACATCGATTGTTTTGGCCTATTTGTTTTCTAAAAAATAGTACATTTATATAGCAAGAACTCTTAACTTCATGTATGAAAGTGAATAAATAATTATAAATCGGTCATGCTTAGTTTAGCTTATCTCTTCCCCTCAAAATTAAGAAATTAAATGTTATACCACACAAACAAAGTATTTATGATATTATTGAAGTCCCCGTTATATCGGGCCAGGCTTTCAAGTCATCGGGAGCCGCGGTGCCTCGGGGAGTAAGTCACTGGCTCGGTAACCAGGAGGTCCCGGGTTTCCGGCGTGCTTTCCCCCTGTTAGTGCCAGACAAGGAACTGTGTCTTCATGGGACATAAAAAAAACCAATTACGTGCACAAAGAATAGGCCATAGCGCCCCTGTCCGTACAAAATCCCCAGAAAATTGCACACGTCATGACGTTTTCCCGTCTTCATTAGCATAGTCAGTGCATAATAGCAGGGTGTTAAACTTTATTTCATTTCTAAATCACCGGTTTTGTGTCTGGAGGTAGGGGTTTTGGGGATTGGGCCCTTATTGATCTCATTCTATGGTGTCATAACTAAACGAATTTAAAAACGGTATAGTTCTACATTGTTTACTCACCTCTCAAATTTCTATATTATGCTCCAATTGAGGGGTTCGGGGTAATTGCCGCCTCCCCTCCCCTCTTACATTTTAATGTTTACAAATGAAATGGAGTTTAACATCCTACTGTTCTTCTCAGAACTGAGCTAATACGCCATACAGTGTGCTATGAGGGAAATTTTGCTCGGACAGCGGCACTACAGCCTACTCTTATATCAAATTTCAACTGTCAAGGGATCTTTTACGTACACTAGACAGCTGTTCTTGTCAGGCCCCTCGTCTTGCATCACTGACTAGGGGGGAACCACGACGGAAAATCTGAATGAACTTTCTCGGCCAATGCAGGGATCGAACACCCCACCTCCAAACTAGCGAGCCAGCGTCCTAATTATATACTCAGCCACTGTGCCCCACCCCACCCAATTAATGTTGCCATGCCTGTAAGTTATTGGAATCAATAAATTTATACCAATGATAACTGACAGATACACACAGGGGCGTAGCCGTCAAATATATATTGGGGGGTCCGCAACGGGGGAGGGGGGTCCTGGAGAAAATTTTGAAAATTTAACCTCCGCAAATGCGTTTTCTGCTATTCTAGCCTGTGTGAGCATCTCAAAAAGTATCCAGTGGTTTTGTAAACGAAATCCCACTATGAATTCCAACCATCCAATCACACTGTTGCAGTTACATTCACAAGTAATAATCGATACCCGAAAAATGTCGCACAAAGTAGAGTGGCCCCGACAAAATGTTTTAATCAATAGTCAACTCATTAAATATTTGATAAGTGAAATTAGTGGAGTTTTTTAGGACTCGATGACAATTTGGGAAGCAAAAATAGCACACCGTATGGCGTATGCCCGTCTTTCCTTAGCCAAGGTTAGGTACAGAAGAGTGAGACGCTAAATCACAGTTCATTTGCCAGGAACCCCGTCTAGCACCACTGAAAAGGGTCAATCATGCTTGAAAACCCGATGGACTTTCTCTTCCAACACCGGGAGCGAACCCGAGACCGAGTCTGGGACATAACAACCGAGCCACCGAGGATCATGAAAATTTGGAAGCCGATAAAAAACTAAAATAATATCAAAAAAAAATTACTTATGTGCGTAAAATATTTCAAAAATTTGAGGGGAAAAATGATTACCTATTTAAATTTATTTATTCACTTCCGTGCATGACGTATTTAGTTCTTACTATATATTTTATTGTTCTTTTAGAAACAAAACATGCCAAATCAATCGATTTAGCAGTATTATTATGATAAATGCATGACAGAGAATCCTATTTCTATATTTCAAACATATATACAGTAGACTCCGTATGAGCAGCCACTCCTATTCAGCGACATCTCCTTGTAAGCGGTCACAATAAATTCCCCCCCCCCCCCCGTAAAAATTCTATTGTTTCATTTCTTTATTCAACGTATACTCCTCTAACGCGGCCAGCGGTCACTATTTTGCTAATAAATTTAACAAAATATCGCCCATTCAACATATTTCAGTCCGCCCCCACCCCCCGGTCCACCCCATGTGTGACGCTCATGCGAACTGTTATATTTAAGAAATAAGTCATATAAATTAGCATGTGTAAATAGCCAATTTAACATTTGTTAGTAAGAACTTACATGCATAGAAGTAAGCATATTAGCATACGCATTACTAGGTTAGGATTTAGAATTATGGGGGATATTCCGTCCGTAAACACACATACTCCGTGTTTAGCCGTTCATTTTGGGCGCTTTATTCAGACTAAAGTCCAATATTTTTCGAAAGTGGGTTATTACTAATCTGAATGACTGAAGTGCATTGGTATGCCATTATGATGTGTTAATCTTTTATATAAATTATTTTTTTTCAACGCGTGGCCCAAATTTTTCACGACAAAGAGATATATGATATATCAGACAGTCGGGTATCACCTGCTCTCTTTCAAAAGAGATATCTTTCTATTTACATGTATCTTCGTGGATTCATTGTGGCCCATATATAGAGCGTGACGAAGTTGTTACACATGTTCATATAAATGAGAAAATAATGCATAATAATTCATGGGTAATGCATAATAAACTAGGTAACTAAACGTACCTTCTTTTTTTAAAAAAAAAGAGTAGCCAAATTGAGAAAAATATGCCTTAGATGCTTTTTAAAATATGGTTTTATGGAATATTTATATATTTTCAACAAAATTATTATTCGTTACGGGAAATGTCATATTTCCAACTAGTGACCGATAAAAATTGACAAAATTCTTTTTCTGTAAAATTGGTCTACATTTAATCAGAACACTGCCACTTTCAATTATACTTCATTAAATCAATATAAAACATAAATATTTGAAATTTTGCCATGTGTTATTTGCAATTTCTACAATTTTGATAATGACCCATAACTCTCCATACTTACCATCCCCTTTTCCGGAGGTGTCTGTTCGGGTAGCTCTAACCTGATAAACATTATTCTTGCTACGTATTTAAAGAATATGACTTTAATAATTCTCGGTACCTCTGCCCCTCTGGCGCCCTTGTGGTGAATATTTAGTGTAAAGACAGTCATGCCAGTAGCGAAGGAAACAATAGCTATGGTGATACCATAGTACAATCCTGAAATTACGAAATTGTTTAATAAGTAAATAATGATGCTAAGAGTCCACAAGATCTTGATGAGATGCGGGATAAAAGAATTTGTTACCCTCTTTTAAAAGGAAATACTACATATTTGTTAAAACTATGAAAGCGAGATTTTCATATTTTTAAGTTATATGTTTAAAATATATTAAAAGAAGCCTTAAAATAGAGGGTATCTATAAACAGTCCTACCTTATTTAAGAATAATCATATTCATCCTATAATTCACTATTGGCAAAAATGTAATTTTCATCTTCCAATTCAAACGTGAAGATAGCTATTGCATGGGAGGGGGCGGGGGTAGAAAAACAAGGGAGGTAATTGTGTTATTATTTCCGACGTGAATGATTTTTAATTGTGGGAAATAATACCTATGGTCGTATAATAGTGAGTTGCACAACCTACTGAGCAAAAGATATAGAAATAATTATGTTTTGACTTTCTTTGGAAATATGAAATTCTCGTTTGAAGGGCGGTGGCAATCTGAACGACAGACTCGCCCTACCTGCAGAGAAGTGACTCTGACACAATAAATAGCCATGATATCCATATGACGTTATCTAGAGGTAAACGTTTTTTACCATCCACCGGAGCCTGGACTTATGACGTCATATGTGGAATGTGGGTTAGGAAAAGGGTTGGGATAAGGGCTGTGGCCTACAGATTTCGTCACAGTCTCGAGATGTAGACAGGGCTAGATCTTACCCTAACCCTGGGCCAAGCCCCACCCTTATCCTAACCCACAACCCACATATGACGTCATAAGACCAGGCTTCGGTGGACGGTAAAAAACGTTTGCCTTATCTAGACGTCGCAGGTCATGAGGTCACATCAACAAACATATGTCAACATATCATTGTGTTCATTATCAACATTAGAAGACACAGTGTTACATTGTAAACAATAGCCTTCTTGCAGTTTTTAGGACTGTATAATCCGTACAGCCATAACGTCTTATCGCTTCGTCGCAAAAATTACATCTACAACTCTAGATTTGACGTCGGCATATTTGAATCTGTTTGAATATATTGTGCTTCCTTCGTGTCTATTTCAGATATACACAATCAATTCTGTTAATGTTTTTAGCGTGGGGATTGACTAATAGTTAATTTATTTCAGTTCTAAACAAAAATTTAACGCATTTTTAAAAAATAGCCAAATTCTGGCTGGGATTACTGAGCAAAATGGTCATTCATTGTATACGTGCGAAAAAAACACCCCAGCTACTATTTAATTTTCGTACGTTAGTTACGTACGTACGGTGTTGAGTGAATGTTTATTAAAGTTCTACACGTTAGAAAGTGAAATTATGACAATATTGAGACAAAATAAATTAGTAAGTAGTCTTCTATATCCACTTACTAATATCTCTAATGGATTAGACCGACCCTTTTCGTTGTCAGACCTTCTGTCCTACAACAAGTAAAATGGGAAACCACAGTTTAAAATTCGTTGAAGTCAGCGAGCCACCGTGGCTCCCTTAAAAGTTCAGAACTTTTGATTATTTAGACTGTAACTCTCTGGATGTTTATTTACTACTACTCGTGGTATTTCTTTCTTCAGTTACATCACCAATCCCATAAATACACTTATTGAGCAATGTGGAGATACAGACGGTATGGCTTTAATACATTCAAATAAATATTCGATTACTCTGGCATACAGTGGGGTTAGACAAATGCACACCACAACACTACACTCACCTACTAATGGCAGAACATCAGACGTCGGTGGCATGTTTTCAGCCAAAATCATTAAGAATACAGTCATGGACAGTAGGGTTGTAATACCCATTGAAATCTTTTCACCAGAATCTGACGGCATGTAAAATCCCATTAGAGCGACAAAAGTAATCAGCACACACGGCATAACCAAGTTAAACAAGTAAAACAATGGCCGCCGTCGTATTTGAATGATGTAGTTAATGAACACATATGGTTCGGGACAACAGGAGAAATGAACCACCTCCCGCTTCTGAATATATTTGTGCAGCACCCATTCGGTGCTGTTGACATAATTCGATATGTCGCCTTCTTCGCCAACGTCTATCATATTCAACTGATTAGCGTCGAAAGTCCACGAAGAGAAAGACATTAGACAACTCTGTTCATCAAAAGGAAAATATTTAACGTCTATTGAGCACGAGCTTTTAAATATCACCATTGACAACCACGTAACGTTTCCATCAGACGTTACTATCATGTTCGTACTGACGTAGGATGATTCAATCGGTTTGACATCTGCACTATAAAATAAAATAAACCAGATGAGATAAATGAGTATGGGTAAGTGTAAAATCCTCCCCTCCCAAAACATACATTCTGTATATTCTTAGAGAGACTTACTGTCCTGATAATAAATAGCCTGGAAAAGCCGTCAGTCAATGAAATGGGGCTTAACGTCCTACTTTTCAGAACCAACAGGCCCAACGAAGGTGGGTGAATGTAATTCATTCAATGTGCTGCGAATGAAATTTTATCCATAGATATCAACGATTCCGAATATTCTTCATCGAATTTCATTTGAAGGGTTGTTGTTAAGCAAACTCCAACGATCGTTCGTCCCACCGGAACAAATGATTGCCTTTTTCTTGAAACGGCCTCCATCCTTCACTCCTGGACGAGGACCATAAAGTCGCGTATCTGACCCAGAGAGCAAACTGGCAATTACCAATAAAGCTTTCTCCCCTCTATACTTGTCAAATAACACTTGCTTATCCCTGGAGTTCGATTCCGAGCTTTAGGTTTGGCCCCTTGTGTTTTTTGACTGAGAAGGTAGAGTGACAATTTGCAACAAGATTCTGCCATATGCCCCCTTTCCTCCAACCAACACAAATGTTGGCTGAGTGAATGACCAAAAATTATAGACAAACAATCATTCCATTAGTTTTACACTGTCTGGTAAAGTTGACATCGATAAGCTAAATTTCAGACTGGGTTTCGTGAAGCTTAAAACATTCAGTGAATATGTATTACTTACTTATTATATAAGAGTATATCCGGTCTCCACACTAAATCAAATGGTAGTCGTATAACTGATATGTTACCATATTTTATAGGATCCCAACTTAATTTAGGATCTAACCAACCCTAAAAGACATATATAGTAAATAAGAGGCTTTTCTGAACTGTGTTCTTTTAATAAAACACCCCCAATCCCAATAAAAAACAAACAGCGATACATAGCTATTAAGATCATGTCCCAAGACTAATAGAAATAAGTCTTCTTAATAGTGGAACGGCCTTTATTCTGAATTTGATATACCATTAGACATTGCAGTGTTCAGTACAGCCTTCCAACATGTTGTTCTATATCCAATTATAAATTTGGATTTATGAACCTCCTTTCAAAAATCTTCAAGTAAAGATAAACTTACCTGGTTAATCCAGCAGTTAGTTGTAATAATCTGATTCTTCTCATCCTGAAAAAAAGTTAAATAAATATTTCTGGGTGAATGATTATTGAGGAGTTTTGTGGACTTCGGCCCAAATACTATTTCTGACTGTTGTCACAGCCGATGTTTTTCTTGCCCTTGCACCAAAAACTATGGGATCCAGCAATTTCATTCACCGCCTAAGAAAGTTAAATTCAGCGATAATTTGCTATAAAAGTAACTTTAGCTAATAATTTCATTTTAAGGACTCGGAGCAAATAGTCACTAATAACCCGACAATTAATACAATGATATCTATTCATGTGTTTTTAACATAGATGTTCTGTTGTTGGAGGTAACCTGTAACGATCCTGGCCCAGTGACATCTTGCGTTGTCATCCTGGAAGATGAAACGGCGGCCATGACGTCGTGCGAACGGCACAACATGGGCTGCCAAGATGTTGTCCCGGTAGTACTGGCCTGTAACACGCCCTGCAACAACATATAAAGCCGTTCTTCCAGCAACAGTGATGCCTCCCCACACCATAACAGAACCACCCCCATATCGATCATGTCTGATGACGTTAACGTCTTGGAAGCGCTCATTTCGACGACGCCACACCATCCTACGTCTGTCTAAAAAATCAACAGTGAACCTTGACACATCTGAAAACATCACATTGCTCCAGCGTCGATTATCCCAGTGTTGACGATCCCTACACCAACGACGTCTTGCCTGAATGTGATGATCTCTCAAACAAGGGATCACGCGAGAACGTCGGGCGCGAAGGTGACCCCTATGCAGTCGATTCCGAATCGTCTGGCCACTCACTCTCACACCAGTGTCTGTTTGAAGACGAGCGCTGATCTGATTTGCTGCGATGACACGATTTCTCAAGGCCAAGGTACGGATAAATCGATCCTGGGCTTGAGTTGTCGCCCTTGGTCGACTTGAGCGTGGTCTGTCCTGTACAGATTGTGTATCACGGTATCTGGACCATAGCCTGCTTATGACAGACTGAGAAACATTCATCGTCCGCGCCACAACCGCCTGCGTTGTGCCGATCTGTAGCATGCCAAGGGCACGTAACCTTTCATTTTGGGTAAGCCGACGCATATCAAAATTTGTTTTCTGGTCACTAAAACAATTAAACTGATGTTTCCACCCTGGAATTCAATGCCACAATGACTATAAGATTCAAAGTCAGAGTCGTGCAAATCTTGGGTTGGACCCCCATGATGATCCCAAGCATCACCTGCATTCCATGTGGTAGCTATTGGTGCGTTTGGGCGTCACATGTAACTGGAAATATTTCTTCTGTTAGGTTCTATTGTGACTTTTTTCGTAGTCATTTGCATATTTTAGTATTATGCCCCTAAAATCAAATATCACCTACTTTTTTTGAATAGTATAGTATGGAAATTCTATTTCAGATCATTTGTGATCGCCAATTTGGATTTTCGCTCTCCTGAAGTTAGTCCGTCGTTTTCAGGAGTAGCAAACTAATTTAATATGTTTGCAGGGTCCCTTCTATCGGAAACCATCGTCAAACCTCAAATGGTCACGGGTTGGGGTTGTGCTGCAACCAGCCATTCTTTTCAGGGCGTATGTATTTAGGGTAAATAGTATGTTAAAACAAAAAGACTTTCAAGTAACGTATACATACTACATCAATGATTTGCGCCAGAGCTACACCGAACGTTACATTAAGAACTGCAGTTGAATTAATGGCTGGACGAACTCGTTTGTCGTATCTCTTCATAACATCTCTCACTAATCTGTATTCATAATCATTGCCTATTGTTTTCAGGCATAAAACTGAAAAAATATGATGAATTCACATATTGGTTGTTAGAAATTTAAAGTGCTTATCCAATAGTTCACAAGACATGGTAAACGAATTTGGCCCAAAATCACATTATTAAGCCAAAATATTAAGCGTTAGATTGCTTCTCGGGGTTACGTAATTCATTTAAGGCATTCCTATCATCAAATATATATGAGTGACTTGAAATTCATACTGAAGTCGGGAACAGCATTGCAGCAAGTCAGTGTAATGAATGAGTCGTCTATAACGGTATTATACGACGGAACTTAGTTTTCATTTTATATAATGGTACGTCATCATGGTTTGCGCTAATGTGGTCAGTCGTAGCAATTGTGTTGGTCGTATCAAAACGTATCTTAACTTTTCAACGTATCTGAACTTTTCCGGGTGTACCAGATCCTGGACCTTGTATTAGCATAACTGATAAAACAACGCGGAACTGCATTCAAGGGAGATAATTCATTTGACAATATTTGGTACAATGATTACATAGCCACCATTATATCACTAAACTATTTGGCAATTTTGTTGGAAATATACTTGGGATCTAGCAAATAAATGTTTGATATAGCACATGGGTATAACTATAACTCTCTATAGGGACGAAGTAATTAACTAAACGAAAATACCACTGGAGATATTCTGAGAAAAAAAAATAATGAGAAAAGTTGTATTGAATAAAAGATATTAACCAAACAGGTCAAGCGCAATTTATGTTTCCAGAATGTCTCCATTTTCCTTTTAATAAGCAGTTAATTCCATTAGCGCCGCTTAAATTAATTTATTGAGTTCATTACAGATTACATTAGCGGCCAAATTATCGACTTAACAGGAAATGTCAAATTTCGTAGAAATAATTAACAATTCTAGAATGTCGTGACAAAATATTAGACTTTGTTTTTAAAAAAAGTGATATTTTTTACAAGTTGTGAATTTTGGGGAATGTCACGGAGAGGTGGGGGACAATTTGCCAAAGAAAAAAGGGGCCACATATTGGAAAATAACTGCCGGTTTGTTTTTTTAATTTTTAATGTTAGTTAAATTACTTACCTGTTAAAGGAAATAAGATTAAAACTATGTACAGGTTGTAATACATGTTGATAACTGACCGGATTATCGTAGATTATGGGATAATCTTCATCAATATCTTAAACCATTCTACAATTTATAAAATATATCACACAATTAAGAATACATAAGACAAAAAAAAATGAATGAGAAACATCAAACATGTGAACATGTGAAAGACATTCAAGTACCCGTTTTAGATATCTTGTTTCAGAAATATTTAGTTCTTTCTAATGGGGGAATCATTAGTGATCTGTGGCCTAATAACAGGCCATAATATATATTACGGACAGATAGAAACATGTACCCAAAAATTCGAATATGACGATAATATGCGAACACATTTCAATGTGGAAGAATAAACAAAAATTCAAATGACGTCTATCATCGGAAAGGAATAAGAAATGAGGAAAAGATATTTTGTGATGAGTCAGTATTTTGACAATATAATAACGCAACGCGTAATATAATAACATGGCTGTCAAAATCATAGCAATTTGATCATTGACAAAAATAAAAAAAATAGACAGGTTTTTATTTCAAAAGAATTGATTGAAATACATTAGCGTATTATCTTCATATTCATCCTCGTTTGACTAAGCCCGAAATGACCTAGTTTGTGTCGAGTGGACGTTAAACCCCATCTCTCTCTCTCTGTCTCTCTCTCAAATGACTAAAGCGTAAGTCCGTTTCCATGCTTGCCTGTGATATTTACTGGATTAGGCCCCGATTTGCTGCTCAACTTTCATTCATGATTTAATCATGAAACGGCACGACCGAAAATTCAGTCGCTAAATTCTCTGTTTTAACTGTTAATATAATTACCGATAATGTTTGATTTAAGTTACACTACACCATATTGATAGGTCAAAAGACACAGCACACTGATTCAAATTAGTCAGAGCTTTATCGTTATCCAAAAAAAAACTACAGCCAGCTCTTTGTTTTTGTGTTTTATACAGAAAATAAGATCTGTTATTGGACTGTTGTCCCCTGAACACGGGGAAAAAATTCTAAAAACTATCAACTGTCGTATTTAGTCAATAAACGTAACATTTTAGAATACTAAATCCCCAAACACTTGTTTTGAAATGAAAGGAAAGTTTGACTTGCGGACCGATTTGGAGAGATAAAATCGTTAATCACAAGTCAAGGTTCAAGGACCATCTATTTCCGGTTGTCAGCAAGTCTTCAAATTTCCTAATCATCAATTTGCGATCAATAAAGTAAAACTCGATCAAACGTTCTCACGAAACATTTTGGGTAAATCTGATTATCGCATTGAAAGCAAGACTATATCTTAAAATTGTAATTGTTTTGAGAAATCCTAAATATTGACCATACCCAAGTTTATCCTATATGCTAATAAGAACAGTTCTTGTTAAATAATTAGGTTAAAATATATTGATTATAGCAGAGGAAATTTGTTGGTGTTGACTTTAATAAAAGAAGCTTAAAGGAGCTAAATCGCTAATATTCGGGACCTAGAAATTCACAATAATGGATCGCAACGCATGTAATAATGTAATCTGATTGTATATTAATTGATTTACGTTCAATTGTTTCCGTTTTAACTCTAATTTCAATCAGTTATGTCCAGCGAAATACGGCATGAGTCTCAACCAAAAGTCAATTTCAAGCACATGGTTATTCCAGTTTATTGCGCATGCTCTCCAGATAAGATATGGCGTTACCGTTTGACCGTAGTTGTGGAATATGTCTAGCCTCATTCTTTCTGGTCACTTGTTACAAGTAACGCTGAAACGCACTATGATACACGATTCGTGTACCAATGGTAAAATGTTTATTTTGTCTTAAATATTGGATATTATAGACCTGCTTTTTTCCCGGCAAGATCACAACAACAATGTTGATTTGAATTGACAAATAATTCGCGTTTTCAACGTGTAAGATTTGGCTACTTTAAAAGTTATTGCGTAAGAGACTTGGCTACTTTCAAGCAGTTTCACCTCCCACTCAATGTTTTCCACAATAGTGGAAATTAAAATTCAATATTAGCCCATTGCAATCAAATTCGTTGAACCCCTGATATCCAATATTAAAGACACAATGAATATCTTAAAATACGTTCCGACGTCGGCTTCTCTATGGTGTCGCGCACAGAGACAATCAGATAACGCGGGCAATTAAAATAGGCCGATCCGATAACGACAAAATTCTGTATGCTTATAAGTATGCTTAATGTTATTTTCCTTCTTGAAAACAATTGAAAAACATGATTAAGGTTTATATTTTCTTGAAAATGAATCATTTGAATTGTATGTTGTTTCTTTTCCTCATGGAAATGTTAAATCGCCTGAGAACTGTTTTTATATCTGTTAAAATTACAAAGTCGATGGGTGACCTTTAAAGGAAGTACCTAAATTAAAGTATACTTTAAGCTCAACTGTCTCGAGTATTTGCGTTTTTAATATGGTCATGGCGTCGATGATATAAAATTCCCATTCATAAACATTCTAAATCGCCGAGAAAATAAGTAAATAAAATTCAAATTGATCTTGTTAAAGTCGAGAAGAACGCTGAGATTAACCTCAAATTATGGTCGCCGACCTGATCACACACAGCAAAGAGGAGAAAAAAATCTCTCTTACTGCAGAGAATGATGGACAAACGTTTCATTATATCGCGAATACGAACAAAAGCAGAAAAAATGTCTGAAGTTGGCTGATGACAAGCAATCGCTCTCGTCTCTGCTCTTAGCTTTTAACATAGAATGTGCATTAACGAATACCATTTATTGGTCTGTCTAATGCCGACAATTTGTTGAGCACTGTAGCCAGAGTTTGATTTCGTTATTCATCATTGAGATCCCGAAGCTAAATGCCTACAAATAGACGTAGATGAGCTTCATTCAGATTCGACACAGTTTGAGGAATCAAGCAAGGCTTTTAAAGTCACTTATCTCATAACGATCAGAGAAATTGAGTTGTTGTGGTACTCTTAAAATAATTTGTCTATTTGTTTCTGCGGTTATACGTCCAGATTGTTCGATTGGAAAAAAGATAAATTCTTCTTTCAAAATTATTCGTTCATCAGTTTTTGTTAATTAAAGAGGTCCCTAACATAAGTGAACTAATAGGGTGGGAGAGGGTCGTGTTGTTTAGATAAAAGGTCTGTCATTGAGTCTAGTAAGAACCATATGTTAGTCTCTCTCTCTCTCTCTCTCTCTCTCTCTCTCTCTCTCTCCCCCACTATCTCTCGCGCACCCCTCTTTCTCTTAATAGTAAGTTGCTCAACCCCCGTAAACAACAGGTGATAGTTGCGTTTAATGTAAACGAATTAAATGAAATGGGTTTTAACTCCTCCTTTCCTGCATTGACTTATCTACTGCGAACTACTCTTAGTTTGAATCCATGCTATTTGCTTGGAATATAACTGACTAGATATGGCTAACGATCTCTTTAAATGTTAAATATTTTACGATTGGTTTCTCAAAATATAACTAGTGTTGTCATTGATAACATAGTTTATGGTGTTGATGAATTTATTCATACTGATGATGTTATTGGTTGATTGACTGAAATTATACTATCAAAATATCAGTTTGATTACGTATCTTCCATAAAATTGCACATATAAACATAATATAAGGTTACTGTCTGGCCGAACTAGGCATGTGCATTTATATTAAAATTTGTAAAGATTATTCGTAGTGATGCTCCTGCACAAATTGTGTTCGTCTCGGTTGGTCAAAGGGGCCAAAAGTATTCGTGAAAACCATTATATTTCGACATAATTTAAAAATATTATTTTGTAATTGAAATGCATTTTGCTGCAGTTACAATAACCTCGAAAAAAATATCTTTCAAATACCAATTACGCAACTATGTAAATAAAAATAAAGAGAAAGAACTTTTTACAAACTTTCTATTGAAGACCAAACCGCTCTTTATTTGGTGCTCTTAATTCTTAGTTCTTAATCCATGGTCCTTAATTCTTATTTATTCATTATTTCGATATCTAAATACTAAAATTAAAATTTGTATTGTAAAATCAATATTTGTTTTACAAATCAGACATTTGTCAGATCAGATGTGTCAATAATATCTTTGATTAATTTAATTGTATTTCAATATAATGATAAAATTTCTGTCGAAAAATCACATTTATATGTCATCAAAAACCTGAAAGCTTTGTACAAAGTCGATGGTTTCCATTCATGTTTCTACATACACAGCGGACATGACATCATCATTACTAGGAAACTGGCGACCGGCTAGTTCCCTTTTCATTTTTGGAAACATGTCTCATCCATGGGTACAAATCAGATAAAAAAAATATCAGGATCTACTTCAAAACGGCATAGATTATCACGGAGAGTCGGGAATCTGATCTGCAGTCAAGAGCTTTGACACCCATTTTGCAGACGCGTGGCCATTCCCACTGGCAATTTGCCGAATGGTCAATCGTCGAGCAGCCATCACCATGTCATGTCATATTTTCTTGAATGGTTGTTGTTGATGGCGTTTCAGGACGGTAATACTCCCCCAGCCATGCTTAAATTAAACAGCCCGCCTTTTTACTGTTGAAAAGAAAGGGGCATAATCCACTATAAAGTGGTGACCATGTCGGCATGTATTTGGACACAGATCACTAAATATTCATGGACCGTTGAATGTAGGGCGAAAGTTATTGTTAGTCTTTCTCCCCCTTTCCCTTTTTCCCATTTTTGCATGGCGATTTTTGTTGACTTTTTGGTGTAGAATCGAAGAGAAGGGTTTAAAAATACATTTTCTGGCATGTTTCGGTGAATATTCATGATTTTGAGGCGGAAGGATACAAGGGTTGTGAGGTTGGTTACGTTGAAAGGGAGGGCCGAAAATTGCTTGTTTAGTTGTCTCTACTTCCAGCCAGTGTATCTCAAGTTTTTCATGGTGAACCTCATACATGCTTTTGGGTCAGAGTTTGCCACATGTTGCTCCATCTGTGGCAGAAAGCGTTCTACCCAACGAATATTTGGGAAAAGGGTACATCCGGTCTAAGAGACGAGAATTAACATTAAAGTCAATGGGGAAATAATTAGTGATCTGTGGCCATTTGCGTTCGGGTTAGTCCTTTCAGTTGCAGGTACTTGATGACTGTCCGCTATTCTTGTCCATTTCTGTCGATTTCACTGGGTATGTTCACAAGATGGTCTGGTACGAAGGTAATAATAAAACTACATTTGGAGTTCTTATGTCTATGATTCATTCAATGATTTTACTTGACTTCTACAGGTTTTTTGATAATATAATTCTTCATTGTAATTTGGGGGGTTGGGATGGCCTAGTGGTCTAGAGTGCCGCGCTTCGACCTCTAGCTGGCCGGACACCTCTGGCTCGCGGCTGTGGTTTCGAGCCCTGGTGTGAGCGTATGTGGCATGGAGATAGGGGCGCCTTCTCAACCTCGTGGGTTTTCTCCGGGCACTCCAGTTTCCTCCCACTGCTAAAGACCCCTACGCGCAAGCGAATTATTGAAATAAAAGTAAACCATATGTTAGTTCCGAAATGACCTAGTTTGTGTTGAGTGGACGTTAAACCCCGTTTCGCTCTATCTCTCTCTCTCTCTCTCTCTCTCGCCCATTGTAATTTACATATATATTATGGGAGATTAGATAAAGAGCTTGCAGTTCTCACTACAATAATACAAAGGGGATTTGCAGAAAATTTCAGTCAAATTTAGTGATTGAATTTTGGGCCTAGCCTCGATCATCATTTCTATAAATTAAGAACTAAGAATTTGAAACACTGAATAAAGAGCTGTTTGATCTTCCATACCTTTCAAAATCAAAATAAACAAGCAACGCAAAACGGAAAAGTGCAAAACGGAACAAACAACTCTTGACTCTTTTCCCTAAACTACAAGAAAAGCATCAAAACAGAAAAAACTCGACACTAATTGTTATATTGTGTTATTTTGTGATGTGAGATTGTGTTTTGTGATAGATGTAGTAATTGTTCTGTGATTAAAGATAAGACTGGAGATTAGACGATGAAACACGATCACTATTCCAACTAACAACTATACTGTCTAGCTCTTTATACAACCGCTTTCCTACAGAATTCCATCTTCGTTAGCCAATGGTTAAATTCCGCGCTGTCCACGTCGTTGCCACAGTTAGTCGTTAACGAAATTCAATAAACAGTTTTTTTTTTGTTTTACGATGGTAGATATTGTATAAAATGTCAGTGAATAAAATTGAGTAGAGAACAATAGGAGAATGCCCTTCAATATATGGACAACAAAAATTCAAAATAACACTACGGTACATCATTAGTGAAAAAATCTAATGGTGTTAACAATAAAGGGGGCAAACTGATCCCGCAGTGAATATTCGCTTGGCCGCTACAATCACTGATAAGCATGACATTGACGAGGCTTAATGAGTACGGCATATTAACTTTTTTACTCCGACAAATTAAATTCTCAAACATTTTTTTGAGGTAAAAGAAAAATAAATAAAGACGTTTGAAGTATTTGTAGTTAAAAAATATTTCCTATTTAGTGTAAATGGGTATTAAAATGACTAAAATGCATCATTTTGCCCGAAGCAGTTAGGTGTTAAGTAAACACTGCACGAGCCGTTGAGCCAATGACTACGAGGCGTGCAAGTCAACGCACGTGTTTTAGACAGCCATCCGTTACAGGGATATTTCGTTAGTAATTCTCTGTGAAACAGGTTGTAAAGGGGGCTGATTCATAAACATGTAATCTAACACACTGATCAGCAGTGAATATTCGCTAGGCCGCTACAATCAATCACCGTGACGGATGACATCGGTGGGTTTAATTAGCTGACAATAATAACCTTTCCATCTGCAAATTAAATTCTAGAACATTTTTTTTTTTGAAGTATTAGAAAAGTGTTTGACGTATATCTGGATGAAAAATATTTCTTATTTAGTATAAATCGAGTTGTTCTGGCATACAGTAAGGACAGAAATGAAATGAAATAGGGTTCAACAACGTTCCACTGTGCTATGAGGGAAATTTTGCCCGGGAAGCGGCGCTTCGTTCTACTCTTATATCAAATTCCAACTGCCAAGGGATATTTTACGTACACGCCAATGTGTACACGGGACCTCGGTTTTTAGTGCCATCCGAACGACTAGACAGTTGTTCTTGACAAGCCATCCGTCCTTCTTCACTGACAAGAGGAACCACGCAGGAAAATATGAATGAACTTTCTCGGCCAATGTAGGGATCGAACACCCGACCAGCGTCGTACTCACTTACCCCCCCCCCCCACACACACACACAAACACACACACACTAGGAACAGAAGACAATAGACAGTAGCATGTTTATGGTACAAGTGGTTCGCATATAAATACTGAATAACATATTCAACTATGTGCGGGAAAATAACGTTTCATTCAGATGCGTGAGGAAAATAAAACGTCCTTAAATTATGCTTGTGCAGCGTGGTGTGACTAGGATCACTATTAAGACACCAGAATAATATGGTCCACAAAAGGGATGATAAACGAAGATGGATATTCATAAACCCTTGTTACTAATCAATAAACTCTAATAGAATTGTCCGAATCAAGTAAAAAGTGATTTCTCGGCGGTATCCGGCTGGCCCGAGGTTATCTCCTTCATTATTCCTATCTAAAGCGTTAAAATGTTCATGAAAGTCATGTTGTAATTCTTACTCCATGATGAATGAATAAAGCTGTGGCTGCTATAGTATCTATATAACTTGTTGCTCTCATTACCGTTTGAATTCTTTTAATTCTTTTGATGGAAGTTAATAGGAATTAATTTTTAATGCTATATTTTTTTTTTTTTTAAAAATTATAATTTTTTTTAGAATTTTAAATTAATTGGAATCATAATAAATACAATCATTTTATGAACAGGTTGCCACGACCCCATTGAGGTTATTAAATAATAATCTTTTCGATTAGTGTGCTGAATAGTAGTAGCTCCATACCTTCTGAAATTCACATTGCATTTCGATGTTGGAATCGTTTATTCTTTTAAACACCTCATACCACTTTTATGTTTTATTGTACATTTGTAGGTTTGCAAGGAATTTTTATACGTCAGATGACAAATTAATATGAATACTAGATTTACTAAAGAAAAATCGCTAGATTGCATAACTAGAGAATAAGCCGAAAAGGGGTTTTGTAATCAATTTGGCGTAGACAGTATAGTAGTATAGTTACTTTACTGTGCTTGTAATTTATACAAATCCAATAGTTAGTAATTTGATATACTAATTCAATAAATATTTGCAATAACTTAATTTTTCACGATAACTCAACAATTGTTTACTCCCTGGGGATAGCAAATTCGAATTCTTAATTTACGAACCAATTAAGCAATGAAATAATATCAAATAATTAGATTCAATAGAAAAAAAGAAGAAAAGAAGTAATATACTAAAATGGAAATATTTACCAAAGCAGGACAAATTGTTTTTTGTTGGAATGTTTTCCTCAGCTTTGACTACCTATTTTTTTAAATTCAACTATTTTGGTGAATTTGAAATTGTATTCTAACAACCATTGGATCAGGCAACTTCTTTGTAACAAGAAAAAGCCATACCCATAAGTTAATATTCTCTAGTTTCGAGTACCATGCTAAAGTTTATTCATAGCAGATATTAACAGGTATTATCCAAACCACTAAATATGCAAGCCATGTTTAGTGAGTTGATCATGAGCATGTCAGTTGAATAAATGTCTAAATAAATGGATTTTTAACATTTGAAACTAATCTTTAAAAAAAAAACGACAATAGGCAAGGTTATCTCTAGCTAAATTCCGCTTTAAGAAATAGACATTTCAGACACAGTATTTGAGAAATATTTTTGTTTGAAACATGAAGATGTAGATGACTATATACTTATGATGTCTTTTACAAAGGAAATGATTTGTTTTATGACTTAGCAACATAATTGTTACTTTGAAAGATCAGTTTCAGATTTCACTGGATAACCTTAGACAAAAGTAAATATAAAGGAGCTAAACCTCTAACTGAATATTTTCCATTATATTTGATATTAATAACACGAATTAAAATTCAATATTTGTCCATTTTTATCAATATTGCATGCTGTGTTATCTGGCCGTGAAATTATCCAATATTTAAGTCATAATAATGAACATTTTAGAATCAGTGTACGATTCGTGTACTGTATGGTTTCGGGCGCCACATGTAATGAACTTAGAAAAATGTATTCGACAAGACAATGCGGAAGTAATTGGTAATGGTTGATTCACAAACGACAAAACAAGATCAAAAATAACACGTAGACGACTGCCGTTCAATGTGGGCCGTTAACGTGTTTCACCGAACATATTACTGATTAGTAATAACAATAATTATGTTTTAAAATTTAATACATTCATATCACAATAATTATTAGCTTTTAGAGTCATTTTCGTTTAATTTAAAGATCGAAGGAATAGAGTTACTCGCCTTTAAGAAGACAACTTGAACGCCAAATTATGAAGACATACACAAAATAGCTTGTCAGAAAAAATATTGAGCCGTTCGGAAGTGGTCGTTGGATTTGCTTAAAGGGCCAACACCACACATTTAGTAATTATTGTTCGTTCAGGAATAGCGTAAAAAAATTTGAATTCTTACCAACGAAATGCTGTATTCTGCCCCCAACCAACAAATAAACAACATAAAAACAATCCCCCAAAACCCACTAATAGTTGTCCACCACAAAAAAAAATGATTGGCTATATATATCTGGGACAGTGCATTTAAATGCCCGTATTATTTATATCATGAAAAAATTATTTATAGGCAATCATTTTTGTGTTAGGTTTAATGTTTATGGAGTGTGCTATAGTGCGTATTTACTAAGAGTTCAAAACTTTGTTTACCATATTGAACTGACTTACTATTACTAAAGTTACCATAATATCATATCATTAACATATGGTAATTGGGCGTATATTAGTTTGTATCAATATTGGTTTACTAATCCAAATGTCGATTCATAAACAATCAAAATATGGGGATAAAACAACCTAATAGTTTGTTTTTATTTTGCTTGGAGGATTATTTCATTGTCGTTCGGTACCGAAGTTAACACAATGTAGAAGCATTTCGAATGGTTTATCAGTCCTCCTTAGGACATAAAACTACCATATTATGTCCATGTTCCATTTTCTAAAATACAGAACATACCATGATACTTTCAGTAAAAATATTATTCTTATAAATATTTACATACTATTTACGGAAGTATCAATATTGTTATTAATCTATAAAAGCAAAGCAACACCAGTCTTTGCATGGTGTTAAAACATATCATATTATGTTCCTAGTGTTTCAAAACATTAATTTTTAGATCAATTTGACAATCTAAACAATGTTTGTTTACAGTAAGTGACGCTACAGAGGAATACACAATGGATATATTCGATAATGTTGCAAATGCTGGGGCTTTTTTAAAATGTTACAATTTCTAAATTTCTAGGTCTTTCTTTAGGCCTGTAATGTTTTCTGAATTATTAATTAGACATTAATATAATTATCTAGTCCATAATCATCTCTCAAAGGCATTGATTTCTCCGATATTAAATAGATAAAAACAGTTCAGCCATATTTTGATTAAAGATAAAAAAAAAAGGAGGAGCGAGACATAGCTCCGAACAACCAGTACGGCGTAGTGGTTGAAATTATTGCACACGTCCTGTCTAACTTTCAAAGGCTTTCACGTTCGTTCGTCACTTCCGATTCATGAAACTCATCTATCGTAGCAATGATCTCTGTGTAAAAATTATATTTGAAAAGTGTTTACCGGTTCTATTACATATGTGACTGACACCAATATTGTCCTTTAATTTGTAGGTTCACCTTTTAAGAGAATGGCCGATAGTTTGATTGAGAGGCGTTAACTCCACCTACACAATCTCGATTATCAATGACTGTGGTACCGTTAGCCTATTCGGTTTGAGACGGGGATGCAATTTTACTACAAATTAAAAATAAGACTTTTGATACATAGATAAGAAGAGAAGGTCTGTAATAGGCTTTTAAAGTTTGAAAGGAATGGACCAAATCAGTGAGGAATCATTTGTGCATAACTATAGCCGATTTAAAGTTAGCCTGTGAGTACTCGAGTATTGTTACTGGTAGTACTTGACTCCCGAAGCAGACAAATAGGAAACGGTGATCCTATGGGGCTGTAATTCAACGGGGGTGATGTTAGCTGAGATGTTTATCAATTTCAATAATTTTACCCTAAACGAGTAAACGCAAGTGACATAAGAGCGTATAATACCGACATACAAACTCCCAATTACAACTAAACATAATATCAAGGCCATATTGATATTGATACAGAAGACCTGTCCGTCTGTTTAGTCACCACACGGTCTCCAGGAATTGTATAATTTGTCATTGACTGTGTTTGGTTTATTGCACTTTAGTTTGGATGTCATTTGTTCAGACCTCGCTCAAAAGCGGCCTTACACGCTTTCATTTAGATTCGATCTGAATTTTGCGGGAGTATGACGTCAACGTAACGGTTAATCTCCGCTCACGACGCCATTCAAAATTATATAAATCAATGAAATCCGGTTTTAATCCAAGCCATCCGTGGGTCTACAGAGTTGATTTTGTGCTTGTTGTGTAAATGAAGATCTAATTTATAAATTCTATGACATCTGAAGCCTAAATAAAGACTTGCAATAACCAGATTTAGCTCTTGCATAATGTATGTTTAAAAGACGGAAGGGAATGGGCTTAAAGTTACGTTGGAGCGATCAATACTGCGAATAATGTAGTGTTTATATTTGCAATTTTATGGAAGCTACGTCATCAAGCTGATATTTTGATAGTATAATTTCAGTCAATCAACCAAAAACATCATCAGTATCGATAAATTCATCAACACCATTAACTTTGTTATCAATGATAACACTAGTTATATTTTGAGAAACTAATCTTAAAATATTTAACATTTAAAGAGATCGTTAGCCATATCTAGACAGTTATATTCCAATAAGCAAATAGCATGGATTCGAAATAAGAGTAGTTCGCAGTAGATAAGTCAATGCAGGAAAGGGGGAGTTAAATCCCAATTCGTTTACATTTACATCCATGTTTTGAAAGTAGTCTTAAAAATATTAAACTTCCACTCAACACAAACCAAGTCATTTCGGAACAACATATGGTTCAACTTTATTTCAATAATTCGCTTGTGCGTAGAGGTCTTCAGACGTGAGGGGGTTGGACTACCCGGAGAAACCTCACGATGTTGGAAAGGCGATCCTATACTCCTTGTCACGTACAAGCGGAGAATCGAAACCACGGTTCTTGACTTATTGACCGACCTTATGACACGCGTTACCCCCCCCCACACACACACACACACCCACACACACGCACACACACCCATAACACACACACACATCCCTACTTACTACTGAATAAACTTCGTCCACGTCTTACGGCAAAATCATTTGTACTGATCGGAGATATCGGCAACATCAGATTACATCTTTAAATTATTAGACTCGATCGTCCTATTCTACCATTTCCTATGAATATTTTAACTGAGACTATAAAACAGATCTTTTACGCGCATGTTTTAAGATGACGGAAGCATGATTTCCTGTGCTACCCGAACGACAAGACATTGTTCCTTGCCAAGACCCCCGCCCCGTATGTAAAACATTTAAACAAGATTTAAGATATATTCAATATTAGATAGATACATATAAACAGGTATGAATATTTCTATTCCACATAACTGGTTTTATCTTTATAAGAAAGAGATATCACATGTAGAACGAGGTGAACTTTTAAATTGGGATATCCTATAATAGATTTATTTATATTAACTATAACACATCTTCTTCAAATGCAAACCTTCGATTCGGTAATACATATAAAACACATGTTTTATCCTCTGAATTTGTGTGTTACCGAAGTTTTTTTTTATTTGAAGAAGTTTTGTCTTGAGTAAAATAAATATTTGTTATTTTAGAGAACAAAACATGTGTTTATATAACGTGTTTGTAACGGACCAGTGGAAATGTGGAATAGTATATCCACTGTAACAGAAATAAGTACAGACTTAAAGGGACAACACACCAGAGTAAAAGGCAGATATAAAATTCTTTGAACAACGCATAGAGAACGAGCCATTTTCAATTAACCGATCTGTTTAATTAATAAAATATATGATTTGATTTACACTGTTCGATAAAAACTCGTGCCAAATACAGTTTATAAAAACAGGTACAATATTTATACCCACTATCTAAATATGTAGTGCAGGTTGGGTGACATCAATTGAAAGTGTTTTAAGATAGACCGTGTCCAATAGAATGTATCCTTAGGTACTAGTTACGGCCTTTTGAAGTTTACACAAGCTTCTATCAATTTTTTAAAATATATTTCAGGTATGATATAGGAAAATAAAGACTAATTGTTTATTCAATTACTGTCTAAATTACACAGTTTTTCTCTCTGTATTCTCTATACTTTGATATCGATATAGGTAATTCTTTATGATATAATTGAAAGCATTAAACTTCGAATCGCTATCAATTTCCATGGACCATCTCTTTAAAATTACACCTTGATTGAATAATTCGCAAACATAATTTTAAAAAAGCTGATGATATTAATATTGGCAGTTACAACCGGCACATCAACATATGGCAAATGTTATTTATAATAGTACGATGTATCGCTTGTAGAAGACATAAAATAATGTACAGGAATCTCAGAGGATCGGAAACCAGACCTGGGTACAGACAATGTTGGTATTTAATTCCTGGAATTATATTCAAGACAATCTTACTTGTCTCTAACAATTGGCTAGGTTACACGTCAGGAGTAATCTGGAGTTACATCGTGTCGTTTATAGAATACAATCCACAACACGCCATTATTTAAAGAACCACGAGTAACTGTATTTGATTTAAACAATATCTATTCAGTATACGCACTGATAACACGCTTCATAAAACAAAACTTAGTCATCTAGCTGGGAATCGGAATTGATCGCAAGGACGTGGACGTCCTGGGTAAAATCTGAAATTTTACCATTGATTTTCAATAGGCACCACTTCCTGCAAATATGGTGGCCACCATATCAAAAAAAGGAATATATATTCCTGCCTTTTAATGGGAGCACCATCATAATTGTTCTAGAACAATTTAACTCAGAATTACCCCCTAAAACGCACATAAAGTTGTTGTTGAACTAGTTGCGTACATTCCCAGCGAGATAATGATTGTCGACATAACAGGAAATGTTCAATGTACCCAGTATAATTTGAATGGAAGAAAACAACAACATAAATGTAATAAATGGCGAACACACGTTAATGATTAGACTTGACCTGCAGATCATCCGAATGACAACTCAAACTTCTATATTGATGGACATTCCATCCTGCTTGCTCGCTTATCACAAATCGCTTGAACAATTTTGATTTAATGGAAATAATAGTGTGACATGTCGTGTTGGCTATAGGGTGGTCTTTGTCACATCAATCACGCCCCATTGGGCCCAACAGACTAAACACACGCAACCCTTATCAATTCCAAAGCGAAAGCTCAGACTTCAACTTTTAAAAACTCAATGCATTTAATTAACTGGGAAATTCCACTTACACAGACTAGTTCAGATTGTACGTGACATTTAAAATAAAAAAACATTGATAGCAGCAGTGTCGCATGATTGTGCACTGTTAACGACAGAGTTGCCTGCCTACATGGCGCATATATTTTAAAAACAGATACTTCTTCGATGGTTATTATAATCAGTATACAATAAAACTATTTGTTTTGTTTTGTATAAAGATAGGCTGGCACTGCCAGGCAGGATACGCCCACATTTTCGAGTGATGGATAGAGAACAAGCAATACGGAAAGTGATTTTTCCTACATCATTAAGTCCTGTATTTCATACTGTATTGGGAGCAGCCATTTTGTTGGTCAGTTCCAGTCTGATATTCATGAAATTCGAAGTCGACAATGATTATGGTGTGACGGTACACAACCTAGAAATGTGACTTTTCGTCAAAATCGGATAAGAATTGTGACCTGTACAGAGTCAACAACCATGATATACCATATCTTTACACTATTCGCGTACAAACGGCGACCATTTCGTCCGGCAATTTTGGTACCATTTTCACGAAATTCGAATAATTCAGGAAGTTACGATCCATAATGCGCAAATACCGAAAGGAACCAAGATCTTTGGGTTATAACCATGCATTTCAAGTTTCATCAAAATCGAATTAAAATTGTGACCTTTACAGGGTCCACAACCTTGATATACCATTTTTTAACAGTATTCACGTACAAACGGTGGCCATTTTGTATGGCAATTTTGGTCTGATTTTCCCGAAATTCGAACTCAACCTTCCTTACGGTGTAACGGTAATATAATCAAACGTTTCTTTAAATTGGATAATAATTGTGAACTCCAAGCTAAAAAAAAAAGGCGATTTTGCGTATAATCAGGGGCCATAATTCAGGAAGTTACGATCCGATATGCCCAAATATCGAAAGGAAGAAAGATCTTTGGGTTATAACCATGAATTTCAAGTTTCATCAAAATCGAATCAAAATTGTGACCTCCACAGGGTCCACAACCTTGATATACCATTTTTTAACAGTATTCGCGTACTAACGGCGGCCATTTTGTATGGCAATTTTCGTCCGATTTTCCCGAAATTTGAACTCAACCTTCCTTAGGGTGTAACGGTGATATAATCAAACGGTTTTTTAAATCGAATAATAATTGTGACCTCCAGAGGGACCACAAGCTAAAAAGGGTGATTTTTCGGACAATCAGGGGCCATAATTCAGGAAATTACATTCCGATAGCCGCAAATATCGAAAGGAACCAAGATCTTTGGGTTACAAACATGCATGTCAAGTTTCTTCAAAATCGGTTCAAAATTGTGACCTCTATAGGGTCCACAAGCTAAAAACGTGATTTTTCGTACAATCAGGGGCCATAATCCATGAAGTTTTGATCCGATACATGCCAATATCGAAAGGAACCGAGATCTTTTGGGGATAAACCTATATTTCAAGTTTCGTCAAAATCGGATAAGAATTGTGACCTGTAGAGAGTCCACAAACAAATTGTGGACGGACGGACGTCCGGACGGACGTCCGGACGGACAGGGGCGACGACATAATACGTCCACATGAAAATGTGGGCGTATAAAAACAATAATTTGTTTGGGGAATAAATTATTCACCATCCTTTGTGATATTTCATTTATCATGCTTTGAATAACGAAGGAGATTTTAAACAAATCTGGATGCCTAGAGCACACCATCTTCAATATAAGGCTTGAACTCGCCTCGCCAAACATCTTATCAAGGCAAGATGTTGTAAAACTCACGAATGCCGATTCAGGAACATGAGCGCACACAGGCAAGGTATTTAATAAACGATTTTTGATTGCCCCAATGCATATCTAGAAAAAAATCGCTCACGTTGATACTGGTCGTCAAAGAATTGCTCGTTGCTCCGAACTCGTACTTCCATCAGTGTGTATTCGGCATCAAACAATTTTGTTTAATGTGATGCTTCTAAGGCCACCTTAACTAGATCTCCGGTCATTCATAGGGTGGCCCACCAAAATTAATATCTCGACAATTACACCACAACACTTAAACATATACCAAGCCTTAAATCATTTTCGCACATTCCTTTATAGTCACTAAATAAACGGTCATATTGTACTAAGCTATGACCATTTACCATCTATAAATAATAGACTGAAAAATGCAATCTGTTTCTCAGAGTTAATTTAATGCGAGAGGCGTATTTTATCTCTGTTCAGGATGACTGACCTTTAGGTCAGACAGCTATAGTTCTACGGGTGACGTCACATCATAATATTTACCAACAATAATAAATAGGGCCTACTTGTCGCCAATGTTCTGCGATATCGCTTATATGGAAGCGGACGTTAAACCACCAGCTTAAGTAAGTAAGCCAATGTTCTGACAAAAAATAAGCCAAAGTCATCAATCAACTTCCACTAACCCTGGCTAACAAGAATTATAGATCTAGTTCTACATGTGTGTGCAAGACTTAGCGCACAGTTTAAAAACACAATATGAAGAATCCTTATCAATCATAAACGATGTTCAGTTCAACAGGAAAATAATCCAAATGTTTTAAAAGCAAACAAACTGAAAAAAAAGGTCAAATTGATGGCCACACGCGCATTGTTTACATCCAACGTAGTTAGTTATATGAACTTGTACGGGTAGAATTATATTTTTTTACACATTTTAGGCCTCCGCGTACTATTTTCATTCCTATTTACGCTAAATTTCGAATAAATTTCAACCAGATATAGGCAAAATTCAGACACCTTAATTTAATTTTCTAATATTTCAAAAAAATGTTTTAAAATTTAATTTTTCGGAAGAAAAAAATTAATATATCCGACTCATTAAGCCGCGTCGAGCGAATATTCACTGCGGATCAGTGTTTGAAAAATAGTATCGAAAATCGTCCATGGCATTCAATCTACCGACCATTCTACATCTTATTGACAGGTCGGGATAATCAAGACTACTTTTTTTATGAAGAATAACAGAAAGCTGGATCAAGAAATTGAATTATTAAGCAGCTCAACATTTGTTTTAAGAACCTTGTAAAAGTAAAATGAAAGTACTGCTAATATCATGTTCTTGCTAACGAAAGTTGATGATAAAGCAATTTAAAAATTAAACGAACGTAATTTCTAAAGCCGCTGTAATAACCAAAAAGCTAAAATTTTACTGCTATTCAAAATCGTCAACAATAGATCTGTAGAGAATTGCACGTGCAGTGGCTACTTATAGTGTCATAGACTCCTCCGCTGATAATTATCATACTGCGGGGTGAAATCAGTTGAGATAAGAGTGGAGATTCGCCGTGTCGAGACCAACTTTCTGTAGAGAAATTTTAAGTGCACGGGTCACCTACCATTGGAGCCGCCCAATTGAATAGTCTTAAGATCAGTAGAGGCAATGCCCGAACCGTCGACTGCAAACTGCTTGTACACGCAAACGTCGTGTAGATTAGGCTTTAACTGATACTGACTTATCTGTTAGAGAATTTAAAGGGTAAGTCCCAGTCGCAGATTTCGATTGTATGAATGTCGATCATTGATCACTATTTTAAGCAAGTGTGTGTAGTCATGACATATCACAAACATCATATGGAAAGTTAGCATTTCTAGTACACAGTCCCTTAGTTGTATAGAACTAGGATAAAACTTTCCAAGAGTCTTCTACATATAATTAACTTTTTTGATTCCCTAAAATATACTGAGACAGCTTCTTTAATGCTGGTAAGTTTAGTGGGCAGCTTCTCTTTTCTCAAAATCCGATTTAATTTACCACGAAAATACCACTGATCAATTTTACACCTGTAGTTGAATTAGCTAAACATATAATTATTGTGTGTAACGTGATATTTACGACCTGCCAATAACAATTGTCTCGAGTTCATTTATACGTGTCAAAAGCCATATATTATTAACGATATACTTGCCATCTGATAAAGTGGAACAAGAAAATATACGCTATATAAGTAAAATTGATAAATGAACGATTAAATCTGTTCTGATTTACCAACAATGAATTTTTAATGCCACCAACTCAAGAAATGTTTTAAATACATAGAAATACGTCAATAAATGGAAAAGAAATGATTGATTCTGTTGCCGATTGATGCCCCTAACTCCTACCAATGCAAATACCTTTAAAATCGAAATAATACAAATGTCTAAAATGCAGTAGGCATTGATATATTACATGCGACGAACGCATGATAGAAATAAGTATCAAATTCACCAAGCAGGGTATATTTTTGTGAACATAATCAGGTCACCTTTTCGACTCCAGGTTTTTTTTAAAATGAGGTATAAAATTTCAAAAGATCAGCAAAAATCCTATTATAGCCTAAACCCTAATTGCATAGTAAACCTACAATGGATTAATTATCAGCTGATCTTGGTCGACACGTCAAATATATGAATAAGTTGAAATTTAATAACCAGAATTGGAATGCACAAATTTGAATGGATCTATCATGCAATTATAGAAATGGTTTAAAGCCGCGTCCCTAGGGTCGTGAATAAAGGACACGTCGTATACTCAGATTGACTGGTACGAATAAATCACTAGATATAGAGTTCCTATCGTGTCGTATAGGTTACAGTGGGTAATAACCCCAAGAATATCATATACTCCTAGTTAATTAACAGTGATTATAATTCACAGAAACGGTCCCATGTGCAATTATCACTTCCACTCATTTGCCATCAAAAGCGATTCAAAATGCTTAGTTGTTTTGATGACTTAACGATCTGTGTACAGTACATATTTCCCAGTAAAAGCAGGAAGGAGATTTCTCCTAGGATTGTGATTTGTTGATAACTAATTTGTATAAACACATTAATTGTATAAACACATTAATGATAAATCTCCGTAGTATTCTCACAATAAAGAAACTCGCTCAGTCATGTGTCCAAAAATCAAATCACAGAAGCCTGGGAGTCTCATCCACAAGAAACTTCTTTTCGATGATTGAACGTGATAGTCCAAATCATGCCTTGTGAAAATTAGTAAATTGTCTTAAGGAAATTCGTTCACGGACGACAGTCAATAGTTTAAAACTTAATGATGAATCAAACACGGAATTCATTGTGATCTGTCTGAAACACCAACCAAGATTGTGTCGATCAAAATTGGTGATATGTTATTAGTGTAGTTTGTGTGATATACTACGCTAATTCATTACTACCTGGAACATCTGACTCAGATATACTCAGGCTGCAGGTCGCAGAGGGTAATGCTATTCGGATTATATGTGGAGCTCAAAAACGGGAACACGACACGCCATATATGAAAGATCTGCATTGGCTGTCGGTAAAATCCCGCATCTCTTAAAATACTTTGAAACATAACCAATCTCTATACTCCGATTCCCATACACGTATCATTCCAACGATCGAATCTGGAGACCTACCAAAATTATTCCGAGTCGGCCCCGGCGGCTCCTAAAGGCAACGACTCTGTTCGTTGTCATTGCTTTAAGAAAATGGTACAATGCTACTAACAGTTCTGTCACCGGCAACTGAATCCAAGTGTTTATCGATATCATTGCGAATATCAATGCATTATCACAACGTCTACATAATGCTTCCATTAAAGTGATAATGCAATCGCATGAAGTCGCCAACACTTAAAAACTATATTGAACCCAGTCATGACAATTGAGTAACCCTGTAACAATTGATATTGGATCCTTCGACAGCTCACCAATAATGCGAGTAACTAACTGGTCACTCGATTTTAATACTTGCTCCTTCTGACTTATGGCATCTAATAACGGCTTCAGCCAATCTACTATTACCGAAGACACGGAATCAAGATATAATTGTCAAGTGATCAATTACATGGATTAAGCTTGAGATTAAGAAGTATCTTTTCTTCGATTAGTCCGACTTTTACATCTATAAAGAAGCAGCCAGCAATAGAATTCTCGATGTAAATAAAAACGAGTGATTCGCCATTTTGAGTAAGTCCTGACTGTAATTAATGACTTGGGGCCAATGAGGATCATGTGACCCCTTGACTCTGTCTATCCCCAATTCGTTATAATACAGTTAATAATCGATCGTATAACATTTGATCTACTTCGTTCCATACAACACAATATCGTACACCAGAACGTCAAAATTGTGGGGGCAAAGAGACTATTTTTGGAATCGCAACATCAGAATTTCGGTTGTTCATGACACACGATCAAAGGTGGACTTAAATAAGACAGTTTATGGTATTTCATTACATTTTCAGCATTAAATGTTAACAAAAGGAAAAACATATATTATAAACAAATGTAATATGATCTATTATTTTGTAATATCTATTGAATTGACAAAGTAATATCTATTGAATTGTCAAAGTTCACGTAATTCGAGCAAAATACACGTAATATCTGTTGAACTGAAAAAATTCACGCAATATCTATTGAAATGACAACTAGGTGGTGGTATGTTTTAAAAGGACAATATCGGGGGCCATAGATTTTACCTATACGATAGAAAAGATTGAACAAATCCAAAACATAATTTGGCGGTATTATAACTGAACTTAAAATCGCCGTCTGGCGGTTGCAATAATCGGTAACAATAACTGATTTCCATTGTTTGTTACATATCCGGAACCTCCAAATCATTGTTACTGATCAATCATCCCAAACGTCAGTGTTAAACCATATCTACCAAGTATGTAAAATGCATTATGAGGTATCTGGGACAAGAATGATATTTGTAACAATTACACTGACTTCAAAACAAGGTTTAATATCATGGCACCGATGGATGACACTGTGTCATTTTAACTGCTTCCCTGGCGAGACATTGTCGTAGCCATATACATCATAAACAGACCAATTTTTGTCACTCTCATTCTCACACAAACCATTTCTAAATTCAGATCCTGACAAGTAAATTACCTCTTGATAATGGTGTCTATATAATCACTGTCAAGGCGTTTAACTGAATGTCTTCGTAACCTCCAGTCTAACCCAAGAGACGACTTTCAGTCTGCTATGAAGTTGACTAGGGGCAAACTAATAAATTGTCTTGTAATGACGGATGTAATAATATCTGTTCCCCCAGAGGTGACCACTTCTATATAGGTTAAGAATTGTGTGTTGGACAGGACTTGACAATAGACACTGAATTCTGTAAGCCTACCAAATCCGATATTCTCAACCAGGGTATTTACAGCACAGAAATTTGGTTACTGTGGCCGTACACTCATCTCCGTACATTTCCTTACAGAAAAGAACTGTGGCTAAAAGTACGAGACAAATGTGAATATGGGGAAGCCATGCAGGCTACTCTTTACTCTATGTCGCTTTTAAGTAATATAACTTAACACACTTTTACTGCAATTCTGTATCGAAAGGCCACCAAAACAGAACGCGATCTGGGGCTCTCAAATAACCTTCAAATTATTTCTAGGGGTTAGAGGCCGGCTGTTGACTCTTTCCTTGTTCACCAGTTCTAAGCGCTATGGCATAGGCTCTTCGGTCTAAAAATCACAACAAAATAATAAAGTGCTATTCTGTCTCAATCCAAAGCACCGCCCGATCTGTATATATAACTTTAAAACCACTTAATTTCCATTAACCTACATTTATTTTTGTTTCTTTGGAGTACTTCTGTTCATTGACTGTCTTTTGTGAACCACTCAACGATCAAAGAAAGTTCCACTGAGAACCATTAAATCACAAACCAATCGTCTCCTTGTGCAAATCAAATTGAATAGAAAATACCAACTAAATAGATTAAGGTTAAAGTTTGGTTTTTGTTGCTAATTTAATGAAACCAACTGAATGTAGATCACTGGTGATAAAAATGTATATTTTATTATCGAAAGTGAATTGTGATATTTCACGTCTTTTTAAGATTCGTTTTTCTAAACAAGATATTTGATGTTCTTCAGCCTATTACAGAAAGCGAATACAACAGTTTTACAGGACGTAGTAGTAGCCTTTTAAATAAGGTAAGAAGAAGTAACAGTTTGCATGACATATCTGGTTCAATACACCAACCACGCCTATTCGATTGAAAGTATCTTCGAAAACAATATCTCGATAATGACATCCACAGTAATGTTGTTTAACTAAAAATAGGACCAGGACAAACGCCACCAGTAGCAGCTAAACCAACAACCAACACAGTCCACATACCGAAAAGAATAACAAAAAATTATAGAGCCATCGATCCTAAAATACATCCAAACTCACTCAAAGTAACTGGCGATCGAATGGAAAAGTAATACCAGATGTTTCTAACGGAGAGAACATACCCTACCTTGTACACGACACAACTATAATAGTACATAAGTCAGTTGTGCAGCATATGGTGAAGCAGAACAAGGGATAGCACAAATGAGGCCCACACTAAAAATGGTTATCATTTTATTTATCTGCAGTTGAATGAAATTATCAAGGTTATGCGATTAGAAAAAAGAACTACAGTACACTGTATTCTTCTAATTTCAGTATTAATGTATGTTTTGTTTAATTCCCAAATATACAGTCTCTCTCTCTCTCTTCCCCTCCCCCTCTCCCCCTCTCTCTCTCTCACACACACACACTCCTCTCTCTCGTAAATCAGTCAGTTGTATCTTGAAAGATGATAAATAATTTGCCCTTGAACACATTTAACAGTATGTATCAATGTGTCTGAAATACTTGTATAAGTGAAGGTTGTCGTCCAGGGTTATGATCCAGACAATAAACCTACAGTAGAATGGGTCTAATGATTTCTAACCACTCGTCCATTCATCCACTGAAAGTCGGTTTCCTGTTCTCGCCATTGCCAGCAGAAAGTCACGAAACGGAACCTAAATTACCGGTAGTTTTATTATCATGAGACCTGGCTATCTTGTTCCTATGCATGGTAATTTTGACTTTGTAAACATTAGTACGGAGGTTTTTAGAATAGGCCTTCACTTTATTAGTCTGACCATCTACAACAGTTACTCTGACGTGAAGAAATAGACGCATTATTCGAGACTATCTGAAGGACTGCTTGTTTTCGTTCTTGATAATTTTAATTTTTGCTGCACACTTTGTATCGAAAGATTCAGAATGTGGATAGATGTTACTCCGGTAAATAGTTAATATCCCATCCGTTATCCAAAATAAGACACCAGATCAATCCAACCCAGTACTTTATATTAACCTAAATAAAAGCGATTCAGCTCCTCTTGTTGATGTTCGTTGAGAGGAATGTAATTACTGTTACATTATGGGTTTTATTACATGTGTCCAATCACTAAATGCCACATGCCACTCATGGATTATGTTTGTTCTGGGGGGGGGGGGTGTAAAATCTATGTGTAGGTCTGTAGGATTATATACCTATAGTTTTGTAGTCATCTTGTTTGTGGTTTGTTATTGTACGATTATGGTTGTGTAGCTATTGTAACTGTTATTAGGAAATTGGGCGCTGTCGTTATGTGACCTCGGTTATTAACCAGCGGGTTATTTTGTTCTTGGAAGCAATTCGTCATCAGTATAGACAGTGCAAATATTATGAAAGAAGCCCGAGACACGTGTTCAGGAAACCGAATTTCATAACGATTAATTAATTCCAGTTGCCAGACTAAAAGATTGTTCGTCACGATTGTGTAAACCGTATACAAAGCTTCATAGAATTCTTCAGTTATCTTGTTTTTAAAGATAATAATTTACCAGGTAGGTGTTTACGTTTATATATATAGAGCTAGAGATTGTAGTAACAGGTGCTTTAGTTATGTTACTTACTTATACAATAGTTAATGATCTACATGTAGGTAAAGTAGCGGCAAGATCAAAGGTTAAATCATGTACCAGTTAATAAAGGTAATTCTACACGCAGTTTCACACGTGCATTCTATTAATTTAACAAAATTTACCCCTTTATCCTCCAAGTGAAGGACGAACTATGGTTTGGTCTACCAGAAACGCATACCTGAAATGAACAGTGAAAAATAACCATAGAAATTTGTTCAGTTTGAAAAATGGTTTATGGAAGAGAGAATAACCAAAAAGAGAATACGTATGTAATGTTTACAAATTTTCGAACGAAATCAGATTGAAATATGCGGCAATATAAACATTTGCTACATAACATTGTAATCTACCACACTTTCTTTTATAGCCATGTTCTGTTGTACTCTTTATGCGCTACGTGTTTTTTAAATTGCCATAATTCACCGTGACATACAGCCCTGCATACCATTAATGGTAAACTGACTTGCAAATAAGTTAACATGATCAAAGAAAATGTGCCATCGCACAAATCAACGTAAGCTAAAAGAAAAAAGAAACTGTAACTGTGCAATGTAATGATTATATGAGTACCCAAGATCTAAAAAGACATTCTGAAAAGACCAAAAAGGCAAAACTGAACATTATTAGCTACCCAATATGATAGCGAGTTCAAAGTGGGTCCGTACTGTGAAAAGATGTTTACTTATTTTTGCCATGAAATTAACTGGTGATTTCAAGGGGTGATACCAATTAAACCCTTATGATACGACGCTGCTCACATTTTAGCAGGTCGCGTGTCTAACAGATGTTTGTTGTATTCTTTTTTTTTTTTCTATCTTCATATCGTTGTTATTGTCACTGTACTCTAGAAATATTTCAAGGAAACCAATTTCGGTAGTGGCCCCTTTAAATATAAAATACCCACAAATGACAAGGAAATGCCACACTGAAAAGGCAGGGATCGAACTCAGAAACTCCAGGTTAGTGGTTTCACGTGGTCAAACCAATGCTTACAATAAATTGGTGAATAGGTGTAGCTCGGAGTAACATTGGTCGGTGCCGATGGACTACCACTTCCGATGTCGGAGTTACGCAACTTCCGGATCGTGGCTATACTTGTGCTACGCTGGTTCAACCACTAGTATTCAATATTTAAGGCACAATGAAGATTTATAATCAAAACAAAAGTCGTGCATTGACAAAAAAACATATGCTAAAAAATAATTCGCAAGTTATTTAGGAGATAAACACTTCGTGCTACGTATTTAGGGGGGGGGGGGTATTGTCCATTTAACCATGCTTGAATCATTAGAAGACGCGAAAGCGTCGAGTTGTTCTAATGGATAATTAAAGCATGGTTAAATGGACAATAAACAACCCCCGATAACAATCTCGAAACCAGAAAAACTTTTGAAGAACTTTCTCTGGTGAATCGGAGTAGCCATTTTCCCGAAAGTGACGAGACACATGACTGTCACGTGGCATGAATTTATTTTACGTGCCTGGATGACCGAGTCACTTAAAAATATACCCACGCGTAGAAAATAGATCTTTACAAAAACCTGAATTTGTACGTTTAGGATCCAATTTTTTATGTCAGCGAGTTGACTTTGACTCAAGGATCATTTTACAAGGAAGTGTGATATTAAAAAAAAAAATACGTCTCAATAAGTAGGCCTAACAATTGATGAATGAAGCTAGGCCTTAGCCAAAGAAAACAAATTTGTCCATACTATAATTACTATGTCACTACCTAGTTACGAATATAATTTAATACCTGAAAACGGTTTAGATTAATTTATGACTGATTTTCTGCTATTTTATGTATTTCAGAAATGTGTTTTCATAAAAGATGATGTTTGAAAATGGTGTGATGGCCATATGTGCAGAATTTCTTGAAGATATTCGCCAATAAAGATTTGAGTTGAGGATGATCATTGAGCACAAAAATGAAAAAGTACACGGTTATATTTATACGCAGTAATTCGCCTTGATAATTTAGAGAGGGTTTTTTGTCCGTTCGACCACACTTTTCAACCAATCAGAATTGAGGTAATTTCTAATTTGTGCTACAATATGTAATGACCAATTCTCAAACGATAAAATAATAATAATAAATGCGTAGAATGGACTAAACAGGCGTGTACGTCTACCATTCAATTTCGCATGTTTCACCAAATATAATTCTAATTGATTAGAAATTACAATAAATTGTTTTTAAATTGAATATAAATCACTTTGATATATTTATATTATATTTTAATAATATATTTAAAATATGTGCTTTTAGACCCATTTTAGTGAATTTAATGTTCCGAAGAATATAGCTATGTATACATCCTTTAAACCAATACTTAGATGGTAAAATGTGGTTATAATCTAAATCATACACAAAACATTATGTTATAATATCACCTGTTGACTAATAATACCTTGGATATTGGCAAATATTAAAGTATTTGGCTTAGTTTTTATCTTTAAAATTTCGGGTTTTAACAAATATACACATTGCATAAATACATTGCTACTTAACTCATACCAAAACACACCAAACCCACAACTTCTGCGTATACATCAGTAACATCGGTGTTTTCTGTGTTATTTGATGTCATTTCACGTGTTTATATTAGGGTAATCTATAACAGTTCTATCTTATGAAAACAAACTAAGCAACATATGTTTCTACAAAATACTAGCTGTAGATATATATTTCGATAACGGAATTGTAACTGATTGATGGATAAGAAAATGAAACTGGATAATATACATGAAGACTTGTGGGTACAACTTTTATAAAACAAAAATCTTACTAAAATCCTTAAAAAAAAAAAACACTCACAAAAAAAACCCCAACTAAATGATTTCCATCGGGCGTTGATGGGGTATGCTTTCAATCCTTGCTCGCTCAAAAGTGTGTCCATCCTGTATGAACGTTGAAGTTGAAGGTTACTTGAATAAGTTATAAGCGTTGTTTGCAATATATTAGGTTCCGTAGATGTTGTGTGTGTGTGTGGGGGGGGGGGTATCTACGACGAATATATTAGCAAACCCGAATAAATCATATTAAGGCCCATGTTGAAAGAACCCTATAGATGAGGTTAATTTCTGCACTACTTAACCTAGACATATAAGGTAACTCACAGAGTTTATATTTTAACATTGAAAAAGGCGAAGCGGAAAGTGGCTGAAATAGAACTGCATTGTTCAGAGTAAGACCTTGAATTATATGATGCCAAAAGCGCTGAGAGACTCGTCGCCTCTCTTATCTATAGTGTACATTTGGTTTGCTGTGTGTGTTAGTAAACTGGGTCGTTAACGTATCATAACAAGTTGAGAATGAACGCGTCGATTTATACCCTGGGATTTCACATTGAACATGTCAACTCAACCCTTTTTATTCTATACCATGTCAAAACTAGTTCGGTGGGTATACGTTGTAAATCTTATTTTGGCAATTTGATTGGAAACAATCCACCTTTGTAGACAGTTGTTATTGACCCCAGTGTCATTTCGCTTCCTAAAAAGTGACTGGGAAAAGCTAGTGATACTTTTAATTATTACGTATCCACGTCCAGAGAATCATCAATCTCATTGAAATACGGATCCTAACAGAGTTTAGTCTTAAGTCATTCTGTCAAAGTTCACTGATGTGACCCCGGCGACATCTCCCACGCAAAACGTTCAAATCTATGTGGATTAAAGATGTCATCGAAATTATAAAAAAAAAAGAAAACGCAATTAAAAGCTACACTGTAATCGTATGGTTTTCGCTTTAGTCTATAAAACGGGTCGAAATACTTAGCTTAATCAGAACTGAATTAATTGAAAACACCGTCGGGTATTGCACAAGTATTTAATTAATTCAGAAATCAGGATTAGGCGTATTCAATAGTATAAAGTACAATTGTACTCGTTAATTCTATAAGTAACCAAACCCTCTCAATGCCTTTATATCGCCATCATGTTTACGTGAACCCTTGTCTCAATTCAATTAGTGGCCATTTTGAATCGTATAGCTGTCAGACGACGGGAAATGGCGGATAATGAATGGTTGTCAACATGACGAGAATCTCGTGACTTGACGCGAGATGAACTTTGACAACTAGTCGCAACCTACAATACTTGACAGTTGGGTCCGTTCGATTTCCCTATCCTCGATCAATTATTCTTACATGCTAATAAGCAGGTTGCAGATATCGAAGGAGCTGCCGCAGTAGGATTGTTTTTTTTTCATCTTCTTAAGATTTTAAATTCATACCTCATTCCCTGGCAGCTAGGTTATATAGAATTCTTGAATTAGTGAAATGTCGATATTTCATTTTAACGGGACGAAGTAGAATTTTAAAACTATTTAGGTAGAAATATGTGAATAGGTGATGTCTTTTCCTAGTGCGAAATACTTACCTATTATGGCATGTCAGTCTGTACCGGATTACGGCATGTCAGTCAGAAAAGGGCCAGAAACCTAGATTCGAGCTGAAGGTTGTTGCTTGGTTTTGTTGGGGGATGTTTATAGAAATACAATTTAAATTCAGAACCTGAAAAATATAATCGCTTATGTAATGTAATAATGCATTTATAGCGTGCTTATTTTGTATAACACTAACACATTTAGGTAATAATGACACGCGATACGAACATTAACACACGAAAATGGGATGCACGATTAAAAATCGCACCCCCAAGTCGGTTCATACATCACCGCCATTAAAAGTAATAACAAGCTTGTACAGCGAACTAACTCGACGGTAATGGTGTTTGTAAACACGGCTGGACTGCCACCATGATGAAAATTATATTTCTTCGTTGAAAACCATATACGTAGCCCTGATGAGTTTTACTCATTGTGTTAGTTCTTTTCAGAACTGTCTTTGGGCGAACTTTCGCTGACAGTTCTTATCCGGCCTTCTATAACTGCAGTATGAAAATACGGTAAAATACCACTATTCCTCACCCCTGTTCTCAGACTTTTTTAGAACCCTTACCGTCTATTTGTCACCACAATTCTTTAGTTTACACCAAAAGGAATCCTTTCTCACTATATTTGACACAAATTTATAATAATTCAACTCCATTTTCAAGTAGAATTTAGCGATGAAAAGTCCGGGTCGTAATGTCTCTTCAGTTTAAACGTATTTGTGTATGTTTATCATCGCAGAATTCTACTTGTAAATAGTGTTGAAACTTTATAAATGTGTGTCAGCTGTGGCAAGAAATGATTCTTTTGGCGAATAAAGTAGAATCAAGGTGAAAAATAGTAGGTAAGGAATCCAAAATAGCCTCAAAAAAGAGGTGGGGAAGGACGGTATTTTCATACTGCGGTTATATTAGGCTGGATAGGAACTGTCGTTGTGTTTGACTTGGTTTATTTATATCGTTATAGTGGACAAATCTAAGGGCGTGTAAGTTTGGTCGTAGTAGTGTATGCGTCTGGCCACAGATCACTAATTATTTCCCCATTGACTTCAATGTTAATTCTCGTCTCTTAGACCGGCTGTAGCTTTTTCCCAAATATTCGTTGGGTAGAACGCTTTCTGCCACAGATGGAGCAACATGTGGCAAACTCTGGCCCAAAAGCATGTATGAGGTTCCCCTTGAAAAACTTGAGATACACAGGCTGGAAGAAGAGACAACTAAACAAGCAATTTTTGGCCCTCCCTTTCACTGTAACCAACCTCACAACCCTTGTATCCTTCCGTCTCAAAATCATGAATATTCACCAAAACCTGGTAGAAAATGTATTTGTAAAACCTTTTCTTCAATTCTACACTAAAAAGTCAACAAAAATCGCCATGCAAAAGGGGGGGGGGGAAAGGGAGAAAAGGACTAAAAATAACTTTCGCCCTACATTCATAGGTGACGGCCCATGAATATTTAGTGATCTGTGTCCATCTATTTTCTTTTCAAGTACGGGTTGTGCATGATGGGATTTACACTTTGAGATGTATCTGCCAAGTCATCGATGAGATATAAACGTTTACATTATTTCATCTACATGTATATTGTGATAATCTCCCTTTAAGAAACCGAGACGCCTTGAAATTGCTTGAAAGGTGAAGTAACGCAGTAAAATAGCATTTCTATGAATATAAGATTGCAGTTGTGGGTTACATGCACGTACACATATGCAAAGAATGGAACAAAATACCCAATTCATTTTCTAAGGCACTAGAGTTTTGTCAAAACAATTAAGCACCGATGTGGTTTGTGCAGAATATCATGAATAGACAGTATTTAATCATTGTTTGATTTTAAACGTTCTTGTTGAAACGATGCCTCATTGTGTATTGCACGTGTTATCATTTGCTACCGTGTAAACACGTATATTCATGCCATTATTCATGTAACACGTAACCCAAACATTCCAATAAATAGACAAATTAAACTGAAAAATAAATTAATTTAAGAACTAGTTGCAGCAATCAATGTTCATGGTGAAAGTTGGAAACAAGCACGGTGATGGGTCTGTGCGAAACACAGCTTAAAAATCACCACACTATTGCCTATTTTCTGCTTGTTTTGTTACCCGAACAATCCAACAGTGAGAGTGGTGTCCCCGTCGAAATCTCAAAATAAACATGACATATATCAATTAATTGCACATTTATTTTTTCAAAAATATCAACTAAGTTCCATCACTCTGTATCAGATGGGAGTTATCTTGTCCCAAAGCATCGACCAATGAAATTGCTTAGCTCTGCGTTAATCATTGAACTCATTCAAGATATTCACCTGATGAACACCTACATCAAGTTTAACCATTCAATCTCAATTAAAAGCAGGGATTTTTATGTACCAAAGTCTTCACCAATTAAAATGCTTATCGCTCCACAGTCAACGTAATGATGTAATGAATCTATATACAATTAAGAGTTTCACCACTCACGCTTATCTTGCCCAAGGCATCAACCAGTCAGATTGCTTATCTCCCCTTATGTAAGCAGGCAATGTTCATCACCGAGCACCGTTAAGGCATTCATCTAATGAACACCTACACCACACTGGGACATTCTACCTCAATTGGAAGGAGAGTTGTTGTGTTCCAAAGTCTCGACCAATCAAACTACTTATCGCTCTGCTTACTCTGACTAGACAATGCCCATTATCTAACTTGGTCGACCAAGGTATTGATGTATGGAAACTATACACCAAGATTCATCACTCTCACTTAATTGGAAACAAAGTAGTCGTATCAACCAATCAAATTGCTTTTCGCCGCAGAAAAGCAGAAAATGACCCTCTTCCAACTCCATTAAGGCATTGTCCTAATAAACCCCTATACCAAATTTGAACATTGTAGCCCAATTAGAAGGGGACTTATTTTGTACCAAAACTTGTGAGGGGAAGACAGTAGGACGGACAGGCAGACATACCCATTTAAATCGTCCCCTGTTTAAAGCTTGCCGTGTTACAACTATGGCAGTCCGTATATTATACTTATTAGACACAAAAATCATAGCGTTTGAATTCTATCTCTCAAAGCTTTGTTTACAAAGTCAGCTAGACTTCAGTAATGACTCTAAATCCCCATCTAATGCGGGTAGATTATTTAAGCCCTCGTACGTCAGATTAGCACGCACGTAGCTGTTAAATAATTAAATAAACCATATCTCTATTTAAACTGATAAAACACGTCACGTAACTCTAGATCTGTAACTAAAAGGGGTCAATTTTCTGCTAAAATTATTATATGAAAGATATGTAATCGTCATTAAAAAACAAAATTAAAGACGATTTAGTTGTTTTTAAAGCAGTGATATTCTATTTACCAAAGACAAATGATATGATATTTATTAAACACAGCTGATATGATACTAAACACAACTGATTAATTTGCTAAGCACCTAAACACAAATGATATAATAGCTACAAATCACGGATAATATTAGATTTAATTACCATTTAATTAGCACAAATGATATGATATTTAATAAGCATGGTATTCTAAATGATATGATATTTACCATCCAACCTTATCTACTAAACACAAATCGTGTAATGTATATCACCCAACCTCATTTACAGAACACAAATGATATAATATTTACTAAGCACAAATGATATGATATTTACCGTCCAAACTTATTTACTAAACACAAATTATGATATTTACTTAACACAAATGATATTCTAAATTATATGGTATTTACGACCCAGTCTTATGTATTTATTAAACACAAACGATACGATTTAAAAACCCAACCAAACACAAATGATATGATAGTTACAACCCAACCGTAAATCTTGTGTTTCACTCGTGTATTCCACTGTACGATATTGGTAGCTCATAATTAATATCTTGGTTGAGCAAGGTATGCCTACTTTTTCTATTAACAGACCACGTGATATTGCATCCCTGTACTCTGGAAGTTCACATAGGTAAAAATTTCCATTGTAATTTTAGAAACGTGTGGTATTTTTACTTTAAAATATCTGACGGAATACCTGCTTACTCTTTCTAGAACATCTAAATGATCCAAACTAAGAAATGTCCATTGCACTTTTGCGACTACAGGGTTTCATTTTAATGTACACGGTCATACCTTATGTGCCATGTTATGCGTGTTTATTCTTTCTAGTACCTATGATAACACTTTTTAATCTGCTTACATTTTTCATTGTATTTCTGTATACAGAAACACCGTGTTGTACACTAAATTCAAAGAGGTTTTGGAATTCTTTCTGTACTGCACCGTGTGATCATCACCTTACCCAATATACACTAGTTAGTATCTATAACCGCTAACTCAATGCTCTGCTGTTTTTAGAAACAAGTGATTCTAACAGATGTCGAATAGTCTATAAAAAAGGAAAAGAGAAATCGCAGAAAAAAATCTCATTACACTTAAGAATTTACATTTGGTGTTTTAATAGATAATACGGCATTATGACACGCTATCCTTTTTACTGTTCCTTTTTGATGAGTTGATTTGTGCCAATGACGTGACATTCGTAGATTACCTACCACACATAATCTAATGCATGATTAAATGAAATATAAATATTTGTTCTGTTTGACTGAATATCTACTATACGGGTATAGTGATGATTTCATGACATGAAATGTGATGGGGTTTTAACGTTCTGATCTGCTCCAACTGGACTAATGAATACGGACTTAAGCCACACAGGGCGCAGTGGGGAATTTGCCTAGACAGCGGTACTACGGTCTACTCTTATTTCGAATTCGAAGAACCACAACAGTCATTTTACTTGAACAACAGTGTGTACACGGGACCTCGGTTTTTCGCCCCACCCGAACGACTAGACACTGACCCTGCCAGACCCTTCGTTCTACACCTCCGGCAATGGGAATACGCGATAACTTGATGAACACTATAGCGTTACTGTGCAACTCACCGCTTCTTTAGTCATTCACTGAATTAGATCAACCATAATCAACAGTCATCAGCATAATTAGATTTTGCATTTTTTGATACGGAGATTTCGATATTGATAATATTGGTAATATCACTTTCAATGTACGAGTAATGCAATTTTAATTTTAATGTATTAATTTTGTTCTGTATGACTGGGGGTTCCGACTATAGGTCGATAACATCTCGAACTCCTTCAACCTTTAAAACAATCTTCGCTCTTGTTTTTCAACGCATTTTCTTATTTCATTATATTCATGGCTCAATGAGAATGAATGGGGAAGATTATTCTGATTGTTCTAGCAGTTTCAAATTATATATTTTTATCAAATTTTGCCGCTACACTTCCATTAATGTTTAGATCTAGGAGAAAACAGACCTTGAAAACAAATAAATATTTAAAACATATCTCTGAAATTACACGAAATTGATTTTCTAAAATATTCTAGCATCTTTATTAAATTATATTTTTATTTTGTAAAATGTTGCTTATCTGTTTATCACGTCTGCAATTTATCTGTCAATCATATATAATACAAGCCTGCATATAAGACACATTGTCATTAGGTTCAGTACAGATTTTTTTTATTTTCTGTGTTTCCGTGATACTATTCCAAAACATCAGGAACAACATGTAGTTCAGTAGTGTCAGTTATTTTGTGAGCTAGAATTGAATTCGTTATTTCTATAATAGGCCTGTTGTAATGGCTCCTTAATGTCAATTAGAACACCATATAACACCGTGATAGAACTATGTCTCATTTGGGAATTTTACGCATTTTAATTCCGGATGACCAGATAAAAACTATTAAGGCGTTCAAAAGTAAACGCTTGAACTTTTAGAAAACGGGAAAGCTAGAATTGAGACGCATTCTTTGGGTTGCATACTTGCTGTTTTGAAGTATTACACAATTTAATATTGTTTAGATGTCTATTAGCATACAGCACAAAATGCAATTAGAACTAATCAGCAACGTGAACGCATCGTTTAGCAGTGTTAATCAGTTAGGTGTATAATGCAAGAAAGAGGCGCTCTTTCGTGATCTTTCTGAATTGACTCAAAAATAAACAGTAATTGGCTACCTCAATTCTTTTATGTATTAATATGGGCACTGTTGTCGGAAAACTCACTAAAATGCTGCATTTTAAAAACTCTTAACAAAATAACCTAAAATAATCGATATCACTTCGTGATAAACTATTTCTTGGTTTGATTTTAAAATTTACCATTTGGAGACCCAGAAGAAGCGAGACTATGGTCTTCAGTCATACTCGAGGTTTATACTCCCTTTTGATCTTCACTAGCCCAGTGAGAGCAGAACAGTAGGACCTTAAACCGCATATCATTTCATTTCCCTTTTAACTAAAGAATGCGACTGACTTCTACTCAACTCTGCAAAATACTACAATAACATTGCTGATTGATGTTAAATGCCCTTTGTGCTGTATAATGCCACTAAATACTGCATAAAGCTAGATAAGACTCTTAATTCATGTTTAATGAAGCATAGTAACCCCCCGTCCATTTACAAATCACGTTGAAAAAATCCCCTGCTCTTTAATTACATTTCCTCGTGTCAGAATGATGTTTCAGAACACAAAAACATGAGATTAATGACTGGAACTAGAACATGTAGAAACATTAAATGTTATGATAACATAGCATAGAACATATGGCCTGGCTTTAGTACCAAATAATTTGATTATTTTAACTTCGTTAGACGTCAATTATTGACTCTAACGTGAAGAGTGTGTTTAGGTAAACCGGTAAGTTAAATTGATTGACTGCCACAAATTGGGGTTTATTAGCTGGTCAATAATGGTTTACATCGGTCATTTTGGGACTAAAATATGATTGTGTTAGTAACGTGACGGATATATGTCTACATTAAATTTTTTTTTAAAAAATAAGATTTTTTGTGTGTTCCCAGTCGACAGATTGAGCCAAATCAAAACTAGAAGAAGTCTGCAAATCAGTCTCCACTTAATATTTCCAAACAATAGCCCTCGTTTCATCACTAATACACATACGACTTAAAATTAACAAAATCACTTTATTTTGATCTAAATCAAAAAGGTTTAGCGTCAATACTAATGATCCCGTCAGACCAGGGTGGTGGTTATACTGCTACGGCGACGGAAATGGTCTCGTGTAACATTTGCTCGCGCAGTGTCCACGAGACAGCGCAGTATGACCACCACCCTGGTCTGACGGGATCATTAGGTACGGTCTGATGGGGGCATTATGTTATAAACGATAAACACAATTTATATATTTCAACGACTATCATTTATAATATGACACCACATCAAAAAGGAAGGAATGAAAAAATATTTGGAGATTAGCAATTGGTAATGTTTACTTAATCTTCGTTCCCAGGCGCTTTGTATTGGCTGTAGGAAGAAACCACGGAACACGGAAACAACCCAATCCGTCACTTCAAATCAAGTGTTCATATTGAAGAAGGGACGTATCCTTATTATCCTTTAATTCTTACTGATAAATTTACCATGCTAGAATATTTGTTACCAACGATCGGTCCAAAGGATTCAAGCTCAAAAGATCTATAAATACAAGGTAAAAGTATGGGGATTTTGACATGGGGGTGGTGTATAATCTATGACCCTGTAGCATCGGGTGTTATAAAAATAGTAAGATGTTCTATGCCCACGACGCCGGCCACTTAAATAACCACATGAATGATTGAAAAACCAGATCAAGCGACGTAGATCCCAATAATTCTACAACACGCGAGCAAAGTTCTACTTAATAGAAATCCCCCCCCCCTTTCCAAAAATCAGAATGAAAAATATTTTAAGCAAAAAAAACGCTACCACTTACATACTCAAAACCCCATCTATTCTGTGTATTTTGATTGAATATGTGACAGACAAACACCATGTATCAGAACTCAACACAAAAACTAAAATTCACGCAATCCATATTTTGATCCTGTTTCTTTCATTTCATAATTTCCCGAGGGACGGGAGGATTTTTTTTCTCTGTCTTGAATTACAAACCAGTAAATTAAAGTTGTTGCTGATACGCCGACTTATTCACATCATAATTCATTCCCAACAAAACGCCTCCACTTCAGTTAGTTACTGCCAACAAACCTGAGAGAGATTAAAGATATTCTATTGTGCACTTCCAAAGATGAAAGGGAACGAATTTTAAATCTCGTATTTGCCCTCGTTCGTTCATAAACATACTTAGACTATTTTAAAGGAACGTCATCATTTTTACGTTTTAATCTTTCCGTAGCGGCATGCAAAACAGTTATGTAAAAGTACACTATAATATTGAGAACTGAAAAAACATAGTAATACTAAATTTTAATTAAGAAACAAAATACATCGCCAGATGATCTTAATAAAATTTACACATTTGGTAATTCCTTAAAACTTAATGGAGTTTTGTCACGATAGCTATTTGCCGTAAATACCGTGATTAAAGAAAATGAAATTTAGTTCAGCTTCACAGAATGAGCAAAGAACTCAGGACTTTTTAATTCAGATATAAACTATAAAGATATTATGACCACCCAATCGCTCACGACATAGGTCAATCATAAACGTCCACACTGGATAAATACCTCAAAACAAACATGCCCCACGGCCCCTGCCGACCCCCCCCCCCGAGTTTGTGTCTGTAAAACCTCCCACAATGCCCAAAACCATTTGTCTGTGTGGTGTTTTTGAGGAGAGACGGCAATTGATTTGGTCATTTGTATCCATTTTGACAACCGTTCTGGTTCCGGTTTATGGCTTAGAATAAAAGTTGTAATTTGGCCAGGACCCAAGCCCCCATTCAACTTCAGTTACAGATACAAAAATTAAACATTTAGTTTTGAAAATGGTTTATAATGACTATTTGAAAGCATGCAAATGAAGGTTCATTCATTCAAGAACACCTGATACTACCTCCCAAGTTAAGTTTTTTCCAATGCATAATTGTTATCTCCATCCCCCATTCCTTAAACAGAGCGTTAGAAGTAAAAGTTTAAATGCGTAACATTTATATATCTTTGAAACGAAATGGACGTATAAAATGTACACACAAAGCTAGTGAAGGATAACCATAAAACCCATAGAATATTGCTAGAAACAAGAATAGCGGTTTGTTACACGTATAGGTTCGGGTATCGATATCACTGACCACGTAGACCTGACTATAACCCTCTTGTATCTTCGTTCCATTCAAATATTGACTTTGGTTAATTCCACAGAAAACAAGGATTGGAATCTCATGTACTGAATCATTACCAGGAATAACTTCACGATTTGGTCAATATAAAGTTAACTCTTGATATGTCCGCAGATGAAGAATTACGTAGACCTTGGTATAGGCCGTAATAAACATTCATTGCAGAAAAGACTGCCATGAGGTAAATGGTGGTTTATGTACTGTTAACACATTTAATTTGAACGACAAAAGCAACGCACATCACCTTCGGCTTGCCTTTCGGTGCCCGTTCATAATTCTTGTTAATGCTTTGTAGGTCAGAATATTCAAGATTTATTTTCAAACTTTTTATTTTCGGAGGATGACCCTTATTATCACTCCCAGTTTGCCGTTCCTTTAACAAATTTTCAATACTCAAAATAAATCTCTACACGCAAATTAGAAAGCATTGATATGTATATCTCAGTGACGACTTAGACAATTCCTTTCACATTTTACATACAATTCATTTGGCATCAAATCGAAATAAAGTTTCTTTTACTGACCAGCGAAGGCTCCCAACGCGCTAGTGGCGTTTTAATACTCGCCTTAATATTGAAACACCCTTGATACAAGTCGGTTATCATTTTAGCCGCCACTTAAGGGTTAATAAACCATATAAACATAATCATTTACTTCGTTAACGACCCATTAAAACTCAATTCAGTAAAGAAATACTCAGACAAAGTTAATGTTGCGAGAAAAATGAATCAAAGTAAAAACTTATAAAATGTCTTAAAAAGCGGCAGAATGCCTACACGATAGACGTCGACCTAACCCTGCTTCAAGGACAAATCAAGCGAATGTCCTGCTCCCTCTATAAGCAAAACCTCATAGTTACATATTCAGGTGTTGTTTTTGGCGGTTCTGCAACACCAGTTGTCCTGTTTCGCATCTTTGGAGCTGTAGTGTAATGGGAAAGGGGTTTATAGGAATCGATTCAGGTCCCCGTAAACGTACGGTACCTTAGTCTGAGATTTGCGCTTGTTAGGGGGATCACGGTGGCTCGCTAGCCTGGAGGTCGTGTGTTCGAATTCGATCCCTGCATTTGCCGAGAAAGTTCATCCAGATTTTCCCTGGCTCTGGTTTCCCCTTGTCAGCGATGCAGGGCGGAGGGCCTGGCAAGGACAGCTGTCTAGTCCGCCGCATGGGACGGGCTATTGGACAGTCGACAATGTTCATGCGCACAACCTCTAGATTTCAAATGCCAATTAAAAAATAGACAAATTCTAGAATACTGGAAACGATTACTGTCCACGTAGACAACTTTTAAAAAGGGCAAAAACACATAATGTGTGCGGAGACGTGTAGACAATGTAAATCCAGGGTGTATTAAGAATCCCAAAATAAAATAATTTTACTCATTTAAGAATTAATGAATACCAAAAGAATTAGAATGACACACTTTACCGCCAGACAAGCCAACAAAGACCTGAATATAAATCAAATTCTCTTCAATGACCACATTACTGTTGAAAATGAAGAATCACGCTCCACAGTGGTAGCATTGTAGAAAGGAAAATGTTTCTGTTTTACGCTTAAGCATTATTACATTTACAGCTAACTTGATGTACAAAATATATTAAACACAATGTCATCTGTGCCGTGTTCGAATCCAATATTAAAGCTTGTCAAGTTCCCTTGAGACGATATATCCGGAAGTCCCCCAGAAAAAATTAATAATAATATTTACACCCGGGCAAACAATATTATACCCGGGCAAACAATTACAATATTAAATCTGGATAAACAAAATGACCCCGAAACAAACAATGTTAGACCCAGGCAAACAATTTTACCCCCGGGCACACAATGTTACACCGAGTGAAACAATTACAATTACAATATTGCAACAGGTCAACGCAAATACACCCGAACAAACAATATTACACCCGGGCTAACAATATTACACCCGGGCTAACAATATTACACCCGGGGAAACTATATTACACCCTGGCTAACAATATTACACGTAGGTAAACAATATTACACCCAGGAAATCAATATTACACCCAGGCAAACAATATTACACCCAGGCAGACAATATCACACCCGAGCTAACAATATTACACCAGGGCTAACAATATTACCCGTAGGTAAACAATATTACACCCAGGAAATCAATATTACACCCAGGCAAACAATATTAAACCCGGACAAACTACATTAAACCCTTACAAACAATATAATATAAACGTAAATCAGGAAGATTTTACCAGTAAGAATTACCCTCAGAAAGCCCTCCACCCCACCCACACACCCCTGAATTCCCCTTGACACAAAAGTAGCCATATTAACTAGGAATAATAACAATTCAAAAACGATTTCGATGAAAAATTAAACCCAATTCATTTTTGGTATAACATGACATTATAAAAATGCATTACATTTATGTCTATTTGCCATACAAGTCAAAATAAATTTTTTAAAAAAATCTCATGACATTAACCGGAACCCGCTCAGACAATTTAAATCCAGGGTTTTATTGAAATAAAGAGAAAATCACTATTCAAGCACTCAAACAACACATGAAGCAAATGACACACTTCTCTATTTAACAAAATAACACGGTGAAAATCTCACACAAATAAATTAAATACTTTCTGAGACTTCCCTTCATATAACCACTTAAGAAGATATTCATAAGCAAACTTCAAGACGCAATATCCTACTGCGACAAAATAATTATTTTTCCAACGTTTACAGAAAACATCACAGGAATGAATTAAACCTATGGCCCTGATATCGCCTTTAAGAAAAAAAAAATTAAATCGAAGCCGAAGATATCCATCCATCCATCATGAGCAATTTATTTTAATGTGTATATTGACGCCATCATGGCAGTAAGAAAGAATACATCACTTAAAACACTCCTTAATTGCCCCAACAAAAATTGAACGAACGGAGTCGCATTGAATACTGATTCAATATTTTTGTAGCTTAAAAAAGAGATTTAGAAGAATAATTTAGTATGGAAGACGATACAAGTGGTTATTGTGATCATATATCATATTAATAAGACAGGGGTTCAATTCTGATATCTTCTCCAGTCAGAGCATCTCCGCCCGAGTGATTAGAGATTTATGTTTACACCCACTCTATAATGGACATCTCAATAAGGAGAAAGCATATCCTGTCTCATGCCCGGTATTAGTTTGATATCAAAAGACGAAGAGGATTACCCCAACATTGAATAACAATTTTATTGAGTGTCGTTAAGTTCCGAGTCGAAAAGGTGTGTTTAGAGTAAATATGAATGTTCTGTTAAAGCCCCAATAACACTCTTGTTGTTACTGAAAAATATGCCCCAATCTTCATTCTGGTTAACAAATCGTATTATTTTAGAATATTCCAATTAAATGATGATATAAATTTCATCTTAACACACCTATTTTGAAAAATTGGAAAAATTCAACCCATTGATTTGAAAAGTCTAACGTAAACCTTTTCAAGTGTGACTTGGATTTTTAAATTTTTTCGAACCCTCTGGACAAGTAAAATAGGTTGTAATGGATAATTTACACAACAGGTAGGACACTTAAACATCTAGTACTTAGAATAAGGGTATTATTTATTTTCTGGAGCTGCCAAGCCAGCAAGAATGTTATTGTCCCTTTAATGTAAAAAGTAAAAGTAACATTTGGGAGCATCGAGTAACACTAAGAATTTGCACTATAGAGTATCAGTAACAGATTGGGGCGTAGAGAAACAGTAACAACTGGGAGAACATGCTAACAATAAAAAAGAATTTAAAGTAACGACTGTGAGCATAGAGTAACAGTTACAGGGACATAGAGTAACAATAACAGTTGGGAGCATAGAGTAACAGTAACAGTATCAATATTATTCTATCCATATTCTATCACTGAAAGTAATATTGTCCCAAAATAAACAGTATCAGGGTATAAAAAATCAGGCATGCTTAGATGTACTGGTATAAAACAGAAATAACTAATTATGTTTCAGTTTTCAGAGAAAACAATGACACCCCCAAGTGATCGAAATATAGGAAGGCGAACTAATAGACCGAATAACATCTCCATTGGCTATTGCAAAGGTGCTATCTTTCGGCGATATAACTTTACTCTGGAATTGGACGTTAATGAAAGCTATTTTATACATACACCCACATAGATGGTGTAGTTGAAGAAAACAGTTTGTATTGTCATTATCTTCTAAATTCTTGTTGGTATTTTGAGAGTTATTCTCTAGTTACGGTTTCCCATTCCCAGTAATCAGTTTCGTATTATATCTCCTGGAATTCTACAACATAGAATTATCTTGACAATTAACCCCACTCGGTAAAATACATCTGCTATATAAGAAATCTCAATGTACGGTACGTTTTCCTAAAGACATATTTCCCAACCGGTTTCACACAGTAATGTATTTCATAAATGATTTTGTAAATGATGTTATCCAACTGTTTTCATATTTTGTGGTGTTTTCACAAAACCATGTTTTCGAACTGTTTTCATACGTAAGGGCATTTATCGGTTTTCACAAAGTTGTGGTGTTCAACTGTTTTCACAATGTATGATATCGATATATTTTACAAAATATGCTATCCACCATTTCTCAATCATTTTATCTTATTGGTTTCATAAAAATCACACTCAATACGACCATGTTATCCCACTATTCGTGTTACTTCGTCATTTTATAAAGTTTTGTGTTTATAAACAAAGTTTTTAAATCCATTACACAGGACTGTTTGTAATAATAAAGATGCAATTTGAAATATTTTTTTAGCTCGTCTAATAGTATGATATCGATTTCCATGTAAAAATTGAGTATGTCGTGATAAAACTATTCTTAAAGGTATTTAAATTAAGGTTTATCTGTTCATATTCTTTTATGTTTATACATAGAGTTTTATCTTACTCAAAGAACAACCCAAAAACTATATCCACAAAATTTAGCTGTGTGTGTTTAGTTGCCATTAATGTAATTCAACAATTCTGATATGTTGATTTTCAAAATACCCCGTCTAGTATACTGGAGAGGAAATTAAATTTGGGTTATTCTGGTATCATTTAAAGGTACATAATTTAAGATGCATTATGTCAGAGATAACTCTGCCTAATACAGAAGGCTCGCATGGTCTCAAATGTTTTTTATAAATTATTAATTAAACATTTATTAACACGACAAGCCAAAATCAAATCTTTAGATACTGGGATTGTTGTGATTTAAAAGAGATTATCAATTAAGGAATTAATTAAAAATGGATAATCTAGACTTTATTCATTTTTGCATGGACCGTTTTTGTAACAATGGTAGCAATTCCAATCGAGACTACCCTATTCTGCAAGCGGTCATACCGTCTCTCATGCAGAATAAAGTATTTTCATTGTTAATTTCAATATACACATTTATTCTCTTTTCATTATCTATGTTTTAACCATTATATTGATAACTTTCCGCTTTTTATCAAAATTTTGAAAAACGCTTCTTTAAAGATTAAATTTTAGTTTTGGTGCATATTCCTAATATATTACGGACAACAGCATAATTTTATTTGGCGCCAAATAAAATTATTTGATTATCCAAAGGTATAATTACTGCGTAGAAGATAAATAAATAAGTTTTGCATCTTTTCGTTAGCATATAGTTGAAGCTCTACCATGTTCCTGAAGCAACGACTGCGAGTTTTATAACATCTGGACGTTGCTAGATCACTTTACAATTCCCGAACTTATAGCCAAGTTATTTGCAGACACGTGAACAGTAGCGTCCAATCAGCGGTTGTGATATAGCGACATCCACGGAAACCTTGATATTGAACGAACTTTGAACTTTGCAACTCGGTTATCACAGGTAGACATTTTAGCTGGTGATTTGGTATTCGCGATGATAGAAGAATCTGATAGGCTCCCAAGAAAGGGGGATATATGCAGGTTATTACGTGAAGGCATTGATAAGATGTACGGAACTAAAGTGAGACAAGGCCTTTTCTATTGAAGACGGTGCTCTGCTAACTTTAATGGCGTATGACGTAAAACCTTTAATATGTTTACTTTCAACAAATTTGTCTATCACTCGAAATATATATATTTGCAGATTGCTGTAGTGTACCTATGTATAGAATGCATATTTCTCGACGACTACTAAACAAATTTAAATGTCAAAATTCAGTAGACACTAAAAATAAGGAGAGGAAGCCAAAACTATTTTTTAAAAAAGTAATTGTGTAGCTTTAATAAGAATATTATATCAGTTGCAAGAAAGATTCTCTATAATATTATAAAATATTTCCAGTCATGTCGACATCCCACACGATCAATTTACACCGAATGTATAATTTGGAAATGGCGGGATAAAGAAGATATTAAAGAAAGTCATGATAACAAACCAGAGAAGAGTCATAATACATGAATGTTGTCTTTAGGTGCGAGCCTGTTTAAAGCGATATCTCCTGACAAGTCAAAATAGAAATAGAATGTATGGTTAGCAACATTCCATGGGCCTATCGTTCTAACGTCGTCAATTCGGATGTAAAAGACAAGGCTATACGCAGTTCAATTTCTGAACTTCATGCTATACATTATAAAATATATAGCAATCCTAATCAAAGTTATGGTCATCGAAATGAAATGTGGCTTAAAGTAGCTAAGACTCTACTCAATATCATCGAAAGTATTCGACGCTGAAAACAAATTATTTGTCAATTTAAATCAACATTGATTGTGTGGTCTTACCATGAAAAGGTGGGCTTCTGATATCCAATAGTTAAGACGAAATAATTTTTTTACCGTTGGTACACGAATCGTGTACCATACGATTCGTGTACCATACGACGTTTCAGACTCATTTTTAGCTAGCGACCCAAAGAACATCTCAAACGGTGAACATGCGCAATAAATACTATGTAGACTGCAATAATCAGACTCTATATAAATTGTGATTCAACTGAGACTTCTAGTGTACTTCGTCAAACATACCTGATTTGATATTAGGGTAAAAACGGAAACGATTGAATGTAAATCAGTTTACATGTATATACATTCATATTAAATTATTATATGGGTTGCGACCCATATGTGTCAATTTCTAGGCCCCAAATATGAGCGATTTAGCTCCTTTAACGTCCCACCGTGCTACTCCAACTGGGCTGATGATGATGAAGGGTTATGACAATATGCATTTGTCAGAACGAGAGGGGGGTGGGTTAACGTTCACTCGACACAAACTAGGTCATTCTGGAACTAATATATCTAAAGAACATGTTTCACTTCAATAAATCTAATTAAGGAAAATGTTCTTTGGGCCTTCTGCAGCGTTATTTATGTAGTAGGTTAACTTGCCTGAAAAGTTTAGATATTCATGGACATCTGAAAATGTGAACTGTGCAGTGTAATGTTAGTTTCTCGTATGGTCTGTTATGTCTGTATTTTGTTATGCCATATTCCCGGGAAATATAAGACATGAGATAAATAGCGAATTAAAAATTGGCATGTCTGAATACGATTCCTTCGGTATTGTTAACATTAAATATAGTTTGCATTAACTCATATCAGTTACAGTAAGATACGAATTACTTGAAACATGCTGTGATAAATTCTGTGTTTTCAAAAATAAAATATTAAAACACAATATGTTATAACATAAAATACATCTACATAATAACATTGGTTGAGAGCCAAGGCTGATGAGTGGGTATTTCAACGGGTAGGGGGGGGGGGGTAAGAAAAAGAAAAAAAATTTCAATGACAGAAAGTTTGTATTTTAAAGGGATATTACGATATGTAGCAGCTATGTATATAATACAATGGAGACAGGGTTGCGAACTGCAAATGCTATATATTCTTAATTCCAACATAAGCCTATCCTAACGAACTGATGGGATTTTTTTAGCGAACATTTCTCAAGCCTTGATATACTAAATGTAACTTTAAAAGTAAGGGAGTAAACAATAATACAAGCATTTTTTAGTTCGAAACCATATATCCGGTTAGTCAATAAAGTGATTATTATTATTTTATTGTAGCTTACAGCCTAAAATCCATAGTCATGCTCCTTTAAAAGTGGGGTGGGCTAGATGGCTGAGTGGTAAGCACGTGCGTGTTGTATCATAGAGCGTGTCATTGAGTCAACTGACATGGTTTCGAATCCCCGGTTGTACGTGACAAGGTGTAGGATCGCCTGTCGCCTGGGTTTACTCCGGGTCCTCCGGTTTTCTCCCACTGCCAAAGACCCCTACGCACAAGCGAATCACTGAAATAAAATTAAACCATATTTTAGTCCCTTTAAAAGTGATTCTGTAATACTGGAAGTGACACTACAGGATTGGCGTCATTTTGTAATAGATGCAAAGGGAATGGTGATATTTAAAACAGTATTTACCTCAAAATATGTCTTAGAATTTGATAACATAAAAAAAAATAATGTTTAAAAATATTGTGATAATAATGTATGGTCTGGGACCGATGTATAGCTATCTCACTTTAAAAACAAAATCCCAGTTCATACTGTTACTTTAGTGTGGGGGAGTGAAAATATTTGGTTTGTCGACTGAAGAGTTAGTAATTTAATAATTCAAATCAGAGAAAAGTTACAATATAGAGTTATTTAATTTGCATTAGAAAAGTATAGATAAACAGAAAACAATTTCTTTGAATCATTTAACATTTTTACATACGAAAGTCACATATTAATTTGCATTAATTTGGTGTTTGGTGTTTGGGTTTGTTCCTAATAGCACAAATAATTTAATCATTATCCGAAACGATTTAATAACTTTTATCTGAAACAGAAGTTTAAACACAATGGAATTCAACCCAATCATTTTTATAACCATTAAATAACTTTTCAAATGAAATTTAGAAAGAACTAACATTTTATATTCAAAATTATTAAAAATATGATTGAAAAGTTCCTGTTTCTTGGTTTTTATAATGTTTAGGGATAATATTTATCTAATATGATCAAATAATACAACAAAGATTACAGCGAAGAACAAGATGTTAAAAGGGAAATAATTGTGGTTCATTTTAAATTTTAAAAAAGCAGATAATATTTCTCAATTAACCACCAAAAGTTGAAGTAAAATGTTTTTTCGTTCATGTGACAACTGTTGGCATCACAATAAAGAAACTAAGAAAGAAACTTTTAGTACTTACGAACACCAAGATTAAAGACAAGTTGAACGGGTAGAAATTCCGACTGATTTGAGTTTAGTTGTTGAAGTTTGCTAGTCAATACTGTAGCAAGAGGCTTTGATTGTATCTTAGCTGGCGTTTGTTCGATCGACTGATGCTTCTTGCTGCGACTGCTTGTAAGCCGCGGCTATGATTTTGAACTCCCGCTAATTGTAGTTACAGTCAGACCGTGTTCTCAATGAAGTAATGAAGCGATAACGAGCCGCTCTATAGAGTTACGACAAATAAATACCATAGAAAACAGATGCTATGTATCGAGTCAAATAGATACAGTTGGTTATTATCAAGAAATGGTTTGCATAGCGTAATAAAAAAAAAAAAACTTTATTTCGCACAGTATAACCATAATTCTAAGATCGTTCTATTTTCAGTATACGGGTATGCTTATTCCTTCTAGAACTGCTTTTTATTTACATGAAGAGTTTACATACTTAACACGTTTTCTTTTATTTGACGATCTGGGCTAAAATAAATATCTAATTAAGGTTGGGAGCATCATAAAACTTTTTCTAAGGAACACCAAATGCAACTCCTCATTTATTGGGTCTGTTTATGGCTTTGTTGTATATTTCTCATTATCCCATACTTGGATAATGCCTCAGATGGCGATTTTGACCAGGGTTTCAGAAAGCCAGACCCAAACCATCGCAAAGACCCGCGTCCTTGAATACCATCAACAGTAACCATTCAAGATGGCTGATCGACGATTGACCACTCGACATGGTGATGGCTGATTGACGATAAACCACTCGACTTAAATTCCAGTGGTATGGGCATCCCTGATGAGACGGTGAAACACACTATGACAACGAGTTACGAATGAAAAAAGCTTTATCAAGATGAGTGCCAAAGCTCTTGACGGCGGATTCCTGACGTCCCGTGAAAAAGTGTGCCGCTATGAAGGACACGTAATGAAACCTTTTTGTAAAAATGAAAAAGGAACTAGCCGGTCGAAGAAGATTGCGGAGAAAAATAAATAGCAATCATCGACTTTGTTCGGGTCTTTCACAGATAGGCTTAGAATGTCTCGGCCATCTCTCGTAGCATGTGTTCCTCTCGAAGTCGAAACTTTTGTTTCTTTCTTTTTCATTGTTATTCTAAGTTAAGCATAATAGTCTTCTTCTTAGATCTATTATATACGTAATATTCATGTTATGGATAGATCAGGGATTTGACTGAAAGATTTTTAATCCCGTGTCATAATTTGCAGCAATTCCCTTTGATGAAAAGGATGCTTAAGTCACTACTTAGTAGGATTTGAACTTCGAGTGATGTTCTATGCAACATTTTTAGAGATATCGAGTAGTTTCTTGTTTTAACATTAAGGCCATTAATCATATACATTATATTCTTGTATACGTTAGACCCGGGCGTGTTAAAGAGTATTTATTAACATCAATTACGGTAGATCTTTTCGCACCTAAAACCATATATCAAAACTTCTTTGATAATTTATAAGATTACACCCACCACCTGGCAATGATTCCTGATAATTCCAAAGTACAAAAAGATGAGAAGAATACGCTTCAAAATACTTACATTATATATACAGCTAAATAAACATTTCTAGAAATGTAAATAGCAATGTGTAAAATAGAATAAAATAAAAGAACTAGAAACATATTCTACTTGTTTAATATCGCATTATGTTTCAAAACTAACGGTTTGTAGGTCGTATTAATTTGTTGCAAGCCATCTGTTGGTTGTAATAATATATTGCGAAATAAATCTTTAACGGTGAAATGGGGATAAGATAGTATCGTATATATTTCATTCTTAAAAGTAAGTTGTTTTCTCAACTTCGATATCCGGACATTCCCAAACTGGCGTAAGACAGGGATGGGTGCGGTCGGCTTTTATATCGAATTCCAACTGCCAAGGAATCTTTTACGTACACGGGGTTTCGGTTTTTCGTCCCATCCGAACGACTAGACAGGTGTCCTCAAGACCTCCCTTTCCCAGAACTTCCGAAAAAAATCACCATAAACAAGCTTCCGGTTTGAACGGTTTGATTGAAATATATATCTACGGAAAACATGAGCCTTCAACTTACAAACTCAATACATTTGGATTTGGGACCGAAAGAAACATTAATCAGCACTCCAGACTAGCTTAATCAAACTATATATTTCAAGGGTCACACATATTTGTGATAGAATGTGCATTAAATGTAACTTCTTTGGAACAGATATCTTTCTGAAAAATCACAGATTTATGAATGACTCTTCAAGGGGGATCAAAAGGGTTTCACGTTATTTATCAAAGGTCTTGGTAACGTAGAACTCTATTAAAGTCTGGTGGATACAAAGACTGTAGAGAGGTTAAGGAGATGGCCATCTAACCATTAAAGCTAACCACATTTTCTAACTAGTGCTTATTTAGTTTGAAAGTTAGAACAAATCTCAATCTAATTAAAAATAGCTGTCATTTTCGTTCTGGGTATCAGAATTAACAGTTAAAGTATTATTGAAGTAAAGCACCTTCTGGGTTTGCGAGCAAGGTAAATAATACATTTGGCCATACATGTAATTAGATAGCCATTTTGTGGAATTTTCTGTATCACAAGTTTTGGTTATTATCAAGATATGAAATAGTTTTACACCAAGCTGCATATTAGTGATTCAACAATCATAATACTGTGGTTTGAAAGGGAACACAAATCCCTCAAATGGAATTTATATGATTTAACTGAAATATATATGTAATAATTTCCAACACCGAAAATCTTTCTGAAATTTGATCATTGGGGTAAAATCTCCACCTTCACCGCCTGAAAAATAAAACAATAAACAAATAAACAAATATATATAACAAGAATCAAATCAGCGGTGCGAGAGTGCCTTTAAAAAGTGAAGATTTCATTGATGGTTAGTTGTTAAAGCATGTTATCGATGAAAGTCAATCTAAGTCTGTGATCGATACCCCGTTAAAGTAAGAACACTTTACAGGACTGTTAAAGTTACAGATTCCACGATATACCTTAACATCAGTCTTTCTGATCACCTTGTAGAAATTCTTATCATTAAAATAGTTTTACGAACCTACGCAAATTTATATTATCTCACTGCTCATTCTCGAGATTTATATCTTTTAAATGCTTGAAGGTCCTCCTAATGCTCACGAGATTTGCTGTTGCAATGGGATATACTGATAACATCCCGAATTCATTAATATTTGTGATTTAGTTGAAGTAAGAGGCGATAGTGAAAACGTCTTTATTCCTCTACTTTAATAACGAAAGTACAATCTTAACTTCTCAAACAAAAAACAAAAAAAAAAACCAAAAAAATGAGTGGTATCAGGTGCTCTGTAAATCGAATTGTGCCATATCTGATACACGATAACCGTAATGAACGAAATGCTTTTCTTTGGAACATAAAATGTTATATGAATGCATATAAACTTATCTATATTCTTTTTTTTTCAAAAATATGTTACTGTAATTTATAATCAGTTGTGTTCGGCGAAATAAGAATGGCAGTCGTGTGTGTCTGTTTATTCCAGTCTACATTTATGAGTACGGGTTAACATTTCACTTCCACTTTGCCTCATCAAGGCCCCTAAGACCGTATGGAAAACGACGTAGCGCACTAGCTAATATATCCACATTAAGATAACAGCGTCAATTTTAAATCATAATTTTATTAGCGTTGTCGAAGGTTATGGAAAATAGTTAGAGATTAGGTTATTTAAGATATATTCAAACACGAGAAGTGGCCACGCACTATATTCTAACGTATATAAAGTGCAGGTTTTACAGTATAATATATATGAGTTCTGAGAGCAACGAATAAAGTTTTTTTTTATTTTAACCCACGCCAACAACGAGGCAATAATTCATCAAATTTAATTTAGTTGTATCAATATCTATCTGTTAAAATAAATTGGAACCCCGGTACACTATAAAAAATAGTTGCATTACAAAACTGTAGCAAATGACCTTTATAAACACCTAACTGAACGATGCGGCTTTCGTTTTTGTCAAGTTGAGCTTAGAAAGCTTAATTATGCCTTCCACAGTAGGCTTGGCCCAATGTATAGATGACGTGTGAAGTGATTTATGCGCAGATGGACGAGGTGTTTTGAATGAAATGCCAGGTGATTCTTTTTTATTATTATTATTAAATTCTAGGTGTCTAACAGTTCGACCGAAGAATTTGAAAGCAGATTATGGATTTATGTTTTGATTAGTGAGCCTGTCTATATGCATTTAAAATGTTAAGCACCTATTTACGGCGTTTAAGAAGAATCAAAAAAGAAAAAAAAAATAAGTAAACAGAACAGCTAACTGAATAAAAGTTAGTTTGCTCCTTTCAATTTTATTTCACTCAATAAAACCAAAATAGATTTCACAACGGATAATGCCTATGCAGACCCATACTCCTGCGCAGTGTTTCGTTTGATTAGAACTAATCCACTTCACACTGCTATCTTGAGTGAACATTGTTGTGCTAAATTATTATTGGTCAGTAGTGCCATTGCCAACCAATGACCTACATTGTAACAAACAATATCGGGGTTAACCAGACCTCAAATATGTTACCCCAATGTATCCAGTGACAATCGCGACTTGTTTACGTCATAACCCGCGAAATTTATTATGCTCGATTATCCAGTGCCAACATGTTTTCTTCGTCGGCCAATTTGAAAATTATGTCGAATGCGAGAAGAGAGGAGGGATTTGATTGGACGTTAAAAAGAGACACGCCCCGCCCAATTTCAAGAATATGACTTCTATCCAGCAATGGTAAGAGAGGGATTTCTCGCGCCATTGCTTCAGGAATATGATGCAGACCCAAGTTCTTTCAAAATGCTTCTATGTCGCGGTATTCAATTTTTGGAATCCATGGTTAAATAGTCCTAACACTTTTAGCGTGTAACATGGATTATTAAATCATCGTCCTATAAAGAGATATGATTCTTGATTGATGTAATTCTATCACATTAAGACGAAGAAAAAAAATAAAATGGGAATTTATCTTGACATATGGAGTTCGATTGCTTGGAATGGCAGACGTTTGAACGCGAGCTCGAGAACACTATCTGTGGTCAATAAATCTCTGGTATTAACCAATGTCTGTTCATGATATTTTAAATCTAGATTATAAATGTCGAAAAGTAAATGACATCATCCGTAACCAATTAAATATATCGACCCATAGAGATGATAATATACGGGTATTCTGGTTATAAATTCATAATTAACTGAAACAATATAATTTTCATGTGAGTTTAACTATTGATGAGCTGCACCGTGGTGTTTATCCACCCATTGAAAGGTTAGACAATGATGATCCTAGACAGATAACAACGGGTATCTTTTAACTTTTTAAAGGAATTGGATGAACATTAAATGGCGACACTACACATGTGTAACACATACAGAATTTTTATAAGTTACCCTAAATAAATGTTCGAAGGAAGTTGTTGTAATGGTTATTTGTGGGGGGGGGGCGTATTTGGAGTATTTTGGGTGTTTTATTCTTTTTTATGATTTTAAAATTAATTGGGCGAAGAAACTCCAGCAAGCAATGTTAAGGGCTCATTATATTCACACATTGTCAATTATGATGAAACTGTTTACAACACAGATCAGCCAGATTTCACCAAACGCCATTGAAGAAATATGAGGCAAAATCATTATGTGGAGAAAGGATTCTTTGGACCAAGAACAATTCACACGATGTCTAACAAGTACACAATTGACCAAATATGACGTCATCTAACTCGATGTGCAGTTATGCAGGTATAAAGCATGCCACGTTAAATGCCGAGATTACCTTGATCCCCAGATTTAGGTTCAAAAGTCGTCATGCATGTTCTTGAAGCTTTGCTGTGGCAGTTCATTTCTTGGGCGGTACGAATATTGGTACATGTATATTGTAAAAAAGGGACAGTTTATCACTCCCGTGCCTCTTGCATTCCACGTCCATGAGAACATTTCTTGGCATAAAGTGGAAAAACAAGGTACCTAGGTCCTCTCCCGTACAAGCCAGCACAGCTTTGACGCGATCAGAAACTCGGTGTTGTTGAACAAGACATGTAGATCATCGTCTTCCAAGGAAACTGCTACAACGCGAATTTTGACTAGGAAACCGCACCCAAGGTTGCCAGAAATAAAAGAACGCTTCATGTTTAACAGTTCCTAAAAGAATTGATCAACACTTGAGAGTAGATGGCTAGGGGTAGAAGCAAAGGAGATCCGTTATCTACAAGGTTACCTGGATTACAGAGCAGGAATAGCAGAACAAACTCCAAACGCTCCAAACCGGCCCTTAGGGGTGCGGACCTGGCTGATCAACCGCTTTATGTGTTTCATCGCAGATAATAATCCATGTACTTTGCTACAGGTAAAATATGGATCCGATGTTTCGGATAGCTATCCAGCGTGAACGGGGAGCCACCATCAGGGGCCGATTGGGCCGAAGGGCCGGTCTATTAATCGACTGAAGGGCCGGTCGGACAAAAAATTAAAAAAAATAATTTTGTCCAATTCGTCTAAAAAAAACACTTTTCTGCGGAACATTATATGGAAAGGGGGGTATTGGACAGGGAATGAAGCGATGGTGGTCATGTTGTATGTGGCTGGTGGCTTTAACGGGCCGCCACGCCATCACTGGAGTCTGGAATGGGATGCTATAATAGACTTTCTGGGCCGGGTGTGTTGGGCGTGGGCCAGAATTCGGAATCCTGCAATGGGGATTCTGAATTTCATCCGAAAATTTCATCGGATTCACCCGACACTGTTGCCCGACAATTTACTAATTATTGAGTCACCTGCACCTTGTTTGTGGGGATACGCCAGAATCCAAAATTCAAAAAGCAGCTTTAATGAATTTCACTTTCGTCAATGAAAATATTCCTACTTGTTCGATATTCCTAACTGGGTAATCAAATGGCCAAAAATTTTCTCAACTAGTCCCAATTTGTAACCAGTTAAATTCTCTTGACTCTTGACGATACAATGATAATACACTAATTAATAATATGACGATATAATAATTTTACAGGTTGATGGTTGTAAATTACTTTCACATCGGGATTTTGGCCTAAGTTAATCGATTTATGAAATATATTATAATCAGATATGCCACCAAATCGCATATTTTTTCAAAAATTTCCAGCCCCTACACCCCCCCCCCCCGTGGCCTGGCTACGCTGTCAGTAAAAGGGGCCGCTACGACACGGGAGCCCGGGCCGGTTCCCGGTCCCAATCCGCCCCTGGCCACCATACGAGATCGTCGATTGCGTCTGCTTATTAGAAATATAATTATTCAAGTGTGAACGCAAACGTTGATCTGAACTTTTTTGTTTCTGGTTCTAGTGCGATCACGGCTTTAGCCAAAGACTCGCTGTTTCTTCTCTGTACTGGTTTGGTGACAATGGTACAATAATATACTTGGGCCAATCATGCGGTTTTAAAGAGATGCCCTTCTGAAACATAACATATTTTCACTGCAAATATTATCAAGGGGTAACAATATGAGGAATCTGAGATTGCTTATTTCCAAGTTGTTATCTTAGTATCAATATAAGATGGGTAAAGAGAGTGGAGCGACTTAAAAGGTAGAACCAATCAGGGACGTGATTTCTATTTCTGATGGAGGAACATGCAGGCCAATATAACACGGGTCTATTTAAACAGAAATTTCCAACCTTGCAATTCTATACGAAAAGATTGAGTGAGAGCAAGTGGAACGAACCTCACTTGTCAAACAACTGAAACCTCTATTAGCAGACGAAATATCAATACGTCAAAATACCGAGAATTATTCTGAGCAGAAGTCGCATGACGTAATTGAATAAGATCACTAATCGTTACGTGGAAATTCATTGCCAATTTATTGGATTCTAGCCTTCAAAAGACGAACTTTAAGCGACTACTCGAATACTCTTTAATTTAGGTTTAGTGATCAATAAAGGGAAAATTATAGATGCCGTGTCTCTATATTAGGGGAGTGATATATTTGTGTAAATGAGCACAAGGCATCGATTAAAATGACAATTTAGCTGCCAGTAAAATAACTCTTTATAAAAATCCATGTTTTACGAGGTTTAGACGCAGTAGTTTTATTTGAAATCCTAATTGCTGAACAACATAAAAACTGTGATAATCGTGAAACATTGCTGTAGAGTGTATAAGTCGAATTGTGAAAGAGGCACTATCAATATCGTCGATATATATTGTTTGCTTAGATGTTTGCAATACGAAGTCACAATGTTGAACTTCTTAATTTTAAAAATAACCCCATAATAAGTGATTAATGACAAGGGAGAAAACTCTAGAAGACAAAATGGCGCGTATAAAATAACTTCACGGTAACCAGTTGTGCACGGTTCCAATGGTTTTGTTTCTATATGTAAAATATCTATAGTATCCGTGAGTTGATTCATCATGTTGCTTCACATACCTCGTATTGGCCACGGTTTAAACTTGCTTAATATAAGCCTAACCTTTGATATTTTACATACTGTATTTATGAAATAGATAATTAAACATTGAAAGATGTAATAACTTTTGTGTGAAGGTTGAAAATATTAGATACCCGATTGCGACATGGAAAAATTGAGATAGTCATTTAATATTCATATCATTTTATCTACGTATTACTGTTGTCATATGTCATTTTATAATTTTAAATAGAGGATAGTGCATAGTGAACTACAGAAGTTGATAGTGAACTACAGGTAGTGAATAGTGAGCTACAGGTAGTGAATACTGCAGTAGTGCACTGCAGGTAGTGAATAGTGAACTACAGGTTCCGATTACTTCAAAATTCACACAAACTACTTACCCGATAAAGTCTGACACAACGACTCTACGCCTATTACGGTTAATGCAATGGATAATTCGACAGAGAGACCAGAGCATGAAATACCTGATACCACCTTTCATTTCTTGACTTGACATTGTTAACACGCAACAACCAAGTTATCAACCCTACTGTGACAATTACCATAATATCTTACATCACTTTTTGTAGATTATAATACTTTCACTGGACAGAAAGAGTAAAATATAGATTAATATTCGTTATTTTTTTTATATGAACAGAAATGTCTTTAAATCGGATATTAATCTTCTTTGTTTTGTTTTTTCATGCAGCTTCATTCTTTAGCCTTATTTCAACAAACTCGTCACTAAATACACTGCAGATATTTTCCTTTCTATAGCAAAGCGAACCTGGCAATGTACTGGATTGTTAAAGATTTAACTAGAGATTTAATTTTAGATTAAAGATGGAAGATGTCTTAACGAGTTCTGGAATGATTATAACTCATACCATTACAGTAGTTTAAACGTTCTTAAAGGGGTATAGGTAATTATATTTTTGCTTACAACCAGCAACACGTTTATTACTTGAAATAAATAGATCAATGATATTGGATGTATAGATTACCTTTGTTTTTATTGCTTCCAAATCGTCATCTATTAAATTACACAATTACAATAGCTTTTACATAAATTACATATTTTCTACCGCTACCAATGGAATACGTGTATATGGGAACGATCTGTTTTGCCTTTATGTAAAGCCCCAAACCCTACTTCACAAATTGGAGTGATCGGCCTGTCAATTTGTAGGTAATTGGGAGGTGAAACCCTACTGCATTAACAGATTTATAGAAAATGCATACATGTATATTCTTCGACAAATCTTAACATGATAATGAACTACGAAACAATGCTTTAATATCAAATAATTTTTTCTTAGAAAAAAACAACGATAACATTGCAGACTTGTTTTTATTAAACAGCCGTTCAGATTCTTGTGTTTGTTTTTAACATTAATGGCGATCTATCATGTTGGTCATCACAATCGACTGATCCTCTTGACATCAAATTAACACAAATCTAAACATGTAACCAACCATAATGTAAACCACAGATCACTTTCAAACGAATGGGCATAAAAGTTTAGTTCATTTCATTTTATGGCCAACGAAACAAAATAAATAAATGCTGTTCAAAACTATGAGAATATGTTTTTGTTAATAAACTGTTTTCGTATTTTTCAAGTCACAAATCTGAAGATAGAAAAAAAAGGCAGATAAAATAAAACTGGAATACGTGGGAGTGTCGACGATATATCATCCAGGAACGTTCTTGTTTGAGTTCTAGAACCGTGAATTATTTGTCGTTTTTCTTGGCTTTATTTATTTTTTTTAGGGGGGGGGGGCGTTAAGGATTACATTTCTGTATCTTTGCTTTCACCACATTTCGATTGCCGGTGGTAAGGAGGAGTATGGTCGCATGTCAAACCTCGTGGGGTTTTCTCCGGGTCTTCGGGTTTCCTCCCACTGCTAGTGCTAAAGACCCTAATGCGCAAGCGAATTATTGAAATAAAATTGAACCATGAGTTAATCCCGAATGACCTGGTTTGTATCTCTATCTTTCTTCATTCAACCTCTTTCTCTATACTAACATATATTCTTAATGTTATTAGTCAAATTCAAAATGTGCCAATTTTCAGAGATTGGTCTGTTATTATTCCTGTTAATCGTACCATATGTTAGCAGAATTTATTTTGCCAAAATACACTACTCAATTTTATGTTAACTGTACTTGAAACCACACACCGTTGTGAGTTCGCTCATTAAAGGTGATGGTCCATCTGTGTCTACCTTCTGCTGTCAAAATATAGTGATGACAGCTACATGAATCAATTACGTTACTGCCCAGTTCACGGATGCTACCATTCCAAGTTTTTCTCGACTTTCCGATTATTCCTTAAAATTACCCACTCACAATTGTTGCCCCTCTCCCTTACAGGAATATGGATTTTTTTGGAATAGAAATGAATGAAATGAAATGAAATAGAATAGGGTTTAGCGGATTTACGCCGTACAGTGTTTTATGAAAAAAATTTTACAAGGAGAGCGACGTTACGACCTACTCTCATATCGAATTCAAACTGCCAAGGAATATTTTATGTGCTTGTCAGTGGTTCTTGTCAGCCCCTTCTTCCTGTGCCACTAACAAGGGAAAACCTGATGATCGTTCTCGATCAACACCAGACAAAATGAGTCAACGTCTTACTGACTAATCCCTTTAGAAACAAAACACCTCGTTTCCTTATTATGATGAGCATTAGATTTGGTGGATTTCAACTGTACTCATCGACTGGGCTAATAAGGGCTGGCACACGGCATACAGTGTGCTAAGGGCGTAATTCCAACGGCACTACAACCTACTCTTATTCCGAGACCTCAGTTATTCGTCCCATCGGAACACCGTCTAACACCGGGATCGAACACGAGACCACCCTGTTAGCAAGTCAATGGCTTACTCACTGAGACACTGCGGCTGACCGACATTAAATGGCCCAATGACGTAATTTGCTGGCTGCAAAAGCTAACTTGATACAAATATAATAAGGTCTCTCTCTCTCTCTCTCTCTCTCTCTCTCTCTGAAATGTAATTCCTCGGTTTGGGGGTATTTCGGTCTCAGTTAGATCCAACAGATACCACTTCCCAGACCAACCTACAAAAGAGCTAGTAGTGCGTCTAACCTTTGCCAATGCAATTAATATAATTTCGGTTGCTAATCTGAAAGCTTTAAATTTATTCCATCGAAATAAATACTTTCAGAAATCGCAGGTTCTTGCGGGGGTATCAAAAAGGTGTGCATATTCAGTACAGTGTACAAAATAACACACCATTTTTAATTTATTCACGTAAATGCTAAGGTGGTCCAATTACGTCTGTAAGCTTAATGAAACCTTTTGACCAAGATGATTTTTTACACGAAAAGGCATTGGACTGCGGTTATCCAGGCGTTATACCCGAGAACCGGGTTTGAAGATATTATGGTGCTCTTACAAAATTATTTTCAGAGCAATTATATTAAACTATATTCAACATTCTGAAGGATTGTGAATATCTTATATGTCTTGTGTTAGCACCCGTTCTTGAAGAGACCGCATTTCTTCTATAGACGATATGTATCCAGATTGAAGAATAAATGAACTAGTAATATATTGTTAATCGAATATTCACAACTGGAGAAAAATCGATCTAATGTTAAAGACTTTAGGATTTTTTAGTATGGAATCAGTCGAGATTTTATGCTAATGATAAGGACGGTGGTCTTCACTCTTCTCTTTGATTGTAAATCTTGAAGATTGAAACATACGCATTAAAGAGACATATGTGTGAATGTTAAAATAAATCGTTCCAGGTTGCTAAAAAAATGTAAATAATGGAAAATAATATCGAAAATAACTTGAAACAACTACCAAAATGGATTCATTCTAGTCATTAAGTTCAAGTTGGACAGTCCACGTTGTTGTACTTGTAGCTACACTATTATATCGTCAACCTGTATCTGTGTTATGATGTCTTTCATTCTTTCATGGGCTGTGAGGCATTAAAATATATCCTGTTATATTGTTAAGCCAATATCGGTTAGAAAATTATCTATTAACTGATGAGGAGACGCGGTGACCCAGTGAGTAAGACGCTGACCCGCTACACAACAAGCCAAGTGGTTCGCTACTGAGCTTTTTCAGTGTGGTTCTCTCTTTGAAGTGGTGCACGATGGAGTGTCTGGCAACGACAGTGTGTAGTCGTTCGGATGGGGCGAAACCATGAAGTCCTTGAATACGCATTGGCGTACACGTCCAAGAACCATCGAACGTTCTAAGAACTATCCAGTCAATTTTCTGAAACTGTTTGACATCTTTTAAAAGCAAATGGACATCGTCCAATCGTTCTGGTAAGCGAAGTCCCGCGTGTACACTTTGACACGAACGTAAAAGAACCCTCGAAATAAGAAAAGGCCGTAACGCCGTTGTCTGGGCAGACTTTCCTTAATAGCCCACTGTATGTCGTATATCCGTCTTCATTTTCCAACTTGCAAAAAAGTAGGAAGTTAAATCCTATTCCATTTCATTTTTACTAACTGGCTGTATTTTCTTAAAACAATTACTAAGTTATCAAAAGGATATTTTGTTGGATTTCAGGACAAATAAATGTAAAATAATTTCTGTGAGATGTCTCAATTCTATTTATTAAAATTACAGTTATTCCTGACAAATCGATCAACTAGCTTTAATGAGCGATGAAGTAAAAAGATGGAACGCAACGGTCTAGACAGCAAATTTATTTTACAAAATGCTTTTACGCGTACTCCCAGTGTTTGCCTTTGTATCATTCGGCTATGAATATTTTAATATAAGTCGAGGGGTTTGACGACTTAGAGTTGGAGAAAAGAGATTGGGATTGCTCTTTAATCGATTAAATAGTTGAGTTTATCAATGGTTTGAGATTCTAGTAATTTGTATATTATTGAAGGTTGTGTTGGTCAGATCAAGGTGTTAAATATCATCTACTAGATATAATCACAGTTGTAAATTACTTAACACGATACTGTAAAGTATGAAATGATTCCATGCAAGAAATTAATTCCATTGAAAAGGACTCAAAATCTTATAAATTGCATGCTGTATACTTCGTTTTAGTGAGTAGTTTTGTTGGATTAAACGTCCTACTTATTTTCTATCGTATTGGTATTCATGAAGAGGTTGATAACGACGATGATGATGATGATTAGAGATCAGAAATTTCAGGACGCAAGTATAGGCACTTGATAAATAATTCTTAACGTCACTTGTTTTGCTTCTCCTCCAGATTAACTATTGACCAATTTAAATGACTAAGCAATAGTTGATATATCACCTGAAAATTTAAAAAACAGAAGTTACAACATTAGCCCCATGTCAAACAACTCCATTGATTTCTTTCAGCTTATCTAACATGAATGAAAGTTTGAGAAAAATACATGACGTAGTTTGTATTCCTACCGGATTGGTAATCATTTATGTATTTGTTTTGTCGTCCATTCATACTGAGATCTAACCCCTGGATTGAAAGACATTCAGTCTTTGTACTTAGAATGGGATTAAGACCGTCAAAAGCCAGAAGCACTGAAAAGATTAGGGTACCTCCTCATGTAATTCAACATATTAAATCGTAAATTAAATTGTTATCTTTCGAAATAAAACAAAAGTTTGATGTATATCGAAATGAAAATGAGTTTTTATCCAGATATTTTCATCGCAAAATCTTAGATAATTCCATTCAAACAATATACGTTCGCCAGACGCGTTTGAAAATATGTATTGTCTGGAAATGTATGACAAAAGAGATCAAACAGGTCGTGAATACAACAGAGATAGTAAAGTTACCTTTATTGTCCAGACACTGTAAGGATCATGCATTCAGGAGATATCAATTTGTATTGAATAATCCGTGACACAAATATAGAAGTAGGAAATTATATTACAGTCATATTTGGACGCACTAGCAAACAGCTTGCATTAACAAGCACATTTTTGGCTATTTGGCAATAAATATAAATATAAGTAACCCATCTATATTCTCAAGATCCAATTAAAAATAATCAATGTGCCCAATCAAAGCCTTCACTTGAATTGATATTGGTTGTATAGTTTTTGTAATGTCGCTGTAGTTTGTTTGTGTACAGCAACTCAAAAATGGAAGTAATCTTCGTTAATCTTTCAACTCTGAATCAATCTTAGCTTCTTTAATATTGCAATAAATTCTGTGTTGTTGGTAGGCTCTACAGCTTACCCCCCCCCCCCCTATACTTTGCACATTACCTTTTTGCTTTAACCTAAACATTCTTTTATCATTTACATCATTTTCGAGATTTACATTCAGTGAGGCATTTAGAGTTATTTCCATTGGCATCAACTCTCCACAATGTTCAAAAGTCTTTAAAATATTCAGTTGTGAATATTTGATCTATTATAATGCATAATAGTTCATTTATATGAGGAAGGGCATGTATTTCTTTCTAGAACAAACATTACATGTTCGCTATAATAACTACAGTATATGTATGATAACAAATTTTCAGGATAAGTCAATGATAATTTGAATTATTGGACAAACTACAAATATTCTTAAATCTATTAAATAATTTAGATAATTCAACACACATGCCAACCATAGTAGAATAAATTAAAGCTCTCTAGTATCAAGAAGGATACGCTCGACGATGTGTGGTCAGGTATAGCTATAGATATAAAATATAGTATAAATTTTGACAACATACGATGATATTACCAAGTAGCTTTAGAAATAAATTCTGTTAACATATGGTACGATCAACAGGAATAATAACAGACCTATCCCTGAAAGCTGGCAGAAGATTCCAGGATTCTATATTGAAGTAATAACATCCAAAAAAATCTGTTAAGAGAGAAAAGAATCACTGTAAAGAGATTGAGTAAAAAGCCACCAATAAAATAAAGTGGTTATATTTACAAAGCTGTGTTTGCTGATCAATGCAAAAAGCTTTTTTAATTTTCTGAAAGGTAACCTTAATTCCTGGTAGTATACCAAATCATCTGTTCTTAGTTACAAAACATATATTCACGTTCTTTAAGTATAAAATAGAAAAGTTAAATAACTAAACTTTTTTGTTTTGAAATTGGGTGGAAAATAAAATTGTCGGTTTTATATCTATAGATATATACTGTGTTGCAGGGAAATAAACGGTTTTGTGTTCCACTGTTGACATTGTGGGCCTATATTTATAAAATTACACTAAAATAAGCCGACTTCCGCATAATCATTCTAAATGGCCATTTGGTCGAGTCGAGATTGCCACCTCAACAATGAAATCAACCCAATTGAATATTTTCATCAAAATTAAAGATGTTTAGATCCTTTAATAAGGCCACAGTAAAGTGATGCTCTACAAATTGTTATAAAAATCATGTTATTTGATCAGCGCAAGCGTTTTCTTTTTAATTTCCTAAAAGGTAACCTTCGTTTCTGGTAGTATCATGTGTTCTTAGTTTCAGGATATATATCCACTGACTTATATCACGTGTCCGAGAAAAAGCTATTTTGATGAAAGCATACATACGCAAAATAACTGACACGGTAAAGTAATACTGTGAACATATTGAGCTAAAGCAAGAAAAAGAACGATATAAAACAAAGAGTGCATATGGAGTTCAGCAAAATTTAAAAAAAAAAGGAGTTTTATTGTCCTGTGCCTGGGAATCTAGTTGTCCTGATTTACAATATATATTTGTAATTATCTGTAATGTAGATAAATCAGCTCTTTCATACTGTCCTGTATTTCTATTCTTACAGGTTTTCCACGTTATCCAAATATTAACATGTAATGGGGCAATCCACAAGTTCACAGTGCACGGTAGATTTAAGTACTAGCCCAATTATCTAGTCAGTATCTTTGAAAGAAATATAAATATTGATAATTTCGGTAATGTTTGCTAGATTTGCTTAGCGAGGTCATTTAAGGAATTTCACATACTTGATAATCGTGAAAATAACATGAAAATTTAGGAATTTCACATTTTTTTCATTTGTAAGGGAGACTTGATAATCGTGAAAATAACATGAAATTATAAATTTAGCGATATATTGTTTGTGGACACTATTGCCGCATTTGGGACTCAATGGACAATCCCAAATGGAATGGAAAGATAAAGTATCAGATAACTTAGGATAACATAACATAACATAACAAGAATAAAGGTTTCTTAGAGTATTCCATACATAATTAACCACTTGTGTTCTTTAAATATACAACTACAGCACACTAATACAGGTTTTTTTTAGTAGGCTATTACTAGATGACGATGTCCGCAGATACGTACGGATCGTATATATTTTGAAACATGTTCTATTTACATCGAAATAAGGAATAAATAAATGCGTGGTTAAGTAATCTCTTAATACCGATGTTAGAGGATAACTATCCAATATACATTTGTATTTGTAATAAAGACAGAAATTAAAATTAAAGCTGGCTTGGCATTATATATCGTATAAAACTCAATCTGACTCTTATTTTGGCAAGTTGAGGTTTACTTCTACTAGGGAAAAAGAGTCGAGGATTACATCGGTTCACTAACCAATAGCAATTTTTACACTTAGAAAAATATATCTCTGTCGTTCCAGTGACCATTAAATGAACTAAACTGAAACTTCTGTCCATTTATTTGAAATGAAATAAAATGAAATGGGGTTAACGTCCTGCTTTTTGCTCCACCTCATTTATTTGAAATTAATCTATAGTTTACATATCATGGTTAAATTGAGAAAATGTTTAAATATGTGGTAATGCGATGTCGAAAGAAGCAATCGCTTTAGATGCTCGACATTATTGATAGTTCCAATTTATCAAAAGAATATAAAATAAAATTGTTGCTTCAAGTCATTGATTTTCTAAAAACGGAAGGTGTTTGGTTTGTGTGTTGGGTTTTTTTTTACCTTTTTATGGGCAACATCGGGAATATTTTTTTTTTATAAAACATGGCTCGTCTACTTAAAACTGAATGTTAATCGATATTTCCATAATTTAAATTTTAAAAAAAATAACAAAATAAGGACTAAAATGTTTTGTTCAGATTGTAACCTGGACGAATAAATAAAAGAAAAACATCTTTAGATTAGAAACCACAACGCCATAACTGACGTTTCAAGATAGGCACAGATGACGTCGTGAAATCAATAGAAAGTAATGGCAACTTTAGATGACAACTTCAGTAGGACGTTAAACCCCATTTCAATTGCAATTCATTTGTAGACATTGTGATTGTGGTGGGATGTATTGGTGGTCTGTGTATAGGTTATTCGGAGACAGATGTAAGCTTTATTTTCTATGGTTACGTGAGGAATTGAAAAATGCGTGTTAAGAGAATTGGTAACTGTAGTCGTGTGAAAGGTGTTTTTATGTTTGAAATATCGCGACCAGTTATATTATTAAGCCCAAAGTAAGAACACTTTCAATTTAAGCAGTAATCATTGCAGACCTCTTGAAGACCCCTTCTACGCTAATTCTATAATGAAATCTGCGATTGTGTTCGCGGTGTTTTTATTTTAAAGAATTTAAGACTAAACCACTGTCTATATACATTTTTGTATAGGACTACAAAATATAATATATGTTTGCCCTAAAACAGCTCGGTGCTTGCTGTGTCAATGAATAGTCTTCCATTGGCGTAGGTCTACATTATTTTTCTTTCACTTTATCACAGGTTTATTTATCCCTTTTACTCGAACAGCTGTAACAAGTTTAGCACAAAATGTTCCAATACTCTCAAATGTTTCAAGGTTTCAATAAGAGGCAAATAACTCAAAACAAAATTAATGTGCGACCCGATAAAAATAACAGTAAATTTCTGGTGACCCTTGATAAAGTAAAGTAGTCCTAAATATACATTTCAAGACATGTATCTGTTAAGACACGTTTGGTTTACATTAAACATTTGTCACAATAACACAAGCAAACAGTTTGTCCGCTAATTGACAATATTCATTAGGCAGTGTACAGTAACAAAGTGAACAGGTTACATGGGAATGGGACATGGGTGACGACAATATGAAACGTGTTAAAAAAAAACCCACATAGAAACAAGAATATTATGATATACAGCAGCTTTTTAATATTTCCCAACATTATCATTCCTTAATATAAAAAAAACACAATTTTTACCCGTACAATATGGCGGATGGACGTAAAATCCTGTACATTATGAGTTTCACTTGCTAATAGTCTCTAAATCCTTGAATCATTCATTTTTCCTACTTGGTCTTCTTTAAACAAACTACCACCAGAAAAAAAAACCTTCAGTGTGTTTAGTGGTGAGTTTATTGAAATAAGGTTAATGAATTATGGAACGGAACGAGGAAAAAAATAACTTAAAAAGTCAACTTAGATTCGACGACATTTCTTTTCATTTCAACAACACGACAAATATTAATCAATGTTCAGATTTTTTTGTCATTAAAAAATAATATTATGACTTTTTAACGTAAAATAAGTACGAACGATGTTAACAAATAGCGTTTTGAGAAATCTATTACGTATTGATTTCTGACAATGCGGGCATCATTAAACATTTCTACCAGTATGGAAGAACATGTCAAAAACATAACCAGATTTGGGTGGGGTGGTTCAGAACGGGTGTTGTTTGTGGAATATAGCCTACATGTCTACATTAAGTGATTCGTGTATTACAGACCAAGGAAAATCTGTAAATTTATCATTATTCTTTTATAGTCGTTTCTGGGCGTCTTAAAATGTATATCTGTAGACAATACTGTGTATGTACTCATAGACAAGTCACAAGCGTATGGAACGTAGTTTTTGTTGTTCTTATACCTCAATAGCAGAAAAATACTAATTGTTTGCTCTATGTATAAAGTTCTTTTTTATATTATGTCTCTCGTACACGATTTGGATGAATTTCAAATTCTGACATTAATTCCATCTTTTGCTGGGATATTGAAGTAAACTTTACATAAATTGTAACAACTCAGAGAGTAAGAGTTTTAAAGAGGCATATTTTGCAAGGGCTAAACTTGCATTTTGTCACATTTTTACGGCTTTAGATGTTACATAAATTATTATTTATTTAAACGTTTATTCAGATGATAAGCCAACAAACAACTATCTAGACCATCGTATCGAGTGAATTAGACAATACCACTAGAAGGACTGGCGTTTATTATAATGGCGTTTTTTTCTCGGCTAATAGTGGATCAATTTGACTGAAATTTTCAGCAAATTACCTTTACACTATCTGGTTTTTAACTATTATAGTGAGAACTGCCATCTCTTTATCTTACCTCCCATAATGTAATTTTAAGTATTACCAAACACCATAAGCGGAAATTGTACGTTACGATGCTTTAATTTCCACTATAGGGACTTAAGAGTGTCCCGGTTGAATTGTCTATTAAGGATGACTTCATTAAACAGGCCACTGTATAGATTATTATTGTAGCCATGTATGGGGGAATCTAATCCTATTCCACCATCTATGACCTTATAGCAATTCTGTTATCTCTGGTGTACTTCTAGCTACAATTATTGATATCACTTTGAGATGATATTAACTACTGTATTATTATCTACTGTTCTAGATTGTAGGTCAGTCCAAACCAGGCATTAAACAAAAAAAAAAGGGTCGTTGTTTAATTTTCAAACATTCCTCAATTACAGATATGGATCGGTCAAAAAGAAATAGATTACTTTCTGAAGATGGAATAAAGAATTGATTTTTATATAGAAACCGGGTTTGATGCAATATAAATGAAAAGAGCAGTCCTAGTTTTCAGTCTTTGAAATGTGAAATTTCGCTTATGTATGTAAATAGAACTTCGCAGTATTCTTTGACAAGGGTTAATTAAACACAGCAACCACTTGTAAATTATATTATACGCTCCAAAGCAACAAACAAAAACTATACTTAGTAGGTGTTACTGCGCACACAACCGATTTACCCAATCATGCACATGTGCTTGATATCCGAGAAGCTAGACGTTGGTATTTCTAGACGTTGGTATTTCTAGACGTTGGTATTTCTTTGAAAAGAATGAATGGGGATTGACGTTCTACTTTTTCTAAACAGGCTAAGCCCACGTTTCTCAACCCTTTCTCACCGCTCACCCCCCAACCAACCCATTTACCCCCAGAGTTTTGAGGAGGTTACTGATTGCGGAGCCGTGGCCGGCGAAACTGGTCACCGTGAGCGCCGTAGGCGCAAAGCCATTCGAGGAGGGTCAAGGGGCTCCCCCCCCCCCCTAGGAAATTTTTAAGAAATTGGAGCCCGAAAATGTGATTTCCAGCCATTTCAGGTACTCTTCGGGCGTTTCATACGAAATTGAAAATGGCCTTTTTCTATAGAAGCCATCCGACATGAACCGCGGATCCTTGCACGGGCCTGCACCCCATGACCACATTGACATTGAATATGGAATGAATACGGTTCGAAGGTGAGATTCAATAATCACCAAATTTATATTTTAATGAAAATACGTTGTTTCCAGTTCAGTGTAAAATTTGCTCCAGGTGATTGTCACAAACGATTTTTCTTATTCTCGGGACAGTGTTTGAGAGTGCTAATCTCAACTGCACAACCTTTATATGATCATTTTTTAAGTTACTGGGAGTGTGGTCATTCACCCCCTGGACGCGAGACATTTCCCTCTTGGGGGTAAATTCACCCCAGGTTGAGAAACGCGGGGCTAAGCTAATGTAAACTTTCATACACCACACAGACAGGGGCACAACGGCTTACGATTGTCAGCTGTTCCTATATGTATTCTAAGACGCACGCCACTTAAAAAGAAAACGTGTTCAGAAAATTCACAAATCTTCCAGATTAAAAAAAAATGTCTTAGTCCCATTAGAATGACTAGATATAATTGCCCTGTCAATAGAAAATGGGCTTCACCAATCAAGAAGGTTGTTCTCGACCTACTCCGGTCTTGGTCTATCGCTGATGTTTGAAATAAATTGTGTGTCTAGATAAAGTCGGTCAACCGAACATGTATTCCACAGTTCGCCATATTCTCCACTCCATGTTTTTATATTGATGTTTCAGTCTAAAACTTGGGTTATACCGGATATTGCCATATTGTAACGACCACCGACTTGTACGAAACTACTGTCAACTCTTTTCTATGGCAGTTTTCTATTCATTAAAAGCTTACATATCACGGTTAATTGTCTGTTATTGTGGTGGATTCAGACAGTAAATATAAACGTATATAATCCCAAGTGTGAATATGAGAACGTGGCACTAAACTCAGAAGGGGTGGGGTGAGTCCACTTAACACAAGCCAGGTCATTATTTTGGTACTAGCTAGCGTATAGTACATCTATATTTAATTTAATCTATTAATTCGTTTATGAACAGGCATCGTTGGGAAATGAAATAGGCTTAACGTTCTCACGCTCTGCACCGGCTTAGGGAGTGGAATACCGGAGAACATCCCCAAGGTTACAGACAGCCGCGGTCCAACTCCATGTGGCGTGCACGAAAAAGATCCCTTGACAGTTGGAATTCGATATAAGAGTAGGCCGTGGCGCCGCTGCCCGGTCAAAATTTCCCTCATAGCACACTGTATGGCGTATGCCTGTGTCCATTAGCCCAGGTTAGGTGCAGAACAGAAGGACGTTAAACCCCATTTCATTTCATTTAAAAAAAGGGAGGGATTGGATGGCGGTTAGCACGTGCGCACTGTATCATAAGATCTGTCATAGAGTCAACTGGTGTGGTTTCGATTTCGCGGTTGAATGTGACAACGAGTAGGATGGCCTGTCAAACATCGTGCGTTTTCTCCAGGTCCTCCAGTTTCCACCTACTCCTAAAGACCCCCTAAGCACGCGAATCATTGAAATAAAACTGAACCATGTGTTAGTTCCGAAATGATCTAGTTTGTGTCAAGTGGACTTTAAATCCCATCTCTCTTTCCCTATAGACACAAATCTAGACGATCACCAAGGCTAATAAAATGTGTAGCGGAGAGTATGCGTTACACGTCGGTTATGGGAAGTTTATGGGACGAGCTTTCCACATCTGACCAGGAGAGCATATTGCTACAAAACATCTCATGGGCTACCGGAGAGATCCAAGCGCTCCCTTGGCCCATATTGGAACCCAGGGTGAAACATGATGTTGGTGGCGACAACAACCATATTTTCTTGGTCTGGATGCCCTTATAGTACACGAACAGTGTCTTTTTTACTTCCGGGATGGACATTCGAGGGTCCGGACGTATTTTATATAAAGAAGATATTTTAGATGTACGAGTGACCTCCTCTTCCAATAATATAATCACCTTATTCTTGCTGTCATTGATGGGTCAGTATTCAAAGGATATCTTAAGTCCAAGATAGTCATTTAACTACAACCTTTCATTTAAATACAGTAACTTCCTGTAAGTTAAGGGCACGTGGTATTTCAAAGGCATTGTTAAGTATCAAATTTTCCCTTAAAGTTAGTCTGCCTTAATGACTTCTTTTAATACCGAAGAAGCAGTCCCGTAATGGCGATTTTAAAAGACAGGGGATTCAGATTAAAACAAAGACAATGTCGCCGAGCGTAGCTGAATTCAAATTTATTTTTCGTCGTCAACTTTGATGTTGTAGTGCCATAATAGAGTATAAGGTTATTACCTCCGAGATACTTAGGGATATCTTTCCCTGATCATTTATCATGTTTGTATGTTTCCATGACTGTCAACTCATTTGTGATACATGGCTTTATAGATTTCAGAAATTATTTTACTACCACTAGAAGCAAGGTATGATCTATTTTTACATCTCATTCCCATATATACATAATCGGTAGTATTTACTTCGGTAAAATATAATGCAACATGAATACTTCGTACACACAATGTCAAAATCTAAAATGGGGGTAGTTTACAAGTCTATATATGAAAACAGCTGTTCCGGCAAAGGATGAACACTATCATAATTTATCCTAAATTGTAATCATACTTTCTCCATGGGTTACAATAAAATATTTCGACAAACATTTTTCTGTTGACGAACACTAAGAATTTAATAGAGTATAGTGATGCTCTTAAGGGGGCGCATAACGTACTTGTAATGTCAGAAATTCGTGATTTTTGGCAGTACACTAAGAATTTAATAGAGTATATTGATGCTCTTAAGGGGCGCATAACGTGCTTGCAATGTCATAAATTCGTGATTTTTGGCAGTGGTAGGTATTCCATAAATTGAAAATTAATGCTTTTTTGGCGAATGTGAGTATTCCATAATTTAAGTGTGCAGATAAGTTTTCACATAGCAAAGTATATGTAAAATACAACCTTTGACTACCGATTTAAGGTAATAAATACAGTCATTTAAGTGGAAAAATTAGGTATTTTTACTTAACTTTTAGAAAAAACCCGGATCCATTCACTTGATTTGACATTTTCCGCGGGTTAATCTTATAGGTTTTTGTTTTGCGTGTAGTGCGGTCCTCCTGCACTTACTATTTGAATACGGACCCAGTTCTACTCGGCAAACCTCGTAAGATTTCGGAATCTAAACTCGGCTGTACGATGAATTCCGCCATATTGGAACTACTTTAAAGGTCCCGGATGATACATGGCTGCGCCCATTCCAAACACAAGTTGGCGACCTATTTTTCTAGCGACCTATTCGACCGATCCAGCTGTAAGATAATGACGAAATTACACCTATATTCTGAGCTGAAGGAATGGATAAAAAATAATATATTCTACTTCCATTTGATAGACATAACGTTGGATTTTATTGGTTGATAAACAGAGACTGTTGTCTTTACTCTAAATAGGTTTCGAACGAACAGGTTGCAGCTCGATCGGTCGAATAGGTCGCTAGCCGAATAGGTTCCCAATTTGTGTAATAGCGTCAAGTTTTCCTGTTAAAGTAAACCGGTAGCCGCATCGCAAATGTATGGGCGTAGGTACATATCACTTACTGTCATACATCCGAGACTAGATGTAGTCTACGTAGTTTACGGAATCTGTCGAGATTAGCCGAGTGGACCCAGTTCATTAACAGTATGAGGGAGACAACTCTACAAAACATTTGTAAGGAGTAAGACCAGTAATTCTCCCCCATTGACTTCAGTGTTAAATCCAAAAAATGTTTTTCCCTGTAACATTTGTTTCCAGATTCTGACAACCTTAATCGTTGTAACCACATAAATCACAGGATGTCCTAATCGTCTGATAAAAAACATTGAAGGGATAGTTCGTTTCTATTAGGTGCGATCAAAGGAATCTATACACTGTGATATCGGTATCTTCTTGGTAGTTAATTTCATTATTTATGTCTGTATACCTCCTTATACTTCTTCCCTAAAATCATGACTATTTATCCGAACCGTTCAGGAGGGAATCATGTTCTCTTTAGGAAGACCACCAAAAAGTGACATTCAATTACATTTTTGAATTATCATATATCCCCCTCACATAACAACTTTTGGTCTTCGAAGGAATTATTAGTGGACAAAAATTCCCCCATGTATCTTTTATCTTTCGTCACGCCATAAAAGGACAACTGTTGTTTTCCTTTTTCATTCGTCACTTCCCTTTCTTGAAAACTTCATAACGTACCTATCGTAGACATGATCTGATAACAATATTGAGCAATTAGTATGATTAAAGGTTGATTAATGACGAAAAATCATGCTGGCTGGCATAATGAACTTTAGCTTTTATTAGCATTATAAAACAAGTGCATCTACAATGGTTTAAGTGATATGTGGACGACTTGAAAGATAAATTCAGTACAGCGATGATACAATATGTATTGGAGCAAGAAGAGATTGGTAATAAAAGTAAGCTACATTTGTTCCAACAGAGAAAGCGTTGAATCTTGCATTACACGTAATATTTGTATTTAAAGAATATTTCACCGATTCAAATGATTTGTTGGCTGTATCTAAGAGCAGTACAATATGATAGAATTATTTGATTAAAACCACGGGGCGAAAATTGCCGTATATGTCCCTTTTATTATTCTTACGGTACATTTTCGGACTGAAAGTCTCTGGTGTATTGGTCGTAATACGATTTTAAATCCACAGCTATGTGCCATTCCAGAAGAAAGCACGTTTTAGAAAATCATCCCTCAAAGTATGCAATAATCAGAATATGCGCGGGGTGTGCGTTTGATGGCATTTCCTGGCACAGGGGTGTGCCTGCTGCGTACAAAATATTGCACACAATGGTCACGTTATGTGATACGCCAAAACTCGCATACTGATATACCACAACAATGCTGGACGTTATCGCCTAGAACATTTTACGACCTGGGAGATAGTAGTGGATTCTTGTACATCCTACGTAAATACGTGGCAGTAATAAACCAATCTGCTGGTCAATTGTGCCAACTTTAGAGCCCTAATGTCCCAGCATTCTACCAAAAGACTAACCAAATAATTCAATTTAAATACAAAAGTATATAAAAAATGTAAACTCGAAAACGTTACTTTAGAAACATACGAATGAACTATTTTTTGGTCCATATATATAGCTGGACTCACTCGGACCAAAAATTATCTTCTCATCATTGACTTCAATGTTAAATCAATTACTTTTGGCCTGTAACGTTTTTTTAACATTCCGATGATCTTAGTTTTTATAACCACAAACAAATGATTAACTATTAAAATGCATTGACCATTCAGATTTATCGCTAGGCCTAGTCAAGGGAATATATAGGCAATGACGTCAATTTAATAGACGATAACCCTAATTCGTATCCGTATACTGTCTAATCCTTCCGTCTTAAAATCATGAGTATTCACCAAAATCTGACCAAAAGTGGAAATTATTCTAACACCTTTCCTCGATTTTATACCAAGAAGCCAGAGGGGGTGAAAGGGAGAAAGAGACAATTACTAATCTTAATCCTGTTAGTATTACAAGAGTCAGTAGATTAACACATTTTCACTATTTATGACAAAGTCTTTGTCGCTTGTCGAATACCACTGTCAAGTCTGTAGCTTCCAGACTATTGGTATCAAGGAAAACAAAATTAAAATTTTAAGTCTATGACAAATATTGTTCTGTAAGACTATTACAAATATCATTCATCAAGAAATATTCATCATTCGGACTGTGACGAACATTTTTTATGTGTAAAACGAATTCATATATTGTCTGTAGTGTATATTTTTGCTTCGGTGGTTATTTGCAAAGGTTCCAAATTTGCAAGAGGGCGTTTTGTAAAATCCGTCGGATTTCTTTTCTTAAACTGGTGCGTTATCTTGACAATTCCTCTGGGCCACAGATTAGTTCCCTTCACCACAGCGGCATTAAATGAAATACTGCACTTTATTTCAGTAACATGAACGAACTCCTACCAAGTCTCAATACTACAAAATTATGTATGCCTGAAGTGTGCTTTTATCCGTTTATATTGATAAATATAGATTATTTCACAACAAAAACAACATACGAAATAAAACTACAGGACCCGTCATGATCTGAACATGGCCATCACGGCTCATATAAAGCAAATTGAACAATAAGATAATTAGGTTGCCAAGATATTTCAGGAGAAGTTGTCGATTCGATTGGTCCATTCAGATTAGCTGCTGTACAGTTTGGGTGGTCTGCAAACCACCATGATGACTGCATCCTTTTGGGGCAATCATATTGACTCGCGGAATGATCAAAGGTGGAAAAGGGTCGATTCTGGGCTGTTAATTCGTCTGTTTTAATGGCATCTGTGCAGTCGACATTGCTATTATCGGATAGAAGATTTCCAACACGAAACGTGTAATTGTTTGCTTCGTTATCAAGAGAGAAGTTGGAATAGTAATATAAACAAAAGGACTCTCTATTCTTCATCATAATGACTTCGTTGAGCTTGTATATCTTGCCAGGTGCTGTGGTCAGTAAGTGAATCTTCTCTAGGCCCAACCAATACCCATTGTTAAAGTTCCCGAAACCCTGCTTAAATGAGCTCCAAGATGTGTTGAACCGTGACCTGCAATCTACCACTTTTCGATTCATAAACACGATGTTAACGCCAAGACAAAAAACTTCAAAAGAAGTTGGCGATTGCCTGGGTTGGACAAATACTAGTTGACCCTTTTTATCATTGGCACCATTATCCTTTGCATCTAGACAGTCTGAAATTAGATTCGGGTGCTTATTTTCAAATGCAATTTGCAATGTATAGCTAAAACTTATATCGGCGAAATTGACAAGAACGCCCAAGACGTTGATAAGCATATTCATTCATGAAATAATATGTTGAATAGGTCTTTCCAGCCATGATTATAAGATTGATAATATTTCTTATTTATTACTGTGGGGGGGCACGGTGGCTAAGTGGGTAAGACTCTGGCTCGCTAGCTGGAGTTCGGGTGTTCCATTCCTGCATTGACCGAGAAAGTTCATCCAGATTTTCCGGCGTCCCCCCCCCCCCCGTCAGTCATACGGGACGGAGGGTCTGACAAGGAGACCTGTCTAGTCGATCGAATAGGACGGAATACCGAGGTCCCGTCTAAACATTGGAGTGCACGTAAAAGATCCACTGACAGTTGGAATTCGATATAAAAGTAGGCCATAGTGCCGTTGTCCGGGCAAAATTTCCCTCATAGCACACTGTATGGCGTCTGTCCGTCTTCATTAGCTCTGTACGGAGGAGAACAGTGGGACGTAAACCCGCCATTTTTTTTCATTTTCATTTCAATACGTTTGCTACTGTTATTCAAAGGTACTTTATTTCAAGGTTAAATGTAATACTCTTGTTATATATCTAATAAAGTTTAAGAAGAAGAGGTTACCAAAGAATGGGTTGTTTTGTATGAAAAAAAAACAAAATTATTATTACTATATTTATCTAATAGAATTGAATATTGTTTGAAATAAAAATGGTGGTGTGAATTCAGCAGAAACCAATGTAAATAAATACATTTGAATATTATTTGACCAAAATATTTTAGAACAAAAGTACTTCGGATTGTGTATCGTCTTAAACTCTATATAAGTTTTATTCAGTTCGGGCTTTGACGACAAAAACATGAATTTGAAAGTAATTACTGAAAGATTATAAAAGAAGGGGGGGGGGAATACGTTGTGTTAAAAACTTGTTAAATAAGCTATACAAATAATATTTTTACTAACCCTTTGCAATATTTTCACAGCATTCCCCGTAGAAGCCAGGATAACAAGAACAATCTTGACCATTAACTTTATGAATTTTCTGAAAAATATATTTTAAAAAGCACAAAATCATACACGTGCGCACAAAAATGTTTTCCTGAATCTTTCCAGTCTACAATCATTATGATTCTCCCAGACATGGACAACTATGAAAGATAGGCTGGCACTGCCATGCAGGATACGCCCACATTTTTGAGAGATGGATAGAGAACAAGCAATACCGAAAGTGATTTTTCCTACATCATTAAGTCCTGTATTTCATACTGTATCGGGAGCAGCCATTTTGTTGGCCAGTTCCAGTATGATATTAATGAAATTCGAAGCCGACAATAATTATGGTGTGACGGTACACAACCTAGAAATGTTACTTTTCGTCAAAATCGGATAAGAATTGTGACCTGTAGAGAGTCCACAACCATGATATACCATATTTTTACACTATTCGCGTACAAACGGCGACCATTTCGTCCGGCAATTTTGGTACGATTTTCACGAAATTCGAACTCAACCTTCCTTACGGTGCAACAGTAATATAATCAGAGGTTTTTTTTTAAATCAGATAATAATTGTTCGAGAGATAGACAGAGAACAAGCAATACCGAAAGTGATTTTTCCTACAATCAAAGGCCATAATTCATTAAGTTACAATTTGATATGTGCAAATATCGAAAAGAATAAAGATCTTTAGGTTATAAACAAGCATTTCAGGTTTCATCAAAATCGAATTAAAATTGTGACCTCTACATGGTCCACAACTTTGATATACCATACTTTTACACTGTTCGCGTACAAACGGCGGCCATTTTTTCTGGCAATTATGGTCCGATTTTCTCGAAATTCGAACTCAACCTTCCGTAGGGTGTAACGGTGATAGAGTCAAACGTTTTTTTAAATCGGATAATAATTGTGACCTCCAGAGGGACCATAGGCGATTTTTCGGACAATCAGGGGCCATAATTCAGGAAGTTACGATTCGGATATGTCCAAATAACGAAAGGAACCAAGATCTTTGGGTTATAACCATGCATTTCAAGTTTCATCAAAATCGAATTAAAATTGTAACCTCTACAGGGTCCACAACCATGATATACAATTTTTTAACAGTATTCGCGTACAAACGGCGGCCATTTTGTATGGTAATTTTGGTCCGATTTTCCCGAAATTCAAACTCAACCTTCCTTACGGTGTAACGGTAATACTATCAACCGTTTTATTAAATCGGATAATAATTGTGACCACCAGAGGGACCACAAACTAAAATAAGGCGATTTTGCGTATAATCAGGGGCCATAATTCAGGAAGTTATGTTCCGATATGCGCAAATATAGAAAGGAACCAAGATCTTTGGGTTATTACCATGAATTTCAAGTTTCATCTAAATCGAATTAAACATGTGACTTCTACACGGTCCACAACCTTGATTTACCATTTTTTAACAGTATTCGCGTACAAACGGCAGCCATTTTGTATGGCAATTTTCGTCCGATTTTCCCGAAATTCGAACTCAACCTTCCTTAGGGTGTAACGGTGATATAATCAAATGGTTTTTTAAATCGGATAATAATTGTGACCTACAGAGGGACCACAAGCTAAAAGCGTGATTTTTCGGACAATCAGGGGCCATAATTCAGGAAATTACATTCCGATAGGCGCAAATATCGAAAGGAACCAAGATCTTTGGGTTATAAACATGCATGTCAAGTTTCATCAAAATCGGTTCAAAATTGTAACCTTTATAGCGTCCACAAGCTAAAAACGTGATTTTTCGTACAATCAGGGGCCATAATCCATGAAGTTTTCATCCGATACATGCCAATATCGAAAGCAGCCGAGATCTTTTGGGGATAAACCTATATTTCAAGTGTCGTCAAAATCGGATAAGAATTGTGACCTGTAGAGAGTCCACAAACAAAGTGTGGACGGACGGACGGACGTCCGGACGGACAGGGGCGACGACAATATACGTCCACATAAAAATGTGGGCGTATAAAAAGGTGATTTTTTGGACAATCAGGGGCCATAATTCAGGAAATTACGTTCCGATAGGCGCAAATAGCGAAAGGAACCAAGATCTTTGGGTTATAAACATGCATGTCAAGTTTCATCAAAATCAGTTCAAAATTGTGACCTCTATAGGGTCCACAAGCTAACAACATGATTTTTCGTACAATCAGGTGCCATAATCCATGAAGTTTTGATCCGATAGATGCCAATATCGAAAGCAGCCGAGATCTTTTGGGGATAAACCTATATTTCAAGTTTCGTCAAAATCAGATAAGAATTGTGACCTGTAGAGAGTCCACAAACTAATCGTGGACGGACGGACGTCCGGACGGACAGGGGCGACGACAATATACGTCCACATAAAAATGTGGGCGTATAAAAAGGATGGGGAAAGAGTGTGATATTTCTGTTTATGTTTGGAGTGCACGGATTCCTGTTTTATAGAAAAAAGCCAAATATTACGAAAATTATTTAACCAGCGACTGCCAGGCAAGATACGGAGAGAGAATAAATTAAATCAAAAGCGATTTTTCATACAATCAGGGGGCATAATCCAGACAGTTATGGTCTGAAATGCGCAGATATGGGAAGGAACCAAGCTCTGTCGGTTATAAACATGCATTTCCAGTTTCATCAAAAACTGTGATCTCTACAGGGTCCACAACCTTGATATACCATGTTTTTACACTATTTGCGTACAAGCGACGGCCATTTTGTCCGGCAAGTTTGGTCAGATTTTCACGAATCTGGTGTAACGGTGATAGAATCAAACGGGTTTATAAATCAAATAATAATTGTGACCTCCAGAGAAACCACAAGCTAAAAAAGGGTGATTTTTCGTATAATCACAGACCATAATTTGGAAAATTACCATCCGATATGCACAAATATCGACAGGAACGAAGTTAATTGGGGCATAAACATGCATTTCAAGTTTCATCAACATCGGATTAAAATTGTGGCCTCCCCAGGCTCCACAACTTTTATATACCATATTTTTTACACTATTCGCAAACAAGCGGCGGCCATTTTGTCCGCCAATTTTGGTCCGATTTTCACGAAATTCAAACTCAACCTTCCGTAGGTTGTAACTGCGATATACTAAAACGGTTTTTTGAATCGGATAAAATTTGTTACCTCTGGAGGAACCACAATCCAAAACGCGATTTTTCATACAATCAGAGGACATAATTCAGGAAGTTAGATTCCGATATGCGTGAATATCGAAAGGAACCAAGACCTTTGGGTTATAAACATGCATTTTAAGGTTTATCAAATCTGATCAATACTGTGACCTCTAGAGTGACCACAAGTTAAAAATGCGATTTTTCGTACAATCAGGGGCTAGAATCGATGAAGTTACAGTCCAGTCCGATACATGCCAATATCGAAAGGGACCGAGATCTTAGGGAGATAAACCTATATGTCAAGTTTCGTTGAAATCGGATCAAAATTGCGAACTGTAGAGTGTCCACAAACAAATTGTGGACGGACGTCCGGGCGGACTGAAGGAAAAACAGGGGCGACGTCATAATACGTCCACATGAAAATGTGGGCGTATAATAATTCAATGAAATATATTCAACGCCCTTGGCCATCGGATGGCTTCGATTTTAAAGCGATCATTTAAGGGTTTAGGAATAAAATAAATAATCGATTGTCAAATACCGATATTAAACAATCTACGCTACATTTTGTCAAAATTTCATACAATCATAACTTCCCACAAAGTAATTTCAGCCATAGCATGCTATAACATGTTGTAGCACGCATAGTCTAACCGATGTGGGCCATTAAACTCGGTTTCATTTCACGTTGCTCTATGGGTACTGAAAATGGCACACCGCCCGGATGTCAACTATAGTCCAATATTTTATTAACTTACCTTTACTCTACAAACACAGGAAATGACGTTACTTGTACTCATACATTCATGTGAACTCGACAGTAGAAAACATGTTCCTAGATCCTCGCAATGCAAAAACTTTAAACATTTATCATTTGAGGAACATTTTGCTGCACAGGATATCCGACTCCGATTAAAAAGCATCTCTATGTATGGAAACGTCGGACAGTGCGAAGGTCTTACTTCTGCTTGTATGTACTCGGATACCTGATATGCCGATAATATCTTGATTAACAAATAGTAACGAACAAGAATATACATCAGTATAATATGCATATTCGCCCTTTAAAAAGAAATCCACCGATTTCCTTCTACCTAATTGACTGATGGATATCAAATATTAACATATTTTCAATATTCAATCCTCTCAACCATTATTATTTCAAAAACATATTCCATTGACTATATTATACATTACATGTATTGCTTATGTTGAATAACTGCACTAAAGAAGCATGGTGCCAGTATGTCCTTTTATATATATATCAGTCAGTGCTAAATTATTCAAATCAATATATATACCGATTTATCGTTTAATCGTTAACCATTACAGTGCGGTTTTCAAAATTCAGCACAATATCATCACGTTCTTTTTTCAAGTTAAACAGAAATCGAGATAATTAACTTGATAGATTATTTAATCAAACCATAGCAAGTGTTAGGTTTGTTTTCTTTTGTTTTTTGATGTCTTCATAGCTAATTCAAGTATTTTATTAACCCTTCTCCCTTTCTGTTTACATTATGGCTGTGGAATATTTTATTCATGATGTTTGCATTTTGAATCTAAGGCAAACATTTGTTGTTCGTGCGATCCTCTCAGTTGCTACCAGGAAAATGATTAAATGGAGACAGATTCCATTTTCTTAAACAAAATCATTTTCTTTTCATCCACCTCTCGTCTATTATAACGGCATAGTATAACGGTTTTAAAATAATATTTATAGGAGCGTAAACTCATTTATCTGGTAAAAATAAAATATTGAATTCGGATCAGATAGTATGTCAGTAGTTGTACCGCTTGTTCAGGAACTTTTTTTGCACGTGCGTGCACGCATGCGCGTGCGTGTATGGGCGTGCACGTGACCTTGCACTGGATGACCCCTTGCACGTGCGTGACCCCTGGCGTGACCTTGCACGTGCGTGACCCCTTGCGTGACCCCTGGCACGTGCGTGACCTAAATGACCCCTTGCACGTGACTCCTTGCACGTACGGAGAGAAAGAGGGCGCGCGCGGAAAAAGAGAGAGAGAGAGAGAAGAAGAAAAAGAAGAAGAAGAAGAAGAAGAAGAAAGGGGAAGAGAGGGAGGGAAGGGGAAACAACTCTTTTCCATTGATTAAGTTGGCCCTGACAAGGGCCGTTGTCCTCACTCGAATGCGAGCACTAGAATGTGAGGGTACGACGCACTTTATGTCGGTTGCGTCTAATGGCCTCCACTAATTCAGGAGGAGGTCTTTTCCTGGGAGGTGTTTTTAATACCTCGTCAGGTAAGACAAAGATATCGTCAGGGGTAATCACGGCAAGCGTGTGACCCCTGAGATACATGAGAGTATCCGTGCTGTGGTTGTCTTCGATGCGTAACACCGGAGCATCCATTCTGATACTGATAGAAAGACGGGTGTTGTACCGTTATATGATCGTAAGGACGAATCCATTTGATATGACGTCACGGACGAGTCCATTCATGGGTGACGTCACGGACGAATCCATTTGAAGGGTATGACGTCATGGACGAGTCCATTCATGGTGACAGGAATAAAAGGCCAGGAAGCGACAGCTTCGATCATTTTTAAGCGATCAGCGAGCAAATCAAGATGAGTTATTCTTTACGACCCGTGGATAGACGATACAGCCGATTATTTCGAACCGAATCACTGTGTGTGGAGATAGACTTTCTGGAAGATTGGTCCCACGTTCCAGCCAACGATGTACCACAACAACTACACGACACCTTTGAGGCCATCATCGAAGAAATTCGTCGAACCTTGGACGCCAGAGAAAGTGACTATGTTAGAATCGCCATCAGTCACCCAGGACTCAAAACACCGATCTGGTTACCTTTCCGTGAGCATCGTTTGTTAAAGGCCGAAGACGTTTTGCAGAAAGTGGCTGCCGTGTTACAAAGTAACGAAGAATTCAGATTAGATCAAAGAATGTCCATGAGTATCTGTCACGTGTCCCCTCCCGATGGTCGAGGTAACGGTGGAACAAACATGAAGAAGAGACACTGCTCAAATTTCGACGAATATTTGAAGAAAAAGAAATGCCTCGTCACCATCAAGAATGCCGACGAACTGTGTTTCCAGCGAGCTATTGTCGTCGCCCGTCATTATGCCAACAAACAAGACACACCTGAATGGGAAAGAGAACGGAAGAGATTAACCAGCCACACAGGACCCCGAACATGGCAGACCAGAAAAACGGAAGCCCTTATCGATGCCGTCGGTGGAGCCGGGCAAGCCTGCACGGGGATGGAAACCTGGGAATTGTACGCCAAGTATTTAGGAGAGCAAGGATATCAGCTCAACGTTTTCTCTCGGGCCATCTTTGGGAAGGCGATCTATCGGGGAACAAAACACGTCACCGGGACCCCAAAACATCTCAACCTGTATTTACACGACAGACATTATGACGTCATTGCCTCCATGCCCGCCTTTGTGGAAAGGTCGTATTTTTGCGAGACCTGTCAGGTGGGATACGATCATGCCGAAGAACATTCGTGTCACGTGATGTGTCATGGATGTAAGACAATGGGTCCACCCTGTCCACCTGATCCCAACACAAAGACGTGTTACCGTTGTCATCGCGTGTTTGTAAGCCGCCAATGTTTCGACAATCACCTTGCCACCCGTTCCAGAGCCAAGTGCAGTGTCTGTCATCGATGGAAGAAATGCGAGAAATGTCAAAAAGAGTGGGACGTCATCAAGGCCAAGCGAAATTTGGAAGAACACCGATGCGGAGAATACGAGTGTTCCATCTGCCGAGAGTGGCACACGGCCGAGAAACAGTTTTGTTACATCCAACCACTGAAATCACCCATCGACATGAATAAAGACCGAAAGACCCAAATCGACAAACTACAGAAATCAACGTTGACCCGCTTCGTATTCTTTGACTTTGAATGCCAGCAAGATACCGGTGAACACATTCCCAACCTATGTGTCCTGCAAACCTGCTGTCACTTTTGTATCGACAATCAAGATCCCTGCGAGCAATGCGACACGTACTGGAATCACCAACGGGAAATTGTGTTTAAAGGTCAAGACACGCTGGACGATGTGGGAAAATGGTTTCTACAACTCGCTGCTCACGGTACGGTGGTAAATGGTCGGAAACATGACAGTCACGAATCGAGTCCCGTGATTGCCGTGGCTCACAACTTTAAAGGTTACGACGGACTGCTGATTTTACAGACGCTGCACAAACATTCCGTGGCGCAACCCGAAGTGATTATGAATGGTGGTAAAGCGATGACGATCACTGTCGGTACGGTAAAATTCATCGATTCCCTCAACTTTCTACCGATGGCTTTACGGGACATGCCCAAGACCTTTGGCCTGCAAGAACTCAAGAAAGGTTATTTCCCTCACCACTTTAACAGACCGGAGAACGAAGAATACGTGGGCGCCTATCCTCCCGACACCGATTACGATCCGGATGGCATGAGTGTGACTGAACGAGAAAAATTTCACGAGTGGTACCAACAACACAGTCACGACGTCTTTGATTTTCGCCAGGAAATTTTGGCCTACTGTAAAAGTGACGTCGATGTTCTCCGCCGATGCTGTGGCGTGTTTCGAGAGATATTTCTCATGGACACGGGAATCGATCCCTTCGAAAAAAGCTTGACCCTGGCCTCTGCCTGCAGTCGCGTGTTACGCACGCACTACCTCAAGAAAGACACCCTCGTCGTCATTCCTCGAGCTTTAATGCAACAGCCAAAACTTGGTAAGGACTGGCACCGCTTCCAGCCTCGACAACAGTCCAACAAAGCCCTTCGATGGTTGGAATGGGAACAACATCGACAGACCATGGCAGCTTTCCGAAACCAGACCCCACTACCCAACATTCGACACGCCCGTAACGGTAGTGAATGCCGAGTTGGCCCTTATAGCTTAGATGGTATGGACACGACCACGGGTACGGTGTACGAGTTTCACGGGTGTGCCTTTCACGGATGTCCCAAATGTTACCCGGGCCCCGTCCAAGACCTTCAGCATAAACATCCCTACGATCCATCTCGCAGCATGAGGGACTTGTACCAGAAGACACAAGAACGTCAGCGTCGACTCCAGGAACAGTACGGTATGCAGACCATCCGCGTCATGTGGGAGTGTGAGCTAGAGGAAGAACGACGCCACGATCCCGAGATGGACGAATTTTTACAAGGCTTGGAAGATCAGCAATGGCCCGCTCCCGAACCTCTGATGCCCCGCAACGCTTTCTTCGGCGGAAGAACCAATGCCATCCAACTGTTGGTGAACGAATCGGTGGAAGACATGCGCTACATCGACGTGGTGTCCTTGTACCCGTACATCTGCAAGTACGGTACCTTTCCCATCAAGGAACCCACGATCGTCACACAGCCCGATCAAGACCAGTGGCAACAGTACGAAGGGTTGATCCAGTGTTCCGTCTTGCCGCCCCGTGGCCTGTACCATCCAGTGCTCCCGTTTCGGCGCAAACAGAAATTGGTGTTTGCCCTGTGTCGAAGCTGCGTCGACGAACACATGCAACAAGGGGAGATTGCCGAATACCAACCGTGTGAGCACACCGACGAACAGCGAGCCTGGGTGGGTACGTTTGTCACCCTGGAACTCAAGAAAGCGGTGGCCCTAGGATACCAAGTACTGAAAGTCTACGAAGTTTGGCACTGGAAAGAATTCAGCACTTACGATCCCGAGGCCAAAACGGGCGGTCTGTTTACGGGGTACATTAATCACTACCTCAAGAAGAAGATGGAAAGCAGCGGTTATCCCGACACCTGTCACACCGAAGAAGACAAGACCCGCTTCGTCAACGACGTGTACGACACCGAAGGTATTCGTCTGGATCCCACGTCGATAAAACCTAACAAAGGGATGCGGGCGTTTAGCAAGTTACAATTGAACACGGCATGGGGTAAATTCGGACAGAGAGACAACTTTCCCAAAACAGAATACATCACGGAGCCCAGCGTCTACTTTGAAAAAATGTTGGACGTGACCCAGACCGTACGAGATGTGCAGTTAGTGAACGATAACATGGTCTTGATGGAAACGTTGAAAAAAGAAGAACACGTGGCACCCTGCCCCATCACCAACGTGGTTATCGCCGCCTTTGTCACTGCCCAGGCTCGTTTGAAACTCTATTCCGTCTTGGAAAAGTTGGGAGAAAGGGTATGCTATTTTGACACCGATAGCGTCATCTACCAATACCATGCCACGTCATGGAATCCCCCGGAAGGTTCTAGTTTGGGTCAGTGGAAGAACGAGTTGCCCGAAGATGTCACCATTCGAGAATTTGTTAGCGGAGGGCCAAAGAATTACGCGTACCGCCAGAGCGATGGAAAAACTGTATGTAAAGTCCGGGGATTCACCTTGAATTACCGTGCCTCCCAGCAGCTGAATTACGCCATCATGAAGGAGAATGTACGGCACGTCAATCAAAACGAACCTCTGGTCATAGCCAATCCGTTCAAGATTACCAGATCACGTGACCGCCGTCTTTGGACACGCCCCGAGAACAAAAGATATAAAATCGTGTATGACAAGCGGTTTGTTCAATTCAATGACGATGGCCAACCGAGCAACACTTACCCCTATGGATACTGACTTGCGGGTCTCAGGACGATGGCGAACAAACAAAGAAGATGACGAACCGACAGAAAATATGATCGAGAAACTTAGACAACGATGGCTCAACTTTCGAGTGTTGAAATGTTTCCTGCCCATTATAGAAGAAAGGCAACACGAAGAGTGTATCGGCTGCAAGTACGAACATCCCAGTCAGAGATACCACTCGTGTCTGGGACTAGGCGTTTCTTCCATAACGGGTCAACCCTCGCACCCCGTGGACGATTACAATCACTACCTTTGGGTGGACGAACCGAAACTGCAAGACATCGATAACGTGCTAGGCAGTATGATGGACGATCCACGGGATCAAGTCAAGACGTGGGAGGACGAACAACGATGGCGAGAAGACGTCGACAAAGCCTTGAAAAAGTTCTGGACGGTGGTACCGGGCTTTAAGACCGCGTTGATCAAACGCAAAGACGAGTTTGTCGAACAGAAAGAAGACTCCATACGCCAGTGGATGGACGGTTTGCCGAAGAAAAAGAAACGATGGTCTCTGGATCAAATGGATATCAATGTCATGTCCGGCAACATAGGAGAAGGCTGGGAATGTATTGGCAGACATCTGGGGATCAGAGAAGCGCGAATCAGTCAAGCCAAGATGAGTCATCCCAACAACGCGCGCATGCAAATCTTCACTGTGTTCAACCATTGGCGACAAAAACACGGTAATCGAGCCGACCTGATGACGTTGTTGGAAGCCTGTCACGTGAGTGAAGCCTTGATCGATTGGGACGAAGTGAAAAAGTACGTGGAAAGCCTGGAAATCATAGACTAAACAACGAACCAATCAAAACGAAGGAAAAGAAAGAACCAATCAAAAGCGAGTGACGTCACGACCAAGACTATAAGAAGCGAAGTGTCACACTGAAATTTCATTCTGCTCTCGATGGCTAGTCAAGCTTGTTTCTCCTGTAACAATGTCGGACACTGGTATAGAGACTGCCCTACTCGTTCCCAACAACAGCAACGAAAACCAAGACAAGACAGACCAGCCTACGGTTCCTATGGAAGTTGTTACCTCTGCGGAGAACCAGGACACTGGGCACCCCAGTGTGGAAAACGAACAGAAGCCCAAAAAGCGAAGAGTGATGAAGAAAGAAAAGAAACTGTCAAAAGAAAGTGTTACGGAATCAAGAGACCCACCGACGAAAATCACAAGTGCCTCAACTGTGGACAGCTCGGACACGGCCTGCTCGAGTGCCAAGAAGAAATCCAAACAGAAAACAACTTTGAAGCCGTTGCCAGTCGCATGTTCGACAACAACATCGACATGCCCAGAGACAACACCCGCAGTCAGCGATACTGGTACTGGTGCGGAGAAGCGTTCGAGCTCTACAGACGATACAAAGAAAAAAAGAAAACAGCTGACGAAGATTTCTATTCCACCTACAATTCTCCCGACTACCAGTGAAAACGGTGAAACTTCGAACGGTGAAATCCCGAAGCCGGCTGTCCTCTTGTTGGCAGAGAAGGAAGCAGAAAGTTTTTCCCGAGCACTCATCCAATATGCGGGTCCGAGAGATATGACCGAAGTCTTGTCGTATCCCCCTTGTTTCGATATGAGTGAATGGATACCCGTCGTCGTCACGTTTGCTGAAGTGGAAGACTGGCACCCACACGACACGATGCAGAAGCTTTTGGGACATGTGTATTGGATTCCTCGCGTCCTGAGAAATGTACCCTGGGTGAGACAAGAGATCCTGAAGAGAGAACGCGATAACTAATTTTTTCTTTTCCTTTGTATGATATGTTCTATTGAATGTTCTTTTCCTTTGTATGATATGTTTGTTGCATTGAATGTTCTTTTTGTATTTTTTGTAAAATAAATTGTGTTCTAATTTCACTCCATGTCTGTTGTTCTGTCGCGAAGGTATAAAAGGCAGGGGAAAAGGGAATGGGGGGAAACAGTGCAAGATGGATGTGACGTTCAAACATCCCTTTACCATGTTAGTCAGTGGTCCAACGGGTGTTGGGAAAACGGTCTTTGTGCAGAAGTTTCTTCAAGCGTCCCTGTTCGACGTCCCTCCCCAACGTATCGTGTGGGCTTATGGCGAATGGCAAGAGAGTTACGATCGCTTTCCCTACACTTATGTCAAAGGTTTGACGGATATTGACGACGTGATGGGTCAAGTCAAGGGTCCACAAGTCTTAGTCGTGGACGATTTGATGGGAGAAGACACGGAGATATTGCAAAAGTGGTTCACGAAAAAGAGTCATCACCACGACACGAGTGTCATTTACATTGTGCAAAACTTGTTTGACAAGCAACAGCGTACCATCAGTCTGAATGCCCATTACCTGGTCTTGTTCAAAAATCCCCGTGACGCCTCGCAAATTGGTGTGTTGGCCCGTCAGATGTACCCTTCCCGTTCCAAGTATATGCAAGAGGCTTATGAAGATGCGACGAGTACCCCTCGCAGTTACTTACTCGTTGATTTGAAGCCCGACACACCCGAAGCTTTGCGACTGAGATCCAACATTTTACCCCAAGAGGAACCACCCATCGTCTACGTCCAAAAAGTATAAAAGGGGGGCCTGTACCTCGAATTGACTCTTGTTTGTCACGATGGCTCGTACGAAGAATACGCAGAGGAAACACCCACCTCCCACCCTTCCCAGGGCGACGTTCCCGACGTTGGCACCGGACCTCCGTGATCCTACGGTACGAAGTCAGACTCGCCCGAGAATGAGGGCCCCCAGAACACAGTGGTCACCCCCATCGTTGACACCACCCACGAGTCCCATGTCTCCCTTACCGGCCACACCACCACGTTTCACCTTACCGGTCACACCTCCACGTCCCTCGTCACCACCTTCCCCTGCTCGGTCTCTCTCCCCGATCTTTCGCAGACCACGAAGAGAAAAGAAGAGTTCAATGAAAGGACTCAAGTCCTTCATTCGCAAGTTACAACATCTGACTCCCGATATGGCTTATGGGCAGTTGGTCAAGAATACGGGCCGGGCACGTATTGGACTGTTGCAGTGGTTCAAGTTGGCGGCCAACCATTTGCTGAAGGGTAACATTCAGCCACTGCACGCTCAACACAAGAAATGGGTGGAACGAAATCGACAAGTGTTGACCCAACTGACGGAGAGAAACATGCCGACGACCGAAAAACTCTCCCTGATCATGAAACCTGGGGGACGTGGATTTTTTGGGGGTGTGTTGATTCGTATCTTGCTGCGATGGAAGGAAAGGCTGCAAGAGGAAAGAAACAAGAAACGAAATCAATTCGTTCGACGGACCGCACAGCGCGGAAGGGGACAGAGTACCGAAGAATTGAACAAACATCGAGCGTTGCTTCGCAAACTGAGTAATGTTCCACCCGACGTCAAACGGCGACTTGTCGATCAACAGGGTGGTGCCATCGGGGCATTGCTGGCCATGGCCCTCCCGGCTTTGGCCCCCTTGGTATCTAATCTATTGGGTGGACAAAAGGGTGGTAAACATCCCTTCCTTAGAAGGCACGATAGAGCGAACGCTATGGCTGCCGAGCTATCTAAACTATTTGGTGGATAACCCAGAGAACAGAAAGGTATAAAAAGGGGACCGGAGAACGACCCCGAGCTCAGTCATGGAGACACTGCGGTATCTCTTGAACACTGCACCGAAAGACCGTCCCCTTTTACTCGAGACCCAACCCATTGTCGACGGTGTGTGTGAGTGTATTGGAAACCTGATTCGCGGCAACGTTCCTGTGACCGACAAAGAAGTCAAGCGCTTGAAAAAGGACGCCCCCTTGTTACGACGTTTGGGCACGTCTAAAACACCTTGGAAGACCCGTCGGCGACTTTTGAAGCAACAGAAAGGGGGATTCTACACTCGATTGTTTCGGTCCTTTCCCAAAGATGAAATTCGCCAAGAAAATGAAACTGGTACCCTTCGACGGGCTCCCCGACGTCAAACCCGTCGAAGTCAGGCCAGTCGAACCCGTGTACGATCGAGATCCACTGCAGCAGGCCGTCGAGAATGTCCACCAAGACATGCAACACGTGCTAAACGATCCCACCCTAACCGACGAAAATAAAATGCAACGGTACGGACAGTTGTTACATCGTTATCAAACGATGCAAAGGAAAAGAAAACAGGTTGTTCCCTTGTTGGACGACAACATACCCGAGCCAAGAGAAGAAGAAACTTCCGAGGCACCCATCCTGGAGTCGGTCCCTCGACCTTATCAACACCGAGCTCGCCTTTTGTTGAAACACATGAAAGAAAAGACACCTTGGTCGTGGAACGAGAACTTGGAATTGGTTCGGAATGGGGTACCCGTACCCAACACCAATGCCATTGACATTGTGAACGATTTGGTTCGTCGACGAAAGAATACCCAGGCTCCCGTGGGATGGTTTGGCGTGATGCAAAGTTTGAAGGCCACGAACGTACCGCGCGAAGCCATCGGGAATCAAGAACGATGGAACGTATTGTCCACACCACCGACACGAACTCCGCCGCGACGCCCGAGAAAGAAGAAAATCTCCAGTACGGATACGCCTAGTATACCTACCAGAAGATGGCTCTCCTTGCAAAAACTATAAATAGCCTGTTCATAGGGACACTTGCTGAATCATGGAACGAAAGCTGAAGAAAGTGTATTACGACCCGAACCACCCGGCCGCTTTCGGTGGCGCTCTGGGACTTCACAAAGCTACCGGTGTGTCCCTGGACAAAGTCAAGGCATGGTTGAAACAACAAAGGGCGTATACCTTGCACAAACCATTGAAAAAGAAATTCTCGCGGTCTCCCACGGTGGTGGCCGGCATAGATCATCAGTGGCAAGCCGACTTGAGCGATATGTCGGCCTTGGCAAAACAGAATGAGGGATACAGGTATTTGCTGTGCGTCATCGACGTGTTTTCCAAGTACGCTTGGGTGTTGCCCCTCAAAAACAAGACGGGGGACAGTTTGGTGGAGGCCTTTCGTCAAATCTTTCAAAGTCGACAACCCCTGCGACTTCAAACGGACAAAGGTACCGAATTCCTCAATCGAAAAATGCAAGCGTACCTGAAGAAGAAAAAGATTCATTTTTTCGTGACACACAACGTCGAAACCAAAGCCAGTGTGGTCGAACGATTTCAACGGACTCTGAAAGAACGCATGTGGCGATACTTTACTCATCGACAAACACAACGGTACATCGACGTGCTAGACGACCTGGTTCGGGCTTACAATGCTAGACGACATCGGACCATAGGTATGGCGCCCAAAGACGTTCGCCCCGAACATGAGTGGATGTTGACAACACCTCCCCCACGTCCCCCGAAAAAGAAAAAATCAATGGACATTGGTACGACCGTACGTTTGGCTTTGCCGAAACATGGTGCCTTCGACAAAGGTTACTGGCCCAACTGGACTCTGGAAACGTTCAACGTCGCACCCAACGTCGGTCCCGGTTACAAACTGTTGGACGAAAGGGGCGAACCCATACAGGGCACCTTCTATCCCGAAGAATTGCAAGCGGTTCAAGTCAACGACGACGAGATCTTTCCCATCGAAAGAGTACTCGAAAGAAAAAAAGACAAAGTATTGGTGAAATGGTTGGGCTATCCGGCGAGTTTTAATTCGTGGATCGACAGGACCAGTCTCCAAAACGTATAAATAGGAGCGAGAGACGCCGACATCAGTCAACATGCAAGACGAAACCACGTCCACGTCCGCGAGTGCCCACAATTGGTCGCTCTTGGGAAAACGTGTGCCACAAGCGGAAATCGTCTTTTTCTGTCAAGTGATTTTAGTGTACGTCGTGGCGGGAGTTTCTTTGTCCCAACTGGCTTTCAAACCCGACGGATCGCAGACCACGTTGTGGACGGCCTTGCTCTCCAGTACCTTGGGTTACCTGTTACCTTCTCCAACCTTGAAAACCAAACATAATGAACAACGACCGGCCCTTTTACCTCACGCTCCCTAGTGACAGTTCCATGTCGTGGTATCCCGACAACAAAGTCTCCACGTATCATACACATCTGGACCCGCCACTTCTCGTCGATCACCGTGAATGGGAAGTGGGTCTGTCCATGATCACGTTACCTGACCAATGGCAAAACATCGATCACCGAGACAACACGATCGGCTTACGCATTCATCCATGGTCGCCTCCGAGCGACGAACTCGAAGTAAAGATATGCCAGGACTTCTACAGTGCCCACAAGATCGACCCGTCGCATTGTTTCAAAGGTGTAAAGGGTGATGAGATCAAGGGATCCATCGAAATGGAAACGCACATCAAGAGTGGCGACTACGAGTCGCTGAGGCATATCCTGGATGTCCTAAACAAACACTTGAAGGTGTTGTGGTACCTGCCTCCCATCTACAACCATTTGGCCCATAAACCCGTTCGTTTGGATCCCAATAACAAGGAAATGACCGACCATGAGAAGAAAGAGCAGGACGAGTACGAAACTCGAGAAGCGATGCGCCAAGCGGCCGCACAAAAAGGTTCATTCGTGTCTTTCAAGAAAGACGGCACCAACGACAAAGTGTATCTGAAGATCAATCACGTGCAAGCGCTTTTGTATTTTGACGTGTTGCCAAAAATCGAACTTCGTCTGTGTGGACCCATCGTGTCCATGTTGGGATGGCCTGGAAACGAACTGTTGGTTGCCCTGCAGTCAATCGATATGACCGGCGATGATGGCCAAACTCTACGGTATTTCTACGCCCACCACACCCCAAATCTTCAAATCCAGTACGATCTGTTTTACATCTACACGGACATTATCGAACCCCAGACCGTGGGCGACGTGAAGGCTACCTTGTTGGACGTGATTCCCAGTCGACGATTGTATCACCGCCCCGCCAGGATTCACTACTTACCTCTGAAGTACAGTCGACTAAGCTCCATTGGTCTCTATATAAGGAACGGAATGGGGAAAGCCGTGCCATTTCTCGACGGTAAGGTGGTGACCCAACTTCATTTTCGCCGCCGATGATGATTCGAGTGTACAAAGGTGGAGTGCTCAGACAACGAGGGGCTGGCAATGGTCTGGTGGTGTACAGGGGAGGAATTCTGAGACAACAGGGTGCCGGTCGATGGTCCGGGTTATTGAATGCCGTCAAATCGGTTGGGAAGACCTTGTGGTCGGCCGGTAAAGCTGCCGTGAAAAAGAATGTGGCCCAAGTGTTACCCAAAGTGGGGCAAAGCGTGCTCGACGCCGTCAGTGGTCGTGAAAAATGGAACTGGAAGAAAGTCGCCCAGGACACGCTTCGCCCCGCGGTGTCAAACACGATGTCCGACACACTCAAGAACGTGGTCGCCCACCTGGAACCTATAAAAGACCCCTCACGAACCCCGTCCACTTCACATCGTCCGAAGAGGAAGAAGAAGACACAGGTCACCTCTCACAAGCGACGTAAACTAGATATCTTCGATCATGGCTACGCAGGTAATGCGCAATGATTCCTGTCCCTGCGCGCGAGACGAATTGCAGGATTTGTTCAGTGTACCCGACACGCAGACGGCCATAAACAAGGTGACGAAAATCAGAAAGTATCCACTGACGCCCGACTTGAACCACGACGGACCCATCGAATTTTATATTTCCAATGCCACCACCGATTTCATCGATCTGGCCAACATGACACTGCACGTGGCCCTGAAGGTGACCAAGAACAACGGGGATGACCTGGACGCGGATAGTCAAGTCGCACCCATTAACAACTTGTTTCATTCGTTGTTTAAAGACGTCAAATTACGCCTGGGAAAGGATGCCGAAACTTTGGTCACCACCTCTCTGCCCACCTATCCCTACCGGGCTTACTTGGAGAATTTGTTGAGTTTCGGTAAGGGAGCCAAGAACGACCACCTGTCGAAACAAGTCCTGTGGGAAAAAGATACCGCCGGGCAGTTCAATTCCACGAAATCTGTCGCCACCGCCGCGGACGGTGGACGACAGGCTCCGAATAACAAAGGATTGGAACAACGCCAGAAAACCATTGCTGCCAGTCGCACCTTTGAATTGCAGTCGCGTCTACACTTGGACATGTGTTTACAAGATCGGTATCTGCTGGACGGTGTGGACCTGCGGTTGAAATTGGAAAAGCAATCCCCGAAATTTTTTCTGATGTACGGCGAAGGCAACGATGCCGAAGACTACAAAGTCGAGTTCACCAAAGCCTACCTGGATATCCCGTTCGTCACTCTAGCTCCCAGTACCTACACACGGGTGGCCGCGCAACTTCAATCGTCCAACGCCAAGTATCCCCTGAAACGCGTGGTGGTCCGCGACATGGTCATTCCCGACAATCGTACCAGTCACGTCCTAGACAATTTGTTTGTCAACGAAAGTCTGCCCAAGAGATTAATCGTGGGTATGGTACGTAACACGGCCTACGACGGAAGAAAAAACAGAAATCCCTTCCAATTCGAACACAATCAATTGGAAAACATCAAACTGACCAAGAACGGGGAAATTGTGGACGAATACGACGTCAACTTTCCCCAGCGACAAGCCATCGCACCATATCTGGATTTGATGAAAAGAGTGGCCGTCTTAAACACCCGAGAAGACCTGGACCTTCCTTTCAACGACTATATCAATGGGTACACTTTGTATTGTTTCGATTTGACCAACGACCACGGTGCCGACGGTAACTACTTTCATCCCAAAGCGGCGGGTAACCTGTCTTTGGAACTCAAGTTCGGTACAGCCCCGACCAATCACCTCAGTCTTGTTCTGTTTGCCGAATACGACAATGTCTTGGAAATCGACGCCAACCGACAAGTCATCACAGATTGGTGAGGCTCTCTCCAATCGACAACTGACACGGGCTTTAGAAAAACACCTCCCCGCTAACGTATTCGGGGGTGTGTGGGCTCGTAATCATCTGGATATACTGCGCCCGACCTCATACCCCAAAGCCTACGTCATCAACACGGACGACGAAGATCAACCTGGTAGACACTGGACCGTGTTTGTGTGCGAAGGACCAGATCACATTACCTTCTTTGATTCCTACGGGTGTCCCCCTGATGTTTACGGAGAAGCCTTTCGACGTTTCGTCCAAGATCTACAACTCCACTACCAACCCCGATGGATTCAGGGACTCGAGAGTGTCGTCTGCGGCCATTATTGTTTGTATTATTTGTGTCATCGGTTTCACGTTCCCTCCCCGCACGCCCTTTCGGTGTTCGGGCACGTGTATCGTGTGAACGATATACTCGTCGAACAATGGGCTAGGGATCATTTTCCCGACTTGCAAAAAGACCAGAAGAAGGGACAACGATGTCGATGCTTTTTTGCTCTGTAAATATGTTAAAGTTCAATTAAATTTGTGTTCTATGCCTTTGTGTTCAATTTTGTGTTGAATAAAATACTTTGTAAATATGTTCAATAAAATGTCGACAACATATCACGTGTCTGTTGTTTGTGACGTCATGTGACGTCATGCTATTCTGATTGGTTGGAAAATGGTATCGTCCCAACACCTTAGACTCGTCCCGTCCCGAGCTATAAATAGGAGTGTCAAAGCCCAAAGAAGTCACAAACACCATGGATCGTAAAGATAAAAGGTTTTGCGCTACTTGTCGGGGGTATTACCCTATGTTTAGGGGGAATCGGCCCGATGCCGATTACTTGGTGTGTTTTTGGTGTGGGACCGAAATTGGCAACACCTGTCATAGGCGGTCAAAGCATTCGGTGAAATGCACCAAGAAGCCGAATCGGTGGGAGCAGCCGAAGTGCTCCTGCTAACCCACACATTGTGTGGACCAACGGCCCTTGTCAGGGCCAACTTAATCAATGGAAAAGAGTTGTTTCCCCTTCCTTCCCTCTCTTCCCCTTTCTTCTTCTTCTTCTTCTTTTTCTTCTTCTCTCTCTCTCTCTCTTTTTCCGCGCGCGCCCTCTTTCTCTCCGTACGTGCAAGGAGTCACGTGCAAGGGGTCATTTAGGTCACGCACGTGCCAGGGGTCACGCAAGGGGTCACGCACGTGCAAGGTCACGCCAGGGGTCACGCACGTGCAAGGGGTCATCCAGTGCAAGGTCACGTGCACGCCCATACACGCACGCGCATGCGTGCACGCACGTGCAAAAAAAGTTCCTGAACAAGCGGTACAACTACTATGTCGTTTCGACTGGTGCTGGAACAAGGTGGCATTACGTGGTGGTCGATTCGCTTCACAATTTTAGTTTTGTTTGTAGTTGACTGTGTTAAAACAGAACACACAAACGATTACAATAACATTATTTTGGACAGGAATCATCTGTGCACCAACTGGGCTAATGAAGACAGGCGTGCGCCATACAGATTTCATTGAGGGAAAGTTTGTCAGACCTGTTCTGATTTCGAATTTCAACTGTCAGTGGGTACACGGGGTCTCGGTTTTTTGCCCCATGCGAACGACTATACGCTATACCTTTCCGGGTCCTCGGTCCTGTGTCACTGAAACGGGGGACCACGGGACTTCAAAGTTAGCGAACGAACGTCTAACTCACTTGGCCACCGTGACTCTCATAATCAGTCAGTCCAGCAGTGTTATAGAGGGATTAACTGCGCGGAGAATGTTGAATGTCTGCTTGTGGCACCCTTCTCCGCTCTCATAGCTGTATATCTCTTTCTGGCACTGGTACTCGCATTTAACCGTATGGCGCGTTATTGGTCTTCTCTTAGGCGTTCGGGTAAGCTGACTTATCGGGCAAACGGGTAAAGTGAAAAAAAAATGTATTTCATCCTCTTGGCAAATTAAAGTGCCCGAAATCTAATAAAACACTAATTCTACGGACTGGAATAGCATATTCCACATATCATATTTTTACACGATTTGTGTACGAGGGGGGGGGGGTCATTTGGTCTGGAAGTTTTGTTCCGATTTTCACGAAATTAGAACTCAACCGTCATTAGGGTGTAACTAATATATTCAAACTTTTTTGTTAAATCGGATAATAATTGTGACCTCTAGAGGGACTACAAGCTAAAAGCATCAGTGGTCATAATTCAGGAAGACTGCAGTGCAGAAGGCCAACCTGTCAGGTCATTGACCAAGGTCCACGCAATTATGCACCGTAGGCGCGCGAGCGTCTGAAGGAGGTCTGGGGTCCAAGGGGGGCGGGATTTCAGACCAAAGCAGAAGAACACTATCATTAGATGAATTTGAGATCTCCTGTCCTTTCCTGTGTTATCTTTACATATCTTGAGTTAAATTGAACTGTTTTGTTCTTTGTTTTGCAAGTTAAATTGTTTATTGGCATTTTGGCAAGCATATATATAGGTGTACGTGCTCGATGACAGTAAGGGAGTTGGGCAGAACCCGGAATGCTCGATAAAATGTTAATTGATAACTTCAACTTGACCCAAATATTAAACCACGCCCCATTTCTTATAAAGTGCGCTCATTGGCTAATGTGTTGATAATATGAAAATATAGCGGGAATTCAAGAGTGAGAAATAGTTTAATTTAATTTCAATAATTTGCTTGCGCTAGGGTCTTAATCAAAACCTCCTCTCCAAAACAATTACAAATATAAACATTTAATTAATCCCAAAAACCCTCTTGCTCGGTCGAAAGATTCAATAGAATTGTAATTTGACGTCATTAAGTTTTATGTTGCCTATAGACAAAGAAAAATTTTGAATGTTGACCTAACGCCCATAAAAAGTATTATGCTACCCAAAATTAAACATTCTGATCTTTGCCGGCGTTTCTGACATCGGTGGTCAGTATTGAGAGTCGGCTACCCAACCCTAACTCCCATTTAGGAAGGGAGAGGTACGATTTTCCGATGTGCTCTGATCAACTGGAAGTGTTTTCTCACTATAGTTGACCTTACATTGTAAATAAACATAATCATGCATATAATATTAATGAAACATAATAACGACAACTTCATTAGAAAAATATTACTTTGGCAATAACAAGCTTATTTAGATAAAAAAAAAAACAACAAAAAACACGTTTGTTTGTTGAAAGTCTTGAAAAATTTGTAATTTTAAAATGGTTATTTCTAAAGGGGCATTTAGTTACCAACGACAAAACACAATAATACACATTATACGTAAATATTTGTTTCTAAAAAAACATTAAATATTCTGTCAGAAAAGCCTTCTGTCTTTTAATATATAATTCTAAGGTTATTATTTAAGTAATATAAGAGAATTACAGAAATAAACCCTAATCAAAACCTCCCCTCAAAAACATTACAAATATGAAAAGGTAACATCTCTTTTACCCCAAAGACCCTGTTGCTAGGTCCAAAGTTTCAAAAGAATTGTAATTTGATGTCATTAAGTACTATGTTGCGTATAGACAATGACAAATTTTGAATGTTGACCTAACGTCCAAATAAAGTATTATGTTACCAAAATATAAAACATTCTGATCTTTGTAGGCGTTTCTGACATTGTAAATAAACATAATCATGCAAATAATATCAATCATGCAAATAACAGTCGACATTTGTAGACAACACCTTTGAAAAATACTAGTTCGGCAATAACAAGCTTATTTAGATAAATTGATGACCGTTGGCGATATATAACAACAGTTAAATCCAAATTACAAACGAATATCATCAATATTTGAATCAAAATGTTACAGTAAAGAAACATGGGCTAACAGGTCTTGGACACATCTTTACATAGAGAGGTGATTTGATAGACTTTTAGTGCGTGTCTCGTAGTGGTATAAATCTTAATGTGGGTATTAAAAAATTCCAAAGAATTACTTGATGGTTTGCAATCTAGATCCATTGCTTCAGTCTCATCTATTCAGACTTTTGACTTTTCTACTTTGTGCACTAAAATTCCCCATAGTAAATTAAAAGCCCGGTTGAAAGACATTATTCACAGTGTCTTTTCGTCTAAATCGGGAACGGCTAGATATCAATATTTAGTTGTTAACTACAAATCCACATATTTCGTTAAGAATCACAGTGATTCCAATAACAAATTCACCGCCATCAAAATAATTTATACGTTGAATTTTTTAATTGATAATATCTTTGTTGAATTTGGAGGGCAAATATATCAACAAGTGGTTGGTATCCCCATGGGCACCAACTGTACACCTTTGCTTGCTGATTTGTTTCTCTATTCGTACGAAGCCGATTACATCCAAGCGCTCGTAAAAAAAAACAAATAAACGATTAGTCAGACATCTTAATTTCACTTATCGATATATCGATGATGTTTTATCACTTATAATAATCCTAAATTTACTCGAAATCAAAAACACAACTGACAGTAACAATTATGCTTCCTACTTGGATCTGCGTCTCGATTTTGATGATTGCCATAAGCTTAGTGTTAAATTGTACGATAAACGTGATGACTTTGACTTTCCGACTGTTAACCTTCCATTTATTAGTATTAACATTCCAATATCACCAACTTATGGAGTGTTTGTGTCTCAGCCAAATCGTTACGCGAGACCCTTGTTCCTTTTATTCTGATTTTTTAAGTAGATCGAGGCATTTGTCATCTAAGCTACAACTACAAGGACACGTGTGCACTAAACATATAAAAACCTTTCAAAAGTTTTATGGCCGTCATATTGACTTGATTGGTAAATATAACGTGTCTCTCTCGGCTATTATTCTAGATATATTTAATTTACACGTATACTATTACTATCTCCCTGATTATGTCTACTACACGTATACTATTACTATCTTATGAGTATGTCTACTACATCGCTATTTTACCGACATTTTGCCTAATAGTTTGGATGCAGCTATGGCAGGTGTGGCGCGCCAGGCAGGGTAAGCTTACTCTTCCGGAGACCTTTTTACCAATGTTTGTCGTGTATTTTGTACACGGGGAGCAGTCCATTTGATTATACACTATTTTGGTTATAACGTTTTTTTAGGACTTCGAATTCTGTCTAATGGTTTGGATTGTTCGTACTTTTATTTTATTTAAACTACATGTACATGATGAAACAAGCCCGAATAATATTTAGGGTTAAGGCGTATTTCCTTCGCCAGGAGAACAGTGTGGTCGTAGTTTTTAAATAGGATGCAGCATCTACTCATCATTTCGAAACTTTGTAGCACGTATGAGGTTATCACAAGCAGTGGCGGTCAGAATTTTGGTGTGGAGGTTCTGATCCAGGCATTTTTCTGGAAAAAGAATTGACTCTCTAGGCTTTCTCTAACCATTTTGGTCGATTTGGTGTTGGAGCTGGCGCAACGCCAGATTAACCATGGTGGGGGCCCTGGGGCCTGGAAGATATGGGGGCCCCCTGAGCACCGACCGCGGATCTATGACCGACGAAGCAGTCCACCGCGAGCAGGGTAGGCCCGAAACACCGCAAGGTCTCCCCCCTGGAAATTTTCAGAAATTGGATGTCACAAACGTGATTTACTGGCATTTCAGGCACTTGTGTCGGAGCCATTTAGAGTGCCTCCTCCACAAAAATAAATAAAATTCTGCCACAAATTTAGCGCATTCTGGCGTTATTTCAGTGGACCAATCCATGCCAGTGCTATGAAATGAGGGCATTTCTAGAGGAGTGGGCTGGAGCTCATTGAGCCCGTTAAATCCGCCACTGTAAGTGAGCAGAGCTACATCAAACCTAATTTTGAGGTCGCTCAGTGATAAATAACGTGGTCACTTGATTCGGAATCGTATTATATCCCCCGCGATGATTTGGTGAATGGAGGCCGTAACGTTACGACCAAGCCGGGCTCGATTTTTGACGAACGTCTAACATTATAAGTACCAAATGGTTATACGACATTTAATCAAGAAATCTGAATATTTCGTGTGATCACGATGTGCATCTCATCAAATTCAGCTTATACCCACAACAAATATCAACAACTACATCAACTACAGCTTATATACAATCGTACGTCAATCTGAGGCAAAATTCGCTCTACTCGAAATGATGGGGAGGAGTAATTTGTTCGAGTTATACGATAATTCGAGTTAGACGATGCTCGGACCCATAGATCATCTCACGACAATAAAAAAACATCAAAAGTCAACACATATTATAGATATAGTCATATATTTATTTTTATCACATAACTGTGCATTTAGATAGGATTTTGGGGTTTGTAATTCCTGAATAATTTATTAGCCTTCAGGCCTAATTGCATGCTTTGTTTATTTCGTAGTTTCTGAACATAGGTTATATCCTTTTTCCTTCTCTCTATCATAGCACCTACAAATATATAAAAAATACAAATTATAAATTAATGAAAACAGTATAATGAAACTATCCTTACTTTATACATCAGTTTAACTACATGCTCCTTCACAATCCTAAAGATAGCAACTGAAAGTGTGGAAATACGCCTACACAACTTCCACATCTTGACAGCAGTTTATCCGACAAGATGTTTGAAAGCACAATAAGGAAAATATTTCTCAAAAAATTTGAACTCTATCCCGTTCACAAGCTTGAAAAAAATTTGTTAAAAACTGTAGCATCTATCACTAGCATCTATTATAAGGTTTGTCCTGTCCATGACCTGAATGATTCACACCAAAATAATCCTGTTAAAACATACATAGCCACTGTCATGTTCACAAGGTTTTTGGCTAATAGAGCGGGATAGTTCCAGAATGGAAAGTCGCAGAATGCTGAATATCAGTAGGGTTCATCAGGTCATCCTCTCCCCCCCATTACCACCACACTACTCCATATTAAATACTTTAAACCCCATTTCTCTCTCTATCCCATGTTGAATATTGATAGGGTTCATTCTCTAATGGCGGCAATGCATCACATTTTAGAACAATCTGTAAACTATAGCCTCTATTATGTTCATAAACCAATAGTTGATGGACCAACATACTCAGCGCAGCGTTTCGTTTGATTAGAGGTAATCCTACTACACACTGCTATTATGAGTGGATATTGTTGTTTTAAATTCTGATTTGTCATTAGTCCGTCTACCAACCAATCACTAGCTGCCCTACAAAAGCTTTACATTTAAAACGAGTGTCAATATTGGACCAAATATGTTTACATAACGTTACGTCATGGCTCACGATTTTATCATGCCTAATTAACCCGTGCATAGCAGAATACTGCAGTAAAACTAATGGCGTGACAAACAAGGCTATCAAATCGAATGAAATGTAAACAATACTGTTTGGAAACAACCTACTTTCTGCTCACCGTTTTAATACCTTAAATCACTGTCCAAATGTTAGGGAAGACCCAGATTAAACGAAGGATTGTCATGTTTCTGTACTTAAGTGATAGCTTTCATTGAACGGAAAGAATAGACACACTCCCGCATTAGTTCAAGAAACAGACGCTATTCCAGCAATGGCCAGAGAAGCATTTCTAGGGCCAAATGATCTAACCATCATCTTATTCACAGATAAATCTAGAAAGTTATTGTTTAATTCATCCGAATGGTCTGATACATGTTGTAATCATCATGTAAATTTATATTAAAACAAATGTCCTACACACACTTTGTACAACTGAGATAACCTGAAAAAATATTTAGAAGAAATATGACCAAGCTCTCAAATATATGAGATTAACACTTGCCTGTGGCTCCTGTCCAACCCAATGCACGATAATGTGAAAGTACGCTGGGCATAATAGCTTTGTGTTGATGTGATCTGGTTGGTCGTAATCTTTGTTTATAATATCGTGCTAAAGATCTGTGGCCTATGGTAGCACCTATTGAGAAATAAAAATACAATATTATATGCATACTTCCTGTCATATATAACAACTACATGTTCTTGTTCCATACTCTGATGTTTACATAGTCAACGGTTATTTTATTGTTCCTACTCAAAAATAAAACCTAATTTGGCACATCCCTTTAAATATCATGGAAAATGAAATATATTCAATACACGTGGTTAAAATTCAGTACTTTTTGGCTGTTCACCAAACTCTGCCAATAACAGTCAACATCAGTATTACAAATGAGCTGACACACGTGTTTCCCGAGGTGGCAGGAACTCTTAAAACCACGCACTAAATTCAGCAGACTTAGGATTTTGTTACAATTAAATATCAGTCAAAATATTGATAAAAATTGTCAATTTTCAACAAATACCAAGAACACAATTATCGGCCAATTTCTATCTCTATCAGTATATTAAGTCATATAGTTAGGCTATAATCTAATTTGTGCTGCCACTTGCGCTATGTATTGGAAGTTTGTATAATATGTAGTAAGTTTTCTTGTGTATTACCTGAAGGAAGAACAAGTTCATATCCATCACCACCTAAATCTGGTGTATCACCTAATTCCATCTGTTCATCTTCTTCATTTCTTTCAGCATGATCAGGATAACTCTTTCTGCTCAAACATTAAAAACAAATAAATTACCGTATTTAAAGTAGCTAGATCTCTTATTACTCAATATCATCCATAATCTCCGACATTGAAAACACAAATTATTTGCCAACTTACATCAACATTGACATTGTGATCTTACTGGGAAAAGATAAGCTTCTAATATCCAATATTTAATACATAATAATCCTTATACCATTGTGTACTATAATGCTTTCAGTGCCATTTGTAACATGAGACTTGAAGAACAAGGCTAGAAATATTCCACCACTGCACCAGTCATGTCAAACGGTGATACGTATCCTTATCCGGAGAGCATCCGCAATAAATACTACCTTTGAAGACTGGAATAACCAGATGCTAGAGATTGCCATTCGATTGAGATTTTTGGCATATTTCGCCGAACATAACTGATTTGAAATTAGAGTTAAAACAGAAACGCTTGAATATAAATCAGTTTATATACATTTAAACCAAATGGTCACCAGATGATGCCATAGCACAATATTTCTTCAAATAACAATCAGCCAAGAGATATAATGAATCTATTTAACTATATCTTTACAGTGGCGTTGGACGGAAATGGTTAAAAAAAAATGTGAATGCATGTGTTGAATTATAGAAGACCATATAAAAAATATTTATTCTGGTTCTCAGATAATCTTTTTAAAAAAGTCTGATGCTGATTGGTTTTTTTTTATTATCACTCTTCTAGTGAGAATGATGACCCTTCTATCTTCCACTATCATGTCAGAGATATTCTTTTAAGTCATTTATTTTTCATATTTTGTAAAATTGGGTGAAAAAATCTTTAAAAATCATCCACAACTTTCAAAATAGAGTTCAATGAAAATAAGCTTACCTGTAATCATAGAAATCCGAATATTCAAAGACAGACTCTCCTTCATGTAACATTTTACTGTGGCCTTTATCTACCATGTGATTTTTGGCGGCTTGTTTGGAATAGAAAGATTTACCTCTCGTATTACACCATAAACACATGTTAGCCACACCCACTTTCTCACCTGAAGATAAACAATAATTATCTAAGCTAAAGAACCATAGTCGAGTTTACAAACAACCCAGTCTACTTTACAAACAACAATAGTCTGCAGTACCATGGTCTACTTTACCAACAAGCCTAGTCTACTTTACAAACAACAATAGTCTGCAGAACCATGGTCTACTTTACAAACAACCGTGGTTTATGAAACAAACAACCTCGGTTTATGTAACAAACAACCGTAGCCTTTATAAAACTTTTTGCTTGATTTGTGGAATCATTTCACAAGGTTATCAAAAGTTACCATCTACTTTTTAACTTTACCTCCTGTTCAATTAAATTAATATCAATATTTCCTTTCGTTTTATTTTCTCCACTTTCTCTCTTGGTTGGCAATTTAGGTCAACGGTACCGTATCATTATGCTCTCATTTCCACACAGTTTTCATTGAAATAAGACGACTGTGGACTCCCTGATATAGCAACTAAGATTACATAATAAGATACTGATCTGTTTACTTGTGCAACCATAATAAATCAGAAAAAAAAGGAATTTTGCATATAAATTACCTAGATATGAAATAAGTCCTTCTAAATCTATCAAATAATCAGCATCCGGAATGAAGAAACTGTGGTTGACTGTCATATGTTTAACATTTTCCTCAAGACTAGAACTAACATTAGTACAGAATAAACATTCTTCTATTGGTAAGGGTTCTCCATCTTCACTGTTCCAACTCTCCACATCACTATCTATAACAATAGAAATATATGTTGTCAAATGGTTTAGTTTATGTTATTGTCGGACTGGTATTTGGTTTCACCTGAACAAGTTCTATCTTTGGCCTTGGCAGGCTTTCTATAACTTAAGCCCACCAGCATCAAAGTAAACTGTGCTAAATAGAATTAATTTTACATATCTATTTTAAAGATACATTATTTGAGATTAGATAACCAGTTGGCAGTTCTCCTCACTATAATAGTTAAAACTAGCTAATGTAAAGGCAATTTGCAGAAAATTTCAGTCATATTAATCTACTATGAACCAAAAACTAAGCAATTGAAAGTTCTGCTTAGCCTCGGTCATCATTACTAAAGTCGGTAAGACAAAACTAGTAGTCTCTGTTATCCATTTAATCGGTTAATCACAAAGGGAAATTTTGAAGATAATCGAACAACAATCCAACAAATATCGCAGGCTATCACATTCAATATTTTTGATTGTAAAACTGGAAATCTAATAGGTCTCTAGTCTTCATTTCAAATTGTTCTAGATCTGATTTCAGAAATGAAATTAAAATGTTCAACATCTACCCCTCACCCGGATACATATACACAACTTCCTTGCTCAATATCAAGGTACCCAATATTAATGTTAAAATAAAAGCAGGCTTTGCCTTTGTACAGGGGCAGGCGTGCGTGTAACACACACCTTATTTATCTTCGGGCGTGTGGATAACACACCTAAAAACTTTTGGGGCGTGTGCTTTAACAATAATGTAAATTAAGGTGAGAATTCATTAAACTATCAGGTCCTCCTATTAAATCCCATTTCATTTGTTGTGTTGCCGTGTGATGCGCTTTATGTTGCCATCTATATATTTTCTACGATTATCTGATCGACTGACTTACAATGTAGTTGTATCTGGGATGGTTGCCAACAGTAGCAACAAAAGGTCTAGGGTTTCCTTCCCCTATAGACCTGGCCAAGTTGCCATTTAGTGAAATATCTTGAGAGCGAAAGTTTCATAACCAACCTCGGAAAAATTCCATAATTTGAAGGTGGCCAATCAATCTGTTTGACTGAGAATTACTTATGAATTATCTGTGTAAGAGATAACTGTCTACAACAAGCGCATTGACTCAACGGCTCATGCATTGTTTACATAACACCTAACTGCTTCGGGAAAAATGATGCATGTTACTCATTTTAATACCCATTTACACTACATAGGAAATATTTTTTAACTACAAATACTTCAAACGTCTTTATTTATTTTTCTTATACTTCAAAAAAATGTTTGAGAATTTAATTTGTTAGAGTAAAAAAGTTAATATGCCGAACTCATTAAGTCTCGTCGATGTCATGCTTATCAGTGATTGTACTTGTAGCGGCCAAGCGAATATTCACTGCGGGATCAGTTTGGTGGCCAATCTGACTCTGTTGTCTGTTCCCACCCACCGCTGACATAATAAATGTCAACAAAGACAGCCAGAAAAAATAAATCGTTCAGGTACCGACTTCACATGTCCGACCATCAAGCATGACAAATAACGCAGTAGTCGATCCAGCCATGAGCTCGAAACATAGTTATAAGTGTTATATACGATCTATGGCTATGGCTCGAAACTAAGCTGTTTTCCGCATCCAGTAAAGGGAGACAACTCTCACTAACATTTTCGTCTGTGCATTCGCTTCGCCAGCGATCATATAAGCCCCGCCAAATATTGATTTTTTTTTTTGTTCACAAAAATCTGCCGTGCGCGATCAAGACACACCACGGGGGCTGTTTGCATGCGCCTAGACGTGCATGCGCGATCGCGCGCCTCAAAACGCGAGGCTAAGGAGAATTATGCATGGACAAGGGTATTTCAATCTATGCGTATGTGTACATGCATGGACCTCAACTTTTTATTCCTTTTGGCGGATAAACTTCTATCAACTTTTATTGTCATAATATCTGACAAGTGAAGGCGAGGATTCTAATCCAAGTCATTTTGTTTGAGTGTCCATTACACTGACCCCAAATAGTATAACTTTACATCAGCTAGTTGTTGATTATATAATACATTTTTTTCACATTTATTTCAAGTTAACAAAAATGATGAAATAAAAGGGGGTTTCACATCCCACTGTTTTGCTTCAACTGGGCTAATACATGTAAACGGGTAATGAATGTTAAATGTCAGGATGATTTTTAATTTTAAGTCACAAGATCAGATATGGCTCAGTCTGTTTGTAAAATTTTTAAGAACTAACAATTTAATTTATATCTAAAACAAATCAACGCATAAAATTTAATCAAATATTTTCATTTTTAATCCAAATTTAAATGAGACACATTTCTTTTAAGTTTAATTCTAACTAACTAATGCATGAGTTAAATAATATATTTCTGACCCAAACGGGATAATGAACACATTAAAACAATATTAGCTTATGCTGGTAAATGTAAGAACGCTTACAATACACAGATCTCGACAAAATATAGATATTCAACTTTACCTGCATCATCTGACATATCAGCCTCTTCATCAATGCTACTACCAGCAACATCTACTACATTTTTAGAGTTAGCTCTCTTGTCTGTTGTATGCAATGTTCCAGCAGTTTCCATCTGTTCCTCTGAATCTATTGAGTTCTTTTTACTGTGTTTAACATTATGATCATCAGGGTTGTAACTTTTTTCAGCTTCTTGGTGTTTTTTGGACTTAATGTGAGTTTTGTATGCATTTTCGGTATTAAACTTTTTTTTGCAAATCTGACATCTAGATACGTTATCCTTTTCTGCCTCTTCCACCTGAAACGAAATCGGCCTAAATATGTAACTGTAATGTCCTTTCTTTCTTCATGGGTGAAATTTTGTCCAGACTGTTCCTGCAGCTACACTTATTTCAAATCCACATGTACAGGGCCCTTTAATGTACATAGCCCTTTGATTTTTGTCCCATCCATCCAACTAACTAATTAACAGTTATGTTGTACAGTTTATCAACTTGTCCACAGATTTGTTTTGAGAAAGCCATTTCTCTAGTTAATTTGAAGATATAAGCAAGATAAATTGTTGATTCCATAATAATTGACCAGGATTTTATATAATTATATGCAATGTGAAATGAAATGTTCTTATATGAAGGAACAAATCAAACATGATACCTGGAGTGATTAAGTCCTCTCCAATATAGGGAAGTTGCAATAGGGGAACTATGCCAGAAAATCCTGATGAACTGTGTCAAGACAAGGATTGAACATGGGACCTCCAGGTTAGTGTCTTACTGTGACACAGGGGGGGCCATGCCACAGTTTAAAGACCATTCCAGTAGTAAAACAACTAAACATACTTTGTTCAAAATCCTACTTACCTGACTCTTTTGCGCTAGAACTCTCTGTCTGAAATTTTCAGCTGTGACTGGTGGTAGCTCTGCAACCTTACGTTTTAAGTTGTATCTATGCCAATCAGTCTTATAATGTTGTCTTTGAAGATCGGCGTCGGCAAAAGCCACACGGCATGATATACAAGTAAATACAGACATCGTGACTAAAAGAAGAACAATTTAGGTGTATTTGTTACAGACTCTGATAATCATTTGAACCATTTTAAATACTTTGCAAACTACTATAAATCATCCAAGTTGAACCTCTACAAGGAATATCTGTCTTAAATTGGTTCAGTATTCAGCATACTCTACATGTAATTTCAACAATCAACATGATATGGTTAAAAGAAACCAGTGCCTCGGCTGCCTACATGTAATTTCAACACGATATGATTAAAACAAGTCAGCACCACATATTTGGATTTTATTTTCTTAAATGTATGTTTTAAAGTTAAAGGGACGGGAGCAGGTTGTTTCATCCCATGACCGGTTCACCCCGGGCTGTTTCATCCCAAATTGACCCCAGGCTGTTTCATCCCAAATATCGGGTCGTTTCATCCCACAAATCAATAAACAGAATTTACATATTTTTAATATTTTATTCATACATTTATAACAATAACAACATGTCACAGCACTTTAGTAATACTATTTGTATCATTTCATACATAAATCATTTCATACATAAATCATTTCATACATAAATCATTTCATACGTAAATCAATTACTTTGATTTCATTAAATTATCTATTTACGGCTTTTGTTAAATTTCATACATAAATCAATTTGATTTCATTAAATTATATATTTACTGCTTTTATAAATAAATGTATTTGTTAAATTTCATTAATTTATTTCACAAATAAATTTCTAAAGAAATGTATACTCAAATTAAATTCTTGAAAATATTTAATTAAATTTGTAAATGTATCTAATAATATTGCATTAAATGTATACTTAAATTAAATTTGTAAATGTATATTATAATATTGTATAAATTTGTAAACTATTTGTGGCCATACAAATTACCCGCTAGTTTCAAAGATAGGTTGCCAGGCAACGAAACATACGCCCACAGCAGCTAAATTGTCTGGGCAGTCAACAAGGGTTGTCGCATATTTTTACTAATTTCGGTAATGAAACATTTGTAATACACTAAAAACTGATTAAGAGTAACAACTCATTATGTAATTATCAGAAAATCATTAGAATTTGATTGCTTTTTATAAAGTTTTACCTCACGCTAACAATTAGTATATACATGAAACATTTAATATCATGGATTTAGCTGTTCAGTTATCTAAATTCATTGAAAATCTAAATACTTGTTCGTTTCAACACCTTAAACTCTATGTATCAATCTGAAGTCAATCGGATAGTAACTTTGGCCTCTATAGCGTCACAAGAATTTTTGAAGTTATCAAGGGAGATAACTCTGGCAGTAATTATTTGAAATCGCTGAAAATCAATAGGCTTCTTCGTCTTATGACCTTAAACACTGTGTATAAATTTAAAGTCAATCGGATATTAACTTTGGCCTCTAGAGCGTCCACAAGATTTTTTGAAGTGATCAAGGGCCATAACTCTGGCACTAATTATCGGAAATAGCTGAAAATCAATAGGCTTCTTCGTCTTATGACCTTAAACACTGTGTATAAATTTAAAGTCAATCGGATATTAACTTTGACCTTTAGAGCGTCCACAAGATTTTTTGAGGTGATCAAGGGCCATAACTCTGGCACTAATTATCGGAAATCGCTGAAAATCAATAGGCTTCTTCGTCTTATGACCTTAAACACTGTGTATAAATTTGAAGTCAATCGGATATTAACTTTGACCTTTAGAGCGTCCACAAGATTTTTTGAGGTGATCAAGGGCCATAACTCTGGCACTAATTAACGGAAATCGCTGAAAATCAATAGGCGTATTCGTCTTATGACCTTAAACACTGTGTATAAATTTAAAGTCAATTGGATATTAACTTTGGCCTCTAGAGCGTCCACAAGATTTTTTGAAGTGATCAAGGGCCATAACTCTGGCACTAATTATCGGCAATCGCTGAAAATCAATAGAATTCTTCGTCTTATGACCTTAAACACTGTGTATAAATTTAAAGTCAATCGGATATTAACTTTGGCCTCTAGAGCGTCCACAAGATTTTTTGAAGTGATCAAGGGTCATAACTCTGGCACTAATTATCGGAAATAGCTGAAAATCAATAGGCTTCTTCGTCTTATGACCTTAAACACTGTGTATAAATTTGAAGTCAATCGGATATTAACTTTGGCCTCTAGAGCGTCCACAAGATTTTTTGAAGTGATCAAGGGCCATAACTCTGGCACTAATTATCGGAAATCGCTGAAAATCAATAGGCTTCTTCGTCTTATGACTTTAAACACTGTGTATAAATTTAAAGTCAATCGGATATTAACTTTGACCTTTAGAGCGTCCACAAGATTTTTTGAGGTGATCAAGGGCCATAACTCTGGCACTAATTATCGGAAATCGCTGAAAATCAATAGGCTTCTTCGTCTTATGACCTTAAACACTGTGTATAAATTTGAAGTCAATCGGATATTAACTTTGGCCTCTAGAGCGTCCACAAGATTTTTTGAAGTGATCAAGGGCCATAACTCTGGCACTAATTATCGGAAATCGCTGAAAAACAATAGGCTTCTTCGTCTCATGACCATAAACACTTTGTATAAATTTAAAGTCAATCGGATATTAACTTTAGCCTGTAGAGCGTCCACAAGCAATTGTGGACGCCGGACCGACGGACGGACGGACGGACGGACCGACGGACGGACGGGGGCGACGACAATATACGACCACATTTCAATGTGGGCGTATAAAAATGCACTTGTCATGATTGAACGATTAGTGTATTGCGCCCAAGCTTCAAATATTTTTGTGTTTATTTTACAATACTGTTTCCGACAGTTCCTAAAATTCACCCCTTCTTCAACCATTGTCCATTGTAGATCTATTAATTCGCCTTCTTCTTTCAAAATTGGTATTAAAACATAAAAACTGAGACCGGCTCCCATACACCTTGAATTTAGACGTCTGTGCCATCCTGAAATACATTAATCTCATATTAAAGAATGTCAACATGTAATAAGAATATTCAATTAAACTACTAATTACTATTGCAAATAATATTGAATGCAAATTGAATGTAAATAATATTGAATGCATATTGAATGCAAATAATATTGAATGCATATTGAATGCAAATAATATTGAATGCAAATAATATTGAATATAAGTAATTAAATTAACTTACCTTCACAATCATTGTTTGTTCGGAAAGCCATCATGAAAATGCTTATATTATTTAGAGAGTTGATGCTTTCACGGTCTGAAATGTCGAAAGACACCTCAAGATCAGGAACCATTGACACCTCAAGATCAGGAACCAATGACGCAGTGGTAGTAGATAGCACGTCTGAAACATCCCAAGAAAAATCAGGAACCATTGACGCAGTGGTAGTGGTAGCGGTAGTGGAATTCCAGGGTTCGGAAAAGTGGTGCTCTTCAGATTCGTCGGCATTTGTTGTCGGTGCTGTACCAGCCACTTCTCTCGTTACACAATCTATGCAAGCAAAATGCAGTTCAATCTTCATTTTCCTCGCAGCTAAATAATCCTTGTTGGAAATGCCTAAAAAATAAATATATTGGATTTACTATTACTATCAATAAATATATTGGATTTACTATTACTATCAATAAATTAAATAAATGAATAAATAAATTGGATCTACTATCAATAAATTAAATAAATGAAAATATATTGGATCTACTATCAAGAAATTGAATAAATAAATAAATATCAATAAATAAAATTATAAAAATAAATCTATATTCGATTTACTATCAATAATATTTCAAGCCAACTCACCTGTATTGCATGTTCGATGCTGCTAGCGATCACAAATGTCACATGTCACGGCATGTTGACAGGGTCTAACTACGGAGGAGCAACGAATACAAAGATCAGCCATGGTGTAAATCCAAAAGATGAATGATAATCTTTCACTTTCGGATCATATTTATAGTTAGATAAAGCTTTAGATCAAAGTAATTATTTTTAATTGATCATTTATCTGGCTTCTTACTTAAAATGTGTAAATACAACTCAACTCTCGCGCCATGTTTTTATTACTAATCCATAACAATTAATTGTGTGTTTATTTAATAATAAACAATGAAGTACATGTTTATTTAACAATAAGTAAGTGTTTAACAGTTTATTCGACAATAAGTACAACTCTGTTAATTAACTGCTACTATAACAACAAGGGGGATGAAACAGCCCGGGTTGAAACAGCCCGATAGAAAATCAGGTATGGGATGAAACAGCCCGGGGTGAACCGGTCGTGGGATGAAATGACCCGCACCCAAAGGACTATTCTGATTTGAACAGTCTCAAAAATATGTCCAAGTACCGTACTAATGAAATCTGAACGCCAATATCAATATGGCGCAAAATGGTGTAATTAAATTGTCTCAAAATTCCAGTCTTATTAATATTACGTGTCACCGTCTTGCATCGTTCTTCAAGCCCCTCGTTAACAATGAGCCTGAAGTGAAACACATTATATCACTATATTACATGGTACACGATTCGTGTACTATTACCCAACGGTATTTTTTTTTTTATTATTGAGTAATAAGAGATCTAGCTACTTTAAATACGGTAATTTATTTGTTTTAAATGTGTTTTCATTGTCGAAGATTTTGGATAATATATTGAGTTAGAGACTTAGCACTTATATGACTTAGCTACTTTATAATTAATTTTTTTAATCATATGTCTATGACCCTATTCTCGTTACTTCAGTTGGTAATTTCATATTAAAAAATTTCCTACATTCATACCTGTTAAATTCGAGTCTGATTTTGGAATGAACGAAAGGTGCCAATCAATGAATATCGTCAATTGTGAATTAATGTTAATAATTACTAGAGACGTGACAGGTAAGTCTTGACTGTACGACTTCACAACCTCGTGCAATACTGATAGATAGTTTGTCCATTATTACACATTTCTAACTGAGTCATTTCGACCGAAACAATTTTCTATAACAATGCGTCATTAATTTTGAACGCAAACACTCTCTGAAGAAAGAAAAATAAAATCCTTCTAAAATCATATCAGTTAAATATCAAAAAGAGCGAATTCAGTAGAATTTCATCTACTGTCTAAAATGTATGTGCCGAAACCTCTTTTCACATACAAATAAAAAACAAAAATAGTGCGAACTGGTTTATACCCATAAATCCACGCGAGGTAACTCTTCCACTTCCTTTTCCGTCAACTTCCAAACACTAACATGGTACGAAAATACCCCTCTATTAAAAATCCTTAAAATTCTCAATAATCCTGCTCAGTAGATAAATTTTGTTTATATATTTGTTGAAATATATTTTTTATCCGGTCATAGGACCAAATATTTTGATGTTCGCTTTTGTTATTGATATAAAATCTGTGATGCAGTGTTGATTGATCGTCTATGCAGTGCACAGAGTTGGAATGGCTGTTTAGTGCTATTAAACTGCTATATTTCAGTCATGTTATCAATAATTTGGTAAATGATATTTTATTCTGACCCAGTCTTGCCACTAAAGCCTGCAGACTTACACTCACACTGTAACTGAGAGTGAAAGAAAATCTTAATTGTAACTGTAAGACTGACTGTAACTTTAAGGTTTAGTTTAAGTAGATCCATCATGACATTCAACGCCATCATATGCAACTTTCCAATGCCTGATACAGATTTTAGATTTGTCACAATATGAATCATTGAATTGTTTCCTATGCCAGATTACAATATTATCTTTCTTTGTACCGGTAAATCAGGTGCTTGACACAAACAAACTTGTTATGAATATGATCATGATGAGTAGGCTTACTGACTTGTGGAAAATTTTCCTAAAGAGTAAAATAAGAATAGTAACAATGGCAGCTACCCTGACTGATTAATTGACTTATTCCAAAGATATGACTTCATTTTGTAGTGTTCTTCCAAGTAGGGGGCTCAGGTCATGTGACTTTAGCGTGAAATTAGCTGAATAGCCCACTTCAATCTAAGATTCTGAATTGCTATTTCATGTAAATGTATTACTAGAGTTTAATATCAATCTCAATATCTGCAAAGATTCAGGCTCAGAAATTATCGAAATGTAAGTGAAATTACCAACGTCACACAGCCAGGGATTTTCCATTGCTGCCGCTCTCTTCATTGCGGCGGTTTTTTTATATAGGACCAATCAAACGATAGTTAACATTTTTGTGATTATTATGGTCTTTAGGGCTGGGTAAAATATCGAAATAAATCAATAGTATTGATTGGACGGCCCAGAAAAGCACTATCGATAGCGGTGGGTTAATATCGATTATCGCTCTTCGTCTATTTTTCTTGCGTCTGAAATGTCAATGTTTTCTTTCAGTTAATCATAATACACCGCTCACTTTAATAACTATCAAGTATCAATGTAACACATAACAAAATTGTGACTGCTTATTGAACAGCCGTTTTCATAAATTCACTCTCATTTAAACGTTACTTTAGTTTTGAAGAAATTATTGTTGAATATCGCTAAATCTGAGATACCCGGATGTGTAAATAAAGTTAGAGTTATTTCCCTTTGCAAGCTTCAGAATTCGTCTGTACAGTCATAGAACATAGTACAGTTCACTATTTCTGTACGTGTGCCTATATTATACGAATAATGGTTTTCTATTGGCATACGAAACGACACAGAATTGTCCGCCATATTGATAATTTCGCGCGCACGTACGCAATGTTTTGAATCGGAACAAGTTCATTTTGGTCCCTTAACATAATTATTTACGATATTTCTTCATTCGGAACCACGGCTGCATTATTTTAATAATAAACAACATCAATTTACGTATATATATATACGTGATATAACAAGTTTTATTAATGTTTTCCAAATAAATCTCCTTAAACAGGAGCAAACGATCTTACGCAACTTCGTATGGTTTTGAACTTTGAACTTACACTGTATCCAATCTTGATGACGACCGTGAGAATAAGTTTGTTTTCGATACTATCGATTATCGACCGACATTTCATTGCAGATTATTGATAGTAAAAAACACTATCGATACCCAGCCCTAATGGTCTTTGATACCCTGACACAACAACGGTAGAAAATGGAATTTATCTGTTTTGATGACTGAAATTTTGACTAAATATAGCCTACTTTTTTGTGGTATCATCCAGATTATAAATATTTGAGTTTGACATATCTTTCAAATTATTACGATTTCCATAAATCTTAGTTGACAATAACTGTTTTAAAATTGGTTCTAGCGATTCTGAAGGGAAAATATTGCTTATGAGTATGACATCACTCCGATATGACTGAAAAGCGCTTATTTTGTATAAAGCATTTTGATTACCGGTACATTATTGACATTGATCTTGGATTTTAAAATTCCATAAATTTGCATCTAATTAGAATATTTTGATGAAATAAAAAAAAATATTGGGTAGCATTTTATTATATATATTTTCACAATGTTTTTCAAAAAAATTTTTTATTTGACACTTCGACCTGAAAGCCCTTATTCCAAGGAAGTGAACCTTCTTGTCAGAGTCCTCTTGTTGTAATATCAGTGATTGAAGAAAAGTTTGTGTGTGGCTAGATTATTTTAATAAAGAATGTGTAAATAGTAAGTACCGGTACTATTAGTACTAATGTGGAAGTAAAGCCTTTGTCTTGCAAAATACATAAATGTACATTTGAGGCAAGGTTAGCGGGCACACGATTTATGACTTGCGCCTCCTGACAAGGTCTGTGTATGCTTGGAGTCAATGTATTATAGATAGTTGGCAGTTACATGTATGTTACTCATTTGGCAGTCCTGTTACGCATGTAGACTACCAAAATGTAATGAGTGGAGAGTATTATCAGATGAGATATATTAAATTTACTATATGTAGCTTTCATGTTTCAAATGATTTTTTTTCTCTTCAGGCCCGACGTACTAAAAAGGTTGGAATTGTTGGCAAATACGGAACCAGATACGGTTCTTCCCTGAGAAAAATTATAAAAAAAATTGAGGTTTCTCAGCACAGTAAATTCACCTGTAATTTCTGTGGAAAGGTAAGCAATACATTAGTGTAGAAAACCAGGAGATTTCCTAAATGCCAGTATGCTGGCCCTTTTTGTTTATGTCTCCTTTTGTTATTAGCGTGAAAAATAGATGAAGAAATTTGAATATAGACTCCATCTGAGTTATATGCTTCAAAATTTTATACACGGTCGTATATTGTCGTTGCCTGCGGTCTGGCGTCCGCTATTGTTTGTGGGCGCTCTACAGGCTAAAGTTAATATCCGATCCAATTTATACAGTGTTTAAAGTGATAATTTCATATTTTCTAACAAAGTCAAAACATAATTATTTCTTTGTCCTTTGCTCAAAAGGTTGTCAACTCACTATTATACGATCATAGGCATTATTTCCCAGCCTTATAAATCACTAACACCGGAAATAATAACTCAATTACCTCCTTTGTTTTTCTATTCCTCCACACACAATAGCTATCATCAAACGTTAGAATGTGAAGTTGAAAATGACAATTTCTCTAATGGCAATAATAGTGAATTATAGGATTATTCTTTTACAGGGTAGGACTTTTTGCTATTTAAAGGCTTTATTTTATTATAACTTAAAAATATAACTTAAGGATATGAAATTCCCGCTTTAAGGTCATGAGATGAAGAATCCTATTGATTTTCAGCAATGTCCAATAATTACTGCCAGAGTTATGGCCCTTGATTACTTCAAAAAATCTTGTGATTGCTCTAGAGGCCAAAGATAATATCCGATTGAGCTTAAATTGATACACAGTGTTTTAAAGTCATGAGATAAAGAAGCCTATTGATTTTCAGCGATTTCCGATAATTACAGCCAGAGCTATGGCCCTTGATCACTTCCAAAAATGTTGTGGACGCTCTCAAGGCCGAAGTTAATATCCAATTGACTTTAAATTTATACACAGTGTTTAAGGTCATGAGACGAAGAAGCCTATAGATAATAACTACCAAAGTTATGGCCCTTGATCACTTCAAAAATTCTTGTGGACGCTTTAGAGGCCAAAGTTAATATCCGATTGACTTTGAATTTATACACAAAGTTTTGTCCCTTGATCACTTTAAGAAATCTTGTGATTGATGGCTCAAGAGGCCAAGGATAATATCCAATTGACCATAAATTTATACACTGTGTTTAAGGTCATGAAACAAAGAAGCCTATTGATTTTCAGCAATTTTCGATAATTACTGCCAGAGTTATGGACCTTGATCACCTCAGAAAATCTTGTGGACGCTGTAGAGACCAAAGTTAATATCCGATCGACTTAAAATTTGTGCAGTGTTTAAGGTCATGAAACAAAGAAACCTATTAATTTTCAGCTAATTCGGATAATTAATGCCAGTGTTATCTCCCTTGTTCACTTTGAAAAATCTTTGTATAGCTGTAGAGGCCAAACTTATCACCCAATTGACTTCAGATTGATACAGAGTTTAAGGTTTTAAGGCGAACAAGTATATTGATTTTCATTGAATTTTAATAACTGAACAGCTAAATCCATGATTTTAAATGTTTTGTATACTGAGCATTAGCAATGTGGCAGAACTTTATAAAATCCAAAACAAATTCTAATGATTTTCTGATAATTATGTTATGAGTTGTTAATCTTCTTAACCAGATTTCAGAATATTATAAAGGTTTCATAATTCATTACCGAAAAAAGTAAGAATATGCAACAACTCTTTACTGCCCGGACGATTTAGTTGCTGTTGGCGTATGTTTTGTTGCCCAGCAACCTATCTTTATATATATTCTTCAGACTAGTGGCTCATTGAATAATGCTGTCACATTTAGTTGACTATTATCAATGATGTAGGTTGGAGACGCTGGGAATGAATAGCATCTAGTTGTTTAGATGGGACAAAAACGCGAGGTCCCATTTAGGCTAACACATTCACGTGCTATTAAAATCACTGTTGATGGATGGAATTCAAAGTAAGATTAAGCCATAGTGCTGCTGTCTGGAGAAATTTCCCTCCTACTGCATGGCTTAAGCGGGTCTAACACTTAAAACCACATTTCATTTCTTCTGATATTTTTTCCACTTGACCTTTCATAGAAAGCAGGAGGGGTGAGGGGGACAATTGAAATGTGTCTATCAGTAAGCAGAGAAAAGCAATTTGATATGTGGATGGATTATAGTATGATGTCCGTTTTCTAAATAAGGAAGAGTGACTAAAACTTGGTGACATTTTATGATTATATCTGTACCTTGATTGCCTAATGCTTTGTAGATAGCTTATTTTAAGGGAAAATATTGTGGCATAGTGTCATAGTTTGATATTAATTTTACAGGACAGTATGAAAAGGCAAGCTGTAGGTATTTGGGCCTGTAAAAAATGCCATAAAGTTGTAGCTGGTGGTGCCTGGACATACAGGTAATTATTATGAAAAGATGTACTTTGTAAGAGTTAAATCTGCCTATAAGGGCCTTAATTTACTCCAGGGATCCCCAAACACACAATCTCGAGTCTGAATTTTTGGCAGAAAAAATACGAGTCTTGCTGTGATAAAATGTGTCAGTTGGTTAATTTTAAGTGCATGTCTTAGTCTTAGTTGATCCAATGAGCCGTCATTGAACAGCAATAAAACTTACTGATGAACAAAAGCTGTCCATTATAAAATAGATTTATCCAACATCACATTCACTAACACCTCAATAGATTTATATAACAACCATGTTGGAATAGGTTGACCTATGTATGTATGACGTCTTAAAAAGCTAAATCAAAAAAATTTTATGTGTTTTAGACACTGTCCATCGGGACATAAAACCGAATATGAATGTTTTAAGACAATTGAGATCGCTAAAATAACAAAGATTAATAGGTACCAAAAGCCAAACAAAAAAAATACGTCTTTATTAGTTTCAAGTAATTCATGTTTAAAACATCACCTTTTGTACAACAGTAATTGCATAAATTCTCTAAAATGGGTCTAGGTCCCGAAATGACCTAGTTTTTATCAAGTGGACGTTATACCCCATTTCTCACTAAAATGGGCCATTTTCATTTGCAATTAAAAGTATGCGTAATGAAAACTTTGATATGACTAGGGCTAGCGGAAAATATTGATAATCGTCGATAAGCATTTTGAAAATTGTTTATCAATACAATTTAATCCTTGTCGGTTCAAGTGGGGTCTCCGTGGACCCCGTGTTCATGTTTTATAGTGTTTTGTAATAACTACTGGGCACTGCTTTCTGAAATTTAGTGACTTTGTCTCCTATATATTTTTATACGTCCACATTCATAATGTGAACGTATTATGCCGTCGCCCCTGTCTGTGTGTTTGTGTGTGTGTGTGTGTGTCTGTGGTTCGCCTACAGGGCGCAATTCTTCATGGATTTTCTTCAAACTTGGTATACTTATTCCTTATACCCCAAGGAAGATCCCTATTGTTTTTGGGGCATGCCAGACCCCCAGGGGCCGAGCCACGCCCATTTCTAGTATTTGTTTATTTGTCGTCTACAGGCCACATTTCCTAACTTACAATTTTGAAACTTAGCATACACATTCTTTGTACCCTAAGGAACATCCCTATCGTTTGGGGTGTATGCCCCACCCCCAGGGGCAGAGCCACGCCCATTTTCTTTTCGTGTGTCTTTGTGTCGCCTACAGGGCGCAATTCTTACTGGATTTTCTTCAAACTTGGTATACGTATTCCTTATACCCTAAGGAAGATCTCTATTGTTTTTGGTGCATGCCCGACCCCCAGGGACAGAGCCACGCCCATTTCTAGTATGTATTTGTTTGTCGTCTACAGGCCACATTTCTTAACTTATAATTTTGAAACTTAGCATACACATTCTTTGTACCCTAAGGAACATCCCTATCATTTGGGGTGCATGCCCAACCCCCTGGGGCAGAGCCACACCCATTTTCTTATCGTGTGTCTTTGTGTCGCCTACAGGCCGCAATTCTTATTGGATTTTCTTTAAAACTTTGTATACTTACTCTTTATACTCTAAGGATGATCCCTATCATTTGGGGTGCATGCCCAACCCCCCAGGGGCAGAGCCATGCCCATTTTCTTTTTGTGTGTCTCTGTGTCGCCTAGAAGCGGCAATTCTAACTGTATTTTCTTAAAACTTTGTATACTTACCCTAAGGATGATCCGTATTGTTTTTTGGTGCATGCCCGACCCCCAATGGCAGAGCCACGCCCATTCCTTGTATTTATTTGTTTGTCGTCTACAAGCCACATTTCTTAACGTATCATCTTGAAACTTTGAATGATTATTCTTTGTACCCTAAGGAACATTTCTATCATTTGGGGTGCATGCCCAACCCCCAGGGGCAGAGTCACGCCCATTTTCTTTTTGTGTGTCGCCTACAGGCCACAATTCTGAATCGGTCATCTTGAAACTTAAAATACTTATTCCTTATACCCTAAGGATGACCCCTTTTGTTTTGGGTGCATGCCCGACCCCCATGGGACAGCAACACCCATTTCGTGTATTTGTTTGTCTGTCGTCTACAGGCTGCATTTCTTAATGTATCATTTTGAAACTTTGATACTTATTCTTTTTATACGCCCACATTGAAATGTGGTCGTATATTGTCGTCGCCCCCGTCCGTCCGTCCGTCCGTTGGTCCGGCGTCCACAATTGCTTGTGGACGCTCTAGAGGCTAAAGTTATGGCCCTTGATCACTTCAAAAAATCTTGTGGACGCTCTAAAAGCCAAAGTTAATGTCCGATTGACTTTAAATTTATACACAGTGTTTAAGGTCATAAGATGAAGAAGCCTATTGATTTGCATCAATTTCCGATAATTAGTGCCAGAGTTATGGCCCTTGATCACATCAAAAAATCCTGTGGACACTGTAGAGGCCAAAGTTAATATCCGATTGACTTTAAATTTACACACACTGTTTAAGGTCCTGAGAGGAAGAATCCTACTGATTTTCATCAATTTCAAATAATTACTTCCAGAGTTATCTCCCTTGATCACTTCATAAAACCTTGTTGCGCTGTAGATGCCAAACTTATCATCCGATTGACTTCAGATTGATACACAGAGTTTAAGGTGTTGAAACGAACAAGTATTTTGATTTTCAATGAATTTTGATAACTGAACCGCTAAATCCATGATATTAAATGTTTCCTATACTAATTGTTAGCGTGGGGCAAAACTTTATAAAAAGCAAACAAATTCTCATGATTTTCTGATAATTACATAATGAGTTGTTACTCAGATTTTAGTGTATTACAAATGTTTCATTACCAAAAAAAAGTAAAAATATGCGACAACCCTTGTTGACTGCCCGGACTATTTAGCTGCTGTGGGCGTATGTTTCGTTGCCTGGCAACCTATCTTTACCTTAAGGATGATCCCTATTGTTTTTGGTGCATGTCCAACCCCAAGGGACAGTGCCACGCCCATTTTTTTTTTGTCTGTCTGTGTGTCACCTACAGCCCACAATTCTTAATCGATCGTCTTGAAAACTTTTTTTATACTTATTCCTTATACCCTAAGGCTGACCACTATTATTTTTGGTGCATGACGGACCCCCTGGAACAGAGCCACGCCCAATGCTTTTGTGTCTTGTGTTCGCCTACAGGATGCAATTCTTAACAGATACTTTTAAAACTTTACAAACCTATTCCTTATACCCTAAAGATGACCCCTATTGTTTTGGTGATTTCCTAACCCCCAGGGGCAGAGCCATGCCCATTTTTACTTCGTGTCTATGTGTGTTGTCTACAGGCCACGATTCTTAATGGATCGTCTTGACGTCTTAAAACTTGGGATATGTATTCCATATAGCCTAAGGACGTCAACTGCATGTCCCGACTCACACAGGCAAGATACGACCAATTTTTGTGTTTGTCGTTTACAGGCCGCAATTCTGAATGAATCAGCTTGGTACTTGGTTTATGTATTCCTTATAGCCTGAGGGCGTCCACTATTGATTTTGATGAATGTCCCGACCCTCAGGGTCAGAGCCACGCCCACTTTTTGCCTTTAGTGTTAGGAAGGCACAATTCTGAATGGATTATCTTGGTATAGTTATTCCTTATACTCTAAGGACGGCAACCATTAATGTTGGTGCACGACCCTCAACGCTAAACAAACCAAACGCCTAGCCTTCTTGACAAAGTACCATATCAATCAAAGTAGGAATGTGGACGTATATTCTAGCGTTAGCGTTATGTTTATACGTAGCCAAGAGTTTTTTATCAAGCGTCAATTGCCATTTCACCTCTTTATCACATAGTACGCAAAGTAGCAATTTTGTGAGAATTATTAAATCGTTTCCAAGTTTTACTAAAATGTTTTTGTTTTTAATAATTTAATGGTTTTTCAGTCTAATATAAATGCAAATACAAACTTAACTACTGCCTTTTAAGAACTTGCTTGGGCCTATAACTGTAATTTAACAGAATTGTCATAGTAAAACACGCGCGTTTTGTTTTTTCACGCCACACGAGACGGCACTGGTGAGAAATGTTGGTCGCTTATGTCATGAGGGCCAATGGTTTCTCGTAATTTTCCGTTGTGGCCCCTTTTTTTAAACACTTCATTTCTGGAATCTTGCGATTATATGCATCTCACTGACCAGGGGGTTCTTTGCGCATGAGAAATCACTCCAAGAAATAAACTGTTACAGTGAACTGGATAAAGAATTTGTTTGTGATCAAAGGGAAATAACTACATTTTACTCATTATTCAGGTCATAAGTGACAAAGATATAGTGACTTGTGTTGGGCGGTTCTGTCTTCCAAATGAAGTCGATGAAGTTTCTTTCTACACCTTGGTTTTGCTATGGAATGCTATGATTTTATTGTCAAATGTCAAATAATTGAAAATTAGCCTCTGGCTAATGTTTATAAACGGTATACTGAAGCCCTAACTGTGTATAATTGATGACTGTAGACCTGAACGGGCATATTATGAACTTGTAAACATTCAGAGATCACTTATTCGGTTAAAAATTAGTTTGTTTATTTTTAAAAAAAAAAAAAATTATTTTGTGTTGAAGCTGTGCGGGCGATTTTCGTGTCCCTATTCCTAAGCGCGCGGGCAAGAAGAAACAAGGTATCAATTTTACATGGCCTAATTGCGTGACAAACGAGTGTAATACCATGGTCTTTTTGTCAGACCTGGAGAGCGGCAGGGGTCGCGATGGTCAAACCGGTCGCCTCATCCTACGTATGACCCATGCATCTTTTCTTACTACATATTTTCGTAGCCTTGTGATCGTCTAGGATTTATCTCTGATCGTCTTTCTTCTCCTTCACGTTGTGTATTTCTTCTTGCTGTTTTCTTAAGACGTTTGTCTAACCAGGAATAACAATGCAACTGTTAGTTTCTACATTTAATATCAAACTGGATACATTCAAGCATAGTAGAGTTTACATTACAAAAATCATTCTGAACCACTAGTCAGCCAAACTCGCTCAGCAAGTTTTCTGCTCTCTCGGAACTCAGATGGTAATCTCTCTCTGGAATCTAAATGTCGTCTGATTTAAAGACATACTATAGTTTCATTTATAGCCGCAAGGGTATCATGCGCAGTCGTGCATGTTCATGACCATGAACCTGTACAATCGAGGAAATGATTGGTTAAATTAAGCCAAGTGATGCAATAGGAATATCTCGAATCACATGTATTTTGTTGAAAGACATAACCAGTTTGTTATGGTTCTATACCTCTTTTTATATAACAATATGTCAATCATTGACTAAGTTGATTTTAGTACATACATGTACCTACATATATGTGAATCTACTGACTTGCCAAAGATATTAAATAATGAAATAATAAGCCGTCTTTTTTCTCGAGCAAAAATTCTTCTAAAAGTATTACACAAGGCTAGAAATAGATTAAAATGTAAACAATACTGTTTGGAAACGAACATACTTTCACCATTTTTAATACCGTATTTTTCGGTGTAAACGGCACACTTTTTTTTACCAGATATTTTTATTTACAGAGGGGGCGAGCCTAATACATCGTATTAAGCAATTCTTGGCTTTTCCCTGTGTTAACATCGTGGTCTGAAGTTGATGTCGACATTTTTCGTTCAATAAAGATGGCGGCCATTTTACATACCGCTATTCGGTATACCGTTAGTCACAATACACAACAGTGCCAACAATATGGGCCGATAGCAGTTTAGTGTTGGTGATATTAAAATATCTGCAAAATTATCGTAAATATTTCTGCTATTCCTACGTATTTGATGACGTATATTTCAGCTATTCCGACAAAGACGGCGGCCATTTCAGATACCGCTATTCCGTATACTGTTAGTCATAAACGACAGTGCTAACAGTATCTGGCATTAATGGGCAGGATTACGTTTAAACTGGCAGAATATCGAAGAACAGAATAAATTTAAGTCATCGAGTAAAATAAATTTTAATGACGCCTGTCATTTACATTGTCAACCAATTCTCTTTTAATTTGTGGATAACGTGCGGCGCTTCATCTATTCGCTTCTTTACTTGGTTTCAGGTCAGTAAGTTTCCCCTTCATAGCCCTCCAACATCTCGCGTTCGACTACCCCAAACTAAATTTACTACGCCGCAGCCCCATTACCGTGCGCTTCAACGTAACTAATTACCCACAACTTCTCCTTAGTTGTATAATTTAAACATATAACCGTTTTAAGTTACCGACAGTTTTCATCCAACATGTATTCAGTAATTGACCCATTGTTATAATTTACCGGTATAGTTAATTATCTCAAGTGAGTTGTTACCGTTTCCTTTATGAAGTTGTTTGTAGTTAACAAAATCATTGTTTCCTTGATTAGTATTAAAAATGCTATTGCATTATTTTACTGACAGATCTAAATGGCTACAATCTGTCATGACGCGTGTAGTGGGCAGGGCAACGGACGCTATCGTTTGATTGTCAGTTGTTTGTATTATAACTTGAGTAAACCTGGAATTGTTTTCTCCTTTATTGGTAGTAAGAAGTAGCTGATCATGAGTATTTATTTCTACAGTTATTATTTAAAACCTATTCATTTATCACAGCCAATTACTCACGAATTAAACACAATGTAATAGTCGGCCATGTTGTGGGCGGGACGTGAATGACAATTTTACTACCGTGCGAACAACATTATTACCACTAAAAGTTATGTAATAACGCAAGTACGTATTATTATTAATATAAACAAATGTAACAAAAACAATTCATTTCATAAAGAAATATATATATATATATATATATATATATATATATATAGCTTGATACGGCTATATATCGGTAATTATTATTACTGTAAACAATAGTTTGGTACAGTTACTTGAGAGGGCCTTTTTCTATAGAAGCCATCCGACATCACCCGTGGATCCTTGCTAGGTTAGCAGATCCTTGTCTGACCTCTGTACTACACCAAAAAGCTTCGATAGACATTGTTTGGAATGCGTTCTTCAACATACCCTTCGACTTGAGCTCAATTAGCTTGTCCTTGAGTACATTGTCATCGTCCATGTCAAAAGTGAACGGATTTCGATTCCACTGGTTGTCGCTGTCGTCCTCAGTTTTGAAGTAGCCATCAAATGAGTTTCCAAGCTGCTCTAGATGAGTGCAGATGTCTTCCTTCAACTGTTCAGGGACATCATCCAAAGATGGAAAGTTTGCGAAATTTCATCGATGCGCGTCGCTTCAAAGACCCAACTTACTTTTGAATGCATTGATCTTCTCATTAGCATTGAATATGATCATGCCTCTACCTTGCAATGAAGTATTCAGTTCGTTCAGCAGAGTGAAGACGTCGGCCAAATAAGCCAGTTTGAAGACAAAGGTTGCCTCAATGAATTTTTCATACAATATTATGTTCCTTTCTCTCAGAAATTCCTCTATCTCAGCCTTCAGTTCAAGTACTCGATTCAACACGCGACCCCGAGATAACCATCTTACTTCAGTATGAAAAAGAAATACTTCATGTTCGCTGCCCATTTTGTTACACAGTGCCATGAACAGTCGGTGATTCAATGCTCTTCCACGGATAAAGTTTACAATTAAAACCACTGTTGCTAGTACATTCTTCAGCTTATCAGGTACCGTTTTTTAAGTCAATGCCTGGCGATGCAGAACACAGTGTGTCACGGTTTCATGTGGAACTTCACGGCGAACTAATGCAGAAAATCCTGATCTATTTCCCATGCAAATCGACCCGGGTGGTCAATGGGAATATCATGGTCGTTTAGGAACCCTCTTACAAGTCGAAAGACATCTTCTGCCTTTGTTGTGGTCATCAGTGGCTCACAGAATAGGAACTCTTCTTTAATACTGTCCATGTTATAATAGTGCACGCACACCAACAACTGACTTAAATTGGCACAGTCTGTTGACTCATCAAGCTGCATACTAAATTTGCACTGACTGCTCTTGATTTGTTCGATGACCTGGGTGAGAATGTCCTCGGGCATGTCAGCAATTCGCTGGCTGATGGTATCATTTGACAAAGGAATCTTCTCTATCAACTCTCGTTGAGCTTTACCGTTTCATCAAAGTTGCACCAATGTGATCAAGATGTAATGTAACTCAACTCACAGTTGAACCGTATCACACACCACAACATGAAAAGTGTCACTGACTGATATGACCGACGCAAATTCTCTTCAGCTTCTTAAAATGGCAGATTTTTAACAGTAATGATGTCACATTAATACAGGATGACTGTTTTGTAATTGTTCTTGCCTTGCATTCCCCCGATTATCTAGATTTTAAAGGGACAATCCCGATAAGAACAGAGTCTCAAAAATTAAAGTCTGAGTATTTATGAAATTTATGGACCAAAATATAGTGGCATGGTGTATTTACCTTGTCTCAAAATTTCAGCTCAAAATATTGAGTCGTTTGGACGTGAACGTCAATACTGCTTATCCGGACACGTAACCCTTTTAAGATTTCGGGTCAATTTTTTCATTGGGTGACCTGATAACCGATTAATGTTTCTTGAAAGGTCTATACAGTGAATGACCCATCCCCTGTACTTGATAACAGAAGGTAAATTTCACCTACATATTATTTCTATAGAAAAAAGTCTGGTTTTATCCAGATACTGTATAATAAAACGTTCTCCATTTCCAGATGACGACTGTCAGGTTTAAGTTATTTACAAGCGTATCACAAATATTGGGTTAGTAGGTGGGCCTTAGGTTATGGATTTTAAAGGATCTTAACACAAAATTAAGCAGTTTTATTCTCCAAAAAGTTATCGGGATTGGCACTTTAAGACGTGAGTTGTTTTCCACCGGTCTAACAGCAACACGTCCCTCTCGACTGCTCTGCGAAATATTCAAGATACATACATCGTGGAATAAAAGTGGAATAGTTATAAAGAAGAAAGCGCCTGACCTCAGTAACTAACTTCCTGTAACTTTTAAACAATATTTAAAACCTGAGAATAACATTTTTTATTAGATTCCTGTAAAACAAACAACTGCTCATTTTTATTAGATTCCTGTAAAACAAACAACGGCTCATCGACAGGTCATACACGTTATACTACCAGGTGCGGATCCAGGATTTTTTGCATGTGGGGGGGGGGGGGTCTAGGTTTGATAATTGCGCTCAACCGATAATTTGGTAAATTAGATTCAATTTGATTCATTCTGATGTATTTCCGGAAGGTAAATTCCAAAATAACAGGTCTAAATCGCCAATAAAATCGCATAAAAAAAATTTCTTTCAAGTCTGAGCGGGGGGGGGGGACCCCCTGGACCCCCCCTCTGGATCCGCGCCTGACTACTGGGATAACGGGGGGACATCTCAAATTGACCTATTGTTCAATTTTTAAAATGTCGCTCTTTAGTCATGGAGACTTTTTGTAATGAGAGATAACTCTATTTAATGGGGACATCTCCAGTTAACCATACCGCTCAATTCGACAGTTTAACCTTCCAATTCTAACCGTTTACGGTTATCCAACTAACCGTAGGAGCAGTAATAGAAATCACCGAAAGACAGTGGATAATCTGAAAATTTGATTAGGATTCGATATTTGTAATAAATAGTTGCCGATTACAGACAACGCCGTCATGTGTATGCAATGAATTCTCCCGTCTCCGCTATCCTTGCTATAGGTTCGGAGAGGGGTAATCCCTGACACAAACATGCCAGGCCTCTTTCGATCGATTTTTATAGCAGAGTATATTTGGCAATTACAATGTGGTGAGAAGGATTTGAAGCAAAATTATGATAAATTAGTTTGAATATGTTTTTAGTCCTAATATTATATCATCAAATCACCCAGTTTATACCTGGGAATTAACTTTATATATATGTTATATGAATTTAAATAAGTCTCCGGTTCTGGGGAAACATTGGTAGTATACGGTCTATCATCAAATAATAATTCCAACACAACATATGTTTTGCGAGCTGCCATTTTTAATCTGACTTGACAAGCCTCAACTGACATCGAAAGGTGGGTTAACCATGGTTGCGACTATAATCATTTCAAGTTACGGTGTGCATGGTCAAGACCTAGTTAAACTATGGTTGAACATTTGGACGAGCCAAAGGCGGTCATGGGTGCTGTGGGCTTATGTTTTGTTGCCTGGCAACCTATCTTTTATTGAACCCCATTTAATTGTAACTGATTTTTTCGTAATTTAGAACCTACGTGTCAGCACATCATGTTTGATATGGACAATATAATTTTAGCACATGTATTTATGTTCCGATTGTTATTTTTCAGTACCTCTGCTGCTGCCACAGTACGAAGTGCCGTCAGACGATTGAGAGAAATGAAAGAGGCATAAATAAGATTTTTAAAAACAATAAAAAAAAATGTCAAAATTCAATCTTTCTTGTTAATTAGCTTGAAAAGCCACGCACATACTAATGGAGGGGACCAAAAGCCATAGACTTATGGCGGTATATTAGAGTCGAAATTCTAACATGCAATCGTCTAATTTTTTTACTTCTGTTCATATAATTTGTAACCTCCATTCATGTAATTTCTAATTCCATTCAAGTAATTTCTAAATTAAGACAATGTATAACCCAACTTCTTTGTTCAGTGTAAATTTCTATTCTATTCCAACTTGTTTCTATTATTTAAACGAAAAATGTCTTAATAGATCCTTTACATGTTTAGCATTAACATCAACGAATTTAGAATTTATACATTTCTGCCTGTGTACACATTGGCGTGCACGTAAAAGAACTCATGGCAGTTGGAATTCGATGAGTAGGCTGTAGCACACTGTATGGCCTAACCCCCGCTTCCATTAGCCCAGGTAAGGTCCAGAAGAGTAGGACGTTAAACCCCATTTCACTTAAGTTGATGAAAATTGTGCTGGCATTAACAAATGGAATTAGCCAGACATTTTGGTACCATTTTCATGGAATTCTAACTCAACCATCATTATGGTGTAACCATGAAACAAAGCAGGGGTCAGCTGAAGAGCATATCCTTACCTACTATTTTTCACCCTGATTCTACTTTTTTCACCAAAGGAATCATTTCTTGCCACAGGTTACACACATTTATAAAAATTCAACACTATTTTCAAGTAGAATTCTGCGATTAAAATCATACACCAAATATATTTTAACTGAAAAGCCATTACGAGATCCACACATGCGCAAACGCATGGTTATTTCATCGCTAAATTTTACTTGAAAATGAATTATTATAAATTTGTGTCAAATATAGTGAGAAACGATTCCTTTTGGTGCAAAATTAAGAATTGTGGTGACAAATAGATGTAAGGGTTCTAATACAGCCGGAGAACAGAGGTGGGGAATAGCGGTATGTTACTGTACTTTCATATTGCAGCTATATGTAAGGCTGCATAGGAACTGTCAGCGAATATCGTTCGCTTTCGCTCAAAGACAGTGAGAGAATACCATTCGCTCAAAGACAGTTCCAACAGGAACTAAATTTTAACCTGATCTGCTCTACTGGCTCTAGCATTAATTTTGGCCAGATTCCCGGCAGACTTACATTCTTCGTCTATATTATATGGAAAAATAGGTTGCCAGGCAACGAAACTTACGCCCACACAGCAGCTAAATCGTCCGGGCAGTCAACAAGAGTTGTCGCATATTAAGTAATTATCAGAAAAATCATTAGAATTTGTTTTGGTTGTTATAAAGTTCTGACCCATGCTAACGTTAAGTATACGAATCATTTAATATTATGGAATTAGCTGTCACCTCCACTGGATACGAAACATTTAATATTATGGCGATTTTTTGACATTCAGGGGCCATAATTCAGGAAGTTACGATCAGATATGTCCAAATATTGACAGGAACCAAGATCTTTGAGTTATGAACATGCATTTCAAGTTTGACCAAAATCGAATTAAAATTGTGACCTCTACAGGGTTCACGTGTAAAAGTGGCGGCCATTTTGTTCAGCAATTTTGGTCCGATATTCACGAAATTCAAACTGAAAATTCACTACAGTGTAACGGTGATATAATCAAATGTTTTTGAACTCCAGACTGATCACAAGATAATCAGAGGCCATAATTCAAGAAGTTACAATCCGATATGCGCAAATATCGTGTGGTGATCTGATACGCATATTTATAGCCCGATCCGCGTCCTCACTTTAGACGAACTCATCGCGCAGGTTTCAGTCATTGTTTATTGGTCACTGGGCGAGGAAGGCCGTTTCCCTCTCACAGTTAGTATTTAGTAATTATCTAATTTAATTGTACATTTTTAAGAACTTAAAGCCCCCCGCACACGAGCCGAAAACTGCGTATGCAAATGGCGCAGCGTCATTTTCGGCTCGTGTGCGGGGGTATTTTCGAGCGCATTTTGACGTTCGCCAAATATCTGTCATGTTTGATATTTTTTGACGCAGCGCCAACTGCGCTCTCGTGTGCGGGCGACTCAGCGCTATTTGCGTTTCATTCGTCCTCAATACGCATGCGTCATCACTACTGCAAAATGGCGGCACCCAGTGAGTTCGTCAGTGACGCAATTTTAGAGGATAAAATCGTCGATTTATGGCAAGAATATCCTTGCCTATATGATACAAAATGTGTAGAATTTCGAGACCGCTGCCATTTTCGGATGAGTGGTGGTCACGTGAACGACACACTTGCCGCAGTAGCTTTCGCGCAGCGTCGTTTTCGGCTCGTGTGCGGACGCCGTATTTCTGCGTCAAATGCGTACGTATTTAGCGCAGAAATAGCGATTAATAGAGCCCGGTTAGGAGCTATGGAGATAGCCCAACAAGGAGCGTTAGCCCAACAAGGAGCGTTTTAGATAGCCCGGCAAGGAGCGTTGTAGTCTGACCCCGACTTATAGGGAGCGATATAGAGAGCCCAACAAGGAGCGTTAGAGTCTGACCCCGACTTATAGGGAGCGATACAGAGAGCTCTTCTAGGAGCGTTTAGAGAACCCGATAAGGAGCGATTAATAGAGCCCGACTAGGAACAGTATAGTGCTGACGAGTGTTGGTTGGAAATGAGTTATTTTTTTGTATTAGGAGAATAATAAAGAGAGTTGCTGATTAATCTGGTGTTAGTCTTTCTGAGCCAGCTGCTTGGTTGGTTACTCCCACACCTCTACAGTAGTGAACCCTCAACAGAAGAAACGGATAGAGCCAGGCCCACTCTACCATAGTAATCTGCTCTATCCGGAGATCCAGTTCACTACAATCGCAAGTAACCAAGATCTTTAGGTTATAAAAATGTATTTCAAGTTTCATCAAAAACGAATTAAAATTTTGACCTCTATAAGGTCCACAACCTTGATATATAAAACCGTTTGATTATATCACCGTTACATGGTAATGAAGGCTGACCTCGAATTTCGTGAAAATCGAACTAGAATTGGCGGACAAAATGGCCGCCGTTTGTACGCGAATAGTGTGAAAATATGTTATATCAAGGTTGTGGACCCTATATAGGTCACAATTTTGATGAAACTTGACATGCATGTTTATAACACGAAGATCTTGGTTCCTTTCGATATTTGCGCTCATTGATTCGTTATTTCCTGAATTATGGCCCCTGATTGTACGAAAACTCACCCTTTTTAGCTTGTGGTCCGTCTGGAAGTCACAATTATTTTCCGATTTAAAAAAACGTTTGATTATATCACCGTTTCACCTTAAGGAAGGTTTGAGTTCAAATTTCGGGAAAATCGGACCAAAATTGACAGACAAAATGGCCGCCGTTTGTACGCGAATACTGTTAAAAAATGATATATCATGGTTGTGGACCCTGTATAGGTCACAATTTTAATTCGATTTTGATGAAACTTGAAATTCATGGTTATAACCCAAAGATCTTGGTTCATTTCGATATTTGCGCATATCGGATCATAACTTCCTGAATTATGGCCCCTGATTATACGCAAAATCGCCTTTTCATAGCTTGTGGTTCCCCTGGAGGTCACAATTATTATCCGATTGAAAAAAACGTTTGATTATATTACCGTTACACCGTAAGGAAGGTTGAGTTCGAATTCCGGGAAAATCGGACCAAAATTGCCAGACAAAATGGTCGCTGTTTGTACGCGAATACTGTTAAAAAATGGTATATCATGGTTGTGGACCCTGTATAGGTCACAGTTTTAATTTGATTTTGATGAAACTTGAAATGCATGGTTATAACTCAAAGATCTTGGTTCCTTTCGTTATTTGCACATATCTGATCGTAACTTCCTGAATTATGGCCCCTGATTGTCCGGAAATCGCCTATGGTTCCTCTGGAGGTCACAATTATTATCCGATTTAAAAATAAAAACATTTGACTCTATCACCGTTACACCCTATACGGAAGGTTGAGTTCGAATTTCGAGAAAATCGGACCATAATTGCCAGAAAAAATGGCCGCAGTTTGTACGCGAACAGTGTAAAAATATGGTATATTAATTCGATTTTAATGAAACCTGAATTGCTTGTTTTAAACCTAAAGATCTTTATTCTTTTCGATATTTGCGCATTTCAAATTGTAACTTAATGAATTATGGCCTTTGATTGTAGGAAAAATCACTTTCGGTATTGCTTGTTCTCTGTCTATCTCTCGAACAATTATTATCTGATTTTAAAAAAAAAACTCTGATTATATTACTGTTGCACCGTAAGGAAGGTTGAGTTTGAATTTCGTGAAAATCGTACCAAAATTGCCGGACGAAATGGTCGCCGTTTGTACGCGAATAGTGTAAAAATATGGTATATCATGGTTGTGGACTCTCTACAGGTCACACTTATCCGATTTTGACGAAAAGTCACATTTCTAGGTTGTGTACCGTCACACCATAATCATTGTCGGCTTCGAATTTCATGAATATCAGACTGAATCTGACCAACAAAATGGCTGCTCCAAATACAGTATGAAATACAGGACTTAATCATGTAGGGAAAATCACTTTCGGTATTGCATGTTCTCTATCCATCTCTCAAAAATGTGGGCGTATCCTGCCTGGCAGTGCCAGCCTATCTTTTAAATCGGATAACAATTTTGACATCCAGAGGGACCACAAGCTAAAAAGGGTGATTTTTCGGACAATCAGGGGCCATAATTCAGGAAGTTATGCTCCGCTGGGCGCAAATATCGAAAGGAACCATGGTCTTTGGGTTATAAACATGCATTTCAAGTTTCATCCAAATCGGTTCAAAATTGTGACCTCTACACTGTTCACAAGCTAAAAATGTGATTTTTCGTACAATCAGGGGCCATAACCCATGAAGTTACAGTCCTATACATGCCAATATCGAAAGGAACCGAGATCTTAGGGTGATAAACCTATATTTTAAGTTTCATTGAAATCGGATATAAATTGTGACCTGTAGACTGTTCACAAACAATTGTGGACGGACGGACAGGGGCGACGACAATATACGTCCACATAAAAATGTGGGCGTATAAAAACCATAGTAGAGTTTACTATAGCCTGCACTGGTCACAACAAAAGTGAATAGAATCAATAATAACTTATATATATAATTTAGGCCTTATTTTAGTAATAGCCAATTAGTATTCGACCAAAAAGGATGGGGGTCACGTGATCAGTGTGGACTCCAGTTTCTATTTTAACACGGTGGGAAATACCCATCTATAATTTTAAGCCACTTTCACTTTCCGTTTTGTATCAGCAATCTTTGCATTAATATGGTGGCCCGCGTAGACCGGCCATACAATTCTTTTTGTTAGTTCAACTTAAAATAAAACACAAAAAAACTTTAATTTCGAAAGATCGCAAACAATTTCTTGTCTTTTTATTCCATCTAAAGAGTATTTTAAATTTTTAAAAATCACCAAAATTAAATAAAAATGATTTTTGTAGATGTAATAACAAAAAACAAATTGTATGTATGGCTGCCGTGGGCCACCATACTATGACGTAATCTTCACACTCTTCCTTCCAGAAAAGTAGTGAAACAGCGATGAGAAATAAAAATGGCAAATATCTCGTACACAGAGGAAAGGGCAATTTGTAAAAATATTATTAACAGGAATCGAATAACTCTTAGGGAGAATGTTGTGCCAACGGATTATCTAAGGTACCTAAGTTTTTCAGAAAGTGAAATAGAACCCATTGCGAGTAAAGTTCAAAATGCTGGCCCAAGACAAGGTATGGATATGCTTTTGCCTGCTATCACAAGGCGTTGTCCAGATGTATTCTACCAGTTTATGAAAGTGCTAAGAAAACAAAACCCAGAAGTTTGCCGTGAAATAATAGAAAGCCTAGAACAAGAAGAAAAAGGTGTTATTACTTATCATTTACCCTTTATTTCCAACACACCAGAAAATGATGCACTGCCAAATAAAAAAGAAAGTACCGGTACATGTAGAAACTTCCCCAAATCTAATGATGATGATGGTTTGTATTTATGATTATTGTTTTTTTTACTGTATTTATTTCCGTTGTCCATAATTGTGCAGTCTCCTCAGTAGTCTTCAGTGAATTTGTTATCAAATTTTGGCTGAAAGGTACTAGTGGCATCAGAACAATAGCCTACAATTACAAATGGGAGCAGGTCGTTTCATCCCACGACCGTTTCTCCCTGGGCTGTTTCATCCCAAAATTACAAGGGTCATTTCATCCTACTTATATCGGGCCGTTTCATCCCACAAATTAAAAAACAAGTATTACGTGTTGTTAATATTTTATCAATACATTAAAAACAATAACAAAATATGCAGTGCTTTACGTTTGACACTCACTCTCGCTCTTGCTCTTCTCAGTTCGCGCAAACGTCAAATTATCAAGCTTTTTATTCCTCTAATGATAAAATCGCTCTGGTCACATTTTACATATTTGTCAAAAAACAAACCCCAAACTGCAATTAAAGCACAAACAATCCTCAAATAATTGTCCAGTGTGTATTTTGATTTTGTCCCCCAGAAAAATACTGCTAAATTTGATTCTGGGTGCAGGAAACATGATACGTTGAGTAAATTTTTTGTTAACGTCAAAATATTCCCCCCTTTTTTTTTTTATTGTATATAAATATAAAGGCAAGTAAATATTTTTGTTAAAGTGCCAATCCCGATAACCTTTTGGGGAATAAAACTGTTTAATTTTGTGTTAAAATCCTTTAAAATCCATAACCTAAGGCCCTCCTACTAACCCGATATTTGTGATACGCTTGTAAATAACTTAAACCTGACGGTCTTCATCTGGAAATGGAGAACGTTTTATTATACAGTATCTGGATAAAACCAGACTTTTTTTCTATAAAAATAATATGTAGGTGAAATTTACCTTTTGTTATCAAGTACAGTGCATGGGTCATTCACTGTATAGACATCTCAAGAAACATTAATCGATTATCAGGTCACCCAATGAAAAAATTGACACGAAATCTTAAAAGGGTTACGTGTCCGGATAAGCAGTGTTGACGTTCACGTCCAAACGACTCAATATTTCGAGCTGAAATTTTGAGACAAGATAAATACACCACGCCACTATATTTTGGTCCATAAATTTCATAAATACTCGGACTTTAATTTTTGAGACTCTGTTCTTATCGGGATTGTCCCTTTAACATGAAAATATTGCTTGTTTTTATACGCCCACATTTTCATGTGGACGTATTATGTCGTCGCCTGTGACAGTATTACATTAGTTCTTTAAATCAGGTTCTTTATGATAACACTGGTATGACTTCAAATATAATTCTTTTATTCTGCTTCTTACAATATTAGGTACAAACATCATAATGTAAACGACCGTAGAACTAACTTAAATGGAGGGAGTCGAATGTCTTAGCTTGGCTTAGCATGAGTGTGCTAACTCCAGAAACTGTCGTCTCGTACCGTCTCGTGCCAAGGCACCCATGGCCTTCGCTCAGTCCTGGCCGGACCTAACTCCTAGCCCTGCCTGAACCTCACTAGTATCCATTAGGTACCTTCATCTAGGCGCCCGCCTAGCATGGCCTCCTGGACCTGACTAAAGATTCGTTTCTGTTCTGAGTTTATAAACGTATTTGAGACAAAGGAGCTCATTAGACACCTGTCTAATGTATCAAGCATCATATGAAGGTTTAACATTCAATATAGTTTATCAGACAAAGAAAGTTAGATAAGACATGCCAACAACAATTTATAGTTATGCAATGACATAAGGAATACTACCAAGATCTCCAGCCGGGTATTGATAGCGACAGGTTTATGTTACAATCACTAACACGTATTTTAATATGGCAGGACGCCTCTATGACATATGTCATTGTGTTATACGCCCCTGTCCGTCCGGACGTCCGTCCGGACGTCCGTCCGTCCACAATTTGTTTGTGGACTCTCTACAGGTCACAATTCTTATCCGATTTTGACGAAACTTGAAATATAGGTTTATCCCCATAAGATCTCGGTTCCTGTCGATATTGGCATGTATCGGATCAGAACTTCATGCATTATGGCCCCTGATTGTACGAAATATCATGTTTTTAGCTTGTGGACCCTATAGAGGTCACAATTTTGAACCGATTGTGATGAAACTTGACATGCATGTTTATAAACCCCAAATCTTGGTTCCTTTCGATATTTGCGCCCATCGGATTGTAACTTCCTGAATTATGGCCCCTGATTGTCCGAAAAATTGCCCTTTTTAGCTTGTGGTCCCTCTGGAGGTCAAAATTATTATCCGATTTAAAAAACCGTTTGATTATATCACCGTTACATGGTAATGAAGGTTGAGTTCAAATTTCGTGAAAATCGGACCAAAATTGACAAACAAAATGGCCGCCGTTTGTACGCGAATAGTGTGAAAATATGTTATATCAAGGTTGTGGACCCTATAGAGGTCACAATTTTGAACCGATTTTGATGAAACTTGACATGTATGTTCATAACCCAAAGATCTTGGTTCCTTTCGATATTTGCACCCATCGGATCGTTATTTCCTGAATTATGGCCCCTGATTGTCCGAAAAATTGCCCTTTTTAGCTTGTGGTCCCTCTGGAGGTCAAAATTATTATCTGATTTTAAAAAAACGTTTGATTATATCACCGTTACATGGTAATGAAGGGTGAGTTTGAATTTCGTGAAAATCAAACCAAACTTGACAGACAAAATGGCCGCCGTGTGTACGCGAGTAGTGTGAAAATATGTTATATCAAGGTTGTGGACCCTATAGATGTCACAATTTTGAACCGATTTTGATGAAACTTGACATGCATGTTTATAACCTGAAGATCTTGGTTCCTTTCGATATTTGCACTCATTGATTCGTAACTTCATGAATTATGGCCCCTGATTGTGCGAAAAATCACCCTTTTTAGCTTGTGGTCCGACTGGATGTCAAAATTATTATCCGATTTAAAAAAAACGTTTGATTATATCACCGTTACATGGTAATGAAGATTGAGGTATAATTTCGTGAAATCGGACCAAAATTGACAGACAAAATGGCCGCCGTTTGTACGCAATTAGTGTGAAAATATGTTATATCAAGGTTGTGGACCCTATAGAGGTCACAATTTTGAACCGATTTTGATGAAACTTGACATGTATGTTTATAACCCAAAGATCTTGGTTCCTTTCAATATTTGCACCCATCGGATCGTTATTTCCTGAATAATGGCCCCTGATTGTCCAAAAAATGACCTTTTTTAGCTTGTGGTCCCTCTGGAGGTCAGAATTATTATCCCATTTAAAAAAATGTTTGATTATATCACCGTTACATCGTAATGAAGGTTGAGGTCGAATTTCGTGAAAATCGGACCAAAATTGACAGCTGTTCTTGTCAGGCCATCCATCCTTCATCACTAACAAGGGGAAACCACGCTAGAAAATCTAGATGGACTTTGTCACCCAATGCAGGGATCAAACACCCAACCTCAAGGCTACCGAGCCAGCATCTTACCCACTTAGCAACATGATCCCCAGTCGAATTTGAAGCCTACTGAAATGAACCTTTATAACCCAAAGATCTTAATTCATTTCGATATTTGCACATATCAAATTCTAACTTAATGATGTAGGAAAAATCACTTTCGGTATTGCTTGTTCTCTATCCATCTCTCGAAAATGTGGCCGTATCCTGCCTGGCAGTGCCAGCCTATCTTTATTATATATAATGGCAAACTATGTAGCACAATAATAAAATGTAATACACGTTGAGGTTATTGGTCCAGCCATTATTCAATGAAGTATGCAGTAAGCAAAAAAGATGGTTTGATTTGTGCATGCATGCAGTCATCCGATAGTAATTGTAAATTTTTCCGCGTTTAGGCGCATCTGTCCAATGAAAAAAACAGTGGTTTGATCACTACAAAGTTCATTCGAGGATTCAAGCTTCTCGTGGGATATAGTAACTAACCTGTTATTTATAATTTTCCACGTCACAAATTATCTATGCACACAAACACGACGTCGACTGGACTAACGTTTCGCACGAATTGCCTAAGTAGCTGTAAGTCTCCGAATGGAATTGACGTGGATTGACATAGATTCTGCTTAGTAAAAGCATGTATCCCAAATCATGCTTTAAATTTAATGCACAGGTCTATGACATTGCTGTTGAGATATATGTAGAATTCGGATTCTAAACTATCAGTATAAAATTGAATATCAAACACAACGTAGCACCTGTACATGACACTATTCTAATCACGTGGAGAGGACAGCTGATCAAGCCCCCGGAATTCCTTTCTCACATTCTGACCAGGGTTCAATTTAAGCGGTATCGCATCGCAAAAAGCGACCCAAATCGTTGTAAAAGCGATAGAATTATTTTATTCATTAGCCAAAAATTGCTTTCGAACTTGTGAAGTGCGATTCATTACATTTTGGATAAATCTGGAATAAAATTAGGCCTACGAAAAAATCAATTTATAAATGCAGGACTAACTTGTTTAATATTCCAAGTTGTGGTCGTGATTTATTTTAACCAGTTTTTATTTTAATATATCCGATAACTAGAAGACAATGCAGACTCCGTTTTTAATCACACGTATTTATAAAATATGTTACTAAAAATAGAATAATAATAATAACACAGTATAATATGATTCAATGATATGATTGGTTAACTTAAATGGAAACTAAAAGTAGAAACAATAGCATATTCTCGGGTTGATAACATTTTGAAGGCGGAGAGGGGGATGTTTTTAGATAAAGAAATAAAAGCAAAGCAACGTCTACACATATTTCGATTGAAGTGGTGTAACTTAAAATACATGTAGTTTTTTTAGACGTTTAATTCGTTCGGCATCTTGTAGAGACGGTAACTGATTTTTTTTTGATTTTTTTTTGTTTGGAAATGTCAGGGGTTTTTTTTTACCTTCATCGCACATAAGCCGAAACAGGGTATACAACGAAGGCCGACCTTCGGCGGAAAAAGTATCCACTTATACCCCGAAAAATCAGAATTGCAAATTTTTGTTATTAGGCTACATTTTACTACTCCTCAAATCTGAGCAAATGCTATTCAAATTTGAATTGATTAGCCAAAATGTGAATCTGTCACAAAAATTTGCTACTCATTAGTTTTAGACTAAATTGAACCCTGATTCTGACTAATTTACGCTAAAAATTACATGTGAAAGATTGATACTACAGAAGTGAAACGAATACATAGATCAGTCATTAATTTTAATTGTTAGATTATCTGGCTTCTTTACTGACTTAAATGTGTAAATACAGCTCAGCCCTCGCACATATATTTACATTACTAATCCAAAACGATTACGTGTTTATTTATGTAATGATAAATAACAAAGTACATGTTTATTTGACAATAAGTAAGTGTTGAACAGTTTATTTAACAATAAGTACAAATATCTTCAGATGCACCTGAATTGTTAACACATCATTACAGTTTGTAATGAAATAAGTAATTCGATCACAAATAGTGAAGACTGAGCCACTAAAATAGTTACCGAACAGTAGGGCTGTACGATATCGATATTGGCATTTGTATACGCCCATATTTTCATGTGGACGTATATTGTCGTCGCTCACAATTTGTTTGTGGACTCTCTACAGGTCACAATTCTTATCCGATTTTGACAAAACTTCAAATATAGATTTATCCCTATAAGATCTCAGCTGCTTTCGATATTGGCATGTATCGGATCAAAACTTCATGGATTATGGCCCCTGATTGTACGAAAAATCACATTTTTAGCTTGTCGACCCTATAAAGGTCACAATTTTGAACCGATTTTGATGAAACTTGACATGCATGTTTATAACCCAAAGATCTTGGTTCCTTTCAATATTTGCGCCTATCGGAATGTAATTTCCTGAATTATTGCCCCTGATTGTCCGAAAAATCACCCTTTTTAGCTTGTGGTCCCTCTGGAGGTCAAAATTATTATCCGATTTAAAAAACCGATTGATTATATCACCGTTACACCCTAAGGAAGGTTGAGTTTGAATTTCGGGAAAATCGGACGAAAATTGCCATACAAAATGGCCGCCGTTTGTACATGAATACTGTTAAAAAAAATGATATATCAAGGTTGTGGACCCTGTAGAGGTCACAATTTTAATTCGATTTTGATGAAACTTGAAATTCATGGTTATAACCCAAAGATCTTGGTTCATTTCGATATTTGCGCATATCGGATCATAACTTCCTGAATTATGGCCTCTGTTTATACGCAAAATCGCCTTTTCATAGCTTGTGGTTACCCTGGAGGTCACAATTATTATCCGATTGAAAAAAACATTTGATTATATTACCGTTACACCGTAAGGAAGGTTGAGTTCGAATTTCGGGAAAATCGGACCAAAATTGCCAGACAAAATGGTCGCTGTTTGTACGCGAATACTGTTAAAAAATGGTATATCATGGTTGTGGACCCTGTATAGGTCACAGTTTTAATTTGATTTTGATGAAACTTGAAATGCATGGTTATAACCCAAAGATCTTGGTTCCTTTCGTTATTTGCACATATCTGATCGTAACTTCCTTAATTATGGCCCCTGATTGTCCGAAAATCGCCTAGGGTCCCTCTGGAGGTCACAATTATTATCCGATTTAAAAAAAAACCATTTGACTCTATCACCGTTACACCCTACGGAAGGTTGAGTTCGAATTTCGAGAAAATCGGACCATAATTGCCAGAAAAAATGGCCGCAGTTTGTACGCGAACAGTGTAAAAATATGGTATATTAATTTGATTTTAATGAAACCTGAATTGCTTGTTTATAACCTAAAGATCTTTATTCTTTTCGATATTTGCGCATTTCAAATTGTAACTTAATGAATTATGGCCTTTGATTGTAGGAAAAATCACTTTCGGTATTGCTTGTTCTCTGTCTATCTCTCGAACAATTATTATCTGATTTTTAAAAAAAACTCTGATTATATTACTGTTGCACCGTAAGGAAGGTTGAGTTTGAATTTCATGAAAATCGTACCAAAATTGCCGGACGAAATGGTCGCCAGTTGTACGCGAATAGTGTAAAAATATGGTATATCATGGTTGTGGACTCTCTACAGGTCACAATTCTTATCTGATTTTGATGAAAAGTCACATTTCTAGGTTTTGTACTGTCACACCATAATCATTGTCGGCTTCGAATTTCATGAATATCAGACTGGAACTGACCAACAAAATGGCTGCTCCCAATACAGTATGAAATACAGGACTTACTGATGTAGGAAAAATCACTTTTGGTATTGCTTGTTCTCTATCCATCTCTCAAAAATGTGGGCGTAACCTGCCTAATTTTATTTCAAGCGTTGGGGTCTTTAGCATATACAGGTCACAATTTTATGGAATGTAATTACTGTTTATTACTGAGCGACGTTTCAACTGGGCTTCTCTAGTCATTAACAACCAATGTATGTAATAATCTGTCTTCATCTTAGAGAACACACGCCGGCGAGCTACATTCCCTGCAAGTCAAAATGTGTTATATTGTGGGGACAGCGCTACACAGCTAAGCGACATAAATTGTACATATTATATATTAAAGAAGAAGGGATGAATATCAACTTTATTCCTCATTCAGTAGTAGTAGCAGTAATACAAAATCTGGATCAACTATCAGGGTCTTGAAAGAGGGGGCTTCTTCGAAAACTAATTATCCAGAACGGAAAAAAAATATCGTTCGTTTGCCCAAATACAAAGGGTTAGACAGAGACAGCTTGAATTTTTGCAAAGATGGGTGCCCAAAAAGTACATTTTTCTGTGACCTCCACTAAAAAGGATGTGGGTTTTTATAATGTTCTGAATACGATGTATCTGTTTTTAACAACCTCGTGTTAATGGTGACAAGAGAAACAATATGTCATCCTGCCAATAGCCATGTTTGGGTTGCCGCAATGCAAGTTTTAGTCCAAAAAGCACAAATTGTCAAGACCCAAGATCATGTTTATGTTGGCGTTTGTTCAGAAGATCCACCTGTTCAAGTCCTTAGATATTTTAGGCCTTACAGGAATTCTTTGTACAGAAATAAAAATAATTATCGTGAAAATAGTTATAGATTATGTTATTTTGATTAGTGGAAAAATGAAGCAGACAGCAATTGGTCACTTGATTTAAATTATGGCAACTAAAGTGGTTGATCTGATCAGTTAAATGGCTTTAGACTTAGTCCAAAAATTATATGTTTAAGTTAACACTTTCATAGTAACTAATAGTAAGTAACTAATTTATATAAAGAGAGAAATGTATATACGATTAATGATAATTGGGGAGACCAGCTTAGGGAACCTATATACTAGCTGATTGATAGGAAGTTATAAGTTGTTTACTTGTTGCTGTTATTGCTCCTGAAATAAAGTGTTGAAGATCTATTACAAGAATCTGTATTCATTTCTAATACTTAAAGAACACACTGCACAAGATATAATCCTAGAAAGTGGAACCCTGTTATGAGCATGAAAGGGCTACTTAATGAAATTAAAGGTCTTAATGCTCTGCTCCAAACTAGGCTAATGAGCGAAACTTTCCTGGGACAGCGGCATCAAGCATCTTACCCACTTATCCACTGTAATCCACCGCTACTTTATGAAATGGAATGGGGTTTAACATCCTACTGTTGTGAACCGACTGGGATTATGAAGACGGGCATACACCATACAGTGTGCTAGGAGGGAAATTTTGCCTGGGCAGCAGCACTACAGCCTACTTATATATTGAATTCCAAATGACAGGGGATCTTTTACATGCGTGCAAATGTGTACATGAGACCTTGGTTTTTCGTCCTATCCAAACGACAAGACAGTTGTCCTTGTTGTCAGGCCCTACGTCCTACCTCACCAGCAAGTAGAAACCACCCGGAAAATCCTGAGGAACGATCTCGAGCAATACCGGGAACGAACCCGCTATCTCCAGGCCAGCATGCTAGCGTCTTACTCACTTAGCCACTCTTGCTCCAGGCTACTTATTGTTATCTTAGTTCACTCCCATTAGTTCTTTTAAATGCTTGTTTAGAGGCAGACAGCAAATAAATTTGTAAAGTCGATTTAAATTATGACAGACTGGCAACACAACTAAAGTGGTTGATCAGTTCAGTTTCTTTAACTTTTATTTGCCTTAAGAACTGTTCCTTCAATAATTATGTTTATGTCAACACTCTCTTAGTAACTATTTTACATAAAAAGACAAATGTATGTAAAAGAGAGAGAGAGAGAGAGAGGTGGGTTTAACGTCCACTCGACACAAACTAGATCATTTCGGGACTAACACATGGTCTTTACAGTGAGAGGAAACCGGAGTACCCGGAGAAAACCCACAAGATTGGACAGGCGACCATAATCCTTGCCACGATGTATGTAAGATGAATTATAGTTGAACTTAGGGGAAAATAAACAAAATAGACAAAAAACGATGTAATGACAGTTGGTGCGTTTTTTATTTAAGTCAAACAAACTATTCCCAAATTTGAACCAAACCATCGACCGAGTTTGCTGACTGCAAATCCAGTGGTGGTACCTAGGGGTAATTGCCGAATTTTAATGACATGCAGAAATAGTCACGTGAACAAATTTATTTCCATAATATGCATGGAGAAAATCTGGAGTAGAAAATCTGAAGTTAAAAGTCGAATGTCAAAAGCTGATTATTAAAAGTAGAAATTCTGTTGTAGAAAGTGGAATATTTACGACTTAAAGTTGAAAAGGTGGACGTATTAGGTTGAAAAGCACGAGCAATATGTTTCCAACACGAAAATGTTCATTTTGGATTAGAATTTTCTCTTTTACTTTTTATTTTCTACTTTCAACTGCAGATCGCATTTTGAACCTGATACCCCACCATACTGGACAAGTAAAATAGGATGTAATGGATAATTTACACAACAAGTAGGTCACTTAAACATCTAGTACTTAGAATAAGGCTATTATTTATTTTCTGGAGCTGCCAAGCCAGCAAGAGTGTTATTGTCCCTTTAAATATAAATGCATTAAAGCTGACTACAGTGTGAGTAAGAATTGTGGGTAAGAATTGCTTTAAACTTTGTTTTTTTTTTAAATATAGATTTATTAAAATGAACAAAACACATCCTATTTGGATAAAAACTTTTCACCAAACACGACTTGTGGATTTTCGTTTTGGTACTAATTTCTCTTTTTCAACTAGGGCCTAGGCCCTCCACTTCCTGTGTGGTTCTACTAGTACTGCTAGTACTAGCTAAGTTTTCCATAATTAAATTAAATACAACCGCTGATGTTTAAAACGCATCTGCTTGTGACTCTGTGTAAGAAAATTCACAAATATCACATGCAGAGGAAGGTCTTAAAGTCGTATATAATAAGTTCAAACAGTAACAAATACTAAATGATCCGTACTATCTTCCATTCAAGCATTCATTTGGCCCAACAGTGACAGTAGTAATCTAGATCGTTTCATTCATGCTTTCAGAAATTAATTTTCGTAGAGTTTTCTAAAAATATTCGTTTTTTAAAATAACCTTTTTATAGTCCGGTAATAACCTGCGGTAGTGGGAAATTTCAGGCGTTTAGTATGCCAAAGCTTTACAGGTAGTAACAAGTGTCAATTTATTGTCGACTAAAAGTAAAAGTAACGCAAACACAATGCAGTGAAAAAATGACTGCGGACAGTTCGCAAGTGTTTTCAACATTTAACAATTCTCACAACATTTGTTTTATTATAGTTTATTGCTGTCGGCTAATTTCCACTGATGTATAGTGTATTTACATGTATTATCTATTTTTATGATAATTTTTTTCGATATTTGAAGCTTTTGTGATATATTCGATAAACCACTATATCGACGATTTTTGGCCACATGATATCGTATTTGGGTCTGAAAATACCATATCGTGATAAATGACTATATCGAGAATATCGTACAGCCCTACCGAACAGTTTGTCTTTGTAGTAATGCATTCTATATTTTCAAAGCAATATTTATTATAATGTAAGCCACGATGTCACCAGTCAGGTGAAATCTTGCTAAATATCGCGAAGCGTCAACCCCACCCATAGCTTCCCTTTTAAGGCCGTGTCACTACGCTCGGTAATTGCTATCAGAGAATATCCGACATCTAAAAACATAGTCAGTAATCAACTTTTCTTGACATCTTTTATTGTTTTGAGCATATTTTCCCCACATAAAAGTCTTTAGCATATGATTATGGACATGAAGACCATTATATCATGGAAAGTGAAGTATGATCACATGAGATGCAGTGTGCATGCTGTTTCAGACTGGCTGACATTTTAAGTTGGATAGGAGACAAATTTTGCGTAACAGTTGGTCTTCATCTTTATTTCAATGGGAATCAGTTTATTATATGTTAAGCTATGTACAGGAGGCTACAGTTTTGGGTCAGTTTATGTGTAAATTAAGGAAGCTATAGGCCAGTAAACTTTTTCTAGTCATTTGACTAAAATACTTGCTCAAAGGAACTCCGCATACAAGCCACTACTGTGGCTGGAATAAGGCGGAAGACATCAGTAGTGGAACCATTTCTACTCTCTGGCCTACTCTTATTGCAAACTCCAATTGTCATCTTTCATCTCATCCAAACAACTACTGTATATCTTTTCACTGCCTGAATGTCAATCCTACAATTCGGACAAGGGGTAACCATGGCATAAAATCCCAATGAACTTTCTCAGCCAACACCGGGATCGAACCCAGGACCTCATTAACAAGCCAACATCTTACTCACTGACTCACCGAATCACTGTCACTGTGGTTCCCACAAGAATTGAAAGCACGGGACTATTAAAAATGGATTTGTAATTTGATTGGTTGATGCTTTGGGACTAAGTTTTAGTCTCTGTCACCCAGAACCCCATACGACACACCTGTGCTTGCCTACTCCATGATCAAACACGATAGCAGATGGCTTCCATCTTGTTTACTGACGGTACTACTTATTTTAAGACAGACTCGGCTTTCCAATTTATAATATCTACGTCATTGGGGATTTCCAATGTATACTCACTGGTTGCTATGACCCGCTATGGCGTTGTCTAGAAACGCGCGTGCTCGCGTTAGTTTAAAATTTTTGCTATACGTTTAACATGGACTATTTGATGTAATTTGCCTGATTTGATTTGGCCCCATTTCCATAAATTTAGGTTGTTTTTTAGAAATTTTTAGCAAATGTTAATCTTAGGTGTTTTTTAATTCTAGCCGAAGTAAATTTTTTTACAATTTATAGCGAGTTAAGTTATCGTCTCTAAGAGGCGGGCGTAGTATTTTAAATGGCGGCCATTTGCCATCATGTGTATTCTTGAAGTAGGTACACATGATGTAATCGTATGCCAGAACCCCCAAGTCTTCAACGCACGGAGGGCCTGGGTCGGTTCTCAATTATTGACGAAAATTACTGGATAATCTACCACATAAAAAAAAAAAACTCCTGGTTATGCATGGGCAATGGTACCTTTTGGCTAGTCTCGGTCACCCAGAACCCGCTAATCTTCAACGCACGGAGGGTCTGGGTCGGTTCTCAATTTTTGACGAAAATTACTGGATAATCTACCACATAAAAAACCAAACATTTGGTTACGCATGGGCAATGGAACCTTTTGGATAAAGTCTGGGTAAGTGATAGATCTTATGAAGCCGGGACGATTTTGCTAGATTCTATAAAGCGTGGATGAAATATACCCCACAATTCACTTGGCACATCTATTATTAGAAACAAAATAGAGACGAAGAATAAAAGCATGGATTGCGATGAAGAATTAAGAAGATTGTGAAAAGCCATACGTCTGATTCATGACGAGAGAAAATTACCATTTCAATTGAAACCTTTACAAACAAAATTTTAAAGAGTTTCATCGTTGACAAGCGAGCTGTTTTGATAGATTCAGTACGTGGTAACTTAAAAGACTGGATAATCCAGACAATGGCCTATTTTCCGTCAAATTTTGAGGACCCATCCAGACTAATATTCGTAGAATATTTGTATGGATGATAGAGACTACCTTTTGGCTAAAGTCTCGGTAAGTGCTAGATCTTATGAAGCGGGGCGGATTTTGCTAGATTCTATAAAGCGAGTCTGAAATATATCCCACAATTCACTTGGCACATCTATTATTAGAAACAAAATAGACACGAGGAATAAAGCATGAATCGCAATGAAGAATTAAGAAGATTGTGAGAAGCCATACATCTGATTCATGACGAGAGAAAATTACTATCTCAATTAAAACCTTTACAAACAAAATTTTAGAGAGTGTCATTGATGACAAGCGAGATGTTTTGATAGATTATAGATTCAGTAGGTGGTAACTCAAAAGACTGGACAATCCAGACAATGACCGACTTTCTGTCATATTTTGAGGACCCATCCAGACTAATATTCGTAGAATATTTGTGTGGATAGAGACTAACTAAGTTTGGGAGATGCTAATTGCAGGCCGGTTGGGGAGGTTCGGGTATTCCTGGAGTCCAAAATGGTTGCTTTATATTAATGACTTATTGAGGGAATACTAACCTGAACCCTAACCCTTTTACTAGAAAGGGTGAGGGTTAGGCCTATAATATTCCCCAAAATTCTCATTTATAGAAAGCGGCCATTTTGGTCTCCGGAAACATCCGAACCTCCCTAACCGGCCTGCAATTAGCATTTCCCGATAGTGAGCGTTTCTGCTCGGGGTAAGCAGGGTGATAAGAAATTTGATTGGTTGATACTTTTGAACACAATATTACCTTTCCTTCTACTTGAACTGGATTGTTCAAACCTGATGTAGGTGTTTTATCAGGTGAATACTGTGACTAAGTTCAATAATGGGCATTTTCTGCTCGGGGTAAACAGAGTGATAAGTAATGTGATTGGTCGAGACTTTGGAACATAACAACTCTCCTCTGACATAGATTTTCATTGTGCGAATTTCTTGACCGAGTTCAATGATAAATATTTGGTCAAGACTTTACAACATAACAATTCTCCTTTTAATTAACGTATAGATTTTCATTATGCCAATGTCTTGACTTAGTTCAATGATTGATATTTCCCACTAAAGCTAAGGGCAGAGCTAAGCAATTTCTTTGGTTGATTCTTTGGGACACTATAATAATTTTGATTCCAAATGATGGAGAGTAGTTTGAGGATGCGATACTTTAAGAAAAGGTAAATTGTGAAATTAATTAATATGTGTGATCTGTTTATTTGGGGATTTTGGCAGGGGACATCAGCGTCACTGTTGACTTGTTTAATTTACAGCAGTATCATCATTTGTATGATTGAAACATACAGAATTGATTGTATTTATTTTCTTTACAGAGTATAAAAAAGATAAAGTAGAGGACCTGAAATACAAAACTTGCCGTGAGATACAGAAAAAATTCAATGAAAATGAAAACTGGCTAAGATTATGTGAAGTGTTGGACAGTATAACAAGTAAACAAAAAAAAATGTTAGGTAAGTAGATAGACACTTCATCACCTTTGAAGAATTTGAAAATGAAAAGTTTATCATTAAGATTGACTGTTTTTATGTTAGATGGTTAAATTTGCATATTGCAGATTTTGTTTTAATATGCCCACATTTTCATGTAGACATAATATTAAATTGTACCGGTATATTGTTGTTGCCCCTGTCCATCCAAACGTCCACACAATTTTTTTGTGGACACTCTAAAGGTCATGATTTGTATTCAATTTTGACGAAACTTATATACAATATAATAGCAATCGTAGTTCCTTTCGATATTGGCATATATCAGACCGTATCTTAATGGATTATGACCCCTCGTACAATTTTGTACGCCCACGTCCCTCTGGACGTCCGTCTACAATTTATTTGGGGACAGTCTTCAGGTTGCAATTTTTATCTGATTTTGAAGAAAACTTGAAATAAGCAAATCATGTTTTGCAGTCCAATTTATACAACCTTGTGACAAGTGGCTCAATGAAGATTATTACTTCTTGGGTTATTAATTAGTATCTCACTATCAATCAGTTTTTAGTGCCTTTTGAATTTCCACGGTTACCTACAAAGGAATATATTTGCTATAACCTTCGTGGACTGCTAGGACAATGTACATGTAACTGATGTGGGTGTATGTGTCTCGTTGCCCAGCAGTCTATCTTTTATTGCAGACAATTCAGAGAATCCAGGAGAAGAATTGTTAGACTTAGTGAAAGATGAAACAATTTGCAATTTTATAACCATGGTACAGGAAGCTGGTTTAAAATCAATACTCCAGATATTTGAAGAATCTGGTAGGTACCAGTCGGTATACAATACTTGAATTATCATCATCATCATTTCATAATAGTCATTTTTATACACCCACATTGAATTGTGGTCGTATATTGTCACCCCCGGCGTCCAAAATTGCTTGTGGACACTCTAGAGGCTAAAGTTAATATCCAATGGACTTTAAATTTATACACAGTATTTAAGGTCATGAGACGAAAAAGCCTACTGTTTTTCAGCGATTTCCGATAATAACTGCCAGAGTTATGACCCTTGTTCACTTCAAAAAATGTTGTGGACGCTCTCGAGGCCAAAGTCTTTATCCGATTGGGTTTAGATTTATACACAGTGTTTAAAGTCATGAGACGAAGAAGCCTATTGATTTTCAGTGATTTCTAATAATTACTGTCAGAGTTATGGCCCTTGATCACTTCAAAAAAATCTTGTGGACGCTGTAGGGGACAAAGTTAATATCCGATTGAGTTTAAATTTATACACAGTGTTTAAGGTTATGGGACGAACAAGCCTATTGATTTTCAGTGATTTCCGATAATTACTGCTAAAGTTATGGCCCTTGATCACAAAAAATCTTGTGAATAGTCTAGAGGCCAAAGTTGATATCCGATTGAGTTTAAATTTATACACAGTGTTTAAAGTCATGGGACGAAAAACCCTATTGATTTTCAGTGATTTCCGATATTTACTGCCAGAGATATGGCCCTTGATCACTTCAAAAACTCTTGTGGACACTCTAGAGGCCAAAGTCAATATTCTATTGACTTTGAATTTATACACAGTGTTTAAGGCCATGAGACGAGGAAGCCTTTTAATTTTCAGCAAACTCTGGTAATTACTGCCAGAGTTATTGCCCTTGATCATTTTGAAAAATCTTGTGGACACTTTAGAGGCTAAATTTAATATCCGATTGACTTTAGAGAGGAAGTAGCCAATTGATTTTTAGCGATTCCCGATAATTACTGTCAAAGTTATCTCCCTTGAAAATCTTGTAATGCTCCAGAGGCCAAACTTATCATCCGATTAATTTCAGATTGATACACAGAGTTTAAGATCTTGAGACGAACAATTGATTTTCAATGAATTTTGACAACTTAACAGCTAATTTTATGATATAAAATGTTTTGTATACTAAACATTAGCATTCTAATCAGATTTTAGTGTATTTTAAATGTTTTATTAACGAAAAAAGTAAAATTATGCGACAACTCTTGTTGACTGCTTAGATGATTTAGCTGCTGTGGGCGTATGTTTCGTTGCCTAGCAACCTATCTTTATTAATTATTTCACTAGAAAAAAGATGTTTTATACGCCCATGAATGTATTTTCTATGGACATCCACAATTTGTTCGTGCAGGACACTCTACTGGTCACCATTTTTATACGGCTACTTTGAAATTTGGTGGTTTATTGTCGCTGCCCCTGTCCTTCGTCAACCTAGAGGCTAATGTTAATATCCGATTGACCTTAAATTTATACACAGTGTTTAAGGTCATGAAACGACGAAACTTGTTTATTTCCAACAATTCCCAATAATTACTGCCAGAGTTATCCCCCTTGATCACTTTTAAAAATCTTGTGAATTCTCTAGAACAAAAGTTAATATTCAATTGACTTTAAATTTATTCACAGTGTTTAAGGTCACGAGAAGTAGCCTAATGATTTTCAACAATTTCAGATAATTACTGCCAGAGTTATGAAACTTTGAAAAATTTTGTGGACACTTCAGAGGCTAAAGTTAATATACGATTGACTTTAAAAATATACACAGTGTTTAAGGTCATTTGAGAAAGAAGCCTATTGATTTTCAATGATTTCTGATATTTAGTGCTACAGTTATGGCCCTTGATCACTTTGGAATATCTTGTGGACGCTCTAGATGCTAAAGTTAATATTTGATTGACTTTAAATTTATGCATACTGTTTAATGTCATGAGGCGAAGAAGTCTATTGCTTTTCATCTATTTCTGATGTTATGGCCCTTGACTTCTTTGAAAAATTCCAACCTTGTGGGTTTTCTCCCACAACTATAAATCTCTACGCGCAGCCGAATTATTGAAATAAAATTGAACCATATGTTCGTCCCAAAATGACCTACTTTGTATCGAGTGGACGTTAAACCCCATTGCTCTCTCTCTCTCTTTGAAAAATCGTGAACTAAGATGAAAAAGCCTGTCAATTTTCAACAATTTCCAATGATTATGGAAATTGATTTTCAAATGTTCTGTATGTTTAATTAGAGCAAAAGTAGAAGCCACATGGATTGTTACCGGTTATCAGATTTTAGTGTGTTGTAAATGATTTCATTCCTGACAATTATGTGACAACCCTTGTTGACACTCTTGACAACTTAAGTACTGTCGGTGTATTTTGTCGTTGACTGGCAACCTATCTTTTTCCGATGTAGAAGGAAATTGAAAAATAGATCTATCTCCCAAAGATCTTGGTTCCTATGGCATGTATAGATCATGGATTATGGCCCCCTGATTGTACAAAAAATCATTATTTAGCTTGTGGACACTTGAGAAGTAACAATTTTAAGCCGATTTTGATGAAATTTGAAAAGCATGTTTATAACCCAAAGATCTTGGTTAATTTCGATATTTGTGCATTTTTGATGATAACCTTAGGGATTGTGCGTCCTGATTGTACAGGAAAATCACGGTTTTAGTTTTTTGTCACTCGAGAGATTATAATATTTATCCAATTTAAAAAAACATTCAAATATATCACCATAATGTGTTCAAATTTCCATGAAATTCGGACTGAAGTTTCCGGACAAGAAGGCCGCTGGAATGCAAATAGTGTAAAAGTATGGTATATAATGTGGACCCTCTAGAAGTTACAATTTTGATCCGATTTTGATGAAATTTTACATTTATGTTTATATCTCAAAAGATTTCAGTTCATTTTGATAATTGCACATATCGGAGCATAACTTCCTGAATCATGGCCCCTGATTGTCCGAAAAATTGCATTTTTAGCTTGTAGACTCTCTAGTAGTCAAAATTTGTTTTCAAATTTAAAAACAATTTAAATATATCACTTTTATACCTCACTGATGGTTTAGTTCAAATTTTGTACAAATCCAACAGAAACTGCTAGACAAATTATAGTCTTAAAGTATGTAATACTAATGTGGTCAACCTTCTAGAAGTCACAATTTTCATCAGATTTTGATGAAAATTGAAATGTGTGTTTATTACCAAAAGGTATCTGTCTGTAACTTCCAAACATATCACCCTAATTATTTTCATGTGGACGTATTATGCCGTCGCCCCAGTCCGTCTGGCCACAATTTATTTGTGGATACTCGACTCTACAGGTCACAATTCTTATCCGATTTTGACAAAACTTGAAATATAGGTTTATCGCCATAAGATCTCGGTTGCTTTCGATATTGGCATGTATCGGATCGAAACTTCACTTGGATTATGGCCTCTGATTGTACGAAAAATCATGTTTTTAGCTTGTGGACCCTATAGAGGTCACAATTTTGAACGGTTCTAGATGAAACTTGACATGTATGTTTATAACCCAAAGATCTCGGTTCCTTTCGATATTTGCGCCCATCCGATCGTAACTTCCTGAATTATGTCCCCTGATTGTCCGAAAAATCACCCTAAATTATTATCCGATTTTGAAACCGTTTGATTATATCACTGTTACATGGTAATGGAGGGTGAGTTCGAATTTCGTCAAAATTGGGCCAAATTTGACAGACAAAATGGCCGCCGTTCGTACGCGAATAGTGTGAAAGTATGTTGTATCGAGGTTGTGGATCCTATAGAGGTCACAATTTTAATTCGATTTTAATGAAACTTGAAATACATGTTTATAAACTAAAGATCTTGGTTCCATTGCATATTTGGGCATATCGGATCGTAATTTCCTGATTTATGGCCCCTGATTGTACGATAAATCGCCTTTATTACCTTGTGGTCCCTCTGGAGGTCACAATTATTACCTGATTTAAAAAAATGTTAAATTATAAAAACCAAACAAATTCTAATGATTTTCTGATAATTCCTTAATATGCGACATTACATATATATATATATTTATATATATATAAACTAAATTAAAGAAAGACACCAAAATACTAATTTGACGGTTAGCGCTTTCTGTTCGTACTGAACATCATCAGACCATTTTTATTTATGAAGAATTACGTAGAACAATAGACGCAACGTCATGACGTTACTATAAATATATCAAATACACCATAAAATATTATTTACACATTTTTACATTCATAAAATTTCCTGATCTATTTTTAATGCTTGTTTAATACCATTTTCTATTAAACCAAAAGGATAGTTTTGATTTCGAAGGAATTGTTTTAATTCTTGTAACCTTATGAATGTAAAAATGTGTAAATAATATTTTATGGTGTATTTGATATATTTATAGTAACGTCATGACGTTGCGTCTATTGTTCTACGTAATTCTTCATAAATAAAAATGGTCTGATGATGTTCAGTACGAACAGAAAGCGCTAACCGTCAAATTAGTATTTTGGTGTCTTTCTTTAATTTAGTTTATATATATATTAACTGGGAGTTGTATTTACCTAAATTTTAGTATTTATATATATATATATATGTAATGTCGCATATATATATATTCACATTTAACTTTCATACAATCAATTGGTATAATTGCAACTGTATAGCCCTTGGCGTACTATATAGAAATAATTTTTTTGTCACCCGCCTTTCGAAGAAAGTTGGGAGACTATTAAAATGGGTCCGTCCGTCCGTCACACTTTTTGGGACACAATAACTCTCTTCCTAATTGAGCTAGAATGTTCAAACTTGGTGTATGTGTTTATTAGATCAATGCCTTGATGGAGTTCGAAGATGAGCATTTTCCGCTTCGGAGAAGCAATTTGATTGGTTGATGCTTTGGGACACGATAACTTTAGTTCTAATTAAGTGAGATTGATGAAACTTGGTGTATAGTTTCATTACAGTAATACCTTGACTAAGTTCGATAATGAACATTTTCTGCTCAGGGTAAGCAGAGCGATACGCAATTTGATTGGTCGAGACTTTGGAACACAATAACTCTCCTTCTAATTGAGTTAAAATTTTCAAACTTGGTGTATATGCTTATTAGGTCAATGCCTTGATGGATTTCGAAGATGAGCATTTTCCGCTTAGGGTAAACAGAGATAAGCAATTTGATTGGTTGATGCTTTCTGACACGATAACTTTAGTTCTAAGAGTGATGAAACTTGGTGTATAGTTTCATTACAGTAATACCTTGACTAAGTTCGATAATGAGCATTTTCTGCTCTGGGTAAGCAGAGCGATATGCAATTTGATTGGTCGAGACTTTGGAACACAATAACTCTCCTTCTAATTGAGTTAAAATGTTCAAACTTGGTCATTTGGTGTATATGCTTATTAGGTCAAAGCCTCGATGGAGTTCGAAGATGAGCATTTTCCGCTTAGGGTAAGCAGAGATAAGCAATTTGATTGGTTGATGCTTTGGGCCAAGATAACTTTAGTTCTAATTAAGTGAGAGTGATGAAACTTGGTGTATAGTTTCATTACAGTAATACCTTGAATAAGATCGATAATTAGCATTTTCTGCTCAGGGTAAGCAGAGCGATAAGCAATTTGATTTGCCGAGACGTTGGAACACAATAACTCTCCTTCGAATTGGGTTAAAATGTTCAAAATTGGTGTGTATACTTATTAGGTCAATGCCTTGATGGAGTTAGAAGATGAGCATTTTCTTCTTAGGGTAGGCAGAGATAAACAATTTGATTGGTTGATTCTTTGGGACAAGATACCTTAGGTTCATCTTGATTGATGATTTTTATGCCAATACAATGACTGCATTCTCATTCAGTAATGGATTTGACAGCAACAGTGTATAGAAGCGATTGACTCGGACACGAGGGCCCTTTCCCTTGGCCAGAGGGGTCCTTTTGTGAAGCGTGGGGGCCCTTTTGTCTGCCTTTTGGGTCCCCCTAACAAGGGTACATTTTCATTTTTTTCGTCGGTTTTAGCATTTTTCTTTATAAAACACTTTTGAATGACACTTTGTGTACAGTTTGATTGCTCGATACGTTTGAAAAAAATAAATGTGCGATTAATATATATGTGTCATCTATTTATTTTGGGATTTCGGCGGGGCACATCAGCTTCACTGTTGGCTTGTTTACCTTGTGGTCCCTCTGGAGGTCACAATTTTATTCTGAATTTAAAAAAACGTTTGACTATATCCCTGTTACTCATTAATCGATAATTGAACAGCTAAATCCATATTATTAAATATTTTGTATACTAAATGTTAGCATGGGGCAGATCTTTATAAAAACCAAACAAATTCTAATGATTGGACAAAAAAGCTTATTCTCTGTCCATCTCTTGCAAAATATGGGCATATCTTTTATGTGCATGACAACCGCTTGTTGGTTATATTTTTTTTTCTCATTTTTTTAGCACCAATAATGGTATTTCGATTTTCTTTCAGATGATTTAATAAAGTTCTTGCCGATCACCAATAGTTTAGATGAACAACTTACAAGGCAAGCTGTTTTTGATCAGGCAGAAAAAAATCTAAAAAAATTGACATCTACAAATGTATCTGTGTACATTAGACAAACACGTTCTGTTCAGATTGGTTCGGAGAATAAAATGTTTAATCAGAATTTAAATGAAGATTTGTCATCTACTTCTCCAATGGCTCCATCAAGATCATCTTCGTATGCATCTGAATATTCGTCTGAAGAGGATACACAAACTGAATCTGCTATTCCAACGGATTACTCAAATGGCCATTTAGTATCGTCTTCACCAAAACCTCCATCAAGATCATCTTCGTCTGAATATTTATCTGCATTGGATGTCTCACAAACTGAGAGCTCTTCCATCATAAAGAATAATCCAAACAAATTAATAAAAAAATTTGATGCAATAGAATACTTGAGAAATGTTAATCCTTCTAATAAGGATAAAGGTGATATGGCCGAAGTGTCTGACAGTTCAGCAGTCAGTGTTAGCAATGACTCATCTGGCAGACCAAAACTGTCCACTTCAGATACATTGCAAAATACAATTTCTGTTTCTCAAGATGAATTGCTTGCTTCAGAAAAGACAGCTTCAACCAATCCAACTGAATCGCCTGTTTCACCTGAAAAGTCGTGCGAGACTGCTCTGGGAGTGAGTCAAACCCAAGAACAAAATTCCCAGAACCAAGCTATTCAAGATTTGGAAACCACTCTGATTGGTGCAGTGTGTTTAGCACAATTTATCCCCAATCAAGATATAAATGGACCATCCCTTCAAGCTGAAGAGGAAACCATTCTAAAAATGGAGGATTCAGCCCAAAATAAAAGCATAAGCCTTCCCTCACTAACAGATCATTTACCTAATGAAGCTTCTAATTCTGTTAGAATCAAGAAGCAGTCAAATTTTTCAGATTCTTCTAATTATCTTGATCTTGCAGTGAGTGGTTCCCAACAACCATTGAAAGACATTAGTACTGATAACAGACATGGGGATGGGGATTCAGGGCTAACAATGGAGTCTCTTCAAGATTCTTCCACTCAGAATTAAATAATATGATAAAGTCAGCTGATGACAGTTTGCAAGGGGAGATGCAGTCTCTCAAAGGCCCTTCTAAGAACTTTTAAGTGGATATTCCTGTCAGTAAATGTGATATCAAGGAGGATCAACCAGATATTTCAGCTAATAGCAATGACCATACCTCCACATCAAAAGGGTCTGCACTGAATTACTAAGTTTTGCCCTCAGAAAATTCTACAAATGTAACCATTAGCAGTCCTCAAAATATTCCTTTACTTGTAGACCTATTTTCAGATGATTGTCAGTATCCAAGGGTATAATGAATTTATTTGATTGTTTTATATTGTAGACTCCAATGTCTGTCCATCCTACTTCTTGGTAGCACAATAGAGCCATCATCCATATACCGGGTATATTTTTGAATGGGTTGTTTGTCTAATGGAAATTCAGAAGCCTGTTGATCTTCAACGTTTTTCGATAATAATCTCTTTTTATTTTGACGTCCCAGGCTGAGGTTTTAAAAGACAGATTTTTGCCAATTGTTAATAGAATAATGTTGGAGTTGAACAGAATTTGGTCATATATATATAGTTTAGTAAAAACATGTTCACATTCAGTTTGTATTTAATTCTATAGTTACTGTCTGTTCCAGGCAAAACTATGACGCAAATTACTTGTTATTTCTTCAATTTTTATACGTCCACATTCATAATGTGAACGTATTATGCCGTCACCCCTGTCTCTGTTTGTGTGTGTGTATGTATGTGTGTGTGTCTGTGGGTCGCCTACAGTTCGCAATTCTTCATGGATTTTCTTCAAACTTGGTATACTTATTCCTTATACCCTAAGGAAGATCCCTATTGTTTTTTGTGCATGCCCGACCCCCAGGGGCAGAGCCACACCCATTTCTAGTATTTGTTTGTCGTCTACAGGCCACATTTCTTAACTTATAACCTTGAAACTTTGCATACATATTCTTTGTACCCAAAGGAACATTCCTATTGTTTGGGGTGCATGCCCAACCCCCAGGGGCAGAGCCACACCCATTTTCTTTTCGCGTGTCTTTTTGTCGCCTACAGGGGGCAATTCTTACTGAATTTTCTTCAAACTTTGTATATTTACTCTTAACACCCTAAGGATGATCCCTATCGTTTTGGGTGCATGCCCAATTCCCAGGGGCATGCCCAACCCCCAGGGGCAGAGCCACGCCCTTTTTCTTTTTATGTGTTGCCTACAGGCCACAATTCTTAATCAATCATATTGAAACTTAAAGTTATTATTCCTTATACCCTAATGATGATCCCTTTTGTTTTTGGTGCATGCCCGACCCCCTAGGACAGCAACGCCCATTTCTTGTATTTGTTTGTCTGTCATCTACAGGCTGCATTTCTTAACGTATCATCTTGAAACTTTGCAAACTTATTCTTGGTACCTTAAGGAAGATCCCTATTGTTTTTGGTACATGCCCGACCCCAGGGACAGTTCTGTGTGTCACCTACAGTCCACAATTCTTAATCAATCATCTTGAAAACTTTTTTATACTTATTCCTTATACCCTAAGGCTGACCACTATTATTTTTGGTGCATGCCGACCCCCTGGGACTGAGCCACGCCCAATGTTTTTGTGTCTTGTGTTCGCCTACAGGATGCAATTCTTAATAGAACCTTTTAAAACTTTGCATACCTTTTCCTTATACCCTTAGAATGACCCCAATTGTTTTTGGTGATTTCCTATCCCCCAGACGCAGAGCCATGTCCATTTTTACCTTGGGTCTATGTGTGTTGTCTACAGGTCATGATTCTTAGTGGATCGTCTTTAAACTTGGGATATGTATTCCTTATAGCCTAAGTACGACAACTGCAGGTCCCAACTCCCAGAGGCAAGCCACGCCCAATTTTTGTGTTTGTGGTTTACAGGCCACAATTCTGAATGAATCAGCTTGGTACTTGGTATATGTATTCCTTATAGCCTGAGGGCGTCCACTATTAATTTTGGTGAATGTCCCGATGCCCAGGGGCAGAGCCACGCCAACTTTTTGCCTTTAGCGTCTGAAAGCCACAATTCTGAATGGATTATCTTGATGTTGAGGCACGACCCTCAACGCTAAACAAACCAAACGCCTAGCCTTCTTGACAAAGTACCATATTAATCAAAGCAGGAATGTGGGACGTACATTGTAGCGTTAGCGTTATGTTTAATTAAAATGGTTACAACTTAACAACCTACCTGAAATTGTTATCCCGTTACTTTCTATCGCACCTTAACCGATTTCAGATCAAGCTATGTAACCTTTCCCTCTTGAAAAATCATTTTTATACGCCCACATTTTCATGTGGACGTATTATGTCGTCGCCCCTGTCCGTCCACAATTTGTTTGTGGACTCTCTACAGGTCACAATTCTTATCCGATTTTGACGAAACTTGAAATATAGGTTTATCCCCAAAAGATCTCGGTTCCTTTCGATATTGGCATGTATCGGATCAAAACTTCATGGATTATGGCCCCTGATTGTACGAAAAATCACGTTTTTAGCTTGTGGACCCTATAGAGGTCACAATTTTGAACCGATTTTGATGAAACTTAACATGCGTGTTTGTAACCCAAAGATCTTGGCTCCTTTCGATATTTGCGGCTATCGGAATGGAATTTCCTGAATTATGGCCCCTGATTGTCCGAAAAATCACCCTTTTTAGCTTGTGGTCCCTCTGGAGGTCACAATTATTATTCGATTTAAAAAACCGTTTGATTATATCACCGTTACACCCTAAGGAAGGTTGAGTTCGAATTTCGGGAAAATCGGACGAAAATTGCCATACAAAATGGCCGCCGTTAGTACGCGAATACTGTTAAAAAATGGTATATCAAGGTTGTGGACCCTGTGGAGGTCACAATTTTGATTCGATTTTGATGAAACTTGAAATTCATGGTTATAACTCAAAGATCTCGCTTCCTTTCGATATTTGCGCATATCGGATCGTAACTTCCTGAATTATGGCCCCTGATTATACGCAAAATCACCTTTTTTTTTAGCTTGGAGGTCACAATTATTATTCGATTTAAAAAAACGTTTGATTATATCACCGTTACACCCTAAGGAAGGTTGAGTTCGAATTTCGGGAAAATCGGATGAAAATTGCCATACAAAATGGCCGCCGTTTGTACGTGAATACTGTTAAAAAATGGTATATCAAGGTTGTGGACCCTGTGGAGGTCACAATTTTGATTCGATTGTGATGAAACTTGAAATTCAAGGTTATAACCCAAAGATCTTGCTTCTTTTCGATATTTGCGCATATCAGATCGTAACTTCCTGAATTATGGCCCCTGATTATACGCAAAATCGCCTTTTTTTTTAGCTTGGAGGTCACAATTATTATCCGATTTAAAAAAACGTTTGATTATATTACTGTTACACCGTAAGGAAGGTTGAGTTCGAATTTCGGGAAAATCAGACCAAAATTGCCATACAAAATGGCCACCGTTTGTACGTGAATACTGTTAAAAAATGGTATATCAAGGTTGTGGACCCTGTAAAGGTCACAATTTTAATTCGATTTTGATGAAACTTGAAATGCATGGTTATAACCCAAAGATCTTGGTTCCTTTCGGTATTTGCGCATATCGGATCGTAACTTCCTGAATTATTCGAATTTCGTGAAAATGGTACCAAAATTGCCGGACGAAATGGTCGCCGTTTGTACGCGAATAGTGTAAAGATATGGTATATCATGGTTGTTGACTCTGTACAGGTCACAATTCTTATCCGATTTTGACGAAAAGTCACATTTCTAGGTTGTGTACCGTCACACCATAATCATTGTCGACTTCGAATTTCATGAATATCAGACTGGAACTGACCAACAAAATGGCTGCTCCCAATACAGTATGAAATACAGGACTTAATGATGTAGGAAAAATCACTTTCCGTATTGTTTGTTCTCTATCCATCTCTCGAAAATGTGGGCGTATCCTGCCTGGCAGTGCCAGCCTATCTTTTATTTACTTATTGAAGTCTGCCATGCTTGACCTAATTATTTGGGATAAACCAAATCGAACAGTGGTGTGGATTTATCTTTGGGTCATTTCATCCTCCTTGAATGTTTAGATAGTTGTTTTGACCTAGTAGAATATAACATGCTTAAAAGAGCTATTTACGGGAAGTAATATAAATTTGGTTTCAGACCACAGTTGCTTGTTCCACTGCCTTAAATATTAAATTGGACTATAAAAACCAAACAAATTTTAATGATTTTCTGATAATTACTTTATGAGTTGTTAATCTTAATCAGATTTCAGAGTATTATAAATATTTCATTACCGAAAAAAATAAGAATATGCGACAACTCTTAATGACTGCCCGGACGATTTAGCTGCTGTGGGCATATGTTTCGTTGAAGGCAACCTATCTTAGATATTGATATAAACTACATACAAAGTGGAACCTGATATTGTAGTGACACGTCATGGAAATTTGAAAGTGGGTTATATGGCAAATCAACTGTCAGGTTTGGGGGGGGGGGATTTGTCAATGTGCAATTTTTAATACTATTTTCAGACCGCCAAATCGTGGTCTTGTTGGATATTTTAGTCATATATCAACCTTCGTGGATCGCCATAATTGGCAATATATTGTTAGAGTTTTTCTTGTTTTCTTTTGTTTTTTAAAAATTTTGATCTTGCATAATATATGTTTAATGAGCTATACTGTTGGCTTGTTTTACATTTGATATATAGTTTTAAGGATTTGTAGGTCTTACTAGTCTAGAAACCCACAAAATTTTTCATATTGTGGGGGGGAGGAGGGCATCATGCATTTTTGTTATTGAATTATTACATGTACCTTATATTATTAAATATGTCTATTTTCACACGTTTATCATTTGATATATTTGTGAAATATTTGGATATGGTATTAAAGTATTTTAAACTATACAAAATCATCCTGTAAACATATCTTATTTATTTTGCTTCTTATTGTGAACAATATTCACATGGGAACTCATCAATAACAAAACATTTGTACACTTATGGATATTTAATCTGTAATCAATGTTACAAAGTCAGAGGGGTCAAAACAAATAAGATATGTTTACAGGATCATTTTGTTACACAAAAAACTAAGTGATGCGTTTTCTATGGCGCTCAGTATATTATTTGTTATATGTGGATTGTTTTGTCTAAATTTGCTTTGTTAATATTTTATAGACTTGTTTTGTATTTGTAAACTTTTATTATTTGTTAAAATATATGTTAACCTTGCTGTAACTAAATTAGCTGAGCTTAAGATCCTCTCTGTTGGAATCATAGATATGAAGGTTTAGAGAAAGCCCAGTGTAAAAAAGCAGGGGTGGGGTGGAGTTCTTGAAGGATTTAAATTGCTTTTCGGGCTTGTAATTCTACCGTTGATGGTACTTTTGTATGTATATGCTGTTGAAAGCAGTTAATCTGATTATTTTTTTTATATAAGTTTAAGTTTTTATGCCAGCCTACTTAATGGGAGATTAGATAACGAGTTGGTAGTTCTCACTACAAAAGTTAAAAACTAGATAATGAGAAGGCAATTTGATGAAAATTTCAGTCAAATTGATCCACTATGAACCGAAAACTAAGCTAATGAAAGTTCCGATTAGTCTCGATCATCATTACTAAAGTCGGTAATACAAAACTAGTAGTCTGGGTTATCCATTTAATCGAAATCGAACTATAATCCATCAAGTATCGCATGCTAGCCTTGGCATCGAGAGTTGGTTATGGTCTGGATAAGTAAATTAATGTCTAATTAAAGTTACATTATGGGAGATAAGATAAAGAGATGGCAGTTCTCACTATAATAGTTAAAAACTAGATAGTGTAAAGGTAATTTGCTGAAAATTTCAGTCAAATTGATCCACTATTAGACGAGAAAAAAGCGTTTGAAATATTCACATAGCCTCGGTCATCATTGCTCAAATCAGTAATATAAACAGCATAGTCTCGATTATCCACTTGATTGATTTAATTATCAACGGCCATTAAGCGGCATATAGGATTTTAATCCGCCAACATCGAAGGCTAGCCTTGACATCAAGAGTTTGTTATGGTCTGGAGATGTTAATTAATGTCTAATTGATTATTTAGATAACATTTCAGGCCTAAAGAAAGACCTGTAATAAACCGATTTTGCTCTTGCATAACGTATGTTTAAGCAAACAGTAGAATATTATTGTACCTACTTTAGTGAAACGATCCTGGTAAAGTCCATAGATCCTTGAAATCCCTACTTGGTAAAAAATCAGATTGAAAACTTCCAAGTTCAGACAATAACAAAAGTCTAGCTGACTCGTTCAATAATTTCTTTATCAACAAAATCGAGATGATTGACAGTTGACTAAATTCATATACAGATTCGGACGATACCCAAACAACTTTATTTGGGGGACATAAATTATGCAGTTTCAGACACTTTAGTAAAGAGCAAATCAAAAACATCATCATGGCATCAAAACCTACATGTTTATCGGATCCAATCCCAACACCTTATCCTTCAACAGTTTAACAACAGGTATATTTATTTCCTGACTGTTTTAAATCGGTCATTGCCCTTCCACTCCTAAAGAAAGACAACCTGGATAAAAAAAACATCATGAAAAATTACTGTCCTGTCTCAGACTTACCGTTCCTGTCAAAGATTATTGAAAAAGCTGTCAATATTCGTCTAAATGAACATCTTGCTGCAAATTCCTTGTTGAATGTTTTCCAATCAGCATACCGACAATATCACAGCACGGAAACAGCCCTACTTAGGGTTGTAAATGAGCTACGCTCTACTGCAGACGGTAGCTGTATTGCTTCTCTGGTGTTGCTCGATTTAACAGCGGCTTTTGACACCATAGATCACAACCGTGTACTGGGGAATCTTTTAAACTGCTGTGGACTGTGGTATAGATGGGTATCCTCTAAAATGGTTCAAGTCATATCTTCAAAACTGTAGCCAGTCTGTTCTCATTGGCACCTCTCTAGTCTGTGGAGTTCCACGAGGATCTGTGATACTCGATTCACCCCTGACCATAGAAACACGTGTCAACCACATGTTATTTCCATCTCCGTGCCATTGGAAATATCCGACATCTTCTGACAAATGAAACTGCCCATACTCTCGTTCGATCTCTAGTGTTCTCTACTATTGTAATGGTGTTTTATGTGACTTGGACCAATTACCAGTGTCAAAATTACGAGCTGTCCAAAACACCGCTGCGAGAATGATAAGTAAAACATTAAGACGCTCCCATATAACACCTATTCTAAAGAAACTTCACTGGATGCCAGTACATTCCAGAATGACGTTCAAAATCTTGTGTTTAAGTGCTTACATGGATCCAGCCCAGAATATCTGACTGAACTATTGCAAGTTTATGAACCATTAAGAAATCTTCATTCCCAAGAACAGTGCCTTTTACATAAACCAAACTTCAAATTACAATCCTTTGGTTATACATCTTTTAGATGTTATACACCAATTGTATGGAATTCCCTACCACACAACATTTTTAAAAAAACGTCAAGTTCGCTCGAATTGTTGAAGACACAATTGAAAAGTCACTTAATTAATCTAGAATACGAGTGACCAAGATACCATTGTAAATGGTGACTGCGCATTGAGCATGTAAATTTGGACGGAATTGGTGTTATATATAAATATACATTAGTATTATTATAGTGAAACTGCAAAACTTATTAAAATATTTTTATCTAGCAATGTTAAATCTATATAATAATTCATTGTATAGATTAGAAAAATATGTCTGTTTTTATACGCTCATATTTTAATTTGGAAATACACGTATTATGATGTTGCCTCTGTCCGGACGTCCCTCCACGGTTTGTCTGTGGATGCTTTAAAGGTCACAATTTTTATCAGATTTTGACGAAACATGAAATATAGGTCTATCTGCAAAACATTACTGTTCCTTTCAGTATTGGCGTGTATGGACCATAACTTCATGAATTGCCTAACTTGTTTTAAAATGTTACTTTATATTTTTGAAATGCCAAGAAGCTCTGTTTACTATACATGTATTATATTTTATGTAATTGATATGTAAGTTTTATATCTAATATGTATTCTCAGGCGCGGATCCAAGATATTTGGCAGGGGGGGGGTCTAGGTTTGATAAAAGGCACTCAACCAATTAACGGGGGGTTTGGGGGCCCTCCCCCAGGAAAATTTGGTAAATTAAATTCAATTTGGTGCATTCTGACGTATTTCCGGAAGGTAAATTCCAAAATTACAGGTCTAAAAGTCGCCAATAAAATCGCAAAAAATTTTTTTAAGTCTGAGCAGGGGGGGTCCGGACCCCCTGGACCCCCCCCCCTCTCTGGATCCGCGCCTGATTCTGTATATAAAATATATAACAATTGAATTTTGTTCATCTACATATATTTTGATAACGTGATCTGTTTAAATACCTGACTAGAAACTAAGAGTTACCGTCTATGGCTTAGCTAATCATTTTAAAGACAGATATTTGTTGGGGCCAATTCTTTAGAAATAAGCCAAGAAATCATCCAGATTCTACCTTGTAATTTTTATCCACAGTTTAATGAAAATAAAGCTGTAATTATCTCCCTTTTTGGCTTTACGCGCAGTGTTACATTACGTGTTTGGGGGGTTTGGATGGCCTAGTGGCCTAGAGTGCCGCGCTTCGACCTCTAGCTGGCCGGTCACCTCTGGCTTGCGGCTGTGGTTTCGAGCGCTGGTGTGAGCGTATGTGGCATGGAGATAGGGGCGCCTTCTCAACCTCGTGGGTTTCCTCCGGGCACTCCGGTTTTCTCCACTGCTAAAGACCCCTACGCGCAAGCGAATTATTGAAATAAAATTAAACCATATGTTAGTCCCGAAATGACCTAGTTTGTGTTGAGTAGCCGTTAAACCCCATTTTTCTCTCTCTCTCTCACATTACGCGTTTGAAAAACACCAATCATAAGGATGGATATTGTAGAGGGGATATAATCATATTCACGCGTAATATCCATGCAATTAAACTGTGTCATCATTAGAACCTTATATATTATTATTGTTACGGCATAATTTTCATGCAATTAAATTGTATCACTTCAACCTAAGATATATATTCACATTTAACTTTCATACAATCAATTGGTGACTGCAACTGTATAACCCTTGGCCTACTATATAGAAATAAATTTGTTTAAATTGTTATGTTGAAATTTTTTGTTTCGTTAATGTTTTAAATAAAAAAAAACGCATATTTCAACGTGGACACGGGTGTTGTCTTTGTCTCGTCGAGATATATATCTTAACTTTTATTGTTCCCCCTCCTTTCGCAGAAAGTGGGAGACTGTCTGCCCGTCCTTCTGTCCGTCACACTCCTAATTGAGCTAGAATGTTCAAACTTGGCGTAGGCCAATGCATTGATGGAGTTCGAAGATTAGGGTAAGCAGATATAAGCAATTTGATTGGTTGATGCTTTGGGACATGATAACTTTAGTTCTAATAAAGGGATAGTGATAAAACTTGGTGTATAGTTATATTACATCAATACCTTGACGAAGTTCGATCATTCTTTGCTCAGGGTAAGCAGAGCGTTAAGCAATTTGAATGGCCGAGACTTTGAAACGCAATAACTCTCCTTCTAATTGAGTTAAAAAGTTCAAACTTGGTGTAACTATTTATTAGGTCAATGGGTTGATGGAGTTCGAAGATGAGCATTTTCTGCATATGGTAAGCAAAGATAAGCAATTCGATTGGTTGATGCTATGGGACACGATACTTAGTTCTAATACATGCACCTTGACTAAGTTCGATAATGAACATTTTGATTGGCTGAGACTTTAGAACACAATAACTCACCTGAGCTAGAATGTTGAAACTTGGTGTAGACGTTCATTAGGTGAAGTTCAATGATAAACATTTTCTGCTTAGAGTGAGCAGAGATTAGCTCTCTGATTGGTATGATGCTTTGGGGTACGGTAACTTTGGTTATAATGCAGTGAGAGCGATCAAACTCAGAATATAGATTCACTATATCATTACCTTGACTAGGTTCAACTGTGAGAATATTTTGCTTAGGCCAAGGAGCGATTATCAATTTGATTGGTCAAGACTTTGGAACATAACAACTCTGCTTTTAGTTGAGGTAAAATGTTTAAACTTGATGTAGATGGTTATTAGATGAATGTCTAGACCGAGTTCAATGATTTACATTTCGAGCTGAAGCTTAGCAGAGCTAATCAATTTCATTGGTCGATGCTTTGGGACAACAGAATCTTGATTCTATCTTATAGAGAGTGATGAAACTTAGTGCATAGTTTGATTGCTCCATACTTTTGAAAAAACTAAATGTGCCATTAATTAATATGTGTCATCTATTTATTGTCCCCCGCCTTTCGAAGAAAGTTGGGGGACTATTAAAATGGGTTCGTCCGTCTGTCTGTCTGTCTGTCCGTCTGTCCGTCCGTCCGTCCGTCCGTCCGTCCGTCCGTCTGTCCGTCTGTCTGTCCGTCACACTTTTTGGGACACAATAACTCTCTTCCTAATTGAGCTAGAATGTTCAAACTTGGTGTATGTGTTTATTAGGCCAATGCCTTGATGGAGTTCGAAGATGAGCATTTTCCGCTTAGGGTAAGCAGAGATAAGCAATTTGATTGGTTGATGCTTTGGGACACGATAACTTTAGTTCTAATTAAGTGAGAGTGATGACACTTGGTGTATAGTTTCATTATAGTAATACCTTGACTAAGTTCGATAATGAGCATTTTCTGCTCAGGGTAAACAGAGCGATAAGCAATTTGATTTGCCGAGACTTTGGAACACAATAACTCTCCTTCTAATTTAGTTAAAATGTTCACACTTGGTGTATATGCTTATTAGGTCAATGCCTTGATGGAGTTCGAAGATGAGCATTTTCCGCTTAGGGTAAGCAGAGATAAGCAATTTGATTGGTTGATGCTTTGGGACACGATAACTTTAGTTCTAATTAAGTGAGAGTGATGAAACTTGGTGTATAGTTTCATTACAGTAATACCTTGACTATGATCGATAATGAGCATTTTCTGCTCAGGGTAAGCAGAGCGATAAGCAATTTGATTTGCCGAGACTTTGGAACACAATAACTCTCCTTCGAATTGAGTTAAAATGTTCAAAATTGGTGTGTATGCTTATTAGGTCAATGCCTTGATGGAGTTCGAAGATGAGCATTTTCTTCTTACGGTAGGCAGAGATAAGCAATTTTTGGATGACACTTCGTGTTCAGTTTGATTGGTCGATACGTTTGAAAAAAATAAATGTGCGATTAATTAATATGTGTCATCTATTTATTTTGGGATTTCGGCGGGGGACATCAGCCTCACTGTTGGCTTGTTTTAGGATTTCGGCGGGGGACACCAGCCTCACTGTTAGCTTTTTTATTGTCCCCCGCCTTTCGAAGAAAGTTGGGGGACTATTAAAATGGGTTCGTCCGTCTGTCTGTCTGTCTGTCTGCCTTTCTGTCTGTCCGTCACACTTTTTGGGACACAATAACTCTCTTCCTAATTGAGCTAGAATGTTCAAACTTGGTGTATGTGTTTATTAGGTCAATGCCTTGATGGAGTTCGAAGATGAGCATTTTCCGCTTAGGGTAAGCAGAGATAAGCAATTTGATTGGTTGATGCTTTGGGACACGATAACTTTAGTTCTAATTAAGTGAGATTGATGAAACTTGGTGTATAGTTTCATTACAGTAATACCTTGACTAAGTTCGATAATGAGCATTTTCTGCTCAGGGTAAGGAGAGCGATACGCAATTTGATTGGTCGAGACTTTGGAACACAATAACTCTCCTTCTAATTGAGTTAAAATGTTCAAACTTGGTGTATATGCTTATTAGGTCAATGCCTTGATGGAGTTCGAAGATGAGCATTTTCCGCTTAGGTTAAGCAGAGATAAGCAATTTGATTGGTTGATGCTTTGGGACACGATAGCTTTAGTTCTAATTAAGTGAGAGTGATGAAACTTGGTGTATAGTTTCATTACAGTAATACCTTGACTAAGTTCGATAATGAGCATTTTCTGCTCGGGAGCAGAGCGATACTCAATTTGATTGGTAGAGACTTTGGAACACAATAACTCTCCTTCTAATTGAGTTAAAATGTTCAAATTTGGTGTATATGTTTATTAGGTCAATGCCTTGATGGAGTTCGAAGATGAGCATTTTCTGCTTAGAGTAAGCAGAGATAAGCAATTTGATTGGTTGATGCTTTGGGACACGATAACTTTAGTTCTAATTAAGTGAGATTGATGAAACTTGGTGTATAGTTTCATTACAGTAATACCTTGACTAAGTTCGATAATGAACATTTTCTGCTCGGGGTAAGCAGAGCGATACGCTATTTGATTGGTCGAGACTTTGGAACACAATAACTCTCCTTCTAATTTAGTTAAAATGTTCAAACTTAGGGTATATGGTTATTAGGTCAATGGCTTGATGGAGTTCGAAGATGAGCATTTTCCACTTAGGGAAAGCAGAGATAAGCAATTTGATTGGTTGATGATTTGGGACATGATAACTTTAGTTCTAATTAAGTGAGTGTGATGAAACTTGGTGTATAGTTTCACTACAGTAATACCTTGACTAAGTTCGATAATGAGCATTTTGTGCTCAGGGTAAGCAGAGTGATAAACAATTTGATTTGCCGAGACTTTGGAACACAATAACTTTACTTCGAATTGAGTTAAAATGTTCAAAATTGGTGTGTATGCTTATTAGGTCAATGCCTTGATGGAGTTCGAAGATGAGCATTTTCCTCTGAGGGTAGGTAGAGATAAGCAATTTGATTGGTTGATACTTTGGGGCAAGATAACTTAGGTTCATCTTGATTGATGATTTTTATGCCAATACAATGACTGCATTCTCATTCAGTAATGGATTCGACAGTAACAGTGTATAGAAAAGATTGTCTCGGACACGAGGACCGCTTGAGGGCCCTTTTGTCAAGCGTGGGGGCCCTTTTGTCTGCCTTTAGGGTCCCCCTAACTAGGGTACATTTTCATTTTTCTCGTCGATTTTAGCAATTTTCTTTATAAAACACTTTTGGATGACACTTCGTGTTCAGTTTGATTGGTCGATACGTTTGAAAAAAATAAATGTGCGATTAATTAATATGTGTCATCTATTTATTTTGGGATTTCGGCGGGGGACTTCAGCCTCACTGTTGGCTTGTTTTAGGATTTCGGCGGGGGACACCAGCCTCACTGTTAGCTTTCTTATTGTCCCCCGCCTTTCGAAGAAAGTTGGGGGACTATTAAAATGGGTTCGTCTGTCTGTCTGTCTGTCTTTCTGTCTGTCCGTCACACTTTTTGGGACACAATAACTCTCTTCCTAATTGAGCTAGAATGTTCAAACTTGGTGTATGTGTTTATTAGGTCAATGCCTTGATGGAGTTCGAAGATGAGCATTTTCCGCTTAGGGTAAGCAGAGATAAGCAATTTGATTGGTTGATGCTTTGGGACACGATAACTTTAGTTCTAATTAAGTGAGATTGATGAAACTTGGTGTATAGTTTCATTACAGTAATACCTTGACTAAGTTTGATAATGAGCATTTTCTGCTCGGGAGCAGAGCGATACGCAATTTGATTGGTAGAGACTTTAGAACACAATAACTCTCCTTCTAATTGAGTTAAAATGTTCAAACTTGGTGTATATGTTTATTAGGTTAATGCCTTGATGGAGTTCGAAGATGAGCATTTTCTGCTTAGGGTAAGCAGAGATAAGCAATTTGATTGGTTGATGCTTTGGGACACGATAACTTTAGTTCTAATTAAGTGAGATTGATGAAACTTGGTGTATAGTTTCATTACAGTAATACCTTGACTAAGTTCGATAATGAACATTTTCTGCTCGGGGTAAGCAGAGCGATACGCTATTTGATTGGTCGAGACTTTGGAACACAATAACTCTCCTTCTAATTTAGTTAAAATGTTCAAACTTAGGGTATATGGTTATTAGGTCAATGGCTTGATGGAGTTCGAAGATGAGCATTTTCCACTTAGGGAAAGCAGAGATAAGCAATTTGATTGGTTGATGATTTGGGACACGATAACTTTAGTTCTAATTAAGTGAGTGTGATGAAACTTGGTGTATAGTTTCATTACAGTAATACCTTGACTAAGTTCGATAATGAGCATTTTCTGCTCAGGGTAAGCAGAGCGATAAGCAATTTGATTTGCCGAGACTTTGGAACACAATAACTTTACTTCGAATTGAGTTAAAATGTTCAAAATTGGTGTGTATGCTTATTAGGTCAATGCCTTGATGGAGTTCGAAGATGAGCATTTTCCTCTGAGGGTAGGTAGAGATAAGCAATTTGATTGGTTGATACTTTGGGACAAGATAACTTAGGTTCATCTTGATTGATGATTTTTATGCCAATACAATGACTGCATTCTCATTCAGTAATGGATTCGACAGTAACAGTGTATAGAAACGATTTTCTCGGACACGAGGACCGCTTGAGGGCCCTTTTGTCAAGCGTGGGGGCCCTTTTGTCTGCCTTTAGGGTCCCCCTAACTAGGGTACATTTTCATTTTTCTCGTCGGTTTTAGCAATTTTCTTTATAAAACACTTTTGGATGACACTTCGTGTTCAGTTTGATTGGTCGATACGTTTGAAAAAAATAAATGTGCGATTAATTAATATGTGTCATCTATTTATTTTGGGATTTCGGCGGGGGACATCAGCCTCACTGTTGGCTTGTTATTAGACAGCTTCCTTCACAGATATCGGTGGTATATAGCCCATCCCGTGTGGTTGAAGATATGGATGTAACCTACTGTAAATTGCATTGCATAAAAAACTGTAAGTGCATTAAAGTTGTTGCTACTTGAAATCAGACGTAGCATCAGGTGTTATAAATATGTAGGTTGAAATAATTTCAGGTGTGTCCGGTAACATATGATTTTGGGTTTTTTTTTCTTTTGTTTTTTTTTTGGTTCCAAGGATGAATTACGTCACTGGCCCAGTTTGAACAAAACCATTCGTCCAAAGACAAATCTCGCGTCTGGTCTAGATAACCATCAGATTTGACGTTTATTGAATTGCCGGGTAAAGCCATTGTGACACAGAAGGTAAGGCTTACAAACCACGTGGAAGACCTATGGGTTGTCGTACCGGCGTTGGCCGAGAAAGTTATTTAGGATTTGCTACGTTGTTTCCGTTGTCGGTGGTTAGGGCGGGTGGATTGCATTCTGCTTGGCAGACGGTACCGAGGTTTCCCGAGTGGGATGGAAGAACATGTAGTCGATCGGCTGGTTGGAATTCGATGAAGAAATGGATGGAAATGCCACTGCCTATGCACCCCCATTAAATCTGTTCTCCCCCCTCCCCAAAATTGTAGAAAATAAAAAAAAATAAAATTTCTGATACGTTTTGGTAATCACCTTCTACGATGATTAAATCCCACATCCCCACTCAGTCATAGACTTGCATGTTGAGTGATTTTTGTCCCCCGCCCTTCTTAGAAAGTTGGGGGACTATTAAAATGGGTTCGTCCGTCCGTCTGTCTGTCTGTCTGTCCGTCTGTCCGTCACACTTTTTGGGACACAATAACTCTCTTCCTAATTGAGCTAGAATGTTCAAACTTGGTGTATGTGTTTATTAGGTCAATGCCTTGATGGAGTTCAAAGATGAGCATTTTCCGCTTAGGGTAAGCAGAGATAAGCAATTTGATTGGTTGATGCTTTGGGACACGATAACTTTAGTTCTAATAAAGTGAGAGTGATGAAACTTAGTGTATAGTTTCATTAAAGTAATACCTTGACTAAGTTCGATAATGAGCATTTTCCGCTCAGGGTAAGCAGAGCAATTTGATTGGTCGAGACTTTGGAACACAATAACTCTCCTTCTAATTGAGTTAAAATGTTCAAACTTAGTGTATATGCTTATTAGGTCAATGCCTTGATGGAGTTTGGAGATGAGCATTTTCCGCTTAGGGTAAGCAGAGCGATACGCAATTTGATTGTTCGAGACTTTGGAACACAATAACTCTTCTTTTAATTGAGTAAAAATGTTCAAACTTGGTGTATATGCTTATAAGGTCAATGCCTTGATGGAGTTCGAAGATGAGCATTTTCCACTTAGGGTAAGCAGAGATAAGCAATTTGATTGGTTGATGCTTTGGGACACGATAACTTTAGTTCTAATTAAGTGAGAGTGATGAAACTTGGTGTATAGTTTCATTACAGTAATACCTTGACTAAGTTCGATAATGAGCATTTTCTGCTCAAGGTAAGCAGAGCGATACGCAATTTGATTGGTCGAGAGTAGTCGAGACTTTGGAACACAATAACTCTCCTTCTAATTGAGTTAAAATGTTCAAACTTGGTGTATATGCTTATTAGCGCAATGCCTTGATGGAGTTCGAAGATGAGCATTTTCCGCTTAGGGTAAGCAGAGATAAGCAATTTGATTGGTTGATACTTTGGGACAAGATAACTTAGGTTCATCTTGATTGATGATTTTTATGCCAATACAATGATTGCATTCTCATTTAGTAATCGATTCGACAGTAACAGTGTATAGAAACGATTGACTTGGACACGAGGGCCCTTTCCCTTGGCCAGCGGGGCCCTTTTGTCTGCCTTTAGGGTCCCCCTAACTAGGGTACATTTTCATTTTTCTCGTCGGTTTTAGCATTTTTCTTTATAAAACCCTTTTGGATGACACTTCGTGTACAGTTTGATTGGTCGATACATTGAAAAAAATAAATGTGCGATTAATTAATGTGTCTTCTATTTATTTTGGGATTTCGGCGGGGGACATCAGCCTCACTGTTGGCTTGTTTTACCAAGCCCATCCTGCTGTAAACCTTTTACGATCCTCAAAGTTTTGGGGTATAGGTTTAACGCGTCGAGAATATGCATTCACTTGATACGCCCACTCCGTTCGTTTGGCACCTCCCTCTTTTTTCGGATAAGGTGGTGATTTGGCGACGAACATTATTTGGCCAGCTCTATTTATCTCGACGACCAGTGTTTGAAATGCTACCCGACGGCCATATTCCTGAAGCAATGGCGCGAGAAATCCCGCTCTTACCATTGCTGGATAGAAGTCATATTCTTGAAACTGGGCGGGGCGTGTCTCTTTTTAACGTCCAATCAAAACCCTCCTCTCTTCTCGCATTCGGCATAATTTTCAAAATGGCCGACGAAGAAAACATGTTGGCACTGGATAATCAAGCATAATAAATTTTGCGGGTTATGACGTAAACAAGTCGCGATTGTCACTAGATACATTGCGGTAACATATTTTGAGGTCTGGTTAACCCCGATATTGTTTGTTACAATGTAGGTCATTGGTTGGTAATGACACTACTGACCAATAATAATTTAGCACAACAATGTTCACTCAAGATAGCAGTGTGAAGTGGATTAGTTCTAATCAAACGAAACACTGCACAGGAGTATGCATTCGGGTCATTCTCCAATGTTGTACAAAATGTTGTCCCGATAAAAAAAAGTTCAATATAAAATAAATGAATAAACCCAACATATTTTTTTCTTATCTATATTATGTGGTCTAATGTTATTTGTCAATGGTTCATCATTTTATTTGTTTGTGACAGAAAATAAAAGTGTATTTTAAATCTGAATGGATGAAATGTATATTAAATCCCATGTCCCGAATAGTCCCGATCCCCGGTGCCGAAGATGCATAATCCCTTTATTTTCATTCTATAGATGATGCAACTATGGAAATATGATTTTAGTGATAAATATTAAATCCTTAAATATGTAATTCATCATTTTGTCCACCAGGACTAAAAAATCGCGGGAAAAAACGAAATATTTATTGTCCCGAAAATTTTTATCAACACCATCACTACATTTGTTTTGCTGGCTTAATGTCCGAGTCTATGACCTAATCACTACTAGCATCCGTCATAGAAACGTCTTATGACGGCAGTTGTAAACAAGGCTATTTTTAACGATCGATTCCTTTTTAATTTTGAGGTAAGTACAAAACGATGTATTGATTTTACTACGTATTTTAATTCAAACTCAACTGCCTCAACACCACAACACTCTTTTCAGAAAAACTATAACATTTTTTTCACGACACATTTGAAGTTTCTATCAGTTTTTAATGAAAGGGGTTGATCTGCCCACGTTTCAGACAAAGCGGAGTAATACCAAGCCAGTAGGATCTATTTTTTCCGCCATTTCTCAACACCATAACGCTCAACACCATAACACTTTCGTATCGTAAAATTCGTTACGGTGATGAGAAATTTGTTATGGTGTTGAGAATTATATGTCTTAGTAATAATTAATTCACATTAAAATGCTTATTTCTCTTTCAGACTACGAACATTCATCTTGCCACTTACGGCGAAAGAAAGGGCCAAGCGATATCGCGAGAGAATAAAAGCTGACCCAGTAAAACACAACAATTATCTTGCAAAAGAAAGAGACAGATGGAAGTCCAGAAATGAGAGAAATAAAGTAAATAAAATTGAAAACATGACTGAAAGGGAAAAGAGAATTAAACGAAGAAAATGGAGAGAAGCTAGCAAGAAACATTATTGTAAGAAATTGATTGAAAAGAAGGCTAATGAATTTTTGGAACTAAATTCCCCACCAAACTCACCTGAAGACGCACCACTTTGTTTGCCAAGACGCGGAAGCACTCGGCTAATCTCGACAGATTCCGTAAACTACGTCAACTACATCTAGTCTCGGATGTATGACAGTAAGTGATATGTACCTACGCCCATACATTTGCGATGCGGCTACCGGTTTACTTTAACAGGAAAACTTGACGCTATTACACAAATTGGGAACCTATTCGGCTAGCGACCTATTCGACCGATCGAGCTGCAACCTGTTCGTTGGAAACCTATTTAGAGTAAAGACAACAGTCTCTATTTATCAACCAATAAAATCCAACGTTATGTCTATCAAATGAAAGTAGAATATATTATTTTTTATCCATTCCTTCAGCTCAGAATAGACGTGTAATTTCGTCATTATCTTACAGCTGGATCGGTCGAATAGGTCGCTAGCCAAATAGGTTGCCAACTTGTGTTTGGAATGGCGCAGCCATGTTTCATCCGGGACCTTTAAAGTAGTTCCAATATGGCGGAATTCATCATACAGCCGAGTTTAGATTCCCGAAATCTTACGAGGTTTGCCGAGTGGACGCGGAAGGAGACGTGTAGTATTTCGGAATAGATCACGAACGAGTAGAAAACTTCAATCCATTGAACAAGCTCTGGCCAAACAACAACGTCTAGTTGAGAAATATAAAAAAAAGACTAAATAGGTTAAAGTCTCCATCTGTCCCTGACAAAAACCCCCCAAGGTCGAAAACAAACAAGCTAATAGGGAAAGCTTGTGTTTCCAATACTGTAAGGAGAACCTTATTGTTTCACCATGTTGTAATAGAGGAATTAAGAACCAAATCCGCACAATTGAAGGAAAAAAATGGAAAAAGAAAAAAGGAGGAGGTAATCTGTGGGAAAATCTTAGAAAAATATCGTTTGTTAGATGAAGCAAGAAAACAACTCAAAACTTCAAGACGGATTATCAAAAATCAAGATTCTTGTTCAAAAACTGGAGGTAGACCAGGTATCCCCATTAGATACCAGCAGCTTGTTGAAAAATTTTACCTTCGCGATGATAATAGTCAAATGAAGACCGGAAAGAAAGATACAGTCACGAAGAACAAAGTTAAAATGCAAAAGCGTCTTTTGACAGACACATTACAAAATCTTCATGCAAAGTTTTGCGCCGAAAATACTTTCGTAAAAATGTCATATTCATCATTTTGTAGATTACGCCCATTCTGGGCGAAACAGCCTTCCTTAACAGATAGGGATACCTGTGTGTGTAAAAAGCACGAAAATGTTCAACTACTCATTGATCGACTTCTCTTTATGGAAACCTTAAGCACAGAATTCAGCTCGGTGGAGAAACTAACAAAATCTGTATGCTGTTTTGATAGTCAAAAAAATGAAATGGATTGTATGACAGGTTTATGTATTAAATGTAAACAGAAAAGAGTCCGTATCGACTGCAGAGAAAATATGGACACAAAGACATACTGGTTCCAGTGGAATACAGTGAAGAAAACAATAACCTCTAAGAAGACTGCTAGTGAGGAAAAGGAAATGCCATAATTCACATAGATTTCTCAGAGAACTGGGAGTGTAAATACAACAACGAAATTCAATCTGTTCACTTTGGGGGATCCCACGTGCAGGTGACCTTACATACCGGGGTCATTTATATTCAAGACAAGTGTGTATCTTTTTGCACCATATCTGATTCAAATAGGCATGATCCACCATCAATATGGGCGTATCTCAACCCCGTTTTTAGTTATATAAGTCTTCACCACAGAGAAGTTAAATTTCTTCATTTTCAAAGTGATAGTACCCAATATCGCAATAAATCCAACTTCCACTATATGTCAAAGATACCATTCGATAGGGGCTTCCATGCAATTACATGGGATTTTTGGGAGGCTGGACATGGTAAAGGGGCACCGGATGGTGCAGGAGCCGTAATTAAAAGAACAGCCGACTCTTTGGTGTCTAGAGGAATGGATATACCAAATGCTGAAAGCTTATTTGAGAAACTTGTTGCGAAATCTTTAAATGTTCAACTGTTTTATGTGTCATCTGATGCAATTTCAACTTACGATTCCGTTTTGCCTAACAATTTGGATGTAATTAAAGGTACTTTGAAGGTTCGCCAAGCATTTACAGAAACCATTGGTGAGATCACTGTAAGAAATCTCAGTTGCTATTGCAGTGATGTATTGTCAGAAATATGTAGTTGTCTAAATCCAAGAGTACATAACACAGATCCTGCAAAGGACACAAAACTACATGATGATGTATTACCAACCTCGGAAAAAAGCACTGCCACAAGTAAGGATAGTCTCCTTGATATCCCAGAATCAGATGTTTTACCTGAACGATTGTTTAATAAATGGTGCATCGTTGACTATGATAAGAAGCCATTTCTTGGGAAAATATTACAAGCGGATGGAGATGGCATTGAAGTAACCACAATGAAACCTATCGGCGATAACAAGTTTGTTTGGCCAGCAGTCAAAGACATCCTTTGGTATGAATATAGCAAGATTCTAACCTAAAGGCCCCCGCACACGAGCCGAAAACTGCGTACGCAAATGGCGCAGCGTCATTTTCGGCTCGTGTGCGGGGGTATTTTCGAGCGCATTTTGACGTTCGCCAAATATCTGTCATGTTTGATATTTTTTGACGCAGCGCCAACTGCGCTCTCGTGTGCGGGCGACTCAGCGCTATTTGCGTTTCATTCGTCGTCAATGCGCATGTGTCATAACTAGTGCAAAATGGCGGCACCCAGTGAGTTCGTCAGTGACGCAATTTTAGAGGATAAAATCGTCGATTTATGGCAAGAATATCCTTGCCTGTATGATACAAAATGCGTAGAAATTCGAGACCGCTGCCATTTTCGGATGAGTGGTGGTCACGTGAACGACACACTTGCCGCAGTAGCTTTCGCGCAGCGTCGTTTTCGGCTCGTGTGCGGACGCCGTATTTCTGCGTCAAATGCGTACGCATTTAGCGCGGCGCTAAATGCGTACGCAAAATGCGCTCGTGTGCGGGGGCCTTTAATAACAGACCCTGAGCGCATAAGTTCCAGGAGAGAGTTGTATCAAGTGCCCCGTCAAATTTGGTCGGAGGTTTTGAAAAAAGTTGAAACAACGTAGGTTAATACAACAACAGTAGTATAATTAAATATTACAACAAGACTTTATTGTTCACTTTATTAGTTTTTGTTATAACAAAATGTTTGTTATTTAAATAAAGAATAGTTTAATGATTTGCTTTATATATAATAATAGGTTTAGAAAAATGTACGTCCCGAACCAAAAATTTCGGTAGGCCGAAAAGGTTCCCGGGGATTTTTCTGACATTGTGATTTATGGTGGAGGACCTGATAAGGAGCAGGGTCTAGTCGTTTCGATGGGAAGAAAACGAAGGCCTCGCGTAAATCTTAGTGAGCACGGGCAAAAACTCCTTGTCAGTTGAAATTGAATTGCTGTTCAGCCAAATTTTCCTCTAAGCACACTGTATGGCGTATCTCTGTCTTCATTAAACTGGATTGAGTAGGACGTCCAAATTCGTTTATTCATTCTTTAATTATCTCACAATCTACATTCTAAAACAGAGCAATGGTGATATCAATGCACCTAACGGAATATTCAACACCGTCACAATTATCAACACCACAACGACACTTTTACACCGTAACGAACCAGGTTTTTCTATTTTTTTACAATAGTTTTTGTTAAATTTTAATTTCCAATAATTTGTATGTAATATTAAAGTTGTTCAATTTCTTTTATTTGATATCGTTAGCGATAATTCATATATATTCATATTAAAAACAGAACATAAAAACCTGTATTATAGACAAAAATCAAAAATGGTACTGTCGTCTTAAAATTAAAGTTGATTTATTCACAAAAATAGAGGAAAATTTGATATTCAGTAAATAAAATGGTTATTGTGATGTAGAAACTATAAAATTAACATTTAGGATTTTGACTATGAGGAAATAATTAAATATTGTTGATGTGATGGTGTTGAGAAATTTGAACGAAATGTTAAAAATTATTAAAAATAAATGTGTAAAAATATAATTGAAAAAAATTGCCAATGTCGATTTCTGTAACAGAAAGATATGAAAATAAATCCATACAATTTATATAATGATAAACCAAGTTTTATATTTTAATAATTTAGATGCCAAAATTGTACAACATTGGAGAATGACCCATGCCTGACGGCATTCCAGGCAGTCTATTTTACATAGTGGCGAAATATTCATTCACTTCGAGTCACTCACCCCGCCCGTTTGACACTTTCTCTTCTGGTCGGATAAACTAGTGATTTGACGACAGGCGGTATCTGTTAAGCTCAATTTATCTAGACGATCAATTTGAGATTCGTAAGTCCGTTCATTTCACAAAATATAGTTGCAAAAATATTCATTCACTTTGAGTCATTCACTCCGCACGTTTGACATTTTCCTCTCTGGTCGAATAAACTAGTGATTTGGCGACAGGCGGTATCTGTTAGGCTCAATTTATGTAGACGGTCAATGCCTGAAATACTGCCAGATTGCATTTCGGGCACTCTACTTTTTTCAAATTATTGGGGACGTCGTTGAATTTCATTTGACACTTTCCTTTCTGGGGTCTGAAAGACAAATGCATAGGCGACAGACAGCATCCTATCAGCTCATTTATCTCTACGATCGGTGCCTGAATACTGTCAGGCAGCATTTCCAACAGTCTATTTTTCCAAATTTTCTTGGGAGGTCCCCAAAACCCCAATAAGGACTTGCTAAGGGTACTCCGTTCGTTTGCCATTTTTGTCTCAGATCGGATAAACTAGTGATCAGGCGACGGAAGGTATGTGGTCAGATTTATTTATCTCGATGATCGGTGCCTGACTGTATACTGTCAGACAGCATTTCCGACGGTCAATTGTTCAAAATTTCCTGGGGGAGGTCCCCCATACTCTCCATCAACCTGTTTCACAGAGAATTACTAACGAATTATCCCTGTAACGGATGGCTGTCCAAAACACGTGCGTTGAATGCACGCTTCGTAGTCATTGGCTCAACGGCTCGTGCAATGTTCACTCGGCAAACATCGGAAGATTTCGGACAATCTAAACTCGGTTGTATGATGAATTCCGCCATATTGGAACTACTTTAAAGGTCCCGGATGAAACATGACTGCGCCCATTCCAAACACAAGTTGGCGACCTATTTGGCTAGCGACCTATTCCACCGATCCAGCTGTAAGATAATGACGAAATTACACTTCTATTCTGAGCTGAAGGAATGGATAAAAAATAATATATTCTACTTTCATTTGATAGACATAACGTTGGATTTTATTGGTTGATAAATAGAGACTGTTGTCTTTACTCTAAATAGGTTTCGAACGAACAGGTTGCAGCTCGATCGGTCGAATAGGTCGCTAGCCGAATAGGTTCCCAATTTGTGTAATAGCGTCAAGTTTTCCTGTTAAAGTAAACCGGTAGCCGCATCGCAAATGTATGGGCGTGGGTACATATCACTTACTGTCATACATCCGAGACTAGATGTAGTTTACGGAATCTGTCGAGATTAGCCGAGTGGTGCAATGTTTACTTAACTGCTTCGGGCAAAATGATGCATTTTACTCATTTTAATACCCATTTACACTAAGTAGGAAATATTTTTTAACTACAAATACTTCAAACGTCTTTATTTATTTTTCTTTTACCTCAAAAAAATGTTTGAGAATTTAATTTGTCAATTTATGTAGACGGTCAATGCCTGAAATACTGCCAGATTGCATTTCGGGCACTCTACTTTTTTCAAATTATTGGGGACGTCGTTGAATTTCATTTGACACTTTCCTTTCTGGGGTCTGAAAGACTAATGCATAGGCGACAGACAGCATCCTATCAGCTCATTTATCTCTACGATCGGTGCCTGAATACTGTCAGGCAGCATTTCCAACAGTCTATTTTTCCAAATTTTCTTGGGAGGACCCCAAAACCCCAATAAGGACTTGCTAAGGGTACTCCGTTCGTTTGCCATTTTTGTCTCAGATCGGATAAACTAGTGATCAGGCGACGGAAGGTATGTGGTCAGATTTATTTATCTCGATGATCGGTGCCTGACTGTATACTGTCAGACAGCATTTCCGACGGTCAATTGTTCAAAATTTCCTGGGGGAGGTCCCCCATACTCTCCATCAACCTGTTTCTCAGAGAATTACTAACGAATTATCCCTGTAACGGATGGCTGTCCAAAACACGTGCGTTGAATGCACGCTTCGTAGTCATTGGCTCAACGGCTCGTGCAATGTTCACTCGGCAAACATCGGAAGATTTCGGACAATCTAAACTCGGTTGTATGATGAATTCCGCCATATTGGAACTACTTTAAAGGTCCCGGATGAAACATGACTGCGCCCATTCCAAACACAAGTTGGCGACCTATTTGGCTAGCGACCTATTCCACCGATCCAGCTGTAAGATAATGACGAAATTACACTTCTATTCTGAGCTGAAGGAATGGATAAAAAATAATATATTCTACTTTCATTTGATAGACATAACGTTGGATTTTATTGGTTGATAAATAGAGACTGTTGTCTTTACTCTAAATAGGTTTCGAACGAACAGGTTGCAGCTCGATCGGTCGAATAGGTCGCTAGCCGAATAGGTTCCCAATTTGTGTAATAGCGTCAAGTTTTCCTGTTAAAGTAAACCGGTAGCCGCATCGCAAATGTATGGGTGTGGGTACATATCACTTACTGTCATACATCCGAGACTAGATGTAGTTTACGGAATCTGTCGAGATTAGCCGAGTGGTGCAATGTTTACTTAACTGCTTCGGGCAAAATGATGCATTTTACTCATTTTAATACCCATTTACACTAAGTAGGAAATATTTTTTAACTACAAATACTTCAAACGTCTTTATTTATTTTTCTTTTACCTCAAAAAAATGTTTGAGAATTTAATTTGTCGGAGTAAAAAAGTTAATATGCCGTACTCATTAAGCCTCGTCGATGTCATGCTTATCAGTGATTATAGAGGCCAAGCGAATATTCACTGCGGGATCAGTTTGACTCTCCATAAGTACTCCCTACTTTGGCGCTTGTGAGTGGGATTCGTCAATGTTCGCAAGTCCGTTTGTTGACACTTTACCTCAACGATCATTGCCTGAAATACTGCCAGGCTGCAATTGCGGCAGCCTGTTTTTCAAACTTTTCAGGGGGAGCCCCCCCCCACCTCCTAGTTGAAGCTCCCTTTAACGTTGGACTTTGCCCCAGCTTTGCCCTCCAACCACCGACGGATGGTGCCGCCACTGCCCCCCCCCCAACACACACACACACACCAACCCAATAGCACACTGTGGCGTATGCCCGTCTTTATTAACCCATTTGGTGTGGGAAAATAAGACGGTAAACACCACATTACATTTCATTTCACTGTACGGTAGTCAGTGGATACATTGATATGTGCATAAAACAATGATTATTTTTATGTTCACGTCATATCAATGCTCTTATTGTCGTAAAACTATACGTTTCCCATAATTCCCGTAATGGCGTGTCATGTAACCATGGTGATCGAGATACAAACACCAGAATTCAATGGAAGTCGATACAGAATGACGAGAATGTAAATCAATTACATAGAATTCTATAATCAACGAAGAAATGATTACCAAATAGCAAGAAAACATGAATTCCTGAATTAATAAATAAAAAGAAACCATTAATTTATGTAGCAGAAACCACGAAATAGTCTATCAATTTCAATTCTTCTAGAAATGTACGTTAAGCGCACCACAGAAGCAATATTTACTTGAAAGGTTCATTAATTATGTATGGAGAATATTGATTGGATGGGTAGAACTATTGTCTCTGGGAACAACCAATAATCAGAGTCAGTCTAATTAGTACCACGTTGTGTCTACATACGTCTGCAACAGACAACACAAATCACTAATGGCCGACAATCACAGGTAAAGGTGAGTCTTCGTTTGTTTATAGTGATTGTGTAGGTTGATTATAGGGTCATGATAGGCCTACATTTTAACTTTTATTGAGACAACAGTTACTTTGAGATGCTATTCGAATTTAATAACGTTTTATAAATCAATTGTGGAATGGACGAGCGAAAAGTACATTTTTGAATAATTTTCGCTTTCATAGACCAATGACAGTTCCCTGTGAGGTATGCTACACTAATACCCGTATCCTACTGATAATACAAAATATCAGTTAGATATACAAAACCTGTCGTACAGATGTTAGTTGATTTCACATACAAATTGATTTTCGTATCGGCATAATTTAATAGTTTTTAAATAAACAAAATCTACTTTAGCGACATTGTTTCGATGTATAGTTTCTGTACTACGGAGTCTCAAAGTTACCATTGTTATTTTCGCTCAAGGTTGCTGCCAATATATATATTTTTTTTATTACAAACCAGTTTATAACCAAGCATATATAGTATGTTTTCAGACGTTTTCTTACGTATATTTCTTTTTTTTATGTCACTGCTATCATACTCGAATTTGAGCCTTTTGACCATTTCGCCCACCAATGACATAGTCAAACAGAAAAAGGGAGATGGCAGTGGCGTGCCCTTGGCCTACCAAGAGTAGACCCTTCGTTGTCATTAACCCGTTCCACATTCTGATATATTTCCAAAAATTCCCAATTATAAAAATGAAAACTAAAAAAAATGTTTATAATGAAGGTATCAGGTGATAACTCTAGCTTATCTCATCGCATACAAACGTTATCGGAACACAGTCATTAGACTACGAAGAAAATCAAGCATACCACGGGTTATTCTGTGTCGTGAAAACTCACCAACGACAAGGACTGTCGTTTCAAAATACGTGCATACCATACCAAATTGGCAGAAGAATTCGGCTTTGGGCGTGTGAATGCGTCCGAATTTCAAAAGCAGGCGCCACTCCATCTTCCACGTACGAAGTTAAATTGAACTCTCAATAATTGAACCCATGCATTCATGCGTTAACCAGACTGGTTGACAAGAGCACGGTGTGTAACACGTACAGCAATGAAGACTTGTAACACAAATAGATGTTCGTCGGAGAACGGTGCCAAAGTTTCTGCCGCAGTGGCAGATCTAGGAACTTTTGCAGGAACGGGTTTGTCAGGTTCCTGCCAAGGAAATGTGACAGTTGACAATGAGTAATGCCACCACCATCTTTCGTAGGCATACATACACGCTATGCTTTTTAAAGAGAGAAATCCAACACCCCGTTAGACGTCAATTTTTATTAAGAATTAACGGGATCATATTGAATTAACGGGATCATATTGAGATTCAAAGCATTAATTGCGGTATCACATATTTATTATTATGTTAGTACCATTGTGTCGCACTTCTCATCATCTGATGATAAAGGATAAATCATACGGCGTGTCACTTTTCTTATAAAAGTGATGTTTTAAAAGAACAGACCCGCCAGTCTGGCATCGCGAAAGCTGCCGACTTTATGAGTTTGGTACAAAAACACAGTTCGTTAAATTTATTAAAGTCGACCAGATAAATAATTGTCTTAAGTTTCTTCTCGGTCGCCATGTTTATTCTCACCGGAGACATTTTAATCGAGAATCTGATGCACTTCCCACTGGCTACCCAAGACCCAACATGCAAATTGGTATTATTTGTTTAGGCCAACTTTATATGGCCCATTTGTTGAATTCCAAGGTTGAATAATAGGCCACTATGGCTGGTTCGATCATCTTTATCATAAGTATACAGTGTTTATATTCATTCAATAGCATTTGGAAAATCCCCCATCTGTCAGGAAGATTATATACTAACATTCTTTAACCTATTGGTAATCACGTAGATATTGTACTAATTGTAGCAGTAGGTTTAATTGGCCCAGTAGTGTAAATGGTATTTATTGTTTCATTATATTTGATTGGTCTAATTGTACGTTTATTTGGTGTGTGATAGAATAAAAACAATTGTTACTTTAATTGACCCATCTGTTCATCGCATACTAGGGAATCCCGCGGACATAGGAAATTGAAAGACGATTTCCATGATTCCCATTTTGAAAACTTCAGTAACCACTGGTAAGTTGGCTATTCATGGAAATAAACGGTATCTTGCTTGAACGGAGCAGGGCCCTGGACTAGTTGTGATCTGGAGGTCTTCGGGTAAACAAGCTTATGATATAGACCAGGAGCATGACGTTACCCGGGGAACAGGCATGCCAAGTCCTATGTGGGTCGTGTGGTGTTCTCCAAGCACAATAACACCAAGATAAATATTGCATTTGTGGACCTGTTTCTCGTTCAAAATAGTTTTCAATTTGTCTTGTGTTGACTATACAGTCCCACAGAGCTGTTAAATATTTTCTTGTAGAAAGTGATAATACCTCTTAATATATAATATTGGGGCTTTTTTTAAAATTGTATGTCCATTTCTTTTCAAAAATATATATTAGATCGATTGTGATAGATTATGTAAATTAATATTATTTCGAAATCGCAGCACGATCTTTAATATTGATTTTTAATTGATGTTGCATTAGAGATTTTTTAAATACATATCAGTAGAGAAACTATTGAAACTTGACTATCTCTTTGTTTTACAGTACAAGAGGACACAAAGATAGAATGCTCATCAACTAAGAATAAGAACTTCGAGCTGTTTGGACACGTTTAGTTGACGTCAAGGTAGGATCATGTTTATTGATATTTTCTCTATAAGCTGATGAGTTATTTTATTGATCAATGAATCTTCTTGACTTACCGCATTTTTATCTGCCCAATAGCATACATACACACAAACACACACAGACCATCACAGACACACAGGTATTATAGTTTTTACACTTTGAAATTAAGTAGGTCTTACAGTTGAATCGGGTGCTTTCGTTTACTCAGAACGTATACTTTACGACCCTACCGACACTTGTGTGCACGGTGGAATGTAATTCATACGGTATATTTATCAACTCGACTTTAAGGGGTTGAGCACACGGGAACACCGCTTGGAATTTAAAAAGACTGAAGATTTCTCAAAGGGTGTTACGAAAGTAGTTTTCTTCTGTATTGTTTGGGTGATGTCAAAGAATTGCTCGATAAGGCAAAATTGTCAGCAAAATAATAAAAATAAGTATGTTTTAGTTACAGTGTGATTAGGATAGGCTGATAAAAAGACAGAAACATGGGTAATTGTGGATCCAAGAAAGAAGATAAAAATCGTACGTACCACCTTCAGACTTTAACAAAACATGAACGGGGTATTAACTGTATGGCGGTCAGTGAGGACGGGAGTGTTCTTGGAACGGGTGGTGAGGATAAAACGGCTTGTTTGTGGAGTACAAAAACACAGGAATGTGAATGCATCGGTATTTTACAAGGACACGAGGACTACATAACCTGTATACTTATAGAAGATTGTTTCGTGTTAACGGGATGTGCTGACAAAACAGTTCGTAAATGGGACGTTGGAACGTGTGAATGTGTCTTGATTTTGAAAGGGCACACATCTGTGATATATCGTATGATTTGTACAGGAGATTTTATATTTACCAGTTCATACGACAGAACGGCGCGATGTTGGGATTTCGACACTGGAGAATGCATCCGAGTTTTTAGGGGTCACAAAAGAGGAGTATATCCTCTTATTTTTATCCCTGCGGATGAAGACGAATTAGAGAGTGGTGATTTGGATAGTGACATTTTGATCACAGGGTCTGCAGATTTCACCGCCCGAACCTGGAACTTTGAAAGTGGGAAAGAAATTCGGGTTTTTAAAGGACACAAAGGCGCTGTCACGTGCATGTCTGTTGACCCGACAGGCCGTGTTCTATTTACCGGAAGTACTGATTTTACTATCAGAAGTTGGGATTTAATGAAGGGGTCAGCTTTAAAGACATTTGAAGGTCACCAAGGATCAGTAATCTGTATGCAGGTAAGTTTACAAAAATAGTTAGATACTTTCTGTGGTTGATTTCATGAAAAGAGACTTGCCCACTGAAGTGTACAGAAATTGATTATTTAACATTACATGTACATGTATATATAAGAAAACAAATCCACTCTAAATGTAATTTTATTGATTTATAAGAAAACAAAATAACAACAGTAGATGCTTTCGCTTGTTCGCTTTAATCGAATTGAAAAGATGCCCATCAAAAGACTTTCACTGCACTTGTTCATATCGTCTGCTGAGGATGCCTAAATGCTCAATTTTTAATGTTCAATTAGACAATTATATTTCTAAATTGAACCACGTTTTAGGCTGATATTCATATAGAGGTTCGACGTTAAACATATTGTAATTTTTAAGGGATCTAAAAATGCTTCAAATTAACGATCAGCAACAACTTCAATTCTTCACTGTATATACGGTTCCCCGGCCAACCCTTTTATACAAAACAAATATCGCCGACTCTAACCCCCTTTCTCAATTTACAAGACCATAGAAATCGGTTTTGGAGTCGACTGATTCCAACACGACAATTTCGATACTTACCACATTAGAATTAAAGCTTCGAGAACCAAGAAATGATCCTATAATAAATGTTGGGAAATATATAATAACACTTTACCGTATTTTAAAGATGACATGACAAAGACTATGGAATGCAGCTATCCATGACATAAGAACATTCTGCGTTTCCCGAAATCATATTTAGCTGACCTTATTCCACTATCGGTATGACGGTAAATTTCGTGGTTAGTTAGGGAACGCCCATTGAACAATTGAAGGTTTATAGTAGTTACTGAAACAGTTACTTGTTTAAAACATAAAGGTACTGGTTAATTTATTAAAAGATTTTTTTAAAAGAATACTTTTATCCAGGAAGTCTGAATGAAATTGGGTAAGAATTGAATTAAATCTTTCATTATTCCAAAGTTGAAAGGTGGGGTGGGGGCAAATGTTTAACGCGTACCAGATGGACCAGAAGCTCTGTCAGTTCATTCAAGTGCTCCTGCCTAACCTCCTGGGTTTTCTCCAGGTCTTCCGTTTTCCTCCCACTGCTAACGACCCTTACACGTATTATTGGAGAAAAAAAAAGAACAATATGTTAGTCCCGAAATGAACTAGTTTGTGTTGAGTGAACGTTAAACTCCCTTTCTCTTTCTCCCTAGTTGAAATATATTTTTTTTTTACAAAGAATACCCAATTACCCATTACTATTATTTTTATATTCTCACTGTCTTTGTGAAACGAAGCGAGACCAATCAACTATTAACAAATTCCCACTTCGCTTCGTTGACATAGGATGATTTCTAAAACATCGAGAAATTATTTATGACTTTACTGTCTTTGAAATCATTCGCCATCATTGAACCGGCTCACCGAGAATAAAACAGTAGTACGATGTTATGAAAGCGGGCATAAATATTTGAGTAATATAAGACAGGCCTGTCTAATTGTACCTTTAATGGGGTTTTATTTTTGTTTTATCGCGTGAGGATCCTTCCATTTCTCACCATTTGTTATCGTGATTTGTCCCATAGGTTTAAATACATGCTTGACTTTGACATTTTAATACCATCAAAGTTAAACACAGCAAGAATCAGCACGCTTCTTGATACCCGTGTTCCAACCCGTAGGTCATTTCGGGACCTACGTGCTTTGCACTTGTGATCAAACCAGGGAAACCAGACATAACCCACGAACTGGCCGGGTTCGACTTTATTCCTTGTCGGGTACAAACTGCAGGGGCGTACATTTCGATTTCGTTTGGGGGGGTGTTTAGCCAAAATGCGACCGACTGATGCACATACCCCCGCCCACACACCAGTGGTACTACAAACTGGGCAGTTCACTATAATCGTGAATATGATAGTGCTGAGACAGTATAAGACAACTGACGAGTAGAATAATGATTTTAAAATGGAATCGAGCGCCGCAGGCGCGAAAAAATTTCAGATATGTAACCGAGTAAAAGAATGATGTTATAATGGAATCGCGCCGAAGGCGCGAAAAAAAAATTCAGATATGTAACAGAGCTTTTAAATATTTGGGACTGGGGTTGATAAGAAATATTTGGGACTGGGGTTGACAGAATCTTGAGGCTTATCTGTCAATTTCGCTTGTTTTATGATTGTATGTTTATTTCATTAATTCATTTAGTCTGAGACCGACTGCGGTGAGTACTTTTTTTTTGAGACCGACTATTTTTTGCCGTGGTAGAAAACATTTTATAGAACAACATACTCACAACAGAATAAGAGTGACAAGCAGACATGGTTATTTTATACTATAGTTTTGAGTGACGTATGCAATTTAGGCACACGGATTCCCGCAAATACATAGCATTTGGGATCCATTCTGGCATTGTTTTTGAGACCGACTGCAGTTACTGCACTTATTTTGTGACCGACTATTTTTCTCCCTTGGTGAAATTTTGTTGTTAGACCAATTTAACATACTTACAACAGAATAAGAGTGACGTATGCAATTTAGGCTCACGGATTCACGCAAATATACAGTATTTGGGATCTTTTCTGGCATTGTGTTTGAGACCGACTGCAGTGACTGCACTTATTTTGAGACCGACTATTTTTCTCCCTGGGTTACATTTTGTTGTAAGACTAACATTGCACTCACAACAGAATGAGAGTGAAACACAACATCTTTTCAAAAATGATAAGTTGACAAGGTTATTTTATACCAAGACTGCTCCTATTTTGCGACCGACTGCACTGATTTTGCAACCGACTATTTTTATACTAAAGTTTTGCGTGAGTAGCGTAACGTATACAGTGAGTACTTATTTTGATACCAACTACCTCTACTTTGTGACCGACTGCACTAATTTTGCGACCGACTATTTTTTTGCGTGAGTAGCGTGACGTATACAGTGAGTACTTACTTTGATACCGACTACCTTTACTTTGCAACCGACTGCACTGATTTTGCGACCGACTATTTTTATACTAAAGTTTTGCGTGAGTAGCGTGACGTATACTTATTTTGATAACGACTACCTCTACTTTGCGACCGACTGCACTGATTTTGCGACCGACTATTTTTTTTTGCTGGGGGGGTGTACCACCCCCCACACCCCCCACATTTACGCCCCTGACAAACTGGGAATCAAAACCATGCCATTTGAATCAATGACAGACCTTATGATCTAAAGAGCACATTAAAGATGCTAGAACGAAAGAGTCCATTTTATACCGATAACCACATTTGTAATATACCGAAGCATAACATCCCTATTATTTGCCGGGTGAGTCAGTCATAAGTCACAATTTTTTACTATTTCGTGGCTCACAATTTCCGGTAAGTAGTAGACCCCCACCACCACCCAAGAACCCCAATGTATTAAAAATTACCACCAGTGTTGATTTTTTCCCATAAATTGGATATGAAACTAACAATCAAGATCGATACCTCTTCCAACTCACTCTCTGAGGATTCAACCCTCTTAATGCTTCAATTTCATATTTTTAAGTTATATTTTAAAATGGACGGTATTTATAAACAGTCCTACCCTGTTCAAGAAAAATCCTATTAATCCAATAATTCACTATTGCCAGTTGAGATATTGACAAAAATATCATTTTCAAATTCGAATTCAAACGTTTGAAGATAGCTATACCGGGGGGGTAATTGTGTTATTATTTGTTGTGTCAATGATTTATCTGTGTTGGGAATAATGCCTATGGCCGTATAATAGTGAGTTGACAACCTATTGAGCAAAAGACATAGAAATAATTATGTTTTTACTTTCTTTGAAAATATGAAATTATCACTTTAAAAGACTTTCATGTTTTGTTTCATCTTTTAATGGTCAACATGGAAAGAGCTTTTTTAATTCGTGACTCTTTCTTCCAGGTTGTTAATAAGATTATGTATACAGGTAGCTCAGATCATACAGGACGATCTTGGGTTACAGAATTTGGTGATTGTACCCGGGTATATAAAGGACATAAACACACGGTTAGTGTTATCAAGGTATTTGATGGATTAGGTAAGAACTTTTTTATTGCTGTATCAATACATAATAATATCCCTTTAATACAAATAAAATCATATCAATAAAAGCATATCTGTTGCACTAATTTACACATACATTTTTCAGCTACTTCAGCTAAGTGGAGTACTTCAGCTAAATAGGTCAAACTATTGAATAGGGTGCATGTCAATCGACTTCTGCCGACTGCAAATGTACCATAGTTCTCTGGATCTGATACAAAGTTAGAAGGGCGTAGAAGTTGTATGTTCACTGTCCAGATTGGATAGAGATATTGTGAAGATGGGGTTCACAGTGTTACTTGTTCATACCTTATATCAGTCTCTCTGGTATTAATGAATTTGGAAATTCATTATTAATATTCATTTCCGCTTCGTTGGACTCTTCGGCAAAACAAAAAAATTAATGGAATGTGTGTTACTATCTACAGTAGATTTCTAAGTCTCTGATTGACAGGGACGGATCCAGAAATTATTGCAGGATAGGCTTTGCGGGGTATTGTTAGGGAAATTTGACAGTTGACGATGTATGATGCCAGAGAATTTAGTTTGATATCGGCGGGTGCATAGATCTATTTATTTAGGCCAACACAATTTTCGTCATGTAAATAAGGTTAGAGCACGTGATTATTAGCGAGATTGTAGGTTATGGTTAGGGAAAGCGTTAGGGCTAGGTCCAGGGTAAGGGTTGAGGATAGGGGTAGTATCAGTGGCAATACTATTGGGGGGGGGGGCGCTTTCGGGTGATGATTTTAATATGTAAAACTGTCAATGCAATCTACGGATGATAATTATCATTCGCAGTTTTGAATTACTAAAGATTAACATGCCTTTAAATCAAATAACATGCATTGTTTTATTTATAACCAATGGGATTGTATTCCAGTCTTTACTGCATGTGGTGATGCTATTTGTCGATGTTTTGATGCTAAAAGCGGGGCGCCTAAAAGGGAGTTTAAGGGTCACGAGAGCACAGTGACAGCACTACAGGTTTTTCTTAATAATAATCAATTCAATTGTTACTTCACTGTTGTAGTTTACATGTTGCACTGTCCAAGATAAAACATCATTAATATGAAAAATGAACCAGTGACCTTTGCCATCCATAAGACAACATCTGAAATTTGCAAAGCAAAACTAAGGGAACTCATAGATGTGATGGCTTTGTTTCTATTTTGCAACTTTTCGCCGTATAAAAATTTACCGAATCCAACGTTTTACATAGTCAAAGTTCGCCTTTGAGCGCGTGTCGTATAGTTGATTTAGATAATTGATTTGTCTGAATTTTGACAAAAAGGTATGCTTCACATCTGAGATCGTTTAATAATTAAGTAGTTTTATGATGTGAGATGTTTTTGTTAGGTATTGTCAGAAGTCACTGGGTTTATAGGAATATTTTAATAGAATACTTTAAAGGACCGTTAGCACGGAAGACAGGGGTTTTTTTATAGAAATGATATTATTATGCTGTGAATGAGTTAGTCCGGAGATATTGAATTACATCTGGAATTTTGAGCCAAACAATATCGGATGTCGTGCACGAGATGTGTATACTGTCTTGGACAACTGATTTCACTTCTCATAAATCTGGCCTGGGAAAGTACGTTACCGTCCACCCAGTATCAGCCAGCTCCCGCAGGTCTAATACGATTTCGCTGGTTCTGGCGTTTGTGTTGAACAATTACACATCGTAGTCCATGCTAAATAAATAATATACTGCACTATATAGTCGGCACAAATTGGTGTTACGTCATTCACCAAAATAGCTGAGTATTCTCCACCATTTTCACTAGTGAATAAAATTGTTCTTTAAGTTCGCTACTGACTGTTCATTAACATCTGGATAACATTGGGTTAGCTCCTCTATACCACTGACTGGGCTGGTATAATAGACTTTCTTGGCCGGGTGTGCTGGGTGTGGGCTGAAATTTTGAATCCTACAATGGGGATTCCGAATTTTATCCGAAAATTTCATCGGATTCATCCAACACTGTCGCCCGCAAAAATGGAACATTTTTCAATGAAAATATTCCTACTTATTCAATATTCCTAACTGGTTAATCAAATTGTCAACAATTTCGAAACTCGTCCCCTTTTTTAACCAGTTAAATTATCTTGACTCTTGAGGCTACAATGATAATACGTTAATTAGATAATATGACGAAATGATAATTTCACAGGTTGATGGCTGTAAATTACTTGCAGGTCGGGATTTTGGACTAAATTAATCGATTTTTGAGATCTTTTATTTGACAGAGATAATAATCAGATATGCCACCAAATCGCATATTTGGGGTTCATTTTTCAAATTTTGCACCCCCGCCCGGGCTCCGCGGTCAGTAAAAGGGGTTGCTCCGACACGGGAGCCCGGGCCGGTTCCTGGCCCCAATCCTCCCCTGACTGTCCAACTACATCGTTTGTGTGTTTTGTATTTTTGTTGTTGTTGTTGTTGTATAGTTATCTTAAATTTTTTTGGCTAGCAGTGATACAGCTGTTTGTTATTGAAAGCAACTAGACACCTTATCTGGATTTAAAAAAAATGAAGCAATATATATTTGATATTGGTATACTCTGTTGGTAATAGGTTTATCATCTCGTCAATGCTAGTAGAAGACAGCTGCGTTCGCGCCTACTTTCCATCTGTCAACGGTTCTTTTGAGTGCACTGTAATGTGTCCACTGATTGGTTTACGCGTGGCGTGATTTCCCCTTGAACGTGACAAGGAGTGTGGTCGCCTGTCTAACCTCGTGGGTTTATTCTATGTCCACCGGTTTCCTCACACTGCTAAACACCCTTACGGGCAAGCGAATTATTGAAAAAAAAATAATTGAACGATAGGTTAGTCCTGATATGTCATGACGTAGTTTGTGTGGAGTGGGCGTTAAACCCCTTTCTCTGTCTCCCTAGTTGAAAGACATTTCTTTGAAAGACTTAAAGAATATCCATTACTATAATTTTTGCTCCCTTTGTTTATGTTTTCGTTTCGCTGCCTTTGTGAAACGAAGTGAGGTCAATAAACTATTAACAAATTCCCTCTTCGCTTTGTGTAGAGTGGATCTCCCTCTCTCTCTTTGATCTCAGTGTTGTCTAACAAAAAATCATCTGGAATTAGTGGGTTAGGATGGCTAGGAAAAGCGTTCGTGCTGGACGAATACCGTAGATCTGGTGCAGGCGGAAACGCATAGCACATCTGGATTTAGTGGTTTATGTCGGCTAGGATATGCTTTCGTGCTGGACGAAGACCTTATATCCCATGCAGGCCGAAACGCGTAGCACATCTGGATTTAGTGGTTTAGGGTGGCTAGGAAATACGTGACCTTAGATCCCATGTAGGCGGAAACGCACAACACACATCAAGGCATATGTCCGTCTTCATTAGCAGAAAAGTAAGATGTAAAATCCGATGCCATTTTAATTTCCGTTCGACTACCTCGGCTCCCTTTAAGGTAATGTATGAATCATGTTCATTGGACCAATTCAAGAATATTTAATACTAACGCCTATTTTAACGATTATATTGATGATAAACTCATATAACTTGCTGTAAGCCCATTAAGTAAACAATTTACATAACGGTAAATCCTAACTAATCTGTTCCATAAGTTATTGACGGGTGATATACACTTTACACATTAAGTAACGGTTATAAATTTACAACGTTTAGTGTTAAAAGTTAATCATTTAAATCTGACGTGATTCCAAAACATATGTTTAAACTGTAGTATCAGTACACTAGGCAGTGTATACACACCAATATTTTGACACCTGTTCAATACTTCCCTTATAAGACCTTTTATATGCCAGTTCGTATACGACTGTACCCTCTTGTCAATTGTGCAGGGTGGGGATCAGGCAATGAACAGCGTCTAATCATCTGAATGGCGTGCTCGTAAAGTGTCCTTGACAGTTGAAGTTCGATGAAATGTAGGAGGAAACGTTAATGCCCGGACAATGTTTCCTTCATAGCACAATACATTGCGTATGGTAGTATTTATTTCATTTCACTCATGTGCGAAACTGATCAATATTCAGTCAGTGCTAAATTTAACACCCCCTATTTTAAAGTGAAGAAGTATATTGGCATATCGATTGCCAGATATAATCACATCATGTGTCATCCCAGGTCTCGGGTATTAAGGTGTGGCTATTTACATTATATCGTCATACTTATTAGAATAATAGTTTGATTAACAAAACTTGTTGGTTGATAGTAGGCTTGTCTAACGATTCAAAGGAAATACCACTACTCTAACCTAACTCCCACCATCAAATTAAAATTAAGAGGTGTTAGTAAACGGTATTAATTATTTACCAGTTCATTGTGATATGATTGATATGATGCAATTTATGGCTTGGACTTGTACATAGTCGATACATTTACAATTCAATCAAATAGAGTAAAAGTACATTGATGCAGCACAGAAAATTCAAATTGGAAACAAAACATTAAAATCAAAGAGTGATCAACACTAAATCCAGGAAGAAATGACTGTAAATCATTTGCCATAATTTCTTGAGTCAAACGGCTCAGATATCGTGCCGTATAATGTAATGCGTAGCTCATATTCAATGTTTCTTTGAACTTCTTTATAAAAATAATGGCGTCGAGGCAAATCAAGTAGATATGAACATAAACGGAACCGCCGTTCGTTAGCCCAGTCGATGCAGATCCGTAGGACGTGAAACCCCATTTCATTTCATTTGTAAAACTGAAGCGTAATCGTTTTTTGTGGACATTTTTGCATTCTGCTTTTCATTTTTGATCTGGCTTTTAATGTTTTAAGACACTTTTCATCAGGTTTTTTAGAGTTCACATGGACACAGTTAGTTCTGCACTTTTCATAACTAATAAATATATATTGGGTTGGAAAGGAGGTATAATGTGGCTTATTTTCTTTATATAAAAATTTGCTCTTCTTTACTCTTTTTTTTTTCTTTTCGCTTTTATAAAGTTTATACAGGTTCCGGCGACAACTCGACTTGCTGTTACGATGCCAAATCTTCGGCCTTAAAACGAAAATTTGTTGGCCACGAATTGGCCATAACCGACTTTCAGGTAGACATCTGAATCAAGGCATATGTTTTAACTTTATGAAACATTTATAACGCTTTCAACTTCACGGTTGCTATTTTTTGAATGACGAAGTTAAAACTTTGAAAGATTTTCACAAGAATGTAATCCAGAATGATTTATTTCCCTGACTAAATAGCATGTACCCTAGAAATATTATAACATTTTTAACTTCACGGTTGATATTTTTGAATGATGAAGTTTGAATAAAAACCTTTAAGATATTTTCACAAAAATGTAATGTAGAATGTTTTGCCCTTAGATGCTAGTGAGATTTATAATTTTGACGATTATAACCTCTCAGTAATTGTTAGATGCTCTGAACAATTTTAAGCATGTACATGTACGTATACATTAAAGAATAGATTATAACAAGTATTTTCACGATACATTACTTTTCATCAATGTATTCACAATTATATATCTGATAATACATATATATTGAAGAAGATTAGTTATATTTTTATGTTGTGGTTTCTTGGGATATGTATCTAATTGTGCAATGTTATTGTCTAATTAGTTTTGTCTATTTTTAACTTGCAGTTATCCTGTATTGTCTATTAAATGTTATGTTTTCAGCACCATGTTGAAACAACCATTTTATTGTTGTCTTGTATGTTTTGTTTTTTATATATCTAAATGTTGTCTAGTTGTTATGACTATATTTTATCAGTGTTGTTTAATGTAAAATTGAGCAAAGTGGCAATTTCTGTAACATAAATCTGATAAGCAAGATGATCAAATGATTGGCTTTATACTTAATTTTTATTAAAATTGTTAGGGGGAGGGGGGGGGGCGAGAAAAACATTCGAGATTTGTCAAGCGCGATCTTCACTACCTTTCGTCGTCCGGATAGCACGAAAAGCCGAGTCATATCCGTGTAAATATTGACGTATGTTGATAGTTGGAAATACATGTAAAAAATTAATGGTTGGAAACGCCATTGTAGGGGGCGGGAGGGGGGGGGGGAAATTCTCCTATCTCGAAACACACACATTAATAATTATTTCAAAATTGCCGATTGATTTGAAGAGACATTTAACTCATTCCAGTCTGTTATGATGACTGAGATACCTTATTGTTTTAATTGTCAGTTACATTAACTAGATTGATTCAAAAATTCTGTCTTTACAATAATAATACCAGCCATACATTTTCTTTTCTGGTTGCCAATGACACCGCTTTCAACACGGAAATTCTATTTTGTTTGGTCATTTTCTCTGTAATCAGAGATTGCATATGAAGTACGTAGCTAAAGCAAACATAATTCGTCGTCCGTACGCAACTCGTATTTACTAATATTTTTTCGTAGTGGTCTTAGTTATGCTTGTGCTTTAATTTATCAAAGGTAAATAGGAAAGACAATAGAATAGCCCTGAATAACAATAAGATGGTTGCTAGGTAAAATTGATCGGTATATGCACATGTTGTATAGCACGATCAATATCTCCTCTCAGATGAAAATCATTAAAATTGCACTTATCTATGTCTTGAAAGGTTCGAAAAAAACCTGTTCTGGTATTGAACTATTCCCTTCATAGTTACAATAATAAGGTATGTTGATACAAAACACATTAAATAACCCCTCATTTTAATAGGCTTATTCAAGTCAGAACCGTTCGTCTGTGTCAATCCAATACAACAATTTAAATATTACGACAGAATTTAAACCTTTCAAAATATAATTTATACTTTTCTTGATAAGAAACTAATTCAAAAGATGAACAAAAGTCTTCGGGGCGTGTGAATATTTCAAGAGCACTATCATTGTTAGTTCCTGGCCAAATAAAATCAATTAGACGTGTTTGAGATATATACATGTACAAGCAAAAATGAACTAATTCAAAGACTTGTTATTGAGCAAATCTTTGTAAGGAAGAATGAACTGGCTTTTAAGAAAAAAGATAGGTTGCCAGGCAACGAAACATACCCCCACAGCAGCTAAATCGCCCGGGCAGTCAACAAGGATGACTTTTTTTGATAATGAAACATTTGTAATACACTAAAATCTGATTAAGAGTAACAACTCATTATGTAATTATCTGAAAATCATTGGAATTTGTTTGCTTTTTATAAAGTTTTGCCCCACGCTAATAATTAGTATAGGAAACATTTAACATCATGTTCAGTTATCAAAATTCATTGAAAATCAAAATACTTGTTCGTTTCAACACCTTAAACTCTGTGTATCAATCTGAAGTCAATCGGATGATAAGTTTGGCATTTATAGCGTCACAAGGTTTTTTGAAGTGATCAAGGGAGATAACTCTGGGTTAGGGTGGCCAAAAAATCACATACTTGCTCAGAACCTCACACTTTTTTGATATATGGTGAGGTTGGGACAGTAATATAAAAATATGATTTTTTTTTAAAAATTGAATCATCCTCTAGGGGTCCCATCCGCCATTTTCCAAGATGGCGGCTAATATGGCGGCCAACATCAGTTTTTGTCATATAATTTTCACATTTTTGATAAAACATCACTTGAAATATGTCCTTTATAGGGTTTATGTGGTCAAGGAATTCGAATATGCCAGGGACGATGACGTCACTAAATCCAAGATGGCGGAAATCCAAGATGGCGTCATAAATAACACCAAAATCAGCCCGAACTTCCCAAAATGGCCTATATACTATTTAGAACGTTGATTTATATATCCTATATAGTGTTTTGGGGAATTAAGGATTTCAAATATGCTAGTTAAGATGACGTCACTAAATCCAAGATGGTGACAATCCAAGATGGTGGCCAAAATGACATCATAATCACTCCAAAATCAGCCAAACATTACCAAAATGAGAGCGCCGAGTTATATATAAGGTTTTAGGGTTCAAGGGATTCAAATATGCTAGTTACAATGGCGAGATGGCGGAAATCCAATATGGTGGCTAAAATGACATCATGAATACGATGACTCAATAAAGAATAACATTTGAGAAAATATTCAATAAGAAAATTTATCATTTTGTTCCATCAACTTTACTTTACTACTTTAATTTTTTCTATGGTTTGTATTCTAGCATTACATCCAATCATATCCGACAGTTATATAATAGCATTTCTAGATTACAAAATTTACATCCGTTTAAAAAAAATATTCTGAATAAAGCACTTTATTAATACTGATATCAATTAAAACATTAAAATAGTCCATCTATCATTATATCCGATTATTATATCCAATTGATATATCCTACATATAGATAGGCGGATTTCTATATATCCATGTAAAACATTTTTTTTATTAATGCACTTCATAATACTGATATCCATTTAGACATTTAAAAAGCTCATTTATCATTATATCCGATTATTACAGTCAAAGCTCGGTAAGTGTCATCTTGATAATTGAGAAACTTGCTAAATGAAACACTTTCTCCGAATTTCCGGAGGTGTTTCAATAATCAAGGTTTGACTGTATGTTCAATCAATGAGTCACTTTTACGTTATTCTGTCTGTAATAGAGTCAATTATTCTTGAATTTTCATTAAAGTAACGCCCTTTGATGCAGGAAGCTGTATTGTCATACCTCGAAAACGGATATTTTTTTCAACATTCAACAGATAGAATGAACCTATACGATCGTATAGATATCACAAAATAGTGTCTAATTTGTTCAGTTGCGGAGAAATAGACAATTTCCTGCAAGTCACTTTTAACGGTTTTTGATCCAGGAAGTTGTTAATCATTATTTGATTTTATAAAGGTTTCACCACTTGATGCCTAATGCCATTTGTGATTTCATAAAAAATAATTTAAAAAATGTCAACATTTTGAATAAAACTATATTTTTAGCCTTCTAAATAATATTCCTGAAAAATTATGATATTTAATTTCATCCAACATATATAATGATTTAATCCGATGCTATAGATAACAAAATATTACTTCTAACCTCTTCCGTTACCGCGAAATAACCAATTTTGTCAGAGTCACTTTTTAAGTTATTTTTCGCATTTTAATTTCCCATTAGAAAGTCTCATCAGATACTTAGCGGTAAGTTAATAACAAATTTTGTCAGGATCACTTTTTCAACATATGTAACACATGGTAACAAATGTATTAATGGAATTGATATCGCTGGATTTGGTTGATTCTGCGTCCATTTTATAATATGTGTACAATGCTTATGCGGTTTCATTCGTACCAGATGTGACATAAGTTCAAGGGTAACAAGGCAACGGAAGTAACATAAGTTCAAGGGTAACGTGGCACCGGTGAAACCCGTCATAACTGCATCACAGTTCTAGTTTTTACATTGTTTCCATACTCATATATATGAAGTGTTTATGGGAAATACCTTTGTCTTATAAGACATTTTCCAATATGGTGCAGGCTTAATTTTACCATATTAGACTCGGTAACAGTTTTGATATATTAATTATATATATAAATGTATATACACAGTGAGTTCTTTCAAAATACACTTAATTGTCGTAGTACTTAACATATTAATGCATATTCCTAATTTTAACGTCTCTGGTCCTCAATTAAAGATGCTTTATGTAAGAACTAAATCTACCTAATGCATAGGCTATTTTATTGAGTCCTTGTTATCATGACGTCATTTTACCCGCCATATTGGATTTCCTCCATCATAAATTTAGTGACGCAATCGTAACTAGCATATGTGAATTTCTTGAGTCCTAAAACCTTATATATGTTAATGTTAACCTATATAACTCGACGCTCTCAATTGTATATAGTCATTTAGCAAATGTTTTGCTGATTTGGGGCAATTATGATGTCATTTTGGCCGCCATTTTGGATTTCAACCATCCTGGCTTAGTGCTGTCATTGTCACCAGCATATTTGAAATCTTTGATCCCGAAACCACTATATAGGATGTATAAATAAATGCTCTAAATAGTATATAGGCCATTTTGGTAAGTTTTGGCTGATTTTAGGAAGTTTTGGCTGATTTTGGGGGAAAATTATGACGTTATTTAGGTCGCCATCTTGGATTTACGCCATCTTGGATTTAGTGACGTCATCGTGACTAACATATTTGAAATCCTTGACCCAGAAAACATTATAAAGGACATATTACAAGTGATGTATTATCAACAATGTGAAAATTATATGACAAAAACTGATTTTGGCAGCCATATTGGCCGCCATCTTAGAAAATGGAGGATGGGACCCCTAGAGAATTATCCAATTTTCAAAAAAAATTATATTTTTGTATTACTGTCCCAACCTCACCATATATCAAAAAAGTGTGATGTTCTGGGCAAGTAAGTGATTTTTGGGCCACCCTACTCTGGGTGTAATTATTTGAAATCACTGAAAATCAGTAGGCTTCTTCGTCTCATGACCTTAAACAGTGTGTGTAAATTTAAAGTCAATCAGATATTCACTTTGGCCACTAGAGCGTCCACAGGATTTTTTGATGTGATCAAGGGCTATAACACTGGCAATAATTATCAAAGATCGCTGAAAATCAATAGCCTTCTTCGTCTCATGACCTTTAAAGTCAATCGGATATCAACTTTGGCCTCTAGAGCATCCACAGGATTGTTTGAAGTGACCAAGGGCCATAACCTTGGCATTAATTATCGGAAATCGCTGAAAATAGGATTCTTCGTCTTATGACCTTAAACACTGTGTATTAATTTAGACTCAATCGGATATTTACTTTGGTCTCTAGAATGTCCACAAGATTTTTTTGAAGTGATCAAGGGTCATAACTCTGGTAGTTATTATCGGAAATCGCTGAAAATCAATAGACTTCTTTGTCTCGTGACCTTAAACACTGTGTATAAATTTAAAGTCAGTCGGATAACTTTAGCCTCTAGAGTGTCCACAGGCAATTGTGGACGCAGGACCGACGGACGGACGGACGGGGGCGACGACAATATACGACCACATTTCAGTGTGGGCGTATAAAAATGGCAGAATTATTAACACATATAAGTGGTAATTACTTCTTAGATTCATCTGGTGACCATGTTGATGAAGACAAAGAAAGTTCCAGAGAAACATCATTCTTTCTAGTTTAGAAAAGGACATTTACTTGAGACATTTATCAACAGAAATAGTTTAATATATGTATACAACTTAGCGGTATGCTAGTGTTCTATGGGTGTTGTATACTTCAATCTGATTAAGATACAAATCTATATTTCGTTTCGCTTTTTTTAATACTTTCGATGGCCTACACTACATAAGACCTGACAAGTTATGTGAGAGTTCACGCCAGAGGTCACACAAGTCCCTTCGACCCGATGACATTGGCCATTTATTGAACTAATCAGCATTGGTGTTAGTAGTTGATTACCCACAGTTCCCTTCAAAACACGTCTGAAGCTCACCATAACAGACCGTTTCATTGGCTAAAGCCTTACATCATTCAGGACACGTCAATGATACTAACTCTTCCACATCCAAGTGTAGTGAAGACAAGTAAAACAACATTTTGAACTATAAAAAGGAAACGAAATAGGGCAGATTGTTGTATACTTTGATATTTTATCCGACGTTGTCAAGCGATCTCTAACATAGTAGACAATAATAATTTTCATGAAAATTATGAGATCACTTTTAAAATGGTACCAATCCGGGTATTCAAAATAATCACCAATAGATATTTCTTTCGACAGATTAATTAGATTAATTGCAGTCTTGTTTGGCCTTTGATGAATTTGTAGGTTTTTGACTGAAGTTACAAATGTAGGCTTATAGTAGTGGCACATGATGTTAAACTATAGACCTATTCGTATATATACCATCATTTTATCATTTTGCTATCTGAAATCATGTAAAATGTCCGCCATCTTTGTTAAAGGTGTGTGTAATTCTCTACAGAAGTATTTTTATCACGACTTTTGTGTGGTTATTTAATATAGAACTAAATTATTAACATAAATATTATGTGACTTTATTTGCAATGTGTGTATGAACATAGGGACGTGGTATAGGTCTAACAATTTTTTTGTTGAATTAAAAGTATTTACATTGGTGGCTTAATATTACAAAATTAATTAAAAAATAAAACAATCTGCGGATAAATATTGAATAACGAGTTAGCTAATTCGTCTGTTTCTATTTTGATTTTAAGGTGGTTGAAGGTAAGCTATTTACGGCATCATATGACGGAAATGTAATGGTTTGGGATTGTTCAGGAATTAAAGACGACACCGTCTTCGGAAACGACGACGATAAAGACAAAGAAAAGGACAAGTTCAAGGAAGTGGAGAAATATGGGGGCGATATCATGCAAGTTGACAATAACCAGAATGGAATTAACCAACCAAATCAACCGACACCTGATAAGATAATGATAGAATAACTGATCAAGGCAACCCAAGAAAACCATTTTGAATTATATTTAACTGTGACAAATTTTTGGATATCAATTTAGATATTGATCAATGAACGCCTTTCTGCTATAAACTTATTTACATATCCAGAGAGAAAAAAAAAACCTCATCTAAACGTACACTTTATTTTGCACTGCATCAAGTGACATACATGAAGCAAAAACTGGAAATTGACAATAATATATACATATGCATGAGAAAGGAAATACATTTATATGACCACGATGCACAATAGTTTTGAGTGAGACATTCAGATCTATCATCCCAAAACCCATAAATATTTGATCATGATTATATTCTTTCTTTAAATGCAGCTAACTCTTTTTTGACAAGGTCGCTAAGATGTAAATAACGTCCGGGTATGTGATTGTATTATATATGTTAGGCTTAGGGTAAGCGTTAGGGCTGGATTCAGGGGAAGGGTTGGTATTAGCGCAAGCCCTCTCTCTATACATCTGGTGACGTTTGACCAAACTTGAAGTTGGCCTGATCAAAGAGATTTAACCTTGACGGTGTGACTTTTATGCTGTTGGTAACACTGTGTATTTAAGATCAAAATCTTTGTTTAAACACCACGTTGTCTTAATAAATTGTTAGGAAATAATCACGTTTTCGCTTTCCAAGGATTTTCACTTATTTTCCCCAAAAGTTTAAATCCGCTTAAATAGTTGTAACTTCAGATCATTAATTCATCCGAATTGTGACCTTAATGAAACGTACGATACACAATTAGAAAATTGTATTCGAAATAGTTTTGTCTGGAGATTAAATATACCATCTCTCATGTTTATTTAAAACTTCTCAGATCAGCTCAATATGGGTGAAAAGATTGTTTTATAGGTTAAAGTGACATAACCTAACAATGGCAATTAACTACTTTGGATAAATCGATAAATGAATTACTTTGAACATGCAACTGATAATTGAGCGGTATTTTCCTTGCCTTATAATTTATTCCCAGAAGATCTAAAGTCCTGCTGATTATATTTCTCTTAATGGAAAATAATGTACATGTATTTTATTTTTTTTATTCGTGTCGGTTAAAACGATGAGATCATTAGGGGATATTTGATAATTGGCAAACACTTTTCTTTAATATTATATATTCAAATGCACTGTATTTCAAAAAACATCCCTCCCCCTTCTTATTGGAAAACTGATCATGTCGATATGCTTTGGTGATGTCAAATAATGTTCGATTTGTGCTGGTGTTAAATTGTTGTCATATTTCTTTATGAAACTTAGATGTTGGTTTAATTTGAGCGCGGGCGCATAGTCCCTGTAAGTTATTTTGGTGCAATCTGAATGTTTTTATTCTAACAGTTGTTATTTTATTGTATGTGATATATTTGTTTATTATACATGATGCTCGTTAAAACTGCTGATGTATCGTATTTTACTTTAAAGATACAAACATATATCTATTTTAATATAAAAAAATATATATTTTATTTGTCAATATAACTTTAATAATCGCACTAATTCCACAATATTTTGCAATATATTCATTTGTGATGTACATAACTTTTATCAAATCTCCGTCCATACGTTCTAGAGGCGTTGGGTCTATATATTTAGACTCAAAACCACTCTTAAGTTCTGTTTTGCTGATTCTTGCATTTTACATACTTTCATATATATTTTGAATATACTTTACAATATTTCTTTTTTACTGCTGAAACTCGATATTCAGTATGTGTTCCCAAAATCTGAGAATTGGACAAATGCAAGTTGGGAATTATTATTGGTGAGATAATTTATGAAACTCACGGCAGGTTGGAATAAACACTTCTATGCTTTGCTATATCATAAACTTTGGGGTAGACTACTGCAGAAGTTTTAATTCTAGGATTTCCTGTGTATCTTGCTGTTCACACAAATTTTGATTAAAGCAATCGGTTTATCATAATATGCACATTTTGATCATTTGGTACACAAATTTTGTTATTTTATGAACATGGATTTGTCATTTTATGGACATGAACTTTGTTTTACTTTATGGACATGAACTTTGTTTTACTTTATGTACACGAACTTGGTTATTTTATAACCATGAACTTATTTTATGGCCATGAATTTTGTTTTCATGTACATAAATGTTGTTGGCCTGTGTACTTCGTGATGACCCTTAATACTTGTCGCATAATGTTGTGTTTAGATTCATGGTAAAGATGTATTTATGTGTTTTTTTGGAAGACATGATTACATATTGTGTAATGAATTGACATGTATTGAATGTTTATAATTGCTGTATGATAAACCAGTGTTTAATTGTATTGTAAATTAAATAAATACAGTGTACATCGTATAATATATTTTACGTTTTTGGCATGCGTCTCAAGGACTAGAAACAAATGAATATTTCAATCGATAGATATCACATTTAAGTTAGAATTAGTCTTTATGAATATAATTTACTAGGTGTTGATAGTAATTGACTATATTTGTAATTGGCAAGTAGACCATCTGAAGTATTAAATTACACTATGTGCATGTATGTGCATAGTTGTACATTTGTGTAGCCAGACTGTAAATTAAAAGGCATGGGTTTATACCATATATTTATTATATGAAATAAGCGCATAAACCAAGATAATGTTATAATAGGTATTATTCAAAATTGATAGTTGAATCTTTTTTGTAAATATACATTTTAAATATTGTTCTATATAAATTTGATCAAATTTTCATGACATTTGTGTGACCACGGGAAAATTTAATGTATTGAAAAATATTTGATGTGTTGTTCATGTACATAAATGTTATATTTATTTATTGTATATTTTGCATTGAAAATTAACTCTTTTATTCACCGTTAAATATAACTTAGTCCAGTATAACTGTGTCATGTGTTTAGCTCACAAAGTTTAATTTTATCCGAAAGTGTATTTAAAAGCGTGAATTTCATATTTTCTGAAAAACAAAATTATTTCAATAGGTTGTCAACTCACTATTATACGAACTTAGGCATTATTTACCAAACTTAAATAATCTTTCACATCGGAAATAATACCAGGACTGTTTATAGATACTATCTATTTTAAGGCTTTATTTTAAACATACATTATGCAAGTGCTAAATCTGTCTATTGTAGGTCTTTCTTTAGGCCTGAAATGTTATCTAAATTATTAATTAAACATTAATTAACTGATCCAAGCCATATTCAACTCTCTATGGCATAGGATTAACCCGATTTGAAATAGATTAGAACGGGCTTCAACCATATCTTGATTAATTTTACTAGCGGCTGCCAGGACGGATACGCAAACATTCTCGAGAGATGGATAGAGAACAAGCTTAAAAGAAAGTGATTTTTCCTACAACCAAGGGTCATAATTCAATTATCGAAAGGAACCAAGATCTTTGGGTTATAAACATGCATTTCAAATTTCATCAATATCGGATTAAAAGTATGACCTCTACAGGGTCTACAACCTTGATATACCATATTTTTTACACTATTCGCGTTGCTGCTAGCCTCGTTCTTTGTAGTTTTATGCAACCGGTCTCTGGTCAATAGCCGGTGTTCTTCGTCCGAAAATTAGAATTATGTTACTCAGTGGTTCGAAATAAGTTATTTTTGACCCTTTCTGGAGAATATTTAGGGGTGTTTTAATATTGCTTAATTTAGGAAGAGCCTTGTACGTTAGTCAAATGCTACCAGGGTAACTCCATGTCAAATAACGTGACTAATAACAAGATCTGAGGTCTCGTCAATCAAACTACTGATGCACTGGTTCGTGAGATATTATCATAATTTTACATCCCACTTCTACTCGTTGCCAATGGGAACCTTTGATGAAACTGTCCAGTTCATTTCCGATACATGCATAAAAGTATCCGTGTATTTGAAATGAACAGTACACTTTCGAAAAAGAGTACTGTTCATTTCTAATACACGGATAATTTTATACCGCTTTGAGCCCCCGACCAAAACTGTCCTGATATTCACCGATACACTTCGGAAAGTGAGGTAATAACTATTATACAGAACGGCCAATTTTGCCAGCTTCGTAAATTTCGCTTTTGGCAGATCCAAATCTATTCGATCGATTTCATTTCTTTATATATACACAGAACATATATTTCAGCTATTCGGATCATGTTTCTTTGTTAATATCTTTTGGCAAAATGATGTTTGTTAATGTTCTACGGGCATTTAGTTTGTGACATTTATTGGGCTATGTAATATTTATGATGTTTTATTTTATATTGAAACGAATAATACTTTCTTTCTTTAAACTAGCTCTTTTATTGATCGTTTTTTCGTTCCTGGAGTTTAGCGTCCACTTCCACCTAGGGTGATGTCGTAGACAAGCATAAATACTAAAATTGACACAATTGTTGTCGTGGTTTGTTTTGTTTGTTTTCATTTATAATACAACTACACTTGTAGCGTGTAGACCCGACAGTGGTCATTCCCACTATAAGCACTATGATTCGATTCGAATATATCGAGTCGGTTCGCTATTGGTAATTGCCAATGATAGCCGACCAAGAAATAAATTACAAAATGATAAACTAAAATACCAACAAAATAATGAGTCCCGAAATTGGTGTATATTATTTCGTTAATTAAAATCTCACTTTCTTGGGCGTAAATCGTTATTAAAACATAAATACAAAATATCTCAACAGTATTCCATTCTAATGCTTCGTCAAACCTCGATTGTGTACCTGTCATTTGGTAACGCTTACCTCAATTGGGGCTCGGGATTTGATACCCATAACAGATCCTCTGGGTATACACTAAGATTTGAACTTGATGCGTTATATTATGGAAAGATACACCAACGCAGCTCCCCGCATATAAAAATACACAAAATATTACCATACCTATTTGATTCCAAATACAAAATAATATATTAATAGATTTACACATTTCTATGCACTTGTTAGAATCCAAAATGATTGTATTTTGAAACAAAATAACTATATAATTTATGTACTTACAGGTGAATAAATAGTATATAAAGTTTTTATTGGTTGTATTTTTGGGAACAACAATCACCCCCTCCCCCTCGTTTTGCTTTTATATTCCCACCGAAAGTATATCGCCGAAGAATCAAACGGAGGGGGCATTTATACATACACACAGCTTAATGATTACTATAATGCTAACAGAAAAGCTTCACCAAAAAAAATCTATGATTACAGTATAGGGACGTGCCAATAATATTTTCGTAGCTAAAAAGAAAAACATCAGTATATCACAACTTTTTTCGCTACGTTATCGTAGCTAAAAAGAAGCACATCAGTATATCACAACGTTTTTAGCTACATGTACGTCGTGGAATGCTGGATATTGTGGGCGTGGGTATCAGAGGCGAAAGCCGTCTACATTAGTATCGAGTCGAGTCCCAGGTCCCCGCATAGCCCGAGCCCCATTCAAGTCGCCAGTTAATCAAATGAGTCTGCAATCCGCGGCGAATAAGGCAAGTAAGAACCGAGTCCGGAGCTTTTTCAAGTCACGAGTCCTCATGATTGACGAGTTGAGTCTCGGGTCGCAAAGAATATTTCAAATCAAGTCATTAGTCGGGTCCTTGATGGCTTGATCTATTTCTACTGCCAACTCAATTTTCGTCACGGTCACTGGGATGTATATAAGGTTATTAGGACAGGCGTTAAAATTAGGGTTAGATCCCTGTTTACAACTGGTGACCTTTGACCACAGATGAAATTGTCCTTATCAAAGAGATCTAACCGCCATCGATTTCGTTGGACTCGTGTTTCTACCTCTGCGAGATAACTACACGTCGGAAGTTCGGGGGACACTGAATATCAATAGTGTTCACCCTCTTCACCGTAACTACAATTAGATCGATAGCTCAGACCTTAGAGTTACCAAAGTTCACCTATAGCGTTATTTAGGGGTCTTTCCCGGTTCAATAAAAGTGGGCGTCTGTCAGCTTGTATCAGGGGCCTGACCCCAGTAGCCCCCATAAACTGACCCCTATAACATGCCTGGATCAAACATTAGGGGTACTGAGTGAAACCAATTTATACATGATGAATGAGGTGTTTTAATTATGGAAACATTAATGAAAGACAATACTGGGGGTAAAACCCGCCCGAGAGACATGCCCTAAAGGGGGTGAGTGTTGTGATAGTGGCTTTCTTGGTCTGATACGAATTGTTGGTTTGTAATGGAGATACTGGTTGTTGTGGGCTAGTTTCCTATAAATTAATTTGGAGCGATTTGTTATTTCTTCTCATAATGATATATAGAAAGGGAAGACTGTTGTCCTGTTCTGTCGCTGTGTTGCAGTGCTCTAGTATAAGGAGAGGGGAGGCGATTTGGAGTCAAGTGAGAATAAATATTTCGAAAGGTTTTGGCGCACACGTGTAACCTAATTTTGGGTGGATTTGATCGTGGCAGACGTGTCTTAGGTCTGATGAGCAGAAATTGGGTCTTTCGCTACCCCTATGTAGTTTGATTCTTTGTAGCACCATGGGTCTTTTTGTCTGACGCGGAGAGCGGGTGGTAACCGGTCCGGTCGCCACATCCTACGTATGACCCATGCATCTTGTTTTTGCTACATATCACTGTTAGCCTTGTGATCGTCTAGAATTTGTCTCTAGCTGTCTTTTCTTCTCCTTCACGTTGTGTTTACTTCTTACTGGTTTCTTAAGACGTTTGTCTTCTTCAGTTATAACAATGCAACAGTACGTTTTTACCTTTTATGTAGCATAAGTATACATACAAGCATATTACAATTACAGTCAATGCTACCTACACTCTTCTCAACCTAGACACCTCGCGGTGTCTAGGGCTCTTAGATGGTAACCCTCTGGAATCTAATCGAAGTCTGGAATCTAAATGTCGTCTGACGAATTCGCGCAAGTATCATAATTTTGTATCAACGGGTTTTGGACATTCAATTATCTAATTGGTCAAACATGATGTAAATAATTAGAGAGATTGGTTAATTGAGCCCAATGACGTCAAAACTCACCCTTATATGGTTATGGAAATTTACTCTAGAAATTGCGCATGAGATATCTGTTATCATGTTGTTGACAAGTAGAACCAGCTATGTTTTGTTTCCATAACCTTTTTTCATATACCAATATGTCAATCAAATGTTAGTTGATTTCGGTACACACCTGCATATATGTGAATATGTTAGAAACATAAAACTATATCTTATCTCCCCATTCCTTGTCTATAATCTTTAAAACCATGACTATATTGCTACATCTTCTTGAAGAGTGTTGACAATACTGACGCAGTCAGGTTTATCCATTATTACAGCTACTGTCTCTTTGTTCACAGTTACAATTGTGATTACCCTGTCTTTTTGAAGTTCTTTGGGGGCTGTCACCTGTGAGGAGAGTAACATTGATATCAGCTTTGTTAATATATTCATTCTGAGATGTTTTAGAAGGAGCTTGGATTGGGTTTTAGTTGGTTGATATTATTGGTATGGTTACATTTCACAAGGATGTATAGTTTGGCATTGGCTTCAATCTGTTTTGAAGGACGTTATATATACCAGGAGTTATGTGCGGGTGAGCTGGATACGTTGCACTTCAAATGTTTTGAAGTGTTTTTCATACCCTAATACCTACGAGAAATAGATATCTTAGTAACCTGTGATTTTTACAGTTGTGCCATGTGGTTCAATAGTCAACGCCCTCGTCTGAATCAGAATTGGATTTGTGTGTCAAGGTTTTTGACTAGATTAGTTAAAGTCATCAAGAAACGCGTTCGTTCTCGCGATAAAGAGTTACAGTGAACGTAGTGAGTCAATTATTATTGTTGGGAACGGTCCGATTTTGTTGAACATTTTTCAACATGTTTCGCGTGGTTAGTAAATGGGCGATTATGGACGCCTGACAAACCCCACAACTGACAATATCTGACAGTTGGCACCAGTACCCACCCTGGGTTCCATTTCTTCCGTAATTTTTTCATTTGCATTTCTGTATTTGCTTTTTCATATAATATTTAGTCAACTAAACCCCCTTTCACAGTCTGCAGTTGCCAAGATCTACCATTTTCAAATGCACTTATGTTTTTATACGCCCACATTTTCATGTGGACGTATAATGTCGTCGCCCCTATTGGCCGTCCGTCCATCCGTCCTTCCGTCCGTCCACAATTGTTTGTGAACAGTCTACAGGTCACAATTTTTATCCGATTTCAATGAAACTTAAAATATAGGTTTATCACCCTAAGATCTCTGTATCGGACTGTAACTTCATGGGTTATGGCCCCTGATTGTACGAAAAATCACGTTTTTTAGCTTGTGAATAGTGTAGAGGTCACACTTTTGAACAGATTTGGATGAAACTCGAAATGCATGTTTATAACCCAAAGATCTTGGTTCCTTTCGATATTTGCACCCATCGGATCGCAACTTCCTGAATTATGGCCCCTGATTATCAAAAAAATCGCCCTTTTTAGGCTGTGGTCCTTCTGGAGGTCAACATTGTTATCCGATTTAAAAAAAAAACCGTTTGATTATATCACCATTCCATGGTTATGAAGGTTGAGTTTGAATTTTGTGAAAATCGGACCAAAATTGACGGACAAAATGGCCACCGTTCGTACGCGAATAGTGTGAAAATATGTTATATAGAGGTCACAATTTTGAACCGATTTTGATGACACTTGACATGTATGTTTATAACCCAAAGATCTTGGTTCCTTTCGATATTTGCGCCCATAGGATCATAACTTCCTGAATTATGTTCCCGGATTGTCCGAAAAATCGCTTTTGTTAGCTTTTGGTCCCTCTGGAGGTCAAAATTATTATCCGATTTAAAAAAAACGTTTGACTATATCACCGTTACATGGTAATGAAGAGAGAGTTTGAATTACGTGAAAATCGGACTAGAATTGCCCGACAAAATGGCCGCCGTTTGTACACGAATAGTGTGAAAATATGTTATATAAAGGTTGTGGACCTTATAGAGGTCACAATTTTGAACCGATTTTGATGATACTTGAATGTTTATAACCCAAAGATCTTGGTCCCTTTCGATATTTGCGCCCATTGGATCATAACTTCCTGAATTATGTTCCCGGATTGTCCGAAAAATCGCTTTTGTTAGCTTTTGGTACCTCTGGAGGTCAAAATTATTATCCGATTTAAAAAAACGTTTGACTATATCACCGTTACATGGTAATGAAGAGAGAGTTTGAATTACGTGAAAATCGGACTAGAATTGCCGGACAAAATGGCCGCCGTTTGTACACGAATAGTGTGAAAATATGTTATATAAAGGTTGTGGACCTTATAGAGGTCACAATTTTGAACCGATTTTGATGACACTTGACATGTATGTTTATAACCCAAAGATCTTGGTTCCTTTCGATATTTGCGCCCATTGGATCATAACTTCCTGAATTATGTTCCCGGATTGTCCGAAAAATCGCTTTTGTTAGCTTTTGGTACCTCTGGAGGTCAAAATTATTATCCGATTTAAAAAAACGTTTGACTATATCACCGTTACATGGTAATGAAGAGAGAGTTTGAATTACGTGAAAATCGGACTAGAATTGCGGGACAAAATGGCCGCCGTTTGTACACGAAAAGTGTGAAAATATGTTTTATCAAGGTTGTGGACCCTATAGAGGTCACAATTTTGAATCGATTTTGATGAAACTTGACATGTATGTTTATAACCCAAAGATCTTGGTTCCTTTCGATATTTGCGCCCATCGGGTCATTACTTCCTGAATTATGTCCCCTGATTGTACGAAAATCACCCCTTTTAGCTTGTGGTCTCTCTGGAGGTCACAATTATTATCTGATTTAAAAAAAAACGTTTGATTATAAACCCTTTTTAGCTTGTGGTCCCTCTGGAAGTCACAATTATTATCTGATTTAAAAAAAACGTTTGATTATAAAAACCAAACAAATTCTAATGATTTTCTGATAATTCTTTAATATGCGACAACCCTTTTTTTTCCTGCTGTGTGGGCGTATGTTTCGTTGCCTGGCAACCTATTTTTCGATTTTTTCTCTGCCGCGGACTTCTGAAGTGGAATTTTGTATCGCTTCAACATTTAAGGATGTAATATTATCAGATGGGCGAGAGCTGATCATGTCAGTATCATTTGTACACTTGGTACTTTTGATGCACGTGACGATGGTAAATGCGCTGATCTAGCTTAGCTTTTGAGATGAGGCAGGAGTAGTTGTGGGCTTATTTACAAAAAGTATTTCCCAGCCTGATAATCCGTAACATATTGGTTAAGACAAACAATGAAGTTCGAGATGGAGTTTATCATGTCATTATACAAGTTCTAGGAAATATATCAACTGTTTGCTTAGGTAGGCTACCCACTAGAAAAAGGTATACGCTGACAAATGTTCCTTGCTTACCTGGGGTTGTGTGTGTGTCTATGAATGTCTGCTTCTAAAGCGTCATAACATCACGGCGTCGTGAAACAGCGTCTTTCAAAAATGGGGCTTTTAAAATCAGCCTAAATGGCAGAGTATTGCTTAGCACTACGGTGCGTCTGTCAGGGGGTAAGCCCCATTTAAAATGTCTGTCTACTACTGTAACTTAGTCATAGTATACTTAGGTAATATAAAATTCAATTTGGCGTGGTATCTCAAACATTGAGTCTGGCACCAACATAAAATATTCCCCACTGTTTAAAATGTATGTCGTTCATAGTAGATGATTTACTATCAAATTGGCCCCCAATCTGACAAATTTTTAGTCGGTATCTCCAATATTGGTATCTCAAACATTGAGTCTGGCACCAACATAAATATTCCTCACTGGAGGGCTTATGTCAGGGCGCAAGCACTGTTTAAAATGTATGTCGTTCATAGTAGATGATTTACTATCAAATGGCCCCCAATCTGACAAATTTTTAGTTGGTATCTCCAATATTGGATCTAGACCCATGGAGACCCACTTAGGGCATGTCTGTCAGGTGGGTGTTACTAATATTGTCTCTCATACAGGCGCGGATCCAGGATTTTTTGCAGGGGGGGGGGGGGGGGTCTAAGTTTGATAATTGCTTAACTAATTGCACTCAACCGATTAACGGGGAAAAATTTGGTAAATTAGATTCCATTTGGTGCATTCTGACGTATTTCCGAAAGGTAAATTCCAAAATTACACGTCTAAAAATCGCCAATAAAATCGCCTAAAAAATTTTCAAGTCTGAGCAGGGGGGGGGGGGGGGGTCCGGACCCCCTGGACCCCCCTTCTGGATCCGCGCCTGCATTACTGTTTCCATAATTATAACACCTCATTCATCATGTATAAATTGGTTTCACTCAGTACCTCTGATGTTGGATCCAGACATGCTTTTCGGGGTCAGTTTACGGGGACTGCTGTGGTCAGGCCCATGATACAAGCTAACAGACGCTCACTTTCGTTATTCAAGGATCATACCTGCTACTTGCTATAATGGTAAACATTGGTATCTCCTTCGTAGGAGTTCGAGGGCCTGGGCTGCCACACTAAATGCTTCACGCCGGTCCACTGTTATATATATGTTGCTATCAACAAAAAATAATAAAACATATCATGCTCTACTGTTTATTTAGCCCGTATTGTTTAACGTATAAAGATCTTAAAGAGAGAATAACAATTATAATACATATAGTCAGAAATAACATTAGATGTTCAAATACCTGAATACTCATTTTTAATATGTATAGATTCTTCTACAGTACACGGATGTAAACCGTTTTGGTTTTTAGGCAAGTTTATTTCTTAATCATAGTGAACCATTTTTCGAGCATTCAAACTGCCCGTAAGAATGTTATATAGATACACCATAGACTAGTTTATTTTGCTTATATGTGAAAAGGTGTTCGTTTACTGATGGGATATGATTCTTCTGTTTTGTGGTTTTATTTTTCAATAGGAAAGTTACTTTGAAACGAGTGCTATCATTGTTAACAGCCATATCGCTAATTTATAAGATCACACTACACATATATTGTATGTATAGTAGCTCATGTATTGGTCTGCATGTCTGTACAATATAATATTAATAATATTTATATAATAAAAATGATGATAATGGGAATATAATAATAGTAATAATAATAAACTATATACATATGGATAGGTTAACAATCGTTTTTTGAACGCTAAATTAACAAAAGAAAATACTTGAATAAATATTCTTCTTTGTATTCACAGTTTGATTTAATCAATAAACTCGTAATTAACAGTGATAAAAATTCTTAATTCAATAAACTCCTAATTAACAGTGACAATAATTCTTAATTCATATTCTCAATTCATTACTCTTACTCTAAGTAATTAGACATTTAAGTAAGCAATGCATTTGCAGAATCTTTTCTTGAGATCATCTGTCTGCCTCTACATGGTAAAAATTACAATGAATAGGACCTAACCAACATTTTAAGGGGTTTTCTTTTTAATGTTATCACTGTGTTAGACCCATAGGTTGGCCTTGTATTTATAAAGCAAGTTTTAATTTCTGCTTTTACCAAGAGGCTCACTATAATTGTACACAAGAAATAATTAATGCATTTTAAATTCATAATTAATTATTCAATTAACAAGGAATACATATTCAATCATTACATTTTAACAAAATAATACTAGAAATATCATTAATTAATTTTTTTTCTTAAATATATTGTATTTTATTCACAATTAATACTAAAACTCTCTCAATGTAATACTTATGGTGATAAAGATTTTAAACCATTGAATTCTATTTGTGAACATAGAGTATAATTCTTCTATAATCAAATAATCACATATTTATTCATATCATGTGATGCTAATTCTATATTATTAATGCATAAAATAGAAATATAAAAACTTAAAAAAGAAATGAATGCTGGCCATTTTGGATGCAATTTTTAGCCTACACATAAATGTGCATTATATGATACCAAAATTTTAACTGTCCCATCCTTATAAAAGATTTGCTAGTAAATACTGGGCAAATCCTTAACATCAGAGAAATGTCATTTATAGAAAAAATCAATTCTGCTGTGAGGCATATCTCTTTGTTTTCAATTCAAATTTTTTGAACAGACCATAAAGCATACAAATTATTATGCATGTTTCCCCTTTTTCCCCCACAAAAGAAATTTAATGCAGTGCAATATTAGTATATTTTTGAAAAAGAAAAAAACTGTTAATAAATACCAATGCAACATAACAAATATTAAAAAAAAATTTTATGATAAAAATATGAGGATAAAAAGTAAATTTTAACAGATAATTATTTTGCTTAAGACTTTTTTTTAAGAAACTTGTATGTAGTAAAATCATGATTGGTGAATAATTTAAAAAGATAATATTTTTTCCTACAACTTTTACACAACTCACATGTGGATAAATATGGGCTAAGATAAAAAAAAAAAAGAAAGAAGAAAGGTGATTGTCTATATGCAAGTACTAAACAGAAAAAGTAAAAATTGAGCAAAATAAGTAAAAAATATTAAACAAACAATTAATAGTTCAGATTTACAGATATTAAATTTGGTAATATGAGAAATATGTCCCATTTCCGAGTATATCACTTGCGGATAATACAACAAATGAGGTTTAATTTCTAATACTTGTTAATAGAATAGATTTAAAACATCTGGAGTACCATACAGTAAAGCATGTTTCATTTTAATATAAATTCCTGTAGCAATGAAGCATCATCTCTGGTTTAATATAATGCAATATATGCCAGTATTCTCTTTTTGTTAAGATTTTTAGATCATTATCTTCAATTATCTAATTCAGAAGAGATAAAGGATACTGAAGCATAATATTTCCAAAAAACGAAAATCTAAAACAAAGGACATAAATGCCAAATTACGACAGGTCTTTATCATTTTGTCTTCTCTCCGCCTGAAACGCACAGACAAATGTACAAACGAAGAGAGAAGGCATTCTTAAATAACACAATTAAATATATCACAATTTTAATTACAAATTTGCAATAAGGTGACATCACTAATTAGTTAATTAATACCGGTATCTTTATTTAGTAGGAGGTAATGGGAAAAAACCCTGCAGATGGATTTTTATTTCATATTTGTAATTGTCACTACAGTTTTTCACTGGTCCTTAAAAACTAGAAGGGAAGAATTCTTCAATTTAAATCCTGATTTAAAAGGTGTTATTACATTTTACTATAAGATATCAGTAAAAAGAGTCTTTGAAATAGAAGACTTTTATCAAATTCATAAGTCATGTGACATATTAACCCTTTAGCACTTAATGTATGTAAAAATTGAATACCAAGGTTCACTGAAGGAAATTGGAGATAAGTGATATATCATCATACCAGTATGGGACCTATATCCCTGGACAAAATAAAAATGCTGTTCCTTATTAGACTGTATGAAACTGTTAGTGATACGTAAATATCTTTGGGTATTATCGGACCATTTTTTCATTGGGGTAAGCTCTACAGCAGTGTACATGTCAGATAAGTGATATATCATCATACCAGTATGGGACCTATATCCGTGGACAAAATAAAAATGCTGTTCCTTATTAGACTGTATGAAACTGTTAGTGATACGTAAATATCTTTGGGTATTATCGGACCATTTTTTCATTGGGGTAAGCTCTACAGCAGTGTACATGTCAGGCTTAAAGAGTTAATGCATGCCTCAAAGCTAATGCTAAAGATAGCCATCTTCATAACATCTGCTTAAAGGGAGGTAACTCAAATGAAATGATCTTTAAACACCCAAATTAGGTTTCTTTAAATCAAGCTCATCGGAAACAGGTAGGGCTTTAGCGCCCCCCCCCCCCATATGTTTTCTTCACTTTAAAATTTTGACTTCCTACACTGGCAGTACCTGTCAGTACAACAGCCAACCAATATAAAGTTTATTTCATTGGGCCTGTTAATAGTCTAGCTACTAGCAAGAAGGTAAGCGGTCAACTTTAGTCTTCTACTTGATGTCACATATAATTGAGCTGTTGCCATGGTAACCTTTATACCAGATTTATAAAAATATTTCTTAGTGAAATTGCTATTAATTTCTATCAATTCTGCTGATATGCAGCTTTTTTTCAGCGATTTGTGTCCATAATATATAGTGCATAGACATAGTCAATTTGGCTTGAAATTTACGAGATAGAGCACTTACATATACATACATGCATGTACTGTACCTCTTCAGATTCAGTGTCCTCACAAGTAAGATTAAACATTATTACTAGAGTTTGAAAAAGAAGCATTCATAATATATAACAAGGGAGCAAGAATTTAACTTAATGACAACACATAGAAAAAAAAAACAAGATGTCTGTCTGTCCACATTTTAAGCAGACAAAGAATGACAAATTAAAAAGGTAAATCGGTAAATCTGGAAAATAAAATTCCACAAAATTATTCTGGGATTAATTATAAACAGCTGCATGTGGAGATTTGCAAATGAACCATTCTATTATTATATTTACACTCATCACATGTTATAGGTCACATGGTTTGTCACGTGGTGTGTCACATGGTATAGTATTCACATGTCTCGCCATAGTTCAACACAAGATATCACTTGCATTCATAACACATTCGCCCATTAATTCAATAATTTAACAATTTCTTTATTTCTTCATAAATTTGGGTTTTAAAGGAACAACCGGTGGCGACGACGGCGACGATGTTGAAGTTACCTCACAATTTGTAACCTTCTTAATTTGCATACTGGCTACGGACTCAGTCTTAATGCTATTTGGCACAGTTTGGCAGTTACCTGCCTCTGGTTTATCACAAACCGGGGTGGCGGTTGAAGACGATGATTCCCGTCTGCTGTCATCACCATCAGAGGGAGTCCCTTTGTCTGTCGATATTGCGGCTCTCTGTTCACCATCTTGAAAAAGAAAATCATTTGTTTTTCAAAAATACTGATTATGGCCATAAGATACGTACTGTGATACCAAACTATAGTCTAAAGTTTCTTAAAATGAAATAGAAATCATTTTATCATTGCAGTTTATCTGGCAAGTCAAGTTTCATACTGAAATATGCAGAGTCAAAAATATAAATCTGCCATTTAAAACCATCATAAATGTCCCATAATACACTGACTAGTTTCATTAAATAAATTTCAACAGTTCAAAAGAAACAGGAAACAAATGAGGATTTTTTATGTCGATGACATCAGTAAGTTGTAATGTGGCCATTCAGATAATACAAGGCAAGAGTTATGGCCTGTGCTTACTTTTAAAAACTCTTAAGCATCTGAAGTTTATATACACTGTTTATGTTCTTGAGATGAAGAATTTCATTTCTAGCATTATTTGCCTAGACCACTTTCATAAAATATGAAGATGCTAAAGTTATCCTTCGATTGCCAGTAAATTTATACAAAGTGTTATGTTTAAGAATTGAATCTGATGACTATTTATTTAACAATTAATAATTGGCCTTTATTGCCTCCAGGCCTGTAGCTAGTGGGGGGGGGGTAATGGTGGCAGTTGCCACTCTGGAAAATTTCAGTGCCCCCCCATTGGAGAAAAATTGACCCCGTCAATGGGCGCCAAAGAACACAAAACGAGTTCAACTACCAACGTTTCCGTATTAGCGCCACATATGGTGAGGCGCCTCATAATGACCAACACGCTTAACACTAAAACTAATATGGCGCCCAGAATGGCTTGATTTATGGGGTGCTTTATCCCACAGAGGCGCCCATAATGACATGATTGGTGGGGTGCATTATAATGAACTTGGCACCCAAAAGGCGTGATAATTTTCTAAATTCAAAGAGCATGATTTGTGGGCTGCCTCATTTTGCAGATGTGCCCATAATGCAGAGATCATGGGCGCTCATGATATGATGCTAGTTAGATTGGTTAGGTGCCCATGATTGAATTGGGCGCCCAAAACGGGGTGATAATCTTCAAAATTCAAACGGCATGATTTATGGGGTGCCTCATCCCAGACGGGCGCCCAGAATGTCGAGATCATCGGCGCCCATAATGTAATGCTAGAGAGATTTGTCAGACGCCCACGAATAAATTAGGCAACCAAAACAGCGTGATAATTTTCAAAATTCAAATGGCATTATTTGTGGGGTGCCTGTTAGAATAACTAAACAACCCGCATATGCGGCGTTTGTTTGGGATTCAAGTATACCTGAAGCAATGGCCCAAGAAATCCATCTGGGTCTAAAACTGTGTACCCGTTTTAAGCACAATGACCTTGTAGCGCAATTAACTATTGGTTGTTAATCTGGCTATTGACCAGTCATTATTTGGAACAGAAATTTGCTTCCAATACAGCAGTGTTAAGTGGGATTAGCTCTAATCAAACAAAACATTGTGAGAAGTATGGTAGCCACCCAAGGTAGTTTTCCTCAAATGCATACGGCCAATTACGGGTCTGGTAATAAACTTGCTGTATCTTTCTTATATGATACTATATCGAGAATATACTATATCGAAGTGTTTGTAAGTATCGATTTCTGGCATCGTTCGGCAAAACATACAGTTCTTACACGTACATAAAAATGGCTTTCGATTCCATTTTATGTAAAAGAAACTTACTGTACGACGGTATTTTCACCCCCCCCCCCCAAAAAAAACACACAATGGCCTGTGATTGGTTCCAGTCTACGAATAAGGCCACTGTCGCTTGGAATATACAGTAATAAACGTCATCTAGATTATATTCTTTGAATGACTACCACCATATTACAGACGTGTAATTACACAACCGTCGCATGGAATATACAACAGTCATAAATGCCTGTCGATAGATTCTTTGAATGACCGCTATACCTATTGTTTAATAAATCAACTAATCCAGACACATGTCTGGGTTTCATCCGAAACAACACCGTCCAGGTTAATATGACAAGGATAGTAAATGAAATGATTAGTCACTTATGTGGAAGCGGACATTAAACCACCAGCTTAAGTAATAAATGAAATGATCTGATTGTCTTCGATATTACAATTGGTGGAAGTGGACGTAAATCCCCAAGAACGAACGAAATGATCTGCACCTGTAATCTTCGATTTCTGTTATATGTACGCTATAGTATTATCATTGTGCATATAATATGGATAATCTAGCTGGAAATACACCTGTGGACCACCGATAATGTAAGACAATTTTTCACGAATATAATTATTTAAGACTATGTATTAATACAATTCTATGCTACCCTACTCGACACTATGCAAAACCCGGTAAGTTGGTCCTTTGGACTGTCGACTTGAAAATAATTCCAACCAATAATACTATAAATAGTATGCAATATGCAAATAAGGTTGTTTATGCGCGCCTAACATATACATTAGACTGGCTAGAATTGTTTTCAAAAAAATATATATAAATATTCCTTGCAGACCAGAATTTCTATAATATAACTTTTAAATATTTTTAAAATTCTGGGCACTTCTTGTCTTAACAGATGATGTCATGCTCCGTTCCTGGTCGATTCACTTGTTAATAGCATGTCATTTATCGAATTTCGGAATATATGTGTAGGATAGCTACTTTAACTAAATGTTCTCCTGGGTTTGACAAAGTTGCTTATATTTACCTGTTAAACTTTTCTCTTTCCACTTTTCTTTATTTTCAATCAAACATTTGACCCAAGGTCTCCGTAACTCAAACCGACCAGCTAGAGAAAAATAAAAACATAAATCCAATTTACTGGAATCATCTTAACATTCTGACAAAAACATATAATAAATTTATTTTTATGATTGCACATGAGTTAAAGGAGAAAGAAAATTTTTGCCATGGCAGCAATGAAATTAACAATCAACACAAACTGATAAAATGGCAAAGTTTCATGATCATTTTTTTTTTTTTTTTAGGTGGGGTGGGGGGTGGTAATCGTCATGTCATAATCCACATAACCCAAGTAAAGTATGGGTTTGTAGATTATACATTTCTATAATTTACATGTAGTTCACCTGTTCTAGATTATATGTTTATATAACTTACATAGTGAAGATAACGATGATCTAGAAGACGTTCTATTACTCTGAACTGATGTCTTCTTTTCTCGTTCAAATACTTCTTCACTTATAGACTGATCTACGCTGTTAGATGGCTGATTATGGGGGTTTAATACCTTCTCTAACATGTCTCCCAGAACTTGTAAACTTGGATCAACAATAAAATCAATAAAACCTGTAAGCAAAATTTGGAAAAAAATATTTCACAATCGTTCTACTCATTGCATTTGTTGAGTAGTAGACCAACTGAGTACTATTACAGCAATGTGACCTACCTATGTGATATTGAGCTCAGTCAAGACAATAACCTAATGAAAAAAACTAATCCAAATTTGCATATTCTAGCTCAATTAGAAACAGAGCTACTGTGTCCCAAAAAGTGTGACAGACATACAGGTTGAGATATTACCATGGTAAACATGACCTATCTATTTGACATTAAGCTAGTTACCAGGATGGTAATATGACCCACTTGTTGCCTACCAGGATAAGGATGGTAGTATGATAACTATTACCTATCTATTGGGATACTAGGAGGGTAATCATAATCTCATGAATGGGTTACTAGGTTGATGACATGATCTTTTTTGAGATCAGGATACTAGATTGATAATATGATCTTTATTGAGATAATATGATCTTTATTGAGATTGGGATACTAGTATCGGATGATGACATGATTTTATTTTAGATTGGGATACTAGGCTGATGATATGATCTTTTTTGAAATTGGGATACTGGGTTGATAATATGACCTACCTATTTGAGATTGAGCCACTAGGGTATTTTTTCTATCACATAAAGGTGAAAAGGGTAATCCTAGCTCCTGTTCTCTATCACCCTGAAAGATAAAATCGTAATTCATTCGTACAGAAATTGTATTTAGTTCTAATAGTCTAATGGTGGGATTGAAAAACAATTATTTTTGATCTGGAACAATTTTGTGGTATAAACAGGTTTTGGCTACATCTATTCGAAGTGCAGCATCTGATATAAAACAGGAAGTCTTTGGTCCCATAAGCGCCAATATCGAAAGAAACTGATATTTTGGGGTTATAACCATACAATTTAAGTTTTATAAAAATAAGATAAAAATTGTGACCTCTGGAGTTTCCACAAGCTAAAAATGTGATTGTTCGTACAATCACAGGCCATAATAAAGTTACAGTCAGATACACATCAATATCAAAAGAAAGCGCACTATTTCAATTTCAGGAAAATCGGCGGATAAAAATTATGACCTTTTAGCGTGTCCACAAACAAATTGTGGACGGACAGAAGCTACAACAATGTACGTCCAAATGAAAATGTGGGCGTATAATAAAACAATTTACTTACCTGAAGGAAGAATTCTTCTAACAAGAAATCTGTCCACTTTTTGTGGAGATCCCAGTCTTTAGCCGGATGGCTGATATCCGCACAGTGTAATACCAAAGACAAGGCTTTAGACTTCTCAATACTGAAATATAATAATAATGTGTATTATAATTAAAAATAAAAAAAAATACCTGTGCAGACAAAACTGGAATCTCCGAAATATACAATCAAATTGATCTGAATATATGAATAACTTTTCTTCTTGTGCCTATATGAGCAAACTTTTAAAGGCACAAGTTACTGTGAAATAAGATAATGTTGCAAAATGTGTTAAAAATTTTGGAATGCCACACTGAACAACTTCATCATGTTTTAAAATTTCTATTATGTATTCATTTACTCTGTAAGATTTGCAATCAAAAAATTCAGAATTTCCACAGGGTTCTTCCTTAAAGGAAAATGAACAATAATATCACCAAGTTCTAAAAAAATCAATGCAAGATTTTGTCATGTACCCTATCCTGTTCACCAGCTATAAAGTCACAGATTACCTAAAATTTAACTCGTCAAAACAACTAAATGAAAATATTGGAATGAAAACTTATCTGTAGAGTATTCATAAAAATTATGGATATATGCATAATAAAACATACATTTAGCAGTTCTACATATACAAATTTCACGGCCCTATCCGGGAATCTCCAATATAGTCGTCACTTACTTATATTTTAGTCTCTGAACTGAAAGATTTTAATTTAAGGAAAACACAATTACAAATAAATTCTATATTACGTGCAACTTATACATACTTTTCAGGCATACTAAGAAGATTTTTCATATTCTTTATTTGCTGAAAGTGGAAAGACATGTCTGTGGCTAGTACCATGTCTATAACTAACGTTCTGAACTCCCTGGAAATAGACAAATACATTTTCAATATAGTATTTCAATTTAATGCTAATTAACAGAATGGCTGATATCCTTTATAATTTTTATGGTTTCAATCATGCACACACTGGCACATGGAATTCAAAGAACTCAATGAACACTCAGATGATGAAGTGAGCGCCTCAACTCTATGTCACACGAACACATAATTTCTAACAAACAGACTTCTGGATTTCCCAAACCTTAACCAATGTCTGACAAAATAAATTTCACATGCAAAAGTACAAAAGTTGCAGAATGAAAAAAGAAAATTTACCTATATTCTTCTTTGCTGAGATTATGAGCGACATTTAAATCTTCATCCTTCATAAGACGGAAGGCAGCACTAATATGATGATTTTCTAACACAGCTCGGTCGTTATACAATAATGCTACATCGGATCTGAAATTGAAATGTGCAAATCATTATTGTGATGTTAGAACAGAAACTGGCTAATTTGCTATTGACTTAAAAGCAACCAAATGCACAACGGAATTCTGGAGTAGAATCATTCCTTAAGTTTAGAACAATCCTTCTAGTGCTAGGGTGTCCCACCCCAAATGAATATCTCCAAATATCTCGACAATTACACCACAATACTAATATATTTACCAAGTCTTAAATCTGTTTCACACATTTATAGTCACTAAATAAACGACCAAGTCGTACTTAATAAGCTATGACCATTTTACCATACATAAATAATACTGAAAAATGGTTTGGAGTTGCGTCCATAACATCCAGACACTTTCGCGTAAAAGATGGGTTACGTGCCCTTGTTTTGAAATTAGTGTCGCTTAACCAGTCCACCGACCATTATACGTCTAATTGACAGTTCAGGACAATCAAGACTACTTTTTTTTTACGAAACATGGAACAAGAAATTGAATTTAGAAACACATACATCAGATTTTTAAATCGGATAATAATTGTGACCTTCAGAGGGATGACAAGCTAAACAAGGCGATTTTTCGTACAATTTGGAGCCATAATTCAGGAAGTTACGATCTGATATGTGCAAATATCGAAAGGAACCAAGGTCTTTGGGTTATAAACATGCATTTCATGTTTCATCAAAATCAGTTTAACATTGTGACCTCTATAGGGTCCACTCCACAACCTTGATATACCATATATATATGTTTACGTTATTCACATAAAAGCGACCACCATTTTGTTCGTAAATTTTGGTCCGAAATTCAAATTCAACCTTCTTTAAGGTATAGCGGTGATATAATATAATCAGATGTTTTTTAAATCAGATAATAATTGTTACCTCCTAAAGAGAAAAAAGGCGATTTCTCGTACAATCAGGGGTCATAATTTAAGAGGTTACGATCCGCTATGCACAAATATTTACAGGAACCAAGATCTTTGGTTCAAAATTGGGACCTCTACAGTGCATTCTGAATGACAGATTCACCCTACCTGCAGAGAAGTGACTCTGACACAGTGAATAGCCATGATATCCATATGACGTTATCTAAGCGTCAAAGGTCATAAGTTCACATCAACAAACAAATGTCAACACTATCATTATGATCATTATCAACATTAGAAGAAACAATGTTACATTGTAAACAATAGCCTTTCGTACAGCCATAATGTCTTATCGCTTCTTCCAATGATTTTTCACAAAAATAACATCTACAAGATTTGACGTTGCGGCATATTGGCACTATTTCAAATATACACAATCAATTCTGTTAATGTTTTTAGCATGGGGATTGACTAATAGTTAATTTATCTCAGTTCTAAACAAAAATTTAAAACTTTAAAAGCAATTTTTAAAAAATGGCTGGGATTACTGGGCAAAATGGCCATTCACTGTATACGTGCGAAAAAAAAAAAAAAGCCACCTACCACTTAATTTTCGTACGTTAGTTACGTATGCTCTACAGTGTTCACAAGCTAAAAACACACTTTTTCGTACAATCAGGGGCTATAATTCATGAACTTACAGTCAATATAGAAAGGAACAGAGATCTTAAGGTGATAAACCAATATTTCAAGTTTCATTGAAATCAGATAAAAATTGTGACCTGTAGAGTGTTCACAAACAATTGTGGACGGACGGACAGGGGCGACGACAATATATGTCCACATGAAAATGTGGGCGTATAAAAATAACATAAAATGAAAGTAGGCCAAAGTCAAGTGATGTCAAAACGGCAACTAGCTCATTGATTGATGTTGCAAGCTACAAATAGACCTACAAAGATTATTGATCCCATGCCTGTTTAGAATTAGGGCCGCAAAATAGCCAATCTTGATTTTTTATTTCATTTAGAGATAAAATTACCCATAAATTTTCATATGTAGTGGAAGAGCCTGGCGGGCCAGATGACAAGATAAATCCTTAGTGCTTTAAATTGGAATACAAAATCAGTTGTGGGGATTATATATAAACTGCTTATTATATATTTGACCTACCCTGTATTTACATGGAAGTTATTAGTTGTACCAGTATGTTCATAATCATGTATTAACGCTGCTATTATTGTGGCAAACACTTCTAAATCTGTCAACCATTGCTAAGAATATCGTAATAAAAAAGTATTATCAATTCTTTCCAGTTGAGTAAATTGAAATTTACATTATAACAGGATTTTCCCTTCACAAAAGAACATTTTCAACAGATGGTTATTTGCACTCTTCTTCAAAGACAGTATCTTTTAAAAGTTTGTATCAGGCCTATAAAGCCCTATCCATATTGGTGAAACAAGTCTGAAACAGGTTTACAAAATTGGAAACTTTCTTCTCATGTTGGGATTTCAACCAGTATGCTAACTCTAAGCCATAATCACTAAAATACTGTGCCCTAATGTCCCCCCCCCACTCCCCTGTAAAGTAGGAAAGTCAGCTGCCTTCAAAACAAAAATACTTACAGCTAATTTACTCTGTGACAGTAAATGATGAACAGTTTGTGCTACATCTGCCCCATGTAATGCGTTATGATAAGGATTCTTATATTTACTATATCCTTGTTCTAAAGTCACTAAGAAACTATCCAAAACAGTTGAACTAATTTTAAACTTTGTTATAAGATCATATTTCTGAAGAAGTTCGTAGCCAACAAATTTCAAGGCATGTCCATCTGATGCATCATTTACAGTGAACACATTAAATGACCAGTCATCTAAACTCTGAAAAAACAAACCAAAAAATTATATACATGTAAGATTAGTACTGAGATTATATTTTCACTTAGCATGGCTGCTATGGAAGCTAACTAGCAGTTTCTTGACACGAATCATAATTACCATGAAGTAATAAAACTGCATATTATTCTCAACTGGACAAAACCACTGTGAATTTGGGTCAGAAATAAATTGCTTCATCTCATTGAATTTTAAATGTTGATTTGTTTTGTTGATTTTCATGGTTGGATGATAATTTGTCTTTTTTGAAAGTTTTACTTCTGGTAAAGCCAGTGTTGAAATATAACCAGTATTTTACACAGTAAGCCAAAAATCGAACTAAAGTTTGTAAACATGGATAGAACCTGCTCCATCACTATTCTAAATAATACAAGTTCAACTCAATTGAATACTATATTCAAGAGGTTTAACTCCTTAATGTCCATACCAACCAGATATAACAATGAATGACAACCATATTAGAATGAGTCATTTCCACCCAGTATGACAATTTCACAGCTAACAACATGATTTTTTGCATGTAGACAATATTTTATTTCAAATGGATGAGAAAGGACAGGGGAATAGATATAGCCTAATTCTCCCCTTTCCTCATGTGCCCATACAAAGGATAGCAATTTACATGAAAACTGAGAAGACATAGGTCTACAAACCGGACAATTTCTAGCACACTCAATTTGTTGAAAACTTATCACTGACTTTACCTTTAATAATATCAGTATATGAGGAGGAACATGCATCCCAAGAGAACTGGACATTCGTCTATAAATTCTATAAAATAAAACAGTTTAGTATTAAATATCTTGCAAGAATAACAGGATTGTGTATCTGTTTACTTAAATTTGCAAAGAAATCATTATTTGATCAATTTACAAAATAAAACAAGAAGCAGAAATGATGTAAGGGTCTCAAAATGAATATTTACAATCTTGTCTGAGGAGATAGATTTTGCAGTTAGTTACTAGCTCCAGCATTTTTAGAAGAAAGTAAACATAGATAATCATGAAAAATCAGGTAGCAACCTTTCAAAAATTTCATATACATGATCTTTTCTGCTGTTACAGGTAAAAATATAATTATTGCTAACCTGTCCACCATAATACCCGCTCTAATTGCATGTGCCACACTACGAAACCTTGGCTTTTCTTCTCCTTTCCGTTTTAAATTACTCATCGATCTCGTGAAGGTCAATGCTAACCAATCCCTAACTTCACTCGGAACAGCATCTGGCTCAACTTCACTGAGTTCATCATCTTCATCACATAACCGTCTAATAAATAGATAAGTATTTATTTTAGATATATACATGTATCTCATTAAAATGATTGGATAAAAACAACCTTAACAGAAAGTATGAAGCGAAAGTGTTTTTTTCCAACAGTTTTCTTCTGTAGAACAAATAATTTTAGGAATTTTGTTCATTCATTAATTTTGACATTTCCTAATTCCATAACAGTTCTGCTACAACACTTACTTGTGGTACTTCCGGAAAAAGCTTTAAAAATTTAATTTTTTCCCTTAAAATAAACTTTCATCTTTTCTTATGATTAACTGAATATTATATTATAGGTAGTCGGAAACATAAAGTAATATATTGTATGCAAAAAGGACTATAAGATGATCTTTCATCAAAATGACATGCTACATAAGACTGCTTGTCTGAAAGTCACTAAATTTATGAATATTTTAATATGAATAATCAATCGTGCATTCATTTCAAAATTTCATTCAAAATAGCTTTAATTTAATTTTTACCTATCACTTCACAAAAGATAGGCTGGCACTGCCAGGCAGGATACGCCCACATTTTTGAGAGATGGATAGAGAACAAGCAATACCGAAAGTGATTTTTCCTCATTAAGTCCTGTATTTCATACTGTATTGGGAGCAGCCATTTTGTTGGTCAGTTCCAGTCTGATATTAATGAAATTCGAAGCCGACAATGATTATGGTGTGACGGTATACAACCTAGAAATGTTACTTTTCGTCAAAATCAGATAAGAATTGTGACCTGTAGAGAGTCCACAACCATGATATACCATATTTTTACACTATTCGCGTACAAACGGCGACCATTTCGTCCGGCAATTTTGGTACGATTTTCACGAAAAATCGAACTCAACCTTCCTTATGGTGCAACAGTAATATAATCAGAGTTTTTTTTTTTAAATCAGATAATAATTGTTCGAGAGATAGACAGAGAACAAGCAATACCGAAAGTGATTTTTCCTACAATCAAAGGCCATAATTCATTAAGTTACAATTTGATATGCGCAAATATCGAAAAGAATAAAGATCTTTAGGTTATAAACAAGCATTTAAGGTTTCATCAAAATCAAATTATAATTGTGACCTCTACATGGTCCACAACTTTGATATACCATACTTTTACACTGTTCGCGTACAAACGGCGGACATTTTTTCTGGCAATTATGGTCTGATTTTCTCGAAATTCGAACTCAACCTTCAGTAGGGTGTAACGGTGATAAAGTCAAACGTTTTTTTAAATCGGATAATAATTGTGACCTCCAGAGGGACCATAGGCGATTTTTCGGACAATCAGGGGCCATAATTCAGGAAGTTACGATCGGATATGTGCAATTAACAAAAGGAACCAAGATCTTTGGGTTATAACCATGCATTTCAAGTTTCATCAAAATCGAATTAAAATTGTAACCTCTACAGGGTCCACAACCATGATATACAATTTTTTAACAGTATTCGCGTACAAACAGCGGCCATTTTGTCTGTCAATTTTGGTCCGATTTTCCTGAAATTCGAACTCAACCTTCCTTACGGTGTTACGGTAATACTATCAACCGTTTTATTAAATCGGATAATAATTGTGACCACCAGAGGGACCACAAGCTAAAATATGGCGATTTTGCGTATAATCAGGGGACATAATTCAGGAAGTTACGTTCCGATATGCGCAAATATCGAAAGGAACCAAGATCTTTGGGTTATTACCATGAATTTCAAGTTTCATCAAAATCAAATTAAAAATGTGACTTCTACAGGGTCCACAACCTTGATATACCATTTTTTAACAGTATTCACGTACAAACGGCGGCCATTTTGTATGGCAATTTTCGTCCGATTTTCCCGAAATTCGAACTCAACCTTCCTTAGGGTGTAACGGTGATATAATCAAACGGATTTTTAAATCGGATAATAATTGTGACCTCCAGAGGGACCACAAGCTAAAAAGGGTGATTTTTCGGACAATCAGGGGCCATAATTCAGGAAATTACGTTCCGATAGGCGCAAATATAGAAAGGAACCAAGATCTTTGGGTTATAAACATGCATGTCACGTTTCATCAAAATCGGTTCAAAATTGTAACCTCTATAAGGTCCACAACCAAAAACGTGATTTTTCGTACAATCAGGGGCCATAATCCATGAAGTTTTCATCAGATACATTCCAATATCGAAAGCAGCCGAGATCTTTTGGGGATAAACCTATATTTCAAGTTTCGTCAAAATCGGATAAGAATTGTGACCTGTAGCGAGTCCACAAACAAATTGTGGACGGACGGACAGGAGCGACGACAATATACGTCCACATAAAAATGTGGGCGTATAAAAAATACAGCTATGTTAATCGAGAACAAAAGACTTTATCCACTATCGATTTTTATAAATTTTATACAGATAAAATTTATGATCATATGTCTGTTACTGCAGGTGGGCTACATGCTACTCGCTTTCGGTGAACTATACTTCAGAATTTGACATTAAAAAACATCAGGTTGCCAAAACACAAATTTTCTTGCAGAACATAAATGAACAAAAAAAATTCCGAAAATTATTCTTCACACACTAACTAATAACAATCCATTAACTCATCCATGCCAAGATTTCTTGAAACAAAACATTACTCTTTAACAAAAAAATAAATGTATGCAATGTAATCATTATCAAATATCCTTAAGCAGACATTTCTCATGGAAATTTAAGTAATTCTTTTTGATATTAGGGACAAATTGACTAAATAGGATTGAACATATTTGAGGTTATTGTGTAAAAAAAACAAAACCAAAAAACATGCTTGATCTATGGTAAATGTCTTCTTCTAATAAGGATCATATCTAAATGGATTGCCAATGCTGCTATAATAACACTGTGTTTTTTATCTGATATGAATCACATCTAAATGAATTTACAATGCTGCTAAAATAACGCTTGTGTTTTTAATCTAATTTTCAAATTTAGATGAAATCTAATAAAATATATTCAGATTTGGATATAAACTGCAATCATTTTTAATCCATAATTTTAATTTTACCATGCAATATATACCTTAAATTTTACATTTTCTATTGAACAGAATTTGTGAATTAAATAACTATCAATGAACATTTAATAAAATAGAAATAGTTTGATAAATAGGTGAATTCCACCTCACTATAAACAGTTATTTCTAAATATGACAGACACTTATTTCACAAATACCATTTAAATTCACACGCAAGATAAAAATATTTTTCACTATACAACATTTGAATAATCTATCATGACCCTTGCATATTCAAATTCTTATTTATCAAAGAAAAAAAAAGTTATATGAAATAATGAGACCTTTCTTTTGTGCCGTCCTTTTTGCATTTCACTTTTCTAAGAATAAATAAAAATTTAATGAATAAGACAATGAAATTCTTTAGAAACTGTTCAAATTTAAACTTAAATATTGAAACTATCTATATTAAATGAAGTATTGTTTTTATTCAAATTATATTTTTATACATTTTAAGGTTAACTAAAATGTCTCATGATTTTCAATCTTTTATAGAATTTTAATTAATCAATTTAATTTTAATAAATTATAATTAAATAAAAAATCAATAAAAATTAACAAAACAGATATTTAATAAATGTAGTATTAGTATGTTGTTTGTTAGTCACAGGTGCTACAAAAATTCAAAAAAAGTTTTCTATTTCACTGAATTAAGTTATACTTATAGTAAAATAGTAGGTATATCATTTGTATTACAAATTGCTTTAAAAATTTCCAAAACATAAACTTATGGATTTTTTTCTTAGAAAACACAAAAAATTAGAAATATTAGTAACTCAGAAAACTCAATGATTAGAAATGTTATAAACATATGAAAAAATAAGAACAGTTAACATCTAACCATAGGGACAAAAATAATACCTATGATCTATATCTATTTGTCAAAATGTTTCAAATTAACAATTTGATGATATAAATAAATAACTTGTAGTACTGCCTTTAAAAAAAGTTTCTAAAAAAGTTGTCTATTTCCATCAAAATAAAATTTAAAAAAAATTTTTTCAACTTGAATGAATTCACTTATATATAGCAATTATACCTCTTGCAAACATTAAGTTAGTGTCATAATATTTAAATAGGATACTCGTTGGAATATTAGTATGGAGGTGTATGATTGTAGCTATTTTAAAGCAGGTGCTAAAATAGGGAGATATCTGATATATTTGATTGGTTCAAAGATTAAATAATTTGGAAAGAAAATAAACCTCTGATTAAATCTGGTATCATTGATTTTTTCTGCAGCAAATATCAATTACCAATGCCAGTGTACATTAATTTCATGTCAAATTTATATCCAACTCAGGCTATTTACAAAATTAGTTACTTGGAATCAATTGGATTTTCTTTTAAAATCTAAAATCCAATTTTAGTAAGAAAAAAAAAAAAAAAAATTTTTACAGTGAACGTAACATAGCGAAAGCAGCGAAATAATATAATATCACTCACAAATGTTAGACATTAAAATTAATTAATTTCTCTAATCAAATAAAATCATAAATATAACAGCTATTTCCAAACTGAAAATGTTTACTGCCTAAATATGTATCATTGCATGCTTTAGTAATTTAAAAATTAGTGTTTCTATTATTAAAATATTATCATTTTAAACATTAATTCATTTCAGGGAATTGTATAATGTATCCTAATTGTTCATATACATGTATACAACTAATTTGAACTAATGATATCTTTAATTAAGATATTTTTTATTTCATTTTTTAAAACCATTAACTAATTGTTTAGTATAGTGAGTAATAAGTTATTACTTAGTCATGCTTTAAACAAGGTGCCCTTGAAAATAAATTCTGCCAACTGTGCACTATATCCTTTTATTGATAAAGGCATAAGTCTTTCAAACTGATCAATTTAAAAGTAAGAATTTTCATCCCCAAAAAAGAACAATTAATTAATTGTAAGATATTTTATCTTTAAGATCTATCTTTTTTAAACTAATAATGAAATTGACCAGAATGAAGAATGAAGCCTTATCTCTAATCTGCAAACTCTTACTGAAGCCTTTCTGAAATACTTTATTATCAATGTGAATGAATTATTCATTAGTTGTATAAAAGAATTGCCCATATCAAGTAATATGACTAATTATCCTGCTAAATTAAAGTTACATTATGGGAGATAAGATAAAGAGATGGCAGTTCTCACTATAATAGTTAAAAACTATTTCAGTCAAATTGGTCCACTATTAGCCGAGAAAAAAGCGTTTGAAATATTCACATAGCCTCGGTCATCATTACTCAAATCATTAATATAAACAGCATAGTCTCGATTATCCACTTGATTGATTTAATTATCAATGGCCATTAAGCGGCATGTAGGAATTCAATCCACCAACATTGAAGGCTAGCCTTGAATTTAAGAGTTTATTATGGTCTGGATATGTAACACATGTAATTAATGTCTAATAGATTATTTAGATAACATCTCAGGCCAAAAGAAAGACCTGTAATAAGCAGATTTTGCTCTTGCATAATGCTATTTTAAAATAATCATCTATCAATACTAAGAAGTTTATCGTACACTTGTTGAGACCACAGATACATTCTCTTAACCAATACAAACGACTGTCTTAGTTTGTCAAGAATCTGTATCTATTCTGAGTTTAATATTCATTGTGTGACCAATTTCCAAGGGCTAATAGTTTTAATGAATATTTGATTTTAAGCAGAAAATAAGTTGAGTATTAATTCAATAAAGTAGATCAGACTGGAGCACAAATCAAATTTAAATTCCAAACTGTAAAATGTTACACATCAAACATTAGCAACCAACACATTGTTGGAATAAATACAATATATGGCAGTTGCCTCCCTTCTAGCACAAGAATCTTGTCTCAAAGAAAACTATACTAAAAATCAACCAATCCCTATGTTAAAGATCACGATAATTGGGGAAGCTCAGTATAAAAAAGACATGTATAATTGCGTCCATGCCAGTCATTTCTTTAATTAGCATTAAAGTGTCTTGAGGGTAATTATATATCTTTCGTTTTTACTGATAGGCACTAAATTGATCTTGGTTAGTTTTCAGTACAGTTAAGCAACAAAGTTTCACATCTCAAATATAATAACCAGAAAGAATTCCCTTACTTGTTTTTAATAATCTATGTCAGCAATTTTAGTTTCTTTTTCAATCAATAAGAGTTTGCAGAATGGACAAAACAAAATCAATGATAAATCTAAGAAATAAATGGATTAATATCAACGGTAATTAATTTGTTAATGAAAAGATGCGATATATTAATTGACACCTCTTATTGTTGCCGCTATGCTGGTTTAATCTGTTGACAAATAGAAAGACAAGAAAATTTAAAAGGGGTAGCAAAAAATCATTAAAAAAAGTCAAATAGAAAATACATATAATGCAAGGAATATATAGATATAGGAAAAGACACATACATGTATACACATACATATTTTAGAAAATAATTGGTAGATTTAGTCCTGTTTTTTAAGTAAATGAAATTTACTCCATTATTTTCTTTTCAGTTTCTAAGGATGTCTTGTTTTATAAACAGCCTTTTTATGATTTGAAACTGGAGAACAAGCCTCCCCTCCACAAAGTCCATCTATTCAAAAATGTCTTGCTGTTCCAAAGGGGAAGGGTCTGGTTCGGGTACTTCATTAACGCATTGAAAGAGTTCAGGATAATTAATTGTATATCAGCTGAATATCAAATTGTATAAATTATGATGAGATGATTTTTGAGAACATTTTTTAGACGTTTATTATATAGCAACTGACTACAAAATAACAACAGGAATTTCCAATAAAGCAATTCCTTAGTGATCCATCCTCACCATTTAAAAAAGGAACAACATTCATAAATTTCATTAAACACCGTTCTATGACATATAACTGCATACAAAACCATGATTACCAACTGAACATGTATCTAATGCACAGCAACTACGATTTCGTTTCTTTCCACCATATTTAATTACCCTAGTAACATAAGAAACACACCTTAACAACCAAATTAAAGATTTTCTCGTTCTGAGATAATTAAAATATATCTTTCTTAACAACCAAACATACTTTCGAGAGCAGCATAAAGGTATTACATGTACACCATTTGACGTCAATATATAGTCATGGTCATCAAGTACAAGCTAATAAGAGGTCTCTTTTATTAAGAACAGAAAGTGACGACACAATATGATAACTTTCTAATAAATGGAAATACAGACGATTTATTCTTTTATATAATTCAATGAGAAAGAATCAAACCTGAAATGTTAGAGATACTGAGTAGTGAAAGAATATGAGGTTTCACTCCCTTTTATTTAGCACAAATAATTCATGTCCCTTTCACAATAGCCAATGACAGAAATGAATGATGCATGCTATTAAACGAAAAGCAACATGGGTTTGAAAACTCAATGGAGTTTAAAACAAAGCTATGTTTGACGTTTGACTGACATTTGAAATTACATTTTATTCCGAGATATTGATAGTTGTTCTGCTTGCAGTCACAATTTTTTATTGTTTCATGAATGATCAATTGAAATAAGAAGTAATACATTTTGAAAGTTTCATATATAATCAGCACATGCTGAATAAAGCAATGAAATGAAATTTAACGTCCTACTGAAATTAAATATGGTAGGGCCTAAATTTAAGCCTGTTTAGTTGGATGGTTGTTCAAACTTGCGGAACAGTCCAATTCAAGAGTAATTTATACACTATTCTATCACAGTGTAATTTTTCTGGCATAAAAAGGTGCCAGCCTCCAATAATCAAAAAGCTGTAAGATACACAACCCATATTCCAATCCAGGCTAAAGTTTCATAATTCTTTTTCTATACGAGTCATTTTAATTCTCTTTCATTTAACTATACCAACAAAACCGTTAATGAAACATCCTGCCCATTCAAAGGTATCAAATTTGTACAAGATATTGACATTGACTATTGGCTAATTTTCTTCCATACAAACGCCTTAAATAGGACAACTACTCCTTAATAAGATTGCTCCCTGACTGTTAGTCTAGAGTCACAAAGAGTCTCCAGGCAGCTTATAACCGATACAGCAATTTCCTTTCTAAATCTCACATTCCATCGGCCCATTCTAAATTGATATCTCTTTTCCAAGTTTCTACGACCATTTATAGCAGCGATGATAACGTGAAGGTCACATGTTCTGCCATTAGGATAACATTTACAGAAAGACATGAAATACTTTTATTTTCAATTGAAAATGAATTGGTTTTATGACATATTGCAAACTATTATTGTACATATAATAACGGTACTTAAAGAGGGAGTACAAGCAGAATTGTTTCAGTTACAATAATCTGTAACACTTTATTTACTAATTAATAAATCATTGCCTAATTTCAATGATTTTATGAATATTGTGAACATTTGCCCATCTTATGATTCAATTTTATTTCAATAATTAGCTTGCGCGTATGGGTCTTTCGCAGTGGGAGGAAACCAAAGGACCCAGAGAAATCCAACAAGGTTGGACAGGGGACCCTACTCCTTGTGGAGTACAAATGGGGAATTGAATCCACGCCAGTTGACTCAATAAGAGACCTTATCCTACCTTGCACATATCCTGACCATTCCGATTCGACCATACAACACTCTTCCTACATAAAGACATACCACTACATCTATCTATAAGATGAAGACTTCTAATAGTAAATGGCTTAGTCAAATCCAGGCTATACTAGACGAAACAGGAATGGGAGAAATATTTATTGCCACAAAAAATGGAAATAAAATTTCAATACAGAATTCTTTTACACTTATATCTAAAACTTGATTACATGATATATATATATATATATATATATATACAGTCCTGGAAGCATACTGACCAGAATAAGTGCAAGGGAGATGAGTTTTACCTAGACAGTTCTATGGCCATACATGCACATGATTTCACTGAAGGTTTTGTTCCACCAAAATGACTATAACTAAAAGACCAAGGTAATTTACTGAAAACCGCAGAATCCTAATATCTTAAACATACATGTGTGAAATATCTAACCCATCAGAAATGGATAATAATTATTATTTCGTATTCTTCTGCTTATAGACATACAAAGTCATAATCCCCTCTAGTTATTCAAAACAAATTTTTGTAGACGAATTTTTTTGGTGTATTTGCTGACCTGGGCCTTTAATATATATTGGTAATGGGCGAACTTGGCACAAAACATTCTGAAGCTTCCGCTTGATCAATGTTCTAGAGTGGACCACTATTCGTCACATATCTTAAACCCCACAAATAGTCATCACTACCATTCCATTCCTAGTGATTAGAGAGAAATCAGAGACAATAGCCTTCTATAAAAGAATTCAAGTCATTACTGTAAACAAAATGTCTGTAGGGGTCCATTACCATCAAATCAATGGAATGTCTATTCTTTAAATTGCTATTTAATGGTAAATAGCAATTTACATAAAACTCATTTGTAAAATCTTTCTGGTGATTCATGGTTGTCTCTTTCAAGAAATGTTGAGCTAATTTTGGCTTATTCTAAGATATACAAGCTTTATCTGTGAATATATAAAGATGAAAACTGACTGCAAATTATGAATAAATTTATATGCCAATACAAAATCAGTCCATGTGATTGGTATCAAAACAGGATAAACATCCTCTCATTAACTCAGGATTTCCAAAAGGAGATGATTACAAGAAATAGAAGTTAGTTTCACCGGATATTGAAGGAAGGTACATACAACCATAAAAGATAGGTTGCCACATAATCATACATACACCCATAACAACTAAGTCGTCAAAGAAATACATTTTGATTTAAACATAAGCATAGTAAACATCAGAGATGGGTTTTAACCTCCAAAATCTAATACGTCTCTGCATAATTGTTTATCACAGTGCCATATGAATAATCCAATGACTCCGAATATGAACGCAGACAATTCTGTAGCTCGTCCGTTTAATTCTGGAAAGGCCCAACAGATTTATCATAACATTGTATTTAAAATATGTTGAATTTGCTTAAATGAAGTGTTTCTTTCAATAAATTTACAAGATGGATTAAATGTTGTTTTCATCATACTGGTAAAATTATGAGTGGACTAGTATTGCAAAAGCCTTTCCCCTCAAATCAGATTAATTCAATAAAATATATCTGGGACAACACAATAAAGGTATTCAAAAGATTTTACAAAATGAGCAAGAGCCATATTATTTCTCTAGTAATGATTAAAGGACATTGTTAGGATTCTTTGTTTTACTCATCTAAACAATAAATACAAATTTCAAGCAGATTGGATGATAACATTTGGCACTACAAAATGAATGAGGAAAAAAGTCTGGAATTTTACAAGAGATATCATTATTGTAAACTAATGCTTATTATGTATAGTTTATTATGTAGTCATTAATTAGTAGGTGTGTATTTAGGTGTAAAGGATGCCACTTTCATTGTTAAAGTGTGACACATTATAATACCCATCAATTTAAATACACAAACCTAACCAATAGTGGTGTGTATCATTCAGTTTTTTTAAAACCTTAGTAACATAACACACTTAATGACTACTGCCTGATAACTAACAAGTTAAACTAATTATTAAATATTATCGTAATGACAATGTTGATCTGTTTGTGGCAAATATTTTCATTTATAAAAGTTATTTCTTGATAAGTAAATGACATCAACTTTACATCTGTTGAACTTGAAAATTGTTTGTATGTCCTCTAGCATGGGGAATTTGACAAATAATCTATACAGGAAATGAAAAATTAACCCATTTTGTTAATATTTTCAACTTATGTCTTCAATCATTCTAAATCTTCTATTATAGTTTACTGATGGACAAAATGATTTTTGTCTCTGTGGTTTTAAAATACCAGCAGTAATATTTACAGTTGAACACTACATGCATTGTCAACAATTTCTTATCTATCTTTATTAACACAATTCCTACATTAGCCATGGCTTCCATGTTGTCATGGCAACAACTATAAGCCTTATAGTTATCTCCATAAATCATCCAAATGAGAAACAATCTTAATAACTTTAATATCATATTGTCTTTTGGCTTGTAGCATTCTGATGGTTTATTGTAAACATGGCATTAAGGCAGCTATGTGTAGGTCTCTATCACTGCTTGATGTGGGATGAAATGCTGAATAGACCTTCAGTTCACAAAAATTAGAAATTGCCATTCAAAAATTGTAAAATGATGGATTTTATACTGCCTAAAAAAAGATAGGTTGCCAGGCAAGGAAACATACGCCCACAGCAGCTAAATCATCCAGGAAGTCAACAAGGGTTGTCACATATTTTTACTTTTTTTGGTAAAGAAACATTTGTAATACACTAAAATCTGATTTAGAGTAACAACTCATTATGTAATTATCTGAAAATCATTAGAATTTGTTTGCTTTTTATAAAAGTTTTGCCCCAAGCTAACAATTAGTATAGGAAACATTTAATATCATGGATTTAGCTGTTCAGTTATCAAAATTCATTGAAAATCAAAATACTTGTTCGTTTCAACACCTTAAACTCTGTGTATCAATCTGAAGTCAATCAATCGGATGATAAGTTTGGCCTCTATAGCGTCACAAGGTTTTTTGAAGTGATCAAGGGAGACAACTCTGGATGTAATTATTTGAAATCGCTGAAAATCAATAGGCTTCTTTGTTTCATGACCTTAAACAGTGTGTGTGTATTTAAAGTCAATCGGATATTAACTTTGGCCTCTTGAGCATCCACAGGATTTTTTGATGTGATCAAGGGCCATAACTCTAGGCTTCTTCGTCTCATGACCTTAAACAATGTGTATAAATTTAAAGCCAATCGGATATCAATTTTGGCCATTAGCGCGTCCACAAGATATTTTGAAGTGATCAAGGTCCATAACTCTGGCACTAGGTCCATAACTCTGAAAATCAACAGGCTTCTTCGTCTTATAACCTTAAACACCTTATAACCTTATTAAAGTCAAACGGATATTAACTTTGACTTTAAGAGCGTCCACAAGATTTTTTAAAGTGATCAAGGGCCATAACTCTGGCACTAATTATAGGAAATCGCTGAAAATCAATAGGCTTCTTTGTCTTATGACCTTAATCATTGTGTATAAATTTAAAGTCAATCGGATATTAACTTTAGCTTCTAGAGCATCCACAAGCAATTGTGGAAGACGGACGGACCAACGGACGGGGGCAACGACAATATACGACCACATTTCAATGTGGGTGTATAAAAAGGAATTAATATAGAATTTGATTATAATCAATACAGCTAATGATAGCATGAAGTTTTTGGAATCTTAATATGTGCTAAAAATAGCACCATTTTCTCTGTGAGAAAAATGACCTGATGGGAAAATTTCTAAGTGGAAGTCCTGCTCCTTCAACATCTGATGCGCACTGGTCACAAGCGATTGATTGAAATAATAATATATCATATGTTAATCCCAAAATGATTAAGTTAAGTATATGGATGGGCAGTGCTCCTAGACTAATTATTAAGTTAAAAATATTTTAAAAATATGTACTCCTAGTAATCATAAGAGATCTTTTGATTGAGTATGGCGTTAGATTCTATCTTTGGTTAATATTGGGGAATATTTGGAATTGCTTGAGTGTTAAAGAATTTGTGAAAGACAATGCGGTATGTATACTTTAATCAGTTAATAAATAAATTCTAATATTTGTCAAGGATTGCTGCGAATAATTATCTTAAGTGTGTGCCACATAACCATGGATAAAATCAGATTAAGAAAGACGTCTGGATTCTGCATCAATATTATCAATGTTTATGAAAATCAATTTCTCCAAATCTTTGGATTGTCTACAGTTTCATACCGTACATGACTTTATGAAAACGGTTTGACTACATTTAATACCAATGATGTGTCCTTTTATGGTCATGTTGTCTAGGGAAACGTGTCAAAAATCCCCTGGGGATCTTTAACGTCTAAATATGGAGACTCAAGCGGACAGAAGCCATCCATGGAAACCATAAAGTAATATACTAATGACTTAAGTAATCCAAGAGGAAGCAAAGGAAATATTCCCGTGGGTGATTTCCTCTACAATTTTTAATAAAATAATCTTTTTGTCTTGCTGATTTATTAGTTTGTAATTCTGTGGCTCTCATTGTTGGGATGACCATACTGAAATTTTTAGCTAGCTTCCCATATATAGTTTCAAAATTTATCTAATTTAACTCCCACTTCATTTCTGACTGCAGCCATGGTAGTTCTATCTGTGAGTAAGGCACTGCTTCACTAACCAGAGGGTCCCACATTCAGTGTTGTCTGAAAATGATCCTTAAAGTTTTCAAGTCTGGTTTCCAATTGTCAGAGGTGCAAGAAGGAGGACTGGGCAAGTAACAGTGTCTTGTCATTCAGATGAGACAAGCAACTAGTCTCATGTACACATTTGGTGCATGTAAATGCACCCTTGACAGTTAAAATTTCCAAGTTGGTGCCGTTAATGTGTAAATTATTTGACAGGTTTCTTTTTCATTTAATACATTCCAATATGCTTACTGAGTTTCAATTTACTGATTATGTTATTGCTAATCTTGGTATTAATCAAAATTACTAGTATCCAAGAGTACATGATAAACTTAGTAGAAATATTTGCTATGTGTAATATACTACTGAAAATTAATAGAAAAAACTACCATATAACAGGTCCACATTCTGCTACAAGCCCTGTGGTCAAGCCATTGTCTGATTATTGATAAAGGATAGAATCCATATAGTAAACTTTCCACATTCATCAAAGGAAAAGAAGTGTACCTAATCAGACCATTTTGTGCAGTTGTGTTTTGTTTTTAAGGTTTGATTTTCAAGAAGATTTCTGCCAATTAGAACTTTTAGACTTTTTCGTTTGAATATCTTTATTAGTGAATTTGAAAACCGATATTGATAACCTATCAAAAAATGACAATCCTACATATACTGCACATTCACAGTGATTTGAACTTGAGACTTTATGGGATGAATATCCTCCTTGACCAATCTTTCATGATTCCAGATGTTCCAGACATCAGGTGCCAAACTTATTTATTAGAAATGAAAGAATAAAACTAAAGTCTTTAAATATGATATTATTTTATCTACTGTCTTCTTTCATAAACAAATTAATGTCTGACTGAATTGTCTGCAGTGATGACACACGGAATCTGATTATTCCCCAACCCATATAGAAATATCTTAACACTCATCTCGTAAAACTTTTGGGTGTCTGAATATCCTATAATAAGATCTTATTTAGACAGACATTATTTCAGAGACGCTAATAAATTGATACCATGGCTCTCAAACAAATAATTAAAGTTTGAATAGAAGTTTCCATTTGATATATTTTTGATATATTTTACTTCACATTATGTTTTGCTTCCTTGAAAGTGTGGCTACTATTGCTTTTTTAAGTTATGGAGATCAGCTTCATCCAATTTTAAAAGCATTAATGTAATGTTGTTGCTCTTTTGTATGGTAGTTTTTCTTTTCACAGTTACTTTAAGTCTTGACACCTTGCAACACAACTTTATCAAAATTTTCCATCCTGATCCCTTATTCTGATTACTGAGACACACTGTACAATTACATGGCAAGACATTAGCCTCAGTGAGTTTGAACAGAGCACATTGGAAAAGTGTGGGGGATCTTTAAGTGTAGTGGATAGAGTGGCAAAACAACATGGAGCAGGGCAAATAAGGAATGGTGTCGACTCTGTACTGAATAGGGAAGAATGATAAAAAAAACCACTGTAGTAATCTTAAGGAGATGAAGTTCAACTGATTGACTTTGTAACAGTATGACTTTGCCCCTTGTTACAGCACCTTATACTAAGATTGTGGCTGTAACTGCAAAAATTCATGTCTTAACAACTGCTATAATTCTCCTAATTAATTATAAGCACTGGTATCATGCAAAAGGGATATGGTTATATTTATTTAACCGTGATACCACTATAGCCTAATTTTAAATTCAATAGCTAAAAGATAGATGGTAAAGATTGAAAGTGGGCATGGAATGAGGAAAGGGTATAATAAGCAGAGAAAAATAGATGATGGTATGTTTCATGAGCAGAAATTTATCCCATTTGCCTTGAACCTTTTAACTCTACACATACCACATGTATTATCCAATATTCTAATTCATTTTCTTTAGGCCTAGCTACATACTGGTATGTATCCAAACTAACAACAAACACCATGTCAAATTGTAAGATGGTGGTCAAATCCATCTGCCTCTCTGAATCAATAGTCAAAGCAGTAGTAACTCAGTTACCTTTCAATCAACTGAATATTTATTAATCTTCATACATATATCTAACTAGGGTTAAAAGTTCAATCACATTTATTTATAGCAACACATCAGCTTCATTAGAGATATAATGTCAACACAATTTTATTCATTATGAAAATTACAGTGTGTATTCACTATGACAGGTACTTGTAACCATCCAAATTATTTTCAGAACCGAAGAGGTTTAATCAATAGTTTACAATTCAAATAATGTTCAATAATTACCATCGCAAAACTTGATACATTTCAAAACAAATAAATTAAAGAGAAGAAATGCTCATGGGAATTCATTGCTCATCATTAAGCAATTATCACAATCTTACAATCCTAAATCCTGAAAAACATGTTAATACAAGAACCAATTTTTGTCAATTTACATCAAACTTTGTTTGCATTATAAAAAGGTCAATTAAAGACATACTATGTATCATTAGAATGAGTCTTTTTTTAGCTAAAATATTAACCAACAATATAAAATGACAAAGATAATCTGATAATAAAAAAGTTTGTAATCAAAGTAAGCAGATATAGGAATGCATGTCTAAAGTAAGCTAAATTCCAAGAATTTAAAATGAATATGAGATACTTTCAAAGGTTGATAGGCCAGAACAAATATAAATCAAACACAGGAAAAAGTCCTATAGTATAAATATTCCAAACCCAAAATCTGAATTCTAAAATAAATTTTAAAAAAAAGAAGAAAAAAAAACCATTCGAAGAGCCAGCCAAGCTTTCAATATTAATATAATTTAGGATTAATATAAATTTGCATAATATCCAGCTGTAAAAAAAAGATTATTCAAAATATCTAATGCTCAAAAAACTATTCATTCCAAATGTAAAGGAGGAGTGGGGGGGGGGGGGGGGGGTCAAAGGCAGAGAAGGATAAAGATGGACAGAGATGTAAGAGAATATAATGCTTACCTTGTTTCATCAATATAAATAGTTTCTAACACAGAGGAAGCATATTCTAAATTTTTCTTTAAATCTTCCTTCGATACCTCATCTTTTTCTAATCGCCGTATAAGATGCCGTAACCTGGAATAGGAAAGAACATTTTTATTACTTATAGTAATTACAACAGGACATTATAAATCTCAAATTTTAAGCGGCCAAATTTGATAATTGCAACTTGTTTCAAATCCTTTAAATTAGTGATTCTCACCAGTGTGCCGCAATCTTCCAAAGTGGGAAGCAAAATTTGAATGGCTCTCTCAGAATAAGCATAAAACCACATGATCCCTATTGAGTATGCACTGGTGTCTACCAAGTTTGTAATTGTGTTTTTCTTTATTTAGTTTGAACCAGTCTGTGTCTAGGGTTGTATGCTGTCTGTGACTTCACATTTTATTTATTTTGCAAAATTCAAATATTTTTCATATACATTTGACCAGGTGAGCTGATATTTTTTCATGTGTTTCAAAGTGTGCCGTTTGCAAAAAAAATTTGAGAACCATTGCTTTAAATGATGAACAGGGTAAAAAAAAATGTCTTAAAAAAGACTTAAATTAATTAGTTGATGAATATGAAGCCGTTTTATCATATAGATTATAAAACAACTCCTATTTTTCCACATTCCTTCAAATACCTCTAAGCTTATGACAGTAATCTGTCAATTTTACAATCCACTGATAGGGTGCCCCACCCTTAATGAATATCTCCAAATATCTCGACAATTACACCACAATACTAATATATTTAGAAAGCCTTAAATCTGTTTCACACATTTATAGTCACTAAATAAACGACCATGCTGTACTTCATAAGCTATGATCATTAAACCATACATAAATAATACTGAAAAATGGTTTGGAGTGGCGTCCATAACATCCAGACACTTTTGAGTAAAAGATGGGTTACGTGCCCTTGTTTTGAAATTAGTCTCGCTTAACTAGTCTACCGATCATTCTACATCTAATTGACGGGTCAGGATAATCAAGACTACATTTTTACGAAACATGGAACAAGAAATTGAATTTAGAAGCACAAACATCAGGCAACTCAACAATATTTTTAAGAACCTTGTAAAAGTAAAATGAAACTACTGCTAGTATCATATTCTTGCTGTACGGATGTTGAGTCAGAGATATTATTTGTACCAAAATATGCAGCTTCTAATGGTACAGCTAATTATAAGGCAATTTAAAAAATAAAACGAGCGTAATTTCTAAAGATGCTGTAATAACCAAAAAGTTAAATATTATTGCTATTCAGAATCGTCAACAATAGATTTTTTACGGCTGTAGTAGTGTTTGGTGTTTTGAACATTTCCGCATGCTGTTGTTATTTATAGCCTCAACGAGTGTGCGAGACTGTTAGAAATCAGTAGTAAGTCATTCAACAAAAATGTGCAGGATCAATGTGTCAAGAACAATTTTTCAGTTGGCACGTGGGGCACCCTACCACTGAGAGTTTCATGATATCTGTTAACTAATACCAATGTCCATTTTGGTTGTTATTTATCTATATAAATGATTTGGTACTTACTTAAGTAGAATATGATTTATCTCACACAAAGACATAACTAACAATCAATTTCAGATAATCAAAATTATTTTCCAATAGTCTCTTATCAATTGAATATGTTTGCATATACGATAATATACAATAAATAAGAATGCTGTAGGACACTTTGTAAGTGTTAATAAGCACAGCTTGGTGTAAAAATGTCATTCATAAAAAATCAAATATTTGATCAATGTTCTTAACTCTATCAATACATATTTCACTGTTATGTCACAAACACTCAAAATCTAAATGCTTTTGTAAAGTTCACACAATATGTGACAATTTATACAAAACTAGCAAATACTACAACAGAATCTGTTTCTTTAATAAATCCAACACTCTCGCTCCACCTTCCTGCTACTAATGAAAGAAATCCTTATTTCTATAGATAATAAAGATTTCTTATAAAAAAAAAACCAACATTGGCTTTGTTCCAAATTATTATCTTGCTAATTAAGGTCTAACAAGCTCAGATTTATACTTAATTAGGTCCTAATCGGGCTCTAATTTGGTAATATGTACATGCGTTAGTATCAACTCTTGACGTCAATTTCATGCTAACATTAGATAAGAATTCTACTTATTTATTGATAAATAGGTTTAAACTATATGTTTATCATTATTACAGTATATTTTTTTGAAAACAAAGTTTTTATTTATCCATTAAAATAAACAACATATAGCTCATTAGGATCTTTTAAAAAGTAATATAGAATTAGATTTCAAATACTATATTAAATGTCCAGATGTGTAAAATTAATTGTCCAAATATCATCTCAAAATCATACTGTTGTTATAAAAATCCATAATAATGTTTTCAGAAATTTTAATGTACATGTATCACTAAAAACAAGTTTCCTTTGAAGATTTTATGAGAAGGCCTGACTTCATTCATAAATTCTATAATTTGACAGGAATATCTAAACCCATCAGGAATTTTTTTTTTTTTTTATCAATTATCAACAACCAAACAAATATTTGTTTTAAATATTTGATATCTCTTATAAAAGCAAATATTTCAGTATTCATTCCAAATTGAAACCATTAGACAGAATTTGCAGTTGTGGATTCAAATCTTTAATGTTTTCGTTTATCATTTATTTATGCACTTAGAGAAAATATCGAATATTATTAATCTTACCGTAAAGAGCAAATATGTGAAGCTTCCGGGGAATCTACGGGTGGAAGTTTGTCAGTACTCAGGTCAACACTAGCATAACTGTCTGCACTATCCATACTTATACTAGAGGCACGACTACTTGAACTTCCTGTTTTACGAGAATTTGATCTCCGTAACACAGTGAGAGATCCAGTTCCTGAAAATGGATTAACATGAGTTAATTATCATACACAAAGCAACAGAATGTTCAACACTAATTTTTGTATTGCCCCACTGACAAGGAGAAACCATGTCGGAAAATTAATCAATAAGCAAATATTTGTTTCACTCTATAATGCAATAATCAGACCTTTTTTTAAGATATGTGGTTTAGACACTTCATCTGAAATCTATTATAATTTTCGGTTGATCTTTTGTCTGCTGTTCCTGATATTTGCTACATATAAGTCTTGTCACTAAATAGCCAACCATAAAATCCCAGTAAGTCTATTCGTTATATTATGCTCAACATTAGACACTTCTTAACTAGGTGAAATAACAAAGATTATCTCAGATTAACGAAGAAGAAATACATAAATGTATGATATATTGGTAATTAACTACACAATTATGGGATTAATGGGCAATTATAAGAATATAATAAACAATTTCTTCGATAATAACAATATCCAAGAGATTTTATTTGTTATTATTTCATGATAACATCTATCATATATGTCTAAGCACACACATCATTGATTTTAACGGATCACTTTTCTTCAAAAAGGTCAAATGATTATGGAATGAAATGAGGTTACAAGTGTTGAATATGTCCGGGAAATACATTTGTATGCCTTTAAACTAAGTTCTGTATATGTTCCAAGAATTATGGGTTCCATGCAGGTCAAGTCTGAGGGCTACAGAAAATGACTGAAACTAGATCTGACTCATTGGTCATATTGCACGCCAGAAAAAATATCAAATTTTCAAGCATGGCTATGATCCTCCACCGCTTTGTAACTATAAAATTCTACAACCTGTACAAAATAATGCACACATAAAGGGGGGCTTATGTCGACCTTACAACTGAAAGCAACTGGCGTTTCGGCAACTGTGAGCAACTGTGAGCAACTGAAAGCTACTGAATGCAACTGAAAAAAGTCGACCTGAGCGCCTTTTACAACTAGTTGCAGTCAGTTGCAATCAGTTGAACATGTTCAACTTTCTGCAACTCGTTGCAACTAGCAGCAACTGTTCAACTTTCTGCAACTCGTTGCAACTAGCAGCAACTAGTTGCAGTTGACATGAGCGTTCCTGCAACTGGAGTCAACTCATTTCCATGGAAACAAGCCAACAGTGAGGCTGATGTCCCCCGCCGAAATCCCAAAATAAATAGATGACACATATTAATTAATCGCACATTTATTTTTTTCAAACGTATCGACCAATCAAACTGAACACGAAGTGTCATCCAAAAATTGCTTATCTCTGCCTACCGTAAGAAGAAAATGCTCATCTTCGAACTCCATCAAGGCATTGACCTAAGAAGCATACACACCAATTTTGAACATTTTAACTCGATTCGAAGAGAGTTATTGTGTTCCAAAGTCTCGGCAAATCAAATTGCTTATCGCTCTGCTTACCCTGAGCAGAAAATGCTCATTATCGAACTTAGTCAAGGTATTACTATAATGAAACTATACACCAAGTTTCATCAATCTCACTTAATTAGAACTAAAGTTATCGTGTCCCAAAGCATCAACCAATCAAATTGATTATCTCTGCTTACCCTGAGCAGAAAATGCTCATTATCGAACTTAGTCAAGGTATTACTATAATGAAACTATACACCAAGTTTCATCAATCTCACTTAATTAGAACTAAAGTTATCGTGTCCCAAAGCATCAACCAATCAAATTGATTATCTCTGCTTACACTAAGCGGAAAATGCTCATCTTCGAACCCCATCAAGGCATTGACCTAATAAGCATATACACCAAGTTTGAACATTTTAACTAAATTAGAAGGAGAGTTATCGTGTTCCAAAGTCTCGACCAATCAAATTGCGTATCGCTCTGCTTACCCTGAGCAGAAAATGCTCATTATCGAACTTAGTCAAGGTATTACTATAATGAAACTATACACCAAGTTTCATCACTCTCACTTAATTAGAACTAAAGTTATCGTGTCCCAAAGCATCAACCAATCAAATTGCTTATCTCTGCTTACCCTAAGCGGAAAATGCTCATCTTCGAACTCCATCAAGGCATTGACCTAATAAGCATATACACCAAGTTTGAACATTTTAACTCAATTAGAAGGAGTGTTATTGTGTTCCGAATTCTCGACCAATCAAATTGCGTATAGCTCTGCTTACCCTGAGCAGAAAATGCTCATTATCGAACTTAGTCAAGGTATTACTATAATGAAACTATACACCAAGTTTCATCAATCTCACATAATTAGAACTAAAGTTATCGTGTCCCAAAGCATCAACCAATCAAATTGCTTATCTCTGCTTACCCTAAGCTGAAAATGCTCATCTTCGAACTCCATCAAGGCATTGACCTAATAAACACATACACCAAGTTTGAACATTCTAGCTCAATTAGGAAGAGAGTTATTGTGTCCCAAAAAGTGTGACGGACAGACAGACGGACAGACAGATGGACAGACAGACGGACAGACAGACAGACGGACGAACCCATTTTAATAGTCCCCCAACTTTCTTCGAAAGGGCGGGGGACAATAACATCACGTGATAAGAGACATATGTCATGTGACTTTATAAATAAACAGATGGAAGCGAATGAAGACACCCACTTTTCAAATGTTGATGATGTCGACAATAATATACTTATGTTGCTTCGATTAAGTTATTCGCCATTTTGTTGACCACGTGATGAATAAGTTAACAGTCACATGTTAAGTGGGATCGCGATCAGTCCTGGGATCGCGATCAGTCCTGAGTCGACATTAGCGCTCCGAATATAGTTGCTCCCAGTTGTCCTCAGTTGCTGATTTGATCGACATAAGCACTCTTGCAACTGACTGCAACTAGCTGCTTTGGGTTGCAAAGTCGACGTTTATCAAATTACGACTCCATCTTATGTTTACCGTAAATCAAATTAATTTGCCATAGTTTTGTGCACCGTCCACAATGACCGAAGGTGAAAAATTGGAAGTGGAAGCCCAGGTGCTGTTGGAGGAAACTCCCAAGGGGTTTTTGGGTGGCCACATTACTATATTATTATTGAATAAATAATAAAATTGTGACCTCCATAGGGTCCACAAGGTAAAAAACATGATTTTTCGTACAATCAGGGGCCATAATTCAGGAAGTTATGGTCCAATGTGCCTGAATATCGAAAGGAACTGCGATCTTTGGGTTATAAACTTAAATTTCAAATTTCATCAAAATTGGATTAAAATTCTAAACTCTACATATCATATTTTTACACTATTCACGTGTTAGCGGCAGCCATTTTGTCCGGCCTTTTTTGGTTCGATTTTTACGAAATTCGACCTCAACCTTAATTACAGTGAAACGGTGATATAATCAAACGTTTTTTAAAATCGGATAATAGTTGTGACCTCCCAGAGGAACCACAAGCTAAAAAGGTGATTTTTAGTACAATCAAGGGCCATAATTCAGGAAGTTACAATTCGATATGCACAAATATCGAAAGGAACCAAGATCTTTGGATTATAAACATCCATTTAAAGTTTCATCAAAATCAGATTAAAATTGTGACCTCTACAGGGTCTACAACCTTGATATACCATATTCTTATAGTATTCGAGTACAAGCAGCGGTCATTTTGTCCATCAGTTTTGGTCCGATTTTCACGAAATTCATCCTCACCCTTCATTACGGTGAAACAGTGATATAATCAAACGTTATTTCAAATCCGTTAATAATTGTGAGCTCCAGAGGAACCACAAGCTAAAAGATAGACTGGCACTGCTAGGCAGGATACGCCCACATTTTTCAGAGATGGATAGAGAACAAGTAATACCGAAAGTGATTTTTCCTACATCCTTAAGTCCTGTATTTCATACTGTATTGGGACCAGCCATTTTGTTGGTCAGTTCCAGTCTGATATTCATGAAATTCGAAGCCGACAATGATTATGGTGTGACGGTACACAACCTAGATATGTTACTTTTCGTCAAAATCGGATAAGAATTGTGACCTGTAGTGAGTCCACAACCATGATATACCATATTTTTACACTATTCGCGTACAACCGAAAGTGATTTTTCCTACAATCAAAGGCCATAATTCATTAAGTTACAATTTGATATGCGCAAATATCAAAAAGAATAAAGATCTTTAGGTTATGAACAAGCATTTCAGGTTTCATAAAGATCGAATTAAAATTGTGACCTCTGCAGGGTCCACAACTTTGATATACCATATTTTTACACTGTTCGCGTACAAACGGCGGCCATTTTTTCTGGCAATTATGGTCCGATTTTCTCGAAATTCGAACTCAACCTTCCGTAGGGTGTAACAGTGATAGAGTCAAACGTTATTTTAAATCGGATAATAATTGTGACCTCCAAAGGGACCATAGGCGATTTTTCGGACAATTAAAAATGTGACTTCTACAGGGTCCACAACCTTGATATACCAATTTTTTAACAGTATTCGCGTACAAATGGCAGCCATTTTGTATGGCAATTCTAACTCAACCTGCCTTAGGGTGTAACGGTGATATAATCAAACGTTTTTTTTAAATCGGATAATAATTGTGACCTCCAGAGGGACCGCAAGCTAAAAAGGGTGATTTTTCGGACAATCAGGGGCCATAATTCAGGAAATTACATTCCGATAGGCGCAAATATCCAAAGGAACCAAGATCTTTGGGTTATAAACATGCATGTCAAGTTTCCTAAAAATCGGTTCAAAATTGTGACCTCTATAGGGTCCGCAAGCTAAAAACATGATTTTTCGTACAATCAGGGGCCATAATCCATGAAGTTTTCATCCGATACATGCCAATATCGAAAGCAGCCGAGATCTTTTGGGGATAAACCTGTATTTCAAGTTTCGTCAAAATCGGATAAGAATTGTGACCTGTAGAGAGTCCACTGTGGACGGACGGATGGACATGGGCGTATAAAAATGGCTATTTTTCGTACAATCAGGGGCCATAATTCAGGAAGTTATGATCAGATATGTGCAAATATGCAATGGAACCAAGATCTTTAGGTTATAAACATATATTTCAAGTTTCATCAAAATCGGTTCAAAATTGTGACCTCTATCAGGTCCAGAACCTTGATATAACATATTTTCTCACTATTCGCATACAAACGACAGACATTTTGTCCGTCAATTTTGGTCTGACTTTCATGAAATTCTAACTCATTCTCCATTACCATCTAACGATGATATAATCAAATGTTTTTTTAAATCGGATAATAATTTTGACCTTCAGATGAGGAACCACAAGCTAAAAAATGCGATTTTTCGGACAATCAGGGGACATAATTCAGGAAGTTACGATCCGATGGCCGCAAATATCGAAAGGAACCAAGATCTTTGGGTTATAAACATACATGTCAAGTTTCATCAAAATCGGTTCAAAATAGTGACCTACAATCTTGATATAACATATTTTCACACCATTCACGTACAAACGGCGGCCATTTTGTCTGTCAATTTTGGTCCAAAATTTGCACTCAACCTCCAAAACCATGTGCAACGGTGATATAATCAAACGGTTTTTTAAATCGGATAATAATTTTGACCTTCAGAGAGACCACAAGATAAAAAGGGCAATTTTTTGGACAATCAGGGGCCATAATTCAGGAAGTTACGATCCGATGGGCGCAAATATCGAAAGGAACCAAGATCTTTGGGTTATAAACATACATGTCAAGTTTCATCAAAATCGGTTCAAAATTGTGAACTACAATCTTGATATAACATATTTTCACACCATTCACGTACAAACGGCGGCCATTTTGTCTGTCAATTTTGGTCCAAAATTTGAACTCAACCTCCAAAACCATGTGCAACGGTGATATAATCAAACGGTTTTTTAAATCGGATAATAATTTTGACCTTCAGAGAGACCACAAGATAAAAAGGGCAATTTTTCGGACAATCAGGGGCCATAATTCAGGAAGTTACGATCCGATGGGCACAAATATCGAAAGGAACCAAGATCTTTGAGTTATAAACATGTATTTTAAGTTTCATCCAAATTGGTTCAAAATTGTGACCTCTAAACTGTTCACAAGCTAAAAATGTGATTTTTCGTACAATCAGGGGCCATAACCCATGAAGTTACAGTATGATACATGACAATATCGCAAGGAACTGAGATCTTAGGGTGATAAACCTATATTTTAAGTTTCATTGAAATCAGATAAAAATTGTGACCTGTAGAATGTTCACAAACAATTGTGGACGGACAGACGGGCGAACCGGGGTGACAACAATATACGTCCATATGAAAATGTGGGCGTATAAAAACTTTCTAGTCTTTATCCAAAATGATGAGAATGGGTTAATAAAACTCTGTATTCTTTTACCGGTTGAAACAGGGACCGTAATTATCACAATATTTCACAATATTCTACACGGAAATACTGCAGCAAATATCCAAACTTTAATTTGTCATTATGTGCAAATAATTGAATGCACAACTTTCTAATTCTGAAGGTAATAGCCATGATTCCTCAAGTAAAAACTGATCTTGTAATACCCAAGCAATTACACTGTGCATGTTCATTTTACAATTATTCTGATACAATATTATTTTTTTTAAATTTCCATTATGAAAAATTGATATTACAAATCAAATTAGGATTAAACAAACTTATTTTGACATTTAATAACTGCGCAGATGAAGCAAAATTATGATCCATAAGATATCTCATATCTAGATCTAATGTAGCATTACAGTACAGTAACCTTTATATTCACATTAAATTGATGCTATTAAATAATGATGACTCCTTTGGGTATATATTAAAATATTTAACTTATAGGATAAAAATGAAATGATGTGAAATGGCGTTTTAACATCCTATTGTTCTGAACCAAATCGGGTTATAATAATGGACATATGCCATGCGGTGTGATGTTGAGATAAATTTTGTCCGGACAGCGAAAGACTTAAGACTGTTCCTTGCCAGGCTCTCCATCCTATACCACTGGCAAGGGCAAGCCAAGCAGGAAAATCTCAAGGTACTTTATTTTCGTCCAACACAGGGATCGTACAGGCGACCTGGTGAGTGAGGTAGCGTCATACTTACTGAGCCACCATGTTTTCCTATTCAGATTATAACAACCAATTTCCTCAATGATTAAGATCCTAAATATGTAAACTGACTATCACAACCTGTTCAATATATTTATTACCTTTACAAAAATAATGCATTCTTCGTGTGTGCGTAGAGGATAGGACTCAATGTTTTCTGTGACTCAATCATGTATAATAATACAAAAGTCTACATCGGTCACTTTATATTTACTTCAAAGTCTCAATCTCAATGTAGCCTTTTTTCCCCCAAACAATGTTGAAATAAATTCGCCCTCAGTTAAATAATACTTTCATATTAGAAGCAATAATCGCCATATCATCGAATTCGCTAAATTGGATATACCCGGATGTGTAAATAACCCAGAGTTTTCCCCCTAAACTTTCAGAATTCGTCTGCTCATTATAAATGACTGATAGATGACAAAAACGTTTGTATTTTTTATTCGGAATCAAGGCTACATTATTTTACTAATTATAAACAATTTACGAATTCGTGATAAGTTATTTAGGCTATTAAATTTACTTTAATTTTTGCACGCGAATTGACAACAAATTGTCCGCCATGTTGATATTAGTCGCTCTCATGTACGCAATGTTTTGAATTGACTCGTGGTCATTTTATTTTGGTTCCTTCACATACATCGGCCTTTTAAATATGTAACCCATTCTTGGTTACGACCGTGAAAATAAGATTTTTTCGATACTATCAATCAACATTTCACTGCCGATTATCGATACCCAACACAAATCGTTGACCATACATGGCTTTGGAAAGTTTAAAATCAGCCACGAATCTGCGGCCAAATTCTGAAATTCGAAGGCCATTGTCGCCGAGGCCGACGGCGTGTCGAGCCTTGCTTGAGACCGTTAAATAAAGATAGGTTGCTAGGCAATGAAACATACGCCCACAGCAGCTAAATCGTCCGGGCAGTCAACAAGGGTTGTCGCATATTTTTACTTTTTTCGCTAATGAAACATTTGTAATACACTAAAAACTGATTAAGAGTATCAACTCATTATGTAATTATCAGAAAATCATTAGAATTTGATTGCTTTTTATAAAGTGTTACCCCACGCTAACAATTAGTATATACATGAAACATTTAATATCATGGATTTAGCTGTTCAGTTATCAAAATTCATTGAAAATCAAAATACTTGTTCGTTTCAACACCTTAAAATTTGTGTATCAATCTAAAGTCAATCGGATGATAAGTTTGGCCTCTATGGCGTCACAAGATTTTTTGATGTTATCAAGGGAGATTACTCTGGCAGTAATTATTTGAAATCTCTGAAAATCAATAGGCTTCTTTGTCTCATGACCATAAACACTGTGTGTTAATTTAAAGTCGATCAGATATTAACTTTGGCCTGTAGAGCTTCCACAGGATTTGTTCGAAGTGATCAAGGGCCATAACTCTGGCAGCAATTATTGAAAATCACTGAAAATCGATAGATGTCTTAGTCTCATGACTGTAAACACTATGTATAAATTTGAAGTCAATCGGATATTAACTTTGGCCTCTAAAGCGTCCACAAGATTTTTTGAGGTGATCAAGGGCCATAACTCTGGCACTAATTATCGGAAGTCGCTGAAAATCATGACCTTAAACACTGTGTATAAATCTAAAGTAAATTGGATATTAACTTTGGCCTCTAGAGCGTCCATAAGATTTTTTGAAGTGATCAAGGGCCATAACTCTGGTAGTTAGTATCGACAATCGCTGAAAAACAATAGGCTTTTTCGTCTCATGACCTTAAACACTGTGTATAAATTTAAAGTCAATCGGATATTAACTTTAGCCTGTAGAGCGTCCACAAGCAATTGTGGATGCCGGACGGACGGACTGACTGACGGGGGCGACGACAATATACGACCACATTTCAATGTGGGCGTATAAAAATAGATTATTTTTACGAGAATTTTATTAAAAGCAAAAGCGTTTGCGTTAATTCATTTAAAAGGTCGGGTGATATTTTAAAAAGAGAACCGTGAGTTAACCTTCGGTGCGAGGAGCATTGTTTATAAAATTTGGGTGCGTTTAAAAATATGTACCTGGGTTTCACTTTAGGTGTGTGGTAAGTGCGCGAAAGCCTTTCGTTTCGAGCCCTGCCTTAACATGAACCTCGCAAACCCCCTCCTGCATAAATTCCTGAAGTAGCAACAGTACTTGACAACCAAGATTTAGCCTTGATTATCCATTTCATTGTTAAATTTTATAATGTAACGTATTCAAATCCATTTAAATCTCAGCCATCTGCTGGTATAGAGAGTTTATTATAGGCATGCCATGTGAATAAATGTCTAAAATATTAATTCATCAACCATCTTGTACAGCAATCTTGTCTGAACTGGCTAAAAGGCTTTTTCTGGTTCGTACATATTATCTTAACACCAGAAAAATTTCATCATGTGAATGCAGGAGAAGATTTGTGGAATTTCAAATTTAGAGAGTGAGGGGAACCATAATCCATTCAAGTAAGACACAGATTCTTTCTAATTGCAATTTAAGCAAAATAAATTAACCCATTAGAAGCTGATATGTCATTAAGGCCATCATTTACTGTAGCTAAAAATATTGTCCGTTTATGGTCCTTTGATATGAAAACCTACTAGAAGTTAATCATTATGGACGACAACATTAAAGATTGGCGTCTGCCGCTGATCAATATTAAATCCAATAAAAATACACCCATTTGGCCATTTTTAGATTAATCTCTTTATAACATTGTCTTTTATACGTCCTTTGTTAATTATCATCTTGTTTTTGATGTTCGAGGCACAGCCAATGTGAAATAAAGGCCTTGTTACTCATTCCTTTCATTTTGTTAATTAAGGATTAAGAATAGGGACATTTTACTATTGTTCTCTTAAAAACATAGTTATACAGTAAATGTAAACACACAGGTCACCTGAATTAACATTCTAAAATGGACAAGAATTATAGAGCTCAGTATCTTATGTTCCATAGCACTTTGATATTAAACAATTTTCAATTATATAATGGATAAAAGTGAAATAACCATACTTCAGCATGTCAATTTTTAGCACACTTTATATTTACATCACTTTGATACTAACATAAAATAATTCTACCGCCAAAGGAGCTTTTATATTAACCATAATCTTTTTGTGCCATACTAAAACCTAGACAACCTTACTGATAAGTCAGAAACAGACTTGAAAATTTGGCAAGAAAGGCATATCATCTGGAAGCTAAAACTGAGCAGAAAATTGGAAAGTCTTTCAAAGGAACATTTTGATATAGTAACTTCAATTTGCACAAGCTTTAGGAATTTAGTTTAAAATTTTGTTTACTTCAATGAGTACTATCTAACTGGAAATTGATGATGTTGGAAATATTAAGTGAACTTTAATACATCGTACACATTGAGGTCGAAGGGGACCTAAAGCTATATACAGTGGACTCTGTCAAATCCGACATCGAACAGGATCGTGACAATGTCGGAAGTCACAGAGTGTCGGAATACCCAGGAAAGGGCTATACACTGTGTTAGTTAACGGCAGCTATTGACGATGAGGGTCATGGTCATAAACCTTAAAGTCCGCTTATTTCAGCTCAACGTGGACAAACTTACGTTATTCGGGTTCAATTGGCATGCGCAACGAATGTTTTTAACAGGTGCTAGGAATATTTGTACAACCGAATTTGTGGGAAAAATTGTAGATATTCTTGAGTATTTGTCCCAATTACTATCTTACAAAAGATTATAAAATTATCAAGGTAATCAACAAAGACCTACACGATTGCGAGTTTTAATCTTACCGATAATTGATTGGTGATTGATTGTTAATCTTTTTTGGCTTCACACCCATCAAGTTTTAATTGATTGGTAATTGCCTGACACCTACCGATTTAAGGCCGGATTATACCGTGACGATTCAATAGAAATTATGTGAAGCGACGGCTGATTGATGTCGAAATCCGGAACTGACAGAATCCAGACTTATCAGATTTTTTTGGCTGAAGTAATAAGGAAATAAATCGGGACATGAAAATCATGTCGGATGTCACTGAAATCCGGAGTGATCAGACATCGGATGTGACAGACTCCACTGTACTGTACTACGTGCCTCCGTGTTCCAAATATGCAACCCATATACGTTATCAGATGAAAGAAATTGGTAAATTTGCAGTACTGGTATAGTTTTAGTAGACAAGACTAGAGAAAGAAACTTGCAACAACTTTGTTCCATGATTCTAACAGTATATGTGACGCACCTCTGTTTCCTGGATACTAATGGTGCTTAAAGGAATTGATAAGGATGTGCAAGAGATGTCATTAGCCAAAACAGTTTTAGACGAGGTGTCAGTACCTAGCATCTCAGATGTTGTTCCTATGTCTGTTTGACAGACATCCTAATCAATAAATTGCTGCAACTACCCCTGTCGTGACAAGTCGCTGATCCTCAACCTTCACCCTTACAGCCACCAAGCTTCGTTTAATCACCACCAGAATACCCATTGTAACCCTCAAGCTTGTCAGGTTCACAACCGCCTCACATAGAATCTTCAATGGGACAGCAATCAGTACCACCAGCAACAGTGGTACCAATTACCTCACCAACTGAACATAAACAACAACAATCTAGGCACCATCCCTTGACTTCCCACTCTCACCATTTGGAAGTATCCACACCACCTGTTTTTTCCGTCCAGGCCTCTCAATTATTTAATAATGTTGAAGGTAATACTTATATCACCATTTTCTTGTCTAATCATGTTTCAGATAAAGGCAAGCTGGACATCTGGTCAGAAAAATATGTAGACTTATCTACCCTGTAACCTTCAACACCTAGTATCTCTTGTCAACCTCAAGGATATTAATGACTTGTCCACATAAATATCTCCCCAAAACAAAAGACTAAAACCCTTTCCCTTGATCGCTGGCAAAACGCTTTCTCTATATTTATGGACAGTCACACTTCATTCATCACTTTTATTTACTGTGGCCAACAAAAAGAAAGATAGGTTGCCAGGCAACGAAACATACGCTCACAGCAGCTAAATCGTCCGGGCAGTCAACAGAGTTATCGCATATTCTTACTTTTTACGGTAATGAAACATTTATAATACTCTGAAAACTGATTAAGATTAACAATTCATAAAGTAATTATCAGAAAATCATTAGAATTTGTTTGTTTTTTTATAAAGTTCTGCCACATGCTAATGCTTAGTATACGAAACATTTAAAATCATGGATTTAGCTGATCAGTTATCAAAATTCACTGAAAATCAATATACTTGTTCATCCCAAGACCTCAAACTCTGTATCAATCTGAAGTCAATTGGGTGATAATTTTGGCCTATAGAGCGTTTCAAAAGATTTTTCAAAGTGATCAAGGGAGATAACTCTGGCGTTAATTTTTAGAATTTGCTGAAAATCAATAGGATTCTTGGTCGCATGACCTTAAACACTGTATAAATTCAAAGTCAATTGGATATTAACTTTGGCCTCCAGAACGTCCATAAGATTTTTTGAAGTGATCAAGGGCCAGAACTCTGGCAGTTATTATTGGAAATTGCTGAAAATCAAAAGGCTACTTCGTCTCATGACCTTTAACACTGTGTGTAAATGTAAGGTCAATCGAATATTAACTTTGGTATCTAGAGCATCCACAAAATTTTTTGAAGTGATCAAGGGCCATAAATCTGGCACTAAATATCGGAACTCGCTGAAAATCAATAGGATTCTTCGTCTCTTGACCTTAAACACTGTGTATAAATTTAAACTCAATCGGATATTAACTTTGGCTGCTAGAGCATCCACAAAATTTTTTGAAGTGATCAAGGGCCATATAACTATGGCAAAATTTATCGGATTTCACCGAAAAACAATAGGCTTCTTCGTCTCATTGCCATTAAACACTTTGTATCAATTTAAAGTCAATTGGATAAGCCAGACGGACAGGAGCGACGACAATATACAACCACATTTCAATGTGGGCGTATAAAAAGTATTAGAATTTCGGATTTCATTCAATACCGTACTTGTTGAGTACTGAAGTACAAGTGTTGAATGATGTAGTCAAACATTTAAACGTTCAAGCAATTCATATTGTATTATCCATATATGGTCTGACATAGACATCTCTGAAAGCATGCATACATTATTTTTAAGTTTTGAATGTCAGACATTTTGAACTTCTCAAAATTATCAATGGGGCCAGTGAATTGTTCTTTTAGTATTAACTAGGACTGTCTATCCAGATATTGAAGTGACAGCTTAACATTATGCTAGTGAGATTCAGTTTCATTTTAAATAATTTGCAAGCAAAGAATCTTTCCTTTAGAATGAAAGTTTTCTATGCAAGGAGACATTGAAATCAAAAAGTCAGACTTCATTATTAACTGTAATTAAGTAACTCAGAATTTAATACCTCAAAATCCATAATTATTAAGATAAAACTTACTTGACAGTTGTCCATTTCTAGAAGCTACACTACTGTCATCTTTTGACTTCTCAGGTGGGTTGGCAACTGAAAAACACAAAACACAAAAAATATAAATCCTCAGTTGTATTAATCCAATCAATAAGTACATATACAAGTCCCTATTCCAATTAATATAATGGAGGTAAGGCTTGACTACAATGAATCATCAGTCTAAATCAAAATTCATAAACATTTTATATCGAATCGACTTCATTGTGGTCCATTTTATCAACTTGCAATCAGAAGTCAAACCTGAATAAAAAAGCTTTTCCACCTGCAAGTATTTGTGGTTTTAAAGGAATTTTGTAGAAATTTTGTACAAGAGTTTTCCTCCATTCTCCTGAGGTATGATCTCAAGATATTCAATAAATGTTATTATGCAGAATCAAGTTGAAAATAATATGATGTATGCCTGAAGGAAATTGCTGGAATTAGTAATATGAGGTGCATCCATGTCAACATTTACCAAGATGCTCCACTAAATGTAGAATGTTATGGGAATGATGCAATATTGGATTGTGTATGTGCACTGTAGCTAAGATTCACAGGACAGGTTGGGAAAGCACGAATGAATATTAGAGGTGGATACAGACAGATACCTATGTGCATGAGCTGAAATGATGATGATGTAATTACAGATAAGGCATGTTTCATAATTGTCCAGTTGTATGACAAACTACAAAATCTGTTTCCATAATAAAACCAGCTTGACCGCATTTTGTAGTTTTAAACTGTGTTGATATGCTTTTTATTGTTGCCACAAAACAATATTTCCTACAGAGTAGAGACCCATAGTGGGGTAAGCGGTTATTGAGCAAGATCAAAGGAGGTGGGGGCTGACTGAGTTGCAACCAGGGAACTCAATATTAAAGCCTCATCCAATCAAATTAGTTCTAAAAATAAAAATTAATTAAATTAAATATCTCATATGTTATGGCAGAGTTTAACAGAGGGAACATTAAATTTTCGAAGCAATAAGTGGCGTCCGCCAGAATATGCTCCTTTTATAACTATGCTTGGGCCTTATTCGCCCCCAGTGACATTTTCAGTCCCCATGCAAGCTTAATCTGGCTTGGGTGGTTCAACCGAATTTTCAATCTTTCACAAAATTATGCCACATGAACAAATTATGCAAGATAAGGACCAGTATATGCAAATATACATGTAATTTCTATTTTTTTCTTATAAACAAATAAATTAAAATTTATTGCTGCAAAAGTCAATCACAATAGTGTTGTTGATTATGTAAAAGTGAGGTCTTAGTTTTAATAGATAAAATTGGCGTCAGTGCACTTACACATAACATACTTCTCTAAAAAAAACAAAATTCCATGTGTTCACAAACTTCAAATCATATAATTCATTGGAAGATTCAAGTAAAATATTCCAAATTACAGAAAGATCCAATTTTCCAACACAATCCCACTAGAATATTAGTTTGTATATTTTAACAATTGAAAATATAATACTCTGCAATGATACTATGTGATACCAAGTCGATATCTTGAATCCTACTGGTAAGCACTTATCAGTTCGGTATATCATAACAGACACTCCAAACACTCTAATAGAACTTGTTATAGAATGTACTCAAGTACTCCAACCTAAATTATAAATTTTTGTCTGAACTTTAGCAAATCATTCGTCAGAAGATTTATTAATTTTTTCCAGAATAGAAATAAGACATAAATCCCACCACCTCTGTGTACGACGAGATCAAAGGTTTAATTTGCCAGTAATAAAATCATGATATTATTGGCGGGGGTTGTACATAGCAATGGAACCAATACCACTATATTGACAAGTGGAATGTAAATTAGCCCCGGAGGGCTCAGATTGACTGCAGATTCCTCTTTGCTTGTTTGTTTGCCTTCGTTGTTTACTTATCGTCGCCAATGATGTCAGCGATTTTTTCATGTTGTGAGAAATAAGTCGTTAGCCCCGATCCATCTTATCCTTTCATGATTCTAAGGTGCCTCAGGCAATAATGAAACCAGCTGACTGGTAGTTCCAATTAAAGCGCCAATAATCCGCAGAGAAGAAACTTAACCATTAATTTCTCCTTGAAAACACTGGTAAATGACGGATATAGTTCTTAATGAAAGAGACAAGCATTCACTTCCAGTTTTAAGTTCAGATTTTGTCATTGTGAGAGGTAATTAGAGACGGCTGGTGATTTGACATAAAACATGTATCTATATGCCATTAAAATTATGTTACAACAATGATATTATATTTGTAATATTGTAAAATACTATGTAATACCATCATCATTGTGGAATCGTTATTGTTATAGCCATTTCTTAAAATTACTTTAATTTTGAAAATTTTTAAAGGATCAACACTGAAGTTATTCTAATATTGTCGATTTAGTTAAGATTTCAAAATATAAAAAAATAGAACTACAAAATCTGTAACGCATGAATTAATAATTATGTACATTGAATTCCTGTAAACAGCATTAATTAACCAGTGATGAGAACAATGTAGAACCGCAAAATGAGATGATTGTGATAAGTCATTTAGCCACATAACCTTTGATAGAAAAATAAACCCCAAAATGAAAACCTCACTCTTGATTCAGATTTTTTAAAAAGAATGTCCGAGTATTTATTTGAAAGAGGTTACTTTTAACCAAAGATGTGTTAGGGAAACCTAGGGTTAAGGTAATCCTTTATCATAAATACTGTATCTACAAGCTGATCGATTTGGGTTAGTATTTATAAATACATTGCAATCTTTATTGATAAACACTGGTTATGAATAATGCCGATCTATTTTCTTTTTTAAATGGCCTTTTTGTTTTTTATTTACTTTATGAATGTGAGGCTTATATTTTTTCAGTTGATGCCACAGATACTGGTCATCCTACAAATTTTGTTTCAGTACTTGATTTTTTTGTGGATTTCATTATACTAACTGGTCGCAAGTCAGTATAATGGTCTGGACAATTAATAAGATTCTGTAATCATTTCTTGTTAATGTATCAGCTATACATATAATCAGAATCTAAACTAAGTGGTGAGCCCATTACCATGTAATCAAGAAAAGCATATAAATTAACAGTCACAATTTACCTATCAAACAGAATGTTTGATTTCAACCTTGACATTTGATGATCCTTAAAGCAGCAGTGTTTAACCTCTGAAAAACATTCCTGCCACTGTGATCAGTAACATTAGAGATGGGGATCAGATACAAGGTCTGAGCCATTCCTTAATTAAAGTCCCGTCTGGAGATTGATGGGAACACAGAATCGGGAACGGTAAATCATCCGACATCTAATTACATTTGTCAATTTATCAGGTCGTAATCTACGATATTTCCCTACAATCTTTCTTATCCCTGTCAATCAAACAGTGTCCTTTTCGCATTTTTCATTCTAATCAAAAACAGACATATCTCCATCCAATTATATTAAAGAAACTTTTTGAATACTTAAACCTGCTGAATATTTGAATGTTTCTACTGAATGAAATGATTATTCAAAGAAGGTTCAATGGATTTTTACATAATCACTCCAAAAACACATTGTAAAAACGAATTAACTATCTTAGAAATGTCCCGAAAATTCTGCCCAGTTAGCATTCATACAACAGCCGTTATCCTCCACTGCATACCTAAACTCAGCCATTAGTAGTAGTTGGTCAGTTTTGCTGAAATGCTAAAAACCATTCTATATAATGCACACGTCCAGAAAATAAATTGCGTTTATACATTATCATTCACTCTGAGACACCCCTGATAAAATTTTTTAATCTACTTGATGATACAGACAGAATCTTACACCAGACTACATTTCAATATAAAATATCATTACTTTTCAAATTATGAAGCTAAATAAATTCACACTCATATAAGATTTTTCGAGCGTGCCAAAGAGAAAGATTTCACTTTGAAAAGTAACTTGGGTGCAATTTTATGGAAACAGTATTTTTTTAACTTGAAAGTGAGTGTCTCCACTTGCCTGTTTACAGAGGCATTTTCCATAGTTTAATGAACAAAACTTAAAAAAGTGCAATATAGAAACATCTGTTTGAGTATTATCATGCTATATAAATAGGATTGTTATTATAACTAGGTACTACTGGAGAAACTAAGATAATTCTTTGTAGAACTGAATATACATATGTATAATTCTATATTTTTTGTTCTCAACATGTTCTCAAAATAATCACATCACAATCCTGTCTACCTGTCAATGTCTAAACGTCTTCTGTAGGTTGCATGACTGAAAATGGACATTAAATCTATGATGTTAATATACCAAGACTTTGATTTAGATTCACATGAACACGAGATTAATAGGTTTGCAGCCATCATTACCAGAATTATGTTCACAATGCGTGTCCCTTTAATGAAATACTAAATAAAGTTCTTCAAATTATCATGTTTGATTAATTTATAGTAAGCTTCTATCAGCAATTAGAAGCAGGACAAAAATTCATTTAGACACAAAGCAAAAGGATATTTGATCCTGAAAACTGCAGAATCAATTTTGCTAAAAACTCATTTGTCTTCCTGCCAAATCTTTACACCAGGGTAGATAGAATATAGAAAAGCATATCCACATTAAAATTAAAAAGGCCATTTATTCTTTAAATGACAACTAATAATTTACATTAAAACATGGATGGAATGAAAGATATTATCACATAAAGATATTTTTACATTCATTCTATAAAACCTATCTTTCATAAATACCTATCTTTGATCAAAAAAACAAAATCAGTTAACCTCTTTGGTCAAAGATGGCATATTCCTGAAGCAATGGTCCGAGAAATCTCTCTCTGGCCATTGCTGGATTGGCTTCTGATACTTGAGCTTTTCAGGGATAGGAGTGTGTCTATTCTTCCTGTTCAATCTCAGCAACATGACAAACCTTCATTTAATCTGGGGTCTTTCCCTAAAACATTGGCTAGTGTTTTAAGGAAGGTATTAAAAACGGTGAACGTCTGTTCGTCTCCATACAGTAGGCCTATTGTTTACATTGTCAATGTTGATAGCCTCGTTTGTCACGGAATTAGTTTTACTGTAGTACTCTGCTGCTATCCACTGGTTAACTGGGCATAATAAAATCGTGAGCCACAAATTATTTGGTCCAATTTGATGCTCTGTTTTTACAGGTAATGCTTTTGTAACGCAGTTAGCTATTGGTAGTTAATCGGACTATTGACCAATCATAACTTAGAACAAGAATTTTCTCTCTTTCGAGCAGTGAGTATTGGTATTTGCTCTAATCAAATGGAACACTGCAAGGAGTATGCAAAGATGGGTTGTAACACTGCCATAAATTCAACTTCTTCCAAAAAGCCATTTATTTTATTCACAATTCAGTTTAAGATTGTTGTCAGAGACTGAAAACACAAAATATGCTCCTTAAATCTATTTCATATAATATTCAATATTCAAGAAATAATAAGCATATTTCCTACCTACTTCACAGCTATTACTATAAACAACAACATTTATGAAACACATGCCAACCGAGCTGGAAAAATATAGATTTCCTATATTTACCTAACCTAATAATTTGAAAACTGCAGGACGTCAAAAATGTAAGAGAAAAATCTTATCCAATCTTGGTACATTTCCTTTAATCTTCTGGATTAAGTGAATGGTGACTGTTTCACTTTGTAACTGAGAGGATTTGAATCTTGGACACAACATCCATGTTTGTGAATGATAATTTCAAAAATTTGGCACCACTTATCTAACCCATGTGTTTGAAAACGTTGAGAGAATACTCTTCAAAACGTCGCCTAAATAAATCAGTAATTGTTCTTCCATAAGTATGTGTTACAGTTTAATGTGATTAAGTGTTATCAGGAAAGGTGAAAGAATTTCAAGAATGAAGAAGTGATTTATTATCTCAATAATTTTAATTAGTAATAATTTAAAGTAATTGTAACTAGTCACTGACTAACTAATACGTATCTCAGTTTTGTCAAATTTTGTACTGTTTAAATCAAATCAAATACTTAAAGAAACCTAAACTTTCTACAATCTTCTGAAATTTTGATATACCTAAGTTTAAGTTGCCATGCAACATACACACATTAAACACACAGCACTGATACTACATACTTTTCCACTATTTGCGTACAGGTGAGTGGCCATTTTGACGGTAAATTCTAGTCCGAATTTCATGAAATTTAAACTCAACTGTCATTACGTGTATGTGTCATATAATAGAAAAGTTTTTAAAATCGGATAAAAATTGTGATCTCACCATCATATTATTTTCATAAAAAAAAATGTCTGGTTTTATTCGGATTTAAGTTGTTGGAAAACGTATTGCATATTGCTCCTCACCCTTGGGTAGGATTTAACAGATTTTAACACAAAATTAAGCAGTTTTATTCTCAAAAAAAAAAAAATTATCGGGATTAGCCCTCAAAGTTTCATCTAAATCCAATTAAAAAATTTTGATGGTTTTGGTCTGATTTCCAAGAAATTCAAAAGCAACCATTATTACAGTATAACAGTGACATATTTGTCAGTTTTTAAAATCAGATAAAAATTGTGATCTATACGAGATGCACAAGCTAAATATGTGGTTTTTCGTACAATCAAGGGTCAAACACAATCCAGGCAGTTAGGATCCAATATGGGACAATATTGAAAGGATCCAAGATCTTTGGGTTATAAGCTTACAAGCTAAAAACATGGACTTTTAGTACATGAAGGACTAATACAATGCAGACAAAAATCGAAAGAAACAGAAATCTTAGGAATTAAACCTATATTTCAAGTTTCTTCAAAATCAGATAAAAATTGTGACATGTAGAATGTCTACAATCAAAATGTGGACAAGGGCTACAGCAATATACGTCCACATGGAATGTGGGTGCATAAATACTAGGTGACTTTGAAACCAACATGTTAATATACATATTATTTGGCATAGATGGTTCGTAACCCTGTGTCTGGTCACATACAATCAATCATCAGAACAAATTCACAGCCATATTTCAGACCATTCAGTAGGGCTTGGAATTTGTACATATTTTAAAAAACCTTAAAATCTGTATGCCATGTTTTTCAAAATTTTACGATTATCTTTGGAGCAAATCGGAGGCAATTCAGTCATTCTCACTAATTAAGTCCCACATGACTCCAGATTTTATTCGACCACTAGGTACTGCAATAATTAAAGATGGTTTCATTTTATGGTGTAGTAGAGTACAATTTCTGTATCCTGGGGGAGTCCTTGAGTCTGATTAATGACTGAATAAATTGGATGAATTGAAATGAATTTTAGAAGTCCAAATATGTACAAGAGACACAGCTGATTCGAATTTAAGACATCCTCCTAGTGTAAGCCTCAGAACTCCACCCAATTAAGCTCAAGAAAACTCATTTTTTTTCCAGCAATGAAATAGACAATTATATGATGACTGATTTCAGGTTAAATGGAGAAAAGTTGTAATTTTGTCTAGACAGCTGTGTTTCCGGTAACACCCTTTTTGACGATTATTTTCTGCTTAGGTTCAGGTACAACAGACCTGTGCAGTCAAATGCAATTCTCAAACCATGTGAGAGCAGTCAGAGTGGGGTTTAATGTCTACACTTGCTTTTTAGCAGTCTGACAAAACTATGTGGACCCCTTCCCCATCCCACAATAAAAACAGCAAACAAAATAAAAGAAAATTGAGGCTAGACATGGACAATTGTGTCACGAAAATCCTTATATATAAACATATACATAAGCCTAAAACAAATGAAAATAATTAAAAAGTTTAAAATACTTCTCACCTTTTGATGACCTTACCCTGGATAACATAAGCACAACTGAATAATGCCCTTACAGTATTATTTAGGATAAATTCATCAATTCTCGAAAATAATATAATTTCAATATCACGCAGAGAATGTTTGTGACGTTGTAACTATATGTCAGTTGTCTTCACTAATTTCTATTTCACATGAATGTGCATAATCCACTTATCCCATAAAATGACAAGATTACTATGCTTTGACTTTTTTCTGGTACAACACAGATAGCCACAATCTCATAAAATTTGACTATCTATTCAGATTATCATATCTTCAATTTGTTTTTATGAATCTCGATCTTATAAATATCAAAACAATCCATTCAGATTAGCATGACTTGAATTTCTGACATCCCTCATTATTTTCGTACGATATCCTATTCTGTATGCATGTAATGCATAGTTTTTGTAAATGCACAATCACTGAATTTGCATATATATTCCCTCGCGATTGACTCACATTTGTCGAACAGTAAAAGCGTCTGCCTCCAGTCATAAACAAACCATTGGGAATAAAAACGTCCAGAAATAGAAAATAGTTAGAGGAAGTTCAACACATTTGATCAGCAAACATTAAAGGTGTTTAAAACAGATATAACATTTGCATGGATGAAAGAATTTGCATATAACTGAATTTGCATAATAGGTATTCCCTGTAAATTACTGGAAAAATGTTTGTTTTGCTCTGTTACAACAAATGTCTCTGCTTATAACAGAAAAATAATTAAGTAAAAATTCAAATGTTAAATTATCCAAGAAAAGTCTTCTGACTCAAATCTGAGCACAATAAAATGTAAAATTCACAATTACAATCATTAACATGTAAAAGGTCAAAGGTTACAGCGTAATGAGTATAGAATGAGCCAAAAAAAAGACCAATTGGCTATTTAAGCAAAAACAAACCAAAAGGATGTCATTATGTTTCAAATTTCTGTGTTCAATCTAAACAATAAAAATACGCTTCGGTTAGATTAAAACTCGCAGACACTGACCAAAATGTTTACTATACACTACAAATACGAGCTACTAGATCACAGCAAAGTATATTACAAGTTCTTCTGGTCGTTTGTTTTAGTCTCCTAAGAATATGATGACGGATGAAACGTCAAAGAAAATGCGAAAAACGTCTCCTGTACTGGAAGAATAGAGCTATACACAAATGGGAGGAAATGTGGATGGCCATCTAACCCAAGTGCCGGATCAATAATTTGACCACAATCTAATAAAACGCAAAGAACAGATCAAACAAATAAAATCAGACTCTTATCAGTTGAAAAGCCACTTGGTGAAGACAGGAAGAGTTTGTAGTCAGTCGGCGACTTCACCAAAATCTCGCATCGAAAGACATTAATTTAATCAGTGATGAAAGAGTCGTCACGGTGGAATTAGGTTAGATTAGGTTTATTAATGATTTTATACAAGCGACCATTTTATCTTCTACCGAAATGTGAATCTTAAATAGTTTCCTCTCTGATCAGATTTACTCTGCGTTGAAAGAAATACTTGGCATAATTTTGCCACCTTCTTTCCAAGAATTCCCTCAAAGACTGATCAATTACTTTGCTTAAATTTTCGTTATCATATTTGTATAGATTGTGGACTTTGACCAATCAGTCATGATCTATGGTATCTTAGATAATTTAATTGAGTGTTGCGCTTCATTCTAGAGTAATTTCTGTTTGGTCTCTTTATGAAACGCAAATATCAATAGTTAACAGAGTGCACATAAGTTATCTTTATTGACTAAACATCAGAGGTGTTTTCAACATCGGAGTTTTTTAAGCTGGAACTGAGGGGTAAGGGTATAATTGATCACCAGGTTTTCTTTTTTATAACCTAATATTTGTTGCATTTTTAAAGATATGTGTTATTTTGTTATGACTGAACATCAGTACAACTGAATATTCTTTAGAAATAGAACTCCAGATTTCTAATGAAAAGAATGATATAATTTTTTCTTCAACATATCAAAATACATCAAATATAAACAACAAAGGAGAACCACTGCACAGTTAAACAAGCACAGTTAAAATAAACCAAATATAAATACCCCTTGTTGCCTCCCCCTTCCTAGTTGAAAAGACAATCTGGTGTTCTCACCTGAACAGACTATATATAAGCTTGCCCAGTTTTGTACATGTACAATGTCAAGGCAGCAATACATGAAAATATTTTACAATATATATTCACATCAGTGTACAAAATGGCAAAATAGCAATGAAAGCTTTAAAACTCTTTGTAAAGTAATCCTGATATACCACTTAAGTTAATGGGAAAATTGATGTATAAAATAAGCCTAAATAAATAAAACAATAAATTTCACGAATGTTTCAACTCCAATAACACTCATTGGACTCTCTTTATAGTCTTAAAAACTTCCTGAAAATATTCTGACTTGTCAATCAACTACTGATGATCTTAAAAGCCTCCGGAAACTTGATTTTACAGCAATGGATAAGCAAGATTAAAGAACAAAACTGACAACTGAAACATAAGGGATTCATCATTTATTACTACATGTAATAGATTATAATCCACTGAAGACAAAAATTTGACAAAACAAAGGATTGTTCAAATTATATTCTAAGAAGTATATTTGAGTTTTTAAATGTTTAAAGCTTCTAAATTCAGAATAAAGATTCTGATCTTTATGGTAGAGACAAAATCAAGCAACCATTGATTGGGATGAAAGTCGAGACTGACTAGCATCAACAATATTTACAGCTCACAGAAAGTGAAAATTATACATATTTGCTTTCAAGCTCATGCCCACACTCTACTATTTCCTATGAATAATAGCATTATGAACAAAATCAAATAAGCCTTAGAATAACAATTTAAAGAGAAAAGTATGTACATTTAAAAATCACAGGCCTGATTTTGAAATCTATTTTTATGTGACATAATCAATGCATTATAAATAAAAATTTGAAGTACATATTAGAGTTTTTATTGTGTTGATATACTGAGTGCCACAGAAAACACATCACTTAGTTTTTCATATAACAAAATGATCCTGTAAACATATTTGTTTAATCTGTAATCAATGGTACAAAGAGTGGTCAAAACCAAAAGTACCACAAAGATGGTGGTAGCCTCTACAGATAAAGATATATAAACAGAACTCGGCACAACTACTTTATTTCAAGACCACAATAAGTCATATGTTCATTTTATTATCTATGTAATAAAAAAATAGGTTACCAGGCAACAAAACATACGCCTGCACAGCAGCTAAATCATCAGGGCAGTCAACAAGAGTTGTCACATATTACGTTATTAACAGAAAATAATTAGAATTTGTTTGGTTTTTATTAAGTTCTGTCCCCAGAGGAACCACGAGCTAAAAAGAGTGATTTTTTGGACAATCAGGGGCCATAATTCAGGAAGTTACGATCCGATGGACGCAAATATTCAGAGGAACCAAGATCTTTGGATTATCAACCTACATGTCAAGTTTTGAAGTCGGTTCAAAATTGTGACCTCTATAGGGTCCACAAGCTACAAACATGATTTTTTGTACAGTCAAGGGCCATAATCCATAAGTTTCGATCCAATACATTCCAATATCGAAAGCAGCCAAGATCTTATGGGGATTAACCTATATTTCAAGTTTTGTCAAAATCAGATAAGAATTGTGACCTGTAGAGAGTCCACAACCTTGATATAACATATTTTCACACTATTCGCATACAAACGGCGACCATTTTGTCTGTCAATTTTCGTCCAATTTTCACGAAATTCAAACTCAACCTTCATTTACCATGTAACGGTGATATAATCAAACGGTTTGTAAAATCGGATAATAATTTTGACCTCCAGAGAGACCCTAGCGAAAAAGGGCAATTTTTCGGACAATCAGGGGTCATAATTCAGGAAGTTACGATCCGATGGGCAAAAATATTGAAAGGAACCATGATCTTTGGCTTATTAACATACATGTCAAGTTTCATCAAAATCGGTTCAAAATTGTGACCTCTATAGGGTCCACATGCTAAAAACATGATTTTTCATACAATGAAGGGTCATAATCCATGAAGTTTCACTCCCATACATTCCAAAATAGAAAGCAGCTGAGACCTTATGGGGATAGACCTATATTTCAAGTTTTGTCAAAATCGAATAAGAATTGTGACCTGTAGAGAGTCAACAACCTTGATATAACATATTTTCACACTATTCACGTACAAATAGCAGCCATTTTGTCTAATCAATTTTGGTCCGATTTTCAAGAATTGTGACCTGTAGAGAGTCCACAAACAAAGTGTGGACGGACAGACAGATGGACGAACAGGGGCGACGACAATATACGTCCACATGAAAATGTTGGCGTATAAAAAAGACCAATTATAAAAACACTAGCACTTTAAGGACAGTCTTCATCCATGAGACATTAAATACTAACTTGGTCATGGTATCAACTTTTAGACCAAAAAATCCATCTCATAAATACAGAATAACATTCTTCTTTAAAACTAAAAGTATTTCATTAAATATCTCAAACTAGCCTACATATTTGTCTCGTCTTCGTTATGCTTCAAAGAGACAAAAGGTAATCATCTCGTTAAATGCTTTGTTAATTTCCATCTTTCGTAATTCCAGTGTTACATCTTCCATGAATAATAATGGTCCCTGATTTGTTAAGTATTGATTGGAGAATAATCATGGCTCATCTCCAACTTCTCATTTATTGTCATCAAAAGATGTTTAATGGAATTGTAGCTAAATGACAGGATACTATCCTGGGGGCCAAATTGTCTCCAGATCTAAAATTGTCTTTGCAATTATTAACATTATTTTCAAATTTTGATTTGAATTATTTGTGTATTGTACAAGTTCTCTAACTAGCCCATCACAATAACATAACAAGGACATTCATTAATATCTCCATGACATTCTTTTATGTAGGTCATTTTGAGACGACTTGAGATTATTTTACTCAATACACTAAGCATTTAATTTATCCTATGGTTCAAATATTTTCTGTCAACTTTTGTTACAGCTCGTGCAATGATTTCTTATTTTCTGCATCACACAAATAACATATTATGTTCATCTAGGTAGAGTTAATCCCAACAATTTGGAGCCATAATGGACATTTCTATTCACTTCCAGGATGCCCACTCTCGTCACAATACCACATCAATAGAACAAAAATCTAACAGCAATGAGTGACCATTAGAAGTAAAACGCTTCCACCTAAATCATCTTCACTTAAAAGTTAATAAGTACACCAGGTTAACAATATACTGATAAGAATTAGATATTTACATTATACATATCTGGAGGGGGGGGGTTGGGATGGCCTAGTGGTATAGAGTGCTGCGCTTCCACCTCTAGCTGGCCGGTCACCTATGGCTTGTGGCTGTGGTTTCGAGCCCTGGTGTGAGCGTATGTGGCGTCTTCTCAACCTAGTGGGTTTCCTCCGGGAAATCCGGTTTCGTCCCACTGCTAAAGACCCCTACGCGCAAGCGAATTATTGAAATAAAATTAAACCTTATGTCAGTCCCGAAATGACCTACTTTGTGTTGAGTGGACGTTACACCCCATTTCTCTCTCTCTCTATACATATCTGTCATTTATGTAAATTATTCAGTATACAAAAAATTTCAAATAAAATGTGGGCAATTTTATCAAACGATTTAAAAAGAGTGTTTTATATTTCATTCTATCACTACAAAAATTCTTATACTTCATCTACCTGCACCAATCAATTTAATATGGTGAACATCAACTCAGGGACTAAGTAACATCACTGATCTATTGCAGTTGATCTTCTCTAACTGGACATCGGTGAAACCGAAAAACAGGTGCTTAAGTAGGTCATGTGATTTGTTCCAAAATGGTTGACAAAGTAATTTTGTCCATATGTGATTAAGCTGTATAGTATTTTTACTGCAAACATTGCGTAAATTACATCATACGGAAATACCTCAAATTTCCAAAGTTGTTCTTTCAGCTAATTTGCTGTTTTTATCTGACAGTCTCTTGCTGTTATAGCTCTAGACGAATTGAGCTGAAATTTTGCAAAATTATTGGTAGGTCTACCTATATATATGTAGCCTCTTTTAGAATACAGTTTTTCTTTCTTTATCTCCTTGAAGTGGATACGTAGCAAATCCGTACCAATAGCTGCGAATGCTGATCACATGACTGTGTCCACATAACCTCTTGGTCGTACAAACTGGATACAATCAGCTGCCATACGAGTACATACCACCCTTTTTACAGAAACTGACTGAGAACAACTGATAGCCTGTTCAGACGCTTAAGCTGAACTGGTTTAAAAACCCTGTGGATTATTTAACTTGAGGGTATTGGGGGGCAAATACACCAGTTTAAAAACCCCAGCTCGCTACCTGTCTTCGAGAAGGCTTTTTATTTTAAACTAGTTCATCTTAGCCGTCTGCAGTATGCAGTAATTTACATTCCTGTGAAAATATTAGGGTCAGACAGAGCAAATGTTACCGAAAGCGTGAGAAAATTGAATTAAGAACACAAAGCAACCCATGCGCAGTTAACTCTACCCTCGGCCAAAGAGGTCAGAATAGTTAAACTGGTTTATCTTATAGTTCGTGTGAACGCAACACGATGCTGTCTTAACCCCCCCCCCCCCCCCGGTGATTATGAACTAGTTTAAAAATGCCTGAAAAATAGCATCTGGCAGCAACTGGTGGTTTTCCAGTTGCAAGTGTGTGTACATCAACTAAAACAGGCAACTGATTGATTCTTTCAGTTGCTCCCAGTGTCAGGTAACTATATAGTTGCCTCCAGCGTCGGGTAACTAGTTGTCACCATGCTTTATTATTGTCTGCAAGGACAGTGGAAAGTGTTGTTTTGACTACTGTCAGTTTTTCCAGCTTTATTTATCTGTGTTATCTGAAGTACATAGCAGATCTGGGTTTCTAGATCTGATAGCTAAACTGAATGGACTTCCCAAAACAAAATATGTCCATACTACCATAAAATATTTGTTTCTTGGAAAAAAAGTTCCAAAATTCAAAGTTACATGTATAGTGTATAGTTTATTCCATTTAATTCAATCTTTTTTAGAAAAATCTAAATTCAATTACCCCCAAAAAATCTTCCTGACGTTCCTAGAATGTGATCCTAAAACATGATTATAGCCATGAATCTGTCCTAGATAATCTGATTATGGCATAGAGCGACTCTCAATACCCAAATAATACTGTTAAAAAAAACATGCCATGGAATGCCTTAAAGGGAATCAACAATATTAGTCATGGGTGTATTGTACTCACTTAACGAGTCTTTGTAATTATGAATATTTAACCTTGTTCTGTAAACAGTGTTTTAAAATGAATTTCATAAATAATTTTACACTGCTGTTATTTCATGTAATATTTCATAAAACTCTAGATTATTAAATTTTCAAAAAGCACTCATTTTTGACATGTTTGCATAACCATTGGCTGAAACTGAAAAATCTTTATTCTGGCTACTGACAACATGGCTACTGCTAAATAACATCCTCTTCACTTTTAATAACAGTATTTTAAGATTTAATAGGATTTCCTAGTCATAACTTCTGATATTTTACTTTCAGCAACAAATATAGTTTCACAGTAGTTTTGGTATAGTCTCTAAATGATGGTTATGTAATGTTAAAGGGATATCATTAAGAGAAATTTAATGCTTTCTTTTCATTATAAATTGTTCTGTTGCAAGAAAATTAATCTCTCTTTAAATTTGTGTGTACTACTCTTAAAAAGTAATCGATCAAAAAATGTTCTGTGTCAATGTGTGGCAGTCCTAATTGAGATGGAATAGGCTCTAGGTGAATTCATTTCAACTGTTTTTCGACTATATCATTAAATTAATGCTAAATGATAAACAATGATAGAACAATGATATGCCCCCAGCAAATAAACTCAACATATAAAGAGACATTTCTACAAGATATATTCTGCTGTTGTGTTACAAAACATAGTTGTGGGCTTGTCATCTCCTGCTAATATGCCCACCAGATGCAGAGCACTGGTGCATACTCTAAATTCATTGTTGTCAACAAATTCATTGGAATAAGTTAAAAAAAATTCATTAGAATAAGTTAAATAAAAAAAATAAAAAAATGCTACTACGGTAACTTGGTAACAATCCTATCAATTCACAAAATATACTTTATTTTAATAGGGTTCAACCTTATGAACAATTCCTCTAAGTTCAAAATATTCCCATTGAATGGAGAGAGAGAGAGAGAGAGAGAGACTAGGTAAGTTTGGGGTCTTTTAGCAGGAGGAAACTGGATTACCCACAGAAAACCAACAATATTGGACAGGCAAATGTACTCCTTGTCAGGTACAACTTAAGCTGGGAACCGACACCATGCCGCTAGACTAAATAATCTACACTTTCTTCCAAGTGCTAACACTTATTATACTACGGGTAATCAGATGATAAACTGTAGCCAGTTGAGTGTCCATACACAATATGCTTCTGTGATCAAGAGCCATAACTCTGACAGTAACTAAGGAAAATCATTGAAAACCAATAGACTTCTTTGTCTCATGAACATAAACACTGTTTAAAATCAATGAGATGATTATTCTTTAGCCTATTTATGGAACGTTAACAAAAGATAACTGAACCCTTAACTGGTCAACGTCATTTTGACGTTATGACGTCAAGTGGTCAGGCTAAAAAATAACTAACGTGAAATATTTTGTATGCCTATTACAATCCACTCCTGCCGAATAATTATAAATGATAGAGTCTTGACACCAATAAAAAAGTTGAAGAGGATAAGTTGATCTATAATTTGCATACCATTTTAAATCATTTTCATCAGAAATATCGTCTTCATAATCGGCGAAATCGATATAATCCGAGTCTGAATCATATATAGGCATTTCAATGACTTTGAGGGTCTTAAATTCCCGACATCGTTAAATTACGTTTTTTGTCAAAAAATGTAGAATGAAGACCTGTTTTTCTCAATGTTATTGACAAGACAAGATCCTGTCTGAAACGCATGCGTGGCGATATCAATTAAATACGAAACTAAATATTCAAATGCGGCTTATAAAAAATGTTCTTGCTATGGTCGCAAATATGCGACCGTGACCACTTTTGGATATCACGTTGTGGTGCAAATATGCGACCCTGACCGGTTAACCCTTGTCGGTGCACGTGGGGTCTCTGTGGACCCCATGCACTTGTTTTATAGTGTTTTGTAAAAACTGCTGGGCACTGCTTTCTGAAATTTAGTGACTTTGTCTCCAATATATTTTTAAACATAGCGAATAGATCGGTATTCATCTGCTTCCCACATGAAGAGTTATGTTACATGCCAAACAGGCCCAATGCTTGTAGGGCACAAGGGGTCCAATCGGACCCCAAATTTACAACTCGCAGTAGGAATTTTGCTAATGTGTTTGCTGCCTGATACCATATTGTGTATGCCAGACTATTCTCTCTTTCAACATCTGCATGTTACAAATACCAAAAATTAAATGATGAATTCCAAAAATTCCATGGTTTTTGTATCAAGCGTGAATCGCCATTTAACCTTGTTATAACATAGTACACAAAGTAGCAATTTTGTGAGTATTATTAAATCTGTTCAAAATATCACTTAAATTTTTTTGTATAATAATTTAGTTGTTTTTCAGTTGTCAAATATAAATGCAAATAAAAACTTAATCGCTGCTTTTAAATTCAAATACATCTATACGTAAAAACTTTGAATTACAACTGGGGTCCATACGGACCCCTTGTTACCTGCTATGTGATTCTCACAACGTGCACCCACAAGGGTTAAGGGTTAACAAAACACATATAATTTAAAAACATGAAATAATTTTTCGTTTATGACAAAACAAGTTCATCCAAAACTGTGTTGTGTATTTCTTTTTTCAAATTAAATTTCACCAATGAATTAACTTTGTCCTATATCACACTTCAGAACATTATCAGTCAAACTGTGAACGAAAGAATAACTTGTTTAAAATGACTGTCCAAAAATGCTGAAATTTGACCAGGTTCTTTCTTTTGCCACAATGATGAGCAATCTCAGTGCGAATTCAAATAAATAAGAAAGTAAACAGGGGGATAACTCCAAAATATACAATGAAATTTTAAGTATTCTGAATCTCTATGGATGTTCTTCTGCCTCATGTTTTAAAAGGTTGACTTCATTTAATGCATATTCACCAACATACAAAACAAATCTCAATCTTATTTGTTCTTTCAAACCACTATCAGCTTTTAATTGCCCTTTTATGCTATATATATATATATATATGGGTTCCACACATTGAAAACATACACAGATCATCCCACAATACCTTAATCTGTCCATGTTTACAATACTAAGTATAAAAAATGCTCTACTTACTGTAAAAAACATCTGTTTTTAATGCAGCCTGGTTCCGCATACTCATATTCTGTCGTATGATATTTGATATAAATTTGTTGAATCAAACTTTTATATCACTAATGATGAATAATAGTTCTTTAACATATTTGTTCTTGTTTTGTACAGAATTCCACAATAATTCTCTATTTTGACAGAGAATTTAATATTATCATAAACATTCCATCCTTATGGTTTTTGCACCTACAGAAAATGCACCTATAATTTTTAGCAGCCTTTAAATTTAAAGGCTATTGAAGGGCATAATTTCATTTAAATCTGTATAAGTGATGAAATATAATTTTTTTCCATTTATCTACAAAATAAAACTCATTCAATCAGCAATATCTTAAATTTAATTTCTAAAATACCAGGAGAAAAAGTTAATTTTAATGCTTCAATAATATTTATCCAATAAGAATATATATAAAAATATCAATTTCAACTTTACTATTTCTTATAATTTTGGAAAAATTCTAATCCAGAACTATGACCTGCTCTTTCTTGATAAAGTCATTTTAAATCCATAAATTTCACAACTCAATACTCCACAAAAAAACACAAGTGTGAATCAATCAAAATTAATTTGGAGCCCTATGTTTTAAAAATAAAATAAAGCAAATATGACAATTTTAATTAGTTCTTCCACTTGGTTAGAGTTGCAACTGACACAGATATTCCAATTTAAAATTACTTTGACCAAATATCATTTTTTAAAGTGAAAAAATCCAAAAAAACATTCAAAAGGGTTAATGCCACCGCTGAAAAAAAATATAATGAATTGATCGATTCAAAAAGTATCACATCAAACAAATTAAGTGAAAATTCTTGATCTAGAAAATGCAACTGAGAAACCTTTCAAATTCAGGGAGAATACAATAAAGATCCACAAATATATGAATTTATCCAAACTTAAAGAATCTAAAGAAAGTGAAAACATCTTAAGAATTTACATTTGGACAGAAAGTAAAGCTGTTTGTATCCTGAATAGTCGGTCGGTGAATTAAAGAAATTTCCATAAGAAAGCTTGATGTCCTCTGAGGTTAACCATCCCAACACTTGGCGATATATCTGAAGATTGTAGGTTCTAGTTAAAGACATACGTGGTTTGAATATGGAATAGATAATTTCAAGCACGGAGTCACTACATCTTTCTTGTTACACAGAATCAATGACCAATCATTAAAGGCCTATCATTATTACACACCAGCTGAATGTAGACAATGCAACGATACTATCACTCAATTACCTTGCCTATAATGCTCTATAGTTCTCCGTAACAATGGTTTTACCATATAATGAAAAAGATCAAATGATAATATTAAAGGAGTTCTGATTGGTGTGTGTATTTGAGATGCTTTATCAATGTTCCCTGCTCTAAACAATATAGATTTAAAATACCTGCTATGAACAGTAAGTGATTCTTTCTTAAATTTAGAAAGCTACAGCTTTGGAAAAAAAAAAAAATCATTTTTTGAAGGAAAAAAAAATATCATTTTTTGAAGGGGAAAAAAAAAATTATTTTTTTGAAAAAAATAAAAAAAATAATTTAATATACATGTTCCATTTTTGATACTAGAATGACAGAAGTTTATCAGGACAAAAAGATAGGTGATGCCTATGTCCCCTGTCTTAACCCCCAAATAAATAGATGACATTTATTTATCACTCTCTTATTCATCTTTTTGGAAAAAATTTCTTACCACTATATGCTTCACCACATCAAAAAATACAAATTATAGAACTTTGTCAGGGTATTGACCTAATGATACTAAACACCAACTTTTATCACAGTCACTCAATTAGAATTAGGGTGATTGTGTTCCAAAGATCAGACAAATCAAATTGCTTAGCCCTGCTTAGAAGAGGTGGAAAAATGATGATCACTTCTTAACTCTTGTCAAGACAAAATGAACATTTACACCAAATTTTAACATTCTTCCTACTGTGTCTGGAAAATGCTCAGCATCAAACTTGGTAAGGGTATTGGCTAACCCAATGAGAACCAAAGTTATTGTGTTCAAAAGTCTAGACCAATCAAATTGCTTATCTAAGTGGAAAATGTGGATGACCAAACACTGTCAAGGAATTCACCTAATAGACACCTACACCAAGTTTAAACATTCTTCCTCAATTAAAATGTGACTCTCGATTGAAATCACTTCTTAGCCTAAGCACAACATGCTCAACATTGATGTATTAAACGATACACAATAAGAGATCCAAATTTCTTTTTGCTCTGCTTATCCTGGGCAGAAAATGTTCATTATCAAATTTAGTCATGGAATTGATATAAAGAAACTACACAAAGGTAAATCACTATCACTTAATTAGAATCAAAGGTGAGGGACAAAAATTTAATATTTCATGTTGTGTGAATTGCACCATAAATTAATCTAAATATCGGGGCAAGTGAGAAGTTGTTATGTTACAATGATTGCAACAGGGCTACATTGCAAATAATAAAACCATTAATTATCAAATAATTAACATAAATCTACAAAATACATTGTTTATTTCTATATCCCGGAAATGAAAGATAAAGTGATGATTTGTTTATCTACCCCTGGATGACATTTTCATGAAAAGACTGATGTAAACTGACTATTACAGGTGTTCAATATTTGATGTCTATGGGGTAATTATGCTTAAAATAAATATTACTCCAGGATTAATATAGATTTGCTTCAATACAATGCAGTTCTCCATGATTGTTATACATTATCACAGTATCTATTATTGGTTCATAACTGTCATTGTGTCCTTCATTCTATTTTTACCTTGAATACTAAATCAGATACAAAACTATTTTGGACTATACAAAATGCTAAAGTTCCATTCAAATTTGATCTGTGTTACGTTATTATTTTCTGTAGGCCTATGCCAATTTGTATGCAACCGATAAGTCACGTGGTTATTAAAGTACTGTCATGGCTTCTGTCTGATTTGTGTTATTCTGCTGTCCACGCCTCAAATGGGCTTACACCCTTTCTGACTACTGCAAGAGGCTTAACGAAACATGGTGGCTGGTTATCAACTATTTCTGATTGCAGTAAGATACATTTAAAGCACTTAGCTGTCGTTATTTATCTGTATGATCGTCCTATAGCTTATCGACTACCGGCGAATGTTCGGGAAGCGTGTTGACATTTCTGTGGTCTGACGTCATTCAATGTTTTGCCCGCCATACTATTTCTGCATATTTGTATGCTCAGTTGTGATTTTATCCTGTAAAATGTCTGATGCTGATGATCCTGTCGATGGGGGAAATAATGATCAACGTGGTCCAGTTATCAATGTTCCACCGCCGTCAAAATTGGTTTTAGGAGAAAACCCAGTTGAAAATTGGAAGTTATACAAACAAACATGGTCAAACTACGCAATCGTTGCAGGTTTACAACACCAGTCTGAAGAATATAAGAAAGCACTTTTTCTACATAACTTAGGCAGAGAAGCACTGCTAATCTACAACTCATTTGAATATACACCAAATGAAAATCAAAACAGTATACCTGTTATTCTGAGGAAGTTTGATGAGCATATTATTGGATTGACTAATGAAACGTACGAGCGATTTGTGTTCAACAGTAGAAACCAGGAATCTGGCGAGTCAATAGACAATTATATAACTGTGTTAAAAAGTCTTATGAAATCGTGTAACTTTTGTAATTGTTTATCTGATAGCCTTCTTCGAGATAGAATTGTTTTTGGCGTTCTAGACAAAAATATGCGTAAACGCTTATTACAAGAGAACAATCTTACACTTAGATCATGTATTGACATCTGTCGAGGTCAAGAAGCATCAAGTCAACATATGAAAACCATTTCTGATGTTGCATCATTAGAGGTTAATAAAGTGTATGGTGGACCTGCTAAACCAAAATTAACGTCTAAACAAAAGTCATTTCATTCTAAACCTAAAGAAAATTCATCACGACACAACTTTAAGCCTTCAGATAAGGAACTGTACTGTAAATTTTGTGGAAGACTACATGTTTTCAAGAAGTCATTGTGTCCTGCATGGGGTAAAACTTGTGGAAAGTGCCATAAACTGAATCATTTTTCTGAAAAGTGCCCATATAGAAATCATTCTACTGCTCAGGTCAACACAGCAGAATTGTACTCTGTAACTGAATCCATATTTTCTGTAGACAGTAAACAAATTTATGTGCACATGCTATTAGATCAGCAGTATGTAAGATTCCAATGTGATTCTGGTGCAACTGTTAATATTTTACCTAAACAATATGTTAAAGGATACGCACTAGAACATTGCTCTACAACATTACGCATGTGGAATAAGACTGAGATACAACCTATAGGGAAATGTTCTGTCAAGCTTGTCAATCCAAAATCAACAAAAGAATATACAGTAACTTTTATTATTGTCAAAGAAAACCTGACTCCTTTATTAGGGAAACAAACTTCTGAAGATCTTGGAATTATAACAGTGAATTATGAAAAGTTTAATTCCGTCTCTGCTGTTAACTCTACAATTCCTGTCGAACCTCTAACAGAATTTGCTGATGTATTTGAAAGTGGTAAAATTGGAACTTTACCTGGAATAGTACATTTTGCCATCGATGATACTGTACAACCAGTTATCTTACCTCCCAATAGAGTACCTATTGCTCTTCAATCTCAAGTCAAAGATAAACTAAATGAATTAGTTAAATCTGGTGTTTTAGCTGTTCAAGAATCTCCAACACCATGGAACAGTAAGATGCTGATTGCAACGAAGAAATCTGGAGAACTTCGTGTTTGTTTAGATCCTCGTCCTTTGAATAAGGCTCTGTTACGTGAAAGATGTCAACTTCCTGTACTTGATGACATTTTACACCAATTATCGTCTGGGGATCAACCTTCTGGTGGAAAATTGGTTCGAGTATTTTCCAAGTTAGATTTGTCTAATGGATACTGGCATTGTGTCTTAGATGCAGAATCAAGTCTTCTGACAACGTTTCAGACCCAGTTTGGTCGTTATAGATGGTTAAGATTACCCTTTGGTACTAACGTTAGCTCAGAAATCTTCCAGAAACGTTTAACTACTGCGTTAGCTGGTTTAACTGGTATTTTAAACATTGCTGATGACATTGTTGTATATGGTCAAGGCGAATCTGATGAAGCTGCTAATTCTGATCATGACAAAAATCTCAAGAATCTTTTATTAAGGTGTCGAAAACTAAACATTCAAATCAACAAAAACAAGTGTGATTTTCGTAAATCTGAAATTACATTTCTAGGTCATGTTATATCTAGTGATGGTGTCAAAGTCGATCCTTTGAAAGTGAAAGCCATAACTGAAATGCCGAAGCCCCAAACTGTTGAAGAAGTCAGGCGTTATTGTGGTTTCATAAACTATCTGTCAAAATTTCTGCCAATGTTGTCTGAAGTCATTGAACCTATTCGCAAACTCATGCATATAGACAATGCCTGGAATTGGTCAACAGATCAAGACCAAGCTTTTGCTCACCTGACACATTTAGTCACTACCGCACCGGTATTAGCATTTTATAACCCATCTGACGAATTGTTTATACAATGTGATGCTAGCCTGCATGGTATTGGAAGTGTTCTACTACAGCATGGAAAACCAATCGCTTATGCAAGTCGGTCGTTAACCAAAACTGAAGTTCGATACGCACAAATCGAAAAAGAAATGCTTGCGATAGTTTACTCGCTTGAAAAATTTCACCAGTATACATTTGGACGGTTAACAAATGTAATTTCTGATCATCGACCATTAGAATCGATCATGAAAAAACCAATGTCTCAAGTACCTCGTCGTTTACAGGGTATGCTCTTGCGTGCTGCAGCTTATGATATCGAAGTTTCGTATCTAAAAGGTTCAGATATGCATATCGCAGATCTTCTATCACGTTCATTTTTAAATGACTCCACTGAAAGTGAAAGTAGTAACTTTGAATCTGTTAATACCACTGATTACCTTCCTATGAGACCTGAAAGATTAGACAAAATCGTTAATGCTACAAGAAATGATAATGTGTTACAATTATTGTCTGATATTATCTTAACTGGCTGGCCTTCTGAGAAATCACAGTTACCTCAAGAACTTTATCCATATTTCAGTTTTCGAGATGAACTTACTGTTGAAGATGGCGTAATTTATAAAGGCAACTGTGTATTCATTCCTGTAACTCTCAGATCTGAATTTAAGAAACAAGCACACGTGTCGCACATTGGTATTAATGGCTGTCTAAGAAGAGCTTGAGAATGTATGTTCTGGCCTGGCATGTCCAGCGATATTAAACAACTCGTATCATCATGTGAAATTTGTCATCAATACGAAATCTCACAGCCAAGAGAAACTCTCATTAGTCACGAAATACCTTCTCGCGCATGGCAAAAAGTAGGAGTAGATCTGTTTGAACTTGATGAAGTCAATTACTTAATTACAACTGATTATTATAGTAATTTCTTCGAAATTGACCGTCTTGTGAATACTAGAACATCTGCAGTCATCTGTAAGCTTAAATCTCATTTTGCACGTTATGGAATACCTTGCGAGTTGGTTTCGGACAATGGTCCCCAGTTCTCATCGTTCGAATTTAAACACTTTTCTGAACTTTGGGATTTTGTGCACACAACAAGCAGTCCTTACAATAGTCGCTCAAACGGAAAGGCTGAAAGTTCGGTTAAAATAGCCAAACGTTTAATGCGTAAAGCCAAAGACTCTAATGATGATCAGTATATTGCGCTACTTGATTTCCGTAATACTCCTTCTGAAGGAATGTCTACAAGTCCTGCTCAACGTTTTCTCAACCGTCGCACTCGCAGTTTACTACCTGTGAATTCGTCTATGTTACAGCCTGTTATCAGTTCACATCGTGATTTTGTTGAGTTACATACTCAAAAACAAAGACAAGCTAAATATTATAATCGTTCTGCCAAGGACCTTCCAGTATTACATTCAGGCGATGTCGTTCGTATTAAACCCTTTCGCTTAGGTGATAATTTGTGGAAAAAAGGGGAAGTGATCCGTCGATTGAATAAACGCTCTTACTTGGTGCGAACACCTGAAGGAACTTTCAGACGTAATCGTCAATTTCTTCGCAGATCTAATGAAAGCTACGAAACCTCTGATGTATATGTCCCTTATACGCGTAATCAGGAAGAAGAGGGTTTTGCTCATGTCCCTAACCGAGAAGAACCTGATCAACCTCAACCTAATGCACCAATAAGAAGGAATTTGAACTTCACTCGATCTGGCCGTCGAACTGTTAAACCTTACTATTTGAAAGACTATGTAACTTAAAGTATGATCTATAATGTAATCTAGTAACCGTGTTCTGTTATACACATAGAACTGTGTTTCATTGTTTAGTTTATTCCTAATCAGTCATTTTGAGTATTATGATATGTGATCTATTTCTTTCTGAAAAGAGAAAGGATGTTACGTTATTATTTTCTGTAGGCCTATGCCAATTTGTATGCAACCGATAAGTCACGTGGTTATTAAAGTACTGTCATGGCTTCTGTCTGATTTGTGTTATTCTGCTGTCCACGCCTCAAATGGGCTTACACCCTTTCTGACTACTGCAAGAGGCTTAACGAAACAATCTGACTTTTAACTAGTTCCATTAAGACGTTTTTATACATTAACAATATTACGACATTCAAATCTTAAATTTTAACTTTGTATTTTCAAAATTTATTTCAGATGTAAATATACTTTAAAGGCCAATTCAAGGATTTTTTTCCTTATTTGAATTTACCCAAAATTGTTTTTTAGATAGTATAATTTTAACATTTAAAACACAATAAATCTTATGCTTGATGTCCATGAAAAGAAATGATTTATCCTTCAGGCATAAGAGGGTGGCATAAAATCATTAAAAAATAATAAGAATTTTAACAGCCATAAACTTTAATTAAAATGTCTTTGCAAGCCAATGTTCTGGATACATTTCTTGTGGATACATTTCTTCTCTAGAAAAGTGGCAAAGAAGTACGAGTCACTGTCGGTAGAACAAGAGGATCTGATTTAGTGTTGCCCATATAAGGTGGGTGTCAGTTTGGATCGTAGCAGCACTAGACCTGACACCAGTTTGCTAAAAATATGCATAGAATTAAGTGATTTCAACATAAAACACTAAATCCTTGCTATTTTGAGAATAACGTGTTAGAAGGAAGGCACCTCATATAAAGAAAAAAAGAGACTAAGAAGGAAATAAACAAAAAACATGCAAATAGCATCTGAACAATGTAATCACAGTGCTTACCACTTCTAGAAATTCCTCATATTTTGCAAGAATGTAAGAAGATTCTCATATATGGAAATTGCATGAATCCTCCAAATCTTAATTAATAATACTGTCTAAAGAACAAAATTGTGTTGATTGTGTTAATCTAAAACACCAATGATAAAATAAGAGAAAGAGAAATGGGGTTTAACCTTCACTTGACACAAACTCAGGGGCGTTTTAATTGATGATTTTCATACCAATGCAATGACTGCATTCTCATACAGTAGTGGATTCGACAGTAACAGTGTAAAGAAAACGATTGACTCGGACTCGGGGGCCCTTTCCCATGGCCAGAGGGGCCCTTTGTTAGACGAGGGGGCCTTTTGTCTGACTTTAGGACCCTCCCTAACTAGGGTACAGTTCATTTTTCTCATCGGTTTTAGCATTTTTCTCCCGTTTTATTTGTTCAACTTCTTTGATTTTTTTCGCGAGGAGGCTGGCGCCTCCAGCGCCTCAGCTATAAAACGCCTTTGCACAAACTAGGTCATTTCGGTACTAACACATGGTTGAATATTTTTTCAATCATCATTTGCTTGCTTAAGCAGTGGGAGAAAACCGGAGGAGCCAGAGAAAACCCACGGGGTTGGACAGATGAGATAAAAATAAAACAATCAGATGGAATTTTTAACAAACACTTAATAAATATTGTCAAAAGTCATATCCAGAAAATGCCACAGCCCAAATAAGCTGATACCATGGTATTTCTTCATAGCTCATTTTGTAGTCTTGTGTCCATCATGTAACTAGTCACGTAACTTGCAAATCTTTTTATTCATTTGTTGATGATAGACTAACGGCACAATGATCATGTGACAACCATACTGAAATTGCTATAAAATAAAATTCTGTACTACTATGATATAGCCTTCAATAATATTTTTAAAATTAAGCCTCTGTCAGCATGTGTACAAAATAAAAAATCATAACGATAAACGCTTTTTAGAAATACTTTATTGACCTAATTCCAACCGATATGTCACATGTCATTGGAATTCGGCATTCAAGATTCTGTGTTCTATCAGGGGATTTTATTCACTGAAGATTTATATTTACCTAACAACTGGTCAGTGAATCCATCAATATATGATCCAGTTATTATCTTAATATCTACTGGTACCTGGAATCCATATGGACGGAGTGTGTAAGACGTGCGATTCGCAAACCGTGCAGAGATCCTCTTCATTCACCACATGGCGTATATTGCTGAACCTATTATGAATTATCAGTAAGCTTGTTTTGTTTACCGGATTATCAAAATCTGTGTTAAATGTGCTAATTACTCAGATTATGAACCACATATGACCAATTCTCTCTAAGGTATGACTGTTGTAATGATGTTTCAGACTCATAATGTGTTAAAATATAGTACAACTATAAACTTTATACCAATGATTAAAATTATGATCAAGAATCCTATTTGATACAATTTAAAATTTTGTCTCGAGTATAACAATCCAATGTATAATTTTTTGAAGATGAAAATTATTCCCGATACTGATTTTCTTTGATAAGATAGATCAATAATTATAAATACAATTGAATCTGACCCCGATATAACAACCATCAAGGATAATAATTATTCAATTTGAAACTCATTATTGGGTTTTTCTAATCATAAATCAAAATCTCCATTTACCTGAACTCATGGAGTTGGATATAATGATGACATACAATGATAGATTCAAGACCTTCACGAACATTTTAGTGTTACGTTGTGGGAAAGCATGATTTATTCATGAACTTGCTTTGAGAGGTGTCTACTTTATGAAAAAGAAAGATGATGTACTGTCGTATTAATTTTGTTGTAGCATGCATGTATGGTAGAATTGTAAAAACTGGTCAACAACTGTGAACCTTGGTAGGCTATTCTGTGCTATACCAGGATATAAACAGTATACCACAAAACTGGTTTATTCAGGGAAATCACATGTTATAGAAAGTAGATGACAATCATTAATATGTTATAATAAATATATTCATTCACATCTATTTATTAGGATTTTTGAAGCATTATTATATCTCTAATTAACTCTTATTAATAAAAGCAGGACTTTGACCTTATTTTTTATTTACAGCTGATAACAAAGTATAATACTGAAACACTATGTGAAATTTATTCTCAAAAAAAAAAAAAAACAAAAAAAAAAAGCTTTTAAAAATCGTAACCTAAGTTTTAATGGCTGTAGTTTTATTTTCTGTCATCATCATTACATGGTGTTTGTCAATGTGGTTGCCATGGTTTCACACCTTTATGATTCTTCTGTAATGGTGATTAAAATCTAATCAAAATGGAAGTGAAACAATGATTCCTGAAGGACAAATCATGAAAAAGACAAATGACATTATCACTGATCAAGACATTGACAGATCATTAAATAATTTTGCTATATTTTTTCCCAGGTAAAAGTGAAATAAAAATAATGAATACCTGAAAATAAAGGTAAATGTAAATAAAATTGAACCAAAGTCTGAGTTTAGATCTGTGACATATATCATTGTGCTACGAAAATACTTTTGCAATGTGATTCACGTTCTTAACAAGACGCTATTAAGTTTCCATTGGAAATATATTTTAATATTAGCAATAAGATTCTTGTTTTAAACAAGATGCTATGCATAATTAATATAATTATATGTGCTTATATTTTTGGTCTAATCTTTGATAATAGCTATGGAGGGTGATATATCAGAAACTGAGTATACCATTATTATTAAATTTGTTGATGGGTTTGCTTAGAAATACATTTTTAATACATTATAAGATATGAAAAATATGGTATTTGGGCTAACTCTATAGTGGACACAGTCGCCATTATAAACCTATAACTAATATGTGCCTTATACACAGTCATCAGTATTAATGATTAGTACCGTGCTTCGACCTCTACTTGGCCGGTCACCTCTAGCTTGCAGCTGTGGTTTCGATCCCTGGTGTGAGCGTATGTGGCATGAAGATAGGGGCGCCTTCTCAACCTTGTGGGTTTCCTTTGGGCCCTCCGGTTTCTTCCCACTGCTAAAGACCCCTACGCGCAAGCGAATTATTGAAATAAAATTGAAACCATATGTTAGTCCCAAAATGACCTAGTTTGTGTCGAGTGGACGTTAAACCCCATTTTTCTCTTTCTCTCTCTCTCAATGATCATAAATAGTGAATACTAAGTGGAACGCTTGTTATACATATAAATATTGTGGTATATAATTATTGATATATCTGGAGATATTACTATACAGTAGGGCATCCCGACCACCACATAGAATGGTTGCAATATTAAATAAGAAATGCAGGAAAACTGCAAAACAAGACAGACAAAAATACTTAGATAATATAATGATATCCATGTTCCAATCATTGTGATAAACATTAGTGAGGATGCTGCTACATAAAAGTTGATGAGTGATGTCTAAAAATGCCTTGCTACTTGACAGCTTCATTAGGCGTTCGTTTTAGATCATGTCAAATTGTCAATGTTACGTCTTGTGCTTTGATGTGTATCATTGTCATTAATATTGATTCTTATAATGAGCTATTTCGACATTCCAACAGTACACACATGGTAAACCAACAAAATGAAATTATTAGAATATGCGGACAGGCTAACCACAGAATGCCAACCATGTCATTATTACCACAAGGTTATTGCATAAGAGTTTTGGTTCAAGTAATTGCAAACTGAAAATAGTTGAGGGTAGATTGACCGAAGTAAGATCTTTAACTTTGTTATGGGAATTGAAAAGTCTGTAAAGTTAAAAGATTTAAAGGTTAAAGATCAAACATAACAGACTTCAGAGAAAGCATTATTGTCTAATTAAAAAGTGTGACTGATTAACTTTCAACTTTTAAACCAAAAACATTACACAGAACCAAACAGATCTTACCTATACTTTGTAAACAGCAAGATCGAAAATTGTCTGTACATTGTATATACCTGGGAATCAAAACATGACCATTGTCACTTAACTATTTCTTTAACCAAATATATTGTTAAACCTGAATCTCAATTCTCATTCTCAGTGGAATAAGCTCCTTCATAGTAGATTTCCACTGATTATGGTCAAAATTTACTATTTTTGGTTTTCCACATGACATCCCAATTGTCTTTAATTCAAAGTCCTGCACAAAAATAATATTGTTGGAACAAAAATGGTAAAAGTTCTAAAACTGTGTGGATGTAACAAATATGTCTAAAATTAATGCCACCACATGAACTAAATCTAAGTATGAATTAACTCCATTACTCGGCCCATAACAATATTCACAAAACAATGCACGATTATGTAATATTCATAAATTTTCATTCATTTTTTAATACCTGCATTCTAGTAAATCATACTCTATCACTATCATCTACTGTGAAATTAAATACGCTTTCTGGAAATCCAATCTATGTAAATTCACAAGCATTAAAACTATCCATCACCATGGTGCTCCCTTGTGCCCTTATCCAGGATCCCTTATCAAAAATTATCCAAATCATGATTTATACCCTGTCCTAGTCGTTTGGATAATGGCCATAATCTGTAAATTAAAGTCAAAGAAACCACTCGTACACATAAAAAACCATGGCTGAAATTCAATTGCTGTTATCTATTGGCATTGGATATTGACAAAACAAATGAAGATTAGAAAAAAAAAAAACAAACCAAAAATCAATTAGTAAAGCAGAATAATTGAATGATGGTGGTACATTAGTAACCAATTCTATAATTATAATCATATTTGTAATAACAATCCATTAGATTGTCAATCACTCTGTCCTGACAACAGCTCCAAACGCAGCAATTAGAAATATAGACAACAAAGGCTCAGAGTTCAATACATGTTGGATCAGTCATTAAAATAATAATCAATATAACATAAGCATTCTATTTTTGAGTATATGGATTTTTCACCATAAATAAAACATCATGACCTAATCAACAGCAAATTGAGATGATGGCAATACTTTGACAATGTCTTGGAAATGTCTTTTCTTGCTTAAGTCCCCATGACCAAATCTATTTAATTTATACTTCTTAAGGAGGTCTTTAAACATAAATTACCACTCAAGTCTATTTTACAATGTTTCATTTAAATTTTTGAAACTTTAAAATTTCAAACTATAAGCTTATGAGAAGAGCAACAAAACTTTTCCACAAATAAATGCGGAGAAAAAATTAATTAGTGTTCCCAAAAAAACACAAAAGTTTGCAAATTAGATTATCACAAAAAACATTTGCTGATTATTCTTGAAAAATAAGAAATGAACTAAAGACTCTAATGACAAGATATTGAGAAAGATACAAATCAGTTATGAATTTTATTGCCATGCCTCCAACTGGTTCTTTTAATTAACCCTTAACATTTTAATTAACCCTAAACCGGTCGACGTCATTTTGACGGTATTGACGTCAAGTGGTCAGGCTAAAAAAAACTAAAGTGAAATATTTTGTATGCCTATTACAATCGACTACTGCCGGATAATTGATAGTGATAGACTCTTGACACCAATAAAAAAAGTGTAATTTGCATATCATTTTAAATCATTTTCATCACAAAAATCAGCTTCAGAATCGGCGTAATCGATATAATCCGAGTCGTAATCATATATAGGCATTTCAATGACTTTGAGGGTCTTTAACATTTCCGACATCGTTAAATTACGTTTTTTGTCAAAAAATGTTGAACAAAGACATGCTTTTCTCAATGTTATTGACAAGACAAGTTCCTGTCTGAGACGCATGCGTGGCGATATCAATTAAATACGAAACTAAATACTCAAATGCGGCTTATAAAAAAGGGTCTTGCTATGGTCACAAATATGCGACCGTGATCAATTTTGAATGTAACGTTGCGTTGCAAATATGTGACCGTGACCGGTTAAGGGTTAATTAATCACACATTTATTTTTTCAAAAGTATAGAGCAATCAAACTATACACTAAGTTTCATCACTCTCTATCACTCAGACAGAATCAAGTTTATCCAGTCCCAAAGCATCGACCAATGAATTTGATTAGCTCTGCTTAGCTTTAACTCAAAATGTTAATCATTGAACTCAGTCAAGACGTTCGCCTAATGAACATCTAGTTTAAACATTCTATAATACCTCAATTAAAAGCAGAGATGTTATGTTCCTAAGTCTTAACCAATCAAACTGCTTATCACTCCTTAGCCTAAGTAGAAAGTATGCACCATCAAACTTAGACATGGTAACAATATAATGAATTTATATTCAAGTTTCGTCATTCTCACTTCATTATAACCAAAGTTATCGTTTCCAAATGCATCAACCAATCAGACTGCTTATCTATGTAATAAATAGCTACACTAAGTTATGAACATTCTAGCCCAGGTAGAAAGAGAGTTATTGTGTCCCAAAATGTGTGACAGGCAGATACCTCTAGTAATTACTATTTAAAATTAAAAAAAAGATACATATTGACTATTGCCTGTTTCCTTATCTCCAACTTTGCCTAAATCCACCTGGCTATACATTGAAGTTCTAATTTGTAATTGATATGCAATTAATGTAAAATATCGTAACTTTTATTCAAGTGACACTAAATGATTAAAAATCAATAAAAAGAAAGTTCTCTGTGGATGGAACTTGACATGTTGGTTGGATCAATAACATTCTAAATTGACTTGGTTTCGAAATTGAAGTGCAATGTCGCAGAGCTTTCAAGAAATCATTATTTAACTTTACATCGGTAAATCATTGTTTCCATATAGTTTCAAAATAATCATTAAGCACATGAAAAAACATCACAAGAAATAGTTGAAATTTTTAAGACAATTCTTCATGTAAGACTTCTCCATACATCAAAGTCAACTTCACTAATGTCACTATAAAGATATTGCCATTTTTAATAGTTACACATTTTCTTCATCATTCAAAACGCCAGAACAACAAACTTTAATTCTCTATTTACATAAAGAAAAATGGCTGGCAAATTGACATCATGTGTCACCATGGTTACTCGTAATATTAAGACAGGAAGAAGATGGGACAACAAAACTGCTTGAGCCGAGTTAACAATATCGATTACAAATCCTATTTGCACACAGACAAACCGATTGGATCTTGGGTATTTTTTTTACGAAATGATCCCCCCTGATCTAACAATTTACATACATATTACTGACTTATCCCTTTGCCAATAAATCATGCTCTTAAATAGTCTTGTTTATTGAACCCTATATCTGCTCTTCGTTGATCCTCTTTATACAAGATCTATTTTACAAATCTTAGAATTTGTTTGAGGATCACTGGACAAATATTGAATTACTTGATTATATCAAAGAATTAATTTTGTATAAGTAATGAAAAAATACTTAGGGAAAATATTCATAATAGGCATACTATTGCAAGTACAGTGATTATGTGGCTAATGTCCACTTGAACACAAGCTATTTAATTTCAGGACTAACATACAGTCCATTTCTACTCTTGTCACATACAAACTTGGGATTGAAACCACACCACTGTGACAAACCATGACCATATTAATTTCACATTTTGACATTTTAATTTGTTTATTCACATTTAAGGGTTTGATTTATTATTTGAGTAGATCTCAACCCCAACCACCAATTTTTTGGAAAATATTCATAATAGGCATACTATTGCAAGTACAGTGATTATGTGGCTAATCTCCACTTGAACACAAGCTATTTAATTTCAGGACTAACATACAGTCCATTTCTACTCGTGTCACATACAAACTTGGGATTGAAACCACACCACTGTGACAAACCATGACCATATTAATTTCACATTTTGACATTTTAATTTGTTTATTCACATTTAAGGGTTTGATTTATTATTTGAGTAGATCTCAACCCCAACCACCAATTTTTGTTTAGATGGATTTGTGTTTGCAACCAGACTTTTCACAGGATTTAAGAATGAAAATGCTTGGATATGCATGTAGTAGTCAAGTAGAATATAGCGTGTTGTGGTATCAACTTTTTTTCTGATTTATCAATCAATGCCACATTAATGCTTGGAGAATATAATGAACACAAAAAACATGGATAATTAGCCGAGTTCAAATTCTGAAAGTCATACATCTTAATTTGTCAGTAATGAAAAAGTTCTTAACAATTGCAAACTTCAAGTTCGGTAGGTTTAGTCAAAGTAAATTTATATTTTTTTTTTGTCTCTATCTACCCCCCCCCCCTTTAAAGCAGCAGATCTCTTATATACTGTTCAGAGTAGAATGTGAATATCCCCCTCTGCAACAGAGCAAAAAAGCAAACGTCACAACTTAGCTACAGTATGTGTAGCAGTTTATCGAATAGTAAATTCTATCGCTATACATTGCCAGTTTGGTGGTTACCGTGTGCTCAAATAAAAGGTCAACGGATCATCATTTACAAACGTCCTTTAATCTCAATCAGATCAATTTTATAGATTGACTTTATTTCTTTTAATTCCACAAATCTGACAAATGAAGCTAACTAGGCTCATTAAAGAGACAAAAATTCTGACTGACCAGGTAGTAACATAGCTCCCTGGGGAACCATGTTGACCGTTATTACTTCTACGATTATTCTGAACGGCTGACAGGGTAGAATGCTCAGCTTGAACTCAAGATCTACATCTTATCCCATCAGTTAGCTATTCTTTACATAGTTGAGAAAATGAAAGTCTGTAGTTAACTTAGCTGATACGGGTTAATAAGAAAAATCAATTTAATTAAGATCTTATTACGGTAGATAGAAGACTGTAGACAATAGATCGTATTTTTCCATTTCTTTCTTTCATAGACTTTGAATTAGAAACCTTTTATCTGAAGTTTTAATTTAAGGTTTTCTTTCATCATGACATTCTTATAATCAACAGAGGTCACATCTAAAAGAAATATCCAAATCACAAAATCACTGATCAAGCTATTTATGTTGAATTATAAAAATCCTTTCTAACTATGTAATATTGAGTAATATCTCTTGTTCTAAACTCAAAATGCATAGTCTGCCTTGTGTACAACAGCTGATAATGTTCTAATTGTACTTCAAAAACAGAAACAACTTGGTGGCACATACAATATTGAAGAATATGAAGTTGTTTTATTTAATAAAAACGTCATTAACATGGATAATTTGAACAATTTGACACCTGAAATAAATTTGATTATTTTATATAAACAACTAACCAATGGGAGATATTATCACAGGCTTTCTTCATTTAAATAGAATTCCTTTCAAATACTGTTTTTATTTGGCATATTGCCTCTTTAACTACCAGTAGGTTGCATGTTAGGAAATCGCAAAAACTTCTGAAATTTCCCCATTTATTTGTAATTAAAAGAGATTGCAGATTTCTAATTTGACCCCACAGCACTGTCTCAGTTAGTCGTATAATGGCTATTTTCCACATCACTGCCCTCGGCTGATGAAACAGATTTTTGGAAAAGAAATAAATTCAACCTTAACCACAACCAACAAGACAAATTAAAGCTGTGCGATTTATAAAGGACAAATTATGGCATTATTTATATTTTAAATCTCACCATAATTCAGATTCAATTCTGCATTTTTCAATCCTATTCTAAAGATATTAACTGCTATTTTAGGTTTTAAGTAATGTTTACAATATCACAAGACTAATCTTATCTGAGAATGTCATGACAGGACTCTTAGGGTACTATTGTCTACCAGACATCTTATGTGTTACAATATTCAAATCTGTAAAGTCTCCTTTAAATAGACATTTAAACCATGATAAGAAGGAGACTAACCAGACTGGCATACCATTCCACAATTATTGAAATCCTAAATAAGTTATGGATAATTAAAATACAAACACTTTCTACTAATCCCATCTTTACTGTTACAGTGTATATGAAGTATATTAGAGACTTGATGTCTATTAGGAGTGTAAAGTATATTGTGTATTATAGTACATAGGTGTGTGGTATAAAGTATATCAGAGAGTTAATGTGTACGAGGAGTGTAAAGCATGGTGTGTGGTATAAAGTATATTAAATACGCATATTGTGTATTGTAGTACAATGGTGTGTGGTATAGAGTATATTAGAGAGTTGATGTGTATTAAAAGTCTGTATAAAGTATACTGTGTATTATAGGACAGAGCTTGGTATAAAGTATATTAGAAATTCTATGTATTAGAAAAAAGGGGGGATGATCTAGTTGTCTAGAGTGTCACGCTTCAACCTCTAGCTGGGCGGTCAACTCTGGCTTGTGGTTATGGTTTCAATCCCTGTTGTGAGCGTATATGGCTTGGAAATAAGTGCCCCTTTTCAACCTCATGGGTTTACTCCGGGGACTCTGATCTCCTCCCACAGAAAAGACCTCTGCGCATGCGCTAAGATCATTAAAATGCAAAAAAGACAACTTTTCTGTGATATCATCTTCCGTGGAAGTGTACATTAAACACTAAGTACAGCGACAATAGAAGTGTAAAGTTTACTGTTCTTTTGATGATCCACAAGGTAAAATAGAACACAATAACCAAGAACTTTGGAATGTAGCCTATAGTTCAAAGTTAGTCAATATCGGATAAAAAAACGTGTCCACAAACAAATGTGAAAGGACGGACGGACATGAAAATGTGGTTTATAAAAATAAAGGGAACATTGCAGAATAAACATAAATTATGGACATAATAACATTTGTGTGATTCAGCCAATCAGAATCTTCATAATCATTTGTCTCAGCCAAATGACACTATTAATTAGGTCACAAGATTTACTTACTTGAGACAACAGGAACTTTTGCACTTCCTTGTTTGGGGAAGAAATTGTGCTTGACTGCAGTGCTTATTTTCAACTCCTTTGCTTTGCTTACTTCAGCAGTAAATTTTGTTTTACATAATTAGTTCCGTGGTGCCCCGTGTCGTTTATTTTAGACTTGATTCCTTTGTTTTTGTTAATGGCGATTCTATGATATAGCAGCAGCATAGATCGCAGTCATCTGTTTACTCCAGAGGTAACTTGGATAAAGTGTCGGTTGCACAACTTTGTTTACGCAATTAATTCTGTGGTGTTCCACATCAGTTAAAAAACTTTCACTTGCATATCAATTGTCCAATTCCTTTGTTTCGTTTTCAAAATGGCCACTCTGTGAGATGACAGTGGGTGCTTTGTATAGCCCGACTTTTGCGGCATTCGATTTGGACATGGACACATATCCTGTGGTTACGATAAAGGTAACTTTGTTTGGTTCATCGTATATCAAATGTTTAATCCCGCAATTACGTGGTTTGCATTGTAATTTACATTTACCACTCAATTTGTGTGCTATTTCATTTTTCGGATATGATGGGTTGTGCGTTTTGAACGACAGATGCCAGCGACTGTACAAGTGCTTCGATCGTTTTTTAAGCACGAATATCGTATTTCTTCATTTGGGTTCCAACGATTTATGTGATTCGTCAGTGTTGCCGGATATCTTAGCACATGCTATTGTGAACTTTGCTTATGACATTTTAGCTAAGTTTCGTCCCAAGGTGTGATAATCCCCACATCGAGTGATAGGTTTATAAAGGGACTGGGTGATACAGACTTCTTTTGACATGATTTCATCGTAATTCCAGTCCGTTGAAGATGATTGAAGATATGAATAGCCGAGTGAACACACTTTAAGTTTGATTTGTAATTAATAACGCTGTAAAATGACCAATTTAACTACATTGGAGGGTGTATAATGATCAAATAAAGTCTTGTTGGCAATTAAAACGATGGAAAGTCTTAGAACTAGTGAGATGTTAGCAGACGGAATTTAGCCAACGAGTCATAACAAAGATGGCCTCTGACATACCTTGTACATACTATATAGTCAAGCAGTAGTAAGAAGTTTTATTTTAATCCCTTCAAGTGCCTGTGGTGTAACCGTCCCCTTTTTAAATACCCGCATGTTTGTAGATTATGTAATAGTTATTAGCACACTTTCCGAGGTGTATCGGTGAATATCAGGACAGTTTTGGTCGGGGGCTCAGCCGAGGCGGAGCCGAGGCGGCCCCGACCAAAACTGTCCTGATATTCACCGATACACCGAGGAAAGGTGCTAATAAGTTACTTACATCACATTTCTATCGAGTATTATGAAGCAAAATGTGAAAAATAGTATTTATTATCGAGTCGTTTCAACCGAAAAGTGACAAATATTTTCTGCTCTTTCATTTATCCCTTTCTGTACCTCACGTTACATTTCATGGTAGAATTTACACGTGCGTCTTGTTGTGACACCCCGAGCTTAATACAGCCACGTGTTTGTTTAGACCACATCGTCAAAACAACTTGTCTATATGGCGGAGAGGACTGTGGTGATATTAAATGTAGTGTAAAGGAAATGCGGGTCATTGCTGGAGAAAATATGCATCGTAGAAATTTATTTGTAATAAAGTTTATGACTTTCTAGTCGGTTTTTGTTTTATCCTGCTCATATTCAAGGCTTGTGAAGTGTCCAGCAAGAGAACCCCACCTTCTATCATCACAACTAGTTAAAATAATTATTCAGTATTCCAATTTATATATTTTGCATATTAATATAAATCAAACCAAATTAAGGAATAGATGCCAATTGATATGTATAATAACTGTTTTCGTAATATGTTATTACGTTAATTTAATATCATTGTATATATTTTTGCACTGCCATATTGTTCCTACCGGTTTGTTTTGTTACTATGATTTTGACTAGTTGTCTCATGTACGAGCGTAATGAATACGGTTATCATTGTGATCTGGGTCGGACTAAACGTCCGCTTCTTGTTGCTTGATAAGTTTCAATGACCGTCTAAAAGTAGCCGTGTGTTAGAAATGAACAGTACTCTTTTTCGAAAGTGTACTGTTCATTTCTGATACACGGCTACTTTTATGCATGTATTGGAAATGAACAGGACAGTTTCATCAAAAGTTGCCAATGGCAACGAGTAGAAGTGGGATGTAAAGTTCTTATAAACATCCTATGATGTTATGTTCAAACATTATGTTCTTATGAACATCTTATGATGTCATGTTTCAGAAATGTTGGTCCTTGTCGAATACACAAATTAACCCTGCTATGCCTTCGCCGCTAAGGCCTCCATCAAATGCCATGCCAGTTCCCCCAAACCAACCTAGGACTACAACTTATATTACAAGCATACATCATATAAATTCTGTTGGATCATTGGTTAGTTTTTGATCTCTTGTAATGAAGCCGATTAGAATGAAAATCAATCGAATGACCTACGTCATAAGGATCAATTTAACAGACAAAATAAGGATGTTTGACAACTAGTTAGCAACTAATTACATCTTACAAGACTTGTTACCATAATAAATACACGATTCCAGTCAATTATTCATCGAGTCACATTTCACTATTTTCTTTATTCCCTAATAAAACGTGCAGACGGCAGTCCGCCATTAGGCACAGGTTAGTAAACGAGAGGTCTTATGGATCAAGGAAGACATCAACTTGTAAATTAGCTGTTCCATAAAAATTTCCTCATTAATTAGTTCAATCAAGGAGGATTTTGTTTGCTGTTCAATCGTCTGCCCATTTAAGAACAAATATTTTATTGGTCAAATATCGGAAACATCTGTCTATGTTGAGATTATTGGTTAAGTAGAACCAGACAATTCCAAACCACATAAATTTTCCACTGGATCTATTATGTTTAACCATTTAATGTTGGTTTCTTAACACTTTATAAGAGCAGTTATGAAGAAATTACTTGGAGGAAAAATTGTGGTTAAAGTGTTTCTTCAAGATAAATCCATTAAAATGTTGTTTGCTTAATGAATAGTATGTATAAAACATTATTGAATAAAAATAAGAAATAAAATGTTTTATGCAAAACTTATCCAAAACCACAGATATTACTATCTGAAAATAAGAAGAACATGCAACAGAAAATGATTAGCCTCCACAAAAGGTTCATAATTCTTAACAAAGTCACATTTATTTTTTCTTTTAACAAAAATACATAGTGGTTGTACTTACATGTTTTGTTTCACAGAGTACAGTGAAATTGTAGCACAAAGAATATTATAATAGTAATCATGTTATATGTTAAATATTCCCTCAAACATCCGTAGATTACGTCTTAAAGTTGCACTGAATAAGATTTCATTTTGTCTGGGCTTTGCAAGTATTGAATCTTATCAACATAATAAAAAAAGTAGTTCAAGTCATAAATAGTGAAAATAGATTTATATTTGGAACATTGTATATTAAATCTTTCTACAAAATGGTGGAATCTTTCTTAATGAATGATATAGGAGTGTGGAAATGTAAATACAATTTGCGTAAATTCCGAAGTGTTGTCTGTTAGTAAATTCTGTTAGTGGATTCTCAGGCACCACATGGCCACTGCGGTGCCACCACATGGCCATTGGAGTGCCAACCCACGTTTTACAATAAGATGAATGAACTGTTATTTTAGTTCTGGTATTCACAAAATGAAGAATGGATTTTCTTTTTAATAACAATTATCATTATTGCATTGAAATAAAGACGGGTGTGTGCCAATGTAAATAAAATATGTAATTCATTGTTTTACTTCCACCTACTCTTTGTTTAAAGTTAAATAATTTTCTAAAACAATAATATTTGGTCAGTGTGTAAAATACATATAATGTTAGATACATTGTTAAGCTATAGTTTATTGTTTTTTTGTTTATACACATATTTTTTTCGCAAGCCCTAAACGGAAATGTTTACATCCATGAAATTAATTTAAGAATTGTCGTTTCAGAAAAATCTATTATATTGTAAAATTACCCTTTTCAAAGATCATAGCTCTAGTTTTAATTAATCCTAATTTCATCCTCACATATCATGTTTGTCACGAGATTTATATTGGAATGGGGTGCAAATGTTTATTGACTTTAGTGAAAGAGACCCATTGCCCATGCGTAACTGGGAGTTTAGTTTTTGATCTGGATGATTATATAATAAAATATTGGGGGGAAAATAAGGATTTTTGAAAAAATTTGAGCAATAAATGATTTCAATTTTTTTCCCCCAGACTAACCTAAATTTCCTTTCATCTTATTTGGCTGAGTTTGTAAATTTGTGCGTTACCCTTTCAATGAAGTCGGTTATTTTTTAACAGTGTGTTGTGTCACTCATACTGGTCCTAGCTAGGTAAGCAAGGTCTTATTTTCCAAGATGTTCAGTTATATTGGTCAGGCGTTCAAAGGGACTGACATGTGGCCGTCTGGCGGTTAAAAGTTGCCCAGTAAAATTGACTGGGAAGCCAAATTTTTTTGACAAGGATTCAATTTAGTACAGTCCGTGAATGTACAGGGCGAGTGTAAAGAAACCTACGTTCAGAAATGAACTAGTAAAGAGGCTGAGGTAAGTTGCTGGGTCGAGGGAGTAATAAATTAGGCTGTGTTTAATATCATGATTGTAAACACTTCTGAAGAATAGTTTGAAAAATTTCATTTCTCGTTTACAAAATCGATACACATCTTCTATTTTATGGAAACCATGATGATTAACATAATTTCTTTAGGTAGTTTGGGGAATGAAACATTAAAATAACATACATGTAGTTCAATAACATATCTCTTTCTACCACACCTCAATCGACATTACACCAGAGATTAGTAAGAGTTGCTCCCCCTTAGTCGTCAAGCTTCTTCAAGACAGTAATGTTCGTCTGCACCTTTTACTATAATGGTAATTATAACTTATATCGCTGAAGGAGGATGAGAATTATTTCTGGGCAGTAACAATAAATTGCACACAAATTTCAACTAAGTTTCTATTACATGCATTTCCATTAATCAATCTGGACATGGATAATTACTTCATTTTTGAGCCAAAATCATTGAACTGTTTTGGTTTTTATGCACTGAGGTAAATGTATGAGATTTATGCACTTTTCAAAAGAATGAATTTGTCAAAAATTAGGAAACTTTATTGACCAAAATGCATCTAGTATATTGCAAATGAATTTGCTTGATGCCATCATTGTACAACCCTTAAAGGTGACACCAGATACCAGAGATAAAGTAAATATGTTGTGCTACAACTTTTTAGATAAGTCACAAATAGTGACAAATATTTAATCAATGCTATAAATAAATAAATTTACTCAACAGAACATAACTGATCAGATTTTAGATCCACAAAAGACAAGAGTTGTGCCCCTTTAATCTCTCAGAACTTCAATATGAATATTTCTATCTTTCAGGAATCAGAAAGGCCCAAATAAAAATTTGGCCCACTTAGCCCTAATGGTGAATGACTTAAAATTGGTAAAGCCATGTTTTTCCACCAATTGGATACATTATCAACTAACTTATACCCCCCAAAATTTTTCGTTTGATTTCTCTTTGTATATTTCGTCCTGCTAGAACAGTTTATAATTTTTTAATCATACATCTCTGCAACACAATTAGAAAATCACTGCTCCATTTTGAAGTTTATGATACTGAATATTGATACAATTTGACCCTCAATTATTTACTATAAATCACCCGTTTTCATACATATCCTTTGTCATGATTCCACTTTGAATATGGAATTTTTGAATATGGAATTTTACTGATAGCATTGAGTAGATTGTGATCATGCCTCCAGCCATTCTACACTTTTAATTCTATTTTTGCATAAGGTCCCATGCTATAATTAGGCATTGTATGTATTACACAGATCTAGTGAAAATGGTTAAATTCGGCAAGAAACCTACACAAGTTTTCCCACAGTTTGAATTAATACCTGCAGTCTGGGATGCCTATTTAAACGAGTGATTAATATATCAATGTAATTTTAAAATACATTTTTATAAAGATGATAAATGATTTTTAGACATCTCAAACTGTTACTATGACGATTGTTTCATTTTTAGTAACTGTCAAATAAAGAAGGTGTAATAAGTTCTGCAATATTATTGACAGGAACTTAATACGGAAATTATCGAGAAGCAATGACCTTTTTTCATATTTTTTGTGGTAATCCTAAACATTCAAAATTGAATAAAATCGTGGTATTTGGCAGTCAGAGTTCACTACACATATTTCATAAATACGATCAAATATTGTAGATTGCCCATTGTGAAAACTGTTTGGCCCATTATCTTTAAAAATGTCCCATTGAAATCCCTTGTGATGAGTCCATTTCAAAACAATTTCATGATTGGTGTTCAATTTTAACAAGAGTTGCCCCCCTTTAGTCTTCAACATTCTTAAAGTAAAATATTGTATTTGTTAATACATTGTATTTGTTAATACAATAGAAGTGTAAAAAGTTATCCTTCCCACATGGTTTACTGAAATCATATTATGTTGAATGAAAAGAAATAATGTCAAAATGTCAAAATGTAGACTCTGTTTCTAGCTGACTAAATGGATAAATATTAAGTAGGAAAATAGGTGTGTCTAGAGTCTAGAATATAAGTATCACTAGGTATATCAGTACATAAATCCTGTCATTCTTTTTAATTATTACACCATTAATCTATACCTTAAGGGATATCACTTTGTCTCACATCCTTAATCCAGACTGAAATGATATCATTATTAATCTATAGTGATATTATCACTTGACCGTACACAATTGATTTGATCTAAAGAGTTACTATCATTTGACCCTATGCCATTAATTTTTATAATTAATTAGTTACTTTCATTTTTCTAAGATAACCAACTTGTTATGCTTTCTAAAATATGGTACTTATAAAACAAGTTTATCTTTAACCAGTGGCCTCCAGCCTGCTCTTCTTTAGGGGAGGGGGGGGACTGGACAGACTCCTTGTCACGTACAACCAGGCATTCAAAACCACGCCAGTTGACTCAATGATAGGCTTTACGATACAAAGCGTGCATGCAAACCATTTGTCCATCCACCCTTCTTTAGGCTTATAAACCTATAACGGTAAATCTCTTAGATCTTTCAGTATATTCTGTACCCAGTCTGAAAGCCGGGTGTGGTTTTGAATATATACAGGGGAATTTGGGGTTATTCTTCTGGAAGTTTGTCTTTTAACCTGTAACTGTTTATTCTTTCAGGGTAGATTTCTTTTTCATAAGAAAACATGATGTAAGGTTTTTCTGGGATATTGGAATACATAAGTAATATGAAGTCCTTGACATCAGTTATGCTGGGAAAGAAAAGACTTCCTTTGCAAGTAATGATATATGGGATTGGTCGATAAAAATAGCACAATCATCAAGGGAGGATAATTTGAAAATATGTCTCCCCCAGACATTAACCTAGGGGTTAGTGGAGTAGAACGGAATGAAACCACTGTGTATACCAAGGTTGACTTGTACAGTAGCAGACCTGTCAACCCCTCAGAGCTGAAATGCAGTAGGGTAGTGTGAAAAATGCAGTAGAAACCATGATTTGGCAGTAGATTTCCAAAAACGCGTAAATTCGCACTTCCAAGGGTAATTAATTTGGAAATGTCAAATGATACATTGTATTGTAGATAAACAATACAAAAATTGCATTAAATAGGTAATAAATAAAATACACAAGCATTAGCAATGAACCATATCTAAAATTATTTATGTAATTAAACCCAAATTGTATATGTACCGGTTGTACCCTACAGAAAGAAATAATTCGTATTTATTAGTGAAGTAAAAAATAATTAAAATTAGCAGTCCAGTAGTAGGCCTACTGGCAGTAGATTCAACCATTTTTCTTTTGTTTTAATTTAGTATGATTTTAAAAAATATCCTTGTGTGACGTGTGTTTCCAATTCCAAGAGTTTTTGTCAATTTTATTTAATGTAAGATAATTGTACTTATTATATAGATTCAATAGCAATTCTTGATTAGGAATAGAGAGAGGAGGGCGTAAAAAATAAGTTTTGCATAACAACTAAATATGTAAATATTGGCATCGATTTAATCATGCTTTTCATGCAGTGCCGTGACGTTTATCCTCTTACAATACAATAAAGTGTACAGGATTTTTTCTCCCGGTATTCCGTAAATCTGCTTTAAAATTTATTCGAGGGAGTCTTCCATGTAAGTCGTATCGGCAAGACGTATTCTCATCTTTAAATTAAAGTTCCAGGTTGTGTTGCATTCAAAATATTGTATTACATGCTGTACGTACGCGCGCAAACGAAAATGTCAGCCATTGCTGTCGTAAATTGGTTGCTATTTGTTTAGTTTATCGTTATTTATTTGAAGAGTATTTGGAACACATGGTAATAATATATCCACTTTATTAACTCTAAGAAAGGTTGAAACGAATTCGAGAACAAATCTCTTAGCTAAATTACACCTTACAACACCCCAAGTTGATGTTGATAACAGAAGTCACAATTTTTTTGTTTACATGCAAAGAGTTGCTTCCCTTAGTTCCAAAGTTTTGACGAGAAAATTAAAAAAAACTCTTTGTTTAAAAATGCAGAAGAAATCTATTACCGTGCAGCAGAGTGCTACACGAGGCCATTTTACCGCGAGATGCGGTTGAGTTGACAGGTCTGTACAGTAGGTTTATATTTTCTGGACTTTTCCATTTCAGAAACATGATTAATTGTATGTAACTAAGAATGACATCACAATATATTTTCTGGGGCTCCTGTTTTCAGGATTTCTGTATATGTCACTGTCATTAATCAAATATTTTACAAATAAATATATTGATGATCATCTTAAGTCAATCTTAAACCATGATTTATTCTTGGTTTATGTATCATTCACTGGCAAACAAGGAGATGGTAAAAAGAAGAAGGAATATTTATTATGTAAACAGAACATTAAGTTCATCAAAGAGATACTAGACTGTATTCATTTTTATGCGGTTCACTGCCTTCTTTTCTTTGATGTCAGCTAAGTTGCCAAAAGATATGATATTTGAAATAAAGTGGATGTGTAAAAGCAATTGAAGTTCAAGGCCTCATAAAGACTTTACCATGGCCATTTTTCTTACTTTAATACCGTTATTATGTTAGTTTTCTTTTGTGTGTTTTAAAAGATATGTTGCAACAATACAAATGCTCACTGAAGTCAAATCGTCTGAGCGGTTGACAAAGGTTGTCACATATTTATTCTTTTGTAGATAATGAGGGGCATTTAATAGACAAGGTGCAACAAAGTGAAACAAAAGTATTAACTCCAGAATAAACTAACGCAAGTTATTGAAATCAAATAAGTTTCTTCATCTCACTAATGCAAACAACATATATCAATTTCAAAACAATCAGATGATAAATGAAGTCTGTACAGCATTCACAAGAAATTGTGCATGGACAGGCCGAGAGACGGGCGAAACAGGGGCGACGGCAATATACAACCACATTTCCAAGTGGGCGTATAAAAGGACTATTTGGGCGAAACTGCTAAAATTCTATCTGATCTTCAAATTCCAACTGTCAAAACATGAACACATTTATCTGGCAGTTGTGCACTTCAATAGAAGTGTGCAATAATAATAATCATGTGTGATGCCTCAGTATTCCGTGTCATTCAATGAAGTCGAATTGCTGAGTTGAGTGTGATCATTTTTAAAAGCTAACTGATTATTCTTTACATCTATAATTAATTGCATGTTAGAACTATGGTAGCTCAATCTGTAATGTGGTTGTTCAATAACCAGTAGTTCTGGGGTTTGATCCTAGTGTTGGCAGAGAAGGTTTGCTGGCATTTTGCAGTGAGGTTTATACCGTGTCAGTAGTGCAGGACGGAGGGACGTGTACATGTTGATATGCACAGTTGTAATTCTATAAAGAGTGAAAAGAAATGCTAATGTCCAGATAAAATTACTGTCAGTGCACACTGTATGATCGACATATGACCATCTTCATTAGTCTGGTTGGTCAACACAGTAGTATATTTAACCCCATTTCATTTCATTGTGTGTTATATAACCTTTAACATCCAAAATATTAGTGAAAATCATTCACAGTGTGTAAATTCAACTAAAAACCAGAACCCATTACAGTTTCTGAATCTCCTCTGGCTTACATGCCATAAAAAGTTATCACAGCCTAAGGAAATACCAGCCATCGTAGGTCTCTATAGAAAATGGAATGATCATGCATGGTATAAGAGACATGTATAAATATTTAACCATGTTAATATGTCTAGTTACAGTATATTATCATGATTAAATCTTATATGATACGGTACTCTTGATATTTTGATTCTGTTGTTTTTTGCTGATCAAACCATACCAACTGATCCTCAGAAAAAGTAATGGGATGGTAATAAGAATGAAATGTTTGCTTTAACACAGGGTAGGATGGGCTCGATCTCCACATTCATACTGCAGTTGATATGCGTTATAAATTAAAACCGTAATTGTGAAACTCTCATCTTTATTGTGATTAATAATGTTTCATTAAAAAAAATGCAAACACTGAGACTGATGTTCCGCCTTAAACAAAAAAGAGGACTCATTAACTACTCTAATATCTACCTCTTAACCCTTTGAACCCTGAATATATTTTGGGTGACGCATGCCCTACCCTGACTTTACAGCATGATTTTGCAAATATGTTAGGTGTGAATTTAATATTATATATGTTTATAATTGTGTGAAATGATGGAAAGATAGGTTGCCAGGCAACGAAACATACGCCCACAGCAGTTAAGTCGTACGGGCAGTCAACAAGGGTTGTCACATAGTTTTACTTTTTTGGGTAATAAAACATTTGTAATACACTAAAATCTGATTAAGAGTAACAACTCATTAGGTAATTATCTGAAAATCATTAGAATTTGTTTGCTTTTTATAAAAGTTTTGCCCCACGCTAACAATTAGTATAGGAAACATTTAATATCATGGATTTAGCAGTTCAGTTATCAAAATTCATTGAAAATCAAAATTGTGTATCAATCTGAAGTCAATCGGATGATAAGTTTGGCCTCTATATAGCGTCACAAGATTTTTTGAAGTTATCAAGGGAGATAACTCTGGCAGTAATTATTTGAAATCGCTGAAAATGAATGGGCTTCTTCGTCTCATGACCTTGAACACTGTGTGTAAATTTGAAGTCAATCAGATATTAACTTTGGCCTCTAGAGCTTCCACAGGATTTTTTAAAGTGATCAAGGGCCATAACTCTGGCAGTAATTATTGAAAATCACTGAAAATCAATAGACGTCTTCGTCTCATGACTGTAAACACTATGTTTAAATTTGATGTCATTCAGATATTAACTTTGGCCTGTAGAGCATCCACACGATTTTTTGAAGTGATCAAGTTCCATAACTCTGGCAGTAATTATCGAAAATTGCTGAAAATCAATAGGATTCTTCATCTCATGCCCTTAGACAATGTGTATAAATTTAAAGTCAATCGGATATTAACTTTGGCCTCTAGAGCGTACACAAGATTTTTTTAAGTGATCAAGGGCCATAACTCTGGTAGTTATTATCGGAAATCACTGAAAAACAATAGGGTTCTTTGTCTCATGACCATAAACACTGTGTATAAATTTAAAGCCAATTGGATATTAACTTTAGCCTCTAGAGCCGCGTTTCTCAACCTCGGGTGAATTCACCCCCAAGGGGGGAATGGCTGGCATCCAGGGGGTGAATGACCACACTCCCAGTAACTTCAAAAATGATCATATAAAGGTTGTGCAGTTGAGATTAGCACTCTCAAACACTGTCCCGAGAATAAAAAAAAAATCGTTTGTGACAATCACCAGGAGCAAATTTCGCACTGAACTGGAAACAACGTATTTTCATTAAAATATAAATTTGGTGATTATTGAATCTCACCTTCGATCCATATTCATTCCATATTCAATGTCAATGTGGTCAGGGGGAGCAGGCCCGTGCAAGGATCCACGGTTCATGTCGGATGGCTTCTATAGAAAAAGGCCATTTTCAAGTTCCTGTGAAACACCCGAAGAGTGTCTGAAATGGCTGGAAATCACATTTCCAGGCTCCAATTTCTAAAAATTCCCTAGGGAGGGGTCTCCCCCCTCCCTTAAACCTCCTCCACGGGCTTTGCACCTACTGCGCTCGCTTTGACCAGCTTCGTCGGCCACGGCTCCGGGGTCAGTAAACTCCTCAAAACTCTGGGGGTAAATGGGTTGGTTGAGAATTCATTTAGGGGTGAGTGGTGAGAAAAGATTGAGAAACATGGCTCTAGAGCGTCCACAAGCAATTGTGGACGCCGGACAGACGGACGGGGCGACGACAATATACGACCACATTTCAATGTGGGCGTATAAAAAATAATGTGTAGGTGAAATTTACCTTTCGATATCAAGTACAGTACATGGGTCACTCACTATATAGACCTCTCAAAAAACGAGAGTCAATTATCAGGTCATCAATGAAAAAATAGACCCGAATTCTTAAAAGGGTTATGTGTCCGGATAAGCAGTTTTGACGTTCACGCCCAAATGACTAAATATTTTGAGATGAAATTTTGAGACAAGGTAAACACAACAATCTTTGATATTTTGGCATTTAAATTTAAAACGTACTCAGACTTTTATTTTTGAGACTCGGTTTATAACGAGATAGTCCCTTTTTAAGTTTATCCCCAATCCATAACCTTGTAGTATCCATCATGCCAATATTTATTGAACTCTGCTAATATCGCGACCACGCCCTATTCCAATATTTCTGTCACCGGCTATGTACATCAACATAATTTACAAATTGATTATGAGTGTTATCATGGCTGTCATTGTTAAAATTGAAATGTAAACAAGTTGAAGTTGCTTTTTAAAACAGACCTAGGGCAAATGCCGTTTTGATCGGCTATTTTGTTATTGTTAAGGAAGCATGTCAGTAGACACGGCCACAAGCCACAAAACCGACATTTCGGGTATATGCGCTACATCGTCAAAGCCGGTTTTGTATCATTTCAGGTTCTAAGTGTTAATAAAGCATTTATCAATCAAACTATTTATCACTTAGCTCATTATCAAGTTTTTAATCACTCTTCCTTGATTAGAATCAGACTTTTTGTGTTCAAAGTCTCTGTCAATCAAGATATTCAATGAACGAACAACTAATGGTACATCAAATTTCAACATTCTATCCCAAAAAGTGTGTCGAATGGGCAGGTTTCAGACATTCACGTTATGAGTCAAAGAGAGAGAGAGAAATGGGGTTTAACGTCCACTTGACACAAACTAGGCCATTTCAGGACGAACATTCGGTTTAATTTTATTTCATACTTCTCTTGCCCATAGGGGTCTTTTAGCAGTGGAAGGAAACCGGAGTACCCGAAGAAAACTCACGAGGTTAGACAGGCAACAAGCATTTTCTGCATAAGGTAAGCAGGGATAAGCAAGTTGATTGGTTGATGCTTTGGGACACGATAACTTTAGTTTTAATTAAGTGGGGGTGATGAAACTTGGTGTATAGTTTCATCACACCAATTTTTTTGATAATAATAATAATTCATTTATTCGTACATAAATAAGTACACTATACAAAGATTTCAAGCAGAATATATAAATTTACAAATAATATGTACAGTAAAGAGTAGTCATATAATAACTATTCTGTACACAAAAAGTTTATAATTTCATTAAGTTTATTAACATCTTGTTTTTTGTGATATTGACTATCTCGCATTAAAATAAAATCTCTGATACAACCAGCTTTTGTCTTATCATCATCACTACTCAAATTAGTATCATGTGCATTAACAATATTTAATAATTCTGATAATTTGAGTGTATTAAAATGTACATATTTATTCAGATAATACTTATAGCAAATGTAATTAATATTATTACATATTGTAGACTGACTTCCCTGTAGAGCCTCCAGGGCTCATTTACGGGTGCATTCATTCTTACATTTTATAATACTGCAGGTAAATTTAATAAACCTTTTATGAAGTTGTGCTTCAATTGAGATGTCATTACAAATATGATGTAATAAACTATTATGTGCTCGTTGTGATACATTTAACAATCTTCGTATCCTTTTTCTCCAAGCACAATAAAACCTTTCAATTGATTTATGCGAAAAATCCCATAGCTGACAACCATATAATGATATGCAAAAAGTTTTGAACAGGTTATATTTTATCCATGTATATATACAAAGTGAAAACTTTTCAGAGTGATATTAACCTTAGAATAAAAATTACGTATGCATATTTTCAATTAACTCATCTTTAGCCTTACAAGCAAGTGTATTATCCAAATGAGGTTCTGATTTGACGATGTCTACGCATCTACCATCAATGTAAACATTTTAACATTAACAATCTGATTTTGTTTTGCAGGAAAAACAAGAAGTTTAGTCTTATCAGGATTAAATTTTACATTATACTCTTCTGAGTAGTCTTTTGCAATGTTTAGAAGCTTAACTAGAGACTCCCTACTTGGGGTTACAAAGGTCACATCATCGGCATAAGCTATAGCACCGACATACACATGCCCGATAGAACAACCAATTTTACTTTTACGGCATCTTACTAGCAATTCATCAAGATAAATAGTAAACAATATTGAGGATAGAACACCCCCCTGTTTTACATTATTCGACACATTGAATGTTGTTGTAGTATAATTTCCCCATTTTATTCTAATTGTCTGATTGATATACATGTTCAGCAAAAATCTGGCCGTAAGGGGACATAATCCTCTCTGATTTAGTAATTTAAAGAGCTTAATAAAGTTTATACGATCAAATGCCTTACTGGCATCAATTAGGCAAACCAGGACATCAGAATGGTTCCGATTGTAGTACTGAATTGCCTCATCAATGATAAATGAACAGTGTGTGGTTGAATGAGAACTTTTAAAACCATATTGTAGGTCGGAACTTAGAAATACATCTTTATGACGATCTAATAATATCCAGTCAAAAAACTTGAGCATGAGCATTTTCTACTCAGGGTAAGCAGGGCGATAAACAATTTGATTGGCTGAGATTTTGAAACACAATAATTCTCCTTCTAATTGAGCTAGAATTTTCAAACTGGGTGTAGCCGTTAAGTGAATGCCTTGATGGAGTTCGAAGATGAGTATCTTCTGCTTAGAGTAAGCAGAGATAAGCAATTTGAATGGTTGATGCTTTGGGACACGATAACTTTTAGTTTATAGCAATTTACCTTCTTGCCACACAAAATGTGAATTGCAATAAATTTAATAATTTTGAAATATTGCCTATAGATCATGTCCTCAGCTTTGGTTGAAACAATAGCAATGCAGCAGACGCAGTTCAGTAATCCAACATTTTTCCCAATAAATAGCTAAAAACTGAATTACCACCCCCCTCCAAATATTTCGTCAACAATAATGATTTCTTGGATGTTTTCTCAGCCGGACACATCCTCAGCCCCTCCAAAAAATTCCATAGCCCTACCACATTTTATGAGCTGGCTACGGGCCCGAATTAACATAACTTAAAATATGCAATAATTCTGAGATTTTTTTTTTTTTTAATATCTGGAGATATCCTGAAGTGATAATCTTGTGATCTTTTAGCGGAATGTGTCACAATGGATTCCTTTTTCATTTAATAATGCAAAGGTATCTTTGTCAACATCTGTTCACCATTATATAGTCACCTCTCTTAAATTATTACAGTGAAGAAATTTACATTCCAAACTAAAAGCCATTTTGAGACTATAAACCCTAGTTTTGGCAGCCTACCCCTTTTTTTTTATTAGTCACCCTGAAGCATTAGATCAAACTCCCAAATTAAACCAGCACAGATGTCAGACCTTGTAGCCTAGGCTATAGCACAAATGTTAGAAGAATCAGCCACCTGAAATGTCCACTGTCAAAAACAAACATCAATTGAATGACCGGTACTCCCTTGGGATGATCGTGTAGGATGCAGAAAACTGAATTTGGAAAAATGTGCACTGAATGAGACACGTACATCAGAAATCCAAAAATATGTGTGGAAAATGATAGATAATCTAAAACTTTTTATATTATTCTGTGTGATTATTTGACATTCAGAGAAATTTTTACATGTGAATTCATAAATAATATACTGTGATGATAAACAGATAGTTATCAATAGAAATTGGGTCCAAAATTGTGTGAAAAACTTATATGAAACCAAAAACATTATATTTGTCAAGATAGGTCAAGAGAAGTTTTTTTGGCAACCATAATTTGGTAGATTTGTAAGACGATGATTGGACAAGTACTGGCGTGAAGAAATGCACTATCCAAAATATCTATGGCAGTTCCATATGTGATGATCTATAATTATGAGCTTACTTGATTTGGGTGTATTTATTTACATATTAATAAATTTGAGTCTATTTTAATTCATTCTAGTGAGTAACATTATCGTAATACATTATAGGATAGCATCAAAACATAGGGTGACTGAGTCATCTGAGTAGTCAAAAAAGGTTGTTGCATAACAATAACACAGGTTGTGTGAGCAAACAGAGACAATAAACAGAAGAGTCACAACCCATGATGTAAGTATCAGGAATAATCATTAATTTGATTAGCTTCTAGTTCTTCCTAGTGTTAACATTATAATACAAAACATGTATTTGTACACTCAGATAACTTTATCTGTTCAAGTTATCAACCAGACATTTTTAATGTAATCAAGAGCCATAACTCAGGCATTAATTAAAGGGTTCATCAAGTCATGAACATGTATAAATTTTAAGTCAATTGGATGATAACTTTAGCACCTGGTACCTCCACAAACAATTGTAGACGATTCATTGGGATGATAACAATATATACAACCAAATTTTAATGTTAAATTTAGATTGTTAAACAGATGAACTAATTCAGATTGAGGGAACCTCTCTTTAAACTGTGGATGGGTCAGAGTTTTCCTATAATGCTATTTGATATCTCAAAGAACATACTAATTAAATGTTAGCGCGTGTTGTCTAGCGTTTATACATCTGCTCATGTATTGACAATTTCTTCATTTTAAAATGTGAGAATCGTTAAGTAAAGATATGAATAATTAATAAAGCCTTGTAATGAGTGTGATGCCTCATTAACCATATCTTCTAGCGGTCGTTATCGTATGTATATCTATTCGTATGCCAATCAGGTGTAAAAAAGATAAAAGAGTCTGAGTGCAAGTGTTATTTTATTCACCTGTGTATTGGATAAATTTTGATATAAATCTCTTTGATCAATGACCCAAAGACAATCGTCTGAAGAGCTACAGCATCATCGATGATCTTAAAGAAATGAATAATCAATGGCTGGTAACTGCCACCCTTTCCATGATAAATGAGCATATACAAATGTGTTTTAACAGTTCAAGTTCAATTTTGACAGAAGAACAATCCATTATTCAAATGCTGTGAACGAAAAATCAATTTTATGACAAAAGTATGTTGGGCTTATATGTCAATTATTTAAAGTGTAACAAATGGAGATCGGAAGAAAAGGGAAAAAATCAATGAAAAGAAACTCATGCGCTAAAAAGCTTGTAACTAATACTTGATACTTTTTTATCATTTGTTTGCCACACAAGATTTCATTGTTGTCAATAACATTTTACACTTTACCTTTGTACTGGCGGAAAATTATTTGTTCCTAAAAGCAAAGTACTGAAAATCTCAACAGAATTTCAAGTTACGTGAAGTAGGATTTGTTGTCTATATGTCATCTATGTTTCTTCCACCAGCAAACACATGTAAAAATACAGATCTTCTTTCGTTTGGTTTTTACAGTTTGAAATTTTATTTGTTTTTATGACATTAGGATAGGGGAGAATTTTGAAATATACCATATTCTGTTTGATGTTGGGGATTAGCCAATATTGAGTTAAACACCAAATGTGTGCACAGAATTCTGAGTCACCTACTGAGCAATTGAAAAAAGGTTTAATTAAATACCTGAAGTCATTCAGTCAAAGTCCTCACATAAACTCATCCACAAACTTGTGAAGTCTGAGTAAAGGCCTTTGAAGTTAAAGAAAACAAAACAAAATGTACAACTGTTTTTTTTTTTAAATTTGATTAATGTTAAGGTACTGGTAACTCTTAACCCGAGTACATTGAATTGCTGGAAAGAAATGTCTTATACAAAGCTGTTGCCAGTGGCATACTGCCATGATTATGCCCCATGCGGATGTCCATGCGGAGTGGTGCTAGAGTCTAAACATTGTGACAAAGTCCTCATAATATTAGATACAGCTTAATTATGTTGAATTAAATGCTTTTATGTCATTCAAGCAATTAATAGTGTTCATCGATAACATTGACTTATATTTCATCGATATTATCTCTAAAATTAATTAAATAATATTTGATGAATAAAAGATAATTTAACTGTGGAATGCCAATTGATTTACAATATACTCAACGATAGATTTTGGCAAAATAACAAGAGGGACTTAAAGTGACAATCCCGATAAGAACAGAGTCTCAAAAATTAAAGTCCGAGTATTTATGAAATTTATGGACCAAAATATAGTGGCATGGTGTATTTACCTTGTCTCAAAATTTCAGCTCAAAATATTCAGTCGTTTGGGCGGGTACGTCAACACTGCTTATCCGGACACGTAACCCTTTTAAGATTTCGGGTCAATTTTTTCATTGGGTGACCTGATAATCGATTAACGTTTCTTGAGAGGTCTATACAGTGAATGACACATGCACTATACTTGATAACAAAAGGTAATTTCACCTACATATTATTTTCATAGAAAAAAGTCTGGTTTTATCCAGATACTGTATAATACAACGGTCTCCATTTCCAGATGAAGACTCAGGTTTAAGTTATTTACAAGCATATCGCAAATATCGGGTTAGTAGGTGGGCCTTAAGTTATGGATTTTAAAGGATTTTAACGCAAAATTAAGCAGTTTTATTCCCCCAAAAGTTATCGGGATTGGCCCTTTAATTATAAATCACTAGTGAATATATATAATTAAGTAACATTCACTCCTTTTGAATTGTTTATTTGTGGTTTCTCAGTATGATGTCTTGTCTGTGTATTTATTTTTGTATAAATTATGTGTGGTGCAGTCCCCCTGCACTTAATAGAACTCTCAGATAAAAATATGGGGGAGTTCACTGTGTGACACTCTTATTAATAGGCATTGTAGTATAATATGAAGGGTTAGGAATAGACTTGGCTCACCAACATGAAATGTGTTTTGAGAAAAGGGCCCTTAAAGTATTATCAAGTTGAATTAACAAGCCAACAGCAACACTTATGTTCCCCATTTATCACGTAACCTAAGCAAAAAGTTAACATCAAACTTAGTCAAAGTACTGGTTTTTACCATTCATGGAAAGAAGATCTCTGGGATAGTTTGTTGAATGAACCACATTCGTCTGTCTACAATGTCCATCATGTCAAGTTTTCTGCTGTGTGCATCCATTTCTTTTCAAAATTATTGTCTCTGCATTATTAATGAAAATTGAGGGGATGTAACTTATTTCATATTGTAACAGATTCACGGAACAAATTGATGACTTTACTATTATCGCGATTAGTCCATATTTGTTACTAAATTTAGAACCGTAACTGTTTAAATTATTGATTTTTTCTCCAAGACAACAAGAAAATCTTTTTTCTTCTGCTGGTAATTTTTGTGACATTTACTTCATGACGTTTTAAAGTGTTTTTTCCCCTCAAGTCACGTGTGTACGTTTAGTCAAGAACTACATCCACAGCAGGATTAATTATACTGCAGTTCGAAGAAGACATAAATAATACTAGTTAAAATACTATATGATAAGCAATTAAATGTGTTCACATTGATATCACTTAAAATATTGTAAATCTGAAATTAACTTAATGTTCATATTAATATAAGATCATATATCATAAACAAGAAATTATGGTTGTTCACATCGATATCAGAATAGAAATTAAAAGGTTTCATATTGATATTAGTTTAATTATTGTAATATAAGAAATTTACGGTGCTAAATCGCTAACATTTGGGACCTAGAAATTGACACAAGTGGGTCGCAACGCACATAATAAAATAAAACCAAGTACGAACAATCCAAACCATTGGTAATAATTCGAAGTCCTTATATATAATAAAAAAAAAAAAAAAAAAAAAAAAGGTTGAGGCAAATAGTGTAATCAGCAAATGGACTGTTCATAGTGTACAAAATACACGTCAAACAGTGGTAACAGGTGTCTAGAAGAGTAAGCTTACCCTGCCTGGTGCCACCCCCGCTATATAGCTGCATCCAAACTATTAGTCGAAATCTCGGTAAAATAGCGTGATTGGCCAATGGACTATCAGTATGATGAACAGTGTTAACGATGTAGTAGACATAATCAGAGAGATAGTAAATAGGATACGCGTCAATTAAATATGTCTAGAATAATTGCGGAGAGAGACATGTTATATTTACCAATCAAGTCAATATGACGGCTATAAAACTTTTTAAAGGATTTTATAAGTTTAGTGCACAAGTATCCTTGTAGTTGAAGCTTAGTTGACAAATGTCTCGATCTACTTAAAAAATCAGAATAAAAAGAACAAGTTCTCGCGCAACGAATTAGCTGAGACACAAACACTCCATAAGCTGGCAATACAGGAATGTTACTACTGATAAATGGAAAGTTTACAATCGGAAAGTCAAAGTCATCACGTTTATCATACAATTTAACACTCAGTCTAAGGCAATTGTCAAAATCGAGACGTAAATCCAAATAGGAAGCGTAATTGTCACTGTCAGTAGTATTTTTAATTTCAAGCTCATCAGGATGTATGAATTCTACATAATCACTAAATCAGCAAACAAAGGTACACAGTTGGGGATACCAACCACTTGCTGATATATTTCCCCTCCAAATTCAATAAAGATGTTATCAATTAAAAAATCCAACATAATATGAATGTATAGAAACTGATTTTGGATGATATTAAATTAGAGACTTAGCTACTTTAAATGTGTTCATACTGACACTGATACAAGTTCAACTATTGTAAAATATGAAATTAAAGGTCTTCATATCAAAAAAAGATCAAATATGGCAGCAAATTTAAAATTCGGTGAAATAAGAAATGAATGAGTCATGAAATAAATGTGGGTCGTTATAAACGTGTATTGTGATATCCTACTCTTTAATCAAGCCATGTACAAGAGTCTTCTTTTCAGTCTAACAAAGAAAACTATTACATTATGATAAGTTTGATGCAGTAGGCTAATAGATCCATACTTATGTTATAAAAATGAAATGCATATGTAAATTAGTGTGATTTGCAATAGACCACATTTAAAACCTTAATGTACATGTATAGCAAAATGATCCTAGGATTCCATGTGTATACATATTGACATGCACAAAAAAGACAATACTCTCCTCTAGCATTTAATAAGGATCTTAATTGGCTCATTAAAACCCATGAGATTGTAAATGAAATGAAATGGGGTTTAACGTCCTCTGCCCAAAACTTTAGCCATACAGTGTGCTATAAGTGTAATTTGTCTGGACAGTTGCACGACCTATTCTTATATCGAATTCCAACTGTCAAGGGATCTTTTATGTGCACACCAATATGTACACAGGACCTCGGTTTTCATATCTTACAAATGACTAGACAGCTGTCCATGTCAGACCCTCAATCCTGCATCACTGACAAGGGATAAAGCATGCCGGAAAATCTGCATGAACTTCCTCGGCCAATGCAGGGATCAAACACCCTATCTCCAGGCTAGTGAGCCAGCATCTTACCAACGTTGCCACCATGATCTGCCACGAGACTGGACAGGTGACTCTACTCCTCGACACATATAAGTCAAGTGGCAAATGAAGATGATCTTGGCGTGGACTGTGAATCTCAGGAATCGCACTGTCTTCTGTGCTCCATATGAATCCTGGGTAAATATTAAAATAATAATTGGATCATACATTTGACCATTTGCCTGACCATGCAGTTGTTAGTTAAATGTAATAAATATTTAATACCCTGATAGAACATGGAATATCCTGAGAAACAGTCATTAATAATATTTTTCAGACAGAATCTTCAATGCCAAACCCTCAAAGACATGCTAGATTTAGTTTTACAGAGCGTTTACCGTTACGATTCTTTTATTTCCAACACACGATGATCGAGGTTTAATATTTAAAATATTTATTATTATTGAATGCTATGACATTTTATTTTATGAAGCCATTTCAATTATTGTTGTTACTGTCATGTGATCACTAGGTTGTACCATTTTTCTCTCATCGATGAATTAAAAAATCGTTGCGAAGTTACGCGAATGGGCGAAACAATAATTTGTGTTCAATATGAAGAAATGCCAAGATGTTGTAGCGGCTTATTTTGGCTATGGCATTTTCTGATACTGGCCTTAGTAGCAAAATCCTAATTGCAATCGACAGATAAACTACAGTGGACTCTGTCAATTCCAATATCATACTGGATTGATGTAATATGTTGAATTAGACAGCATGTCAGAATACTCAATGTTGGAAGTATTATACCAAAATTAGTAGATGTAGAGAGTATTCCAATCTGCCAAGGCTTGTAGAGTGTTTATTTGATGCGAGAAACTTAAATGAAATACGAAGCGCTCTCTTTGATTTTAATTACAAGGTACAGTGGACTCTGTCACATCTGACATCGTACGAGATTGTTACAATATGTCGGATCACAAAGAGGGTCGGAATACCGAGTTTTCTCCAAATCCAGAAATGCTGTAACTTTGAAAACCGGAAGTACATTGTATTTTTATAATGTAGCTTCGAATCACGTTAATTTATCTTCTTCGTCGTCTTCTGTTGATCGCAAGCTTGTGTTTGCTATCACGTGTTCATTGATAATATCTGTCGTACTATGTCAAGGTCGTCTTCACACGGTTTGGTGAGATCGTAGAGTGAACAAACATTGAGTGGCCGTTACGTTCTCAGCGGCCGTTTTATCACCTTGACACTCACCGCGGTCAATGGTTAAAATACTATGGGATGTTTGTTGTACATTTCATCCACACACATAAACGGCTAAACACTGTGTTTAGTTAACCGCAGCTATTGACGTTGAGGGTCAAGGTCATTTCAGCTCAAAGTGGACAACTTAGACTACGTTATTCGGGTTCAATCGGCATGCGCAACGAATGTTTCTAACATGTTCTAGGGATATTTGTACGACCGAATTCGTGGGAAAATTCGTAGATATTCTTGAGTATTTGTCACAATTACTGTCTTACAAGAGATTATAAAATTGATTATAAAATTATCAAGGTAATCAACAAAGACCTACACGATAGTGAGTTTTAATGTTACCGATAATTGATTGGTGATTTGCTTGTAAATCTTTTGTGGCTTCACACCCATCAAGTTTTAATCTAACAGACAATTGATTGGTAATGGCTTGACACCTACCGATTTAAGGCCGGATTTAATCTAACGGACAATTGATTGGTAAGTGCTTGACACCTACCGATTTAAGGCCGGATTATACGGTAATGATTCAATGGAAATTATGTGATGGGACGGCTGATTGATGTCGTAATCCGGAACATACAGAGTCCGGATTTACCAGCAATTTTTTGGCTGAAGTAATAAGGAAATAAATCAGGATATTAAAATCATGTCGGATGTCAAAGAGATCCGGATTTATCAGAGTTCGGATGTCAAAGAGTCCATTGTAATCAACAATGATCAAGATATGTTTTATGGTCACAGACATCTGATAGCTTGTTGGTTAACATCCATTGATTGAAGGCCGGATTATCCAATGTTAATTAAATGGAAATCATGTGAAGGGACCGATGATAGATGTCGTCATTCGGAGTATTCGGAATCAGGGATACACAAAACTTGTTTGGTTGAGGTAAAAAGGAAATAAATCAGGACATGAAAATGATGACAGATTTAGAGTCCAGGTATATCACATAACAAACCTTTCACTTTAGCCATCGAATAAATGAAGACAATGATTTATTCAGGTATTAACCTACTAAACCCCTACGCCAAGTCTGAACATTCTACCTCACATAGAATGAGAGTTATTGTTTTTCAAAGTCTAGAGTAACCAAATTACTTATAGCTCGGCTTATTCTGAGCAGAAAAAGCTCATTATCGAACATAGTCAAGGTATTGATGTAATGAAACTATACATCAAGTTTCATCACTCTCACTTAATTAGTACTAAAGTTATCATGCTCCAAAGCATTAACCAATCAAATGCTCATCTTTGAACTTCATCAAGGCATTGACATAAAAAACACTCAACACCAAGTTTGAACACTTTACCTCAATTAGGAGAGTTATTGTGTCCAAAAAAGTGTGTCAGACAAACCAAATTTAATAGTCCCCTGCTTTCTTCAAAAGGCGGGAAACAATAACATAAACTTTGATGGGATTTGCAATATTAAGTTTGGCTTTATCATTCTGAGAAATTGTATCCAACAGAGTGCAGACATAAGAATCACGACCAGGTGTTATGTGAGGTGATTTTCCAATCTCTTTCAATTTAATATTACTTCTATGACTATTAAGTCTGGTACTAAAGGGAGTGATAATTGTACCGTGGGTCATAAATAGTTGGACCGGCAATGAGCCCAGTTGGTTTTTCTCCCGCTCCCTCAAAACAGATCTCATTTTCAAATCAAGCATCTGCGATATCACCTCGGAGGAGGCGGACATTAAATAAAGCTATTTCACACACACAAATCAAGCGATGTGATTTTAGACATTGCGACATTTAATACTGATAAATTTCTCAAACTACTGCTTAGAATTTACGGTAATCTTATAGTTACATGGTAATTTTTCAACACGGTAAGTTTACCTATCCGTTAGTGACGATTTTCTCTGGTTTAGAACTTTGAAATTTCCAAATGCAACAGTTGAAAATTGTGGTACGATCAATTGGAATATTTTCGTAGTTTTTGCAAGCATTTTGGTTTTGCTTAATACTCCAAATTCCCACATGTATGAAAGATTTTAAAATCATGAAAATAAAGTTTAGGTATAATACTATCTGGAATAATGATTAATTAAAAGGGTGATTTAGTAGGTTTGTGTTTAACTAGACACTATTTTCTTTTTGCATAAACAAAGACAATGTGTTGATAAATCTTCACCCCAATAATAATAGTTTATAGTAGTCTATCTATGTATGGGTTGCAAAAAAAGTAGCAAGATTAATAAAAAATATTATGAATTGATTTCTGTTTCATTGCTTTTAAACTTCATACTAGTAATCGCAGGAGGGGCGGTAATATTATTTTAGTCACGATTGTCTGATCTATTTTTTTTCTGTGGGCACAGAATTCTAAAAGATTCGTGGACGTTGGCTGTCCATCTATACACGGTCCATGGTTGTACAATAAAAAACATAAGAACTGGAAACGATTACCCTAAATATAACAAGTTTTTAAAGATAGGTTGGCACTGCCAGGCAGGTTACGCCCACATTTTCGAGAGATGGATAGAGAACAAGCAATACCGAAACTGATTTTTCCTACATCATTAAGTTAGAATTTGATATGTGCAAATATTGAAATGAATTAAGATCTTTGGGTTATAAAGGTTCATTTCAGTAGGCTTCAAATTCGACTGGGGATCATGCTGCTAAGTGGGTAAGATGCTGGCTAGGTAGCCTTGAGGTTGGGTATTTGAACCCTGCATTGGGTGACAAAGTTCATCTAGATTTTCTAGCGTGGTTTCCCCTTGTTCGTGATGAAGGATGGATGGCCTCACAAGAACAGCTGTCTATTTTAGTCCGATTTTCACGAAATTCAACCTCAACCTTCATTACGATGTAACGGTGATATAATCAAACCTTTTTTAAATGGGGTAATAATTCTGACCCCACAGGGTCCACAAGCTAAAAAAAAAGGTCATTTTTCGTACAATCAGGGGCCATAATTCAGGAAGTTACGATCCGATGGGTGCAAATATCGAAAGGAACCAAGATCTTTGGGTTATAAACATACATGTCAAGTTTCATCAAAATCGGTTCAAAATTGTGACCTCGATAGGGTCCACAACTTTGATATAACATATTTTCACACTATTCGCGTACAAACGGCGGCCATTTTGTTTGTCAATTTTGGTCCGATTTTCACGAAATTTGAACTCAACCTTCATTACCATGTAACGGTGATATAATCAAACGAGTTTTTAAATCGGAAAATAATTTTTACCTCCAGAGGGACCTGAAAGCTTAAAAGGGTGATTTTTCGGACAATCAGGGGCCATAATTCAGGAAGTTGTAATCCGATGGGCGCAAATATCGAAAGGAACCAAGATTTTGGGGTTATAAATATGTATGTCAAATTTCATTACAATCGGTTCAAAATTGTGACCTCTCTAGGGTCCACAAGCTAAAAACATGATATTTCGTACAATCAGGGGCCATAATCCATGAAGTTTCGATCCGATACATGCCAATATGGAAAGGAACCGAAATCTTATGGGGATAAACCTACATTTCAAGTTTCGTCAAAATCGCATAAGAATTGTGACCTGTAGATAGTCCACAAACAAATTGTGGACGTACGGACGTACGTACGTCCGGACGGACAGGGGCGACGACATAATACGTCCATATGAAAATGTGGGCGTATAAAAACTGGTAATGTGCAAGAGTGCTGGTTTCAACATGTGCAGTAGTACACAATTTACATTTAGGTCTATTACATGTTTTGTATCTACTATAAAATTCACTGTAAACTACAATTTAACCATACAGGTGCTAGTCTCTAAAATAGAGATATCTTGCGCAAAAGTAAGTAATGAGTTGACAGGGCTCGTGGTTACCATTGGTATAACGTTTTTCTTATCAATTTCTTTGATTTTATTTTGCAGTACTTCATTTCTGTTATTTTGAAGCACTTTGTTAGATTCTTTTTAATGACCAGGGCCCTGTTTCACGAAATTTTAACTAAAGAAAAAATCCAAATTTTAGCAGATACTTTAATTTTGATTGGCTAAGAACTAAAATCAATCTTATATTGTCCAATCAAATAACTAAGATTCAGGTACTAGTAAGTTTTAACTTTAGCTAAATTCTAGCTGGTCCATTCTGGTTAGTTACAAATATGCTTAATATGGATAGCCCCACAGCAACAAAATAAGAAGTAATTTTAAGGAAATATTCTAATCTCAATATAAAATCAAAGTTGAGATATAACCGAATGTATTTCCGGAGTCATTACAGTCAGAGATTTTGGCTCATGAGTATAAATGGGACCTTAAAATAAAATCTTGTGTTTTATAAATAACGCAATAACATAGTAACATTCCGATTTATTACTTTCCAATTTGTTATATGTATATTACATTAGGGAATTTTGTGGGGCAATTACATTTCTACTCAAGTCTTACAGCGCACATCCTTTTACAATTGGTATAATTTGAATGTTGAAAATCACAATTTTATGGGGGTAAAATGCTCCATTGCGTTAATTCAAAAGGGCATGAGTACTAAACCTGTCTACTGGAGGTCTGGTGTTCGATCACTGCATTGGCTGAGAAAATTCATTCAGATTTTCGGTGTGGATTCACCTTGACAATGATGCAGGACGGAGGGCCTGACATGCACAGCTTTCAAGTCATTCATAAGGCACGAAAAACCGAGTTCCTGTGTACACATTAACATGAACGTAAAAGATCCTCTGACAGTTGGAATTTGATATTTGTCTGAGCAAAATTTCCCTCATATGGCACATGCTCGTCTTGATTAGCCCAATTTAGGAGCACAACAGTTGGACATTCAACTCCATTTCATTTTGAAGGTTTGGATGCCTGAAACTGACCAATCATTCATTACCTGGTGTGACTATATTTGACTTTTCTCTGTGGGTGTTTGATTTTCTTACAGTGGTCTACAAATATGTCAAACATCACATATCCGCTTCATGTCTTGTTAGTAATTTCAGTAAAATGAGTTTTCATTGTGCTTCTGATTTTTTTTTAACAATTCTTGAAAATTTCCATGTTTCTCTTATGACCCTCAACAATGACAATATAATAAATAGATTTTTGCCATGGATTTACTATTTCTAGGAAAGTATCAATTCTGTAATTGTCAACTTTTTTATTTCTTTCAAAAGTTTTTAAAAATATGTATAATTTTTATTGTGTGAGTTTCATCAATACAATAACACGGTTGAAAACAAACCAAGAATAGATTTGACTGGAGGGTTTATTGAAATCATTATTTTCCTAATTTTATTGTCGTATGTGTGTTATTTTGGGTTAGAAATGTGGTTTGAGGGGAAAATTGTTAGATAACATTATTTTGAGAAAAACATTTTTCTCTTATTTCCTCTTAATGAATTCTTACTTAGTAGATACAATCAATTATGGAAGATATATTAAAAACTTAATATAATAAAATCATGACAGGAAGTTGAGAAAAAGATATGAGTTTTTTTGTTTTTTTTTACAACAATAATTATGAGAAGAATTGGCAAATTTAAGTAATAAATTTGAATAAGCACCCCTAAAACAACTAACAACATGGGTTTAAATCAAAGGAGTGGTTTAAAGACACTACATTATCTTTTCTACAATGACTTGTGAAGACGATGTTGGAATGAACTGGATTACTTTAATATATCTATATCAACAATAACCTATTCAAATATTGTCAAACTCTCCAGTATTATCAGACATGTACCAAGATGAATAGAAACAAACCATATGATATTTGACATACTTTAGAAAATTAACACCTACAATCAAAGATAGGTTGCTTGGCAACAAAACATATGCCCCCAGCAGTTAAATCATCCGAACAGTCCATAAGAATTGTTGCATACAGTCCACTCTGTCAAATCCGACATCGTACGGTATCGTTACAATGTGTCGGAATACCCAGAGAGTCGGAATACCCAGTTTTGTCAAAACCAGAAATATTGTTATCTTTGAAAACCGGAAGTATTATTATAATGTAGCTTTGAATCACCAGAACATTATTCCCTTAAAAAATGATGAACTTTTCCGTACATTCAAAATTTTCTTACATTTATCTTTATTTCATTCAATATTCGTAGGCAATTGAATAGGTCAAGTCGGTGGTTAATTTATCTTATTTGTCGTCTTCAGTTGAACTTACATGTGTGTTTGCTATCACGTGTTCATTGATAATCTGTCGTTCTGTGTCAAGAGTGTCGTCACACGGTTGTAACTTCGAAAATCGGAAGTATTAATATAGTGTAGCTTCGAATCAACAGAACATTATTCTCTTTAAAAATCATGAACTTTTCCATGTATTCTGTCTTCATTTGATCGCACACTTGTGTTTGCTATCACAGGTACTGTCGTTCTATGTCAAGGTCGTCATCACACAGGAGAGATCCGTAGGGTGAACAAACCTACGTTATTCGGGTTCAATCGGCATGCGCAACAAATGCTTCTAATAGGTGCTAGGAATATTTTTACGACTGTGAATTAGTGTAAAAATTCATGGATATTCTTGAGTATTAGTCACAAGTACTGCCTTACAAGAGATTATAAAATTATCAAAGTAATCAACAATTGGAACAAAGACCTACGGTAGCGAAATTAAATCTCACCGATAATTGATTGGTGATTGCTTGTTAATCTTTTGTGGCTTCACACACGACCCATCGAGTTTTAATCTAATCGATGATTGATTGGTAATTGCATGGAAAACATGTGATGCCGTAATCCGGAATACAGAGAGTCCGGATTAACCAGAGATTGTTTGGCTGAAGTAATAAGGAAAAATTTGTGACATGAAAATTATGTCTGATTTCACAGAATGCCGGAGTGATCAGAGTTTGGATGTGATAAGAGTCCACTGTATTTATAATATGGTAGGTATGATCTAGGGCCATAACTATGGCAGTAAAAATAAAAAATCCTTGAAAATCAATTAGCTTTTTCGTCTCAATATCTGTGTATAAATTTTATGTCAAGATTTTTCAGATTGATCAAGGGCTTCTTCGTCTGATGACCTTAAACACTGTGTATACATTTAAAGTCAATTGGATATTAACTTTAGCCTCTCAAGGGTCCACAAGCAATTGTGGATACAGAAATATGGATGGACGGGGACAACAACAATATACAACCACATTTCAATGCGGGTATATCAAATGGATTTAAATTTAAGTAAAATAATGGTTTTAACATGTTTTTAGTTTTAATTAAGTCAATTATACGAAAAAGCTGGGTCAGATACCAACATAACCCCAACATTCATGGATTAAAAGGTGAAATAAACAGGGAGTAATGTGAATACCAGATGGTAATAACTTAAGTTATTTGCTTTTTGGTCTGAAATATTGGCCTTATTCTTTTGTGAAAACATTTTTCTGCATATACCTTTAATGGCTTGGAATCCTGTTTTTGCAATCGTTATAGACAAGGAGACCGTCTTCAATTTTGTGTAAAGTGTCGTTTTTACACAAACACCAAGGGCTACAAAACATACCTCTTATCGAAAGAACTCAATTGGCTTTTGTGCAGACACTTTAAAAGAGTATATTGCCCTTCTCTGGGCACAACTGACAAGTCCCATTTTCACGTAGACCCGTATCTAGTCCATTATAATATCAATTACTGTAGTTGATTATGTAGTTTCGTAACTTGGGCATCAACAACACGTAATTCATTCTCAATTATATTTTAATGACTCTATCCCAAGACGAAGAAGATGATGATGATGACTCATTCTATTTTAGTAACAGAAGGATATAACCTGTGCTTATAAGAGATCATCATTGTCAATCATAACAACAGCACCTATAATACTATTTGTAAAGTCACATATTCTAAAGTTCCCAAACCACAAAAAATGTTGTCCCAAGCTTTGTAATCCAATTAACAATTCACATATTTTATTTTTATTGTTGGTGAGTAGGACACCAAAATTCGACTGCAATAATATATTTGGCATAAAATACTTCAAATGAATTTTGGGGGAAACGATTAAAGGATAGATTATGCCAACCCTGTATTTGAAGCTGTCATAAATATCCCAAATAAGTGTATTCAAGTAAACTATTCACACAAATACTGTATTCTGTTATATTAAATTTATACGGTTTATTTTTGATCTATTATTAGTATATGTGATGCATCTGCTTTTAATGCTTCTAATGTATTTATTGCATTTAATGTTTTGTTTTTTTCTTCACATGAAAAAAAACTCCCAATAAAAATCTAATGGTATATCAAATTATCCATTGGCAAAATAGGAAAAAAAATGACTGAAAATAAAAAGATACGCCCACATTTTGCAAAAGTTGTACAGAGAACACGTTAAAATATATCAACAATTTTTTGTATCATAATCCAGGAAGTTAAGGTCTGAAATGTGTGTATATCTAAAGAAACTGAGATCTTTGATATATTAACATATACTTTATGTTTCATCCAAATCGCACAAAAATTGTCCACAATCTTCAGTTTCGGTCTGATATTCCGAAGATTTAAACTTAACTATCATCAAGGTGTAACGGTGATGTATTTAAATGTTTTTTAAAATCAGATAAAAATTGTGACCTCTAGAGGGTCCACACACTAAAAATATCAATCTTGGTACAATCTACGAAGTTATCGTAATATGCACGAATATTGAAAGGAACCAAGATATATGGGATATATATATATATATATCTTTATTTTCTTTAAAATCGGATAATGAGTGTGAACTATAGAAGGTCCACGACCTTAGTATTATGTACTTTTATATCATTTGTCATAATATGCATGAATATCGAAAGGAATCCAAGATCTATGGGATATATACATATATCTTTATTTTCTTTAAAATCGAATTATAATTGTCAACTATAGAGGATCCACTACCTTGGTATTACGTACTTTTATACTATTTGTGTTCGAGCTGTAGCCAATGTACTGGTCAGTTTCACTCATTTTTACTAAATTTGAACTCAACCATCATTAAGGTGCAACTGTGGAAATCGGATAATAATTGTGACCACTAGACAGGTCACAATTCAGGAAGCTGCGACCTGACATGCACAAACATCAAAAGGAACCAAGTTTATTTAATTTAAGTTTCATTAAAATCTGATCACAACTGTGACCTCTAGAGGGTCCACAACCTTGATTTTCCTATCTTTTTATACTATTTGTGTGCAAGGGGTGGACATTTTGTCTGTCAGTTCTGGTCCGATTTTCACGAAATTCGAACTCAACCAACATTATGATGGTGTAACAGTGAGATATTCGAATGTTTTTTTTAAATTACATAATTGTGACCTTTTGGGGGGAACCACAAGCTAAAAATAAGATTTTTCATACAATAAGGAATTTACGATCTGATATGCGCAGATATTGACAGGAACCATGATCTTTAAGATTATAAACATGCATTTCAAGTTTCATCAAAATCAGATGTGTCCTCTAGAATATCCACAAGCTAAAAATGTGATTTTTGGTATGATCAGAAGCCATAAGTAATGGTAAGATGCATGCCAATATCGTAGGGAACCGAGATCTTTGAGAGATAGACGTACCTATATTTCAATTTTCGTCAAAATCGGATAAAAATTGTGACCTTGAAATTGTCCACAAACAAATTGTGGACAGACAGGGGCGACAGCAGAGCACATCTGATCCACGTATTAATGTGGGCGTATAAAAATGTAAAAAAAGATATTCCTACCTTCAACAAGTTCTCCGTTGGGAAACAGAACAACAACCTTATGAGTCCGACTCGACATATAAATCCGAGGTCGGTCTTTGTATGGCTTTAATTCCATTGGCTTAGATACACCAGCCATTTTTTCAAATATCACAGATAAACAATATAATTGGTTAATACTATAATTTAATCCACCAATCACAACACATGAACTCCATCTCTGAATCTTTTGGGCAAGAAAAAGCAGCACTTTTTATTATTCATAAATGTTTCTGTCATTAAGCAATTTTTTATTTTCGTCACCTCTGGAGAAGTCTAATTGATAGTTCTTTACAATGACATCGCAAAAAAATATGTCTAGAATTACCAACAAATAAATGTGGGTACATCCTGTCAAATCCACAGCTCTGTTTCATAAGAAAACATGAGCAATCATTAACCCATCGTTTCTATAAATTCTATCAAATTATTTCTCTAATTTTTACTCCTTGAATAGTAACATATAATTCACTTTCTGTAGTTTCAGAGTTTTCACAATGGGCAATGGATAACATTTTACAAGCAGTTTTGAAATTTGTTTTCTCTCTGTCATGTATTTATTGTTAACTGGAAACAAACAAAAGTTACACTTAATGAATAAAGACTTTTGTGAACATTGTTTCTCTTAGCATATTTTTGAAACTAAATTGCTTTTTTTATATCAGTAAATTTCATTTTTTAGTCATTTCTATCATTCTGAACAAATTTTGAAATCAATTATAGCCTAAAAAACCCCAGCTCAGTTCATTTTTTTATTTAATTGAGAGCCATAAAAAATCTTTTTTTGACATAGAATTATATTTGCTAAAATCATCGAAATTACATGTTATAATCTCTTCTGAAAATCAATTATAAAATAAATACTCCTTTCATACATATTAAAATCATTCCAAAGCAGTCTTAATTATTTCCTTAATCTTCGATCTATTCTTAATCATACAATTTCATTCTCTAGTATACACGAAACCTGATTCATTATGATCCTTTAATTTCATTTATTTTCCTCGCATTCTACTCACAATCTTACATTTCCACCTTTTCCATACAGTTTTTATTATTCTTATTTTCCTTTCATCTTACACATAACCTTTCTTACATAATCTTCAATATTCTCATGTTCATTCATTCTCATCCAAACTATTAGAATTTCCCTTTCTTTTTCCAGGTACAAGACTTATTCTATACACATATTTCATTTTCATCAAGCAATTATGCATTTTCACTTTCATCATTTATGTTAATTTTTTAAACAATTAATTATTTTTGTATATTCATCCTCACGAAGCCAGTCATTTTTACAAGTTATATATAATAAATTATTTTACAAGCATTTAATTATTTCTTCCATACAAAGTTGAAAAAAAATGTCACCATGATACTGAAATATAATAGAGCAAGATACCACCAAAGTCAAAAGATCTATGTTACATGTGCAATCTTATTCATAAAATAACAGGCTATTGACGACAAATAACTTGAGCTCAATATTCATAGTTATTTGATAGTTTATGTAACAGCATTGATCCAACACAGAGATAAAGAGTTTAGTTGCATGAATAAGTAGACGCTTGAGTATAATCCGTCCTTCTTAGAATCATAACAGTTCATATAATAATCATTAGTATCTTTGATATATAACAAATAGAGTGTTTTATTAAACATTAACTCTCCAAATGTGTTTTTTGTTAGTTATTTTGTCACTTGAGTATTGTCTAATATACTTCCGGCATTGTAAAATCTTAAATAAATGTTTAAAGCCACTGGTCATATTGTCGATTTGTAAAGTTAGAAAAGAATTGAATCATTTTTTGATCGATACTGAATTATCACAAAAATTGCATTGAATTCAAAGTACACCCCTGTTACTTGATCTCAATAGCTAAGAAAGCACCCCAAAGTAGAAGTGGTATATGTGTAAATCATAGAGAAATATGTTCAACCAAAATGACCAGATGGGGTTGATAAGACTGAATTCAATATCAATAGAGTCAAGCCTGCTCTTGCATACATGACACTTAACTTTAAACACCAATTTGCAATTGTAGTAAATTTTTAAGACAACCCCATCTTTAACATTATTATGCTTAAGGTATATGAAAGTGATATCTATATCTATCTCTTAAGCTCTGCCACTCACTAAGTAATGATATAATTCACCCTATCTCACCCACTCAAATCCCTGTCTGTCTCGCACTTTAATCAATCAATAAATAATTATCAACGCGTCTGATAAAAATGAAGGTCTTTTAAAACCAATATTTTCAAGATATTGCCTGGATATGAAAAGCTGTTTTAACTCCCCCCATCAATTAGTGATCCAGGCAAATAAGATGGCAATGATAACTTGGATGCAGACAGCTTGTTTTTTTTTTGTTTGGACTGCTTCAATGAATAACATCATTAAATAATTATGTAAGAGTAGCCTCATAATTATATATACTTGATTATGCTTTTTAATCCTTTTCAAGTCCAAATGCAGTGATACATAAACTCTAAAATTTCAAATAGTTTAATCAATGCACAAGACGGGTAGAGTTTTATTGACAGCATCTATCCTGTAGTATCACTTCACTTGATTTGTTACAGTATGTCAAATATTAATATACTCACAGATCCAGACCTTAATTATCTTGTCTAAATATTTAGAAACATAAATAAACACAACAAAAAACAACATTTAACAAAGACAAGATTTCTTAGTCCCTGATTTAGTCCAAGTCCCCCCCCTCCTCCCCAAAATAAAAAAAAAAACAAATAAAACCCGATAATACAGTTGAAGCAAAGGTGGTTTTAACAGACTAGGTGTGGCAGAACCAAGTAGTTTGATGCATGTTCTCATGCTCTGTAGATCATAATGGCATGTTATCTATGCCAGTCAAGTGCCAAAGATTAGGGCCATCTGCCTAACCTTGTAGGTTTTCGGTTTTCCCTAGTTTCCTCCTACCACTGGACATTACAATACATTTATAATGTATTATAAGTCCCATGCTCCTACTTCTGAAGATCCCTGCATTAGTCCCTAAATGACGACCATGTAGAGATAAGGAAATCTTCACCGGCAGTGAAAAACACAGATCAGATGGAGAATATCCATATTTTACTATTTTAGAAGAATCTATCTTTGTTTCGCACATATTTTATAGAGATCACACATCCACCCACCAGTATAGCTCTAGTCAAATTTCTATATATATATGCTTTTCATTATTTTTGTTAAAAGTATACTTCAACGTAAGTCACCTTTCAGGTTAAATCTTCATAATTTTTATTTGTCATTTAGAGGTTCAAAGAATCTTTAATTCAATGAAGAGTGGATCAAAGAGCTTCCACACCTTCTCAGACTATAGATTCCCCATCAGTATGAAAACATTGAAGCCAGGATTTACTGTAAATCTGTGGTCATGATATGTAATCCTGGGTAAAACATATATGAATTGCTATAAGAAAACATCAACAAAATGGCAGTTTAGGTTTCCAATCAAACTAAAACCGTACCCCCAGCACCTGAGCAGTTATATTATGTTAACTTATTATGAAATGCCTCATTTTGAGCTTTGTAGGGTGCCTCATTTTGAGCTTTATTGGCTTTATTTTTTAGAAGTGATCAAATTTTATTGACTACAGAATAAATATTTGTTCCTTACAATGGTTTGCAAAGGTTGAAGGTTCTAAGTAAGGTTGTCAATGGGGAATAGATTTAGAGTAATTATCTTCATGACAATATATTAATTGATATTTATTCTATATGCTTTATTAACTCCCCTGGATAGTTATTCGAATGGAAAACACCCTTTACATTTTAGATATGTTTTCATGATAGGCAATATTTTTATTGTTATGTATAAAACGTATATCTAATTGTGTTCAAGCGTGGTGTATAGGTGTGATTTTTCGGATGATTGGAGATATCTTAGTTATAAAGAAATATCAAAGAGAGTCATATCTATATGAATCCAGGTTCTCTTGTGTATTATTGTTAGTATTGCTACAGTTAGTAACTTTTATACTGTATTTAAAGGTGAAGTGTGGATTTACAGGGGAATAAATCTCTGACAATACACTAAATTATTAAAAATTTTGTGAAGATCTTTTTCTGTATTGCATTCAAATGCCATCAAAGTTAAAATATGACTGGAAAGATAACTCCAGAAAACAGTAGCCAATATCCTAATGAATAATGCTAGAAAGTTCAAAAAAAAATTGTAAATATGAACGCAAATAAGGGGATAACTGGATATGGTCCTTCCTTATGATCCCATGAGAGAGAGAAAGAGAGAGATAGAGAGATAAGGTTTAACATCAACTTGACACAAACTAAACTAGGTCACTTTCAGACTAACCTAACAGGCAACCCTACTCATTGTCACGTACAAGTGGGGAGTCAAAATGACAGATCTCATGATGCAACAACCAAATGTAAACCATGTGGTCAACCAATCCTCCTAAGATCCTATGAACGCAAAAGAACTCTAACATCCAAGAATATGCAATTGTTAGGTATAAATGAGCAGTATACAATACTCTATAACCAGTAAGCAGACTCTGTCTCTTAGAGACACTAAACCTCCATGACTATATTACTTACATTGAATTGAGAAATTAGATAGAATATGTACAAAAGTACCAATATATTCATGGACTAGCTACAGAAAGCTACTTTAAACTGCTTACTAGTATTTACTGTAATACAATATATGGAAGTTAACAATAACATGAAACAAACGGTGTATTTTATAACATATTGACTCAGAATGTGGTTTAACTAACCAAACATAGCAACATGAATACCTGGTACTAAATCTTTTGGATTCCCAACATGTGGACATAGTAGTCAAGGTGTTAGCTATAATGGGACTAGACTTTATGGATGGTCCAGCATTCAATTCTGCTATGGTACTGACAAGGAAAAGATGTTTCCCTTCCTTTGTAGAGATATTTTATACCATCATATTAAAAGGGAATGTAAAAGATGTATTGAAAGATGGAATTTAAATCAAATTCGCATAAACTCCACTTTCCAAACTTTCCTCCGTATCATTTTCACGGTGATACCCCCTGCCCAACCCCCCTTCCAACAATTCATTTGTCTGTGTGTTGTTTATGTTACTTATTGTCACTGTATCCCACTTGTTAATCAAATATTCATACCGTGTAGCTTAATCAATTTACTAAAACAAAGACAAAACAATATCTGTTACATTATTGAACTTCACAAAAAAGGTATCAGGTGTTTATGCCCTGCAAAATATATGTAACCTGTCAGCAAACAGTTTTATAGGCTCAATTACCTAGTAACAATCATATTTTTACTTGAACTCTTTTTTTAATCAAAGCAAACAGAACTCTTTAATTTTTTTTAATTTGTTTAATTCTAAATTGTACGTAAACATATTTTGTATATGTTGTGGGCAACCTATTGATTTCTCCAGTATCCTTTGTAAATTTCTACTCCATTACTTTATTAAATCTCAATAACTCAATAAAAACCTTTTCTATTTTTGTATCCATGTGTTGGAATAGTCTGTTTGCATGACAACAGCTGAGGATAAATCCATCAACTAGCATGAACACTTTCTAAAATGATCGAAATTATTCCCTCTATGACCTACTTTACTAAAAGTTTTGTGTATATATTATGCTTTGTAAGGACAACAGCCGTGTATATTTTGTATACTTATATTCTACGTGGTATATCTACCATAACCTCGGCAACCCGATTCAGCTCCATTATTGATTTCTTCTCATAAACTACATGTATAACACCACTGTCGAGACGATATACTACCCTAGAGACGTCACAGAGAAAGTGACAATAATTCTAAAAACATTACAGCACTGACGTCAATATTGTACAGTATTTGATGACTGGGCGACACCCAGGCTTGTAAATTAAACTTCATTAATTTCAAATATGACCGATTTGCAATTTATTTCAAACATTTTACCACAGACGTCACAGCAAGACGTCACAGATACATTGAAATAGATCTTGAAATAATTAATCAGAAAGTAATTATAGGACATCACAAAAAAAGTAGAAGAACATTAAAATCACCAAGCATTAAATGTCAATAATCTTTTGATGCGCAACCAACACCTATGATCATAAGCTTGATTTTTAAGGACTATAGTAAATATACTAAATAGAACAGAAAGATGTCTCATCTGTCATACATGTATAGACTACAATATTTCTGAATATATCACATTCCTCTCAAAAGAGTTCATGGGGACACTGCCTCACCATTTGGAGCTTAAATCCATCAAATAATATAATAAACATATTTGATTTAGATTAAGTTAAAACTTTGGACTTCAAGAAAGTGGTATGTTAAACCCCATTTCACTGTGTATCAAGTTGATCAGATGACGACTTTGGTCTCTAGAACACCAAAATTTTTCAAATGAATTCTTATAATCATAAACCCTGTGTATAAATTTATAGCCAATTACATACCGTATTAACTTTAGCCTGTAGAGCAACCCAAAAGCAATTTCAATACGGGCGTATAATAAAACCAACATACAAATGCTTTCCAAAAACGAAATTGTTCTTTCTTTTATAAAAAGAAGTTGTCAGTGATTCTTGGCATGGATTGTGAACTCGCAATCTTCAATGCTATATGAATCTCAGGTAGATATCTAAAGTTATTAATTAAATGTAAAGAGTAATGGCCCTAATAATTCATCCATATATTTTTTCAGCACCCAATACCAAACTTACAAATAACATGTAACTTACAAATGACCTCAATTATAATGCCACCAGAGGTACAAGACAGTGGTATAAAATTTACCTTTGTAGTTTTCTGCATTATAATTTAGATGTGATGAACATGACGAAAAATAGAGATTGAAATGGGGTTTAACATCCACTCAGCACAAGGTCATTTTGGGACTAACATCTGGTTCAATTTTATTTCAATAATTTGCTTGCTCGTAGGGACTTTTAGCATTAGGAGGAAACGGGAGGAAACCAGAGTAAACCCAACACTACTCCTTGTCACATACAACCGGGGAATCGATGAAGAAAAAGGTTCAATTCTACAAAAAGATTGTCCTCGGCGTAGTTATAATATCTTTGGTATAGAGCCATTTTAATTATGGCCGTTAGTAGTGTTACTGGAACAAATGATGGATGGAATGAAGGGAACAAGTATATATTCATTTCCATCCAGAATTCACTCCATTTTATCATGTGCCAAATATAATAGATGTTCTCCTTATTGATGAATTTGCTGCTGCTGCATGCCAAATAAAACAAGCATATATTTTTATTATTGAATCATTACATGTAGTAGCATAGATAGCATACACAAACTATATCAGCACAAAAATATTACAATATGAACTACTATATATATACATGTATATTCTAAAAGATTAAGTAGAAAATACCACTGAAGAAGTTTTATTTAAATGCCTACATGTTTCACCGTTAGCATGTCCAAGAGAGGAAGAAATGACCATATGAAAGGTTCTGATAAATTTGGGATTTATGATGTAATGTACATTTAATAAGTTGTAATCTTGATCATACTGTATTAATTAACCAATAACAAATGGTGTGGGGTTTTTTTTTTCAACTCCGTAGAATGCATGAACCAATTATTCCTACAATAAACATTGTGTTTGTGCCATATTCCAGGTCGGACGTTGGCCAACTTGCATAGGACATGTCCAGCATATACAGGTGAAACACTAATTAAAAGACATGATCTGAAGTACATGGCATTAGTCCACTCATTACAATACAGTCAAAAGTAAGTGCCAAACAACCAAGAAAAACACCACATAAAATAGTAATCTGCCAATGATCTAAGATATGCACTAATATACTATTCTTTTTCAGACCAACAAATAATTCTATTTTGCTATAATCATATTATTTGTTGGTGTAATTCCAGCTACCTGATAACCATGCTGAATCCAACAAACTGCTACCAGTACACCTGTCACACTCAACTGTCACAAAATCCAATATTTTACTGTTTTATTTAACATGTATTGGGCTACACTATGTCATTCTAACAATTAGGTAACTAGTTCATGTCTAATCACATTAATATTTTGCCAAGTGCATCCACTTTTCTTTTATTACTGTTAAGATCATATCTTTAAAATTTAAACATATAGTCAACTACACTGTCTCATGTTAGGTTGTGGTACAGTTTGTCACATCAATCAAGCAGGTAATGAAAAGGTTAAATAATCTGCGTTCTGGATGATGTGAGGGATAAGCCAATGAAACAGTCTGAAAATTACGCCAAGTTTTTGGCATGAAGTGCAGGGAACAAATGACAATCTGATTAAGACATAGATCTAACTTTGTTTCGTTTTCTATAGTTCAAAATCTTGTTTTACTTGTCATTTCTACACTAGGATCTGGAAGAGTTGTTATATGACCTGCGAGATGAGGGATTAGCCAATTAAACGGTACTGAGAGATTTTAGCTTGAGCAGCATGGAACTGTGGGTAGTCCACTAGAAACATCAAAAGATGATTGATTAATCAAATGCCTATTGTCATAGGGTCAAAAGCCACTTGCATGACCTCTTAAGTGACCTTCCACTACAACTAGTTAGATCTTCATGTATGTGGGCCATCGAAAGAGTGACAAGCCAACAGTGAGGCTGACGTCCCCAGCCGAAATTCCAAAATAAATAGATGACACATACTATTTACTGCACAACAAAAGTATGGAGCAATGAAACTATACACTAAGTTTCATCACTCTCTTACAGATACAATCAAGATTATTTTGTCCATCGGTCAATGAAACTGATTAGCTCTGCTTAGCTTCAGCTCAAATGTTAATCACTGAACTCAGTCAAGACATTCACCTGATGAACATTACATCAAGTTTAAACATTCTACCGAAATTAAAAGCAGAGTTGTTATGTTCCAAAGTCTTGACCAATCAAATTGCTAATCACTCGTTAGCCTGAGCAGAAAATTCTCACTATCGAACTTCGTCAAGGTAATGATATAATAAACTAAATTTTGAGTTTCATCGCTGTCACTTCATTATAACTAAAGTTATCGTACCCCAAAGCATCAACCGATCAGATTGCTTATCTCTGTTTACTGTAAGCAGAACATGTTCATCATCGAACTCCATCAATGAACGTCTACACGAAGTTTTAACATTCTAGCTCAGTTAGAAGAAGAGTTGGTGTCCCAAATTCTCGGACAATCAAATTGCTTATCGCTCTGCTTACCCTAAGCAGAAAATGCTCATCTTCGAACTCGATCAAGACATTGACCCAATAAACACATATACCAAGTTTGAACATTTTAACTCAATCAGAAGGAGAGTTATTGTGTTCCAAAGTTTCAGTCGGCCAATCAAATTGCTTATTGCTCTGCTTACTCTGAGCAGAAAATGTTCATTATTGAACTTGGTCAAGGTATTGATGTAATGAAAATATACACCAAGTTTCATCACTCTCGCTTAATTAGAACTAAAGTTATCGTGTCCCAAAGCATCAGCCAATCAAATTGCTTATCTCTACTCTGAGCAGAAAATGCCCATCTTCGAACTCCATCGACGTATCGACCTAATAAACACCCTTAGTAACTGCAGTCAGTTCTACTGGTAGTAATATTTGAATATGCTTTAATCGAAGTATTAGTTATATATATGTAGTGAATATTTATCACACAGAACACAGCACACCTGTTCTTTATTTGCAAATATGGCCACATAATACTGTAATTATAGTTATGTTTTTTACTCTATAAGATAAGATAAGATAAGATTTTATTGCATCGAAACATCCATTTAGGACAGCATACAATATAAACATGACCAATATGTAATCACATGTAAATTTATTTACATCTGATAAACACTTATCAATTAAATGCACAAACAAGGTTTGTAGGCCTATAATAAAACAAAATGCTTGAATTTTATTAATGCTTAAACTGCTAAACACAACCACGGCTGTTTAAATATTGTGGTAATTTATTCAACCAAAGATGATTCACAATTTAATGCTGCAAATAATCCTGATTTACCCAGACAAAAGTATAATAAATCTCCAAGCAGCTCAAATTTCACAACAAACACATGATTTTTATCATAGTGATTAATCCCATGCCACACAAGTAGCAGCTAATCTCTGAACAGCTCAATTTTTGTTGTAAAAAAAATTATGTATATTAGATTATCCGGGAGGGACAGTGATCTTAAAATACTAATGGCCAGATTGACATAATACCCAAGTACATGATCATTCTTAATCACAAATACTACATGGTTTCCATGCCAATTTTCAGTACACAGAAGGCCTAATGAACATTTCCAAGCTTAACCTATTAATTCTTGTATGGCAAGAACTCACAACATTAATAATTTCTTCTGTTAAACATGTGGTAGTTATCGCCATACTGGTTATACATACTACCAGGATAGTCTCCATGTTACACTTAAATCTGGCCAATATATTTATTACTTAGGGTTAAAGTTCAACAGGGTATGAATGAAAAAAAGTAGGAAGAGTATCATATAAGAGAAAGAAGACTGAATGAATGATAACCAACTATCAAATAAAATGGGAGAAAGAAGAACGAATGAGAATTACCAGAATGAATAAGATGGTAAAAAGAAATTAAATCTATTGAATGACCAGCCACTTCATGGTTGCCTTGCATGAATAAGTTTGGAAATTACCCAAGCACCACAGCTTATTTTTGAAAAATATCGATGAAGTAAGGGAAATAAAAAGGAATGGATGGATGAATGAAGAAACCAATCATGAATCAAAAGTGGTTGGATCTGTTGAGATGAATCAATGTAATTAAATGAATGGAACTCCTTATCAACACTTGTTGGGTATTTTGTGAATGATTATTTTCTGTATATATAGCCACTTCCAGAGCAGTAAAATGCTACTTACTATAGTGTATTATCTACTTAATAATCTACATATCTGGTAAACAATTTTATTATTCAAAGGTTAAAGATCAACATGACATAAATAAAAATTCAAACTGTGAATGAACGAAATGTACACAAGAGCAGGAAATACTAAAAGAGGTTATATAACTTGACAGCTAGAAGAAATAATATTATTAATATTTATCAAATACAATTTTGATTAAGATATTGGATTCAGCTCCTGTGAAATTTGCCTACTTTCCTCCAGTATTTAATAATAATCTTCTGATCAACAATTGTACCACAGTGATTTTATATCTTGTTTAAATGCTGATGGGTGAATTAAAGGAATTAAAAACATAGGATTAATTGGATGATTTGGTGAATAAATTGTTAGAACAGAAATTAATAGATTGAGGGACTTCAAATATATTGATGAAAAACTGTGTGAACACCTCTTTAACAGTACAATGAGAGGTGGGGGAAGCATTTTTATTACAGAAATTTTGATACTTAAATAATAAGCTTGGTTAACAGTCTTAGAAACACTGTATACCAATCTTGTAATGAGAGACAAAGCGTAACTGGAGTTATTTCTGTTCAGACTTCAAAAATGTCTGGAGGCAGACGCCAACAGCTGCGGGGAGTTGTAGGATGATTTACTGTGAATAAATAAAACTATGGTAGGTAGAAACATGATTGAATGAAGACAACCAACTACTGGGCTGTTATTACGCACCTACACCTTTAAAAACATACTTGATTGATGTTTACAGGTGTCAAAGGTCACAGGTCAAGGTGATCTTAGAATCCTAAGGTCACAGGTCATTCAAAGATCTCTATGTAAAGGATTCCAACTTGATTCCAAAAACAATCTGAATACCCTCAAACAAAACTTCCAACTTTTTGAGATATTTTTTATACCCAACCCTCTGGTGCTGTTATTGATTCAGATCACCTATAATACAACTAGCATTAATATAAACCATTTTTTATGGATATCTGAGGTAGGGGGAAATTAGGACTGATCAGTTTAAAGGACTGTTAATTATCTGGCCTCTTGTAAATTGATTTGGTTTTCCTCAATTTCTTGTGGTTTTTAAAATTTAAAGCGGCAATTTAAAATTTTTAAGTTACATTTTTAAAATATATTAAAATGAAGCCTTAAAATAGATGGTATCTTTAAACAGTCTTACCTTGTTAAAAAATAATCCTATTAATCCTATAATTCACTATTGCCAGTTGAGAAATTGGCAAAAATATCATTTTCAAATTCAAATTCAAACGTTTGAAGATAGCTATTGCATGGGTTGAATGGGAAAACAAGGGAGGTAATTGTGTATTTATTTCCGTTGTGATGGATTTGTATGTATGGAAAATAATGTCTATGATTGTATAATAGTGAGTTGACAACCTATTAAGCAAAAGACATAGAAATAAATATGTTTTGTTTTCTTGGAAAATATGAAATTCCCGCTTTAACTGATTCCACCTACCTGGATATATAGTAGAACAGCGACACAATCAGCATTAAGTACACACATACTGATTCCTTGCCAAGCCATACATCCTATCTTATCAATACTATATTACAGTGTTACAAAAATTAGCCTTATTGGCACTAAAACAATGACTGGTAATAAATAAGTTGTAAAGAAATTAAAGTCACATTATTTCTTCAAATAAAAATTACTCTGTATGTTGGCCTAACAAAGATCCTTTGATAATTATATTGATCGAGATAAATAAGCGCATGTTTTAAAGGCTGCAGATTCTACAGATTTGACACAAAGGTAATTCATCAGCTTTCACCAAATCACGAACACAAACCAACATTTCTAATCAAGACCAAATTACTTCTATGACTTTGAATTAAGAGTAAAAGCATGCCAACAAGGAAACCCCCGGGTGAGAAAATAAAATGAATCGTTCTTTAAGTATAATCTACACTAAATGTACTTCAACTGACTTTCAAAACTTAAGTATAATCTTGTCACTGTTATCTGAAAACACTGCCAAAATTTCTAGCTACTTTTCTATTAATATGTGTCTGGTTAAAATCCTTCAAATTATCTTTAAGATTTATCTTTCCATCCTACGCACGACAGCCACTTAAAAATGTTTTTTTTACATGGTTCCAAATTTACAACAGTAAAGTAAGAAAATATATATTTCATACATTACATCAGGACCTAAGTTTACATTAATTCAGAACCTAAGTCTAGTATTTTATCATATTCTTTTACTTTCAGAACTATACAAACATATGCTTTTAATTCAAGTTGTAGTTAAATGGAACATGAATTCAAGTTACGAAAACATGGCTAATAATTGTGTCTCTCAGAACCATATGGGGTAAATTACCACAAAACCTCAGTTTGCTTCCTCCAATTAACAGGGAATTTTGCCAAAAAGTTTCACTTAATGTTCACTTATGTATACATATATATATATATATCCAATATCAGATTTGGTAGTAAAATATACAACTACAAATTCACTTTTTTTATATCATTTTATCAGAGTTAACAGCAGAGAGGTATCTATCTTTATGAATAATCTTATAATAAGCTAAAAGCTAAATTAATAAAATGTAGTTTTCTTATGGAAAATTTATATCAATGGCTCTTTTCAATTCAAGGGATCAATATTTCAATATTTTGGGGGCATTAAATCCGTTGCAGTGGAATCATCCGTTCTTATTGGAATGTACTGGAATCTTATATAAGATAAATTCTTAGATAAAGTCCAGATGCTTTGGCCTAGTATAGAGATGATTTGCACTTCATATGACATTTAATTACATTTGTGAGGATATTACAACTTTAGTCGGAAAAATTGAAAGGCTTATTTATGTATCAAAATAATACCTGAAAAAGTTTAGTTTCATTAGTTTGCCCCAACACATTCTTGGAAACTTTGACTTATGAATTCGAAGTTGATCTTCACTATCTTAGTTTTTCTGTTTATGGTATATCATAAGTTGGAAGCTAAAAAATCCAGTTTCTAAAATAAGTTCTCAAGTCTTAATTCCAATATTTTATTCCACCACATTGGCACATATTGAAAAACTATGTTAAAGAGCTAATCACTATATATAACTTGATAAACTTATTCCTCTAAAATTTCCACAAGAATATTCAAGATGGGTTATCAGGCAATGACACATATATTAACTGCATCTAAGTCGTCCAAGCAGTCCATAAGGGCTGTCACATATTTATTGTTTTGTAGGTAATAGGAACATATAAAGACACTCAAAACTGACCAGGAGAAACAACCCATTAATTAAATTTTGATTTGCTTCTAGTTCTTCCAGATCATAACATTTACTATATGAAACATATACTGGTAATGATGATACATTTAGTTGCTTAAGTTATCGGAAATCATTGAAAATTAATAGGATTGATCACATAAATACTGTATAATTCAGTTTAAATTCAATTAGCAAAGTGATCAAGGGCCATAACTCTAGCAATAAGTACCAGAAACAATGTGGGAATATAAAAGTGATCAAGGGCAATGGACAAAATGGGGGATGCACAATTGCCTCTGCATTCCTCAAATAAGCACCATAAATTCAAGAAATCTATTTCAACACATTTCCAGAAACCTTTGAAAGAGATAGAGGTAGAGATAGAGAGAGAACGTGAGAGAGATAAATGAAGTTTACCTGCACTCGACACAAACAAGATCATTTCGGGACTAACATATGGTTCAATTTCATTACAATAATTCGCTTGTACATTGGGGTCTTTAGCAGGAAACCTTTGAAAGAGCTTGAACTCTTGTTTCCAGCAGAATTTTCCTGGGGGATGTGGTCCTGGTGCTCTATATAAGTTTTATGATGAACAAAAAAAAAAGTCTTAAATTTTTTTTTTTTAATTTATTGTATATCATATGAATGGAATCACCTAACCCCAACCTTTAAAACCAGGCCAGTAAATGTAAATCTTTAAAGCAAAAATAATAAATTATTTTGAAAAGAATTCAGTGAAATAAAGACAAAATTTATCTTATCACAGTCCCGAGTTTTAGGGAGTTTTTTTGCCATTTGAGACAAAGTAGGTCATTTTGGGATTAACATGGTTCAACCCTATTCAAAACCATGCCACTTGACTCAATGCCATATCTTTGCCAGATCTGGGCCATCCATAGCAGGCGTGTGCATTAGCCAATGTGGGCCTGATCTGGCCCAGTTGTGGTATGCCATATCCGGCCCAATCATTTTGCCAGATGCTGCCACATATGGACCATGTCTGTGTCAAATATGGTGTGTTGTCTGGGTTATTTTGACAATATTTCAATATGTTATAAATATACATGTTATGTTTGTTTATGGAAATCTGCTAGATAAACAACAGGGCCTGGAAATAAAGCCTCGTTGGCTGTCTTGATCCATGTATTTTGTATGATAGGACATTAGAAGCGAGGGGACATTAAGTCAGAAGGCTGGCAATAATCAATACACTGGTCATGATGTCAAACGAACGTGGAAGATATTAACATGGGGATGACAGGACAGGAGTTTAGATGGTCAAACGAGAAACAGATTCATTTAGTCTCACGTTGTCTTGGTTCAAACCAGCGACGAGTGGAATCGTAATGAGCTTGATAATTAAGCAAATCAATACCCGTGAATATTGCATTATTATTTGCCCTTCGATCAGTAACAATGAAATCTTCCCTCCTCATTTCCATTCTAGTCTGTAATTATGATAATTTTGAGGGAGCTTGTATTAAAATCAATATACAGAAAACAAGAGTCAAATTGTCATTGTCTTGTCACCACAATCTTTCTGTTTCTATATATATAAATCTTAAAAGGTTAAAAAAGATGGATAAGCAATATTATTACATTCTTTAATCTAATTGCCATTTGCATTGTCTGGACAATATCTAATCTTTCAGTCTTAATCCACACTAAAATGTACTCAAATTGATTATTCAATATGTAACTAAGAAATCAAATTATCAATGGCAAACTATATCCTGACCTAGATAGAATCGAATTAAAAGAGGCTTGATTTTAGTGAAGATTATAGGAGGTGTTGGCTTGTTGTAGGTATATCCCATTTATATCATCTGTTGTGAAAGTTATAGTTGGCAAGGTTGTAGTGGATTGAAGATTTGAGACTTTTCGTAAATTTTACAGTCGTGCCGTGCCGTATGTTTGCCTCATGTAATGTCTGAAGATGTCTATTAAGAACTGCTCGAGGTAACACATAAACTTCATAAACAAACAGAAATGTTCACAGCACAAAAAAAACCCAAAACAAACCATATCACAAAATCCACTAAGGATAACTTTTTAAAAAATAAAACACTTCCAATAATGTCTATGAAATTTTCAGCAAGAAAAACTACCTTAACAAATATGGATTACGAAAAACTGATTAAAGTGCTTTGTGTTTATTTGATAGATAACAGTGAACATATCTTCCAAAGAAAAATACACAAATAATATTGTTATCAATAATCACAAAAACACTTTGTTTATTTATTGCATGCGAATGCTTTCTTGACGTCTTTGAAACACAGTTTAGATGCACAGTTTATCTCCTATGAAGGTGAAAAAACTTTACTGATCTAGAACAATAATATGCCCACGCCATTATTATGTATCATTCAATCAACAGAATATCTTTACTCTTAGCTATTGCATGCAAATATTTGTTTAATGTCTTTGAAACATGCACCAGTTACCGCTTTAATTTATTTGACGTAATATTTGTATGTTATAAAATGAAATGAAATTGGGTTTAAAATCCTACTCCGGACAGCAGCACTATGGTCTACTCAAATATCGAATTCCAACCGTCAAGGGATCTTTTAAGATGACAGTGTTGCCATTTTGTAGGGCAGGTCCAGTTGCATATGATCACAGTCGACATAGGACCTCTGCCCTTCAAGTTGGAAGTAGATGCTAACGAGCACAGGGACATAAGCAGTCAACATTTCCAATCAAACACAGTTGCATCAAATTGCAAGTGTGACATAAGCCCCCTCCCCCCTTTAAGTTGTATAGCAAACTTAATTGTTGACCTGACAATGCACTATAAAGAGGAACTTAATATATTTATTATAATGATGTTTGCTTTGACCTCAAATTCAAGTTGACACAATAAAGTCTGGTTTGAGGAGCATTCGCAGGGATAAGTAAGATAAGATGTTTATTACATCAAAACGTCCATTATGGACAGCATGCATACATACAACAATATAAATGTCAACTTTAAATGTGGACCTATAAAAATCAATATGTAGCTGGATTTTATAAGGTTTACTTTTATTACCAACTGTACAGTTCCACCTGGTTTATGATAATATGTCAACAAGCGGTTGACATACAAGATACACCTTAATTTGGAAGACATGGACAGAAAACATGCCAAAAAAAGCGATTTTGCATACAATTAGGGGATATAATGTTATAGTCCGACAAATGTTAATCTGCGAAAGGAACCAAAATCTTTGGAATGTAAACCTGTACTTCCAAGTTTCGTCAAAACAGAATAAACAAACAAAATGTGAATAGACGCATGCACACATGGATGGACGAACAGGGGTGATGACAAAAGACATCCACATGAAAATGTGGGTGTATAAAAACATTGACATCTTGGGGCTTTATATGTCTTTAGGGACCCAGGGAAAAAAACTCTGTGAATAAATGTTGCACAACTTTTAACTTAAAATTGAGCTCCTCCAAAAACACTGTAGATCAATTACAAGATTTCAAGTAAAGGCGGAATATAACTATAAATTTCAATAGGTTTCTTCCTTAAGCACAGCCAAGCAATCCCAGCAAATCGTGAAAAATAGTTTTAGTGACAATTAAGAGCAATTCGTGCTTTAGCAAATGTAAGGAAAGGCAAATAACATCAAAAGACATATATGTTTTAAAGATTGAGGTGGAGATCAAAAGAATCAAGTCATGCAGATTGTCAGGTTTCTTCTCATTCTAACCATAATTAGATTGTATCGTTAGAAAGAATTAAAAAAAAAAAGGGGAAAGGCGACTAAATATATCCGAATTTGTTTCTCTGCTTTTGTTCTGTATAAGACTGAATACAAGATGGTGACTACAAGTAAAGCCTTTAGTCTGTAATAACAACATGATAAGGCAACTTTTGTCATCCAATGACAAGCCAAGTAATTAATTAAGTTCTCTCTGCTGGACTGGTTTACTCATCTTAAAACTATCAGTAAATTACAGGACCACTCAGTCACTCGAACTGCTGGGTAAATATTTTGACATGATTATTCCTTAAGTGTTCTTAGTTATAAAGTCAAAACAACCAGAATATAGTGAGCCAATCAAATTTATACTAATATCTGAAATTATGGCTACAAAAACACTTGGTCTAAATTGGCGCGTCGGACTATTCTCACAATATGATGCTGATCCAGGTCTTCTAATACTAAACAAACAATACCATGAAAGTCCCCAGGGGTTTAGTATTTTCCAACCAATCTTAGAATGCAGTATTCAATTATCTTGATCAGATTACAGAGATCGTCAGTGACTGAATGGGCAAGAAAATGGCTAACTCCTGTTTATTTACTTCGAAACTGCTTATTTAAAATGTCTGATTACTGTCTGGGTTATAGGTGATTGGATAGTCTAGGTCAAAAAGTTGTTAAATTCATATCAAAAACCAAATACAAACAAGATGTTCTTAGTGTATTGTCTGGTCAACTTGAATATGTATTTCGTCATGGCAGCACCATTGTTAATTACCCTTACACAAATTCTAACATCTGCCTATATATCCTCACCAAATGCTTATGATTTAGTCAGTACGACTGCAACGACTCACAACAATATATGATAAGATCCAACAGGGTCACAACGATTACTCCATGATTAAAAAACCATGATGTCAATCGTAGTGTGATTCCTTATAGTGATAACATAGCATAAGGCCCCCATCAGATTGAGGTGGTGTACGTAATGTGTGGCTGCGACTGCACCACTACCTGAAAACGCATAAGGTCACCAGCAAAAGTGAACACAGTGCGAGAAAATTTTCCAAAAATTATAAACTTGAAAAAAGTTGCTTCTAACAGCTTTATATGTCAGATCGCAGAACCTTGGTGCTTGTTTTGAACACGCTCAAAACAAACGCTGTGACTCGGCGATCATTAGTGACCATCGAGTCCATAGCGCGATATTTGGCGTTTCCACCACGCAGTTCAGTAAAGACGCCAACTTGGTCTGACAGGAGTATAATTAAGTCTGACCCACACAAATCCCTCACAACCTGTGTCAGGATTGAATCTGAACATTTCTGGAATTTTAGGTTTATCTTTCACACATTTCAGTGTTTGGGTGTCACTAAAATTTATTCAATATTCTTTTGATAAAACAAATGTTGGTTCTAAAATTATAGTCAATATGCACATTCAAATTTATACAAAGCTATTATAATGAGATTAATGACAGGATTTATACAAAAACAATATACTGATTCACATAGACCGAATAAAGATATTTTATATAATTAAGAGCTAAGATAAAATTACAAAATTTAAGTTTCTGATTTCAGAAGTACAACAAATTTTGTATTTTCATTCTTGAAAATTGTTCCTCTCTAATGGACCTATCACTTTTCAATGCATTACTAATCAATTATTCAATAAAAGATATCTTCATCTAAAGCAACGACAATTTGTGGTTATCCTTAATTAAGTTAAGAACACCTTGTGGTAAATATTTGAATTAGTTTGTATATCCTCAATGAACATCTCCGCTTAATCAACAAATCAACAAGAGCTTTAATTAACTCTGGTGCCAATGTTACAGACTAATCAAGATTTCGGCTTTCATCAACAACCACTTTATTATAATCACAGATCTACCAGGTGTGCGATTTAATATGGAATATTGTTTTTCTTTCCTAAACTCAAACCCAAGTTAAATGGTGCCAACCCTAATTCAATTACAGCTTGGTACATCCAGACATACTTATATGAATAAAACAAATCCAACATAATAGACATAGATCCAAAAGTTTCTATTTATATCAGATTTGATATCAATTAGTAGCAAAGAGAAAAATCTACAAATTTGTTCAAACCTGACATTTTCTACAACAAAGAAATTGCTGAATTTATATCATCTTTATTTGTACAATACGAAAAAGAACTGAATATTAATATAACTTTCAATTTCCATACAGGTATGTTATTTGGTGTATGTCCTTGTCACTTTTGACTTATTTATATCTGCAAGTCTGTATACTTTCATGTAGTACTTAATGTGCCTAAAACATCATTATTATTAATTAACTAGTACACGCACTAATACTTAAGTACCAATGTATGTACTTATGTACATTATAAACTGAAATAAAATTTAACCTGTATTTTGTTAATTATTATTTATGTATCAAAGTTTAGGCTACTTTATATATAGGAAACATAAACAAAAACTTCATGCAAGTTTTATTTTCTTCAGCCAATTATTGTTTGAGACTGAGTGGCGCTACTGAAATATTTTTGTTTAAATTTACAAAATAGGAATTACAATGAACACAGTCAATCATTATTGAAACACAGTAATTTAATATGTTTGATTATTATTTTGTTTAATTCAATAAAAAAATGTTTTGTGTAGTCTTTTTTTACAACAACATGAGAAAACACTAAAAAACACTAGAAAACAAACGAAAAACCACCGGAAAAAGACCATTTTAGACGGAATACCGGTAAAAAGCTGCATATCGGAAAACACACTAAATACTGGGACAGTTTCCGGTATACAGTATAAGCCAGTTCTGGGTTACCTATTTAGGGTAATTTCCGGTGTGTAGTGTGTTTTTTGGTGTTTAGTGTGTTTTCCGGTATTCAGTACAACATGATGTTTGCAGATGATTTTCCAGTGTTTTTCGGAATATTATAAATCCCCTTTCTATTCCAGCATCACCTCTTGCAGTTGATAAAGTTCAAATTGACCAATAATGTAACCCTCTGACTGAATTGCAAATACTCAAGGGTATGCATACATGACAAATAGTACATGAATACAGTAGAGAATATTCAAATTATTAGAAAAAAACACTAAAGATAGGTTGCCAGGCAACAAAACATACGCCAACAGCAACTAAATTGTCAGGGCTGTCAACAAGAGTTGTCGCATACTTTTTCTTTTGTCAGTAAGGAGAACTTTTACAACACATGAAACATTTATAATATCAGAAAATCATTACAATTTGTTTGTTTTTTGTAAAATTCTGACGTATGCTAAAGTTTAGTATATGAAACATTTAATATCATGGATAATGAATATACTTATTCGTCTCAAGACTTAAAACTGTATCAATATAAAGTCAATCGGATGATAAGTTTGGCCTCTAGAGCGTCACAAGATTTTTCAAAATAATAAAGGGAGGTAACTTTATTAGCAGTAATTATTGGAAATCGCTGAAAATCAATAGACGTCTACGTCTCATGACCTTAAAGTACTGTGTTTCAATTTAAAGTCATTCAGATATTAACTTTGGCCTCTTGAGTGTCCATAAGTGATCAAGGGCCATAACTCAATTTAAATCAATCAAATATTAATTTTGGCCTTTAGATTTTTAGAAGCAATGAAGTAAGTATCGGAAATCTCTGAAAATCAATAAACTTCTTGTCTCATGACCTTAAAAACTGGATGGAGTTGGGGGGGGGGGACGCATAAAAATGTGGACGCATAAAAATAGGTGCACATCATAAACCAAATGTCTAATCTTGAACTTAAGTGACCAGTGGTGTGAGGTGTTCCTGAGGGGGTATTTCACATAATATTTGTACCTTAGTTTCTGAATGGTATTGATCAAAACTTAGAAGTACTAAAATTTCATGATGTGGAAATAACTGGCTTGCTCATGATAAATATGAAGTTATTGCCAATACCAAGATTGCAGTCCATATGAAATATGATATGCTTAAGTGTACTTTACACCTTTACTGTTTACACTTACACATCCTAAATGTACCCCTTCTGTTTGACCCTATTGTTAAGTTTCTTTTTTTTAAATAACTAGTACATCAATAAGATAATATGCCAAATAAACAATGTCATTGATCCTAATTTTGAAGTGTGTATGTGTGTGTGTCAGAGTACAAATCATAGATAATCATTGTAAATGCTTGCACTCCAGCTCAGCAAAGGTTCTGTATACTTGTGCAATACTTTCACTTAATATCTGCAAGAGAGAAATCAAGAGAAATGGGGTTTAACATCCACTCGACACAAACTAGGTCATTTCGGGACTACCATGGTTTTTAATTTTTTTATTTCAATAATTCTTTTGCGCGAAGGACACTAGTGGTCCCGGAATAAACCCACAAGGTTGGACAGGCGGCCCTACTCCTTGTCACGTACAACCGGAGATTCAAAACCACACCAGTTGACTCAATTACAGGTTTTATGATGCAGTATGCACGTGCTAACCATTCGACCATCCAACCCGTCAATTAATTTAGAAATTATATATATTTAACTGCCAGACCAACTTTTTTTATTTCAATAATTCTTTTGCGCGTAGGACACTAGTGGTCCCGGAATAAACCCACAAGGTTGGACAGGCGGCCCTACTTCTTGTCACGTACAACCGGAGATTCAAAACCACACCAGCTGACTCAATGACAGGTTTTATGATGCAGTATGCATCCAACCCGTCAATTAATTTAGAAATTATATGTTTAACTGCCAGACCAACAATACAAAAATTGCATTAAATGGGTAATAGATAAAATATACAACCAATGGTAAACATATCTAGAATTTATGTAATTAATCAATATTAAATATGTAGCCTACAGAAGAAATACCGAGTTGGCCTTATGGACCTGCTTGATTTGTCCGCCAATAGGCAAACCAATTTCTACATGGCGTTCACCCGTCATACTGTATGAGATCAAATCAAGTGACCCGGCTGATAAAAAAATAGGTTGCCAGGCAACGAAACATATGCCCACACAGCAGCTAAATCGTCCGGGCAGTCAATAAGTAATTATCAGAAAATCATTAGAATTTGTTTGGTTTTTATAAAGTTCTGCCCCATGTTAACGTTAAGTATACGATACATTTGATATTATGGATTTAGCTGTTCAATTATTGATTTTCAAGAAATTCACACTCAACCGTCATTAATATTTGATTCAGAATAAAATTGCAACCTCCATAGGGTCCACAAGTTAAAAATCATGATTTTTAGTACAATCAGGGGCCATAACTAGGACATTATGGTCCAATGTGCCCTAAAATCAAAAGAAACCGCGATCTTTAGGTTATAAACTTACATATCAAATTTCATCAAAATCGGATTAAAATTGTGACCTCTATAGGGTCCACAACCTTGATATAACATATTTTCACACAAACAACGACAATTTTGTCTGTAAAATTTTGGTCCAATTTTCACGAAATTAAAACTCAACCTCCATCACTATGTAACGGTGATATAATCAAACGTTTTTTGAAATCGGATAACAATTTTGACCGACCTACAGAGGGACCACAAGCTAAAAAGGGTGATTTTTCGAAAAATCAGGGGCCATAATTCAGGAAGTTACGATCCGATGGGCGCAAATATCAAAAGGAACCAAGATCTTTGAGTTATAAACATACATGTCAAGTTTCATGAAAATCGGTTCAAAATTAATAATAATAATAATCGTTTTCAATAGCGCTGAACATTCAGTCAGTCCGACTGCTCTGTGGCGCTTTCTATTGGGTCCACAACCTTAATATAACATATTTTCACACTATTTGCGTACAAACGGCGGCCATTTTGTCTGTCAATTTAGGTCCGATTTTCACGGAATTTGAACTCAACATTCATAACCATGTAACGGTGATCTAATCAAACAGTTTTTTAGACCACAAGCTAAAAAGAGCGATTTTTCGGACAATTAAGGGCCATAATTCAGGAAGTTACAATCCGACGGGCGCAAATATCGAAAGGAACCAAGATCTTTGGGTTATAAACATACATTTCAAGTTCCATCCAAATTGGGTCAAAATTGTGACCTCACACTGTCCACAAGCTAAAAACCCGATTTTTCGGACAATCAGAGGCCATAACCCATGAAGTTACAGTCCGATACATGCCCCATATCGAAAGAAAACAAGATCTCAGGGTGATAAACCTATATTTTAAGTTTCATTGAAATCAGATAAAAATTGTGACCTGTAAACAGTTTTTTAGACCACAAGCTAAAAAGGGCGATTTTTCGGACAATTAAGGGCCATAATTCAGGAAGTTACAATCCGACGGGCGCAAATATCGAAAGGAACCAAGATCTTTGGGTTATAAACATACGTTTCAAGTTCCATCCAAATTGGGTCAAAATTGTGACCTCACACTGTCCACAAGCTAAAAACCCGATTTTTCAGACAATCAGAGGCCATAACCCATGAAGTTACAGTCCGATACATGCCCCATATCGAAAGGAAACGAGATCTCAGGGTGATAAACCTATATTTTAAGTTTCATTGAAATCAGATAAAAATTGTGACCTGTAGACTGTTCACAAACAATTGTGGACGGACGGACAGGGGCGACGACAATATACGTCCACATGAAATTGTGGGCATATAAAAAATGGCCATTGGATAATATTATAATATTGAAATGGTTACATGACGTTTTAAAAAACACTACTCATGAAGATATGACTATCAGTAAGTGACATCAAAATAAGCAGAAAATTATTAGTAGTAATATGCCCAACAAAATAAATGACATATAAACATCTGATTTTACGAAGCCCCATTTCAACTTCAAAACATTTGGTTTAATTTTACACTTTAATATTCTAACTTGATAGCATTCCCAAGTAACATGAATTTTATCTCGTTGACATGGTCACCATCTTGCGCCAGTGATCGCTGCTGCTGACAAAGCATACGCCACAGCCAAACTTTTGTCGACTTCCAGTTAAATCGATTCACATCGCCAGGGAAACAGCCGAAACTGTGGTCAGCCGGTTAGCACTCATATGGACAAATAAAGCAGGGTCAATGTCAAAATTCCACTTTTCTTTTGTCTTAACTACGCATTATTTTAAAGATAGGCTGGCACCGCCAGGCAGGATACACCCACATTTTCGAGAGATGGACAGAGAACAAGCAATACCGAAAGTGATTTTTCCTACATCATTAAGTCCAGTATTTCATACTGTATTGGGAGCAGCCATATAGTTGGTCAGTTCCAGTCTGATATTCATGAAATTCGAAGCCGACAATGATTATGGTGTGACGGTACACAACCTAGAAATGTGACTTTTTTCATCAAAATCGGATAAGAATTGTGACCTGTAGAGAGTCCACAACCATGATATACCATATTTTTACACTATTCGCGTACAAACGGCGACCATTTCGTCCGGCAATTTTGCTACGATTTTCACGAAATTAGAATCCAACCTTCCTTATCAAAATCGAATTAAAATTGTGACCTATTCAGGGTCCACAACCATGATATATCAGTTTTTTAACAATATTCGCGTACAAACGGCGGCCATTTTGTCTGTCAATTCCGATTTTCCCGAAATTCAAACTCAACCTTCCTTACGGTGTAACGGTGATATAATCAAACGCTTTTTTAAATCGGATAATAATTGTGACCTCCAGAGGGACCACGAGCTAAAGAAAGGGGGATTTTGCGTATAACCAGGGGCCATAATTCAGGAAGTTACGATCCGATATGCGCAAATATTGAAAAGAACCAAGATCTTTGGGTTATAACCATGAATTTCAAGTTTCATCAAAATCGAATTAAAATTGTGACCTTTACAGGGTCCACAACCTTGATATACCATTTTTAACAGTATTCGCGTACAAACGGCGGCCATTTTGTATGGCAATTTTGGTCTGATTTTCCCGAAATTCGAACTCAACCTTCCTTACGGTGTAACAGTAATATAATCAAACGTTTTTTTTAAATTGGATAATAATTGTGACCTCCAAACTAAAAAAAAAGGCGATTTTGCGTATAATCAGGGGCCATAATTCATGAAGTTCCGATCCGATATGCGCAAATATCGAAAGGAACAAAGATCTTTGGGTTATAACCATGAATTTCAAGTTTCATCAAAATCGAATTAAAATTGTGACCTCCACAGGGTCCACAACCTTGATATACCATTTTTTAACAGTATTCGCGTACAAACGGCGGCCATTTTGTATGGCAATTTTGGTCCGATTTTCCCAAAATTCGAACTCAACCTTCCTTAGGGTGTAACGGTGATATAATCAAACGTTTTTTTTAAATCGAATGATAATTGTGACCTCCAGAGGGACCACAAACAAGCTAAAAAGGGTGATTTTTCGGACAATCAGGGGCCATAATTCAGGAAATTACATTCAGATAGCCGCAAATATCGAAAGGAACTAAGATCTTTGGCTATGTTTTTAACCAAGCATGGAATTATATTACATGGACCTTGTGCTGTGGACATGTAACGCCCCGTGGAATTCCTTTCTCACTTCCTGTCTATATTTACGCTAAAGATAGGCTGGCACTGCCAGGCAGGATACGCCCACATTTTCGAGAGATGGACAGAGAACAAGCAATACCGAAAGTGATTTTTCCTACATCTTTAAGTCCTGTATTTCATACTGTATTGGGAGCAGCCATTTAGTTGGTCAGTTCCAGTCTGATATTAATGAAACTCGAAACCGACAATGATTATGGTGTGACGGTACACAACCTAGAAATGTGACTTTTCATCAAAATCAGATAAGAATTGTGACCTGTAGCGAGTCCACAACCATGATATACCATATTTTTACACTATTCGCGTACAAACGGCGACCATTTCGTCCGGCAACTTTGGAACGATTTTCACGAAAAGATCTTTGGGTTACAAACATGCATGTCAAGTTTCATCAAAATCGATTCAAAATTGTGACCTCTATAGGGTCCACAAGCTAAAAACGTGAGTTTTCGTACAATCAGGGTCCATAATCCATGAAGTTTTGATCCGATACATGCCAATATCGAAAGCAGCCGAGATCTTTTGGGGATAAACCTATATTTCAAGTTTCGTCAAAATCGGATAAGAATTGTGGACGGACGGACAGGGGCGACAACATAATACGTCCACATGAAAATGTGGGCGTATAAAAATAACCTTGTGCTCCCCATTCTAGGAGTTTTTGTCAATATTGTTTCCTGTAAGGTAATTGATATCCTTATTATGAGAAGATGCTATAGTATTTCTACATCAGGAATAGGGTGGGGTAGGGTGGTGTGGTTGTGTGCATAAAAAATTAGATTTGCCTAACCACTAATTAGTAATATTGGCAACAATTTAAACATGTGTTCCATGGGAGTCAGAATTGGCGAGACGTATTGCCATCTTGAAATTATCTTTCCAGGATTATTATTGTAGATTATTACCATGTTGGATTATAACAATTCAAAGATTTTAATCCTGTCCGTTTTGGATCGTCAAGATCTGGTGTAAGTCTGCCAATTTTGGAATTAATATGGCAATGCCGAGAATATACCTATAATGGACCGTCTACAAATTATTACTTCAAAGCCAAGAGCAATGAAAGACTGTGAGCAATCTTGATTCTAATCAACATTGTTGTATTTGTACTTATACTCATTTGTCCCAATATTATTTTATTTTTTGTAATTGTTATATTCGTACTTGTATCATTTAATTATTGATAGTACTATCAAATTATTATACATAATTAAATCAGATGATGTGTAGACTTGTTTCATCTACGTAATAGGTGGATTTGGGATCTATAAACTACAATCAAATGTAACAATAAGGATAATTTGTGTTTTCCATTTTTTTGCATCACTTCCCAATTCTTTAATTCTTCAATCCTCTTATCTATCGTAGTAATGATCTCTGTGTTAATATTATAATTTGAATTTGTTTAATCAGTTCTATTACATGTGTGATAATGGTTGACACCAGTAATGTCCATTAAAGTTTTGCTGCAATACAATATTGGTAACAGGAGAAATTGTTTGTTTCATTAGACTTGTTATACATATAGGTAAAATGGTAACTTTTATGGTAGTGTAAACCTACTGAGAACCGTTCCAATTTTGACCACTGAAGTAGATGGTCTTGGAACGGTTCTCAGTACAGCAGGGTTAAATTTTCGTAGTGTAAATGATATGCGGTCTGAAAACAGTTCTCAGTATGGACTATTGCACATGTATGACTAGAACCTTGACCGCTAGTATAGCGATATCATTGAATAACTTGATTTAATTGGGCGTCAAGTCACTTAAAAATAACCATTCCATCTTGATTTCTTTCGTATTCTCAACAACAAAAAGAAAACAAACAAACATTAAGGCTGATGTCGCCCGCTGAAAGGCTAAAATAAATAGATGACACATATTAATTAATCACATTTTTAAAAAAAAAAAAAAGTATGGAGCAGTCGAACTTTACACTAAGTTTCATCACTCTCTATCAGATAGAATCAAGATTATCTTGTCCCAAAGAATCGATCAATGAAACTGATTAGCTCTGCTTAGCTTCAGCTCAAATGTTAATCATTGAACTCAGTCAAGACATTCAATGAACATCTACATCAAGTTTAATCATTCTACCTCAATTAAAAGCATAGTCTTGACCAATCAAATTGCTTATTGCTTCTTAGCCCAAGCAGAAAATTATCACTATCGAACTTAAGTCATGGTAATAATGAATCTGTATTATGAGTTTCATCACTCTCACTTCATTATAACCAATGTTATCATGCCCCAAATCATCCACTAATTAGATTGCTTATCTGTTTCATTCATTCATCTAATTAACGCCTACACCAAGTTTGAACATTCTAGCTCAGTTAGAAGAAGAGTCATTGTGTTCCAAAGTCTCGGCCAATCAAATTGCTTATCGTTCTGCTTACCCCGAGTAGAAAATGTTCCAAAGTCTCGGCCAATCAAATTGCTTATCGTTCTGCTTACCCTGAGTAGAAAATGTTCATTATCGAACTCAGTCAAGGTACTGATGTAATGAAACTATACACCAAGTTTCATACCCTTCACTTAATTAGAACTTAAGTTATCGTGCCCCAAGGCTTCAACCAATCAAATTGCTTATCTCTGCTTACCCTAAGCAGAAAATGCTCATCTTCAAATAAAAAGGAATGGGCTAAACGTAACTAAATCACCCGCCATAAGTGTTTTCTTGTGGGTAATTAATTGCAGTGACTGAAATTAACTTTTCGTGAGGAGTTCAACATTTAGTGTACCTGGAAGGGTTCCCCCTAACTGGTTATTGTAGTATACTAGTCATTGTTTTTTTTTTAAAATTTAGAATAATTATCACGGCCAATAATTATCACGGCCACTTATGTCACAGTCAGGTCTTTTATTAATTCATTCATACTCAATCTAATTATTCAATCAGTCATATCAGTCATCATTCATTTAAAACTGGGCGAGTTTTAACATATCTTCAGCAAATGGATAGTAACTCACACATTAGGTCACAATCACAAGTGCCAGAACAGATGCAAAATTTTAAAATGAAGTATTTTATGTACTTTTTTCATGAGTAATTGTCTACAAAATAAGACTGCAGTAGAATTCAAACCCCAGCTCTACAATCCTCTAATTTCCATTTACATATTTATAGTGTTATATTACATTTATAATACACATAAATATTATGCCTTTTCATTACAGCTGAAATTCAAATCCAGCCTATTGCTCAAATTACCATTTAGCTATAACTTATAACATGTCCTACATGGGGCTGGGTAGGGTATCCTTGCTCTACACATTTTTGGGGAACTTGACAAAATTTAAAATGGGCAAGATTATCTGAAAAAGATTCTCTGATCATGTATTAATATGAACTGTGTAAAAAGAATATTTGACTATTTGCATTTGTCATCTCTGATTATTTGACAACAAACTTTGAATAATTTGACTCATTGATTACTTATTTATTTTTCGTATTTTCAATAGCATTAGGAAAATTATAAAGAACAAAGCATTTATGTGTAAACATAACTTATGTTAGTATTCAAATAACCAAAGTCTAGTAATGAGAGGCCTAAAACTGATTCATTGATGCACCTTCTCTTCATTCATTCATTAATCCATCTTTCTATCCACATTATCAATATCATTATATTCCTTGGGGAAGAATATACAACTCTTCATTATTTTTGGCATTTTTTGTCTATTCATCTTCCCTTCTTTCTATTATATATAAAACACAATAATCATGTATTCTAATGTCAAAATCTTAACATAGGGTTTTTATTTCATTTTCATTCAGTACTTTAATATATGCTACAAAACTCTTATCATTTCATTCATCCATCTTCCTTTTCTCAATATATCTCCATACACATTTCAGCTTCTCAATCACATCATTCATCCATCTTCTGATCAACCATTCTTTCACATATTTATTTATGTTTATACTTACTACTTACTTTTGTATACCTAATATACACAAATAATATCTCAGTATTTTTCTCCTTATGAATGGATCCACAACATTTTAAAAACACAATTTGTAGACTTCACAGCCAAATCACGAAAAACATCTGTTTGGTTTCACAAGTTCATGATAAACCAGTGCACCAAACAAGTAAAATAAACATAGAGTGGTTTCAAGATATGTATTCTTCATGTTTCCTTTTAAAAGATATCCTCTTCAACAAAAACTCGAATGGAAGAACTTCAGGAATATCAATTTGAAAAACTGTTGCATACAATACAAGTATATATCTTTGTATCTTCTCATAAATTTCATTAAATCAGTTCACAAAACGTGTACACAAGTTTCATCATATTCTAGGAGTAAATCCAGTTTCTTAACAATGTTTTCACAAATTTCAAATTAACATCTGTTTTGAATAAGTTTGTATTCTTGTAGCATTACAGCAGAACTTGAATTTTATCAAATCCAAGATAACACATACAAGTCTGTGCGGGAATATATATTATATATATGTCAATTTTCACACACAAAAAGAAAACAACATACACAATGAGGTAACTTTCACATATCAAACAAAATAGAATAATCTCCAACTTGACTTAATCTTGTAGTTTCAAAATATATTTGAGTACCTCTGACCTGCTTCATAATATATTCAGGAGAGTGTAATCTTGTACTGAGGGTTGAGAATTCTGTCAGTATAGTAGCAGTCTAAGTGTGAATCAAGTTAGACTTAGTTACTCTACATACTACATAGTAACAAAAGTATATGGTATATATATCCATGTACTTAGGATATCAATACAGATCTAAGCAAGTCGTCAATTGAAGTCTTATAGTCGTAAATTACTATACTCTCCAAAGTTAAGAGCAGCTGGTCTTTATGTAAATATATCCTCGATCAGCCTAATAATTTACGTGCACACTACGATACGTGTATTGTATTTGAATTAAATACATACATGAATATTCTATATTCTATTCAATTTATTTGTGATATTGAACAAAGTCATTAAGAAGCCCACTCGAGCGTAGGTATACTGTATATCTTATTATTTTCTCATAGACATAAACTTTGTAAATCATTGCTAAACAGTTTGAGCAATCTCTCTGTGGACTGCAAATTCTACTTTGATCTACGTACATCAAATCCCAAAATATCTAAATAAATCTAATGAATGTAAATGTTTTGTTTTTTTTCCATAAAATCCAATCAAAGCAATTTTTTTTGCTTTTTTTTTTTCCAATTTAATAAGGGTGCTGGTGAAAAGTTAAAAAATGCTTCATAAATCACATGGTATTTTCTTAATTTCTTTCCACATGCTTTAAAAGTTATTCAAATCATATGCTTTTATTTTACTTTGCCAGGTAATCCAGCAATTAACACTACAATAACTACAATTTCTATACCTGCGGTTCCAGTTGTTACCTAACTTTGTTTTGAATGGGATATGCAACACTCACGTAAAATAAATATTTATCTAATGCACCAACACATAATACAGTACATGAGAGAGAAATTAAATTTCACTTTGGTTTTAAATAAGTAGCACACATTTAATATGGTATGTGCAACCAACAATCCAATCTGTTTGCATTATAATAATACCATAGAAATAAATATTCACAATGAATTAAGACTGACTGTATCTCCAAAATATGCCACTGCCATAATATATTGATTACTTCAGATTTATCTGTAAATTCTTGACAATAAGACTGTAAAATTATGCCAATCAAAAAAATAAAATCGTCTTTATATATCTTTTTTAGATACTAACCAGATAAAAATGTTTCACGCTGATAAAATGTTGATTTAAAGCAGACATGGTTACCAAAAAATATTTTGCAGGTCCACTGTGTATCTCATTAACTTTGACGTTTAAAGATGGTACTTTTGAAATATTTATGCCTTTGCATCTAATCCACATTCAAATTAATATGAAATCATAGTCAGCAATATGCAAATCACAGAAAAGAAATATACCAAATCTTCTCCAATTAAAGTGATGTAACGAACAGCTTGTTCTCTATTCAGATAAGATACCAACCTTATCGCAGAAGTGTGTTTTTAAAACATGGTGGCTTATGTCATTTAGCAGAGGAATAGAAAACAACTTGGTAAATGTTTCTTTTACACTAAGCAAAAATAACGGAATATATCAGATGTTCTTTTGAATCCATGTGCCTTCATTAATGAGAAATAGATCCATGATAATCAACACAAAACTACCAAAAGCAGCTGAATAATCAATTATGGCAGTGACACAGTAATTCCAGAATTATCCTAATTAGCAAACAATATTGTCAAATGAAATCACATGACACTGCCATGTCATAATCTTCTGTTTGTCAACATCACTTCTAATTCTATAATAAGTCAACAACAACGATTATACAAATATTAGACGATCCTCACTTACGACACAATATGAATGAAAAGAGATGACGATGGCACTAGATGGTTGCCATACATGTTAACGTTATAACTTCCCTCTTGAATTAAAGAGTTTCATGATATCTAATCCATAATTTAAGAGGATTAACGGTCATCGTCCATACTAACTAACAGGTCAATAACATAATATCCACAGTACAATGGTTTCAAGTCGTCGTTATTTGTTAAAATCTGTCAAGCACTGTTTCTGCATTTAACACGGTCTGTGTGCCATTGCTTCATTGATTGGTAGCTAGCCGGCACTTATACTGAAAGTCAGATCTGAGGAAAGAGTGGCAGCACATCCAACACTGCCAGCATTGCCATATTCATAAGACACAACACACTTCATGCCACAAACGACGACGACACTCTCTTCAACAATGGAAGATACGTTTCTGTTTCTGACGGCCTTAAGTCAATCTCCCATATTAGCTTAAAACAAACTGGGATAAGAGACAGACTTTAATCAAACCCAGGATTTGTGGCCATTAGTTGAGACTACATAAAGAATATATATAGCAGATTATAGCAGGATTCCATTGTAAATTATGGTTTAACCAATTTCAAGTCAATTAAATGTTGTAGAGTGTTTTATTTCTTGTAAAGGGTTGTAAAAAGATGGTGGCCATCCAGACACATTTCGATAAAATATCATGATTATCACAATTGGCTTATTTCATAATAAAACAAATAACTTTAAAGAAAGAGATAAATGTCAAACAACCATGCATTTCTGTACAATAGTTTTAAATTAAACAAATGCAAAAAATATCAATCAACTGTTTTCATTTTTACAAAAATTTAATCTAAACATACATGTAATTGTTTTTTTTTTATGATAAATTTTTCCATACATAACATATTTCCATATCTTATTTCCACATTGCAATATAATTAGACGAAAATAGCCGATTTCCATTAAAACATATTAACTACCCCACAAACTGACCATCACATGGAGAGTTATAACTTTTACCAATGATGTACCTAATATTACAGAGATAAGGCTTATTTTAAGTGTTGTGTGGGAAGTTTAATTGTATGTATGATCACTCTTTTTTCAGTGTTATTTGCAAATCTATGCTTTAGCCTTGTTTTATTGCAGTTAAATGTCCATTTATTGCTCTAGTTTGTCTTCGATTAGTGACTTTTAAAATGGTGGCTCCGTTCTCTTTGGCATCATCGTAAATATTGTGGAACAGTTGGAGGAGTTGCCATCAAGATCCATCAAGGTACATCTTCAATGGTAGGCTTGATCTCACTTTCAGTACCATCCACTGTATATTTCGGCACTAATTTTGATTGGGTACAAGCCTAGATTGTGAGCCTATCAGATTCCTCAATCGTTGCGAATACAAAGTTTCACACTTTCAAGCTAAAATGTCAGTCTGAGATAATCAAGTTGCAAAGTTCAAGATTTGTTCAATGTCAAGGTTTCCGTGGAGATTGTTATGTCACAACCTTTGATTGTACGCTACTATGTTCATGTGTCTAGGGCTGGGTATCGATAGTGATTTTTACTATCGATAATCGGCAATGAAATGTCGGTCGATAATCGATAGTATCGAAAACAAACTTATTTTCACGGTCGTCATCAAGACTGGATACAGTGAAAGTTCAAAACCATACGATAATGAAGTGGCGAAAGATCGTTTGCTCCTGTCTGAGGAGATTTACTTGGAAAACATTAATAAAACTTGTTATATCACGTATATATATATATACGTCAATTCATGTTGTTTATTATTAAAATAATGAACTTGTTCCGATTCAAAACATTGCGTACATGCGCGTGAAAATATCAATATGGCGGACAATTCTGTGTCGTTTCGTGTGCCAATAGAGAACCATTATTCGTATAATATATAAGTAAATCAACAAAAGTTTTGTCGTCCAAGTGTGCTATTTATTGTACCGGGTATTCATTACTGAGGCACACGTAGAGAAATAGTGAACTGTACAGACGAATTCTGAAGCTTACAAAGGGAAATAACTCTAACTTTATTTACACATCCTGGTATCTCCGATTTAGCGATATTCAACAATAATTTCTTCAAAACTAAAGTAACGTTTCAATGAGAGTGAATTTATGAAAACGACTGTTCAATAGGCGGTCACAATTTTGTTATGTGTTAGATTGATACTTGATAGTAATTAAAGTGAGCGGTTTATTATAATTAACTGAAAGAAAACACTGACATTTCAGACGCAAGAAAAATAGACGAAGAGCGATAATCGATAGTAACCCACCGATATCGATAGTGTTTTTCTGGGCCGCCCAATCGATACTATCGATTTATATCGATATTTTACCCAGCCCTACATGTGTCTGTAGATCATGTAGCTGTAAAGTAAAACTACCAGTTGTTGCTTTAGCAACATGCTCAAGGTAGTGCTTTCTGGATCATCGATGTGTCAAGCATTTGAACAAGTTCACAGATCTTAATGGAAGCTACGCAAAATTTAGGTTTAGTTGCTCGGAACAGCAAATTTAAATGTGGAGAACAGAAGTTAACTTAGTAAGGTACTTGTATCTGTTACAATTCACTCTAAAACCACCAATGCAGATCCCACAATAGATAATCAAAACATATTTATCCTTCAGTTGCCATGCTAAACGGGACACAATTTCATGAAAGAAAATTAAAGTGACCATAATTTAGTTGTTTTTATTCCACAAATCTTTGCCCTGGTTATATATTTCAGCTCTTGACTGTCATGGAAATATCAAGAGAGGGGTTTAAAGGTTCTGTTTTTCTAATCCATCTGGGCTAGCGAATAAGATGGTAGGAAATATACCATATCTTTAAACCCTATTTTTTTCTGTATTGCTGTATTAAGTAACTGTACCAAATCTCAAAAGAATACATCTTTAAAGCACACTTTAAAAAAAAATTAAAAAATCGGTGTGTGCCATGATTTCTAATCTTGGTAATAGCATATATATATTCCAAATTAAATGTATGTGTTATCAATATCTCAAATATTATATCTATTGAGTAAATATTCACTTTCATTCAAATGTGACTTACTGACGTAAATGTATAACACCTTGACAACCATAAAACCCAGAGCAGACGTCATTGAGTCTAGTTCATTGAGAAGCATTACGATAACTCTATCATTGAATGAATTCATAACTAATTCTAATGCTAAACTTTTTCCTTTAAGAGGATCAAATTTGAATCAATAAGTCTTATTTAATAAATATTTTTATTTCTGGAATGAAGAAAAAATAGAAAATTGGAACGTAAGTCAGGCATTAGTATTCTATGAACTTGTAGTCATTATCAGAATTTCATACAAGAAAGAATATGTAAATTTACTAATCATTTTAACTCATGACGCACTTCAATAATGCTATAATATTGAAGAACCTTTTGCATTCTTATTATTTCTGATGAATTTATACTGATCTTTGACCCTGATTTAGAATGAACCCTGATGAAGCATGTTTTACCTGATCTGTATCCAGCAGTTGTAAAATTCTAGAAGTTGTATATATAATTTACAATATCTGTGCCCAAAACTTAGGTCACCCTCATATGGTATTATGGTTTTAGTAAATAGGCACAGTGAAATGAAATGGGTGCTGATCCATTTTTGAATCGTAAATGGGGTTTATGGACTATGCATCTCTTCTACTTCAGCTAAAATCATACTGCATACCAGATATTTGAATTTAAAACATAATATTTTACCATTGGGTGAACGTATAAATAAGGTGATTCAGTGACTTTCAATATAAGTACAAATGAACATAAGCTTAGTGACAAATTAAATTATTATCAATATATTTTCATTATTGACGCTTTGGCTGCAACCACAGATATGTAATAGAAATATTATTGCAACCTCTGAAGATGCTCATTAAGGACATACAGCCAACTTTTGATTTGATGTATATAAAAATGAAGAAGTAAAAGTGGTTGATTTAGGAATAATATATGGTGTTAATATCTGAACCTGTGGATGTTAGAAAGCATGATTACATGTTTAAGACCATGCCAAAATTTCATGTTTATGCATGATGAAACTTAGGAGTTCTGTATGTAATTAATAGATCTTATTTCTATCTGAATGTATGATGTTTAAAATGACCCCCAAAAAGTTAGCCATGCTAGGACTGGAAATACGCCCGCAAAGATTGTCTCATCAACATCTCATCCAAAAGGAAATGTTTTCTGTTTATCAAATTTGATAAGAATATAAGATCCTTCGAAAAATCTAATCTCTATATCATGTTCACAAGCTTTTCTAGACACAAACTGTATCGCTGGAGCAAAAAATTCTAGACAGCTGAAAATGAACAAGTTTCATTTTTCTGACTGTCTTAATACTTTGCACCAAATTCGACAGACAGGTGCAATGGCTATAAATGCACAAACTATGTGTGGAGGTATAAAAAAATTATATATTCTAATCTATACATATATGTCTAATTGTGGGTTTCACTATTGGAAGTCAAAACAGCTGAACTAATAAACTTTTTCAAAAAGTTCATAATAACCAGTGATGATATTAACAATAAATGATTACTGTGTTACTATAACTTTAGATTGTTCCCACTTATTTGGGTTTTTTTTAAAAAATAAATTTGTCATGGCCAGTTTTTCACAAGGAATTTAATCACGCTATTTATTTTGTATTTGGTGCAGTAATAACGACATTAACAATTAATAATTACATTCTAGAAGTAAATTATACTTTAGAATAATTTAATTTTCTAGCAAATTCTTATATGAAAATCAAACATATACTTGGCGCGAACCTGTGCAACACTGTTTGGTGATTAAGCTACTTGCATAATAAGTCCACAGTAAAACACATACGATGGTTTAGTACGTTAAAGTGTGTTATTATCTCATGCTGTACAGTAATGCGGGTCGTGATAGTCTTATGCATATACTACATGAGGACACAATACCAACTATGTTAAAATAAGTAGACTTGAAAATTAACTTTGATTGAAGTATTTCTGAAAACAAATACATATTCCCCTGAAGACGATAGTTATGAATTTGGAAACATGACTATATAGGACATATATTGTCAGAATACGTCTTATAGCTAGCTCAATGAATTAGACATTTTATCCATTTTGTAATAATTTGTTGTTTGTTGTATTGGTACAACAAATACTTTCAACTTGATGGATTTTTGTGAAAATGGCTTAATTGTATGAGAAACAAATATTGATCATTTCGTATATTTGCAGGTGTGTGTTATTTGTACATTTAATAATAATGTTTTACTTACTTATCACCTTGATCATAATCTTCATAATAAATTCAGAGTGATAGATTATAACATCAACTTACCTACAAAAAATATAAATTATTTTAATCGTTAATATTGGATATAAAAATCATGAGTAGGTCAGATTTTGACTAAATACCCATATCTGTCCACCACGGACAATAACCAAGGGCTATTTCCATTTAGAAAATTTGGTGGAAATTGCTCCCAAATATTAATTAACTACAAACTTTCTATTGTAGTAGAGTTAATTTCTATGGCATAAATGAGAAATAGGTAAGCAAATGTTATTTGTGTGCCTCAATCAAAGAATCAACAAACACATCTGGGTGTAGCGTAAAATGTCATTTATTATATATAAACATATAAATGACTGTAACAATAAAAAATAAGATATTAATCAACTGAGCATTATACATAAGTAATAATCAACATGCAAGCCACCCCTACCTATGACTCCTGTTGGGCTAAATAAGAGCCCCCTTTTATGTCCCTAAGAGGCGGAGGTAAGTGCTTCAAGGCATATAAACAAGTCAGCATAAGGAGGACCGTGGGGAGGCGGAGGTAAGCACTGCAGAAAACACTAACACAAAGCACAATTCTTTCCCCAAACAAGCATGTGTACAACAAAAGCTAGAATGCCAGAGATCCTGTTTGCTCAAGTATGTAAATCTCGTGACCTAATTAATAGCGTCACTTGACTGAGACAACTGATTATAAAGATTCTGATTGGTTGAATCACACAAATTTTATTATTTTCATAATTTGTATTTATGCTATTATTTGACGATGGGCATACATGTGTTCTTCGTTTAATAGTTTAAAACTCTGTTTTACTTGTCTGAATGATGTGCCAGATTAGCCAATGAAACGGTCTGTTACAGCAAGTTTTTGTTGTGAGGTAACCCACAAGAAACATCAATGCTGATTGGTTAATTAAATGTCTGATGTCAGAAGTTCAAACACCACTCATATGACCCCTGACACGAACTTCCACTATAATCAGTCAGATCTTTATGTAGTAGCAGGAATGAAATATAGATCTGTATTTTTCTCAAATTAGGTTAGCAGGCACCACATATATGGTCACCAGCCTCATTTTGAAGGTTTACATTGAAGTATCTGGGGTATGGGTCACATGTAGATGATGAAAACGACACATAATTACGAAGAATGTAATAATATTAAGTGTCATAATTATCAAATTAAAATGAGGATATAATGTATTAGAAGTTTTATTCTTTATGCAGTCTATACTGGTGTATATTCTTAGATGCAGAACTTTGATCTATAACCTTATTCTTATTATTCAACTTGTTATAACGATTGACTTGTAACTATGTGATTAAAGATGATGGAAAATCGTCATTTAACCTACGTCGAGGCAGCCTATAATCCCACAGGAATCAGATATTAGTCTGAATCTAACACGAGCTATCAAATGCTAAAACCGCTGTCTTCAATATCATTCGTCATACATCCAATGCTCTTCAAGTCAGAGCTACATAAAGGAAGAATCGTAAAAGATAATGAAATCATTTGAATACGACTATCCTGATTGCGCCAACCGTATTGCTGAAGATTTCATGAATATTTATGACCATTTGTTTCTCGTTGTAAGCTGAACATTGTAATCCACCAGTTAACCTGTAGCACTAACAGAAGTCACAAAAACAAAATACACCTCTTATACTATTTTAATATTGAATGAAATTGTATGTGGGAATTGAAATACAACATTATTTGGATTAAAGGTAAAATCTGTAAATCAAACAAAGTTAACTCTACTGGGAGATTAACCGATATTTTAAATTTCATCAAAATCGAATAAAAGTTATGTCCACAAACAAATTGTGGATGGACTTCAGGACAGCAATGACAGCGTACATCCAAATGAAAGTGTGGGCTACCCTGACAAAATTTCTGACATGTATTGCACACACAACTAACACCATTTGTGAAAGAGTCAAAATGATTAAAATAATTTCCTGTCTGGAGATTAGGCATCATTATTTTTTCCATTTCATGTATTTGATTACATTCACTGTACATCATGATATATTGTGTTAAGACGGACTCAGATGGTTACAACTGCCTCTTATATTAATTATACACGAATCGGCACTACACCAGATGACACATCCACCTAATATACAACTTTCTTGACATTTTCAATATTTATGACGCAAAATTCTTCATGTTGGGGTATACTTGAGACAATCAAAGTTAGAACATACATATTGGAAGTCATTTCATGACGTATCTTCCGAAAAAGAAAATGATGATTAAAATTGATGCAAAGCTATTACAATTAATATTTAATAAATTTTAGATATGACCACATTTTGCAAGAGATGGACCGAGGACAAGCTAAAAAGTGATTTTTCGTACAACTTGTTACTTTCCGATATGTGCAAAAATCACAATATAAGCATTAATTAACTTATCCAGACCATAATCAACTCTCGATGTTAATGCTACCTTGTGATAATTGTTTGATTATGATTTGATTTGCTGCATAACTTGTCCATCACGATTTAATGATTAAATGGATAATCGAGACTATGATTTTTGTCGTACCGACTTTCATTCACTTAATTCTCGGTTCATAGTGGATCAATTTGATTGAAATTTTTAACAAATTGCCTTTACATTATTTATTATATTACTATTATAGTGAGAAATACCAACTAGTTATTTAATCTCCTATAATGTAGCTTTAAGTAATCATCAGAGGATCATTAGAATATGTTTGACCCATGCTATTATTTAGTACACAAATCATTTAATAGCATGGATTTAGCTGTTCAAGTTACCCAAAATCATTGAGAATCAATACCTTAAACTCTGTTTATCAATCTAAAGACAATCGAAATGATTATATACAGACGTCAATATAAAATCAATCAGATCTAAAGCATCCACAAGATTTTTCAAATGGATCAGAGGACCTTAAACACTGTGCATACGTTTAAGGTCATTTGAATATCAACTTTAACCTATTTCGATGTGATCAGGGGCCATTACTCAGGCAGAAATTAACAGAACAGAAATCGTTGAAAATAAATAAGCTTCTTCATTTGATAACCTTAAACACTGTGTATAAATCTAAAGTCAGCGGATGTTAATTTTAGTCTCTAGAGCATCAGCAATATATGATCACATTTCAATGTGGGCTTATGAAAACTATCATTTAGTGTCCACAAACAAAATGATAACAGACCGACTTTGTTTATTATCGTAACAATTTTAGCAATGACACTCAGAAGTACACTGTTCGTCAAACAGGCATAATTCCACTCAGAATAATATTATTTACCTGAAATGTTCAACATATTCCCTTTTCATTATGAATTTTTCAACTATTACAGCGAGAACTGTCATCTCTTAATCTAATACATATTGAATGACAAACCTTATCATCTAAAACACTACCCCATCATTTTGGTTTGAAGAGTTAGGGTCATGTAAAATTAACAAGCATTGTATTGAAACCATGCCATTTTATTACATGACAGACCTAATGATCTAAAAAGCAGGTATTACATAACTTGCGCACACTTTACCATCGTGAAAAATTATCAATAGCCAGTCAAAACTTTAAAAGAAATATGGCTAAAATGAAATAATGAAAAGAGATTTTACCATTCATATTTCCTACTGTCTTCTACCTAACCATTTTCACAAAAGTCCCTTCATTTTTCTATATTCATGGAATTTAATTTTTATATCAAATTTGTTGATTCAATAATTCCCTGTGGATTATTTTCATTAAGTGCACCACAGTGTAAGAGGAAATAATTTTATCCTATTCAATCAAATGATCATTGTGATATTTTGCATCAATAATCTTATATTTTTTTTAGCGGTATCATTTGAATAATTCAACCTAACAAAACATGATAAGCCTCATCATAGATTATCATTAGTAAATACCATTTATCTTAAAATGCACTTCCTGCCTAATTATCCATCTCCATAATGACTTGGTGTAATCATGCTTATTTCTTTAACTTAAATGGACAATATCTAACATGAAAAAAGTCTTCAGTTCAGACCAGGGAGGTGTGGGGTGGTGGTACACCTCCCAGGAAAAAATAGTAGTCGGTGGCAAAATAATGCATCAGCGGCTAAATCAATTTATGAGGTAAACAAAAAATGTCAAAACAGAAGGCAAAATCCCAAATACTTAATATATGTGTGAATATATCTGTGAATATGTATGATCGCTTTTATTTTATCACAATACGTGACAATTTTTCTAATTCAAATTAGTAATAACTGTTATGTGTTCAGTAATGAAACAGAAATGGACACGGTTGATCTTGACAAAAACGCTGGTCAAACTGACTAAGCGTGGACGCTTGATGAAAATATGAGGACCTAGTCATATCTTTGCTAATTTATACATATTCACCGCAACAATATATCGAGAAGATAAAGGACCATGTAGATGATGTAATTATCTTCACTTTCGGAAGTTATCACAAATTCACAGTATGAATTCCCATGAGTAGTTTTATTGACCATCAGAATTCTGAAAATTTTCCCCCAATGTTCAGGTAATTCCCAAATTTTTCTGTTGGAGTATGACCCCAAATGCCCCCCCCACCCCAAAGTTTGCACCTGCTGTGCTCGCTTCATGGCTGCATCAGTCATATCATGGGTCTGTACATGAGTGTTGTCACAGATTAACATTATGAATTTCAATGCGTAGTCCTCAGTGTTCATGACATATCATTTCAGGGACCCCAGTTTCCAAAATTTTTCTGTGGGTTCATGCCTCCAGCCCCCCCCCCCCCGAAAGCTTGCACCTGCTGTGCTCGCCTCATGGCTGTGCCAGTAGTAATATTTCCCTCCCCCCAAAAAACAAAAACTAAATCGATATACACGCCTCTGGTTTTAAGTATAATGATCATAATGTTATCCTATACTCAAATTATCCTATTTACATATTTGAGTTATCACAATTATGATTATAAGCAAAGAACTTGGAATTTATGGTTTCAATTTTGTTAAGCTCTTTCACAGCTTATAATGTCTCACATATTTGTTCCTGCACTTGCTATTAAAAATATAAATATAAAGTTGCCAGGAAAAAGTACACCCATATCAGCAAAGTCATCATAATAGTCCATATTAGCTGTTGCATTGTGAATCTTAAGGTAAATAAAAATAAAATCATTGGCTCTTTTACAAAAGTTTGTGTCATAATCAAGGGTAATAACTGCTCTAATTTCAAGCAGATCAGCTGATAATTTTTGGGGATAGAAAGTTGACAAGATTTTACAAAGTTACTGCAGGTAATTCAAACAATGCCCATTAATGTCAAGTAGATCGAACAATAACTCTTTGTCATCAGAGCATTCACAAGAGAACAATCACAATAATTGAAATTAAATGAATGAATATTATGACAGAAACACAGATCTGTGACTCTGTCAAAACCGACATCGTACGAGATCGTTATAATATGCCGGATCACACAGAGTGTCGGAATACCCAGTTTTGTTAAACCGGAAATATTTTAACTTTGAAAACCAGAAGTATTATTATAATGTAGCTTCGAATCACCAAAGCGTTATTCCTTTAAAAAATGATAAACTTTTCTGTACATCGAAAATTTTCTTACATTAATTTTTATTTCATTTAACATGCATAGGCATTTTGAATAGGTCAAGTCTGTCGTTACTTTATCTTCTTCGTAGTCTTCAGTTGATCGCACACTTAAGTTTGCTATCACATGTTCATTGACTATCTGTTGTTCTATGTTAAGGTCGTCGTCACACGGTTTGGAGAGATCCGTAGGGTGAACAATTTTACCATTCGGCAGATTCCTGTAGCCAACTTTGATTGTACTGGAATCCGCCGAGGTGAGCCTTGATTGCAAACTTGCGTTATTCGGGGTCAATTGGGATGTGCAACAAATGTTTCTAACAGATGCTAGGAATATGTTTAAGACTGTTAATTCGTGTGAAAATTTGTGGATATTCTTGAGTATTTGTCACAATTATACAAGATTATAAAATTATCAAAGTAGATAGTTTTAATCTCACCAATAATTGACTGGTGTTTGCTTGTTAATCTTTTGTGGCTTCACACACGACCCATCGAGTTTTAATCAAACCTATGATTGATTGGTAATTGATTGCTTCACATCCATCGATTGAAGGTCGGATTATACCATGTCGATTCAATGGAAATAATGTGACGGGACACCTGATTGATGTCGTACCCCAGAAAATACAGAGTCCGGATTAACCAGAGATTTTTTGGCTGAAGTAATAAGGAAATAAATCGGACATGAAAATCATGTCGGATTTCACAAAGTGCAGGAGTGATCAGAATTCGGATGTGACAGATTCCACTGTATTTTAAGTTTCATCAAGATTCAATAAAAATTATGACTTCTGGAGGGTCTGTAACCTTGGGATTGATTACATACTTTTACACTATTTGCGTAAAAGTAGTAGCCATTTTGTAGGGCTGTTTCAGTCTTTTGAAATGAACTCCCATAAGGGTGCAACATTGATATATTTAATATTCATTTTTCAATGGGATAAAAAATTGTGAGCTCAGGAAGTTCTACAAGTAAAAAAACATGATTTTTCATACTATCAGGGGCAATAATCAAGGTATCTACAATATTGAAAGTAACCAAGATCTTTGTTTTTAAAACATAACTATTAAGTTTACAATACTTGAGGGTTTACAACCTTGGTACTACATACTTATACACTAGTTGGGTACCAGGGGCGGCCATTTTGTTCCACACGTTCGGTCGTGTTTTTATGTGATCCAAAGGCAACTTTCATTTGGTGTAACAATGATGTACATGTATTTAAACTATTTTTAAAATTGAATACAGATTACTTCTTCTGGAGGGTCCATAACCTAAAGTGTGACTTTCTGAACAATCAGGTGCCATAATTTGGAACTTACTTAGTTCCAATATGTGCAAAAAAAATTGGATCAAAATCTTGACCACTAGAGGGGTCCACAACCTTGATAAACCTTGATGTTTGCAGATGAAGAGTGAGTGGTCATTTTGTTTGGCAGTTTTAGTCTGATTTTTTACAAAATTCAAACATTAGTTTAAATTGGATAGAAATTTTGTCCTCTGAACGACAAGATACGAAAGTGATTTTTCGTACAATCAGGGGTCATAATCCTAGAAGTTAAGATCTGATATGTGAGAATATCGAAAGAATCCAAGACCCTTGGATTATACACATACATTAAAATTTCCATAAAAAACTATGATCTCTAGAGTGTCCACAAACTAAAAATGTGATTTTTCGTGCAATCAATGGCCATAATCCATAAAGTTACGGTTCTATAAATACCAAAAGACCTATCTTTAAAGTGTTATCGAAATCAGATAAATTTTGTGACCTGGACAGTGTCCACCAACAAAAAGTGGAAGGACAGATGGACAACAGTGCAGACAATATACGTCCGCATGTTTTTCTTTACAAAAATATTTGAACAGACAAATTTGACTTGGCTAAGTCTCAGTTGACATATCTCGCTAGGTCTAGTGATTTATATCATATTTGTAATTTATTGAAAAGTAGAGGATATTTGGAGAGCTTTCTGATCATGTACAATAATTGGTCTTCAGTTATTTATAACTCTTGTCTAAGTTTAAAGGTAATGATCAAGTCTTCCCAAGATCACTACAAGGAGTATATTAACATTCATGGAAAGCAAGAGTGGTCATTATAGGCAAGATTGTTCATTATTCATGGACAGACAAGGAACCATAGTGTGTGTGGAGGTGGTGTCGGGTTGGGGTACGGTTTGAGGGTATAATGTCAATTTTTGGTTTATTTTGCTAATATCTGGTTAATCTTAATTCCACTTATTTTTTATATTAAAGCAGCATAATGGAAGTTTAGGTGAAGAGCTGACAGTTCTCGCTACAATAGTTAAAAAATAGAAAATGTAAAGGGAATACGCTGGAAATTCGGTCAAATTACTTCATTCTAGAGCCGCGAAATTCTCATTTCAATATCACTGTAATAGTTTAGTCCAATTAATAATTTACATAACGTAGTAATGCCTAAAGACAAACCTGCAATAGGCAGATTTCGTGTATAATGCATGTTTAACTTTAGTAAATCACTTCAGCTGTTTTGTAGCAAAACAGATTTTTATACAAACCATTGAAACCAAAAAAACCTAAAACCAACATTTAAATTGAATTTTGCAACATAGCCTTTGAAGTGACTTAGTCACTAGTTTTCATTCAATTGATGTGACCACAATATATTGCAATCAATTAAGAGGGCTTAATTAACGAAGTAGGAAACTGGTCAACTCTGATTCAGGCATCAACACTAAATGATTGTTATAGTAATTGCCAATAAACCATTAGCTGAATGCACAATCTTTCAACATCAACAAAGCTTAAAGCCCCAATACCACTCTTGTTGAAACTGAATAATATGTCCCAATCTTCATTCTGGTCAACAAATTGTATTATTTTACAATATTCCAATTAATTAATGATATAAATTTTATCTTAGCACACCGAATTTAAAAAACTGGAAAAATTCAACTAATTGATTTGAAAAGTCTAACATAAACCTTTTCAAATGTGACTTGGATTTCAAAATATTTTCGAACCTTCTGGACAGGTAAAATAGGTTGTAATAGATAATTTACACAACAGGTAGGATGCTTAACCATCTAGTACTTAGAATAAGGCTATTATTTATTTTCTCAAGCTGCCAAGCCACCAAGAGTGTTATTGGTCCTTTAACATGTGCATGGGTAAAGCCATGTTAATTTATCTTTAAAATATTTGGAATGTTTATTTTGCATCATGTACCCTTAACTTGTTTTGTTTATGTGTTTGATGGGTACAAAATAAATCCCATTATTAACACATTATTATCATAAACACTGCAATAAACCATTAAGGTGAATTCCATGCCTGGCAATCTATCACCAACATCATAAAATTGGTATAATGTTTTTTACCTGTGTATTGACAAGAAATCAGACTGTTGATGACTTATGTATGATGATCTTTGCTCATTCTGGAACACCTGGTATGACTTTTTGTGTAATATGTTCTAATTTTGTATGGGTCAAAGTGGTAATTCTAAGTAGCAATGAATGGATGTCACTTTAATAGAAAAATATGATGATTCTATTGTAGGCAAGATTGAATAAAAAGTTAACAACCTTGTATAGTCGTTATCAAGCACAATTGATCATATTGCTATTAAACTTAATCACTGCATAAACATTGTACCAGCTCTTTCCAACAAAATACAGCCCTTTATTACTACACCATGTCTAACGTGACATAATTGGGTGGCAGACAATATCGAACTTATAAATATGGTCAAGAACAACGCCAATAATTATAGTCTTGCTTGACAGGTCACTTCTAAGCTGGCTAATCATAGAGTGATTGTAGTCCCCATTATCGAGTATAAGAAGCCTATAATGATCATTAAGCAATGGATTAGAACCCATCAATGTTTAAATCATTGCATCTGGTGATGTCCATGAAACAAATGACTGGATTTATTGACGTCGTAATCTGCACTAATCCCATGATCTCTCGTCAATTACGCTAACCAGATGTGTAAAGATTAGCGTTTATTATTCTGTGTTTTTCTAGATTAATATGACAATCTGATAAATACACTGCAAATAGCTAGTTAGTGTAATTATTGACAATCATTCTCTCTCTGGCATATGGGAGTGTCATGCATGGAGCAGGTTGTGCTTACGCTTTACAGATCTACAGACTAATATATTTCATATATAGTCATCGACCAACTTTTTAAAATTATTCAATTCTGTTGAATTCTACCATTTTGTCGATTGGATTTTAAGTTTCGGGAAAAATATGAACTTTGTGCTTTGGTCATGAAATCTTTATATAGGTTTTCTATTTTAGCATCCACTGCATCAATCTATTAAATTCTCGTCTATCAAATTCTGACAATCTGTGTTTATTGATTACCTTTAATAACACCATTTTTAACAACATGACAAAAATATTGGATAAGTTATGGATTTTAACCTTTACGGAAATTTGATAATTTTCGCACATGTTAAACTCAATATCATTTTTCCTCATTTTCCCAAAAATAAAATTGGAGCAAAAAATCATACTACATAGAATTCTCATTCATCATACATGTAATCGTGCTGAGGCTTTTATTAAGAAAAGAACATCTTGTATCTGTGTTTGAGTCAATCACTGCATGAGGTCGTTGATGCATTATCTGCAAAGCGTATTATTTGACCTCTTCATTTTAGATATTTTAAGAGTTTTCAATTATATTTATCCAACCAGGGTTATTTAAAATAAACTTGCATTTGAAGTGGTGATAAAAGTACTAAAAAATATGAGAGACTGGTCTACAACAAATTGCAAATTGATGAAGAAGCACTGCATCACCTTGGAACCCTTTCAAAAAAAGATGGGAATAATTTTTATAAAAGCACTCCTTTGAGTTTGTCAAGAACATCGGAGTTTATCGATATAATTGTTGACATAGATGCATTTACAAATAAAACGGTTCCCTCACAACTGCTGATTGTCATTTGCATTTTCCTTGGCTAATTATATCCTTGGCTAATTATCCATGCTAAAATGTACTCAAATTGATTATTCAACATTTAAGTAGACAAGCAGTTGCCAGACAGGATACGCCTACATTTTCCGAGAGATGGATAGAGAACAAGCTAAAAACAAACACAATTTTTGGTATAATCAGGGACAATAATCCAAAAAGTGATGATCTGAAATGCGCAAATATCAAAAGGGACTGCGATATAAAGACATGTTTGAAGTTTCATCAAAATTGGATAAAAATTGTGAAAAAGAGGAGCCATTTTGTCGGGTAGTTTCATTTCTATTATCCCAAAATTGAAATTCAACCTTCTTTAAGGTGGAATGGTGATATAGTTAAGCAATTTTTAAAATCAGGAAAAAAGATGTGACATCTAGAAAATCCTAAAAATGTGATTTTTCGAACAGAGACCATAATCCAGGAAGTTACATTTCGATATGCGCGATTATCAAAAGGAACTAAGATCTTAGTGTTTTACGGTGATATATCCATACTTTTTTCTTAAAATCAGATAAAAATTGTGATTTTTTGTACCATCAGGGACCATAATTCAGGAAGTTACAATCCAATATGCGCGAATATTGAAAGGAACTGAGATCTTTGGGTTATAAACATGTATTTCAAGTTTCATCAAATCGGATCAAAATTGTGACCTCTAGAAGGTCCACATCTTCGCTACACTATTTACATACGAGGGGCGGCCATTTTGTCCGTCAGGGTTGGTCCGATTTTCATGAAATTGAACTCAACAAAAAATTATGTTTTTTTTAATCAGATATTAATTGTAACCTCTTCAGGGGCCATAGTTCAGGAAGTTACAATCTCATATGTGCATATATATCGAAAGGAACCAAGATCTTTGGGTAATAAACATCAATATATATGGTCCATGGTAAAATCAATATTTGATGTGACCATTTACAAAACTAATTAATTCTGCATCAAAGGTTATTGGAAACCTTTTGTTCGGATATTCCTGCTCAACCATCAAAAGGCTTGGCAATATTTTGTTGAGGAAATATAAATGGTCTGTTTTAATGTGTTCTTGGTAATAAATGTTCTCATGACACTACATGTCTAGAGCATATGGCTATACTAGGCTAGACATTAAGAAAGCCAGTTTATTGGGTCACACAACAAAGGGAAAATAATGCAGGATTTGTAATCTTTAAAAATCTGGAATGATTATTATTTATATATTAGGCTATAGCATCAAGCATCCATTCAGTCTCCAAAGCAAATTAACTGAAATGAAATGAAATTGACATTTCATATTATTGCAAAAACTTTTTAAATAGATTTTATGTCGAAGTCACACCCACTTTCTAAGAGTATGAAACACAAATTAAATTTGAGATCAGCCATTAATTAACATATTTTGCAATTGTGTATTTTATACTATTATCCAATTTTGTTATAGTAAAAAATAACAAAACGATTTGTCAGTGTTGATTGGCATCGTGTTATGTCCAACCTCTGGACTACAATAATTCTACTAATTTCAGTACCACAACCTAATCTTAAATATTTCATTTAGAACCCCCCCCCCAAAAAAAAAGTACATGATTGAGAGAATCTAACATGACAATAGGATTAGCAGAGTTGTATCCCTTGAATAACCTTTCTCATGTAAAGCAGATCAAACAAACTCTATTCCCAGTGGTATCGTCCAGTTATTCACAAATTCAAATTATCTGTCCTTGATTATTGCATTACATACCATTGTTTATGTTCACTTAAATACAGCAGGTTGTACGGTCGATTATGAGAAACTTAACCAGAAATTTAATATCAAAGAAGTGACAATACACACAAAAAGATGTCCTACAAGGTTTTGACCAAGTTTACAACAATAATTTGGCGATCTTAGTTTCAACAAAATGCGAGCCTATAAAAAGTATGATGCTGTCCATAATAGTAAAATAATTTAAAAAGATAGGCTGGCACTGCCAGGCAGGATACGCCCACATTTTCGAGAGATAGACAGAGAACAAGCAATACCGAAAGTGATTTTTCCTACATCTTTACGTCCTGTATTTCATACTGTATTGGGAGCAGCCATTTAGTTGGTCAGTTCCAGTCTGATATTAATGAAACTCGAAACCGACAATGATTATGGTGTGACGGTACACAACCTAGAAATGTGACTTTTCATCAAAATCGGATAAGAATTGTGACCTGTAGCGAGTCCACAACCATGATTTACCATATTTTTACACTATTCGCGTACAAACGGCAACCATTTCGTCCGGCAATTTTGGTACGATTTTCACGAAATTAGAACTCAACCTTCCTCATCAAAATCGAATTAAAATTGTGACCTATACAGGGTCCACAACCATGATATATCATTTTTTTAACAGTATTCGCGTACAAACGGCGGCCATTTTTGGTCCGATTTTCCGGAAATTCAAACTCAACCTTCCTTACAGTGCAACGGTGATATAATCAAACGTTTTTTTAAATTGGATAATAATTGTGACCTCCAGAGGGACCACAAGCTAAAGAAAGGGGGATTTTGCGTATAACCAGGGGCCATAATTCAGGAAGTTACGATCCGATATGCGCAAATATTGAAAAGAACCAAGATCTTTGGGTTATAACCATGAATTTCAAGTTTCATCAAAATCGAATTAAAATTGTGACCTTTACAGGGTCCACAACCTTGATATACCATTTTTTATCAGTATTCGCGTACAAACGGCAGCCATTTTGTATGACAATTGTGGTCTGATTTTCCCGAAATTCGAACTCAACCTTCCTTACGGTGTAACGGTCATATAATCAAACGTTTTTTTAAATCGGATAATAATTGTGACCTCCAAGCTAAAAAAAAGGCGATTTTGCGTATAATCAGGGTCCATAATTCAGGAAGTTACGATCAAAGATCTTGGTTCTTTTCAATATTTGCGCATATCGGATCGTAACTTCCTGAATTATGGCCCCTGGTTATACGCAAAATCCCCCTTTCTTTAGCTTGTGGTCCCTCTGGAGGTCAGATATGCGCAAATAACGAAAGGAAGCAAGATCTTTGGGTTATAACCATGAATTTCAAATTTCATCAAAATCGAATCAAAATTGTGACCTCCACAGGGTCCACAACCTTGATATACCATTTTTTAACAGTATTCGCGTACAAACGGCGGCCATTTTGTATGGCAATTTTCGTCCGATTTTCCCGAAATTCGAACTCAACCTTCTTTAGGGTGTGACGGTAATATAATCAAACGGTTTTTTAAATCGAATAATAATTGTGACCTCCAAGCTAAAAAAAAGGCGATTTTGCGTATAATCAGGGGCCATAATTCAGGAAGTTACAATCCGATATGCGCAAATATCGAAAGGAAGCAAGATCTTTGGGTTATAACCATGAATTTCAAGTTTCATCAAAATCGAATCAAAATTGTGACCTCCACAGGGTCCACAACCTTGATATACCATTTTTTAACAGTATTCGCGTAAAAACGGCGGCCATTTTGTATGGCAATTTTCGTCCGATTTTCCCGAAATTCGAACTCAACCTTCCTTAGGGTGTAACGGTGATATAATCAAACGGTTTTTTAAATCGAATAATAATTGTGACCTCCAGAGGGACCACAAGCTAAAAAGGGTGATTTTTCGGACAATCAGGGGCCATAATTCAGGAAATTACATTCCGTAAGCCGCAAATATCGAAAGGAACCAAGATCTTTGGGTTACAAACATGCATGTCAAGTTTCATCAAAATCGGTTCAAAATTGTGACCTCTATAGGGTCCACAAGCTAAAAACGTGATTTTTCGTACAATCAGGGGCCATAATCCATGAAGTTTTGATCCGATACATGCCAATATCGAAAGCAGCCGAGAACTTTTGGGGATAAACCTATATTTCAAGTTTCGTCAAAATCGGATAAGAATTGTGACCTGTAGAGAGTCCACAAACAAATTGTGGACGGACGTCCGGACGGACAGGGGCGACGACATAATACGTCCACATGAAAATGTGGGCGTATAACAAGTGACCACAACCAAATATAAAACCAATGACATTTGGTGCCATTTTGTTGTTTTTGTAAATCAACTTATTATGAAATCTCTGGTAATTTATAATAAATGGAAATTGATTAGCCTGTTTGTTTGTTTATCGAGAGAGTCCTTACCGTACTATCAATTAAAATTGCATAGCTTGATCATGATTAATATTATGAACATCCAGTCTTATTTCTTGACATGTTTTGGATCAACCTACAACTTGTTTACCAACCAAACTCCATTAAAGATCATTTATCAATTATATTCCATTAACAAGCAGCTGCCCGACAGGATACGCCCACATTTTCGAGAGATGGATAAAGAACAAGCTAAAAATAAAGTGATTTTTTCCTACAAACAAGGTCCATAATTCGATATGGACAAATATCGATATGGACAAATATCGAATGGAACCAAGATCTTTGGGTTATAAAGGAATATTTCAAGTTTCATCAAAACTGGATTAAGCTAAAAAGGCGATTTTTCGTACAATCAGGGACCACGATTCCGGAATTTACGATTCGATATGTGCAAATGTTGAAAGGAACCAGGATCTTTGGGTTATTAACATGCATATATAGTTTCATCAAAGTCAGGTTAAAATTGTGGCCTCTATAGGTTCTACAAGCTTGAAATACCATATTTTATAGTATTTGCTTACAAGCGGCGGTCATTTTGTTTGGCAGTTTTGGTCTGATTTTCACAAAATTCTAACTCAACCTACCTTACGATGTAACGGTGATATAATCAAATGTTTTTTTAAATCTGATCATAATACAGACGTCCAGAGGGACCACATGCTAATAAAGGCGAGGGACCACAAGCTAATAAAGGCGATTTTTCGAACAATCAGCGGCCATAATTCAGGAAGTAATTATGATCAGATATGTGCAAATATCGCAAAGAAACTAGATCTTTGGGTTATAAACATGAATTTCAAGTTTCATCAAAATCAAACAAAAATTGTGACTTCTACAGGGTCCACAACCTTGATATACCATATTTTTACACTATTCGCATACAAGCAATGGCCATTTTACCTGACAATTTTCCCAAAATTTGAAACCAACCTTCATTACGATGTAACGGTGATATAATCAAACAAGCCAACAGTGAGGCTGATGTCCCCCGCCGAAATCCCAAAATAAACAGATGACACATATTAATTAATCGCACATTTATTTTTTTCAAACGTATCCAGCAATCAAACTGTACACGAAGTGTCATCCAAAAGTGTTTTATAAAGAAAAATGCTAAAACCGACGAGAAAAATGAAAATGTACTCTAGTTAGGGGGACCCTAAAGGCAGACAAAAGGGCCCCCACGACTGACAAAAGTGCCCCTCTGGCAAAGGGAAAGGGCCCTTGTGTCTGAGTCGATCGTTTCTATACACTGTTACTGTCGAATCCATTACTGAATGAGAATGAAGTCATTGTATTGGCATAAAAATCATCAATCAAGATGAACCTAAGTTATCTTGTCCCAAAGTATCAACCAATCAAATTGCTTATCTCTGCCTACCCTAAGAAGAAAATGCTCATCTTCGAACTCCATCAGGGCATTGACCTAATAAGCATACACACCAATTTTGAACATTTTAACTCAATTCGAAGGAGAGTAATTGTGTTCCAAAGTCTCGGCAAATCAAATTGTTTATCGCTCTGCTTACCCTGAGCAGAAAATGCTCATTATCGATCTTAGTCAAGGTATTACTGCAATGAAACTATACACCAAGTTTCATCACTCTCACTTAATTAGAACTAAAGTTATCGTGTCCCAAAGCATCAACCAATAAAATTGCTTATTTCTGCTTACCCTAAGCGGTAAATGCTCAAATTCGAACTCCATCAAGGCATTGACCTAATAAGCATACACACCAATTTTGAACATTTTAACTCAATTAGAAGGCGAGTTATTGTGTTCCGAAGTTTCGACCAATCAAATTGCGTATCGCTCTGCTTACCCTGAGCAGAAAATGCTCATTATCGAACTTAGTCAAGGTATTACTGTAATGAAACTCTACACCAAGTTTCATCAATCTCACTTAATTAGAACTAAAGTTATCGTGTCCCAAAGCATCAACCAATCAAAATGCTCATCTTCGAACTCCATCAAGGCATTGACCTAATAAGCATATACACCAAGTTTGAACATTTTAACTCAATTAGAAGGAGAGTTATTGTGTTCCAAAATCTCGACCAATCAAATTGCGTATCGCTCTGCTTACCCTGAGCAGAAAATGCTCATTATCGAACTTAGTCAAGGAATGCTCATTATCGAACTTAGTCAAGGTATTACTGTAATGAAACTATACACCAAGTTTCATCAATCTCACTTAATTAGAACTAAAGTTATCGTGTCCCAAAGCATCAACCAATCAAATTGCTTATCTCTGCTTACCCTAAGCGGAAAATGCTCATCTTCGAACTCCATCAAGGCATTGACCTAATAAACACTGAAGAGAGTTATTGTGTCCCAAAAAGTGTGACGGACAGACAGACGGACGAACCCATTTTAATAGTCCCCCAATTTCCATCGAAAGGCGGGGGATAACAATTTTTTAAATCTGATAATGATTGTGACCTCTTGAGGGACCAAAAGCTATAAAAGGCGATTTTTCGTACAATCAGGATCATTAGCAAACGTTTTTTAAATCTGATGATAATTGTGACGTCCAGAGGGACCACAAGCTAATAAAAGCAATTTTTCGAACAATCAGGGGCCATAATTCAGGAAGATATGATCCGATATGTGCAAATATCGGAAGGAACACAGATCTTTGGGTTATAAACATGAATTTCAAGTTTCATCAATATCAAATTAAAATTGTGACCTCTACAACGTCCACAACCTTGATAAACCATATTTTTGCACTATTCGCTTACAAGCGACGGTCATTTTTTCTGGCAATTTTGGTCCGATTTTAAAAAAATTTGAACTCAACCTTCATTATGGCGTAACAGTGATATAATCAAAGGTTTTTTTAAATTTGATAATAATTCAGTGCTCGACCCACCTCTGCTTTCCATTGCGGGACTCCTGCAAATTAGCTAAATTGCTCTCCCAAATATTGAGATTAACATGCATATCAAGTTTCATCAAAATCGGTTCAAAATTGTGACCTCTATACGGTCTACAAGCTAAAACCTTGATTTTTTATACAATCATTGTGACTTACTATAAATTACTATGAATTACCACTGTCCGGTTGGTTGTTGTGTCGTATGTAATATTTATCAACAAGGAGATTTCTGTTTGATGTATATTGCTATTGAAGGTAAGATGCACAATTTACGCATTGTGCCCCGTTTTTGCTGGATTTACTCTTATTTGGGCGCTGACTGCTTGGTATTTATAAATGACGACATTACATTCGCCTTTCCGTATACGATAGATTAATCCATATTTTCATTTCATAACATGCAATTTTATATATATGATACGTAATAGGCCTACAATAGACATAAGAGAAACATAGATCATAGCAAGCACACATGCCTATCTAAAGACCCCTTTTTTTTACAAAGACCTGCGTAAAACACACGTCCAAATGACTAATCGCACGGTAAAACAGTTTTACTTCTAAAAATTTTGATTTAACACGTACATGTCAGATAAAGCATGTTGGTCCTTGATTATACTCCTTTTGGTGCAGTTATCACAACTAGCGAGAAAACACGCCAATTAAACAATACACAACATTGACATGCATTTTTTACCGGTTGGTTAATTAACACACCTCTACAGAAAACGCACCTTGCGTTAATTAATCCACCTCTCAGTTTTTCACCCTCGTTAATTAACACACCTTTTTACAGTTTTAAACCTGTAATACTGAGTAATAGTCCAAAAATTAATTATCTTCCGACACACATAGAAATAATGAGGATTAGGATGAAAACTATAGCGTCTGTGCACAAAGTTACTCCTTAGCAGTTCTTAGTGTTAGCTTCATTAAAATCAGATGGAAACGTGGACTCCATTATGTTCAATAGTCAAAAACAATAACTGGGGAAATACATGACAAAATCATTCAATTTTAAACTCAAGGAGATAAAAGATTTAGATGAGGAACTATATGTTCTTTTCATATATAATAATAGATAATTAAAATGAATATATTGAAAATTTCATTTACATTACTTTATTATTATGTTTGAAGATGTAGTGTGCCCCCCCCCTCTTTAAAGATGCATTATGTAAGATAAAATGCTGATAGTTTTAGCTATAATTGGGTTTAACATCCTACTGGGCGATGTGAGGAATCCACATCCACTGAATTGTTTAGAATAGGAATCCACATCCACTGAATTGTTTAGAATAGACTAAAAATTAGGTAACATTTCAACACTTTGTAGACCTGATTACATACACTAATGATTGCCTTATAGCACACTGATCAACTATGTAAGACTCTAAATACAAATCTAGACCTGAACTTGATATATTATGTATAGTACAAGACTGTATGAAAGATAAATATATCAACTAATTAATAATCATGTCTTATAACAATCATCATTTATCACTCATATTATCAAAATAATATTTCTCTGATACAAGAAACCGCCATCATGGTAATTGATCATATCTGTGATTGACATTCCCCTGACTACATATTTGACCCCCTGACACAAGATATTTAATACCAATAATACCATGGATTACTTCAATTAATATTCATGATATTGTGTCCATCAAATAAATCCCTAGTCAGAAATCTTTAATAGTCACATCGCCTACATTTGGAAATTGGGTCTGTAATACTGTCTGTGTGAGATTTAAAGATATAATCTTTAGGTGTTTCGTGTCCATAATATATTGGAGAACATTTATCCAATGCAAAAGTATAATAAAATATATTAGATAAGTGACGGAATCAAACAACAACTGGTATCAGATGTTCAACAAATGGTAAGCATACTGCACCTATTGCACAACACCTGTCACTACTTATAGTTAACCTTTGCTTACATATGTTTATTGAAAATCCAAAAACTGGCCTAATTTTCCCTCCACCCACACCTACAAACTGTTTGAAAAGGTCAAAATATGTGCATAATGTTAACACAACCTAATCACTTGCCTCATCGTAAAATGTAAAACATTTGTTCCAAATACACCCCTGAAGCAAAGGTGAGAGAGACCCCTCTGCACATGGACCTGAATGCTATGTTTTTAACCAAGCATGGAATTATATTACATGGACCTTGTGCTGTGGACATGTAACGCCCCGTGGAATTCCTTTCTCACTTCCTGTCTATATTTACGCTAAAAAGTATATTACATGAAATATTCCCCAGTCCTAATTATCTGATTTGGTCATATTTTCCAGTAAATTGTTCATAGCCTTTATTTCTGGAAATTGTTTTGAACGTTTTAAATGATTAAATACACCAAACAATTGCAACGAGCCCTGTGCATTTTTATTCCAGCATGTGATTTTATTGTAGAATTAGGTCAGATGACTTGGGGTATATGTGTTTTATATAAATACTTGATAATGCTATAAACTTGTGACAAACCAAGTAACCATACTATCATGACCATATACAAGTTCAATTGTACTACTGAATGAATTACTTGGTATCTGGGTTGTACATGTGACGTCACGGTCAACAGCCAATAAAAATTCCACACCTTTCCCTCTACTTTTAGTAACTGTGTGGTTCAAGATCGAACTGGAAAGAAAAATTCAGTCACGACAACCCAGGAAAGAAATAAAACAATAAATTCATATTTTCTATTATGCCATTGATTACGCAGGTATACAACGGCGATTTCAGTGCCAACATTGGCAAATTGCCGTCACCATAATAGTCATGTTATTAAATAAATTACCATGACAAACGATGCGGTAGTTATTATTTATTTTCTACGGCTATTTTGCTAAATACTACGGCAATTGTCGCGGGTGTCATTGTGAATTTTGACCCCTGCACATAGTTTCTTATTGATGTATTTGATGCATTTAAACAACAAAAGTTTCATAAAGGGCCATGATAGTTAAAATAAGGTGAAAAATTTTGAGTAAATTCTTAACTTACATCTGAGAATGACAGATAAATTTGGATTGTTACACTGTAATGGATTGGTTGTAACCCGATGGTTAACCATTCATAATCTCGCGGAGGAATTATCATTCAGTTCAACAGTGTTTTGTGGGTTTAGTTCTAATGAAGCGAAAACCTGTGAGGCATATGAAGGATTATGTACGAGGAAATTAATTTCTAAATCACATTTCATAATATTTACTTTACGACTAGTAACCCCATGCAATGTTTACTATTGTGACAATAATACTGCATTTAAAAAGAAATTTCCAAAAAATGTTTATCACTTTTTTCATTTCGAACGACTGGGGGCAAAGCAAAAATATCCAATGTTCAGTGTTTACAAAGAAATTTGATTGAATTAAGCTTTTCTTTATGTCCACAAATATTCATTGATAGGTCTGTTTTAATTCCAATTGAATCCAAGTCTTAACTGCCAGGGGTTCTTTTGTGTACCGTTTTTTTTTTCCGGGTATAAGTCGACACTTTTTTCTGCTGAAGTTCAGCCTTCGTCTTATACTCGACTTCGACTTATATAAAAATGACGGGAACAAAATGACATCTTGAAAAATTGTTTTTTCAGTAATCGTCACTCCACGATGCCGCATGCACTATCGTCTAAAACAAAACTACTCACACTATTCTAATCGAAATATTTATAGAAGTTCCTTAGCTTGTTTATTTCTTTATTCAAAAACATACCCACTTAACATATTATCATCAACCTGAGAATATATGCTCCAACATTCTATAATATTGGAATTTTTCCATTTTTCGTAATTTCACACGTCTTGCAAAATTTCTACTTTTTAGTTTTCAGTTAAATTAACCAATCATACTAAACTGTGTTGTTTTATTCTAGTTTTAGTAAAGTACATATACATGTGCAATTATAAACAGTCTGCATTGTCTTCTATCTATCGGTCATATTGAAATAAAAACTGGTCAAGAACCCAATTTAGAATATTAATCAAGTTAGTCTTACTCATTATTTTACATAAATTAAAATTATGGGACAATATGTCTTGACTTACACTGGCACGGTATTTGATAACAGTCCCCCAACTTGATAATAATAGATTGCTAATGTGGTGTTGAAAAACATTTGTCTTAATACTGCTTCAACTTATATATGGTTGGAGTTCGGAAAAACGGTAATATGAGGTTTCAACTTATACTCAACATCGACTTATACATCGTAAAATATGGTAATAGCAAATCTATACAAAGGAACCTTGGTTTTTTGCCCCATCCATACAACTAGAAACTGTTCCTTGACAGATACTCAGTCTTGCAACACTGACATGAAAGATCACAAGCAAAAGTACTTAGATACAATGCGAACAAATATATACAGATTTATATTTCATTTTGCTTTTTTTTTATACTTTTGATGGCCTAAACTACATGAAGATCTGATCAGTTGTACTTGGAGGTCGCGTCAGGGATCATACGAGTCAGGGATCATACGAGTGGCTTTTGATCCTATGACGTCAGACATTGATAAACAGCACTGAAGTTTCTAGGGGATTACCTACAGATCATTTCCACACATCAACTGGAACGCCTGTTAACCTTTTCCAGATCCTAGTGTTGTAAAGGCAAGTTAAACAAATTTTTGAACCATACAAATGAAATAGGATATTTGTTTAAATCAGATTGTACTTGATTGTGAACAACTGAATTTTTGTATGTACTTGTTCTGTGCTTTTCATTCCTTTAATGTATTTCACTAGTTCTCTTGCTTTGTAATTTTTCACTGCATATATTAGTAAACAACTATCAAATATTAAAAAGAATATTCAAAAACAACATTTTATATAATGAAATAATTTAACGTTAACTGTTCCACAAGAAAAAAATAAGTTTACACTATCAAATATTAAGAATATTAAAAATATAAAATATTTGTAGAAAAAAAAATTATTTTATAGAATGAAAAGCATTAAATGTTAACAGTTCCACAAGAAAAACAATTTTACATAAAACAATAAAGTTTTATAGAATCACTGAATTCTAGAAAAAAAAAAGGTTTTCCTTTTTCAAATTTTGAAAGACATAAAAGGGTAAAAATACCTATAATGAACTGCATCCCACCAATCCAAGTTGTCAAGGCTTTACGATTTGTGCTGGGAGAACATGGCAATGACCTTGACTGTGACGGCCCATCGTCTCTAAGTTCAGCTAACAGATGGTTAGATTTAAGTTTATCCATATCAGTTACAGTCACAAGCGGCAAATCCGTTAAAGATCTGCTCGCCATTTTAACACAAGAGCTGCTACAAATCCGTTGTTAGAAATAAAGACTCATTTAGTTCAGAAATCAGCGAGAATCAGAATATTGGCTGTCAATTGCTGGGTTTGGTTTTACGACGTTCTGACAGAAGTTGTTCCGATCAACGTTGATTAATTCATATTCCATCGCGGAGACTCTAAATTATCACACTTAACGCTCGCCTTCGATGTCATTTTTCTAAATGTAGTCTATAGATATCTATGGCTGTGATCTACCGTACAATTAAACGATATGAAATCCACTTTATAGTTGTATGACTTAACAAACAGACTGTCGAAATACAGGCTGACGTAAACACAGAAGATCTTTGGTTCATTGCTGGGTTTATAAACAACATCCAAAAGTTTTATGGTCTATAAAGCCACATCATCAAAAATACTATGCAAACTCAAAAAGGTAATTCTTTTATACTGAGCTTAGCAGCAAATAAAAAGATACTTTGGCAAACAAAACATTGAATTAATGGATAAGCAAGTCACCAAAGAATCGTCTACTTTTACTTACTGAAAAAGATAAATGTCTTATGAAAACATAATCGGCCGGTATTCAAAAATCATGAACGAAATTCAACTGAAAAGAGTTATAATCAACAAAAAGTACTTAAATCAATTCCAAAGAGGTTTTAAGAACAATTAAACAATAAAAAAAAGTTACTTCATAAATGAGACCATAAAATTAATTTAATCAACAGAAACACAGACTTTATTTTATTTTCTAACAAATGACCAAGATTTATACTTGAAAAATACATTTTTAAGAGAATAACCCATAACTTTTGTTTGAATTCCTGACTTACAGACTCTAGGATCCCTTACTTGCTAAAACTCAAGGAATGATTGAATTGTACATACCCCCATTAATTAATGCTAGTATTCCTTCACAGACAATCTATACAATTTGTGTTTATTAATAAAAATTACATGACATACCTTCAAAGAGGAAAATTGGAAGCGTAAGATTCCTTCAACACTATTTGGTGGGAGGGAGCAAGAAATGCCTTTTCACCCCAAAATTAAGGCACCAACATGGAACCATCACAACTTTAGAATATATTATTATTTCTATATTTGATCCCAACTAGATTAAAAACCATTTGTCTTATATAATAGTCTCCAATTTCCAACCCTTTGTTTGTGACTTTGTCATTTATTTTTGCATTTCAACCAATTTTGGCAACTTTATGTAAGTACACATTGTTTGTTCTGTAACACATTCAGTTAATCAAAAGCTTTTTGTTTGTGGACCATGTTAGTAACAATGTATAAGAATTTTCTGTAACCAGATGATAGTAATGATTAATAATTACAGTACTTTTATGAGTTTGATTAGTCGATCTCATTAAATGATTAATACAAACAAACAATATGTTTTCTAACCCATGTTCAGGTTCACTTTCCTTTTTTTTCAAAGGAATATAAAGACCTACAACATCTTAGTAGATTATTCCATAAAACAGGGTCCTGGGCATTAAAAGAGTTCTAACAAACTTTAAAAGTAGTTTATCTGATGTACCCATGCTATTTTGCCTATATATTCCAGACATGTCCAGCACACTTTTCCAAACTTTCGGCCAGGAATATGCCCAATTGGACAGCAAGATATCCTGAATAATATTCATTGATAGTAGACAGTATTGATCAGCGGGATCAAGTGATCAATCCATTTATAATGTTAAAACACCAATATGAATTGATTAACTACTTAAATCTACCTTGATTGAGTTTCTTTTATATCTTAATCCTTAAATTCTTGGTTTCTCCTTTATGGGGCATTTTATTCCTACACTTCTGTCGAAGAGATTAAAAGTAGTCAAAGATTAGTCAAAAACCCCTATCTTATAACAGTCATTCAGTGATGCATGTAAAGGTATGTCACAAGATGAGTTACAGAGCGAATGAACCGATAATGTATGTAATTCTTCCATTTGATTATTCTATTCAAAAGTAATACAGTTTTATCTCTTATTATTATAACTCTGGCCTATACAGGATTCACAAGATTTGTTGAAGTAATCTAAGGTCATAACTCTGACAGTAATTAGTTTATATCCTTGAAAATAGACTTCTGCATCTCCTAATCTTAAACACTGTATATAAATTTAAGTCAATCGAATATCAACTATAGCCTCCACAAGATTTTTCAAAGTTATCAAATAACGGATAAAGCTCAATCAGTAATTATCAAAAATCTTTGAAAATTAAAATGATTCTTCATCTCATGACCTTACACACCATGTATAGATTTAATCATATATTAACTTTAGCCTCACAATCTTTCAAAGTGATCAAGGGCTATAACTTGTGCAGTAATTATTGGAAATCTTTGAAAATCAATAGGCTTCATCCCATGACCATAAACATGTGTATCAATTTAAAAGCAATCAGATATTAGGAAGTAATTATTGTAAATCCTTAAAAATGATTTTTTTAAAACAGACCCAGGGCCATAAATCTGTGGTAGTAATTATCGGAAGTCTTTGAAAATCAAGAGGCTTCTTCTTCTCAGACCTGAAACACTGTACATGTATATCAATCTAAAAGTAATCAGTTATCAACTTAACACAGGGGGCACGGCATTATACGATCACATTTCAATGTGGGTGTATATTATATTATAAATAAAATGACACATATAATAATATACCATTTTAAACAATCAACATTGAAAATAGTGCTGTTCTCTAACAGTCTATTAAAGCAGGTGATCCATGTGCTGTACTTTATGACGAATAGCAAATTTTACCTGCAAATTATTACAATTTTAGGAAGTGTAACTCTTATTGCAACCATAGAAAGTACAAACTTCATTTGAAAATCATTTATCACCAGGAAATTTGTCATTTTAAAGGCATGACATTATTAGTTTCAGACATTTGACCATGATTTCACAATATGTTATCCATTCCCCCATAAAAACTATTCTCTCAATATTCCACTACATTTAGAAACTGTCAAAGAAGAACTGAGCCTGATTGATTAATATTTTCGTCCAAGTACTAACAGTTAATTAAAAAGACAATAGGTCGAGAAAAATATTACAAGCCATGTCACAGATGTAAATGAAATACAGTTAGAATATGGTAACTTTATATAGTGACTCTACCAAACATTCATTTTTCCTAAAGCAAACTGTTCCCTTAATTATACAAAACATGTTCAATACTTTTTATTACTTGACACAGAACATCAAATATTGAACCAATAAGAACAATTCACATAAATCAATAATTACACTGGTCACATTTTCTGGGCAGTTAATTGGAATTTAAAGAAACTACACTGACAGACAAATTTCTACAGGCTACATTGCATACTTAAGCAAATCAAGTGTCAAAACTTTTATTTTCCATTGTTATATAGCTTTCCACAAATTTCTATTATAATTCCAAATGCCATGTCAGGTTTTTTTTTCAACATATGAACAACTTGAACCACTTCCCTGAAATATGTGAAAGGTCATTGTGGTTCTAATTCTCCAGCCATGTTGAGATTCAAACCTGTCTTGATGAATGGTGTTTCAGTGAGTAATTACCTATGGTATATGGATTCATTAATAATATTGTCCTTATCAACATACAAATTTAGGTTGCCAGGAAAAGAAATATATGCCCAAACCAGAGTCGTCTGGGCAGTCAACAAGGGTTGTTGCATATATTTTTTCTTTTGAACATATCCGTAAGATATTTTGAAGTGATGAAGGACCATAATTATCATAAATCAATGAAAATCAATAGGTTTTTTTTGTCTCATGAGCTTAAATACTGTGTATAAATTTAAAAACAAACAGATATTAACTTTAGCCTCTAGAGCGTCCACAAGAAGTTTCAAAGTGATTGCCAAACCGATCACAATATACAACCACATTTATTAACTTTAGCATCCAGACCATGCACAAGATGTTTCAAAGTGATCAAGAGTCATAACTTTTGACAGTAATTATCAGAAATCCTTGAAAATCATGAGGATTCTTCGTCTCATGACCTTAAATACCATCTATAAATTTAAAGTGAATCAGATATTAACTTTAGTGTCCACTCACAAGCAATTGTGGATGCTGCACCAATGACATTAACGACTACATTTCAATGTGGGCTTATAAAAATAGAAGAACAGTGTTACTGTTACTAGCATATCTCAAAGGTCTTAATCAGACAAATAGTAATAAAATACAAACTTGAAAATACAACATGAAATTTTAGTAACTCGATCTGTTTATAATGAAACAGGATAATAAAAATTGCATTATTAAAATTATACTAATATTTTTTAACTGATAAGACAGCAAACTGTTTCAATGGAAAATTAGTAATTGAACTGGAATATACAGGTCATAATCTTATGGATTGCAGGTTAGTATCTTGACAGAAAGGTAATAGAAGCATTATTTGCATCGCATTTTTTAATTAATAAGACAATTTTATTACGTTAGATAGTCTCGTAAGACTTTTGCTGAAAATGTTCCTTATTTTTGAACAAAGTTCAACCTATGAAACATTTCTGGAACCGCAGTGTAATTATGGTAGAAGAAGTATGTTAATATTATAATCTAATTCTCATCATTGAACTTAGTCGAAGTATTGATATAATGAATCATCACCCTCATTGATATAAAACTAAAGTTATTGTGCTCTAAAGTCTCAACTAATCAAATTGCTTATCTATGCTTAGCCTTAGTGGAAAATGCACATGATCAATCCGTCAAGGCATTCACCTTATATACACCTACACCAATTTTAAACATTCTACTTCAATTACAGCATCAAACTTTGTTATTTTGTTCTTAAGTCTCGACCAATCAAATTGCTTATCGCTCGGCTGACCCAGAGTTGAAAACGGGCCCATATCTACAGGGGAGGCGGGGGGGCCGTGAAATGCTCCCCCCCCCCCCCGCTCAGAAATTGCTAACAACCATTAAAGTATACACAGTTCCTTATATTTACCTAAAAAATAAAATTTTTTTGGTTTGAATACTTATTTTAAGATGCTTATTTGACGCCTAGGTAACTACATAGCATGATGATTACAACAGTCTGTTAGAATGACCTTTCCGAAAATATCCTCAAAATGTTCGCCCCCCCCCTTCCGAAAGGTAATGCCCCCCTGCTTAATGGTGTCTAGATACGGGCCTGGTTGAAAATATTCATTGTTGAATTTGGTCAAGGTATTGATGTAATGAAACTATACACCCATTTCATCACTCCCACTTAATTAAAACTAAAGTTATCGTGTCCCTAAGCATCAATGAATCAAATTTCTTTTAACAACTATATTAAGCAGAAAATGCACACTTTCTAACCCATCAAGGCATTCAACTAATAACCACCTACACCAAATTTGAACATTCTACCTCAATTAGAAGCAGAGTTATTGTGTTCCAAAAAGTATGAGGCACAGACAGATAGAACGACAGACCTATACTGACTGCCATGGAAAATGCATTACTTTTTTTCCCAAATATTTTATTACTAGGTGGTTTTGTATGTATAATATGCAAAACTATGGTGGGGGAGGCTTCACGTTTCAACACCAGACCCCCCTACACATTTGCAGGTGTCGCGTTAATGCTGTAGCCTACCATGATGATGTCTTACAACTAATTGTTGCTCCGATGTTTCGAGTACACCCACAACTTCAGCACTTCCAACAGTATGGACTACCTGGCTGCTAACAACATCAATATCTTGGACTGGCCATCCATGTCTCCGGACATGGCACCAATAGAACATGTCTGGGATGAGATTGGACGCTGTCTGTATCGGAGCCCACAGATGCACACCATTGCTGCTTTAGAAGCTGCTCTTGTCTAAGAATGGCACAAGTTGCCCCAGGCCTTTTTTCAAACATTGGTTAATTCAATGTGACGTCGCTGCACAGCCTGAGTAAGAGCCCGTGGAGGACACACGCGCTACTGACATCTGTGTCGTACTTTTGGTTTTGACCCCTCTGACTTTATACCATTAATTACAGATTAAACATCCATAAGTGTACAAATGTGTTGTTATTGATGTGTTCCCATTTTAATATCGTTCACAAAAAGAAGTAAAATAACCAAGATATGTTTACAGGATCATTTTGTTATACGAAAAACCAAGTGATGCGTTTTCCATGGGGCTCAGTATATTTAAATAGACCCCTGCTTTCTTCATGAGTGATTGAGAGTGTTGTAATTTGATCGAGCTATAGTGTTTCCCAACCTGGTTTCAACACACAATGAAGGCTGCAGGCAAAACAAGAGGGGCCTGTGAAAAAAGGTAGTCAAGCCAAATTCAGTATGAAATTGTTCGCATTCTGGCAATACATTTTAGATGCTGCCTTCAAAATTACATTTAAAGTCCCACATTCAGATCTAGAACATCAACATGAGCAAAACATTCGAGATTTTTTGGACCTAAAAATATATTTCAGTCAAGCAAAATGCTTCAAAGTCCTGCGTTCTGAAAACCAGCTAAAATGTTCCAAAATTTGCAAAATTTCTATACAGTAAAATGCAACACGATTCATTTGAAATGGATAACGTCCATAATAAAAGTGATTAATTCTTCAATTAATGTGTTGTCCGCTACACCAGCAAATTTAATCAAATTATAAGATGAGCGCATATTTTCACTGATAAATAATTGTTGGAGCGATGACACCAGTAAAATTTATTAGATACGTGAAATATAAATTAAACTTTAAATATTCATGTCAGGAGCTTCACAAGTATACAATTAGAAATCAAACAAAAAATACTCTTTTAAATCTTGAAGTTTAAGTTGCATTGCTTCATCATAAATTATAAACTTATGAAACTATCGTGAGCATTCAGGAGAAACTCACAAGTTATCACTACAAAATTTGTGTATTTTAGTATCAAATTTCTTGTCTTAGATTGCTGGAAATGGCATTTCTGGGCTTTTACTTTTCAAAAACTGCAGTCTCATACCAACGGTGTTCAGGGTGAGCAGCTCCACCAAAAATAAGAGCGTCTTTAAGCAACATACTTTTTTCTGTAATGTCCTGAAATATGATCAAGCAAAGGTGGTCACTCTAATTCCAGTGCATACTCATCAGGTATAAAAAATTTTCATCTAATGTATTTGGACATAACCTCAAACGACCATTTGAAATAGTATACAGAATGTATTTAATGTATTCCCATGACACTAATATATCCAGGATAACTGACTTAATTTGACAAATTGAAGACGCACAGATGTGATTACCCTACACATTCTCCCCAATCATTACTGCTGAGATATTTACATGTTGATTACTGTTGGGGATCCTACTCATATTTACCATATATTTGAACTTGACTTCTTGCTTACATAAATATACTAAATTATTGAGAATTTACTTCTAGTAAGTCCCAGTAGCTCCTGAAATGAAATGTTCTGCTCTAACTAGGCTAATGGCATATGCCATACAGTGTGCTATGGGGATATTTTTGCCCGGACAGTAGTGCTACAGCTTACATCAAATTCACACTGCCAAGGGATCTTTTACGTGCACACTAATGTGTGCATAGGACCTCGGTTTTTATCACATCCAAAAGGCTAGATGGCTGTCCTTGTCGGGCCCTCTGTCCTGCACTACTAACAACGGGGAAACCAGACTGGAAAATCCTGATAAATTTTCTCAGCTAACACCGGTAACCAACTCGCGATCTCCTTGCTAGTGAGCCAGTGTCTTACCTATAATTTAGCCACCATGTATACCCCAGTAACTCCATGGCAGTGACAATAATAAAGTTATGCAATGTATCACACCCAGTGTTGCTAAGCTGAATATTGACTAAATTCTATAGTAGGGTACCCCAAAATGAAAAATGTCTTGAAAACAACATACACTTTTCCGACCATATGACAAATCGTCGAATACTTCTAATTATATGAAAGTACAATAAGAGTTCCTCATTCTTAGACATTCAATCTATTTTTCCTAAAGCTCCAACACTGAAAGCAATGGAGCGGAATTATCAAGACCAATCTATTCTACATGTTTATGCAATATGCCTAATGTGATATGAATTAAAATTAAGTAGAATTTATGAAATGAAATGGGTTTAACATCCTACTGTTCTGTTCCTAACTGGGCTAATGAAAACAGGCATACGACATACAGTGTGCTATGAGGGAAATTTTGCCCTGACAGTGACATTACGGCCTACTTTTATATTGAATTCCAACTGCCTAGGGATTTTTTTACATGTTTGCCAATTTGTACACGGGACCTCGCTTTTTCATACCATCCAAATGACTAGACAGCTGTTCTTGTCTGGCCCTCTGTCCTGCATCACTGACAAGGAGGAACCATGCCAGAAAATCTGGATGAACTTTCATGGCCAATGCAGAAATTGAAAAACTGACCTCCAGGCTAGCGAGCCAGCGTCTTACTCACTGAGAAGAATGTAATTTCCAGACATAAAAGAAAACATCATATTATGAACAGGAGTCAAAAGGACATATATTTCTTATTGATGGGGCAATCTTAAGTGTAAATTAAACACTCCAACAGTGAGGCTGGTCTCCACCATCTTAATACACAAATAAATATTTTATGACACCCATTAATCATTTGCATATTAATCTTTTTACAATAAAATTGCTATTCACTCCTTAACCTGAACAGATCATGCTCATTATTGAACTTTTTGATGTAACTTCACATTACAACATCACTCTCACTCAATTAGAATCAGAGGTAAGGCATTTCAAAACATTCATAAATCTAATTGCTAATCATTAATTGATTAGATCAGTGTATTCATGTAATCAAACTACACACCTCAGTTCTAACACTCGACCAATCAAATTGCTTTTATCTCTGCTTGATCGACCTAAGAAAAAACTGCACATTATCGAACTTACAGCCAAAATTATGCAATGAATCTATTTACCAAGTTCCATTACTCTCACAGAATTAGAAGCAGAAAATGCCTTCTTCTAAACATTTCTTTCTAATGAAAGTTTGAAGTAGTTTTATCAAAGTATATTTAAAGATAGGTTGCCAGGCAACGAAACATACGCCCACAGCAGCTAAATCGTTCGGGCAGTCAACAAGAGTTGTCGCATATTCTTACTTTTTTTCGGTAATGAAACATTTATAATACTATAAAATCTGATTAAGATTAACAATTCATAAAGTAATTATCAGAAAATCATTAGAATTTGTTTGGTTTTTATAAAGTTCTGCCCCATTCTAACGCTAAGTATACGAAACATTTAAAATCATGGATTTAGCTGATCAGTTATCAAAATTCATTGAAAATCAATATACCTGTTCATTTCAAGTCCTTAAACTCTGTGTATCAATCTGAAGTCAATTGGGTGGTAAGTTTGGCCTCTATAGCATTACAAGTGTCCACAAGCATGTGTATAAATTTAAAGTCAATCAGATATTAACTTTGGCCTCTAGAGTGTTCACAAGATTTTTTGAAGTGATCAAGTGCCATAACTTTGGCAATAATTATCGGATTTCGCTAAAAAACAATAGGCTTCTTCGTCGAGTCAATCGGATATTAACTTTAGCCTCTAAGCTATTGTGGATGCGGGACCGCCGGATGGACTGACGAATGGACGGGGCGACGACAATATACGACCACATTTCAATGTGGGCATATAAAAAGGGATATACTCTTATTTTCTTACTTGTCATTTGGTATTTGTCAGGATTATCAGCCATGAATTTAATATAAACAGTTCTCAACATCCGGTAGAAATTGCTGCTTCTGGATTAGCCCCCCCCCCCCAATATTTCGCTAACAATAATGATTTTTTTAGGAGTATTCTTAGCCGGCTACATCCTCAGCCCCTCAAAAAAATCCTGTAGCCCCCAAATTTTATGAGCTGGCTACGGGCCCGCATGAAAATACAACATCTAGAAACAAATTTTTCACAACAATTGAAAGAGATGTAAGGGAAGCATCCAAGTTGTCTATTAGGAACCATGTGGATACAACTAGCTAGTAGCAAGACTTCTTGGCCTTTGGTTGCTCAGAGCTGCAAGGTGCATATTCTACCAGCAGATGTAGAGTGGGACCTTTGTAAAAAAACATATTGAGTTTGATTAATATGAGAAAGAAATGGAAATGGGGTTTAGTAACGTACATTCACCACAAACCTGTAATTCCAGGACCAACATATGGTCCAATTTTACTTTAATAATTTGCTTGCACATAGGAATTTTTAGCAGTGGGAGGAAACCAGAGGACCCAGAGAAAACCCACAAAGTTGGACAGACCAGCCTACTCTTTGTCAAGTAAATCCTGGGAATCTAAACCAAGCCAGTTGACTCAATAACAGACCTTACAATACTGTGCTACCCATGCGTCCATCTAATCCCCCTTGGATTGAAAAGGGAGGTATCTGTGATATTGTCTAATTTGCACAATTTTGTCATTAAAGTATGTCATAAAATTTTCGGCAAGATTGAATGTTCATGATCTTGGAAAACAACAAAAGATATAATCACAGCAACCAAAACGATCAAACAGATCAGGGTTCAATTTAAGCGGTATCGCGATAGAATTATTTTATTCATTAGCCAAAAGTTGCTTTCAAACTTGTGAAGTGCGATTCATTATATTTTGGATGAATGTTGAGTATATTTGGGCCTACGAATAAATCAATTTATAAATGCAGGACTAACTTGTTTAATACTCCAAGTTGTGATTAATTTGAACCAGTTTTTATTTCAATATATCCGTTTTTAAAAAAAATAGAATAAAACAACGCAAAAATTTTATGCTGATGGCATATTCTCGGGTTGATAACATTTTGAGGGCGATGAGGGTGATGTTTTTAAATAAAGAAATAAACAAGCAAAGGTACGTCTACAAATATTTCGATTGGAATGGTGAAACTTAAAGTACTTGTAGTGTTGTTTTAGACGATTATAGTGCGTCCGGCATCGTGGAGAGACGGTAACTGAATTTTTTTTTATCCATACATAAGTCGAAGCAGAGTATACAACGAAGACCGGACTTAGTCAGAAAAAAAGTATCCACTTATACCCCGAAATATCAGGATTGCAAATTTTTGTGATGTAAGGCTATGTTTACTGCTCCTTAAATCTGAGCAAATGCTATTCAAATTTTGAATTGATTAGCCAAATTGTGAATCTGTCACAAAAATTTGCTACTCATTGGCTTTAGACTAAATTGAACCCTGAAACAGATACAACAAAGGTTTTCCCATATTTTGTTTTTTGTAAGTAATGGAAGCATGTAAACTTACATTAATGAAATACTGTATTTGTTAATTTCAATTTGATTGGCTTCTAGTTTTTCAATATATTTCAATTTAAATTGATCAAGGGCCATAATTCCCACTGATTTATGTAGGTTGTTGAAAATCAATAGGCATTATCTCGATCATGAATATAAAATTTCAAGTCAATTTCTGCTCTAAGGATATGTTAATTCAACATTGCACTATACATGGTAATCAAGTTTCTAGTTTTTATATCAGCCCATTGACTAGACATACATCCTTGATATTTTCATTTAGATTTAAACGACCTGAATAGACTATTTATAAGTTTTCAACATAGAACTACCAGCATGTTATTAATATTTCATAGATAATATTATATTATTACACATTATGAATACATTTTACTATAAGTATTTTTAGTGCCGTATTTATATCAGAAATATTTCAAATTACTATTTTTCTTCAAACGCAATATGCCTTTTGTATAGATTCTTTGATATATTTCTTCCCTCATCTTCTATGTATATTCAAAGCATCAACCAATCAAATTGCTTATCTCTGCTTACCCTAAGCGGAAAATGCTCATCTTCGAACTCCATCAAGGCATACACCAAGTTTGAACATTTTAGCTCAATTAGGAAGAGAGTTATTGTGTCCCAAAAAGTGTGACGGACGGACGGCCCCCCCCCCCCAACAATCTGATACATGCCAATTTTGACAAACATCTTGTTCAAGTTTTTCTCAAAAATCAGATCAAAATTGTGAGCTGTAGAGTGTGGGCTTATAAAAATGAATATAAGCCAACAGTGAGGCTAATGCCCCCAACGAAATCCTGAAATAAATAGATAACATATATTAATCAACTGCATGTCAGTGCACGTTTATCTTTTTTTAAAAGTAAAAAGCAATCTAACTGATTATCAACTATACACTAAGTTTCATTACTCTCTATCAGATATAATGAAAATCAAATTGTTTATTGCTCTGCTTACCCTGATCAGGAAATTTTCATTTTCAAACTTAGTTAAGGTATTGATGTAATGAAACTATACACCAACTTTGATTACTCTGTCTTAATCAGATATAAAGTTATTGTGTCCCAAAGCATCAACCTTGATCACTTGATCTTGATCAGAACTAAAGTTATTGTGTCCCAAAGCATCAATCAATCACATTGCTTATCTTTGCTTACCCTAACCAGAAAATGCTCATCTTCGAATTCCACCAAAGCATCAACCTAATAAATGCCTACACCAAGTTTGAAAAGACAGATGAACCCATCTTAATAGTCATTGGTTTCTTCAAAAGGCAAGGAACAATAAATCAGTTTATATACACTACATTACATATGATTCCAAAAGTATAGCCACACACCATTTAAATGCCGCTTCATTTCACTAAATGCAATTAAGAAAATTAAAAACTGCAGTCTGCTCAAATCTGATTCTAATCATTAATTACTGCTTATTAAAACTCATTTAAATATCGTCTGTGCTAATTTAATATTTAGTTTATATTATCATTCCTGGTTTACCTCAATTCTGGCACATTTTGTATCAAAGGTCAAGTATTTAACCCTAAATATTTGTTCAATCTTTGAAACCTTAATTTAAACACCAGTCTTTCATACTAGACTTAAAGAATTAATCATCTGTATGAATATTAAGGTCAAGATTGTATTTGACGAGGTTTATTGTTTTAATTGACAAAATTACTATTGTATTAACACTTTCCTGTCCTTATTTTTGTTAATTTTTTCAACCTTCTTCGGCATTCTGTCATTTGCTTTGTATCAAATTTCCAAAAGGCTTAAAACAGAAACAATCTACTCCCCCTCCCCCATTTCCTTAGCTTAGGAAATCTACGATGGCCTAAATAAAGAGTAAAATACAAACTAAAGCATTAGTTTACTGTCAAACATGTCTCTGTCTATTCCAATTCCATTAGGAACCTCAAAAACAATAGATCATTGATTGCTACACCATTAGAAAAATATAAATCTTGCTAGTGAAATGATATATCAGTTCATGAGAAGACATTATGCATTAGTGTGACTGTCAAAGGTGTCTCGCAATCCAAATTAAAATCTATGTTTTTTAAATCAATGTCTCATCAACACAATTACTAGTAAGATGAAATGAAAGGAAATTTGGTTTAACGTCCACCTTTTTGTACCGCTTTGGGTAAAGAAGACTGGTATACACTATGCAATGTGCTGCAAGGGAAATTTTGCAACAACAGTGGCACTACCTCTTATTCTTATTTCAAATAATTATTGAGTGTTTTTTTTAACCTGTACACACTGGTTCTGAGTTTTCATCCTGTCTTGCACAACTTACACCTGGAAAGCATGCTTGGAAATACTTTGGATCTTACTCAGCCAACATCATTATCGAATTCGGAACCTCATGGTTAGTGAGAAAGTGCCCTAAACACCGAGCCACAAAAGATATTGTCTTTTTGACAGGTATGTTGCCTCTTATGGGGTGTTTAGATACAAAAAAATCTACCTATCTATCTATATACGAAGAGTACCTCTAATAAATCTTTAATTCAATGCCAAATAATGCATTTACGTGTACATCAATATAACTTAGTATATTGTTCTTAATTTATATAAAATAAAACTAAAACGCAGTTGAATTTAGATATAATATATGCAACTTTAAAAAATAACTTTTGCAATTCTGCTCAAGATATATATATTTAGCTCTATTACAACATGTTCTTGAAAATAACATATTACAACTGTTGGTTTAACAAATTTTTTTTTCTTTTTCAATCTTACAAAATATGTTATTCTCATCGTGTTGCTTTGTTGATATCCTAATCCTTATAGTGCTATCAAATTCTAAATTTAACAACACTGATATGCTGATGTTTCCAATAAAGTAAAATGATTGAAGCCACGAAAAATAATGCCTTTACCAACAAACTGTAAACTTGTACTAATCCCTACATTGACTGCATAAATTGCTAGGTAAGTAAGCGTAGATACACAGGGGTTACATTCACGAAACCTTTGATATCTTTCACAATATACATGGCTCTCCTATTCCATATAGCAGTAAACATGTACATTTCAAGAGATGCAGAAGTTTATATGGATTCTTGTAATCAAGCAGTATCCCTTCACAAACACTCTAAACCTCAGGTAAATAGACTATATGATTGTATGATAAGTATTGTACGACAAATCATATAAATCTTAAACACAAAAGTAACAAATTTTAAAGATTATAAATTGTCATTAACAGATTTATAAGGTTAACTATTCAATTTCCTTCAGCAAATGATTTTTAAATTGGCTATTTTCCATAAGATTATATTATGATCATAAACATTTCAACACATTCATTTAATCCTTCACCAATTTCTTATCTATTTTAAAGCTGGTCGATGGCCTTGTGTATATTTCAACATATTAATTATAGACATGACACAAAACTTCATTTTCTCATCTCATTATTTTCATAATAAAACTAATAAGAACTTTCATTAGGCCTACTTTCAATCAATACTTAAAAATATGGTTATATACTCATAATAAACCACCTTAATGTGTCTATCATAAATCCAATATTATCAACTTTAAAAAATAAATTTGATTTCAACACCAGATCCAAATTTTGAACTCATTAATTGAACACATCAGAAATATTTCATTTAATGCAGCATTTAAAATAACGCACACCTAGGATTCAAAATATCTGAACTTGCTTGTCATATATAACCACACCAAATCACTGATTTATCTATTAGTTCCTTTAAATCCCGATAGTTCAATCCCGATAAATCCCATTTTCACACATCATTTGTAAATCCCAGCATTTCTCCTTGCGATAATGATATTCCCACTAATCCTTAGCTTTTCATAAATACATACAAACACTCCATTTATCATGTTTCAAGTACCTAAACAAATGAAATGTTGACACTCCACTCATTTCAAAACAACTGAACATGTACAACAGCAATTCAACCAAGTAGAGTAATTTCGCAAGAAAGATAATCACAGTGAAAGGTAGGCGTGATATACGTAATAAACCCAAGAAACAACAGTGGTATGTATATTACAGTTAGAAACAGAAGTATGATGTATGAAGTGCTCTTATCCCATGATAAAAGTTATCCAGTGTTCCAATAGCACATGTATAATTAATGAGCTGTAGCTCTATATATACCAGTCATTATATATAGAAGCAATTATTACAGGATATATAGGATTTTGACCAGTGTGACAATAATTAATTACTATATATAGCTATAATGCATGGTTAATCTGGAAATTTCAACAATATATTATATTATCACTGTCATCATACACATTAAAAGGGCTATTTATTTGCAGGTTGGACCACAGGTTTAGTTTAGGTGCCCAAATTCTTTCAAATCTGTCAACTTAAAAATCTTATGATAGCTGTGAGAATCTTATGTTCATTTGAAACCCGTTCAATTGAATATTGTGCATATTTCAGATGAAAAACCATCAATTTGATTCAATGCAGCATGAAATATTCCAAATGCTGATTATCTAGATATCCTATTCTTTTCATACATTTGCTTTGTAGTGTCTGTTTACATATAGAATTGAATGTTGACATAGCAACACCTCAATTCACTTGAACATAAAACTCATCTATCTGTAACATGCTGTTTACACCAGGACAGAAGAATGTAACACATAGTATTTTAATGCACAATCGCTGCCAAGATGTCAGTTTTATCTGCCAGATTAATATCTATGCATATAACAACAACAAGAATACCTAATGGCAGTATCATTTAACAATACAGTTAAATGTATAGTTCATTTCAATTGGAGTAAGTGTAGCAATGCTTCATGACCATATATTGCTTGTAATAATTGCTTCAGCAAGTTTTTGAATTGTTCAGTAACAATGAGTTATAAAGATTAACCCTTAACCGGTCGACTTCATTTTGACGTTATGGTCAGGCTAAAAGATAAATCACGTGAAATATTTTGTATGCCTATTTCAATCGACTATTCTCTGATAATCATAAGTGATAGATTCTTGACACCAATAAAAAAGTTGAAGAGGATAAGTTGATCTATAATTTGCAAATCGTTTTAAATCATTTTCATCAGAAATATTATTTTCAGAATCGGCATCATCGATATAATCCGAATCAGAATCATATATAGACATTACAATGAATGTCTTTAAAGCCCTAATAACACTCTTGTTGTAACTGAATAATATGTCCCAATCTTCATTCTGGTCAACAAATCGTATTATTTTAGAATATTCAAATTAAATGATGATATAAATTTCATCTTAACACAACTATTTTAAAAAATTGGAAAAATTCAACCAATTGATTTGAAAAGTCTAACGTAAACCTTTTCAAATGTGACTTGGATTTTAAAATATTTTCGAACCCTCTGGACAAGTAAAATAGGTTGTAATTGATAATTTACACAACAGGTAGGACACTTGAACTAAACATCTAGTACTTAGAATAAGGGTATTATTTATTTTCTGGAGCTACCAAGCCAGCAAGAATGTTATTGTCCCTTTAAAATTCCCGTTAAATTACATTTTTTGTCAAAAAATGTTGAACAAAGGCATGTTTTGCTCAATGTTACTGACAAGACAAGTTCGTGTCTGAGACGCATGCGTGGACATATCAATTAAATACGAAACTTAATACTCAAATGCGGCTTATAAAAAAGGTTCTTGCTATGGTCGCAAATATGCGACCGTGACCACTTTTGGATATAACGTTATGGTGCAAATATGCGACCACGATCGGTTAAGGGTTAATGTCATGGAATTAAATAAGCCAACAGTGAGGCTGATGTCCCAAGTCGAAATCCCAAAATAAATATCAAGCAATCAAACTATACACTGAGTTTATCAGACAGAATCAAGATTATCTTGTCCCAAAGCTTAATCACTAAACTCACTCAAAACATTCACTTAATGAACATATACATTAAGTTTAACCATTCTACCTCAATCTTCTTAATGAACATATACATTAAGTTTAACCATTCTACCTCAATCTTCTAAAGATTTGACCATTCAAATTGCTCATCGGTCCTTAACCAGAGCCGAAATTTCGTACCATCTAACTTAAGGTAATGATATAATGAATCTATATTCAGAGTTTCATTGCTCTCACTTCATTATAACCAAAGTTATCATGCCCAAAGCATCTACCAATCAGATTGCTTATCTCTGCTTATCATAAGCAGACAATGTTCATCATCGAACTACATCAAGGCATTCACCTAATGAAGGCCTACATCAAGGTTGAACATTTTACCTCAACTAGAAGGAGAGCTATTGTATTCCAAAGCCATTACATCATTTTAGCATCATGGATCAATCCACTTAATGCTCATTTACATAAAGACAATTATTGCTTGTTAATTAATTAAGAAGCTAATTAATTCATACCTATGTGAAAATTGTCCAGTAGACTATTTGGTGAATGCACACTCATTCTGTTCACAATCCAAGCAATTAGTGCAGTTAATAATCCAGCAAGCTTTCTATAATCCTTAAGATGTCAATCTCTTGTTTAAAAGTTTATGTGCATATGAGTCAATCTAGTGATAAAATATTGTTGTCACAGTGAGCCAAAATGGTACTAAAATAAAGACACAATGCCACTTCTGCTTAATCTTTCAAAATAAAAATCAATTGCATAAAAGATCAACCCATTACTTTATTCTGCTTGAATGAATTTTTTTTAGTTTATTTCTGTCCACCAACACATCTATACTGGTACCTAATATATATATCTGGACCCCACCAAAACCCACTGGTACCTAATATATATATCTGGACCCCACAACACCAACTGTTAAAACTACATCTGAAACACCTTCTCACGTCCTGTGTTCGCCATGGCACTAATAAAACACTTATTTTACTTTCCTTTTATTGAATACCACGAATTTGTACTCAGTTGTCTATGGATTAACCATTGGATACTTGTGGAGTTACTTATATGGGCTAGAATAGCAGAAAACACATTTGCGGTGGATAAATTTTCAAAATTTCCAGGCAATAAGGATTCTGCTCCCTAATTGTCACCTATGTCTTTCTAAAACTATATTTGAAGTGAACTAGTTCCATTTATAAACAATACCATGTTCTAATTCTGAGTATTGTTACTGTTGTGTGTAATCAAGTCAACCATAGATTGGCATACAATCAACCATACAACTGTATGGCATTCTTGGTAAGAGTGAGGCTGATGTCCCTCGCCGAAATCCCAAAATAAATAGATGACACATATTAATTAATCGCACATTTATTTTTTTCAAAAGTATCGAGCAATCAAACTGTACACGAAGTGTCATCCAAGGTGTTTTATAAAGAAAGATAGGCTGGCACTGCCAGGCAGGATACGCCTACATTTTCGAGAGGTGGATAGAGAACAGTGATTTTTCCTACATCATTAAGTTCTGTATTTCATACAGTATTGGGAGCAGCCATTTTGTTGGTCAGTTCCAATCTGATATTCATGAAATTCGAAGCGACAATGATTATGGTGTGACGGTACACAACCTAGAAATGTGACTTTTCATCAAAACCGGATAAGAATTGTGACCTGTAGAGAGTCCACAACCATGATATACCATATTTTTACACTATTCGCGTACAAACGGTGACCATTTCGTCCGGCAATTTTGGTACGATTTTCACGAAATTCGAACTCAACCTTCCTGACGGTGCAACAGTAATATAATCATTTTTTTTTTAAATCAGATAATAATTGTTCGAGAGATAGACAGAAAACAAACAATACTGAAAATGATTTTTCCTACAATCAAAGGCCATAATTCATTAAGTTACAATTTGAAATGCGCAAATATCGAAAAGAATAATTTTGTATGGCAATTTTGGTCCGATTTTCCCGAAATTTGAACTTCACCTTCCTTACGGTGTAACGGTAATATAATCAAACGTTTTTTTCAATCGGATAATAATTGTGACTTCCAGAGGGACCACAAGCCAAGAAAAGGCGATTTTGCGTGTAATCAGGGGCCATAATTCAGGAAGTTACGATCCGATATGCGCAAATATCGAAAGGAACCAAGATCTTTGGATTATAACCATGAATTTCAAGTTTCATCAAAATTGAATTAAAATGGTGACCTCTACAGGGTCCACAACCTTGATATACCATTTTTTAACAGTATTTGCATACAAACGGTGGCCATTTTGTATGGCAATTTCGGTCCGATTTTCCCGAAATTCGAACTCAAGTTTCATCAAAATCGAATTAAAATTGTGACCTCTACAGGGTCCACAACCTTGATATACCATTTTTTAACAGTATTTGCGTACAAACGGTGGCCATTTTGTGTGGCAATTTCGGTCCGATTTTCCCGAAATTCGAACTCAACCTTCCTGAGGGTGTATCGGTGATATAAACAAACGTTTTTTTAAATCGGATAATAATTGTGACCTCCAGAGGGACCAGAAGCTAAAAAAGGTGATTTTTAGGCCAATCAGGGGCCATAATTCAGGAAATTACGTTCCAATAGGCGCAAAATATCGAAAGGAACCAAGATCTTTGGGTTATAAACATGCATGTCAAGTTTCATCAAAATCGGTTCAAAATTGTGACCTCTATGGAGTCCACAAGCTAAAAACGTGATTTTTCGTACAATCAGGGGCCATAATCCATGAAGTTTTGATCCGATACATGTCAATATCGAAAGCAGCCGAGATCTTTTGGGGATAAACCTCTATTTCAAGTTTCGTCAAAATCTGATAAGAATTGTGACCTGTAGAACGTCCACAAAACAAATTGTGGACGGACGGACAGGGGTGACGACATATACGTCCACATGAAAATGTGGGCGTATAAAAATGCTAAAACCGACGAGAAAAATGAAAATGTAGCCTCGTTAGAGGGACCCTAAAGGGAGACAAAAGGGCCCCCACGCTTGACAAAAGGGCCCCTCTAGCCAAGGGCAAGGGCCCTCGTGTCCGAGTCAATCATTTCTATACACTGTTACGGTCGAATCCATTACTGAATGAGAATGCAGTCATTGTATTGGCATAAAAATCATCAATCGAGATGAAGCTAAGTTATCTTGTCCCAAAGTATGAACCAATCAAATTGCTTATCTCTGCCTACCCTGAGAAGAAAATGCTCATCTTCGAACTCCCTCAAGGCATTAACAACACGCATACACACAAATTTTTAACATTTTAACTCAATTCGAAGGAAAGTTATTGTGCTCCAAAGTCTCTGCAAATCAAATTGCTTATCGCTCTGATTTCCCTCAGCAGAAAATGCTCATTATCGATCTTAGTCAAGGTATTACTGTAATGAAACTATACACCAAGTTTCATCCCTCTCACTTAATTAGAACTAAAGTTATCGTGTCCCAAAGCATCAACCAATCAAATTGCTTATCTCTGCTTACCCTAAGTGGAAAATGCTCATCTTCAAACTCCATCAAGGCATTGACCTAATAAACACATACACCAAGTTTGAACATTCTAGCTCAATTAGGAAGAGAGTTATTGTGTCCCAAAAAAAGAGACGGACAAACGGCCAGACAGACAGCTAGACAGACAGACGGACGAACCCATTTTTCGAAAGGCGGGGGACAAATATGGCATATAAAAACATCTGTAGCCTTTGCACTTAAACAAGGTTTCAGCAAAGTGAAGTAACTCCGAAATTGAAGGTAGCCTGTCATTTAAACTTGTAGAATACAAGTAGGTATATTATATTTCTATAAAACACAACGTCTACCTGGCAGGATACACCAACATTTTGCAAGGAATGGATAGAGAACAAGCTAAAAAACCCATGATTTTTCGTACAATCAGGGGCCATAATCCAAGAAGTTACAATCTGATTTGCACAAATATCGAAAGGAACCACGATCATACATTTCAAGTTTCATTAAAATCAGATAATAATTGTGACTTTTAGGGTGGCCACACACTTGGTATTCCATACTTTTACACAATATGTGCATACAGTAAGCGTCCATTTTGTTTGGCAGTTTCAGTAAGATTTTTACAAACCCAACCTTTATTGATTTGTAACTCTATAAAACTTAACGGTTTTTAAAATCAAATATAAACTGTGACTTCTATATAGCGGGGCCACAAGCTAATCATGTGATTTTTTCAAAAAATCAGTGGCCATAATCCAGGAAATTGCGATTGGATATACATGATTATTGAAAAAAAAAAACAACAGCTTTGTGATTTGACCATCAATTTAAAGTTTCATCAAAATCAGATCCAAATTGTGATCTCTAGAGGGTCAACAATCTAAGGTCAACGAATATAAATCTGTAAGTTACAATCCGGTATGCACGAAATCGTGATTTTTCGTACAATCTGTAACAATAATTCAGGAAGTTATCATCAAAAGGAACCATCATTAGGGTGTAATGGTGCTATCTAAATGTTTTTTGGGTGATTTTAAATCAGATAAAAATTGTGAACTCTAGAGGGACAAGCTAAAAACGTGACTTTTCGTACAATCAAGGGCAATAATTCAGGAAGATACGATCTGATATGCACGTATAAACTTGAATTTCAAGTTTCATCAAAATCGGATCAAAATTGTGACCTCTATATGATCCACAACTTAGATATACCATTTTTCTCGAAATTCAAACTCAGCCATCATTAGGGTGTAGCTGTGATATATTTAATTTTTTTTTGTTTAAAATCAGTTGAAAATTATTACCTCTAGAGGAACCACAAGCTAATAATCATGATTTTTCATACAATCAAGGGCCATAATTCAGCTATCTTACATGCGCAAATGTCAAAAGGAACCAAGATGTTTGGGTTATTAACATGCATTGCAAGATTCATCAAAATGGGATCAAAATTGTGACCTCTGGAGTGTCCACAACCTTAATATATACCATATATTTACACAATTTGTTATTTGCAAAATGGTGTGCAGTTTTGGTCGGATTTTCACGAAATTCAACACAACTATCATTACAGTGTAACAGAGATATATTTGAATGTTTTTTTTAAAGGGGATAATAAAAATGACCTCTGTATCTGTCTGTGAGACACCATATAACTAAAATCATCAAATAGAAAGATTTATCAGACTGCAGAACACAGAGATTGAAAGATTTATTAGAATATTTACCATAATTTATAAAACATTCATTACATGCATGTCTGACAAGATACTGCTAATGATCTGGTGTGTTGGGGATCGAGATTCCCAGTAAAAATAGAAGTAAACAGCCACATTGATGTTGGCACAACATAGAAAACAATAAACTATAGAAATATATCAGTTCCTCATCTTTCAAGAACATTGTCTGTAAATTAGGCTTATCATGTAGGATGATTAAATTGAAATATCTCCAACTGTTTTATTGCATGTATGTGTACCATTTTATAATAAGCGTAAACAAACAGGGTAACTTGATTATGTGAATGTTAAGCTGGTAGCATTAATGTAGGGAATAGAACATAGGATATATTATGTAGGATGATTAAATTGAAATACATGAGGCCTTTTCACAGCACTTTACTGCATGATGCAGTAAAGTTGACAGGTCTGTAACAAAAGCCGCTATTTTCCTTTGTACAAGTGCAGTATTGAATACATTGAATAATTTTGAATACAACACAACCTGGAACAGATTTTCAGAATCTCAAAGAAAAAATTCCTGTATATTGTGTGAGGATAATCTCCAAGGAGGGGGGGGGGGGATTCAATCGACTTATGCCGACTATTTAGTAAAAATTAGTAAAACTCCAGAATGAGGACCAGAAGGAAATTTTTTTAAAAATTTTGTAGACACAAAAAGCCGCAAGTACACAAATTTGCGGAATTAAAAAAGATTAAAAACCTATTAAGAGCACATTTAAATTCACAGTAAACATCATCATTAAAATTTATTCCTGTCATAAAAACATATCCAACTTGGTCAAATTAAAAGAAAGTCTCATCCTGTAAGAGGCCAGCTCTCATAAAGTAGTCATCAATGCTTCTAAAAAAAATGCTCTAATTATACTTACTCAGACATAAGTCTGCCTCATTTTCATTAAGAATGTCGATTACATACTTCTATCTAATCATTTTCACAGAGTTAAAATTAAAACTGATTAGCATGAAAAAAATAAGTAGGTTGCTAGTATTTCAACATTAAACTGTTTGTCTTGCAAACTGCATTTATGCTGATCGATCATTTATAAGACCTTTAAAATGAACGCTTAAGATTCTGGGTCACTCTTAATTTCAAACAAGAGCATCCGCGGTACATCCACATTTTTGGGAGTTGAAGCATGCACCAAAATAAATAACTGCTGTCTTTACAGTACAGTATAAGAAATAAATAGGCAAAGTTCCAAAATGATCCATTCAGAATTGCAGTCTGTAGACGATTTACACAAAAATTGGACGTGGCTCTGTCCCTAGGGATTGGATATGGTTCAATATAAAGAGGTACAACCATATGATAGATCATGCCAAATTGGATCCAATTCTGTTAATAATCACAACCTATAGATTGTTTACAGACAAAATATTAACAAAAATGGGCGTGGCTCTGTCACTAGTGGCCAGGGCATGCACCAAAATCAATAGTTGCTGTCCCTAGGCTAAATTGTGACCTGCATATGACAAACACAAAGACAGGTTGCCAGGCACCTACGCCCACAGTAGCTAAATTGTCCGGACAGTCAACAAGAGTTGTCGCATATTTTTACTTTTTTCCGAAATGAAACATTTATAATACACTAAAATCTGATTAAGAGTAACGACTCATTAAGTAATTATCAGAAAATAATTAGAATTTGCTTGTTTTTTTTATAAATTATTGGGCTTGTCTCTGGCCTTGAGGATTGGGACGTGTACCATCCTTAACCTATAAAGAATACATATAGGCAAAGTTCCAATACGATCCATAAACGTCCACATGATAATGTGAAGGCATAAAAATATCATGGATTTAAGAATGAAGTCAATGGAAAGTCTCAGTCCATCAGGAGACACACTAATATCTTGGTACTCACAAATTGTAGTATGTCTATTTATAACAATTCTATCTCTTGCATGTTGATTTTTTGGTCTAGAATAGACAAAGAGGGTTTGAACTAACATTTTCTGACATGTTTTGGTAAATATTCATGATTTGGAGGAGGAAGGATAACAGGGTTATCAGGTTGGGTACAGTGATATGTATGTGATCATAGTATGCTTCTTTGAGTTTGTGTATCTCAAAATTTTGGTGGTCAACCTCATACAAATTTGGGTGGATTCAGTTCCACCAAAATATGGGGAAAAGTTGGAGCCAGGCAAAGTGGCCAAAATTAACATTGAAGTCAATGAGGGAATTAATGGTGGTCTGCATCCATCACAATAGATAGATGTTATCTCCCCTATATCAGGGCTATACTTAATTTTCAGTGTAGAGTACGAAAACAGTGCATGTGTTCTCGAGGTATCAGAAATGAATACAGATTCTTGGAATGGATCTTACAAGAGCAAATAAAAGCCAAAATTAAACAAATGATAATTTCCTATATGCCTATATCGGACCTCTGCAACTAATATGATTAATCTTGCATACTTTAATAATTGTCTTTTATCTAAATAAGTTACTATGAAAGTGTTGACATCCATATATAATTATTGACAGAGCAAGTCTTAAGGCATTTGAAACAATAGCTAATGAAATTGAACAGATCAACCACTTTAGTTGCCAGTCTGTCATAATTTAAATTGACTTGACAGATTAATTGCAGTCCACCTGTAATGACTAACTAAGAATTAATGAATATAGATTGGAAATTATAAAACAGAATAAAAATTGTGACTTCTGGAGGATCCACAACCTTGGTATTACATATTGTAACATTAATATTTTGCGTAAAACAAGCTGCCATTTTATCCAGCGGTTTGGGTCAGATTTTTATGACATGCGAATTTCACCTTCACTGATGTGCAACGGTGATTTATTAAGGCATTTTTTAAAAATTGAACACAAATTTTGACTTCTAGCGGTTCCACAAGCTAAAAAAGTGACTTTTCAAACAATCAGGGTCCATTCCACAGAGTAACTTTCGGATATGCTTGATTACCATAATCCTGGAATATAAGGTCCGATATGCACAAATATCGCAAAGAACCAACATCTGTGGATTATATTCATACATTTCAAGTTTCATCATTAAATGATAAAAATTGTACCGTCTACAGTGCCCACTATTTGAACTCAGCCGACATTACAATGTAACGGTGATATATTCGAACTTGTTATTTAAATCAAATAATAATGGTGACTAGGGGGACCACAAGCTAAAATAGACATTTTTAGTGCAATCAGTGGCCATAATTCAGGAGGTTACGATCAAAAGGAACCATCAATAAGGTGTAACGGTGATATATTTTTTAAATTAGATCAAAATTGTGAACTCGAGAGGAAACGTGACTTTTCATACAATCAGAGCCATAATTCAGGAAATTACGATCTGATATGCGCGAATATCGAAAGGAACCAAGTCCTGCGGGATATTAGAATTTTATGTTTCATCAATATCGGATCAAAATTGTGTCCGCTTGTCATCCACAACTTTGATATACCAAATTTTTACTAGAATACTACCCACCAGTAATGAGCTGAACCCACACCACTCATTATTTAAAATATGATTACACCTCCATGAAATAGGAATGGAAAGAAACACAACAAAAGTTTTTTTTGGCCATCAGCACAAGAGCACCAGTCATACATATGCTTGAAGATTGATGTCTTTTGCTGTGATTTAAAAGTGTTCAATGTTTTGGATCTTTTGATGTCTATGGGAAGTCTGTTCTACAAAACTACACCACATCGCAGAATAGCACAATCTCCATATTTGGTTCTTGATTTTGATGGCACTGCCAACTGTAGTTGACCTGCTGTTCTAAAAGCACACGATAGTTGACAATAGGTGAACAGATCTTGAAAATAAACTGGTCCAAGATTATGGATTGCTTTGAAAACAAAAGTTAATAACTTGAAATTTATTCGAGCACGAATTGGAAGCTAATGTAAGCTCTTAAGAATGCAAGTAATATGTTCATGGATATTGTGTGAGTGATAAATCTGGCAGCAGCAGTGTTCTGTACCCGCTGTAGGCGATCAAACTGTTGGAGATTTATGCCATAAAGGAGACTATTACAGTAGTCCAATCTAGAGATGAAAAATGCCTGAATCAGCCGTTTTGTTGAGCCCATATTGATGTATTTCCTAATTTGGTGGATATTGTGAATTTGAAAGTATGCAGTTCTACAAACATTACTTACATGTGTTTCTAAATTAAATTGCGAGTCAAATACAACACCAAGGTTTCGTGCGCTTGTGTTGGGATTGATTGTTGAGTCACATACAGTCAGTTGAAACTGTTCTAATTTTGCATATGATGATTTTGGACATATTAGAAATTCAATCTTGTCTTCATGGAGTTTCAAGAGATGACTGGTCATCCAGCACTTAATATCTTCAATATATCTTGAAAGTAAATTAAAAAACATTTTGTTTGCTTGTGTTCAGTGGACGGAAACCCAAATACAGTTGGGTATCATCTGCTTAGCTATATCTCCTATGGGTAGAGTGTATACAGTGAACAGTATGGGACCTAGACGGATCCTTGTGGAACTCCAAAACTCAATTCAGACTTTGATGACCTAACGCCGTTGATCACCACCGACTGGAAGCGGCCAGAGAGATACCATTTCATCCATAAGAGGGCATCATCGGTTATTCCTATCCCCATTTCTAGAGTATGCAAAAGGAAGTCGTGGTCAATCGTATCGAAGGCAGCTGATGAGTCTAATAAAACCAATAAGGCTGCCCCATCAGAATCAAGATTCTGGAGAATGTCATTTGGGACACATAATAATGCAGACTCAGTACTATGTCCTTGTTTGTAGGCAGATTGCATCACCTCATCAAGTCTAGTCTGTTGCATATCATCTCATAGTCTTGACGCAACAACTCTTTCAATGACCTTGGAAACATGGGGTAGATTTGAAACTAGGTGATAGTTTTTCTAAACATCTGGATTTATTGATGCCTTTTTCAATAGGGGTGTGATCAGTGCCGCCTTTAAACTCGCTGGCATATCACATTTGGACAGAGAATTGTTCACAATCATTATGATGAATGGCACAACACTACTTGCTCACTCCAGTAAAAGCCATGTACGACAAGAGTCAAGACTGCAGGACTTTTTCGGACTCTTTAGGAGCACAGTTTTAACTTCTTTTTCATTTGTAGAACATGGTGTATGGATGGCTGATAAAGGCGAGGTACTGAAAGGTTGATCGAGAATGACTTGACACCATCTCGTATTATTAGAATCTTGTCAGAGAAGAATTTTATAAATGAATTAGCTGAAGAGTGTGCTTAGTGATCACAGCCATATCATTTTAGATCTAAACTTCACTATTCCAAAAACTCAATGCTTTCAAAGAACTGTTTGGTCTTACCCGAAACTAAATTCCACGGATCTTAATAATCACTTTTCAAGTTACAACTGGGACAACCTTTTCCAGCTACATGACAATCCTCATACACTTGCGGATAATATATCCAAAACAATCTTTTCTGAACTAAAGAATTTCATACCAAACAAAACCGTTACAATAAGAAAAAATGATCCTAGATGGATGAGTGGAAAAATCAGACTTCTCATTCGCAAACGAAATAGACTTCATAAAAAAGCGAAAAAATCTAATTTACAGTTAGATTGGCAGAATTTTAGAAAATCCCGCAACATTGTCATCTCCGAAATAAGAAAATCAAAATCCTTGCACTATTCAAAGATAGACTCAAAAATAAATAATAATGACTTCGATGAATCGAGATGGTGGTCTCTGGTTAAACAAATCTCTTTAAAGAAAGGATGCTCTAGCCAAGAAATTCCACCTCTAAAATATAACGATAAGATATATTTTGAAAACTGTGATAAAGCTAACGTCCTAAATGATTATTTTGTTTCCCAAACTATTTTAGACTCAGATCAAGACACCCTTCCAGATTTACCGTTCTCTACCATAGAAATTTCCTCCCTGACAATTACGCCCAAATTAGTCGAAGATACTCTTTCTTCTCTAACCCCTAAAAAATCATGTGGCCATGATAATGTGAACAACTTTGTTCTAAAATTACTACATAAATCCCTGGCAATTCCACTCAGCCGTCTGTTTACAATACTAGCTGATTGTTGTATCTTTCCAAATTGCTGGAAATCAGCCAATGTTGTTCCCATCTTTAAAAAAGGATGTCCCCACGACTGCAAAAACTACAGACCAATTACTCCCCATCAATCCGGATTTCTCCCTAACAACTCGGCTATTTACCATCTTCTTGAAATGTACAACTATATTTGTAAGGCTCTCGATAAGGGATACGAAGTAAAATCTGTCTTTTTCGATGTTAGTAAAGCCTTCGATAGAGTTTGGCATCGCGGGTTATTACATAAACTATACAGCTATGGTATCCGTCATGACACCCACAAATTGATTACTAATTATCTCCAGGATCGCGAGCAATGTGTCGTCTTAAACGGTCAACAGTCTCTTACAAGAAATATCTCTGCGGGTGTGCCGCAAGGATCGATAATTGGTCCGCTTTTATTTCTCCTTTATATTAATGACCTAACAAATAACATTTCATCCAATATACGCCTATTCGCTGACGATACCTCATTATTTATAATAATAGATAACCAAGTCTCTGCTCAAAATAAATTAAATGCTGATCTTGAAACGATTTACGAGTGGGCTTTAAAATGGAAAGTTACATTCAATCCATCCAAAACTACTAGCCTTACCTTCTCCAGGAAACTATCACCTACTTCCCTTAAACTAAATTTCAATAATGTTATTCTAACTAACGAAAACACCCATAAACATCTCGGCGTTTATTTCAATAATTGTTGTACTTGGGATACCCACATAAACCACATGGTAACTAAAATTAGCAAAACCATTAACTGCTTTCGTTCACTAAAATATCGACTAAAACGTAAAACCCTTGAAATCATCTTCAAATCTTTTATCCTACCACTTTTCGACTACGCTGATTGTGTCTGGAACAACTGTACTAAAGAAAAAAGTGACCAACTAGAATCGCTACATTTAGACGCTATTCGAACTATTACAGGCCTTCCTCGTGGTACTTCTCATAATTTACTTTACAATGAATCTGGATTCTCCTCTCTTTTAAAAAGACGCTACGAACATAAAATGGTTTTATTTTTCAAAATTATCAATCTTCAAACACCCTCGTATCTATTCGATTTAGTCCCCCAATCTATAGCGTCCAGTAAACCATATCAACTCAGAAATTCCAATAATCTAATGAGTATTAACTGTAAATCTAATCTTTATCAAAACTCGTTTTTCCCATCATCAGTACAAGAATGGAATCGTCTTGATGAAAACGTCAAAGCTTCAAATTCAATCTCTTCATTCAAATTTCAAATTAGAAAAACATATGACAAACCTAAATACAATGATCTCTTCAATTTTGGCGACAGGTCGTTACAAATTATTCTTTCTAAATTACGCAACTCTAAATCTGACCTAAATCATCATAAATACCTCATGTATGTATCTGACGATCCATCCTGTTTATGTGGAAACAGATGTGAATCTAGTGAACATTATTTCTTTCAGTGTTGCCTTTTTATAGACCAACGCAGACTCACTATCGATACATTGGATGACCATTTCAAGAATATTAATTCACTTTTGTTTGGGATTGACAATCTTCCTAAAATTAAAAATGTGTCTGTACTTTCAGTAGTTCATCAATATATAGCTCTAACCAAGCGCTTCAAATCTCGGAAATGAATGTGCTTCCGCTCTGCAAATCACCATTACAACTTGTATATGCGAAAAATGATTATTACTAGTTTGATCACCTCCTAATCTCCTTTGCACAATCCATAGGTAACCCAGGGTCACGCGAGAAATGTGTAATCAATAACATTGAAATTGCTAAAATAAAAGTATTCTTACAAGCTTTTGGTGCGTGTTAGGCTTTTTGAATTTTCTGGCGTTGCGTCCCAAACTACTTTCTAATTCAAATCTCTATTCACCCCCCCCCCCCTACATCAATGTCCCTATCCTTCGCTACAATTTTTTCTTTCTATTATTTTATTCGTTTTTCCTTATTTTTTTTATTTTTTTTTACTCAACACATTTTCTTCTTTCCACCGTTAACTATAAAACCCTAATCTAGATAATAATTTTTATTTTATTACACTGCCAGCTGATCATTTAAAATTTATATTCGATACATACTATTCTGGAAGCAGTTTTATATAAGCATTTAGTTGCTTGTTACTGTATCCAATTTATTCATATTATTCCCTCCATCGTTGTATATAAGAATTCTGAATAAATACTTTTAAATCGAAGAGTGTGCTGGAAGAGATGCCTGGTTTTTATGAAAAATGTGTGTGTTTCCAATATTAAAAACCTCCTTCTGATTAGAACTTAATTTAGATCAAAAATGGTCTGTTTTTGCTGCTTCAGTTAGTTGATTCTCAACATTTCTTTGTTCTACATGCATCTGTCGATGTACAGTAAGGTTAGTCCTTCTCATCTCCTTCTCAAGCTAGCGGCAAAGCTACTTTGCTGACCTTTTTCATCATTGTACCAAGCAGTATTTTATGGACACTAACTTATTATGTTTATGTGCAATCCAAAAGAGAATTTTGAACAAGTAAACCTAAATTTTCACATACTCTTTTTATATTTTCATCATGTGGGGTTTTTTTTTCATCCCATACAAGAATAAGGTTCTCTCTGAACTGATCGAATTAACACACATGCACTGATCGCTTCTCTACCACAACCTCTTCTCTTTGAAATATACTCACTAAATTACTTCAATAACTAATCCATCACTAATGATTGTTAAAGCATTCATTGTTATTATAAAGGCAAATAAACACAATATTTTATCTTTTATTAGCAGTTATTTATAAGTATACAACTAATGTAGAAAGCACACCTACTAAGGTCAAGTACAAAAAAGACACATTAGATAAGTGACATCATAAATTCATTGGATTGGGGACATTTTTCATTGACAAATTTGTAGTGAATATTCTATTTGTTTCTTGGCAAAATATCTTTATTATTTACAAATATGTATAAAACTGAGTTTTAAATGTTTATTTTTGGTGGCCTTATGAGGGTGTGTGGCACTTCATCACTTATTATTTACCAAATTAAAGGATATGTGCCTATGCAAAGCTAGTTTATACTCTTTCCAGAACATCTGATACCATTACTAATTTTCTGTAAATCATACCACTCTGAAATTATCTGGAAATATTTGTTCTTGTGTGTCTTCAGTTTCAAATCAACACCAAAATTCTTATGTTTATGTATCTATTTGTCTACTATATTTATGTCCTTTGCTTGATGTTATAATAATAATGCATAACAATAACTTTAATCTATCACTTACTAGAATTTTTAGATTCTTAAGGTCGATTTGACCTGATGGACTATACATGGAGCAGAATTTATTTGACAGTAATCCTATTTCATCTTGATGAATTGGATTCCAAATAATCATTTTTTTCTAGTTCCAAGTAATCAGATTTCACATGAAATGGGTCAATACTAGATTACAGCAAAAGTTGTATATATACAATTAAAAAACATACGCCCACACAGCAGCCAAATCGTCCGGGCAGTCAACAAGAGTTGTCGCATATTAAAGAATTATCAGAAAATCATTAGAATTTGTTTGGTTTTTATAATCAAACGGTTTTTTTTTAAATCAGATAATAATTGTGACCTCCAGAGGGACCACAAGCTAAAAAGGGTGATTTTTCGTACAATCAGGGGCCATAATTCAGGAAGTTACGATCCGATGGGCGCAAATATCGCCAGGAACCGAGATCTTTGGGTTATAAACATACATGTCAAGTTTCATCAAAATCGGTTCAAAATTGTGACCTCTATAAGCTCCACAACCTTGATATAACATATTTTCACACTATTCGTGTACAAACGGCGGCCATTTTGTCCGTCAATTTTCGTCCAATTTCCACGAAATTCAAACACAACCTTCTTAACCATGCAACGGTGATATAATCAAACGTTTTTTTAAATCAAATAACAATTTTGACCTCCAGAGGGACCACAAGCTAAAAAGGGCGATTTTTCGGACAATCAGGGGCCATAATTCGGTTCAAAATTGTGACCTCTACACTGTTCACAAGCTAAAAAACATGATTTTTCGTACAATCAGGGGCCATAACCCATGAAGTTACAGTCCGATACATGCCAATATCGAAAGGAACAGAGATCTTAGGGTGATAAACCTATATTTTAAGTTTAATTGAAATCGGATAAAAATTGTGACCTGTAGACTGTTCCAAAACAATTGTGGACGGACATCCGGACGAACAGGGGCGACGACAATATACATCCACATGAAAATGTGGGCGTATAAAAACTGACACCTTGTGTACATGGTGTTCACTTGCAACTAAAAGCCCAAAAGAATAAATTATTCCCAGATGAATTTTAAAGAAAACTGAGATTAGATATTGCCAGCGAAATAAATAGGCCAATACAGATACAATTACCAATAGTGGTGGATATAAAACTATTACACATTAAAACATACGCCTTGCATTGTTCCCAACCTTGGTATATGAATTAAATGCTTTCACACTATTTGCATAAAGTGGCACAACCATTTTGACAGGAAGTTACACTAAAACTAAAACAAGGGCCTTAACTCTAGCTGATCTTAACCAGAAGGAGTTCAGCGTGGTGGAATTAATCAGATAATCATCAACAACTTTATCGAGTCATCAATTTCTTTTGTTAAATACTGTTATGTGGTGTGCAGATATGGAGTTGACAATGCATTATCGCGACAGACAGTTTTGATTTCTGAATAATTCATAGTGGCCCACAAAAGTTAAACGGGGTGTCTACAGCTACAGCTCAGAATTCCTGGTCTACATTTTATTCATGGAGTGCTGGTACAGCTACCAAAATTTATTTTGGCACTCTCAACTTTATTTTGGGTACTTTTCAGGACAAAATTACAACTAAAGTACAAGACAAATTTTAACCCACTATAGTTTTACTTACTACAATATGATAAAATCATAGATCGAGGCTGCTCCCCATATATGTAAATGGTACTTCGTCTACTTTTTTTGCTTAATTTTCTTCACAGATATAACAAGCACACCACCATCTTGAAATCATATACAGTGGACCCTGTCAATTCTGACATTGTACTGGATCGATACAATATGCCGGATAAGTTAGCATGTCAGAATACTCAATTGCCTCAATTATACCTGAGTATTATTGTACCTTCAAAGTTTTATAATAATGCATAACTTAAAATATGATAACACTTTCTGTACATTCAAAATTTTATTATATTATATCTAACCATGGACCTTATAACACATAAGGTCCATGATCTAACAAATGCATAGCAATTTACTTTGAATATATATAATCATCTAAACTTGACTCAATAGCACTTGTCATCCAAGCCTTAGAATTGGCCGACCAGTTGACTTACAGTTGCGTTTGTCCACACCCTTAAACCACTCTTTGAATTCATCTTTTCCCTTTAAAATGTCAAATACTGTAGTACGGCCAATTGAATACTTATACCAAGAGATAATAAAATTATCAAGATAATCAAGAAAGACCGACAGATTTTTTTATGCAAACAGATAATTGATTGGTGATTGCTTGTCGGTTAACACCCACTTATTGAAGGCCGGAGTAGCTAATGTTAATTGTATGCAAATTGTGAGACTGGACTGCTGATCGATGTTGTAATTCGGACTATTGCCACTGTTTCCCTGTATTAAATCATTCTTGTGTTTCAATTTAAGAAAAGAAGATTTTGTTACAAATTCGTTAACGTTTATTACCAAGTTCCTCTTATAGAATATACATCAATCGTTAATACACTACACATCAATCGTTAATACGATACGTTACGTTTATACATGACGTTAATACAATACGTTAATATAATGCGTTAATACAAAGCACTACTACTCGTTAAACAATTATCGATAAGGTAAATCGTTCATTATTATAACACTAACAGATAAACACAAATAGTTACGTTGGATGACTACATTTTCTTTGGATGAATATGTTTGATGATCATATTATGCAGTGATGATAACAACTACGTTTGATGATGTAAGCATGATAATGATGATGTAAGCATGATAAATAATAATCGTTACGTTTGATGATGGTGTGATGGACATTAATTGATGATGATGGTTTAATGTTTGATGGTTTCTCTACAATAAAAATAATACATCGTTACAACCAAATAATAACAGGAGTTTAACATTCCAATATTTGAACATCGTTACAAATAAAACTTCATCAAGTACTAGAGGGAGAGTTGTCCCTTTAAGCGCGTCCCGTGTAGACTGCTTGCAGGAAAACCATGTGCGTTAAGACATGGGCGCTACGAGTTTCGTTCATCGATACATAACCATTAATTAATGCAGTAAAGACATAAAATATTTAAAGAACTATACATATCTTGACCAGAAAACATCTATATAACAAAATATAATTATTAAAAGCTCACTTACATCTTGTGAGGAACTACAGGGCAAAAAGAAAATACGTTTTACATTTTTACAAACAGCAAACAATGGCGACTTCGTCAACTCTATGACCTTGACCGAAAATGAATTAATATAAGAAAATGACAAGGATCATAATATTATAAAATAAGGACTCGGATCCACCACAAATGAAACAATGCGAATTCTGCCGTAACACGGACTATTCCGAATCTGAATTACTTTATAAACTTTTTTGGTTGAAATAGTTAGGAAATTAATTGGGACATACAATTAATGATGATAGATTTCACAGCATGTCATCTTCAGATGTCGGAAGTGACACTGTATACCTTTTGCACACATATTTTGAAACCAGCTCAAAATTTCTGTTGCATTCACACGTATAGAATCCTGTTGCGTTCACATGCTCAACAAGTCAAACCAGTTTAACTATTCTGACCTTTCTGTCTGAGGTTCGAGTTAAATATGCATGGGTAGCTTCATATTCTTTATTCGGTTCTCGCACAACTTTCGATAACACTGGCACTGAAATTTTCGATGGAATTTAACTGTGTACAGCGCGTGTTCAATGGGAGCTGGAGTTGGGGTTGTTTCAAGCCATTTAGACAGCCAAAATAAACCATTTTAAAATAAGTGTGGTTGCCAGGCAATGAAACACATGCCAACAGCGGGTAAATCGACGAGGCACTCAACAAGAGTTGTCGCATATTTTTAGTATACAAAACATTTGCTTTCACGGATTTAGTTGTTCAAGTTATCAAAAATCATTGAAAATCAGTATACTGGTTTGTCAGATAACCTTAAATACTGTGTATAAATTGAAAGTCAATCGTATATTTACTTTAGCTTCTAGAGCTTGCAAATGCCAGACGGACCGACAACAATATCCAGCCACATTTCTAGTAAAACATTGTGCTCCAATTTATTAGAAATAACTACACGATAAATACTTTCCTTAGAATGTATCTTTTAGTTTTACAATAGGATTCCTACCACAATAAAATTACTGATTTAAATAAATCAAAATCTAAAATCTAAATAACACAGCTACTAGGTTTTAGTTGCAATTCATTAGAAAATGTACGATGCTGTTGTTATTCACATAAAATCTTGAAATGATTCAAGACCTGGTGTTCATCTGACACTAGACGTGAAACTTCAAGTCAGAAATCAATAGAGAGTTGTTTTAAATTCCCTGAATATAATCCAACTCATGGATTGTTCAATTGGCTGGGGTCTTTGATCAAAAATGACGTGAGGCATTTATTTGTTAGTTGTGTTTTTTCTACATTGAATTTAACATCTCCTTGTTAAAATTGATCACAAGCCAATTTCAAAGCTTAATGTAATTCTAAAAGAATTCATAGTGTGTAGAAGGAAATGGAGTGCTGATGTCATGCACATGCTGTTATAGTCGTGGCATGTATGTGTTCACTTTTTTTGACCCCCCCCCATCGAATCATATGTATTATGTAAGAGAATCCCCTTTTCTCTCACCTTCCCTTTTGAGATCATATTATTAAGTTTATAATATTAACACTGGGGGGGGGGGGGAAGAAAAGAAATCTGTCTGCCTGCATGGTTTAATTAATTCTGTTTACTCCTATCCTGTGCAATTTGTTACAACAGATGCATCATAATCTCAACTCAAAATTTCTCTGATATTATGATGTAAACCATTAGTAGGACAGTGAAATCAATTGCTCTAATGCTTTAACGGATTTTGGATGTGGCAATGGTTAATGTGCTGATAATGCTTTGGGCATATGCACAGGTGAGGGACAAAACATACAAACCATCCACAAAATGTTCACTTCATTCAATCAGTAGTGACTTCCCCCTCCCCGTATGTAACATGTGACGTGACCTTAATTAAAATTCCTTATATGCTCTTCAGGTATCTCAGATTTATATTGCATATTACTAATTGCAGCGATAACCCAGGGATGGCGATATACACCAATAATTAGGTCAAAATTATCAACTGAAATCTCAAATATTGCCATATTGAGATAATTTTTAAAAATATCGCGATATTGAGATAATTTTTAAAAATATCGCGATATTGAAATTTTTAGTGATAATTCACGTAAAATCTGTTCAAAATACTCGAAAAATGGAGGAGACATCAAACTTCAACCAGTGCCGATATAATATACGAACGAGATCTTTTCCATTTTGCACAACAGACGCCAGTTTTTGATGCAAGGGATCAACTGACACTAGTTCACCTCCTCATGTTTCAAGTAAGGCTATATTTCACTGAATAATAGTTTAGTATTAATCATAATTTTCCATGTGTAGGCAACAGCATCCACCATATTTATAATTATGACAGACTAGGAATGATGCCTGTGACAATATACGTCGCCATAGTAACGGAAGTCGTGGTTTATCTTTGATTACTCAGTCCGTTGAAAATGACATTGATAACGCACATATAAAAAACGCCTGGATAATTTTTCCTTTATTCTTTGAACAACATGGCTTCTGAGGCAACCCAGATCGAACACATCTTCTGGGGTGTGGGAATATTTTAGTTTGAGAAACACAAATGACAAGGACGTGGCAGTGTGTAAAGTGTGTTAGAAGGAAATTTAAACGTCCAGTGGAAATATGTCAAACCTTTGGGCTTTGGCATCAGTTGCGAACTAAGCCAGCTGATTGTGATCACAAACCTGCATTAATATTCTTACTCCACGATATATACCTCTACCAATACAAGTCACATACATTGTTAAATACATCAGTAATCATCACGATAATGAATTTTTGAACCATGATAATTCTAATTATCGCGATAATTTACTCCAGACGATAATCCATGATATCACGATAATTTTTTTTAACAATATCATGATATATATCGCGATATTTTTTTTTCAGTATCATCGCAACCTTACATATTACTCTTTCTAATGATGCACACTCAAACTTAAAGGGCTAAAAATAACTCACTGCATCTGTGTGTTTATGCACTTGATGACACGTAACCACACCCAATATAAATGATCACAACATTCCAGTATCATCTTTTTCTTATTTGATCTAGACCATGCATTTCATGTGTAAGTGATAGAAATGCTATTATCAATTTCTATTAAAAAAAATTCGGATTTTCTTTAAATTTGCCATTGATCATGTATATTCCTTCGTTTTCATGTACAACCAATCGGTGATTCACTTGTTTGCTGGTCGTTATATAATTATTAGTCGCAGTCACCACGCAGTTTTGACCTTGGTTTTTGCTTTCAATTCAACTGAACCTATATTTACTCCAAAATAGTGACAAGGTTTTAGGGTATAAACAATTAGAGGACTGTTATTGATTGTCCATTTGATACGGTTTAATCTCACTGTGCCACCTAATCAACTGGTGTTATAGGGTAATGGTGTGAAAGTTTAAGTAAACAAAGGATTTTGGTCTGTATCCTTATTAGTACTATTCACCTAGTCAGGGTTTAATTATTTTAATGATTAAAATATATAAGTTAAGTTCACGTTTCACCGGTTAAAGAGTATCTTAAATATTATTCAGGCCTCCCATTTGTGAAATTATTTGATATAGACAACGTTGGTTTGAATGCCTTAGAAGAAGCTGATTTGGAGATGACAATATTTTAAAGTTTGCAGATTATGTTACTGAACAAGTGGTAGAAAGCGATGGAGGAGGTATGTGAAATCACTTCACCACAGATGGTTCACGGACATCTAATCACGTTGGGGGATGGCACAGTAAAATGAAATAGACCGGAACAAGCCATCCAAATATATTTAAATTTATTATTATTGTGTCGAAACAGCAGACTTTTACTGAAAATACCATAGTTCAAATTGGATAATGGGGGACGATTGCCCCCTAAAAGGCGAAAATATAAAAGAGTAGAAAAATCTATTAATGATCTAAAAATCAAACTGTTAAATGAATTAAAAAGGTGCAATTGAATATACTAACGTCATATTACATTTAGTAGGGTTATGATTCATGTTTGATACATGTATTTGTCGTTACTTTTATGTAATTTATTGTAAAGTTGTTAATTAGTTTAAACCTAGTAGTTTTAAAGAGCGGACGATACATTTAACACCATTGTATTCGATAATCCCTTGGCTTGATTAATCCCCGCATGAGAACAATAGCGGGTGGCACAGTGAGATGTTCCCTTTGATACCACTTAAATCATCAGAAGCTGATATTACTTAGTGATCAAGCTCCTCTAATGAAAAATTTAGGTGGTATCAAATGGATAATTAAATCAATATAATTTATTGGATACATTTCAGTCAGCATATAGATCAGCCCATAGCACAGAGACTGCTTTGAACCGTGTCGTCAACGACTTGCGCGTTGGGGTAGATACCAGAAACATATCTCTATTAGTTCTCCTCGACTTATCAGCAGCATTTGATACCATTCATCACTCACGGCTGATAGATCGTCTTCATTCAGATTTTGGATTTGATTGCTCAGTTCTCCAGTGGTTCAGATGCTACCTTTCAGATTGCCAACAGTATGTCAATATTGGCGACTCTAACTCGGTGCGCAAATCATTAAATTGCGGAGTCCCCAAAGGATCAGTGCTTGGACCGATTTTGTTTACTCTCTACACAAAGCCACTAGGGAGCATCATCACTACATCAGGTATCCTATATCATTTATATGCCGATGACACTCAGTTGTCAGATAAATTCTCTATCAAGAATCAGCAGGATAGACTTAATAAAGTGGAGCAATGCCTGGTTTCCTTGAAAACATGGATGAACAAAAACATGTTAAAATTAAATGATAACAAAACCGAATCAATGATCATTGGTCCTTTAAAACGTCAAGAGAAAGTAGAGCGTGATGGTCTAAACTTTGATCAATTTAATATACCATTTGCACCATGTGTTAAGAATCTTGGGGTTTATTTGGATGCTTCCCTATCATGGACAGACAGGTCTCAGAAATAGTGAGAAAGTGTTATTTCCACTTGCGAAATATTGGCAATATTCGTCACCTGTTGAGACAGTCCGTCGCCGCAACTATAACCAGATCATTAGTTATCTCCAGGCTCGATTACTGCAACAGCCTCTTGGCTGGTATCTCTGCTGAAAACATTCGTCGCCTCCAAAAGCTTCAGAATGCAGCTGCAAGAATTGTCACCATCTCCAAACATGATTGTCATTTTGCTTCGCTTTTAAAATCTCTTCACTGGCTCCCTGTTCGACAAAGAATAGCTCTCAATGTTTATTAACTGTTCCAAAGTATAACCTGAAAACTTTTGGCTGTAGATCATTTGCCTATAATGCAGCACATACATGGAACTCTCTGCCACTACATCTACGGACTGCTCTATCTTTAAGCACCTTCAAACAAAATGTTAAAACTTACTTGTTTCAGTGCTCATTAATGTTCCCTGTAAACTTTGTAAGCGCTTTGAGCAAACAATACTGTTTGGAGTCTAGCGCTTTATAGGTACCCTTATTATCATTATTATTATTATTATAATAACTTTCAAATAAATTCTAAACAGGAGGTATTTATCCATGTGTTAAACATGTTTCTTGGAATTCTTTCTTCCACGATGGCAACGTCATAACATAACACTCCCTCACGTTCGATTTGGCACCCAGTTAATTGTGTGCTTGAAAAGGGAGGTCACTCTGCGATGATAATTCAGAAGATTGAAACAGAATTCGTAAGTGTACTGTATGTACTTCTCAAATGATTATAAACTCCAGCAGTGACTAGGTTAAAAAATATTACATATTATGTTTGATAAATGTGCAAATATGCTGTGTAGTGAACGCATGCAACTGCTACGCTTGTTTGAAAACAGCACCACTTGTTTTGTCATTTCGGTGATTTGATTCTTTATTTGCAAAATATTACCACCCAACCTCAGAGAGAAATTTGTAAAGATGGGCTCCCCGAAACTGAAAGGTGTAGAGTGTAGGTTCTTCACACCTTCAGTCTTGGCATATAGCAGTTCTTGTATGTGTAAATAAAACATGTTTTATAGTCGTTTTTTTCCCCCTGACTATTCACTGAAAATGAAATGAAATGGGGTTTAACGTCCTACTCTTTTGCACTTAACCTGGGCTAATGGAAGACGGGCATATGCCATACAGCGTGCTATGAGGGGAATTTTGCCCAGGCAGCGGAGCTACGGCCTACTCTTATATCAAATTCCAACTGCCAAGGGATCTTTTACGTGCACTCCAATGTGTACACAGGAACTTGTTTTACGTCCCATCCGAACGACTAGGCAGCTGTCCTTGTCAGGCCCTCCTTCTGCATCACTGACATGGGGAAATCACGCCTTAAATGACAAGTATGTCATTGTTCAGACTGACAAAGCGTCCAATAACATAGTTTTTATATGTAAATGATACTATTATGACTGTCTGTTCAAAGAACTTGGTTTTGGGACATCAGTTGATAGTGCTACGTATAAACGTACTACACTTAGTAAGGATGAAATTATATCCAATCACAGATCTGTACTAACTTCATTTGGTACTCCATGTGGAGATACCTATACAGATCTGCCCTTGTTATATTGGATATCTAAACTACATAAAAATCCCTACAAGCAACGTTTTATAGCAGGTTCATCCCATTGTTCCACAAAACCAATTTCTAAAGTATTGACATCTATATTAACGGCAGTTAAAGAAGGTATCCAAAAATACTGTGACAAAATATATTCTCGTAGTGGTATTAATCAGATGTGGATATTGAAAAATTCCAAAGAATTACTTGATGGTTCAAATCGAGATCACTTGCTTCAGTCTCCTCTATAGAAACGTTTGACTTTTCTACATTGTACACGAAAATTCCCCATAGTAAATTAAAAGCTCGATTAAAAGACATTATTCACAGTGTCTTTTCATCAAAATCAGGAACTACTAGATATCAATATTAGTTGTTAATTACAATTCCACATGTCAAGAACCATAGTGATTCAAAAAATAAATTCTCCGCCAACAAGATAATTCAGACGTTGGATTTTTTAATTGATAATATCTTTGTTGAATTTGGAGGGGAAATATATCAGCAAGTGGTAGGTATCCCCATGGGTACCAACTGGGCACCTTTGCTTGCTGATTTATTTCTCTATTCGTATGAAGCCGATTACATACAGGCACTCGTAAAAACCAATAAACGATTAGTCAGACATTTTAATTTCACTTATCGATATATCAATGATGTTCTATCACTGAACAATCCAAAATTTAGTGATTACATAGAATCACTACTGACAGTGACAATCACGCTTCCTACTTGGATCTGCGTCTCGATTTTGACAATTGCCATAAACTTAGTGTTAAATTGTACGATAAACGTGATGACTCTGACTTTCCGATCGTTAACTTTCCATTTATTAGTAGTAACATTCCAATATCACCAGCTTATGGAGTGTTTGTGTCTCAGGTAATACGTTACACGAGAGCTTGTTCTTTTTATTCTGATTTTTTAAATAGATCGAGGCATTTGTCATCGAGGCTTCAACTACAGGGATACTTGCGCACTAAACTCATTAAAACCTTTAAAAAGTTTTATGGACGTCATATTGACTTGATTGGTAAATATAACATGTCTCTCTCGGTTATTATTCAAGATATATTTTATTGACTCGTAAAGTATTATCTTCCTAATTATGTCTGTCTATTACATCGTTAACACTGTTCATCACGTGCATTTTGTATACCGATAGTCCATTGGCCAATCATGCTATTTCATTAAAATTTCGTCTAATAACTTGGATGCAGCGATAGCGGGTGTGGCGCCAGGCAGGGTAAGCTTACTCTTCCGGACACCTGCTACCACTGTTTGCCGTGTATGTTGTACACAGTGAACAGTCCATATGCTGATTACACTATTTTGCCTGATTACACTATTTTGCCTATACCTTTTTTTTTTTAGGAATGCTACCTGTGTAGGCTGTCATTGATAGTCCATTGGCCAATCACGCTATTTTACCGACATAGTTTGGATGCAGCTATGGCGGGTGTTGGCGCCAGGCAGGGTAAGCTTACTCTTCCGGACACCTGTTACCACTGTTTGTCGTGTATTTTGTACACGGTGAACAGTCCATCCGCTGATTACACTATTTTGCCTCGACCGTTTTTATTGGACTTCGAGTTTTGACTAATGGATTGGATTGTTCGTACTTGGTTTTATTTTATTCATTGAGCAACGGTGAGTATGACAATAAGTCTCTGTCCTATTCATATCGGTATCACTCAGTCCATCTTGTATTTTTTACAGTTATTCACGGTCCATATGGAGTTCAGCAAGTTGTAGCATATTTATTCACTTGTTCGTTGAAAATCTTTGCATTTGACCGGTTTGATTATGAAAGAAAGATCATAGCAGCCACTATTGTCAGATCAGCCTTGAAATGAAATTTTCTTATTATCGTTAATATACTTTTGTGTGTTTCAGGTGTGTTTCAATAAGCCAATGGCTAAATTTCATTGTTGATAACATACAAGCAAAATTTCATGAAGATTTCATATCGAAGCTATTGTATTACAACTCATAATTATCCAGGTCAGTGTGTTTTCTATTGTGCACGTGGTAATTACTGACATGGTTTTTCTTCAGCTATTTCGATTATTTAAGTAGCCAAAAGAGAATATTTAACTTATAAATAATTATCACAAGCTTTACAATAAATATTTCATTTTTAAGTCTAATATATAATTTTTGTGTAGCTCATGCTGACAAAGTGGTATAGACACGTGAATTCACAATACCTGACCGCGAATAAAAAACATGAAATATGGATTTATTTTGCATATTTAAGTGCGTTATCAAAAATGACCGGTAGTGAAAATTTTGAAGTGGAAGCCCTGATTTGTGCTACTGGTACTTTGTTAACATATTGACATGTGCTTGCTTATACTTTGTTATTTTTATATATTGACAAGTGCTTACGTAGAAAATAATCTATAACAAACTTATTTGTATTTACTTGTACTAAATTATAAATTCCGTTTCGTTGGATGAAAGCAAAAGTAGAAATATACATTACGCAAGTTGCTGAAATTTGACTGAATTATAAATTTGGATATTATATCGATACATGAATACAACAAAGGCTTTGAAGTTTCAGCTATTATCATTTGGAATATATTATGCAGTTATTGACGTGAATAAAGTATGTATAAAACAACATGTCTGTTGTTGAAAAGACGACTATTAGGCCTACCCGTAGCCGGTTCATTTCAAAATGGATTAAGAACCCTGTTATAGACTCATTTTTGTGAAGATCCAATTTTGATCAAAATCTATATTTTCACTTATATTGTCTATATCTCATAATTGGATCATGTGTCCTATGACTCAGTTTATGTAAGGCAGCGTCTCACTCTCTGGGGAGAATTGGTAGGATCAGGAAGTTTTTGGATCAAGCCAATACCGAGAAACTCATTCATGCATTTGTGTTATCTAGATTAGATTACTGTAATAGCCTGTTCTACGCCAGTTATGGTTACCAATTTAAAAAGCTTCAACACATTCAGAATTCAGCAGCAACTCTAGTAATAAAAAGGCCACTTTCACGTAACACTAACATGACACCTATCCTACAGGAACTTCACTGGTTACCGGATGAGGCCCGTGTTGAATTTAAAGTTTTGTGTATAATTTTCAAGCTAATTAATAACTGTGAGACCGCTCCAGTCTATCTTTTAGAACTTATCAGCATTGATCAACCCGTACGGAGACTTCGAAGTGGTGATGGCACAAAACTTACTTACCCAACTGTCCGCCCTCAACCGTCACGAGCTTATGGAGATCGATCGTTTAGCATATTTGCACCTAAAATATGGAACAGCTTACCACCCGCATTAAGAATAATTGACAATTTGAATTCTTTTAAACGTGCTCTTAAAACCTATCTTTTTAGAAAATATTTATTGTAAAGTTTTACTTATTGTTTCTGTTACAATTTACAATTTCAAATAGTTTTAAACGTAAATCTTAAACTTAAATTTGTATATACATGTATATGTATACACCATTTTTAGTCATCTGTCTCATTTACACATTTTAATAGTAAATATTTTTAAGTTCAATTTGTTTTTAATAGATGCTTTACTATTTAATAATTTTTATTGTAAATTTATACATTTTAAATGTTAAATTCTTTTCTTTTTTTTTTTGTTTGTACAGCGGTTTGAGATTTTTTGTTTTAATGTAAATCGCTTTATCAAAAATAAATTATTATTATTATTATTAATTATTATTTTGTTGTGGCCGGTCACATACATGACCACATTTCCATATGATGTATATAAAAATGTTTCAGACTCTCTTTGCTTGGCAGCACATCAAATGCGCTAATTTGAAATATTACTCCTACAAAAGATTCCTGCATGGACCTTTACTTGATATCTGTCTTGAATTTCCAATATTTATACTTGTATATAACTGTCCATCATTCAATGTCATGGCTGAATACAAACATATTAGTCCATTCCAAGACAAAAATCATTAAAATCTCCCCCTTATGCCAAATGTACCTACTTTATAGACATTTCAATTGATACTTCTTGTCAAAGTTCATGGTAATCCTTCAAATCCGTCTCCATGCCTCTTTTAACATTTTATAACTCTGCTCAGTAGGTCTCCACCAAAAGGTTAAAGGGTTGAGACCTGAACTGTTTATGCCCAGAAGCGACATAGCACAAATATCGTTGATAGAGTCATTACTAAACAATTCTATTGAAATATTAAGTATCGAAAATCCTTCAATTAAGTTGCAACAGCCTTAAGACATAGCAGAAGAAAAGTATCACACTTATTGTAATCACAGGATTGATTTCTTCTGGTGGGTGTGGATGAAATAACATCATATAGGGTCATTAACAAATCAACCATACATGTTAACTCATGATGCCATTAACGAGACACAGTTGTTGAGTTTGTGTTATTGCCAAATTAAGGCCTGTTCTCACGGTGCGACTTGTAGTAACTAGGTGTAGTATCTACGTGTAGTATCTACATGTAGATTACAAAATCATATATAAATGAGTTGATACGACTTTGGATCTTGCGATAATCTTGTCTTGTCTTAGCATAATGGCGTCATCATACCTTTTATTCATACAGAAGTTATGTCTCAAATGGACATGGATCTAACATAGTTAACTGGATCCAAATATAAAAATTCAAAGATGATTAAATCTTGCAGCTACAAAGTGTATACACATGCATAGACATATGAAATCAGGATTCAGGAAATAAATTCAGACAACTTAAAAGTTTGAGATTCAAAAAAAAGATTAATGAAATTATTGAGTAAGTTGTCTATCTTTGTAAAACATGGATAGATATCATGATCCAGCCAAGGCGATCAACTAGATGGTTGTCGATAAGAATAGAGACTTCTTACTGTCTTTGATTGGCGTTTAGTAATAGTAATTGAATATGTAATACAAGTTACAGTTTTATGGATACACAATTAATGATAAAGACGAGAGTATCCTTGTTGAAACGTCACTTAGCATTAAATTCAGTAATTGTGTATCCATAAAACTGTATACTGTTGCATGTGGTGAAATGGTTAATACTGACTAAAGGTTGTTACATTTAGTATGATATATAACAAGTGGCAGCAGACGATGGAAAGTATGCAAATGTTATATGCGTTCTTACTACACTCTTCCCCAAACTTGAACCAGCAACAGCAACCGATAGATAGAGAACAAGCTAAAAACAACCGCGATTTTGTGTAGAATCAGGGGCAATAATCCAGAAAGTTATGGTCTGAAGTGTGCAAATATCAAACATAACGCTAACGCTACAATATATGTCCACATTCCTGCTTTGATTGATATGGTACTTTGTCAAGAAGGCTAGGCGTTTGGTTTGTTTAGCGTTGAGGGTCGTGCGCCAACATCAATAGTTGCCGTCCTTAGAGTATAAGGAATAAGTATACCAAGATAATTCATTCAGAATTGTGCCTTCCTAACGCTAAAGGCAAAAAGTGGGCATGGCTCTGCCCCTAGGGGTCGGGACATTCATCAAAATCAATAGTGGACGCCCTCAGGCTATAAGGAATACATAAGCCAAGTACCAGGCTGATTCATTCAGAACTGCGGCCTGTAAACATCAAACACAAAAATTGGGCGTGTCTTGCCTGTGTGAGTCGGGACATGCAGTTGACGTCCTTAGGCTATAAGGAATACATATCCCAAGGTTAAAGACGATCCATTAAGAATCATGGCCTGTAGACAAGAGACACAGACACGAAGTAAAAATGGGCATGGCTCTGCCCCTGGGGGGGAGGAAATCACCCAAAACAATAGGGGTCATCTTTAGGGTATAAGGAATAGGTATGTAAAGTTTTAAAAGGATCTGTTAAGAATTGCATCCTGTAGGCGAACAGAAGACACAAAAGCATTGGGTGTGGCTCTGTCCCAGGGGGTCCGGCATGCACCAAAAATAATAGTGGTCAGCCTTAGGGTATAAGGAATAAGTATAGAAAAAGTTTTCAAGACGATCGATTAAGAATTGTGACCTGTAGGTGACACACAGACAAAAAGAAAATGGGCGTGGCACTGTCCCTTTGGGTCGCGCATGCACCAAAAACAATAGGGATCTTCCTTAAGGTACCAAGAATAAGTATTCAAAGTTTCAAGATGATACATTAAGTAATGCAGCCTGTAGACGACAGACAAACAAATACAAGAAATGGGTGTTGCTGTCCCACGGGGGTCGGGCATGCACCCAAAACAAAAGGGATCATCCTTTGGGTATAAGGAATAAGCATTTTATGTTTCAAGATGACCGATTAAGAATTGTGGCCTGCAAGCGACACACAAAAAGAAAATGGGCGTGACTCTGCCCCTGGGGGTTGGTCATGCACCCCAAATGATAGGAATGTTCCTTAGGGTACAAAGAATAAGCATTCAAAGTTTCAAGATGATACGCAAAGAAATGTGGCTTGTAGACGACAAACAAATAAATACAAGGAATGGGCGTGGCTCTGCCATTGGGGTCGGGCATGCACCAAAAAACAATACGGATCATCCTTAGGGTGTAAAGAGTAAGTATACAAAGTTTTAAGAAAATCCAGTTGGAACTGCGGCCTGTAGGCGACACACAGACACACGAAAAGAAAATGGGCGTGGCTCTGCCCCTGGGGGTTGAGCATGCACCCCAAACGATAGGGATCATCCTTAGAGTATAAAGAGTAAGAATTAAAAGTTTGAAGAAAATCCAGTAAGAATAGCGCCCTGTAGGCGACACAAAGACACATGAAAAGAAAATGGGCGTGGCTCTGACCCCGGGGGTTGGGCATGCACCCCAAACAATAGGGATGTTCCTTAGGGTACAAAGAATGTGTATGCAAAGTTTCAAAATTATAAGTTAAGAAATGTGGCCTGTAGACAAACAAACACATACCAGAAATGGGCATGGCTCTGCCCCTGGGGGTCGGGCATGCACCAATAACAATAGAGATCTTCTTTGGGGTATAAGGAATACGTATACCAAGTTTGAAGAAAATCCAGTAAGAATTGCGCCCTGTAGGCAACACAAAGACACACGAAAAAAAAATGGGCGTGGCTCTGCCCGTGGGGGTTGGGCATGCACCCCAAGCAATAGGGATGTTCCTTAAGGTACAAAGAATGTGTATGCAAAGTTAAGAAATGTGGCCTGTAGAAGACAAACAAACAAATACAAGAAATGGGCGTGGCTCTGCCCCTGGGGTTTGGGCATGCACCAAAAACAATAGGGATCTTCCTTGGAGTATAAGGAATAAGTATACCAAGTTTGAAGAAAATCCATGAAGAATTGCGCCCTGTAGGCGAACCACAGACACACGAAAAGAAAATGGGCGTGGCTCTGACTAAATTTGATTTCAACCGTCATCAGGGTGTAATGGTGATATATTCACAGTTTTTTTTTTTAAAAATCGCATAAAATTGTGACTTCATATAATCAAGGGCCTTAATTCAGGAAGTTACGATTTGATATGTGCAAATCTTTAGGATATGAACAGTTCATTAACTGAGATCCCTGCACTGGCCAAGAAAGTTCATCAAGATTTTCCAGTGTGGTTTCCCCTTGTTCGTAATGTAGGACAGAGGGCCCTCATAGCACACTGTATGGAGTATGCCTGTTTTACTTAGCCGAGTTCGGGGCAGAACTGTAGGACGTTCAAAAATATTTCATTTCATTTCAATTCTACTAACTTTCTGATTAGATGAAAAGACACAAAATTCCTTACATTTGTAATATATGTATTTAACACCTTGGTGAGAAACACAACATATTGTTATTTTAAATACAAAGGTACAACACCTCTATGGTTCTTTTCATAAAAAATGAATACATATCCTTTCTTCTGCTATAACTTATTTTCTCAATTGTTTACAAGCTTTCAAAAAATTTTTGGTTTTATATTTTGACAATAAAATTAGAAAAGGTGGCCTCCAAACCCGAAATTTGATGAATGAAAATTTAAATCCAAATGACAGTCATTGATTGGTTTACGACCATAGTTCAATCTTTGATTTCTTAGTAGTGGCATGGAAGTGTGTGACTACCAATGACCTTATATTGATATTTTCCTGTCATGCCGGTGTATTATCTGACGTGAAGGCTGATTAACCATCCTACGGGGCAAACATCAAATTACACATGCGACCATGGTGTGAATATTTTAACGATGAAAATCATATGTCTTGACACAAAGACATGAATTTTAAATAGGTTTATAAAGATTGCTGGCTAGCAGGGATTCAATTCCTGATGAAGAGCTCAATATTATACTACATAATTCAATCCTAATACTAAAAGATAATAAACCTATTAGTGAAAAGTATGTCTTTGACAAGGTTTTTCAAGAAAATATATAATCTTTTCTGCACAATCTTATCATATCTGAAGTTAGTAAAATTAAATAAATTTCCAGTAATGCAGTTACCTTTATCTGATTCATATAGTTTTAACTTGAAAGACTAACCCACTTCAGTTTGACAGAATATTTTTTAAAAAGCTGATTATACGGTTAAAATCTAATTTATATCTCATTCACAAGGTTTTGGACAAAGGAGACATGACGACAATACTTCACACAGGCTTGAAAAGAATCTATTAAAAACTGTAGCATAGGTTTTCAGCAAATGGGGGGTAATTCTGGTTCGGAACATTGTGGAACACTGCTTATCGATAGGATTCGTCCTTGCATGACCACAATGCTGGAAATTAAAAACTGAGAAATCTATCAAAAGGGTTCATCCTCTCATGAATCCAATATTTCCTACCAGTTTTAAAAACCTCTGTGAAAAACTACAGCCTCTAATGGGTTCGCAAAGTTTGCAGAAAAGGAGCGTAACTCTGGAACATGTCACAAAACACTAGCTTTAAAAGGGTTCATGTCCACCTGATCAAAATGCTTCCCACAAAATTTTTAAACCTGCGGTTGCCAGGCAGAATATGCCAACATTTTCGCGAGAGGGATAGAGAACAAGCTAAGATATGATAAGATTGTGCAGAAAAGATTATATATTTTCTTGAAAAACCTTGTCAAAGACATACTTTTCACTAATAGGTTTATTATCTTTTAGTATTAGGATTGCATTATGTAGTATAACATCGACACAAATTCATCAAAATTGAAGACATCGACCCTGAAACTATTTACCAGGCCAAAAATGGTGGCCATCTTGATTTTTCGGCCATATTGTTCACATGGGAACACGCCACAAGGGAACAGCCTATGGATACAGGGCCTTACATGGGTCGATTATTAAGCGTTGATTAAATTAAAATCGAAATCGGTTGACTGCAGAGTATATCAGATGATAACTATCGGTGAGTATTATTGTTGGTTGCCATCTATCTACATAAATTCATCAAAATTGAAGAAATCGACCCCAAAACTATTTACAAGGCCAAAAATGGTGGCCACCTTGGATTTTTCGGGCATTTTGGCAAAACTAAAGGCTGGATGGATTTTTGATTACAATATTTCGATTCAGAGACCCTTAAAACATACGAATAGACACATCAGAAGCCTATATTACATAATTTTATATTTTTCCGCCACATCTGGCCACCATTTTGAATTTGGCCCTCTAGCGGCTTCCGCCAGCATTTTAGAGAGAGGCACCCAAGCTTAAGCGCTTCAGCAGGTTTTTTTCGTATCGAAACCACCTTCAAAACAACTTCCCCGCAAATTGGTCACGGATTTTAGGTCTCGTACCCAACTATATAGGATATTGATCCATTTTGATATGCTGGTTCACTGAAACTTTATAATCCCCAAATTCTAACCCTTCCATCAGATTTGGCTATGTACACTAAGGGTGTTCCCCAATCACCAGAGTCTACCTGTACAATGATTCCATCATTTTGTAAGTATAACAGTTCTTTCTTAACTGTTGGTCGTAATGCATATGGTACAGGTCGTGCCTTATGAAATACCGCTTGAGTATATTCTTTCATGTGAAGATGTGCTGTCACACATTTTACTCCTATAAGATGTTCTGAAAATATTTCTGAATACTTTTCCATCAAAGGTGGACATATACTGGCTTTCGTTTTATTTTAGTATTTAATATTTACCATAATTTGACCCGTAACCTCAATTCTATATCCAGTATATGTGTGACGTTTCCGTTTCGTCGGCTTTAACTTATAATTCCTAGATAATCCTTTGAAGCTCATAACTGAAACGGAAGCACCTGTGTCTGCTTTCATCGTAGTTGTAACACCAAATAAGGCTAAGTCCACTCTTATTGGTTGACAACTTTTATTTATAATCAGATATATGTAAATTCATCCTGTGAATTATATAGTTCATGTAAGCCTTTTTCTAGATTTATTTTGTTTTTGTTTTGTCAGTTGTCGCAAATGTCCAAATTGTTTATAATTTTAGCATTTATAATTCTTGTAATTACAATCATCTCATGAATTGTTTGATAATCCACACTGATCACACTGATGCTTAGTGCCTTGAACGTGCACTATAAGGAGTCTGTTGAGTCGTATGTTGTTTAGGATCTTAATTTCAAGAATAAACTTTGTTTACATTGGTATCTGCAGAATCTCCTTGCTGACTTTTCTTTGTTTTAATATGCTGCAGCTTTTTTAGACTGGGCAAATATATCACACACACGACTGGTTTTGTCATCAGCTAGCATTTTTTTTTGGATACTTCAATTAGCTAATCCACAAACAAGTCTGTCTCTCAAACTTTGTTGAAAATTATCAGCAGTAAATTAACAATATGTTGTAAGTAGATTCAATTCTCTAGCAAAATCTGCAATTGACTATCCTTTCTCCTTTACTGCATTATCCAACTTAAATCTTTCCGTAACAGAATTCTGTAGTGGTTTTTAGTGTTTCTTCAAAAGTTCAACAGTGGCACCGTAGGCTTTCTTGTAAAGTGCATCAGAGAAACAAAAATCTGTTGCAACTCTGTAGCCTATCGTTATCCCAAATATTACTCAGAAGAACTGCACATCATTTGATCACTGTATCCCTAATTATTGGAATGTCTTCTGCTATGGGGGGTCACAGTGGCTAAGTGGGTTAGACATTGGCTCGCTGGCATGGAGGTCGACATTTGCGAGAAAGTCCATCCAAATTTCCCCGTTATGCAAGTTGGAGGGCCTGACAAGGAAGCTGTGTAGTCATTCCGATGGCCCGAAAAACCTAGGTACACATTGGCGTTCCAAATAACTTGTGATGTCACCATTACTGACATCAATATCCTTCAAAGGACCTTGACGTATTTCGTGATGGTCATAATTTTATCCTTTTTTAAAATACATTTTGCCGTTACAAATTCTTCTCCTTTCACTTCTTCCACATATAGTTTCATCCTTGTTACCAATGTCAAGTTTCATGTTCAAGGCTTACCCAATATTAATAATCATTTTATTGGTGTAGAAGGCAACATGCTTTTTCTGGCAGAACATTCCATTCGACAATATATCACCATATCACTTGACATCTTTAGCTGTAGGCCTACCATTATTGTATGCAATCATTGCCAAAAATATTCAATAAGTATATGTTCTCAATCCACCAATACTATATCACTCTTTAAAGTAAACTACTTTATTCAAACAATCATTCAAAATATGGACATTCTTGTATGACCTGCTTAGATAAGTAAATCTATTTTTATCCAAACAAGCCAACAGTGAGGCTGATGTCCCCCGCCGAAATCCCAAAATAAATAGAAGACACATATTAATTAATCGCACATTTATTTTTTTCAATGTATCGAGCAATCAAACTGTACACGAAGTGTCATCCAAAAGTGTTTTATAAAGAAAAATGCTAAAACTGACGAGAAAAATGAAAATGTACCCTAGTTAGGGGGACCCTAAAGGCAGACAAAAGGGCCCCTCTGGCCAAGGGAAAGGGCCCTTGTGTCCAAGTCAATCGTTTCTATACACTTTTACAGTCGAATCCATTACTAAATGAGAATGCAGTCATTGTATTGGCATAAAAATCATCAATCAAGATGAACCTAAGTTATCTTGTCCCAAAGTATCAACCAATCAAATTGCTTATCTCTGCTTACCCTAAGCGGAAAATGCTCATCTTCGAACTCCATCAAGGCATTGACCTAATAAGCATATACACCAAGTTTGAACATTTTAACTTGATCCCAAAGCATCAACCAATCAAATTCCTTATCTCTGCTTACCCTAAGCGGAAAATGCTCATCTTCGAACTCCATCAAGGCATTGACCTAATAAGCATATACACCAAGTTTGAACATTTTAGCTCAATTAGAAGGAGAGTTATTGTGTTCCAAAGTCTCGACCAATCAAATTGCGTATCGATCTGCTTACCCTGAGCAGAAAATGCATTGACCTAATAAGCATATACACCAAGTTTGAACATTTTAACTCAATTAGAAGGAGAGTTATTATGTTCCAAAGTCTCAACCAATCAAATTGCTCTGCTTACCCTGAGCAGAAAATGCTCATTATCGAACTTAGTCAAGGTATTATTGTAATGAAACTAATTAGAACTAAAGTTATCGTGTCCCAAAGCATCAACCAATCAAATTGCTTATCTCTGCTTACCCTAAGCAGAAAATGCTCATCTTCGAACTCCATCAAGGCATTGACTTAATAAACACATCACTAAGTTTGAACATTCTAGCTCAATTAGGAAGAGAGTTATTGTGTCACAAAAAGTGTGACGGACAGATGGACGGACGGACACACAGACAGACAGACAGACATACAGACAGACGGACGAACCCATTTTAATAGTCCCCCATTTTTCTTCGAAAGGCGGGGGACAATAAATCAATGTTGTAGTTAAAAGTACTAACAATATGAGCTGGAGCGATAAAAGACTATTCTCTTTCAGAATATTTATTCAATAGAGTGTGTTTGTGACATTGAGTCCATTTATCAACAAGGATGTGAATTCATGCACAATCCCAAAAACTACATCCTATTTGAAAACTATATTCCCAAAGTCTCATTGTGAGCAAGTTGTGGAATTCATTCCAGTTCCTGTCACAATACGTGCTATTGAAAATAAAATTGTCTCTCAACTACAACATTTGTCATAATTCAGCATACCAAATTTATTGACATAAAACAATTATATGTTCCCTCCCATTTGATTATCTTTTTCTTGTTTTTTTTTAATGAAATTTAAGCTACAATGTCTGGACTGTTCAGAACTAAACATCTTCCATCTTTCACTAAGATCAAAACAGAAACTATATTTCAATCTTATCTTAGCAGCCATATTTCTTCCATCCTTGACATAGAACGCACAAAAACATGCCAAAAATAAGACATTAATCTTGACCAAGATTAGCTTCTCTCCTCATGAAATGAATATTCATTATTCTCTTGTTTTGCCATCATGCTCGCAAGCTCCCATTCAGATTAACCTTTGACCTCCTTCATGAATATTAATGAGATTCTCTTTGATTGGCTGATCTAATCAGAATAGCTAATAGATGATGGCAAGATGATAAAATGTCATTGAATGTGTTTTGTTTAAAGGTACCAATGCATTTTTCGTAGTGTCAAAAAAATTGGCTGCAGAATCCACAATTAATTTGTTTTCAGTAAATCACATATTAATCTTGTTGTTGGACAAAGAACATTATCTTAAACGAACTCAATGAGGTACAATGTGGGTGTTTAGCTGATCAGCTAATCAAGTGTCCAGACTAACTGAGAGGGAAAGGCATTAGTTTTAACGATAAGATGAGCTTTGGTGTTTATTGGTCCCAAGTGAGGTAATAATTCATAGTGTTATTGTCTCAGTAATCACATCATATGACACCATTTTGACCACAAGAAGGATATTATCACTTGTAAGTTAAAATGTTCAACACTTGTTGTTAAAATGTTCAACACTTGTTGTTTCATAATCACTAGGGCCGAAACGATACGCTGTGCCACGATATGATACAGCGTGATGTCGTAGACCAACGATACAGGTGCATCACGATACACACGCCATTAATGTGAAATAGACTAAAGTTTTCTTGAAATAAAGAAAAATTACACAATGTTTTAAATTTATATTGTTTATTACTAGATAAATTAAGATTTTATGTTTAACTTGTAACCAATATTTTTGGCACATTTTTCATTTTGTGCGAAACACTCAAACAGGAAGAACGAAACAGGAAAACTAATGTTCTCCCACACCTTCGATCGCAATCTGTTTCACAGAGAATTACTTACGAATTATCATCTCTGTAACAGATGACTGCCCACAACACGTGCGTTGACTGCACACGCCATCAGACATTGGCTCAACGGCTCGTGCAATGTTTACTTAACACCTAACGCCTTCGGGCAAAATGATGCATTTTACTCATTTTAATACCCATTTACACTAAATAGGAAATAATTTTTTACTACAAATACTTCAAACGTCTTTATTTATTTTTCTTTTACCTCAAAAAAATGTTTGAGAATTTAATTTGTCGGAGTAAAAAGTTCATATGCCGTACTCATTAAAGCCCCAATAACACTCTTGTTGTAACTGAAAAATATGTCCCAATCTTCATTCTGGTCAACAAATCGTATTATTTTAGAATATTCCAATTAAATAATGATATAAATTTCACCTTAACACACCTAATTTAAAAAATTGGAAAAATTCAACCAATTGATTTGAAAAGTCTAACGTAAACCTTTTCAAATGTGACTTGGACTTTAAAATATTTTCGAACCCTCTGGACAAATAAAATAGGTTGTAATGGATAATTTACACAACAGGTAGGACATTTAAACATCTAGTACTTAGAATAAGGGTATTATTTATTTTCTGGAGCTACCAAGCCAGCAAGAATGTTACTGTCCCTTTAAGCCTCGTCAATGTCATGCTTATCAGTGATTGTAGCGGCCAAGCGAATATTCACTATGGGATCAGTTTGCTTCGATCGAACAGGCGGGTGGCTTTTCCATTTTAACTTCACCAAGTGTAACAATGCTACTACCAGTACTGGGCGTAAACATAATAGTCGAAAGACTAAGAGAGACTGTTAACCAAAATTTCAACACGCTTTTCATTCATCCGAATAAGAGCCACCAGCATGGCGAGGAAGAAATGACTGTTAAATAAAATGCGATTTCATTGGTGTAAAACGCATGGGTTCCGGTATTTTGTCCAATGGAAAACATTGTCTTATCCAGTTTCCGAGTCGTATTTTGCACGCGATTAGTAGGTCAGTTTTGCAATGATTGTGAGGTCTGGATGCCCGGGCCTATAGAAGACGCGTGCTGTTCCTAGTCTATTTATAGCTACCGAGGGTTTCTTCTTTACGTAGGCCTTGTGTATGTACGTACTGAACTGATAGGTAATTTCTAAGGGTCCTACATGTCTCATTTATTGAACAAATATCGCGATATAGTATGAAATTAATCGTGAACCTTAAATTGAAAAAAAATCTCGATTATCGATATTCTTAAAAAAAATATCGTTCATCGTTTTCATGGAAAAAATCGCGGTACACCGGTTCACCGGTGAATCCTTTCGGCCCTAATAATCACCCCAGCAATCTCCCCCACCCCCCAACCCTTCTGATTTAAAAAATAACTTGTATTGATGCCCCATTAAAACTTTTGTTAATAGTTTATGAGTCTCATGACTATGCTCAACAGTAAGATTAATTGTAAAGCTTGTACAACTTCTAGATGTTAGATTCATATCTTTTCAGACATTACTTTAGTTACTGCAATCTGGTGAATTCTGACACATGTTGGCTAGTGTAATTAGACTATGGTCTTTAAAGTCTCTATGCCACTCTTGATGTAACTGAATAATATGTCCCAATCTTTATTCTGATCAACAAATTGTATTATTTTACAATATTCTAAATAATTAATGATACAAATTTCATTTTAACACACCTAATTTAAAAAATTGGAAATATTCAACTAAATGATTTGAAAAGCCTAACCTAAACCTTTTCAAATGTTACTTGGATTTTAAAATATTTTTGAACCCTCTGGACAAGTAAAATAGGATGTAATAATAATTTGCATAACAGGTAGGACACTTAAACATCTAGTACTTAGAATAAGGCTATTATTTATTTTCTGGAGCTGCCAAGACAGCAAGAGTATTATTGTCCCTTTAAGACATTGTGTCTGGCGAAAATTGTTAAAACACTCTTTCTTTAAAATCAAATCACACGTTTTGGTAAAATCATAACCAATGTCAAAATATCCATCACATTCTTCCTGTTATTTGACCTACGGTTGGTAGACCAAATAAAGGTCCACAACAATGATATACCATTTTTTAACAGTATTCGCGTACAAACGGCGGCCATTTTGTCTGTCAATTTTGGTCCGATTTCCCAAAATTCGAACTCAAACCTTCCTTAAGGTGTAACGACATAATCAAATGTTTTTTTAAACCGGAAAATAATTGTGACCTCTAGAGGGACCACAAGCTAAAAAGATAGTTTGCCAGGCAACGAAACATACGCCCACAGCAGTTAAATCGTCTGGGCAGTCAACAAGTGTTGTCGCATATTTTTACTTTTTTCGCTAATGAAACATTTGTAATACACTAAAAACTGATTAAGAGTAACAACTCATTATGTAATTATCAGAAAATCATTAGAATTTGATTGCTTTTTATAAAGTGTTACCCCACGCTAACAATTAGTATATACATGAAACATTTAATATCATGGATTTATTTAGCTGTTCAGTTATCAAAATTCATTGAAAATCAAAATACTTGTTCGTTTCAACACCTTAAACTCTGTGTATCAATCTAAAGTCAATTGGATGATAAGTTTGGCCTCTATAGCGTCCCAAGATTTTTTGAAGTTATCAAGGGAGATAACTCTGGCAGTAATTATTTGAAATCTCTGAAAATCAATAGGCTTCTTCGTCTCATGACCTTAAACACTGTGTGTTAATTTAAAGGGACAATAACATTCTTGCTGGCTTGGTAGCTCCAGAAAATAAATAATACCCCTATTCTAAGTACTAGATGTTTAAATGTCCTACCTGTTGTGTAAATTATCCATTACAACCTATTTTATTTGTCCAGAGGGTTCGAAAATATTTTAAAATCCAAGTCACATTTGAAAAGGTTTACGTTAGACTTTTCAAATCAATTGGTTGAATTTTTCCAATTTTTTAAATTAGGTGTGTTAAGATGAAATTTATATCATCATTTAATTGGAATATTCTAAAATAATCCGATTTGTTGACCAGAATGAAGATTAGGACATATTTTTCAGTTACAACAAGAGTGTTATTGGGGCTTTAAAGTCGATTGGATATTAACTTTGGCCTCTAGAGCTTCCGCAGGATTTTTTCGAAGTGATCAAGGGCCATAACTCTGGCAACAATTATTGAAAATCACTGAAAATCGATAGATGTCTTAGTCTCATGACTATAAACACTATGTATAAATTTGAAGTCAATCGGATATTAACTTTGGCCTCTAGAGCATCCACAAGATTTTTTGAAGTGATCAAGGGCCATAACTCTGGCAGTAATTATCGGAAATCGCTGAAAATCAAAAGTCTTCTTCGTCTCATGACCTAAGACACTGTGTATAAATTTAAAGTCAATCGGATATTAACTGTGGCCTTTAGAGCGTCCTCAGGATTTTTTGAAGTGACCAAGGGCCATAACTCTGGCACTAATTATTAGAAATAGCTGAAAATCAATAGGATTCTCCATCTCATGACCTTAAACACTGTGTATAAATTTAAAGTAAATATTAACTTTGGCCTCTATAGCGTCCACAAGATTTTTTGAAGTGATCAAGGGCCATAATTCTGGCAATAATTATCAGTCAATTGGATATTAACTTTGGCCTCTAGAGCGTCCACAAGATTTGTTTGAGTGGTCAAGGGCCATAACTCTGGCACTAATTATCGGAAATCGCTGAAAATCAATAGGCTTCTTCATCTCGAGACTTAAACACTGTGTATAAATTTAAAGTCAATTGGATATTAACTTTGGCCTCTAGAGCGTCCACAAGATTTTTTGAAGTGATCAAGGGCCATAACTCTGGTAGTTATTATCGGAAATCGCTGAAAAACAATAGGCTTCTTCGTCTCATGACCTTAAACACTGTGTATAAATTTAAAGTCGATCGGATATTAACTGTGGCCTCTAGAGCGTCCACAAGATTTTTTGAAGTGATCAAGGGCCATAACTCTGGTAGTTATTATCGGAAATTGCTGAAAAACAATAGGCTTCTTCGTCTCATGACCTTAAACACTGTGTATAAATTTAAAGTCAATCGGATATTAACTTTAGCCTTAGAGCGTCCACAATCAATTGTGGACGCCGGACAGATGGACGGACGGGGGCGACGACAATATACGACCACATTTCAATGTGGGCGTATAAAAAAGACAATTTTGCGGGTTATAAACATGCATATCAAGTTTCATCAAAATCGGTTCAAAATTGTGACCTCTATAGGGTCCACAAGCTAAAAACGTGATTTTTCGTACCATAATTAATCCTTGATCCGATACATGCCTATATCGAAAGCAGCCGAGATCTTATGGGGATAAACCTATATTTCAAGTTTCATCAAAATCAGATAAGCACTGCGACCTGTAGAGAGTCCACAAACAAATTGTTGAGGGACAGACGTCCAGAGCGACGACATAATACGTCAACATGAAAATGTGGATAAAAACAAAGTCAAAGGTATCACAAAACCATCTTTTAAAGTATCTAACGTTTCGTAGGTAAAAACCTACTTCTTCAGAGAATATAAGTTATTTTTGGAACTTATATTCTTGATACAGTGACACCAGTAGTAGGAGTGGATAAAAACAAAGTCAAAGGTATCACAAAACCATCTTTTAAAGTATCTAACGTTTCGTAGGTAAAAACCTACTTCTTCAGAGAATATAAATTACAAAAATAACTTCTTCAGAGAATATAAGTTATTTTTGGAACTTATATTCTCTGAAGAAGTAGGTTTTTACCTACGAAACGTTAGATACTTTAAAAGATGGTTTTGTGATACCTTTGACTTTGTTTTTATCCACTCCTACTACTGGTGTCACTGTATCAAGTTTATTATGACTTTGATCCTGTCTATGTTTATGTTATTTAAATGGTTTAGGATTCCTCTCACTTTATCATTCGTATTCACATGAAAATGTGGGCGTATAAAAACAACAAATATTCATTAAAAACAAATACACTTTGTAATTTAATGTCACTTAAAGTGGTTACCACAGATGTTGAAAAATCTTTCATAAAATGGGCTTGCAAAGTAGTGACAAATTTTGTAAATTGTGATGTATATATAATGCATGTACTTATAATTATGTAAATAAAGAATTCTGATAAAATCTAAAATATATTTATTCTTCGTTTTTGGTGGAAAAAATATATGGCTAATAAATTAATATGAAACATTGGCAGAAGAAAAATGAAACCGAGAGTGAGCACTGCTGGTCAAAATCAGAATTCCCTATAATTTTAGCAAATTGCATATGTGACAAACCTAATCAATCAGAAACACACATAAACAGTAGTTTTAAAGGGGCTATCCCAATTTGAATAGAGCCTCAATAATGAAAATCTGAGTACGTATGAAATGTAAGCGCCAAAACATAGAGGAATGGTGTATTTACCCTGTCTTAAAATTCCAGCACAAAATATTGAGTTGTTTCGACATGGATGTCAAAAATGCTTATTCGGACACATAACCTATTAAGGATTTCGGGTCAATTTTTCATTGGGTGACCTGATAATCGATTCTCATTTCTATGGATGTCTGTACAGTGAATGATCCATGTGATGTATGTAATAGTTATTAGCACACTTTCCTTGGTGTATCGATGAATATCAGGACAGTTTTGGTCGGGGGCTCAGCTGAGGCGGCTGACGACCAAAACTGTCCTGATATTCACCGATACATCGAGGAAAGGTGCAAATAAGTTACTTACATCACATTTCTATCAGGAAGCAAAATGTGAAAAATAGTATTTATTATCAAGTCGTTTCAACCGAAAAGTGATATATCATTTCAGCTCTTTTATTTATCCCTTTCTGTGCCTCACGTTACATTTCATGGTAGTATTTACACGTGCGTCTTGTTGTGAAACCCCGAGCGTGAAATAGCCATGTGTTTGTTTAGACCACATCGTCAAAACAACTTGTCTATGGCGTAGAGGGCTGCGATGATAGTAAATGTAGTGTAAAGGAAATTCGAAACGTGGGTCATTCCTGGTCAAAGTATGCATCGGCGCATGGTTTGTCCATTGAAATTTAATTGTAATGAAATTTATAACTTTCTAGGCGCTTTTTTATATCCTGCTTATTTTTAAGGCTTGTAAAGTGTCTAGCAAGAGAATCACAATTAGTTAAAATAATTATTCTATATTCTCATTTATATGTTTTGCATAATAAATTAAACCAAATTATGGATTAGATGCCAATTGATATGTGTAATAATTGTTTTTCGTAATATGTGCTTATGTTGATTTAATGTCATTGTATATATTTTTGCACTGCCATGTAGTTCCTACCGGTTTGTTTTGTTACTATGATTTTGATTAGTTGTCTCATGTACCTTGCTATAGCCTAGTGCAGTATGAAACAACTAGTTATCATTGTGATCTGGGTCAGACTAAACGTGTATCAGAAATGAGCAGTACTCTTTTTCGAAAGTGTACTGTTTATTTCTGATACACGGCTACTTTTATGCATGTATTGGTAATGAACAGGACAGTTTCATCAAAGGTTGCCATTGCCAACGAGTAGAAGTGGGATGTAATTAATAATGAACGTAAATTACACCTATGCATTATTTTTATAAAATGAAAGTCTGACTTTATCCAGACACCGCACAATACAGTGTTCTCCATTTCCAGATGATGACTGATGGGTTTAAGTTGTTTGAAAACGTAACACAAATATTGAGTTATTTGCATGGCCTCTAGGGTAGAGGATTTTAACACAAAATTAAGCAGTTTTATTCTCCAAAATATAATTGGGATTGGCCCTTTAAATCTTCTGCTGTTGAAGGTTTGAAGACTTGATTGTTTGTTTTTAATATCAAAATGGTTGATCTTTTGGACTGTATTTCACAAGGTACAATTTTATGGATACACAATTACTGAGTTTGATACTGAGCGACGTTTCGACGAGGATACTCTCGTCTTTATCAAGCAAATGATACACAAATGTGAATAGTAGGGAAATATATACAGAATATGCAACAAAGATAATGTCAAATTGTTGCATAATCTAATATACTTGCCCTCTGATTTCACAATCTGGTTCATTAATCTAGTAGCCACATCTCCATATTGATGACGTATATCTTCTTTGATTTGAACGTCGCTCAGTATCAAACTCAGTAATTGTGTATCCATAAAATTGTACCTTGTGTTATATGTTCAATTACTAAATGCCAATCAAAGAAGATATACGTCATCAATATGGAGATGTGGCTACTAGATTAATGAACCAGATTGTGAAATCAGAGGGCAAGTATATCAGATTATGCAACAATTTGACATTATCTTTGTTGCATATTCTGTATATATTTCCCTACTATTCACATTTGTGTATCATTTGCTTGATAAAGACGAGAGTATCCTCGTCGAAACGTCGCTCAGTATCAAACTCAGTAATTGTGTATCCATAAAATTGTACCTTGTGTTATATGTTCAATTACTAAATGCCAATCAAAGAAGATATACGTCATCAATATGGAGATGTGGCTACTAGATTAATGAACCAGATTGTGAAATCAGAGGGCAAGTATATTAGATTATGCAACAATTTGACATTATCTTTGTTGCATATTCTGTATATATTTCCCTACTATTCACATTTGTGTATCATTTGCTTGATAAAGACGAGAGTATCCTCGTCGAAACGTCGCTCAGTATCAAACTCAGTAATTGTGTATCCATAAAATTGTACCTTGTGTTATATGTTCAATTACTAAATGCCAATCAAAGAAGATGGACTGTATTTGTTTGGGATTATGCCACATTTAGGATCTGTTTCTTGCTGCTACAGTTAAATAATGAAGTCAGGTTTTTTTGTTGATACTGTTTACAAAAATGTGTATATATTCTTGGGGTTGGCATTTTTGCTATGAAAAGTGAAAGAGCATATGAGTTAGTTTTTGTCTACAGATTCCCTTAATACTGTATGTTACATTTTGTAACAACATAGTATACATTGTTCAGTGTTCATGCTTATTCTATTCAAATTTCACAGCACGTACATACCATCAGGTTATTTGTTGTTGTGTTTAAAGGCCTATTATTGGGGGAGCCATTAATTATGAGATCAATATTATATCAGTTTCATCAACTTCCTGTGTATCCTTTATAAAATTATCACCATTAGACTTTTTCATGACATTCGATACCAGACTTAACATTTCACATTAACATGGGCATTAAAAGTTTCTTTTATTGTCGCTGACATCAGGGAATTTGACTGTCATTTCTAAGATAAAACGAAGACAGTTTGTGCTAAATTGTTTTTATCAAACACTTCCATTATGTGATATAGTCCATTATTTCTATAATCTAGAAAAATTCAGCTACTAGCAGGATCAACCTTTAGAAATATTCTACATGTTCCCCATTTAAGCACTACCTAATGTAATTAAATAATGTGTTAGTGACATCATCAATGTCTAACAGATCTTTCATTATGGCTTCAAAGCTTTAAAATCAGAATGATTTTAGAAAATGGTTATTTTGTATGTTCGTTATGTTTAAGTAAATTAAATCAAATCTGTTTAGTTTGTAATGGGCGTGTCAAATTTAACTGTTAATCATGTTTCCATACATTTACATGCTTTCTTCAATGTGATTTCAATTTTTTTTTAAAAAACTAAGATTAAAATTTCATCATAATTCCTTAAAATATGTCCTATCTTTCAAATTAAACTTTCATTTTGACATAAATTATAGCTGTCCTCTTCTTCTAATAAGGGCAGGTAAATGTAAGAGAGTACTGGAGGTGTGTATACACAATGCGAATTTTCATTTACTGTTCATAAAATATAAAGAGAACCTACCTATTGTGTAGCGCAATCCATCCAGTCGGACCACACATCCTTTCCGCTGTGAATCAGAATCAAAACTATTTTCTCTTGACAAATGTCCTATACTTGGTTCATAATCCTCAAGTATCTCATAACATTCCTCTGGGTCTTTCTGGGTTTCCGACATGTTGATGGGATTTTTGTTTGTCATCCTTACCATTAAAATTCAAATAAATCCATTTGGAAAACACACATACAACATATACATCATATTTGAAGTACACAAAATTAATGTCCCTTTATTATTCATATTTCTTCAGGAGTTTGCATCAAAATCGTTTTACTCTTAATTAATGGTAAGACTTTTATCCATATATCATGCACTGGTTTTATAATGTATAAAGACACAAAAAATGAATGTGAAATCCAGTACATAAAATGGTACTTAGTTCATTACACCGATTGTTCTTTTAAGTTATGTTGATGATTAATTATGTGCTGTGTTGTGTTGCTCTTTAATTTCCTTCATAATTAAACACATTAAAACATGTCACCGTTATTATTACTGAGCATATTAAACACATTTATATGTCATGTCCTCAAACCGAATTCGTTAATTTTGTCTTGACTGGCTATTTCATCTAGATGTCAAGATGAAACTGAATATATGCCACACTCCACATACATGTTACGATCACTGTCACAGAAATAATCTCTTTACTTTACCAAATGGCTATTTACATTATGTAAATCCAAAGAAAACTGATACAAATGTTTTAACTCCAAATAGATGATATCAACTTATCTAAAGATGCTTGATCTACAAGAAGCACTTCTTTTCAGGTTAATGTTGCAGATATTAAATATGATCTAGAAAGCTGACACCACAATTCTCCCCACAATGAATAAACTCATTAAAAAATTCTTGCAAGTTATAAATTGATTAACTTGTTACTTTTAATAAAGTTTAAAATCCAAAAATCTATTAAAATCAAGCTATGTGCACTGTATCGCTGCCATACTAATTAATCATTGGAAACATAAAGAGTTTATAACTGGATAATCCCTTGTAGTAAATCCTATGCTCGCAAAATCCCGTTCCCTATTACAGCTATATGCTCTGAACTTGTACTATTTCTATTCAGTTATCATATTTTGTTTGAAATTTATATGAATAGTGTTTTTGCCTTCGATCTCATATAAAATATCCAAATTGAATTTCAATTTTCCTTTTATCTGAAAATTTAACAATACAGTGCACATGAGCTAAAAGATGTAATTGCTAAATTTTATGCTGTTGTATGCAAAATCTAATAAATGGTTCACTTATATCTAAATAAGAGACAAAAACTTTGGAAAGCAGCTTTCAAACTATTCACTAACCTTTATTAATAAATAATGCCTCCAAGAAACTAATTTATTTGATTTATCTATCAATATAAAACACAGGGTTCCATATAATATCACAGCTAGGTTTAACTTCTCTGGTGAGCATCAATATAATGTTTCAATAAAAAAATTTCTTGGAAGGGCTATTCTGATAATTTTATATCCCCACTAACTTGAATTCTTCATTAAATGCCCAGCAACATACAACAGTACACCGACACAACACAGACAATCAAAAAAGTGAGTGGCAGTGTAAGAATATTTTCTTTCAGAAGTGATGTTTGCTGTATTGTTCTTATAAGTCAAATATGACATATTATTCCAAGCAAAAATAAAACATTTATACATGAAACTAAGACGTTTTAAATAATTTGCAAGCATCACATTTGCACAGTCTCCACATTTCAAAATAGTTCATAGGCACAAAATAACAAAATGATGGTAATAATTAAATACTAGATCCATCAATGTTTGGATTTCGCTCAATGGCATTCAGTCATTGTAAAGAGCCAAATTTAACATTTTCAAGAATAGATGTCAGATTAAAATCATTAAAATTCTCATGGATCAGTCAAGAGCAGATTAGTAATGAATTAAGAGATAACCTTTGCATGATATCTTGTGCTTTACAACATGCTTTCTCACTATTACTATTTTATTAGGAAGTTTCTGTGTTTCCTTCATTTCAGTGGATAAATCCTTCAGTCTTTAATTCATTAAAGACTTCCTCATAAATTAACTTAAACTGATTGGCTATAAGCTTTCAACAGGTCCATGATTAAGAGAGTTTTATTTGATAAAGTCACTCATAACACGCCTGGATTTTCTATAAAATGTCTTGTGTGATTCCTTGGTCAGATTAAATCATAAATTTCGTTCATGTGTTCTGTTTTTCGTCCCAAAATTTGCTGTCTTGTAAATTTCCATATTATTTTTTTAACAGGTCCATGCTTCAGGTTGATGACTACAATGGATATAAAAAAAGAGTTAAACCATTAGTAAGCATAATACTACAGAAATCTACATGTTTCATGACTTGCTCATTATCAGTTTATTTTCTGAAGTTAAGTTGAAGAACACTTAAATTACTGCAATGATCAGAAAAGGAACATAAACCACGTGGGATCCTGGACATATGTAGCACAGAATTATTCTTTCTAAGTGGATCCTTTGCAAACGAAAACATATCATCATGAATTAAAACAAGATATATGCTTCATTTCAACATAATCTAATCAAAACTACAAAATATATATATTCATCTAAATCACTGTAATGGCTGACACTATGTGAGGGTAACCATAAGTTGAGTAATTTTTTAAGGAGTAATCATGATCATGAATAACAAATTTAAAGACATTGATATAAGTATTAAATTAGCCCCCCTTCCATTCTATAATACCCTTGCATACTTTTGAATTTACTAATTTCAATTCAGTTCATTTGTCATTGTTTTAATAGATGAAATGAAATGGGGGTTTACATTCTACTTTTCTGCACCAACTGGGCTTATGAATATGGGTATCCACCATGCAGTGTGCTATGAGTGAAATTTTGCCAGGCCCGACGTCTTCCACCACTACTGACAAGTGGGAACAACGGCAGAAAAATTCTGATCGAACACCATGGCTCCTCATTGTTTTAGAGATGAACCAACAAAAGCTAACAATTGCATTACAAACATGCGAATTATGCCAGTCACATTTCCGACACTTTTTAGTTTCCCAATTAATTATCACAACTGCATTGAGGAAATCAATTCTATTAACAGATTATTTTCGACTATTATATTACTTCGTAATAAAATCTTGTTTAAAATCAAAGCCCCTATAAGTATACAAAAGACTTTATTGATCCAAATGCACCTCTTTTTGTTACTAAATACATGTTTATGAACATAAGTAACATTTCATATTGATCAAAGATAATTCATCACTGATTGTTGATATTCAATTTAAGTTTCCTTATGCATGGTTCTAAATTGTTTGGTACTTGCCTGTAAAGTAGACAAGAGAAATGAGACAAAAAACCACGTTTACAAAAATTCTGATCCTATTAAACGTTCTGGACCAAATTTAACATTCATGGGACTCCATGCAAAACATTTCTTTGCGGTCGATCTATTTAGTATTTAATTTTATTTTCATGAAAACAAAAATTAATATATTTGTAAAATAATGAGACTTAATTTAATGTCAAAGTCCTATCAATAATTCATTTCCTCAGGGGTTTTTTCAAGCTTGCAAGACATCTGCCTGTAATATTCCGTTCACTGATTATTTTTATTTAGAACTTTTATTCAGTTTATCAGTCAATCAATTACAGTCATACATCAAGATCTAGTATCAGTAATGTGATGGTTACTTCAAAGCACTGCCACATTTTACAACTTATGAATATTCACCATCAACTGATGACGGAAGGGATGAAATATCAGACAGATTAAGTGCACCTATCTAACATCTTAGTACAATTCAAAATGCCTTCACACATACATACTGTATAATTTGATAATATATGTCGACTAAAAACATATTCAAACAAATTAATCCATCAAAAGTTTGATTCAAATCCCTCTGAAAAACAGTCTGTTTTAAGCAAGTTTTCTCACTTGACTAGCTGTGGGAGAATTTTTTTTTGACTTGTCCACTTATCATAAAAATCAAAGCCCAAGTAGATTCTTGGAGTATCTTCTGCCAACTTTTTTTCCACTGAATGTCCTCACAACAGTTAGCCATTGGGTCTACACATAAGATGGGCTCCATACTTCACTTGAGCTTAACAGCCTTACATTTTTGTCTTGTGCATACAGTATTTTTTTCTGGTATACACTGTATATAATTCAACTATAACCAGTATCAATATAGAATAAAGTTTAGCATTGTGTATGTGCATTTTATCTTGCTCCTTTGAGCCAATTGAAATTCTTAGAAATATCCATCTTACATGTACCAATACTTTAAATTAGAGCTGGGCGATATACCTAGAAACAGATATCGTGATATTTTTTTTAATGTTGGATTTTAGTTTACAAGGAAAAAAGCCAGTAGCCAAGCAAAATATTCTGCTACTTCACACTGCACATATAACCAAATTAAACAAGCCAACTGTGAAGTTAATGTCCCTTGCTGAAATCCTAATGAGTGATGAAACTACACACAATGTTTCATCACTCTCGGTTAATTACTGGTAGAAGCTATTGCTTATCTCTTGATTAGCCTAAGCAGAAAATGTTCATCTTATTCACCTAATATTAGTTGAATGGAAACACAAAGTCTGTTCTTGAAGTCAACTGACATGGTTTCAATTCCCCAGGTGTATCTGACAAGGGTTTTCTCCAGGTCCTCTGGTTTCCTCCTACTGCTAAAGACCCCTACACACCAGTGAATGATTGAAATAAAGTTGAACCATATGTTAGTCCAAAATTGTCATTTCTCTCCCTCCTCTTAACCAGAAATAAAGTTAACGTCTCCAATTTAATAGTCGGGGGACAATAAATATAATAACAGAATGATAATCTCAAAATCACACAGGTTAATTATTTTTTTTTTTCATTTAGGTTGTCTGAATGGAATTGGGGAACAGGATTGGCCTACTTAAAATCCCTATCTCTAAATAAAATATATATTCATAATATTAATGGCAAACACATAATATTATAAAAATATAATAAAACGTACACTACATTAATCGGTTATAGTTGTACAAATATTCACATTATACTACTAACCAGCATGAGAGAAACGAGCCAAAGCTATACTTAAAATTGAAAATGAATACTATTTGATTAATTATTGTTGATGAAAAGTTAGTCCCCAATTACATTTGAAATCCAATTTCTTTATTTTATCTTGTTTGTTCCTAAGGTATAATATATATGTACATACTGATATTTTGATGGCTGAACATGAAACCATTTATCGATAAACTAATTCTTGTCAATATTATATAAAGTCAATGTATCTGCCCCTGGGTCTGTTGTTATTATCAGACAATGAGATTTGCCTTGTAATTGTACATCGTCTAATAATATAGGTTTATATAGATATAATGTATGCTTTTTATAACCACTATAGTAATTTCCTTTTTGGTTTTAAGACATTGACGCCATAAAACATTTGATTACTGGAAAGAGAAATTGCATGAAAAAAGTAATTAAAAAATTAATGGCACCATTAAATTTCTTGTAAAAGCTGATTATTATGAATATATTTTAAAAGTTTAACATCTGGTTTTCTACAGCAAACAATAATCAAACGATCTCTTTTATATACACACATGAAATATCATTATGTATCACTTAGTTGTTATCAACAAATATATAAGCAAATATGTTACATTTAACTTATAGGACACTATGTACTGCCTTTTCTACAAAACCTTACATAATAATGTAGACAGTAATGCACGCAATTCACTCATTGTCTCCAGCACATATTAACTTTCATGATGAATTGGTTGCTTCAATTTCACTTACCTCCTCGAAATAGAAACCTTTCCGATACACTCAGACAATTTCCTATCACATATTAAAATACGTATTCGAGTGTGATCAATCTGTGTATATATATTTTAAGGCTAATTTTGGGATTTATCAATAGACTTTGTCAGATACACAATACTCAAAAATGTCAAATGTATTCTTAAAATGAACAATTCTACTAATATAAAAAGACTGACACTTCTTCTCTACTAATCCTATGAAATGGGAATAAAATTGACACTTTTAAATTATTTCATGATCAATCCTGTGTGAAATCCTTTTTTTCTAATGGTTTGGCCAAAGAGTTTTTAAAGGATTTTCAGATATGGGAAGAAAACTTCAAGGACCAAACACAAATTTCTAGATTGAACTTGCAAATGACTGGTTACAGATACAAATCACCTTTAATAAAACTGGTTACAGATACAAATCACCTTTGATAACCTTCCAATCACAAAAAAATAATATTGTAAAATTGTACAGTTCTTATAAATTATTAAGTAATCCATCATAAAAAGAACACTGTTTTCAGCATGAATGGCAACTGTCAATGTAACATAACAGAATTGAACCAATAATATTAAACATTGCAAAGCTGCAAAAATTGTGTATTTTGAAGAGATAAATCATATACATTTGAACCCATTTCCACCTTTTTAAAATATTTCAGTACACAAAATATACAGGGGAAAAAATCTGTTCTATTTTCATTTAATCGTTCTGTACAAAAATTTTAAGATCAAAATAAGAAATAATTTACTTATCCGTCAAAATATAACATTATTAAATTCTTAAACTGTAATTGACAAAGTGTTTTCTGATTTAACATTATATAGTATATTTTCTGAAAAGGTGAAATAATCCATGTTCTTTATTGAAGTTAGATTCAATGATATATATACTCAGCCAAATTAAAAACTTGACACTCAGGATTTTTGGGACTAGATTTTGAATATTTGGTTTAAGGCAACTATTTTAGTGTTATGTTGTGCACATACGACCTTGACATCAACAGAAAGCAAGAATATATCTCGCCAAAAGTCCTTGACATTGATAATGTTCGTGATGTCACAGTACCCCCCAAAATGAAATTCACAGACTTGGAAAACAATCGGAATAAAGTGTTTAGTTGTGGCCTCCTCTAGGGTCTTGTATTGCCACACAATGTCTTCTCATGGATCTCAGAACATTAATAAACAATACCCGAGTAAGACGTCGGCACTGCTCAGCAAGAGCATGTTGAAGGTTCTGCAACATCAGTGGTGGATTCACTGGCTGACGAGCACGTCGACCCAGTTCGTCCCAGATGTGTTCAATAGGATTAAGGTCGCGACTAAGCAACAGCCAATCCAGGACTTGGACACCAGCATTTCTGAAAAAATTCTGGGTAGCAATTGCCGTATGGGGTCGAGCATTGTCTTGTTGAAATGTTAGTCCAGGCCCATGTCTCTGCATAAATGGAAGAAGAACAGGTTGCAAAATCTGATCCCTGTACTGGACAGCATTTAAGTTCCCTTGGACAACAACAAGAGCAGAACGTCCATGTGCACAAAAAGAACCCCAAACCATGACGCTGTCGCAACCAAATTGGTCAACTTCTCTGACGCATTCTTGAGCGTAACGTTCACCTCGTCTGCAGTACACTCAGACCCTGCCATCGGCAAATCTCAAAGTGAATCGAGATTTGTCACTAAAGACAACTGAATTTCAATTTCTTTTAGCAAATCTTATGTGTCTTGTGGCCCACACAAGTCGGTTACGGTGATGAAGAGGTGTCAATATTGGTCCATTATAGGGCCTCCAAGCTCAAAGACCAGCAGCCTGCAAGCAATTTCGAACAGTTTGTGCAGTTACCCTTCCACCAAACATCTCTCTACTTTTGAAGGTTGCAGTGACAAATCTGTTTCTAAGATGACGTAATCGTATTGCTTGATCTTCCTGGAGTGACGTCACACGTGGCGCTCCCGCTCTTGGGCGGTCGGCAATAGTTCCAGTTTGAAGCACTCTCATTCTAAGATTAATTATTGTCTGGCGTGAACAATTGAAGGCTCTTGCAACAATGAAAACAGACTAACCACCACACGTAGACGTTCTACATTTGAAAGGTGCAGCATTTTCTAACAAAGATGAAAATAACAATTTTACTTTGTTTTTTCAGTTCAAGCTACCTGTGCGTGTTCAGTTAAAGCAAACTTGCTTCGATTAACCTGACGAGTTTGTGTTTGCACAAAATTAACGGTTTCTTACTACTTACTATCGTTAGAAACACTTTAAAATGTATTTGACTAACCAGAAAAAAAAATTTGTTGAAATTCATCAGTGTCAAGTTTTTAATTTGGCTGACTATATATATTTTTCCTAAAATATCTTCACAGAAAAGTCCTTTTTATTCATTAAATAACTATGTAATGCTTCAAAACCTAATTATATTAGTAGTGGTTACCATAAGTATGTGTTATATAGTTTATTATAACTCGGTGCAGTTACTAATTGCCAATAAAAGATTAATTTGATAACAGTGGAAATTGGTGCAGTTTTTAATTTGGCTGACTATATATATTTTTCCTAAAATATCTTCACAGAAAAGTCCTTTTTATTCATTAAATAACTATGTAATGCTTCAAAACCTAATTATATTAGTAGTGGTTACCATAAGTATGTGTTATATAGTTTATTATAACTCAGTGCAGTTACTAATTGCCAATAAAAGATTAATTTGATAACAGTGGAAATTGAAAATAAAATTGGAATGCAAATAAGTTACATGTCATTCCATTCGAGTCATCTCAGATATCCACAATCTTGAACTGGATGTTGTTTGTTTTTTTTGAGAAATACAAACACCTATTCACGCAGAAATTAAGTGTAAAGTACACATCTTACTGTTATTACAATATTCTAAACTTGACTGGACATACATAAAATATACATTTTTTTAAAAATCATCTTTTGGGTTCACATGTGTTCATTCCAGTGATAATATGATGACGACTGGGAAATCTTAGTTATGTCTATTTTCTCTTCATAAAATTTCATGGATATACTTTGGCTAAGAGGAGAATCAAGGTTCATGGAAGTTGCCAACAGACTGGACCTGTATCCATAGGCTGTTCCCCTGTTGAGTTTTCCCTTGTGGCGTGTTCCCTTGTGACGCATCACAAAGACAATAAACCTTTGTTTTTTATGTGCTTGTTCCCATAGGTTGTACCCAGAGAACATGTGGCCTCGTTCATGGAACACACAATGAGCTTGTCCATTCTGTTGCAGCTGCACAAAGAGGGAACACACACATTACGAGTATGATATTGTATGGAGAAACATCTACCAGCCTGTTTCAAGGTCTTGAAACTTGCGTGAAATTCACCCAATTCATGCGAGGTCCAAAAAATGGTCGGACCCAGCACCGTGGGTGTTGTCCGAAGACATATTGTCTTCTGCGATGAGCACCAGCAAGAAAAATAAATGCAATAGGGGCATCCTCCTCATCCTTACGATTTCCAGTAGTTGAGTTCATCGTCGCGCTATCAATAAAACAACTGTTCACAAAATGATAGACTGTATTGTGTTTATTTGCTTTCTCATCAACGTTCGTATGTAGACTTTTCTTTTACCTATCTTTCCATTGTACATTGCACACACCTCAAGGGCACAGCCTATGGATACGGGCAGGTACAGGGTCAGGTCACAAGATCACAACGGAACACGCCACAAGGGAACAGCCTATGGATACAGGGCCTAAAATGGATATGATGAGAAGTGCAGTGCCCAACAGCTGTTCATGAAATGAATCCAATGTACTCTAGTGGCCCTTGCCAAAGAAATATTTTTTAAAATGTGATATCGTAATACAAAGGCATGTCACACTTCACGCATCTTCATTACCGCAAACCTCCATACTTTTCCACTAACTATAAGCTATTAATTAATAAGCTATGGAAAGGAGCTTACAGGATTTATTTGTACAATCCTATTTGAGTCCAAATATGTAATAAGAGCATTCAGCACGTTAACAGGTAAGAGGATGTTTGTATCATTCTGCTTCTGAGAAACCAATGATTCTCGTTTTGAAACTGAATCATTTTTGCAAACTAAAAATCCTGTCTGAAACATTAAGACTGTGGATTTTTACATAAATTTCAATAATCATTACTTCAAAAGTCATGACAATAGCTGTAATACTGTTCATTCAATTTCACTAGCTATTTATAGCTTTACCCAGACAGCAGTGTTTCAATCCTTTGGAAACCATAATATTTCCCCTTTGGTTCCCCCCCCCCAATTTGTTTATATTTGAAAATGCCATTGTTTCCATCGACATATCTTGAAATACCCAAAGCTCAAATAATGAGATTTAAGAAACTACAGTAAATTCTCCTATAATTTCTGCCTAGTCTTAGATGTTGCATAATTTAGTCAAGAGTACAACAGGTTTGTGGCACAGAATTACTAGATATCTGTTCGGCACCCCCAAAAATGTAACCTGTATCAAAATGTTCCTTAGGATTCTCAATAATATGAATCCTTCAGGGTAGTCAATTTGGGGATTATCCACTTCTTAGTAGGTCAAAAGTCAATACTGATTGACCAGTTCATTCTACCCTATGTATATCTCAGTACAAGCACAAAAAAGGGTATCAAACTGCTCTACGGGACACTCTGGCACAAAATGAATTTTTCTGAGAGGTAAATTTTGAGCAGGTCAAAGTTTACCTTATGTCGGTCAAAAATGAACGTCCTACTGTTCTGCTCCGAACTGGGCTAAATGAAGACGAGCATATGCCATACAGTGTGTTATGAGGGAAATTTTGCCCGGACAGCGGCACTATGGCAGAGGCCTATATCGAATTCCAACTGTCAAGGGATCTTTTACGTGCATGCCATTGTGGTACAAGGGCCCTCGGTTTTTGGTCCCATCCAAACAACTAGACAGCTGTCCTTGTCCGGCCCTCCATCCTGCATTACTGGGAAAGTCTGGAGTAACTTCCTCAGCCAATGCAGGGATCGAACACCCGACCTCCAGACTAGCGAGCCAGTGTCTTACCCACTTAGCCACGTGATCCCCTATGGTCGGTCAAGCCTATTACACCTTTAAATTTGATCATATCTCATGAGCTACATACTTTAAATGCATGTCGAAATACAAGCACAAAATGGTTATCAAATTGTTTCTTGGGACCCACTGGAGCAGTATGAATCCTTTTGAGTTGTTAAGTTTTGGGATTAGCAAGTTGATAGACATTTTAAGTCCTAAATTGACGATTTTAGTCAAAGTAAACTTCTACAATCTTTACAAGTATTTATTCTTCTTCCATTCAATCAAATTAAGGTTGCAGTGATAACCCGGGGATACCGCATAATCGCGATTATTTTTTGAATTATGACATTGTATCCGCCCAAAATCAGAAAATCGCCATCCCTTGTATATCAGAAATTATTTATCAGTTATCGCAATAAATCTAATAATCGCCATATCGATTACTGCAAGTTATTTTAAATAAACAACATTCATCGATCACATCTCTGGCAAGAACATTTCTGTTTAGTAGAGGATGCCAGTGCTAGGCAATGGTTATAACTGATCATCCAGCCTTTTCTCATATAATGAATCAGTACTTCTCAGGTTCAGCAACCAGAATAATTTTTTTCTTTTTTTTTAAAAATTTTTTTAGTTACTTATTTTTATAATCATACAAACCAATATCAATCAAAAGGATATATAATAAGCTGATATTTTCGAATTTATACAATTACCCTTATTGGAAACACGGCAATAACAATGCCCAATAAGCTAACATATTCGAAGCTGGTCAATCTGGTCAATGCTCAACCTTCCGAAAGTTTCAATTTTCTTTCTTGCCATGCCATGATGGATCATTTTTATCATGATAAAATACATAATCACAATACCGGTACTACTATTTATTGCGACAATTCCAAAAGCAGTCATCATGATTAATCGGGATAAAATAATTTGACATTGTTGCAACCATAAATGGAATTGAGTTGCTTGATGTTGTTTAATTTTGGAGAATAACCCACTTCTGTGTAGGTCAAATGTCACAATTCATCGATCACGTCCACTCCACTTTTAATGCACATCTCGGTGCATACATGTACCTTAAATGCATATCTAAGTTAATTTTGGGGATTAAGTCCCTTCTGAGGTTGGACACACCCAATTCACACTTAAAGTAGATAGCCAGTGCAAGTAAGAAATGGGTGTCAACCTGTTTCCAAGGACCTCACTGTCAATATGAATACTCCTGGTTTTTAATTTCCAGGATTAACCCTTCCTAAGTAGACGAAATTCAACCTGTCTAATGTGTATTGCAAGCATAGTTGCTTTCATGCAACATATAGGCAAGGCCAGGTGTCAAATGTTCTTTGGAACCCACTGGGGAAATATGGATCTGGAGATTAAAGCTCTCCTTGGTCACAATTGGTCGGTCTCGCCCAATGCACCTTCAATACACATCTTGTATTTTGGTTAACAAATTTACAATTGCATGCAGTAGACATTGGACGAGACCAGCCCAAGTAGACTTTGGGCCTACTCAGAAGGGTGATAATCCCCAAAAATGACAACCAGACAGTTTCAGATTGACACAGAAGGTTCTGCTGGCCATTGAATTAAACCCCCAAATATATCAACCAGAAATTTTCATGTCGCCCCAGGGTGTCTCAAGGACTAGTTTGATACCCATGTAGTGCTTGTACTGAGATATACATTTTAAGGCTGAGGAGGCGTGGTCGATCAATAGTGACCTTTGACCTACTCAGAAGTAGCTTGATGCCCAAAAATTGACCAGGCAAAAGGATTCTCTGTGACCAGGTACAAAGATTTTCTGAATGTACTCAAGATGTACTATAAAATCAAAATTGATGATAATGTGAACAGTGGCCCCCCTCCCCCTGATGGTTTTGATCATATATATCTAATAATTTAAAGCCTCAAAAATTTTGTTCTCGAAATACGTTAGTCAAATCTTTGCTTGTTCCTGAACTAATTGTAAACATATGGAATTGGAGTCTTCCCCTCAACTTTCTGAATCTCCTAAAAATGAATTCCACCTTTGCAACACCAAAAAGTCTATAGACATATAAAAAGAAAGTTCTATAAGACTTAATTTTAGACAGAATGATAAGAAATACCAATTATAACAAATTATTGATGAAATTACATCAATACTGACGTTACGAAAAATCAAATATTTCTTTCATTTACTTGACAACTAAAGAACTTAATAGCATGTTACTAATCGATTTCTAACTCCAAATATCTTTTTAAAATTTATAATGGTCTGCTAAAAATCTTTAAAATCAATGACAACAACAATGAATTAACTTTCAAATCAGTAAAAAAAAACAAACTTGTTTTAATATCTTTTATCTACCGTGTTGAACATAAGTGAAGCACTCAATTATATTGATTGGCTAACTTAACGGTAATACAAACATATTAGAACTATCAAAGAGTATGTGTGTCATTTGCATATCAAAATCACATCAGAACATTGCAGACGGAGCAGGCTTTTGACCATAGCCCATAGTCAAATTTCCAATTCACCATCTTTAAAAAACCAGAGGTTGCCAGGCAAGATACACCCACATTTTGCAAGAGATGGATTAAGAACAAGCTAAAAACAAAAGCGATTTTTCCTTCAATTTTGAGCCATAATCCATGAAGTTATCAAAAGAAACACTATCTTTGGGAGATAGACCCATATTTTAAGTTTCGTCAAAATCGGATAAAAATAAGTTGTGACCTGTACAGTGTCAACAAACAAATGTGAACGCACAAGTCCCAATGCATCACATCAAATTTGAAAAGGTATTCGGAAAAAGATGGTAACTCTTGAACAGAGGGTCACAGAAAGCTGAATATTGAATTTTCCTCTCATGACCCTAATGCTTTGCACCAAATTTGAACTAAAACCTCTAAAACATTGCAGAAGGCCAAATATCGATAGGGTTCGTCTGAAAAAAAAAAGCTGTACACCAAATTTGCACACAGATCAGTTAAAAACAGTGGCTTCTATCACATTTACCAAATTTTGGCTAAGGAGACATTACTCTGGAATGAAAGGTCAGTGGAACACTACAGTAATTATCAGCCCTTTTTATGTACAAGCAGGAACCACTTGTAAGCAGTCACAGTTATCACCCCACCCTCATTGTTGTTATTGATCCAATCAAATATATGTACTGTCAAAGCCAATTGTTGTCACAATCATCTAGCATCTATTTTCTATTGCCATCATGTTGATTAGATAAGACTTAACTAACCTATATTATATAAAATTCACTGAAAAATTATGTGATAGTAACAGAAATTATTTGGTTCAAATCTCTAATGCCTACCTGTGTTATGCATTTGATAGTATCTATCTCATTGTGTGACAAAAATCACACATAAAATTGAGGGTATGTCAAATCTAGCTAAAAAATGATGAAAAATCATAATAAACAAGCCAACAGTGAGGCTGATGTCCCCCGCCGAAATCCCAAAATAAATAGATGACACATATTAATTAATTGCACATTTATTTTTTTTAAACGTATCAAGCAATCAAAATGTACACGAAGTGTCATCCAAAAGTGTTTTATAAAGAAAAATGCTAAAACCAGTGAGAAAAATGAAAATGTACCTTAGTTAGGGGGACCCTAAAGGCAGACAAAAGGGCCCCCACGCTTGACAAAAGGGCCACTCTGACCAAGGGAAAGGCATTGACCTAATAAACATATACATCAAGTGTGACCATTTTAACTCAATTAGAAGGAGAGTTATTGTGTTCCAAAGTCTCTACCAATCAAATTACGTATCGCTCTGCTTACCCTGAGCAGAAAATGCTCATTATCGAACTTACTATACACCAAGTTTCATCACTCTCACTTAATTAGAATGAAAGTTATCGTGTCCCAAAGCATCAACCAATCAAATTGCTTATCTCTGCTTACCCTAAGCGGAAAATGCTCATCTTCGAACTCCATCAAGGCATGAACCTAATAAACACATATCTCAAGTTTAAAAATTCTAGCTCAATTAGGAAGAGAGTTATTGTGTCCCAAAAAGTGTGACGGACAGACGGACAGACAGACAGAAGGACAGACAGACGGACGAACCCATTTTAATAGTCCCCCAACTTTCTTCGAAAGGTGGGGGACAAAAAATTGTCAACAACTTTTTAATTGTTCATGTGAGAAATAAAAGAAGCAAATCTTTGATAAGCATTTGTGCGAATTAATTAGAAATTGATTAGCAATCGTCAAGATTTGATTCACAAAATGTAATGCAAATCTGGTTATCAAGACCCCTGCTTGGGTCTCTGATCTTTATTAACATATAATACTATGTTAGAAATTAAGCAAAAAGTTTGTCAAGATTGCCTTATTATTGGCCACTAATAGCCAAATTTTATTCCATGTGCAGGTCTGGCAGACATTTTATATCCAGATTACAAATCCATAATACCATAAACACAATCCTCTTCAAAGCAGTCACAGATTAAAATCCAAGAAACAAACAAATTGACTTCATTGTTCATCTTACATCAGATCATTATTACAGCCAGTAGACTAAGGCAAATTTCAATTATTCTTGTCAATAAAATCTAATTCAATGTATTTGATCTCATGTCTGTATCAAATCAGCGGCTGCGAGGCAGGATATGTCCCGATTTTGCAAGAGATGGATAGAGAACAAGCTAACAACACACAGGGGCAATAATGCAGAAAGTTATAGCCTGAAATGGGCAAATATCAAAAGTGACTGAGATCTTTGGGATATAAAGATACCTTTTAAGTTTCATCAAAATCAGACAAAAATCATGACCTGTAGAGGGCCCACAACCTATGTATTACACACTTTTACACAATTTGCATTTAAGGAGCGGGCATTTTGTTGGGCAGCTTCATTTCAATTTTCCCCAAATTCGAATTCAACCTTCATTATGGTTGAATGGTGATGAATTCAAACTGCTTTTAAAATCAGAAAAAATGTGACCCCAGGAGAATCCACAAAAATAAAAATGTGATTTTTCGGACAATCAGGGGCCATAATTCGGAAAGATAAGTTTGGGTATCTGCGATTATCAAACAGAACCAAGATCTTAGTGTATAACTGTGATATATTCACACGTTTTTTTCAATCAGATAAAAATTGTGACCTCTACAGGGACCACACGCTAAAAACTTTATTTTTTCTTCAATCAAGGGCTGTAATTCACAAAATTACAATCCAATATGCACAAATATAAACACGTTTTTCAAGTTGCATCGACATCAGGTCAAAATTGTGAACTCCCAAGGATAAAAAAATTAACTTATCCAGACCATAATCAACTCTCTATGTCAACGCTGGCCTGCAATTTTTTAAGGATCAAAATCTGATTTGCTGCATAACTTTCTTCACGATTTCATTATTTAATGGATAATCTATGATTTTTGTCGTACTGAATGTAGTAATGATAATCGAGGCTAAGCCGAACTTTCACTAGCTGAATTCTTGGTTGATCATGGCTCAATTTGATTGAAATTTTCAGCCAATTGCCTTTACATTATCCAGCTTTTAACTATTATAACTACAAATGTCAACCTTGTTATCTAATCTCCCATAATGTATCTTGAAGTTTGCTTATGTCATACGGTAGCACTGATGTTCACAATAGATTTTAGTACGTATAAATAAGATTGTTGACAAACTGATCAAAAATCAATCAAGGAAGAAATCAAAAACTTACTAAGTGTATCACTGGTTAAAAATGCAACTTATATATTTATAACAATAATTCCCTGTAAAAACTCACTTATTCCATATGGAAACACAGCAGAATACAGCAACGGAAACACACAGTGCCATATGGAAACAAGCTAAATCCTTTCTTATTAATTTTCATGGCAGATTTCGCATTGGGACACCACTGACAACTATTAAATGTCAGTCACATGTTTATCGTTTGTTGATTCTCCTCTCTGTAAAGTTGGACTGATTGAATCGTATCATTGGAAATTATTGATGAATGTGACAATAGATGGCTTTATCGGGTATAATATCTGACTCGGATCTTGATAACGCACACTTTTGCCTTTACATCAATTTAGATAATACATTGCTTTATAATACAGGGTTTGATTTCCTTGGCTGTGTACAAAACACCATGATAATGAATCATGTTTAACCGTTAATAACTGGTAGCTATTAGTTCTTTGACTGAATATGTTAATGTCTGAATATATTTATTAAGAAACACAGTTCAGTACTTGGCGATTTTTTAATGTTACAAAATCATACTTAAACAAAAGTTATACAAGTTTTCCATTTTATATCTGGAAATAAGCCACAAGTCTAAATATATTGTCAGTATTGCGATTTGTGATTTTTTGGTGTACCAAGCCAAGCAAGAACTGTTGTTGAAAATGAGATGATGATAATCCTCTTAAAACAGCAAAGGGGCAACTCTACTGGTTAATTACCAAACTGGTTGTTTTATTAATCACCCTGCATCATACTAATTATAAATATATTTTATTTAATCAGGGCTGTACTATTTTCAGTTCAGAGTTACAACCAATTACTTCTACAGAAACAGACCAAACAAAACACCTCTTATTTTATAATCATCAGCACATGTATATAACACTAAAGTTAATAGTTGATCCCCACCTTGAATCACATACTGTATTAAGGGAATATCAAGGGAAATCAAGCTGTCTGAACCTTCTCCAGATCAAGTTTCTTTTTCCACCTATAGGAAAATACACAAACAACCCTCTTACAAAATCTCACAGCTCTATCTATTCTGTCGTCTTTGGGACAATTTACAGCCAAACGAAGCCAGTGCTCAAAACACTACAGACGTTGCCATAGATTTAACTATTATGAGACAGATTTGATTTTCTTCTTGAAGTCCCCATAACTCCAGAGTATCTTTCAAACAAGCTGCAAGGTATTCACCTGTATGGAAAAAAAAATGCTTGAAGGTGTCTAGATGTGAGATTCCAATCCCTGTCAATAAAGTGGGCTGTATAGCTCATGAATGGCTCCATCGTTCTACTAGACCATATGCTGTATTCGTTACTCCTTGGTTTTTATGGGAAAAACGTAAAAGAAAATGCTAAGTAACGTACAGTTTGATATAGTTTGGGAATTTCTTCAAAGGCCAATTATATCTACTATCAAAAGTCTTCAAAATATTTATGAAGCCGACTTCTCAACAGTGTTTGTCAGTGTTACCCATCTTGTGGATGTCTTCTTATATGACATGCTGCTAAAGAATTGACATTTGATGAATATTTTGCATATTAGATCGAATACCAACAATACTGTTAGTTTCTGACCCTGCCCTTTTACATGTATTGTTTTGGGGCATTTTATTACCAGAAGTTGCTTTCAGAGTTTTGTTTGGATTAGTTTTGTTTTTATGTTGTAGCTGGTTAGTAGTGGATGGGCTAGTTTACTTTGAGGCAAGCGCACAAATTACTTGTGCTTTCATTCTTGGCAGCTACATTTCTTCTACACAGTTTAAATAAAATCTTATTTTAATCAGTATCCTTTACGTCAAATCGAAAGTAAAGCCACAGTTTCTCTTTGGGACAATATGCGAAGTTGTCTCTTCTACTTCAACTACTTGGACTTTACAAATCAAAATTTCACCAAACTTGAAGTGTGAATTTCCTTCAACATGTTTTAACAATCGTGCGAGTTGTGCCTTCATTTTTCTCGAAAACAGATATTGAAAATATCATCGTCATGTTTAAAACGACGCTCCATAGAGAGAGGCAGAATCATTTCGTGGAAATGGACATGCTTTCGTCTGAAACCATTTTGTTGAGAAGCGACACCTATGACGCTTTCGATTTCATCTTGATCAACCAGTTTCAATAATGAATCAAAAAAAGATCAAACCCTATAGTAAAGGGAAATAACTCATGTGATTTATTTCAGGTTGACACACAAAATTACATAAAAAGATTGCGGAAAAGTGAAATAAAATAATTTAAGTGTCAAACACAGATATTTGAGTCCTTTTCTGGACTTTAATCAAATCTTATTGTTTACAAATCCATAATGTCATTTAAATACTCATACGTGCATGGGAGCCAAAGTGGCTCAGATGGTAAGAGGTGAGGAATCGAAACCATGCCAGTTGACTCAATAACCTGTGAAGTTTTATTGTTTAAGCCAGCAGTAATGAAATTGGTTTCCGTTCAGAATTTTAACAATTGCATGAAATGAGTAATTACTTAAGTGAAGTACGTTCCTGTCGCCCTTTTTGGACTATTGGGACATGTCCAATAGAAACAGGGTAAGCGATGCAGGCTGTATTTACTTCGCTTTCCCTCATTTATTTCCCTTTCCCTCAAAGACCTGTAAGAGTAGCCACATTTGCCTCATCTTATATCAAACTATTTTATTCGGGTTGTTGGTGTTAAATAATCCATTTAATCGTTTATATAAGTCACATCAAAGATTTAACAGCAGTGATGTGTCATCCATGTTAATTTGAGCTCAAATTTGGCCCAGCAACAAACAATTTAAGTGTCTGTGGCATTTAAGTGTTATTAACCTTCAGCCAATGTGACATCAGCTCAAAATCATAATGCAGGTAATTCTCATTAACACCTTCCTGTTCACTCAGCTCTCATTCTTAGCCTTATGGGCATGTATCGAAAACATCTAAACTCCCAGTCCCGGACAAAGAAAAGTCTTGAAATTTAATGCATCAGAACAGAAATAATATACTCTTAATCAGTAAAACTCTTCTGGTTATTGAACTGATTTGGTCTGCAATTGACAACTTTACGAGGCTAAATCATTTCACCACACTAATTTTAACATTTTTCATTTAACCACCTGAATTAAGTCTCGCACATATTGCCATTTAAATAATTTTTTTACAATTTAGTTTTTTAAAAGAAAAACAGAATATATTTGTTAAAAATTCTGTAGATATTCAATCTCCAACATAGCTTTACTACCCAAATTTTCTTTTACAACTTGCAAATATATTCCACACTTAACATTGATTTAGTTATTTCCTCCCCCTGGAGTCTAGTTTAAAAAGATCTCTTATTATTTATGGCATGTTCTCACTGAGCTTTACATTTTCTGTCACTTAATTTGAACATTAAATCGAAAACAAGTCCCCAAACATTTAACACAAAATTCCTGCCTCAAAAAAAAAAAAATATATTATCGTTATTCCCATGTCAGTAATATTACAGAACACCAAAAATGGTTGCAGCGACACATTCCTTGTTTTGTAAATTTTAGGTGAGCAATATTTTGTGTAATTTATATTGGAACAAAATGGTGGTTTTAATATGGCGGTTTTAATAATTAACAAAATTGAAGTCTAGTATGAAATGAAATTGATCACAGAGACTATCTGATCCATTTTTTAAACATCTTCCATGGTCCAAATGATGAAGATGCACAAATGTGTATCTACAAAACTCTGTAGTATTACTGTAACCGGAGAGTAAATATAAGGTGTGCTGAGTGATTGCAAATCTGGAAACATCTAGATTATTTTAACTGCTGTCTCGAGTTTAAATATACTTCTTACTGATCATGACAAAAAAGATTCTATGCTATTATAGATTTCATTAGACAGGGCTAGCATATTGTTTTTACATTTTACACTCTATTTCAATTAAAGAGAAAAAACACTCTTTGATGCAACCTGCTGGTCTAGGTTTTTTGTTCATGTGTTTAACTCAAAATAACCTTCTTTATGTACCTACACGTACAAATAAAAGTATCACTGGAAATAGTTAGCAGGCTAACCAGAAATGAAAGGAAATGAAATGGGGTTTAACATCCTAGCAGCCAAACCAGGCGCTGAAAAGACATTTGGTACTTTATATTATCTCAAATGTGACTGAACATGGCATCATGAGCCAGAATGTGCAAAATCTAATTTTGGACAAAATAAGTGAAAATATTGATTTTGATCGAAATTGAGATTTTCACAAAAATGAGTCTATAGATATACATACTTTCATCAATACAAAAGATCAAATAGCAAAAAAAGATTTTAGAATACCTTTATTTGAACGTTTTGTAAGAGTACCGTATTTTTAAATCGGTCATATTTCTGAAAATTCTTGTCAAAATTAGTTATTTTTCTTCGCTCGCTGTGTGACCACCTGTCATTCCGCTTGCATATAATAATTGGCATAGTTGTAAAGGTTCCATCAGAAATTCTAACGAGTATATACGAGTGATGTTGTAAATAAAATAGGAAAATACTTGTGATGAATGAATGTCTCTTGTTATTGTTATATTTTATGAATGTATGTATAAATAAATAAACGATAATTAATTACATGTGTTCCTCTATTTATTTATGGTATAAATGCTGATGTGAGATTGAATTTCTGTTTGACTATCCTTTACCAATTAAACCCTATGGATATTTCAATAGCATTTTGTTTTATGACTTATCATGCGCTAAAAATAGCACCGCTTTCTCTATATGAAAAATGACCAACTGTGAAAATTTTGAAGTGGAAGCCCTGGTTTCTCGAGATATTCCAATCTGGGTTTCTCTTTGTCATGGGTGGAGAATGTAGCGTCGCGGGTTCTAGTGTAAAATCTCAGGACATTTCTTTGGACAATAAGACCCCTCTAAATACAAAACTGGAAGTGTTTATCTACATTGCAACATGCTATTTTAGCATTTTAAAAGAAATTACTAAAACAAAGAGGTGTTATTGTCCAATCAAAACGCAAGATTCACCCTTAAAGATTAATTATATGACAAATTAACTCGTCTTGAACTCCTTTTTAATTGATACCCTATCCGAGCGAACACATGTTGTCGCCATTTTGTTTACATTTGTCTCACACTTATGACGTCACAACATATTTCTGGGAATTACCGGAAGTCGACTCGTACGCTGATTGGATTTCACCAGACAGGTGCAAAGGGGGTTTTCCAATCTAAATATATTGATAACGGAATGACCGATTTTCGTCATTTTTTTTTATTTAGGGGTTTTAGCATTATTCCTATTCATTTAAAGAAAAATATTCTAGTCTCACATTTATCTTTAAGCATGTTACAGTGTTGAAAAACAAAAGCTTTTATGAGGGGGTCTTCCCATATTGCCGACTCACCAGAATTTTCGAAAGTCCACCGCGGCACTCTTTGATGGGTTAAAAACGGATTAAAAGCGTTAATGAGGTAGGGACCAGTCATTATTAATATTGTTCACTTTAATCGATTTTTTATCAGAATTCAACTCACTCACTAAATAATAAAATGAATATAGTTCACTTAAATTACATGAAATTGAATTTTGTACAAATTCAACACATTCATTAATTAATAAAATAATAGGCTACAGTTAACATGAAGCTGACAGTTGATCGAAATTTAGCTCATTGTGAATACGTAAATCATTCCAAGGCTAATGCACAGTTACAATCTAAGTTTATTAATACAGCAAAATGTGGCAAATACCTATGTGTTGCTGGTTTTATGTATTGACTGAATAAGAGAAAGAATAACGACATGGCAGTGCTGTGAAAAAAGCAAGGAATGTACAGCTACAGCATCTGCCTTTAACGATATAGACAACTGGCCCACTATATAGTTACGCAATGGTTATGCGGCCGATTTACACAGACACAATGAAACCGCATGCAAACCACACGAAGAACCAACCACTTCTTTCGAGGGATTGCACTGACACCTAAAGAAATTACTTGGAAAAGCCCATCCTAATAATTTTTAAGTAATGGCATTTTTGCAAGAAGACCAACAGATGATTGAAATTCAGTTATTGCAGTATTTAAGTGGCCAGCGACAACCACTTAAAAGAAAACATACACTGATATCAACAGACCTGAGATTCGAAACATTGATATGAATATGGAAGAATAAATTTGTTAGAACTTTTGGTATGTTGGACACTTTTTGCATGCAAAAAGTTAAAATTATGTGTTATTTTATACAACATTTAAAATCGCTAATTCTTAAATTGGTAGGTTACCAAAATAATGTAAATTGGGTTTGAGTGGGTTTTGATGCAACCAAGAGTTGAATGGAAAGTCAAAATAAGTTGTCTTACGATCCAATGCAACTGACAAAGCCAGTTGCAACTAGTTGTGCATGCTCTACTTGTGACGGTTTAATTAGTTTTGAGGGAATGTTTTGCACACAGTTGTCTCATAAAGTTTCAACTCGCCAAGTTTTATGTGAAAATTTTGGTTGGTGTTAAGGGGTTGGGTGGGCAAGAACAATAGACCCAACCTAAGGGATATAACTAATTAAGCAGATAATTTTGGGAGCATTTATTTTTCAAAATTTATAACAACCTATAACATATATTTATGAAACATGGAGGTTTTTAGGATTCAATAAGTTTGAAATGCTCACTCATAATATTGTATCTTTAACTCAACATAAAAGATTGGATGTGGTTCTTTTTTTACAAATTAATAACACTATTTCTATCTTATCATTAGTATGCTCTGTTAAAGCAGTATGTCGTATAGCCATGGACCACTCTTAGGTTGACGCCTACAAGTAATAAATAAACAGATTGCCATCTTGTAGGGTAGTCTATAATAGGAAAATAATTGCCATTAATATTTATAATTAAGACGTACTAATAAGTGAACAATCTTGTAAATTTATTCAGTTGTAAAGATCGAGGTATTAATTAAACTCTGGGACACCTGCCCTGCTAGACCACAACATTACAGCCTTATAACTCAGTGAATTTCTAATCAAACACTTGTTATAAATAGACTGCCCACCAACGAGACGCTATTAGATCAATAAGTAAAGACAGACGTGATATGCTTTTAGTCCCTGGGAGATGTTAAAACTTCAGACAGTCTCACTGGTTTGATGCTTTGGTGACTTTAACAATTGCTATTCTCGGATATTATTTTAATTAATCTTTCATGACAATGATTTGAAGAGATACAATTTGTTATTTCTTAAAATTTAAATTCTGTCAATACGGAATTGATCTTTTACAAAGTAAAAAAGCAGATGCAATATCAAGAATTTATATACCATATTTTTCGGGGTATAAGTCGAATTGTAATGTTTTATTGTTTTTTCAACCTCCATCCATCCATATAGAAATGTCAAAGCAGTGTAATTCTCCAAAATGTATTTTCTTTAGGGTATTAAAAAGGTGATGACATATAGGAATCACAACCTTATATATTATATAGGATAGAATAACTTCATGCAATTAAGCAAAACATTTTCTCTATACAAGGCATGTCATCAACATTCTGTCGGGATGCTCACGTCTATTGCTATGATATTAAGCCCCAATTTATCTTTTAACGTAAAAATGATTTCCCCACTCAGACAAATACAAGCTTTGTGTAATCCATACAAAAAAAAAAAAAATGCCTGAATACCATTATGCTTTGATTGGCTCGGATCTTCCAATATTTGAGAAAAATTCATTGATTCAATCTTTTAGGGGAAACGGATACTGATGATCATGTTATCCCAGATAACACGAATTGTTCTATGTTGCATGATGTCCAATTTAAACATTCAAGGCTCTGTGTCTTTGATCATGTTTGCATTTTGTCAAATGGAGTAATTATTCACAAAGCATCTTACATTTTCGACTCATAGCTTGTAATCAAGACCTGGTCACTGCCATAACCCCTGCCCACACCAAATAATTTTCCTCAAAATTGTTGTTTTCTAACAATTTGGAGAAAAGTAAATTTTGACAGACAACTGTTATTTACTTTCTTTATAAGCAATACCGATCCACAGCGCATTTTCACTCTGCTCAACAACTATGGGAACAGTTGCACCACTTGATTTAAGCTTGAAAAGTTCGCATAAGAACATCTGGAACTGCTACCCGCTGTTTACAGATTCCCAATTTTATCTTTTCTCACTGTTGTGTAACTTTACCAGCTACAAATTTCATAACACAATCACCTCAAACAAGAAATTAGACCAAAGTCAAATGTCACCTAAGGAGAAATTCACCTTTTACAGAAAAGACTCCAAGAGATTCTACCTCCGAAACATATACCAAAGTAGAATTTGCAATGGTTCTGTTATTATCAGCCATTATACTGGCATACAAATTACCCAGTAGTGAGAACAGCAAATCAAAACAATACTTGATCATTTTTTTTAATGGATTATAATCCCACTGCAGTTCAATTTAGTTAGCTAATTCTAGAGAAGTGACATATATTATCCCCTTTGAAAATGTGCCTTACTGTCTTTGAAAAAAGCCAATCACATCATTTAGAAGGAACTCTATCAAAAAATCAAAAAAGATTTGCCCACAACAGCGAGACTGATCAACCCTCAGGATCAACAAATGAGAGGAGTTTCAGTACCTTTTTATTGAAACAATGTATCAAATGTGACGACTGATGTCTGCAGCAAATTAAACCAAAATAGACATTTCTTTACGGGTACAACTGACAAGAATTCTCATTGTCAATGTTTCAAATTCTCAGGGTAAAAATATAGTCTACCTATTAATATTCTCCATATGTTAGACACAATATGTGGGGGAGAGAGAGAGAGGAAACATGCTTTTTTCAAATCGAATTAAAGAACACTTACACATATTGAACATAACAGACTGCAATCGGTTGAAATACATTTTAATCTGGATACAAATAATTGAACTTTCTACACTGATCTCAATAGTGACATGGCATTTGGAAAGAACTTTCACATGGATGGCTCAACTATATCCCTACCTCCTATCTTTACATTTAAAGTATTTCTGAAAATCCAATTTGATGTATATGAATTAATGAAATAAAAAGTATCCATCAACAGTTGTATTTGCACAACTTGGGTATGTCCAAAAGAATACAAATATCAATTTTAAGTTTTGAAGCACTTAGTCTAAATAAAATAAATTGTGTATGTTGTTGTTGTTCTTGGTGTTTAACGTCCGCTTCCACCGAAGTTGATATAGCAGACAAGTCTTATTTTTGATTTTCATTATCTTAGCGCACGCGCAGGGGTCTTTGCTGTGGGAGGAAACCGGAGTGCCCGGAGGAAACCCACGAGGTTGAGAAGGAGCCCCTATCTCCATGCCACATACGCTCACACCAGGGCTCGAAACCACAGCCGCAAGCCAGAGGTGACCGGCCAGCTAGAGGTCTAAGCGCGGCACTCTAGACCACTAGGCCAACCCAACCCCCCATAATTGTGTAGGTATGGTGGGTCCTTTTATAATTTCTGGATTTTGAAAAGGTCATAAATATATCTAAACCACTTTTCTCTATAAATAGTGTGGGCTCAATTGTCATGCAATAAATATTTGTGTCATTTTTTTGGTAAAAGCAAAAACTCTGTTGATTCTGAAAGAAGATATAAGTTTTAAACAAAAAAATAGGGTGCCATTTTTTTTAACGTTCTAGGGGTCCGAAATCCAAGATGGTGTCCAAAATGGCCGCCATTCAGCAATAATTCAAAAAAAAGTATACAATAATAGGTTTTCCAACACAAGAAAACCAATGGAACCATCAAATTTAGGCTAAAGTTGTGATTTACATGCCTAATTTCAAGATGGCGTCCAAATTGGCCGCCGTTCAGTAATAATTCAATAGCTTCCTAAGTACACATGATATGATGTCAAACAAAGTATCTAAATATAGGTTTTCCAAACCAAGAAAACCAATGGAACCATCAAATTTCGCTCAAGTTGTGATTTACATGCCTTATTTCAAGATGGCGTCCAAAATGGCCGTCATTTACACTTAAGTCCGTACAATGATATTTAGTGGGGCAGATAACAGCATAATCGTACAAATGATGATACAAACATCAAATTTGGCACAATTGTCCTCTAAGGGATACTCGTCAATTGAAAATCCAAAACGGCCAGTCGGAGTTGATGTTGAAAGCCTGCTGAACTATATTTTCCTGTTCAAAATGCACTCAGAGACATATTTTCACAGGAAAAGCACTCTGAGACATCATATATATATTATACATGTATGTATACACAATAATAATATACATATCTATTTTAATTTCCATAACAAATTTACATTTAAAACACGATTGTTTGTCTGTCTTCACACTCCGAGGCATATTTTTCTCATTTCGCATGTTTATTCATGAGTTTCATACGTTTGGAATGTCCTGGTACCAATATGTAAGTTTAGGAGTGGGTAGAGAACAGATATGGTGGTAGTTCCTTTTCATACCCTAGTGCTGCATAAGGCCTAAAACTGGGTCTCAAATAGCTGCCATATATGTAACATTATCTTCTAAAACATTTATACAAATACATGTACTAAAAAAACCTCAAAACCTCTACATATAATCCTTTGCAAGTATCACAAACATATCTTCCTAACAATAAATACTCTTAACTTTCTAGTCTTATTAATATATTGATTAGTTATATATTTTACCTTGATGTTCCTACTACAAACACCACGCACAGGTATGATAATAACCAGCGATCTACATATTTTAGTATCAGGATAAATATAATTATATACGTATTTACTTGGTTACTTTATTACTAGTAATCCAGGTAGCTAAAGGTAATAACCTAGCTTATAAAATAATAACTTTCCTAATCTTTACCTGCTATGTAACTCCTTCAACTCACCCCCCCCCCACCCACACACACAATATTGATCTCTTTGACTTTAAAACTACATCAAGCGCTACAAAACAAATATATCTACATAATGCTTTAACATACATTAAGCAAGAGCTAAATTTGATTATTGCAAGTCTTTATTTAGGCTTTAGATGTCATAGAAATTATAAATAAGATCTTTATTTACACAACAAGCACAAAATCAACCCTGTAGACCCATGGATGGTTTGGATTTGACTTGGATTTAAATAGGACTTCATTGGTTGATTAAATTTTAAAGATGGGTTCCCAGCAAAGTATTTATCGGGTAGTTATTGCTAATAAAAGTATGGCAATTTTGGTATATGGAAAGTAGAGATATCCAATCTTAAAAGAAAAATATTGGATTCCCTGAAAAACACTCATTGAGCGTATACAGGACAAAAATGTAAGGGTTCCACTAATCGACAATCTGACGATTAGGGCTATATCCACGTGTGACGTCGAAGGCTGCACGAGCAAATTGAGCGTTTTGTTTACATGTTGATAAACTCTATAAGGAGTTTAGACCTACAACACTTTCTGAGATAAAAATCACGGAAAAGGACACAGGCAGTGGATAATCCGGGAATTTAATTAGGATTAGATATTTGTAATAAATAGTTAGCCATTACAGACAACAACGTCTTGTGTATGCAATGAATTTTCACCCGTGGTTGCCATAGGGACAGGGGAGGGTAATTCCCTGGCGCCAACATGGCCTCTTTTGATCGATTTTCATAGCGAGGTATACTTGGCAATTACAGTGTTTTGAGGAGGATTTGAAGCAAAATTATGATAAATTAATTAGTTTGAATATGTTTTTAGTCCTAATATATCATCAAATCACCCAGTTTGTACCCGGGAAAGCGACTTTAAATGGCGTTGTGAGCAGAGATTAACCGTTACGTTGACGCCATACTCCCGGAAATTTTAAAACAACACTAAATGATAGAGTGTACGAAGCAAGGCTGATGTTGAGAGAGGTCTGAACAAATGACATCTAAACTAAAGATAAATAAATCAAACCAAACACAGATAATGACAAATTATACAATTCCTGGAGATCGTGAGAAGACTAAAACAGTCGGACAGGTCTTCTGTATCAATATCAATATGGCCTTGATATTATGTTTAGTTGTTGGTTAAATTGAGAGTTTGGATGTCGGTATTATACATTCATGGTCACTTGCATTTACTCGTTGAGGGCAAAATTATGGAAATTGATAAACATAGCAGCTAACATCACCCTAGTTGAATGAAAGCCCCATAGGATCAATATCGAAAGGAACCAAAATCTTTGGGTTATTAACATACATGTCCAGTTTCATCTAAATTGGTTCAAAATTGTGACCTCTATAGAATTCACAAGCTGAAACCAAGATTTTTCGTACAATCAGGGGCCATAATCCACGAAGTTTCAATCCGATACATGCCAATATCGAAAGCAGTCGAGATCTTATGGGGATAAACCTATATTTCAAGTTTCGTCAAAATCGGATAAGAATTGTGACCTGTAGAGAGTCCACAAATAAATTGTGGACAGACGGACGTCCGAACGGACAGGGGCGACGACAATATACGTCCACATGAAAATGTGGGTGAATAAAATTATTGATTTTGATTGAAATTGAGTTTTTCACAAAAACAAGCCTATTAATACTTTTTATCAACCCAAAAGATCAAATTAGCAATAAAATATTGGAAAAAATACTTTATTTGGGTGTATTGTAAGAGTACCATATTCTTAAATCTTTCTTCTTTCTTCAAATTCTAAGAATAAATCAGTTGTTCTTCAACGCACTCAGTGGGACATCTTCAATAGAACGCTTGATCTCGCTTAAGCTACGTACATCTTATTAAGCCCTTCAGGTAATACCTAGCATATTTTGGCACTAAATTTGATTGGGTACAAGCCCAGGAACATGTCAGTGGGAAGGCCGACCAATTTCCTTTATGTAATACTTGGCACCGTTGTGAAGTGGTGATTTTCAAGTTTATAAATATGACCAAAGTATTACTGATAATTCCATTTTCAACAAATGCCAATGAGTATAAAAACCATACAATACGTGGCATCATGGGTGCCTTCAGGGTTTACACCCTTAAGTCGCAATTTGCGATCCAAAAATGAAAAGTGAGAAAACGATCTGCAATTCTTTTGCCACTGGTCTTACAAATGTAATTAAAATTTCTATTAGAGATTCTGATTCCATTAGGGTACCTGAAAGTAACCGTAAACCTGTTTTACACACAAAAAAAGCAGAACACACATGTAGGTTTGGCAAATTCTTTGATAATCAAGAAACTAAACTTGATTACCCAATCAACAAACTTAAAGCAAGAATTTCATACTTTTAAAGGGCTAATCCCGATAATTTTTGGGAGAATAAAACTGCTTAACTTTGTGTTAAAATCGCCTAAAATCCTCTACCTATGGGCAGAGAAACTAACTCAGTATTTGTGACATGTTTTCAAATAACTTAAACCCGTCAATCGGCATCTGGAAAGGAAACAAGTGTCCCAAGCTGTTACACATAAAACCAGGCTTCTTTTATAAAAACTAATGTGTAGGTGAAATTTACCTTTCGATATCAAGTACAGTACCACTATATAGACCTCTCAATAAACGGGAATCGATTATCAGGTCATAAACGAAAAAATGGACCCGAATTCTTAAAAGGGTTACGTGTCCGAATAAGCAGGTTTGGCGTTCACATCCAAACGACTCAATATTTTGAGTTGAAATTTTGAGACAAGGTAAATACACCAGTCTTCGATATTTTGGTGTTTTAAATTTCATACCTACCCAGACTTTTATTTTTGAGACTGTTTAAAACGAGATAGTCCCTTTAAGTTATATTTTTAAAATGTATTAAAATAAAGCCTTAAAATAGATGGTATCTATATATATAAAGGGTCCAATTTTGTTAAAGAATAATCTTATTAATCGTGTAATTCATTATTGCCAGTTGAAAAATTGACAAAAATAACATTCTCAACTTCAAATTCAAACGTTTGAATTTACATGGAGGATAGAAAACATGGGAGGTAGTTGTATTACTATTTTCGATGTGAATGATTTTTAAGTGTGAGAATGATACTTGTAATCGTATAATAGTGAGTTGACAACTTATTAAGCAAAAGACATAGAAATGATTATGTTTTAACTGTCTTCGAAAATATAAATTCTTGCTTTAATCTCCTGAACACAGAAAAGAATAAAGAAATTATAGGCTTAGCCTTCTTTCATTCTGACTGTTTATATGTGGTGTATCTTTAAGGCATAGGGTATACGGTATTCAGTATACATGTGTTCGAACAATAGTAATTCGCTTAGCAGTTTACATCGGACTATATGCATCTATAAATTTTCGTGCATGTTAGGTTTTTTTTTGGAGGTATACTTGCTTCAGGGAGGTGAGTAGAAAATGGGCATTTTTGCTGTTATAAGTTTGAATCAATAGTTCTTAACATTAAAGGACTTTTATCTGGGCATGAAGACTATTCTAGATTCTCCTAAACAGTGATTTCCAGTTAAATGCACCCCCCCCCTCCATCGCCGTATTTGAATTAGCAGTCTCAAGACCTGATCTTCCCACCTACGCAAGCAGAAACCAAGTCAGAAACTGTGGGTATTCCACTGGAAACATCAACACCTATTTGTTAGTCAAATGTTGGTCATAGGGTTAAAAGCTGTTTGTAAGACCCTTGACACAACCTCCTACTCCTCGAACGTATAAAAAAAAATAGAATAAAATATAGATCTGTCTTTTCATCAAATTGCTCAGCTATAATGTCCCCCACACGAATATCTCCAACTGACACCAGCCAGAGGAAGCATATCCTGTATTTTGGCCAATTATAACCAGTACAATTAAACTTCTTGGTGAACTGGAAAAAATTGAGCTTTCAAATGAGACAGTACAGAATCACCCACCAAATTGTTTTGACAGTTTGATAACATTAACACATCATCCTAAACTGAAATCAATAATATAGGAGACAAGTGGATACTTGCCCAAGAACCACTTAAATCTATAATTTTTAAAGTAACAATTTCTAGTAAACCCTGCACAATGCTTCCTCTTTCTAGAACACTGACACGACTTCCGTATTTTGTTATTCACGAGTGACTCTTGCTTGGTGGGCTTCAGTAATCACAGTCCAAGCTTTAAGTATTTACTGAAGTCATGCAGACACAGGTGCATGCTTACCCTTTGTAGAACATCATTTCATATTAGTAATAAACAGGGCCAAACTTTTTCATTTATTTATATTTAGTCTTTTAACCTTTAAACTGCACAATACTTAGAAAATAAATATTGTTTAAACTAACTAAATAACTAACCGATACTTGTCATACTATCCCAGTCAACAGAAATAACTAATATTACAATTTAAAACTAACCCTAAAGAAAATGAAAATATCTGGGTTCTTCTGGGGCCATTATAGTCAACCCGAAATGAATGACTTGATTACATTATCTTTAAACATACTAGATATGATATAACAGTTCAAAAATAGAAACTGCAAAAATGGTCATTCAAATTATTTTATTATCAATGTTTGTAGTTTTGACAAGAATTGTGCACTGGATGGTTATTATTGTAATCGCGAAGCTGCTTGTCGAGGCATTGCCTCACTTTTCCATTTTCAAATTAAATCTCTAAATGGCCAAACCGTTTTAATCTACTAAAAATATGACCCATTCGATGGCAACAAGAGTTGATTCTGGTCTTATTATGTTAATAAATGTCGAATAATTTATATAACATTTCAGGCCGAAAGAAAGACATGCAATAGACAGATTTAGCTCTTGTATAATGTCTCTTTAACTTCACCTATTCTTTAGCATTTTCTGGATATGTTTTGTACAACAAAATGGCCACAATTTGCCAGAAAATATCTATTTTAAAACATGACTGACACAGTTGTGTAATGTTTCGAATGCATGAAAGAAAATATAATACTGGAGATCCTGAAATCAATATCAAAATATCTCAAGTCAGCCACATTTGGCAATGTTTCTTTTTGATCTGACACTTAATGAAAAATAGACCCTTTTTTATATAATACCACAACAGATATCTAATATTTTCAGTTTCAGTAGCTGATGAAACATACATACCTATAATATTTTAAACTCTGGACTTAATTATCCTGGTTTGTATTGCAACCAAAATTTAATACTTGATATTGGAAGTCATTTTTCATGACAAATTAACTTAACTGAATAATACATGATTTAATATCTTCTGTATTGATCAGGTTTGGATTTCATGACTTTTCTATATACTAATTAAGTGTAAAATGCTTTTGTCCATCTTTATTTATTATCTGGATTCATTTTTATCTTGATTATACATTCTATACCATACTCATCCTTTGTGTAGAAAAAATCTTTGAGGAGCCAACATTGTATAAATCCTAGGATTAAAGACACATAATCAGCTAGAGATCTGTGAGTACATAAATTTCTTGTACATGTAACAGAAGACGACATAAAACAGACATTGTATCCAAGGACTTTGGGAATAAATCAAGAAAAAGAAACAGTAGTTTGATCCCTGGGGTAATTTTAATTTTTTTTTAATACAAACATAAAACTCAAAATATAATCCTGACAGGCAATGCAAGAAAAACACAATTAGTGACATTGGAATATAAATGAAATGAAATGAAATGGGGTTCAATGTCCTACACAGATTGTGCTAATTAAGACGCAACACTGGAATACAGTATGGAAAGATGTAAATTTTTGTGAAATGTTGCCTTCTGGTATTTTTAACTTTCAGGCACATCACAGTTTTAAGCCATATTTTAAGTGGTATTATTCATAATTATCTTCTCCAAAAACAAAAGTTTCAAAAATTAAAACTGTTCAAATGGATGTACATGTGTATACAGCTTTGAATTTGTACACTTGTGTAGTCTCCCCATTTTATTTTACTCCATATCAATTAAATCAATCAAGTCTAAAGTACAAGTTGGTCGGGTTTAGCCTTAATGTGGCTTCAAGACCTTTTTTTTAGGAAAACAAGAAAAATTAGGCAAACAAGAAAAAAGATTAGGCAAACAAGAAAGAGTAGGTAGGCATAATTCATAAACCAATAGTTGATGGACCAACATACTCAGCGCAGCGTTTCGTTTGATTAGAGGTAATCCTACTACACACTGCTATTATGAGTGGATATTGTTGTTTTAAATTTTGATTGGTCAGTAGTCCGTCTACCAACCAATCACTAGCTGCCCTAAAAAAGATTTACATTTAAAACGAGTGCCAATATTGGACCAAATATGTTTACATAACGTTACGTCATGGCTCACGATTTCATTATGCCTAATTAACTCGTGCATAGCAGAATACTGCAGTAAAACTAATTGCGTGACAGACGAGGTTATCAAGTTGAATGAAATGTAAACAATACTGTTTGGAAACAAACATACTTTCACCGTTTTTAATACCTTAAATCACTGTCCAAAGTTTTAGGGAAGATCAAGATAAAACGAAGGACTGTCATGTTGCCGTACTTAGGTGATAGCTTTCATTGAATGGAAAGAATAGACACACTCCCGCGCAAGTTCAAGAAACAGACGCTATTCCAGCAATGGCCAGAGAGGGATTTCCCGAGCCATTGCTTCTGGAATATGATGTTCTGGATGATATAAAGGATTAGCCAATGTGGCCATCAGCAGATCATGGCCGTTTGTGTGTGTGTGTGTGTGTGGACACATGTCCAGGGTCTGGAGCATATAGAAGACCAAAGATTTGCGGAGTAATGTTTAAAAACAATTGTTGGTATGAATGAATAAAAAAAAATACACTGTAGAAGAAAACCTTTGGTATGAATTGATAAGAAAAAAATACACTGTAGAAGAAAACCGGCGACTGGTGAATGTGGGTACTTAGTGGCATGGGCAGGATTTTTAATTGGTTTCTAACTGTGAAATTGGTGAACTTGTCTTTCTAATTTATCATCAAGGCATGATGAACACCTACACCAAGTTTCAACATTCTACCACAATAAAAGAGTTATATATTGTTTTCCAAAGTCTCCACCTAACCTCAACTGCTTAACCTCAACAGAAAATGTTCATTGGGCCTATTGAACTTAGTCAAGGTACTGATGTAATAAAACTATACACCAAATTTCATCACTCACACTTAATTAGAACAAAAGTTATCGCGTCCCAAAGCATTAACAAATCAAATTTCTTATCTGTGTTTACCCTATGCAGAAAATGCTCATCTTTGAACTCCATCAAGGCATTGACCTAGTAAAACACCAATAATAAGATTGTACATTCTAGCTCAATTTGGAGGAGAGTTATCGTGTCACAAAAAGTGTGACAAACAGACATAAAGACGGACATACAAAAGGTGTGTACTGAAAATTCAGCAGATCTTGATTAACCTCAAACAACAGAATAAAGGACATGAATACAAATAGTGTTTTATAGCTGAGGCGCTGGATGTGCCAGCCTCCTCTCGAAAAAAACCGAAGACATTGGAAAAATAAAACGGGAGTAAAATGCTAAAACCGATGAGAAAAATGAAAATGTACACTACTTAGGGGGGCACTACAGACAGACAAACAGGGCCCCACTTCTGTCAAAAGGGCCCCTCCGGCCAAGGGAAAGGGCCCCGAGTCTGAGTCAATCGTTTTCTATACACTGTTACTGTCGAATCCGAATCCATTGCTTAATGAGAATGCAGTCATTGCATTGGCATAAAAATAATCAATAATACCCCCCCTCCCAGCAAAAGAGAGCCCTCAAAATTGTATAGCCTCCACCATGTTAAACCTTAAAACGCCCCTGGATGAATACTAACATGATCATCAAAAAGTGCTAGTGACTTATCTATCAATCTGTAAACTGACCATTTAATTTTAGTTGTCCGATCATACATATAATATTGGCTCTGTTTTTTAAAACTAGTTATTTTTGTTCCACTCAACTTGATAGGTCTCCATATACTATATCACAATGGACCATTACAGACATAAATTTGCATTTTTCAAATATTTTCGTGTAAGCAATTAATATGAACAAATTAATTTCTCCTTCTTCTGTTTAACTTTCCATTACAAGTCTTTTTTTTTTGCCTTCAAATAAATTATTATTTAGTCATTTATCCACCTGAAGGTTGGATATTGAGTGGATAAAACAATATCTGCCATACCTGTGTTAGACATTGATATGGACACCAGTAATTCATCTTTAAAATAATATTATTAAGTAAAATACATGCAAAACATATTTAAAACCACTCTGACCTAACAGAAATTGCAAGCTTGTTTACCCAATATGTTAAAAGTAGCTGAAGTATTCAAGACTTCCACTTTGTTTCCACAGAATTACCTATTTAAGCCAGCCTATCAAATGCCATCTATTTAGAGAAGAGTGCCTGCAGATTTTTTTAGGGTTTCGCAACAGTTAAACAGTATTGATTCTGATCAGATTATGATCTCATTTATGAGAGGTGACTATTAAAATTGGTGCACCTATCATACTTTTTGGCACACAATAATTGCTTCTGATTGTGCTAGAATGAATAAACTTGGTGTATACATGTATGTTCATTAGGTGACATCTGACCATCCTACTTTTTGGCAGAAAATGGCTATGGTGGCCGTCTGGCCAAGAAAATTCTTTTGGATTTCCTGGAATTGTTTATTCCTGTTGCAGTTGCAGGACAGAGGGCCTGGCAAGGAACAGCATCTAGTCATTTGGATGGGATGAAAAACTCCCAGCAAGATCAGTGTACACCTTGGCATGCACTTAAAAGAACCTGTGACAGTTGATTATTCAATTGCTGCCCATGCAAATTTCCCTCCTAGCATGCTGCATGGCATATGCTCATCTTCATTCGCCAGTTTGAACAAAACAAAGTAACTATACTCTTTGCCTTTGATGTGTAATTTACATATTAAGGCATGTAAAATTGACACCTTGTTTCTTCTCATCTGTGTGCTTAGGAATAGGAATAGGTTACATTATTCTGACATAAACATTACTTTTGACATATTAAAATTGTAATAATTCTCAATATTTATTTGTGATTCTTTATTGTTACAGAAAGCTCTGGTTATATTAGTTTGTTTCAGTGCACAATTGACAAATTTGGTTCATTCAGGCAATTGACGAATTTGGTTCATTCAGGCACTCGATCGATTTGTAGACTTTATTATCCTGTTTTAATGATAAATGTACGATAAATAGCTCTTCGATCGTATATCTATTCAAGATTAGACAACACAATTAAGTGTGAGAAATACTTTAAGTTTGTCTCCAGTAGTTTTCTCTCTTGATTGTAAAAGAAACTTGGCAATGGATTCCATCTTCTAGATCAAGAATTTATGTAACATAATTTCCTGGAATAGCCATATCTCTGTAACTAACAAATTTAATTTATAATATTAGATCAGTCTTTTTGCAATGAGATTTACCAAGATAAACTGATTGTTATTTAACAGTATAAGGGGAGATTTTAAATAAGATCCAGAGTTAAATCCTTGGCTGTGCTTTAGAGCATATAAAAATAATATCTTAGATTAAAATAGTTTCAATAATGCAATAGCGAGGCTAAGGTCTCCCAAATTAAATAGACACTCATTAATTATTTGTACATATTCATCTTTTTAAACAAGTATAAAGCATTGAGCTGTTAATTAGCTGTTATCACTCAGCTTAATCGATCAGAAAATACTCATTATCAAACTTTCTTCAAAAGGCAGGGGACAAAAATGAGCAATCTGCAATAATGAAGTGGTTGAATGAACTTTATGCACCACTTTTTGTTTATTAACAGTCCCTAATAGTTCACTGCCTATCATTTCTGCAGGTGTCTTAATTTGCTAATCCACTTTGGAATGTTTTGGGGGTCAAAAGTAGAAACTTGATAGACAATTCTTTGTATGAACTGAAACTTACATAGAAAGAAAGTACAGTACACAGTTCAAAAAATAATAAATTGTGTCCCTATTAATCACAGCTCTGAATCAAAATGTGATCACTTTAAACTTATCCATAGAAACCATAGAATTTGATTAAAAGTAAATATCTTCACAAAACCGGGACACTGTGATTGTCTTAAGCAGACTATTTTAGGAAGTAAGATGAAGAGTCCCTGAATCCTTGAGAAAAATGTGGCTTATAGTAATAATATTCTTAAAATTTTACTTGATACAAATTAAGTGAAGCCAATGTATCTTTTTTATTCTGGCATATTAATTTTAGTGACAAATTCAAATTTTAAATATATTAATTAACCACTGGTTGTCAGACAAGATACACCCACATTTTGCAAGAGATGGATAGTGAACAAGCTAACAAAAATGTGATTTTTTGTTCAATCAGGGGCCATAGTCTAGGAAGTTAAGGTCCAATATGCATATACGTCGAAAGGAACTGGGATCTTTTGGATACAAACATATATTTCAAGATTAGGTAAAAACAGTGACTTGGGATTACATACTTGCACAATATTTGCGCACAAGTGTTGAAATTAAATGAAATGAAATGGGCTTTGACATCCTAGTGCTACTGTTATATCGAATTCGACCTGTGAAAGGATCTTTTATGTGCACGCAAATGTTTACACAGGACCTCATTTCTGTCCCATCCAAATGACTAGACAGCTGTCCTTTTCAAGCTTCTCGACCTGCATCATTGACAAGGTGAACCATGCTGGAAAATCTGAATGAAATTTTTTGGCCAATGCAGAGATCAAATACCTGACCTCCAGGCTAGCAAGCCAGCGTCTTACTCACTCACAAGATTTGAACTCATCCCGCATTGGGTTTTTTTTTTTTAGATCAGATAAAAATTGTGACCTATAGAGGTTCCACAAGCTAAAAAAAAATGTAATTTTTCGTACAATCGGGGGTCATAATCAAGAACCTTATGTTCCGATATGCATGATTATTGAATGGAACAAACATCTTTGTGATATGATCATATCAAAATCATAAAACTTCTGACTTCTAGTGGATCCATAGCTGTAGTATTACATATTTGCATACAAGAAGCTGTCATTCTGTCCAGCAGCTTCGGTACGATTTTTAAGAAATTTGAACTCAACCATCAGTATGGTGCAACAGTCATATTATTATACTTAAAGATATATAGGAGATTAAAAAGATGGCATTTCTCTCTATTATTGTTAAAAACGAGATGATGTAAAAGGAATTAGCTAAAAATTTCAGTCAAATTGATCGACTCTGAACCAAGATTTTAGCAATTGAATTTTCGCCCTAGCCTCAATCATCCTTACTAAAGTCAGTACGATAAAAAAAACACAGTCTTGATTATCCATTTCATGTTGAAATCATGAATGAAAGTTGAACAGCAAATTGGATCCTAATCCAGTAACTATAATTGAAGGCTAGCATTGACATAGAGAGGTGATAATGTATGTTTAATCATGTTTTATAATAATTGAATACAAATTTGCAAATTGTAGAGGATCTATAAGTCAAAAAATGTTATTTTTCGAATAATCAAGGGCGATAAATCTGAAAGTTACGTTTCAATATGTGTGATTATCGAAAGGAACCTGCAAGTTCTTTGTGATATAACCATACATTTCAAGTTACATCGAACTCAAATAAAAATTATGACTTCTAGATGGTCGACAACCTTATTATTACATACTTTAGACTATTTGTGTACAAGGAGCAGCCATTTTCTCCGGCAGTTTCGGTCTGATTTTTTTTATGAAATTCAAAGCTAAAAACATGATTTTTCATACAATTCAGGCCATAATTCATGAAGTAACCGTCCTATACATGGCAATTTTGAAAGGAACCAAGATCTTAGGGAGATAGACCTAAATTTCAAGTTTCTTTGAAAACGGATATAAATTGTGACCTGTACAGTGTTCAAAAACAAAATGTGAACAGATGGACAGACAAACAGATCGACAGGGATGACGACAATATACGTCCACATGAAAATGAGGATGTATAACTATACTGTATAGATAATTCTTTAACGTTCAACAAAATTTAATATTCTTGTAAATTATATAACTATGAAAAAAGTGATTTCTTTTTGTAAATTACAAGTATTATTTCGTCTAAAACAACAATAAAATGACTTTTAAAAACATTTTCATATAGAAGATTTGTATTATAATTTAAATCAGAAGAAATAAAATAGTTTTCCCAAGCGTATGCCACAGGAAAATTACCCGTTATATGTTAATCCAAAATCCAAATCCATTTTCCAGCTCCCCTCACACTGTCAGATTTCACAGAGCATACACTAACTTAATTCCATAATGCAGAATTTGAAAACTTCCCAAACACAAAATATGTGAACTTAAATGATGAAATGATAAACTGCACCAAAAAACAATAAAAATAGAATTTACTCACAGTGTTAACTAATAATCAATTTTGACATTTTTGTATGAATCCATAATTGTATTCCGTTATCTAGCAAATTGTATGTGTAAACGCATAACAGCTGTATACTTTGTCCATCAATAATAGCACATGTTTATTACATAGTTACCAATAGGTACTATTCCAATACTAATGCTATAGCCAGTAACTGTTTACATCGCACACTATGATATGAAACAACTTCATTGCAGAGCCATCTGCGATTCTGAAGTAACGTCCTGGCTGTTTGACTCATTGGTCTATAGTTTCAGTTGACTAGTTAAGCTATAAAGTAATTTCCTAGAAATTCCCTCGTCACATAGAAGTGGTCAGCCTGGTGCCTAATTACAAGAGCTTGTCAACTTGTAATTCTAGGATATCGTCTATGACATCATTATTTGGTCCCTTACATAACAAGGAAATGTCTACATAATAATTTTATTGACTGCTGATTGCATGCCCCACTCAGATATTTTTTGTGCTTCACTATTTGAAAATGTATAAAGATTATTAGCCAATGCATGCATTACTGCTGGCCTCACACCTGAATCGGAACTGCTTTGTAATCATTTCAGAGATTTTCATGTGGCATTCCACATGTGTTGGCATGCAAAATAAAATGTATTATTATGTGCAGGAGAGCTGGGCGCTATGCATAAAAAGAACACTTGAGAACAGGACCGAATGGATTTAAGCACTGTGCAGTATCTATCAAAATAAAGATTAATTAATCTTCACCTAGTAGGTTACAAGTATTTAAACTGTTTATGACAAAGTAATGTGTAAAGAATCAATAAGGATCAATACACCTATTAATAGGAAGACGACAGGTGAAACAAAACACTTGATCAATCAGTGTTCTAATCACATATTAATCTAGCTTGGGGTGTGAGGTGATCCAAATCCTAAAGAAATATAAACAACATACAGTTTTGTCAGTCCAGTCAAATATATATATAGGGGATGCTCAATTGTCAGTCCGAATTGACATAATTGTAATCAAGTGACACAAAATTCAGTTCTGTCACAGATCTCTCAGTCCTGATAATATCCCTTTTTGAATCAGGGTTCAATGATTTTCTCTGGAATTTTCTCTTCATGATACCTTTACATGCATTCTGCACATGCCATCAGCCACTATCTTTCACAAAGCACATACATTTCAAACCGATTGGATTATAACTTTTGTCGCCAGAGAGTCAAAAAATAGGTTGCCAGGCAACAAAACATACGCCCACACAACAGCTAAATCGTCTGGGCAGTCAACAAGAGTTGTCGCATATTAGGTAATTATCAGAAAATCATTAGAATTTGTTTGGTTTTTATAAAATTGTGCCCCATGCTAACGTTTAGTATACGAAACATTTAATATTATTTCTAAAATTGGATAATAATTGAGACCTCTAGAAGTTCGACAAGCTAAAAGATAGGTTGCCAGGCAACGAAACATACGACCACAGCAGCTAAATCGTCCGGGGAGTCAACAAGAGTTATCGCATATTTTTACTTTTTTCGGTAATGAAACATTTATCATACACTAAAATCTGATTAAGAGTAACAACTCATTATGTAATTATTAGAAAATCATTAGAATTTATTTGCTTTTTATGAAGTTTTGCCCCACACTAACAATTAGTATAGGAAACATTTAATATGATGGATTTAATATATTTGTTCGTTTCAACACCTTAAACTCTGTGTATCAATCTGAAGTCAATTGCATATTAAGTTTGGCCTTAGAGCATCCACAACATTTTTTAAGTGATCAATGACTACAACTCTGGCACTAATTATCAGAAATCACTGAAAATCAATAGACTTCTTCGTCTTATGGCCTCAAACACTGTAATAAATTTAAAGTTAATCGGATATTAACTTTGGCCTCTAGAGCGTCCACAAGCAATTGTGACCTCTATAGGGTTCACAAACTTGATATATATCATATTTTCACACTATTCGCATACAAACGGCGGCCATTTTGTCTGTCAATTTTGATCCGATTTTAACGAAATTTGACCTCAATCTTCATTACCATGTAATGGGGATTCAATCTTCATTACCATGTAACGGTGATATAATCGAACAGTTTTTTTAAATCGGATAATAATTTTAACCTCCAGTGCAGGGTTCACACTTGCTTTCAATTTTTTTCTGCCAAAATGGATGATAATTTTTATGTAAAGAAATGTTCATATATTTTATCCGCCAAAATTATGTGATAAAAAATATATAATATCTGACAATTTTATGTCTCAGTTAGGCTTATTATAAAACAATTACCGATATATACGATATTCAACAACTTTTAACAAATCTGTCTTTACATAATACATTTAGTACAGTTTTGGTTTACTAAGATCGGATTTTATTTTTGGTAAGTTTAGTCTCTTTGAACATCGTCGTATTGCACTATATATTCAGTACTTACACGTCAAATCTAGTCCAAGGATTGGGTGTACAATACACATATTAATCTCTGATAGAATGATATGTACTTCAGTTAAATGTATATACATATACGATGTATATGTATTACTTGTCGACGTGATCCGGATTATCAGCCAGTTGATTAATTTATTATTGTGTTTAGCCACGTGATTGGCACTCATTAATGGTTAATACAGGATAAATACGATTAGAATTCAAAAAAAAAAATTTCCGACAGTTCTCAAAAAGAATCGCCAGTACCGTAAAACTTTATCACAAAAATTATCGCCAAAATCTAATTTTAATCGCCATTTCCATATTGTTATAGCAAATTGCGACTTTGGCGACAGACAGTGTGAGCCCTGCTCCAATGTGACCACAAGCTAAAAAGGGTGAATTTTCGTACAATCAGGGGCCATAATTCAGAAAGTTACAAATCAATGGGTGCAAATATCGACAGTAACCAAGATCTTTGGGTTATAAACATGCATGTCAAGTTTCATCAAAATCGGTTCAAAATTGTGACCTCTATGTTCACAACCTTGATATAACATATTTTCACACTAGTCGCGTACAAACGGCGGCCATTTTGTCCGTCAATTTTAGTCCAATTTTCACGAAATATGAACGGTGATATAACCAAACGTTTTTTTAAACCGGATAATAATTTTGACCTCCAGAGGGACCAACAAGCTAAAAAGGGGAGATTTTTCGTAAAATCAGGGTACATGTCAAGTTTCATCAAAATCGGTTCAAAATTGTGACCTCTATAGGGTCCACAACCTTGATATAACATATTTTTCACACTATTCGCGTACAAACGGCGGCCATTTTGTCTGTCAATTTTGGTCAGATTTTCACAAAATTTGAACTCAGCCTTTAGTACCATGTGACGGTGATATAATCAAACGGTTTTTTAAATCGGATACTAATTTTGACCTCCAGAGGAACCACAAGCTAAAAAGGGCGATTTTGCGGACAATCAGCGATGGGTGCAAATATCGAAAGGAACCAAGATCTTGGGGTTATAAACATGCATTTCAAGTTTCATCCAAATCGGTTCAAAATTGTGACCTCTATAGTGTCCACAAACTAAAAACATGGTTTTTCGTACAATCAGGGGCCATAATCCATGAAGTTTCGATCCGATATATGCTAATATCGAAAGCAGCCGAGATCTTATGGGGATAAATCTATATAATCTATATATTTGAAGTTTCGTCAAAATCGGATAAGAATTGTGACCTGTAGAGAGTCCACAAACAAATTGTGTACGGACGTCCAGACGGACAGGGGCAACGACAATATACGTCCACATAAAAATGTGGGCGTATAAAAATGCTGCAAAGTTAATAAAGAATTGTTTAATAGAAATTGTTCATATGGGATACACTTCCGTAGCTCTATAATCTGAATAATACACATAACTGACACAGATCAGATGATAACTTTTGTTCAAAAGATTCTACACAATGATCATGAGCAATAACTATAGGAATCATGGTCTCACTATAGGAATCATGGTCTCACTAAACTTGAAAACAATATGTTGACAAGAGTGTTCATAAGACAGACTCACCCTACCTGTATAATCTGTACAGCCATAACGTCTTATTGCTTCTTTCAATGATTTTTCACAAAAATAACATCTACAACTCTAGATTTGATTTCAGCATATTGGCACTATTTTGTGCTTCGGTCGTGCCTATTTCAGATATACACAATCTATTCTGTTTATGTTTTTAGCGTGGGGATTGAATAATAGTTAATTTATTTCAGTTCTAAACAAAGATTTTAAACTTTAACGCAATTTTAAAAAAATAGCCAAGTATACGTGCGAAAAAAAAGAGCCAGGTACGATTTAATTTTCGTACGTTGGTTACGTACGTGTGTAGGAGGAGGTGGCAATATACAATATTATTTCAATATGTAAATATAAAAGATGTGGGTTGCATGCAATAAAACATACACCCATGACAAACAAGTTACCTGAGCACTCCATATAAAGCTCACTGCGTTGTGAATCCTTGGGTGAATGAAAAGCAAAATCTTGTTACACTGATAGACTACTTCATGTCACTAAATTTAACAATAAAGAAAAAATCATAATAGATTCAATAAAGTGATCAATGAAACTGAATAAACTTTCTCGTCTCTTTCATTAAAAGATGATATATAAGTTTTAAATGAAATTTTGTAAGTCGTGTGTAAATTACCAATGGACGGGAAAAGTGTAATATACACATTTGAATGTGTGTTTGGGTCTATAAAAAAAGGATGATCAAAATTAGCACATTAACTGATAACTAACACAATTCATGTTACAGATTTCATACTGAGTAATTTTCACAATACAAACATTATCGCACATCTGAACTCAATGGCCAACTATAATATAACATAACATATATTCAACTGACTTCAATTGTCTAATATTGTTTAAAAGGGAAGTAATTCAAAATTGATTGAAACACTATAACATGTAGTAATAATTCATGGATGCGTCAATCCATATTTAATGTGTTTTATTTGACAATAAACTGCTGTATGTAGTTACCACTTAATCATTACATCCCAAATTGTTTTTTAAAGCTTTGACCTACATGTACACACACATGTATATATCAAATGAAATAGCCAATTGAATAAGTTAAAAACAAATAAGCATCCATCTATTTTGTGTTTTGTGTCACAATGTAGAGGGCAAAATATCAAAAAGTTCATATATTGGTTGGCAGACAATGAAAAATACGATCACCATGGTGTTAAGCCAAGTCATTCAAGCAGTAAATAATGGTTGTCTCAATTTGAATTAAGATTTTAACTGAACATACCATACAGAATTTTAATATGATTCTGACTAACAATGATTTGAACATTATCTAAAAGTTTTTTGCATAAATAGTTTAATCATGAATAAGTCCCACAATTTTGAAATGTAAATCTAAAAGATGCTGAACAGGCAGGAAGATGAAATGTCATGGACAGTGACTGGTTTTAGTAATAATAATAATAATGTATATTTGTAATGCACTTAATAATCCATCCATATACACGTGCTCAAACCACATTGGCACAAACAATTTCTAAAAAATCTGCAATGATTGGTAATGTATGTTTTCAATAATAGTACGTCAACAACAATACTACAGAACTGCTATTGCTAAAATGACCAACTTTTACTGTTATCATCATTACCACAATAATCTACTCCTGAAACTTGATGAAAATCTGTCAACAATTTATATAAACTGTAAAGTAGTATGAGGATGGCAATATTCCTTACCAATGATGTCAGAGGCAATAACCCTTGAACTGCTTACAAACCAACCACAGAAATAAATACTTTGGTAATAATGCTTAAAGTCAATAAGGATCATTTTATCCTGATTCAAACTATTTCTTCAATTTTCATGAAAATCTGTCACGAACTTAACTCTTAAGAAGGTGTAAAAGATAGTATGGACGACGATCTATAGCGGCGACAACAATATACAACATTAGTATGGGTGTATAAATATCAATATAAATGTGAGTTTTCATTAGTTTGAATATCCTTATATACATGTATTGATAAACTCAATAATCTTCATTTTGTTGATCAGAGGGCAATAACTGCATGAAGTACAACCATAAATAAATTGGAGAAGCCAATTAATTTTTGTTTTAAAGTACACATGCACAGGGATTACAAATTGCACAGACTGATGGATGAACAACACCAATGATGACGTCAATATTATATGGACCTCTGAAAATTGTGATGGAAAAGGGAAGGTTCACTTTGTGTAAACACTTACCTTGTCAGTCTCAAAATGACCCAGGTAAAAACCAAATTATATTTTTGTCTCTTCTCAAATTTTCTTCATAACAGGACCACAGTTTTAAGTAATGCTTGGGAAAATAATAACTACTTTGTTTGGTAAAATAGACTGCCTCCAGCTGAATTGTCTTAATCTTCACATAACTGCAATAACCATCCACATCATCTAATGCACCACTTTAGTGATCAATCCAGAACTGATTTTATTTCAAAGGTTGCCGGCCTACTCCTGTTCTAAAAGCTTCTTTTAAGAGCACAACATCAAGAGCTCTGAATACATACTATCTTTGTAAGTCTACTTGGAATAGTTAGTTATTTCTTATTAACAAAAACTCCAGTTGCTACTATACATCTGATACCTTGGTCAAATTGTAGGCGGCTCTAGCAAGCGATGATGGTAAATGACATGAGTTCATGCTTGTGACAGTAAGATAATATTAAGCTTATTACTTTAATTCTGGTTATCATTATCACCAAACCAGAGAAATGTCAGTGAGGATAATACAATGACCTATCAAAGACCAGACTGGCTCTCTGACATTCTAAAACATAATATTTCATCATCAGTGTTATTTGGTAAATCAACAATATTTCAAACATAAGGTAAAAATTCCTTAAAGATTTAACACCTGACAGTATAGTACTTCAGCTATTATTTAAAGAACTTCCTTGTAAAAAAAAATTTTAATCAGAAAGTGAGGTAGGCTACTTGTCAGACCCTGCTCTCATAAGCCTATCAACAGCATTATGGTCCATGCTAAATTTAAGATCAATGTCAAAAAAATCCACAGAAAAAGCTTTAAATATTGTACTGAATAGTAACTGTGGGAAAATTTACAATCGGAAAATCAGAGACAGTTCTTTCTTATGGTACAATGAGCAAACTCATTGAGTTTTAAAAGAAAAACCAATGGTTTTCACAAAGTTTCATAATCTATAAGTAAAGTAACCCTGTGAATAACTCAAATTCATCATCATCAACCTAATATAGCGTATTTCGATAGGGTTTATGACCAAGTTTTAATAAAAAAAATTTCTATTTTTTCTGTATGACGTTCACATTTAAATGCATCACACCAAGTAATTAAAAAAATTCACTATGAAATTATCCTGAATTGTATTCATATGCAAAACGTGAACAGAAATACAACTTGCAATCAAAAATTTGGGTTTAAATATCTTGAAATTCGATATGGTTATTTCTCATGCCACAATGTGTAATCTTACAGAGTTTTAAACAATTATTAATTTGCTTCAATCATATGCGAGTACTTGATGCTCCTGGCATGGGAAAATGATAACGTAAATGAGGTTAGTTTCTTGTAAGGTTAAGATGGTAAGAACAAGAAGACCCCTTTGAGTCCATGTCCATGTATGGTTTCATGATTTGTTGTTATGATTTTTCTGTATATATTTGTCTCAGTTTGTGTATTGCTGTATTAATTAGCTAGATAAAGTTGATAAACTAGAAAATGTTTTCCCATAGTTATGTGTAATAGTTTATTGATAAACACAAAGAATATCAGTGACTTTGACCTTGATCATAGTTATCGAACATGTGACTAGAGCTGGGTGCTTTTTCAATATATATATATACAACTGTCACAGAAAAATTCGAATAATTCAGGAAGTTACGATCCGATATGCGCAAATACCGAACGGAACCAAGATCTTTGGGTTATAACCATGCATTTCAAGTTTCATCAAAATCGAATTAAAATTGTGACCTTTACAGGGTCCACAACCTTGATATACCATTTTTTAACAGTATTCACGTACAAACGCAAACGGTGGCCATTTTGTATGGCAATTTTGGTCTGATTTTCCCGAAATTCGAACTCAACCTTCCTTACGGTGTAACGGTAATATAATCAAACGTTTTTTTAAATCGGATAATAATTGTGACCTCCAAGCTAAAAAAAAAGGCGATTTTGCGTATAATCAGGGGCCATAATTCAAGAAGTTACGATCCGATATCATACATGCCAACCTGAGGAGATTGAAAATCGGAATGCCTAGTATTGATGATAGAGCAAGGACCGTAGGTCCAAGGTCGAACGGTGCATCGCACCGTGAGCGCCGCAGGACGTGGTGAAGACTGAAAATATGTTTATATACGCCTAGAAGATTTTTCGTAAGAGGCTTTTAGGTTTGAGCAGCTCAAGTGTTTTTTAGTTTCAAAATGTTTTTTAATGTCCGTAATACCACCGTAAGCAACACATAAATCAGGCTAAACAAAATGTGAATTCGTCGCCTCTACGCGAGGACGTAGTGATTCCTGGAAATTCTTTGCCGTAAGTTTCCCGGTATTTTTGTCTGACATTTATTTTGGAAATTGGAAGCCATTTGGTTTGTCTTGACGACCGACGCGTGGAAGTCGTAAATTATTTACTGGGTTTTATTAGGGTTTCACACTGCGTAGCTTGTGTGAAACACTATTGTTTTTGTTAAAATTATTATTCTTATTATTATTATTATTATTATTCAGATTCCAATTTGAATAGATCTCAGCAACTACGTGTCGCATCGTTACGATTTCTTCGGTTTTACTGGGAAAGTGGGTGTGACTTAGAGGATAAAGCTATTTTGAACGTTCTGCGCCAATGCGAAATGTCCGAAATCACCGAAGTTATCGTTTTTGAAAATATTGCAGTAATTTTAACAATAATCATTGGATTTTAACTTTTGATACATTTTGGCATAGCCTGAGACAGGGCACATAGCTACGCTACTTTCGATTTTTGATTTTCGGCAAATCTTCGAAGATATTAGGCGCCAAATTTCGAAAATTTAAAATTTTACTAAATTTTTTTATATTTATGAATATTTTTTAGTCGTATTGTGCACAGAATTAAAGAGTCATCTGACTAGTGCAAAAATGTTAAAATTTTCTGTCTCAGTAATTTTCCTTGGCTGCCATTGGCTAATTCAGTTTTTCAGTCCTAGATTAATTTTTTATTGTTCGATTTGTATAAAACAAAGTTCATATGCTTCGTTGTCTCAATTGTCATTTTTTTTGTTACCAATAATGTTATCTGTCGGCACCGGAAGTGGCATAATTTTACCAAAAACTACAATTTTGACAGTTATTTTTTTATTTCGAAAACAAATATTATTTTTTTGAAAAATTATATGACTCAAAGAGTGTGTCCTTTCAAGGTGCAAAAAATGTAGGAAGCAGTTTTTTTAATTTCGATTTCATTTTCGAGCAAATTCGATTAAGAGGCTAAAAATGGTGTAAAATTGGCCTATTTACAACCTATTCAGGCTTTTCAGATTTTAAAATATTTCTTCATAACTTTTATAAACTTGTAGCTATAATCCATACAAAGAAAATGTATGTTAAAATTCGTTTGTAATATAAGCAGTTACCAAGAAATGGGCAGTTCTGTACAAGTCACTGTTTTCGTTATTTTGCCTGTAAAATAGTCAATTATGATTGGATTTTTATAAAAGTGACATCATTTGATTCAAAAAGCATGTAGCGTCATATCAAGTTGATTACAATTTAAAATTGACACCGGAAGTGACATCATTTGGTCAAAAAATGCATTTTAAACTTTTTAAATCAATGTTTTATTCAACCAAGAATAACTTAATATGTATTAATAATTTTAACTTTTGGTTTAAATTCACATATAAACAAAACTCATATGGTCATATAGATATCATAAAATTGTTTCTAACTTGTTCGGTTGCCGAGAAATAGACGGTTTTCTACAAGTCACTTTTGAAGGTTTCGGGGCCATAAAAGGGTCAATTATTATTCGATTTTCATAAACGTCACACCACGTTATACCTAATGCCATTTGGGATTTCATACAAGTAATTTAAGATTTTCATTATAACCGGAAGTAACGTCATTTTGGCAAAAACTGTATTTTTAGCCTCCAAAACAGATATTTTATTCAAATGGGTCTGTTTTGAAATCTTTTTCAAATTATGGTATTTGATGCCAATCAACAAATAGAATGAACCCATACGATCATACAGATACCACAAAATGGTTTCTAACTTGTACGGTTGCAGAGAAATAGCTGATTTTCTACAAGTCACTTTTCAAGTTTTTTGGTCTTTAAAAGTGGCAATTATTATTCGATTTACATAAAATTTTCACTATATGATATCGTATGCCATTTCTGATTTCATAAGACTAATTGAACATTTGCATTAACACCAGGAGTAATTTAATTTTGTCAAGATCATTTACAAGTACCAAATGTATAAAATGAATTGATATTGCTGGATTTTGTTGATTCTGCGTCCATTTTATTTGTGTGCAATGTTAATTTGGAAACCTGTTTAGTGGTTTCGCTGGTACCGGATGTGACATATGTTCAAGGGTAACTTGACACCGGAAGTGATATGTTTAAGGGTAACATGGCACCAGTGAAACCCGTCATTCCTGCATGCAGGTCTAGTTTATAATTGTAATTTGTTTTTTTCACACATGGAAAACAGCTTGAAAACATTTTTTATCAAGTCAGAAGGAAATAAGGAAGAAGCCACATCGTTACTGGCAACTAACGGTAAATCCGCCGTGTACTGTACGAGTGTATGCGAGAATGGCTCCGCGAAGTATGCAAATTAGGCACGGCCGATGACGAAATAACCATATGACCTCTTAGCTTATTCCATTTTATATTAATAATGATCGAGAAAACTGGCGACATGTTTTCGGCTATTTCCGTCGTTTTACCGCGAATTATGCAAATTAGACACGGCAAATGACAGAAATAACCGCATGACATTTTGATCTTGATTAGTCCAGACATAATAGCTTATTCCATTTTATATTAATAATAATAAGGAAAACATGACACATGTTCTCGACTATTTCCGTTGTTTTACCGACTCATACTACGATAAACAGTATCGCAATCAGATTCACAACAAACAGCGAGAATGCCGAGACAGTCGTCAATGTAAAAAGGTCCGGAATGAAATATAATAAATATCTTCCAATAAATTTTAAAAAACGGAATTATAAAGAGTAAAATCGGAATTCAGAATTAGACTCAGAAAATCGGAATGATTCCGACAAAATCGGAATAGTTGGCATGTATGCGATATGCGCAAATATCGAAAGGAAGCAAGATCTTTGGGTTATAACCTTGAATTTCAAGTTTCATCACAATCGAATCAAAATTGTGACTTCCACAGGGTCCACAACCTTGATATACCATTTTTTAACAGTATTCGCGTACAAACGGCGGCCATTTTGTATGGCAATTTTCGTCTGATTTTCCCGAAATTCGAACTCAACCTTCCTTAGGGTGTAACGGTGATATAATCAAACGTTTTTTTAAATCGAATAATAATTGTGACCTCCAAGCTAAAAAAAAGGCGATTTTGCGTATAATCAGGGGCCATAATTCAGGAAGTTACGATCCGATATGCGCAAATATCGAAAGGAAGCAAGATCTTTGGGTTATAACCATGAATTTCAAGTTTCATCAAAATCGAATCAAAATTGTGACCTCTACAGGGTCCACAACCTTGATATACCATTTTTTAACAGTATTCGCGTACTAACGGCGGCCATTTTGTATGGCAATTTTCGTCCGATTTTCCCGAAATTCGAACTCAACCTTCCTTAGGGTGTAACGGTGATATAATCAAACGGTTTTTTAAATCGAATAATAATTGTGACCTCCAGAGGGACCACAAGCTAAAAAGGGTGATTTTTCGGACAATCAGGGGCCATAATTCAGGAAATTACATTCCGATAGCCGCAAATATCGAAAGGAACCAAGATCTTTGGGTTACAAACATGCATGTCAAGTTTCATCAAAATCGGTTCAAAAGTGTGACCTCTATAGGGTCCACAAGCTAAAAACGTGATTTTTCGTACAATCAGGGGCAATAATCCATGAAGTTTTGATCCGATACATGCCAATATCGAAAGGAACCGAGATCTTTTGGGGATAAACCTATATTTCAAGTTTCGTCAAAATCGGATAAGAATTGTGACCTGTAGAGAGTCCACAAACAAATTGTAGACGGACGGACAGGGGCGACGACATAATACGTCCACATGAAAATGTGGGCGTATAAAAACATCAAAAATACTGTCTTCAGAAAATGGTCTGTGATTGCATTTTGGATTTTTCTGGATGATATTTAACAATAATATTGAAAGAAATGACATCTTTTTTTATGTTATTTACAATATTTCAATGCTTGGTGATGAATGAATACTATTTTGTAAAATCCTATTTTTTTTCGTCACATGGCTTCTAGCTCACTTTTCTACCATAATACAATAAGAATTTTCCCTGCTTCTATGCATCTTGACCAATAAATAGGAGTACCGGTAGACTGATTATCATTTAGCATCAAAATTGGCATGGTTGTACTGTGTTCCAAAAAATTGCTATTTGACTAGGGATATCCCCCAGCTTTCCACGTGTTCGTGACCATCACGGCCATCTGAATGGTCATGAACGATCAAAAGGTCTGTGTTTGACAGGAAGTGAAGGGACAAAGTCAATATCAAGGTATAGGTGATGAAGTTCAACGGAATGAAACGATTTAGTGTTTGTCCCATTAATGATTCTGCATACTAAGGAAATTCCCACCCAGGGATGTGCCGATAATTTCGAGCTGGCACTCACCTATTGTCTACGTCAATGCTACCACTCAAGCAAGCAAGTTGGGATGAACATTCGGATTAAATGGCTGACATTTTGCGAGGTCAGGGTGCTTGAATACGGAAATGTGAGACTAACAGTGGAGGCGCTATCTGTCAGTGGATTGAGGGACAATAAAGCCCCAGCTTGAGGAGGCAATTTGGTGCCCCCCCCACAAAAAAATTAGAAAAAATTGACAATCTGAAATGCATAATGGCAGTATTTCAGGTATTATTGATCATTGTGATAATTAGAGTTGTCTTTTACCCAAACACACTGAAAATACCGAAATGCAATAACAGAGTGAAGGCTACTATCAGAACACCCATTTGGATGTAAACTATCGTATTATTATGAGAAAAGATTTATTATTAAACAACATATCTTATTATTTGCTTTTCTTAATCATTCTCGAATTTAAAGAAGAACAGTTCTTGAATTTGGGTATATTTTGGTAAGGTAATGCAATCAACCACATTGTCCTGGTTAAACTTTGTTGCCTGCTCCCTGTGGAAACTTATTACAGCCAAGTTGCAGAGACGTTTGTCGGCTATTGTTCTTCTTAGAGAGGCTTTTATGATTTTTAGCAAACTGATGGGTCTCTTTACTCCAGCTGTGCTAACCAGGAGACTAAGAGCTATTTTTCTTAATTCAACAAATGCCAGAGATACCTCCTGTCACCTAATCACTAGCTTATCCAACCAGAGAGGAAAGTGTCAAACGAACAGAATGATTGAATCAAAGTGAATAAATATTCTTACAGCATTGAACCTATAAACTAAAAATTCAAGGATCATAAAAAGCACTATGACTGAGTGGGAATGTGAGATTTCTTTTTCCACTGAAGAAGGTATGAATTACCGAAACATATCACCAATATTTCATTTGGGGAAGGGGGTGGGGGGTAGGGGGAGACACTACCACTGACTAACAAGCCATCAATATCAGACCAGGAACAGAATAACACAAAATAATAATTAACATTATTAACTTGACTGTAGCTAAGAAGCATAGCATAAAGCATGACGGAAGCCATCTCAGCGTCTTGATATTTGAGTATAAATAACAAAAATAGGTTGCCAGGCAATGAAACATACGCCCACACAGCAGCTAAATCGTCAGGACAGTCAACAAGAGTTGTTGAATTTTAAGTAATCATCAGAAAAACATAATTCAAACTCACCCATAACTATAATCAAACTTTTTTTTAAATCAGATAATAATTGTGACCTCCCGAGGGACCACAAGCTAAAGAGGGTGATTTTTCGTACAATTAATCAGCCGCCATAATTCAGGAAGTTATAATCCGATATGCGCAAATATGCAATGGAACCAAGATCTTTAGAGAGAGAGAGAGAAATGGGGTTTAACGTCCACTCAACACAAACTAGGTCATTTCGGGACTAACATATGGTTCAATTTTATTTCCATAATTCGCTTGCGCGTAGGGGTCTTTAGCAGTGGGAGGAAACCGGAGTGCCCGGAGGAAACCCACGAGGTTGAGAAGGCGCCCCTATCTCCATGCCACATACGCTCACACCAGGGCTCGAAACCACAGCCGCAAGCCAGAGGTGACCGGCCAGCTAGAGGTCGAAGCGCGGCACTCTAGACCACTCGGCCATCCCAACCCCCCCAAGATCTTTAGGTTATGAACATGTATTTCAAGTTTCATCAAAATCAGTTCAAAATTGTGACCTCTATAGGGTCCAAAACCTTGATATAACATATTTTCACACTATTCGCGTACAAACGACAGCCATTTTATCTGTCAATTATGGTCCGATTTTCACAAAATTCAAATTCTGTTTTCATTACCATGTAACAGTGATATAATCAAATGTTTTTTTAAATCAGATAATAGTTTTGACCTCCAGAGGGACCACAAGCTAACAAAAGCGATTTTTCGGACAATTAGGGTACATAATTCATGAAGTTACGATCCGATGGGTGCAAATATCAACAGGAAGCAAGATCTTTGGGTTATAAACATACATGTCAAGTTTCATCAAAATCGGTTCAAAATTGTGACCTCTATAGGGTCCACAACAACATATTTTAACACTATTCGTGTACAAACGGCGGCCATTTTGTCCGTCAATTCTGGTCCGATTTTCACAAAATTCAAAGTCTCTCTTCATTTCCATGTAACGGTGATATAATCAAACGTTTTTTTTAAATCGGATAATAATTTTGACCTCCAGAGGGACCACAAGCTAACAAAAGGGATTTTCGGACAATCAGGGGACATAATCAGGAAGTTACGATCCGATGGGCGCAAATATTGAAAGAAACTAAGATCTTTGGGTTATCAACATACATGTCAAGTTTCATCAAAATCGGTTCAAAATTGTGACCTCTAAAAGGTCCACAACTTTGATATAACATATTTTCACACTATTCGCATACAAGTGGCGGCCATTTTGTCCGTCAATTTTGGTCCAATTTTCACGAAATTTGAACTCAACCTCCATAATGATGTAACGGTGATTTAATCAATTGTTTTTTTAAATCGGATAACAATTTTGACCTCCACAGGGAACACAAGCTAAAAAGGGTGATTTTTCGGACAATCAGGGGGCATAATTCCGGAAGTTACGATCCGATATGCGCAAATATCGAAAGGAACCAAGATCTTTTGGTTATAAACATGCATTTCAAGTTTCATCGAAATCGGATCAAAATTGTGACCTCTACACTGTTCACAAGCTAAAAACGGGCGAATTTTGGGACAATCCGAGGCCATAATTCAGGAAGTTACGATCCGATTGGCGCAAATATCGAAAGGAACCAAGATCTTTGGGTTATAAACATTTATTTCAAGTTTCATCCAAATCTGTTCAAAATTGTGACCTCTACACTGTTCACAAGCTAAAAAATAGGTTGCCAGGCAACGAAACATACGCCCACACAGCAGCCAAATCGTCCGGGCAGTCAACAAGAATTGTCGCATATTAAGGAATTATCAGAAAATCATTAGAATTTGTTTGGTTTTTATAATCAAACGTTTTTTTTTAAATCATATAATAATTGTGACCTCCAGAGGCACCACAAGCTAAAAAGGGTGATTTTTCGTACAATCAGGGGACATAATTCAGGAAGTAATGACCCGATGGGCGCAAATATCGAAAGGAACCAAGATCTTTGGGTTTAAAACATACCTGTCAAGTTTCATCAAAATCGATTCAAAATTGTGACCTCTATAGGGTCCACAACCTTGATATAACATATTTTCACACTATTCGTGTACAAACGGCGGCCATTTTGTCCGTCAATTCTAGTCCGGTTTTCACGTAATTCAAACTCTCTCTTCATTACCATGTAACGGTGATATAGTCAAACGTTTTTTTAAATCGGATAATAATTTTGACCTCCAGAGGGACCAAAAGCGAACAAAAGCGATTTTTCTGACAATCCGGGGACATAATTCAGGAAGTTATGATCCAATGGGCGCTAATATCTAAAGGAACCACGATCTTTGGGTTATAAACATACATGTCAAGTTTCATCAAAATCGGTTCAAAATTGTGACCTCTATAAGGTCCACAACCTTTATATAACATATTTTCACAATATTCGCGTACAAACGGCGGCCATTTTGTCCGTCAATTTTGGTCCGATTTTCACACAATTCATACTCAACCTTCATAACCATGAAACGGTGATATAATCAAACGTTTTTTTAAATCGGATAACAATTTTGACCTCCAGAGGGACCACAAGCTAAAAAGGGCATTTTTTCGGACAATCAGGGGCCATAATTCAGGAAGTTACGATCCAATTGGCGCAAATATCGAAAGGAATCAAGATCTTTGGGTTATAAACATGCATTTCAAGTTTCATCCAAATCGGTTCAAAATTGTATCCTCTACACTGTTCACAACCTTGATATAACATATTTGCACACTATTCGCGTACAAATGGCGGCCATTTTGTCCGTCAATTTTGGTCCGATTTTCACGAAATTCGAACTCAACCTTCATAACCATGGAACGGTGATATAATCAAACGGTTTTTTTAAATCGGATAACAATTTTGACCTCCAGAGGGACCACAAGCTAAAAAGGGCGATTTTTCGGACAATCAGGGGCCATAATTCAGGAAGTTACGATCCGATTGGCGCAAATATTGAAAGGAACCAAGGTCTTTGGGTTATAAACATGCATTTCAAGTTTCGTCCAAATCGGTTCAAAATTGTGACCTCTATAGGGTCCACAACAACATATTTTAACACTATTCGTGTACAAACGGCGGCCATTTTGTCCGTCAATTCTGGTCCGATTTTCACAAAATTCAAAGTCTCTCTTCATTTCCATGTAACGGTGATATAATCAAACGTTTTTTTTAAATCGGATAATAATTTTGACCTCCAGAGGGACCACAAGCTAACAAAAGGGATTTTCGGACAATCAGGGGACATAATCAGGAAGTTACGATCCGATGGGCGCAAATATTGAAAGAAACTAAGATCTTTGGGTTATCAACATACATGTCAAGTTTCATCAAAATCGGTTCAAAATTGTGACCTCTAAAAGGTCCACAACTTTGATATAACATATTTTCACACTATTCGCATACAAGTGGCGGCCATTTTGTCCGTCAATTTTGGTCCAATTTTCACGAAATTTGAACTCAACCTCCATAATGATGTAACGGTGATTTAATCAATTGTTTTTTTAAATCGGATAACAATTTTGACCTCCACAGGGAACACAAGCTAAAAAGGGTGATTTTTCGGACAATCAGGGGGCATAATTCCGGAAGTTACGATCCGATATGCGCAAATATCGAAAGGAACCAAGATCTTTTGGTTATAAACATGCATTTCAAGTTTCATCGAAATCGGATCAAAATTGTGACCTCTACACTGTTCACAAGCTAAAAACGGGCGAATTTTGGGACAATCCGAGGCCATAATTCAGGAAGTTACGATCCGATTGGCGCAAATATCGAAAGGAACCAAGATCTTTGGGTTATAAACATTTATTTCAAGTTTCATCCAAATCTGTTCAAAATTGTGACCTCTACACTGTTCACAAGCTAAAAAATAGGTTGCCAGGCAACGAAACATACGCCCACACAGCAGCCAAATCGTCCGGGCAGTCAACAAGAATTGTCGCATATTAAGGAATTATCAGAAAATCATTAGAATTTGTTTGGTTTTTATAATCAAACGTTTTTTTTTAAATCATATAATAATTGTGACCTCCAGAGGCACCACAAGCTAAAAAGGGTGATTTTTCGTACAATCAGGGGACATAATTCAGGAAGTAATGACCCGATGGGCGCAAATATCGAAAGGAACCAAGATCTTTGGGTTTAAAACATACCTGTCAAGTTTCATCAAAATCGATTCAAAATTGTGACCTCTATAGGGTCCACAACCTTGATATAACATATTTTCACACTATTCGTGTACAAACGGCGGCCATTTTGTCCGTCAATTCTAGTCCGGTTTTCACGTAATTCAAACTCTCTCTTCATTACCATGTAACGGTGATATAGTCAAACGTTTTTTTAAATCGGATAATAATTTTGACCTCCAGAGGGACCAAAAGCGAACAAAAGCGATTTTTCTGACAATCCGGGGACATAATTCAGGAAGTTATGATCCAATGGGCGCTAATATCTAAAGGAACCACGATCTTTGGGTTATAAACATACATGTCAAGTTTCATCAAAATCGGTTCAAAATTGTGACCTCTATAAGGTCCACAACCTTTATATAACATATTTTCACAATATTCGCGTACAAACGGCGGCCATTTTGTCCGTCAATTTTGGTCCGATTTTCACACAATTCATACTCAACCTTCATAACCATGAAACGGTGATATAATCAAACGTTTTTTTAAATCGGATAACAATTTTGACCTCCAGAGGGACCACAAGCTAAAAAGGGCATTTTTTCGGACAATCAGGGGCCATAATTCAGGAAGTTACGATCCAATTGGCGCAAATATCGAAAGGAATCAAGATCTTTGGGTTATAAACATGCATTTCAAGTTTCATCCAAATCGGTTCAAAATTGTATCCTCTACACTGTTCACAACCTTGATATAACATATTTGCACACTATTCGCGTACAAATGGCGGCCATTTTGTCCGTCAATTTTGGTCCGATTTTCACGAAATTCGAACTCAACCTTCATAACCATGGAACGGTGATATAATCAAACGGTTTTTTTAAATCGGATAACAATTTTGACCTCCAGAGGGACCACAAGCTAAAAAGGGCGATTTTTCGGACAATCAGGGGCCATAATTCAGGAAGTTACGATCCGATTGGCGCAAATATTGAAAGGAACCAAGGTCTTTGGGTTATAAACATGCATTTCAAGTTTCGTCCAAATCGGTTCAAAATTGTGACCTCTAAACTGTTCACAAGCTAAAAAATGTGATTTTTCGTACAATCAGGGGCCATAACCCATGAAGTTACAGTCCGATACATGCCAATATCGAAAGGAACCGAGATCTTAGGGTGATAAACCTATGTTTTAAGTTTCATTGAAATCGGATAAAAATTGTGACCTGTAGACTGTTCACAAACAATTGTGAACGTCCGGACGGACGTCCGGACGGATGTCCGGATGGACGGACGGACGAACAGGGGCGACGACAATATACGTCCACATGAAAAAGTGGGCGTATAAAAACGTGATTTTTCGTACAATCAGGGGCCATAACCCATGAAGTTAAAGTCTGATACATGCCAATATCCAAAGGAACCGAGATCTTAGGGTGATAAATCTATATTTTAAGTTTCATCAAAATCGGATAAAAATTGTGACCTGTAGACTGTTCACAAACAATTGTGGACGGACGGATATCCTGACGGATGGACGGACGGACAAACAGGGCCGACGACAATATACGTCCACATAAAATGTGGGCGTATAAAAAACCTTGGGGACACTGTGAAGGCTAAAGTAATCATCCAATTTGAGTTCATATTCATAGACATTGATTCAGGTTATCAACCGATGAAGTGTATTGATTTTCAATGATTTCTGATAATTACTAAAGATATCCGATTGACTTCAAATTCACATATACATTGATTAAGGCTATAAGATGAGGAATCCCATTGATGGCTCTTGATCATTTTGAAAAAGCTTGTAGATGCTCTTGAGGCTGAAGTAAATGTCTTACATGTATCAACTTCACATGGATAAGGTCATGAAAGAAAGATGCCTTTTGATTTTCAACAATTTGCAATAATTACTGCTCGAGTTGTGGCCCTTGATGTCTTTGAAAAATCTTGTGGATGCCATAGGAACAAAAGCTAATATCTGATCAAGGTCATGAAACAAAGAAGCCTATTGATTTTCAACAATTTTGGACAATTACTGCAAGAGTTGTGACCCTTGACCACTTTAAAAAAAGCTCGTTGAAACTCTATAGGATAAAGTTATTGTACAATTTTTTTCGGCCTTCTGATAAATAGAACAGTTAAAGTCATATTACAATATTACATGTTTTATATATCAAATGGCAGGATGAGCCAAATAAATTCTAATGTTTTCTGATAATTTCTCATAGTATTTTAAATGTTTTCATTAGCGACAACACTTGTTAATCGACAGGAATACTTACCTGCTATGGCCATGTTTTGGTACCTGGCAATCTATCTTTATAATGTATACCCGGATACCAGTTGAAACTACAGATATTGATTTCTTCTAAAATTAATATAAAGCTCTGTCGCTTTAACTATCCATCATAATTAAATAATGATAGCAATGGCTCTGTATTTGGAAGACTATTACAGTGGGTGATATAAAAAGGAGATCATTTAAGACCAAAAGTGTAGTTCCCTGTATTTAGTCATGAACTAGACAGTGATTTAAGGTATTAAAATATGTAAAAACGATGAAATTATTTCGTTTCCAAACAGTATTGTTTACATTTTATTCGATTGGATCGCCTCGTTTGTCACGTAATTAGTTTTACTGCAATATTCTGCTATGCACTGCTTAACTGGGCATAATAAAATCGTGAGCCATGACTCATGACGTAACATTATGTAAACATATTTAGAACAATTTGGCGCTCTGTTTTAAAAGTAATGCTTTAGTAAGGTTATGTAAACATATTTGGACCAATTTTTAAAAGTAATGCTTCAGTAACGTAATTAGCCATTGGTCGTTAATCGGACTATTGACAAATCATAAATTATAACAAGAATTTCCACTCTCCACAGCAGTGAGTAGTGGGATTAGCTCTAATCAAACGGAACACTGCGAGGAGTATGACATTTAATGTACATGAAAATTCACCTCTCACAGCAAGTGCAAAAGAGTACCACATCTCATAGAAGACAAGACACAAAATACAAATATTATCACATCAAGTGAATGGATCTGTTGGTTAGCCTTTAGCATCCACTGCCCTCCACAGGTTTCACTCAAAGGAAAAACCATACTTACAAAGGATAGAATCTCGAAAGGTAAGATAAAAGTACAGGAGCCAACATGCAAGTATGGCCCGAAATAAAACCAAAATCTCAAGAAGATAGCACAGTGTTAAAGAAATTAAATGATCCTGGATCCAAAGTTGAATATAAAGACAACTTCTAATAAATATAGAGATTGTCTCACAAGTAAAATCTTGGTCTAGTATTGTTCCAGGCGATGCAGACGCTAGAACCCTGTGGTCACACTTAATGGAGGTCATTATTTAAAAACAAACATCTTAACATAAGTAGACCATATTCTTCAAGCCTTTAATGCTTAGCCTGCAGGGGACAGTGACCTGCTGTGGTGATTATCGGATGTCTTGGTGCAGTTCCCTTTCAACTACATATAAAAAGAAGAACATTTGAAGACATGGCAGCACCAATTACCAGTAGCCATGGGGTAGTCCAGATAATCAAGAGACAATTTCAGGAAATATATAATACATTTTCAAATACAGATGATGAAAAACAGGACACCTACATCTTTATGAATTGAATCAATGGCATTTAGTAAATATATCAATTACATTTAAAAATCATTTCTAATGGATAAACTTTTCAATAACAAAAACTTCATGAAAATTTATTTATTAATAAAATTGTGGATTTCAATTTCCAAATGAAAGGTTTCTTTAACATGGATTCAATTAATAAGCTATCTTAGTAGATTAGCAACCTGAAGAATAATAACCCATGATCATAAAATCTGATCTACAAATTGAAACATAGTGTGTAAAAAGGGTTGCTGAAAGATAATGTTCAACTGGGCTTATATGTAATAAACCACAAACTGAAAGATGTGCAAATCAATTTAATACAATCTGTGGGAGAAGAACGGTCTAAAGAGAGCTGGTGAAATTGACATATTATATATATGACTTATTGACTTTGTTTACACAATGCTGAGTAACCAAGAATGATCTTATTGTAAATGTTATTGGTCAATCAATTTGTGTTTTTTGAGATTTGAAATAATGCATAAACAACTTTAAGAGATAGTTTGTATGATGAAGAAAAATTACCTGTCAAGGGACCAAAGCCCAGCTTAACCAGAGTGGAGCCCTAGGCCTGACTAGAATCATGGGGCTCCTAACGCGGCTAAATGATTATTTGATATAATTTTGAATGGCACGCATGCGTAACACACAATTAAACGGTCTGTAATACAAGAATGAAATCTGATCACATTTGAAATCTATTCAGTTTCGAATGGCACACAATGTGCGGAAATGGCATATATAACGACGGGGAACTGATATAAAAAGTGAAATTACCGATCCCCAAGAAGGTTGAGAGAAAATGCCTTCTCCACCCTCATGCCCCTAGATCGATTACGGTGAAATTTCAACTGGAATTTTGATTTTTTTCTCTCTTTTCCCCTCAGACCCATGCCTAAGCTGGGCTTTGCAAGGAATGTCAGAGCATCACACTGTTATGTGCTCTCCGGAGGGATGAAAGTTAAGTCTATAAGCATGAAAACTACATTCACTCCAAATATCCTGTTTTTGCACATCAAGTATGAAGAAGGCTTTTTAAATATTTTAAATTGTCCAATTGAAGAATCTGACCTGTCAATCATTGTAAAGATATTGACCAATCAGAAAGCCCGATTATATTTGGCCAGCGTAGTTCAAGATTTGCAGCCATTTTTGTCCCACAAACAAACATAGGCTGTGCTATGTGGGAAGTTTGCTATTTCTACATTTATCGTCGAAATGGTATTACGCTGCGCGTGGGGAACTTGTAACAAGCATGAACGAACGTTACCCCGAAAGCCCTCATGGCGCAAAAATTTATACCTTCTCAGAAATCAAAGAAACAATTAAAGATAAGCTGGCACTGCCAGGCAGGATACGCCCACATTTTCGAGAGATGAACAGAGAACAAGCAACACCGAAAGTGATTTTTCCTACATCATTAAGTTAGAATTTGATATGTGAAATGAATTAAGATCTTTGGGTTATAAAGGTTCATTTCAGTAGGCTTCAAATTCGACTGGGGATCATGTTGCTAAGTGGGTAAGATGCTGGCTCGGTAGCCTTGAGGTTGGGTGTTTGATCCCTGCAAGTTCATCTAGATTTTCTAGCGTGGTTTCCCCTTGTTCGTGATGAAGGATGGATGGCCTGACAAGAACAGCTGTCAATTTTGGTCCGATTTTCACGAAATTCGAACTCAAACTTCATTACGATGTAACGGTGATATAATCAAACGGTTTTATAAATCGGATAATAATTTTGACCTCCAGAGGGATCACAAGCTAAAAAGAGCCATTTTTGGTACAATCAGGGGCCATATTTCAGGAAGTTACAATCCAATATGCACAAATATCGAAAGGAACTAAGATTGTTAAGTTGTTAACATGTGTTTTAAGTTTCATCAAAATTGAATGAAGATTGTGACCTCTACAGGGTTCACAACCTTGATATACCAATTTTACACGCTTCGCGTACAAGTGGCAGCCATTTTTTAAGTCAATTTTGGTCTGATTTTTACGAAATTCGACCTCAACCTTCATTACGATCATGGTGTGACGGTACACAACCTAGAAATGTGACTTTTCGTCAAAATCGGATAAGAATTGTGACCTGTAGAGAGTCCACAACCCTGATATACCATATTTTTACACTATTCGCGTACAAACGTCGAACATTTCGTCCGGCAACTTTGGTACGATTTTCATGGAATTCGAACTCAACCTTCATTACGGTGCAACTGTAATATAATCAGAGTTTTTTTTTAAATCAGATAATAATTGTTCGAGAGATAGACAGAGAACAAAGGCCATAATTCATTAAGTTACAATTTGAAATGCGCAAATATAGAAAAGAATAAAGATCTTTAGGTTATAAACAAGCAATTCAGGTTTCATCAAAATCGAATTAAAATTGTGACCTCTACAGGGTCCACAACTTTGATATACCATATTTTACACTGTTCGCATACAAACGGCGGCCATTTTTTCTGGCAATTATGGTCCGATTTTCTCGAAATTCAGACTCAACCTTCCGTAGTGTGTAACGTTGATAGCGTCAAACATTTTTTTAAATCGGATAATAATTGTGACCTCCAGAGGGACCATAGGCGATTTTTCCGACAATCAGGGGCCAAAATTCAGAAAGTTTACAAATTAATGTGTGAAAATATCGAAAGGAACCAAGATCTTTGGGTTATAAACATGCATGTCAAGTTTCATCAAAATCGGTTCAAAATTGTGACCTCTATAGGGTCCACCCACAACCTTGATATAGCATTTTCTAATAGCGTATAAACGGCGGCCATTTTGTCTGTCAATTTTGGTCTGATTTACATGAAATTCAAACTTAGCCTTAATTACCATGTAACGGTGATGTAATCAAACGTTTTTTTTTAAATCGGATAATAATTTTGACCTCCAGAGGGACCACAAGTTAAAAAGGGAGATTTTTCGGACAATCAGGGGCCACAATTCAGGAAGTTACGATCTGATTGGTGCAAATATCATAAGGTACCAAGATCTTTGGGTTATAAACATGCATGCCAAGTTTCATCAAAACGGTTCAAAACTGTGACCTTCATAGGTTCCACAACCTTGATATTAACTTCACTTCACTTTCACACTATTCACGTACAAACGGCGCCCATTTTGTCCGTCAATTTTGGTCCGATTTTCCCGAAATTTGAACACAACCTTCATTACCATGTAACGGTGATATAATCAAACGCTTTTTCAAACCGGGTAATAATTTTGACCTCCATTGGGACCACAAGCAAAAAAGGGCGATTTTTCGGACATTCAGGGGCCATAATTCAGGAAGTTACCATCCGATGGGTGCTAATATCGAAAGGAACCAAGATCTTTGGGTTATAAACGTACATGTCAAGTTTCATCAAAATCGGTCCAAAATTGTGACCGCTATAGGGTCCACAAGCTAAAAACATGATTTTTCGTACAATCAGGGGTCAAAATCCATAAAGTTTCAATCCGATACATGCCAATATCAAAAGCAGCCAAGATCTTATGAGGATAAACCTATATTTCAAGTTTCGTCAAAATAGGATAAGAATTGTGACCTGTAGAGAGTCCACAAACAAATTGTGGACGGACGGATGGACGGACAGGGGCGACGACAATATATGTCAACATGAAAATGTGGGCGTATAAAAAAGAAAGGGCCAAACGTACCAAAATCAACCGCCATTATTGTTTTCATCCGGGTAACTTGCTTAGGGACTGAAATTAACTTTTCTGTGAAGAGTCCCACATTTGGCGTGCTTGGCACGATTCCAAGACCGGTAATGTAAACGGGTCAATTTCTTGAAATTTATCGCTGCCTGGTACGTACTTAGTACGGCACGCTTATCGCGGCCAAGTGTAAACGGGGCTTATGTCTCACAGAAAGCAGTGTGGTCCCACATATTGGATTAAAGAATTGCTGTCAGGGGCGTACATAACGATTTCGTTTGGGGGGGGTGTTTAGCCAAAATGCGACCGACTGATGCACATACCCCCGCCCCACACACCGAAGGCGCGAAAAAAATTTCAGATATGTAACAGAGCTTTTAAATTTTGGGGACTGGGGTTGATAAGAAAAGGGACAGAATCTTGAGGCTTATCTGTCAATTTTGCTTGTTTTATGATTGTATGTTTATCTCATTAATTCGTTTAGTCGGAGACCGACTGCGGTGAGTACTTTTTTTGTGACCGACTATTTTTTGACGTGGTAGAAAACATTTCATAGAACAACATACTCACAACAGAATAAGAGTGACAAGCAGACATGGTTATTCTATACTATAGTTTTGAATGACGTATTCAATTTAGGCACACGGATTCACGCAAATACATAGCATTTGGGATCTATTCTGGCATTGTTTTTGAGACCAACTATTTTTCTCCCTTGGTGAAATTTTGTTGTTAGACCAACATACTTACAGCAGTATAAGAGTGACGTATGCAATTTAGGCTCACGGATTCACGCAAATATATATATATATATATGTATTTGGGATCTATTGTTGCATTGTGTTTGAGACCGACTGCTTTGACTGCACTTATTTTGAGACAGACTATTTTTCTCCCTGGGTTACATTTTGTTGTAAGACTAACATTATACTCACAACAGAATGAGAGTGAAACACAACATCTTTTCAAAAATGATAAGTTAACAAGGTTATTTTATACTAAGACTGCTCCTATTTTGAGATCGACTGCACTGATTTTGCAGCCGACTATTTTTATACTAACAAGTTTTGCGTGAGTAGCGTGACGTATACAGTGAGTACTTATTTTGATACCAACTACCTCTACTTTGCGACCGACTGCACTGATTTTGCGATCGACTATTTTTTTGCGTGACGTATACAGTGAGTACTTATTTTGATGCCTACTACCCTTACTTTGCAACCGACTGCTCCTAATTTGCGACCGACTGCACTGATTTTGCGACAGACTATTTTTATACTAAAGCTTTGCGTGAGTAGCGTGACGTATACATATTTTGATACCGACTACCTCTACTTTGCGACCGACTGCACTGATTTTGCGACCGACTATTTTTTGGGTTGGGGGGGTGTACCACCCCCCCCACACATTTACGCCCCTGATTGCTGTGGTATTTGGGTACACATACCTCAAACACATGAGTAACTTCATCCGAATTGGAACACAGCCTAACTACCTGCTTCATTATACTATAAATTATGTGGGATCCTATTTCTAATCAGTTAGAAGACGAAATAAAGTGGCAGAGAATGTTGATCCACTAATCAATGCTATTCTTCTGTCTATGGTGTGTATATCTAAGCAAAAACCCTCCACTTTATATGCTTAAAATATTAATAACAGTTACCAGACAGGATGATTTTTATTCTTTCTAGTGTGTATAATTTGGTCATTTTCCTTTCATTACCAAATATTAAGTACATTTTAACTTCCGATGGCCTAAGATACATACTATTTATACAGACAATCTACAACACTTCATTTCCCTTTATATTGAGAGTTTAATTTGTACAAATCTCCTGTCGCCTTCGGCCAAATCGCTACCATACAGTCACACACAAAGAAATTAGTTTCTCGCTATTTCTAGAAATATAATTATCAACACCATCACTGATCTTGAGATAAAAATCTTGTCTTGCCCTAGGAAACTAGTCCAACAAGAATTAATATACAACTTGATAATAAGTCAGTATGACAGGTCATATATAATTTTGAAAGTCTATTTCACTGTTGTTTCTACAAAAGAAATTAGCAAGTCAAAAAGAAATATGCATAAAATTAATAATGTTGATGGGAATTTGTCCGTAACCCCATAATACACAGATCTCCAGCCATGCAAGTTGTTTGCCATTTTTTTTGAAAACTTTCTTTCCATTATTTGGATAGGCTTATTTGTTGATAAAACAACCAGTGGCTGCTAGGCAAGATACACCCACATAGAGAAAAAGCTTAAAACAAACACTATTTTTCGTACAATCAGGGGCAATTGTTTCCTAAATTACACAAACTTGATCAACCAAACATATGCATTTCAAGCTTCATCAAAATCAGATGAAAACTGACTTCCAGAGGGTCCACAACCCCATTACACAATATTTTGACACTTTTTGCGAACAGGAGGTGGCCATTTTGTCAGTCAGTTTTAGTCTGATTTAAAAAAAAATCAAACTCAAAGATCCATAGGGTGCAACGATGATATATTATTCAAACGTTTTTTGATATCGCATATAATGTGTGACCACTAGTGGGTCCAGAAGCTAAAAATTCAATTATTCATAATAATCAAGGGCCATAATTCAGAGAGTTACGATATATACCAATATTGAAAGGAACCGTGATCGTACGGTGATAAACCTATATTTCAAGTTTCATTGAAATTGGATAAAAATTGTGACCTGTAGCATGTTCACAAACAATAGTGGACGGACAGGGGCGATGACAATGTATACTTCCACATGAAAATTTTGCTGAATAAAAATGGTGACCAGAAGAGTGTCTACAAACAAACGTGTCCATACGCGAGGACATAATACGTCCACATGAAACCCCATAATAAACCCATAAGATATCTTCATTGGACTGTTGACCCCGAAGCCACTGTAGAGAAAAGGTAATGATGACTTTTGTTGTGATCAGTAAATATGTTTAATATGAAGTTGATCGACTCTATATTTTCAACTCTACAAATTGAACAGGAAACATGAGTATATTAACAATGAGATATCTTCTTAACACACAGTCGATTATACAAAAAAAAACGTGAGAATAATGCAATGTTTTTTTTACCTTTGCTTTCATGGATTATCGACATTGTTAATTTCTTGTCATTTTGAGTTGCAGACTTATAGGATTGTACAGCACATTGGACACACCCTACTTCATTTGATATTACTTTTACTACTTATTTCTAATAACAAAGGTTATATTACTGTGTAATATTTATTTTCATACAATGTCCAAAGGAAAAGAATGTCTTAACTACAGTTTTATGAAACATAGTTCTTATAATCACTCCACCTTCATGAAAAAAACATTTGTAAAACAATTCACCTAAAGCTTATAACCATGTATTTTTTCCATCTTGCAGCAGCAGACACTTGCTGCTACACAAAGACTTGTTTAAGATGGATGTATGGACATATACTTGTGTCAAATATATGGTCAAACGAATCGTGTTGAGATCATGACTTGAACGGTTCTCTACATCCTTGCTATAACAGTTTCAAAACAGATAATTGAAAATTTCATTTCAATTACTATATTGAGAGCAGCAATATTATTGTTTGCAGTGTTGACATTATTGTAACAATGTCACTTGTAAATCAAGACTCAGCGACACTTCTCCATTTTTAAATTAAATCATTAAACAGTGATCATATTTCAAACAGTTTACACCTGCGCCTTCCAATGGTCTAGAGAGTTTATATGTAACATTTACCCCCCCCCCCCCCCCACAAATACCTAGGCAGATTTAGCTGTTAAATATTCTATTATTCAACATACATCATGCAAGAGCTAAATCTGATTATTGCAAGTCTTTATTTAAGCTTCAGACGTCATTGAAATTATAAATAAGATCTTTATTTACACAACAAGCACTATAAACCTCAGAATGCCTTGTTTGACATTTCTGTCCAAACGAGGTAAAAAGCGCCACAGAGCAGTCAGACTGGCTGAATGTTCAGCGCTATAAAAAACGATTATTATTATTATTATTATTGAATAATTCTACATAGATTAGAAAATAGAAACTGATAATCAAAGAGCATTAAATACCGCATGTAACAGCATTATTTAGAATGAGTCTGTTAAAAGGCTTGTCTGTTCAAGGAAATGTTTTGACAGCCCAAGGGGATTTGACCACTGCATATTGCAAACAAGCCAACAGTGAGGCTGATGTCCCCCGCCAGAATCCCAAAATAAATAGATGACACATATTAATTAATTGCACATTTATTTTTTTCAAACGTATCGAGCAATCAAACTGTAGACAAAGTGTCATCCAAAAGTGTTTTATAAAACAAAATGCTAAAACCGACGAGAAAAATGAAAATGTACCCTAGTTAGGGGGACCCTAAAGGCAGACAAATGGACCCCCACGTTTGACAAAAGGGCCCCTCTGGCCAAGGGAAAGGGCCCTCTTGTCAGAGTCAATCGTTTCTATACACACTTACTGCCGAATCCATTACTGAATGAGAATGTAGTCATTATATTGACATAAAAATCATCAAGCAAGATGAACCTAAGTTATCTTGTCCCAAAGTATCAACCAATCAAATTGCTTATCTCTGCCTACCCTAAGAAGAAAATGCTCATCTTAGAACTCCATCAAGGCATTGACCTAATAAGCATACACACCAATTTTGAACATTTTAACTCAATTCGAAGGAGAGTTATTGTGTTCCAAAGTCTCGGCAAATCAAATTGCTTATCGCACTGCTTACCCTGAGCAGAAAATGCCCATTATTGATCTCAGTCAAGGTATTACTATAACGAAACTAGACACCAAGTTTCATCACTCTCACTTAATTAGAACTAAACTTATTGTGTCCCAAAGCATCAACCAATCAAATTTCTTATCTCTGCTTACCCTAAGCGGAAAATGCTCATCTTCGACCTCCATTAAGGCATTGACCTACTAAGCATATACACCAATTTTGAACATTTTAACTCAATTAGAAGGAGAGTTATTGTGTTCCAAAGTCTTGACCAATCAAATTGCGTATCGCTCTGCTTACCCTGAGCAGAAAATGCTCATTATCGAACTTAGTCAAGGTATTACTGTAATGAAACTATACACCAAGTTTCATCAATCTCACTTAATTAGAACTAAAGTTATTGTGTCCCAAAGCATCAACCAATCAAATTGCTTACCTCTGCTTACCCTACCTTTCTTCAAAAGGCGGGGGGCCAACAATATTGGTGTAGCCTAGAACCTTATTTACATAGTGACAATCACTAGCTTTTCTTTTTATAAATGAATACATCAAGAATAAAAAATTATAGCTTTAAGTCTGGTTCTTCCATATTTTTCCAATTACTTAATATTGTCATTTTGGTATGAATTTCATCAAGAATTCATCAAGTGGTTATAGGCTTAATTGGGTTTTTTTTTTTTCACTTCATAAGATGGGGAAAACCAATTAACTTAAACCGTTGGTGTAGGTCGAACATTTGGAAATTCATGAAGCTACAACCAAAGATAGCAGTATCTCTATCAGAAATTCACCGATTAAATGGCTTTCATGACACTTGGCATTTACAGGAACCAATCATTACATTCAATGCGGTCAAAAATCAGATCTTGTGTATGCACAGGCGTATGAAAAACAAAAGATTAAATTAACATTCCATTGACTCTTGCAGATGTCTTCTGGAAATTTTAGCAATATCATGCAGATGCCATTTTTCCTATGAATAAAATAATCATTTTTCTACCCAAATTTTAAATAAAATGAATGAGATTGTATTCTGCATTTTATATAACAAACATAATCAGATTAGTGTAAAACGACCCTCCAAAATAACTTGATAAGAGATGAACATCAATAAAGATAACAATAATTGAATGAAATCTGCTCCAATCATTTAATACAACTGGTTTTAAAACATGACTTGTGAATTAAGCTCATTCATATACAGGATTGAAAATCAGAGACGCCTGTTTCTTTATGTATACATGTACTCTTGTCCTTCTTTTTTTTCTTTTTTTTTTATCAACGAACAACATTATGGTTCAGTTTTTTACCAATAAATAATATACTATTCAAAAAAAGTAGGGGATATTTGATTTTTAAGTGTTATTAAAGTCACCTAATGAAACTGACGAAGAAACAAATGACAAAATGAAATGAAGTTCACATTCATCGATTTATTCCAAATGATCGTTAGACTAAGTAAGGCACAGACTGACCATTATAAGGGTAAAATGATACCCGGGGTCAAACAGCAAAGTTACCACAGCATCACAACAAAGTCAGTAACGGGTAAATCCTCCTCTGTTTGCCAAACAAGCATTGATCCGACGTGGCATACTCCTAATGAGACGTCTAAGGTCATTTTGGTCCAGATTGTCCCATTCCTGTTGCAACGCAGCAGCAAGTTCTTGGACATTGGCAGGACGTTGTTGACGTTGACGTAACCTCTGTCCAAGCATGTCCCAGACATGCTCGACGGGGGAGAGGTCGGGACTCAGTGCTGGCCAAGGTAATGTGGTGATGTTCTGTTGTTGGAGGTAACCTGTAACGATCCTGGCCCTCTTGCGTTGTCATCCTGGAAGATGAAACGGCGGCCATGACGTCCTGCGAACGGCACAACATGGACTGCCAAGATGTTGTCCCGGTAGTACTGGCCTGTAACACGCCCTGCAACAACATGTAAAGCCGTTCTTCCAGCAACAGTGATGCCTCCCCACACCATAACAGAACCATCCCCAAATCGATCATGTCTGATGACGTTAACGTCTTGGAAGCGCTCGTTTCGACGACGCCACACCCTCCTACGTCTGTCCAAAAAATCAACAGTGAACCTTGACTCATCTGAAAACTTCACATTGCTCCAACGTCGATTATCATAGTGTTGACGATCCCTACATCAATGACGTCTTGCCTGAATGTGATGATCTCTCAAACAAGGGATCACGCGAGGACGTAGGGCGCGAAGGTGACCCCTATGCAGTCGATTCCGAATCGTCTGGCCACTCACTCTCGCACCAGTGTCTGTTTGAAGACGAGCGCTGATCTGATTTGCTGTGATGACACGATTTCTTAAGGCCAAGGTACGGATAAATCGATCCTGGGCTTGAGTTGTCGCCCTTGGTCGACATGAGCGTGGTCTGTCCTGTACAGATTGTGTATCATGGTATCTGGACCATAGCCTGCTTATGACAGACTGAGAAACATTCGTCGTCCGCGCCACAACCGCCTGTGTTGTGCCGATCTGTAGCATGCCAAGGGCACGTAACCTTTCATTTTGGGTAAGCCGACGCATATCAAAACTTGTTTTCTGGTCACTAAAACAATTAAACTGATGTTTCCACCCTAGAATTCAATGCCACAATGACTGTAACATTCAAAGTCAGAGTCGTGCAAATCTTGGGTTGGACCCCCATGATGATCCCAAGCATCGCCTGCATTCCATGCGGTAGCTATTGGTGCATTTGGGCGTCACATGTAACTGGAAATGTTTCTTCTGTTAGGTTCTATAGTGACTTTTTTCGTAGTTATTTGCATATTTTAGTATTATGCCCCCAAAATCAAATATCCCCTACTTTTTTTGAATAGTATATTATAAATGTAGCCTACAGGAAATTTCAAAAGTCAACAATCCTTCCAATTTTATGTTTTAATTTCTATATTATTTTTATAAATATATAAATAGACTCTGCTATTAGCTACCACTCCAATGTAATCTGACACACCTGAATATCCTTGTGCATTCAAAACACATTTCAGTTTCCAATCAATACAGAATCAATGACCAGTCCTCACTCTTCCCATTCCATTACATATAATAGGCATCAAAGGGGCTAAACCTTTTAACTCATCATATTACAATATAGATTAAAATTCAGCATTGGTACATTTCAGTATTGATGTTATCTTGCTGTGAAAAAATAGTATCCCAATATACAATTTTTAAGATGCATTGAACATTTTATAATCAGTACAAGAGTCCTATATTCTATGATTTCAAATGCCATTTGTAATGAACAAAGAAAAGCATATCCTACAAGACATTATTCTGAAGTAATTAGCCATGGCTGATTCACAAACGGTAGACGTAAACAACTGCCGTTAAACTTGGACTGTTAAAGTATTTCACAAAATCGAAAATATCACTTTATATTCACATAACTTTAATATGTGTTTTTAGACCCATTTAAATATTGTAGATTAAATATTGTAAAATAAGGAGATGTTTATCTTCAGACATTTCCCTTCTTAATTAATTTTCTTCTTGTTAAAATTGTTTTCATCTTCTGTATTGGCAAGTTAAGTGTCAATTATTATAACAAGAGTTATTTCCCTCTAATGACTTCAACCATCGTATTATGCAGACAGTGCAATCAAAACTGCTCATATATTAAATTGACTTAATTTCATGTGGGCAATTTGGTTCCACTTTAAGGCTGATATAGAAACTGTGTTTCGTTTTTAGTATAAAATTAAGAAGAGATTGAGTTCATCATTTGTATACACTAGTACCAAGAACTCTTTGACAGCTAGAATTCTCTTTCCTCAAATGCTCATGCTATCGTATTAAATAATATGGTATGTTAGTGTCAAAAAAACATGGGTAAAAATGTCAATGAGACCATCATGCCATTCCAATCAACTACAAAAGGTCCAAGTAGACAAATACATAAAATGACAATCTTCCAAAACAATAAGTTGTAATCATTTAAAACCTTAAAATATATGACTTTACAATGAAATATAACAAGTTCAAAGCCTGCAAAGATTAATAAGACACATCTTTTATATATGGTGAAAAAATAAAATGTCAATTTAATTAAAAACGCATTAGCATATTGGTGAAAATAATATATTGAGTAGAAGATAAAAGAGAGGGATCATAGCAAAAGAAGATACCCTGAAGTTGTGGATGAAATAAAAGACTCTAGTTTATCTGCTCTAATCTGTAGCTTTCAAGTAAGCACAACATTTTGTCCCTGCTACATTACTGTTGACTATATATGTATGTATTTGAGAGATAAAACAACCTGGGGCACTATAGAACAATATATCTTTTCATCATTCTAAAAAAAAAATGTTTTATTAATTTAACCTGGAATCTACTAATATATATAAATCAGAATCTGAAGACAAAACCAATTTCAAATCTCTAAACTTACATATACATGTTTAGATAATGAATATTTATGAGTTAATTCTCTCAGAATACATGTAAATGATATGGACTACACAATTATCTAATGAATATTTATGAAACGGTAACTCCAAGAATCAAAGTGTTATAGTAAATGGTAAAGCTATCTGGTAATAATAAATGGTTCATATAGGATATAAACCTTCTCCTTCCTAGTAGCTAAAGGGGTGGACACACTAAACAAATCAATAGGTGCCAATTGTGGACAAATGAATGAACACAGAAGGCGAATATATCAACAATTTAATTCAGGCAAATCATTGAGGCGAATAGAAATTCGGTAAAATGACAATGGACACATAAGGTAATTTATTTTGCTAGTGTATCCAGTGCTTAAATAATTATTGCTAACCTTTCATCTGATTGCCCTAAAGAAACAATTTAAGAGAGAAAAATGGGGTTTAACATCCACTTGACACAAACTACGTCATTTTGGGACTAACACATGGTTTAATTTTATTTCAATAATTCGCTTGTGCGTAGGGGTCTTTAGCAGTGGGAGGAAACCAGAGTGCCCGGAGGACACCCACTAGGTTGAGAAGGTGCCCCTATCTCCATGCCACATACTCTCACACCAGGGATAGAAACCACAGCCGCAAGCCAGAGGTGACAGACCAGCTAGAGGTTGAAGCGCAGCATTCTAGACCACTAGGCCATCCCAACCCCCCTGAAACAATTATGGTTAAATGACAAAATCTAAGTGTACTAGAGCAGTAGAAAAAAACATCTCTATTTCCTTTTCCAAAACTATCAAAATTAATTAGCAAATATTTGACTCTACCAAAAAGAAAATTGAAGCTTTCACATTATATCAACCTAATTTATACTTTATTTGAATCAAAATAAAGAAATCATTATTTAAGTTCAAATACAAAAAAAAAAGATTGCAAAATGTTTTATTTGGTCCTATTAACGAGACAAAAGTACAAATAATCTACACATATCATATTTCCATTAATTGTCACTAACATGACCCAGTCTATGCGACATTTAGCCACTCGTCTTTGATTGATTTGCTTTTCTCGTAACATGACGGGTATATTTCCTGAGGTCTGTAAGATTAACAGAAATCAATTTAATCGTATTGATTTGGGGTTTTTTAAAGTCGCAAGTAGACTTAAACATGCTTGATCACAGGTAATGAGTTGCCCTTGGATATTTCCTAGGTCACCTAAGGTCATAACTAAATTGGTTAAAAACCTTGATTTGAGCACCCTTGTTAATTTCCTGACACATACACAACCAGCCATATCAAGCTTAGAATTTTTTGTTTCTTAATAACATTTTAAAAGCATATTTGTTCAGGGTTTCTTTCTGTGATTTTGATTGAAATATTTCCTGAAAATTGTCTAACAAGTGTCTAATTTTGTTATGCTCTTAAGATATCTGCCTGAAATTAATGACATATATGACTGCCCAGCAAAAACCCTATTGGTAGTCCACAGCTCAATTTCTACATCCATGGTAATATGCACCTTAAGTTAAAACTACTAAAATTTCAATTTTCTCATAAACGTTTCAAAAACCATATATCATTCATTAAATCAATAGTTCCTGTGACTAGACACACTTTCCTATCTGTGCTACATGTGAAAACTCATCACATTTTTCTTTTGTTTTGTTGTAGCATACATGACGTTACCGTAGTTTTTTGACGAATTTCAGGTTCTACTAAATTAAGAGAAAGAAATGGGGTTTAACATTAACTAAACTTCGGGACTAACATATTTCAATAATTTGCTTAGGAGGAAATCAGATGACCTGGAGAAAACCCATGGACACTACTCCTTGTAACATCAACCAAGGAATAGAAACTATGCCAGTTGACTAAACAACAGACCTTATGATACAACGCGCACACGCTAACCATTCGAACTGAAGTTAGGTTTAGGGGTTAAAATTCATGAAATTGGAACTAAGGCAGTTTTTTCAAAAAATGCCACAGTAATTCCTTCATCACTACAGCATTTTTTTTTTAAACTGAGTAATTTGATTGATAAAGAATATAAATAACACATAAATTTTAAGCACAATGTATAATTTCTTTATTTATAATGTCTATTCATTCATATCATTATTACAGAAGTAGGTCACCAAAAAACCCCTAAAAATGTTTAGGATTTTATTTCCACAGCAGTCCGTATAAATATGAATTTGTTTTATTTCTTCGAAATCAGAATGTATTACAATTCATGCAAGCCCGCGAATCTGCGTTGGCTCAGCGGCATGGAGATTGGTGCAATTCCATATAATCTGTATCTATGTGAATTTCACCAAATATAAGTATCATGGTAACAAAAAATTGCATTTTAAATGAATACTTAGCCGTTGAGGTGTTAAATTCTGACTATAAAATATTCGTAGCACTGTAATTTGATTATCAAAAAGACGACTTCACACCTGTGCATGGCATTATGTTACATGAACCTTGTGCGGTCCTGGAATTCCTTTCTCACAACCCGTTTTCATTTAAAGCCCCAATAACACTCTTGTTGTAACTGAATAAAATGTCCCAATCTTCATTCTGGTCAACAAATTGTATTATTTTACAATATTCCAATTAATTGATGATATAAATTTCATCTTAACACACTTAATTTAAAAAATTGGAAAAATTCAACTAATTGATTTAAAAAGTCTAACGTAAACCTTTTCAAATGTGACTTAGATTAAAAATATTTTCGAGTCCTCTGGACAAGTAAAATAGGTCGTAATGGATAATTTACGCATCAGGTAGGACACTTAAACATCTAGTACTAAGAATAAGGCTATTATTTATTATCTGGAGCTGCCAAGCCAGCAAGAGTGTTACTGTCCCTTTAAGCTAAAATTATATTATATGACACATTTTCCAATCAAGTTATTTGATTTGGTCATTTTTTCCAGTAAATTGTTCCCAACCTTTATTTCTTGAAATTGTTTGGAACTTTTTAAATGATTAAATACACCAAACAACCAGCTGTGTGCATTTCTATATGTGATGTTATGGTAGAATTAGGTCAGATGACTTGGGGGATACAGTATGTGTTTTATCTATTTAGATATAAATACCTCATAATGCTATAAACTAATGACAAATAGGTAAAGACATGTGTAGATGGTGTAAAATACATTGTTATAAAATTAGTTGAGTAACCATACGATCACAACTGTATAAATAAGTTCAGCAGTACAACTGAATGAACGACCTGTGTTGCCAGTATCTGCGTTGTACATGCATCTACTAATGTGACGTCGCGGTAAATAAATAGCCAATAAAAATTCCACACCGTTCGATATATTTTTAGTAGCTGTGTGGTTGGAGATCTAATTTGATAGAAAAATTCAGTCAAGTGAACCCAGGAAAGAAACAAAACAATAAATTCTTAGTTTCTATTATGCCGTGGATTACATAGGAATATAACAGCGATTTCAATGCCAACATTATGTTGTCATAATAGTTATATTCTTAAATAAATTACAACGGCAAACAATGCCATAGTTATTATTTATTCTCTACAGCAATTTTGCTAAATACTACAGCACATGACAGTGATGTTGAAGTCCCTCCATGCAGCTACTCTTTTTCAATATGATTGTTCCAATCTGACAAAGAAAGCTTAGAATATTTTGAAATTAAATTTATTTGATTATATATTATAGATCAATCAATCAAACTGATTATCAATTATACACTAAGTTTCATCACTCTCTATCAAAGTTATCTTGTCCCAAACCATTGACCAATGCAATTACTCAGCTCGGCTTAGCTTTAGCTTGAAATGTTAATCATTGAACTGAGTCAAGACATTCATCTAATGAACATCTACATCAAGTTTAAACATTCTACCTCAATTAAACACAGAGTTGTTCTGTTCTAAAGTCTTGGGGGTCACGGTGGCTAAGTGGATAAGGCGCTGGTTCGCTAGCCTGGAGGTCAGGTGTTCAATCCCTGCAATTGTTGAGAAAGTTCATCTCGATTTTCCGGCGTAATTTCCTCTTGTCTGTGATGCAGAAGGAGGGACTGACAAGAACAGCTGCCTAGCTGTTCGGATGGGACAAAAAAACAAGGTCCTGTGTACACATTTGAGTGCACATAAAAGATCACTTGGCAGTTGGAATTCTATGTAAGAGTAGGCCGTAGCGCTGCTGCCTGGGCAAAATTTCCCGCATAGCACACTGTATGGCGTATGCCCGTCTTCCATTAGCCCAGGTTATGTGCAAAAGAGTAGGACGTTAAACCCCATTTCATTTCATTTCTAAAGTCTTGACCAATCGAATTGTTTATTGATCCTTAGTCTAAGCATAAAATTCTAATCATCGACCTTTGTCAAGGTAATGATATGATGAATCTATATTCAGAGTCTATCGCTCTCACTTATTTATAACCAAAGTTATTGTCCCCCAAAGCATCAACCGATCAGATTGCTTATGTGTATCACCAAACTTCATCAAGGCATTTACCTAATGAACGCCTATACCAAGTTTGAATATTCTAGAAGGAGAGTTTTTGAGTTCGTAAGTCTCATCCAATCAAATTGCTTAATGCTCTGCTTACCCTGAGCAGAAAATGCTCATCTTCGAACTCCGTCAAGGTAGCTGACCTAATCAACACCTACACCAAGTTTGAACATTTTAGCTAAATTACAGACAGACTGACGAACCCATATTAATAGTCCCCTGATTTCTTCATAAAGCTTTGCCCCCACAAAAAAATCAAAATTAGCCCCCCCCCCCCAATATTTCACTAACAATAATGATTATTAGGAGTATTCTTAACCTGCTATATCCTCAGCCCCTTCAAAAAAATTCCATAGCCCCCCCAATTTTATGCGCTGGCTACGGGCCCGCCTTACACATTATAATATATACAATAGTAATATGGATGGGCTGCTGTGGGCTCTTTTGTCCATTATAAATTTGGCAGCCAGGAAAACTTCTGATGGCCATTTTTTTTTAGTTTTTATATTTCATAAATCAATTACATAAAGCTGTTCCAGTGCTCTTTAACATAAGCATAAATCATTGTTTTCATAAATTGAAGCATTTGGCTGGTATTATGTTACTTTATTTGCTTAATTATATTCATAATTTTAAGAGGAGACAGAACTAACAATATCCCTGAAGAAGATGCAAAAGCTGCCAGATAAGCCTTTAATTAAAAAAACAAAATTAAACATTAACTTCCCAACCTAAGACAAGCTATTGTCATGTTCACTCTCCTACCCATAAATACATAAATGTGTTGCAAACTACTATCGTCCATGAAGCAAAGTACACTTACTTCTTTATAAAATATCCCATGTGAGGATTTCACATAAAGCTCTCCAATTCTATTGGACCTTTTTTACTTACATTATAAATTATCCATTAGCAAATTTGTTTAAATATTTGAACAATAATTATCAGCTCAGGTCTCTCAGGTGACGTGCGGTATACTTAATCATATGATTAAGTATCATATAGATAAGCAATGAATGAACCGACAGGAATGAGCTTAAGCCTATATACAGATGCATCAACAAATGAATATCTCAAATGTTTATAAGCCATGTGTGCATGTACATTGTAGATGCATTAACATTTCAGTTTTAAACTAAATGTTTAAATTCCTCGAAAACACCCCAAATTATAGATAAAAATTAACTTTTACATAAATTCTTCGGTTGCAGTTGGACAATCAAATATATACAAAACGAAATCATGATTTATAATCATTATGTGAAGAACTGGAATCAGGAATGATAGGGGAAAAGAGCAAAGTCATTTTGGATTGAAAATAAATAAAATAAACCCAGTTTCTTTACTCTTTCCCAAACACCTGAAACCATATGCACTCACAAAATTCTCATGAAATATATAAATACAATAGACATTCACAATCCACTTGGAATGACCCATACAAGATTACATGCAATTACTTCTATTTCATCTATCAATTAAGAGAAAATACAAATATCATCTGTAGTGCTGGAACAGATTTGCTTCCAGGTTCAGCATATACATCCCATTAAACTTTATGTATTTTCAAAAACATTAATGATCCGACAGCTCAAAGTGATTTTTTTTTTATTGTATCCTATTACGAGAATTGTTTAATTCACAGCGGGAATAATTATCATGAAAAGCAATCGATTTGACATATCGGAAACATAGTTTTCCCCAATTAATGATATTACTTTCCCTTAAGTGAAATCACAATGAAATGATGTATAACATGTGTTGGCAATAAATTGGTCTATTTTCTTTTTATGCTTAGGGGAAAAAAGTACTCTGAATCATGAAAATGAAATTTATACATGGTTAATCTATTTAATGTGCAATGATGGAATAAACAGAAATGTGCACAAAGGAGTTAATTACTGAAATATAAATTGGAAAATCTACAATACCAATCACAACATATTTTTTTTAAAAAATTGAAAATTCAATGGAAAAATGTTAAGGGGTATCAAAGGTTGGGAAGGATAAGAAATATAACTTAAGTGGTTGCCATGCAGGATATACCCATCTTTTGGAAGAGATGGGCAGAAAACAAGCTAAAACAAAAGTGGTGCACCCACCTTTTGGAAGAGATGGACAGAAAACAAGTTTTAAAAAAAACACTTTTTCACACAATCAGGTGACATAATCCAGGTCTGATATGCGTGATTATAAAAAGGAATCGGTTACATATTTTTAGTTTCATCAAAATCAGATAAAAATTCTGACCTGTAGAGGGTTAACAACTTTGGTATTACATATATACTTGACCCTATTTGGATATAAGGAGCAGCCATTTTGTCAGGCAGTTTCGGTCAATCATCTGTTTGGTGTAACAGTGATATATTGCAACACTTTTCTTTTTTTCTCTTTTTTCTGAACAGGTAAAGTTTGTGACCTCTAGGGGGACCAAAAGCTATAAACGTGAATTTTCGTACAATAAGGGGCCATAATTTAAGAAGTTGTGGTCAGATATGTGTGAATATAGAAAGGAACCAAGATCTTTGGGTTATAAACATACATTTCAAGCTTTATCTAAATAGAATAAAAATTGTGACCACTTCGAGTGTCCCAAACCAAATTTTTTTCTGCAATCAGGGGCCATATAAAAAAAAATTGTGGATGGACAGGGCGACAACAATATATGTCCACATGAAAATATATAACGTTACTCAAATGTCTATTTCAAATAGATTTAATCGATCGATCCATTTCGAATTTCAGGTATATTAGTCTTTAAAACTATATTTGTATTTAAAAATTACCTCTGTGCTCTTCATACATGAGTTAACTGATTTGGTTGAAACGATCTGTTCTGCTTTAATTGTGTCATGTAGTGTTTTAGAATTTCCCAAAGAATCTTTTTAAATTAGTCTATCAAAAGATTAGTCTAGATAAAACAGTTTTTCCAAAGCGGTCACATGTCCCCTGTCCAAGCGCTAATAGTGTTTATATGATAATCCTTGCAACATCACTTGCCATTCAACTCGATTGTAGTTATAAATGAAAAATTTAAATTGTTTAGAACACATAAACTGTCGCATCAAATAAGTTTGATCAGATTGATGTGAAACTGTGTAAATACTATAAATACACAAACTGGTTTATATGGCCAATGTACATGTATGTGCTCTATAAAGATAGGATGCACCTCTTCTAGAATTGGTAATCTATGTGTGTCAATGTATGTCCCATACTAATATGCACCTTTTGAATACTGAATGTAATTTTATGAATAGTTGTTTTGGGGATTTTTTTCTTTACCAATTTTGAAAGTGTATATTGGTTTGTAGTTCAACTTTAAGATGTTTCCATGGACTTATTTGTTGCTGTGTCCAGTTCCTAATTACTAATGTCACCCAATGATTTATTGTATTTTTTGTTCTTGGAATGCCAATTAATGCTTCTTAATTAAGTCAATTAACAGGTGTAAGTTATAAATAAAATAAAACCAAGTACAAACAATCCAAACCATTAATCAAAATTCAAAGTCCTAAAAAATGGTCGAGGGAAAATAGTCTAATCAGCAAATGGACTGTTCACTGTGTACAAAATACACAACAAACAGTGGTAACAGGTGTCGAGAACAGTATGCTTACCCTGCCTGGCGCCACACCCGCCATAACTGCATTCAAACTATTAGACGAAATCTAAATAAAATAGCATGATTGGCCAATGGACTATCGGTATGTAAAATAAACATGAATCTCGCCCCAGAAATGCTTGCATTAGTACTATATTAGAATTAACTTGATATTGTAATTATTTATACACAACCAGTACTTTTTTTTTTGGGAGGGGGGTGGGGAATTCACTCATGGAATGACCCATTCTCATGCAATTGATGTCAGGCGATTCAGAAACTTAGTATGAATAAAAGAGAAACTGATCCTTCTTGTAATTTTATTCTTTTTTTCATCAACATATTGGTGTCTCCTGAAAATGGTATATATTTAAACCACTTTTAAACAAGCGATTGCCATGCAAGATACACCAACATTTTGCAAGAAATAGACAGACAACAAACTAAAAGATAGGTTGCCAGGCAACGAAACATACACCCACAGCAGCTAAATCGTCCGGGCAGTCAACAAGGGTTGTCACATATTTTAATTTTTTTCGGTAATGAAACATTTGTAATACACTAAAAACTGATTAAGAGTAACAACTCATTATGTAATTACCAGAAAATCATTCGAATTTGATTGCTTTTTATAAAGTTTTACCCTACGCCAGGGCTCACACTGGCTTTCAATTTTTTTCCGCCAAAATGGATGATAATTTTTATGTAAAGAAATGTTCATATATGTGATAAAAAATTATACAATATCTAACAATTTTATGTCTCAGTTAGGCTTATTATAAAACAATTACCGATATATACAATATACAACAACTTTTAACAAATCAGTCTTTGCATAATACATTTAGCACAGTTTTGTTTTACTAAGATCGGATTTTATTTTTGGTAACTTTAGTCTCTTTGAACATCGCCGTATTGCACTATATATTCAGTATTTACACGTCAAATCTCATCCAAGGATTGCGTGTACAATAGACCTATTGTTATTTTCAGGTACCGTAACGGTATCTGAATCTCTGATAAAATGATACGTACTTCAATTATATTTGTAAGAAATGCTTACAATTACACCCGTCGTTCACCTTTAGACCATTTTAGCGACGGTAATATGATACAAATGGCGAACCGCTTTCTCGCTCAAGAATCGCCGATATTCAAGTAGCCTAGTTCATGCATTTTCGACCATGATGATACAATAATTTGAAATAATCATAACCAATAGGCATACTTGTATGTTTTACATGTCGTATATGATGTCACTAATTATCGAAAATTGCTGAAAATCAATAGGCTTCTTCGTCTCATGGCCTTAAACACTGTGTATAAATTTAAAGTCAATCGGATATTAACTTTTTTTTGAAGTGATCAAGGGCCATAACTCTGGCACTAATTATCAGAAATCACTGAAAATCAATAGTCTTCTTCGTCTCATGACCTTAAACACTGTGTATAAATTTAAAGTCAATCGGATATTAACTTTGGCCTCTAGAGCGTACACAATATTTTTGAAGTGATCAAGGGCCATAACTCTAGTAGTTTTTATCGGAAATCATTGAAAAATAATAGGCTTCTTCGTCTCATGACCTTAAACACTGTGTATAAATTTAAAGTCAATCAGATATTAACTTTAGCCTCTAGAGCGTCCACAAGCAATTGTGGACGCCGAACCGACGGACCACCTGACGGACGGATGGACAGGGGGAAGACAATATACGATCACATTTCAATGTGGGCGTATAAAAAGCGATTTATTGTACAATCAGGAAGTTACGTGTGATATGCGTGAATTTCAACAGAACATCTTTGGGTTATAAACTTATATTTAAAGTTTCATCAAAATCAGGTATACTGTAGAAACATCCATTTGCATCCTTGGTATTACGTTCTCTTACACAGTTCACTATTAGTGTATATTGAGAAGCCATTTTGTTGGGCAGTTTCGTTTCGATTTTCACGAAATTTGAACTTAACCCTCATTAAAGAGCGTAACAGTACTGATGTACCTATATTTCACATTTTGTCCACAAACAAATTGTAGACGGACGGGGACTATGACAATATACGTCCACATGAAAATATGGGTGCATAAAAATTTTAAAGAAACATCTTACCTATTGTGTAGAAACATCCATCTAAAGCAAACGTAGCACTTTTACACTTCTTGAAATGTTTGAATGGTGAGGTCTGTTTACCGGCCATCTTGTTCTATCATAACTTTTAAGCCAATCAAATTAACACAGCTAGATTCAAATCCATAACGTAAAGAACCAGTCTCTTGTTCACTTATATCACTCTTCAAAATGTTAACTCAAGATTCCCAAAGGCATAAATCTGATGTAATGTCTTTAATCATATCAAAGTATAGATTATATACGAAATAGGTCTTTCAGGAACAGTCAGTTGCACTTGATCAGAACTGCAACTTGTATCATCTTTCATGAGCAGGTAAATTAAAACATTGGTTTCCATTCACTAATGAATGAAATAGGTTGTCTTGTTACAAAGTTCACTTTGAAACTAACATTTGTCAATTTTCATTACCATGCGGTTACATAAGCAATCTGAATATTTCCTTGTATTGCAAATGCCAAGGGGTTTTAATTAGAGGTTCTTTCCTTGTCAGTCTCACACAAAACATAAAAAAACAGGACTTTAACTTCAGATGTTCTAACCACAATACAACAACGCCATTCACCACTGACTTAAAAACAAAATGCTATTTAAGCAAATAACTGACGACTTTTTATGAAGATCAGAATATTTGAACAAAAATGAATAATAACACAATAAAAAGACCTATAAATAATAATTCTACAAGAAGCTTTGAGACATCAGTACATTTTGTATTAAGGCAGAATATTCTTATTTACAACAACAATCAATAAAGTACACAGGCTATTTATTAATATGTTTCATGTAGAAATGTATAATCAAAATATTTCATAGAAAAACAAACCCAACATTATGAAACATCCACTATCAATAAATTTGTATGTAGGTCTATGCCAAATTCCTTCACAAAACCACACATGAGTAAAAAACAGTATTTGTCCAGTTTTCAATTTTTTGAAGTTATATACTGTTTGGAAACTACTTTCAAAATTTTCAGTCCATTTCTTACATTCATCATTTGTAATAATGACCTCACCTAATGATCACCAAATTTCAAGTCAATTTACATCTTCTTTATTGAGGTATAGCAATATAAACATGCCCCAAAATACTGGAAGCTATCCTTTTACGTTACTCTGTCTCACTTAAATCAATTATATTTTGAAACTCAAATATATTTTCTGTGAATCTGTGTGAAAGGGTATAAATGCATACATGTACTTATAGAACATTTTCTATAATAAATTGATGGTAAAAAAAGTGGAGATGAATTATACAAATAGTGTATTTTAAGGGAGTTAGAACTAACTTGTGAAGAGTCCCGAGGGAGGAATGATCTACATGTATACCACATTTTCATACAAAACATGTTTTTGGAAGCGAATGTTTTTTATGCGAATAGAATAACGAGTGGGTTTCAGAAGGGCCCTGGTTCGATGTGACACAGATCGTTCAGTGTCATGTTCAACATTTATCTAGGAAATTAAAATTAAATCTATATCGTTTTCTACATATACAATTTCAAAAATATTGGTCAAACTTTCTTCAAAACGCACAGGACAATAAAAGGTAATCAGATTGCCAAAAGCATGCTTACATACTATATTTAAGTATATCATTAAAATGCCTCTGATACATACATAATACAAAGAAAAATACAAGGAAGAACTCACAACAAAAATGCACCAGCAGGATTTTAAACCAATTCTAAATAATTCTGTAGTACATAGACACTTAAATCTTGTGTTCCACTTGTTCTAGCATCAATCTTTTACAGATGCTTCTAAAGTCTCAAGTGCTTTCTATGGTGGCCAAAACAGGCAATGACCAATTGGAATCTCAGTAGTTTCATCATTATTGTTATTAAATCAAGTCTCTCCTTATACTTCGTACACATTCAATCATATACTATTTTATTTTATCAGCTGCATATACCAACATTGGCTTCGTCCAAGCAATCCCCCCCAAAATTGTGACATGTTTATTCTTTTGTAGATAATTGGGGGAGGGAGATTTAAGAGACACTTAAAACTGATCAAGAGAAACATTTTTGGCAATAATTATCAAAAATAATTCTTGTAACCACATGACAACTTGAGCTGTTTGAGGCATCTTCATCTGAAGAACATAAACAATGTTTATAAAATAATTCAAATTAATCAGATAACTTTCACCTGAAAGAAACTATTGCACAAAAAAAGACCATTATCAGAGACCTTTTGGATGCCATACTGGATTTTACACCAAAAAAAATCACTTCGATATTCAGCCAACATTTTGATTGTGATTTTCGAAAACTTTTTTTTTGTTTTGAACCTTCTCCAAATGGCAACAATTCTTACGGAGCTGTTATTTTAATTTGGTTTACTTCCAGTTCCACTTTGAAATTTGTTTAACATTTGACCTTCTATCTGGTGACCATGATGTCAACTAATAATTGATATAAAAAAGTTTTGTCTGGAAGCATAACTTTTAAATTAGACATAATTTGTTTAACTGACTGCCTGTCATTCTTTTCTTTTTCAGAAATTCTAGGTGTTTGAGTGGAAGACCACAGTGGAAATATAATAATATTTATTTTTTCCGAACATAGTAAGTCATATACTGTTACAAAGTCTTACTAACAAATAACAGTAGGGATTGGCGAATGATGACATTTTCCTTGGAACCAATATAAAACAAGTGTTTTCTATGGCCAAATTTTCCGTCAATAATTTTTGGTTAGGGTGACGTTTGACACCGGTATAATTAACAAAATTCAAAATGGCCATCAAATTTCTCAAATTTTCGCCATATTTAGTCAGTTTCCATACCACCCATGCATGTAATATGTCGTTAGTAATGTTTTCGGTGTCACTGAAGCTCGTATTCACGAAAAATGTTCTTGCGGAAAAACCTGATTGAGGACCGAACCATGAATTTATGTCTTGCTAATACTATCTATGGAACGAACACGATTCGGCTAATTACTTTCAATCTTACGTACACGAAAATTGAATGCTAAATTTTGTTTTGAATAACACAGGGGGAATTAAAATAAGGTGGACTATTCGTCACTTACCAGTAGGCTACCAGTTAATTATTTTTCCGTTCGCCTGCTGTTCATATGGTGATCGAAATTTTGATCCCCCTTATTTAGATTTGAGTGATTGGCAGGCGATCGACCAGTTTGATCTCCTCTTATGTCGAGGCCTGCATAGGAAGTCATATACTGTTACAAAGTCTTACTAACAAATAACAGTTTCCTTTCCTTCAGGTTTTCCTCACAGAAAACAGAAATATTTTTTGAGACAGGCAATGTTTTGATTGCTTCACTGATTGCCTGTCAATATATATACGTATATGTACATGTACATGTAGTTGGGCATGACATCACTTGTGATGTGTCTGTCCTGTTTTAGTCTGAATTAAACCCAACTGTTGTTGAGCAAGGAAAATGATGTTAGAGTAACTTTCAATTGTTGCCAATTGGAATAGTCATGTTTCAGTCATTTAATATAATAACTTGACATTTTACACCACCAACTTGATGACTTCTTTTGTATAAGCTTGGGGAAGAGGTTGTCAGGGGCTGAAAACACAAATAGTGATTACGTACATCATCAAATTTGTGTTGATGCAATGGGGTCATACATACAGGCATTTGACCGACCTATCAGTCCGCAGGAATCTCAACTTCCGGTGAATGCATTCCTGGAAATTTTCTCAAGCAGTGGGTTTCTGTGAAAGTGTTTTTGTGGCGTATTATAATCTAAAGAATTACTGTGTTGCACATTTGTTGTGCTGTTTTCTACTGTTAGACAGGCTTAGCCCTCCTCCACCCTCTCACACCACCTGGGGTTTGATATTGTGGTTCACAACCTTTTATGAACATGTTCTTTTCAATTTTAGAATGATAACTTGTTAAATATTATATTAATGTTCCTTTCATTATGATATGTTGTTTTGTTTCTCATATTGCATGTTTTAGTCTGTATTAGGCCTGTTTTAGTCTGAATTAAACCCAACTGTTGTTGAGCAAGGAACATGATGTTAGAGTAACTATCAATTGTTGTCAATTGGAATAGTCATGTTTCAGTCATTTAATATAATAAATTGAGTTGTATTTGTATAAGCTGGGGGAAGAGGTTGTCGGTGGCTGAAAAGACAAATACATTTTCTCATATAACCATTTCTCTGGTTAGCTGTACTAGAGATGTGCATCTCTATACTCCCCCACAGGCAGTTATAAGATCACTGAGCCGCCCAAGTCTAAAAACAGCATGCTTCAAACTAGTGCAAAAAAAACCTAATTAGGAATCTGGCATAGGTGGTTATCAGTAATGTTGACTTCCAAATACATAGTTTTATAACCCATCCTCACATCCTTCTAATGAATCAAGGTAGAAACGTGTTAATAATAATACCATCATTATGTCTGTTATTGAAATATACGCCAATAATATTTATTTATTTGATTTGGTTCATATCTCAATTGTTTTCCAATAACAAGGTTATCTACCTTTCATATCTGTGCATTATACGAAGTCTCTTCACAAAACAATACTCTATTACAAAATGTTATGAGTTACTTATTAGTTTATTAGGAATAAAAACAGATGAATGGTGTTATCTTTTCAAACTATATAATCGTTTCATTTTAACAATAACATATGATTTATTATCACGGTAACATGCATAGTGTGTAGAAATGTCGTCAGAGCTTTTAGTATTGGGCTTCTGCGTTAGAAAATCCTTTGAGCAAGTAGTAAAGCTTAATTATGGTTACTATTAATGAAAACTAGTGAGAAATATACGTGTTGTCAGTTTTCCTTAAACCCGTCAGTACTTGTACCGTACGTCAGTATTTCTGTTAATGGTCAGTAATAATCTTACGGTGAGTATGTGAGTTAATTGGTTAGTATTCCTTACTTTTGTCAGTATGTAAAAAATACGTGAGTAATTAAATAAACGTGAGTTTATCCAAACATATCACTATTGAGGCACGTGCGGGAGAAATTGACGAAAGCGTGACTAATTAAGAAAACGTCACTATTTGAGCTAACGCTCACTATCTGAGTATAACCGCCAGTTACCTTTGATGTGCGTTAGTAATTGGACACGGCGCCAGTAGAGCGTGAAATCGTTAACTATAAACATTTCTGGTGAGTATTGTTACTATAGGTAATTTAACTTCCCGATAAATTGTCGCTACCTTCTGAATAAAATATTAATTATTTATTATTATTCTCGAATCAGAAAATGTTTTATTTTTTTAACAATAATGGATGGTAGTGAACACGGGTATTTTTCGGTTACCGCCGTAGTTTGCAGAATACTGTTTTAAAACATTAACGGGTGTATTTTTCTCCGATTTCCATAACCGCCGTAGTTCGCAGAATACGGGGCAATGTGTAGTTTGTAGAATACGGGGATTGCAGAATACGGGGCAATGTGTAGTTTGCAGAATACGGGGCAATGTGTAATTTGCAGAATAAAGGGCAATGTGTATAGTGTTATTTCATTTACAATTTATATTTATTCTCGTTCATGCAGATTAGCACTTGTTTTGGGACGTGCGGCGCTTTACTATCTGTATGGTTTAAATTGGAATCACAACTAATGGTTAAAAAAGATCACCAACACAAATCTGTTTTCATTAATTTTATTGAAACAGATAACATGATAGCTGATAACACAAATAATGAATTTCAAACATTCGCATACAAGCTGAAATTCTTAGCACTGAAGAATCGTGTGCATACCGGACTGGTATGAGGCATCGCACATCTTGGGTTGTCGCTTATCGTGAAATAGTTCCAAATCTTACTACTTCACGTTAGTTTTATCTAGATCACTGCTGGTATTGTCTGGATACTTAATCATTATGAATAGAAGTATTGGAAAAGGCGGGAAAATATACCGCATGGTTTTCGTGTGTGTAGCATGAAAGATGAAAGGGAGGATATCCCTTTGATGTCACAAGATTGACATTCCATTGATGTCACAAGATTGACATTCCAGCTTCTAGATGCCAGTGAAAATTTAGAAATATTTTTGTGATTTCTTTTGTTATGCTAGGCTACTTTAAGAATTTAGATATAATATGTATCAACAAATAATAATTTATGATATAGATCATACTTTATTTATTAATAATATTACAAACAAATAAGTTCCCATTAGATGGTTTATAGTTCTGGAAATGACGAAAGAATGTCACGTGATTGCTCTTCGCTTTGATGTTTCATTCATTGCCGCGTGAACCTATCAGTTCAGACACCTATTATAGACATACAGGTGCCAATCATTTTAGGAATTACATCGGAATCAACACTAGTTACTATCGTACTTATAGTAACTATCGACTATCAACACATGACATATTATAATCTCGACTTTATTTAATGATACAGCAAAAAATTAACGTCCGCTTGACAAGATAGATGGAGTGTATTTGTGATTGCGTAGGAAGCGTGACACAATTTTATTTCTTCAAAAACGCGGCGTTTGTGCTTATAACCGAGGTAGAATAGTACCATGCGTTTCCTGACTAACAGTCACATTCATCTACAAGGATTATTATGCCATTCGAGACATTTCAATGTGTAATAGTATTATATCCACCACTATCGATAATTATATGTATCAGCCGATATTATATGTTGCTGTCAATATTTGATATCGGTAAAACTGATAGGTGTCATATCGGACCATCACTATTAATGTATTTAGAACCTAGAAATTGACCCAAATGGGTCGCAACGCATATAATAATGTAAACTGATTGTATATGAGCTAATTTACATTCAATTGTTTCCATTTTAACTCTAATGTCAAATCAGTTACGTTCAGTGAAATACGACATGAATCTGAACCCAACCATGTCATATATTTGTTAATGTTTGTTTAATATTTAGCTCGGTGTAAGAATTTAGAACCAAAGAGAATAGTCCATACATTAGTAATATAGATCGAACGCGACGAGAATATACATTCACTTGATACACTCACTCCGTTCATTTGACACCTCCCTATTTGTTAGGATAAGCTGCTGATTTGGCGACGAACAGTATCGGACCAGCTCAATTTATCTCGACAGCCAGTGTCTGAATGCTGCCTGGATGCATTTCCGACAGTTTATTTCACAAAATATTTTGGTGAATATATTCATTCACATTGAGTCACTCACCCCGCCCGTTTGACACTTTCCTCTGGTCGGATAAACTAGTGATTTTGCGACATTTTCGAGAAAAAATAAGTTAAAGATATCGTTAGATTTTAACACTAAATCACGTAACAACCATGTCATATATTTGTTAATGTTTAATATTTCGCTCGGTGTTAGAATTTAGAACCTAAGAGAATAGTCCGTACATTAGTAATATAGGTTTTGTATATTAAATCTTTTATGGAATTAAATTCTGTTAATCTCACCACTTAATTAGCACCTTTGTGTTATAGTGCTCAAGAGATTAAGAATGTTGATTGGCTAGGTGTATCACCTCAATAGAGCGTGAAATCATTTTTATATAGTTAAAACTATATAAATTTCTGTTAAGTTTATTGATAAACTGTATCATTAAAAGACAATTTGTTACCGGTGTGACTATTGAACAAAAACTCAAACGACAATTTCGGATATGTAAGTGACAAATTTTAAGAAATAAAAATGCTCTATAAATTTGTTGGAAATCTTTAACAAAAGTTTTGCTATTGTGTTTTCAATTTCTTGAAATTTCCCGTGTTTAGAATTGTCTCAGTTTTGAATATGTAATATAGTGTAGTTATAAATGTGTTTTTTTAGGGGATAATTTTCAATGTTCCTTTAGAAGTATTTCTATCAGCCTTTAGTTTTAATAAAGAATTAATCGCACAGGATATCTACATGAAAAATATCCCAAGATCGAACGTCGGACATGGTTTTACTATTTCAACATTGCATGCAATGTATCAATTATATTTATCGTGTGCTAAATAAAACAATTTCTAAATTATTAATAGAATCTTCTGTGCTCATAATTTTGAATTACTTGAATGAAATTTATTATTTTTCTGTTACGTACGATCAAATAGTATTTTAACATTGTGTATCGTACCTTATTATATGCTATTATTATTTTCATCGTTATGTATATTGTTTCATTGCTATATATATTGTTTAATAGCTATTATTTCTCAAAAGTAAATAGATAATCACACGATTCTTCGGTGTTCAGAATTTCAGCGTTCATGTGTATGAAGTTCAATATTATCTGCTATCATAATTTATTTCAATAAAATTACCGAAAACAGATTTGTGTTGATGCTTGTCTTAAACCATTAGTTCTGATTCCAAATTTACTAATCCTTACTGCGCCACCTACCCCAAAATATGTACCAACCCGCATGTAACGAGAATACATATAAATCGTAATATATATTGCGCCGTATTCTGTATGGGAACCCCGTTGTAAGAACGTGAACGGGTACAGATAATGTGACGAATAAAACCTCGCCACTGAGCATTTAAATTCATATTTATATATGAAGTGGACTCTGTCTCATCCGAACTCTGATCACTGTATTTAGAGATCGATCTATCTAACTATCTTTGGCGTTTTTTTTGCAAACTACGGCGGTAAGCGAAATTGCCGACAAATAGTCCCTTTACTCATTGCCACCAATTATGGTTTAAAAAATCTCCTCCGATTCGAGAATATTAATAAATAATTTTAATTAATATTCTCGAATCGGAGGAGATATTCAGGTTAGTAATACAAATATTATGATCACTTACAGTAACAATACTCGCCAGTATTTTATATAGTTAATGATTTCACGCTCTACTGACGTCAGGTCCAATTTCCGACGCACATCAAAGGTAACTGGCGGTTATACTCGGATAGTGAGCGGTAGCTCAAATAGTGACGTTTTCTAAATTAGTCACGCTTTCGTCAATTTCTCCCGCTCGTGCCTCAATAGTGATATGTTTGGATAAACTCACGTTTGTTTAATTACTCACGTTATTTTTACATACTGACAGAAGTAAGGAATACTAACCAATTAACTCACATACTCACCGTATGATTATTACTGACCATTAACAGAAATACTGACGTACGGTACAAGTACTGACGGGTTTAAGGAAAACTGACAACACGTATATTTCTCACTAGTTTTCATTAATAGTAACCATAATTAAGCTTTACTACTTGATCAGAGGATTTTCTAACGCAGAAGCCCAATACTAAAAGCTCTGATGAAATTTCTACACACTATGCACCTTGTAGTGTATGATGTTTGCCATGGCACTCAAATGGTGGCTATAGTAGATTTTTACAATTTTAACTATTTCAAATTACCACATCGCAAATGCATTCAAATCACTCATCAAACTTCATCATAACCATTTGAAGAGTTTTAAATAATCATACCGGTACTACACTTAGCAAGTCTTAATGAGAAATACAATCTGATTAAAATTCAGATCTATATTTCATTTCGTTTTTTTTATACTTTCATGGACCTTTGCTTCATGAATATCTGAAAAGTTGTAGTAGGAGGTCATGCCTACCCACATTTCCAGCCTTTCTTATACTTTCAATGGCCTTCGCCACATGTAGATCTGACAAATTGTTGTAAGAGGGCACATAACCTATCTTGCACCTAATGTACAGCTGTTTGTCGTTTAATTTTTCAGTCCATTTCTTATGGATGATTAATTGGTTATGACTTGTTAAATACAGTAGGCCGTGTATTTAGGGGCAATAACTGTGAGAAACTAAATTAAGACTTGTTACATATATGCGAATATTGTTGACATATTTGGAGATATCTATTCATTGTGTGGAACTTTACCTTTATCTCTTGTACTGACAAAACTACTGTTCCTTAGATCACCTCAAACAGCCCAAGACATACAAATAGCTGTTTGTAATTTAACACTATTCTGTGTGCACCACAGCTGTGCATGTGACAGAGGGGTTTGGTGCATATAAGGAGGCCTTGTTATGTCAGTTTTGCGACTCCACATATTCAGAACATGAACTATTCTTAAGGATGTTATACCTTCATTTTCTGACAGGGCATCATTAACAGGTTTTATTACTGACAAAATTAAAGTAGGTAATAAGTGAATTAAATATCTAAAATATATAAAGTCTGATAAGCCACATTTGGACAACTCAATTATGGAATATCATTCATCATTTGTATTTCAGTGCCTGGATGATCGTAACAATTACTGACCACTATGACTGCCAAGCATTTAGATATGACGTTTTAAGAGTTTGGGCAAGTTATACACATATGGCTATCCAGTCATTTATGGCCAATTTCAGAAACTATCAAGTAGGTGAGGCAGCTATAATCATTTCTTCTTCAGATCGACTGTCTTTTCTCGTGACAAAATCACTAAACGTCTCACAGGCAAAATATGGTATGTTTATTTCCTACTTTCATTTCCTTTTTTTGTTTCTGAATGTCATGGAAAATATCATGATGTCAAAATTTCAAGTAATTCAATGATATTATTTTCAAATGAAATGAAATTCTGACACATCAATCAATATTTTGAGACATGTTTGTCACAAACATTATATAGGTATTCACAAGAAACTCAGGTCCAGGAAGACACCAGATGGTATCAGAGAACGCCATTTAAATTTATACTCTAAATCTGGATTCAAAGTGTTTCAGATAGTAATATATTAACTGTCATAATGTTGTATATATACCACATTCTAATTTATTCCTATGAGCATGCCACATATCAAATAATACATTAACAGTCATAATGTTATTATATACCACATTTAATTTAATAATACAGACATGCGATCAATAAGTTCTATTTTTAATTAGTTAAAAAGTCTTTCTGTGTGTCCATATAACTAATAAAGCAAGGGCAATGTTTCTTGCATGTTAGGGCCTTTAGCAGTGGGAGGAAACCGGAGGACTCAGAGAAAACACATGTGGTTGGACAGGCACACCAGTTGACTCAATGATGGACCTTATGAAACAATGTGTACACGCTAACCATTCGGTTTTTCAACCCCGTTGCAATGTTTCTTATTTTGTCCAAAATGATCAGTATGGTGTAAAATCTTGGCTGGCATAAGCAAACAACTATTCGATTTTTTAAAATGTATACAAATTTAGTTTGTTATTTATATATCTTTATGTGATTTTGGTAGTTACATGTAGGCCCGACAGATAACTTAATGTCGCTTCAATTTAGATTGGGTTTAAGGCCTTCCGTAAACGCTCTATTTATAAATTACACTGCAATAGTGGCCAGCATATTATATGATTATTATTCTTGTAAACTGTTATTTAAATTTCAGGTCAATAACCCCTATCTATATCAGAGTATGTTTAAGACTAGATAACATTTGTTGTAAAAATGACTATGTACAATGTTTGTTAACCCTTAAGGCTGGGTCTCAAAACATGAACCAAACCACACAAGCATAATAACCATAAATTAAATTACCAATTTATATTCCTAAAATAAATGTATTGAGTTTATAATGAACTTTTTCCTTCTGGCATCCACAATTAATATTGATTTATATCGATCAATTTGTAGACTTGTCGTGATATCCTTTCCATCATGTGATAAATCCTGAAGATACTCTGCTTGCCAGTGATACCCCCAATTTTAAATGAGAATGGTCCATCTTGATATATGAGTTTTGCATGTTCAGGGGGTAAAAGTGTAAAAGACAAAATGGGGTTTCAATGCCAACTCAGTATCATTTAGGTTATTTTAAAAATTGGTTTATTTTTATTTCAATAATTTGCTTTTGCATGGGGATCTTTACAAAACACACATGGGATCAAATCCATGACTTGCATAGATAACATGCTTTATAATCTACAGCACGCGAGAGCCATAGTGGCTCTTTGCAGCACAAAGATGTCCTGTCAGTTTGCTACCAACCCACATGCCCCATTCATCCATGTTTGCTTGGTTAACCACAAAAAAATAATTATAATACGCTTACCAGAAACGTTGTTGTTCATGGTGGCATGATGGTGGTCATGAAAGTAGTCAACAGTATTAATGCATCATTTCGATAATAGTGCTGGAAAAACAAGCTACTTGCCAGAGTTACCTCCAACAAGTGTGAACTCTGTTTGAAAAAGCTATAATTATTTTCCACGCTGATATCTGCAATGGATACTCTCGAAAGCATTTTGTTATGCAAGAGCTGTTGATAAAGCGTTGCCCATAAAAAAGCCATTATTGAACTTTGAAATTCATTCATAATGCATTGATTTATGACAAAGTATGCAATTCATACACTCCAGCTGTCTATAGCTATTTATGGAAACTTTTCAAATAAAATAAGCTGAACTTTGAAATTTAAAGACCTAATACCAACAAAAAACAAATACAAAGTAAGTATTCTTTTTTGCATGTACTATAGGCTGAAGCTACAAGATAAAGACCCAAAAATACAATGCTACCAAATTTTCTGGAGACAACAATATCAAACATCATAAAAATAAAGAAAGCAGGAGAAAAGACCACATCTGCTGCACTAAACAAAACATTGATTCAAATAAGAAAATAAAAAATAAAATGTAAATATTCTCGTGGAGAGAAAATTGCATTCACTGAAGATGTGTGACCAATTTAGACTGAATAAAAATGCTTTAAAATACAATTACCAATCAAGTAAGGTACATCTATAAATTTTAAAGAAAATAAATCCAATTTTTGTCAAAAACTATGACAAGGGCAATAACTCTGCTTTAAATTAAAGCTGAAACTGCTGATCATCGGTTTACATGAAATGTGGATGGTAAATAAGACTCACTTGCATGTGTATACTATTGAAAATCAAAGAGCTGATCAGGCTTTTGAAAAACACTAAAACTATATGACACAAACTGATAGCTGAAATGCCTATATTATTATCTTAGTGATGGATTGACCAATATATGTCCATTATTTTACCTACACCCTCATCTGAGCACCCCCAATGTAAATGTTATCCAAATTCATGGCATATCGAAAATTATGCTTTATCAACTGTCAAAGATCTTCAAAGCTCTATTGCTACACACATTTAATTTGGAAAATATAAAAGTAATCAATTCACATCTATAAAACTTCTGACTAAAGATGATAACTTATAGTCCATTTCCACCATACGACTTCAATTCAACGCAGTTTGACTAAATCTTAATTCAAGTTTGTAAATGTAAAAAGAAAGCTAATTCCAGTAATTAATCACATTTGTAGAATTTCTCTTAATCCATTTCCAATTCAAACAATTTTTGATTCATTAATCAGAAATACACAATCCCATGAACATTAAGCACATATGACACTGCTAGTTGACACAGCTGTCAGTGAGCGACATCAGGTAGAAAGAGATTGATTTTCATACAGTACTGACATTGGTAATAAGAGTCGACCAGTCTATGATATGATGGGTTGTTTATCTATTTGATTTAACGTGACAATCGTGTAAGATGTTTCCTATATGATTATTATCATAGCTGATACTTAATTAATAATCAATATTTAGCATCTCTTCCCATCTCTTCATCCTTTATGAAAAAATAAAAGCTGTGTCATAATTAGTTAATTATCATAACTTATCATTATTTAAAAGAGAAAAGCAAAACAGCATGGAAATGTCTGCGATAATGAGAGAAATATGGTTTGACAGTCAACTGGTATAACTAGGTCATTTTGAAACCAACAGGGCATGTCTTTATTTCAGTATTTGCTCTAGCACTTGCAAAGAAAAGCATCACATACAAATGAGATGATAATTATAACAAATTGTAAAACATGACATGCTTAGGGTCTGACAACATATTTTCAGATAATAGTGCAACAAATGCAACCTGTTAAATCAAAATATATTCTGAACCAGTTGTGAAGAATACAGTATACATAGTTGCAAATTTAATCTCACTACATTAAGCAGAGGCGGATTCAATGCGACCCCCCCCCCAATATTTTTGACAGTGCCCTTTTTTACTACTGAAAGTGTCTTTCGCCTAGCTTTTTTTCTCGATTATGAGGCTCTTTTTTACGATTTCCGAACGTTTAGACGAAAATATCAGCCAAATAGCCCTTGAATTGGCTAGAGAGGCAAGGAAATGACGGATAATTTTCTTGGGGCCCCCACCCCCCTCTCAGCGGCGTGCCACGTCTCCATGGTCAGTGCCCTCATTTTGCAACGCACCCCCCCCCCTTTTTCAAAATTCCTAGATCCACCCCTGTTAAGGATGAATAAGTATCATCCTAACTCAAGGAAACTGAATTGTGAAGTATACAATGTCTGTCAAAAAGTCCTTTCTAAGGGTTGACTGTAGTTAATTTAATGTCACTACACTAATGATTTTTTTATAACAATATTTTTATTCAATAAATCTGAATATACAGATCTGTGATTGATAAATAAAATAAATAAGACCCAACATTTGATGCACAGCATTCTTTCCAGGCTAGAAGATTAGATAAGTCTTTTCAAATTGGATGGAATTGTGAAACTGGTGATATACCAATCTACAGGGTCATTGCCCTTGTCACAAATTCTTTAAAGCTCAATACAGGTAAAATTCTTTCAGGATTTTTTTTTTTTAACTTGTTGTAATTTGAAATTCAAAATGCTGTTGGTGTGCATATATTCATTGCATGGCAATGCTATGTTTAATACTTTTATGAGAATCTGTTGGTTAGTAACATTTCAAACATATTCCAAATTTTGTAATGGCACAGGATTAGGACTCTGAGCAAAATAGGTGCATGTATGAGCCAAAAGTAAACAAATGTAATTTTACAAAACTCAATTGCAAACTGAAATAAAAATACTAAAAAATGTTGTGGAATCATCCAGACAAATTCAAATTTAACAGTACAATCTTATTTGACAAGATAATCTTGTTATTTTAGCCAACATTTTCTTCGCAAGAACTGACATTTTACTTTAATGCCAACTGCAACAACTTTGATTGGAAACCTGATTAATATGTTTGAAACAACAAAAAAATGTTGCTGACTACTGTAATATTTGACAGGTCTGGCTCTAGAAAAGCGTCAATGATGACAACACTAGCTAAGCAGTTCTCCCAACAGGTTTGCCATTTTTTTGTTGATCATTTTGAGTTTGACTTTTCACATTTAACGATGGTGACATTGAGGCAGTGAATAATAATCCTTTGGATAAAATCAATATCACAGATAAAATGAAGTTAAATGGGTATATAGGCACATTAGCAGTTAATTTGTGAAGATCTATTCCTGAAGGGGTGGGGCTGTGTGAGTTAATAGGTTGTCACATTCATTTCAACTTAATTTGACCTTGGGTTGCAGTCATTACATTCAACTGTCTCTCTTCAACTTTGGTTAAAATGGAGAGGATGACCAAGATGGGTTTGCAGGAAGAGTCCCCAGTTGACATTGGTGTTAGTTTTGCATAAAACGAATATATGACCACCACCAGCTCTTACAATGTAGAAGTGATCAAGTTCTGTGACAATAAGCAAGCATAAAATTAATGGGGAAAGTCTGAATTTCAATAATTAGTAGTCAAATTTTTTCCATCAAATATTTTGCTATAAAAATAATAGAAAAACAAAAAGTTGACTATATATGGCCTCATCGACCAATTGCTTGAACTGTGCAAAACATGTTTTATATGCTGTGCTCCCTTCTGCTAGAAAAAAAAATTGTTCTTATAATAAAGCCCTGTCAGTCAAAACCAAAATTATGACAAAGATGGTTAATTGGTTTTGCCCCCTCTGACTTTGTACTGTTGATTACAGATAAACATCCATAAATGTACAAATGTGTTGTTATTGATGTGTTCCCATTTGAATATTGGTCACAATAAGAAGCAAAATAAATAAGATATGTTTACAGGATCATTTTATTACAGGAAAAACTAAGTGATGCGTTTGTATGGCACGTAGTATATTATTTGTGTACAACCTTATATAAGGTCCATGGCATAACGAGGTGTATCAACCAATATAACGAAGTAATAACACTGTGCATAAAACTAAAGTTTTCCTGTCCATAGTATAATGTATGGGAGGTTTCAATGAAAAAGTTTTAATATAGATCATAAAATCTAACTGTCATAAAACAAGGGTGTAATATGGTTCATAAAATATATAGTAATATGGTTCAAAATATAAAAAGTTTATTATGACAAGGATACAGTGTGGTTCATAAAATATGGAGATTGTAGTGCATGACAAGGGTGCAATATGTTTCAAAATATAAGTTTGTATAGAAATAGACGGAAAAGAGGTGGAAGGCGAACACTCCCTTAAAAATGTAAAAGCTGGACAGGCTTCGGCATCTATCTATACATTTGTATAGAAATGTTGCAATATTTTGGTTCATAAAATATAAAAGTTGTATAACCGGGGTGCAATACTGTTAATACAATAATAAGGTTGTATAACAAGTTTGTAATGCTGTTTGTATCAAATGGAGGTAAAATATATGATTATTTATGAAATGGAATTTTTAGTTGGATAGAATTTATATTTGAAAAAAAAAAAGAACTTACATCAATGTTTAGCCTCTGTAATCCGAATAATAAACATGAACTTACCTGAAAATAAAAGAACAAAAAAATAAGTTTGTATAGAAATGTTGCAATATGGTTCATAAAATATAAAGGTTGTATAACCGGGGTGCAATATTGTTAATACAATAATAAGGTTGTATAACAAGTTTGTAATGCTATCTGTATTAAATGTAGGTAAAATATATGATTATTTATGAAAAGGAATTTTTAGTAGGATAGAATTTAAATTTGAGAAAAAAAAGAACTCACATCAATGTTTAGCCTCTGTAATCCGAATAATAAACATGAACTTACCTGAAAATAAAAGAACAAAAAAATAAACTGTAAGAAAGAAGAGGGGAAACGCTGGCTGGGGCATCTGCTACAGACCAAAATTTATTAATCTATGTATAAAAGAAGCTAGATTTATCGTTATATTTGTTGTTGACAATAATCAAAAAACGCTGGCCAATATACAAGTTATCTAATCTAGAGTCCTTCAAATGATCAGAAACAGTAACATTTTGAGGTTTAGCTACAGCGTCCACCTAAACCTAGCTTCACCTAAATCAGTGATTCTCATTTCTCAACCAGTATGCCACGAAATTTTAAGACCAGCAGCTGCCAGGCAGGATACGCCCACATTTTAGAGAGATGGGTGGAAAACAAGCTAAAAAGAAAGTGGTTTTTCCTACAAACAAGGGCCATAATTCATGAAGTTACTATTCGATGAGTGCAAATGACAAAAGGAACCAAGGTCTTTGGGTTATAAACATGCATTTCAAGTTTCATCAAAATCAGATTAAAATTCTAAGCTATACCGTTTCCACAACCTTGTTATACGATATTTTTACACTATTCGCGTACAATTCGAAGCCATTTTTCTGGCAGAGCGACCACAAGCTAAAATAGGTGACTTTTCCTACAATCAGGGGCCATAATTCAGGAAGTTACCATCCGATATGAGCATATAAACATGTATTTCAAGTTTCATCAAAATCGGTTCAAAATTGTAACCTCTATAGTGTTCACAAGCTAAGAACGTGATTTTTCTTACAATTAGGGGCCCATAATCCATGAAATAAAATAAAACCAGGTACGAACAATCCAAACCATTAGACAGAATTCGAAGTCCTAAAAAAAAAAAATGTTATAGGCAAAATAGTGTAATCAGCAAATGGACTGCTCCCTGTGTACAAAATACACGACAAACAGTGGTAACAGGGGTCCGAAAGACTAAGATTACCCTGCCTGGCACGCCACACACGCCATACATGTAGCTGCATCCAAACTATTAGGCAAAATGTCGATAAAATAGCATGATTGGCCAATGCATGTGACGAAAACGATGTAGTAGACATAATCAGGGAGATGGTATTAGTATACATGTCGATTAAATATATCTGAGAGAGACGTTATATTTACCAATCAAGTCAATATGACGGCCATAAAACTTTTTAAAGGTTTTTATAAGTTTAGTGCGCACGTATCCTTGTAGTTGAAGCTTAGATGACAAATGTGGAACAAGCTCTCGCGTAATGAATTAGCAGAAACACAAACACTCAATAAGTTGGTGATATTCGAATGTTACTACTAATAAATGGAAAGTTAACAATCAGAAAGTCAAAGTTACAGTTCGATGCATCCCAATATCGAACGGAATTGAGATCTTAGGGTGATAAACCTATATTTCATTGAAATAGGATCAAAATTATGACCCGTAGACTGTTCACAAACAATTGGGTCAGACGGACATTTTATATTTAGTTTTCTTTACCTTGAGGAAGTTAGTATTTTTACTGGATAAAACGATGGTATTTTGATATTGTATTCTATTAATTATTTTATATCAACTTTCTATTGATTGTAAGTTTCACATGAAAATGTGGGCATATAAAAATGCAAAAAAAAAACCAACACTGATTTAAAATGGTATTTCCGGCATGGTTTCCCCCCTTGTCAGTGACGCAGAATGGAGGCCCTGAAAAGGACAGCTGTCTAGTATAAGCCCCGTTTACACTTGGCCGCGATAAATTTCAAGAAATTGACCTGTTTACATTACTCTAAAAAAAATGGTCTCAGAACCGTGCCAAGCAAGCCAAATGTGGAACTCTTCACAGAAAAGTTAATTTCAGTCCCTGAACAAAATACCCAGATGAAAGTCAAGGAAAAAAAGTCAAGTATCATTTGGCGCATGCGCAGTAATCCATACTCAGACTGGTTAGCGTTTACACTACGTAAATTTAAACCGAGCCATTCTTGGTACAGTTCTGAGACCACCTCATTTCAGTGGGCCAGATTGGCATGATACTCAGTACAGCAGACTTGCGTTGGACCCGTTTACACTACAAAATAATAAACCGTGCCGTACCAGGAACGGTACCTGGCACGCTTAAAATTTGTTATGTGAACCGAGGTCCCATGCACACAATCCCTTGGCAGTTGGAATTCAATATAAGCCATAGCGTCGCTACCTGGGAAATATTTCCCTCATAGCAAACAGTATGGTGTAAGCCCGTCTTCATTAGCCCAGGTTAGGACCAGAACAGTAGGACGTTAAACCCCACTTCATTTCAAAAGCTCATAGTTTTTTGTTTAATTTAGTCATTCCATGTGTTTATGAAGTCTTTGTCTACTGTTGTATAATGCCGTCTTTCACTTGCACTCTTTTTATCATGCAAAATTCAAATATTTTTCCATACATATGTATGCATGCTGTCCATAATGGACGTTTTGATGCAATAAACTTCTTGTCATATCTTATTTGGCCAGGTGCACTGCTATATTTTCATGTGTTCCAACGTGTGCCATTGGCATTAAAAGGTTGAGAACCACTGACCTAAATCCTTTCCACTACCTCCTACCCTTGCCCTGTTCACAAACAGGTGTAGTAGAATAGTCTGGAGGGGGGGGGGGGGTCTGCCTTATCTGCAGAATACATTTAGCCCTTGTTGATGTTTGTCACATCTTATTTGGCTTTTTGGATTTCTATCTCAATTAAAATAAAACACTAACTTGTTTGCTCACATTTAATGCTCTAAAATACATTTCACAAACAAAAGACTGTGAAATTTTGAACTAGAAAAGAGGAGAACTTGAAAAGTGAAGAGAAGAACTTGAAAAGAGAAGAACTACTCAACTAGAAAAGAGAATGCGAGCTTCTCCAAGGCAATTGCGTTAAAAACAAATGTATGCTAGCCAATGTATACAATAGCTCTGAAAAAAGACATGAAATCGTAATTTAATCAAATTAGACCCACCTACCATTCGTCGATAATCCAAAGGAGGATTTATTAAATACGTGAATATGGACTAACACTAAATGGTAAATGTCATCTTCTACTTTTCTGAATCTGGTTCATCCAAGTTCCGCACAATGCGACGCGAATTGAGAACTTTCACATTATTTCCAAATTAATTGTCCATTACAATAAAAAAAAATATACGCCAGAAAACCACCATAGACCTTCTCTTTGATTGAATTACCCTCTTCTAATCTTATGTGCTTTTTGGCGTCTGAAGAATTTGCTCGTGCATTGTTTCCCGCCGTAACTGACTTCTGCCATTTCTTTGTTAAAGGGAGCTAACTACTTGTATTCATCTTGATTATTCTTAAATCCCTGCTAATAATTAGATAACATTGATTTATTTATTTTTATCCTTGAATTGCTTGTACCCTTGTTGCAAAATGCAGCGGTGGATGCATGATAGATGGTTATTTGGGCAAGTGGATGTCTCTGTCCCTGCCAGAACGTAGCTCGATCGCATAACGCATAACTAGATCCTTATCGGATCCAATCTAAGGTGTGTGAATCATTTAATCAAGGGCGGATAATTACCACCCTCCCCTCCCATTTTGATTTTTGACTGAGCTTGGCGAATGGTTAGGCACGTGCGCGCCATAGCATAAGGTCTGTCAACGAGTCAACAGCGTGGTTTCGATACCTCGGTTGTACGTGACAAGGGGTAGGGTCGCTCAGATGTCAGTAGCGCGTGTGTCCCCCACTGGCTCTTACGCACGCTGTGCAGCGTTGTAGCATGGAATTAACCATCTCTGTCGTACTTCTGATTAAACATCCATAAGTGTAAAAGTGTGTTGTTATTGATGTGTACCCATTTGAATATTGTTCACAATAAGAAGAAAAATAAATAAGATATGTTTACAGGATCATTTTGTTATACGAAAAACTAGGTGATGCGTTTTCTATGTCGCTCAGTATATGTGTAGTTTAATGGTCGGGGGTGGGGAGTGGCTGAATGGTGCTGTATCATAAAGCCTGTCATTGATTGAACTGGCGTGGTTTCGAATCCCCGGTAGTACGTGACAAGGAGTAGGGTCGCCTGTCCAACCTCATAGGTTTTTTTCCGGGTTACCCCCACGGTTTACCCCCACTGCTAAAGACCCCTACGCGCAAGCGAATTATTGAAATAAAATCAAACTATATGTTAGTCCCGAACAGGGCTGTAATGGTGCGTAGGCCCACGTAGGCCCGGCCTACCCACCTTTTTTCTCATCAAAAATTGGGTAGGCCCGGCCTACCCTCCTTTCGGCGGGAAAAAGTAGGCATTGTGAGGCCCACTGAAAAAAAGGCCCTATTTAGTTGCTCTGCTGCAGTCTAATCTTGGAGTGTGACGGTAAGGTGAGCGGCCTGACGACATTCAGGCGAGAAGGGAACCAGCCAATGCTAGGGTGCCCCACCCTAAATGAATATCTCCAAATATCTCGACAATTACACCACAATACTAATATATTACGAAGCCTTAGAAAGAGGATTTTCCATAATGAACTTGATTCTAACTCCGCTGAGGAATTGTCTGCTGATTGTCAACTTATCGAGTCTGATGTTCATTTCGATGAATGGTCCACCAACCCATATTTGGGATTCACAACAGTCTGTGACCAAGTGGCTCTCGAAGCATCGAGATGCAAATGATACCAGATCACGAGTTCACAGGCTAGAGACTCTTGGCGATTTGAATCCAGTTCAAGCATTTTTCGCAAGAAAATAATGTGATATACTTCCGAAATTCATATTCTCTGGGACTGACTGTGTGCGCAATTTTTACTGTTTTATGATAAATTGATTGAATTTTTTCCATTTTTATGAGAATTTCTAGATTTGTTTGGTAAAAATCGAAGGATTTTCCAGGATGACCAGGCCTCGGAAATGGCCGCAGATGGCGTTTCCAGGCATCTGATTTTCGAAATTTTTCGGGGGGAGAACCCCCCGAACCCTCCCCACGCTCCGCGGTCAGTAAAGTGAGGGCCTACTCACTAAAAACTTTACCACTACAGCCCTGGTCCCGAAATGACCTAGTTCGTGTCAAGTGGACGCTAAACCCCATTCCCCCACTCTCTTTAATGGTCGAGTGCGAGTCATTAAGTAATATATTAGTGCGATAGGGGAAGGTATAGTAAGTGTATTAATTAACGAAATTCTCCCTCATTCGCACCACCGGGTCTCGTTCCGAATTGGGATCTCGTCACGTTATAACAACGTTTTTCCTTTGTGGCGCATTTCGTATACCTCGCTTAGACCAATGGCCGTTCAAGCCCACAATTTCTGTCAGAAGAAATGTTGAATTTATTATTAGCATCAGTGCCAACTTTGCTGTACAATTGCGGTTCTGTAATAATACAGGCTTCACTTTAACCATCACTTGGTCCGTTATAATAACTAGTAATTATAAGGAGGAAATTTGTCCGGTAATAGCAACACCGCGTAACAGTTTGTGTTCACAGTAGCCTCGTCTTCATGTATGTGCGCATTATTAAAGTCGATAATGAGCGGATATTACTGTGTATCAGATGTAACTGGTGGAAATTACCACTTTTCCGTATTTATTTGATCAAGTACCATATAAAATCAATTGTACATAGTAAACGTGGTTCAAACTATTTTCCAAGGTCGATTAGACATGCGGTGGCGGAGCTTGTCTCTTGCGATTTTCTAATTCGCAATAAAGTTAGAGAATAAAGTTTTCCTCAGTAGCGCAACTAAGGCAAATTGTATAGGGGAGAGGGGAAGCCCGAGTCACAATTTCATTTCTTTTTCGCTTTTCGGTGTAGCTTTTTGGGATGGTTAAACTTGTGGATGCACCAAGTTGCGGACAAAATTTTACACATAATATAGTTTTTAATCGATTCAGTTTTCACAAACAAAGGCTCTACTGGTTTCGGAAGATTTTTATAAAAAAAATAATTGTCTTTTTGCGAGTTGTTATATTCATGAGTGATACCAATCAGGAATCGAGTTCTAAAATAATGAATTATAATGGGACCTTTTCAGTCACAAGTCCAGATGTGCATCCCACTAGATACACCCTTGCTATAATAGAAAGGCTCCAGCACGAGGTCCTTCTGCAATCTGCAATCCTTGAGTAGGTGCGGAAACGTCGTTGTCCGATGAATTCATCTCAGATAACATTGCGTTCTTCGTAAAATGTTAGCCTCGAATCCTGGTTGTGTTTATTTTACAAGGGGTGATGTCTGATTATAAATTGCGACAGAATCATTTCCCTTTAAACGGCTTTAACTTTTCCCCAAATTGTCATTGGATATAACGCTTTCTACCACAGATGGAGCAACACGTGGCAGAGCCTCAAAAGCACACCATGGGATATACAAACTGGTAGAAGACACAAGTAAACAGCAACTTTCCGCCCTACATTTCAACCTACCAACCTTTTCTGTCGTATCCTTCCGCCTCAAAATCATGAATATTCATTAAAACCTGGCAATAAATGTATATTCGATTCTAAACCAAAACGTCAACAATAATCGCCATACAAAACGGGGGAAAGAAAAAGGGAGATAAAGAATAAAAATAACTTCGATGAACTGTGTCCAATTACATGTTGATCCGCCTTACCTTCGGCTTCCTCGTCGAATCCACGTTGTTCAACAATATCCCCTGGCACCATATTTCTACTGTCAGGAGCACAGCCCAATAAAACATATTTTGTATCGCCGCCCTTTGCATTTTGTGCCGCTGACAGCCATTTTGTGTTGGCGCCGTTCAATGTTTCATTCTGTGTTGAAATAATTTTAACATTATATTCTTTTATACTCTGATGTGTTACTCCATTCACACTGTCACCCAATTTATAATTGTCTAACGAACCAGATTTTACTGTCGTATTTCCAGTTTTGAGATTTTCAATACGTATATCCCTGCGTTGTTGGTTGCTGGAAGCACAAGAACCCATTGGATGCCGCGGCTAGATCAGTCTGTGTATTATTTTTCTGAAACACACAAATTATATTGTTTTAATTGCTTCAATATTTCAATTTGCAAAATTTGAAAACAGGTTTATTTAAAAATATATTCTGTCTCTAGAAGTGGAAAGTGGACGAGATACTATCGTGGTTTTCACCAGATACAATCACTTACTCGAGGCATTTTGCGGTAATACATACCCAATACGTAGACTACAGATAGTCATTGCCGGCTTAAGCTTACATTACCCATAAATGAAATGTGACTAGGTCTCTTGTATCAGCAATGAAAAAGGGTTGATCATTGTCCCCCAAACTCACACAAATTAAATTTGTATGTCAGTATCGTTGAAAGTTATATTTATTTGGCATAAGCATAATACAGCATACTAAATAAAAACATAAACCTTGTAAGCTATATGTAAAAAGCATTTTCTGGCTGCAGTCTAGTGCGCCACCACCTTAATCTGGTCGTGACTGTACACCCTTAACAACAATTTCTCCAGCAAAGTTTAATTTTAAGAACATCTGGGTTCATTAAAGTCATTCTTTTTTAATTACGTAGAACTTGTTTCGCTGTCTTCTAACATTTAACTGCCCTTATCTACTCGATTGAGATGTATGGCTTACACGTCTGCTTAAAGATCCAAACGTCAATCTATCGACCCAAAAAGGGCATAATAATTAAGAAAATTAAGCCACCTGCATTAAGCTAAATGAATGGTTATGTGGTTTTCCAAACAAAGGGTAAATATTAATTGAATATTAACACGACAATATTGGATGAGATGATTTGAGCTGAGCTCCAAAAGACGACAGAATGAACCAATCGACATACACGGATCCAAATACGTTCTTTTAGGCAATAGAGACTTTTGGCAAATGGAATTAGAGACTTTTGGCAAGCGTAAATTTCTGGTCCGTATCGCGTATCCGTATCGATTTTGTGTGTGACGTCAACAATGCTTGTGTATTTCTCATACGTGATGTGGCACACGGATACGGCAGCACGTATCGAACAGCTTTCATACGGAAAAGGTGCATATAACATCGTCGTCTTTTTACCATACTTTTTGCTACTTTTATACGCTGAAATGTTGTATCATAGTAGACACTTGACTAGTACTGAAGATCTTGGTAGATAACTGCCACCATGCTGTATTAGAACTAAGCTCAACTCAGCTACCCATATGTACACGCCGCGAAAATCTGCCAAAACTCTAAAACTACATTGACGCAACGTATCACGTGGCGATACGGATACGTGATACGGATGCGGAAAATTCCACTTGCCAAAAGTCTCTGTTGTCTGCATCCGTATCACTTATCCGTATCGCCACGTGATACGTTGCTTCAATGCCGTTTAAGGGTTTGACAAAATTTCGCGGCGTGTACATGTAGCTGAGCTGAGCTTAGTTCGATTACAAATACAACATACAGTCGCTCGACAGTTGCTGAGCTATTTGAAATTAAAAAAGAAATTTAGTGTCGAATCCTTTTTGGATTTCACTAATGTATCATTTCAGAAAGCATGCCGACTGACAGATAGAAAAATATGAAAATTCTGCGAAAATCTCATCAAAAGTAATCATTAAATTCCAGTCTTTATCATGGTTAAAATCACATCAAATACATCTTCGTGTTTTAAGTTACACATAGATTCATAAAAACAATATGAAACAACATTTCAGCGTCTAAGTGTAGCAAAAAGTACGGTAAAAAGACGACGATGTTATACGGACTTTTTCCGCTTGATAGCTAGCTGTTCGATACGTGCGTGCTGCCTTATTAGAGACTTTTGGCAAGTGGAATTTTCCGCATCCGTATCACGTATCCGTATCGCCACGTGATACGTTGCGTCAATGTAGTTTTAGAGTTTTGGCAGATTTTCGCGGCGTGTACATATGGGTAGCTGAGCTGAGCTTAGTTCTAATACAGCATGGTGGCAGTTATCTACCAAGATCTTCAGTACTAGTCAAGTGTCTACTATGATACAACATTTCAGCGTCTAAAAGTAGCAAAAAGTATGGTAAAAAGACGACGATGTTATATGGACCTTTTCCGTGTGAAAGCTGTTCGATACATGCTGCCGTACCCGTGTGCCATATCACGTATGAGAAATACACAAGCATTGTTGACGTCACACACAAAATCGATACGGATACGCGATACGGACCAGAAATTTACGCTTGCCAAAAGTCTCTATTAATGTGCCGCATCACGTATGAGAAGTACACTAGCATTATTAACGTCACACACAAAATTGATACGGATACGCGATACGGAACAGAAATTTACGCTTGCCAAAAGTCTCTATTGACAATAGGTAATCTAACTCAACACTCGACAAACCTCGACAGATTAAAACTGATGTGTTCTTGTGCCTTGCTTTCAATAATCTACAGTTTTATTTGGAAATGAAATTAAGATTAGTAGGCAAAATGACCTCCACTTATTCTTGGGGAAATGAGAATATAATAGAATTTCCACTTATCTCCCAGACATATCCCAGACATTATGCCACAGGAAAGTAGAAAAGAATAAACCCCACCACATCCATAAAAATTTAGGCCCGGATAATCATCGTATAATGCGACTCTCCCATGGTAAACGATTTATATTCTGTACTAAGTTGGTGTATTATTAAATGCATAAGTTTGAATGAAAACCAAGTTTTGGTTTAAAATGCATAATTTTATTAGTCAGATACTTGCTTTTTTGGGGGGGGAGGGGTGGATACGGGCCCTCGCTTGTCAGGCAGGTGAACTATTCTGCTTGCGCATATCTATGGTGAAAAAAAACAACGTCCTCCCGGGCGTCCTCCGGCTGCCTTATGTATAGATCTTATTTGTTGTATAAATTGACTTCTATTGGGGAGAATTCGTTATATTTTTATTTACAGTAATATCCTCTTCTTTAAATGAATATTTACAAAACTTACACCGTAGATAGAAATTTTATACTTTCTTAAACTGATATTTTCTTTTGATATGCAATAATACACTATCTATGAAATTCAAGGGAAACGCATAATATTGTAAACGGCGACACACGGCTGAAATAGAACACGATGTTTAATACAGGATGATATTTTTAAATGCTTTTTATGGATCTATTTTAGTTCCACTATCAATAATTACATCTAAATCTGTCGGAAATATGACAATCAAAATAATGCGTTTAATGGAATGGAACACATAATATGGTAGATTGACAACCTTTCTTATATAGGTCCCAAATAACATGAACAATAAAACGGAATAACACGGAATTGAATGCAGAGCCTGACATGTCCAAAACTTTTTAGAAAATTTATTTGTGTAGATTTGTAAACCAATATAACCAGCGATTGGCATCGTAAGGTATTCTTATTATTTCTTGGGCTACAATTTTCATATACGTGGTAGGTTCCCATATGATCTACCAGTGCTAAAAGAGTTTTGCTGTTTTCGAAGCCCTTTATTGATTGTTGGGATGAGGCTAAAAGCCCACTTGATTTAATTGTAGTTCATTACACTGGGTGTTATTCCAGAACAATACCCGATCATGGCATATTTCATGAACTGAAGTGATATTATCAAAATGGCTTCCACAGCTTAAAGTTCCAATAGCATTTTTTTAAGTTATATTTTTGAAATTTATTAAAATAAAGCCCCAAAATAGATTGAACCTATAAACAGTCCTACCTTGTTAAAGAATAATCCTATTAATCCTATAATTCACTATTGACAGTTGAGAAATTGGCAAAAATATCATTTTCAACTTCAAATTCAAACGTTTGAAGATGGCCGTCCATGGAGAAGAATGGGAAAACAAGGGAGGTAATTGAGTAACTATTTCCTCAATCAACCAGTGTCGCCCTTTCTAACCCCCAACAAATTTTGTCCATGATCGTATAATAGTGAGTTGACAACCTTTTGAGCAAAAAACATAGAAATATTTATATTTTGACTTTCTTAGAAAAAGTGAAATTGGAACTTTAAGGCCCTACGTTCAAGTGAATTATTGAAATAAAATTTTACCATATGTTTGTCCGAAATGACCTAATTTGTGTCGAGTGGACGTTAAATTCCATTGTTATGTGATAGCATTTCGCCAATCAAAACGTGCATTATAACGCATGATATATAAGAAAGGATAAGTGCGTTTGATTTTGTGTATTGACAAAAAATAGATGTGATATGAGCTTGTACTTTAGAAATCTTTGTTATCAACCATCAAACTAAATCTACATTATGCAAAGAAAGATAATCAAATATTGAAGAAAAAAACCCTCTTACTTATTGCCGCCCTTTATTGTTTCATTTTCCTAAAAAATTATCACATTGGGTAAAAAGAAAAATGATATATAGATTAAACCATGGGTGTGATTATCATCAAATACGAACAACAATTCTTACACATTTGTAATTTTTCTGTTTAAAAACAGAAAACAAATTTTCAGAATAACCAACTTCATTCATTTGAAAGATATAAAAACAAACTTCTCGTTCACACCGATTATCATCATCTTGGAAATAAGTTCTGCCCTCTCCACGCCATATCAAGCGCTGGAGAAAGCGGGATTGTCTTCGGAGCAATACGCTTGTCACTTGATTTTACTGTCCCAGTAATGATGGCCTCATGTCATGATCAGCTGTGAACGATTTTTTAAGGTTGGCAGAAGAAAATATCCTCCTGATGACAGGCATCCAGACATTGCACAGCGTTTGCAAAAGTGTGTGCACCTCGAATGGGACTTTTTTGGAAAATAAATGTAAACCCACTCGGATATGCTTAGAACGTTTCAGCCAGTCCTGGTACACCGATCGATAAATTAAGTATGCCCTCTGTTCTCTGTGTAATAACTGGTTATGGTGTAACCTTGTTATATACATCTGTAAAAATAAAATATTTGTGATAGGTTGTCTACAACTGCTACAACTCATACAGAAAGTACACAACAATTTATTTCTTCATATTGATCTCATAAAGGGGGTCACGGTGGCTAAGTGTCTAAGACGCTGACTCGCTAACCTGGAGGTCGGTGTTCGATACCTGCATTGGCACAGAAAGTTCATCCAGATTTTCCGGCGTGGTTCACCCTTGTCAGTGACGCAGGGCGGAGGGCCTGACAAGGGCAGCTGCCTAGTCGTTCTGATGGCACGAAAAGCCGAGGTCATTTTGATCTTATGAAATGGAGAGTAGGAATGTCTCGTCGTCATTACTTTACGCATGTCATTTTGAGGTTATTACTTCTTCCAAGGGCTTTTTTACGAAGAATACCACGTGGCTTAGTGGGTAGTCTCGCTCGCTAATAATCCCGGTTGTACGTGGCAACCTTGTGGGTTTTCTCCGGGTACTCCGGTTTCCTACCACTGCTAAAGACCCCTAAGCGCAAGCGAATTATTGAAATAAAATTAAACCAGTTATTCCCGAAATTACCTAGTTTGTGTCGAGTAGACGTTAAACCCCATTTCTCTCTCTCTCACTCGCTAATCTAGAGATTCCGACAGATGGAATTCAACCCAGCAATATAGTACTTTAAACTCCATTTCATTTCATGTATTCTAACTCAATTTTGTTCAGAAAAAAATATTCCAATTCAATTCTGTTAGCAATGTTTTCAATACATTTATGAAATTTTAGTAAATATAAGCCCCTACAGACGACTAGTATAATATACACTGTACGCATGCGAGTGGACCACAAGTCTACTGTTTGATGAGTTACACTTTCTTTGTCATTCCAAAAATTATCACCGACTTCAGACCTCGGCTTAAACATTGAAGACAATTTTTTCTCGAAGAGCAGCTAGACGCCGAGTAGGGAAGTTATACATATCTTTGAATTTAGTATCGTCGAGGACTGTTCAGTTAAAACACGAGCACATAAAACGACCAGTGCGTTGTAATAAATTAGCTTTGTTGTTTTCACTTGTAAACACACGTGTCACGAATTAATTACAAATTGAACATACATATAAATAGTTTATGTAATAAAAGCCATTACCTGAATTCCGTAGGTTTACTGAAATGCCTAATCGTCGTCGAAATATATATACACTGAATTGTTCTTCAATTGTTGCCATAACAGGTCAGTTTAAAGTACGGTATACGGTGGGGCATTGGGGACATCATGTGTCTATATTTATAATCCCGTTTGTCGGCATATCAAGGTTGATGTAAATAAGTATACAGTGACGTAAGTGGTGTTATATATTTTAATTTTGCCATTGCACATGTTCTTTAAATGAACATAATAGCATGCTCATCTCCTTAATTGCCTCGTATTTGGTTTTCAAATATTACTTCGTTCAGAAGGTATCGGTTAAACAATAAATTTGTATGTGTACTTTGTAAGAAATGGTTGAATGTTGTGCGCCTTTGAGGACATGTGTGTTTTATCGTATCTATCATCGCATAAAATATGTACTTGTGTTAATTATGTTGGTTCTCATTTTTGCCATTCCAGCCAGTAAAACTCTATGAAGGTTGTGTTCATCATATAAATTCTGTGGGCCGTTTGCCCGAAGAACTTTAATTATCATTTGCCCTTGAAGTACTGCCATGCTAAGGGGTCGTTATGTATATAAACAATGTTATTTACAAAGCTTAAACAGCCCAGTTTTCGCCCATTCTATTGTAGTGCGATTGGGGTTCATCATATAAATTAAGTAATTTCGGGACTAACGTATTGTTCAATTTTATTTCATTAATTCGTAATCGCATAGAGTCTTTAGCAGTGGAAGGAAGCGGGGTGACACGGAAAAAACCCACGAAGTTTGACAGGCAACCCTATTCCTTGTCACGTACAAGCGGTGTATCCAAACCACACCTCTTGAGCCAATGACGCTCGCGTTTAATAACTATAGAGACTTTTGGCATCGGTATCTTCGCACACAATACGTTGCCTCAATGTAATTTTTAAATTTTGGCTGGTTTTCGCTGACAGTTATCTTATCTACCAGGATTAACATCAGTACTAGCCTACAAATTCCTGCAGGGGGTAAAGTCGCTCGACAATCGTAATTTAAAAAAAATAGTGTCGAATTTATTCAAAAGCTTTGACTTCGATTCGACAGCAATTTTTGGTTTCACTAATTGTATCATCGCAGAAAGTATATATCCCTTTTACAGATCTGCACGTTCCCACCTCCCTCACTTTAGCACGTAGATCAACAAGCATGCTGAAAGGAACAATATGAAAATTCTGCGAAAAACTGATCAAAAGTAATGATTAAATTTCAGCCTTTGTCATGGTTAAAATAACATCAAGCATACCCGATCGTGTTCAAGGATACACGGGGGTTGGGATGGCCTAGTGGACTAGAGTGCCGCGCTTCGACCTCTAGCCGGCCGGTCACCTCTGACTTGCGGCTGTGGTTTCGAGCCCTGGTGTGAGCGTATGTGGCATGGAGATAGGGGCGCCTTCTCAACCTCGTGGGTTTCCTCCGGGCACTCCGGTTTTCCCCCACTGCTAAAGACCCCTATTGAAATAAAATTAAACCATATGCGAGTCCCGAAATGACCTAGTTTGTGTTGAGTGGGCGTTACACCCCATTTCTCTCTCTCTAGGATACACATACATGTAGGTCCATAGAAACGGTACGGCGCAACAATTAATTCAGCGTCTAAAAGTAGCAAAAAACACGGTGAAAAGACGACGATATACGAACCTTTTCCGTATGAAAACTCTTCAATACGTGTGCCGTATCAAGTAGGAGAAATACACACGCATTGATGACGTCACACGCAATACAGAAACGCATACTGGATATTATGATCTAAGAATTTGCGCTTGCCAAAAGTCTCTATTGACCCACGTGAAGTTGTGGAAATAGTGTAGAAGAATAACATTCGATGTAGATGTACGCATCTGGGATCAGCTACGCAGTTTTATCAATTTATTATTATTCAATTAGCTACATTAAAGTTAATGGTAATTGTAGATGTCGGCAGGTGCTAAACTCTGGTATATCGATTCATGTAACATCTAAAGGGGAAAGTCAATATCACCAGATGTGTGTAAATAGCTTAGCCTTTGTTTATTGGTAGTGATGTTAATGATCGTTTTTATGATCATAAGATAAAAATTTAATTTTTAAAAAATGTGATGTTCTTTCATTTAAATCAAACACATTTCCCGTTTCCCATTTAGATAGTCATGTGCGCATATTTGTCAATGAATATTTGAATTAAAGAAGAGCACAAACATGAAAAAAATACACTGTTAGTCTATACGCATTAGTTCGCCTTGATAATTTAGAGGAATTTTTTGCCCATTCGACCACACCCTTCGACCAATCAGAATCGAGGCAATTTCTGAGTTGCGGTACAAATTGATTTTTGTTACAGCTTAAAGATACATTATGTAAGAGTTTAATATGGAGCTGATCATTCTTGCTATATTAGTTCAAAACAGATAATGTAAAATAAAATGTTGAAAATGTCATTAAAATTGCTTTATTCTGAGCTATTTGTTGTTTTGACAAGGTGCCTTTTGGAAACCTGGCCCGACTTCACAAAGCATTCTCAGATTTAAGTCAAGAATTTACTAAAAATTGCTCGCCTTATTGTAACTAAAATATAGCCCTTTATAAAACCTTTGTTGTTTTAATGTATCAAATACAAGAAACTATCATATTCCTGCAGCAATGGCCCGAGAAATCCCTCTCTGTCCATTGCTGGATTAGCTTCTGAGTCTTGAACTTTTGCGGGAGTGTGTCTATTCTTTCTGTTCAATCAAAGCTATCTCTAAGTACAGCAACATGACAGTCCTTCATTTAATCTGGGTCTTCCCTAACACTTTGGACAGTGATATAAGGTATTAAAAACGATGAAAGTATGTTCGTTTGCAAACAGTATTGTTTACATTTCATTCGACTTGATAGCCTCGTTTTTCACGCAATTAGTTTTACTGTAGTATTCTTCTATGCACGTGTTAATTGGGCATAATAAAATCGTCAGCCATGACGTAACGTTATGTAAACATATTTGGTCCAATATTGGCACTCGTTTTAAATGTAAAGCTTTTGTAGAGCAGCTAGTCATTGGTTGGTAGTCGGTGGTTGGTAGTCGGACTACTGACCAATCAAAATTTATAACAACAATATCCACTCATTACAGCAGTGAGTAGTGGGATTACCTCTAATCAAACGCAGGCGCGGATCCAATGGGGGGCGCACCCGGCGCACGCCCCCTCTATTTTTTGAGGTGTCAAACAATTTTTAGCTCCATATATTCTCGCGAGAAAGGAAAACGAAAATGGTTTAGAATGGAAATCGTAATTTACAGTACTAGTACGAAATTAGTCCTTGTGGGCATTTTTTACACTCAAAAATCACTGTTCCGGGCTTCGCACTCCCAAGCTGGTGCAGCACGCCCCCTCTTTCTGAAAATCCTAGATCCGCCCCTGAAACGAAACACTGCGCGGACTATGAGTAACTATGTATTCAAAGATTTTTGTTTCTGGATCAAGGATAATTGTTTTAAAACAGTGATTGAGAGTTGAGTAAATTCTCAACTTAAGTCTGAGAATGCTTTGTTAACTTGGGGCCAGGGCACTAGAATATTCGAGACTTTTTTTTACATTTTCAAGTAAAATTTTTAAATGACAAACCGTTCTAAACTAGTTAAAATATCGAGTATCCGGTGCCACCGAGAGTTGATTATGGTCTTTTTTGTTAATTAATGTCTAATTAATAGGATACATAACATTTCAGGCCTAAAGAAAGACAAACAATAGGCAAATTTAGCTTTTGCATGATGTATGTTTAAGTGAACCGTTTCGAAGTTGTTATTTTTTTCAGAATATTGTGAGGTGGTCTCTTTAAGGAAACGTTATATCACTGACAAGTTTAATGCTTAGTATCTATCACATCCTTTGAGACCTGTTATTATTTTAAAATCGTGTATTATTTCTAAATACCACAAGCCTAACATGTGAAATAATAATTATTCTCTCAAGTAATGATTTTAGTACCAGTTCCATGTGTATTATTTAGTGTGAATGTTTATTACAAAACAGCCAGGCGATAATGAATGGTGGCAGCGATTATGATTTACAGTAGGTGATGCTAATGAATGTGGGTGGTGTTGATGATGATTAAAGGACCAAATATTTGGGACCTAGATATTGACACAAATGTGTAGCCACGCATATAATAGTGTAATATGAATGTATATAAACTGATTTACATTCAATCGTTTCTGTGTTTACTCTAATTTCTAATTCGTTATGTTCGTCGAAATACGCCAGAAGTCTCAACAAAATGGCACTAGTCTACACCGAAAGTATTTATTGTGCATGCTCTCCAGAAAAGAATATAACGTTAATTTTGTTTTAGTAGATATTGAATATCAGAAGCCATTTTTTCCCGGTAAGATCACAACATCGATGTAGATTTAAATTGTCAAACAATTCGTGTTTTAAATGTCGAAGACTTCGGATGATATTGAGTTAGAGACTTTGTGAAATAATATGACATGGGGTTTAACGACCTACTACTCTGCTCCTAAACTGGGCTAATGAAGACGGGCATACGCATACAGTGTGCTATAAGGGAAATTTTGCCCGGACAGCGGCGTTACGGCCTTCTCTTATATCGAATTCCAACTGTCAAGGGATCTTTTACTTGTACGCCAGTCTCACCCGAACGACTAGACAGCTGCTCTTGTCAGGCGAGACGTAGCTACTTTAAGAGAAGTGGATAAATAAAACAAAACCAAGTACGAACAACCCAAACCATTAGACAAAATTCGAAGTCCTGAAAAGACGGTAAAGGCAAAATATTGTAATCAGCAAATGGACTGTTCACCGGGTACAAAATACGCGACAAACAGTGGTAAGAGGTGTCCGGAAAAGTAAGCATACTCTACTTGACGGCATAATCAGGAAAATAGTATACGCGTCAGTTAAATATATCTTGAATAATACTAATCAAGTCAATATGACGGCCATAAAACCTTTCAAAGGTTTTTGTAAGTTTAGTGGGCAAGTATAACGGTAGTTGAAGCTTATAAATGCCTAGATCTACTTTAAAATTCAGAATAAAAGAACAAGCTCTTGCGTATCCAACTAGCCGAGACCCGTACACTCCATAAACTGGTGATGTTGGAATGTTACTACAAATGAATTAGTAGTAACATTCCAACACGTTAACAATCTGAAAGTCATCACGGTTTTCGTACAATTTAGCAATGAGTTTATAGCAGTTTATGGCCAAAATCGAGATGTAAATCCACGTTGAAAGCGTAATTGTCACTGTCAGTAGTATTTTTAATTTCGAGCTCATCTGGATATATGAATTCTACACAATCACTTAATTTGACATTATTCAGTGATAGAACATCATCGCTATATCGATAAGTGAAATAAAGTGTTTGACTTATCGTTGATTTGTTTTACGCGTGCCTGTATATAATCGACTTCGTACGAATATAGAAACACATCAGCAAGCAAAGGTACACAGTTGGTGCCCATGGGATACCTACCACTTGCTGATATTATATTCCCGCTCCAAATTCAAGACAGATATTATCAATGTGTCAAAATAAAGTCTCCAAAATCAGGGACACTTGGCATGGTATGTGGTGTTCCACACGGTTCAGTATTGGGTCCTGTGCTATTCACCATCTTCACGGAGCCAATTACAAAGATAGCAGCAGATTTTGGATTGACAGTCCATCTTTTTGTCGAAGATACCCAACTATATATGGAATTTGACGCAAGTTTTCGCATCCTAACACTTAACTGTGTCAAGAACTGTATTGAAGAAATACACAATTGGATGACAAATCATTTTCTGAAGCTAAATTCCGACAAAAAAAAAATTTTTTTAGCAAAGTTTCGAACTGAAAATATTAACCTCATCTTTGAAAATAAGGAGATCATTCAGCGTTTATTGATTCCAATCTCAGCTTTAAAGAACATGTTCAAGCATTCTGCTCCTCATCCTTCTTCCATCTCCAAAATATCAGCAAGATCAAAAAAATATTTGAACAGAGATAATCTACAAAGATTCATACATGCTTTCATAACATCAAAGCTCGGTTACCATAACGCTCTCCTCTATCAACTTCCAGAAAACCTCATAAAGGACGATTTGACAGCATATCTGCCATATTATTATCACTACATTGGCTACCCGTTAAACAGCGAACTAATGTCAAGATTTTACTAGTAACCTTTAAAATCACAATCACCTACCTACATCCAAGACATGATTATACTACAAGCCGAAATTTACGTTCATCTGATAAACACTTATCAAAGATCCCTTGTGAGACTGGAAAACATGCATTTTCATACTCAGCGCCGTTTCTTTGGAATCAGCTTCCACTATCCATACGTCTAGAGTCACCTCTTTCTGTTTTTAAGAACAAACTGAAAACTTTCCTTTTTGAAAGTCCTTTGTAATATTGACATCAAGAAGCAATCTAGTGAACTCGAAGTCCATTAGAAACTGTGAAGCAGTGTTTATGCGCTATACAAATACTGATATTATTATTATTAAAAAGATAAAATTCAACATCTGAATTACCTTGTTGGCGGTATATTTATTTTTGGAATTACCATAAAGGTTCTTTACAAAATATGTGAAATTAACAACTAGATATTCATATCTAACAGTTCCCGATTCAGATTAAAAGACACCATGATCTTTAACCGAGCTTTTAATCCACTGTGGAGAATTTCAGTGTACAAGGTAGAAAAGTCAAACGCATGTAAAGATGAGACTGTAGCAAGTGATCTAGATTGCAAACCATCAAGCAATTGTTTGGTATTTTTTTTATATCAGACTTGATTAATACCACTACGAGAGTATATTTTGTGACAGTGTGCTTGAATGCTTTTGAAAGTGGTTTTGTCAGTGGAACAAGCAAATGAACCTGTTATAAAACGTTGTTTGTAGGGATTTTTATGTAGTTTGGTTATCCAATATGACAAGGGCAGATCTGTATAGGTATATTCACACGGAGTACCAAATGAACTGAGTACAGATCTGTGATTGAATATAATTTCTTCCTTACTAATGTAAAGCGTTTATAAGTAGCACTGTCGACTGAATTTCGGGACCTAAGTTCTTTGAGCAGACAGTCATAATAACGTGATTTCGGTCCCAAGCGTCTGCCTGGTCTGTAGTCCCTGTGTTCTTCAGTTTCCTATACCACTCCCAAATACTTCTGCGAATTATTAAATTAAAATGTTATTCCCGAAATGGTTTAAGGTATGTTGAGCGGACATAATACCCCAAACTCTCTCTGCAAACATTGTTAGCACCATTGTGATAATGATTGGGTAGCCAATTTGGCAAAGATTATCTAGTCAAATACAAAAATTTAATGTTTTTCTGTTTTTGTTTATTCTGTTGTTTTTTGATGTTATTTTGCTCTCTTTTTGTGTTTTTGTTATGGCAGCCCCGTAAACACGTCTTCTTTAAGCAACAAACTACGGAAACGCACTATTACATTTAATTACACAATTTTCTGCATTGTATGTCAATTCGGCACCAAGTTATTAACAATAGTGATAATATCAGATCTACACATGACATCCTTTTCATTAATTAAATATGTTCTAATCATTCGCAGACTAAGAAATTGATTCAGCTAATACGGGGATTAGGTCGACATGAGAAATCAGAATGACGTGAACTTAATGTCCGTGTGTAAGCTTAAAAAGCTTCTAGAAGACTGATAATACAATTTCGTGTTGCTAAAAGAAGTAAATAGATGATAATTTTTTCATCATTTTATTTACAACTTTAGTCAAATCATTATATTAGAAGACGTGACACTTTGACGTGTTTGAAAATGTATCATTTATTTCATTTTTGTTTTTATATCACATCACCTGATTTCATACTGTTTAACGACAACATGAATTTTGACATTCTAGCCCCTTGGCTACGTTTCACCAAAGAGCCATCCCGATTTAGCATTAAAACTAATGACATCAAGGGTAATCCAAGTTCATTATTTGTACCATCATAAGACCTGTGGACGATCTTGAAAGCAAATTCATACTAAGCTAATTTCATTATTTACTTAAAGTGGCAGTCTTAGCTAGATACCACAAACTGCAAACAAATAACAAATCGTAACCCTTCCTAGTAGATATAACATTTAACATGAAATATAACATTTGACCTCTACAAGTCCGGATCCAGGATTTTGTCGAGGGAGGGGCCACACATTGGAGCAAAGGGTAATAATCAGGTTTGGTGTAGTCCCCAGTGGAGATAATGCGAAAATCATGTTTCTATCATCTATTAAAGAGCAGATATGTGAACTACAACAGTAACAAAGCAAACGAAAATCAACTATGTCACACTGGGGTTGACGGGGCACGGGGCCTCCCCCTGCTCTATACATTTTATGCTTACAGTAATTGAAACGTTCGTTAAATACATCATAGCCAATTCCCCAAGTAATTCATGTTACGACAAGAGAACGCCACTTCAATGAAGTAAATTGTATTAACAACCTATTACCAGCACCACTGGTTTACAAGAAGGTGCGTTTAATATATTAGATCACTACCTTGGTTTCGGTGTTTTAAGACTTGACATTTGTAACAACACAAAGTTAGTTGTAGTTTATTTGAAATCTACTGAACACAAGTTTATTCAAATTTACGAATGGGGCCAATGTCGTTCTTATTCTACCGAAAACAGTTTGTGTCATTTTTCACTAAGGTCTAAATAGTATTAATTTTATGATTTGACTATTTGATAAACTTTGGGGTAACTTTTTTGGATACTTTGCTCGGGTTTTTTTTTTTTAAAAAAAAACCCATATATTTACTATGGTTAGGTTTGGAGTGAAAAAGAAGAGAACCCCTTTCAATCACGCAGAACCTCCAATGTTCACAGCTTACATAAGAAAATATTTCCAGTAATTAGGGATTAACCATATAAAAGTTGGCAAATAATTCATTAATTATGAAATAAGGTGTTTTTAAAACAAAACGTCCATTCATCCGATGTCATTTCTCTTAGCTCTATAATAAAAACAATCTAATAACGTCACACACTCATAGCATAGAATACATAATACAAATATTCGCATAATAACAGCAGTTTGAATAATATCAATGAAAATATGAATAAACTAGACCTGCATGCAGGAATGACGGGTTTCACTGGTGCCACGTTACCCTTAAACATGTCACTTCCGGTGCCAAGTTACCCTTGAACATATGTCACTTCCGGTACCAACGAAACCATTAAACAGGTTTCCAAATTAACATTGCACACAAATAAAATGGATGCAGAATCAACCAAATCCAGCAATATCAATTCATTTTATACATTTGTTACTTGTAAATGATCTTGACAAAATTACATTTCTTCCGGTGTTAATGAAAATGTTCAATTAGTTTTATGAAATCAGAAATGGCATACGATATCATATAGTGAAAATTTTATGTAAATCGAATAATAATTGCCACTTTTAAAGACCAAAAAACTTGAAAAGTGACTTGTAGAAAATCGACTATTTCTCTGCAACCGTACAAGTTAGAAACCATTTTGTGGTATCTGTATGATCGTATGGGTTCATTTTATTTGTTGATTGGCATCAAATACCATAATTTGAAAAACATTTCAAAACAGACTCATTTGAATAAAATATCTGTTTTGAAGGCTAAAAATACAGTTTTTGCCAAAATGATGTTACTTCCGGTGATAATGAAAATCTTAAATTACTTGTATGAAATCCTAAATGGCATTAGGTATAACATGGTGTAACGTTTATGAAAATTGAATAATAATTGACACTTTTATGGCCCAAAAACCTTCAAAAGTGGCCTGTAGAAAACCGTCTATTTCTCGGCAACCGAACAAGTTAGAAACAATTTTATGATATGTATATGACCATATGAGTTGTGTTTATATGTGAATTTAAACCAAAAGTTAAAATTATTAATACATATTAAGTAATTCTTGGTTGAATAAAACATTGATTTAAAAAGTTTAAAATGCAGTTTTTGACAAAATGACGTCACTTCCGGTGTCAATTTTAAATTGTAATCAACTTGATATGACGCTACATGCTTTTTGAATCAAATGATGTCACTTTTATAAAAATCCAATCATAATTGACTATTTTACAGGCAAAATAACGAAAATAGTGACTTGTACAGAACTGTCCATTTCTTGGTAACTGCTTATATTACAAACTAATTTTAACATACATTTTCTTCGTATGGATTATAGCTACAAGTTTATAAAAGTTACGAAGAAATATTTTAAAATCTGAAAAGCCTGAATAGGTTGTAAATGGGTCAATTTTACACCATTTTTAGCCATTTAATCGAATTTGCTCGAAAATGAAATCGAAATTAAAAAAACTGCTTCCGCCATTTTTTGCGCCTTGAAAGGGCACACTCTTTGAGTCAAATAATTTTTCCAAAAAATAATATTTGTTTTCGAAAAATGGTACCTAACTGTAAAAATTGTAGTTTTTGGTAAAATCATGCCACTTCCGGTGCCGACAGATAAAACTTTTGGTAATAAAAAAAATGACAATTGATACAACGAAGCATATGAACTTTGTTTTATACAAATCGAACAATAAAAAATTAATCTAGGACTTAAAAACTGAATTAGCCAATGGCGGCCAAGGTAAATTACTGAGACAAAATTCTTTAACATTTTTGCACTAGTCAGATGACCCTTTAATTCTGTACATAATACGACTAAAAAATATTCATAAATAAAAAAAAATTTTGTAAAATTTTAAATTTTCAAAATTTGGCGCCTAATATCTTTGAAGATTTACCGAAAATCAAAAATCGAAAATAGCGTAGCTATGTGCTCTGTCTCCGGCTATGCCAAAATGTATCGAAAGTTAAAATTCAATGATTATTGTTAAAATTACTGCAATATTTTAAAAAACGATAATTTGGTGATTTCGGACATTTCGAATTGTCGCAGAACGTTCAAAATAGCTTTATCCTCTAAGTCACACCCACTTTCCCAGTAAAACCGAAGAAATCGTAACGATGCGACAAGCAGTTGCTGAGATCTACTCAAAACAAAAGAAGAATAATAATAATAAGAACTAGACCTGCATGCAGGAATGACGGGTTTCACTGGTGCCACGTCACTTTCGGTGCCACGTTACCCTTAAACATATGTCACTTCCGATACCAATGAAACCATCAAACAGGTTTCCACATAAGCATTGTAAACATCAAATAAAATGGACGAAGAATCAATCAAATCCAGCAATATCAATTCATTTTATATATATGTTACTTGTAAGTGATCCTGGCAAAATTTCATTACTTCCGGTGATAATGAAAATGTTCAATTAGTTTTATGAAATCAGAAATGGCATAAGGCAGCATAATGGCGAAAATTGTATGTAAATCGAATGAGAATTGCCACTTTTATAGACCAAAAACCTTGAAAAGTGACTTGTAGAAAATCGTCTATTTCTCGGCAACCGTACACGATAAAAACTATCTTTTGGTATCTATATGATCGTATGGGTTCAATCCATTTGTTGATTGGAATCAAATATCATAATTTGAGATATATTACAAATCAGACTCATTTGAAAAAAATGTCTGTTTTGAAGGCTAAAAATACAGTTTTTGCCAAAATGACATTACTTCCGGTGATACTGAAAATGTTAAATTAGTTCTATGAAATCATAAATGACACAAGATATCATATGGTGAAAATTTTATGAAAATCGAATAATAACTGACACTTTTATAGACCAAAAACCTTGAAAAGTGACTTAAGGAAAATCGCCCATTTCTCTGCAACCGTACAAGTTAGAAACCATTTTGTGGTATCTGTATGATCGTCTGGGTTCAATCTATTTGATCAATAGAATCAAATATCACAATTTGAAAAAAATAACAAATACGACTCATTTGAATAAAATATTGTTTTTTGAAGGCTAAAATTTAAGTTTTGAGCAAATGACGTCATTTCCGGTGGCAGCGCAAGGGGTAAAATGGTTTGACATAGTCCACTATGGCATTAGGCATCCAATGGCGAAAGAAAATTGAAAATCGAATAATAATTGATTCTTTTACAGCCAAAATTACGTGAAAAGTGACTCATGCAAAATTGCCTATTTCTCGGCAACTGCTTATATTACAAACTAATTTTCACATACATTCTCTTCGTATGGATTATAGCTACAAGTTTATAAAAGTTACGTAAAAATATTTTAAAATCTGAAAAGCCTGAATGAGTTGTAAATAGGTCAATTTTACGCCTTTTTTCACCTCTTAATCCAATTTGCTAGAAAATGAAAAAGAAATTAAAAAAACTGCTTCCGACATTTTTTGCGCCTTTAAAGGACACGCTCTTTGAGTCATATAATTTTTCAAAAAAATAATATTTGTTTTCAAAAAATGTACCTAACTGTCAAAATTGTAGTTTTTGGTAAAATTATGCCACTTCCGGTGCCGACAGATAACACTTTCGGTAATAAAAAAAATGACAATTGAGACAACGAAGCATATGAACTTTGTTTTATACAAATCGAACAATAAAAAATTAATCTAGGACTGAAAAACTGAATTAGCCAATGGAGGCCAAGGAAAATTACTGAGACAAAATTTTTTAACATTTTTGCGCAAGTCAGATGACTCTTTAATTCTGTGCACAACATGACTAAAAAATATTCATAAATAAAAAAGTTTTTTGTAAAATTTTAAATTTCCGAAATTTGGCGCCTAATATCTTCGAAGATTTGCCGAAAATCAAAAATCGAAAGTAGCGCAGCTATGTGGTCTGTCTCCAGCTATGCCAAAATGTATCGAAAGTTAAAATCCCATGATTATTGTTAAAATTACCGCAATATTTGTAAAAACGATAACTTCGGTGATTTCGGACATTTCGCATTGTCGCAGAACGTTCAAAATAGCTTTATCCTCTAAGTCACACCCACTTTCCCAGTAAAACCGAAGAAATCGTAACGATGCGACACGTAGTTGCTGAGATCTACTCAAAACAAAAGAAGAATAATAATAATAATAATAACTAGACCTGCAAGCAGCACTGAACCGGCTTTCAGGAATCATACAGGAAGTTTATTATACCATAGCCAACCCATTGAGCTACCGAACTAAACTTTAGTTGTTTTGCTTCAGTGACACCCTCTATCATATGTAAAAGTAATATTTGCTGGCGAAAAGAGCGGTCAAAATTGTAAATTATGGCAAAATTACGTCACTTCCGGTGCCGAAAGAAATTTTTATAGGTGAAAAATAAGTCGAAAATTTGCAACATACAAAATACAAACTTTGTTTTATACATATCGGGCAATAAATAATTAACCTATAACCCATAAACTGAAATTAAGAAGGTAAAAAACTTAAAAGTGACCCTGGGAAAATTGGTTATTATTCGACAAGGGAACATGCTAGAAGCCTTTTCTTGATATCAATATGATGGTATTGATTCAATCTTACTGCCCATTAGAGTCAGACGTTATAAAGTTAAACGAATAATGAATATAAATCACTTCAAAAAAATGTTTGTTTTGAAGGCTAAAAATACGTTTTTTGCAAAAATTACATTACTTCCGGTGATATTGAAAATGTTAACTTGGTTCATAGAAGTCATAAATGGCATAAGGCATCAAATGGTAAAAAGATTATAAAAATCGAATAATAATTGACACTTTTATACACCAAAAACCTTGAAAAGTGACTTATAGAAGATCGCCTATTTCTCTGAAACCGTACAAGTTAGAAACCATTTTGTGGTATCTGTATGGTCGTATGGCTTCATTCTATTCGTTGATGGGAATCAAATATCGTAATTTTAAAAATATTATAAGGCAGACTCATTTGAATACAATTTTAGTTTTTTAGATTAAAAATACAGTTTTTGCCCAAATGACGTCATTTCCGGTCACAGTGAAAATGTAAAATTGGCTTGACCTAGTCCAAATTGGCATTAGGCATCAAATGGAAAAAAAATATTGCAAATCGAATAATAATTCACTTTTGAATAGGCAAAATAACGTGAAAAGTGATGCATGCAAAATTGCATATTTCTCGGCAACTGCTCATATTATAAACTAATTTTCGCATACATTCTCTTCGTCTGGATTATTGCTACAAGTTTATGAAAATTACAAATAAATATTTCAAAATATGAAGACGCTGAATGAATTGTAAATAACTGAATTTTACACTTTATTTTACATTTTATTCGAAATTGCCCGAAAATGAAATTGAAATTTAAAAATATGAGCTAAGGATTTTGTGCACCTTTGCACGGTGCATCCTTTTAGTTATATCAGTTTTGGAAAAAAATAATATTTGCTTTCAAAAAGTGGTACCGAACTGTCAAAATTGTAGTTTTTGTTAATATTACGTCACTTCCGTTGCCGACAGAAAAATTTCACCGTAACAAAAAAAATTAAAATTGGGACCACGGAGCATATGAACTTTGTTTTTTACGAATCGAACAATAAATAATTTTTCTGGGTACGAAAAGCTAAATTGGCCGATGGCGGCTAACGCAAATTACCGAGACAATTTTTTTTCTCATTTCTGCTCAAGTACGATGATATTTTAACCCTGTGTAAAATATCATCAAAAAATATTCATAAATAAAAAAGGTTTTCGTAAAAAAAATATTTTTTTTCAAAATATCGGACATTTTTTCGACTACTTCCGGTTTTACGATCATTGTCGCGATAGCTTTACGAGGTTCTTTGGATACTTAACTTTCTGTACCAGAAGTGTCAGAAACATCCATTGAGCAGTTTTTGAAAAAAAGATAAATTAAAGAGCGTTTACAAAAATTTAACGATTTTTCAATTTTTTTCAAAGTTTGATGCCATTTTTGGACCACCTATTTTATTTCAATGGTTTTCATTTTGGATTCACTATATAGACAACCGATAGGACTTTGAGTAAGAAAAGTTTAAGAAAAATCGTAGGCGTCGTTTTCGAGAAAAGGGCGTCTCAGAATGTTAAAAAATCGGAAAATACTAGATTTTTGGCATGCAATAATTTATTTCCTTACCATGGAAATCATATTATTGAGATACCATATGATGGTCCATTAATAGTTCTATCCAGCGACACTTTAGTTCTTTTGGTCCGCTATTACCTAAGGGAGAAATCATGTTTTTCGCAAGTGCGACAATATTTTTAACTTTTTTTTTTATTTTTTGAATACCTCCGGTATGGTTATTATTTTCGGAATAGTTTTAATAGCCAGTTTGGGCACTAAAATAGCCACAGGGCTCTGTAATGATATATTACATTATCTGATCAGATAAAATGCCCCTGAGAAATCCTACGTTCAAAAGTGCCAAAAATGCAAAAAATTTAAAATATCGAAAATTAAATTTCAATAATTACATACATATTATACACTGTTAGAATCGTAATTAGGTCAGCTATCTGAATATACAACCTTTTTTAAAAAATCTCTTAAAATAAAAATATAGTAGAGCATTTTCCAAAATTTCACGATTTTTCGACTTTTTTCGATTTTCAGTCCCTTTTTTATCCTATTCCAGACATTTCAAAGGCTTATTGGATGGTTTCATGCAAAAGACTTCCAAAAGGACTCTCGATAGAAAAAATTTGAAAAAAATTGTAGGTTAAGTTTTCAAGATACAGGCGTCCAAAAACGCTCCAAATCAGAAAATACTTGATTTTCAGCGTGCCATATTTTGCTGCCTGATCATAGAATCCGTATGAATTGGGTATCATACGATAGTACAATCCTAGTGCAGTCCAATGGTACCCTAATTTCTTTAATCCATTGATATCGGGCGGAGAAATCGCGTTTTTCTCCAAAATATCCATTTTTTGCATTTTTTTCAAAATATTGCCCATTATTTCGACCACTTCCGGTTTAAGGATTCTTGTCGAAATTGCTTTATAAGTTGGTATTGGACTATAACTTCATGTTCCAGAAGTTTCAGAAACGTCAATTCTGCCATAAACCGAAACCCGAGCTCACAAAATGGGAAGAAAATTCGAAAAAATTCGAAAAATAAAGGGCGATAACTCTGAATGAAACTTATATTACTGGAATCGGATGGACTTCAGGTATCCAAAAATGTAGGTCAAATTTCAAATTTTTTAAAAATAACAAAAATTGTCTCGTAAACAACATCTTTTCAATTTTCAAACGATAAAAGTCATAGACGAATGTTCGAAATTGAAAAATGTGAGATAGCCATTGTCTCAGAAAAGATTCAGGGATTCCAAAAATGTAATTTGTTTGAAAATGGATAAAGAATTGGCGAAACTATGGCCAATTTTCAATTTTTAGACAACGTACAAAGTTCGGTCACTTCCGGTATGCGCAGAAATTTCGAAAATATTTTATCAAGTAGCCACCACATGGTTTCCCAATAGAAAATCTAATTCCAGATCGATAACTGTTTCGATCATAGAGATCTAGGCCCTCGCGGTAAATAATAATAATAACTAGACCTGCAAGCAGCACTGAACCGGCTTTCAGGAATCATACAGGAAGTTTATTATACCATAGCCGATCCATTGAGCTACCAAAGTATACTTTAGTTGTTTTGCTTCAGTGACACCCTCTATCATATGTAAAAGTAATATTTGCTGGCGAAAAGACCGGTCAAAATTGTAAATTATGGCAAAATTACGTCACTTCCGGTACCGAAAGAAATTTTTATAGGTGAAAAATAAGTCGAAAATTCGCAACACACAAAAAACAAACTTTGTTTTATACATATCGGGCAATAAATAATTAACCTATAACCCATAAACTGAAATTAAGAAGGTAAAAAACTTAAAAGTGACCCTGGGAAAATTGGTTATTATTCGACAAGGGAACATGCTAGAAGCCTTTTCTTGATATCAATATGATGGTATTGATTCAATCTTACTGCCCATTAGAGCCAGACGTTATAAAGTTAAACGAATAATGAATATAAATCACTTCAAAAAAATGTTTGTTTTGAAGGCTAAAAATACGTTTTTTGCAAAAATTACATTACTTCCGGTGATATTGAAAATGTTAACTTGGTTCATAGAAGTCATAAATGGCATAAGGCATCAAATGGTAAAAAAATTATAAAAATCGAATAATAATTGACACTTTTATAGACCAAAAACCTTGAAAAGTGACTTATAGAAGATCGCCTATTTCTCTGTAACCGTACAAGTTAGAAACCATTTTGTGGTATCTGTATGGTCGTATGGCTTCATTCTATTCGTTGATGGGAATAAAATATCATAATTTTAAAAATATTATAAGGGAGACTGATTTGAATAAAATATTAGTTTTTTAGGTTAAAAATACAGTTTTTGCCCAAATGACGTCATTTCCGGTCACAGTGAAAATGTAAAATTGGCTTGACCTAGTCCAAATTGGCATTAGACATCAAATGGAAAAAAAATATTGCAAATCGAATAATAATTCACTCTTGTATAGGCAAAATAACGTGAAAAGTGATGCATGCAAAATTGCATATTTCTCGACAACTGCTCATATTACAAACTAATTTTCGCATACATTCTCTTCGTCTGGATTATTGCTACGAGTTTATGAAAATTACAAATAAATATTTAAAAATATGAAGACGCTGAATGAATTGTAAATAGCTGAATTTTACACTTTATTTTACATTTTATTCGAAATTGCCCGAAAATGAAATTGAAATTTAAAAATATGAGCTAAGGATTTTGTGCACCTTCGCAGGGTGCATCCTTTTAGTTATATCAGTTTTGAAAAAAAATAATATTTTCTTTCGAAAAGTGGTACCGAACTGTCAAAATTGTAGTTTTTGTTAATATTACGTCACTTCCGTTGCCGACAGAAAAATTTCACCGTAACATAAAAAATAACAATTGGGACCACGGAGCATATGAACTTTGTTTTATACAAATCGAACAATAAATAATTTTTCTGGGTACGAAAAACTAAATTCGCCGATGGCGGCTAACGCAAATTACCCAGACAATTTTTTTTCTCATTTCTGCTCAAGTACGATGATATTTTAACCCAGTGTAAAATATCACCAAAAAATATTCATAAATAAAAAAGATTTTCGTAAAAAAAATAATTTTTTTCAAAATATCGGACATTTTTTGGACTACTTCCAGTTTTACGATCGTTGTTGTGATAGCTTTACGAAGTTCTTTTGATACTTAACTTTCTGTACCAGAAGTGTCAGAAACATCCATTGCGCAGTTTTGGAAAAAAAGATAAATAAAAGAGCGTTTACAAAAATTTAACGATTTTTCAATTTTTTTCAAAGTTTGATGCCATTTTTGGACCACCTATATTATTTCAATGCTTTTCATTTTGGATTCACTATATAGACAACCGATGAGAGAAATGGGGTTTAACGTCGAATAGACACAAACTATGTTATTTCGGGACTAGCATGGTTTAATTTTATATCAATAATTCTTGTGTAAAATATCATCAAAAAGTATTCATAAATAAAAAAAAGGTTTTCGTAAAGGGATTAATTTTTTTCAAAATATCGGACATTTTTTCGACTTCTTCCGGTTTTACGATCGTTGTTGTGATAGCTTTTCGAAGTTCTTTGGATACTTAACTTTACGTACCAGAAGTGTCAGAAACATCCATTGAGTAGTTTGGGAAAAAAAGATAAATTAAAGAGCGTTTCCAAAAATTTAACGATTTTTCAATTTTTTTCAAAGTTTGAGGCCATTTTTGGACCACTTATATTATTTCAACGCTTTTTATTTTGGATTCACTATATAGACAACCGATAGGACTTTGAGTAAGAAAAGTTTAAGAAAAATCTGTGGTGTCATTTTCGAGAAAAGGGCGTCTCAGAATGTTAAAAAATCGGAAAATACTAGATTTTTGGCATACAATAATTTATTTCCTTACCATCGATATCGTATTATTTAGATACCATATGATGGTCCATTAATAGGGCTATCCAACGACACTTTAGTTCTTTTGGTCCGCTATTACCTAAGGGAGAAATCAAGTTTTTCGCAAGTGCGACAATGTTTTTAACCTTTTTTTTCATTTTTTGAATACTTCCGGTAAGGTTATTATTGTCGGCATAGTTTTAATAACCGGTTTGGGCACTAAAATAGCCACAGTGCTCTGTAATGATATATTACATTATCTGATCAGATAAAATGCCCCTGAGAAATCCTAGGTTCAAAAGTGCCAAAAATGCAAAAAATTTAAAATATCGAAAATTAAATTTCAATAACTACATACATATTATACATCGTTAGAATCGTAATTAGGTCAGCTATCTGAATATACAATCGTTTTTTGGAAATCTTTGAAAATAAAAAAATAGCAGAGCATTTTCCAAAATTTCACGATTTTTCGACTTTTTTCGATTTTCAGTCCGTTATTTCACCTATTCCAGATATTTCAAAGTCTTATTGGATGGCTTCATGCAAAATACCTCCGAAAGGACTCTCGATAGAAAAAATTACAAAAAAAGTTGCGGTTAAGTTTTCGAGATACAGGCGTCCAAAAACGCTCCAAATCAGAAAATACTTGATTTTCAGCGTGCCATATTTTGCTGCCTGCTCATCGTATCCGTACGAGTTGGGTATCATACGATAGTACAATCCTAGTGCAGTCCAATGGTACCCTAATTTCTTTAATCCATTGATATCGGGCGGAGAATTCGCGTTTTTCCCCAAAATATCAATTTTTTGCATTTTTTTCAAAATATTGCACATTATTTCGACCACTTCCGGTTTAAGGATTCTTGTCGAAATTGCTTTATACGTTGGTATTGGACTATAACTTCATGTTCTAGAAGTTTCAGAAACGTCAATTCTACCATAAAACGAAACCCGAGCTGACAAAATGGGAAGAAAATTCGAAAAAAATCGAAAAATAAAGGGCGATAACTCTGAATGAAACTTATATTACTGGAATCGGATGGACTTCAGGTATCCAAAAATGTAGGTCAAATTTGAAAATTTTGAAAAATGACAAAAATGGTCTCGCAAACAACATGTTTTCAATTTTCGAACGATAAAAGTCATAGACGAATGTTCGAAATTGAAAAATGTGAGATAGCCATTGTCTCAGAAAAGATTCAGGGATTCCAAAAATGTAATTTGTTTGAAAATGGATAACGAATTGACGAAACTATGGCCGATTTTCAATTTTTAGACAACGTGCAAAGTTCGGTCACTTCCGGTATGCGCAGAAATTTCAAAAATATTTTATCAAGTAGCCACCACATGGTTTCCCAATAGAAAATCTAATTCCAGATCGATATCTGTTTTCGATCATGGAGATCTAGGCCCCCGCGGTAAATAATAATAATAATAATAATAACTAGACCTGCAAGCAGCACTGAACCGGCTTTCAGGAATCATACAGGAAGTTTATTATACCATAGCCGATCCATTGAGCTACCAAAGTATACTTTAGTTGTTTTGCTTCAGTGACACCCTCTATCATATGTAAAAGTAATATTTGCTGGCGAAAAGACCGGTCAAAATTGTAAATTATGGCAAAATTACGTCACTTCCGGTACCGAAAGAAATTTTTATAGGTGAAAAATAAGTCGAAAATTCGCAACACACAAAATACAAACTTTGTTTTATACATATCGGGCAATAAATAATTAACCTATAACCCATAAACTGAAATTAAGAAGGTAAAAAACTTAAAAGTGACCCTGGGAAAATTGGTTATTATTCGACAAGGGAACATGCTAGAAGCCTTTTCTTGATATCAATATGATGGTATTGATTCAATCTTACTGCCCATTAGAGCCAGACGTTATAAAGTTAAACGAATAATGAATATAAATCACTTCAAAAAAATGTTTGTTTTGAAGGCTAAAAATACGTTTTTTGCAAAAATTACATTACTTCCGGTGATATTGAAAATGTTAACTTGGTTCATAGAAGTCATAAATGGCATAAGGCATCAAATGGTAAAAAAATTATAAAAATCGAATAATAATTGACACTTTTTGACACTTTTATAGACCAAAAACCTTGAAAAGTGACTTATAGAAGATCGCCTATTTCTCTGTAACCGTACAAGTTAGAAACCATTTGTGGTATCTGTATGGTCGTATGGCTTCATTCTATTCGTTGATGGTAATAAAATATCATAATTTTAAAAATATTATAAGGGAGACTGATTTGAATAAAATATTAGTTTTTTAGGTTAAAAATACAGTTTTTGCCCAAATGACGTCATTTCCGGTCACAGTGAAAATGTAAAATTGGCTTGACCTAGTCCAAATTGGCATTAGACATCAAATGGAAAAAAAATATTGCAAATCGAATAATAATTCACTCTTGTATAGGCAAAATAACGTGAAAAGTGATGCATGCAAAATTGCATATTTCTCGACAACTGCTCATATTACAAACTAATTTTCGCATACATTCTCTTCGTCTGGATTATTGCTACGAGTTTATGAAAATTACAAATAAATATTTAAAAACATGAAGACGCTGAATGAATTGTAAATAGCTGAATTTTACACTTTATTTTACATTTTATTCGAAATTGCCCGAAAATGAAATTGAAATTTAAAAATATGAGCTAAGGATTTTGTGCACCTTCGCAGGGTGCATCCTTTTAGTTATATCAGTTTTGAAAAAAAATAATATTTTCTTTCAAAAAGTGGTACCGAACTGTCAAAATTGTAGTTTTTGTTAATATTACGTCACTTCCGTTGGCGACAGAAAAATTTCACCGTAACATAAAAAATAACAATTGGGACCACGGAGCATATGAACTTTGTTTTATACAAATCGAACAATAAATAATTTTTCTGGGTACGAAAAACTAAATTCGCCGATGGCGGCTAACGCAAATTACCCAGACAATTTTTTTTCTCATTTCTGCTCAAGTACGATGATATTTTAACCCAGTGTAAAATATCACCAAAAAATATTCATAAATAAAAAAGATTTTCGTAAAAAAAATAATTTTTTTCAAAATATCGGACATTTTTTCGACTACTTCCAGTTTTACGATCGTTGTTGTGATAGCTTTACAAAGTTCTTTGGATACTTAACTTTCTGTACCAGAAGTGTCAGAAACATCCATTGAGCAGTTTTGGAAAAAAAGATAAATAAAAGAGCGTTTACAAAAATTTAACGATTTTTCAATTTTTTTCAAAGTTTGATGCCATTTTTGGACCACCTATATTATTTCAATGCTTTTCATTTTGGATTCACTATATAGACAACCGATGGGACTTTGAGTTAGAAAAGTTTAAGAAAAATCTGCGGCGTCGTTTTCGAGAAAAGGGCGTCTAAGAATGTTAAAAAATCGGAAAATACTAGATTTTTGGCATACAATAATTTATTTCCTTACCATCGATATCGTATTATTTAGATACCATATGATGGTCCATTAATAGGGCTATCCAACGACACTTTAGTTCTTTTGGTCCGCTATTACCTAAGGGAGAAATCAAGTTTTTCGCAAGTGCGACAATGTTTTTAACCTTTTTTTTCATTTTTTGAATACTTCCGGTATGGTTATTATTGTCGGTATAGTTTTAATAACCGGTTTGGGCACTAAAATAGCCACAGTGCTCTGTAATGATATATTACATTATCTGATCAGATAAAATGCCCCTGAGAAATCCTAGGTTCAAAAGTGCCAAAAATGCAAAAAATTTAAAATATCGAAAATTAAATTTCAATAACTACATACATATTATACATCGTTAGAATCGTAATTAGGTCAGCTATCTGAATATACAATCGTTTTTTGGAAATCTTTGAAAATAAAAAAATAGCAGAGCATTTTCCAAAATTTCACGATTTTTCGACTTTTTTCGATTTTCAGTCCGTTATTTCACCTATTCCAGATATTTCAAAGTCTTATTGGATGGCTTCATGCAAAATACCTCCGAAAGGACTCTCGATAGAAAAAATTACAAAAAAAGTTGCGGTTAAGTTTTCGAGATACAGGCGTCCAAAAACGCTCCAAATCAGAAAATACTTGATTTTCAGCGTGCCATATTTTGCTGCCTGCTCATCGTATCCGTACGAGTTGGGTATCATACGATAGCACAATCCTAGTGCAGTCCAATGGTACCCTAATTTCTTTAATCCATTGATATCGGGCGGAGAATTCGCGTTTTTCCCCAAAATATCCATTTTTTGCATTTTTTTCAAAATATTGCACATTATTTCGACCACTTCCGGTTTAAGGATTCTTGTCGAAATTGCTTTATACGTTGGTATTGGACTATAACTTCATGTTCTAGAAGTTTCAGAAACGTCAATTCTACCATAAAACGAAACCCGAGCTGACAAAATGGGAAGAAAATTCGAAAAAAATCGAAAAATAAAGGGCGATAACTCTGAATGAAACTTATATTACTGGAATCGGATGGACTTTAGGTATCCAAAAATGTAGGTCAAATTTGAAAATTTTGAAAAATGACAAAAATGGTCTCGTAAACAACATGTTTTCAATTTTCGAACGATAAAAGTCATAGACGAATGTTCGATATTGAAAAATGTGAGATAGCCATTGTCTCAGAAAAGATTCAGGGATTCCAAAAATGTAATTTGTTTGAAAATGGATAACGAATTGACGAAACTATGGCCGATTTTCAATTTTTAGACAACGTGCAAAGTTCGGTCACTTCCGGTATGCGCAGAAATTTCAAAAATATTTTATCAAGTAGCCACCACATGGTTTCCCAATAGAAAATCTAATTCCAGATCGATATCTGTTTTCGATCATGGAGATCTAGGCCCCCGCGGTAAATAATAATAATAATAATAACTAGACCTGCAAGCAGCACTGAACCGGCTTTCAGGAATCATACAGGAAGTTTATAATACCGTAGCCGACCCATTGAGTTACCAAACTATACTTTAGTTGTTTTGCTTCAGTGACACCCTCTATCATATGTAAAAGTAATATTTGCTGGCGAAAAGACCGGTCAAAATTGTAAATTATGGCAAAATTACGTCACTTCCGGTACCGAAAGAAATTTTTTTAGGTGAAAAATAAGTCGAAAATTCGCAACACACAAAATACAAACTTTGTTTTATACATATTGGGCAATAAATAATTACCCTATAACCCATAAACTGAAATTAAGAACGTAAAAAACTTAAAAGTGACCCTGGGAAAATTGGCTATTATTCGACAAGGGAACATGCTAGAAGGCTTTTTTTGATATCAATATGATGGTATTGATTCAATCTTACTGCCCATTAGAGTCAGACGTTATCAAGTTAAACGAATAATAAACATAAATCCCTTCAAAAACATGTTTGTTTTGAAGGCTAAAAATACGTTTTTTGCAAAAATTACATTACTTCCGGTGATATTGAAAATGTTAACTTGGTTCATAGAAGTCATAAATGGCATAAGGCATCAAATGGTAAAAAAATTATAAAAATCGAATAATAATTGACACTTTTATAGACCAAAAACCTTGAAAAGTGACTTATAGAAGATCGCCTATTGCTCTGTAACCGTACAAGTTAGAAACCATTTTGTGGTATCTGTGTGGTCGTATGGCTTCATTCTATTCGTTGATGGGAATCAAATATCATAATTTTAAAAATATTATAAGGCAGACTCATTTGAATAAAATATTTGTTTTTGGGGTTAAAAATACAGTTTTTGCCCAAATGACGTCATTTCCGGTCACAGTGAAAATGTAAAATTGGCTTGACCTAGTCCAAATTGGCATTAGGCATCAAATGGAAAAAAAATATTGCAAATCGAATGATAATTCACTCTTTTATAGGCAAAATAACGTGAAAAGTGATGCATGCAAAATTGCATATTTCTCGGCAACTGCTCATATTACAAACTAATTTTCGCATACATTCTCTTCGTCTGGATTATTGCTACGAGTTTATGAAAATTACAAATAAATATTTCAAAATATGAAGACGCTGAATGAATTGTAAATAACTGAATTTTACACTTTATTTTACATTTTATTCGAAATTGCCCGAAAATGAAATTGAAATTAAAAAATCTGAGCTAAGGATTTTGTGCATCTTTGCAGGGTGCATCCTTTTAGTTACATCAGTTTTGAAAAAAAAAAATATTTGCTTTCAAAAAGTGGTACCGAACTGTAAAAATTGTAGTTTTTGTTAATATTACGTCACTTTCGTTGCCGACAGAAAAATTTTACCGTAACAAAAAAAATTACAATTGGGACCACGGAGCATATGAACTTTGTTTTATACAAATCGAACAATAAATAATTTTTCTGGGTACGAAAAACTAAATTAGCCGATGGCGGCTAACGCAAATTACCCTGACAATTTTTTTTCTCATTTCTGCTCAAGTACGATGATATTTTAACCCTGTGTAAAATACCATCAAAAAATATTCATAAATAAAAAAGGTATTCGTAAAAAAATTAATTTTTTTCAAAATATCGGACATTTGTTCGACTACTTCCGGTTTTACGATCATTGTCGCGATAGCTTTACGAAGTTCTTTCGATACTTAACTTTCTGTACCAGAAGTGTCAGAAACATCCATTGAGTAGTTTTGGAAAAAAAGATAAATTAAAGAGCGTTTACAAAAATTTAATGATTTTTCAATTTTTTTCAAAGTTTGATGCCATTTTTGGACCACCTATATTATTTCAATGCTTTTCATTTTGGATTCACTATATAGACAACCGATAGGACTTTGAGTAAGAAAAGTTTAAGAAAAATCTGCGGCGTCGTTTTCGAGAAAAGGGCGTCTCAGAATGTTAAAAAATCGGAAAATACTAGATTTTTGGCATACAATAATTTTTTTCCCTACCATCGAAATCGTATTATTTAGATACCATATGATGGTCCATTAATAGGGCTTTCTAACGACCCTCTAGTTCTTTTGGTCCGCTATTACCTAAGGGAGAAATCAAGTTTTTCGCAAGTGCGACAATGTTTTTAACCTTTTTTTTTCATTTTTTGAATACTTCCGGTATGGTTATTATTTTCGGAATAGTTTTAATAGCCGATTTGGGCACTAAAATAGCCACAGGGCTCTGTAATGATATATTGCATTATCTGATCAGATAAAATGCCCCTGAGAAATCCTATGTTGAAAAGTGCCAAAAATGCAAAAAATTTAAAATATCGAAAATTAAATTTCAATAACTACATACATATTATACATCGTTAGAATCGTAATTAGGTCAGCTATCTGAATATACAATCTTTTTTTGAAAATCTCTTAAAATAAAAAAATAGTAGAGCATTTTCCAAAATTTCACGATTTTTCGACTTTTTTCGATTTTCAGTCCGTTATTTCACCTATTCCAGACATTTCAAAGTCTTATTGGGTGGCATAATTCACAAGACTATCGAATGGACTCTCGATAGAGAAAGTTAAAAAAAAAGTTGCGGTTAAGTTTTCGAGATACAGGCGTCCAAAAACGCTCCAAATCAGAAAATACTTGATTTTCAGCGTGCCATATTTTGCTTCCTGCTCATCGTATCCGTATGAATTGGGTATCATACGATAGTACAATCCTAGTGCAGTCCAATGGTACCCTAATTTCCTTAATCCGTTGATATCGGGTGGAGAAATCGCGTTTTTCCCCAAAATATCCATTTTTTGCATTTTTTTCAAAATATTGAACATTATTTCGACCACTTCCGGTTTAAAGATCCGTGTCGAAATTGCTTTATCAGTTGGTATTGGACTATAACTTCATGTTCCAGAAGTTTCAGAAACGTCAATTCTACCATAAAACGAAACCCGAGCTCGCAAAATGGGAAGAAAATTCGAAAAAAATCGAAAAATAAAGGGCGATAACTCTGAATGAAACTTATATTACTGGAATCGGATGGACTTCAGGTATCCAAAAATGTAGGTCAAATTTGAAAATTTTGAAAAATGACAAAAATTGTCTCGTAAACAACATGTTTTCAATTTTCGAACGATAAAAGTCATAGACTAATGTTCGAAATTGAAAAATGTGAGATAGCCATTGTCTCAGAAAAGGTTCAGGGATTCCAAAAATGTAATTTATTTGAAAATGGATAAAGAATTGACGAAACTATGGCCGATTTTCAATTTTTAGACAACGTGCAAAGTTCGGTCACTTCCGGTATGCGCAGAAATTTCAAAAATATTTTATCAAGTAGCCACCACGTGGTTTCCCAATAGAAAATCTAATTCCAGAACGATATCTGTTTTCGATCATGGAGATCTAGGCCCCCGCGGTAAATAATAATAATAATAATAATAATAATAATTTTAGTAATCTCAATAGGCTTTCAGACGAAAGTCTGAAAGCCTAATAATAATAATAATAATAATAATAATTTTAGTAATCTCAATAGGCTTTCAGACGAAAGTCTGAAAGCCTAACTAGACCTGCAAGCAGCACTGAACCGGCTTTCAGGAATCATACAGGAAGTTTATTATACCATAGCCGATCCATTGAGCTACCAAAGTATACTTTAGTTGTTTTGCTTCAGTGACACCCTCTATCATATGTAAAAGTAATATTTGCTGGCGAAAAGACCGGTCAAAATTGTAAATTATGACAAAATTACGTCACTTCCGGTACCGAAAGAAATTTTTATAGGTGAAAAATAAGTCGAAAATTCGCAACACACAAAATACAAACTTTGTTTTATACATATCGGGCAATAAATAATTAACCTATAACCCATAAACTGAAATTAAGAAGGTAAAAAACTTAAAAGTGACCCTGGGAAAATTGGTTATTATTCGACAAGGGAACCTGCTAGAAGCCTTTTCTTGATATCAATATGATGGTATTGATTCAATCTTACTGCCCATAAGAGCCAGACGTTATAAAGTTAAACGAATAATGAATATAAATCACTTCAAAAAAATGTTTGTTTTGAAGGCTAAAAATACGTTTTTTGCAAAAATTACATTACTTCCGGTGATATTGAAAATGTTAACTTGGTTCATAGAAGTCATAAATGGCATAAGGCATCAAATGGTAAAAAAATTATAAAAATCGAATAATAATTGACACTTTTATAGACCAAAAACCTTGAAAAGTGACTTATAGAAGATCGCCTATTTCTCTGTAACCGTACAAGTTAGAAACCATTTTGTGGTATCTGTATGGTCGTATGGCTTCATTCTATTCGTTGATGGGAATAAAATATCATAATTTTAAAAATATTATAAGGGAGACTGATTTGAATAAAATATTAGTTTTTTAGATTAAAAATACAGTTTTTGCCCAAATGACGTCATTTCCGGTCACAGTGAAAATGTAAAATTGGCTTGACCTAGTCCAAATTGGCATTAGACATCAAATGGAAAAAAAATATTGCAAATCGAATAATAATTCACTCTTGTATAGGCAAAATAACGTGAAAAGTGATGCATGCAAAATTGCATATTTCTCGACAACTGCTCATATTACAAACTAATTTTCGCATACATGCTCTTCGTCTGGATTATTGCTACGAGTTTATGAAAATTACAAATAAATATTTAAAAATATGAAGACGCTGAATGAATTGTAAATAGCTGAATTTTACACTTTATTTTACATTTTATTCGAAATTGCCCGAAAATGAAATTGAAATTTAAAAATATGAGCTAAGGATTTTGTGCACCTTCGCAGGGTGCATCATTTTAGTTATATCAGTTTTGAAAAAAAACAATATTTTCTTTCAAAAAGTGGTACCGAACTGTCAAAATTGTAGTTTTTGTTAATATTACGTCACTTCCGTTGCCGACAGAAAAATTTCACCGTAACATAAAAAATAACAATTGGGACCACGGAGCATATGAACTTTGTTTTATACAAATCGAACAATAAATAATTTTTCTGGGTACGAAAAACTAAATTCGCCGATGGCGGCTAACGCAAATTACCCAGACAATTTTTTTTCTCATTTCTGCTCAAGTACGATGATATTTTAACCCAGTGTAAAATATCACCAAAAAATATTCTTAAATAAAAAAGATTTTCGTAAAAAAAATAATTTTTTTCAAAATATCGGACATTTTTTCGACTACTTCCAGTTTTACGATCGTTGTTGTGATAGCTTTACGAAGTTCTTTGGATACTTAACTTTCTGTACCAGAAGTGTCAGAAACATCCATTGAGCAGTTTTGGAAAAAAAGATAAATAAAAGAGCGTTTACAAAAATTTAACGATTTTTCAATTTTTTTCAAAGTTTGAGGCCATTTTTCGACCAACTATATTATTTCAATGCTTTTCATTTTGGATTCACTATATAGACAACCGATGGGACTTTGAGTTAGAAAAGTTTAAGAAAAATCTGCGGCGTCGTTTTCGAGAAAAGGGCGTCTCAGAATGTTAAAAAATCGGAAAATACTAGATTTTTGGCATACAATAATTTATTTCCTTACCATCGATATCGTATTATTTAGATACCATATGATGGTCCATTAATAGGGCTATCCAACGACACTTTAGTTCTTTTGGTCCGCTATTACCTAAGGGAGAAATCAAGTTTTTCGCAAGTGCGACAATGTTTTTAACCTTTTTTTTCATTTTTTTTGAATACTTCCGGTATGGTTATTATTGTCGGTATAGTTTTAATAACCGGTTTGGGCACTAAAATAGCCACAGTGCTCTGTAATGATATATTACATTATCTGATCAGATAAAATGCCCCTGAGAAATCCTAGGTTCAAAAGTGCCAAAAATGCAAAAAATTTAAAATATCGAAAATTAAATTTCAATAACTACATACATATTATACATCGCTAGAATCGTAATTAGGTCAGCTATCTGAATATACAATCGTTTTTTGGAAATCTTTGAAAATAAAAAAATAGCAGAGCATTTTCCAAAATTTCACGATTTTTCGACTTTTTTCGATTTTCAGTCCGTTATTTCACCTATTCCAGATATTTCAAAGTCTTATTGGATGGCTTCATGCAAAATACCTCCGAAAGGACTCTCGATAGAAAAAATTACAAAAAAAGTTGCGGTTAAGTTTTCGAGATACAGGCGTCCAAAAACGCTCCAAATCAGAAAATACTTGATTTTCAGCGTGCCATATTTTGCTGCCTGCTCATCGTATCCGTACGAGTTGGGTATCATACGATAGCACAATCCTAGTGCAGTCCAATGGTACTCTAATTTCTGTAATCCATTGATATCGGGCGGAGAATTCGCGTTTTTCCCCAAAATATCCATTTTTTGCATTTTTTTCAAAATATTGCACATTATTTCGACCACTTCCGGTTTAAGGATTCTTGTCGAAATTGCTTTATACGTTGGTATTGGACTATAACTTCATGTTCTAGAAGTTTCAGAAACGTCAATTCTACCATAAAACGAAACCCGAGCTGACAAAATGGGAAGAAAATTCGAAAAAAATCGAAAAATAAAGGGCGATAACTCTGAATGAAACTTATATTACTGGAATCGGATGGACTTCAGGTATCCAAAAATGTAGGTCAAATTTGAAAATTTTGAAAAATGACAAAAATGGTCTCGTAAACAACATGTTTTCAATTTTCGAACGATAAAAGTCATAGACGAATGTTCGAAATTGAAAAATGTGAGATAGCCATTGTCTCAGAAAAGATTCAGGGATTTCAAAAATGTAATTTGTTTGAAAATGGATAACGAATTGACGAAACTATGGCCGATTTTCAATTTTTAGACAACGTGCAAAGTTCGGTCACTTCCGGTATGCGCAGAAATTTCAAAAATATTTTATCAAGTAGCCACCACATGGTTTCCCAATAGAAAATCTAATTCCAGATCGATATCTGTTTTCGATCATGGAGATCTAGGCCCCCGCGGTAAATAATAATAATAATAATAATAATAATAACTAGACCTGCAAGCAGCACTGAACCGGCTTTCAGGAATCATACAGGAAGTTTATTATACCATAGCCGATCCATTGAGCTACCAAAGTATACTTTAGTTGTTTTGCTTTAGTGACACCCTCTATCATATGTAAAAGTAATATTTGCTGGCGAAAAGACCGGTCAAAATTGTAAATTATGGCAAAATTACGTCACTTCCGGTACCGAAAGAAATTTTTATAGGTGAAAAATAAGTCGAAAATTCGCAACACACAAAATACAAACTTTGTTTTATACATATCGGGCAATAAATAATTAACCTATAACCCATAAACTGAAATTAAGAAGGTAAAAAACTTAAAAGTGACCCTGGGAAAATTGGTTATTATTCGACAAGGGAACATGCTAGAAGCCTTTTCTTGATATCAATATGATGGTATTGATTCAATCTTACTGCCCATTAGAGTCAGACGTTATAAAGTTAAACGAATAATGAATATAAATCACTTCAAAAAAATGTTTGTTTTGAAGGCTAAAAATACGTTTTTTGCAAAAATTACATTACTTCCGGTGATATTGAAAATGTTAACTTGGTTCATAGAAGTCATAAATGGCATAAGGCATCAAATGGTAAAAAAATTATAAAAATCGAATAATAATTGACACTTTTATAGACCAAAAACCTTGAAAAGTGACTTATAGAAGATCGCCTATTTCTCTGTAACCGTACAAGTTAGAAACCATTTTGTGGTATCTGTATGGTCGTATGGCTTCATTCTATTCGTTGATGGGAATAAAATATCATAATTTTAAAAATATTATAAGGCAGACTGATTTGAATAAAATATTAGTTTTTTAGGTTAAAAATACAGTTTTTGCCCAAATGACGTCATTTCCGGTCACAGTGAAAATGTAAAATTGGCTTGACCTAGTCCAAATTGGCATTAGACATCAAATGGAAAAAAAATATTGCAAATCGAATAATAATTCACTCTTGTATAGGCAAAATAACGTGAAAAGTGATGCATGCAAAATTGCATATTTCTCGACAACTACTCATATTACAAACTAATTTTCGCATACATTCTCTTCGTCTGGATTATTGCTACGAGTTTATGAAAATTACAAATAAATATTTAAAAATATGAAGACGCTGAATGAATTGTAAATAGCTGAATTTTACACTTTATTTTACATTTTATTCGAAATTGCCCGAAAATGAAATTGAAATTTAAAAATATGAGCTAAGGATTTTGTGCACCTTCGCAGGGTGCATCCTTTTAGTTATATCAGTTTTGAAAAAAAATAATATTTTCTTTCAAAAAGTGGTACCGAACTGTCAAAATTGTAGTTTTTGTTAATATTACGTCACTTCCGTTGCCGACAGAAAAATTTCACCGTAACATAAAAAATAACAATTGGGACCACGGAGCATATGAACTTTGTTTTATACAAATCGAACAATAAATAATTTTTCTGGGTTCGAAAAACTAAATTCGCCGATGGCGGCTAACGCAAATTACCCAGACAACTTTTTTTCTCATTTCTGCTCAAGTACGATGATATTTTAACCCAGTGTAAAATATCACCAAAAAATATTCATAAATAAAAAAGATTTTCGTAAAAAAAATAATTTTTTTCAAAATATCGGACATTTTTTCGACTACTTCCAGTTTTACGATCGTTGTTGTGATAGCTTTACGAAGTTCTTTGGATACTTAACTTTCTGTACCAGAAGTGTCAGAAACATCCATTGAGCAGTTTTGGAAAAAAAGATAAATAAAAGAGCGTTTACAAAAATTTAACGATTTTTCAATTTTTTTCAAAGTTTGATGCCATTTTTGGACCACCTATATTATTTCAATGCTTTTCATTTTGGATTCACTATATAGACAACCGATGGGACTTTGAGTTAGAAAAGTTTAAGAAAAATCTGCGGCGTCGTTTTCGAGAAAAGGGCGTCTCAGAATGTTAAAAAATCGGAAAATACTAGATTTTTGGCATACAATAATTTATTTCCTTACCATCGATATCGTATTATTTAGATACCATATGATGGTCCATTAATAGGGCTATCCAACGACACTTTAGTTCTTTTGGTCCGCTATTACCTAAGGGAGAAATCAAGTTTTTCGCAAGTGCGACAATGTTTTTAACCTTTTTTTTCATTTTTTGAATACTTCCGGTATGGTTATTATTGTCGGTATAGTTTTAATAACCGGTTTGGGCACTAAAATAGCCACAGTGCTCTGTAATGATATATTACATTATCTGATCAGATAAAATGCCCCTGAGAAATCCTAGGTTCAAAAGTGCCAAAAATGCAAAAAATTAAAATATCGAAAATTAAATTTCAATAACTACATACATATTATACATCGTTAGAATCGTAATTAGGTCAGCTATCTGAATATACAATCGTTTTTTGGAAATCTTTGAAAATAAAAAAATAGCAGAGCATTTTCCAAAATTTCACGATTTTTCGACTTTTTTCGATTTTCAGTCCGTTATTTCACCTATTCCAGATATTTCAAAGTCTTATTGGATGGCTTCATGCAAAATACCTCCGAAAGGACTCTCGATAGAAAAAATTACAAAAAAAGTTGCGGTTAAGTTTTCGAGATACAGGCGTCCAAAAACGCTCCAAATCAGAAAATACTTGATTTTCAGCGTGCCATATTTTGCTGCCTGCTCATCGTATCCGTACGAGTTGGGTATCATACGATAGCACAATCCTAGTGCAGTCCAATGGTACCCTAATTTCTTTAATCCATTGATATCGGGCGGAGAATTCGCGTTTTTCCCCAAAATATCCATTTTTTGCATTTTTTTCAAAATATTGCAGATTATTTCGACCACTTCCGGTTTAAGGATTCTTGTCGAAATTGCTTTATCAGTTGGTATTGGACTATAACTTCATGTTCTAGAAGTTTCAGAAACGTCAATTCTACCATAAAACGAAACCCGAGCTGACAAAATGGGAAGAAAATTCGAAAAAAATCGAAAAATAAAGGGCGATAACTCTGAATGAAACTTATATTACTGGAATCGGATGGACTTCAGGTATCCAAAAATGTAGGTCAAATTTGAAAATTTTGAAAAATGACAAAAATGGTCTCGTAAACAACATGTTTTCAATTTTCGAACGATAAAAGTCATAGACGAATGTTCGAAATTGAAAAATGTGAGATAGCCATTGTCTCAGAAAAGATTCAGGGATTCCAAAAATGTAATTTGTTTGAAAATGGATAACGAATTGACGAAACTATGGCCGATTTTCAATTTTTAGACAACGTGCAAAGTTCGGTCACTTCCGGTATGCGCAGAAATTTCAAAAATATTTTATCAAGTAGCCACCACATGGTTTCCCAATAGAAAATCTAATTTCAGATCGATATCTGTTTTCGATCATGGAGATCTAGGCCCCCGCGGTAAATAATAATAATAATAATAATAACTAGACCTGCAAGCAGCACTGAACCGGCTTTCAGGAATCATACAGGAAGTTTATTATACCATAGCCGATCCATTGAGCTACCAAACTATACTTTAATTGTTTTGCTTCAGTGACACCCTCTATCATATGTAAAAGTAATATTTGCTGGCGAAAAGACCGGTCAAAATTGTAAATTACGGCAAAATTACGTCAATTCCGCTGCCGAAAGAAATTTTTATAGGTGAAAAATAAGTCGAAAATTCGCAACATACAAAATAAAACTTTGTTTTATACATATCGGGCAATAAATAATTAACACATAACCCATCAACTGAAATTAAGAAGGTTAAAACTTATAAGTGACCCTGGGAAAATTGACGATTTTTCGACAAGGGAACATGCTAGAAGCCTTTTCTTGATATCAATATGATGGTATATATTCAATCTTACTGCCCATTAGAACCAAACGTTACAAAGTTAAACGAATAATAAATATAAATCCCTTCAAAAAAATGTTTGTTTTGAAGGCTACATTACTTCCGCTGATATTGAAAATGTTAATTTAGTTCATAGAATTCATAAATGGCATAAGGCATCAAATGGTAAAAAAATTATAAAAATCGAATAATAATTGACATTTTTATAGACCAAAAACCTTGAAAAGTGACTTATCGAAGATCGCCTATTTCTCTGTAACCGTACAAGTTAGAAACCATTTTGTGGTATCTGCAGGGTCGTATGGCTTCATTCTATTCGTTGATGGGAATTGAATATCGTAATTTTAAAAATATTATAAGGCAGACTCATTTAAATAGAATATTTCTTTTTTAGGTTAAAAGTGCAGTTTTTGCCTAAATGACGTCATTTCCGGTCACAGTGAAAATGTAAAATTGGCTTGACCTACTCTAAATTGGCATTAGGCATCAAATGGAAAAACAAATATTGCAAATCGAATAATAAATCACGTTTTTATAGGCAAAATAACGTGAAAAGTGATGCATGCAAAATTGCATATTTATCGGCAACTGCTCATATTACAAACTAATTTTAGCATACATTCTCTTCGTCTGGATTATTGAAAATTACAAATAAATATTTCAAAATATGAAGACGCCGAATGAATTGTAAACAACTGAATTTTACACTTTATTTTACATTTTATTCGAAATTGCCCGAAAATGAAATTGAAATTAAAAAATCTGAGCTAAGGATTTTGTGCACCTTTGCAGGGTCCATCCTTTTAGTTATATCAGTTTTGAAAAAAATTAATATTTGCTTTCAAAAAGTGGTACCGAACTGTCAAAATTGTAGTTTTTGTTAATATTACGTCACTTACGTTGCCGACAGAAAAATTTCACCGTAACAAAAAAAAATACAATTGGGACCACGGAGCATGTGAACTTTGTTTTATACCAATCGAACAATAAATAATTTTTCTGGGTACGAAAAACTAAAAACTAAAGCCGATGGCGGCTAACGCAAATTACCGAGACAATTTTTTTCTCATTTCTGCTCAAGTAGGATGATATTTTAACCCTGTGTAAAATATCATCAAAAAATATTCATAAATAAAAAAGCTTTCCGTAAAAAATATATTTTTTTTTCAAAATATCGGACTACTTCCGGTTTTACGATCGTTGTCGTGATAGCTTTACGAAGTTCTTTGGATACTTAACTTTCTATACCAGAAGTGTCAGAAACATCCATTGAGTAGTTTTGGAAAAAAAGATAAATTAAAGAGCGTTTACAAAAATTTAACGATTTTTCAACTTTTTTTTAAAGTTTGATGCCATTTTTGGACCACCTATATTATTTCAATGCTTTTCATTTTGGATTCACTATATAGACAACCGATAGGACTTTGAGTAAGAAAAGTTTCAGAAAAATCTGCGGCAGTGTTTTCGAGAAAAGGGCGTCTCAGAATGTTAAAAAATCGGAAAATACTTGATTTTTGGCATACAATAATTTATTTCCTTACCATCGAAATCGTATTATTTAGATACCATATGATGGTCAATTAATAGGACTATCCAACGACACTTTAGTTCTTTTGGTCCGCTATTACCTAAGAGAGCAATCAAGTTTTTCGTAAGTGAGACAATGTTTTTAACCTTTTTTTTTCATTTTTTGAATACTTCCGGTACGGTTATTATTGTCGGAATAGTTTTAATAGCCGGTTTGGGCACTAAAATAGCCACAGGGCTCTGTAAAGTTATATTACATTATCTGATCAGATAAAATGCCCCTGAGAAATCCTGTGTTCAAAAGTGCCAAAAATGAAAAAAAATTAAAATATCGAAAATTAAATTTCAATAATTACATACATATTATACATCGTTAGAATCGTAATTAGGTCAGCTATCTGAATATACAACCTTTTTTAAAAAATCTCTTCAAATAAAAAAATAGTAGAGCATTTTCCAAAATTTCACGATTTTTCGACTTTTTTCGATTTTCAGTCCGTTATTTCACCTATTCCAGATATTTCAAAGGCTTATTGGATGATTTCATGCAAATTAACTCCGAAATGACTCTCGATAGAAAAAATTTAAAAAAAAGTTGCGGTTAAGTTTTCGAGATATAGGCGTCCAAAAACGCTCCAAATCAGAAAATACTTGATTTTCAGCGTGCCATATTTTGCTGCCTGATCATAATATCCGTATGAATTGGGTATCATAGGATAGTACAATCCTAGTGCAGTCCAATGGTACCATAATTTCTTTAATCCATTGATATCGGGCGGAGGAATCGCGTTTTTCCCCAAAATATCCATTTTTTGCATTTTTTTCAAAATATTGCACATTATTTCAACCACTTCCGGTTAAAGGATTCTTGTCGAAATTGCTTTATCAGTTGGTATTGGACTATAACTTCATGTTCCGTAAGTTTCAGAAACATCATTTTGGCTGTAAAACGACACCACAGCTCACAAAATGGGAAGAAAATTAGAAAAAAATCGAAAAATAAAGGGCGATAACTCTGAATGAAACTTATATTACTGGAATCGGATTGACGTCAGGTATCCAAAAATGTAGGTCAAATTTGCAAATTTTGAAAAATAACAAAAATTGTCTCGTAGGCGACGTGTTTTGAATTTTCGAACGATAGAAGTCAGCGACGAAGTTTCGAAATTGCGAAATGTGAGATTGCTATTGTATTGGAAAAGTCTCAGGCTTTCCAAAAATGTGATTTGTTTGAATATAGGTAGAGAATTGACGAAACCACGGCCGATTTTTTATTTTTTACCAACGTTCAAAATTCGACCACTTCCGATCTGCGCAGAAGTTCAAAAATTGCTTTATTGAGTAGCCACCACATGGTTTCCCGATAGAAAGATGAACCGCAGATCGGTATCTCTTTTCGATCATAGAGAAATAGGCTCCGGCGGTAAATAATAATAATAAAAAAAATAATAATAATTTTAGTAATCTCAATAGGCTTTCAGACGAAAGTCTGAAAGCCTAATAATAATTTTAGTAATCTCAATAGGCTTTCAGACGAAAGTCTGAAAGCCTAATAATAATAATAACTAGACCTGCAAGCAGCACTGAACCGGCTTTCAGGAATCATACAGGAAGTTTATTATACCATAGCCGATCCATTGAGCTACCAAACTATACTTTAGTTGTTTTGCTTCAGTGACACCCTCTATCATATCTAAAAGTAATATTTGCTGGCTAAAAGACCGGTCAAAATTGTAAATTATGGCAAAAGTATGTCACTTCCGGTGCCGAAAGAAATTTTTATAGATGAAAAATAAGTCGAAAATTCGCAACATACAAAATACAAACTTTTTTTTATAAATATCGGACAATAAATAATTAACCTATAACCCATAAACTGAAATTAAGAAGGTAAAAAACTGAAAAGTGACCCTCGGAAAATTGGTTATTATTCGACAAGGGAACATGCTAGAAGATTTTTCTTGATATCAATATGATGGTATTGATTCAGTCTTACTGCCCATTAGAGTCAGACGTTATAAAGTTAAACGAATAATAAATATAAATCCCTTCAAAAAAATGTTTGTTTTAAAGGCTAAAAATACGTTTTTTGCAAAAATTACATTACTTCCGGTGATATTGAAAATTTTAACTTGGTTCATAGAAGTCATAAATAGCATAAGGCATGAAATGGTAAATAAATTGTAAAAATCGAATAATAATTGACAGTTTTACAGACCAAAAACCTTGAAAAGTGACTTATAGAAGATCGCCTATTTCTCTGTAACCGTACAAGTTAGAAACCATTTTGTGGTAACTGTATGGTCGTATGGCTTCATTTTATTCGTTGATGGGAATCAAATATCATAATTTTAAAAATATTATAAGGCAGACTCATTTGAATAAAATATTTATTTTTTAGGTTAAAAATACAGTTTTTGCCCAAATGACGTCATTTCCGGTCACAGTGAAAATGTAAAATTGGCTTGACCTAGTCCAAATTGGCATTAGGCATCAAATGGAAAAAAAATATTGCAAATCGAATAATAATTAACTCTTTTATAGGCAAAATAACGTGAAAAGTGATGCATGCAAAATTGCATATTTCTCGACAACTGCTCATATTACAAACTAATTTTCGCATACATTCTCTTCGTCTGGATTATTGCTACGAGTTTATGAAAATTACAAATAAATATTTCAAAATATGAAGACGCTGAATGAATTGTAAATAACTGAATTTTACACTTTATTTTACATTTTATTCGAAATTGCCCGAAAATGAAGTTGAAATTAAAAAATATGAGCTAAGGTTTTTGTGCACCTTTGCAGGGTGCATCCTTTTAGTCATATCAGTTTTGAAAAAAAATAATATTTGCTTTCAAAAAGTGCTACCGAACTGTCAAAATTGTAGTTTTTGTTAATATTACGTCACTTCCGTTGCCGACAGAAAAATTTCACCGTAACAAAAAAAATTACAATTGGGACCATGGTGCATATGAACTTTGTTTTATACAAATCGAACAATAAATAATTTTTCTGGGTACGAAAAACTAAATTAGCCGATGGTGGCTAACGCAAATTACCGAGACAATTTTTTTTCTCATTTCTGCTCAAGTACGATGATATTTTAACCCTGTGTAAAATATCATCAAAAAATATTCATAAATAAAAAAGGTTTTCGTAAAAAAATTAATTTTTTTCGAAATATCGGACATTTTTTCGACTACTTCCGGTTTTACGATCGTTGTTGTGATAGCTTTACGAAGTCCTTTGGATACTTAACTGTACGTACCAGAAGTGTCAGAAACATCCATTGAGTAGTTTTGGAAAAAAAGATAAATTAAAGAGCGTTTCAAAAAATTTAACGATTTTTCAATTTTTTTCAAAGTTTGAGGCCATTTTTCGACCACTTATATTATTTCAATGCTTTTCATTTTGGATTCCCTATATAGACAACTGACAGGACTTTGAGTAAGAAACGTTTAAGAAAAATCGTAGGCGTCGTTTTCGAGAAAAGGGCGTCTCAGAATGTTAAAAAATTGGAAAATACTAGATTTTTGGCATACAATAATTTATTTCCTTACCATCGAAATCGTATTATTTAGATACCATATGATGGTCCATTAATAGGGCTATCCAGCGACACTTTAGTTCTTTTGGTCCGCTATTACCTAAGGGAGAAATCAAGTTTTTCGCAAGTGCGACAATGTTTTTACTCTTTTTTTTCATTTTTTGAATACTTCCGGTATGGTTATTATTGTCGGAATAGTTCTAATAGCCGGTTTGGGCACTAAAATAGCCACAGGGCTCTGTAATGATATATTACATTATCTGATCAGATAAAATGCCCCTGAGAAATCCTATGTTCAAAAGTGCCAAAAATGCAAAAAAATTAAAATATAGAAAATTAAATTTTAATAATTACATACATATTATACATCGTTAGAATCGTAATTAGGTCAGCTATCTGAATATACAACCTTTTTTTAAAAATCTCTTAAAATAAAAAAATAGTAGAGCATTTTCCAAAATTTCACGATTTTTCGACTTTTTTCGATTTTCAGTCCCTTTTTTATCCTATTCCAGACATTTCAAAGTCCTATTGGATGGCTTCATGTCAAATACCTCCCAAAGGACTCTCGATAGAAAAAATTTAAAAAATATTGCAGGTTAAGTTTTCGACATACAGGCGTCCAAAAACGCTCCAAATCAGAAAATACTTGATTTTCAGCGTGCCATATTTTGCTGTCTGTTCATAGTATCCGTATGAATGGGGTATCATATGATAGTCCAACAATCGTGCCATCAAACGGTACCTTCATTCGTTTAATCCATTGATATCGGACAGAGAAATAGCGTTTTCCCCTAAAATATCCATTTTTTGCATTTTTTTCAAAATATTGAACATTATTTCGACCACTTCCGGTTTGAAGATCCGTGTCGAAATTGCTTTATCAGTTGGTATTGGACTATAACTTCATGTTCCAGAAGTTTCATAAACGTCAATTCTACCATAAAACGAAACCCGAGCTCGCAAAATGGGAAGAAAATTCGAAAAAAATCGGAAAATAAAGGGCGATAACTCTGAATGAAACTTATATTACTGGAATCGGATGGACTTCAGGTATCCAAAAATGTAGGTCAAATTTGAAAATTTTGAAAAATAACAAAAATTGTCTCGTAAACAACATGTTTTCAATTTTCGAACGATAAAAGTCATAGACGAATGTTCGAAATTGAAAAATGTGAGATAGCCATTGTCTCAGAAAAGATTCAGGGATTCCAAAAATGTAATTTGTTTGAAAATGGATAAAGAATTGACGAAACTATGGCCGATTTTCAATTTTTAGAGAAAGTACAAAGTTCGGTCACTTCCGGTATGCGCAGAAATTTCAAAAATATTTTATCAAGTAGCCACCACATGGTTTCCCGATAGAAAAGCTAATTCCAGATCGATATCTGTTTTCGATCATGGAGATCTAGGCCCTCGCGGTAAATAATAATAATAATAATAATAATAATAATTTTAGTAATCTCAATAGGCTTTCAGACGAAAGTCTGAAAGCCTAATAATTTTAGTAATCTCAATAGGCTTTCAGACGAAAGTCTGAAAGCCTAATAAGAATAATAATTTTAACAAAAACAATAGTGTTTCACACAAGCTTCGCAGTGTGAAACCCTAATAATAATTTTAACAAAAACAATAGTGTTTCACACAAGCTTCGCAGTGTGAAACCCTAATAAATTTTCCAATAGAATATAATATATATTATAGAGTGTTGAATATACGTTCGCATCCTATTCATGATCTGGGAATTCGGTACAATGCGATCAATATGAAAAGATTATAGATGGGTTTCAAGAAGATAAGTATAATTGAACTTACATGATCGTCTTTAAACCGTACTGGACATCTATATAAACCTCTTATATGTTTACCTACATATCCATACCTATATGCCGCCTGACATTTAATTCTAATACGAGGGGGGACAATGGAACAGCCGCTACTCTGTTAACCATTGTGATAGCTGCGTTGATCTGCACACGCTTCAGATGTATAATCTTTATGGGGAAAATCAACAAATAATTATTTTGAATAATAATAAGTATGTGGTCGTTGGAACTGAGCACAAAAACCATTTAATTACTTCTCCCAAAATATTCCTCGATCTATGTGCGATACCTTGCACGTAGCGAGGACATTATCGAAATTGACCTATTCAATAAATAAATGTATGATTCACCCGATAAAATATTATGCTATTGTTTTACTATCTTCAGTATATAGACACAACGAGTCTAATTAGGGTTTCACACTGCGAAGCTTGTGTGAAACACTATTGTTTTTGTTAAAATTATTATTCTTATTAGGGTTTCACACTGCGAAGCTTGTGTGAAACACTATTGTTTTTGTTAAAATTATTATTCTTATTATTATTATTCTTCTTTTGTTTTGAGTAGATCTCAGCAACTGCTTGTCGCATCGTTACGATTTCTTCGGTTTTACTGGGAAAGTGGGTGTGACTTAGAGGATAAAGCTATTTTGAACGTTCTGCGACAATGCGAAATGTCCGAAATCACCAAATTATCGTTTTTTAAAATATTGCAGAAATTTTAACAATAATCATTGAATTTTAACTTTCGATACATTTTGGCATAGCCGGAGACAGGGCACATAGCTACACTATTTTCGATTTTTGATTTTCGGTAAATCTTCAAAGATATTAGGCGCCAAATTTTGAAAATTTAAAATTTTACAAAAAAATTTTTTATTTATTAATATTTTTTAGTCGTATTATGTACAGAATTAAAGGGTCATCTGACTAGTGCAAAAATGTTAAAGAATTTTGTCTCAGTAATTTACCTTGGCCGCCATTGGCTAATTCAGTTTTTAAGTCCTAGATTAATTTTTTATTGTTCGATTTGTATAAAACAAAGTTCATATGCTTCGTTGTATCAATTGTCATTTTTTTTATTACCAAAAGTTTTATCTGTCGGCACCGGAAGTGGCATGATTTTACCAAAAACTACAATTTTGACAGTTAGGTACCATTTTTCGAAAACAAATATTATTTTTTTGAAAAATTATTTGACTCAAAGAGTGTGCCCTTTCAAGGCGCAAAAAATGGCGGAAGCAGTTTTTTTAATTTCGATTTCATTTTCGAGCAAATTCGATTAAATGGCTAAAAATGGTGTAAAATTGACCCATTTACAACCTATTCAGGCTTTTCAGATTTTAAAATATTTCTTCGTAACTTTTATAAACTTGTAGCTATAATCCATACGAAGAAAATGTATGTTAAAATTAGTTTGTAATATAAGCAGTTACCAAGAAATGGACAGTTCTGTACAAGTCACTGTTTTCGTTATTTTGCCTGTAAAATAGTCAATTATGATTGGATTTTTATAAAAGTGACATCATTTTATTCAAAAAGCATGTAGCGTCATATCAAGTTGATTACAATTTAAAATTGACACCGGAAGTGACGTCATTTTGTCAAAAACTGCATTTTAAACTTTTTAAATCAATGTTTTATTCAACCAAGAATTACTTAATATGTATTAATAATTTTAACTTTTGGTTTAAATTCACATATAAACACAACTCATATGGTCATATACATATCATAAAATTGTTTCTAACTTGTTCGGTTGCCGAGAAATAGACGGTTTTCTACCGGCCACTTTTGAAGGTTTTTGGGCCATAAAAGTGTCAATTATTATTCGATTTTCATAAACGTTACACCATGTTATACCTAATGCCATTTAGGATTTCATACAAGTAATTTAAGATTTTCATTATCACCGGAAGTAACATCATTTTGGCAAAAACTGTATTTTTAGCCTTCAAAACAGATATTTTATTCAAATGGGTCTGTTTTGAAATGTTTTTCAAATTATGGTATTTGATGCCAATCAACAAATAAAATGAACCCATACGATCATACAGATACCACAAAATGGTTTCTAACTTGTACGGTTGCAGAGAAATAGTCGATTTTCTACAAGTCACTTTTCAAGTTTTTTGGTCTTTAAAAGTGGCAATTATTATTCGATTTACATAAAATTGTCACTATATGATATCGTATGCCATTTCTGATTTCATAAAACTAATTGAACATTTTCATTAACACCGGAAGAAATGTAATTTTGTCAAGATCATTTACAAGTAACAAATGTATAAAATGAATTGATATTGCTGGATTTGGTTGATTCTGCATCCATTTTATTTGTGTGCAATGTTAATTTGGAAACCTGTTTAATGGTTTCGTTGGTACTGGAAGTGACATATGTTCAAGGGTAACTTGGCACCGGAAGTGACATGTTTAAGGGTAACGTGGCACCAGTGAAACCCGTCATTCCTGCATGCAGGTCTAGTTATTATTATTATTCTTCTTTTGTTTTGAGTAGATCTCAGCAACTGCTTGTCGCATCGTTACGATTTCTTCGGTTTTACTGGGAAAGTGGGTGTGACTTAGAGGATAAAGCTATTTTGAACGTTCTGCGACAATGCGAAATGTCCGAAATCACCGAAGTTATCGTTTTTGAAAATATTGCAGTAATTTTAACAATAATCATTGGATTTTAACTTTCGATAAATTTTGGCATAGCCTGAGACAGGGCACATAGCTACGCTACTTTCGATTTTTGATTTTCGGCAAATCTTCGAAGATATTAGGCGCCAAATTTCGAAAATTTAAAATTTTACAAAAAACTTTTTTATTTATGAATATTTTTTAGTCGTATTGTGCACAGAATTAAAGAGTCATCTGCCTAGTGCAAAAATGTTAAAAAATTTTGTCTCAGTAATTTTCCTTGGCCGCTATTGGCTAATTCAGTTTTTCAGTCCTATATTAATTTTTTATTGTTCGATTTGTATAAAACAAAGTTCATATGCTTCGTTGTCTCAATTGTCATTTTTTTTATTACCGGAAGTGTTATCTGTCGGCACCGAAAGTGGCATAATTTTACCAAAAACTACAATTTTCACAGTTAGGTACCATTTTTCAAAAACAAATATTATTTTTTGGAAAAATTATTTGACTCAAAGAGTGTGCCCTTTCAAGGCGCAAAAAATGGCGGAAGCAGTTTTTTTAATTTCGATTTCATTTTCGAGCAAATTCGATTAAATGGCTAAAAATGGTGTAAAATTGACCCATTTACAACCTATTCAGGCTTTTCAGATTTTAAAATATTTCTTCGTAACTTTTATAAACTTGTAGCTATAATCCATACGAAGAAAATGTATGTTAAAATTAGTTTGTAATATAAGCAGTTACCAAGAAATGGACAGTTCTGTACAAGTCACTATTTTCGTTATTTTGCCTGTAAAATAGTCAATTATGATTGGATTTTTATAAAAGTGACATCATTTGATTCAAAAAGCATGTAGCGTCATATCAAGTTGATTACAATTTAAAATTGACACCGGAAGTGATGTCATTTTGTCAAAAACTGCATTTTAAACTTTTTAAATCAATGTTTTATTCAACCAAGAATTACTTAATATGTATTAATAATTTTAACTTTTGGTTTAAATTCACATATAAACACAACTCATATGGTCATATACATATCATAAAATTGTTTCTAACTTGTTCGGTTGCCGAGAAATAAACGGTTTTCTACAGGCCACTTTTGAAGGTTTTTGGGCCATAAAAGTGTCAATTGTTATTCGATTTTCATAAACGTTACACCATGTTATACCTAACGCCATTTAGGATTTCATACAAGTAATTTAAGATTTACATTATCACCGGAAGTAACATCATTTTGGCAAAAACTGTATTTTTAGCCTTCAAAACAGATATTTTATTCAAATGAGTCTGTTTTGAAATGTTTTTCAAATTATGGTATTTGATGCCAATCAACAAATAAAATGAACCCATACGATCATACAGATACCACAAAATGGTTTCTAACTTGTACGGTTGCAGAGAAATAGTCGATTTTCTACAAGTCACTTTTCAAGTTTTTTGGTCTTTAAAAGTGGCAATTATTATTCGATTTACATAAAATTTTCACTATATGATATCGTATGCCATTTCTGATTTCATAAAACTAATTGAACATTTTCATTAACACCGGTAGAAATGTAATTTTGTCAAGATCATTTACAAGTAACAAATGTATAAAATGAATTGATATTGCTGGATTTGGTTGATTCTGCATCCATTTTTTTTTGTGTGCAATGTTAATTTGGAAACCTGTTTAATGGTTTCGTTGGTACCGGAAGTGACATATGTTCAAGGGTAACTTGGCACCGGAAGTGACATGTTTAAGGGTAACGTCGGCAAATCTTCGAAGATATTAGGCGCCGAATTTCGAAAATTTAAAATTTTACAAAAAACTTTTTTATTTATGAATATTTTTTAGTCGTATTGTACACAGAATTAAAGAGTCATCTGACTAGTGCAAAAATGTTAAAAATTTTTGTCTCAGTAATTTTCCTTGGCCGCCATTGGCTAATTCAGTTTTTCAGTCCTAGATTAATTTTTTATTGTTCGATTTGTATAAAACAAAGTTCATATGCTTCGTTGTATCAATTGTCATTTTTTTTATTACCGATAATGTTATCTGTCGGCACCGGAAGTGGCATAATTTTACCAAAAACTACAATTTTGACAGTTTTTCTTATTTCGAAAACAAATATTATTTTTTTGAAAAATTATATGACTCAAAGAGTGTGCCTTTTCAAGGCGCAAAAAATGTAGGAAGCAGTTTTTTTAATTTCGATTTCATTTTCGAGCAAATTCGATTAAGAGGCTAAAAATGGTGTAAAATTGACCTATTTACAATCTATTCAGGCTTTTCAGATTTTAAAATATTTCTTCGTAACTTTTATAAACTTGTAGCTATAATCCATACGAAGAAAATGTATGTTAAAATTCGTTTGTAATATAAGCAGCTACCAAGAAATGGGCAGTTCTGTACAAGACACTGTTTTCGTTATTTTGCCTGTAAAATAGTCAATTATTATTGGATTTTTATAAAAGTGACATCATTTGATTCAAAAAGCATGTAGCGTCATATCAATTTGATTACAATTTAAAATTGACACCGGAAGTGACATAATTTAGTCAAAAACTGCATTTTAAACTTTTTAAATCAATGTTTTATTCAACCAAGAATAACTTAATATGTATTAATAATTTTAACTTTTGGTTTAAATTCACATATAAACAAAACTCATATGGTCATATAGATATCATAAAATTGTTTCTAACTTGTTCGGTTGCCGAGAAATAGACGGTTTTCTACAGGTCACTTTTGAAGGTTTCGGGGCCATAAAAGTGTCAATTATTATTCGATTTTTATAAACGTTACACCGTGTTATACCTAATGCCATTTGGGATTTCATACAAGTAATTTAAGATTTTCATTATCACCGGAAGTAACGTCATTTTGGCAAAAACTGTATTTTTAGCCTTCAAAACAGATATTTTATTCAAATGAGTCTATTTTGAAATCTTTTTCAAATTATGGTATTTGATGCTAATCAACAAATAGAATGAACCCATACGATCATACAGATACCACAAAATGGTTTCTAACTTGTACGGTTGCAGAGAAATAGTCGATTTTCTACAAGTCACTTTTCAAGTTTTTTGGTCTTTAAAAGTGGCAATTATTATTCGATTTACATAAAATTTTCACTATATGATATCGTATGCCATTTCTGATTTCATAAGACTAATTGAACATTTTCATTAACACAGGAAGTAATTTAATTTTGTCAAGATCATTAACAAGTAACAAATGTATAATTTTGCTGGATTGATTGGTTGATTCTGTGTCCATTTTATTTATGTGCAATGTTAATTTGGAAACCTGTTTAGTGGTTACGCTGGTACCGGAAGTGACATATGTTCAAGGGTAACTTGGCACCGGAAGTGACATGTTTAAGAGTAACTTGGCACCAGTGAAACCCGTCATTCCTGCATGCAGGTCTAGTTAAAATTATACGTTTTCAACCCGTTAATTATTTTCTTTCATTTTTCTTTAGTATTTACGTTGGCACGGTTTTATCATTTGTTGCGCACTGTAATAACCCAAGGAAACACTGTTTCGAAATTAGCTACAGACGTCTGAAGTTTGTGACCTCTCTCAAGCAGTGGTCCATTTGAAGTAGGGTTTAAGGTTCTACTGTTCTGCTCCTAAACTGGGCTAATGAAGACGGACATACGTCATACAGTCTGCTATGAGGGAAATGGAAATTTGCCTGGCCTACTCTTATATCGAATTCCAAAAGCCAAGGGATCCTTTACGTGCACGCCTATGTGTACACGGAACCTCGTTTTTCGTCCCATTCGAACGACTAGACACCTGTCCTTGTCAACCCGTCCATCCTGCATCACTGACAAGGAAGAACCACGAATGAAAATCTGGATGGACTTTCTCGGCCAACACAGGGATTGAACACCCGACCTTCAGGCTAGTGAGCAAGCGTCTAACCCACTTAGCCACATGATCCACCAAGCAGTGGTCTATCGTCATTAGCACGGTTGGTGCAGAAAAGTAGGACGTTAAAACCATACAATTCACACTGTGGCAGCGTATCATGTCGTTTAATTTCTTACACGGTCTATGCATTAGGGTTTATAGTAATATATACATTATATTCTAAAGTCCCAAACAGCTACATCTATTTCCAGAAAAGCATACGAAAAAAACCCTTTACAGAACATTATGCAAAACGATTGATGAAATGCCAATTTCGTGCAATTCCGTCTTACATGATGATAAAAATGGAATAATAGTTTTCCAGTTCTTCACACATAACGCACGTCTACTGTGTCAAGATCGATTAATTGGAATAAGTCGACAGTTAGTCGCTTTTTTAGTTATGATGATGATTCATTAATCTAATTACAATGTATTTGTTATTGAAATAATAATCATTAACATTAATTCCATATTTTTATTGATTGAATGTGGGTGACCCGGGAAATGAATCGACGTTTAACGTCCTTTTTTTCTGCAACCACTTGGTTAATAAAGACGCCATGTAATGTACTTAATAGGAAACTATGTCCGCATAGCGGCTTTTCCACTCAGGGGCAGATCTAGGAATTCTGAAAAGGGGGGGGGGGCAAAATGAGGGCTCTTACCGTGGAGAGGGGACAAGCCGCTGCGAGGGGGGGGGGGAGTCCCCAAAACAATTTTCCGTCATTTCCTTGCATCTGTAGCCATTCTAAGAGCTATTTGACTGATATTTTCGTCTGATGAAAGGTACTTTCAGCAGTGAAGAAGGGCACTGTCGAAAATGTATCCGCCTCCACCACCGACCGAATTTTTGTTCGCGCGAAAAACTGCTGAGAGTGCCTTGAGAGCCAGCTCTTGGGAACAGTTCGCGCGAACAATCTGTAGCCTATCAGACTGAAAGGTCTAAGGTCATGTATTGTCAAATAGTCAATGCACCATTACCATATCATATTCCTGAAGCAATGGTCCGAGAAACCCCCTAGCTCTAATTAAACGAAACACTGTGAGGAGTATGCAGTACCGCATGCGCGAATTGGTGATTAGTTTCGATCATTTTCGGCATTTTTTCATGATACAGGAATGGACCATGGAATAGTTATAGCTCTGCAATGGATATGACCTCGTTTAACTTAAGGCCAGAAATATATCGAAAACGCCCCAATTGTGGACAGATTACTACCAGGCATCACTTTCTACGCAAACAATTGCGATTGAAAAACAAACAGGATCTGGTTTTGTGCCCATTTGCTGGACACGTCCACAGTCTCGAGTCTATTAACAGTGTCAGTAATAAAGTTGAATAAACTGTAGCCCAAAGTTGCTTTTTTTAAAAGATAGGCTCCCGGAAAAGTATTTATCGGGTGGTTATTGCCAATAAAAGAATGGCAATTTTGATAAGCTTATATATGGAAGGTAGAGTTATCCAATCTTACTAAAAATGTACTGGATTTCCTGAAAACACTCATGAAGCGCATACAGGATAAAAATGTAAGGGTTCCACTAATCAATAGACCGACCCATGTGTAATGTCGAAGGGTGCACGCAAACATCGGGGGCTTTGTGTACATGTTGATAAATTGTATGAAGAGTTAGATGTACTTCAATTACTGAGATAAAAAAAACACGGGAAAAGACGCAGGAAGTGGAGAATCCGATTACTTAATTAGGATTCAATATCTGTAATAAATAGTCAACAATAACAATCAACATCGTATTGTGTATGCAATGAATTCTCCTTCGTCTTCGCCCCCCCCCCCCGTTGCTATAGGTTATCGGTACGGAGAAAGGTAAGTCACGTGACAAAACATGACATCTTTTGACTGATTAGTTTGAATATGTTTTTAGTCCAGATAGGCTACGTCATCGAATCAACCAGTTTCTACCCAGGAATGTATCTGTAAACATTGGAGTTGGCTGAACAAAGGACGATGGTCACTATAAAAACTAGCTTATTTTCAATATATCTGCTCTGTGATACATAATAATGATGTTTGCTAGCATTCCATTTTCCCGGTACAAATACAGACGTTAAATTATTTAGAAATTACGTGAATAGAAGTAATTTGCACTATATTAACAAATTTGAAATTCTGAGTCTAATATGCCGCCATACTTTCTAGCTGAACGATCGTTTGGTATGTCGTCAAATCACACTGTGCTTATTATTGTAAGTTTTAGCTATAGATTTCTATTTTTTTTTTAAAAGGGGGGGGGGGAGCTTTTGAATAATGGATAAAGGGAGACTACTTCCTTGATATCGGCATCTGTGTGGATCCAGACCACAGTTATATTTTACGTAAATATTTATTATTCTATAGATATAGCACAAGTAACTGTCTCGCCGGATATTATACCCGTTGTTTTGAGTTTGTTTATTTTCAGAATGACTGAACTAGATAGAACACCTTTGGCGCCTTACTCCGTCTAATATTGTACTGTTGTCGTTATCTGAAAATTAAAATTATGTATCATTTAAATGCAAAGGCTGTTTTTATACAGCACGACCCGGTATAGAATAACTTTTAATTCTGATTTATTTAGTTAAAATAAGCGGTCTTCGATGGACTGCCGCTTAAACTTGCTGGTCTTAAAACCAGTTATCTGAACACAAAATCTTATACCAGATACACAGTTTGTAGTGGAGGGTCGTTTCATTTGTGGTACTGGTGTTCTTTTTTGATTAACTGCTATTTCCAGTTAAAAATATGTTTCATCGAGCATACAATTAGGTCATCTGTACCACATAAATGACGGGGAAAAACAAGTGACCTCATATTAAATCAAAGAGTTTTAATAATTGCAGAGTGTTAACCCTTATTATCTTAGCACTTGCATTACTCGCAAATTGTCGGGAAAATTCAGCATCCATCACTTTGCGACTGACGAAAATAATAACGGCTATGTTAAAATTTGTAGAATGTCAAAAAATGTTTCTTTGAAATATCTTGAAAGATTTGAAATATCTTGAAAGATACGATTTTCTTCGCAACAAAGAGATTCCTCTCGATTGTTCGTATAATATAGGGTTTCCAATTAATGGTTATATATTTACGATTTCGAATTCCGAAGAAATATATACTTAAGGCAAAATAAAGACAAATGTTTTATTTCTGAAGAAAGAAAAGACTGAGTTAGACATATTGTTCAGTTTTACGAAACTTAAGTTTGGTTAAATTCAGATGTCTTTTGCTACGCTTTTTAAAAAAAAAAGTTGCGTCATTTGCAGTGATATAAAGTTTTTAATTTAAAATGTGCAGTACGGTATGGTTTTGTGTGGCCAATGACCCAAATTTGTGAAAGATTTTGTTACCCGGCGTATTAACAATGTATATTTATTTTAGAAAGACATCTTGACTTTGTACCTGTATAGTAGATAAGACTGACTTGTAATAGATCCAGATCTTATAGCAACACTGTAAGTAGATTTATAGCAGGGATATGATATATAATCCATTATGTACTCTCTCAGATTCAGATTTTCTAAACAACATGAGCATGCTGGTGGTAAGTTGTTGCATATTTTTTCTCACTTGGTCGAATGGATGTCAACATATTTCATAGGCAAATATAATGTGCAGAGCCACACTGATCCGCAGTGAATATTCACTAGGCCGCTAAAGTCACTGATAAGGATGACATCAACACGACTTAATGAGCTAAAAATATTGACTATTTTACTCCGACAAAATAAATTCTAAAACATTTCTTTTTGTGTATTAGAAAAATAAATAAATGTATTTGAAATATTATTTGTAGTTTAAAAATATTTCTTATTAGTGTAAATGGGAACTAAAATGAGATAAAGCACCATTCTGCCCGAAAAGTTACGTCTTATTTAAACAAAGCACGTGCCATTGAGCCAATGATTGACGCCGCGTGGTGTGATTGCACGTGTTGAAGTGAGTCATCTTTGACAGAGATGTTAGAAGACTTCCGTAATTCTTTGTGAAACAGATTGTTGTAGAGCTTTCTCTTTACTAACATCCTGCACACCGAGAATTATTTATTTTGACAATGGATCTCTGCCCTGAGTGGCCCCCATATTTAAAAAATTGTATTTTATTTTGTAATGCGGTTCTAATCAGTTATATATCTTTCATACACACCAATACTAAATACACATTTTCAATTGTATCAAATGGAAGCAGAATAAATACATCCGAAGTAGAATTGGCGTTTTCGACTAAAATTGACCATTTAGCTTTTAAAGGAGCTAAATCGCTAACATTTGGGACCTAGAAATGGACAGAAATGGATAGCAACGCATATAATAATGTAATATGAATGTATATAAACTGATTTACATTCAATGGTTTCCGTTTTTACTCTAATTTCAAATCAGTTATGTTCCGCGAAATATGCCAGCAGTCTCAATCGAATGCAAACTTCTAGCGTCTGGTTATTACACACGCCGTTTGATTTGGTGCATTTGTCTAGCCTCGTTCCCCAAGAATCTTGATAGAACCGGGGCTGAAATGAATTATGGTACGCGATTCTTGCACCAATGGTAAAATGTTTATTTTGTCTTAGATATTGGATATCAGAAGCCCATCTTTTCCCGGTAAGATCAGAGCATCAATATTGATTTAAATTGACAAATAATTCGTGTTTTCAAAGTTGAAGATTTCGGATGATACTGAGTTAGAAGACAAAGACAATGGATGCTACTTTAAAGGGGTTTTCCTCGGTAATACATCATTTCAATTTATGCATAGTAATGGATTATTTATGAATTACTGAAATAAATAAGATTTTAACATCATTCACTGTTTACTAATGAACGCTATTTTATCCAACTGAAACAAGCATACGCTATTATCTGACTGACATGGGAATAACAATGGCAGGTAATGAAAGCTGAAATTGGGATTTGATAAATGTTGATGTCACGTGACAAGTAAAAATGAATTAATTATAAATATCATGTGATGTCTCGTGACTAAATTGTAACATATGACAGTTTTTAAGTAATAGATGGCCTGCTTAAACCTTAATTCACAGCAATGTACATCATTTAAAGGGAAACAATTTGTTTATATTTATTGATTTCTGAAGACATGAATAGGTCACCTCATGCATTCAAGATTACAGAAGTGCGAGGCTGTTTACCCCCACCCCACCTTTTTTCTATTCTACATTTTCGGATGAATGACTTGATAGCAAGCAACCCAAATCAACCAAGATTTCCTTACTTATGTTTTCCTTTCGGTTTGTTTCTTCTTTCATAAAAAACAGATGTATTTGACAGTCATTATAGACACAAACAATTATGTTTTTGTATTATTGCCTTAAAGGAGCTAAATCGCTAACATTTAGGACATAGAAATTGACACAAGTGGGTCGCAACGCATTAAATACTGTAATATGAATGTAACTTAACCGATTTACATTCAATGGTTTGCGTTTTTACTCTAATTTCAAATCAGTAATGTTCAGCGAAATAAGCCAGCAGTGTCAATCGAGTGGCTATTTCGAGTGTCTGGTTATTCCAGTCTACATATGCCGTTTGATTTTGGTTAAATGTTTCTAGCCTCGTTCCACGAATCTCTTGCTAGAACTGGTGCTGAAACGCATTGTGGTTGAAGATTTTGGATGATATTGAGTTAGAAACTTAGCTCCTTTAAAGTTAGATACAGTTTTCTAATAATCAACCGTCTTCTTACTTTAAATATATGACTCTATAAAAGACACCGAAAGTGTCAAAATACTTTCATTTAAATAAAATGTATGTCTTTTTAATGTGTCATACTTATGACTTGTTTTCATGTATACCCTTTATTTTGGAAAGATTCGGTCAACTCTGGTCAGGATAAAATAGTATGTGGATCTTTGTCTTGGTCTTGTAATGTTTCGATATCGAGGTATGCAATGTGTTATATTTACTATGTATCTTTACATAATAATTATTAATTTATGAATCCCTGCAGTTATTACTATCATATAATCATTACAATCATAGGCTAGTAAGCCCACAATTAATATTATTCGATAATTGTATATTCATCATCATGGTTGTTAATAGTTATTGCAATGAATGTAAATACTCAATAACAGTTATTACCATTCGAAAATAATTATACTACATGTGTATTACTATTTGATAACATTTATTATTCAATACCAAAACATATATTACCATATGATACTGATACAATTATTACTATGATACCGATACATTTATTACTATTAAATTAATACCTAATATCAATATATTTATTATCATTTGATACTTTGATGCGGATACATTTATAACTATATGATACTAATTATACATTGAAAGCTACTTGATACTAGTACATTTATAACTATGATACCAATACATTTATTACTTTATAATACTAATAGTACGTAATACTTATTACGTTTTGATAATTAGTACTATTAACTATTAAAACGTTCGTAAACATCGATTGATACCATAAATATTAACGTTTGATAGTTTTTGGCAACGGGACGATAACCCTGGAACGGAAAGTCACAGAATGCTGATTATGGCCAAAGCTGTTTTTGGTTTGTCTCCCCCTTTAATTTCCCCCCTTTTGCAAGGCGGTCTGGTTGACTTGGTTGTAGTGAATATTTATGATTATGACGCGGAAGGAGGATAGAAGAGTTCAGAGGTTGGTATGGTTGAAATGTGTGTCTACGGGGTAACTCTAGAACGGAGCTTCGCAGATAGGTGAATTTCGACAGGGTTCGTTCTATTACCTCAATATTTCCAACTAAAGGGGGATTACTCCAGAACGCAACTTTGTAGATATCTGAATATCGATATGGTTCGATCTCTTATATGACCCCAATATTTCCCACTAAAGAGTCCTCGGTTCCCATTTTTTTATTTTTTAAAAAAATATTGCCATGCTTATGGTTAAGAATATTATATAATAAAATACCCAATGTGCACTTGAAATAAGAATATACACTAGTATGCTTCGCGACAAATTAGTTTCAGTGGGTTCCCGGATACCCGTGGGTCCTAGGCCAATTGCTTAGTATGCATATTGGTAACTCTGTATATCGCGCTCACAAGGGTTTCGGCAAAGGAGGTGTAACTCTTGAACGCAAAGTCGCGGAGCGATAAATGTCGTTAGAGTTCGTCCTCTCATGGCAACACTGCTGGAAAACAAATTAGAAATAGATCCGCAAAAACGTCACATAGCTTCTATAGCGTTAATATTTACTCTCATGTTAAACGTGGGCGTAAAAATATATTTTTTTACTTCTACTTCAGGCTTCATTTCATCGTCAAGATTTGAAATCTTGGTTGTATTTACTTTCTTGATATTATGATGTTTTAATATTGTTGATATATTATTGCAGGATATTATGATATCAAGTGTTGTTTGTGCCATGAACACACAGGTAAGAAAATAATATATTGTGTGTATTCGGATCGGCACGTAAAAGATTAATATGTTGCGATTAGGGCTACCTGCATTTCACAAAAGCGGAATATAAAGGTTCGATGACCCAGTTATCAGGACATATATTATATATAATGAAATGAAATTGGGTTTAACTTCCTACTTATCAGTACATAATATATTGAAGCCATTAAGGTTTTATGAATATCCGTTTTATGCCCCTCTTAATATATGTTCGACTTTGTTCATGACATTGTAAACATTTTCAGTGACCAGGGACGGATCCGGGAATTTTTGCAGATGGGGGTTTGCCAGGTTTTCGTTACGGAAATCTGCCATCATCGTCTCTAAATTACATAGGCATACATACACATTGAGCTTTTTAGACAGAGAAATCATTTTTATACTGATGTAGTATCACTTTGTGATGTAATTTCATTGATGCAAGGCATTTTTTTATGTTGCTGAGACACCCCACCCCCACCACCTCTGGATCCGCCCCTGGTGACATTCACTTTTGAAATTATATTGTATAGTCGTTTATTTTCGGGATCAATAAATAGACCCAATGTTATATACAGTTTAAAGTAGCTAAGTCTCTTACGCAATATCAATCCAAAGTCTTACACATTGAAAATACGAATTATTTGTCAATTCAAATCAATATTGATGAGGTTATCTTACCTTGAAAAGGTAGGTTCTTTATATCCAATATTTAAACATTTTACCATTGGTACTCGAATCGTGTACCATAACGCGTTTCAGCATCATTTGTAACAAGTGACCAGGAAGAACGAGGCTAAACATGTTTCACAACTCATGTTAAAGGGCGACGCCATAACTTATCTTGGGAGCATGCGCAATAGACTGGAATAACCAGACACTAGAAATTTCTATTCAGTTGAGACTCATGCCGTATTTCGCAGGACATAACTGGTTTGAAATTAGGGTCAACCGGAAACAATTGAATGTAAATCAGTTCACATACAATCAGATTACATTATTATATGCGTTGCGACACATTTGGGTCAATTCCCAGGTCCCAAATGTTAGCGATTTAGCTATTTTAAAAGCTAAACGCTTTAATACTGAAGATAATCGATTTGATCTAGTTTGTTGGGTCATTTCATTGGGATTGGAATATCAATCGGAATAAATTTAACAATACGCCCACACATTCTATGCTTTTCTTTGCCACCCCAAGAACAGAAATACAGAAAACGGTGTTGATTTAAAGGGTACTTACATTTAATTCATATTTCTAACAATTTATACCCCCCCACCCCCCAAAAAAACGTCGTTTTAACCCCGTTTAAACATCTGCGTTATTGGGTCATTATAAAATCAACTTCAAGACCTTATCTAAAAAATTCAACACCTTTACTTCGCAGTACTGATTATTTTTCAACATAGTCATTATTATGTAAGTTCTTAAACTTTTATATAACTGTAAATATGTAGGACTATTTGTCATATCCAGTAATAATATATCACCGTTACGTTATCGTATGTTGTAGGGCCTATAATTTATAATTTGAAAGTCCAAAAAGACACCATACTTTCAGTTTCAGATTGCTTAACTATTGTTGGAGGGAGGGGGGGTATAGTGTTGGTCTAAGGTGGTGTGCGACACTTTTACATGTACATATATTATAACGATTTTATTTATTCTTAAAGATAAATAATTTCTACTTAAAGGGACGATGGGTTATTACAATTTCGGAAACTATCAAAATTCTTATACCAACGTTAGAAACCACTTGACTTGAATTCAATCAATTTGGTTCGCCTTAAATAAAGATTGCGTCGCATGTGCGGAAAAGCAATTTAGCAAAGATAAATAATCATTTAGCTTTGTTTAGTTTTTGATAATAAAACCGATTGACTGCAGATGTCATTTAAAATATTAATTGAATATACCAGGATACAATACAAACACGAAGCAAAATCTTTATATGTCTGTCACCGTAAATAGAACAATATCCAATCATATAGAAATAATCGAAACAAAAACCATGAATTTAAAGTAGATCAAATGATTAAAAGAACATAAAACGTTGGAAGTGAAAGTAACTAATTTCACAAGATTTTTGTTTCACTTATATAAAATTTGCCGCTAGAAAGACCACAATTTAGACGAAGGAATTGGCGGAAATCGTTTCATTTATCCGAAAAATACACACAACGATTCAAACAGAACTTTAGAGCGATCACATGATTCTAGAAAATGTTTTAAACAACGATGTTTTTTCAATCCACAGAGTTTACAGATGTTTCGCATATCTTCAATATGTTATTGTTCATCCATTCAGGATTTTACATCGATTGTACATAATTTATTGACAGGAAACTGGGTTTTAGTAATTATTACATAGTATCTTAGAAAAAACTGGTATAATTTCACATGGTACAGTCAGATGAAATAAAGATAGTGGATAGCTAAAAAGGTGTAGCTTTTCGCTTTGAATCGCTAGGTCTGGAATTTTAATACTATTTTTATATTCTTTGTAGCTAAGCGACAACTACATCGTGGTACGGATACGACAGCCTTGTTAAAGGTAATGTAAAAACTTTACTACATTCAATACATTTGAGCAATACTGTAATAATTGTACTCGTCAGAACTTCGTGTCTAACAGACATGCGCATGCAGCACATCATGTCCACTTTAGATTTTTCGGTTTCTCCCTTACACATTCATTTTTTGTTACATTCAGAGGCCTGGTGATAAAGAGTACATGAGTAGTAATACCCATGTGCCACTGCTACGGCAAATTTGTTATCATTAAAATAGCATTATGCAAGAGCAAAATCTGCCTATTACAGGTCTTACTTTAGGCTTGAATGTTATCTAAATAATCAATTAGACATTAAATTAATTTATCCCGACCATAATAAACTCTCGATGTCAACGCTAGCCTTCGATGTAAGCTGGATTAGATTCAAATATGCCGCTTAATGGCCGTTGGTGATTAAATCAATCAAGTGGGTAATCGATAGGATGCTGTTTATATTAATGATTTGAGTAATGATGACCGAGGCTATGTGAATATTTCAAACGCTTTTTCTCGGCTAATAGTGGATCTATTTGACTGAAATTTTCAGCAAATTACCTTTACACTATCTAGTATTTCACTATCATAGTGAGAACTGTCATCTCTTTATCTTATCTCCCATAATGTAACTTTAATTTTGCGCCATAAAAATTCTTTAGGCCCACAATTAAATAAATAAATATGTACGTAAATACGTAAACAAATAAATAAGTAAATACGTAAATAAATAAGAAAAAACAAGGACTTTTATTTTTGTTGATGTTGCGGGGGGGGGGGGGAAAGATCACTCTGAAAAATGTGACTTAGTCCGTGCATATCAGAATAGTGCACAATATTGTTTTCAGATTTATCGTGATTTTTTTCGCATCGTATTTTCTAATTGGTAAATTATTAATAAAACAATCATTCTCATTTCAATAACTTTTTATAATTTGACCCGTAAAAACGACTTTGCCAATTATCAAAAACATTCTTAATCCCCTCAGACGCCAGTGACGCCACACTGACCGTATGCTTATTCGGAATGTTTATTCCTTAATTACAATATACAGCCGGCGTGTGTATTCATTAACGCCTGACTAATTCCTTAATCCCCCTAATTAAGTAAAACGTTGACCACGAAATAATTTGTTTTGTGATTTAGGTTGTCACCGAGGAATGACTGTCGGGGGACTAGCCTGTGCTCAATAATAGAAGGGAACGACCTATGCGTACTGAACGACGAGAGCCCTACTTTTGTTGGAGGAAATGCACCACCTTCACACCTGGATCTCACGCTCTGTACGCTTGGTATGGCAAACCGCTGCGACTGGCAAGTACACGAAGATGAAACACTTGGCAGTCACCACCTACTGATAGAACTCTGCATCCAATGTGAAACAACCAGGGAAGTCTATAACGGGAAACCCAATTGGAAAATAAAAGAGGCTGATTGGGCTAACTTCCGTGTAAGCTGCCTTGAGTGGAAAGAGGATGACATCTTCGATGCCAACATCGACGTGTACGCTGCCAACATCACAAGTGCTATTATAGGTGCCGCAGACGACTCCATTCCCAAGACTTCTGGAGGGAAACCAAGGATTAGAAAACCTTGGTGGTCACCAGAATGTCAGAAGGCGGTTAACGAAAGAAAGAAGGCACAACGCCTACGGAAACGCCACTACAATGAGGTCAACCACCAAAACTACCTGAAGTTGAAATACGCCGCAAGAGACACCATCCGGAAGGCACAAAGCGGACACTGGATGACTTTCTGTAATGCGTTGAACCAAAACACGCAAACAGGTGTCGTCTGGAAGAAGCTGAACGCCATGAACCGGAAGCGCAGATCATTCAACATACCAAACCTAAAGAATGGAGATGAGTACGCTACCAACGACAATGAAAAGGCAGACCTACTTGCGAAAGCGTTCGCTGACGCAAGCAGGGACGAAAACCAGTCACCAGAGTTCCTGAAGAGAAAGGAAATCTTTTACTCACAGAACCCTTCATTAGAAATTGAACCTAATGAAGGGGCTAAACCAATCAATCCACCCTTCCCTGAGGAGGAGCTAAATAAGGCTCTTTCCCTCGAGAAGGATAGTGCGGCTGGTGAGGACAAAGTAAAGTACTCAATGCTCAAACATCTGCCTAGAAATGCCAAAAGGATACTACTAAACTTCTTCAACACATCCTGGCTGGCGGGAGAGGTACCTAAAGAATGGCGGAAAGGCAACGTCATCCCTCTTCCAAAACCAGGTAAAGAGAGAACAAAGGCAGAGTCCTATCGACCAGTAAGCTTGACATCCACACTGTGCAAAACCTTGGAAACAATGGTTAACATCCGACTACAGTTCTATCTGGAGAGCAACCAACTGATAGACGAAAATCAAAGCGGGTTCAGGAAAGGGCGTTCAACAATGGACCACTTGGTGAGACTACAGCAAGTCATGTCGCAGGCACTCCTCTCTGGGAACCTGTTATGTGCCGTGTTCGTAGATTTAACTAAGGCTTTCGATTTAGTCTGGCTAGACGGGCTGCTCTTCAAGTTAGGGCGTATTGGTATAACGGGCATAATTTTTCGGTGGATCAAAAGCTTTCTGAGCGATAGAAGGATACAGGTGAATGTTGGCAGATTCCTGAGTGCCGAGCAAACATTAGAAAATGGCAAGCCTCAGGGGTCGGTTATCAGTCCCACTCTCTTCGATATCATGATCAACGACATACAGAAATCCTCCTACCTCGACGCCAAAACAGAGTTAGCTAAATTTGCTGATGATAGTACCATATGGAGGACAGGGAGGAATTTTTGTGAACTACAAAAGAATATGCAAAAGGCCTTAGACAAATTCATGGCATGGGCAAACGACTGGGGATTTAAAGTTTCGGAGAAGAAAACAGTCGGCATGCTTGTAAGCAGGGATAGTGGGATAAGCAGAATGACTCTGTGTATGAACGGGAAAACCATCGAGTTCAAAGACCAAACCAAGTTCCTTGGCGTAATCTTTGACCGAAGGCAGACCTGGAAACCGCACATCGACGAGACTGTAGATAGATGCACCAAAATCCTAAACTTAATGAGGAAAATAACGGGCAGCACATGGGGGGCCAACAGAGTTACACTAATGATGGTGTATCGTGCTCTAATACGATCTGTATTAGACTACGGCTCTCTGGCCTTCATGAACTGCGCGCCATTACTCTTAAGGAAGCTTGACACCATCCAATACAAAGCTCTGTGTATTGCGACTGGCGTAGGGCAAGGGGCTAGGAGAGAGGCACTACTGCATGAAGCCGGGGAGTTGCCCCTATCCCTAAGAAGAAAAGAACTAGCGACAAGGTACTGGGCTAAGATCTCGCAACTGGGTGCAAGATCTCCGACTTTTGTCAGTCTACAAAAGACAAGATATGTGAGAGATCCAAGAAAGAAAAGCTTTGGCCAAGGTATCAGGGAAAAAAACAAGGAACTGCGACTGGGGGAGCTCGTGATAAATGAACACGACCCCCAGCGATCGCCCTGTGGACGCTCCCTATACCGCCGGTCAATCTAGATCTGTTACAGAAAACCGACAAGAAAAACAACCCCACTGCTGCACGAGCTTTCTCGCTAGAACACCTGGAAGACAACTGGCCGTCTGATGACTGGGACCATGTGTACACGGATGGCTCACGCAACCCTGAAAAGGGCACCAGCTCGTTTGGAATATACCTCCCAAACGGGTAACAGGGAATAAGCAGGAAACTGCCCAATAACTGCTTGGTGTACACTGCAGAGCTTGTGGCCATTCGTGACGCTATATCATGGATTTCCCACCAAAAGACTAGTAAGTTCGTCATTCCAAGCGACTCCCTGAACAGTCTGATTTCAATCCAAACTGACAACTCGGACTCAAGACCAGAAGTCATTTTGGAAATCAGGCAGCTGTACCAGGGGGTCTTAGAGAAGGGGAGCAAAGTAGAGCTCGTGTGGATTCCATCACATGTCAACATTAGAGGAAACGAGGAGGCAGATCGACTCGCAAACGAAGGTCTCAAGGATACAGCACCACTCAGCACCATAGACTACAGCACCACGGAAATCTACAGTATGGTTAAAAGACAGGTCAATTCAATCTGGGAATTACAACTCGTTGAACTTGACACATACAGATTCCGGCTGGATGACAAGATCTACACGAAGACAGCAATCAATCACCCTAGAAGAGATATATGCAGATTTATATCGAAACTAAGGGTGAGAGAGCGGCTGCGAGACCACAAACACCAAGTCATCGTCTGTGAGTGCGGGGAAGAATGTACCACCAACCATGTCCTGGTAGACTGCGAGGTATACAAGGAGGAGAGAAGGGAACTAGTGAGAATAATGGAGAACAACAACATACCATTCAACACTAAGAACCTACTCTTCCCTAGACCAGATCTGAAACGGCAAATCTTTGACAAATCCACGCCCTAATGGACACAGTTGGACTAAGTAGAATAGTGAAGTAAGAGGGTGTCATAATTAGACGGGCCCGGCATCTAAACACTAAACTACATAGGGGATTTATACCAAACTGGCAGGATAGTGGAGTAAGGGAGGGTCACGATCAGACGGACTCGGCATCTAAACACTATTCCGCCAAAAAAACAGACACCAAACCCACAGAATAGGATAGTGGAGTAAGGGGAGGTCACGATAAGACGGGCCTGGCACCTAAACACAAATCCCACAGATGACATCTACCAAACTAAGCAGGATAGTGGAGTAAGGGGGAGTTTCGGTCAGACGTACTCGGCACCTAAACACTATTTCGTAAATAAAACTGATACCAAACCCATAGAGTGGGATAGTGGAGTAAGGGGAGGCCACGATAAGACGGGTCTGGCACCTAAACACTAACCCCAAACGATGACATCAACCAACCCAGAAGCAAACGAGATCATCTACCAAATGATATGTTTTTTAATAAATAAAGGGAAGAACTTCCCACTAAACCCAATCCATGGCTTAAAGCCAAATGGAAAGATTGCAAAATCATATTCTAAAAAACAGGAATTAGCTTCGGCTCTCCTAAGTCTTGTCTGCGATATCACTTATGTGGAAGCAGACGTTAAACACTAAGTAGTAGTAGTAGGTTGTTTTATAATGTCCCGCCCTCCCTGCTCACGACAGCAATTTTAATACTGTGTTTAAAGTGACTTTTTGATAGAGTCCCCCTACAATCCTGTGCTGTCCAAAAGACTCGAGATCCATTTTCGTTAGAAGAGTATTGTGGTTCTAATTCATTGAGAGCGCGACTCGCCGCGAAGCCACACATCGGCCGTCTCAAGGAACGGCCGCCCTGATCGTCTCTTTCCCTGTTGCTCACTCCAACTCCGAGACGGGCACTCGGTCGGCCCAGGGAATTCCCACCGAGACTCGGCCGCGAGGTCACACATCGGCCGTCTCGAGGAACGGCAGGCCAGCTCATCGGCTCGAGGAAGTCCCAGCGAAACACGGCCGCGACGGGCATTCGTCGGCCCAAAGAATTCCAAACCCGGGACGTGCAGGCACTGAAATTCCTCGAGAGCGCGATAAAAGGTTGGGTTATCCAAATTACGGGTAAAAACGCTAATTGCATGTGTCGTCTTTATTTGTCAAGTGGCTTATTAAAACAAAGGACGCTGAATGGATCTACGGCATGATACGGTATTTTAAAATCACTCTAAAATATTCCAATCGTAAATGTCTAAACTATAGCAATGTAAGAAAATAATTTGGTGATTATGATTAGGTAAGTCAAGTGGTGATTGGACCGTCAATAGACGCTTGTCAACTGATAGTGTGTATTGATATATTGTAGTAGTGCATGTCACGTCACCCGCCAATCAACCGGATTAAGGTTGTAATTGAAAATTTGAAAACCGGTTTTGGCTCTCAGATACTTTTATTAAACCTTAATAACTGAATTAATTTCAATCAGATTAGTTGGAACTTGCCTTAAAGTGGATTTAGTAACTGTTATTTTTGGGCCATTATATGTGGTTTTTGATGTATCGCTCTCGATCATTAAACCACATTTAAAATACAGACCATCCCTGAGACAAGTTGAAATTTTGGACCCGTGTGATGCATTTTTATTGCAAAGTCCGTCCCCGCGTTTTCTCAATATATTACTTAATTTTATAATTTCGATGATTATCTAACAAAATCACATATTATATTCTGAATAAAATTGCTATTCAGCCCCCCCCCCCACTCGTTCCAATGCATAGTTTGATCATGTTCACATAATTTTCCAACAAGTAAAGATTTGAGGGCAGACTGGGAATTTCTATTATGTTTTAACACTCTATAGAACCCGTCCTTTAAATTCACATTTATATTTAATCTCCGCTTTAATATATGAACGTATTTTATCTATAAATATCGCATTATCAATTGATGATAGGCATTTTAACATAGGTTGACCTGAACTTATTGGATATCTTATATAAGTTTTATTTTGAATTGCGCACGTGACCTTCTCCGATATTATTCTGTACTTTAAGCAAGTTCTATAATAAATATAAAGCCGACTTAACGTCAGAATATCCCACAGCAAAAAAAAAACAAAAAAAAAAAAACAAATGTAAATTTTTGACATTGTACTATAATACAGTAGTCTTCCTTATTGAATTGGAACTGTCATTACAATCTGTTTCACAGAGAATTACTTACGAATTATCTCTGTAACGGATGCCTGTCCAAAACACGTGCGTTGACTGCACGCCTCGTAGTCATTGGCTCAACGGCTCGTGCAATCTTTACTTAACACCTGACTGCTTCGGGCAAAATGATGCATTTTACTCATTTTAATACCCATTTACACTAAATAGGAAATATTTTTTAACTACAAATACTTCAAACGTCTTTATTTATTTTTCTTTTACCTCAAAAAAAATGTTTGAGAATTTAATTTGTCGGAGAAAAAAAGTTAATATGCCGTACTCATTAAGTCTCGTCGATGTCATGCTTATCAGTGATTGTAGCGGCCAAGCGAATATTCACTGCGGGATCAGTTTGCCATCATTATGCTACACTTACGCTGGATCACAGACATCAGGATCTCTACAAGATCATGAAAATATGACGCCATCTTGAGTCTCATGTGCCTATATACACTGTCTCTTTATTAGCTACGAGAACGTAACTAAAAACGTTGTGGGCGTCACACGTGAGGGGTCCGGGGAGTTTTTCCGGGGGGGGGCTGAATATACTTGCCCCCCCCCCCCCCCCCTCCCCCCCAAAAAAACAACATTTTTTTTGACAAAGTAAAGTGCCCGAAATCTCATAAAACACTATTTTTAGGACTGGATTAGCAGTAAAACGCGTTTGCGGCCATCAAATATTCCAAAATTTTCTTGAGGTGGTCCATACAAGGTCAGGTCCGCTTCTTTGTCCCATGAAGAAAACTGGCCGCAGCCCGTAAAGCTGCTTTGGGCATTTCTAGTTTTGCTTCCTTAACTGTCATCGAGTCCTAATAAAACACTAATTTCACTTTTCTTTTAATTGAATACCACGAATTTGTACTGAGTTGACGATTGATTAAAAAATTTTGTCCGGGGCCACTCTACATTGTGAATGCAACTGCAACAGTGTGATTGAATGGAATTCAGAGTGGGATTTCGGTTACAGAACCATTGGATACTTTTGGACTTGCTCACACAGACTAGAATAGCAGAAAACGCATTTGCGGTGGTTAAATTTTCAAAATTTTCTCCGGGAGAGTGAGGCTCCCATAGCCCGCGACGATTGATTGGTTGTTTGGAATTCTGGGCAGCCATGTAGGCTGTATTGGACCAAATTGAAGTTGCTGTGGGTGTAAACAATTGATTGGAATTCGAGTCAGCAAGCCACCTTAATTAGGCTATATTAGAAAACTTTGAAATAGCAGGAAAAAGTGTTTGCAGCCGTTCAATATTCCAAAATTTTCTTAGGTGGGGGTAAGCCACGCTTCTTCGCCTCTCGGGGAAGACCGGTGCCGCTGTCTGTAAACATGATAAACGTTAAGTATTGGTGTGATATTTTAGTTTAACCCCGTAAATTATGCCAAACAATGTTCACAGAAGACTGAGACTTTAAACAAAATTTATGGGTGTACCCCCCCCCCCCAGCCAGGTTTCGGACCCCCCCCCCAATATATATTTCACGGCTACGCCTCTGACTGATGTGCCTGTTTTTAGCTAGCTACGATTGGGTGCCTTTAGTTCTAAGTGGCAAACTCAATTTCTTTATTAATGCATGTACCATCTTAAAAATAAGTTAATTTTATATTATTAGTACTTATTACATATACGCAGCTCAATTTTCTGGTCAACTCATTCATTTTTCAGCAAATATTGACAATAAAGTAAATCAAGCGTTGTTTTTATCAAAATTGATCCGGACATTCATAATTACGACGTATTACTGCTGCGCAATTCTGATCAGGTTAATACTTTGATTGGCTATTGCACACGAGGTCTCGCTATGGGAGGAAACCGGAGTTCCCGGAGTAAACCCACGAGTTTGAGAAGGCGTCCCTATCTCCATGCCACATACGCTCACACCAGGGATCCAAACCACAACCGCAAGCCAGAGGTGACCAGCTAACTAGGTGCAAGCACGGCAATCTAGACCACTAGGCCATCCCAAAAATACATATATAAGACATATTACGAAATTTCGAAATTCTGGATTAAATATTGCCGGCCATTATTAATTTCTGTAATCATGGATTCAGATTAGTATTGAAATCGGCGACATCAAAAAACGTGTAAATGACAGGTAATATCCAACATACAAAAATGACGATTACTTAACATCCACAGATATGTTTGTGTTGATGCCATTTTGGATTTTCGAAATTTATCTTTAAATTCAGACCTCAAAAAGCATATTAAAGACATAGCAAAATGTCATGTCTTAGTTAAGAGATTGCATTTTTATTACGAAATTTATTTTTATTACGAAATTTATTTTTTGAGGTGGGGGGTATAATGGTATTATATTACCAAATCTAGCAGCCATTTTGAAAGAATACATTTTTTTGATTGCTGTTTGGTTTGTCAAAGTTGAATTTTCCGTAAATTTCGCATGCATAACCACTCTGTGTTTGAGAAATTTAAAAAGAAATAATTTATCCTCCCACCACTGAAAGAAAAGATGAAATGGGGTTTAACGTCCTACTCTTTTGCACCTAACCAGGGCTAATAGAAGACGGGCATACACCATACAGTGTGCTATGAGGGAAATTTTGCCCGGGCAGCGGCGCTACGGCCTACTCTTATATCGAATTCCAACTGCCAAGGGATCTTTTACGTGCACTCCAATGTGTACACGGTTTTTCGTCCCATCCGAACGACTAGGCAACTGTCCTTGTCAGGCCCTCCTTCTGCATCACTGACAAGGGGAAATCACGCCGGAAAATCGAGATGAACTTTCTCGGCCAATGCAGGGATCGAACACCCGACCTCCAGGCTAACGAACCAGCGCCTTATCCACTTAGCCACCGTGACCCCCCTCCAGCACTGAAAGGCACTGATTACGGCATATCGCTCTCTGATAATTCCCGAAGAACGCCATGAATTATGTTGATTACGTCATTTTTACCTTGTCCAAATTCGGCCGATTTTGAGTATGAATTTGTCTGACATTTTTTTTTATCATTGAATCAAACAGCGTTGGTTTCTTTCCCAATTTATTTAGGATAAATTGTAGCCCGTAAATCGTTACCCCAATAAGAAGATAAAACGTTTTGTTAAGTAAAGCTGTGTGATATCGCAGACAATAACGAGTTGTCGTAACTTTCCCTACAACAGGGCTCATGGGCGTCACACATGGGGGATCTGGGTCGCCCCCCCCCAATCGCTTTTCTAGGGGGGTCTGAATATACTTTGACCCCCCAAAAATTTGGCAAAGTAAAGTGCCCGACATCTCATAAAACACTAATTTTAGGATTGGAATAGCAGTAAAACGCGTTTGCGCAATCTCGAAACCAGAAAAATTTTTGAAGAAATTTCTCTGGTGAATCGGGGTAGCCATTTTCCCGGAAAATGACATGCAATTCCTACGCGCGATATTTCTCGTTTATTTGCGTCGTACGCACTGATCTATATAGATCAGTGGTCGTACGCACCTGATTCACTGGGCTAATCTCGACAGATTCCGTAAACTACATCTAGTCTCGGATGTATGACAGTAAGTGATATGTACCTACGCCCATACATTTGCGATGCGGCTACCGGTTTACTTTAACAGGAAAACTTGACGCTATTACACAAATTGGGAACCTATTCGGCTAGCGACCTATTCGACCGATCGAGCTGCAATCTGTTCGTTGGAAACCTATTTAGAGTAAAGACAACAGTCTCTATTTATCAACCAATAAAATCCAACGTTATGTCTATCAAATGAAAGTAGAATATATTATTTTTTATCCATTCCTTCAGCTCAGAATAGAAGTGTAATTTCGTCATTATCTTACAGCTGGGTCGGTCGAATAGGTCGCTAGCCAAATAGGTCGCCAACTTGTGTTTGGAATGGGCGCAGCCATGTTTCATCCGGGACCTTTAAAGTAGTTCTAATATGGCGGAATTCATCATACAGCCGAGTTTAGATTGTCCGAAATCTTACGAGGTTTGCCGAGTGGCACCTGATTTTACGTGCCTGCATGACCGAATCGCTTAAAAATATACCCACGCGTAGAAAAATAGATCTTTACAAAAACTGGAATTTGTTTGTTTAGGATCCAATTTTAGGATCCATTTTTTTATGTCAGCGAGTTGACTTTGACTCAAGGATCATATTACAACAAACGAAACGACGGTCCGACTTCTAGTTTTCAAGAAATCGACCCAAAAAGATTGACCAGAGGTCAGAATGGGCGGGGCTTAGGTTTGAAAAAAAATGGAAAAATGGACGGTCTAATGTGCCAGAGGCCTTCGACTCCGCGGCTGCCTCTGGGAACGTGATTGGCGTTTGCGGCCATCAAATATTCCAAAATTTTCTTGGGGGGTCCATACAAGGTCAGCTCCGCTTCTACGCCACGTGAAGAAAACTGACCGCAGCCCGTAAACCTGTTTGGGCATTTCTAGCTTTGATGCCCTAACTGCCATCAAGTCCTAATAAAACACTAAATTCACTTTTCTTTTAATTGAATACCACGAATTTGTACTGAGTTGACTATTGATTAAAACATGATAAACGTTGTATTGGTGTGATATAGTTTAACCCCGTAAATTATGCCAAACAATGTTTACAGAAGACTGAGACTTTAAACAAAATTTATGGGGGTATCCCCCTCCCCCCAAGTTGCGGAACCCCTCCCCCCCAATATATATTTCACGGCTACGCCCCTGGCAGGGCTTAGGATACAGGTAGTGAGCAACCATCTTGCCAGGAGGAATATCTCCAGGGAGCATCTCTTTCTGCGCACAGTATCAATGTAAACAAAAACATGATCGGACGCCGAAGTATGCAATAAACCGAACTGAATCTCTCACCCGTATTCCAGCACCCGGATTCGAGATCAAGTTAGCACCCATATTCTCTCACCGTATTCCAGCACCTGGATTCGAGATCAAGTTAGCACACATATTCCTAGCACCAAGAAAAAACTAGATATAATTATCACGAAAATAATTGTCACCTTTATATTAGAAAATAAAATTTTAAAACTTATTAATGCAAAGTATATATCTAACAGATCCCCGACCCCACCCACACCCCAAAATATACTATTACCGTAAACATACTAAAATATCGCACACCAGGATAACTGTGCATGCAAAAAAGGTTTACGTCAATTTTGCAACACAAAGCACCCAGACCAGCTTTGGTGGGAAAATATTTTTTGTTTCACGGAATCAAGAGATGAATAAACTACAAGAAAATAAAAATCAGAAGGCTCCTATGCTGGCGTTTCGAGATATATTACCGTAAACATACTAAACAAATGCAAGAATCGGGTTAGGGTAGGCTCACTGCGCACGCAATAACTTCTAAACTAACTTTGATGGCTTCAATATCTTTATTTCACTAAATCGCCAGATGCATAAGGCATGCACATGCCAAATTTCATTAACTTTCTATGTTGGCCTATCGAGTTATACTGCCGTAAAGTTCCTAGCACCCGGATTCGAGGTGGAGTTTGTGGGTTTAATAAACAACGGGTACGCCAACGCTGCATCCAAAAATCAACCCAAACCAGCCTTGGTGGGAAAATGTTTTTTGTTTAATGGAAACAAGAGATAAATAAACTACTAGAATACAAAATTTCAAAAGGCTCCTATGCTGGTGTTTTGAGATATATTACCGTAAACATACTAAACAAATGCAGGAATTGGGTTAGGGTAGGCTCACTGCGCATGCAATAACTTCTAAACAAACTTTTATGGCTTCAATATCTTTATTTCACTAAATCGACAGATGCATAAGGTATGCACATGCCCAATTTCATTAACTTTCTATGTTGGCGCATTGAGTTATACCACCGCAAAGTTCCTAGAACCCGGCTTCGAGTTTGTGGGTTCAATAAACAACGGGCACGCTCACGCTGCATCTGTCCGTTTAGTGAAATAAAGATATGGAAACCACCTGAGTCAGTTCACAAGTTCTGATAACAATCAACTAAGTGTTTATTTAATAATAAATAACAAAGGACATGTTTATTTAACAATAAGTGGTCCTAAACAGTCCGAGATGAAACAGTCCGGGATGAAGCAGCCCGATAAAAAATTAGGTTCGGATGAAACAGCCCGGATTGAAACGGTCGTGGGATAAACTGACCTCATCCCGTTGATACAACGCAAACACTTTTCTAATTGCTTCTTTGATTTCTGAAAATGTATAAATTTTTGCACCATGAGGGCGTTCGGGGTAACGTTCGTCCATGTTTGTTACAAGTTCCCAACGCACAGCGTAATACCATTTCGACGATAAATGTAGAAATAACAAACTTCCCACAGCGCACGGCCTTGTTTGTTTGTGGGACAAAAATGGCAGCCAAACTTGAACTACGTGGGCTAAATATAATCGGGCTTTCTGACTGGTCAATGTCATTACAATGATTGACAGGTCGGATTCATGAATAGAACCATGAATTGGCTGTATCATGTGAACGCCGCTTTACACAATCCTGGTGTTTGACCTAGTTAACTGTTGATAAAAGGTCTACGTTAAGTTATTTTAATCTAGTTTGAAAATATGATTTGATGTATCTTAAACCGTAGTTAAAATTATGGTAAGTAAATTAAAACTTAATGTAGACCTATAATGATAAAGAAAGTAGATCGACGATTCTACCTGGGCTAGTAGTATAACGTTGTTTTGATGTTGTCAGTGTAGTTAGTTAGTAGAAATGTAAACCTACAATATATTAACCTGCACATAATTTCCAAAGGCTTCTTTTAGAATGATGAGCCTAATAACAAATATTCGGTTTTATCATGATTTTATTTGAGAAAATTCTTTGACATCCATTTTCTAATTTTATTAATACATCTATCAAGTCGCAACTTTGATAAATTGAAAGAAGATGGATAATTATGTATAAATGAAATATATAATTGAGCATCATCGGCACACAAATGAAAGTTGCGACCATATTTTCTGACAATATCACCTAATGGTGATGTATTATGAGTAAATAAAATCGGACCAAGAACAGAACTTTGATAAACTCCAGGTGACAAAACAGATTCAGCCGACGATTCACCATTGACTAAAATACACTGTATTTTATACCCACTAGAGATAGCTTTCTAAAAGATTTAATGCAGAGTCACAATTACCGAATTTAAAACTAAAAGAATAGAAGGATCTACCATGTCGAAAGAAGTAGATTTTAACGATCACACGACACAAGCTAGGTCATTTCGGGATCAACGCAATAATTTCAATAATACTCCTTGTCATGTACAACCGGGAAACCTCGTTGAGCAGTGGCTGACCTCATAATACAGGGCGCACTTGCTAACCATTCGGTCAAGCAGTTTGAGTGATATTGGGTCGACTTCTCTTGTATATCTTGAATACGTTGAGTGTTATTGAAATCTGAGTTGTCTTTTTCCGCTTTTAAATTTATTAGTGTCAAGTGATTTAAACCTTCGATATGTTACAGCCTTTCTTGTTGGTTGTCGTTTCTGGATCTTAAGATTGAAACTTGCTGGGAAATGATCAGATATTATTTTGTCACGGATTAGTTATCATCGGGGTCAGTTATTTTAGCGATCCGTTAAACGGAAACGGATAGTTATCTTGCAAACGCACCTTTTGTTAACGGTTCGTTAAATTTCTGTTGATAGAAAGTTAAAGATACATTATGGAAGATTAGATACAGAGTTGGCAGTTATCACTATAATGTACTTATTACAATGTAAAGGTAATTTGCTGAAAAGTTCAGTCAATTTGGTCCACTATGATAAAAAGCATAGTCTCGATTATCCAATTTTTGATTTAATTATCAATGAGCGTTACGCAGCATATATTATTATGATTCTAATCCAGTCAACATCGAAGGCTGGCGTGACACCGAGCGTTCATTATGGTATGGATAATTTAATTAATGTCCAATTAATAATTTAGATGAAATTTTGTAATCCAACAAAAGACTGTTTTTCAATGTACATGTATACGAACTTCATAACTGAAAACAGTGGGGCAACTGGGCAGTCTGTTCACAAAACTTAATTAAAGATAAAAAGATAACTGTAGAATGAATTTACTACAGAACACACTATAAAAAGCTAAAGATTACCCTATTTTTTTCTTGAGAAAGTTTTAGCATAAAACTGTAGGAAAAATTTCCGGATTTGCTCTATAGAAACTGTAGAATATTTGGAGCCATTATTTCCTACATGCGCCCCAAATTATGTTGAACATATAGAATTTCATCTCACAGAAAACGGAATAGCCCGAGGATATGCCCACCGTTACCAGTCGAAGAAGACACACGTTGTGTGAGAGCTCTGTTATTGAACATTTCACAAAAGTCAATCGCGGTAATTAGAATTTTCAATATAATAATTAAAACCCCACAAATAATAATGCAAATCAACTGGTCCAGAAAAAATCCAAATTTTGAACACAATTGATTATTGTAATTGCAATAATTCCAATTCCCTGAAAGAAAACTGTAGAGAACAATCCAAAATTTCAAAAGAATCAAAACGTTCATACCGGATATGTTGTATAGACAATCGGCATGCCTCGACAGATTCCGAAACTACATCTAGACTCGGTTGTATGACGAATTCCGCCATATTGGAACTACTTTAAAGATCCTGGGTGAAACATGGTTGCGCCCATACCGAACACAAATTAGCGACCTATTTGGGTAGCACCCTTTTCGACCGATCCAGCTGGCAACTTGTTCGTTGGCAACCTATTTAGAATAAAGACTGCAGTCGCCCAAACTCGTCTATTTTTATCAACAAATAAAATCCAACGTTACGTCTATCAAATGAAGGTATAATATATTATTTTTATCCATTCCTTTAGCTCAGAATAGAAGTGTAATTTCGCTATGTATATTCTGAAAGGTAATTGAATAAGTTTTCTAAATATTATTAGTAACACTTGGCACAAACAAAAGGGGCACTCTCTCATTCTAAACGTCGTCATTTCATCAATATTTTAAAGTTGAAGAACAGTAATATTCCGAGATAAAATTCGGACCGTCGTGGAGTTCTGAGCATCCAGCTATATATAATCGGAAAGATAATTTTGGGCGACTGTTGTCTTTATTTTGAATAGGTTTCCAACGAAAGGGTTACCAGCTTGATCGGTCGAATAGGTCGCTAGCCGAATAGGTCGCTAATTTGTGTTTGGTTGCGCCCACGGTGTTATGTTTTCCTGTTAAAGTAAACCGGTAACCGCATCGCAAATGTATGGGCGTAGGTACATATCACTTACTGTCATACAGCCGAGATTAGATGTAGGTTCCGGAACTAGAATCTGTCGTGGATTGAAGAGTGGTTGTATAGAATATAATCGGGTACTAGAGCTACGATTGTCACTGAATCGAAACAATTCATTATTCAGCTATGTTTCAGTTATTCAACAAATATCAGTTCCATTTGCAACAGTATAATCAGATAAAATTGTTGTTTTATTTTACGAATTAATCCAGACGAAGTTGTTAAAACTGATGCTTCATTTTCGACCGCCTTTTTAATTTGTATGTGATTGCTGTATATTTTTTGTTTTGTTTTAAACATTCTTGATCTGTTTGTGATTTTTGATTCAGTTTGAGGTTAGCTGGATGAGAGTGCTATGATTAATGTTAATATTCAGTGGATTGGTGTTTCGAGGTTCATATGATCATTCTATTTGTTTATTTTTCCCCATTACTGCATTAATATGTTGTAGTCGTATATATCATCATTCAAAGCTATTGTTTTATTTACAACGGACCTTGCATTAAGAGACAATTTTGTGTTGCCTGTGCGTTGATCGATTTGTTCAGAAATTATTGGAATAATAACAACATGATACTAAAATAAGTAAAATATTGTATTTTGGGTCAATAAAATGGAAAATCTATGAACTATTTTTAGAGGAAGGCATTTAATTAATTATTAATAAAATTGTCTTGCTTTCTTTTTCGATTAAACAGTTTACATATTTAGCTCATTTTTCGTCGTGAAGAACAGAAAGTGATGCCCCTGCACCCCCACGCCCAAAATAGCAACTAAACACGTCTCCTAAACTAATCAGCTTTACAATTTATCTTCTGTAGAAAATCATAAGCGGCTTCTGTGACTTTCCATTGGGAGCAAGCTTTCATTCACTCAAAGGCGTTTTATAGCTGAGGCGCTGGAGGCGCCAGCCTCCGCGGAAAAAAAATCAAAGACATTAGAAAAATAAAACGGAAGAAAAATGCTAAAACCGATGAGAAAGATGAAAATGTACCCCAGTTAGGGGGGCCCTTAAGGCAGACAAAAGGGCCCCTCATCTGACAAAAGGGCCCCCTGGCCAATGGAAAGGGCGTCCGAATCAATCGGTTTCTATACACTGTTACTGTCGCGACTCCATTACTGAATGAGAATGCAGTCATTGCATTGACATAAAAAAAATCATCAATCAAGACCCCCCCCCCCTTCGCGAAAACGGGTCCTCAAAATAGTATAGCCTCCGCCATGATAAATCTTAAAACGCCCCTGCATTCACTGCTGTTCAACCCCATGCTGTTGGGTTCATGTCAATAACACATTAATTTTGCTGCATTTGAAGTACATTTAGGTAGGAGTGACAGGACTGGACACTTAAAACACGACTGGGTGAAATTGTTTTTGATATAATTTGATATAAACAAAACAAGTAAATCCGTCTCTTCTTCGGTTGCATGGCTTCAATTCCATTTTAATGAATGTTTCTAAGTGAAATAAAGCGCTGTTTGTTAAGAAAGTTTGTAAATGTGACCGTATTTGACGCCTTGTCGTCTTTATATTATAAACTCTTACCCCCCTCCCCCCCCCCCAAAAAAAACAAAAACGCACAACCCAATTTTCATCATTTTTATACGCCCACATGGAAATGTGGTCGTATATTGCCGTCGCCCCCGTCCGTCCGTCTGTCGGTCCGTCCGTCCGTCCGTCCATCGTCCACAATTTCTTGTGAACGCTCTAGAGGCTAAAGTTAATAGCCGATTGACTTGAAATTTATACACAGTGTTTAAGGTCGTGAGACGAAGAAGCCTATTGATTTTCAGCGATATCCGATAATTACTACCAGAGTTATGACCCTTGATCACTTTGAAAAATCTTGTGAACGCTCTAGAGGTTATAGTTAATATCCGATTGACTTTAAATTTATACACAGTGTTTAAGGTCATGAGACGAAGAAGCCTATTGATTTTCGGTGATATCTGATAATTACTGCCAGAGTTATGACCCTTGATCACTTTGAAAAATCTTGTGAACGCTTTAGATGCTAAAGTTAATATCTGATTGACTTTAAATTTATACACGGTGTTTAAGGTCGTGAGACGAAGAAGCCTATTGATTTTCAGCGATATCCGGTAATTACTACCAGAGTTATGGCCCTTGATCACTTTGAAAAATCTTGTGAACGCTCTAGAGGCTATAGTTAATACCCGATTGACTTTAAATTTATACACAGTGTTTAAGGTCATGAGAGGAAGAATCCTATTGATTTTCGTTGATATCTGATAATTACTGCCAGAGTTATGACCCTTGATCACTTTGAAAAATCTTGTGAACGCTTTAGAGGCTAAAGTTATTATCCGATTGACTTTAAATTTATACACAGTGTTTAAGGGCATGAGATGAAGAAGCCTATTGATTTTCGGTGATATGAGATAATTACTACCAGAGTTATGACCCTTGATCACTTTGAAAAATCTTGTGAACGCTCTAAAGGCTAAAGTTAATATCCGATTGACTTTAAATTTGTACACAGTGTTTAGGGTCATGAGACGAAGAATCCTATTTGATTTTCAGTGATATCTGGCACTTGATCACTTTGAAATATCTTGTGGACAAAGGCCTTGAGACAAACCATCAAAACTATTCTAATCATTTCTGATAATTATTTAATGGGCTATTACTCGTAATAAGATTATCATGTGTTGTAAATGTTCTCCTTACTGATAAAAGAAACAATATGCGACAACCCTTGTTGACTGCCCGGACGACTTAGCTGTTGTGGGCGTATGTTTCGTTGCCTGGCAACCTATCTTTTTTATTTGAACAAGGTCGGGTGAGTCCATACGCCTGTCTGTGCGTCTCTCTCCGCTCCGCCACCTCGAAGGGAACGATTTCACAACCATGGCTCGCTTGGCATGGATTGACCCTATTATTTTTGGCATACTTATTTTATTTAACAAAGACGTTACTCAAATATCTATTTTATTTTTACACATGTGACGGCGATAAGGGGCATAAAAGGGTATGACTATACATGTTATTCGTGCAAACAGAGATATTTATTATGCAAACCAGCTAGATGTTGCATACACTGTAAAAAAATTTCATTTTTTATGTCGCCGAATTCCGTAGTTTAACAACTTTTTTCTGTTAATCGAAGGATTATTTTGAGAAATTGTGTTAAAAGGGTGAATTATTTCTTAAAATTACGTGTTTTATGTAATTCTATGGAATATTCAGTATTAAACAGGAAATTGCCGTGAAATTTAGGGTTAAAATATTTTATTCCCTTCCATAACGGACTCAATTCTGTTATTTTACGGAATAAACGGTGGAATGACAGGAAACTTACGTGAAATTTAGGGATAAAATGTTTTATTCCATTATATAACGGACGATTTCTGTTTTCAAATGCAACGATAAGAACTCAAATACATATATAATCATTTCTAATACTTATCATGTTATAGTATTCATTTCAATTTATTAACCATAATATGAAGGATCATATTGTGTAAAGTTTGGTATATTAATAGTCATGTATATCTAATTTCCATTATTTATAAGATCTATAAAGTTTATTCTCATTCATCACACGGTAATCAGATTGTAAGTATTTTCATAATTGTGTAAAGCAAATTTGCAACGCCCAACGAGGAAAGGTTGTATTGTCAGATAACCAAGCACGTTTAACTCAGGATAATATCACCGATTGGCCAGTGTAAGCCGGTATGTCTCTAAGGCAGAGTTAACATATCTGCAAATTGATAATACCGTAACTTACATCTGAAAGCCGCTAACCGGTCCCAACATTGTTAGACACCCTTTCCTCCATGAGGGTAATCTTATATTAGCAGAAAGAGGCTACGTAAAATCATCGCCAGGAAACTAGAATTGCCAGGATGTTTTTCTGTATTTGAAAATGGAATTTATGTTAATTGAGGGAATTTCTGTAAATTACAGGAAACACAAATACGGATAAAATTTTCCTGGTAATTTTTGTTTCCAGAATTTTTCCCTTTTTTTTACGGATATTTTTGTAACAGTGTACAGTAGATTGTGTTAATACAACTGTCTGAACGCCAGGTTCAGCTGTCACGACTTGCGTCAGAAAACGCGTTTGCGATAGTCAGCATTTCCAGACTTTCTGGGGTGAGGGAGGCTCCTATACGGTGAGCTTCGTGGAAATGATTTCGGGCATTTCAGGTTCTGTTCCACTAACATTCATCGAGCCCGTGTCAAAATAACTTCCTTTAAGCTGCTGATCAAATTTTGCAATTATTGAAATTAATTACAAAATTAAAAAAGCAGATTTGAAGCAACAATATGATGTCAGATTATACCGGAAGACGGTGTAATAAACGTCATAATTATTATGTTGGCCTACCATATCTGTGCTATTCGTTACGAGGGACAAGATGTATTTAAATGAGACTTCCGGGTTAACTATCAAAGCGAATGGACGCATTTTATGTTGTCTCCGGTTTTGAGAATAATAATTGGACTTCGTGTGGATTATTTTGTATATATTTCTGTAAATAGCGTGTCTGTATAGGTGGTATATTAGACAGAACGTTAAAAGGGGGCCATTTGGCCATCCTTTGTTGTCTTTTTCCATAAATCTGTTTTGTGTTGAAAATGACTACTACTGTAAATAGTGAAGCCAGTATGTCGCGTCGGTCACAGTTGACTGACCATCTTCATGTTGTCGATGATAGAGACTTCAAGAAAAACAATGTTGTTTTGATTAGAGTACCTGATATGAGAAATTTGAAGATGAGTGAGATTATTGATTATGTAGAGGATAGATGTGGTGAGGGATCATGTTATGCATGTGTGCCATTGCCGCCTGATACTGTAGAAGTGACTCTGAATAATGTTGACAATGCGGTAAAATTTTCACAAGATGTTAATATTAAAGGTAGGAAGTATGAATCTAAGTTGTTGCAAGATACTAATATAGTCGTTTCGTTCCTGAACTTACCTAGTGTGATTGAAGATCATATTATCTTAGATAAACTGAAATCCTATAATATTGAAATCCTTGGTCCTGTTGTAAGAAATTATTACACTAATGTGAGGGCGCAGAGATGTTGTACTGGTACGAGACACGTAAAATGTAAATTTCCTGAAAACATCAAATCTCTACCGTATGCTATGAAATTTGAGACGCCTTTGGGTGTTAAAAGCTTTAAAGTTCTCCATAATTCTCAAGTGCGAGTATGCTTCAAATGTTTATCTCCGGAACATGTCATGTCAGAATGTCCTAATATTAAATGTCATATTTGTAAGAAATATGGCCATTTGCAGTATTCTTGTCCTGGTATTGTGTGTGTCAACTGTGATAAAGTAGAAAAGGATTGTGTTTGTATAGATAATAATGAGTGTAATGTACCAATAGTAAAAAATGATAATGAATTTGATACTACGGCTAAAAACGATGGTGAAATTAATGTTACAGAGGAAAAAGCTTATGAAATTATGGTTGAGGATAACGAACAAAATGGTGAGAATGATTCAGGTGAAGTTAATAAAGGTGAAGTCGGATCTGAAAAAGGTTCACGTTTGTTTAATCAAATGAGAGAGACTAGTACTATTAGTCATGGTGAGCTCATGGAAAGTGTAAGTCAGTGTTTACACAAACAGCCGAGCACAGGTAGTACCGTTAACTATGACGAGGATATTGAAGAAAGTTCAGATAGCACGGGGCATGTAAATTCAGTGTCTATTATTGTTCCGAATAGTACAGTTAAAACCCAAGCTTTAGTTCATGGTAGTTCGATCCAAGAAGAGGAAATAGAAACTGACACCATGACAGAAAATTACACTGTAGTGAAAACAAACCGTAGAGGCCGATCTGCTAATAAGTTAAGTAATGTTTTAAAATATGGCATTGAATCCCATAGTAAAATTATTGAGAGGAAAGATAAGAGGGGTATAAATAAAAAAGTTGTCTCATTTAGTATTAAAGAACTGTCTAATAAGTAATTGTGTTCAATAAGTTTACAAATATATCCCTTATAATAACTGTACTAATTATGGTAAAAATTGTATCACTTAATTGTAATGGTTTAAGAGATGTTAATAAAGTGAATAATGTATTTTCCTTAGCTGTATCATTTAATGTTGATGTTTTGTGTATTCAAGAGACTTTCTGGGATATAGAAATGATAAGTAAGATTCAAGATCTGTGGGATGGTGTAATTTTTTTTTCCAATGATCCAGTTATTAACAGAAAAGGTGTAGCTATTTTAGTTCGTAATTATTTTAAAGAATGTATATTATCGCACACAAGTGACGAGGCAGGGCGAATTGTTAAAGTTGTAATGAAGTTTGAAAATAAAAATGTATCTATTTTTTCAATTTATGCTCCTAACTATTATAGCACTAGAATTGAATTTTTGGAAAGGTTGTCTGATTATATAAATCCTACTGAATACAACATAGTTACAGGAGATTTTAATGAAGTGTTTTCACCTGAGATGGATCGTTTTAAGGGTATGGAGTCTTGTAAAGCAAGCAGCATTGCTTTTAATAATTTTGCTTGTTTTAATAATTTAAAAGATATGTATAGACATAGGTATCCTGACAAGAGAGAATATAGTAGAAGATCTGTTGTAAATAATGAAACTAAGATGAGTAGGATTGATTATATTTTAGTTAGTTCTGGTTTAATAGGTAATTGTAGAAATATATTTATATCACATACAACATTTAGTGATCATAGTATGGTTAATTTAATTATTGATTTTACTGATTGTGAAAGGGGTAAAGGGGTGTGGATTTTCAATAATACCTTATTAAAAGATAGTGAATTTTGTGCCAAAGTTAATGAATGTATTAATAATGAAATCAAGTCTGAATTATATGTGAATGAACCTATAGTATGGTGGGACAATTTTAAATATAAATTAAAGTCTTTGTCTGTTGGGTATAGTCAGCGCAAATCTAAACAGGAGAAGGCTGAGTTTTGGTCACTGCAAAACTCTCTTCAAAATGAATATCAAAAGAAATCGGTAAATCCAAAATTAAATAATGAGGCTGCTATATTAGAGTTACAAAATGGTTTGTCTGTATTTGAAACTAAGCGATGTCAGGGTGCAATTTTAAGGTCCAAATTTAAATGGGCGTCTGAACATGATAGAAATACAAGTTACTTTTTGAAACTTGAAAAGCAGAGGCAGAGTTCAAATGTTATTAAAGAAATTGAGTCCACTAGTGGTACCTTGAAGGACACAGGGGATATCTTATATGAATGTCGTGATTTTTATAGCGCATTATATACAAAAGACGTTGACGATATTGATGCGCAAGATGAAATTTTTAATTATGTGAATAATGTATTATCTGAAGATGAAGTTTATCTATGCAATACTTCAATATCCTTATGTGAACTTAAGGAAGCCGTATATGGTATGGCACGTAATAAATCACCTGGTTTAGACGGGTTGACAAGAGAATTTTATACCCATTTCTGGCAATTAATAGGTCCTGTATATTTAAATATTTTAAATCATGTCTATGCAAATACTGAGATGACACGTACTATGAAGCGGGGCATGGTAACTTTAATATATAAAAACAAGGGCAACAAGTCTGATCTGAAGAATTGGAGGCCCATAAGCTTGCTCAATAATGATTATAAAATTTTGGCAAGAGTTTTGTCTAATAGGCTTCGCAAGGTCATTGGGTCTTTAGTTTCTCTGGAACAGACTTGCTGTATTCCTGGAAGGGATATATCTGATAATATATGTTGTATAAGAGATATTATTGATTATTGTGATGCTGAAAATGTTGACTCTTATATTTTAAAATTAGATGCTCTAAAGGCCTTTGACAGAACCTCACATCTTTATTTATTTAGACTTTTAGAGAAGTATGGTTTTGGTGGATATTTTTTGAACTGGATTAAAATCTTATATTGTAATATTACAAGTACAATTAAGGTAAATGGTCATTTATCACCTTTTTTTAATGTGACAAGATCCGTTCGTCAAGGTTGCCCGCTGTCTGCCATGTTGTATGTTCTTTCGGCAGAGCCACTCAACCAGCTTGTTAAAAACTCAAATTTGAAAGGTATTCCAATTAAATATTCTAATTCCGTATCATTAATTTATCAGCATGCTGATGATACAACATTAACTTTAATGGGCAGTACATCTGTTAGAGACGTATTCGGGGTTATAGAAATGTATTGTAGGGCTTCTGGGTCAAAAATGAATAGACAAAAATCAGAACTGTTACCTATGGGTTCCGCTAGACATGAAACGTTTTCAAATTCGACTGTAAAAGTGTTGAAAGATGGAATTAACATGTTGGGGGTTTATTTATCCAAATATAGAAATGTATGTGAACATCAGAACTGGGATAGTAGAATAGTTAAAATTCGTAAATTATTGAATATGTGGAATATGAGACGGTTATCTATTCATGGCAGATGTTCTGTTATTCAATGTTTAATAGTTTCCCAGTTATGGTATACGATGGCTGTCCTCCCATTACCTGAATGGGTTCAAAATGATATTAATAACATGATTATAAAGTTCATATGGAGGAATAAACCGTCTGCAATTAAATATAACACAATTATTGGTGGCAAAAAATCTGGTGGGTTAGGTATTCCCAACTTAAAGCTTAAAGGTCATGCTCTCGCCCTGAAGTGGCTTAAGAAGTTTTTCTGTCCAGAGTATTGTTGTAACTGGAAAGCTACTATGTGCTATTTTTTAAGACAATATGGTAATTTAGAGTTAGATTATGCATTATTTAATATTCATTTTGTAAAATCGTTACTAGAAAAACTGCCAGTATTTTATAGTTTTTTATTAATTTCATGGGATTTCATTAAAAATCATAAGCGTAGTGAACCTGAAACATTTATAGAAGTTTGCAACGAACCCTTATTCATTAATAAGGCTATAATATCAAATGATGGTAAAGTGTTATATTATGATATATATGAGAAAGCTGGAATTCGTAAAATTTTTGATATTGTGTATTATGTAAAGCCTGGAGTATTGCCTCTACACAGCATCTATGATATTATTAGCACTCATTTTGAAGATACTGAAATTAGAGAAGCTACAGTAGAAAGATTTTATACAACCATTATAAATTGTATTCCATTATCGTGGAAGAATATTATTGATCATGATTGTTTTGATGGGTCAGTAAAAGAGCCAAATTTAGTATTAGAATATGACGATAAAGTATACAATAGTTATGATTTTAAAACCAAACTTTTATATTCTATTTTATTAGAAACTCATTTTATTCCCCCTACTAGTATGGGTTTCTGGACAAATCTGGGTTTTAATGTTAACTGGAAATTAGCTTGGGATTACTTATATCGTGTGTTTAAAAATCCAGATTTAATCCAGTTAGATTTTAAGATTTTGCACAACATTGTATGGACGAAAGAGAAATTGTTTTTAATTAATAAAGTGAATGATAATCTTTGTCCAATATGTAAAAACTCCGTTGAAACTTTGCTTCATTTATTTGTTGATTGTCTAGAACTCAGGGTTTTATTTGATTTTATTGAAGATAAGATAATAGATATTTTTAGGGAAGGTTATACTATTGAGCAGTTTAGGTATTGGGTTTTATTTGGGGTACATGACAAGTATAAACCTGTACAATTGTGTGCAATTATTTTCAGTACTCTAAGACTGACTATTTACCGTAGAAGAATGCTTGCTCTAGACAATAAGCATGTAGGCTTAGATATTGTTTGTTTATATAAAGCTATTTTTAAACAAAGTATATTAGAATCACAAAATCATTATCCCTTGGATGATTTTATTTTCAATTTTGTCATTCCGTGCACATTTATTAAACTTAGTGATGAAAATGTAATTGATGTATTTTAAATGATTCTAAGAATTTACACCAATTTTATTAGCTTTATCTGTGATATTTTAATGTTTTAATTATATTAAATGTACATTCTGTATGATGTATTTATTGATCAAATAAAAAAAAAAAAAAAGCACGTTTAACTCAGGATAATATCACCGATTGGCCAGTGTAAGCCGGTATGTCTCTAAGGCAGAGTTAACATATCTGCAAATTGATAATACCGTAACTTACATCTGAAAGCCGCTAACCGGTCCCAACATTGTTAGACACCCTTTCCTCCATGAGGGTAATCTTATATTAGCAGAAAGAGGCTACGTAAAATCATCGCCAGGAAACTAGAATTGCCAGGATGTTTTTCTGTATTTGAAAATGGAATTTATGTTAATTGAGGGAATTTCTGTAAATTACAGGAAACACAAATACGGATAAAATTTTCCTGGTAATTTTTGTTTCCAGAATTTTTCCCTTTTTTTTACGGATATTTTTGTAACAGTGTACAGTAGATTGTGTTAATACAACTGTCTGAACGCCAGGTTCAGCTGTCACGACTTGCGTCAGAAAACGCGTTTGCGATAGTCAGCATTTCCAGACTTTCTGGGGTGAGGGAGGCTCCTATACGGTGAGCTTCGTGGAAATGATTTCGGGCATTTCAGGTTCTGTTCCACTAACATTCATCGAGCCCGTGTCAAAATAACTTCCTTTAAGCTGCTGATCAAATTTTGCAATTATTGAAATTAATTACAAAATTAAAAAAGCAGATTTGAAGCAACAATATGATGTCAGATTATACCGGAAGACGGTGTAATAAACGTCATAATTATTATGTTGGCCTACCATATCTGTGCTATTCGTTACGAGGGACAAGATGTATTTAAATGTAGATTGCGAAAATAATGGTACAACACTACCCTGTTCACCTGTTTACTTTTATTTAAATATTTTAAACTGTGCCATTTACTTACATTTCAGAGCGGAAATGAGACCACTTCAATCCGTCATCGCCACGATGTATTTCTATGGGCAGCCGGAATGGCCTTTATTCTGATCCTATCAGGTCTTATATTTGGATTAGGTAAGCAGGGATAAATAATGGTAAGCGTTAGATATTTAACATTCAGAAACAAAGTAAAATGAGGTTCAGATGAACCCTAGCCTATAGTTTTTGGTATGAAGCATCAGGATTATAAAATAAGATATTCAGAGTTTTACAACCTTGTTATACGCTCACATTTTTATGTAGACGCATATTGTCATCGCCCTTGTCCAGGTCACACCCCTGCAATTTCGTAAAAAAAAATGGCCGCCCCAACATTGTCATCTGATTTTGATGGAACTTGAAATACATGCTTATAACCCAAATATCTTGGTTCCTTTCGATTTTCGTAGACATCGAATTGTAGTTCTTGAATTATGCCCCTGATTGTACGAAGATTCGCGTTTTCAGCTTTTGGTCGCACTAGGGGTCACAATAATTATCCAATTTGAAAAAACCGTTCGAATATAATAAGCGTTACACCGTAATTTTGTCTGAATTTGAATTTCATGACAATCGGACTAACAGCTGGTATATCAATGATGTGGACCTTCTAGAAGTCAAAAGTTTGATCTGATTTTGAAGAAACTTAAAACATATCTTTATATCCCAAAGATCTCAGTTCCCTTTGATATTTGCACATTTTAGGCTATAACTTTCTTTTTTATTCCCCCAATTTGTACAAATATCGTGTTTGTTTTTATATTGTTCTCTATCCGTCTCTTGCAAAACTGTAGGCGTGTCCTGTTTGGCAGCCAATGGTATACTAGATTTTCAGAATATTTATATTTATGTTTTTTTTATTCTATTAACAATAAGGTTCAATGCGAGGTTGGGATGCTGATTCGGGATATACTCATAATACTAGCGAGACGTCCAGAGAACGATTTTTACCAGAGCCCTTTGTACCAGAACCAGGCGTTAAGGGGAGGTAACTACGTTTACAGTATAAGGGGTTAGAGCATTAAGTCTAATAATTGAAATGAAACAGGGTTTAACGCTCAACTGTTCGGTTCAGACCGGGATAATGATTCCGTGAATATGCTATACAATTTTTTATGGGGCAGTAGCACTTGTACGTCCCATCTGAACGACTTACACTGTACCCTGACACCCCCCCTTTGAGTTTTCTCGGCCATTACCCTTTTCATTATCTACTTTAAACTATTATAGTGGTAACTGTTAGCTCTTTATGTACATCTTTACGTGGCCCATATACTGTATATAAATCCATGTCTGAATGTATTTAGCAAGTTACAATTTGTGTTGTACTTTGTTTTACAGATACGGTACTGAAGTAACAGCGAGATGGTATTATTGGAAGTTGAAACCTAATGAAGTGACTGTATACACTAGACTATTTGTGTGGATATGTTATGTCTTACACCAAGTGTTAATCTGGATTATTACGTTCTTGGCCCAATATAGACAAGTAAATACACTTCCGCTTTTTATGCTTATCCTAACCACTGTACTTATCCGACCAGCATCCCCTGTTAAATGGTAGTTGACTAGACATAGCCATAGATTAAAAAGAAGGTAGGCCCTGCCCATTGAATAAATAGTTAGAGTCCAGTGCTACTGGTGCATTCTGGCGAATATCTTTGGTAAAAGTTTGCTGCCTTAAAAAAGTCACCTTACAGTGATAACATGAAAAATGAACCAATTATTTGTTAACACTCGAAAGACATCCATATAAACATGAAAGAAAACCAATTTCATTGAGAAAGACAAACTCTTCATTGTATAAATAGAAAAGACTTGTTATTTTAGCAGACAATTTGTCAAACACATCATAGGATACAATTTGCTTGGCAATTCATTTACTTGAAAGAGGGTGTTGCGTGTCGGGGGAGGGGGGCAGCGGTCTGCCATTGAGTCAAACGATTTGATTTGAATTTCTATACAACCTCGTCGATTTTCTCCTGATCCTGGGGTTTGTTCGCACTCTATGCCCAAGCGAAATATTGAAATAAAAATTGAACCATGTGACATAGTATAGGTTGAGTGGACTATAAAGCGCATCTCTCTCTCTCTTCTCTCTCCCCCTCTCCCCCCCCTCTCTCTCTCTCTCTCTTGAAATTTTCTTTTTGTACATTTGAAAATAACCCCGATTAGATGTTCTATCAAATATAAGCTGACGTTTGTTCATTTTAAAGATTTCGGAGTTACGAGGTTTTCATCCCCTAATCTGTTTTTTTCTGACGACATACGAGCTTTCTGAACGTTTTTGTGTTAGAACAATGTGATTTACCAGCTTTTGTTTTCGCGTGGTTACAGTATAAATTGGGCATACAAATGTAGGGAAATCATTATAAGTATTGTATTATACCATTTCTAGTCAGATGTCGATAGTAGGTATGTAGGAACGGTAGGTTACGTGCGAATTTCAGCAACAGGTAGGCGTTGAAGTAACGTAGATCTAGAAGCTAAATCCCTTGAGGGATATTGAAGCCTAGTTACGCTAAAACATTGCTAACCAGTAGGCCTAGACGTCTAATGGATTACGTTACTTGCGTGTTATTGCATACAAGTAGGCCAGACCTTCGCCTTCGGTTCGGTAAATAACCCGAGGGTGGGGGGGGGCTGTCCACAAGTAAGTCTAGATGTTCAGTGGGATAAGTTATATGAGGAATGTTGTCAACGTGTAGGTCTAGATGTTCCATACGGTAAGTTACCTCAAAGATATTATTACCCACGGTAGGTCTAGATGCCCAGTCGGGCAGGTTACTTAAAGGTATTGCCGACAGGTAGGTCTAGATGCCCAGTCAGACGGAGTACTTAAAGGTATTGCCCACAGGTAGGTTTAGGTGCTTAGTAGTGTAAGTTTGGTAATGCCAACATGTAGGCCTAGATGCTCAATGAGGTAATTTACCTGAAGGGTATTTCTTACCAATAGGTAAGGCAAAGGTATCAACTACAGGTAGGTCTAGATGCCCACAGTTGGGTCAAGGTGCCCGGGGTTATTGTCCCACAAGTGGTTCTACTCAGTCGGGTAGGTTACTTGATGGGTATTGCCCACAGGTAGGTCTACATGCCTGGTGGGGTAAGTTACCTGAGGGTTATTGCCCACAGGCAGGGGCATTGGCCGCAGGTAGGTCAAGATAATCAGTACGGTAACCTACGTGAAGGGTATGTCCAACAGGTAGGTCTAGATGTTCATTAGGATAACTTACTTGAGGAGTACGGCTCACAGATACCCCCCCCCACACACACACACACACTCTTTCGGGCAAACGAGTAAAGTGAAAATAAAAATTATTATTTCATTTATATATATATATATATATAAGAAAATATATATATAAGTTTATATTATTTGGCCGAATGAAGTGCCCAAAATCTAATAAAATCTAATTTTACATTTCTTTCAATTGATTATCGCGAATTTGTACTGTATTGACTATGGATTAAAACACCATATCTGGAATCGCTCTACATTGTGCGATATTTTTGGTAATCGATTATCATTTAATTTTGTGAATTCAGCTGAGGGTTAGGGTTAGAGGAATTTAGATCAGCACATAGTGGGATTTCCGTTGCAAAACGATTCGAATCTTAAAAGTTGCTTAAAGATTGGCTAGAATAGCAAAAAAACGAATTTCCAGCAAATACATTTTCTCCAGAGGGTGAGGCCCCCATACCCCACAACGATTGATTGGTTGTTTGGAATTCAGGACAGAAGGTAGGCTATATTGAACTACATTGAAGTTGCTGTAATCACGGGTTGGAAAAGCAAAAAATGCTTTTGCGGCCATTAAATTTCCTCCAGGCGCAGTCGAATTTCTAAAATTTTCTCCAAACACAGTTTAATTTTCTCCCGCCGACCCCGTCTCCGTGGACTTTAAACGATTGTAAAATTTGAGCTAGAGATGTACCGTGTGTCGTTATTATTGCAGTGGCTTCAGAAACATAGGCACTATATAAGTTATATCTGACGGCCGGTAGTAATCGCCATTGCCTTATTTTGTTACTAAAATTATATAGTCTACTCCTTAAAAACAATACAAGAAATGTTTTGATATCCTTCCTATAAATAATATTTACTAGGACACATTTTATTACAAAAATTATCCTGCGAATTTTGTTCATATACACCGGTTAAACGGATTTGACATCATTACCGATAAGACGTTGCCGAGATAAGAGCATTTAGAAAAGAACAAAATCGCTCCAATTGTGCGGGCGATACGAGGTTTGGTAAAACGCCAATAAAATGAAAACTATTGATCGCAGAACTCTGATTTTTTGATATATGATGTATTCCATGTTATCAATTTAAATTGTGCAAAAAAGTGATTTTCGAAAAAATGCCGTCTTACGAGGTTTTGGAATGCCACTGACGATATATATATATATATATATAAATAAATAAGATGTTTGAAAAGAAAACAGACTACATATTTAAAGTTAGCGCTTTCAGTTCCGTCGGAACCTCTTCAGACTTTTTAATATGATAGCGTAATATGATATATATATATATTAAAGTAGATAAAGTACAAGTACTTCTTTGTTTACGGTAGATAATGCATAAAAAAATAGAAAAATACGTCCAGGTAAAAAATTCTCCACTTTACTTCATTCTGACATACATTAAATTATATAAGCTAGTTCTCTGCCCTCTATAGGCGTCTTCAGATATTATAATGTATACAAAATATTGCAAATACGATACATGTATATATACATTCTTAGAACAATAGATTTCCATGATAATCGATTATAAATAATATTAAGTAACAAACAACAAGAGGTTAAAAGTATATAATACATAACATGACATTAATCTACATAATCTTCCTGGTATAGTTTGACAATAGACCAATTATGTAATCTGGTTATAATAATTTACATAGGCTTCCTGGTATAATTTGACAATAGGACCATACAGGAGTGAAGAGATTAAAAAAAATGTCAATAGATCAATTTATGTAATTTGGTTGTAAACTTGTTTATATCCAGCTTATTCTCTAATAAACCAACTATATAGTTGGGTACGAGACCTAAAATCCGTGACCAATTTGCGGGAAGTTGTTTTGCAGGTGGTTTCTATATGATAAAAACCTGCTGAAGCGATTAAGCTTGGGTGCCTCTCTCTAAAATGCTGGCGGAAGCCGCTAGAGGGCCAAATTCAAAATGGTGGTCAGATGTGGCGGGAAAATATAAAATTGTGTAATATAGGCTTCTGATGTGTCTATTCGTATGTTTTAAGGGTCTCTGAATCGCAATATTGTAATCAAAAATCAATCCAGCCACTAGTTTTGCCAATATGGCCGAAAAATCCAAGATGGCCACCATAACTGTTGTTGATATTTACCCCATGATACCTACTACGTGATTCTCACAATGTGCACTCACAAGGGTTAAACTCGTCAGGCGTCCCTAATTGCCTCACTCTACAACTGTTATATATTTTCTGTGGTGGGGTAAACGTTATTTCCAGCTTCCTATATATATATCTATGGATTTCTCACCACCTCAGTGTCGCATTTAGATGAGGAGAGGCCTTAGGCTATCTCACGTGTGAGACCCCTTCCAACCCCTCGACTACGGGAAGATGGACGTGAGTTTTTGACAATAAAATTGAGCAAAGTCGATGATGATGACATATGTTAATAATTCAAGTGCACGAAAATTTAAAGGGCTGTCAAAATATTATATCAAACCTTGTATCTTATAGTCCATATGTTATACAGTACTCTTTATATACAGTTTCTATTGTAATACTTTACCTGTTTCTATTGCGTTGTTTAGCAGAAGTAACCCATGACAACAATATGTTGAAACGAATACATAACAGAATAGGACGATTCAGTGTTTAATGACACAATGATGATTTCAATTTTATTACCAACCCTTTTACAATAATTGAATGAAATATCCCACACAGGGTGTTAATCTGTTTTCAGTTTCTATACCAATTCAATAAAACATTTAATACATGTCTTGACTTTATTCATTATTTGCATTTAATACATGTCTTGACATTAATTATTATTTACGATTTATGACGTTATTCGTGTATCGTAAATAATACAGTCCAAGAGATCAAAACATTTCGATTCTTTAAATTCAACATTACACGTAGACCTAAATGTGTTTTTCAAATGAGTCTATAAACATATTACACGTAATAGGCTGTTAGGAGAACTTCGCATTTACGTGAGCTGGGGATAAAAATTCGAGACAAAGTTATTCTTACGTTTTATGAAAGGTATTGGGCAAAATACTAACAAATGCTAATAAAATACTAACAAATACTAACCAATTATTATTAGAAACTAACTGGGTAAGTTGGTGATGTTGATTATCATGCGTGATTATATATTACATGGGTCCATTATAAAGCGTTGATTAAATTAAAATCAAAATCCGTGGCTATCTTGGATTTTTCGGCCATATTGGCAAAACAAGTGGCTGGATTGATTTTTAATTAAAATATTTCGATTCAAAACATACGAATAGACACATCAGAAGCCTATATTACACAATTTTATATTTTCCCGCCACATCTGACCACCATTTTGAATTTGGCCCTCTAGCGGCTTCCGCCAGCATTTTAAAGAGAGGCACCCAAGCTTAATCGCTTCAGCAGGTTTTTGTCATATAGAAACCACCTTCAAAACAACTTCCCCGCAAATTGGTCACGGATTTTAGGTCTCGTACCCAACTAATAGAGAAATAAAGATATACAGGGTTTAAAATCCCCTTAAATGGTGTTGAAGTATATTATATATATTGGGGAGTCACGGGGGTGTCTTAGCGAAACAAAAAGCGTCTGGTCTTTCTTATGAAACCAAGATGATCCACGTATAGTTAAAATCGGTATAATGATATAGTAAGCCGTATGGCCGCTCTCCGGGCAAAACTTCCACCAATCCATGTTGCATTGTAGACCTTTACGTGTGTGCAATACGCCGGTTGGTGGAAATAAGTTATTCGTTTCCTTCTATTGGTTCGCATTGTTTTCCTGTTTGAAATTAACACGCCTTTTTAGAAGTATCGGTGATTCACAACTTCTGTGAAATATATTCCGTCGTTCTATCATTTCTGGAGACATAATACTGTAAATTTATGCTTTTATCGGGGTATGTGGCAGAAAGTGCGATATGGATATACTCAAAGATCGTGCCCATATTCCAACGAGATAACTTTTTCCACGACTCTTGCGCCGATCGTAGCGTCTACACCGAAATTTTAAGCCCCATTTTATGCCTAAAAAAGGGGAAAATACCAGGTCACGGCAAACGTACATCGATGAGTATTTTTGTAACTTCATACCGATATGCCAAGTATACGCATCAAACCAGTACTCACTTCTAGATTCAAACGTTAGCTGACAGTTATTATTCCTTTTTTTCATTTATCCATGTAGTATATGGCATGTAATAAAATGGTCACCTGCTAAAGAGCCATAGGCATAGGACTTGTTCAGTATCCAGTGAAATAATTCGTTCCAGCAGTGTACAGTAATTAAACATGACAACGGCAATGACTGCCGCTCTCCTTTAAAGTTTTAGTCATGAAATGACCTAGGTAATTGAAGTTTTTTATGATCTATTTACAGGGTTTACAGGGATCGAATGATAAATATACTACAAGTATTGACAAGTTTAACTATATAGCACTTGCATTAAATGTCGGCTTTCATCTTCTACATCTTCTTCAAACTCAAATCACTTACGATGGAACGGCCCAAGACACTTCAATAGCCACGTCTCAAGGTAGGTGTTGCTCCATATCAACTCAAATATAAACTGACACAACATAAACAATTTACTCTGTGACCAGGTTCATAGCCTCAACTGTAACATAGTATTGCTTACCCGTTTAGTCTCTTGGCATTCATAACAAAATCACCCCAATTCATATCAAAATCACCCCAATCCATAACAAAATCACCGTACAATTGAAACCTAACAAGTAAACTAACCTTTTTGGCAAAATATATTGATAAACATTCGAGTTTATGGAAAAAACTGTTATCTATAGAGAAAATTTTGATATTAAACATTAGTCCGGAATTATTATGGAAATTGTGGTTTCAAAGCTGCAAATTTATTTTCTGACCGATCCCCTTGGGGTTCCTCTATCTAATAATTTCAAGACTCATCGAAAAAAGACCACTTTGCTTCACAATTTGGGGGGAACTGGTTCTTCATTATTTTTCTCTACAAAATGTTCTTTTTAAAAAAAAATGTTTTGTTTTTTTGTCACCAAAATATAGTCTGAAATAACGTGCAAAAAGGAAAACAACCACTTGCACCCATACTTCAGAAATCCTGGTTTCCCAGGGAATCTCATTTAAAATCTTTTCATTAAAATGAAATCATTTCGTTCCAGCTTCAGTAATCATGTTAGTAATATTTATTCTGCTAATGGAGCTAAAAGAGAGGGGAATTTTATTTGGTTGGCCGGTAGTTTACAATACGGATGCTTGCAGTAGAAAACTAAAGCCAGACTACGGTCCCACTAATCTAATACGACGTTACCACGGTTACGCATTCTCCTGGGCCGCCATTTATACATTTTGGTACCACCCGATGGAAAATACTTGGGGTCATGTGATGGGTTTTGCTCTGACTTGGATGATTATGCTTCAAGGTAAGGAACTTATATTATAAAGTTTAAAGTCCAATATCCACGGCCATACATAAAATTAAGAATCACTTAAGTCAGGACATAGAGTAATATATCTCAAAAGAAAATATTGATACAACATGCATAAATAATACAAGACATTTCTTGATGCAATTTCAATGCTATAATTTTTTCTAGCATTTAAACCTGTATTATTTCTTTAATGTGGTTATTTTAAATGATTAGTGTTATACTATATGAAAAGTCCAGTGAAAGAACGATCTATGTTACATTTTTGTCTTTTCGCATAAAATGCAAAACAGACTTTTGAACAAGAATGATTGACGCGACAGACGAACGAGTGGGTTTAATTACAACTTCAAAATGATGTTTAACACGAGCCATAATTATCAGTACAAGTGACTTCAACTTTTCAGGCAAATTAAAGTTAAGTATAGGGCCCGGTTGAATTGTATTTGTCCGAGAGACCAATACAGACGGGCCTTGGTTCGATGTGACTCCGATCGTTTTTACCTGAAACTGATTGTTCCACAGAAAGCTTATACAGTTTGCTACCATATGGCACCATTAACTGGGGTTCGTTGACAAAGTGACTAAGACCCCCTCTTCCCCTGGACTCATCATATATTCTGTGTGTGCCTCAAAATAGTACTGTCGACTTTTCAAATGTTTTTGAGTACTAACAACCCGCGTTGCATGTTTGTCTGGATAAACTTTCGGAAGTTAGAATGCAGAAAGGGTACATGTTTGGACACAGAGCGAGGCAAAATATTTTGACGAAAGCCCTGAGTGACGCCGGAAGCCCAATAAAAACGTTGCTAGATTTAATTATAGCTCAAATTCCTAAGACATATTGCATATAAATTAAAAGGATTAGTATAGAAACTATTATTGAAAATACCCCAGGGTTCGTTGTAACATGCCACAAATCTATCTAATGATAGATGCCCAAGACAACAAAATTTAGACTAACGGAATCAACCGTGCGTCAAGGGTACTTGATAATCCATGATAAAGGTTTTCACATCAAAGTTGTCATATAAATAATTAATGTATTTTGTAGGCAGCTTGATGTATACCGTGTTTCACCAGAATAAATATTGGCGATTATTTGTTGAGGCGTTTGTAGTAATACATGGTACAGTTGTAGCTGTTCAGACAGGAGGGCCAGCCATGCTAGGCACCAGTATATGGCCGATGTTTACTTTTGGTTTCTCCATGGTTCTGGTTTTGACCCAGGTAAGTCATACAGAGTAAATAATAGGACAAAGGTTGAAGTTATTACAGAATCCGTACAAACGAATCTAATCTTTATGGACACCATTTGTCTGTCAAATTACATTAACTTAATTGTCTGTCAAATTACATTAACTTTTGGGAATGCATGCCGTGTACGACGTGGGGTGGGTGTGTTTATTCCGATGCATGTCAGTGATCTCAACTCAAGCCTGACAAACATACAGAACACAGGGTCAGTCATGAGTAGGTCTAAAACCAGCTTCCCTATCAGTTTGATTAAACTGGAGTAGTATTAATTCTCATTATCACCTGATACCCACTTTCTAGATCATCACGTGGACTCCAATGATTTCTTTGGGTTGTATTCCCTATTGTTTTCAAATATTAGTATGATGTCTTGCCCATATATTTGTTTTTGTGTAAATTATGTGTGGCACAGTCCCCCCTGCACTTACTATTAATAAGCCTAAAATAGTCTGATTCTTCCTTTTCAGATTTTTCTACTGTCATTTTGGAGACGAATACATTTTGTGTTCCGTTTTCTGCCCCTTTTGATTTACATTGCAGTTGTTGTTTATATGTACAGTTGGATACCTGATAAAAATGGACAGACATGGGTTAGAATGCAGGAAATTATCCGGATTCCCCTTGTCTACTACCTGTTCTTGTTCTACGTTTGGTTCCTCTTGTTTGTGTTCCTAAAAATAGAATCTAAGATGTCTGGCGATGAAGTCGGGCATAATGAAATCGGCGTTATCAAAAAGTGTGCTTACGTTACACTTTCTGTGTTGATTTATGTATTTTTTGTGTTAATAAGTGCATTAACTCAGTATTACGACATTCAGCTGGGATTAATAGAGTTGATGATTATTTTTGTAGGTATTTTTAAAACCGGTGTTTGTATTTCAATGATGCTTTTAAAACAGGTGTTCCCTAAATATAGACCTGATCTAAAAATATCCGGAGAAAGGTTCAACTTTTCTTCGTCGCAAAGTGAAAATGATCACGATCGTAAAGACAGTTACAAAACATTTGATGAGAAGCTCTAATACAATTTTATTGATAGATACGCAATATAAATCCAGTTCGTATACTGTTCATGGTACTACCCCCCCCCCCCCCAAAAAAAAAAAACAAAAAAAAAAACAAAGTCGCCTGCATGTGAACACATTACAGATCACAAATGTAAATCCAGTTCGTATACTGTTTATGGTACTAATTATCCCCCTCCCTTAAAAAAAACAACAACAAAAAAAACAAAAAAACAAACGTCGCCTGTAAATAAACAAAAAAGACGCCAGAAAGTGGACACCTTTGGAGATCACAAGTTTGGTTTTGATCATTTGGCCCACAATAAGGAAGACCTTTGATGATATTTGAAGTAGTTTTCAGTCCTTATATGAGTTTTATAAATTAAAATATTTCGGCCATTTTGCCTGCTTAACTAGAACAAATTTAAGCTAGTCCATCGCCCATATATTTCAGCACCTTTTGTTTGTAATGTCACAATCATAAAACAAAATCAAAAATGTGGCAATTGTAATTGGTCAATTCAAGATCAACCTACCAATCTGAACCTGCAATACTGAAATTTTCGCGAGATCACTCATACTGACAGCAGTATCTCATTTATTCGAAGCAGTCCATAAATTTGCAAAGAATACCAAAAGCTTTTAAGTTCGTAGTACATATTTTTGTATCAAATAGTATTGGTAATACTAAAGTCATAATATGATATATATTTATAGTTTGCATTTGTAAATATCGTTGCTTTTATATAAAATGACGTCTTATGTACATGTATATTTTTGATATATTTGTTATATTTGCTGTATATATCCACATGAAAAATATTGCTTTTTTATAAGTGAATAAAATATTGTTTAAATTAAACTGTCTCAAAACATTTCTTGATCTACGATGTCAGATTATAGTCACTTTAATAAATGCTTGTGTAAAAACTCCAGGTTATGAACAAGCCTTGTGGCAGTGTCTAATAGGTGGAGGGGGCGTAGGGGAATGGTGTGTTTTTCTTGATTGCATTGGGGGTGGTGCGGGATTTTGAGAGGAACGCAATTTAAAAGCAAGGAAAAGTACCTGTTGAGGCGCCATTTAAATGGCCAATAAAATGGTATTTTTGAACAATCCCCACGAGCAGTGGCGGCGCCAAGGGGGGGCAAGGGGGGGCATTTGCCCCCCCAAAAATCTTGCCTGCCCTCTGTTTGCCCCCCCAATAATTTTCGGGAAAAAAATGTCTGAAATGCTACCTGGTTGCATTCTATTTTACAAAATATAGTGGCGAAAATATTCATTCACTTTGAGTCAATCTTACTCCGCCAGCTCGACACTTTCTTCTCTGATCGGATAAACTAGTGATTTGGCGACAGGCGGTATCTGTATCTGTATCTCGACGATCAATGCCTGAAATACTGCCAGACTGCATTTCGGGCCGTCTACTTTTCAAATTTTCGTTGAGGTTCGCAAGTCCGTTTATTTCACAAAATATAGTGGCGAAAATATTCATTCACTTTGAGTCACTCACTCCGCCCGTTTGTCACTTTCTTTTCTGGTCGGATAAACTAGTAATTTGGCGACATGCGGTATCTTGATCTCGACGATCAATGCCTGGAATACTGCCAGACTGCATTTCGGGCAGTCTACTTTTCAAATTATTGGGGACTTCATTGAGTTTCATGTGACACTTTCCTCCCTATAGGGTCGGAAAGACTAGTGATCAGGCCAGTGGTGACATCCGATCAGCTCTTTTTATCTCTACGATCGGTGCCTGAATACTGTCAGGCAGCATTTCCAACAGTCTATTTTTCAAAAACCCCCACAAGGACTCGCTACTTTAGCGCATACAAAGGTACTTCGTGGATGTTCGCAAGTCCGTTCCTTTGCCATTTTGGTCTCTGATCGTATAAACTAGTGATCAGGCTACGGACAGTATGTGGTCAGTTTTATTTATCTCGACGATCGGTGCCTGACTGAATACGCTGTCAGAGAGCATTTCCGAAAGTCTATTTTTCAAAATTTTCTGGGGGAGGTCCCCTATACCCTCCATAAATACTCACGACATTGGCGCTCGAGAGTGGGATTCGTCGTGTCCGTTCGTTTGACACTTTACCTCAACGGTCATTGCCTGAAATACTGCCAGGCTGCATTTCTGGCAGCCTGTTTTTCAAAATTTTCTGGGGGAGACCCCCCCCCCTCCCTTAGTTGATACTCGTGCCTTTGCCCCCTTAACCTTGGACTTTGCCCCAGCTTTGCCCCTCCAACCACCGACGGCTGGCGCCGCCACTGCCCACGAGGATGGAATAGAGGCATTTGACCATGATTAATATGTTAGAAATGATAAAGTCCTATGAGAAAAGGCCCTCAGTGCCCCTCAACATCGAAACGTCTTACTTATTTTCAAATAAGACAAATTTTGAGAATGAGGCATTATCTTTAAAAAGTTTTAATCAAATGATATAGAATTAAAATACATGTTTTATCAATTTTAAAAATGCTGTTTTTCTTTAAGCAGCTTGAACAAACATAAATTGTTGTTTAGGTTGTTGTTGTTATGTTTGTTTAGACCGCTGTTGTGATTGTTTAGGTTATTTTGAGTTGAATTTGGTCACTGTTACCGTTATTGATTGTTTACGTTGTTGATTTTGTGATTGGTCAGGTTGTTGTTCAGTCTATCTTATGTTCATCTACATCCAATCTATGGTGAGTTTCTGTTAGGAAGAATAGCGCTATAGTACCCAAGCCATATGCTGCTAGTAAAGCCCAGTTCATCCACATAGTGCCTTAAACAAAAACAAAATTTTTAAATGATATTCTTGGTCCAGTTTTTTTTTTAAAACGACATAATAGTTAACACATATTGCGAACAGGGAGCTGTTCGAAGGAGAGTGGCCAGTTCCGCTGTATTAATCAGATCGTTGGGATAATATCTTGGTTTTATACATGAAATTAACTGTCACCGCCTCACATTTTTTTTTACCTCAACCACGTTTGAAAATTTTGGAGAGAAAGCTCATGAGTACTACGATAGGGCCCTTACTTACACAGGCGCATACCTGTTCCTTGCATTTAAGAAAAAATACATTATCCATTGGTTTGCTCTGTTGAAATTGTCAAACAATAGTATGGCAAATTGGGACCCTATTTTGGACCATGTATAGGGCAAACCAGCGATTGTTGGTACAATCAGGGGTCATAATTCAGCTATGAAGTTACGATCCGATATATGCGATTTTAAAGGGGAAACTAGATCTTTGTGTTATAAACATAAATTCAAAGTTTTATCAAAATCAGATCAAAATTGTGACCACTAGGGGTCCACAACCTTAAAATACAATACTTTTACACTATTTGTGCACGAGGAGCGGCCATTTTGTCCGGCAATTTCGGTGAGGATTTCCCCAAAACCGTGATGTAACGGCGATATTTTAGAACGTTTTTTAAAACTGAATAGAAATTGTGACATCTATAAGGTACTACAGCCGAAAAGCACGATTTTTCGTACAGCCAGGGGTCGTATTCAACGATGATATGATACATGCCAATTTAGAAAGGAACTGAGATCTTTCAGAGATAGACCTTTATTTCGCCAAAATCGGATTAAAATTGTGACCCGTAGAGTGTCCACAAAATGAACAGGGGCAACCACAATAAACGGCCACGTGAAAATGTGGGCGTATTAAAACAAATAATGTTCTGTTAATGTGTTTCCCAATCGCTATATTATTATGTCGCTTAAAGATTACATTGTATCTGAACAGTAGGACGTTAAACAAAATTGCATTTGCTATTGCATCCGGGATCTTTTCATCGATTTACTGTTCTCTCGTTTAAGTGCTTCTCGTTATATACGATTACTGTGATAAGAAATATGTTATCGCCATATACACAGAGCATGTTGTACGGCTCTGTATTGATGGAAGGCCAAGAAATTTACGGAGACTTTTGGAACTCCTGGGGCTTCTGCCTTAAAGTAAAACAAAAACGGACCTATTCCAGGTATAAAGAATATTCCTAGGAAAATCAGAGCTGCAACATTATTCTGTGTTGTAATGACGACATTCGTTACACCCTCGGCTACAGGATAAGTTATCTCACAAGATAATTCATAAAATAATGGCGATGTTGCTCCGTTTAATAAACTGGCTAAAACATCAGATATAAATAGGTAATCTGAAAGGGAGATTTAAAAATAAATTTAGGATGGAAGCAGATATACGTACGCTTGTCTCTTCTGGCTTTCTTGGTGACCGGGTAACTAACTACGAAAGATCAATTCACAGATTCAAGGCAAGATAGAGCAAAGATATTTCCTATTGTTCCACTTCCGGTTTTCTTAGGACTGTACATGGCAGATATAAACCGAAGGCATAAACTATTGCTCCGTCGGTCATTTATGTAATTCAGATGAAACAAAGATAATACTCAAATTCTCATTCCATGAATTTTGTTAACAATTATACATTCATGCAACTATGTATTAAATTTCAATAAATGTGCGTACGTGTACCTTTATGGAAAGGTATAACATTTAGTAGAGTTAAGATCAACCAAAGATACATTACAGTCGTCGAGAAGAAAAGAAATATCAAAAAGATTTTCAACCGTCTTGTAAACTTATCTGCAAATCTAAAATAAATAACAACACAACATTAATTTCTAAACACAAAGCATGATACAAATGACCACAAATCATTAAGATGCCTTCCCTGTAATTTGATGGTAATGTAAACAGAATCTATTTTTGGAGAAAACTGCGATGGTATATTAAAAGAATGCGTCAACATGCAAGCCTCGGATTCAATCAGAGGTAACTACAATTACCAAGTAATTTTCAACATAGCAGCGAAGACTGGGGTATTTCTTATATATATATCTAACCTGGCAACTATGATGGTGGCAACTACAGAAGCTATAGCAGATGTAAACGCAATCCAACCAACTTCAACCTACAAAATAATTATATTATATATATATAGTTATTAAGTTATGCCAGTTATTTTTTCCAAATGAAAATGTCTGATAACACCTTGGATGGTATCCGTAGCATAGGAAACAAGGAATGGGGTTTAAGGTGTCGCCAACTCTAAGACTAAATCATTTTGAGACTAACAAACGAATGTGAGTGATGCCACTTTTGTGTTGGAAAATGGTATTAGGTTATACCTGTGAGACGTTATGTTCTTTAAAATTAACATCTATCATCGAGCTCCACGAATCACGGGTTCCTGTAGACAAACCATAAATAATAGCAATAAACCAAAACTGACCATTCCTTGAAAAAAAAAGAAAAAACAGAATCCACAAACAGTAAATGAAGCCTATGGCAGATAATCTGAATACATGTCTCCCGTGGAGCGGAATGAGACCACTTGGGATACCGCGGATGAGTTCCTTCAAACTGTGAAATGACTACATATTTTTCGCTGCCAGGTTGTTTTACAGAAAATCATAAAATCGACTATCTGTTAGTGCACATTTCAACGTCTATTGGAGTATCAGAGACATATATGGTTATTGATCTTACAAATATCCGTTCAAATCAGAAATTAATTTTGTTTATTTTTCTAATTTTCACATCAAAACTAATTTACCTCATCAGCTGTTTTAATCCGGATTTATAATCTAATCGTTCTCTAGAAGCCGAGGGACTGGGTGGTGAAGGAGGTTTATTGGGAAAATAAATAAACATGGTTATCAACAATAAAACACAGAATCCAAATACTGAAAACAAAGGAATTAACAATAACAATGATATGGCTTCCACAACTAACAATACGAATGATAAATTATGGCGTTTAACAAAATTAAACGATTTAAAATAATTTGTTTTTTCAAAGAATTAAATCTTTGCTCAAAACATTTTTTACCTTTAGAGTTATTCCCTCCTTTCAATCAGTTACAACGATGTAACAGTATATTATTATATTAAACTATTATTTAAAAAACTGGCAACTTACCACCGTAAGAATAGTAAATGATATTGTCTCTTTCAATTCTCACTACTTCATCTAGTAAATAATAAACACATTTATGCTAAGAGTAATGGTATATACATGTAATAAACACGTATGTGGTATATTTATTTTTTCAGTTGTAAAGGGTGAAATAGGGGTTCTGTGTTTGGGGTTGAGTTTTTACAGTCGGTATTTACAGTTTAAATTTTACAAACACGACCCAAAATACAGGATTCATGATAATATACGGACTGACAGATATACTTTTGAATTTGTCAATATTGCCAGGCTGCCAGCCAAGACAGGAAAATATGATTGAAATAACAAACCTGGAGTATATCCAACCGGAGTGACTGTACAAATATAAAATACTTCACAGTCATACTCGTGCAGGCTCGATGACAGTTCGGTGGGGAGTGGGCTATGAAGGGCAAAGGGACGCAAACGCGTTTTCCCGCAATTCTAATCCGTGTAGCGAACCCCCATGCAAATTTTTGAAAATTTTATGGCCGCAAACGTGTTTTCCAGATATACATACCTATTTCTGTCGTTGTGTTTACAAAAATACTGTAAAAAGAAACACAGAATTCTATAGGTACAATGTTAACGGGTTTAGAGTATCTTAAAAATCAATTTACAACATTTATTTTAAAAAATCTATTTACCATATTTATTTTTAAAAAAATCAATTTACAATATTAATTTTTAAAATTAATTTACAATATTATTTTTTAAAATTAATTTACAATGTTATTTTTTTGAAATTAATTTACCATTACTTATTTTAAAATTTATTCAATCTAAAATATTTATTTTAAAGATTATTCATTTTAAAACATTTATTTTTATTTTACATTGTAACATACTTCAGGGTAAACGCAGCGTTTTGATTGGTCAATTAGACACTGTCTATTGGACAATAACACCCTTCTGTTTTAGTAATGTCTTTTAAAGTCCTAAAAAGGCATGTTACAATGTCGATAAACACTTCCTGTTTCCCATTTAGAGGGGTGTTATTGTCCAATAAATGTCCTGAAATTTTACATTAGAACCCTCGACGCTACGCGTCTCGGGGGGGGTGGGGGGTGGGGGTGGGATGGCCTAGTAGTCTAGAGCGTATGTGGCATGGAGATAGGGGCGCCTTCTCAACCTCGTGGGCTTCCTCCGGGCACTCCGGTTTCCTCCCACTGCTAAAGACCCCTACGCGCAAGCGAATTTTTGAAATAAAACGAAACCATATGTTAGTCCCAAAATGACCTAGTTTGTGTCGAGTGGAGTGTTTATCTCCTAAAAATTATTTTAAAGATTATTCATTTTAAAACATTTATTTTAAAAATTATTTACTTTAATACATTTATTTTAAAAATTATTTATTTCAAAACATTTATTTTAAAAATTATTCATTTTAAAACACATATTTTATTTATTTATTTTATAATATTAAATATTTATTTAAAAAACAATCTTAAATATTTATTTTTAAAATTGATTTAAAAATGTATTTTAAAATTGATTTAAAAATGTATTTTAAAATTGATTTAAAAATGTATTTTAAAATTGATTTAAAAATGTATTTTAAAATTGATTTAAAAATGTATTTTAAAATTGATTTAAAAATGTATTTTAAAATTGATTTAAAAATGTATTTTAAAATTGATTTAAAAATGTATTTTAAAATTGATTTAAAAAATGTATTTTAAAATTGATTTAAAAATGTATTTTAATTTAAAAATGTATTTTAAAATTGATTTAAAAATGTATTTTATAATTGATTTAAAAATGTATTTTAAAATTGATTTAAAAATGTATTTTAAAATTGATTTAAAAATGTATTTTAAAATTGAATTTTAAAAATGTATTTAAAATTGAATTATGAAAAGTATTTAAAATTGAATTTTAAAATGTATTTAAAATTGAATTTTAAAATGTATTTAAAATTCAATTTTAAAATGTATTTAAAATTGAATTTTTGAAATGTATTTTAAAATTGAATTTTGAAATGTATTTTAAAATTGAATTTTCAAATGTATTTTGAAATTGAATTTTGAAATGTATTTTAAAATTGAATTTTGAAATGTATTTTAAAATTGAATTTTGAAATGTATCTTAAAATTAAATTTTGAAATGTATTTTTAAAAATCAATTTAAAATAATGATTTTAAAAATCAATTCAAAATAACTACTTTAAAATCAATTTAAGATATTTATTTTGAAACTTAATTTAATTTTAAAATTGAATTTTAAAACTGAATTTTAAAATGTATTTACAAAATTGAATTTTAAAGCTGTATTTTAAAATTGAATTTTAAAACTGTATTTTTAAAACTCAATTTATTATAATGATTTTAAAATTGAATTTTAAAACTGTATTTTTAAAACTCAATTTATTATAATGATTTTAAAAATCAATTCAAAATAACTACTTTAAAATCAATTTAAAATCATATTTATTTTGAAACTTAATTCAAGATATTTATTTTGAAACTCAATTTAATATTTTATTTGAAAAACTCAATTTAAAATATTTTTTTGAAAACTTAAATTAAAATATTTATTTTAAAACTTAATTTAAAAAATTTATTTTAAAACTTAATTTAAAATATCTATTCTAAAACTTAATTTAGAACATTTATTTTAAAACTTAATTTAAAATATTTATTTTAAAACTTAATTTAAAATATTTATTTTAAAAATATTTATTTTAAAACTTAATTTAAAATATTTATTTTAAAACTTAATTTAAAATATTTATTTTAAAACTTTAAAATATTTATTTTAAAACTTAATTTAAAATATTTATTTTAAAATTTAATTTAAAATATTTATTTTAAAACTTAACTTAAAATATTTATTTTAAAACTTAATTTAAAACTTAATTAAAAATATTTATTTAAAATATTTATTTTAAAACTTAACTTAAAATATTTATTTTAAAACTTAATTTAAAACTTAATTAAAAATATTTATTTTAAAACTTAATTTAAAATATTTATTTTAAAACTTAATATAAAATATTTATTTTAAAACTTAATTTAAAACTTAATATTTTAAAATTCAATTTTAAATTTTGATTTTAAAATTTAATTCAAAATTTTGGTTTCAAAATTCAATTCAAAATTTTAATTTATAAATCAAATTAAAATGTTTTTTTTTTAAAAAAAATAATTTTAAAAAAAATAATTCAAAATGTTTATTTTAAAAAAAAATAATTTAAAATGTTTATTTTTAAAAAAATAATTTAAAATGTTTCTATTGAATATCAATTTAGATTATTTGCCTGTTCTTACAATTAACCTGCTTTATCTGAATTACTAATGACGTGTATAAAATCTCATAAAGACTTTAAATCGAACCGCGTGCTTTTGTAAATAAAATCACATACCTTCTATTTTGATCTGTTTCATTCAATCTTTTAAAAGTTTCCGGAACCAAAAAGGGACCTTGAAAAAAAGCAAATGAACAAGACATCGAACTGAAAGGATTTTAACTGAAACGAGATAGACGTCTTTCTAAAATTGACAGTTGGAATTTGAATCAATCTGATTAAAATATAAAAAACACATAAAACGAGAAAACTAAATTGATTGAACTTATCTTATATACATTGGTTACTGAATGCATTTTATGACAGTTTAACATCAATCTGATGAAAATTAATTCAGATATCGTCACCCAAAGTCGCAAATATACACCTCCCGTAAAAACGACTTGGCGAATAAACAACATATTGAATATCAAGTTGGTGGGGTGTAAATGTGGACGGCCTGAGAGGCGGATGGAGTTTTGCGGTGTACTTACCAAGGATGAATGATATGGCTATGAACAAAGTCTGGGCACTGTACATAATGGATGTTGCAGTGGCTCTCTGGTGAGGTGGAAACCAAGTAGATGATATTGTGGTTACGGCCCCCATAGCTATAGGTCCCACCATTCCATTCAAACATTGACCAGCATGAGTTAACCTAAGATGATAAACAGAGAGGTTTAAGCAAACAACTGCAATTTGGTCCTTGTCTGCCCGATTTCATTTCTGTGCTGCTATTTATTTAAAACATTTGCCCGAAAGCATTATGCATTATATCTGTAATGTAACACATGACCGTTTTGAGTGTGAAGAATAAAGGAGTACAGGTCACTCAGTGGGGTAGAGTGCAGGTCAAACTGAAATATCTCAGAATTTTTAAATGCGAACTTAAATTCATCAAATATAAAAAATATTGTTTACTCGAGGCACGTTTTTAGAATAAAAATGCAAAGGCTTTTGTTATAATAAATATAAAGAAAGAAAGTTACCAAGTAATGTTTGGTGGGTTTTTGTCAATACACTTTATACCAGTAGCAGCTGTTACTAATAGCATACCAGCTAGAACAGTATATCTTAAACCTGCAACATAATATCATATCTACTTCATTATGGGACAACAGCTATGACTAGTTCCTTTAGCTACATCTAACTACTCCCCTGGTCTTTTTGATTGTTTGTGTCCAGAAGACTTTCAGGTCTCTATATAGCGTGGGTCCCAATACATAAACCAATTAGACGTCTTTAAGCGGTTTAATCCAACTCTGGTTAGCAAGTGTTCCTGTGCGCTCAGTCCACTAAGCTCATCTAGCTATGAACAATTCGCAATAGAATATTGGAAATATAGGTAACTAAAGCATAGAATAACGTTGCAAGTTTACCTTTTCTATCTGTCAACCAAGCTATTGGTAAAGCCATAGGAATAAAAGTAATTGGTCCCCAGTTATTAAAGAAAGCAATATCGGAGTCTTTCCAACCATAGGCATGTTCACTGGTAGCTGCTATGGGTCCCCAAAAAATCCAGACCAGAGCTTGGATCCCAGCTAACAAGGAAAACAAGAAGACAATATACCAACGCCGGGCGTAAAGCTACAAAGATAATTCATAGAATCTTTATGAAGTTTGGTCAATAAACTATAATAAATCTGTGATGGATTCGGGGTGTCGACATCGAATTGACAAATCTTGGGGATTTTAAAACCCGGTTTGTTTTGAAAGCAATAATTTTTTTTTACCCCACAAATTAGAGAAAGTAATAGAATGGCAATGTGAACTTTTACGTGTTATGTTCATATAGTTTTTATGTTTACTAATGTCTACCGACCTGGATATTTTTATCTGTAATTGGTGGTTTCTCGTCGGGCACATAGATGGTGTTGATTGGTAGATTTCCGTTGAATAGCGGATTATCAAAACCATTAGAACACTTTTCAAGACCGTCGACGTTACCCGAACTCATTCTTGGATTAAAGAAATGATATAATAAAACAGCGTCCCTTGCTTTGATAATGTATCTATGGTAATAATCGTCTTATTATCACGATGAATTCCCAAAAATAATTCCTACTTTCCGACTTGCATTTTTGCTTGATGTGCGCATGTATGAATACAAAAAACAAGTCGAAAGTCGACACCACGCTACACAAGCAAAAATGCAACTCGTGGTCACGACAGATAAAACGAGGGTTGTAATTATGGTTGTATTTTTATTTCTTCATTTCATAATCTTGGGTCAACTACTGGTTCGTGTGCTATTTCAATATTGGTTCACTTACCGATTTGCAGCGCATGTCGAATTTATTTATTCCGAATTAGCTCACTTACCTGTTTCCTGTAGAACTGTATGAGGCGGACTATATTTATCTCCAAAACTTGTTATACAGTTTGCCTTCACAATAGTTACTGTTAACTGCGAAAACGATAAATAAAAAAACCTACATATTTTAGATATCATAGATATCAAACTTTGTTTCAGGGTGTTGAATGGGTAGAAATATCTGCCAAAAAGTTAAATCAAATGAGACCCCATAAAATGCCCTTTGAATACTTTAGTTTTGTTGTGGGTTTAGCATTATTTATTGATTGTCTTGTCTGCCAATATGTTCCTCGGTTTAATTTGCGTCAAGGAAGGGGACGGGGGTGTCATTACTTAAAAAATTGAGAATCATCTTCTGTGTTTATCAAATGTCACACTATGGCGTACCAAGAGTGTAACATTATTTTAGTTATTACAGAGTCAGCTTCGTATATATATGGTTTATTTACATCGGGAACAGAATATCAACAAATACACAAATGGGCCTACATCTACACTACAGGAACTAGTCTATATATACTGGAACATATCTAACTACATTGTAACATCCATTCTACACCGCTGCCATTGCAGAGGCTGGACTCCGGCGAGTCCATACGCCGGTCTCTGCCGTCTGCTCTCTCTCCCTCTCTCTCTGGCTGTCTTGTCTTTCACTAATCTGCTAACTGTGAGTATACTACTGTATATAAAGCCTCCAACACTTAGGGAAGGTGGACATGAGGGATCATCAAATAAGGAAGTTCTATGGCGTTTGTACATATCGTATGTAGCTTGTAAATAACATATGGAATAAATTATATAGTTAACAAGATCGTGCCTTAAATAAGTTTAGAGAGTAAAAGAAACGTCCACTATAATAAATATCAAAATTAACAGAGGTCATACAGTTCTTTGCACCTAAATGAATGTTCAGACAACTTTGTTACATTTCCTTTCTCACCCACAGGTGATTTACAAAAGTAAATCACAAACACAATTCACACAGGTGGGACACTGGGTTCATCTCCATAAATTGATCACACGCGAAATAAGAACGACACACACGACATAATAATAATGTACACAATATAAACGTCGATCGTAAACATAATAAAAAGGGAATTCATATACTTGAAATATAATGTTAATAAAAAATAGCAAACGTTTTATAAAATAGAAAATGTACATATATAGAAAAAAATTAATATAGGATTTTGTCATTTTGTTTTTTACTTGAGATAAATGGTGAATGAATGATTTGAACACATTTTACCAATCTTAAATAAGATATTTTTCAAAGAACTTATCAAAGTTAACAACGGTTTATCTCTCTATTCCTTAAACAAAACAAAACACCACATACGCTTCTAACCTAAGCGCGACCCTTCTTCCTCGAGGGTATACAAAACCGATTCCTCCTAATAGGAATACACAAATCTCTCGAATTTACGAGGTAAAAACTCTTGAAAAAACTCTTCCGTTACGTCGGGGTATATAAAAACACACAAAAAAATTAACAGGAGATAAAACCGTGAATATTATGTGAATGTTTGCGAGTTAATATCTTCACCGCAAATATGGCGATGGACGATGAAAAATCTATTCAACCGTCTATTCAAGAATTTCCTAATTAGGAACTTAACTCAATTCCAGTCAAACAATCACAAAATATTTTACTTCTTACTACAAACTTCTTAATACTTTATTACTATTCACTTTAACAGCCAAAATATGTGTTCAAAAACAAACAAGGACAATTTACATTCTTTTAAAAACAAAATGACTCACCGTAAAACAACAATCACACACATTTTTCTCGCTGTTCCGTCGCCATTAATCGGAACGTCTTTCGTGGCTTTTTGTTCGTCATTTCCCCGTGTTTGGTGATTCGCTCCATTTCCATCCATGAATTAAGAATTTTTTATATCAACGAAACCGCGCCTGCCACCCACGGTTTCACAGATAAACGTTTCAGTCCTGGATTTTTATTTAAACTTCTTTTTTTCACAAACGCAACGGGCGGCTAGCGGTGAAACTTCATTTGTCTGCCACGCGGGATTTTTTTTCTGGTTGACGGGAACACACCCAAGGGTCTCGTTGGTCGATGACACCAAATCTAATCACTGTAACATTATTTTAGTTATTACAGGGTCAGCTTCGTATATATATGGTTTATTTACATCGGGAACAGAATATCAACAAATACACAAATGGGCCTACATCTACACTACAGGAACTAGTCTATATATACTGGAACATATCTAACTACATTGTAACATCCATTCTACACCGCTGCCATTGCAGAGGCTGGACTCCGGCGAGTCCATACGCCGGTCTCTGCCGTCTGCTCTCTCTCCCTCTCTCTCTGGCTGTCTTGTCTTTCACTAATCTGCTAACTGTGAGTATACTACTGTATATAAAGCCTCCAACACTTAGGGAAGGTGGACATGAGGGATCATCAAATAAGGAAGTTCTATGGCGTTTGTACATATCGTATGTAGCTTGTAAATAACATATGGAATAAATTATATAGTTAACAAGATCGTGCCTTAAATAAGTTTAGAGAGTAAAAGAAACGTCCACTATAATAAATATCAAAATTAACAGAGGTCATACAGTTCTTTGCACCTAAATGAATGTTCAGACAACTTTGTTACAAGAGTTTGTGCCACTTGCGTCCCACAATAAGTGCCACACAATATTCGAGTGTTACAGGTAACATGCGCGCAATGGACGCACTATTTATATATAATACCAATAGCAGACACAGGAGTTGATACTTTGCAATAATTAACTTGTTTAATTTATCGTGTTTTTACTATATAATTTGATTATTATTTGTAATCGATGCAAACAATGCTATTTTCAGATTCAATAAGTGCGGACGTGTTATGAAATTGGAATCCAACAGCCATCTTGCGCATCGATTCGCAATTACCGAGGGAACAATAATGCCATGTCGATCGTAAGGGTTATTAACCAGTTTCTGGCTTAAAATACAGTTTGGATGGTGGACAGTGTTTTGTGATCTTGTTGTTGAATATGTATGGTACTGATAAACTTCATTTTGCTAAAACCTGCTACTTGTTTTAGCATTGGTCAGACCCTTCACAAAAGTAACCGTATTTATCTGAGGTATCTGGTAACCAAGTATTTTATCTCTTGCTATAATCAACTGATTAACATCACCTCACGTAATATTTCTGTTTCTATACACACAGTTAAGTATGACATCAGCTATTTTGTTACGGATGTTAACCTAACGAGAACAACGTTTATTTGTGACTCTCTGTTTGTCTGTGGGTTTGTCTGTCTGTGGATATGTATGTCTGTGGGTATGTCTGTCTGTAATGTATTGTATGGTTTTTTAAAATATAAACTAGGAAATACCAGGAACTAAATTTGCATCATCCTAGGTCAGTGGTTATGTGGAGACTTAAAGGGACAATGACACTCTTGCTGTCTTGGCAGCACCAGAAAATAAAAAAAACAGCCTTATTCGAAGTACTAGGTGTTTGTGTAAATTATCCATTGCAGCCTATTTTACTTGTCAAGAAGGTTCGAAAATATTTTAAAATCCAAGTCATATTAAAAAGGTTTACGTCAGGCTTTCCAACTCATTTAGTTGAATTTTTCCAATTTTTTAAATTAGGTGTGTTAAGATGAAATTTATATCATCAATTAATTGGAATATTGTAAAATAATACAATTTGATGACCAGAATAAGGATTGGGACATATCATTCAGTTACAAGAGTGGTATTGAGCCTTTAACCTCTCCCCCAAATTCTTAAACCTAACCCTAGACTTAACCCTTACCCTAATCCTGCCATACACTCTTTGGCAACAATCACGTGCCCTAAATCCCGTTTAAATCTCGTGAATTTGACGAAATATGCGACTAACCGTATAAAGACCTCACGATCAGTTTTGGAGTTTTAGTACTTCTGGACCGTATAAGGACATCGCGATCAGTAAATAAAATACATTGTTTTGGGTCATGATAATAATAAAATAAAACCAAGTACGAACAATCCAAGCCATAAGACAAAATTCAAAGTCCTAAAAAAAAGGTTAAGGCAAAATAGTGTAATCAGCATAAGGACTGTTCACCCACAGGGACTTGAAGGGATTAAAATAAAACTTCTTACTACTGCTTGACTATAATAGTATAGTATTAGTATATAACTATATAATATAGTTATATACTAATACTATACCCGTTACCATTGTTTGTCGTGTATTTGTACACGACAATATATAATATAGTTATATACTAATACTATACTATTATAGTCAAGCAGTAGTAAGAAGTTTTATTTTAATCCATTCAAGTACCTGTGTGTTCATCGTGTGCAAATACACGACAAACAATGGTAACAGGTGTCCGGAAGAGTAAGCAGCTTGCCCTGTCTGGCGCCACACCCTCCATAGCTGCATCCAAACAATTAGCCAAAATATCAGTGAAATAGAGTGATTGGCCAATGAACTATCGATATGCAAAATTCACGTGATGAACAGTGTTAACGATATAGTAGACAGACATTAGCAGGGGGATAGTATACACGTCAATTTAATATATCTAGAAAAATACCCGAGAGAGACATGTTATATTTACCAATCAAGTCAATATGACGGCCATAAAACTTTTTTAAGGTTTTAAATAAGTTTATTTCGCATGTATCCCTGTAGTTGAAGCTTAGATGACAAATTCCTCCGATCTACTTAAAAAATCAGAAAAAAAGGAACAAGGGTCTCGCGTAACGATTTGATTGAGACACAAACACTCCATAAGTTGGTGATATTGGAATGTTACTACTAATAAATGAAAAGTTAGCAGTCTGAGTCATCACGTTTATCGTATAATTTAACAATAAGTTTATGGCAATTGTCAAAATCGAGACGCAGATCCAATAAGTAAGAAGCATAATTGTCACTGTCAGTGGTGTTTTTAATTTCGAGCTCATCAGGATATGAATTATACATAATCACTAAATTTGGGATTATTCAGTGTTAAAACATCATCGATATATCGATAAGTGAAATTAAAATGTCTGACTAATCGTTTATTTGATTTTACAAATGCCTCGGCTTCGTAGGAATAGAGAAACCAATCAGCAAGCAGTTGCTGCCCATGGGGATACCTACCACTTGCTGATATATATTCCCTTCCAAATTCAACAAAGATATTATCAATTAAAAAATCCAACATATGAATTATCTTGTTGGCGGTGAATTTATTTTTGGAATCAATGTGGTTCTTAACATAATATGTGGAACTGTAATTAACAACTAAATATTGATATCTAACAGATCCCGATTTAGATGAAAAGACACTGTGAATAATGTCTTTTGATCGAGCTTTTAATTTACTATGAGGAATTTTAGTGTACAAAGAAGAAAAGTGAAACGTGTGTATAGATGGGACTGATGCAAGTGATTTAAATTGCAACCATCAAGTAACTCTTTGTAATTTTTAAATATCCACATTTGATTAAAACCACCACGAGAGTATTGTTTGTCACAATATTTTTGAATACCCTCTTTCACTGTTGTTAGTATAGCTGTCAACACTTTTGAAAATGGTTTTGTGGAACAAAGGTGGGGTTGATCTCATAATATGGTAAGCGGCGTATACTCAATTGGGTTACATTTCCATTCTGCAGATAAACCGAAAGTCGATCTGTTAGCCTATTTTCTATTCTTCCATTGCTTACATTGTTGGCTGTCGAACTTAAATAATCATTAGAATTCTCTGACACCGCAAACCCTTACATATTTAATAAAAAATACCCAATTAAATGACCAATATATCATTATCTTCCACTTGGTCAATTTGAAAAGATACAAATCAAAGAAATGTACAGACACGCTGTTATATTAACGTCTCTTTGTCTATAATTGCAATCAAAAGTAAACATTTAAAATATATTTTTAAAAGTATCTTCTTTATTGCCTTTTATTTACATGAGTATTGTACAGGTACCTATGAAGACGCCATGATGACACAACGTTATCCACCCCAGTTAATATGAAACATAGAAACTCAACTTGTAACTTTTAACACAAATGAAGAAATGTGTTTATAGAGACAAAAGTATCACAGTTAATGCTAGAGGAGCATCCAAAAAAATCTATTTGAATAAAAGCAAAATATTGCATGATGTCAAAAAGGTGTATGGTGACATGAAAGACTATAAGTGTGAGATGTGGAAAACCAAACGGCCTGCCATGTAATACAGATGAGCTTCTCCAGTCAGCTTCGATGTAATTTCATGGGTATGAAATTTGCAATAGTTCTTGAAAACATAATTTCTTTCATGTGCTGCGTGCTATTTAAAATCAAGCGATTACATAATAAAAATAATGGATGTTTCGCAAAAAGACACAAAGTGAAAAGGGGTAATCTCCCTTCGCTAACGGTAATCGATTACTAACCGGAAATTGTAGTTCTGTTGAACAATTTTAGTAGTTAATACATTATCTAAACATTATATTTAAGTGATGATTTAGCCCATACGGCATTAAGACATTCTGAAGGTGGGATAAAATCATCGGGGTTCGTAATTCCCTGTACGATGTCGTAGAAGTTGGTCGTAATGGAGTCGGTGGCATTAAAATCACCAACGATGACCTCTCGTACTGGGTAGCAATCCTTCAAGCTGAAAACTCCGATCCACATCTCTCCTGAAAAAAATGCCAATATCATTAGTTATTACATGCATCACTGGAGTAGCAATGGGTGGAGGATAGGTTAACGGCTCTCCTGGCCTGCAATATCCGGTAACTGAACAGGCCTTTTTTGTAAGAGTCAAATCTGCCCATTACAGGTCTTTCTTTGGGTCTCTATTAATTAGACATTTATTATGACAAGACCATAATCAGCTCTCAATGCCATCAACCGTAGATTAGAACAGTTGGGCCATCTCCTGATTTATTTTAGAATGACTAATTCGGTGGTTACGATCAATGTACACATGCTGTCAGAACTACAACCATTAATACACGTAACTTCGCTCAAAATAAAATTCATTTTGCATTAACTATTTTTGAAATATTATAGCAAGGACGGTCAGCTCTTACACAATGGCCCTTTATTTACTCTGTCATGATGGTGTGTCTGCTCAAATGATTTGTTTTTTTTTCTTTCTTTGTTATGGCATGAAAGAGATGTGCAGAAAATAAGCTCAAAACAAAACGATTTTTCGTACAATCCGGAGTCATATTTTTAAATCGTGTATATGTTTTCCCTTTAGGGGGTCCACAAGCTCATAAGCTAAACATGCGAGTTTTCGTACAACCAGCATATTCCAAGAAGATACGGTCCGACAGGAAGCGAGATCTTTGGGATATAAATATATATTTAAAGTTTCATCAAAATTGGATAAACATTGTAACCTCTACAGGATCGACAGCCTTCGTATAACCAGGGGCCATACTTCAAGTGATTACGATCCGATACTTGTCAATATCAAAAGGAACGGAGATTTTTGGGATATACAACAATATTTCAAGATTCGTCAAAATCGGATAAAAATTGTAACCTGTAGAGTGTCCATAAACAAATTGTGAATGAGCTGCCATGGACGGCAAAATTGCGAAATTGTGCGACCACATGGAAATGTTGGCGTATAAAACTAGTTAAATGTGGAGGTGCCAATAATGTCGTTGAAACGCCCGTAGCCCCAAAAAATCGAATTAGCCCCCCAAATATTTCGCCAAAAATAGTGATTTCTTATAGGAGTTTTCTTAACCGGCCACATCCCCAGCACGTCCAAAACATTCTGTAGCCCCCCCCCACAAATAAAAACCCCATTCCGTCCCCCCCCCCATAATTTTTTTTTTTTTATGAGCTGTCTACGGACCCGTTGACACCGTCATTTGATAACGTTTCTAAGCCACTGCCATAATAATATTATAATCAATCGGAACGGAACACATACTGGTAAACAACTCTTTGCCTGGTCTTCATTGTGGCTATCATGTTGACGGTGCTTTATCCAGGTATTCACTGGCTATATGGGTCAGTATTTTCAATACAATCATTTAATCTACAGGGCGGTTATTATGCAATTTCTGTAATTTTATATTCGCTATCTAAACCTTTTTTGTGGGTCAAAATATGACCGTGTTGGAACACATCTTTAGCGATGGACGTTGACCGTGTATACCTCGATTATTATTGTTATCTATACTCTATCGTGATGTGGGTAGAATAAAACGTATAAGAGGGTGAGGGTGTTCAAAAACCTGATAAAGTGAAAAGTGGTAGCGATAAAATCGGGAGCATGATCTGATAATAGGGGCATGGTATCAGTAGCAATTTTAAACTAACCCTCGTTAACTGGATATGTAGCAGCTTTACCTTGCAGTGATTCATAGAATAAATCCCTGATACATTTCAGTTAATAGAAAAGAGTAAGACTGAGTGGAAGGCTCTACTCCAAGCAACTACCGGAACGTATACTTTTGGATTTATAGAGTTACATAATCTGTTGTGATGATAATTTCCGAAATATATCATTTTAGCTTAAAGATTAACTTTGGCTTGTAATTCGCTTGCTTTGAAGGGGAGTGGAGTGAGGCAGTGAAAAGGACTTTCGGAGTATCGACCTACAATTTAACATTTCACTGACGTTTCTTGTCTTTAAATATTTTATTCGATTCTACATGTGTGATCTTCAAAGATCTATTTAAAAGCTCATCCTTGTATACACCTTTAAATTGATTGTAAGAGCAACCGCACAAATAGCAAACACTAAATACATATATATATATATAATTTAAATCATTTATTAAACATTATATTTAAGTGATGATTTAGCCCATACGGCATTAAGACATTCTGAAGGTGGGATAAAATCGTCGGGGTTGGTAATTCCCTGAACGGTGTCGTAGAAGTTGGTCGTAATGGAGTCGGTAACATTATAGTCGCCAACAATTACTTCTGAGATAGGATAACAATCTTTTAAACTGAGAACGCCTACCCACATTTCACCTGCAAGTATATAGAAGCGGGAGCATTAGCGGAAGGGTTGCCGGTGCGGGGCGCGACGTAATAGCATTCCTTTATTTCTGTTTACTTTTTAGGAATCTGTCCCAAAAAAGGAAAAGCATATATGCACAAAAGCTGCAGGTTTCGAAGCTGCGCACATGCCAGTGCACCAAATAAAAAAGCTGTACAGCGGAGTTATCAAAGCTATAAGGGATAAACTGAGAAAAGCATAAAGTTGACCAATTAGCTGATCCTAAACTTCCGATTAGCTGATAAAGCTAAACTGGTTTCATTACCAAACTCAAGGCGGTAATTTGGTCATACAGTCAAGCACGTTTCAAGTTTGCGCTCCACGACTGGGTTTGGCGAAAGTGAAGCTACACATGAATTTCTGAGTAAAAGCTATGACACGAAGCATTATAATATAAGATCAAAGCACGTTATTTAAAATGTTGAATGCACAAAGGTCGCTAGAATAAGGTTTAGTACTTACGTTGTCTAAGTGGGATTCTGTCAGACCATTCCTGGGCGTAAACTTGTTCTGAAGGACCGCCGATGTAAAACTCATTCTCAAAGGTGGCATTTGGTGGAATACCATAATTTCTCCAGGGTCTAGGGATGGATTTGGTACATTGTTTAGTTTTCAAGTTGTAATCGTATTGAATATTTTCGTTGTTCAAGATCAAAAATTCGTGGAACCTGAAAAAAACCAAACCAAACAAAATTAGAATGGGTGCTGTCGTGCTGGGTATGCATAGCTATAGGCTTGACTGGACTCGAGATTTAGGGGGCCTTTGGCAAACTTGTATAATCTTTTTGACAGTGTCATAAGCCATTAATACAGTACACGTGCTGTGGTCCTAAATGTCCGTCATCATCGCACATTGATAGATTACTTTACTCGAGTGTATGCAAACTGATCCCGCAGTGAATATTCGCTTGGCCGCTACAATCACTGATAAGCATGACATCGACGAGACTTTTAAATAAGTACGGCATATTAACTTTTTTACTTCGACAAATTAAATTCTCAAACATTTTTTTAAGGTAAAAGAAAAATAAATAAAGACGTTTGAAGTATTTGAAGTTAAAAATAATTTCCTATTTAGAGTAAATGGGTATTGAAATGAGTAAAATGACTCATTTTGCTCGAAGCAGTTAGGTGTTACATGTAAGTAAACATTGCACGAGCAGTTGAGCCAATGACTGGCGCGGTGAGCAGTCAACGCACGTGCTGTGGGCACTCATCTGTTACAGAGTTAATTCGTAAGTAATTCTCTGTGAAACAGATTGGAGTGTATGATCTGCGAGATAGCACTAGTGCACGCCCAGTCGACAAGACTAACCCATTAGATGAGGCATTTGATATTGCATGAGGAATAGAACGTAACGGTCACGTTTTCAATTACTTCATTAAATTGTCATTTAGTATTTATGAACTTTCAATTGATTGCCATGCAAAATTGATAATACTATATTTCACGGTATCTACATGCGATCTACATGAATGTTTAATCATGTGGGAATCGGAACGGGGCATTTTTGAGTACAGTAAGTTGTGGCGTAAATGTTCCACCGTTTCTTTACTTTTTTTTATAAAGAAGTGGAGCAATACCGATGAGGTCAAGTCAAAATCCCGTGTACTATTTGAGAGATGGGTGTAGTATATTTATGTAAACGTTACACGTGCAACACACGTGTTTCACTTTGGCAAACCAATACTGGGTATTCTGAAATTCAAAATTTCCTCGCGCCCGGACTGATCAGACTACTGTGATACCGATTCCTGAAAAATATTCTGCAACAAAAAGGGTGGGGAGTAGAACGGGGTCTTGTTTATGAAAACCAACTTTCATTATACTTACTGTCGTCCTGGGAAAACGATATTTTCTTCTTCAAAAATAACTTTTCTCTTATTTACAGCATCATAAGTGATGTAATATCTGTTGATAATATCATCGGCATGGTTGTACTGAGAAGCTCTCATCTGTAATTATACATTAGGAACATGATCACATTGAAGGAGGACTGCTGATTGTATGTGGATCTCAAAGGGTTGGACAAGGTTGACAATCACGGACTAAATATCAGTTTATACATTCGTTACAGATCCATTAGACAGTGAATACATCCAGGCGTGATAAACTGGCACTGCTTTATTCTACAAAGATTGTTTCTTAATCTAACCATAGTTCATATCACACTATATCTAGACAGTATCATGATCAATTATATCTGCTCAGACCTAAAGCTATTCCATCATTCGGTATTAGCATTCAGTCCTGATTGTCTGATGATGGTATAAACTCTAACATCATTGCGAATACCCTTTTATTTAGGCAACAATCATCGAATATCTCCCCAGGATCGATTTTTGATCTAACACAACATAAACGTATTGATAGATATGTTGATCGCACAATTTGAGACCTTTTATGTTTGACTTCTTCTTGCTATTTTAAACGTTACTGGCTTTAGACCTCGAGTGCGCATATTTAAGATGTATTTTCAATCTTAGACTGTGCCCATTTTCTCCAAGTGATAATATTAAATGTATTTTCAATCTTAGAATGTGCCCATTTTCTCCAAGTGATAATATTAAATTAGCAATGTCGATCAATATATCTTAAGACAATACCTATATAACAAACTCTTATCAGACATAATTTTACATAAATATCTTATTGAACTTTGATTGGAAATATTAAACCTACTAAATAGGTTATCAAGGGACGTGGCAGCGATATTGAAACAATCTCGAGTTGCAACTAATCGCTATCGGAGAAGGACTATAGGTAGCATATTTATAGACTTTGTTGATAAAACTTATTTTTCATGTACATCAGCAATTTTTAATTCATTTTTCTTTATTTGGTTCAATGAGGTTAACGACCTATTAATTATTTCCATTGCGGTTTAAGCCAATGGACAAAAAAGATCTATACACTCAAATCCAAATAGATTCTTTCACATTGGACCTACAATTGTGTTTTTCTTGTTTCGTCAGGTATGCATTAGAAAAAAATGATAACAATTTTAAAAACATATTCAAAAACAATTTTATCTTAATCAAAAACGTTATTGGCAGCTTTTTAGTCCGATTCTCGTTATCAAACATAAAACTGGCCACTTCGTGGTCAAACAGCCAGAAATTCTGAAATGGCGCAAATAGCTTGTGAATTCTTGCATTCAGTTCAATTCATATCAAATATTACACGGATACTTTTAAAATAAGCTAAAATAAAACAATTTTTTTGTTTTATACTTACGGTCAATTCTGTTGGTGTTATACATGGCGATGGTAGCTGGGCAAAAGCCAGGGACAAGAGACTCAGCAATACAACAGCTAACTTCATCTTGATGTGTGGGTACTGATGAGGGATGTGGTGACAAAGTAAGGGAGTATATCACACGATGTAAGTAATATATACCCCAATACTTACTTAGTCATGTGATCATATACATATAGCACGTGGCTCATGTCCCATGTGATTGAACTTAAGATGATGGATATGATAAAGATAATGATGAAGCTTGTTAATACTTGCTGCATGTTAAGGTCCAATTAAGACGTGTAATATAAAATCATATTATTAGCATATTTAGCGGAGAACTCGGTTGCAAAAATATTGCTTTCCAGATGCGCCCATGAAATTATTGGAAGGAAATCCCGCTGATTTAAGAAAAGCTGTATTGTTGATTTACGTGAAGCAATGTTGGTATCCTGGTTGAATTATGGAAAGTTAAATTTCCACCTTTTTTGAGTTGAAGACAATAATTCTGCTACAACAGTTAATATTTGACCCAGAGAAAGTAAATCTCCTATCGCTGTCGGGTTAATAAAACGCATCTACTTAACTTGTGATAAAATAATTTTGTTATCGCTGACATTTGAACGTCTAATAGACTCTAATTGGATCACCTACTGACTTCTATTTTATATCCCTTGTGTCTGCGGTACAACATAAAGTAAAGTTATTTCGTATGGCGGTATATTAGATTCAAAATTCTTCCAATGTTAATGTCATGCTATCGTCTAATTTCTAACTTCTATTCATGTCATTTCTAAACGAAGACAATGTGTAATACTATTTCTTCTGTCGTTCAGCGTTTTTTAATGCTATTTCATCATCATATTTCTATCATTAAGACGTCTTCATTGACGCTTTACATGTTAAGCATGAATATCGAACTAATATAGAATTTGACCCTTCTGTCTAACAACTGCGTGCTCCATTTGGTGATTGAGCATCTAACATGGTCTGTAGAAGTTTGGCATACTATCACAACAGTAAATGGCATAGTATTAGAAAGCATATGCCCCACAAACCCCTGGGTTACGCGAGGTCTGGATATATACTGTCATAGTTTTGAATTACTTCCTTTTTATGTGGTTAATTTATAAGTCTACCGGCATGCTGATATTCACACCTCGAATGTATGCAGGGTCTATTTAAGGTTTTATTAAGCACCCTCTTTGTCTATGATATCCCCCTTTGTGTATGGGGAACGAACGAAGCACCTTCTGAAATAGTGACCTACAGACAGGGGCGGATTGGGGCAGAGAACCGGCCCGGGCTCCCGTGTCGGAGTGGCCCCCTTTACTGACCGCGGATCCTGGACGGGGGAAGGGCGCATAGGGGGGTGTCCGGGGGAAATTTTTGAAAAATGAACCCCAAATTTTGACCATTTGATTAACCAGTTAGAAATATTGAATAAGTAGGAATATTTTCCCATTTTTGTTGCCGAGAGCGCTAGTTGAATCCTCCTGTGATTGAAGGCCACGGGACACGTACAGAGTGACGAAAGCGAACTTCATAAAAGCTGCTTTTTGAATTTTGGATTCTGGCGTATTCCCACAAACAGGGTGCAGGTGATCGACTTAATAATTAGTAAATTTGTCGGATGAAATTCGGAATCCCGATTGCAGGATTCCGAATTCTGGCCCACACCAAGCCCAGAAAGTCTTTTATATACCAGCCCATTTCAGTGATGGCGTGGCGGCCCGTTAACGCAATCGGCCACATACATCATGATCATCATCGCTCTATGACCGTCCAATACCCCTCCCCCATAAAATGTTCAATAGAAAAAAGGTGGGGTTTTTTTTAAGGCGAATTGGGCAAAATTATTTTTTTCATATGTTGTCTGACCGGCCCTTCACGCGATCGCCCAATCCGCCCTGCCTATAGAGCAGGACCAAAAGAAACTGACAGTCTCACCAAAATTTGACTGTTCGAAAAAAAACTAACCCAAAACATGATTTCCCACATTCGTGGTAGAACTTCACGTTTGCTCCCCACGACCCATTAACAATCCTATAATATTAGCAGGAACCATCTGGTCGTGTGTCAGCTTAATCAGCCACATTGGTAGTCCAAAGTAACGTTCAAAACCTATCCAAAAGTCGACGAACCTCCAAAATAATATCAATCTAAAGGCTTTGTCCCTAAAACACCGACGAGTAGCAATGTATCGCTTGGGTTATCGACTGTTTGATTTTTTTGATACTGGATACCAACCCCAACTAAATCAATGGTCATAATGACAAATGATGGCGCTTAAACAGTTTCTTGTACAATCTTCTCCGAGAAAATGAGAATGGGAATCAACGTCCAGTAGACAAAATCTATGTCCTTTCGGGACAAACATTTTATTCAACCATATTTCAATAATTCACTTGGGGTCTTTAGCTGTTGGAGGAACCGGTAGAACATTGATATCATCCTGTCTTCGACAATGAAAAGACGAATTATTGGTCGATTTTATTAACATTGATGTTGTTACCTTACCATGAAAAGTTAGGCTTATTCTCAGATGCACAAGTCCCTTTTGACAAACGCTGTTGAAACGCATTATGGTACACAATTCGTGAACCAATGGTAAAATGATGTATTGTTTTTTTTTTTGTCTTAAATATTGGATATCAGAAGCCCATCTTTTCCCAATAAGACCATGTTGATTTAAATTGACAAATAGTTCGGTTTTTCAATGTCAAAGAAATTAAATAATATTGAGTTAAGAGATTTAGCTACTTTGAATACAGAAGTAATGGATGGATTGAATATCCTTTGCCTTGGTGTATTCAGAAGGTAAAGTCAACCATTGGTAGAAAATAACTTTGTCAGTTTAATATATTTAAAGGGTTTGACTGCTGGCTGTCTAACTTGGTCAGCTTGAGACTAAAAAATATTCCTCTAGAGCTTGAAGGGTTAACAGATCTTACACCATTTGATCACTGTCATAATTTAGCTAGAATTGTTGACTTTGTTACATTTTAGGTGTTGATTTGTGATATAACAATTACTAATCGAAATAACACATCAGTAATTGTAATACCCCAAATCAAATAGAGTTTAGCTACTTTAAGAAAAACAAAGTCCAATGTAAAGTTTTAGTATGATATGATTAACATGTTTCTTTTTACTATAAATCCCAATTCCATTTTACAGATTATATTATAATGAATATAATTAATTATATATAATAATAATATTAATATTACTATTTTTCTTAAATTACAATTTTTTTTTTAAAAAAAGATTCTAGCATATCAATCATCCACTAATATAACACGTAATCACATGACTTGTATGTATTAGCCAGAACAAGAAGCTCACAACATCGTTTCACAAAATCGTAGAAAAATATGAAAGAAAATGAATTTTTGAATATACAATAAAAATGGTTTATGTTGAAATTTATGATCTGATGAGTATAAACATTTTTACATCTATTAAATGATAAACTTAAACTTATGTATCCAATATAAAGTCTAGCTGACAATATTCAGACAAGATGCTTTTTTGTCTCCCTAAACCTAACCTAATAAACAATTTCTAATATCTTCCCATTCTCCACACAAGTCTCGCTATCCACCATTAGTGTGGACTGCAAGGGAAGACAACTCTGTTTGAGAGATTGATATCTTCCTTGATTGGCATTTAGTAACTTAACATATTAACACAAGGTACAATTTTATGGATACACATTTACTGAGTTTGATAATAAGCACGTTTCCACAGTGTAGTTATTTTAAGTAACGTCAATGTTTTGGCTCTGCTCTCCACTAGGGCAGAGCCGAAACATTTACGTTACTTAGAGTAACTATCCACGGGGATACTCTCCACTTTATCAAGCAAATGGGTTACTTTTTAATATATTTCTGCTTTCCTTGTTTAATATTTTAGTTCATTTAATACTCACTTGCTATCCTCTATATTACTTTAGCAATTCCAAACTTAAAATATTTTAATGTGAAAACATAAATAGCCTATAAATTCATAATAATATAGGAATGACATGCTTTAGTTATAATTTTCAGCACATTCTAATATTGTATGAAAATAACTAGTTTAAGTATGAGTATGTAAGTAGACAAATTCGATGATTTTCTTTTAATTTTACAAATTGTCATGAATCACACTATATCAATATTAATGCTGAAGTGAATATAAATATCAGGTTAGCTAGCACTTGAAAACAAAATAAATGGTAAAAAAATATTTTTACCAATAATTTGTGTTGAAAATCTGTAAGAAAAATTATGAACATATTGTGCATATTCCAGTCTTAATAATTAATTTAATAAAAAAAAAACTCAAAAAAAACAAACAAACCCCAATTGAAATCACAGGTTTGAATAATGGGTGATATGAACGGCAAATCAAGTCATTAAATTACATATATTATTATGTCAAAATAAATTATCACCATTTTTATTTTTGAAGCGAAAAAAATAATCAACTCAGAATTGAAAAACTGATTTGAAAGCAAAAAAGAAAATCACCATGCAGTGTTTAAGGAAATGAAGAAGATCTCCATATCTAAAATTATTTGCAAAAAAATGAAAAATAAACTAAAACTTCACAAATCAACAAAAATCAAAACAAATGAATACAAAATAGTTCCAGACGTTTCTTTAATATTGGACATGATTACAAGACATTTATCCATATTTCAAAAATGAACAAAAAGTACCAGTACCTATTTTGTATGTGTATTGAAGTATAGTAATCGAAATATGCAAATAATATTCAGGAGAAATTAAAAAAAAAAAAAAAAGAAAAGCAAAATAATAAATTGTGATAAATTATTAAGGATAAAAATACTTAAAAAAAAATAATGTGTGATAATTTATTTTCATATTCAAAAAATTGAGTGATTAATGTGGAATAACTTCAGTGATGATATTTAATATGATTTGTTGGCAGAAATAACTGTACAATTTTCCAAGGCTAATAAACAAGAAATTATAAAATACAATCCATAACTGTAACACGTAAAATTATTTATTCAAAAATATCTTACTGTTTGTTTTAACAATATTTATTGATATATATTAATGATTATCAGAAATTTGAGCACTAGTCAACAGCTAAATTTAAATTTTAAAAAATTTGTGTATAAACATTTGACATCTGTGAAACATTAAATTCAATTTAGTACATTAGAGAACAAAAAATCTCATTCAAAAATACAATATATATGCACGCTTAAAAAAAAAAAAAAAAAAAATGTCATGCAGATTGTTGAGTTCTTTAAGGCAGTATTAAAACAATGTTGAGCCCCATCTAAACAATATAATGGACTTTTTATCACACATAAGAAATGAATAAAAGATCCCTGGACAAATGTTAACCAATGAATATTCACATTGTAAATAGTAATGAAAACTTAAAATGGCTAAAGGTCTTTGATATCAGTCAAAGCTTAAATTATTGACTTCATTGGATTTTATATGATCATTTGTTTTATGGTAGGATAACTTATCTACATGTTCAAACAAAATCAGTGAAAATAAAAACAACTAATTTCAGTAAAACAAGCCAACTTTTCTCAATTGTAGACTAAAGGGACAAGATATCGTTCATTATATTTGAAATAGTCATTATTTGTTTCATTAGATGGGTATCTTTCTAAATCTAAAATACTTTTACAGCCATATTAATCAAATTCCCCTAAAAATACAGATTAGCCATATTTTGGTAATGGGAATAATTCCTGAACATTTCATGTTAACAGCACTATTACAAATCAGTTATACATATTGTCGAGCACAAGCAGTGCCTCCCTCTTACCCATGTCAATTTTTTTTAGTAAACCCACTAACTTCCTATAGCTCTAAATCATACCCTTAATGAAAATAACATACCAGATTAATCCAGTTCAATGCATTTATAACCTGCCTTATAAATATTCTGACCATTTTAATGACAAATCGTTTTATTTATTTTTACTATGACTGTAACATACTATGTTTTAAGAGGGATACACCACAAGTTTTGTGAAAATGAAAAGATTGAACACTATGTTTACATACATTTATATTCAGCACTTATTATTCTATATATACAAATTAATTAATATCTTCATAAGATATCTAAAAAATGACAATTTAGAAAATATAAATTTGTTGAAAAGGAAAATCATTGTATAGATTTCATATTGAGACATTTGCAAAAAAATCTGAGAACACAGAAACACATTTGACTGATTGAAAGTTAAATCACAAAGAGACAGTAACTTGTATGAAAATTAAAGATTTTTTTAAAAAGTAAAATGAAATGTTATAAGATATATTGATAAATACTTATATAAGTTAGACCTTCCTATAACAATAATCTACATCATATTATGGATTGCAATTAAGGCCATATAATGTATTCCCCAATGCAAATTGTGTTGAATGTACATGTTACATAATATACACCTTCGCAATTTAACACTGTTTAGTCAAGTGAAATCTTACTAATATTAGCCTGGATTAACTGCGCCATTGGGGGTACGATACAAGGGTAATTTGGTAAAATAAAGTGATTATGAACGTGTAAATTCCTGTAATCCCTGCACTTATGAGCTGCTAGAAGCAAATCAGGATATGTTTGCTTTAGTAAATATCCGATATGTACGAATATTAAAATACTTGAACAAAGCACTTTACGCACACATAAACCTTTACATTAAATTTTACATGCCTTTAAAAGTTATGGGTACGTAAGTATGCTTTGTTCAACAGGGTCCTACTACTATCTTCACGGTGATATAGTTGATTTGATTTCCAATCACATTTTGTGAAACTATATAAAAATATACAAAACAGAAAAACAAAAAAATACGCAATAACGGCAAGCACTAACTATTTACCTTATGTGCACACCCCCAGTATTGTTTTACTAATGTATCAATGAGTATGGCCATGGATGATAGTAAATTTCATTTACTAATATGCAGATTTTACGTTAGTTAAAATATGTCATCCACCACAGAAATTTTGAACGTCTCAGATATAAACCTTCATGATTAAGTAATTGTTAATATTTATTATTAAAAACATGTTAATTTGTAATCAGCTTTAAAATATGTGTAACGAATGAAGCCCTAAGTCTCTACAGTAATACCATTTAATTGTATACAAATATCGAAGAGCATGCACATTAGTAAACAAATATACATAAATCTAAAAAATATACAAAATATACAATTTCTAAACAAACATACAACTAACAAACATTATCTATATATTTAATATACACATAATTTATAATGTAAGAATAAATTACACCTTGTTAATGACATTATATTTTAATACTTGAAATGATGTGATGTCTGTATGTATATAATAATGAGGGATGTGCCATGGTATGTTCTATCATTGCATAGCTAACAATTGTTTAAAAACTAAAGAAAATCAAAAAAACAAAAATCCCAAAGAATTACAGGAAAATAGAAATTCGACTGAAGAATTAACAAAATAACATTCTATGATCAACTGAATCTGTCAGAAAGAGCAAAATTATATGAACCATTATGCTAATTTTACAAAGCCCAAAATGGTTGAAATAAATAAATTCCAATCCGGTTATATATTCGCAGCCAGTTCTTTGTACAAGTAGGAACAAAGAATAAGAATTTGTATATTGTTCACTGTTGTCAAGGCAAATGAACAATTCAAATTCATAGTCTTTGCACAATCAAGTCTAATTTCTCATGAATTGTTAAAACAAATTCGATATTTACCATATAAATATTTTTATAACTATAGCCAGACACATCCCTGTGTATTGTGATCATGTTCATCATATAATATTCATATAATAATTTCATATTTGATCTCTTTAATAGAAATTCTAAATAATCTACTCATACTTTCTCTTGATAATATTTCATTGGCAAACTACCATAAATCTATTACACACTTCCCTTACTTCATATTGATTTCCAAGCTAAGCATCGCTAGAATAGGGCAAGGCCACTAGAAGAAGGCAGAAGAACTATTTCATTCATTATCATCTATTTCTCTATACTAGTCAAATTTAAACAAACCCAAATCTATGTTTATCTAAAATGCAATATTTATATGAGACATTAATTGCTCACACGGGCCAATAATCTGTAATTTATTTATGGCTTCATTAAGGCACAATCAATTCCGAAGGCCTTCCAACATAAGCCGATTTTTTTAAAACAAATTAAAACAATAATTGTTACCACATTTTGTGTACAATAGATTATTATTTAGTGATTGTCCATCTGAAACTAAAATGGTCATTATTCTGCAGAAAGATAGAGAGTCATACATAACTCTCTAAAATAGCATGATTTAAAAATTTAATGATTGAAAACATTCTGTTGGCTTTTATGGATTTCCAATATCTTCATACCTCAAACTTTTGACAATTTGCTTGGTGTGGTCATAAAATAATACAACTCTTGAATTTCTGTGAAAATATTGATGATTTGAATATAGATGAATTGAGTATAAAATATTTTTCTTAATTTCATTTCTTCTTTAACTGCTTCTTTTGTTCTTTTTCTCTAGCCTTTCGTTCTTTTTCTTGCTGCTTCTTTTCTTTTTCTAATGCTGTTTTCATTTCTTTCACTTTTTTCTTTAATACTTCTCTATCTTTACCATTAATAATACCTAAGGCCTGGAAGAAAAATAATAAGAATTTCAGCAGAAGGTCATATTGTGATACATTACAATATTTTCGCTGTATTGTAATATCTCATAATATTATGATACATGAAAATTGTATAGTATTTTGAATTTGATCAAAGTAAGGTGCCTTTTTTAAGTCTAAAAAATATATACAGTCAAGTACTCGGAATAGTTGTGGGAAGCAGGCCGAATGATGAATGTTATCTCCAGAGGCATTAACAAACATAATGTTAACGCTACAATATATGTCCACGAATCTGATTAAAACACAGATCCAATTTCGTTTCATTTTTAATAGTTCAAAATTTCGTTTTATACATGTCTTTACTACTCTGGGATCTGGAGGACTTGTTATTTAATTCGTGTTCTGCCTGAAATGAGGGGTCAGCCAATCAAATGGTCTGTCGAATCTACCGTTTGACCTTTTCATGTGTGGAACTGTGGGTAGATATTACCAGCCAACGACGTCTATACTAACACCAGTGGATAGAAATCAAAACAAAACAAAAGTAGATTTTGAAAACCATGGCGGTCGCTAATAAGTTAATCGAATGACTGACGTTATCGGGTCAAATGTCCCGTACTTGATACCTGATGTCATAGAACGTGAGCTCCAACTAAGTAATTGAAATTCAACAGGATTCTGTGATTAACAAAATTGAACAATGCAGATGAATTTCAAAACAGATTGAATGATAACTAATAACTACAGAGTATTACTTTGGAACTTTTATCAAAAATCACAGAAATTCATTGTGACCATATTTGAAGACAGATTAGGCTATAGTTCCACCTCGTGTTCTTTTTTATTGCAACTGTACAGAGTTTATATTAACAGTAATTTACTAACCTTTAATTTAGAACCATCAATAGCAAGTAACTGCAAGCCGGTTATATTTTTATCACGAAAAGCTGCTGTATATTTCTCTAATTCTAGTGCAATTAACCAGTGACACACATGCTCTGTTGACCAGTCTGGTATAGGACAAGACTGAAACTGATTCAAATTTCTTTTGTTCGGTGATAAATTCTCCTGCAAATATAATTTATATTATATCTAAATCAAAATGAATCTAATGCCACTATTAAAGGCCAAACATTGATGTATGATGTAACAAAATATAACATGTTAGTGATGCAGTTTTTGTATACTTTTTTTTAACTTATGCAATGATAAGGAGAAGAATGTTGTTTGGACAAGGACAATGACAATGGTGCTAGCTGCAGCCTACTCTTTTTTTTAATTTCCAACTATAAACACCAATCAGTACAAAGGTGGACCTCGTTTTTTGTACACACTGTTAAACCAGAAACAATTTCTTATCAGTCACAGGTGCCTCCCCATATAAAGAAGAATGAGTTTAAAGATCTTGAAGCCTTTTCTCTTCCCAAAGCAGACTTTGATCCTACAACATTCTATTCCAATGTGTCACCCCACTTTTTCTTCTATGAAATGACCAATGTCATTGCCATCAAATAAATAAAAACCTACCTCTGCTGCAGGTGTTCCTGATATATTTAACGTGAAAGTAGATTTGGCACCATCTTCATCAAATTCTGACACCATCATAGAAGATGATATGTCACTTGTAGAACTTGTTACTAATAAAATAATATTATTAATACTATAGAGCAAATATATAATGAGACACATAACAAATCTTAAGACACTGTGAAATTGTGTGTACGAAAAAAAAATTAACTAAATGTTCTTTTCTTATATGACATGTAGATTTAATTTTTGGTTTGGGTAAAAAAAATTAGCACCCTTTTCATAAATTAAATTTGTATACCCCTCCCACCTTCCGCCAACAGGGCTTGGTTTGATACATGTAGGCTTCCTCATCAATTCATCAAGTTTTATTATCTATATGATTTAAATTCAGCTAGATTTAACTATTTTATACCCCTCAAGTCCTGTATGTATATAGAATATAACATAGCAACCAACAGTGCAAAAACACACAATCAAGTTTACATGTATGCAAGAGTTTCAAAGCTATTGAAGTAAAACAATTATTCCATGAAAGCAATCAAAGATATAAAACACAAAATAACTACATTCAAAAGCATGCTAAGTTAGTAATCATTCTATAAATATTGGATCATTCATAAACAAACAATAGCAAATCATGCAAAATAGGGACAATACAAAAATAGTGAACAGTTGAATGTGAATATTTTGCAATCAGTGAAATAAAGCTAAATATCCCCTTAAAATCCACCAAAGTCTTTGCCATGTTGTCAAAATCATATTAAGCTAATTGGAATTGCTACCAGTAATTATATTCTGAAGGCTGAGCAAAATGTAACTGTCAAAGTCTGTAGATTAAGCAAAATGATATGCCCAATTTATTAGGTTATTGTGCAATTGAATTACCAATAATATCAATCATATTCCCTGGGTTATTGTGCAATTGAATTGCCAGTCATATCTGTGCGTTTAAAGATGCATTATGCAAGAACTAAATCTGCCTTTTGCAGGTTTTTGTTTTGGCTTCAGAAGTTATACAAATTATTATTTAGACATTTATTAACATGGTTACCCTATAATATTCTCTCTAGAACATCTGGATGCTCAAATAGAAATATAATCACCATTTAATGATTTACCGTAAAGACAGGTTGCCAGCCAATGAAACAGCAGTCAAAAAGGGTTTCCAATATTTTTTCTTTTGTTAGTAATGAAAACATTTACAACATACTAAAATCTGATTACGACTAACAACCCATTAAGTAAATATCAGAAATTATTTGAATTTGTTTGGCTTCTAGTCTAGTCCTACCATATACTTATGTTTATTATCTATTTAATATCAAGGGCCATAACTCTGGCAGTAATTTATTGGAAATTACCGAAAATCAAAAGGCTCCCTTGTCTCCTGACCCTAAACACTGTGTATCAATTTATTTTAGTCAATTGAATATTAACTTTAGCCTTTAGAGTGTTCATAAAAATTTTGAAAGTGATCAAGGGTCACACATGTAACTATAGAAGTAATTATCAGACATTGTTGAAACTCAATAGGCTTCTAATGACCTTAAAAACTGTGTATAAGTTTAAAGTCAATCAGATATTAACTTTAATCTGTAGAGCATCTACCTGCGTAGAAACATAACGCTAACGCTACAATATACGTCCACATTCCTGCTTTGATTGATATGGTACTTTGTCAAGAAGGCTAGGCGTTGAGGGTCGTACACCAACATCAATAGTTGCCGTCCTTAGAGTATAAGGAATAAGTATACCAAGATAATCCATACAGAATTGTGCCTTCATAACGCTAAAGGCAAAAAGTGGGCGTGGCTCTGCCCCTGGGGGTCGGGATATTCATCAAAATCAATAGTGGACGCCCTCAGGCTATAAGGAATACATAAGCCAAGTATCAAGCTGATTCATTCAGAATTGCGGCCTGTAAACAACAAACACAAAAATTGGGCGTGTCTTGCCTGTGTGAGTCGGGATATACAGTTGATGTCCTTAGGCTATGTGGAATACATATCCCAAGTTTAAAGACGATCAATTAAGAATCGTGGCCTGTAGACAACACACACAGACACGAAGTAAAAATGGGCATGGCTCTGCCCCTGGGGGGGGGGGGTAGGAAATCACCAAAAACAATAGGGGTCCTCTTTAGGGTATAAGGAATAGGTTTGTAAAGTTTTAAAAGGATCTGTTAAGAATTGCATCCTGTAGGCGAACACAAGACACAAAAGCATTGGGCGTGGCTCTGTCCTAGGGGGTCCGGCATGCACCAAAAATAATAGTGGTCAGCCTTAGGGTATAAGGAATAAGTATAAAAAAAAGTTTTCAAGACGATCGATTAAGAATAATAATTGTGGCCTGTTGGTGACACACAGACAAAAAGGGTATAAGGAATAAGTATAAAAAAAAGTTTTCAAGACGATCGATTAAGAATAATAATTGTGGCCTGTTGGTGACACACAGACAAAAAAAAATGGGCGTGGCTCTGCCCCTGGGGGTCGGGCATGCACCAAAAACAATAGAGATCTTCCTTAGGGTATAAGGAATACGTATACAAAGTTTGAAGAAAATCCAGTAAGAATTGCGCCCTGTAGGCGACACAAAGACACACGAAAAGAAAATGGGTGTGGCTCTGCCCCTGGGCTTTGGGCATGCACCCCCAAATGATAGGGTTGTTCCTTAAGGTACAAAGAATATGTATGCAAAGTTTCGAGATTATAAGTTAAGAAATGTGGCCTGTAGACGACAAACAAACAAATACTAAAAATGGGCATGGCTCTGCCCCTGGGGGTTGGGCATGCACCCCAAACGATAGGGATCATCCTTAGAGTATAAAGAGTAAGTATGCAAATTTTGAAGAAAATCCAACAAGAATTGCGCCCTGTAGGCGACACAAAGACACACAAAAGAAAATGGGCGTGGCTCTGACCCTGGGGGTTGGGCATGCACCCCCAACGATAGGGATGTTCCTTAGGGTACAAAGAATGTGTATGCAAAGTTTCAAAATTATAAGTTAAGAAATGTGGCCAGTAGACGACAAACAAACACATACTAGAAATGGGCGTGGCTCTGCCCCTGGGGTCGGGCATGCACCAAAAACAATAGAGATCTTCCTTAGGGTATAAGGAATACGTATACAAAGTTTGAAGAAAATCCAGTAAGAATTGCGCCCATTAGGCGACACAAAGACACACGAAAAGAAAATGGGCGTGGCTCTGCCCCTGGGGGTTGGGCATGCACCCCCAAATGATAGGGTTGTTCCTTAAGGTACAAAGAATATGTATGCAAAGTTTCGAGATTATAAGTTAAGAAATGTGGCCTGTAGACGACAAACAAACAAATACTAAAAATGGGCATGGCTCTGCCCCTGGGGGTTGGGCATGCACCCCAAACGATAGGGATCATCCTTAGAGTATAAAGAGTAAGTATGCAAATTTTGAAGAAAATCCAGCAAGAATTGCGCCCTGTAGGCGACACAAAGACACACAAAAGAAAATGGGCGTGGCTCTGACCCTGGGGGTTGGGCATGCACCCCAAACGATAGGGATGTTCCTTAGGGTACAAAGAATGTGTATGCAAAGTTTCAAAATTATAAGTTAAGAAATGTGGCCAGTAGACGACAAACAAACACATACTAGAAATGGGCGTGGCTCTGCCCCTGGGGTCGGGCATGCACCAAAAACAATAGAGATCTTCCTTAGGGTATAAGGAATACGTATACAAAGTTTGAAGAAAATCCAGTAAGAATTGCGCCCTGTAGGCGACACAAAGACACACGAAAAGAAAATGGGCGTGGCTCTGCCCCTGGGGGTTGGGCATGCACCCCCAAATGATAGGGTTGTTCCTTAAGGTACAAAGAATATGTATGCAAAGTTTCGAGATTATAAGTTAAGAAATGTGGCCTGTAGACGACAAACAAACAAATACTAAAAATGGGCGTGGCTCTGCCCCTGGGGGTCGGGCATGCACCAAAAACAATAGGGATCTTCCTTGGAGTATAAGGAATAAGTATACCAAGTTTGAAGAAAATCCATTAAGAATTGCGCCCTGTAGGCGAACCACAGACACACACACATACCCACGGGTGTACCTATCTGAGGAAGGGTCCTTGTTGGGAGACCCCCATGTGAGGAATTTGACTAAGGAGGACAGCCTCATGTAGGCAAGCCTTTCAAACGGCCTTATGAGGTTTTTAAAAATTTCCAGTTTGCACACATTTTGTGCAGCTCATCTATCCATTAAGAGGAAAAAATGGGTTGTCTCCCCTTTGACCACAGTTGAAGAGCTGACTTTCAAAAGGGAAGCCTTTAAACAGCCTTATGAGGTTTTTATACGCCCACATTTTCATGTGGACGTATTATGCCGTCGCCCATGTCCGTCCGGACGTCTGCCCACAAATTGTTTGTGGACACTCTAGAGGTCACAATTCTTATCCGATTTTGACGGAACTTGAAATATACGTCACCATTAGGAGATATTGTCAGAAAATATGGTCTAAGCTTTCATTTGTATGCCGATGATACTCAATTATATATTTCATTTACACCTAATTGTCCATCTTCTTTCAATTTATCAAAATTGCAACTTGTGAACTGTATTAGTGAAATTAGAAAATAGATGTCAAAGAACTTTCTAAAATTGAATGATGATAAAACTGAATATTTGTTATTAGGCCATCAAGGCATCAATTAAGTAAATCTGCACAAGATAACCCCCCTGTTGTAATTGGTAATTGAGATATATTATTATCTTATTCTGCTCGTAATATTGGCGCTATCTTTGATAGTTTTATGCTTATGGGAGCTCAAGTAAATAATATTTGTAAATTGTGCTATTTTAATATTAGAAATATAGGTAAAATACGTAAATGTGTAACTGTAGAGGCCACTAAGTCACTTGTTAATTCTCTGGTCACTTCTCGATTAGATAACTTTAATTCACTTTTAGTTGGTTTACCTTTAAAGCTTATAGATGAATTACAAAAAGTACAGAATACTGCGGCTAGACTTGTTACTTTAACTAAGAAATGTGACCACACAACTCCTGTTTTATATAATTTACACTGGTTACCTGTTAAATATCGAATTGATTTTAAGATTTTATTACTTACTTTTAAATGTTTAAATAATTTAGCTCCTGTTTACCTCTCAGATCTTTTAGAACTTTATACACCTGGCCGAACATTACGTACATCAGATAAACTACTTTTAAAGCCCAAAACTGTTCAACTAGTCTCTTATGGTCAGCGTTCTTTTAGTTATCAAGAACCTGTTTAACCCAACCCTAACCCTTTTTGTGGGTGCTGCATCACAGGCGTTTGACCTGAATCTGTTTTTCAAACATTCAAGGGGTATAAAAACAGTTCTAATTAAGCTAGGAAGCTGAAATTTGCAGGGCGACCCAGGAATACATGTAGAAAGGTGCTTCCTAGCTCCAATAGTTCCAAAAATAGGGGGGCTGATACATGCGCATAGGCATGCTGTAGGAAGCGTATGACACAAAATAACCTAAACTGTAGAACCTCGGAATCTCTTGATTTTGCTCCAATCAGTCTGAAATTTTAACACAACCTTGCTAGCCTCCGTACCTTCCAACATGCAAAGTTTCAGATCCCTAGTCCTACGGGAAGGTCAAAAACTGAAGCCTTTTTGGGGGTGCTGCATCACACGCGTTCGACCTGAATCTGTTTTTCAAACATTCAAGGGGTATAAAAACAGTTCTAATTGAGCTAGGAAGCTGAAATTTGCAGGGCGACCCAGGAATATATGTAGGGAGATGCGCTCCAATAGTTCCAAAAATAGGGGGGCTGATACATGCGCATGAAGGCCACGACGCGAAATAAGTCGACTTATGCATAAGTAGAAAGGCCCCTTTTTCTCCCTTCCAAACATCCGATCCCCTCGAACTTTTCAGGGCGAGCCCGGGACACATGTACTAAGCGATTCTGAGAATTTCAGCCCTCTATCTTTAATAGAATGCAAACCAGAGCTTTGCAAAAATGACATTTGGACGGTCCAAAACATAACGTTCCATGGAAATTGCATTTTTTGACAACTATTGAGCCCCTATCTCCATTTTGACTGAATGGATTGGGCTGAAATTTACAGGGCCACCCCGGAATACATGCAGGATGATGCTCTGGCAGTTTCAGCTTCCTAGCTCCAATAGTTCCAAAAATAGGGTTGCTGATACATGCGCATGAAGGCCACGACGCGAAATAAGTCGACTTATGCATAAGAAAGAAACAGTCGTAACGCGCTCAAAATACATGAACTGTAGAGCCTCGGAATCTCTTGATTTTGCTCCAATCAGTCTGAAATTTTAACACAACCTTGCTAGCCTTCGTACCTTTCGACATGCAAAGTTTCAGATCCCTAGTCCTACGGGAAAGTAAAAAACTGAAGCCTTTTTGGGGGTGCTGCATCACACGCGTTCGACCTCATTCTGTCGCTCAACCTTGGAGGGGGTATAAAAACAGTTCTAATAGAGCTAGGAAGCTGAAATTTGCAGGGCCACCCCGGAATACATGCAGGATGATGCTCTGGAAGTTTCAGCTTCCTAGCTCCAATAGTTCCAAAAATAGGGGGGCTGATATATGCGCATGAAAGCCACGACGCGAAATAAGTCGACTTATGCATAAGTAAAAAGCACCTTTTTGTCCCTTCCAACCATCCGATCCCCTTGCAATTTTCAGGGCGAGCCCGGGACACATGTACTAAGCGATTCTGAGAATTTCAGCCCTCTATCTTTAACAGAATGCAAACCCGAGCTTTGCAAAGATGAAATTTGGACCCTACCACTTTGAGGAAATCAAAAATGTGCACAAAATTGTCGGCTTTTCTTAATTCTCGTCCGATCTGGCTGAAATTTTTAACACAACCGTCTCTTATGTCATGCGAAGAAACCGTAAAAATTTCAAGGCAAAATTCCTACGGGAAGGGTGTTAATTATGCAAAACAGTTTTCAAGAAACAGTCGTAACGCGCTCAAAATACATGAACTGTAGAGCCTCGGAATCTCTTGATTTTGCTCCAATCAGTCTGAAATTTTAACACAACCTTGCTAGCCTTCGTACCTTTCGACATGCAAAGTTTCAGATCCCTTGTCCTACGGGAAAGTAAAAAACTGAAGCCTTTTTGGGGGTGCTGCATCACACGCGTTCGACCTCATTCTGTCGCTCAACCTTGGAGGGGGTATAAAAACAGTTCTAATAGAGCTAGGAAGCTGAAATTTGCAGGGCCATCCCGGAATACATGCAGGATGATGCTCTGGAAGTTTCAGCTTCCTAGCTCCAATAGTTCCAAAAATAGGGGGGCTGATATATGCGCATGAAGGCCACGACGCGAAATAAGTCGACTTATGCATAAGTAAAAAGCACCTTTTTGTCCCTTCCAACCATCCGATCCCCTTGCAATTTTCAGGGCGAGCCCGGGACACATGTACTAAGCGCTTCTGAGAATTTCCGCCCTCTATCTTTAACAGAATGCAAACCCGAGCTTTGCAAAGATGACATTTGGACCCTACCACTTTGAGGAAATCAAAAATGTGCACAAAATTGTCGGCTTTTCTTAATTCTCGTCCGATCTGGCTGAAATTTTAACACAACCGTCTCTTATGTCATGCGAAGAAACCGTAAAAATTTCAAGGCAAAATTCCTACGGGAAGGGTGTTAATTATGCAAAACAGTTTTCAAGAAACAGTCGTAACGCGCTCAAAATACATGAACTGTAGAGCCTCGGAATCTCTTGATTTTGCTCCAATCAGTCTGAAATTTTAACACAACCTTGCTAGCCTTCGTACCTTTCGACATGCAAAGTTTCAGATCCCTAGTCCTACGGGAAAGTAAAAAACTGAAGCCTTTTTGGGGGTGCTGCATCACACGCGTTCAACCTCATTCTGTCGCTCAACCTTGGAGGGGGTATAAAAACAGTTCTAATAGAGCTAGGAAGCTGAAATTTGCAGGGCCACCCCGGAATACATGCAGGATGATGCTCTGGAAGTTTCAGCTTCCTAGCTCCAATAGTTCCAAAAATAGGGGGGCTGATATATGCGCATGAAAGCCACGACGCGAAATAAGTCGACTTATGCATAAGTAAAAAGCACCTTTTTGTCCCTTCCAACCATCCGATCCCCTTGCAATTTTCAGGGCGAGCCCGGGACACATGTACTAAGCGATTCTGAGAATTTCAGCCCTCTATCTTTAACAGAATGCAAACCCGAGCTTTGCAAAGATGAAATTTGGACCCTACCACTTTGAGGAAATCAAAAATGTGCACAAAATTGTCGGCTTTTCTTAATTCTCGTCCGATCTGGCTGAAATTTTTAACACAACCGTCTCTTATGTCATGCGAAGAAACCGTAAAAATTTCAAGGCAAAATTCCTACGGGAAGGGTGTTAATTATGCAAAACAGTTTTCAAGAAACAGTCGTAACGCGCTCAAAATACATGAACTGTAGAGCCTCGGAATCTCTTGATTTTGCTCCAATCAGTCTGAAATTTTAACACAACCTTGCTAGCCTTCGTACCTTTCGACATGCAAAGTTTCAGATCCCTTGTCCTACGGGAAAGTAAAAAACTGAAGCCTTTTTGGGGGTGCTGCATCACACGCGTTCGACCTCATTCTGTCGCTCAACCTTGGAGGGGGTATAAAAACAGTTCTAATAGAGCTAGGAAGCTGAAATTTGCAGGGCCATCCCGGAATACATGCAGGATGATGCTCTGGAAGTTTCAGCTTCCTAGCTCCAATAGTTCCAAAAATAGGGGGGCTGATATATGCGCATGAAGGCCACGACGCGAAATAAGTCGACTTATGCATAAGTAAAAAGCTCCTTTTTGTCCCTTCCAACCATCCGATCCCCTTGAAATTTTCAGGGCGAGCCCGGGACACATGTACTAAGCGATTCTGAGAATTTCAGCCCTCTATCTTTAACAGAATGCAAACCCGAGCTTTGCAAAGATGACATTTGGACCCTACCACTTTGAGGAAATCAAAAATGTGCACAAAATTGTCGGCTTTTCTTAATTCTCGTCCGATCTGGCTGAAATTTTAACACAACTGTCTCTTATGTCATGCGAAGAAACCGTAACAATTTCAAGGCAAAATTCCTACGGGAAGGGTGTTAATTATGCAAAACAGTTTTCAAGAAACAGTCGTAACGCGCTCAAAATACATGAACTGTAGAGCCTCGGAATCTCTTGATTTTGCTCCAATCAGTCTGAAATTTTAACACGACCTTGCTAGCCTTCGTACCTTCCGACATGCAAAGTTTCAGATCCCTAGCCCTACGGGAAAGTCAAAAACTGAAGCCTTTTTGGGGGTGCTGCATCACACGCGTTCTACCTCATTCTGTCGCTCAACCTTGGAGGGGGTATAAAAACAGTTCTGATAGAGCTAGGAAGCTGAAATTTGCAGGGCCACCCCGGAATACATGCAGGATGATGCTCTGGAAATCAAAAATGTGCACAAAATTGTCGGCTTTTCTTAATTCTCGTCCGATCTGGCTGAAATTTTAACACAACCGTCTCTTATGTCATGCGAAGAAACCGTACAAATTTCAAGGCAAAATTCCTACGGGAAGGGTGTTAATTATGCAAAACAGTTTTCAAGAAACAGTCGTAACGCGCTCAAAATACATGAACTGTAGAGCCTCGGAATCTCTTGATTTTGCTCCAATCAGTCATAGGGGGGCTGATACATGCGCATAGGCATGCTGTAGGAAGCGTATGACGCAAAATAACCTAAACTGTAGAGCCTCGGAATCTCTTGATTTTGCTGCAATCAGTCTGAAATTTTAACACAACCTTCCTAACCCTCGTACCTGTCCACAGGACCAGTCCCATGCAAATATTCCTTCGGGAAGGCCCAAAAATGAAGCCTCTTTGGGGGGGGGGGGATCACACGCATTCAACCTGAATCTGTTTCTCAAACATTCAAGGCGTATAAAAACAGTTCTAATTGAGCTAGGAAGCTGGAATTTGCAGGGCGACCCAGGAATACATGTAGGAAAATGCTCTGAAAATTTCAGCTTCCTAGCTACAATAGTTCCAAAAATAGGGGGGCTGATACATGCGCATGAAGGCCACGACGCGAAATAAGTCGACTTATGCATAAGTAGAAAGGCCCCTTTTTGTCCCTTCCAAACATCCGATCCCCTTGAAATTTTCAAGGCGAGCCCGGGACACATGTACTAAGCGATTCTGAGAATTTCAGCCCTCTATCTTTAATAGAATGCAAACCAGAGCAAAAATGACATTTGGACGGTCCGTAACATAACGTTCCATGGAAATTGCATTTTTTGACAACTATTGAGCCCCTATCTCCATTTTGACTGAATGGATTGGGCTGAAATCTACCGGGCCACCCAGGAATACATGTAGGAAGATGCTCTGAAAATTTCAGCTTCATTGCTCAAAAATTAAGGCAAAGTCTGAGGCCTGACAGGTCGCAAAGAAATGACATTTTATTGTGAACCCTCTGGAATTACAAAATATACAAATATAAGTACAACTAATTGTCTGGAATTACAAAATATACAAATATAAGTACAACTAATTGTCTGGAATTACAAAATATACAAATATAAGTACAACTAATTGTCTAGAATTACAAAATATACAAATATAAGTACAACTAATTGTCTGGAATTACAAAATATACAAATATAAGTACAACTAATTGTCTGGAATTATAACTCGGTAAAAATCTTTATGTACGTTGATGTTGTGTCCTAAATGATTAGTAATCCATCCAAGTTGATTCTCAGAAATATTAAGCACCTGCAAATATTCAATAAAAATAAAAACTTCTTAAGTGTTATCATTATGACATTTTATCAAACTGGATCAAAGGCTATAGGGGGAATTTTACCGAAATAGAAATATTCTGTATTTGAATGGAAGGAGCTCACTTTTAAGTCCAAACCATGTGCCCAAGAACACCGGAGATCAGCCCCTTCTATTAAATGTCATATGATACACAAAAAATCTCAGTTACTTAGTGACACCCTCTTATTTTTGTCCTGTGCGTGCTCCATTTGTGTATTTCAGGGAATCCAGTATTTTTCTTGTAAAATTGGGTGTCTCTACTTTCGATATACCAAAATTGCCATACTTTTATTGGAAATAACCACCCGATAAATGCTTTTGTGGGAATGCATCTTTAAATTTCATATGATACACATATGATTCCAGGTCTGACTTACCTGTGTTGTTGTAGCAATGTATTTCCTTAGTAGTGTTGATTTGATAAAAATAGCATTTTCTAGCTTTAATTCACTCAAGACATTCTCTAACACATCATAAGCACGTACAGCTCCTTTACCTAGAAGTAGTTAAAGAGGAGATCACAATGTTCATACATTTACCAGCAGTCAAACTGTTTGATCTGGAACTGTATTGAAATGCTTTCATATTATAGGGATAGTGAGTATGTATTATCAAAGATTTATCTAACTGGAAACACTAGCACTTGGAAAATAACAGATGAACCATTTTAATATGCAAATTAGCCTCTCATAAGGAATGGTTGACACAAGAAGGAAAAATATTAATTGACAGAAAGGAACCCAATGTACCAAGACATGTATAAATCAAGATATTCAGAAGTACTAACCAAAATTAGCAAACAGAAATGAACTGTTGGCAACATCTGCTAGCTCTCTAACATCTTCATTGGCAATCATATCCATGAGAACTGTCAGTTTAACTCAAGAAGATCGGCTAACTCTTTTTCATCACCATGTTTTCTCTCCATATGATCGACTGGTTTACAAACAAGAATTCCACAATATAAACAGCTATGCTTGTTACTAAAAACGCGGTCACCTTTTTTAATTTGTCCATTTTTACCCACTTTCGTTTTTTTGATCCCTCTGAAGTAAACCAAGGGCATATACCGGGTGTGTGAGCAATTCGGATAGTCCTGCACATCCAGATATATATTTCCCTTACAGGGCCAATGTACAGAATGTCTTGATATTCTAGACAAAATGATTGGATAAGGGAAGTAACTCCAAATAAAACTTGGCTAGCATGGGAATGTGTGTAAAATGTTAAGTGCATGTGCACATATATATGATATGAGTGCAGCCTAGTGAGGATAAATCTATGACCACCAAAAACATTCTCCTAAGGGGTTGTTAGGCATTATGATCAGGTCGTCACTATGAGGAAATCCTCTCTCAGAATTTTTTACTCTTAGGGGTCTGTTCAGCACACACTTTTTCTCACATGGGATGGCTCGTCAGCTCACACACACACACACACACACACACACACACACACACACACACACAGACAGGGGCGACGGCATAATACGTTCACATTATGAATGTGGACGTATAAAAATGGAGAAGCGAAGCTGAGTATTGATTAACAAGTAACGTTGCTACGGTAATAAACAAATGTCAAAACTCCAGTGATAATGTCACTTGAATAAAGTAATTTGAATGAAATTTTCATTATATTAATTTTAAATCATCCGTTTTGAAACTATTATAGCAACAATGACCAGCTCTTTATCTAAATCCTACATAATGCATCCTTAACAGCAATTGAATTACTTATTATTATTATATTCACTTGTTAAGTGAAATAATTGCCAATTATATTTTCTAGATTAAGTTGAGTGGAACCTCCATAACAATCAAAGCAGAACTCCCAATCAAATTCCCTGGGACTAAAATATTGAGTTTGTGGAACCTGGCAAACTCTACCAAGTACGGAAAAAGCCACTAAGTTTGGGTTGGTAACATTGTCTTTATAATGAATATAAAAGAACGATTAATGGTTTAAATAGGAAATTCTGAACAAAAATCTTGAGGAGAAGAACAATATGGTTACAAATACTTTACTAAAATGTGTCTTGACATAATGTGTTGTTACATAGTTTATGTGCTGTGTTGTGAAACTTACCATCGTAACCTGTATCAATTGGTGTCCGTGATATAAGAGTTATTCCCCCTGAGTCTGATAACGAATCATTAGAATCTAAGCGTCGATTGGATAAAAGTACGATACTACTTGTACTGCTGTTTGTTGAACCGGGTTGTTTTGGTTTCATATTAAATTTGGGTATTCCGAATCCTGTTTACATAATATAGGTAATAAAACTGATAAAAATATTGTCATGCAAATTTCAAGTAGGGGATAGAGATGGGGTTGGGAACAACAATTATTCTATAGATTAAAGAGACAACAAGCCAGGATAAAACACAAATACAGAGCTGTTTAAGATTATAAACAATTCAAATCACTAGACCTCTTTGATTTGAGTAAAAATAAAAGTGAGAATTAAATTTAAATTAAGTTTAGTTGATTTCTTTAGTGAAGTATGTATCCATCAACATTCAATTTTTTTAGGTCCATTGATCATGTAACTATTCAGTTATAGATATATTGTCCGGTCATCAGTAATCAAAATAAAACATGGGATAAATTCAATATTACACTTTATTTTCACTTACTTTTGAGAGGTTCAGTCATTTTAAAGGTAGGTTTATAACACAGAGACAAGCAAATCTCAAATTATTCAAATAGGCACTGCAAATTTAAATTTCTATAATTCTAATCAACTTTTGAGGCTCAGTAAAAAGGTGTATAATAAAATTGTAGATTAATGTGAGATTTGTGACAGTGGGCCGGCCATAGTCACCATCTTCATACATAAAGTTATTAATTATCTGATCTATATTTTTTTATATATTACTTGAATGCGTAATTGTTGTTTAATTTTGACAACATATCTGAAAATCTGGCTTGCTGATTCTTAATATACAAATCCCCTAAATATTAATGCTATGTAATAAATATGAATCATATCCCAAACATTTATTGCAACATTTAGAGGGATTATACAGGTTTCACCTGTTTCCCAATCCTAAATTTCAATAAAATATTCTTTATACAAAAAAAACATTTTGAAGTTTCAAATATAAATCAAATATAAATGACTTTGTAATTGTCATGTAAATTGATATGAACAACTCAAGCGTCAGGTTTGTTTCCAGGTTTGAATCAAATTACGTTAAGTCATATTATAATTAGCTTTATCAATATCGAATATGCTCTACATTTCAGTATAGATCTACAAAGTTCAACCTATTTTTTTTCACTTAAAATTAAAATTCCAAAATGAAAATAAATCTTATTGATGAATCATTCTGAAAAAGTGAAAACTGAATTTCAAAATAATAGATCTATATCAAGGTTCTTTTTTTATAATTCAATTCTTATTAGTATTTTACTATTTCATTATGGGCGAGTATTATATAATAACAGATCAAGGTCTTCTTTTTTAGAATATGATTCTTATTAGTGCTTTACTATTTTATTGATGAATATTAGGGATGATTATAATATAATAATAAATCTATATCAAGATCTTTTTTTTAAGAATATGATTGTAATTAATATTTTACTACTTGATGACTATTACTAGGGATGAATATTATATAATAATGTTATATAGTAAATAAATAAGAATGATGAATATGTAAACCAAATAATCAAACCTTCGCCCAAGATACACCAGATGTATTATTTCTTGATAACTTTTAGTATTAAAATGTTATGATTGCAAGCTAGTCGATGTGATATTTCAAATTAAGCAACACAAACTTTTTGACAAATGAATTAATAAAATTTGTAACTCTATATGGATGATAATTAATATTTATGGGAGTCAACGTAAAAATATAAATATAAAGCAAAGAATAAAAATTCTAACAAATTAGTAGTGAGAAATAATACAAATATAATGAAGTCCAATGATAAAATATATATTTTCATAAACAAAGAGTACAGAATCTATGTTTTTTATGAATCATTTTTTCTTTGTAGAAAAGATAGTGTATCATTAATAAAAGGTAATAACAATTTTGGTTATCAATTTTTTTCAATATTAGATGTAAAGCTATGTATTACTTTACACTTTCAGAATTACAAGATATTTTAACACTGTGTTTAAATTGGATGACTTTAAGATAATACACATACATTATACATAGGATAAAAAAAAGAATTCATGCATATACAGAACTGGTTAAAATATGAAAAAAGATATTAAAATTAAGAGGAAAATAAATCAAAATGTAAAAAATCTTACAAATTAACCAAATCTAGATGCAACAAGCATTTAATAAAATAAAAAAAAAATAAAAAAATCAAGAACAATATTATAAGCAGAATATAAAGACATACCTTTGGCAGGTTTAGCTGACACCAGAGTTATGGCCCCTGAATCTTCATTTACATCTGTTGAAGCAGGAATTTCTGAATCCAAACCACGAAATTGTGGTCTATGTGGATCATATGAGGTCTGTGATACAGAAGAGGAGGTATCTGATTGACTTTCCTGTCTAAAAAAATAAATATTATACAGAATTTATGAGAATTACTTTTCTTGATGACAATATAGAGAATTTCATCCACATAAGCAGGTCTTTAAACAGATTTGGAAACTAGTTTGTAACAACAAATTTAAATAACAAATTTTTTCAAATATTTCTTTGTATGCAGGATCAACATTTTTAAAGTGAATATTTCCATGAGATATAAATATATTTATGCTTGGAAACTGGAATGTTTGTTTGGAGGCAGGGGATGGTGAGCCAATAAAAAAGGACAGCAGATGCCCTCCCAGATTATTTTCCTTTCCACATGCAAATATCTCATGCAGTTCCATGTCAGCAGTTTTGCCAATAAAAATGTAGTATCAGTAAATTCATTTCTTAGTGGATTTAATGTCATGTGAAAATATATTTTAACATTCAGATATTTCACATACAGTATATTTGGTTGTGGGTTGGTGTTAAGTAAAACTCAGTGAGGGTTTCAACAATCATTCAAATGGATGAGAATGATGCATTCATGATACATGATTGTAATGAAATGATTGAAAGTTGACAGTTTGATGAATTCAATGACAAGATATGATATAAAACCTAAATAAACACAAAATATAAAACATAACCAAACGAACACATTATAAAACATAATTAGAACACAATATAACATAAACAAATAAAACATAAGACATAAACAAAACAAATAAACTATAACTAATAAATATAAAACATATAGAAAACCCCCACAAAATATAATTTCAAATTAAAAAAAAACCAAAAACACAATGTACAATTTGAACAATGAAACAGAAATCAGATTTTCAGTGGAATTTGCCACAATTGTCCATGATATCTGAAATACATCACTTATTTACATGACGTGCCATTCCGGATGGTAAAACGCACCACTGCATACAACGTACAGTCCTTACCAGAATAGCATAAAGCCAGATTGAAAATATAATGAAACCAAGTATCTATAATTCTATGTAAAAAAGTAGGCTTACACAGTCCAATGAAATCTGTGGTCTATTTCTTTGGGGGTGTAGACTTACTTATTTCAGCATTAAGTAGAATCGAATCTGTCATGAACAGAAATCTTGCAAGCAAATCATTCACATAATTTAGTAATAAAATATTATTTCTAAAAAGCATGCTAAAGACTAAAAATATAACATTACCTAGAGTGACTATTCGTGGAAAGGCTATCGTTATCACCTTCACCACTAAGGGGTGGTGGATGTTGTGTAGGAGGCGGAGGAGGAGGGGGAGGGGAAGAGGGCATCGTATTACTAGAGGAAGGTTGACCTCTTCGCTTTTTATTATTACTTTTTCTTACAGTACTGTCGCTAAATTGGAAAGAAACAAAATTACAAATTTTACTTAGTTTTTCGATATCCAAAATTTGTAAACTTTTTGATGCAAACATACCAGCCATCATCTGATTCTAAAAGATCCCAATTTTGCTAAAATTATTCATTACAGTATTTTATTCTATCAGAGCTACTCTTAATCATTCATCACACAATATTTTATTGTATTCATCACAAGATATATTACTATACCAGAGCTGTTTATAATCATTTATTATTCATCACACAGTATTATGTTATTTCTATTACTGTATTAGACACCTGGCTTTTTCTAATATTTCATTATTCATCACACAGTCTTACTGTTATGTTCTATCTATTCGACTCATGGCTGTTTCTAATCATTCATTATTCATCACACTGTATTATGTTATATCTATCAGATTCACAGCTGTTTTTAATCATTCATTATTTTCTTCAAAATTTCAAAGTAATGTTTTATCTATTTTTGACTTTTTGTTGATTTTCTGATCCGACCCGGGTTATGATTTTGTTCATAAAATTTGTTTATTCAGAAATGAAACATTTTTGATTATACAATTGATTCATTGTTAGTTTTTTTTTCGGTTGATATCTTTTTATGTTTAAAAAGAACATTTAAAATGTCATCTGTGTACTGTAAACTAAGATTAGATGTTACATGTTTTTGTAAATTGGCAAAAATGTTGCCCTGTTAAGATTTAATTTCTTCTTAAAAAAACAATTACATTTTGTTTTAAGCATACTCAACTCAAAGCACATCAAATTAAATTCACTTAGAAATTCAAATAAATAGAGACTAAGGATTGGTTATAAAATCAAACTCAGAAATACATATTTTTATGGAAAAAATAAAATATTTAAAAAAATAATTCATAAAGATATTAATAACAAGGATGATAATCATGATGAAAGCAATGATAGATTGACAAATGATTAACTTGATGAATGAATGAATATTCAGTAATGGTGGATGTGTAAAATTAACAAATAAATGATATGTGAATATATCTATATGAAGAACATTAGAATATTCAGTAATGAATAACCCAGCTTAAAAGAATGATTAAATAAACAATAAGCTGGGATCAATAAATTAGTGTGTGTAAATCATCATCTTTACATATCCTGTAGCCCATTCATCATTACTAACTATCCTTGGCTCAACACATATCATAATAGTGTCAGGATTGACTCCATAATAGTAATAGTAGGTCTTTTAAGTCAAACAAATACTAAGTCATAGTCCATGTGATCATCAAGTCTACAAATGTTATTGGAATGTATTGAATCAAGAGTAGTAATGCTATGTCACCTACCCACCTGCCCTGTCTGTTATCCCTTGCCCACCCATCCTATCTGATATCTCCTACCTGACTTATCTAAATTCACTTGACCATCCAACCAGCTTGATATCACTTGCCCACCCAAACATGTCCAATATAAATTGACCAATCAACCTGTCTGATATCACTTGCCCACCCATTTTGTCTGAAAAACGGACCCATCCAACCTGCCTGATATCACTTCCCCACCCAACCTATCTGATTTCATGCATAAGATCGATTTAAGCTGACAAGAAAAGAATCTGGTGATGATGTGATACAATTTACTCTACATGTACTTACATATTAATAAAAGAAGGTATTCTAAGAGCCAGCAATGAGAAATAAACCGTAAAAAACAGATTTATTATATGCTGACTTCATTTATGTTATCAGTTTCATTAGATTTTTTTTAAAAAGTAAAAATAACATTTCCAGATGGTCCTTAAGTAGCATTTAGCAATTGAGCACACAACAATACAAAACAACAGAATTTATAGGATTTCTGCATGTTGTGTGTGTGTGTTTTTTTTTATTCTTAACATTTCCAGAATTATGCCTAGATTATAAATTCTAAACTATCAACTGTTTCTATGTACATGTATATCATAAGATAAGAAATAAGCCTACATTGCTGTACCTGAATACAGTAAATGCACCAATCAAAGACTTAATGAATCTGAACAACAAAGGATATTGACCAAATGTTGTACATTGTAAATGTTATCCTTATTAAAGAAGCTACTCCACTTTGACTTGTGACAAATTCAACTATTGAATTGTGCTTATTTCATAAAATTAGTAATAGGACAAACTATATCGGACAAAATTTTCTTTTTGAATGATTAGATTAAGTGGAAGTCGACAGTTGAAAATAAAATCTGTGGCTTTAAAACTTTGCAACAAAATAAAAAAAACCCAAAAACCCCCAACATATAAAAGTTAACTAAATCAACACTCTTATTTTTGTTTTAAAATCACAGTGGCCTGTCATTTTATATCTACTGACATTTATTAATACAGTCAAGGTAAATATAGCTTTTGCTTTCATACTATGACATTGTAATGATATTTCTACTTGCTACAGTAAATACTGCCATTTTCTTTTTGTGTGAAATGTTAATATCTAGCAATTGATGGATACATGTGGTCTGATTTATCTAAATAAACTGATAATTACCTGTCATGTTTGATCCAGGTTTCAAGGCCACTCTCAGATTCCTGTCGACTTTCTGTTTCTTCTTTAATAACACCAGTATTAGCTCCATCTAACTCACTTTCAGTAGACTGAAATATACCATTTAAAATATAGAATCTTGAAAGTCAATTATCAAACATTAAGACCACAAAACAAGATAACCATAAGGCAAAGAAAGATAAATTCATAAAACAAAGATCCATAAACATAAAAAAATAAATTTTGAAACTATCTGGTTTCTACATCTACAATATATTATAACCAGCACCCCTGACACAATTGATTTCTTCCCCAAACAATTAACACTGTGACACCTTCAAGACCACTGTTGACTAATAGCCTAACATAATTAGCCACATAGATCAGAAGTGAATATTCGCTAGACTGCTACAACCACTGATAAGGATGACATTAGTGTGTCTTAATGGGCCAAAAATATTAACTTTTTTCCTCTGACAAATTAAATTTTTAAACATTCTTTTATGTATTAGAAAGACAGACACCTTTGAAGTATTTGTAGGTAAAAATTACTTCCTATTTAGTGTAAATGGGTATTAAAATGAATACAGATAGGTTGCCAGGCAACGAAACACACGTCCACCTGGACAGTCAACAAGGGTTGTCACATAGAAAAATAGAGACGTTTGAAGTATTTGTAGCGTGCACATATTTTTTCTTTTGTCAGTAAGGACAACGTTTACAACACATGAAAATCTTATTAAGAATAATAGTGCATTAAGTAATTATCAGAAATGGTTAAAATTGTTTCGATTGTTTGTCTCATGGCATTTCATCCACAAGATGTTTCAATGGGATCAAGGGGCATAACTCTGGTAGTAATTATCGGATATCGCTGAAAATCGATAGGCTTCTTCATCTCATGACCTTTAACACTATGTATGAATTTAAAATCAATCAGATATTAACTTTAGCCTCTAGAGCGTTCACAAGATTTTTCAAAGTGATCAAGGGTCATAACTCTGGCAGTAATTATCAGATATCGCTGAAAATCAAAAGGCTTCTTCGTCTCATGACCTTAAACACTATGATAAATTGGATATTAACTTTAAATTGTGGACGCAGAACCGACGGACGGACCGATAGAAAGGGTGACGACAATATATGACCACATTTCCATGTGGGTGTATAAAAAGCAGCATTCTGCCTGATTCAATAATGTCTTGTGTAAACAATGAACATGCTATTGAGCCAATGATTGATGTTGCGGGATGTGACGTCATATGTTGAAGGCAGTCATCTATTACAGAGATAATAGAAGAATTTTGTAATCCTGAAAAGATCTGGCACAAAAATTTCACTATCCCTGTATTCCTATTAACTATTTCTGATGACAATGATTTGATATTGGTCTGAATATTTACCTTAGAGCGTTTAGTTGGAGGTCGTCTGGAACTATTAGCCAAGGCAGCTTTAGCTTTACTTGCTGTAGTATCTAATAAAGGTGTACTTGGTACTTCTTCAAACTCTTCTTTTGATTTATTATTTACAAATGGTGGAGTCTTTGGTGATTCAACATCTATAAATGAAAATAAAAACTTTATTGTCACTAAAACTAAACTCTTTTAGAAACCAGAGATATACATTTTGGCTCTCATTTCAAAATTTCTAGGCATGAAACATGTTACAGCTTTAAATATGTTAAATGACACTGATGTCATGAATTCTGAAATAAAACAAAACAATGAACTGTTTTGTTTTTTTTGATTCATTCTTCAGAATTTTTGTGTACTTTAACTAAGGTGACAAATATGGCAAACATCAATTTTAAATTCAACAATGAAAAAGAGTATGTAGGTAAGAATTATAATATACTCACCAGGTGACGTCAGGATTGGATCAGAACCAAATATTTCTGAACCAGATGAAACTTCAGATACACTTCCAACAGGTGATATTGCATCTTCTGAAATAACATGATTCAAATTTTATTTGTAGGTTTATATCATTAAGTTTCATTGGTTTAATTCATTGTATTTCCAGATGTCTTTAAACAATAGATTTGATTTGTTTAATACCTATAGGAACTGCTGTAGCATGAAAATTGATTGGTTTACTACATGTAGATTTTGTAGATGTAATTTGATGTTTGATTGGTCTATTACCTGTAAGTGTTGTTTTAACAAGTGGTTTGATTGGCTTGGATACAGGTATTGCATCTAATTTATTTATCTTGTCATTTCCTGACTGTAGATTAACAGGTAACCCAGCAGCTGTCTGAGCTGTCGTTAAATCTTTCTCCAATTCAAATATCTAAAATAAATAATACAATATAAAATAATGCACAAAATATCTACATCATGAACCAACAGTCAACTTAATGACTAATCTTTAATAAACTGAGAACATAGAGTATAGAATGATTCCCGTTCTGGCTAATTTGCTTTCATTAACTTACATCAACGTTCTATTGGCTAGGGCTTGCATTACAGAAATTTACTACTAGGTACAACTAGGTTCCTGTCTCTCATTAATAACACAAATTAACAGACGTATTTATTCAAATATCTTTAATTCAGGATAGGGAATAAAAGATTAACTTTATTCAGGATCTCTCAATCGATAAGGAAAGCTTTAAATAATAGACAATGAGTAAAGAGATTGGAGGAAAGAATGTAAGCCTTTTATAATCTATAATTAATAATAACTACGTTACCCTATCTTTCAAAGATTTAACTAGTGCGTTATATTGTTGATCTTTCTCGGACTGTTGTTGAAGTAATGATTCACGCTCCTGAATAAAATCTTTTTCTCTGAAATAAATATATAAATATAGCAACTTAATCACAGATTTCAAAATTTGCATTAATCAGATGTGACTCTCCAAATCCGTTAAATATGTATTTGAAGAAAACTTTGCAGATGGATTTAAATTATCTAACCCAAGTCAGAAAACATCAAAAGATTTTGATAAGTGTAATCAAGTTGTACACCTTCCTAAATAGGCATACAAAGCGTATCTAGTCTTCATCCATCAGTCGACAATAATCCTTGTATGTCAAAATTGAAAATTCCCCAAAAAAACATAGCAACAGTTGTACAACACTGACCACATACATTGATAACATTAACACTGACCACAGACATCGTTAATATTAATACTGACCACAGACATTGTTAATATTCAGATTCATATCCTGGTATCTTATTGATGGATATTGTATGTAATCTTGGATACATTTGAGCCCTAACACTAAATAGACTTGTATTTCCGAAAGTCTTAATTTACCTCCTTCCTATACAGGAGACAGGCTTAAGGGAGATAGTAACGCTGGTAGCATATATTATATAGCAAATTGTGACCTTACCTTTGTTGAAAATCTTTTATAAGCTTTTTAGCTTTGTAATATTTCTTTTCTAAAGATATGCAGTCATTTTTCATCTGTTTTTCTAAGGCAATATATTGACCCTGAGAATCTTCTAATAAATCCTGCAACACCAGAAATATAATATTGATTATAACAGCAAGAAAATTCTAAATACAGACAAAATGGATGATGTAATTAGAGGCAATTCAACAATAACCATTGCTGCTGAAAGGTAAAAAAAAAAATTAATTGTGCAGCTTGGACAATATGTTGTATTTTGCTCCTTTAACATTTTCTAGGCAAAATACCATATTCAAAATAACAATAGACTTGGTTAATTATAACAATATATATAAGCGCTGACCTACTTAAAGTACAATTCAACGGTTTAGTCAAGTCAAACTGTTAAAGCCTCTTTAAGGGTAATGTTATATATTCAAACCCTCATAAAAATCTCAAGCAGGGATTCTAAGACTAATATAAAATGTCCTTGCTTTATACTGCTAATCTACTTCTAACATGAAAATTAAAATGCTAACCTGATACTGACAGATTTCTTTACGACTACTTTCCAGGGCTTTTTCCAATTCTCGTAGTCGTAAACTTTGTTCATCAATTTTTTTGTCGTTTTGTTTTTTCTGTACTTCAACATTTTCTAACAAAATCATCTGAAAAATAAAAAAAAGTTGACCATTACATGACAAATTTGTCTGAATGAAAAATAAACCAACATTTTAAAGCCAAAAAATGTTATTATTAGCAAACAGCACAACTATAATAGGTTGATGTATGTACAAAGTTTCATAAATATATCTTAAACAGTGTTTGGGCTGCAGAAATCAGGATGAGGCTTATTTGAATATTCCATTCTATTTTTTTTATTCTGGATAATAATTTAACAGCTACCAGGATAAACTTTTATAAAAATTCAAGCAGAACCAGTTCAAAGCCACCATTAAGTAAACAATTTGTTAATGACATAATCAATTCTACCAAATCTTTAAATATGGCATCTCCAGGCTTAAAAGTGGCAAAGATTTCAGTAAATCAATCAAGAATCAAGTTTTTAATACAAAATATATCTTCTTTGGAAATAATATGTATGTCCTCATGTTATTTCTAAAATATTTTCTAAAAAGCTGCTATAATAGGATGATGGAATTATAAGCAGGGTTCCAATCATTTTATAATAATAAATAAAACAGCATTTACCTTGGCTTTAAGTTTGGCAAGTTCTGCTTCTGAAACAGCGTTTTTATAATGTGCCTATCAAACAAAGAAAGATTTTATTAGATGACAAAAATACTGTCATGTAAAATAAGATTGTCATTTCAATTCTTATATACATATGCCACTTTTTTTTTTTTAACTAATCTAAAAGGTCTCAAGAATTTTTGTCCATTTTGAGTCCATCATCAAAGGAAATTACTAAGTTATTTTTATGTGACAAATTGGCTTAAATATTTCCGATTATCACTAGTAATTTTGAATATTATTCATCATATCTAGATGTCCAATATGAACATTCCTGGTCAGACCTTTGGAAAATAGCGTAGTACATGTCCAGAATATACCAGTGAAATGGTATCAATGATCCGACACCTCAATACAACTATATGTGAACATCAGACTGAGATCTTTGGATGTAAAGTGAAATAAGGTTATGGGCATATTTTCAGTAATTCACAATAACATGAAAAAATAAAGCTTTTACCTCTTTTAATTTAACAAAGAGAGCCTGTGGATCCATATCAGGTGAAGTCGTATCACTGCTACTTTCTGCTAATTCAAATACCTCCACATTTGGCTTATCACTCATCTCTTCAGGTGAACTAGCAGGAGTGCTGTCCGAGTCCATCCCTGATGGAGCCGACATGGGTGTAGCATCACCTGCATCAATATAGGTTTCTTCTACCTCTTCATCTTCTTCCTCCTCCTCTTCTTCTTCTTCCTCTTCTTTTTCTTGAGCATCCTCCATACCCTACAAACAAAATGAAGTTTATACTGGTATTTTATACATCTATTTATGCAGTCCGTCATGTTTAAGGTTATCTTTGGTATCCCCAGAGGTATTGTTCCATTTTCCCCACTAACCCCTTGGTCCATTCACAAATACAAATTATCTGCCATTGATGATTTCATTAGCCACGAAGGTTGATACTATGAACCAATCAAAACCAGTTTACATACCAGTATTAGCATCACATTGTTTACATTCACCACAATATCGAAGAAGGGATATGCACACAAAACTGTGTCCTAAAATATTTTGACAAAATTTGCAATGATCTTAGTCACCAATTAGCAAATTCTTTGTACATGGTCGATAAAAGAAGCCTATGATAATTTGACTGTGTCTCTCCATCCCTGTGAATTGAGTAGAACTCAGGGATACTAAGGATTGTTTAAGGTGTGCTTTCCCTCCTGTACCTCTCAATGCACTTTCACTTGAGTCATTAAAGACACTACCAGATTTGCTCCATCGTTCTCCCTTACAGCGCTAATGTTACGACTTTACTCTTCATGGAGCCTACTAACCTTCTCCTCTTCAGCGTCTTCTTCTTCCATAAGAGACCGATCTGATTCTTCTCGCTGTAACTGATGTATATGATTATGATGCTCATGTTCCAATACCTCATCTTTAGGATGGAATTCATCGCGTAGTTCCTGAAGTCTTTCATGTTCTTGTCGACGTATTTCTTCACGTCTTCGATCCTGGTCTAAAGATTGTTGTATTAATTTAGCTACCTCACTTTTACTAGGGTCTGGTTCTCGACCAACTAAAAATCTGAAAATGATTAATTTGTAATATGTTAATTTACCTTATTTTATGGAATCAGTATAAAAATAAAATTGTAAATGAAATAAGTAGAATTTTCCCATAAGCTTTAACTGTTCTAAGAGATTCAGTAACACAAAGTATAACAGTAGCAGAACAAAATACATCTAGTTCATTATTCTTAAGTGTGCTATGCCAGGTAGGACAATTTTGCTGGTACATTGTGGAGTAGGTTTCTGCATAGTTTAATATCCACTCTGAACCAGTTTGGAAAAATTCTCTAAGCTCTTGCTGCCCCTGATTGCTCAACTACTACAGCCCCAACATTTTTAATGGACTGGAGTCCTGTTCTCTGCATATGTTCTTAATGAACTAGACTCATGTCCTTGCATATCGGACTTAATGAACTAGAATCATGACTTTGCATATTAATGAACTAGACTCATGTCCCTTGCATTTGATCTTGTGACCTCAATTACTACTGTGGATTAAAGTGAAATAAACAATAATTACTTGACTGTTCCGTTTGTGTTGCGTAAAACTGATGCTGCATAGGCCTGGGTAACCCCGACTAGACTTTTACCATCTACTTCTATTATTTGATCATTTACTGCGATTCTGGAAAATGGAAACTAATTTTGAAACAATCATTCTAAATTGACAAGCTACAGAACTTGCCTTAAAATGTCATCTTTCAAAATTATGAATCAATCAGAATTATCTCCTCTAATAATGTAGTTTCAAGTTGCAGACATTGACATTGCTAATCTCTAGTTGAAGCCTTGATTAGTAGCAGGGTTGTAAAAATCCACTAGCCTGACGCTAACAAAAGTAACTTATGGGCTTATGACCTATTCAGCCATACTAGGTCTGGACTAGTGCCCTTTCACTGCTCATTAAAATATTCCAGTTTTATTTCTCCAATCCAAGCAAATACACTCCAATTAATTAATTTTTCTTTGTTTAACAAATTGCTTTGTGGCTAAAATGGCACTTGCATGCAGCCTCCCATTGCTTTCTATATCCAAATTACTTTTTTCTTGGTCAAAACACGAGTCACATGGGCAAATATTGTAAGTATATTATTGACATAAATTTGATTACTGTACGGTAATTAAATATATAACATAAAAATATTTGTAGTTAGAGGGAAGGGAAGCTTATTGCAGTTATTTCCTGAAGCTGACAAATAATTTCTGGTGACTTAATTCTGACCTCTATTAAACCCACCCAACCAAAAATAATATGGACTAGTAGAAATCAATGCCAGGCTAGTATCTGACAGTAGACCACAAGCTCTGGGCTAGTGGATTCAAAAATTGTTTTACACCCTTGATTAGTAGATTTTAATATTTATAATATTTGTTCAAATCATGACATAATCCCATGTTACTTTTATATTAAGTAAATCACAAAGTACATTACTGATATTAAATAAACTTTTCAGTTCATCTTTATTTTAATTGACATGTGGATAAAATTAAGAACCATCACAACAGTTTGGAAGTTCAAACAGTCTCCCTGTCAGCAAACTGGTCAATAACACTTTCAGTATACACCTTGAGAGACAATTGCCACATCAAAATTTTCATCTACCGAATAAAGAAACATAATAATTTATTTCAAGTTGAAACATGACACATTTGTGTCTTACCTGCCATCTTTCTGTGCTGCTCCACCCTCAGTTAATGTTTTTATAAAAATACCTAATTTCTCTAACCCTGCGTCTGCTCCTACACCCATACCTATAATACTTAATCCAAGACCTTCTGGACCTAAAACAAAACATTAAATTTTTTTTACTATTATCAAAACTCAAAACAAACATGTAAGTTCAAGACTAACATATAGTACATTTTTTATTTCCTTTTTTTGCATATTTGTTGTGTTTTTTAGAGACAAGTCAAATAAAATAAAGAAGAATGCTATTCAAAATACAAAATTGTAATTCAAACTTTTAATCCACTATGTAAATGTACCAGCAGCCAAGCCCCTGTTGACAAATGTCCTGTAACAGTTATGATTCTAATCAAACAAAGTATCCGTAATACTGATGAAGGCAGATAAGTCCAAAGTATAGAACAATTATGATTATTCCTACATTTGTCTCTAAGACTTGAGAGATAATAAAACAAATTAAAACTCACAAGGGAGGCAATCCCCAAAGCTTGATCAATTCAGCATATCTCAACTATGCAATGATTCAATAGCAGCATTTTGAAATGGTAGTTTTCGATTTAAACAGTCAAGGGCAAAAACTACCGATAAAATTGATTAGCATTCTGGTGACTGGAGTAGTTTCTTCACTTAAAATACTAGTAGTTACCTTTAATTAAATCAACAGGAAAGACATCCATTTTTTCAACACGTTTTTCAAGTTCATATTCAGCAGAGGCAGCCACTGGATCAACATCCTCATTTCGTCTGTCATAATCTTCAGTGGAGTAAGTCGGAAACATCTGAAATAAATACAACAAAACCAAACCCATTATGAAACAATATCAATTCTTGATTTCCTACAGTTTTATACACAAATGTGAACATATTCTTAACTTTGTTCAGTTTTAACAAAATTCATTAACATTTGAACTACGGTATATCAAAATTTCTTGGTTTGAATTGCTATTTGTACTCCATGGTATAGATATACTCTTTAGTTATAATCTCAAGTCTTCCATACTATATGGTAATATAAAAACATCTTGAAAACATCATTGATGAAGATAAAACAAGATATTTCATAAAAAAATAGAAGAAATTCTGGATCGTTGCCATCATCAGAAGAAATGTATCAAAGTTTATCAAATATCTGGTAATATCAGAAACTGGGAGTAAAAGCTTTAATTATCAAGCATTTAGGGTATTCTGATTGTTTTTCTTTAGACAAAATTTTTCAGATACTATCAACATCTCTACATGATTAAAACACTTCAACAAAGTGTTTATTGCCACAAAATTGTGTATTTGACTTTTTGATTTTATTCCAAAGAAAATATGACTAATTCTTTTTTTAAAACTACATATGTATACCAATTCAGCTAAAAATTTGGTGACTATATTGAATTTCTATTAATCTAAAATCACATTCAATTTAAGAAATTTTTTGTCCTTGTATACAATTAGTTCAAAGATTCATCATCATAATGTTAAACTTTAGTGTATGTGAAAAAATATGTAAGCTAATACCAAATTTATATATGAAATCTCCTTTCGAAGAAATAAATTTTTGTGGTCCAATGCCTAATTAAAAGAAAATAAATAAATGAATTGTGATGCTGTGAACCATTTAATGAGGTGCAAATGAGTAAAACAAGTACAGCTTGTAGAAGCATTCCTTTTTATCAAAGCTAGTGTTAAATTACTTAAAACTACCAGTAGAGCAGGAAGATATGTCACCACAGGGGCTTCAAAATTACAAGAACTAAAATAACTATCAATTTTAACAGATGAATGAATGAAAGATTTGTATGTTTGTTTATTGCCATTTTAAAATGATTCTCTCTGACTTTCAATTGCAAACACAGCTCCAAAACCGATTTTCTGTTTTTCTAACTTAAGTATTCAACACCCCACAGCCCATTTTGTGCAGGTAACAATGCACCTCTTTTCTATAACCTCATAGAGTATTAACCTAACTGAACAAAAACCTTAAAAATACATTCCTGACAGTATAATTAGGACATTGAACCTGCTAATCTTATTGTTAATAGACATGTAGTAGTGGAGCTGTCAGAACACTGGTGTCTCAACTTGTCTAACATGTAATTCAAGTCTACATTTGTAACAGAAGCAGACAAAAATGAATGCCCAGTATGCATGTAACACTGACACAGTGACAGTTGTGCAAAATTTTTATTGACATATTTTTAGACAAAATATCAAAAATTTATATTTTTTTTACACTGATGGGACATATTCTGTACAATTCAATATTTGTGTCTACTTGTTTACTAATATTTGGCTAACTGTGTGGACAGTGGAATGTCAATGAGCCTACATGCAAACTGTCAGATCTATATGAAGGTGAGGCTACAGAAAGTATAAACAAATAAATGAAACTTAATTCTGTCTTTCTCTGGCTGTATTGTTCTATCATCAACCTACCTTTATTGGATGACGACTGAAGCGTATTTTTGTTGCTTTCCTATATTCTATTTCCTCTTCACTGCTATCCTCATCTGTACTTGATAATCCTTTTATTTCTAGAAAATTATCTTGAGCTACGTAAGGTATAACATCACCTTGAAACAAATGAGTCAAATTAAAATTATTCAGCTTAAGACTTTAAACCTTAGGACAGTCCCTGATACGGTTCCACCTGAGAACTACCTCAATAATACCTGGAAATCTGAAAAAACTTTATTCAGCTTCTCATTTCAACAAGAGCATATCACAAATATATCTAAGTCAAAAATATGTCTTATTTTATTGTACATAAGGATAATTATTTCCGTTCCAGAGTATGTCTTAGTACCAAAATGTGGCTTGTTGTATGAAAAAGATACCATAATCATGTATAATTTAATATATTTCACCCAAGATGCATAATTTTGTAAGATGGTGGCATCAACATGCTAATATAAACTTTAATGATCTTACATGTATGTAAAGTCTACGAAAGTTAGAAAAGTTACAGAATTTATCAATTTCATTCGATTTGAACCCAATATGTTCTGTAGTATATACAAGTGTATACATGTACATGTAGGTAATCTTGTCTTGCATGGTTTTTAAAGGGACAGAGACTCAAAAATAAAAGTCTGAGTACGTATGAAATTTAAGTGTCAAAATATAAAGAGTGGTGTATATTGAATCGTTTGGATGTAAACATCAAAACTGCTAATTAGTACACTTAACCCTTTTAAGATTTCATGTCGATTTCTTTGCTGGGTGACCTCATAATCGATTCCTGTTCCTTTAGAGGTCTTTACAATGAATAACCTATGTGCTGTACTTGATAATGAAAGGTAAATTTCACCTACACATGATTTTTATAAAATGAAAGCCTGGTTTTATCCAGAGCTTGGGACAACAGTCTCCATTTGCAGATGATGAAGATTAATGTGTTTAAGTTGTTTGAAAAAGCATCACATACATGTATGTTGAGTTACTGTAGTTGCTCGGTACTACTGTAGAGGATTTTAAGGGATTTTAACACAAAAGTTTTATTTTCCAAAATATTATTTGGATTGGCCTTTAATTCTTTTTTTTTTTTTTTTTAAATTTATTATATATAGCTTACTTGACATTTCTGACATGTTTCCAAATGGAGTGCATAAAATTAAACTTACTGTCTGCTTCAAGTGGAAGAGGTAAATCAGGATCCTCATGTCCATCTCCTTGTTCTCTTTTAGAAAATATATCAGCTTCACCTTCCTCTCTTTGTTCAAATAAATTAGGTTGAGCACTAAAAAATAAAATCAAAAAAGTTTTTAACAAAAGCTATAGGTATATGTAGTTTCACAAATTGTCATCTAAATAATAGTAAAGATAGGTTGCCAGGCAACGAAACATACACCCACAGCAGCTAAATCGTCCGGGCAGTCAACAAGGGTTGTCGCATATTTTTACTTTTTTCGGTAATGAAACATTTGTAATACACTAAAAACTGATTAAGAGTAACAACTCATTATGTAATTATCAGAAAATCATTAGAATTTGATTGCTTTTTATAAAGTTTTACCCCACGCTAACAATTAGTATATACATGAAACATCTAATATCATGGATTTAGCTGTTCAGTTATCAAAATTCATTGAAAATCAAAATACTTGTTCGTTTCAACACCTTAAACTCTGTGCATCAATCTGAAGTCAATCGGATGATAAGTTTGGCCTCTATAGCGTTACAAGATTTTTTCGAAGTTATCAAGGGAGAGAACTCTGGCAGTAATTATTGAAAATCACTGAAAATCGATTGTCGTCTTCGTCTCATGACTGTAAACACTATGTATGTATATATTTGAAGTCAATCGGATATTATCTTTGGCCTCTAGATCGTCCACAAGATTTTTTGAAGTGATTAAGGGCCATAACTCTGGCACTAATTATCGGAAATCGCTGAAAATCAATAGGCTTCTTCGTCTCATGACCTTAAACACTGTGTATAAATTTAAAGTCAATCGGATATTAACTTTGGCCTCTACAGCTTCCACAAGATTTTTTGAAGTGATCAAGGACCATAACTCTGGTAGTTATTATCGGAAATCGCTGAAAAACAATAGGATTCTTCGTCTCATGACATTAAACACTGTGTATGAATTTAAAGTCAATCGGATATTTACTTTAGCCTCTAGAGCGTCCACAAGCAATTGTGGACGCCGGCCGGACAGATGGGATGACGACAATATACGACCACATTTCAATGTGGGCGTATAAAAAGCAATAGCTTTAAAACAATTAAAATTTGAATCAATAAAACTATTTCTTTTTTAATAATTTGATGCAGCAGCTGGTGCAAATTTCTCTTTGATAATAAATGGACCAGTCCTTATAATGACATGTACAATTAGGCATATCTGTAGAAGGGTCCATTATTCATAAAAAGTGTACACTGCAAGTTACATGTATGCAGATCCAAATTTTACATAATGTATTTCTGAACAAAACATCAGATAATTTCATTTTAAATAACATTATTGTGAGATCGAAAATGTACAAAATTATTATCAAGACTTGATTTAAAGGTGCTAAACCTCTTTGATTCAGAATTCAGGTCTAACAACATTATTGAATTAAGATGATCTATGTGTTTTTTCTCTTAGCACATTTGATACATCTGAACATGTTTTCCCAAGATTATAGTCCATTTGTTTACTATTTTAACATAATTTTTGGTTTACTATCTTGTCAGTGGAAAAATAAAATCTGTTACCAGTATGTCTCAATAATGGCTTTTGATCTATCCAGTTACATGTACATTGCAAATGTTCAACTAATCTGTTAATCCATCACTTTAGTATGAGAGATTTAGCTTTCAATAGTAATACAATGGTACATTTTTGTACTGGTGTAATAAATCTATCTGTTAATAATTTGGCAAGATTATTTGGAAATACATGTATATTTAGTTCAATATTATTACATTTTTTTTTCTCTTCAGAGTGATAATGGCTATTCAATTATTTTTATTTCAATTACGTAGATAATAGTCAATAATGTGGTAGATATCATCTGGACAGTAGACAGTGTTTCTATTACCAGGTTTATTCTACATCTACATGTCCATTTACATTCTGTCTTCATTCGACCCACTCGGAACAGAACAGTATGACATTAAACCCCATTTCATTTATTCATTTACATTTAAATTATTTCAAACAAGCCAACAGTGGGGCTGATGTCCCCCGCCGAAATCCCAAAATAAATAGATGACACATAATATTAATTAATCGCACATTTATTTTTTTCAAAAGTATCGACCAATCAAACTGAACACGAAGTGTCATCCAAAAATTGCTTATCTCTGCCTACCGTAAGAAGAAAATGCTCATCTTCGAACTCCATCAAGACATTGACCTAATAAGCATACACACCAATTTTGAACATTTTAACTCAATTTGAAGGAGAGTTATTGTGTTCCAAAGTCTCGGCAAATCAAATTGCTTATCGCTCTGCTTACCCTGAGCAGAAAATGCTCATTATCGATCATAGTCAAGGTATTACTGTAATGAAACTATACACCAAATTTCATCACTCTCACTTAATTAGAACTAAAGTTATCGTGTCTCAAAGCATCAACCAATCAAATTGCTTATCTCTGCCTACCCTAAGCAGAAAATGCTCATCTTTGAATTCCATCAAGGCATTGACCTAATAAGCATATACACCAAGTTTGAACATTTTAACTCAATTAGAAGAGGAGAGTTATTGTGTTCCAAAGTCTCGGCAAATCAAATTGCTTATCGCTCTGCTTACCCTGAGCAGAAAATGCTCATTATCGATCATAGTCAAGGTATTACTGTAATGAAACTATACACCAAGTTTCATCACTCTCACTTAATTAGAACTAAAGTTATCGTGCCTCAAAGCATCAACCAATCAAATTGCTTATCTCTGCCTACCCTAAGCGGAAAATGCTCATCTTCGAAATCCATCAAGGCATTGACCTAATAAGCATATACACCAAGTTTGAACATTTTAACTCAATTAGAAGGAGGTTATTGTGTTCCAAAGTCTCGACCAATCAAATTGCGTATCGCTCTGCTTACCCTGAGCAGAAAATGCTCATTATCAAACTTAGTCAAGGTATTACTGTAATGAAACTATACACCAAGTTTCATCACTCTCACTTAATTAGAACTAAAGTTATCATGTCCCAAAGCATCAACCAATCAAATTGCTTATCTCTGTGCTTACCCTAAGCGGAAAATGCTCATCTTCGAACTCCATCAAGGCATTGACCTAATAAGCATATACACCAAGTTTGAACATTTTAACTAAATTAGAAGGAGAGTTATTGTGTTCCAAAGTCTCGACCAATCAATTTGCGTATCGCTCTGCTTACCCTGAGCAGAAAATGCTCATTATCGAACTTAGTCAAGGTATTACTATAATGAAACTATACACCAAGTTTCATCACTCTCACTTAATTAGATCTAAAGTTATCGTGTCCCAAAGCATCAACTAATCAAATTGCTTATCTCTGCTTACCCTAAGCAGAAAATGCTCTTCTCCGAACTCCATCAAGGCATTGACCTAATAAGCATATACACCAAGTTTGAACATTTTAACTCAATTAGAAGGAGAGTTAATGTGTTCCAAATTCTCGACCAATCAAATTGCATACAGCTCTGCTTACCCTGAGCAGAAAATGCTCATTATCGAACTTAGTCAAGGTATTACTATAATGAAACTATACACCAAGTTTCATCAATCTCACTTAATTAGAACTAAAGTTATCGTGTCCCAAAGCATCAACCAATCAAATTGCTTATCTCTGCAGTAGTATGAGGGCCTGTTCAGGGACGCACGTGCGCGCATGCGCGTGCGTGCATGCGCGTGCACGTGACCTTGCACTGGATGACCTTTAGCACGTGCGTGACCTAAATGACCCCCTGACACGTGCGTGACCCCCTGCACGTGCGTGACCTTGCACGTGAGATTGCACGTACGGAGAGAAAGAGGGCGCGCGCGCAGGAAGAGAGAGAGAGAGAGAGAGAGAGAGAGAGAGAGAGAGAAAAGAAGGAGAAGAAAGGGGAAGAGGAGAAGCAGGGAAGGGGGAAGAGAGGGAAGGGGAAACAACTCTTTTACATTGATTAAGTTGGCCCTGAAAAGGGCCGTTGTCCTAACAACAACACTTCGGCTGCTCCCACCGATTGTGTTTTTTGGTGCATTTGAGCAAGTGTTTGCTCCGTCTATGACAAGTGTTGCCAATCTCTGTCCCGCACCAAAAACAAACCAAGTAATCGACATGGGGTAATACCCCCGACAAGTAGCACAAAATCTAAAATCTTTACGATCCATGGTGTTTGTGACTTCTTTTGGCTTCGACACTCCTATTTATGGCTCGAGTCGGGACGAGTCTAATGTGTTGGGACGACATCCTTTTCCACCAATCAGAATAGCATGACGTCACATGACGTCACAAAAAAAACCCAGACACATGTTGCTGACAAAGCATTTTATTGAACAAAACTTGTTATGGTTACAAAAGAAATCAAAGAAACAAACACAAGAAACAACACACTTAAAGATACCGCCAGGGTAATCACTGCAAAAGTATTAACGTGAGGTACACGAGGTTGTCCGCGTTGTGGTTTTCTCCGAGGCGTATGATTGGCGCACCGTCAGCCATACTGATAATGACAGACAAATGGTGTTTCTTTTTATAACAGTAAGGACGAATCCATTTAAGGAAAGGGTGTATGACGTCACATACAGATCCATTCATAGAAGGGTGTATGACGTCACATACAGATCTATTCATATGGTGTACTTTGGAGACTAAAAATAGGCGTGATGCAACGTTTCCTGTTTGTTCGATGACGTCATGGATGATAGAAGTTGCGCGCCGCCAAAGGTTTGGTCAGTTTTACCCCATCACCACACAAAGCATGTACAAATACAGAAGACAAAACTGCAACAAAAATATAATCTAATAACTTATAACACGGAAGGTGCATAGAAATTAAACACTACTGTTTTATATAAAATGTACTTAAATAACACGGATGGTGTACAGAAATTAAGATAGAATATTATGTGTAGTCAATTCTTTTACATACCTATCTGAACACGGAATCGCCCCTGGAATAAAAACGTCTTTTAAAATAGCAAAAATAAAGATGTTATCGCGAGTGTTTATAAATCTCACCAGTGTGTAGTGCAGTGCCTTTATAAGGCCTACTGGTACTTACCGTTTATGCAGAAGGAAATATGCTGTATATAACCATAATCGTTTTAAATCCAAAGTGAAAACGTGGTTATTTAGACACTTATCATTAACACTCCCCAACACCTAGTGCATTCCCTCGTGGATTGAATAGTTGTGCGATACAAATACCATTAGTATTATTATAATTACACAGGGAGCGGTAACGGTACGGGATTGCCTTTTTTTTTTGTACATTTATCATAATTGGAACGCGATCCTCATCTCGGAAGTGCAATTGGTGCATTGTTAGGCGATGCTCGACAAGACCCCTCATTGTTACATTCAGTTTCACCTCGAAATTGTTAAGGTCCAATCTCCCAAACCGAGTTGTCTTCACTTGCAGTTTACGTTAACCTCTGCTATAAGATTCTTGGTATCGATGGACAATGTTAAACAATACAATGGAAACCAAATAAATGACAAATATATATTATTTCGAATTACTATAATAAAATAGAAATGGGGTCATAAAATAATAAGGTATTTACAAATAAACTGGGAACTGTTTCGCGGAAGATTATGAGGTTAAAGAATCTGTTTAACTTTATAAAGCGATTCTAAGGCCTAATACATTTACACACGTCGAAGCGTGCAAATTAGTTTTTAGGGAGGGGTAGTAATTGATGACATTTTCAGCTAAAACTGGTTAAAACTCATTAAATGTTTATAACGCCAGGGATTTTTCTGATAGATGCCATTTTTATCAAGTAGTTAATCACGTGACCAACGACCTCTGGGTCAACGGGTGCAGTGCGCAAGACGACGACAGAGTCTAATGCTGGATAGCGAGATTTGTGTAGAGAAAGGTCAAGGTCATACTGGTACATGGAGGACCAATTGGACAATAACACGCATGCGCTGATTTACCATTACCACGGTCACTGAAAGTCTTATTCTAGAATCCGATTCGGTAATGAAATATCATTTATGTTACGATCCTGATTTGGTTGATCTAGGAATTTTTGGTCACAATTCCAAAACAAACAAAACAAAAAGGCGGATTTAGTCTGTTTAATCGGTATTCTTTTGGTTTCCAGATATCACTCAGTGCCAGATTTGTTATCTTTGCTGTGGATATACAAAATACTTTTACTGTTGAAACTATTAGAAAGTATAAATTTGATTTCATTATCGTTAATTCCTACATCTCGCCAAAAAATTCAAAATTGAAGACGACACATACTATGTAACGCGTCCATTATTTAATGCTTTGAACAAAAATTTAAAATGTTTCCGCTATACAATTAAAGAGTGTAAAGCTTTAACATAATAGTATCTAGAGTCTTGGACGTTACACACACGAATTACTGACCAATTCGAATCAATAGTGATCTTGTTAAGCTCATGGTGAGGGGTGTATATAATATTGACTATCTGAGTGTATTGTGGTCACGTGACCCCGATTGACGTAAAGTTAACGTTGTGGTAAATAATGACGGAAGTGCCCGGGTGAACGCCACGTAAACAACGGGAAATAGACTGGTGGAGAGGCTCATTAAAAATACAGTGCTAATACAACAATGTCAACCCCAAAAAAAAATCTGATTGAAAGGTCTTACTAAAACAAAATCGTTTTGGTAAACTGGTATCTTTTTGGGGGTTTATTATTTAGAATAACTCTTATCATAATGACGGTGATGCATATGATTTAGGGTAGAACTGACGAAATCATGCTTATTTTATTAATTGAGCAAAGTGATCGTCCTCGAAAATGTCCACATCCATAAAGTTTGAAACATGACTCCCCGTAGTTCACATAAAACTTTATTTTGGATAGATCAATTTGTTGGATGATTTGAAAGGACTACTTGATTGAGAACTATAACGTCACCCTGAGGATAAATAAAGAAATAGCATAAATTTTAAAAATAAATAAATAACCTGCTTCTGTCATCAACCAAGAGAATATTATTGGATGGGAAAAAAGGAAAAACTCGAATTGACGTTTATGAAGCCTCGTTTTGAATTTTTCCGTGAGTGACGTCAGACGTTGTGAATTTCCCCATAGCACTACCACATCCCGTAATAATTTTGACTAACTGGAAGCATTAACATGGTCAATTGCGTTGGTTTTGTATACTAATATCACCAACAATAAGTCAGGAAGCACGTGACATTTCTTTTCAATTTCCAAGCGAGGTAACACACAGAAAAATCTGGACAAAGCGGTATCAACGAGGCGAGAAGGGCTGGTCCACCAAAACACGCTTCTCAAGTCCTAGATGTGGGAAGCCCACAAGAGTTAACCACGTAAAAGACAATCTATTTCACAGAGGATTACGAAAGTCTTCTAATAATAATATATCTGTAAAAGATGATTGCCACCATTACGTGACGTCACATCACGCGACGTCAATCATTGGTTTAATTGCACGTGCATTGTTAACATAAGATATTACTGAATCGGGCAGAATGCTGCCTTTTACTCATTGTAATACCCATTTACACTAAATAGGAAATAATTTTTACTTACAAATACTTCAAACGTCTTATTTATTTTTCTAGTAAATAAAAAAAGGGGGATTTTAGAATTTAATTTGTCGGAGGAAAAAAGTTAATATTTTTGGCTCATTGATGTCATCCTTATCACTGCTGATCAGTGTGGGTAAATGAGTGATTTATTTTTTTCCAGCGATAGGCCCATACTTCACCCTCGTTTTCATTTGTTGCACAAGAAAGTAGGCAAGGGCATATAATACCATATTACCTTACGGCTAGAGTAAACTTGTTGGAATTAATAGTTTTTTCTCTGACACATTTCCGTCGATGAATAAAAAAACATGCAACAAGAAATAGCGTACTACAATACTACGATCTATATATTTCATGTCTTCAACTTTTTTTTTAGCAACATAAAGCCGTTTGTAGGCCTATTCATTGTCACCAATAAGATATGCTAGGCCCACGATTCAAATTCGGTGTAAAAGAATAATACAACATGGTTGTTTTCCCTTTATTCCGATCAATACGATCGGAATACGACGTAAACAAGTAATCATAACCGTAAAATATTATCATCAGCAGCAGCCTGTAGCGAGTGTTGTTCTTCGCTAGAAATGGTACAATATTCCGAACCATCATCGTCACCATTGTTGCTCGCTTGTCTAATTGACTCGCGGGGTTTCTCCGGGTCCTCCGGTTTCCTCCCACTGCTAAAGACCTCTACGCGCAAGCTAATTATTGAAATAAAATTAAAACATGCGTTAGTCTCGAAATGACCTAGTTTGTGTGTGTTGAACCGTATACCCCATTTCACTCTCTTTCTCTCCAATTGGCTCGTACTGATAGGGAAGAACATTCGGGTGGAATCAAAGTCTGACAAACGGTCACTTTCTGCTGATGCCATATTGAAATCATCTTCAATAGAAGGCTTGATCTCGCCTTAACTACATACATCTTATCACATTTCGCCACTAAGTTCGATTGACACAAGCCCAGCTGGGGAACCTATCAGATTCATCGGTCGTCGTGAATACCAAGTCTCGTGCTTTTAGCTAAAATGCCCACATGTGTCAATCGAGTTGCAAAGTTCAAAGATCGATCAATGACAAGGTTGCTGGTTTTCCACGAGTTTCTCAATTTAAAAAAACCCGGTTTGTTTATAGTGTGTTATGTGCCACAAACCCTGATTGGACAATGCTAATTAGTCACGTGTAAAAACAACGAGCGCAAAGTTCGGGAATTTCTGAGTATTGAAGCAACGGTTAGATGTTGTAAAACTCGCGAACGTTGCTTAACATGTATTGAAATATACATTGATTGCTTCACGTGTGTCGCCTTTTCTTACGTCATGTCACGTGATTTAGTTGTAGCTCCTTAATTGTCAGTGTTCCGTAATTGCGGAAATCCAAAAATTTTTTAAACTTTAGTTGTTATCTATAATTCTGAAATGCGTTACACAATCTACTCCGGATTGAGATTTGACAACTGGTTCGCAGTCGTGTGATAGAATGATCCGTGGCACAGACACCAGGGTTGGTTGTACATGTGTCATGCGTACACTAGATTTCATTACTCGAAACACTTACAACGATCCGAATTCTAAAATGTGTGTCCTGGTGTGAATATTATTGTAAGATGGAGTATGATAATACACTGTACACTCAAAGATAGTCTCTATCACCCAGAAAAAATGTCAACATTGGAGAATAACAGGCCATTGGTAGGATGCCCCACCATATATAAATATCTCTAAATAGCTCGACAATTACACCACAATATTTATATTGTATACCAAGCCTTAAATCAGTTTCGCACTTTATAGTCACTAAATAAACGATTATGCTATGACCATTTAACCATCCATAAACAATATACTGAAAGATGGTAACGAGTCTCCGTCATAACATCCGGGTACGTGCCCGTGATTTGGAATTTGTCTCGCTTAACCAGTCTAACGACTATTCTCCGTCTAATTAACAAACCGGGATAATCAAGCCTTCTTTATTTTAACCAAATATAACAGAACGTTAAATGAAACTACTCTTAGTGTCGTGTTCCCGCCTAAGCCGAATGTTTCAGAGATATTACTTGTAGCCTATTAAACCAAAAGATTTCGTTCTTAAAGGTATAGTTAAAGCAATTGAAAAAATAAAACGAACGTAATTTCTAAAGCTATTCAGAATCGTCAGCAATTGATTTTCTACGGCTGTAATAGTTGATAGATGTGTAAAGAATTTCACGCGCGGAAAAATTTTCGGCACATGGGGCAACCTACCAATGGCTAGATTATTTGGTCTTTTACATTATCATAAACAAAGTCTACGGGACTGAAATAGTCCTAAACCAAGATTTCGACGCCCATGAAATTAATTTAAGAATGTCTTTCCAGAAAATCCATTTGATTGCATTACCAGTTCAATATCCAACACACTTAATGTTTTATTGCAAAATTTCCCTCTTCGTGGGCCATGTCTATGTTTTTTAATTATTTCGTCGTCACGATTCATGTTTGTTTATAATTATGCAGGAATTGTGGGATTTATTGCAGTAAGGGGCGTAACTCTTACTTGACTTGGCGAAAATATTGGATAATAAACCACATAAAAAACAAACCCGGTTACGCATGAGCAATGGAACTTTTCGTCAAAGACTAAGGGGGTTTTGGGTGACCTAGACTAAATCACAAGAGTGAATAATTGTACTACTCTTTCGGTTATCCCTCTTCAAAATTTCGATCAGATATTTGGCCTCTTTACTGGAATACAGTTTTTTAAATACCATAGCATGTCCTAAAACCAGGCATGACACAATCTAACATTGATATCAATGAAAAATTAATTACTCTAAACATGAGTTTAATGACAGTTCTATATAAAGATCCAGCAGTTTCATTAGCAATCAGCGGAGTTTACTGTAGCTTACAAATGATGCGTTCCTGTAAATAAACTGTATGTGTTTTGAGGCCATGCCTATTATTTGGACAAAAAACATATTCAACTCAAAATTTGCTTCAAATCACTATCAAAGTGTTTTTATTGAAAGAAAACTGCACGCCACAAGAAAAGAATCAAATTTTAAGTTTCCTTGCTTGTCACGTGACTAGATTTTGAGAGAGAATCCATTTTCAGCCTAAGTTAATGCTTGGCTTATCATATGACAACTTCATTTTCAAATCCAGAGCCAATTCGTAGTTTAAGTCTCGATGGTTTTTTTAACAGTCGCTCGCCATTCGATGAACACATACGAAGCTGTGATTACGTCACTCGAGCAGATCTTAGCATGATATTAATTTCTTGAAATAGAGTATTGTTGTCGAATATCTTCTCAAAACAGATCACGTCATTAAATTTATTTGGAAAGAAAAGACAAACAATCTCACTTGAAAGTACTGAATTCCATTATAAAACACCAACGTTACGCGCAAAGGAAGGGTGTCACTAACTGATAGTAATAGTGTAAATAATTAACTATAGAGTGTATGGTGGTCATGATCGCATGTCGACTATGGAACTTGGCCGCCATTTTACAACCGGGAAGATTTAGCCTACGTCGCCATATAATATCAATATGCTGTTGTTTTGGTTATTTCAATGTCGGACAAAATGAGAGTGGATTATCATTTCATAAGTAAGATATGTTATAAGTGAAATAGTTATCTAATAGATTAGTCTTAGTGTAAAATAATTTAATAAACACAGCGTCCGAACACTCGATACTTTTATCATGTATACTAAATTATTGTGGAAATTGCGTATTATATCTGCATACACATCTGGTATTGTACTGAAAATATCGTTGGGTTGGAGTAAGTCTGCTTTTTGGAGTGCCGTTTTTAAGTTACAGACATGCACTAACTGGCCATTAGTAGCTTCTTATCGGTTAGTTTTACTCCCCGGATTTGATTAATTAGGCTTAAAAGAGTAACAGTAAATACCAAAAATAATTATTGAAAACGGAGTGTATCAAATAGATGTATTAAAGTGAAAGTTTCATTGCTTCTTCAGTTCCCCGCTTCAAAACTCAGAACTAGTTTTGAAAAAAAAAATGGTTAAAAACTTCATTAGTTCATTCCCAGTTAAATTTTGTGAAAAAAGGGCCTGGTATTTTTTAATCGATGCTCCTGCAGAAATATCATTACGTTAATCTTATTTTCTTCTAAAATTTAATATACCTCCGTATCTTAAATTCAAAGACACCATGAAATTGAAAACCATGGCATATAGGCCTATGGCCTTACTTGTTATGTTGATGTGCTCAGTTGTAATAGCCTATGGGGAAATTCACAACGTCTGACGTCACTCACGGAAAAATTCAAAACGAGGCTTCATAAACGTCAATTCGAGTTTTTCCTTTTTTCCCATCCAATAATATTCTCTTGGTTGATGACAGAAGCAGGTTATTTATTTATTTTTAAAATTTATGCTATTTCTTTATTTATCCTCAGGGTGACGTTATAGTTCTCAATCAAGTAGTCCTTTCAAATCATCCAACAAATTGATCTATCCAAAATAAAGTTTTATGTGAACTACGGGGAGTCATGTTTCAAACTTTATGGATGTGGACATTTTCGAGGACGATCACTTTGCTCAATTAATAAAATAAGCATGATTTCGTCAGTTCTACCCTAAATCATATGCATCACCGTCATTATGATAAGAGTTATTCTAAATAATAAACCCCCAAAAAGATACCAGTTTACCAAAACGATTTTGTTTTAGTAAGACCTTTCAATCAGATTTTTTTTTGGGGTTGACATTGTTGTATTAGCACTGTATTTTTAATGAGCCTCTCCACCAGTCTATTTCCCGTTGTTTACGTGGCGTTCACCCGGGCACTTCCGTCATTATTTACCACAACGTTAACTTTACGTCAATCGGGGTCACGTGACCACAATACACTCAGATAGTCAATATTATATACACACCTCACCATGAGCTTAACAAGATCACTATTGATTCGAATTGGTCAGTAATTCGTGTGTGTAACGTCCAAGACTCTAGATAATATTATGTTAAAGCTTTACACTCTTTAATTGTATAGCGGAAACATTTTAAATTTTTGTTCAAAGCATTAAATAATGGACGCGTTACATAGTATGTGTCGTCTTCAATTTTGAATTTTTTGGCGAGATGTAGGAATTAACGATAATGAAATCAAATTTATACTTTCTAATAGTTTCAACAGTAAAAGTATTTTGTATATCCACAGCAAAGATAACAAATCTGGCACTGAGTGATATCTGGAAACCAAAAGAATACCGATTAAACAGACTAAATCCGCCTTTTTGTTTTGTTTGTTTTGGAATTGTGACCAAAAATTCCTAGATCAACCAAATCAGGATCGTAACATAAATGATATTTCATTACCGAATCGGATTCTAGAATAAGACTTTCAGTGACCGTGGTAATGGTAAATCAGCGCATGCGTGTTATTGTCCAATTGGTCCTCCATGTACCAGTACGACCTTGACCTTTCTCTACACAAATCTCGCTATCCAGCATTAGACTCTGTCGTCGTCTTGCGCACTGCACCCGTTGACCCAGAGGTCGTTGGTCACGTGATTAACTACTTGATAAAAATGGCATCTATCAGAAAAATCCCTGGCGTTATAAACATTTAATGAGTTTTAACCAGTTTTAGCTGAAAATGTCATCAATTACTACCCCTCCCTAAAAACTAATTTGCACGCTTCGACGTGTGTAAATGTATTAGGCCTTAGAATCGCTTTATAAAGTTAAACAGATTCTTTAACCTCATAATCTTCCGCGAAACAGTTCCCAGTTTATTTGTAAATACCTTATTATTTTATGACCCCATTTCTATTTTATTATAGTAATTCGAAATAATATATATTTGTCATTTATTTGGTTTCCATTGTATTGTTTAACATTGTCCATCGATACCAAGAATCTTATAGCAGAGGTTAACGTAAACTGCAAGTGAAGACAACTCGGTTTGGGAGATTGGACCTTAACAATTTCGAGGTGAAACTGAATGTAACAATGAGGGGTCTTGTCGAGCATCGCCTAACAATGCACCAATTGCACTTCCGAGATGAGGATCGCGTTCCAATTATGATAAATGTACAAAAAAAAAAGGCAATCCCGTACCGTTACCGCTCCCTGTGTAATTATAATAATACTAATGGTATTTGTATCGCACAACTATTCAATCCACGAGGGAATGCACTAGGTGTTGGGGAGTGTTAATGATAAGTGTCTAAATAACCACGTTTTCACTTTGGATTTAAAACGATTATGGTTATATACAGCATATTTCCTTCTGCATAAACGGTAAGTACCAGTAGGCCTTATAAAGGCACTGCACTACACACTGGTGAGATTTATAAACACTCGCGATAACATCTTTATTTTTGCTATTTTAAAAGACGTTTTTATTCCAGGGGCGATTCCGTGTTCAGATAGGTATGTAAAAGAATTGACTACACATAATATTCTATCTTAATTTCTGTACACCATCCGTGTTATTTAAGTACATTTTATATAAAACAGTAGTGTTTAATTTCTATGCACCTTCCGTGTTATAAGTTATTAGATTATATTTTTGTTGCAGTTTTGTCTTCTGTATTTGTACATGCTTTGTGTGGTGATGGGGTAAAACTGACCAAACCTTTGGCGGCGCGCAACTTCTATCATCCATGACGTCATCGAACAAACAGGAAACGTTGCATCACGCCTATTTTTAGTCTCCAAAGTACACCATATGAATAGATCTGTATGTGACGTCATACACCCTTCTATGAATGGATCTGTATGTGACGTCATACACCCTTTCCTTAAATGGATTCGTCCTTACTGTTATAAAAAGAAACACCATTTGTCTGTCATTATCAGTATGGCTGACGGTGCGCCAATCATACGCCTCGGAGAAAACCACAACGCGGACAACCTCGTGTACCTCACGTTAATACTTTTGCAGTGATTACCCTGGCGGTATCTTTAAGTGTGTTGTTTCTTGTGTTTGTTTCTTTGATTTCTTTTGTAACCATAACAAGTTTTGTTCAATAAAATGCTTTGTCAGCAACATGTGTCTGGGTTTTTTTTGTGACGTCATGTGACGTCATGCTATTCTGATTGGTGGAAAAGGATGTCGTCCCAACACATTAGACTCGTCCCGACTCGAGCCATAAATAGGAGTGTCGAAGCCAAAAGAAGTCACAAACACCATGGATCGTAAAGATTTTAGATTTTGTGCTACTTGTCGGGGGTATTACCCCATGTCGATTACTTGGTTTGTTTTTGGTGCGGGACAGAGATTGGCAACACTTGTCATAGACGGAGCAAACACTTGCTCAAATGCACCAAAAAACACAATCGGTGGGAGCAGCCGAAGTGTTGTTGTTAGGACAACGGCCCTTTTCAGGGCCAACTTAATCAATGTAAAAGAGTTGTTTCCCCTTCCCTCTCTTCCCCCTTCCCTGCTTCTCCTCTTCCCCTTTCTTCTCCTTCTTTTCTCTCTCTCTCTCTCTCTCTCTCTCTCTCTCTCTCTCTCTCTCTCTCTCTCTCTCTCTCTCTCTTCCTGCGCGCGCGCCCTCTTTCTCTCCGTACGTGCAATCTCACGTGCAAGGTCACGCACGTGCAGGGGGTCACGCACGTGTCAGGGGGTCATTTAGGTCACGCACGTGCTAAAGGTCATCCAGTGCAAGGTCACGTGCACGCGCATGCACGCACGCGCATGCGCGCACGTGCGTCCCTGAACAGGCCCTCATACTACTTCTGCTTACCCTAAGCGGAAAATGCTCATCTTCGAACTCCATCAAGGCATTGACCTAATAAACACATACACCAAGTTTGAACATTCTAGCTCAATTAGGAAGAGAGTTATTGTGTCCCAAAAAGTGTGACGGACAGACGGACAGACAGACAGACGGACGGACGAACCCATTTTAATAGTCCCCCAACTTTCTTCGAAAGGCGGGGGACAATTAAAATAAATGTTTATTTTGAAACAAAATAGTTACAAATATTTTTCTAAGAGTTTTAAATTTCCTTAAGATATATAACTGTAAACATGGTGAATTCATCTGAAATAAATGTGAATGTAAGGTTATATCATGTATGAAGATTCAGGTTTATCAATTGACTTACATTTGCATCTGTAGAAGTAGTTTAGCTTTTATACTGGCAACTGTTTTATGTGTTGGTTTATCAATAACTAACATACTGACAGACATCGTGTTTGATAACTTGTTAATTTACACTTCAAATAAAATATATACAATTTTCATCACTGTTTAAAACATATCCAAACATACAAATTAATAATCCAAAGCATTCAAGTACAATTCTCTCAAATCATTTTCAATTCCAGTTTTGTTGGATAAATAACTAAATTTAACATGACCACTGACGTTAATACACATCTACAGTATAACTAAAACACAAAGTATTTCACTTAAAACTTTCAGCAATTCACAAACTTGAAAGTATGTAGTTAATTCACCATAAAGTTGATGGTGTAAGTACAGTAAAAGAGGACAGTTCATTGTAACCATGAATCAAATTAACTTAACTTGCTTTCATTCCTTACATGTATTTGTTCACGTTTTTTGCCTGAAGTTCAAAGTAAAACCTATTCAAAACATTTCCAATAAATTTCCTTTAAGAATTTCAGTAGTTTTGATTAATCCGTTGCTCTTGCATAGATTACATGTATATACATGATTCAATTAATATTTTCATTTGCACCAAATCCTTAAAGTTCAAATTTAAACTGTTAATTTGACACATGTGTATCATAGCTGTTTTAAGTACAAATCTAGCCATTCCCCAATCAGGTCATGAAGAACTTATAATAATCATATTTTGAAAACACATCATATTGTTTTCAAAAAGTTGAAAACATTCCATTTCAACTAATATAAGACTCCAAAAATATCTCCACATTTTTTTGTTATTTGAACAGAACTGAAAAATACTTCCTCACACCATATTCCCAAATCACAGATTCCACAAACTGTTTACATTCAGAACTGAACAAAAATCAATATTAATAGAAAAAGAAAGTTTCCTACCACAGCTTCATTTCAATTGATCCTTTTTCAGAATTTCTGAAGACACTTTATCATACAACAATAAGGCATTATAAACTTCCTCACAAAATGGATTTAATTTCCTATTCAAGTTAATCCAACACCGTTTCTTTCTCCATAAATGATTTTTGAAATGTAATTCTTTTTACTAAATGTACAGCCTAGCAAAGATTGACTCATTGATATACATACATGTATAGACAGTTTGTCCACTCAAATTAACCTACTAAACTCCAGTCATTTACATCATCAATTAATTACTTTCATGATGTTTATAGACTAATTATCTTCCTAATTAACATATAATCATAAATTATAAACTCTTTCATCTGTACAAAGAATGTTGAATCTTGACGATATACAACATTTAAGTAAAAGAAAGATTTCTAGAGCAAATAAACCAAACCAAACTAAAGTTCAACCTTCAAAGACATTATTCAGAAGAACAAATACATAATTCACAAATATTGTCATAATGATATGTTAGGACTTTTATTCATTCCCAAATTTACCTAAAAGAAATACTTTATATTTTTGATATTTTTATGACTGAAATGAAAAGTGGTTTAATGTCCTTCTTTGCTTATTGAGATGGGTATAGTCCATACAGTGTGCTATACTATTACTATGAGGGAAATTTTGTCAAGACAATGGAGCTATAATTCACTCTCATTTTGAATTTCAACTGTCAAGGGTCTGTTTACAGGAACACTAAAACACACACAGGACATTGGTTTTCTGTCCCAGCCGAACAACTACACACTGTCCCATACCACTGACGGAGGAAACAACCCAATTTATAATGGACTTTGATTGTTACAAAATAAGGAAGTAGACTACAGTATAACAGACTGTTATAAAAGGTTATTTATATGTATAATATAAACATGTAAAGATGTGTCATAAATATAGACCAGATATAATCAAAACTATTTCTACTCTCTGTCATGATGTATATGTTGACATGAATAATGATCTTACTTGATTGATTTGTATTCTTACTGGCCATATAATTAGTAGCAATAAGTACTAATCATTCTGATCTGATCTATCATCATATTACTCTACAATATTTGCTACTAAAACAAACACTACTCCATTCATATTCCAATGAATACTATCATAAAAGAGAGAGGCAAATGGAGTTTAATATCCACTTGACACACACTAGGTCATTTTGGGTTTAAAACATGGTTCAATTTTATTTGAATATCTAATCTGTGCGTAGGGATCTTTAGCAGTTGGAGGAAACTGCAGAACCCAGAGAAAACCCAGATGGCTGGACAGGCGACTCAATGACAGACCTTATGATGCAATGTGCACGCTTTAACCATTTGCCACGCCATCATAAAGGAGAATGGAGTTGTTTAAAGGATGAACAAGTGACATGTGAGGCTGATGTACTGCAACACAATCGAAAAATAGATTACATTCATTAATAACTTTCAAATCTATCTTTTCTTATAAAGCATCAAGCAACAGAATAGCTTATCAATCAGCTTAATCTGAGCAGTATATTATGTTCAGTATTGAACTAAAGCAAGGTATAGATAGACGTAAAGAAACTATGTACACAATCTGTTAATATTACTTTCACGCAATTAGAAATCTTATCTGATTAAAACACAGATCGAATTTCGTTTCGTTTTTTATAGTTCAAAATTTCGTTTATACTTGTCTTTACTACTCTTGGATCTGGAGGACTTGTTATTGAACTCGTGTTCTGCCTGAAACCGTCAATACTAACACCAGCGAATAGAAATCAAAACAAAACAAAAGTAGATTTTAAAAAGCATGGCGGTTGCTAATTGGTTAATCGAATGACTGACGTTAACGGGTCAAATGGACCATGCTTGATACCTGACATCATAGAATGTGAGCTCCCACTATAACTTGTTAGATCTACATGAGTGTAGGCCAACGAAAGTATAAAAAACGAAACGAAATATAGATCTATATTTTAATTAGATTGTTAGAAATCTAAATCATTATTATCCAAGTCTGGCATCAAAAATATCAAATTGTTTACAGTGTATTTATGCTTAGTAAAAAAATACCCATCGATCATTGGCTCAAAAGCTTTCAGTACTGTTGTTACTTAATCATGCCATAATTAAAAAAAAATATTCCAAGAAAAACCCTGATTCGTTGGTTTCCTATAATTAAAGAATCACTAATGTCTAGATACATGTAGATATCCTTGTACAATGTACACACGTAAATATAACAAATTACATACTAGACAACACAAAGAACTCCAAACATTCCCAGCTTAAACTAGTTAAACACATGTAATACAGTTAATCATATTAGTAATAGACAAGTTCCGTTATATCATGTCTTTGTTCCAAGTCCCTTGTTTGTGATCAAGCCCCTTTCTATTTCCCCACCTGTTGTCATCCCAATATCATTTGCATAACAAAAACCTTATTTAAATCTAAATAACTTCTCATGGAAATTCAGCAGAATGACTGTTGCTTTCATTGGTGATATTTCATTGTGTAATGAACATGATATATTGATTTAATGAAATTAACAGCAATCAATAGCTGCCTCTACTAATCTACAAATTATTAATCCTGTTCATAACATAGTTTTTTTTTAAAAACCAAATGTGCCTACATAAATAATAAGGAATGAGAATTCACATGTAAGTTCAATAGTAAAATACAATAATAGAACATCTGAAATTCCAGAATAAACAAGAATGGTACATGTAAGACATTATGCACACCCTGTCTTGTGCACAACACCTGTTGGTGTTAATATTTGGAAACAATTTTTATAGATATAATTCCATACTATAAACAAATCTACATTTGAGAAACCTGACACATCAATTTCAACAAATGTATTCCCACTGATGAGATCTTCTCAGAATTCCTCTTCTGTATTTTATTTACATTTCAGTGTCGTCAATATAAATGTTTTATACATCTTTTGTCAGGTTTATAAAAAAGACCTAGATATAAAGACTAAGCAGTCTGTGTAATTTTCATGTACATAGTACATACATGTACATGTAATAGCAAGAAGAGTATGTTCTTTGTTTTAATTGGTTTAATTTAAAAACTGATATCATATAATCCACTCATCCTTACCTATAAAACTACCAAATAACCCTTTTTACTAAATTTTTCCCAAACAACAAGATAAAAAAAAAAACATTATTCAAAACTATGGGCTTTAAAGTTTCAAAAATTGGTAAAAAAAAATTTCATACATGTAGAAAAGCTTGATAATGTACCTCTACATTACAAAAACACAAACATTTCTTTTAAAGATATATTGAGATTCTAGATTGTAATGATAATATCTGTTTTAAAGACACAACATAATGTAAAGATGGTTCTTGTTATGCTACATAACTATATATGAAAAGATCTTCATGTACAATGAACTGATATCTACGAAAGGTAGCCCAATTATTATTACTATATTTGTCCAAGAGAGATAAAGGGGGTTGTTAAAACCATGTACATGTATAAAGAATATTCAACAAACCAGTTAAAAGAAAAATGTATTTTCATTTGGAACGAATTTTTAAATGGCTGTTATTTTAATGGTTGACAAACAGAAATAATATCTTTATTTTATTCATTACAGGCTGCATAAATATCTCAGCATCACGTTATTTTTCCTGGTCGTTCAAGATACAATACTTTTAGAGAAACATAATGTTTGGGGTTCGGATGTAACTAAATCATGAAAAAATTTAATTGATGTATAAGAATAGAACTAAACTTTACTAGTGACTACTTAGTTTTAATTGCTCTAATAGTATACTTCCTTCCGTTATAATTGAAGTTGAAAGTTAAAAATACATTATGCAAGAGCTAATAATTAGACATTATTAACTTATCCAGGCCAAAATCAACTCTTGATGGCATCAGATTTCTTTAATATTAAATAGATTAGAGCAGTTCAGCGTTATTTTGATTTAAGCGAGACTTATGTCTTAGCTTCGAACAACCAGTACAGTGGTTGAAATTATTGCACAAAATCCAAGGCTAATATCTTCACTTGCAATAGAGTTGGCCTAATTTGAATGCAATTTTCAGATTATTCATTTTACATTATCTTTTTGTTAACTATTTATTTATTATAGCTCTTATCTATATTATAATTACTTAATGTATCTTTAAAGTTAAAGACACACATAGAGCTTTATATAGTAAAAAAAAAACAAAACAAAACAAAAAAAACAATAATTCTATTATTATGGGTCAAAATGAGTGTTGATTAGTTTAATGTGACCAGTATTATTTGTATCATTTCGAGAGCTACATGCATAGCCATGCTAACAAAACTTTTAACAAAATTAAAATTTATTGAGTAAAATGAATCAAAAACATAAGAACTACAACTATAGTGTTATTATTGTCTTTATACTCAGAACTAGTTATTCATATCACCAGAAATGGATAAAACTGGCTATTGGTCAGTCAGATAGTACATGTATCTCTACAACTGACATGACTAACACCAACTCAGATACATTCTGTCCGACATGATCTCAACTTTAGGGAAGATGCTCCTTACTTTTGCACAGTAAAGAAGTGAGCTGCTGAATTTAAGCATGGCAGAGAGAGTCTAACCATAATCCAGACCTATGGAAGTATGTAGCAAAATAAATACATGTAGAAAGAACTTTTCAACCAGCCCGCATAAAACTGCAAATTATGAAATGAAATGGGGTTTAATGTCCTACTGTTCCGCTTCGAACTGGGCTAATGAAGATGGGCATACGCCATCCAGTGTGCACTGACGGCGGCACTACTGCCAACTCAAGGAATCTTTTACATGAACGCCAATGTGTACAAAGGACCTTGGTTTTTCAATGACTAGTCAGCTGTGCTTGCCAGGCCATACGTCTTGCAACACTGACAAGTGCGAGCAAGTTATGAAAATATATCAGGGGGTATGATTAACCTTTCTACCACAACTGATACCACTTCTTATTTGATTAGCTAACAAATCGTTACTGCACTGCTTCCTAGCCTTACTACAATCATTTCTTTGTATTAAATTACATGTTTGGTCAAATTTATAATATTCTACTATAAAGGCTAAATCTCACCATAGTATGTTATTGTCTGGGGAGTGAACAATAGTTTATCAGTTCCCCAGTAGAATATTTATCAAACTGATAATAAAATACTTAAATGTCTTTAAGATTTATAATCCAGTTTAGGCTGACCTAAATATGTTGTAAATTTAAACATCAAAGGAAAAAGCCACTGGCGTAAGAATTATTTATGTTCTAATATAATTTGTTTCTAAAATTTAGGGGGGTTGCAGATGGTTATAGATCAGAACGTTTAAATAGAACATTCCTGTTGTTTTAAAATTGGTTGGATGGGCCAAAAACTAGTAATAGTGGCCAAAATTGACAGTTGGAAAATGAGTGTGGAAATGCTGTTAATGTATCTGGGCAAACTTCTACTACCTAGGATATAATTTTCTTGCTGTAGCAAGATTTCAGAAGTACTTCTAAGCATTTGGTACTTTACAAGTGTTTCTGTGCAGAGATTATGGTCATCTAATGTTTTTAAACATATATGGTCTGAACCAATACATTCATCTCAAAAAGAAAATCAACACATAAAATTGATACATTTATTTTGGACACAAACCAAAGGTCACAAACATATGTACATGTATCAGTACGACGCATTTTTATTTTGGAGGGCTAATCCAGTATTGCAAATAAAAGGGACTTGAAATGAATTATCATTAAATATTTACAAACAATAAACAATAGGTGTACCGGTATGTAAGTTTGTTTTTTTTATTATTATCATCCGGTGATAGTGGCCTATATTACAATTGTATGTCACACATATTACGCATTCTTCGAAACTGTCAGATACAAAAGCTGATTGAGTCACAAAACACCTTATAAAAATAGTTGAAATTCTTGAATTGCGAAATAAACAGACAAAATTAAAGTTCAGGAAGTATTTTACATGTACCAGGGTGTTAACACCGTATTTACATATATTGAATATATTTTTTCAATTAACCTGCATTGTTGGAAATATTTACACATGATGGCATTGTCATTTATTTATGCAAGGTATTACACAATGTGGGTGTATGTACATGTAACCTAAAATTAGTTTAATAGTTTAAAGCCTACATGTACCGTACTTTGGGGTTGAATGAACAAGGAGCCGAAGTATGACTCATCTTGGACAAAAATGCCTAAAGAGTAAAGATTGTAATTTTCATCTCTCTCTATGTGTTTAATAATGTATGAGAATTTCCCTAAACAGAAATGCAGCTGTTGAGAACATTACTAAAAAAATTGCATTTTTCAGTTCTAAAGCAATGACTTCCACAACTTCTCTTAAAGTAATCTTAGAATCGTACCTTAAGATAAAAAGTGTTATCAAAAAATTACAAAGTTTTTAACTGTTATTAAAATTTGGTATGATAAGACATTAATCGAAATTGTTCATCTGCCTCTTTATTGTAACAAAAGATAAATAAGGATGACAGCTACATGATCAACTTTTAGCAAAAAATTAGGTGACCCCAAAATTCAAGTGCTGTGGGTTGAAATCATGTTTGTCCTGTTTCTACCCTTTTATCCGGAACTATAGTGTTTCAGGGTATGTGGTGCTCCTTCGCTAAATAAGCGATCCTGGGTTCCATCTCACTGTTGGCCAAGAATGTTTCTCTGGCAGGACCAGATCTAGTATCTGACAAATACTAGATCTGGTCCTGCTAGTGACCGTTATGTTATGAGTGCAATCTTTACTGGTAATTTAGTGTGTTGTTTGATCAGCGAAATCATAATCATTGTACATGTAGAGGTACAAAATGTAGCTGTCGTCATTGTTGCTATTGTATGTATTTGTAACAAAATTGGGTCATCTCCTTCAACTCCAAATAGGTGTTCAAACATAATACGAAATTTCCATCTGTCATGCACGAGCTGGGGTTCGAAACAAGTACATGTATGCATAAATAAGAACTGATTCCACTCTTCATTCTATCTTTTTGTATTTACCGTCAAGGAAGTACATCTCCATTTATCACCAATTGTGTAATTTTTCATTCAAAAGAAAATTTAATTTCTACCCCCCAAAATTGCTTTATAGTATTATGCTGGGATTGCCATAACCAAAATGGAAAATACAAGAAAAGCTGATATGGTACAATGTAGATGTATAATTCATCCATTTTGTCTTAAATGATTATGTAATACAAGTACAGGTGCATGTAACTACTTCTTCACACAAATCTAATCCAAGAAAAACACAGAATTATCAAGAAATAAAACATACCGTAGTGTTTGAAAATAAAAGAAATGAAAGAAATGCAAGTACACAATAAACAGTAGGTAGCACCTACCTTTTTATGATACAAATTTAATCCATACAAACACAAATATTGGCATCTTTCATTAAGCACAAAATTAGGTTGAAACTAAGTATTTTTTCCTTGAAGACAAAATCCATGAAGCAAAGAAATAATAAAACAAATTCACAAAAACAGCTGAATAACCATATCAACGACCTCCATTTCTACATGTATTTCTGTTAATTTACTACAAGAAAAGCCAGTTTTACAACTAAAATTACAACCAATGTAAAAGAACCCAGAATTTTACTACATCTGTTGTTAGTAGGTAAACTAAAACTGGTTACACTGCCTTCAATCAATCCCTTCAATCCTCCATTAAACCTCCTGGGTAATTTGATACCTCTACCTTCTCTTCTTCCATTGGCAGTAGCAGACAGCCTTCAGCTTGCAGACCCAGACTGTATGAAAATTTTACAGATTTGAACAGATGTTTTATCAAATAGAAATAGACAAAGCTTTATTCTGCTAAATTTTGTTCTCCTGCTGGTTAAACCAGACTATAAGTATAAGGCTTTGTCTTCCAGTTGTCTTAAGTAATTAAATTACAGACACATTTAGTAGTACAGTGTACAGGTGAAGAAAATCTGAAAATTTATCTTGGGACATATTTAAAGAATTGATAGAAGCATGTTTTGGGTGCCTTTCACAGTTAAAAGCTGTCAAATTTAGGACAGATACTTTCACCACCAACAAACTGTGTGATTTGATGATGTATTTGCACTAAAAACATTGTCAAACTAATTCATCTATCAAAAATTTGCTTCAGATCCATCTCAAAACTTTGTATTTGTCTGGAGATATCATGAACTATAAATAAACTGTTATTAGACGCCTTGTCTGTCAGCTCAATTCATTGAGGGAGTGTCCATTTTTCAGAACATATTTTTTGTCACTTACGGTACTGTCCAATTATTGATGCCTAAGCAAATTCTTAATTATTATTTGTCAACTTATTTTTCTGCCATTTAATTGCAAAGTCTCTGGTACGATGACACCCCTATGTTCCCCAAACTACCTAACCATTTGATTAAGAAACAACAACCGCTCCTTCAGACCAGCTAGCACACACTAAGCTGGCAGACAACAATTTGGTTACATATTTGCCTAGTGCTTGCCCCATGGGTGTTTTTTAGGTAATCCAGTATTATTTTTAATAAGATTGGGTGTATATACTTTCCCTCTATACCAAAATTGCCATACTTTTATTGGCGATAGCTACCTAATAAATATTTTTGGGCCAATCTATTTAATATAATATGGAAACTGTTAAAAAAAAAGTACCTAATATTTGCGACAACATGTAGTGCATTCTGTCTTTCAAAAAGCTGAAAAGATGAATGTTTCAGATGGCTTCTAAAATATGTGAGAAACTTGATACTAAAATTTCTCTAAGAAAATGAAAGATAGGCTGGCACTGCCAGGCAGGATACGCCCACATTTTCGAGAAATGGATAGAGAACAAGCAATACCGAAAGTGATTTTTCCTACATCTTTAGGGGCCATAATTCAGGAAGTTACGATCCGATATGCGCAAATATCGAAAAGAACCAAGATCGTTGGGTTATAACCATGAATTTCAAGTTTCATCAAAATCGAATTAAAATTGTGACCTTTACAAGGTCCACAACCTTGATATACCATTTTTTAACAGTATTCGCGTACAAACGGCGGCCATTTTGTATGGCAATTTTGGTCTGATTTTCCCGAAATTCGAACTCAACCTTCCTTACGGTGTAACGGTAATATAATCAAACGTTTTTTTTAAATCAGATAATAATTGTGACCTCCAAGCTAAAAAAAAGGCGATTTTGCGTATAATCAGGGGCCATAATTCAGGAAGTTACAATCCGATATGTGCAAATATCGAAAGGAAGCAAGATCTTTGGGTTATAACCATGAATTCCAAGTTTCATTAAAATCGAATCAAAATTGTGACCTCCACAGGGTCCACAACCTTGATATACCATTTTTTAACAGTATTCGCGTACAAACGGCGGCCATTTTGTATGGCAATTTTCGTCCGATTTTCCCGAAATTCGAACTCAACCTTCCTTAGGGTGTAATGGTGATATAATCAAACGGTTTTTTAAATCGAATAATAATTGTAACCTCCAAGCTAAAAAAAAAGGCAATTTTTCGTATAATCAGGGGCCATAATTCAGGAAGTTACGATCCGATATGCACAAATATCGAAAGGAAGCAAGATCTTTGGGTTATAACCATGAATTTCAAGTTTCATCAAAATCGAATCAAAATTGTGACCTCCACAGGGTCCACAACCTTGATATACCATTTTTTAACTGTCTTCGCGTACAAACGGCGGCCATTTTGTATGGCAATTTTCGTCCGATTTTCCCGAAATTCGAACTCAACCTTCCTTAGGGTGTAACGGTGATATAATCAAACGGTTTTTTAAATCGAATAATAATTGTGACCTCCAGAGGGACCACAAGCTAAAAAGGGTGATTTTTAGGACAATCAGGGGCCATAATCCAGGAAATTACATTCCGATAGCCGCAAATATCGAAAGGAACCAAGATCTTTAGGTTACAAACATGCATGTCAAGTTTCATCAAAATCGGTTCAAAATTGTGACCTCTATAGGGTCCACAAGCTAAAAACGTGATTTTTCGTACAATCAGGGGCCATAATCCATGAAGTTTTGATCCGATACATGCCAATATCGAAAGCAGCCGAGATCTTTTGGGGATAAACCTATATTTCAAGTTTCGTTAAAATCGGATAAGAATTGTGACCTGTAGAGAGTCCACAAACAAATTGTGGACGGACGTCCGGACGGACAGGGGCGACGACATAATACGTCCACATGAAAATGTGGGCGTATAAAAATGTGAAAAACTTTTTAATAAAGAGACAACTACATCAAAAGAAAAAATTCATATTGCGATCTGAAAATAAAACAACACAACAGTGAGGCTGATGTCCCCCGCCGAAATCCCAAAATAAATAGATCACACATATTAATTAATCGCACATTTTTTTCAAACGTATCAAGCAATCAAACTCAATTAGAAGGAGAGTTACTGTGTTCCAAAGTCTCGGCAAATCAAATTGCTTATCGCTCTGCTTACTCTGAGCAGAAAATGCTCATTATCGATATTAATCTTAGTCAAGGCATTGCTGTAATGAAACTATACACCAAGTTCCATCACTCTCACTTAATTAGAACTAAAGTCATCGTGTCCCAAAGCATCAACCAATCAAATTGCTTATCTCTGCTTACCCTAAGCCGAAAATGCTCATCTTCAAACTCCATCAAGGCATTGACCTAATAAGCATATACACCAAGTTTGAACATTTTAACTCAATTAGGAGAGTTATTGTGTTCCAAAGTCTCGACCAATCAAATTGCGCATTGCTCTGCTTACCCTGAGCAGAAAATGCTCATTATCGAACTTAGTATTACTGTAATGAAACTATACACCAAGTTTCATCACTCTCACTTAATTAGAACTAAAGTTATCGTGTCCCAAAGCATCAACCAATCAAATTGCTTATCTCTGCTTACCCTAGCAGAAAATGCTCATCTTTGAACTCCATCAAGGCATTGACCTACATGTAATAAACACATACACCAAGTTTGAACATTCTAGCTCAATTAGGAAGAGAGTTATTGTGTCTCAAAAAGTGTGACGGACAGACAGACAGACAGATGACGGACAGACAGACAGACGAACCCATTTTAATAGTCCCCCAACTTTCTTCGAAAGGCGGGGGACAATAAAATCTGATCAGTAGTATCACCCTTTCTAGAATGACCATTAATTAATTATTCATCAAGCAATTTCTGGAATTTACATAGCAAGGCTATACAATCATTCCAATGACCCAATCTACATGTACATTTTAAAGTATTTCCCTTGATTAAGTGGTGCAGTGGGTCTGGTAAGGAGTAGTATTCGTTTGTACAGGTTCGTGCCCACATAAAAGAACTCATGGCAGTTGGAATTTGCAGAAATGTAGTGCGTATAATCATATAAAAATGCACTAATTTCTTGCTTAATGTAATTCCCAACCACCTTAGGCCTAGCGACAAAAAATAAAAGTTTTTGAAATACGTGTCAACAATCTTGGTAAACAAATGCACATGCAATGTACAAATATTAAATAACTAAATGTGTGTAAGAAATACAAGGCTGGTTTTTACCTCATGTGCTAATAATTAATGGAGGAAAAACACACACAAAAAAGTCAGGTAATAGACAAAACATTTCAGACGTAAATCTTTATAACTTGATGTTTAAATAACGTACAGCATCCATGGACTGCACACTACAAAACAAATATATACATTTTCTACAGAAGAACAGAACAATGGGCCTGCAAAGAACCAGCATTCTAAGAGTTTTTTTCTGAAGTACATGTAATACATGTCACCTAACGGACCCTTAAAGGCAAAAAGGGCCATATGTATGTATGATACATAATTATGAAATTATTAATGTGAATTTAATTCATAGAGATACTTGTAATACATAAAAAAAGTGTACTAATAATAGTATACAACCCTGACTCTCAATTAAGTACATGTTAATGTAGGTCTACACAAAAGTTTTTATCACTCTCCCGTCCCCCCCGCACCAAAGTACAATAATTCAGTAGAAAAATACAATTTTCTTATTTAATCAATATGTTTAAACATACACAAGAAAAGATCTAAATCTGCCTAAGCAGGTCTTTCTTTAGGCCGGAAATGTTACCTAAATTATCAATTAGACATTAATGATTAATTACATGTACATGTAAGTTATCCAGACCATAATCATCTCTAGCCAGCGATACTCACTGGATTAGAGTCTGATTGGTTTCCCAACTTTCATTCATGATTTAATCATGAACTGGATAATCGAGACTGTTTTTTATCATACCAACTTTAGTAATATGACTATTGGGGCTAGGCCGAAATTCATTTGTTAAAATCTTGGTTCAGAGTGGATCAATTTCACTGAATTTTTCAGTTAATTCCCTTTACATTATCTAGCTAAGCATTAAACTAATTTAGTGAGAACTGTCTCCTCTTTATCTATTTTGCCATAATGTATCTGTAATTAAAACAATATATTACATTTTAATTACGCTGTCAGACATGGTCTCTTTATAAACTGTTGAAACCTGTCTCTTTATTGTGAAAATTATGTCCAAGTATACATGTAATACAGTGACACTTCCATCTTGAAAGTAAGACATGGTCTCTTTATAAACTGTTGAAACCTTGAATCATCAAATTCTATCTCTTTATTGTGAAAATTATGTCCAAGTATACATGTACATTGTACATGTACATGTAATACAGTGACACTTCCATCTTGAAAGTAAACTTACCCAGTACCACTTACAGAGTGATGATAACAAGCCACTGTTTTATAAACAAACAATAAACATTGTGATAATTATCTACACATAACACTCTAACCAATCTAAAACTGTTAACAAGATACATTGACTAGACAACATAGAGTGATACATTTATCATTGGATCTGATTAAATCATGAATTATAATGATTCCTATACTACTGAACTGCCACTCTGGATGGATTATGGTATTACATGTACATGTAGTGCAAAATACACATGCACCTGTTCAATGATAGAAGACTGTAGTGCTACACAAGTATTGTGTACTTTAGTCCAACCAATCTGATGACCTACGTTCAGCAATCCGCACCAATCTGATATCCACCTTCACCAAGATTTTCATCTAATAAAAAGAAGGGAGTGAGCAAACTTCTGTTTTTAATGTAAAATTTCTGAACTAAAACAAAGAAGTAGAGAGCCACCAGTAGCAGAGAGTAAAAAAAGCTCAATTCAAATGTACTTAATACAGTTCATTAATATCTCATCAATGACTCAGATATTTCACCTAAAGCATAGACCTTCAAATTAACCTTTTAATAAATCAATACGATAACGAAACAAAAGAAGAGACTCATTTGTCGTTTGGTAATGAAACCAAAATCCAAGGGGTTTTGAGGGTTCTTTGCTATTCTTTCCTCATTCCTGAAGCAAAAACTAGTACAACAAGCCAACAGTGAGGCTGATGTCCCCCGCCGAAATTCCAAAATAGATAGATGACACATATTAATTAATTGCACCTTTATTGTTTTCAAATGTATCGAGCAATCAAACTGTACACGAAGTGTCATCCAAAAGTGTTTTATAAAGAAAAATGCTAAAACCGACGAGAAAAATGAAAATGTACCCTAGTTAGGGGGACCCTAAAGGCAGACAAAAGGACCCCCACGCTTGACAAAAGAGCCCCACTGGCCACGTTTCTATACACTGTTACTGTCGAATCCATTACTGAATGCAGTCATTGTATTGGCATAAAAATCATCAATCAAGATGAACCTAAGTTATCTTGTCCCAAAGTATCAATCAATCAAATTGCTCATTTCTGCCTACCCTAAGAAGAAAATGCTCATATTCGAACTCCATCAAGGCATTAACCTAATAAGCATACACACCAATTTTGAACATTTTAACTCATTTCGATGGAGAGTTATTGTGTTCCAAAGTCTCGGCAAATCAAACTGCTTATCGCTCTGCTCGCCCTAAGCAGAAAATGCTCATTATTGATCTTAGTCAAGGTATTACTGTAATGAAACTATACACCAAGTTTCATCACTCTCACTTAATTAGAACTAAAGTTATCGTGTCCCAAAGCATCAACCAATCAAATTGCTTATCTCTGCTTACCCTAAGCACAAAATGCTCATCTTCAAACTCCATCAAGGCATTGACCTAATAAGCATATACACCAAGTTTGAACATTTTAACTCAAATAGAAGGAGAGTTATTGTGTTCCAAAGTCTCGACCAATCAAATTGCGTATCGCTCTGCTTACCCTGAGTAGAAAATGCTCATTATCGACCTTAGTCAAGGTATTACTGTAATGAAACTATACACCAAGTTTCATCACTCTCACTTAATCAGAACTAAAGTTATTGTGTCCCAAAGCATCAACCAATCAAATTGCTTATCTCAGCTTACCCTAAGCGGAAAATGCTCATCTTCGAACTCCATTAAGACATTGACCTAATAAGCATATACACCAAGTTTGAACATTTTAACTCCATTAGGAGAGTTATTGTCTTCCAAAGTCTCGACCAATCAAATTGGGTATCGCTCGGCATACCCTGAGCAGAAAATGCTCATTATCGAACTTAGTCAAGGTATTACAGTAATGAAACTATACACCAAGTTTCATCAATCTCACTTAATTAGAACTAAAGTTATCGTGTCCCAAAGCATCAACCAATCAAATTGCTTATCTCTGCTTACCCTAAGCGGAAAATGCTCATCTTCGAACTCCATCAAGGCATTGACCTAATAAACACATACACCAAGTTTGAACATTCTAGCTCAATTAGGAAGAGAGTTATTGTGTCCCAAAAAGTGTGACGGACAGGCGGACAGACAGTTTTGAATGAATTTGTCTTTTTTTAAAAACCTTGATGCCATCACATTGTTAGCGACGTACAAGTACATGTACATGTAACTTGTTGTTTATAGAACAGCACTATATTACCATTTAATTTTTTTTTTGAAATTATGGGGTGAAGTCTCACCCAAAAACTCGTGCCATAAACATGTATTCACTCAGAGCAAATTACTAATTTGACATTTGGGTGTAATATAATGTGAACCCTGCATAAGCAAACCTACAGTATATGGGGCCTTACTGAAGTTTAAGGTGTTTATTAGTGGATTTTAACCGAATTGCAAGCCAAAAATCACAGTCAATGTTAGGCACAATTACTAGCTTGTCAGGCACATGAACATGAACCACTACAATTGTGGGAAACATTACATTCTTGTTTCCAAACTGTAATTCCAGAAAGTTTTAGATTTTAGGTGCTCATCTACCGGGTCGAAAATATTATATGATGAGGCAATTTTCGAAAATGTATGTCTAGTTTGTAGCCTTCAACAAGCATTTTCTATTATACATGTACAAGTACATTGTACATGTCTGGATGAGTTGAGCCTGCAAACAAACAGATCTTTTTCACCTCAATCCCGAACTCAGCACATATGTTAGCATACGCTTTAAGGAATCTGACCCAATATCAATATGTAGAATTAATGTCGTGATCATTGAATGCAACATAATTACATATGAGAAAATGTAAAGTTTAGATAAGTTTAACCCTGTGACTTGAAGAGAATGGTGTACATTGGTACTGGATAGATGGATAGATAACAAAAGAATTGAATGCATCATGGACATTTCAAGATGTACATGCAGGGATGTAGCCACGCCGGGCGGCGCCGGGCGCTTGCGCCCGGCACTATTTCTTGCCGCCCAGCACAAAGAAAAAATCGAGGAAACCCGCCCAGTCGTATTTAAACCCATTCATGATTCATCCTTCTCTCACTCTGTACAAAAACTCATCGCTCGAAATTTACCACGGCAAACGGCAAAGCTATAGTCATAGTAAAAGCCGACGCAAACCATGTCTGACACAGCCTAATTTAATTTTGTGTGCCGCAGTAAACCCTTTCATCCTAAATTAGTTTTGAAAAAGGAGTATTCAATTTATAATTCTGATTCTACGGTCTTTGAATTTGTGCATATCTGCCGTAAATAGGTCACCCAGACCAATTTACGGCATTTCAATGTTAAAGTGTTGAATGTCGTAAATGGTGTCGTACGTTCGGTTTTACGACCAATTTTTAATGTCCTCATTCTAGCGTTAATTCCACCGAATCTAAATTAAATCCGAGAGACAGTTGGGCTACCGTATATTTTATTTACACTTGCCACAAAACAAATATAAATAAGACGGCAAGGCGAGTGTACTGCTTTACTTATTTTTCACTAGCCTATATATATGACAGTATTTATTACGTTAGTCACTAATAATGTAAGAATGTAAGTACCAGGACTACCACTACGAGAGGCTTTTGACTTAGAATTTTTGAAACTGATCTTTTTTTTTAGTAAATAAATTTACAATGGTATATGTAAAACCAATTACCATTTACATAAATTTTTTTTAGCTCCCTGGAAGAGTCTCTATATCATTTAATTTGGTAAAAATTTGAATATATAAATATGAAAGGAAATTTGATTTGCACTGAAGCAAATACAAAAAGGCAGCAGATGCTCTGAAAATACACCAAAAAGGATTGAATTTTCATAAAAGACCACGCCCCCCTCCCCAAAAAATTTTTGCCTCGCTTCGCTCGGAATTTTTTTTCCACCACTCAGCAAATCCTGGCTACATCCCTGTATATATATACAAATGTATTGAAAGTGTCAGAGTAATGTACATTCAAGTTTAATCGAGGTATTAGTTTCAACTGCTCTACATGTATCTACTACTACTAGTGTGTCCAGTAGCCAAATAGGAGTTGGAAAATCTGCAAACAAGAAGTAAAATCAAAAATCTAAATAAATGAAATCGACTAACCTTTGTGTTGAGTTTTGAAAATCTGTATTTTCTACAATTAAAGCTGTTTCACTTTCTCTTGCAGTATCTCGTAAACTATCTTCATATGCAGGGGGATCTCTGCTCCTTTCATACGCAGGGGGGTCTTTATTCCTCCAGTCTTCATTACCATTTAAAAGTGAAGGCCAGCTTTGTGATTCACTCGGTACTGAACTCACTTCAGACTTTTTAGCTTCCCTTAATCCAGGTTTAGGAGCAGGTGGGGGTGGCGCAAGGGGTCGTGCAACAGATGACGAGTTTGTGTTTCCGGGATATGGTGGTTTAAGAGGAGGAGCTGGAGCAGATCGTTTGGGGAGTGGAGTCGGTTTTGTGAGAGTTGAAACAAGGTTCTTAGTGTCAATTTTTTCCACTATAAATTCCTTTCGTGGAGAACCAAGATCTGCTTTAAGCTTCGTTGACTCGGTTGCATCCATTTTGTCAATCACATCCTCAGTGCATGAATCATTACAACCATTTTCTAAATTTTCTTCAGTCAAACTTTTCCTCTCTTGAGAATCGCGAGCATCCCAGGACCTTCGCTTGTAATTATATTTATCTTCACTCGAATCCCGTGGATCCCACGAACGACGTTTATATTCAGGGCCTGTTTCTTTCTTTTTTGGGGAGTCTGTTAAATGAGCCAAATATGCATCAGCCTTAGCCATGGCTGCCTGTATATCATCACGACTCAGTCTACGATTAGTTTCACCATCTTGTGTTTTTGTATTGCGTAATCTAACAGAGTTATTGCCCTCCTTTTGATCATTGTCTTTGGAATGTTTAGAAATGGAATCAGGATATTGGCGAGTTCGCGCATCACTTTTATTGGATGCCTCATTTTGATTCTGATTTAAGTTTGTTCGCAAATTAAGCTTGTTGATTCGCTCAGCCCCATACGGAGCGGGGTCGGGTTTTGTCAATTTTGGCACAAATTTGATGGATGATGTGCATGCAGTAGTCTCAGATGAAGAGGCATTATTATTAACACCCAAATTTCCATAAAATTTTCCGGTTCGATCACGACTACCATCTTCAAAATGTTCAACATCTAATGTTCGTCTTCTTAAATTTGCTGAATTATCATTAGTGCTACTTGTGTCTAAATGTTTTGATCTTGGGCTGCTGTGATTACTTATATCAGAGCTAGTTGAACTACCATATCTTGGACTTTCTATACTTTGTGTTTCTGTGCTTTCATTTGTGGAATCGCTATTTGTACGTGTTCGTCTCTGAAAGTCCTTATCACTTCTACGACGAGATTGGTCACTGTTTGAGCGCTCACGTGGTGAGTAAACCGGAGGACCATGGCTACGACTACTTGCACTAGAATCTTTTCTCGACATGCGCTGAGATGAGACCCCATATGTGTCAGCCACATTGAAAGACCGTGCATCTGGACTTGTGGGTGAACTTGAAGAAGGGGTCAATACAGGCGACCTAGGAATAACACGAATAGGAGAAGATTTCCGACTTGAAACAGGTTTTGATTTTGATCTTTCTGGACTGTCCTGAGATTTGATTGTTTCAGCTTCCATTCTTGCAAACAAAGCACGAGTATAATTAAATCTCTGTACATGATTGGTTGCTTCCAGAAGTTTGGGGTCAATTGGCTCAGATACTTCAACACCTGGTTTTGACTCTAAAGTATGCCGGTGTTCCGGAGAATCATTCATCTTTTGTTTCTTTGATGCTGGACAACGATCTGCTTCAATAACACCAGAAACAGTGGGAGGTAACTCAGCCATTTTAGGTTTACCTGCTGTAGATTGCCCGGCTTGAAACATTTCCTTTATTTTACTAACATTTGATCCAAAGTTTAGCGACTTTTGACCCCCTTCAACATTCCCAGGTCTATCAATACCCTTAAGTCTATTTTGAATATGAGGGGGCTGGTTTTCAATATTTTCCAAGTTCGCAGCCCCACTTCGATTTCTACTGCCATGTAGAATATCTCGTTTATCCATATCTGAAGCAACGGTGTGGATAAAACTAAGAACTTTGTTGATTACTTTCCAGCCATTTTGAATCACTGGTGACAAGAATGTCAGAGTTTATTCTATAAAAGATGTTTTGACAGATTGAGGAATGATAGAAAGTTGGAATGAGACAGCTTGATAGAACAATCATCTTTTTCTTAAATCTTCTGTGCTGAACATCTAAAATAGAATAAAAAACAAAATCAAAAATTAAATATTAAAAAGCTTACTGTTAAGCTATGTACATATAAATGATTAAATAAGACATACATATTTTGACTATTTTTAACTACATGTAGTAGCTTTGCATTTTTAAATGGGCAATGAAAAGTCTCTCATACATAAATATTGTTGCATAATAAAACTGTTTAAGATATTCTTAATATCAATGCTACTATAGGGAATCATGATCAAATAACATTAATAAACACCTCAGACAGGTTGGACCACTGTCCACTGACAGATCATATTCACTACCACAGATGCTTATAATTAAATAGGCACGTTTACCCAATACACAAATCTCAGTTTTTTTTATACAGATATAGAAGTAGCCAAGTTAGAGCTAATGATGCTTAATAATAGTACCGTAGTAAATTACAATGTACACATACACCTACATGTAAATGTATTTATGTACCTCATATAGGGTAATTTAATCAATGCAATGTCTGATAAAAGCTGGTATCAAATATAACAAAAGAAGATTTCAGCTAATAACATTATAATCAACATAACTTGGGTTTCATATTTTAAGTTCTGATAGTGTGAATAAATGAAGAGTATGTTATCAGTATCTCACTAAATAATATAATCTATATGTACACATATTTAACATACATTTGTATGATCTACATGTATTATTTAAAACAATTAAATTCACAAGAGTTTAACATTATTATGTTATTATCAACAATCAATGTCATTACCTTCACCAAAAAAAGGTAAACATACACATTAAGCTTACTTTGATTTATTTTAGATTAGATATTCAAATTTAACTTAAAAGTAAGCTTTGATTTATCCAATCATCAAAACTCTGAGCACTGATTCACTCTCGCAATGGTACAGAACTCCTTCCCTAGGTAAATCTTTTTTTTTTAAAAATCCAGAACCAATAAATAGGAACATAAAACAAGGTCTCTTCTGCAATGGATTGACAATGGTCTGAAAATTTTGCATACATAACATACATGTATAAACTTCAACAGTTTACTCAGTACAGAACATAATATTTAAAATCAATTTTGCTTTTGATCAGTGCTGATAAACAAAGTTATACATGTAGGTCTCGCTTTTTCATATTGATACCTTCATGCAAGCACACCAAACTGGTGCTTTTGTTTTACCATATTGTTGTATTTTATGGTTCTCCTGTATCCTCCTCAAAGGCATAAATTTAGATTAAACTTTTATAATGTAAAATCTTTATTCTGTGCCTTACATAAGATCTTACTAAAAAAAAGTTGCACATTTTTATTACAGTACATGTATTCTTAATACCTATTAAACCTGTCAAAATATTTAGCCTCAATATGTAAAAAGCAAGTAGGAGGGAATATCTTTAAAATATGAATTCAAAAAGCTTATAATAATTCAACCCATATCCAGTACAATGGAAAATGCAGTTTACTTTTCTTAGTATGTATACTTACACATTATATAACATGATGTACATATATAAGTGATGTACTATGCATATATGATAATCCCACGAAACATTTATCTACACTCTCCATAATAATCAAATACCCAATACAGGGGGTTTATTTATAATGAGCTAACTTCTTTTAAAATATTAAATACAATTCAATTGAGTACTGGTATTTAGCTTTATATTATGATCATTTAGGATGAGCTGCTTACCAAACCATGTAGGATAAGATGATATCCAACCTGAAGTTACAGCGTTTATATGTTATTATCTAAGTAGTTAGTAAGTCTGGACATAATACCCATTTAATATGTCACCCTTGAACAGCTTGAATGATAGAACCGTAACACTATTTCTAAAATTGGTCTTAACCAAGGACAGTGTCAGGTTATTATAGTATGGTTGACAGTGACAAAGTATTTGGCTATTCATTCATCCTTGTCCCAGCCGGCAAAATTACAATAAATGATGACTGTCACATATGATACTATATGTGTAGGCCAAAACAGGAAATCTTGTTACTTTTATAATGGACTCAAACTTATCAAATATACACTGTATTTCATAATCATATGTGCAGTCCAAAAAAGAATGGCATCTAAATTTCTGAAATTGTCATTTCAGTGATAACAGTAGTGGCCACATCCTCAATCATCGCTTGAATTGCATTCAATTGACACTCAGACTTCGATTGACGGCTCCCGTCAGTTCGTCGAACATTTCATTTTTTGGTGACAATTATGATCACCGTTAAAATAATCATCAATGATAAATAGCGTAGAGAATTTGCAGAAATAATGACAAAGTTGTATCAGTTCAATATGCAAAACATTAATTATTAAAAATGTTTGACAAAGAAATGATAGCAGGTGACAAATGAGACAAACCTTTTCTATGAGAAACCTTTATCCGCCATTTTTAACTTGACCCCAACAGCAAATCGGTGTTGAGGCAAACGTCGTCACATGTGATGTAGCACACTGAATTCCACGCCCTCTCAGCGAAATTGTAGCAGACGAAATTGTAGATTAGAAGAGCAAGGACATTTTTAATAATATAAGGTTTATGACAAAACATATAGTTGGGGGGGGGGGGAAACAAGGTTTATTTTTTTAGCTGAAATACATGTGAGACGAAAAATTAAAACATTGTTTTTGTATAGTTTTATTATGATACAATTTTCAAAATCTGGAAAAAGTTGATAAATACCACACCCCTTGGTCCAAACTTGTTCCGTGTAGTCCTTTGTCTTGGTCCGACTTATCTGTTAGTTCGACTGGTCTGATCCCAAGTGGTTATTGCTTTGGCGTGTCTGTTGTGTGTAACCCACCGCACAAACTATCTGGCAGGGGGAGAGAGAGAGAAATGGGGTTTAACGTCCACTCAACACAAACTAGGTCATTTTGGGACAAGCATGGCTTAATTTTATTTTTATAATAAGCTTGCACGTAGGGGTCTTTAGCAGAGGGAGGAAACCAGAGTGCCCGGAGGAAACTCACGAGGTTGAGAAGGCGCCCCTATCTCCATGCCACATGTATCCGCTGCCACCAGGGCTCGAAACCACAGCCGCAAGCCAGTGGTGACCGGCCACCCCCCCCCCCTATCTGGCAGGACTTCTGTGGTGGTACAGAACAACTCCAAAATTTCTTCTTTGATTGGCATTTAGTAATTGAACATATTAACACAAGGTACAATTTTATGGATACACAATTACTGAGTTTGATACTAAGCGACGTTTCGACGAGGATGCTCTCGTCTTTATCAAGCAATGATACAAATTTGTGAATAGTGTAGGCAAATATATACAGAATATGCAACAAAGATAAAATCAAATACAATTAAGGTTCTCTACATCAAGGTGTTTTTGTGATACCTGAAGATGTATGGTACGCTCTGACAATTTCATAAACTTTGAGCTAATCTAGACTAGTTGAGGGTATCGCATTTTGGGCGTGGAATACCACACCCACCGCCAGAAACCCGACAGACTTACATTTTGATGATACCAGATATGCATGCGTTGATAAAATAAAGGAAAAAATTGGTACACTTTTCAGCTAGGTTGACCCCCTGGGCTCCCGGTCTATAATGATCAATGGTGAATCCTAGCATACCTTTATAGTACGCTCGTATTATAAAGCGAGAATTTCGTATTTTCTAAGAAGGTCAAAACATAATTATTTTTATGGCTTTTGTTCAAAAGGTTGTCAACTCGCTTTTATACGATCATAGGTAAGGTATTTTTTCCCACACTTCAAATTCATTCATATTGGAAATAATAACACAATTACCTCCCTTGTTTCCAAAACTGGGCTAATGAAGACGGGCATACGCCATACAGGGTGCAACAAGGAACATTTTACCCGGGTAGGGGCGTTACGGCCTACACTTATGTTCAATTTCAACTGCCAGGGAATCTTTTACGTGCACGCCAATGTGCACACAAGACCGCAGTTTTTCGTCACACCCGAACGACTAGACGACTGTCCTTGTCAGGCCCTTTGTCCTGCATCAATGACATGGGGAAACCACGTCGGAAAATCAGGATGAACTTTCTCAGCCAATTCAGAGATCGAACACCTGACCTCCAGACTAGCGAGTCAACGTCTTACCCACATAGTCCCAGTTCCTTTTCCACTGTGCTCCCCGTAATCTTACTTTGGTCATTAACGACGCAGTAATACTATACTTGGTTTGATGTACCCCTTTTTGGAACTTCAGACAAAATTGTTATAGCTATTTAGGAAGTAGTCTGTGATGGGCTGAATTGGCTCTCATCGAAGGGACTTAAAATAACCCTTGAATTTAAAGCAATAATTGCATATTTTTAAAGAACGTCAAAATATAATTATTTCTATGTCTTTTGCTCAATAGGTTGTCAACTCACTACTATTATTCTCCACTATTATAACTCATTAACACAGGAAATCAGAACACAATTACCTCCCTTGTTTTTCTATTCCCCCACAGCAATAGCTATCTTCAAACGTTTGAATTTGAAAATGACATTTTTGCCAATTTCTCAACTGGCAATGGTGAATTATAGGATTAATAGGATTATACATTAACAAGAGTGGACTGTTTATACATGTAGATACCATCTTTTAAGGCTTTATTTTAATAAATTTTAAAAATATAACTTAAAAATATGAAATTGTAGCTTTAAACCGATTTTGTGTAGATGTTGTAAAGAGTAGATATGTCGACATTCCTAAGGTATTGGCTTGAATATCATCGGAAAGGAAAAATCCAAAAAGAAACATCTGGTACTATTGCATTGCAATTTTTGGTCTTCATTATAATTTGGGCACAACTTTTAATGGTCATTCATAAGCCATCTGTGCGGTTACAAGCGATAGAGATTTATTTGTCGATATCGACCACTTTACTCCATTGAATATCTGTGACACTTGATTATGGGCAGAAAAAAAAATAATTCGAAAAGCGAACGCTTTCGCTTCCGTCTGGAAGATAACACTAAAAAAACAAAAACGAACAATATTTCTTTGGGAAATTATAGACTAGTGACCAACAAATTCAGAATCCAGAAAGGATATACCAGGTTCATGTATATCCAACTGTTAAAACTGCGCTAACACAATTAAAAATCAAATTTGAGGGACAAAAAGGTGGCATAACAGACGTGTTTAATCTTTTATATTTATCGAATCTCCTGAAGCTACGAGACGAAGAATTAACCAGTAACAATGATTTTATTTCTTTTCGTCGAGAATTAAGAACTGGACGTTTTAGAATTTATGATTTGTTCTAGGGTAATGTTTTCTGTGCCCGAATTGACAATTTGTGCTTTGTTTGTTGTCTTGTCTGTTACTGTTGCTACGCCAGAGCTTTCCTTTTCGTAACTTAAACTGACAAAGACATGTACCTGGATGAGCTATATATATTATTAATTGAAAAATGCAGACGCCAACGCGACAGATATAAATAATATTATTGATATCTTTGCCTAAGCGAAAACTCGAATAGTGAGAAATTTTGATACAATTAACACTAAATTAATTAAAATAGCATTTACAAAAAAAAAAAAAAAAAAAAATATTCAGCCGTATAATAATTATATATACATCGTAATTATTCCGAATTAAAAACTAAACCACTTAAAAAAAATATAATAAAAAAGAAAGAAAAAAAACTCATGAAAAAAAAAAAAGGCAAGGGCCCCGGACGCTCCAAGTACGCCACTGCTTGCAACTTGAACATTCGACATAATTCCCGAAGACCTCATACTGTATTCAACACTCAATGTGTAAATAGCCTAATTATGATAATTTTATGCCTGCATATATGTATGTATACAGTTATTTTCGACACACCTTGTTAATGACAAAACACATCGTTTTCTAGGGCAACATTGACGTTAAAAAAATAATTGATTCTGTTTGGTGACCAGTAACCTATCAAAATTAGAATTGAATTTAAAAAGTAAATTTGTCGAAATGGAATTATTTATTGATCAAAATTTTATAATCGTTTGAAAAATGAATAACACCGCTAGAGTGACAGCCTCGATATCACGTGAACCTCGAACTTCAAGGTTGATACTGTCAACCTTATAACTCTGTGTAAGATGACTGACCTTTATAACGTTCATTATTATGCATTCTGCGTATGACGTCACACTACACAGCGTCGATCCCTAACCCTAACCCTTGGCTCGATAGCTCATGCAATGTTTACATAACATGAACTGGTCCAGGCAGAATAGTACCTTTTACTCATTTTGTGTACCCATTTACGGGCCCGTCGCCACGAGGGGGGGGGGGGGTCCACGCCCCCCCCCCCCCTGCTCAGCTCAGCTACATACAAAAAATAATGCCTTGCATCAATGAAATTACATCACAAAGTGATCCTACATCAGTATAAAAATGATTTCTCTGTTTAAAAAGCTCAATTTGTATGTATGCCTATGTAATTTAGAGACGATGATGGCAGATTTCCGTAACAGAAACCTGGCAAACCCCCTCCTGCAAAATTCCTGGATCCGCACCTGCTTACTGTCGAAAATCCAAACACTTATTTATTGTATTTGGAGCTTGCTTTCGTATAGAAACCGATTATTTTGATATGTCGCTTTGAAAATTTAAACCGCGCGTGGCACTTTTCCTTGAAACCTTAAAGGGACAATAACATTCTTGCTGGCTTGGTAGCGCCAGAAAATAAATAATACCCTTATTCTAAGTACTAGGTGTTTAAGTGTCCTACCTGTTGTGTAAATTATTCATTACAACCTATTTTACTTGTCCAGAGGGTTCGAAAATATTTCAAAATGCAAGTCACATTTGAAAAGATTTACGTTAGACTTTTCAAATCAATTGTTGAATTTTTCCAATTTTTCAAAATAGGTGTGTTAAGATGAAATTTATATCATCATTTAATTGGAATATTCCAAAATAATACGATTTGTTGACCAGAATGAAGATTGGGATATATTTTTCAGTTACAACAAGAGTGTTATTGGGGCTTTAAAATATACGAAAATAGGTATAGAAGCACATGAATATATATATAAAATGGTTTATATTACATTTTAAACAGTCCAACGTCTAGTTACTCCATTCTACAAGTTTTTTTTTTTTTTTTTTTTTTTAAATTATAGTATTTTAAAATTTTGTTAATTACTTCCGGCATTGTCTTGTGGGTGTGTTTTTCTTTGGATACTAGGATCCCATATTTTCACGGAAAGATAACAACACCAACATTGACAAACTGACCCCGCAGTGAATATTCGCTTGGCTGCTACAATCACTGATAAGCATGACATCGACGAGGCTTAATGAGTACGGCATATTAACTTTTTTACTCCGACAAATTAAATTCTCAAACATTTTTTTGAGGTAAAAGAAAAATAAATAAAGACGTTTGAAGTATTTGTAGTTAAAAAATATTTCCTATTTAGTGTAAATGAGTAAAATGCATCATTTTGCCCGAAGCAGTTAGGTGTTAAGTGAACATTGCACGAGCCGTTGAGCCAATGACTACGAGGCGTGCAAGTCAACGCACGTGTTTTAGACAGCCATCCTTTCACAGGGATAATTCGTTAGTAATTCTCTGTGAAACAGGTTGCAACATTGATTGAAATGGACCAATATTGAATTCTAATTCGTTGAAACAGTAAACTTGGTGGAAAGTTGGTTAGAGGGACAATATAACATTCTTGCTTGCTTGGAAGCTCCAGAAAATATATAATACCCTTATTCTAAGTACTAGATGTTTAAGTGTTCTGTTGTGTAAATTATCCATTACAACCTATTTTACTTGTCAGGAGGGTTCGAAAATATTTTAAAATCCAAGTCACATTTGAAAAGGTTTACGTTAGTCTTTTCAAATCAATTGGTTGAATTTTTCCAATTTTTTTAAATAGGTGTGTTAAGATGAAATTTATATCATCAATTAATTGGAATATTGTAAAATAATACGATTTGTTGACCAGAATGAAGATTGGGACATATTATTCAGTTACAAGAAGAGTGTTATTGGGGCTTTAACTACAGAATGAAGGATCACGGAACACCGGATATCTCATGAAAAATACCCCTTAAAAACTATATAATGACCTCATTCGCGTACACAACTATAGAGGAATTACTCTGATACGATTGTCGGTGATTATCGACCTGGTTCTTCCTGTCGGGTCAGAATTTTTATCGGATTTTGACGATTCTTAAAAGATAATAATATGTTTGATCGCGTTTTTAGCTTGCAGACCCCTAATTTAATATAGCTATGCATGTTTATAATCCAAAATTTCTGATAAATTCGATTTTGGCACGTATCGGATCCTAACAACGTCCTGGATTATTGGCCCAGGTCGTACGACGAAAAATCGCATCGTTAGCTTGTGGACCCTCTCGAGGTCACGAGGTCACAATTTTAAAAATCGCTCCACTCTAAAGCACTCGACTAATCTCGACAGATTCCGTAAACTACATGTACATCTAGTCTCGGATGTATGACAGTAAGTGATATGTACCTACGCCCATACATTTGCGATGCGGCTACCGGTTTACTTTAACAGGAAAACTTGACGCTATTACACAAATTGGGAACCTATTCGGCTAGTGACCTATTCGACCGATCGAGCTGCAACCTGTTCGTTGGAAACTTATTTAGAGTAAAGACAATTTTAACAGTCTCTATTTATCAACCAATAAAATCCAACGTTATGTCCATCAAATGAAAGTAGAATATATTATTTTTTATCCATTTCTTCAGCTCAGAATAGAAGTGTAATTTCGTCATTATCTTACAGCTGGATCGGTCGAATAGGTCGCTAGCCAAATAGGTCGCCAACTTGTGTTTGGAATGGGCGCAGCCATGTTTCATCCGGGACCTTTAAAGTAGTTCCAATATGGCGGAATTCATCATACGTCCGAGTTTAGATTGTCCTAAATCTCCCGAGGTTTGCCGACTGCACTCGAAAGGTTTTCGTTCAGCCATAATCACGCGATAAGAGTGTGAGGTCGTAGTGCCACTGTCCTCATCACAGTATAGCTAGAAATAATTCAACTAAGTGATATCTTCGTACGTATAATATTGTAGTTTTAAAAATATATGCTACCCGTCTTCATTATTGGACCACGTGTCCTCAAATTAACTGAAAAGTTGCCCTCGGAGATTTGTATGTAGTAGGATATTTTTCTTTAATTTTCATGAAAGCAGGATAAGGCGTGTTCTAGCTGCTAGAAGCAGAGGCGGATTGGGCCATCGGGCGCCCGAAGGGCCGGTCGGACAAAAAAAAAAGAGAAAAGAATTTTGTCCAATTCGTCTAAAAAAACGCAAACAAAACCCTTTTTCTGCCGAACATTATATGGGGGAGGGTGTATTGGACCGGCCATGGAGCGATGATGATCATGTTGTATGTGGCCGATGGCTTTAACGGGCCGCCACGCCATCACTGGAGTGTGGAGTCTGGAATGGGCTGGTATAATAGATTTTCTGGGTCGGGTGTGATGCAATGGGTATTTCGAATTTCATCCGAAAATTTCCTAGGTTTCACCCGACAATGTCGCCTGCAAATTTACTGATTAATAAGTCACCTGCACCCTGTTTGTGAGGATACGCCAGAATCTAAAATTCAAAAAAGCAGCTTTTATGAATTTCACTTTCGTCACGCTGTACCAATGTGTCTCGTGGCCTTCCATCACATCAGGAATCAACTAGCGCTCCCGGCAACAAAAATGGGACATTTTCCAATGAAAATATTCCTACTTAATCAATATTCCATACTGGTTAATAAAATTTTTCTCTACTAGTCCCATTTTTTAACCAGTTAAATTCTCTTGACTCTTGACGATACAATGATAATACGCTAATGACGATACGATAATTCCACAAGTTGATGGTTGTAAATTACTTTTAGGTTGGGGTTTTGGCTTAAGTTAATAGATTTATATGAAATATATTATTTGACAGAGATAATAATCAGATATAGCACCAAATCGCATATTTGGTATTCATATTTCAAAAATTTCCATGGGGAGAGACCCCCCCCCCCCCCGCCTAGGTTCCGCGGTCAGTGAAAGGGGCCGCTCCGACAAGGGAGCCCGGGCCGGTTCCCGGCCCCAATCCGCCCCTGTCTGGAAGAAAGGGGAGTGCGAATATTTTCCTTGTGATACGAGTCATACGATATTCTATATCTCGTTTTTATACGCCCACTCACTCTAACCCCCATTTCCACCAGTTTTCTGTATGCGGCCTGGCACCTGAACAAATTACAGCCGCGAATACACTAATCGGGTAATACCATAGAGGTATATATACACCTCCATGGGTAATACACACTTAAGGTTACAAGATTAGTCAAAGAAGAATCCGGGACACATATTTTCCTGCGGAGACCAAAGCATAACTCGGCATGGAGCGCCCGCAGTGCGCGACAAAATGAGCGCCCTGTGGGCGCGAATCAATGAGCGCCAAAGGCGCGAACTAACTAGGGGGGTTTGGGGGCATGCCCCTCAAGAATTTTTTTCATTTCTAGAAGTCGGGAGATGCGTTTTCAGCCATTTTTGTGACGGTAGTTACACACTCGGCTAATCTCGACAGATTCCGTAAACTACGTAGACTACATCTAGTCTCGGATGTATGACAGTAAGTGATATGTACCTACGCCCATACATTTGCGATGCGGCTACCGGTTTACTTTAACAGGAAAACTTGACGCTATTACACAAATTGGGAACCTATTCGGCTAGCGACCTATTCGACCGATCGAGCTGCAACCTGTTCGTTGGAAACTTATTTAGAGTAAAGACAACAGTCTCTATTTATCAACCAATAAAATCCAACGTTATGTCTATCAAATGAAAGTAGAATATATTATTTTTTATCCATTCCTTCAGCTCAGAATAGAAGTGTAATTTCGTCATTATCTTACAGCTGGATCGGTCGAATAGGTCGCTAGCCAAATAGGTCGCCAACTTGTGTTTGGAATGGGCGCAGCCATGTTTCATCCGGGACCTTTAAAGTAGTTCCAATATGGCGGAATTCATCATACAGCCGAGATAAGATTCCCGAAATCTTCCAAGGTTTGCCGAGTGGGTAGTTACACTAAAAATAAGTTGTTGAATGGGCATTGACGGGCATTTTTTTCGATTGTCACGTGTTAGTAATGTAGTATTTTTGCTGATGACCGTAACACATACGGTGTCAATGGAACAGGGCCCGTTCATTAGCCGGGACTATAACAGACAAACCAATAAAATTATACCCAAGATCATACGTCAATTTCTATATTTATGCACATTCGGAACACCTCGGTTAATCTACGAACGCCGATGTATGCCGAATGTATGTGTACTGACTACTGAACTATATTTTAGATCAGAAGTGGTGTGCCTTCGTGTTGAAGTAAGAGTGTTTGCAGCAAACACTACTTTTGTACATTAATAATCACTAGTTATTAAATGTTATGTGTTATTATTTTCAATTGAAAAAACACCTGATTTGAAAACCGGGACATTTAGGCACGTGAGAAGCCTCGGGACGGGACGACAAAAGGGACCCCCAAAACCGGGACTGTCCCGGTAAAACCGGGACGTATGGTAATACACACTTGAGTTCACTCCACATCGCGATGAGAGAAAATTTACTGTAGTGTCTGGTTGATCAAAACAAAGTCGTTTGTAATCTTTCCCGCTTCCGGTTAACCACGAGTTTCTGTTTTGTGTTGAGAAAGGAGAGATCCACAAAACATCGATCTCCGGTTTGTCCCATTCTTGCAAGTTTTCTCTGAACAGAAAGTAATTGCTCGACTGTTTATTTGTCAAGATGCCAGAGAAGAAAGCCTTTGCACGTTTACCTGGTAGTGTCATCCCTTCAAACTACAACATTAAACTGAAACCAAATCTACAAACATTCACATTTGAAGGCGACGAAACCATAACAGTTGATGTAAGTACTAGTACTAAGTATTGGACATCTATGCCTATTTGGAAAGTAGGCGTATATTTTTTATGGACATATGTCTAACTGTATTTTTGAAATTTCATAGGTTCATTTGAAAATATTGTAATGTACCAAGGCAATAATCACTGACTCTGTGGCCTGTAGTTAATAGTAACGTCCCATTTCTCTGAAAATATATTGAATTTTTGGAGAATTGAGATTAAATTGAGAAACTGACAGTCTGACTAACACCCCAGTTCTCTGAAAATATATTGATTTTTTGGAGAATTGAGATTTTGAGAAACTAACAGTAACAACCAAATATTTATTACACAAACAAGAAAGGTATATGACACAAGCCACGAAAAGGTGTAGAACTTCAGATGAAAAAGCACTTAAATTTAAATAAATTTTTACGAATTCTTTGGGGGTTAAAAACTTGTATTAATAATTCATCTTTCAAATTTTGTAAAGGAAAAGATAACTTGTTGTTCTGTTTTTGTGCAAATACATATTTTGCGGACCATATAAGCTTGTAACAGACGTTACATGTCCAATTAATATTTGCCCCAAATTTGCTAATAACTACCAGCCCAGTTGATTTGAGTGTGATAATATCAAAATCTATATTCTAGAATGTAAAAAAATGTCTTTGTGCGCTGTTTACCCCCAAAAATTGGCAAAGATCTTTCATGGACATCTGGTTTCAAAACAGTGTGAAATGTCTGAACTGATAACTCTTTTACACTCTTTCTTGGGCATGATTTCATTGTCATTCTTAGCCATTATGTTACAATATTTGATCAATTATTATTTTGTTATTAAATTTTACTTCTGTGTACTGTTTTGTCAATATTGCACAAAATATTTGTAACGGACGTGACTCCCTACTATGTAACGGACGTGACTTTTGTAACGGACGTCACTATTGACCCAATTAACAGTGCGAGGTTTATCTGAGGTGTTTAACGATCTTTTCCATGCATAGTTTGAGGACATTTAAAAAAGAAGGCAATCTATGTAATTTTATTAAATTTAATAAAGAGTCGTAATTTTCTTTAGGTCATCTTAGCTCCTTGTGTAACGGTAGTGATGTTTGACATTATCAATTTCGTCCACCATCACGTCCGTTACACGTAAAACCGAAAGTCAAACTGTTATCAATCAAATTTGCATGATTCTTTCATTTTTTTTCGATCACCCGATTGTGTGGAACGGCTCTTGATTTTGAGCGCAAAGCAGGCGGCTTTGACATCTTTAATATCCTCAGTTTTTGCCAAATTCTTGTAATAATATAACGGACGTGATTTTGATATAACGGACGTGACGACAACAAAAGTTTGAGGACGGAATTTCCTTGTGGGGTCCCGGCGTCGACCATTTTTAATTACCCGCAAAATCCTGAGGTATACGAACTGTGTGTAGAACAAGGGAGCTAATAACCGCGGAAGAGCCATGGATTTGAAACGGGAGGGGAAATATCGATCATCGTAAACGCAAATAACGGACATGATTCTTTGACGGAATCTCGAGTGGACGATCGAAAATGCGAATAGTTTCTTCTCAAACGTCTCTAAATCAACAGAAATACTTACATCATATCACTCAATTATGCCTCTTGATTTGTAACATAAACATACATATAGATGCAGGTGGTGAGCAAGTCTTTCAATGCATTAAAAAATCGTTTTTTTTTGGACGGAATTTGTCACGTCCGTTACACACTTTTTAAACAATTTTTTTTATTGAAAAATATTAAGATTTTTGGAATTTGACACTTCTGATGGATAGAAACATCCTTTATCTTCAATTTAAGAAACAACTTGTAGATTTCAATCTATGTCTTCAGTATCAAAATACTTACCCTTTTTTAACACCACCAAGAGGGACAAATTTAGACATCAAAAAAGGGGGTATTTTTATTTTTGTTTCGCAATAAATACTTTATTTGTACTAGTTTGATCATGAAGTTGTGTTTATTATCTCTTTATTATATTTTGTGTATAACCATACCAAAAATTACATTGGATTTGTCCTAGCTTTGGGAAAAATCAATTTTTGCAAAACCATATGTTAGTTCTACACCTTATCGTGGCCTGTGTCATATATGACTTGCGCCAGTGACCACTGATGTATGATTATTACATGTCATTTGGGACTTGCATCATTTGGGACTCAAAAAAATGTGACCGCGACATTTGGGACTCAGGTATATGACGTTTGTGACTTTGGTCTACGTTGTTTGGAACTCGAGCAGTGTCTATGGGTGTTAATTAATCAATTAAAACAAGACAATAGCAGGATTAACAAGGTATTTATTATATAGTTTAAATAGTCATAATACGAACAACATTTGAAATATTTCATATTCAAAGACAATGAGAGTGATGAAACTTGGTGTATAGTTTCATAACAGTAATACCTTGACTAAGATCGATAATGAGCATTTCATATTCGAAGACAATGAGAGTGATGAAACTTCGTGTATAGTTTCATTACAGTAATACCTTGACTAAGATCGATAATGAGCATTTTCTGCTCAGGGTAAGCAGAGCGATAAGCAATTTGATTTGCTCAGACTTTGGAACACAACTCTCCTTCGAATTGAGTTAAAATGTTCAAAATTGGTGTGTATGCTTATTAGGTCAATGCCTTGATGGAGTTTGAAGATGAGCATTTTCTTCTTATATAAGCAATTTGATTGGTTGATACTTTGGGACAAGATAACTTCGGTTCATCTTGATTGATGATATTTATGCCAATAAAATGACTGCATTCTCATTCAGTAATGGATTCGACAGTAACAATGTATAAAAACGATTGAGTCGGACACGAGGGCCCTTTCCCTTGGCCAGAAGGGCCCTTTTGTCAAGTGTGGGGGTCCTTTTGTCTGCCTTTAGGGTCCCCCTTACTAGGGTACATTTTCATTTTTCTCATCGGTTTTAGCATTTTTCTTTATAAAACTCTTTTGGATGACACTTCGTGTACAGTTTGATTACTCGATATGTTTGAAAACAATAAATGTGCGATTAATTAATATGTGTCATCTATTAGGGCCAGTACTGTTTACCCTATACACCAAAGACTTGGGTTCACTTATTAGTGACCATGACCTTCTTAAACATTTTTACGCTGACGACTCTCAAATTATGTCTATATTCAAGCCTACACCAATGTCAGCTGCTATAACCAATTCCAAACTTTCAAGATGTTACGACCAAATTAAATTGTGGATGACAGCAAATAAACTTAAACTTAACGATGAGAAAACTGAAGCTTTACTTCTTGGTCCGGAATCTAGACGTGGTCTCTGCGGTTTAACCCATGTTCATGTTGGCAACCTTTCTATCCCAATTTCAAATAGCATACGAAACCTTGGAGTGATGTTTGATAGCAGTCTTAATATGGAAAACCATATCAACCATATATCTAAAGTGTGCTATCTCATTCTACGGAACATTGGGTGCATCAGGAAGTATCTGAATGCTGACTCTGCTAAGATACTAGTGTCCTCGTTGATTCTTTCCAGAATAGATTACTGCAATAGTCTATTGGCTGGTGCTTCTACTTCTCTTATTTCGCGACTCCAAAAGATACAGAACACGGCAGCTAGAATAATATCCCTGGCTCCTCGTTACAGTCATATAACACCAATTCTTAAAGAACTCCATTTTCTTCCTGTTAGTTACAGAATCAAATTTAAAATTCTGTGTTATACATTTCGATGTTTAAATGGCACAGCCCCAACATACCTGAGTGATCTCTTACAATCATATACTCCTGCAAGAACCTTAAGATCTGTAGATAAGAAACTCCTTGTTGTGCCTAAACCGAAAACAGTCCGTTTTGGACAAAGGACTTTTTCCTACTCAGCCCCAATAGAGTGGAATGATCTGCCACTGGAAATAAAGAACTCTCCAGATACTGCGGTGTTTAGATCCAGACTTAAAACCTTTTTGTTTAAGAAAGCATTCAATTTATGACAGTTGTGACCATTTTTGGACTGCGCTTTGAGCATGCTCATGCATGGATATTGCGCAATATAAATAGACTATTATTATTATTATTTATTTTGGGATTTCGGCGGGGGACATCAGCCTCACTGTTGGCTTGTTTCAATTGAAATTGGTTTTATAAAATTGATATGAATAGTAATTTTGTGAAAACTAACAGCCAAATATCTGACGCAGACAATGAATCAATGGTGCATGTCATATTTCACACCTGTGGTTACCATATAATAAACACCCCACTCGTAAGGGTTAATTTCTTTGGTCTGGATTTTGATTAAGATGTTGTGGCCAATCTGTGCATGCAACAAACAATCGGCCAACAAAGATATTGTTGGTCTCTATGGAACTATTTAATGAATATAAATTAGGTCATTTTTAACAAGTAGGAAGTGTTTACGGATGGGGCAAAAAATAATCTTAGATTGCCCATATCTTGATATTTCTCGAAGAATTGTTTTCGGGTTTTCATTTTTTGATTCTTAGGACGAACCCCATGTGGGCCCTGACTGACAGTTTTTGAAATTAGGAAGTTGTTTTCGATTAGGGTTAGCTTCAAAGATTTGCGAACGTTTTCTTCAGCATTTTTGTGACATTCAAGATACATGTAGTTTCAAGTTGAAACTTGTTAGGAACACACTGACCTAGCCATTCAATGACCCTTGACCCTAGCATACTTGATGACCCAGATATGCAAAAAGTTTGGTCTTAAAGCCTAACTTCGAGTTTTATTGGGGGAAGGGGGAATTGGATGGCTGAATGGTTAGTGAGTGTGGGTTACATCGTAAGGTTTGTCATTGAGTCAACTGGCAAGGTTTCTATTCCCTGCTTGTGCGTGACAAGGAGTACGTTTGCCTGTCCAACCTTGTAGGTTTTTTGTGGGTCCTCCGGTTTCCTCCTGCTACTAAAGACACTTACACGCAAGTGAATTATTGAAACATTTCTGTAGTTACTTCTATTTTAAAATTATATACAGTATATTTAAATTGTAGGTGAAATCAGCAACTAATACTATACTGATCAATTCTGTAGAAATTGCTATCCAATCTGCTACATTCCAGGCTCAAGGTAAATCATAGTCAATAACTTTTATACACTCTAACAGACTATATCTATAACAGTCAACAAATAGTACTATTATATATGATCAGATTATCCAGTGGAGGCCATAAATCATTAACAGGCTTTAATTTAATATAATTATTTCCCAATTATTTGAAAGTTCTATTTGAAGCTTTTATCCTTGTCTTGTCCCATGCAACTATACAAATTTCTGTGATACATTTAAGTTTTCAAACTAAATAGACCATTTATTTGTGTCTTGATAAACTGGTCTCCAGGTTGATAAAGGCAAGCAAGGAGTTAGGATGCAGCCCCTTATTAGCCTTATCTTGAGTTACATATTCAAACATTGAGATTCTGTTTTAGTTTTAGGTAATTTAATATTCATTTACTGGTGCCTATACCATAGAAGACTTCAATCCCAGGCAATAATTGTCTAGTATCGATCCATGTGTTATCTCAGGAGCTTGATTTCAGGCCTCAAGAGTAGTTCACCGAGGACAGCCAGAGGATGTCGATCACCTGATTTCCTAATACCAGCGATTAACCTATTAAGATATATAGAATTATTAAAATGATTTGGGTTCTTGTTCATGCGGAAAACCACCCATTAAATTGCAAATTGAATGATAAAACTGAAATTCCAATGTTGTAATTGTTTTCTCCGCTTAAATGAAGTACTGGTATTGTGTTATTGTAGCATGCTTAAGAGTAAATCTTGCATTTTGATTGGTCAATTTAACACTGTCTATTGGACAATAACACCTCTCTGTTTTAGTAATTTCTTTTAAAATCCTAAAAAAAAGCATGTTACAATGTCGATAAACACTTCCTGTTTCGCCTGATCTCAGGACATGTCTTTTGGACAATAACATCCCTTTAAATGCGAAACAGGAAGTTTTTATCTCCTAAATAAAACGTAATTTCAATTTCTGTTAAAACTAATGAATTAAATTTGTTTTCCAGGATCATCCGATATTTCAACAGGTGAAATAAGTTTTAATGAAGAAGATGAAAAGGTTACGTTTAAATTTCCAGCACCTTTACCTGTAAGTCGCTTTGATTGCTTTCAGGTTTTCAACAATTACTCCTAGAGTTACAAAGATTTAAATTTACAGGTTCTTTAGATGGAAAGGCAGAATCCTGTTGATTTTCAAGCGTTTGTATAAATCACTCCCAGAGTTACTCTTCTTTATTTATAAATCCCAGTCGACACTGGTCCTGATGGTCACGCCGTTTGTGACAAACAGGCATTTGGAAATCGATATAAGAGTAGGTCATAGCGCCACTGCCAGGGTAAAATAGCACACTGTATGGCGTATGCCCGTCTTCATTAGCCCAGGTTAGGAGCAAACGGTGGGACGTTAATCCCCATTTCATTTCATTTTGAAATAAGGTGGAATTTTTACTGAGTCAATGATGAGCATTTTCTGTGTAAGTAAGGTATGTGAAAATAAGCTATGAAAATAACCTATACATCGATACCGTGACTTTGTTCAGTATTGAATGTTTTCTGTTCAGGTTATGCAGAATGAGTAATTATGTTACTTTATAGAAGTAATTAATAGGTGTCATCTGTTACTTTTTGTATCAATGTGGAGAACATTCAGTGTCACTTTTGATATATTTTTTAAAAGTTCTATCTTGTTTATCTTCAGGTGGGAAAAGGTGAGCTGAAGATCAAGTTTACTGGAATTCTTAATGATAAGATGAAAGGTTTTTATAGAAGTAAATACACTACCCCAGATGGAAAGGAACAGTTTGCTGCAGTCACTCAGTTTGAGGTTGCTGCCATCACTCAATTTTGTGTTAGTCAAAAAAATAAAGAATTGTCTGGCTTAAATACAGCCACTAGCCTGTACAATAACATGGAAAACTTTCTTTAACTCATTGACTCATAGTCATAGACTTTATTAACTAACCAATCCTGTTTCTCCCTAAGCCAATTAATAGCTTATGTGCCTGGAGCTAATTAAAGGATTATCCATTAATCCCATATATTGCAGATAACATAAAATAACGTACAAACTAATGTTCATATTTTCTAAAAAAAATATATAATTGGGCATCAAAATGGTAGAACTTTTAAGTACTGATACAAAGTAACAAAAAAGTTATTATTTATTTAAAATCAACAATGTTTAGCACACACACATTGTACAAACAGACCATAGTAAGCTGCCATTGGCATTCGTCAATGATCAAAATGTACTGATTTACTACAATGAACAAATTAAAAAGTCAAACTATTTTTATCATCCTAAAAAAACAGAAAAAAATCACTGAATTTAACTAAGTTTACTTAAAAAGGTCAGTATTGTATTCGCCGACCACTGCCAACATTTTGATTTGTTTTGTAGTTAGTCGTATCTGGGTCATGTTCTCCATTTAAAATTTTGGGAAGTCAATATCAGTTCAAACTGTATATTTACTGGATAACTACTTTTGGCCTTTTTTAATAACTTGATCAATAAAAAGGCCAACATCAGTGAAATTCAGTCTAGGAAAAGTGACTAGACATTAGGTAGTCGACGGGTGTCGTAACCCAGTGAAATTCAGTAGCTAATTAGGTCAACGGGTGGCGATAGTATGACCAAATGAGTTAAACTTTAAGAGAGTTTTGCATTATGCAGGATTTGTGTTTTGTGTTTTAACCCAGCTAAAAAGTTGATAAACCATAACAATTTTTAGACCATACTGATTTGTTTTTTTTTTTTTTTTTTTTTTTTTAAACAATATTTTATTCTCAGAAAAGGATTGAGGAACAGGCTAGGCCTATATCACCTCTCTCCTATATAACAGAAAATATATACAAAAAGACTATATAACCAAATCACGATAAAATCTAACTGAATAGTATAGCAATAAAATAAACAAAAATGGCTATGTACATATATAACAATTTCAGGTTTGCCAAATACTTATTTTGAACTATTGGATAAATATTCTAATTGAAATTTTTAATTGAATCTTCCGGAGATGTCTAGAAATCTATGAACATGTTGAAAAATCATATTTGAAATAGTAATATCATTAGTTCCATTTAATAATGTCTGTATTGAAATTAGGTTTTGGGGTAAGATAAAAATAGAAAGTTTACGTGCATCGGAATGTAGAGGACAGGTTAAAAGGTAATGATCGGCATCTTCGAAATCATGACCGCAAGCGCATACTGGGCTGTCTGAAATGTGCCTTAAGAACTTATGACCATTTACTGATTTGTTTTGGAATTTAAGTTGTTTACACTGTATTCATCCATATTATTGATTTTTCTTTCTAGGCTACAGATGCACGGAGGGCATTTCCGTGTTGGGATGAACCTGCAGTTAAGGCTACATTTGATGTCACTCTTGTTGTACCAAAACAGAAAGTTGCTCTCTCAAATATGGTGAGTTGTTTATTTTAGTTATTTTATTAAGTCTACACCAACTGGTACAGAAGATTATTGCTTAACTCATTGACCCCTAGAGCTAATTATGTTAATTACTGCTTAATCTCCTAAGCCAATTAACCAGACTATTGCTTCTATCCCTAGTGTTAATTAAAAGATTATCCACTAATCTCACCTATTGCAGATATCCCAAAATAAAACAAAAACTATTACTCGAATCAAAAAATGTTTATATTAGCAAATGTAGAATTAGAAACAGGCTTTACAACCATGCTTTTTTTAAACAAAAATACCAAAAAACAACAAAGTTATTCTTTATCATAAAAAGAACTATGTAAAATAAGATTACGATTATGAATTATGAAGTTACATTTTACTGATCCATGCATCACACAGTAAGCACAATTGATTAATTTAGTCTATAACCAGTTTTTAGGATTGGCACTGTAAGTATCACGAATTTCTTCAACCGTTATGTTCCTCCAATTTTTTTTTTTTTTTTTTTCGAACCGCATTGAATTTCTCAACGTGATATCTATTTGTTTCGTCGATCAACCAATGCGAGCAAGTTCAATCAAAAAAATTAACTAAAATAATTAAATTTGTTTTTCTTACGTTCTAATATGTATTATGGGCCTAGCCATCTCCTACAAATGATGGGCATCTAACAGAATTCAGTGGATTATTCCAAATAATATCCTTGTTGAAAGTTGAATCTCGAAGATTGCCCGCCATTTTGGTTCGCTTCGTCACTCGCTATTTCGGAGCCTTCGTGTTCCTCACTCGAATTGTCAGTCAATTCGCTGTCCAGGATATTATTATTGCTAATTTCTACATCTAATATATCTTCCAGTAAAAATCCTTCGCAGTATGAGTCGGAATCACTTTCCATACCGACAAAATTATTAACAATCTAGGCGTACAAAACTGACATTCACTCAACAAAATGGCGACCCCTGAAAATATTTTTTCTTTAGAGTTCGCGACCTTATGACCTCTAAAACCTGTGTTGTGACGTATAGTTTACGACTTCAATCAAGTTCGATCATTAGTTAAAACTATATATTAATTTGCTAATTACGTTTGGAAAGCGAATCGAATGTTTTTAAAACTTTATTGATCAATAAAACGTACATGAAAGAAGTCGACAGCAGTCGTTGCTGGGAAAGTTTTTTTTAGCGAGTTTACGACCTTATAACACCTAACACCTTGTTGTGACCTAGACATTTTATGATACCAATCATTAGTTGAAGCTATTGTTTTAAGGAATTACAACTTTTGGAATGTCAAGCGTCTTTTTTTATAACTTTATTGGTCAATTAAATAGTACATCAAAGCGGTCGACCGTCCAAAATGGCGACCGATATGAACAGAATTTTCTCGTGAGCTCGCGACCTTATAACACCCAAACCGTTGTTGTGACGTATACATTTTATGATTCCGATAAATACTTAAAACTATCAGTTTACCAGGTAACTACTTTTGGGAAGCCAAACGGCATTTTTTTAATAACTTTATTGATCAATAAAACTGTACACCAAAGATGTCGACACCAAGCGTTGTACGGGAGTCTGACTAGACACTAGGTCAACGTCTGGCAGGGTAAGTCGGTGAGGCTCAGTGACTAATTATGTCGCCTCCACAAGTAACCTGTACCGAATGAGTTAAATATAGCATATTTTTAGAGAAATTCCTGTTTTGTATCCAATGAAAACGGAGAAAGTATAACCATTCATAAAATCTCCAACCCAATGCTATTCTCATGTATGAATGCTTAAAACATGAAATTTTAATGTAAAATGAATCTAGCTTTCATCTAGATTTCAATTCAGTGACACATACATGTATATAATATTTACAGTATGTTGATGACTTATTTAGAATTGGAGTTTAACATATTCGAGACATTTTGACACCATCTTTAAGGTTAACAGTCAGCAAAATTCTGCTACTTTTCAGTTGCTTCTGACATCATTTTTGGCATTCAGGAAAATGTTTAGAAATAAAAATGTTAATTCAAATAGATAAATGTTTCAAGTAAATGTACAGTAAATATAAACCTTCTGAGCTTTCCTAGTATATTGGGTCACATATCTCAGTACCTCATGGCTGTACAAAATATCTGGAAACTTTAGTTTTTAGGTATTTTCTATTTAATAATTGTTTTCATCCCTGTTTTGCATTTTTCTTCTTCTTTGTAGCCTGTAATATCCAGTACTGAATTAAATGGTGATTTATTAGAGGTAAAATATGGGACCACACCAATTATGTCAACATATCTTCTGGCATTTATCGTTGGTGATTATGATTATGTTGAAGGAAAAGATCAAGATGGTGTCATAGTGCGTGTGTACACACCTGTTGGTAAAAAAGAACAAGGGTTATTTGCTCTTGAGGTATGTCGGGTGCCCACCCATGTTTTGTTTGTAGAAGCTCCTCAGGTCACAATTTCTATTAGCTGATTAGCTTGCGTATCCTCTAGTGTTTCAAATATATCACGGTTGCCACACAATCATGGTTGAGTTTGAATATTGCGAATGTTGGACCGAAACTTTCCATCAAAAAGGTTGCCCCCCATAACCCAAATATTGTAAAAGCATGGCACATAGGCAGGAATTTTTGTCTGCTTTGTACATGAAATGTAAAATATGTGTTAAGAATCGAAGAGATAATTGGACGAAAGGTTTTGCAAACAAATGTTATCTTGTAATAATACTGCGGGACTTGTACATTGGTATCAAGATGTTCTCAATTTTAAGGCTTTAATTTGATAATTGAAATTATAATAATAAAAGTATATTATTGTGTTGTCAGGTTGCTATAAAGACGTTACCATTCTATAAAAATTATTTTGGTATTGCTTATCCACTACCTAAGATGGATCTAATAGCTATTGCAGATTTCTCTGCCGGTGAGTAACAAGACACTGTTTCAGAGAGTTGTTGCCCTTTACTGTGTGGGTTATATTCACTTTATATTGGCGTGTTATACAATATTATAGTTAAATCTTTCAACTTGGCATGGTTACTGACATACCACCTATTCAATTGAGAAGTGTAAATATATATTTATCTAAATACTTTAATTGACCATTTATATTTAGAAATAGGACATTTCTTTTCTACTCAAGGTCCCGTTTTCAATAAAACGTAAATTTCAATGTACATTTCATGGTAAAATTTCATGTGAGATATTTTTCTAATCATTTTACTGAAGTGCATCAAAGGCTAATCCAGCTAAATTCACAAATTGTGTGATTATTTTCATTTTTCTTGTTTTATTATATTTCTTTTGCTTAATTCTTTGTTTTTAGGAGCTATGGAAAATTGGGGATTAGTAACGTATAGGGAGACTGCATTATTAGTTGACCCTAACAACACATCATCACATGTACGACAGTGGGTAGCACTAGTTGTTGGTCATGAACTAGCTCATCAGTGGTTTGGTAACTTGGTAACAATGGTATGTAATCAGAAGAATATTAAACAGAAATACATAATTACTTCAAGGCTCAAAATAATTACTGCATATCAGATATTTCAATTTTAAAATGATAAATAATTACAAACAATGATGAAGTTTAAAATTGGAAATTTTAATGCTAAACTTACTGTTTATAAACCTTACCAGAACATCTTCCAAGACTGCATTTCCGAATCTTTGAAAACTGATTTGTACTTGTCAAAAATGTATGTCCATTAATTTTCTTGGTATGCAGACCCAAGACTCCTTGATAATAAATTGACTGTATCCCTGAAGAAAAAATCTCTTAAATGCTGGTATTTGAACAAATATTTTTCTTTCAGTATATATATTTTTTTTCAATTGTTTTCTTTTCGAATAAAGTTTTCAATATGTTTCCTTGACAGTTGCCATCCTAAATACATAACCATAGATTTGAATACAAACTACCTGGAAGGAATACATGTTGCCAAAAGCATTGCATCTTTGGGATATTCTCTGGGAAACATTTTTGAAAATTTGTAATTTTAACCATAGCCACCATTACTGGATTGAATGAATGCTGGGATTACTTGGTGAGATATAGTCAGTTGAAATCTATTATTTGGGTTTTCTTGGTCATTACAGGAATGGTGGACACATTTGTGGTTGAATGAAGGTTTTGCTTCATGGATTGAGTATTTGTGTGTTGATCATTGCTTTCCAGAGTTTGATATCTGGACACAATTTGTTAATAACGATCTTGGACGCGCCCTTGAACTGGATGCTCTACATACCAGTCATCCTATCGAGGTAAGTCATCAGAAATTTTTTAATGGATTCCCGTAATTAATTACATTAAAGTCTTCGTGTGCGAGACCTTTGATATAGTCTGTTCATGTACAATTTCAAATGATTGTTTTTGTATTCAAAAATGAATTCAATTTGCTCAGTAATTGCTGAGAGAACTAAATAATTCGCTTGAATATAAGAATATCTGTAGTTCGGAATGTGTTGTTTTTTTGATATTTGAAAGTGTGACAAGGGTTTAATTTCACTACACATCTGAAAACCAGAGTACAACTGAGTCTTGTCCTTTATAAACTTACTTTCATGATTTTAGGTACCAGTTGGTCATCCATCAGAAGTTGATGAAATATTTGATGCTATTTCATACAGTAAGGGAGCATCTGTTATCAGAATGTTGCATAATTATATTGGTGATGAGGTGGGTTACCACATTAAATTTTTCTGTAATTTTCATCATTTAAATGGTGGATACCCAATAAATTGTTTCATTTTATTTGGCTGTCATTCTTTGTATTAAGATAGTATTGTTAAAAGTCGATGTACAAGCAGCCAATCTTTCTCAACATCTTCTTGTTGGCGGTCACAATAAAAGCCCCATTGGTTGAAATTTTTTCATTTCATCTCTTTAATAGCGATCACTCCTCTTTACACACCCAGCAGTGACTGTTTTATTATTTAAATTTAACAAAACATTGGCCCTTAAACAGCCACATTGTTGAAACTATTCCATCGTAGTGCCTCTGCTAACCTGTGGTTAACAATTATCTGACAATGTGAAAATAACAGTAAATCAGGGATTTTCTGTTAATTTATCTTAGAATTTCCTATTAAATGACAAAACCTTGATAATTGGTTTCACACATAACAAAAAATCTTTTGATACTAATTAAATAAACTGAATTTACCTTCAATACCAAGTTTTGTCACAATCCTCTAGTATCTAATTTTGTATTCAAAATAGCAAGTTAACTAGAATATATACCTGAGAAATATATACATGGAGGTCCAGTGTTCGATCTCTGTGTTGGTCGAGAAAGTTCATCAGGATTTTCCTGTGTGGTTCCCCTTTGTCAGTGGTGCGGGGCATTAGGGGTCTGGCAAAGGACAGCATATAGTCATTTGGATGGTATGGAAAACTGAGATCCCATGTACACATAGATGTGCATGTTTAAATATGATCCCTTGGCAGTTGAAATTTGACAGTTGGAAGTTAAACCCCATTTCATTTCCAAAGCAGAAGTATTGTCATTGTGTTGTGTGTAATAAGAAATATCTCTTTAATTTACAGCATTTCCGTAAAGGCATGAACCTATACTTAACAAAGTTCAAATATAAAAATGCTTTTACCGAAGATTTATGGGCTGCATTAGAAGAATCAAGTAAGAAACCTATAGGTCAGCTAATGTCAACCTGGACAAAACAGATGGGGTTCCCTGTTTTACAGGTATGGTACTGCATCTTAGTTTTTTTCTTATTTCATTTTGGGACAGTTCCTGCTAGGCAAGTACTAATGATGTCAATTGACGTGAAACTTGACATGCTCCATTGTAGTGTGATCATAGTAAATTCATCCGTGATAAATCAGTCTTGTAGTGTGACCATAATAAATTAGTCCAGTGATGTGATGAAATTGAATTAGTCCTGTGGTGTAATGATAGTAAATTAGTACGGTAGAGTGATAATTGTAAATTAGTCCAGTTGTGTGATTATAATAAATCAGTCCCGTGGTGGGATCATAGTAAGTTACTCTTTTAGTGTGCCCATGAATTTTTTAAGGTTGTAATCAATTTCTTTCCAGGTTGAAGAGAAACAGGATGGTAAAAGTCGTGTTGTTACGGTTACACAGAGGAAATTCTGTGCTGATGGCCTCATTCCAGAAGGTAGACAAGTTCTTTTTAATATTGTTAAAGTGGAGCATTGAAAGTATTGGATCAGGATATTTGATTATAATTACTAGTAAGAGCCATTTTGACTTACAATAAAATGTCTTGTTTTATAGGGGATAAATCGCAGTGGATGGTGCCGATAACTATATGTACAGCCAGTAGTCCAGATAAACCAGCGACGTCAGGTGTATTAGATTCAAAGAATTTAACCATTACTCTAGAGAATGTCAAAGCCAGTGATTGGATCAAGGTACAACCAAAACAGTTTCTCTTTAAGTCAAATATATTTTGGATTGGTAACATTCAATGTGATGTGATGCAACTCAACCAACATTATTTTGGATTTTGTGAGCAAAAGCATTTCCATTGTTCTGCACATTGACAGCATAAACTTATTAAAAAAAACAAGTTTCAGCAAAATTTATGGATTCCAATTAATTGTCTGTAAAGGATAATCTGATAATCACAAGAACATACTAAACTTTGGTATTATTATAATTTCTTTCTACCTTACTCCAAACATTTGTAATCTCCTTTTATAATATTGTTCTTTGTCATGTAGGTAAATTCTGGTACTGTTGGTGTGTATCGTGCTCAGTATTCATCTGAGTCATTAGAACGTCTGATACCGGCTATAAAAGATAAATCATTATCACCTAGTGATCGACTCGGACTACAGAGTGATCTCTTTGCTTTGGTAAGTAATCGGGGGGTTGGGATGGCCTAGTGGTCTAGAGTGCCGCGCTTCGACCTCTAGCTGGCCGGTTACCTCTGGCTTGCGGCTGTGGTTTCGAGCCCTGGTGTGAGCGTATGTGGCATGGAGATAGGGGCGCCTTCTCAACCTCGTGGGTTTCCTCCGGGCACTCCGGTTTCCTCCCACTGCTAAAGACCCCTACGCGCAAGCGAATTATTGAAATAAAATTAACCATATGTTAGTCCCGAAATGACCTAGTTTGTGTTGAGTGGACGTTAAACCCCATTTCTCTCTCTCTCTCTGGTAAGTAATCTGTCATAATTAACAAAATACTCCTTTTGACTATCATCTGTGTCTGATATTATATTAACTACTCTAAGGTTACTGTATCTTACAAAACATGTTCAAGGTTGTTGATGTTGATGACTTGGTGTATATCACTAATATTTTGGACCTAGAAATGGACACAAATAGATCACAATGCATATAATAATGTAATATGAATGTATATAAACTGATTTACATTCAATCATTTCCGTCTTTACTCAGATCAGTTATTTTCGGCGAAATATGCCTGAAGTCTCAGTTGCATGTCAATCTCTAGCGTCTGGTTATTCCATTCTATGTTATTACAAATGCTCTCCAGATATGAGTATCTGTTTAGCTTCGTTCTTCAAGTCCCTTATTTAAAATGGACCTGAAATGCATTATGATACACGATTCATGTACCATTTGTCTTAAATATTAGATATCAGAAGCTCATCTTTTCCCAGTAAGATCACAACATCAATGTTGATTTCAATTGACAAATAATTTGTGTTTTCTTTGTCTAAGATTTTGAATGATATTGAGTTAAAGACTTAGCTAGTTAAACATGATGCTAAAACTTGTTGAATTCTTTGAAAAAATATCTTGCTAATTTAACTGATTGGAAAAGTTATTTGAGTCCTACATATTAATGAGAATATTTCAAACATTACAATGGAAGTTCCATCCACCTGTACGAGGGTAATATTAACACTAAACAACAATATGGAATACAAGCTGCCAAATTACCATTACTGTTTCAACCAATCACAGCCCACTTTTACTCTGTTGTTTCTGTCAATGTTACTGGATCAAAGCTAGAAATGGGGTGGGGGGGCAGATCATATCAATGATTTTATCCTTGTATTTATAGGCGAGAGCAGGAATGGTGTCATCTGTTGATGTATTAAAAGTAGCTGAATCTTTTATCAATGAAGATAACTACACTGTATGGAATGATTTATCATCAAATTTATCAACAGTCGGTCTCATCTTACAATATACAGAGTCATACCCACAATTTCAGTCATTTATCAGGAATCTTTTCCGTCCTATTTCACAAATAGTCGGCTGGGATAAAAAAGATGGTGAAAGTAAGAAAAGTTTTTATTGGTTCATTAGTTCAAATATTGTTTTGAACAAAATATCCATAAATATGGATATAGAGATTGTTGTCTTGCATGCAGTGTGTGCTGTGAACTGATGGATTAAGACAGTATTTCACATTGAAAGAAGTTAAACCTGCCATTTACATTTTCTAACAATATCTACTCACTGTAACCCAAGTATCATTTCATCTTGTGTATTTAGCACTGTAATTTCTTCCACATTCATTTAATATCAAAAATATCTCCCCCAATCATCTAATTGTGTCCAGTTTAATTTTGATAATGAGTGTCCAATTTACAAGTATTTTATTTCCTGACCGCTGTTCAAAGATTAATCATTATAGCATACATGTACTATTCAAAAAAAGTAGGGGATATTTGATTTTGGGGGCATAATACTAAAATATGCAAATAACTACGAAAAAAGTCACTATAGAACCTAACAGAAGAAACATTTCCAGTTACATGTGACGCCCAAACGCACCAATAGCTACGGCATGGAATGCAGGTGATGCTTGGGATCATCATGGGGGTCCAACCCAAGATTTGCACGACTCTGACTTTGAATGTTACAGTCATTGTGGCATTGAATTCCAGGGTGGAAACATCAGTTTAATTGTTTTAGTGTCCAGAAAACAAATTTTGATATGCGTCGGCTTACCCAAAATGAAAGGTTACGTGCCCTTGGCATGCTACAGATCGGCACAACATAGTGATTGTGGTGCGGACGATGAATGTTTCTCACTCTGTTATAAGCAGGCTATGGTCCAGATACCGTGATACACAATCTGTACAGGACAGACCACGCTCAGGTCGACAACTCAAGCCCAGGATCGATTTATCCGTACCTTGGCCTTGAGAAATCGTGTCATCACAGCAAATCAGATCAGCGCTCATCTTCAAACAGACAATGGTGTGAGAGTGAGTGGCCAGACGATTCGGAATCGACTGCATAGGGGTCACCTTCGCGCCCGACGTCCTCGCGTGATCCCTTGTTTGAGAGATCATCACATTCAGGCAAGACGTCGTTGGTGTAGGGATCGTCAACACTAAGATAATCGACGCTGGAGCAATGTGATGTTTTCAGATGAGTCAAGGTTCACTGTTGATTTTTTGGACAGACGTAGGAGGGTGTGGCGTCGTCGAAACGAGCGCTTCAAAGACGTTAACGTCATCAGACATGATCGATTTGAGGGTGGTTCTGTTATGGTGTGGGGAGGCATCACTGTTGCTGGAAGAACGGCTTTACATGTTGTTGCAGGGCGCGTTACAGGCCAGTACTACCGGGACAACATCTTGGCAGTCCATGTTGTGCTGTTTGCACAACGTCATGGCCGCAGTTTCATCTTCCAGGATGACAACGCAAGATGTCACAGGACCAGGATCGTTACAGGTTAACTCCAACAACAGAACATCACCACATTACCTTGGCCAGCACTGAGTCCCGACCTCTCCCCCATCGAGCATGTCTGGGACATACTTGGACAGAGGTTTCGTCAATGTCAACAACGTCCTGCCAATGTCCAAGAACTTGCTGCTGCGTTGCAACAGGAATGGGACAATCTGGACCAAAATGACCTTAGACGTCTCATTAGGAGTATGCCACGTCGGATCAATGCTTGTTTGGCAAACAGAGGAGGATTTACCCGTTACTGACTTTAATGTGATGCTGTGGTAACTTTGCTGTCTGACCCCGGGTATCATTTTTTCCCTTATAATGGTCAGTCTGTGCCTTACTTAGTCTAACGATCATTTGGAATAAGTTGATGAATGTGAACTTCATTTCATTTTATCATTTGTTTCTTCGTCAGTTTCATTAGGTGACTTTAATAACACTTAAAAATCAAATATCCCCTACTTTTTTTGAATAGTATATTATGCATCAGTAATCAATTGGGTTGTTTATTTTTTAATTGAGAAATAAAATGCTTGTAAGTTGGAAATGCATTATTAAAATTGAGTGGTCAGCTTTAAACTGGACACTAGTACAAGTTAGATGTTTTTAAAACAATTATTTTGAATTTTTAAACAAAGATTTGATAATAACGAATGTGAAAGAAATGAGTGCTAGATACACAAGATGCCCGGGTTTGGTGTTATGTTTCACAAATTATTCTAAAATTGACTCAAATTGATTATTTTATAAACCAAGCCCACAATACCAACCCTGGATAATTGCCCATCAAAATATTTTACTCTAAATTTCTAGGTGGCATGGTTTTGTTTATGTGGGTCAGTCAGTTTCGATTTTCTTGAACTTATAGCAAAACTTAACGTTAACCTTCAAATATTTGTATATTCATTGCTTGAGAGTGATATGTTTTATGATAAAAGAATATGTTCCAAGCTAATTTGATATTTTGTTATGCTTCTTAAGGTCCTTTAATATCTATGTTACGAGAATTGGTATTAACCAAGCTAGGAAGAAATGGTGATGAATCTGTAATTAAAGAAGCTACTAAAAGATTTGAAGAACATTTTATGGGTGCAAAAATACTTCCAGCTGATCTTAGAAAAAGTGTAAGTTGAAATATTGTAACAAAAAATAAGATTGCTAAGTTTGTTTATTTTCTTACATTATGTTGAACATCTATTATTAGGCTTAAATCATTGGTTGTGAGATTTCTTTTTGAACTCATATTCACAAAGATATTTCCTGCAGAAATGAGGAATTTCATTTATCAAGTCTTTAGCACAATATCTCAGCTTTTTTATAGGGTACAATGTCTACTTGGTGTAGATGTTCATCAGTTGAATGTCGTTACTGAATTTGTTGATCAGCATTCTCTTTGTAAGCTAAGCAACCATCCGTCTGTCTGTTCCACATTTTATAATACAACTACTTTGCTTCTTATTGAGGCAGAATGATCAAACTTGACACAAATGATTTTTTCTGTGAATTTCTTGTGATGAATATAATTTTCTACTTAAGGGTAGGAGCTATCCAATATTCACAACCTTTGGAACGTAATAACTTTTCTTCTTATTGTGGTAGAATGTTCAAACTATGATGTACATTTTATTGTACGGTAGGTATCGATCACTATTTTTACAAATAGTAATTTTAGATATTTAGCTGTATTTTATGATATATATATTTTTAGGTGTTTATATATTTTTAGGTATATATCAGTATTTTATCTGATGGCAATGAAGATGTATTTACTAAAATGTTAGAGGTAAGATGGGTGAATTATCAATGTCATGTCTTGATCACTCGTAATACCTTCAGAGTTCATAAGGCATATATGTGTAACCTGTTTTCGTGAAAGAAACATTAAATTTTCTTTGTAAATTCTGAAGACAATATGATCAATTTCTAAATTGAGTTTAACAGAATGTCACAAAAGCCATGCCAGAAAAGACTTGGGAACTGCTTTAGAGCTTTCCAAAACTTTTTACGCGACCCCTTGCATTGTTTCATATATTTGATGAAAAATTCATATTTTTTATATAGTTATATGATAAAGCTGATATGCAAGAAGAAAAAGTTCGAATTAGTCGGTCACTAGGAACTGTTCGTGATGAAGGATTAATTACTAAAGTTTTAGACTTCTCTTTATCAGTAAGTATGTGATATTTATTTTCAAAAGGGTTACTGAAGCAAACAATAAGAATAAAGAATCTATTTCCTCTTGTATCATAGAGCTAACACAAATAATCAAATGTTATATGAACTGATATGATTAATTGAAACTTTCACAAGGTCATGCTTGTTAATTTGATACCAAACATTGGTGGGTGGATTGTGGCGACAAAACGTGATTGGCAAACATATACATACATCTTTGATTTATTTATTATTTTATATAGATAGGTAAATAGTCTAATTGATAATTACAGGATAAAGTGAGATCTCAAGATTCTGTGTTTGTTATTGCTGGTGTAACAGGATCTGTTAGGGGCAGACAGCTAGCCTGGAAGTTTGTAAAAGATAACTGGACTAAATTGTATGATAGATACCGAGGTGGTTTCTTGTTGGCCAGATTAATCAAGGTTTGTATTTGTTTTGTTCTCCTTTCTTACATGTCTCCCACCTCCCCTAATAAGTAGGGAAAATGACCATTTCTTAAAGCGATAATTTCATATTTTCTAAGAAAGTTAAGACATAATTATTTCTTTGTCTTTTGCTTAATAGGTTGTCTACTCCCTATTATATGATCATAGGCATTATTTCTCACTCTTATAAATCAGTAACACCCGGATTAATAACACAATTACCTCCCTTGTTTTTCCATTCCCCCCTCGCCCCTCCACCCCATGCAATAGCTGTCTTCAAACGTTTGAAGTTGAAAATGACATTTTTGCCAATTTCTCTACTGGCAATAGTGAATTATAGGATTATTCATTAACAAGGTAGGACTGTTAATAGTTACCGTCTATTTGAGGGCTTTATTTTAATACATTTTAAAAATATAACTTAAAAATATGATATTGCCGCGTCAAACAAATTGTAGGTTCGCCTATATCTACAGGGCTTGAAAGGAATAAAATCATGGAGAGCTTTAAAAGCTGCACCTAAAATTACAAATTCAGAAAATCGCTCTCCTTAAAACCCGCACCTCAGATATTCTAGGAGAGTGTTTTTCAAAAGCAGATTTTGCTTATATTAAGTGCCCAAATATGTAATATTATGTGATAAATCTGTTTATTTTACATCTTTTTTTCTCAGTCAAACGGTTGTTATAGGCCTGACGATCACAACCCGTTCCACATATTTATTACCTTTACAAACATATAAATGCGTTCTTCGTGCGTGCGTAGAGGATTCGACTCAATGTTTTCTGTGACTTAATCCTTCGTATAATAATAGCCTACATCGGTCACTTTATATTTACTTCAAAGTCTCAATCTCAATGTAGCCTTTTTTCCCCCAAACGATGTTGAAATAAATTCGCCCTCATTTAAACAATACTTTCATTAGAAGCAATAATCACCATATCATGGAATTCGCTAAATTGGATATACCCAGACGTGTAAATAACCCTGAGTTTTCCCCCTAAACTTTAAGAATTCGTCTGCTCATTATAAATGACTGATAGAAGACAAAAACGTTTGTATCTTTTATTCGGAATCAAGGCTACATTATTTTAATAATAATAAACAATTTACGAATTCGTGATAACAAGTTATTTAAGCTAATAAATTTTCTTTAATTTTTGCACGCGAATTGACAACGAATTGTCCGCAATGTTGGTATTGGTCGCTCTCACGTACGCAATGTTTTGAATCGACTCGTGCTCATTTTATTTTGGTTCCTCCACATACATCGGCCTATCAACGGTATTTCGACATTCAGAACCAAGGCTACATTTTTCAAAAATTAAGTTTAATTTATACGTAATATGAAACGTTTTATTATTAATTAGACAAACAAAAAACATCTATCGCAACATAGTATGGTTTTGACTTTTAAATACGTAACCCATTCTTGGTTACGACCGTGAAAATAAGATTGTTTCGATACTATCAATGCCGATTATCGATAGTAAAAATAACTATTGATACCCACTCGGCTAATCTCGACAGATTCCGTAAACTACGTAAACTACATTTAGTCTCGGATGTATGACAGTAAGTGATATGTACCTACGCCCATACATTTGCGATGCGGCTACCGGTTTACTTTAACAGGAAAACTTGACGCTATTACACAAATTGGGAACCTATTCGGCTAGCGACCTATTCGACCGATCGAGCTGCAACCTGTTCGTTGGAAACCCATTTAGAGTAAAGACAACAGTCTCTATTTATCAACAAATAAAATCCAACGTTATGTCTATCAAATGAAAGTAGAATATATTATTTTTTATCCATTCCTTCAGCTCAGAATAGAAGTGTAATTTCGTCATTATCTTACAGCTGGATCGGCCGAATAGGTCGCTAGCCAAATATGTCGCCAACTTGTGTTTGGAATGGGCGCAGCCATGTTTCATCCGGGACCTTTAAAGTAGTTCCAATATGGCGGAATTCATCATACAGCCGAGTTTAGATTCCCGAAATCTTCCGAGGTTTGCCGAGTGTATTGATACCCAACACAAATCGGTGACCATACATGGCCGTTGATAGTTGAAAATCTTCCACGAATCTGCGGACAAAAATTCTAAAATTCGGAGGCTATTGCCGCCGAGGCCGACGGCATGTCGAGCCTTGCTTGAGACAGTTAAATAAAAATAGATTATTTTTACGAGAATTTTATTAAAAGCAAAAGCGTTCACGTTAATTCATCTAAAAGGTAGGGTGATATTTTAAAAAGAGAACCGTGAGTTAGCCTTCGGTTCGAGGAGCGTTGTTTATAAAATCCGGGTGCGTTTAAAAATATGTACCTGGATTTCACTTTAGGTGCGTGGTAGTTGCGCGAGCGCTTTCGCTCGCCTTTCGTTTCGAGCCCTGTATCTAGTATGTCACAGGACATGTAAGTTCTGAACCAGTTGAAATAGGTTTATAAAAGTAAGATAAAGAGCTGGCTGTATTGTAAATTTTAAATTAATTGTCCCCCGCCTTTCGAAGAAAGTTGGGGGACTATTAAAATGCGTTCGTCCGTCTGTCCGTCTGTCTGTCCGTCTGTCCGTCACACGTTTTGGGACACAATAACTCTCTTCCTAATTGAGCTAGAATGTTCAAACTTGGTGTATGTGTTTATTAGGTCAATGCCTTGATGGAGTTCGAAGATGAGCATTTTCCGCTTAGGGTAAGCAGAGATAAGCAATTTGATTGGTTGATGCTTTGGGACACGATAACTTTAGTTCTAATTAAGTGAGAGTGATGAAACTTGGTGTATAGTTTCATTACAATAATACCTTGACTAAATTCGATAATGAGCATTTTCTGCTCAGGGTAAGCAGAGCAATTTGATTGGTCGAGACTTTGGAACACAATAACTCTCCTTCTAATTGAGTTAAAATGTTTAAACTTGGTGTATATGCTTATTAGGTCAATGCCTTGATGGAGTTCGAAGATGAGCATTTTCCGCTTAGGGTAAGCAGAGATAAGCAATTTGATTGGTTGATGCTTTGGGACACGATAACTTTATTTCTAATTAAGTGAGAGTGATGAAACTTGGTGTATAGTTTCATTACAGTAATACCTTGACTAAGTTCGATAATGAGCATTTTCTGCTCAGGGTAAGCAGATCGATACGGAATTTGATTGGTCGAGACTTTGGAATACAATAACTCTCCTTCTAATTGAGCTAAAATGTTCAAACTTGGTGTATATGCTTATTAGGTCAATGCCTTGATGGAGTTCGAAGATGAGCATTTTCCGCTTAGGGTAAGCAGAGATAAGCAATTTGATTGGTTGATGCTTTGGGACACGATAACTTTAGTTCTAATTAAGTGAGAGTGATGAAACTTGGTGTATACTTTCATTACAGTAATACCTTTAAGTTCGATAATGAGCATTTTCTGCTCAGGGTAAGCAGAGCGATACGCAATTTGATTGGTCGAGAGTTGTCGAGACTTTGGAACACAATAACTCTCCTTCTAGTTGAGTTAAAATGTTCAAACTTGGTGTATATGCTTATTAGGTCAATGCCTTGATGGAGTTCGAAGATGAGCATTTTCCGCTTAGGGTAAGCAGAGATAAGCAATTTGATTGGTTGATACTTTGGGACAAGATAACTTAGGTTCATCTTGATTGATGATTTTTATGCCTATACAATGACTGCATTCTCATTTACCGGTAGTAATGGATTCGACTGTAAAAGTGTATAGAAACGATTGACTTGGACACGAGGGCCCTTTCCCTTGGCCAGAGGGGCCCTTTTGTCTGCCTTTAGGGGTCCCCCTAACTAGGGTTCATTTTTCTCGTCGGTTTTAGCATTTTTCTTTATAAAACACTTTTGGATGATACTTCGTGTACAGTTTGATTGCTCGATACATTTAAAAAAATAAATGTGCGATTAATTAATATGTGTCTTCTATTTATTTTGGGATTTCGGCGGGGGACATCAGCCTCACTGTTGGCTTGTTTATACTGCTACGAAAAGAAACAATATCTCATGAATTATCAAATGACAAAGCTGTTTGAATCAATTTAATATCTAAACCATCCGATGGCCCAGAGAGTGATTATGTGCTTGTCATGTGAATAAATGTCTAGATAATAATTTAAATATAACCAGGGGCGTACATAACGATCTCGTTTGGGGGGGTGTTTAGCCAAAATGCGACCGACTGATGCACATACTATGTATTTGCGTGAATCAGTGGGCCTAAATTGCATACGTCACTCATATTCTGTTGTGAGTATGTTGGTCTTACAACAAAATTTCACCCAGGGAGAAAAATAGTCGGTCTCAAAATAAGTGCAGTCACTGCCTTCGGTCTCAAACACAATGCCAGAATAGATCCCAAATACTATGCATTTGCGTTAATCCGTGTGCCTAAATTGCATACGTCACACAAAACTATAGTGTAAAATAACAATGTCTGCTTGTCACTCTTCTTATTATGTAGTGAGTATGTTGTTCTATGAGACTGCAGTCAGTCTCCAACTAAATGAATTAATGAGATAAACAATCACAAAACAGGCGAAATTGACAGATAAGCTTCAAGATTCTGTCCAATTTCTTATCCTCTCGTTGACAGATAAGCTTCAAGATTCTGTCCAATTTCTTATCCTCTCGTTAACGAGAATTTGATTCCATTTGCCACGATATTGATTCAAGTTTTCAAGCCCAGTCCCAAAAATTTAAAAGCTCCGTTACATATCTGAATTTTTTTTTGTGCCTATGCCGCGATTCCATTAAAACATCATTTTTCTACTCGGTTACATATCTGAAATTGTTTTCGCGCCTCCGGTGCTCCATTCCATTATAAAATTATTCTTCTATTCCTCAGATGTCTTATACTGTCTCAGCACTATTATATTTACGATTATAGTGAACTGCCCAGTTTGTAGTACCACAGGTGTGTGGGCCGTGAGGCATCAGATTGCATGGATGTTATGTCAACTCTTGCATCTATCCCAGACAGGACTACCCCAATTCTTCACACCAAACTTAACAATATTATGTTAAACTGTAGTGTTAGACTAACATACAACAGAATATGAGAGTGAAACACTGCATGATAACGTGACAAGGTTATTTTATACTAAAGTTTTGTGGCGTGACATATACAGTGATACAGTGAGCACTTATTTTGATACCGACTACTCCGATTTTGCGACCGACTGCACTGATTTTGCAAACGACTATTTTTTTTACACCCCCCCAACCCCCCCACATTTACGCCCCTGTATATAACATTTGAAGCTTGAAAAAATATCTGCAATCAGCACATTTATATCTTACATAATGCATGTTTAAGAGTACTTGTTAATGTGTATTTGGCTTGTAGTCTGGAATATTGTGCCTGTAAAATCACTGATTTTCATTCTGTATATTTTATTCAGGCAACAACAGAAGATTTTATCACTGAAGAATTAGCAAAAGAGGTTGAGGTAGGTTGTCTAGATGTTATTTATAGCTCTGAGTTTAATGTGGATGTATATTATCATCACCTGTGTCCATCTAATGTTTAGAATTTGCAGGGATACTTCATATTGAAAGAATCCTATAGACATTTAAAAACTTATCTCAAATTCATATCTTGTGAGTTCAATGCGGGACAGCATTTTAAAACCGAGCGATATATGTGCACTAGGTTGTACGGAAGAAGCCTAATGAATTTCAAGGTTTTTGGAAAATATTTTGACTTTTTATGTTTGTGAATTCAATACTGGATAAAATGCTTGATAGAATTTATAGAAACTTGTTCAGTTGGGCACAGGAAAAAACTCTTTCAGAAGGATTTAATTGAATGGATTAAAGAGCTGACATAGACAACTTAGTTGATGGTGGGCATATTAGTAGGTCCTCATGCAGGGTTCAATTTAAGCGGTATCGCATCGCAAAAAGCGACCAAAATCGTGGTAAAAACGATAGAATTATTTTATTCATTAGCCAAAAATTGCTTTCAAACTTGTGAAGTGCGATTCATTATATTTTGGATGAATGTTGAGTATAAATAGGCCTACGAAAAAATCAATTTATAAATGCAGGACTAACTTGTTTAATATTCCAAGTTGTGGTCATGATTAATTTGAACCAGTTTTTATTTCAATATATCCGATAACCAGACAATGCAGACTCAGTTTTTAATCACATGTGTTTATAAAATATGTCACTAAAAATAGAATAAAACAACGCAGTATGGTGTGATTGGTTAACTTAACTGGAAACTAAAAGTAAACATCCCGCGAAACGCGTGAAACATGGCATATTCTCGGGTTAATATTTTGAAGGCGGAGAGGGGGATGTTTTTAAATAAAGAAATAAACAAGCAAAGCCACATCTACAAATATTTCGATTGGAATGGTGTTACTTAAGTACATGTAGTTTTGTTTTAGACAATTAGTGCGTCTGGCATCGTGGAGAGACTTCGGCCGAAAAAGTATCCACTTACTATGACTCACACCCCGAAAAATCAGAATTGCAATTTTTGCGGTTAGACTACGTTTTACTGCTCCTCAAAACTGAGCAAATGCTATTCAAATTTTGAATTGATTAGCTAAAATGTGAATCTGTCACAAACATTGGTTTGCTACTCATTGGTTTTAGACTAAATTGAACCCTGTCCTCATGTTTGATTTAACGAGGGAAACTGTTGCATGAGTCTACACACAAAATTCTTTATCTAACCTATACATGAATATTATACCTTAACCCTTTATTGAATCTCTGAACAAACGGCAGGGAATATACCACAGATGTGTCTGTGTGAAGAATCTAAATGTATTAACAGACAAAATTGACATTTGGTATGTTTTTCTCTCTCCAGGAATTCTTCAAAGCTAATCCTGCTCCTGCTGCTGAAAGAGCTATCCAACAATCTTGTGAAAATATACGGCTAAATGCCCGTTGGTTGAATAGAGATGGGGACAAGTTAAAAGAATGGTTGAAATCCAAATAAATTTACACCAATGATTCAGTTCACTTGATTATCATATTCCATATTGACTGCTGATTTGAAACTAAAAATTATATGCTTCACAAAATATTTCAAAATTAGAAAATAGAGTAGGATTCAGGGCTTTTAGTTGAAATTTCTGCCAGCAGGACATCTTTATGCTTGTTACATTTGAATTAGAAAATCTGATCGCAAAATCCATTTGTTGGTCTTTTTGCAATCAAATAATATCTTTTAATTTCCTTGTATGCAAATTTAACTGGACAATAAATTGACAGACATTGACTTGTGTGAAAAATGAAAATAAGTGCATGTCAGGACTTTAATCATAATATTTTAAGCAGTACATATTTAGATCTTAGCTACTAAAAAGGCTGCGTAACGTTTAATCTTTATGCATAATTGTTTTGTTTCCGAGACCAGTGCTATATTTTTTTTGAGAGCGCTTTAAATTTATTTAATATTATTAGTCCAGACAAGATTTTCGCAAAAAATATATAAACTAATGTTTTACAATGGGGCTGATATTTCTTTTTTTCTGCTATCAAGAGAATAGAACTTTGAACAGGGAAACAAACTTCATAAGTTTCATATATCAAATTCAGAATAACCTCATGCTCAGTCACTTAACTAAAATCCAAGACATTGTGGAGTCCCTGTAGCTCAGTAACTAACATTTGGACTCCCAAACCGGTAGGTTCTTGGATTTGTACCAGTATTGGCAAAGAACGTTGCATGTGAATTTCCAGTCTGACTTTCTCTTATCAGGGGTGGAGGATAAGAGGACGTGGCAAGGAATATTGACTGGATGGTGGTCCTTTTACCATGTTAGTATACATATAAAAGAACCCTTAGTTGGATTTCGTTTAAAGAATAGTTTGTAATGTTCTTGTGCTGGCAACATTTTCATCATAGCATTCTGAATGACCTTTGTCCATTTTCCTGTCTTTATTAGCCTCTGGGAGGGGGTTATGGATGGCCGAATGGTTAGCGTGCGCATGCTGTATCATACGGCCTGCCATTGAGTCAACTGGCATGGTTTCGAATCCCCGGTTGTCCAGCCTCGTGGGTTCACTCCAGGGACTCCAGTTTCCTCCCACTGCTAAAGACCCCTACACACAAGCGAATTAGTGAAATAAAATTAAACCATATGTCAGTCCAGAAATGACCTAGTTTGTGTAGAATGGACATTAAACTCTAATTTCTCTCTCTCTCTTTATTAGCCTGTATGATGCAGAAAAGTATAACTTTAATTTAAACCCTATTTAATTTCATGGCTATAAACTGGTCTTCTAACACGTCTATATACTATATGTGTACTACTGAAACTTACATGACTCTTTGCCAATATAATTTCTAATGCCTCTTTAATATTAACTACTAATCAGACCATATTTTTCATGTAGAGGTCTCAATATTTGTTTAATCATTTGTTATTTTGGAAATAAATCAGTATTGCTTTGTCAAATGGGACAGCAAAGATAGTCCAACTGTTGGGTTTAACTGTTTAAAAACTGGATCATGTTTCAGATCTGATCAAGGTTTTTTATTATAAGCTTGGTTTATTTCTTCTTTGTATATCTAATTCAATTATTAGAAATTTTATGCCATAATTCCAAATTGTTTGTTAATAGATACTTTATTTAAAGATGTTTCCCAGACACTTCAGTTTCTTAATATATGTAACTGTTGGTTGGAAAAATATCCAAAAGGCCAGGAAAGATATTTATTGAGGCTAAAATCTATATCTTTGGAGATAAAAGCAAGAGCCCATTTTTGGACAATCTACAAAGCCACCATTACATATTACAGCTTGAATGTGGTAGTTATAATATCAGTGGTTGATGTTCTGTAATGAATAACTTGTTTTATTTATTGTTGGCTTACTGCACAATTTGAGTCTATAGATTTATCTTGTCAATTTTTGTTAAGAATGCCGATACATATTACCCTCCTTTCAAGTTATTTAATCATTGTATTTTAATGATTAATAAAATTATAAAAAAACAGTTGTGACTAGATCATTTTTAGTACTAAGATGTTAGTTTGTTGCATTTAAAAGCTTGGCGATTTTCACCCCTTCCTTATGGGTAACCCAATTAAGAAATACAAATGGGAAAACAGTGGATCTGAGCTGCCCGATACCTTGCTAGTTGAAATAATAGTGCTGATGAATTAAGTCCGGGTTTGTAACATGCAGATATTAAAGTAGAAAATACTCAGACAGCAAATTGGACAAGGGGTGCGATTAGACCCCAAGTTCCCATCTAGGATTGAGTCTGAAATGACTGTAACATTGCTGTGCATGATGGAAGCAGACGAATACCTATCACTTTTCTACATGTAAAAATGTATAGGAGACAAAGTCTCTAAATTTCTGGCGTAGTGATACATCATTCAACCATTGCAAAGTCCTTAATATTGACCCAGTGTTTCTATCAAGGTCCAAGGGAGATGTCGTAGTAAATTATGAAATTTATCACACAAGCAATATCTACTTTAAATGTATTTATTGGGTGATAAAGTAATATTAACAACCAACAAGAGTTATTCAACAACGAAGAATTCAAGAAAATAAACAAGATTTGCACTGTCTGTGACCGGTGGTCCTAAGCTCATTAAAAAAAAGTGGCCGTACGCCTATAAAGAGAAAGAAAGGAGAGTGGGGGGGGAGAAAACAAGGGAAGAGAGGACAAGAGAAGCTTTGGTCTGAAATGTTTGGAAACTGGGTTTGCGGTTGTCAATTTTCAGAATTTTCGTGTGGGTAGACTCTCCCTGAGGCACTCGCTCGTCTTGGGTGCGTTCTTGTGTGAGCCTAAGTCAAAGAACCGTGCACTGACTTAGAATGTAGCCAGAATTTTTGAATTCACATTGAATATCCAGGAATATGCAAAGAATATTCCTGCATCTTGCGTGAATATGCATTAGTTAGTCAATGGCTTACTGACTGAACCATCGCAGCCCCCATTTACTATTTTAGCGCAAAGACTTTTATTAAGCTTTCATATTACATATGAAAGCTTATTGTTTCTGTTAAAGTTATTATTATTATTATTTATTTTTTTGTGTGTTTTCTGCAAATCGGATTTCTCAGAATCTATCCATAGGATCTTTCTGAAATTTTGACCTACCCCCCCAAAAATGGGGTGCGAACCTTGATTAAATATATTTTCGAAACGTTTTACGAATCCGAAATCACCGAATTTTACGAACGAAAAAAATGACAATGCATAGTCGTAACTTTGTTATTTTTTGACCGATTTTACTAATTCTTTTTTCTTTGAATACCTTTAAAAAAAACATTTTCATCTGCAGTTTCACATTTTCGAATTTCGAAAATTCGTCGCTGTGATTTCGAACCGGAAGATTAGACCAATTTGACAACTTCTTTAATAGTTGTACGATTTTCATGAAATTTAGTATCTAAGTAGATCTTACCGATGTGACTTCAAAAATATAATTAGAAATTTTCTAAATTATCTCCCCTTGACGAAATTAAGGATCAAAATTTTCAAAAAAATCATCGAAATATAGGTCAGAATGACCTGATTTTTTTTTTGGTTACTAGATAAGTAATTACTGATTTGTACACAAAATATGGAGTTTGTCGATCGAACCGGAAGTGCCGCCATATTTAAAAGTGAAAAATCAATAAGGCTTTTTTGCTATTTTACTTACAGACTCGGGAGTTATATTTTCTGAATCCTTGTAGGAAGGCCTAAAAAATGTCGCGAATAGAATTTTGATTTCGGTCACGTGATGGTCACCATTTTGAATTGAAAATGAAAAATAGAAGCAATTTGAAGGGTCGGGACTTTGGAACACAATTACTCTCCTTCTAATTAAGCTAGAATGTTCAAACTTGGTGTAGACGTTCACTAGGTCAATGTTATGATTGAGTTCAAAGATGAGCATTTTCTGCTTAGGGTAAGCAGAGATAAACAAGCTAATTTGTTGATTCTTTAGGGCACGATAACTTCGGTTATAATGAAGGGAGGGCGGTGAAACTTTTGTCAATAGAGAGTCTAATAGCTAGCCTGTTGTGTGAAATCATTGTATTATTTTTTCTAAATATCAGGGATAGCCGAAAAAAAGAGATTGAAAACCCAAAAAGTCGTATTTTTACAATTTGGAGCATGTTTAGAGGTCTTTCTCGTAAAGTCAACATAATATTTTTTGGGAACTTCTTGTACAAAGAGTCTTATTGGTAGTCTTTTATATGAAACCATCGATCAACAGTCCAACATATCAGGAGTAGAAGAACAAAAGGATCGAACATTGAAAACGGCACCCTTTCATTGTTAAGCGAAACATGCAGTGTGGGTGACTACAATCTACACATTTAGTCATCGTATAGAGCTTATTCAACAGTATCGAATTCCAACTGCTTAGGGATATTTTACGTGCACTCCAATGTGTACACGGGACCTTGGTTTTTCGTCCCATCCGAATGACTAGACAGCTGTGCTTGTCAGGCCCTCCGTTCTGCCTCACTGACAAGGGGAACCACGCCGGGAAATCGAGATGAACTTTCTCCGTGCAGAACTTTCAATTCAGGCGAAAACGTTTATTGCATACGATTAAGCTGGTCAGTTGGAGCTTATTTTCAAAAGTTTTGTAATAATCGGTTGGTAATTAAAGTACCGTGCACATTAAACTGTTAAAACAGAAAATTTCGCCCGGTTGAAATGTTTCTTGCTATAAGTCAGCAATTTTCTGAATTCAGGGAGGCTGAATGGCTGAATGGTTAGCATGTGCGCATTGTATCGTAACGTCTGTCATTGAGTCAAAGGGCGTCGTTTCGATCTCCAGGTTGCACGTGACATGAAGTATGATGTCCAACCTTGTGGGTTTTCTCCGTGTTCTTCGGTTTCCTCCCAACGGCTAAAGACCTGTAAGCGCAGGGGGAGTTTTTAAATAAAATTAAAAAACATATGTTAGTCCCGAAATGACCTAGTTTGTGTCGAATGGACATTAGGCCGCATTTCTCTCTTTCTCTTTTATTTTTAAAGTTTTGTAATAATCGGTTGGTAATCAAAGGTACTGTAAAAGTGATAAAACAGAAAATAATCGGTTGGTAATCAAAGGTACTGTAAAAGTCATAAAACAGAAAATTTCGCCCGGTTGTAATGTTTCTCACTTTAAAGTCAGCAATTTCCCGATTTTAAGTGGCAAACGTTTATTGCGAACGCTTAAGCTGGTCAGGGGGGGAGCTTATTTTTAAAAGTTTTGTAATATTCGGTTGATAACTAAAGGTACCGTGCAAATTAAACTGTTACAATAGAAAATTTGGCCCGGTTGAAATGTTTCTCGCTGTAGGTCAGCAATTTGCCGATTTTAGGGAGGTTGCGTGGCTGAATGGTTAGCACGTGCGCTCTGTATCATAACGTCTGTCATTGAGTCAACTGCCGTTGTTTCGATTTTTTGGTTGTACGTGACAAGGAGTATGGTTGCCTGTCCAACCTCGTAGGCCGTAACCGCCGCTGCCCGGGTAAAATTTCCCTCATTGCACACATTATGGCATATGCCCGTCTTCATTAGCCCATTTTAGGAGCAGAACAGTCGGACGTTAAACCCCATTCAATTTCATTTCATTTTCTCTATGTTGCTTATTTATTATAGTGGATAAATATTTTTCTGGTTCTAGCAATTATTTAATTTCTGCATAGAAATCTTGCTTTGGCCAGTTTTTTTTATTGCAGAGTGCCATTCTTGTTTAAACAAACATGATCCTTTGTTTAAAACATGCTTAAGAAGTCGTCACGATTTCCTACTTATAACCAAACATATTGGAAATATTAGTCTGGCATTATTAAATCCTAATTTTATTGGTCTTATTTAAAATTAAACTTTCATTTAACTATGAACAACCCTTAACGTGTCTCTTTAAAACTATTAAGTACTCTAAAACAGTAGCTCAACCTTTTGACCTAAACTCATTAATTTACCATTTTGTTGTGAGCGACTTCTTATTCTTCCTATATGACATATTGCACGTGTCTGATTTCAAAGGGGGGTTGAGTGGCTGAATGGTAAGCACGCGCGCCTGTCATTGAGTAAACTAGCGTGTTTTCGAATGCCCGGTTGTACGTGACAAGGAGTAAGGTCGCCTGTCCAACCTGCCATTTTTAATTTTTTTTTCCCGCCATTTTCATTTCATTTTCTCATCCGTCTCATTACAGTAATACAAGTTTCAGTTATTTCCCTTTAGTTTTCAGATTATTGTTATGCCTGGGTGCAATGTTTCATACTATATTTAGACTTGTAACTTCGCGAGTTTTTGACCAATTTTAATAATTTTTTCTTCGTATCCTTTTATTTAGGTTACTTGATACAATCAATGACACGTGACGATGAATATGAAAGCTTTCATATCTGCATGGGACAGTAGCAGATCTAGTTATTATTATTATTATTATATAGTTTCAAAAAACCATTCCTTACTCTATGGAATGGTGAATTACTGAAGTCAAAGGGCATTCTTCCATTGAATTCAAGGAATGTCTGGAATTTTATGGCTGTTCTGATAGACGATGGCGAAGGTTTGGATATCTTTAGAATTTTCAATCGGAGTCTGTCTCTTGGAACAACATAGATTAAACCTTTCGATAGTTGGAGGTTACTGAAATGGTTTTATTATACGCCCACATTGAAATGTGGTCGTATATTGTCGTCTGTCCGGCTTCCACAATTGCATGTGGAGGCTCTAGAGGCTAAAGTTAATATCAAATTGACTTTAAATTTATACACAGTGTTTAAGGTCATGAGAGGAAGAAGTTTATTGATTTTCAGCAATTTCCGATAATTGCTGTCAGAGTTATGGCCCTTGATCACTTCAAAAAATCTTGTGGATGCTCTGGAGGTTTAAGTTAATAACCGATTGACTTTAAATTTATACAATTGATTTTCAGCGATTTCTGATAATTAGTGCCAGAGTTATGGCCCTTGATCACTTCAAAAAATCTTGTGAATGCTCTAGAGGCCAAAGTTAATATCCGATTGACGTTAAATTTACACACACTGTTTAAGGTCATGAGACAAAGAAGCCTACTGATTTTCAGCGATTTCAAATAATTACTTCCAGAGTTACCTCCCTTGATCACTTCAAAAAACCTTGTGACGCTATAGATAGATGCCAAACTTATCATCCGAGAGAGGCTTGATCACACAGTTCCTAGGAACATATCGAGTGGACACAATGGCATTCATAATACAAAGGGTTCCCAGCAAAGTATTTATCGGGTGGTTATTGCCTATAAAAGTATGGTAATTTTGGTACATATGGAAAGTAGGGATATCCAATCTTACTAGAAAAATACTGGATTCCCTGAAAAACACTCATGAAAATATTAAGTAATATCTGAAGCAAATTTAATCACAGACTTGAAGTCATATAAGACGTTTAGGTACGTTGTCTATTTAGGTACCGGTAAGTGTATTGTTTTGGCAACCTTTCACATAAAACTCATTTCATTTATTTGGACTAATCTGTGCATCTGATGACTGGATGTTGGCGAAATTGTGAGTGAATTAGTCTAAGAAAGTTGTAAAATAATGCAAGGTACCTAATTAGCCTAAATCTATCCGTCACCAATTTGTTACGACTTATTATTTAAAATTTAGATAGAGTTTACCATCTTACACAATACATTCTTAATGCCCTGAATACTTTATCGATCGCTAAACATTGACTACTTCCTACACAAACATGTATCTATATTCAAAATATAACAAACGTAAAAAACTAAATATCAAAATATTGTGACCGTGAGGTCCGCCAGATATTACAAGAGTCTGGAATGGTTCTTCAAATCTGTAATACTGGAAACTTATAATAACATCTACATACACTTATAGGACTGCGGAAAACCCACTAGAATCTTATTCTACTAATAGCTGTGTAGACTGGCCCAGTCTCTTCTATTCATTTTACATTTCGATTTATATAAAAGTATTAATTTTAGTAAACCAACACTTTCGTTTCCATTTGTATAAAAAAAAAATTGAGTAAACCTGTAACCAGCACCAGGGACTGGACAATTTGCGAGCTTCACAATAAAATGGGCGTTCCTTGTCCTGTTTTGCGTTGTTCCTTATTAGGAATGATTGACAGTTGTCAAGCAAGCCCCGGGCCACGTGACACGAATTTATAAATGTAATGTCTAAGATAAATTAAGTTCGATATTTACCTTCATGAATCATGCGTCTCGAATGGGTGCAAAGCAGTCATGCTGAAACCGTCTGCGGGCTGATGTCACGTTTTTGTTCCCATTCGCCATTCGGCTTCGTCCCGATACGCATGAACTGGCTTCGTTAAGTTGTTATAATGATGTCGTGTGTAATTATTTATGTTCATTCACCTCATCCCATACGTTGTATCCGTTCATTCGACAGATATTAGAGACTTTTGGCAAGCGTAAATTTCTGGTCAGTATCGCGTATCCGTATCGATTTTGTGCGTGACGTCAACAATGCTTGTGTATTTCTCATACGTGATACGACACACGGATACGGCAGCACGTATCGAACAGCTTTCATACGGAAAAGGTCCATATAACATCGTCGTCTTTTTACCATACTTTTTGCTACTTTTAGACGCTGAAATGTTGTGTTATAGTAGACACTTGACTAGTACTGAAGATCTTGGTAGATAACTGACATCATGCTGTAAATAGAACTAAGCTAGCCCAGTTACCCATATGTACACGCCGCGAAAATCTGCCAAAACTCTAAAACTACCTTGACGCAACGTATCACGTGGCGATACGGATACGTGATACGGATGCGGAAAATTCCACTTGCCAAAAGTCTCTAATGTCCGTAAACAAAATTCTTAGATCCTTAAAGTATCACTAAATAACAATAACTGTTATCCACAACAAACATCTCGCACCTACACCAGTTTGCCAGTGCAAATGCAGTAATCACGTGCACGACGTCACACGACCTACATAATGCAGATTAACCTACTAGATGAGAATGAAGCTCTATTTGCCCAGTCTCTAGAGATTACGTTTTTTTTTTCGTTTTTTTTTTTTTTTGTTGAGAGGACTGGCCAATTTTTGGTGTGTGGAGAAGACTGGCCACCAGTCTAATAGCTGTGATTTAGCCACGAAAATCGTTTCATTTTGTCCCAGCAAATTCCAGGCGAAAATCTGACGCTTTGCTGCACAAGTAAACAAGTAAGTCGTCACTGTAGTACACATTTCTATTGCGATGTTTTGTACAATCAGACCAACACTCGAATTACGCCTCGGACTATATTTGTCAAGTGTAGCCATAATGTGGTGAAGAAATCATATTCTAAGCCAATCAGAAACCATAAAAGCATTCAACGTCATTAGGTCAGAGGACAATAGCCATAAATAGACCAGGGAATACCCTTTACGAGACAGAACACGTTGGCTTGTTTACATTTGTATGAGAGTATTTTTCTGCAAATATGCCTGAATTACGGGACGATAACATCAGATAAATGTTGTGCTGACACCGTGAACACGGCGAGCCCCTGATTTGCGGAAAAAATATTTTCAAAAGCGAAATTGTATCAATGAATGTGATATTTCCTGGAAACAGTATTTTTTCCATTTTATTTCAATACAACAATATGCAAAAGAAATATAAATATAGTATACAGATGAAAACGTTTTTGGCATGATTGAAATACTGGTTCGGTATAATAATTATATATAATGTTGAGAAAAAAAAAAAATAATAATACTATCTACATGAGCCCAATGATACAACAGAATATTAATAATGATTCACCTAACAACCCTGAACATGCAATTATACTTGTTTTTAAATAAAAAAAAACAATAAAGACATATTATAAGAGATGTCAAATAAGTATATATTTATTTTATAGAAAGAAATACAGTACTAAAAAATAAGAAATGAATGCAATTTTATATACTTCCTCATACAGTATTCAACAACAACACTCGATGGCATGAGATTTCTCCGATATTAAATAGATTAAAATGATTCAGCGATACTTTGATTTAATCAAATATGGAGGACCGAGACTTAGCTTTGATCAAACAGTACAGTGGTTGAAATTGTTGAACATGTCTGTCAAACCTTTAAAGGCTAATATCTTTGCTTGCAATAGAGTAATTTGAATGAAATTTTCAAATTATTCATTTTACATTATCTACTTTTGAACTGTTATAGCAAGAATGGCTAGTTCTTTATCTAAATCTTATATAATGTATCTTTAATGAAAAATGTATATAAAAATAACATCATTTATATAGTGTATTAATACTGGAGAATGGTTTATAATCTGCTTTTCAGATTTTTATATCCACAGAATCGGGCCCGTCGCCAGCTCATAAAATTGGGGGGGGGGGGAGTACAGAATTTTTTGGAGGGGCTGAGGATGTGGCCTGCTAAGAATACTCCTAATAAGAAATCATCAATTTTTTGGGGGGCTAAACCGCACAGACTACATGTATTTACACACAGATCAGGTCTTGTGTCCGTATACACTGTACAAAATTAAAAGATATATGCCAGTAAAGAAAAGTACATATAAGAGAAAAACAAACAGTTAACTAAATAAAATGGTTCCAGTAATATGAATAAGAGTTAAACGCCGTCATGCTGTTCTGCTCTTATACATATACTGGACTAATAAAGACGGGCATACACTATACAGTGTACTACGAGGAAAATTTTGCCTGGGCACAGCACTATGGCCTACTCTTATATCGAATTCCAACTGCCTAGGGACCTTTTTACGTGCACACCAATGTTACACAGGAATTCGGTTTTTCGTCACATTTGAACGACTAGACAGCAGTCCTCGTACCTTGTCAGCCCCTCTGCTTGCACCACTGACAAGGAGAAACCACGTCTGAATTGAATTGGAATAAAAAAGGAAAATAAAAACATATATGTCAACTTAAAATAGCTAAATATGATATGAACATTTATCGACATGTACAGTACATTTAAGTAAAACATGTTTAAAATATTTAATGTAAAAACCACTCACAAAAATACATATGTATACAGGTTTAGGCCTACTCATAAAAATCACAATTTCATCAATATGATTTGGCTGTCACTTTCATATTTGAACAATTTTCACAAATCCATACTAGAAACTTTCACTTCTAAAAAATACATCTATCTGTAGCTCCTATATACATGTACTGGGTTAAGGAAGACGGGCGTGCGCTATACCGTTTATTATGAGGGAAATTTTGCCTGGGCACAGCACTATGGCCTACTCTTATATCGAATTCCAACTGCCAAGGGGTCTTTTTACATGCACACCAATGTCCAAACCGCTTACAAAAATACATATGTATGTATACAGGTGTAGGCCTATTCATAAAAAATCATGTAATTTCATCAATATCATTTGACTGTCACTTTCATATTCAAACAATTTTCACAAATCCATACTAGAAAGCTTTCACTTGTAACAAATACAACTATCTGTAGCCTAAGGCAGCCTGATTTGCATCCACAGAGAAAATATTGTTTGGTTCTTGGTCTCTATAGTCAACCTAACCCTGTCATTTGTTACAGTAGAGTTTAACAAGAAGGGCATAAATTTCTGCAGATACAGTAAGGCAACTTTAAAGTAATGCACATGGTATTTCACCTCAATGGTGACACAGTCTTTTCCATGGTGGTCTTTTTGTCTTGGTCTGAGTTGTCATACATTTAGGAATAGGAGAATATCTTCATCAACTTGCATTTGCAATAAAATTGGAAAATGTTAAGATATGATCCCCTTAACAAATTAAACAGACCTATTATTCTTTTTCTTATTTCGCTGGTAAAATATTAGCTGCTCTAAACATAGTTCTTTATTCATACACAGTTGTTGGGGTTTTTTTACGTTGGTAATGTATGTGAGAAGTCTGTATTGTTAGAATGAGAGAGAGTTTTGTCTGCACATTCCTACAATTCTTTGTCCAGCATATCAATATTTCCATCTAATTTGATCCACTGGTTAGCACATACCCTAAATTTTTCCCAGTTTCTCACAGTAAACGGTTTTACATCGGTGTTAAACAAAATCTACACGGAGTATACAGTTCTAGTTATTCTTCCGCTTTTTACTATCAAAACGTAAACAAACCGGTGACCTTTCACTCTACACGACCCGTTGACCTTTCGTCGTGTGCGTCTGATTGGTGAGCTTTGTCACGTGATCTATTAAAACCAAATCACCGCGAAATTCAAATACCATCGCACATTGATAAGTAAGCCCATTTTTATTTTACGTTTTCTGTCAAACGTCAAAGAATTGATAAAAGAAAAGTTGTGTGGAAATACAAAGTAATACTAGAAGAATTAGATTATGTAGTTTGTTTTCCGCCTGAAAATCGTCGGGATGGAGCAACAGAAGCAAGCTTGCTAGAAATTTCACATCACGGCCTATAAGTCGGATAGACCTAAAAGACTAACGTTTCAAGTACAATCACATATTCATATGGAATTATTTCTAATCTCTTTGTTAGATCAAGTGTTGACAAAAATAAGCATTGATTTAATAAAGTACAATATCTGAAATAAAACAATGGTAAATAAAACAATTAATAGATTAATCATACGATTGGCATGTTCACTGGACAGGCCATATTGTCAGTTACTTTCTATAATATAAAGTTTTATAAACAATAAGGGATAGAAATCTGAAAAGAGCTCAGAATTGTGACATCAGTCATTAGCCGAGGAGTTTTTGAAAATGGGGTGGGGTTAGGGGTATGGCCTTGTCGGGGAAGGCTATGTTCTTGTCGGGAATGAATGCTCAGTTTGCCGGGAAGCGTCGCGCCGGGTTTTGAATATTTTTAATAATATAGAAGCGGAAAGAAAGCAGTCCAGTCAACGATGAACACGTACGCCATCTGAATAGAACTAACACGTACACATGGCCTTTCTCAGTTCTTGAGTCATGTTTTAATGTATACTGGCATCCAACTCCATGCACCGGATGGGCCCAGTAAGTGAGCAGCTGAAAATTCTCTTTAATAATAATTGATAAGTTTGTAATAATATTGTACCTTGTAGTCACGTAAATAATTCGCTATTGAGCCCTTTTCTTTGCAAATAAATATTCATAGGTGAATGTAAAGTGCCACTACCAAGAGTTATACAAAGATAATGTGCCCAACAACGCTTATTTTACTTATAAATCTCTCCAGGAAAAAGTTCCCAAACCACTATGATGTAGATGTTAAATATCATTAAATAAGTTTTTTATTACATTGACATTATGTGATATTTTAATCCAATTATTAAATTTGATTAGTTTCTCTTAATCAATTTCAAGTTCAATTGATGACTTTTTACCAGTTAGCTGCAACTGACATAATTTACTACCCACTCCAAATTACTAAAAAGTATTCGAAATGCCTGGAAATCGCGTCTACGGCCGTCTGGTTTTCAAAATTTTATGGGGGAGGGCACCCCCCCCCCTTCGGACGCTTAACGCTTCATGGGCTCTCGTGTTGACAAATATAATTTGTCGGGAAAATGTGCTGCCCCCCCCCCACCAAACAAGTTCGGCCTCGTACGCCGACATGATGTCACTAAGAATTGCGTAACATTTCACCCTTGGCTTTCAATAGCACACACACACAACAATGTTTTGAAGAAATAGAATAATTATTGTCCTTAGAGTTTACATATACATAATTCAATTTGATGACTTTCCTCTTTACAGGGGCGGATCCAAGGGGCGTCCAAACCCCACCTGCTCAGCTACATAAAAAAAATAATGCCTTGCATCAATGAAATTACATCACAAAATGATCCTACATCGGTATAAAAATGATTTCTCTGTTTAAAAAGCTCGATTTGTATATATTCCTATGTAATTTAGAGACGATGGTGGCACATTTCCATAACAGAAACCTGGCAAACCCCCTCCTGCAAAACTTCCTGGATCCGCCCCTGCTTTAAAATCAAAGTATTTAATGAAATATTCTAGCTTTAAATTCTAACATAGAACTACTATAACCAGCATGGTTATGTTAAATCCCAGTGTCTTTGTCATGTCATTTTAAATAGGTCAAGGTCCATTTATAGGTCCCTGTAAATTGGTGGTGGTGGTGGTGGTGTGTGATGGTGTGTGTGTGTGTGTAGGTGTGTGTGTAGGTGTGTGTGTGTGTGTTGGTGTGGGGGTGAGGCGTGCTTAGGATTTGGGGGTAGGATTTGTCATTTTCAAAAGGGAGTTTATTAAGTTGGTCAAGGATAATATTGTAAACAATCTATAGTAACGATAATATATAAAGCCAAATCTTGGAGAAATGTTTTAACAAGAAGAATGAAAAGACGCAAAAACTTACTTCAGAGAAAAGCTAAATCATCTTGATAATTGATAAGAGTGGACACACTTTCGTGGGATTAGAAATGTCTATAAGAGGGAGAGAGAGAAATGGGGTTTATCTTCCACTCATTTCGGGACAAACATATGGTTTAATTTTATATTTCAATAATTCGCTTGCGGGAGTGCCCGGAGGAAACCCACGAGGTTGAGAAGGCACCCCTGTCTCCATGCTACATACGCTCACACCAGGGATCGAAACCACAGCCGCAAGCCACAGGTGACCGGCCAGCTAGAGACCGAAGCGCGGCACTCTAGACCACTAGGCCACCCAACCCCCCGAAATGTCTATAACACTAATAAAGATGCGCAAAAGTGAAAACTTGGAGAAACTAGATAATCATAATTATACAAGAACACAATCTGAAGAATTTATTTTTAAATTCGTATAGAAGTAACTAATGCCGGCACCAGTCTCTAGCAGTGGACATTCCCGCCAGTATCTATTCTTTAAACGAATATCGATTGCTGTGTTCCATGGTCTCTATGGTAAAACAATAATCATGCAATGTGGTGCAAGTTCAGAATCGCCCGGGTGATTCCATTACAAACTTATCATTATCAAAGATGACAAGGGACACTATTTAAAATTTTCAAAGTCCAAAAGATAATGACAAGCTGGAAGAAGCGCTATATTTAAAATGGATTTTAGTAGTCTTTTAGCAATTTTAGTATCATCCATCTTATTGAAATTAACAGGTAATCTATATTTATATATTAATAATCAACATTTATATATGAATAATCGACATTTATATATTAATAATCAACATTTATATATGAATAATCGACATTTATAATCAACATTTATTAATAACCAACAATTAGTAAATATCAAACAATACTATGTATTTTGTATTTTTAAGTATTAAGAATTATGGGTTGGATCTGACTAAATATGGATTTTGAAACTGAATATTAATATGTCCCAATCTTCATTCTGGTCAACAAATCGTATTATTTCACAACATTCCAATTAATTGATGATATAAATTTCATCTTAACACACCTATTTTAAAAAACTGGAATAATTCAACCAATTGATTTGAACAGTCTAACGTAAACCTTTTCAAATGTGACTTGGATTTTAAAATATTTTCGAACCCTCTGGACAAGTAAAATAGGCTGTAATGGATAATTTACACAGCAGGTAGGACACTTAACCATCTAGTACTTAGAAAAAGGGTATTATTTATTTTCTGTGGCTTCCAAGTCAGCAAGAATGTTATTGTCCCTTTAACTATAAGTTATTTTATAGTCAGCGCGGTCTTCGACAAGCTTCATAAATAAAACAAGAGCGAGAAACACAGCAACGAAGATATGCCTAACAGCAGCGTTTTAAAGGATGGCTTTAAAGTTCCCATGGTCGTGGGCAATACCTTCGCATGGTTCGCTGGCAAAGCAATCTCAATAAGTTTTTTTAAAAAAAAGATAGCCACCCAAAGTGTGGAGATATGTCCACTTTATAGCAACCTGGGCCCTGTTTCGCGAAATTTTAACTAAAGATAAAATCCAAATTTTAGCAGATACTTCAATTTTGATTGGCTAAGAACTAAAATCAATCTAATATTGTCCAATCAAATAACTAAAATTCAGATCTTATCTTAGTTAAAATTTTGTGAAATAGGCCCCTGGTATCAATTGCAGCTTATCCCAAATAATTATTTGGATGTTTACCCAATTTTATGAGAACGATTAATATCGATGGGGGTCTTCTTCTCGTGGCATCAATTCTTCCCAGAAATCTGAAAGAAATGCGTTAAAAACTAAAGCATCTATCGGAAAGTTACAGAACGCTGCATACCAATTGGGTTCGTCCTATCATGACCACAGTGCTACTGTGCTACTCACCAAATTTGAAAAAGATCCTTCGAAAACTGTAGCCTCTGTCGAGTTCACGAGGTTTTCGGGAAAAGGGGGCATAACTCTGGTACTAGAGGTCACTGAACGTTGAATATCAATAGGGGGACGTCCTCTTATTACTACGACACTTCGCACTAAATTTTAAAAAAATCGATCAAAAACTGTAGCCTCACTAACCAATTGTTGACGAACGGACCGAAGGACAGTGTAACAACATTCTACGCCCACACCGTTTTGAGCTTGTGGTCCCTATATATAGAGGTCACAAATTTGGATATATCACCATTCCATCGTAATGAAGGTTGAATTCAAATTTCGGGAAAATTGAAATGAAACTGTCCGACAAAATGTCCGATCTATGTCTGCAAATTGTGTATAAGTATGTACGTAATACTAATACAAAGGTTATGGACTCTATCTATAGAGGTCACAATTTTGATCCGATTTTGATGAAACTTAAAAGATATCTTTACATTCCAAAAATCTCAGTCCCTTTTGATATTTGCGTATTTCAGACCATACTTTTCTGGATAATGGCCCCTGATTGTACAAAAAATCGTTTTTATTTTAGCTTGTTCTCTATCCATCCCTTGCAAAATGTGGGCGTATCCTGTCTGGCAGCAGCTGATTCCGAGGGAGATAAAACTCAAAACGTATGATACGGACCAATACAATACGACAACGTGGTATGCCCAAAAGTAGGCCATCTTGAAAATGGCCGCCATCTTTAATTTTCGAACGGCTAACGGGCTTTTCCAATCTCGATACCTGAAAAATTTTTGAAGAAATTTCTCTGGTGAATCGGGGTAGCCATTTTCCCGGAAAATGACATGTAATTCCTACGCGCGAAATTTCTCGTTTAATTGCGTCATACGCCCCTGATTTTACGTGCCTGGATGACCGAATCACTTAATAATATACCCACGCGTATAAAAATTGATCTTTACAAAAACTTGAATTTGTTCGATTGGGATCCAATTTTTATGTCAGCGAGTTGACTTTGACTCAAGGATCATTTTACAACAAACGAAACGACGATCCGACCTCTAGTTTTCGAGAAATCGACCCAAAAAGATTGACCAATCAGAGGTCAGAATGGGTGGGGCTTAGGTTTGAAAAAAAAAAATGGAAAAAATGGACGGTCTAATGTGCCAGAGGCCTTCGGTTCCGCTGCTGTCTCTGGGAACGAGATTGGGGCTTTTCCAAAATGAAATGAATGAAAATGGGGTTTAACGTTCAAAGTTCTGCTCCAACTGTGCTATATTGAAGACTGGCATACGCCACAGTGTGCTACGAGGGCAATTTTGCCGGACAACGGCGCCACGGTCAACTCTTACATCGAATTGTTGTCACAAACTTAAATCTTATTGGTCACAATTTTATTAAAACAACCAAGCAGATTATTCGGGAGCAGGACCTTTACACAAATTGACATATCACTCCCTAAAACGGACTAATGCCGGAATATGGATTAAAATCACATAACTGCCATGTCCCGACATTATATAATTGCTTCCAGCGAATAATAACATTTTTGATGGCCATTGGCGTGTTTTACACATTCCTTGGCATGGTTTACAAACGGTATCAAATAGTCGAGATTATCAGGTCACGTAATCGGACTCTCTTAAAGAGATAATCCCTATACACTATTTGGGGCGTATTTCTAAACAACCCTCTAGTTTTCCGACAAGGCTATTTGTGGAAATCTAGATCTTTGATTAATTTTTAACGGGGGAAAATGACAAGTCTCCATTAATATAAGAAAACACACAAGCTATAGTCTTGTATTCTTACATGTATGTGCTAAATGGAAACAATATAATGGGATGATAATGTCAATCTTTTATGAACAATAGAGCAGACGCGTTACATTTTCCCTTAGAATCTAGAAGGGGCTTGTCAAGGAAATGTTTTAAGTCTCCCGTCTCCAATATACATTTCTGTATAAAAGGTTCTAAATCACGTTAAAGATAGGCCTACTTATGTAAGATTAGAATTTGTTTGCTTTTTATAAAAGTTCTGCCCCACGCTAACAATTAATATAGGAAACATTTAATATCATGCATTTAGCAGTTCAGTTATCAAAATTCATTGAAAATCAAAATACTTGTTCGTTTTAACACCTTAAACTCTGTGTTTGGACTATATAGCCACACAAGGTTTTTTTGAAGTGGTCAAGGGAGACAACTCCGGAAGTAGTTATTTGAAATCGCTCAAAATCAGTAGACTTCTTCGTCTCAGTGTGTGTGTATTTAAAGTCAATCGGGTATTAACTTTGGCCTCTACAGCGTCCACAGGATTTTTTGATGTGATCAAGGGCCATAACTCTGGCAGTAATTATCAGAAAATCAATAGGCATTTTCGTCTCATGACCTTAAACAATGTGTATAAATTTAAAGTCAATTTGATATTAACTTTGGCCTCTAGAGCGTCCACAAGATTTTTTTGAAGTGATCAAGGGTCATAACTCTGGCACTAATTATTGGAAATCGTTGAAAATCAATAGGCTTCATCGTCTTATGACCTTAAACACTGTGTATAAATTTAAAGTCAATCGGATATTAACTTTGGTCCACAAGATTTTTTTGAAGTGATCAAGGGCCATAACTCTGGCACTAATTATCGGAAATTGCTGAAAATCAATAGACTTCTTCGTCTTATGACCTTAAATACTTTGTATAAATTTAAAGTCAATCGGATATTAACTTTGGCCTTTAGACCGTCCACAAGATTTTTTTGAAGTGATCAAGGGCCATAACTCTGGCACTAATTATCGGAAATTGCTGAAAATCAATAGACTTCTTCGTCTTATGACCTTAAATACTGTGTATAAATTTAAAGTCAATCGGATATTAACTTTGGCCTTTAGAGCGTCCACAAGATTTTTTGAAGTGATCAAGGGTCGTAACTCTGGCACTAATTATCGGAAATCCCTGAAAATCAATAGGCTTCTTCGTCTCATGACCTTAAACACTGTGTATAAATTTAAAGTCAGTCGGATATTAACTTTGGCCTCTAGAGCGTCCACAAGATTTTTTGAAGTGATCAAGGGCCATAACTCTGGTAGTTATTATCGGAAATGGCTGAAAATCAAGAGGCTTCTTCGTCTCAAGACCTTAAACACTGTGTAAAAATTTAAAGTCAATCGGATATTAACTTTAGCCTCTAGAGCGTCCACAAGCAATTGCTATAACAATCAATACATCTTTTTGAAACAAAAGAGAAAACAAACCTATTTATTTTCGAAGTTTGGTAATAGTCCCTGCTCTTGTTCCAAACTTTACAAACTATGTTTTCTTTCACTAAACCTGAGTTAACCCGGGTGCCTACCTTGTACATTAGAAACAAAGCAAAAAATTCGAGGCGGTAAGGCTGATTCTGAAGCATAGACTTTATTTATTCAAATTTTAAGAAAGAATTTATAAATGCCCTTCTGTGATTTTGCATGTTTCAATGGCTTGCTTTTTTTTTACAGGGTCAAATCAAGTCATCATCATCACTTCAAAAACCTTCGGCTATAAAGCAATCTCAGACAACGGTGTGGACATTAACTACATAAATAAAATTATTTTCCAAGTGAAGGCCTGCAACGATGCACATGTTGCCCTGTCGCAAGATAGAGGTGATTTTGCAAACAATACGATGGAAATAATTATTGGTGGATGGACTAATTCTAAAATTGGTTTTCGCACAATTCCACAGACAGGACAACTAGTCGCTGAAAAATTGGGCACGTTTGTAGATTGTAATGAAGGGAGAATATTCTGGTTGGAGTGGGCCAACAATACAGTGATGTTGGGATCTGGAAACGTTACAGGGTCTAATATAATATTAGATTATCGACCAATTAACCATCCTGTCAATTATATAGGAGTAAGCACCGGATTTACGGCAAGTGGGGTATGGGTATTCGGTAAGTTACAATCAATTTTACCACACTTCTATCAGAATCTCAGATTATAATCTCACTAAAACGACGCTCCGCGCACCAGTGACAACCAAAATCCATAGATATGAAAGGAAATAAATGTGTGTAATATGTGTCTTCACAACGAACTGGTCTTTTTAACCCTTACGGACACTAATCGGCGTGGAAATAGCGATGCTTCCGTAGTTAGGTAAAAGGGCACATACAAATTTCCATTATTGACTCAGTTTTTAATATATTGTCACTGACTCTCATTACACTAATAACCTCCTCATACACTCATGTTTTGCACACCAAGACATTTTTAAGAAATACAATCAACTGGGGTTTAATGTCTCCCTAATCAGCACAAAAGTAGCTAATGAAGGGGGCCTACTATGAGGCATATTTACCCTGACGACCTACCCGTATTTCGATTTCAGACCACAAGGGGATGTTTAACGTGCTACCAGTGGGGCCACGGATGTCCGTATCATCCATACTAGACTGTTTCTTTGCCATGCCCCTTCCCTGCACCACTGAGGAACCTTCGCGGGATCGACCCCTGGACCTCATAGTCAGTTGGCCAGTGTCCTAGTCATTGTGACAATGGGTGAGTTCCAACACGCCTGTTTTAGTGGTACATAGCGCGTTGTTTAACCATTATTAAAATTCGATCAGTGTTAAAGGATCTTATACTTTCTTTTCGTCCAGTATTCGTCAGATTATATATTCGACAATTTTCTTGTAGTCGGGATCTATAAATCGATACCTTGAGAACGTGTCCAGTCCAAATCAGAGAAATTGCTGGTTTGGACGATCGGTTATAATGGTGTCAAGTATCCATGACATCACTGGGGTTGATTATGTTTCTCAAATTCTTTATTTCCAGATGATACTGTAACCAGCTCTACGAAAATGGTTCCAATCCTTTCCAGTAGCGTTCATTCACAAACACACCCCTCATTAGAAGTTAATGACACGTCACCAACAAGTCTTTATATGGAACCAGATGCAAACAGTGTGAGATTTTTAAATTCTGAAGAAGCTTCATTACGTAATGTTATTAGATCATCGCATATTTCTGAATACGCCCTGTTAAGTTCCTCGGAGGAATTCCTACAAACACCATCAAATTTTGTACCGAAGTCATCAGATTATATGTCGTATGCACTAATAATGGACACGTCAGTCTCTTTGATACAGCAATCAGATTTTAGAGAATATGTAACGCCATTTCACACATCTGAGGAGTTTGTTAGTGGTACTATACTAATCCCCATAGATACTGAAACGTTACCTACTTACATAAGTAATGCGTTGTCGTATATTTCTGAAAAAGCAATATTAAGTTCATTGGGTGATTTACTAGAAACGTCATCAAATGATGTACAAAAGTCATCAGATATGGCGGATGCACAAATAGTAGATTCATCGGTCTCTTTTCTAGAACCATCAGCTTTGACAGAGAATTTAACGTCAATGACAAATGAAAACTGTATATGCCGTTGCCTTCCGGAGAAGAACTACACAGAATTGGAAACGGGCGAAGCTGTACACAAAATTAAACGTAAACTACTTATAAACCCAAGTACACTGTCTTTTAGTAAACGTAAATTTATCAGTGTAAAGGACTCGAGACCAGTGGCTGTAACTTTTGGTGTATTCGGAGTTTTAATTTTGACTCTAGCTATTTTGTTAATCATTCTACCCGATCTTATATCTTTAATTCATTATATATGTTTCTATTTTGAATTAAAGTAATCACGTTAAACGGCTATAGCTCTTTGATTTGAGTTAGGTCAAAACGATTGGTTTTATGAGAAGATTTGCAGTCTGTAACGCCAGTTTAAGCGATTTTCTTTACCACTGTCGACCCAATAAATCAAAACGAATTTGGCCAAGCACCGACTTCCGCTTAATGATTTTACTTTAGCTTAATGTTTCAAAAGGATTAATTAGAGGTCGTGCGTTTGTTACTGCCTGGCATGCGTTAAATGGGATCCATGCGTTTAATGTCGTCATTACATTATTATACCTTCGTCCTTTCTATTACTTTTACTATTCTTTATACCGTCTTGTATTAATGTAATTTTCGTAACTGTATACTGCTCCTCGTGGGCGTTTTTATGAAATAAATTTACTTATTTACTTACTATGAATTAAAAATTCGACATCTATAAGTAAATTTAAAACAAAAATAACTGATGAAGATAACTATATCCCCTTATTTCAAAACACAAAATAAATAGAACCATAAAATTGCTTGTAATAAAACTTGTTGTCATTAGGCGGGGCGTAAATGAGGGCACTGACCGCGCAGACGGGGCACGCCGCTGAGAAGGGGGTCTCCGCCCCCCCCCCGACCTTTATCCGTCATTTCCTTGCATCTGTAGCGATTCCAACCGCTATTTGGCTGATATTTTCGTATAAGTAAACGTTCGGAACGGACATATTTGGGTGTGAGAAAAGGCACTTTCAGCAGTAAAAAAGGGCACTGATTTTGAAAAAACCACACAGGTATGAAGGGCGTTCCTGTCCTCATGTACCTGTGCTCTTACCATACATACATGTATTATAATATCTGGTATTCTAGCTGCTATTAAAATATTTCGTTGTATTTTTCCGAGTTAATTGTATGTGTTATCAGATCCACTTGAAATAAAAGTCTGAACTCACTATCTGGTGTTTCTGCATTATTGGAGCAGATCATATTAAAGTAGGCGTGGGTTTCTTAACTCCAAAATAGGCTATGTCAGCCGCCTCAATCCCAAAATAAATAGATGGCACATTAATCAATTGAACATTTCTCCTTTTGAATATCGAGCAATTAAAGCTGAACTCCGATTACAAAACTACAGAAATGATCAAATAAAAAAAAATACTGCCAAACACAATCGCCATACTTGTTTTCAATTTGCAGAAGAAGTATGGCCGCTGTACGGTGTACGAAAACAGAGGCAGGCTACGCCCACATCCAGTATACACTTTGGCCACCACACTGTCCACATCCGGCTAGCAATATTTCAACTACCAATTACCTACTGAGTGAGCGGTTTTTTCTCTATAAGTTTACTGAAAATATTATTGCTACACAATTATTATGTCTGATCAGGTACATATTATGTTACTAATTGTACGAAATAAGTAATCTACGGTATATTTTTGCTCTAAAAGTATGGGAAAAATTGTCTTACCCTAAACAAACAACAAATCTACCGACATCATCCAACCATGTTTATTCTTATTTCTTGAAAGGTTTTGCACAACATGTTAGAAACACCAAATGATTTCTAGTATTATAAAGTTCAGTATTATCGTTCCAAAATATATCCAAAGCAACAATAAAACAACTGTTCTCTCCATCGAAGAAGTATGTCTTCACTCCAAAATATTTTTCATCTTGTTGTTATTTATGACGACCAAGGGACATAGGTGGTTATGTCAACATGTTAGATGTTATGTCAACAACATAGATTTGTTGTTGTTTGGAGTAGTTTTCTTTCATTTTTAGAGCAAAGGTACACCGGACTTTACTTATTTCTTCTAATTAGTAAAATAATATGTACCTGATCAGACATAATAATTGTGTAGCAATAATATTTTCAGTAACCTTATAGAGAAAAAACCGCTCACTCAGTAGGTAATTGGTAGTTGAAATATTGCTAGCCGGATGTGGACAGTGTTGTGGCCAAAGTGTATACTGGATGTGGGCGTGGCCTGCCTCTGTTTTCGTACATCGTACAGCGGCCATACTTCTTCTGCAAATTGAAAACAAGTATGGCGATTATGTTTGGCAGTAATTTTTTTTATTTGATCATTTCTGTAGTTTTGTTATCGGAGTTCAGCTTTAAACTGCTTATCTCTCTACATAAAGATAGGTTGCCCGGCAACGAAACATACGCCCACAGCAGTTAAATCGTCCGGGCAGTCAAAAAGGGTTGTCGCATATTTTTACTTTTTTCGGTAATGAAACATTTATAATACTCTGAAATCTTATTAAGAATAACAACATATTATTTAATTATCAGAAAATCATTAGAATTTGTTTGCTTTTTATAAAGTTTTGTCCCACGCTAACAATTAGTATACGAAACATAAATACTTGTTCTTTCAACACCTTAAACTCTGTGTATCAATCTGAAGTCAATCGAATGAAAAGTTTGGCCTCTATAGCGTCACAAGATTTTTTGAAGCTATCAAGGGAGATAACTCTGGTAGTAATTATTTGAAATCGTTGAAAATCAATAGGTTTCTTCATCTCATGGCCTTAAACACTGTGTGTAAATTAAGAGTCATTCGGTTATTAACTTTGGCCACTAGAGCGTCCGCAAGATTTTTTGAAGTGATCAAGGGCCATAACTCAGGTAGTTATTGGAAATCGCTGAAAAAAAAATATGCTTCTTCGTCTCATGCCCTTTAACTAAACACTGCATAAATTTAAAGTCAATCGGACATTTACTTTAGCCTCTAGAGCGTCCATAAGCAATTGTGGAAACTGGACGCGGGGCGACGACACACCTCATTTCAATGTGGGCGTATGAAATGTTCGCAATCGAACTCAGTCATGGTTTTGAAGTACCTGGTAGTAAAATTCTCCACTAGACTGGAATTATATTTTCCAAGTACTGATCTTTGTTTCTGAAAAGTTTCAGCTATTTAACTGATGACCATATCATTAACCCCATGTGGAGATTTTGAGTGTGGGATGACTTGAGGAAAATCCAGAGATTTTGGTTATATTTTTGAAATATTTATTTCAGCTATGGATATTTTTTCTTCTAGAAAGTTTCAGCCATGTACTATAACCTAATGTTTAGCCCCATGGAGGTGGGTAGCACTACTTGTGAGTCAAACTATTCGTGACCAATACCATATTATTTTGTTTTTTGCTCTATAAAATGCTGGGGTCAAACTAAAGGGCCAGTGTGCACCAGAGGGGTTGTTTAAAGTGACAAATCAACCTGTACTGGTTCAAGTTGCTGTCAGTCACTCCTTTCAGGGACATTGCAGCTGTTTGTTCCTGCATCTATAACTGGCATGGCTATCTTCTTACATTTGTCTTTTGTTACAATGTCCTTCCATGATTTTCATTTGGACAGTTTTCAACCAATTGTCAGATCTGAATGAAAGATTTTTTTAAAACTTTTTTTAAATATAAAAAACAATTTTATTTCAAACATCATAAAACTTACAATCAATGAAAGAGTTAACAAATCTACACTATTATTTCTTGCATTTTCTAAAATATATATAGATTTTTTTTAACATTTTATTTATATTTATAATCATTTGTCATAATATAATTCTACACATAATTACAAGTAAGTCTACCATAGCTTTTTATTTTAAGAATAACAAGCCAGATGTAAATTTCCCACAAACTTCAATAAATTTAATGTTTGCCAGTCAATAAGCAACATAACTTTCATTTTGATAGGATTCTTAAGTCGAACAGTATTTCGATTAACTACACAGTTCTGAATGCTATTTATAAAAACAGATGCACAATTGATCAAATACCACATTTCTAATGTGGACCTAACACTTCTACATTTTTTTCTAATATTGATATCATTTTGCAGCAATATTATAGTTTGTTTTTTTTTTTTTTTTTTTTCAAGAAACTATTGGATCTGTCAACATAATTATATATAACCAATATCTAGCTTCTCGTCAAATATTAATTAAAATTTCAAATTGTTTTTTTATGATTTGGAAAGTTAACAATCTACCAATCAAATATTCATAGTCATCAATAGGAGGATTTGGTATAAGTACCTTAATTCAAACACTAATTACACTCAAGGGAGATATACCTTCCATGCATTATAACAATAGTTAACAGTTAATCATGTTAATAGCAACATACATGTATGCAGTGTATCTTATTTGATCACTAACATCATGACCATTGAGACACTTTCATTATGAGAATTTTTTTTTATTAACATTTATTGTTGAACCAGCTTTTTTTTTTTTTAAAATACAACATTTGTGGTTCTGGTTTATATTGATTGACTGTTAAATCATGTGTTAACCAATTTCAATATGACACAGAAATAAAAGGATTGCCAAAGATAGAAATAACAGTGGGTTCATATAACCAAATGAAATAAGGTTTAACATCCTATATAGGCATTCAAATAACAATAAACAGCAGTTATATGTTTGTACAATTGGGTTTTAAAAAATAAATATTTTTAAATACCTATACATGAAATAATTTATAATATACATTTGACATAAATAGATAAATTAGATGCAAGCATCAAATTAGTTTAAAGAAAAATTCCTTTGAGGAAATCCGGCAAATTATTCCACCCTAAATTTAACAATACTATTGGTCATGAAAATTATCTGCTTACCGGTACTTCCAATACAAATTACATTCAGTTGAACACGCCACTCCTATCATTTTATCAATACTCACCATTCCTCAATTACTAACAATTATTCTCTCCCAAATTAAGATGGGTATATTACTAACCAAATTGTCAAAGTAATATATCAGTAATGTTTTTTAATGAGATACAGGTGAATAAAATATTGAAATATAAGACAGGGAATAAAGATTTCTATTTAAATATAGTAAAACAATTTCTGATGGTTTTTCAAGAGTCCATGGGAAGAACGATCCAAGTCACATTTTTGCCTTTTCACGTAAAACTTTTGGACGAGAATGTTTGACGCGAACAAAACAACAAGTGGGTTTAATTACAATTTCAAAATGACGTTTTTAAAACCAACAGTTCAACTTTTCAGACAAATCAAGGGCCCTGGTTCGATGCGACTCGGATCATTTTTACCTGAAATTGATTGTTCCACAGAAAGCTTATACAATTTGCTACCTGTTGATTGTGGAAAAAGAGACTTAGATCATTCTTCCCCTGGACTCTTCATTTGATATTCACTGCATAGCCATTTCAAAATTTATCACAGGTAAGAATTGAAATATGGGAGTCAAGTGTACATCTGATTTATTTAAAACTTTAGATCATGTCTTGATAAATATTTTACAATATTGCAGGATATTTTGTGTTATATTGACTGATCGACCATCAATTGACTTCTAAATCTACAGACAACATAGTTTTGCACAAAGTACAAGTAGGGCTGCATTAAACATGGAATACTGTTACTTTTAAAAAGACAATCACAAGCAGTCTTAATCCCTTAATCGTTAAAATCCATTTCATTTCTTGATACTTGTATGATAATCTGTGAAAATTTCAGATCATGCCATTTTCAAAAATGTTTTTATACATGTAATACTTTGTTCAAAAGACATTCTGTGACTGTAATTTAGTACCTTAATTAAACACATTAATCATGACCGAAGTACATGAATAATTCAAGCCACAGATGAACATTTGGATATTTCAGAAAATATCCTTATTTTTTTACGACTAAATCCACACAACTAACATGTTCTCAAATCGATCATTTAAATAACAAAACAAATCAAAACATTAATGGTAGTTGATCACCAAGCATAGATTCAATTGGACTAAAACGAGGTCATAAAAATTGTTCACACAAATCGTAGCTGGCGTCCTGATGATTTGATCACGTTTATATTGTCTGTAGAATGTGGTGAAATTCATCATATCTTCAAAAATTTATCGTATCTTCAAACAGAAATTCCTTGTATACATTCATCATTCACAATATCATAGTTTTTAAGTGATTAACCATTGAGGTCAATCATTGTAATCCCTCCTGTAAAATGGTGGTAATTAAAACTTTATCCTGTAAAGCATGTTCTATCTCCTTTTCATCAAGTTTCAAACTGATCTGAAATGCAAATTAAACAAATTAAATAAATCCAGTCAGGCATCATCAACTGATCCTTTCACAGTTCCTGACTTTTCAGTGAAATAATGTAGAAAGTCACCATGACTGGACAACACTGATTCCAATTGCTTTTATGCAATATACTGTATGTCAACCATAAAATCAGTTAATTCATTGCCATGGTTTCTGTTGGTAAAGGAGTAATGGTGTCACAAGATCCAAACTATAACTATTTCTTACCCATACCTGGACAAGGAGAACCCATGCTAGAAAATCCTGAAGAACTTAATCAGCCAATATACGGAGAGAACCTGAGACCATCTAAGCCAGCGAAATAATTACCAAGTAACTGCAGTGATGTAGTCACCAAGCCTTCATTTGACATAATGGAATAAAACTGAGGAATGGTGACTACGGTGTACAAATTAATGCATCCAATGGAAAACAAATTCAAGTATACCTTAGCTAGTCTTGATTCTTTGGCTTTTTTCAGTCCCATAATACCTCTTGCTTCTAATAATGTACATAAACTGAAGAATTCCGATTGGTCCACTGGTGCCATTTGACGCTTTTTACAAAGTTTTCCGTAAGTTTCATGCAACTAAAAAGGAAAGGAAATATTAATAGGAAACAAAGGCAAGTTTTTGACTCAGTCTGATGATGAGCATTTTCTGCTTTCAGTAAGCCGAGACAAGCAATTTATTAGGTCAAAATTTTAGGACACAATAGTTAGGTTGCTAAAATAAGTAGGGAGTGATGAAACTGGGTGTATAGTTCCATTACATCAATACATTTAAAATTTATACCATCTTATGCAGCGTGGTGAACAATTTGATTGCTTGATGCTTTATAGAAATATAAATTAGCATCACTATCAGCTTCTTTTCAGCATTAAACTGATCAAATAATCAATAAAAAGCAATGATGGACAGACGGATTTGAGAAAAATGGAAAGGGTTAACAATAATATACATCAACAAAAATAAACATTTCTAAAAATCTTGCACTTGAATTATCTGCATAAATACTTGTTAATAATAAAAGATACATTATGTAAGATTTAGATAAAGAGCTGATCGTTTTTGCTATATGTAAATAAGTTCAGACATATATTGTTTATAACATTTGAAAATAGAAAAGAGACCTGATCTATAAAACCATCTACACATTGCCACTCTGTCCCTTTGTCTATAAGCTTATAACTTAGTAATAGGTAGCCATAAGGAAAGAGTTAATCAATAAATATCCAATACCTACATGTATAACTATTATTTATTTAGACATAAAAATTACTTAAGAGGTACAATTAAAAATCTTAGAACAAAAAAAGTTGTCAATTTAAAAAATAAAGATAATGTTCCCTTGGGATATAGAACAAAGTAATCTAGTACAAGCTGGAATATTTAACTAAAAGTACGACATTTTGATTTGACAATAGACTGAAACTAATCAATTGTATAGACTGAAACTAACTAGTATAAAGCTACAGACAATCCACAGGGACTTGAAGGGATTAAAATAAAACTTCTTACTACTGCTTGACTATAACTATAAGATAAAGGGATGGCAGACGCCATCTTTGTTCTGACTTATTTTATGATATATTGTCTGGTGTCATCTCACAATACTCACTAGTTCTGACACTTCATGTCATTTTTATTGCCAACGAGACTTTATTTGATCATTATTCACCTTCCGATGTAATTAAATTTATCCTTTTACAGCGTTATTAATAACAAATCAAACTTAAAAAGCTATCATTTACCGATATTCAACTTCAAGAGCCCGGAAGAAACTCGAAATAAGGTCAAAAGAAGTCTGTATCACTCAGTCCCTTTATAAACCTATCATTACTCGATATGTGCATAGGAACTGGGTGATCAAGTCTCGCTCGACAGCGGCCTCGCTTCGTAAGTTTTATCACATGATAAAGCCTACGAAGCGAAGCCGCTGTCGAGCGAGACTCGATCACCCAGTTCCTATGCACATATAGAGTAATGATAGGTTTATAAAGGAACTGGGTGATACAGACTTCTTTTGACCTATTTTCGGATTACTTCCGGTCTCTTGAAGTTGATTGTGGATAAATGATAGCGGTTCAAGTTCGATTTGTTATCAATAACAGTGTTAAATGACCAATTTAATTACATCGGAAGGTGAATAATAATCAAAAGATAGGTTGCCAGGCAACAAAACATACGCCCACAGCAGCTAAATCGTCTGGGCAGTCAACAAGGGTTGTCGCATATTTTTACTTTTTGGGGGAATGAAACATTTGTAATACACTAAAATCTGATTAAGAGTAACAACTCATTATGTAATTATCTGAAAATCATTAGAATTTGTTTGCTTTTTATAAAGTTTTGCCCCACGCTAACAATTAGTATAGGAAACATTTAACATCATGGATTTAGCTGTTCAGTTATCAAAATTCATTGAAAATCAAAATACTTGTTCGTTTCAACACCTTAAACTCTGTGTATCAATCTGAAGTCAGTATGATAAATTTGGCATCTATAGTGTCACAAGGTTTTTTGAAGTGATCAAGGGAGATAACTCTGGAAGTAATTATTTGAAATCGCTGAAAATCAGTAGGCTTCTTCGTCTCATGACCTTAAACAGTGTGTGTAAATTTAAAGTCAATCGGATATTAACTTTGGCCTCTAGAGCATCCACAGGATTTTTTGATGTGACCAAGGGCCATAACTCTGGCAATAATTATCCGAAATCGCTGAAAATCAATAGGCTTCTTTGTCTCATGACCTTAAACACTGTATAAATTCAAAGTCAATCAGATATTAACTTTGGCCTTTAGAGCATCCACAAGATTTTTTGAAGTGATCAAGGGCCATAACTCTGGCACTAATTATCGGAAATCCGTGAAAATCAAGAGGCTTCTTCGTCTTATGACCTTAAACACTGTGTATAAATTTAAAGTCAATCAGATATTAACTTTAGCCTCTTGAGCATTAACAAGATATTTCAAAGTGATTAAGGGTCATAACTCTGGCAGTAATTATCGGATATTGCTGAAAATCAATAGGCTTCTTCGTATCACGACCTTGAACACTGTGTATAAATTTAAAGTCAATCCAATATTAACTTTAGCCTCTAGAGCGTTCACAAGATTTTTCAAAGTGATCAAGGGTCATAACTCTGGCAGTAATTATCGGATATCGCTGAAAATCAATAGGCTTCTTCGTCTCATGACCTTAAACACTGTGTATAAATTTAAGGTCAATTGGATATTAACTTTAGCCTCTAGAGTGTTCACAAGATTTTTCAAAGTGATCAAGGGTCATAACTCTGGCAGTAATTATCGGATATTGCTGAAAATCAATAGGCTTCTTCGTCTCATGACCTTAAACACTGTGTATAAATTTAAAGTCAATCGGATATTAACCCTGGCCTCTAGTGCGTTCACAAGAAATTGTGGACGATGGACGGACGGACTGACAGACGGACGGACGGGGGCGACGGCAATATACGTCCACATTTCTATGTGGGCGTATAATAAAGTCTCGTTATCAATAAAAATGACATGAAGTGTTAGAACTAGTGAGTATTGTGAGATGAATTCAGACGATTCATGGTATCTCAGTCAAAACAAAGATGGCGTAGTGACTTACCTTCTTGTATTTATTAAGCAGTGGTAAGAAGTTTTATTTTAATTTATTTTAATCCCTTCAAGTGCCTGTGAGACAATCTTCGTAATAATTGTATATTACAATTTGAATAGTGTTTCCATATTAATAACTTGTTTAATGTATTTTCTAGTCAATTGTTATGTAAGTAGGCTTTCAACTGCCATGGAAACATATCTTTAACTAGAAACGTTTCTTCAAGTCACTGATGCTAAAGCACAGATTTAAATAATTGAGAAATTTTTTAAGTTTCAAAAAAGTAACCAACCTTTCCTAAATTAACTTCTTTACTTTTTCCTGACTTTAACATCAATAACAAGGAACATGTGACTAGTTTCTGTTGCAATGGAACTGTTTCTTCTTTTGTAGATGAGGTTTTAACACCGGTACCATATACTTCTGATATCACCCGAGATATCTGCATCACACCAATTTTTTTCAGTGTGTCGGTATGACCGCCTTTCTTCGGACTGCTACAAACTGAAACACAAGGATCATAACTATCATATCAGGATGACTGTTGGGGGATTGTTGAGATTGAGTACAGTTGTAACATACCATACATAAGAATTAACTAAAAACCCTTAAGACAAGCACACAGAAATGGGACATTTGTAACCCCACAACCACCAGCTTTCGATTTAAGAAAATTAAATTACCTGATGTCTTTATTTGTTGACCTCTTATTTCAGCTTCTACAAGTTCCACAGCTCGACGACAGACATCTAGCGCTTTCCTCATGTCACCTGCAACAGCTGAGACTTTACGAGCACAGAACTGTATAGCACTAGCTTCCATAACACAAACACCATCTTTTTCTAACTGTAAAATCAAATGCAAATTCCATGTTAACAAAACACAAATCCTATTTGAAAATAGGTATATATTTACTTTGCTTTTGTTTCTTGTATGTGAGCTACACCACATAACACCCATCTGTCAGCAAATTGATTTGCGTTGCTGGTGTAGTGAGATTTTAAAATGTTGTTGGATTATTGGACCAGTTCTGAGGACTTTTAAAACTAAAATACACGTTATATTAATTAAATAATTGATATGAATGAACATCTTTTAGATAGTCTACACATACTAAAAACTTGATTGTAAAGTTAGAATCAATTTTGAATATTTTCAATAATATGGCTACAGAATTATGTACATGTAATAGGTCTTCATAAAAACTTTACCTTTTTTAATCTATCTTGTATAACAGCTGTTATTTGTTCTCTACTATATGGAGCAAAATTTAATAATTGTGGACGACATTTTGGTTGAGCTTGAAGTCTAGGTAATATGCGATCTGTTAAATCTAAAGCATTGGCAATACCTGGCAATATAAAATTATAATTGATTCTGAATATCTGACGCCAAGAACTTAAAACTTTCTGATTCAAAATATTCATTACATCTCAGACGACTATGGGAGTACAAATTCTCTGTAAGAGCAAACAATTCAAATATGACAGAATACGTCATATTTTCTTTCTGTAACGGTCATAATAACATTGACATATTAACTGCAAACTAGTGTTAGTTGCCATTTCATGGGCAATAATTACACTAAATTGATGGACAGGTTCTTATCTGTCAAATGTTTCAAAATCTCTAGCCTAATGGAATTTTTTTTTAGGTCATCTATGCTAATGAAGTTCATAGATGGGATAATGTTAAATAACAATTAGTTGTGAAAAGATATTACAATAGGGGTTTCAGGTCACAAGACTTTAGCGTGAAATCAGGACAGCCAGTGACAGAAATATAGCCCACTTCAATCTACGATTCTGAATTACTATTTTGTGTAAATACTAGCAATTGTATTGTAATTGTTTAATATCAATCTCAATATCTGCAAAGATTCAGACTCAAAAAATATCGAAATGTAAGCGATATTACCATTTGTTTGCTACGACTCACTTCAATGGTGTATCTGCACCTTAGTTTCTTGGGGATTTTGATATAGAACTAATTAAACAATAGATAACATTTTGATGATTATTATGGTGTGATACCCCGAGATCCCACAATTACAGCCATAGAAAACGGGATTTATCTGTTTTGATGATTGACATTTGCTAAATTTCAACTAAATGTAGCCTATGTTTTTGCATAATCAGCCAGTGTACTCCCACTACTCACTGCTGTAATTAGTGGGTATTGTTGTTTTAAATTTTGATTGGTCAGTAGTCCAACAACCAACCTATAACTAGCTGCTCTACAAAAACTTACATTGAAAACGAGTGCCAATATTGGACCAAATATGTTTACATAATGTTACTTCATGGCTCACGATTTTATTATGCCCATTTAACTCGTGCATAGCAGAATACTGTAGTAAAACAAATTGTGTGACAAACGAGGCTATCAAGTCGAATGAAATGTAACCAATACTATTTCGAAACGAACATACTTTCACTGTTTTTAATACCTTAAATCACTGTCAAAAGTTTTAGGGAAGACCCAGATTAAACGAAGGACTGTCACGTTGCTGTACATAAGTGATAGCTTTGATTGAACGGGAAGAATAGACATACTCCCGCAAAAGTTCAGTCAGATATGACTGAAAAGCACTTTGATTACATCATTGATGACGATCTTGGATTCTAAAATTCCATAACTTTTGATCTAATTGGAATATTTTGATGAAATAGAAAAATTTGGGTAGTATTTTATGTATATTTTTACAAAATATTTAAAAGAATTTTTTTTCTGTCATTTGAAACTTTGACCTGAACCCCCTAATTACAACAATATTGCTCTAGTCTTGGGATGTTCAAATATAAAACTTCAGTGTGATCTTACCTACTAAAATGAGTTTAGAATGTGGTAAAGTTGGCCATTCAAAAATTGTGTAGAGAACTTCTTGACTTTTGCTATCTAACTGATCTATTTCATCTAAAACCAATATACTGAAACATACATAAACAAGCATTAGAACTGATCAATTCTATGGGAAAGAATATTTTTAAACTAGGCCTCTTTTCAGTAAGTGTCTCGGAGGACTTGCAGAAAACGTTGGGCAGGAGACCCTACTTCTCGTCACATGCAAGTGGAGTATCAAAATCGTGCCATTTGACTCAATGATAGACCTTTTGAACATAGACACTAAACCCAAATCAATGCTTTATTTTAACATAAATAAAAGAGGTTTTAGCACTTTTAAGATCATGTAATTTCTTCAAATAAAATATACATGTATAATATAATTTTCTAAATATGCATGAGAGTAACAAATACTAGAATTTCACTGGCCTGCAAATTTGCACTAATTCACAAACATCATCTTGCTTTGATATTTAGTTAAATTTTGGAAATATGCCATAAATAATTGCAACGCTCCAAATATTTTGGTCTTGGTGAATCTTTGCGTTTATCAAATGCAGATATCGTAATGATTTTCTAGATCTTATAATAACATTTCATGATTTAAAAGCTATCTGTACTTACACACTAGTTTTACTTGTGGTTAGACATTTTTCCATGCTACGTGATGGATCTCGTTTTCCTGTTAAAGCTTTACCAGTTATATCTTGATAGAGTTTTCTAAATACTGAACTAGAATCTTTTACCATCATACAGTTTAAGTAACATATCTTACATTTATAATCTGCCTGAAGTACAGAAAACATTATAAAGAAATAAAATGGGGGTTAACGTCCGACAGTTCTGCTTTGAACTGGGTTAATCAAAACAGATCTTTTATGTACACGCCAAATAGTAGAAGGGACCTTGTTTTTTGTCCTCATCCAGGCAACTGCTGTCCTTGTCAGGCCCTCCATCCTGTATCACTGTCAAGGGGGAACCACGTCCGAAAATCTGGATAACTATCTCTGCCAATGCAGGGATTGCACACCTGATTTTTCTTCAAATCATACAATTTGAGTATCATATAGATTCAAAACCGTTTTACCAGCACCCGAATTCCCACATTCTGCTATAGATAGTAAAAATCCTTCTCATTTAGTGGGTTATATTTTAACCGCATTAGCAATGAAATGAATTGAAATGGGTTTTACTGTTCTACAACAACCAGGTTATTCACGACAGACACATACTTTGCATTGTGTTCAAGGGGATATATTGTTCAAATTTGGTTCTTTTAGGTGCACTCCAACCCTTTTTTTTGGTCCCATCTCAACAACTAGATGCTGTTCCTTGCCAGGCCCCTCTCCTGCTCCAATGTCAAGGGGATAACACATTGGAAAAATTGTGGGGAACTTTCTTGGCCAACACTGTGATTCTGGTTAGTGAGCCAGTAACTTTCCAAGCCACCTCTCACCCCCTCCTCCACCTAATTAATTTAACTTTATTTAGACTAATACCTTAACGTCATCTATAATATGAAGTAATGCTGCTGTTTTTCCTGTTCCAGGAGCTCCAGATATATATAAACTTCCAGCTGATTGGTTTGCTAAATTCTTTTCCAGAAACTGGTTAATCTCTCCTACCTCCTTTTCTCTACCAACTAGTCTTTCAGGCTTGGCTGTGTGAAGGGACTGTTTTACTTGGTTATAAGCTGCATTGAACAAACAATAAATGATTAATCACTCATAAAACGCTGTTCTATCAAGAAAAAAACATTTTGCGTGAACTTCTTCAAAATCAACATAACATTTGTGCAACTAAAGGCTTATCAAGCAAAAAAACCCCTCATTTTAATAAATCAGATTATATATCCCCCCCCCCCAATATTCCAGATACTTATCTATTACCGGTATTAAATGATATCGGCACGCTGAATACTGAATATTTCTACATTTATGCTACAAATATTTTAACTCATTTCATCTGAACATGCTGTTGAATATTTCTACATCTATGCTACAAATATTTTTACTCTAAGATTATAATATTTCCAATTACTTACATGAATATCTGTTGGATTTTATTGAAGGGGAGGCAACTACAGGTGTACTGGAATGTGACACTTGACTTTTATGATCTTTAACCGGAGAACCCAACACAAGTCTTCTGCCTTTGATAGGGGAGTTATCACATTTACGGGGGGAGAGAACTCTACAATTTTCTCTGGCTGGAGATCCAAGAACTAATCGTCGTTTTGTTGGAGAGTTTTCATGGGGGATTATACACAAGTTTTCTTTGATGGGAGAATTCAACAGAAGATTTCTTTTCTTTTTTGGAGTCACCCTTTTCTCACAATAAATTAGGTCTTTGACAGGAGATGACAACGTTTGCTTTATTTTGGTGATTTGGTCTACAAAGAAGAAAATAAAAGAACTTTACATATATTGTAATGTATTTTTCAACATATGTAGTAAAAAAATTCAATTAGTTGTATTGGATTAAGAAACCTAGACCGGATGATATATTCAATTTAAAGCATATTCTTATGGATATCATGAAGTATAGATTTCTGGAAAATGTCATGGTATTTCATCTTTCTTGAGAGATAATCCACAGGGATCAAAATCTTTTCCCTTCAAGCCTGGAAATAAGGCACCTGTCACTGACAATGTGAGGCACAGGTTCAGGCTTTGCCAGGCACAAAACCTCTGATGCCTGTCATTTTGTCAGACACTGATTTGTCTTATTTACTGATATTTTTAATACATGTCCGGCACTAAGTTGAAAATGTCAGGTACTATTTCATTAGTGCCTGACATTTTGTCAGGTACATCTAAAACTGTTATTCCAGGCCTGTTTCCCTTCCTGAAACAGGAACATTTTTTATGCCCAATTAAATGCCATAATATGCTTGATCAAAAAACTTCTGCTGTTGTATACTTGCCTATGTTATTATTCTCTTTTCTAGGTGAAAGTGGTAAAGTTGAGCATGGGAATTTATCCATTAAACATGATTTACTAGGTGTTTCTCGAGATAGGCTGGGTGGTGGAACTTCTTTTTTCTTCTTACTAGGCGAGCAGGTGGGTGGAAGTTTAAGTGGTGAGTTTGGTTCCGATTCTAAAAAAATAAGGGTTATTAAAACACAATTACATACTGTAGCCTGCCTTCCTTCCTGTACAACTGACATTTGTAAAACCTGCCTAGAAAATCCTTTCCTCACACTTAACTCCAGGGCTAGAAATTCGTCATTTTTTTTGCGAGAATCGAAGTGGATTCTAATATATGCAATCTGCATGAATCCTCCAAATCTTAATTAATAATACGGCCTAAACAACAAAACTGTGTTTATTGTGTTAATCTAAAACACCATAATACAATAATGATGAAAAATAAAACAATCAGATTGACTTTTGTCCATCACGTACATGTAAACCACGTAACTTGCTCAAGTTTTTAAAAATTTAGCCCCTGTCAGCATGTGTATAAAATAAAATAATCATAACGGTAAACTCTATTTAGAACTGGTTTATTGACCTAATTCCAACTCTTTCAGGAAAATATGCATTGTTTATTTCTCAGTGCAATCGGTGTTCTATCAGGTGATTATATTCAATGAAGATTTAAATTTACCTAACAACTGGTCAGGGAAGCAATCAATGTATGATCCAATTATATTTTAATATTCACCGGAACCAGGAATTTGCATGAGCCGAGCATGGAAGACGCAATTTCAAAACCATGCTGAGATCGTTTTTTTCTTACAATGTGGTTTACTATTAACAGAACACAGTTTTTATGGGATACAATCACTAGTTTTATTCTAAAAGCACGACGTTTTGACAAGTATCCTCTTATCGTTATCAAGCACAAAATTACTATTATTTTACTGAGCATGTTATGAATAATCAGCAGGATTGTTTGTTTTTTTTACCGGATTAACAAAATCATGGTTAAATGTTCTAATTACGCCGAGTCAGATTAAGAACCACATATGATTTTCACATTGTTCATTGTATAACCATCTAAAGCCGACAAAATACAGACATCTAAGAACACTTACCCCGACTGACATCAGTAGTCGGACTTGAAAATAATATTCTCTGAGATTTTATTTTTTAAAGAAAAATTTGGAAGATTCACAGCACGAATCCTTGCGCAAATCCAGATTAGTGTGAATTTGTAGCCCTGAACTCAAGGTTTCTGCTCCTGTTCCTATCAATAATTTCAGAAACTTTGTTTGCATAACTCAAAAGATAGCTTGCCAGGTAAAGAAACAAAACAAATGCCCATAAAATCATTAAACTATAACACATACTTATGGAAGAACAATTACTGATTTATTTAGGTGACGTTTCGAAGAGTGTTCTCTCAACGTTTTCAAGCAAGTGCAGTAACAAATGTGTATGGCAATTATATATAGATAAGCAATAACAACAATTCTGAAACCATGCATGACAACAACAATATCAAAGGCATATAACAACATGATCAAAGGCAAGGTGCATATGGGCATTTTTCACAAAAAGATGAAATTACGGTAAAGACAAAATGCGAAAATTATTTTTAAATGATTTTAGTTTCCTTGGTTTTAAATGAAGCTCTGTTCAATGCAGATGTTGTATCTCAATTTTGAATGCAAGAAGCCAATATGTTAATGAATAAATCAACTTTATATAAATCCTAATTAGTCTTTACCGTAATCCACATTACGGTAAAGACATTACGGTAAAGACATACGAGAATACATTGACTACATGGGATAAATTACAACTGGCAGATTCACATAGATTTCTCATAATGAAATAAAATAGAGTTAATGTTTTACTTTTCTTAACCGATCAGGCTAATGAAGGCGGACACACATCACGCATTGACTCTTCATCAAATTCCAACTGCCAGAGGTTCTTGTTTTACGTGCACATATGGATTTGATTATCTGAATTACTAGACACTGTTCCTTTCAGGTCCTCTGTCCTGTGCTACTGACAATGGGTAGGGTAGTGTATTGGGGCAGACAATCCTGTTGAAGTTGATACGTCAACACCAGGATTGAACATCAGACCTCATGTTCGGTAGCAAGCAGCTGTGACTCAGTGGTTAAGGCACATGCATACTAACAAGGATATCTTGGATTTATTACCAGCGCTGACTGAGAAGGTTCCTCCTGATCTTTTAGCATGATTGTCTCTTGTTATTGGTGCAGGACAGGGTCCCTGGTAAGGAATAGAGTTAAATGCAGAGGTTCTGTGTACATTTTGGCGTGCATGTAAAAGAATACTAGACAGAATTGGTAATAAGAGTATGTTGTTGTGCCGCTGTCCGGGCAAAAAAGTCCTCATAGCACACTGCAAAGTGTGTGTTCATCTTCATTAGCCCGGTTGGTGCAGAAAACTAGGACGTTAATTCCCGTTTCATTTCATTTCCCAGTAAGTGCCCCCTAACTTAAAATAAATTTGGTAACATTAAAGTTGCAATTTCATATTTTCAAGTTATATTTTTAAAATGTATTAAAATAAAGCCCTTAAATAGATTGTATCTCTATACACAGTCCTACCTTGTTAAAGAATAATCCTATAATTCTCTTTTGCCTGTTCAGAAATTGGCAAAAATATCATTTTCAACTTCAAATAAGGGTAAATGGAAAAACAAGGGAGGTAATTGTGTTATTTCCTGTGTGACTGATTTTAATGCCTGGGAAATGATGTCCATGATCGTATAATAGTGAGTTGACAACCTTTTGAGCAAAAGACATAGAAATAATTATGTTTTGACTTTCTTAGAAAATATGAAATTCCCGCTTTAACATAGATAAGTTTTATGTTACATCAGAGTTTAACAAGTGGTACATAAACATTTCACAGCTATGGTAAAGGCAACCAGGAGGACATACTGGCATACAAATTGCATTTTGTATAAGTGATAGAGTTGTTACTGTGAGTGCCAAGGGCCCTAGTGACATCTTAAGCCATGGGCCATATGCAAGCCTATTCCGACCCTTAGTGAGCCAGCACCTTATTTACTGCACATGTTTCATAATATATGTGTATATACGTGTATTATATTATTATGTACGTAAGCCTATATGATCTCCACTTACAATTGGAGAACAAACAATCTAAAATCCTCTAAAAAGCAAAGATACCACCTCTCTTTCAATGTTTTCAATGTTCTATAAACTTGCATCAAAGAAAATACATGTATAAGGCGAAATACATGACATAATTTTTAACTTTTAACCTAGTAATGTGTATGCTAACATTCTTATTTAGATATGGAAAACTGGATTTATTTATTTATTTCTTAAAGATACATTATGTAAGATTTAAATAAAAAGCTAACCATTCTTGCTATAAATAGATCAAAAGTAGATAATGTAAAATGAATAATTTGAAAATTTCATTCAAATTACTCTATTGCGAGCAAAGATATTAGCCTTTGAAGACGTGCGATAGTTTCAACCACCGTACTGGTTGTTCGAAGCTAAGTCTCGCTCCTTCAATTTTTAGATTAAATCAAAATATGGCTGAACCGTTCTCATCAATTTAATATCAGAGAAATCTGACACCATCGAGAGTTGATTTTGGTCTCGATCAGTTAATTAATGTCTAATTAATAATTTAGATAAGATTTCAGGCCTGAAGAAAGACCTGCAACAGGCAGATTTAGTACTTGCATAATGTATGTTTAAATACTGTAGTTTGATTTTGTTCTATTTCCACTATTACTTTTCATTTATTGATATATTTTTTATATTAAAGCCGATTGTATTCAGATTTGTTTCGTAAACATTTTGACATTTCATAATTTTTAATACTGGATTTAAATGAGCCCAAATAGCAGCAGGACCATGCCTGGTCTCACTACTGACAGTCCTGATACACTTTGTCACCAACTTCTTTAATTCAAGACAATAGGCCTATAGCATGGGGACTCTATGAAAGCATGTGTGTTGCAATTACATGATTAATATTGGTAACTAATTCAGGCAGTAAAGTCTTTTAGTTATTATATGTGTCATTAGCCACAAATAAAATCAACAATAAGTCTAAATTTCACTTAAATCTGTCATTCTTCTAACACAAGTCTTTACCGTAATGCCAATTTGTATACGGTAAAGACAGAATGTTATGGCGGTAAAGACATAGTTTAGTGCTTGGATGTCATAGTTATAAGTACACATATGTATGGTCTAAGCCCTGGGTTGAGTGATGTATTTGCTGTATAATCTCAATAATTTATGCTTATTAATGACAAACTTTGACAATTATTGTAATGTCGGTAAAGACAGTCCAAAAGTGCGACATTCAGCTTTCAGAACTTCAAAATTTATGTTCTGTCATTCCATCACATCTTCTGGCTAAGGCTTTATGCTAGAAGGAAAGGCAAAACAAACTGGCACTTTGAAGTTCAAAAAGTGCCCTCTATATCTAAAGGCCTAGTGAATTATCTCCCTTAAAAAATTGTTATACGGTAAAGACACTGAATTTCAAATTTTAGGTTCAAAAATTGATGTCACATAAAAATTTACCTTTGGTTAAACTAGACATATTGTGTGTTTGATATTAAAGCTCTGTGCTATATGTTTTAAACCATTTAAATATTTATTGACTTGAATGTCATATTTAATGTTAAAAAGATTATTTTTCTCTCTCTATATAAAAATTTTACCATGTCGGTAGGGACATTTAAGGCTGTTTTTTCCACCGAAGTAAATTATATATTGGTTGTAGAAAGAAAATAGTGTGTGCCCTCCACACCTAACTATATTTCACATATTCTGTGTAAAATTTATTACCATCAGATCATTAAATGTGACAAAATATTGTGTTGACTGTTTTGACTCAATTTTGTGAAAAACACCCATATAAGGGATTAGTGAGGCCACTGATAATTGGCATTAATTAACATTAAAGGGATATTAATAAGTAATTGTAGGGATAAATTGTTCAACTTGGACAACCAATCATGACAAATCCGAAACCATACATGAACTAGGTTACATCAAAGGGATAGTAGCCGATTGATAATGAGTAATGATAACAACATAACCAACAAACAAAAGGGAAACCATACATGAGAACATCGGAGAACTAGTAACTCCAGATAAATTAAATGGGGATTAAATATTTGGACCATAATCAAGTTAATATAATTAAGAAAATTGAATACACACAAAACAAGACAACCCGCACAACCCTTCTTTATGGTCCCACCCTCTTCCACAGGTCCCACTGCACAGGTAAAATAAAAGAAACAGCCCATAAAATCCTTTTTTCCCTCTGCTAGTGCTACATGTATATCAAGTGCATAATTTGCTTTATTATAAACTTAGTTGTAAGCTACATGTATAAAATCGTACCTGATCCACTTCTTTTTCTAGGAGAAGTTGGTAGATTAAATTGATTTTTGTTTTTTCTTCGAGGGCATCTTTTTTCAGATCTCTCTAAATCACTTGTAACTTTGGCTTCAACTGGTTTTCCACTCAATCTTGAGCTTTTCCTAACTTTGAATTCCAATTTCCTTTGTATAGTTGAAGCCATTGTTTTGGCTAAGTCCTACTTTTTGGGGGTCAGCTGAAAAAAAAAAGTAATAAATCACTCAGTATGCTATTTATTGTCAGTTTTGCTATAATATTGAATAGGCTGAGGTATACGATTGAGCCACTGAATTACAAAGGGGTTTGGGGGTGAGAAAATTTCTCATTTGGATGATAAATGCCTAGGTTAAAAATGAACCTTGTGCAGCTAATTCCAAAACATAAACATCTAAAAAATCTAATTTGTTTTATCAAAGTCTGGCTTTTTTTTTTGAAGGCGGACTGTAGAAGTCCCTTTCATTTTTATTTAGATAAGGCTTGGCTTTTTATTTCTAAGTATTCTTTCTCAGGGGTCAAAATTAGGCATTTTTATGTACACTAAAGGCAGACAAAACTTCTGTTTTCCTTTCTTCACGAGGGCATTAAATTGTTATCATTTATAATGCCTATTCAGTCATAGCATTAGAACAGAATTTTGTCTCCACAAAAAACCTAAAAATGTTAAGGACTTTACGTCCACCGCAGTACATATAAATATCGTAATGAATCAGTTTTATTTCTTCAAAATCAAAAGCCTGCAAATCTACTTTTGCAACAAATATTCATGAAATTCTCTATAATTAGTATAATCCGTATTATCGCGGTACCAAACTTTGTCGTCGAGGTGTTGAATTCCGATTATAAATTATCCAAAGTAGGCCTACCGTAATTTAATTGCCAAAAGATGACTGTCATGGTCATCATGCTCTTGAATTGCCGGAATATGCGTTTATTTACCTGGGATAGTTCGCACCACAGTATTTATATAGATATTAAATACGGTCTTGATTGTATAAATATATTATATATGTTTTTTTTCAATTACCTAAAAAGTGGTTAATATTTTTTTTACATCACGGATGACCAAAATATATTATTACAGCTACAGAAACAATATATAAAATATAATAGAAACTGTGCTGTTACACAGTTATGAATCGACCAACACTAACTATCACAGGTGAAATGACCGAGTAATACTTTTCTGCAATTTCACTGGACAAAAATTCCCCCAAGTCTCGATTACATGTACCAATGTTCTACTTTGACACCGCAATTGAGACATACTCTGGTTAACCTCTAGACAAAGCTTAGCACCGTAGTTAATGAATAGACTTGACAACAAAATTACCAGTCCTGTTTTAGCACACGGTGAGGACATTATAATATAGAAATAAATATCGTCAGACAAAGTCACACAAAGTCAAGAGACTCTAGTAGTAGCACCATGCCCCAAATTTTTATTGCAAATTTAGACGATTCGCGGAAACGACTCACTAAGATGAAAAAAGCAGAAATCTGTTAAAAAATGGTAAAAAGTCATGCCTGTATACTGTATATTTATTTATTTCTAAAATCTATTTTATGTTATATTATGCTGTACCAAAATGCAAAGATAGGCTGGCACTGCCAGGCAGGATACGCCCACATTCAGGAAGTTACGATCCGATGGGTGCTAATATTGAAAGGAACCAAGATTTTGGGGTTATAGACATGCATGTCGTTTCATCAAAATCGGTTCAAAATTGTGACCTATATAGGGTCCACAAGCTATTTTTCTGGGGGCAAAATCAAAATTCCCATTGGGCAATTATACAAGGATTGTTTTACATGGGCTTTATTTGCAGTTTGGGGCTGGGGTTTGTTTTTTCTGTAAAAATGTGACGAGAACAATTTTATCCTCGGAGGAAAGCTATAAAAAGCGCACGATACTCGATCTTGTCCGTGTTTATAGCCACAATTCTAACCCTTCAGAATAGTTTTAGATAAACCTAACCCTAACCCAAGGGAAAATATTTGTCCGTTCGGAAAGATCCAGTAGTGTATAGTATTAGTAATGTGCATAAAAAGCGCCTCTATTTTGACGTTTTAACGAGCTCAGACGATCTAATATTTGCTCGAAACCAATCTAAATGCACACAAATCTAACTAAAGATGAAAGCTCAAACCGCTGAATTATACCTGAAAGTAATAATAATCCTAAATACTGACAATTTTTTTTTTTCTTTCAACTTTTTTCTGTTTCCACCTTATTGCAGCTGTGTGTAGACTTGGCGGGAACATCTATGACACTTAACGTTGATTGGTTGATTTCTGACTTCCGATTCATATACATCCGTCTGTTCGTCTTTCCGGTTAGTTCCACCATCGTGTGAAGTATTTTAGTACAATATTTGCTGTTTTGATTAATTGTAGATTATGCCAAGAAAGTACGTATATGAAGTTTAATCAATTCCACTCAACATAGTCCACATTTCTTCGTAAAATCTAATATGATTTTAGATAAACAATAAGAAGCCATGGACAGTAAATCGGTAGTCAACTATGGGCCTTGCTTCTTATTGAACTTTATCTTACACAACACAACAATAAAATAAAAATGCTTTTTCATTCAGTTCATGTTTTTGCATCTTTTCACACTCGCAGGAACAGAGGAGGAATATTTTATGCTTGTTACTTTAGTAACGAATTGTATCGGCTCTGCTCTTTACTTCATTACAATTTACTGCCGCATACTATATATACGACAGCACAACATTTCGTCATTTCGGACTCAATTTCTTTAATATGTTTGGCCTTTCCTGAGTAGAGCGAAGTTGGTGTGATTGTTGTCAAATATAAAACCTTCATAATAAAGTTTCCCCAAATGAAAAAAGTGTGAGAATTTCCATTGACGTAAAAAATATGTGACGTCATTCATTCAACGCGTCATAGAAATATTTTTTAGAGATGCGAAATCTCGCTTGGGCGAGATTTGGTAAGTTGACATGAAAATTGCCAATTTTGCCCAGTGCATCCAGTTCCGGTCTGAATTTTTTTTTAATCAACAGTAGTCTGGTGACATTTTGCTTACGCTCCTGTGTTACCTGAAAAGAACTTTGCTCAATCACAGCGCTTCACGCGATGCTTTAGAGCTTCTCTCTATATTAATGCATATAACATCTTTAAAATAAGATAAGTTAATACTATTATCACTAATTAAACTTACAGAGGCCAATGTGGTGGCACGACTATCGCCCAACTCCAAATATTCGCATTTACATTACTGAAGCAGTATTTTTGTTCGACATTAAAAGCCAATGAAATCCATGTGGATGTCATTTAGTTTGTTTACGTTTTTTCACATGCAATTGCGTTTTTGATTGCCTGTTATAAAGCCTAATATTTAGCCCCCGCCTTCATGATGACGTCTCTGGTCTAAAAAGATTGCTTTTAGTAACGGCTTAAAGCTTCGATTTTAAATACGATGATTTATACACACATGTACCCGTTCCAGGTAGCATTATATGCTTAATTGTAATTGGGTGTGGCAGAAATATTATGAATAACAATAATCAATTGTTGTTGTGATGAAAAATATTGCCAATTTTGCATATTATTAGCGATTGTGGATCACAATCGCACTTGCAACGTTTAAGTAAATGGGAAGAAATTTCATCTGGTGTGATATCAAGTCAAAGTGCAGCATTTTTGGGGTGAATTATTTTGGAATGACTGGTACTTGATTTTGAACTGAAACAGAATTTGACGAAATTGATTCCAATCATCACTTTGAATTTCTTAAACATTTCAGAACCTTTGAGGCATGAATTGCAAAGTAAATTCAGTTAATCTATTTTCTGCCAAGAATTTGACTATAAGAAAAACTGGACAGTTTGCTACTTTTTAACAATTATAGTTCATCTAATGGGATTAAAATTAACTTCCTTGATAAAAATTTCACTGAAAATTAAATGAATCTCTAATTCATTTCTTTCAGACGCCATGACACAGACAAAACATCAGATTCTGGTGAAGAGGTAGAAAAAAAGAAAACTATAAAATCGAAAAAGATGTTGAGTAAATCAAAGAACAAGGATTCTTCATCTGAGGAAGATTCTGGCTCCAGTGACTCTGATGGTAGCAATAGCAGCAGCAGCAGCAGTGATTCCAGCAGTTCAGGTAGTGGCTCCAGTAGTCCAGATATTCCTGACCCACCAGCCAAAGAACGAAAAAGGGTTAGAGCCACCAAGAGTGCTGAGAGTGGTGAACTATCTGACAGCGATGAGGATTCTAATCCAAGAAAGGTTAAAAGTTCTGTTTCTAACACCAGAAAGACAAAGGTAAGAAAAATGGAACAGGCCTAGTCAGAGGTCGCAGTGTATCAATTTCAAGTTACGCAAAAATATGCAGACATTCCAAAATTTTGCGTATTTGCCTCTATATCTGTGTGACATAGAGTCTCTCAAAATACTCAATAGAAGTATGTAAAATCATTTTGTGAACAACCCTAATTCAAGCGGCCTTATTTCATTGATACTGTATTTTGTCTAATGATGACTGGAGGTTGACGACATATTTAAACTATCGCTATGAAAGTCAATATTTGAATGGTTGAACGTAGACAATAATTTGTATGAAATGTGTTTAATTGCTTCCAATGTGGCATAATAGGGAGTGTCTCAGAATAGCTACACATGTACGAATTAAAGGCTTACTGAATGTAAAAATTATGAATTCAATAAGAGGAAATATAAAAAGGGGATTTTGAGATTATGATGACCTCATCATTCTTCTTAACAAAACTTTTTACAAATTCAAAATTGGATTAAAGTTTTCTTTTTTTTATGGAGACTCAAAGTTTCCTTTCGCATAAGGAAGTTTAAACTTAAAGGCTAAATATGTTTCACTTCACAGTGTTTGAGTGGGATTGGGTTTCATCAAATGAAACACTGCGAGGAGTATGCTTTAGACTAGTATAATGGGATTTAGGAGCCTTACACAGACATAACCAGTTTTTATCTGGTATCTCTCCTTTGATAATAAAATTTTGCTTATTTTCTTTTTTTTTTAGAAGCGACATGATTCAGAAGACAGTGCAAGCGAGCAGGATTCAGATCACAAGGATAGAAGCAAAAGGTCAGAGGTTAAGACCAAAAGAGGTGAAAAGTTAGATGTTAAGGTTGAAAGATTAGAAGAGGAAGAAGAAAATTTTGAGATGGAACCTGAACCCGAGTGGAAAAGGGAAAGGAATTGGTCTTCTGATGAAGAAAAACAAAATCTCGGTCAAACTGGTAGTCGAGAAAGGCAAAGAATTTCAGAAGTGCATTTAGTTAAACAAGAAATTGATTCCGGTAAGGAATCATCAGGAGGGCGGAGAACAGATAGATATGATCACTCAGTTTCTCCTGATGTGTCACGTTATAGAGATAGAGATGCTCCCTATCATAGAGATGGTAGAAGAGATGATCGAAATGAGAGGGATGACAGGAGAAATAGACACAGGGACAGAGATATTGAAGGGAGGTATGACCGAGACAGAAGGAGAGATGAAAGAAATGGGGGGAGGTACGATAGAGAGGAAAGGCAAGATCGTGATGATCGTTACAGGAGAAATGATAGAAGGTATGAAAGTCATGGAAATGACAGAGAAAGAGAGAAGAGAAATGATTGGAGAAATGATAGAGATAGGAGGGAAGGAAGAAGGGAAGAAGAAAATAATGAGAAGAGAAGTGATAGGAGAAATGATAGGGATAGGAGAGAAGGAAGGAGAGAAGAAGAAAATAACAAACAAGAAAACATGTAAATAAAAATTATTGATTAGTATTCGAAATGTTATTAAATGCTGTTTCTTATAGTATAGTAAGTGTATCTTGAAATAGCGCTCCCTATTTACAGTTATGGCCAGTATGGTGCTTTTAATGTTTACATTGTCTATGTTTTATGTCTTGTCTGCATATCATTTGTTTTCTAGGTTTGTAGTTGGTTGTGTGTGGTGCAGCAGCTGATGTGCAAATCAGGGCTAGAAAATAGAATGCAAGAAGGAAAGTTAACAACATTGAAACGACATTGGTCTCCATCTTAACAAAAATTGTCCCAAACCTGTTCTTCAGTAAGCTAACATGAATCATATTTTGAATTTTATTTTAGGGAAAATACAAACAAAGATGGCCAAGTTAAAGATGGCCAAATTAAAGATGTCAGTGATAGTACAGCTGTTGTACCAGTTACTAAACCTCCCAAAGATGATCAGAATATTATGACCCGGACAGGAGGAGCTTATATTCCACCAGCTCGGCTACGTATGATGCAGCAACAAATCACAGACAAGAGCAGGTTATTGTCAAATATAGAACTTTTTAAATGCAATTGGCAGTATCAATATTTGGCTATGAATTCTGTCAACTAAATTATTAAAGGAGAATTTCAGCTGTTGATAGAATTTCTACCTGAACAAAACAAATAATAGAGATGGAGATATAAAAATTTGAAATAGACAGTGCCAAGTACATGTACTAAACAATGATAATTTTATTGCAGTGTTCCATATCAGAGAATGGCCTGGGAAGCACTCAAGAAAAGTATTAATGGTTTGATCAACAAGGTCAATATTGCAAATATTAATTTTATTGTACAAGAACTTTTTCAAGAGAATATTGTGAGAGGAAGGTAAGTCATTGGTAATTTTATTGATTATATATAGTTCACTCATTCTCAAACAAAGATAACACAGGCATTGGTTTGGACAGTTGGGGGTTACCTAACCAGCTTTTTCAGAGACGTTTGGTCAAAATTTTGAATGTATCACAGAAAGTTTTAATTTGGTTATTCATTTTGTTGCTCATTATTTAAAAAATATTAGAAATCTGGCGACACATAATGTAGTAATTTGATTATACTCATTTTGTTAGGACGATAATTATAGTCCAGCAGTTCATTTACAGGTCATAGTTCATTTGAAATATCTGTTGATCATTGAACTTGGAAAAAAAATATGTGTAGAAATACCACGTTCATGCTCAAATTTTCGTACTCACAAATGGAAGTATAATACTGTTTGTTGCTGGTCTCATAAGTGTGTCAAAATATACTGGTTCCAAGATATTAATAAGTAATTTTTGTATTTTATATTTCAGGGGTGTTTTAGCCAGATCTATCATACAAGCTCAGTCTGCATCTCCAACCTTTACTCATGTTTATGCAGCCCTTGTTGCGATTATTAATACAAAGGTAGGTTATCGTCTCGTACCCTTTTCAAGATTTTATATTAATAAAAAAGATTGTGTAATATAAATAATTTTAGTGAGATGCCATACAGGTTTTGCATATAATTTAATTTTTTTTTCAGTTTCCACAAAATGGTGAATTAATATTGAAAAGACTGGTTATACAGTTCCGTAAAGGTTTTAGAAGAAATGATAAGACACTGTGTTTATCGTCAACTAGGTTTCTAGCACATCTTGTCAATCAACAAGTTGTAAGTTAATATTATAGATTATTTTCATGGAGCAGGACATTTGTTTCTCCATTAATATAAGATAGGTCCACCTATGTACAGGCCTCTACGTTGTCAATTTCCAGGAAAGCTGAGAAAAGCAAGCACTATACCAACCTAACATTTCAGTCCAGTCTTGTTGCAATGATGCTGGTACTCATGTTCTCAGTAATCAGGTGTGTCAACCTTCACATTTTTTGGCATATTGTGCCATATTACACATAACTGAAGAAGTTGTACAGTGTTTTAAGAGCTACATTTTATATCGCTATTACATCTTAAAATTGGGATTTTCAACAATATATTGTCTTTTAGTGAATTGATTTGTTCTGTTATGTTATCATTGTGATCCGAGTTTGTTATAATTATTACATCTGTTAATGTATGCATTTTCATTGCATTGCAGTATAATAGCCTTTGTTGTTGTTCCTGGGTATACTTTCATGTTTCAGTCAGTTAATTGGAGCCACCTCCCTTAAGCTATTGAAACCTAACCAGGGATTGAATGGGCATGTGTTTGCGTGAACACATGTGAAAGCTTGTGTTTAAACACTGGTGGTGAAATAAAAGAGCCCTAACTAAGTGTACTGAGCTTGACTTTTTAGCCAAGTGTAATCTGATCATACTTGAGTTTTTAAGTTTTTTAACCTGTCTTTCAGGCTCATGAAGTTTTGGCATTAGAGATATTAACACTTCTATTATACACACCAACAGATGATTCTGTAGAAATTGCTGTTGGTTTTCTAAAAGAATGTGGACAGAAATTACAAGAGTTATCCCCTCGTGGTGTAACAGGTAACTAATTTTGCCTAGTATTTATTAATTTACTATTTATGGAATCTCTGTCAGATGTATGTGGTTAGGCTAATGACTGCTGTATCTATCTTGTATCAAAAAACTATTAGATTTTGGATGAACTAATTAAAGGAGATGTTACACGTTTTGATAGATAACTGTTGATAATAACTGATTGAATTAGCTTTTATAAAGCTTTTAGCCTCATTGTATTTTTGACAGAACTAGTAATTGTCAAATGGATAGAGAAGAAATTAATCGTAATTGTTACTTTCAACACTTATTCGCCCTGTTGGCGTAAGAATAAGACCTTTGATTTATTTCATCTCACAAAATAAACAAATCTGGACTATGAACCTCAGATATATGATTTTTGATAAACCATATTGGAATATCTGGTAGTATTAATGATGTAACCATGCTTCGAGGTTAGGTTGATCTGAGTATGTTTGTTATTATGTATCTTTGGTTAGAATATAGAAATGGTTAGACCATCTCCTGTAGAAACCACCTTGTGAAATAATGTAAACCAAAAACAAAAGCAGTAATCTTGCTGACCGAGTTTTGAAATGAGTTTTTCTGCCTAGAAATCTTTGAAAAGGGTGTGTTTTATTTCTGATGAAAACCTGTATGACTCTATGATTTGTCTTTGATAACAAATCTTCAATTTTTGTTTCAGCCATATTTGATAGATTACGTAATATTCTACATGAAGGACAAATAGACAAGCGTGTTCAGTATATGACAGAGGTTATGTTTGCTGTTCGTAAAGATAATTTCAAGGTACGAGTTTATATATTCTTTTTTGCTTCTGATTCATGACTAGAATGTTCTGGTTTTAATTCTGATGTAGACCAAGAGAAGCCCACAGTTCTTTTGCAACCAGTTTAGTCATGAGGTAATGGCCCTAGAAGTGATGTGGAAAATGTACTGTGTTTTTTGGATGAGACAGAAATTTATGAGACAGAAATTAATGTGTCCCATCACAAGTTATCCTTTTTATGTGAGAGTTAGTTCCCTTGTTAAATTGTTGATTTAATCTCATTATTTTGCTAGGATTTTCCCTCTGTGTTAGAATCACTAGATCTTATAGAAGAAGAAGAACAGTTTACTCATCTGCTGAGTTTAGAACAAGCTGGTGATCCTGAAGATATTCTAAGTAAGTAAATGTTTACAACAGACTGAAATATAAGTTTTGCATTCAAGATCTTTGATATATGACCAAGAACTAACTTTACAAAAAAGACGTATAAAATGTTAATATTATAGTACATTTTAGTTCATTTCCACTGCTTCACAAAAGTTGTGGTTAGATTACAAATACAAGAATTAATGTGATGCTTTTGATCAAAAACGGACCTGTGATATTTGCCCTCTCTGTTATCTGTCACTGGATGCAACAATTAGTTACAGCTTGTAAATGGACATGTATTCAGTTTAGCAGATATTAACAGTGAAGTATAAATTTGTAACAGGAGAATCAGTTATTACTTCAGTGAATTCCTGAAAACAGCTTCAATAAACACATGAACACATGACTGTTCGAGAACTAGAATTTAATTTTTGCATGGTCTGAAGTTGTATTTCTTCTTTTGTAGATGTTTTCAAGGCAGATGAAAGTTATTTAGTAAATGAAGAAAAATATAAGACATTAAAAAGAGGTATGTATCTTAATGTTATTATTTAGTTATTGATATATACAGTCACTATATATCCTGAGCGCCATAGAAAACGCATCACTTAGTTTTTTGTATAACAAAATGATCCTGTAAACGTATTTTATTTATTTTGCTTCTTATCGTGAACAATATTCAAATGGGAACACATCAATAACAAACACATTTGTACAACAGTACAAAGTCAGAGGGATCAAAACCAAAAGTACGACACATATGTCAGTAGCGCGTATGTCCTCCACTGGCTCTTACACACGCTGTGCAGCGAGGTAGCATGGAATTTAGCATCTGTGTCGTACTTTTGGTTTTTACCCCTGAGAAACGATTTATTCCTGGCAAAATTCACCCCTCACATAGCATATTTAAGTATTGTGTTTAGGAGTAGGTTACTCTACACCAAATGTTAATTGTCAGCACGTATCAGTTACCCTGTTCTTAGGAATTGAATGTGAGTATGGAAGTGTACAGTAAACCTTAATTCCTGGGTTGATAGTTGTTATTTAACTGTTCAGATGGATTAAAAACGAAATATATAAACAATATAATATTGTTTACAATTTCACTTCTTATGATATAGGTATTTTAGAAGAAAGTAGTTCCGATGATGGATCTGCGGATAAATCTGGATCAGAAAGTTCAAGTGATAGCGACTCGGAAAATGAAGGTATGTAATATAACTAACAGTCTCAATGTTATACAAAGGGTTAATGGACACTAACATTTTTATTGACTAGGAACTGGTCGCTAACCACTACTCACCTCGTTATTGTTGTTTTCGTTGCGGTGACGCTCTTTGAAAAAGCCTAAGGCTCTGTTTATACAAGTCTGGTCGACATGAAAATTGGCTTGCTTCTTCTTTGAACAATTTTGCATCGATTTGGTGAATTAGATTTTTGTATTTCATCCAACAACATGGTCAGTTCCTGGTCCATAGTATGATCGTACATGTTTTCTTATTATCCAAATAATCTTGTGGCTGAAGGCTACCATCAGCATTGTCAGCCAAAACAACAAAAGTATACTAGTTTAACTACAACAACTCTTCAAGTAAAACCTGGTATCAGGTTAATGAAGTACTAGCCCCATTGTGCTTGATAATGAAATCTCGTGTATATATATTTAATAAACCCATGATGGTTTCCCATACAGTTGTATTCACCAAGTCGCATTTATAGTTTGATTATTTATTTTATTTCATTTCATGTAATATTATGTACATTGTAGATGCCGAAGCTAAACAGACAATTATAGATACAACAGAAACGAATATGGTTGTGTTACGACGTACTATATATCTGACTATACAGTCTAGTTTACATTATGAGGAATGTGCTCATAAACTTCTTAAAATGGATCTGAAACCCGGTCAAGAGGTAGATTTTAAATCTTTGGTTTTTGGTAAACTTAGTTTCTATTCTATACAGGAGATGATTATTTTAATTTCAAACATATAGCTAAGAAAGATTTGGATTTGTCACCTCAGATTACACAGGTGTTTGGATAGTGGGTGCTACCCCCCCCCCTCCTTCTATAGATATACTTTACCACCCAAGTCATCAAAGTGAAATATATTACCTCTATGCAATTTCTATATGATATTCAATTTTTGATCAGGAGGTTTATTTGTTTTCTTCTATTACTAGGTGGAGCTGTGTAATATGATATTAGATTGTTGTTCCCAACTCAGGACATACGAGAAATTCTTCGGCCTTTTAGCTCAGGTATGAACATGTGGCTGTTTTTTATTTTGAACTTTTATGTGTTTCATACTTTTTTTTCCATATATAAATGGAGAAAAAACATAAGTTTTGCGTATCTATTGGAAACCAGTTGCTGCCCGCTACCAATGATTAATTAATTAATCGACCGGGCTATCTGCCTACCTTTTAGTATTATATTTTTTTTAAACGACTAAATCAAAATATGTATTCCTTTATTTTCAGAGATTTTGTCAGATGGATAAAAAATATGTGGAGCCATTTCAGATTATTTTCAAAGAACAGTATGAAACAATACATCGATTAGAGACAAGCAAATTACGAAACGTTGCCAAATTCTTTGCTCACCTGCTTTATACAGATGCTATAAGCTGGGGGGTAAGTAAATGTGTTAATATTTTTGGATTTTTAAAATAAAAAAGAAGATTAAATATACATTTCTTTAAAGCCTCAAAATTTACAGAACAGTTAGAGTTGTTCCAAAGGTAATCAACATGGTTGTTAATTCATCTCTCCCTGGAAACATATTAATCGATTCTAAAATTGTTGATTTTTAGGCCTTGTCTAATTTTGCATTTTACATTATCGCTGTAGAAATTATTTAATCTCTCTGTAATATATAAGAACATTTATATTTTCAGGTATTGTGCTGTATCAGTATTAATGAAGAAGATACAACTTCAGCCAGTCGCATTTTTATCAAATTACTCTTTCAAGAATTATCAGAATATATGGGACTTCCAAAACTTAATGACAGATTTAAAGATTCGTAAGAAAATGTTTTTTTGTGTCTTTTCCCTTAGTATGTAGGTAGAGCTTTGCAGTGATAACTGAAAGCTTTTATTCGAAAAATGACTTTATAAATGTACCCAGTTCGAGTCAATAATTTCAATCTGTGAATGAAAACAAAATCTTTACAAATAAAATCTAATCTCGGCTCTTTTATTAGTTAAATGGAATTAGTAGATATGTTAGCCAAATAAAGAATGCTTTGAACAATTAGATTTCGTAATCTTTTGTAATGATGTATCTTTCTAATTTCAGCACTTTACAGCCATATTTTGAAGGAATTATGCCACGTGATAATCCTAAAAATACTCGCTTCGCTATAAATTTCTTTACAACGATAGGCTTAGGTGGTTTAACGTAAGTTGATATTTTTTTTCAAGGCAAAATATAAAATCCAAAGACTAGGTCTACAGGCAAATCAAGGGTTTACCCCCTGTTACCACACCCCCCTTTAGAGCTGCCAGCTTTATCAAATCCACACATTAAAAATCATTTACTGTAAATCGTTCATTTAGAAGGGCAAATGTTAATATGTTAAATCAGCTGCAAAATGTCCTGCCTCTTTGCTTCAGTGAAATGATCATCCAAACAGAACAATTGATTGCCATTTGAAGTGTTTTTTCTAATATAGTTAAGACGTTGCTTAGACCCAGGAATTAATATATGAAAGATTTGAAATTGATGTCTATTTAAAGATGAAGCCTGTTCATTTCATGTAGTTGATTTATATATTTATTAACTATTTTTAAAATTGGCAATCAAATATTAAGTAATGAATATTCTATGTTGATTTTAGTGAAGATTTAAGGAATCATCTGAAAGATGTCACTAAACAGATCATGGAGAAGAAAGAAGCTGAACAAGAGAAAGAAGACAATGAATCTTCAGATAGTTCAGATAGTTCTGACTCATCGTCATCATCATCCTCTTCAAGTGGCGTTGACTCAGGTAAACCATGTTTTTTTTAAGGGGATGGAGAGATCCGTTTTTTTTTTTTTCCTTTTTGTGTCCGTCAGTGATGTAGGAGATACGTCCTGTCAAGGAAAAGCTTTGACTTTATAATGGGTTGAAAAACTTGACGTCCACCTGAAGACTCCTTGGTGTGCATATACAAGGACCATGTGTTTGTTTTGGAATTCAATGAAGAGTAGGGGGAGACGAAATTTTGTTTATGATCCACTGCATGACGCATGCCAGTCTCCATTAGTCTAGTTTGTTAACTCCAAACCTCATTGGATTTACTTTTACTTTGCATCTTTTGAAAGTTCAATATATATTTTATTGAATTCTTTGACAAAAATATTTATTAAATTCCCATTTACCCACTTGTTTTAAAGCTGCATTGACCAATTTATTGCTAAGAAATATTTGATTTCTTTTTGACTTTTAGATTCTGAGAGTTCCTCGTCAGATGAATCAGATGCAGAAAGGAAGAAAAAGATTCGAAAGAAGAAAGAAAAGGAAAGTAAAAAACAATCGGAAAGAGAGAGAGTGAAAGATACTGTAAAAGATCATCATAAACTGACTTCAACTCGAAACAATGGGGATGCCTATACAGATCCGTGGGAGAGACAGAGTAATCGCAATAATCAGCATAGACGGCAACGTAATAGAGAGATAGAGCAAGAAAATGAAAGAGATCTAGAAAAGGCACACAAAAGTAAAAATAAGCGAAACAAAAGTCATAGAGAAGTCGATGAGGAATATGATGATAATTATCAGAGTGTGAGTGAAAAAAGTACTGAAAGATACCGAGAAAAAGAACGAGATCAGGATAGTGACAGGCACAGAGATAGTGAAAAATCACGAAAATCACATAAAAAACATCAAAATAGTGCAGAGTATTCAAATTCAGATCGAAAAAGTCAAAACAGTGCAGAGTATTCAAATTCAGATCGAAAAAGACACAATAGTGATAACCGAAATTCATATCGAAATAGACAAAATAGTGATAACCGAAATTCAGATCGAAAAAAACAAAGTCAAAATGATTATTCAGATTCAGATCGAAAAAGACAAGATAGGGAAAATTATTCTAATTTTGAAAGAAATAGGCAAGGAAGTGCTGAATATTCTAAAAGAAGTCGTGAGGACGATTATGGACGTGAACGCAGTGTTGACATTGATCGCTATGGTGATGGTAATTATAAACGTATTAAGCGAGAAATGAACGAAGATGAATGTTATGAAGACAGTCGTAGAAAGAAATCCTACCAAGATGACCGCGAACGTAGTTATTATAATCACAATAAAGAAAATATGGACTATTCCCCTCGTAAAAGACGGTATGATAACTCTTCTGATGAAGAGGAAGCAAGTGTATATAAAAAGCGTTCTAAAAATTCAAGATATGAACAAGAACAGAGTCCACAAAGATCACGTGAACACAGGCGACGTTAAAATGAGGACTCAAGTGAAATATAATCATTTATAAACTATATTTTTGAAATTGGTCATGGGAAGTGGTAAAAAGGGAAGGGTTGGATGAGAAATCTTTTAGGTGTCATTTCTAAGAAAAAAATGTTAAGTTGCCAAATCATTGTGATCTTACAGATTTGATAAGCAAAATTTAAACTTATTTTACAGTGCAAAAATGATATATATTACATACAGTATATTGTGATTGGATTTGATTGTGAAATGTCTTTTAAGTTTCATTTTGTGCCTAACATTTTCTGTCCTATATTGAATGTGAAATATAAGCCAAATAATCATATGATAGTTTTTATTACATACTCAGTTACAGTCAAACATTTAAACAACTGCATTGAAATACATTGTAAATTCACTACAGTAAGCCACAACAATCCAGGGCCCCATTTCTCGAAATCTTAACTAAAGATAAAATCCTGATTTTAGCAGATACTCCAATCTTTATTGGCTAAGCCCTAAAATCAATCTAACATTATCCAATCAAATTACTAAAATTTGGATTGTATCTTAGTTAAAATTTCGTGAAACAGGCCCCAGGCACTTAATTAAATTACAATTAAAAAAGAATTATGTTAAATTTACTTCAAAAAGTACATGCAAGAGCATACATTAATTAACTTTAAACTAATGGTACGACCACACAGATAATGAGACTAGGCACACCCATAATAATCTAACAGGCAGCCATGTGGTTTACCTCTTTCTTACTGCAATATTGCATGATGTGCGGCGGCTATGACACACACCCACAATACAATTTTAGGTATAGTTACTTAATATCAAAAAGAAAGTGCGAATGTCTCTTTAGTTTTAAGTCAGATAATACATTTGATAGAATTAGTATAAAGTTTACTAACAATGGAAAGAATCTGAAAAAAATATTGTTTTCTGGCTCATACCTGTTTTAAAAGTGTATACATATTTATTATGTATGTTAAATTTCCATATTTGTGTAATGATGTTGAAAATAAAATCATGTATTTATATATTGAAAAAAAAACAACCTGTATATAATAAAGTCAATAATGTATAAAATATTTTGATTAAAAAAAAAAGGATGCAAAATTTGATCTTTAAAAAAAAAATAATAAATGAAATAGAAAAATAAGATATGATTTGCATTTATTGTACACTTAGCAGGATACTCGGGGCCCAAATTCAATGGCCTGAAACGTTCATAATCATGGGGTCATGCTGGTTAATTTGATACCACATATGTGGCGGTTGAGTGCGGTGACAAGCGTGATTTGCTTGGGGCCCAGGCCCAATTCATCTGGGGGCCAGATTTGGTGGGAAATCATTCATGGGGTCCTGCAGGTTAATATGTGTGGGTGAATCACTGTGACGAAACGATATGGTCAAACACACGGACACATTTTTAATTTTATTTATATAAATAATTTAAGCACATTTATTTGTGGACCTGAGGGCTATTCCAGAAGTAAAGGTGTCCCTCTCCAATAATAAGTGCAGGAGGACCGCACTACATGCAAAACAAAATTTAACTTTATTATTTGTCTGTCAATTTTATGGATCATTATGGTAAAATATAGACATTGATTCTGTGTGTTGTTGGTGTTTTAGCGTTTAAAAGTTTGGTCATAAATATTAAACACTTTACTGTATACATGGCAATAAATCATTTGCATCTTCCCGACAAAGTATCGCTCCATATTGGACAAGACAGGGATATAAATTATCATTCTCGAGAATTAAATACGCATTAAAAGGGCATTATGGAAGATTAGATAAAGAGCTGGCACTTCGCACTATAATGGTTAAACACTAGATAATGTAAAGGGAATCGCTGAAAATGTCCACTCTGAACCAAGATATCAGCTTTTGAATTTTAGGCATAGCCTCGATCATCTGGACTATCCATTTTTGGATTAAATCATCAATGAGAGTTGAGCAGGAAATCAGATTCAAATCCAGTAAATATCACTGCCTAGCGATGCCTAGCAATAACATCGGGAGTTGATATGGTCTGGAGAAGTTTATTTATGTCAGATAACCTTTCAGGCCTAAAGAAAGATCTACAATAGACAGATTTAGCTCTTGCATAATGTACAGTGTATGTTTAATTCATTTATATCAATGTTGAAGAAGCAAAGAACAGTTAAATGTCATGTATAGTGTTGTGAATTAGTTTCTACCAAACCTTTTTTAATTTATTTTTTTTATCAAACTGGGTCATAATCATAATGAATGGTTTTTTATTGATGAACATTACACTTTCTGCAAAATATCGAATATTTGTTGCTGCTATTTGAACCAATCTAGTTTGCCCAAGACAGGGGGCTTTTCACAGTTCAATGTGAGGGGTGTGAACGATGGCAGCATAGAACTTGTAATACTGGTAAGACTTTAATGTCAAGTAATGAGTAATGGAAGATTTCAAAAGTAATGAGTAATGGAAATGTAATTAATTACATTCCAAAAATCATATAATGGTCAATTACATTTCAATTACTCTTCAATTACATATAAATATTTACATATGATAAACATCAAATTTGATAGCAACAAAGAAATAAATTAAGTGTATCGGACACAAATCCAATTCATTATTTTTTTTTTTAAAGATTTAAATCGGTTTTAACAAATTATAAAAAGGCATTCAACATTTTCTTTTATTACTCTTTATGTAGGATTCTTCTTTAGACATGTGACCATAAAAAGTGAATCTTTGAGAAAAAGATTACTTTAATCAAAGATTAAGTGTTAATTTACAGTCAATCATTCAGTCAGTCAATCAATCAGATTAAAAGACAATAGTTTTACTACACTTTATAATCTTAATCTCAAAGGAACAAGTGACAAACCAAAGAATGGCTTTCCAGTATCTCATCATTTTATGGTTAATTAATATATTAACCATCATATATTTTGTTATAGAATCATGCTGAATAATTTATCAGTTATACAATATATTGTAGACAAACTATTTGGATTGATTAAGAATCTTATAAAATTACTTAAAAGAAAATTCAGTTAATCAATACTTTCAATGGCGCATATTTGACTCTCCAGTCTCAAACTGAGTCTATCTTAATAACATAACAATCTCGTTCCCAGAGGCCATGGTTTCGAGATTGTCTTAATAATTTAATCATAGGCTGATAACAACAGGTGTGTCTTTAACTGTACGTGACTTAAAACATTCTAGACTTTTTGAGTTCCGTTCCTCATTAATATTACACTGATTTTAAATGTTTTAAATTTGAATCCATAGGCTAGACCCCTACCTAACTTTAAAATGATTCCCGAAAAAGGACGAAACAAATTGTTAATGTAATATTTAATAATGATCCATGCATGAAATATGTCGCACTTAGTAGACTGGCTCCAGACAAATGTTTTAATCTATAGTAAGATTAGTAGGCCCAAATCTTTGCCGTAGGCCAGTTCATTCATATTTAAAAAGAAAGTAGGCATACCGGGTAAACTTGGGTTTTTTTTTTATTATCAATATATCAAGTAGGCCTAAATCATCTAATTTTGGGTACTTCACCAAAAATATTTCCCCCTCACTTGACAAGAACAGTTGTCTAGTCGTTCGGATGGGACGTAAAATCCGAGGTCCCGTGTACATTGGTGTGCTCGTAAAATATCCCTTGGCAGTTGGAATTCGATATTAAAGTAGGCCGTAGCGCCGCTGCCCGGGAAAAATGTCCCTCATAGCACATTGTATGGTGTATGCCTGTCTTCATTAGCCCATTAGGCGCAGTTTCGTTAAAGTTTATAAACCCCATTTCATTTTATTCCATTTATTAGTTCCATTGTGTAAGGGAGGTAACTCCATTTATATAAAAAAAAAAACCACTCACAACTTTTCCAAAATATTATTTAGTTGTAAATATCCGCTTCTAAATTTATCTGCCTAGTTTTCTACATCTTTCCGATATCAAAATCGATTTCAGAAATAAATTTGATGATCGTGTTCCGTAAAAAAAACATATCTACATATAGAACTTTTTCTTTCAGAAAGCGGAAGTTGTGGCGTAAGAACATAAAAGTAGTCCTTTTTACAATAAGCCGTGAGCCAAAATGGTATGCCAGCTACAAATCAGTCCAAGAAATAAAGAATTTTATGCCATTTAACATAAATTTAAATTCATATTTCACCTTCTTGTGGTTGCTAAACCCTATCCCACTATTAGGTTTTGGTTTGGAATATAGTTTTACTGAACGATGAGGTTATTTTGATACCTAAATTTTTTCGTCCCTCGGTAAACACGTGTTTATGAAAATGGCGAAATAACGACTTTTCTACTTGTGGAGATAAAAGAATGCGCCTGTAATATAAACCATATTTTGTTGGCGTTCATGGTTAGGTATACCATAGGTTTTGAACACAATCATTTCCATCTCGATCGTTTCAACTCCTCACAAGAGTGACCCACCATCATGATTCATAAATGATAAATAAAAAGGGGGTTGGGATGGCCTAGTGGTCTAGAGTGCTGCGCTTCGCCCTCTAGCTGGCCGGTCACCTCTGACTTGCGGCTGTGGTTTCGAGCCCTGGAGTGAGCGTATGTGGCATGGAGATAGGGGCGCCTTCTCAACCTCGTGGGTTTCCTCCGGGCACTCCGGTTTCCTCCCACTGATAGGGTGCCCCACCCTAAATGAATATCTCCAAATATCTCGACAATTACACCACAATACTAATATATTTAGAAAGCCTTAAATCTGTTTCACACATTTATAGTCACTAAATAAACGACCATGCTGTACTTCATAAGCTATGATCATTAAACCATACATAAATAATACTGAAAAATGGTTTGGAGTGGCGTCCATAACATCCAGACACTTTTGAGTAAAAGATAGGTTACGTGCCCTTGTTTTGAAATAGGTCTCGCTTAACTAGTCTACCGATCATTCTACGTCTAATTGATGGGTCGGGATAATCAAGACTACTTTTTTTACGAAACATGGAACAAGAAATTGAATTTAGAAGCACCAACATCGGGCATCTCAACAATATTTTTAAGAACCTTGTAAAAGTAAAATGAAACTACTGCTTTGATCATTATTCTTCCATACGGATGTTGAGTCAGAGATATTTGTACTTAACCAAAATATGCAGCTTCTAATGGTACAGCTAATTATAAGGCAATTTAAAAAATAAAACGAGCGTAATTTCTAAAGATGCCGTAATAACCAAAAAGTTAAATATTATTGCTGTTCAGAATCGTCAACAATAGATTTTTTACGGCTGTAGTAGTGTTTGGTATTTTGAACATTTCCGCATGCTGTTGCTATTTATAGCCTCAACGAGTGTGCGAGACTGTTAGAAATCTGTAGTAAGTCATTGAACTAAAACGTGCAGGATCAACGTGTCAAGAACAACTTTTCAGTTGGCACGTGGGGCACCCTACCACTGCTAAAGACCCCTACGCGCAAGCGAATTATTGAAATAAAAATTAAAAAAAACATATGTTAGTCCCAAAATGACCTAGTTGTGTTGATGTTAAACCCCATTTCTCTCTCTCTCTATGATAAATAAATTTCTCGGAACCGCTCAAAAATTGCACCGTAATAATTATTTATATTTTTATATGATATCATGTACCAATCCTTCAATCAGTATTGCACATTTTATAGTACGGTAATTATAGTCACTAAATAAAATGGCAGGTTGTAATGAATTAGTCTCATTACACTCGCCCTGTAAGGTAAGTCAAGGGATCGTGTTATTGAATCGATTTTACTGGGCAACTTTTTACTGCTGAACGGTCATGTGCCAACCCCTGTGAAAGCCTGACCAATGTAAATGAACATGTTAGTGAGAAAAGAAGACCTTGCTTACCTCGCTAGAATCAGTATGAGCGACACAACACGCTGTTAAAAAAAACATGTCCCCCCTCTTCTATCTGATTTGCCGACTTCATTGAAAGGGTAACACACTAGTTTTTCAGAGCTGGACTAGTACTGAATAAGCTATGACCATTTAACCATTGATAAATAATAGACTAAAAGAAATGAGTGTCAGCCATAATATCCAGGCAATTATGAGTAAAAAAATAGGTTACATGCCCTTGTTTTGATATTAGTCTCACTTAACAATATGTCTTGATTTTCAGACTCGCAAGCGAAGAAATAACGGGCGCAGCAAGAAGAACCGAGGGCATGTCTGCTATGTCAGATGTACTAATTGCGCTCGTTGCGTTCCTAAAGACAAAGCTATAAAAAAGTTTGTCATCAGGAACATTGTAGAAGCTGCTGCTGTTCGGGATATTTCTGAGGCCAGCGTTTATGAAGGTCAGTTATCAGAAATTGTTCAAATATAATGAAAAAGACTTTAAACCGGTACCCTGATACAATTCTGAAATTGAAAAATCCTCAGTATTGAAAAAATAGTGGCAACAAGTCTCAATGAATTATTCACCTTGTTTGCCACAATGAATACAGTATATCAGTAGTTCTGCTGTTGCTATCCAGTAATCTCTAGCACAGTTTTGACTTTGTGTCAAAAACAGTGGATCAATTTTTTCTCTTCGAACTTCAAAACTGTTCAGAGCTTTTATTGTTTACTCTGTACAGTGAAGCTTACATCAGAAATACCTTAGAAATTAGACACTTAATCAAGTTTGTCTACGCGTTTTTGGTTATTGCAAATATGTAACCTATACTATGAGCTTTAGTTTATAAGGTGGTCTGACATTCTTTTTCAGTTTATGCCTTGCCTAAACTCTACGCAAAGTTGTTGTACTGTGTTTCCTGTGCTATTCACTCTAAAGTAGTACGAAACAGATCTAAAGAGGGACGAAAAGATAGAACTCCTCCAATCCGATTCAGACCCATGAGAGTAAGTAAATCAGTTTATATTGTATTTTAAATTCAGTTTGAATCAGCTTTAAAGTGAAGTTTCAACTCTGAATACTTCACACGGTAAGATCCAATATAACGAAGTATTATCTCCCCTTCATGACCCAATTGTTCATTTTGGACAATAGTACACTTTTTGTACTTGGGTCAAACTAAAGGTTGTATTTTAATACAGGCTCTTACACGTAAGCGAATTATTAAAATAAAATTAAACCATGTGTTAGTCCCAAAATGGCCTAGTTTGTCAAGTGGACGTTAACTCATTTCTCTCTCTATATATATCTACATACCTAAGTATGTTTTTATTTTCACTGTCCAATTTCAGTAAAGTTTTTATTTTCTATATCATTTAAATTATATTTTTCTAGGGTGGTGGCGGAGGCCAGAGAAATGAACAAGGTGGTGGAGGAGGAGGTGCCGGAGGCCCAGGAGGTGCCAGTGGTGGGGGCGGAGGAGGCCCCAGAACATAGAAGATATGTTTAAATAATAAAAACTAAAAAAAAAAAAATAGAAGAAACCTATATTGTATTTTTATACGCCCACATCGTACATTGTCGTCGCCCCCGTCTTGGTCCCACATCCACAATTGCTTGTGGATGCTCAAGAGGCTAAAGTTAATATCCGATTGACTTTAAATTTATACACAGTATTTAAGGTTACGAGACGAAGAGGCCTAATGTTTTTCAGCGATTTCTGATAATAACTACCAAAGTTATGGCCCTTGATCACTTCAAAAAATCTTGTGGAACGCGCTAAAGGCCAAAGTTAATATCAGATTGACTTTAAATTTATACAGTGTTTAAGGTCATCAGACGAAGAAGCCTATTCATTGTCAGCGATTTCCGATAATTAGTGCCAGAGTTATGGCCCTTGATCACCTCAAATCTTGTTGACGCTCTAGAGGCCAAAGTTAATATCAGATTGATACAGTGTTTAAGGTCATGAGACGAAGAAATCTATTGATTTTCAGTGATTTCTGATAATGAGTGCGAGAGTTGTGGCCCTTGATTACTTCAAAAAATCTTGTGGACGCTCTTGAGGCCAAACTTTATGTGATTGACTTCAGATTGATACACAGAGTTTAAGGTGTTGAAATGAACAATTATTTTGATTTTCTGATAATTACATAATGAGTTGTTACTCTTAATCAGATTTTAGTGTATTAAAAATGTTTCATTACCAAAAAAAGTAAAACCCTTGTTGACTGCCCGGATGATTTAGCTGCTGTGGGCGTAGGTTTCGTTGCCTGGCAACCTATCTTTCTATTTATATGTAATGTCTAGTTCAGCAATGGTTGCTTGTTTAAAGGAACTGTACACAATCAAAATTGACTTCAATGAACATTTATGATATTCAAGCCACAATTGCTCAGTTAGCCTGGGATTGATCTTCTTGATGGTTGGCAAGTCCTTCAGGGTTGTTAGTGGGTGTGGAAGGACATACAGCATCGCAAAGAAAGACTTGTGGTTCTGATAGAATGAAAAACTAAAAAAAACAAACCTGCAGATTCATTTGTATTGAGGTTAAAGAAGTATGTAAAAGTATTTCTCGGTGGACGCAGCATGGTGTATACCTAAATAATGCCAGGTAAAATTACATAGAAAACCAAACGGCTGTCAAGGTATGTCTAAACTCCATTGCATAAGTAAACGTGGAAATACAAACGAATCTGCAGGTTTGTTTTTTTTTTTTCAGTTTTATGTGGTCGTATATTGCCGTCGCCCCCGTCAGTCTGTCAGTCCGTCCAACTATCGTCCACAATTTCTTGTGAACGCTCTAGAGGCTAAAGTTAATATCCGATTGACTTGAAATTTATGCACGGTGTTTAAGGCCGTGAGACGAAGAAGCCTATTGATTTTCAGCGATATCCGATAATTAATACCAGAGTTATGACCCTTGATCACTTTGAAAAATCTTGTGAACGCTCTAGAGGCTATAGTTAATATCCGATTGACTTTAAATTTATACACAGTGTTTAAAGTCATGATACAAAGAAGCCTATTGATTTTCAGCAATAACCGATAATTCCTGCCCGAGTTATGACCCTTGATCACTTTGAAAAATCTTGTGAACGCTCTAGAAGCTAAAGTTATATTGGTGCCAGTCATTATCACATATGTGATAGAACTGATTAAACACTTTCCAAATATAATATTAACACAGAGATCATCGCTACCATAGATGAGTAATAAAGGATTCATGAATCGGAAGTGACGAACGCCAAAGGAAAACACGAGTTATCTCTCTAAGTGAATGACTGGAGTGATGAGTGATGACAGATAAACGGCCGAATTTCTGCTCACTAATAATTCCTTCGGGAACAAAAAATTGTTATGTGGGACCGCAAGAGGTTATCTGACGATACAATCAAGTAATTAAATGTCATAAGATAAGAGAACACGGGAAAAATAGAAATACTCCGTACAGCCCCTTGTTTTTATTCATTCTATAGGGGAGACCGGGGCACATTGAACCACTTTGTTCACATACATGTTTTTCCTCATTTCATATCAAATGATTTTATTAGAAGATCTCTTTATTTCATAATCAAAATTTAAAAAAAAATCAATATGCCCTCTTATATGGATCAAACCCCGGTTTATCTGGATTGAATAGATTAGACATAATATATGAACTTAAGTACAATAATTTCCTAGGCTAAGAAGTTAACACGTATGGAAAATTTTTCTCTTTTAAGCGCTTTTTTGAAAAATTCAATGCCTAAGAAAATAATTGACAGCATGTTGCTTATTGATAGAGAAATGGGTCTAAGAAGTTATCTCACTTCTGTATAGTGTTGGGTTGTATAGTATTATTTATAAAGGATATATCCATGGTGGTTCAATGTGCCCCGATCTCCCCTACCTTATAAAAACATGGTAATGCACGGACTTTTAATCTGTTTTTCTTTCCTGTTCTCTTATCTAATGGCAGTCAATTCTTTTTATGAATTGTAAGATATTCTCTCACAGTGTCACACAGCAACTTTAGGTCTTCGGGGGAATTATTAGTGAGCAGATATTCGCCCATGTATCTGTTATCACTAGTCATTTCAGTTAGTTATATAGAGGAATAACTCGTGTTTACCTTTGGCGTTCGTCACTTCCGATTCATGAATCCTTTATTACTCCTCTATGGTAGCGATGATCTCTGTGTTAATATTATATTTGGACAGTGTTTAATCAGTTCTATCATATATGTGATAATGACTGGCACCAATATTGTCCTTTAATATCCGATTGAATTGAAATTTATTCACAGTGTTTTAGGTCATGAGACGAAGAAGTCTATTGATTTTCGGTGATATCCGATAATTACTACTAGAGTTATGACCCTTGATCACTTTGAAAAATCTTGTGAACGCTTTAGAGGCTAAAGTTAATATCCGATTGACTTTAAATTTATACACGGTGTTTAAAGTCATGATACAAAGAAGCCTATTGATTTTCAGCAATATCCGATAATTACTACCAGAGTTATGACCCTTGATCACTTTGAAATATCTTGTGAACGCTCTTAGAGGCTATAGTTAATATCCGATTGACTTTATATTTATACACAGTGTTTAAGGTCATGAGACGAAGAAGCCTATTGATTTTCGGTGATATCTGATAATAACTGCCAGGGTTATGACCCTTGATCAATTTGAAAAACTTGCGAACGCTTTAGAGGCTAAAGTTAATATCCGATTGACTTTAAATTTATACACAGTGTTTAAGAGCACGAGACGAAGAATCCTGTTGATTTTCAGCAATATCCGATAATTCCTGCCCGAGTTATGACCCTTGATCACTTTGAAAAATCTTGTGAACGCTCTAGAAGCTAAAGTTAATATCCGATTGAATTGAAATTTATACACAGTGTTTAAAGTCACGATACAAAGAAGCCTATTGATTTTTAGCAATATCCGATAATTACTGCCAGAGTTATGACCCTTGATCACTTTGAAAAATCTAAAGTTAATATCCGATTGACTTTAAATTTATACACACTATTTACGGTTATGGTACAAAATAGCCTATTTATTTTCAGCGATATCCGATAATTACTGCCAGAGTTATGACCCTTGATCACTTCGAAAAAACCTGTGAATGCTCTAAAGGCTAAAGTTAATATCCAATTGACTTTAAATTTGTACACAGTGTTTAGGGTCATGAGACGAAGAATCCTCTTTGATTTTCACTTTGAAATATCTTGTGGGTAAAGGCCTTGAGACAAACCATCAAAACTATTCTAATCATTTCTGATAATTATTTAATGGGTTATTACTCGTAACAAGATTATCATGTGTTGTAAATGTTCTCCTTACTGATAAAAGAAACAATATGCGACAACCCTTGTTGACTGCCCGGACGACTTAGCTGTTGTGGGCGTATGTTTCGTTGCCTGGCAACCTATCTTTCATTTAAGTGGTTATTGAAATGGAGCTGGAAGTAAATTTATAATCCGGTTATGTGTTACCCAGGCGAACTTAGCTTGCACTGTATTTCATGCAGTAAATATTTGTAGTATAGACCGAAATAACCAGATGCCAGAGATTGCTATTCGATTGAGACTTCTGGCATAACTGATTAGTTATTACAGAAAAGATTGTATGCATATCAGTTTATATACATTCATAATACATTATTATATTTGCGACCGACACAGGCGTACGGACTCGAAGACAGTGGGGGGGGATCCGAAATGCTCGAAAAAATTTCGGGTTTACAGAGCGGTGCCAGTCTTCCTCGAGAGGCGATGAAGCGGAGCTCCCCATGTACCCCCCCCCCCCCCCACACACACATACGAAACTTTTGGAATATTTGACGGCTGCAAACACGTTTTCCTCCGATTTCAGCCCGTGAACAAAGCAGTGTCAAAGTGGTCTAACAAAGGTGGCTGACTCGAATTCCAATCAATCGTTTACAGTCCACGAAGACGGAATCGTTTGGAGAAAATTTAACTGCAGCAAATGCGCTTTCCTGCTATTCCCACCCGTGAATACAGCAACTTCTATTTTGTCTTAAATAGCCCACTGGCTGACCCGAATTCCTAACAACCAATCAATTGTCGCTGAGTTTGGGGGTCTTACCCCCGCGGTGAACATTTTGAAAGTTTAACCACCGCAAATGCGTTTTCTGCTATTCAAGCCCATGTTAGCGACTCCAAAAGTATCCAATGGATTTGTACCCGAAATCCCACTCTGAATTCCAATCAGACTGTTGCAGCTGCATTCACAAATAATAATCGATGCCCGAAAAATCTCGTACTAAGTAGAGTTGCTGCAGACAAAATTTTTTCATCCATAGTTTTAATTATGATGATACGATAAGTTCACAATTTGATGGTTGTAAATTACTTGCAGGTCGGCGTTTTGGCTTAAGGTAATCGATTTATGAAATATATTGTTTGACAGAGATAATAATCAGATATGCCACCAAATCGCATACGTGGGATTCATATTTCAAAAATTTCCAGGGGGAGAGCCCAGCCCCCCTACCCCCGTCTGGGCTCCACGGTCGACAGTGGAGCCCGGACCGGTTCGCGGCCCCAATCCGCCCCTGCTGAGGATAGCTCCAACATAAGGTCGTCGTGCAAAGAGTCCTACTTCTCTTAGACGACTTACTGCTCACGCGTGCAACAACAAATTACGACAGATTGACGTTTCACAGTTCATGTACTGCACATTAAGTTGAAAACATGCTTTAAAAGGGCGCATGTGCATCTCGTGTAATTTTTTTTGTGCACAAGGGCCGATATATTTTGCGTTTGGGAGCATTCTGTGAAACCAAAGTTCATAGTATTGCACAATATTATACATACAAAACCACCTAGTAATAAAATATTTGGCAAAAAAAAAAAAGTGGTGCGTTTTCCATGGCGCTCAGTATAATATATACACTACACGCATCTGACAGTTCTGTTGACGCGCATCACAGAATATAGCGAGAATCTTCGAACTCGCAGAAGTTAACGAATATCATCATAAGCTCATGAACCCCACGAGCTCATGATGATATTTATTGTTCACTTCTATGATGATTAACTGATAATTGTTCTCGAAAGTAATCTTCATGTTTTTTTAGATAGATGGCACTAGTCAACCTATAATTTTATAATGTTGTGACAAGCAGAACAGACAACCTATACTCTCTGTAATATTCTTTATCACCCAATATCTTATTTGACAGTAGATATCGTTTGTATGGTAAATTACATAATCTACTGCGATATCTCCTTAGGCGATATCTCTTTACATGAATTTGACTGGTCAATCAAAAAGGAACTACTTTCTTTTATTTTAAAGAAACCACTTATTTTAAGTAAAAGGTGACTTTTTTTTTTTGTTAAAAAGAAACTGTTTTTATTTAATTGACTTTGAAGGAAATACTGGGTCAATATATAGGACTTTGCAATAGCTAAACTGCAGTCAAAAAACTGATATATATCTACGCAGTAATGAAATTAGGTCCAGTAAAGGTGAAATTTATACCAAAGAATTATATTTATTTATTTCTGCATGTAAGAAAGGATTGGGTGATAAATAAAATCTCCAACTCGTGTTTTTTGATGTCAAAAAATATCAACAATCGTTGATAAAGTAAAAAAAACTCGGCAGAGCCTCATTTTTTTTTACCTTATCAACTTGTGTTGATATTTTTTGATATAAAAAAACACTCGTACGAGATTCTCTATTTATCACTATAATATTATTGACAGGAAAATGTTCAATAAATCCCTCATTTGACTATTCAATCGACAATGAAATGATGGATATTTTTTCTTGTGATGCCCGAAAATGACTCCGAAACTGGAAAAAACCTTTAAATTCAAATTCTTTCAAAATGGGCATGGCTGGAGATAAAAGTACCACAAACAATGAATAAATGATGAGTAAAATTATAATGATTCTCGATAATAATACCTGTAGTACACTCCTTTTATTGTGTTGTTTGTCAGTCATTTTCCCCCTTTTCTTTCTCCTGTCCTGTGTCCTTCCCCCATCCATCTGTCTTTCTCCCCCTCCTTTCTTTCCATTTTTTCTTTATTCTTTCTCTTTTTTCTTTATAAGCTTAGGCCCACTTTTTTTTAATGAGCTTAGCCCCACCCGTCTAGGAAAGGTGAGTCCAGTCCGGCACTGGTTGTAATGCATGTACACTAAATTTCAAAATTTAAAATTCAGCCAATGACAAAACAGCCATTTCTTGGATTAACTTAAATAACTGATAATGAAACTGACTTTCTAGCAACATAATTTAACGTACCCTCAACATAAGGTAGTTTTGATCAACCGGGCCAATAACAGATACACGTTCGATTTTCAGCTCAGTGATTATTCCATCGGGAGATTTTTATTTATTAAATACTGCAGTTCATTGAGACATGGATTTAACGGATCGTTAACTTTAACAGAGAGAAAGATTGTTGCTGGAAGCTCCGTTAACTTTAATGTGTCGTTAACTTGCCGTTATAGTTAACGGAAGTGTTGGGCTCCGTTATTAATTGTTTAAAGGACAAAATTGGTGCCAATCATTATCACATATGTGATAGAACTGATTAAACACTTTCCAAATATAATATTATCACAGAGATCATCGCTACCATAGAGGAGTAATAAAGGATTCACGAATCGGAAGTGACGAACACCAAAGGAAAACACGAGTTATTCCTCTATATAACTAACTGAAGTGACTAATGATAACAGATACATGGGCGAATATCTGCTCACTAATAATTCCCTCGAAGACCTAAAGTTGCTGTGTGGCGCTGTGAGAGAATATCTTACAATTCATGAAAAGAATTGACTGCCATTAGATAAGAGAACAGGAAAGAAAAACAGATTAAAAGTCCGTGCATTACCATGTTTTTATAAGGTAGGGGAGACCGAGGCACATTGAACCAACATGGATATATCCTTTATAAATAATACTATACAACCCAACACTATACAGAAGTGAGATAACTTCTTAGACCCATTTCTCCATCAATAAGCCACATGCTGTCAATTATTTTCTTAGGCAGTGGATTTTTCAAAAAAGCGCTTAAACGAGAAAAAATTTCCATACATGTTAACTTCTTAGCCTACGAAATTCTTGTACTTAAGTTCATATATGTCTAATCTATACAATCCAGATAAACCGGGGTTTGATCCATATAAGAGGGCATATTGCTTTTTTTTTTAAATTTTGATCATGAAATAAAGAGATCTTCTAATAAAAACATTGCTGTTAATTATTTGCTTATGCAGTGGATTTTTCAAAAAAGCGCTTAAAAGAGAAAAATTTTCCATACCTGTTAACTTCTTAGCCTACGAAATTCTTGTACTTAAGTTCATATATGTCTAATCTATACAATCCAGATAAACCGGGGTTTGATCCATATAAGAGGGCATATTGCTCTTTTCTTTTAATTTTGATCATGAAATAAAGAGATCTTCTAATAAAAACATTTGATATGAAATGAGTACAAACATTTATGTGAACAAAGAGGTTCAATGTGCCCCGGCCTCCCCTATAGAATGAATAAAAACAAGGGGCTGTACGGAGTATTTCTATTTTTCCCGTGTTCTCTTATCTTATGACACTTAATTACTTGATTGTATCGTCAGATAGCCCCTTGCGGTCCCATATAACAACTTTTTGTCTTCGAAGGAATTATTAGTGAGCAGAAATTCGGCCGTTTATCTGTTATCACTATTAACTTCAGTCATTCACATAGAGAGATAACTCGTGTTATTACTCCTTTATGGTAGCGATGATCTCTGTGTTAATATTATATTTGGAAAGTGTTTAATCAGTTCTACCACATATGTGATAATGACTGGCACCAATATTGTCCTTTAACGGTTGCATTAGTGGGCTGTAGCATAACGTCATACATGTAGATTACCAGTGTAATTTCTATACAACATTATAGAGGGGGGGGGGATTCAATTTTTTATAAGATGATATTCTATAGTATTCTGCAGAATTGGGTGGGGGAGGCTGTAGAAAATAAAGTATTCTATAGTAAATTATCGTAAAGAGACAACAAAGTTGTCCCGCGGTCTTCAGTTTCTTGTTAATACTATGAAGTTGTTATACATGTGCATTGAATTAAAAAAATTAAAATTCAGCCTGTGAACAAACGGTCTTCTCAGGCGCGGATCCAGAGGGGGGGTTTGGGGGGTCCAACACCCCCCCCCCTGCTCAGCGACATAAAAAAAATAAATAATGCCTTGCATCAATGAAATTAAATCACAAAGTGATACTACATCAGTATAAAAATGATTTCTCTGTTTAAAAAGCTCAATTTGTATGTATGCCTATGTAATTTAGAGACGATGATGGCAGATTTCCGTGACAGAAACCTGGCAAACCCCCTCCTGCAAAAATTCCTGGATCCGCCCCTGCTTCTCTTGGTTTAACTGTAATCAATCCGTTAGCTAACGGATAATGAAATTGACTTTCCAGCAACATAAATTTAACAGACAGTTAACAAACGACATGTTACCATGTTAGAGTTTAACGGACCGTTTAAATAACCTAGTTTTGGGCAACCGACCCATGGTCAGATTGCACACAATGGGAATTTCGTTTGTATTTCTCAACTGCAATCCAAACAAACTGTATATATAAAAGTAAAAAAAAAAAACAACCCAAAACACGACACGATTAGTTATATGGAAGTGGTTTTGGAAAGAGTATCATACATTGTACACATCACTGATCACTACTTTATCATTTGATATAGACCTATATTATAGTAAACAAAATTACAGTCACCAGCCAACCATGAACACCAACACAACCACCAGATAAATAACATAAACATAAATGAGTAGATATGCATATTCATGATTCAACTAGGAAGCTAAATTCGCATACTGATACTACCAAAACCTTTTAAGTTAAAATCACCAGATCAAAGTTACATGGTGATCTAAACGAATAAGGTTCGAAACTGGAAGAAATCGGAATACAAATGATAATGTTTTTACTATTAATATTTAGTTGTATTCTGTCACTTGTCGCAGGTAATATTTATATTTTAAAATCTCTAACACTATATCAGGACCAGAATGTTAATCTAAAACGTAGGTCTACCGATTTAAAATATAAAATTCTAATTTGTTTTCATTGAATGCAAAACTATCTAATATAAAGTTTAAAATTCATGAAATATTATTTTTTTAAAACCTGATAATTTCGATCTTAAATATTGGGATTTTATTTTGAAAAACAGAGTAATTATAGTTGATATTATCAGTAAATTGGGTTTCTGAGAAACAAAAGAAACCTGAAAGTATACAAATAAAAATAGTGAACAACAAGGCAGTACAAGCAATCATATAAAAGCCTATAATGGTTATGATATCAAATAAAGTATTAAATTTACAATGTGGTAAATCATTTACAACGAAAGTCGATCATGATACGCAACTTCTTGATAACCTGTTTGAAATATACATGTTACAGAAACTTGTACTCTTAATAAACACTAATTCTTAAATGATAGAATTACATAATCTTACCCTGAAACTAGGTCATTTCGGGACTAACATATGGTTTAATTTTATTTCAATAATTCGCTTGCGCGTAGGGGTCTTTAGCAGTGGGAGCAAACCGGTGTGACCGGAGGAAACCCACGAGGTTGAGAAGGCGCCCTTATCTCCATGCCACATACGCTCACACCAGGGCTCGAAACCACAGCCGCAAGCCAGAGGTGACCGGCCAGCTAGAGGTCGAAGCTCGACACTCGAGACCACTAGCCCCCCCCCCCAGGGAATATAAATTTGTAAAAACATCTAATTAAAACATAGTTGTGGACGCTGTTACTGCAAATTACTTAATAAATAGGCCTACATTAGATTATAATACAATAACCACACAATCTATTAAATTAAAGCGAGAATTTCCTACTTTTAAGCAAACTGATCCCGCAGTGAATATTCGCTTGGCCGCTACAATCACTGATAAGCATGACATCGACGAGGCTTAATAAGTACGGCATATTAACTTTTTTACTCCGACAAATTAAATTCTCAAACATTTTTTTGAGGTAACAGAAAAATAAATAAAGACGTTTGAAGTAATTGAAGTTAAAAAATATTTCCTATTAAGTGTAAAAATGGGTATTAAAATGAGTAAAATGCGTCATTTTGCTCGAAGCAGTTAGGTGTTAATTAAACATTGCACGAGCCGTTGAGCCAATAGAGACTTTTGGCAAGTGGAATTTTCCGCATCCGTATCACGTATCCGTATCGCCACGTGATACGTTGCGTCAAGGTGGTTTTAGAGTTTTGGCAGATTTTCGCGGCGTGTACATATGGGAAACTGGGCAAGCTCAGTTCTATTACAGCATGATGTCAGTTTTCTACCAAGATCTTCAGTACTAGTCAAGTGTCTACTATGATACAACATTTCAGCGTCTAAAAGTAGCAAAAAGTATGGTAAAAAGACGACGATGTTATACGGACCTTTTCCGTATGAAAGCTGTTCGATACGTGCTGCCGTATCCGTGTGCCATATCACGTATGAGAAATACACAAGCATTGTTGACGTCACACACAAAATCGATACGGATACGCGATACGGACCAGAAATTTACGCTTGCCAAAAGTCTCTAATAGAGACTTTTGGCAAGTGGAATTTTCCGCATCCGTATCACGTATCCGTATCGTCACGTGATACGTTGCGTCAAGGTAGTTTTAGAGTTTTGGCAGATTTTCGCGGCGTGTACATATGGGTAACTGGGCTAGCTTAGTTCTATTTACAGCATGATGTCAGTTATCTACCAAGATCTTCAGTACTAGTCAAGTGTCTACTACTACACAACATTTCAGCGTCTAAAAGTAGCAAAAAGTATGGTAAAAAGGCGACGATGTTATATGGACCTTTTCCGTATGAAGGCTGTTCGATACGTGCTGCCGTATCCGTGTGCCATATCACGTATGAGAAATACACAAGCATTGTTGACGTCACACACAAAATCGATACGGATACGCGATACGGACAAGAAATTTGCGCTTGCCAAAAGTCTCTAATGACTGCAGTCAACGCACGTGCTGTGGACACTATCTGTTACAGAGTTAATTCGTAAGTAATTCTCTGTGAAACAGATTGACTTTTAAATTATATGTTTAAAATGTATTAAAATAAAGCCTTAAAATCGATGTTATCTATAAACAGTCCTACCTTGTTAAAGAATAATCCTATGATTCACTATTGCCAGTTGAGAAATTGGCAAAAATATCATTTTTAACTTCGAATTCAAACGTTTGAAGATAGCTATTCCATGGGGTGTGAATGATCTTTAAGTGTGGGAAATAATGCCTATGGTCTTGACTTTCTTTGAAAAAAATGAAATTCTCGCTTTAAAGAAGATTCAACCATGAAAAATGGCGGGTGGTTAGCACATGCGCGCTGTATCATGAGGTCAGTCATTGAGTGAACTGGCGTTGTTTCGATACCCTTGTTGTGTTAGTCCAGAAATGACATAATTGTGCCGAGTGGACGTTAAGTCCCATTTCTCGCCCTCTCACTATGAAAAACTGTCAAACTAAATAAACACTAAACTAATAAAATACAGAGCATGAGGATATCCTCTGGCTTCACTGGATATCTTTAAGTTTAAAGATACATTCCCGTGGGGTACAAACTTTGTGATTTGATGATATATTTGGACTGAAAACATATTCAAAGTAACAAATCAATCAAAAATTTGCTTAAATTCCCTCCCAAAACTTTGTATTCCCTGGGGGTACCTATAGCTTAAAGTAAGTTGTTGTTAGACGCAATTTCTGTCAACCAAATTTGGCATACTTTTATTGGAAATAACAACCCGATAAATACTTTTCTGGGAAAGTATCTTTAAATATGCAGCAATGTGTAACATTATCTAAGATTAAATTAAAACTGTAGCCATATTCAACTACCCGTAAAATAAAGAAAATCACTCTACCACATTGCTGTACACAATGGCCATACACAGTATAAAGTACTTAATATGCAAACTTAGATCCTATTACATTACAGAATTACATCCGTTGGAATGCCTATTAATGTACGTTCTGTCTAGCCATGCATACTATGGTTATAAATTATGTTTTTGCTTGAGGCCTTTAAGTATTACGGAAAACGATTATAGGAAAATTGTCTTCAGATATACTAACTAATTCAAGGTCGTGCAGACAGACATGCTGATCTCGTCCCTTGCATTGTTGCATCTACTTGCTCGATTCTATCTTGTTACGTTTTCTAATCCAGCATTTAAAGTGTTGTCATTGCCTCTTCATATCAACCCATATTCCACGGCTGCTTTATCTATACCCAGTAAAGTATTGTCCATTAGCCCCAAATCAGTGGCATTTTTTGAAATATGCATATTATACCCCCATTGCCCGTGTATCACCACTGCTTTGTCCTACTATTGTTGTTGTATACTTTCGTTATAAGTACTGTTCCCACGATTTTCTCCCAGTTACATCTTAATCAGCACAGAACCAGTTTTACCTAAACCCTTTTCGTCGATTTATGTTTATTCAATCTTGCCATCCCCTCGATCCCAATCCCGCGGGATTTGCTGTCGAATCATCCCAATTCGTCTTTCTGAAATTGTAACTTCAGCATACATCTCTGATTAAAATAGAGATCTATATTTCGTTTGTTTTTTTTTTATACTTTCGACGTCAGACATCGATTAATCAATCAGTGTTCACGTTTCTAGGGATTCGTCCACAGTTCCGCGCAGAGAGTGCCAAGAAGTCGCCGTAACAGACTGTTTCATTGGCCATATCAACAAGAACGCCTATTCTATAACAACTCTTCCAGATCTTAGTGTGGTAAAGACAAGTAAAACAAAATGTTGAACTATAAAAACGAAACGAAATAGGATCTGCGTTTAAATCAGATTGTTTATCCCATTGCCGATACATACCACCATTTTGCTTTTGTTTCATTTACACCATTAATCTAAATATCCGTATTCTATTCTCCGCATCGAAGATATACTTTTCTTTCAGGAGCACCCAGTCTAGCAGCAGTACCATCTATTCTACTAGAAGGTAACTCTGGGGTTATAACTTGTACTGATCCTGTAGGTACTGTTGTTTCTCTATCTAAAGATGGGTTATCAATACCTGATTGTACCACCAATTCTAAATGTAAATACACTCTGATGGAACAAACGACACACAAAATATCCGTTAATATAAGAAATGTTTCAAGAATAAGAGATGCTGGGATGTGGAGATGTGCTGGAACCGAGTTTAATATTGCTTTTGATGTTAGAGGTAAGAGTACTAATTAAAGTTAATTTAAAAAGACGTATAATGTCATGGTCTTTTGGGAATTTTATGTAATTGTTTTATATTAGGTTAGGCATGGTAATTAGTTAATAATTATCTTCGTCATTTTCATCTTATTCTTGTGTGTGTGTGTGGGGGGGGGGGGGGCGAGTATAACACTGGCGTGTAAATTTATAAGGTCTGCCTTAGAGGGACAGAGGGACGTTTATTTAAATCCCCAACTAATTGGGCGCGACAAATAAAATTGGGTTACCTGTTCCACCTCTACGCACAAGTATATATAAAATTGTACCATATAATGTTAATCCAGCAATGACTTAATAGCCCAATTTCTCTCTCTTTATAATGGACTAGCAGAAAATATTAGTACTATTGATAGCTTTTAAGGGAAATCCCCCCCCCCCTTTTCTAGGATGAGAAAATATCAACTCTATTGTAAACACAATATATAAACATGCTATAAATATTGTATTTAGGTTTATGACGTGTATCATTTAATACCAACTATGCAGCCATGCCGACACCAGTTAATTTAAACTATAACCTACAGATTGAATCAAGCGCAACTTTTTATATGAAATTTGAATATGTCCAGATAACATCTCTTTTAAAGCGAAAATTTCATATTTTCTAATAAAGTCAAAACATGCTTATTTCTATGTCTTTTGCTCAAAAGGTTGTCAACTCATTATTATATACGATCATGGGCAATATTTCATAGGCATAAATTTCCCTGACACCGAAAATAATAACCCAATTACTTGAACTACCTCCTTTGTTTTCCCATTCCCCTCCATGCAATGGCGATCTTCAAACGTTTGAAGTTTAAAATGATATTTTTGCCAATTTCTCAACTGGTAATAGTGAATTATAGGATTATTAGGACTATTCTTTAACAAGGTAGGACTGTTTACAATCTATTTTAGGACTTTATTTTAATATATTTTATAAATATAACTAAAAAATATGAAATTGCCGTTTTAAAGAATATGAATACCCACGCATCGCTGGACGCGCTTCATTAATTAAGATAACTAACAAAATAACATATACTTTTGTATATTCTTATATTATTGTATAGCCGTGTTTTAGATACTGAAAAATTAACGTATTCTAAAGCCTAACCTTTATGTCACAGTAGTACGCAAGCCTGTCAAACAGATAATACGCAGGCTTTATTATCACTTTAAATATTAATATGTATACTATTGTGCATGTTGACATGATAACATTACTCAATTATTTAGATCAACTCGCTTATGTAGTGAAAATCTGCATCTTGGTATCTGTAACTTTTTAGCATTTATAATTGCTATTTTGTTGTGTCGTAGTTAAAGTAGCTAAGTCTCTTATAACTCAATATTAATCCAAAGTCTTACACGTTGAATACACGAATTATTTGTCATTTCAAATCAACATTGGTGTTGTTATTTTACCGTGAAAAGATAGGAAAAATAAATATTTTAAAGGGCGACGCCATAACTTCCACTATTTTGCCTATAACGTTTTTTTTTAGGAATTCGAATTTTGTCTAATGGTTTGGATTGTTCGTGCTGGGTTTCATTTTATTATTTATTACTGACTGTATTATATGCGTTGCGACCCATTTGGTTCAACTTCTAGGTCCCAAATATTAGCGATTGAGCTTCCTAAAGGAGCTAATCAGTATTGATGTTGTTATTTTGCCGTGAAAATATTTATAATTTTACACTGCACAAATAAAACATATACTACAACACAATGTGGACGTAATTAGTGAAGGCTGATTCACAAACGTCAAAATAATAATTTGAAACAACGTATAGAATGAACTAAGCAGGCGTAAACAAACGACTGCTGTTCAATTTGAACTGTTCACGTATTTCACCGAACATAATTGATTAGACATTACAATATTTGTTTCAAAAATTGAATATAAATCACTTTAAACACATTCATATTACATTAATGTATGCTTTTAGACCCATTTTGTCAAAAAAAGAGCGATACGCTCTTTAATTGTGATTGTGTTGTGTCATAGTTAGTTCACGAAAGGGAAATGGAACACGTTGGTAAAGTAGAAACTGTATTTCGTATTTTGCTTATTTACTATTACAGTTGTTGCTAAAAGAGAGTTTCTTCTTGGTGCCGAAGGGCTACAGAATGCAATATTCGGATTAGATGTCATAACGAGAGAAATTGAAAAATTACCCATAACACTAAAGGCTGGTCCGATAGCCCTATCATATGACCCGACAACAGAAAAGATCTACTGGAGTGATAACACCAATCATTTGATAAGAACGGCAGACTTAACGGGAAACATGGCAGAAACTGTGACAGGATCAACCGGAAGTACGAATCAAATAAATTAAAACTATCTTACTTTTGTTGGATCCTTATAAAATGGCACACCATGCTGATACTGGTTTAAATATAGTGAATTATTTTAAAAGTTTTCAAAAAAGAAATATCTAAATCCGTAAATCGTTTAAATCGTTTTAAAGAGTTAACTCGATAAAAACCGTTTTTACTTCCATGTAATTCAGTATTTTAGTTATAGTAACAACCGTTTAATGTTTGTGCCCAGTTACAATTAACCATTACCGGTTTACTTCTGTAGCCTGAAAGGTGTATAACTTTTATAAGGCAGATATTCTGGGAATAGATATAAAACAGAGAAAATATGAATTTATTTAAGCTAATATACATTTATCTACATCTTACATAAAGGATATTTTGGGTTATTTCTTGAATATTTCACACCATTTTTACTACAGTTATAAATTGTAATAAATTACATAACAGAGAAAATATGATTTTATTCCAGCATCTACTGTAGATGGTATGGCTGTAGATTATATAAACAGATTATTATACTATACAGATACTGGACCAGATACTATCAATGTTTTATCACTAGATAATTACGATTATAGATTAACATTGATTGACACAGGATTAGATGAACCCAGAGCTATTGCTATACTTCCAAATGATGGGTAAGAATACAATTCGATAGCTATACTGCGAGGAAATTAATTAACTGAAGTTAATGGTTCCATGTATACACGAATTCTTAAAGAGTTAAAATCACTTTTACCAAGAAAGTAATTCTAAAGAATAACATAATCTGAAAAAAAGCACTGTCCCAATCCAATGATTGGCATAAGAGTAAGCCATTTTGCGTGAGCGGACATTCCATTGTTTAATTACATTCATGATGTAATTGTTATGTCGAAGTGTCCAACAAATCTAAGCAAATAATCCTAATAATTAGGATTATTTATGAATTTGCTTTCAGATAAATAATAATTTGGTTGCCTTTCTGATTTGAGTTATAACGGTCTTGTTGCTTACCTGTTTTGGGACGTTGGCGTATCCATATTCCAGTCAGCTATTTTTAGAGTCAGAATTTCGGGCCTTTTGATATTAATTCTTATTCTCGTTATCGTCGAAACACATCAACATTTTGTAACACATTATCGCTTAATTGTATCATTTTATTATGGCACCTTTGATGAACATCAGAGTTCGTTGGTCTCACATTCAGATTAATCCCGGACTCCAATCATATATCTCTGGACACTATTTACCTATACACCGTGTCGTTCCATACACTAAGCCGAATGTTTAAACAGGTCAATCGTTGTAAATGTAAGCTGTTTAAAATATTACTAGTATCATTTTTTTTAAAAATAATCTAGAATGATGTTTTGGACTGACTGGGGTGTCGAGTCTAAAATAGAAATGGCTGACATGGATGGCTCGAACAGACATTTGTTTCTCTCGCTTCCAAATGGAACCTGGCCGAATGGTCTAGCAATAGACACAAAAGGTACTAGTCTGAATTATATTTATTTCACCCGTTGGTAACTCAACGGTCGTAGAGATGACACTCTGATTTAATTCAGTCATTTCACATCTCCAGGGATTGTTTATAAGGAAGAGTTCTATAGAAATAAACATAAGCAAGCCAGTTATCTTTCTGGGCATACTTCGAGAATTTAACGTATGGGAACACGATGAAGGAAAAGGGCAAGATTACTCATTTGGTACTATGGAAGGATCTTTCACGATCAAATTTATGGAATCTGGTGAATGTGGCAAAGGTATCATTCTCAACAGATTGTTTCAAAAACTCGGTCTGATTGTTCCGATTAGGCATAATGAATTTAAATTAATTTTAGTTTAAAAACTTGCGACAGAACTATAGTGAATACTTAAAATGTATAACCTTGATTATAAAACCAGACTGACACTTGCACGACTTTTGGCCACAATTTTGTCGTACCTATCAGTGTCCACATTGACACGAACTGGTTCACGCATAGTTTGCGCATTGCCATGGAATCGTGCAAGTGTCAGCCTTGCTTTAGATCAGGGGCATTGCGAGCTCCATCTCTGGGAAATACGCGTAAATGAGAGAAAAATAGCCATTTAGCCGCTCTCTCATTTTCAAGAAATATAACTGAAAAAGAAAGACCTGAATGAAAAACTACTTATCACTCCCTCCCTCCTTCAAACTACTCTGTAACCAACTGATTCCCAACCAGCGTGCCGTGAGATCTTCCTAAGTGTGCCGCGTAGTGTTGAACGGCACACTACGGATATGCGAAAAACCACGCGATTCCAATTAAATATTCACTGGTGTCTACTGGGATGTTCATAGTTGTGTTTTTCTTTATTTAGTTTGAGTCATTCTATGTGTCTATAACTAGTCTGTGTCTACGATTGTATGCCGTCTGTGAGTTGCCATGCTTTGTTTTGCAAAATTCTAATGTTTTTTTTACATATTATTTAGCCAGGTGTGTCGCTATTTTTTCACGTGTTCCAAGGTGTGCCGTTGACCAAAAAAGCTTGAGAACCACTGCTGTAACCCGTAAATAAAAGTATTCCGCTTTATAAGTTAGTATAATCATTATCGTTTTCAACATGTGATATTACATTATACATTAATATTTTCAGCTAAAATGGTTTATTGGGCAGATGCAAAACTGCACAGAATTGAATCTATATCAATGGATAAAAGTTCTAGAACCGTTATTTATCAATCATCAACTGCACACTATTTTAGTATTGTTCTGATGGGAAATCACCTTTATTACACTGACTGGACTGAACCGTATGTATTCGTGTATATAAACGTAGAAAAGTGCTTTTGTTTTTTTTTTTTAACATTTTGCAAACAGAGAATAATGGAGGGTAATACTGCTATAATTGATATCAAGTTCGTCGGTCAATAATTTCTAAGTTCGTCGGTCCAATGGAAATAAGAATAATATGTACCTTAGTTTGAACACATGTATACAGAATGAATTAATGTTAATCTGACACTAATTAAACTTAAAGCCTGTTGGAAAAAAAAAAAAACAATACTGTCTAGGTAGTCAATGCTTTATAATTCTTGGCATAGGACCAATTTTTCACTTGGAGTCTTATTTGCTAACATGTAATAGTGTTCGTGTTTATTTTTAGATAAAAAAAGAACACTATTACACATTAGCACGCTTTTAAGTGATCATGGTAGAATCAAATATATCAACCCTTGATTGCCATTCGTCTAATGACAGTTAACTCGGTTTTCTGAAAATAATTCACGTCATTGTAAAATAGTGTCTTTTATGTACACAAATCAAATACCATTTTTGATAAAGCAGTGGAATTCATTGTTTAAGAGCTCAATAAAACATGGCCAATCTGTTTTACAGAGGTATTGTGAAAGTCTTATTTTACCTTTGTATAAGATGACTGATCAAGTATGCATTCTACAGGTGACGTCACACAATGGGACGTCTATCATTAGCTCTATGACGCATGCAGAATGGTGCCTATAAAGTCGTATGAAATTTAAACAATACCGTTTGGAAACGAACATACTTTCACCGTTTTTCATACCTTAAATCACTGTCCAAAGTTTTAGGGAAGACCCAGATTAAACGAAGGACTGTCATGTTGCTGTACTCAAGTGATAGATTTAATTGAACGGGAAGAATAGACACACATCCTCAATGTTCAAGAATCAGAAGCTAATCGTGCAATGGCCAGAGAGGGATTTCTTGCGAATGGTTTATTTGCGTTGATTCCCAAAATGAGTAGGCCTAAATGCAAAAGTATTCAAATCCAAGATAACTTTGTGGACCTTTCTATTGGCAACAATGCTTGTCCTCCTTTCAGAATATCTGGCTAATAAATAAAGCATATTTATATTTCCAACAGGCACATTAGTCGTATGACGAAAGCGGGCGATCTTCTTGAACAGTTCGGACCAGCTGTTTTGCAGAGATCGTATGGAATGTACGCCTACAATTACAGCGAGATAACACAAGGTATAACCACAATATCTTAAATGACCCCCCCCCCCCGAAAAAACCCCCACAAAAACTATGCAAATATTTGGGCAGTAGTTATGGGGCTAATATAAGCCGACTGAATTCGTCGGCACTGCGTTCGGTAAGTGCCGTATGAATCCATGACCGGACTCCTTTTAACACAAAAAGAAAAACGGCTGTACTGGTCTCTGCTTTCGTGAACCTCTACGCTTCAATCTAGCCAGTTTTTGGCCCATAGAAAAATAAACCAAAAAAGAAAAAAACCCAAAACAAACGATTCTTCAATCTTGTGAAGAACTGGTCAACTGAAAAGTATATGTTTCTGACTGTAGTCCAGGCCGACATGCGTAAATGTGCATGCGCATGAAGTCAGACCGTTTCTGTCTACATTCAAGAGAAAGGGATGTCATTTAAACTTGGCACAAAGACGATGGGATAATGGAACTGAATACCATCCGTACCCACGCAAACGATCACCAAAATTAAGGACAAAAGACCATTTCTGTCTACATTCACTTTTACAAGAGAAAGGGATGCCATTTAAACTAGCACGATGGAATAATGGAACTGAATACCATCCGTTCCCACGCAAATTTCATACTACTCATAATCTTTCATGGCGTGGCATGGTCTAATCTTTTATCAAGTAGTTACGGCTTCTGAAATCTAGGTATTGTCTATTTGGCTAATTTTTTATGAATGCATGGACTTTGTTTTAACATTTAGGTTCCAGTGTTTGTGAGAATTCAAATTGTCAACAACTATGTTTACCAAAACAGCTACTAGGACAATATACTTGTGGATGTAAAAATGGTTACATTTTGAACAGTGACAAAATCAACTGTCAGATAGGTAATGTAGGCCTTATTTTAGCTAAACAGAACTACATTATCGTTAAGATGTTGGTGTTCAAATGACCCGATTTGGCCTCCTATTTCGACAAGCACGAACATTATGCCATTGCACCTATAGGTGATTGCAGTAGATCAAATCATATTCCACGAGAAGCAAAAACTGGAAACGATTTTGAAATTTTAATGAGCTTAAAAAAGTGATGCCTAAAACGCCGCCCCACCGACTGTGGATCAAGTTCCATAGTCATGCAGGAGCAGAGTTAAGAATAAGATTATCGAAGAAAAAACTAAGGTCATTTAGTCACAAGAGCGTTAGGGCATTGTACGACTTTTGCAGCGCCGTCACAATGCCTTCTTCATGTCGGTGCAGAACAGTAGGACGTTGAACCCCATTTCATTTAGTCTTTTGTGGCGTCTCTATTCAGTTGCATGAAAACAAGAAAATTCGATTATAACGGTCAATGAAATATGAAAAATCCAAGAAAAATATAAGGCAACCAAAATAATATATTCTTGTATATGGTCAAGAATATCCCAAACAAATATTCCATCGAGATCCTGTTTCGTTTGGTTTTTGTGGACCTGTTATACGATTGCGAGAGAAAATAGTCAAGGTAAATTTTAGTTTATATAACACATTTCAGATAATAGTAAAATAATAATCAATCCTCTGACAATTCCACATAATGTGACAGAAGGGAGACAACTTGAGATACAGTGTGAATTTAATACAACCTCATCAATACCATCAAGTGGTTATACCTGGCGGAAGAATGGAATTAGGATTTCAGATCAAAGTTCATCAATTTACAGACTCCAGAGTGTTCAGAGATCAGATGCCGGAAATTATACCTGTGCGGTGGATATAGCAGGAACTACAACGATTGCTACAATAATACTTAATGTCTTATGTACGTTTCATTTTTATAATTCAATTAAGCCACAAATTAAAGTCCATATACAGATTCACTGAGTTCAAGATATCGTCAAATCAACAAATTCAGACAATAGAGTCTACAGACAGTAGAGTTTACGGCGTCTATTCAAAACATTGACCGTCTTGATTTTTTAATTAACATTGTAGACTAGATTATCCAATACCCGTTCTTCCCCAATACTCATTAAAAGACAGACGAACTGTGTTGGTCTTGGCGTATTGCCGGCTTCACTATCCCGGCTGGGCCCGAACAGTAGGTAGCTTAACCCCATTGTTTCAAGAGTCTCATCCCTACGACTAGACGCTATGCCAGACTGAAAATCCTAAAGATCATTCTCGGCTAAGATGGGCATCAAGCTCGGTATCTTCTGGTTAATGAGTTTTACTAACTAAGCCACACGACTGTAGAATAAGCAGTTATTGTGGAATATATAATTATGAGGTCGACTTTATATCTTACTCCACGAACCCCAATGTATTATCATTTTTTTTTATTTTTAATCGTTGTTTACAAAATTAAAGATTTCGGAAATGTATATTCTAATCTTCCTAGATCCACCGAATGTAACAGTACCACCGGAAATTCAGGTTATCGAGAGTACCACACTGTCTATAACTTGTACAGCAGTAGCTAACCCGAGCATTATTAACTTTAAATGGACTGGACCGAATGCCCAAGACCTAACTAAATATGAATTTGAAGCAACAAAACATACTACATTAACCATGCCATTTATAGACAGAACCAAATCTGGTGCATATTCGTGTACTGCTTACAACACTATAATAGATTCGTCAGCTCCTACTCACCCGATAACTGCCAGATCATCAAAGATAACAACTGTTCACATTCTATGTAAGTGTGCACAGAAAAACGTTAAAACTACATGTATTCTTTATTTTAAGTTTCGTGTAACGGTTCTTCATTCGCTAATTCATCAAGTTGCAAAGATTTAACACAAGTAGAATATAACACTAATGTTACGTGCTGGTAGAGAAAACGTTGATTTTACGCGCTGGTAGATAAATCGTCGATATCGGGTTATCATGGCGTTACGTTTTTCGTATATCGAGGTATTTGTATGTTATTGTAGTAGCATGGTTGCATTGTCCATGTTGTTTGATAGATAAATCATTGATAGACGGCCAGTTGTCGGGAACATATTTTGTATGTAGGTACCACGATAATGACTTATTAATGGTAGCTTTGCTACTTATTTTATTCCAATTTGCAGATGGACCAAGCACAGAAACCTCACAAGAAACCATTAATGTTACCGTGCAATCTGACCTAAAGTTAGCATGTTCTGTCGACTCGAATCCAGAACCTTCAAGTTACCAATGGTATAACCCTGATGGAAGTAATGCAGCTGTCACGAAATATCTTGATTTATCAAATATCAGTAAAAACCAAGGTGGAGACTATAAGTGTGAAACTATTACAAATCTTATACCAACAAATGGAGACCCAATCACAAAACCGCATAGTAAAATCTTTACTGTTAATGTTTTATGTAAGTTATAAGTAAACAGTAGAATTTAACATTTAACATTAATATATTAGTTGTATGTATTATTGTATTAATAATTTTATTATTCAGTAAATAATTTGGGGAATAAAAACTGTGCTACCAATGTTGATATTACAAATAATCAGGAAGTTCATTATTGTAGTCCTTCCTTATATTAATTATGGAATCACATTATGTAATGATGCACATTGTGTAACTTATAAGCGTTGTTAAAATACAGAATGTAGTGTTCCATACTTGCTATGAACCCATTATTTGAAAATTTGTAAACATATATTTTAATAGTAATTTTGTTATTAGTCTCTTGTGATTTTCACTGATACTTTTAGATGTACCAAAAGAGGAATCCTCACGCGAAGTTGTAAATGCTATTGCGAACTCAAACATGATGGGATCATGGGCGCCCCCTTAAATTGTGCTACTGAGATTAGTAAGACGCCCACGAATGAATTTGGCTCCCAAAACGGTGTAATAACCTTTAAAATTCAAGCAATTCGCAATCTAACCTAATTCATATTTCTCATGAATTATTATCGATACGTTTATACTGTTCATATCAAAATATCGTATTAAATACAGCTTCAAAATTGAAATTTTCCGTAATAATTAGGTGCAAACCATATTTTCCCAAATGTTCGGGGGGGGGGGGGCACTACAGGCAATCTGATTTTCGGGCATGCGGATAAAGTGACAACAAAATAATATCATTTCATCTGATTGGCAAAATAAAGTCCCTAGATGTTTGTAGGCGTAATCCGAAATTTGTTAGGGCATTTCAGGTTCCCCTCCCCACTAACATTCATCGAGTCCGTACGTGTCGCCTATGAAGAGAACTCTATTGACCCTTCAATGGTACCGTTCGCCGTGGATCATCAATTGTAGATACATCGGCGCCGCCAGAAACCCCATCGGCGCCCCCAGAAGCCTTTGCCCCGCCTAACAATTTCAGGCTAGCTACGGGCCTGATGTTATGTTGCTATTGTTTATAACTCAGATAATCAGACTACTCATTGATTGTAACCTAGAAAGAAAACAGATATTCGAATTAATATAAAAGAAGTGAAAGGGGTCCGAGAAGTGAGCCCTATGGTACACCAGATAGTACAATTATGGTGTCATAGGAGGCACCACTAAAATATGCTGGGAGTTCGTTGTTGGAATATTAGCCCAAATCTATTATCTTGTTTTAGCTTCTTTGAATAATGGTGAACAAGGAGAACTTAACCAACCGATGATTAATACGATCAACATGAAAACCGTTGGATTGGGTGTTGGAATATCAGCTGCCATCGTTGTGATTATCGTGGTTGTAGTAATTGCAGCAGTATGTTACAGAAAACGTCATGTTAGAGGTAAATTGTCATAACACAATATTCTTTTTTTTTAAACATTCATCATGCAAAAGCTAACTCTGCCTACTGCGGGTCTTTCTTTCGGCCCAAATTGTATTCTAAAGTATTAATAATACATTAAAAAATAGCTTTTCCAGACCATAAGCGCATCGGGATACATATTTTCAAAAGTAATTAAACGTAAAACTGGATAAATGAGACTTTGTTTTGTATCGTACCGTCTTTAGTAATGATGATCGAGGCAAGTCTAAAATTCAAAAGTTAATGTGGCGATATAAGTTATATGCGTATTTCTAAACAATCTTTTAAATTTCGTTAACAGGCCAGAATCGAGAAATAAACAGGTAAGTTATACGAAATTAGACTATAACCCCCAAATGCCCTTTACCTGAACAGAAAATGTTGCAACACTCCGTCAGCCTGTCGAAGAACGCACAAATTTGTTAAAGAACTGACACTTTATGTCCTGTTGTAGCTCCAGTCCTGCTGGTAAGTTCCTGACTCGTTCTAGCATCAGTCCAACTGGTGATTCCCTTTCTAATCATATTCACATGTTGATAATTATGATTCAACAATTTGTTTTTATATTTGAGAGACTTATTATTGGCCCTGTCTTTACCCAAAACAGACACCATTCCTTACGAAATTTTCGAGAAATATATGGATTAACGAATTTTGGGAAAAGTTACGCATTTAACCAGTTTATCGTTTGTTTGTGTTTTACAGATTTCCTAACGCTTCAGGTATGTAATTTTAAGACTATTTGTGTTTGATAAAGATACGAGGATACGTATTAAAACGCCGTGCTATGTTTAATAAACTAGTGATTGTTGTCCCAGAAATTTTTCCTTGTGCAGGCTTCAATTCACGTACTATCTGTGTTATATTGGTAAATTTACTTGACACTTCCGGATCATTTGATTGAGTTATTGAACCTTGCAACCGTGTTTTTTGAAAAAATATATATTAACAATTCAATCAAATAATACTAAGATTTCAATCATATAATTCTAAGATTTCAATCATATAATTCTAAGAATTACAAATAATAAATAAAAAGAATAAATAATATGAAGAATCAAAAAGATAGGCTGGCACTGCCAGGCAGGATACGCCCACATTTTCGAGAGATGGATAGAGAACAATCAATACCGAAAGTGATTTTTCCTACATCATTAATTTAGAATTTGATATGTGCAAATATCGAAATGAATTAAGATCTTTGGGTTATAAAGGCTCATTTCAGTAGGCTTTAAATTTGACTGGGGATCATGTTGCTAAGTGGGTAAGATGCTGGCTCGATAAGCCTTGAGGTTGGGTGTTTGATCCCAGCATGTAACGGTGATATAATTTACCATGTAACGGTGATATAATCAAACGGTGTTTTAAATCGGATAATAATTTTGACCTCCAGTGGGACCACAAGTTAAAAAGGGTGATTTTTCGTTCAAACAGGGGCCATAATTCAGGAAGTTACGAATCAATGAGCGCAAATATCGAAAGGAACCAAGATCTTCGGGTTATAAACATGCATGTCAAGTTTCATCAAAATCGGGTCCACAACCTGATATAACATATTTTCACACTATTCGCGTACAAACGGCGGCCATTTTGTCAGTCAATTTTGGTTCGATTTTCACGAAATTCGAACTCAGCCTTCTTTTCCATGTCACGATGATATAATCAAACGTTTTTTTTTAAAAATCGGATAATAATTTTGACCACCAGAGGGACCACAAGCTAAAAAGGGCAATTTTCCGGACAATCAGGGGCCATAATTCAGGAAGTTACGATCCGATGGGTGCAAATATCGAAAGGAACCAAGATTTTGGGGTTATAAACATGCATGTCAAGTTTCATCACAATCGGTTCAAAATTGTGACCTCTATAGGGTCCACAAGCTAAAAACATGATATTTTGTACAATCAGGGGCCATAATCCATGAAGTTCCAATCCGATACATGCCAATATCGAAATGAACCAAGATCTTATGGGGATAAATCTATATATCAAGTTTCGTCAAAATCGGATAAGAATTGTGACCTGTAGAGAGGCCACAAACAAATTGTGGACGGACGGACGTCCCGGCGGCCGGACGTGTGGACGGACAGGAGCGACGACATAATACGTCCACATGAAAATGTGGGCGCATAAAAACAAAACAAAAAAAAAATAAATAAAAATTAAATATTGCAAAAGAATAATAGTAAGAATTACAAAAAAAGTATTTCAGAATCAAAAATCTAAAGTTTTTACGGTGTAAAATCAAAAACATTTTAATTCAAAGTGCTTCAATTTATTGCACATTTGGAGTAATCTCTGATTGAGTACACGAAGGGTTTAAGGCCCATTGGCTTCTTATCATATTCAGGTACCTGTAATATTAATGGAGACAATACTTATGATATGTTTTCAAGTTATGTGGTATTCTTATTATAACATACAACACACTACTCAAGTAAATTTAATAATGTTATATAAAAAAAATTAAACTTAGTTCTTGAAAAGCACGCTCGCAGAGTATTTAATTGCGAAACCAGTAAAGCTGTATGATATACCAACTCTCTGTACTTGTAACGAAGGTTACTTATGAAAACAAGAAATAGAATGGATATAATTTAGATCATCATTTTCAGATGCTAGGCCTTTTGCTGGTATGGAAGTCAGCACGATAGCAGGATCGTCAAGTGAAAATCCCTATGCCATCTTGTACGACAACAGACAAGACGGGAATACTACTTGTGAAATCAGTGTTACAGACACCCCAACCAATGTTTCAGAGGAAGAACATCCTTATGACACGGTGGCTTGTAAGTAGGGATTTTATATGTATGGTGTATTTATTGCATTAGAGGAAGTTTGTGGCAGATATGATATCCTGTAAAACCATAAAATTAATCGACCTTTCATTTCAATAGGAGTTATTGGTGCACTATTAATGTTAATACCAGATCATAAATTTAAAATTACATAACGCGTGACTTATATGTCCCACACATTTATTTTAGCAAAACCGGTGTTGGAATTATTTAGGTACAATAAAAGAATATTCAATATTTCGCCAAATCTGTTGTAAACAATATTCAACCCGTGTTTCATATTGCCTCGCTCGTTTGAGAAAACTTTAAGAGATATTCCTACGGTACTATCCGAGAAGAAACACCAAATCTACCAGCCAAAGCCGACATTTGATTAACAAAATGGCGACTTCCAAGATAGGCCATTGCAATTTGACGCAGTGATCATTGCATTGTTGCATTATCTTCTTAAACAATTTGACTTTGGATCTGTATTCACTAACATAATGATGATATTCAACATATTCGAAGACTAATATTAGAATATTGGTACTTAAGTAAATCACAAATATGTAAGTTTTGTTTCAGGGAAAAAAACGAGGATGGGTTGACAAGTCAATTTTGAGTTAAATCTAAGGGTGAGTTACCTCGTAGTCATTTATGTGCACCAATTGTATATTATCCTTGCATACAGCAATGGATGGGTTGGGTATTGGGGCTTTGTATTTAGCTTTACCAGTTCCTGAAACGGATAATCGAATGCGATTTGTTTGAGCTGACATTATATGCACACAATTATTGTTTTATTGAGCTATGTTTCGACCAGGATTCTCTCATTCGGCAAAGGAAATGATCGGACATTATATCCAGGTTAACATGAAGGTTAATAATTTACCTTGAAGGTGATCGAATTTAATTAATATAAAACTGTGAGGGACGTATTAAGAAAGTAAGAATGTTACGTATATGTTTATATTTAACCTCAAGTTTGCGTTTTTGATCGATGAGTGTGAGCGTCACATTTTCATACGGATGTTGGATAAAATGGGTCAACTGTATTTAAAAAATGAAACCGGGAATACATAGAATGTAATTCTATTGGATACAAGTACTAACCATCACTGATCAATCAGTTTAGTTCCCAATCCAAATAATTAGTAATAAACACTATGTGTATTCCATAAAATTATATCCATGATATTTCCAGTTCAATTAATAAATGTCAGCCCCATGAAAGTTATATATTTAATTAGTCTGTATGGCCACTCACCACCCAACTACATTGCAGTTTTATCGCATACTATACTAGAACCAGATGAGATTACTTGGGTCCATTACAGTATCTCTTCTGTACAGGCAATCTCATGTGTGTGATTCCTAAACAGTGAAGTAATAGATATAGTAAGGCAGGATCAGCTGTCTATTATTGTAAATACCCAAAGAGAACAAATATAATGTTGTATATATGTTGCTTCACGCGCAGAGTAATTATTTTTGTTTAATATATTTTTTTTTCCATTTCAGATTTTTTTTTTACTTTTATGTTTCAGGATATATATATATCTCCCTGTTGACTTATACATGAAGACAACAAGGTTAACAACTACTACCATTAATATCACCACTATTTAAACAGCTTTATACATGTACACTTTCAGCTCATTTATAGTTTTAAGCATCAGGATAATAACAAAGATTTTAATTCTTATTACATCACTACAAAAATGATTTTATATTCATTCATGTGAAATAAAAATTAACTGGTTCTGCTTATACCAATCTAATGACGATCTGCATTAATTCTAGTTTACACATGTTACCGGAATGAATAAGATTTAGCCAGACATTAATGCATTATGTTACAGCCATATAACCTATTACACCAGTAAATATATCTTTGTAATAAATTATGTGTATGGCCAGTTTATAAATTGCTTGTAAAATTATACCTTCGCACACATTATTTGGTAATTCAGCCTGTGATGGACATTATTACCCAGACAATTATTAAGTTTTACTCTACTTCCTTGGTAGCACACCCACAAACATGTAGTGTAAGACTATATTCCGACCACGTCATGCAGATTTTAACTATCCAATTCCATGTGGAGTTAAAGTGGAATGTGATCGTTTATCAAAATTAGCCATCTTTTAGGAACAGTTCAATTGCGATTTGAAATTAGTCCCGAAATGACCTAGTTTGTGTTGAGTGGACGTTAAACCCCATTTTTCTCTCCCTCTCTGTGATTTGAAATTTTAAGACAAAGTAATCGAACCTTGCAGACGCAAACCTTGTAATAGCTGACACTCACTCACTTTAAAGCTAAACTCCGATTACAAAACTACAGAAAAAATTAAATGAAAAAAAACATTACAGCCCTCCATAATCGCCATACTTGTTTTCAATTTGTAGTAGGAGAAAAAAATCTAATCGAACCTTGCAGACGCAAACCTTGTAATAGCTGACACTCACCTTAAAGCTAAACTCCGATTACAAAACTACAGAAAAAAACATTACAGCCCTCCATAATCGCCATACTTGTTTTCAATTTGTAGTAGGAGAAAAAAATCTATTATTATATATATACATGTGTAATAAGTCCAAATATGGGTCTAACTCAATTTTCACCAAAATTTGACTTGCTAGATTTTTCCAGATTACGGTAGTGCAGTCGCTGCAATCTTTCTATTTTTTATTCACTTTTTAGCATTAGATTAATTCTAATACGTGTAATATACAACGGAAGCACACACTTATTCGCCCGTATTTATTAACAAGAGAATTGTTAATTATCATCGATGCACAAAGAGCAGCACCGCGTGGCATAATAGTAGCTAATCTTTCTGGCCCATAAACGTCTCGAATTAATTTAATATCAAATAATTGAATACTAAGCAAAATTGAATAGAAGAAACCATTCAGAATACGGGCATAGATACGTCTTCTATTGTTTAAAGGACCTGGGTATGTCTCGTATTTAAAACTAAACCATACATTATGTTTTGGAACTAATATGATAAGACCATAGAAAGTTCTTCTGTAGATGATTATTGTCTACAAAAATTCTATAGCCGGTATTAGCGCACTGCCAGAATTGTAATTTTGGAAATACAAAGTTTGGTGGTAAGGAAAGACACCCTGCAGAAAACCAATGTCGGAGAATGCTGAAAATCGATAGTATGACGTTAACGCTGATTGATTAATCATTGTCTGACGCCATAGGTCAAGAGCCGCCCGTATGACCCCTAACGCTACCCCCCAATACAACTGGTCATATTTTCATGTAGTGTTGGCCATCGCAAGTATAAAAAACGAAACGAAATGTAGATGTGTGTATAATCAGATTGCATGTCTGCAATCATCAAACCCAACATTTAATAAAATCTATAGCCACTATCGAGTTAAGCAGTAATTGTTGACGGGACTTTCTGACGGGTGCAACGGTTATACACGCCCAGATTACGTGTGGACATATAAACAGTACATGTTAATCTGTAATCAACGGTACAATGCCAGAGAGGTCAAAACCAAAAGCATGTGTATGTTAGTCTTCAGTAGTGCAGTAGAACAGTAGAACGTTTAACCCCATTTCATTTTTTCTTGAAAACAAAACATTTAAGGATAAAGTATGTAAGGTTAGATAAATACCAATCCATTCTTGCTATAATAGTTCGAAAATAGATAATGCAAAATGAATATTTTGAATATTTATTCAAATTACTGGATTGCTAGCGTTGTTATAAGCGTGTATGCACTGACACATTATATTGCCATTTGTAGATTTTGAACATTACACAAGATTCCATTGATTGATTTAATTATAAATGGCGTCGTGAGAGGAGATTAACAGTTACGTTGACGCCATACTCCTAGATCGAGGCTATTAATGTACGAAGCGAGGCCGGTGTTGAGCGAGGTAATTAGTATTCATAATAAAACACAACACAAGGTATATATGGATATAACTACTTCTCTATAATTTAATAACGACGTTTCGTAACACATACCGGTCACGTTTTCAAGTTAATGATAAATATCCATCTAGTCAGCCTATTTATACATTTAAAGAATCGAGGTAATTAGGTCAATACGGTGTCGCTCTTTTGTCACTATTGCGTTTACAGTAAAATTATAGAAATTGATAAACATCGCAGCTAACATCCACCAGCTGAATTAAGCCCCATCAGATCACTTTTTTTTCTGTTCGCCCGCTTCAGGAGTTACGTAGGCCTACCTAAAGTACAAGAATACACGCAGGCAACGGAAGAAGTCGCTATAGTATAGTATAATTATTTACAATACTGCCTCGTTGATTTGGTCCATTCCTTTCAAACTTTAAAATTCTGTTGCCGACTTTCTCTTCTTATCTATATAAGTCTTAATTCTTGTAGTAGTAGAAATAAATGTAATACGAGTTGAATTGCAGTGCCATCTCAAACCAAATAGGCTAAATGTAGGCCTACCACAGTCATTAAAAACATTACTTGATAATCGAAATTATGTAGGTGGAGTTAACGTCTGTCAATCAAATGATCGGCCATCGGTTAAGATGGAGTTCTATTCCATTTATAGTAAAAAATAACAGTGGTGATAGCTATGTTCAGAATAAAGTGATTTGACCAAAATCTTCAATATATTCTTCTTTCGTCATCTATTTTTGAACTGTTATAGCAAGAACAGCTAACTCCTCATAATAATCTCCCATAATGTATCTTTAATATACAGTTTAATATGTAGTTTAATACTTTGTATGTTTTGAATTTGTTTAATCCTTTATCTTTATTGTTATTTAATCTTTATTATATGGTTTCACCATGTCCACTCCTATATATTCATCTGAAGTTTATGAAATGTCATTGTCTTGATAACGATAAGAGGGTACTTGTCTGAAACGTCGTGCTTTAAGAATAAACCAGTGATTGTTTCCCATAAAAACTGTAGACCACATAAAATAATAATTTTTAATTGCATATATTGATAGCTAAGGGTTACTACATTCATTTTACGTCAAGTTCACTCCAATCTGATTAAAATTAATTTAGATATTAACGTTTAAACATTAGACAGCCAAAAACAGTTTTCAAATTTTCAATTACAACCTTTATCCGGTTGATTGGCTGGTGACGTCACAGGCACTACACATAATCTATACACATTATCTATACAATATATCACTATCTGTACGATATATCACTGTATACACACCGCCAGTTAACACTTGTGTATTTGTCGGTCCAATTAACATTTGACTGGCGTAATCATTAACTCGTAATTTTACACGTAAGCTACATATCACTATACTATATAAGTCAACGCATTTTCAAAAGCCGATTTCACTGACTCGACTCAGAGGTTAATTAGTACTCGTACTGATAACACCTAATGCACCAGAGCTCCAGAGCTATCGTCTAAATTTATCCAAAAGATAAAGTAGCCTAGCAAAGACTCAAGAAAGACTCTCCAATCGACTTTAAGACTCTACAAAGATTCTTCAGTCCCAAGGTTGTCTTTCTACTTTTATTCATTTATTTTTTTTTCACTTATACCCGAATAAGGTATAAGTCATTTTCTTGTTTGCTATATCTCTTTTTTATTTACTTTTCCCTTTACTTCTGACAGCTCTTTTTCAGTCATTCTATTTAATTATTTAATTTTTTCATACTTTTTCTACTATCACTTTTGGTACAAGCTATAAGTCTTTTTCTTGTTTGCTCTATTTCTTTTTATTTACTTTTCCCGTTATTTTGAGAGCTCTTTTTCAGTTATTAGGTTTAATTACTGAATCTTTTCATTCTCTACTACTGTTTACATTTAGTTGGACCTATCTCTTCTGGTATTTTTTTTCCTCCTTTCCAGGATCCCTCTGTTTTCATTTTTCTTTCGCTTACTCTAGATTAGTTTTTATTTTTCTTGTTTTTATACCTTAACTTTGGTTTCTAGTTTTACTTTCCTTGTATCATTAGCCTCATATTTTTGTTTATTTTTATATTTTTGGTAGTTATTTCTCATATTTTTCTCTCATTTAATTTACTCTCTTAATTATCGTTACAAGGGCTTCAGTTATATTTCTTTGTTAGGCAATCAGTATCCAAGCGATTGGAGATTAGTTCCAGCGATTGAACTACACTCAGATCAAAGATATTAAATCAAAGGTTTTACCGCCTTTGTTGAGCTAACGATCTGACAGCTGATCTGCTTTTTTGGTTTTGATAGCTGCTCTGCCTACTGACTTATACAAACACCAGGAACCTATAGTTAATTAGTATAATCAAAACTGATTAACTAGTGGATCTGTGTGGAAAGGGTCAATAGCGGATAATCAGACAAACAATTAACCAATTACTATTTAATCTTAACCACTCTACTCTAGTGTACCAATTAGAAACATCTCTTGTTGATCCTTCTTTTAAATTTAGACTTTCGAAGCAGGAAAAGGGAAATGGAGTCCGTGACTGAGCTCAACATGTCGATGGTTGAAGCTTTCAACAGCAGTCCGGCACCATCGACCTTTCCGGCGGCTAAAAAGAGGGAGGAACAAGCCTTCGTCGTCCAGGTGAGGCCCGCTGAAGGCAAGTCCTTCAAAGGGATGAAACTGACGGCGATAGGGAAGGAGATTAAGAAGACCTGGGGTATTATCGATATCCCAGACATCAGAGTAACTGTCCCTGGACACGTCCGACTGGCTTTTAAAACACAGGAGGACATGGACAGGGCGGTGAACCAGGTATCCATTCTCGGTATAGAAGTGAGGGTATCCCAGCCGTCAACCTTGTCAACTGAAAAGGTGGTGGTACACGGGATTCCCTCCGAGTATGACGGAGAAGAGATACAGGAAGACTTGAAAGACAGAGGATATGCGGTCACGGAGGTATACCGTTTCAGGATCGCTGAAGGTAAAGGCCAGGGAAGCGTCGCCCTGACCTTTAACAACAAAGCACCTGAGATGGTAAAAATAGTGTATCTATCCCGAAGGACCCACGCTTACATCAACAGGGTAAGGCAATGTTCCAATTGCCAAAAGCTTGGTCACACAGTCAAGCACTGCAAGGGAAAGACTGTGTGTGCCAAATGCGGCGGGAGTCACGCGGTGGCCGAGTGTGGGGCGGGCATTCAAACAAAATGCTCGAACTGCAAGGGTGGTCACGCAGCGAACTCCCCCGACTGCCCCAAGATACAGAGCACTAAGGCTGCCCTAAAGATACATGGGAAGGAGAAAGTGAGTTTCAGTGAGGCTGCACTAATTCTCAAAAAGAAAGAGCGGGTGATAAAAGAAGTCAGGAAGACGGCTCCGGTTAATAAACCAAATACGGAGCCAATTCCATCGACATCAACGCCGGAAGAACCACCCAAGGCTCTCCGCTGAGAACCACTACCAAATACAAAGACCCCAAAGAAGAAGACCAACCCAAAGAAAAAGGAGGAACAAAAAACGAAAGCTGATGAAAATCACTTCATTCCGAAATTCAAAACGGAGAGTGGTTTCATGAGCTTCATGATTGAATTCCTGAAGGTGGCAGTATCAAATGAAGACCAAACGACAAAAATGGCAAGCCTCCTAGGGAAACTTAGAGCGTATATGGTCAACGCAGACGCTCTAATCAACTCAATCAACACAGTCAAGAAAAGAGCTAGAGATGACGATGAGGAAGCTGAAAAAAAAGATCAAGAGGTAAATCTCGCTCTACGTAGGAGGATATCTCATGTTCGCCACTACAGCACTGGCGATATGCCCAGTTGCTTGCCGGTGTTAACACCAAAAGCGAACAGCAATGAGGTACCTTCTATGGAAAGCGAGACACCAGTAGATCAATAGAACACAATCATTGAGAGGCATCAATCCTGACAGTCATCATGGCGGGCCAGGTAAAAGTTCTACAACTGGCGGGCCAGGTAAAAGTTCTACAACTTAACGTTAACGGACTGGCCCCCAGATGTGCTGAGCTGAGAAAATACATCACCCACAACCCCAAAGATGTAATATGCCTCCAGGAGACCAAGCTACTACCAACCAAGAAAGACATCTACCTACCCGGATATACTTGTCAGAGAAGGGACAGACCGGGCAGCACGAGACACGTGGCGGCGGCCTTGCCATCTACGTCAGTGATAACTTAAATTATATTTCCGTTACGCTGGACGTAGCGGGTCCTCTAGAAGCAATGGGCATAGCCATCACATTGAGCAATAATACAAAATTGACAATAGTGAATGTCTATGCACCCCCTCAAGTCACGATAAAATCAGTAGACTTCCAGTCACTTCTCGACCAGCCTCCGCAGGGCGAATCCGTGTTCTGTGGAGATTTCAACGCAAAACACGCTCTGTGGGGGTCACCGAGGAATGACTGTCGGGGGACTAGCCTGTGCTCAATAATAGAAGGGAACGACCTATGCGTACTGAACGACGAGAGCCCTACTTTTGTTGGAGGAAATGCCCCACCTTCACACCTGGATCTCACGCTCTGTACGTTTGGTATGGCAAACCGCTGCGACTGGCAAGTACACGAAGACGAAACACTTGGCAGTGACCACCTACTGATAGAATTCTGCATCCAATGTGAAACAACCAGGGAAGTCTATAACGGGAAACCCAATTGGAAAATAAAAGAGGCTGATTGGGCTAACTTCCGTGTAAACTGCCTTGAGTGGAAAGAGGATGACATCATCGATGCCAACATCGACGTGTACGCTGCCAACATCACAAGTGCTATTATAGATGCCGCAGACGACTCCATTCCCAAGACTTCTGGAGGGAAACCAAGGATTAGAAAACCTTGGTGGTCACCAGAATGTCAGAAGGCGGTTAACGAAAGAAAGAAGGCTCTACGCCTACGGAAACGCCACTACCTTGAAGTCAACCACCGAAACTACCTGAAGTTGAAATACGCCGTAAGAGACACCATCCGGAAGGCACAAAGCGGACACTGGATGACTTTTTGTAATGCGTTGAATCAAAACACACAAACAGGTGTCGTCTGGAAGAAGCTGAACGCCATGAACGGGAAGCGCAGATCATTCAACATACCAAACCTAAAGAATGGAGATGAGTACGCTACCAACGGCAATGAAAAGGCAGACCTACTTGCGAAAACGTTCGCTGACGCAAGCAGGGACGAAAACCAATCACCCTAGTTCCCGAAGAGAAAGGAAATCTTTTACTCACAGCACCCTTCATTAGAAATTGAACCTAATGAAGGGGCTAAACCAATCAATCTACCCTTCTCTGAGGAGGAGCTAAATAAGGCTCTTTCCCTCAAGAAGGATAGTGCGGCTGGTGAGGACAAAGTAAAGTACTCAATGCTCAAACATCTGCCTAGAAATGCCAAAAGGATACTACTAAACTTCTTCAACACATCCTGGCTGGCGGGAGAGGTACCTAAAGAATGGCGGAAAGCCAACGTCATCCCTCTCCCAAAATCAGGTAAAGAGAGAACAAAGGCAGAGTCTTATCGACCAGTAAGCTTGACATCCACACTGTGCAAAACCTTGGAAACAATGGTTAACATCCGACTACAGTTCTATCTGGAGAGCAATCGACTGATAGACGAAAATCAAAGCGGGTTCAGGAAAGAGCGTTCAACAATGGACCACTTGGTGAGACTACAGCAAGTCATGTCGCAGGCACTCCTCTCTGGGAACCTGTTATGTGCCGTGTTCGTAGATTTAACTAAGGCTTTCGATTTAGTCTGGCTAGACGGACTGCTCTTCAAGTTAGGACGTATTGGTATAACGGGCATAATGTTTCGGTGGATCAAAAGCTTTCTGAGCGATAGAAGGATACAGGTGAATGTTGGCAGATTCCTGAGTGCCGAGCAAACATTAGAAAATGGCACGCCTCAGGGGTCGGTTATCAGTCCCACTCTCTTCAATATCATGATCAACGACATACAGAAATCCTCCTATCTCGACGCCAAAACTGAGTTAGCTAAATTTGCTGATGATAGTACCAGATGGAGGACAGGGAGGTATTTTTGTGAACTACAAAAGAATATGCAAAAGGCCTTAGACAAATTCATGGCGTGGGCAAACGACTGGGGATTTAAAGTTTCGGAGAAGAAAACGGTCGGCATGCTTGTAAGCAGGGATAGTGGGATAAACAGAATGACTCTGTGTATGAACGGGAAAACCATCGAATTCAAAGACCAAACCAAGTTCCTTGGCGTAATCTTTGACCGAAGGCTGACCTGGAAACCACACATCGACGAGACTGTAGATAGATGCACCAAAAATCCTAAACTTAATGAGAAAAATAACGGGCAGCACATGGGGGGCCAACAGAGTTACACTAATGATGGTGTATCGTGCTCTAATACGATCTGTATTAGACTACGGCTCTCTGGCCTTCATGAACTGCGCGCCATTACTCTTAAGGAAGCTTGACACCATCCAACACAAAGCTCTGTCTATTGCGACTGGCGTAGGGCAAGGGACTAGGAGAGGGGCACTACTGCATGAAGCCGGGGAGTTGCCCCTATCCCTAAGAAGAAAAGAACTAGCGACAAGGTACTGGGCTAAGATCTCGCAACTGGGCGCAAGATCTCCAACTTTTGTCAGTCTACAAAAGACAAGATATATGAGAGATCCAAGAAAGAAAAGCTTTGGCCAAGGTATCAGGGAAACAATCAAGGAACTGCGACTGTGGGAGCTCGTGATAAATGAACACGACCCCCCAGCGATCGCCCCTTGGAAGCTCCCTATACCGCCGGTCAATCTAGATCTGTTACAGAAAACCGACAAGAAAAACAACCCCACTGCCGCACAAGCTTTATCGCTAGAACACCTGGAAGACAACTGGCCTTCCAATGACTGGGACCATGTGTATACGGATGGCTCACGCAACCCTGAAAGGGGCACCAGCTCGTTTGGAATATACCTGCCAAACGGGGAACAGGGAATAAGCAGGAAACTGCCCAGTAACTGTTCGGTGTACACTGCAGAGCTTGTAGCCATTCGTGACGCTATATCATGGATTTCCCACGAAAAGACTAGTAAGTTCGTCATTGCAAGCGACTCCCTGAGCAGTCTGATTTCAATCCAAACTGACAACTCGGACTCAAGACCAGAAGTCATTTTGGAAATCAGGCAGCTGTACCAGAGGGTCTTAGAGAAGGGAAGCAAAGTAGAGCTCGTGTGGATTCCATCACATGTCAACATTAGAGGAAACGAGGAGGCAGATCGACTCGCAAACAAAGGTCTCAAGGATACAGCACCACTCCGCACCATAGACTACAGCACCACGGAAATCTACAGTATGGTTAAAAGACAGGTCAATTCAATCTGGGAATTAAAACTTGTTGAACTTGACACATACAGATTCCGGCTGGATGACAAGATCAACACGAAGACAGCAATCAATCACCCTAGAAGAGATATATGCAGATTTATATCGAAACTAAGGGTGAAAAAGCGGTTGCGAGACCACAAACACCAAGTCATCGTCTGTGAGTGCGGGGAAGAATGTACCACCAACCATGTCCTGGTAGACTGTGAGGTATACAAGGAGGAGAGCAGGGAACTAGTAAGAATAATGAAGACCAACAACATACCATTCAACACTAAGAACCTACTCTTCCCTAGACCAGATCTGAAACTGCAAATCTTCGAACAAATCCACGCCCTAATGGAGACAGTAGGACTAAGTAGAATAGTGAAGTAAGAGGGGGTCATGATTAGACGGGTCCGGCATCTAAACACTAAACTACATAGGGGATTGATACCAAACTGGCAGGATAGTGGAGTAAGGGAGGGTCACGATCAGACGGACTCGGCATCTAAACACTATTCCGCCAAAAAACAGACACTAAACAGAATAGGATAGTGGAGTAAGGGGAGGTCACGATAAGACGGGCCTGGCACCTAAACACAAATCCTACGAAGATGACATGTACCAAACTAAGCAGGATAGTGGAGTAAAGGGGAGTTTCGGTCAGACGTACTCGGCACCTAAACACTATTCCGTAAATAAAACTGATACCAAACCCATAGAGTGGGATAGTGGAGTAAGGGGAGGCCACGATAAGACGGGTCTGGCACCTAAACACTAACCCCAAACGATGACACCAACCAACCCAGAAGCAAACGAGATCATCTACCAAATGATATGTTTTTTAATAAATAAAGGGAAGAACTTCCCACTAAACCCAATCCATGGCTTAAAGCCAAATAGAAAGATTGCAAAATCATATTCTAAAAAACAGGAATCAGCTTCGGCTCTCCTAAGTCTTGTCTGCGATATCACTTATGTGGAAGCAGACGTTAAAGACTAAGTAGTAATAGTAGCAAAAGCCGATTTGTCTGCGATATCACTTCTGTGGAAGCGGACGTTAAAACATCAGGTAGTAGTAGCAAAAGCCGATAGTGGACTAAGGGGAGGCCACGATAAGACGGGCCTGACACCTAAACACTACACCCCAAAAGATGACTTCTACCAATCCAGAGACGAGACACATATATGTCTGCATAAATGCTGTCCCTACAGATCAACTACCAAACAATATGTGTTTTATTAAATAAAGGGAAGAACTTCTCACTAAACCTACTCCATGGCTCGAGGCCTCAAATGGAAAGATTGCAAAATCATATTCTAAAAACAGGAAGAAGCCTCGGCTCTCCTATATCTTGTCTGCGATATCACTTCTGTGGAAGCGGACGTTAAAACATCAGGTAGTAGTAGTAGCAAAAGCCGATAGGGGGGTTGGGGTGGCCTAGTGGTCTCGAGTGCCGCGCTTCGACCTCTAGCTGGGCGGTCACCTCTGGCTTGCGGCTGTGGTTTCGAGGCCTGGTGTGAGCGTATGTGGCATGGAGATAGGGGCTCCTCAACCTCGTGGGTTTCCTCCGGGCACTCCGGTTTCCTCCCACTGCAAAGACCCCTGCGCGTGCGCTAAGATAATGAAAATGGAAAAAATAAGACTTGTCTGCGATATCACCTTCGGTGGAAGCGGACGTTAAACACCAAGAACAACAACAACAAAAGCCGATATCACATTAGTGGAAGCGGACGTTAAACATACCATTCCAGTTCCAAAAGCCGACCTTTCTCGTCGTAAGTTGTAATAGATTATATATTTGTGACTAGAATAGATTACAATTCACTAGTTGATCAACATCTCCAGCCCGTAAATCAGTACGTAATATTTTTACACGGTTATCGGTAGTCATATCGACAAATAAACCGACAGAATGAAACGACACAAGACGGTGCAGATAAAAACAACATGTGTCTTCTAAAGGTGCGGCAAAAGGGGAGGGGGCGAATAGAAGAGCCTCCTAAGCTGGTATCTCAGGTACGCGGTAACATCGCATTCTGATTGTGAATTAAATAATAAAGTAAATTGTTTTTTTTTTCTTTGCATTATATAAAATTGTATATTATTAATATTACATTGGTAGTTTAGTAATTTGTAAAAAAAGGCATAGCCAACTTTCCTGCTTTCAGCATGTCTGTTATTGGCGTACGTGATCATTTTCAGCTTTTTCGCGCCAAAATCAACCATTTTACACATTTCTTAGTAAGCCATGCCTAATATGGTAGACGATGATTTCCATGTGACATTGAGATCGTGTAACGCTATTTTAGTGATAACGGAGCTTTTTGTTATAAATACAGAGTAATTATTCGACAAAATACGAGTGAATTTGAGCCATGTTACTTTCGCTACTACAAACTATCGAAGCTATCGATAGTTTGCTTGACTATCGCAATTTTTATCGATAGTTTCTTTTTACTATCGATACACACTATCGACAGTCAAACTATCGCGATGCATCGATTGTTCGATGTATCGTTACACCCCTAATGATTATTATTTGAAACCATTTCGTTTCTTAAAAGCCGAAATTGATTATTTCTATCGGCTTAAAAGATGTCCGTAGCGCCGGCTATAACAATTTCAATCAGAAGCCAATTATTGTTGGCTTACGGTCGGCTTAATCTGATAAAAAAAAATGGGGAATATGGCTACAACAACTGTCTTTATAAAACAAATTCTAAATTACAAAACAAATTATTCCGTAGTCAATTGTTATTTAATTAGGGGGATTAAGGAATCAGTCAGGCGTTAACGAATACACACGCCGGGTGTGTATAGGTAATTAAGGAATAAACATCCCGAATATGCATTCGGTCACTGTGACGTCACTGGCGTCTGATGGGGATTAAGAGTGTTTTCAATAATTGGCCAAGTCGTTTTTACGGAGGTCTATATTTGCGACTTTGAGTGACGATTATCTGAATTAATTTTCATCAGATCGACGTTAAACTGCCGTAAAATGCATATAGTAACCAATGTTTATAAGCTCAATGAATTAAGTTTACTCATTTTATGTGCTCTTTAATGTGTTTTCCAATCCCTAAATGCCACTTAAAGATTAAGTTTTGAAATCAATAAGTATATTTGTTTGTGTATGGATGGAATCTGACAAAAAGTCCTTTGTACAAACAAAGATACAATGCTATTAACACTCAATATCGTCCCATTAGTTTGATATATTCTTTTTAGTTTACATAGCGAGAAATGTGTGAGTGTGTGTGTGTTCTAGATAATATATGTATAATATACATATATATATATATATATATATAATATACCAAACTAAATCACAGTGATCCTATCGTAGACAAATATAACCCACCTGCATTCAAATGTATACAAATATTCATTATTATACAACTAGGAAGCTAAATTCCTATACTTACGCAATACAAAAGCCGATTGAGATCAGAGTCATCTTTACCTTACCACAGTGATACAGTGGTCTTAGGGGAACCTGTAGAAACAGAAATGCATGCGATAATGATTTTATTATTAATATTTTGTTCTATTCCGCCACTTGTCGCAGGTAAGATTTTTTTTTATAAAAAAAAAATCCTTTAAGACTATAAAATCACCTTAATGAATATCTAAAACAAAACTTATTTAAAGGTAAAATTAGATTTTATTTCTTGGAAATAACGAATCTATGTACTATAAAAGTATCGAATTAGTTTAACATCAAATAATTAAACGTTAAGCAGCAAATGACTAAAAGGCCTTCTACAAATGAGTATTGTCTACAAAAATACCAGAGCAGGTATTACTGCGCTGGTGGAATTTTAATTTTGGAAATACAATGTTTGGTGCTAAAGAGAGACACCCTGCCAAAAAACCCGTCTACTCGTATTAGAACACACGATCCAGTGCCTCAAGATTTTCGAGTCAGTGTGGCTAACACGAACATCTTAAAATTAGCGATGTGTTAGTGTAGAGATCATCTTTGAAGTGTAAAAATATATTTATAGGAAATACTGCCATTATAATATCAAACGACACACCGTTTTCCATCAGGTAATATCAAGTCATGTCACGTCATGTGACATCTTGTCACGATAGCTCACGTCAACAAGGAAGACCCAATTTGCAGTATCGTGTAAAGCTACACTAGTAAAATGGAAAAAGGTAATAAAACCGGAATTGATACTTCAAGATCGAACCTGTTTACATTCGTTGTTAGGAGAGGCCCGGGCCATCATATATTCAAAGGTCAAAGGTCACCGAAGGATTAGACCACCAGATAGTAGGTTAGCTGGGTTGTCAAAAGTCAAGAATTTCAAACTGAAATAAACAAAACGAAATTAAAAAAAAGGAAAGAAGAACAATTCCGCAGATTTTAGCAAAATCTGCGATGGCAGAATATTTTCACCATACAGTTTTAGCTTTTACTTCTGACTAAAACCCACAATACAACAACAACAACAAAACCACCGAAAATAAAACATTCAGAGGAACGTAATAACAATAGTATATATATATATGGAATAGTTTAATATATTTTCTATCTATTGAAATCAATAAGGATATTTGTTTGTGCTTACATGGGTTCTGTTTTTTTTTTGTACAAATGCAATACAATAAAGTTAATCCTTAATGTCGTCCTTGTCACAGTATAAACATACTTTGAAATAATACATTAGGAACGCGGTGTGTTCTAGAAAGTTTTAGTCGTCATTCGTTGTTATACATATTCAAAATAGCAGCACAACCGTAAAGCTGCACCCAATAACGGAATAATGAATAGTAATAAGCAAAATAAACATAATATAATGCTTATATTTATATATATATGCATAAATAAATAAAATACATCCAGGTAAAAAAAATCTCCACTTTACTTCATTCTGACATACATTAAATATAAGCTAGCTATCTGCCTTCTGTGGGCGTCTTCAGACATTAATAATGTACACACAATATAGCAAATGCGATAATATATATATTATGTGTATACATTCTTAGAATAATAGATTTCCATGTCAATGGATTATAAATAATATTGGAGAACATACAACAAAAGGTGTAAAGTATATAATAATAAATTTTATTCGTACACTAAGTACAATAAATATGAAAAAAATAAAACAAATACATATAAATATATACACGTTCTCAATTAACACAGAGTTGATTAATTATTTCATTTAAGTTTATGTATTCAGATGGTGAACAATCTCTTAAATCTATGTATTCTCGTATAGCATTTCCTATTCTCTTATCATTTCCCTTCCAGGAACTTTTATCGTGACATTCTATTTCATTTACAATATTTGACAATGACTTACGTTCTAAATTGTATTTTTTTATGTTATAATGATATGATAATTAATTGATATTGTTGCACATAATGGATTGACTACAAAATAACGCAGTACGTTCACATACATGAAGACATGAATTACTGCTATGTATAATACTGTGATAAAACTTAACAAAACGTTTATGAAGCTGGGTTTCAATTGACAAATCATGACATATTATATTCAATAAACTATTGTGAGTTCTGGATGAAATGTTAAATAGTGTCCTAACCTGTTTTCTCCAGGCTACATAAAAACTCTCTAAAGACTTTTGTGAGAGATTCCAAAGTTGACTCCCATACAAATATTTGACTCTAGATGAGGAGAATGTAAAACTTCTTAATGTTACATTACTTTTAACAATAAAATTATTTATACATTGACATAAATGTTCATGTTTTGACGAGCTATGAAGCAGATTTCCTAAATGGGACTCAAATTCGGCAAGTTTGATAGGTAGGCCATTTATAAAAATGGGTTTAAGATCCTGATTTCCAGTTTCAGAGGGCTTGCTTGGAAAATATAAGTGTCTGCTCTTGTCGGGGTTAAAAGTGAGGTTATATTCTTCGAAATATTTACTTGCTATGCGCAATAAACCATTAAGAGAATTTCTACTTGAGGCGATTAGTGTTAGGTCATCAGCATAGGCGAGTGCACCGACATATACATTCTCAATATGACAGCCAAGTTTACTTTGTCTGCATCTTCTCAGCAGTTCATCGATATAGACGGTAAATAATATTGGAGAGAGTACTCCCCCTTGTTTGACACCGTTAGTTAAGTTAAAGGAGTTTCTAACTGTGTGGCCCCATCTTACTCGTATCCCCTGGTTGAGGTATACACAAAGTAGAAATCTTGAAAATAAAGGACACAGACCTCTAGAGCATAGCATTTGGAAGAGTTTAGTACAAAAGAGCAATGACTTGTAGAGTGTTTCTCTTTAAAACCAAATTGTTGATCAGAACATTGAAACACGTGATTAAGATTATCTAATATAACTTTGTCAAATATTTTACCGAAAATACTGCTCAAGGCAATACCACGATAGTTTTTGGAATCGTTGAGAGATCGTTTCCTGTTTTATGGAATTGAGACAATAGTTGAGAGGATGAGATTGCTAGGTGAAAAGCCGTGAACGACAAGAGCTGTCAATAACAATGATACATGAATAAAGTAAGAAAATGGAGCATAAATAATATGATCAGAATATTGACCACTACAGCCGTCAGATTTCTTATGTTTTAGAGATTTAACGGCTTTTGAAACTTCGGTTGCTGTGATATTATATTTGCATTTATCACCATTACACACATGATTGATACTAAACTCAATATTTTCCTTTAAATTAATCATTTCATTTTCATTAAACGATACACTGTTAAAAAGTTGCTTATATTTGCAGCTAAATAATGAGGCTATATTATCGGTTCCTATCTGCCCATCGACACTTTGTGGAAGCGAGTTACTGGATCCATTAATCCTTTTAATTTCGCCCCCAAAGTCTTGTACATTGCTATTGATAAGATTTTCAGCCATAATACACAACATGACATTAATCTACGTAGTCTTCCTGGTATAGCTTGACAATGGCCAATTCAAGAATAATGAGATGAAAAAACCATAGACCAATTAGGTAATCTGACTATAATAAAACTTAACCTTTCATAAATTTACAAAGTCTTCCTGGCATGATTAGACAATACAACCATACAGAAGTGAAAAGATTAATTAAATGTCAATAGATCAAGTATGTAATTTGAGTGTAAACTCATTTATATCTGCCCTATTCTCTAATAAACCGATTATTGAGAAATAAAGATACATGTATACAGGGTTTAAAATCCCCTTCAATAGTGTCGAAGTAAGAGTGTAGAGAAACATTTATTAGGATTTAATTAAGACATAATTATTATAATATTAACATGATGGGAGAGGGGTAAAAAATTAAGCATTTAAATCCGGTTTGAACCCGTTAATGAAATATGCTTCCATATTCCTTCTCTTAATAGCAAACGTCAATATTGACTTTATAAAAAGGAAAAATACTAAATTTAATATTTAAATTTTTAGCACAAGTATTTAAATGTTTAGAGACTTTCGAAACAGGATTAGTTTGTAAACTTTGTTTCCTATGAACTTGTAAGTCATTGCTACTTTCCCCAATATAAATCTTGTGACACTTATTGCAAATAAGAACATAAATTAATTTTTTTTTGTACTGCAATTCATGTTATGATTAATTCTAAACGTATAATTAGTATTAGAAAAAGTTAATTTAGTATCAGTAATCATATGTTGGCAACATCTATAAAGTGGACTATTACATTTAGAAGTAGAACAAGTTATATTTCTGGAAGCTTGAAACTTGGCTTTAGTGAGTAATTTTTTAAGGCTAGGGGAATGACGTTTACTAAAAATAAATTCAATGCCTTGAAATTGATTTTTAAGATTGTCATTAGAAAGGAGAACATTCTTAGTATCATAAATATGTTGAAAAAAATTATTATGTCGAGGATTATATGTCGAAATCACAGGGACTTGAAGGGATTAAGATAAAACTTCTTACTACTGCTTGACTATAATAGTATAGTATTAGTATATCATAAAGGGATGTCAGACGCCATCTTTGTTATGACTTTTTTTTTATGATATATCGTCTGCTGTTATCTCACAATACTCACTAGTTCTAACACTTCATGTCATTTTTATTGCCAACGAGACTTTATTTGATCATTATTCACCTTCCGATGTAATTAAATTGGTCCTTTTACAACGTTATTAATAACAAATTGTTGATCCTCCCCATGTTTGTGTTTCTTCTGTCCGTATTTCCTCTCGCGGAATTCACCTTGATGAAATCCGTTGGGTGTCCGTCCCCTTCTCTGTTAATAATTTCCCTGTCGTTTTTTTTTTTTTTGGGGGGGGGGGGAGGCAAAGAACACATTAAGATCATTATGTCAAAAATGACCTCCAAATGACCGCAAGTACATATTTATTGACTTAAATTCGATGATCTTGATGTCTATTCTCATGTTTTGGGGGCTAAGGAACACATTAAGTGAACTTTGGATACCACTGAGCTGTTGAATCACCAAGAAAGTGGCAACTGCTGAAGTATCTGTCATTCCTTAACGGGTTCCCCCAACATCACCTACAACAAGATGTCATAGTTAACGTGTGTACTTTTAAATTATGATATGGACGGGGACGGCAAAAGAAATGGACCTAACTGAATAGGGATTGAAGCAGGGGAATGGTCAGTTAATTTCAATTATGACCCAAAACAAACATTGCCTTGCGAACTCTTGAACGTTATCCGTTGCAACTTTTCGGGAGGATGCAGGTTCTCTCGATGCAGCCGCAGGCACTATGGACTCCCCTACACAAACTGGAAATTGTGACAATGCAAACAACACTCAATAGGTTGATACTGACGTGAAGGATGACACTCAAAACTTACTCTATGGACAAGGGTGTTTGTGCATTAGGTTATAGTGGACGGCTCAAGACCAGGAATTAAATTTTGTAATGATTGAACAGCTCTGTGTCAAAGTTAACGTGTGTACTTTTAAATTATGATATGGACGGGGACGGCAAATGAAATGGACCTAACTGAATAGGGATTGAAGCAGGGGAATGGTCAGTTAATTTCAATTATGACCCAAAACAAACTTTGTCTTGCGAACTCTTGAACATTATCCATTGCAACTTTTCGGGAGGATGCAGGTTCTCTCGATGCAGCCGCAGGCACTATGGACTCCCCTACACAAACTGGAAATTGTGACAATGCAAACAACACTCAATAGGTTGATACTGACGTGAAGGATGACACTCAAAACTTACTCTATGGACAAGGGTGTTTGTGCATTAGGTTATAGTAGACGGCTCAAGACCAGGAATTAAATTTTGTAATGATTGAACAGCTCTGTGTCAAAGTTAACGTGTGTACTTTTAAATTATGATATGGACGGGGACGGCAAATGAAATGGACCTAACTGAATAGGGATTGAAGCAGGGGAATGGTCAGTTAATTTCAATTATGACCCAAAACAAACTTTGCCTTGCGAACTCTTGAACATTATCCATTGCAACTTTTCGGGAGGATGCAGGTTCTCTCGATGCAGCCGCAGGCACTATGGACTCTCCTACACAAACTGGAAATTGTGACAATGCAAACAACACTCAATAGGTTGATACTGACGTGAAGGATGACACTCAAAACTTATTCTATGGACAAGGGTGTTTGTGCATTAGGTTATAGTAGACGGCTCAAGACCAGGAATTAAATTTTATAATGATTGAACAGCTCTGTGACATCCTAAGTTCTCTTAATGTGTGCCTTGTCGCTCACAACCTGGGGATGTACACCAAGATCATCAAATTTGAGTCAATAGTTATGGGCTTTCTGTCATTTGGAGGTGTTGGCGGCCATTTTTGACATAATATGCCAACATCATTTTTGATGATCTTAATGTGTTCTTTGCCCCAAAAACCTAGGAAAAGACATCGAAATCATCAAATTTGAGTAAGGAATCTTTAACATTTGCTGTTGAATCATCTGAATTCGTCTTTCTGTAATTATAATTATAAAGTGTTTATCCTATTGTCGATATATAAGCGTTCCTGCAATTATTCTGCTGTTGCATAATTTACATCATAAATCTACATATCTGTATGGTTTTCTACACATAGGAGGTATACTATTGTTTCAGGAGCACCCAGTCTATCAGCAGTACCATCTATTCTAGTAGAAGGTAATCCCGGGGTTATAACTTGTACTGATCCTGTAGATGCTGTTGTTTCTGTATCTAAAGATGAGTTATCAATGCCTGATTGTATCACCAATTCTAGATGTACATACTACACCTTGTTGGAAAAAACTGCACACAAAATATCAGTTAATATAAGAAATGTATCTAGAATAAGAGATACTGGGATGTGGAAATGTGCTGCAGGAACCGATATAAATATCACGCTGAAAGTTAGAGGTAAGAATACAAATAAAACAAACTAAGATTGATACACAATGCCAAAGTCGATGTTTTATTGGGAATTTTATGCAATATTTTTACTGAAGCATGTTAATCAAGCAGTCAAGCAGTCGTGTCGATGCTGTATATTGTCTGATGCAGTGCGACAGCAAGTCTGATATGTTAAAAGATTCATTTACAATTTATTTTTTAAAGGGGCACAATTTATAGGTGACATCATAGAGGAAGCAGGCCCACGTGACCTCATTTTTTACCCGTACATTCATTTTTTCCAGTATATTCATTACGAACTTGTGTGTTAATAAACGTTAGTTATTGTCGTTAGTATGGAAATTTAATCCCGATACGTCGAAATACGCCTGTCTTACCATCGAAAAGGTCGAAATACGCCACTCTTACCATCGATAAGGTCGAAATACGTCTCCCTTACCACTGATAAGGTCGCCTGGTGGGGATTGCTTCAGCAAGGACGCATATGTAATATAAATGTGAATAAAAAACAGCCACACTTGCAGAACTGTACGAAGAATATAAATGTCAAGATAATATCTTCTCATAACCCCGGAGAAGAAGTACGATGAAAGCTGAATATGGTAAAGGTTCTTTCTCGCATGCTCACATAGAATTAAAAAAAAAAAACCTTTAGTTTCGATCATATTCGCAAGGCAATTGCAAAAAGGAGGGCACTGGACGTTGAATATAGACAGGGTTCGTTCTCTCATGATCAAAACCTAGACCTCTATTGTGCTGACAAACAATACAAACATAGATAATGTGAACAGGTTTATCAAGTTTCCTGCAAGTTTCGGACGAATCGAATGTAGAATTTTGACAAACGGATCCCCAACTTGTCACATTACCTAAAAATCCGATAAAAACATACAAGTTTCATGAAAGGTTCGGAAATATTCGATGAGTGGAGGGTTTTCCTTTTTTTTTTGACATAATTTAGTCTTGGTTTAGATATACCGCAGACTGCTATGTTCGGCGTAGATAATCGGAATATTAAATATGAATTAACAAAGAAGAGTATTTCCGACAAATTTTAGGTTATCTTGTAAGACCTTCTATACTGTTTAACTCAAGAGCGTAGATAAATTATGTCGTAACTTGTTTGCAACAGTCACTTCTCAAATGTCAATTGTTTAGTTCTAACACTTTCTTTTATGTCACTGGAACACGTATTTTGTTTTTTCACTATTACAGTGGTTGCTAAAAGAGAATTTCTTCTTGGTGCCGAGGGACCACAGAATGCTGTATTCGGATTAGATGTCATAACAAGACAAATCGAAAAATTACCTATTACACTAAAGGCTGGTCCGACAGCCCTGTCCTATGACCCAACAACAGACAAGGTCTACTGGAGTAACAACATCAATCATTTGATAAGAACAGCAGACTTAGAGGGAAACATGGCGGAAGTGGTGGTCGGATCAGCTGCAAGTGCGAATTTAGTATTTACAGCTATCTAACCTCTTTTTGATTCATGTAAAAAAGATAATATTTGTTTATGTTCGATTTCATATTTGAAGTCGTCACGTAACCTAAATAACATAACGCAGATGTATTACCATTACTGTTTTATCTTTAAATAGCATTATGCAAGAACAAAATCTGCTTATTACAGGTCTTTGTTATCTAAATAATCAATTGGACATTAATTAACATATCCAGATTAAATTCCTATATGTCGCTCAATAGCCGTTGATAATTAAATCAATCAAGTGGATAATCGAGACTATGCTGTTTATATTAATGATTTGAGTAATGATGACCGAGGCTATGTGAATATTTCATACGCTTTTTTCTCGGCTAATAGTGGATCAATTGGACTGAAAATTTCAGCAAATTGCATATACATTAGCTAGTAGTTTTTAACTATTATAGTGAGATCGCTAGAACTGCCATCTCTTTATCTTATATCCCATAATGTAACTTTAAGCTGAAACAAGTAGCCTGGCGATGGACAATAGATTTGTTCAATCTAAATACGTTTCTATTTCGATATAATGTTAACAATTAAACTATCAGTGTCGACTCTGAGAAGATTGTGTTTTGATCATCTGACACGGTAGCTCATATGTAACTAATAAAGAGGGGTTTTCGCAGCGTCAATAAGGGCTGTTTCCTTGCTGTGAGTCCTTTCAATAAAGTTTCAAACGCAGGAAGAGATATGTCGTTCAAATTGGTCATGAATTATCTAAGAGCTAAATCGTCCTATTGCAGGATTTAATTTTCGCTTCAAATGTTTTAAAACTGTTATTTAAACATTTGTTAACATGACAAGTCCATAATCAACTTTCTAGGTCATGGGAATAGATTAGAACACTTCGCCCATTTATTTATTAATTTAATTTAAAAAAATGGTGAGGCCAGGCTAAGTTACGAATAAGAAGTATCGCTTTTATGATAATAAACATTGTCATATCCAAACAGTGATAACTTCTCACAGAATAAAGTAATTTGAATGAAATTCTCATTTAATTCAGTTTGCGTTATCTTTTTGAACTAACATAGATTTATCTACATCTTACATAATACATCTTTGGGGTTATTTCTTGAATATTTCACACCATTTTTATTACAGTTATAAATTGTAATAAATTACATAACAGAGAAAATATGATTTTATTTCAGCATCTGTTGTAGATGGTATGGCTGTAGATTATATAAACAGATTATTATACTATACAGATACAGGACCAGATACTATCAATGTTTTATCACTAGATAATTACGATTATAGATTAACATTGATTGACACAGGATTAGATGAACCTAGAGCCATTGCTATACTTCCAAATGATGGGTAAGAATACAATTCGATAGCTATACTGCGAGGAAATTAATTAACTGAAGTTAATGGTTCCATGTATACACGAATTCTTAAAGAGTTAAAATCACTTTTACCAAGAAAGTAATTCTAAAGAATAACATAATCTGAAAAAAGCACTGTCCCAATCCAATGATTGACATAAGAGTAAGCCATTTTGCGTGAGCGGGCATTACATTGTTTAATTACATTCATGATATAATTGTTATGTCGAAGTGTCCAACAAATCTAAGCAAATAATCCTAATAATTAGGATTATTTATGAATTTGCTTTCAGATAAATAACAATTTGGTTGCCTTTCTGATTTGAGTTATAACGGTCTTGTTGCTTACCTGTTTTGGGATGTTGGTGTATCCATATTCCAGTCAGCTATTTTAGGGTCAGAATTTCGGGCCTTTTGATATTAATTCTTATTCTCGTTATCGTCGAAACACATCACCATTGTGTAACACATTATCGCTTAATTGTATCATTTTATTATGGCACCTTTGATGAACATCAGAGTTCGTTGGTCTCACATTCAGATTATTCCCGGACTCCAATCATATATCTCTGGACACTATTTACCTACACTAATTCGAATGTCTAAACAGGTCGATCGTTGTAAATGTAAGCTGTTTAAAATATTACTAGTATCATTTTTTTTAAAAATAATCTAGAATGATGTTTTGGACTGACTGGGGTGTCGAGTCTAAAATAGAAATGGCTAACATGGATGGCTCGAACAGACATTTGTTTCTCTCGCTTCCAAATGGAACCTGGCCGAATGGTCTAGCAATAGACACAAAAGGTACTTGTCTGAATTATATTTATTTCACCCGTTGGTAACTCAACGGTCGTAAAGATGACACTCTGATTTAATACAGTCATTTCACATCTCCAGGGATTGTTTATAAGGAAGATTTCCATAGAAATAAACATAAGCAAGCCAGTTATCTTTCTGGGCATACTTCGACATTTTACGTTTGGGAACGCGATACAGGAAAAGGGTAAGATTATTCATTTGGTACTATGGAAGGATCTTTCACGATCAAATTTATGGAATCTGGTGAAAGTGGCAAAGGTATCATTCTCAACAGATTGTTTCAAAAACTCGGTCTGATTGTTCCGATTAGGCGTAATGAATTTAAATTAATTTTAGTTTAAAAACTTGCGACAGAACTATAGTGAATACTTAAAATGTATAACCTTGATTATAAAGCCAGACTGACACTTGCACGACTTTTGGCCACAATTTTGTCGTGCCCATTAGTGTCCACATTGACACGAACTGGTTCAGGCATAGTTTGCGCATTGCCATGGAATCGTGCTAGTGTCGGCCTTGCTTTAGATAAGTGGCATTGCGAGCTCCATCTCTGGGAAATATGCGTAAATGAGAGAAAAATAACCATTTAACCGCTCTCTCATTTTCAAGAAACATAACTGAAAAAGAGAGACCTGAATGAAACACTACTTATCACTCCCTCCCTCCTTCAAACTACTCTGTAACCAACTGATTCCCAACCAGTGTGCCGTGAGATTTTCCTAAGTGTGCCGCGTAGTGTTGAACGGCACACTACGGATATGCGAAAAACCACGCGATTCCAATTAAATATTCACTAGTGTCTACTGGGATGTTCATAGCTGTGTTTTTCTTTATTTAGTTTGAGTCATTCTATGTGTCTATAACTAGTCTGTGTCTACGATTGTATGCCGTCTGTGAGTTGCCATGCTTTGTTTTGCAAAATTCTAATGTTTTTTTTACATATTATTTAGCCAGGTGTGTCGCTATTTTTTCACGTGTTCCAAGGTGTGCCGTTGACCAAAAAAGCTTGAGAACCACTGCTGTAACCCGTAAATAAAAGTATTCCGCTTTATAAGTTAGTATAATCATTATCGTGTTCAACATGTGATATTACATGTACATTATACATTAATATTTTCAGCTAAAATGGTTTATTGGGCAGATGCAAAACTGCACAGAATTGAATCTATATCAATGGATAAAAGTTCTAGAACCGTTATTTATCAATCATCAACTGCACACTATTTTAGTATTGTTCTGATGGGAAATCACCTTTACTACAATGACTGGACTGAACCGTAGGTATTCGTGTATATAAACGTAGAAAAGGGCTATTTTTTTTTTTTTTTTTAACATTTTGCAAACAGAGAATAATGGAGGGTAATACTGCTATAATTGATATCAAGTTCGTCGGTCAATAATTTCTAAATTCGTCAGTCCAATGGAAATAAAAATAATATGTACCTTAGTTTGAACACATGTACACAGAATGAATTAATGTTAATCTGACATTAATTAAACCTAAAGCCTGTTGGACCCCCCCCCCCCCCACGCCCCAATAATGTCTAGGTAGTCAATGCTTTATAATTCTTGGCATAGGACCAATTTTTCACTTGGAGTCTTATTTGCTAACATGTAATATAGTGTCCGTGTTTATTTTTAGTTAAAAAAGAGAACACTATTACACATTAGCATGCTTTTAATACCCTCGTCAGACCGGAGTTGCGTCCTTAATGCGCTTCTACTGCGACAAAAAATGGTTTCAGAGCGAGTCAAGATCGCCATTAGCGTGGTAACAGCGCGGTGGAAACACTAGATATCGTGCTGTGGTCTCCATGGTCGCCAATGATCGCCGAGCCACGACGTTTGTTTTGAACATGCTCATATGATCTGGAAAGCTGCGAGAACGTGATGGGGTCGCAAAAGTCATTATTGCGCTCCTACGGCGACAAAAAAAGTTTTCAGAGCGTGTCAAGATCACCCTGAGCGCTGTGGAAACGAGAGATATCGTTTTGTGGTCTCCATGGTCGCCAATGGTCGCTGAGTCACAGCGTTTGTTTTGAGTATGTTCAAAGCAAACGCCAAGGTCCTGCCATATGACCTGGAAAACCGAGAGAACGTGGTGGGTCGCGAGGGTCACGCGATAAGCGTGGTAACATCTATATGAACGTAGCACACGCGCAGTACACACGTGGAAAAGACGCTGCGAAAATTGTAACATTTGCAACGGTGCCTTCATGGCGTCTTCACCACAACCCCCACGCGTTGACCGCGACCCCACCAAGCGCTCTGAGTCCTTATGGCGTTGTCATGGTTATGTTACGATGATTCCACCACTGTTGCGCGACTGCATCACGACCTCATGTGGCTACCTCTCAAGCATATGGCGATGTTATGAGGTTCCCACAACGTGTATGGAGTTCTTAATACGACCATGGGGCGGTTACCAAGCTTGCATTATTCGCTGCTTATGGTGACCATGCATTTCATGCACGACTTGCTTTGAAAACGGACGATTCAAAGGTCATCTTGAAATTTCGAAAAAAAATCGAACCAGTTTGCATAGTCGCCGTGATCACGTGGTGGAAACGCACGTGTAGTCCAGATAAGACGTGTGGTTGAGCGACGCGGGTTTGCGATGACTGCCGTTGCCAAGCTTATAGATCTCAATCGAAACGCCATAAGCGTGGAGAAAGCGTGACGAACCCGCCGCGAGAATGCTATATAAACGCACATATCGCAATAAGAACGTAATTTTTAAGTTTGTAATTTTGGGACATTTTTCCGCGTTGTGTTCACGCTTGCCGACGACCTTGTGTATTTCCACGCCGCCGTTCGGTCGCAGAGCGCAGTAGGGTCACCACTCTGGTCTGACGGGGGCTTAAGTGATCATGGTGGAATCGAATACATTAACACTTGATTGCCATTCGTCTGATGACAGTTAACCCGGTTTTCTAAATTTATTCACGTCATTGTAAAATAGTGTCTTTTAAGTACACAAATCATATACCATTTTTGATAAAGCAGCGGAATTCATTGATCATAGTGGCAGAAATTAAGAAATAATGTTTAAGAGCTCAATAAAATACGGCAATCTGTTTTACAGAGGTATTGTGAAAGTCTTCTTTTACCTTTGTTTAATAAAATGACTTATCAAGTATGCGTTCTACAGGTGACGTCACACCATGGGACGTCTATCATTAGCTCTATGACGCATGCAGAATGGTGCTTTTTATAGAATTTATATACCCATTTACACTAAATAGGAATAAATAGGAAATAATATATCTTGGTATACCCCCACTGCAAGAAAATGCTAGTCTCACGCAAATTATTAAAATAAAATTGAACCATATGTTAGTCCCGAAATAACCTAATTTGTGAGGACTTCAAACATCTGTATTCATTTTTCTAATGCTTCAAACAAATACTTTAGAATTTAATTGGCAGATGAAAAAAATGGTAATATCGCGGGCTCATTAAGCCGCACCAATGAAATCATGCGTAACGATTGTAGCGGTCTAGATTCACTGCTGATCAGTGCGAAACGTGACAAGAGACAACAACAGGTCTATCTTTTTAGAAATATGAGCCCAATACCGGCGATACCAATACAGATGACATTTGGATTGGTTAAAACTTATTTTTCGGTCATTAGATGACATGAACATCTTCGATACAGAACAAAAAAGCAGAACAGCACACATACTTCGCGCAGTGTTTCGTTTGATTAGAGGTAATCCCACTACTCACTGCTGTAATAAGTGGATATTGTTGTTTTAAATTTTGATTGGTCAGTAGTCTGACTACCAACTAGCTGCTCTACAAAAGCTTTACATCCCGAGATGGATTTCTCGGGCCATTGCTTCAGGAATATGAACAGCACAGTTTGACGTTGTCACTCTGATGACTAATGTACAAATTTCATTTAGATTTTTCCTGATTAAAACGTAACATCCAAGACGACGACTCCTGACATACATTCACTTGACCAATCTTGGGTTACAAAATTGCATGCGAATAGTTTATTTGGGTTGATTCCCAAAATGAGTAGGCCTAAATGCAAAAGTATTCAAATCCAAGATAACTTGTGGACCTTTCTATTGGGAACAATTCTTGTCCTCCTTTCAGAATACCTGGCTAATAAATAAAGCATATTTATATTTCCCACAGGCACATTAGTCGTATGACGAAAGCGGGCGATCTTCTTGAACAGTTCGGACCAGCTGTTTTGCAGAGATCGTTTGGAATGTACGCCTACAATTACAGCGAGATAACACAAGGTATAACCACAATGTCTTCAATGAAACCCCCCCCCCCCAAACCACAAAAACTATGCAAATATTTGGGCAGTAGTTATGGGGCTAATATAAGCCGACTGAGTTCGTCGGCACTGCGTTCGGTAAGTGCCGTATTAATCAATGACCGGACTCCTTTTAACACAAAAAGAAAAACGGCTGTACGGGTCTCTGCTTTCGTGAACCTCTTCAATCTAGCCCATAAAAAAATAAAGCAAAAAAGAAAAAAAAAACCCCAAAAAATCCCAAAACAAACGATTCTTCAATCTTGTGAAGAACTGGTCAACTGAAAAGTATATGTTTCTGGCTGTAGTCCAGGTCGACATGCGTACATGTGCAAACGATCACCAAGATTAAGGACAAAAGACCATTTTAGTCTACATTCACTTTTAGAAGAGAAAGGGATGTCATTTAAACTTAGCACAAAGACGATGGAATAATGGAACTGAATACGCAAATTTCATTCTACTCATAATCTTTCATGGCGTTTAATGGTATTATCTTTTATCAAGTAGTTACGGCTTCTGAAATCTATTGTCTATTTGGCTAATTTTTTATGAACGCATGGACTTTGTTTTAACATTTAGGTTCCAGTGTTTGTGAGAATTCAAATTGTCAACAACTATGTTTACCAAAACAGCTGGGACAATATACTTGTGGATGTAAAAATGGTTACATTTTAAGCAGTGACAAAATCAACTGTCAGATAGGTAATATAGGCCTTCTTTTAACTAAACGGAACTACATCATCTCCAAGATGTTGGTGTTCAAATGACCCGACTTGGCCTCCTATTTCGACAAGCACGAACCTATAGGTGATTAGGTGATTACAGTAGATCAAATCATATTCCACGAGAAGCGATAACTCGAAACGATTTTGAAATTTTAATGAGGTTGAAAAAGTGATGCCTAAAACGCCGCCCCGCTGACTGTGGATCAAGTTCCGTGGTCATGAAGGAGCTAAGAATAAGATTATCGAGTCTGTAGAAAAAACTATGGTCATTTAGTCACAAGAGCGTTATGGCATTGTACGACTTTTGCAGCGCCGTCACAATGCCTTCTTCATGTCGGTGCAGAACAGTAGGACGTTGAACCCCATTTCATTTGGTCTATTGTGACGTCCCCATTCAGTTGGATGAAAACAAGAAAATTCGATTATAACGGTCAATGAAATATGAAAACATAACGCTAACGCTACAATATACGTCCACATTCCTGCTTTGATTGATATGGTACTTTGTCAAGAAGGCTAGGCGTTTGGTTTGTTTAGCGTTGAGGGTCGTGCACCAACATTAATAGTTGCCGTCCTTAGAGTATAAGGAATAACTATACCAAGATAATCCATTCAGAATTGTGCCTTCCTAACACAGAAGGCAAAAAGTGGGCGTGGCTCTGCCCCTGGGGGTCGGGACATTCATCAAAATCAATAGTGGACGCCCACAGGCTATAAGGAATACATAAACCAGGTACCAAGCTGATTCATTCAGAATTGCGGCCTGTAAACGACAAGTCGTGACATGCAGTTGACGTCCTTAGGCTATATGGAATACATATCCCAAGTTTAAAGACGATCCATTAAGAATCGTGGCCTGTAGACAACACACATAGACACGAAGTAAAAATGGGCATGGCTCTGCCCCTGGGGGTTAGGAAATCACCAAAACAATAGGAGTCATCTTTAAGGTATAAGGAATAGGTTTGTAAAGTTTTAAAAGGATCTGTTAAGAATTGTATCCTGTAGGCGAACACAAGACACAAAAACATTGGGCGTGGATCTGTCACAGGGGGTCCGTCATGCACCAAAAATAATAGTGGTCAGCCTTAGGGTATAAGGAATAAGTATAAAAAAAGTTTTCAAGACGATCGATTAAGCATTGTGGGCTGTAGGTGACACACAGACAGACAAAAAAAAGGGCGTAGCACTGTCCCTTGGGGTTGGGCATGCACCAAAAACAATAGGGATCTTCCTTAAGGTACCAAGAATAAGTATTCAAAGTTTCAAGATGATACATTAAGAAATGCAGCCTGTAGACGACAGACAAACAAATACAAGAAATGGGTGTTGCTGTCCCAAGGGGGTCGGGCATGCACCCAAAACAAAAGGGGTCATCCTTAGGGTATAAGGAATAAGTATTTTAAGTTTCAAGATGACCGATTAAGAATTGTGGCGTGACTCTGCCCCTGGGGGTTGGGCATGCACTCCAAATGATAGAAATGTTCCTTAGGGTACAAAGAATAATCATTCAAAGTTTCAAGATGATACGTTAAGAAATGTGGCTTGTAGACGACAAACAAATAAATACAAGGAATGGGTGTGGCTCTGCCATTGGGGGTCGGGCATGCACCAAAAACCAATACGGATCATCCTTAGGGTAAGTATACAAAGTTTTAAGAAAATCCAGTTAGAATTGCGGCTTCTAGGCGACACAGAGACACACAAAAAGAAAATGGGCGTGGCTCTGCCCCTGGGGATTGGGCATGCACCCCAAACGATAGGGATCATCCTTAGAGTATAAAGAGTAAATATACAAAGTTTTAAAGAAAATCCAATAAGAATTGCGGCCTGTAGGCGACACAAAGACACATGATAAGAAAATGGATGTGGCTCTGCCCCAGGGGGTTGGACATGCACCCCAAATGATAGAGATGTTCCTTAGGGTACAAAGAATGTGTATGCTAAGTTTCAAAATTATAAGTTAAGAAATGTGGCCTGTAGACGACAAACAAATACATACTAGAAATGGGCGTGGCTCTGTCCCTGGGGGTCGGGCATGCACCAAAAACAATAGAGATCTTCCTTCGGGTATACCAAGTTTGAAGAAAATCCAGTAAGAATTGCGCCCTGTAGGCGACACAAAGACACACGAAAAGAAAATGGGCGTGGCTCTGCCCCTGGGGGTGGGGCATACACCCCAAACAATAGGGAGGTTCCTTAGGGTACAAAGAATGTGTATGCAAAGTTTCAAGATTATAAGTTAAGAAATGTGGCCTGTAGACGACAAACAAACAAATACTAGAAATGGGCGTGGCTCGGCCCCTGGGGGTCGGGCATGCCCCAAAAACAATAGGGATCTTCCTTGGGGTATAAGGAATAAGTATACCAAGTTTGAAGAAAATCCATGAAGAATTGCGCCCTGTAGGCGAACCACAGACACACACACACACCCATACATACATATACACACACACACACACACACACACACAGACAGGGGCGACGGCATAATACGTTCACATTATGAATGTGGACGTATAAAAAACAAGAAAAATATAAGGCAACCAAAATAATATATTCTTGTATATGGTCAAGAATATCCCAAATAGATATTCCGTCGAGATCCTGTCTCGTTTGGTTTTTGTGGACCTGTTATAAGATTGCGAGAGAAAATAGTCAAGGTAAATTTTAGTTTATATAACACATTTCAGATAATAGTAAAATAATAATCAAACCTCTGACAATCCCACATAATGTGACAGAAGGGAGACAACTTGAGATACAGTGTGAATTTAATACAACCTCATCAATGCCATCTAGTGGTTATACCTGGCGGAAGAACGGAATTAGGATTTCAGATCAAAGTTCATCAATTTACAGACTCCAGAGTGTTCAGAGATCAGATGCCGGAAATTATACCTGTGCGGTGGATATTGAAGGCAATACAATGATTGCTACAATAATACTTAATGTCTTATGTACGTTTCATTTTTATAATTCAATTAAGCCACAAATTAAAGTCCCATATACAGATTCACTGAGTTCAAGATATCGTCAAATCAACAAATTCTTACAATTCAGACAATAGAGTCTACGGACAATAGCGTCTACGGCGTTTATTCAAAACATTGACCGTCTTGATTTTTTAATAAACATTGTAGACTAGATTGTCCAATACCCGTTCTGCCCCAATACTCATTAAAAGACAGACGAACTGTGTTGGTCTTGGCGTATTGCCGGCTTCACTATCCCGGCTGGGCCCGAACAGTAGGTAGCTTAACCCCATTGTTTCAAGAGTCTCATCCCTACGACTAGACGCTATGCCAGACTGAAAATCCTAAAGATCATTCTCGGCTAAGATGGGCATCAAGCTCGGTATCTTCTGGTTAATGAGTTTTACTAACTAAGCCACACGATTGTAGAATAAGCAGTTATTTTGGAATATATAATTATGGGGTCGACTTTATATCTAACTCCACGAACCCCAATGTATTATCATTTTTTTTTATTTTTAATCGTTGTTTACAAAATTAAAGATTTCGGAAATGTATATTCTAATCTTCCTAGATCCACCGAATGTAACAGTACCACCGGAAATAAAGGTTATCGAGAGTACCACACTGTCTATAACTTGTACAGCAGTAGCTAACCCGAGCATTATTAACTTTAAATGGACTGGACCGAATGCCCAAGACCTAACAAAATATGATTTTGAAGCAACAAAACATACTACATTAACCATGCCATATATAGACAGAACCAAATCTGGTGAATATTCGTGTACTGCTTCAAACACTATGATAGATTCGTCAGCTCCTACTCACCCGATAACTGCCAGATCATCAAAGATAACAACTGTTCACATTCTATGTAAGTGTGCACAGAAAAACGTTAAAACTACATGTATTCTTTATTTTAAGTTTCGTGTAACGGTTCTTCATTCGCTAATTCATCAAGTTGCAAAGATTTAACACAAGTAGAATATAACACTAATGTTACGTGCTTGTAGAGAAAACGTTGATTTTACGTGCTGGTAAACAAATCGTTGATATCGGGTTATCATGGCGTTACGTTTTTCGTATATCGAGGTATTTGTATGTTATTGTAGTAGCATGGTTGCATTGTCCATGTTGTTTGATAGATAAATCATTGATAGACGGACGTTCCCACAAGGTCAGTTGTCGGGAACATATTTTGTAAGTAGGTACCACGATAATGACTTATTAACGGTATGCTTTGCTACTTATTTTTTTCCAATTTCCAGATGGACCAAGTACTGAAACCTCACAAGAAACCGTTAATGTTACCATGCAATCTGACCTAAAGTTGGCATGTTCTGTCGACTCGAATCCAGAACCTTCAAGTTACCAATGGTATAACCCTGATGGAAGTAATGCAGCTGTCACGAAATATCTTGATTTATCAAATATCCGTAAAAACCAAGGTGGAGACTATAAGTGTGAAACTATTACAAATCTTATACCAACAAATGGAGACACAATCACAAAACCGCATAGTAAAATCTTTACTGTTAATGTTTTATGTAAGTTATAACAGTAGAATTTAACATTTAACGTTAATATATTAGTTGTATGTATTATTGTATTAATAATTTCATAATTCAGTGATTAATTTGGGGAATAAAAACTGTGCTACCAATGTTGATATTACGTATAATCAGGAAGTTCATTATTTACAACGAGCACATAATGTAAAATGGGTAGTCCTTCCTTATATTAATTATGGAATCACATTATGTAATGATGCACATTGTGTAACTTATAAGCGTTGTTAAATTACAGAATGTAGTGTTCCATACTTGCTATGATCCCATTATTTGAAAATTTGTAAACATATACTTTAATAGTAATTTTGTTATTCGTATCTTGTGATTTTCAGTGGTACTTTTAGATGTACCAAAAGAGGAATCCTCACGCGAAGTTGTAAATGCTATTGCCAACTCAAACGCGATGGGATCATGGGCGCCCCCTTAAATTGTGCTACTGAGATTAGTAAGACGCCCACGAATGAATTTGGCTCCCAAAACGGCGTAATAATCTTCAAAATTCAAGTAATTCGCAATCTAACCCAATTCATATTTCTCATAAATTATTACCGATACGTTTATACTGTTCATATCAAAATATGTATTAAATACAGCTTCAAAATTGAAATTTTCCGTAATAATTAGGTGCAAACCATATTTTCCCAAATGTTCGGGGGGGGGGGGCACTACAGGCAATCTGATTTTCGGGCATGCGGATAAGTGACAACAAAAAAAATATCATTTCATCTGATTGGCAAAATAAAGTCCCTAGATGTCTGTAGGCGTAATCCGAAATTTGGTAGGGCATTTCAGGTTACCCTCCCCACTAACATTCATCGAGCCCGTACGTGTCGCCTATGAAGAGAACCCTATTGACCCTTCAATGGTACCGTTCGCCGTGGATCATCAAGTGTAGATACATCGACGCCCCCAGAAACCCCATCGGCGCCCCCAGAAGCCTTTGCCCCCCCAAACAATTTCAGGCTAGCTACGGGCCTGATGTTATGTTGCTATTGTTTATAACTCAGATAATCAGACTACTCATTGATTGTAACCTAGAAAGAAAACAGGTATTCGAAGTAATATAAAAGAAGTAAAGGGGTCCGAGAAGTGAGCCCTGTGGTACACCAGATAGTACAATTATAGTATCAGAGTAGGCGCCACTAAAATATGCTGGGAGTTCGTTTTTGGAATATTAGCCCAAATCTATTATCTTGTTTTAGCTTCTTTAAGTAATGGTGAACAAGGAGAACTTAACCAACCCAAGATTAATACGACCAACATGAAAACCGTTGGTTTGGGTGTTGGAATTTCAGCTGTCATCGTTGTGATTATCGTGGTTGTAGTAATTGCAGCAGTATGTTACAGAAAACGTCATGTTAGAGGTAAATTGTCACAACACAATATTCTTTTCGTAAACATTCATCATACAAGAGCTAACTCTGCCTACTGTGGGTCTTTCTTTCGGTCTGAATTGTATTCTAAAGTATTAATTATACATTAAATAGCTTATCCAGACCATAAGATAAGCGCATCGGGATACATATTTTCAAAAGTAATCAAACGCAAAACTGGATAAATGAAACTTTGTTTTGTATCGTACCGACTTTAGTAATGATGATCGAGGCAAGTCTAAAATTCAAAAGTTAATGTGGCGATATAAGTTATATGCGTATTTCTAAACAATCTTTATTAAATTTCGTTAACAGGCCAGAATCGAGAAATAAACAGGTAAGTTATACGAAATTAGACTATAACCCCCAAATGCCCTTTACTTGAACAGAAAATGTTGCAACACTCCGTCAGCCTGTCGAAGAACGCACAAATTTGTTAAAGAACTGACACTTTATGTCCTGTTGTAGCTCCAGCCCTGCTGGTAAGTTCCTGACTCGTTCTAGCATCAGCCCAACTGGTGATTCCCTTTCTAATCATATTCCCATGTTGATAATTATGATTCAACAATTTGTTTTTATATTTGAGAGACTTATTATTGGCCCTGTCTTTACCCAAAACAGACACCATTCCTTGAGCACCCAGATAATTCAAATATTTGTAAGATTCACAATTTGATGTGTCTAATGAGTGAATATCATCGTGACCAATAAACCCACTTCTCACATGTCTTGTTTATGTTCACATTACCGTAAAAAAAATATTTGTGCATTTTCACGAAATTTTCGAGAAATATATGGATTAACGAATTTTGGGAAAAGTTACACATTTAACCAGTTTATCGTTTGTTTGTGTATTACAGATTTCATAACGCTTCAGGTATGTAATTTTAAGACTATTTGTGTTTGATAAGATAACAGAGGATACTTAATGAAACGCTGTGCTATGTATAATAAACTAGTGATTGTTGTCCCAGAAATTTGTCCTTGTGCAGGCTTCCATTCATGTACTATCTGTGTTATATTGGTAAATTTACTTGACACTTCCGGATCATTTGATTGAGTTATTGAACCTTGCAACCTTCAAATTCAATCAAATAATACTAATCAAACTAGGTCATTTCGGGAATAATTTTAATTTTATTTCAATAATTCGCTTGCGCGTAGGGGTCTTTAGCAGTGGGAGGAAACCGGAGTGCCCGGAGGAAACCCACGAGGTTGAGAAGGCGCCCCTATCTCCACGCCACATACGCTCACACCAGGACTCTAAACGATACTCAAGTAAATTTATTAATGTTATGTAAAAAAAAATAAACTTGGTTGTTGAAAAGCACGCTCGCAGAGTATTTCATTGCAAAACCAATAAAGCTGTATGATATACCAAATCTCTGTAATTGTAACGAAGGTTATTTATGAAAACATAATTTAGATCATTATTTTCAGATGCTAGGCCTTTTGCCGGTTTCGAAGTCAGCACGATAGCAGGATCGTCAAGTGAAAATCCCTATGCCATCTTGTACGACAACAGACAAGACGGGAATACTACTTGTGAAATCAGTGTTACAGACACCCCAACCAATGTTTCAGAGGAAGAACATCCTTATGACACCGTATCACGTAAGTAGGGATTTTATATGTATGGTATATTTATTGTGTTACAGAAGATTTGTGACAGACGTGATATCCTCTACACCTAAAGTTAATCGGCTTTTCATTTCAATATGAGTTATTGGTTAATGGTACTACAAGATCATAAATTAAAAATTATATGATATTTGATATTATCGCGGGGCTTATATATCCCACACGTATATGTTAGTGAAACCGATGTTGGAATTTAGGTACTGTAGCTCTTATTCCAACGCTAACATCGAAAACTCAGATAAATAAACGAATGTCCAAAACTGGCTAACGGTCACAATAATGAGAGCGGTATCGCTAGTCTGAGGCGCCTATCAGACTGAAATTACATTAGACAACTACAAGCTTAGGATTAAAATATAATTATTATAATAATATTTGACCAGAAATGTTAAATTGTACATGGGAAACAAATGTTTAAAGGACAATATTGGCATCAGTCATTATCACATGTTTAAACACTTTCCAAGGGCGAAGGGCGAACATGAGTTATCCCTCTATATAACTGGCTGAAGTGACGAGTGATAACAGATACATGGGCGAATTTCTGCACACTAATAATTCCTTCGAAGACCAAAAATTGTTGTGAGAGACTGTGAGGGGATATCTGACAATCATTAATAAGAATTGACCGCTCGTCACATCAGTCAGTTATAAATAAGGATAACTCGTGTTTTCCTTTCGCTTTCGTCACTTCCGATTCATGAAACCTTTATTACGTATCTATCGTAGCAATGATCTCTGTGTTAAAGTTATATTTGGAATGCGTTTAACCAGTTCTATCACATATGTGATAATGACTGACACCAATATTGTCCTTAAAGAGATATTCCCACTGTACTATCCGAGAAGAAACACCAAACCTAAGATCCAAAGTCGTCACCTGATTAACAAAATGGTGACTCCCAAGATAAGCTATCTCAATATAACACAGTGATCATTGCATTTGTGCATTTTACTCTTTGGGCGTGTATTGATAAACATAATGATGATATTCAACATATAATATATTTTCTATTCGAAGACTAATATGAGAATATTGGTACTGTAGTAAATTACAAATATGTATGTCCTGTTCCAGGGAAAGCACCGTGGGTGGATTGTCAAGTCGATTCGACGAGTTAAATCTAAGGGTAAGTTACCTCGTAGTCATTCATGTACACCAATCGTATATTACCCTGGTATACTGTAATCCAGATAAGGTCATTGAATGGATGGGAAGTGGTGCTTAGGATTTAGTTTTATGATTTACTGAAAATGATAGCCGGGCCCGAGGTGTTGAAACTGGCATAAGCTGCATGCAATTCTAAATAATACAATTATTATTTATTATTGACAAAATAAATGATGGAACATTATATTCAGGTTAACAAGAAGTTAATATAAAACTGTTAGAAAGACGATATTTAATGATACAGTATCCCTGTATAGCATTAAGAATGAAAATTGCTAATTGACGGACGAGTGAACCACAATTCCATACTGATGTCGGATAAATTTGTAAAATGGTGGGGGGTTGGGATGGCCGAGTGGTCTAGAGTGCTGCGCTTCGGTCTCTAGCTGGCCGGTCACCTCTGACTTGCGGCTGTGGTTTCGATCCCTGGTGTGAGAGTATGTGGCATGGAGATAGGGGGGCCGTCTCAACCTCGTGGGTTTCCTCCGGACTCTCCGATTTCTTCCCACTGCTAAAGACCCCTTGTTATTGAAATAAAATGAAACCATATGTTAGTCCCAAAATGACCTAGTTTGTGTCGAGTGGGCGTTAAACCCCATTTCTCTCTTTCTCTCTCTTGTAAAATGGTTTTCATCAATAGAACTAGAATTACATACAATGCAATTATTCTGTGGAATAGTATTGTATTTCATAGAATTGTGTAAAGTGTATTTTTTTCAGTTCGCGTCTAAATGTCATTAAGCGTCGATGATCAGGTTTGCCGCATCACCTAACGTTAATACCAACACAAAAATTAGCGCATAATTTATGCAATTTTGGAAAATTTATCAGAATGCTAGAGATAACTGTGGAACAGGTTCCATTAAATCGCCACACAATCATGGTTAATAGTGTTGGGATGGCGGCATGTCAAGACGTATTCAAAGTGTCAGCCCGTAAAAGTCTAGAATTAATTAAACACGACTCTACAGTCCGCATTCGAAAGATTCCAGGGTACTTGGAAGTTTCGATTGCTAGAACCACATCAGATGACCGGGGGTCTATACGCCAACTGTTTGATGTACAATCGCTAATGTTTAATTCCTAAACTTTGAAGCAATAGATAAAGAAAGTCAGGATCTGCAGTCTATAACTATAAATACAAAAGAGAACAAACATATGTTTATTTGCGTAACGAATTTTCATATATTATATTTTTTTCAGAACTCCCTGTTCACGAAAATGTGAATACAGGAAATTAACTAGTCTATTATCACATCCTATTTCAATAGATGGCTCTTCTAGAAGATATATTATACATACTTTACGATAGCGTATTTTAACACCGTGTTTCATAGTGACATTTTTATATACCAGAGCGTTTTTTTTTTGTTTTTACTATTTTTTTTTTATTACACCTTCATATGTCAATAATCTCAACTAAACCAACATGTCCATAATATCACGTACATTGGGCGTTACATTTGCCATACATAAGAACATCAACAATAGAAGCTATAAGTGAATCTAGATATTTTACATCTAGTGGCAATGGATTGGGTAAATTTCGTAGGATTATGCTTCAAAACACTGCACATTTTACTTTGTCATACAAATGTCCTAATCTTGGATGCTGTAGCTTTTTGTACCACAAGTAACAGAATTGTGTTATTGAAAGACTGTCTACAACCTAATAATCTTTTACCAGTAAATATATTTTTGTAATAGTTTTTTTTGCAGCAAGTTTAGTTTTTGTATATTTCCGATCCATGGAGTTAATAAATTATACTTAGTAAATAAGTCCATTACGAGACGATTATCCAGTTCCACTCAACTTCATTGGGTAACACGTCCACAGACATCCCCTTGAAGACTACATTACCAGAACCCCAAAAACGCACCGAAATGCAAATTGCATAGAATCCGTTGACAAACCACACCTAGGAACGTTGATCCCGCCCAGTCATGCTCAATCCCTTGCAAACTATCAGATTCCTAGCTACAATCAAATGTATCGTTAAACCGTGTTTAATGCAACAATTGATACAGTCTAAGATTCTTTACGCAAGTTCAAATAGGTTGAAACGTACAACTGTCAACGCATATCATTACAGTTTGTGTTGTGATGTCGTGCAGCTGTTATTATTCTAGAGGTCTGGTTAGTTGGCACAACAAAGATACTAGCTATTCTAGCCAAGTCAGCGGCGAGTAGAACAGAAATAACAAGACGTCTGTTTTCGTTGAAATCTTTACTTCTACTGATCAAATAATAGACAATTAGTTACGGATTGGTAAGAGAAAAGGAATTGGGGTAACCTACGGATTGGTAGAGGAACATGAACCACCGTGACACTACACTATTCACCCCTTATTTTTTAGAGTTTTAATAACATTTTAATAGTTTTAATAACAAGTTATACATCGCTGTATTTAGCCGATTTCTTTATTGGTGCCCAAAACGCGAAAATCTGGCATCTGGTAGCTTTGGGTCGTGAAGTAATTGGTGTTGAAGTCGGTTGACTCAACAGACCTACCAGGATCCAATATCCCAGACCAATCTGCCGATTAAATAGTCTCGAAACGTAGAGATGTTTATGACAGGTTCACTGATAGCTGGTGGCGTTGATGTTGTTGAACCTTCCTCTGTAGATGTTGCCCCCTGATCAAGAGATTCAACATTATCTGGTCCAGACGTGAGATGACCCTCATTAAATGTTGTACCACCATCAACAAGGTCAACATCATCTGCTTGTAATGACTTGTCCACACGAAGTTGACGTCGCAATTTATTGATCCAAACTGGAGTACTTTAAAGAGTACATCGTTTCAAACGATCATAGTGGTAAACAGTCCGCTTTTTATGATGCGCATCTTCAAACAGAACAGGTCCAAGAACTTGTGTGATGACAGCTGGCCATTTCCACTGTGCTTGGACTTTCGGACCATTACCCACTCACTCTTCTGACTTGTTCCATCCAAAATATAGACTATATCACCCACTTAATAAGTTTTCTGGTTTATTAGCAAGTCATTCAGTTTAGAAATATATAAAATTTATCACGACTTTATCCACGCTATTGTTTACTCTATCATTATCTTATCAAAATATTAACACTAGATAATCTTCCGACTGTGATCTAATCGGATTAAAAACATACCCACCAACGCAATGCGTACCCCAATAAAGCAGGTCACGCGTTCTCTACGTTCAATACTTTTGCATGCTAATTTTTGTTGACGTTTGCGGCCGTAGGATTGAAGGAGATTGTTTGAATATTCATTTTCTGTCAGGGTTTGCTGAATATTCATGATTTTGAAGTGTAAGGAATAGGAACTAAACAGACACTAATTAGAATGATCGCCTATTAAAATAACGTCTATGCCCATAGTTTCTTTTCAGCAGGCCTAGTAAAAAATCGACCCCTCTCCTTCAATATTTTTATCAGATGCTTGTTACACGCTGGGCTGTTGGTTATAAAGATCAAGATCATCAAAATGTCATAAAAACGTCATGGTTTTACTACTGAAGTCAATGGGGAGAGAATCATAGATAGACCCCCCCCCCCCCCAATGGATATTGTGGATACGTTACTGTGGCCTGCCTCAAATATGGTAGATGACAGAATGTCAAAATAAGGACACAATGGATATAAAAAAAGGTGCATTTTATTCAAGAGGGCAATTCTTTCAATAAAAATCGCCATCTCTGCCACTTGTTCTCTTCACATTTAGTTAGTAACAGGTCAGGGTTCCCACCAATCTTCGCCCGAAGACATAATCCACTAGCAGGATTCATAAGTGTCAGATTCTGAAAAAAAATGAATAAAAATGTGAAGCATAGATATAACTATTCACATACTACGTTCTGCTGCAGCAGGGTAATATTTACATCTAAATTTAGCCAGCCTACCCTTGTAGAATTCAACCACCTTGCCTACATGGGGCGTTGTATCTGAAACTAACAGATATTGTATTTGCGACCATAGGCGTACAGGGAATTTTTTGACTGTGGGGGCAGTGGTGGTTGGTGCCCAAAAAATGTAGTTAGGTTCTTAGAATGAAAATCGTGGCTTAATGTACTTCAAACAATAGAGGGTTCGAGTCTTAAGATTTCTATGTAATTGTCAAACTATAGACACTCTGAATTTAAATTCGCTGTTAAATTGGACACATTCAAGAACACAGTATCTTTTTTTAAACAACTTTTACAAAGTAAAATTGTGTGCCTAAATTTCCCCAGCATTTGGTGCGGTCGCCCCCCCCCACCAGCTCGTACGCCTACGTTTGCGACTCATTTATTTTTTAGAGTCATAAACTATATCAGTCATTCTTGCTGATAAATCCATATTTGGCTAAATCCTTTACGTCAGGGGCCATAATTAACCAATCCGCCATTTAATAGGAGATCTCAGAGTATATAAAAGACCCAAATCATTCTTGGCGAAGCAGAACTATTTCACTTTGTAAGAAAAACAAGATGTCACGTTTTCCAACAGTAAATGCTCAGTCTAAGAGAAAGTTGAGTAGGGTGAGAATAAGAGATATATTTTATTTCGAGTTTTACGTAGACTTATGGTTGTAAACTGTACATCCTGTTTCGATATAAACAATATTTAAGAAAGTCCCTGTGCTCCTATTATCGAGGATTAGAAATTATATTGGGGGTCAAATCAAGACGATCAATGCCAAAAAAGTATGTGTAGCAGCGACCGTGTCAAAAGTCGGATGTGGTAAGATTTCATAGTTTCCTTTTCCATATTCGACCGACATGCTAAGGGAGCTTCCCCACTCCACCTCATTTTTTTTCAACCTGGTATTAATAACAATCTCCATATTCTAAAAGGTTTAACCTAAATCAATCAGGTCTATTCCGTTTAGATATAAATAAATTGACTTACATCTTGATACACCCATTCTGGATTTCCTGTACACCTTGCTGATATTCTCACACCTTGTTTATTATCACTACACAGATATACACGCTCTTTCTGTCGTATCTGACCACGTTCTGTTAACTGCCAAAACTACAACCATACGAAAGTCGTTATATAAACGTCATATATTCCTATACATGTATTTCTCTGGTAAGGATTGTTTTCACAGACTTTTTACGAATTTTCAAACTCCACGAATCACTTAAAATATTATACATCAATCGATTTACGGTTTGTACTCTTGCTGTTATGTCCAAATCGCATGTAGCGAGAGAATTAGAAATGCTAAGGAAATGAGTGTTTTATTGCAACAATGATTCAGCTCTCGTTCAGAATGTAATATAAAGTATCTCAAAGAAAGAGGGAAATCAAAAAGATTCCGCTGCAGTAATGGAAGGATAAGACAACGTGTTCATTTCTGGACACCAAGGCGTTCAATTTTAATTGAATATTCCGTTTCATTTATATATTTTCATTTCCCTGTTGGCTGCGCGCCCGATTAAGCCGACGATCCCGTTTCTGACAGGTACAATCTTCGACTGTGTCGAATTAGCGGCTTACATAAATATCAAAGATCCATCGCAAATTCCGTTAGACTAATTAGTCATTTATTCGCAAATGTCGACACCTCTCTAACTAACCTGATTATTTCCTTGATGATGACAGGGGTATAAAGCTGCTTGTCTTTTGTCTCCCATAGAGTCGACACATCTAGGCATTCCTTCGTTCACAAGCTAAATTATAATAATTTAAAGTATATATATATTATATATTACTGTAAACATTAGTTCATTACACTCGCCCTGTACGTTCAGGAACAGTCCCATTGAATCCTTGTCGAAAATAAAACCGGCCCAGTCTATTTTACTGCTAAATGGTCTAATGTCCATCTCTGTGAACGCCTGAACAGTGTAAAAGAACATTTGAGTGAGAAAACAAGACCTTAGTTACTTCGCAAGAGTCACTATGTGCAACACAACATGCTGTTAAAAATACGCCCACTTGTGCATAAACCGTTTGGTAGAAGCCATCTGAATATGGAGTAACGCACACATTTATATAACTCGGCCATACATGACGAAACGAAATTTAGGTAATATTACTTTCTATGCATTTTTCGCAGCTATTATTTTTGGTCTTATACTGGTCAGTTGACAATTGATCAATGACGCATTTCTAAACAGCATGTTTACATTTTTTTCAAAGTTATGAAGTTGAATTTAAAAAAGGAAACGAAATGGCGTTTAACGTTCTACGTTACTGCACCGACTGAGCTTATGAAGTCCGACATGCGCAATACAGTATGCTACGGGGGCAATTTTGTCGTCCGAACAGTGGCACTATTTTAAAAAGAAGTATGTATGCCCTGTGGCTTTGTTGCTTTTAGAGTTATGCACTATATAAAATCTGTCGGTAAAGTACCGACTTTTGATGATCATGCACCGTAAAACACTCCTTGTCGGTTGTTGATATGTTATGCGCCATTCACACGTAACTTTCTTGTAAGCTTGATCTGTGGTTGGCATCGACAAAATTGGATTGGGAAAAGATATTTATCAACATATTAAACAGATTTACCTCCCCTGTTTTTACAGCATCTCTTGGCACATACAGTTCTGGATAGACATTTTTAACATACCAATCAAATGATTTACAGTTGAGATCTTTTCGTAGCTTTTTCCTCTCAGAAACATCACCATAATCACCCTGTTGAAAAAATGAGGCCACTGTGTATTACTTAACCTAAATTAATTGTGTCATAAGTTATATCATTGTTCCTATTATGTAAAGCAAATACCATTTGATTAAAAACAACTGTCATTTACATTTTCATGATGCACTCAATTCCCGTCTGACATGTCTAATTTGGTTTGGGCATGATATTCGGATATGAATTCATATTTGCCTGAAATTATCGGAACTTATCGAGGAATACCAATTGACACAAAACTGCCTTTGCCTAACTTTGCTCGTGTCCGATACAATCTGGTTAAACTACAGATCTATATTTCATTTCGTTTTTTTATACTTTCGGTGGCCTATACCTTTGAACCTATGATGTCAGACATTTGATTAACCAATCAGCATCGATGTTACTAGTGCAGTTCCGTATAAAACACGCCTAAACCTGGTCGTAACAACACAGAACTCGTCAATAATATCAACACTTCTAGATGCTAATGTAGTAAAGATAAGTGTAAAATGAAATGCTGAACAAAACGAAATAGGATCTGTGTTTTAATCAAATTGATGTCCGATATAAAAAAGAAAACATTTTACCACATCATTGTTGATTCTCTCGTAAAAATATTTTTTATACTCGTCCATCCACACCTCAGCTACCCTGACAGAATTCCTTTTGCCGACATTTGTTTTTGTACTGATCCATCGAATAGGATTTCTACTACGAAATACGTGACCCACATTTGAACAAGTGACTACTTCAATTGTTCCGTTACACATCCACACCTGTAAAATTCACGCATGGGTCAAAATTTAATGATCTTAAAAATAATTTTGATTTGGAGATAAGCTGTTGGGATTCGTGACGACCAATAGATGGAGCCGATTTTATAAATTACGATTGGTAGAGGCCGGATGTGTGCCCCCCTGGGGTGTTCACAGACTAAAGATCGCAGGCCTCAATCCACTTAGTTAAGGCCAGATACGTGCCAGTATCGAATCAACAAAGTGACTACTGCCATTATCGACAGGGATCGAGATCTTCGGGTATATATAGAGAATCTCCTACGAGTGTTTTTTGATATCAAAAAATATCAACACAAGTTGATAATGTAAAAAAAACGAAGCTCTGCCGATTTTTTTTTTACTTTATCAACGAGTGTTGATATTTTTTGATATCAAAAAACACGAGTTGGAGATTTTATTTATCACCCAATCCTTTCTTACATGCAGAAATAAATAAATATAATTCTTTGGTATAAATTTCACCTTTATTGGACCTAATTTCATTACTGCGTAGTGATAGATCAGTTTTTTGACTGCAGTTTAGCTATTGCAAAGTCCTATATATTGACCCAGTATTTCCTTCAAAGTCAATTAAATAAAAACAGTTTCTTTTTAACAAAAAAAAAGTCACGTTTTATTTAAAATAAGTGGTTTCTTTAAAATATAAGAAAGTAGTTCCTTTTTGATTGACCAATCAAATTCATGTAAAGCGATATCTCCTAAGGAGATATCGCAGTAGATTACGTAATTTATCATACAAGCGATATCTACTGTCAAATAAGATATTGGGTGATAAAAACCCATATTTCAAGTTTGGAAATAGTTGTCTCCTCTACAGTACAGAAGCAATCATCTATCTTCTGTAATAAAAATCTAAGCTATCACTTACCTTGAAAGATAGTTCCATATTCTCGCCACCCCAATAATCTAAACCGGGATCATACGCACCAATCTTTCTAAAATATTCCTTATCTATACTAAACAAGCCACCGGGCATGGTTGGAGACCTAAACACAGATGATAGAAGACAAAGCAGTGTAAAAGATTAATATAATTCAGTACATGTAGATTAATTAAGGCTGTTGCTCATAAATATTTCTATTTTTTAAATTCAAATATCTATTGCTTTTGTCAATTTTCTTTCTGTATAAACGATTTGTTTAATTTTAAAATAATGACCATTAAATAAATATTTTAAATAGTATAATTTACACTTGGTCGATGTATAAATAAATGTTTTATTCCTTCAAAAATTGAAACAAAACCCAAACCAGAACGTAAAATTGGGGACAGATTCAAAATTTATAACCCTAATGGTAATTGAGTATTAACCTTGAATAAAACACAGATCTTATTCTATTCCAACGATTAGATTTTACTGTACAACAGATATCATCTGGAGCACAAAAACGATACTTGAATCTGTATTCTATTAGGCCAAAAGGATGATAAAATAAACACAATGGGTGGGGGATGGGATATATTTGAAATTGTCCGGTGTATTTATTTTTCTGTGAATCATCAAAAATGGCAGGATGGGGAGATCAATCTGTATATTTTGTCGATGTCTGATACTAATAACATTGTTGATGTTAAATGTTTCCAGTGATTTAATTTTAAGAGTGGTTACCCTAACACTAATATGTTCGAATGGAATCACCTCTTGGTTTTATACCACGTGAATAATGAACAAATAAAAACTAACATAATTTTAAAAAAAATGCTAATACAAAAATATCACTCTGATTCACTGAAATGTTCACATTAAAAAATAAGATGTGGTTTTATAATTTATGAAAGTATCAATTATATACTCAGCCAAATTAAAAACGTGACACTGGTGAATTTCAACAATTTTTTTTTTCTGGTAAGTCAAATAAATTTTAAAGTGTTTCTAACGATAGTAAGTAGTAAGAAGCCTTTAATTTCATAAAATTGTAAAGTCACGTGGATCACGTGACTTTTGAGCATATAAAAATGAAAAACCTGAAAAACACGTGCAAACACAAACTCGTGAGGTCAATCGATGCAAGTTTGCTTAAACTGAACACGCACACGTAACTTGAACTGGGAAAACAAATTAAAATTATTATTTTCATCTTTGTTAGAAAATGCCGCGCCTTTCAAATGTAGAACATCTACGTGCTATAGGTGGGATCTATGCTGGTCAGTCTGTGGTCCTGGATTGGCCGTCGCTTAGCTTCGACTTTAATCCTATTGAACACATCTGGGACGAACTTGATCGACGTGTTCGTCAGCAAGTGAATCCACCACTGTCGTTGCAGGACCTTCAACATGCTCTTGCTCAGCGATGGCGACGTCTTTCACGGGTAGTGTTTACTAATGATCTGAGATCCATTAGAAGACGTTGTGTGGCAGTACGAGACGCTAGAGGGGGCCACAACCGTTACTTAACATTTTATTCGGATTGTTCTCCAAGTCTGTGAATTTCATTTTGGGGGGTACTGTGACATCACGAACGTTATCAATGCCAAGGACTTTCGACGAGACGTATTCTTGCTTTCTGTTGATGTCAAGGTCGTATGTGCACAACATAACACTAAAATAGTTGCCTTAAACCAAATATTAAAAATTTGGTCCCAAGTGTCAAGTTTTTAATTTGGCTGAGTACATTATAGCTGCAACATGTCAGTGAATTATAGTTGAATCATTTTGAAACATCATTATTTTAATTTTTGAACAAAAAGAATAAATAAAAATTCGTCATACCCACAGAATTTAAGAAATGTCAGTGAAGAGGTCAATTTAGAATTTCTGGATATTTTATTTAACCTTGTATTAATAAGGCTTTGTCTATATAATAGAATCAATAGATATATGTTCCATGTGAAAATTTTCCCATATAGTACCAAAGCCACCAAACTAGCTACTGTTAAATATGCAAACCTAATGGGGTCCGTTTGAGATTTACGACGCCGTTTCTCTCGTGCTGGAATTGCTGACCAGGAAAATATCAGGTCGTTCAAACTGAACGTACCAATAGAATTCGTTGTACCCGCAACGCAAGCAAATGTGTCTGCATTAATTATTTCTATAATTGGAAAAACCGCCGTTGTCCTACCCCGAGCAATTCTGTCCATAAGGGGTTCTAGCCAGCCTAAAATATAGATTAAGATAAAGAAGTACGTAATCGTGTCCACTACATAGAGCCTTTGAGACATTACTATTAAATTAGTGTCCGTATAGAAGTGAACCTATCGTTTATTCTTGATTATTAATTCTTTATATTTAAACAACCATCCTTTTCAGTCGGGAAGAGTTAAAATAAGGGGGTTACTACCATCATATGGATTTAAAATAAAAGCATGCAAGAACGGGTACTGATTAGGAGCTTATTTCAAAGTATTAGACATAAAACTGATGTCCCCGGGCCGACAAACTGATTAATAATCAATAGAATATAGATAAACATTTTCAAGTTGTCATATCAAAAATAAGAGCGATAGTATTATATCAATATTATATGTGGTCCCTTGTTTTTAAACAGACGTGTCTACTTTAAAAAAAAACCCCTCATTTCTGCATAATTTTTCCTAGAACGTTCTGAAGCTTGAACGACAAACGTTTCCAATACTACCTCCATTTCTGTTTTATCTTTAAATGGCAAATTCTTTGAATAAAAATCTGTTTAATGTTTCATTTAATTAATTTAGTCGTATAAGATGCCTTCTGAAAATCCCATGATCTAATTCCAAAAACCATTAATCAGTTTGTTCACATTTATAAATTAGTACTACTTTATCGGTTCAGCCTTCGATTTTCTCTTGGCTTCTTGTTCTGGGGTTAAACCTTTCCAGTGGAAGACGAGATCTTTTATAGTAAAAACTCCTCGGCTAACTTTCTTAGCTACTCTTGCTTTGAAGGTGCCTTCCTCAATGATATTTATTACAGGGAAAGGAACGTTAAATCTATTTTCTGCTATTCGACTTAGAAGTGGTTCTAACCAACCTAAAATATGAATATCTGATATGAGGTTTCAGAAAAGACGACGTAGGGCATTTAGGTGACTAACAATATATAGAAAAACAGGAGCAAAAGGGATTTATACGAGGTAAATCATATCTATATGGGTTCACAAGTAAAGAAAATGTTTTTTTCAGGAAAAAATAAAATCCGAAAGTTACTGGTAAAATTCCACTAAACACACTACGGGGAAAGTATTATTAGCTTATTTTACCCACTTATTTTTCAAAATATAAATAAGAAAGTAATATGCTCAAACCACTTTCTCTTAACGACCGTAACATATTAAATACATTTTTTATGTTGGGTTTCTGAAATGGTAATATTAAATGTCCACGCCCATCAAATGGGTGTGTCTTTACCAAAAGAAGTATGCTATCAGTGACCGAATGATTTCCTAATATTTTCCTCAGTCGCGAATACATTAGTCCCTATACATCATAACATAACATAAAGTTTTAATATTAAGCAGCAAGAGAAACGGAGAATTACATTAATTTTAAGGCAAATTAAAAATGAACACACACACAGCTACAAACAGAAAGTCGTTATCCCAAACTATTTATTCGTTCTAGATGACAATGGATAACGGATTAACCTGATAGGGTCTGTATTAGATTTACGACGTTTTCTCTCCAACCTTGGTTGAGTCTTCCAGTAGAAGTTCAAATCATTCATCGTTAGACCCCCGACCATCCGCGACCTTCTAGAACGAATATTGAGTGCGAAGTTTCTTGCAACAATTACTTGAATGACCGGTAAGGGCACAATAAAATGACTCTTTGAAATTTCTGCTAAAAGTGGCTCTAACCAACCTAAACAAAACGAGCCGTATGTATTACACGGATAACTGTTCATTACTAACTAATAAAAAGGGGAGGGGTAGATGACCGAATGGTTAGCACCTGCGCGCTGTATCACAAAACCTTCCATTGAGTTAACTGTCGTGATTTCGAATCAGTGGTGACAAGGGGTAGGGTCATCTGTACAACACCGTTGGTTTTCTCCGGGTCCTCGGGATTCTTCCCACTACTAAAGACCCCTACGCACAGGCGGCGAATTATTAAAATAAAATAGAAAAACATATTATGTTAGTCTCGAAAAAATAATATAGTTTGTGTTGAGTTGACATCAAACCCAATATCTCTCTCTCTAATTAATAAAAAAAAATGGGCATTCTGTTTCTCATTTCCATATTTGACATTTGACCATTTGATTTGTTTTACAGGGAATGAAAGCATAATCGCCCCAAAACTTTGTTTTACAAATTTGCACATGTTTGTTTGTTTCATTCATCGGTTGGTTCCAAAATAGGTTTTATATAAGGCAACCAGACCTGCGGTCAATAGCAAGAACAGGGGTAAAAACTCCACACCAACTAGGGTACAGCTATATGGAAAAATAAAAAGTACCAGATACCCAGGAACGAAAATAAGACCTTATAGCTTCGGCGGGCGATTTACGACGTGCTTTCTCTCTTTGTGGTATTGCAATCCAATTAAAGATCATTACGTCAATTAGAAAACCACCGATCAATCGATATCGCCGACTACCCATTGAAAGGGCAAAACTATTGGAAGAGATGACTTGTATAACAGGTATTGGCACCGTGAATTGATTCTCTGCGATTGCTGCTAAAAGAGGTTCCAACCAACCTGTATTAAGATAAGAGTGTTTTGGTGATGTTTTTATAATGGATACACCTAGATTTGGCCATTATTATACAGCATGGCGATGTTTGTATAATTGAAACACTTAGATTTGGCCATTATTATACAGCAAATATTTATTTATGAATAGTCCAATCGAACGTTAAAGGGGGACGATAGATTAATATGTTATACGGTTGAATCCTGATATAGACATCTTAGTCCTAGGTTTTAAAAGTAAAAACACAAACGGATAATAGTGATCCTAGCTCATTGTTGAACATTCACCCCAATTGTTGGTCTATATAGATGCAGTAATAAATTCCCGATTGAATTTTTTCTTTTTGTTTTATTCGTTTTGATTGATATTGAGCGTCTCGTTAAGTAATTTATTCCGTCTACGTAATAATACATCGATGCGGTGTAGACAAAAGTATGTCTATTTAAATTGTATGTATGAGTGTGTGTATGTTCATCTCGTGTCGTCGCAGCGCTCCACCCACATTAGTGGTATTAAATTAACCAGCATGTCCCCGTGAATCTTTTAGACCATCGACATTCGGCCTCATTGGACCAGGGCTCCGGGTGAACCACGCTTCGTCGCCGCACTCCACCCCACATATTATTTAAAACATACGGATTGAACGGAATTTAACATATTGTTACTGACAATCATATTTATTTGCTATTAATAGGATATGCCGTATAATATATATCAATCAGTTTCAGGGTGAAATACTTGCTGTGGAAGTAGCTCGAAAGCCATGTCTATACCCCAAGCAAAATATATTGTGGTCAGTGGCAAATTTCTGAACGCTTCATGTTTGTGACTTATTATGAATATACTTTGGCACATTGTAGTGTTTCACGATAGCTACATAAAACAAACCTGCCAAAACTATAGTAAATGTTGTATAAACCATTTTGTGTAATTAAAAATTATACCGTAAACGCGTTAGAACCAACAAAGTGTCAGGTAAAATCCTGCTATGTAAGGAGTTATAAATAGGCAATAATTGTTCCCTTAATTTTCTTCTCCCCTTTCCCCGCATTTATGTGTTGATTTTTTTGGTATAGAATTGGAGAAAGGGGCCACATTTGCTATTTCATAATAGTTTGGGGTAATACTGATGATAACATAGGGATAGGGGGTGTAAAGTTTCTTTCTGCAGAACAATCATTGTGTTGGAAGTGGAATTTTCACACCAGTCAACATCAAATCCTCGTAGCAAAAAATGTTAACGGTCAAATCCCTACAAAATTATAATGAGAAGATTGCCACATGCGTTCAATATGTGCCTATAAAGATGGTGCAAAAAGCTACATCCTGTGATGTTACTGCTATTTAACATTGAAGTCAATGGGCAAATAATTACTAGTCTGAGGCCATATATACACACTTGTACTCTAGTTCTGCGATCTATGTCACCCCTCCCCCATTCGTCGTTATTTTTGGAAATGGCTTACTTGCGCGATCCTAACAACAAATTATCAGTTTTAAGGTAATGATCAACCTAGTGACCAGAACCCATTACTAAGATAAACAAGAAGAGAGTGCGAGACGAACTATAGGTACTGGGCATAACATCATCGCATCTATCTTGGAATTATGACGTCATATCGAAAATCAAAGTAGAGGATCTGGTGGGTCGTACTGGAAGGTCGTGTCAGGGGTCTTACGAGGGACTCTTGACCTTATAACGTCAGACATTGATCAATCAATAAGCGTTGACATTCTAGTGGTTTACCCACAATTCCGTGCATCAAAGGCCAAGAAATCGCCTTTTCATTGACTACTCCCCTCACATCAACAAGAATTCCGTTAATATAACAGTTTTCCCAGGCCCTAGTAGTAATAGCCTAGCAAAGTAAAGATGAGTAAACCAAATTTTGAACTATAAAAAACGAAACTAAATGGGATCTGTGATGGCTTTTAGAACGAAATTTCGGACAGTGATTTGACGACAACTCAGTAATTCTAGTAGTTCGTATTATCACAGTTTGTTATTAGTTATTGACTCGGTTTATTCAGTCGATGGCAAATTTCCTGTCAACCGTACTCGAACTAGTTGGGCTCAGTTTTTTTCAAAGACCACCACGCGATGAAGAAGAAATAGAAAAACAAAATGAAAGGATTACTAAAGTATACAACCATTTCCTAGTTATCATTGTTTGTTTTTGTTTATAGAAACGAATATTGCTTAAATAAATGATAATGATATATCCATAACCACGGGTATTAAATAAAATAGGGTGGAATGGGTAGTGCTAAACTCCCAGGTAAGTTCTTTCACATTAAGTTACTACATATCAAAACCCATGGGTAATAAATAAAATAGGGTGGGATGGGGTAGTAGTAAAATCCCAGGTTAGTTCTTGCACATTAAGTCACTACATAATGAGACCTTATTGGATCTGCCTCTGATCTGCGGCGGTCGAGCTCTCGTTGTGGAATAGAAGCCCAGTCAAAATTCAAGGTGTCCATTTGGAAACCGCCGATCATACTAGATCTTTGTTTGCGCCAGGTCAAAGCGAATGAAAATTCACTAATGACTTGAAGGACCGGTATTGGCACTGTAAATCTATTATAGGCAATTTCTGATAGAAGGGGTTCCAACCAACCTGTATAAAAGTATATTTCAAACCAAATGTTGATAGTTTTATTGCTTTCGTTGTCACTCATATCTCAAGTGTTTTTATCTCAATACAGACTACTTCTAATAACTAAACGTGGGGGGGGGGGGAATAAATACGTCGCTATTGGATCGGTAATCATTATATTCCCCAACAATATAACCGATTAAAACGTACACAAATAGATGTCATCTTCAGCTCGGTGTAGATATAAATGTTTCAGAAAAAAACAAGACGGCAGCATGAAATCAATATAATATATTAATGGCAACTTTAGATAGCCATAATTTCCACAAGGATTGATCTATATTGAATAATTTGGACCAATGTGATACAACTTAATTATTGTGTGTGTGATCAGGAATACCTTGCTTTTAATTTCAAAGCTTCATTGTGAAATTATGATGTCTAAATTTTGTCTACTTAAATATGCATTATTCAAGAGCTAAAATAAAGATCTTTCTTTCGGCTGCAAATATAAATCATTAATTAGAAATTTATTTACATGCCAGTATCATAATCAAATCTCTAGAACATCATATGGTTTTGATTTTCAACATAACTAAATACAATTGACAGTTAATGATTTAATTTGAAATAGATAATCGACACCGTGTTTATTATTGTATCGAAGATAGTCGTAACAATTGCGACTACACTGCTCTGCAAAAGGACGATAACTCCACTCAGAATGGAGTAATTTGACTGAAACTCATTTACTGTTTTATTATTATAGCGAGAACTTACAGCTCTAAATCTTACTTAATGCATCTTTAATTTTTAATTTTCAAACATCTTTTAAAAAGGCGGTGGTAGTCTCTGGGTGAATGAACATTTCAAATGCCGCGGATAACCCCGATTGTCGCAGTATGGTAGCTATGTTTATCGTGGATCGGTTTGTAGTAAAGCAGATTTGGCCAACTTTTCCGATGGCTTAATATTCTAAGACTGTGTATTTCTACACGGGCAACAATATTACATTCTTTGATGTTTTTCTCTCGGCAAATATGTTTATTTCATTTGAAATCTATATTTCGTCACATTTGTAAAACACATTACTTTTAATCTTATTGATCATAACAACACGTCCTTACCTGGAAAACATTCGCAGTGGGCATCAAGGAATGTTAGAGTCTGCGCTTTAGCTGCTTCAAATCCAATGATTCTAGCACGAGTTAAGCCTTCTCTTTTAGATGCGCGGATTAACCTAACTTTAGGCAACTGAGCTACATACTTTTCTAGTGGTTTTTTCAAATGATCTGAAAAAAAAATAATCCTTTCTTATAAAAGACTGTCTATATTATTCATAATGATATGTCTCCTAATGGCTAATACGTTTTTGTCTGTAAGTATTTGTTACTAGAAAAAACATCCTTAAATAAGTTTACAATAAAAAAAGAAGGTGATGGATTTCTAATCTCTTATCTGAACAATGAATATATATCATTTCAAATAGATCTGATAATTACAATTATCGCTGGTGTGTACACAAAGTTCTGAAAAGTGGTGAAGGGTAATCACTCTTTCCTAAAGCAAGTAACAGGCCATTTTTTTTTTTATGTCATCTGAACAAGCATTTCAATTTGACATTTAATCTACAACAACATTTATAAATTTGGGTGATAAATCAAAAAAATAGTCTTCATATTGTTCGTGGTGCACAGGCGGAGAGGGGTAGGCTCGATATACGGCATTTAAATGTAGGCGTATAAAAGAATTATTATTCTATTTACCCATATCCGAGAAATCATCAACTAAAATTATTTCTCTTAATAAAGATGGCGGCGATCTATCTATAACACTATGTACTCCGCGAAGCAGTGTCGACCAAGCCTCGTTATGAAAGACAATTATAACACTAGTATCTGGCAAGTTTTGGGGATATTGTTTATCTTTACACCTGAAATAAGAAAGACTTGAATGGTGAACCAAATGACTGGACGATGTAATCAGCAAAAGTCAGCATAAAAATGGAATATTTCCATATTACAACCTCTGTATAAAATGGACAATAGTATTAAAATGTAATATGTATTCCAAATCGCTTTCAGTTGGTGGTAATCCCACCTTATAATTAACGTTACAAAGTACAATGTATAACAAACTTGTTGACTGTCCATTTATCTGTTACCGAGTAGCATTCGACTTGAGTCAAGGTTCGAACCCATTAATCTAGCTATAAGCAGCAGTGGGGTTACTTCGGGCCCGTAGCCAGGTCATAAAAATTTTTAGGGGGGTGGGGGCTACGGAATGTTTTGGAGAGGATGAGGATGTGGCCATGGGTCCGGGTTACATTGTCTAGAACATGATTTGAGTAATTCACGAGTAACACATTTTTATTGTCCGCTTTTTTTTAAAAGACGTGCCTCGTGTTGTAGAAAGAATGGGTTTTGATACAATTTTATACTAGAGTGGTTTTACTTACTCTTGTATTCTGGTATCATTGAGGGTTCGCCGTAAAGATATCTTATCACTTATAAACTGATTAAATGAGTTGCGTTTCCAACCTTCGTCCCACAAAAGTTTCTCTGTCTCGGTTAAATCATCTCTCTTCATAACAACCGCTTTACCCATCTCTCCTATAAACAGAGGAACATAAATACCGATCACCAACAGCTTTTAGAAACCTTTATCCGCTGTTGCACAACTATCTGAAACCCCTGGTAGTTTTTCATAGAAATAAAAACTTTCATTTTCTATAAATATGTGAATAACTAAAAGTTTCCAATTTCAATGTTCCGTGTGCCTGGATGTTCATATACATGTACAAACTTACTAACATTATTGTGGATAGTGGTCGCCGATGTTATATATTTAATTGAAAAATAGCAACTCCTTTAATGAGATCTGTGTTATAATAGTATTGGATCCACTATTATTTGTTTCTCGTTGGAAATAAGTTCTGGATAATCACTAATGGATATATTATCGACACTCACAGGGTATCAAAATATTTAAGATTCCTATTAATAATTAAAATGTGTTTAGTATGACTTACCAGGGCCACTTAGGTCACCGGGTGACTTTTTCTCGTCCTCTGGAATGAGATCACCCTGTTTAAACACCTCTACTACTTCTTCAACTTTATCATTTTCCCTCACAACCCCACCACCATCTTTGATTAACTTTTCCCGCGCTTTTTCGATGTTATCATTTTCAGTATCCTTGACTTTATTCAGCAATATGTCAGCCGGTTGAATCAAATCTTTCAAATCATTATTTTTGTGTTCCTCTTTATGTATTTCGTGTTCATTTTCTTCAATGTCTTTATTAGGATTTTCAACACGTGCCACGAACTGTTCTTGTTCCTTTAATTTTTTAAAGTCTAATTCCTGTAAATCATTATTATTTTTTAAATTTATCAGATTTTTTTCTTTGATCTTTTTCCCAATGTGTAAATTATTCTCTCCGTGTAAGTCATTTTTAAATTTTGGGAAAAGGTCACTTGGGTCTCCGAATATCAAAGCTAGAGCTAAATATATAAACCATATTAATGGTAATAATAACCCTAATTTAAAAATCAATTTAATAAATCGCAACCTCATTGTGTTTAGAAGAGTTTATCTGAAATATGTTTTCTCTGAAACCAAATTTCTCTAATAAACACAGCACGAAGCCATAATTTTGGTGTTTCGTTTAAGCTAATTTACGATGCACACTGATACGTCCAAATGTTTTTCAGTTGACACGATGTCGGCGATTTTCAATTTTTTTAATCCTCTTTAGAATATAACAATACACTGGCCCATGTTATAATATTTCTTTTGTCTGTTTAGTTTTAGGAATATATAAATGTCAAATAATTTTCACTGTTTGTGCTTTATATAAACGTTTAATCTGCCCTGATCCTTTAATCCTGAAATAATAACAATAATTTATTTGTAATGATAAATGATAATATAATGTATTTATCATAATTTTTTCCATTATCATAAATAAGATAATCTTTGAATTCTAGATCGCCCAAGCCTTTATTGGCTAGCTCCGAATTTGTATACAGTACCCCCCCCCCCCACGAAAATATCTCCCGCCTTGTAGTTCCAATAATATAGTGGGGATAATTAAATAATTTGGGCGGAGCGCTCGCGAAGGTTTAATCTCACTGTGCCACCTAATCAACAGATGTTATAGGGTAGTGGTGTGAAAATTTAAGTAAACAAAGGATTATAGACTGTATCCTTATTAGTACTATTCACCTACTTAAGATTTAATTATTTTAATCCCAAGGAGGTCAAAATTTAGTTAACTTGGCACAGTAAAATGAAGAAGATCGGGAAAAGCCACCCAAATATATTTAAATTTATTAACATTGCTTTGAAAGAGCAGACTTATACTGAAAATACCATAGTTCAATTGAATAACGGTCGACGATTGCCCCCTAAAAGGTGAAAATATAAAAGAGAAGAAGAATCTACTCATGATCCAAAATCGAACTGTTAAATGGAGTAAAAAGTGCAATTGAATATACTGACGCCATATCACATTTAGTAGGGTTATGATTCATGTATTTGTTGTTACTTTAATGTTATTTATTGTAAATAAAGTTGTTAATCAGTTTATACCTAGTAGTTTTAAAAAGCGGACTATAGTTTTAACACCATTGTATTCGATAATCCCCTTGCTTGATTAATCCCCCCACCAGAACAATAGCGGGAGGCACAGTGAGATGCCCCCCCCCCCCTCGCGAATTCTCACTGAGAGAGATAACACACCCACATTACATCCATTCAACAATTTAATTGGTAAAATTCAAAAAGGTCCCATTCCAAAGTCTACGTCTAAAATATATAAATTAAAAACACGTACAATATATGAAATAAAACATTCTGATTTGGATCAAAATAAATTGTTGATTTGTGTGGATCTCATATATTACTAGTGTGTAAGGCTTAGTGAAACTATTGACTATTGGGCATTAAATCAATTTTATCATTGGCACCATCTGTGAGATAAATGAAATGAAACGAGTTAATGCATCGTACTGCTCTGTTCAGGTTGGGTTAATGAAGCCGGACTGTAAACTACCTCAAATTAATCAATCAAATGACAACTTCATATTTTATCAAATTCAAAAATTCTAGACATTCTCAATCTTATGGTAGTTACCTGATATTTGAATATGAACAATTACTAATACAGTTTAACCTCAGTTAATCAGATTTTTATCAGTTTCTTTATGAACTAAGTTTAATTATAGTATATCGACTGATTCATATGTATGGAACTTACAAAAGACCATACTCTGACTTTGATTCAAAATGTTTTTATTATTGAAATGCACTACTTGGTATTACTTAAAGCTTTTGGACACCATTTGGTGGATTATAGTTCTGTGTAAACTACAATAATGTAAAAGTTTAATTATAAAGATATCCTCAGCAAACGATAGAACTTGACATGGTCAAAACATTATATTTAGTCAAAATGGTCAAATACATTGTTAACATTTATTTAAAATTACAACACTGGATTGTGATTGAAATTTATCCGTTTTAGTTTAAGGCTATTTCGTCTATAAACCTTATAAATAAGCCAGGGGTACCCGTGAACTTCGTTGATATATTCTGATCCGATCGATTCCATGCCGGGGATAATTTTACGTTTGTTTTCATTATTAAATAATTATTGTGGATTCGGTTGTGGAAATGTTTCCGTAAATTCATATAGGTTTAAACCCTTTACAGTTCAAATCTTGTAAGGAGACCAGAAAGAACTCAGGCATTTTTGTCAATAATGGTAACAGCTGACTGGTACAGTTTAACTTGTGAAACTCGATTGTCTCATTTATAATTGGAACGGGGTCGTAGTTCTTGTATTGTCGCCAGCATACATTCTCGGCTCAATTATAACACCTTGCCATATAGTGACGTGTATACCTTTATTTTAAACACGTGTTAATTATCTCTGCCCCACCCCCTTCCATTGGATGCACCCTTGATGAATATATTATATATAACTGAAGCTTCTATAAATCTAACAAAAATAATTGTTTATTTATTTATGTTTATTGTCTTCGTTTTTTTTTACAGTAAAATGATAAACCAGAGTATACAATTTTGATATTACTGAGACAGAATTAATAACATAGAATAGAGATTAGACAAAACAATAAAGAAATTGTTGAGTAGTTCTGATATTGATTCCAGTATAATTTTAGCCCAAATAAAAAATATTGTGGGTAAATACAAAATTGATCATCTCAAGTTTCAAAATTTTTGATTTTCAACGATTGATTGACATTAAGAGATTTTAATTTATGCAATCTGAAGTCCCTTTATTCGACCAAGACTGTAAATTCACCTACAGCAATGACTAAAATCTTAATTTAGAAATCAATTCTTGCTTCGAGCAAGTTTTTTTTTTAAAATTAAAAGAATATGCATTAATAAAAAAAAAACATTGTTTAAAAATGATAACGCATTATAAACCCTTTTTTTTCTTGTTGAGAAATAACCTAGAGCTATTTTCACCAGTTAAAATATACCACTAATCATAAAGGAAGGGTCAAATTCATATGTTTGTGAAATTATAACAAAATGCCTCTTAGTATATTGCCTAATTTGTTAGCATAAAAAGGGTATCAAATATAACATTTTACTTACTCCGAGTTATAATAAGGTTTGATACCAAATAACGATCACCGTGGCAAAATCCATTTTGAATTATTTATCCACGTAAATATTAAACTATACAGGCGAATAACTATAAATAAAAAGAAACGACAAACTTTAGTAGTCTTTCTTGTCCAGAGAGGTCTCATGCAGGTGAACGTCCAGGAAGGTTGGTGAATTAGACAGTAGTTTCTAATCAATGGCTGCGGATACAATTTTATTGACTTAAGAATCGTATAACTGCCAATCAATATAAATGTGCGTGCGGGCGTATGCATATGTGGAGAATTCAATTATTCGGTCGTGAGCTGGTTCTTTAGAGGTAATTTCTACTAGGGTTACCTACTCCTTGCCACATAGAAACACGTGATCCATCTATAAAACAGACCTTATGATCTAGACCACCCCGACATCTATCTGCATTGGTTGCCATATCTACCAAAATGTGTAATGATTTAACATCTCGGTGGGCTATTTTGTCATGTTATACAGGTAACTCGAAGTGGCCTGTAATTTCATAAACACGTCTTATGCACATAAAATATTGATATTATATTAAAAAGACTTTTCGATGTTGACTGCTATAGTCACCATCTGTTGTTAATTCGACACTCTTAACACCAGGTGTTACACAGCTCAAAATGATATTTAAAACACGGTTACCATTGATTTTGTATTCGTATTGTGAAATTTATATCTTTAGTTCTTGTATCTAGGCGTTGTATGTCCTAGGCCTCCTTTTAGTATATTACTGACAAGCGGGAGACTCACTGGAAAAAAAACCCGCGGAACTTTCTTGCCAAACACCTAGAACGATCCGTTGACCTTCTTGTTCGTTATGCCGCGCCTTGGCTCCCGGAATGAAACCAGGGTACCTGGAAAAAATACACCGTGTTTGATAGACGGCCTTGTATGATCTACAGCAATAGTTAGCCCCCCCCCCCCTGAAAGTCAGACCGTTCACTTATATTATTACAGTACAATATATGCAGTATTAAAGATGTATTATGTAAGATTAAGATGAAGAGCTGACAGTTCTCACTTTAACAGTTTAAAAACAGATGATGATAAATAAATGAAAATATTGAAAATTTCAGTCAAATTACTTTATTGTGGGCGAGATTATGAAAGTTTGAAGTGTAGAATAGCGTATGTCTCGATAGTCATTGTTAACATCGTTACGATAATTTATTTTTAAATCAAATTTCAATCCATTCAAAATCACGACCATTCATGTGAATAAGGTGTATTTAGAAATTTATATAACATTTGATTGCAGATTTACCTCTTACATAATGTATCTTTAAGTAGTTCTGGGTATATAAAAGACATTCAGGGTGAATAGAATGATCTATACGAAAGTTGTAGCGCAATGAAAAAGACATGCCCTATCGATATTGAGCATTCTGCGACCTTCCGTTCCGGAGTTACCAACCATCTTTCCGAAAACATTGCAAACCGATAAAGACTACCGTTTTAAACTGATATTATTTTCAATTCTGGTCATCCCGCGAACAACCATTCTTGAGCTACAACCCTTGTTTTCCGCGAGAACAACAAATGTTACAAAGCGACAATTTTTAACGGGTGTTTTTGGTGTGAAAGATTGGGCTCACGTGCGGACGAATGTTATCAATATTCACTGCCCCGAGACCTCAAGTATGGTGACTCAGTAAATAAGATGTTGGCTTGCTAACCTGGAGATCCCGTGTTCGATCCCTGCGTTGACCGAGTAACTTCACTGGGTGTTTCTCGAATTAGCTCCCGCTTGTCAGACGGGCAATAGAGAGTCCGGCACGAGAATTCGTGTAGTCTTTTCGATCGGAAGCTGCTGTTTTAGGCTATCTTTTTCCGGAGGCATAGCTGTCGTATAGGCTTCTTCGGATATGGGGTTTCAATTTATTCTAGAGTCTCTATCAACAAGGGTTAAATGAAAGCCACAATGATATTTGTTTCCGGTAATACTGCTAGTTCTTCATTTGATTGAGAATCGTTGCCACGGTATGAGCAAGTTATTTTAACAAATTACTTTTAACCAAAATCATTCTGTCCCTCCTACTATCAGACTGGTATTATCTGGATATTACACCTGCAACATCTAGAAATAATTAAACCTTCCAACGCCGTATCAAACTCAAACTCAGTATAAAAAAACCTCAAGAACGTAAATAGGCATTGGTTACGTATTTTATATTCTGCCGTGCTTATGTTTATTGCATTTTCAAAATACGTTAAATTGCAGTAGTACACCCAGCCTCTGAAATACTGGACGGGTTACTTAAACATATTTCTCTTGTTATTGGTGGTAAAATGTTGGTAGACAGGTTGTAATTGTTTGCTACCTTCACACGTTGTTGCTAACAACCACGGTGGCTCAGTGACTAAGGCCATTGTCCGATTCCTGCGCTGGCCGAAAACGTTCATGGGTTTTTCCCTTTTCAGTGGTGCAGGACGAAGAACCTCGCAATGGACAGCGTATAGCCATTCGGACGGTATTATTTCCCGCGTGTACATATTGGTATGCACGTAACAGATCCTTTGTTATAAAAGAGTAAGCATGAGCGCTTCTGTTCGGGCAAGATTGTCCTCATAGCACACTGTATGGCGTATGTCCGTCTTTATTAGACAAGTCGGTGCAGAACAATAGGACGTTAAACCCCATTTCAATTGGTTGCAATCAGGAATCGTTGACAAATACTTAGTATGATCAAAGATAGGGTGCTTTTCAAAATTTTTGTAAATAAAAATGAAATGGAGTTTAACGTTCTACGTTTAAGCAACAACCAGTATAATTTTTATTAGGGACGGATATAAATGACTAGAGATCTTTGATTTGGTTCGAAAATAAAACAAACGGTCCCTTTAATCGAAATAAGACACCAGATTAACCAGTCTTAGCCATCATATTAGATAATTTCATTCTTGCAAAAAAAAAAAAAAAGGACGTGTTACCATTGTCTGAGTTAGATAATAGAGAATCTATTAAAACTTTGAATGCCATCAGCAAGGATGCTGTATTTGCCACTTCTAGGTTTTAAAATTTATCCATGAATAAAGTGGATACTTTTGCACAACTGGGGCATTGCAGAATTTTTCAAATTCCGAATGTTGGTCTCAACAACCCTTCTTTTATATATTTCGGTATTCGCCCTTGGTTGTCAGTCATATGTTGTCCATCTGTCTAAGAAACTTCCACCCTCGATCTTTTTTGGTTCCTTTACATATGGACTCCATATCGTATTAACTGTTGACTCTCGGGGCCGATAAACAGGTTAAAGAGAAATACAATACGCACAATAACATATAAGCTTTTTTCTGGCTTCTTTCATCTTTTCCCGGTAGTTACATAACTCAGCTTTTTCACATTTTACTCGAACCTTATCTTAAAAAACAAAATAATACAGCTTAGCATCTCATTTCGCCAATACTGCACACATTTTATTTACTTACTTGGTTTCTTTTTTGGACAAGCACAATACGACACTTATTATAGTATGGCAAATAAAGTGGGTAGGTCTATTTGATAAGGCCAACTTCAAGTTTGGTCAAAGAGGCGGTCCCTTCAACACAAACTAAGTCATTTCGAAAGGTCTTTAGCAGAGGGGAAGAACGTCACTAGGCTGTCGGTGGACCTCGTGGTTAAACCACTTTGCCACTTTACTCTAGGTATCCAGATAAATGTAATTCTAAAATTTTCAAATTCTTAGGATTTCTTAAGTGACCCGCTACTATTATGGTTGCCTGTGGCAAAATACTTAAATTCTCTAATGCTTCCGTCAGCTCACTTTCGTAAACAAATATGTTTTAGAAACTCAGAAAAGGGGACTCATTTTATTACATACCATGGGAAAAGTCGAAGTTTTCCGATCCGTACCAAAAGAATCTGATTTCATAAATTGGAGTTACCTCCCTTTAGATTAAACGCATCATCTCGGTATCATTGTAGTTCGTCTATTTATAGCAATTCTCTCTCTGTTTTTCTGTCATTTTGCATGTTCTTTTTGGTTGATTTTTTTTTGGACTAGAATGGATAAAGAGGGTTTGAATTAGACTGACTCCCACGGATCATTTACAAGGTTTTACTGACTAGCGCTAATCCCAACGCCGAACCCTAGATCATAGTTTCAATAAGGGGAACTACTTGGAAAACTTTATCCAGTAGATGTAAAATTATCCTGTATGTTAGTCTAATAATGGCGATTCTCGGGAAATCAGGGGAAAGTATCCCGGCAATTGAGGGCTGTATTTAATATTTGTTAAGAACGTAGGAAATTAATTCCTTTAAATTCCCGAATAAGTATAGTGACCATGCATAGTCTGTCTGGGACATCTGATATCACCTCTCAGTTGAAGAATTCACAACGTTAACACCATTTTTACAACTCTGCTGTATTCCGACCAATTTGCTACAACCCCGAGGGCCGCACCCAGTCTTCATGATCGCCTAACAAAAGTAATACAAATACATGTTTGTTTTTCAGTGCGCATCAACTTCGCCATTTTCATCATCGAAACACTTGATTTGATTAAATTTCATTCCGAGATCCAACAAGGAGTGTGTTGTTCTCTTCTAATAAAATCAAAAGCAATTTGAATAAAGAAAACTAGGATGATTTTCAAAGCTGAAATTTATTCACGATCGTCAATTTCCTGCTGTCAAGACCTCGTATTAAGAAAAACCTGCTCTAATCACGTTTATACCAGATCATCAAACTAGTGTGAGAACGGTGATTATATTGATAATTTCCTGCTATTAAATACTAAGTCGACCTGTCAGTCGGTTCGTTGTTTGTCAACGGAGAACGGGTAGTTACAAAGGGAGGAATCGAGAGAGAGAGAGAAAGAGATTTTTCTGCACCCGTCTGGATATATACATGCTATGTGTTAATCGGGAAATTATATGACATTTCTTCGTGGAATTCCAGCTGCCAATGGCCCCTTAACGTACTGCACGAAAACGAGAGAGAGAGAGAGAGAGAGAGAGATGGGATCTTTGGACAGGGACCTTACTCCTTGCTATACATCAAAAGTACACGCCTTAGACGGAGCGCTCGCAATCTGATTACAATACAGATCTATATTTCGTTTCATTTTTTTATTCTTTCGATGTTCTACACTACATGACGATCTGACCAGTTGTGCTGGGAGATAGCGTTAGAGGTCATACGAACAGTTTTTTTTTTTACCCTATGACGTCAGACATTTGATTAACCAATCAGCATTGATATTACTAGTGGATTACCCACAGTTTCATGCACCTCACGCCCAAAGCTCGTTGTAATAGACCGTTTCATTGGCTAATTCCTCTCATCATCCAGAATACGTCAGTGATTACCCTTCTCGGACCTAGTAGTAAAGACACGTGAAACGAAATTCTGAACTATAGAAAATGAAACCAAATATGTTTTTATTCAGACTGGAACGCTCGGTTACCCATACTAAGATAACGCGTGTTCGAGAACAGAAGAGGTATTTTAGTTATGTGAACTCTCAAATTATAAATGGAGACATCATATCATGTCTCGTACACGACATCCTTGTCTACTTTTAAACTAACCGGAGTAAGTTACACCACCATATCTGTTCAACACAACGGTACAAGAAATATGTAAGCTGCGCGTTTTTATTCGAGGACAAAACCGAGAATATTCATAGGGATTTTGGGACATGGTTTCTCCTTATCAGTGATGCAGGACGGAGGGACTGACAAGCACACGTGTCTAGTCGTTCGGATAGTTTGTAAAATCGAGAACCCGTGTACACATTGGCGTGTACGTAAAAGATCCCTTGGCTACATGGCGCATGAAGTTCTGCATTACCCTAGTCGGAGCAGAACAGTGGGACGCTAAACCCCATTTCATTTCGTTTCGAGGAAAAAACATTATGCAAAATAAATATTGATAAATCAAAAGGGCCTATCTGGCTATATTTTTGTTTTAAATTTTGAAGTAAATTATTCGCGTAAGCAATGTTTACATTTTGTTTATTTGTCATAAAAATACGTCAACTGAATTTGACATAAAATGTGTCAGTTAGAATTACTAAAACTTTATACCTAATTTAGTTGATATCTAGCAATTGTCCAATATACACCGTGTTTATATTTCCGCTCAAAGTCAATGAATTTTTTATGAAATATCAATATGATATAATCTGTTTTATTTATCTCTGCAATCCACTTTTGTATGCGACTTCGCTTTGTAAACAAAAACATTAACGAAGGAGGGAAATCCTAACATTTAAAAAAAAAAACTTTTAAAAATTTCATTTTGTTGATAACCATAGATTTACATTTATTTTCGTATTCAGCTCTTGAAGGATATCCCCACTTTAATGTAATCAGCAAAGCAATAAAAAAGTGTTCCTTTAACTTTTTTTTCTCATATTAGTTTTATAATATCAAGCCCGCTTATCTAAGTCATAAATTCAAATCAAATCATTTCCTCTTTAATTCGTTAGATTTATATTCAATAAAATATATGGAGGGTGAATTTATTGGGGGTCACGCGAACGGAACCTGTCAATCAAATGATCAAAAGAAGATTGGTTTGTACCTCGTGCCCCGCCCATTTTATCACATCGTCAAAAGCGGATTAATAAATGGAGTAGCGGACGACTTATTGAAAATTAATTGACTGAAAATCTTTTTATTCATATGAAGAATCTGCTCTTGTAGGCCTCTTATGATATCCCGCCCTATTCTCCTAGTTCACGGCTGTTAAGCGCATTTAAGTTCAAATATGCCGTCTAAAATTGTGAGGGATTAATAAAATTGATTATTTATCACCAAGGTAACTCAGGGTCTAACAAACGCGAAAATATTTAATATTTTACCAAGCAAATCACCCAATCGGCATGATTTATATAGTTTAGATTTATTTCAAAAAACAAGTTTTGAATGTTATTTCCAAAATCTTTTATGACTTCCGAATGGACGCTCACAGTTATGATAAAAATGCAAACTGAGAGACCTTTATTTATAAATATTTTATTCAAATGCACAATATAATGAAGACAGACTGGCTAAGAATGCATATAACATTGCACAGATACCATTCACCAATTTTCATACGTAACGAAATAAAAACTGAAGATGATATATTATGAGTAACATTATACAAACAAGGGACTGTGTTGTGTGCTAACGGTTTGTATTCCAATGTATATTGCCAAGTTTGTAATATAGCAATAAAAACGAATATCTTTAGATTTTCTTTATGCATTAACGAAGAAGGGAAAACGATTTTACCATCTTATTACAACAATTACCCGTCATTAATAAAACGGAAACAGTTCCCCAGTTGTAATACTGAATAAAATATCCCTTTTTATATATATAAAAAAACCTTTTACAAATTTGTTATTAATTTAATTAAATTTCAGTTTTTTTATTAAAAAGGATGCAAAATAGTTATTAACTCGTAAATAGCCAGCATGAATTTACAAATGGAGTAAACAAAGCCCCTCGCTATTATAAATTGACTCATAGAACCATAGAAATGTGGTAGAACTAAATGACTTACTGTACAAAATATAACATGATGACATGATCATATCATACTTATCATTATCTGATTATTATGTTAATTATAATATTTTGAAAAGTTATCTGCAATTTAAATGTGAAATTTGTTATCATTTGGGTAACTGTACCATTATGTAAAAATATAACACAGTGACGCGATGATATTATACTTATCCTATACGATTATTATGTTGATTATAAAATGTTTAAGAGTTATATGCAATATAAATATGAAATTTTTTATCATTTAGGACCGGATTAATATAAGCATTAAAGCTTTTTCTCAAATCCAGTTAATTGATTAAGCATTGCATATTGTATTTAATTACATGTTAATAAATACTGTTTAAATCAAAATATATGTTTATTTGCAAAATTAAATATTGTAAAGTGACTTCTTGTTATATAGAAACGTCGACTGCGTGTGAATGTAAACACATTCAGTAATTCAATTTCGGTTTTGGTCTGCGATATCACACTCTACGGAAGCAAACGTTTACCATCATAAAGCAAGCATTACACTAAATACTAAGGAGATACATGCACTTTCAAATCAGCCATTACACAAAATGTTTACATTCTGATTAAGGTCTAACTAATACGACAAATTCACCTTATTTACTTTATTCAAATACAAGTAACCAGAAACTCGTTCATATAACTTCAGTGTTGTAGGTATTACTATTGCACCCTTTTGTATTTACTATTCAAAATATGAATGCATGTGAAATGAACTAAATGTGTTCGTTTTATTTATCAATTTATAGATTCTGCATCTTTGCTATTAGTTGATAATTAATTAGATAAAATATTTTAAATGAATATGGTCAATAATACTAATTGTATTGCTAATAATGTGGTCGTTGAGCGTATATAAAATAACAAATTAATACGCCATGTAATTAATGCGACCTGAATTTTAATTAATTGATTGTGTCATAAAAACAAATTAGACTAATTATACATAATAGCAATAAATAACACATGGACATGAAATTATAGATTTGTTTTTACTTTTCTTTTTGTTATGTTAAAATTTGTAGAGTAACAAATTTAATAAAATGTGAAAAGAATATTACATATTTATATGTTTTATACAGCAACCCTGTCAAAAACATTTTCTGGATTAGTATTTTATTTTCTAATTTTATTTCGTACAATATCAAAAAGTTGCAATATCACTGATAAAGGTAATGCTATTAGCTGAAGTAGTGTGTTACTTTTCTAGAACATCTCATAACACTTGGTTTAAACAATATTTTATTCAAGTACAAAAAGGTTATTTACAACACTAATGTAATGGATGAGGAAACAAGTCGAAGCTTATATAAATTCCTCTCCATGTGAATTATACAATTCAATACAAGTACTAAAATGTACACAGTGTACAGGTATATATTGCATATTTGCAATGACAAATAAATAAATAAAAATAGATAAATAAATAAGTCATCATCATCATCATCATCATCATCATCATCACCATTATCATCATCATCAACATCATCGTCGTCGTCATCAACAATAAATTAACAATTATTGTAGGCCTACTTTTTACTAATCGCAAATACTATACAAACAGTATGTAAAAATAGTCACGGTAAATATTCCAGACCAATAGTTATAAGTTAAAAGTATACTTTCAGGCTAAAAATACCAAATTAGTATTCCTAAAATATATATTGGTCGACAAATTACTAAAAACGATCCACACTACGTCATTACGAACTTTCTATTGATATCACAACGTGATTTGCATCTTCAAGATACAACAGCTGTATAACCGATTTCAAAATAGTATCTTTCTCGTGTTTTTTTTTTATTGGGGGGGGGGGGTAGATTGAATTGGTGCCGACTATATAATCCATACTCTTCAACTCTTATTTTTCTAAATACCGAAAATGCTGCGGTTTTCTGGCACATAGCGGCTTAAAACAAAAAATACAAGAACAGTTCTTAGTATTATAGCCTACATTAAATCTACCATCACTAAGAAATATATCCTTAGGTAAAGGCAAGAAAACCCGTGTCGTCATGTCGCTCAGTAAAAAGTTGTACACGTAATTGTATTCCGAAGAACTGTTACCTGTGTATAAAATTATGTAATCATAAACTTCTCCAAGAGTACCTTTTTCTCTCTCGAACGTTCTGACATAAAAAGAAATGGGGTTTAACGTCCTACTTTTCTAATTAAAAATCCCTTTTCGTTCGTTTTGGGTTTAGCTTCCAGTTCCACGAGGGGTGATATCGCTGACAATGAAAATCCATAAAAAAATGTGTACAAACTGTGAATTTGCAGCAATGGCTGACAAATTCGTTTCACACTCTGCATTCAATCCTATTGCATTACATAATTTAGTCAAAAAACGCCAGATGATCGTAAAATTACTTTTTTTTACCAACCGACCAAGATCACTAACGAAAGTGCCATTTAGTGCATTTGTTATTTTATACTATTTTCATTTTGTGTAATAAAACATTATTATGAAAACAAAAAATCAACAGGTAGTAATAAATATTACTATTCTGTTTCACTAAAGTTTAAAAGATCATATGTTTGAAGTCTATAAGATCAATATATGATTGGTATTTAATCAGTTAAAGTTATTGATATGTTGGTTTAGATCAATGTTAGGTGGTGTGTTAATGGGGTGAGTGGGGATTAAAGAAAAGCGATCACATTAATCTCATTCTGTCAGGAGTTATTGATCGGTTTTAATCGCCATATTTTACCTGTTAAGATCTATAAGGTGTGACTAGGTACAAATCTGTTACTTCTTTAATACCTTAAACCTCCCCACCTTGACACATTCAATTGTGCCCTGTCCCTTTAAATTAGATAAATCTGCTCAGATCCGCTCATAACACACGCTTTCCTTCACACCAATAGCGCTTTTATTGTCGGTGCTCTTTCATATTTCAACCGTGACGGCTCATGTCGCTATGAAGTCACGTGAGCGTGTGTAAATTTAAATGGCATGTTGGCGGTTCCGGTTAAGTTCATAACTTTTATCCACGCTTGTAGCGTGAAATCTCCAAGTGTTGCAATCATGTCAAATCAATTTAAAGGTTTAGGTTATGTCGTTCCGCTACATCGAGACTATTTCAGCTAAAACAAATCTTATAAACCGAGTGATAGACAAGTTCACTGGTGTTTTCAAATGCTTGATTTCATCCCACTAAGACCAAGTCGTTTCAACTTTTTTTATTTACCATCCTTTGCAAGCATAAATATTAATTATTCTCAAAGTAAGTCGTGTCTCAAGACAGATTTCTGTGTTCTCCTGCTCTTTAAGTAGTTTACAAAAATTAACGATATTTCTGTAGGAGTAACCATACATACTTTTGGGTAGTAATCGATGACAGGAGGAAATGATACACCTGAAATTGTATGACTAGAATTTGAGCTTATTTATAGAATTCTGTCTTTCTCCTTTTACGTCCATTATGTTTTTTAACTTTTAGGTCTAAAATGGAATAAGAGCGATCTGCCAGGTTTTGGTGAATAGTCTTGATTTTGAGGAGGAAGGAACAAAAAGTAAACAGGCACGAATCATCGAAATCTTGTAGAAAATTGGCACCCAAATACCTGGATGGTCAAACCCTTTCAATATCTTTATTAGAAGATTATGACATGTTTAGGTCAAACCCTTTCAATATCTTCGTGGTTATAAAGATTAAGATCATTGGAATGTTTTAAAAATGTTTTAGACCAAGAAATGGCATAAATCGAAAATTATTAATCCGAGACCTTATGTTTCACTTATAATAGTATAGTAAGCTTTGCATTCTAGACCTATATATCGGCCTTTTCTGTGAATGTTGCCATATTGTGCATTTTCGTATTTAAGATACTTCATCCACACGAAGGCGTATATAATGTCCAGATCTCGATTCCTAGATGAAAGTTTGTGAGGTTTCTTATTCAAATACTTTTTAAAATTGTATTTTGCGCCTTTCTTCCAGAACACGTACACCCGATGGCAAAATTAAAAAAGACGTTTGTGTTTGCAGTGAACGAATCACAAATATTAATCAGTAATTCATCAAAGCGATTGCCACTATCAAACATGATTTCGCATCATTAACTTAACACGTTTCGTAACTTCAACATTTTCACGTCATTCTTGATTTCTTCTCCATTTTTTTCAATTTTACCCGAAAATTACCAGGGAACTAAATTAAGTTTGGTTGTCAATTTATTTTAAGAAATGGCGTGGGTACTGGAACGTATCTAGGTCGCAGATTAATTCTTTTAAAGAAAGTGGATAAGCTAATTCTCGTGAGAATCAAACGAGATTGGGAATATTTTTCTGTAACAATGATACAGGAGGCTGTCAACATGGTGGCCTATCTGGCAATGCAAGATTTTCAATCGTTAAATATGTTTAATTTAAGGGTCAGGGAACCCAAGTTACCATCACGATAAATTGTGAAAATTTGAGCTATTAAAATGAACTAGGTGTAGACATAAGATAACTGGGAAGGGTGATCGTGAATATTGCCAGTGGTACCTTTGAAGGTAAAATATTAAAAGTAAATTCTTTCTCTTCACACATATTTCTAATTACATAACTTTGGCGTTATAATAAAGTGTCTATTTTATTTGGATTATACGGAATTGTTTTTAACAGGCGGTAAATTGACGCAGGTACAGTGATAAAGACCCAATAAATATTAAGAAAAGGTGGAAATATGCAAACAAATAAGAAAAATACGACATCAAACCCAAGATTTGAATCATTGGTGAAATGATACAAGATAAAACATTTCATAAAGCCAAACCGGGTACCGAATGAAACCGTCTGACGATATTCGTGTACTCCCTATGGGTGGCTGCCTGAAATCGTCACCCTTTTGTCAAGGAAGGTCTCTGCTGTAAGATCTTAAACAAAATAAAAAAAAAAGAACAAAGACAAAGAAAGCTTGGGTGTTTATACCAATATACACGTACTTTTACTTTACGGTATCTACCTGAGCTTACAATATATCTTTCATCCTTTTAACAATGTGTTTATCGGATTACCGACCTTCTTTCACTTTCTTTTGTTAACCTTTAAAATTCAATTTATCTGAACCGTTTGTTGTAAATGGTGTGTGTCACCTATCTGCTGGAAGTACAACAGACAAATTGGTTTGGTAACATTCGCTTGTATAGAAATGCATCAAATCTCATTTAGGATGGGAACTTTAGAACTTTAGAAATTGATTAAAAGGTGATGATTTGTCACTCATATTCTCTTGTATTTTAAATACTTCTATTTTGGACCATGACCTAAGTTTTCTCGAACAAGTCGTATGTCTCGTCCAATATATCAATATACAATAATATACCATGTGAAGTTACCTAATGAATCACTGGAATAGAAGAGGGTTGGGATGGCCTAGTGGTCTAGAGTGCCGCGCTTCGAACTATAGCGGGCCGGTCACCTCTGGTTTGCGGCTGTGGTTTCGAGCCCTGGTGTGAGTGTATGTGGCATGGAGATAGAGGCGCCAACTCAACCTCGTGGGTTTCCCCCGGGCACTCCGGTTTCCTCCCACTGCTAAAGACCCCTACGCACAAGCGAATTATTGAAATAAAATTAAACCATATGTTAGTCCCGAAATGACCTAGTGTGTGTTGATTGAACGTTAAACCCCATTTCTCTCTCTCTCTCTCTGGAATAGAATTGGGTTTAATATCTGTCAACAAAATACTCCAGGCATCTTGAAACATGTGTCTATTGGTACGTGACTGTATGCAATGAGAGGTATGAGAATTTCCCCTGACAACGGCGTTTCAACGTTCTTTTCTTCGGTATCAAACAGCTAGGGGTTATTTACGTGTAATGGCTTCCCAGGTGGGCATCGGCTAAAGATAGGATGTTATACCAAGTTTAAGTATACTCTATGTCTTACATGACACTGGACAATCATTGGAATTGATTTCAGAAGGTAATTTAGTTACTTGGTAGAAGGTAACCTTGAATTAGCGAACATTATTTAAAGATGCATTAGGCAAGAGCTAAATCTGGCTATTGTAGGTCTTTATTTTGCCTTCAAATGTTATATGGATTATTATTCAAACGGCAATGTTGTAATCAACTCTCCATAACATCTGATAGCGTAGTTTAAAAGACGGTCTCCATTTATTCAGTTAAATTCAAATTAGTGAACGGCTAACTGTTATCTAAATCTTACATGCTGCATCTTAAAACAGAATTTATGTCACTTTTGTGATCCATATGTTGATGTTTTAGATAAGTGACATGCCCACGTCAATACCCACATTTCCTTTTCTTATTATAAATTTACCCCATTCCCTAAGAAACAACCCACGTGCTCCCCGTTCACCCAAAATGGCACCCATTTCTAGTTTGCTTTCCCAGATCTTATAATATCTATTATTATTAACATCCCATTGGTAACGGCGGATGTCGTGTACGTAGCAGGATATGCTTACATTATATCTACCGATAGCACTTCTCGATTGAAATGTTCATGTCGCTAACAAACTTTGCTGTAGAGAATTATTGATCTCTATTTCGATGTTCCACCTCTCAGTTAAATCGCCACCTTGTCCCAGCCTGCTGTATATCGGTTTATATTAGATCGTATTGGACTACATTCACAATAAGCACATCAAAGACTCAAGTTCTTCTTTCAACTTGATTTAAGTCGACCGACATGTTGAAGAAAACTGTTTGAAGTTTCAAGTCTCTAAACGAAGTAAAGTTATATTATAAGCCAGCTTTATTACTGATGTAAATAAACGCTCTCTTTACTTTAACTTCGCTTTATTTAAACACAAAATCTCTAAACGTGTCGGATATCAGAAGCGATTTATAACCCCAGACAGGCGGTTAGGTGAAAAATATCGTTGACGCTTTGTATCTTTTCAATATTTTTAGGAAAAAATTGGGCGAAGAGCGAAACTCATTCCCATCCTATCCATATTTTTTGTGCAGAGAAAACTGTTTTCAAGTGCGAATACGGTCTTCCTGTATCGTCGTAGTCGACCGTTCAGGGCACTAGACTGTCCCAGGTTCGAATCGGGACGTGGTCTTTACATTTCAGTTGCAACGTGGAGTGCCCAGTTTTTCGGACGGGACCAAACATCGAAGGTCATGTAAACACACAACAGTGCAGATAAAGAAGTTAGAAGGGTTTAATATAGGCTATGTCCGTTCCCCAATCCCTATTCAGATACAAAGCTGAAAAAAGATTCCTTTTTAAAAAAGCTTTACACTTGATATTTGGAAGACGAAGAGTAGGGGATACCATTATCCGGTCACATTCTTCTAATACGCATTCAAGCCTAACCACAAAAATAATAATGACCAAAGCATTGTGATGACGAGACACTTTGTCTTATTCCAAACGCTAACATGTAAGAATTACTTGAGTCATACGGTGGCCAAGTGAGAAATGCATAGACTCACGGATTTCACTTGTGCGTGTACGTGAATATAAACAAAATTTGAATTCGCCCCGTCCCCCTCAGCAGATATTCCCTGAGTCCCAAGAACTTGTAATTAAAATAAATAAAACTGTTATTTTATTCCTGATGCATTCATTGATAATATATTTTGGATGGCTCTAAACTTGTGGCATAGTAGGTGTAATGCGGTCAAATTTTTCTCTGAGTCGTGGCTTGCAATAACCCCATTAATCAGCAATTATGCCCATCCCTCTTTACAGATTGCTATTTCTGCTCAAATTGTTATTCTGTAATATTATTAATTATTTTTCATTAATTATGAAGTTAATGGACTTAGTAAAATAGGTCGTAATATGATTGCACGTGTGGTGGTGTCAGAAGTGTATTTGCCCCCTTGCTAAGCCAATAGTCCTACCCTGGAGTGATTCAACTCTACAATCCACAGAGCGTTGTTTACTGGTACTCTTAAAGTGCATTAAATGAATAGAGATTCCGTTATAAAGAGACAAAACAAACAAACTAATTAAATTTATATCTAGACTTTATATTGTTTTAAAATATTTCATTCATAACAAAAAGCAAAACATAACAAAATTCAGCACTTTGGAGATATCTATTCACTGAAGATAAAATTGAAATCTTTGTGAATATTGTCTAGGAAATCAAGAGTCTCTCTTCGATTCGCATCACTGGATTACAAATTCCTTGTTTTCAAACTATTCATCCATTTCAGTTCTCATGGTTGTATAAATCAGACTATTTAAAGCCAGATTAACATTTTCAACTGTTCTTTAACGAGCGCGGCCAGTACTGAACAGATTGTGATTTGTCGACTGCACATCAATCTACCAATCAAAACCCGTAATACAGAAACTGCTTTCGTTATCCGACATCTGAATAGCTGTCTCATCATAGTATTATGTTGTATTCACAGTTCGAGAAATGCATAATACATGTACATGAAACGGAAATACCATCTTATTTTAATAACACGCTTGCTGTTATTTTCACTTTAAAATTCAATCCTCTTCCTTGTACAAAGTACTTAATACAGGTTTAAAATCAGAGTCACTTTCACGTTTCGAATTCCATTTAATTTTCCTCGTTGTCCAATTTTTCTAAATCGATATCATCTGAAATATCTGATTCGACATCAACGTCAACATCTTCGTCGTCAGTCATGTGACCGGAATCGTCGTCACTCGCTGACGATTTCACACTTGCAGCACGTTTTCCGTCGTGAGTTTTCACATGTTTACTTAAATGGTCACTCCTCATAAACCGTTTACCGCATTCTTGGCATGCAAATCGTTTTTCTCCTGTATGTGTCCGAAGATGTCTTTGAAGTTCGTCAGAACGCGTAAAGCTTTTTCCACAAAATAACCAGTTGCACACAAACGGTCGTTCACCACTGTGCCAGCGAAGATGAGCCTTTAGATGGGACGTTTTCCCATAAACTTTGCCACAGCCAGGAATATGACAAATATGCTGCTTCCGTTTAGACGGATTACCAGAATTTGTTGCGTTTTGACAATTCGGACAACGACATCTACGACACCGTCTCGTTGGAGCCATAGTAGATTTTAATCCGTGAATAACGCTTGCAAGATGAAGATCACTTGGGGAGTTCTGGTTGAAGACTAAATTTGGGGAAAGCGGAAATCTGTCTTGGGCCTGGTTTGGTGAATGGACACTCCACCAAGGTATATCTGCTTCCGAAGTGGGTGGTGGTGAAAGTTGCTTGGTCATTGGTGTAACAGAAATGATACTTGATCGAGGAGATGTGGGACCAACAGACATAGGGATTGAATTTGGTGGAAAACCTTGTCCTGCTGCGATAATGTTTTGTTGAATCATTCTGTTCTGGTACATCTCGTAATTAAATGCAGGGGATGTTCTTGGGGCAGGGATTCGCAGATTCATGTTATTGCTCGGAAGAGCAATTGGGTGCTGAATTGTTGATTTCTGGTTAACAATCTCATGGTATGGGCTTAGATGAGTTTGAGGATGACCGTGCCAATTTCCATGCATAGGTAAAAAGGGAAGAGGTTTCTGTATTTCTGGACCTTGAATGTTAACTCTTCCACAGCCTGAAGCCAGCATTGATAATGGAGATCTATGCATCATGTCAATAGGTTCCTGAAATATAAAAAGAGATCATCTGTTAATAGAATGAAAGATTAATTAAAATTGTGTCACAAACTATGAACAAAATATATATCACCAGTTAAGGTCATAACCAGTATATAAACATAAAAGTGGTTTCAAAGGAGACATTGTCGGCGAGATCACTTCGGTATAAGAGGACGTTAGATAAAGCGATGTCATGCGCAAATGAGATCAAGACCTATATTGATGAATAAATCCGGTTGAGTTGCTATACCGTTGGTTGGGAGTGCCAAAATTCCATATCAATTTATACCTGAAGAAGTTTGCTTTGAATTCATGATCACCATCATCATTTCACTTGATGAAAATTCAAGTGAGAAATGATAATATTTAAATGCGTAACATGACCCTCATAACCTTATTAAGCAACTTCTGCGATTCTTCCAGACGACTCATTATTTTGATTGCGTACAAGGTACATGCAATTTGTATAGCGCTTTGAGCATGAACTTGGGTTATGGATATAGCGCATTATAAATATACTCATTATTATTATATAATTTCATTTATTGTGGTCGTGGAAGGGGCAACGAGGGGTAGAATTCTAGCTCACAACCATAGTACTTCAATCCGTATATTGCTAGAAGTAAAAATATAAATAAAAAAAGAAATAGAAACACAATTGAAACAGGGGACCAGCAACACATGAACAACATATTTAAGTAGAAAAAAATTCTTCTTTGAAGATGCGAATTGAAAGAAAAGTTTAAAGACGACTGCATGTGTGAAAATAGTGTAATTATTTCCTTTAGTAAGTTTAGATAGAACTTCACTGACTCTTAGGTCACCTAACATATGATTAAATTCTCAGGTGTCTTACACCTGTGCTGAGAGTATTAACATGTACACCATCTAAACATAGAAACATATTGTTATGTAATATATCCTAACTTCTTATAATATATCAGGTTGCTCATTTTATTGCATTGTACATGATTATTCCATATTATAATATAATGTTACATATTTTTAAAACCTTTTCAAAAGTATATATTTTTTCGAATTTGTTAATGGCATTCATTGTAATATTTATTTTGTACGCCTTAATATTAACTATCGAATTACCAGTTTCATTGCACATCATCGTTTTCCAATTCTTTCATTTGAAATATTATATACATGTAACTAGGGTTTACTTTATTTTATTTGACGACATACAATAAACGTATTCTAATGATATTAATTTCTGATTTTATCAAATATATTTCAGTATTTATGAAATACACCATTGTTTTCATGGCATAATATTTTTTTATTAAATTTAAGTTGTGTTATTTTTGATTTAGCGTCCATTTTTCAATATAAGATAATGTTTTTAGCGTCCATTTTTTAATGTTTTCTTTTAGTATTATTCACAATTTAATTACTTTCACTATATGAGGTAATCAAATAAACTCAAAGATGTATGTACATGAATTGTGCTTTAAAACGAAATTCATCAAACTTTAAAATATATATTTTTTTAAAAAACACACAACATGTCAGATCATTCGCAAGGTTGTCGATAGAAAATAAATGTGTAATATTTTAATGCAAAGACGACTGTTATTATATAATTAAGTGCATTTCATTAACACATAAACAGATAACGGGTCCATAGACGATAAACATTCCACGACAGAATTAGATATAATGCTACTATGTACAATTAAGCATGCTTTAACGGGGCTGTAGATATGGGTCCATAAATGATAAACATTCCACAACAGAATTATATATAACGCTACTATGTACAATTAAGCATGTACATCATGCATTTATCCACAATTAATTATGCATATGTATAATGCTGATTTGTGCATGAATAACGCTATTATTCACAATTAATTATGCATATGTATAATGATACTACGCACAATTAGATATGTACATGAATAATGGTATTATTCACAAATAATTATGTATTTCGCAAATACGCACAATTAATTAGGTATAACGCTAATTAATGTATTATGTATAATGCAACCATCCACAATTAACCATGCATAATTCAACGATGTTAAACTTATGTCGTATATAAAAATAAATCATATAAATTGTAGTATCAAGGACAATACATATTTCATTAATTCACTGTTTGGTTCACAACAAACATTAATCACGGGATTATGGACGTGTCTTTCTTTTTATTTCCATGTTAATATACACTTACATATAATTAACCAAATGGTATGTTTTGTTTTTGGTGCGACGATGTAATCATATTGTGTACATGTATACGAGACCAGTACTACTCGTGGCACATTTTGTTGTCGTACTGAGACACTGTTAAATATATTAGTATTGTATAATACCATGTATTACATCCTCGTGTTGTGTATAACGCATTATTATCCTAACATTATTCGATACATTATCATGAACATTTTCTTAGAATACATCTATGTATTAATATAATGCATGTTATTCTGTACAGGATACATATTTCTTTTTAAGAACCATTTAATATCTGATACATTTTATAAGAATCCTTCAATATAACCTGTTATAATATTATCAGTTATGAAATTAAATTATGTGGCATTGCTAAATAAAAGTTTTATTACTCATGTATAGATTACAAATGAATATTTTTATTCATAAAATTCTAAGATTTATGTTTGTTATGCATTACTGTTAAATACAAGCGCCCAATAAATGTATTTAAAGAATTAGTCTCTTCGGGGAATAACAAATCTCAATTATGGGCATATAGACTAGTGCCCAGATACGGTTTTCCTAACAGAATCATCGTAACCTGCCTGAAGTCATTTTAGGATGTACGAGTCGTTACGGCTTTTGAGGGTTTTCTATTTCGGGGTTTCTGTCTCTCTCTCTCTTTTTCTCTCTCTCTTTCTCTCTCTGACAGTCATTGCATGATATGCCAGTTATAGCAATGTTACCGTTTTAGGGGGTCGTTTATCTTACTACATATCCTGCATGTTCTTTGCGAAATACATTCTGGATTACCACACCGTGGAAGTCAATCATACATTTCGTTCAGTATTTAAACTAATCTCATTGTGAATCGGTAGACATGATTGTTAATACCCTACATGGTTTATGTTACCTTCTTCCAATCCTCATTACAATCATTAAAAAATAAATTCAACCAACCTGATAAATACTAAATCCATGTGGATATGCAACTGTTGCGGCCATCTTTAAGGATTTCTAAATAGCTTTACTTTATAAGCTCATTATTATGTAATAAGTTCCAATATTAATACCCTCAGTGCACACTGTTTATAAGCTTGGATCCGTATTACGATTATGTTCTAGTGGCAATTGTGTAGATATCCACTATATTCGAGAGTAGTAACTATTGAGACGTCGTTAGTGTTTTGACTGACTCTCCTCGACGAGCTGAACTGCTATAGACTCTTCGCTTCTAAACGTCGTCAACAACTGAAGAAAGAAAATTAAACGCAAGTATACGTTGCCTAAATTCTTAGTGAATAGGCTAAATACCTCTCCAATAAAATCTTGAATAACCCTACGGTGACGTCACGCTAGCACGCCCGTTATCTTCTAAAGTTCGCCGCCCACCAATCAGTTTGTCATTTTTCCCCTTTGATGTTCGCCGCCAGCCAATTATTAGCACAAGTCGGGTGGGTTAAAAGGAAATTAAATCCCCTCTATCCATATGGTTCGACGCTCTACTATATTGACACTAACAATGGTGGAGATTATTTCTTGTTGTAAGAGAGGCAGTCGAGGGAGGGCAGCTAATCGCTTTTCACACAAACTTCATCAATCCGCATACATAAATAATTGGATTTTAGACTTCAAAGGCACCGACTACCCGGCGAGAGTAGCATGATTGGTGGATGTCGTCATGTGACGTGTGAATGTTGTAAATCAAAGCACTGTTAGTGTGTAAAAAGTTTGTTATTTTCTTCTACTTTCTTCATGCTTAGTTTGAGGTTAGCTCATTCTTATTTGAGAAGGTGATAAAGGCGTAGCGAGGACGACGTGAACTTGACAATGGATGATAGGAGACGAGCCGCTGGGCGAGAGCGGAAAGAAAAAATAAAACGACCTTTGGTAATAAGATTCCAAAACAAAACAATGTCCATTGAGAGATTGGGTCAGGGGTGTGAAATAACCGATAACACGTAGTCTTACATATTGTCACTTTATTCAACTTTCAATAGACCGTTCATTGATAAAATTCCACACATTGGTTGAATTCAAGCAACGCACAAAGAGAAATTTAGCGGTAAAGTCTTTGAAGACCAGTGTATACTTTCAGTTAATAAAATACATTATGGGAACATATTGTCGTAGTAGCTGAATCTGGAATAATTCTCATCGTCAACATTTCCTCTAATCTCTAAGGCATGTTTTGGGATAAGTTGAACCCACGGGTTCAATGTCATTTGGAATCTTCTAAAAAAGTTTAATACCTTTCTTCTAAACATACCACTATCATTTCGAAGAAAAGATACACTTTAATAAATTCTTAGAGTCTTTATTCAGACGTTTCACAAAGAGATTAGCAAATGTAGACGAAACAAAGACATCCTGGTTTACATCATTTTCGCCCTGGCGCAATTGTCAAAACGGTATACAGACTGTGATTAAAAACTGAAAAGAGTAATCCAGCTTTTCGAAGATTGAAATGAAGCCACGCCGGTTTCATTTAAATCAGACTAAGTTCGATAAAATTATCGCGCGGCAAAAGTTACCAATCTTACCAATGAAGTACATAATTAAATACAAACGAATTCAGTTGTGATTTGAGCCACGGAAAAATGCCCAACACTCAATCACACTAAGTTTTAAGTTGAGAACAAACCCCCAATATTTTAATGGATTTTCAAAGAAGGGCCACATTTCATTCTTTTTTCAACTTAATTTATAAGTTAGTGCCAATATTTTGTAGTACACATGCAGTCGTATCAACCTCTACATGTGGTCTATTTGTAACATCAACTGATTGCCTCAACCCTCCCTACATTGATTACTTGTTAACGTTTTGTTTAACACGTGCTAATGCCCTCGAGGTTTCATATACTTACAACAATCATTGAATCAAAGACAAATTCTCTCTCCACTAACAGGTGAATCAACATTTTACTTTGTTTTCTTTCTCCTTTATTTCTACACATCTTAGAAATTCGTGGAATATTTGCTGGAATATCAATCTTTGGCTTCAGGCGAGATAATATCCCGTCTCTTGCATGTGTCAGTGCAATTTTCAATTTTTAAAACATGTGGATTACGTCTGCGGTTTCGAAAACCAAACGGCTGTATGTAAGGGAGGGTTTTTATTCACAAAATGCTTGTTGTGTTGCTTGCATGTTAACATTTCAAATGGCCACGTTTTCAAATGAAATTGGCAGATTACATGTAGCCTATTTATTTTAGTTTTATAAGAGATTTTGAAATTCGTTACTTTACTACTCATAAATAATTCCAAATCCATAGCAATCCTTTACATTCGTATTCCAGTGTTATTGGTATAAGACAAGGTGAAGCTCTACGTCTAGCATTATTGTAATTGTGTATACATGGATTTGGAATTGACTAATGTAGAATACAAATATATCAGTTCCTCGGACTTACATTATACGGGAGTCCGCATACAACATACATAATCATATCCATAATATTGTAAAGTAAACCAACATGTTTCAAGACCAATAGAAATATTTCTATGTCAAACATTTCAGGTTAAAATTAAAGATGAAAGCAGATGAGTGACTTCAACGTCTTATAAATACCCAACTTATTCAGGGTTTAAAAGTTCAAAACGTACCAATACCCCTTTTCCCGACAAAATCCAATTTTAAAATTCCCACACACAATTTTGTATTGTGTTTTACAACAAATTGACATCATCTTTTCAAATTTTATCACTAAATCTGGTTGTTAAATGTTCTAACACCCCTACTCTTGTCTTTGATAAGATCTTGTTAAATCCTTGAGTGTAAATGATTTATCACCAATTTCAATCTAATCACAGCATTCCAAGTTAAATGGTGCCCCACCTTTTATAATAGGGCTTAGTTGGAATCTAATTATCAAATCTTGTTGTCAGTATGTTGTGCTAATTAAGTTGTAGAGATCTAGAGGTGATATAAGTTACACAACTGTAGTCTACCGTAGCGTTACCTAATATTGTTTACCTGGCGGTCTCTTTGATCTTCAGATATATTACAACACGTTATCTAACGTTACTTACAAAAGGCCTGGATGCTTCAGTTGTTAACTTACCGTAATGGGATTTACTTGATGTATTTTTACCACACAAGAAAGATAAAGAAACAAAATTATTTCATCTGATTGCAAACAATTACCGAGAAAACGACGCAAATTAGTTTACGGTGTTTGAAGTTGCTGGCGTGACTCATTAATCCAATTCGACAACGATCTACCACAATCTGCTCACGGCAGGGAGGTTTAGGTCCAAAACAAAAGGAAAATACGATGAACATATTTAGGATAACAAGCCGATTACTTAAAAGTAACAAGTCAATTTACAATATTTTTTTTAAAAAAAAATGACAGTCTGAGAAAAACACTTTATTTTCAACATTTTTAAAGAATGCTACATAAAATAGACAATGCAAGATACCTGCGCGGAGAGAGAGAGAGAGAGAGAGAGAGAGATACTTAATATGCCGAACTCATTTCACGCTCAACTTGTGTAGTTTCGCTCGTAGGATTTTGCACGGTTACCAAAACTGCCGCAGATTAGAACTGTTTCCAGAAGGGGTATCCAATTGGCAATTATTTACAGTTGAGTTAAAATGGAAAAAAAGACAACCAATGCAGCTAGCTGATACCACAGTTAACTTGCTTCTCTCATTTACAATGCTTTTCTACTAATGGGTAACCTTTATCATCAAAATGAATCTGTAGGATATTTAATTGTCAGTCAGACAAAAAGTCTATTTTAGTATAAGAGGCAATCTGTTTCACAGAGAATTACTTACGAATTATCTCTGTAACAGATGACTGTCCACAACACGTGCTTTGACTGCACGCGGCGTAAGTCATTAGCTCAACGGCTCGTGCAATGTTTACTTAACACCTAACTGCTTCGGGCAAAATGATGCATTTTACTCATTTTAATACCCATTTACACTTAATAGGAAATATTTTTAAACTACAAGTACTTCAAACGTCTTTATTTATTTTTCTTTTACCTCAAAAAAATGTTTGAGAATTTAATTTGTCGGAGTAAAAAAGTTAATATGCCGTACTCATTAAGCCTCGTCGATGTCATGCTTATCAGTGATTGTAGCGACCAAGCGAATATTCACTGCGGGATCAGCTTGTATAAGAGGGTGTCATGCACAAATGTTCAAAACAGATCTTTCTTTATTTTTCTTTGTTAATTTGGGTGGTCTACTTTTTAAATTTTATTTAAAGTGTCTGATGGTAGGGTGTCCCACCATATATAAATGATATCTCCAAATATATCGACAAATATACCACAGTATAATTTTTATATAAAACAACTTAGTTTCTCACATTTATCGTAACTATATAAACGGGCATGTTGTATTAAACAAATTATAGTCATTTAAACATCGAGAAAAATAGACTCAAAGGGTAAACGACAAAGACCTCTACATCGGGTCATTTTTGTGCGCAAAATAAGTTACGTGCCCTTGGTTTGGAATTAGTCGCACTAAACCCATACACCAACCGTTATCCGCCCGATTAAAAGACCTGGATAATCAAAACCATATTCTGCGAAACATTACAGAAAGCTAGATCAAAAATTCTAAATTAAAAACTTGCAAGTTGGGCAACTTAATAACTCTTTTAAGAATGTTTTAAAACCAAACGGAAAATACTACTAGTATTATATTCTTGCCTAGCCGGGAAGCTTCGGTCATTCTACTAAACCAAAATATGGCGAGTCTAACGATATAGTTAATTATAAAGCAAATTAGATAAACAAAACGAGTGTAATTTTCAAAAAAGCTGTTGTAACAACCAAAAATGTTAATACTACTGTTATTTCAGAATCGTTAACAATAATATTTTAACGGCTTTAATAGTTGATAGATGTGTAAAAATTCCACGTGCGATGGTTCTTTATAGCCTAACGCACACTCAAGATTATACACGTGGTCCTTGTCTACCCTGTGATCACTTGGGTATATGTCATTTATAAGTTCAACTTATAATAGAGCAAATTTTGACTGCATGGTGACCATACCAAGGTTCTGTTTTTCGGCAAGTACATGTAGTTATGAAATATTACAATTTTAACTCGTTTATTATATAATTAACTGCATCAGTATCTAATGTCATGGTGACAACAGAAGGTCGTTTAACATGGCGGTTTGTTTAATATTTTCCCTTCAATTTGTCGAAACGCCAAAAGGCAAATTCTATGTTTAGTTGAAACGAGAACTTCAAACGAGGTAAACTCTCCAGCTAAACTCCTCACACATGTGTCGAATGTTATCAAACCGTAGAAAATCTCCACTAAAGATTACCACAAGCTTAAAACCTTTTCTTTTTACACAACTTCAGAGAGAAGTCCTCAAAGTCTCTTCAATTCAAAGGAGTACCGAAGGTTTGAAGTTCGTCTTTTCAGCTGTTTTATGTTCAAATGTTGTTTTCTTCACCATTTTTTTTCAAAAATGTATAACTCTCTTAGCACGAGTCAAGACGTACAATAAACGTTTTCAACTTAATTACCACTGGAGTTAAAGCGATTGTATTTTTTGCAATTTGTCATTTCAATGATATTATCTTCCAGGCAACTATTTGAGACTTTTAATTTATCCCACTCATTGATTTAATAAAATGTTTATTGTTAAAGATAATTTGTGTTATGGTGTTTTAATTTTTCGCCATTGCCCCGAAGTTATATTCAAATTCACGTCCCCACTGTATGTTTATTCAAATGGGAAAAAAAGTTCCCCCCCCCTCTGCTTGTTGAACATGAGACCTTATTCATTGAGCCCCCCCCCCCCGGTTTCGGTTCCACAAAAAAGTTGCATTTGTCGGGCAACGATTTAGGCTGGGATTTTTAACGTATATTAAAATATTTAACTAAAAATCGATCGCTACTCGATTGTGTTAGTGAGCTTATAAAGGTTATCGTGTTGTCTTTTGTATCCATATGTCTTCCCAAACATTTCTGACCAACCTGAAGCTTAGTCTCATTCTTTTACTCACCCCCAGTGGGCAACCAGTCAATAAAATATACAATGTAACTTATACAAGTCTCACAGCCATCCTTGTTGTGTGTCAGCCAATATCTGTTTCTAGTTAAAGGTAACCCGAAGAATGTACAATGGATATTTGGCAATCCCGTATGATTAGTTGTCTTTGAACTAACTAATTCCTTTTAACTTAAAGACTAGAGTTAGAGCCTCCTCACGTCCCTATACATCAAAGACACAACTTTTACAAAGAAACCTAAATTAAGCCCTCAGGGAATATAGGGTAGGCAGGTTACAGAAGTATCATATTCTCGATTCCAAATCTAAAAAAATGTTATTTATACTATGGTACAAAGAAGAGGGTGCAAGATGCACTCCTTGTGGCACACACAGGCAGCTCAACAAACCCATTAACTCTAATAGAACGTGTAGCCCGGAACTTGTTTTACCTCTCATGAGAGTTAGACTCGACCACTAGCTAATGTGTTGCGCTCATCGACTTAGGGCGGGCAACTTCAAAAGGCTCTAACTAAACAAAGTGTAAGATCCACGCCTTGTCACCGCCTTTTTGATGGTTCACGACGTGAATACCTCAGCGCCAGTTTTATAAACATATCTTACGCTGTGTAGTCGCATTGCCTCGGGCAGGTTTTTCTCTTAAAGGGGTTCGGGTGCTATCTTAGATTTCATTCATTTCGCTTCACTTTAGATTCAACAAAAGTATACTATAACCACTGCTTCAATATATAAGTTAATTTGAATCACATTAAATGAAATAAAGCCAATGGTAAGCCAATAATAGTCGTTATTGTTGCAGATAACTGACGTATTATAAGATTGACATGGCGATTTTATGGTTAGTCGGTCAATTGTATATCGAACCTCCTGGAGAAACGTTTGTTTATATATTAATTCTGACGCAAAACTTACAATAGTAGTGAAATTAAATTGGACTCAACAGTATAAAATCAAACAATTTAACAATTTGTATAACACCCTTTAACTTTTATTGGAATAAATGACATATTTGTATCTACAATTTAGATACATGTATTACGAGAATAATTGATTTTACCACGGCTGATATCAAAGCACCGAGTTTCACGGTAAAACAATTTCTAACGATTTTCCAAGACAAAAACGAACTTCCACAAACACTGAAATTGATTTTCGAATACGTTATCTGTTCTAACTTCTGTCTTAAAACCAACCGGATAAATGATTACACCAGGCCCACCATAAACATAAAATGTTACCTTAAAGTTACATTATGGGAGATAAAATAAAGAGATGACAGTTCTCACTATACTAGTTAAAAATATATAGTGTAAAGGTAATTTGCTGAATATTTCAGTCAAATTGATCCACTATTAGCCGAGAAAAAAGCGTTAGAAATATTCACATAGCCTCGGTCATCATTACTCAAATCATTAATATAAACAGCATAGTCTCGATTATCCACTTGATTGATTTAATTATCAACGGCCATTAAGCGGCATATGCGATTTTAATCCGCCAACATCGAAGGCTAGCCTTGACATCAAGAGTTTATTATGGTCTGGATATGTTAATTAATGTCTAATTGATAATTTAGATAACATTTCAGGCCTAAAGAAAGACCTGTAATAAGCAGATTTTGCTCTTGCATAATGCTATTTTTATAAGCCTTGACATATTCACTTATCATAAGACGATTAAAGTATGGATGGCCAATTCACCTCCACGCACTATTCCAATATTTTTCGTAACAACTAGAATTGAAATCTACGCCAAACTCTAGTGCGAGCTAGGAAGATTCAAATGTCCACTTGTAATACACCTTTTTAATATATCATTTTCCTTCGCGAATATTGAACCGATTTCGTTCAAATTAGAATGCGTTAGTAATTAAATTTAATCAGATACAAAACCAAAAGTAATTTAATGATAAAAAAAAATGGTAAATGCTAACTCTATATTATCACCATTTAAAGTTTACAATGCTTTCAAATAGTGTATATTTTGTTTTTACTTTTGAGATAATGTTAACATTCTGCATGGTAGTACCTTTAACTATAGTTAACAAATCAACGGTAAACCGTAGTTGGAATTTAGATCCATTTATTTAGAAGATGACTTACTCATTACTTTACCCCTTACGGTATGTTGAAATATCAAATAAATTTATTAGTGTGGACACTTACACCGGATTCATGCTCCAGCCACCAAATAGTCCCATAATTATGGTGGCTGAGTGGAATCATGTCGTTATGTCGTTGTGTTCCCCTTCATAAGGTGACAACCGACATTACATTTTAACCCGACAACCCGACACCACGACACCGTCTGGTTAAAAATGTCGTTATATCGTAAAATGGTGTTGTCCAGGTGTAAGGTTGTCGGGCTGTCTGGTTGCCGTGGTGTTCGGTTGTCGTAATGTCGGGTTACCACTTATAGTATACTGTAACCCTGATCCTGGTGTTGGTCACGAAAGCTCCCGGGATTTTGCAGCGTGGTTTCTCCCTGTCGGTGCAGGACAAAGGGTCTAGCAAAGTTGTGTTGATAGGACAGAAAACAAGCCCCTGTGTACACATTGGCGTGCATAAAAGAATCTTTCACAGTTGAACTTCGACGAGCTTGATATTTTTCCGTGGTGTCTTATTAAAATGTCGTAATGTCGGGCTGTCGCCTTATGAAAGCCCCCCCCCCTCCCCGAGATTAGATACAAAATGAATATACCAATCTCAAACTTCCAGACCAGTCCATTGACAAAACCTGTCCTAATGAAAGTATAAGGTTTTACAGTTCGGCTATACTGACTGATGGATTCAAAAAGACATGTATCGAATGGGTTCGTAAGAATTCCCAAAAGTGTCGCGAAAAGAATTTCATCAATTATAACACTGTGATGTACGTATCTGTGTAGTCTAACAAAACTAGTTCATTCAGTGTATCTCGTAATTTATCATCGACAAAGCAATAGAACTTTCAAAATGCTGTTACCTCAAACTGACGATTATTCACAAGTGTGCACTGGGCTTAGGTATCCATGCAGTATAAGATAAATATGGTTACATTGTCTGTTCTAGCTGTGGGTTGTTTTCCTATATTATTATAAAACACATACAACCATTGGATATTATACTTCAAAAAGCTCCATCTTAACCAGTTCAAACAATCTACTCTAAAAGATTATTTTCACAAGAATGTTCAAAACGATTTCTTTATAGATGGCTGTTTAAATTGCTTGGTTTGTTAACATTTAAAACTTTTAGAAGTCTGTTATTTGAAATGACAATCTTCAAACGAAGTAAGGTCTTAGATATATTGTTAAGCCCATATATGTGTATTTGTATATACATGTATACTGACACCAAAGTGTAACCACCTATATTTTCTAATAATGCTACATTTACATAGGGTCTTAATGTTTACATACAAAATTAGATTATATTGTATCTTAATAAATGGACAAGAAAGCATGTTTGCCGTCTGATATTGGAGCTGTATAGCCAAATAGATCATATCGAGAAGTATTTAAATGTGTAAACAATAGTTCCATTCCAGTATTAGAGATCTGATTAATTCACATACATTGATTAAACAGGAAATAATCAGATCATATTAACAAATCCAGGTTAAATACAATAAGAATTTATCAAATTAATATACATTAAGAATTTAGCAAACCAGATTAATATAAATTACCAATTTAGCAAACCAGAAATTAACGATTTATCCAACCAGAAATAAACGATTTATAAAACCAATTCACCCAACCCGATTAATATGAATGAATAATATATCCAACTCGATTAATAAAAAATAACAATTTATCAAACCAGATTTACTGAATTAATATAAATTAAAACATTATCAAACCAGATTTATGGAAATTGATATAAATTTAAAAATTATCAAACCAGATTTATAGTAATTAATCATTTATTAAACGAGATTAATATAAATTAATCAAAAATCAGGCGCGGATCCAGGGGGGGGGGGGTCCAGGAGGTCCGGACCCCCCCCCCCCCCTGCTCAGACTTGAAAAATTTTTTTAAGCGATTTTATTGGCGATTTAGACCTGTAATTTTGGAATTTACCTTCCGGAAATACGCCAGAATGAACCAAATTGAACCTAATTTACCAAATTAATCGGTTGAGAGCAATTAGTTAAGCAATTATCAAACCTAGACCCCCCCCCCTGCAAAAAATCCTGGATCCGCGCCTGAAAATGGTTAAATTTACATGAACATTGAATAATTTGATTAAGTTAGTGTTTAAAGTACATGTAAATATCATAAAAGTGTTTAAGCATTCACAATTCAATAATATTTGTTTAACTGTGTATGATATCTCGAGTCTGTGTACTACAACACAATAACTGCAGTAAATATTGAACAGTAATAACACGGTTCCGTAAAATTGAATTTAAGTAGACCAGATACATTTCAACTTCTAGCCCAAGACGAGGATTACCATACGGTGTAATTAAAGACTCGAGAAGATGAATTATCTGATTTCACTGGTATGTCACACATCAGTAGATTGGTTTGTATTCCAAGGTTATCCATAAGTATCTCCGTTCAGTGTTTACAAAGATTATAGATCGGTCGACGATAATTTGTTACGGTCGATTATCTGTCTGGGGCACAGTTGCATGTAGTCCTACGTTGTCCCGAATTGCAAGCCGTTTATGACGCGTGAAGCTCGCACTGTTAATCGTTATAAAAATCGTATTTCTAACCATTCACTTTCTATCTTTAAAATTAATAATACTGTACCCATCGACATAGTTCGTTCGTTCGTGCGTGTCTGGAGTATAACCGGGTTGATGTCCTGGACAATCGACGTGGTTCTGTCTAAATACCCACAAGAACTGTAGCAGGCGCGGATCCAGGATTTTTTTGCAGGAGGGGGGGGGGTGTCTAGGTTTGATAATTGCTTAACTAATTGGCCTCCCCCAGAAATATTGGGTAAATTAGATTTAATTTGGTTCATTCTGACGTATTTCCGGAAGGTAAATTTTCCAAAATTACAGGTCTAAATCGCCAATATAATCGCATAAAAAAATTTCAAGCCTGAGTAGGCGAGACCAGATAGGCAGACTGGAAAATCTTGTTGAACTAGGGGAGAATGGCTAGTAAGTGGGTATCGATCCCGGGAAATAATGTTGTTATAGATCAGAAATTATGTTGGACCATTAAAATTTATCCATGAGTGTTGATTAATTTTGAGATGTTCATACATGAACAGTATAAAGGATCAAGGGAGATCACTCTATTTTGTATGTGGATGCAGACCACCATTAAATTTCAAATTGTAGTTCGTTTATTTATAGCAAATCTCTCTCTGTTTCTTTTCTCCCCTTCTGCATGCCCATTTTTTTTTATTTTTTGGTCTAGAATGGTGATATGTACGGCAGCTAGTTACATGGTTTTAGTATGCTTCTTCAAGTTTGTGCATCTCAAAATTTTGGTGGTCAACCTCATACAAATCTTAGTGACAAGACATGGCCATTTGTTCTTCTGTCTGTGGTGAAAAGCATTCAGCCCAACGAAAATTTGGGGAAAAGTTAGAGGTGTGCAAAGAGTTGAGAATTAACATTGAAGTCAGTCGGGAAATTAATGGTGGTCTGCCTCCATAGGGACACTCCACCAATCTTGACGTTCGTGTAATTATTGTCTTTTTAATCGAATCCATGTTTTTCCATACTTTTTATTGGACTAAACGGCCTCTACCAAGAGCGGTGCAGCATTCAGAAATCCAGACCATCTCAGTAGATGTGCGACGACCCAGTATCTACTTAAAAAGGCTTATGTTCTAGGCATTTATTTAAACAAACAAGGGTAGTCCCGAAATGGCCTAGTTACTGTTGAATGGTTGTTATATTAAAAACTGAGGACCAAGAAATATGCCTATGATGTGTTGAATTCTAGACGTGGATGCCCACCAACGTAACAATGGATCTGACTTTTAAACCTCATCACAGGATAAATGTAAATAAAAACACATATAAAACAATCATTACAATTACAATTTAAATATAAAAGTGAACTGTTGACTATATCTAAGACAATATAAATATCGACTATGCAATGTACGTACATGTATATCGATGTATATTTGCTGAAGTAATTATTTTATCCACTGTGATGTTATCATAAACTATAATATAAATACAATTTAATTAGTGGAATATTCAAACTATTGGTCACTAATCGGTCGCAACGCAGATAATGATGCATTATGGATATATATAAACTGATTTACATTCAATCGTTCCTATTTTACTGTAAATCTAATCAGATATGTTCGGTGAAATACGCGAAAAATCAAAATTGAATGACTGTCTTTGGCGTCTGGTTATTCCAGTCTACACCGGTAGAATTTTCCCGTGGGGAATGTTTAGACAATAATAAAAATTTCATTTTGTCTTTAATATTAGATATCAGAAGCCCATCTTTTCACGGTAAGGTAACAACACAAATGTTGATTTAAGTTGTGATCGCAATATAGCCCATATTGCGATAACAAGATTTTCGAAAAAGTGGCCATGACTCTGACATGAAAGGTTGCGGAACTCTTGAAATGGAGTGCATACTTCTGACCATATCTTTCACATTAGACAAATGATAATTTAGCAGAGAAAGACACACAATTAAACCCCACGAACTCATTTATTTAAGACAGTCGATGAACATTGTATGGGAGATAACTCTTGTTTGAGAAATGGACGCAGATCACCTTCAATTTCTAGATTGACTTCAATGTTAATTCTGATCTCTTTGCCCGGCTCCAACTTTGCCTAAAATTTAATGTTGGTTGGGCTAAACGGTTTTCACTACAGTCACAACACATGGCCACGACTTTGCTCCAAAATTTGCATGAGGTTGATCTCTAAAATTTTAAGATACACAAACAGCGGATTTTGAAATAAGGAATTAGCCTATAGCCCCGTCTCTTATCGAGAGAATTGCAAGATTTAAAGTTCCAATTTCAATTTTTTTAAGAAAGTCAAAATATAATTATTTCTATGTTTTTTGCTCAAAAGGTTGTCAACTCACTATTATACGATCATGGACAAAATTTTTGGGGGGTTAAAAAGGGTGACACTGGTTGATTGAGGAAATAGTTACTCAATTACCTCCCTTGTTTTCCCATTCTTCTACATGGACGGCCATCTTCAAACGTTTGAATTTGAAGTTGAAAATGATATTTTTGCCAATTTCTCAACTGGCAATAGTGAATTATAGGATTAATAGGATTATTCTTTAACAAGGTAGGACTGTTTATAGGTTCAATCTATTTTGGGGCTTTATTTTAATAAATTTTAAAAATATAACTTAAAAAAATGCTATTGGAACTTTAAATATCTAGCCAGGTATTTGACGTACCTTACAAACAACGTTTTATATTCTTATTAATGAAACATTAAATGTTGTAGACTTCACTCCTGGAAGTGTTAGTCTCGAAATGAACGAAGTACTATTTTGGCGTGACTTCAAACCCCATTCTCCTCACTTCTAATCAGCGATTCTATATGCCTTCCAGTTATAGCCCCGATATTATCAACTGTTTTCGACTTCTGATGGGTTGAAAACAGAACACTTCAGTTCATAGCTGACACGCGGTAAACTATTTCTATATTGGCACCGCAAAGACTACCAGAAACCTGCCATAAACCCTGTTTACTTCTAGCACGCGAGCACGTGACTAGCAGACGATAGAATCTATGAATTAGGAGCAGAAACAACTAACTGTATATAGACGCACTCGTATATATATTTATAGAACTATAATGCTGGCACTAGGACGCCATTGCAGTTTTTCTATTTTCTAGCTAAGTGGTTTCGTTTCGTTTTATGTACATATAAGTTGTCAATATTAAACACATTTCCACTAGAATATTGAGACATCATCATGGGCAACCAAGAATCTTCCTTCACACAGGTGAGTGAGCTATTGTCCTAACTTTATAAAATATTATATGAATTATTAAAACCGTTTAACTTGATCGTTGCCAAGGTTATAGAGGTCTAAGGCATTTCAGTATACGATGAAAGACGATGCCACTCTGGGTTTAAACAAAATAAACAAATGTTCTTTAATTGCCTACAGCTTCTGTAATACTTATAAATTGGAGAAAAGTTCCAATGAGCTTTATATTTTTAACAAAGGGATTTAACCGTGGAACTTCTAATATCGACAATTATTAATACTATTTCTATGGTGTTTCAATATTTGGCTCTTTACCAACTTTGACACTTGGGTGCTTTTTGCGAATATTAATAAATATGGAAGATATGTCGGTTACCCTGTTTAAACTTTATGTACTGTGTCTTTGGAATTATTGTTTACGGTGCAGATTTTATAAAACTAAAACAACACTATGATACCGATATCGTTAAGGTAAATTTAGAAGACTGAGATTTCTTTTGGGTAATTTAGAGACATTTGATGTATGGTTAACTAGACCACCCTAAAACATTTATATATTTTTTATTATGTTATTTCAAACTTTTGACTCCATTACAAATTAGTCCCTTTTAAATTTCTAACTGTAACGTAAACAAGTTTTATAGGATAGATGCAGAATGTCTAGATGGTTCAAATTCTCAACCATGCAAAATAAAAGGCAATAAAATCGAGTGTGCTTGAAATCAATAAAATCTAATTACTTCAAATGGTGATCGAGTTGAATAATTTTTAAACCAATATCTTTATGGAAAGAATACCTCTGATTATGTCTGGTTATAAATACTGGGTTTGTCTTTTATTCTGATGTTTATGCTTTAATATTTGATTAGAATGTGTAAGGTGTAAGAATGGGAGTGAACTGTTGGTTCTGGTAACCTGGTAGACTAATCAAGTACGGTTCATTAAGTAGAGGTACCACTTGATTACCTTATCTCGTTAACAGATCAGCAACATCTATTTACATAGTAATTTACACTGGACAACAATGTACAATCTAATTGTTAAAGACCCTTTAAGAGTCGATTAATATTGTGTTCAAAAGATAGATTAAATATCCTTATTTTAAACGTTTACACCGTTATGTTCAGCCCATGATCACCTTTAAACAGGTCTCGCTGTCCGTCATTATTGAGTCAACGCAGCCTATAGGTAAATAAATATTATAAACTGCAATTAAATTTATAAGATTGATAAAACTCATGATGGTATGGCCTCTGGAAGAAAATATACAAATAAGATGGTTGTAACTTCTCACTTTCTACATCAACCGCGAAAATAAAGACGAGCATATACCTCGCAAAATGTCAAAATGGTATACACGGGGTATTCTTTTTTTGTCCCATCCGAACGATTATGCGCTTTTCCTTTCTTGCACCCGAGCATGAATATAAATAGACCTATACGATTCGTCAATACATTCTATATAATACTTTACACATAGGCTAGTGATAAATGCGTTGAGCACGGTGGTTTGGATTGTCATGTATTTCATGTGTTTTCTAGTGTTTTATCAACATGTGCAAGTTATTTATATATCAGCGCGTGCTATAAATACCACATGAGTAAGAGAACTCGGTAGGAACCTCTACGAATATTTGATCGACATCTTTCGCCATTTAGTTTAAAACAACAACAAAACCAAGAATCTATCACACTCAAACTTTTATTGCTGAATTGTTTATTATGTTCATATCGGATGAGACATGTCATGGAGACTACAAAAATATTGTAACGTTGTTAGAACATCGCGTAGCATTCTGGAATTTTATTCCATTGTTACCAAGCTACACAATGACCTTTGACCCAGAGACAACACGATCTGCTCAAAACTCTGGTATAACGGAAATTGCCTACGTTCAGCATTGTTCTAATGTCTAGATGCGGAAGTTTAAAGAACCTAATTCAAAGGAACAACGCCCATAACCATCTACACTGGTCTTTAGGAGTAGCAGGAAACCAGGCTACCCGTAGATAATCCGCACGTACTCCTTGACACGTAGAAACTCTCGACTCTTTGACTCAATGCCAGACCTTGCCATCTTGATTGCAGCATTATTATTATGTAAAATCCCGATGTCACAAGGTAGTTAACGCCGTATTCTTACCACAAACCCGAGACATAGCCTCCACACAAATCAAACATTTTAACATACATCTCCATTGACCTTTTGTATAAGTAACTTTTCATAATGTGTTTTGTGAAAAGAGTCTCTGATTTGTATTTATCTATAAGCTTATGGCTAACTCAATACCAACCCAGTCTTCTAGGGTTGACAGTAAATCAATTTGTTGATGTTTAACTTCAAAATGGTCAAATAGACTTAAGCCAGGTTATTGAGTTTAAAATACATTCTTATTGTAACACCTCAACATATACTGGATATTATCGATATTAAAATTTAATGAAACCAAAATAATTAACGTTATTGTAGATGTTATTGTTTTTCCTGGTTTGTCCACTCCAGACACTGTTTCACCCATTTCATTTCCATCATTTGTGATCTGGCAGAATATTAGTAATTGTAGAACAGAAACAGTATAACCCTTATTGCATGCTGACACGTACAACATATTACCTCTTTCTTAATTTACTAACAATGACGATTCGATTGCGTCCATATGGAACTGGTAAAGTTATACACGAGCAGATACCAATTTGAAAATTGATTATTCACATTGAAGTATTATAAACAAAGGGTGTTGTATGCAAAACATTAGATGACGCAAAAACGATCACCCAAACAAGCGTTAAAAGAACAATACACGAGAAGAATTTAATTAAACTATTTTTGTCTTTACATTTCAGTTCTATCTGTCGCTAGGACCAACCAGGATGTCTGAAGCCTTGAAGATCCAGACCTCTAAAAATGAACCAGTTGGGAAGGACAATGCCATGATAGCCCTCTTGGTTATTTGGGCGCTGTTAATCATACTCTTTAACATTTTTCTATTAGTTTTAATACCGGCTTACTGGAAGCTTAGATCTTCTGTAAAACATCTTCTAATCGTCAGTGCCGCTATTGCGGATTTGGTCATGGGTATTGTTGTCTGCCCAATGATAGCCGACCTGGCAGTTAACAGGAAATTCGTCCACGGTTGCAGTGCGCAGATGTCACTTCAAGCCTTAAGTACGATTATCATACCCTCGGTCACTACCTGGGCAGTTTTTCTCATAAATATAAATTATATTTTAAGAATGACGTCGTATTTTTACTGTGAGCAGACACAACGTATTGGTATAGCTTTATCACTAGCAATAGCTCCATGGGTGCTGACAGTCATCATCATCATACCGCAACTGGTTGCATCCGTTGATGAAAGGAAATGTTCGCTGTTTTTCACTAGTGAATCGGCTAGAATCGCAATCATCCTGACTAGCTTTGCCCCACAGTGCATCGGCATCTTCGTCACATTTTTAGCTGCATTTATTATGTATATGATGCGGCGAGATGAGCTGTGCCTGGACATCGCTGGTGAACGTCTCCAAGCTCCTTCTGATATTTGCCTGGTTAGCTTTCTAACCGTACTGATGTACACCTCCCAGGAACTGTTATTACTTAACCGCGGAACTAATCTGTGTTCATCCAGGGTGGAATGCGAGGCTCTTTTTTGGATTAGCATTATCTCAACGTGGCAGCACTTAGCTAAATCGTATGCTGTACCCATGGCATGGACATTTTGTCATCAGCTTAGGGATGGTGTGAAATATTTCTGGGAATTGGCTACCTGGAATCAAAAGTTCTAAAGATATGGAAACATATTTTGATGTATATAATGCGTGGATGCTTTATCCTGGCATAATAAAATGATTTAATGGGAATGGAAAATGCAAATATAAACAATGGATTGTTAATGGTTTTACGAAAGGCTTTTGGGTCTAGAACCAAATCACAGTGCAATATAAAATACTTTGATACAGGACATGAGATCAAGTTGTTTTGTGTAGAATATGTTTGGATTGACTTAATTTCAACATTCTGGAATTGTGTGAAGCTACTTTAGATTAACGAGAGTATAGGTAGGAGTGACCTTATGGTGAAGCACTATTCATGTTAGAGTTCTTAAGGAAGGGTAAATAGTATGTCTGCATGTAACACATCAGAGGGTGAATTGACGATATTGCGATCGAATAACACAGAATCGAGTCTTGTCACAGTTGTGGCAATCCCGAAATCAGATAAGGTATAAGTGACGTAATTAAACGTTGCAGATATGGTGATTGGTCAAGATAGTATCATATTCATACTGCTCTAAGACTTGTTTCTGGGAAACGAAAGAAACAGTAAAAATGGCACTTAGGAATTGAACTGGAAATATTCAGTATGCCATATTATGGAAATATTCACTATTCATTACGGATTGACGCTTCGACTGGGATTTTCCAGTCGTTATTGAGCAATTTATGCGATTAAATTTGAATAACAACGGGACATTATACACATGTACATATAAATAACTACAACTTCGTAACAATATGGTTTATAAAACGTCTTCTGTGTTATTAGTATAAACACACCGTGTTGCTATTACAAGAGAAATGTCATAGAATGTCAAAAGCTTAACAGAACTAGTATTTCATTTCAGATTAGGTATGATTCACAATTAGAAGCTAAAAGTTTTCTTTTTCTCTGTAGATATTTAGATTCTAATGCCATGGCTATATTATTCTCCCTGGTCTTGTATATCATGTAGATAGAATGTACATGTATATCCTTGACTGATCAAACTATGGCCAAGTCTTTATTTGTTGTTTTAATTCATAGTTTATGAACGATTTAGTTTTATGCATTTTGTGAGTAACTGATATATCCTTCGTATTGTGACAATAGATTTATTTTTAAAATTGAATTACAATATATATTTCTTAAAAAAACGGTTAAGAACTTCAATCTAATAAATTTTGTGTTGCATTGTAAATATTGTGGTCCCTGGAATTCTGATTTCAAATTTACTTGAGCTTTCAAGATTATAAATATGTTTTGTGGAATATTAAAAATAGTATAGGTTCGGATATGCATAGATACTGCAGGAGTTATGGCCCCTTAGTCTAAAACCCGAAATTTTCTGCACACTGGGTTACATTAAAGCACAAGACACCTGGGTTTATATACAATTTAGAGATATTCTAACGATTTTGAGATATTTTAATGAAACGGATTACACGATTTCGAGATGTTCTAATGAAATGACGTACACGATTCTGAGAAATTATAATGAATGACTTTCATGATTTTGAGATAGTCTTATTAAATGACTTAGATTATTCTAATAAATTGACTTATTAATCAAGGGAGATCATTTAGTTCTATTTGAGCCATCTTAATCCTACATTTTGAATTTTATGTTATTTGATTATTTGTTTTTATTTATTCATATCTGTTTATTATTTATGTTAATATATATTATAATATTTATCTATAGTTTATACTGGAAACATATATGAGGGGTGTGGAACTAAATTCTCAAGATCCTTAATTTAGTTTTAACGACAGTTAATCTAAAATGGGGAATTTGGGGTACACAATCAATAATAAAATGCTTGATAAACATGAAATAATGTCGGACAGAAATGTAATACATATTTTATAGCACATTTCAAGTGTTTTACTCACTGTAAATTTCACATTTAGAGTCGTCCCGAGATCCACGACTTTTCAATCCCTTCATTTGTACTTCCATATTAAAAGGATTTATGTGTGTATTTTGTTGGTTATTAATATATTAATTATAATTAGTTATTTATATAGAGTAATATACACAATGTTGTATTAATTGTTATTAAATATGTATAATCATTTAGTTTATATTATAGTGTTATAAATAATGGAAATAAAATATACTCTGTATAATATAGTCTGTTTCTAGATAACGTTAGAGGAAGATTATCACACTCAGTCAAACCAGAATTCAGAAACTATTATTATCAACACCAGGCGATCTTTTCTGCCTCTAAGCATCCACACCTAATCCACAACGCCATAAACCCTACCACGCTCACGCCCAATCCCATCTAAATTTAATATTTTGTATAGAGAAGCAGTTTACATGTCGCTGTAATAAAAGGCAAAGTGGTTGCTATTCCATATAGTTATTTTAATTATGATAGTAGGTTTATCGACTATATGTAAATGTCCTTCATGGATAAGTTATCTTTTTTGGCTTATAAATCTGTTCCCAAATTAATGATTAGACTCTATAGACTAGAATTTCAAGATTTATTTCCATCACCCCTGTGTGTCTGATCGTTATACACATTTAGTGGATGCTCAAGATATTACATATATTTTTTTTTTTAAAAATGTGTGTATTGTTGACATTAGCGAGGGAGAAGGTCTGCGGAATATAAATTATTCCGGTACAGTTATTGCCCTTGATTTCCCTGAATAATATTGGAGCAATAACATAGTTGCATTGCTATTTGGACATGAATTTAAAATTTTATGAAATTGATGCTTTTGATTCAAGGAAACCCTGTAATTCCGACATTGTTAAATCGCATATTTTTTGATACCCATGTTTTTATTTCCAATATAACAGTTTCATCATATTTTATTGGGTATAGAATAATAAATCTAGGCTGACTCAAAACTGCTAAATTGTTTTTGTGGGGTTTGCTCTCAAATCTCTAAAGCATATATATTCTACTTATAACTAGAAGAAGTTGATATTTAAGATAAATCTGGTTTAAAACTCAAGATTGTTCGGGGACTTCCTTTGTTGCCAAGGTAGTTGAACAAACGTAATAATGCAAAGGTACCCTCCCGATTCCAGTTTCCCAGAATATCTATAAATACAATCTGCCCACCGTGTACCGTTTTGTGTCCAATGTTCTTTCTTGTGGTGAAACTTCATGTATCAGCAAAAAGGTCTTTATTATTTGTTTCCCATCACTCTGTTCCGGCAACCTAATTCAAAGAATAAGTGTAACCAGCAGCTGCCAGACAGGATAAGCCCACAGTTTGTTTGGCAATTTGGTTCTGATGTCCAAAAAATTAGAACTGAACCTTCATTACGGTGTAACAGTGATATAATCAAACGGTTTTTTTTTAAAACCCGGTAATAATTATGACCTCCAAAGGGACCACAAGCTAATAAAGGCGTTTTTTCGTACAATCAGAGGCCATAATTCAGGAAGTTACAATCTGATATGCGCAAATATCGAAAGGAATCAAGATCTTTAGGTTATAAACATGTATTTCAAGTTTCATCAAAATTCAGGAAGTTATGGTCCAATGCGCCCGAATATTGAAAGGAACTGTGATCTTTGGGTTATAAACTTACATTTCAAATTTCATCAAGTCGGATTAACATTGTGACCTCTACAGGGTCCACAACCGTGATATAACATATTTTCACACTACTCGTTTACAAACGGCGGCCATTTTGTCCGTCAACTTTAGTCCGATTTTCATGGAAATTCGAACTCAACCTTCACTACCATGTAACGGTGATATAATCAAACGATTTATTAAATCGGATAATAATTTTGACCTCCAGCGGGACCACAAGCTAAAAAGGTCGATTTTTCGGACAATCAGCGACCATAATTCTGGAAGTTACGATCCGATGGGCAAAAATATCGAAAGGAACCAAGATCTTTGAGTTATAAGCATACATGTCAAGTTTCATCAAAATCGGTTCAAAATTGTGATCTCTATAGGGTCCACAAGCTAAAACATGATTTTTCGTACAATCAGAGGCCATAATCCACGAGGTTTCGATCCGATACATGCCAATATTGAAAGCAGTCGAGATCTTATGGGGATAAACCTATATTTCAAGTTTTGATATAACATTATTTTCATACTATTCACGTACAAATGGCGGCCATTTTGTCCATCAATTTTGGTCTGATTTTCCCCGAAATTCGATCTCAACCTTCATTATCATGTAACGGGGATATAATCAAACGGTTTATTAAATCGGATAATAACTTTGATCTCCAGAGGGACCACAAGCTAAAAAAGGGATATTTATCGGCCAACCAGGGGCAAAATATCGAAAGGAACCAAGATTTTTGGGGTATGAACGTAAATGTCATGTTTCATCAAAAATCAGTTCAAAATTGTGACCTCTATAGGGTCCACAAGCTATAAACATGATTTGTCGTACAATCAGGGGCCATAAATGCCAATATCGAAAGCAGCCGAGATCTTTAGAGTTGGTCAATTAAGATTCAATGGTGACCCGTGGTCATTATTGTGGAAGTGTAATAATATTGTAATTGTTTTATCCATTTACACTCACATCTTTTCGAATCCCCGGTTGTACGTGACAAGAAATATGGCCACCTGTCCAGCCTCGTGGGTTAACTCCTGGTCCTCCGATTTCCTCCCACTGCTAAAGACCCCTACAAATTATTGAAATAAGCAAATTATTGAAATAAAATTAAACCATATAATATTTGACCTAGTTTGTGTCGAGTGGACGTTAATCCCCACTTCTCCCTCTATCCCTGTCGTGGTTACAAGGGCAGTGTGACTAATGTTCCGACATAAAAGTACATTATGTAAGATTTGCATGAAGATCTGGTCGTACTTATCTCTATATATTGAAAATTTCAGTCAAATTACTGAGCCAAGTTATGAATTGGTTTAGCCCATTCAATGTACGAGCCATCCGAGAGAGTTGATTATAGGTTCGTGTTGTGAATAGTTTTTAAAATTATAATGTATTTAACATTTGAAGCCAGAAATAAGACCTGCATTAGGCAGATTGAGCTTTTAAATAATGCATCTTTAATTGGCTTTGAAACACTGTGACATGCCAATTAGCGCAACGCGTGTAGGAATGTAGATTTCTGTGACACTGTTGACAATTTTCTGTTGATTCAATATTAGTTGTGACAAATCTTGTCAAGCGAATTTAATCGCTGACCCGATGTACACATTTTTGTATTCGTTTAAATTAATAAATACCTTTCATGTTGAAACAGTGGTACGTATTTTATGAGCACATTAAAATCTGTTGAACTGGTTTGACGTTATAGACAATTTACACTTTGAATTCTACTATTGTTTCTACTGGTCTAGAAGGTTGTAATATTAAGTCAACTGTAAAATATCAAGATAACGGTATCTGCGAAATATCAATGCGGTTGTACCTATAAGAACAATCAAGACGACTGTATCGTTGAAATATCAAGACGGTCGTATCTTTGAAATATACTATCCAAATATTCTACGTGGCCAGATGCGACCCAGATAAAAAAAAAAAAAATTTATGTTGCAACTAGCACCGTGTTTAAACACCTCGTGTTCCTTTAAATTGTACTTGAATGAAAGATCATATTTACTGTGCTTCTAAGAGTGCAAAGAGGGTGATTCGCAGATGTAGCCTATGTGAGCTAGCTTAAGGCAGTAAATTAGTTCATTCTAGAAACTGGGTTGCTGCAACGAAATACCAACATTTTGAGGTAAGTTGTGCTCTTATATACAACGTGTACATTCTATATTCTAGATTGACCAACGGTTTAACGCCCGTTCTACCGAGCATTTTAGTATATTTTGTAAAACAGAATTGCTAACACACTCAGGTATTCACAAATGGGGTTGTTTCTATTGCCATTTGAACATATACGTATAATTTATTGACAATGACTGCGCAGTAAATGGTGTTTATGTGCCCTACTTTTCTGCACAAACGAGGGCCATATTTACTGAGTCACTAATGAAAACAGATTGAGTACCGTTAGAGAATCTACAAAATCTAAAACAAAGAGGAGGAAATTTTGTTTTAAATCCAACGTACAATGTTTTTAATCGGTATAACATTGGCCATTTTTGAAATATATGTGTTTTAATAAGACTACTGATTCTTTCTACATTACGTTTGAATCGAAACTGTTTACGTATCTTAAACAATCTTAGTTTTTCCTTTTGTATGTTTTCAACTAACAATCCAAGATGAGTGGAAAAGAACCCCCGACGTTTGGTAGCGAGGGCTGCAACAAGAACCGTTTACTGATTGGAGGAGTTATTGGTTTCGTTGTATTCGCTATAGTCATTGGATTAGCTGTTGGGATCCCACTTTCTAAACGAAGCACTGACGAGGAAAACCTTGCACGTGCTAAGAGAATCCTTAACGAAGTTCCACTCATTGACGGGTAAGTGTATTTTTTGGTTATTGGTTACAGGCACAGATTCATAGGCTTACACATTTTAAAACAAATTTAAAGGTTACGTATTTTATTGTTGGTTCGTGCCTTGGATTTTGTCATGAGGTATAACTACACAATATATTGATGGACATCGAGTTTTGCTATGACGTGGCAGTATCAAGATAGCGACAATGATGTCATGCCCAGTTCCTTGCATTCAGCCACGCTAGAACACTACAGAAATTAAAGCAAATCGACCCCTCTTTATTAAAGTTGGTTTCACAGGTACAAACTGGGTGATTTGATGATATATTAGGACTAAAACATATTCAAACTAATTAATTTATCGTAATTTTGCTTCAAATCCTTCTCAAAACACTGTAATTGCAGGGTATATCCCGCTATGGAAATCGATCAAAAGAGGCCATGTTTGCGTCAGGGGATTACTCTTCTCCGTTCCTATGGCAACCGAATTCATTGCATACACAAGACGTTGTTGTCTGTAATCGCTGACTGTTTATTACAAATATCGAATCATAATTAAATTCTCGGATTATCCATTGCCTGCGTCTTTTCCCGTGATTTTTATCTCAAAGTGTTGTAGGTCTAACTCTTTATCAACATGTACACAAAGCGCCCAATGTGCTCGTGCAGCCTTCGACGTCACGCGTGGATATAGCTCTAATCGTCGCGCTGTCGATTAGGGGAACCCTTACATTTTTGTCCTGTATACGCTCAATGAGTGTTTTTCAGGGAATCCAATATTTTTCTAGTAAGATTGGATATCTCTACTTTCCCTATATACCAAAATTGCCATACTTTTATTGGGAGTAACCACCCGATAAATACTTTGGTGGGAGCCCATCTTTAAGTCTTAAAACATAGATATCAAAACTCACATTAAGTTAATTGCCTCTTTAACTAAATTTGTCTATTAGTGACACATGGAAACTTATGAAATAAGAATTATTTAATTAATGCGACGTTTCAATGATGGCACTCATGGCTTTATCAAAATCACATGTAAAAGATTATACGTCTTAATACAGTAATAAAATGTCACAAATAAATACATTATATTACAAGCGCTCGTATGTAAATACGAGATTGATTTTGAACATTTTCTGTTGTTGTTATCCCCAGCAGCACATACCCGTTGTTTTAAATCAAACCTCCATCATTTAATTTCTCTACTATTCAGACATAATGACTTGCCATGGCAGTACCGAGTGGAGGCACAGAATCAGGTTCATCAAGTTAATTTAGCCGAGTCGTTAATAGGAGTATGGAATACAACACATACTGATATACCTAGAATACAACAAGGACATTTAAAGGCACAGGTTTGTATATATATACAATCCACTAGAACGTATGTGCGTTGAGGTCAGAGCGTGACGTCCGATAGTTCGCGATGCTGCTTTAGGAATCACATAACGTCCCCCATATGATGATGTGTTCAAAATGATATTTCATCCGAAACTTTCGGTCCAGCATCGTACATTTGGACTTACACCAAACGGATAACTATCTGAACCTGTAGAAGCATGTGTATTTGAAGATCTGTGAAAAGTTCATGTTCCGAATCCTGGTGTACTCGAAGATATTCTGATTATACTTTTTATGATTTCAGTTTTGGTCCCTGTTTGTTAAATGTGATTCCCAGTATAAAGATGCTGTTCGTCAGTCTCTTGATCAAATGGACACAATAAAGAAAATTATAGCACGTTACCCAGACGTCTTCAGATTCGTGACAACTGCGGATGGTAAGTTGATTCCAATTCAAGTAATCTATATAGACATAGTTTCGGCTAGGATGTAAGAATCCTTCAGTCGGTGGTGATTGGAGGGAGTAACGGTCTAACGCGTGTTGTAAATCATAAGGTCTGTCAATGAGTCAAGAGGCGGGCTTCCATCACTTATTTGCACGTACTACACGTAGGCGAATTATCGAAGTAGAATTGTAGAATATATTAGATGACCTAATTTGTAAAAGGTGGACGTTGAACCGTATTTCTCCCCCTTTCTCTCCTTCATTCGGGTTGACATCTCTCAAATCACTGGTTCGATTTTGGCTCCCGACTTCCATAGTGTTAGGATATCTGTTTGAGGATGTAGCAAACAGAAGGATGTACAATTTCAATCAACCGTATCGGTATTCTTCAATTTGGCGTCATAGCTGAAAGTTCCTTATGTTTCCCTGGTGTGGATGGGGAGTTATTTGCGCCACCCGCCCATTATTTTTATTTATTTCGAGGCCTTTATTTTAGGAATCAACAAATTGATATGCAAGACTTTTGATAAGACTGTAAAGTAAACTAAAAAATCATTAGTCAACGTAGGTAAAGAAAATATTGTTGAATCAGTTTTAAAATAACGCACATCTATTCCTCACGTACATGTATGCTAGAAATACTACTTCTGTTGATTCAACAAGGCAAGCGTATAATCCAGGGGCGGATCTAGGAATTTTGAAAATTTTCTACCATTTCCTTGCATCTGTAGCCATTCCAAGAGCTATTTGGCTAATATTTTCGTCTAAGTAAACGCCCCCCCCCCCCGTTGGATCCGCCTCTGTAATCAAACCAAATGTTTGAAGTACAACAGTAGTAACAAAAAGATATTGGAATTCGATAATGATTAGGGCAAAATGTCCTTATATAGCGTATCTGCGTCTTCATTAGCTCTATTGAAGCACGACATTATGACGTTAAACATCATTTCATGCAATTCCCTAATTGATCGCACCTATAACTCATCCACTGCCACACTCCATATATTATAAAGATTGTGTCCATTCTCGATATCCTTATTTGGTATCGTTCCGTTTTACTTTACCAACCACACAGGGTTTTCAGGAATTCAGATTAGCTACTCTTGAGTTAGGTTGATTCTGCGAACCCATCAAACAACAATTTACACTCTAGTCTGCATGCTGATCAGCACAGTTTGCAACGCCGATTTGGCTAAGTTTCAATAAAATGTGAGTTGATTGGTCAATAAAAAATAGTACAAGTATCAAGGGTGGATAATTTGACTATGTGTCTCCCTTGTGAATGGACCAAGAGGTTAGTGGAATGGAACGGAACGCTGTCTCTTGTTATAAATATATTATTCAAAAAAAGTAGGGGAAATTTGATTTTTAAGTTTTATTAAAGTCACCTAATGAAACTGACGAAGAAACAAATGACAAAATGAAATGAAGTTCACATTCATCGATTCATTCCAAATGATCGTTAGACTAAGTGAGGCACAGACTGAGCATAAGGGTAAAATGATACCCGGGGTCAAACAGCAAAGTTACCACAGCATCACAACAAAGTCAGTAACGGGTAAATCCTCCTCTGTTTGCCAAACAAGCATTGATCCGAGATGCCATACTCCTAATGAGACGCCTAAGGTCATTTTGGTCCAGATTGTCCCATTCCTGTTGCAACGCAGTAGCAAGTTCTTGGACATTGGCAGGACGTTGTTGACGTTGACGTAACCTCTGTCCAAGCATGTCCCAGACATTCTCGATGGGGGAGAGGTCGGGATTCAGTGCTGGCCAAGGTAATGTGATGATGTTCTGTTGTTGGAGGTAACCTGTAACGATCCTGGCCCTGTGACATCTTACGTTGTCATCCTGGAAGATGAAACGGCGGCCATGACGTCGTGCGAACGGCACAACATGGACTGCCAAGATGCTGTCCCGGTAGTACTGGCCTGTAACACGCCCTGCAATAACATGTAAAGCCGTTCTTCCAGCAACAGTGATGCCTCCCCACATCATAACAGAACCACCCCAAATCGATCATGTCTGATGACGTTAACGTCTTGGAAGCGCTCGTTTCGACGACGCCACACCCTCCTGCGTCTGTCCAAAAAATCAACAGTGAACCTTGACTCATCTGAAAACATCACATTGCTCCAGCGTCGATTATCCCAGTGTTGACGATCCCTACACCAACGACGTCTTGCCTGAATGTGATGATCTCTCAAACAAGGGATCACGCGAGGACGTCGGGCGCGAAGGTGACCCCTATGCAGTCGATTCCGAAACGTCTGGCCACTCACTCTCACACCAGTGTCTGTTTGAAGACGAGTGCTGATCTGATTTGCTGTGATGACACGATTTCTCAAGGCCAAGGTACGGATAAATCGATCCTGGGCTTGGGTTGTCGCCCTTGGTCGACCTGAGCGTGGTCTTTCCTGTACAGATTGTGTATCACGGTATCTGGACCATAGCCTGCTTATGACAGACTGAGAAACATCCATCGTCCGCGCCACAACCGGATGTGTTGTGCCGATCTGTAGCATGCCAAGGGCACGTAACCTTTCATTTTGGGTAAGCCGACGCATATCAAAATTTGTTTTCTGGTCCCTAAAACAATTAAACTGATGTTTCCACCCTGGAATTCAATTCCAAAATGACTGTAACATTCAAAGTCAGGGTCGTGCAAATCTTGGGTTGGATCCCCATGATGATCCAAAGCATAACCTGCATTCCATGCGGTAGCTATTGGTGCGTTTGGGTGTCACATGTAACTGGAAATGTTTCTTCTGTTAGGTTCTATAGTGACTTTTTTCGTAGTCATTTGCATATTTTAGTATTATGCCCCCAAAATCAAATATCCCCTACTTTTTTTGAATAGTATAATAACATTGTATTAAAGTTGTTATTCCTAAAAAAAACCCGAAACAGTTCTTTGTTTATCACGCAGGAATAATGGATCAATTCAAGGATGGAAAGATCGCCAGTTTGGTTGGTATAGAAGGTGGACATTCAATAGATAGTAGTCTTGGTAATCTGCGCATGTTTTATGACCTTGGGGTCAGATACATGACACTTACTCACAACTGCAATACGCCATGGTATGTGTTGAATTTATATAGCCCCAAACGCTCCAATCTAAATAGGATTCGCATCCATGTTGTGTGCATGGTATCTTGCTGTCCGGCTGTCCCGGTACGCAATGCACACAACTGCACACTGATCAGCTGTGAATATTCGCTAGATCTCTACAATGGTTCCACACAGCTATGAAACAGATTGACGCAACTATTGTCTCAATACACACAATTTTGCATAATTATTTCATACAATTGTTAGTCATACAAAATCGTCGTATAGGTTTGACAATGTATTTGTTTGTGCCTTGAGTGATATTTGTCGTAGTCAGAGACAGTTTGGGTTGCTGAGACCAAGAGTATACCTATAAACTTACTTTATAACTTTCAACGACATCAGATTGTCATCGCACTAAAGCAAAAAAGGGAAATATAAAAAATGACATCTACATGTACATCTACAATATCTAGCCATTTGTAGGGAAGTTAATGAATTCCATACAAACCAGGAAACGATTTCAAAATCCAACGTTTGAGTGATTGTTGAATACTTGAATATTTTTTTTCAGGGCCGATAACTATAAGGTTGATAATGCCGATAATACAATCACACCACTGAATGGTCTTACAGATTTTGGCAAGGTAATAATACCTTATTTACGGTAGACAATATACAGATAAAGTGATATGAAGTGTTCCGGACAGAATACCCGCGTTAATCAATATACATGTATTATTTTGTGTGCAAATAAATGAATGGTGTGAGTACAGAAAGTGGGGATTCCGTGACGTAATGAGTGACAAGGAGCCCAGGCAGTTAAAATTCGTAGAACGGTAGAAGCAATCCTCCACCATTCATCGAAAGAAATTAAATTACCATGGGGTCCTCCATATTCCTGAAGCAATGGCCCGAGAAATTCCTCTCTGACCATTGCTGGAATAGCGTCTGTTTCTTGAACTTATGCGGGAGTGTGTCTATTCTTTCCGTTCAATGAAAGGTATCACTTAAGTACAGCAACATGACAGTCCTTCGTCCCATCTGGGTCTTCCCTAAAACTTTGGACAGTGATTTAAGGTATTAAAACGGTGAAAATATGTTCGTTTCCAAACAGTATTGTTTACATTTCATTCGACTTGATAGCCTCGTTTGTCACGCAATTGGTTTTACTGCAGTATTCTGCTATTCACGGGTTAATTAGGCATAATAAAATCGTGAGTCGTGACGTATACGTTATATAAACATATTTGGTCCAGTATTGGCAGCTCGTGATTGGTTGGTAGACGGACTACTGATCAATCAAAATTTAACACAACAATATCCACTCATAATAGCAGTGTGTAGTTGGATTACCTCTAATCAGACGCAACACTGCGCGGAGTATGGGGATCCTCAAGACAAAAATAATGTTTAAATGAAATTAATTTCTTGAATGTTGCAGCTGAGTTAAAACCGCGTGTCAGTGATTTGAACGAATACATTATTTTGTATTTCAGTTAGTTGTAAAGGAGATGAATAGACTTGGAATGTTAGTAGATTTATCACATGTAGCTAAGAAGACTATGTTAGATGCCATAGAAGTCTCCACAGCTCCTGTTATATTCAGTCATTCTTCAGTCTGGGCTATATGTAATCATAACCGCAATGTCCGAGACAACGTACTCTTAAAAACCGTAAGTTATTTATTTATTTATTAGATAAGTATACCTACTAAAGTAAATACACAAGGCGTTAGTGTAGTTTCGATTAGGCCTAATCCCCATTCCGTTTGCAATATTTGCACTGATGACACTCACCAAAACGTACATGGAAATTATGAACACCGTAATGTTGTTGATTACTAACACTGTCCCTTTGCGAATGTTGGTATCTGTCTGTCTTAAATATCATTTAAATGTGTACGAAAAAATTCAGTTAAAATGAAGTTGTGTAAGTTGCGCAATCCTGGTCACAGCACCAAATATGAGACTACAGTCACATTGTGTGAAATTAAATACAAAGTGGCAAAATTGTCCTGATCACAGCTTGCAGATCGGCAATGAGAAACTATGCCGTGTTACAAGACATACAAATAGAAATATGTCTGACTTTCCTGGTCACCGTCATAAATATAACAGATTTAAAACGATCCTCGCATTACCATCTTCAAGAAGATTTTGGGTAGGTTATTTTGCGACCATGTTTTCCTTTCTTTCTTAAGTTTCAATAATCTCTATAGCTTACCGTTGACGCTATTTACTCGACTTTTTATTTGCAAAGGCTAACGAAAACGGGCATAAGCTATACAGTGTGTTATGAGGAAAATTTTACCCAGGTGATATATTAGAATATCAAAAAACAGAGCTGCAAGGTGGATGGTTATGTTTGGGAAAACAAGAAATGATCAATCAATTAGTATCTTATTATTGGAACGCGTATTTATTCCAGGCGGAGAATGGTGGTGTAGTAATGGTCAACTTTTCTCCAGTTTACGTTAATTGTGCTCCAAATAAACTGCCACAAGCAACATTAGCTCGAGTTGCCGGTAAGTCTTGCAATGAACATATTCACCTAGCAATGCCGATGAGCATTATAGTTTCATAAACCAATGCTACGCTTAAACAGCAACTACTGGCGATGGTTTCCATTGAAGAACCCGGTAGAATAGCCGATAATTTCTAAGCCAATAAAACAAACATCGATTAAGGTTTGTCTGCAATCATTAGTTCGACATTACGACCAATCGGTTCCTACCATTTTGTTGAAAACAGGGATAGGGGTCCCGGGTTTTAACATATTTCTTTTCAAATTCGACCTGGAGAATTGGGATGATGAGAGGTCGAACTCTGTCGACATTTAGTGGTCTGTTACATTCCATTTCAGGATTATGCCCCTTTCCGCAAGTCACGGTTTAAATGAATTTTTTCAGCTTGTGAGATTAGATTGTTTTTTTGAAGGCTTAGGGGATTTCAAACTCTTTCCCGAGACAGCTGTCGTGTTGACGCATTTCTACGTTTGTGTATTTTTCCATCATTCAACTAACTGGTTGTGTCATTACAACCGATGATGAAAATTTGACATAATTAATAATTTCTTTCCAGATCATATTGATTATATTAAAAACTTAACTGGTGTTGATCATGTGGGAATTGGTGCTGATTATGGGCCAAAAAGGTAAAATTGACCAAAATTTCTTTGGAAGGACAGGCTTTCTATGTTCAAGAGCAACGCGTTCGGGGCATGGTATTCTGTTGTCCGTTCACATTTGCACAATTCACAAATCTAATACCTCGTCGGGCGTGTTCAGTACTGTCGAGACATATCATTCTCGGTGTGGGGAGGCGGGGCAAAGATGGAGAAAACGTCATTCTATGGCATAAGGCATAGGAGATTGCCATATAACTTTATAAAATCAGAAACTCTTAAACAATATTTCTACATCAAATACGTTAGAATGGAATGAGGCCAAAACGGTGACAACGCTTCTTTGTGTATGGGGGAAGAAGGGAGTAGGGGTCCCGGGCCCCCTTTGGACACGTGTGTAATTTGATATGTGGCATTATATCAAAATAAACTACAATATCCCATGTATATTTTGTTATATTTAAACAGCACATCTGTTGGTCTAGAAGATGTATCCAAATACCCTGCGCTATTCGCAGAGTTAGCTAGACGAGGCTGGACTGATGCTGAACTTAAAAAATTAGCTGGTGAAAATCTTCTCAGAGTTTTTAAGAAAGCAGAAGAGGTAAGATAATAGAGAAAAAAAAATCGACACCTGAAGGTTTCGTCTAATCAAATTTTCTGGTATATGGTGAATTATGTAGTTGGGTATATGTGAATTATTGTAAGTGGCATCCCAAGTTAGTTAGCTTCGAGCGCAGTGTGAAAACCAGGATAAAATAAAAACGGGACGACAATGCTATCGAACAGTATACCTAATGTTTTATGTATGTAAAGAGTTTTAAAACACTAATGGATATAAATGTAAATGTTTTTCAGGTTCGTGATCAAATGATGAAAGATGGAGTACCACCATATGAAGATCATATCGCAGATGGACAAATCAAAAGCACTGCATGTCGTAGCGGCCCATTTTAATTTACTGGTTGTTTTTCAGTATTATATTTAATGGTTTGTGTAAAATACCCACCATTCTTCACTATCCCGTGGCTTGACGGTGATGAATAAATACTGTCGATTTATGGTCATGGTTTTGAGTATCCTTGTTCAGACTTAATTAGCGGGACTTGGGTGTCGAGAAATGAAGATCCATGCAGGATCTGGGCTGTGCCATTTTGTCATAAATCATAAACAAGACATATTAAACCAACGTCGTCCAACTAAGCGAACTGTTGTGTATGGAAGAATGATTTAATAAAATGAATAAACACACTGAATTGGTTTATAGTCGCTTCACAAGTATAGTTTGGTTTACAAGCATAATAACGCAGGTTTTGTAAATTTTAGTTAGATGTTGGAAATGACAGCAATGACACGTGGTGGGGTTATCAATTCTATATCACTCATATTATACCCACCGGGTAGGCCATTGCCAGATGATGTTATGCAATCTCCATTGACTTGTACAGAAAGTTATCCGATATTGTTTGATATCTGTCCAGCCCAAAGTCTTGAAAGTGGAAGGAAGTGAATTAGATTCATCTGTGTGCCAGAGGACGGCCTGGGCCCTCTCAACACAAGCTAAATTTATGGAGTCATTTAACTTAATTATATTTTTATACTGTAAAGAATAATAAAAATATTATATGGCGTTAACACAGAGATGTGTCTTGGAGTCATTTAACTTAATTATATTTTTATACTGTAAAGAATAATAAAAATATTATATGGCGTTAACACAGAGATGTGTCTTGGAGAACTTTTCGAACCGACAGAGTAGCAATTATCCCGGCCGGTGTAGGAAAGTAGGACGTTAAACTTTGGTTTAATTTCGTCAAACAGAAACTTCATCCCGATCCACATGAACAGATTATCACAATCTCCTTGATGGACCGTTTCCTCTTTACAACATGGGGTTTCTAGTTTTATATTTTTGAACCCTTTCAAGAAAATGTTTATCATTATAACGTGACATTTATATTAGAGCAGTAATAGAATATCAACAGTATATAAATATGAATTGGCTTAACTGTAATTAAAAAATCAATTATAAATTTAAAAACGTGCATTTGTTTTCAAACAAATTAACACATTTTTATAGCCTATTTGACAAATAGTATTTGCAAACTACAACACGTTCAATGTCGTTTTCAATTTTAGCATTCCGTCCAACCAGACGCAAGACAGAGGGAGGGAAATTGGGTTTAACGTCCAGTCGACACAAACCAGGTCATTTCGGGACTAACATATGGTTTAATTTTATTTCAATAATTCGCTTGCGCGTAAGGGTGTTTAGCTGAGAAGGTGCCTCTATATCCATGCCACCTACGCTCACACCGGGGATCGAAACCACAGTCGCAAGCCAGAGGTGACCGGCCAGCTAGAGGTTGAAGCGCGGCACCCAACCAGACGAAGTGGAAAAGAAATTGAGACTTTTTTGAAAACCAAAATATTAATTGCTTTCCCTTTTTATTGAGAAACCAAGTCCAGTTGTTATCTGTATATATAGATTGTATAAATATAGGTTCCAGATTCAGTAATTTAATTGGTAATAAAAATGGAAAAATCGTAATATCAATTAAAAATTTCAGAAATGAAATGAAATGGGGTTTAACGTCCTACTCTTCTGTACCTTATCTGTGCTACTTGAATACAGGCATACATCATACAGTGTGCTCTGAAGGAAATATTGCCCGGGCATCGGCGCTACGGCCTACTCTTATATCGAATTCCAACTGCCAATGGATCTTTTGCGTGCACGCCAATGTGTACACGGTACCTCGGTTTTTCGACCCATCCGAACGACTAGACAGCTGTCCTTGTCAGACCCTCCGTTGTGCATCGAGATGAAGTTTCTCGGCCAATGCAGGGATAGAGCACCCGACCTCCAGACTAGCGAGCTAGTGCATTACCCACTTAACCACGTGATCCAAAATATTTTAGAAGTAATAAATAAGCCGAGGTAAAACCTTTTTAGTCGGATGCCTCACCTCAGAAAATGGTAGTGACCTACTCATTGTTTCTGACGACTTTTGTGAGTGTATTTCTGGTGTTTGAACCGAGGACGGAGCAAACACCTTTCAGGTCATCTATATACTTAGCAAATATTAACATTAGTAGTATTTTGTTTCTTGTAGATAAAAGAGAGAAGCCGCAGCTAAAACTTGACTCTGATATCCTACTAGTAAAATGAACGTGTTTACACATATTAACATTACAGTTTGTATAGAATAGTTAAAGGGACACAGTGAAGCTTTCATAAAAACTTCTGTGTTCAAAATAATCTAATGTAACTTGTGGTATTTTGAAATGAAGTTTATGTACAAGTCAAAAGTATATTTATATCAGTCTCGGTAACCATAGAAGGGCCTTAAGGGCAAATGTCTCACAGATGTGTCAAAACCTCAATGAACTCCCCAGAAACAAGACATGCACATGTTCACAAAGGCTTGATAGTAGATACATGATATAAGGCCCAGACAAATCAGAGTCTCGTCGAGTGTATTGAGGACAGCATTTTTGGTGACACTTTCAAGCGATAATGTAGAGAAAAAACATATAAGAAAAGTGAACTAAAAATGACATTCGTTGCATTAAAAGAATTTATTACACTCTTTCTTGCAGTTTGACATGTTCACTCAATGTTTCCAATAAAGAGATGTAAGAAGCGAAAAACAACCAAGTTCAAAGTGGAACGAGCTCAATAATTATATTTTAGGTCTTTTAAACTTGATAATTACATAATTACACATATGCTGTTCATGTTTTTATATAATAAACGATATAATATTTAATAGATCTCATGAAATATTATGTATGCATAAAAATTGCAAAAGCAGTATCTAAACGGCCGATTAAATTAAATCAAAACATGAAATAGACAGTTTATGTTTATATAATGAAATGCCAAGCGGAGCAATGATGCGAACAAATTTATTGAAAATGATAATTATATGTTCATCTTCCAGGTGACCGGCCTACGTCAAGAGTCGTATTTAAAGGGTCAATCTCGCTAAACTGCTTAATTTTGGGTCGAGCAACTAACTTAATATACGTGATACGTTTTCAAAAAACTTAAACCTGTCAGTCCTCATTTGGAAACGGGAGACCGTTGTCGGAAGCTGTATTATACTGTGTCTGGATAAAACCATCTTCAATATGCTTGTTCTTGATTTAACCCCGTACATCTTATCAAGGACTTCGCGTAATACCTTGCATATTTTGACACTTATTTCGATTGGGTAGTCACCCTGCTTGGGACCCTATCAGATTGCTCGATCATCGCGAATACCAAGACTCGCGATTTCCAGCTAAAATGTCTACCTGTGATAATTGAGTTACAAAGGTCCAGGTTCATTAAATGTCAAAGATGTCCGCGGTTGTCGCTATGTCAAAACCTCCGATTAGATACTACTGTATGTTCCAGGTAATACTACAACTCGAAAATCGCTTGTCATTTATTCAAATTTTAATTAAAATGGCTAAAACTTCGTGTAATACCCGGAATGGTCATCCCATTGCTTTCTGTCTTGTGAGAAGTAAGTTCAGGTCATGCTTTATGTCCTTTCTCTTATGAAAAATCGTTATTTGTTTACATCTTACTAATTGAACCTGCCATGTATGGCCTAGTTATCTGGACGAGCCTAACTGGACAAGGGGTGCTTTAAGTCGTTTCACCCTACTTTGATTAACAGTTGGTTGTTTCGTTACAGTAGAAAGAGCTATTTACTGAATCCCAGACCACGTCGCCAACCGTCCGACGGTTGTAATTTTTTGATATCGATATAAGCTACATGTAAATTTTAACCCACTATCAACGAAATTGTGGAAGGAGGCTACAAGACATACTCAAAAGTAGTTACGAGAACGTAGCTAAAACGTTTGAGATATCCTGATGTGTTTGTTTTTAGCTACGATTGGATGCTTGCCTTTAGTCCCAAGTGGCAAACTCAGTTTCTTTATTAATGCAAGTAACATCTTAAAAATAAGATAATTTCACACTATTATATCCAGTTAAACAGAGCTGTAAAGTCGCAGAAAACACATTTCGGAATCATTTTACCAGACATATTTATTCAAATTTTAAATAAGGCTAACCTTTTACACCAATTTACTTATTTCTGAGAGTTCGCATGGTTATGGCATGTGCCGACTTTTCAAAATAGTTTTAATCTTTAAGTCACTTCAAATTTTCCAATGAGAATTTTTGTGCGAAATAATCAAGGTGGAAACAGAAAAAAAACCATATCAATCTGAACAAAAACAATATTGTTTCACACAAGCTTCAAAGTGTGAAACCCTAACAAGTATTACTGTCGCAAAAAGACGGCCGAATTCTCCGTCAGTAGACATGTGTCACATTTCTAACCGAATGCACCAAATTTGTAAAGTACCTGTCTACCCTAATGCGAAATGCACGTGTCCCATTTAACGCACGCGCATTCGTAATGTTGATGTTATGAGAAAGTGAAAATGTCTAAATATGTGAAATTTACAAGAGAATACTGGATTTTATCGGACTTCTAGTCATTTGGGCTAAGGGAAGAAATCCAAGGGACGTCAATTCCAGGTATGTTAGAAAGTTTTAGCCATTTTATTTAAAAAATGAAGGCATGGTAAGCATTTTTCGAGTTGGAGTATCACCTGGAACAGACAGTAATGTTCGTGTTTCTGTAGATAACGTAGCTGTAAGTTCGAGAATTGAAAATTAATCTAGCGACGTCCAGATGTTGTAAAACTCGCAGTCGTTGCTTCTATCTGCTTCTATATCTGCTTAAATCTACATCTATTGAAATTAACACTTTGTGTAAATCATGTTATGACCCTTTAAACAGTTCTCTTCTGCAATATCCTAATCATTTAGCCCCTTACAGTGCGTGGACAGTTGATTCTGAGGGATAAGTGAGTTGGCTATCGGCAGTTAACCAGTGTGTCCATACTACAAGTTGTGTTACTGCAGAGAAATACCGACATTTTGAGGTAAGTCGTACTGATTGATATATATTTTAAATACATGGGGTAAATTCTAAAGGCAGGTCGACGTTTATAACACAGAGTTCATATTGGTGCTTACATGACACTGCAGATAATAGGAGCAGATAATATCTTTACAACTTTCCCAAAGGTCTTCAAATTAAGTATCCAATTCAAGAAGAAAGAAGTAAGCTGTTAAAAGTTGTAGATCGCCAGCATTCAGTTACAAGAGAATTACCGATGATATATTTCTTTTGTTCGGGGTGTAAAAGATACAACCAGGAACGATCGGAATACTTAAGTTAGTCCAGGCCCTAATTTCTAGTGAAAAGGGTGTTTAACCTGTGATCCTAACACCACGAGGAGTTTAATCACTTCTTGAGATTCCAATAGTCCGGTGCTGTAAAAAGCTAAGACTGCAAAACCCTTTTTAATTTCTAACCTAGCTTTAGTAAATATTTTATTTCGGATTTTATTTTCGTTCGGTGGATAAAAAAAGGAGCATCTGGGGTGTGTTTTGGTCAAACACAACAACGCCACCGCCTCGCAACGCGGAACTGACCCGACCTATTAGTTTACCTTCTGTTTATTTTCAGCTAACATCCATGATGAGTGGAAAGGAACCCCTGAAGTTTGGTAATAACAGAGGCTGCAACAAGAACCGTTTAGTGATTGGAGGAGTTATTGGTTTCGTTGTATTCGCTATAGTCATTGGATTAGCTGTTGGGATCCCACTTTCTAAACGAAGCACTGACGAGGAAAACCTTGCACGTGCTAAAAGGGTCCTTAACGAAGTTCCACTCATTGATGGGTAAGTGTATTTATTTCGGGGATGGGTGGGTTTCGCTCACAGAGTAACCTGAGTCTAGATTCATTATTTCCACCGATTCTGGACATGAATTGATTGAAATACAAAGTTTATATATTTTTGAAAGTATGTAATAGGCTCCGGTTTGTTGTACGCGATTAGCTACATAAGTATGGAATCGTTTAACTTTAAAATTGGCATACGAGGCTGAATATACCCAATTAAAATTGTAAATTAACATTTGCTTTTGTATTGTTAGAAAGTAAAGGTGGTCACGTTCCCTGGACAAACACCATTGACCTATTTTATAATCATATATATTGACAAAATATAATGGTCAATATAAAATAGATAACAAATTCTAGTATTGAGTATAAATAAAGCACGTTTGTAAAACAATCTCAAATATTGATAGTTTGGGGAATAACAATATTCAATTGACATCTCAAATTGTTTAAAGCGTTGGAAACAAGGTTGCTTCACTTCACGACCAACATACATGTACGTGGATTTGAACACATACACTGGACTTTCAGAAATCAGTATATTGATTGTAGGCCAACATTGGATACAAGTTGTTATTTGGAAACTTCTTAAAATTAACGCATTGAATAGGGGTAAAATCTTTATTCCTTCAGTTTTTTTTTCTTTTCAGGCATAATGATCTGGCATGGCAGTACCGTGCGCAGGCACAGAATCAGGTTTATAAAGTTAATCTAGCCGAGTCATTGATAGGAGTATGGAATATAACACATACTGATATACCTAGAATACAACAAGGACATTTAAAGGCACAGGTAATTGTGTAATGTGTGTATACATATACAGGGGCGGATACAGGAATTTTGAAAATGGAGGGGAGGGGCGGTGCAAATAAAATTGGACCCCCTTCTTACTATTTTCCAGATCAAGTGAACTAAAAAGTGCCATTGGTTACATGTTACATTCAAACAGTTTGTAACATTCTTATTTCCGACATTCGGCATCAGCCAAAAAATTCATTCTAGCTCTTTGAAGCTTGATCTATGCAAATATACGTTTACGTTTTTATTTTGATTGTGTCATTTCAGATTTTATAAAAATGTATATCATATCATAAATATTAGGTCATATCAGTAGTAAATTAACTGCATATTCATATGTCTGTAATGTTTCAACAAATAATTGACCCTATACAACCGGATTGGCACGTAAGAATGTGAATGTAAAATTGTCAGAATATAGAATATACTTTATTTTTCAGTTTTGGGCCTTATATGTACCATGTGATTCCCAGTATATAGATGCTGTTCGTCAGTCTCTTGATCAAATGGACACAATAAAGAAATTTGTAGCACGTTACCCAGACGTCTTCAGATTCGTGACAACTGCGGATGGTAAGTCAGTGCTTCCGATACCCAAAGCACGCATGAATACAAATTCTATGGTGGCTGATAGTGACCATGTAAAGTACCAATAACCAGTTATCAGGAGATCATTAGCGCGAAGATAGTAGAAAGTAAACTTACGATACTAATAGAGTTACTATTGTCGTAACGTCATTTTATTGATGAAGCATATTTCTTAGCTCATTAAACATTGCAAAACGTCATACCGAATGGGCGATTGTTTTCAATGGTCAACAAGATTCCATAAGAGACTAATAAAAATAGCGAGTCAACAGGATGGTATTGTCTCTTTGAAAACCTGAAACATATAATTGACAGATTTATGTCTTTGAAAATAAACTAACCTTTTTATTATTTACCACACAGGGATAATGAATGAATTTAACGCTGGAAGATTTGCTAGTTTGGTTGGATTAGAAGGTGGACATTCTATTGATAGTAGTCTCGGTAATCTGCGCATGTTTTATGACCTTGGGGTCAGATACATGACAATTACTCACAGTTGCAATACACCATGGTATGTGTTGATTTTTCTGAATATTCAATGACTCCAGTCTAAATATTCTCACTATCATCCATTACAATGAATATAGTCTGTTGCGTGGATGGTTACTTCCTCGGATAGTGCTAGCAATTAACACAAACTAGTATTTGTCTCCCCATAAACTTCAGTGTCAAATCCATGTCATTCTTTGGCCTTTTATCTTTCTTTATCATTCTGTTGATCTCAATCATATGGCCACAGAAATCCCAATGTGATACAATTATCTGATAGCGTCCCCAATGCCGGTGTAAGAGATCTCTAGACTGTGACGTCATTTCCGTACTTGATCTCCCTTATTTGTGCCTCTTTGCCCTCCCCACCGCCTTCCTCTTCAAAATCACAAATATTCACTAAAGCCTGGCGGAAAATGCAAATTCAAAAACCACTCTTTTTCGATTCAAGACTAAAACGTCAACAAAAATCGCCATGTAGAAATGGGGGCTACTATTAATAGACGAGTAATTACCTAAAGCTGCCTCAATCTACTAGTAAACCCACCATTGTATATATATATTTCAAACATAACATGTTAAACATAAGTATATATTTTTATATGTTTTAGTTGGAGTCATCGAGCGTAGTTTATTTGATTTTTATCCGACTTTGACGAAACTTGAAATATAGGTTTATCTCCAAAATATCGCAGCTGCCATGAAATGGCTTGTGATCACGCTAGGCTTGAAAATTTTTATCTACAAAAACGTTCAGATATATCTACATTTTACCATACTGATGATGAGTTCGAATTGCGTGAAAATTGGAACGAAACTGTCGGACAAAATGTGTTAAAGTATGTAATATCCAGGTTATGGAACCTCTGAAGGTTACCTTTTCGATTTTGATGAAACTTAAAATATGTGTTAATGGCCAACAGATCCCGATTCTTGTCGATTTTGGCGCATATCAGAATGTAAGTGCCTGAATTATGATCCCTCATGATTTTTCGAAAAAAATCGCGATCTATTGGTCACAGTTTTTATCCTATTTTACACCCTGAAAAACCGGACCGAAACTGGCCGACAAAATGGTTGCACTTTGAATGCAAATAGTATACAAGTATGTAATACCAAAGTTGTGGTCCCTCTAGGAGTCAAAATGTTTATCTGATTTAAAAAATATGTTTACATCCTAGATATATTCGCGCATATCGCACATCCTGGATTATGTCCCCTGATTTTACGAAAAATCGCTTTTTTTAGTTTGTTTTTTGTACATTTCGCATGGAAATGTGCCGGTATCTTGCAAGGCAACCGCTTGTTGAATAAATTCATTGAATGCTCATTACAGGGCTGATAACAGGAATATGGATAATACTGATAATACAATCACACCACTTAATGGTCTTACAGATTTTGGCAAGGTAGTAATACATTACACAAAATATAGTGTTCGAGACAACAGTAAGCATACCTCGCCTTTTGCACCACACCTACCATAAGGACTAAAATTCATATTGATTCGTCAGTATCTAAACGTTATAACCTATTCAATGAGATAAGATTGTTCTGTCATGAACGTTACATATAAAATAGTGTTTGCCAATCATGTCAGTCGTGATATAGATAAATTAATAAAATAAAAGTAGAGATCACCTCATTCGGGATATTGTTTGCTGTGCTAGAATGAATGCAGGGGTGCATAACTAATAAGGAGGTGTGTTTGGACAAAATGTCGCATCCCGATTACAAAACGAGTTCAGCAGTTGTGTTAATGATTTTAAGTACTATTTTTGTATTTTAGTTAGTTATAAAGGAGATGAATAGACTAGGAATGTTAGTAGATTTATCTCACGTATCCGAGAAGACTATGTTAGATTCTCTAGAAGTAGCTACAGCCCCTGTTATATTCAGCCATTCGTCAGCATGGGCTATATGTAATCACAACCGCAATGTCCGAGACAACGTACTCTTAAAAACAGTAAGTTATTTATTTATTTCTTACTTATTTATAGATTCTAACAAACATGAAGTAAATATTTAAGATGTGTTGTTGTGTCATTAAAACCTAAAATACCACTTCACATTGATGACGTTCAATTGGAAAAAAAACGAACTTACTTTTTTTCGGACTTCGAATTTTGTCTAATGGTTTGGATTGTTCCTACTTGGTTTTATTTTTATTTTGTTATATAGGATACACGATAATATTCAGTAATGTTCACGCATATGTCCCATACTGGTCCTTGCGCTCTACTGATCAATGTCTGCTTGAGACACCCGAATATAAATTAAAAACATTAAGTCGCAGGTCGTTTTCATATATCTATGCAACGCTTTGGAATTCCTTTTCCATTAAACTAAAATCTGCTGGAAACATTAACTGCATTCAAATCAAACCTCAAGACCCATCTTTTCAAACGTTATCTTTAAATAGGACAGTATCATGTGTGTGTTGTGAAATAGTTTGCTTGGTACGTGTTCGGCGCTTAGAGCATTTCCCTATTGTGTTGTGGATTTTAGCGCATTATAAGACTCCTTATTATTATCATCGTTTCATGTCTAATACATGCACTGACACCAGCCTCAGAACTCGATACTATGAAATATAATGACATGAGGTCAATATAAACCAAAATCGTTAGCTCTATGTGCACATATAGGATGTTAGTAAGAATACTCTGAATCTTGCAAGACACATTACTTGGGATATCAGAAATCAGAGCTGCAAGGTTGATGAATCAGTTAGCATGCGTGTGCTCGATACAGTTACTTACAGACACTTACTTCATATGCATTCCAGAAAGAAAATGGCGGTGTTGTGATGATCAACTTCTATCCCGGTTACATTAATTGTGCTCAAGAAGCAACATTAGCTCAAGTAGCCGGTAAGTTTTACAGTGAACATATTGTTCCCCAAACAGTGGCGACGAACATTGTCGTTTCAGGAACTATTACCGCATTTGATAAACCAGTACCCGTGCAGCATAATCGGTCTTGCGCATGACACTAAATACAAAACAGAACTACAAAGTGTCACCGGCTTATATAAGACTGAGTGTGTGACTATCTTGCATTTATTTCTTGAATTTCAATTTGGACTTCCATATTTTGACTGCACTATGGACTTCATTATTAATACTTCAACAACGTATTCATATACTTGAAACCTTATAGTATTGCATCAGTGCTTTCGTCGATACAACTTAGTATTTCTATTAAATCAATAACAGTTATGCCGATCGGCAAGTTATAGTGGCCGACTCCCAGAGAGAGTTTGATTGTTTTATGTCGACATGGGAATTTACTATAGTATATATAGCTGTGGTTAATATATAATGTACCCGATTATAATGGCAGCCATTATCGTTATTTTGACCCTTGCCGAGAAAAATTATATTAGTTTCAGAAATTATTTAGAAACGAATGGCACATCGAATAGGAAGCATAAATTGAACTCACTAAACTGGCCTATGACTTATATTAGTCCGTCATATTAATTTTCACAATTGTGTATTTTGCCAATGTCCTCTCTAGTGTTGTGTCATTAATCATTTTTTTTTTTCCAGATCATATTGATTATATTAAAAACGTAACCGGTGTTGATCATGTGGGAATTGGTGCGGATTATGATGGCGTGCCAAGGTAAAAATAAACTAACATATGGTTCAATTTTATTTCAATATTTCGTTTGTGCTTAGCAGCCTTCAGCAGTGAAAGGAAGTCGGGGGCCCCGGAGAAAACCCACGAGGTTGGACAGGCTATCGTAGAACGGTAAATTGAAGCCACACCACTCAATGTCAGAACTTTATCAAACGACCCCCCCCCCCCAATTTTCTTTGGAAGGGTCGGCTTTTTACTATCATAGCCAACATTTTAATGTGATCGATTTGCTCAGTTTAACGACCAGAGTTTTTGTACTGGTCGAGGAGTTTATTTGTTTGGTGTTTTGCTGCCATACAGTGCAAATCTTTATAAATATACTATACAATATTGTGTTATATTTCAACAGAGTATCAGTTGGTCTAGAAGATGTGTCCACATATCCTGCGCTATTCGCGGAGTTAGCTAGACGAGGTTGGACTGATGCTGAACTTAAAAAATTAGCCGCTGAAAATCTTCTCCGAGTTTTTAAGAAAGCAGAAGAGGTGGGATATACATGAAAAAAAAAACAACAGATAAAAATGGATATAAAATGTAATTTGGGTGGAAGTGCGGTAGTGACTCGTCAGTTTCTGGCATGGGTTGAAACTTTAAAGAAGTTAATCAAGATTGAAATCTCATTTCTCACGATAGCTCCATATTACCATGTGGACGAATAAAACTGAGAAGGCATCGGCAGGGTGCGACTAAAATATATACACCTTTCTTTTTGCTTAAACGCAATATTAACTTAGCAATCGCATTGACCGTGTGACACTTTTGCTTGATGTCGGTATTCAGATCTCGTGAAGATTTGATCTAAGCAAATGCATTGGTATACAGGGGTGTGTATTGTGGTGAATTATGCGTATGGGTACAAAAGCGGTTATTACTATTTGGAATATAGTTGTCTAATATAAATATAGAACTTACATGCAGGTAGATTACAGTGTAAGAATCAGGAAATAAAAGAAAGGAAATGGTCATAACATTTGGATTAGATTGCGTTTGGGCAGTATACCTAAGGTTCTATGGACATACAATGTAATGTTTTCTCAATGTGGAGTAATATAAATATATATGTAAATGTTTTTCAGGTTCGTGATCAAATGATGAAAGATGGAGTACCACCATATGAAGATCACATCGCAGTTGGACAACTCAAAAACACAACCTGTCGCAGCGGTTCCTTTTAACTGTTTATCTTCTAGTTCAATTTACATGTATTTAATAGACTTTTATCAATTCATTTAAACCAACGTAGTCTAAATCAACCACATTAGGTCCGTTTTCCATGTAATGGGACCTATTTCATGTAACCGGCGAAAACACGTGTAAAGGTGTACGTGGGTCGGCTACTTGTGTTACGATACAACTCTGTTGGGTTTATAAAGTTTGGTCCAAACCATGTCGTTACGAGGAGCTTGACAATCTCAGGAAATTATTAAAAATAAGGAAAGGAGGAAATTTATTTTAAAGGATTTAAATCGTTTATATTTGGAACCTAGAAATTGACACAAATAGGTCGGGTCACAACGCATATAATAATGTAATATGAATCTGTATAATCTGATTTTCATTCAATGGTTTCCATTTTTACTCTAATATCAATCAAATGGCAATCTGTAGCGTCTGGTTATTCAGTCTACATAGTATTTATAGTGCATGCTCCCCAGATAAGATTATGACATCACCGTTTAACATGAATTGTAGAATATGTCTAGTCTCTTTATTTAAGTCCCTTGTTACATAATATGACTGAAACATAATATGACTGAAACGCATTATGGTACACGGTCGGTATACCAATAGTAAAATCTTTATTTTGTCCTAAAGCCCATCTTTTTCTGGTTAGTTCACAACATCAATTTTGATTTAAATCAGTGGTTCTCAACCTTTGTTTACCCACGGCACACCTCGGAATACATGAAAATATAGCGGCACACGTAGATAAACATATATCAAAAATATTTGAATTTCGCAAAGTAAAACACGGCTATAAACTAATTTCATTACAGTGTTTCAAATTTCATCAGTCATAGCTGGCTTCCTTAGTGAGAAATTTTCTTAGTGTGCCGTTAAAAATTTCGCGACACACTTAAGCCAGGCTGACACTTGCACGAAGTGGCAAATTTTGAGGTTAGATGTTAAAATTCTTTAAATCATTTGCCTGTAAAAGGGAAAACTGACAATTGGCATCAGGATATCAGGGCCAATCTTTCATATGAAATGTCAGATGCTCCCTTGTAGGGGTCAACCCTACCCTAGAAACATATTATGAATGGATATAACTCTGCATTGTTGCAGTTGCGTCATAAAATAGCAAATTTGACCATTCTCTCAATTGTAGATATACCTAGTGATGTTAACTGGTCCCTTACACGAATTTCAGATGTAAACCTTAACCATAACCTACGACCGAAATGCCCCAACCTGTGACAAAAATCCCAAATTTACGAATAGGCAAAGCTCTGCACGGCTTCGTCATAATATAAATATGGTAAATTTGGTGTCTTAACCAATGTTTTGGGGGCCAGTAATTCATTTGAAGATATGCTCAGTGGTGTTAACTGGTCCCTAATACCATTTTCGGAGTCCTTCATCGCGTACTGGCATTTTTGGTACGTACATTTTTTTAAGGGGTTACCCCATAAAATGCTGTAGTGGAAAATTGATAATGGAAGACAAGCAAATAGATATCCAAGGAATCATTTACCATTATGTGATTAATTTGAATTAAGAGGGGGTTGAAATGTTGTACGGGCACATGTAGATGCTTATGTCGACATGGTAAAGGTAGCTATTGAAGTTGTAGATTTGCAATCCATGAAATTGATTTGGGATGAGGTATATCTTCTGACACTGCAGGAGCAAATACTAATTTCTATGCAAAAATATTTTATTTTCGTTCAGACAAAAGGAGCGAAAAATCGGTGCATGGTATAGTTAGAGTATGTTTCCAAGCCCTGTTTTTCACACGTTCAATGGGTGTGATAGCACATGCAGGATCCGTGCGATTGGTCAAAAATTGTTGTTCCAAAAGCTTGTTAAAGGCGATCCTGTAACAATAACAGAATGTGAAATATAGACCGTTTATTTCGTACTATTACGTCATGTCGTTCCGTGGTCGCCATCTTATAGTTGGAAGTGACAATGCTGCGCCACAAGCACACTCCTTTCGTCCTCAAAGGAACCGTGTTCTTGAACCATTATGATGATATTTTCAGGACAGTTAACACTAGCTATAAGATGACAACCACAAAAGGACATGGCGCAACAATACACCATAAACTATCCATGTCATGTTCTGGTAACCCTTATATAAATTTATAGGGAATAAAACCAAAACATTAAATGTTTAGTACGTAGATGTGCCGGTCGTCATAGTATGTCATTATATGACTATGTGACGTTGTATTACTTTTAATGGGGTCATTTAACATTTTATATCATATTCTTATATGTTCATTATATATACAGGGTCTTAAATCAATCATTTAGGATTTTCTTGAACATTGAGTAGTTGAAGTGGGTGATCTTGGATTTAACCAATTATTACCACTTTCCAGTGCGCAAAATTTGGTAAACTTTTGGGATGTTATAAAGTACATCTAAATGCATTGAAACCTTTTCTTGCAATTTTTGGGGGGTAAAATCATAAATTGACTAGCCTAAAACACATTTGGTGATGTTAACACTTGTTTGTGTTGTTAAAGTTTATCAATATTACGTACCGATGATTAGCCATATATAAGTATACATGCCTTAACACACCACGAAAAACCACAACCTGCAGAGTAAACATTAATCGAACGATAACAAAGTTGTATAATTATTGAAATATTTAATTCTTATCAAGATCAATTACTCAACTTTAATATAATTACATTCGCAAACATTGTATGTGGTTTTCTAGAATCATATGCCTGGACCAAGTTTATAAATCGAGAGGATTAAAAATTACTTAACACTGATGATAAGGGTTTGCGGCGTTAGGTTTGTGAGTGAGCCCCCCTGCCTGTGTTGACCCACTCACGCTGTATTCACCAGCTACTGTAGTAACAAATGTCAGTCTAACTTATATTAATTTTTTAATTGTGTTACATTTTATGTGCGCTATTTCATACTTGAGAGGCAAATAGATTAGTATTTCGTTATTTATAACCACGAGCGTTGTGAATGACAAGTGAAAACAATGAATCGGGGGGGGGGGGTGCAACCTCTTACATAATATAGGTTAATTTGTTTACACACGAATTCAGATGCGCCATACATTTATTGTACATTCGTATTTGCAATGTAAAATATGTTTACAGACATAACGAGTTTATTTTACATAATAAAACATCAAATCAACATCCCATAAAGCAGATAGAAAGGGGTGTGGCCTATTTCCATCTGGTGTTTGAACAATGGATGAAACACACACACATTTCGGGTCATCTGTATTCATAGCAAATATTAACATTACTTATATACTGTTTCTAGAGGCTGTGATATCCTACTAGTAAAATGAACGTGTTTACACATATTAACATTACAGTGTATATGAAATAGTTAAAGGGACACGGTGAAGCTTTCATAAAAACTTCTGTGTTCAAAATAATTTGATCAAACTGTGAAATTTTTTTAATGTGATTTATATAAAAGTCACAGATACGAGTATAATCATATTAGTCTCAGTAACCGCTGACATGTCTTTAGGACAATTAATTGATTAGTCTCAGTAACCGCTGACATGACAATTAATTGTCTCACTTGTTCGTTTATCTACTAATCGGATATCTCGAAGTGCATCCTATATTGAGGTTAAACTGTACATAGGATTCTCATATGTCAACTGTATCAACACAACAACGCGCGAAGTGTAGATAATTTAAGTTTGGTGCCAAGAAAGATTTGCACTCAGCAGTAGATAACTTTAGTAGTAGATAGTTTGAAATGATAGTGTTCGTAAACACCATGTTTTTACATCTCATCTCATACAGGCTATTTATTACATTAAAAACTGGTATCTAGAAAAGTTCATATACATAAGCACTTAACACTCTTATCTGTGTTTAACCATGTCGTGGCCCTTTAAGCGGTACTTTAATGCAAGATCATATTTAGCTCCTTACAGTGCGTCAACAGTTGATTCTGAGGGGCAAGTAAGTTGGCTCTCGGCAGTTAACCAATGTGTTCATACTAGAAGTTGTGTTACCGGAGAGAAATACTGACATTTTGAGGTAAGTCGTACTGATATATTTTAAATAGATGGGGTAAATTCTACTTGGTAGGTCGATGTTTACATCGGTGCTTACATGATATACAGATTGTTTTGCATAAAATCGCCCAAGGACATCAGCATACAATACATAAATTACATTAATAAAGTATATACATGAAACATACAAACGAACGTATACATGAAACAAATTTAAACTACACGGCGATGTTGAGGTAAAGATTTCAAAGTGGTTATACTGTCAATTTAATATTTTCATAGCAATTTATTGACGTTAACTGTACGGTAAGAGAAGGGAAATAAGACGGGGCTTGATATGTGTGATTTGTTTTCCGTCAGAGCCATAGCGAAAACGTATTTAGCGAGAGAATCTACAAAAGAAGAGAGCATAATTAATGATGTTTAAGATATATGTCTTTATTTAAGCTTTTTATTTATTTTAGATTAAAAGTCTTTTGATCCTTCCGCTCCCTTTTCGAGTGTGTATTTACGTTTAGAAATAATCTGTTAACAAATTTCCCCAAAATCTGCCAATTCAGTAATCAATTCAAGAAGACGCTACCAAAAGACATAAACCGCATCTTTAATTTGGTACAACACACTATATTAATTAAAAGAGAATTACCGTTGATATATTTTCTTTTTGCTCGAAGCGCAAAAGACATAACCAGCAACGGTAGGAATGTCACTACCAGGGGCGTTTTAAGGTTTATCATGGCGGAGTCTTTACTATTTTGAGGGCCCTCTTTCGCGGGTGGGAGGTTCCGGTGGTGACTGCATTCTAATTCAGTAGTGGATTCGACGGTAACAGTGTATAGAAAATGATTGACTCAGACTCGGAACCCTTTCCCTTGGCCAGAGGGGCCCTTTTGTCAGACGTGGGACCCGTTTGTCTGCATTAAGGGGCAGATTTCCGGTGGAAAGGGATATTTAACCCATGATCCTAACACGATGAGGAATCGTAATCACTACTCGAGATGTCAATAGCCCAGTGTTGACAAAAGGTAAGACTGAAACCCCCTTTTTCATATCTAACCTCGCTTTAGTAAATATTTTATTTCAGTTTAAATTATAATGGATAAAAAAGGGCACTTGGGTGCGTGTTGGTCTAACATACTAATCCACCGCCTCACAAAATGGACCTGACCCGACCTATTACAGTTTTCTTTTTGTTTATTTTCAGCTAACATTCTAAGATGAGTGGAAAGGAACCTCTGACGTTTGGTAATACCGGGGGCTGCAACAAAAACCGTTTACTGATTGGAGGAGTTATTGGTTTCGTTGTATTCGCTATAGTCATTGGATTAGCTGTTGGAATCCCACTTTCTAAACGAAGCACTGACGAGGAAAACCTTGCACGTGCTAAGAGAATTCTTAACGAAGTTCCACTCATTGATGGGTAAGTGTATTTATTTCGGAGATGGGTGGGTTTCACTCATGGAGTAACCGGAGCCCAGATTCAGTATTTCGCTGATCCAGAAACGAAAATCATTTAATTATTTTTTTTAGAATAAATTAAAAAGGAAACATAGTTTTTGAAAGGATGGTGTAACGTGAGGCGGTTTTCTATCTACTTTACTCCCCAGACTGCATATGTTTTGAAAGGATGGATTATTTTTAAGTCGTGTTATGTTAATAAATTATACATCGTAAACGAGTTTCCACGTCATACAAAATATACAAAAATATTCCAACATATCTTGTTTCTTTGTTGCCAAGAATGGTTACCGTATTTTCCCAACCGTTGATTTGTAATTATTTTTTATAATTCAACGATATGCCATCGATGGATTAAGATTTTAGAATCGTCTTGATAAAAAGTGAAATGAACTGGGACCGGAATAGCCCGTTTTTCGTACTGTCAATAAATTAGTGAACAAAACTGGCTACTCCTACAATAACGACGGGTTTGAGTTAATAGCCTGCTTAATGTAACAACCTATGTCATGTAATTATAGTCAATATTCGCTCATGCTGTGTTTTATATTTTAACATATTATGTTTCTAATCTATTTTACAGCCTTAATGTGAAAACAGTCTTTTATATCTGTAGAAAATGACTGGCTTAATTTCACGCGCATTATAGGTCTACGTGTGACGTCACATCACACGGGCTCGATAGCACGTGCTTTGTTTACATCCGGTGATAATAACTGTCAACCGAATATTTAATGCTGATCAGTTTGATGTTTCATGTCAAACTGATCCCGCAGTGAATATTCGCTTGGCCGCTACAATCACTGATAAGCATGACATCGACGAGGCTTAATGAGTACGGCATATTAACTTTTTTACTCCAACAAATTAAAGTCTCAAACATTACTTTGAGGTAAAAGAAAAATAAATAAAGACGTTTGAGGTATTTGTAGTTAAAAATATTTCCTATTTAGTGTAAATGGGTATTAAAATGAGTAAAATGCATTATTTTGCCCGAAGCAGTTAAGTGTTAAGTAAACATTGCACGAGCCGTTGAGCCAATAACTACGAGGCGTGCAGTCAACGCACGTGTTTTGGACAGGCATCCGTTACAGAGATAATTCGTAAGTAATTCTCTATGAAACATATTGGTCAAACTGATCCCGCAGTGAATATTCGTTTGGCCGCTACAATAATAAAAGTAATTCTCTGTGAAACAGATTGGTTTCACGTATTCAATTTAACATTGTTTATTATATAATCATTTGAATCCCTAGCTTGTATATGGCTACAAACCACCACGCAATGATTTCCCCATTGACGTTAATGTTAATTCTCGTCCCTTACACCGGTTCTAACTTTTTCACAAATTTTTGTTCAGTAGAAAGCTTTCTGCCACAGATGGAGCAGCATGTCGCAACCTCTTACTCAAAAGTACGTAGGAAGTTAATCATGAAACACTTGAGATTCACAGATTGAAATTAGAGACCAATAAACATACAACTGTGCGCCATACATTTCAACCGAAACCAACCTCGTATCATTCCGATTCAAAATCATAAATATTCACCAAAACGTTTTCTTGAGTCTACGCGAAAAAGTCAACAAAGATCGCCTCGAAAAGGGGGGGGGGGAGAGGAAAGGGACTGAAAAAACTTTCGCCAGAGTCTCCAGACAACATCAGTGTTACCGGAAACAAATTCAAACATGGCTTTCGTGGCTTAATTCTAAAGAATTCACGACCCCCAACAAAAATCAGCTTTTGTGTGTTTTGTCTAGATATAAAGGGTGATATTAATGCGCATTATGGTCGCGGTGTGTTTATTTCTTAATTTCACATTTTCGAGTCGAGTCGATTTTGGTATGTATTGCTGTTGATTCACTTGGCCCGCCTGTCCACCTGAACGTGACAGGGTGGCCTAAGCTCATTTAAAAAAAGTGGGCCTCAGCCTATAAAGAAAAAAGAAAGAGAAAAAATAGAAAGAAAGAAAAAGGGAAAAAAGGAAAAGAGAAAGAAAGGAGAATGGGAGGAAAGAAACAAAAGAAGGAAGGAGAGGACAGGACAGGACACAGGACAGGAGATCTCAAATTAATCTAAAGATAGTTCTCTTAGGTCATTCTGTTATCTAACTGTATCTGGAAATCAAAAAATTGCCTTCTTCTGCTTTGGTCTGAAATACTTGGAAATGGGTTTGCAGTTGTCAATTTTCAAAAAATTTCATAGGGAGAGCCCCCGTTGGAAGCTCTAGCGCCTTCGGTGCGTATTTGTGTTGGCTTTGGTCAATGACCTAACAGATCGGCCTTCGGCCCACCAGTCCAGTACTGTGTCGATTCACATTACAATTTGGTCGTAGTTCTACTTTTCGACTTTCATGTAAAATTTAAGGTAGCTGAGTCTCTAACTCAATATCATCAAAAGTCTTCGACATTGAAAACACGCATCATTTGTCAATTTAAATCAACAATGGTCTTGTGATCTTACCGGGAAAGAAAGGTTTCCGATATCCAATATTTAAGACAAAATAAACATTTTTACCATTGGTACACGGATCGTGTATCATAATGCGCTCATGGGACTCGAGGAAAAAGGCTAGACATATTCCATAAGTCGTGTCAAACGGTGGCGTCATATTCTTAACTGGAGAGCATGCACAATAAACCTATCGGCGTAAACTGTGATAATCAGACGCTAGAGATCGCCATTCAACTTATTGCATGGTAAGCCGACGTATTGTATGGTGACGTATTGTATGCCAGATTATTCTCCGCCACTTCTACTGACGTCGACCATGTAGATTAATCACGTAAATTATTAATTTCCATCTTAGTCCGGATTTTTTTCCGTATGCAAATCAGCTTCGTCGTAGATCTCCTTATAAGGTATATGTTCTACTATGCTAAATTATTTTATGCATTGTCTATTATTCAAAATGCAGAAGTGTAATGTGTAAATTAACTATTTTACTGTATTCTGTATTGTTGAAAAGTGTAGTGTTTTCAGTGTTGCTTTTCACCCCCACCCACCTCAAACCCAGTCTGTCCTTACTGTTAAAATGACAGAATTTATTACCCAAATATGTACATCTTTGTATAAAACATATTACCGATTTGCTTAAATCTAAATGCTTATGAAGAAATAAAAACCTTTATATACATGTAGATTTATAGAACTAACATGACCATGATCATTTTTCTCCTACGTAGATCAAAATTAGGCTTTGTAATAAATAGTCCCGTAACGTCATACTTAACAACACATATTTACACGACCTCAGCTTTGTATCCTTCAAACAATTTGTACCAATGTGTACCTAGATATAATGTACCCGATTAACATGTTTCTAGGGTAAAAAAATGAAAAATGTAAATATAACTATACTGGATGTTACTTTACACGAACATAATAGGCATGTATAGGTCAGGTGGCTTTATTCAGGCCACAGGGTTAATTATTGTATTTTAAGATCATACACAATTACTAAAAGTACCTTTATTAAAAATGTTTTAGTTTAAATATAGTCATTAAAAGTTTACATTGGTTTTTATCGATTTCAGACTACCACCTTTATGTGTCTTGCCCTTACATTCTAATGAATCGTCAACTATTTGAGCTGTTGTATATCCAATTTAGCTTCATTCGGACTTTGCGCAAGTATATTAATACTGCGCCCCCCCCCCCCACACACACACATGTCAACGTCTATTCCGGATGCGACTGTGTTGGTAGTCTATTTAAGCATTGTTGAATATAGTTACTAGTGTCACAGACATTCAGTAAATGCATAGTTTTACTGTTAATGCCCGCTTCATATATAAATGATCCTAATTAAATTCAACCTGTTCATAATATCATAAATAATGTATAAACATCAAAAACAACGACTGTTATTAATAAGATTGGTGTCGATGATAGGTAAGGTTTTACAAGACTGAATTCACCCAAGCTAAATTGTAAATAAACATTGGTTTTTATATTGTAAGAAAGTAAATGGGATACGTTCCCTGGATAAACATCATTGACCTACTTCATAAACTTTTTATTGAATAATAATAATGGTCACTACAAAAGAGATAATACATTCTAGTATGGAGTAGAATTAAAGCACCTTTGTAATGTGGTTACTCAAATATTGATAGCTTGGGGAATAACAGTGTTCAATTGCCATACATAATTCCAATAAAAATATGTTGCTTTAAAGGAGTTAAATCGCTGAAATTCTGGACTTAGAAATTGACACAAAAAGGTTCGCCACACATAATTTGATATGAATATATATAAACTGATTTGTATTCAACCGTTTCTATTTTTACTGTAATTTCTAATCAGTTATGTTGGCGAAATACGCCAGAAGTTTCAATCGAATGGCAATCTCCAGTGTCTTGTTATTCCAGTCTACACCGATAGTATTTATTGTGCGTGCTCTCCAGATACGAATACAGCGTCACCGTTTGCCAGGACTTGTGGAATATGTCAAGCCTCGTTCTTTGACTTCCGTGTTACAAATGACACTGGCACCCATTACGGTACACGAATGGTAAAATGTTTATATTTTATCTTAAATATTGGATATCAGAAGCCCACCAATGTTAATTTATATCGACAAATAATTCTAGTTTTCAGTGCCGAAGATTTTGGATGACATTGAGTTAAGGACTAAGCTACTTTAATATTACGACCACCATACTAAGTTTAGTTTAACTTCGATTCGATCACGTATTACACTTAAATTTCAGAAATCAGCAGACACACACTGGGCATAATTAGTAGTTGTTTAGAAACTTCTTCAAATTAAAGCCCCCCCCCCCCACACACACACACACAAACTGGCAGATATAGAGCATACACAAACAACAAAAGTACTCGCGCCAAGAAAAATATAAGCGTTGCATAGGCATAAAATCTTAATTGTTTCTTTTCTTCTCTTTTCAGACATAATGATCTGGCATGGCAGTACCGTAAGCAAGCACAGAATCAGGTTTATAAAGTTAATCTAGCCGACTCACTGATAGGAGTATGGAATATAACACATACTGATATACCTAGAATACAACAAGGACATTTAAAGGCACAGGTAATTGTGTAATGTGTGTATACATATACAGGGGCAGATACAGTTATTTTGAAAGTGGGCGCGGGGGGGGGGGGGGGGCGGGGCGGATACAAAGTGGTATGGACCCTTTTCTTACCATGTTCCTTAGAATAAATCCAGACCTCGTGAACTAAAACGTGCTTAAATATGCAAATATACTTTTACGTTTTTATTTTTGTTGATTGTGCCATTCCAGGAAAGGCATATTAAGATAGAAATTTCCTATAAAAATTGCATTTCCGTTTATGATACATGTCTTATTTAAAGATGCATTATGTAAGTGCAAAATTTACTTATTGCAGGTCTGTATTTTGGCTTCAAATGTTCTATAAACTATTGTTTAGATTTTTATTCACCTGAAAGCCTATACTTGACTTCTGGCTCATCGGATGGCCGAAATTTAAATGAATTGAAACACGACCGTTGCTACATCTTACATAATGCATCTTTAATTGCAATTTTGAAAAGAAACAACATAGAAATCTTCGATCTGTAGTGTTTCAACAAATGATTGTCGGAGGGCGGAAGCAATGCGACCAGATTGGAACGTAGGGATGTAAAATTGCCAGAATATATAATATTCTGATTATATTTTATGTTTTCAGTTTTGGGCCTTATATGTACCATGTGATTCCCAGTATATAGATGCTGTTCGTCAGTCTCTTGATCAAATGGACACAATAAAGAAATTTGTAGCACGTTACCCAGACGTCTTCAGATTCGTGACAACTGCGGATGGTAAGTCAATGCTTCCGATACTCAAACCACGGGTAAAAGATCCAGGAACACAAAAATCTATGGTGGCTGATAGTGACCATGTAAAATACCAATAACCAGATATCAAGAGATCATTAGCCCGAAGATAGTACAAAGTAAACTTACGATACTAATAGAGTTACCATTGACGTAAAGTCGTTTTATTGATGAAGCATATTTATTTTATTAGAACTATGCAATATTTTATATACAGTGTCAATTCCCCAGGCACGATCTAGGCCGAGAAAATTGAAACCAGGCATAATCCTATCAAACTTGTCATCATTGAAAACCTAAAACATATAACTGCCCGATTTATGTCTTTGGAAATAAACTTACTTTTTTATTTACTAAACAGGAATAATAAATGCAGTTAAAGCTAAAAGATTTGCTAGTTTGGTTGGATTAGAAGGCGGACATTCTATTGATAGTAGTCTTGGTAATCTGCGCATGTTTTATGACCTTGGGGTCAGATACATGACAATTACTCACAGTTGCAATACACCATGGTATGTGTTTATTTTTTTCTGAAGACCCAATCGTTCCAATCTAAATAGTCTCACTATGGATCTTTAGTCAGACGTAAAAACTCCGCTTGCCACATCCAACGTGTGACCTAAGCATCCTTTTTACTACATATTTTACAAGATGTGTGCATTTTTCATTTATTATTATCGTAACCTCGGTACTGGTATATTCGAGTCTTGGTCTCGCTTCTTCATTTTAAAATTGCATCTTTAAAAGGCCGAACCGTTCTAATCTAGTTAATATCTGGAGCATCCGATGGATCGAAAGTTGATTATAACATTGTCCTGTTAATAAATGTCTAATTGATAAGTTTTATAACATTTAAGGCCTAAAGGAAGACATTAGGTGGAGGTGGGGGTGTCCAAACAACGTCAGGTTAATTGACTGTTGAATAAAGAAATGATTACATTCATTGAATACTCATTACAGGGCTGATAACTGGAAAATGGATAATGCTGATAATACAATCACACCACTCAATGGTCTTACAGATTTTGGCAAGGTAATAATACCTTATTACATTACCAGGTATAAATAAAGCATATTAAGTGTACTAGAAAACTGTGAGTATACCTCGCCTTCTGCACAACCCCTACCATTGCGTTTTGAAAAAACAGCCTACACAACGAGCAGAATTCATATTGACTCGTCAGTATCTAAACGTTATAACCTATTCAATGAGATAATATTGTTGTCAGTCACTAACGTTACATATAAAATTTTGTTGGCCATCATGTCAGTGGTGATATAGATGAATTAATAAAATAAAAGTAGAGATCACCTCATTCGGGATATTGTTTTCTGTGCTAGAATGAATGCAGGGGTGCATAACTAAGGCGATGTGTCTGGACAAAATGTCACAGTCCGATTACAAAACGAGTTCAGCAGTTGAGTTTTTCCTGTGTGTTAATGATTTTAAGTACTATTTTTGTATTTTAGTTAGTTATAAAGGAGATGAATAGACTAGGAATGTTAGTAGATTTATCTCACGTATCCGAGAAGACTATGTTAGATTCTCTAGAAGTAGCTACAGCCCCTGTTATATTCAGCCATTCGTCAGCATGGGCTATATGTAATCATAACCGCAATGTCCGAGACAACGTACTCCTAAAAACCGTAAGTTATTTATTTATTTCTAAGTTATATATGAAGTAAATACACACGACTTTACAAACTGATCCCGCAGTGAATATTCGCTTGACCGCTACAATCACTGATAAGCATGACATCGACGAGGCTTAATGAGTACGGCATATTAACTTTTTAACTCCGACAAATTAAATTCTCAAACATTTTTTTTGAGGTAAAAGAAAAATAAATAAAGACGTTTGAAGTATTTGGAGTTAAAAAATATTTCCTATTTAGTGTAAATGGGTATTAAAACGAGTAAAATGCATCATTTTGCCCGAAGCAGTTAGGTGTTAAGTAAACATAGCACGAGCCGTTGAGCCAATGACTAACGGCGCGTGCAGTCAACGCACCTGTTGTGAACTGTCGTCTGTTACAGAGATATTTCGTAAGTAATTCTCCGTGAAACAGATTGACGACTTTAGTGTAGTATTAATGAGACCTAAACATCATGCCGCATTGATGAGATTCAACAAAACGTGTTGATGATACACAAAACATCGTTTCAAGCTCAATACTTGCACCAGCCCCAGTCTTAAATACTATAAAATACTTGCATCAGTCCCTGTTTTGAAATTTGTAAAATACTTGAACCAATCTCAATCTTAAATACTATAACATATAAGTGACACGTGGTCAATATAAACCAAAGTAATTAGCTATCGTATGTTAGTAAGCATATCCTGCCTCATGCAAGTCATGATAATTTGGATATATGAAAGCTGCAAGGTAGATAGTTAAGTGTGGGTAAATAGTGTTTGCACAGATTGCCGAAAGAAATGATTAATCGATTATATCCTTGTAATCGATATAGTTACTTACAGACCTACTTCATATTCATTTCAGAAAGAAAATGGCGGTGTAGTGATGGTCAACTTTTATTCAGATTACGTTAATTGTGCCCCAAATGAATTACCGCAAGCAAACTTAGCTCAAGTAGCCGGTAAGTTTTACAATAGTAATATTGGTCCCCTAAGCAGGATCGTTTCAGGAATTATTGAATTACTTGATAACTCGACACCGGCGCAGCATTAATGGTCCTGTGCCTAACACTGAATACAATGTAGCACTGTCCTGCACCGCCTGCTTATAAAAACTGAGTGTATTCTATTTTGCGATTCAGGTTGCCCCTTTCTTGAACTGGAATATGGACTTCTATATTTTGACTGCACTATGGACTCATTATTCATGTTGTGTAGTTTAAATATAACTAACCTGTACAACAACATATTGTTCTAAAACCTAGTAATACAAGAAACTACAAGAAGTAATATAGTATCACAATACCCAAGTTTAACCATATATGGGTAATGATCCCAACAACTATCTATTATAGAAGAACGTATTTCTATTAATCCTATTACTGTTATGCCCATCGATTAAGTTTTTCGGCAGTGTATAGTTTGTTTCTATCTGATCGGAATTAGCACATAAGAGCCGACTGAATTAAGTCGCAATAACATACGCTTTGTACAAGGGTTCGGCTCCTAGAGAGAGTCTTGTTGTTCTATGCCGATATTGAAATTTACCATCGCTCGGCAAACCTTGGCAAGATTCCGGAACCTACATCTAGCCTCGGCTGTATGACAGTAAGTGATATGTACCTACGCCTATACAATTGCGATGCAGCGCCGGTTTACTTTTGTTAGGAAAACTTGCCGCTTTAAGAAAGAAGTTCTCAAAATTGTGTCGTTCGAAGGTTGTGTAGAATTGTCAGTGCAAGCTGGTCCTTGTCGAAAGAAAATCGGATAAACTTGAAAGAAAAACAGCTTCAAACTTTGTAAGATAAAACATTCTTCAAACGCATGGAAATTGGCAACGCCGTTGGTAATCCGGGAACTTGAATGTAGTTATAATGGCGGACTCCGTCATACAGCCGAGGCTAGATGTATAGGGTACTGGAATCTGCTGAGGTTTGCCGAGTGATTTACTATAGTAAGCTTATATGTAGCTGTGGTTAATGTACCCGATTATAATGGCAGCCTTGTTGTTATTTTGACCATTGTCGTTATTTTGAATCTTGATTGTCGTCGACATGATATTTATATTTCACCCCACTGTTGTGTCTTTGTCATCACAATCAATGATAAAATATTAAAATAATTAATATTTCTTTCCAGATCATATTGATTATATTAAAAACTTAACCGGTGTTGATCATGTGGGAATTGGTGCGGATTATGATGGCGTGGAAAGGTAAAATTAGTCATAGACATTTTCTTTGGAAAGACAAGCTTTCCTTATTTTCATGGCCAACACTTTATTGGATCGTATATTGTAATCCGTTAATAATTGCTCAGTTTACCGAGCGTAGGTATTGGCCACACCGATGAGTTTCTTTTGTCGGTGTTTTACTGTAATACAGTGCACACCTTTATAAATATGCCATACAATATTTTGTTATATTTTAACAGAGTACCTGTTGGTCTAGAAGATGTATCCAAATATCCCGCGCTATTCGCGGAGTTAGCTAAACGAGGTTGGACTGATGCCGAACTTAAAAAATTAGCCGGTGAAAATCTTCTCCGAGTTTTTAAGAAAGCAGAAGAGGTGAGATATATGAACAAACAGGAAAAAAAGGCTTGGTGGCTTCAAGAACTCACCAAATGAAAATAAAAAATAATGTTAAAAATCAAATGACTAGAGTAGGCGAGTATCCGGTATAACGTAAATAAACTTAATCGGCATTGATATTGCATTTCTCATGATGGGTGCATATTACCATAGGAACGAATGAAAACGTGAAGAAACCAACATGTTGCGGTGTAGAAAGATACACATTTTAGCCCGTTTAAATTTACAATCTCGCCAATCTGATCAAATTCGGAATAAGTATTTAGTCAGGTTGTTTTAGTTTTACTGTATTAACATTTATTTGATGTCGGCGTTCATCGCACGTGACGGTTTTATCACATGTTGTATACAGGGTTGTATATTGCGGTATACAGGGCTGTATATTGCAATATACGGGGCTGTATATTGTGATGAATTATGGGAATGATTATGAGGTTATCACTACATGTACATGTATATGGATTACAGTTGTCTAATATAAATGTTACATCTACCTGCAGGTAGAATGAAATGTAAGACAGAAAATGATTGTCAAATTTGGATAAAATTGTGTTCGGGGAGTATACCTCTAAAGTTCTACGGATATAAAATGTTATGTTTTATTAATGTGGAGTAATATAAGTATAAATGTAAATGTTTTTCAGGTTCGTGATCAAATGATGAAAGATGGAATACCACCATATGAAGATCACATCGCAGTTGGTCAACTGAAAAACACAACCTGTCGTAGCGGCCCATTTTAATTAATTAACTGTTTATTTTCTAGTTTCATTTTACATATATATATATATATTTAATGGATGTTCACCAGTTACTCTTTTGGTGCAGAGGATCTTTGAAAGAAAGTTTAATACAACGTAGCCTAAATCAACCACGTTAGGTCCGATTCCCATGTACGCGTTTTCGCCTGCAAAAATGTCGGCCTGTGATGGGAACGGGTCCCTGTAACCGACGAAAAAGCGTACGTGGAAAATGTGCCTTTGACTGGGTCGGTGGATCTTTAGAGGATAGCCAACCACATGAGCCGTGGAAGACGCCGTCACTAACACTCGGCAAATCTCGACAGATTCCGTAAACTACATGTCTCGGATGTATGACAGTAGGTGATATGTACCTACGCCCATACATTTGCGATGCGGCTACCGGTTTACTTTAACAGGAAAACTTGGCGCTATTACACACGTTGGGAACCTATTCGGCTAGCAACCTATTCGACCGATCGAGCTGCAACCTGTTCGTTGGAAACCTATTTAGAATAAAGACAACAGTCGAATTAACTTATCTATTTATCAACCAATAAAATCCAACGTTATGTCTATCAAATCAAAGTGGAATATAGAAGTGCAATTTCGTCATTATCTTACAGCTGGATCGGTCGAGTAGGTCGCTAGCCAAATAGGTCGCCAATAATTGTGTTCTGTATGGGCGCAGCCATGTTTCATCCGGGACCTTTAAAGTAGTTCAAATATGGCGGAATTCGTCATTACAGCCGAGGTTAGATGTAGGTTCCGTAGGTTACGGAATCTGCTGAGGTTTGCCGAGTGCATCACTAAATAAATATTGTTACTTTATTTACAACGCCGTAGTTTTTAGTTCAGATAGAATTTACACGTATTACGTTGTTGCTTTTTACTTTCAATTTAAACAATATGGCTAAATGTGTAGCTTGCTCAAATCGTTTATAGATATGTCATTATACTTGTAATTAAGGCGATCGAGCTTGCCAATCTCACGAAAGAAGGGAGGAAATTGGGTTTAACACCCATTCAATACATAATAAACCATTTCTGAACAAACTCAACGTATATTTTTGTTTTCAATATCGAGTTTGTTTTTCAATCGCATAATATGTTCCGAAATGACCAGCTAAACTATTAAATATTCTAAATAAACCTTTTTTTAAATTTTTAAACTTAATTCTATTTCTTGATAGTATTACATACTACCCATTCATAGACAGTCCCTGTTCGGCATCTGTGTTATATATAAAGCATACATTCTACAAAGTAGTTTATTTAATGAAAACCAGTAGATTGACCAGCCTGTAAGTATTAGGAGGTGGGTGTAGCTCATGGAAAGTAATAAAATTGTGGGGCACTAGCTGATTTTCCAGGTGGTCCATGGATGAAAAATCTCTAATTTTCTAAGAGCAATAATAATGTAAGCATCCTAACACGACCTAGCTAATTAACCTGGAAGGAACGCGAGGAATTAAACCACGTTAGTCCATTCGGTCAACCATGATCCCACTAAATTGAATAGTCTACAATTGCTTGAGATGCAAGATACGTCTACATTTTGCAAAAGATGAATGGAGTACAGGGGAAAATCAAAAGGGCTCATGCTCTCATCGTACATAATTGTTGTATCTTAAAAGTTCCAGAAACATTGTACATGTTTCACTCTTTGTGTAAAAGGGGGTATGACTTGCTATACGTATATGGGATGTTTTTACACTATTCGGATAAGGGGAGCGGTCAGTGACATTTTGATAGACGTGTACATGAACTTCATGGTTTTTTTCCAATTTGTTTTAATTACCTTTCATATGAAAATAACGCAATTAAATCAATGTGTCGATAACATCATTTGTGTATCGGAAGTCAAATTTGCAATAAATGATATTATCGATATGTTTCAGGCCGATTTTCACAAAATATGTTGTAACGGTGATATATTAAATCAATGGTTGCTACAATCAAATAAAGATAGGCTGGCACTGCCAGGCAGGATACGCCCACATTTTCGAGAGATGGACAGAGAACAAGCAATACCGAAAGTGATTTTTCCTGCATCTTTAAGTCCTGTATTTCATACTGTATTGGGAGCAGCCATTTAGTTGGTCAGTTCCAGTCTGATATTAATGAAATTCGAAACCGACAATGATTATGGTGTGACAGTACACAACCTAGAAATGTGACGTTTCATCAAAATCCGATAAGAATTGTGACCTGTATTGACTCCACAACCATGATGTACCATATTTTTACATTATTCGCGTACAAACGGCGACCATTTCGTCCGGCAATTTTTGTATGATTTTCACGAAATTAGAACTCAACCTTCCTAATCAAAATCGAATTAAAATTGTGACCTATACAGGGTCCACAACCATGATATACCATTTTTTTAACAGTATTCGCGTACAAACAGCGGCCATTTTGTCTGTCAATTTTGGTCCGATTTTCCCGAAATTCAAACTCAACCTTCCTTACAGTGTAACGGTGATATAATCAAACGTTTTTTTAAATTGGATAATAATTGTGACCTCCAGAGGGACCACAAGCTAAAGAAAGGGGGATTTTGCGTATAACCAAGGGCCATAATTCAGGAAGTTACGATCCGATATGCGCAAATATCGAAAAGAACCAAGATCTTTGGGTTATAACCATGAATTTCAAGTTTCATCAAAATCAAATTAAAATTGTGACCTTTACAGGGTCCACAACCTTAATATACCATTTTTTAACAGTATTCGCGTACAAACGGCGGCCATTTTGTATAGCAATTTTGGTCTGATTTTCCCGAAATTCGAACTCAACCTTCCTTACGGTGTAACGGTAATATAATCAAACATTTTTTTAAATCAGATAATAATTGTGACCTCCAAGCTAAAAAAAAGGCGATTTTGCGTATAATCAGGGGCCATAATTCAGGAAGTTACGATACGATATGCGCAAATATCGAAAAGAAGCAAGATCTTTGGGTTATAACCATGAATTTCAAGTTTCATCAAAATCGAATCAAAATTGTGACCTCCACAGGGTCAACAACCTTGATATACCATTTTTTAACAGTATTCGCGTACAAACGGCGGCCATTTTGTATGGCAATTTTCGTCCGATTTTCCCGACATTCGAACTCAACCTTCCTTAGGGTGTAACGGTGATATAATCAAACGGTTTTTTAAATCAAATAATAATTGTGACCTCCAAGCTAATAAAAAGGCGATTTTTCGTATAATCAGGGACCATAATTCAGGAAGTTACGATCCGATATGCGCAAATATCGAAAGGAAGCAAGATCTTTGGGTTATAACCATGAATTTCAAGTTTCATCAAAATCGAATCAAAATTGTGACCTCCACAGGGTCCACAACCTTGATATACAATTTTTTAACAGTATTCGCGTACAAACGGCGGCCATTTTGTATGGCAATTTTCGTCCGATTTTCCCGAAATTCGAACTCAACCTTCCTTAGGGTGTAACGGTGATATAATCAAACGGTTTTTTAAATCGAATAATAATTGTGACCTCCAGAGGGACCACAAGCTAAAAAGGGTGATTTTTCGGACAATCAGGGGCCATAATCCAGGAAATTACATTCCGATAGCCGCAAATATCGAAAGGAACCAAGATCTTTGGGTTACAAACATGCATGTCAAGTTTCATCAAAATCGGTTCAAAATTGTGACCTCTATAGGGTCCACAAGCTAAAAACGTGATTTTTCGTACAATCAGGGGCCATAATCCATGAAGTTTTGATCCGATACATGCCAATATCGAAAGCAGCCGAGATCTTTTGGGGATAAACCTATATTTCAAGTTTCGTCAAAATCGGATAAGAATTGTGACCTGTAGAGAGTCCACAAACAAATTGTGGACGGACGGACGTCCGGACGGACAGGGGCGACGACATAATACGTCCACATGAAAATGTGGGCGTATAAAAATTGCGACCTCCAGATAGTCGACAAGCTAAAGCGTGATTTTCGTACAATTGGTTGAAAAAATCCTTGAAAATAGCGTCTGATGTGTGTCAATATCGAAAGGAAGAGATCTTTGGGATATAAATATATATTATAAAGTTGTCATCTCTAGAGGATCCACAAGCTAAAACACGACGAAATTACAGTCGAATATATGCCGACATCGAAAGAATATTAAATCGTCGAGATATAAACATATATTTTATTTGGTCGAAATCCGTTAAGACAAGACATGCAGAGTGTCCACAAACATCTGTGAGGGGACGGAAGGCAAAATCAAAATGAAATGAGGTTTAACGTCCTACTGTTCTGCTTCTAACCTGGACTAATGAAGACGGGCATACGTCATACAATGTGCTATGAAGGAAATTTTACCCAGGCAGTAGCGCTATGGCCTACACTTATATTGAATTCCAACTGCCAGGGGATCTTTTACGTGCACGCCAATGTGTACACGAGACATCGGTTTTTCGTCCTATCTGAATGACTAGACAGCTATCCTTGTCAGGCCCTCCATCGTGCATCAACGTCAAAATCAACAGGTGGGCGCAGAAAATCAGTTTGAGAATCCACACACTGCCCTTTAAAAAAAACAAGCCAAATAATATTTTTTTAGTCGTCAGTTTTATTTAGGTTTATATACATTTATATACATGCACATTATCAATAATGGTAGGGGATACATTAATACAACAAATAAACAGATCAATAAACAGACCTATATAACAATTGTTACTTATATAATTGGAAAAGGCAGTATTCATCTTCACATCATCGTGGTATAATCATATCTTATACTCGCATAATTGCAGGCTGTGGGGTGAAAGATTTATAACAAGCCGTTGCCTTGCAAGATACGTCAACATTTTGTAAGAGATGGACAGAGAACAAGCCCAAAAGTGATTTTTCGTACAATCAGGCGCCATAATCCAGGATATGATCCGACATGAGTGAATATAGAAAGGAACTCAGATGTGTTGAATTTCTGTCCGATTTTCACGAAATTCAAACTTGTAACGGTAATATATTTAAATGGTTTTTAAAATCGGATAAAAATTGTGACCTCTAGGCTGTCTACAGGCTAAAAGCGTAATTCATACAATCCGGGGTTATAATGCATTAAGTTACCGATCGAACCTTTGACATTGTGAAGATGTGCAATATTAGAATCATGACTAAGTTGATTCAGTATTAGGAATCAGCAATGTTGATTTAGAGACAGCTGTATCTCTTGGTATTGTCCTATTAATTTGATATTTACAGGCATGAACATGCAAAGAATGCGTGGCCGGGGAGGGGGACAAGTAATGACAGCCCACTTTCCACAATGTGATTGAATTATATGGGTAAGATTGAGTATTTAAATTCATGCCTTATTATAAAAATTAAAGGAGCTAAATCACTAATATTTGGGGCTTAGAAATGGGTCGAAACGCATAAAATAATCTTACATGAATGTAGATAAACTAATTTGCATTCATTCATTTTCGTCTTTACTCTAATTTCAAATCACTTATGTTCGGCGAAATATGCCCGAAGTGTCAATAGCATGCCAATCTCTAGCGTCTGGTTATTCCAATCTACATTATTGCGTATGCTCACAATGTACCACTGTCTAGCCTCGTTCTCCAAGTCCTTTGTTAAATTGGGCCTGAAACAGATAATTTTTTCTATTTTGTCTTAAATATTTGATATCAGAAACCTTTCTTTCCCGGCATGATCACAACATCAATGTTGATTTAAATTGACAAATAATTTGTTTTCAATGTTTTAAATTGACAAATAATTTGTTTTCAATGTCTAAGATTTTGGATGATATTGAGTTAGAGACTTAGCTACTTTAAGTCAAATTGTTGGTTTTTTTTTTACTCAAACTGATATATCTTTACTTTAATATAGATCAATTTGGTTTTGGATAAAACAGAAAGTTACTTTTAAGATATGTAAATTCATGTAAACTACTCATTTACTTTAATCTGATCAGTGGTATATACAATAATTTTTATCTGACCATTGCGATTCATTTTAATCTTTGCAATAGTTCTAAATATAATTAATTTACATCCTATATGACATTTATTATATTACATTACATTACATAGTAATGACATATGTATAGAATTAGGATTTTACTAATCATAATGGTTACCTAGCCTTGATTGATCCAGTCCAAATTGTATCTGCTTTGAGTTTAACAAATATTTGTTGCAGTAAACAATGAGAGCATGACCAGTTGATTCCTGATTAGTAGCTTTAAAAGTACATGATATCTATATTGTTATTGGGTCTTGATCATCTAAGTATAACAGACCTGGAGTTCTATCCTTACAAAGGTAGACAACTCAGTAATGTACTGAGAAGAAGGCAATAATACACATTTAACATGATGCGGCAGTGATTGTATTGTAACATTTAAGCTATATTTGCTTACAGAGCATGAAACAGTATAAATATTTTGTAATGGGGTTTCATTTTCTTTCAGGGCCTGCCCGGAGTTACACAGACTGAAAAATACTGCAGCTTAGGCTAAAAAACGAATGTTTCTTGTAATTTTATGCAGAAGTGAATATTATTTCAAACATACATCAGGATTAATGTTTGGATATACTTTAAAAATATCACAGCCTATCAGATTGGGTTAGGTTATTTTGGAATAAGGCACAGGTTGTTAATTTATATAAATTATTAATATTATGGATGATAGCATGGAGATCTTGTGTCAACAAACATTAACATACATTTAAAAAAAAATTAAATTACTATTTACAAATGACATATTTTTGCAGAAACCCTGCCACTAAATGTATTAATGTTTCAGAAACTGTATCAAATAATTATTATTGACGTCAAATTACTGAAGCTTCTTTAAACTATGAATGATGACAAAATGTCGCATTTTTTTAAAGGCTCATAATGTTTCACATATTGCATATCAGATGTTGTGTTTATTTTGTAGAAAACTGAAAGATCTTTCATAATAATGAGAAAGACATGTGATTTTCAATGTAAAATCTCTTCCAAACTGTTTTTGTTACATATGCAACTTATGGGATCACTATTCCTAAAATCAATGCCTTACAGCCACTTGATGATGATAAACATAAGTAATGTTGTTAGCTGGCAATCAAGGTGATTTGGTGATGACCTCAAAATTAGTAGTAGATTTGGTGCCTAATGTTCAAATACAATGTACAACTCTGTTTGACCAGAAATTCAAATAATGAGTTCGAATCTCACCAAAAATGGTTTAAGATTAAGAGCTTGTATATTATAGACGTGTTACTAGCCCAGGATTTGATTATTAATTAAGTAACCATCCATATCACAATAACAAATCATCGTCATGGTTACAGTAACAAACTTTTGACTAATTCCTCAGACAATAACAACATCTATATAACACAGATATATGGTTCCTATCTTTGGTTTTCCATTTTCATATTCAATTTCTTCCTCTTAGTCTTTTAAGATTTAGCTTTCAGACTGGTGAAATCACAATTCCAGGAACGTGGAATGAGGTAATCCAAGAAATTGTCCTGAAAATAGAGAGGAATCAAAGTAATACATCAGAACAATCCAGTTTCAATACTTTATTCTGATCTTCATAACAGGGGGTTAGCTCCTTTAAATTATACCAGTTTACAATATTTACACAGTAAAACAAATAAAATACAGATTATTTAATTTCTTGATATTGATGACAACGAATACAAATATGTAAATATGTCTCTGCATTACAACATTAGAACCTAATGTAACCCTCAAGGCTCAAATATTGATTTATTTAATGTTCAAATATTGACAATGTGTAAATATACTCTTCAAAAAAAGAAACGCACAACCCATTTTTCATCATTTTTTTATTTGAACGAGGTCGTTGTTTCGGTAAATCTTACTTGTTTTCAATGCCATTATGCAAGGATAAAAGAAATTCATTATTGATTTTAAAGGTAGGGTCACTAATTGTGACTGGTCATCCTTTTTGTCGAAATTTGTTATCGCTTGATTGCACCAAGAAACATGAATTTAACAACTTCGCGAGGTTTTCGCATGGAACCTAGATCTAAGGTCTTTAAAATCCGGGGGTTCTCGGTTTCCAAATCAGTTGCACATGTAAACACTCAGCGAACCAAATGATGCCACATCTGAATGAAGACGAACTCAACAACGCTATTGGTGGATTACAAGCAGGTGACTCCAAGACAGATGTAGCCAGGCTGCTGAATGTTTCCCTTAGTTCCATTTCTCGCCTTTGGGATAGGTACCGACAAGAGAGTTCAACACGTTACAGCCCTAGCTCAGGCCAAACAAGAGTGACCCCACCTGTCCTGGATCGTCACTTCCGGTTACGTCATTGGCGTAAATGGTTTTCAACCGCGACCTCTACTGCAGCAGCAATTCCCGGACGGCGTAGAATCTCACACCAGACAGTAGGTAAACGCCTACGTGAAACCGAATAACGAGGCAGACGTCCCGGTTAAAGCTTCTGTTTTGAAATACGCCAACACCTTGAAATCCAACTTTAATGGATCAGGCACTGACGGTATGGATACAGCAACACTGGAGAGCAGTTTGGTTCATCGACGTGTCGCGGTTCTGGTTGCAACAAGGCGATGGTAGAGCGAGGATATACCGACGACGAAATGTAACTTTGCGTTTCTTTTTTGGGAGAGTATATGTCTGCATTACAAACATAGAATCTAATGTAATCTTCAAATACATGTATCTTAGAATCTGGGTTATTGGTTATTTTTTTAAGGTACTTACAGTAGAATTAGGACAATTAGCTCTAGCATACCATTCCATACTGTATAAACACATTAACAAACCAGTTCCGATAAACAACGCAACCCACATAAATACATTTAATCCTCGCGCTGTTCCTTTATCAGTTAAAAATATAAAACCAACTGCAAATATACAAAATAATAACAATGCTGTATACGTATTACTAATTTATGAAATGACATGTTAATCTAGAAATAAACATAGCAGAAATAGGTTTGACAACATGGGACTCTATTCCATACTTTATTTGCATAGGATACAGGAAAAATATCAATCATAATCAAAGCAACTGCTGTTACACTGCATTTAAACATACACTTCATCCTTGTGTTATATACATGTAGAAGAAGGACAATTTACTCAATACTAATTAAGTACTGCCACATGTGATTGTGAGACATATATACATGTATTTGTGAGACTTAAATGTAAAATATACAAGTAAGTTTTATATATAAATGTGAGACATATATATACATTGATAGATGTAATTGTGAGACTAAATGTAATTGTGACATATGTGTCTGGGCTCCTTTAAATGACTAATTGAACAGTCCCATGAAGTTTTAAAAATAATCCTCAGAAACTCTGGAGACAGTGGCAATATCTTTGGATACAAGTGACGCTGTGGTTCAGATCAGCTGATTACCACATAGAAAGAGGGTATACGATCAACCAGATTTATACTTACAGCCAGCTCCAGCAAACATAACAAACAAAACAGGATAGAAGAAACCGAAAGTAGCAATTAGAATATACTCGTGAAATATAGCAGAAAATATGAATACGACTCCCATTGATCCAGCTCGTCCTCCTACTAACTGTAAAATAATAAAAAAAATCATACTCTCAGTCCAAAAAAAATAAAGAAGAAAAGTTTGTGTAACGAAAAACGCACATTAAATGCAGACAATTCTTTTTAAAAATAGATCGCATAATAGTTGTCAACTCCAGTTCTAGAACATCGAAAATGTTTGATATAATCATCAAGTCTCTGGGAAATCAGAGATTTTTTGTAAAAAACAAACAAACAGTGAATCATCTCTCAATCTTAGCTAGATTACTGAATTAACCGTGCCTTATTTTATAGATATTTATAATCATACAGGTAATAAAAGACTTACATAATATACATCTTTATATACATAGGTATATAACCAATCATGAACAACAACATTCCAGGTTCTATAATAATTAGCAAACGTTGTAGAATTCCACCAATCCTAAAAAAATAACAGCAGCACAACAACATTTTACATACTTGTAGTTATTTTATTCATAAATGAATGGGATTGGAGAACAAACATTTAAACTCTCATATAGATAGTTTTTTGTGATATATGTTTATTTACGAAAACTACATGTACTGAGATATTTAGCTTTGAAGTTAGCATACACAGACATATTTTTTTTTAAAAAAAGAAAAGCATCAAGTGTTTAATTGTGATTGTTGGTGATTAAACTTAAAAACAATTTGTTACGATTTTTGCCATGTCACAAAAAAATGGTCCTGGCTGTAGCTGATCACATATACCTTTCATTTTTGAATATGACATTTATTATTGTTTTTATTATGGTCAGGTATCCACTAAGATTATCATAACTTTACAAGAGTTATTCACCTTATAAAATAATCTGTCTCCAAAACTTAACATTTCAGCAAAAGCATTCAACCATGAATGTAAAATAGCAAAGAAACCTGAAAAAAGTAATATTAATAACAAATAAAAAACAATCCCTATAAATTATATAATTGGGCATAAATAGATTGTTGTCCATATAAACAATTTATCTACCAAATAGCAACAATAATGTAACCCAAGAAAGTCTTATGTATCAACACCCAATATTAATGGGTTTTTTTTTTTTTACCAAAATGTAACATTAACATAAATCCATCTCACTATTTTATCTACTAAAATGTTACCTAAATGTCTTACCTATAAATAGAACTAGAGTTCCAGGTAACATACACCCAAATACTGACAACATAAAACCTTTCAGCGTCACATGTTCTCTGTTAAAATTCTGGAACACTGGTACGCAGAATCGTTCAAAGATATAATAAATGTAGAACATACACGCCAAAACTTGACCAAAATTACTGACAACATATCTCCATGAGATTGATGGTGTCCTGTAATAAATAAAACAGTGTATTCTAAATTCTTTTTAAGATGAATGGATTTGTTATTGAATGATGAGTTATATTAGCTGTATTAAAGTAGCAATGGTTCTATCAACTTCTAGGTAGTAAGATGGAATGTACATTGTACAAGATAATTTAGATATTCTAACAGTTTAAGTGCCAGTACTTTCTGGAGATCTCAAATTAACAACAATTCTAAATAAAGTAGACTACTATAAGAAGTAGAGTTTTCAAACATTTTATTTGGTATTTGTCTAAGTATAGTAATTTTTTTTTAACTCCATGCAGAAAACTGGACATTGTTACTTTAAAAACTTTATAGATTTTCCAAATTTCAATTGCTTACAAAATCTAATTGGTTTTTCTTTGTTAACTTTGTTAATTTTCTTTGTTAATTTTGCACAGTGATGACAAAATATCAAAATATTGAGCCACAGCAGTACTTTGTGCAATTTGCTATGGGCAAAACAAATTAACAGCCAATGTAAGAAATGTGCATAACAAAACAAAGACAAGAACATAACGATGCATTGCACAGTGAATCCAAAGCTGTTACCAATGTTAAAGCACCACAGTACAAAATCTGAGGTCTCTATAGGGGTAATGCCAATGGCAAGCATTTTGTAACATTTTGTAGAAAGGAGGCCAAGTGGCTAGAATTAATAGAGATGACAAGTATAGAATATAGATTGCAAAGCAAAAGACCTATATAATATAATGTGCAAGAATCTTTAATCATATTCCATTAATATTACATTTAATAATATGAGACACACCAATTTTACAAATAGATTATTGTAAATCCAGTTTGAGAGAACCACTTTAATCTTGTAATTCTGGATTTTACAACATGGTATCATGATGATAACATATGAGAATCATGTTTGCACGATTGTGAAAAATACTCCACAGATTAATTCTCTCAAACACAACACAATTTTATGGTGCATAGATGGAGTATAAAATGTGGCCTTTAAAAACCTATGGTCAGTATAAAACCTACAGATCTCTGTAAACTGCAATAAATTGCTACGGTTGAAACATATAATGCAATACTCAGGACGGTATGGTTACCAGAGCCAAATAGCCAATGCTTGAGGAATAGATGCCATCACGCTATTATCCTGAGACCTGGTGATTGTTTCCAGCATGTAAGGTTCACCACAGATCAGTAAGGGCTGGACAGTAATGTGTCACTATGCCTAAACAAGAATGGAAACATCTGCGTGACAGCAATACATTGGACCAATTTTTACTCGTCATCAAGATATCTAAATGTTTCAGCATGATAATTCTTGATGAATACAGCATGTTTCAGTGAATTTCATTTAACCAAAACAATATTCCAGATCCGAATGGCCAGTTCTCATCTTTTTAATAAAGTATTAACATGTGCGTAATTGGAATAATTTTGTAATATACATGTACAATTAGAGAGAGAAAGAGAGAAATGGGGTTTAATGTCCACTCAACACAAACTAGGTCATTTTGGGACTAACATATGGTTTTAATTTTATTTCAATAATTCGCTTGCGCGTAGGGGTCTTTTAGCAGTGGGAGGAAACCTACGAGGCTGAGAAGGCGCCCCTATCTCCATGCCACATACGCTCACACCAGGGCTCGAAACCACAGCCGCAAACCAGAGGTGACCGGCCAGCTAGAGGTCGAAGCGCGGCACTCTACTCCACAAGGCCATCCCAACCCCCCGTAATATACAATGAACATGTAACTTAAATTGTAATATACAATGAATCGAACATGTAATATGAATAATGTTGTAATAGGCCTATACAATGAATTTGAATATTGTTACAAGAACATGTAATATGAATATTTTTGTAATATACAATGAACATGTAACTTAAATGATTTTCTCGGGTTTGATATATATGTAAATTCAGTTTGAAAAAAATATCAACTGAGCTCACCTTAAATCAAACTTAATACCATTGTATGAATAATGAAAAATATTGGAAGACAAACTCTGCCTTTAGTAATAGAAGAAAATAACAATAAATGTTGGCTGACCTAAATATATTTCAAATCTTAAAGACCTGGTTTAAATTTGTGATTCATGTGTGAGAAACATCTGATTATATTTCATTGGGATTTGGTGCCGAAGTCTTATTATCATGCAATATTTCTATAACAAAACTTGATTCCTGAAAAATCTTGGATCATTTCTCAGCTTTGTCCATAAGAAATTCAAGATTCTTGACAAACAGTTCATGCCAGTTTTAGAAAACATTCGGAGCTAAAACACCATCATGATGTTTATTGCCAAGATATTTGTTGTTTTTTTAAAGAAATGAAGACTAACCTGGGGTAGGAATCCTGATAAACCAAAGTTGGTGCAAACAGAAAATATAAATACTTTGAAAAGTCAGGAATAACTGCTCTCTCTTCACTATCTAAAATGAACATAATAAATTTTAATTATAACTACAAGTGTGGTATATTAATGTTCCTGATGTCTGTAACAATAAGTAATATAATTTACAGAGACAAATAAATGTCTTTTCTATTTTTTTCCAGTTTTTAATATCAATACGCTATGGCTTAGGGGGATTGATGTTGCTGCTTTCTTTTGATACAGTTTTAGTATCTATATAATCTATAATCTATTTGAACTTAATAATTGATTCAGAAATAGATGAGATAAAGACATATTTAGATGCAATCTACATCTCATATCAATACAAGTTTTATAAACAAAAGTCTGTCAATATTTACTCAGTTTAACCTTGAATTATCAGAATATGCATTGAGAGGTAGTTTATTTCTGTTGTTGTTTATTTGTCACAACAAACAACACAATTTTTCCCTCCTTCATACAGATGTCAGTCAGAATGAAGGTGAAATATAGAAGTTAAGACCACAAACAATATTACTTTCATTTTAAAATATTTCTGTCCAAAAATTATTCAAAACTATTTGAAATTAAAATTACACTTTGCCACCTTACTATCTCTTTCCCAAACAAAGTTATAAAATTCTTTTTAGTGCAAGCCGATTGATCCTTCATGAAGGATTTTTTGCATGTTTTAAATCACATAAGGACTGTCCTTACAATAAATAGTACCTTTATCTTTACTTTTGGGAATGCAAACGGTCTCACTCGCTAAGCATTTAATGTGATATAGTTTATTAAGATTATCATTGTAGATTTAATTCAGTGGTTTGGCGCTATAACGTCATTAATCCCCACATCAAAATGGTCAATAGTGTTCAAATACAGATACACATTTTAAAGTCATGTCATTAAAAAAAAACATCTGTAGATAGACCATTCATTTAAATATGAATTTCCTTCTACAAATTACTATGGCATGGTAACCCCGCTAATTCGTAACTATGAAAACTCTGCTGGGGTTTCGAAACAGTAAAAATAAAAAAACCTTGCCATTTGAGTCCAATATGTCTGAAGAGTTCAATACGAACAAAATTAGTCACCAACACCTGGCATAACCAGGTCTTAATAGCCACTCTTATTTTTTAACATCATATATTAACGTTAAAACATGTTTAAACAATTAATAATTCAATAGACCTACAATACATGTATACTTACCATCATCTGTTTTATAGTTTATTACACGAGGTATATTAGATCTTATAAAGGCATGAGTCTTCATCAATAAACGAAGCTGAAAATAGAAACATAAAATATTATACATTCAGCTATGTACTTCCTTTTATGGATTTGAATATTTCAGTCAACAGATACAAGTGATTGAATGTAAGTACCGTTAATGAGATTTATGGCCGTCTGCTCTGCTTCATTCGGCATACTCGATCACTATTCAGAATGCTATAAGTGAAATGTTGTTTAGCTTGACAGCAATTAGTGAATTCCAATTGTTAAAGATTCTTTTCTGTGCACATTAAGCAGAGTTGTCTAGATGACAGGTCACCCCTGGCTTGCAGTCATGGTTTTGATCCCTGGTGTGAGCTTATGGGGTTTGGAGAATAGGGGTGCTTTCTCAAACTTGTGGGTTTCTTCCAATCAGAGCATGTGCTTAGATAACAAAAACAAGACATGTCTGCAATATCACTCTCGGTGGAAGCAGGTGTAAAACACTAATCAAAGAAGCACATCAAGATGTTCAATTTTTTGAATGCATTAGAAAGAGATTTGGTTTCTTGTCTTGCCCACAGATTGATATAACATGTACTACATGTATAATACACCTACCTGTTCACAAGTTATAATAATAGACGAGGCTGGTGCAAATTTATTATCAAATAAATACACGAGAGGTATGACTAAATAACACATCTGATAGATAATATAAATACCAAGCCATATGTAATCATATAATCCTAGAAAATATAAATCATTAAAATATAAAATAAATAAACAAACAAGGTGCGTTGTTAAAAATTAGGCCAAGTGTATAGCTGTCATAAATACAAGATTTAAATTTCTATTTAGAAGCCAAATATTTCGCAAAATAAAAAGCAAAAATAGAACCATACCCAATAAAAAGTACCAAAATCAGAATTGTCCAAAATGATTCAAATTGAACAACTGATTAAATCTAAATAAAGGTTTAAATGTTTATTGGCTGCATTGCAAAATCTTATAATTCTAACTTACTGGCTTTGCCTGGTTTTCTATTGGTAGCGTAGAAGTGAAAAACAGGATAGACGATGACTAGAGTACTGGATTTCATACATAACCACAGTGCTATCACTCTGGGAAATTGCCCAAAATTCCACTGAATCAAACCGAAATCTAAAACTGGCCTGAAAATATTTTCAAAGTAACATTATCATAACAATGAATTTTGGGGAATTGAAACCATATTAGTATTATTAGGCTCTCATACAAAGAATTGTTTATTTTACTTGATTATGGGATTAGGTGCACTAGCGACCACACTTTAACTCACATATTCAACATTAAGATCGATGAACTAAATTCCAAAACGGTTTGGCTTAATGATGGAAAAATAAAATTAATTAAAATCACTATTTAAATGACTCAGTGTAGAAGTTAATACATGTATTTAAATTGTCAATTGTTTTATTATTTATTTAATGTATTTTTAAAAATCCCTGAAACAACAGCAGGTGTTTTTATTCATCTTTATAACGTTTCGGGTTAGAAGACCCTTTAGCAAATTATTTATTTAATGAGTCTTAATGTGTCTAAATATAGATATTAATATAAGTACCCAATAACATTAATATTGATCAATTAAATATGACAATATACATGTACGGTACAAATAAATATAATTAAATGACAGATGTTCGTCAATCCTTGTCATTGACTACCATCCTCCTTTCAAAATCACTGGAATGTGAACAATTTATATTTAAGTCTGACATGTGTACATGTACATGTAGATGCATTGATACATGTACAAGATAGATTGCGATCGCATAGGATCACTGGGTCCGGATCCCTCACCTAAATTAATACAAGTATTCTTGCAAATTGAGCAATTTATAAAAAAAACTCAACAAGATAACAATGAGGCTGATGCCCTGCGTCTCCATCTCAAAATAAATAGACACTCATTAATAGCACAGTTACCTTTTTATAAAACATTCTGCTTAATTAATGTAATGAAATTAATCTGACTGAATAAATGTTATCATGTCTAAAAGTGTCAACAGATAATATTCCTTATCTCTCCTTAGCGAAAGCGTAAACTGGACATCTTGAAACTCATTTAATGAACATCCACTCCAAGTTTGAAAACTCTACCTTAATTAGAGTTATTGGTTATTGTGTCCTAATGTCTTGACCAATCAAATTGCTTATTTTTATGGAAATGAAACAAAATAAATGAAATTTGGTTTAACGTCCTACTGATTTGCTCTGATTGGGCTAATAAAGGAAGGCAAATGACATACAGTGAGCTATGAGGAAAATTTTGCCTTGGCAGTGGCACTATGGTCTACTCTTATATTGAATTCCAACTACCAATGGACCTTTCATGTGCACGGCAATGTATACATGTACATGGGTTTTTTTTCGTCCCATCGAAAGAACAAGAAATTAATAACTAACAGAAATTCAAACAGCATATAGCTACATGTATGAATCATAAGGGTAAGTGGGCCGCTTACAATGAGTTCTTTATAGGTCTACTGTGATTACTTTCTTACTACTCCCATCCCCTCATTTAAACACTTAAAATAATCACAATGTAAACTTACCCTCCAGTATGAATCCAGTCATGTATAAAAGTATTCAGTGAAAATACGATCAGAATGGCCACAAAAATGTGATATATTGTTCGAATATGATTGACTTCAAATAATTCACTGAAAATAAATTTCAAATTATATAATTATACATCCACTGACATTAAATCTGAACCGTGTATTTTATTTTCTAGACTTACTATGATACTACACACACACACAGAAACATTCATAATCTGGATCATTTCTACTAAAGGAATGTCTCTCCTTTGATCAATGTTGAATAATTTTTAAACAATCTAAGCTTTTATTTCAAGTATAAATCTAATAGCCTGCTCTAATTATCGTATCTGCTTGATAAGTTATTACAATAAAGAAATGTTTTGACAGAATTTTGGGAACAAGAGACAAGTAATAATTTAGGAGTTACCCACCTGAGAACAGATCTTCTATTGACAAAAACTTTATCTGGTAATGAGCCATCTGAACGCTTTTTACTGAAATTATGCAAACATAAAAACATGTAACTATGTAAAATCAAAATATATAACAAATTTAAGTACCATGAGTCCCAATAGAAAATTCTAGTATCTGGTTATTCCAGTCTATTGCGCATGCTCTCTAAATAAGTTATGGCATCGCCGTTTGACATGAGTTGTGGAATATGTCTAGCCTTGTTCTTTCACTAGTTACAAATGACGCTGAAACGCACTATGGTACACAATTCGTTAGACTGGTGGCCAGTCTTCTCCACACACCAAAAATTGGCCAGTCCTCTCAAAAAAAAAAAACGAAAAAAAAAACGTAATCTATAGAGACTGGGCAAATAGAGCTTCATTCTCATCTAGTAGGTCAATCTGCATTATGTAGGTCGTGTGACGTCGTGCACGGGATTACTGCATTTGCACTGGCAAACTGGTGTAGGTGCGAGATGTTTGTTGTGGATAACAGTTATTGTTATTTAGTGATACTTTAACGATCTAAGAATTTTGTTGACGGACAATATCTGTCGAATGAACGGATACAACGAATGGGATGAGGTGAATGAACATAAATAATTACACACGACATCATTATAACAACTTAACGAAGCCAGTTCATACGTATCGGGACGAAGCCGAATGGCGACTGGAAACAAAAACGTGACATCAGCCCGCAGACGGTTTCACATGACTTGCTTGACAACTGTCAATCATTCCAAATAAGGAGACAACGTAAAACAGGATAAGCAACGCCCATTTTATTGTGAAGCTCGCAAATTGTCCAGTCTCTGGTGCTGGTTACAGGTTTACTCAAATTTTCTTTTTATACAAATGGAAACGAAAATTGACTTACTAAAAATTACTACTTTTATATAAATCGAAATGTAAAATAAATAGAAGAGACTGGGCCAGTCTAACAATTCGTGTACCAATGGTAAAATGTTCATTTTGTATTAAATATTGGATATCAGAAGCCCACCTTTTCAAGGTAAGATAACAACATCAATGTTGATTTGAATTGACAAATAATTTGTGTTTTCAAAGTGCAAGACTTTGGGTTCAGTTTGAGTTAGAGACTTAGCTACTTTAAGGCTCAAACAAACGATATTCAAGTTTAGCTTAAGGAACATCTCAAAATCTTTCAATTTCTCAATATCTACATTATGCATGAAACTGTACATGTATTATTTTGATTCTCTGCATTGTTTTAGACTGTTTTTTTTTGTGATAAAATAGTCAATTAAGGGAAAAGACATTATGTCTGAGAAAACTTAATATATCTAAGCAATTTCGAATATAGCACTTGACGTCAGATTATTAAGTACGTTTAAAGCAGTACTGATGATCTTGTTTGGTTATTTTGTCTTGTCTCAGAACAGAAATCGGTGAACATTCAGATTCTGTTCATCATTCAAATAATGGATATTTTTATTGACCCTACATTGTCATATTTAGTAAGGTAGCAAGATGCTTGATCAAATGCTGACTGCACTGGGATCATTAAATATCTAACTAAAACTAATAATAATGTGATGTGACAACTAGTAAATTTACAAGGGAGCACACTCACACGCACAAACACCTGTCAGACATCACTGACCAAAACAAGACAAAATGAAACTACTAAGAAAAATGGAACAATCTCCCCAGACCTTTAGTATAAACATTTGTGCATGAAATTAAAAATTAAATTGCAACCACAACCAATTTGCGTCTTGTTCATACAGTGGGGCTCTTGTATAACACTGATGTCAGGATTCACAAACATGTGCAGCTCCTATCGTCAGTTCTTTAAATCTATACAGAAGAACTTCACTTGTATGTATATGCAATATTCAATATAAGTCAATAAATGTTACTTTAAAATCAGCTGAAATGAAATTATTTGTCAAGAATAAACAAGTGTGTGAAGAAGTAGTGCCAGATATTTTCACAATAAAATAAGAATAGCTCTTACTTTGGGAATTAACATGATTACCTGGCGACAGTCTCTCATTTATCAAGTAAAATAATAAAGAAACAACCCTTATATAATTTCATACCCATGTTAAGCTACTTGAAATTCGTTTTGTAGAATATAATAATCTGAAACTGCTCTTTTAAAACTATACAGAGGTAATTCTTTTATACAATGCAGAGTTCTCAAGAGGCATTATCACTCATCATGAAAATAAATTAAGTCTCTTCTACATGTAATTACTGAAAATACCTGTGCTAGCACTGATCTGTGAAACTGGAGCTGTTAAATTCCTTGAAACATCTCTGAACAATTAATTGTAAAACCAGAGAAACTGACATTTTAATGTTTTATTTAAATTTGTCTAAAATTTTGCATGCAATGTAACTAGGCCTACACCCATGAAGAATCGAAAATCATTTGAAAATCGTTTGTCTTAATCCCCCGACCAAGCAGTGCTAATACCTCTTTTAGACACATCCACAACCACAGCATGAAAGACTCAACAAGAATGCACCTTTTTTTACAAACCTCATAGATTTATTTCTGTCAAGGGAAATGAACATGCTTAACTATACCCGAAAGGTTTTCATCAACAAAGATTTAAGCTTGGAAGATTTTGGGTATGATTCAACACATGAATAGCAGTGACATTTTTAATATCATGCTAGAATATCAGGAAATAAAGGTTTTCATATCTTATAGTTTGTAAAATATGATATCTGGACTTTACTTTAAATACGACAATTATAGCAATATTTGGTTTTATTTTGATTTCAGTTGTTTACTCCAGTATATCCTGGTCTTTATATTCATTGTTCATGTACATGTACGGCATGTGATTTGAATAATGATTTATTTGCCATGTGTTTGATCTAGTATTTCTTTGTCAAGTTATTTTTCTTTTTATATTATATTTCTTTTATTCACTACAGACTGCATATATGGTTTCTTATAGTTCTTGTTTCATGCCAGATTTGAACCTTCCAAACGTTTACGGACATCAGATTCAGAGTTAGTGTAGTTCCGTTAGCTCTAAAATATATTATGAATGATGATTTTGAATAGCAGTAAAATTTAGCATTTTGGTTATTACAGCAGCTTTAGACATTACGTTTGTTTTATTTTTTAAATTCCTTTATCATTAACTGTACCATGCGGAGCGGCATCTTTTGGTTTAGTACAAATAATATCTCGGAAACACTTTCGTTAGCAAGAACATGATACTAGCAGTAGTTTCATTTTGCTTTTACAAGGTTCGTAAAACAATTGTTGAGTTGCCTACATGCACGTTTCTAAATTCAATTTCTTGTTCTAGCTTTCTGTAATGTTTTGTAAAAAAACCTATCTTTTAATCGCAAGTGCCCATATGTTATGGAAGACACTCATAATAATAAACCATCTTTCAGTGTATTATTTATAGATGGTTAAATGGTCATAGCGCTATTAAGTACAACATGACCGTTTATTTATGTGCGAATCTGATTTAAGGTTTGGTATATATATAAATATTGTGGTGTAATTGTGGAACTATTTGGAGATATTTATTTATGGCGGTTCACCCAAATTATAGTTCTAATATCAACATTATCTCAATCTATTAACGAAAATTTTGAACAGTGGTTGAAACATTTTGAATGGAAAAAGACATCATACACCCTATTGTAAAACCTAAATACAAAGCAAAATTGATTCATTGATTCTTCCCTAAAACAAAGGTATATATCAAAGGTATCAGTCATTGAATTCCTCATTTTATCAAATATTAAACCCATGGTAAAAGAATGAAACAGGGTGAACTTAACGGAACATAAACAAGTGATAAGGTGCACCCAAAAATCAATGATTAAAAACCCTCGGGTAGTAAAAAATCAACAGTTGGGTGGGTGAACATATACCTACGTTACGTTTTCTGTAACTAAACATTCTGCCCTTAAAATACATATATAAAAACATCCTTGTCTTAAAAAAATTATATATAAAAACATTCTAGCCTTAAAAATTTATACATAAAAACATTCTAGCCAGAAAATACACAAATCAAACATTCTAGTCGTCAAATAAATTATATATAATAAAGACATTATAGCTTTAAAATACAATACATTTGACAATGTTTTTAGTAAATAAAACAATTCCAACAGATTTTTTTAAAGGAACATCTTCGTCCTACTTTGTTAGGCATTAGGATTGACATACAAACTTATCATAATTGTTTGTATTATCAGTGTTTGAAATAAAAGTACAAATTCATTATCTCCAAGCGACAAGGTGCTAAGATTTTTGGATTTTTGTCAAAATTCATTGAAATCTACAGTTGTATTTCTGATTAAATATTTTTTATTAAATTTAAATTATTTTTATTAAATCAAAAGAAAAAAAAATACATGGTACTTTACCTTTTATTAGCACTCTCAAAGGCCTTGTAGTTTTTATCAACTTGAGGTTCTTGTTCGATTCGTTCAACTTCTGTTACAAATGATTCAAATAATTCATCAAGCTGATGTCCTAGATTACTCATCATATCAGACTTCAGAATCTATAAAATATGTTACACATAAATTAAGAACAAATAAATATATCTCTCTTTGATATATATATGCCAATAAAGAAAAGATGGAGTGTGGTGAATGTGTATTAATACATGCAAGAAAGATTGAATGTCTTAAAATGTAGATGTACATGTAGTTGCCATTTGTATATCTTGATGGCAATGTTGATATTAAAAATCAGTTGTACCATACTGTATTTTAGATTTTTTATATGATTGACTGGGCTTGTAAGAATTTTACAGTCTTCCTAATCTACAGATTTATCATTGGCTGGCTTGTATTATTTTATAAAATAATCACTTGCAAATACCTGAGCTTGGTCTCGAATCCGCTGTAAATTGGGAGAGTAAGTTTTCTTGATATTCGGCATATTTCCTCCTGAAATAAATAAAACAAGTGAATTTTTTTGTACAAATATATCATGTGTAAATATACATCAACATTATTATAACATAGCATAATTCGAAATAACTCCAATAATAATTGTGTCGGAACAGAACAGTAGGACATTAGACCCCGCCGCATTTCATTTTTAATAATAATGTTACCAGTAACAAAGAATTATCAAATGTAAAATCAACTGAATGAAAACAAATCAAATACATGTTACCAATACCAGTGGAAAGTTAAAAGCCAGGTTATAAAAGATGAACATGACAACAGATGGGTTGTATTATATCTGTTACATGCTTACAACAATTTGTAATTACAAGATAACAAAATGTACTTTGATTTATAAAGACAAGTTTTCATAAGCATATAATTGGTTCACTTATCTGGAAGCATGATACTGTATATCTGTAATGATCAGGAAAATTCATAATTTTATAGAATCGAAATGTTTAAATACATAAACAACACATACTCCGCGCAGTGTTGTGTTTGATTAGAAGTAATCCTACTACACACTGCTATTATGAGTGGATACTGTTGTTTTAAATTTTGATTGGTCGTAGTCCGTCTACCAACCAATCACTGTTTAAAACGAGTGCCAATATTGAACCAAATATGTTTACATAACGTTACGTCACAGCTCACGATTTTATTGTGCCTAATTAACCCATGGATAGCAGAATACTGCAGTAAAACTAATTGTGTGACAAACGAGGCTATCAAATCGAATGAAATGTAAACAATACTGTTTGGAAACCAATATACTTTCACCGTTTTTAATACCTTAAATCACTGTCCAAAGTTTTAGGGAAGACCCAGATTAAACAAAGGACTGTCATGTTGCTGTACTTAAGTGATAGCTTTCACTGAATGGAAAGAATAGACACACTCCCGCATAAGTTCAAGAAACAGACGCTATTCCAGCAATGGCTCGGGCCATTGCTTCAGGAATTTAAACAACAGAGCTTGGGCTGACACATGTTGCTATTAATATGTTACTAAATAAAGCCAACACCCATCCATTAATTTTCTAATACAAGATAGCTGCTATCTTACAATTCATTTATTGTTTAAGAGAGTTTCCCTTGAAGAGTTGCTTTTGTTAACATGTATTTTCATTGTATTTGGGATACAAATGTATGTTTTCCATTCTATTTTTATCTAGTAAATATAACTTTACAGCTCCAGATCAACATTTGAGGGATTTTACCTTGCAAACTACAGGTATAAGGATGAAAGGGTATAATCTACTGGCAATTTTAACAAGTCAGTGTCACATATAAATGTTGAGTTAAATTTTTTGATGGGTCTTGTTTTAATCTGGTTGAATACAATATCCCAATACATCATATATATATATCAGTGCTTACCATTATCTAATCAGAAAACACCCTGCTTATCACGGCATGCATGTCTCAGTCTGTGGGATATTGTTGTAGATAATAAATATCATGTACATGTATCTAGTACAAATAAAATTATTTATCTTACAACTGTTTATTACTACAAATAGTACATGTATGTAGGTTGTGTTATAGTTACAGATTTTTTATTTGGATTTAAATGCACAGTCCATGTCAAAAATATGTATTATTACTATGTATTTTAAAGTCTGTTATTACTGTGTAATTAAGCAGCACATATCTGACCATTTAATAGATTGATTGCCAGGCAACTAAATATAAGAACACAGCGCTAATTTGTTTTGTCATAGATTTAATCATTTGGAGGTACATGTAGGAGAGAGAGAGAAATGGGGTTTAAAGTCCACAAGACACAATCTAGGTAATTTTGGGACTAACATACAATTACATGTATGGTTCAATTTTTATTTCCATCAATCATTTGAATAAAGAAAATATCAAAAAACATGATTGATAAGTATTTTTGAGAAATTGTGAATGACAGATGGACCATACATTTACAACAATATATAATGACCAAATTTCCGTATAAAAAGCAGACATGAAAATAGGATCGGCTTGTATAAAAAAGATAGAATTAATATCATTATATGTGTATACATGTCGATGGAGGCATGAAATAGAAATCTATATAAACTTAAGAATAATTATAATGGATCAATTTCAATAATGGATCAAAATGCAAATTTGGATGAGTTGAAAAATAATATATATGGCATGGTTGATGCTGTTGTTGTTTATTAAAGATTTAACATCCAAGACATTATATATGATATTATTGACATATATGGTAGATATTCTGTTTAGGTTATATCTGATTATTGAAGATATTATCAGCCTACTTAATTACATGTATAAGGACTCCAACAAATGACCCTAGGCCACTGTGATTCATGCCTCAAGAACATAAACATATTATATAATTCATCAAGATAACCTCTTCCACTATTATAAATAATATTATCTAGCCCATTGATAACTGCATTTTATTGTTTTGTCTATTGTAGATCAATGTAAAATAGGTCAATAGCATTTAATGTACATGCACACTGATTATTTTTTCTCAAATTAAATCAGACACAATAACTCAAACAGGGTCAAACTTCACAGACAATTCCAATTTCTATTATTCATTGTATTAAATGTACATACATGTAACTTCTGATACTGGCTCATATTTCTTTTAATTTTTACACAATATGATTAATTAAATGTACATAATGTGTCAGGAGATTGCTTTCATCAATTAAAAGACTTGCAAGAATGATCACTCTATTGGAATATAAAGGCATATCAATCTCACCAGAAATGCAATTGAATTAGACTAGTATTCAATAGAAAACATAGAAATGAACAGGGGTTTAACATCCAACTTTTCTACACCGACTGGGCTAATCAAGAAAGGTCTCTGCATGATTCATATATGTATGTGTGAAATTTTTTATGAACAACAGAACCTACTCTCTTATCTCAAAGTCCAACTCTTCTTGGGACCCTAGCTCTTGTTTTCCTTGTACCATCTGCCTGGCACCACTGACAAGGAGAAACCACATCAGAAAATAATGAGAAAATTTCTTGGCCAAGACCAGGATCAACCTCAAGATCACCTGGTTAGCGAGCCATACCAGTTCTAAACAAAGACAAGTCCCAGAGCTGACTTCGTGAAAGTATTGGTCATAAATTTGGAAACACAAATAAAACTACCCTCTCGAATACAATTATTTTACTCCTTGAGTGAAATAGAGCCTAATACTTATAAAAAAACCCACCTAAAATCACATTTTGATGTATCTATTTTTAACCAAATCATTTTCTGGTCAGATGCAAAAGTCAATTAACTTTTGTTATTATGAGAAACTTTCTTTGAAAAGCTCTATATGTGGCATGTCTCATGTTAACTTTTAAAAGATGCAATTTGAAGGAAATATTAGTACATGTATGTTGAATAGGAAATTATGCAATTACCATGACATCTGGGTATGACTATGATTGTTGCGCCATGGCGGACTAATTAAATTATTCTAATAATTTCATTATGAAACGGAACTACAGTCACAGTGTGAGTGCTCTAATATACTATACTACTTATTACTATTAGTAATACTCATAGGCACAAGACAGACTTATTTCCCTCATTTATATATGATGTGAACTTTAAACTTTGGTTGATCCTTTATATGAATCACTCACAAAGCAGGACACGTCTTCAACAGGATTTCTACTCAGCGTGGACGTAAACCGTCCAAAATGAGTTGACCTCTTTTTCATTAATAAAACAGACAGCATATTATTAAATTTGTTGGTACTCTCTTGTCCGCAGTCTAGTCACCACCGAAGTTTAGATAAATATTCATTCGATGATACTTCGTTATTCTTGGGTATAAATATCAATAGAAACTCACCATTACTTAAATTACCATTGCTAAACCGATGCCTCGGTTGATTTTCGTTAACTTCTTCGGCCATTTTGTCTGCAATTTATCACGTGATTAAAACCATTCGTAACTTTATTTAGAAGAGTTCATTCATTTCTGTTATGGACAAATAGGACTACTGACACGTTTACCAAGGAAAGTAGCCCTGATTTAACAACCAATATCAGTGTTGTGTCGGTTACAAATCGAAGAGTTATCCGACCTAAAAATAATCCCAGTCTTAAAAAAAAAAAAAAAAAAAAAAAATTGCATCATTCTATATATAATTTCAAATAATTTTTAACCTTTTATTTTCTCGCTCAACCTGATTGGGGAGAGTAGGCTACCTTGGATTTGGAAACTATTGGGAAAGTTAGACCTTTAGAAAAAAAAATATATATATTTAAATATGATGAACCGACAGTTGTGAACGGGATATTGGCAAAATTCAGTGCCACCTGCTGTAATCTTCAATAGGCTACATTCTTTTGATGGTGCCCTTTTTAATTCGAATGAACCTTGGGCGGAAGATACCCCCCCCCACCCGGTCACCCCACCCCCTCGGCAGAAGAGGGCGTTACCAACCACAAAGAATGGAAGTCTGGTGTTATCTGCCGTTGATAGGCCTATCTTTATTTTGTTTTCTTAATTAAAATTTTAAAGTACCGTAATCGATTTGATAGAAAGCAAACGACGTATAGGCCTAGAAACTTTAAAGGGTTGTTAATCTTCTCAAGGTTATCAAACATATATATCATTAAGGGGGTTGGGATAACCTAGTGGTCTAGAGTGCCGCGCTTCGACCTCTAGCTGACCGGTCACCTCTGGCTTGCGGCTGTGGTTTCGAGCCCTGGTGTGAGCGTATGTGGCATGGAGATGGGGGCGCCTTCTCAATCTCGTGGGTTTCTTCCGGGCACTCCGGTTTCCTCCCACTGCTAAAGACCCCTACGCGCAAGCGAATTATTGAAATAAAATTAAAACCATATGTTAGTCCCGAAATGACCTAGTTTGTGTTGAGTGGACGTTAAACCCCATTTCTCTCTCTCTCTCTCTCTCTCTCTCTCTCTCTCTATATATATATATATATATATATATATATATATATCATTAATAAATATTTACACACCAATCTATTTTTTCACTTTTCAAGGTTACCAAACATATATAATTTATTCATTCAAATTTGTTTGTGTAGGCTACCCTTCGGGTTGTTGATTACCGTATTATATGTACAGTACGTACTGTTTTATATCTTTTGTTCTATTCTTAAATGACGGGTCTCACACACCAGAGGCTCAGTGAGTAGGATTTTGGATCGCTAACCAGGAGATCCCAAGTTCGATCCGTACATGGGTTGGCCAAGAAAGTTGGTCAGACTTGCCGGTAATTCCCCCTTGTCACTGGTGCAGGACTGGCAGTCTAGAAAGGGGTAATGTATAGTCGTTAGGATGACACGAAAAATCGAGGTCCCTTAAGATACACTCCGTGGTGTATGCCCGTCTTCATTAGCCCGTTGGTTCACGAATTAGGATGTTAAAACTCATTTTCTTTTTTTTTATGATGTCCCTTGGTCACTACCGCATCAATAGAGAAAATAGACGGGAGCTCGTCAGGCTCAATCCCAATACACCTTTCAAGAACTAAGTCTCCGTGCTAGCTATGTGATTAACGAATCATGCTGAAAAACTTTTAAAAAAAATCTTAGGTGTTTCATTAGGAGCCCCTGTCTTGTATAACACCCATAAACCAGGGCCGTATGTAGGAATTTAAAAGTGGGGGTTCAGTAGAGTGGTGGGGCGCCAATATAATGCCCAAGTTGCTGAGCGCGGGGACTGCCGCAATAAAAGTCACTAGGAAGTAATCCCTTAGGGGTGCCATTTCTCGGGGCGCCTTATTTTTCTGGGGGTGCAAGGGGTACATTGCACCCCCGCTAAATACGACCCTGTCATAAACATGTTAGAATTGATTCGAAAGTTCGATAGTGTTCTTCCGTTACCTCAATCATTATTCCCACAAGTCTCAAGCAATTCCACATACAACGGTGTCCGCGGTTTGCGATCGTAAAATTCCGATGTGAAAAACATCAATGGTCTCCCCTTTCAGTAGTGCAAGACGGGTGGGGTGGTGGGGCAGAGGCGGATTCAATGAGGGGGGGGGGCGCCCCCTAATTTTCGACTATGCCCCTTTTTACTACTGAAAGTGCCTTTCAACAAGCTTTTTTGCTCGATTTTGAGACTCTTTTTCTACGATTTCCGAACGTTTAGACGAAAATATCAGCCAAATAGCTCTTGAATTGGCTACAAATAGAGGGAATGGCGGATAATTTTCTTGGGCCCCCACCCCCTCTCAGCGGCGTGACCCGTCTCCGAGGTCAGTGCCCTCATTTTGCGGCGCCCCCCCCCCTCTTCAAAATTTCTAGATCCGCTCCTGTGGGGTGGCTGATAAGGACAGTCGTTCTGATGGGAAGTAAAACGGAGATCCCGTGTGTCCATTGACGTGCGCGTAAATGATCTCTTGGCAGTTGGAATAGCACACTGTATGGCTTATGCCCGTCTCCATTAGCCCAGACCGAGCAGAATAGTAGGACGTTAAATCCTATTTAATTTCATTTTTCTGTAAGTTTAGGAGGATATGATTGTTCAGGAATTTAAAATATCAACGCTTTCGCTTTGGGTATCGTAAATTATTCCAGTGCGCCAAGTGTTGTGTTGGTTGATACAGTGTGAGTTAATTCATTTGTCTTGCTTATCCCGGTTTGTGATGTTAGTATTATCGTCTGTTATATCCAGACACATTTTGAGAGGCATAAACCACGAGTGTCTGGATAATAGAGAGGTAAGGTGTCGTGAGTAAATTTCAGTGTATATTGTGTTAGTAACACACGCCAACTGCCATTTCATTTTCAAATTAGCTGACCAAAAGAAAGGATCTTTTCGCACTTCACACAGGTAGACTATAATTATGCTACCATTAATTCGAGAATATTTCTATTACTTTATGCAATTATATTTATATATTTGAATATAAAAACAGGGCTCTTGTGGGAAGTCTCTTGACTGGACTGAAAATCGACAGCTTTCAGCACCAGAACTCGGCTCAAATAATATCAGTTTTTGGAGCGTTTTATCGAAAGCCTTGTGATGTTTGATGAGTTTCTACATTCAGAACGGATTTCGTCCCAGAAAATTATTTCAAATATTATAACCAACACTTGTACCCCCAGTCATATTCAAGCAATACAACGAAATGTAACAGAAAAAGCCCACCATTCGTTGTAGGCAGAAGGGGGGAAACATAGCTTAAAATGTTACAAGAAATTTTAAATTTTTTGTCTGAAATTGATATCGGTAGTCTAATCTTAAGCAGATTAATTCAATGTCACAATCCGATTTAACGCCAAAATCTTATGAACATGCCACATAATTAGTCATTATAATACTATTATTTTCTCTTTTTATTTATTGGATATATTCCATTCCAGTCAAATAGTGTCTCACTTTACACAATGTCCTAGAATTGGTCAAATGGTGTGACGACCATTTTATGCTTTCCATAAAGATACCCCGAAACCAGGCTTGTGATGTGACTATTGTGGTGTAAGTGAATGTTGTTCATCATTTTTATTCAATATCATTAAACGTCACCTATATTCCATGTGAATAGTGGTACAGTACAAAATGCCTGACATTGGGAAACGTGTAGTAGTTCGCATGGGACGAAAATCCGTTCCCCCATGTACGTAAAAGAACCGTTGACAGTTAGAATTTGAATAAGAGTAGGTCGTACTGCCACGATCCGTGTAAAATGAATCATATAGCACACTGTATGGTGTACACCCTTCTCAATTAGTCAAGTAGGAGCAGGACTGTTGGACGCTAAGTCCTATTTCATTTTCCATATGAATGTCAATATAATTTGGTATATATGACGAAGAGGGGGTTTAATATAGGCTATGTGTGTTCTCACAATCCTTATTCAGATACAAATCTGAGTAAAACTGTTGTTTATAAAATAAGAACGTTAAAATACACGGTGAAGAGTAATACACGTGAGATCTGGTTGACCACATGGTTGTCTTCGAATGACCAGTCTTCAGCTTCTGAAATGCCGGTAAACATCATTGTTCGGTGTAGCTATAAGTAGTGATACGTGTTATGTTTGAGATACTTGTACTTAATTTTTCTTGAAAATCAGATACCACTCTTAGAGTTCACATGCTTACCTTTTGTATGTCATGTTCCTAACGTTTTCTTTAAATATATTTTTCAGATGGCGTGTGACCCTCACATATCCTGCTGTTGGTTTGTTACCCTTACATTAATGCCTGTATCAAATGGCGTAATGTACCCGATTATAATGGACAACTTACAGGCCGACCAAATGGTAAGTCACGATGATTATTTTTCTTAGATAAGACAATGTGTATTTTGTCTCGACAGCGGCGTTTCCTCCTATTCTTAGTCGAATTCCAACATTTATATTAAGCCACGATTTTCGTCCCTTGTAAGGACATCCATTCAGCATGACTGACGACGGGAAACCACGCTGGAAAATCCCGGGTAACTGTCTCGGCAAATACAGGGATAGAACCACGGACCCACTATTTGGTGGGTCATCTAGGCATTATTTGCGATTGTCCAAAACAATTGAGAAACCGATGAATTAAAATGTCACAACCATAGGGTCATTAAACCGTCAGAGTATTCCCTTACCTACCAGAGGAATGTAGTTCCCATATTTGTTGCAGACAGTGTTATTTGAGAAACATTTGATGATGGAAACATTCTGTCCATTCACCTAATGCATCAACTTTATAAACACCCTATGCTTATAGTGAATAATACTATTATATTTTTTTAGGTGTGAATTTGGATCGACATTGCCACTCTCAGATGTAATGATGGTCACTCATAGATGTAATGATGGTCACTCATAGATATGTAATGATGGTTACTCATGGATGTATTGAGATTTAAGTGCCCATGGTTCCTGCTATTATTTTGATAAAGTAAATGATAGACCGACAAAACGAGGTGATATTTATTTTAATCCCTACCCCTTAGTTCGTGTCTTTCCACTGATTGGTTTAGTGTGGTTCCGTCAGGTTATAAGCAGGGAAAGACGCTCTCGGATTCCAATCGTGGCATGTGCTGAGAAGAAGCACCAGGGGTTTTCAACCCGGGTTCTAATTCATCAGGGTTAACGCCTGTTGAGCTGAGGAGGAAAATATGCCTAATCTTTGGATGGGGTGGGGAATTGAGGCCCAACGTGTGTTCACTGACCTGTACGTAAGAGAACTCTTGATCTTTTGAATTCGGAGAACAGTTAGCAGAAACGCTACCGCTTGGGTCAAATTATAATCCCTCGCATTTCACACGTAAACCACAGTAAATATAAAAAAAAGCGTGTTAGTCTCAAAATGTCCATGAGCGTAAAATGTCTGCAAGACGTTATACCCCATTCCACTTAATGCACATGCGGTATTTGATACATATATAGCTTGATCTTTAGTGACGCTTTCTGCTCAGGTCACAAGGGGAAGTGGGTCTAAATGTTTCTATTTTGTGTGAGGGTAGAAGCAGATCATTGCATGAATCATCTAATTGTAATATCGAGAAGACACATATTCAAGCTGATGATGAACTAGAAGAAGAGATGATATAATAGAAGTTACCGTTTGTGATAATGTTGATCTGTTAGGGTTGTTGTTAGTTTTACTTCTGAAAGATTTCTAGAGACATCTATCATTTCTATATACAACCGCGTGTTTGACATCCGTGGCGTGTACGACCCTTATTCGTTCTTTTTTCGCATAAACTCCATCTTTGTCTCTAGTATATCTTAAGGAAGGGGGTTCTAGGTTTTACTTCTGAGAGATTAGAGACATTTATGCTTGTTATATACAGCCGTGCGTTTCGATTCCCTGAATTTTGCGACCGTCGTTCATTCGTTCTTCAAAAGCCCATCTTTTTTGTCTCTTGTATATCTTAAAGAAGGGGAGTTTTAGTGTCTGAAGATCAACATTTGTCAAAAATTGTCAGCTCGATAATCAAGACTGCGGTTGAAGATGTCACCTTATATTGGGAGCCCAGTCAGTGGAACATAGTCGATCTGAATAATAACCAGACTAGAGAGAGGTGCTACAGATACATGTTGGTGGCAATGTTGATCTATTATATTTGTGACTTGGTATTACTTCTTAGATATTTCAAGAGACAGTCTATCCTTTCTCAAAGTCGTGGTTCGTTCGGTGTTTTCGCGATGTACATTTCGATGCCTTCTCCGTTCGTGATATACAAGCAATCTTTGTCTCTAAATATCTTAAAGATTGGTAGTTGTAGGTTTTGTCTAGGCTTATTTGACTGTTTATACAGAACAAGTGGAGAGGCGTTCTAAAAGATGGCGAGTTGTGTGGTCATGTTGATTATGGTAAGATTGTTGATTTCCTTCTGAGATTTACTAGTGACCGCCCTCATAACAAACTTCTCTTATTGGCTCCCTCTTTAGGTGTGCGAACGTCGTGCATGTGTTGCCCTCGTTCTTTTCTACACTATCTATGATACCCGATAGATGTATATCTTCCAGATCACTAGCTATCAAAGAAGGCAAGTTTTAGTTTCCATGTTATTAACAATTATGATAACTCCACTGGCCAAGCTATGGCATCATCTAACCAGAGAGAAGACGGATACAGATGATATGAATGAACCTTGAAGACTTTCGGGAAGAGGCAACATAGTCTAACATCTACAACCCTTATACAGATAAGAAACTATATAGACCTGTTACGTCATGTGGCCAGAGTAAAAATCTTTGTTTAAATTCAATTTATATCTGGAACGTCGTTGGCATTAAGTGGAATGGGTTGCCGTCTTGACACTACTGTATTCGAATGATTTTGTGACTAACCATCGTTCATTTAATTTACTTGTGTTACATGTGCAATGCGACTGTGTGGAATTTATCCCGTATAACGCCGTTGTCACCTATGCTTTATTGATTTTAACTGCCTACAGATCTTCTAATTGCACGCCAATGCGTTTACGGTTGGGTCACGATTTGTTTTGCTTCACCCGAATGACTAAACTAAATCTTTGTCATCACCGCAGACATTAGCCTTGGCATGTGGGGCCCGGTGTTAAGAAACCCCCGGCTATTCTCGGCCCTTACTGGGATTGAAATTTTTAATATTATAATACACAAATTTATTAAACTTAAAACTTCCCGGCACACAATACTCCAAAAACTTTATTATTGCGGAATTATCATATTACTAAGGCAGTAAAGGAATCATTGCCCAATTCCACGCCCCTCGTAAACATCAACCGCTAGAAAACAAATTGTATAAATGGCCGCAGGTACCATATACTACTGACCACCCTATCCTTCCCCAAATAAAATATATTTTAACTGTTACTATAGATTTTATAGGTTTAAAATAATCTGTAATGTTTTTCATGCGATAAGTTGTGGGTTTATAATCAATCTTTTATTTTTCTACACGCATGATTATATGTATACGATTGGATATGATCGTTTAGAATAAATCTGCGATCTAACATTTTTACATGCATGATATACGATAGGTTATATGAATTTTTGATAAATCTATGTAATTTTTTTACATGCATGATATACGAAAATTCCGGAAACAAAAAATACCAGGAAAATTTTATCTGTATTTGTTTTTCCAGTAATTTACAGAAATTCCCTCAATTAACATAACTTAAATTTTAAATACAGGAAAATCAACCCTGGTGTTTTTTGTTTCCTTAGCATGGAATTGATGAAAATTTCATTGAATTAACCACTGACTTTATACGCGTTTGTGAAATAGGGTTATTTAACGCCTGCTTCCATCGAAATGATATCGCAGGCAATCTTTACACGAAACCTCTTTCCGGTAATATCAGAATACGAAATTTCCTAATCGGGAGACGAACGTAATGTATCACAACGGCTTCTCGGGCTTGAGGCTTTCAGATCTTATAAATAATAGAAATAATATATAAGACATGTAATATACCAAAGTTATCAAAATATGATTCTTCATATGGTTAATAAATTGAAATGAATACTATAACATAATTATTATTAGGAATGATTATATGCATACGATTACTTATCGTTGCATTTGCAAATGGAAATGATCCGTGAAAATTGATTTTTTTACGGTTTGGGTTTAGAATAGATCTACAAATTAATGATAGGTTATGCGTGATATGTGATAGGTTATACGGGATTAAAATAAATCTGATTTAATATTTCTATATAATATCAATAAAACTATGTAGTAATTAGATCAGGGTCTGTCAATATGACACCCTCTTATCCTTATAATAAGAATGTACGACTCTCACTTTTTTCTCTCTAACTCTTGGGCCCATCACGTTTCTAACAATTTCTACATTATTTTTTTTTCTTCACATTTTGTTGTAGGTAAATGGGGTGTCATATTTGATATATTCTGATATTTTGGTTTATATTAGAGTATTATAATTCAGTTAATTTTATTCCAAATTTCTTCTAAAAACCAATCGAGATAATACTTATACACATATTGTTCATAGTGGACGCTAAAGATTCTATAGAGAGCGAAGATTAATATATTTTATTAACTGATAAAAAAATGTTTTGTGGGAATATTTCCTGGAGATAATGTTAGTCTTCAAAATGTGAGAAGGCATTAATTTGCGTAGGGTATTGTTTTTCTCGTGTTTGTTTACTTACAGTAAATTTTCCGGAAGTGATAATTGGTGTCCTGCACTAGGTGGTATGCGGTCTCCGTCTCCAAAACGTATAAAGGTACTTCTCATTACAAAAGTTTATACTTTCAATTTTTCTGATTTCTTTGTTTTTATTGAAGTCACTGGGTTGATGGCACACGTGGTGACCCCAAGGTTGCTATATAAAAATAACTCAAAATCGAACCTGCCATTCAATTTACAAACTTTCGGAAACATCGTATATAACTATTAAAAGAATTCGTATATAGCTTATTTTTGGTGTATTCTACTTCTGTACCAATAGTTAAAATTGGTTCTCATGGTAATGGCAGTGGTATCGATGAGTGATGACATATCAAAATGGTGAGGGATGAGGATATCGATGGATGATAACGATATCGATTGGTGATGAGGATATGGATTGGTGATGAGGATATGGATTGGTGATGAGGATATCGATTGATGGCGACGATAATGAAACGATGGACGATGATGATGTAATAATGATACAGTCCAAGCCAGGCGATTATGTGTATATATTAATTTATAGTAATTTAAACTGTATTTATCGTGTAGGCGGTGTTCTTTAAAGACGACCACCAACACTCTAGTTGTGTTTGTAAGCAACACCAGCAATATATACCCCAATTTTACCCAAATAAACCATTTAAAAATTTCTAAAACCATGAAGCTATTACCAAATTAAATCCGTTTTCTTTTTTGGTTTAAAAATAAGACACGGACTTGGCTATAACGTCTTTCAAAACGGTTCCAAATAAATCTTATGTGTCCACTGCTAATGAGAAAAAGGCAGTTCCCAATAAGTTTTATCTGTGTCCACATTGATCGAGTGACAGTCTTCTAGAGAACGTATAGATAGGTGTAGCCGTAAAAACCCGACTGTAAATGAAGAAGTCGAATTAACTTAATAAAACCGCTGTGGGTAACGATGTAGACAGCTATACTGAATTCTTAATATTTACATGTCGTGTATTTTGTACATGGTGAACAGTCCATTTGCTGATTACACTATTTTGCCTCGACCGTTTTTATAGGACTTTATAGGAAATTTGACTAATGGTTTGAATTGTCCGTACTTGGTTTAATTTTATTTTCAGGTACTTTGTGGCAGACAGACGATTCTACAGTACGACAGACGGGGATATATATTTTAAGTGCCTGTGGTTCCTGGAATCCTGTAATAATTTTGATATAATTTTATAATTCAATTAATTTTATTCTAAATTTCTCCCAGAAACCAGTCGACGCGATAATAATTATACAGTATATAAATCATACAAGTAGACATATTTTGCATAGTGGACGCCAAAGATTCCATAGAAAGCTATGTTGACTTAAAATGAGAGGGGGAATGATTATATTTTATGAACTTATAGGAAAAAAAAGGAATTGTTTTTGTCGTGTTTGTTTATTTACAGTAATATTTATGGAAGTGATTATGCTGTACACTGGGTGGTATGTGCTTTCCCTCTCCAAAACTTATAAAGGTACTTCTCATTACAAAAATTTACACTTTAATTAATGATATCTTTGTATTTATTGAAGCCACTTTGCTGATGATGTGTGTATACTTTGACGCATGGTTGCCTTAAAAAAATTACTCTTAAAATCGAAACTGTCATCCAATTTACAAACTTCCGGGAATATCGTTTACCACTTATCATATAAGGAATTCATATACTATTTATGGCTTATTTTTGATGTATTCTACTTCTGTATCAACAGTGAAGATTGACTCTTATGGTAATGGTATAGATGAGTGATGACAATAACGAAATGGTGCGGGATGAGGATACCGATGGATGATGAGGATATAGATTGGTGATGAGTGTATCGATTGGTGATGACGATAACGAAACGATGGACGATGATGGTGTAATAATGATACAGTCCAAGCCAGGCGATTATGTGTATGTTTTGATTTATAGTAATTTAAACTGTATCGTATAGCATTTGTTCTTTAAAGACGACCACCAACACTCTGGTTGTGTTGGTAAGCAACACCAAAATATGTACCTAAATTTACCCCAAATAAACATTTTTATACGCCCACGTTTTCACGTGGACGTATATTGTCGTCGCCCCTGTCCTTCCGGATCGTAACTTCCTGAATTATGGCCCCTGATTGGCCGACAAATCACCCTTTTTAGCTTGTGGTCCCTCTGGAGGTCAAAATTATTATCTGATTTAAAAAACCGCTTGATTATATCACCGTTACATGGTAATAAATGTTGAGTTCAAATTTCGTGTAAATCGGACCAAAATTGACCAAAAATGACTGACAAAATGGTCGCCGTTTTCGTGAAAATCGAACCAAAATTGACGGAGAAAATGGCCGCCGTTTGTACGCTAATAGTGTGAAAATATGTTATATCAAGATTGTGGACCCTATAGAGGTCACAATTTTGAACCGATTTTGAGGAAACTTGACATGTATGTTTATAACCCGAAGATCTTGGTTCCTATCGATATTTGCGCCCATTGATTCGTAACTTTCTGAATTATGGCCCCTGATTGTACGAAAAGTCACCCTTTTTAGCTTGTGGTTCCACTGGAGGTCAAAATTATTATCCGATTTAAAAAAAAAACCGTTTGATTATATCACTGTTACATGGTAATAAAGATTGAGGTCAAATTTCGTGAAAATCGGACCAAAATTGACAGACAAAATGGCCGCCGTTTGTACGCGAATAATGTGAAAATATGTTATATCAAGGTTGTGGACCCTATAGAGGTCACAATTTTGAACCGATTTTGATGAAACTTGACATGCATGTTTATAACCCACAGATCTTGGTTCCTTTCGATATTTGTATCCATCGGATCGTAACTTCCTGAATTATGGCCTCTGATTGTCCGAAAAATCGCCCCTTTTAGCTTGTGATCCCTCTAGAGGTCAAAATTATTATCCGATTTCAAAAACCGTTTGATTATATCACCGTTACATGGTAATGACATTTGAGTTCAAATTTTATGAAAATCAGACCAAAATTGACGGACAAAATGGTCGCCGTTTGTACCTGAAAAGTGTAAAAATATGGTATATAGGTTTTAATCTGATTTTGATGAAATTTGAAATGCATGTTTATAACCCAAAGATCTTGGTTCCTTTTGATATTCAACGGATAATATCGGATTGTAACTTCCTGAATTATAGCCCCCGATTGTACGCAAAATTGACTTTTTAGTTTGTGGTCCCTCTAGAGGTCTCAATTATTTCCCAATTTTAGAAATAATATTAAATTCTAATGATTGTCTGATAATTACTTAATATGCGACAACTCTTGTTGACTGCCGGATGATTTAGCTGCTGTGTGGGTGTATGTTTCGTTGCCTGGCAACCTATTTTTAAAATTTCTAAAACCATGTAGCTATCACCAAATTAATTCGCTATTTTCTTTTTATACGCCCACATTTTCATGTGGACATATTATGTCGTCGCCCCTGTCCGTCCGTCCACAATTTGTTTGTGGACTCTCTACAGGTCACAATTCTTATCCGATTTTGACGAAACTTGAAATATACGTTTATCCCCATAAGGTCTCGGTTCCTTTCGATATTGGCATGTATCGGATAAGAACTTCATGGATTATGGCCCCTGATTGTACGAAAAATCATGTTTTTAGCTTGTGGACCCTATAGAGGTCACAATTTTGAACCGATTGTGATGAAACTTGACATGCATGTTTATAACCCCAAAATCTTGGTTCCTTTCGATATTTGCGCCCATCGGATCGTAACTTCTTGAATTATGGCCCCTGATTGTCCGAAAAATCGCCCTTTTTAGCTTGTGGTCCCTCTGGAGGTCAAAATTATTATCCGATTTAAAAAACCGTTTGATTATATCACCGTTACATGGAAATGAGGGTTGAGTTCAAATTTCGTGAAAATCGGACCAAAATTGACAAACAAAATGGCCGCCGTTTGTACGCGAATAGTGTGAAAATATGTTATATCAAGGTTGTGGACCCTATCGAGGTCACAATTTTGAACCGATTTTGATGAAACTTGACATGTATGTTTATAACCCAAAGATCTTGGTTCCTTTCGATATTTGCACCAATCGGATCGTAACTTCCTGAATTATGGCCCCTGATTGTCCGCAAAATTACCCTTTTTAGCTTGTGGTCCCTCTGGAGGTCAAAATTATTATCCGATTTAAAAAAAACGTTTGATTATATCACCGTTACATGGTAATGAAGGCTGAGGTCAAATTTCGTGAAAATCGAAACAAAATTGACGGAGAAAATGGCCGCCGTTTGTACGCGAATAGTGTGAAAATATGTTATATCAAGGTTGTGGACCCTATAGAGGTCACAATTTTGAACCGATTTTGATGAAACTTGACATGCATGTTTATAACCCAAAGATCTTGGTTCCTTTCGATATTTGCGCTCATTGATTCGTAACTTCCTGAATTATGGCCCCTGATTGTACGAAAAATCACCCTTTTTAGCTTGTGGTCCCACTGGAGGTCAAAATTATTATCCGATTTAAAAAACCGTTTGATTATATCACCGTTACATGGTAATGAAGATAGAGGTGAAAATCGGACCAAAATTGACAGACAAAATGGCCGCCGTTTGTACGCGAATAGTGTGAAAATATGTTATATCAAGGTTGTGGACCCTATAGAGGTCACAATTTTGAACCGATTTTGATGAAACTTGACATGCATGTTTATAACCCGAAGATCTTGGTTCCTTTCGATATTTGCGCTCATTGATTCGTAACTTTCTGAATTATGGCCCCTGATTGTACGAAAAATCACCCTTTTTAGCTTGTGGTCCCTCTGGAGGTCAAAATTATTATCCGATTTAAAAAACCGTTTGATTATATCACCGTTACATGGTAATGAAGATAGAGGTGAAAATCGGACCAAAATTGACAGACAAAATGGCCGCCGTTTGTACGCGAATAGTGTGAAAATATGTTATATCAAGGTTGTGGACCCTATAGAGGTCACAATTTTGAACCGATTTTGATGAAACTTGACATGCATGTTTATAACCCGAAGATCTTGGTTCCTTTCGATATTTGCGCTCATTGATTCATAACTTCCTGAATTATGGCCCCTGATTGTACGAAAAATCACCCTTTTTAGCTTGTGGTTCCTCTGGAGGTCAAAATTATTATCCGATTTAAAAAACCGTTTGATTATATCACCGTTACATGGTAATGAAGATAGAGGTGAAAATCGGACCAAAATTGACAGACAAAATGGCCGCCGTTTGTACGCGATTAGTGTGAAAGTATGTTATGTCAAGGTTGTGGACCCTATAGAGGTCACAATTTTGAACCGATTTTGATGAAACATGACATGCATGTTTATAACCCAAAGATCTTGGTTCTTTTTGATATTTGCGCCCATTGGATCGTAACTTCCTGAATTATGGCCCCTGGTTGTACGAAAAATGACCTTTTTTTTTAGCTTGTGGTCCCTCTGGGGTCAGAATTATTATCCCATTTAAAAAAACGTTTGATTATATCACTGTTACATCGTAATGAAGGTTGAGGTCGAATTTCGTGAAAATCGGACTAAAATTGACAGCTGTTCTTGTCAGGCCATCCATCCTTAATCACGAACAAGGGGAAACCACGCTAGAAAATCTAGATGAACTTTGTCACCCAATGCAGGGATCAAACACCAAACCTCAAGGCAACCAAGCCAGCATCTTACCCACTTAGCAACATGATCCCCAGTCGAATTTGAAGCCTACTGAAATGAACCTTTATAACCCAAATATCTTAATTCATTTCAATATTTGCACATATCAAATTCTAACTTAATGATGTAGGAAAAATCACTTTCGGTATTGCTTGTTCTCTATCCATCTCTCGAAAATGTGGGCGTATCCTGCCTGGCAGTGCCAGCCTATCTTTTGATTTAAAAAAGACACGGACTTGGCTATAGCGTCTTTCAAGACGGTTCCAAATAAATCTTATGTGTCCACTGCTACTGAGAAAAAGGCAGTTCCCAATAAGTTTTATCTGTGTCCACTGCTATTGATCGAGTGGCAGACTTCTAGTGAACTTATAAATAGGTGTGGCCGTAAAAACCCGACTGTAAATGAAGAAGTCGAATTAACATAATAAAACCGCTGTGGGTAGCGATGTAGACAGCTATACTGCAATTCTTGTCGTGTATTTTGTACATGGTGAACAATCCATTTGCTGATTACACTATTTTGCCTCGACCGTTTTTATAGGACTTTATAGGAAATTTGTCCGTACTTGGTTTCATTTTATTTTCAGGTACTTTGTGGCAGACAGACGATTCTACAGACGGGGATATATATTCTAAGTGCAGGTGGTTCCTGCCAGGAAATTATTACAGGATTCCAGGAACTTCATGGAATCCTGTAATAATTTTGACATATTATAATTCAGTTAATTGTATTCCAAATTTCTTCCAGAAACCAGTCGACGCGATAATAATTATACAGTATATAAATCATACAATTAGACATATTTTGCATAGTGGACGCTAAAGATTCCATAGAGAGCTAGGTGACTAAACATGAGACGTGGAAATGATTATATTTTATGTTTGTTTATTTACAGTAATATTTATGGAAGTGATTATGTTGTACACTAGGTGGCACGTGCTTTCCCTCTCCAAAACTTATAAAGGTACTTCTCATTACAAAAATTTACACTTCAATTTTTTTAATGACATCTTTGTATTTATTAAGCCACTGGGCTGATGACGTGTGTATACTTTGACCCCAAGGTTGCCTTAGGGTCATTACTCTTAAAATCGAAACTTCCGGGAATATCGTTTACCACGTATCATGTAAAGAATTCATATACTATTTATAGCTTATTGTTGGTGTATTCTACTTTTGTATCCACAGTTAAGATTGACTCTTATGGTAATGGTATAGATGAATGATGATAATAACGAAATGGTGCGGGATGAGGATACCGATGGATGATGAGGATATCGATTGGTGATGAGGATATCTATTGGTGATGACGATAACGAAACGATGGACGATGATTGTGTATTAATGATACAGTCCAAGCCACGCGATTATGTGTATGTTTTGATTTATAGAAATATAAACTGTAACTATATTTATAGTGTAGGCGGTGTTCTTTAAAGATGACACCAACTCTTGTTGTGTTGGTACGCAACACGAGATATATGTACCCCAATAAACATTTTCAAATTTTTAAACCATGGGACTATTAAAAAATTACATCTTTATTTTCTTTGTTTAATAAAATAATGAAAAAGACACGGACTTTGCTATAATGCGTTTCAAGACAGTTCCCAAATATTAAGCCTTTTCCGTGTCCACTGCTATTGTTTGACAGCATTTCTAGTGAGCCTATAGATAGGTAAAAAAATACCACCTTGTAGCTATGTAGACAGCTATACTGTAATTCTTAATATTTACATCTTTTCAGGTACTTTGTGGTAGATATACGATTCTACAGTTCAACAGACGGGGATATATTTTCTATGTGCCGGTGGTTCCTGGAATTCTCTAATAATTTTGATATAACCATGTCCTGTTAGGTAATGATAGTTCGGTAATAACAGGCTATTTTTTAAACCCAATTCCTCTTTGCTACATTATAGCGATAGGTTAATGATAATACCACAATTTATGGTGAGAAATATTTCTTTTATTCAGGACAAATTGAATAACTTCTATATATATCTGGGCTCAGGGTCAGAGAACTGGACTCGCAATTACAGTGTCTTAGATTTGAATCTTTGCGGGGGCTGAAAGAAACCTTTGGGCGTAATCAATCCCGGTTTCCACTTGTCAGGGGAAACGCCTCCGGGACTGACGAGGAAAATGTGCCTAATCATTTGGATAGGACGGAGAACCGAGATCCACCGCAACACATTGACGTGCACGTAAGAGAACTCCTGTCAGCTGGAATGCGAAGAAGAGTATTCGGAAACACCACCGTTCCGGCAAATTTCGCCTTTCTCAAATTTCACGTAGCCATCGTAACTATAACCATGTGTTAGTCTCTAATGACCCTTGTAAATTGTCAACGAGATGTTAAACCCCATTCCACCTAATCACAATATGAATCATGGATTTGTTACACATTGATTACAAGCAAATATTTCTACTCAAACCACAAGACGGAACAGTTGTATGTTTTCTAATGAATTTAAGGATACCAGACACACTAGACTACATGCATTTCAGATACATTCGGCCAGATTACTTTATAATTACCAGAATACAGGATCTTGCAAGCAGAATAGAAGATATGAACATACTCTAAGCAAAATAAGATACTGCATATGCTGTAACCTGAATACAGTAAAGAAGATAATGTAAGCAGAATTCAGTAGGAGATGCTGTATGCATATTACAGTAGAAGATACTGTAAGCAGAATAGAATATACAGGAAGCAAAGGTCATGGTTTGTGACAATGTTGATCTGTTTTGGTTTGTTGGTTTTACTTCTTAGAGATTTCTAGAGACACATTTTCTTTCACCATACAACCGTGTGTTTGACGTGCGTCCGTTTCGTGAACGACCGTTATTTGTTCTTTCTTCGCCATCTTTGTCTCTAGTATATCTCAAGGAAGGGCAGTTTTAGGTTCTGAAGATCAACATTTATCAAACAGTATCTTTTAGATAGTTAGCAGGTATAACAGAATGCAGGTTTTGACTGTTGATTTGTTAGAGTTGGGTTTTTGTTATTTCTCAGATCTCTAGGGGCATCTATATGAAGTCGTGCGTTTAACGTCCGCGGCGTTTACGACTGTCATTCGTTCTTTCTTCATATATCCTTCATCTTTATCTCTAGTATATCTTAAGGAAGGGAGGTGTTAGGGGTTAAAAATTATCACCCAGAAGAGATGTAGTCGACGTCATGGTTGGTGATAATGTTGATTTGTGAGGGTTTGTGCATTGTATTACTTCTGAGAGATTTCTAGAGACATCTGTCCTATCTCTATACAACTGCATATCTCACGTGTGCGATCGTTGTTCCTCCATTTTTTGCCCCTAGTGTATCTTGATGGTCAGTTTTGGGGTCAGGAAATCAACATGTCAAAATTAAGATAATGAAGTTAGAGAAGATATTACAGAATACGTGATTAGTAACAATGTTGATCTATAACGTTTGTGATTAGGTTTTACTTCTGAGAGATTTTCTGGAGACATGTCTATCCTTTCTCTGTACAACCGTCTGTTCGGATTTCGCGAAACACGCTTTTATCTAACGACATACTTACAACCATTGTCTCCAGAAATCTTAAAGAAAGGTAGTTGTAGGGGTTGAAGATCAACATTTGTTAAGGTGTATTTAACTGTTTTAATACAGAACAAGAGGGCATACGGGCGATAACTCTCAGAAACAAAGTGGAATGGTACAAAAGAATACGGTTGACAATTAGTACAGATAAGCGAACCTCATGCCTATTAATACGGATGGTTTTCACCAGAAAAGTTGATTCACACAGAATACGCATGCTGGGAAGTGGCACTAAAGCCTAATACATATTAGAAAACATATATAACTGGTCCGTCTTGTGGTCAGAGTAGAAATCTTTGTTTAGTTAATTAGGGTTTCACACTGCGTAGTTTGTGTGAAACACTATTGTTTTTGTTAAGATTCTTATTATTTTTTTCCAATTTGATTGTATCTCAGAAACTACATGTCGAATCGATACGATGTCTTCGGTTTTATTGGGAAAGTGGGTGTGACTTAGAGATTATAGCTATTTCGGACGTTCTGTAACTTTCCTTGGCCACCATTGACTAATTCAGTTTTTCAGCCCTAGATTAATTATTTATTATTCGATTTGTACAAAACAAAGTTCATATGGTGCGTAGTCCAAAATGTCATTTTTTTTTTTGTTACCGGTAAAGTTTTCTGTCGGCACCGGAAAAACTACAATTTGAAACAACTTTTTGAAAGCAAATATCTTTTTTTTCAAATCTGATATAACTGAAAGATTGTGCCCTGTAAAAGCAACACAAAACATCGGACACAGTTTCGATTTTTTTTTCTCCGCGCCATTTCGATTAAAAGGCGAAAAAATGTGTAAAATAAGCAATTTATACAACCTTCAAAATATTCTTCGTAACTTTCACAAATCGCGTTATTTTGCTCGTAAAAGATTCAATTTTCAATATGATGCCTAATTTGCACGTTTGAATAAGTCAAACAATCTATCACTTTTAATGCAACCGGAAATGACGTAATTTGGACAAAAACTGTATTTATAGCCTTCCAAACAAACACTTTATTCATATGAGTCTCATTTGTTTAAAAATTTGATATTTGATTCCAAACAACTAATAGAATGAACCCATACAATCATATATATAGATATCACAAAATGGTTTCTAACTTGTTCAGTTGTGGATAAATAGACAATTTTGAACAGATCACTTATCAAGGTTTTTGGTCCATAAAAGTGTCAATTATTATTCGATTTTCATGAAATTTTAACTGTGTGATACTTAATGTCATTTACGATTTCATACAAGATTTTCATTATCACGGGAAGTAGCGTCATTTTGGCAAAAACTGTATTTTCAGCCTTCAAAACAGATATGTTACATAAATGAGTCTGATTTGTAATGTTTTTAAAATCAGGATATTTGATTCCAATCAACAAAAAGATGAAATCAATGCGATCATACAGAAACCAGAAAATAGTTTCTACCTTGTACGGTTGCACAGATTTAGGCCGATTTTCTTCAAGTCACTTTTCAAGGTTATTTTTTCTATTTTTCTATAAAATTGACAAATTATACGGTTGCACAGACATAGCCGATTTTCTACATGTCACTTTTCAAGTTTTTTTTCTATTTTTCTATAAAATTGACAAATTATTATTCGATTTACATAAAATTTTCACCATGTGATGCCTTATGCCAGTTTTGATTTCATAAAAGTAATTGAACATTTTCATTATCACCGAAAGAACTGTAACAAATGTATAAAATGAACTGATACTGCAGGATTTGGTTGATTTTGCGTGTGTTTTATTTGATGTGTGCAATGCTTATGCGCAAACCTGTTTAATGCTTTCATTGGTACCAGAAGTGGCATATGTTTAGGGTAAATGGCACCGGTGAAACCCGTCATTACTGCATCGCAGTTCTAGTTAACATCGGAGTCAAATCACACTTCTTTGTATTAAGTAGAATGAGGTTTTACGTCTTAACATTACTCGGGTCATTTTGAAACTAACATTCGGTTACCTATACTATGGTTACATGTGGAATTCGAGATAGGTGAATTGCGCCTGATAGGCGGTTTTCCTCCTACTCTTCTTCATATTCTAACTGTGGAGAGCTCTCTTGTTGGCAAGTCAATGTGTACACGAGTGGGTCACGATTTTTCATCTCATTCGAATGACTAGACACACCTCTTCAGTTCCGTAGACATTACCCCCAACAAATGGAGACCAAGCTTGGAGAAGCCCAAAGGTTACTCTCAGACCCCCTCGGAGATTCGAATCCAAGACATTCTGATAACGAGTGCAGTTCTCTAACTGTTGGGCCCTCTGTATTATTCTAAATTCTCTAAGATCAATTTTGATACATTTATCTCATGATTGGCATTAAACAATATAAATCATCTAGATTTATTTTATTCCGATCAAATTATTTGTAACAACCTTGTTATTGCCGAAATATCATTTTTTTTTAATGCAGTAGCAGATAATTTGTCAATTAAAGTTCTACATTGTAATTTGTGTCTTAAAGACTCAACACGGTAGAACATATGGTATTAAATTAAATCGCCATTTTTTTTTTCTAAATCAAAGATCTTGGTCCGTATTCAAAGGATATCTTAAGTCTAAGGTAGTCACTTAAACTACTAGCTGTCATTTAAATATACGTAACGTTAAGTGAAATTATAATTATCTCTTTTAACCGGAGTGCACACTGTAGCAGCAGTCCCGTAATGGCGATTTAAAAAGTTAGGGGTTTCAGATTGAAACAAAGACAATGTCACCGAGCGTAGCTGGCCTTATTTTTTCATGGTCAGCTTTGATGTTGTAGTGCCCCTACAGTGTATAAGGTTACTACCACCGAGATGGTCATGTTTTTTTCCAGATTATTTATCATGTCCGCAGAGCTTAATCATGTTTCCACGGATGTCATATAATAAAATTTGATGCGTTAAATCATTTGAATGACATGGTTTTATAGATTCCAGAAATTATTTTTACTACCGTTAGCAGTAAGGCATGATTTATTTTTCGCAACTCATTCCCATACATATTTGAAATCAGTAGTGTTTATTTGGGTATAACACTAATGCAACATGCATCTAGCGTACAATGTATCGTCAACGCCAGGCCTATGAAAATCTAAAATGTAGGTACTTAATGTCTACGAATTTCTAAAATGATAGATTTATAAATACTGAATGATTTGCAGTTAATTTTTTCACATAGTCAAGTTTATGTAAAATACAGCCATTGGATACCCATTTAAAGCTGCAATTTCATATTTTTAATTTATATTTTTAAAATATATTAAAATAAAGCCTTAAAATAGATGGTATCTATAAGCATTCCTACCTTGTTACAGAATAATCCTATAATTCACCATTGCCAGTTGAGAAATTGGCAAAAATATCATTTTCAACTTTAAATTCAAACGTTTGAATATAGCTATTGCTATAGAAATGAATATTGCTATAGAAATGAATATGTTTTGACTTTCTTGGAAAATATGACATTCCCGCTTTATGGTAACATACTTGAGTATTTTTACTTAATTTTCAGAAAACCTTTGAATACGGACCCTTGTAGTTAACGATCCCTGAAAAAAAATTATAGAATAATTAGATAATGTTTTGGATTTAGGATTTTTCCCCATCTTTAATACATATTTGTTTGCAAGAGGTGTCAGCAGTATTCGTCACATTCTATGTAGATTTAAAAACATTTATTATATCTTGCCAGTAGTGTCTAAATAAAATGTAAACCTAAACATTGTCAAAGAAAAATTCAACTAACTTATTCGTAAAATTAACTAATATTTTGAGTATTGTAAGAAAAGAGCTAAATATAAACATTGCTTATGTGTAGGTTTGGTATCCATGTATAACCATTTTTAAATGTTTATATTATTTTCGGGTATTCATTGCAACTATATTATATTAGTGTTATTATTCGTATAACTTAATTGAAAGATGTTGTGCATTAATAAAACAATTCTGTATACGAAATTAACAAATTTGATACCAATTTAAATATATTTTTTCAGTCTAATTGAAATTCAATTACAATTTCGTTTAGTTTTACCAGATTTGTAACTAACACTCATTTACAAACAGAATTATTAAGTTTGTTTAAACTCCTAGATGTTAAGGCTGTGGTGTATGGGGTGGGGGGTGGATGGCCGAATGGTCAGCGCGTGTGCGTTGTATCATAAGGTGTGTCATTGAGTTACCTGGCTTGATTTCGATTCCCAGGTTGTAAGTGACAAGGTGTAGGGTTGCCTGTTCAAACTCGTGGGTTTTCTCCGGGTCCTCCGGTTTCTTTCCAACTGCTAAAGTCCCCTAAGCGAATTATTGAAAAAAAATTGAACCATGTTAGTCCCGAAATGCCCTTTTTTTTATCTCTTTGATGTATATTGTCGCCCCCTTCCGTCAATCCGTCCGTCAGTTGTTCATCATATTATCATTTGATCTTTTTCAATGTTTGCTAGTATTTTTATTTTAATAGAATATAATGTCAGTATTTTCATGGATTTGATTTCATAGTATTTTAAACTAAGCTAAGCGACTTTGAACAAGAAAATCAAAGTTGCGCCTCGAATTGCTGCTGGTATGCAAATCTTTCGTTGTCCAGTTTGTATATTCTATCGCCTGTAAAACGTATATTATATTTAAGATCGATGATTGTTACTCAAATATACGATTATTGTGTGGTTTCATGCATGAACCTAACAGAGATACTAGTATATTATGTTTGTGTTTTTGTCAGATTTAAGACCAAGTTTGATTAATATTTATTTTCACTTTTCACTGATATTATCTAATTAAATATCTTAAAGAAATATCAGTAAAATATGAAAATAAATATTAGTCGACACGTGTTATCTTCTGAAAATTATTTTCGATAAATTATTGTTATTGAAACTATGAAAGAGTGAAGGGTGTCATGCATGAGACAAGACATGGTTATTGATACAGCCATACCCTCACCTTATTTTTTTGGGAATATATCTAACAATTCTGATCATACAATTTGTATGTTCCAAAAATCCAAATTAAAGCATTTTTGTTAAAGACACTTTGATCTCTAGCAGGTTCATGTATTCAAACACAGATTAATTTATTTATTCCTGAGAGTACATTCGTTCCAACATTATTTAACTATCATTGAAGTTAATCTCAGACACCATTCAATCTGTATGATGCATCTATATTATCAGCTAACTAACATCTATATTTAATACTTTATATGTTCATTTATATTGTTTAAGATATTATTACCTATATATCTTAATGTTTTCTTGTCATAAATATACAAATAAAATTATTTTCTTGTTTGTTTTTATGTGAGGTTTGGAGTCCACGTCCAGGGTATGATAGTGGGAATCTACTTCTAGACATCTGAATTTCAAACATGAACATATTTCTTGATCCCGTTTTTAGCACCAGATTCAGAATCAATATTTTCCTCTATATACTAACTAGGACATTGCAAGACAACAGTACATTCGTTTGCCCAGACACTCCTAATCCTTGTCACTGAACCTGGAAATAAACCAATGTGATGCATAGATAACAATCCTTGTGATTTACAGCCCCATCCACCACCCACCCCTCCAACCGCGTGGACTGGAATAAGTTTATGTAACCTTTTAAATGAAATCAAATGTGTTTTAATGTCTTAATACTCTGCTCCTAAACTGGGCTAAGGAAGACGGTCATAAGAGTAATTTTGCCCGGGCAGCGGCGCTACAGCCTACTCTATATCGAATTCCAACTGCCAAGGAATTTTTTACGTGCATTCCAATGTGTACACGGGATCTCGGTTTTTAGTACTAACCGAACGACTAGGCAGCTGTCCTTGCCAGGCCCTCCTTCCTGCATCACTGACTGGGGGAAACCACGTCAGAAAAGCTGGATGAACTTTCTCGGCAAATGCAGGGATCGAACACCAAACCTCTGGGCTAGCGAGCCAGTGTCTTACCCAGTTAGCCTCGCGAAGCTAATAAATGGGATCGATAATCATTAAAGGGACATGCCCATATTTTTGTATAAATGATTGCCTGGCTTAAGTTATTTTTAAAGCAGTGAACTCCTTAGCTCCACTGTCGCTGACTGGAATAGGTTTATGTGCGCATTTAAATGAAGCTAATAAGTGCTACAAATATACGAAATACTGCCAACATAAAAGGATTTGGATGATGATTAGAGGGACGGAGCCATTTATTTTGAAGGCACAGAGTATCATGTCCGCCTGTCGTGACAGGTCTTAAAAGTTGTTTCCGGAGCAAAATTACAATTGCAAATATTCTATAAAGTTTAGTTAAAATAGGTATGTGGCACTTGTTATGGAAAGAGATCAACATTGGACCACATCCAAAATATTGTAATAGTTTACCAGACACGCCCATTTAATATTTTTGGTCGTCAAGTGTGGCTTGTGTATATGTGTGGGTGTATCAAGATGCACGAGATCCTAATTTAAAACATAAGCGCCTGCAAATCGAAATGTTTAGGTCGTCCTTGATTCTCGAGACATCGTTAATAATGGCGTCTTCTATCTCCCTTTGTGCCTGTAACTAGTTCCGATATCGGTTATTATATGTAAGTGCTTAATTATTCACATCGCCAAATGCAATTTTACGACACCTATCACGAGCCGTGGGGTTTAATGTTACCCTGTTTTGCACAGATTAGGCTGACGTAGACGGACATACGTCACGCTGTGTGCTATGGGAGAAAGTTTGCTCAAACAGCGACGGCACAACCTACTCTTATTTTGAATTCCAACTATCAAAGGCTCTCCCACGTGCACGCCAATGTTAACACGCGATCTTTGTTTTTGTCTCATACTTACTATGTCTTTCCCCTTATGAGTGACAAGAGAGAACCTCGCCGGAAAATCCCAACTCAACACAGGGATCGAAGAGGGGACCGTTCGCTAACTTCCTATCTACTGGAACCTTCTATGTCATTAAATTCATGCCCAGACTAATGCTTGAAACAATATATTTATATTTCAATATGCGTTTAAGCGTAAGTAATCCCCCATTATTATTTTCTTTACACTAAATTCCATGAATCGCTGTCCATTTTTATAGTCATGTTTTCTTTAATAAGTTGAGGCAATAATAATGATAAACGGTCATTTTGATTGATTTAATTACGTGTAGTTTATCTGTTTTGTCCACTGTGCCAACTATACCCATTAATAAAGATACGTATTGGATACAGTTTTAATAACTGTTAATAAATTCAAGAGACAAATATTTACAATTTTCAAGTCCCAAAAAATGATTAAATATGACCAGACGTAACGGTTACGTATACTTTATTTTGACAATTTTTGAAACATCCATTAAAACAAGTCTGGTGAAATATGTAACGCGTTTTAAAGGAAATTAGTCATTTAATCGATACTCGCGTTCACGCCTACCTTACTGACAGTTCCTTTGGAGTCTCCCTTCATTGCGAAACCGTGATTTTGACCATGACAGAAAACAACCCATTTGGAGCGAAATCGACCATTTATGACCCTGTGACCGCAACTTGATGAACTCGCTAGAAACCACGGGGTTGCTTTAGCTAGACCAAGCCGAACTTTAAAAAGAAATATAGTTGGAATGTAAGCGCATTGTCCCATAAACTCCCACATACAGGTAGACATCGATAACCATAAACACAGATTTGCCATAAAATATATATAAAAAATATCCATAATGACATACAATTAATGAATCACATACAATAACTTTTGAGAATCGAGTAAAACATATATTAAGGGATTGGGCATTGGATTAAAACAATAGTCTTTTGTTGCAATACTCTGTCAATGGTTGTCAGTCTGACAAAAGAGATATTTTATTAATGAATTATGGAAAACAATAAACGTACAGGGGAATGCCTATATAAAGAGGAACAATTATTTTAACACCCTGGTCTTGATATATTCGGCCCCATCTGTGCTGTTGGGTAACGCAGCCGCAATCTTTAAAGTAAATTGTATATTTTTGTTCATACATTTTATTTTCAATTCGTTATGTCTATGCTATGCTAATTTATGGTGTAGGACTGTGAAGTGTGCAAAAATAATCATCAATATTTTAGAAGTGTTCAAAAAGAACGTTCTGTCAATGATAGTATCATTCTGGGGAATGTAAATATAATGGATATGTTCAATATTAAAGAACGTTGTATATGCCTGCATGCAAATTTTGTATTATGAGCCAAAGAGTTTATGAATTTATTATTTCTTACAGATGATGTATATAAGACGTATATTGTTTATAGTGGTTCTATTTGGATCTTATACATTTTCACAACAGGTAGGTCATGACATTGTGACATATTAGATTTTTCAGTGGTGTTATACACAGTAGAATGAAATATAACAACACTTTATTCTAGCAATTAAAACATCTTGGACATTTCTGCTTTGTTGCATATAGGACATTGAAGCGAGGTAAGGTCCATGAAAACGTTTCCGCCGCATCGCTCTTCTGCATCCCCGTATCGTTTGTTGGTTGCTTTTTACTATGCAGAGTATTCTGTTTTATTAACTTTAGGGACTAATCTAAATAGATTTTAATAGTATTTTTTGAAATTTACCCCTTTTTCCGTAGACTCTCGAGTTAACAACAGTTCCTGATGTCGCAGTAGAATCAACCGCAACACCAGACATTATCGAAGCTTCTATTTTTGAAGCTGAAAATGAAGGCCATGGAGAAGTTAACGCTGTAGCTATTGGTGGTGGTTTAGATTTTAACCAGAACAACGAACGTGTAAGTATTGTATTCATATAATCGCCCTAATGATGACCGCCAACATCAACTTTAACAAATATTATCGGAGTGAGGAGATGGCTAAAGAATAACGGTCCAAATCCCTATCCAGTAAATCCATACATGGCTAACATTGTATTGAACAATATCATTAGGTATCAGAATCGACAAATGTCCATCTTCTATACACCTTGACGTTTTGATAACATCTCTCTAATTTCAACCGAACATTTTACAGCTAATAAGAAACGAATCTATTGTCATAGTAACAATGGCGATCTTAATTATCCTGTTTTAGGATGCTTCTGATGCAGAATCCGACACAGATGAAGCCATAGCAGCGCTACAAGCATCATTGCAAGGATCGGAGACCGGCACACTACTGGAGGTATTACAATTTTGCTTGGCTGCCGTGATAATACCCTGAAAGAATTTTCGCACATTGATCTAAACAAAAAAAAAAAAACAAAAAAAAACCCCAAAAAACAAAAGAAACTCAAAAAAACTCAAAAAACAAACATAAAGAGTGAACTTTTCTTGAGTCGCACGCAGTATATTTTGAACAGGTTCTTTTTCTATATCTGATTATTACCATAATACTTAAATCATTTTATATGTAATATTTAACAAACAGAGATTACGTCGTGACAGTGAAAATGTTACGATCGGAGAACCTGTTCAGAACATTGAAAATGAATCATCACAAAATACGGCCACAGCATCGAGCACCAACGACGTCACATCAGAGAGTAACAACATCTTACCAGCAACTACAACTCCTATTACTAACAATAACGATCCACAAGCTACGATCAACGTAACGTCAAGCGCGGAAGTAGGGGTATGTATGAACGTTTTATTGTTAAATTCCAAAGTACGACTATCTTAAATGGTCTATAAACGAATAGGACAGTGTTTAACCTCAGCCAGATTAAATAATAAGATAAAGAGCGCTGGGAGTTCTTGCTGTAATATATTATATTCTTAACGAAGTTATGATTTTTTGAAGGTTTGACGTGATAGTCTCGATTGTCCATTTTAACATATTATTAATGGCACGGGGCATCTAATCCCTTAATTATACCGGCCATCCGATGGAATGAGAGTGGTTATGTGAATACTGTCTAATTATGTTGTCAGGTTGATGAATCAGAATTTTCTGGTGTTAATTGGGTCAGTAATGACGAGATTTCAGTTGAAACAGTGACACAGGTTAGCTTTTACATTTCAATTTGCTTTAATCCAAGATGCATTGTAAAATGTGTATTTTAATTAGTCCTAATAATCATCCAAAACGTGATATAATCAAATCTAATCTACAGGAGAATTATTAGTATGCTTTTTGTGGTGCAACCAGAAGGATGTCGTATTGGAACAGACTATACTCCAAGTCAAATAATTATGGCGTCACGATGCGGTGAAAAATATCCAGATTTCTCACAAAGTTAACCATAAGTTGGTCCTTCGCATCTACCAGATTTATATTCTATACTGTTACAATTTCATCTTTCTAGCCACCCGGCAAGAAAAGACGACGACGAAAACGTTACATAACCAGACCTGAGAGCACCAGGTGGGATAAGGGCATCGTTCCATATCAGTTTAATGCTGCCATCAGTAAGTAAAGAATGTTTAATTTATTGTACATATGAAGCTGATCGCTTTAGAAATAGCAACGTAGAGTCAATATTACAGGGAAATGTTCTGATTGAAGTATTTCGAAAATAGCTAAAACCGAATCGTTCGTTATTTGATTAGAATTGTAATTAGATTATTTTCTATGAATTGATTATGTTTTTATAGATTATATTATATTATTATTATTATCATTTGTCTCACTTTGATCTACCATGTTTTCGTGAATTTATATTGTCATGCCAGACTTGAAAAAAAATGATGAGCAAATTTGATTATGTAAAACATACTAATTTCGATTTGATATCAGTTAACAATGATTTTCCTTTTAGCTGAAGACTACAAAAACACGATTAAAGCGGCGATGTTGAGATATATGACCTTGACCTGTATCAGATTTGTTCCGAACGAGGCTGATACTAAAACAAAACATGGTATTGACCATAATGGTGTCGTAGAATTTGTGAAAGCCAATGGGTGTGTTTTTTTTTCTGTGTTTGTTTTATATAAAAAGAAATAATACTCTGTGAATGTTACATTAAATAAGAATTCCATTTATAACTGCGGACAGACTGTTAATCCAGGTTTTTTTGACAACATTGCAGCCCAGGTGTAGATGCAATCGATCTTGGAGACGTGAAACCGAAAACGGCATAACGACTATACCCCCCTCCCATTATAGCAATCGTCATCATCGCTGTAACCTCGCTATGGTCGTGGTAGTCGGAAATATAACATTGATGGCACAAAAAACCTAGTTTGCAAGAGATGTAGATTGCACATTTTGTTTAACTTTTTCTCGATTCCGCGTACGTTAAAAGTTTGATAACAGGCGCCAAGACCAAAACAAAGGCCTGTATTATAGTCCAAAGTTTGGCTTGTATTATCTTCTTTTTACATTTCAGCTGCTGGGCTACATCAGGTAATTCGAGAAATAAACAACACAACAGTTGCTGTGGAAAGGTATATTGAATACTTATCTCTTCACAATTCGTCTCAACTCCAGGATTGTAGTAAAAGTTAGCTCATATTTTTAAACATTAATAAAAACACGCGATAATCACTAACCTGTTTGTATTCTACAGGATACCTGTGTTCATGAACTGGGTCACACCTTAGGCCTATTACATGAACATCAAAGTCCAGTTAGAAGCGGAAAAATCAGAATCAACTGGGAAAATATCATGCCAAGTTAGTACATATCACAATTCAAGTATTTAAACCAGCAAACTGCTAACTAATACGACAAATAATTGATTAACAAATTGTCTTACTAATTTTACTTAAAGTTCCAATTTCACTTTTTCTACGAAAGTCAAAATATAATTATTTCTATGTTTTTTGCTCAAAAGGTTGTCAACTCACTATTATACGATCATGGACAAAATTTTTTTTTTTTTTGGGGGGGGGGGGTAGAAAGGGCGACACTGGTTGATTGAGGAAATAGTTACTCAATTACCTCCCTTGTTTTCCCATTCTGCTCCATGGACGGCCATCTTCAAACGTTTGAATTTGAAGTTGAAAATGATATTTTTGCCAATTTCTCAACTGGCAATAGTGAATTATAGGATTAATAGGATTATTCTTTAACAAGGTAGGACTGTTTATAGGTTCAATCTATTTTGGGGCTTTATTTTAATAAATTTTAAAAATATAACTTAAAAAATGCTATTGGAACTTTAAAGGTAGCATACATATAAGCCATGTCATCAGAAGTTTTTTCGCCTAATTTACGGACTAAGTTACTGCACACTAGCATTACTTTCTATCGTCCATTGTAAATAGATTTATCACCAAGAGGCAGTGCTCCAGATTGAAAGCTTTAACAAACTGCGATTAGTCATCGTTGATATTTTTTTTAGATTTGAAGATGTGGTTCAGTGAAGGCGATAGAGATTACAGCGAATCTTTGGTGAAATATGACATCACGTCCAGGATGCATTATTCTTTCCATGTACGTTTGTTTTCAGAATCATGAATTTAACTATCAATAAACTACACGCGCCCAATTAGTGCACAACAAAAAACAGCCAATAAACTGTACAAGTGACCAATTAGTGCACAACAAACAACAATAAACTGTACGCGTGACTAATTAAGACACAATAACCAACAGGCAGCCAACTAGCTATGCACCCAACTGCCCTTTTCAACCATCTGTTACAGCAATCATCTGTTTTTTGAATTCAAACTATTAACTGCCAACGAATCATTTATCTGCACAGTCAGTGTGTCCCATCTGAACCTAACTTATAGACTCCAAGACTGACGATACTTCTCGGCCAACAACCATTCTGTGCTTTAAAATTCCTTTATTTTGCTGTTTATATTATCAAATTCTCGTCACCTGTCCATCCTAGTGGGTTTTCTCCGGGCCCCCCGGTTTACTTCCACTGCTAAAAACCCATACGCGCCAGCGAATTATTGAAATAGAATTAAAACGTATGTTAGTCTCTCTCTCTCTCTCTCTCTCTCTCTCTCTCTCTCTCTCTCTCTCTCAAATTATACGTGATGTAACTGGTTAGTAATTGTTTGTGGATATGTATTTAACTCTATTTCTCTATTTCCAGTCCTTTACAACTAATGGTAAACCAGTAATTTCAGAATTATACCGTGGACCAGCCTATAGATCAGGTGAAGGCGATTTCTATGCAAGAAAGGAAATATCTCTAGGTCATGATTGTCGCGGTAAGTGTATTTTACGACATAAAATGTTGGATATGTTATATGATAAAGTCTTACCCGTTGAGCCACCGTGGCTCCTGACATATTCGAACTAAACTGTGTTATTAATAATGTAATAAAAACATTGGGTGAAATTGAGGTAGTATATTTACAATTATGGATAGGGTAATGAAGTAATCCTCTTTTGTTTTTTTACTTAATGTCCACCGACGTAGTTAGGTAATCCTTTTCATTTCCAATTTACAGGCCTATTTTGTTCATCTGAATCATTACAATGTGAAAATGATGGTTATATGACGTTAGTTAGAGGCCAGTGTAGTTGTATGTGCCCAGATGGACTAGAGCCCAAATCAGGATGCACCCAAGTCAAAGCGAAAGGTAAAGTATTAAAGATACATTATGGGATATCAGATAAAGAGCTGGTAGTTATCACACTTATAGTTAAAATCTAGATTATGTTAATTGAATTTGCTGGAAATTTCAGTCAAATTGATCCACTTAGAATCGAGATTTAAGCAATTGAAATTTTGAGCCTAGCCTCGACCATCATTGTCGGTACGATAAATACCCTGTCTCGATTATCATCTTTGATTTAATTGTTAATGGACGTTAAGCAGCAGTTAGGATTGTAATCCAGTAAATATCACAAGTGAGTGAAGCCATCGAGAGTTGATTATGGTCTGTATAAGTAAATTAATGTCCAATTAATAATTAAGATAACATTTCAGGCCCAAAGAAAGATGTGTAATATGCAGATTTAGCTCTTGCATAATGTATGTTTAAGTTTTGAAATTTAGAAGTCGAATTTGTATTTAAATCACTTTCTGAAGGCTGCTAAAGACCAAACTGTTACTCCTTCTATAATAACGTGTACCACTTCTTATGCAATTAGATCATATAACTGAGAAAAGTCTGCTGCCGTTTTGTATTTCGAACCGTCGCATATTGTTAACATTTAATTTTTGATTAGGTGGGGATTTTGCTCCCACTGAAAGGAATCTCTTACTCGAAACTGAAGGTCTAACAGAAACTCTCCAACACTTTTGCTGTACTTCTGCTGTCCTGTCTGCTTAGTCAAAACATGACCAGATTCCGTTTTGCAAAAACTTTACGAAATAGATCTAAACAATTGGTTTGGATTTAGTTCCAATAATTTCCCAATTATTAATAATGAATTTGCTTCTTTTTGTGCAAATTCCATAATCTTGTCTAAGAGCCCTTGTTTTCACCACAAACAGAAATGATGACAACCTGGCCAAAGGGAACTTACTCCCTTCTCAAACCTGTATCTGGATGTCCAGCTGGTTTCAAAGAAGGTTCCATCACAATCCATGGTGTACGAACTGGTAAATCTGTCTTGTTTCATCTTGGTAACGGTTACACTGGAACGAACCTCGACATGACCATGTGTACCCAAGAACAAGACAACGGAAGTGACGTACCATGGGAAGCTGGTGATTACTGCATCTTTCGAAAAGGAGGGAGCTGTCCTACAGGTAGGAATGCCAAACCATGATCATTTTATTCTTCGTTTACCGAATGTATCGAATGACAAAAACAATTACGTCGTTTGTATTAAATCACATAATGGTTCAATTGTGAATTTTTTTTATATAACCGTCACAGAACCTTATATAAACATGTATATCTATGTATATCCATATATAACCATATTCTTGTATATTATAGATGAAAAATATGTTGTAGACAGTTATTGAATTATTAATTCTGAAATATAAATAGCGGTATTAAAACTACGGAAGTGTTAAAATTGAGAACTTAAGTTTAGATAGGATCAATGAGTTCAGCTGGGTCTCCATTCCAACCCCTAACTCAATAACACTTTTTGTTAATTTAGGATTTCTTGAAAGTTTTGTACAATTTGGTGAATCTAAGCCACCCGTTACTGCCGGTGTTTTACCGGATGGTACCTATGACCCGTACACCAGGTTTAGATTCTGTTGTCGTAATGATGGTTATTCTGATGTTCCTATTCGACTACCTAACGTTGATCCATTTGTTTTATTTAAATACCAGGGTGAATGTCAACAGATAGAAGGTTAGTAAATTCGTACTGATATAAATGGTGACTTGTACACTCAGAATAAACAAATTAATCAGTACAATCATGAATACGTCATTATACTCAAATCTGTGGAAGGTTCAGATTGTCAAAGGATTATACATATCTGTATATCTTCGCACTAAAAGACTATATATATAGCCAAAATTAATGGACTTTTCGTAAATGCCGAAAGTCCGGAAAACATTGAATGGTCATATTATAAAAGATGATTTTAATATGTATTTCAATTGAATAATCGGTGAAAGTCTTATTGTACGTGAATACGAGACAGAATAATTTGTCGTCATAAATCAGCTTTTGAACATACTAATGTATGCATATTCATTTAGAATTTCTAACAGTTTAAGCTCTGGTACTTACATTCCTCTGGTATAATGTCCATTGTTGATTTATGTGTAGTATCATTTTCTGTAAACTATAAAAATATGTCGCGGCCTATACAATCTTGCTTTATTGGGGTTTAAAATCTTTGCCTTCTCGATTTCTCGCCCACGATTGCTTAACCTCTAGCTGTCAGGGTGATAAAATGACCGCAATACGCTTCTACAGTACCACAGTAAATAAATCTTTCAAAAATTTTTCTTGAGAAATCTGGACCTTTGTAAAATTCACTAAATTTGCAGATGCAGCTTCTTTAAATTTGTAACTAAATCGTGTGCATACCGTTTAACATTACTTTAGGTATGGCTCATATCCAAGAAGATTTCAACCTTTGGTCTGGTACTGCAGATTCATTAGCTGTACCGGAGTATGGATTCTCTGCTAATTCACCGGCACAACTAGCTATACCACGATATAACCTACTCGGATTTTACGTCTGTTATTATGCTCCATTGAACTACGGTAGGTGCCATCTTTAGTACTATTTTTTTCCACTCTAGTTGTGTCACGGTAATCGTGCGGTTATTTTAGTGCTAAGACCATGGCAACGTAGTTGGTACGTTATTCGGCACTAAAACAGGCCGGTCTACCTTGCATCCAACCATTTCCTCGTTGCCTCCGGCCATAGTGGTAAGTGAACGTTGGATGGAGACGATCGTTTGCCAAGCAAGTAGGGTGTTGACAGGTTGTCGGGGCGCACGGAACAGTCCTCTCCAGGAATCAACCCTGTTATTGCCGAATCCCGAATCACGGAGCACGTTATTCTGGATTCTGGATTCGGCAGGCCTACCTTCCATCCGACCGTTTGCCGGATCCGAATTCCGAATAACGTGCCAACTTTACGCTGCCTACCATGACGTAAATATCGTTTCTTGGTGTTTCATCTATACCTGGAATACTATTTTCCATTTTATAATGTAGGCTGTGGAAAGGTCATTTCACTCAGTCGTGAACACCCAGAGGAAGAATTTAATAGTCCAGGTTTTCCAGGGAACTATGCAGATTTAACTGAATGTAACTGGATGATCAAGGTAAGATTTATACATTTCATAGACTTCTTGGTGGCTCTGGGATACGCCCTTATAGATCAAACAGATATTTGAATTTTTCCATTTAGAGATTCCAGCATGTCTTTCTTGGAAAATGAGTTATTTTTTATTTTCCTAATGCTCATTGAGGAAACGTATCAGAAATGCCTGCAATTTGGAAAGTTTGATTAATGTGGAATCTTTATTTTAATAATATGGAATTAAACGAATCAAAAGACCAAATTCACTCTTTATGTCAAAAGCTAAATATCTCTGTAAGTTTTTAAACATTTAAGCATCACACCAATTTGATGGTATGCAAATACAGAAGTTAAATTTATATATAGTTGTACTTGATTTTGGACCCACACGTTGCATATCTTATTGTGTATTTGTCTAAATGTCTATGGTGTTGTTGTAGCTTTGCATATTGCATCCATAATAGTGATTGTTTATACTGTTTTCATATCACTAGGTACCAGAAAACATGGCCATTAAGTTACATTTTTCAAGCTTTGATATCGAAGCCACGGATACCGAATGTTTAGATTATGTTGAAATACGTCAAAATTTGATTGGACAACCTGGTGTCAAGTAAGTAGTCCAATAATTCATTTCATTTTATCAAACTTAACTAAAACAAAACGCATATCAAGTTTTTTTAAAAAAAGGGGAACTGTAAATGTTTGTACACCTTCTGTTAAGACTTAGTCATTGGATTCAGGTTTAGTTGTAAGTTCAGGCCCGAGTTCACAAAGTTAAGTTAAGAATTTAGCCAAATTTCAATCACTGTTTATGAGAATTATCCTTTATCCAGAAAGACAAAACTTTGCAGTTAGTTTCTTTTTGATGTATTTCATACATTAAAACAAGGCGAACAACTTCGAGTAAATTCTTAAGCCTGTGAATGCTTCGTGAACTCAGGGTATGTTCTTTGCTGACTGTACTTACAATCCAAAACTGATTATCGTGTTGCCTTGTTGCTACAGGATTCGTATTGTAGAGAAAATATCCAAATCAGAACATCTGGCAAATTAACTTTCCAAAATATCGTTTTGCGAGTCCGTTGGCACATACTGGATAAGTCTCTAGTTAACATAATATCCCAGAAGTAAAATATAAACATGTGGTATTTTGATGTACAAGCTGTTAGTATTATAATGTATATGTTATTGCGTAAAAGCACAGTCTAGTATAGTACTTGTAGGAAACTGTTATACAAAGATGGTGGTGTGAAATAAATAGAATCCAACATAAACCTAAATAACATCGATTTTGATGATTTTGGACCAAAATGTTACTGTATTTAATCTGCATTATGGCATGCTGTGGCTTTATCTTACAGATACTGTGGAAGTCGGTTATCAACTACATTAAAAAGTTTATATTCGTCAGTTATTGTCATCTTTAGAAGCAATTCACAGACAACTAAATCAGGATTTAAAGTTAAAGCTTCCATTATTCTACGTAAGTTTACCAACTTTTCACCAGGGCTCATACATCTTGTACCAGTTTTTAATCTTATAACATTAAGTCTTGTAAAGAGTGAAGTTTGATATTTTTCTTTGACAAATTGTACGACAAATACTCATTTTACTTAAAAGTGCCTTGAAATTTAAATCAAATATCCGACATTGCTTCACAAAATTGTATTGTAAAATTTAACTTTACATTTTGTGATTTAATTTTATTTTCTTGTAGCTGAAGATCATGTATATAATCCATCTGATAAAGGTGAATCTTACCGTGGAAAGGTCAACTTTACTCATCTATATGAACCATGTATACCATGGATCCAAGCTAAACATTGTCACAATAGTCCTTTCAGGGCTTAGTAAGTACAATCTTCACCAGTTGCTAGTTATACTTAGTAAATCATTTTCCCCAGTTACAAGTTAATATTGATACTTCCTGTTCAGTAAATCATTTTCCCCATTGACAAGTTACTATTCATACTTCGTTCCGCTATTTTATATAATAATACATCGTCGTTCGATAACCGCTACTCATCTCGTTCTTCTTGGGGTGACCTTGTTGAATAAAAGCCTAAAGCTCGTCAATTCAAGTCCAGTCAACATGGAAATTGGTATGCTTCTTCTTTGATTAATTTCGATTTGGTGAAATATTATTTCATTTCTTCCAACAACATGGCTACATCCTGAACAACACAAATATGTTTAAGCTTCTGCATGTACTATAAACAGTGCCGGGTTTACCAATAGACTTGACAGACTGTAATCCAGGAGCCCCCCCCCCCCCTCCCGGCCAAGATGCAGAATATTTTTGACACTGTCACAAGCATTTCTCACATACACTGTAGCCTTAAATATCGGTCATCTACACGGTTTTGCGCAATTGTGTTTAAGTGGAACATTCTAGAGCCTCTAAATCCAGCACTGACTGTAAATAGGTATGAGGACTCATTTTGATATCCTGGTGACAATGAACCAAAGGGTCTGATGCTTCAAAATACAAATAAGTTAGAACAGTTTAACACAAAACCACTTGCTGTATCAAACAAAGGAAATGACGAACTGACAACTATTATAATGGATTTTTATTATTTTTCTTACAGTGATTTAGAGGCAGGATTAGATGAAAATTACTGCCGTAACCCGAACCATGATGATGCACCCTGGTGTTATACTAATGCTATGGATTGTTTAAGAAATTATTGTGACGTCAGCAGATTTGGTATGATAGATAAGTCTTTACAATCAGTTTAGAAAATATGTAGAAATTGATATTCTCGAAGTTATCTCGCCAAAATAAATGGTCGATTCCATATGATCTAAAAATAATGTCAAATTAATCCATACAAAATATGTACTTAGATTGATTATGTAACATTTAATTAATGAAACAAAAATCAAATTACTAACGTTGAATAATCCATGGTTTGGTTTCATTAGGGTTTAACATAGGTCGATGAAGAATTAATATATCATAACTTTGTAAATACTAAACGGAACTGCGCCATTTTTGGACGAATATTCTTATTAATGATTGAACATTCATATTCTTATTTGCAAGAGATTCCCAACGAGCTTAATGACGCATCGAGTCTTTAATTATGGAAATCCCAAGCATTGACCTAGTAATCGTTAAACTGAAACTCCTAACGGAAATGCCACTGAATCATTGTTACGACTTGTAAAAATTTTAATCTTAGCTATTGTCAAAAAATCCTTGATGTTAATATCAAATTAATTCAAATTAAAAAAAAATCCATTTAATTTCCGACCTCAGAAAACATGAAAGCGCTAATGTCACTTAATTTAAAATACATTTCTTCAACAGGAACTCTAAGTAACAATTATGACGACTGTGACTCAGTGTTAGCTGGAGATCCTAATTTCTGTGATAAACCAATGGCGATGGGTGGCTGTGGAGAAACGTGTAAAGCGAGCTTGAATTTACCAGCCGAAGAACCGAAATGTGAGTTATTTCTTTTAAATAGGTTTGTTAGAATTGCGTTTAGTTTTATTATGTCGCAATGATTATGAAACGACCCTGTGGACTGAAGATTATTATTGTTTTTCAAGCATGATCCTTTGGGTATAACAATATGTTTAAAATTATTTTTCAATTCGTCTATATTATTCAAACGTGTTCCTAGTTGTGTACTGTAAACAGCCAATAAAACACTGCGTCTATTGAACTATTTTTAAACTCACTATGCATAAGCATACTTCATAATTCAGTCGATGTAATCCGCCCGAACAGCCGCCGCTCTGAATATCTGTATTATGCTTTGTTTCTGATTCCAAATGACTGCATTATTAAACCACAAACCACACCTTTAACCGTTAAAAATCTGATGACTATTTCAGATACTGCTGTGAAATGTTCAGCACCAAAAGGTCTATCAGATTCTACTAATGATGCTACCAGAGATGAATATGGTCTAGGGGATACTGTAACATATAGCTGTAAAACTGGTACAGATACACTCACTCGTACATGTCTCTCTGACGGTACCTGGTCTGATGCTGGTTATGTCTGTGGTAGTAAGTATAATTCAATGTAAACACGCAATGGTCATTGGAAACATATTGTCAATGGTATTAAGAGTATGCCATAGTCTATTAGGTCTACCAAAGTGGTCTATTTTCGATCAAACACCTATGCGAACGTCTTCATTAGCTCAATCGGTGCCAAACAGTAGGAGGTTAAAACCTATTTCATTTCATCTGACGCTTGTGTCTGACAATGTCTACGGTCCCTTGCCTAACCTTGCGGGTCTTTTCTCGGTTGTTCGGATTTTCACCAAATGCCGATAATGCATTTGAGCAAGAGGACACTCGGAGTTCAGTCAAAAGGGGGAATCGTATCCTAAGCATTCCCACAATTTCTTCAAGATGTCGACAGGGAATTCAGCCATCTGCATCACTATCAAATTATTTTGATTTCAGGTTGTCCATTTGGATGGGCACCATTTAGGACTTCATGTTATAAATATTTTGGAGAGAAAAAAGATTTATCGTCTGCCACATCATTCTGTGCGTCGCTGAACTCTAAACTAACAACAGCTAAAGACAAGGAAGAAGTGGACTTGATAGCGTCTATCAGGTGAGTGAGTCCAATCGAATTATCCACACGTAGATCTTATAGTTACAAGGAGGATTTGATTATTTTGGGTATTTCGATTTTACCCAAAAGAACGACATTTTAGGAGCACGTATACAAATAATATTTCTGCAAGGCCTTGCTTACCCGCCGTAGGAGATAGCTTGGTCTGTATTGGGCTATACATGTAGCCAGAAGTAATTACGCCCGAATAAATAAAATAGATTGTATTATAACAAATCTCACGACCAGGATGGGGTAATTCATAAGACAACACCGAACCTGGACTCTTTAATGAAACATAGTCCACCGACACCATTTCCAAAAGTGGATATCTAGAAAGAATATGAATGACATTTGGAACATGTTTATCCTATTACAGAGCAACAATGTTAGATATATGGGTTGGGCTAAAGAGGCAATCTGACGGTTGGTACTGGTCGGATGGAACTAAAGCGGAAAATCTTAATTGGAAAGGTAAAACATTAGAGTGTCATCAAACATTTGGTAACACTTGAATATAAAACTCACGAATTAAATATTTTCTTTGCAAACATTTTAATTGTTTGAAACGTTCACTTAATGGCAACATGTCAGAAGGAAAATATAATTTGGCGTTGTTTAGATAATCATTTTACAGGTATACTGTAAAGATTTTAAAAGAAAACAGGTTTGAAAATCTCTTGGCGTTAATGTTAGCCTATACAGACAAAATTATTATTTAAAGGACAAATAAATATGACCAGCTTAAATCGATGCACGTTGATATCAATTTCAGAATTACTTTATATCCGTTTAATTTTTGACGTTTGATTGTGTGTGATCATATTTTTTTTACCTGATTTGTCCCCCTTTGATTAGATTATATAAGTGCATTAAAATCCATTGTATGCATAGAGTTTCTTTTCAAAACATGAAGGTTGCCGGAGATTTTTAATAATGTAAAACATGGTGCTTAATTTCGTTGATTTTTCGTTAAAGCTGAACCCCCGGCACATAAAAGTATAGCAATATTAAAAGGTCAAGATGTTGATAGAAAGTTAGATTATCCATGGTATGACCATGGTAAATATCCATTTGTTTGCCAGTATGTACCCGGAGGTAAGATATTACTACACTTGACGTCATAATGGGTTTTTTTTAAAACATTATAAGCAATTGTTTTCAAAATTAGATTACAATCTCTTTCCCATCCTTTCCTTTCCCTATTAACAGATGATTGTAATGTAACCAACCAATGTGAAAATAGGCGTAAATCTCGTACCAGGAATTAATGAACCCATTTCTTAGTGAACCCATTTCTTAGTAAAATGTCTAGAATACATCAAAAACCTTCTTTTCAGCTCACACACATCCTTTCTTTAACCCTGTCTTGCAAATATTTCAGGGTTTTCTAATATTTAATATTATTACTTATTTTGTGTTCCATTAGATTAACTTCTATTATATATCGATTTGTTTATATTTGACACAGAACGAGCTATTTGTATTGATAGACAAGACAACTGTGAAGATCAGATTAAGCGTTATCCAGCTGTGTGTACAGAAAATATAGGATTTGCTCGACAGGAATGTGCCTTTTCTTGTAATGTATGTGAGCCCGTTACAGGTAGGTCAGACAGGCAATAAAATAAAGCAAGTACGATAGAGAGAGGGAAATGGGGTTAAGCGTCCACTCGACACAAACTAGGTCATTTCGGGACTAACATATGGTCTATTTTTTTTTCATAATTCGCTTGTGCGTACCCGGAGTAAACCCGCGAGGTTGCCAGTACAACCGGGGATTCGAATCCACACACCAGTTGACTCAATGGCAGGCCGTATGATACAGTGCCCGCGCAAGCTAACCATTCGGTCATCCGAACAATCCAAACAGTGGTAACAGGTGTCCGGAAGAGTAAACTTACCCTGCCTTGCGCCCACATTTATGCCTTACTTTTAATATGCTTAAACGACACTCCAATATTACTTCTCCCAGGAGCTATATTTCATTTAGAATCTATGATGCTCATTTTAAAACAAGGGTCTTTATAGGGATGAGATTTAGAGCAAATCTTGCTTGTGGTTAAGTGACTACTCTAGAACCAATGGCTTTACGGCTTCGTCTTTTTATATTTTTATGTTACATAGGACATGAAAGTATGATATGCCAGATGTCGAGAAAAGGTTTTTGTTATATTCTTAAACCCCATTAAATTAAATAATTCAATTATTATAGACTGTCAACCACTGTCTTAATCCTTTTTGGAAATTAGTTCATCGTCTTCAATGGTACTATTTATTGTCGGTTTGTAGATTATCAATTCGAGTAGTGTGCGAAGTTATATACTTTTTGCTAACAAATATACAGTAAGTTATTCAACCTATTAAAGGAAACAAAGTAATCTAAAACACAATTGCTATTTATTGATAGTAATTGTGTTCCATATTATTTTAGTGTGTATATGAATTATATGGATATTTATTCCCTTTCCCTGTAATAAAACCAAATCATGAACAAACACTTATTATATTCTTTAATATTACTTTTTTTCTAAGGTGAGATATGTCAAATAGGAGCTGCAACTGCTGATGTGGTACAAACAGGAACTGCTACAAGTCTGCAGGCTGGCCAGTCGGTTTCTTATAAGTGTCAAGAAGGATTTGGTTTGAAGTCAGGTGATCTAGGGAGGGGTTGTTTAAGGTCTGGTCAGTTGACAGGAGAATCTCCTATATGTGTCGGTAAGTTGACTTGTTGATATGTCCTTTTTAAACACTGATTGGCCATTTCATATTGAAAATATCTCATTTTGACCACTCAACCCAGCCAAATTGTACATTTATTTACAGAAACAAAACCAAAATATCAACCGTAAATAATTCAGTCAGATTTTAGTGTTTTTGTTTTTGAAAATTGTAGTTGGAGCTGACTTACTTTCATCGTTTCCAATTTATATTGTCTTCAGCGGATATCGAATGCTGATGTTTTTAGAACGTCCCAGATATAGGTGCACCAAGAAGGAAAACGGACATTATACATTAAAAAATAATATATTTTGGGGCGATAATGATTTTATCGGTCAATATCGTCGATAAAATATTGCAATCATCATTATCTTAATATGGGATCTGATATGCCATTCAAGGGGTATAGCCCAGTTCCCTGTAAATAAAATGAAACATTGTTTCACGTCCTACTGTCCTTCCCCGACTAAGCCGACTGTGAGAATGAGATGTCAGGTTAACTGAATCAATAACAATTCATCAGGACCAAATTAACCCCGGTTTATTTATTTTTATTTCCAACAGTGAAAAGTTCCCTTACCACATTTAGTAATAATCTGAATCTCATCGAACGAGCTAATGGTGGCAACTGGCGGGGTGGTTTTACCGGCATGCAGGAACATTTTAAAATAGACAGAGATGGGGAAATCACACAATGGCAGTTTTATAGTAGAACGCCCGGAGCATCAGAACTGATGGTGTGGCGACCGTCTGGAAGTTCACCGACTACAGCGTAAGTTTTGCTCGAACAATGTCATAAAAAAACAGCAATGTCAATTCAACAACTAACAACTTGGAATTTCAAGCTATATCCTGCATCAGCGTTCTAATAGATTTTGGTGATATGACAATGTTTTCTTGTGTCAGTCTGAAATGAAAGCATGCTTCGGCTAAGTTGGATTTGTACAAAAAAACCAAATATTTTTAAACTTTGCGATCTCCTCAAACAAGAAGTACTATCAGGTGTTCCAGGAAGAATAAGCATGTTCTGTTTCACGTAGACTTTATTGATCAATCAAATTGTCGGTAGTGGTATACATGACCTCATTATGGTGAATATTAACCATGATATTACATACTACAATATTGTGAAATTTGTACCCCAAACATGAATAAGAATCCAAAAATAGTTCCAATCCGTCTGTAATTAAAGATATGTCACAACATTTTGTTACCTATACGCCACATGTAAGTGTTGGAAGAAATATTTTAATGGGCGTGTTTAACCCCATTGTATCCATGGATGAAGCAATGATAAATTATGCCGGCGCCGGTGATTGTAATTATATTGTATTTTACAAAGATGAATGGATTCTTGTAATTTTTACTTATGTTTTTCTACCTTCCTGCAGGATGACACTTGTAGGTCACAACCGTGTAACAACTCGTAGGAACAGAATGCAGTATATAGACATTCCAGCAGGCCAGCGAATACAGGTTAAGGCTGGGGATTTGATTGGTTTATGGGTAGAAACTGGTACTGGCATACCTTACGATGATTGCAGAGGGAGCTACTCGATTGCCTTGAACGGCTGGTATAATCCAAACACGTTTGTTACGGGTAACCAGTACTCCTTCCGGTCTGATTATAGATGTAGAGTCTACTCTCTGAAAGCCAAAATTGAACCGGTAAGTAGCCATGTTATTAATTTATATAAAAAAAACAACCATGTCCAATCTTTGCATGGATTTACAAATTAGATACCTACTTGGCCTCGATGTTCGTGGATACCGTTAAGTTATCAACAGGCGACGTTTGAAATGTAAAAACAGGACGCAAGATTAAAAGAAAGCAACTTAAATGGTTGCAAGAATGTAGAACTGATAGCATCCAATACTCTAAAACCAACATATTTCTTTAAATTTAGTTTTATTGTTTGCTGCTTACATGAAATAATATAATATTATATTTCAGGCTACCTAATGGAAACGAGTACAGCAGGCCATGATTTGCTAAGATAGCCAGTTCGTTTTCTTATTGATGTGATCCATCATTTGTAAAATTAACTGACAATATGAAGAGATATTCTATTAATAATAATGCATACATATTAATTGTTGTCGTTGTAATATGAATATTGATTATGAGACAGTAAATAATCTTTACATTGACTGGAACATCTGTGTTAGAACTAATTATATCCACACTAGAAAAAACATTGGGTCCAGTGCGCCCAAAACCATGATATTTTGAAATAGATGCTATTTGAGGCATGGCTGGGGTATATTCTGGGCGCCACTTATAACCGGAATACTGAATATTTCAAGCTCCAATCAAGGCACCGATTCCAGTCAGTCCTTTTTTTTACTAAAGGCAAAGAGAGTGAGAGACGTGATGGGACTTACGGTCCACTCGACATAAAACAGGTCATGACTCAATTTTATTTCAATAATTTTCTAGCGCAGTTTAAGGAAACCCCACGAGGTTGGATTTCTCACTCAAATTGACTCAATGACTGACCTTATGATCTAAAGCGCAGGCGTTAGACTACCCCCCCCCCCCCCTTCGAATACAACAGTCATGGAGTGAAATGGGCTTCTTGTTTTAAAGTTTGGGATCCCGGGACACTTGTCACACTTTGCACCCCTTGAATCCAGGACTGTGTAATAGGGGAGGGGCTAGAATTTACTTTCTGTAGTAATATAAAGCGAACTAGAAAAAAAAACAATCCGCACAGGAATCAACTGTTTTAAAATATGCTGCCTGAATTATAAGCGCCCATATATCAGTGTGGGCATATCATGCCGTTATCGTATTAGTCGATCTGTTGATCTGATAAGAACTTGGCTCGTTAACACAAAAAGAATCTACAGCTTTTAATGAATTATTATTTTTTTCTTTAATTTGATGTGAAACATTGAAATCATAAGAAGACCAACAATTTCCATCATTTTTCGACAGCTGTGTTAATGCGGTAGTCTGGAGTTTTTAACGGGTTATTTTTATCTTATTCAACGTTCTGTCGCCCATCTTTCTTGTGTTACCCCCTTTTCCGAAAGCATTGTTAACGCGTTGGAAGGTTTTAAATTGTGAAGAGGACAACTCGACCGTACATTCAGGAGTCTAACCCCGCCCTTACAGAAAATCTCCAGATTCCCCTATTTAATAATTGTAGAAATTAATCCTTTCATGAATACCCAAATGAGTCAAAATGTCTATGAAAATGCCCTTATTCTCATTGCTAATATAAATTAGATTGGATCTACAAGTTTTTCAAGTTTAGAAATAGCTTCAGCTTTCCTACAGAAAATTGAAAATTGGTAGCACTGAGTTAAAAATATATACAGCAGATGGGTTTTTACAAAATGTTCAAAACAGACGGTGGCTCACCTTTGCCAATATAATCCCCAGAACAAGCATTTTTTTTTCTTTTTTGAAACATTAAATTCTTGCATTTCCGCCATGTAGGAAGCAATATTACAGTTTTTCTAAACATTTTCACTCCGTCATTCCGCTAAGAAAGGCTATAAATGCCCCACCCATCTTTTTTATTAATGTATTTTGAGAGATATAATTGCACCTGTGTTGACAATTAAATGACAGTAATTGGAATTTGTGGTTGAATTACAGCCATGAATGTTGTCTTTCACCAATAAATAGTATTTTGTACATTGCAAGGTTTTCAAACCTTTTTCGTTTAAAGTGAAACTTAGAACCCTGAGACATGTCAGATACCACAAAATAATTTCTAACTTGTACGGGTGCAGAGAAATAAACGATGTTCTTGAGATATACATGCTGGAAGTAGATAGAAGTAAACGTGCAATTTTCGGCCCTACATTTCAACCTGACCAACCTGGCAACTCTTGCATCCTTCCGCCTCAAAATCATGAATATTCATCAAACCTGACAGAAAACGTATTTTCAAGTCCCTTTCTTCGATTCTACATCAAAAATCGCCATGCAAAGGGGGGAAAAGGGAAAGGGTGTGAATTAACTAAAACTAACTTTCGCCCTACATTCCTGACGGCGTAGAAATATTTGGTGACAATTAATACAGATGAGCGAACCGTAATGCAAATTAATACACAGATGGTGTTCACATGGAAATTTGATTCGCACAGAACAAGCTAGGTGGGTAGTTGACTAACATCGCTTTTACCAATATATATATTAGAAAACATAGAACTGTTTCGTCTTGTGAGTAAAAATCTTTGTTTAAAGTCAATTTATATCTGAATCAAATCACACTTGTTTGTATAAAATTGAATGAGGTTTTACGTCTTAACATTACTCGGGACATTTTGAAACTAACATTTGGTTTTCTACATTTCTATATAGAAAGCTCTTCTACTGGCACTTTTCATTCGAATGGCTGGGCACACACCCTCTTCAGTTCCGTAGACATAACCCCCAACAAATGGAGACCAAACCTGAAGAATCCCAACGGTAATTCTCGGACTCTCTCGGAGATTCGAATCCAAGACATTTTAATAACGAGTACAGTTCACCAACTGTTGGATCCATGTATTATTATAATTTCTCTAAGACCAGTTATTATATACTAATCAGAAAAAAAACTCAGTCTATACATCAGTGTTGCCAGTTCTGGTGGTGTTTGGCAAACTGTAGACGTCCACGTCGATCGCGATGGGTGAGGATCGGTCCACGGTAAGGTCTATGGCAATGGATCTTCTCTCAGATGATTATGTGCGGTGAATTTGCACGTGCTGTCGCACAACGTGGTGTCCATCTGTGGTTGTGGTGGCCCGAAAGCGTTGCTGAGGTCCGAACATTGATTGGCAACGGCTTGGGTAGTGTGGCAGCGTCGAATTTTCCAAGTGCCTGGTTACGTTGTACTGTGAATGATTCAAATTGGTATTGGGTGCCATTTATAGAGCTGGTCCCGGTGAACAGCAAATACCGAACTTTTTCCTGGGTTCAATTATGTGTTTGGGGAAGGGGTCATATTGCTCAGGTAGAGTTGGAGTTGTCACAAATATACAATAAATATACAATACAAACCTAACGTTTCTTTTGCTGCTTAGTATATATTTAATTCATATGACTGGCATTAAACAAAATATAAATACTCTAGATTTTTTTATCCCGATTAAATTATTTGGAACAACCTTGTTATTGTCGAAATATCATTTTTTAATGCAGTAGCAGATAATTTGTCCATTTAAGATCTGCATTGTAATTGTACTTTTAACATTTACCCGTAAACTCATTGTCCCATATTTTCGAAAGCAGATTAGTGCTAATCATAGATTTAATCTCCGATTTTCTGGCCAGTCAATTTCTGGAAAGTTGGCTGAATTTTGAACTAAGATTTTTTGATTAGCCTAATCATTGACTTGCTGATCATTGTTTGAGAATACTATAAAATGTGATATTCTGGGACGTTGACTATTTATCATCTCATGGGGGTAGTTGAAGGAAGGATTAAGTGCATGGAAATGCCATTATGAGGCATTCAGTTATGAACCAAATACTTTTATTTCGAATTCCGATCGTAAGGCGTTCTTTTGGATCAACGGGGCCTTCCATTCTGCACCACTGACACTCCGCAATCCGGCTGGAAAATCCATATGAACTTTCTCGGTCAACAACGCGAGTGAACACGAGAGCTCCTGGTTAGCGAGCCATCGTCTTACCCACTAAGCTCCCTTTCTTTATTTTTGATACGATACAGTTCCCTTTCTCCACAGTTCACACGCACTCTTCGCATGCTCAACTTACGCCCTCAGTCAAATGGGGTGCGAATGGGGTTCAGTCAAGCCAAAGTCTCGTCGAGCGTACCGAGGATAGCATATTTGATGACACTTTTACGCGATATTGTAGAGAAAAAAATGCTAGACATGGCATACGTTGCATTAAAAGAATTCGTTACATTCTATGCTGCAGTTTCATATGTTCATACGATATTTCCAATAAAGAGATGCAAGAAATGAAAAACAGGCAAGTTCAAAGCGGGACGAACAGTTACACCATATCATTTTTGGTCTAAAATGAAATATTGTATTTCAATTCATATTTTATATTGTAATTTCAATTGTAACTCAAGGCCACGGTTGATGAAATATTAAGTGACAGGTTAATTGCAAGCTTTAAGCAGTTGCAGGTGTGAGTTTATCTGATATAGTATTATGTAAGATGTATGGGGTTGTACAAACTTCATCGAAGTGTCTATTTGATATAAGATTTAAGCTTAACACTTGTTGTTTTAGAGCTAAGATGTGTGAATATATTTAATTAATTTTCATTATTCTGATCTCTAATACTATTAACTATGGCGTGCCTTAGGATTTGAAGGCATTGCTGGATAGAATATATAAAGCCTAGTTTAGAGTTAGGTAGGGAGGACACCAGGGAATAGAGACCAGAGTCAGGTCTTAGGGAGACCCAGGGAGAAGTCGGCTGGCTCCCAGACCACGGGAAGTTGGGTTTTCTGTGACCTAGGGAGAACATCTTTAGTTAGATATCTCCTGATCCAACCACCATATGTAAATATGTTATGCAGTAATAAAACATCTGTTTAATAAAAAGAGTTATGTATTCTATTACAGAACCCATTAATTGTATTTCAGGTCTTTGAAGCTTAATAATTACATATATACTGTTCATGTTTTTATATTAAAAAAAACAATATTATATTTAATATATCATAATTACATAAGTTGCACTCATCTGTACGTATAACAATTGCAAAAGCAGTAGCTAAACGACCAATTAAATTCCATAAAAACAGTAGCTAAACGACCAGTTAAATTCCATAAAAACAGGAAATAGACATAATTTATGTTTATACAATGATATGCCAAGTGAGGCGATGCGAACAACTTTATTAAAACTGATAATTACATTTTCATCTTTCATATGAACGTCCTACGCATGGCATGTTATTTTAAGTGCCAATCTCGATTATTTTTGAGTATAAAACTGCTTAATTTTGTGTTCTAAACCCTTAAAAATCCTCTACCTTTTGGACCGGACAACTAACCCAATACACGTAATACGTTTTCAAACAATTTAAACCCGTCAGTCTTCATCTGGAAAGCAGTATTATACGGTGTCTGGATAAAAATAACCTGTAGGTGAAATGTACATTTCGTTATCAAGTTCAGCATGTGGGCCATGCACTATAAAGATCTCTAAATGGATTATCAGGTCACCCAACGAAAAACATTAAATCGAGCCCTTCAAAGTGCTGCGCATCCGGATAAGCGTTTTTACGATGACTGAAATTTTTGGACAATGTATACTGCACTTCATACGTATACTTTTGTTTCGGAGACTCGGTTAAAACCCGGGATTCTATATTTAAATATAAATATTGCAATACAAAATTGACAAATAATTATAAATGTAGATGATAATCAGAGAGAATTTTCTATTGTAGTGAAGATAATTACGCCTCCGCACCTCCCCATTGTGAACTCAACTAGGTCGCTCGTGGGAAATGTGACTGCAATTCACTGTCCCAATACTAAAGAGTAGGTTTAGAAATGAAATGGGGTTTAACCTCCTACTCTTTTGCACCTCATCTGGGCTAATGGAAGACGGGGGGGGGGGGAGGTTTAAATATCACGTGATATAGCAACATGGGTATGAGAGTCCAGTTTCACTGTTTACCTGTAGTTGTTCATGGAATTCTTTGCTAAATTACATTGTTCTTGTATACAGGTATCTTTTCATGATTCCAAATAAGCGTCTCATTATCATAGGTGTTAACAGTGTGGCGTGTAGTGCTAACAAAGGGAATATTGCAAACAATATTGAACTCTAAGGGAAGATGATCTGACTCAGATCTTGGTTGAACATACAGTATCCATATTACACAAACATCTAGGGACTACTACCAGTACTCTAACCTACTTAATCTAATCTCATTAATTTTAACTTCTAGTTTACAAGTCGACCAAAACAACTGTAAAACAATCCCAGGTCCATAGTATTTTACAACATAAATGATGGTTTATATATTCACTATCAAGAATAGCAAACCGTAATATTTTGGAATAAAGCTATGTTCTTTATAAACACGCACCTAGTCTTTTTTTAAATAGGCGGGTACAATTCTAATTTATCCAGACTCATTACCGGTATATTGTTTTAATAATTAAAAAATATCTCGTATCTATAAACGCACAACGTGACTTGTACACCGGCGAGCAGACGACAACTTAAAGTAAAATTTAATGACACAAAATAACATGCATAACGCGTGCAGTTATGTGGGATTGTATAATTCAAATCGAAACCATAATAAATCGTAATATTATACTAAGCCACTGACTCACTCAATAATCTCGCAAATAGCACAAATCAAGCCATCCATATTACTACACCATACCTCATGTCTTTCAGTAAGATCCGTATTACCCTCAAACTGGATTGATGTGGGTATAGTGTGTGATTTATTCTTGATACCGACACCGTTATCATTGGGTGCTTTTTCAATATTCGTGTGTTGATAAACCTTGATTATCATTATATTTACCAATTTTGCGTAAATAACACTTTCTATGGACCCAATCTGTTTCATAGTTGATTACGAAAGTGTTCTAATGCCTTCAACATGTGACGTCACAGCACGCGGCGTCAAACATTGGCTCAATGTTTGCTTATATAAGATGTTATTGGTTCGGGCATAATGCTGCCTTGTACTCGTTTTAGTACCCATTTACACTAAATAGGAAATAATGTGTAAGACAATTTCGATTATCTAATGCCAATACTGACGACTATTTCGATTGCCTAAACTAGACTCGTGAACAGTACGTGCTTTTAGTAACTCTGTCTCTCTTCGTTGCGGGTTTAACTTATGCCGATAGTGGCCTAGAAATGGCGACAACTCACTCGAAAAATCACTTAATGATGAACTACGTTCTTTACGTTTTCTTATTTGAACTTTTTTTTATAATTTTCTTTGCAAATTATTTACTTATTTAGTCTATAAAAAGCCTTAATATGTTTATTAAAGAATCCTAATATAATATTCACAATCCCCATTATAATTTCCGATTGGTAATTGTTTAATAAGCATATTATAGTTTAACAGGGTGAACACAACCAGATAGACTGACCTTCCAGATGTATAATACTTATTATTTCATAAATCAATTTTTAGAATTAATATTATAAACCTCATTGCATACACAAATGTCACTTTTAAGTGACATGACGTTTTTTACAATTTAAACTGGCAAGATTACAATATATTAACTGTATATGCACTGTATTTTCATATGAGCGAAATATCGTGGCCACTGCTTCCCGCCATCTTGACAGAAGTTCGAGGGGAAAGTGTTACATGTGATAGGTCATATTTAAATATTGTTTATAAATGTGTATTTTTTTTTTAATAAACCTGTGGGTTACTATCGGTCTAAAAGATACCACGAGCGAACTGTATGGGGGTCCTGATCTTTACACCGTGCGGGGTCCCCACACTATGGGGGAGGGGGTTTCTCTCCAAAGCTGCGTATAAATGGTATTGTCTATGGAGTTTATAGCTTGTACACATATTTAACGTGTGGTATTCTTAACAATTCATCAAAAACAACGTGAGTCATGACTAACAGAGTCTCTTAATTCTGCAAGAACATTAACCACTTTAGAGACCCTTGAAACTACCACACCCCTTTTCTGTCTATCCCTGTAATTGATACCACACGGGTCGTAAACATGGGTCGCAAAACCATCTCTGACTTAATATTAGGGCGCAAATTCTTAACAACTAGATGTATCGAAACATCTTTTAAGCCCGGCAAAGATGATGCAGAGACATATCAAATGAAGAAAATTGCACTTAAAGAAAGAACGCTAAAAAAATGTTTGGATTTCGTAAATTTAATTTGAACCAAAATTAGAATTTAGTAACCCTGAAAAACTTAGTAGATATATTTTAAAATCAATATCCACATGGAAAAAACGCCAGTAAGGATTCTATTTTGATTGTCATTTTAAATTTATATCATCTGGGTTATTCAAAGATACATTTAGGACTCAGAATAGAACCTAGTAGCCTCAAAACCCGTATATAAGAATATTACAAGCCATGTAACGAATGAAAATGGGGATTAATTCAAAATCCGCCATTTTGAATTTCGAAATTCATTTTTTGATATCCGAATTCAAGCAAATGACATCTACAATTTCGTTTATTTTTATTTTGAGCAATTCGTTATGTCCTTGCTAAGATAGTTAAGGTTCAGTTCTGTGAAGAGCAAAAATAATCATTAACTTTTTAGACGCATTCGTTTTGTCTTTTGTACAATTAAAAACGGTCAACTAATGGTGTTATTATGGTATTAAAAACTTCAATATGGAAGAACGGTGTATATAGGATTGCACTGTATTATGAGCCAAAGTGTTTATGAATTTATTATTTCTTACAGACGATGTATATAAGACGTATATTGTTTATAGTGGTTCTCTTTGGATCCCATACAAAATTTTCACAACAGGTAGGTTAGGTATATATTAGATTTTTCATTGTACATGTACAATGAAAAATAACAACGCTTTATTCCGAATTAAAATATTTTGAACTTTTCTGCTTTGAGGTGTATAAGACAAGACAGGGAGGTATCGTCCATGTAAACGTTTCCGTCGCAGAAACATAGCTGTTCGGGAAAACGAAACCTACTCCCACCCGTCATTGTCCACGTAACCATAAAACTTTATCGATGTCAGGAGATTCCTAAAGAATAACAGTCCAAATTCCTATCCGGTAAATCCATACAGGGCTAACATTGTACCGAACAATTTAGGCATCTGTATCGAGAAATTTCCATGACGTTTTGATTACGTGTCTCTGATTTCAACTAAACATTTTACAGTTAATTCATCCAGACATTATAACAAACGAGTCTATTGCCATATTAACAAGTACTAATTATCCTGTTTTAGGATGCTTCTGATACAGAATCCGACACAGATGAAGCTATAGCCGCATTACAAGCACCATTAAAAGGATCGGAGAAGGGAACACTACTGGAGGTATTACAAATTTCATTGATATACAACTGTGTATACCCAAAAAGAATGAGTGTACATTGATCTAAACATAAATCTTTTGGTAATTCAGATGTTAACACTTTCCCCTCAAAAAATAAAACATTATTACATGGAGAAGGAACGTTTCTTAAACGTATATGTTTAACGCGTGTTTTCTTCCATATCTGATTATCGACATAATACTTTAAATCATTTTATATGTAATATTTAATAGAGATTACGTCGTGACGATGAAGCTGTGGCGATGACTAACAACAACGATTCACAAGGGGTACGTATGGAAGTTCTTGTGTTAAAATTGAATGTACGACTATCTTACATGGTTTATGAAAGAAAAGGACAGTGTTTAATCCTCAGCTGCATTAAACATTTAAATAAATAACCGGCCTTTCTTGCTTTAATATATATTCTAAGCGAAGTTATGAGTGTATGAAGTTTTGACATGGTAGATTGAATTGTCTATTTTAACATTGGATTATTTTATATAAATCATTTATTGATGCGGGTCTTCTAAATCATTCAATATACCGGCCATTCGATGTAATAGAGAATGATTATGTAAATACATGTATAATGTATAACGGACAATGGCAGTGGTTTTAGTTTTAAGTGTTTTTCTACATTATCTAAACAAGCCGTAATTACAATGCATATTATGTTGTCTATCCCAGGTTGATGGACCAGAATTTCCTGCTGGTGTTGATTGGGTCATTTATGACGATTTTTCAATTGGATTTGTGAGACTGGTTAGCTTTTACGTTTCACTTTGCTATAATTCCATTGTAAAATATGTATTTTTATTGAGTTCTAATACACAACCAAAACGTGACATTATTCATGTCCCAGATATAATCCGATCTTAAAGCGAGAATTTCCTATTCAAAACATAATTATTTCTATGTCTTTGAACAATATTGTGACGAAATCTCCAAGAGAATTATTATTATGGTTTTTGCGGCACAACCAGAATTACTTGTTATCCAAATGGCTGTCAATTGGAACATAGAGCAAATAATTATAGAGCAGGGATACAATGAAAAATATCATCTTTCACACATTTAACCAGCAGTTGGTCCTTAGCATTTGCCAGATTGATATTCTATGCTGTTACAATTTCATCTTTCTAGCCACCCGGCAAGAAAAGAAGACGAAGAAAACGTTCCATTACCAGACCCGAGAGCATTAGGTGGGATAAGGGCATCATTCCATATCAGTTTAATGCTGCCATCAGTAAGTAAAGAAAGTTTAATTTATTGTACATATCAAGCTGATTGTTTTTCAAAATACCAACGTAGAGTCAATATAAAAGGGGAAATGTTCTGATTGGAGTATTTCGAAAATCATTAAAGCCGAACCGTGTATTATTTGATTAAAACTGTAATTAGACTATTATCTACGAAAGATATGTTGGTCATACTTTGTCTCATTTTTATCCAGCACTAGTTCCTTTTGGACTGTCTTTGAGCGGAGGCTGCCCACTGGCAGTTCCTATCCGGCCTTAAATAGCTGCAATATGAAAATACCAATCTTCCTCACCTCTTTTCTAAGGCATTGTGGAATCCTTACCTAATATTTTTCACCCTAATTCTACTTTATTCGCCAAAGGAAGCATTTCTTACGACAGCTGATAGTGTGAGCCCAGCATTGAATGATATTTTAATTTTCATTTTTTGAAAATATCTCATTTTTGACGGCTCAACCCACGCCAGATTGTGCATTGATTTACAGAAATAAAACTAAAATGCAAACATTAAATAATTCAGTCAGATTTTGGTAGGGTTTTGTTTTAAAGAAAAATTCCCATCTTAGATTTTTGCAAAAAATGTAAGTCGGAGGTGATCTTCTTTCATCGTTTCCAATTTATGTTGTCTTCAGCAGATGTTGAATGTTGATTATTTTTAGAACGTCCCACATATAGGTGTACCAATAAGGAAATCGGGCAGCGACATTGCAAGTGTTCGGGGTTGCGATTTTACATGGGAGAATAACATGTTTTTATCGGCCAATACTCGTCGATAAAATCTTACAATCATCTTAATCCTAATATGGGATGCCATATGCCATTCGGATAATCTAATTCGCTTTAAATGAAAAAAAGCGTGGTTAAACTTCCTACTGCCCTGCTAATGAAGACGGGGATACCTATAAGTTATCAGGCGTGTATCGCAATTCCTTGGCCGTGAGAAGGAGATGCCCGGTTAGTTGAATAAATTTATCAGGACCAAATTAACCCCGGTTTGTTTATTTTTATTTCCAACAGTGAAAAATTCTCTTACCACATTAAGTAATAATCTGAATATCATCGAACGAGCTAATGGTGGAAACTGGCGAGGGGGTTTTACCGGCATGCAGGAACATTTTAAAATAGACAGAGAAGGGGAAATCACACAATGGCAGTTTTATAGTAGAACGCCCGGTGCATCAGAACTGATGGTGTGGCGACCGACTGGAAGTTCACCGACTACAGCGTAAGTTTTGCTCGAACAATATCATAACAAAACAGCTATGTCAATTCAGCAACTTTAAATTAATCTACAAATTTCAGCATGTATCCTGCAAATCGGATAACCGTACATGGGCGGTCTAATCGGCTTTGTTTTTATCTAAAATGTTTTCTTGAGTCAGTAGGTTTGTTTTGATTGTACAAACACACAATTATTTCCAAGTATGCGAACTCCTTAAATGAGAAGTAATATCGGGTGTTCTTGAAAGAGTATGCATGTTCTATTTCACGCGATTCTCGTATTTAACTTCTAACGTATGTTTTTCTACCTTTCCTGCAGGATGACACTTATAGGTCACAACCGTGTAACAACTCGTAGGGACAGAATGCAGTATATAGACATTCCAGCAGGCCAGCGAATACAGGTTAAGGCTGGGGATTTGATTGGTTTATGGGTAGAAACTGGCACTGGCATACCTTACGATGATTGCAGAGGAAGCTACTCGATTGCCTTGAACGGCTGGTATAATCCAAACACGTTTGTTACGGGTAACTAGTACCCCTTCCGGTCTGATTATAGATGTAGAGTCTACTCTTTGAAAGCCAAAATTGAACCGGTAAGTAGCCATATGGTTATTAATTTATGCATGGAGTTAAAACATTAAGGTCAATATTAAGGTCAATCGCAAACTGATTGATTCCTACAAACCGATGCAGTTATCAAATGCATGGTTTGGTACCGTTATAGTTTTCTGCCACTTTAAAGAAATCATATTTGTAAATTCATAATAATGGAATTGAATTTTAGTACACAATTTTATTGCACCAGTCTACACAATAAAAGTCAAATAAAGAATTTCCTCCTCATACACAGAAAACTTACAAAAGATTATCAGTTACTGAAATTGGCCAGTTTACATTAGTTTGCACTGGGGGTTTGGTGGGTAATTCCGTGGCTTGCTAACCAGGAGGTTCCCGGGAATCTGTCAGTGTCACTGGTGCATGAAGGAGAGGCTGACAAGAAACAACGTGTAATTCGAATAAGACAGCCAAGCGAGGTCATGTGCATACAATGGCGAGTACGTACTGAACCCTTGATAGTTGGATTTTGAAATAAGAAGAACGTTAAACCCTATTTCATTTATAAAGTATCTTCTGAGATGCTTATGCACGAAATAATTTAGACAATTCCACACCTCCCCAAAGAACGTAAATTAGATACCCACTTGGCCCCGATGTTCGTGGATACCGTTAAATTATCAATAGGCGACGTTTAAAATGTAAAAACAGGATGTAAATTTAAAAGAAAGTGAACTTAAATGGTTGCAAGAATGTAGAACTCACCGTATCTAATAATTTGGAACTAACATATTGCCTTAAATTTAGTTTTATTATTTGTTGTTTGATTACAATAATATATTATATTTCAGGCTGATTAATGGAAACGACTACAGCAGATCGACATTACGAAGAATAGAGATATTCTATTGATAATAATGCATACTTTATTAATTGTTGTTGTTCTAATATGAATATTAATTATGGTACAGTAAATAATCTTTACATTGACTGGAACATATGTGTTAGTAATAATTATATCTTTATCCGAGGTTTTGTAAAGTAACATGGTTATCGCTGTGGTGTGTTGTTGTCGACTGTAGGCAAAATTGTTATGCCTGGTCGGATTAATCTTGTAGGGGCGGACGTGGGTGGTGGTGTATGTAACACCGTTCGACTTTCAGGGAATGTAGCTCGTCGACATGTGTTCTTTAAGTATCAGAAATGACTACAGATTCTTGTAATGGATCTTCAACACTTTATTTTCAGCAGCAAATAATTAACAGCAACAATTTAACAACTTATTATTTAGTAAATATATCGGACCTCCAACTAGTATGTTCCCTAAGCTGGTCTCTCCAACTAATGATAACCTAGCATACATTTGTCTATTTATACAAATCAGCTATTAGAAAGTGTTGACATAAACATATAATTATCAAAGGATTAAGACTTAAAGCATTTAAAACAATAGTTAGAAAAGACTTAGCAGATCAACTACTTTAGTTGCCAGTCTGTCATAATTTGACTGACAGATTAATTGCTGTCTAATGACTAACCAAGCATTAATGAAATTTAAAATATAGATTTTGAAATTTAAAACAGAATTGAAAAATAATAAAATAACATATGACCTAGACATGGGCGTATTTCGACGCAGTTCTTATACCTATGTTGTCGAAGGCATCTTCTTTATGCAACATTACATAAATTAGTCAATGATCAAACAAACAATAAAATGGATTTCACTACAAAGAATAGTAATGTGCAATCGAGCTTCAAAAACATTTTATAATCTGAACATAATCCAGGGACGGATCCATTTTTGCAGGAGGGGGTTTGTCAGGTTTCTGTTACGGAAAAATGCCATCACCGTCTCTAAATTACATAGGCATAATACAAATTGAGCTTTTTTAACAGAGAAATCATTTTTATACTCATGTAGGATCACTTTATGATGTAATTTCCCAGATGCAAGGCATTATTTGTTTTATGTAGCTGAGCCCCCAAACCCCACCCCACCCCTTTGGATTCGGCCTTGTAATCTGTCTCAAACCTTTGAGGGAGAACACGAAGTAGGAATTCGTCCTGACCCAAAATTTTGAGTATTAAACTGTTTCTGAGAACTTCATGCTTCCATTAAGCACTGGAACCTCAAAGCGTGGACATAGGCGATAGCCTAAATGATCGCTGATAAATCAACTGAATAATACACATTTACAACTCAAAACGATTTCCACCTGTGATTAATCAATAATCACAATACATACAGATAATTTATCTTCTGGTTTTGTAAAGCTTTCAGAATTATCGAATAAACAGCGCAATATCTATTGCACATTTAGATTTCTTTCATATAAACTATATAAATAATACAATCCATTTTTATTATGAATGATGAACGAATGAAACAGAATTAATTATATTACAAGGTAATATTCACAGTGAAGGTGTGAAAACATTGAAATATAAATGTCTGCTACCCTTGTTATTATGTCGAACGTTTTGTATTATATAAATAATAAAAATATATAGCTTTACAGATTTTCAATTGATAAAAATAATCCAATCTAATAGTTAAAATTTGTTTTTTTTCTAATAGTTAAAACACGCATAATGAATGAAATGGAGTTTAACATCTTGTATTTTTATTATAAACAGAGAGAATAATACAAAATAATGTATCATACATTTATACATGACAATATTAACAATATGACAGAAATTGGAATTTAGCAATATCAAAGTTGTCATTTTACAAATTGCGTTAGACACGGGTTATTTTAAAGGGACGCATGAACATGGCCTTTGTTCACGTCCAATTTGCTGCGTTATATTCATATTCCAATTGTTCTTGTTTTTGGACTTTGATAGGCGACTCTATTGTCTACAATTTCATATTTTAAAGTTATATATTTAAGATGCATTAAAATAAAGCCTTAAAATAGGTAATATCTATAAACAATACTACCTTGTTAAAGAATAATCCTATTAATCCAATAATTCACCATTGCCAGTTGAGAAATTGGCAAAAATATCATTTTCAACTTCAAATTCAAACGTTTGAAGATAGCTATTTCATGGAGAAATAAAAAAACAAGGGAGGTAATTGCGTTATTTTTTCCGGTGTCAATGATTTTTAAATATGAGAATGATACCTATGATCGTATAAATAGTAAGTTGACAACGTATTGAGCAAAAGACATAGAAATAATTATGTTTTGACTTTCTTAGAAAATATGAAATTCTCGTTTTAAACGATATTCGATGAGTATGGCACTGGAAGGAAAGTTCCTCGGGATTTATACGTCAGCCCTGCCATCGTTCCCCTGTCAGTGGCGCAGGTTAGAGATCCTGGCAAAGAGTCTGGTGGGATGTTAAAATGAGGTCAGTATAGATATGGGCGTAAAGAGCCCTTGCATCTTATTGCACATTGCATAGCATATACCGATAGGACGTTAATTTGTTTAGAATAATAAAGTTAGTTCATTGTGCTCTAAAAGATTTTAAAACAATATAATTACATATTTATTTATTCTATCATAAATTTTCATGGATATTTTGTAAGACATATCCCAACTATTCACAGACTTGTATGATGCCAAAGATAGGGGGAAATAATACTAGATTAGCATTTTAGTTACTCTATTTTAAAAATTTGACTAAAAAGTTTTTATTATGGGGTCGATATTGTAGTACGTGTTGAGATATAAACTGAGAATTAAAAGTTTTGAAAATTTAATTTGAACAAGGTTCCGTTACTTTAATTCCGGTGACCTAATATGTCTGGCTCGATAAATATAATACACGCAATTTATTTGAAATAAATCAAATTAGAACACGATGGTTTTAAAAGATCCATTGTTATAGTAATTGTATTACGATACTATATAAGTGCATTATTTAAAATAAGTAATTTACAAGTTTCCAGACTGGGAGGAGAGGTTTACAAGGCATGTAACAGTTATTTTATTTAGTAATATTTAGTAATATTTATTATTTGCTATAATCTTTATCTATTATACAGTTCAGGGTTGAAATTAAAATGCCCACAAAGATACTATGTTTACCGTAGACTGGAAATGAATTTCGATCCAAAATGGACCATACAACATCAAAAAGATACAACTTATTACTGCCTATGCAAAATAAATGAGAAATCGCATAGGTCAACTTATTGAAGTTGTGTTCGCAATATCAAACAGTATAGTTAACCTTACGTGTGGATAAATTAATAACTAAAACTAAAAATCTGAGTTTACATGAAACAAAAGGCAGTGCCCTTACATTATACGACAGAAGTGGTATCACGTGATCGTGAATGGCACCCGCCTGTAATTCGCAACATGAAATACATGTAGTAACAAATTATTGACTGATAAATAAAAATTATGTTATTTGTTTTAGATGAGGAAATTTGCCATACTGTGGTGTCTCTTACTCCTGGGTTCATCTTCAGCAAGGTACATGGTTAAAAGACAGGTAACGTATTTCATATTGTTTCGGGGTCAAATACTCCAATTATTACATTTATGTAAATATCATGAAATTGATTTCCTTTCTTTCATATTTTCAATTTCGTAGAATATATGCCCAGTCGACTATCTTTTAGGACTCTAATGTAAAGCGAGAAAATAATTTAACTTAATGTTGGGATTCAAATTTTGATTTAAATCAGTTTCTGTCAACTGTGAATATATTATATCAAATCATTTATGGGGCATCGCACGTCCATGAACGGACGACTCAGGAACACGAGAATCTGTTGAATAAAAAGGTGTGGGGATGTATATGTGTCGTTTGTAATTATTGCAATTTTATGTATTTGATACAGGTCGTGGAAGATGAATCAAGTAAAAGTACTGATACTGACAACTTGATAAACGACAAGGACAATGCTGTTAGTGATATGGAAAGTGGAGTCTCTGAAAACGACGAGGGTGAAGCAAACGGTGACGCAAACGATGTTTCAGAGGTTGAAGGTGGTGATTCACTAGAAGGAAATTACGAGGAAGAAGCAGGCGGAGGCGAAGACGAGGTTGCTGACAATGCCCAAGAAGACGAGGATCATGGTGAAGGTGGTTATTCACAAGACGGAAATTACGAGGAAGAAGCAGGCGGAGGCGAAGACGAAGTTGCTGACAATTCCCAAGAAGACGAGGATCATGATGAAGGTGGTTATTCACAAGAAGGAAATTACGAGGAAGAAGTAGGCGGAGGCGAAAACGAGGTTGCTGACAATGCCCAAGAAGACGAGGATCATGGTGAACGTGGTGATTTAGAAGAAAGAAATTACGAGGAAGAAGCAGACGCGGGCGAAAAAGAAGGTCGCGATGTTGGCGATGTTTCAGAGGAGGAAGATGATGATTCAGAAGAAAACATAGACGATGCCGATGTTTCAGAGGTGGATGATGGTGATTCAGTCGAAGAGACTGCAGACGCAGAAACACACGAAGGCGATGTTGTGCAAGATAGCGAGGGTCAAGAAGAAGGAAATTACGAGGAAGAAGCAGACGGGGGCGAAAACGACGTTTCTGACAATGCCCAAGAAAACAAGGATCATGGTGAAGGTATCGAAGGTGGTGACTCAGACAACTATATTGAGAGCGAAGAAGATGTATCAGAGAATGAAGTTGATGATATTGAAGAACAAATTGTCGAAAGCGATGCTCCCCAAGAAATCGAGGATGAAGGGGGCGAAGGTGATTCGAAAAACAATCTTGAGAGTGAGATAAAAGGCGATGAATTCGAAAAACAAGGTCGCGATGTTGGCGATGCTTCAGAGGAGGAAGATAATGATTCAGAAGAAAACATAGACGATGCCGATGTTTCAGAGGTGGATGATGGTGATTCAGTCGAAGAGACTGCAGACGCAGAAAGACACGAAGGCGATGTTGTGCAAGATAGCGAGGGTCAAGGTGTTGACTTAAATGGGGAGTCAGACGTAGACGCTACCGAGGAAGAAACAGGCGGAGACAACATTGATGATGCACAAGTTGAGGGTTTTGAAGGTGGGGAAGACGATGACTCAAATAAAAATTTTGAGAGTGAGATAAACTTGGCTGTTTCGGAAAAAGGAGCCGAAGAAGCCGTAAGAGAAAGTAATGAAAATCAAGAGACTGATGATGATGCGCGGGAGGAAAATACGGATTCTGAAGATATCGGGGTTGAAACCGAGGGTGGTAATACTAATGGAAAAGGTGTTATTGAAAGTAGCAATATTGAAGATATCCCAAGTGATACTGCTGAAGCTAATGAGATCCAAAGCGATGAAACAGGAGGCGTCTATAAAGGACCTGGTTACCAGCCAGAAGCTGGTGATGTTGAAGAAGCTGAGAGTGATGAACCGGGCAAAGAAATGGAGGATATTGGCGATGCTGAAGATGAAGAACAAGGGGCTCCACAAGCAATAGCTGTGGGAGGCGGAATCGATTTCTTGGAAAACGAGGTAAGATATTAATGGACAGAGTGGTTCTATTTACCTTAATTATGTATTGATACAGAAATTATATATCGCATATATTAAATCAGTTTAATGTCGTATTCAAATATCACCTGTATTCCGACAGGAAGATGAGGATTCCAACGAATCAGAAACACCCGAAGCCATGGAGGCCTTAAATGAAGCTAATCCGGAAATGGAAGCAGACCTACTGACCCCTGAAGAACAGGATACATTGGTAAACATTATTCTATAAGATAGCCACGATTTTAAAATAGCTTAGCATTGCCAAATATATTGAAACATGACAGTCTAAAGTCAAATATGAAATAAACCTGATTATAAATATACAATTAAGAATTGCATTTGAACTATTATTTAGTTGAAAGAAGAAGAGAGGAAAGCTAAAATAGCTAATGCAGATGGTGGCACGGAACAAGATGGCGTAGGTGTTATTTCACAAGCAGAAGAAGAACAAGACGATCAAGATGGTGAAAGACAGGGACAAGAGGAAGAAGAAGAAGGTAATGGTGAGAATGAAGTAGCTAATGATCTACTAGATTCACTTAATGAATATCAAGAACTAGATGATGAACACAAGGAACAAGAACAAGAACAAGAAGAACATAATGGAGAGAATGGTGTAGCTAATGATATAATGGATTCACAGAATGAAGATAGTGGCGAGAAACAAGAAGCAGAAGAGGAAGAAGAAGGCGAGGACCAAGCAGATCAAAAAGAAGAACAAGAAGATCAAGAACTAGATGATGAACACAAGGAACAAGAACAAGAAGAACATAATGGAGAGAATGGTGTAGCTAATGATATAATGGATTCACTTAATGAAGATAGCGGCGAGAAACAAGAAGCAGAAGAGGAAGAAGAAGGCGAGGAGCAAGCAGATCAAAAAGAAGAACAAGAAGATCAAGAACAAGATGACGAACAAGAGCGAGGACAACAAGAGGTTAATGGAGATAAGCGAGGCGAGGAGCAAGCAGATCAAAAAGAAGAACAAGAAGATCAAGAACAAGATGATGAACAAGAGCGAGGACAACAAGAGGTTAATGGAGATAATGATGTAGCTAATGATATAATGGATTCACTTAATGAAGATGATGGTGCGGAACAAACTGATGTAGGTGTTAATTCACAAGCAGAAGAAGAACAACAACCAGAAGATCAAGAACGAAATTATGAAAAAACGGTACAAGAGCAAGATCAAGAAGACGTTAATGGAGAGATTGGAATTGAAGAAGGGCGGCGAAGGCGTAAAAGAGATGTAAATACAAGACCCCTGGTAAGTTATATAATGCATTAAGATTGATTTCATTAATTCATATCTTGAAATATTTAATAACCAATCATTTTGAAACAGAAAATAGCTATACAAAAATATGTAAGCTAATTTGAGGAGAGCAAGGAAATGTTATTTTCCTAGGCACCCGTCTAGTATTATGAAGATTACATGTATGTACTATTTGAGATGTTATGACAAAACAACAATGACAATAAGCAATAATCCACAACTCACTATTTCTCTTAACTTCTTGTGAAGGTCACCTCTCTTTTCCCATCTACGGCGTATGTAAAGAACTCATTTGTTACTGTAAAGGATGCCAAACCAGTGCCCGTAAGTATTGTTTAGATTTATTTGTTTCCATATATACATGATATATTTAACTTAAGATGCATTATGAGAGATTAGATAAAGAGTTGCCATTTTTCACTATAATAGCTAAATAGTGTACAGGTATTTTGATGAAAATGTCAGTCAAATTGATGCAATATGAGCCGAAAACTAAGCAGGTGAAATATGCACATAGCCTCGATCATCATTACTAAAATCAGTAAGATAAACAGCATAGTCTCGATTATCCACTTTTAGATTTAATTATCAATGAGCGATAAGCAGCATATACGATTCTAATCCATCCTACACCAAAGGCTAGCCAAGACATCGAGTGTTTATTATGGTCTGGATTAGTTAATTAATGTCTAATTAATAACTTAGATAACATTTCAGGCCTAAAGAAAGACTTGTAAGCGGCAGATTTAGCCAAGATATATTAAGTATTCACAATGCAACCGCATACATTTCGAGACAAAGAGCTGTGTAAATTTAGTTACATATTTTGAAAGTTGAGTTTGTATATGTCCCTGAAAGACCTTTGCCTGAATGTGTAAAGGACAAGTAAATTTCTAAAGGACATTACCATGCTTACTGTCTTCCGCTTTTTGACTTTAAAATTATGATTTAGAAATCGACTGGCAGAAGGAAACGGTTTATATTGCCGTCTGAATATAATAGATGGGATCGTGGTATAGTTCCATTTGAGTTCGATGCAGTATTTAGTAAGTACTAATTTAATGTGTTAGAGTAACTAGATAGGATACATTGGTTATTAGTCAGGTTTAATTAATATAAACCTCACACGGAGATTGTGTTACAGCAACCGAGCCTATAACTCAATATTATCCAAACTCTTCAAACATAAAAACACGAATTAGAGTTCAATATTGGTCACTGTTCATCAATAATGAATGGTGTTATCTGACCACGAAAACATTGAACTCTTATACCCAATATATAAGACACAATAAACGTTTTAAAAACAATACACGAGACGTGTACTCTATGTACATCATTGTTTCGGGTGCCATTTGTAATGAACAAAGATAATTATATTCCAGGAGACAATGCGGAAGTAATAATAACTGATTCACAAACGGCAAATACATACACAAATACAACCACAGCGCATAGGATGAACTAAGCAGTTGCAAAGAACTGCTGTTTAATATGAAATGTGTGTGTATTTAACGGAACATAATTGAAAAAATAAAGAAAAAATGATTATTATAGTCACGTTATGTATACATAATTGCATTGGTTTGTTTTTAGACCCATTCTCGGCTATTTGAAGGTTCTAACAAATATAGCTAATTTAAACTATTTTAAAAATACATTAAAGGTCACACCTTGGATATGAACTATTTTATTTAATTCTAGATACTCCACAGTCGCAGTTAGAACGTAGAGCATGTATGTTGAAATATCAAACCCAAACATGTATACGCTTTGTTCAAAATGACAAAGATACGAAATCCAAATACGGGCTCACTCATGATGGTGTTATGGAACACGTTCTAAAAGGCGGGTAAGTAATGTTTGCGAAAGAGAAAGCACACTGGTCGGCCAGACTATTGGAAGCAAACTATTTGAACCCATTTTTTTTATTGGCGTATGCTCTGGCGGTCTATATCAGACTCATTTTGTTTTTGTGACTCGATTGAAAAGTAACACTTTGATGATGTCGTCAGACTGCATTGTAATGTAGAGAAAACATTAACGAAAAATGGAAAGGAAAGGGTGTCTATTTTCAATTGTACATGTGTCACTAAAGCCATTATAGGGAACACCAATTCAGTGGCATTCATTTCATTTACTTCAGCTGTTGGTCAATTCAAGGTAACTCAAGAAGGCATCAAACTGTTAACTGTTGTGGAAAGGTAATTCTGAATATAAAGAAACAACTATTCACCCTTCTATTAAAGGGACTTAAAGGGACTTTGGAAAGTGGTAGTAGTAGTAGTAGTAGTAGTAGTAGTAGTAGAAATCTGCCAACGAGTGGGAAATAAGTGTTTAAAGATTCTGTGTTAAGCGTATGCATTACGTCCTATCGTTCTTTTCAAAAGTACAGCTGATCCTAGTCAACAATTCTCTTCAAGTCAATTGGTGGATGTTTGATACGTAATCTGGGTTTATTTGGAATATATTGCTTCCTGTAAATGGCTGATATTTATTAATCATTTTTAATTTCAGCCTTTGTGTCTACATGAATTGGGTCACACCTTAGGTTTAGTTCATGAACACCAGTCGTCCCTACGAAAAGGATGGATACGGGTGAATTGGGAGAACATTAAACCGGGTGAGTGAAAATATTTTGTATACATAAAAGGATAACACTGATCCTTATATGTTACTTGTACTGAAGGAAGTGTTTGAAAAACAGACGTTAGTATCTACCAGTTAGTATGATATCATATTAGTCGAAAGGAAACTTGTATTTTGACCAATTTTTAAAAAAAGGCCCGACATGTCTTCAAGAAATCTTATCTCTACAGCTTTCTGAAGCTTGAATCTGTTCAACATTTTCACTTTTCTAAATCATTGGTTTACGGACGGACCGTCACGGACCGACGGCGTGAATAATACACTCACACTGAAATGTAGGCGTATGGAAATTGGCTAGAAACTTGAACTTTATGAAAAAAGCATTACTAATAAATGCATTAAGTGGTGATTTAAAGAAAACAGAAAAGGTTATAGAATCAACCTTTTGGCGTCCACTCATGAATGAGTTCAAGGACTTTAGCTATGTATAGTGACCTAAAAGATAAAGCTAATCTTCCCGCCATGACTCCCATTCCTTTCCGTGTTTTTTTCTTAGCAACATAAATGCAATACGTTTTGTGTTACAATAAATTAACCTTGCAAACTAATTACAGTATTTATGATTAAATTTTTTCTTTTCTGCTTTGCAGCACAGAAAAGGGCTTTCGTAGACCAAATGTCTTCTCCACTAAGTTCTATGGTGGGTTATGACATCACATCTGACATGCACTACAATATGAATGTAAGATTTTTTCTATATATTTAAATAACTCCTTAGTTTATAATTAAACATTTTCACAAAGATCCTTAGGTGGTGGTTTCCGTAGTATAATACTATTTGTTTTTGTAAATATAAATTTTTAATGGAATGGCATCTTTCTTCTTCTTGGGGTTTGGACAATTGCGCATCTTGATGTCAAGATGAGTTTCTGGTCCACAATACCTTTGAGCTCTGTTTCGCAGTTAATACTTTTTAAGAGTTGTTCAATTTTATTGCAGACTTTCAGTGTTAATGGTAAACCGGTTATGTCACAGCTGTACTCCGGACCTAATTTAAGAGTGAAAAATACGGACTTTTACGCATATAAGGAAGTATCACTAGGTCATAAATGTGGAGGTATGATAGCATTTTTTTAATGTTAAGCAAAGTAAACTAGAATAGATACACAAAATCGAGAAATATGATGATATGTACATCTATTATAAAACATTTCTTCCGCAAGTCATTTAAATATATTATCGTTTTGATTTTAGAGACATATTGTGCAAGTGCAGGTTTTCAATGTGTTAATGAAGGGTATTTAACTCTAGTAAGAGATGAATGTGTTTGTGCATGTCCTGCTGGTTTAGAACCTGCGTCGGGTTGTGCTGATGTGAAGAAAAAGGGTAAGTTTGAAATATATACATGGATATATATATATTATATCGGTTATTAGAGTTAATATAGAACAAAATTTGACATATAAGGTATTTCATGGGAAGTACTCAGTAGCTTTCTCAAACATTTTAAAATATTAGTTTTACTCAATTATAAAAGATGTAGTAAGATTTTTTATATTTTGAATCGTTATTCTTTTATCAGCTGTAATGACACAGTGGCCACGTGGGACGTATTCGATATTTAGACCAGAAAACGGTTGTCCGGAGGGACTTAAAGAAGGCAAGGTTGTTATACACTCGACCAAATCATATAACTCCAATTTATGGCATCTCGGTTCTGGTTATGACGGCACAAAGACTGAAATCCAGGTTAGTAATCGGTTTAACAAAACAAAATCTGGTTGAAAAGATACTATATTGGTAACTAGAGTCATTGATCTATTGTGTAGTCAAAACTGGTGTGTGCAAGGCAGTAATTGAAAGTGCAATCCAATATCCACTAAAACATGTTTATCTCGAAAGGACAAAATTAGAGCCCAGTGGCCGTTAACCCCCCCCCCCCTCTCTCTCTCTCTCTCTCTCCCCCTCTCTCTCTCTCTCTCTCTCTCTCTCTCCATCGTTGGATATCTGTGTATATTTATTTCAGGTTTGCACCAGTGATGAAGATAATAAAAGTGAAGTACCATGGGAACCTGGTGTGTATTGTATTCTTAGGAAAGGTGGAAAATGTCCATCAGGTATAACACCCTTCTTGTCTATATGTATTAACTCTTCTATTTCTAATATACACTAACAAGTAGTTACAAACAAAGTCCTATGGACGAGGCCAACAATAACGAATAACCTATACCAATAAATAATGACTATATTTCGACTGTCTCATATTACGCATGCAGTATTCTTAAAAAGAAAACCAGCGACACTTAGATATTATGGACGAATCCCCTTATTCGAATATTTGCTTTCACACAGCTTTTGAACACGGGCTATTATACATCTCTAAAATATTGCTTTAATTCAGGCTTCACTGAATCGTTTATACAATATGGAGAGACAACTGCACCGGAAACCACTGGTGCTGTACCAGACGGAGTATTTGATCAGCAGACGAGACTTTTCTTCTGCTGTCGCAGTGATGGTTTTCAGGACCTTGCAGTAAGATTACCAAATACTGTACCATTCGCTCTTGTGGCGCATAGTGGAACTTGCCAAATTATTGAAGGTTTGTTTTGCCTGGCATATTTGTATTCAATAAAAAAGTGCTCTGTTGATAAGAGCATCAGTCTGGGTTGTTAATATTATAATATTAATTATGTTGATTTAGTCGAGATAGACAAAACAACTGAACTCATCTGTTTTTTTTTTTCGATTTTTCCAGTTAACATAGCAGTATCGTGATCAAACAGGAGTAGTGGAGATAACCCAAACCACTGACACTATCTGTTTAAACAATTAACAATAACAGTATCACTAATTACCTATCCATTTCTTCTAATTTTAAAAGTCAAACAGCCACACCCAATCAGTGGCATTAAAAGCGCGGGTTATGCTCATTTTGAAATGTCTTAGAGTCTATCCATGGTTGTTGAGTAAAATTTGGCATTGGTGTGTTTATGTTAAATACTAAAAATTCTATGATTGGGTGTCAAATACAATGTTTGTACATGGTTAACTTATTTTAACTAGATTATGTACCATTAATATCAAATCGTTGAAAAGCATTCAATACAATAACAAAGCGAGCGGCAATAAATGAACTACGTGTATATTAAAAGCTATAGTGTTTCAGAATCTAGATCAGTGTGAGATAATATGTTTCGGTGTCATTTTAGACAAATAAGTGTAATTTTCTTTTTAGGTATGGGCCACCAAGAAGAGTTCTTTGTTGTTCAGAATAAGCCTGCAGCCAAAGTTGATGGTTTTGGCTTTCCGACAAATGTAGAGCGTCCTAAAGTTTCATTTAATCCAACCTATGGAACAATCAGATTAGCAGTTTGTTATTACTATCCGTTAAATATAGGTGAGATATTGATATTCCTCCATTTCTACATAACTGTGATCAAAGAATCTCTAACAATTTCCCGTTATTTTGTCAAACAAAATTGCTCATACGTTTTTTCCAGAATTATTTTGTTTTAGGACATCAATTAGTGCATAAACACTACAAAACATTCTCGGCGTCCGTGTGTTCATGTATAATTCAATTCATTATTTTTAGGATGTGGTAAAATCATTGACCTGGATCATAGTAACCCATCCGCAACTATAACAAGTCCTGGATATCCAGAAAATTATCCTGATAAAACAGAATGTAACTGGCTCATCAAGGTAAGTAACTCCCTTCACATGTCAACTTCCATGAGGATGAGCATATAATGAACGGATCAGAGAATAATTGTTGGAAGAAATGTGAACTTTTCTAGTTAAATGACTGGTGGAAAAGAACTTTTGGTCAATTTGCTAAGCGCCGTAGTAAATGTAGCCTGTATTGTAGATGGTGTACTACTAAAGTAAAATAGTAAAATTCTGCATCTGATACTCGAGGTTTCAAAGCACTAATTTGATGTTAATAAAACGCACCAGTTCGTGTTCCGCTTGAATAAGTGTCGTGTTTTTTATCTTGTAATGGAGATCATTGTTTGCTTTAACTAGGGACCAGAACATCTGACCATTAAAATTGATTTTGATGAATTTCAAGTTGAAGGGACATCAACTTGTCATGATTATTTAGAAATACGACAAAACAGAATGGGACAAGCTGGAATAAAGTAAGTGTAAACGATTATTATTTGATATAGACTGTAGATATACTGTCTGTAACAACCTAGAATCCATACAGGATTGGATTCTTGAAGATTACAAACATCGATAAGCTCATTTTGGGAAAAAATATGTTCCTACCTTATTGGTTGGTTACCCAGCTTGTTGAAATGCAAACTTAAGGGTGTATACATGTATTTTATTATAATTTGGTACATAATGGTTTATCACAAATTCATATGTAAAATTGTATTTTGATTTTAATGTTAATGTATTTTGATTGTAATATTAATGTATTTTGATTGTAATATAATTGTATTTTGATTTCTATATTATTGCATTTTAATGTCCATATTATTATACTGCGTTTACGTCTTTCTCTGGTCCATCCTTCCATATGTTCGACAAAGAATATTAACACCTATCTCTTGGGTTTTTTCTAGATATTGCGGTAGTCAACTAGGAACGACTATTATAAGTGTATATAATAATATAAGTCTGACCTTTAGAAGTAATAGTGCTGTCTCTAAGAAAGGATTTAAGGCAACAGTTCAACTTATACAAGGTAGAACTATATATTATGTAGATATATTTACCACCGCGTTATTCTCCGCTTTGCCAATGGTGCGCTATTGACTGTCTCACGGTACTCGAGTTTTTGTGTGGAATAGGTTTATTTAACGCCAGCTTCAACCAAAGTTATATGACAGACATGTTTGGGCCACTTTCTTATACATGGCATCAGCGCATTTTATATTTATGTGCACAATTTTGTGCTATAATTTATTTTCATAAAAAAATAGACGTTAAAGGTACTGTGTCATCTCACGTTAGATGGAATGTTCGCTCCTCATAGTGAAACTCTATTTAGTTATTCGCTTTGGGGGGGGGGGGGGGGCAACTGTAGATCCTGGAAAAGAACCGATAAGTTATACATGCGATATTACCTTTGCGTACAAGCGTCTGGTCGAGCTGCCGACACCCATCTCATGAAATCTCCGACTCATCTATACCATTGCTTGTGTTCTCTTTTCAGATGAAGACTATGTTTATGATCCATTAAATAAAGGCAGAACGTACAGAGGCAAGGTCAATATTACCCATGTATTTGAACCATGTATACCCTGGTCACAAGTTACTCATTGTGTACATCACCCACTGAGACCCGGGTACGTATTAAACGTAACTAGGTATACCCGGGTACGTTTTGAATGTAATTTTGTCAATCTGATTAAAACACGGATCTTTTTTCGTTTCGTTTTTATAGTTCAAAACTTCGTTTTACTGTCAGATCTTCATGTAGTTTAAGTCATCGAAATATATATATGAAAAACGAAACGAAATATAGATCTGTATTTTAATCAGATTGGTAACTATGTATATCCATGTTACAAACTGCTCATTATAAACACCATCCACTGAGACCTAGGTACGTATTAATGTAATTATGTTTACCCTGGTCACACGCCACTCATTGTGAACATCCCCAAAGGAAAACTGGGTATCATGTAATGGTTGAAGTCTCTGGTCGTCTTTAAGGACACATTTAGTTCCTTACATATTACCACTTTGAAAGTCGTTCACGGTAATATGAGTTACCAGGTTGACATACAGTTTATCAAGAACTGTCTTCAACGGATCCTATGTCTGTTAATTATACCAAACATGTAAACAATCTTACCTACCGGACGTTCTCATTTTATTTATTATTTACCACAGTTCGAGTTTATCCCTTATTCCTGTTTTACAGTGATTTTGAAGATGATTTAATTGAGAATTATTGTCGTAATCCAAATGATGGTATTATGCCTTGGTGTTATACAGCTACATCTGATTGCAGTCGAAATTACTGTGACGTCAGTAAAATAGGTAAATATCAATGCCAGTACATGTCCCTTTAGAGTTTAGACATTGCCCTTTTGAATACTTACGGGTCGACGGAACTGTAATGTTTAGTTAACCACACAATGGACCTTCCAAAGGGGCGACTAACTAGAAATGGTCAGCTTTGAGAATCTAATACGTGTAGAATGGGTCTTTAGAAAAGCTACGGTTTGATAACTCGACAAGTTGTACTATTCCTCTACACGGCCAAGATAATCTAACCAGGCTTAATCTTTCTGGATATACTGACTTATCAAATCTTATATGTGATTTAAGTTTCTTTTTATTTAATGAAAAAAGGAAAGACGCACAACAGTTATGACGACTGTGATGATGTTATTAAAGAAGATCCTGATTTTTGTCAAAGAGATACTGCCATGTCAGGGTGTGCCATGACATGTGGTGGAGGTAGCGGATCTGCAGAAAAGGAAAAATCATGTAAGTAACTTTTGATGATCAATTTAAGTTTAGAAAACGAACATATCACTTTCTTGCTCAAGTCGACTAGCATGATCTGGTCGACAAGGAATTCGAAGATGTAGGTAAGCATATAGGAAATGGCAGTATTATGGAATATATTGTTTTGAAAAATGTTTTAAAATGAGAAAACAATGGCGATGCTTTAAATTTAAATCTGTTATGCCATTATAAGACGTCAATCTATTTTTAAAATCGAACTCAGTCATTATTACATTGTGCTGAGGGAAAGAACATATCGTCAGGTCGCGGCAAGGTTGAAACAACACTCATATTACAAAATACGCCTCCCCCCCCCAAAAAAAAAACAACAACCCAAAACAAACCCCAACAGCCATTGAAAATAAAGAAAGGAGAATATCAATATAAGTGGATTTATATCTTCTGTACGAAGGGTTGGAAATATATTAATTAGATCAAGGCTTTAAGATATGTATTAACACAGAAATAATTATTAATAACTTCCTGGTGCATTATAGATTTAGATGTATCATGTCCGGCACCGGAAGTATTGGAAGATGCTGAGATAAAGTCTGGAGAGAAAGATGAATATAGAGAAGCAGATGTTATAACATATAAATGTAAAACTGAAGATTTAGAATACAAGAGTTTCTGTTTAACAGATGGAACTTGGTCTCCTGTAGGTTATGTCTGCGGTGGTAAGTAAAGAACTTTTGTTAATCTGAATGGTTTGTCTATGGCAGATAGTAAGGCAATACTTGATTCTAAAATACAACAGCTCTTGTATATGGAACCCGGTCTAATGGAACAAATACTTCCTATGAATAACTGATGGACCCAGATTATTGGACTTGTGATGGAGATGATGGTACCAATAGATACTGCTATGTTTTTAAATGTACTTGTATTGGGCTATTAAATTGAGACTGTAATAACATCTGTCAGTGTCGGCAAATTTTGTTTTATAAACGGTTTGTACACTATGAAAAGGCCCTTTCTAAAACCGATTGATATATCAGTGCAACATTCTGACGCTATGTATAGATCTGTAAAGTCAGTATTGCAACCATTCCTGGTAAATGAACAGGACGAGAATGGAACCTATTATTATAGTTTGAAAAGTTGACAGTTTGGATGGGTAGACTATGAACTTCATGTTATAAATATTGTCGCATGATATAGTTTTGTGATATATACAAACAATATAAGAGTCCTTTGGATATAATATCACAACCCAAATGTTATTTTCATTGGATTAAGACATCGACATATGATTTTGTTTACTATTGTCAAAGGTTGTCCATATGGATGGGCTGAATATAAGAAGGGATGTTATAAATATTTTGGTACACCAGCAAAACGTGTGGCAGCTGAACGAATCTGTAAAGAACATGGAGCGACGTTAACAACAGTTGTTGATCAAGCTGAAGAGGATTTTGTCGTCTCCATCAGGTTTGTTTGACGTCTTCGTATCACCCCTTATACATGTAAAATATTGAGTGTACATTTCCAGTGAAATCACAGTCTTGCGGGCAGATTTTATATAGGTTTATATAGGTCGAGATCAATATTGGGTTCGTTCGCGCTAACCAGTTACAAAAATAGATGCCAATATCAAGGCAATGTCGATGATGTAATTCAAGGTGTCGGGTCTAAATCAAGGTTGTATGATGCTGAAAACGGCGTTTTAATATTTTGTAAACTGAAGTCATGGCGCATTTTGCTTGAGGTTACGGTTCAATACAACAACACACATTTTTTAAAAATAATTATTTTAAGATATAATATAAAGTCATTTAATACTTACAAAAAAGTAAAGGGTGTTATAAGAGATAAGCGAACGAGTGGTTCGCGAATTGTATAATTATTGCGTCGCGCTGTTAGACTATTTGAAACGTGAATACATTTTGACTATTTCTACTGTAATTATTCTGTAGAGAAACTATGCATAAAATAATGATTGGGCTGGAGAAGAAGAATGGTAAATGGGTATGGCCAGATGGAAATGTTACTCAATGGTTACCTTGGCAAGGTAAAGGATTAATTGTATTTTGAATAATTTTTTTTCTAGTACTCCCTCTATAGTGCCGCATACAAAAAATGCAATGGAGAGCTTTGAGTTACAGTGAGATCATAACAGAAATATATAACAAATTTGTAATATATGTAACACCAGAATGTTATATTTATCCTACTTTTATCAACAGCTTTATTCGTACAGTGCAAAGTAAATTCAAAACAACTGAAGATATATAAATAATATACATCCCTGTTCTTATTCAGTTAGCTGCAATATTATTTTTTGTCTGATTTAGACTTCTTTCATAAGACTATTCACTCACGAGTATTGTTACCAATACATACGGTTAATTTTGTGATTTGTAGCTCCACCGTATGACAGATACGACTTCAAATACGCATCGCTACTGGGACAAGATAAGGGAAGAAAATGGGTAGCCACTAATGGCTATTGGCCGGAAGATTTTGTGTGTAAAAGAATAACCAAAAGTAAGTACCTTGATACACTGACCAAATTCTTTTAATTTTAATTATGTATTGATTTTATCATTCGAAATAGGCATACTCCGGGAGGAGCGCCATTCCAAGTCTTCTGAAACTAACAGTAAACTCTGACTTATAAAGCGTACAATCAATTAAGAAAAGTGATACACATGCGATGTACATATTTGGCATTGTTTGTTTATGAGATTATAGTAGTATCTGTAACTGCACTGCATATTCCTTTGAATAAATAATATGTTTAATGAGATCGTGCCTTTTAAAAACGAGCAGAGGCCATTCGTGTGTAGTCCGTAAAGACATATTGAATACATTAGTTGTTTTAATAAGTCCGTGCCTTAGAAGAAGTTGTGTATGGTTGAACACGTCAATATCATTAATGATCACAGAGGTCAGAAAGTTCTATCTGTATATTTCAATTTGATGTAGAAATGACTTTGTCACAAGAGCTATCGACTTCATGTAGATGTGTTTTGTCAAACGCTACGAGCACAACATTTGTGGAATCTTGACGCAGTAAAATGGGCATTTATCTATTACCACATTAAAATAGTTAGATATTGAAAGGACTCGTAATTAATATGCAAAAAAAAAAAACACATGCAGACACATGTAAAAAAAACTTCGATAATTTTTTAATCTAAATAGAATTTACTTAATCCTAAAGTTTTATTTGATTATGTATGTTCAGAGCACGTGCTATGTAAAGATAGATTGAAAAACTGTGAAGGTATTATGGCAATCTTACCCCAATCCTGTCAAAATGATGGATGGGCTAGGAGTGAATGTCCAGTCTCTTGTAATTTATGTGAGGTATCAGGTAAGATGTTCCTTGATTATCCAATAAACATGGCTAAAATTTTAATTGTTTGTGCCTCACGTGGATTAAGTAGAACTCGGGTAAGTATTTAAAAACCAACGTTTATATAACCGTTTGTCAGCCTCTATACAGTTTTAGTTATATACTATGTCGGTCTGATAATTTAATATTTTTTTTTCTTTTGGGGACCAAGTAAACCCCAGTGTTACAATAATGGCATCAATTAAGGGAAATCTCGCTTCAATCTATCAACTCATCATATTATAGTACGTCACTCCCAACCGTACCTTGTTGACTATGAGGTACCAATTTACATCAGAGGTAGTCATCCAGATATAGATGTTGTAAAAAGGGTACTATCAAGTCCTCTATTAGAAATTACTTGATGGTTGAACAATTCTAGAGGGTCATATTTCAGTCCCCAACATTTACTGGCGTATCCTTTAATTTTCTCGGAAATCCCAATGGTCATTTGATAGTTGTTGGAATTTGTAATTTATTGAATTTGTATGGTACTGATCGGTTACACGCAGCTAGCAACTGATTACTGATTACAAATTTGTAAACTTAAATGTATTAATAGGACCCCTTTACGTTGTAGACAAAAAATGCGCGGTTGAATCTGCTGGTGAAGGAGTTAAACAGAATGGAACAACAACGTCATTGAAAATTGGAGAATACGTCAGCTATTTGTGTGATACTGGTTATGTATATAAGTCGGGAAGTAAAAGTAGAATCTGTATGAGATCAGGAAAACTATCCGGTCAACTTCTACAATGTCAATGTAAGTAACAATATGAAGTTTGATCCGACATATCTCATATTTATAATTTAACAAGATGTATTTTAATAAACGGAAAAATGTTTGTACAGTGGTGTGACTTAATTTAATATTTCAATATAAACAGACGAAATTGGTTCTGGATTCAGGTCAAATTTTTAAAGAACACACTCGACACGGTGAATCCGCGTTCAGGATTCAATACTTGTCGTCGATATATTCATTTTGTGCTTTTTTTTCCTTTTTAGTCAACTGCTTGTGTTCTATGTGTTTTCTACTAATCATCACCTTTAGACTTTGAATTCTGAATCTCCGGACATTCGAGTATTTGGTGCAGTTTAAATATTGAAAATGTAGAAAATCACTTCGTACCAGTTTGTCGATTTGAATTCCAGATCACAAGATTACGGTTTCAAATATTTGAGTAATCGGTATTCAAATATGCATACTTTTGATTTTACAGGATATATCTCTGCAATGTAATAGTCTATTCAATACGTGTGCTTCGTTGTGTTCAGGCTATATAAAGTTAGTTCAATAATAATACCCCACCCCTCTATACTACAATAGATTTGAAGTATGAACTTCCATTCAAATCGTAATGCATATAAGGATGATATTTCATTTATTCTTTTAATTTTCTTATAGCGTTGAATGAGGTACCAACTTTAAGTAACGATGTAGATTTAAGGGATGGCCAAGCGGTTGGGTGGAGAAATTGGGGACACACGGGAATGAGTGATTCTCTTAAAGTTCCCGTATCTGGTGAAATAGTTGAGTGGCAATTCTATAGTCGTACAGCAGGAGAAGTTGGATTTTTTGTGTTTAGACCAACCAGTTCCCCATTAAGGTAAAAACTAGCAAACTTTAAGATAAACAGTTTCACAAAAAGTATACTGTTGACTAATATGTAAACCTCTTTCTGGGAATCGCCAATATACCTAGCAAACTTTTAGATAAGCAGTCTCACAAAAAGTAGACGTGTTGACTAATCTGAAATCCCCTTTCCGTGGATTTGATCTGTCCTAACATTATGTTATTTGAGGTAAAAATGGCTGAAATGATCAATACCGATAATAGGAATAGCACATTTTTTTTTTAAATTGCGAATATAATATGTCGAATTTGATATGTCGAATATGACATGACTAAGTTATATCTATAATATATAAAGTTTATTATCAAGAATGTATTATTTGTACTTGTAGTATGACTTTAGTAGGAAAAAATCTGGTGAAAACAAGGTTCAAGAGAAAACAGTATGCGCCAGTTAAACCAGAAGATAGAATAAAGGTTCAGGCCGGCGACGTCTTGGGATTATACCCTAAAGATGGCGTAGGTATACCATTGGATTGGAACTGCGCGGGGCCCGGGGCATTAAGATTGAACACTTATTTATGGAACTTCAAAAGTGTTAATGTTGGAAATGAATACACATTTACACCAGAAGGTCAATGTAGAATGTGGTACTTTAAAGCAAAAATTGTTCCTACAAAAAACTAATTTCTGTCTGCGGTAAGTATATTATTAAGTAGATGTTGAACACTTTACAAATGTATAAATATATCTGATGTAAGATGATATTATCACCTTCCATCCACCATCCTCTAATATCTGGCTGGTATAGTTACACTTCTTAATTTTGAGTATTATTCAAATACATGTAGTATATGTTTATGCTTCTTCACAATTTTTGTTTTGTAATATATCTACATTTTATTCAATAGATATGAATGCGAGATCACAAAATGCCGATTACAGTATTCATTGATAAAACTAAAGCTATCTAATGACTTTATCTAAATACATGCAATAGTTTAGCACTCATTTTATCATTATCTAATCAATATAATTTTTTTCTGTTATTTCAGATGGGAATATCAGCCCCGATTTATGAATGAAAAAAACCTTACGATATTGGACCGCCCATGGACTGTGAATTATATTTATTTTAAATTTAGTCTTTATTAGTTGCATTTAATTTCAGCTTAAATTAAATTTCATTTTAACCAGCTATGTATAATAAATTAGTTGCTTAAATTAATAAAAATCGTCATGCATCTTCTTGTCGTATAAAAAAAAAATCCTTAGAAAACGTAATAGTAACACTAGCAGCTGTCCCGGTGTGGATTGTTGTGTACTGTATAATATTCTTCAACAGCGTTTGGTTTCCTTATTTGAATTATAATCTGAAAATTACCAAAGTGCAGCTTTAACGAACCCCGATCGAGTATAGCATTGATTTAGATTTGAAGAGTCATTGCAGATCTTCGTCTGTAGGAACACTAAGAAGGTTCTAATGTTCGATTTATTCTCCTGGGGTTACTTACCAATGCATCACAGAGATATAGACGTTTTAATAAGCCATTACACATTCATACACAATATTTCAGTTTTCAAGGAGTTCAGTTGCTTAGATTTATGTTATTCTTTAAAACACGCAGGTCATTCTTAGTTTGTGATGAGAACTCCATTGCTACTAATTACAAAGTCTTCCGTTTCACAAAACAGATAACCCTAAAATAATTAAAACCATTACTATCTGTCATTTATTTTAAAATAAAATTTAGATCCGAGGAACACCGGGTATTTTCAAAAATTGCTTTGGGAACATTTCGTATCCGAAAGCTTTAAAGTCAAACTCATAGACAGTTGTTAGACCTTTAAAAATTCGGAAGGGTATTTCCTGGAAAGCGTGGGTCGTTAATTTGTTATGTTGGTTCTTCCACAGGTATCTAGAACTTCTGTAACGGTCATAAACATTGACCACGATTTCTCTAAATATATTGACGTCAAATGTTCTCTCTGTTATGTGCTGAAGGGCTGATTCTGATTGCAAAGGGAGATAACCCCGTACTTGGAAGCTGGTCCACAGTCGCAAAGCCAATCCTGCTCTAGAAATACAGTTGCTTATGGTTCCTTGGTTATACAAGTGAAAATAATGCCGGATTATGTTCTTCATTTCATCAATTTCATAATTTTCGCTTTCATACGATTTTAGTAATATAGATAAATCGAACTTTTGAAGTATATGCTTTGCATCGACATCAAAATATTCAACTTTTCCTATAAAATCTGGTTTATACATGCAGGGATTGCATAGGTATTGAACCGGCCTCCAAGTTTTCTTCATGTTTGCTGGGCTTTTCGCCTCGCGTAGCACGTGATCCAAAAATTCTTCAAATGTTACGTCATTTCCGCACAAAAGACTTTCCTGCTTGGGAGATTTTCGAAAAGAAACAATTTTACGCCCAACTTCGTTCCATAAATCTGGTAAAAACATATGTTCTATGTAAGCAATCCATAGTCTGGTGTAGGGGTTTCTTGTAAACAAAATCTTGTTGGTTGCATCTACGACTATTTCATCAGACTCCTTTTCCATGTGGTATAGTTTTAAATTCTGTCGTAGAAGGTTACGAGAAAGCAAACTATTTAGTTTAGTCAAATCTCTTGTGTCTATTTCGCCCTTGGATTCATCGTTGAGGTACCTGAAATGTAAGGGTACGACCCAAATAAAATATTTGCTCAATGTTTGTCTAAATGGGAAGTGATCCAGGTAATTTCGAAACACCAATGTTTTGTGGATGTAGCATGCCAATGGTTCGTCACTTAGCTGAAGTGTGTTTTAGGGATAACATGTATGCTACTCTGTTTCACGTGGTAACAGCCCTTTGTCAAACACGTGGTTGACATTATATGGATTTTGCACATATTAATGTGTTTACGGCATGCATATACAGGGGCGGATCTAGGAATTTTGAAAAGGGTGGGCGCCGCAAAATTAGGGCCACGCTGGTGCGAAGGGGTTGAGGGGGAGGGGGGTCCCAGAGACAATTATCCGGCATTTCCTTGCATCTGTAGACATTCCAAGAGCTATTTGGCTGATATTTTCCGTCTAAGTAAACGTTTGGAGAGGACATTTTTGGGTCTGAAAAAAAGGCACTTTCAGCAGTAAAAAAGGTACTTTCAGCAGTAAAAAGGGCACTTTCAGCAGTAAAACCTATGATGTATAAATCATTTTGAGTCTATGGCATAAATATCATACTGCGTCCGTGTTCATATTGCACTATAAATTTCAAGTCCAATGTGTATTATGCAAGAGGAGAGCAAGACGATTTGCATTGTATAGTTGTATTTGACTTTGTTTCAAAGCCACGGACATGCGAAATCGGCTCTAAAATTGACATGCGCAATGGTAAAGATAAAGAACCAATTTATTGCTTAAAGATACGTTTTATAACAAGAACATGAACGATGTAATTTATTTTTAGTAACATTGTATTCAATATAACCATAGATTATGGTAGTTATCGAATAGTTAGGAATCGACCTACTACAAGTAAGACATTTTACAAGATTGGATAAAAAAAAAGGTGAAAACCACCAAATAAAATTCACAAATTCACTACTCGTCAGTTGAGATTTTGAACGATTGTATCGCTGAGAGTGCATGGTAATATTACACATAATTTGAATTGAACATCCAGTGTGAATGTAAAAAGTCATATAAAATCGAATATGCCAATCAAAGATTTCAGTCCATATACTCACCGAAATGTTCGAATCCAGAACTCCGACTCAGCTGTAGGTACAATACAATAAGACAGTTTCTTAGCTGGAGAAACAAGGATATTACCAGTATTTCCCAGGGTATTATTCTTACATGCAGCATCAACATATTCATGTCTTTTTATTTGATCTCTATCTCTAGGCCCTGGCTTCGCATGGTTAATGTTTATAATCTGAAAATAGAAATTCTGATTTGTCCAAATAGTCATGAAGCACGGCGATTTCAATTGCGACAATTTTACAATACAACTGATTCTAACAAAGAAGATAAACGCTATAAACCCACTGGATACTACAATTATAAAAGTAAAATTTGGGGATTTTCCTTGCAAGAATAACGACGAAGCTAACGCCGCATTCCCATCGTGGTTCTTAAATTCCTAACCCTCCCCGCCCCTAACAAAAACAAAAAAATACGTCCTTCAGTATGAAACCTTTACTTGCCTTCTGGATGCTATCCACGCTATAAATACTAGTTGGTGAAACTGAAATAAAAACATTTAACCTTTGTAATTCTAGGTTCCCACTATTACGATTCCCGCTACGATTGGAACCGTGGTTTAATCATGGTGATACTATCATGGTTATGATATATTAAGACCAACCGTGGCAATCGTGTTGATGGTATCGAAACGTACCCGAAACTATCTGCACAACATGTGTCAGCCAGTAGTACACTTTTGTCAATGGATACCTTGCGAATTAACTAAAAAAAACTCACGCTTTAAAATGATAAACAGCACCATTCCAAGTATACAGACCAAAGGGAGACCTATCTTCACTGTTTGATCAAACATCTTAGCCGTCTTGATTTTACACAACCTGGAACTGAAGCAAAGAGAGTCAATTCCATCACACTGGCACAGAACCAAGCAGTTCGATGGCCGATGGATAGACTTCAATCGGCGACTAGACATGGATATAGGAATAAAAGACTGGAGAAATAAAAATTCACACTTGTGTAAAGTGAGTCGATCATGCAAGTAATACACAATGCATTGATCTTTAATTCGCAACATTGACAGGTTGTTGAGATACGGTAGAAACTGTCTGACAGGTGGAGAATTTTAGCTAGACACAGCTGCAGCCAAGATCGATCAACTATTCAATAAAGCCAAATTCAATGTAAATAAAGTTATTATTCATTACTATGGTTCTATTTGTTACTTTATTTAAGATCTCAATATTATGTACTATAGCCCCCAGTTTCTCCACATCGAGTAAATTAAAAATCAATGGGATTTTAGACATCTGTTTAACATAAGTAACTTTATTGAAGTAATTACAGATTTATTACTGTTAAATTTCTAAGCAAATTTATCTTTTGTTGACAGAAACTGCGATATGTGGTCAATGTTAATACTTAAGGCACACACGTACTTCAGAAAATTGAGAGACCATCACAGAAGAATGGTTTATTTGTATGCGTTTAAACATGCCATAAAAGGTACACTGACCCTTTAAACGCACGCGAGGACTCTTACAAGTCTGGGCACAAGCATCTTATGTAATAATATGCGTCACTGGTCAGATGTGGAAGGCACATCCCCCACCCCAACACCCGGTGTGTGACGTATACTCTCCTCTGCTATAGACTTTATTAGCTTTGCGGTCGTCTAGTATTGCCTCTGGTTAGATTTGTGTATTCATTATATCAGTCTCTAAGAGGTTTGTCCAAGAACAATAAAGCAACAGTCTATTTTAACATTGTATACCAAGCATGGGATACACAGGTTACACGCATACATTCTCGACTCTCTCTCAACCCCACCATTTCGCGGAACGAGTTTACGTACATGTCATAAGGCTTTGGCGCGACTTAACGGGGTATCCTGAATCAAGCCGGTATCTCCCAACGAATCTACATCTCCAAGCGCATCTCACCTCTATGGGATCTGCATCAGTTTTTTTTTAACATTGACGGTGTACTTGAGGCAGACTTGTCAATTATTTAATTGGACAAATATTACGTACTTAATTATGATGATTGGTTACTAGGCCTAATGACTTCAAGAAACACCCTTATTTGGATAGTGAACACTTTCCACCAGGAGCGTCAAACGTGTGATTTTATCATTAACCCAGAATTAAATGTCACTGAGTTTATATATAAACTTATCACTTAATCAATTTGAGTGCGTGAGATATGACTTCTTTACAATGTAGAACCAATATATTAAAGAGATAATATTACCATAATATTACTTCACTTGGTGTTAAGGGTATGCAATCATTAAAATGGGCACATAGGTCCTCAATCTTTATGCTATACTAACGGTTTATTGTCCGTGAAATGGGCCCTTAATCGTGGTTGTAAATTGCCCTTTAAACAAGGATTTGAAGGCTTCTAAACTTTATGCTTACTGTATATTGTCCTTTTAAATTAAATGAGTCCTTAATCGTAGTTGTAAATTGACCTTTAAATAAGGATGAGGATCCTTTAAGTAATTTTGCAAAGGTACAGTAACGATCAATGAATGTCACTTAAATATATATTGCCATTTAAATGTTAAGTACTTTTGGACATACATATTTGTTTAACTAGCAGATATAGTATTAGGCCCGGATCCAGCATTTTGTCGAGGGGGGGGGGGGCATGCATTGGAGTAAAGGGTAATACGTTGATACCCTGGATTGTTTATATGATTATATCTTCTATTAATGAGCAGATATGTGAACTACAACAGTAACAAAGCAAAAGCTGCCCCCCCACCCCCACCCACCCACCGGATCCGCGCCCGAGTATTATTACTACTGTACTTCATAATCTCAATATACCGAACCAAAAATGAACAGACAACATTATTTTATTTCTAAGTTATATGGTTTGACAAAATCAAATGAATTATGATATTTAATTCATAAGACTCATATAAAACAAATGATACTATAAGATGACACAAGTGAATACATATTCCTATAGAAAACATACAACCTTAATAGAAAGTCGAAAGAATTTCGACTCAATCAGCTTATCTAAGGTTCAAGCATTGACTTGAAGGAATAATAATGCAAAGATATTTGATTGCGCTGCTGTGAAGATGTTGTTTAAGCTCTATAGAATAGTGATCCACATTGGCTCAGTGAGTAAGACATCCGTTCGGTAACACTGAGGTCCTGTGTTCGATCCTTGCGGTAGCCGAGAAAGTTCATCGGGAATCTTCCGGAGTGGTTCCTCCTTGTCAGTGTTACAGGGCTGAGGGCCTGGTGGCAAGAGGCAACGAATGGTACGAAAACCGAGGTGCCGTTTACACACTGGCGTTCACGTAAAAGATCCACTGGCAGTTAGAATTTGACATAAGAATAACGGGGCAAAAATTCCTTCGTGAACAGTCGTCATTATCCCAGTTGGAGCAGAACACTGGAGCGTTAAACTTGTAGCATTTCAACCTAACGTTACACAACCCCAAAACAATGATATTCGTACGAATTAAAATTATAAACCTACCTGTACATCGATGACTGTTTCATAGGTTGGATAGTTGTAGATGTAGAAGCTTGGTTGATTCAGGGCCGTGGTCAGAAATAACGCGTTAAAAGGCATTATCATAATCCATGTAGCCCTTTATTATCTCATAGCCAATACAGATACAAAATATTTCACCATTGCAGTCTATAAGTATAAAATAAATACGATCTAATAGTAAACCTTGCTTAACACAAGATGACGTTTTTCAATCACCATTTGAGTACCGCCTATATAAACCCACTACAAATATTACTCAACTTATCTCAAGACAAATTTAGCAATGTAGCTGCACAGACTTATATGTATAGCTGATCAAGCTCTACCCTTAATTAAAAGCTGTATTTTCTCTAGTAACTGTTCATACGTGTATAGCTAATTGTTCATACCAGCGTCCGATCTATCAAGTTGTCCCCTCCTTGGAATGAAATCTCAGTGGCAATAAAACTACAGTATTAACTATACTGTATTGTAATGTAAATAAAGTTATGTAAATAAAGTTTTCTGACTGGATACTTTAATATCGACGGTTTTTATAATGTTTTGAACGTGTGTAGCATAAAATAATTCAATACACCAGCTGGTCAAAATTATTTAATTTCAAAGCCGATATGCACAGATTTATATACACAATAATACCCTTTAAAATACATACGTGTAATATTATATTTTTTAACAAATTTGGGGGCTCAGAATATCTTCGATTGACACCAAAATAGTTGGATAATGATACTTATTATTATAGAAACATTACTATATTTTATAAGTTCAGACAAGAGGGGGATCTGTCTTTTAGTCTCTTAAAATCTAATGCGAGTCTGAAAAGACTATCCTTCCGATGTATTACCTGGACTTGGTCAATATGCTATTATTGATTTAACAGAATTGCGCCAATTCTAGGAATCAGGGTCCGGTTGTTCTAATCCCTGTAGACATATAACAATTTGAAAACACGGAGTTAACGGATCGTTAACGGAGAGACAGTCGATTGTGGGAAGCCTCGTCAACTTTTAACATGTCCTATAGAATACCAATGTATTTTTCTATAGAATACTAATGTAGTTTTCCATACAGCACTCTATAGTTTTCTACACAATTGTGGGAGTCTGTAGGCAATTATATAACTGCCCCAAATTATGTACAGTTTCTGCAGTGCAAATTCTATATAATTGTTTCCCTACAGATCTTTGGTAACATTTCTTTATGAAAATACTACAGTATTCTCTAAATTTCCTATAGTATTTTCTGTTGGAAATTCTACAGTCATCTTGTTCTCGTTAATCACTTTTTCTGAACAGACTGCAAAGTTGTCCCTCAATTGCAGTGGTAATTGTTTAAGGGAAGAACTGTTTCACTCTACTCCGTTTTAGGTTGCTTATTTCAGATTTTTAATGAAATGCACACAACACGCTGTTCATATACATCTCTAAATTACAATAAAATATGCACCATTTTTATATAAAGACAGTTATGACAACTGAGTATAAAATAAAAGGTCACGGACTTCATATTATCGAAAGGGCTTGTCCTCCCATGAACCATCTGATTGATATATACCAAATTGAGATAAAGTGTGTAAGTTAGTTGTATTTTATGTCCGCTTCCGCCGAGATAAAAGCTTTGCCTGAAATGTAGGTTTAGGCTAAGGGGGGATAACTCTGGAACGAAAGATCGCGGAATGAGTACTTTTAGGGTCCGCCCTCTCGTGACCCGTTTTACATAGAAAGTTACATCACAATGGAATAAAATGGTGACATGGTACAATTATTGGTGATTTCTTGTATTTGCAAAATAAAAACTACAATCTTTTATGGGGATTATCTTGCAATAGGTCTCTATCCCACATTGAAAACATACAAACAAATCCATGTGAATATTGAATCATTACGCCTATAAACCGGATTCCCATGAAGTTTTGGTGGGTTTTTGCTGGGTTGGTTGGTGGGGGTATGGGTTTGGGTACCGGGGGGACGGGGGCATCGAAGTATATGTAGCCATATATACACAAAGCCCTGTTGATAGCAACGCATTTGGGTCAAAACACCGTATCTATCAAACCAGGTCAAAACTGATTACGCCATTTTAATCTTTCCAAAGTATGGGAAAATAATATGGTATAATTCCGTTTGTCTGGTTATTTCAAACAATTGCATCCATCACATAACAATGATTTAATACACAAATTGAAATAATTGTGTTTTGTAATTTGTCTTAAAATTTATACAACACTCGCACTGTGTGTGAAGACACATATTGTCTGGAAATGTAGGGCCGATGAACGTCACATTAGAACTCTTATCTTCCTGCATATCTTGATGCATTTCAATATTTATAATTTACTACATGTGGACCAGTCATGCACGTTGAATTCTTCTATATAGCAGTTTAATGGGATTCTTTTTGGTATGTAACTGATTCAATTTCGTTCAAAATTCCAGAGATCAATTTTTACTCAGCCTACTGTTTTAATCAGCTGAATTGTATACAAACTTGAATAAGTTGAAGTAACAATATTTCATATTGACACATTTTGCCTATTTCAGTTATCTGTGTGCTCAGACCAATACAGAAAAATATTTTACCTTTCAGATAATCGTATTCATCTTAATTTCATCCTGTAGAGGTAAGGTTCAACAAGATAATTTTAAAATGTATTATCATTGGAAATTGGAAAAACAACTAGTCTAGTCAATTAGCATTTGACTTAGAATTCTAAAATCAAAACCAAACGCCGGGTTTCCAAATTGCCAAGATATAATGTTAAACACAATGTTCTGTTGTATTACATACACCTATAATATGTTTGACATACAGTACCTGATTTCCACCGCTAGTTTCTACGAATTATCGACACGTCAGTTTGTTGAAATTTGTTCCAAGGGCCACATTTAAACCCATGCCACATTTTAACCTTCAACGGACGGGATCTGGCCGCACTAAACAGTCCGTCAACAAGTCACCGTAATAAAGAACATTTTTCTTAGATTATCTCTCTTTATTTTTTTATCAGCACAAAATGTGCGTTTGGTAGGCGATTTTGGAGCTTCAGTAGGTCGTTTAGAAATCTATCACAATCATACATGGGGGAATGTCTGTGATGATGGATTTGATAAAAATGCCGCACAGGTGGTTTGTCAACAATTAAAATTGTTTAATTCTTCAAGGTAAGAAATAAATTGAACATTTCCAACCAACCCTTTCCCAATTTTACTGCAATATACATTTATGTTTGGTACAATAATATTGTATTATGCTAATCACTAAACAAAGATACAGTTTCTGCAATCCAACGTCAACCGTACAGTGCTTTGCAAAATTATTGGGGCGCTATATCGCCTTCGGTAAACAAGACGTTGTACAGGAAAAGTAAACCTGTTTGGCATATTTCTGTATCCTTCCCCTTAATCTGTACGAAGTTTTTTTTGCGATGGGAAAAGTGAGTCGTCTAAAGCGTGTTTCATATCGTGAGATATGTCGTTTAGTCTAGCTTTGATCCCATGCATTACATCAAGTAACCATTAACCACTTTGATTTTCTAAGGTTTATTGTTGTTACTTGAGGCTTTAGATCCGATTCCTCTTAGATTAATATCGCAGACAAATATTTCCGAAGAAACTTGCCGGAGAAGCCACATAATCTGCTTGGTCTAGCATGTTTTCTACGGGTTCCTCCAAACAATGAATAATCCTTAGTTGAATCACTAAGTGTTATACTCAATATGAATGTGTAAATCAAACCTTGGTTGTCCATCCCAACTTCAACAACATCCTTTTAACCGAATTTGTCTGTTTGTGTGTCCAGTACACGTCATAGTACTTATTCACATTACAGACCTGATGAAACTGATATCTATGTCCATGGCAATAATTCATGGATTACAACGACTCGATCTTATTGGATGAGTGGTATTGATTGTCAAGGAAACGAAACCCAACTGGAAGAATGTGGAAATGTAACATGGACTCAAAACAACTGTAATATAAGTAACATAGTAGGAGTAAGATGTGGTAAGTATTAAGATTTATAATTACATATATGAACACACCTTCTACTTCGCGACCTTTTGTTGTGAATTCTATGCTAATAAACTTATTCTATCTTTAGAACAAACAGTACGTTTAGTTGGAGACAGAGGACCTACAGATGGACTTTTAGAGGTCCTTCACGATGGTATTTGGAAGAATGTGTGCGATGATGATTTCAATAAACGTGCCGGACAAGTTGTTTGTAGACAATTAGGATTCCTCGACCCCGATCAGTATGTTATATTTCTCAATGCTTATGTTTAAATCATACGCGGACAACTTTAAACTAATTCCTATTTCACGTACAATAAGACAATTCGATGTCAATTACAGCGTATTTATGACTGACATTATTATGAAACCTATTTTTATGAGCATTTTGTTCCGTCACTATATATTTTCAATAGTCTCGAGGAAGTTGAAATCTATGTTGAGAAGAATAATTCATGGATCGAGAATGGTAATTCGTATTGGTTGGATAATACTAAGTGTGTGGGATATGAAGATATTCTGGAAGATTGTACCCATCGTCCTTGGGGGAAAAACAACTGTGAAAGTGATGAAGTAGTCGGAGTGCGCTGTGGTAAGAAACGAATTTACTGGTAGCCATACCACTGTCACGTACTTAAATTAAAACAACCACTGTCACCTTATAACACAGCAAAAGAAGGCTCCTACACCCAGCAGCCTTCCCACTATGAATTGCAGTAAAAGCAGAACATTATTAAACATACATCATGTAGGAGCTAAATTTGCCAATAATAGTCTTTCGTTAGGCCCGGTATGATATATGAAATATTAGACAGACCATAATGCATAATGCGATACTTAGCGAATTGGAATACATTTTATTTTGTGAAGGATAATTAAACGTTAAAATGGATAATTGAGACTTTGTTTTCTATCGTACTGACATTAGTAATGATGATCGAGGTTAACCTAAATTGAAAAAGGTATTATCTCGGTTCGGAATAAAATCTTCAGCATATTACGTTATCTATTTTTAACTGTTATAGCGATAACTGTGCTTTATATATTGTGACACTCTTCATTTTGTTTGTAGGACAAACTGTGCGATTAATAGGAAATCGAGGTCCAGGAGATGGGCTTTTAGAAATTCGTCATAATGGTATTTGGAAGAACGTATGTGGTGATGGATTTGATAAAAAAGCGGGACAGGTGGTTTGTCGACAATTGGGATTTCTCGATCCAGATAGGTAGGAACAGAAACTTAAGTACAATTCATCACTTCTTTAGCCGAACGGCATATATTCAGATGCTGTCGAGGAATTAGTATCTTCGTTCTTCCAAGAATCGGTTATTGAAAATAGTTAATAAAGATAATTGAGCTACAAAAAGCAACTGGGGAGGGTTGTATTATTTTCTTCGGGAGAAATTATTAGAACATAATATAACTATTAGTTGATATGCTCTAGATTAGATGAAGTTGATATTTATGTTAATGGTAATAATTCATGGATTATCAACAATGGTTCTTATTGGATGGGTGACGTGGATTGTAAAGGAGATGAAACCAGGCTTCAGGACTGCAACAGTTTATGGTTTGTAAATGAAACATGTAGTAGTGCTGATGTAGTTGGTGTGAAATGTGGTAAGTTTGATAGATTTCGGGTTTCGAAAACTCGTCAATTAATGATGGGTACCATCAAACCCTGCATCCGTATTTTGTAATCTTTGCTTTCAATTCTGTTTTCAGAACAAACCGTTCGATTAACAGGTGGCCAAACTCCTGCAGAGGGACGTGTAGAAGTTTTACATAATGGAACTTGGAAAAACGTCTGTGATCATAAGTTTGATAAAAAGGCTGGACAGGTAGTCTGTCGACAGCTTGGATTCTTCCATCCTAACAGGTATTGACACTTTTCAACCGATTGTTATAATTTACCTACCACGTCATTTTAATTTTGAATCTTGTCAGTATTTAACTTTATGCTTGCACATTGTGATTTGTAATTAGTGTTACCCGTTTGTACATAGGGTGGGGGTACGCCTAGATCACATGGTCTATCATTCATGTGAAGCCGAACGTCTCTTTCCATGTTAACACACACGATAATGCTATAGGGTTTCCATCCCTTCTAAAGACATCCCATGCGAATTATAGAAAGACGTTTATCAAATATTGTGGGTTGCTAGCTAGACCGATTTAAGTAGTGTTTGTGGTATACAGCCCGTACCAATTACTATAGCGATTACCTCTTCCAGTTAACCTACACGTCATAGAATCTCGCATCAACACGCATCTCACTTGGAGTAATTTCAGAATATGCACACCACTGTGCCCATTTCAGACCAGATGATGTTGACATCTATATAAGAGGTAACAGTTCGTGGTTAGATATTACTGGAGATTATTGGTTAGATGACGTTGATTGTGTGGGAAATGAAGCGGCATTAGGATTCTGTCCGCATAGAACGTGGGGAGAGCATAATTGTTCGTATGAAGTAGCTGGGGTTAAGTGTGGTAAGTGTCAAGAAATATTACAGGTTTGGTTTTACGTCAGAAACGGAGACTCACAAGGTCTGCGATGAAATAAGATAAGAATATTATTTACCAATAGAGAAACACAATTGCTGTATTGTGGTTCCTTTCAAGGGAGTTCATCAACACACACTCATCAATATTAGCCATAAACATTAATGGCATTGACTGAACTATATCAGCTTTTCAATGAAATAATTAAATGAATATTTAACACCCAATTTCCGATACTGCTTGTATTATCTCTGTGTTAATCCATGTTGACATTTAGTTCAAACGGTGCGGTTAACGGGAGATCACGGATCTGCAGATGGAAGCTTGGACGTTTTGCATGACGGCATGTGGAAGAGTGTATGTGCGGATGGATTTGACAAAAAGACTCGGCAGGTTGTTTGTCGACAATTGGGATTCCTCAACATCAATAGGTACGCAGTTTATACACTTTATATTAGTGATGTAAATACTTTGCAAGGGAAACTATTTATTATTACACTTATTCCACACAGAAAAAACTTTAACAGTCATAACTAACCAAATGTCGATTATTGGGATACCGTTATTCTATACTCTATGTTAAATATATGAAAGCCGTGTTAGAAATAAACCGGTTCTATCCAGAAGGAAAACAAACAGTTCAATTTTCTGTCATTGTCATTTTAGAACGGACGAAATAAAGATATATAGCGTAAATAATTCAAGACTCACCGACCCACACTCGTTTTGGTTGAATGACGTTGTTTGTGAGGGAAATGAAACTAGGTTGGAAGATTGTCACCATTCAGCCTGGGGACAGAGCAGTTGTAGCAGTGCTAGACAAGTTGCAGTTAAGTGTGGTAGGCAAACATGATTTATTTGATTGTCGAATAATGGGTTGTCAGACTTTTATTTCGTAGAAATTAAGAAACACACGAGCAGGTACGACAAGAAAGCTACCACGTGCTGGGTATCCAGCCAAGTCCAATACACAAACTTAAGACACCTACTAAATATTTCCACAATACAATTCTCCACACTCAAGCTTTCCCACAGGACATTGTACAATATGATGTTCCGAGGTTTTTATTGTTCTTCAGAACAATCCGTGCGTTTAATTGGGAACAATGGTAATTCAGATGGGCGTTTAGAGGTTCTCCATGATGGTATTTGGAAAAACGTATGCGGTGACAAATTCAATAAATTGGATGGACAAGTTGTTTGTCGACAGTTAGGATTTCTGGACCCTCAAAGGTAGTAAAGTTTCTTTATTCCGGATAAATTAGACTCTGTACGACATTTTGCCCGTGACACTAAGTTCCACCTGGCCAGTTATATAGTGGAAACAGGCAAAGGTAGTCAATACATTAAAGCCAACGGCCACTTTCATTCCTGACTGATCAGTTGTCTACATATTAGTCGATTTCACGTTAATAAATGTTTAAAATATATACACTCACACTTATTACAGACTTGATTCAGTTGATATCTATGTTCGTGGTAATAATTCATGGATTATTAACAATGGTGATTACTGGTTAGATGGATTGGGTTGTCAAGGATATGAAAGTTGGATTGAAGACTGTAGTCAACATGTGTGGGAACAAACTGACTGCAGTAGTGATGATGTAGTAGGAGTCAAGTGTGGTAAGTGTCACGAAAACACACCTTTTAAAGTTACGGGATTTTGAATATTTGGCTGGATCCAATTATCTCGGTCATCTCCGTGTTAGATTCCTGATAATCAATTAGTCTTGTGTTTAAGTTTTTGTTTGTTTTGTCTTTAGAAGAAACAGTTCGTTTAATTGGAGAATCGGGACAGGCAGGTGGTCGTTTAGAAGTTCGGCATGATGGTATCTGGAAGAATGTTTGTGATGATAAATTTGATAAAAATGCTGCACAAGTTGTTTGTCGACAACTAGGATTACTGAATACTTATAGGTAGAAATATTATATAACTTTATGATTTCGGTTGCAATTTTATGATTTTTTTTATCTTTGCTGCTTTATCCATTTAATAGTGTCCTGTACATTTTTTGGAAGAAATTTAAATCATTCACTGTAAAGAAATTTAGATTATTCTTTCGCTCTAGAAAATAAATAAATGTTTTTACTTAGACTGTTAATGTGTTTAAATCTATGTTGACCCGTAGGTCAAGCGACATATTTCCCACTTCAAAGACATCACGTATACAAAGTATTTATTTTATGTGAAACAGATTCTCCATTGAAACCGAAATAGATATTAATTTCATTACAGACCCCAGGAAGTTGATTTTTATTCGGATGGTAATAATACATGGTTTGTAAATAATGGTTCTTATTGGTTGGATGAAGTCAGTTGTCAGGGAAATGAAAACCGGCTAGAAGATTGTGGACATGAAGGTTGGGGGGAGACTGACTGTTATGTAACTGAGGCAGTTGGGGTGAAATGTGGTAGGTACCTAAATAATGAACAGTTTATTTTTCTTAACGTGGATGTGATGGTTTTTACGATATAGAATTTCGTAGTTGAGGAACCACAAACCACAAGTCGAAGTTATTTCGTTTACAGATTAAATGGTTAAGACGACAGGCCCACCATTCAGTCCAATCAAGTGACGATTTGATTGAAAGTATTTTTTTCAAGCGCGAGTTCACCAGCTGAGTCGTGTAGATTTTTTAAAATCTGGATAAACTCATGTATATGCAATATTATAGGTATATATAATCGTTTGATATTTTTTAAGTCGATATTGAGATGAGGGTAAGATTGGGTAATGATCGATTTATTACAAATTTGGTGGAAATATATTACAACGGAGAGTGGCGTGGTGTTTGTGCAGAAGATTATACTGAAGAATTTGGGATGGTTGTTTGTTATTATCTTGGATATAATGAAAGGTATGTTCAAACAAAGAAAAGTTAGTTTGCAGACGTTGACTTTAGTCGAAGGTGTTTGCTACGGAAGCCTCCTGGTGCCACGATTATTTTTTTTTTTAGCGTAATTGTGACTTTTTTTCTCCTAATTAGGACTTTTTATCTCCTAATTAGGACTTTCTATTTCCTAATTAGGACTTTTTATCTCCTAATTAGGACTTTTTATCTCCTAATTAGGACTTTCTATCTCCTAATTAGGACTTTTTATCTCCTATTTTTTATTAGCGTAATTGTGACTTTTTATCTCCTAATTAGGACTTTTTATCTCCTTTTTATCTCCTAATTAGAACTTTTTATCTCCTAATTAGGACTTTTTATCTCCTAATTAGGACTTTTTTTTATCTCCTAATTAGGACTTGTTATCTCCTAATTAGGACTTTTTATCTCCTAATTAGGACTTTTTATCTCCTAATTAAGTAAAACAGTAGTGTTTAAGTGAATCTCTTCGCGCTTGGTGGTATAATCATGGATGTACTTGTGATGCCAGTGTATAGAGTTCCTTGATTCAAATGTCGGAGGATATCGACATTATTGGTTCTTGCGTGTGTCGAGAACGAAAACCGAGGAAACGTGTAAATTCTTCGTTCAAGTTGATCGCAACCTCCCAGAAATAGACTAAAATCCTATCACTACTCGTCAGAAATATAAAATATACTCATCACTACCAATTAGAAATATACACAAAAATCATCACTTCCCTTTAGACATATCCACAAAAATCATCACTACCCTTTAGACAATTTCCACAAAACTCATCATAACCTTATACAAATTTCCACACAACTCATAACTATCCTTCAGAAATGTCCGCAAAACCCACCACTACCCTTCAGAAAGGTCCACAAAACGCATCACTACCCTCTAGAAATGTCCACAAAACGCACCACTACCCCTTAGAAATGTCCACAAAACCCATCACTTACCATTCGAAAACTCCACAAAACTCTGAACTACCATTTATAAATACTAGTATATGATAGTAGTAAGTGTTGTTTATAGTGGTATATATTAGTAGTAAGTGTTGTTTATAGCAGTATATTATAGTAGTAAGTGTTTTTTTATAGCAGTATATGATAGTAGTAAGTGTTGTTTATAGTAGTATATGGTAGTAGTAAGTGTTGTTTATAGTAGTATATGGTAGTAGTAGGTGTTGTTTATAGCAGTATATGATAGTAGTAGGTGTTGTTTATAGCAGTATATGATAGTAGTAAGTGTTGTTTATAGCAGTATATGGTAGTAGTAAGTATTGTTTATAGCAGTATATGGTAGTAATAAGTGTTGTTTATAGCAGTATATGATATAAGTAAGTGCTGTTTATAGCAGTATATGATATAAGTAAGTGCTGTTTATAGCAGTATATGATAGAAGTAAGTGTTTTTTTATAGCAGTATATGGTAGTAGTAAGTGTTGTTTATAGCAGTATATGATAGTAGTAAGTGTTGTTTATAGCAGTATATGATAGTAGTAAGTGTTGTTTATAGCAGTATATGATAGTAGTAAGTATTGTTTATGGTAGTATATAGTAGTAGTAAGTGTTGTTTATAAAGATTCACTTAAATACTGCCGTTTTACTTAATTAGGAGATAAAAAGTCCTAATTAGGAGATTAAGAGTCCTAATTAGGAGATAAAAAATCCTAATTAGGAGATAGAAAGTCCTAACTAGGAGATAAAAAGTCCCAATTAGGAGATAGAAAGTCCTAATTAGAAGATAAAAAGTCCTAATTAGGAGATAGAAAGTCCTAATTAGGAGATAGAAAGTCCTAATTAGGCGATAAAAAGTCCTAATTAGGAGATAGAAAGTCCTAATTAGGAGATAGAAAGTCCTAATTAGGAGATAAAAAGTCCTAATTAGGAGATAAAAAGTCCTAATTAGGAGAAAAAAAAGTCACAATTAGGAGATAAAAAGTCACAATAAGGAGATAGAAAGTCCTAATTAGAAGATAAAAAGTCCTAATTAGGAGATAGAAAGTCCTAATTAGGCGATAAAAAGTCCTATTAGGCGATAAAAAGTCCTAATTAGGAGATAGAAAGTCCTAATTAGGCGATAAAAAGTCCTAATTAGGAGATAAAAAGTCCTAATTAGGAGAAAAAAAGTCACAATTACGCTAAAAAAAAAATAATCGTGGCACCAGGAGGCTTCCGTAGGTTTGCCTATATACATTTCGCTGTAAAGCGTTCTAAATAAAGTGCATAAATTAATCACGATAATTACCTAGTACATCCTCTGAAAACGCACATTGCGACATTCGTTATGACCTGGATTTAATGATTAGTAAGATTACATCAACTATAATAATTCTCTCACTCACTGGACATATAGACACGCTTATCCAAGCAAAAGGTTATTGCTAGTCAAGAGACTCGTCCCAAACGCTCCCTGATGACTAAACTTTGATATTTGCTTGAAATACTACCGACGGTTGCCATTTCCGTGGTATTAAAAGGATATTCCACACAGAACTTACAAGTTTTATTCACGGACATAAATCTGGGATTTGTCATTTGATAAGAAACCTAAACGATGCACTTACTATTTATTTTTACAGTGTGTTCGCAGAAGTACTGTCTCCGAGGGTATCCAAAACACCCCTGTTACCTGTCGTATTTAACTGTTCGGGTAACGAACAGAGACCTATTGAATGCCCTCAATATAACCGGTCGGAAAATTGCATTGTTGGTGAAAGAATGAGAATGGAATGCAGTGAGTTGCTTTCCGGTTACTTTTATTTAGTTCCTCCTGTTTTATTAACCAAGTTGATCTTGACTATTTAACCCCACACCGAGAGGTTTCATTAAATTTAGTGGACTGTCATCGATGTACACATACACATTAAGCGGTTCCAATTAGCAGTTATGCAATGTGCATGCAAGTGTTTTCAGCATACTGATAAAATTCATCACGTGTGCCATAGTTCCAAAATATCTAATTAAAATGGGTTCGTCTCTCCTAATTGATCTAGAATGTTCAAACTTTTTATTAGACAAATGTCTTGATGGAATTCGAAGATGAGCATTTTTGGGTAAGCAGAGATAATTTGATTGGTTGATGTTTAGGACACCATAACTGTAGTTCTAATTAAGTGAGGGGTGAAACCTGGTGTAAAGTTTCATTATATCAATACCTTGACTAAGTTCGATAATGACCATTTTCTGCTAAGGGTGAGCAGAGCGATAAGAAATTTAATTGGTCGATGATTTGGTACAAGATAACTTTTATTGTATCTGATAGAGAGTATATAGTTGATAATTAGTTTGATAGCTCATATGTGTCATCTATTTTCGGGGGTTTCGGCCGGGGGCGTCAGCCTCACTGTTGGCTTGTAGTTTGACTAACAGTAGATTTCACCTTTTCGTAATAAAAACAGAGAAACAAACATCGTGTGTCATACATTCATAATTATACATATAGGGGCGGAGCTAGGAATTTTGAAAAGGAGGGGCGGAAAATGGGGGCACTTACCGCGTTGACGGGGCACGCCGCTGAGAGGAGGGGAATTGGGGGAGGGGGTTTCATCAGTCATTTCCTTGCATCTGTAGCCAATCCAAGAGCTTTTTGGCTGAAATTTTCGTCTTAGTAAATGTTCGTACTTTGCATTTTATCTAATGGTTTGGATTGTTCGTACTCGGTTTTATTTTATTTGTTTACTAAAGCTTCCTTTCTGTTCTCCTTTCACGTTAGGATTTCCGTGTTCGAAATATTTTATTTAAAACGAACAGAAGTCTATACTTGGGTAAAAAAATAGAATAGTAGATTTAGAGCTTTCCCATGAACATAGCATATCAGATTACATAAATACTTTATGTTGGCTAAAAAATAACAATGTATCCTCGTTTAGTTCTGTGATGTATCATACTTTTTTTCATATTATATTAGTGAATGTTCCAATTGTAAGCGTGGTGTCATTATCCTGTTCTGCAAATAGTTTTGAAGTTCAACTGGATTTAGTTGGATTACAACGTATGATTCCGAATTTTAAAGATCAAGATTTTACACTGGGAAATAATTGCACTGGTCGACGTGAAAGCAATACTTCACTGGTATTCCCATATAATGTTAACTCTTGTTCCACTCAGGCGACCGAGGTGGGTATATTGGTTACCTTATATAAATTGATTTCTTTATCACATAATAAGTTTGATCCATAATCTACTGGGTTACTAAAGCAATTCATGCACACAAACAATGCGGCATTCCTTTTCTAACGTTTAAAAAAAAAAGAGAGAGAGAGATGGGGTTTAACGTCCACTGGACACAAACTAGGTCATTTTGAGACTAACACATGGTTTAATTTTATTTCAATAATTCGCTTGCGCGTAGGGGTCTTTAGCAGGGGGAGGAAACTGGAGAGCCCGGAGGAAACCCACGAGGTTGAGAAGGCGCCCCTATCTCCATGCTACATACGCCCACACCAGGGCTTGAAACCCCTCTGCAAGCCAGAGGTGACCGGCCAGCTAGAGGTCGAAGCGCGGCACTCTAGACCACTAGGCCATCCCCCCCTCTAACGTTTAAAAGATGTTACTCAATGTTTGTATGATATAAAGAATGGCCTAGGGGGTTTGCTTTGGTTATCAGAAAGGTCTGCTAAATGGAGGTAATTTAAATATTCAAATAGTTGAAATGTCCTTGATCGGTTTAAAAATTAAAAAATATCTCCGGAGTATTGCGAGTCATAATTTCACAGTGAAGATAATTATCCCATCTTAAAATATAAAAAAAAGTTCTTACTTTTTCAGGTTGATAATCAGACCTTGTTGTTTACGAACCATTTAGTGTATATTATTCGTTCTACACATATGTTTAAAAAACATTACCAGTTTTCTGTAGATCTTGAATGCCGCGTGTCACGTGATCAGACGACCGAGGTCACGCTTAAACCAATTGATACAAATCACCAGCATCACGTAACCAGCACGTCTCAGCTAACAGCGAACATCAATTTGTATGGCGATGCCCTTTACCAAAACAGAATACAAAACATCGCCGCAGAATTAAAAACTGGTGACACTATTTATGTGCAAGTACAAGGCCCGACTATAGCTGGGATAAGAATGATAGTAGAGAATTGTTACGCCAAGCCCAGCGCTGATGCCGATAAAAGTCAATCTTTTATACTGATACGAGATGGGTAAGAGCAACAATTTATCCCTATGACATAACTGCTCTTTGTTATAACGTTGGTAAAGCTTGACTGTCTTACATTTGTTCTTGTGAGGGTGTGTGTGGGGGGGGGGGCACCAATTCATGAATAACCGACATGAAACTTAGAAATGTTTATTCTTCGGCTAATTGCATATCGATTGTGGGACCTAACAATTGTCGTCTCCCCTGTCCGTCCGTCGTGAAAATCCGACCACAATTGCCGGACAAAATGGTCGCCAAATATGGTATATCAAGATTGTCGACGCTGTAGAGGTCACAATTTTAATCCGATTTTGATATAACTTGAGATGCATGTTTATAACTCAAAGATCTTAGTTCCTGTCGGTATTTGCGCATATCGGTTCGTAACTTCCTGAATTGTGGCCCCTGATGGAACGAAAAATCATCTTTTTTAGCCCGTGGTCCCTCTAGAGGTCACAATTATTAACCAATTTAAAATGCAGTTCGAATATATCACCGTTACACCCTGATGATGGCTGAGATCAAATTTCGTGAAAATCGGAGGTCACAATTTCGTGCCGATTTTGATGAAACTTGAAATGCATATGGATCGACACTTCCTGAATTACTGCCCATGATTCTATGAAAAATCGCGTTTTTATACGACCACATTTTCGTCCGTCCGTCCACAATTGTTTGTGAATAGTCTACAGGTCACAATTTTTATCCGATTTCAATGAAACTTAAAATATAGATTTATCACCCTAAGATCTCGGTTCCTGTCGATAGTGGCATATGTAGAGGTCACAATTTTGAACTGATTTGGATGAAACTTAAAATGCATGTTTATAACCCAAAGATCTTGGTTCTTTGCGATATTTGCGCCAATCGGATCGTATCTTCCTGAATTATGGCCCCTGATTGTCCGAAAAATCGCCCTTTTTAGCTTGTGGTCCCTCCGGAGGTCAAAATTATTATATGATATAAACAACCGTTTGATTATATCACCGTTAAATGGTTATGGAGGTTGAGTTCAAATTTCATGAAAATCGGACCAAAACTGGCGGACAAAATTGCAGCCGTTTGTACACTGTGTGTGAAAATATGTTATTTCAAAGTTGTGGACCTTATAGAGGTCACGATTTTGAACCGATTTTGATGAAACTTGACATGTATGTTTATAACCCAAAGATCTTGGTTCCTTGCGATATATGCGCCCATCAGATCGTAACTTCCTGAATTATGACCCCTGATTGTTCGCAAAATCGCTTTTTGTTAGCTTGTGGTCCTTAGTCTGGAGGTCAAAATTATTATCCGATTTAAAAAAAAAAACAACGTTTGATATCACCGTTACATGGAAATGAAGAGAGAGTTTGAATTTCGTGAAAATCGGACCATAATGGCCGCCGTTTGTACATGAATAGTATGAAAATATGTTATATCAAGGTTGTGGACCCTATAGAGGTCACGATTTTTAACCGATATTGATGAAACTTGACATGTATGTTTATAACCCGGAGATCTTGGTTCCTTTCGATATTTGCGTCCATCAGATCGTAACTTCCCGAATTATGTCCCCTGATTGTCCGAAAAATCGCTTTTGTTAGCTTGTGGTCCCTCTGGAGGTCATAATTATTATCCGATTTAAAAAACACGTTTGATTATATCACCGGTACATGGTAATGATGAGTTAGAATTTCGTCAAAATCGGACCAGAATTGACGGACAAAATGGCCGCTGTTTGTACACGAATAGTGAGAAAATATGTTATATCAAGGCTGTGGACCCTATAGAGGTCACAATTTGAGCCGAATTTGATGAAACTTGACATGTATGTTTATAACCCAAAGATCTTGGTTCCTTTCGATATTTGCACCCACCGGATCGTAACTTCCTGAATTATGTCCCCAGATTGTCCGAAAAATCGCTTTTGTTAGCTTGTGGTCCCTCTGGAGGTCAAAATTATTATCCGATAAAAAAAACCGTTTGATTATATCACTGTTACATGGAAATGAAGAGAGAATTTGAATTTCGTGAAAATCGGACCATAATTGACGGATAAAATGGCCGCCGTTTGTACGTGAATAGTGTGAAAATATGTTATATCAAGGTTGTGGACCCTATAGAGGTCACAATTTTGAACTGATTTTGATGAAACTTGAAATACATGTTTATAACCTAAACATTCTGGTTCCAGATATTTGCGCATATCGGATCGTAACGTCCTGAATTATGGCCCCTGATTGTACGAAAAATCACCCTTTTTAGCTTGTGGTCCCTCTGGAGGTCACAATTATTATCTGATTTAAAAAAAACGTTTGATTATATCACAGTTACACCGTAGTTATGGGTGAGTTTGAATTATGATTTTCTGATGATTACTTAAAATGCAACAACTCTTGTTGACTGCCCGGACGATTTAACTGCTGTGTGGGCGTATGTTTCGTTGCACGGCAACCTATTTTTAGCTTGTGATCCCAGTAGAGGTCACAATAATTATACGATATAAAAAAAAGTTTTAATATATCACTGTTACACCCTAATGATGCTCGTACGCAAATAGTGTAAACATCTGGTATATCAAGGTTATGGGCTCTTTAGAAGTCACAATTTATATCCGATTTTGATGAAACTTGAAATATATCTTTATAACCCAAAGATCTTGGTCCTGTCGATGGGGTTTATTGCTTTTTATTATGAACGAATTATATATGCATTTATTTTACTAGGTGTGAAGTCGATGGAGGAGCACATATAACAAAATACACGGACAGCGAGACACGGTTCTTTTTCATCGTAAATTTCGACAATGGTCAAGGAATTGTCGACGTTATGTGTGATGTCAGATCTTGTAGCAATTCCTCCACCGACACAAAATGTCGTCAGGGTTGTCACACAGGATAGATTTTCAAGGTTCGAAACGAATTTTAATTAAAGTGTTTTCCACTAATTTACTTTTTAGTACTTTTTGATCCAAACTAATTATCCCTTGTTTTATTGTATTTTACGGGGACATAACGGAGCTTAAGAGTTGAGTGTTAAAGGCTCTTAAAAAATTACCATAAACTAATTGTTCGTAAAGCGCATCATTGTTTTCAAAATTAATTGCTTTACATTTAATTCAAATAACAAATCTAGCCCTCAGCACATGTCCAGCTGTATTTGATGATTAGTTAAAGCTGTCCCCGTTTAGCGACTTAAAATAAGTAGTGAGGTTCAAACGATAGTCATATTCTTTGTTACATATATTCAAACACGAGAGTCCTCTCAGGTGGTTATCTGAAACGATGAATTGCATATTAATACCGAGTAACACATTTTTTACGCTTGGTGACAAATTCTTTATTTAAATGCCAACATCATCCGTACCTGAAATGAAAACTATCCCAAGAAGCTGAGAAATGCACCACAGATGGAAGAAGACACAAAACAGCCATAAGTAATCCAAATGTATATTTATTCAGTTTATAATATCACAGTTAATTTCAGCCATGTAAACATGTTCTATCATGGCAGGTGCCATAGGGTTTGCGAAGGACATTTGGGTAATATTTCAATACTATTTTGTTTCATATCCCGAAATTAACATTCTATCAACAACATCTTAAGCTAGATGTAGCCCTTTACTAAATGCGTGTATGTGATAACGACGATTTCAAGAAATCTACTCACAGTTGAGCCAGTGACAGAGTTATCCCCAGACAATAGAATAAACAGATCAGCAGATAATGTTATATGAATTTAAATAACTTTCAGGTTCTGGAGCAACATGGGTAGTATACGTTCTATCTTCAAATAACAATTCCAACATAACACATTTTTTGTGGAGAGCTGCCATTTTTAATCTGACCTGACCAGCCTCAACCGACCTCAAAAGGTTGGTTAAGCATGGTCGCGACTATAGCCTAACCATTTCAAGTTCGGGTGTACATGGTCGAGACCGAGTTGAACTATGGTCGACCATCTAGACGAGCCGAAGGCGGCCTTGGATGACACAAACACTGTCGCTTTGTTATCAGATATCTAGACCAAAGGATTATGTGAATTCGACCTATATTGTTACATTCCTCCGCACAAGCAGGGGTGGATTAAACATTAAGCACAAAAAAAACATGGAGTAGGGGAGGGGGGATTGCAGCTGCTTCTTTAGATGACCAGTTTAAAGTATATCATCTCTTCATTGCTTTGGCCTTCCTTACCGCTGCTTGCCTTGTGTCAACTATGATAATACTATACTATTTGCCCCTCACCAGTGGAAGTTGCATGCGACTGATTCAGATTATTTGAAATATTGCCTATTCCCTTCAATTCTTCAAGGCGGGGCTGGTCAGTCGATTCCAATGAAACCGAGGTATTAAATTCGCACGTGTGTTACAAAGAAAACATTTATATCTAACCATATCCATATAATACCACACATAAGCACTAGTGCAAGTAGTTCCTTTTAGGACGGTTCGTCCTCTCATGACCCGCTTTACATGTAGAAATCAACCCCATCTGTATAATAAACATGTATGGACACGTTAATTAAAATCCAATAATAATTGCGATCTTTATCAGAGGGTGTATTAGATATGCAGGGTAGGCTACTTTCGAGGAATCAGGCGAAATAATTCAGGAATTTACGATTCAAAGTGTGTCATAATCGAACCCACCCGGGATCTTTGGGAAATAAACATATTTTACAGTAACGGTGCGTTATACGCATTTTGTCGGAAGATATAAAATTTCGGAATATGTATTCTCAGATTTATTCTTTAATATTTAATTAAGATGGAGGCGGTCGTGTTATAACTTGAACATGTGGAAATAAAAGTCTGTTTTGTCGACAGATTCTGTCAAGGAAAAGAATCGAACAGTGAGAAAATAGGTGTAAAGTGTACCATTTAGTTAGTAGGCAGCATGAATCGATGGAATTTCGCTTCATCATATCTTTGTAAATATTGAGAACGGAACCATTTATGGACCGATATTCCTATTCCAAATTGAACTTTTATAATATTGCAGTTTGCAATGGATTGCTATTACGTTTCATCACAATGGAATAAAACGGTGACCTGGTACAATAACTGGGGATTTCTTTTATTTGCCAAATACAAACCTAGGGTCAAAGTGCGGAGATTAGTCATAGAAACAGCTGCCTGAACATATTTATTACTATCTCACAGCAGGTCTCTATCCCACAGTGAAAGCATAAAACCAAATCTATATGAATACTGAATCATTACGCCTATAAAACCGGATTCCCGTGACGTTTTTGTGTATATGTTTGGTGGGTGAGTATGGGTTTTTCGAGAGAAGTAATGGGGTCCATGTAGCTATATAAAATTCATTTGTGCCAAGTGGCCTCATTTACCAAACTAGGGCAAGGTTGATTACGCCATTCTAATCGGTATAATATCTAGGACAATAATATGACATGATTCCGTTTGTCTGTTAATTTTCAAACAATTGCATCCATCACATAACCATGGGTTACTACACAAATCAACATAATTGTACGTTTTGTCATTTGTCTTAAAAATTACAGAACATTCACACTCTGTGTGAAGTCGCATACTGTCTGAAAATGTAGGACCTATGAACGTCACACTAGTACTCTTATCTCAATTCTTTTCGATATTTATGATTTACCCAGGTGAACCAGTCATACACGTTGAATTCTGTATTATAACAATTAAATGAATTTCTATTTGGTAAGTTACTCAATCAATTACAGAGATCAATTGTGTTTTGATCAGTGGAATTGTACTGAAATTTGAATGAGTTGAAATAACAATATATCATATTGGCATATTTTGCCTATTTCATTCATCTGTGTGCTGAGAACAATACAGAAAAATATTTTACCTTTCAGATAATCGTTTTCATCTTAATTTCATCCTGTAGAGGTAAGATTCAACATGATCATTTTAAAATGTATTATCATTGGAAAAACATCAGAAGAATTTTGCACGACTTACAGTATCCCTGACTGAATAGGACTCAGCGGCCAACATCAACTAGAAATATGAAACCCTATGCCCATTTTGTTTATGACACTTCAGTATGTTATTCATTAACTGAATGTATCACTTATGCCCAAATAGAAACAAACGGTAATTATGGTTTTTCATACCCCGCACATAAATAACAACCCTCTCTCGTAGAATTGTAGAAGTAATTCTAGTGTAAGGGATGTAGACTTGGCGTTAATAGTGACACGGGTGATATTGAACATCGAATTGAAAATACTGAATATCCTTGTTTCACAACAGGTCTCAATTAGAGGATATTTAGTTCGTTCTTACACACAAAATAAAACAATGAATTTTAAAATTATATACTAAACCGGGGGTTTCAAAATCATTTTGATTCAGGAGCCACATGAGTTAAAATTTTACTTTAAAAAAAAATGTTACTTCTAAAACAAAGGTCCTTAATTTTTATTGAATTCTAAAATCAAAGAAGCCCAGCTTCCTTGACACGGGTAATTTGTTTAGACCGGTTTCCAAATTGACAAACGTTCTCTTGTATTACATATGCCTAAGATATGTTTGACATACAGTACATAAGTCCGAGTTTACTGAAACCGGAAAACAACAATACCCGATTTCCATCGCTAGTTTCTACGAATTATCGACACGTCAGTATGTTGAAATTTGTTCCAAAGCCACATTTAAACCTTCAACGGACTGGATCTGGTCGCACTAAACAGTCTGTCAACAAGACACCGTAATAAAGAACATTTTTCTTAGATTATCTCTCTTTATTTTATCAGCGCAAAATGTGCGTTTGGTAGGCGATTTTGGAGCTTCAGTAGGTCGTTTAGAAATCTATCACAATCATACATGGGGGAATGTCTGTGATGATGGATTTGATAAAAATGCTGCACAGGTGGTTTGTCAACAATTGTTCAATTCTTCAAGGTAAGAAATAATTTGATCATTTCCAACCAAACAATTTCCCAATTTTACTGCAATATATATTTATGTTTGGTATTATAATATTGTATTGTGCTGATCACTAAACAAAGATACAGTTTCTGCAATCCAATGTCAACCGTCGGTACGTGACAAGGAGATGGGTCGTAGGTTTTATTATGTATTATAGCGAGTAACCTCTTTGGGTTTCTGCAGTTTGTTGATTCTAGAGGTTTTAAGTCCGTTACCACCAAGGTGATATCGGAGACAAGTGTTTCCGAAGACTCTTGCCAGAGAAGTCGCATAATGTTTTCTACGGGTTTATCCAAGCACTAAATAGTCTTTCGTGGAATTCACTAAGTGTTTTTACTGTGTTTATGCGTCAAGTACCTAGCGAGAGAGCTTTACCCAGAGAGCATCGTCACCGCAGATTATTTGCCTTAGCCATACTAAATTACTGAATGATTATTCTAGGTGCTCAAGGAGATTTAACTGCATTATTCTGTTGTGAGTTCAGTACACATAAAATACATCATAGTGCTTATTCACATTACAGACCTGATGAAACTGATATCTATGTCCAGGGCAATAATTCATGGATTACAACGACTCGATCTTATTGGATGAGTGGTATTGATTGTCAAGGAAACGAAACCCAACTGGAAGAATGTGGAAATGTAACATGGACTCAAGACAACTGTAATATAAGTAACATAGTAGGAGTGAGATGTGGTAAGTATTAAGATTTATAGTTACATATATGAACACACCTTCTACTTCGCGACCTTTGCCTATGTTATTCTAATAAACTTATTCTATCTTTAGAACAAACAGTACGTTTAGTTGGAGACAGGGGACCTACAGATGGACGTTTAGAGGTCCTTCACGATGGTATTTGGAAGAATGTTTGCGATGATGATTTCAATAAACGTGCCGGACAAGTTGTTTGTAGACAATTAGGATTCCTTGACCCCGAACAGTATGTTATATTTTTCAAACCTTATGTCAACATATTTAAACCATATGCGGACACAAATAGAAGCCCCGTTTTAAATGTTACAGAATCAGTATAAAAGTGTAGTCACTTTAATTGCACAACTCATTCCCATTTCACCTACAGGGCGTATTATTTGTTTTATGACTAATACCATTATGAAACATATTTTTAAGCGCCTTTTGTTCCGTAACTTTATTTTTAATAGTCTCGAGGAAGTTGAAATCTATGTTACGCGCAATAATTCATGGATCCGGAATAGTAATTCGTATTGGTTGGATGATACTCACTGTGAAGGATATGAAGATATTCTGGAAGATTGCACCCACCGCCATCCTTGGGGGCAGAACAACTGTAGAAGTAGTGAAGTAGTCGGGGTGCGCTGTGGTAAGAAATTAATTTATACAAATATACTGGTAGCAACTGTCACCTAGTTGAATTCCTTAAAACACTAAAAAAGAAGGATCATGCACCCAGTCGCCTTCCAACTACGAGTTGTAGTAAAAGTATTGACAAAATCTTAGTTGTATTTTCCAACCGAATTTATTGTTCGAGAAAAGCAGAACATTATTAACACATTATGCAGGATTTAAATCTGTCTATAACAGATCTTTCTTTGGGACATTAGTCAACTTATCCCAACCTTAATCAACGCTACCTTGCGATATTTAGCGGGTTGGAATACATATCGTGAAGGATAATTAAACGTAAAAATGGGCAATTTCTTTGTCGTACTGACTTTAGCAATGACGACCGAAGCTAGCCTAGGCTAGCTATAAATGCAAAAGGTTCGTGGTGGAACAATTTGAAAAAATTATCAGCATATTTTGTTGATGTTATTTATTTTTAGTTATTATAGCGAGGGATGTCAACCCTTTGTCTAATCTCTCTGTATTTTGTAGGACAAACTGTGCGATTAATAGGACACCGAGGTCCAGGAGATGGGCGTTTAGAAATTCGTCATAATGGTATTTGGAAAAACGTGTGTGGTGACGGATTTGATAAAAAGGCTGGGCAGGTAGTTTGTCGACAGCTGGGATTTCTAGATCCAGATAGGTAGGAACAAAATGTTAAGTATAATTGGTAACTTCTTTAACCGAGCTGAGCATATTCAGATGGTGCCGAGGAATTTAAAAAGTAAACAAAACTTACCTGGAAGTTGAAATTTGTTTGTAATTCTGCTATGTTGTTGACGGGGTTAGAGGCAACATGAGATGCGCGCGTAGCTAAATGATTATTATTTAAAGTGTGTTTGATTCCAAACATAATACAATGTACTATGTAGCAAAAAGGGGGACAGGGAAGTTAGAGAACATTTTACTCCAGAACAAGCCTAAGAAGTTACCCAACGGGGAGGGCATATTACTTCTAACCCCGTCAGTCATTATCGTTATGTAAATTTTCCAAAATTTTTGCACTAAAAGTTACTTCTTTAGACAAATGTTTTTTATATTTTCTGAATGTGGTATCTCTTGACCGACCTGCAGTTTTAATTATTGATTGAATAGTAACACATGCTTTTTGTGTAGCATTCGAAGATGTTGATCAAACACTATAAGAACAAATTGTCTTATTTTAATACCAGCTGATCTTAAAACTGTCTTATTCCACCTGGAAATGGTTTCCCTGCCAACTGGGTTATAAGGCTTTATAAAGCTTAAAATTAAACATTAACGTCTATCAGGAACATAAGCTTTCATTTTGGTAGGTTCTTGATGAAACCCGGGTCTAGTTTGCTTTAATTTATCACCAATTATAAACTCAACTGAACCTTTTCCCATTTAGATATTTTTGCCGGTAACAAACTAAATAACATAATTAATTTAAAAGTAAGAAGTTTTAATGAGACTTTCTACAGAGGAGACAACTTTTTTTAAGTACGATAGACCAATGTTTACATCCCATGAACACTTATTTCTCGATAAACCAGGTCTAATATTAAAAACACCTTTTAGAAATCTTGTCAGGATAGGCAAAGGACCAGCAGCTTGATTGTTAATTGTAATAAATGAAGACCATACACTTCGGGTTGTGCTAATTGCACTGTATTTCAATCCAGACTTAAAAAGATCAATAGCTTGTGGATCATGACACAGTCTTTCTGAATTACACGGCCAATCATAGCAAAAGGTGGAAATGCATAGAACGAAATGCTTTCCCATGACATCTTTTTCTGCAAATGGATCGGGTTTAAAAGAAAAATATTTAGACAATTTATACTCTATACGTGAAGCAAATAAATCAACCTCTGGTGTACTCGAATTGCAAAATGTCATATTAAACATGCCAGAATCGAATTCCCATTCTAAATTATCTTTAATTGGATCATCACGACTTATCTATCTTCATCAACATTTAAAATACCTGGTAAGTAAGAAGCTGATATTTCAATATTCCGATTAATACAAAATATCAGTATGTCTCTGACAATACCATTTAAATGATTAATTCTACCACCCCGGGAATTTATGTAATTAACAGCTGTTAATTTGAAATAAAATACTGACATTTTTAAATTCTTTCATAAATGTAAAAACTCTAAATTTTGCTGCAAGCAATTCAAGTTCACTAATATGTTTGTTAGATTCTAGGTCATTCCAAACCCCTTTAAATTCCTGTCCATTGAAAACAATGTCATATCCAGTTTTAGAAACATCATATTGTAAAGTAAATTCATTATTTTTAATGATTAGAATTTTTTCTTGACACTTAATGATTAAGCCACCAATTTACATCCTTAATACAATAATCTGGAAGTATTATTTTAGCATCGAAATTCCCAAATTTTGATTTTAAAGCACTTGATTTAAAGTTATCACACCTTCTATAGTATAATTTGTCATAGGGTACCCCAGGGAAGCTAATACAATCAGGCCAATAACAGTCGCAAACTCTCTAATTGTAAACTGTTTTTTACTTAACATAGAAGTACAGTGTGATTGTATCTTAACACTCTTTTCTTGGGTTAATTTTACAGTCCTTTTTTTTAAATTAATGATAAAAATTAAATATTACATAACCTGTACTGGTTTAAATACTGACTTATTATAATTGATAGTAAACCCAGCGAAAATAGCCAAATTAACTGTGCCTATGACATTTTGCTGACGAGCTGAAAGAGTGTATCCAAGAAGTAAAGTATCGTGAACGAATGCCGAATTTATATGTCCGTTTGCCCGAGGATTGGAAAAAATGAACTTAATTAACTTTGTCAAAAGTCTTGGAGCTGAGGAAAGTCCGTTTGGTAAGCAGGTAAACGGAAACAATTGAGCATCCCCAATAAATCTCAAAATAGTATCTGTCTGACATAGCTACATTAACAGAAAAATAAGCTTCCTTAAACTCTATTGAGTCCATAAAGCATTTTTTAAAATAAGATTTAGAGCTATTACTAGAGTTTCCATCTTAAAATTATGGTATGTTATATTTTCCTTTAAATCCTTGACCAGGTCTAAAATAACTAAAATTTTTCTTGTTTCTTGTTATAAATATTTGAAATATATTAACCCTCAAAATGATTACATTATTCAATAACACCTTTTTCTAAAAATTTTGAAATTTCTAATGAAATTGCATTTATTTTATTTTCATGAAATTTGTATTGACATTCAAAGAAATCTTGATTAGGTTTTAAATCAAATTGTAGATTTAAACCACAGACAATCTGAAGAATATTTCGATCAGTTGTAAAATTCTTCCAACATTCTACTTGTTTTTTCAGTTGACCTGCTTGAAAAATGGGCTCTTAATAAAGGCAGATTTGCCGATTTAATATTAGTAAAATTTTTCCAGGAATCAGGCTTTCTTCGAATTTCACTCACCAAAATGGTCAGATTCTAATTCTTTGTTTGAGTTTGGTTTTTGTCGTTGTTGTGACTGCTTTTCCAAGATTTCTGATATCTTTTTTGGTCGTTTTCCGGAAACACTGGGACAAAAAAAAAGTTTTCCATTATTAGAATACACCTTAGTACTTCTTTTGTAAGGCTGGTACCGATAATTATTATAGTTATTTCTGTATTTATAAGCAGAAGTGGACTCTGAGGTTGATGGCTGAGATACACAGTCAGCTTTCTTCAATTCCTCAACTTTCTTGCCAAGCTCTTCTTCAAAGGGAAAAAAACATAATTTTCAACATCTCCAGTTGGAGGAGTGCTCAACAATTTAGAGGGATATGACAAATCTGGCCTCAAAGTGTCTTTTTTCTTTTGATTTAATTCACGATTTGCCTGTGCCAACATAGTCATACTATCCATTGCCATTCTGACAGTCTTTCACATGTCATCTGGAGAATATTTCGCTCTTTTCTTGAATTCCATTAAAAAAGCACTTTATTTTAAATTTCCAGAGACTTCAGGTCTCTAGTTTTTGTGTTCGTTTTCAACACCGACCAAATTTCCTTTTTAAACGTCCACATTCATAATGTGAACGTATTATGCCGTCGCCCCTGTCTGTGTGTGTGTGTGTGTGTGTGTGTGTGTGTGCGTGTGTGTGTGTGTGTGTCTGTGGTTCGCCTACAGGGCGCAATTCTTCATGGATTTTCTTCAAACTTGGTATACTTATTCCTTATACCCCAAGGAAGATCCCTATTGTTTTTGGGGCATGCCCGACCCCCAGGGGCCGAGCGACGCCCATTTCTAGTATTTGTTTGTTTGTCGTCTACAGGCCACATTTCGTAACTTATAATTTTAAAACTTAGCATACACATTCTTTGTACCCGAAGGAACATCCCTATCGTTTGGGGTGTATGCCCCACCCCCAGGGGCAGAGCCACGCCCATTTTCTTTTCGTGTGTCTTTGTGTCGCCTACAGGGCGCAATTCTTACTGGATTTTCTTCAAACTTGGTATACGTATTCCTTATACCCTAAGGTGCATGCCCGACCCCCAGGGACAGAGCCACGCCCATTTCTAGTATGTATTTGTTTGTCGTCTACAGGCCACATTTCTTAACTTATAATTTTGAAACTTAGCATACACATTCTTTGTACCCTAAGGAACATCCCTATCATTTGGGGTGCATGCCCAACCCCCTGGGGCAGAGCCACACCCATTTTCTTATCGTGTGTCTTTGTGTCGCCTACAGGCCGCAATTCTTGGATTTTCTTTAAAACTTTGTATACTTACTCTTTATACTCTAAGGATGATCCCTATCGTTTGGGGTGCATGCCCACCCCCCAGGGGCAGAGCCACGCCCATTTTCTTTTTGTGTGTCTCTGTGTCGCCTAGAAGCCGCAATTCTAACTGTATTTTCTTAAAACTTTGTATACTTACCCTAAGGATGATCCGTATTGTTTTTTGGTGCATGCCCGACCCCCAATGGCAGAGCCACGCCCATTCCTTGTATTTATTTATTTGTCGTCTACAAGCCACATTTCTTAACGTATCATCTTGAAACTTTGAATGATTATTCTTTGTACCCTAAGGAACATTTCTATCATTTGGGGTGCATGCCCAACCCCCAGGGGCAGAGTCACGTCCATTTTCTTTTTGTGTGTCGCCTACAGGCCACAATTCTTAATCGGTCATCTTGAAACTTAAAATACTTATTCGTTATACCCTAAGGATGACCCCTTTTGTTTTGGGTGCATGCCCGACCCCCATGGGACAGCAACACCCATTTCGTGTATTTGTGTGTCTGTCGTCTACAGGCTGCATTTCTTAATGTATCATCTTGAAACTTTGAATACTTATTCTTTTTACCTTAAGGAAGATCCCTATTGTTTTTGGTGCATCCCTATTGTTTTTTGTCTGTCTGTGTGTCACCTACAGCCCACAATTCTTAATCGATCGTCTTGAAAACTTTTTTTATACTTATTCCTTATACCCTAAGGCTGACCACTATTATTTTTGGTGCATGACGGACCCCCTGGGACAGAGCCACGCCCAATGCTTTTGTGTCTTGTGTTCGCCTACAGGATGCAATTCTTAACAGATCCTTTTAAAACTTTACAAACCTATTCCTTATACCCTAAAGATGACCCCTATTGTTTTTGGTGATTTCCTAACCCCCAGGGGCAGAGCCATGCCCATTTTTACTTCGTGGTTATGTGTGTTGTCTACAGGCCACGATTCTTAATGGATCGTCTTTAAACTTGGGATATGTATTCCATATAGCCTAAGGACGTCAACTGCATGTCCCGACTCACACAGGCAAGATACGACCAATTTTTGATTCTGAATGAATCAGCTTGGTACTTGGTTTATGTATTCCTTATAGCCTGGGGGCGTCCACTATTGATTTTGATGAATGTCCCGACCCCCAGGGGCAGAGCCACGCCCACTTTTTTTCTTTAGTGTTAGGAAGGCACAATTCTGGATGGATTATCTTGGTATAGTTATTCCTTATACTCTAAGGACGGCAACTATTAATGTTGGTGCACGACCCTCAACGCTAAACAAACCAAACGCCTAGCCTTCTTGACAAAGTACCATATCAATCAAAGTAGGAATGTGGACGTATATTGTAGCGTTAGCGTTATGTTTTTTTCTAAAAGCATATTTGCTGGCTTAGGATATTTCTCTGTTATTTCCATAAGTTTTCCCTCAGACGGTAACAACTGATTAACAATAGAAATCAGTTTGGTGTTTATGTTTGCCTCAACGACTCCTTTTATAGTGTATTCTTGTTCAAGAACAGTTTCAAAAGACTTTGTTTCATCATTGTTGACTTCGAGATTATCTCCCTTTAAACTATTATCGTCCGCCAACAACTCATTTGCTTTCGATATTGGAATGTATCAGATTGAAACTTCGTGGATTACGGTCCCTAATTGTCTGAAAAATCACGGTTTTGGCTTTATAACCCAAAGATCTTGATTCCTTTCGATATTTGCGCATATCAGATCTTAACTTACTGAATTATAGCCCCTGGTTATATGCAAAATCGAATATTTTAGCTTTTGGTCCCTCTGTAGGTCTTAATTATTATCATATTTTTTTTTAAAAAAAAACGTTTGATTATATCACCGTTACATCGTAATGAAGGTTGAGTTCGAATTTCCTGAAAATCAAACCAAAACTGTCGAACAAAATGGCCGCCGCTTGCATGCGAATAGTGTAAAAATATGGTACAACAATGTTTTGGTCACAATTTTAATCCGATGTTTATGAAATTTGAAATGCATGTTTAATAGCCAGAGTCCTTGGTTCCTGTCAATATTTGCGCATATCGAATTGTTACTTCATGAATTATGGCCCCTGTTCTCTATCCATCTCTCGAAAATGTGGGCGCTGGTTAAAGATGTCTCTTTGTTCATGTTTCCGCTTTCTGCGTGTTTTAAGTTCATTTTGTCGACTATTTTCGCTATCATAGCCTTGACCTTGTTTACATAATGAGCGATCGACATTTGATTGTCGTAAAACGTCTAAGAGAAAGAGGGAGAAATGGGGTTTATCGTCCACTCGACACAAACTAGGTCATTTCGGGACTAACATATGGTTTAATTTTATTTCAAAAATTCGCTTGCGCGTAAGGGCCTTTAGCAGTGGGAGGAAACCGGAGTATCCAGGGAAAACCCACGAGGTTGGACAGACGATCCTACTCCTTGCCGCGTACAACCGGGGTTTTGAAACCACGCCAGTTGACTCAATGACAGGCCGTATGATACAGCGCGCGCACGATAAATCGCCTGATTTTAAGTTATCTGTAATGAACTGTTTTAACTCTGACATGCTTTGCTTTTGAAAATTACACATTTCGTTACGGACCGTGTCCAAAACAGCTTTTGTAGCTGATTCTGTCGTACTAGTGTTCAATTTGCTGTCGTCGACAGTTTGGCTAACACTAGGCCTAGTATTAGTAACCGTTTTGTTGCTATTTGTATTACTACACATATTGTTCTTCGCTAAACCAACTTGACTGTGACTTGAACCACCAGAGGTTGAGGATAATTTTTCCCTTCAGAAGCGGTTTGTGTGTCATTCGGGGATTTTACGCAAGCTCTTACCCCGAATCCAAGTCAAACTCTACCACGTCAATTTTTACACCCAAATAGGAGTAAAGGTTTAATTATTTTTAATTACCTTAAAGAAAGAGCCAGTGACAAGCTAAATCATTACAAAAACTTTGAGAAATTTCAAATTTTTTGTGAGAAAGGAAAACGTCCGTTCAGTTCAAAAAGCTGCATGCTAAAGATCATTTAACTGCGCGCGCATCTCATGTTGTCTCTAACCCCAAGTCAATCACCATAGAATCAGTGTCATCTTCCAATGATCCGTAAACTTAAAATAGTTATTAAATAGTTATTATTTTCTGTTGGAGAAATCATTAGAACGTGATATAATTATTAGTTGATATCGTATAGATTAGATGAAGTTGATATTTATGTTAATGGTAATAATTCATGGATTATCAACAATGGTTCTTATTGGTTGGATGACGTGGATTGTAAAGGAGATGAAACTAGGCTGCAGGACTGCAACAGTTTATGGTTTGTAAATGAAACATGTAGTAGTGCTGATGTAGTTGGTGTGAAATGTGGTAAGTTTGATAGATTTCGGGTTTCGAAAACTCGTCATTTAATTGTGGGTGCCATTCAATCCTGCATCCGTAGTTTGTAATCTTTGTTCTCAATTTTGTTTTCAGAACAAACAGTGCGATTAACAACTGGGCAAACTCCTGCAGAGGGACGTGTAGAAGTTTTACATAATGGAACTTGGAAAAACATCTGTGATCATAAGTTTGATAAAAAGGCTGGACAGGTAGTTTGTCGACAGCTTGGATTCTTCGACCCTAACAGGTATTGACACGTTTATATTTCATGCTCGTTATAAATTACTTACGACATCACTATTAATTACCACCTTTTTTATATTTAACTTTATACTTACGCATTAAGTGAAACTCAAGATGTATTAACTTGATGGCCTTGTGATTTGTCTTGCCATATATATATATATATATATGCTTTACTGTACTTAGTGCTAAACTTCTGCAGATAGGGTGGGGGTTCACGCCTAAATCACAAGATCCGCCGTCCACCCGAAGCCGAAGGTTCCATTGCATGTTTACACACGATAATGCTATGGGGCTTTTGCTACTGCTAAAGACATCACCCATGCGAATAACAGAAATATAAATATATTTAATATTGTGGGTTGCTAGGCCGATTAAAGTAGTGTTTACGGTATACAGCGATTATCCTCGTCAGTTAGCCAACACATCATAGAATCTCACATCAACACGTACTTCTACTTAAGACTAGCTTATTTCAGAATATTCTCACCACTGTGCCCTTTTCAGACCAGATGATGTTGACATCTATATAAGAGGTAACAATTCAAGGTTAAGAATGGTTAGGAATTATTGGTTAGATGATGTGGACTGTGTTGGAAATGAAGCAAGACTAGAATTTTGTTCGCATAGAACGTGGGGAGAATATAATTGTCTGCTTGAAGTAGCTGGGGTTAAGTGTGGTAAGTGTCTAGAAATAATATAAGTGTTGTTTCATATGTGAAACTGGAGAATAGCAAGGTTTGAGATCAAGGGATAGCATCATAATAAAGGACGGGAATATTTTTTACCAATAGAGAAACACGATTGCTGTATTGTGGTTCCTTTCAATGGAGTTCATCAACACACTCATCGATATTAGCCATAACATTAATGACATTGACTGACCTATATCAGCTTCTTAATGGTAATTATCTAAGTGAATGAATATATTTTAACACCCAATTTCCGATACTGCTGTTATTATCTCTGTATTAATCAATATTAACATTTAGTTCAAACGGTGCGGTTAACGGGAGAGCAAGGATCTTCAGATGGAAGCTTGGAAGTTTTGCATGACGGCATGTGGAAGATTGTATGTGCCGATGGATTTGATGAAAAGGCTGGACAGGTTGTTTGTCGACAATTGGGATTCCTCAACATTAATAGGTACACCATTTGTACAGTTTATATTAATGGTATAAATATTCGCAAGGGAAACTATTTATTATTATACTTATTCCATAAAAAAAACTTAAACAGTCATAAATTGCCAAATGTTGATTATGGGGATACTGTTATTTTATATTCTGTGTCAAATATATGAAAGCGGGGTTAGAAGTAAACTGGTTTTACCCAAAAGGAAAACATGATTTTTCTTACGGCTCCATAACAATTTAATTTTCTGTCATTGTCATTTTAGAACGGACGAAGTGAAAATATATAGTGTAAATAATTCAAGACACAATGACCCACACTCGTTATGGTTGAATGACGTTGTTTGTGAGGGAAATGAAACTAGGTTGGAAGATTGTCACCATCCAACTTGGGGACACAGCAGTTGTAGCAGTGCTAGACAAGTTGGAGTTAAGTGTGGTAGGCAAACATGATTTATTTGATTGTCAGATAATGGGTTGTCAGACACTCGAGTAGGTACGATAAAATGGCTGCCACGTGGAGGGTGTCCGGCTAAGTCAAATAGACACACACTAAACATTTCTACAATAAAATTCTCCACACTCAAACGTTTCTACAGAACATTGTGCAATATGATGTTCCCGGTTCTTTTCTTTTTGTTCTTCAGAACAATCAACACGTTTAGTAGGAGACAATGGTAATTCAGATGGGCGTTTAGAGGTTCTCCATGATGGTATTTGGAAGAACGTATGCGGTGACAAATTCAATAAAATAGATGGACAAGTTGTTTGTCGTCAGTTAGGATTTCTCGACCCTAAAAGGTAGTAAAAGTTTCTTTATTCTGGATAAATTAGACTCTGTACGACATTTTGCCCGTGACACTAAGTTCCACCTGACCAGTTATATACTGGAAACAGGCAAAGGTACTCAATAGAATAAACCCAATTGACACTTTTCATTTCTTGCTTATCAGTTGTCTACATAATTGTCTACATATCAGTCGATCTCACGTAAACACATTTTTAAAATATAGACACTCACACTTATTACAGACTTGATTCAGTTGATATCTATGTTAGTGGTAATAATTCATGGATTATTAACAATGGGGATTACTGGTTAGATGAATTGGGTTGTCAAGGATATGAAAGTTGGATTGAAGACTGTAGTCAACCTGTGTGGGGACAAAATAACTGCAGTAGTGATGATGTAGTAGGAGTCAAGTGTGGTAAGTGTCACGAAAAACACGTTTTAAAATTACAGAATTTTTAATATTTGGCCGGTTCCACTTAATATCTCTGCCATCGCCGTGTTAGACGGCTGAAAGTCAACAGGTCTTGTATTTATATTTTTGTTTCTTTCGTCTTTAGAAGAAACAGTTCGTTTAATTGGAGAACCGGGACAGGCAGGTGGTCGTTTAGAAGTTCGGCATGGTGGTATCTGGAAGAATGTTTGTGATGATAAATTTGATAAAAATGCTGCACAAGTTGTTTGTCGACAACTAGGATTACTGAATACTTATAGGTAGAAATATTATATAAACTTTATGATTTCGGTTGCAATTTTATGATTTTTTTCTATCTTTGCTGCTTTATCCATTTAATAGTGTCCGGTACAATTTTTGGAAGAAATTTAAACAATTCACTGTAAAGAAATTTAGATTATTCTTTCGCTCTAGAAAATAAATAAATGTTGATAAATTTATGAATTCACAATAAACAGGTTTAACAAACTATTACAAAGACAATACGACAAGCATATAAATTCAGCTTAAATTAGTAATAATCCAAACCATAAACATCTTTACTATTTAAATACATTAAATAAATTTGTCAGGTACAACCAGTGTCATTTTAGGCACCAATTCTGGAGTTATGTCCAGGTTTGCCAATATTTCTATTCTTCAGCAACTTTGGTCTCATTAATACAATGTGTTTTGTATCGCCAAATTAGTAGGAACGGAAGTATTTTTACTTAGACTATTAAATGTGTTTAAATCTAAGTTGACCCTACGTATACAAAGTATTCATATGAACCAGTTCCTCCATTGAAAACGAAATAGATATTAATTTCATTACAGACCCCAGGAAGTTGATATTTATTCGGATGGTAATAATACATGGTTTGTAAATAATGGTTCCTATTGGTTGGATGAAGTCAGTTGTCAGGGAAATGAAAACCGGTTAGAAGATTGTGGACATGAAGGTTGGGGTGAGACAGACTGTTATGTAACTGAGGCAGTTGGGGTGAAATGCGGTAGGTGCCTAGCTAATTAAAGTTTATTTTTCTTAACGTGGATGAGTACTTCTGAGTTTTTTGTCACGATATAAAATTTCGTTTTTGGGAGAACTATTTGTATTCCGTGAAATTCTAAGGGTTGTTTTAATGATATGAAGTACCTTGCTTTTGGTACTAAGTATTTCCACTTAAACAAACTAAATGTGTTTTTGGATTTGTATTAATCGTCGCGCTTCCAGCAACTATTTAAAATCCTAATGGTGCTTATGACCTAAATTAAGCCTGTTTCCTTAAAACAATGAGTAATGTAATTCTAACTTTATTTTGGCCATAAACAGTCCGCCTGCTAGGTTATATTAAATATGGCCAATCTCGAGATTTTGAAGACTGTAATGTTTGTTGGACTTCAAGGAGCTAAATCGCTAACATTTGGGACCTAAAAATTGACAGGGGAAGTGGGTCGGAACGCTTATAATAACGTAATATGAATGTTTCCGTTTTTACGCTAATTTCAAGTCAGTTATGTTCCGCGAAATAAGCCAGCAGTCTCAATCGAATGAAATTTTTTAGCGTCTAGTTATTCCAGTCTATATACGCCGTTTGATTTGGTGCAATGTGTTTAGCCTCGTTCCCCTAGTCTCTTGCTAGAACTGGGGCTAAAACGCATTATGGTACACGATTCGTGTACCAATGGTAAAATGTTTATTTTGTCTCGAATATTGGTTATCAGAAGCCCAGCTTTTCCCGGTAAGATCAAAGCATCAATTTTGATTTCAATTGACAAATAATTAATTTTGTGTTTTGAATGTTGAAGATTTTGATGATATTGAGTTAGAGACTTAGCTCCTTTAAACAAGGGAAATGTAATTGGTTGTTCGGCTGGTTAGAAGGTTTAAGATTCCGTATATACTATGAACAATTATTCTGCATTTATCTCAAATTGTCCACGATAGGTTTGAGTTCATTCCTTTATTCCTTGGGCTAACTGCCCATCAGATACAATACAGTATACGATATACACGACAAACATACATGCAATTGTGAAATCATTTACAATTTAAATATTTTAAGAGGCTTTTATTTATGGGAGAGTAGACTATTATAAACAAATTATTAAGATGTCAATTTATACTGTTAGATTTCGAAGCAATGTATTTCTCGATTCAAAAGCTATTGATAGATACATTCCAAGATTTGCCAATTCCTTAATATTATGTACAGTCATGATCAGAAGTTGAAAAATGGTCGCGCCCATGGTGCCTTGTGTTTTGTAGGAATAGAGATACAATCTTGACAGTTGTACATAGTTTATCCGACTTTCTTTAAACAAAGTGGGCCTGTTAAAGTAAACCGGTAGCCGCATCGCAAACGTATGGCCGCAGGTACATATCACTGTCATACATCCGAGGTCAGACGTAGGAACCAGAATCTGCCGAGTGGAAATTAAACATAAGCAACATTGGACCACTAATACGAATGTCTGGAGCATCCAACTTGGAAATGAATGACCTTCACCGCGTATTCAATGTCGCGCTTTTCACTCTGAATTCAAGCCGAATAAACTGTAATGTGACGCACCAATCCGAATTCCGGAGGCCGGTCTCCGGAATTCGCAATGAATGCGCATGAAGTGTGAACACAGCCTAAGATATACAAGTATTTCGTTTACGCACAGTGTCGGACTAACCGTGTGAGGGGGGCGGGGGATCGTACTAGTATGTACTCCCTCGCCTTGAGTGCCTGGGATATTTTCCTCTATTTACTCTACTTACACCTTCGGGGAAAGACAATCAGCTGAAAATGCGATTCCCATGATACCAAGGCAATGTGAATGATGTTTTGGTCATTTCCCATGTATTTTTTAACGATACGAACGAAACTATCAACAGTTGAGGGAATTCAGCCAATTTTCTAACTGAGCATAGGTCAAATCAAGGCATAAAACCCCAAACAAAAGACAATGAGAAAAAAGGCGTAAAATTTAGATTACGTTAATTCCCCGGGACTGGTTGAGCCCCAGCAATAACGTCGCGGGATGAGGTCCCCGAAACTGGTTGGTAGAACCTCTAAGTTATGTAATTTAGTTAATTTTAGGTCCTAATATTGATCTCTGGGGCCCCGAAAATATGTTGGTACCTATCAGTCCCGGGGACCTCAAAATCCCTTACTGCTTCAATCCGCGCCCCAGAGTCTAGGTACTGGTTGGCTCAGTCAGGGATAAAATATTAGTATGACCCAGAAAGGGGGGGGGGGCTTTGTCCCACTTTGCCCCTAGATCCGATACTGTTTACGTATCAATTGGTTAATCCTAATTATAGTTAAGATGATTTCTTCCCAGTCGTAAGGGCCCAATTAAGTGTCTATTTGATCGAAAGTATCTTTCGTCCGAGAGTTCACTAGTTGAACCGTGTCGATTTTAACGGCAGTGTGAAGTTGAATCGTTTTTCGTTATTCGTTATTCGTTATTCACCAATAACGAATAATTAATAACGAGGTGACTTACCTCGTTATTGGCGAATAACGATGCAAGTCATCTCGTTATTCGTTATTCAACTTTATATTCAGGATTCCAATAAGCAGCTAGCCATGACTAGAATGATGGATGACAAGTATCCCCCAGTGGTATAAAACACAGTAAAACGAACTTGAAACCAAAAACAGTACACATTGTTTATTCAAGCAGCGAATAACGAGCTGTTTGGTATTCGTTTTTCACCTCGTTATTAGAGATTCACATATGACATGTTCATGCATATTTAATTAAAATATTTTAGGATTTCATTCTAAAGAATCATTAGACAACAATAAAATAATGGATTGCAAAGTATTCTCTAGCAGTAGAAATATATTAAATCAAGTATAGTCGGTAAATAAACCAGACTTTTATTCAAACGAATAGTGAACTGTTTGTTATTCGTTATTCATCTCGTTATTCGGGATTCACATATAATGTACTATTATATCAAGCCGTGAATAACGAATAACGAACTGTTTGTTATTCGTTTTTCATCTCGTTATTCGGGATTCACATATAAGGTATCTTTAATGAAGATATTTCAGGATTTAAATCTAAACGATCATTAGACAACAACAGAATAATGGACTGCAAAGTATCCCCTAGCAGTAGAAAACATATTAAGTATCGTATAGTCGGTAAATAAAGCAGATTGTTATTCAAGCTGTGAATAACGAATAACGAACTGTTTGTTATTCGTGTTTCATCTCGTTATTCGGGATTCACATATAAGGTAACTTTAATGAAGATATTCCAGGATTTAATTCTAAACAATCATTAGACAACAACGGAATACTGGACTGCAAAGTATCCCCTAGCAGTAGAAAACATTAAGTGATGTATAGTGGTTAAATAAACCAGATTGTTATTCAAGCCGCGAATAACGAATAACGAACTGTTTGTTATTCGTTACTCATCTCGTTATTCGGGATTCACATATAATGTACCATTAATGGAGATATTTCAGTATTCGATTCTAAACGATCATTAGCCAACAATAGAATAATGGATTGCAAAGTATCCCCTAGCAGTAGAAAACATATTAAATGGCGTATAGTCCGTAAATAAACCAGTTTGTTATTCAGGTGGTGAATAACGAATAACGAACTGTTTGTTATTCATTTTTCACCTCGTTATTCGGGATTGACATATCATGTGTTCATATATCTTTAATGAAGATATTTCAGGGTTTCATTCTAAACGATCATTAGACAACAATAGAATAGTGGATTGCAAAGTATCCCCTAGCAGTAGAAAACATATTAAATGACGTATAGTCGGTAAATAAAACAGATTGTTATTCAAGCGGTGAATAACGAATAACGAACTGTTTGTTATTCGTTATTCATCTCGTTATTCGGGATTGACTTATAAGGTATCTTTAATGAAGATATTTCAGCATTTAATTCTAAACGATCATTAGACAACAACAGAATAATGGATTGCAAAGTATCTCCTAGCAGTAGAAAACATATTAAATGGCGTATAGTCCGTAAATAAACCAGTTTGTTATTCACGCGGCGAATAACGAACTGTTTGTTATTCGTTTTTCACCTCGTTATTCGGGATTTTGTTATTAAGGTAGCGAATAACGAGCTATTTGTTATTCGTTTTTCACCTCGTTATTCGAGATTCACATATCATGGGTTCATATATCTTTAATGAAGATATTTCAGTGTTTCATTCTAAACGATCATTAGACAACAATAGAATAATGGATTGCAAAGTATCCCCTAGCAGTAGAAAACATATTAAATGATATATAGTTGGTAAATAAAACAGATTGTTATTCAAGCGGTGAATAACGAATAACGAACTGTTTGTTATTCGTTATTCATCTTTTTATTCGGGATTGACTTATAAGGTATCTTTAATGAAGATATTTCAGGATTTAATTCTAAACGATCATTAGACAACAACAGAATAATGGACTGCAAAGTATCCCCTAGCAGTAGAAAACATATTAAATATCGTATAGTCTGTAAATAAAACAGATTGTTATTCAAGCCGTGAATAACGAAAAACGAACTGTTTGTTATTCGTTTTTCATCTCGTTATTCGGGATTCACATATAAGGTATCTTTAATGAAGATGTTTCAGGATTTAATTCTAAACAATCATTAGACAACAACAGTATACTGGACTGCAAAGTATCCCATAGCAGTAGAAAACATATTAAGTGGTGTATAGTCAGTAAATAAACCAGATTGTTATTGAAGCGGCGAATAACGAATAACGAACTGTTTGTTATTCGTAATTCATCTCGTTATTCGGGATTCACATATAATGTACCATTAATGAAGATATTTCAGTATTCAATTCTAAACGATCATTAGCCAAAAATGGAATAATGGATTGCAAAGTATCCCCTAGCAGTAGAAAACATATTAAATGGCGGATAGTCCGTAAATAAACCAGTTTATTATTCAGGCTGTGAATAACGAACTGTTTGTTATTCATTTTTCACCTCTTTATTCGGGATTTTTTTATTAAGGTAGCGAATAACGAGCTGTTTCTTATTCGTTTTTCACCTCGTTATTCGAGATTCACATATCATGTGTTCACATATCTTTAATGAAGATATTTCAGGGTTTCATTCTAAACGATCATTAGACAACAATAGAATAGTGGATTGCAAAGTATCCCCTAGCAGTAGAAAACATATTAAATGACGTATAGTCGGTAAATAAAACAGATTGTTATTCAAGCGGTGAATAACGAATAACGAACTGTTTGTTATTCGTTTTCATCTCGTTATTCGAGATTGACTTATAAGGTATCTTTAATGAATATATTTCAGGATTTAATACTAAACTATCATTAGACAACAACAGAATAATGGACTGAAAAGTATCCCCTAGCAGTAGAAAACATATTAAGTTTTGTATAATCGGTAAATAAACCAGATTTTTATTCAAGCCGCGAATAACGAATAACGAACTGTTTGTTATTCGTTTTTCATCTCGTTATTCGGCATTCACATATAAGGTATCTTTAATGAAGATATTTCAGGTTTTAAATCTAAACGATCATTAGACAACAACAGAATAATGGACTGCAAAGTATCCCCATGCAGTAGAAAACATATTAAGTATCGTATAGTCGGTAAATAAAGCAGATTGTTATTCAAGCTGTGAATAACGAATAACGAACTGTTTGTTATTCGTGTTTCATCTCGTTATTCGGGATTCACATATAAGGTAATTTTAATGAAGATATTTCAGGATTTAATTCTAAACAATCATTAGACAACAACATAATACTGGACTGCAAAGTATCCCCTAGCAGTAGAAAACATATTAAGTGATGTATAGTCGGTAAATAAACCAGATTGTTATTCAAGCCGCGAATAACGAATAACGAACTGTTTGTTATTCGTTATTCATCTCGTTATTCGGTATTCACATATAATGTACCATTAATGAAGATATTTCAGTATTCAGTTCTAAACGATCATTAGCCAACAATAGAATAATGGATTGCAAAGTATCCCCTAGCAGTAGAAACATATTAAATGGCGTATAGTCCGTAAATAAACCAGTTTGTTATTCAGGTGGTGAATAACGAATAACGAACTGTTTGTTATTCGTTTTTCACCTCGTTATTCGAGATTCACATATCATGTGTTCATATATCTTTAATGAAGATATTTCAGGGTTTCATTCTAAACGATCATTAGACAACAATAGAATAGTGGATTGCAAAGCATCCCCTAGCAGTAGAAAACATAAATGGCGTAGAGTCCGTAAATAAACCAGATTGTTATTCAAGCGGTGAATAACGAATAACGAACTGTTTGTTATTCGTTATTCATCTCGTTATTCGGAATTGACTTATAAGGTATCTTTAATGAAGATATTTCAGGATTTAATTCTGAACGACCATTGGAAAACAACAGAATAATGGACTGCAAAGTATCCCCTAGAAGTAGAAACAGATTAAATATCGTACAGTCGGTAAATAAAGCAGATTGTTAATCAAGCCGTGAATAACGAATAACGAACTGTTTGTTATTCGTTTTTCATCTCGTTATTCGGGATTCACATATAAGGTATCTTTAATGAAGATATTTCAGGATTTAATTCTAAAACAACAACAGAATAATGGACTGCAAAGTATCCCCTAGCAGTAGAAAACATATTAAATGACGTATAGTTGGTAAATAAACCAGATTGTTATTCAAGCGGTGAATAACGAATAACGAACTGTTTGTTATTCGTTATTCATCTCGTTATTCGAGATTGACTTATAAGGTATCTTTAATGAAGATATTTCAGGATTTAATACTAAACGATCATTAGACAACAACAGAATAATGGACTGCAAAGTATCCCTTAGCAGTAGAAAACATATTAAGTGGTGTATAGTCGGTAAATAAACCAGATTGTTATTCAAGCCGCGAATAACGAATAACGAACTGTTTGTTATTCGTTTTTCATCTCATTAGTCGGGATTCATATATAAGGTATCTTTAATGAAGATATTTCAGGATTTAAATCTAAACGATCATTAGACAACAACCAAATAATGGACTGCAAAGTATCCCCTAGCAGTAGAAAACATATTAAGTGTCGTATAGTCGGTAAATAAAGCAGATTGTTATTCAAGCTGTGAATAACGAATAACAAACTGTTTGTTATTCGTGTTTCATCTCGATATTCGGGATTCACATATAAGGTAATTTTAATGAAGATATTTCAGGATTTAATTCTAAACAATCATTAGACAACAAAAGAATACTGGACTGCAAAGTATCCCCTAGCAGTAGAAAACATATTAAGTGATGTATAGTCGGCAAATAAACCAGATTGTTATTCAAGCCGCGAATAACGAATAACGAACTGTTTGTTATTCGTTATTCATCTCGTTATTCGGGATTCACATATAATGTACCATTAATGAAGATATTTCAGTATTCAATTCTAAACGATCATTAGTCAACAATAGAATAATGGATTGCAAAGTATCCCCTAGCAGTAGAAAAGATATTAAATGGCGTATAGTCCGTAAATAAACCAGTTTGTTATTCAGGTGGTGAATAGCGAATAACGAACTGTTTGTTATTCGTTTTTCACCTCGTTATTCGAGATTCACATTTCAGGGTTTCATTCTAAACGATCATTAGACAACAATAGAATAGTGGATTGCAAAGTATCCCCTGGCAGTAGAAAACATATTAAATGACGTATAGTCGGTAAATAAAACAGATTGTTATTCAAGCGGTGAATAACGAATAACGAACTGTTTGTTATTCGTTATTCATCTCGTTATTCGGGATTGACTTATAAGATATCTTTAATGAAGATATTTCAGGATTTAATTCTAAACGATCATTGGACAACAACATAATAATGGACTGCAAAGTATCCCCTAGCAGTAGAAAACATATTAGATATCGTATAGTCGGTAAATAAAGCAGATTCTTATTCAAGCCATGAATAACGAATAACGAACTGTTTGTTATTCGTTTTTCATCTCGTTATTCGGGATTCACATATAAGGTATCTTTAATGAAGATATTTCAGGACTTAATTCTAAACGATCATTAGACAACAACAGAATAATGGACTGCAAAGTATCCCCTAGCAGTAGAAAACATATTAAGTGGTGCATAGTCGGTAAATAAACCCGATTGTTATTCAAGCCGCGAATAACGAATAACGAACTGTTTGTTATTCGTTATTCATCTCGTTATTCGGAATTCACACATAATGTACCATTAAAGAAGATATTTCAGTATTTAATTCTAAACGATCATTAGCCAACGATAGAATAATGGATTGCAAATTATCCCCTAGCAGTAGAAAACATACAAAGTGATCTTTTAGAATAAAATCCTGAAATGTCTTCATTAAAGGTACCTTATATGTGAATCCCGAATAACGAGATGAATAACGAATAACAAACAGTTCGTTATTCGTTATTCACCGCTTGAATAACAATCTGGTTTGTTTACCAACTATACACCATTTAATATGTTTTCTACTGCTAGGGGATACTTTGCAGTCCATTATTCTGTTGTTGTCGAATGATTGTTTAGAATTAAATCCTGAATCATCTTCATTAAAGATACCTAATTATATGTGAATCCCGAATAACGAGATGAAAAACGAATAACAAACAGTTCGTTATTCGTTATTCACGGCTTGAATAACAATCTGTTTTATTTACAGACTATACGATATTTAATATGTTTTCTACTGCTAGGGGATACTTTGCAGTCCATTATTCTGTTGTTGTCTAATGATCGTTTAGAATTAAATCCTGAAATATCTTCATTAAAGATACCTTATAAGTCAATCCCGAATAACGAGATGAATAACGAATAACAAACAGTTCGTTATTCGTTATTCACGGCTTGAATAATTATCTGGTTTATTTACCGACTATACTTCATTTAAAATGTTTTCTACTGCTAGGGGATACTTTGCAATCCATTATTCTATTGTTGTATGATGATCGTTTAGAATGGAATCCTGAAATATCTTCATTAAAGATATATGAACACATGATATGTGAATCTCGAATAACGAGGTGAAAAACGAATAACAAATAGCTCGTTATTCGCTACCTTAATAACAAAAAGTACGGTTTTGGATTTAATGTACGTTTTACCGTGTTTTATACTACTGGGGGATACTTGTCATCCATCATTCTAATCATGGCTAGCTGCATATTGGAATCCCGAATATAAAGTTGAATAACGAATAACGAGGTGACTTGCCTCGTTATTCGCCAATAACGAAGTAAGTTACCTCGTTATTCGTTATTCGTTATTGGTGAATAACGAATAACGAAAAACGGTTCAACTTCACACTGCCGATTTTAACAACATTTGGATCAACTCGTGTATTGTAAAAGCAAAGTATATGTAATCGTTTGATATTTTTAAGTCGATATTGAGATGAGGCTACGATTGCATGATGAAGGTTTTATTAGAAATTTGGTGGAAATATATTACAATGGAGAATGGCATGGTGTTTGTGCAGAAGATTATACTGAAGAATTTGGGATGGTTGTTTGTTATTATCTTGGATATAATGAAAGGTATGTTCAAACTAGGATGCTGATGTTGACTTTATTTGTTTCAGTGTTATAGACACGTTTATCTAAGCACAGGGGTATCGCTCGTCCCTAACGTTCCCTAAAGACTTAATTCTGATATGTTTTGTGCTAGAATATGGGGTTCAAAGGATCTTTCACACAGAATTAGCACGTTTTTATTCACGGATATATCTTGGATTTGTTATTTGATAAGAAAGTTAAATGATGTACTTCTTGCTTATTTTTACAGTGTGTTCGCAGAAGAATTGTCTCCGAGGGTATCCAAAACACCCCTCTTACCTATCGTATTTGACTGTTCGGGCAACGAAGAAAGACCTATTGATTGTCCTCAATATAACCGTTCGGGAATTTGCCCAGTTGGTGAAAGATTGAGAGTGAGATGCAGTGAGTTGCTTTCTTGTTGCTTTTATTTAATTCATGTTTTAACCAAGTTAATTCTGACATTTTAAATCCCAAATTTTGTAGACTGTCATCGCCGTACACACACACATTAAGCGGTTCCAATCAGCTGATATGCAATATGAATGCAAGTGTTTTCAGCGTACTGATAAACTTCATCACGTGTGCCATAGTTCAAAAATATCTAATAATTTGACTAACAGTAGATTTCACTTTCTCATTATAAAAGCAGCGAAACAAACATCGTGTGTCATATAGATTCATATTAATACATATCGGGTTAAAGTCATAATGGCTACGTCAATGCCTTTACCCTCTGTGATCTTACATCCAGTACAGATCAATCATATAGTAAAGGTGTTTACAATAACCTTATTATTATTCAACAAGACTTACCAAATATATTTATTATATTTTTCATCAAGAAAACGTATGTTATAGGATCAATTATAGATTCTGATTAAACAAACGTGCACCGTAGTTCTCATAACACTTGTTTACAGACGCTCCCTTTCCAAAAAGCAACCAAGATTAAGTACTTAGAGTATAATATATTGTCCTTCCATGTTAAGATTTCTAATTTGTTTCTATCTGTGTTCGAACTACTGTATATTTATTTAAAATGAACATAGGTCTATACTTGGGTAAAAAAATAGAATTGTTGATTTAGAGCTCTCGCATGTGTTCTCTTACATTTGTATTATTATCATATTTTTATATTAGTGAATACTCCAATTGAAAGTCTGGTGTCATTATCCTGTTCTGCAAATAGTTTTGAAGTTCAACTGGATTTAGTTGGATTACAACGTATGATTCCGGATTTTAAAGATCAAGATTTTACACTGGGAAATAATTGTACTGGTCGACGTGAAAACAAAACTTCACTGGTATTCCGTCATAATTTCAACTCCTGTTCCACTCAGATGACCGAGGTGGGTTATATTGGTTACCTTATTCAACTTTAATTCTTTATCACATAATTAGATTATATCCATAATATACCGGCTTACTCAAGCAAATCATGCACCCAACCCAAGGGCATATAAAGTATGGGCTGGGGGGGGGGGCTTACTTAGTTTATCAGAATAAAAAGATCTTCTGCATGGGGTAAATATTCAAATAGTCAAAATATCCTTGATGGCTTTTAAAAAAATACCGCCGGGGTAGTGAGTCATAATTTCACAGAAAAATTTTAAAAGTTCTTACTTTTTCAGATTGATAATCAAACCTTGTTGTTTACGAACTATTTAGTGTATACTAATCGTTTTCCAAATATGTTTGGAGAACACTTCCGGTGGTCTGTAGATCTTGAATGCCGCGTGAAACGTGATCAGACGATTGAGGTCACCTTTAAACCAATTGATCCAAATCACCAGCATCACGTAACCAGCACTTCTCAGCTGACAGCAAACATCAATTTGTATGGCGATGCCCTTTACCAAAACAGAATACAAAATATCGCTGCAGAATTAAAAACTGGTGACACTATATATGTGCAAGTACAAGGCCCGGCTATTGCTGGGATAAGAATGATAGTAGAGAATTGTTACGCCAAGCCCAGCAACGATGCCGATAAGAGTCATTCTTTGATGCTGATACGGGATGGGTAAGATCAACAACTTTGTTATAACGTGTGGCTAAGCACGACTGTCTTTAATCCAAATCACCCCTTTAATCACATATACCGCTTCACATTACAGCAGTAAAACATAGCTGAAACACATTTTGTACTGCAGCGATAGCTATCTTGTTATATGTGGGGGTGCTAATTATTATGAATGAATTATATGTGTATTTATTTTACTAGGTGTGAAGTAGATGGAGGAACACATATTACCAAATACACTGACAGTGAGACGCACTTCTTTTTTACAGTAAATTTCGACAATGGTCAAAGAATTGTCGACGTTATGTGTGATGTCAGATCTTGTAGCACTTCCTTTACCGACACAAAATGTCGTCAGGGTTGTCACGCAGGGTAGAATTCTGAAGTTTGAAAAGCATTAATAAAGTGCTTTCCATATAAATTGTTTTGTGTTTTTCTATGAGGTCATAAATGCCACTCGTTTATCAACACGGAGGGCCATATTCTTTGTTACAATTCAAACACTCGTCCTCTCAGATGTTTATCAGAAACAATTTCAATCAATTTTAAAATTGCATATTTAAACCCATCAACGAATATACATAAAGAAAATGGGATATTTGGGTTTTTTTTGTTTTACATATTTTATCTGTGATATATGTTTTTATATATACTCTTCAAAAAAAGAAACGCACCCTCAATTGTTTCATCATTTAATTTGAACGAGGTCGTTGTTTCGATAAACCTTATTTGGTTTTAATGATATTATGTAAGATTAAAAGAAATTCATTATTGGTTTTAAAGATAGGCTTACTAATTGTGACTGGTCATACTCTTTTCCAAAATTTGTTTTCGCTCGATTACACCAAGACACAGGAGTTAAACAACTTCGCGAGGTATTCGCATGTAACCTAAATCTAAGGCCTTTAAAATCGTGGGTGGGGGTCTCGGTTTCCAAATCAGTTGCACATGTAAACACTCAACGAACCAAGAGAAGCCACATCTGAACAAAAACAAACGCAACAACGCTATTGGTCGGTAACAAGCAAGTGAATATCGCAGACAGATGTAGCCAGGCCGCTGAATGTTTCCCCGAGTACCATTTGTCGCCTTCTTGGTGGGTACCTACAGCCAAACAAGAGTGAACTCATCTGCCCATGGTCGTCACTTCCGGTTACGTGATTTGCGGAAAAGGTTCTCAACAGCGACCTCTATTGCAGCATAGAATCCAAGACAGTCCGTAAACGCTTAAGCGAAACCAGTTGGTAGCCAGACGTTCCGTTAGAGCTGCTGTTTTCAAATTCGCCGATATCGTCCAATCCGACCTCATTGGGTTCAGACTGGAGGGTATAGTCACAGCTACACCGGAGAACCGTTTGGTTCAGCTGTGTGTCGCGGTTCATGTTGCAACGAGGGGGGTGGTAGAGCAAGGGTATACTGACGACGAAATGTCACATTGCGTTTGGTTGGGTTTTTTGGGGGGGAAGAGTATATATAGGCCTAAATAAATATATTTTTGTAACATTTGTTTATTACGATACCATATTAAGCACAATACATGTATAGTCTCGTGGGAGGTGAAAAGTCATTAAACTGCATTTTCATTCATCCGTGCTGAACCGTCATCCAAGGATGCTCATTGCAAGGACAGTCGTATATATGACTGACGATTTATTTGAAGCGGCATCCAAGGATGGTCATCTTAAATACAGCTGTTATAAAACTCATTTATTTGAAACAGCACCGTTTGTAATCACTGTCTCAAACCGGTCACTAGAAGAATTAGTCTGAAAATCGTCACTTAGAATTAATCAGACTGATGAATATAAGACTAGCTATTTGATAGACCGCTGCAGACTCACTGCGGAGGGGTGTCCATCAAATTGGCTCAAAACCAGACCTAACTTTTCTACAGTAAAATTTTTGTGTAGAATACGATGCTGAGTCACAAATTTGGGATTCTTGGAAATCCAAGCGGTCTGTAGGCTTGAGTCAAACCATGAACCTATTCTGTTTTTTGACAACTAGTTTAATTATTTATAACAGTGGTTGTGAAACTAAATCGGGAACATTTCGATTTGAAGTGTTTTGGTTCTGTTATAAAGTTCGGTGCTAAGATCATCTAAAGATAAATTTTAAAGTTCTTTTGTCAAATAGATCAGGTGTCGCTTTAATTTTTATTTTATATTTTACGGTGACATTTTATTGCATTAGTGCTAAAAGAGAAAATTTGACATTTTGACCCTCATCGCAACTAAGAACAAAGGGGAATTTGTAAGCGCATTCACTTTCAGTGCAAATGAACTCATTTACCGAAAACGCCCAACCACAGACTGATTATCACTCGGCATATTATTCTACGCAAAATTTTACTCTAGAAAAGTTGGGTCTGGTTTTGTGCCCATTTGGTGGACACACCCTGAGCCTGTAGACCATGAGTCTTTAGCAGCTATCGCGCATGCCCTGTACGCCCATAACTTTATCATAAATAGGATCCTGCATACTTGGGAAATACATGTACGGTTTACTTAATTGGATTTATCGACAAGGAATGACCTACTACGTTTATTATCAATGTGATTTGTTGAGTTGTGTGTGACTTAATTGTACTACTCTAAGACCTCCGATCTAAAATATCTGGGTCCAAAGTATACAGATTATCATGTATTCTGTCCCTATCCCATAAACGTGTAAAATAATTCCACATGTTAATTTAGAAATGGCCTTTGAATCGGCAACCCAAAATTCTTCCATTTATAAGAAACGGACTTTGTGTGTAGTTGCATGGATGTGTTAAGGATAAATGGACTCTAAAATCTATAGAGCCACACAATATTAAAAGCTCTGCCCCATATCTGGAATGAAGATTTTTTCAATCTCCTATAAGTAGTACCCTACAGGAACCAAGAGTCGAAATTGGGGGACATATGATTGCACACAGGACGCCCCTCGGCCCCAGGACCATATCTAACAAACTATATTATTGATTATAACATTTTCTTTATCTCTGTCGACATTTTAATCTTTAGAACCTTTGGGAAATGAATACACGATCCACTGCGTCTGTAAATTAATGTCATCTCTAACATAACCATGATTTACAACACAAATCGAAATTGTTGTGCGTTGATCTAATTTATAGCGATTTTAACAACTTAATTACAATTCTTTTATTTGCCAAATACAAATCTAGGGTCAAAGTGCGGAGATTAGTCATAGAAACAGCTGCCTGAACATATTTATTACTATCTCACAGCACGTCTCTATCCCACAGCGAAAGCATAAAACCAAATCCATATGAATACTGAATCATTACGCCTATAAAACCGGATTCCCGTGAAGTTTTTGTGTATCTGCTGGGTGGGGGTGTATGGGTTTTTCGAGAGAATTATTGGGGTCTATGTAGCTATATAAAATTCATTTGTGCCAAGTGGCCTCATTTACCAAACTAGGGCAAGGTTGATTACGCCATTCTAATCGGTATAATATCTAGGACAATAATATGACATGATTCCGTTTGTCTGTTAATTTCAAACAATTACATCCATCACATAACCATGGGTTACTACACAAATCAACATAGTTGTACGTTTTGTCATTTGTCTTAAAAATTACAGAACATTCACACTGTGTGTGAAGTCGCATCCTGTCTGAAAATGTAGGACCTATGAACGTCACACAATCACTCTTATCTTCATTCTTTTCGATATTTATGATTTACCCAGATGGACCAGTCATACACGTTGAATTCTTTATTATAACAGTTAAATGAAATTCTATTTGGTAAGTTACTCAATCAATTACAGAGATCACTTGTGTTTTGATCAGTTGAATTGTACTGAAATTTGGCATATTTTGCCTATTTCAGTTATCTGTGTCCCCAGAACAATACAGAAAAATATTTTACCTTTCAGATAATCGTTTTCATCTTAATCTCATCCTGTAGAGGTAAGATTCAACAAGATAATTTAATTTTAAAATGCATTATCATTGGAAAAACAACTAGTCTTAGCATTTGACGTAGAATTGTAAAATCAACACCAAACGCCTGGTTTCCAAATTGCCAAGATATAATGTTAAACACAATGTTCTGTTGTATTACATACACCTAAGATATGTTTGACCTACAGTACATAAGTCAGAGTTTACTGAAACCGGAAAACAATAATACCTGATTTCCACCGCTAGTTTCTACGAATTATCGACACGCCAGTTTGTTGAAATTTGTTCCCGTGGCCACATTTAAACCCATGCCACATTTAAACCTTCAACGGACTGGATCTGGCCGCACTAAACAGTCCGTCAACAAGTCACCGTAATAAAGAACATTTTTCTTAGATTATCTCTCTTTATTTTTCTTATTAGCGCAAAATGTGCGTTTGGTAGGCGATTTTGGATCTTCAGTAGGTCGTTTAGAAATCTATCACAATCATACATGGGGTAATGTCTGTGATGATGGATTTGATAAAAATGCTGCACAGGTGGTTTGTCAACAGTTAAAATTGTTTAATTCTTCAAGGTAAGAAATAATTCCATCATTTCCCACCAAACCATTTCCCAATTTTAGTGCAATATATATTTATGTTTGGTATTATAATTTTGTATTATGCTGATCACTAAACAAAGATACAGTTTCTGCAATCCAATGTCAACCGTCGGTACATGACAAGGAGTTGGGGTCGTAGGTTTTATTATGAATTATAACGAGTAACCTCTTTGGTTTTCTACATTTTGTAGATTCTTGAGGTTTTAAGTCCGTTACCACCAAGGTGATATCGGAGACAAGTGTTTCCGAAGACTCTTGCCAGAGAAGTCGCATAATGTTTTCTACGGGTTTATCCAAGCACTAAATAATCTTTCGTGGAATTCACTAAGTGTTATTACTGTGTTTATGCGTCAAGTATCTAGCGATGGAGCTTTTTACCCACAGAGCATCGTCACCGCGGATTATTTGTCTTAGCCATACTAAAATCACTGAATGATTATTGTAGGTGTACAAGGGGATTTTAACTGCATACATCATAGTGCTTATTCACATTACAGACCTGATGAAACTGATATCTATGTCCATGGCAATAATTCATGGATTACAACGACTCGATCTTATTGGATGAGTGGTATTGATTGTCAAGGAAACGAAACCCAACTGGAAGAATGTGGAAATGTAACATGGACTCAAAACAATTGTAATATAAGTAACATAGTAGGGGTAAGATGTGGTAAGTATTAAGATTTATAGTTACATATATGAACACACCTTCTACTTCGCGACCTTTGCCTTTTGTTGTGAATTCTATGCTAATAAACTTATTCTATCTTTAGAACAAACAATACGTTTAGTTGGAGACAGAGGACCCACAGATGGACGTTTAGAGATCCTTCACGATGGTATCTGGAAGAATGTTTGCGATGATTATTTCTATAAATATCGTTCTGGACAAGTTGTTTGTAGACAATTGGGATTCCTCGACCCCAAACAGTATGTTATAGTTCTCGATGCTTATGTCAGAATATTTAAACCATATGCGGACAAAAATAAAAGCCCTGATCCGTTTGGTACAGAATCAGTACAAAAATGTAGTTACTTCAACCGCATAACTTTAAACTCATTCTCATTTCACGTACAGCGTATTATTTTTTTATGACTAACATGATTATGAAACATATTTTTATGTGCTTTTTGCTCCGTAACTTTATTGTTAATAGTCCCGAAGAAGTTGAAATCTATGTTACGAAGAATAATTCATGGATTGAGAATGGTAATTCGTATTGGTTGGATGATACTCACTGTGAAGGAGATGAAGATATTCTGGAAGATTGCACCCACCGCCATCCTTGGGGGCAGAACAACTGTAAAAGTAGTGAAGTAGTCGGGGTGCGCTGTGGTAAGAAATGACCTTAGAACAAATGTACTGGTACCCACTAGAATCTAGTTACATTCCTTAAAGCACTGCAAAAGCAGTATCCTTCACCCAGTAGCCTTCCGACTATGAGTTGTAGTAAAAGATATATTGAAAAAATCTTAGATTTTACAACCCAATGTATTGTTCATGAAAAGCAGAATATTATCTGAATTATTAAATTGGACATAAATTAAGTTATCCAGTCCATAATCTACTCCCGATGCCATCGATAGCGTGTGATATTTAACCGATTTGAATACATTTTGTGACAAATAATTAAACGTAAAACTTGAAGATCGAGGCTAACCTAAAATGCAAAAGGTAATATATCGGGTCAGAGTGGAGCGATTTGAATGACATGTTCAGCATATTCCATTTACGTTATTTTCTTTTAACTGCCAACTCTTTATCTAATCCCACATAATCGCTTTATATATTTTGAAACTCTTCATTTTGTTTGTAGGACAAACTGTGCGATTAATAGGACACCGAGGTCCAGGAGATGGGCGTTTAGAAATTCGTCATAATGGTATTTGGAAAAACGTGTGTGGTGACGGATTTAATAAAAAGGCGGGACAGGTAGTTTGTCGACAGCTGGGATTTCTAGATCCAGATAGGTAGGAACAGAAAATTAAGTATAATTGATAACTTCTTTAACCGAACTGCACAATTGGTGGTGTTTTCTTTCTTCAAAGAATCGATTATTCATTCTCTAAAATAGTTATTGAGTTATTGAAGATAAATTTAGCTAAGAATAGCGACTGGGAAGGGTGGTATTATATTCAGTTGGAGACATTATTAGAAAAAGATATAATTATTAGTTGATATCGTATAGATTAGATGAAGTTGATATTTATGTTAATGGTAATAATTCATGGATTATCAACAATGGTTCTTATTGGTTGGATGACGTGGATTGTAATGGAGATGAAACTAGGCTGCAGGACTGCAACAGTTTATGGTTTGTAAATGAAACATGTAGTAGTGCTGATGTAGTTGGTGTGAAATGTGGTAAGTTTGATAGATTTCGGGTTTCGAAAACTCGTCATTTAATTGTGGGTACCATCCAACCCTGCATCCGTATTTTGTAACCACTTTTTCCAATTTTGTTTTCAGAACAAACCGTACGATTAACAGGTGGGCACACTCCTGCAGAGGGACGTGTAGAAGTTTTACATAATGGAACCTGGAAAAACGTCTGTGATCATAAGTTTGATAAAAAGGCTGGACAGGTAGTCTGTCGACAGCTTGGATTCTTCGACCCTAACAGGTACACACTTCTATATTTCATGCTCGTTATAAATTACATCATTATTAATTACCACATTTTTATATTTAACTTAATACGAACGTATAAGTGAAGCCCCAGATTCATTCACTTGATTTGTCTTGCCACCTATAGATATGAAGCGCTTTACTGCTCGACATTTGTGGATAGGGTCGTGGGGGGGGGGGGGGGGGGTAACGCCTAGATCACAAGGTCTATCATCCATGCGAAGCCAAAGGCTCCATTCTATGTTAATACACGATAATGCAAAAGACATCGCCCATGGCAATTATAGAAATAAATATATCAAATAGTGTGGGTTGCTAGGCCGATTTAAATAATACGGTATATGGCCCGTAACAATTACTTTAGCGATTATCCTCACCAGTTAACATACACATCATGGAATCTCGCATCAACACGTACTTCTACTTAAAACAGGCTAGGAGTTATTTCAGAATATTCACACCACTGTGCCCTTTTTTAGACCAGATGATGTTGAGATCTATGTAAGAGGTAACAGTTCGTGGTTAGATATTACTGGAGACTATTGGTTAGATGATGTGGACTGTGTAGGAAATGAAGCAAGACTAGAATTCTGTCCGCACAAAACGTGGGGAGAATATAATTGTCTGCATGAAGTAGCTGGGGTTAAGTGTGGTAAGTGTCTAGAAATATTATAAGTGTTGTTTCATATGAGAAATGGGAGACTCGCAAGGTCTGAGATCAAGGTGTAGCTTCATGACCTTCTATTAAAAATTAGTCAATAATATATATCAGGAATAATATTTGCATACCGATAGTTCATTGGCCAATCACGCTATTTTACCGACATTTTACCTAATAGTTTGGGTGCAGCTATGGCGGGGTAAGCTTATTCTTCCGGACACCTGTTAACACTGTTTGTCATGTGTTTTGTACTCGGGAAAGCGGTCCATTTGCTGATTACACTATTTTGCCTATAACGTTTTTTTAGGACTTCGAATTCTGTCTAATGGTTTGGATTGTTCGTACTTGGTTTTATTTTATTTGTCAATAGAGATAAAATAGGCAAAGAATAGCATTTGCCTATAGAGAAATACGATTGCTGCCTTGTGGTTCCTTTCGAGAGAGTTCATCAACACACAATATTAGGTATAACATTAATATCATTGACTGACCTATACCAGCTTTTCATTGGTAATTATATGATTTATTTTGTAAAATGTACTAAATTTCCGATACTGCTTGTATTATCTCTGTATTAATCCATGTTGACATTTAGTTAAAACGGTGCGGTTAACGGGAGATCAAGGATCTGCAGATGGGAGCTTAGAAGTTTTGCATGACGGCATGTGGAAGAGTGTATGCGTGGATGGATTTGATGAAAAGGCTGGACAGGTTGTTTGTCGACAATTGGGATTCCTCAACATTAATAGGTACATATGTGCACTATATATTAGTGGTATAAATACTTTGTCAGGAAATCTATATACAAAAAAAAAAACAGTCATAACTAACCAACTGTCAATTATTGGGATACCGTTATTCTATATTCTATGTCAAATATATGAAAGTGGTGTTAGAAATAAACCAGTTCTATCCAGAAGGGAAACAAAATAATTCATACGGCTTCATAACAGTTCAATTTTCTGCCATTGTCTTTTTAGAACGGACGCAGTAAATATATATAGTGTAAATAATTCAAGACTTGCCGCTCCACATCCGTTTTGGTTGAATGACGTTGTTTGTGAGGGAAATGAAACTAGGTTGGAAGATTGTCACCATTCAGTCTGGGGACAGAGCAGTTGTAGCAGTGCTAGACAAGTTGGAGTTAAGTGTGGTAGGCAAACATGATTTATTTGATTGTCAAATAATGGGTTGTCAGACTTTTATTTCGTAGAAATTAAGAAACACTTGAGAAGGTACGATATAGCTACCATCACCTGGTGGGTGTTCAGCTAAGTCCAATATACTAACTTCTACTATACAATACTACACACTCAAACTTTCCCATAGAACATTGTGCAATATCATGTTCCGGGTTTTTTTTTTTTTTGTTCTTCAGAACAATCAGTGCGTTTAATAGGAAACAATGGTAATTCTGATGGGCGTTTAGAGGTTCTTCATGATGGTATTTGGAAGAACGTATGCGGTGACAAATTCAATAAAATGGATGCACAGGTTGTTTGTCGACAGTTAGGATTTCTCGACCTTAAAAGGTAGTAAAAGTTTATAGATTCTGGATAATTTACACTCTGTATGACATTTTGCCTGTGACACCAAGTTCCATCTTACTAGTTATATACTGGACAAAGGCAAAGGTAGTCAAGACGTTAAAGCCAACGGCCACTTTCATGTATTGCTGATCAGTTGTCCACATATCAGTCGATCTTACGTAAACAAATGTTTGAAACACACTCACACTTATTACAGACTTGATTCAGTTGATATCTATGTTAGTGGTAATAATTCATGGATTATTAACAATGGGGATTACTGGTTAGATGGATTGGGTTGTCAAGGATATGAAAGTTGGATTGAAGACTGTAGTCAACCTGTGTGGGGACAAGCTAACTGCAGTAGTGATGATGTAGTAGGAGTCAAGTGTGGTAAGTGTCACGAAAAACACGTTTTAAAATTACAGAATTTTTAATATTTGGCCGGTTCCACTTAATATCTCTGCCATTGCCGTGTTAGACGACTGATAGTCAACAGGTCTTGTATTTATGTTTTTGTTTCTTTTGTCTGTAGAACAAACAGTTCGTTTAATTGGAGAACCGGAACAGGCAGGTGGTCGTTTAGAAGTTCGGCATGATGGTATCTGGAAGAATGTTTGTGATGATAACTTTGATAAAAATGCTGCAAAAGTTGTCTGTCGACAACTAGGATTACTGAATACTTATAGGTAGAAATATTATGATTTGGGCTTCAATTTTATGATTAAGATCATTCTTTCACTGTAAAGAAATTTAGATTATTCTTTCACTGTAAAGAAATTTAGATTATTCTTTCACTATAAAGAAAAATAAGAGAAAAATTGGGTTTAACGTCCACCCGACACAAATTAGGTCATTTCGGTACTAAATTTTGGTTTGATTTTATTTCAATAGGGGTCTTTAACAGTGGGAGAAAATTATCCGGAGTATCCGGAGGAAAACCACGAGGATGGACAGGCGACCTTACTCCTTGCAACGTACAACCGGGGATTTGAAACTACACCACTTGACTCAAAGGCAGGCCGTATGAAATAGCGCGCGCACGCTAACCATTCGCCCCCCCCCCCCAAAAAAAAGAAGAAGAAATGTTGATAAATGTATTAATTCAAATAAAGCATTATACAAACTAATACAAAGACAATGGCCCAAGCATATTAATTCAGTTTATAGTAGTAATAATCCAAACCATAATCGTCTTAAAATATATTAAATATATTTGTCATGTACAACCAATGTCATGTTAGGCACCAATTCTGTAGATTTGTTCAAGTTTACCAACATTTCTAATCTTCAGCAACTTTGGTCTAAATAACACAATTTGTTTTGTATCGTCAAATTTGTAGGACGGGAAATATTTTTGCACAGACTATATTAATGTGCAAAATTTATGTTAACCCGTAGGTCTAGCGATATATTTCCTACTTCAAAGTATTCTTGCGAACCGGTTTCTACATTGAAAACGAAATACGTATTAATTTCATTACAGACCTCAGGAAGTTGATTTTTATTCGGATGGTAATAATACATGGTTTGTAAATAATGGTTCCTATTGGTTGGATGAAATCAGTTGTCAGGGAAATGAAAACCGGCTAGAAGATTGTGGACATGAAGGTTGGGGTGAGACGGACTGTTATGTAACTGAGGCAGTTGGGGTGAAATGCGGTAGGTGCCTAGCTAATTAAAGTTTATTTTGCTTAACGTGGATGAGTAATTCTGAGTTAATTCTATTAGTTAACTGTGAAATTCTAAAAAAAAAATAATGATAGAAAGTTCTTTGTTGGGGGTCTATTAGCTCTAAATGGTTTTTTTTTTTTTTTTGGGGGGGGGGGATTCTTATTGTTCATCACGCTTCCACAACTATTTAAAATCCCAATGGTACGTATGGCCTAAATTAAGTTCGTTTCCTTAACCACAATAAGTAATACAATCCTAGCCTTATTTTGGCCATAAATAGGTCGTCTGCTGGACTATATTAAGTATGGCTAATCTTCTGAATTAATGTTTTTTGGACTTAACAAAAACATACCATGGACCGTATATATATATATGTAATCGTTGATATTTTTAAGCCGATATTGAGATGAGGGTAAGATTGCATAATGAAAGTTTTATTAGAAATTTGGTGGAAATATATTACAATGGAGAATGGCATGGTGTTTGTGCAGAAGATTATACTGAAGAATTTGGGATGGTTATTTGTTATTATCTTGGATATAATGGAAGGTATGTTCAAACAAAGAAAGGTTAGGATGCTGACGTTAACGTTACTATTAGTATGTTTTTGTCTTCGTGAATTCGGTTGTCAAGCGTTCGAAATACCTCGTTGTTACTTAGTACATCCTCTGGAAACGTTATAACTTGGATTTTCCAACAGGAAGTGATTTGTAAGCTTACATCAAGTACAATAAGAACGAAAAAAAAAACAGTTTAGATTTCTCGCCTCAAATATTTCATTGAGTGACTTGATAAATGTGACTATTCGAAACAATTTGTAAACTTTACCAAGAAAGAGGTCACTTCTGTTAAATTAATAACCTGTAAAATTCTATTATTTTCTGGTTAACAGTATCAACCGAAAGTATTGTGGGAAATTGTCAGTGCGCACGAGTCAGTATTATAGACACGTTTATCTAAGTACAAGAGTGTTACTCCTCGTTAACGCTTCCTATGACTTGCATTTGATATTTGCTTGAAATAGTACCGACGGTTGCCAGTTTTGTGGTATTAAAATGTGGGGTTTAACGGATCGCCCACACAAAATTAACACGTTTTATTCACGGACATATATCTCCGATTTGTCATTTGATAAGAAAGCTGTTTATTTTTACAGTGTGTTTGCAGAAGAATTGTCTCCGAGGGTATCCGAAACACCCCTCTTACCTATCGCATTTGACTGTTCGGGCAACGAACAAAGACCTATTGAATGCCCCCAATATAACCGGTCGGGAATTTGCCCTGTTGACGAAAGATTGAGAATGAGATGCAGTGAGTAGCTTTCCGGTTACCTTTATTTAGTTCCATTAAATTTTGTAGACTAGAAAATATCTAATAATTTGACTAACAGTAGATATCACCTTCTTTTTATACATGTAAAGGTAGAGAAACAAACATCGTGTGTCATACATCCATAATTATACATATGTGACACTCTTAAGGACAAGTTACCCTGTGTCCGGGCGGCCAAATCTTGTGTCACCCTGTCGTTTGTCTAGGTAGGACTTGACGTTGTGATCAATAAGAATTGAAACTCTTTTCTGTGCTCTTGAGATATTCTTTATATGTTACAATGATATATTCTACAACATAGATACAACTATAATTTTTCTTTAGGTATATACACGTTAACCACTATTAAAACATATGTTGTCTACCCTGGCTATATCGCCCAACCGTCTCCCGGGAAAACGCGCTTGTCTAATTCATATAAAAAGGTGAGGGGCGTCCTCTATCAGGGCGGATCCTTGACCATATTTGGGCTAGTGCGGCAGTTTTACCAAAGGTGCGTAGACTCTGACCTGATGTCTGATCGTTAGCGTAATAGGATATCATTCTTAACGAACTGTGACACAACAGTAGCCCTCTTCCAGAAATAACTGGTAGCAGGAACCGTGAGTCAGTCTAAGAAAAATGAAGGAATCCTACCAGCGTATAGCCTGCATTGTGTCACACATATACCTTTATCGTCTTTGATCTTCGATCACATACAGATCACTTATAATTGTAAAGGTGTTCCTTGTTATTAGTTAATAAATATATTTTATTATATCATTCGCCAAGAAATCGTATGATATTGAACCAATTATAGATTTTAATTAAACAAACGTGCACCGTAGATTCATAACATTTGTTTACAAAAGTCGCCTTTCCAAAAGGCAACCAAGAAAAAGTACTTCCAGAATAATACACGTACTTATTTGTTTCCATCTGTGATCGAATATTTGTATTTAAAATAAGCAGAGGTCTATAATTGGTTAAAAAATAGAATTATTTAGAGCTTCCCCGTGAAAATCGAATTAACATATCAGATTAAATCAATAGGTCTAAATAACAATGTCTTCTCTCATAGTTCTACTATGTATAATATTTTTCATATTAGTGAATATGCCAATTGAAAGCGTGGTGTCATTATCCTGTTCTGCAAATAGTTTTGAAGTTAAATTGGATTTAGTTGGATTACAGCGTTTGATTCCGGATTTTAAAGATCAAGATTTTACACTGGGAAATAATTGTACTGGTCGACGTGAAAGCAATACTTCACTGGTATTCCGTCATAATTTCAACTCATGTTCCACGCAGATGACCGCGGTAGGTTATATTGGTTACCTTATTTAACTTTATTTCTTTATCACATAATAAGTTTGATCCATAATCTACAATGTACTGTGTTACGCAAGCAATTCATGCTCTCCGCCAATTTGGCATCCCTTTTCAACCCTTTATAATATGTTACTTAATATTAATTGTGTATAATGTAATGAATGGCTTTGGGGGCTGGCTTTGTTTACCAGAATGATAAAGATCTTCTGCATGTGGGTAAACATTCAAATAGTTGAAATATCCTTGATCGGCTTAAAAAATGTCACCGGTGTAGTGGATCATAATTTCACAGAAAAATATAAAAAGTTCTTACTTTTTCAGATTGATAATCAAACCTTGTTGTTTACGAACTATTTAGTGTATATTAATCGTTTTCCAAATATGTTTGGAGAACACTTCCGGTGGTCTGTAGATCTTGAATGCCGCGTGAAACGTGAGCAGACGATTGAGGTTACCTTTAAACCAATTGATGCAAATCACCAGCATCACGTAACCAGCACTTCTCAGCTAACAGCAAACATCAATTTGTATGGCGATGCCCTTTACCAAAACAGAATTCAAAATATCGCCGCAGAATTAAAAACTGGTGACATTATTTATGTGCAAGTACAAGGCCCGACTATAGGTGGGATAAAAATGATAGTAGAGAATTGTTACGCCAAGCCCAGCAACGATGCCGATAAGAGTCAGTCTTTGATGCTGATACGAGATGGGTAAGATCAACAACTTTGTTATAACATGTGGCTAAGGACGACTGTCGTTAATCTAAATCACCTAGTTTTAATCACATATACCGCTTCACATTACAGCAGTAAAACATAGCTGAAACACATTTTGTATTGCAGCGATAGCTATCTTGTTATATGTGTGTGTGTGTGTGTGTGTGTGGGGGGGATGCTAATTATTATGAATAAATTATATGTGTATTTATTTTACTAGGTGTGAAGTAGATGGAGGAACACATGTTACAAAATACACTGACAGTGAGACGCACTTCTTTTTTACAGTAAATTTCGACAATGGTCAAAGAATTGTCGACGTTATGTGTGATGTCAGATCTTGTAGCACTTCCTCTACCGACACCAATTGTCGTCAGGGTTGTCACGCAGGGTAGAATTCTGAAGTTTGAAAAGAATTAATAAAGTGCTTTCCATATAAATTGTGTTGTGTTTTTCTATCACTCTCTGAAACCGGTCAGTAGAAGAATTAGTCTGAAAATCGTCACTTAGAATTAATCAGACTGATGAATATAAGACTGGCTATTTGATAGACCGCAGACTCAGTGCGGAGGAGTGTCCATCACATGGGTACAAAACCAGAACTAACTTTTCTACAGTAAAATCTTTGAGTAGAATACGATGCTTAGTCACAGATTGGGGTTCCCGGATATCCAAGCGGCCTGTAGGCTGGACTCAAACCATGAAACGGGCATCCAAGGATCCTCATCGCAAGGACAGCAGTTCATGACTGACGATTTAATTGAAGCGGCATCCAGGGATAGTCATCTTAAATACAACTGTTGTATAACTCATTTATTTGAAACAGCACCGTTTGTAATCACTCTCTGAAACCGGTCAGTAGAAGAATTAGTCTGAAAAGCGTCACTTAGAATTAATCGGACTGATGAATATAATAATAACAAGTCTCAATTTGTATAGCGCAAAAATACTTTATGGCAGTTTCCATTGCGCTTTTTTCAAGTTTGAACAAAGTCATTCACTACTGAGAAGAATAAGCTTGGTTGAAAAGATGAGTTTTAAGCTGAGATTTAAAGCTTTCTACAGATTTGGCTAGCCTAACTGACAAGGGTAGTGAATTCCATAGAAATGGGGCAGAGTATGCGAATGAATGGCGGCCTATCTCAAGATTGACAGCGTAATGAGAAGTTCTTTTATGTATTCAGGAGCTTTGTCATGTAAGGCTTTGTAGGTTATGAGAACGATTTTTATACGCCCACATTTTCATGTGGACGTATTATGTCGTCGCCCCTGTCCGTCCGGACGTCCGTCCGTCCGTCCACAATTTGTTTGTGGACTCTCTACAGGTCACAATTCTTATCCGATTTTGACGAAACTTGAAATATAGGTTTATCCCCATAAGATCTCGGTTCCTTTCGATATTGGCATGTATCGGATCAAAACTTCATGGATTATGGCCCCTGATTGTACGAAAAATCACGTTTTTAGCTTGTGGACCCTATAGAGGTCACAATTTTGAACTGATTTTGATGAAACTTGACACGCATGTTTATAACCCACAGATCTTGGTTCCTTTCGATATTTGCGTCCATCGGATCGTAATTTCCTGAATTATGGCCCCTGAGTGTCCGAAAAATCACCCTTTTTAGCTTGTGGTCCCTCTGGAGGTCACAATTATTATCCGATTTAAAAAACCGTTTGATTATATCACCGTTACACCCTAAGGGAGGTTGAGTTCGAATTTCGAGAAAATCGGACCAAAATTGCCATACAAAATGGCCGCCGTTTGTACGCGAATAGTGTGAAAATATGTTATATCAAGGTTGTGGTCCCTATAGAGGTCACAATTTTGAACCGATTTTGATGAAACTTGACATGTATGTTTATAACCCAAAGATCTTGGTTCCTTTCCATATTTGCACCCATCAGATGGTAACTTCCTGAATTATGGCCCCTGATTGTCCGAAAAATTGCCCTTTTTAGCTTGTGGTCCCTCTGGAGGTCAAAATTATTATCTGTTTTAAAAAACCGTTTGATTATATCACCGTTACATGGTAATGAAGGTTGAGTTCGAATTTCGTGAAAATTGAACCGAAATTGACGGACAAAATGGCCACCGTTTGTACGCGAAAAGTGTGAAAATATGTTATATCAAGGTTGTGGACCCTATAGAGGTCACAATTTTGAACCGATTTTGATGCAACTTGACATGCATGTTTATAACCCAAAGATCTTGGTTCCTGTCGATATTTGCGCTCATTGATTCGTAACTTCCTGAATTATGGCCCCTAATTGTACGAAAAATCACCCTTTTTAGCTTGTGGTCCCACTGGAGGTCAAAATTATTATCCGATTTAAAAAACCGTTTGATTATATCACCGTTACATGGTAATTACGATTGAGTTAAAATTTCGTGTAAATCGGACCAAAATTGACAGACAAAATGGCCGCCGTTTGTACGCGATTAGTGTGAAAATATGTTATATCAAGGTTGTGGACCCTATAGAGGTCACAATTTTGAACCGATTTTGATGGATCGTAACTTCCTGAATTATGGCCCCTGATTGTCCGAAAAATGACCTTTTGTGGTCCCTCTGGAGGTCAGAATTATTATCCCATTTAAAAAACCGTTTGATTTTATCACCGTTACATCATAATGAAGGTTGAGGTGGAATTTCATGAAAATCGGACCTAAATTGACTTAAAAAATGGCTGCCGCTTGTACCCGAAGAGTGTAAAAATATGGTATATCAAGGTTGTGAACCCTGTAGAGGTCACAATCTTCATTCAATTTTGATGAAACTTGAAACACATGTTTACAACTTAACAATCTTAGTTCCTTTCGATATTTGTGCATATCGGATTGTAACTTCCTGAAGTATGGCCCCTGATTGTACGAAAAATGACCTTTTTTTTAGCTCGTGGTCTCTCTGGGGTCAGAATTATTATCCCATTTAAAAAAACGTTTGATTATATCACCGTTACATCGTAATGAAGGTTGAGGTCGAATTTCGTGAAAATCAGACCAAAATTGACAGCTGTTCTTGTCAGGCCATCCATCCTTCATCACTAACAAAGGGAAACCACGCCTGAAAATCTAGATGAACTTTGTCACCCAATGCAGGGATCAAACACCCAACCTCAAGGGTACCGAGCCAGCATCTTACCCACTTAGGAACATGATCCCCTCTCGAATTTGTAGCCTACTGAAATGAACCTTTTATAAATAACCCAAAGATCTTAATTCATTTCGAAATTTTCACATATCAAATTCTAACTTAATGATGTAGGAAAAATCACTTTCGGTATTGCTTGTTCTCTATCCATCTCTCGAAAATGTGGGCGTATCCTGCCTGGCAGTGCCAGCCTATCTTTAATTTTATTCGTTCACTAACTGGTAGCCAATGAAGACGCTTTAATATCGGAGATATGTGCTGGTGTTTTCTGGTGTTTGTTAAGAGGCGAGCAGTAGAATTCTGGACGTGTTGAAGGTTTTGAATCAGATACTTTGGTAGCCCAAACAGTATTGCGTTATGATAATATATCTTAGAAGATATAAATGAATGAACGAGAACTTCGGCACTTTCTGGGGTCAGGTATTTTTTAATTTTACTTATTCTATGTAGATGAAAAAAGATGTGGAACAGACGGATTTAATGTGGACAGAGAGAGACATATTTGAGTCCAAGATTGCGCCAATGGTTTTTGCTGTAGGAGTAGATGTGACATTTTCTTGTTGAAAAGTTAGGGTTTAATTTTAACAAGTGGGTCAACATCCATTTATGGATTTCATCTAAACAGGTTTCTATGGAATGTTTTGAACTGAGCTGGTTTTTAGTTTCAAAACTTATATAGATCTGGGTATCGTCGGCATACAAATGGATTTTTAGTCCAAAGCGCACAGCAATATCTTTCAGCGGTTTCGTGAAGATTATAAATAGCACAGGTCCTACCCCTGAACCCTGTGGTATGCCACAGAGCATAGGACTGGGTTCTGATTTGGAACCGTGGATGTTAACAGTTTGCTTTCGCTTGGACAGATATGATCGAAACCATTCAAGAGCCACTCCGCGTACACCTATTTCTCCTTCAAGAGTTACGAGTAAGTCGTTCGTATTGAGAGTGTCAAAGGCGGCTGATAAGTCGAGAAGGATTAGAAAAACGCATTGTTGTCGGTCTATAGATTGGAAAATATCACTTGTTATTTTAATCATTGCTGTTTCTGTGCTGTGGTAAGGTTTATATGAAGATTGAAATACGTTGTTGAGAGAATTACTCTCAATGTGGTCGAGTAGCTGGATTAGTACACATTTTTCAATCAGTTTTGAGATATAGCTCAGATTGCTAACTTGCTAAGACTGGCTATTTGATAGACCGCAGACTCAGTACGGAGGAGTGTCCATCAAATGGGCACAAAACCAGAAATAACTTTTCTACGGTAAAATGTATGTGTAGAATACGAGGCCAAGTCACAGATTGGGATTCCCGGATATCCAAGCGGCCTGTAGGCTGGACTCAAACCATGAAACTATTCTGTTTCTGGACAACTATCTTAATTATGTATAACAGTCGTTGTGAAACTAAATCGGGAACATTTCGATTTGACAGTTTTTACGTAGTTTTGAAGTGTGTTGGTTTAGTTATACAAGATCTTTTTCGACGTTTCAAAGTTAAGGTTCGGTGCTAAGATCAATTAAAGATAAATTTTAAATGTTCTTTTGTCAGTTAGATGTTTCGCTTTAATTTGTATATTTTACGGTGACATTTTATTGCTTTAGGGCATTAGTGCTAAAAGGGAAAATTTGACATTTTGACCTCTAGGGCCACTAAGAACAAAGGTGAATTTAACAAGATTATCTTGTATTCTGTCCCTATCCCATATTAAACGTGTAAAATAATTTCACGTGTTATTTAGAAATGAGCTTTGAATTAGCAACCCCAAATTCTTCCATTTATAAGAAACGGACTTTGTGTGTAGGTGCATGGATGTGTTAAGGATAAATGGACTCTTAAATCTATAGAGCCACACAAAATATTAATAGTTCTGTTGATCGAGACATATGTCAAATGATCATATCTAACAAACTGTGTCAAGTTTGATTATAACATTTTCTTTATCTTTGTCGACGTTTTAATCTTTGGGAAATGAATACACGATACATTGTGTCTGTAAATTAACGGCATCTGTAACATAACCATGATTTACAACACAAATCGAAATTATTGTGCGTTGATCTAATTTATAGTGATATTAGCAACACTATGAATTAGATCAACGCACAATAATTTCGATTTGTGTTGTAAATCATGGTTAAGTTGTTAAATATCAATATAAATTAGATCAACGCACAATAATTTCGATTTGTGTTGTTAATCATGGTTATGTTACAGATTACAAATCGTTGATAATCTGTGTAAAGACGGTATTGTTATTATATACCTTACATACCTGAAAAATGTCGGACCTATGAACGTCACACTAGTATTCTTATCTTGATGCACTTCAATATTTATGAGTTACAACATATGGACTAGTCATTCATCTAGAATTTATCATTATAACAGTTTAATGGGATTCTTCTTGGTAAGTTACTCCGTCAATTTATAGAGGTAAATACTTTACTACTTGTTTGGTTAGCTGACTATTTATTTAAATTTCAATAATTTATTGCAACCGGTAATGGTAATAGACTATGCAAAACAAGTTTACATTCGGAGGAAAATGCGGGTATGTTGTTTGGTTTGAAATAATCAAAGTTATTTGTGCGTCAAGAGAGATACCATTTTCGGTTATCTGCTGATCCATATTTTGAAAAACCTATATTTTACCTTTCAGATAGTTGTTTTCTTTTTAACTTCATCCTGTAGAGGTAAGCTTGAACAAGATACTTTCGGCATCAAATTGAAAATGTTCCGTTCCGAATACCCATTGTTTACAACAAATCGTGTATAATGTGTAGTTTGTTATTGCAAACACAATAATAAAGCATTTCGAAAAACAGGGTAGTACAGATCAAACAACATGTTTTAGTATACTACTCAAAAGAAGTTAAGGGTCAACCAATTACTTTTGTTGGACATTTTATTAGACACAGGGAACATGTAAATCAAAACTTTTAAGCACACTTTTAGTCAGGATGAGTTCAATGTCTCAATAATAAGTCTGTTATGCAAAGCTTATGCACTTTTTATACACAACTATTCTGAGGATCTGATGATTTTGAGCATAAAGAGGTCCAACAAAACTGTCTCAGATTCCATAACTTTGTTAATATCGAGTGAAACCACCACGTGCTCGTAAGCAGCCGACACAACGACGAGGCATGCTGTCATCTGATGAATGGCCTGCCACTCTGCCTGAAGGAATTGCACCAATTCTTGAAGATTATCGATTAGCCTATGATTGTCTCTCACACGTCTGCACAACTCATCCCATGCATGCTCAATTGATCCCAAGTCAGGAGAGTATGAGGCCAATCCATTCGTTCAATACCATTTGCTCTATGGGTTAAGCATTGTTTTCTTGGAGAGCAGAACCTGCCCAAATTTGACGAAGACTTGGGATGGCAAAAGGCTGTAAAAATTCGTCTCTGTACCTGATAACCGTCAAATTTCCTTGGACGACGAAAAGAGGAGTCCTGTGACGTACCGAAATTCCAGCCCACACCATTAGCGTACCACATCCAAAGCGATGGCGTTGTCTGAAGTTAACACCAGCAAATCTTTCTCCTTGCTGTCTATAGGGGAATATCCATGATGGTGGATTTGACAAAATCAAATAATGCTACACAGCTTGTTTACCAACTGTTAAAACTGTTTACTTCATCAAGGAAAGTGCCAAATAGAATAACTTAACCTACACTGTTTCCAATATTTCGGATAGGCGCACAATATTGAATTAAACTGGTGACCAACCTCAATAATAGTAGTTGAGCTAAATTTTAGTGACAGGAGTAACCTACCAGGGTGGATTTGACAGGGGCTTCGTTTCAGGATATTTTATATGAAAAGATATCGAGCACTATGAACCTACTGGGTTGTCAAAGATAGGAAAGTTGGGTTGAAGACTGTAGTTAACTAATGCGGGGACAAAACAACTGCAGTAGAGATACTATCGTTGGGGTGATGTGTCACGAATAACTATTTTGGAATTCTATTTGATACAAACAACCCCCAAAGAGAGTATAAAATTTGCACTGATGAAACAGGACTTTACTCTATGGAAACACTAATCTTATCACGATAGTGTATAATTTTGATCTGTATTTGTCTCTTTTATTTTGATAGACTGCATAAATACGATTGACATCCCAGAGTAGTCACTTATAGCTTGAGCTGTTAATTTAAGCTATTCCAAAAGGAACATTTTCGCTATCTACTGTAGCAGGCATTTTGCCAGTAATACAAAATCAGTAAACGTAATATATAATTTCGACCAATTCTCGATGGTGCTATTATGCGTGACACTGGTTCGATCCGTTAGATCTCTAGCCTCGGTATTAACGTTTTATTCGCTGTCAATAAATGCAGATACTATTTTAGAAAATATTAAAAGATAAGCCCAGTCGGGCGTTAAACCTCATTTCATTTCATTTCTATTTTAGCTACCTATGGGCGTGAAGCTACTTTTAGGGGTACGTTTTTCAATAACATGAATATAAAATAAAATATTAATATAACCAACTTTATTAAATTAAAATCATAGTTTCTACAAATGGTAAACTTTACAATGGAAATTGATCATAAATACGTCGATGTAGGAATCGGGATGGAAAACGAAAACGCCCATCTCTCGCTTAGGGTGTAAGACACTGACACACATACCAGGTTGTCTGGAAACCGAGAAAGTTCCCGCTGCTTCCCTATTTTGTCCATGATGATTATCACGGTTGGTGCAGAGAGTGATCCAGTTTTAGCCGACGAAATATCCCGGGATTTTCCTGAATGGTTTCCCCGGTTGCAGGGCGGTCTCCATCTACACCTTTTTCCGTGTTAAACATGTAAGATTGACGATAATCAGCTGATGTTGTATTTGCATTTTTTATGTCTTTAGAACAAACAGTTCGTTTGATTGGAAAACTGGGACAGGCAGGTGGTCGTTTGGAAGTTCGTCATGATGGTATCTGGAAGAATGTATGTGATGATAAATTTGATAAAAATGCTGCACAGGTTGTTTGTCGACAATTAGGATTGTTAAATACTTCTAGGTACAAACAGATTACTTGGGTAATTTTCAGCAACTTAGGCTTAATGGGTATTAACTTGGTGTCTAGCCCAGGAATCACAATAATTTGTAGGACCGGAAACACCGGCGGTAGGAAAATGCATATAATCTATATTGACTGGTATGTCTTGCGACACGTATCCAGTCGTTAAGATGCCACACAATTGAGAATCGGTGTCTCCACTGCAAGCGGAACACTTACATTAATTTCATTGCAGACTTCAGGAGGTTGATTTTTATTCGAATGGCAATAATACATGGTTTGTAAATGAAACTGATGGAACCTATTGGTTGGATGAAGTCAGTTGTCATGGAAATGAAAGCAGACTAGAAGATTGTGGACATGAAGATTGGGGAGAGACTGACTGTTATGTAACTGAAGAAGTTGGGGTAAAGTGTGGTAGGTACCCTATTTAAGGTTTAGTCATTATGCTTAAGGTGGCCATCAATACTGCTGGTGTCCTTTTTTTAAAATAGAAAATGTTTCGAGGAACTTTGACGGTCCATCAACCACAATGCAGTTGACCAATGCAATGGTGGTTTTCGTTTGGCTTTATATTTGATGTGGAGCACATCTGGATCGCGAGAGGATAAACCCTATTGATGTTCAAATTTTGGCGTGAATCATTGGACTGTTCCAGGGTTATGTTAGGTAGATATTTGATTTCTTGGAAATTTTAAGCATCCTTAGATCCTTATAAAGTATGGTCAGCATACTGGCTTTCTGTTTTGGCGATAAAGTTGCTGTGGGGGTAACATTTTGAAATCCGGGTGTAATCTTTTAGTATCTTTTAAGCCGATGCTGAGTTAAGAGTAAGAATAAATAAAGATTTTGTGGAAACATACTACAATGGAGAATGGCATGGTGTTTGTCCAACAGATTATAATAACAAGTTTGGAAACGTCGTTTGTCACCATCTTGGATATAATGAAAGGTCTGATAAAAAAGTGTGTTTTTTGCCTTTTTGAATTCCATTAAAAGTCGTTACAAATAAAGTACACAAATTCCTCCGGAAATGTCGCCTATAATGTAGGCCTATAGCATTTTTCTACTGGATTATTTAGCTATTACACTGTTTAAGGATTGGTCAAACTAAACGTTGTTGATGTTATATGATTAATTTGCCAATAATTTTGGGGTGTTTTCCAAGGAGTAATATAATTTAGCAGGTTATTGCCGCGTTGTGTTAACTTTTCAGCAAAGTTTACAAACTTTTTCTAATAGTCACATTTACCAGGCCGTTCAATGAAGTATTTGAGGCGAACAATAAAACACCCCCCACGCTTCAGAATTATTCGCAAATTCATTCATTTGCTATTTTTTTTTTTTAGTTTGTTTGCGCAACAGGTGTCTCCGAGGGTATCCAAAACACCCGTCTTACCTATTGTATTTAACTGTTCCGGTAGCGAACAAAGACCTGTTGAATGTCCACAATATAAGAGAACGGAAACGTGTCCTGTGAGTGAAAGTTTGAGAATGAAATGCAGTGAGTTAATTTTTCCTTATTACACCACTTCAAGACGGTTCCTGTTTTATTTACCAATTTTATTGTCCATCTTAATCTCGAAAATTGCATTTTACTTGATCATTTTTCTCAGTTTAAATATTTCCAAAAATAGTCTACACAAATAGCAGAACATTTCAGTTCTCCCGTTGTACATGACAAGGTGTAGGGTCGCCTGTCCAACCTTCCTGGTCCTCTCCGGTTTCCTCCCAATGCCGATTTATATAATGCCCATATAATCGATGCATTTGGAATATCCTTGGACTGAAAATTACACATTCAACAATCTAACACCTTCATACCGTTTGGAATTTATTTACCCCGTGATATAAATAAATTGGAAATCAAATACCAATTAGAATTTATAATAGAGCCAAATATATATTTCGTTTTTCATTAAAATGTACAGGTATCAAGTCAAACCACCAGCATCTGTTAACCAGCACTTCTCAGCTAATAGCAACCATCAATTTGTATGGCGATGCTCTTTACCAAAACAAAATACAAAACATCACGGCAGATATGAAAACTGGCGACAATATCTATGTGCAAGTACAAAGTCAAATGTTAGCTGGAATTAGAATGATAGTAGAGAATTGTTACGCCAAGCCCAGCCATGATGCCGATAAAAGTCAATCTTTAATACTGATACAAGATGGGTAAGAGCAACAACCTTATTTCTTTAAACAGTTCGATTTACGTTAGATAATAATCCCAAAATGTCAAAACTGACAATAAATGGCCAATGTTATAACGAGTGGCCGAGCTCGACCGCGTATAAACAAAGATAAATATTATTATTCAGGTCGAATATGCCATTTTTTTAAATATTTATAATGAAGGCCTTTTTAGATTTTCTATAGATAATATCAATTAACTTAAATGTGTGCGTTCAGTCGTTTGGTGTCTAGTGTAACGAACACAGATTTATGTTTTTAACATGATAGTCTTGTCTCATTACATATATGACGAGAGAGAGAGAGAGAGAGAGAGAGAGAGAAATGGGGTTTAACGTCCACTCAGCACAAACTAGGTCATTTCGGGACTAATATATGGTTTAATTTTATTTCAATAATTCGCTTGCGCGTTGGGGTCTTTAGCAGTGGGAGGAAACCGGAGTGCCCGGAGGAAACCCACGAGGTTGAGAAGGCGCCCCTTTCTCCATGCCACATACGCTCACCCAGGGCTCGAAACCACAGTCGCAAGCCAGAGGTCACCGGCCAGCTAGAGGTCGAAGCGCGGCACTCTAGACCTCTAGGCCATCCCAACATATATGACATTGCCAAGTCGACGTAGAAAGGGAAAATTCAGGAATATCGAGTGAAAATATGAAATTAATATATTGTGCATTTATTTTATTAGGTGTGAAGCAGATGGAAGGACATATATAACAAAATACGCGGACAGCGAGACGCGATTCTTTTTTGCCGTAAATTTCGACACTGGTCAAAGAATTGTCGACGTTGTGTGTGATGTTAGATCTTGTAAGACTGCCTCTACTACCACCTGTCGCCAGGGTTGTCACGCAGGCTAGCTAGGTTCAAAACGAATTAATAAATTAATATACTCTAATATACTGTGTCTTACTTTTTTGATCAATATTACGTTCTCCCTTAAATTCGCAACCAAGGCTTTCATGTTGAAATCTGAATTTTGGCGGTTGCTTTATAAGCCTCACCAAATCCTCCAGCACCAATTCTACACAACGTTTTACTCCAGAGCATAGGCTACTACTGTGCGACACCAAAGTCATAAGGAGAAGGCTGATACAGGCTATGCCTGTTCCCTGGTCGGTTTTCGCCTATTTGAAGTGAAATGTTGTTAACAAAAAAAACCCGAAATCATAGATTTTAATAACTGCACTACCAGGTGCCAATTTACCAAGTTTTAACAGGCCTGCAACAGACAAACTTCTTGTGATAAAATCGAATTGTTTGTCCAAAATGTGGTAGGCGTTGGGCACATCAAGTGGATTGGAAACAGGTTTGCTCAATGATCTTATAATGTGTACGTGGTCGTTTCCTTTTAGCAGGAAGATTAACTATTAAGCTGGAACTATAATTACAGATTCTAATACATGTGCTACCATCTAACAATGACGATGTCCAAATAAATCTAATCTATGTAGCTAATTACTAAATATGAAGGACCTTGCTCGCCGGCAAGGATATTGCATTCCATATCGGCATCATAGTCACCTTCCTCCCTGGCGCAAAAAACTCTATGACGTCAATTCTTGTGTACTTTGAAGGTTTGTCTCGTTTGAAAGTCTTTCGACAGTTTTTTATCACCCATAAACAACCAACTCTTTCATCCGTCAACCGTTTGATTTTGATGCTTGGCCTTTGCCGTTTGTGCCAACACATCTGCTATTTAAATTGCTGTATCTGTAATATATTATCTGTTTAAAATACTCTTAGAAATAATTGCCTAGATGGCATGGGGAGCAACTCACACATGCAAGCATGATGGCAATGCTTATCCACATCACAATAATGAACCACAAAGCATATTATTTTGAATGTAATTTGGTTATTTCCCTTTAAATTTAATCCCCATCCGTCTGTCACAATTTTTGGAACACAAAAACTCTTCTAACTGAGCTAGAATGTTCTAACTTTTGAAATAGTTATTCTAGTGTGATGGTCTTCCATAGGATGTGTAGCCAATAAAAAAACGTTGCCCATTTTCCACGAACTTTACGAAACGAAATGTGCTGTTGAACTTATATTTGCTAAGCTGGTCCATGTGTGGGAGGTACGAGAAACATCAACATATTTGATTTACAATCACTTTCTTCGTTTTTGCATACATGGATTCGATTTGTTTGTTTTTCGTAGCCCTGCATGGCATTTAATAATCCGAGATCAGAACATCTGAATACTCTCGAAACCCCACCCTTTCCATTATGCTAACTGACCGTATATCTCTATTGATTATTAAATGCAAGTTTATTGGTTGATGTAATTAGTTCTCACTAGTAAGTGATTTTACTTGTAGAAAGATAAATACTAGGTTGTATCGAATTATTCTTCTTGTCACCCACCGTACTATTAGTATTTACTGATTTGTGAATATTTTTAGATGCTTTCTCATGTTTGACGTACCCCCTGAATATGCCATTAGCGTTCCCAATAACTAAAATTTCGTCTTCTTACAATCAAGTAATTCACAATATTTCCAAATCCATGGGCGTTTTTCGTCCTTTTTGGTTGTCATTTTCTAATTGCAGTGTTAAAACCAATGCCGCCTTCAAAGCGTACTACGATTACTTTAAAGGTCTTATGTTAACGACAATTGACCGAAGCCCCTCGGGACAATGCAACGACGAAAAAATTATAAATTCTCACAACTCCATTAATTTCTAAGAGAAAAATATTGGAAATAAAATAATACAAATGTAAGTAATTCGCAAATGACCTTAATGTTATTTGGTGTCGCTTTGCCCGATTCCTAAGCTTAGTTGTTGGGCGTGATGGCTAGAGATCGCTTTTCTTATAGAAGAGTAGCTCACGGAAACAAATACTACTCTAAAAAGTTTGCGTGAGAGTGATAACTATCCTTCAATTATTGAATATATTTTTTTAGGGTTTATACCAAATTTGAATTCAAAAGTACTACCATTTAGCTTATTTATCTTTTAAAGGGACAATCCCGATAAGAAGAGAGTCTCAAAAGTTAAAGTCCGAGTATTTATGAAATTTATGGACCAAAATATAGTGGCATGGTGTATTTACCTTGTCTCAAAATTTCAGCTCAAAATATTGAGTCGTTTGGGCGTGAACGTCAACACTGCTTATCCGGACACGTAACCCTTTTAAGATTTCGGGTCAATTTTTTCATTGGGTGACCTGATAATCGATTAATGTTTCTTGAGAGGTCTATACAGTGAATGACCCATGCTTGATAACTAAAGGTAAATTTCACCTACATATTATTTTTGTAGAAAAAAGTCTGGTTTTATCCAGATACTGTATAATAAAACGTTCTCCATTTCCAGATGAAGACTGTCAGGTTTAAGTTATTTACAAGCGTATCACAAATATCGGGTTAGTAGATGGGGCTTAGGGTATGGATTTTAAAGGATTTTAACACAAAATTAAGCAGTTTTATTCCCCCAAAAGTTATCGGGATTGGCACTTTAAACAAATACTAAGTTAAAGCTATTGGGGTGTTTAAATTATCTCTAATTACTTTCAACCTTGATGTTAAAAATCTTCCCACTTAAAAGTACGGAACATTATTATTACCATTAACTTTTTGGTATTCCAGATGAAAACAGGCGAGGTAAACCAGCAGTGTTTTGAAATTAATACTATCTGGTCGTTAACCAATAAATCAGCTACTTTTCTACATCCTGTCCCAGCTTCCTGTTCTTCCCTTGATTTCACCGACTGCTCTCTCTTAATGTTTAAGTTAGTGAAGTTCCCTTTGATGCAAATCTGCTCTTGCTTGTATTAGTCAGAACAGTAGCCTATTGCCAATAGCCCTTTCAACTGCTACTAAAACATAGTTTATTGCAAACCCATTCTTAACAAATACGGAAAACAACAGTGTATGGACCTGCTCCCTTTGTTTGGGATATGACCATAGGCTATTGTTGCATCTTTATTATTTATTAGAGACTTTTTAGGAGTTCGTCCCAGTAAAGACAAACTTTCATTTGGATCAAAGTATGTTTAGTTTAGATGCATCACATGAAGGGGGGATAATTTGGTGAAATAAGGAATTGGTGAGACTGGGGGGGGGGGAACTTGGATAACACCAATCAAGGTACAACGAAACCTGTGAGTCTTTAAATAGGGGGCCAATTATGGATAAATTCCCACAGCTACCATTTCTGTTTGGTTTCCTTCTGCTTCGATGTCCTCATCCGATCTGAAACTCTGAATCGTTCTCGTTCGTTGTCACCCATTGATAGCATACATAGGAGTAGGTGTGCGATGGAGGATGGGGGAATTGGGAATCTATAGAGCCGCATAATACTAATATCTTTGTTATCGAAAGACATTTATGTTATGTGCCCGTACCTAACAAACAGGGTCAAGATTGATTACACCTTTGTGCTTATCTCTTGTCAATATAACGTTTGAGGAATAAATAGGCCAAGTCATGGTTTTGTTAAATTCAAACAATTGCACCAAACCCCAAAACATAATTTCCTACACAAATGTAAATAGTTATGCGTTGATCTAATTTCTTTAGATTTAAAAAAATATATAATATCAATTAGTGAAGACACATTGTCATAATATACTTTACAGGCCTGGATAATGTAGGACCAATGAACGTCACACTTTTGCCCTTATCTAGTTGCATTTCAATATTTATTATTTACGACATGTGGACCAGTCGTACAGCTGTCGGAATTCATCACAGTTTAATGGAATTCTTCTTTGTAAGTTACTTAGCCAATGTCAGTCACAATTTTAGAGATTTGCAGTTCTAGATGTAAAAAAGAAACACTAAAATATAAGGTTGCATGTGCGTTCAAAAGACACCGTCAGTTATCTGTTAATCCATATGTCATCAAATTATTTTACCTTACAGATAGCTGTTTTCATTTTAATTTCATCGTGTAGAGGTAAGCTTGAACAAGATAATATTAACGTGTGTATTAGTGTATGTTATCATTATAAACTATGGCGAAATTAAAGAACAGATTTTGCACGACTGATGGGAAATATTATCATGTTTTACTTTTGACACCGTCTCTACTCATATTCAGTATTAAAAGAAACTTACCAATTACTGTATATACATTCTGTTCGGTACCAAACCATGCTCGCAGTGACATGAACCGGGTTAATGAAAACATCTGCACGAGTCTTACTTTTGTTACACAACATACGTCTCAATTACAGGACAATAACCTATTGGAAATCGGTCAGACAACCCGTTAACAAGACACTTCAAAACGGCGTTTGTGGTTGGCTTTTTTGAGGTTTAACCCCCACTATGCCAGTTCTTTTGTTAACCGATTAATTAACAATTAACGATGCAACAGTGGGGATTAGTTAGGATTAATTAAGGGTCTATCTGGGGATTAAAACAGTTCCTTGAAAGACAGTTCAATTCAATACTTTATTCCATTTCACATCCACTTTTTTATACATTTGTATCATTTTAGCATAGAATATACAAGTTACCATTTAAACATTCCCATTAATCATTTTCCTTTCACTCACAAACATTTTCCTATAAAATATACATTTTCCTATAAAATATACATTTTCCTATAAAATATACATTTTCAATAATTCTAAAATTAATTTTCACAAGCCTACTAAGTGCGAGACAACATCCTCGTACTGGATGACGGTGTAATGCCCTTCGTGGAGGCGCCGCTTTCCAGTTACCAGTCTATCTTCCAGCTCCCGGTACTTCTTTTTTTCTGGGCTTTATAGAGGCACCAGCAGTGGTTCCATATATAGTATCCCCTGAAAAGAGCTCTTGATAAATATGATAAACATCATGATAAATATGATATGATAAATATGATAAACACAGTTAACATGCTATATGCTAAATGATAAATCTGCTAATTTGTTAACAAGTTATTATAGATTACAAGTTTGATTACCCTTGAGTCACAGACTCATCGGGGAAAACAAATATACTGTATTTACAATACAAATATACACGTATAAAGCAATACAAAAACATATATACTAATATATAAACACAGTTCTCTAAACCATGGAACCTTGATTAAGGTGTTAATTATAATCCAATAATCATTAACAGCTCGGGGATTAAAAACTGGCATAGTGTGTGAACCCCTTTTTTTGACAATTACTCTGATGCGTCCTAAGGTTAACATAAACGTTTTTTCTTTTTTTAGCGCAAAATGTGCGGTTGGTAGGGGAGCTGGGAGCTTCAGTAGGTCGTTTACAAATATATCACAATGATACCTGGGGGAATGTCTGTGATGATGGATTTGATAAAAATGCTGCACAAGTAGTCTGCGAACAGCTAGGGTTGTTTAATTCTACAAGGTAAGGGCCAAATGGTATAATGTCTCCCAAGCTGTTACCAATTACATACTACCTTACGTTTGCCTTCTACAGAGTGGGGGTATATATATATACTAATAGGATGGAATTGATTTCGGCTTTGCTCTATATCCCTATGGTCCTCAAATGCGTGCGTTGCAGATCATAAGGTCTGTCATAGAGTAAAGTGTTCCCTCCTCTGTTAAAGATCTGATATTTTTATTGGCAGGTAAGTAACCTAGTTTGTACTAAACGGAAGCTAAACGCTCACATTTTGATGTGGATGTATTATGCCGCCGCTCTAGTCCGTCCCCAATTCGTTTGTGGACACTCTACAGGTCACAATTTTTATCCGATTTTGACAAAACTTGAAATATAGGTCGATAATTTCATAATATTATCAGACTATAATTTCATATTTATGTTTCCTATTGTACGAAAAATCACGTTTTTAGCGCGTGGACATTGTAGAAATCACAATATTTACCCGCTTGCCTCTGATTGTTCGAAAAATTGTAATTTATCTTGTGGATTCTCTATGGGTCGAACTTTTTTTCTGATTTTAAAAACCATTGAAATAGATCACCATTCCACCATAATGACGTAGAGTTCCTATTTCAGGAAAATCGAAATGACACTACCCAACAAAATGGCCGCTCAGTATACGCAATTTTTGTAAAAGTATATAATACGAAGGTTTTGGTGCCTCTATAGGTCCCAATTTTTATCCCAATTTGATGAAACTTGAAACACATCTTTATATCCGAAAGATCTTAGTCCCGCTTATTGTATTTATTTACATTACAGACCTGATGAAATTGATATCTTTGTGGGTGGTAATAATTCATGGATTACTACGGATCTTTCTTATTGGATGAGTGGTATTGCTTGTCAAGGAAATGAAAACAGACTGGAAGAATGTGGAAACGTAACATGGAGTCAAACCAACTGCAATATAAGTAACATAGTAGGGGTGAGGTGTGGTAAGTATTGAATAGTCTCGATCAACCAGAATCTCCTCGTCTTCAACGTACGGAGTGTCTGCGTCTGTTGTCAAAGTTTGCCAAAAAGTTCCATTGCCCAAGTAAATTGTGACAAGCAAGTAAGAGCTACGCCCCTTCCCGTAATAAATCCCACAATTCATGCATTCTTATTAAAAAAAACATGAATCGTGACGCCGAATTATGATTAATTAAATAACATAGATGTGGTCCTTGAAGAGAGAAATTTTAAAGTGGCAGTGCAAATAGATTTTTGAAATGCCTATTCTTTAATCAATTTCCTTAGGTTGAGAAACTGTTCTCGGGTTATTTACCTCCCTTAGACTTTGTTCATGATAAAGTAAAAGACCTAGCTATTTTCAAATATTGACAACCAATCGTCACAGTCTCTAATTCACCATCTTTGTCAATTGCTATATATTCGTATTCTGTACTAATAAACTTATTCTGTCTTCAGAACAAACAATACGTTTAGTTGGAGACAGAGGACCCACTGACGGACGAGTTGAAGTTCTTCATGATGGTATCTGGAAGAATGTTTGCGATGATTATTTCAGTAAAATTGCTGGAAAAATTGTTTGTAGACAATTAGGATTCCTCGACCTTCAACAGTATGTTGCATTTTTCAATTACAAAATCCACAAATTAACAAAATATAAATTATTTGTACTGTACTTAAATTTGTTTTGCTAAATTTTATTTTTTCTAGTCTTGAGGAAATTGAAATCTATGTTACGAACAATAATTCATGGATTGAGAATGGTAATTCGTATTGGTTGGATAATACTAACTGTCAGGGATATGAAAGTCGTCTGGAATATTGTCCTCATTTAAGATTTGGGGAAAACAACTGTATGAGCAGTGAAGTAGCCGGAGTACGCTGTGGTAAGAAACAAAATTAGAACAGGTGCTGTTATCTCATTCTGAACAAAGATGTCCCTTACCTATGGTCGATTCCCTGGTTGTCCATGACAAGGGGTAGGGTCACCTATCCAACCTCGTTGTTTTTTTCTGGGTCCCCCGGTGTCCCCTACTACTAAAAACCCCTACACACAAACGAACTATTGAAATAAAATTAAACCATTAAACCCCATTTTTCTTACACTGTCCAATACCCACGGAGACATTAGCTATCCTTTAATTTTCGAACGCTAGTTTGGTACGATGATAGCTATGTGGCCTCCACGCAAACAAAGAGATATGGTAGAAGTTTCCACTGAGCCCTACAAGGATTTCTATAAAATATGGCATATCGAACCTGCGCCATCCTAACTGGCACTGGGTTACATTTCCGAAGCCTATGATGACCAGAAAATTATTGAGCTTTCTTTGAGTGGGGTTATTTCCACATTCGAAAACATCCACTTTATAATTGGGTCTGTATTTTGTGTGGTATTGTGTTGCTATGGAATATCAAATTAATAATAATAATATATATTTATATATATATATATATATATATATATATATATATATATATATATACCTCATGAATATATCCGTATTTTCTTGTCAGGACAGACTGTGCGGTTAATAGGACATCGAGGTCCAGGAGATGGGCGTTTAGAAATTCGTCATAATGGTATTTGGAAAAACGTGTGTGGTGACGGATTTAATAAAAAGGCTGGGCGCGTAGTTTGTCGACAGCTGGGATTTCTAGATCCAGAGAGGTAGGAACCGACACGTACGCGTGATTTATCCCCTCTTTATCCTAGCTGAAGATGTGAATAGGATTCGATGAATTAATGATTAAGACTGGGGCCTCTGGAGCTTTATTTTCCCAGATGCTCACCATTTTCAGATTGTACCACATAATGTTGATATTTATTCATACGTTTTGTACCGTGGAAAATTCGTTTGCCCTTGAATATATACATAATGCCAGGGTATTTGCGATACTATTCATTACAATTAGCAAAGTAATGGTAGCACGATTTCCGCTTTTGTAAAACATATAATGTACTAAGTATGATATTTTATTCACAAAACATATTTTCGTAAGATCAAATTAATAGCATTTGCATCGCCTTTGGCATTCTGAATTACATCCAACATTGATCAGCTGCTGTAAACTCTCCATCTATAACATCTGCCATTTATCACTTTTCTGGGGTCTCCACTAAGCAGGACTTTTCTTTCATAGTTGGCGCACTTTTGACATTTGCAGCCTGGTGTAGACCCTTCATTTTGAGTATACATCATTTCAGCTGAACTGGTGTGAGCGATGTCCTTAAAGTAAATGCAGACCGCAACACGCGCCCTGGGAAGTATTACCCAAATCCATCTAAATGTAGGAATTGGAACTTTCTCAATCTGCTCCATCTGCCTTTACGTCTGCATTATTCTGATCAATGGACATTGTTGAGAACACACACCTAGGCTTTTGCCTCCCACTCTGGAACACGTAGGTCACTGATTTTAATCGACGAGCCCAGGGGAGTGGCCGCCGAAGTATATAAGCGGTTTCTGGGAACCGTTTATTGGAACTGGATAAAGAGTAAGGATTGTTGTCAGAATTTCATCTGAAATTAGAAGTTGTGCAACCTCTAATACTAGATTCCAAATACATGTAGCAACACCATTATGTATGATAGCCTTTCTAGTTATATGCACCTACATGTGTTTTATAGTATGGGTTCACTATGGTACATAGGGTATGTTCAGAGTAATTCAAGGTATTAAAATTACCTTATCTGGCGTTGAAGATACATGTATGTTGCTCCATGATCAATCAAATTTGACAATATGATGTGATTTCCCCGACAAATGCACTGTAAGTGGAAGGGGCACAACTTTTTTCGGTTTGACAAATTAGGCAATAAATTAATTATTTATTCATATTCTGACAGACTAGATGAAGTTGATATTTATATTAATGGTAATAATTCATGGATTATCAACAATGGTTCTTATTGGTTGGATGACGTGGATTGTAAAGGAGATGAAACCAGGCTGCAGGACTGCAACAATTTGTGGTTTGCGGATGCTAAATGCAGTAGTGCTGATGTAGTAGGTGTGAAATGTGGTAAGTGTTACAGATTTTGGGCATATCATTTAGTGAATGTCACTACCAAGCCCCACGTCTGCATTTAATAAACTGATTTTGTTTTTGCAATTTTGCTGTTGTTTACAGAACAAACAGTGCGATTAACAGGTGGCCAAACACCTTCAGAGGGACGTGTAGAAGTTATACATAATGGAACCTGGAAAAACGTCTGTGATCATAAGTTTGATAAAAAGGCTGGACAGGTAGTCTGTCGACAGCTTGGATTCTTCGACCCTAACAGGTATTGTCACTTATCAAATCCACGAATATGCTACATTCGCGACGTCATTATAAATTACCCCCCCCCTTTTATAATTAGTCAATATTTAAAGGAGCTAAATCGCTAACAGTTGGGACACACAAGTACACGACTCGTGTACCAATGGTAAAATGTTTGTTTTGTCTTAAATATTGGATATCAGAAGCCCATCTTTTATCCGGTAAGATCAATGTTGATTTAAATTTACAAATAATTCGTGTTTTCAATGTTGAAGATTTTGGATGATATTGAGTAAGAGACTTGGCTACTTAAACATTTAACAGTCATATGTTCACTGAACATAAAATTATGCCCTGTAATTATAGATCCGGGTCTGGACAGCGGAGTAGACGCTTACAATATTATTCAGATTCGATGAAAATCATTGGGACATCGACATTCCCCATTTGCCAAGAAATTTCATCGGGATTTTCCCACGTGGTTTTCTCCTTGTCAATGGTGCAGGACGGAGGGCCTGATAAGGATGTCCGTCTTCATTAGCCTAGTCGGAGTAGAACAGTAGGACGTCAAACCTCATTCCATTTCATGTATTCTAAATTTATTATGGCCAATGTTGCCTTTAAAAACTCTCGAGCTACAAATAAAAAAACAAAAGTGAATGTATAATTGTATCAACGTTAAAAACAGTTTATACCGATTTCACTATATTCATAAGCCTTTCTTTCCTCGTCTAGTCCGAAACGCCAATTTTCCTAAAAATCATTGCATCTCGGATTAACTCGACCTAAGTTCTAGACTAGTTCGGGAAATGAAATGAAATGGGATTTAACGTGCTACTGTTCTGGTCCGATTTGAGAATATGCACACCAGTGTGCTCCCTTTTTCAGACCAGATGAAGTTGAGATCTATGTAAGTGGTAACAGTTCGTGGCTAGACATTGCAGGAGATTATTGGTTAGATGACGTTAACTGTACAGGAAATGAAGCGAAATTAGAATTCTGTCCGCATAGAACGTGGGGAGAACATAATTGTTCGCATGAAGTAGCTGGGGTTAAGTGTGGTAAGTGTCTAGAAATATTACAGGACAGCTGTGGGGAAAGTATATTCTACAAGACTATATTCTGTGGCGGTTTTCACGCCCACAAAATATTTTACTTAGAAAGTAATTCAATACTACAAAATTTTCCACTTTGAAAGAGTGTTTGTGTTCCACACAAAAAACCTCTAAACCTTCTTCTTAATAGATACATTTACTTTACAATTTTTAGAAAATCATTGCATAGATAATTTGTAATAATCATGCTCATTTAAGTTTATCTATAGTGACATAAAATGTTGCACCTAACTTCCGATATTACTTGTATTATCTCTGTGTTGATCCATGTTGACATTTAGTTAAAACGGTGCGGTTAACGGGATATCAAGGATCTACAGATGGGAACCTGGAAGTCCTGCATGGCGGTATGTGGAAGAGTGTCTGTGCGGATGGGTTTGACAAAAAGGCTGGCCAGGTTGTTTGTCGTCAATTGGGATTCCTCAATATAAATAGGTAGGAATTGGTTTTATAGAACACCATTTTTTCTGAGGTATAAATACTTGATAGGAGTAGTTGGCCGAGAGCCTTAAACCGATTGTATGTTGTGGTATCCTAGTATATGAATATGCTGGGTTTGAGGGTCATGGGAAGAGGTTGAAAACGACGAACTATAATAGCCCTCGTTTCCCAGTACCGCCAGACAGTTTTAATTTTGAGGAACTCAAACCAGACTGCTATAGTTGGTGCACAAAAAGTAATCTATTTGTAGGTCAGCTCAAATTCGAACCCAATGAAACCCGGGGCCCTCGCTTCTTCACTGATGTAGCTTTTTTGAAATTAATGATTGGCATTGGCTTTTCATGATACCTGTTTTGATTGTAATTGCCGTATACATTCATGCTATCTTTGGAAATGATGGAAATTTTGGAACTTGTTTCAAAAGATTCGTTTCCTAGTTAAGCATCTTCTTAAACCTTCACTGCCTCACTAACTGTCCCACTAACAAACGGGTGCATGGCAGGCATCCATATTTATGAACTAAAATATACAAAGATCACTTTAGTTCACTTTTCAATAAACTAGACACTGCCCCTCCCCTTCCCTAATCCGTTCCACTGTAAAGAATCGTTGCTTTATATTTGTCAACTTGGTCATGTCCAGAGTTTAAAAACTTCATGCCGTTTTATATATGTTCTATGCCACATTCGTGAAACGTTTGTTTAGAGTTATGTTTGTTGAGCGTGGACTATACAGGGCTACAGGTAAATTTTCTGACATTTTCATTTTAGAACGGACGAAGTTCAAGTCTATAGTGGAAATATTTCATGGCTTGCCGCTCCACGTCCCTTTTGGTTGAATGACGTTGTTTGTGGAGGATCTGAAACTAGGTTGGAAGATTGTCACCATTCAACTTGGGGACAGAGTAGTTGTAGCAGTGCTGGAGAAGTTGGAGTAAAGTGTGGTAAGCAAACATGATTGATTCCTTACGATATCAAATTGTTCTCTGTCCATTTTCTGCAGAATTTTGACGAATCTGTGATGGCACCCGCTTTTTGTTTAATTTGATGACCACTTAATCGAGAAAAACATGGATTATTATTATTATTATTGCGCAAGAAAAAACATACTTTTATTTAAATTAATATCTAATTCATTGTCATTTGATTATTGTTATTGCGCAAGGTGGGGTTTTGTTCTTTATAACCAATAGTGCGTTTAAACATGCATTATGCAAGAGCTAAATGTACCTATTGTGGGTCTTTCTTAAAGTCTTAAATATTATCTAAATTATCAATCAGACATTAATTAACTTATTGAATAAATTATAATTTAATTAACTTATTGAATAAATAATAGTTAACAAAAAAAAAACAAACATTAATTAACTCATCAAGACCATAGTCAATCACGATGCGTTAGCCTGGTATATTAAGTTGAGTGGAATACGTTTTATGATGGATAATTTGTTTATTATTGTACCAACGGTAGTAATGACGATCGATCAAGTCTATAATTGAATCGATAATATCTCGGTTCAGAGTACAGCAATTTAATTGAAATTTTCAGCATATTCTGTTGCCATTATATTTTTTTAAAATTAATTTAGTGAGAACTGCGGTGTCTTTCTCTTATCTTATTTAATGTTCCTTTAATGGGAAAACATAATATATTTTTATTGAAACACATATCTAATCATTAGGTTTATGGTGGTTTTTTTTCTTCAGAACAGACATTGCGTTTAATAGGAAACAATAGTAATTGGGATGGGCGATTGGAGGTTTTCCATGATGGTATTTGGAAGAACGTATGCGGTGACAAATTCAATAAAATGGATGCACAGGTTGTTTGTCGACAGTTAGGATTTTTGGACCCTCAACGGTAGTAACAGTTTAATCCATTATACATTCATATGATATTATTTTCTCTTTAAATTTATCCAGATCAGATATTTTAATGAGCTAAGTAAATGTTGTCAATAGATTAAAACCACCTGTCACTTTTCACTTCGCACTGATCAGTTGGCTCCATATCAGTGTATCCCATGCAATTAATTGGTTAAAATATACACTCATACTTATTACAGACTTGATTCAGTTGATATCTATGTTAGTGGTAATAATTCATGGATTATTAACAATGGGGATTACTGGTTAGATGAATTGGGTTGTCAAGGATATGAAAGTTGGATTGAAGACTGTGGTCAACTAATATGGGGACAAACTAACTGTGGTAGTGATAATGTAGTTGGGGTAAAGTGTGGTAAGTGTCCTGAAAAACTATTTTTTAAAGGTACTGTTCGGAATTCCATTTGGTACAAACAAGTTCAGAAATGGTTCTACAATTCGCAATGGGAATAAATGCCAGTACCCTATGGAAAAACTATTTTCTCAATGAAATTGATGTGACTTGTCGATTCAAGCTCGTCCAAATGAGACTATTTTCCTTTAGCAATAGCAACTGCAATAGCAACTGTATCTGACCTGTCCATAATACAAAATCAATCAGCGCAGTAATTTCGATTTTGGTCTTACTCTATACAATACAATACTGTCATCTATGGGTGATTAAACCTGGATAAGTTATTGATTGGGGCTTTAATATGTTTTTATTCGGTGCCGATAAAATTCTATTTTTGAAATCGGGACACAAAAAAGCATGAAAATACACCCGTATTCAGATATGTGTTGACAGCAACTTATCCGAATGGACACCTTGGTGGTGTATCTCCCGAAGGAAGGATTCGTCCCCAATCGCATTCACAGTGTTTTCAGAAATGGGAGGGTAGTTGGTCATTTCATGGCTCCAATGCTTCACACGAAATTTTAAAGAAAAATCAGTTAAACTAGAAAACCTCCATTGCGTTCACAAGGGTTCCGACGAAGTGGTGACAACTAAGAACAGGGTTGTAATTCTGTTTATTCAGTTATCTGAACAAAAAAGGCCAATTCCCATTGCACTGCAATGCTTACTTTTGGCCAAGAATATATATCACTCAAAATTCCCAAAAGCATTTTAACGCTATATTGGACTCTCTGGAATTTCGTTTGCTCATAAATTGATTAATCTGGGCAGGTCCTTATTGGTCATAATTCAATAAAGGTGTCGTTTTGATGAATTTTTATATTTTTAAGCCGACACTGAGCTGAGGGTAAGAATGAATACTGAAAATTTTGTGGAAATATATTACAATGAAGTATGGCACGGTGTTTGTGCAGACGATTATACTGAAGAATTTGGGATTGTTGTTTGTCATTATCTTGGATATATGGAAAGGTTTGTTAAAAGCTGTTTTTTATTATTATTTTATTTTTATTTTTGACTTGAATTGTAAATTCGGTTGAATAAAGTTAGAACTAATGTGTACCAGGTCATCACAAGTATGGCTAATGTGGTACATGGCTATAAGATTTGAATTTGAATACGTTTGAATTTATTCCCTATTTAAGTATGTTTACTATGCGTCTGTGCAAGTCAATATAGATGTCGTTGCTCATGAGCTTTGTCGTGAACTACAACAATAAAACGCGCATATAGTATTTTCGAATTTTTAACATACAAACCTCTCGAATACAATTTTATTATCGCTTGCATAGCTACTCAGAGTAACATACCATCCTAACGTTTCTTTTGCTGCTTAGTATATATAGAACAAATATAAGAAACTCAGCTTTCGAAGTCTATATTTAAGAAATGTTGTAGAATTGTCTAAACTGTGATATAGCAGTTGTTTTACCTGTGATAGAGTAAAGTATTACTCTACATGTACATACAACATTAATTGTGAAATATTATGTATTTAAAGTTTTATATATATTTTATTATTATTACACATGTTCATTTCTTATATATATATATATATTAGTATTATTATTATTACACATTTCTTATAGACGTTAAGCAACCCTTAATCTTGATAGATTAGTTGTAAATTAGTCGAAGTATTTTAATTACCAAAACGTCTAGAGATATATAATTATAACTTAAGCTCATTCAAACCGTATTTTTATAATTAAATCTATTGTGCTAATTGTTTAATGAGTTAATCTTAGGTCGCTCTAAATCAGACCTGGTTACCAACATGTATATAAACTCAAGCAGAGTGCAGTATAGATATTCACTCTGGAAATAAACATGCATGTTGAATAACCTCATCTGATTTAGAGACTAATTTACTTATAGGTAAGATACGTTATATTTAGTTTTATGTACACATTTATAGTTCTCGTTTATTAATTTCATATCTTTAAATATTACATATAGATCCATGTAAAAGTTTAGAATAACGCATATAGAAATAGTTACCTAATTAACTTACTATTCATTTTATTAATAATTTATTCTATATCCCATATTTGTTTTTACATATATATATATATATATTTATATTCACTCTGGAAATAAACATGCATGTTGAATAACCTCATCTGATTTAGAGACTAATTTACTTATAGGATAATTGAGAACGACACAGCCAAGCGAGTAAGCAACCACCCCCAACCTTTACGTATTGTAGTAGAATCTTGTATACAAGATTCCCTCAATATAGAACGCAATAAAGCGGCCCGTTCTCACTGGTGGAGATAGAACCTGGACCTCTTCATGTCAAGACAAAAGGGAAGTTCGAGACCATCTGTTTTTCCGTACAGTACACGAAGTCAAAACAGCAACATGGCAGAAACGACAACTACAAACAACGACAGTAGTACTCCGAATATATCAGGTATGGAAAACGAATTACCAAATGTTACGAACCAAACTATAATGCAGTCAAAAATGCCAATTTACATGGGTAAATTCAACGGCGAGAAAGGCCAAAACTTTGACATTTGGGCACAACGTTTTAAAGCCTCAGTTAATGCAGGAAACATTAGTGGACACAACCAAAAGTTATTATTGTGGGGCTCTCTTGAAGGCAGAGCAAAGATGTATTTTGATTCCCTAACTCTTGCATTTGAAGAAACCCCTCTTCAAACATTTTTGGACGCACTGAAAGAACGTTTTGGGAACAGATCATCATTTGATCCATCAGTGCTAGAATCCAATCAAGGAATGTGTGAATCTGTGGATGACTATATGGACAGAGTTCAGTCGAATACAATGGGATATGCCATTCCAGACCACATATTACTTCCAATCATTATTAAAGGACTTAAACCATCAATACGACCGTGGGTACAAAATAAAGATCCACATAATCTCCAAGAAGTGCGAAGATTCGCGAAATCTGTGGAAAATAATACTAGCTATCAGGATGTCAATTTTGTACAAAGAGATGAACTTCAAAAACTGCTATTAGATACATTGAAGTTACATAATATTCAAGAACAAGCTTGTGCGTTGCAAAAACAACATCAACAACAGCAATATCAACCAATGATGCCACCGGAACAAGATCTACAGTTCGAACATCATCCCCAACCTAACTGGATGAATAACCAACAAAACTATAACAGACGTGGCCAGCAACACAATCAATATTATGATCAACAGCGATATTCCCAGCAACAATATAGACCTAATCAAAGAAGAGTCAACTTTCAACACAACAGATCTCATCAAAACCAACGTAGAAGTTACCGACAAGTCCAGGATGATACACAGGTTGAAAGCTGTAGATATTGTGGTAAGGCTGGACCTTGCATTCCTCGTTCTACTTGCTATTACTATAATTATATATGTACAATTTGTAATAGAAAGGGTCACCATTCAAAGGTTTGCGAACAAAATGTCAAACCGCAATAGGATAAGGCGCCTGTCTCTCAATCTAACATTGGGACCAGGCACAACTATAAGCCGGCCATTCAATTAATAGCGCCGATGGAAAAGAACACAATCCTAGTATCTGTCAATAAGTCAAAAACTAGAGCATTATTAGACACCGGCGCTAGTATATCATGCGTATCGCTTAGGTATTTACAAAAAGTAGGTATTACGGAAAATCAACTCGGTGTCAAAGAATTTAACAATATTGTAGGTGTAGGAGGCGAGACGCATCCAGTATTAGGGACAGTTAAACTTCCTGTAAAAATTGCAAATTATGTAATCGAGCACAAATTTCACGTTTTCTTGAATTTGCACCACTCACTAATATTAGGTTTTGATTTTATGGAAACTAACCAGGCAGAGATTAATTTTGAACAGCGCACTGTATATTTCAAAGACAGACTTGTTTCTGTCGCACTTATGGAATCTAGCTTAGGAGTCGCAAGGTCTAAATGCGTCTTTAAACTGGCACCAGGCCAAGAAGCAGATATTCCTGTTACAATTTCCAGGATTACAGGCGAAGGTCCATTTCTGTTGGAACCAACAATTAACACGTCATCATCAGTAATAGGTGCCAAATGTATTGTGCAGCCCAAAAGGAAATCAGCAGCCATGAGAGTGCTCAATCCAACAAACGAAACTGTCAGTATACCAACAAATAAAGTGCTAGCTACTGTATGTGGCATAACTGCCAAAGATATCTGCGATAATCATCGAGCTCCAGTCAAAACACCAAAAGTTAATATAGCAGAAAGAACTGGTGTTGAAACAGAGACTGATTTAATCTTTGACCTAAGTGACTCTGACCTCTCCGAGAATGAGAAACTGCAACTTCAAGACTTTCTCCAAACACAGCGAGATGTCTTTGCAACGAATTGGAATGAACTGGGTAAAACAGATCTCCATTATCACGAGATTGATACGGGTGATGCTCGACCTGTCCGCATGCCAATTTACAGACAATCTATGCACGTCAAGGAAGAATGTTCTAAACAGATCAAAGAGATGTTGGAAGCTGGTATCATCGAGCCAAGTGATTCCATGTGGCATTCTCCAGTAGTAATGGTCAAGAAAAAAGACGGAAGTTACAGGTTTGCAGTAGATTATCGAAAGTTGAATGCAGTCACCAAACCAATATATTACCCAATCCCAAGGTTTGAAGATGTCATTGATTCCATTGGACAAGCCGAAGGTAAACTATTTACAGTTTTGGATTGTTTTAGTGGTTTTTGGCAGGTACCATTGCATGATAATTCCAAGCCAAAATCTGCTTTTATCACACCCGAAGGCGTGTTCCATTTCAACCGTCTCCCCTTTGGTCTCAAAAACGCCCCAATGGCATTTCAATCCACTCTCTCCAAAGCCTTAAGAACCATGAATTACCAGTATGTGCTAATCTATATTGATGACATTATCATCTATTCAAGATCATTCCCAGAACATGTGCAGCACCTGAAAAACGTATTCACCAAGTTGAAACAAGCAGGACTCACCCTGAAACCAAGTAAATGCCGATTTGCAGCTAAAAAGGTTAATTATCTGGGACACATATTTTCGAAAGATGGCGTTGAAGTGGACTCCAGTAAGATTGACACGGTGAAATCTTTTCCACAACCAGATACTCAACAAAAAGTACGACAGTTCCTTGGATTAGCCAACTATTATCGTAAGTTCGTTCCTAATTATTCTCGGATTGCAGGTCCACTTACAAAACTCCTCCAAAAAGATGTTGAATTCCAATGGTCTACCAACTGTCAGTCAGCCTTTGATGATCTCAAAAATGCTTTGACAAGTGCACCCATATTAGCATACCCAAACTTTGACAAACCATTCATTCTGACTACAGATGCAAGTGGCGAAGCACTTGGATACATTTTAGGACAGCTTGATAACCATGGAAGGGAACATGTAATTGCTTATGGTGGTCGTTCCTTGCGCTTAGGTGAAAAGAAATGGACCGTGTCAGAACAAGAATGCCTCGCAATCCTAGAAGGAATACGTGTTTTTAGACCATATTTAGCAAACAGAAAATTCACAGTGTACACAGACCACAAACCTTTGGTTTACCTGAAATCTGTCAAACACAACGGATCTGGAAGATTAGCTAGATGGTCACTAACACTACAAGAATACGATATGGACGTACGATACAAGGAAGGCAAAACAAACTTAAATGCAGATGCCCTTTCAAGGCGGACATACTCTAGCCCACCTAAAGAATCAGCCTCAAATGATATACCATCGCTGTTAGCTGCTGTTACGGACTCCGAGCATCTGGAAGTTTCATTTGCATACCACGGAAACTCACCACTGGTAGCAGCGACCCATACTGATGACGAGGTAAAGGAGGGCGACATATCTGAAAAACAGCGTAACTGTCCAGACTTCAGTTCTATAATCGAGTACAAAGAAAAGGGCGAAATTCCAGAACACTTCACCGAAACTCAAATGAAAGGACTTGTTGGTCGGGCAATGGAATACGATATACTGAATGGGGTTCTATACCACCTACATAGACCAAAATACAGAGGTAATAAGGCAAATAGACCAGTTACCATTACACAGTTAGCAGTACCAAAGCAGGATAGACTACCACTTCTACAGGCTTACCACGATTCCAAATTGGGTGGATGTCATTTGGGAAGAGACTCGACTACTCAATCCATCCAGCGAAAATATTTCTGGCCAGGCATGTATCAAGAGGTAGAAGACTATGTCAGAAAATGTGATGTCTGCCAACGTTCGAAAGCGTCTCATAGCAGAATTGCGCCCCTAGTGCCAATGCCAATCGAGGGTACGTTTGAACGATTACATATAGACATACTTGGACCAATGCCAGAAACCGAAGATAAAAAGAAATATGTTCTGCTAGTAATCGATTCATTCACCAAATGGACAGAAGCCTTTGCGATTGCAACACAGGACGCTAAAATGGTAGCGAGTATTTTGGTAACAGAAATATTTGCAAGATATGGAGCTCCAAGATCCCTTATCTCAGACAGAGGAAGACAATTTACATCAAATCTCGTCAATGCCATTTGTGAACTTTACGAGGTAAAACATGTTACAACTACAGCGTACCATCCCCAAACCAATGGAGTTTGCGAAAGACGAAACAAAGACATAGCACAAATCTTTAGAGCATACATCAATGAGAAACAGGACAACTGGGCAGAACTACTACCATTTGTAATGATGGCTCTAAGAAGCTCACCATGTCAGTCAACAGGGTTTACTCCACATTACCTTTTATTTGGACGGGAAATGTGTCTTCCTTATGACACTACAATCTTACCAAACCAACCTCTGACCAATGATGCCAAGATCTACGTGCAACAACTCCTTGAAAATCTGAAAATAACAAGACAAATAGCGAGGCAGAGTATTACCATTTCTCAACAAATGACAAAGGAGAATTACGATAAAAAGGCTTTAGAACCGCAGTTTAAAGTTGGCGACTTGGTACTTATTAACAATCCAGTGGTATCTAAAGGTAAAACGGCGAAGTTGACCACAAAATACAACGGCCCCTATATCATAGAACAGATAGGACCGAACCATACGTATAAATTGGCTAGCCGAGAAAATTTAAAACTTCAACCCACCTTTGTTAACCATAACCGGTTGAAGCTATATAATCTAAGACAGGATGCATTAGAAACGACCGAGAATGATGACAGTCAGATAGATCAAAAGCAATCTAAGACTGCAACATTCCCGTCAGTATCTACTGATGATACCACGGACCAACTCCAATCCGAACAACCAGTAAAGCGAATCTTACGAAGAAAACAAGTTGATGGTCAAGTTCGATATTATTGTAGACTGGAGAACTCCTTCCCTAAATGGATCGATGCAACGGACATTGACGAAAACCTACGCCACATGTTTAATAAAAACTACAACAACAATGGCCGAAGAAAGAAAGTAGTACGAAACTTCAATAAAACAATCTAAGGAGCTATTTGTAACATCTTAAACGAAATTTGATAAGCCTCGTCTCCTAACTTTAGTGCTAGAACAATGTATTTATTTTTGTTATACTTATAGGACATACATCATTTTGGAGGATGATAATTATCTTATGGTGTATTCTACTACCAACAAGCCCAGCCTTCACCATAAAACAGAGAATAAACTATGGCGTAATATTTAAACCAATAGCAGAGGCACAATTTGCTAATGAATATTGGCTGCACACCTATCAACTAACTCTACCAACACCAACCACTTTTAGAGCAATACATGGATGTAATCATGACAGAGCCACCTGTCAAACTGTACAGCTCATCCAAAGCCAGATTAACACGATAAAGGCAAGGTCAGCTACGATGATAAATGAAACGATTCGAAACATCCACAACTTAGTACCACAAACAAAGATCTCCAAAGACGTCAGAACTAAACGTGGACTGCTAGACTTCGTCGGTAAATTATCAGAGACATTGTTTGGAACAGCAACGGTGGACGATGTTAATGTGTTAGCAAAACATATCAATGCTCTTAAGAAACAGGATATGAATATGGCTAACATTATATCGGAACACGAACATAAGCTATCATCGTACATGTCTAAGAGCGATCATCGATTTGAAAATGCTATTCGTGGCATCAATATCAACCACGAAGCCATACGACAAGCAGCAGCTAGCATAACAACATCATACAAAAACTTGCAACATGCCTTCGCAACACTGTCGTCAATCTTGACCGACCAAATGCAGCAGGCGGCCATTGTCGAAAATCACATGGAAGAACTCAAACTAGGGATTCAAGACTTGGTAAAAGGGACATTATCACCATTGCTTATTTCACCAGAAACCATTACACAGACCGTGCATCATCTACAAGCTATTTTGGATCAACAATATTTGGGTTTTAAATTAATTAAAAATGACCCAAATTTTTATTATAACCATGGTAAATATTTATACACTCGATCAACGTCAAACAAAATCTTTATTACTCTTAAATTCCCTGTCGCAACGACGGATACAAAATTTGAGCTTTATAAAATTATGTCTTTGCCTGTATCCATAAATACTTCTGCTAACCATGCTACTCAACTCCTTGAATATTCTACCTTCATTGCAGTTTCTACTAACCAACAATATTTTTCTCACTTGGATGCATCTCTTTTCTCACAATGTTACGGTAACCATCCATTACATTGTCCATTTCAACCAACATGGAACTCCCAAAATAAACCATCGTGTGAATTAGCACTTTTTCTCAATAATAAGCATGAGATCCATCAGCACTGTGACTTTAGATACATACAAAAGGAACTCGCGTCAAAATTAGTTGAGATTTCTCCTCTAAACATCCTAGTTTATCAGACAATCTCCTTGACCTTAAAATGTTCTAACAATCAAAAGCAAATAAAGGGATGTTCCTTTTGTATAATGAAAATTCCATGCCTGTGTTCACTCAGCACTACTCACTTCATGATTCCAGCACGTTTGGGAACATGTCACAATGTTACTCAGCAGGAAACTACCTATCTACATCCTGTAAATTTAGCCATTTTACAAGAATTCTTTGATGCCAATCGTTTGACATCTATTAGTGGGAACACTACCTTTAATGAACCTGTTAATGTCAATCTTCCAGATTTTAAATTTTACAATAATAACATTAGCAAGATACTCGCAAATGATAAGAAATATCATTTGAGTGTTAAACGTATGGTCAAGAGCTCTAAAAATAATGAAATGATTTTTCAAAGCTTAACTGAATCTCTATTGGATGGACAAATTGGTATTAAAACATCTTGGCTCGATGCAAACTATTTAATGACCATTGCTGCATTATCAGCGTCAGTACTAGCATTGTTTTTAATTGTCTGGATGTTCCTTAAAATACGTTCGTTAACAACAACAGTATTACTACTGCAAGCCATAGGCTCGGTAAAAGCTAATTCCATTCCATCCTTTGAATATCAGGTACCAACTCAAGCACCTCCTCCATCCGTTACATATATTGCTGAAATAGTTTATGATTATATACCTTTAACTATGATTATTTTAATATTTGTTATTCTCATAATTATTGTAAAGAAACTAGTGAAAAGAAAATCATCATGTACAACTATTATTTTAGAAATCACAACTGGATCTTCATGTGAACAGATACCAATTATGTACTTGTCCCTGTGTCCTTCATACTGGGACATAAATCCCCCATCTACTATAGACGATATTGCCATCAATAATTATTGTCGACCTTCACTGACAATAACATGGCCAGGGTTTAGTGTTCGCAACAAATTTACCATGCAATCTCTTAGAACTCCTGATTGTATTTCGATATCACCCTTAGCAGCGAAAAGGTTAAGAGGCATTTTATCACAACCTTACGCAGCACATATTTTAGTGTCGCACCATGGTCAATACCAAGTACTTCTTACTGGTAATTGCACTATTTAATATCATATAAATTATCCTATGTGATTGTATTGTATATTTCAATATGTATACTGATGTTATAACTTATGGCTAATGTTTGTGACAAATTATAGTTCTTTCGCGGACAAAAGAATTTTTCAAGCCATGGGGGTATGTGATAGAGTAAAGTATTACTCTACATGTACATACAACATTAATTGTGAAATATTATGTATTTAAAGTTTTATATATATTTTATTATTATTACACATGTTCATTTCTTATATATATATATATATTAGTATTATTATTATTACACATTTCTTATAGACGTTAAGCAACCCTTAATCTTGATAGATTAGTTGTAAATTAGTCGAAGTATTTTAATTACCAAAACGTCTAGAGATATATAATTATAACTTAAGCTCATTCAAACCGTATTTTTATAATTAAATCTATTGTGCTAATTGTTTAATGAGTTAATCTTAGGTCGCTCTAAATCAGACCTGGTTACCAACATGTATATAAACTCAAGCAGAGTGCAGTATAGATATTCACTCTGGAAATAAACATGCATGTTGAATAACCTCATCTGATTTAGAGACTAATTTACTTATAGGTAAGATACGTTATATTTAGTTTTATGTACACATTTATAGTTCTCGTTTATTAATTTCATATCTTTAAATATTACATATAGATCCATGTAAAAGTTTAGAATAACGCATATAGAAATAGTTACCTAATTAACTTACTATTCATTTTATTAATAATTTATTCTATATCCCATATTTGTTTTTACATATATATATATATATATTTATATTCACTCTGGAAATAAACATGCATGTTGAATAACCTCATCTGATTTAGAGACTAATTTACTTATAGGATAATTGAGAACGACACAGCCAAGCGAGTAAGCAACCACCCCCAACCTTTACGTATTGTAGTAGAATCTTGTATACAAGATTCCCTCAATATAGAACGCAATAAAGCGGCCCGTTCTCATACCTAATGCATTATTGAAACTGCGACTATTCGGCACAGTTAAAACCTTTGGCAAGAGGTTATATATATAACAAAGATATTAGACGAATTGATATCGGAAAGTTGTCACTGCGCACGCATCAGTTATTGAGATCATCCATTTGCTATTTATTTTGACAGTTTGTTTGCACAAGAACTATCCCCGAGGGTATCCAAAAACCCTGTCTTACCTAGAGTATTTAACTGTTCCGGTAGCGAACAAAAACCTGTTGAATGTCCACAATATGATAGATCGGAAACTTGTCCTGTTAGTGAAAGTTTGAGAATGAGATGCGGTGAGTTTCTTTTCGATCTCAACCTTTATTCAGTTTTGGTTTTATTCACCAAGTTAATTCTTGCAACCTTAACAACGCCTACATCGAGAAGTTACATTGAAAACTTGAAAAAAAAATGAACTTGAAGTATCAGAGATAGGGTCCCTTACGTATGGTTATGTGCATTGTTGGCCCCATTGGTTTACACAGTGTATGCGCTATAGTAAATCAGCAGATAAAACAAACATATATATTTGTAATAGCATTGATAAACCAAGTACTAAAAAAATGGCATATTCATTGAGTATTCGAAATGTGTAAACTGCAAATCAGAATTATGTCCCTGATCCAAATGTTTAGTTTGTTTTCCTTAGTACTTGGGAGCCATGTTGGCTAAATGAGTAAGATGCTGCCTCGCTAGTCTGGAAGTCGCGGGTTTGATCCCGGTGTCAGTTTATTTTTTCCTGGCAGTCTCGGATGAGACGATAGCCAATGTCCCGTGTACACATGGCGTGCACGTAAAAGATCTCTTGACAGTTGTAATGCGTTAAAAAAAAGTAGGCAGTAGCGTCGCTGCCCGGGCAAACATACCTCATAGAACCAGGTCTCGTGTATACCCGTCTACATTAGCCCGGTCGGAGTAGGACGTTAAACACCATTTCATTTCAGTCCATTTCCTTACTACTTAAAGTATATGTACTTACTAATTGTGGGTCAGAGATAAAATTATTGTTTTCATTGGATGTTTATATGTTCATTTGTTTAGATATAACTGATTTTGTGTCAGCCATAAACGAATCTTAACATTACTAATAAAAAATTACGACTCTCATTTAATGTTTTAAAGCAAAAATACAATCGCTTTTTAATTTGACCGTTCCCATGACAATTAAAAACACTTCTTTAAATGACATCTAGAAGCACGGATTCATAAACACAGCACAAGGTATATATTATGGATATAACAACTTCTCTATAATATATACCTTGTGTTGTGTTTTGTAATGAATTAAAAACACATCAGATCAAAACAATATTTAATCTTGAGCGAAGCCAAGAAGTCTTTTCACACAGCTCGATTATATATATTTTTTATAATAGTGAATATGCCAATAGAAAACGTGATGTCCTTATCTTGTTCGGCGAATAATTATGGAGTTAACGTGGATTTAAGTGGATTACAGCAGTTGATTCCTGATTTTAAAGATGAAGATTTGACGCTCGGAATTAATTGTACAGGTCGACGTGAAAACAATACTTCACTGGTATTCCGTCATAATTTTAACTCTTGTTCAACCAAGGTGACAGAGGTACGAAAATTGATTAACTTACTCAATCTATGTTTCCGTATATATCCAACTTATTATATCAGAAGCATGTGCTAAGGATCGTTCACAAGGCTGAGTGCAGTACTCGATCCAGACTCAAGTAAGATTCAGAATATAATCTTTAGGATTCGAAGAATATGTGTTTCTGGAATTTCGTCAAAATAAATGCTAATCCTACTCAATCTATGTTTCCGTATATATCCAACTTATTATATCAGAAGCATGTGCTAAGGATCGTTCACAAGGCTGAGTGCAGTACTCGATCCAGACTCAAGTAAGATTCAGAATATAATCTTTAGGATTCGAAGAATATGGGTTTCTCGAATTTCGTCAAAATAAATGCTAATACTACACCCAATTGGCGTAAAGCATGAATGCGACATCCATTATTTAGAGTTTACTCAATATTTGTAGAATATAAAGAATGACTTTTTAAAAGCAGCTCGCTTCAGCTATCAGAATAAAAAGTCTCGTGAATAAGATACATTTGTAATAACTGTACTATCTTAATCGCTTTAAAGTGTATTTTTTGAATTGTGGATCATATTGACACAGTCAAGATATTTAACCCATCTTAAAGGGACAATAACATTCTTGCTGGCTTGGTAGCTCCAGAAAATAAATAATACCCTTATTCTAACTACTAGATGTTTAAATGTCCTACCTGTTGTATAAATTATCCATTACAACCTATTTTATTTGTCCAGAGGGTTCGAAAATATTTTAAAATCCAAGTCACATTTGAAAAGGTTTACGTTAGACTTTTCAAATCAATTAGTTGAATTTTTCCAATTTTTTAAATTAGGTGTGTTAAGATGAAATTTATATCATCATTTAATTGGAATATTCTAAAATAATACGATTTGTTGACCAGAATGAAGATTGGGACAGATTTTTCAGTTACAACAAGAGTGTTATGGGGGCTTTAAATTATTACAAGTTCTTACTTTTTCAGATTGATAATCAAACGTTGTTGTTTACCAACTATTTAGTGTATATAAATCGTTTTCCAAATATGTTTGGAGAACACTTCCGGTGGTTTATAGATCTTGAGTGCATTGTAAAACCTAATCAAACGATTGAAGCAATCGCAACAAACTCTTCTCGAGTGATAGCAACCATCAATTTGTATGGCGACGCCCTTTATCAAACCAGGATTCAAAATATCGCCACAGAAACGACAGTTGGTGACAATGTCTATGTACTAGTACAAAGTCCGTCATTAACTGGGTTTAGAATGGTAGTAGACAATTGTTACGCCAATGATGTCGATAAAAGTCATTCGTTGATACTGATGCGAAATGGGTAAGAACAATAATTTTATTTCTGTAAACCATTTCGATGACCGTTAATTATCTATGACAAAGTTGATGAGAGGTTCACCTGAGCTACCTTAAAGCAATTGAGTATAAAAATGTATTAATGTACAGGGGGCAGATTATATCATTTAGTTATTTATATCGGTTGTAATTATCTAACAATTTGGAAAGAAACCAACAAATTCTGGCATATTGGGTTAACTTAAAATAAGTACAAATGTCTACCCTTTAAGTATCTGATATCACTTCACACAAAAGGAGTTTTACTTGGGGGAGGGTCGCTGCTTTTTATAAAATGATAATTAATATTTATTTTACTAGGTGTGAAGTAGATGGAGGAACACATATTACAAAATACACTGACAGTGAGACACACTTCTTTTTTACAGTAAATTTGGACATAATTAGTCAAGGAATTGTTGACGTTACGTGTGACGCCAGATCCTGCAGCACTTCCTCTGTCGACCCCATATGCCTTCAGGGTTGTAAAGCAGGATAGATTCTTAAAGTTTGAAACGAATTAATAAAAAAACTCTATCCTTTAATTCACTTTTTGTTAATTCTTTGGAATATATTGGTTACAATTATTGGGACACACTGTCATTTTAGAACCTTGCGCTACACACTTTTTAAAAAGTAAAGGAAATTAATTGTTCACGAGACCGGACCACCTAGCCAAAGGTAATTTCTGTATTTTAAATTCAAACCGATACTCTTGACTGCGAGTTTTTGTCTTGTGCTTACATTTTCTTTTGTATCCGACTATTTGGCATAAGTGTCTGAAAGTAAAGTTGTAATAGTAAATTTTTCCATGGATAATTAACCAACAGACTTGCATCCCTTCTTGTGGTAGTTCACCTTATCCTTATCTGGTACTTAAGAATTGTGCTTCTTTCAGTTGGGATTTTTATACGCCCACATTTAATGTGTGTATGTGGGCACTCTCTAGGGCACAGTTTTTAAATCCGAGATCGATTTGGGCACATGTAGAACCTATACTAATTGGATTATTGCCCCTAACTCACCTCCGGAGTTTGTGAACCTATTACGGTGCCTTCCCTACCCACCTGCAGCGTCCCTACATGATTTTTTTAGCCCGGAAGGCGGTACACCCCTCACTTTCTAATTACAACTTTGATGTAAGCATTTAGGTCATAATAGGAGGTCATTGCTTTTGGAAAACTTTTGAAATCGACTCAGACTATAGATTTTAATCGATTGTTTTGTTTCAATCATTGGGGGACGTAGCCTCGCGATATTCAGCATTCTGCGACAATCAGTTTGAAGTTATTCCCCCTTTTCCGAAATAATCGTGAATAGGATAGAATCTGCATTTTTTTTTTATTTAGCTAGGCCTGGTCAAGGGAATCTATAGGCAGTGATGTCATTTTAGTGGGCGATCACCCATGTCTGTTTAGTGGGGAGAAAGGGAAATGGCAAATTGCTGTACATAACGCCAACATCATATCAGGGGATACAAGCACTAGTCCTAGTCCTTTTTTGTTCAAGAGTTATCTCCCTTTTCCGGAAACATTGTTAGCAGCAATGGTAGAAAGTTTTTAATGGGATCTTTTAAAAATGTATTGTAAAGCATCAGGTACGTACAATTTCGAATGTAGACCGCACATAATGTTCGCTCTGTAATGGATTATATGCCTTCGAAATATTCCAGGGAATTTGTGAAAGTATTATTAGTTAAAATGACCCATATGTTTCAATTGTATCCTGGTAAATATATAGATAGCTCCCATGTTCTTAGTAATAAGAGAGTGGAAAAAATCAAAATCTAAGTAATAAGAGAGTGGAAAAAATCAAAATAAACAAACAATTACCAAAAATAAATACTTTATAGCAAACTATGTCTGAATTAAACAAAACAACAAATAAAACAAAATCGATATTATAATATACAAAAAAAAGAAAGCAAGAAAGACGAGCGAATAGACGGCAGATCATTACATGGTATTTAAAATACCATTTCAAATTATCAGCACAGGGTCTTACTACTGACAGTTATAATTTGGATGTGCTGTACCTAATAAACATATATCTTTACGTGTCGATCACTTGTCTGCAATACTTTGGGTGCTGACATTAGGAAACGCTCTTGTTGGTGATTAGTAGGATTCCTTCGTTTCGGTAATTCTGATGTAAAGACCAAATACAAATTAAGTGACAAATAAACAAATGCCGACCACCTTGACCACCTTTCTCACATTTCGGGGGTCTAAAGAGACCGGGATAAATGATTATTTTTAATTACATGAATTATACCAGTATTTACATTGCAAGCTAATAAAATTATTATATTGGTGTTCTGGAAGCCATTAAAATTATTTACCAGATATAATGATACTGATAAGGACACCCATGCCACATGATTTCCAAGTAACTAAACATACATCTTCTCCTGCTTTAATACTGAATTTATAGAAAGTAGTATTCACATTTGGTTTACAATTATATATATTTACTGTACATTTATTTATCCACTATATACAAATTTGCCTACATGAATATTACGCATGGCCTCTATTACAGAAACTATAACAACGGAAGGTTGGCGTCCATTATGTATTGTTTAATGGTCAAGAGCGAGACATTAAGTAATCTATTGTAACAACACGAGGACCGTAGCCCCGAATGGTTTTACAATATATAACGCAATGTCGTAAGCTCGAGACCATTAAACATCTTAAAGTACTGACAATCCGCACGAGCGTTTACAGTGAAATACGCCACACTAGTCCAATGTTTCACTGATATAAATAAAGTACTATTGTCAAGTTGCCCGTACGATTATTTGAAATAATGGCACGCCAACATCAAAGAGTAACGTCACATCTGTATTTAAAGATGTACGACACAGGATGTTGGCTATATCTATATTAAAGCAATGAAGTGCCTGAAAAAATGTTATATTATGGAAACTAGCTATAGGATAAACATGATACAGATACAGTTCGTGGTTTTCTTATATATTAGATGGTACTGACGGTTGACCGAGGTTGATATAAGGATCATGTGTCCTGTTCTCGGACTCGTTCTTTGTGTTTCCGTCTTCGTTGGCAAATGGTGAATTATCTGTAAACATACCGAATGCATTGAAAGCGATGATGTTCCACAATATACATATGCATGGGTCTGATTATTTTAAGATAAATTTAATTATCAATTAGAGAAAAAACATCCACAATACCAGATGATCCAAAAAGCAATACATTTTACGAAGGTCAATTCTACGTTTCGTTTTCATCAGAATAAGAATTGCAGTTATTATATTCCGATAATGGAAAACACAGACCTATGATATAATATTTGATTTCCTGACAATGGGCAGTGTCTTGTCGTTCGGATGGAACAAAAACAGAGCTCCCGTCGTGTACACGTTGCCGTGCATCGTAAAAGACGCTCGGTAGTTGTAATTTAATTTTTTTTTCTCCACAGCACTGCATTGTAATTGCTTATTTTAACGCATCTACGTTCTTAAAAAACGAAGCATTTTCTGAAACTGTTTTAAACGAAACAATCGCATAGGTTTCACAGATCATAAACACACAAATAAACAGTCATTAGTATATTGTTTACATATTGTTAACTCACCTGTGTTTTTTCCGAATCTATAATAATAATAATAATATGATTAATTGTTATATTAATAACAGGTAAATTGTATAGTAAATGTGAATATATTTTTAATTAGAATTATACTGATGTTTTTCTTATATATTAAAACTACGTTGTTAAATTTGGCCTTTTGTTACTGATAGGTAATAAAACAATTTAAAATTACAATTCAGAATAATCATCAACTCTTAACATAAGAATGGTTTCAGTTATTCCTACCCACGGTGTTTACTAATACTGATTAGGTTTTACCTCGTAAATACAGTTTAAGTATTGATGAAGCGTTTTAAAGAGATAATTTTATATTTTCTAAGAAAGTCAAAACATAATTATTTCTATGTCTTTTGCTTAATAGATTGTCAACTCACTACTATACAATCATAGGCATTATTTCCCACTCTTAGAAATCTTCCACACAGGAAATAATAACACAATTACCCCCCTTGTTTTTCTATTACCTCCCATGCAATAGCTATCTTCAAATGTTTGAATGTGACGTTAAAAATGATATTTTTGCTAAGTTCTCAACCGGCAATAGTGAATTATAGGATTAATATGAGTACCCTTCAACAAGGTTTATAGATACCATCTATTTTAAGGCTTTATTTTAATATATTTTAAAAATATAACTTATAAATCTGAAATTGCACCTTTAAGAAGAAGAAACAATAATTATTATACTAAATTGAGCAAACGCCCTAACCCCCTGTGCGTGTTTGCCCTAACCTCTTAAACTTAAATATTGTGATTGTTACAAATAACCTATTCCGGTAAGAATTGAGAAGTATATTTACCTTTGAAATGGTATGGTTACACCTGTGAATTAAGAAATAAATGTATGTGTATTTTTATTGTTTGAATAACATTCAGATTTCTGTATCTATATTTTTTTCATCAGAATGGGGCGCTTGAATGGATTCAATTATTAAAATGGTGGAGTCGCTGGGGTGCTGAAATGTCAGTTACAGTTCGGCATTTCGAACAGTAAGCGAGTGCGATTGTTACACGGGTTTTTCCCAATCCCCCAACCCACATTAAGATTTAGGATTAGATAATCTATGTGTAATGGGATCTACTTCTCTGCAAACCACAATACAATCTACGATGGTGAATGGTGTCAGATACGTGAACTCATCTCACAAAATACCACCTTGTTATGTAACACATCTAGAGTTAGCGGAAAGGTCATGCCATCAAGGGGATCACGGTGGCTAAGTGGATAAGGCGCTGGTTCGCTAGCCTTGAGGTCGGGTGTTCGATCCCTGCATTGCCCGAGAAAGTTCATCTCGATTTTCCGGCGTGACTTCCACTTGTCAGTGATACAGGAGGAGGGCCTGACAAGGACAGCTGCCTAGTCGTTCGGATGGGACGAAAAACCGAGGTACCATGTACACGTTGGAGTGGACGTAAAAGATCCCTTGGCAGTTGGAATTCGATATAAGAGTAGGCAAAATTTCCCTCATAGCACTCTGTATGTCGTATGCCCGTCTTCCATTAGCCCAGGTTAGGTGCAAAAGAGTAGGACGTTAAACCCAATTTAAATTCATTTCATGCCATCAACTAGATATCAGATCTTTATACAGATATCAGAGCTTTATACAGAGTCTATAGACAACTACGACCCAACGAAACTCATAAAACATAATATTATATACTATTCAAAAAAAGTAGGGGATATTTGATTTTGGGGGCATAATACTAAAATATGCAAATGACTATGAAAAAAGTCACTATAGAACCTAACAGAAGAAACATTTCCAGTTACATGTGACGCCTAAACGCACCAATAGCTATCGCATGGAATGCAGGTGATGCTTGGGATCATCATGGGGGTCCAACCCAAGATTTGCACGACTCTGACTTTGAATGTTACAGTCATTGTGGCATTGAATTCCAGGGTGAAAACATCAGTTTAATTGTTTTAGTGACCAGAAAACAAATTTTGATAACACAGGCGGTTGTGGCGCGGACGATGAATGTTTCTCAGTCTGTCATAAGCAGGCTATGGTCCAGATACCGTGATACACAATCTGTACAGGACAGACCACGCTCAGGTCGACAAAGGGCGACAACTCAAGCCCAGGATCGATTTATCCGTACCTTGGCCTTGTCATCACAGCAAATCAGATCAGCGCTCGTCTTCAAACAGACACTGGTGTGAGAGTGAGTGGCCAGACGATTCGGAATCGACTGCATAGGGGTCACCTTGGCGCCCGACGTCCTTGCGTGATCCCGTGTTTGAGAGATCATCACATTCAGGCAAGACGTCGTTGGTGTAGGGATTGACAGTGGGATAATGTGATGTTTTCAGATGAGTCAAGGTTCACTGTTGATTTTTTGGACAGACGTAGGAGGGTGTGGCGTCGTCGAAACGAGCGCTTCCAAGACGTTAACGTCATCAGACATGATCGATTTGGGGGTGGTTCTGTTATGGTGTGGGGAGGCATCACTGTTGCTGGAAGAACGGCTTTACATGTTGTTGCAGGGCGTATTACAGGCCAGTACTACCGGGACAACATCTTGGCAGTCCATGTTGTGCCGTTCACACGACGTCATGGCCGCCGTTTCATCTTCCAGGATGACAACGCAAGATGTCACAGGGCCAGGATCGTTACAGGTTACCTCCAACAACAGAACATCACCACATTACCTTGACCAGCACTGTCTGGGACATGCTTGGACAGAGGTTACGTCAACGTCAACAACGTCCTGCCATGCAATGTCCAAGAATGACCTTAGACGTCTCATTAGGAGTATACCAAGTCGGATCAATGCTTGTTTGGCAAACAGAGGAGGATTTACCTGTTACTGACTTTGTTGTGATGCTGTGGTAACTTTGCTGTTTGACCCCGGGTATCATTTTCCCTTATAATGGTCTAACGATCATTTGGAATAAATCGATGAATATGAACTTCATTTCATTTTGTCATTTGTTTCTTCGTCAATTTCATTAGGTGACTTTGATAACACTTAAAAATCAAATATCCCCTACTTTTTTTTGAATAGTATAGTAGATGGACGACGGTGTCCGACTGTTCAATAAAACAGTCAATAATTGAAATGCGCAAAGTACTAACAAACAATGCCAAATACATTGCAAGTGAATTACCAAAGAGTGACATGAGTCTGTGTATATCATCAATTAACAACGATAGTAAGCTAATGTTGTCATATTGATCAAATATAATTTCAACTTACCTCTAAAAACGCCTCTTCTATAGAGCAAAACGATTGCAATAACACCGATGATAATTATTATTATTAATGTAATAACCACAGCAATAATCGTCCCTGTATATGTTACTAAAATTAACAAAAATTAATGTATTACATATCTTTATCGTTCTATTCAATATGAACTCTACTACACAAGTAATGACACGGAAATGAAACTGTAATTAGTGATACGAGATTTCTCTGTCACTTGCTGATAAATGTGTTTTTTTATATTCAATTTGGAGATTACTCAAATTTTCAAACTCAACGCACACCTAACATAGAATAGTCTGAACATATCGCTTGACTTTTGTTTATGCGTGGATCGCATGTCTGCAGGTAATAATTATGCCATTTGAACCACATATTATAGAAACCAGTTTTTAATAAATAAAATCAAGTAATACGGTTTATTACGCTGCGTTCACAATCTAGTTGTTGACATATTTGAAAATAAACTGTTAAAAACCATAGTTCCCTTACCCTTGACGCGGTACATCCAGTTATTGTCTTATATTACTTAAACTTAAGACATTTTTAACTCACCTGTATTAAGAATGTTGATAGTGATCGTTACTTTGTGTGTAATGTTCCTGACTTGTCCGTTAGTTGGCTCCAATTTAATACTAACAACGCACGTAAAAGTTGAACCCGTGGTAACGTCATTTACCACCAGTTCCTTAATAGAACCCACCTCCTTTCCATCAACATCATACCACTGATAGGTCGATGGCACAGGGTTAGAATCGACTGGGCAAATTATTTTAACATTGGATTTCCTCTTAACTGTAATTATTTCTTGCGACATAGAATCAGTAGGAGCATCTGTTTGAAAAAAAAACAAGAGGATGCAGGAACAAATATCAACAAATATCAGTATTTACAGATTTTGTGACATGACAATTTTGATGTAGAATCAAATGACACATACTATTTCAGAAAAAGCATGGAATTCTGAAAAACATCACCAAATGATTAAACGAAAAAATATATAAATCATGGTATGGTCTTGGCTTGAAGGCAATGCTGGTTGCGTAATCTAGAGTATTCCTACCCGTTCTGGAAATTTGAGCGCTATATATTTATGCCATATCTAAGTATTTATATTACTTTCCAGCAAAAGGGACCAATATGTGATATTCTTAAATTGGGTTTTCCATCAGCAAATAAACTTACATAAGACATCGACGTGGGTTTTATTGTATTTTCTTGTAGTGATTGGTTTCACTGGTGCTGTGGAGGTGGCGATCGTGTTGGCAGCAATACAAGTGTATTCTCCAGCCATAGTTCTTCGTATGTACGGCAAAATCAAAGTGCTATTTGATGCCACTTGGAAATGGTATCTCGACAGGTCCAAATTAGAGGGTCCAGACCATTTAAAATGGACTACACTTGGGTTAGCTGTAGCTATACAAAGTAAGGACAGCGTCTCATTCTCCACCACTTTGATACTAGATGGCATGGATACAATCGGGGAATCTATAAAAAGATAAAGTGAGATGTTTTGTTTTATATCAATTTACATGAATATCTTGTACAAAAATATATTATTACACCTATACTTTGTTATTACCTATATATATCTCATTTACTTACTTTTACTTAGTGGCGAGTCTATGCTAGGTTAAGTTTAATGGTCGAGGCTGTACAAGTGTGTTAGACCATTAAACAACATATAATACAGACACTATCCAGCACGTGCATTTCAGTGAAATACGTCACGGAGGTTCAATATTTCAACTAGTATAAATAATGTACGCTTGGCATATTGCCCGTTCCATTATTGCAAATAATGGCACACCAGCATCAAAGGATGGCGTCACATCTGTATTTTAAGCAGAATTCACCATTGTTTGTATGTATGGAATTGCCTAAACAACAGGAATGTTACTTACAAACTATGTTTATATCGGCTGAACTGTTTCTTGTACCAGTGTCTGTCCTAGCAGAGCATGAATATGTTCCATTATCAGACATCTCAACCGATTTTATACTAAACACCTTTCCGGTTTGACCATTCACTACTTCCCCTTCCTTTGTCCACGTGTAACCACTTGTAGGCATTTGAGAACTTATATCAAAGTCACACACTATGTCCAGGTCTCTGCCCTTTATTACAAAAAGTGGATTTTTTGAAGTTTTCAGTGTATTCTTGGATTTGTCTGAAATAAAAGTTCTTAATTTACTTACCTAATAATTACCCTAATTATGCAATATCTTCGGGTGAGCCCCCGACCAAACCTGTACTGATATTCACCGATACACTTCGGAAAGTGTGCTAATAACTATTACTTACATAGCTTCGTTGGAAAACCTCAATACCCCAGCAGATTTGGTGTTGCTCAGAGCCAAACATGCCAAGGGCCAAACATTCATTGATTGTGCGCCTCAAAGTCCAAGTTTATTATACGCCCCTACGACTCAAATAAGACGTCCCAGTTGGGACGAAATAAAAGAGAAAATTTCATTTTTAGTTTTAAATAAAAATCAGATGAAATAAACTTTTATTTAGATAAAGTAGGTATTTAAAAAAAAATTCGCTGTCTATTTGTATGGTTCCCCAAACCCCGAAACCGATGCCGTGGACAGTCCTTAGTCTCCCTCCGTCGACATATTGTTTCACTTTTGGAACGCCTCGTGTCAGATCTCATCGCGTAAGTTCACACAACTACGTCTGTTATACTTTTGTATATTACTACAATTATAAAATGGTCAAATTTATCAAGGTCACACGCTAAAGACCCCTACGCGCAAGCGAATTATTGAAATAAAATGAAACCATGTATTAGTCTCAAAATGACCTAGCTTGTGTCGAGTGGACGCTAAACCCCATTTCTCTCTCTCTCTCCCTCTCTCCCTCTCTCTCTCTCTCTCTCTCTCAAATTTATCAAGGAGTAAATGTTGGGCATTAAAATTGTCTAACCTTCTACACATTTGTTATTACGCAGAATAAAACCATTTGTACAGTTACAGGAAAACATGCCAATCTGTTTCGGTAAACAAAGTTGTTGACAATTTGAATTCTTACAAACACTTATACCTGGAAGAAATAAAATTAATATCGCCGTACCTCAAAACGTGGATTTAACTTTAAGTGTGCCCATCAGACGCCAGATTTATCGTAATTTGATTAAAACACAGATCCTATTTCGTTTCGTTTGCATAGTTCAAAATTTCGTTTTACTTGTCTTTACTATACTATGATCTGGAAGATTTGTCATCATTGACGTGTTCTGGGTGATGTGGGGGATTAGCCAATGAAATGGTCTGGTACGGCGATACACGAAACTGTGGGTAAACCACTAGAAACGTCAACTCTGATTGATTAATGAATATCTGACATCATAGGGTCAAAAGCCCCTGATGTGAACTCATACTATAACTTGTCAGGTCTTCATGTAGTGTAGGCCGTCGAAAGTATAAAAAAAGAAACGAAAAATTGATCTGTATTTTAATCAGATTGGATTAATCGATATATCTGACAGCCTCTTTAACACTATTGTCATGTAATTGTCTGTGTCAATAACAGTGAGTACCGTGGAATCCTTAAGAACTCAAAGTTTCGGTGTTCATTTCAGGTTTCCTATTTGCACACTATTCAAGGAATTGTGGTTTTACGTATTATTAAACATTTACAGAGTTGAACTTAGTTGGCCTCACCTTGTTCTATCTCACTTGAATTAAAGGCATACAGACCCAATGATCGAATTAATAATGGTGAACCAAAATTTTCGCGTGGCCCACCTGTCTTCTTCATACGTTTCATATACCTAAATCAAAAGTACAGAGATGATTCAGACTGATGATTATAAAAACACAGATAATATACCTTATAGAAACCAGCTAATTAATCTTGTACTATTAACCAATTCCAATATACCACCCTGAGGGTCGCGATTGTATGTGTCTATGGTATATGAATCTCTTAATCTCAATAAACAGAATACATTGCTCTCGGTAACTGTTCATAAATATGATAAATTGACCACGGCCCTTACACAGTATTTGGCTTAGGCATTAATCCAAACTGGTCAGAGCATTACAATCCGTAGGGGCAATACAATTTTCGGGGAAATTTGTGTTGTTTATTTTTCAAATTTTATGTGTACAGTAGTTGGTAAAATGCATGGCAAATTTGAATTTAAAGTTTTAAGAGTAATCAATTTAAATAATATTTCAGTCTAAATGTGTTCACGGGCCTCTAATCTAAAATTGGTCCATGCCAAGTATAATAGAAATCCAGTACCAACATGACAAAATGTGACACAAATTCGTAAAACATAAGTAAATACAAAGTGACATAGGGTGTAAGAGTTGGTGGACTTCCTAGACTCTATCTACTTGAATATTGAATAATGTACTCACGGGCTTAACCAGTCATTGAAGTAAAGATAATCTCCCATTAAAACGATAGCAAAGTAGTGAGTGCGATTTCTCTGTAACAAGATTTCCCTGTTGGTTCCATCTAAGTTCACCGACTCTATGGTATCAGACTTCGCATTTACCCAGTACAGAACTTAAAAGATAATCAGATAGCCACGAAAATCGTGGAAATAAGCAGCTTACACAGCAAATATATCCATAGACAGCAGCTTATCCGAAATGAAAAGTTGCATAATAATTAATTGAGCTGGACTCAGAGGGGACAAATAGATATGGATCTAATGCCGTGTGTTTCGATACCCTTGCCTTATTATGAAAGATAAAGAATGACATTGGATTAAGACATCAAAGAAATCCTCGATTGCGTCGATTATGCATCTTTACTAGCTATCAAGTTACCAGATCAATCGCTATCATTTAGCTCTATATAAGATTATGTCGCTTTGAATCTCCATATAAAAACACAATTACGACATAGTTATTTCTGTTTGGGCCATTTAGACAACTATCCTTTTGAATATTGGTAGACTTAATACTTCCTACTCTATTGCAATCGAATTGATAAAAAAATCTTGGTTTACCATTTCTCTGGCTATCAATAGTTAATCCATTTGGCCAGGTACCATTTTCCAATGAGAGAAATATACGTCTGTTGGAGCCATCCATGTCGGCAACTTCTATTTTGGCGTGGATGCCCCAGTCAGTCCAATACATACGCCTGTAAATAAAATAAAAATGGTTGGTGAAATGGCCGATATTATTATACTTGCTTGTGTCATAACAGTAATTATTATTCAAATCTATTAATCCTTATAAAAGTCATTGGCATCTAAAATTCCCATAACTGTCTATTGATTCGTGCTGCTTTTTAACATCGTTAATCGACGTCCGAGAAATATTCCAAAGTTGCATAAAACCTCAGGTTTTTATTTTGATTATTATTATCTAAACAACATTGTTCTTTTTTTTTAATCAGGAAAATATGTATTGGATGCATTGCGTATTGATGGTTTAATTCTGAAATTTTACTAAGATGGACATTCATCGGTAATACATACCCCTTGTTAGGTAGAAGAGCAATGCCTCTAGGTTCATCTAATCCGGTGTCAATCAATGTTAATCTATAATCGTAATTATCTAGAGATAAAACATTGATAGTGTCTGGTCCTGTATCTGTATAGTATAATAATCTGTTTATATAATCTACAGCCATACCATCTACAGTAGATGCTGAAATAAATAATAGTGTGTTCAAACTACAAACACTAAAATACATCATTAGATGTTTAATCTACACTAACTACAACACATTGTAACACTATCTTACAGGGACGGATCCAGGAATTTTTGCAGGAGAGGGTTTGCCAGGTTTCTGGATCCGCCCCTTCTTAGTGATTACAGAGACCATTTTCGTAAATATATGGTTTACAGAATACAACACATCTACATAACTACAACAGCAATACAGGTACTTAAACTCTAAACAGGAACGCATAAGGACGGAACATCATAATAAGGTGAAATCTTTGCTGTACTTTTGACCTATCCGTCCCCGGTAATTAAATTTACTACGGTGCTGCGGTCAAAAGTACAGCAGAGATTTCACCTTATAACAACATCCTAAATTAATAAATAATGTGTTCAGTCTACAATAAATACAACCCATCCTATAATAAATAATGTGTGCAATCTACAATAACTACGACATATCGCGAAATAATAAATAATGTGTGCAATCTACACACTATGAAATGATAACGACAAATAGTCAAAATGGATGAATTAGGTGAAATGGTGTAATGACGTACGGTAGAATCACAACATAAGGAAACAACACTAATACTTTGTTGAAATCCAAAAGAAAGATTGCAATAGGTGAGCTGTGGGTTTGTGGATAAATGTGATATCATTCTTATCTAGAGTGGTGAAGAGAAGTGGCGACGTAAAGTTAGCCCGTTGTTCGTTGTTCGTTGTTCGGTATTCGCGAATAACGAACAACGAGCCAGTTTGTTGTTCGGTATTCGCGAATAACGAACAACGAGCTGGTTTGTTGTTCGGTATTCGCGAATAACGAACAACGAGCTGGTTTGTTGTTCGGTATTCACTAGATTTGGAATTAGTAATGTAATAAAAGATTTTTTGCAGGGAACACGCCGCAGGCGGGTTTTTATAAGCCTAACTGGATTATAAAGCTTCAAAATTCTTGGAAACAGATTCTCACAACTTCTCTTTCTTCTGACTTCTGGGAAATAGATTCTAACAACTTCTCTTTCTATCCGAAGAAAGAGCTGTTACATATTGGTGAATAACGAACAACGAGCCAGTTTGTTGTTCGGTATTCGCGAATAACGAACAACGAGCTGGTTTGTTGTTCGGTATTCACCGTATATGGAATAAGTAATATAATAAAGGTACTTTTGTAGGGAACACGCCACAGGCGGGTTTTAATGAGCTTAAATAGACAATAAAACTTCAGGCTTCTGGGAAATAGATTTTAACAACTTCTTTTTCTATCCGAAGAAACAGCTGTTACATATTGGCGAATACCGAACAACGAGCCAGTTTGTTGTTCGGTATTCGCGAATACCGAACAACGAGCTGGTTTGTTGTTCGGTATTCACCGTATATGGAATTATTAATATAATAAAGGTACTTTTGTAAGGAACAAGCCACAGGCGGGTTTTTATGAGCTTAAATAGGGCGACGTGAAGTTAGCCCGTTGTTCGTTATTCGGTATTCGCGAATAACGAACAACGAGCCAGTTTGTTGTTCGGTATTCGCGAATAACGAACAACGAGCTGTTTTGTTGTTCGGTATTCGCGAATAACGAACAACGAGCTGGTTTGTTGTTCGGTATTCACTAGATTTGGAATTAGTAATGTAATAAAAGATTTTTTGCAGGGAACACGCCGCAGGCGGGTTTTTATAAGCCTAACTGGATTATAAAGCTTCAAAATTCTGGGAAATAGATTCTCACAACTTCTCTTTCTTCTGACTTCTGGGAAATAGATTCTAACAACTTCTCTTTCTATCCGAAGAAAGAGCTGTTACATATTGGCGAATAACGAACAACGAGCCAGTTTGTTGTTCGGTATTGGCGAATAACGAACAACGAGCTGGTTTGTTGTTCGGTATCGTATATGGAATTATAAAGGTACTTTTGTAGGGAACACGCCACAGGCGGGTTTTAATGAGCTTAAATAGAAAATAAAACTTAAAACTTCTGGGAAATACATTTTAACAACTTCTCTTTCTATCCGAAGAAAGTTCTGTTACATATTGGCAAATAACGAACAACGAGCCAGTTTGTTGTTCGGTATTCGCGAATAACGAACAACGAGCTGGTTTGTTGTTCGGTATTCACCGTATATGGAATAAGTAATATGATAAAGGTACTTTTGTAGGGAACACGCCACAGGCGGGTTTTAATGAGCTTAAATAGACAATAAAACTTAAAACTTCTGGGAAATACATTTTAACAACTTCTCTTTCTATCCGAAGAAAGATCTGTTACATATTGGCGAATAACGAACAACGAGCCAGTTTGTTGTTCGGTATTGGCGAATAACGAACAACGAGCTGGTTGGTTGTTCGGTATTCACCGTATATGGAATTATTAATATAATAAAGATACTTTTGTATATGGAATTATTAATATAATAAAGATACTTTTGTAAGGAACACGCCACAGGCGGGTTTTCATGAGCTTAAATAGACGATAAAACTTCAAACTTCTGGGAAATAGATTCTAACAACTTCTCTTTCTATCCGAAGAAAGAGCTGTTACACATTGGCAAATAACGAACAACGAGCCAGTTTGTTGTTCGGTATTGGCGAATAACGAACAACGAGCTCGTTTGTTGTTCGGTATTCACCGTATATGGAATTATTAATATAATAAAGGTACTTTTGTAAGGAACAAGCCACAGGCGGGTTTTTATGAGCTTAAATAGGGCGACGTGAAGTTAGCCCGTTGTTCGTTGTTCGGTATTCGCGAATAACGAACAACGAGCCAGTTTGTTGTTCGGTATTCGCGAATAACGAACAACGAGCTGTTTTGTTGTTCGGTATTCGCGAATAACGAACAACGAGCTGGTTTGTTGTTCGGTATTCACTAGATTTGGAATTAGTAATGTAATAAAAGATTTTTTGCAGGGAACACGCCGCAGGCGGGTTTTTATAAGCCTAACTGGATTATAAAGCTTCAAAATTCTGGGAAATAGATTCTCACAACTTCTCTTTCTTCTGACTTCTGGGAAATAGATTCTAACAACTTCTCTTTCTATCCGAAGAAAGAGCTGTTACATATTGGCGAATAACGAACAACGAGCCAGTTTGTTGTTCGGTATTGGCGAATAACGAACAACGAGCTGGTTTGTTGTTCGGTATCGTATATGGAATTATAAAGGTACTTTTGTAGGGAACACGCCACAGGCGGGTTTTAATGAGCTTAAATAGAAAATAAAACTTAAAACTTCTGGGAAATAACAACTTCTCTTTCTATCCGAAGAAAGTTCTGTTACATATTGGCAAATAACGAACAACGAGCCAGTTTGTTGTTCGGTATTCGCGAATAACGAACAACGAGCTGGTTTGTTGTTCGGTATTCACCGTATATGGAATAAGTAATATGATAAAGGTACTTTTGTAGGGAACACGCCACAGGCGGGTTTTAATGAGCTTAAATAGACAATAAAACTTAAAACTTCTGGGAAATACATTTTAACAACTTCTCTTTCTATCCGAAGAAAGATCTGTTACATATTGGCGAATAACGAACAACGAGCCAGTTTGTTGTTCGGTATTGGCGAATAACGAACAACGAGCTGGTTGGTTGTTCGGTATTCACCGTATATGGAATTATTAATATAATAAAGATACTTTTGTATATGGAATTATTAATATAATAAAGATACTTTTGTAAGGAACACGCCACAGGCGGGTTTTCATGAGCTTAAATAGACGATAAAACTTCAAACTTCTGGGAAATAGATTCTAACAACTTCTCTTTCTATCCGAAGAAAGAGCTGTTACACATTGGCAAATAACGAACAACGAGCCAGTTTGTTGTTCGGTATTGGCGAATAACGAACAACGAGCTGGTTTGTTGTTCGGTATTCACCGTATATGGAATTAGTAATATAATAAAGGTACTTTTGTAGGGAACACGCCACAAGCGAGTTTTTATGAGCTTAAATAGACAATTAAACTTCAAACTTCTGGGAAATAGATTCTAACAACTTCTCTTTCTTTCCGAAGAAAGATCTGTTACACATTGGCGAATAACGAACAACGAGCCAGTTTGTTGTTCGGTATTCGCGAATAACGAACAACGAGCTGGTTTGTTGTTCGGTATTCACCGTATATGGAATTATTAATATAATAAAGGTACTTTTGTAAGGAACAAGCCACAGGCGGGTTTTTATGAGCTTAAATGGACGATAAAACTTCAAACTTCTGGGAAATAGATTCTAACAACTTCTCTTTCTATCCGAAGAAAGAGCTGTTACACATTGGCGAATAACGAACAACGAGCCAGTTTGTTATTCGGTATTGGCGAATAACGAACAACGAGCTGGTTTGTTGTTCGGTATTCACCGTATATGGAATTAGTAATATAATAAAGGTACTTTTGTAGGGAACACGCCACAGGCGGGTTTTATGAGCTTAAATAAACACTAAAACTTCAAACTACTGGGAAATAGATTCTAACAACTTCTCTTTCTATCCAAAGAAAGAGCTGTTACATATTGGCGAATAACGAACAACGAGCCAGTTTGTTGTTCGGTATTGGCGAATAACGAACAACGAGCTGGTTTGTTGTTCGGTATTCTCCGTATATGGAATAAGTAATATAATAAAGGTACTTTTGTAGGGAACACGCCACAGGCGGGTTTTAATGAGCTTAAATAAACAATAAAACTTGAAACTTCTGGGAAATAGATTTTAACAACTTCTCTTTCTATCCGAAGAAAGATCTGTTACATATTGGCGAATAACGAACAACGAGCTGGTTTGTTGTTCGGTATTCGCGAATACCGAACAACGAGCTGGTTTGTTGTTCGGTATTCTCCGTATATGGAATAAGTAATATAATAAAGGTACTTTTGTAGGGAACACGCCACAGGCGGGTTTTAATGAGCTTAAATAAACAATAAAACTTGAAACTTCTGGGAAATAGATTTTAACAACTTCTCTTTCTATCCGAAGAAAGAGCTGTTACACATTGGCGATTAACGAACAACGAGCCAGTTTGTTGTTCGGTATTGGCGAATAACGAACAACGAGCTGGTTTGTTGTTCGGTATTCATCGTATATGGAATTAGTAATATAATAAAAGTACTTTTGTAGGGAACACGCCACAGGTGGGGATTTATGAGCTTGAATAGACAATAAAACTTCAAACTTCTGGGAAATAGATTCTAACAACTTCTCTTTCTATCCGAAGAAAGAGCTGTTACATATTGGCGAATAACGAACAACGAGCCAGTTTGTTGTTCGGTATTGGCGAATAACGAACAACGAGCTGGTTTGTTGTTCGGTATTCACCGTATATGGAATTAGTAATATAATAAAGGTACTTTTGTAGGGGACATGCCACATGCGAGTTTTTATGAGCTTAAATAGACAATAAAACTTCAAACTTCTGGGAAATAGATTCTAACAACTTCTCTTTCTATCCGAAGAAAGAGCTGTTACATATTGGCGAATAACGAACAACGAGCCAGTTTGTTGTTCGGTATTGGCGAATAACGAACAACGAGCTGGTTTGTTGTTCGGTATTCACCGTATATGGAATTAGTAATATAATAAAGGTACTTTTGTAGGGGACATGCCACAGGCGAGTTTTTATGAGCTTAAATTGACAATAAAACTTCAAACTTCTGGGAAATAGATTCTAACAACTTCTCTTTCTATCAGAAGAAAGAGCTGTTACATATTGGCGAATAACGAACAACGAGCCAGTTTGTTGTTCGGTATTGGCGAATAACGAACAACGAGCTGGTTTTTTGTTCGGTATTCACCGTACATGGAATTAGTAATATAATAAAGGTACTTTTGTAGGGAACACGTCACAGGCGGCTTTTTATGAGCTTAAATAGACAATAAAACTTCAAACTTCTGGGAAATAGATTCTAACAACTTCTCTTTCAATCCGAAGAAAGAGCTGTTACATATTGGCGAATAACGAACAACGAGCCAGTTTGTTGTTCGGTATTGGCGATTAACGAACAACGAGCTGGTTTGTTGTTCGGTATTCACAGTCTATGGAATTGGTAATATAATAAATGTACTTTTGTCGGGAATACGCCGCAGGTGGGTTTTTATGAGCCTTCGAACTCTTAGGAAATAGATTCTAACAGATTCTCTGTCTATCCGAAGAAAGAGCAGTTTCACATTGGCGAATAACGAACAAAAGTTACTTTATTAGATTACTAATTCCATATCTGGTGAATACCGAACAACAAACCAGCTCGTTGTTCGGTATTCGCGAATACCGAACAACGAACAACGAACAACAAGCTAGCTTCACGTCGCTAAGAGAAGTAGAAACCAATTATTGTAAAATATGATTAGGAACCACGCTAACAGACCCCTCTTGCTTTCGGATTTCTATAGAAATAGTCTTTTCTATTACAAATCCACTATTACAAGTAACAGAGCTCTCATAATTGGGGTTAACGTGGAGGAAGGAGATTTAGATAAACCAAGACGCGATCATACAAGAAACATTATCACTCTACGTAATATTTAAGCTTTTGGGAGAAAACAAACAACGTATGATACTATTCTAATTTAGATGAAACTTCCAGGTTTTTTTTTGTGCCGGCAAAATAGAATTGTTCTTACTTGTATTTGTACTCGCTGTTCCTGTCACTACCTCGGCCATATTTCCCTCAGTATCAGCTGTTCTTATGATATCATTCCGGTTTTCACCCCAGTATATTTGATTAGTTGTCGGATCGTAGGACAGAGCACCCGGAGCACCGCCTAGAATCATATTTAGTATGGAGTGGATTCTGGTCCTCATGTCTGTTTTAAATAACGCAAACCGCGGGTTCTCGGCACTTAAAAGAAATTCTCCTCTGGCAACAACTGAAATAAATATTTGAGAAAATATTTCCCATATCTCAAAAAACACAATATTTATAGATATAAATATATATAATTTAAATTACAACATGTCAAAACGGGTTTATTCCCTGCTTAAAGTAGCTAAGTCTCTAACTCAATATCATCCAAAATCTTTAACTTCGAAAACACGAATTATTTGTAAATTTAAATCAACATTGATGCTGTCATCTCACCGGGAAAAGATAGCCTTCTCATATTTGAGACAAAATAAACATTTTTAAACTGGTACACGAATCGTGTACCATAATGCGTTTCAGCCTCAGTTCTAGGAAGAGACTCCGGAAACGAGGATCGACACACTGCACCAAATCAAACGGCCTATGTAGAATTGAATAACCTGACGCTAGAAGTTTGCACTCGATTGAGATTGCTATAGCTTATTTCGCGGAACTTAACTGATTTGAAATTTGAGTAAAAACAGAAACCATTGAAAGTAAATCAGTTTTTATACATTTATATAACAGTATTATATACGTTGTGACCCATTTGTGTCAATTTCTAAGTTCCAAATGTTAGCAATTCAGCTCCTTTAAATTCAAATTTATAGGCCTTAATAGATACCGCAATATTAAGTTGGTAATATGTCAATATATTTATCTCTGAAAAGACAATATTTGCCGAGTTAATTAAATAACTCGGCATGTTGCATGTCGTCATTTCGTTATAAAGGCTCACGTCGACATAGTGCAACGGTAAAAGAGAACGTGACTGTCTCAATATTAACAAGTAGCTGCATAGATAGGACAACAAAACAAAAGCACGCGGGAGAGTCCTTCACAAAAAGCACACGCTCTGGCGTGAACATAAAAGAATTCCAACCAATCGATATATAACATCACTCTTACCTCTGATATTTTGTGCAATACTAAAATCACTTCCTTTACATATCCAGGTCCCTGCATCTCTTTCCCTTGAAACACTTGTAATATTTACTGTCAGACTATTACGAGTTTTAGAAACGATGTAGAGATCGCATCCAACTGTGCCTCTAGTGCAATCCGGTAATGGTACGCCATTATTATTTAGCGTAGTAACAGAGCCAGTTAGGGTTGAACAGGTGATGGCAGCGGAGTTTCCTTCTACTAATATAGGTGGGTTCGTCTCTATGTAGGGTTTTCCTAGAAAGGCAACAGATGTGTAGTTAATTAATCGATCAGATTTGTGATCGCAGAGTAAAATGAACGTAATATATGATGATTTCTGAGAAAATGAGATTTTGTAAACCATTTTTATTGAGAAAATGACGACATTTGATTCCTTCGTAGATTATCCTTTAGGCCGCAAAGACTGTAACCTTGGGTCCCACCGGTAAAGTGAGCGACGCAACAGTCTATTGATAAAATTAATGCTTGATGAAAACGTGTAAATGATATCAAACATCCAATCCTTATAAACATCAAAGATAGATTTAATGTTTCGGGGCGGGGGGGGGGGTGTCACCTCCCTTTATAAATCATTATTTTAGAACCGGATCCTTGTCTCAGATAGCATTTCCGGGGCTACTTGTTTTCGACCCCAATTCCTTCTGTGGGGGGTTACCCTCCCACTCCGTTGTTCGCTCCGCGGCTTCGCTAACCCTGCCCCCCCCCATTCATTAGTTCACCAAATGGAACACTTAATCAAATCATCAATGTATTGGCACTGGGATGACTGTCATGTTTGATGGACATTATTATTGCAAATAAAAAAACAAGTTTCCGTAAAAGAATTTATAATAAGAAAACTATAGATTATTTTTTAGATACCGGTACATTATAAACTATTAAAATACATAAAGTGGGTTAGATGTCAGTTGATAAAAATGAAACAAGTTGAAATCCATAGAAAGTTGAATGATTTTTTCATCAAATGCGCTTTTTAAAAAGACTATCATTTTAACAATAGAACGTCTATAGTTTGCCTTTCAAAATAGATCAAAGGCCGATATAGGTATACATGATTGTTACTTTCAACATTTGACAGGATACGGTGAATAAATACAGTATTATGTATTAACCATTTGTTAAATTATTATACGACACTGAACCTTTGTGATATGTATAATAATTAAACCCGGGTCATATAAAATGTAAAACAAACAGATATACTCGACAGCCGCGATAATTAAAAAATAACTCTGGAAAACGTATCCTGTTGTCACGTACACGAGTGGGATTAGAATCACAGCACTTTCATTTGTGAGAGAGATCTTAAGATTTAACATATATGTGTTAAACCAATTGATCTGATTAGAGCCTAATCTATTTTTTTTTCTACATTGCCGTCCATTATTCCGAATATCAAATTTCCGGTGAATTATGTAAGATTTAGATAAAGAGCGGGACGTTCTTGCTATAATAGTTCAAAACTCGACAATGAAAAATGAAGGTATTGAAAATTCCATTCAAAGTACTTATTTGTTTTTAAAACAATGTTTTAATTCAGGTTATCTGAATGGGACTAGCCTATGTACCCCCCTCTCTATCGCTCTCTCTCTCTCTCTCTCTCTCTCTCTCTCTCTCTCTCTCTCTCTCAATAATATATATAGATATATACGTAATATTAATGCAAATAGATGTATATAGACAGTTATAGTTAAATGGCAAACGCATACATATTATATAAATACAGTATACATAAAATACAATAGATGAAAATGTACAATGTAGTTAACAGGTTATAGCTATACATACGTAAATACGTACATACATACACATTATGCTAGAGAATCAAGCCAAAGTTATTTACATAAAATTTGAAATAAAATACCATTTGATCGAGATTAAAATCTCTTTGACATATCAATAAACTTATGGACTTGTTAACATCTAGACTGTAGGTTGTGGATCTGAATGAGAATTTATGTTTTTTAAAATCTTTGTCTATAATTACTTTGTAAAGACGATCGCAGGCCATGGTATTCATCGGGGTCTTCAAATATATGGATGCACAGGCATGCACGACTGTCAGCAACATGTCTAAGGAATTTGTGAACCTGCAGGCAAGAGCACCAGAGTCTTAGTTTACTTTATTCTCAGGGAAGTTATCAGTCTTTGAAGTTTTGACAAAATTGTCGTCAATTATTGATTATAGTAGCAACTGTGTGGGCCAACTTGACAATCGAGATCCATTTTATCGTTAAATTAATTGTTAAATCTCTTGAGTGTGCTAATCCATTTAAATCTCGGACATTCGATATTCGATATTAACTTGGAGTTCTTTAAATGTCAAACTTTGACCTGTCACCACCCCAAGTTCTATGAATAAATTGTACGACTTATCGCTCTCTTAACAGCCCACACCGATAGATTCACGAAGCTCACCTACAACACTGTCAACGAATATTGAGGACAGTCAAACTGAATTAAACCCACATATCTTTGTTAGCCACGAAACTTGTGCTTTATGTTACAGAGCGATAGGATAAACAATCTCTATTTAAACTTAGCATTGCAAACCATTAAAAAAATTTGGTTCATGTGTCTGTCAGTTTTACACCTTAATAAATATCAGTTGATAGATATCCAAGGAACAATAATGCGTGTTATCTAAATTTAAAATACTCACCAACTACTGGAATTAATAGATAATTTAGTAGAAGTAACAAAATCCTGATCATATTGAAGCTCTGATATTTGCGACTATTTACATTAAAAACTTCACGCCTAACTGGTCAGTTTTTTTTTATACCCACGTGAGACATCTAGGTATACAATTTTAAACTTCCTGAATGGTTTACGTATTTATATCATATACATACACGTATATATCAATATGAACATAAATGTTATTTATAAAAGAGTTAGAGTTAAATGTTTAAACAATATTTATTTCTATTGTATCATGATTAATTACAATAATGATATAGAGTTAAATGTGTTCTGTTAAGCATTTCAATAGATTGAAAGAAAATAATGTCTGCTTAAAAAATACCCTCAATTACGTAAGAAAGCATTTGTATATTTTTTATGCGAAACGTTGTCCGAGTTTATCTGGTGCGGGATAAATAATGTAATTAAGGTCAGTGACTATTTGTCACCGAAAGTTCAATTTAGGTCGGACAAACACTAATTTCCCGTCACCTATGTTTCATCTGGAATGGTCAGTCGAAAATCTTCACATCCTTCATGATTTATATAATGCGAGGATTGAAAATTTCTATTCCCGAAAGACAAAATGAATGGTTCCGTGAATTTCTACATTGTCCCCTTCAAAGTGCACATAATTATGCCGCAAGGCCTAGATGCAGGTCAAGAAGAAAGTTTCTTCGGCCATCCTCAAGAAAAACTAGTTTTTTCCTTTTGGAAGCAGGTCTCATTCATGGTTACAAAAATAACATCAGGATCTTTTTGTTTCTGATCCACGGTCCCCATAAAAGGTTTAAACCAAGAATCGCCTATATCATCAAACCCGATTGGTCCTTATCAAACGTTTAATGGATTGTCTGCCAATAAAACGCACAGGGCCGTAGGTATGATTTTAAAAGTGAGGGTGCAGCAGAGCGGTGTGGGCGCCAATATAATGCTCGAGTTACTGGGCGCGGCCTTCCACCCCCCCCCCCTTAAAATTTTGAAAATTATAAACTGCCGTAAATGCGTTTTTCACGCTACTGGAACCGCAATAAAAGTCGCCAGAAAGTGATCCCGGATGTAAATTTCGGCGGCGCTATTTTTCAATTGATGTTAAACATACCAAAATGAGACACTTCTTGACCTCTAAACTAGAACTAGTCCAGAACACTTATAAGGACATGTGGATAAGGCGACCAGAACGAGAATCTCCAATAATGTCATTTGGTGGCGGCGCCCCTCAAAACCGATAAGGTACTATCAAATGACCAAAACGAATGTCACGAGGTGAGGAAGGCCAGAACCCAGAAAGAGGTGATAGGAAGGGCACTTCGCGTGTGGGGGCGGCAACCATGTCTGGGGTCTGCCCTAAGAAAATTATGAAAAATAACGCTGCTGGAAACAGGATTTTCGGCTACTCTGGTGATATCTAAGAGTCGATTTTGTATTTTTTATGGTCGAATTTTTCTTCAGGGGTGCCATATTTCAGGGTAGAAGAATTTTTAAGAGAATCGTTTTATTCCTAGTGCCCTCGACCCTTGGATCTGCGCATGTGTTGGCGCCCAATAGCTTCCACATAAGTGATGCAAGAAAATTTGGATCAGGGCAAAGAAATCAGGTACCCACTGGCGTGTGGGCGCCATTAAAACTGACCAGTTCATTAAGAGCATCACTGTGTGATCATAATCAAGTGTATTATTTTATAATTATAAGGTTGCCAAGTTTCTTGAGGGCGCGCAATTTCCAGAGGCGCCTTATTTCTGGAGGTGCAATGTACCCCTTGCACCCCGGCTAGATACGGTCCTGGACACACATTGTAATAGACGAATTATTGTCCGTGACAATCTGTCGGTCTTTATAACTTGCCGCAGACAAATGATTGTTCATCCGTAAAAAAAAACATCTTAACAAACGACATTCAAGATTTCCAATCATCCTAAAAGGAAAGACAGAACAAAATATGTTAATATTTCTGGTAAACATTTACACGTATTGCAAATAACTCATTCTACAAAACATATTGTATGATAGATACAGCTAGGTGTGTCGATAATACAATATTACATGTAATATGTAAATAAAGAACCGTTATTCAGCATTTTTAAAGAGGTAGTTTTCCCTGGATATCAATTTAAAAAAAAGTTCATTTCAGTATGTACATGTAAATCAAACGCCAAAATGCAAATACGGTTTATTGGGCCATTTGCAAATTAATGCCCGCCAAAACATTTTCATTGAGTAACTTAATAAACACGTCTATTCAACCTTATAAACTACTGTTTGTACAGATTACTAGTACGGAAGCCTCCTGGTGCCACGATTTTTTTTTAGCGTAATTGTGACTTTGTATCTCCTAATTAGGACTTTTTATCTCCTAATTAGGACTTTTTATCTCCTAATTAGGACTTTTTATCGCCTAATTAGGACTTTCTATCTCCTAATTAGGACTTTTTATCTCCTAATCAGGACTTGTTATCTCCTAATTAGGACTTTTTATCTCCTAATTAGGACTCGTTATCTCCTAATTAGGACTTTCTATCTCCTAATTAGAACTTTTTATCTCCTAATTAGGACTTTTTATCTCCTAATTAAGTAAAACGGTAGTATTTAAGTGAATCTTTATAAACAACACTTACTACTACTATATACTACCATAAACAACACTTACTACTACTATATACTACCATAAACAATACTTACTACTATCATATACTGCTATAAACAACACTTACTACTATCATATACTGCTATAAACAACACTTACTACTATCATATACTGCTATAAACAACACTTACTACTACCATATACTGCTATAAAAAACACTTACTTCTATCATATACTGCTATAAACAGCACTTACTTATATCATTTACTGCTATAAACAACACTTATTACTACCATATACTGCTATAAACAACACTTACTACTACCATATACTGCTATAAACAACACTTACTACTACCATATACTGCTATAAACAACACTTACTACTACCATATACTGCTATAAACACCACTTACTACTATCATATACTGCTATAAACAACACTTACTACTACCATATACTGATATACTGCTATAAACACCACTTACTACTACCATATACTGCTATAAACAGCACTTACTACTACCATATACTGCTATAAGCAACACTTACTACTAACATATACTGCTATAAACAACACTTACTACTATCATATACTGCTATAAACAACACTTACTTCTATCATATACTGCTATAAACAACACTTACTACTACCATATACTGCTATAAATATACTGCTATAAACAACACTTACTACTATCATATACTGCTATAAACAACACTTACTTCTATCATATACTGCTATAAACAACACTTACTACTACCATATACTGCTATAAACAACACTTACTAATACCATATACTACTATAAACAACACTTACTACTATCATATACTACTATAAACAACACTTACTACTATCATATACTGCTATAAACAACACTTACTACTATCATATACTGCTATAAACAACACTTACTACTATCATATACTGCTATAAACAACACTTACTACTAATATATACCACCATAAACAACACTTATTACTATCATATACTAGTATTTATAAATGGTAGTTCAGAGTTTTGTGGAGTTTTCGATGGGTTTTGTGGACATTTCTAAGGGGTAGTGATGCGTTTTGTGGACATTTCTAGAGGGTAGTGATGCGTTTTGTGGACCTTTCTGAAGGGTAGTGATGGGTTTTGCGGACATTTCTGAAGGATAGTTATGAGTTGAGTGGAAATTTGTATAAGGTTATGATGAGTTTTGTGGAAATTGTCTAAAGGGTAGTGATAATTTTTGTGGATATGTCTAAAGGGAAGTGATGATTTTTGTGTATATTTCTAATTGGTAGTGATGAGTATATTTTATATTTCTGACGTGTAGTGATAGGATTTTAGTCTATTTCTGGGAGGTTGCGATCAACTTGAACGAAGAATTTACACGTTTCCTCGGTTTTCGTTCTCGACACACGCAAGAACCAATAATGTCGATATCCTCCAACATTTGAATCAAGGAACTCTATACACTGGCGTCACAAGTTCATCCATGATTATACCACTAAGCGCGAAGAGATTCACTTAAATACTACTGTTTTACTTAATTAGGAGATAAAAAGTCCTAATTGGGAGGTAACAAGTCCTAATTAGGAGATAAAAAGTCCTAATTAGGAGATAAAAAGTCCTAATTAGGAGATAAAAAAGTCCTAATTAGGAGATAAAAAGTCCTAATTAGGAGATAAAAAGTCACAATTACGCTAAAAAAATTAGGAGATAAAAAGTCCTAATTAGGAGAAAAAAGTCACAATTACGCTAATAAAAAAAATTATCGTGGCACCAGGAGGCTTCCGTAACTAAGAGGTACTCAAAACGCAGCAATAACCTGTAACAGTTATATAACCAACTGGGAAATATAAAACAAATCAAAGTTTAGCGGCAAATTGTCACTTTCCGTGTGTCCATGTTTATCCAGGCTCAAGGTAGTGTTCGCCTCGCAACTGGTTATTTGGGACAAGAACAAGGGACCCCACGGACCTTCCACTTTGAATCAGGTTTCTCTTTTAATTTATTCGTGCTTGACAAAGCCGATATTATATTACCTCCAAATCATATTCATTGTGGTAGTGGTAATATGACACTTATCCTTCGTGACGTTATACAATAAGTAATGTCATACACTGCAAGCTCATATATATTACAGTAAATAAAATATGTCTATTGGGTGGCATTTCCATTCCAACACCTCAAGCAATAACACCTATTCTATTAAACCTGATATTTAAAATGGGTGGGGATCCAGTCTTTTTAAATCTAGATGTTTTTTGTCTTGTTTTTTTTTAGTGTGTGTGTTTATGGGGGTGGATGGGTGTCTCTGTTAGCGAAGTAATCAACCTTAACGAGAGTCCACTGGCGTTTTTTTTTTAGATTTCAATGCGTTTGACGATCGATCGATCGTTCGGTCAGAGCTGTGGTGTTCAATACATGGAAAGTTATTTTGGCCACATAACAAAAAAATTCTAGCATCCATTTTATTTTCCTGAAAAGAGTAATAATGCCCTCGGCCCCGAATTAAATTCGTATGCAAACCAATCGTCAAATGGTGACGAACGGGCCTCTTTAACTTATCCGACAGTTCCAGATCACATTATTGAGCCATTTAGAAATAATATTCAAACCAGTTTGTAAGGGTGACGTGACAAACGTGACTATTCGATAGAGTTTGCAGTCTCTTGCTTAGTGATAAATTATAACGAAAAAATCAGTGAAAAAAAGCAAAGCTCCAGGGATATTGAAATTATTTATCCAGACACAAAGTTGTTAAGAAACTCGTCTAAAAATGAACAGAAAAAAATGGGGACTGGCATGTCTCTTTACAAAAACTCATCACAAATAGACTCGTCACGACCAGTTTATCAAGCAGACGTATCTCGGATTTTTTCATTAAGAGAGGACAGGTGAACAACGATCGTAATCTAAAGAGAGCATTACAGGGTAGGTTTAACGCCCACTCGACACAAACTAGGTCAATTCCGGACTAACATATGGTTTAATTTTATTTCAATAAATCGCTTGCGCGATGTTGGACATGCGACCCTACTCCTTGTCACGTACAACCGGGGATTTGAAACTACGCCAGTTGACTCAAAGACAGGCTTTATGATACAGCGCGCTGGTAAGATTGTCGGATAACCTAAATTTGGTTTATAGTGCTTCTGTACCATCCCAATAGACTGGCCTCCATTCGATCTAAATAGGAGTGCTATCATGGTGCTGCTCAAATTTGGCTGGTATTCTCATGGTTACCAGTGTGGTCAAATAATAATAAATAAATAATAAATATCTTATACAAGTTTTATATACAAAAGAATATAAATACAATATATTATGAATTGCATATAAAATATAATAGATCACATTCGGGTGAGTTACTCGAAATTCTCTTGACTAATAGTGCTGATATCAACATCTAGATTCAAACCGTTTTTTACACTCTGTACCAGTGGTTTTCAACCTTTTATTGCCGACGGCACAGTGGGCACACCTAGAAACACATGACAAAAATAGTGGCACGCCTGGCTAGATATATATGAAAAATATCTGAATATGGAAAATAAAAATATGGAAAGTCATAGATGGAATACAGTCATATACATGGACTAGTCATAGATACATAGAGTGACCTCCACCTAAATATAGAGAAACGCAGCTATGAACTTACCATTATAGACTCCAGTGAATACTCAATTCTCAACTGGGATCACATGGTTTTTCGCATTTTCTTAGTGTGCCGTTCAAAATTTCGCAGCACATTTAGGAAGATCTTGCGACGCACCTGTGTGTTGCGGTGCACTAGTTGAGAATCACTGCTCTATACCAACCCATATCTTACTATTTACTACTTGATGTCACGTAAAACTAGCAGCATTTCACCTGTTTTTGTCTTCTACCAAATATTTAGTAATTCAATGAAATCAACATATAGTTAAATATATATAAAAAGAACAAAGAGAATTTAATATCAATAAACAAAACAAAACAAAGGCAATATAATGATTTGAAGGAAGCAGTTTCTAGAAATCTGAAAAAGAGCCTAAAATGGTTCAAAATTTGATAATTTCAAACAAATTTAAATAGTCTTTGATTAAGAAATTTGATTCAGAGAGGAAAATCAGTATATCTAATAGAAATATGCCTTGAGTTTTTGGAAAACAGTAAGTTTCAAGTTATGTATCAAGTTCTGCTAAAGAAAGATAGTTGTGCATAGGTAAGGGAAGAATTCCTCTCAATGCTTGTAACTTTTTCACAAACGCTGGTTTCAAAAACTGGCGAACACGAATCCGACATTGTTGTTGTAGAATTATAGGGCGTATCATGAGATTGAGATTGCTTTCGATAGTTTGATAAAAATCTTTCAGAGTAAATGTATGATAAATGGCTGACTTTTTAAATTTAGCTCCCGCCATGAATAAAATCTTCACCATTTCAAGGTTATTTTGGACTAAAGCACATATCAAAGGGGACATGGACTCTCCCTGAGTAACACCTGGTATATCAACATCACAATTATGTTGTAACAATATTACTGCACATTCAATATGACCTTTACATGTTGCATGCAACAGAGGAGTTTTATGTAGGTAGTCACATACATCAGGGTCAGCACCTTTGTTTAAAAGTAAGTGTGTAAAATCTGTTCTTCCTCTAATGACTGCTGCATGTAAAGCAGTCTGGCGAAATTTCAATGAACAGTGGTGAACATCTGCACCAGAGTCAATTAAAGTTTTTAAAACAGAGTCATTAGGGGCATAAATAACTGCCCATATCAATGGTGTAAATCCATTAAATTCCTGACAATTTACATCAGCCCCATTCTCTAGCAGAAACCTTACTAAGAAATCATGTCCTAGTCTAGATGCCCAACACAATGCACTGTTTAGTTCATCTGTTGAAATCTCTCTTTTAAAAGCTTGACAAACATGCTCAAGTTCCCCACTTTTAACAGCTTCTAATAAAGAGACTTGGTTATCCATGACTACAATTCTTTATTTTACCATACATCAGATCATTACATTTTTCTTCAAGAAGACATTACCTTTCTGAAATGAAATGAATGACATATATTTCAACATCTCATCAACACAAATACACATGTATACAGATGATCATATTTGACTAAGGGTAAGTGGGGGAGTCTGGTGAGAGTATTTCTATACAGACACTTAAATTCTATTTACAAATATGTACCATGCACACTGGATCTCCAGTTGTAAAGTGAAATGAAGTCATGTCTGAGATTTGCTATATATTGTTAATATAGGGTATCCAGGTCTGTGATACATGAATATTTAGTTACAGATCTAATTTATGACTGCACTACATGTAGATGAACTACTTATATAGCCATCACATTATAAATATCACCCTGACCAAGAGAATAAATGTAAATTAAATAATAACTCTAGACTTCCTAAATAAGTATACAAAATTCTAGTGGTGACCTACTAAGTAAATTGAAAATTCACACAAGTACATGTAGCTCAGAAAAGGTTTACATTTATTTCAAATTAGACATACAATGAAATTTGAAAATGTAATTAAATTGAAAATTATTCCTTTCTTTTTAAACAATATTTTCATTCCGGATATTTGAATTAGATTTGGCCATTCTCTCTCTCTCCAACCAATGATGACTTTAAATTACGCACTAACATCGCTTTAACCACAAACAGTGAATACATCTTTGAACACAAACAGCAAAATACAAACCTCAATACAATGTTCAATTTCAGATTGATCTTGTAAATTACGATTCCCATTAAATTCCTTACGTAATCTCTTCAAATAATATTCTTTATCTGTGTACTTTAAATTTTTACCATATCTAAACAACATTCGATACAAACTGAGTACAGTACCTCTAGTGACATCCATAATCACTGAAAAATTCAAAAGATCAACTATTATACATGTACTTACAGGTAGCCAACATGTAAGAGCAGAAAGAGAGAAAGGGGGTTTAATGTCCACACAACACAAAGTAGGTAATTTTGGGACTAATCATATTTCAAGTTTATTCCAACACTTTGCTTGCGAATAGGGGTTTTTATCAGTGGGAAGAAACCAGAGGACCCGGAGAAAATCCACAAGTTGGGACAGGCGACCCTTCTCCTTGTCAGTTATAACCAGGGAATTGAAACGATGCCAGCTGACTCAATGACAGACCTTGATACAGCACGCCCATGCTAAACATTTGCCCCCCCCCCCCAATCTAATCTCAAGGGATATTGACAGGTGCAAAGCAGTGGTGTAGCTATATTTAGATGACTAGAAGTGTTGGTTTCTGAATTTTGAAATTCATTTTAGATTGGTATCATCAAAATGTTTTGGTTTGTGACTGTAGAGTAATGCTGATGATTGATGACACACTGTTGGACCTGGGCACCGAGTTCACAAAGCATTCTCAGACTTTTAGGGAGATCTTGGTGGCTAAGTGGGTAAGATGCTGTCTCACTAGCCTTCAGATTAGGTGTTCAATCCCTGCATTAGTCGAGAAAGTTCCTCCAGATTTTCTGACATGGTTTTCCTTTGTCAGTGATGCAGGACAGAGGGCCTGACAAGGACAGCTATCTAGTCATTTGGATGAGACAAAAAATCAAGGTTTTGTGTACATATTGGTGTACACGTAAAAGATCCCTTGGCAATTGGAAGTCGATATAAGAGTAGGCAATAGTGCCGTTGTCTGGGCAAAATTTTTATCATACTGTATGCCCATCTTCATTAGCCCAGTTTAGGAGCAGAGTAGGACATTAAACTCCTTTTCATTCAAAACTTTTAGAGAACCGATCCTTTATTTCTTCAGAATTTCTTACAGAATTAGTCTTCACACCTTATAAAAAAAATGGTTCTAAAGTGATATAAATTTGCTTATTATAATAAATCAAAACTTTATGCATTTAGAAAAAATATCTATTTAGAAGTAAAAGCAGTTTCATGGGCTGACAAATACAATAAAAAAATTTGAGGAAAAGAAATGCGAAAAAATTCTGATTCTGAAGAAGCAACAGTACAAAAATATGCCATTAAAAGACTGTTTAACAACCCTTTGACAGCTGGGAATTTGTTTGTCATCAATTACAAATCAGAGAGGGTCTCTCAATATTGACAAATTATAGTGTATGTCAGATTGATGGAAAATATGTACCTAACACACATGAGACACTGCATATCCATTATTTTGCTGATCTCGATTTTCTATCCAAACATTGGAAACATTATGTTAGTCTTTCTTGCCAACAAAAATTAATAACAAACGAGTCACGTGATATTTTTTATGGTACAAGGTCAAGGTCGATTTTTCGTTAACTTCAAAATAAAAATAATAATAAGATTTGGGGGAGAATATCAGTGGCACTGTGAATCAAAAAAAAAAACTAACCCTTCATATTCATCTCTGGTGTACGAAGCTTGTCTTAATCGGTTAAATCATGAGAGCCCTATACAGATTTTAAGGTTCGGTACCTTTTGTATATTTCTTCTTTTCTATCCTCGTGTTCTTTGAAGTTGACCAGTAATTGTAAAATTATAGAATTGAGTAAAGAACAAAAAACGAAGCATTTTATTATGTTATTTTCTACTTTAATTAGAAAGAACGTATCCAGTTTCAGTAAAAGTCACGCCAATTTTTTTAAGGTGTTCAATGGAATCTATATTTGAAATTTACGTTTAAGATAATATCATCAATGTATTTCTGAAATTTTCAGATCTCTGTTCAAGCCAGAATTTGGACGCAACAATCAATAGGGGGCGCTGTCGATGCAATGGTTGACAAGACGCTAGTTGTCCTAATTTTGCAAGAATAATTGAATAATTTGAGGTATTTATATATGTCATGATATCATAATTATTCAAGAAATATAGTATGGTTATAAATATTTTTGTTTTTGATTGAAAAGTTCGTAAAAACATCCAACACTGTGTCGTAATTTTCAAGTAATAGCTTGGTTGGTGGGGAAAACAAATCCTAACGCCCTAACCGAAAAAAGCAAGTACCTGCAAGTTCTGACCCTAGCGCGTCAAATTAAGGTACATGTATGATGATCACAGTTGATTATTTTGAAGTGTGACCATTTATCTACAGAATTTAAACATTTCGCTGTGTATCCTAGGTATATTTCGTTAATGACCCTCATGACTATCCAGCTTGCTTTTAGAGAAAGTTGCTAAACTCGTCTCATTGAGATACAGTATTATACAGTAATACAGATGTGTTTTTTTTTAATATTAGATGGGTTTCACCTGTTTGCTTATTGTCAGAATGTGATTATTTTATATTATAAGGAAAAACTAAGCATACACACACTGGATCGCTAGCTTGGACATCGGGTGTTCGATCGTTGCATTGACCAAGAAAGTTCATCCAGATTTCCCACAAGTTAGTGGTGCAGATATTTGGGCAAAATTTCCCTCGTAGCACACATGGCATATGCCTGTCTTCATTAGCCAAGTTCGAGGCAAGCAGTAGTATGTTAAACCCCATTTCATTTCTTTTAACCGAAAAGATATTAACAGTTTTGATTTGCTGTTGTTTGCGTCATATATTTCAACCCTCATGGTGTTAAAGTTCCAATAGCATATTTTTAAGTTATGTTTTTAAAATGTATTAAAATAAAGCCCTAAAATAGGTTGTACCTATAAACATTCCTACCTTGTTAAAGAATAATCCTATTAATCCTATAATTCACTATTGCCAGTTGAGAAATTGGCAAAAATATCATTTTCAACTTCAAATTCAAACGTTTGAAGATGGCCGTCCATAGAGAGGAATGGGAAAACAAGAGAGGTAATTGTGTTATTATTTCCTCAATCAGTCTGTGTCAGCCATTTTAATACCTGTGAAATTTTGCCCATGATCGTATAATAGTGAGTTGACAACCTTTTGAGCAAAAGACATAGAAATAATTATGTTTTGACTTTCTTAGAAGATATGAAATTGGAACTTTAAGATGTAAAATCTCTCCCATACAAGTAGCAAAAGATTATAATAATGCTTTAAAGAAACGGGATGACCTGTACCCATGTGGGATTATGTGCTTGATTATAGATTCGGCCGACGACGATGTGATTCTCTGCCTTTTTCGTAGTATCATAATTTAAGGGTCTCAGGAGTTCATAATTCATTGAATTCTGCACGAAGTATTATTAGGCTAGCCCAGCTTCACCTGTTTATGTTACGCTTCTGTTATTTTTGTCTCGATTTCCCAGTGATTACTAGAATTGTCCTTGTTGGTTACTTCCGCTGACTATCAAGCCCTTCGACCCTGATGTCAAATTCACTACCAGGTACATTTGTCCGTACCCATCGAACTTAGAACTGAGTCAGGGCTATAAAAAATGTATTTCATAAATCCCTATAGAGTACAGGCAGGCTTTGAAACGACCTGCAAACCGCCTCTGGCTCTTGTTATCGCCTTACAGTTACACACCCCCTTGCGTCGACAGTCACAACAATGGCTAACGAATGTCAAGTGAATCGAACGATATTTGAAGAATATTGTCAAAATAAATTATTCAAATATAATAATGATAATGTTGATGAAATCTATGTCTCTATTATAAATACTAATGTTATTTCTGAAATTTTTGAAAAACAAAATGGTGCAAAAAATTCCTGATGCATCGATGCGAGTATCGATGATGCATCCGACGCATTGATGCATTAAATTTTACTTGATATCGGCACTAATAGTTAGGTATGGCAGGAATGTGATATATATTAATAATAAACAATGACTGAAGAAACATTGACAGTTTTGCTTTGTGATTCTCGCATACATGCCAGAAAGAACCATCTCTTAGTCGAGAGATGAAGTTTTTTTCTAAGTTGCATTCTGTTGCCCTGTCACATATATGTTAGCTTATCTATGATGTACCATAAATCTGTGGCATGTTATGGCCAATGTCCTTAGATTTTTGTATAATCTTTGTAGATACATGTATCTCTGGTTTACGAAATTGGCATAGGAAATATAGTTTTAGCTTACCCATGGCTATCAATTAGACAAACTGGAAGTATGCCATTACATTTGACTCAGATAATTGTCAGTAATGTGTTGGAATTTTGTCACATAAATGTTTGGAATTGAAAATTCTGGGGTATATTTGTCACATATTGTATTGAGTCTATTGACTTAGATTATTGATTAATAAATGTCTCTAAACTTTAGTGATTAAAATATTTCTGTATAAACTATTCATATAGAAATATGATTATGATGTATATGCAGAAATTTTTCAAAACTATTGTTTTACAGGTTTCATCTAAATAAAACATGTCAGGGGAAGTGCCCAAATTGAAGCTTCATCTTTATAACTTTGAGGATGGCCAATATGAGGAGAGTAAATATGTCTTAACCAGTCCAAGATCACTAGAGGCATGTGCCAGACTTGATGTTAAACCAGTTGATTTGCTTTACAAGCCTCTTTCTGAATACCAGGAAGAGCTTCTACCACAAGATATTCCTTTACGAACTATTTTTAATATTTACGATGAACAGGAACAAGCAAGACAGAGTAAGTACATGTACACCATACAAATTTAAAGGGGATTTTATATTAAATCATTCATGGTGTAACTAGAATCTGTAGTTATCATTTACAGCGCCTAGTCTATCCCATAGAGCCCCACTTTTTCCAACTACATAACAATAGACTGAAAACTCAATTTTTTTTAAATATAAAGATGTCTGTTAACCATCAGCAGCTTCATCGAGTTATGATAAACTTCTATATTCGAAATAGATGATGCATGTAGATAATGATGACATTGAGTGTTGACAGCTGCATGTATACACTGCTCAACGTTTGGAAATATCATATAGACACTACTTATAATGTCAAAATTAACCGTCAGCCATATGTTTCTATCAATTCCAATTGACATTTGCTAGTTACAAGTACTGGTCCCTCAATAGAAACGTAACAGTCTTTGATTTTTGTTATAAAATACATTACTTACTTTAGTGATCATTCCTAGGCAGGAACTCTAGTTCTATATCAAGCATCACCCCGCCCTCAATACCTTGTAATAACTAATATACCTATAAAGGTTAGAGATCTTTAGATTTGTTTTTATCAAATGGCCTTGAATTGTTTGTTTGAACATGTATTAAATCCATTCAAAAATCAATAATATTTCAAGAGTTTGAAACCTGTAGCAATTGCTCCACTAGTCCTAGTAGAAATGAAAGCTATAAAAGTCCAGGGCACATGTCAGTTTTTTGCACAGCTATTGCCCTTACCACCAGAAACAAAGCAGAGTTCTACTTCGAATTTTTTTTAAAAAAAATGATTTTGCATGATTGATTAGAAAGAGGTGAGTTATAATAATATATTTCACAATCACATTTAATTACCTCTGCTAAGTACTTATTGTTGATCCAAGTCAATATCTTGGTTGAAATACTCTACTATATTTGTCCAACCATTTTTCTATTTAGCCAAATTACAATTGTGTAGAAAAGAAAGAAGTCGTATCATCGAGGATGAAAGGGAAAATAGACGAGAAGGTCGCAGCTTGTCTTTAGAACGGCCATCAAGTGCTAGACCATCAAGAAGACAAAAATGTATAAAGATCACTCGATCATATTCTGGTGAGCATTTGGATAAAAATAATTAATTTCGAGTCCTAATGAATATTAAATACTTAAAGATGCATCTTTGATACCAAATGTAATGTAAGTCCATCAGTAACAAAAGTATTTATTAACCCAATTTTGTTAATTTTTTCATACCAGTAGGCTATTGATGGGGTTGCTGCTGCAAGATTGTTCATATGGTATTAGACTATACTTCTGATCATTCTATGTTTGTCTATTTTAATAACATTATATATGTACAATATCAAATATAATTACTTCAGACGATGATTTAAGTCAAGAAAAATTACAGAGAAAAAGAACAGCTTGGGCAACTAGTCTTGGTCATAAACGCTTTACCCATAATGAACTAGAAGAAAGGTATGTTAACTCATGTTTAGCTGGTTACTGTGCATTATCTTCTTACTATTAAATCATCTGTACAGTTTGTAGTTTAAAATATGGGGCATAATTATAATGAGTTAATGATACAGTAATTAAGACTTAGTTGATGGAAGAAATATTGTTATCCTGTATTAATACAATAACCCTAAAAAGCCTGTTTGTCTCAGTTATAAAGTCTCAAGAAAGATTGAATGTATACACTATGTCCCAGGTGAAATATGTGATACTGGCTAAAGCCTTCATCCCGTAATCGTTGACAGTAAAAATCATCTTGTTACTCTCAAAATGGCAGTAATATTGCGTTCACATGAGGCAGTTCCATGTTTCACAGAGCACTGTAAATAATAGTGGAAGAAGATGAGGATATAGGATATTGACCTAGTGTGAAAATGTCAAATCAAATTAAAGTATGTAGCTTTTGGAAAATGAGTGCAACATTTACTTAATCAACTTAATAGGGTTTTATTCTTCAATTTGAAGAGGGACTTGATAATCATGATAAGCGCTTTCTACTATAACTTCAGCAAGTATATTAATATCACATATTTATCTACACACTTATGTAGCATGAAATTTGTGGATCAATTAACCACAGTACATGTACCACACATGGAAACTAAAAAATTCAATTTTTGAAAGAGTATCACAGACCAATGGATACATGTAGTTGCATAGTTGGTTTTGGAAGTCTTTCAGTTTCGCCCCAAACAAATATAATATCCATCCTATCCTTTTATTTTAAATAGAGCAAGAGAACTACATGAAGAAAGTCAAAGATTACGAAAAATATTACTAGCCAGGAAAGAAGATAAAACTGATCTGTGAGTGTTGATCAAATGATTAAGATTTTTAGGGAATGTGATATTGTATAATAATTTATTGAGAGATGGTCTAACAAAATCATTGCTGTTGTTACATTTTGTATAACGCAACACTATTTGAAAAAAAAACAAATAGTTGAACAGATTTAAAGTAATAGGATTTATCTATATAATTGATAGATGAGCTGATCAATAGTTATAGTACTGTATCTAAAACAAATAACCGTAATGGCTGATGGCTCTGGTTGCCTTTTCTCAAAATAAGATTACATTTCTTTTCATTTAGTCAAAGTCGCAGCAGACGAACCAAAAGTTTTAATAGCTCACCAAAGTCTAGAAGTTCCAGTGTATCGAATTTATCTCGAACTAGTTATAATGATAAAATACCCAGTAGATCTCATTCAGTATCAAGATTAGCATCATCTACCAACAGTGACATCACCATTCCACCTCGGGTAAGTTACCCTTTGTCATCAGTTCTAGCTTTAGTTCTTGTCATCAAGTTGTGGTACCCTCTAAATATAATCATTTAATGTGTTTTGTGGGATGTCTAGGATTTTGTTTTCTGACTGTTAATCAGATATGTAGTTGAAAGTAGAAGTACATGTAGCCCAATTACCAATAGAAATAGCACGTCAGATAAACCCAATGCAATACTGGAGGGTTTAACTCCCAGAAGTAAATTAAAACTAAATAACTAATCCTATACAATTGATGAATTTTAGTTTAAAACTGACACACCCCATTTGTTGACTTACGAAGTAAGAGTATTAAATGTTGTTTATTTTGATTCGTCAACAATTATGTGAAACTGTCTAAATGAGGTTCTGTGAGCATTTCGAATTGAAAATAATTAAGGCAAAATTCATCACCTGTAGATTTTATCTGAAATATTGAAATATTCCTATTTTTTCCAGGATCAAAGAATTATTGAAATAATGAAGGCTAAAAGAGAAGAAGAGATAGCGCTGAATAAATTACGACGAAAGGCTGTTTTAGTGTGGGATAAAGACAGAAAACTTGAAAATGAAGCTAGAAATGAGGCAGAAAATAGACGAAGGAAATTATTGACGGATGAAAGTAAAATTGATGAACGCAGACGTGTAAGTGTTATAGTATTTTGATAATTAAGTAATATTAAAATAAAGTAATATTAAAATATAGATAACATGTTATTTCAAAAAATGGTATGGGCAATGCACCAAGCGTAGATTATTTATAGTAGTTAAAATTTTGGACCTCTATGATGTTTTTCATTGCACAGCATGTGGGAGTGTCTGTATTTTAAGTTGTTTAATGATTTTCCGCGAGCAAGACATTGTGTTATATATTGAAACGACCCTCTGGCGTTCGTTTAGATATCAATATGCTACTTATTGTCTTCTCAACCATTAAACCACAAATAATGTTACTGACCTAGATTTTACCAAGATGTCACAGACATGCCTGAGTTTTATAACATTAGGTTCAATTAGTTCTATACAAATTTGTTTCAGAGGAAAAATCAGTTAATGAGGAGAGGTATGGAAGAAGAAGATCAACTCTTACAAGCTGAGAAACTTAAACAAAAAAATTTAAAATGGAAATCTGCTTTCTTAAATCAGCTTCATTCTAAGGTATTAATTTTCCAAAACTGTATGTTTTAAAATGACTTAAAATAATTATATCATGCCTTTATTTAATCAAAATATCCTTTCTTCTTCAATCTGAACATAGTCATTGTTTAGAAATATGTGAATGCGTGATTATATAATGGGTATTTAAAATGTCCTGCATGCATACTAGTATTAAAGAACATCAGTAGTAGTAATTTAAATTTTCAAACAAAGATACCATGATTCAATATTAGCCACTAAAAATAATATTACAATAAGTATCAAGGAATCAAATTGATATATTGTGAAAAGTTTTAATTAATATTGTTTTGTTTGATATAGGAACAGAAATTAGCTGATAAAAGGATGAGAGATCAGTTAAAAAAGAGAGCACAGGTTAGTTATCTGGTATAAAGGCCACACTATTTATATTATGTGATTCACATGCTCACCACTCTTAAATTGAAACTGAAATACTTGGATAATATCATCATCTATGTTTATAAATTTCTTTGTTTTTCAGAAGAAAACTGTGGAGTTACACCATCTCAATGATATGGCTTATGTAAATTCAGTTGATAGACAACAAAAAAACACCCTAGCTAAAACACAAGCAAGACGAGAAAATTTACTTCATCATAATAATAAGGTAGGGTGTAAAGAGGATACAAACTTTAATCCATTTGTTGCTATCATTCGTATAAGTTGTGAAAATTGGTTAAAGATTGGACAGGAACACCGCTGTATTAGTATTAGAAAAATTTCCGTCGTAGAAACTTTACATGACATACCCTTTCTTCATTAGCTAGGTTGGCTGATTAAATCAAACGTTAAACCCCATATCATTTCCTTCTATTTTAATTTGACAATACAGTTAGACGTCATCTTCGAAAAAATGGTGATAATTATCTTAATTTAAGGCTTTTTTATCGACTTGCTAAATTGATTTGAATTTAATAGAGATGTCATGTGACAGAATAGACGATTTCAAAGTAGTTTGGTGAGTTCGTTAAATGCTTCAATTAGCTGTAAACAAATTCTTGTGGCTGGACACAGTTGAAAAAAACCACATGATCACCCGATCAAATCGTCAAATCGCACCCTGAAGTGATTAGGCGATTTGGTTTAATCGCTTCGGAAATCGGTGTCGATAAATTTGGGTAACCTATTTGAATTAGGCGGACGTTAAAGATGAAAATTTGATTGAATGCAAATCACTTTGAATAATCAGTGGTCGATAAAAAACGCCTGTGACAATGCAGTATTCAGTTACAAGTATTAAGATGGTAATTTCTGAAAAAGTGTTGATAATTATCTTTAAATTGAAAAAATGTGTGATTTTTTGTTTTAACAGAATCATTTAATGAACAATAGAAATGAACGAAGATTACATCAGTCCAAGAAAAATATCATAGATAAATCATTAGTGTAAGTTTATTTATCAAGTTTAATTTTTCTGGAATCTGTTATGATCTTTAATGTTTGTTAAATTTGCGTCCAGTGACCATATTCAATTAACTTTTTTTTTCATCAAATTTAATTTTTCTGGAATCTGTTATGATCTTTAATGTTTGTTAAATTTGAGACCAGTGACCATATTCAATTACCTTTTTTTTTAATCAAATTTAATTTTTCTGGAATCTATTAAATAATCTTTAATGTTTTCTAAATTTGAGACCAGCGACCATATTCAATTTACTTTTATAAAAGTTAGATAAGGTCTGAATTTTCACTTAAAGTTCCAATTTCACTTTTTCTAAGAAAGTCAAAATATAATTATTTCTATGTTTTTTGCTCAAAAGGTTGTCAACTCACTATTATACGATCATGGACAAAATTTTTGGGGGGTTAGAAAGGGCGACACTGGTTGATTGAGGAAATAGTTACTCAATTACCTCCCTTGTTTTCCCATCCTTCTCCATGGACGGCCATCTTCAAACGTTTGAATTTGAAGTTGAAAATGATATTTTTGCCAATTTCTCAACTGGCAATAGTGAATTATAGGATTAATAGGATTATTCTTTAACAAGGTAGGACTGTTTATAGGTTCAATCTATTTTGGGGCTTTATTTTAATAAATTTTAAAAATATAACCTAAAAAAATGCTATTGGAACTTTAAAGTAAGGTATTTACCTTAAACCAATAATCAATAGAGCAAAATATGGAATTGTAGCTTAAGCCATTAACACATTATCTTGATTTTTTTTGCCTTAATTTCATGAGATAATTTTGAGATAGATTATACAAGAAAATATTTCTTCTTTAAACTTAAAGCTGAACTCCCATTACAAAACTACAGAAATAATTAAATAAAAAAAAATACTGCCATACATAATCGCCATACTTGTTTTCAATTTGCAGAACAAGTATGGCCGCTGTACGGTGTACGAAAACAGAGGCAGGCCACGCCCACATCCAGTATACACTCTGGCAACCACACTGTCCACATCCGGCAAGCAATATTTCAACTACCAATTACCTACTGAGCGGTTTTTCTCTATAAGTTTACTAAAAATATTATTGCTACACAATTGTTATGTCTGATCAGGTACATATTATTTTACTAATTAGACGAAATAAGTAACCTACGGTGTACTTTTGCTCTAAAAGTATGGGAAAAATTGTCTTACCCCAAACAAACAACAAATCTACCGACATCATCCAACCATTTTTATTCTTATTTCTTGAAAGGTTTTGCACAACAGCGTAGAAACACCAAATGATTTCTAGTATTATAAAGTTCAGTATTATCCTTCCAAAATATATCCAAAGCAGCAATAAAACAACTGTTCTCTCCATCGAAGAAGTATGTCTTCACTTCAAAATATTTTTCATATTGTTGTTATTTATGACGATCAAGGGACATAGGTGGTTATGTCCCTTGATGTTATGTCAACAACATAGATTTGTTGTTTGGAGTAAGGCAGTTTTATTTCATTTTTAGAGCAAAGGTACGCCAGGCTTTACTTATTTCTTCTAATTAGTAAAATAATATGTACCTGATCAGACATAATAATTGTGTAGCAATAATATTTTCAGTAAACTTATAGAGAAAAACCGCTCAGTCAGTAGGTAATTGGTAGTTGAAATATTGCTTGCCGGATGTGGACAGTGTGGTTGCCAGAGTGTATACTGGATGTGGGCGTGGCCTGTCTCTGTTTTCGTACACCGTACAGCGGCCATACTTGTTCTACAAATTGAAAACAAGTATGGCGATTATGTTTGGCAGTAATTTTTTTTTAATTTAATTATTTCTGTAGTTTTGTAATCGGAGTTCAGCTTTAAGATACATCAATTAATTCTCCTTAAATTTGAGCAGGTTCTCACTTATGTTTTCCTTAATTTACATTTCTTTTGTGGTCTTGAAAAATAAATAATCACTTAACTCACACGAAATATGTTTAATTTGAAATTAGAATTAAGAAGCAAAATTTTTATAGGTATTCACAAAGAATAAAAAATTGAACATTTATACGTAAAATAAACTTATACCTAGTAGTGGTTAGTTGAGTTAACTTAAGGTATGGGACCACTACTCTAGTTGTTTAATTCTATTCAAATAAAATCCTCAGTGCACACTAGACTTCATGAGCTGAGCATATTATCTGAACAAACTATAATGATATTTATACAGTATGTGGTTCTGTTATTACAGGATAGGTTTGTGTTTCGTTCTTAAAAGTTTTTATTATTTATTTGTTTGTTTATTTTTTGTTTGTTTATTGTTTGTTTGTTTTAAATTGTGTTTCAGAGACGAGTTAGATAAATCCAGATTATTAAGTGACCTTAGACATTCACGAGCCAAATCTAATTATTCACAAATGTTAGATAGTCAGTACAGATCTATGCGTTTAATTCAGTATGTATTTTATAAAAATGTAGATCTTCTTTGAGTGGCATTCAGCAATAAACAAAAAAATAAATAATATTCAACACACTTACTATTTTAATTAAAGCAACGTTTCTTTGTGGGTTTTCTCAACATTATTGAACAAATGATGATGAATATATAATAAACAAAAGTTTTACATGTATGTACAAAAAAACAAAGAATGGCTAATTATATAAACTTTCTATAAATGTTGCTTTGATTAAAATAGTAATTGCTTTTCATATTATGTGCACATGCATCTACAGAATAAACATAGCAATATGTATGTCCCTAATTCTATTGACCCATTCCATTTGGATAAGCTCTGATGTTGTGTTTTCCACATATAATAGATCAACATTCAAATTATTGATAATTTAAAACTTCAGTTTTAAAAACAGAATTAAGTATGTATATTGCAAAATAATATTAAAATATGGATGAAAAACTAATGACCATGTCACCATCTTTCATATTATAATAACATAATAGCTTTCATATTCATTGAGGTATTTATAAAGACAAAATTTCAAATTTTTTGTCTTTAGTCAAGCCCGGGAAAAACGACAGGAGAAAGCTCGACAGTCAATGAGTAAAATGGAAGAAGAACTTGAATCATGGAGGAAACAAGTAGTTAAAGATCGACATAAGGTATTTAAAGATTTTGTTTATCATTATTTACTGAATTTAGGCTTTAAACGTATAGTGTTTGACCATAAAAACAAATGATTTTCTATATTATTAATAATTTTCTTTCTTATATTATTTAGAATGATAATTATGCTGAAAATGTAGTACACAAGTTGAATGAAATGAAAGCCTTACAAGCTCACAATAAACGTCTTGCCAAAGAAATCGAACAAAAACAAAAACTCAAAAGGTTGGTTATTATTTTTTCTTCATTTTTAGTAAACAGAACTGCTGCTGAGTGGCTCTCCGAAACAAATGTTCCTTTAAGCATGCAAATCAAATGCCAAAATGCTACGATGTAATTTGTGTGAAAGTTCAGACTCAAAATATTGAAGTGTTATATTTCTATTTCGGACTTTATAATGATAATAACTGTAATATTTAAATAAAAAGTAGTCAATGGTTCATTCATGCTATAAGCACTTAAATAAAATGTTATCATTACAATGAATTATTTTATAGAATTGAAGCTATTGAGGAAGCCTGGCGATATGATACACAAAAAGAAATGGCAGAGAAAGAGAGAAAGGTAGAAATGTTACAGCAAGATAAAGACTATGCTGCTGAACAGGTCAATATATACTATTAATATGTAGACTAATACATTTAAATATTTAGTGGAGGGTCTTACAGACACACACATGACCAACAATCTACCAATAATTGGATTTAAAGACTCTTCCAAAACATTGGCTTATTATGCAAGACTTTCCCTCATATTACAGACCATTTCATCATATGTTTATTATTTGCCCACATTGAAATGTGGTTGTATATCCTGTCACCCCGTCCATCATCGACAATTGCTTGTGGGCAGTGTTTAAGGTCATGAGACTGTCAGAGTTATGGCCCTTGATCACTTCAAAATATCTTGTAGCGTTCTAGAGGCTAAAGCTAACATCTGATTGACTTTAAATTTATACACAGTGTTTACAGTTATGAGACAAAGAATCCTATTGATTTTCAACAATTTCCAACAATCACTGCCAAAGTTATCTCCTTTGATCACTTTGAAAAACCTTGTGAGGCTCTAGAGGCCAAAGTTATCATCCGATATGACTTCACATTGATACACAGACTTTAAAATCTTGAGACAAACAAGTATATTGACTTTCAATCAACTGCCCGGACAATTTAGCTGCTGTGCTTGGCATATGTTTCGTTGCCTGGCAACCTATCTTTTTTAATGGTGATGGTCCTTGCCAAAGCTAGAAATTTACTCCCAATTACAATGTACAGATTTTGAAATTCAAGTTTCAATTTAGCTACAAGTAATGACGGATGTCATTAATGAAGCAGTGATACAATCTCCTTATTGTTCGATAAATTTGCAGATCTACTGGGGTTTTTTGTATTAAAATTTTTTACATATTTGTATATATTTTTCTTTTTTATTCATAGATGCGAGCAACAGCCAAAGCAAGCCAGAATCTTCGTGATTCCATCAGAAAGAAATATGGCACAGATACATTTGATAAAAAAGTTCTGCAGGCTGAAATTCATGCCAATTTAGGGAAGAGAACTCATAACAAAGCAACTAAAAATCGTTCTAGTGTGGAAATATTGTGATCAGTGGAAACTATGAGGCAAATGAATTAAAGGGGTAGTAGCTTGGACACAGAATATTATGATTTTTGTTTTATTCCCCCTGGCACAAACTCTGTTATGAGTTGAACCCCAAGATTGTATGAGCTTCAGATCTCTACTGTTGTCAACACACTCTTGCTAATATAGCCATTTTTATATATAACACATATTCATAGACCATTATTAAAATCAGACTTCTTTCATAAGCTCACATAGTTGAAATTCTTGTCAACAAAACTGAGGGAAATGGTATTAAATATGCAAAAACAGTCTTTATTTGAGTTGTGTGTAGGACTATGTGTGGTTTCTGTCAGATTATCTGGTTTCCTCCCACTACAAAAGACCCTGTGTCTGTGTATTAATGAAAGAAAGAAGTATGGTATGTTAGTCCCAAAATGTATTTTTCCCTCCTGCTATTAAAGATATATTATGTAAAATTTAGATAAAGAGCTAGCCATTCTTGCAATAATAGTTTGAAAAACGATAATGCAAAATAAATATATTGTGTTTGAAGTAAATTGAAATTGTGTGCATAAAGTGTAACCATTTTGAATTTAAATCAAAATATGGCTGAACCTTTCTAATCTCCCTAATATCAGAGATATCCGATGGCATCAAGAGTTGATAGGGTTTGTCATGTTAATAAATGTCTAATTAATAGTTTATATAACATTTCAGGCCTAAAGCTCTTGGATAATGTATGTTTAATTCTGAGGGGTTTTATCTTGTTCATATATCATCTTTTATTAAAGATTATTAACATTTGAAGGAATGTAGTGAAAAATTTGTTTAATATCAATTTCCAAGAAATATCCATTTATCTATTTTTACTTTGGAAATTCATGACATTGTATCTTACATCTGTATGGCATTGGTAAATAATTTACTTAATATATGAAAAATTACCAATGGGTTAAAATAGATTCTTATCTTCATCTACTTGTTCATATATTTCATATAATTTAAACATTCACAAAGAATTAGATATAACTATAACTCAATAAACAAAATAAGTGGAAGGCTGTTTGTCATCTTAGAACTTGAAAGCATGTCATGTTTTGGTCTAAACTAAACAATTGGTATCATTACTATTCAGTCTTACGGTCTCTGTATTTTGTAATGGGTTTGTTATTGTATATGGAACCTAATATGATTACAAAAGAAGAGCACAAACAAACTTGAAGTGTTTTCTATTTAAACAATATTGTAAATAAAACAATATCCGTCCTTTCCTATTTATATTATTTTGTAATAATAAGTATTTTATTTGTGTACTTGTAAGCTGTGATATTATTAATATTGTTATAAGAAATAAAATTATTGTAACTTTAGAAGCTTTCATTATTGCTTATATATATATACTCCTGTTAAATGTTAAGTGGGTACTAGGTGAATCCTTTGCTGCATTGCGTTTGATTTTTGTTTTCCATGATAATAAAAAAAGGACGAATTCAGTAAGCTATCACAAATTAACTAGTATTCTATGAACTGGATGTGATACGCCCTAATACCCTATAATAAGCAGTGGCGGACTGGTAGGTTAAAGACCCACCTGTCAGGTCATTAACCAAGGCCCACACAAGTATGCGCCGAATGCATGTCACGAGCGCGCCAAAGACGCCCAACCGTCCTTCCACACACACACACACACACCCATGGAAAATTTTGAAAATTGACAACCGCAAACCCATTCCAAACTTCTCAGACCAAAACTTCATAGGTATCTGGGGGGTGACAGTGGCTAAGTGGGTGGATAAGGCGCTGGTTCGCTAGCCTGGAGGTCGAGTGTTCAATCCCTGCATTGGCTGAGAAAGTTCATCTCGATTTTCCAGCGTGATTTCCCCTTGTCAGTGATGTAGAAGGAGGGTCCGACAAGGACAGCTGCCTAGTCGTTAGGATGGGATGGAAACTGAGGTCCCGTGTACACATTGGAGTGCACATAAAAGATCCCTTGGCAGTTGGAATTCAATATAAGAGTAGGCCGTAGTGCCGCTGCCCGGGAAAAATTTCCCTCGTAGAACACTGTATGGCGTATGCCTGTCTTCCATTAGCCCAGGTTAGGTGCAAAAGAGTAGGATGTTAAACCCCATTTCATTTCATTTTAATAGGTATCTTTTCTTTCTCCGGTTTTGTGTCCTATCCTTCTTTCTTTTCTATCCTCCCCCTCCCCTTTCTTTCTCTTGTGTTTTCTTTTTTCTTTCTCTTTTTTCTTTATAGGCTTAGGCCCACTTTTTTTTAATGAACTAAGGCCCACATGTCACGGACAGTTGGGCCAAGTCCGGCACTGATAATAAATCGGAGTCGGCAGCTAGCTTATCTCTAACACTCTACAAGTTTTAACCAGTCTTCTTCTGTACTTAACATGTGCAGGTTATTTTGTTAGGGCGAGGTGTGTTCTTGAAGCAATGACCGTGAGGTTACAACAAATAGACGTTGCTATATACATTGGACACCAATTCACGAACTTATAGCTACGTTGTCTCCCTTTAACGCAAACACGTGAACGACAGCTTCAAATCAGAGGTTGTGACGCAAACACACTCAAATCAAATATGGAGACCTCCACGGAAATCTTTTCGTTCGTTCGTTTGCGGAGTTTAACTTCCACTTCCACCAGGGATGATATCGTAAACAATCGGAAACCTTAACATTGAACTACACTTGAACTTTGGTATTTGCGATGATTGAGGAATGTGATAGGCTCACCAGCTGGGTCAGTAATCAATCGAAATTAGTTTCCAAATATGCAGGGAACTACGTGAAGGGCTTGGTAAGATGTGCGAAGTTAAAAGCGACTTCAGGCCTTCTGTTGAAGACTGGCGCGGGGGGGGGGGGGGGGGTCTGTTCATGATTCAGTCTAAAATGGTTATGTGGTCTAAGGGATAATGAATATCTTGATAAGACAAGAATTGGACATTTCTCAAGCATAGAATATACCCCCATGTTATATTTTCTATTAAAAAAAGTTCTGAAAACAAAATGAAAATATTTATTACCGTATAGAAATATTTGTAAAGAAGAAGATACCAAAGATGAAAGATTATAATAAATCTACATTTACTATATACAAATAAAATCTGATTGTTGAAGGAAAATATTTATGAAACAAATGATTGTATTAAGGTTAAAAATAGATCTTGATTTGAAAAGAAAGATATCAATGCTTTATTCTTATTTTATTCTTCTTTTCTTTTATCAAAACACGTATTAGATATTTAAAATTTAGATTAAATCCAAATACCGGGTAGTTATTGTTCTAGATTTTTAAAAAATTTACATTCAATCCCACACTCGGCATAATCTGTCTACTTTTCATTTTATACGGTCACCAGTGGCACTCATAGCGCGCGAGAAGAGTATACGTACTCATGTGAACACCAGGTACCACTTTCCATTGTGTGATTTTATCAATGTGGCGAATCTGCTTATTGTAGTTATTAGATTTTGCCAAATTTGGGTGCTGTACTTTTTGTTTGATGACTGAAGAGAGATTTTAAATATCAAAACATAAATAATTGAAGAGATTTTTCAGATGTGCGTATTAGCATAGATGGCATTAGACATGGAATAGACATGGTTGCAATAGATTTTTAAAAAAAAAAGTCTTAACATTAATCTGAACATTGAAATGGATTATCTAATATCTAACATACTAACTAATGGTCCAAAACATGAATTGTATATCAAATCTTATCAAAATATCAATTGCTGAACTAAAATGTTGCCTAGAATTAAAATAGCAATAAAAGGTTTAAAATAGATCAACATTGGGTTAAATGATTGACTTCTACATTTTATTATCCGTAAGAATCGTATTAATGACCGGGAAAATCTATTATTGACCCAAATTGCCTAATAAACTACATGGACAACCATTAAGCCCAGTGTTGTTATGTTAGCGTTTGCACGTTACTAGGTGACGCTGGCGATGACCTAGTCTGCCATACTCTTGCAAGTGGATTATGTGTAGAATGTTTTCCATGCGCTTGGTATGTATTTATGATCGCGGCATACAGTATTTAATGATTCAATTAATTCCTAACGGATAATTGGCTATACAAAACAATACTAAGCATATTCATTATTAAAGTAACCTAATCTCTATTCTCAGAGGCGTTTTAGGGTTTATCATGACGGAGTCTATATATACCATTTTGAGGACCATTTTTAGCGGAGGGGGGGGGCTTGATTGATGATTTTTATGCCACTGCAATAACTGCATTTAGTAATGGATTCGACAGTAACAGTGTATAGAAAACGGTTGACTCGGACTCGGGGCCCTTTCACTTGACAGAAGTGGGGCCCTTTTGTCTACCTTTAGCCCCTCGCCCCTAACTAGGGTACATTTTCATTATTCTCATCGGTTTTAGCATTTTTCTCCCGTTTTATTTTTCCAATTTCTTTTTGCGAGGAGGCTGGCGCCTCCAGCGCCTCAGCTATAAAACGCCTTTGTCTATTCTTTGGAAGATAAAATCAGTTGAAAGGTACATATCAATGTAATATGAAAGTATTTACACTGATCTACATTCAATATTTCAAAAAATTTATTATTGTAATTTCTAATATTTATGTTTGGTGAAATACGCGAGCAGCCTGAATTTGAAGGACAGTCGCCTGTGCCTTTATTAGTCCGGTTTGACATCTCACGCTTCTCTTACTTCAAGGAGCCGCATTATAAATAGCACTCAAAAGTACAGAGAAAACGGCGTCGCAGACTCATTATACAATGTTTATGGCATCTGAAATATGCATTATTGATTGAAATTGCCCAATATTAAATTCTAGTTCCTTTTTTTAATGTCGAAGATTATGAATAATATTGAATTAGAGATTTGGTTTCTTTAAACTACTACAACAAAGGGTATATTGAATAGTTAATTTTTATATACAGCTGGTATTTATTGGTGCTTTAATAAAACTACTTTAATACTTTAATAGTTGAATGTTTCATATTTACATAAGAAAACTGTCAATTATTTACTTGTACATGTAAAAATAAAAAAATTGAAATATCGCCTTATTTACTGAAAGTCCGCTGAGTCATTTTTTGCGTTTCTGCAAACAATGTATATAGCAAATACTACCAAGATGACCTGAAAAGAAAACAAAATGGTTTTACTTGACTGACATAAAAAAGACAAGTTTAGGATTTGATATAATTAAAATATAAATCAGCTACCAGTAACTGTAAATCTCGTTTGATATTGCTTTATAAGTTGCTTGTAGATAGGTTATAAAATAAGGATTGCGTTAAAACAGTTTTATGCGTGTCTGGTAAAATAAACCAAACAAAAAAAAAATTAAATGTCCGAAATTTGTGAGGTATACAGGTGATCGAACACATGACAAGTGCGTCCCTTTAATTGTATCGATGTTGGTGATGTAGTCATATCATATTTTAAAGGAGCTAAATAGTACATATTTGGGACCTAGAAATTGACACAAATGGATCGCAAATCATATAATGTAATATGAATGTATACTGATTTTTACATTCAATCGTTGCTGTTTTTACTGTAAATTCTAATCAGTAGGGGCCTAATATTTGGCGAAATAAGCCAAAAGTCTCAATTGAATGGCAGTCAACACCGATAGCATTTATTGCGCATAATCTCCAGATTAGAATATGCGGTCACCGCTTGACATGACTTGTGAAGTACATCGATACATCTAGCGTCCTTCTTCGAGTCCCTTGTTACAAATGTCGCTGAAACACATTACGGTACACGATTAGTGTTTATTTTGTCCTAGTTACTGGATATCAGAAGCTCATCTCTTCTCGGTAAGATCACACCGATGTTGATTTATATTGACAAATAATTCGTGTTTTGAATGTCGAAGACTTTGTATGATACTGAGTTAGCTATTCTAACTTATATTTCATTAGTATGTATAGTGATCGGTGATTGTAATTCTGTACATGTATGGGTTCAGTGCAATCTCGTTCCCAGAGGCAGCCGCGGAGCCGAAGGCCTCTGGCACATTAGACCGTCCATTTTTTCCAATTATTTTCAAACCTAAGCCCCGCCCATTCTGACCTCTGATTGGTCAATAGTTTTGGGTCGATTTCTCGAAAACTAGAGGTCGGATCGTAGTTTCGTTTGTTGTAAAATGATCCTTGAGTCAAAGTCAACTCGCTGATATAAAAAAATGGATCCTAAACGAACAAATTCAAGTTTTTGTAAAGATCTATTTTTCTACGCGTGGGTATATTTTTAAGTGATTCGGTCATCCAGGCACGTAAAATCAGGGGCGTACGACGCAAATAAACGAGAAATTTCGCGCGTGGGAATTACACGTCATTTTCCGGGAAAATGGCTACCCCTATTCACCAGAGAAATTTCTTCAAAATTTTTTCTGGTTTCGAGATTGGGTTCAGTGTGGTCATAGAAATCTGACCTTCTATTCGCATATATATTATGCATACACCATACCGAATTGCACAATATGATATAATAAAAAAAAGAACACGAATGCAATGCCTGTTGAAGGCTCGATTTTACCTGCTCTCGTTTCGGCACGTTTTTTTTTTTTTTTTTTTTTTTTATTTTTTCAACAATTCGTTATGTCAGGCAGTCTAACCTCTACTGATTCACTCAGATTATGTTTTTCTTCAATCTAGCCACTTTGATTTGCATAAATACTCCCCACAAAACGATATCATAGCCTTTTGTTTCCAAAACTTACATACTTACATTATTTTAGTTCGTTGACGTTTGTCATCGACTCCATGCGCTGACGTCACACAAAATCATCCGCAGTGACTAGACCATTGAAACAAGGGCCAAAGATATTTTAAGTTTTTCTCTCCCTTTCCACTCCACTCCCCTCTCATTCCGTGGCGATTTTTGTTGACTTTTGTGTGTAGAATCGAAGAAAGGGGCTTGCATATACATTTTCCGCCAGGTTTTTATGAAAATGCATGATTTTGAGGCGGGGGTATACGAGTCTTCAGGGGTTAGTTCGGTTTTTGTGTGACCTCAGCGCATGGGGTCGGTCACAAATGTCAGCGAACGAAAATAATGTAAATATTGGAAACAAGTGGCCATGATATTGTTTTGTGGGGAGTATCTATGCAGATCAAAATAGCCAGATTAAAGAAAAAACATCTGATTGAATACACATTGTATTCCTGTTCTTTTTATTTATTATGTCGTTGCAAAGGACTTAGTATTTACATTTAGATTATCTGTGGTATATGTGGTGGTTGAGCAGTCATTCAGTAAGTGACGTGGTTTCCTTACCAACAAGCATGTGACAAGGCGTCGACTCGCCTCTCCCATAGTCTGTTGTTTCCGGGCCACCCCGCTACTAAAGACGCATAAGCGCAGCCGAATTTTTGTTATAAATTGCACCATATAACAGTCCAGATATAATATAGTTTGTGTTGACGATAAACCCCAGTTCTATGTTTTGTTGGGCGATTGTGCTAGATTATATATCTTATAATATTCTCACCTGAAGTATAATGATGGCTGAACATATACCAATAACCAAAGGTTGTTCTTCGTCCACAGAACTCCACAATGCGTCATAACAACCCTGTATGAATTATTTAAAGGGATAATAACACTCTTGCTGGCTTTGCAGTTCCAGAAAATAAATAATAGTGTTATTCTAAGTATTAGATGTTTAAGTGTCCTACTTCTTGTGTAAATTCCATTACATCCTATTTTACTTGCCCAGGGGGTCGAAAATATTTTAAAATCCAAGTCATACTTGAAATGGTTTACGTCAACCATCAGGTGTGTTAAGATGAAATTTGTATCATCAATAAATTGGAATATTTGTTCTGAATAGATCGGAATCTTATTTCGTTTACATTCATTTTGTGTCTTATTTAGTTCAGTGCCGATGAATTCCGATTTGTATTTCGAGTCTGTCATATTTAGTAATAGTTTAATAATTTAAAGGGACATTTATGTCATAAATTGTCACAATCAGTTCTAGTCCTTATTGTGCTTTAACTTTTGTCTTTTCAGAATGATCGACATTATATATATGAATGGCATATCTAAATAGTCTGTAGATAAAAGATATATGAATGACATAAATATACATAGTCCTATCAATAAACGTCTATGTGTCTGAAGTCTGAATGTGTCGTCATTAACGGAAGATCATCGAGCCCTTGAATAATTACTGCGCGAGTAGTCACAACAATATTGTAGAATAATACAATCTGCTGACCAGAATAAAGATTGGGACATGTTATTCAGTCACAACAAGAGTGGTATTGAGCCTTTAAACAAGGTATTTTAAAATACGAATTGGTAATGGAACAAGTGGCTAGACAAAAAGTTTCTCAGTGCCGATCAAATTCACATCTATGCTACTAAGGGTCACTAAAGTGAATCATTGGATGAATCGTGGAGGTGGGGGGGGGGGGTATGTCTCGCTCTAAAACAGCCCTGTACCAAATGCTTGCAAATTATCAATTCCGCTATTCATAATAAATGAAAGTATTTGAAACTGAAGTCATCGCCGTTGCATAGTGGAAACACGCCGCATCAGGACCGCATTTTAATAGTAAATATAATAGTTTACCCTGTTGGAATTATTTTTGTCTTTATCCTTGAATTCAGCAGTTGTTGCACACGTTGTTTCACTAGGTTTTGGTGTTGTTGGGATTACAACACAGCAAAATAACGGGGTCTCAAGAGGGACTCCGGTTGCGTTATTATTCCATGATCCACCATCCTTAATCTTCTTAAAATCAGTATAGTCGTTAACACCACAACATTTCAACTATAAAAACAATAATACTGTTATGGTGAATAGATGAATAAATGAATGAATAGAAGAAGTTAAACGTTCTACTTGTCTACATCTACTGGGAAACTGGCATCAGTCCCGTTTAATCCAGTACTATAAGAAAGGCGTTTGTATAATCAAAGCCTCAACATATAGTATTAACATTTAAGATTATCATTTGAAGAGACATATCATCGTATTATAGATAATATCACAACTTAATCTAACTGGTTACAAAGTTTCAAATTGAAATGCACTTAACCGGACCCGTAGCTGTCGATTAAAAGGGATATTTATATAATTTATAAACATCCCGTCCCATGAAATAGTGACGCCGACGCATGTGTTAAACCATACGTCACAATCCTTTTCAGTCAATTAGTTAAATAGACCGCTACAGTTTTTGATTTTAATCCGCCCTCTTTCTTATTGTTTTGTACAACCCCACCCCCACCCACACGACCTGTACGATTATGATTAGTAACAATATATTAATGGGATAAACCTATAAAACTTTAGTAGTTACCGAAACCATAAGGAAATTCATGGTGACAGTATCGGAATCTTTTGCGTCATACTGCTTATATTTCATGGTCATATCAAGTAGTGGTTGCTTTACACTGCCATCCAGCTGAAATAGAAAAATAAAAAATCACGTACGATACAAAATTTTATATATTGTCTCTTGTCAAATATCATAGTCGTGTTTCTGGGATTCATTTTAAACAGCAACCCATGGTGTTATTCATTTCCATTAATTTAGTCCCAGTAACTAAGAATATGGCCAAACAGTTTGTAATTAAGGTAGAAATAATGTGAGAGTGTTCTGAAGAAAATACTGACTACGATTGAACCATTAACAACATAGTTGTGTTGTTTAAGATATAGTGCTAAGTTGTCGTTTTCCTCAACCTCAACTTCGTTATGTAACCTCGGTAAGAAAATATTTTCATTCTTTCTGAACGGCTTAATAATTTTGTAAAAATCATTTTCATACAAGGTAAATAGACTATATCGTCATACTTAGTATTTGGGTTACATAGTTACAGCAACTTTCAGGGGCATACTGTGATCTCCGATGGAGGTAGCAAGGCAAACCCTAGGGTACTTTAGTGGGAGGGGCAACACCGGGAAATGTTTAGTTCTGTGGAACATGTTAGAGTCGATTTGACCATATCCGAGCCAAGACAGACCACACATTGACACTTGATTAAGGGATTATGATTAGGTCCCAAAGATCTGAACAGGAACATACATAGTTAGAAACAATCAAGTACAAAAAGACCCATGTGACTGGCATTTCTTACAAAGGATACCTGCCAAGTTCCATTCCCGATTCTGTTCGCTAGTGGGAGAGGAGTAACAGCAAAGAGTAAACTGAGACAAACCCAACAACACGCAGATGATGATCAAGACTTATACATAGGCGTGGTACCCGAAGATTTACTTTACATCTGAACAAGATGGTTACAGGTGACACAACAAATAAATGCCAGCATATATTGGCCTGGGGTATGTCCACAGCTAAAACCGTTCCCGTTACCCGTTTCAAAAATTCATTTTGCGAAATAAATAAACAAATAAATGAATTCTAAATATTATGGAATCTAACATGGAAACCATCAACGGAAACCAGAGTACGGATTAATCTTGCATGGGGCCATATTCTGGTCATTGACCGTCATATAATACTATTGGGTTACTTTAGTTCTAAGCTACAGTTATGTCAGTAGTCATTTCCGGAAAGTAGGTCATTATCGCCAAGTCATCTCGTGCACAGATTAGTCCAATTAAATGGAATAACGTTGACGATAAACGTTGTCTATACGAAACACCCCAAAATGGTAATTGTTCCGCCCTAATAGATGACGCATATTTTCTTTATAGGAGAGAGCTGGTTTGATTTACCTTCAGAAATCATCCGAAGTTCAGGGGAACAAAGCCCCCTCGGCTTAGAGACTAGGGTTAACACGTCATCCTAGCGTGAATATTATGTAGAAGTATCAGGAGGTACGTGGCTCTTGCCACGTTTAAGTCGTTAGGTCCGAGTTAGACAGGATATTAAACTCAGACCGTGGATATTTTAGTAACTCCTAAAGTAACTACCAAAGATGTTGTAGTTTCCTGTATGTAACCTTTGTAGTTTGCTGTCTTCAATATATAAACATAGTAACAACATGAACGGTGTTCCAGGATCAGATAATTTTATTGGTGATTAAAATAACTGATCCCACAACGTGAATTCAAAGAAAGGTCTAGACGACAACTGACCAGGATAGTGACAATCCGTGTCCACGGTGTCACAGTCCTGCGTTTATTTCCTGTCCCTGTAATGTCACAGTCCGTTTATTTGGTACCACGAAACAGTCACAAAATAAATGCAATTTGTATGTCAGTAATTTTGATAGAGTTACTAAGCACAGGGATCTGGTTGAGGTGCAGGAATAGTCAACCAAACTAGTTTTGCTTTCTCGTCATGTCACGTATTCGTTGGGTGCCCAGATTGTCTGCGGACCCTGAGTTACCCAGTCAGCTGCACTGACAATGTTAATACGGGGCTAAATACGGAATTGGAATTATAAATGGATGAAATCAGAGGAAATCGGGTACCATCCACAATCAGTCAACAGAAGCGATTTAACTACATGTAGTTATTGAACCCACACAGACTGAAAGCCAACAAGAATGGTGGATTGACCGATGCTGCTTGTAAGTATATTCATGGTGATTGGATTTTATTATAACTTAATCTGTTTGGAATAACGGAAGGGCAACAGAAAGGGAGGGCACATAGTCACACACACACACACACACACCCTATACACCCTATACCAAGATATCAAATCTTATCGTATTCGAGCGTTATCAACCATTTCCAGTTTCTTTTGTTTTTGCATTTTTGCCTATACACCAGCATGCCCGTGGCAACATTTATTCATGAAACCAGGGGCTCCCCTTTAACAAAGACAATCCATAGACATAAGCTTTTGTGTATTCGTTTAGTCATTTTTAACAAGATAAAGGCACCAATTGTAGAATAACCAAGGTAATAATGAAATTAAAGAAACCCCATCTGAAAAACCCGACGGTAAACAGTTTATTATTTTACAATTTGATACTCTGTTCAGCCGAATTTCAAGATTTTGTTGGTGACGAGAACTAAGGTATTTACAGGGGCGGGGCTAGGAATTTTGAGATAGGGGGCGCTGCAAAATGAGGGCACTGACCGCGGAGACTGGACACGCTTCTGAGAGTGTTTTTTTTTTTTGGTGTGTGTGTGGGGCGGGGGGGGGGGGGGCAAGGAAATTATCCGTCATTTCCTTGCATCTGTGGCCATTCCAATAACTATTTGTCTGATATTTTCGTCTAAGTAAACGTTCGGAACGGACCATGTTTGGGACTGAGAAAAAGCACTTTCAGCAGTAAAAACGAAAATGGGGGGGGGGGGGCGCTCTGATTTACTTTAATACGCTCTGGAGCTACTCCTACTTTATATTTATATGACTATAGAAGTCTTATAGTATTAAATGGCCACAGTGTGGTATTTCCCAAATAAAACACAAAAGTGTGCAGAAATAGTCCAAATTGCTTCTCTGGAAGTTTCAGATCAAAACAGCCTGGTGTATATATAATGTTTTTGCTGATATAGAAAGATAGGTGTATATAATAGGCGCTACTGATAAAGAAAGCCGCGGCCATGTAATAGGTGCTACTGATATTAGAATTACTTACCACGTCTCTCTGTGAAAAGACTATAATGAGGAAAGCAATCTGAGCCAGGATAAGCAAGATCATCAATACGACATACTGAAAAACAAATCATATCGTCTTGTAGGTGTAGAAAAGCAGGACGTTAAACCCCAAAAGTTTTACCGTTGTCAAAGTCACACAAATCAAAGTGCACCACATACTTTAATTATAAAAATATTAAGTAATCGTGTAAAGATAATGAACCATTAACGTTGAGAAATTAAAAGCTGCATGTTAGACAAAATTCACTGATATAAAATCTGTGACGTAATTTCTGCTTATCAGAAATTAAACCATGCTATCCCACCAACTCACTGGCTGTATAAATCGTGTACATGCTTAGCATTCCTAGAAGATCTGATACTACGTGTAGATTTATACTTTTTAAGAATATTTGAAGATTTGGTTCTTGTCTTTAATAGCATAATGTTTACTTGAAATGAGGATTTTCAACAAGTTTGACTTATGTATAGGTTGTGCATATGTGAGAATAAATTCACCTGCTATAAATTCAAATGGTTTTAAGAAAAGTGTTTTAATTAAATGTGGTATTTTGCGACGAATTCCTATGTTCGATATTACGGACAAAAATACCGGTCCTATAGCAGGACGTGTGGAATGATGCATCAACCGGAATAAGCTGTCGTAAATTTGGAAGGATTGTTTGCATGCAAGTGAGGAGCGGGTGATTTTGCCAAGTATTACCCTGTCCTCCTACCTTACTAGAAATTTTAACTGCCAAGGGTTCTTTTTACATTTAGTAGTGTTGGAACAATTGTAGTGTACTTGAACTAAATGAATACGTACCGGAATCAGAGCACAATTTACTTTACAGCATCCACCGATCAACCCCAATAACCCAATTACAAAGAAGAAGACACCAAAGATAATGAGGGCGTATGCTGCCGCTTTGATGAGGTCCGCCAGGTTTTCAACCGGGAAACCCGTACCTTCAGTAAGCGTTAATGCCGCATATTGCCCACTACTAGACTCAAGAAGAAAGTTAATCGCTGGTATATATGCAGCTGCAAGGATTCCAAACACTAGAAGAATGAAGCCAATTACCTGCCAAAAAATAAATAACAATATTAAGGACCATGTATTGAATATATAATCCCTTGCGCATCACTGTTTTCTATTAAGTAATATATCTATACAAATAGATTTCAGAAAATATGTTCTTGAACAGCCAATACTGCACATTTTCTTTGATCTTATTACTGTGTTAATCTGGATACAGTTACCGGTTGATAAATATAAATACTAGCGTTCATTTCGTTTCCGGTATGACAAATGACAGAGACAAGTTAGTTACTATTCCAATGTTTATTTTTACCAATGCTTTAGTCTATTTGATTTCGTCTGTTACCTACAATTGACATTTTGTTCAGTGTACTCTACAAAATAGTCGATATACTTATATATAGTTCATTCCCATCTGAGCCTGGAAATTGCAAATTAATAAGAGGCGACAATATCAAATCCTAGCAAAATAAGCACGGGGCATAGGTTTGGGTCGGGTTTCTAAAGATGTCGGGTTTCGTGTTTAGCTTACTGCTGTCTGAACCAAATTACATTGAATAGTTCATTAAACCCCGTCTGGACCTAAAGGATATAACAATTATAAGACCACTCACCATAACCAAGGTATTTAAAATACCCAGAATTACTCGACCTGTTACCGAGAGGCAGTCATCATCAGAACCCATCTTATCAATCGCCTCTTATATCTGAAATGTAAACAATAACAACGGAATAGTTGTGAAATTATAAATCTCAAGTATCTAAATTATTTTTATCGACAACCCAGACATTAACCGCCCCTTGAATATGATAATTTGTGAACTGGGGCCGCTCAAAACTAAGTTATTTTAACTAACGGATCGCTATCTTGCTAACGTGTCGTTTGTTAACAGCCCGTTAAATTGCTGTTGCTGTCAATTTCATCATCCGTTAGCTAAAGGATTGATTAAAGTTAATCCAAGTGAAGAATGTTTGTTCAATGGCTGAATTCTAAATTTTTAAAATCAATGTATAACAACTTCACAAAAGTTAGTATTAACAAGAAACTGGAAATATTGGGATAACAAGATAACTGTAGAATTTACTACTGAAAAAGCTATCGAATATGTTTTAGCATAAATCTGTAGGAAATATTTTGGGATTTGCACTACAGAATATTTGGGGCCATTATTTCTAACAGGTCCCCATCGCCCAACCATCTAGATTGTTCTATAAAAAATTACACTGGTAATGTATGACTTTTTGTTACAGCCCACTAATGTCATCGTTAAACAGATAGCGGAGCCCAACACCTCCGTTAAATAGAGCGCCGAGTTAAGGACATGTTCAAGTTAACGGAGCTTCAAGCAACAATCTTTCTTTCCGTTAAAGTTAACGGGTCGTTAAAAGTTAATAGAGCTTTGAGTAACCGGCCCCTGATGCGTACCTTTTGATTTCATAATCAATGAATGCGTAAATAAGGCATTTTGATATCAATGTAGTAATATTTGTAAGAACTCACCATGGTGAAGTTACGGAGGCAACGTGCCAACTTCACGTTGCCAGTTAGGCATGGCTTCAAGAACGAGCCCGGAAAAAACGAACCTTGATAAGACGAGTACAAGGCCTTGTGCTGTTGCCTCATATATTATTATGGACTTCTTCGGCTAGATCCCACGCGGGTTCTCCTTTTAGACGAATTTGTGTGAGAAATAAGACCAATACACAAATTCGGTAATTAGGTATATGACATTTCTTAACTGTAAGGTTGTTATATTGATGAGGAATCAAAGTTGTTTATATTTCCCTACCCTACCTCCTCGTCAATTGTTTGCGTAGGATTTATATCAGTTCGTTCATAGAGGTATTGAAAGTTGGTTGTCTATGAATAAGCGTTACGCAAACTGGCGTTTTTTTTTTAATAATATAGAATTATTTCAATTGTGTTTTATATGTAATGAATATAGCTTCTATAAATATATTTCAATGACTACATATATGTTCTTTTGAATGCTGTGTTTAATAAACAATGATCAATAGCTGACATTGTTTAATCTTTTGCACCTAACCTAGGCTAATGGAAGACGGGCATACGCCATACAGTGTGCTATGAGGGAAATTTTGCCCGGGCAGCTACGGCCTACTCTTATATCGAATTCCAACTGCCAAGGGATCTTTTACGTGCACTCCAATGTGTACACGGGACCTCGGTTTTTCGTCCCATCCGAACGACTAGGCAGCTGTCCTTGTCATGCCCTCCTTCTGCATCACTGACACGGGGGAAATCACGCCGGAAAATCGAGATGAACTTTCTCGACCAATGCAGGGATCGAACATCTCGATTTTCCGGCGTGATAGAGTTATAGCAATTGTTTTTTTTCATAGGTAATGAATATAGCTTATATATAAATATATTTCAATGGCTACCTGTAACCATGTTCTTTTGAATGATCAATATATTGTTATTACAGTATGGACGATTTCGATTATGTTTTAAACCGAGGTTTAAGAATGCTAAAGTCACCGAGAATGTTTCTCCCAAGAGCTGACTCTCCGAAAAAATAGTCTTCTGTATTTTTGATATTGACATATCGACTTTAAAATATGAAAATGTGTTGGGGTTTAATTTTAGAATTCCCTAAAATTTCGGTAATGTTTAATTCTCTGTCGTTTCTTTCTCTACGCACACTTGCTGTTAAATTACTGTAGCCTGTTAGAAATATAACAACTGATTTTAACACTAATTGGTTGCCTATTTTTTGCTTATAGAATGTAATGTTTAAAAGAACTTTTATAGCTTTACAAAAATATAAAACATATCTCAATGAATTATCCAAATATCGATCCCGGTCTTCTTTATTTCGTGGGCTGCGGCAATCACCCCCACCCCCACCCCCCTTTATCACTGGTTTGGTCAGAAATGTCATCTTTGACGCATACTGAAAAAATGTGCTTAGTCCATATGTATCAGATGGTATAATATATAACCAAAGCTCCGTCTGTGCTCACATTGATAAGACTCCATGACAGTTGGAACTGGAAGGAAGTTTGATTGCGTACGTAGTCATTGAAAGGAAAATTACCATAAATTAGTTTAAATAAACCAAGTATTGGGTTTTTGAGACGTTGAACCCCCATTCCATTCAATTCTTCTATATATTACATGAAAGCAGGTGACAGCCTTGCTTTAACAAACACTGCCTTTTATTGACATAATAAACAATCTGTGTATCATGATAAGAATCAGGTTGAAAATAAGTACCTTACAGATAATTGAAGGATATTCCAGCTGGGTTTTGACTTGTCGGTGATTCAGGAGGGGCTTGGCAAAAAAAGGGTATTTAGTTGTTCAGATGGCACGAAAACCTCAAAATCCTTAACCGCAAATCCAATTTAAATCTGTTGAAAATCTAGATCATCCGATGGCATGGAGTCTTGATTATGGTTTTGGCAAGTTGAGAAATGAATAATAAATAATCCAAGACTAAATGAAGACCTGCAATAGGCAGATTTAAGAGGCAACTACAGCATCAAACCATTTCACCAGAGCCCTCATCGTGTTCACGAGTTTCCACATTCCAAGTGTAAATGGGAGTTTTATTTTTATGATCCAACACACAGTCATATATTCTTTTAAAATAATGTTAATCTTCTATCTTTATCACAAAGTTCAAAATTCAAAATATGGAGAAAAAGTGTACAAAGATGTCTTGAAGAAAAACACGAATTTCGATGCAGGATATTTCTTGTGTTAAATGTGTTAGGGTTGTGTAAAAGATTCCATTTTTCAAAAAACTTTTCATACCAAAACAAATCTTGGGTTATTTATCGAATGAGAGGAGGTGGGGTAGGTGCTTGCAGAATGTTACTGCATTAAGCTTTTTACAATTTTAAAATGATCTGGATCTGCTGTTGACATGATATTGTTTACCAATTACTTGTTTATTGTTCTCAAATATTAAACTTCACAATTTATGATACGAAATAATTAATTCTCAAATCTTACCTTTTAATCAAGTGTTTCCTTACAAGTTCTACTCAGAGTCAATCAAAAAACGTTCTGACATACACAACAGCACGATACAAATATATATCCCAATATTGTTATTGACTTATAGCTCAAATCTATGCACTTACTGTTTAAGTTGTCAAAAGCAGAGGCGGATTCAATGGGGGCGAAAATGTCAGCCAAATAGCTCTTGGAATGGCTACAGATTCAAGGAAATGGCGGATAATTTTCTTGGGGGGGGGGACCCCCACCTCTCAGCGGCGTGCTCCGTCTCCGCGGTCAGTACCCTCACTTTGCGCCCCCCCCCCCCTTTTCAAAATTCCTAGATCCGCCCCTGAATTAAATATCGAAATGATCAGTTGTGACATACATTGACAAGTACATACATTGGTCTCCTTCAATGGTGTTATTGTAAAAATATTTGAAATGAAATAAAGTATTACGTCTTACTGTTCTATACAGCAATATTTGAATTCGGTCAGTGCGCTTTTACAATGCAGAGGTCTTTATTCATTGCCAAATGACTAATGTCCATTGCGCAAATTGAATTGTCGCAACTAAACTAAATCTTGCGCTTCTTAATCATTATCTGCTTCATGTCTCTACATCATATTTCAAGAGGAAACTTTAAATAAAGCTGAATTATGTAAGATTTAGATAAAGACCTGAAACTTCTCGTAATAATAGATAATGAAAAGGGGGTATATTGAAAATTTCAGTCAACTTTCTTCGTTTTGAGCAAATGTTGGGAGTTTTTGATAAAATTAGCATAGTGTCGATTTCCATTGCTTCATTATTATGGCAATAAACAAAATCTCGGTTACCCATTTTAAATAAAATTAATAAAAGGCGACCATGTTTCAATCCATTAAAATTCTGGACCACCCCATCGTCGTGTGCGTTGATTATGGGCTTGTCATTTGAATTAATGTATAATTGATAATGTATTTAACATTTGAAGTCAAAAGAAAGACCCACATTAGCTCTCGCATAATGCATCTTTAATGCGAATTGTCCTGGTACAATTTGAAATGGATCTTTGTATTAAAATAGCACCGGGTGTTCATTGAAATAATGTCGAAGAAGTTGTGTATAAACAATGTAAGGGAAAATATAACTAAAACACTGACGGTTGATTTATTTGTAATTGAATTTTTATTTCTTGATAAAATTGTACAGCGATCGAAGAATAGAGGACATGATAAACACCCTTGGGTGATACCCTGCAAACTTCCATATTCTCTGTGCGATAACTATTTCGGGCGATTCTAACCAATTGTGTTGAAAGTATTTGAAAAAAGGTGAGAAATACATTTATCTTAAATAGAATATGTCAATATAGGTCAGTATTTAGCTATTTGGGCAGTCAATTGTTATCCACGTACTCTTTAAAATATATTATTTTTTTATTTAAAATATTCACAATTATATTAATTTGAATTATTGATGTTTCTGGTATTATGAATATATCATATATATAAAAAAAAATAGATATAAAAAATAATTTAGATTTTTGTACACTATTTACATCCTTATTTCATTGATAACTGTATATTTGAAAGAATCAGTAATAGAAGAACTAGATCCCGACATAAGACAACAATCAACCCACGGCACTCGAAATAAAACTAAACATTAATTCGTTACCGTTTTGTTCATAGTAATCTTACAATCATATTCGTGCAAGCCAAAGTTTAGTGTCTTAAACCTACTATGCGTCATTTGAGTTTTGGATAATACACACTAAATATGAATTCATATTGAATTGAGCAATTTTAATTAAAATTAAGAAAATAAAATCGAAATACGTACACTACATGCGTACAGCACATCTTATACTGAATGGAATTGCAAGTTGTTGTCAACAGATATTCATTCCTATTAGCGATTCATCTTTTACAATATTATGTTAGATTGCAAAGGATTCATATTACTTAAATTGACCGACCCATCGAAACTCTAAACTGATAATAGGTGTTTTTTCATATTAAAGTATATTAAAGTATTTTGAACATTGTTTTGTTTTCATATTGTGAATCATTGGACATGTTGTAGTCTTAAACTTATCAAATTCTGCTTGACTTAATTTATTTTTTATTTTTCAGGTTCTTATCTGATAAATATAACCAATATACAAATGTGGGAATTTTAAGAGTGGGTGTTCTTGGTATAATAAACTAGAATTAGACACCCACTGATGCCTCTGATTTTGCCATTCTGTAGATAATGTAAACTGCAAAGAATACTAAGATGGCCTGAAATTGAAAAAAAAAAACAAAAACGAATATCAATAGACATTGTTTAAGAGTGATGACGTACACGATTTAAAACTCCTCAAGTGATCTTCGCGGTAGAAATCGGATTAATTTAAAATAAATTCATGATAATTTGATATAAGTATTTGTTACCCACCTGAAGAACTATTATGGCTGACCAGACTCCAATAATGAGTGCTTGTTGTGTATCCACAGAACTCCAAACCTCAGTGTAACAACCCTGTAATATTAAGTATTGACAATATTAAATTGGTCATGGTTAATACAATCCATGAACAATAGTATATTTCAAGATAAGAAAGGATCGATCACTTTACTTGCAGACAATGAGTCACATAAGGATTCAAACCATTCTTTTGTTATTTCCAAACCATAAGCAACAGGTTGCGAATTGCGTCCAAATTATATACTAGGGCAACTGTTCTTACTTATCTTGTCATGCGACTTTGCTTAGTAACAAGTCTTTTTAATCTGTTAGTTCCAGGAACACATTAACTGACAAATTGCTATGTGAAACGATCACTGAGGAAGTACGGATAAAGTTAATTGGACTAAAATATATTTATCTTTGATTAACCCATACATAGCTCCACGCTTTTAACAAGTAACCAGCCCGTCATGTCAAAAGAAAGACACGCAAAGTGTGGAAATACAAAAATACTGCAACTTTGTCTCGACTTCAGCATATCTGAAAGGAAAACTTAAATGTTGAGCAAATTCCTGACTGAAAAGTCACGGAACGCTGAAAACCATCGACTCATCGAATCATGACCCAAATGCTTCCCCATCAAATTTGATTTTAAAAAAAGAGCTTTTACCGTGTTCACAAGGTTCGGGGAACACTGGTTATCGATAGGGTTTACGCCCTCATGACCATTTGAAAAAGAAAAACTGCTAGAAACTGTAGCTTATATTACTTTCAGAAAACGAAAAAAAATAGAAAATGTCCGTGCATTACCACGTTGTTAATAAGTATAATATGAATAAAAATGAGAGAATGTACAGACTATTCCTTTTCTCTTGTTTTCCCTTATCTCGTGACATTCAATTACTTTATCAATTATCAGATATCCCCTCACTATCTCACATTACATATATTAGCGAACAGAAATTCACCCCGTGTATATGTTATCACTCGAAATTTCAGAAAGTTACGTAGAAGGATAACTCCTTTTGATTTTGTTTACGTCTGTTTCTTGAAATCTTCATAAAGCATCTATATATTGTAGCAATAATTTCTTTGTTAATATTATATTTGGGACGTGTTAAATCAGTTCTATAGCATGGTTATGTGATAATGTCGGACACCAATATTGTTCTTTTCTTGGACTCGGTTGTCATTATTCATGTTGCCTGCTACTTACGCAACAAGTTCAACCTATAAACGGTATCATGTCTAGAATTACCTTTTCTGCATTGTTCAGGCTAGGATCCATGTAACCAGGACTCTGGGCACACGCTGTATTACCTGAGTCCGGTGAAACACAACACATTACAGGAGTTGTTAGATCTGTACCCGTTGCTGCACTATCCCATGTTCCACCTACTGCTACTTTTGTAAAATCCCTATAACTATCAACACCACAGCACTTCAACTGTAAATTAAGAATTCCTTAACATATCTATAATGTTATCGATTCAAAATATAAAGCACATCTTTCTATTACAATTAGGACAAGAAAGGTTATCGAATCAAAATATATAAAACACATCTTTCTATCCCAATTAGGACAAAAAATGATTCGTGCGGCCTCAAAAGTGTAAATAACAAAATATATTATACACATCCATGTCTCAATAATAATAAAGGAGTTCGGGGAGTTTTATCATTGTCTTAACGTTTCGTTCGTTACTTTCAATGCATTGTCATTTGATATTGGTTCTAATATTAGGTTTGTAAAGTAATTGTCAATCGATACCAATTGGCGGCCAATGGTCCATGGGGGTGTCAACTGTAATTTTTAAATACACCCTTCAAGTTTTGTCCAATCCAGACAATCGGGTTTGCTTTTCTGTAACAACTGGGTCGATTATTAATATTTTGATTGTCGAATAAATTCTATACCGTATACATAAGGAAATTCATGGTAACAGTCTCTGAATTTGTAGCATCGAACTTCTGGTATTTGTTGGTCATGTCTACTAATGGTTGTTTAACACTGCCATCAATCTGAAACAGATATATTATCATTGTATTTTTGAAAGCCCTAACTTGAACTGATTTATGTTGGAAATTTTACGTTTATTTAAAGATGTTAGTTGGGACATGTAAAGTCCATGATATAGTGATATCTGATCTTATATCTGATCTTATGATTTGATACCGCGAAATGCTTCTCCTATGATACTGTTGGTTTTATGGCACAGGCCAAAAGTAAGCCTTTCATAATATATACTTTATAACTTATTGAGTAACAATATATTCTTACCACTTGTCTTTGTGAAAATAAAATAATAAGGGCAACAATCTGGGCGAGAATAAGCAACAACAACATAATCACATACTGAAAAAAAAAGATTTATCAATGATACTCTTATGATATTATTGATATCACGACCAAATATTATTGACATCACTACCAAATATTTTATAATATTAATGATATTACAGTTATCAACCATATAATATTTTATAATATTAGGGAACTACGGTGGCTAAGTGGGTAAGACGCTGGCTCGCTAGCCTGGGGGTCTCATGTTAAATCCTGCATTGACCGAGAAAGTTCAGGGGTGTCGACTTTAAGGTACGGCGACATATATATCAGCAGTTTGTGCGTTTCTGCGAGGGGTGTTCACTTCCGACGGATTATCTATACGTGCATGTACTTGATTGGCAGTAAACGGTATACAAACGGAGGCTTTCCCTCGCAGGTGAAAATTTATGTTTAACTTGAACAAGCGACAATGTTGAAAGTTTAAGCTGATATTTTTCATCATTACTTATGTCATATTGGTGGTTTTCTGCTCCATAGTGTAATCATATAGATACTTACTACAATAAGAGCACATTTCACTTTACAGCAACCTCCAATAAGACCAAGCAAACCAATCAAGAAGAAAAACACACCAAAGCCAATGAGAGCATAAGCAGCGACTTTGACCAAGTCCACAAGATTCTCTGCTCCAAACGCAGCACTACCTCCAGTACTAGCACTAGCAAAAGCACTCGTAGCTGATGCGAAGAGCAGGTCCAATGCCGGTGTGTAGGCAAATACTAAAATACCAACTATTAGTAAGATGAAGCCGATTACCTGAAAAAATAAAATTCAATCCAGAAATTATTTTCAACTATTATGTCAAAGAGTCAATATTTGAAACTTTAAGTAGAAAGAAAAACTGGTTGTATTTGAGGAAATCATGTGTTTAACTAAATGCATTGCAATCATTTTCTTAATAAAATCAAATACCTGATATTTAGGTACCCAGAAAATGTCCTACCAGTTCTCGACGAACTATAGCAGTATACGTGCAGTTATATAAAAAAACAAATAAATATGGATACAATGGTAAATGATAGTTCTTGTATTCTGACGTATAAATTCAAGTTAATAAGCTACTCTCAGCTGACTCTAACAATTCCAGTATTGTATGATCTTTTAAAATCATTTATCCAGCATGTAGGACCAGGGTTTGTTTGTTAATCAGAATACTATCCATTAATTTCATTTAATAGTAAGTCTTATGAATAGTTGTATGAATAATGACTTACCATTACTATGGTGTTTAACACACCCAAAAGTATGCGTCCACATACGGACAAACAATTATCATCTGCACCCATTTTATCTGTTAATATCCTTCTTCAGCTATAAAATAAACAAACAAATTATCTATCAGGTTCTCTTTTTAACATGATAAATGATAACAATAATTAAACCTATATAATACAATATTCCTCGGTGAAGGAGACATTTAGTGGTACTTGGGAGAGAGAGAGAGAAATGGGGTTTAAAGTCCACTCGACACAACCAGGTCATTTTGGGACTAACATATGGTTCATTTTATTTCAATAATTCGCTTGCGCGTAGGGGTCTTTAGCAGTGGGAGGAAACCGGAGTGCCCGGAGGAAACCCACGAGGTTGAGAAGGCGCCCCTATTTCCATGCCACATACGCTCACACCAGGGCTCGAAACCACAGCCGAAAGCCAGAGGTGACCGGCCAGCTAGAGGTCGAAGCGCGGCACTCTAGACCACTAGGCCATCCCAACCCCCCGTGGTACTTGGGATTTCTACTCCCTTTATTATACATACTCCCAGATGTGTTGCTGGTGAGCTGAACATTTTCCAAACATAATTAGCAAACTGATCAGAAGTCAATATTCGCGGGGTTGAATATCACTGGATGGAATGACATGTTAACTTTTTTCCCCTGTAAATTAAATTGCAAAGCAACTTTTTATTGATTAAAAAAAACAAATATAGGATGAAAAAAAATCTTGTTAAGTGTAAAGTGTTAAATAGTACCAGTAAATTGTGTTACTATGTCCGATGTAAACAATGTTTTCACTTGCATAATTAGATCAATGGCATTCGAGACAAAGTGGTCCGTCGTTATTTCATAAATTCGCCAAAGTGCAAGAAGAGACTTCATCAGTGGAACTAGGAAAGTGATCCTTCCTTTGTCAACTACAAACTCCCGACACATTGTATTATCGTCAGTACACGAGTTCGACTGCACAAGTCTATGTTATATATTTTTTCCATTTTTCAATCTTACTAATATGAATATTTTATAATGGCTAAAATAGTATCATATGTTAGTGTAATATATCGACGAAAGGATAAAAGTTAAGTATGTGTGCCTGTTTGGGTGTGCGGTAAACATTGATTGGCATCAATGATCTGTAATAGTAATTGATCGTTTATAAAAAAACATTTTCAACAGACTTGTAAGACCAGAGTAATCCCGTACGAAATATTATAAAAATACAAAAAATGACAATATTTTGCAAATCAACAGCCGTAGAAAAAGTGAGCAATTTGAATATTCTAATTTTGATTGAAAAGAGATTTTGATATCGGAATGTATCCAAACGGCTTATGAGGTCGATTCCATGGAACTTGTATTTATTGATCTATTGTACCCTCTACTCTCAGTTATTTCAGTTTTTTAGAATTATAGTCATTGATTAAACAAGGTGACACAAAGACCAGTTTTCGCATATACATGTATATAGATGACATTCACCAGGTATTAACTGTGCGATTTGTATGAGTTGCAAGGCTATTCCCCACTTTCAGGTAGGGTACAAATGCCACGCATCTCCCTGAATGGTGGCGAATTGAAATTAATCTAAATTCGTTGCGATTCGGCTGAACAAATGATAAGGAGCAGCCACGAATCACTTAGTAATAGCTTACGAAAGAGTTACGATAATTCGTAGATAATTGGGTGAAAAATATACCGGTACGAAATGAAAAAAATATCTACGAATTGTTACGATTCAGTTACCAATAAGTTACGAATAAACCGAATTGCTTACGAATATGCCTATAATTAAGTTACGAATACACTACGCTCTCCTTCAACGATGCCGACGAGGTTACGAAAAGCTTACGATATTTGGCACTATTCATCAAAGAATCGAATAGGAAACTTTTATAGATGGTACGAAACGGCAACGACGAGTTTACGATACATACGACGAATTCTGAAATGTTAGACCTGCCACGAAAGTTTTTGGCAAGCAAAAATTTCGTAGCCAAACTACGAACTGCAACGAGGAATGATTAGTAAGAACCCTCTATGAATTATCTACGAATCGGAAAAGGTTTGGATTCGGGCCGATTCGTGGCATTCGTAGCCCATCTGAAAGCGGTCGGCGAAAGTTTTGTTTCAGAAATCACTTGAGAACTTAAAGAACGGTCTACGGAATATCTACGATATTTGGATTTGGAACGATTCGTGGTAATCGTAGTCCACGTGAAAGCGAACGGTTTTGTTTCAAATATCACTCACGGTATTCAAGAACCGTTTACATTTATCTACGAATCGGAAAATGCGAAATATTAAAGTGTTGTGAAATTCTGAGTGACGAAAGAAGTACTATCTATTCAGTGATTTGTCACTGGTTGTTGTAACAATGAATAACACAGTAGGTATGTACTAGTTCATATATTTAATTCAATATCTTGGCCTTAAAATTATAAGTCATTCAATAATATGTTACCATATCGAACGTAAATATTTATTTCATGACGCACATATATCACTGTTTGTTAAAGAGTAAATAATATTAATATCTCATTTCTATGCATTCTATTAAAGCTCAAATTGTTGTGTATATAACCCTACATTTAGAGATTGTGAATAGCGATATTATTCTTATTAAATCTGACTTACGAAGGAATGAGAGGCAATTCGCTTATAATCGGAGTCTTTCACAAAGTGTATGGTATCAATAGGCCTTGTGAGGTACGAACTAAAACGTTTTTGGGCAGAGGAAAAATACAAACTACACAGACCTTTATGTAAGATATATTATGTGGTCATATATGGTAAACAAGTTCATTTGATTGATTCACTATTTTGTATAACTAGGACCCAGTTTGCTTTAGTATAGATTTATGTTTTTTAAATTTTAAACGGAGTATTGAAAAGGAGAGAGAGAGAGAGAGAGAGAGAGAGAGAGAGAGAGAGGGTTAGAGAGAAAGAGAGGGTGTCTTTAGCAGTCGACGATACCACGCTACTTATTAATCAGTGACATAACTTATTAAGATCTAATGCGCGCGCTTAAGACCACTAATCCTCCCCATTCCGATTGGAAAGAAAAAATGATCCTATTAGACTTAGTATTTGTTACTGTTTAAAGTTTCTAGATTCCAATATCAACATGGACAAGCAGAAGATTCACTTTGAGATTTGAGACTATTTTAAAATTGTAGTCGAGTATATACTATGAACCATGCTAGGACTTCAGTTGTAAATATAAAAGAACTGGTTTGAATTGGTTTGAAATATATATTTCGACAGAAACATATTTCGAAAAAATATCCCCAACCCTATCTGTATTTTTCCCCCTAAAAATTCGAAGATACAAACAAACGTGCCAAGCATTCCCGCCATTTCCCCTCACGACAAACTTGACGTTGTATTCACACCGAAACTTTCCCTGCTCAAATTCCTGAACACGCTGGGAAACTCATCTAGTGTATTTTCTTTTGGACTTCCGCCCCTACCCCCATCCTCCTCACTGATTAGCATCAATACCAAATTGTATTGAATGGATGTTCAACTATCGCGTTAGCTGTTGACCCAGTCACACACCCTCAGTTCTGATAAAATATTACTCTATCCCGTATTGCCCCAAATGTTGAAGAATGAGGTCAAATATTGAAAATGAAATGAAATGATATAGGATTTAACGTCATACTGTTGGTCAAACATTGAAGTAGTAAAAATATGCTGAAATGAAAAGTTTCCATGGGTCGCTTGATTAGGATTTACGCTAATCGGGAAGCAGATATTATCAGTTAGCTACCTCGATCCGTAATATTGTTTAAAGCCCACTATTACAACAAAACCGGGTCTGTATATCATATTCTGATAGTGTATATAGTTATAACTTTTAATTCGTGTTAATGTCAAGTTAAAACGGGTTTGTAAATATATGTCTCGATTTAATTGTCATACATGTGTTGGTCATATTTTGTATAATTATATGCTATCATTATTTTCTGACTTATACTCATGTCCAATCGAAAGTATGCCAACATTTAAATCCCTTCTTAATCTGGCAAAAGGAACTGGGCTTTTAGTAAAATGACATATCACAAACAATACATCAATTATGAAGTACTACCAATTTTCCATTCGCTTGATTTGATATTTGTTTACGTTTTGCAATGTCTTTTTTCTGTCTAAAACCCAGGTTTATCTTGTAGATTTTTGTTTTGCCTGTAGTGCGGTCCACCTGCACTTACTATTAGATAACTACATGTCACAGATATATGAACTAAGGAACGGGATATGATAAAACATTTAGGATATACATATTATATGATCAAAATCTGCCTATTGCACATCTTCCTTTTGGTCTCAAATGTTATGCAAATTATTATTTAGATATTTATGTACATGACAAGCCCATACTCAACGCTCAACACCATCGAAACGTTTTTGATTTTGAACGGATTGAAACATTTAATAATTTAACTTGAAAAGGGATAATCGGAACTTTGTTTATGTATCGTAACAACTCTAATGGTGAAAATAAATCGAGACTACATTATTCCTCATAAACAGTCATTACTTCGCTCAGAATATATATTCATTTTCATTATCTAAACTCATGGCGAGAATTGTCAGTTCTTCATCGAAATCTTACATATAAATGTACACTATGATAAAGGATGTTGTGTCTTATGTGATGCTAGTTTCTACTGAATGCTGGGAAGGTGAATTTTTACATCATAAAAAATTCGACTCGTGTTTAATTTGTATTCGTTTGACATTTGACATTTTTTTTTGTTGATCGAGATTATTATATGCATGACATTAGGGTGGTGGCCCATGGTAACTGGACATTTGCCTTTTAGTGTTGCTGCTTGTTAGCTGGAATAATTAATCATATTAAATATATGTACACAGTTTATTTAGGGGGTGTGACACGCGACATAGTTAAATTGTTTACATTAAGTAAGATAAGAACCATTGAATCAATTTATAAATACCTGAAATCTTACAAGGCCATATTATATGTAAAGTCAATTATTAATCTGTGAATGTTCATATATTAATGAATAAATAAATTATTTTAAAAAAATATAACTCTGCTATTTTGAGCATTTCTATTTGTCCCTTGACACAATTGCCAAGAATCGAAAGTAGTGACACGTTTGTGCGCAAACCAGGGTCTGTGCGACTATGTCCAGAACACCCGATGGTGTTTTCATTTGGAAAGTTCACATACATGTATTTACAATATTTACAAGTTATACTTATTTTTTTACACTCTGTCAATAGATTTACCCAAAATAACCTGAACAACTTTAATTATCCAAAACAACCTATATTTTGAATACAAGACACATTTTGGTTGTTTTTTCTTTCTTTTTACATGTTTAGTTGTTAATATTCCATAAACTTTACTCTTTTTTACGGGTCGTTTCTTTATACACGCATTTCGACATTTGTATACTTAAGTTAACATTTGTATCTTAAAATCGATATTTGTTTTACAAATCAGACATTTGTCAGATCAGATTTGTAAATTGTATCTTTGTTTAATTTAATTGTATTTAATGTTTGAATTTCTTTTAGAAATCAAACAATTATATTTACCAGAAAAATACAACAAAAACAAATCTCGAACCAACCACAATAACAAAAAGAGTTGTCTTTGGGAATATTAATCATCTAGTTTATCCTTATTTTATTCTTAATTTTATTCATACAGTTCTAATTTATAGCCATCTACAACATGGCTTACTGGTGTTACACGGGGTTCTGTGTTAAGACCTTTACTTTTACTAATCCGTTTCAGAGTAAATGCAAACAACTCAAAGATTGTACCTTTTAAATGATAGCAACATTAAACTCCAACTGATTTGATTAACAAATTTCTAAAATCCTTAAAAATATATTTTCAAAATCTAAAGACTTAAATAAACCCCTAGAACATCTACGGCCTTATCTCATGAATAGTATCGCTATCTTCTTCATATATTATAAACAACATTTAATTTATGTATAATGTATTCTTAACTCGGAACAAATTAAATAGCAGAACTTGAAGACAATCTAAGTCATTGGTCAAGATTTCCATTTAACATTCACGTTTATCCCTTTCAACTCCGAGGCTGCTTTCCCACGCTAAATTTTTTAAAACAGTTTAAATAAACATAGTAATGGTCAAAAATGTAGAATGACCTTCTATCTTACCTGTACGGTTAATCGATGTCCACGATAAATCTTCGCAGTATTTTAGAATATTGTTGGCATAACGATAAGAAAAAACAAACACAATGTCAAGCGAACTATTGATAATACTCGAGGTATGAGATTGTTGGTCCTTCGCCTATCATATACAATTGTAGACCGTGACCATAGATATAAAGGGTATAAAAGCGAAGGATAGCACAAAAAGCAGCCAATCATAACCTACCAATATTATATACATGTATATGAACTAATACGTGATCCCTATATTTGTGTAAATGGGTATTTTCTCTTTTAGCGTTTTCTCGGTATTTATGGAGCAGATGACCCGAATAATTACATTTGTGGGTAGACAAACAGATATGATCGATATATAGTAACCCACAAACTACTAACTTCTGACCCTCTCAATGGCAATTAATATACCTGGATTCTCGTATCATGTCGGATATTAAGCTCAAGGGTTGTGATAATGTTTTGAATGGTAAATTCAAATGATGGTATATTACTTCCAATAGGGCTTTTATCTCGTCAAGATGCGCTACAGGTTTAATATTGTCATTTTTTTCCCCTATACAAACAATCGTTTTGGGATAGGTAAGAATAAAATACTAACTGAAAAATGCATAACAAATTACGTATCCATCGGAACATCCAAGATTATTTTAATTTCCTATTCTAATGTGTGTGAGATTGCATAATGAAAGTCGTTGTTTTTCTATTTAAATTATATCTTTAATTACATTTTTCATATATAACACAGATAAAAGATAAATGGAGAGATCATAACCAAACCAAGCTAACCCACAATTTTGAAAACTTTTGAATTCTACATCAATAGATATTGACGGTCTCTATTCGCTGGGTTTTCTATTATCTAACATGTCTAAAAGTGGCATTGGAAATACGTCATCACGTGGTTTTATGCGGAGTCTTTGGAGTTATTTATGTTAGTAAAATACTCAAGGGTAAGATTTTCATTTTGATATTTCACTTTTAGAAAAAGGCGAGCATTTGAAACTAAATTATAATAACCTGATGTAACTGAAAAACGTTTAAGTGAGTCAGCTCAATTTGGTTTCCAAACCCTTCAAATACATCATAGATAAATCGGCTTTACTCATCATTAGGGTTTGAGTCTTAAAACGTCATGCTATCTACATGTATTATCGCCATGGAATTTGTGAGGCTTATCAATGAGAAATAATAACACACAAGGGAAAACTGTGAGCTAAACTGAAAACATTTTCCCAAGAATTATGTTAAAGTACGTATTTGAAATAATAAAACTATTCTTTCAATGACTACATTTATATGAACGGCATACGAAAATGGTTTGGCCTTCTGGCTTGGTAAATGTTTTTTTCCGCAGCTGAAAAATAAAATGATATTATTTACTTTAGCATCAAGGGGTAGTTTTCGTCCTTTAATAAATCAACTAAATTTTCGCATGGAGTTGTTTATACACTTGTATTAAAATTGTTATTCAATAATATTTAACGGTTTAAAAGTTAAAGAGAAAGCATGTTAAAAGAAAATGTAGAACAAAGACATCGATTTGTAGACTACATATTGATATTTGTTGTATAGCACGTATCTTTAATTGTCTCAGTTTATTAATAGTTTAAATTCTCACCTATACAGGTAGTTTACCTTGCTGGTGTATCATTATAATACCAAATATTATTAACAATAACTGGAATAAATCAAGAATATATAATGAAAAACCATCTTCTACGATACATTTGCATTGAAGAAAGCAGGTGCTGGTATTTTTTTTTATTTCGGTTATTTTTCTTTGTGTTAAGAGAATGAAAAAAACGAGCTACTTTTATACAAATAATGAAGATAAATTTAAATAAATACCTGTAATGCACATATACCAACTACTACTCCTATAGATATAGCTTCGTTATCTTTAACAATCCGCCATATTGCATCATAACAACCCTAAATAGAGCAAAATTAACATCTGTAATGGTGTATGTGTTCCATATATCAAGATTTCGAAAAATATGTTTTGGTTTCTTTTTGTGGGACCATTACATGGACCGCGTTTTAAAAACAGTTCTTCTTAAAATATCTTAACGTTTCAACAATATACATGATTTTACCCATTAAAGGCATTTTTACACGTCTAAGCTCAATCAATGCGTTATTCTGTTGTGTCCCGTCATTTTGTTTTCAATTCAATCGTCTCCGCTGAAATATTGCTTCGTTAAGGCTTTGTCAACATCGTCCATTTCGCCATTGCAATATCTTAACCCAAACAAAATGAATTAACGACATACAATATAGCGCAAAGTAGATGGAATTGTCGCAATGATAACAATACCCGAACATTTTATCATTAATCCTGTGTCACTTGTCTCTTTATTGGTGCTTATAAGCTCCCATTCATAACGATATACAGAAATGAACTGAAATGAAATCGGTGCCACACTTCGAACTCTAGCTAGCCGGTCACCTCTGGCCTGCGGCTGTGGTTTCGATCCCTGGTGTGAGCGTATGTAACTTGGAGTATGTAACTCCAGTTTCCACTCACAGGAAAGACCCCTGCCGTGCGCTAAGATAATAAAAATGAAAAATAAGACTAGTCTGCGATATCACCATCGGTGGAAGTGGAGGTTAAACGCTAAGAATAACAACAAATGAGGTTTAACGTCCTACTGTATTGCAACTACTGGGCTAATGAAGACTGACATGCGCCATGCGGTGTTCTATGAGGGAAATTTGGCCGGGCAGCGATGCTACGGTCTAGTCTTATATCGAATTTCAACTGTCAGGGATTCTTTTACTGTAAGCTAATGTGTGCACGGGACCTCGAGTTTTCGTCCCATCTGAACAACTATACGTTGTCTCTTGTAAGGCTCTCCGTCATGCACCGCTGACGAGGATGAACTACGCCGTAAAATACCGATGAACTTTTAGGCCAACGCAAGGATCCAACACGAGACCTCCATGTTATGTTATCGTTGTTTTAATCGTGGAGTAATCGTGGTGATCCTAACAAGTCTTATCATAATTTAGTGACGTCAATCGTATCGCAATCGTGTTGATGGTATCGAAACGTACCCGAACGTATCAGCATTTACCAGATCGTGGACTCAATAGGGGTAATCCTATCGTAACGCAACGCATGGCATCTGCGAGCCATCGTCCTACCCACTAGTTAGCACGTGCGTGCTGTATGATAAAACTTATCATTGAGTCAGCTGGCGTGGCTACGAATCCCGGTTGTATGTGACAGGGAGTAGGGTCGCCTGTCCAGCCCCGTAGTTTCTGTCGAGTGGACGTTAAACCCCATTTCTTTCTCTCTCTTTCTCTCTCTCTCTCTCTCTCTCTCTTTCTCCCTCTCTCTCCTGCCCACTGAGCCACTGTGGCCCTCGTCACAGTATACAAATGTTTCAAGATGACCGTCAATTACCTTGTTATAATTATTCTTGTTACCATCTGTAGCATCGTGTAATATAGCACAATCTGGTGTCTGACTTGTATTCTTACAGCACGCCATGGGGGTTACCAGATCACGTTGCCTTCCATCCTTATCTTTATATGATCGGAATTGCCAATTTGGGGCATTTTCTGCACTGAAGTCTGTATAGTTATCAATTCCACAACAACCTTGCTTATAAAATATGGCCACAATAAAAAATACTTTAAAACAACAAAATGTATAATACAGGCACGACGAGTGTGGTTCCAGAAAAATCTATTTGAATAAAATCGTTGGACGAAATGATAGTATTGAAATCCAATGTGTTGCGCAGACACTATATTCACTCTTTCTAGAACACTTGGGATCATTTTTCGGCTAACAAATTCAACTAAACAAAAAACACTGTCTGTGGTTTTGCGTTTAAACCACTAGTTTGGTGGCCAGTGATGGTCTTATACCCCAGAGTTTTTTTTAAGCCGGTACCCTTCGGCTTCAGAAATCCAAGTCCACACAATAACCCGAGTTACCTAAAAGTAGTTTAAAAGTCTCTGCCATTTACGGCAATGGAGAACCTGTCCAAGAATGTCGCAGACCTATAAAATTTAGCCCATTATCCAATTCTTTCATTTGGTTTTGGTGTGTTGATTAGACTTCTTAATAACCTGACAACGTCTTAATAAGTCTGTGTTCAGGGTACGTATCACAGCCTCCTACCCAACTATGGAAAAATACTTTGTCTTTGGAAATACTAGTTATAATCATATAATTCTTTGTTATAACTAACCAGAACAGATAACTTTATAATGAAGTAGTTGGAGATTGGTAGAATTCAAGCAAATAGCATTTGGGAAACTGTGTCATAAAACATAAGTGACTTACAGAAATCATTAATAGATTCAAAGCCATGTTACCAGCACTTGTACCGTTGATCCCAGTATAATCGTTCTTAACAACTTCCTTGATATGTTCCTTTAATGTTGAATCAAACTGAAATAACAACAGAAAATATATAAAACAGTCGTTGTTCTGTTTAGCCCAATAGTAATATCTTGCAAACTACAGTATCAAGTTAGATGAATCTTTAATAGCAATACCACCTAAATGTGGTTAAATTGGGTTTAATAATTTGCCGTCCCCATTTTTAACAATTATTGATGGACCTATTCCAAATCCGATTGAATCTAACCTTAGGTTGTAACTATTGTCGGTATTTTGATATTGATTATTAATACGACTTTATATTGGCGTTGATTTAAAATTAAGTAATTTGAAAGCACGTTCTGATTAAGATCGAACTATCAGATATACAGAGAGAGAGAGCGAGAGAGAGGGGGAGAGGCCAACTAGATCCAAATTATGTCAGTTTGAAACTAAAATATGGTTCAATTTTATTCCAGTTATTAGTATTTTGACTTACCAATTCTCGGTATTCAAAAACAATAATTATTAGGAGAAGCTGACTGAGCAGAAGTAGAATCAGAACAATTACATACTGAAACAAAAATAGCAAACGTTTGTAACCAACATAGAGGTGAATCCAATCGAGTGGGATAGGGCAACCAGTTTGTCTCTTTCAATCAGGTATTTAAAGTAGCTTAGTCTCTAATTCAATATCACCCAAAATCTTAAACATCGAAAACACGAATTATTTGTTATTTAAATCAACATTGATGCTGTGATTTTACCAGAAAAAGATGGGCTTCTGATATCCAATATTTTAGACAAAATAAACATTTTACCATTGGTATACGAATCATGTACAATAATGCTTCTCAGCCTCAGTTCTAGCGAGAGATTCGGGGACGAGGCTAGACACATTGCACCAAATCGGCGTATGTAGACTGGAATAACCAGACGCTAGAAATTATTTCGTGGACAATAACTGATTTGAAATTAGAGTAAAAACGGAAACCATTGAATATAAATCAGTTTATATACATTTATATAACAGAATTATATGCGTTGCAACCCACTTCTGCCCATTTCTAGGTCAAAAATGTATATTTACCCACAATCTGTCAATGAGACAGGCAAATGACCCTTTACGGATGGGGGTTTTATGGTCTAAAGGCATAATCTAAAAGTATTTTCGCCTTGGCCCGTTCAGAGAAACCAGATGCTGCTTCCTTTCTGATTCGGTCCCTTGCCGTCTATCCAAACAAGAGGTTTTTGCTTGAAAACATGTGTTTCAAATACATTCAAATTACTTATATTCTAACTTACCACAATTAATACAATTCGGACTTTACAGTAGGCTCCAATGATTCCTAAAATACCAACAATTAGGAAAAACAAACCAAGAACAATAAGAACAATTGTCAAACTTCCAACCAAATCGCTGATATTTATATCTGTTGATGGTACCGGGAAACTAGCCAAAGAAGCGGCCTGTTGTAACGACCCCTGCGCTGATTGTAATGATGAATCCAGTAAGGTAGGATCTACCTTCATGATAATTCCCAAAGAAAAGATTACTGCTCCAACCAACTGAAAAATATTTGTATTACATGGCTATGGTTAGCTTAATTTCCAGTTGATAACGATGATGACGATGCTGAAAATAACATGATCATTACACTGAAGAATTTGTGATGATCATTGGCCATGATTCGTGTATTGATGAATGGAGTGGCAGTGAGGTGGCGGTGGTGTTTCTTTAGAGAGGTATATATTAATACTTACAGCGAATACTCCACTTAGAATAGAAATAAGCAGACGGCCTATTGAAGCGAAACAGGAACACATTTTGGTTAGTTAAAATGGTATAGAGTATATGAGGCCAGTGAGGGCGGATTATCTGTTTGTATTTTTTTCCTGAAAATAGAAAAAATGGAAGGTACAATAAAAAAAAATAATGACCGTCTTCTAGTATTTAAGAAAAAAAAAACAAAACAAAAAAAAAAGAAAGATATGAATCTGGACCTTACTTCTCTAAATCTCAACCAAAGATCAAATCCAAATTTTTACTAGATACTTCAATTTTGATTGGCTAAGCACTAAAATCAATCTAATATTATTCAGTCAAATTTCTAAAATTTGGATTCTCAGTTATAATTTCGTGAAACCGACCCCTGATCGCAAGGTTGTAAAACTTTAACGGCTTGGTTAATTGCCCAAGAATACAGAACTAAACAAAACATAAATCATATCCTCTGCTACTGTGTTTTACAAAACTCCGATATCTTAATCTATGAGTCCAAAAACTGGCAATATATATGCTGTATGTAATAAGTGAAATATTCTATACTATTCTTACCTTTTTACCGTGTGTTACTACTGATATAATGTCATTGGCTTCTTTACCAGGAATTTAAAAACTTATATACTTACAATAGTGCAAATATATACTACTGAGTCATATTATCGTGCACGGATTAGAAGAATACAACGAATAGAATTTGTTTGAGATTATGTTTTGCTGTATATAATACACAAAGAAAGTGTCCTTAATTGACACGTTAAGTATAAATAAAAATGAAGTTATACTTTTCTATCTAGAGCAGTCCTTCCTGCATTCATTATGATAAAGATATAAAATAGCGATAATTATGATTGATAGAATCTTAATTATTTTATCAGGTATCACTCTTACAAAGAAAATAAATCAAGTTAATTTTGAATCCTTAAAATAAGAATTATTTTCTCAACAATTACCGTTACAAAGAAAAAAAATTAATTTAATTTTGAACAGCATCGTCAAAATAAACTTAGATTCGCCTAATAATCTATTAATACATTCACGAGCTTACTTAAAGTACACCCCTTTAACATCGTTGAAAACAATATGTATGTCTGTATGAGTTATAATCAAAACGTCTATATCTCGGCAATGGCTTGACAGATTTATTTCAAATTTTACAAGCAATCTAATTTGTATATGAAGACGCATAAATTTATCAGATCCATTTAAATGTTTTGTGTTACAGACATTTTGTACCACATTTTTCCGTTCCCCAATCTAATTAAAATACAGATCTATATTTCGTTTCGTTTTTTTATTCTCTCAGTGGCCTAAAATACATGAAGATGTGGCCGGTTGTAGCGATAGGTCGCGTCAGAGGTCATAGGCTTTTAACCCAATGACAACAGACATTTGATTAATCCACCAGCATTGATGTTTCTATTGGATTACCGACCGTTCCGTCCACCATACCCCTAAACCTCGCGGTAGCAGACAGTTTCACCAGCTAATCCCTCACTCCAAGCAGAACACGAGTTAAATAACAACTCGTCTAGATCCTATTATTATTATTATCATTATTATTACAAACATTTGTTATAGTCCCTCTTTCACATACACGTGTTCAGAGGTGCGTTACGATGGTACAAATATAAAACATCTGAATCAATAAAAATTGCAAAAATATATATACATTTAAAATGCTTGAAGAAATAAATGGGTTTAAATACATTCTTCAATAACTACTCTTGAGCTGACATAAGAATCTGGATTTTTAGGTGAAAAAGAAATATATAATTGGGTGTCATCTGCGTATAAATGAAATTGTAAATCATATTTTCTAACTATATCTCCAAGCGGTGATGTGTATAACGTGAATAAAATAGGACCAAGGAAAGAACCCTGGGGAACGCCAGATTTTAAAACACAACGAGAAGAATGTTTACCATTTACAACAACACATTGCTGCCTACCAATTAAATAACTTTCTAAAAGATTAAGAGCCGAGTTATTAATACCAAATCTAAAACGGAGACGATTTAAAAGAATACTGTGGTCGACTGCAGTAGACCCGGTCTAATAACAATAAAAGAATACATTTTTGGTCATCAAGGGATAAAAGAATATCCTTTGAAACACGAGTTAAAGCAGTTTCAGTAGTGTGGAAGTTTTTATATGCGCTCTGTAGTATGGCGGCTGAAAGCGGCAAAAACCTAATGCTATGTATAAATGTCTAATTCAAAACACACATGTAACATAATGCCATACCAAATACCTAAAACGTCTAATGCAAAAAAACAAAATACAAGAAACCTCTAATACAAAATACCTCATACGTCTATTGCTAAAGACAAAATACAAGAAACCTCTAATACAAAATACATATAACCTCTTATGCACAATTGATTTTACAATCTGAAACATCTACCATAAGCATTAGATGACATATCTCGTTGTCATTACTTACGTTTCTCAACTGAATTATCTTTATTTAGGTCAATGTCAAGGTCACCGAACACAACTTGGCGACCTATTCGGCTAGCGAGCTATTCGACCGATCCAGCTGGCAACCTGTACGTTGGCAACCTATTCAGAATTAAGACAACAGTCGCCCAAACTCATCTTTTTTTAACAACCAATAAAATTCAACGTTACGTCTATCAAATGAAAGTAGAACAATATATTATTTTTATCAATTCCTTTAGCTCAGAATAGAGATGTAATTTCGCATTATCGTACAAAATTCTAGACATCCAACTAAATATATTCCGAAAGGTAATTAAATAGGCTTTCTAAGTATTATCAGTAAAAATTGGCACATTCACATTAAAGGGGAGCACTCTCTTCCTAAATTTTAAAGGGAAAAACTGTTAATATCCCGTGTCAAAATTCGGACCATCGTACAAAATTCTGATGATCCACTAAATATATTCTAAAAGGTAATTGAATAAGCTTTCCAAATATTATTAGTAAAAGTTGGCACAATCATATTAAAGGGGTGCGCTCTCAACCTGAACATAGCCAATTTTTCAATATTTTAAAGTGAAAGAACGGGAATATTTCGAGTCGAAATTCGGACCATCGTACAAAATTCTTAGCAACCAGCTATATATATTCTGAAAGGTAATTGAATAAGCTTTCTAAATATTATTAGTAAAAGTTGGCACAATCATATTAAAGGGGCGCGCCCTCAACCTGAACATATCAAATTTTTCAATATTCTATAAGTGAAGATAAACCCGTATTTTTTTCGAAGTACAAATTCGGACCATCGTACAAAAATCTGAGCATCCAACTATATATATTTTGAATATTGAAAAATTGGATATGTTCAGGTTGAGGGCGCGCCCCTTTAATATGATTGTGCCAATCTGGATGCTCAGAATTTTGTACGATGGTCCGAATTTCGACTCGGAATATTACCGTTGTTTCACTTTAAAATATTGAAAAATTGGCTATGTTCAGGTTGAGAGCGCACCCCTTTAATATGATTGTGCCAACTTTTACTAATAATATTTGGAAAGCTTATTCAATGACCTTTTAGAATATATTTAGTTGGATCATCAGAATTTTGTACGATGGTCCGAATTTTGACACGGGATATTAACAGTTTTTCCCTTTAAAATTTTTAAAAAAATTGGTCATGTTTAGGAAGAGAGTGCTCCCCTTTAATATGAATGTGCTAATTTTTACTGATAATACTTAGAAAGCCTATTTAATTATCTTTCGGAATATATTTAGTTGGATGTCTAGAATTTTGTACGATAATGCGAAATTACATCTCTATTCTGAGCTAAAGGAATTGATTAAAATAATATATTATTCTACTTTCATTTGATAGACGTAACGTTGGATTTTATTGGTTGTTAAACATAGATGAGTTTGGGCGACTGTTGTCTTAATTCTGAATAGGTTGCCAACGAACAGGTTGCCAGCTGGATCGGTCGAATAGCTCGCTAGCCGAATGGGTCGCCAAGTTGTGTTCGGTGATCTTGACATTGACCTAAATAAAGATAATTCAGAGGAGAAACGTAAGTAATGACAACGAGATATGTCATCTAATGCTTATGGTAGATGTTTCAGATTGTAAAATCAATTGTGCATAAGAGGTAATATGTATTTTGTATTAGAGGTTTCTTGTATTTTGTCTTTTGCAATAGACGTATGAGGTATTTTGTATTAGAGGTTTCTTGTATTTTGTTTTTTGCATTAGACGTTTTAGGTATTTGGTAGGGCATTATGTTACATGTGTGTTTTGAATTAGACATTTCTACATAGCATTAGGTTTTTGCCGCTTTCCCCCGCCATACTGTAGAGGCTCGTGAAGGGAATTTTCTTCAATGTGAAACTTCAACTGACTGCCAATACATTTTTCAAATATTTTAGATATAAAACGTAAATTTGAGACCGGCCTGTAATTTTTCAAAATATTACAATCCAGATTAGTCTTCTTGATTAAAGGAGTTACAAAGGCAAGTTTAAATACATCTGGAAGAATGTTAGTATCTATAAAGGAATTGATTATATCAGTAATTACTAGATCTTAGTTTAGTAAAGACAAGTAAAACGAAATTTTGAACCATAAAAAACGAAACGTAATAGGATCTGTGATTTAATCAAAATAAATCCCAGAACTTTTGCCATATACTGTAAGTGTTGTATTGCTAAACATGAGATTATACCTTTTTTTTCATTTTGTGTATCTGTTTGTTGCCATTTGGGCAGTGGTGTAGAGACAATAAGCGTGTGCGAACGGAGTGAATGTACTGGAGACTTTTTACGATCTGTTAGAAAAAAAATTCCTAGGCTTGGACAGTAATGGTGCTCTGGTCTTGATCTTTGAGTCTGTGCAGAGTGACAAAGTACTTAAAACGAGATAAAGGTACAACGGACGGAATTACAGTACTATGAACGGAATTGTCGTACTTTGATGCCTATCAGGGGTGTAATGTTAATCCTTGTATCTTTGCTCGGTTGGTGTTGACTAACCATTAAACACCATGTTAAATCTCCCACAAACTCCCCAAATCAGGAAGCAACAACTGAAATTGTCTTGCTTTAAAGGGACAATAACACTCTTGCTGGCTTGGCAGCTCCAGAAAATAAATAATGGCCTTATTCTAAGTACTAGTTATTCTAAGTGTCCTACCTGTTGCGTAAATTATTCATTACGACCTATTTTACTTGTCCAGAGGGTTCGAAAATATTTTAAATCAAAGTCACATTTGAAAAGGTTTACGTTAGACTTTTCAAATCAATTAGTTGATTTTTCCAATCTTTTACATTAGGTGTGTTAAGATGAAATTTATATCATCAATTAATTGGAATATTGTAAAATAATACAATTTGTTGACCAGAATGAAGATTGGGACATATTATTCAGTTACAACAAGAGTGTTATTGGGGCTTTAAAACCGTTATGAGGTGACCATGAATTTGAAATAGCAACACTGGTCTTCACTAAAAGCTGGTAGGAAATATGAATTCATACAAGCTTCTACTCTATATAAAACGTATGCGTCACAAAAATCCTCATTCAAAAATAAAAGAAACGGGAGAAAGGAGGGCGAATGTAACGGGAACTAGATTCGTTGGTACCGATCGAGATAATGGGAGTCATATTGGTGGTATGTCACCAAGACAAACAAAATGGCGTCTCTTTGAAGGGGTTATATACTGTATCGAATGATTTGACATTCAGATATTAACATACCATCATTATAACTGAAGCAGGGGACTACAATCCACGTGTTTACGCATATTTATCACTAGCCTAGAAATGGAAAAGAAAAAAGTGAAAAAGAAATGGTGTTTAATGAAAATTTTATTTCAGTAAAATATTGTGTCTGCATTCACAGCAACATAACAACAAACTGCTTATACTAGAAACTTATAATAGTCCAAAACAACACACTCATCATAACAGTCTTTCAATTGTCCAATTTATCACAGGATTTTATTTCAATTTTACGGTTTATATTGATTCTTTTACTTTTCGTATATGCCTGGCGTTATTTTATTTCATCTTCGTGAAGCAGTAGTTATGAGCATTATCAGCTCATCAACTATTGCTACACTTCCTATGGCAACGTGACGTTTCTGATTAATTATCAATGTAAAGGGTAAAACAAAAATGTACTTTCTTTGAGAGCTGGTTTTGTGGTTTGATAGGGTTGGGCTTTGTAATTTTTGTTGCTAGTTACAACAAATGTAAACTGCATTTTTGCAAATAAAATCGTATTTATATAATATACAATATACAGCACTCGGTGTAAAAGATATAAATAAATAAGAAATACAAAAACAACGCAAACAGATTACAGCTCGTAATTTCCATGGGAATGCAGGCCGAATTAAAATTAACTATACGAAGTATCATCTAGTACATCAATGGTTTATGAACTTCTACTGCTCGTTACGAACGTTTTGAGAGAATGCACTCCCAAAACAGGCATGCATCATATAATTCGCGATTTGAACTAGTAATCAAATTAAAGATGAAAATGATGTAACAATTGGTATTTAAGGAATATTTATTTACAGATTTTCTATATTATACTTACATTATGTATATATATATTTACAAATAGGTAAACAATAAGCATGACATATAAAAATAATATAGGTGTGCCAGCAATAGGCGATAACTGTATAAAAACAAAATGGCCGGATTATTTTGTTTTCAAAATGAGCACTTGGTATGTCGAATATGTTAAATTACGACATGTTTATGTTATTGGAATTCTGGATTATAAATTAATAAAACCAACAAAATAAATATTGATTGACAATAAATATAGGTATTTTATATTTGGTTACTTCAATTATAATATTAGACAAAAAAAAAATAACAAGCAAAAATATCAGATGTCCTGTATAAATACATGTGTAAAATTTATATATTTCATCAGATTCATTTATTATACATGATGTAAAAAAAGTTATAAATATATTTTGATCTTTATAAATTATATTTGAATTTTTAAACGCCTGAGTGGAGAACTATAATATAGAGTTATGTCCCATGTATCAAGGGGATTTGTCGGGTACAGATTCAAGTGGAAACGGTTTATATTCTCATCCCTAAGTTCAAAATTAAGCATAAGTGTTAATTTTTGAACAGCAAAAAAACAATGGTGTTTAATGCTGTATTGAGACACAATAATATACATGTAGATTGTACATTAATGTTTTTCAAAAATTACAGTGGTATAAAACTGACAGAACTTTTCAGGAATTAAAAGTTATAGTCGACTTTTTTAGGAAGAAAATGGACATATTATAGTTCCACTACACTAAAGTCAAAACGGCAATCTATTTACAGGTTATCGTCATTATCTGTTGCCAGCAACAATAAATACTTTTTTTTCTGAAAAACATTAAAATATATTCCGTAAATAACGTAAATAAGTAAAGTGTCGAGTTAGTGCGAAGAAACGCACAAATGATATAAATGATACAAATGATATAAAACATATAAAAATTACGAATGGCTATTTAATTATTTAAATTATTTGCATATGTAAGCCTGGTCTGTCAGTTTTTCCGAAACCACATGAGCCCTATGATTCTGTTTTGCCCATAACATTGTCATTTTATGTGAATCATAAATAGATAGATGAAGAGCGGACATTTTGTGTTCGTTTCTGTGGTCTACATCCTAAATTTTATACAACCATCTTCTGCAATTTATGAAAATGGAATGGAGAGACAAAGTGTCACTAGAAAGCTGTTTTGTACAATTGTAGAGTTTGCAAATAAGGACACTTACCATTACAGATTTTTAAATGGCTCCAACCTTATCTTTATCTATTTGACATATAATACTTATACCAAATATCACCAATAATAACTAGAAAACAAAATATACAATATACAGAAACTGTTTATATCAATTCAAATACAGTAAAACGTCGTCATCTCGAACTTCGTTATCTGGAAGTAATTGTGCGCTCATCATTTGTTATATTAAAGTATTTTAGTATAACGAGCTCATACTATTGATAGAAAAAGAAAATTTTGATTTCATGCTGCAACCTAATGTGATCATTTTTGTCAAGTACTGTGCGACTTTAAAGGATAAGACGATTGCTCGCTATCCGGGGGGTGGTGTGTTCGATCCCGGTGTTGGCCGAGAAAGTTCACCTGGAATTTCCGACGTGGTTCCCTTGTCGGTAGAGCAGGACGGGGGGTCTGGCAACAAGAACCTTTTATCTATCGTTCCGATGGGACGAAAAACCTAGGTATCGTGTTCATATTGGCGGGCATGTAAAAACTAGCGCAAACTGTCCTTCATAGCAGAGTATGGAACTGTAGAACACAAAACATTTAATTACATTAGATTACAATCGCACTTTGTTTATTTATTTCTATTTTATTTTATTTTTACACAGTATTGGCGATGTTAATACAGGACCACTGCTTACCGTCTTCCATTAGCCCAGGTTAGGTGCAAAAGAGTAGGACGTTAAACCCCAATTCATTTCATTTGCACCACAAAACAAAGCCATGATAGACAATACAAATAAATACATAGTAAATTTTATAACGTTTACCTGCAATGCACATATTCCACCAACAACACCTATCGATATTTCTTTATAACCGTATACAATATCCCATAACGCATCATAACATCCCTACAAAATATTAAAGAGGGAACTTAAACTGGGATGAATTTCTGTCATATTTCTTTAATAAACGATATAAACTGGTAGCTGATTAAAATATAATTCTATATTTCGTTATGTTTTTTATACTTTCGATGGAACGTGAAGATCTGACCAGTTGCACTGGGTGGTCATACGTGCGACTTTTGGCTATGACGTCAGACATTGATTAATAAATCAGCGTTGGTTTTTTCTATGAGCTTTACCACAGTTCCATGCATAGAACGACACGAACTCGCCGTAGAGACTGTTTTATTGGCTAATTCATCGCATCAACTAGAACGTTTGTTATTTAACAACGCTACCAGATCGAAGGCAAGTAAATCGTAATTTTGAACTATAAAAATACGAAACGAAATAGGATCTGAGTTGTAATCAGATTGGAAGGTGCCTCCTATCTATTGCGGTAACCGGCGCATTGACGAGTTACTAACCCTGCCAATAAGTCAGTATAAAATGGCGTGTGAATAGTTATTTCTCCACCATTCAAACAATAGAAAAACATTCTGTTTTGACTACCATCATTTAATCATTATATAAACAATTCTATATACTAAGCCGTCGTCGTGGTTATGTTATGAATCCTCCACAAGGCGGTGAATCGATAAGCGCTATCGTTTCCGGGAAGCCAAGAGTCAACATATAGGCGCTACTATATCAACGACATAATGTTGTTAACGTTCTGTAACATCATTAATTCATATGTAGATTAAGTGGGATCAAGAATAATACAAATTAATAGGAATAAATTTAAAGGGCCGAGTATGTGAACTGTTTCCTTGAAGGAAAATAATTTTGTGGTTGAACTCACCATGTCATAGTTATTCTTGGTACCATCTGTAGCATCTGGGGATTTCGCACAAGTTGGTGCATTTGTAGTATTTTTACAGCAGGCCATGGGAGTAATGAGTGTATGTGTAGTTCCAGAGCCATCGGTATAAGTACGGAATTGCCAGTTTGGGGCGTTTTCTACACTGAAATCTGTATAATTGTCAACACCACAACAACTTTGCTGAAAAAGAAGTATTCGTATCTCATATGAGCATTTTTTGGTATCATTCACATTGCATTAAAAACTTTGATGTGCCTTTATTTCCCATTCCCGGCTAATAATATTTGTTTACCATTCGTGTGGTCCGTTGTTGATCGAGAAAGTTCATCGGGGGATGTTCTGATGTGGTTTCCCCTCGTCAGTGTCGGAGGACGGTAAGTCTGACAGGGAACCATGTATAGACGGTCAGACGGGAGGAAATCAAGAGGTATTGTGTACACATTGGCGTGCACGTAATAGTACCTTTGCCAGTTGGAATTCGAAATACGACCATGGCGTGTGCCCGTCTTCATTAGCGCAGTCGTTGCAGCAAATGAGGATGTCAAAGCCCCTTTTTATTTCATTTCGTCAAAGGTGCTTATTTTAGTAGAATCTGAGCCGAAGACGAGATTTGGCGTATACATAAAACGTAATCAAAATAAACCAACATTTTGCAACATTAAAATAAACATACATTATGCAAGAGCTAAATCTGCAAATTGTAAGTCTTTTAGTTAGGCTTCAGATGTTATAGAAATTATTAATTAGACCTTTATTTATATGGAAAGCTCTCTAGACCCTCGGATGACTTGGGTACATCTTGGATTTAAACAATCGTCCATTTAAAATCAAATAAATAAATGGCTGACCAAGCTAAGATTTGTCGTTAGTTGCTGACGTCACAACCGGAAACTGGCGATGAAAGACCTTGATATTGTTACTTGATAATCGAGAAAATATGGGTTGAGTTATCGTTTGTCAATTAAACGATCGCCATTCTCGTAGACGGTGCAGACACAGTTGATGCCCATTTCTAGTCCAAACTTCCAACAGTGACATGTCCGTTCAGAATAAAATAATTTGATTGAATTTTTCATTATTTTCTTTTTTTATCATCTATTTTTTATTTGTTTATAGTGAGAATGGCCAACTCTTTATTAACATCTTTTAAGATATCTTTAAAAGGAAAAAGACAACTTACCGAGGTCATTAAGAAGTTCATTCCCAAATTGCCAGCACTTGTACCGTTAATACCGGTATATTCAGTTTTAATCACATCCTTAAGGCCTTGTTTTATAGTAGAATCGAACTGAAAGGAAATAAATTACAATATAATGACCTGATTCAACATGACAATGTATAGGTCTAGATATTTCAAAGTAAAATGTGCAACAAAAGATATTTGTTTTTACAAAATTAGGATGATAAAGTGTTGACGAACTGCTCCATGTGCTGCTATAAAGTCACTCAGATGAAAATAATTCTAGTCAATATTCGGATGTTTAACTAGATCTTTGTATATATTTTACAGAGTGGCTATTTGTCTATATTTCAATTTTACTACAGCACTTTAAGCCAATGGTAAAATATAATTGATACGAAATTAAAATAAGTAAAAAAATAAATCATTGACTAAAGATCATATCAATCTGATTCTACAGTTAAACTGACATAAATCAATATGGTTTAGCTATTTGAATACATTATTCAATTGACTTACCACACTGCGGAAAGCAAAAACACAAACGACGAGACCAACCTGAGCCAATAGAATAACAATCACCATAATAACATACTGCGAATAAAAAGTAAAGTAATTAAATATACGATTATATACACATTATCCCAAACAACTGAAATTTGCAGGTAAGTGGACTTCCAGAAAAAGTCTGCAGCGCTATAGCCAAATTGTATCAATACAAAAATACAGAAAGGTTATCTGTGATTGTAGTGTCTGTGTTAAGTAGTAGGCAATGCATCACCAACTTTCAAACAAAATCACATTAATACAAGAACTAAATCTATTTATTAGAAATCCATGCGTTGTTCTTAAATGTTTCATGAATTAATAATTATTTACATGACAAGCCCATAATGAACTCTCTAGTACTAGTACACTATCACCATCTAATAATTCAAAATAGATAATCGAGAATTTATTTGTTATGGTTACAATGGTGTAGCTCGGGTGGCCGCGATTTTTAATGGTTTTCGACACGATAGTCTTTTTTTATAATTTAATTTAAAAACGGACAATCAAGTCTTTGTTTATTATAGTAACAATGGTAGCAATGAAAATCAAGACAACGCTATAATTATTGAAAACTCCAACAATCATAACGTCGCTTAGAATTGAATTATTGATTTGAAATTTTCAATAATGTTCCGTTTTCATTATCTGTGAGTTCTTTGAAACTAAATCTTACATAACGCATCTTAGTGTGAAAGCCGATGTCAAAGCCTTTCATAATCACATATCAAAATAATGCACGAAGTACCACAGGAGATTGTGCTAGACTTGTATTAGAAATACTTACAAGAATCAGCAAAATTCTAACTTTACAGCAGGCACCAATAACTCCCAGAGCTCCTATCACCAGGAAAAAACAACCAAGGGCAATAAATGCAATAGACAAACCACCTACAAGGTCATAGATATTAAAATCTGTTGAAGGCGAACTGAAACCCGCCTGTGACACCGCATTCTGGAATTGTTTCTGAGCTGCCGCTAATAATGAGTCTAACAATGGCGACTGGACCTTTACAATGATTCCAAATCCAAGTAGAATGATTCCTACTAACTGAAAAAAATAATAATCAGACTTACGAAATAAAACAAATAACATTAACTAAAGCCCACATCTCTTCATAATAATTATTACCAAACCAGTAATAGCCAGTACGTGTTTGACACTGCAATCAAGTTTCTAAAGATTTATATGGACCGATACTCAAATCTCTACTGTGATCCATCGGATGATATGTTATGCCTGTGTCTATGTACGGTAATTCAAAATTAAGCACCTTTAAAAGGGTTATGGAATGTTAATGACGAAGGGAAACATGGGTTTGAACTTCCTGAACATTCTTCAAAACATACAAAGACTAAAAGCGGTTAACGATTCTTAGATGGTTATAAAATTAAATGAAATGGTTTTAATATCGTACTTTAACGTAGGCCTATCGGTACCGTCTCGGGTAATGAAGAAGGACATACGAAATATAGTGTGCCATGAGAGAAATTTCCCCGGACAGCGGCACTTTGGTCTACCCATATTTCAAATTCTAATTATAAATTATAAAGGGTCTTTCACGTCCACACCAATGTGTAACCGTCGCGGGACCTCTGTTGTCTGTTCCTTCCTTCAACATTTTAATACAGCGAGCCAGTAGTGTCCCACTCACTGGACCAGCGTAACTAGCAGCAGCGAATCTTTAACAGGGGGTAACAGTTTATCGTATGAACATACTTACTGCAAAGATAAGGTTAAAGACGGTGATGAGCAATCGCCCACATGTTGCTATGCATTCACACATTTTGTCACAACAAGATGCTGGTGGAGCAGGTGGTCTGTAAACAGCTGCTGGTGGTGGACTAGATGAGTAATCTCTCCTGGTTACTACTGTAAAATAATAATTAAAAAAAAGACATTTGGAAAAGAATTAGGCTATATTTGGTAGAAAATCAACGAGGAGTTGGATGAAACTGGAATAATACGCCATGACAGGGCCAGGGGGTATGGGTATAATGTCGGTATTGCTTAAATCTCTAACTAGTTTGATCTCATTTAACTTAATGTTTGTAAGTAGATAAAAATGACCGTCATAGGCTATTTAACTATTTAAAATTTACAGTTATCGCTGATTCGTTCTATGCTCTCTTTGTTGCTAGAGTTCTTTTCTGGCTAACTAGTTCCATGAGGCAGACGTCACACAGCGTGAGTGGGTCGAAGACACCCCTGAACCCCACTACTACAAGTAGCCTACAATCCACACGGGTGAACTAAGACCCTAGACCCTAAGTCAAGTCCTCAGCTTTGCCATCAGGCATCACTTCCGAGTTTTCTTGTCTTGTCTTGTAAAGTTGTTTGTCTTCAACACATAAGTGTCGGTCAGTTCTCATTACTATTCCCTTTTACCTGGTTTACGTTTTGCCATAAGATGCTACCGGTCGTATTTGCAACTATAGATTAAAAATAAAGTTTTCACGTTGTTTTAAAGTTAGGGAACATCAGAGGAAGTGGTCAAATCCAGCATGAAATACGGTAACTACACAAAACTGACGTCATGATAATTTTCGTCATAATATGATGACGTAATAACGACAGGGTAACTGGTATGCCTGTTGCACCTAAATGAAAATGGCATAGTTAAGAGATTTTACGACCAAGTCTTTCTCTGTCTGAAGCGGCTTATAAATAGTTAGCATGGTGATCGAAATCGGGGTTACGGGATGTGGGATGCTTGCAAATAATATGTTTATTAGTTTGAAAAATTTTACCGGTGACAGGCCGTCGGAACCCCATTTTGGCTCGCGAAAGCTGACAGACCCCACCCCCAACCCATGAATTTTGTGTGTCCAGCGGTCAAACAAAACACAAACCAAAAAGAACAAATAGCGCTGCATAATATTGTCAATGAATACGCAAAGAAATAAGCTACATAATAACAAGAACAAGATTCGTAATTTCTAGTTAAAAGTGTAAGCTAATACGTGTAGGCTTTTTATAAGTCATGTTGACCGTGATTAATATAGGCTTTATCTTTAGTGATCGTTTTGAAGAATTGCCAATGTTTACACGATCGATTGAGTGTCAATATGTGTAAATCATACACTATATGGGGCTTTAAATTATAGGTTTGTTATGTCATACCAAGAATTATTAAACCATTTCTGAGATTAATATTGGGTCGTGTTTCATCTAAAGCAATGATCATGTTTTTATTTGGGAAGTTCCCAGCTATTGGTTTGTTTGGGGTATTTTTTTTCGTGATGGGAGGTCAAATTTTTTATAATTTAAACACCCGAGACACAAAACACGAAGAGGCATACCCCAACCCTTTATTATCCCCAATATATATCTACAGGTAGCCTACCTAAGAAAGTCCACAAATAAAAATCTAAAAATTTAAAATATCTGAATTAGAAAAACAATTCGAAAGATTCTTATCTGCTTGGGGCATATAGATCGAGGACTTATTTCTGTTTATTAAAATAGGACCTGTGCTCGTAAATTGGTATTAATAAACTAGTAAGCCCTGTATTATGTTTCAAACACTTATAATGTGTGTAACTCTGTCGATTACTTGGTGTTAAAAAGATTCTTCAGGTATTGACAGTAAAAGTCGCAGTAGTGTGATAAACAGTGGGGGCTGTTTTGTCTCACATTTTTATGAGCATATTCGATCGTGAATAACAAAATGAATGTCACCGACTTCCATATAATAATCTTAAGGTAGCATGTCATTGTGATATCCTTTATAAATACTATCTGACAAGGGAAAGACACGTATAGAAATGATATTTTTTGCGGTGTAAATAAACATTATATTTTCCTTTTAAAACCTTTAAATGAAAATGACGTCACGGTCACGAGATAAATTATGTCGCCCATGGTAACATGTAAATATTATTGGTACCTAACAGTAATTTAATGAGCTCAGTATAAGAGTAGATTGATTAATACGGATTTGAAGCTTACCTCGTAAAGTTCTAAACAATAAAAAACAAAAATTCCACGTTTATAGTGCTCACTCGGGGTCAAACACTAAAAGTATTTGCCTGTTGATTAGGTTTTTTCTTATGTTTTTATATAGATTATATATACAGGCGATCCTGCCTATTAATGTGTTACATACGAGCCCATAAAACAGGCTTTATTATTTACAGCGAATGCGTAATACCGTTTGATCACCACCTCCTAAAACAAATACATGTACGAGAGAGCTAGAGAGGGAAATGGAGTTTAACGTCCATGCAACACAAACTAGGTCAGCGGAACTAACAAATCCTTCTATTTTATTTCAATATTTCGCTTATTGGTATAGTGGTGTTTAGCAGCGGGGAAGAACCCAGCGGACCCGTAGAAAACCCACGGTGTCGGACAGGCGACCCTACGCCTTGTCAGGTACAACCGGGGAATCGAAACCGCACCATTTGACACATTGACAGAACTTATGATGCAACGCGCAGGTGCAAACCATTCGCTCATCACACCCCCCCCCCCTCAAAGAGAACCTTTGATGCAATTTTCATGAGTGGTTGGATTCATTACATCCAACAGAAAGTCTTAGAGCATGGATACCTTCGCACCTATTACGAATTGACTGGCTTATTATGTCCTTTACAACAAATGACTAGTTTTGCCCCTAGTTGGGAACACGTTGACCTGCACGTATATAAAAAAGCAAACAAACAGACTATGGCATTTTAGCGCTGTCTATTTAGCAGTACAATTTCAAGTGCGTGATTTTAAAGGATAAGAGTAACGCGGGTGAACCAGAACGTCGAAATGTGTTCCATGAACATGGGTTATAAGAACAATGCTATTCTCTTCTAAATCAGCTCTACAATTTCCCAGTACCAACATAGCTTGAGCAGAATGTGTCGTAAATATCGGACATCTGTAAGCCCAGCACTTTTCCAGGGAGTTGGTACTGGTTGGATTTGGATGGTGCGGTTGTTTGGGCGTTTCGTTTTCTCATTGGTATCCTCTGTCCAACCCTACACTCCATATTATGTGCATTGAGAGTTACCGTTATCAAAATTATGAAATTGGTCCATGGCTCTAACCACATCATTCTACCTTCATCTACAATGAAATATCTCAGCACAGTTTCCCTTTAAATGTCCCAATATGTTTTTAACAATATAAATAGTTTTGTAACACAGTGGCATATACTGTTATCTGGGTGTGGTCGATATTCCTTTGACGAAGAAAGTTACAGGAGTGGCTGCGTTTCATCTTTTTTTATGAAAACATGACAATGCAACTGGGTCATGTAAATATATTACCAATCAGTCATATTGTGAATCAAATAAAAGGACGATGTTGAGCAGACACCAATTTTGGGTCACCCAATTACAAAACAATTTGAAATAGTTCAGGTTTAGTATATTATCACGATAGTTCAAGGATACTCCGCTAAAAAAACAAAAATGGATGTCTTCCCAAATAACCAAAAATTGCTTGAGTTCATAATATTATATTAAAAGGCAAGTGTGTTTCTGCTGCTGTTAATTGTTTGTGTGATTGTGCATGCTAATTATTACTGTATGGGTGTGTGGGGTAAGTTATTGATATTGCTATCTGTGATGTGTTTGTGTGGTTGAGGAGGGGGTGGGGTGTTCATATTGTTTTTGTGGTGTTTGTTTGAGTGAAGTGGGGTGATACGTTTGTGTGAGCAGGGGTAAGCTGTTCATATTTGTATTTGTGATAAGTTTGTGGGTTGTCCATAGTTGTTAGTTGTGATATGTTTGTGTGAGTGAGGCGGGATTAGCTCTCCATGTTGTTATTTGTAACATGTTTGCTTGGGTGAGGAGGGGTACGGTTTTCTTGTTTTTATTTGTGAGTAAGATGGGGTAAGTTGTTCTTAATAATATGTTTGAGCATGGACAGTATATACGGTCTATGTTTTGAGTGAGGCGGTATAAGGTGCTCATATTGTTATTTGTGATAATGTTTGTGTGAGTAAATAGGAGTAAGTTCCGATATTATGACTCTGTTTAATTATTTATAGCGCAGTAAGACTATAGTAATAACGAGAGTAGATTTCTCGTGGAATATGGATAACATGTTTCGCTTCCTACGGTATATCTTAATTATTGTTGTTATAAAATAGTAATGAGATCAGTTCTCTGAAAATCGATTTTTGATCTGTGTTGTAGATCAATTGACTGGAAATATTGATTAGGTATATGAATCATTTAACGTCTCTGTATATCACGGTTTGTGGTGATACAAACAATGCGTTGATGTAATACAGTGTTATGTTTATCACGTTTTACGGGTAGTTTCCTATTTCATAGTCATTAACAAACAGGAGCAGTATATATTAATATGTTTTATATAAGTAAAATGATTCGACCATATCGAGACTTTATTTCATATTTTACTCATTCCCCTACAATATATAGTTTATTGAATAAAAACTTTATTTCTATTGTGTTTAGAGAAAAACTGCTGTTATTTTTCACGAAAAAATATCTCTAGAATGGCATATAGATTATTATTTCAATGTGTTCTGGAAATGACTACCGATCAATCAAAACTAGGATATCAGAAGCTTATTTTAAGAACAATAATTAGTCATATTAGTTTTAAAAGTAGCATTGGGGACCAATTTTATCTTCTTTAATACGAATACAGTATGTTTGATTTGTGTAGAAGCGTAAATGGTTCATTCTTAAATATTGAGCTCAAAAATAGGTGTTATGTTATTAATAAAAAGTTATTGTTGTTTTTCCATACCTCAGTTATAAATAAGCTACACATCGCGTTAATATAAACAGTTATTTATTATTGCTCGGTGGAGAGTCTTTGTAGTATTTGTAGTATATAAACATTGTGACAATACATACCTTCTCTATCGGATTATTATAACAAGGTCTATGAAATCCTCAACATGTATATAAGTACAATAAAAATTAAGGAGAAGGAATATCGATATATATATATAAATTAATATTATTGTCAAGTATATAACAATATGTAGACTATTTGAGGACGATATAGAAATTGCTTATAGATGCCAGATCAATATAATAATATAAAAGAAAAAATCATATCAACTATCAGCTTGGATTTTATTTTCAAATACACCCCTACCCCCATCCACGCTTTACTCCGTACCTCCTAATCATTTCAAAAACGCTTTCATTTTACTGGCAGAAAACAATTTACAATGGTTTCTATATCGAGGGTATACTTGATCATACATCAGATGGTTTATTAACTTGTTCTGGTACTATTTACTGCTTTACTTATAGAGGGTTTATCGAAGCATTTCAGCGCTTTGTCCCTTGACCTTATATTTGTATCTTCGTTCATTTTTCTTTAAAAGCTATCTAGGAAGTAGTATAAGAATTGTAAATTTATGACTTAAACTTGTTTATAGCATAGTGAATATTGTTTAATATACACTTTAAAATAAATAGGATCCGGGATTATAAATTATATACATAGGACCAGAGATTATACATACATATTTATTATGTTATAATGTTACTACTCTATACCTCTCAAGTAATAATATATTATCACATTCCCCTTGATGAGTACAGTTTATATCAGAGCCTTATATAAGGCTCTGGTTTATATATGAAATGAAATGGGGTTTAACGTCCTTTTGTTCTGCCCCTGAGCTGGGCTAATGAGGGCGGGCATATGCCATACAGTGTGCTATGAGGGAAATTTTGCCCGGGCAGCGGCGCCACGGCCTACTCTTATATCGAATTTCAACTGTCAAGGGATCTTTTACGTGCACGCCAATGTGTACAGGGGCCCTTGATTTTTCGTTCCATCCAAACGGCTAGACAGCTGTCCTTGTCAGGCCCTCCGACCCGCATCACTGACATGGGGAAACCACGCCGGAAAGAGTTTCTGTATGTCTGATGTACAAACATTTGCTATATCAAAGTAGGGAGGGGCATGTCGGGATATGCCGACAACATCTAGAACATCTTGTACCACTCATATTTGAGCAGTTAACAAATCTAACAGTTTATTGTACAAATTATAATAAATTGAATAGATTGTGTTTAATGTCTACTCGACAGTCTACATACGTCACTTGAGACTAACAAGTAAAGATATAGACTAAACAACATGAAAACAGTTTCATTACAATCTCATATAGCACTTCAAATCTGAAGCAAATCAAATGTCAAACTAACTGAGGGGTAGCGAACCAATGTGGCAGCCACACTTTCGGACGTAAAGAAAAAGCCTCGTTTAAAAATAACATAATTTGTTGAAGTTAATGTTTTGCCTTGTGTTTACTTGCAATTTGCATTCCCAACACATTCTGGCGCATAATCTATATACGAGTAGATGCGTTTAATGTTTCATAACAAACTATAGCATACGTACGGGAATATATAGAATTTTTTTTATATAATTTCTCGTGGAATGTCCTATATCTGAAGTAAAATTATATTTCAATACAAATCTTTCGAATTTTTGGAAATTTGTTTATTGTCCAACATTTATACAACATAAATAGTGAGATGTGTTATCTTTCCAGATAATGGGAAGTGTCATCAGATATTCTTAAACGAATTAGTGTATAGCTCAACGGGGTAGTGCAAAAATATCGAATAGTAAAACTGCTTCGGAGAATGAAAGCAAAGGACAATTGACGATTCATGATTCAAGTTTTTTTTTTACAGCAATTAAAGTACAGCAATTATATCTGATATTTGTTTTCACTTTGTTTAATAAGATGAAATATTATTTGTCGGTAGTAAATAAAATAGATATCAATAGAGGTCAAGGCTATTCCACAAAAGGAATCTACATGTACTATAATATTGTGTTTTTGTTAGTAGATTACTTACCTCCCCCCCCCCCCAATAATGAATAGATTAGTATTCCATGTTAATACGGCACTTACCTTAATCTAAATCAACTAAACGCTTCGAATCAAATAACTCTATTTTATATGGTAACTCCTCCAATCGCAACCAAGGGGTGAGTCAAATAAAATAAAATTAGATTACTACAACACCCTCTTTCTTAGATGTCACGATCACTGTGGACCCTATATATATATATAAACCTTCTTATATGTCTACCTTTCATATCACCATGGTACACAATATGGCTTACTCAATTACCGTGTTTGTTTAAGCATGACCACTTGCTATGTTATCGAATAATGGCATCTAATTAGCGTTTGTCAACCAACTACTTGGGATTAAGCTTATCGCGTTTATTTTTCACGCCAAAATTAGTATTAATTAGATAATCCCATCAGAGTAAACGCGGCGTTCATAAATCACTAATAACATTATCTTTGTTTGGTTTCTTGTTTTTGTCCCGTAATAAAGAACCGTAATTCATTGACATGTCTAAGCTATGACTCACTGAGTAGCAGTGGTTCACTAACCAGCAGATTCCGGGTTCGATCTCGGTGGTGGCAGATACATTAGTTAAACTACTTGCATTATCGAGACTCTATAGATAGTATTGTGTACTTCATGTATAAAACAACCCTAACAATATTTCCATGTGCTAATATCGGGATACTGAGCACACAGGCACCGTGTTGGAAAGAAAATGGGGTCATTACATATTTTAGAGAAATGTGTTACTATATTAGAGACATGTGTTACTATATTAGAGACATTTGTTACTATAGTAGAGAAACCTGTTACTATAGTAGAAACATTTGTTAGCAGAAACGATTGGTTAATACAGTATCAAGGGCGTTTTATAGCTGAGGCGCTGGAGGCGCCAGCCTCCTCGCGAAAAAAAAAAATCAAAGAAGTTGAACAAATAAAACAGGAGAAAAATGCTAAAACCGATGAGAAAATGAAATGTACCCTAGTTAGGGAGGGCCCTAAAGGCAGACAAAAGGGCCCCTCGTATGACAAAAGGGCCCCTCTGGCCAAGGGAAAGGGAACCCGTGCCCGAATCAATCGTTTTCTTCACACTGTTACTGTCGAATCCACTATTGTATGAGAGTGCACTGCATTGCAGTGGTATGAAAATCATCAATCAAGACACCCCCATCATGGACCCCCCGCGAAATAAGGCCCTCAAAATAGTATAGCCTCCGCCATGATAAACCTTAAAACGCCCCTGTACAGTATGTTACTACAGTAAAGTCATGTGTTACTATAGCAGCGACATGTTTTACTATTTAGTAGATACACTGTGGAGACATTTATTACTATAGTACAGAACTATTTGTTACTGGAGGAATTATACATTGAACAATTAATTCTATGCCATATTTTTTCTACAACGCTCAAAAATTGTGTTACGAGCTTTGACTTAAACTTTTTTTTTTTAATTTTTAAAATAGGCTATTTTTATTCATAGTTACGGATGTCAAATCTACACGTACAGTGTGAAAATCGAGAACGATAATTAACCCACATTCAATATTAAAAATTAGATCAGCATATTTTTATCAAATAAAGCATATTACTATATTTTTACCCGGATCCACAGGACAATATTCCATTACATGTAAATGTCATTACAATTACCTATATAGCGACATTTTAACTTGGATTTTTGAATAGGATCAAGACATCGCCCAGTAATAAAGATTAATTGTATTCCATATCCCGTGTATTTCCAGTCCAATTACTAAATACCACTGAACTATTAATAAACACTCCCGTCCTCGCATGTCATGGTTCGGTTCATTTTAATCTATATTTTCATCACAAATGTTAATATGCGGGGGTGAGTTCTACCAGTTCATTACCAATTTTTTAAAGGAGACGTCCACTATATAAAGTAAATACGAATGAAGGAGTGACAGATTCTTACAAACCTTTATCATACACAGCTTTAACTTACCTAGAATTGTAAACAGTAATTTCTCTATATAGATCGGCCAGACCTACTCAAATTCGTGTAAGTGCCTAATTAACAATGTCTTGAGAAGTTATTTGAGAAGTTATAAAAGAGATTATCAAGTAACGTATATTAAAGATACAATATGGGAGATTAGATAAAGAGCTGGCAGTTCTCACTAAAATTTATAGTTAAAAACTAGATAATATAAAAATGTAAAAGGAATTTGCTGAAAATATCAGTCAATTTGATCCTCTCAGAATCGAGATCTTTGCGATTGAATTTTCGGCCTAGCCTCGATTATCAGCACTAAAGTCGGTATAATAAAAAAAAAACATAGCCACGATTATCTATTTCATGATTAAATTATAAATGAAAGTTGAGCAGTAAATCGGATAGCAATCCAGTAAATATCACAGACTAGGCATGACATCAAAAGTTGATTATGATCTGAAGAAGTTAATTAATGTCTAATTAATAATTTAGATAACATGTCAGGTCAAAGGAAAGACCTGCAATAGGCAGATTTAGCTCTTGCATAAGGTATGTTTAAAGTTATACCGCATAATATCGCATTTTGAAATGTACTGTGAAATCTGGAATTACTCCTTTAAATGAAAAATATAAAAGGTACATTAGATAGGTAAGTTATTATCAGAAAATAATTTGATATTTTAATACGGGGATGGTTTGTTGAAACGAGAAGAAACTAATTGCTCTATTTGCTTTATAGGTCAAGGATTGTATGTCAATGTAAATGAAACCAAAATTGACTTAAATATATAATACTTATAGCCGGAACTAAACAACATTTAGATCATACACTGATTTATAGGGACATTATAGAAGAATAAATAATGAACTGACAGTGTTAAAAAATAGATATCGTAAAGAGCATATACGCTGAAAATTTCAGTCAAATATACTCTTCAAAAAAAGAAACGCACAACCCATTTTTCATCATTTTTTTATTTGACCGAGGTCTTTGTTTCGGCAAATCTTACTTGTTTTTAATGCCATTATGTAAGGATAAAAGAAATTCATTATTGATCTTAAAGGTAGGGTCACTAATTGTGACTGGTCATCCTTTTTGTTGAAATTTTTTATCGCTTGATTGCACCAAGAAACGCGAATTTAACAGCTTCGCGAGCTTTTCGCATGGAACCTAAATCTAAGGTCTTTAAAATCCCGGGGTTCTCGGTTTCCAAATCAGTTGGGAATGTAAACACTCAAAGAACCAAGTGATGCCACATCTGGACGAAGACCAACGCAACAACGCTATTCGTCGATTACAAGCAGGTGAATCCAAGACAGATGTAGCCAGGCTGCTGAATGTTTCCCTTAGTTCCATTTCTAGCCTTTGGGATAGGTACCGACAGCGGAGTTCAACACGTGCACGCCCTAGCCCAGGCCAAACAAGAGTGGCCCCACCTGTCCTGGATCGTCACTTCCGGTTACGTAATTGGCGTAAATGGTTTTCAACAGCGACCTCTACCGCAGCAGCAATTCCCGGACGGCGTAGAATCTCGTACCAAACAGTAGGCAAACGCCTACGTGAAACCGAATAACGAAGCAGACGTCCCCGTTAGAGCTTCTGTTTTGAAATACGCCGACACCATGAAATCCAACTTTAATGGCTTCAGGCACTGAGGGTATGGCCACAGCAACACTGGATAGCAGTTTGGTACAGCAACGTGTCGTTGTTCTTGTTGCAACAAGGCGATAACAGAGCAAGGATGTACTGACGATGAAATGTAACTTTGCGTTTCTTTTTTGGGAGAGTATATTACTTCACCCTGAACCGAAAGAATCGCAATTCAAAAACAATGTAGTCACGATTATCCATTTCTACGGTTAATCAGATACGACCGTTACATCGTAGATGGGATTCAAATCTGTCTAAAAATCGTACCCAACAGATGGCATCGAGAGTTGATTATAGTCTTGACATGTTAATAAATGTCTAACTGATAGTTTATATAACTATTAAGACCAACAGAAAGACCTACAAAAATGCATATGGGAGGGGGAGAGGGAGAAAAGTTGGGATTTTACGTCCACTCAACACAAACTAGGCCATGTCGGATAGGGGTCTTTAGGAGTTGGACAAAACGGGGAGACACGGAGAAAACCCACGAGGTGTAGCAGGCGGGTCTGCTCCTTGTGACGTACAACCAGGGAATCGAGACCACACCAGTTGCTCAATGGCACACCTTATGATGCAGCACGCACACGCTAACCATTTCCCACCCTTAGTGATGAGACAAGTGCTATTCCATAATATGACATTATTGATTCCAAAGATTAGGCCCAAGTCGGCTTGTTTACTAAAATTTAGTAAAATTGTCAAAGAAAACATATTGGTATTCCAATATAAAATTCATGTTATAAAATCCAATGAAATTGCTAATTATCTTTTCTGACTTTAGTGAAATAGACTGTCTATAGACAAAACAGAAACTAATCAAATGTCAGAAGCCTTGAGCTATCATTAATTATTTATCTTAAACAGAGAAACAATAAATAAAATCGATTTAAAACTATGAGTAAAATAAAATAACCGAGTCGGGTTAACTTTTAACTACGCATACTAAAACGACGTTGTGCATTACCAGGCGGTGTTCATCCCAAAATTGCTTATCCCCAATTATTTTAGCAAATTATGATTTTTATGTTTACTTGTGAGCTGGTGGTTTGGGCGGTCGCAATCTCCCCCCCCCCTCCCCTGCACTTACTGTTAAAGAAAGCATTACCCGAGACGTGCTTGATCATTACATTTTTTTATTTTTTTTTATTTTGATGGGACATATTTTAGAAATTTACAATGGGGGTGTTAAATGGCATAGCAAGTTATCATATCAGGTGTCTGAATCCCACGCAACCATACAGTATATCCGTGATCTATGTCTTCCATTAGATACACAATTGATCTTAAAGGGTGTAACTCTCTATTCGTTGGAATTTTAAAATGGACGAAAATAGGTCTAAAATGAATGTAAGGTAATTTATATTCATTTTATTTATATATACACGTATGTAAATAAAAATTTTCATTTCTTACGCGAACAGTCTAAATAGATCATTTTTTTCTTTTCTTTTTCGACAAATTGAATGACATGCTTTTATGCCTGTTGAGTCCATTCTTTTTGTATTTTTGTATTTTAATTATTTTTATCATTTTATTTTCTCGTTTGTGAATCAGCCATAATTACTTCCGCAATTGTCTTGTTGAATGTCTGTGTTGATTACAAATGGCGACTAAAACCATAGAATACACGACTCTCGTACGGTGATTATGAAATGATCCAAATATCCAATATTTAAAACACAATGAACAGTGTCTTGAAAAGAAAATAACATCAATATTGATTGAAATGGGCCAGTATTGAATTCTAATTTGTGGGGGGGGGGTATTTATGAATATTACCGTCAATGTTAAGATAAGAGGTTTAACGCCTTAAAATTTAATGCAATGTGAAACCTATACTACTGATGATTTGATTATATCCATTTCCTGATTAAAACAGGAATGAAAGTTAGGCACCCAATCAAATCATAATCCAATAGATGTCACTGCGTAGCGTTGACATCGAGAATTGATTATGGTCTGGGTAAGTTAATCAATGTCTAATTAACAATTTAGATTGCAGTTCAGGCCTAAAGAAAGACTTTAGCTCTTGTATAATGCATGTTTACGTTGTTCAACACTATGTGTTTAGCTCAGCTCTCAACCCGCCGTACCTGTTTTGACACCCTCGGGTCGCAGGATTTTCTAGCTCACAGGACCAAATGTCTCTACGGCCAAGTGCGTAAGTCGCACGCACGGTATTCCTAAAAAATATTTCCCCTTAACTTCCCCTAAGTAGCGGGCTGTGAGCTAGGCTTTATTAGTGAGCACCTGGAGGTAGACTAACTAGAGGTTCAGCTCAACACAAAAATACTTACTTGGATTAATGCAGTGACATTCCCAATATATTCAATAAACCTTTTGTACAATAAATATGGTTTGAAGCAGACACACTCAGGATAATATATAGATATGTTATTGTTTACAGGCTTTATCGCTGTAATTGAAAGTAATATGTCCGCCGTGATATGGTTTCCTTAGTAATGCAATAACAACCCTTAATCCTAAACGATCTTTAGTATTATCCTAGTATGATTAATTTATCTTATCCATATCTTGGTATCTAGGTCTAAATATAGGATTATATTATAATACCTATTGCTTAAAATCATTTATATTTAAAATAAAGGAAAAAACCCACTACGTATAAAAAAAAATGTGAAATTATCTATCTTATTTAGGATATGGCAAGGTTTGGGGACACTTTGTTGGAACTTTCATCCACAGAGTTCAAGATATGATGCATAAAATACAATTCTCTTCACATACTTGCTTATGCTTACCGTCATCCCTTCCTTATTCCGGTGTATTCTGGGGAATCTACTTTCCTATTTCTGTTTGTTTTATGTAACATAAATTAATTCTTCTCAAATGTACACCCGCCTCTTCACTATATCTATGCCTGTCGCATTCAACACTTATAAACTTTTTGGACTCTGAAAATGTAAGTTTTTTGACCACTACTGCTTCGAAAGATTTAGACTAGCCCTTAAGATTGTTGGCACACTCATTGTATTTCGATTGTTTCAGTTTTTTCTATTCTTATGACTGTTTAGACGATTGGAGAAAACTGGTCTACAATACATTTGGTAATTGGTTCTTTCGGCACAATTAAGGTTTTCGGCAAGTCGCAGATCACTGAATACTGATATGGTCCATCCCCTCCTGACCTCAATATTTCATACCAAATTGACAAACACTTGTTCAAAACTGTATATGCTTCCCACCAAATTTAAAAGAAGATTTCTGTCAAGGGGGTATACCTCTGTGTACCGTCTAATCCATCCTCTCCTCTCACGACTCAAAAGCTTTCCAGCAAATTTAAATGCTTTTCAGTAAATTTGAAATGCTTTTCAGTAAATTTGAAAGGCTTTTCAGTAAATTTGAAATGCTTTTCAGTAAATTTGAAAGAAATAGGTTAGAAACTAAAGCTTCTATCGGGTTCACAAGGTTGTTGGGAAGAGGGATAACTCCAGAACGTAAAGTCGTGAAATGTAAAAAATTCAATAACCCTAATGCTTACAGTCAAATTTGAAAAAAAAACCTTTTATCAAAAAATGTATGCCACTACGTGTTCGGCAAAGGGGGATAACCCTGAAACTGGGATAAATCTGAAACGGAAAGTCGCAGAACGATGAAAATCGGTAAGGTTCATACTAACATCAACCAAAACATGGCCATGATAAAGAATCCGTCAATACATAAGCGAATTATTAATGGACGGACTAACGGATCGACAGAGTGACGTCATATAATACATCCACACTGAAATGCGGGCGTATAAAAGGATAATATTCTCCACATCCCGAAATTGGTTTGACATGTAACGATTATCTGTGTTGTTTTCATCTAATGTTTCTTCTAACAAAAACACTTGTTAACACATCTCTTTTATTTAGGAGGTCGTTGTCATTTTACATCGGATCATTATTGTAATTGATATACTATGTCACAGTTTTCATTTTACAAATAATTACCAGTTAGTTTTAAAACGTTCAGCGAAAAACTGATTCAATATATGAATTATTCATTACATTTTTCTTGTATTTATTATTTATATCATTCTTCTGACATACTTAAGAAAACTTGGGAGTATTGGTTCCATATTCTTTGACCTTTAAATGAAACTCTGAAATGATTCCTGGATTGGTTAAAGACTTTTAAGTATGTTATTCACAGAAAATAATATTCCAGTACACCCATGGAGTTCACGTTTCATTTGCTTTGTTGCGGTTTTATCGTCTTGGGGGGGGGGGGGGTATTACATGGTATTAAACATAAAATAATAGCTATAATTTATGCTGATACTACTTATAAATAAACATATTATTATCGTATAATAATAACTTTGCATTCAGTTAATTATACCATGAATCCAGGCACTGATCAAAAGGTAATTATAACTTTAGTATTTGTAATGCGCGTTCAATAAACTATTTTATTATCGCTGCAAAATACGTATGACTTGTAAATTATTTTACATATTCTAACAACTAAACGACATTAAATCAAAATACTTTTTTGATCCTCAACACGAAGATCTCCAATATATCCCTAAAGAAACAACACTAGATATTTCACGTACATTTCAATAGTCAAAAATATGTATACTGTTTTAATGTAAGCCGGTGTTGTCTTGTAATTAAAATATTGCTTTCTTGTAAAAATGGATGTTACTTAATTCATCGATATGGATTATTTAAATAAAAGTATCTTTAATTTATATGGTATTTTATTCTATTTTGAATTTTAACATTTATACTGAAATTACACTAGGTGTTGGGGAGTAGCACTCCAACAAAACTTTATTTGGGTTGAATATCCGCACAGCTAAATAAATCAGAAATTCGTCAGTGTAGATAAGCATCTGTAATTATGCCGTATTATTAAAACAATTGCAATTGTTCTATAAAGGCACAACAAACCAGATGGCTGACTGAAATCGGAAAGGTTAAAGGCACAACAAACCTGATGGTTGACTGTTGTTATTGCGTTATTAAGCACATTTGAGTGTACGAAAACTATACCAGCATTATTATTCCTTTATTTGCCCCAAGATAAAGATGACGAGAAACAATGTAAACGTTAAATGGCCATAACTTACGCGAGGACTGGTATATTTTTCAATAATGTGTTGATCAAAATAAAATATGTATTGATAAACGTATTTTTGATTGTGTTTTTAAGAGCTTAAAATCGACATTGGTATATCTTTGATTTTGGGTATTTTGGGACTTTTGACAGCGGAATGTCCCCTTCGTGATATTAATGCTGGTTATTGCAATATTCAATAGTTTATACAACATATAGCGTGGTTTAAACCTATATATTGACTAAGTGTTTGTTTTCATTCACACGCAGCTCTTTAAAAGATTACATGTACTTAAGCAACCGTAACTTTTTATCATCTGTTCACTACATTTCATGTAACTTAGCTAAGACATTTATCTTAAAACCGCCCCCTGACTCTATATGGTCTTACCTGAGTTGTAAGTACAGATGTTGACGTCTCCATGAAGTCTACTTCCCTGTCTTTTTTGTCGGTAATGCAACAAATCCCCAATAACAAGTATCGACTGGTCTTCTCAACACCTGACCAAACCTAACAAAGTATTGATTTTATACAAGTATATTGATTTTACCTGTCCGTTGCTACGGATTTTGTCAGTGAGCTGCCAATCTCTCATTTCATTGCTAAATTAATTAAAGGGTTAACTGGTTTACTTAAACAAAATTAATGACATTGAGGATTTTCTATGATGTAATCACGGCCATAAATGATATAAATTTTGAAATAAATGTAGTGTCATGTACGAAGCAATACATGTTTTGTCTTTCTCAAACCATCTATATACAGAATTGTGAATTAAAGGAGCGAAGTCTCTAACTAAGGACAGAAAGAGAGAGAGCGATATATGGCTTAACGTCTGCTCGGCACAAACCAGGTCATTTCGGGACTAACATATGGTTCTATTTTATTTTAATAATTCGCTTGTGCGTAGGAGTTTTTAGCAGTGGGATGAAACCGGGGGACCCGGAGAAAAAGCATGAGGTTGGACAGACGACACCACTCCTCGTCACGTACAAGTCTCTAACTCAATATCATTCAAAGTCTTAGACATTGAAAACACGAATTATTCGTCAATTTAAAGTAAAGGTGGACTTCTGAAATCTGATATTTAAGATAAAATAAATATTTTACGAATCGTGTACCATAGTGCGTTTCAGCGCCATTTGCAACAAGGAACTCGAAGAACGAGACTAGACAATATTCCACAAGTCGTGTCAAAGGGTGAGGTTATATTCTTATTTAAGACTTATGGCGTATTTCGCCGAACATAACTGATTAGAAATTACAGTAGAACAGAAACGTTTAAATGTAGTCCTAAATCAATTCATATACATTCATATTACATTATTATATGCGTTGTGACGCATTTGTGTCAATTTGTGGGTCCCAAATATTAGCAATTAAGCTTCTTTAAATACACACAGAAATGAAATGGCGTTTAACTTCTTACTTTGTTGGACCGACCAACTGTCATGGGTTCTTTTCCGTGCATTAACAAATAAACGGGACCACGAAAACGCCTAGATACTAACAAGGAGAAACCACCTTTATAGACTAAAATTGTAGAAATAGATCTTTAAAAAATATACCGTGCAAATCCTTTCGTTGGTTTATATTAGACTGCATTCAAGTTGAAGTTTTAATATAAATATTTTATTGAAATGTACATCGTGATGTAAATGTGATCGACAATAAAATGATTGAGTTCACTTCGGTTGAATAAATATGATCAATTGTATTCTATTTAATATATCGACAGTAGAGTTGAAACGACTTGTGTCTCGTTCGCGTTTCTCATTAGTCATCTTCCTATGTATCCTTGATAAGCTCGATAGAGACATTGATTGCTAAGAAGTCAACTCAGTCAAGATTATTTCAGTTTCAGATGTTGTTACTACTAGGGATAGAATGAAATTCCCAATTTTAACTCTTAACATATGTTGTTTTCTAGAACTTTAACAAATTCCGTATGATTCTCTTTGGTACGAATTCAGTTCAGATACATTCTAATCAAGTATCCAGTTAACTCACCAAACGGCTGCCCCCCCCCTCCACTTTGCTCTATTGTATAAATCCATTCTACATATTATAAAATACAGAAAAACTTTGAGTAAATGACAAATCAATAAAATCATATTAAAGGAAACGATGAGCTGGATTACAGAATGAATTAGATTAATGATATATTTGTTATGTTCCATTATGATATATAGCAACTATTAATCTATCATCAAAGTAGCCACTATGCCGTTTAATGAGGTTCTGCCATTGTTAATATAACTGAGGGTGGGTATTAAACAATCGATAGGTCGATAGTATCACATTGTATATATACATTAACAAATCACCATCCCTTTTTTACGATACATATTAAAAAAATCCCCCTGTTATGTTGGACACTTTAATGTCACATCAACGCATTAAAACATAGATCCTATTTCTTGTTGTTATGTATAGTTTAAAATTTCGTTTTACTAGTCTTTACTACACTATGATCTGGTTGATGTGAGGGATTAGCCAATGAGACGATCTGTTGTGGCAAGGTCTTAACGTGTGGTGCACAGAACTGTGGGTATTCCACAAGAAACACCAATTCTGATTAGTTAATTGAATGTCGGACGTCGCGACCTCCGAGTACAAACTTCGTGTAGTAGAGGCCATCAAAGTTTAAAAAACAAAACGGAATATAGATGTGTTTTAATCAGATTCATTTTAACTCTGATCTATGATAGTTTTCACTTGTATGAGGTTGGTGGGAGGAGGGAGAGTCTATCGTCTACCTCCTTCCAAGTCTTGGAATGTCCAACCCCTTCACAATAGTCAACTTTAAGAAAGACGTCGAATCCTGTACAATTCTTCTGCTAAGGATAGGCAGATTTGCCAATTCAACTATATAATATAATAATTAGTCGAGTGTTTCGGCTATATTTGACTTACAGTAACCTGTAGTCAGTTAGTTCCAGTTCACAAACCCTATGATTATAAACATAGATCAAGTTACAGCGATACTCTGTGTATTAAAATAATCATCCATGGTTCCTTGTCAGTGATTCAGGGTGGAGGGTCTGGTCGTTCGGTGGGACAAAAAACATAGGCCCCATGTATGCGTTGTCAGTTAGAATACGATGTAAATGTAGTCCGTGGTTTCGGTGTCCGGGTAAAATTTTCCCCATGCCCACTGTATGCCGGATGCCCATATTCATTAGCCCAGTCGGTATAGAAAAGCGGAAGTTAACCCCGAATTCAATTGCTACGAGGTAATCAGTGAGTGAAATACATGCAATTTCACAAAGCACATGACAATTATCTCTTATCAATAGTCGAATATCATTTAATTATCTTTGATACAACGCGTAGTCCTGAACAGTATCAAAATAATTACTGATTAAATCTTTAGTGACACTGAGAGACTGGAAAATCATATATTTGACATGTGATAGATTAATACTTTGATATCAAAGTTATGATATTAAACAATAAATAAAACCATGGAGTCACTTAACAAAATATTACTAAATATTATATTCTTATTTTTCACGCTTCAGAATATATACTGCCAGCAATGTGTAGGAAATGGACCGTGTAGCTGTACGTTTGACGATGGTAGTGGGGTAGTGGATATTTCTTCTTTAGCCTCCACTGGACAACCAAGGTAAGTATCCCATGACAATTGAATTCGGTGTGGGGGAGGTGGGTAGGTGGTCATGGTGAGGCGCGGGGGGGGGGGATACAAAACATCATTTTCAGACACAGATTAGGTCTATCGCTACGAGCGTACACCTGGAACTGGTACAACACTGCATGTAAGTGCCTACACATAGAACTGGTATGGCACTAAGTGACTATTAGAATTGGTACGGTACGGACAGTGTGATTTCTATTTGGGAGAGAGAGAAATAGGGTTTAACGTCCACTCAACACAAACTGGGTCATTTCGGGACTAACATATGGTTTAATTTTATTTCAATAATTCGCTTGCGCGTAGGGGTCTTTAGCAGTGGGAGGAAACCGGAGTGCCCGGAGGAAACCCACGAGGTTGAGAAGGCGCCCCTATCTCCATGCCACATACGCTCACACCAGTGCTCGAAACCACAGCCGCAAGCCAGAGGTGACCGGCCAGCTAGAGGTCGAGGCGCGGCACTCTAGTCCACTAGGCCATCCCAACCCCCTTCTATTTGGGAGGATCGATGTTATATGATTGATATTGTAATTCGAGAACAAACTGTCCATGAGCTTGTATTCATTTTTTATATATCTTTTTATTCAGATTTAAAGATCAACCATCAGCTGTAGCAACGGATGCATATTTATATTCCTACAACCCATGTCTACCATTTACCGAAGGGACCTGTGCCGGTGTGTCGGTATGTGACTTTAATATCTAGTGTAAAGTCCCTGTACATCAGGATGTCAAGTATTATTTACATTTATCAAAATATGCATAATATGTTACGTGACATTAATGTTCGTGGATAGAAATGAATCACCGTTCAAGTGTTGAAAACAACAAAAAGTGATAGGTAATTTTCGATCAATGTTTTTTTTTTTTTCTTGGTAAGAGTACTAAATCTTAATTATGTAATTCCAAAATGTCAGACAATGTAAATATTGTGTAATGTCACATCCTTGGTTGGATTTACATACATACTTGAATCAGTTTATATATTATATACATTGTACCGTAAAGTCCGGGACTGTCCTCATAATGAATTCCCACATCTTTACAAAAGAAATAAAACCTGTTCGGATCTACATTTCAAGTACATGTAGTTCAATCTCTAAATCAATATTATTCAAGGTCTTCGACATGAAAACAGAAATTATTTGTCAATTTAAATCAACATTGGTGTTGTGCTATTACCGTGAAAAGATGGGCTTCTGATATTCAATATTTAAGACAGAAGAAATATTTTAATACTGGTACACGAATCGTGTTCTACAGTGCGTTTCAATGCCATTTGTAACAAGTGACTCGAAGAATGAGGCTAGATATATTCCACAAGTTATATCAAACGGCGACACCATATTCTTGACTAGAGATTGCCATTAGATTGAGATTTATGCGGTATTTCTCCGAACATAAGTGATTTGAAATTAGAGTAACAACGGAAACCATTGAATGCAAATAAGTTTATATACATTCATATTTCATTTTTATATGTGGCAATTTGTGTCAAATTTTATGTGTCAAATATTAGCGATATAGCCCCTTTAACTCCCATATAACTTCATTGCTAACTTAGAGCCCAATATGCTATCAGTTTATATTTTTACGCCACTCTTACGCCACTTACATGGCGTGTTTCTGTAAAACAAGAGCTTTGTTATTATCTTAAAATCACGCATATTTAATTTGATTGTGGTGCCTGTTATTTATAGTTTCATACCGTATAACAATTCTAGCAATACATAACAGAATGGCAGTTACAATCAAAGTTGATACTGACCTGTGTTTTAACTTTATACCAGACAAGCTCTAGAGGAATTATTCCTTAGAAACTTTGAATTTGTATCTGACAATATCTGTTGTAACACGGGGCTTGGACATTTAATGTCCGTGGGCCATATTAATTATCGTATTTTATAAAGGAGCATTCTATATATAAATTAATAAGATGTTTATATATGAATATATCAGGCTTGCCAGAACAGTTTTAATACTGAGTACTATATGATAGGTGATCAGACTAGTGCTCAATGGTCATTTGATGGTACTAATATACAAGTTTACTACTCTAAAACTCAAGACGGTGTTCTAAGGTATTGAAATCTTCTCTTTTATTATCTATTCGTCATGTTTCTGACCATATTGTTTTACAATTCGGTATGTGATGTAGTTGCCATTGTGCGGTGTAGTTACCATTCCCCCGATAACCACATTGTCTTTGGAATTTTTAACTGGTTGCGCGACCGGGTCAAAGGAGAGCCACGTTAATTTGTTAATTTTCGACGACTTCCAACCCCTGCCAACACCCCCGGGGTCACAAGCATTCAGAAATTTTCAGATTGAATCTCTGTTTAATTTGATGAATGTTTTCAACCAGTGATTTAACAGCAAAGCATAAACAAAAATAACCGTGGTCGCATATTGTGGCTGCAACAAGGAATAGATATTTTCGAAAATTGTCTCCAGAAATGTGCAAAATAGATTTTAAGCAAATATTTAACAACCACTCAAAACTACAAAATCTTCCAAACACCCAATTTGCTGCGTTCCACCCACCACAACAGTGAATACCCAACAAGCGTCCCACAAAAGAGTTTTGTTTGTCCTATTCTACAGGTAATGTTCGTTAAGTAACATGTCATTTCATTTTCAGAGAAACTTTTGTTAAATATGTATGTGACGTAAATGCTAAAACTCCGACAATGATAATGAATGGTGAACTAGGACCAGCTCAGTTTGTAAGTTAAAGCTTTATATATTTTCTTTTTTAAAATATCAGAGAAATATTCATCACATTAACGCTTGGCCCTCACTAAATATCGGGGATAAGTTATGCAAGTTGTCTTGTCTACCATATTACCTTGATAGACGCGGACGTAAAATATAACTATTTCACACAAGTAAGCTGTCAAACTTAATACATACATGACGATCTTTCACTAGATTTAGTTATTGTTGGCTTCCATCTACCGTGGAGTTTAAAGTCATTGGGTCAGTCTAAAGAGGTTGTCATATTGCGATGCTTAGGTAAATATATGCAAGATTCTTATACTTAAAATATCACTAGTCCAAAGCCAAGATTCTACAACACAATCAAAGGCATTAATTTCCGGAATAATTATCAGAAATTGAAACAAACAACATCAGTTATATCAGATGATGACATTTGCAAATAGAGCTTTGACGCCAGCCAGCGCAATAATTCTGGTTAACATCAATATCTGAAATTCTAAAGGTCCTTCTAATCTGAACAGTGTATATAAACTTTAAACAGATCAGTTGATAGATGTTTCAAAATGAGTTTAAAAAAAAAAAAAAGAAAACAAGGATGCTATAACTTTAGAAGTAATTAACGACAATTGTTCAGATGCATAGGTTAGCTTTCTTTGACTCTCTATTTTAACAATGTAAGCGTTTAATATGGCCAATGAAGAGTTAGACAGATTGGAATAGGTTATAAACAACAGATAACGTGCGAGAGGTATAACTTGCCATATTTTAGTTAGTCACTGAACAACATTATAAATTTATAAATTTTAACTTATAGTATATGACGGTAACAACAGAATGTGCTTGTCCTAATGGTTGTGTTGATGAGAGTAATATAGTAATAACAGTAGAGGCGGGAATAAGTACAGGAACTATTCTAGATATATTGTAAGTATCAGAAAAAACTACTTGATAATCAGGAGGTCCTAGCTAAAATTTGCCCTATAGCACATTGTATGGGGTATGCCCATCTTCATTACTTCGGTTGGTACGGAAAAGTAGGACGTTAAACTCCACTTCATTTCTTATGAAACAGATGACTAAAGAGATAATATAACTTTTTTTTCACTCGAGACATATGGACAAAGATTGGAGCCAGGCTTGGCACCAAATCGAGCTGCAGTACCAGATTCAAATTCTTGGCTGTTTCACACCCTGCTCCCACTTACCTGGTACTTAAACGGAGTGATGGTGTTCCATTGGGCCGACTGGACGACAAAATATGTCCACTAGTGTATATATTTACGTTCATGTCATGTAACCTTTCGTTGATTGAAATTGAACTAAAGGCGGTGAAAAAGTTCCCGCTAGGCAAACTTTCCCTCCTTACCATTGTGCAGATGACCGTCCATTGTAAAGATGGCCGTCCATTGTACACATGACTGTCCATTGTACAGGTGGCCGTCCATTGTGCAGACGACTGTCCATTGTGCAGATGACTGTCCATTGTACAGATGGCCGTCCATTGTGCAGATGACCGCCCATATTGTGTAGATGATCGTTCATTGTATAGATGACCGTAGTAAATGAAGATAGTCATATGTTAGTCTCAAAATACCTGACGCATAGTATATATTTTTGAATATTTCAGATTTATAGTAGGAATATTTATATACGTAGCTGGGGGTATGACCTATATGAGGGTAAGAAACCAAGCCACTGGAGTGGAGATGTTACCTAACAGAGGTTTCTGGTCAGCACTACCAGGATTAGTAAAGGTAAGAAGATTACTGGCAAAATCATTTCTTCTCTACGACATTTTAATTGATTGAACATAATATACAACTAGGGGGTGGGGGCTTAGAAAAGGTGTTATGTATGTTATATATTAATTTCAGCTTCGTAATCAGTCATCATCGTAATACTCTGTTTGTCGATCCTTCCGTCAACAACAGACTTGTGATCTACATGTAGATAGAGGATACAATTATTAGCGGATTCTTTTCCAATTTCATGTTATACATTGTGGCCAAGAGAGGACGAACTCTGTCGATATTCAGCATCCCGCGACCTTTGGTGTCAATGTCATGCGAGGACGAACTTTGTCGATATCAAGCGTTCCGTGATGTTATATTCCAGGGCTACCCCACGTTTTACCAAAAGCCCTCGAGATCATAATAGAGGTTACAGTGTTTGAAAGATTAGTTGAAATTTGAAGTGAGACGTTGGGTCACCGTGGCGAGCCACATGGATATGCATCGTGAGACAACCTGCAATTCCTGACTTGTAAACCTCTTTTTCCGAAAAACTTGTCAACTTGATAGAGGTTACATTATTCGATCAATTTGTTCTAAATCTCGATTTGTTCTAAATCTGGTTTGAAGCAATAAGGTCATGAGTCGAAAGCTATAAATATTCAGTATCCTTCCGTTCCGGAGTTATCCTACTTTTCCGAATACCCTGTGAACTCAATAGAGACTGTAATGGATTAAATTGTTCAAGCTCGTGAACACGACAGAGATCAAATTACCCGAAGGCATAAAAAAGAAACCGCATGAAATTTGGTCAGTAACCAAGTTCTCCTTTCAGATGAGCTGCTGTCGAGACATAGCTGCTGTGTGGTCGTATTTCCACGCGTTATGTGGTTATCGTAAGTCATTAATATTCTATATTTCTCTCATCTCTTACAGGACGGCTGTGTCTTTGTTGTATCAAAAGTAAGATCTAAACGTTCAACGTATGACGAGGTGTAAATAATCTTTAAACTCATCATTATGTATTTGATAGCAGAACATGGCGTGGAGAAACAATTGTGATCGCCATATAAACAATATAATTTATGTGTAATTTTGACTGAAAACATGGAGTGATATCAAGAAACTGCTTATTCAATTTCTTTCCAAAATTTGTCAAAATACAAATGAAGAGTTCATAATCATTATCATGATTTGTGTATTTTTTCGTTTATGTAAGCTGTAATTATGTAAAATGTAATTGAATTGTATAAAGCCTGTCGTTTCTGTATATTTAATACATTAATTCAGTGTGAAAGTAATTTCAACAATATTCAACCTGATGTATAAATTCTTATCTTTAATTATCGGTGTAATATGCGGACTGTGAACAAGTGATTGTAAATAAACAAATGAAAGTCGTGCATCACATATTACTCACACCTTCAGCTCGAAGATTGTCAAGGCTGGGTTGTTTGTTTACAATGACCACCAGTTCCCCTCATAACGTCACGTTAATTAGCTGCGAAGCGATTTCTACCTTTGACTGTACATTATTGTCATGTAATTAATAATATAGAAATGCTGATGTTCTCCTTTAACTCTCTTGTTGTTTTAGTTTATAAGCTCAAGTGACCTAGCTGTAAGTTGTAACGGGTATCTTTCACGAGGCATGACATCCTTACTGCAGGCGCGGATCCAGAGCGCGGACCCCCCCCCCCCCCCCCCGCTCAGACTTGAAAATTTTTTATGCGATTTTATTGGCGACTTTTAGACCTGTAATTTTGGAATTTACCTTCCGGAAATACGTCAGAATGCACCAAATTAAATCTAATTTACCAAATTTTCCTGGGGGAGGACCGTTAATTGGTTGAGTGCCTTTTATCAATCCTAGACACCCCCCCCCCCTGCAAAAAATCCTGGATCCGCGCCTGTACTGTCTCAAAAACCTGTGATACTAATTGCTGTGAAAGGGGGCCGTTGTCTTGGGGTATTCTGATTTGTTGCACTTTTTGCACCCAGTGGTTGTTTTTGTAATTTACTTTGCAATGTTTGTAATGTATGCCTGTGTTGTTTGTTTTGTCTGTTTGTCTGTATTTTGTTGGGAATTCTGCTGTACATTCGTTTGGTATATTTTGCTTATCTTATAAACCCATTATGTTTATAGTGTAATAAACTACAATTTGTGTTTTTTAATTAATTCATCAGTATGTTTTGCAATATGATGAGTTCGCCCTAGTTCAGCTCTGAACGTCGGTCTCATTACAATCACCCTGAACGTTCAGAAACTGTCCCATTCAATCAATGTCGAAAGAAAATTGGCGCCTCAGTCAATTTTACTGGGCAACTTTTCACTGCTAAACGATGAGGTGTCAATCCGTGTGGACGCATGTACAAAGTAAACGAACATGTTAGTGAGAAAATAAGACCTTGCTGACTTCGCTAGAGACAGTATTCACATTTATTATGTACTTAAAATATAGCTGGTTCTATGTGCTTGGAAATTTACTAATTGCATCATTTGGCTAAAGTAAACAACCATAATCAGTAATTGCACAGGTTTGAGGTCATGGTAGCATATTCTGTGCGCGATGTTAATATGTCCTGTAAAAGAAATCATGGCAAACTTTTAAGACATACTTCATTGGATTCCGGAGAGATAACCATTTGAGTGCCTAGACAGCAGCCCGATTCCAAAAGGAAAAATATGTAACAGTTTCTATCAGGAGACTCACCGAGGGTGGAGAGAATGACTTTGGTATTGTATTCTATACTATGCTTGTATCTATGTATCCGGCTATGCTATATAAAATGTAAAAGTGAACTGTTGCATTGCTATTCCTGGCAAGACAAACGTCCTGTAAAAGAAATCATGGCAAACTTTTAAGACATACTTCATTGGATTCCGGAGAGATAACCATTTGAGTGCCTAGACAGCAGCCCGATTCCAAAAGGAAAAATATGTAACAGTTTCTATCAGGAGACTCACCGAGGGTGGAGAGAATGACTTTGGTATTGTATTCTATACTATGCTTGTATCTATGTATCCGGCTATGCTATATAAAATGTAAAAGTGAACTGTTGCATTGCTATTCCTGGCAAGACAAACGTCTTAAGAAAATAGTAAGAAGTAAATACACAACATGAAGGGGAAGAAAGACTACAACAGACAAATTCTAGTGTGAAGTAATACAAAAGCCAATTGGTGGGCATGGTGTCCTCTGGACATTAGACAAATTTCGTAGCCAGAGCACCTTTGCTGAAGTGTATAAACCACATATTAAATTATTTATTGTAATTTTTATTGCATTCAGATACAAAACACAAGACAACAATGAGTTGATTTCGACTTCTACAACTGATAGAAACCTTAAAGTCAACATTAGGTATAATTATAGATTTAATATTTTATCTTTATAAGAATTAAAATATCTACATAAATCAGTCATGTATACACAATTTTATTTAAAACAAAACAAATACTTGTAACCTTCATAGTTTTAGTTCTCATGTTTATGCTTCCTGGCCTTGGCTGTCAATCAACATCTTTCAAATAAAAGGGTCAATTGAACTCTATCCAGTGACCCCTGCCATCTTACAAAAGTGTGTCAGTCAATCAATGTCTCCAATACAATAAAACATAGCAAACATGATTTATAAATTGCATTAAATGCATGTATAATAATATGTAACTTTTTGAATACCAGGATTAAAGTTTTTATATTAACTTGGTTAAAAAGCAAGTTGCTAATTCAGTAAACTGTTTAAACTGCTGTTGTCAACCCATATCAATAATTGATGTCTCAGCCACATATAAACTCTATAAAATAGGTTCAAATATTTGAGAAAGGATCCATATTAATTCTTCCTGGAATATATCTGTACCTAACATCACAACACACCCACCCCTCTAATTTCACACATACACACACACGCAGATTAAAAAGGCTGCTGCAACTCAAACCTTTCAAAGATATTCTACACCAACATTCTGCTTGCTCAATTCCTCTATATTATAATCAATGTTCATAATGGTCACAAATTAACAACCAGTAATATTTTAGAAAATGATAATATACATTCTGATCACATTTTATTTGAGATAGTTTCCAATAACAAATTCATTTGATTTCAATTTAAATATCTACAATTTAAAAATATTTCACTGTTACTTCATTTTGCCCACTTTCCTAGTTTATTTAACTTCCAAATTATTCCAGTGTCCACACCTTTTCGGATTTTTGTTTTGAAAACATTTATATTATATTATAAACACAAATAAATAACACTGATGTTTATATACTTACAATACAAGAAAAAAGAGGTAGGGAAGTTTACGTTGAGTACATTTTAAAAGTATTAAATGATTTAAAGCCAAACAAAACATCTCTATAATCTCTATTGTGTTAAATGTTTACACTGTATAAATTTGAGTAATATTATCCTGTTTCTAATGAATGAGACAAATACAAATATAGCATAAAAAATCTGATCATTCTTCATCTGTTAATAGTTTAAAAACTCTTGTTATGATGTTCCTAATGAACAATAAAAATAAAATAATAGACTATAAATATCTTAGATAATATAGATGAGCTTTCCTCAAACATCACATAAGACATTGTTTTGTGGTTAACAAATTTCATATCAATGATTATTTGTAAAGAATCTTGAACAACACTAGCCTTAATCAATCCTGTCCGAACTGTTGATCTGAAGATAAATAGACTCAATAGTGGATATATTAACAGATTGTATGTATATAATTCACACAATATAGGATAGGAAGTGATCTCTCAATCTAACAGCTTACAATGCATTCTGGATACTTATAGAGATAGGGGAGGGGGGCGGAATGGTTAGCATGTGTGCTGTACCATAAGGTCTGTCATTGAGTCAACTGGTGCAGTTTCGAATCCCTGGTTGTACGTGACAAGGAGTAGGGTCGTCTGTCCAACCTCATGGGTTTCTCTGGGTCCTCTGGTTTCCTCACTATGCTAAAGACCCCACACACAACCGAATTATTTAAATAAAATGAAGCCATGTTAGTCCCGAAATGGCCTAGTTTGTGTTGAGTGGACATTAAAGCCCATTTCCCTCTCTCTCTTTAAAGATGGTCATGGTCATACTTCTATAAAAGAATGGGGGGAAATGGCGTGTAACATCCTCACAAACTAGGTCATTTCAGGATTAACATGTGGTTTAATTTTATTTCAATAATTTGCTTGTGCAGAGGGGTCTTAAGCAGTGGAAAGAAACTGAAGGACCCAGAGAAAAGGATGGACCGGCAACCCTACTACTTGTCATGTACAAGCTGAGAATCTAAACCACACCATCTGACTCAATGGCAGACCTTATAATTTCATGCATTAAACCACTAGATCATAAACTTCTATTAAACCAATTCTAACTCATTAAATTATGTAATCTCTGTACAGAAGATTATCAAAGGAATATATCATTATCTTACTCAAACACTTAGAAATGTCAAAAAGTACTTGAATAAAATGTTTGACACAAATGGATTGTTAACTTTAAAAAAAAAAAATTAAAAATATCCTGACATAATGTTAACAGTGTAAAAAAACAAATCTCATTGAAAACTTGAAACTGTTTTCAGAAACATAATTGAGGGTATCGTTTACTTACTTCTACACATGGAAAGTGAAGACCCACTATTTACTGATAAATATAAATCTTGTAAAAAGATAACATTATTTTGAATATTTATACATAAAGATTGCTAGAATACCACTGTCATCAATTGGTAGGATTGAGTGTTTAAAATCTCCTTAAGAAAAAAAAAGAGTATAATTTTCAATTTGTTTCTCAGCGTCTTAAAATTTTTAACTTAATAATAAATATAACCAACAGTAAAAATACATTTGTATGATTATATTGTCTATACTATCAAACTATAAATCATAGAAACAAGAATTTCACTGAAGCGTCAATATATCACTAATCTCTGCAATTAACAATTCATCTTTTTGGTGGATGGTAAAATTTACAAAGAAGGAAAATTATGTAGAATATATTTGACTATTACAGGGAATGGGTGTAAGAATATTGCAGTAAAAATAGCCACAATAAAGTTACCCTGCAAATTGGACAATTTTCTTCAATATGTAATTCAAACTGTCCAAGGGCTTGAATTCAGTTCATCATAAAATGACATCTTGGTGCAAAATCTTAACATAGAAGTGTTAATGTGATAGTCACGGTTATCAGGTGAATAATTACTTGAAACGATCAGCAAATACTATATCACAGATGTTTAACCCTGTTATATAATTTTGATTTTGCGTGTGAAAATCGTGTCTGCTGTTTATTTAGTTTGTACTTTATGTACATGATATCTATTTAAAAGATTATGGTATAACAGTTACAATATGACATCTAACAGGAGATTACAATAGTAACAAATAGAGAATCTTTCAAATTAGCAAAAGGTTGATGTGTGTTCAAAGTTTATAAAGATATGTTTAAGGGAAACAAATCTGAGACTGAAGCCCATTTAATATCAATCCATAATTTTTTGATCATCATCTAATAACCTCTTTTCTCGAAACTAGGTCAATGCAAACTAGGTAATGTCGGAATTTCTTGACACATACAACCAGGGAATCAAAATCACACCAACTGACTCAATGACAGGCTTTATGTTACAATGCGCATGCACTTACTATTCGCCCCCACCCCAAGGTAGTGGGATATACAATGAATACTGACTGGTTTCTTGCACAAGGCAGGTTATGCTTCCTGTTTTTGAATAGACAGCCCAATACAACTTCTGAAGCAGTAGGGGAGTTGAGAAAGTCTACTGTCAGGCCAGTTGCAAAGGTCATTTGCATAGGAATATTAAAACTATTGTGAATTTCAATAATTTAGGTCTAACCAAGCATTCACAAGTCACTCCTTTAACGACCACATGGACCAGTTCTCTACAGGCCCAGCAGTAAATGTAAACATCGGATTGGTAAATACATGTATATAATTTTAATCTGTCTGACAATACACCTATATTCTAGCAAGGAAGTACATCTAACTATTTTACATACTTACACTAAAATCCTCATTAAATATACATAAACAGACAAGTTAAAAACTTGTTCACTCTGTATACATTAAATATACATAACAGACAAGTTAAAAACTTGATCACTCTGTAAATATACATAAACAGTTAAAACTTGATCACATCATACACATTTAATATACACAAATTGACAAGTTGAACTTGATCACTTTGTATATATTAAATATACATGTTACATGTTATGTAAAATTATACATCAAAATGGTATCTTCTGTCTCTCACACACATGCTCTTGATATCTCATTTACTCTTGAAGAGTTCTCCTGAAAGTCTGAAACTAGGCATGCACATTTTCTTCTCTCCTAGCCTAGTACTATTGTTCTCTGAATTCACACCACAATAAAGTAATTTACTACCCACACCTAGTGATATCACAACTGAAACTTGTCTCTTATTTTCTCCACAATGTCCATGCGCCCAATTTCCGTACTTCCCAATACTCTTAAAAGTTCCTCAATTTTGTCATCATCTGAGTTATTGGAGCTATCCTTCCATTTACGTAAACAGCTTAAAATCTGTTTGTATGTTTGATTAGGATTGTCTAGCTGAATGACTTCTATATGGCTCTGTGCAATACCAAGTTGACTCATCACCAATGACCAATTAAAACCAAGATCAGACGCTACAAAAGCCAATCCTGCTTCTGATAATAGAACTGGAAAGACAATTTTAGAATAACAAAAAAAATTCAATATAATGGAATGGGGTTTTGTGTCTCACTGACAACATTTTCATCATTATGAGATGAATATGTATATTAATTTATCATTTCTAAGGTAGTTAATTTTCTACAGAAAGAGTCTTTGCAGGTGTTTTTGATACCAGTTTGAATTGAACACATTTTCTATGCTCACTTCTAAGACAGTAGTGCTGATCCATATTCGAAGCACTCAACTTTCCAGTTGGAACTACATGTAAAATCTTGCTCACTTGAAAGTTTATCTACTGTATTTCGCTACACAATAACCAAAATTTGATCTTTTGGTGAGTGTAGTATTACACTTCATATTGTATGTTTGAATAATATTGAACGAAACATTTCCCAACGCAGCTTTCCATTTAGCACCAGTGTTGGAATGTTATACTTCAATTACCCCTCCTCCCTACATTATTCGGCCTAATGTAACACTAGTTTAACTCTAGTCTAAAGGGAGATAAGTGGACTTAATTTGTGTAATTTAAATTAAACAGAGAGAAATGGGGTATGACATCCACTAGACATAAACTAAGTCATTTCGGGACTAACATATGGTTAAAATTTATTTCAGTCTTTAGCAGTGGGATCAGGACAGTGTTATTTAAATCTAAGTCACAGTATTATCATTAAGAGTTCTGGAAACAATCAAATATAAGTAAACTCAGTGATTGTCTCAACGGAATTCTCCAATAATAATGTATAAAGCGAACACACTAATTGACGAAACTAATCGAGTTTCACTTTTGGAAATTAAAATATATTCCCTAGTGTAATCTTTTTGCTCACCTAGACCTCAGATTGTCTTGACGTTAACACATCATATAATACATGTACTTACATTGTGTTCTGACCTCGCAGAGAGCCTATTAAGGTTCTAGAATTGTATAATACAAAGCCAAATATCAAATGAACCATTAGAAACATATCATTATAAAAGTATATATAAGTTGTGTACCTGATTTACAACTCATTCCATCTACATCATCAAGAGTTAAACTTGACATCAAAAACTCAGTAGCAGCTTTCATATGTGTCTGTAAATCAACTTGATCTTCTAGGGTACAAAAAAAATAATAAACGAAATGTAAAGATATGCCTTCATTTTAAATTTCTGTGTAATTCTTAATAGAGAGAGAGAGAGAAATGGGGTTTAATGTCCACTCAACACAAACTAGGTCATTTCGGGACTAACATATGGTTCAATTTTATTTCAATAGTTCGCTTGCGCGTAGGGGTCTTTTAGCAGTGGGAGGAAACTTGAGTGCCCAGAGGACACCCACGAGGTTGAGAAGGCACCCCTATCTCCATGCCACATACGTTCACACCAGGGCTCGAAACCACAGCGGCAAGCCAGAGGTGACCGGCCTGCTAGAGGTCGAAGCGCAGCACTCTAGACCACTAGGCCATCCCAACCCCCCTAATTCTTAATAAGTTTCAAACAACATGTACTTGTATGAGAATCTGAAAAAATTAAATGTTTTCATTAATTTTAAATTTCGGTATTTTAGCTGATTTAACATCGCTTATTCAACAAGTAAAATACCTAAGAAATACCTCTATAAAAAGAAAAATCAAAAGTAGAAAGTACAATTTTGATAAATCCATATCGTAATTGTTGCTATTAAAATGAGCCCATTCTGATTTGATATGATATCCTGATCATTTCACCCAAAAAGAGTTATCTATACATGTACATCGGTTCGACACATTGTCCAATATATTGAAATGTTTTTTTAAACTTGAGCTGAATTTCTTTTTGTTAATTCATCATAGCTTTGAGCAACACATATACTTATCTATAAAAAGACTTGAGAAGTATTAAAACAAGTCTAGTTTAAACCTTACCTTGGTCTAGAGGATAAACAAAGCATGCTGGGATATCTTTGTTTTGAGCTTTCTTACACCAGTTCGCAACATAGACATTTTTAGGAACTGTTAACTGGAGCACTTCACCCGGGAATCGGAAAGGATCTTCTATATTATGCAAAATACAATGGCTACATACAAGACTTAATTCAAATCTAATAAATGGCCATTCTTGTAACAAGTTTAACAAATCCGATTTGGTTTTGAGAATAAGTCCCCACATTTCCTGTAAGTCTGATCCACGCACTGACACAGAAACAAACGTGGAACCCTCCACAGTTGTTCTCTTGACTAGCACTTTAGACAGATTTTTACGACCTAATACTCCATACTTCCAGTTGATTCTGTCCGTGAAATAATTATGTAGTCGAACAGAAAATTTAGCAAAGAAATGTGGTGGTCTCTTATTTGTAAAATGTAAATGATAACAAAGTTCAAATTGATTTGGTGGTGTACGTTCCGGCCAGGCATTTTCAACACTCTCTGGCATTTCTGGTTTGAAAAACCATGGAAACTGCAAAATGCACACAGATGCTAGGCGATTCGGTGATAAAGCTGATTTGGTAACCTCAAAGCACAGATCAAACTTCAGCATTAGTGAGATAAAAGTATCCAAATCATCGGATGACAGTTCAAAATGTAACAAACAGTAGTGAAGTAGTTCATATGACATCAGTCCTTCTTCTAGAAAGTCTTCTTTCAGAGAATCAAATCTATTTTTGGTTAAACCAGCACTATTACCGTGGGTATCTTCAAACACCACTACCTCCTTAAAGTTATGTCTGAAAACAGCTCGGAGCATTTCTACCAAAGTTTCTGGTCGGTGAAAAATGATGGAGCGAAGTTTGGGATTTTTATCATACCAAACAATCTCTCCCATTCTATGTAAGTACATCAATACCATAATCATACTCAGATCTGGAGAACCACCCATTGCTATCATTGATTGGTTAAAAGAACCCATAACTCTAATGAAGATATGTAGAGCTTCATTCCAAGGCAGGATTCTTTCTTGGTGAGCTTGTATCTCTTGTAAAAATCTATACCAAGATTTGGGTAGCGCCATCTCTTCCGTTTCTGTTAAATCATTAATCAGTTCCGTCCTAAACTCGTCCAATCCTTCCAAATCTTTGGCGCAGCTGACTACTTGAATACTGTGAGGTAAAGCCGAGCGACTGCTCAGAATCTTCTCCATGTGATTCCTCTTTTCTTTTAATCTTTCAAGTCCAATTTCAGTGAATTCTCCACGGTTTAATCTAGCTTCTGGCATGTCCAATATCTTTTGTATCCGTGCAATCTCGTTTTTCAAATCATCCATATTGGTCTTTTCATTCTTGTGAATTTTGCGCAAGATGTCTTCCACTTTTTCTTTGATATCTTGTGAATTGCATAAATCAGCATGAGTGCCAACTATTTTAATCTTTGCTCCCGGTGCTCGATCCATGATGGCTTCCAACCAGTTGCCAATTAAATCTTCATATTCTTCGGATGTGTATTTTGACAAATCAAAGACTAAAAGGTGTAATGCTTCTGGCGTCAAAAACATATGGTGAGCTGCAGAGTAAATGTGATGGCCACCAAAATCCAAAATTTGAACACGTAATTCAGAGCGAGGTTCCCACAAATGCCGCTCTAATACCCATGTTCTCTCATGTTCAGCAGTAAGATGGGAGTGACCTAGAGTAAGAGCATGTCGTAGACTTGTTTTACCAGCTTTAACAGCTCCAATAAGAATCATCTTTTTGCGATGCTTGGCTTCGCTGATGCGTAACTCTTGGAGAAATGGAAACAAGGCGTGGACTCCTTGATCACAGATTGCTTGAGGTGGTCGTTTTAATTTGTTGTTCCACAAATGCAAACATTCGCTCAATTTCAATTTTTCTAGACGATCAAGCAAGAGGGGTAACTCTGTAAGATTGTTGTCATTCAAACTGAGATCGCTAAGGTTCTTCAACTGATAAATAAGTTCAGGAACTTTTTCCAATTTATTACTACCTAGATGGAGTGTTATCAGGGATTGGCACAGACAAATTTCATCTGGTATAACATGAAGACAGTTGCGTTCCATGCCTAGAAACCTCAGTTGTTTCAAATTTGAAATCCCTTCAGGTAATTTTTCTATATAATTTTCACCAAACTCTAGAACTTCCAGATGACGTAAACTAAATAATTCTACTGGAAGTCGCAAAAGAGCATTTCTTTGCATGATCAACACTCTTAACTTTCTTAACTCACATACTTTGGAAGGGATTTCTGTGAAGAAATTTCCACTTAAATTAATGGTTCTGAGTTCTTCTAAGGTAAAAAGGGCTTCAGGAATAACAGAACAGTATCTTAATGCCCCTGTTAAGTTCAAATTGACTAACTTTTCACAATTGTGGATTTTCATTGATACGTACATCAAAAAATTACCACGTAGGTTGAAGATTCTCAATTTACGGAGATTTCCAAATTGATCGGGAATAGTGTGGATTTTCTGCCAACTCAGATCCAGTTCTTGTAACTCTGGTAAACTACAAACGGGTAATGGAACTAGTTCTAACCCTCCTCTTGGATACCATTTACCTGCCAAATTCAATATCTGTAATTTCTTCAGGCGGGATAACTCATCTGGCACTTCTGACAAACAGTTGCCAGACAGATTCAATACACGAAGATTGGTCAGCTTTCCGATTTCTGGTGCTATAGACTCTATGTAATTTTCAGCAAAACTTAACTCTACTAAGGTGGTGAGGTTGTAAACTGCTGATGGAATTTCTGAGAAATGATTAAAGCCTAGATTTAAGTCGGTAATGAGTGAACATTGATCAAAGGATTTTGGTAGTTTATAAAGATAATTGCCAATTGCATGAAATATTAGCATGTCTTTGAGACTGCCGAGAGCTGTGCCAGCCACAGGAAATGAGAACAGTTTCAGAAAAGGGACATAAAGTTCATCCACTTGGTACGTATACAAAGCTTTTGGAATCCATCCCTTGTAAAATCCTTCTGGTATACTTAATATTCTTTTTCCATTTCTGTCTGTTAGAAGGAACTTCTTCAATGTCTCTGAAGCTTGGCTTGTCGTTGGGCTGTCCATTTTAGAGCGTCTTAATGCCTGCAATATAAGTAAATATATGTATTTCTGCTAGAATTTAAGTACCGTATGTTTTGAAAATGAAGAGATCATAAATAAAACTGGAAATAAGCTTATACTTATTGATATAAATAAGTGCATTGCAAGAATCTGAAAATCTTAACAATAATAACCCATATTGAATTGCTATTGGTTCATACTGTTGGTTCATGACCTAGATGGACATTAGTCGATGCAATTTCCATGTCTGGTGAACTACAGTGTTGTTTACTCAACATACCAACATAACCATTGGACTTGTACATGATATCACTTCAGGGATCAACCGAATTTTCATTGAGGTTATACATGATGATGCTATCCCTTGGCGCCCCAAAATGTATACAACATTATCTTGTGCTTTGGCCTACCATAGTTATAATATATTATACTTTTTAATCTTTTGCTTATTTACATACCAATACTAAATCAGGAGAAAAGGGTTTTATATGCCTTAATTCTTATTCAGAAAATATCTGAATACAAACATTGTTTTACACTGAGAATCAAAAAGGTTTTAACTGAATAATTATTTTGTATGTTTGATGAGTTGTGAATTGTATTAAAACAAACCTTTGTCTATCCTCCTTGGTTTGTGGTTACAGTTTCTTCATAAAATTCATTCTTTACATGCCCAAGCAGCCATGTTTTAAAATATTATACACCATCTGCAAAATAAAACGAAAATCAATTTCTCTAATTATCAGTTCTGTTAATCCCAATTTTTTTTTTATATCAACTACTACAAATGATCAAAGTACACTGATCGTGAGCAATTCTCATATCAGCTACACCTATTATTAGTGTTCAAAGAAATATTCAAAAAGTTTCCCAATTTTTTTTCAAATTGATTCTGGGGTTTTCTTCCATTAATATGAAATAAAACTAAAGGAAAATGGTAAATAATTTATACTTAGATTAAACTTAACTCACTCAAAACAACTATAAAATGTCACCAATGTTCATTAATTAAGTCAAATAGCAATTTTCAGATTATGGACGGTCACGACACTTTGAAACACTTCAAAGCATCCAAACCTAATTACAGTAACTCTAAAATAATTTCTCTGTACCAGTAAAGTAGTTATTGCACAATTATAGTCAGTTTGATGTACCCAAGTCTTTCATCTAATAGCTTTTCAATGTATTGTTATCATTGCTATGTACAATGTATCTTGTTTAATAGACAATATGAATTACTATCTTATAAAGTTAGAAAACAAAGATGGGAATGGTTATATACCACCCGACAAAAATACAAAATAGCACTAGGATGATATTTGTCATTTGGGTTGCAAATAGCCTTCCTGCCATTTTATGTTCATGGAAGTGGCATAATACTATGCAAAAAGAACTGTATTCTAGGCTAGGGTAAAAGTAAATCAGGTTTGGAGTGAAGGATAGCAAATAACAAACTATTTCTTGCCACACGCGTCACAAGTAGACCTATCCTCTGCCAACTGATAAGGTGATAATGATAACTCCTTCATTATAATATTCATATGTATTGGTAGTAATAGTAGTATGACATTGGTCAAGTCCATCACTATTCACTAGTAGTTTATTAATCCTATTACTAACAATAACCATTTGAGTGGTCTACGACGTACTGCGGTATACATTTATCCTTGTCCCAGAAAGACTCATTATTATTAACACAGTTTTAGTAGAAGTCTATTAATATTGTGTCTATGTCTATGTAAATAAAACAGGAAAAGGGAACGGGTAAGAGCAATAGAAATTAATGATGTGCTCCCAAACAGGAAAAGGGGACGGGTAAGAGCAATTGAAATTGATGATGTGTTCGCAAACAGAAAAATATTATCAGACGGTACTGACGTCCTTGCTTGGTCCAAGACTTGGAAACGTTATCCATTATTTTCATGCAACGGCGGTGCAATTCAATTCTTTGTAGAAAAATGATCCATTTAATAACATGAAGACATCATATCTAGAGTCAACATTGGCAGGGACTGTGTATTATTTGCGACACAATGCAAACTATATAAAATGATGACATCAACAAACCAATCTGATCTTTGAAAACATGAAAACACCTTCCGATCACTACAGAAAATGGCCTAAAGGTGATTTCCGGTGACTTTGAAGAATATTTAAATAGAGTTATCCCTCTTTCGAGTTAATTTGATTTACTTCCCTTTAGTCGTGCTAAAGATAGTAGCAAAAATATTAGCTACGACGCAAATAAAAAAAAACGTAGAGATATGGATCGTATACTGTGTCATAGAAAGTCTCCAGTAATCCCGTGTTCGTCAAAAATCTATGTTAAGCCCTCTCTCATTCTGTTTGAATATAAACCAAATAGCAGATTATATGAATGAAGGGAATGTCAAGGGTAATTATAATAAGAAAAAGGCAAAAAATCAAGAGTGAATTCGGTAATTAAACCCGATCTGTTGTAAGGGACAAAAACATGAAACTCTTGGTATAGGAAGGAAATTGATACTGCCCATGTTACCCACAAACTGTTAGTTTAATAAATTAAACGAAACTATAAAAACAGGAACTGAAAGAGGCTTTAACAAAACGGAAAGCCATAAAATATGATACATAGGCTATAACTTTGGTATCCGAAATTAAGTTGTTCCGGGCGATTGGTTGTCGTCTTTAACTAATATGGAGGGGGATCCTCGCCAAAACTCTCAATTTGTGAAAATTCATATGTCGTTTTGTGAAAGTACATTTGTTAATTTGTCAAAATACAAAATACATTTGTCGATTTGTGAAAGTACATTTGTTAATTTGTCAAAATGCAAAATACATTTGTCGATTTGTGAAAATGCATTTGTTGATTTGTCATACAACAAAAATACATTTTTTCATGTGTGAAAATACACCTGTCGAACCTACAAAGCACAAATTTTGAAATAACACAGCTTAACTTTATAGTTTCCACATATGTAATTTCAACATTTGTATTTTCAAGATATGTAATTTCAACATTTGTAGTTTCAACATTTGTAGTTTCAACAGTTGTATTAACGACACTTGCATTATCGAGCCTTGCATTAGCAAGCCATGCATTAGCGAACTATGACCATATTTGGGTTGATGACGTTGATCATTATGGAGGGGGATCCTTGCCAACGATGCTGCAAGGCCTGGATGCCGGTCAGGAAGAATTTCTTTTATTTTTTATCCCCTCCGTCATCTTAACTAAGAAAATGAGGGCTGACAAGTTACTTTTGTGTTAGGGTTAGTCCTTTCAGTGGCATATACTCTTTCAATTAACATTAGGTGGCACTAGAGTAGGAGCCCAGAGGGTCGAACCTAGACGAACGAGGTACCAATATCTGACCATATATATAGGCATCTACATACTAACCTGGGATGCACAGAAGTGGGCGTCTGTCGGGCCCAGTCCGTGGGTGTGACCCTGGTGACCCCTATAATGACCCCAAAAATGGGTTAAACTCATACATTCGAGGTACCGGTCAAAACCAATCTTAAATAAAAGAATACACTCTACTGAGTACGAAATTGCCCATAACAGACGATTTTGGCCTTGGGACTGCCCAAACTGACACCCCAAATATGACCCCCATCCTCCCTGGGCGGCTTAAAAAAAAGGGTTATATTCATACATTCGAGTTATTAGTAGACACTAATGTTAATTGAAAGAGTATATGCCGCTGATTACGGAATTGTCCATAACAGACGATTGGGCCCATGGAATGGCCCAAATTGGCGCCCTAAGACGATGGGGCCATAAATTCGCGGTACCGGTCAAAACCAACTCTAAATGAAAGAGTACATCTCACTAGGTACGAAGTTGCCCATAACAGACGCTTATGGCCCTTGGACGACCCAAATTGACACCCTAAATATGGACCGCAGAGCCGAAGGGTCAAAAATAGGTTATACTCATATATTCGAAGTATCAGTCAAACCAATTTTAAATGGAAGAGTACATCTCACTGAGTTTGAAATTGTCCATAACAGTTGGTTTCGGCCCTGGGGGCCAAGCTGACACCATAATATCGACCCCGAGGCTCGAGAAAAATTTATATTCACACATTCGAGGTATCAGTTCAATTTAATTTTAAATAAAAGTGTGCATCTCGCTGATAACGAAATGACCCATAAAAGATGATGGTTCAAACTGACAAAATGCATAAAATGGTATTGTGAGGCGAGATTGAAGCAGACTTTTGACACCAAGAAAGTACAATCATGGACAGGTGCAGAAGAGTAGGACGTTAACCCCCATTTCATTTCATTTCATAAGAACTGCACCTGTAGTGTTAATATTGTTTTCGTACCAGACCATCTTGTGTGTGATTAACCCATCAGGAATCACCAGAAATGGACAAAACTGGCTATAGGGCAGCTATCAAATACCTACCACTGAAAGGATAACCCTAGTACAAAAGTAACTTGTCAGCCCTCATTTTCTTAGTTAAGATGACGCCATTTCAGCTATGTGAAATTTTTTAGGGGGAGGGGATAAAAAATAAAAAATATTCTTCCTGGCCGGCATCCAGGCCTTGCAGCATCGTTGGCAAGGATCCCCCTCCATAATGATCAACGTCATCAACCCAAATATGGTCATAGTTCGCTAATGCATGGCTTGCTAATGCAAGGCTCGATAATGCAAGTGTTGTTAATACAACTGTTGAAACTACAAATGTTGAAACTACAAATGTTGAAACTACAAATGTTGAAATTACATATCTTGAAATTACATATCTTGAAAATACAAATGTTGAAACTATAAAGTTAAGCTGTGTTATTTCAAAATTCGTGCTTTGTAGGTTCGACAGGTGTATTTTCACACATGAAAAAATGTATTTTTGTTGTACGACAAATCAACAAATGCATTTTCACAAATCGACAAATTAACAAATGTACTTTCACAAATCGACAAATGTATTTTGTATTTTGACAAATTAACAAATGTACTTTCACAAATCGACAAATGTATTTTCACAAATTGAGAGTTTTGGCGAGGATCCCCCTCCATATAACTATGTAGTAATAAACACTTTCTTCTAATGGCTTTTTAAGACGGTTCGTTTGTTTCTGGAGATTAACGTCCACTTCTAGTTTCTGTTTTCGTGTAAACGCCAACTTCTACCGGGTGTGTGATATCGTATCCAAGTTCGCTACAGAGGTAGCCCTAATAAGACTAGAGTTATTAATCCACCTAGTCACAGAAGGTGAGGTGAAATTCTAATCTAAATGACAAAAAATAAATAAAAGAACAAATGCCATTGATAAATCAACATGACACATGGCTTTCAACATACATGAACAATAATTTGAAAGGATCAACTGTACCAAATAAGCCTCAATTTGAACATTCCTACTAATTAATAAATTCTTGATAAACAAGAAGCTAATATTAGGACTATTTCCCTTGGACAACTCAGCATGGAATCTAAAATCCAGACACGAGTACTATCTAAAATATACGTAGAACTCTTTTACTCAAGAGTAGGCACCATAAAACTGGGGATAGGCACGGATAGTAAATAATGTATCTACCATCGAAAATTCTACCCACTAATTAATAGTAAATATTATAGGCCTACCAAGCTAATTGGAAGTAGGCTACACATTGTGAATTTCTTGCATGAAAATACACGTACAGTCGATACAATTAACAATAGGGCAGCATGCACAATTAAAAATATATAGGCCTACTCTTACACAATATAAATATATCAAAATATTAACAGGCAATGACTGTGCCGAGAAAACGATAGATTTTGATTTTACTAGAAAATTGGTAGGTAGACCTGTACCAAAAACTTACACGAATAGTCTACAATATTAATGTGTTTTTCGAATACACCAACGTGTTCTTCGGTAGTTACTTTAGTAATTAGGGTTGAATTATTATACATTTGTGGCATGTGTGTAATACTTTTAGAAGAATTTTTGCTCGAGAAATAAGATGGCATATTATTTCATTAATTAATATCTATGGCAAGTCAGTAGATTCACATATATGTAGATATGTACTAAAATCAACTCAGTCATTGATTGACATATTGTTATATAAAAAGAGGTATAGAACCATAACAAACTGGTTATACGTGTATATTTCAACAAAATACATGTGATTCGAGATATTCCTATTGCATCAATTGGCTTAATTTCGTCGATTGTACAGGTCCATGGTCATGAACATGCACGACTGTGCACGATACCCTTGCGGCTATAAAGGAAACTATAGTATGTCTTTAAATCAGACGACATTTAGATTCCAGAGAGAGATTACCATCTGAGTTCCGAGAAAGCAGAAATGACTAGAGGTTGAGAATGATTTTTGTATTGTAAACTCTACTATGCTTGAATGTATCCAGCTTGATATAAAATGAAGAAACTAACAGTTGCATTGTTATTCCTGGTAAGACAAACGTCTTAAGAAAACAGCAAGAAGAAATACACAACGCGAAGGAGAAGAAAGACGATCAGAGATAAATCCTAGACGATCACAAGGCTGCGAAAATATGTAGTAAGAAAAGATGCATGGGTCATACATAGGATGTGTCGACCGGTTTGACCATCGCGACCCCCGCCGCTCTGTGACAAAAAGACCCGTGGTATTACATGTGTGAGAAAATGATTCCTTTTGGCGAACACAGAAGAATCGTTGCGAAAATAGGCGGTAAGGATTCCAAAATAGCCTTAGAGAACCGATGTGATGTAAAGCGTTATTTTCATATGGCATGTGTATAAGAACAGGCGGTAACTATAAGAGGCTAGTGTCTATCCGACATCGTTATTAAAGTAACAAGTTCTTCGGCAGCCGCAAATGGTAAATTTGGTCACTTGATGATGATTAGAATTGGTGCCTTACATCCTTTGATAAAAATAAAGTTAGGTAGTAGACCGAAGAACTAGTTACCCATGCCAATCAGCTTATCAAAATACATTGAACATGGACGCATATTATCGGTGACAGTTTTCGTTATAGCATAATTAATGAGCATTTAATTTTAAAAATGATTCGCTGTCCGAGCAAATTGTATGGTATATGTCCGTCTTTGTAAGCCCAGTCGGTGCAGAACAGTGGAACGCTAAACCCCATTTCCTTCCATTCTTTTAAAAACTTATGTCAAAAGATGACAGGAATGTCGGATAACGTGTTTTAGGGGTGACTATTCAGACAGGTTTGTCCTGGTTAAGACATTTTTTTAGTCAAGCTAGACTAGAGCGACGTAAGTTTATACCCCTGGCGACAATGGTATTACCTAGAGACGAGGTGACTCTGACCTATGAATTAAGATATCTTTGATATGTCGCTATAAAAACCGGTGAACGCTGGTTCGGGAGTGCATATAGATACAAATAATTTACAGAATAGATTTAAAATTAAGGAGTATGCGGCAGCTTAATTGAAACGTTACAGTCAAAAGTATGCATTTTATACGCTGTTTTTCGCCCGACAGAACCCACACACATACTGTTTTACATGATCAGCTCTTGATCTGAGACAGAGTAATGTTTTAAACTGAATTACAGTTGACCATATCAGAACATGGATTTTATATATTTTGTTTATCTCAATTGCACTGAATAGAGTGATGTCTAAATTACTCCACCCACTGCCAGTTATGGTATCAGAACCGTTTTCGCAACGTTACAATTATTTACACGGACCAGACTCATTATCCTCTCACATAAACAATTGAACCTGGATCGAGACCACCCAATTATTAAGTTAGTTCTGGCCCGGGCTGGGTACTGTCTGAAGCGTGTACACTTTTGAAAATTGTGCGGAACGATTCCAGGTTCCAACTGGTCGAGTGTAGTTTCATTTCCATAGTGATACTCAGGTTGTAACACTATAGACTTAGTGTTCTGTTTAATATAGAATTCTTTACCTACATGGTGTATGACGAAAACTAGCTAGGGTAATGAAGTAGCTTGCATTATTTTACTATTATCCTAGACTAAATCACAGACAGATATGTCAGTATCCATTTTGGAAAGTAGGGTACCATCGCCCAGTCTTCACATGCACAGATTAGTACAATTAACTAGAATCGTGTTGATGTAAAACGGTACCTTTACGAAACACTTGCCCATAAATGGTAATTGTCCCGCCCTACTAGATGACGCATTAGACTTTCTTTATAGGAGAGAACTCGTCTGATTTAAACTCGGACAACATTTGAGAGATCCATGGGGAAGTACAAACCGGGAGCTGGCCTGGCTTACTGGCCAGTCGCAACCGTCATGATGAAACCATAGACAAGACGTTATAGAAGTTTCGACGGAGACGGCTATGCGAAATAGCCAGGGTAGACATCATAGGTTTTAATCGTGGTTAATGTTTTATATACCTAAATAACAATAGTTGTTTCTATGCTGTAGAATATATTATTATAACATACAAAGAATATCTCAAGAGTACAGAAAAGAGTTTGAAGTCTTATTGATCACAACGTGAAGTCCTACCTAGACAAACGACAGTGTGACACCGAAGATTTGGCCGTACGGACACACAGTACAGTCGTCGATTTGGTACCGCGACACAGGATAGTGCCATAGTCCCACAACGTGAAGTCCGAAGAAAACCCTAGAAGAAAATCCTAGACGATTATTGTCACCTCTGTGGCCTCATAGTGTCACAGGGTTAGGATATCAGTTTGTAAACGTAACTCATCCGACTACAAATCTGCGGCTTTACAACGTTTTTCAGAATGAATTAGTCAGTTATTACCAAAAGAAAAGACATGGTCATTCAGCTCATTTTATTATGTATGACACCAGTTGGCATCGATTTGATGCTTGTGTCATACCATTTTAACAGATGTGTCCAAAGTCTACGTTATATTTGCTGGTGGGATTAAGCGGCTGTTAACCCCCGGACTCACCGACACTCTTGCATAACACACTACATCGAGAGTGTTACAATTTTGATAAAATAGGTTATCAAATGGATAAAAAAAAACAGGTTACAGGGTTGTATTTATTCATTCAAATTTCGACACAATTACAGTGCATCCAGTTTGGGCTGGTCAAAGTGCATGAGATTGTCAAGGTGCTCCCTGACAAAACCATTCGTGACACATCATTAATAAAGTTGTTCTTATTGATGTTTACATGTATATAATTTTTTTTTAAAACAATATTTATTCACAGAAACTGGATTGGAGAACAGGCAGAAGCCTATTGACCCCCTCTCCATAAAAGTACAAACAAAAATATATATTCAGTTAAAGGGAAGGTTAAGTAAAGTAGAGTAACAATTCAATTATCAGATGGCTATATACACAATATACACGATATGTACAAACCACAATCAAAATCTTTATATTTCATTCAAATTCATACGGAATTTTCAAATTCGTTTGGAGATCTCGAGGACGTTATGTGCTTAAGAAAAAATTTCTTCAGAAATATTTCTGTTTTCAGTTCCGAATAATAAATTTTGAGAAGTTTGATAAAGTTTTGGAAGTTTTGATATTGTCGCACATCGTATATAATGTCCAATCATTTCTATTTTATTATTGTATCATTGACTGATCAGAATAAATATTCACAGCCATTCAGTTATAAAAACTAATCGTTATGTCTTTGGTCTGTATTACGTATCCATATCGATTTTGCGTATGACGTCATAAATGCGTGCGTATTTCTCATACTGTATACGGCACACGGATACGACAGCGCGAATCGAACAGCTTTCATACGATAAGGTCCGTATAGCATCGTCGTATTATAACCATTTTTATACGTCCACATTAATAATGTGAACGTATTATGCCGTCGCAGAGCCACGCCTATTTTCTTTTCGTGTATCTTTGTGTCGCCTACAGGACGCAATTCCTACTGGATTTTCTTCAAACTTGGTATACGTATTCCTTATACCCCAAGGAAGATCTCTATTGTTTTTGGTGCATGCCCGAACCCCAGGGGCATAGGTACGCCAATTTCTAGTATGTGTTTGTTTGTCGTCTACAGTCCACATTTCTTAACATATAATTTTGAAACTTTGTATACACATTCTTTGTACCCTAAGGAACATCCCTATCGTTTGGGGTGCATGCCCAACCCCCAGGGTCAGAGCCACGCCCATTTTCTTTTCATGTGTCCGTGTGTTGCCTACAGGGCGAAATTCTTACTGGATTTTCTTCAAACTTTTAATACTTACTCTTTATACTCTAAGGATGGTCCCTATCGTTTGGGGTGCATGCCCAACCGCCAGGGGCAGAGCCACACCCATTTTCCTTTTGTTTGTCTGTGTGTCGCCTACAGGTCGCAATTCTAACTGGATTTTCTTAAAACTTTGTATACTTACTCTTTATGCCCTAAGGATGATCCGTATTGTTTTTTGGTGCATGCCCGACCCCAATGGCAGAGCCACGCCGATTCCTTGTATTTATTTGTTTGTCGTCTACAAGCCACATTTCTTAACGTATCATCTTGAAACTTTGAATGCTTATTCTTTGTACCCCAAGGAACATTCCTATCATTTGGGGTGCATGCCCAACCCCCAGGGGCAGAGTCACACCAATTTTCTTTTTTGTGTGTCGCCTACAGGCCACAATTCTTAATCGGTCATCTTGAAACTTAAAATACTTATTCCTTATACCCTAAGGATGATCTCTTTTGTTTTGGGTGCATGCCCGACCCCCGTGGGACAGCAACACCCATTTCTTGTATTTGTTTGTCTGTCGTCTACAGGCTGCATTTCTTAATGTATCATCTTGAAACTTTGAATACTTATTCTTGGTACCTTAAGGAAGATCCTTATTGTTTTTGGTGCATGCCCGACCCCAAGGGACAGTGTCACGCCCATTTTCTGTCACCTACAGGCCACAATTCTTAATCGATCGTCTTGAAAACTTTTTTTATACCTATTCCTTATACCCTAAGGCTGACCACTATTATTTTTGGTGCATGCCGGACCCCCTGGGACAGAGCCACGCCCAATGCTTTTGTGTCTTGTGTTCGCATACAGGATGCAATTCTTAACAGATCCTTTTAAAACTTTACATACCTATTCCTTATACCCTAAAGATGACCCCTATTGTTTTTGGTGATTTCCTAACCCCCAGGGGCAAATCAGTGGTAAGATTAGATAGATATATATTGTGACATTATGTCGGAGTCAATCCAGTTTTTAAAAAGATGCTAATTAACATATTTTAGCTAAGGTTACGGGTCAGCGTTGCTATAGCTTTTGACAATATCCCGTTTGTATTGTCAGTTAAGAATGTCGAATGTTGACAAATTCTCAGGTCATATCTTGGTAAACAACGAACAGAATTGAACCATTTTAGACTAATATTCCGTTTAAAGATTCAACGTTGACAAGTATTATTGTAGTTTCCGTGGGTTTCCCCAATATAGGTATTGTAGTTTCCAAGGGCTTCCCCAATCCCTTAAAATGAAGTTCAGGGACAATATTGGGTTTGTAATGTTAATTACCACTGCTTCGAGAACATGTTGATATATATGGGATTGTAATGATATGCTCGTTACCACTGCTTCGAGATTGTGGGTTCAAAACGCAAATCTGACGAAGGCCGGCGAACTGTAATCATAGACCCGTAACATGACCGAAATGTTCAGATCTTACCAAAATAGGAAAATAATACGGATCTGGGCAGGTGAACATCTATATCTACATAAAAGAGGGTTTTGGACTTTTCATGGCTCTGCCAGCTTTGTCTAGTTATCTGCTATAAGCCTAAAGTTGTTGGGGTTTTTTTAAAATTTCATAAATATACGAAATAAATGTATCAAATATATTTTATTGCGTTATGCTCTGACAAACACACAAAAGATCATTGATTTATGAGTAACATGCAATTTGACTAATATAGTCAATTACTATTCTTGAAATAACAAAAATAAATCGTGATATTACTAAAAACGCAATACCCACAACACCCTCGTGATATTATACAAAACATCTACAACAATCTGTTCACAATACAGATGATATATAAAATAACTAACCTAGTTAAAATGACATTGTTTACAATCTAACGCTGGCGGAATTCTTAAAATATAAAAGTGACATTAAATGGTTTTAAAAAATATGTAAATAGTTCTAACTCTGTGAATATGATATATAGTGTATATATTAAATAAATACACACTCCTATGTAAATTGTATTACATGTACAATAGAAGGAGCAATCACAAATACCCAATGCATTCGGGTTCCATATTATTTCCATCCTCAGCCGCGAGCGTGTTGGGCTCAGAAATACATACATGTGTGTAGACATTTATGACACTTCATCTCATCTAACAACGCATTTTTTAAAAGATGGCCTTGCCGTTAAAAAAAAACTCATGTGGAGAGATTTCAAATTCACAAGTGACAAGACATGGTGTGGTTTGGTCAACACGACAATGAAATTAAATTGTTAATTTTATATAAACTATTGTCACGTCAGTGGGTGCTGCTGCAAACGGACAGCCATGTCCATCAATAGCCCTTATTGCCCGACATACGAATTGTAAAGTTAACATGCCCGGAGCTGAGAATATACATGCATAATATGGAACTGATGTGTCCAAGGTAATGGCATTAAATCGTAACAACTCAAATATCACAGAACAAACGGTAAATGGCCACTGGAAGTGGATGAAGCTATTAGCCATTGCATTTAGAAAACAAGAGGTGTAAAACCAAAAATAATGTAAACAATTCTATCCCTTCAAATAATCCCTTGAGATCCCACGAATAAAAAAAATCAGCAACCAATAGTCCAACACGTATCCAAGTAACTTGAACATAATGTGCAGCATAAAAATTGAGCAAATAATCATATCAAGATAAAATAATATGGTGTCAGGCAATGAAACAGACGCGCACTGCGGCTAAATCACCCGATCAATCCATAACGTTTTTCGCATTGTGAATATGACGACGAACAGGAACAACGGCAAAATAGGACCAGCTGCACGAAATATGAAAACCTTTTGATCAACTTATTACCAATCCATTGATACGATGGTAAATTGGCCTTCCTTTTGGTGAACTATTACAGTTGCTAAAACAGTTGTTTATAAAAGGGCAATCTGATTAAAACACAGATCCCATTTCGTTTCGTTTTTACAGTTCAAAATTTCGTTTTACTTGTCTTTATTAAACTAGGATCTGGAAGAGTTGACGTAATATTCTGAATGGTGTGAGGGATTAGCCAATGAAACAGTCTGTTACGGCGAGCTTTAGGTGTGTTTTGAACGGAACTGTGGGTGATCCACTAGTAACATCAATGCTGATTGATAAATCCATAGAAACATAGACTAGGTCACTTGTATGACACCTCACGCGACTTTCTACTACAACTGGCCAGACGTTCATGTAGTGGAGGCCATCGAAAGTATAAAAAACGAAACGAAATATAGATCTGAATTCTAATCAGATTGATAAAGGGGGAATCCATGATGAATGTTAAACCATGGACCATATACGGTCCATGGTAAAACCTAACAAATGTCTAACGAGTGTACATTTCTGAGGGATATCTTCGATGTCACAGAACAAAAGATACACGAATAAATGCGCAGTGACCAAGGATTGGGATTCTAGTTAGATAGAGCCATTAAATAAATCGGTGGTCAGAGTTTTGAAATCGCTGCAAATTCTGTTAAATACATGTATTATAAAAAAAATGTCATCGATTGGGAGTATGGATATTATTAAACTTATTATCTAAATAAAAGTCTTAATCTAATATTACGATTTTAAATGCATTATGGGTCATCATAATAGAAAGAATCAAAAATTTTACTTTAACCATACATTGATTTTATCTGCCTTACAAGGCAACTTTTACCATTTTAATTTTCCCGGGATGTACTTCTCAATTAGAGCCTCGTAATACGGCTTAATTTCTTCAACATCTGGGAAATCGGGGCTCTTTGTATAAAGATCAAACTGATTAAACTCGTTTACCCAGGCTTTCATTTCGCTATCTTTGTTGTTACATAAATATTCATAATCGCCACCTGAAAAATAAATAAAGATAAAAGACGTTATGATACGATAACAAGAATTGTCACACAACCTTAACATGAATCAACCATTAACTACCTAATCCTGCAATCATCGTCATCATTTTCTGAAAAGAAATGTTCTTATACTCTTATTCTAAATGATTCGAAATACAAAATACTCCGTCCCGACCACAAAAGAAAAACGACATTTTTTTTATACAAACTTATACAAAAGCCTCTATGTTTTGTCAATGTCACCATAATATAATAACATATTATGTTATTTGTTCCGGAACCCCTTTTGTATCAAATATGACAAACAATGCCCTACTGTAAGCTTATGCGCCGGCGTAATTTAAAATTCCATAATAAAATGTTTGTGTTGGTCAAAATGTATATCAAAACAAGTCAGTTACTACATATTTTAAAGGGGTGTGTGGGTTTGATGGTAACTGTACGGTACCACTCGTCTCGGGTAATAACCCTCGATACCGAGTTGGTGTGATGATTTTAGTTTTAAAAATATACTGTTAACTATGCCTTCAATTATAGTTTGAAGAGGCTTTTCCCACAGTAACGTAATGGCATGATAATTTTATAATAGTATTATTAACAGGGGCGGGCGGCGAAGCTCTTGGCTCTCGGGCAATCTGGTTTTCTTGTGGCTCCCATCACGGTGAAAAATATGTGACATGCAGGGAAACCAAATAGTTTGATTTGCGTTGTCCTGCCCCCCACGCATTGATTATGTTTCTCCACATATTTAGATCATTATATCTTTCAGTGGATGCTAGGGTGAATTGTATTTATTTTGAAAAAAAATCAATGTCTAATTTTGTCTTTCAAAGTACGACGGTCCGAGGCCAAGTCCACCCCTGAGGAAGAAGAAACTATTAAGTATAAAGTTCACATTACAAAATCCAAACAAATTGTGGTCGAATAAATAATGTAAAAAAATAAAACCATAATACCACAACATTTACATCAAATGATATATCCAAATATATCATACATTCCAATACATACCGACTTATATGTATTGACCTACCACAATACATGTTGGTCTTTAATACTGTTGACCTTCAACTGTATAACCTGTAACTTAAGTCAATATAATGGCTGTGGGAATTTGGATGGTGGATGCCGCCTTTAGCCTGAAGTTTATGCTAAAATTTACATTCATTCATTAGAGCATTCATTCCCAATTTGTTTAATTTATTATCCTGCAAACAAGACCGGTATATATGATTATATATTTCTGCCAAATGATACATTATCTATTTCCTGTTGTATTAAATATCTTTAAATTTCTTAAAAATTAATATAGCTATTTGTTTTTATTCTGTCGCAATTCATTCATTCATTACATCTTTCTAAGATTATCGTGAGCCTTATTCATTTTTCAGTCATGTCTCATGAACATTGTGTTCTGGATTATAAGTAATAAGGCGTAGACTAAAAATTACATTAATTGCAGACGTATAGGCTCTGCTCTGGCAATATCCCGGAAATTTGAAATCGGAGATGTATTTTGGTTTCAGGTTATTGTAACTTCGCATGGCAGAGTTTTATGTTATGTTCCGTGTTTCATATAAATAGTGTTTCTAAGCCAAGGTGAAGTAAAGTGCAACCAACATTAGTCATAAATCGGTTACACTCTGTAAAAAGCAACAAATCGAGTATTTAGTACACAACCTTCCTGTGTTACATTGCACTATATCTTGGACGGTAATATAGTAATATATATTTGTATGATAGTATTAGCAACTTTAATTCAAGTATAACAGGGAAGTTTGCCAGAGACAGTCTTATTTTCTTGTTTACATTATCCTATTAAAAGTCACTACAAGCAATCGATTTCCCACTGAATAATTTTATAGAACAACTCGGTGAAAAAGATTGAATATAATTGGTTTTGAACAGACTCAGTTTTGTTTCCTGTACATAGGCCTAAGTATGTAGCTGTAATAACTAACTGAAAGGTTAGTATATAGTGATATGCAGGGAAAGTCATCGGTCCATATCTACAGCTTCATTGAAATAATTATCACTTGCTTTTATCGTTTCTAAAAATATTCACATATAGGATTTATTCAATCGTGTCGTAGCTGTTTCTGTTAACGTTTGATGAAATACCGGCCTATTGGTCCTACGTGAGTTTTATTCAATCGTGTGATGGTCGATAAGATATATTTTGTGATAACTTAACTGTTTGTGTTACGCCACTTCTAGTTTTAACCCTAGCAATTAGGCCCTATGTGCAGTATTGCAACTGATATTTGATAACGAGGAAGTATTAGAAAAATATTAAAAAATTGTTAAAATAATAAGCTATTATTATTATGAAAATTATATAATCATAAATTAATCAATCTAAAGAAAACAAATCAAAAACATGATAGAAAATATACGCACCTGTATGCCATGGGTAAAATGAATGAAATCGGATCATGTAAAGCCCTTCTTCTGGTATCTTGCAACTATTCCCCTTCAGCACCCTGTAAAGATATTCATCATGACCCCACGACATAATAACATTGTCCAATCCACAGTGTTCATCATAAATTCCTAGTTCTGAAGCCAACTTCTCGTTCAGCATATCTGGGTTGTCTTTGAAGCTGTCTATGCCGAAAACTATCGACGGTGCTGGACAACATCCCACTGGAAAAGTGTCACCAACAACAGCCCACTGAGGTTCTCCCCAAATAGCCATAACTTTTCCCAGGTCGTGGATGAGTCCGACCAAATGGAACCAGTCTTTATCCGGGTGCTGTTTTCGGATTCCCTCGGCTGTTTGATAAGCGTGGTAAGAATTTGGGAAATCTGCATCCGGATCACTTTCGTCCACCAGTTCATTTAACATATTTAGTGCATCCATGATGTTCATTTCTGCTTTATCCAACTTGCTCCAATCCTTTAATTTCTGGGTAGAGAATTCTAAAGTCTGAGAGGTGTGCATATTTGTGTAAGTTTTCTCCACATAATCAGGAATGTTATGAATTCGGAAATCGCGATATTTGGATTTATCCTTCACTTCTGGTCGATATTCCGAGGGATCGTTGAGAACGAAACCTTGTGATTCGTCAATTAACTCTATATTTGCCATTGTGTCCAAGCGGAATTCTACACCTTTTCTTTGCCTTGAACAAAATAAAATATGATTGAAATTAGGTAGCGTCGATTGTTATCAAAAACCACTGACTGTACTCTTCACCAGGCCGATTTATATTTAGAAGTCGAGGGCAGTGGTCTATGGAGTTTATCAGCCTGGCACACAAAAACCTGTTCAAACCAGTTTCCCTCGACACGAGGTTTTGTTGATATTTTAAAGCTAATAATAACCGAGAAACACACCAATCAATGAAGGCGCAGCGTGTACTATGTTGGCTATCTGGTTTGTAAACGATTGACCGTCGTTGCTATGTGAAACTAATATTAAATGACACGAGGCATATTGACTGGGCAAAATCTAAAGGTTAAGGCCGACTGCAGATTTCGGCACGGTCGCGAGATGTAGTTATGGTTAGGGTACGTGATTGTTGACGAAAATTGTTGGTAAGGGTTGGAGCTAGAATTAGGGTTAGCGCCATCCCTGTTCACCCCTCGTGACCCTTGACTTAAAACCAACCGCTGTCCTTCTGTTTTAGTGGTAATCCGAAAGAACCCCTAGGGAATATTACATCTGACAATATTTTGTTGACCCATGCAGTTGCGAACCAAGATCACTTTTATTGTTCCCCGCCTTTCGAAGAAAGCAGTGAACTATTAAAATGGATCTGTCCGTCCGTCTGTCTGTCGTCACAATTAGCCTACTTTCGGGCAAAGTTTAAAAAAATTTATTTCATCTAATTGTCAAAAGAAGTTACCCGAAATCTAATAAAACGTTACTTTTACTTTTCTTTTAATTCAATACCAGGAAATTGTACTGGATTGACCTCGGATTTACAAATTGTCTTGAGCCACTCTACTCTGTGCGACATTTTTAGGGCATCGATTATTTGTGAATGCAACTGCAACAGTCTGATTTGATGGTTGGAATTCAGGTCGGCATTGAAAGGGATTTCGATTACAGTTTTGGAGTACCTTATTTCACGGGCTAGATTAGCAGACAAACGCATTTGCGTTAGTTAAAGTTTCATATTTTGTTCCGGAGAAAGGGGGGGGGGGGTCCCATACCCCTAAACAATTGATTGCTTGTTTGGCATTCACGTCAGTCATCAATGGTGCGCTATATTGGATAACATTGATGTAGCTATATTCCTGGAATAGCAGGAAAACGCGTTTACGCGTTTGCGTTCTCCCGACAGTCCTGTCTCCATGAACTATTAAATTCGATTCAGTCATCTTGATTAGGCTAGATTAGATCACTTAAGTTGCTGTATTCGGGAGCTGGAATAGCAAGAAAACGGATTTTCTTTCGTCAATTTTTCCATTATTTTCTCGGAGGGTCCCTCGCTACCCGGTAAGCTTCTCGCTCGCAAAAAACTGGCGCCGCCGTCTGTACCCTGAATTTTTTTCGAGCATCTCGGGCTCTGCCCCACAACTGTCAACAAACCCGTACGCTATGAGGACTTCAAAACCATGACTGAGTTTGAACGTGAACATTAATGCCTAGACTTTAAATATCAGTTCGATTGCTTAATACTTTTAAAAAAGATAAATGTGCAATTAATAAATATATTTTGTGATTTCCGCGAGGGGCATCAGTCTCATGTTGACATGTTAGTCAAAATTTTGTTATTAAAGAATCCAAGTGGCTAAGCACCTGGTCAACGCAGTCAGTAATTTAGTGCACTATTCTGCGCAACTTAATCAACAGTTTATTTACGATTCTGCTATGAATTTTGAGGTTACATTTTGGAGTACATTTTGAAGTTTGACATCGCCAGTTACTAATTTATAGTTATGGTTGGTTATTAAATCTTTGCTTCTCGGTCTTTACAATTAGATCCTTATTTAATTTAAATCTAGAAGTATTTGCTCTGGCAGGATGTTGCAGGATTTTAGTACTCAAATTGTTAACCGCATGGCCATATATTCAAGCGGAAGCGTTGCCCTAGCAACCAGACTCAGGCTTGCCCGTCCAGGCGCTAATTAAAGAAAAGGGTACTCTTACATAGGATTCATAAAAACATTTTTTCATATTCGACCGTGAAATAGCCAAAAGAATTGTTGAATTGATTCTCCGAGGTGACATAAGAATCAAATATTACACGGTGTTCCGTGCTGATTTTGAATGAGATTGGGCTGTCTCCTGTATGGATAGAAATATGCAACAGGTGTTTTAGAAAAAAATGTAACTCATCCAAGTCTTGGTAAACTGAATACCTGTTTCAAATCATGAATTGGACAGTTCAAAATTGCACCGAATTAAAGCAAACTGAGGGTGTAAATCAAATGTAAAGTACACCTGATTTCGACATTGATATAACCGAGGTGATTGGTATAAAGAATAAATAAAATCGATCCCAGGACGGGTCCTTGGGGAAGTCCTAATACTAAAGAAGCAGATGCTACATTATCGATGGAAACACTTGGCAATAGAACGTGTCTATTATCCTGAACTCCGATTCGAACCTATGGAGGAGAGAGAATGTCAGGGTTGATATTATCAAATGCTTGAGGTTTATCTAACAGTGATGGAAAAACATGCGATCTGTGGTAAATACAATAACATTTAGTAACCAATGGTATTTTTTTTCTTCAGCGCCGCCATTATGGACGACTGCATTGTAGGTTAATACACTCAAGAAACGGGACATTTCTGGGTTATGAGGTTATACAATATCTGTCACTTTATGTGGCCAAATATTGGATAATTTTGAGGAGAAAACCCAAATTTAAAGTCCTGTTGTGAAGCCCAAAGCAATAAATTACTGAGAGTAATAAATACAATATTTTTGTTCTGTATGATACAATGGTTATAACTAAATTGGTGTTATTGTCAAGCACAACACAATCTCCCAAACAGAGTTGTCTTCTCTTGAATGCTGGATAGCGAGACTTGTTTGAAGAATACACAACACAATGTAATTATCAACAGTGATTAATTACATGACATTCTCCGGTCCTTACATACTAAAATTACAAGAAATCTTTCATTTTAGACACAGTCCACATATTTTTGTCTACGCATTATTTTAATGACATCTTGCCTTTACAGTTTTCTCTTTCCAATTGAAAGAAGAGGAGTACTAAAGAGGCAAAAGCTTAAATACAAACTTGTGCTTAGAAGTCTTTAGAAGTGGGAGGCACTAGAGAAAACGCATTAAGTTAGACAGGTAACACTTCTCTTTGTCATGTTGAAGTGTGGGCTCAAAACCATGTCTCTTGGACAGACTTTATGATCTTATAGTGCATGAGTTAAACCAACTGGCTACCCAACCACATGATTTGACTGGTAGAATGACAGAATAAAACAAATACATAAATATTATATATTAACTTTTTAATCAAAGACAATAATAGTTACACACAAATACAAAGACATAAATCACAGACATATATAAATTAATTGAATTTCAAGATGACACTTACAACTATACCATCTAAGCAAGGCGCCATTAGCATCTAAAATTTCAAATTTGGTAGGAATATTTTATTTCATTCATAAAATATGAATAAATCAAGATTTACAGAGTATTTTAAATTGTAAGAACCACAATTAAGCTAAAATTTTGTGTTATCTAATCTTAATATTTGAGGAGTTTTCAAAACACCAATCCTAAATCTTGTGAAAACACATCTGTATGATTAGACTTGTTTAGAATTTGTACTCAATTTCAAGGTGAAATCAAATCGAATTATATTATGGTAGTTTTCCACATTCTTAATCATAAAAACTTCCAAATTTTTTTTTGATGAACACTGCCTTTTCATTGGCAGAGCCTTAAAATTATAATACAATTTAGAGGTTTTGACCAATGAAAAACTGCATTCTTACAATATTTCAGTTTCCACATTTTTGAATCTAGCTGTAGATAAATACAGTGTTTCCTTGCTACACATTATCTTAAAGTTTTAGTTTAAGAATTGCTAGATAATATACTGGTCATATTATGTTAATGTTAAGCTATTTTCTCCGATATAAGTATCAACTAGTGTTGTCTATTAGTATATAATTCATGGTTAAATAAAAGGTTACATTTAAAAACCATACAGTAAACAAATCAAAATATTATAACAAAATAGTGGACATTAATCAGTGAAAGCGATTCACAAATATTTTATCAAACTTTCATTGGTTTTGCAATTATAATTCACCTTTTAATTTACAGATAGATTTTTAACAAAGGGGCGAATGTTGGAAATCTTAATAAAAATGTTTCAAATTTAGTACAAATATCAATTATGAAAAAATAACTGTCCACATAAAACTTAAGAGAAAAAAAATGCAGCCTTCTTTTGATTGCTCTGAAAGGCTATCAAATCCCAGATTATTTTAAGTTGGTAGATAAATCCCAAATTAGTGTTTAGAGCATTTCCAACAATATGTTGATGTTCTTCTGTGATGGAAAGTCAGTAGTTTTTACCCTTTTTAATAGTTTATCTACCAACATAAAAATCAGCTGCGGAAAAGGAATTTAATTTCTTCTCCTCTTCTTGTCTTCCTCCTGAAAAATAAATAACACATAAAACTCATTGTCAGATTTATCACATGACTTCCAAGGCTGGAGAACGTTTTAAGATTTGTCTTGATTTGAGGCAAAGTCTGTTAAAAATTGAAGCATCTTATCCCAATTGTCAACTGCATTATTCGTTTCTCTGCAAGCAAAAATAACAAGAAAAGGGTCCAAAACAAAGAAAGCCTATCCTATTATGTGAACAACACCCAACAGTTCTTACTTAGATAACTGAAATAATGTCTTTGACTTGATTGCCAAATTGATTGTCTAATGGGCAGTGTACTTTCAACAACCAATGAATATTTAATGCGCAGTATACTTCTAGAGAAAATGATTATTTAACGACTATTATGAGAAGTATTACCTTTCTTGAGAGGATGATAAGAAGTCTTCTGAAAATCTGGATAAAATCAATGAACAGATCAACTGAGTGCCTGAAATAATAATATACAACAATAAACACCACTTTATCTGTATTAGTTTATTACTTGTTTATGATGCATTTTGTGTTGGTCTTCATCATGTTAAGTTGCAAGTTTGTTAGTCGTTGAATAAATCACTATCAATACTCGGACCTGACTGATGGTCACATTATTACACTAATTTATCAATCACAGAGAGAATCATCATGGAAACAAGTGCGAAGTGAAAAGGAACTGTGTTCCATAAAATTGTGTCTAGTAAGCCTGTAAGTAATATTATGTAGATATTGAATTCCACTTATATTTACTTTTTGAAATCTATTTATAATCCACAAAATACTTCAAATATCTATACAACTTTCTAGTAAATGTCAATGTGTATATGTATATACTATTGTAGTTAACAAGGTGATTGTCAAATCAGGTTTTGTTTTATTTGGATCCTCCTCATAAAAATTCCTCTATTATACTCTCTTTGTCATGTTGTCCATAACTAAAGCATAACTTGATTTATGGGTGTTTTTCAGGGAATCCAGTATTTTTGCAGAAATAGGATCAAGCTTAACATCTACTTTCAACTAGGGTGATATTGCACATCCAGTGTTTAGCAGCTTTAATATAGTTTTAATTGATGTAGAATCACAAATACTGAAAATTCAGCCTTGAGTTACTGTTTATTAATACAATTATTCGTTTGAAGATAATGTGTTTTACTTTATACCAATCCCATGTATCTTGATGGAAAATTAAAGTTTTACAATACATACCATACAAAGTCATCATCATTATGTCTACGTTTTTCAACAATAAGTTGAGTGTCATAAAGAACAAAGGCACAGAAGATGACAAGTCCACCATACAGATTAATCTACAAAAGTAAAATCATCTAATAAGTCAAGTCTTTACAAACCATGCGAAATTCGGCTATGACCAAACATTGTTTAAAGTTTAACGGCTGAAATTTGTCACAACTTTAAGCAAACATTTAAATAATACTCTAAAGTATACTGGGAGTCGTATCAAACTGGGCTTAAAGGTACATTATGGGAGATAAGATAAAGAGTCAGCAGTTCTCACTATAATAATAATAGTTAAAAACTAGATAGTGTAAAGGTAATTTGCTGAAAATTTGAGTCAAATTGATCCACTATGACTGAGCCGAGAACAAAGCAGGTGAAATTTTGCTATGACCTCGGTCATCATTACTAAAATCATTAATATAAACAGCATAGTCTCGATTATCAACGTTTTAAATTTAATTAGCAATGGCCGTTAAAGAGTCATATAGGAATCTAATCCAGCCAACATCGAAGGTTAGCCTTGACATCCTGAGTTTATTATGGTCTAGATAAGTTAATTAATGTCTAATTGATAATTTAATTAATGTCTAATTGATAATTTAGATAACATTTTAGGTCTAAAGAAAGACTTGTAATTGGCAGATTTTGCTCTTGCATAATGCATGTTTAATCAATTAGACAAGTATATTCATGTAATGAATATTGAATGCCAGACATGTTTCAATTGTCTGGTGTCTCCATGACAACAGCTCTACAGGTTGGTAATGGAGCCAATCACTGCCTACACCAGTAAAATTACTAGGCTTATGGGAGGACATAAAATTTAATGCAAAAGTTACACGCCAACTTAAAATTGAGCCAAGAGCCACTGGCCTAACAGAATATTTCCACATGAACGAAATTAAAGGTGAAGTCTCAGATTTCCAATAAAATTTGGCGAAAATATGCAACCAAATGCCAAAATGTAAGAGACTAGCCCACTAAGTTTGTCTTGAGGTTTCAGCTGAAAATATTGAGCTGTTCTGAAAGGATAGCTAAGCTAGATTTGCTTGTAAAACTGTATAAGTGACCCGTTAATTATGACGATCTATTACCATTGTGAGTATTGCCAACCATATAAGGAAAGAGAAGATAGTTGTACAGTACCAGGATAAAATTTTCCACATAGAATTAACTCATTGGATTCACATAAATACAATCTGAGATAGTTCCTTAAAACTCAAATTAAATACATAAATTCCCCACAATTATGTGTGTTAATATTTTTGCTGGCTGGAGGCTGATGTTATATCAGATGCATATTGTTTTTGACTAAGAAAGATATTAAGACAGTAATTTTGTGTAAATGTTTAGGATTGGGTTAAAAACATAAAATTATGACTTACATCAAAGATCAACTGTGATCTGAAGAACAAGTTACCAATAGACAGTAACAGTAGAAATGACAACCCAGACATAATAAATCCTGTAAAAAAATATACAGATGTAAGTAATACTGATTACTTATAAAACATTTTGCTGGAGAAATTTTTAATTTTAACACAGTCATATGGATTCTCATGAATTGAACAATGCACAGTAATTTTTACTTGGATGGATTTATGTCGAAATTCAGACCCTGAAACAATGTCGACCTACACCACATACTGTCGTCCAAAAAGTGTAAATATTTTTTATATTTCAACAAAACAATATGGAGTTTTAACAAAAACTGGCAGCACAAGGGAGAAAAATCTATTTTGTTATGATTGCCAGGGTCAGACAAGACATTTTTTAACAATTTAAATTATCAATCACGTCAATATTGGATCAAGACATCTTTAACAAACAATCAAACTATGAATCATGTCAATACTTGAGATTAATCTAACATATAAATCATTTTTTCATTTCAAAAAGTCAAAATATTTTAACACCGAATGACATAACATTTTGTCACTTTAATTTAAAACAAGCCTACTGTAACTACATCATCACATCAATCGCCATATTGTTTATTACCCATCTACCTATCAATCAATCATTGTGACAGGTGATTATGTAACAGTACATACCTCCAAGATACAGGAAGGTTCTGTTGGTATTATACAGAGCTGCTAATGTAAAGCTAATGAACACAGCAGCTGTACCTAACAGAGCAGTTGGAATGATGCTGAAATAATATAGATAAGAAATTACAACACATAATAGACAATTAATCTGGGCACATAAAAAACTGATATTTAAAAATAACATTGCATCGGAATAATGAATGCTGTTTTAACTTATTCCATTGAATGGGTTACAGGGATTTTTTTTTCTCCTTTTGCATAAAAAGTGGTTTGGTCAATGCATAATCTCAAATGAGTAATTTCCAATAGTTTTGTTTACACTGTTGGTAAAAACAATATTCACTTACCTTGGGTCAATCATGATGGCCATATCAAGAAGTGGGCCTAGAGAAATTCCTAAAATAAAAAGCAAAAAAAAAAAAAATTATTACTAATGGAATGGTTTTCACACCTGACTTGCAAGCACCTACTATATTTCCAGTAGTTACTATGAACGAGTCTAACCTTACTCAATCCAAAGACGGTGGTCTTAATCCAAGATTTGGATGATCCTATAAATATTTTGGTTGTGTAAAAATGAAAACCAAACATTTAATCGGGGCCAAGTGAAAATAATATTTATATTTCCAAGACATTAACATAGACAACAAATTTTAGAATTTTGGGGGTTCTAATACAATACCTGATAAGAAGGTGAAACCACAAAAGATAGCCATTCTCTTTCCCTGTGTTTCTTTACTGTGACGAATGGAGGCCAACCATATCATTAAACCAATGGATCCAATAGCTGTCAACAGACCAGCCTAAAACAATCAAAAAATATTTTCTTTTTAAAGTATTCAAACCATGAGTGAAATATGTTTTAGTATTCAAGTTTTCTAGAACAATCTTAAGGTAATACATAAAGTAGCAAGCTACAGATAAGTCCAGAATTGTAGAATAACTTATTTTCTTCCATGAACATCTGTAAGTCAAGCAGATAACCTGCAGTACTATCTAAATACTAGTAATCCCACAAAATTGGAGCATTAAAGTCATTAAAAGGTACTTGAATTGTAGAAAAAAAGTGAAACAAACCTGCATTAAGTTGGTGAATACATGAATATAGGCACCAACTGCTGCAGACAGCATACCAATACCCAAACATCCATACACATTCTTTAAATGTTTCTGTACATAACCTTCCCTAAAATACACAAAAAATCATTATCTTACTTTATATACATGCAAATATCTTGACATATACTTATAAAGACTATCATATTAATACCATAACAGACAAATATGTTGGGGCTTCAGTACAAAAATTTGAAAGAAATTGTTCATTGCTACAGATTGAGAAAGGAAACCCTATCATGCAGGTGCAGATTTTAAATTGTTTGTCCAGGTACTGCAAGGTAGGGATATGAAAATAACTTTTATCAGGTATTGTAAAGTAGGAACATGAAAATAACTTTTATCATCCAATAATATATTCTTCAGTAGATAGAGTAATTTTGTTAAAGAAGTTTCTGATTTTCCATGGTGAAGGCAACAATTACTACTCATCTCTTGTCATATTCTTTGGTCTTTTTTTTTATATACATGTATCAATACTCGTCGACACAGTAACAAAAATAACTCGAAAAAGCCTTGTTCGTTATGTACCAAATGTGGAGGGATAAACTAAGAAAAGGTACCAAAGCATCAATACTAATAACAAGATTAATTTCACTGAAACTTAATGATGTGGTCTCGTCAATTATCTTGGATAATTATGTATACATTGTTATTTCAATACATACTAGAAAATCAATAAAGTGTAATCAGTAATGGATTCAGCTCACAGCTTCTCATCATATGACCTGTTAGTCAAACTGCGACAAAATGTAAATTGTCAATAATTCATAATAATGAATCAATATGATCTATAAATAGAACACAATGATGTAAGCTTACTGCTTTTCTAAGAAATTTCTACTCTAAGAGAAATAAATATGTCTTATTATTTTCATAGAGCATTCAAAATTAACGACAACAAATCCAGCCAATACCAACCTCAAAATATGTTTGCGAAAGCAGCTCAAATATATATCATCCTAGTGTTCATGTAATAAAACTGCAATAAGGAAATGCTTTTCTATGTAAACAAAAATGTTATTCCTTGTATGACAATAAAACTTCCTGTCAACAACTTGGCATCGATTATGAATCTCCAAATTCATGAATCCCAGGATATTAAAAAGATAGGCTGGCACTGCCAGGCAGGATACGCCCACATTTTCGAGAGATGGACAGAGAACAAGCAATACCGAAAGTGATTTTTCCTACATCTTTAAGTCCTGTATTTCATACTGTATTGGGAGCAGCCATTTAGTTGGTCAGTTCCAGTCTGATATTAATGAAATTCGAAACCGACAATGATTATGGTGTGACGGTACACAACCTAGAAATGTGACTTTTCATCAAAATCGGATAAGAATTGTGACATGTTGAGAGTCCACAACCATGATATCGAATCGAATTAAAATTGTGACCTTTACAGGGTCCACAACCTTGATATACCATTTTTTAACAGTATTCGCGTACAAACGGCGGCCATTTTGTATGGCAATTTTGGTCTGATTTTCCCGAAATTCGAACTCAACCTTCGTTACAGAGTAACGGTAATATGATCAAACGTTTTTTTAAATCGGATAATAATTGTGACCTCCAAGCTAAAAAAAGGGCGATTTTGCGTATAATCAGGGGCCATAATTCAGGAAGTTACGATCCGATATGCGCAAATATCGAAAGGAAGCAAGATCTTTGGGTTATAACCATGAATTTCAAGTTTCATCAAAATCGAATCAAAATTGTGACTTCCACAGGGTCCACAACCTTGATATACCATTTTTTAACAGTATTCGCGTACAAACGGCAGCCATTTTGTATGGCAATTTTCATCCGATTTTCCCGAAATTCGAACTCAACCTTCCTTAGGGTGTAACGGTGATATAATCAAACGTTTTTTTAAATCGAATAATAATTGTGACCTCCAAGCTAAACAAAAGGCGATTTTGCGTATAATCAGGGGCCATAATTCAGGAAGTTACGATCCGATATGAGCAAATATCGAAAGAAAGCAAGATCTTTGGGTTATAACCATGAATTTCAAGTTTCATCAAAATCCAATCAAAATTGTGACCTCCACAGGGTCCACAACCTTGATATACCATTTTTTAACAGTATTCGCGTACAAACGGCGGCCATTTTGTATGGCAATTTTCGTCCGATTTTCCCGAAATTCGAACTCAACCTTCCTTAGGGTGTAACGGTGATATAATCAAACGGTTTTTTAAATCGAATAATAATTGTGACCTCCAGAGGGACCACAAGCTAAAAAGGGTGATTATTCGGACAATCAGGGGCCATAATTCAGGAAATTACATTCCGATAACCGCAAATATCGAAAGGAACCAAGATCTTTGGGTTACAAACATGCATGTCAAGTTTCATCAAAATCGGTTCAAAATTGTGACCTCTATAGGGTCCACAAGCTAAAAACGTGATTTTTCGTACAATCAGGGGCCATAATCCATGAGGTTTTGATCCGATACATGCCAATATCGAAAGCAGCCGAGATCTTTTGGGGATAAACCTATATTTCAAGTTTCGTCAAAATCGGAAAAGAATTGTGACCTGTAGAGAGTCCACAAACAAATTGTGGACGGACGGACGGACGTCCGGATGGACGGACGGACGGACGTCCGGACGGACAGGGGCGACGACATAATACGTCCACATGAAAATGTGGGCGTATAAAAAAATTATAGATAATACATGTATCTAAATATATATGTTAAAATGGACTGCTTTCATTCAGGGCAACCGCCATATGAAGGGCATGGATTCATTCAGTAAATGTTTTGAGCATCTTGTAAAAAAAGACACAGTGTGTTCTGATTCTTGTCTATATGGTGCGATATAAATTCTTCCAAGCCACAAAATTTCATTTCTAACATTATATCTAACAAAATAGCAAACTGTAAAATAAAAAATTTCGAAATTTGTTGTCATTACCATTTAAATTCTAAATATTGGTGCGATTCACAGCACCGGTTAACATTAACATTTTCTAGTGCCTCATTATTTGATAGATGTACAGACAATATCCTGTGCTTGGCTATTTATAGGTCCACACACACATTACTACTGACCTTTCATGTGCATTGATAATGCTGTTAATTCATTTTATTTCACTTTAAAGTTTAAACATCAGTCAAGGAATATGCAACTTCAATTAGAGCTTAAATTTGTCTGTAGTAGGACACCCTATATTTGGGGACAGCCAAAGAATGGTGGATCCATAGCTTTACAATTACATGTATACATGTATGGAATGAAGTAATATGGGGTTTAACATAAGTCTACTGTTCTTCTCTTAAAGGGACAATAACACTCTTGCTGACTTAATAACTCCAGGAAATAAATAATAGCCTTATTCTAGGTACTAGATGTTTAAGTGTCCTACTTGTTGTGTAAATTATCCATTACAACCTATTTCACTTGTCCAGAGAGTTCGAAAATATCTTAAAATCCAACACATTTCAAAAGGTTTACATTAGACTTTTCAAATCAATTAGTTGAATTTTTCCAATTTTTTTAATCAGGTGTGTTAAGATGAAATTTATGTCATCAATTAATTGGAATATTGTAAAATAATACAATTTGTTGACCAGAATGAAGATTGGGACATATTATTCAGTTACAACAAGAGTGGTATTGGGGCTTTAATGAAGACGGGCATACGCCATGCAGTGTGTTATGACTATGAGGGAAATTTTGCTTGGGCAGTGGCACTACAGCCTACTATTATATCGAATTCGAACTGCCAAGGAATCTTTAACATGCACACCAATGGGTACATGGGCCCTCAGTTTTTTTGTCCCATCCAAATGACTAGACAGCTGTCCTTGTCAGGCACTCTGCCCTGCATCACTGATATCGGGAAACCATGCCAGAAAATCTGGATGAACTTTCTCTGCCAATGCAGGAATCGAACACTCGACCAGCCAGCTAGTGAGTAGCGTCTTACCCACTTAGCTACCATGATCCTCAATTACATGTACTAATTTGATATGCACAACGGTATCCCCAAAACACAAGTAATACCAGATTTATTAACAATAAAAAATCATTGTAAGGATCGTTTGTCTATCTCATCTACATATCAATAATAATTTACAATTTCGATGTAGGCTATAATAAACAACAATTTGTGTTGAAAACTTCTAATTTCGAAGTTAGACTATTTAAGCTTACATTTATCAATCAATTTCGGTTCTGTTTCTGGAATGTTATCCTATGTAGACTTGAAGGTAGCAAGGTTATATTGTATAAAGCGTTTTCTGCTTACCAGTATGCATATCTAGATGAGTTGGTGTCAAGTATGTTTTACTAATACTATAGCAAATCGATCAAAATTATATTAATACAATTCCGCATGATTTAGACCAAACACTTTATTTAAAGATTACACACATGCAAAAACTTTAAACCATTACTGGATATAATCAAGGTGGTCAACAAGCTATTGTGGTTTAATGGTAGATGAGGTATAAATCAAAACAGAACCAAGCTTTCGTATTTGATTAGATTTAATCTGGAACAGAACTACATGTACCTACACTTGATAAATACATATATAAATGTTTCAAAAAATAGTCGTGCCTTATCTTATTTATGACTTGGGACGAAAAGTGAAATGAAATGAAATGCGGGACGAAAACGAACAGAATTGTTCTTCTTTAAACCTGCTAGTACAACAAATAAAAGTATAGTTATAAAGGTAATCATAACAATATAGTCATTATCATTTATTCTTAAAATAGATCATTTGAAAGTACGCGTAGTTGGTATTACCAAATAGATCTTTCTGGAGAACACGGACTACTTCGACGGACTACATATAACTAAAGAATATACAGATAGCCTACATACATTGTAAATATTTCCGGGTTGACGTACTTTTCATATAAAATTATCTATTTAAACAGTACAAAAACATTTCAGATTTTAAATTTTAGAAACCCATTATCTTTGTGCTTCTCATGGAATAAATCACTCGACGAAATCAAATATATTTACTTACAAATTATCAAATTTAAACAGAGCCTCTGGTAGAAACTCACTCCTGGTCGCCATTTTGTTTTCTTCACTAATTTTCTAAATGGAGTTGTGTCCCCTTCAATTGACAACCGGTCTCTGTCAAAGTGCCACGTGTAATAATAAATAATTGTGGGACGGTTATTGCGAATTAGAAATATCTAAACGGTGTTATAGCAGACAATTTGGCGTATCATTCGTTTCTTACGGCATAATAGTATGGAACGCTAATCTATAGTCTATTATATTAAAATGTGGAAACAAAAGCCGACCCCATCAGTCGTCGAAATATCAAAAAGTATTTTCTTTTTTCATCACATTCACTACATTGAATATTGAACAATTATTTATGATATATTACTACGCAGGGGCGTAAATGTGGGGGTGTGTGGGGGGGTGGTACACCCCCCCCCCCCAGCAAAAAAAAATAGTCGGTCGCAAAATCAGTGCAGTCGATCGCAAAGTAGAGGTAGTCGTTATCAAAATAAGTATACGTCACGCTACTCACGCAAAACTTTAGTATAAAAATAGTCGGTCGCAAAATCAGTGCAGTCGGTTGCAAAGTAAAGGTAGTCGGTATCAAAGTAAGTACTCACTGTATACGTCACGCTACTCACGCAAAAAAATAGTCGGTCGCAAAATTAGTGCAGTCGGTCACAAAGTAGAGGTAGTTGGTATCAAAATAAGTACTCACTGTATACGTTACGCTACTCACGCAAAACTTTAGTATAAAAATAGTCGGTTGCAAAATCAGTGCAGTCGGTCGCAAAATAGGAGCAGTCTTAGTATAAAATAACCTTGTCAACTTATCATTTTTGAAAAGATGTTGTGTTTCACTCTCATTCTGTTGTGAGTACAATGTTAGTCTTACAACAAAATGTAACCCAGGGAGAAAAATAGTCGGTCTCAAAATAAGTGCAGTCACTGCAGTCGGTCTCAAACACAATGCCAGAAAAGATCCCAAATACTGTATATTTGCGTGAATCCGTGAGCCTAAATTGCATACGTCACTCTTATTCTGTTGTAAGTATGTTAAATTGGTCTAACAACAAAATTTCACCAAGGGAGAAAAATAGTCTGTCACAAAATAAGTGCAGTCACTGCAGTCGGTCTCAAAAACAATGCCAGAATGGATCCCAAATGCTATGTATTTGCGGGAATCCGTGTGCCTAAATTGCATACGTCACTCAAAACTATAGTATAAAATAACCATGTCTGCTTGTCACTCTTATTCTGTTGTGAGTATGTTGTTCTATAAAATGTTTTCTACCACGGCAAAAAATAGTCGGTCTCAAAAAAAGTACTCACCGCAGTCGGTCTCAGACTAAATGAATTAATGAAATAAACATACAATCATAAAACAAGCGAAATTGACAGATAAGTCTCAAGATTCTGTCCCATTTCTTATCAACCCCAGTCCCAAATATTTAAAAGCTCTGTTACATATCTGAATTTTTTTTTCGCGCCTTCGGCGCGATTCCATTATAACATCATTCTTCTACTCGGTTACATATCTGAAATTTTTTCGCGCTCGATTCCATTTTAAAATCATTATTCTACTGGTCAGTTGTCTTATACTGTCTCAGCACTATCATATTCACGATTATAGTGAACTGCCCAGTTTGTAGTACCACTGGTGTGTGGGCGGGGGTATGTGCATCAGTCGGTCGGATTTTGGCTAAACACCCCCCCAAACGAAATTGATATGTACGCCCCTGTTACTACGTGTATGTGTTTATTTTGTCAATACCTCAAATCCTGTTCAACTGGTTTCAAATTTCAAACGACTTTTCGTGGACATTTGGAAGCGAACTCACCAATAGCCTCACCATAATTAACAGCAAGTGATCGAAAAGCCATCAAATTAGGCCTACCATACATAACGGCGCTATAACGGGGGATTACGTGAGTGGTTAAGACGCTGGCTCGTTAGCCTTGAGGTCGGGTGTTCGATCTCTGCATTGACCGAGAAAGTTCATCCAGACTTTCTGGTGTGGTTCCCCGTTCGGCGGAGTGTCTGACAAGGACAGTTGTCTAGTCGTTCGGATCGGACGATAAATCGAGGTCCCGCGTACACATTGGCGTGCACATAAAAGATCCCCCGGCAGTTCGAATTCGATATTAGGGTAGGCCGTAGCGCTGCCCGGGAAAAATTTCCTACATAGCACACTGCCATGCCCGCGTCTTCATTAGCCCAGGTTAGGAGCAAAACAGTCGTTAAACCCCAATTCATTTCATTTCACCTTACAGACCCATAGGCGAAGGAGCCAGGGGGCAGGGTGAGCCCACCCTCTCCCCAACTTTCGGTCAATGAGACTTTTCGGGCAAAGTGAAAACCAAAAATTGTTATTTCGTTTAGTTGGCAAAATAAAGTGCCCGGAATCAAATGGAATACCAATTTTTCTTTTACTTGAATACCACGAATTTGTACTGAATTGACTAAAGATTAAAGAAAATTGTCGGCGAAAGTACCGCATTTGGCAAAAATATTGAAAAACATTTCAGTTTCGTTTTTAATGAGCGGATACCAGTCAACTTACGTAAGCTATTGATAATTGCATGCCTGGTCATGATCAGTTTTAAATTCAACAATTTTTTCAAAAACTGTACACTGACAGATTCAATTTCTAGTCATACCCACGCCACTATAGTTACCCACATTCAGAAATGTCGCCGGTTTTCTTCTACTTTACGATCAACTAATAGTAAGTTCTCTTAATATATTAATATTACCGGGGGGTTTGGGGGGCCCTCCCGCAGAAAAATTTGGTAAATTAGATTCAATTTGGTGCATTCTGACGTATTTCCGGAAGGTAAATTCCAAAATTACAGGTCTAAAAATTTTCAAGCCTGAGCAGGGGGGGGGGGGGTCCGGACCCCCTGGACCCCCCTGTGGATCCGCGCCTGGGCTACTGTACTGTCTCTGAGCGGACGATGTCCACTGACAGTTCATGTCGGGCCTTATATAGCTGCAATATGAAAATACCGCTCTTCCTCACCTCTTGATTCTACTTTTTTCGCCAAAGGCATATTTCTTGCCACAGCTGACACATATTTATTAAAAATGATTTAACACTATTTCCAAGTAGAATTCTGCGATTAAAAACATATTATTATGCGAGACCCGAACATGCGCAAACCGAATTCTCATTTCATCACTAAATTCTACTTGAAAAAGTGTTGAATTATTGAAAATTTGTGGAAAATAAAGTGGATATAAAAGGAAAAATATGAAAATTATTCCGTTCTGTGAAAATGGTCGAGCGGGAAGTCGCCAGATGATGGAAAAAATAAATTTTGGTGGGTATAAACAGATGTGCCAAAAATCTATACATGCTTTTGGGCAAGAGCTTGACGCATGTTGCTCCGTCTGTGGCAAAAAGTATTCTACCCAACGAGAATTTTGGAAAGGATGGAGCCGGTGTAAGAGATGAGAATTAACATTAATGTCAATGGGGAAATAATTATTAGTGATCTGTGGCCGTATATAAATTAAATCGCAAACCCCTGGTGGAGTGAACGTGAAACTCAGAGAAAACGAACAGAAGCGATAACCATAGGCGTACGAGGCGGGGGGGCCGGGGGGGGCACCGGCCCCCCCAAATATTTTCATGAAAAAAAATATAAATTTGAAAAGAGCTCAGAATTGTGAGATCGGTCATTAGCCGAGGAGTTTTTGAAAATGGGGTGGGGGTAGGGGTATGGCCTTGTCGGGGAAGGCTATGGTCTTGTCTGGAATGAAGGCTATGGTCTTGTCGGGAATGAAGGCTATGGTCTTGTCGGGAATGAATGCTCAGTTTGTCGGGAAGCGTCGCACCGTCTGTCGGGTTTTGAATATTTTTAAAAATATGGAAGCGGAAAGAAAGCAGTCCAGTCAATGATGAACACGTACACAATCTGAATGGAACTAGCATGTACACATGGCCTTTCTCAGTTCTTGAGTACATGTACTGTGTTCCTGTATACTGGCATCATCGAACTGTACTAGAAGCATCCAACTCCATGCACCGGACGAGCCCATTGATAGAACTGAGCAGCTGAAAATTTTCTTTAATAATAATTGATAAGTTTGTAATAATATTGTACCTTGTAGTCACATATAATATACATGTACGATGGCTCAATAGGCCGTAAATAATTCGATATTGAGCCCTTTTCTTTGGAAATAAATATTCATAGGTGAATTTAAAGTTCCACTGGCAAGAGTTATACAAAGATAATGTCCTCAACAACGCTTATTTTACTTATAAATCTCTGATGTAGATGTTAAATATATATACAAGTCTTCTATACATCTGAGATCTGGATAAAAAATGTGAAGTCTCATAAAATGAAAAATGTAGCAAAAGTAAATCGTTCGACTTGTTCTTGTTTTCGTAGTAATAGAGCTTTTTGCCAGTTTTTTATGCTGCAACAGACATAATTTACTACCCACTCCAAATGACTAGAAAGTATTCGAAATGCCTGGAAATGGCGTCTACAGCCGTCTGGTTTTCAAAATTTTCTGGGGAAACAAGTTCGGTCTCGTACGCCTATGCCTGTTAAATCGCTTTGAATTTATTGGTGAAGTAACGTGACAGTATATTCGATTTCAAAGCACTTTGAAATTTCTTTCAAGGGGGGTGGGGGGTTGGGGGTGCACGCCTATGATATTCCCGTTTCAAACAAGGACATTTGCTGGAAATTCATCGAAGCATTTCCTCGCCGGATGAAGGCTTCAACACTTTTGTCAGACTGATGCATAAAGTATTCGAAATGCCTGGAAATGGCGTCTACGGCCATCTGGTTTTCAAAATTTTCTGCGGGAGGCCTCCCCCCACAGGGCCCCCGTCGGGCCGCCCGCGGCCCTCCGCGCCGCGGACTCTAAAGAAATATATTTGTCGGGAAAATATGCTGGCCCCCCCAAACAAGTTCGGCCTCGTACGCCTATGAACGCTTGTTTACGTTATCACCCTTGGTGGGAGTGGACGTAAAACTCTAGAAACGAACGAACGAAACGGGGTTTCTTCTGCACATAACAATATTGCAATAAAGTCAAATGAAATGGGGTTTAGCGTCCTACTGTTCTGTCCGAACCTGGCTAAGGAAGCCATGCATACCACAAAGTGTGTTATGGGGGAAATGTGCTCCGGAGAGCGGCGTTTCTCACCACTATTCGACAAAATCCAGCTGCCATGCATGGAATGACGGCAACGTGTAGGCCTTACACGAGACCCTAAAGTAACGTCTTTGACCGATACCAGAATCGCATACGAGACCTCCCAGTTAGTGATCCAATTCTATCATGGAAGTAGGATTGGGGACCAATAGATCCGGAGCCCGGGGGTTTCAACCAAACTGAAAAGCTAACCAATTTCTATATATATATATGTCACAAGGTTCCCTATGGGTCACTGTCACAGGATATGATCGTCTGTCGCGCCCGTTGTGGTGGGTGTGGTCAAGAGGGGCAAAATAAATGGACCATAAAATAGGCTAGACTAGCTCGTTTAATTAACCACGTAAAACTTGTTGCCATATGTTACGCATATCAAAATGTATTGGGATTTACTATCGCCAGACGTTTCAGGTGGTGGGGTGTGTCTCTCAGACTAAATAAACGGGTACCCCAAAACTAAGCTAGACTAGCTAATTTACTAACCGCAATCACTTGTTGCAAAATAATTCAGCATATCCACATGTACTGCGAATTACCGATGCCAGACATTTTCATTGGTGGGGTACCCCCGCCAGACGTCCCCAATTGACCCACCCCAAAAGCTAAGCTAGATTAGCCCATTTACTAACCGCATGAAATTTGTTGCAAAATGTTCAGCATATTCACTTGTACCAGGAATCGCCGGTGCCAGACATTTTCAGCGGTTGGGTACCCCTGCCAAATATCTGCAATTGCCTCACCCCAAAAACTAAACTAGACTAGCTAATTGACTAACCACATAAAACTTGTTGCGAATTGTTCAACATATCCACATGTATCGAGAATCACCGGCGCCCGACATTTTCACTGGTGGGAAACATATTGGACACAGGGTAAGTTTTTTTATTTTTTTTTATTTAAACTGTTAGGTTTAATGTTTGACACTTTAACGTCATTGTTGGGGTATTATTATTTATTAAACGATATTTATACAGCGATCGTCTTCCATCCCAGAGCAATGTTCAGAGGCTCTATACAGCTGGCATTTGATTGTTGTCATTTCTTATCTTACCCTAGAATGACGGCATTGGACAGCAGCGTGTTCACCCAGTTCAAGACCAGCAATTGTTCTAAGCTCTGTGATAGAAAATATTCTTGATGAAACATAATCTTTAAGTGGCATTTAGCGATTGGGAAACACATTACGAGAACACAAATTTTATGGGAAACAATCAATGGTTTATTCTAAAAGTGATTGTTTCCCATAAAATTTGTCTTCTATTGATGAAATAATATAGTTTTGATGTATTTTTAAAAAAAAAAAAATATAATGATGCAATTTGTAAGAAAGACGGATTTTAAGTTGTAATGATGAATCTGCTATAAGTTACCACCCTGCTTTTCAGAAGACATATATACAGCTGTGAGGCGTCAACATTCTTAACCATCAAAAAGGCCCGGATTGAGACAAGGCAGGGTAATTCTCTACCGAAGTCAAACCAACAAGGATTGCTCAAAGGTGAATGCATATTCTGTGCAAAAACATGTCAGAAAAGAAGACAATTTAGTCAAGATTGCTACATTAGCAGGTTGCCAGTCCCTGCTTGAACGGGCCAATGAATCAACCAATGATCGCATAAAGGGTCTTATTAGGAGTGGCGTCAATCTTATAGCGAAGGAAGTGGAATATCATAAATCCTGTCGCGCCTAGTTTCTTGAAATGTATAAAGCTGAGTTTGCAAACAATGGCGGGGTTGAGGTTGATATCATGTCCTATCAGGCTCAAATAAATTCTAAACCGAAATATCAGAGACCACTTCAGGCAAAGAGTCTGTAGCACGTCTCCACAATGATGCAAGCAACATAAATAGGACGTCAAGTTACGGTGTGCAGCTCTACATCTTCGATCCCTAATAATGCAGTTTTCAAAGACCAGGGCCCTGTTTCACAAAAACTTAATCTCCTTAAAATCGTCTTAAACTAAAATTTCATCCTAACTTAAGATAGATGAGTTTCACAAAACGATTTTAAGCATTTTAGTTAAAACCAACTAAAATAATATTTTAAGTTAAAACCTAATCTTAACTTAAAATAGTGGCGTTTCACAAACAATTTTAAGTAAAATCAGTTTTAACTTAGGATAGCTGTCACCCTGTCCTAACTTAAAAAATCAAGACATTGACAAACATTGATTAGAGCTACATTGTTACATATATTGCGATATATAAATATAATTGGAATAATGATAATATTGTGAACGGCTCGGGTCACATAATTTTAATATTCCAACCATCATTCACAAAAAAAAAAAAAAAAAAAAAATTCTCATTCAATTTTTTTTCACCCGTTTAAGTCAATTTAAGCATTTGGATGGCGCTCCATATTAGAACTCCAAGAAAAAAAACCACTCAAAACCCCAGTCAACTAAACACTAAAAGAAAATCATTTATTCATATCCAATTTCTTGGAAAGAAAGAAAATATGTTCCGGTACAATGTTTTAATTTGGCCCATTTCTTGGTTTTAGAAGGCCCAAAGGCCTATAATACCAGCAAACCTTATGTAGTATTTACGCATACTTTTTGGGGTTATGATGATATGCAAATACTATAGAGATAAATCAGTAATCTCAAATGTGTTTACTGAAAAATATTATAGGCCTGGACCTATTTGAAATTAAATTTTAATATAAAGTTATTATTATTTCCTTATGAAGTCTTACGTTAATAAAGCAACAAAAATAGTTGGCATTTTAATAGCCAAAGCTGTTTTATCTAGGGGAAAATATCAATTAATTGAGTAAATATCATTTTCAAAGTATCATTGAAAAGGTGGGTCTATGAGAATGACATGTCAAATGTAGGTATTTATTTCAAAGTTGATAAATACTTTTACAATGCGACAAAAAATTACAACCTAGATTCGCCGTTTGAGTCACAAATATCATAATATGTTTATGACAATTCTCCATAAAACTACAAATCCATGCTATTAAGATTATCGATACACATTATTTCCATTGAAGCCTGCGAGTAAATCAAATTCCCATGTCACGAATCAAATGCCAAGTTCAAGGCCAACCCACCGTTACTTTTCGATTCACATATTACGCAGTACACTCATTTATTTCACCTCCCTACGAATGTCTGGCCGTGTGCAAACATTGCTTCAGCGTATAAAACTCTCCCCATTGATATTGCAACCGTTAATTCAACCTGCCAACAGTTTTCAGTTTCGAAGCGTATTTGCTTTCACCGAAAGTACCCGCAGCGGAAATGTGCACTGCGCGGGCGCAAGCGATTTAAACGAAAATCTATTAAAATTGCATTTTAAGTTATAATCAATCTTCGTGAAACGCATAAAATTTAAAATTTCATTTTGATTTTAGTTAAAATCTATTTTAGTGATTTTAGCTTAAGTTTTTGTGAAACAGGGCCCTGTACTCCAGATCCAGCAACTGTCCCGAATCTGTAGGAATGTGCCCCAGACATCCCCAAACAATTGGGGATGTTTTCAAGAACCTTTTATGTGGCAGCACAAAGGGGATGTGATGCGTACCAGGAAACCATCGACCACATGCAGGGTGACTGCAATGACATCCGATGCCATTTACAATGCTACTCGTGGTATAGTCAAGCCATGGAAGCACACTGTTGTAGGTCTCAGATTAGGTTCTCTAACTGGTTCAAAATTATCCCTTCAGAGTTTGAATAGAGGAGGACACTGCATTGATTACAGTGAAACAAAAGGTCTCGAGACATGCAACACTACATGCTACTGTAGGTCACACTTACCAAAGTGTATTAAATGATGACAGACAGCTACGATTTCGTTCAATACAATTTCTAGATGGAAGATACCGATAACTGTTTCAGGGACAAGGTCGTTGTATATCTTCATTCAGAAAGCCACCTAACAAAGCTCAATTTGCCTGTACTACTGCAACAACTGAAACCGCTGACAAATCAGCAAGTATTCCTGAGCCCACTTTTGGAGACACCAAAATACAACTTCCATTCAACGTATTGAATATCTACTGGTTTTGGAGACTGGAGGGAGGAAGTACACCAATGCATCGAAAGCATGCTTGATTTTTCAACTTGTATCAAGGACACCTTACCACTTCAACGAATCTCTTTTATGGATCAAATACCCTGGTCACCAACCAACAACGATGTCGTGAGGTTGATCATGATCCGTACCATGAACGTAGCAACAGAAACGGGACAAAACTATGCTGTTGTTACCTATTAGTAAGTGCAGGAGGACCGCACTACACGCCTTCTACGGTGCTGTTGGTACCCTGACCAATGGATCTGGAATTGAATAGGTTCTTTCAGGGGTAGATGTTTTATAACCACTGCACAAGGATTCATTAGCTCCTTGCAACAGTTCTGGGAAAGACCAAGAGGAATGCGAGTCCTATCAACAAGACGTGAACACAGTTCCCTCGGACCAAAGGGAAGTAGAGGTATATCTTGCTGATCCAGGGGGTATTCATGGGAGCCATGGACCAGCTGCTCAATTCTGGGCGACATACATCTTCCTTATCAACCGCCTTCATAGAGAGTTGTAGTGGTGTATAAACTAACGATGGTAGTGCATACATTGATATCGTCCCGTCTGTTGTGGGTGTATATTTGGCCCTCAACCGTCCAAACTATGCCAGATGAGGAACACTTTTCCTTAACCCCTGTGGGTGCACGTGGTGAGAATCTCATAGCAGGTAACAAGGGGTCCGTATGGACCCCAGTTGTAATTCAAAATTTCTACGTACAGATGTATTTGAATTTAAAAGCAGCGGTTAAGTTTTTATTTGCATTTATATTTGACAACTGAAAAACAACTAAATTATTATACAAAATTATTTTAGTGACATTTTGAACAGATTTAATAATACTCACAATTTGCTACTTTGTGTACTATGTTATAACGAGGTTAAATGGCGATTCACGCTTGATACAAAAACCATAGAATTTTTGGAATTCATCATTTAATTTTTGGTATTTGTAACATGCAGATGTTTAAAGAGACAATAGTCTGGCATACGCAATATGGTATCAGGCAGCAAACACAATAGCAAAATCTTACTGCGAGTTGTAAGTTTGGGGTCCGATTGGACCCCTTGTGCCCTACAAGCGTTGGACCTGTTTGGCATGTAACATAACTCTTCATGTGGGAAGCAGATGAATACCGATCTATTCGCTATGTTTAAAAATATATAGGAGACAAAGTCACTAAATTTCAGAAAGCAGTGCCCAGTAATTATCACAAAACACTATAAAACAAGTGCGTGGGGTCCACGGAGACCCCACGTGCACCGACAAGTTGGAAAGTGCGGAGCCAAAAAGTCTTGGTCGGGGTGCTTTTTAGATTCAACGCACCAAAAAGGACAACAGTAGATCAGTTGTCGACCTGTCAGTGGAACAGTCCGTCAACCGCGATGCTGCATCCCAGAAGAAGGGCATAGTTGCATTCCACAATTCAGAGAACACCATGCGACGATGGTCATTGACAATGACACAAAATGCAACGGCTGTCACAGAGCTTAGGACATTTGCTGGTCTTGAACTGGGTGAACAAGCTGCCGCCCAGTGTCGTCCTTCTACTGTAAAAAATAACAACAATCAAATGGTTGCTGTTTAGGACGTCTGAGCATCGCGATGGAAGGCGATCGCTGTATAAATATCGTTTATTAATAATAATACCCCAACAATGACGTAAAAGTGTAATAACATTAAACATAGCAGTTTAGATCAAAAAACGAAACTTACCCTGTGTCCAATTATGTTTCCCAACAGTGAAAATTCTGGACCTTTAGATGATATATTTATTTAGTTAGAGACTTAGCTAATTTAAAGCATAATACACGTACGTCGATCATTGTTTTTTCCGTATTCACTGTGTTTGGTTCATAATCTAAATGGAGACACGTCCTTTATTTTTTTTTTATTACATATATATATATATATATATATATATATATATAATCCACATTGGTGTAGAAAATCAGGCTTAAAAAATCAGATATATACATGTAATTAGCGGATTCTACTATATATAGCATGTTAACAATAACATTTAATTCTGCTACTATTGTTTTACAGGTAATGAAATCATGTGTTTTGGGGTTTTTTATTAAAAAAAAACAAAAACAAAAAAAAAAAAAAAAAAAAAAAAAACAACAAAAATATAAATTTGACATAACAAAGACAAATGAAAAAGTATGTTGTTATAAACATGCATGACGTTATAATAGTTTTGAAATGTGTTTATTGCAGTGAATGCGCACAAAGTAATAACAAATCAATTCGTTGTAATTGGGGTATACTGAATTATTTTAGTTTGGGGTTAAAATCAAAATTGAGTTGTGCCGAATTGTTCTGGCATTCAGCATTCAGTTAGTGTTGAGTTGGTGCCGAGTCAGTGTCTATTTAATTAACAAATACAAGCTGTAGGCTGTCCATTTTCACATATATCTTGTACACTTCTTCTCCGTAGGCCTATGTTCCCGGGATGCGAGGTGAGTGGGTGCGTCAATGTTTATTTTTTATACGCTCACATTAAAATGTCATATACTGTCGTTACTCCCGTCAATCCGTTCGTCTGTTGGTACGGTGTCCACAATTGCTTGTGTTCATGTATGCCCTAGACTCCAATCTAATTAAAATTCAGATCTATATTTCGTTTCGGTTTTTGTAATTTCGTTGGCCTATACTACAATCTAATTAAAATTCAGATCTATATTTCGTTTCGGTTTTTGGGTCACGTTCAGTCAGTTCAGATGTCAAGCACGCGACGTATGACACTATAACCTCAGTCATTCGAATAACCAATCAGAATCATGAATCGTTGTTGCTTTGTTTTGATTTCGATGGCTGATACTGCCCACAGTTCCGCGAAAAAAGGTCAAACCATCGATTCGACAGACAATTTGACTGGCTTAAAAAATTTCAAGCAGAACACGAGTTAAATAACAAGTCTGTCAGTTCCTAAAGTAATAAAGACAAGTAAAACGAAATTTTGAACTATAAAAACGAAACGAAATAGGATTTGTATTTTAATCAGATTGCCATAGACTCTGTAGCGGCTAAAGTTAATATCCGATTAACTTTAAATTTATAGACAGTGTTGTTAGGCCATGAGAAGAGGACGTCTATCGATTTTCATCGATTTCCGAATTAATTGGGATGAACAAGTATGTCTTGTAATATTGTATATTAAACGTTAGCAAAGGCCAAACAAATTTTAATGATTTCCAGATTACTTAATTGTGCGTTTTAAGGTTTATCACGGCGGATGCTATACTATTTTGAGGGCCCTCATTCGCGGGTGTGTGTTTGTGTGTGTGTGTGTGTGTGGGGGGGGGGGGTAATTGATGATTTGTATGCCAGTGCAATGACTGCATTCTCATTCATTAATGGATTCGGCAGTAGCCGTGTATAGAAAGAAAACGATTGAATCGGACTCGGGTCCCTTGCCTTTGAACAGAGGGGCCCTTTTGTCAGAAGTGGAGCCCTTTTGTCTGCCTTTAGGGCCCCCATAACTAGGATACATTTTCATTTTTCTCATCGGTTTTAGCATTTTTCTCCCGTTTTATTTTTCCAATTTCTTTGATTTTTTTCGCGAGGAGGCTGGCGCCAGCGCCTCAGCTATAAAACGCCTCTGTTTTATTATATATATAACTATAACTTTATATGTTATAATAATTATTGTCAATATAAGAAAAAAATAATGAAATCAGTTCATAATTTTAATTATAATTTTCTCGTTATTTCATTACATATTGCAGTAACCTAGTAACCCAGCATCAACAAAATCCAATGACCTTAAAAAAATTAATTCGGGCAACCGCGCTTGATATGTGATATACTATAGTAAATACAAACTATTGTATTCTGTGATCAAGGTGACATTTTAGTTATCCAGGCGATCATTTAGAATGAAACGTCAATTGAATCTGTTTCAGACTTCATCTTCCAGACCGTTTCCTTGTTGCGTTAAAAGAAACGGGTAAAATCCTTAGTCGGCCATTTTGATTGGTTAGCGAAACTCTTAAGCTGAAAAGATATATCTTTTATACCTTCAGAATTCAATTAAGCGGAAAAGAAATATCTAAAATAAAAAGCATCCGGCGCCCTGTTTATAAAACAAACAATGTCTAATAAAGTTTTACAGACTCGCAGTCACAAATACCTAACTATTTCAAGCAGCTGAGCTGAACACGCTCGCTTGAAGAAATTCCGCGACTCCGCTCGAGCTAATTAATATTCATGAGTTTATGATCCTACCAGCCATGTTATTTACTTTGGAAGCAACAGTTGATGTCTATTATTGAGTGTTTTCCGATTTTCCACGATATTCAGCAAAACGTCGTCGTTTAAAGGAATTAGTTATTGGCTAAATGGACAGTACGTCCATAATAACACAGGTCAGTCGTGATGACGATCTCCACAACACCTTCACGCAGCCAGAAAAAGGTGAGTTGTGCACAAGTGGTCGCTCAAAAACATGGCGCATTTCTTGTTTGTAATTTTGACAGGGCACCTGCTCACGTTCGAAATCGAATATACGTGATATCGATCGTGCATTTGCTTCATTGAAAACGTATCTGCACTTTTAAAACATTACTATTCAATATGAGCATGATATTATTGTGTTTTTAGGAGGAAAGGGGCGTAAATTTGTCAAGATTACACATTGTTTTTCTTTCTGCCCTACATTATCAAGGAGCATTGTGGGATTGCATATGGAGTTATCCCCATGTTATTTTACTCAAATATTGTTATCATGATTATGTTTACATGTTTTAGCTATATTTACTGGTTAGTTTGCTATTCCAACATTTATCATTGAATTTTACAGTTAGTTGAACATAATAAATTGACCAATGAATTCAATATGAAATGTAAATGTGGGGCACACAACACAACATTTAAAGACTGTACACTCTGTAGTCTAGTCTGTAGAATTACATTACATCACTACTACGTACAGTATTAGGTCTACTACCAAGAATGGCAAGATATTGCTTAGTATTTCAGAATTTGAAACAGCTGAACCCATATAGATATATGTATATATGCTTGCTTATCCATTGTATCTGTAGTGTAGATAATATGATTGCTGGACAGATTCAGATTGTATCTGGTCTTGTTTTGCAGAGATTGACCACAATTTGAATTATCTAGTTGTCATTTTTCTACAATGCTCATGATCTAGGATTGTAAATTTTCCATTTCTAAAAATAAAGGTTTGGACATGGGCACTTAAAGTAGCTAAGTCTAAAGTCTTTAATTTAATATCCTCCAAAGTCTTCAACGCTGAAAACACAAATTATTTGTCAATTTAAATCAACATTATATTGTTATCTTAATTAAGACAAAATAAACATTTTATCATTGGTAGCCTACACGAATCGTGTCCATAATGCATTTTAAGCACCGTTTATAACAAGGAACCCGAAGAACAAGGCTAGGGATATTCGGAATATCATATTCCTTAAGTAATGTCATACATTGACGACATATTCTCATCTGGAAAGCGTAGGCAATGAATAATATCAGTGTAGATGGGAATAAGGAAACACTAGAGGCTGCCATTGGATTTAGACTTCTGTTGTATGTATTTCACAGACACAATTGAATCGAAATTAGTATACATTCATATTACATTATTATGCGTTGCGACCCATTGTGTCAATTTCTAGGTCCAAAATAGTGATTTAGCTTCTTTTATGTTCAGAATCTGAAATCAGAAAAATAGTTCTGTCATCCAAACCTACAACATGTCTCTTGGACCCTGTGCCAACAAGTATTGTTATTCAACATATTGATATTCTACTTTCTGTGATCACATCAATAGTCAATCGTAGCCTCGAAACCTCTACATTTTCTGACAGTTACAAGACAGCTGTAGTACGACCCTTATTGAAGAAAGATAACCTTGATCCCAACATTTTGAAGAATAATCGACCAGTCTCGAACATTCCTTTCATCTCCAAAATGATTGAGAAAGCCGTAAATAAGCGACTTATTAATCACTTAACCACAAGTCACAAGTGGACTATTAGACAAATTCCAGTCAGCCTATTGGCCATTTCATTCTACAGAGACCGCTCTAATAAGGGCAGCAACGTTTGATACAATAAATCACGATATATATTGGTGGACCGTCTCTCAAGTCAGTTTAGTATCACTGACGCTGCACTAAGCTGGCTAAAATCCTATTTACAAAATCAATCGCAGAAAGATTCAATAGGCAAAACAGTATCACCACCAGTTCTATTAAAACATGGTGTGCCACAAGGCTCTGTCTTGGGCCCAGTGTTGTTTGTGCTCTATATTGCATCTGTATCCAACATCATTGACCGCATTTCACTGGATCATCACGCATATGCAGATGACACTCAAATAATTTGAAGTTTCGAACCATCAGCATATTTGCAGCAATTCGAAAAAATAACTGCATGTACCAAATCGATTAAATCATGGATGACCACTAATATTAATATGTTGAAACTCAATGACAACAAAACCGAGGCCGTTTTAATAGGCACTAAACATCAGCCGTCAAACATACATGAACAATCGATACTGATCGGAGAATCAGATATAGCTTTTTCCTATTTAGCCAAAAACCTTGGAGTATTCCTGGATAGCGAACTGTCAATGGGAAACCAAGTTAACCATCTATGCAAAATTTGTTACTTTCATCTCCGTGCTATACGCCAAATTCGTTACCTGATAAGCCATGAAGCTGTTCATACGTTAGTTCGTGCCTTGGTCCTTTCCAGACTGGATTATTGCTTTTGGGGTATTCCACATAATCAATTAAACAAGCTACAATTACAATGTGTCCAAAACACAGCGGCCAGAATTATATCATTGAGTCTCCAAAATTCTACCATATCACTCCTATTCTGAAAGGATTGCACTGGCTCCCTGTCAAATTGCGCATTGAATATAAGTTACTATGTACAGTATTTAAATGTGTCAACGGTTCAACCCCTTCGTACCTTCAAGAACTGATACATAATTACATTCCCACACGTGACCTCAGATCAAGAAACCAACTAAGACTTTGCAATCCAGGCTACAATATGAAGACCTTCGTGTACAAGTCATTTTCCCATGCTGCACCATTACTCTGGAACGCAATTGATATTGATTTAAGGCGATGTGATAATCTCGGAATGCTCTGTCCGATTCAAAATAATAGTGTGAGTAAAAAATAATAGTGTTAGTATAAATTGTTAGATCATGCAATATGATAAAATTATGATTAAATTAATATGGCATGAGCAACATATAGTCTACTTTTAGCTTTCAAATGATCAATTTTGAATTAATTTGATAACATGCCTGCAAAGTCAATATTGTCATATATTTAGATGTTAATTCATATTACATGTACATGTATTTATTTTATAAAACAATATGTGTAGTCCTTCAAGCACATTTCAAACATTTGGATAACCTTATAATCTGCCAGCAACGGATACAAGTAAAATACAGCATGTAGATGTAAGTAAGCTACAAAATGGTCAATTTATAGTTGTGAAATTATACCCATGTCCGAGGCAACTGGATGGTTGCTTTCTTAGTTTTAAAATTCTGAAGTGTTGAAGCCTGGGATCAGATTCCATTTTTGCCAAGGTCAGCATTCAAATATAATCTTATTGTGTTTTCTCAAGATACTCTGGTTTCCTAAACTTGTAAAGACCCATTTTTATACGCCCACATTGAAATGTGGTCATATAGTGTCGTCGCCCCCGTCCGTCCATCATATTAAATGTTTCCTATACTAATTGTTAGTGTGAGGCAAAACTTTATAAAAAGCAAATTCTAATGATTTTCTGATCTGTGGGTGTATGTTTTGTTGCCTGGCAACCTATCTTTGTGATTAAAAAGGGTCGGTGTTGATATATCTACTATGTGTTTAGTGTAGATCAAACCCTATTTTTAAGGATCTTTATTTTTCTGATGGCTGTCGCTTTCAAATCTGGATCAAAAATACAATTACAGATTTGATTGGGTTTGGCATGGTCATTTGGTTCGTGAGATGTGTTTCAAAGTTGGCATTCAGAAATAGAGAAAACTTTAAGTGATCAGTGCAACAAACGGTAATAAAGCATTTTAATTGGCCTCTGCCATTTGAAGAAAGCAGAGGAATATTAATATGAATTTGTCAGCTGTCTGATACTTTTTAGTACACATTGAAAAGAATTTTCTAACTTAGCGTAGATGTTAATTAGGTGGATATCTTTACTGAGCATCTTGATGATAAATGAACATTTTCTGCTGGCATGGCCATTTGCATTTTTGCTATAATATCAAATTTCTCATGGCTTATAACATGCTTAATAACATTTAAATAAGAAAATGAAATCGAAATACCAATGCTGGATAATCTTACCACATATACATGTAGGTAAGATTAGAAATTGGCTAAAAAAAGAAAATTACTGAAAATTACTTCATTCCGAGTTTATTTGTCGCCGATACAATTACAGTGTAGCATCAACTGTCATTGCTACCACTATTACAATAATAAACAAAGTTTTGGTTATCGTTTTTATACGCCCAAATTGAAATGTGGTCGTATGTTGTCTATCCGTTCGTCGGTCCGTGTCCACAATTGCTTGTGGACTGTCTGGAGGCTAAAGTTGATATCTGATTGACATTATACACAGTGTTTAAGATCATGATACGAACACGCCTATTGATTTTCAGTGATTTCCAATAATTAGTGCCAGAGTTATGGTCCTTGATCACTTTAAAAAAATCTTGTGGACGCTCTAGTGGCCAAAGTTAATATCCGATTGACTTTAAATTTATACACACTGTTTAAGGTCATAAAGAATCCTACTTTTGATAATTACTGCCAGAGTAATGGCCTGTGATCACTTTTAAAAATCTTGTGGATTGTCTAGAGGTGAAAGTTAATATCTGAATGACTTTGAATTTATAAACAGTATTTAAGGTCATGACTCATGTGACGAAGACGCCTATGGATTTTTATCAATTTCCGATAATGACTGCCAAAGTTATATCCCTTTTGAAAAATCTTGTCATGATCCTCTAGAACCCAAACTTATCATCCGATTGACTTCAGATTGATACACAGATTTTAAGATGATTTTCAATGAATTTTGATAACTGAAAAGCTAAATCTATGATATTAAATGTTTCGTATACTAAACGTTAGAATGGGGTAGAACTTTATAAAAGCCAAACAAATTCTAAAGATGTTCTGATAATTACTCCTTATCAGATTTTAGTGTATTATAAACATTTCATTACCAAAAAAAGTAAAAATATGCAACTACTCTTGTTGACTGCCTTGACGATTTAGCTGTTTTTTGCATACGTTTCGTTGCCTGGCAACCTATCTTTTATGGTAAGCATCAGTCGTAAAATGTATTTATATCTACCTAATATGGGACCCATCTGATACTTCAGAGTTGATGATGGTCTTGGTAAGTTACATGTAATTAATGTCAAATTAATAATTTATATAACATTAACATGTAGGCCTAAGTCACAGTAAGGCCTAAAGAAAGACCTGCAATAGGCAGATTTAATATTTCCATAATGCATTTTGAAACAAATTTGTTTGTGCCAGTTTGTGGACACTGGTATCTACTATGTTTATATGTCAAACTAGGTACTGGTAGATTACTAGAAGAATGCTGACCATGACCAGGGTTTATATATTAATCCCTCTCAGCACACTAAGACTTTCCTTTCTGGGAAGATATCATTACGCTTCACAGATTGACCTCATTAACTTCATAAGACGATTGTTGATAATATGGATTGACTGCTGAATAGGGTCGGTTTATAAAATTGTTGTCATCATTACATATACATGTATAATGATAATTTGATTGTCGTTCATTTCAAACTTACTAGTGAGTAAGGAGAGCTAAAAATTACGCTAACTCATTGGATTTTCAATATTGAAGATCATCGTTACTGATCAAGTTATTGCCTTGCCCACTAAAATGATGTGTACGCTTATTTTTGGGGGTAGCTATATCAAAATATTGCATTCAATATACTTTTACCACCAATGTACGTAACATATAGAGAGTTATTGCCCTACACAATGAAACATTGTGCACTCATTGATTATAGTTTTATTTTCAAAACCGCTTTAATTCTGAGTTTTTTCTGAAACAGTAGGTTGTGTGTTATGACATCAGATCACTGTGATAATCTAAGCATCCAGTTATTGCAATTATTTATTTCTTAATAATGCCAAAATTTAATATTCCACAAAAATAGAGCACTTCATTTATGAATTCAACTACTGGGTTTCACTGGCAATTTTGATGTTGTTCATTAGACTGAGCATTATCTTTTTCTTTCTTTATAACAGATCCTAGTTATCGATGCAATATAAATCAATATCAGACAATGTTATCTGATAATAATTTAAACACCAGGAAATACATGAACATGCTTCATGTTTATCATGTTTTTAATCATTCCATTAAAACATTAAACTGTAATCAATATTATAAACCAAGGGATGTTCAAAAAACATATTCAATATCACTAGAAGATTATTGATTCGATAGAAAACTAAGTTAAAAATTTCAGAATAGCTTGGCCCATGTTCCGCGGTGGTGCTGTATGTGAATTTTGAAATACACAACAGACAAATTCTTGAGCTGTGTTTTTCTCTGTCATTGAAATTTTTAACAATTCGAAAAAACAGACTAGACACAAAATACTTATTTTATTAGCTTGATTTGATTATATCGTGCGCAAGATATATACTAACTCTATAATTATTATGTCTGTATTTTAAATGAGTCATTTCCAAAAAGATCTGTGATCCAAAGGTTTATAATCCAACTGAATGTAAGCAGGGAGAATATCGACCTTTCATATTGTGATATGGGCCACATTTAATTACGGGTAACTACAAAGAATTGGTCGAAGCTTTATAGTATCAGTGGAATATGAAAATACATTAAGTACGGTAATTAAGTATATCTGGAAACTTGAGCTGGATATCACAGCATGGCCATAAAGCTTTGCCACCTATCTTGCAGAAACTTTTGTCATTCCTAAATCATTGGTGATAATGTGCTCAAGCGTCTCATGAGAGATCCCAACAACACTGGCAATATATTCAATCAACCATCACCATGTCATGCACGTGGATAATTTTTTTTTTAAATTGTTACTGTTGTTCCTCATAGCACATCGTATGGCGTATGCCGGTCTTCATTAGCCCAGTTCGGAGCAGAACAGTAAGATAGTAAACCCCATTTCTTTTCATTTCATTCAATATGATTGTACGTTATTGGCAAAAGTTTCAACCTAATTGACCTATCCATTTTATCCTTAGAACTTTTCAGCCAGGCCTCGTACATGGAAATACCGTCCAAGCTTTAACAACCACTGAAAGTGAAAGAAATAACTTGTCCTGTTTTAGTTTTAGCTGTAATATGGGAGATAACCCTGGGGTAATTTTTTTTTGTGTCCTGTTAGTGTTATAAATGTTGAAGTAAATTTAGATAAGAATTGTAAAAACTTATGGGTGTTAAACATATAAGATTGTAAAAATAAAGGCAAATTTATTATGATAATAATGTTGAGATAGTTAGAATTTGGCAGCTTAGTGAGATTTACAACATAATGAAATATGTACTTGTACCATAGTATGTAAAATAAGCCATCTTCATTGGTTCTATTGGTGCTCATTTCATTTTAAAAAAACAGCTTTTTCTGTGGTTAGGTTTGAATGTCGGCATGGGCTAAGAAGTACCTGACAAAGAAAATGTCTTTACTCACATAACAGTCAAATTTACAAACCCATGAACTTGTTTCATAAAGCGCATGTAACACTTACAGTGTGTGCAGTGTGTGAAACTTGTTCCAGTTCCATCTATTTGTACTTCCTGCTTTGTAATTGAAGGGTACTGTAAGTATGCAACAAGTGGTTGTACTGTCTTATTTGGATAATGACGGTAACCGACTTGGATTGAATCCAGAAGATAATGGAAGATACAAACACCAGATAAAGAAAAAACATCAAGAAGAGAAATATTGAGTAACTTATGGTATACGTATTGTCTATTAACTATTATTATAACATATAAACGTGGTTAATTTTTACCATGTCCACAAAGTAACTTATTAAACAAATTAACATCATTAAAGCTGATCCAACAAAATATACATATGCTTTCTTTTAAAAAAAGATTCAAAAAGGCCCGTCAAAAGGTTTCAGTTAAAGTTAAATATTTGGCCAACAACACTCAAAGTGATCAATTTAACATTTATCATCATTGATATGAATCTAGGGATATAAATTTAGATAGATTTTGACCACATTGGTCATTTTGACTTTGGTGAATTTTGTTTGTCTGCTTTGTGAAATGGGAACTAGCATGACTTTAATAGAGGGTATTTGAACTACATTTTGATTCCTTGATTCAATGAGAAAAGAATGCTTCCACCCTTGGTTAAAGTAAAATAGTTCTACTGGGTGATCAGCTTTATAACTTGTCTGGTAACTACATTGTACATCCATCTGGTTTACTTCAATACTGGCTGTATTTTATACTTGAAGTTCAAAACCAAAAATATTATTCCACTAGTTTATTAAAAATTGATAGGCAGTACCATGGTAACCATTACATCAACATCCAAATTGAAATAAATGGGAAACAGATCTAGTTTTTATTACTTCATCAGTGGCCTGTCAGATAATTTTATTCAATTTATCAGTATCTGGCGGCAAGTGTTCAAGCTATTTTTACTTATTGTATATTTGTCAATGAGTACATGTTTTATTCCTCAATTTATCAGGTTTGTTTCATATAAATGGTAGCACTATCAATTATTATGGTTTAATAAATGTCAAAATTCCATAGTATATATGTGTGTGAAAATAAAATAATAATTTCGAGTAGTAGGAGTATTGTGTAAAGTTTCATATGGTAGAAATATTTGGTGATGTTTTCAGATAAGATTTAAAGAATGTATGACATATGCTTTATCCATCATGTGGTGTGGCATGGTATTATTGTATTCATGGAAAATGTAGCTGGGTTTCATGTTTAAAGGGGTACACCCTGTCTTTTCTTTACAAACTCTTGTGATGTTTTTATTTTTTATTCATTAATTGAAAGACATGTATTTTAAGAAATCTAATTGTTATGAGTACTTTAAAATATTTGTCAGATATTCAAAACCTAAATATAAACTGAAATATTACTCCTCAAAGTTTATATAGTTAATCAAGAGTGAAAGTACAGAGATTAGGGCAGTACTATAATGGTTTGATAATTAGGATCCCTTACTAAGTGCAGTATCTAGCCTGTCAGTACTGTATGACAATATATCTGTATTTATGTTCCGGTATATTAAAGAATTCAACAATCATTCCAAGTCTGATATATCCAAAGAGAGAATTTACACCTCTAAAGTACCGTACAGAGTTAACCATTCAAAATATATTTACCTTAAAATCATGTATACTGTTAAAGCATAATTTTATTTATTGTGTTTTTATAGAGAAATAAATTCATAATATTTTATGCATGTAATATATTATGCTATACATCAAATTCAAAGTGTCAATTTCATTTTATACTGGTATGTCATTGGTTGTTTAAGTATATTACGTTTATTAAACCCTGACAGCTGTTACTGTTGTTAAAGGTTCGTCTTGAAAATAATCAATATTTTGTCAACAATACGTCTACGTACATCTGTCGTTAATATAGATCTTTATATACGTAAATTTAAGCTTGACTAAACTACTTCATAGCAGAGCTTTCACATAATTTCAAAATGGCTGTTTCGTTTATATTCTTTCGTGTTTGGATGTTGCTACACTAGAGATTCCTGCCATCTTTTCGCTTTCAATCAACCGTTTTTTTCGTGGTCACAATAATGGAGGTTGCTGGTTGTTGGTATTGTTTATCAAGACGTATCAGTTCCATGTTAAAGTGGATTTTTCAGTTGTGTTCGTCTGAAGCGGCAGGTAAACAGATGTCTAGAAATATGACGGTTTCTATAGCCATTCATATACTGACTGATCCATTAAATATATGTTATTGCAGAATAGATTGTATATGGGAGTATATCATTCAGTTATTTTCTTTATGGGGAGAATTCTAAAGTAAATTTAGTGTACCTGGTCCTTCTAATAACTGATTGAGTATATTTGATTATATTCTTGTATTATTATATATCTGTTATCATGTCATCATTAGGATTTTGTAAAGTTTGTTTAATAGACCAACATAACACTGAATGTACAAGATATATTTCTTGATTGATTGTTGGTTCCTTACTGAAACAAAATAATCTATCAAATTAATAGTCTGTTTGAAATTAATTTTTTTTGTTATGTTTTTTTAAGTTTTACATTTGGTGACAATTAATATGAAATACTCCATACAGTCAATCTGACAAATTTTTTTTCATTCTAATGACATATTAATGTGATGTGTCACGAGTTAAAAACGGGCCATTTAATGTCGGAAATTGGCATACATTTAGTTGAATGATGACAGTTAAATGTATTCTATTTATCTGTCACTACATATTAGAACTTAAAATAGCATTATGCAAGAGCAAAATCTGCTTTTTACAAGTCTTTCTTTAAGCCTGAGATGTTATCTAAATAATCAATTAGACATTAATTAACATATCCAGACCATAATAAACTCTTTATGTCAAGGCTAGCCTTCGATGTTGGCAGATTAAAATCGTATATGCCGCTTAATGGCGGTTGATAATTAAATCAATCAAGTGGATAATCGAGACTATGCTGTTTATATTAATGATTTCAGTAATGATGACCGAGACTATGTGAAAATTCTAACGCTTTTTTCTCGGCTAATAGTGAATCAATTTGACTGAAATTTTTAGCAAATTATCTTTACACTATCTAGTTTTTAACTATTATAGTGAGAACTGCCATCTCTTTATCTTATCTCCCATAATGTAACTTTAACTATAACAATGTAACATCCACTTTTGCTTGACAAACAAAGAGTTTTCAGAAATAAGTTAATTTGATTTACAAATTAAAAGAATGGATCCATATTTATAATAGCATTACTGAAAGTTTTGTTTTTATTGGTATCCGACCAACACTTAATTCTAAAATAGGTGTAACTGTTGAATAAGTTTTGCATCAATGAATATAGTTCGGCTTTTATTTAAATCAGTCAAGGAAGTATTATTTTCTTATAGGTCAAATTCCTTTCATAAAGATTTATATTGTGAGCTTGGTTCAGTCTCAGTCTATTCAGATTTTTGTGGTTAGTCCTTTGAACATAAGTCTTGTTATGTCAGAATTCATAAAAATATAGTTCGTGGGGCATTCCTTAATCCCTTTAAATAACTACATAGATTTTCTGTAAAATAAAATATATGTAGGGGTCTTTAGCAGTGGGCGGCAATTGGAGGACCCGGAGAAAACCCACGAGGTTGAATTTAATAAAGCAAAACTAGACAAATTGAATACTATTTAATCTTCAAGCTCAAGCTTATATTGAATATAAGCTTGAAGAGTAAATAGTATTTTATGATTGACATATCTCAATGACCTTTATTTCTGACATGCATTTTATATCATGTTTTAATAGGTAAAAGTAGTGTACATAATATACACTTACATGTTATCGCGACATTTATCTTATCCATTATTGAGTTGTGATCACCATGATCAATTGGTACGTACCAGCAATTTCTTGTAATCATAAATGGGACCATGGTGAAGTGAAACTTGCAGGTAATCAACTCTACAGATGGATTATAGGGATCCTGCATGTCTCTTGGAGTATATTAATCTGCAGGAATTTTTAGACTTTAACATTGGGTTGAATAATGAAGGTCATTGTATGTATGGTTTAACAATTTCATGGCCTGGCTGTAGCCATTTGTGTAGAGTTTAGTGAAGATTCAGACAAATTTGTATTTTAGTCTCAGAAAGAGAATAATCCTCTCTTGTCTGTAATTGCAATAAAACTTGTTTATGCAAATCTTTTTGTATTTCAGGCTCTGGTACACCGGTCCTGAAGAAACCAAGGAATAGATTCTTAAATTCCTTACTATGTTGTTTTGGAACAAATAATAACAATAACAACAATAATAATAACAATGCCCAAACAAACTGTCAAGTGCCTCAAGTTGAAGAAAATGGAAACCCTAAAGTAAGATTTTGAAATTATTTTTTGTTACAGTAAAACAATGGCACTTGTCCATTATCTGGTTCATATTCATTGTTTATCACTAATATTAATATTCATTTAATATTGATAACCACGGGTAAAGATCTTAGTATCTGATTGGCTACATCACAGGTGCGGATCCAGGATTTTTTGCAGTGGGGGGGTCTAGGTTTGATAATTGCTTAACTAATTGCGCTCAACTGATAATTTGGTAAATTAGATTCAATTTGGTTCATTCTGACGTATTTCCGGAAGGTAAATTCCAAAATAACAGGTCTAAATTGCCAATAAAATCGCATAAAAAATTTTTCAAGCCTGAGCAGGGGGGGGGGGATCCGGACCCCCTGGACCCCCCCTCTGGATCCGCGCCTGCATCATTATAGGAATTTAAATTTCAAGCAGTTTGAATGAGCCAGTTTTAGATTGTGTAAAACAATTGTACTAAACTGATAGAAAACTGAATTCTTGTTGGTTAAATATTCACTTACGTGTAGATGTATTCACTCTTTACAAATTTGTCCAATATATCTCTCACTGTCAGGGCAAAATTACTAACCTTGCGATCATAATCGACCCCAAAAATTCACAAAGAATCAGAACATGACCATTGGCAAGGTCCTAAATGAATTTTTCTAAAATTTTGAAACGGAGTGTTAATGGTTGATGTAATCAATTAATCAATTATTATCTATTGCAGTACCTGGTAATATAATATATTTTTTATGAACTGTACATGTTGCCTGATATTGAATATTATTGAAATGTTTTTGATATAAGTTTTATAAGATAATTTGACAACTGCCATGCACTGATAAGAGAATATTAAATCATGTGTTATAGATTATTATTGTGTAGGCTGGGGGAATCAGTAAATACATGTATGTATAGACAGTTTTCTCTACCCCATTATGTGGATTATTTTAAGAGAAATCAAGCAATTTTAGCTATACCATTGATGTTAAGATTGTCACCTGACAGTATTGTTCATAATGGACAATATGGTGCATAATGGACAATATGGTGCATAATGCCACAATTAGCTTACACAGAATTATGAACTCAATATTGTGTGGTATATTTACATAATTTCAAGTTTAAAGTGGATATGATTAGTATGTATTTCAAAGAATCCATTTCTCGCCCTAATTTTGACTGTCGAGTATTCATGAAATTTGTGACACCAAAGATATTTTAATTCCATATCTTGGTTCTGTTTTGAATTATTCATCACTGCCCGAGTTACTTAGTCACAACATTCCGAGTATTGATTCAAACATTACAGCATGACACAAAACTGTAAATGAAAATAATGATTTAAAACAGAACTCATTAGGCTTTTTAGTGATGAATTTGCATAACTGGTTTGCGTAAACCAATAGTTTGGGAATTTAGAAAAAAAAGAGGCTTGCAGTCACTGCACTACGACAAAATTCACTTCCTGGGCGATATTCTAAAATAAATTTTGAAAGGCTTCTTTAGTTGAATTTAGATAAATTATTATGAGTTATATGTAATTAATATATACCGGAAGAATATCATGTGATAGTAAGTAATGATGTTTATTATTGTAACACATGACTCATTAAATAACACACATATATACAACACATCTACATGTACATTGTATTGCAACCAGTAGAATTAGGTTATCTTAGAAATGCATAATTTGAACATTACAACATAGATAGTAGAGTTTGTTTGCTACCCTCTTGACATAAAGAATTTTATCAGTTGTTAGGACTATCATACACCTTAAAAAATATTTTTGCAGTATATACTAGCGATCAAGGGCCATAAAACTAAGAAAAGAGCTAAATTTAGATTAGGTCTTAGTTTATGAAAATATTAAAGGCACAATATTAAAGATTCAAGGTCAAATATAGCCAAATTTGAAACCATACACAATAAATAAATTGGTCACAAAATTTACCAAATCTATTAATTGAAACGTAAATTATGTTAATCTAAATGTTCCGTTTTCTATTAATTTTATGACACCATCATTATTTCTCTTTGGTAATTAATCGAGGAATGAACAAAATTCTTGTTATTTCAATGACTAATTGACTATATGAATATTGAGGCCAAAATGGCATCTGGCCTGTATGTTTTGTTTGTGTTATCTCAGTTGTCTGCATAACTAACTATCTACAGGACATTATTCACTCATTATTGTCCCCGTCCTTTCAAAGAAAGTGGGAGATTATTAAAATGGGCACATCCGCCTGTCTGTCTCTGTATGTCTGTCCGTCACACTCTTTGGGACATGATAACTCTCCTCATAATTGAGCTAGAATGTTCAAACTTTGTGTAGGTGTTTATTAGGTTGATACCTTGATGGAGTTTGAAGATTTTTTTTTATGCTTAGGGTAAGCAGAGATAAGCAATTTGATTGGTTGATGATAACTTTAGTTCTAATTAAGTGAGAGTGATGAAACTTGGTGTATAGTTTCATTACATCAATACCTTGACTAAGTTCGATAATGAGTTTTTTTTTGCTCACTGTAGTGTAAGCAGAGTGATAAGTAATTTGATTGGTTGAAACTTTGGAACACAATAACTCTCCTTCTAATTTGAGTTAAAATATTCAAACCATGCCAGTTCACTCAATGACAGGCTTTATGATAGAGCACACATGTGCTAACCATTCGGGGGGGTTGGGATGGCCTAGTGGTCTAGAGTGTCTCGCTTCGACCTCTAGCTGGCCGGTCACCTCTGGCTTGCGGCTGTGGTTTCGAGCCCTGGTGTGAGCGTATGTGACATGGAGATAGAGGCGCCTTCTCAACCTCGTGGGTTTCCTCCGGGCACTCCGGTTTCCTCCCACTTCTAAAGACCCTACGCGCAAGCGAATTATTGAAATAAAATTAAACCATATGTTAGTCCCGAAATGACCTAGTTGTGTTGAGTGGACGTTAAACCCCCATCTCTCTCTCTCTCGCTAACCATTCGGCCATCCAACCGCCCAATTGAGGTAGAATGTTTAAACTTGGTGTAGATGTTCATTAGGTGAATGTACTGACTGAGTTCAATGATTAACATTTTGAGCCCAAGCCAAGCATAGCTAATCAATTTCATTGGTCGATGCTTTGGGACAAGATAATCTTGATTCTATCTGATATAGAGTGATGAAACTTAATATATAGTTTGATTGCTCCATACTTTTGAAAAAAATAAATGTGCGATTAAGTAATATGTTTCATCTATTTGTTTTGGGATTTCGGCATCAGCCTCGCTGTTGGCTTGTTTTAGTTACAATTAAACTTGCATTATGCAAGAGCAAAATCTACCTATTACGTGTCTGTCTTTAGGCCAGAAATGTTATCTAAATTATCAATTAGACATTAATTAACTTATCCAGACCATAATAAACACTCGCTGTCAAGTCTAGCCTTCGATGTAAGCTGGATTAGATTCAAATATGCCTCTGAACGGCCATTGTAATTAAATCACAACATTGGATAATCGAGACTACTTTGTTTATATTAATGATTTTAGTAATGATGACCGAAGCTATGCAGAAATTTCACGCGCTTCGTTCTGGGCCTACAGTGAATCAGTTTGACTGAAATTTTCAGCAAATTACATTTACACTATAGTTTTTAACTATTATAGTGAGAACTGCCAACTCTTTATCTTATCTCCCATAATGTTTCTTTAAATAAAGAAAATGGTGATTGATGCATTGTTACTTTTTTAGTCAATGTACTACTAACAGAATTAAAATAGATAAATACTGAATGAGATATTTTCATTCTAAAATTTGTGTAAATAAGAAAACTAAATTTGGTAATCTTTATCAATTTCCTTCTTTTTGTTGACGATCTATAATAGAGTCAACAAGTGATATAAACTAGGTTAAACTGTGCTAGTTATTGTGACATGTACCCAGTATTGACATTAAAAACAATAAACATGTCACTTCAGGCATTCACCTTATTATAGCTATTAGCTATCTACTTGCAGGTAATGTTTATAGGAAGTGAATGTGAGCTTAAAAATGTTTAAAAGAAATATTGATATTGCCTGAAGCCTAAAAATGCATAGGAAATTGAAATGGATATCAGTCTTCCCAGACCAAAACTATTGATATAAAATTGTAGACTAGCTGGGCCCTTTTGCTTTGATTAAAATTTAAATGAACATTTTGAGGCAAATAATAAATCCTTTGAAATTGTGTAATATGGAAAGTTTGAGTTAGTAGTGTGTACATTTAAGAAATAGCATTAAAAGACAGACTGTTGCCCAAATTTAACTAATATTGACCAATAACAAGAAAAACAACCCTAAAAACTTTTTCCCCAAAAATCTATTGGTTATTGCCTGCAGATGTATTTGCTAAATAGCCACTTTGCTTGAAAAATTTGAAGTGGAAGGTTGGAGGGCTGAAGTCTCACCTCAACCCGTCCCCTATCCTGTCTCAATTCACATAAAGTGCTGTTGATTGTAATTGTAATATTCATTAAGGACTGGAAGAGAGTTTGGTACACCATCATATTTCTGTAATAATATAAATATGTATATTTCAGATTGGGGAGAAATATTTATTACCACCCGTACGTCACACTAATATGCATAAGAAATGTGTAGTTATAGACCTTGATGAAACCCTTGTACATAGTTCATTTAAGGTAAGACATTCTTGTATATGATTGGTGCTAAGGATGTGACATACAAAAAAAACCCACTGATATAAAGTTTTCTAGGTAGCAAACCAAATAATTAAGTGCTATACACACAGATTGATACAGTGGACTCTGTCTAACCCGACATTGTACGGGATTGTTAAAATATGTGGGATCACGCAGAGTGTTGGAATACCCAGTTTTGTCAAACAAGAAATATTGTAACTTCCAAAACTGGAAGTATTTATATAATATAGCTTCAAATCACCAAAGCATTATTCCCTTTAAAAATGATAAACTTTTCTATACATTCAAAATTTTATTACATTAATGTTTGTTTCATTTAACATTCGTAGGCATTTTGAATAGATCAAGCCTGTCATTAATTTATCTTACTTCATCATCGTCTTCAGTTGATTGCACAATAGTGGGTTTTAATGTCACTGATTGGTGTTTGCTTGTTAATCTTCACACCCATCGAGTTTTAATCTCATCGATAATTGGGTGTTAACTTTGCTTCACACTCATCGAATGAAGGCCGGATTATACGGTGTCGATTCAATGGAAATCATTGTGACTGGACGGCTGATCGATGTCGTAATCCGAAACCTATGGAGTCCGCATTAACCAGAGATTTTTTGGTTGAAGTAATAAGGAAATAAATCGGAACATGAAAATCATGTTGGATTTCACAGAGTTGGATGTGACAGAGTCCACTGTGATGTTTATAATAAATCAAATCTATTAAATTTGTGTTATGATTTCAGCCAATAAGCAATGCGGATTTTATAGTTCCTGTTGAAATAGATGGAACTGTACATCAGGTTAGAAAATAAGATATAAAAGCCTACTTCTTTAAATTATAAGATATAAGTATTATATTCAATGTAGTCTTAGAACTAGCCTTTTAACATGTATATGTTTATTCATTAACTGTATGGTAAACTGTTACCGGTATATTAAATGTATGTTGACTTGTTTGACAATATGCAAACTTGGTGTAGGCCGACTCAATCATATAAGAGTAGGCCATAGTCCAGGCATAATTTCTCCCATAGCACACTGTATGGCTTAGCCCATCTTCATTGGCCCAGTCAGAGTTGGACATTAAACCCCATTTCATTTCTGTTATTTTCTAGGTGTATGTGTTAAAGAGGCCTTATGTAGATGAATTTCTGCAAAGGATGGGAGAAATGTTTGAATGTGTGTTATTCACAGCTAGTTTAGCTAAGGTAAGCTTGAACCTGTCTGCTTTGCAAAGCATCAAGTTAGTTGTTAATAGGAAGAACGCGGGGCTTAATGTGTCATGAAACTCAGTAATGATCGATGTCTGTACATTGTGCTTGGTTAGATGCTCCAGGCTAAATTTATTTTCAAAAACGTTTGTGCTATTATCATGCTGTATTTTGTAAATGAACTTGTGAATTTAAAATCTGTTTCGGCATTATAAATTGATAACTTTTCCAGAATCTAATAAGTGTAGAATGACTGCACCACACACAAGTAACTGAATACCAGTAAACAAACAATGAGACATATGTAGAGAAGAATGGAATATTAACTAAATTTTTTTTTTTTATGGCTTCAGTATGCAGACCCAGTAGCTGACCTACTAGACAAGTGGGGAGTATTTGGGGCCCGGCTATTCAGGGAATCTTGTGTCTTTCATAGGGGTAATTATGTCAAGGTAAGTAATATCATTCTACGTTTACAATATATACGTCTATTATGGTAGTATTACAATAGCCAAGAAGAATTTCGATTTAAAAATAGAAAAGTTGACATTTTAATTTTAGTATAGGCCTATTTATTTCAATATTCAATTTCAAACAATGACAGGATATTTCTATCAAATATTTTACGATCCTAGAAAGTTAGTAAAAATAGAAAATTACTTGATAGCAATGTTTGAAGTGTTGTATCTGGCTATATAAACCAGTGAGTGTTGACCCATACAACTGTTTTAGTTCTCTTCTGTAGAAAATTGCGTTAGTAAATAAAACTGACAAAATATTGGTAAAGTATTTACATTTATTTTTTCAATTGTTTGCAGGATTTGAGTCGTCTAGGTAGAAATTTAAATCAGGTTGTAATTATTGATAATTCCCCTGCATCTTATATCTTCCATCCAGACAATGCTGTAAGTACTACATTATATCTTTTAATTCCTCTTGATTATTTGTTTGAGGTTTTGAAGAGTATAGAATTAACAGTTAATACATTCCCGGTCTGCAATGAATCTGAAGAAAATCTTAGATTTAACGATTGAGCCAGTGTTTATGACTTTTCAAAGAAAAGAAAGGCTTTCTTTTAACTAATGTAGTCATAGAATTGAATGAAACGACTTTTGACATTTTGGGAAACTAGTGTTTGAGAGTGAACACATTGTATACTGTACTGTATGTGTGTCGTCAACAAACTATTCATGAGTTTGATATACTCTGAATATATACATTAAACCCATAAATCTTTGTGGCTTTTTAAACGTTCACTTTCATGTGGACATATATTATCTTTGATTGCTATTCCACACTTGCTTATGTTACCCATTCCATTGTATTTTACCTAGAACAAACCAAGCAAATAACTATTGGAATGACCCACAGAGATTTTTACTGTGTCAAACATCACTTCTTCATATTTTTGTCCCCCGCCTTTCGAAGAAAGTTGGGGGACTATTAAAATGGGTTCGTCCGTCCGTCCGTCTGTCTGTCTGTCTGTCTGTCTGTCCGTCTGTCCGTCTGTCCGTCACACTTTTTGGGACACAATAACTGTCTTCCTAATTGAGCTAGAATGTTCAAACTTGGTGTATGTGTTTATTAGGTCAATGCCTTGATGGAGTTCGAAGATGAGCATTTTCCGCTTAGGGTAAGCAGAGATAAGCAATTTGATTGGTTGATGCTTTGGGACACGATAACTTTAGTTCTAATTAAGTGACAGTGATGAAACTTGGTGTATAGTTTCATTACAATAATACCTTGACTAAGTTCGATAATGAGCATTTTCTGCTCAGGGTAAGCAGAGCAATTTGATTGGTCGAGACTTTGGAACACAATAGCTCTCCTTCTAATTGAGCTAAAATGTTCAAACTTGGTGTATATGCTTATTAGGTCAATGCCTTGATGGAGTTCGAAGATGAGCATTTTCCGCTTAGGGTAAGCAGAGATAAGCAATTTGATTGGTTGATGCTTTGGGACACGATAACTTTAGTTCTAATTAAGTGACAGTGATGAAACTTGGTGTATAGTTTCATTACAGTAATACCTTGACTAAGTTCGATAATGAGCATTTTCTGCTCAGGGTAAGCAGATCGATACGCAATTTGATTGATCGAGACTTTGGGACACAATAACTCTCCTTCTAATTGAGCTAAAATGTTCAAACTTGGTGTATATGCTTATTAGGTCAATGCCTTGATGGAGTTCGAAGATGAGCATTTTCCGCTTAGGGTAAGCATAGATAAGCAATTTGATTGGTTGATGCTTTGGGACACAATAACTTTAGTTCTAATTAAGTGAGAGTGATGAAACTTGGTGTATAGTTTCATTACAGTAATACCTTGACTAAGTTCGATAATGAGCATTTTCTGATCAGGGTAAGCAGAGCGATACCCAATTTGATTGGTCGAGAGTAGTCGAGACTTTGGAACACAATAACTCCCCTTCTAGTTGAGTTAAAATGTTCAAACTTGGTGTATATGCTTATTAGGTCAATGCCTTGATGGAGTTCGAAGATGAGCATTTTCCGCTTAGGGTAAGCAGAGATAAGCAATTTGATTGGTTGATACTTTTGGACAAGATAACTTTATAAAACACTTTTGGATGACACTTCGTGTACAGTTTGATTGCTCGATACATTGAAAAAAATAAATGTGCGATTAATTAATATGTGTCTTCTATTTATTTTGGGATTTCGGCGGGGGACATCAGCCTCACTGTTGGCTTGTTTCATCACATTTGTAATGTTATCTTTGTAATTTCAGGTACCAGTAGCCTCTTGGTTTGATGATATGGCAGACTCAGAGCTTCTTGACTTAATACCATTTTTTGAAGGACTTGCACGAGTGGACAGTGTATATTCGGTGCTCAAACAAACTGTAGATAGTCCTTCAACCACACCCACCTCATAGCAGACACTATAATACTGTGTCTGGTTGCTATAGAAACTCTTGAAAACTTTCTGCCTTGTTATCAGGGAGGTTAACAAAAAAAATATGGCGTCTTTGACTTTCAAATAGTTTCATTGAATTTGGATTTCTGGCCATGGCATAGAAGAAGGAAAGTTTTGAAAGTGAAAATAGGAACAGACATTGAATGCATAGATTTTCCTATTGTGGAACTCTAACCTGTCCTTGGAACTAACTTACTTCCCCTTGTCACCTTACAGAACTTGCATAGATTTTTATTATAAAGTGCTAAAATTATATAGGAATTTGTTACTTTGTAGAGAGATCTGTTGCTGAATATTTAAGTTTTGAATTGAGAGGACGTTGTTAATTGTATGTTAATTGTATCAATAACTTTATACTTAATATCTGAATGACTATCTAATTCAGATGACAATGAATAAGGACTTTATTTCAGTTGCTTTTTGCTGAAGAAATTGTTTCGATGAATTTAATTATTTAGTATAACTTGGATGAAATGCTTACAAAATTATTAATTTTATGTTGAAAAACCATTTAATTTGTTTTTTCATTTACCTTCTTCAAATTTGAATTTGTCCTCTGAAAGGTTTTAGGATTATTAAGTTTTCAACGAAGAAGAGAGTATGTATAATGAAGTTAATTATTATCATCCCCTATTTAAAACGAGAAAAGTCACGTAGGAAATTGTTCTTTGTTTATTTTAGGTTTTCAGTTAGTTTTTGGTTATAGTACTATTTGTAGATTTGGTTTTCCGCTGGATCGGACAATGTTCATATAGAAATAAATTAACGTTAATTAATATTTTGTATCTTGACTGTTAATAGAGGGATTTATTTTTGTTGTTGTTGAATGGCAATATTTGAGTTAATTGAATCATCAATACCACAATTATTATTATGGAGACATAATATTATATATAAAAATCATATATGTATTTATTTTTAATTATGATTTATAATGTATAATAAGTTAGATACTTTTGTCAATAATTTTCTATTTTTGCATTTTTTCAATACGAATAAGTAGGTTCTTGAATTTATTTGTTGTTTAAATAATGCAAAATTTTTGATGCTTTGAGTTTTTTTGACAAACAAATTAATTGTATGTTTATGCTTCAGTTGTCAGTATTGCTAAGTAATTAATAACGTTAATATGAGTGACATTTCAAATGAATCGTTATTTTTCTACTAGATGAAAAAATTACAAATACTGGTAATTTAAAATATAAAGTAGATTGTGAAACTCATGTTGAAGTAAAATATATTTTAGAAAAATATTTATAACCATACTTGGGCCTTTTAGGAAAAGAAAAGTTTGTAATTGTTATCTAATTGTTACAAAAGAAAAGTGTTTAGGGAAAACAAAAGACATTTTCTCAACTTTTGCAATGGAAGGTGTGTGGTATCCATAATTGACTTTGGTTATTAAAATGGTCACTGGTCAGATTTGAAAGCTGTTAATTTTTGGGAAAACAAAGAGATGTATAAGAATTACATAATATACAAAACCATCCAGAAACCTTATGATATTCTTGCCCATCACTTCAACATATTTGTGGTCATTTTTCCTAATTCACTTTGTAAATTTACATGCACTCAGAAGTTTTTCTAATGTTGAATTTTCATTAAACAAATGAAAGAAGACACTTGTTATATTTGAAATCAATGTGTAATAAAATATACTTGTATTATACAATTATGTTGTTGACATATAAAAATTGTTGATTTATTATAATATTATGACAATATTTTATGAATATAAAAATGTTTTTGGATAAAATACACGAAGTCATATTCGTATGACTTTTCTCACAAAAAAAGAAGACAAGCTTGTAAAAAAGAGTAGTTTTTGTAAGATATTTAGTTTTTCATCATAACCCTTGTGTATGATGATTTGTATTTATAATTATTAAACATGTATTATACAAAAAAAAAATTGTACAATTTAAAGGGATGTTTATGTAGACAAATTGAATTAATGTAGATTAAATCGTGGTGGAAAAATATTGAGAGATTTGATCACAATGTTTCTAAAGATGTATCAACAAATCATGATCAAATAAAATTTTCCTTGGATTTTGGTTTTGCTACATTATTATTACCTTCTGCAATGGTCAGTGTGAGTTCTGTTTTAAACAGATGTTATATTCTAATAATACAGTTTAAGTTGTCTACATAGATGCTCCATAGAAAAAAAATGTTATTTTTTCAACACAAATTGTCACATATTGTTTATAGTTGTACAGTGGAGAAAGAGTGAATTTTATCTGTTAATATATAATAATTATTTTATAACTTTTCTTTTCTTTATTTTTAATGTGTGTTTATTATTTCTATGTGGGTAATCTATTCATGAATTCTGCAGGTGTGTACAGGGTTAAAGGTCAGAATTAGTCTATTCAGATTTTATAGATGTGGTAGACATTAGGTAAGAACTTTTGAGTCAATAATGATATAGGTAATATATTTCCCAGAGGTAAAAGAAACATCTATTTTCTGTGAATTTTATCAACTTCTTTTACAATAGAGTTTTATTTACAAGATCACACATATTGTAATTTATGCCGTGATATCAATTTGAGCTGAGCATATATTTGACCTCAGAATTGTTGACTTAGACTAAATTCTTTCTATATTTGAAACACTCAAAAATTGTTTTGTTTTTGGATAGTTATGGAGTGACTAAGTTTCTAATGTATCATGGTTCCAGATGGAAGTATAATGGCTTGTTACTGGTTGAAAAAGGCTATATATATTTTTTTATATCATAACATTAATTGACCTTGAATGCAAGAGTTTATCAATGCTGGGATGTGAAAAATAGATATTAACTTTTATCATCAAGATAGTGCACACCGTCTTCACTCAACTGTCTGATATTTCATAGATAATTAAAATATTGTTACCTTTAGATCTATTAATATTAAGTATGTAATAAATCATCATTTTCCGAATGTAGACAAAAGGTATTTAATTTTAATAATCCTAACAGTTAGTATTATCATCATTACATTAAAACTATCAAACGTAGCAACCAAAAGTTTTATTATCCAAATTAGTGAGAGAAAAAACCCAATTAATAACACTCGTCATTAAATCTTGTTTGAGTTCTATGTTACAAAAATCTCATTGGTTTAAACAGGGTCTGTTTGACAAATATCACTGTTTATTATCATCTGTCATATAATTGTCATGGTACACTGTTCAATACTGCTTATATTGGTTATTATTTATTTAAAACTTGAAACGACTTATATTGTACTTGGTTTTCATATTATCGAACTGATATACATGTATGCCTGTTAAAACATTACGTACATGTTGTTATATCTGTCCAATGTATATTGTGTCGTCCAATAACTGTCAACCTCTAATTATTATATCTATAAAATATTCTGTCCTTTTATTTCTTGTATCAATATATCTAACTAGAAATTCAGATGAAGGAAGTGATATCAAATGTTCAGGATAGAGATATATGGCTAGATCTTGATAGTTCCTACTTGGATTTCAGAAGCCAAAGTTACTGGCAGCGAAGACCCAGTTATCAGCTCTGGAATAAGTAAGTTTGAATGCATGTGATGGAATTATAGATTGACGTCAGATTTTAAAAATCTTGCACTGTATTTTGTGTACTTGCATTGAAATATACATGTTAATTTGTATATTACAAGTTGCTTTTAGGAAGCATGGAAATATCTGATATATTGATAGATTATAGTTGATACAACAGTGTGAAATGACAGGATAGTTAAACCCCACTCAAGGTACTTTAAGATACCCCCCCCCCCACCTCTGTTTTCATATTGAGATCAGGACAACTAATAAAAGTGTGGAATAAAGTTTTTATACGCCCACATTGAAATGTGGTCGTATATTGTCGTCGCCCCCGTCCGGCGGTCCGGCGTCCACAATTGCTTGTGGACGCTCTACAGGCTAAAGTTAATATCCGATTGACTTTAAATTTATACACAGTGTTTAAGGTCATGAGACGAAGAAGCCTATTGTTTTTCAGCGATTTCCGATAATTAGTGCCAGAGTTATGGCCCTTGATCACTTCAAAAAATCTTGTGGACGCTCTAGAGGCCAAAGTTAATATCCGATTGACTTTAAATTTATACACCGTGTTTAAGGTCATAAGACGAAGAAGCCTATTGATTTTCAGCGATTTCCGATAATTAGTACCAGAGTTATGGCCCTTGATCACTTCAAAAAATCTTGTGGACGCTCTAGGGGCCAAAGTTAATATCCGATTGACTTCAAATTGATACACAGTGTTTAAGGTCATAAGACGAAGAAGCCTATTGATTTTCAGCGATTTGCGATAATTAGTGCCAGAGTTATGGTCCTTGATCACTTCAAAAAATCTTGTGGACGCTCTAGAGGCCAAAATTAATATCCGATTGACTTTAAATTTATACACAGTGTTTAAGGTCATAAGACAAAGACGCCTATTAATTTTCAGCGATTTCAGATAGTTAGTGCCAGAGTTATGGCCCTTGATCACCTCAAAAAATCTTGTGGACGCTCTGGAGGCCAAAGTTAATATCCGATTGACTTTAAATTTATACACAGTGTTTAAGGTCATAATTCGAAGACGCCTATTGATTTTCAGCGATTTCCGATAATTAGTGCCAGAGTTATGGCCCTTGATAACCTCAAAAAATCTTGTGGACGCTCTAAAGGTCAAAGTTAATATCCGATTGACTTTAAATTTACACACAGTGTTTAAGGTCATAAGACGAAGAAGCCTATTGATTTTCAGCGATTTCTGATAATTAGTGCCAGAGTTATGGCCCTTGATCACTTCAAAAAATCTTGTGGACGCTCTAGAGGCCAAAGTTAATATCCGATTGACTTCAAATTGATACACAGTGTTTAAGGTTATAAGACCTAGAAGCCTATTGATTTTCAGCGATTTCTGATAATTAGTGCCAGAGTTATGGCCCTTGATCACTTCAAAAAATCTTGTGGACGCTCTAGAGGCCAAAGTTAATATCCGATTGACTTTAAATTTATACACAGTGTTTAAGGTCATAAGACAAAGACACCTATTAATTTTCAGCGATTTCCGATAGTGCCAGAGTTATGGCCCTTGATCACCTCAAAAAATCTTGTGGACGCTCTGGAGGCCAAAGTTAATATCCGATTGACTTTAGATTTATACACAGTGTTTAAGGTCATGAGACGAAGAAGCCTATTGATTTTCAATGATTTCAAATAATTACTACCAGAGTTATCTCCCTTGATAACTTCAAAAATTATTGTGACGCTATAGAGACCAAAGTTACTATCCGATTGACTTCAGATTGATACATAGAGTTTAAGGTGTTGAAACGAACCAGTATTTTGATTTTCAATGAATTTAGATAACTGAACAGCTAAATCCATGATATTAAATGTTTCATGTATATACTAATTGTTAGCGTGGGGTAAAACTTTATAAAAAGCAATCAAATTCTAATGATTTTCTGATAATTACATAATGAGTTGTTACTCTTAATCAGTTTTTAGTGTATTACAAATGGTTCATTACCGAAATTAGTAAAAATATGCGACAACCCTTGTTGACTGCCTGGACGATTTAGCTGCTGTGGGCGTATGTTTCGTTGCCTGGCAACCTATCTTTCTTCTTTATGTATAAACAACAGATCACATTGCTCATTACACCAAATGAAACAAATTATTCAAGCTTTGAAAATTTAAGAAAAGGAAACATTCACGAAAGGTTTGACGTATGGAATTTGATTTGGTTTAAATGCCTTTTGTATTATTTTCTTATTGTCTCAATTCATTGTTGTATATGTTTCACACCCCCCAAAATAAGGCATTCATTTGATGAGAGAAATTTTTCTATTGTCTGTACTTGAGCAATTTTTGTATTCTGTGCACCAGCATATTCGAAGATGATAAAAATTTCATGTTAAGTTATATGGATTTCCATATCAGTCAAAATATGTATTATTATTATGCAACAATATAATATTTTGTCTGGGAAAATATTCCATACAAGTAATTGTAATCGAAAATGTGTTATTATACATATAGTTGATATACTACACTAGAAGGGTGCATGTGAACAAACAGACAAGAACAGACAATATCCGTTAAATTTCCTCATGAGATCATCTTTCAATGTGTTGTTTTGTATGATAATGAAAATTACCATGATTTATGTATTAAAGTTTTATTTGTGTGATGATATATATTAAGAATTTTTAACATTAAAGCAGTCAAAACTGAAAGAGGCCAGTGAATAAACGACACTGTAACCACTGATATTAAACTATTAACAAAATATATATCAACTAATAATATAATCACTTTCCTTTTTTATGCCTATAAATATTTATGAAATATAAATCTGTGTGAAGAATTGCATCAAAGATTACTGTGGCTTTGTGTGAGCCTCAATCATTATTTGAAATCGAAAAATTACACGTCTAGGAAAAACAAAACCCAGTTATTAAAATTGTGAATTTAATTTAAGTACCCATATATCTACACATACTAATTATAAGTTCATACACACCCTAATTATTTGATCAAATACAAGTGGCATCGAAAAGATATGTATTTTTTCAAATATAAAATTAATCCACTTATTGTATTCAGTTGATTGTGTTCAAATTTAACCTAATCCTATATTAATAATTTCATTAAATTCATTCTCTGCTTTTTGCTGCTGGATGAAATCTTCATATTTTCGAAGCATTACAATTATTTGATCAAAATTTCTAATACTCACAAAAGATTAAATGTACACTCATGAAATAAGTACCGGATGGACAACCAACTTACGAAGGACATCTGTCTTTTCCATGTAATTTCTGTCAGATTGATATATTGAAACTGCTATTGAAGGAAATTGTAATATAAGCTTGTAGTTTATTTATGTGTGAAGTATTTGCCAAAATATTGAAATTAAACTGCTTTAATTTTCTACTAAATTAGATGTTGGGCCATCAGTAATCATGTGTCAAAATTTCTATAAAAAAAATGTAACAAAAAATTGTTCAGCAGAGAATTGGATATGACACTACTTTTTGTATTATACACTGTTATGATCGTGCACAAATTTATGATAAGACTTCAATTGATTTCTTTAGATTTGGCAAAAGCTTTTGAAAATTTTTAAAACATATAAAACTGTAGGACATATCTAAATTTCGCAAAAAATTGTCAGATATTTTAAAACCATTGGAACAAATTGCAAATTATTGGCCTGCTTTTTTGTGTAAAATTTTAACAACATTTACAGATCCTAGTGTTGACGGAATATTGATTTTGGAGTAAATATCAATAGTGTATTATATAAGTATAATAATATACATTGTGACAATAGTGTATATTACAGTATATAAAAATATATAGACTATTAATATCTATATGATAAGTATATATATATATCAATGGCTATTTTTGTTATAGGGCCAGTATTTTATACCTATATTAAACTGACAAAATGTAGAATTGATAAGATCTTGCAGATTATTAACCGATTAGCAACTATTTATATATCACATCCTGATATTCTTATAAGGAGATATATAAAGTTTTGAATGTATGTTATGTTAACTTTTATCAAAAATTAATTAGCCAATTCCTGGATTTTAAATTTGTCAGAATATACATTTCACACCAGGATTTTTTTTGGTTAAAAATTATAGCAAGGTTAAGAAGAACTAATGTGGGCAGGGTTAAAGCAAAATGGTATAGTAAGTTGTATATCTAATGAATTCTACATGTTTGAAGTTAAATGTTGTTATTAGAATACTGGTTGTATTAAAATGTTTCATATAGTATAATATGTGTACATGCCTGCATACTGTAAAATACTATAAATATTATATAACTCACTTGTTGAGGTTATGGTTTGATTGTACAATAAAAAAACATATTTTCTCTGGTACTGATTTTAATATAAACTTATAAAATTACACACCTTTGTCTTTTTCTTAAAATTTAGAAACGACCTCATCGATCGAATTATATTTTGACCGAAACCAAGGTCTTCTTGTTAAAAGCACAGGTATGAGGAAGCGTTTGATTTTGATTACCTTTATGAAAGACAAATAGGTAAATCTTTAACCTAGTACTAAAAGTTCTTTGAACATCTGTGATTGATAAAAGGTTCCCAATTGGCAGTCAGATATATACATTGATTAGTACCACAGCAGAATGAATAATTGGAGCTAGTATTTGAATCTTACAATTGAAATTTTGCTTGACATTGATAAAACTTCAAGAGCAGTCCCTAGTTTCTCTTTTTAACGTCTACATATCTAGTAGAAATGGGGGACCTACATGAGACAGAGTATGCTTACAGTTTTGTTTTGTATTTATAGAGTTTGACACTGCTTCTGTTTTGCACTAATATCAATGGTTGGTCCAATTCTAGTTGATTATTGTTCCCCGCCTTTGGTAGTCAGCAAGAAACTATTAAAATAGGTTTGTCCGTCCACAATTTGTGTGTGGACACTCTACAGGTAACAATTTTTATCCGATTTTGATAAGGTTTGAAATATAGGTCCATCTCCCAGAGATCTCGGTTCCTTTTGATATTGGCATGTATCGGAACATAACTTCATGGATTATGGTCCCCTGATTGTACGAACAATCACATTTTTATCTTATTAAAAATGAAATGGGGTCCTACTTTTTTGCTCTGACTGGATTATTGAAGACTTACGTATGGCACACAGTGTGTATCAGAAAAATTTTGCCTGAACAGCAGTGCTACTGCCTACTCTTAGATTGAATTATTCCATCTATCAGGTTCTTTTACATGCACGCCAACCGTACCTCGTTTTTCCGTGCCATCCAAACGATAGACATTGGCCTTACCAAGTTCTCCATCCTGCACCCACTGACAAGGGGGAAACCACGCTAAATATTCACACGGATGTTTGTGGACCAACACCTGGATTGAACCCAGACCCGGTTAGTGAGCCACCACCATACTAAACTCAGGCTGCCTGTCTACAGCTATAGCTCCGCTTGAAACTAGTTAACCGACATTTTATGTCTTAACTCAACGATATAAGTCTAAAACACAAAGGATAGTATGAGAGTTTTTGTTAAGTATTTATTCTTCCTCCTTTTAATAAAATACTGAATATGTACACAATGAAAATATCAATATGAAGAACAGGGAGACAGAAAGCGACGAAAGTATTTGATTTAGAGTAGAGAAGAAGACAGACAAGTTGATAACAGGTCAAGGAGGGGAAACTAGGTTTATTCTAACCATTCATTATGTATAAAAATACAGTATTCCAGAACAACAGTCGTAAATCACCGAAGGGCAACGAAAACTGTGACACTTTGATTATTGTAAAATAAACGTAACAGAAATTCTCAACATTTCAAAAACAAAATTTAACTATATTGATGATGCTACTTCTTTAGCACTAATAACAATCATGTCCCATGATGATAACAATACAGTCTTATATTGTATAGACAGTAATAGACAAGTCAGTATCTGAAAATATATCCTTTAACAAGGATGACACTTTGTCCCATTGGAGTCCATCTAGTCCACAACCTATTCTAGGCATTGATACACTTTGAACTTTATTTTCAATACAGTGACTTTTCATTGCAACAAGACTACTACTTAAAGTGTCATAAGTTGGTTTATGAAAGTATCTGTCTTTAGTAATAAGATAGTACACATATCTGCTACCTCTCTTTAAAACAGCTACCTCCCCAGTTTTCTTGCCTGAAAATAAATACAAATGATGTTTTAGAAAACACTAATGGTTATAAGTCAACCTTTAACATTGCAGATTTCAGTTAATCTAGCTAAAGTAGCAAAGACTTTAAAGAGGAATATTTATTTAAAGAGGAATATTTATTTAAAGAGGAATATTTCTTGTCCGACATAAAATAACTTTTAAACAAAACATGTATAATCACTGTTTAACGTCCCACTGTTCTGCTCCAAACTAGGCTAATGAAGACGGACACATGTCATACAGTGTACGAGGGAAATTTTGTCCGGACAGTGGCACTACGGCCTACTCTTATATATCAAATTCCAACTGTCAAGATATTTTTTACGTGCACACCAATGTGTACACAGGACCTTGGTTTACATCCTGCACCACTGGATGAACTTTCTCAGTCAATGCAGGGATCAAAAACCCGACCTCCAGATTAGCAAGCCAGCATCTTAGCCACTGTGATCTCTCTTCATCTTAAAAGTTATTACCAATCTTACAGCAAAATCTATGCCATGGACTACATCTACATGCAAACTAGAGCTGCACTTACTAGTTGGTACAAGGCTATTTCAGTTTAAAATGTAAAGTCTATAGCTTTACAACATTCTTATCAATTGCTATCATAATTAACAATTAAAACTACTAATACTTAGACTGGACACCACTTCTTAAGAAATCCCCACACAGCAGCTACATGTATGTCTCAACATTTGGATGTTTGATCTTTGTCATATTCAAAAGCTTAAAAAAAATCTGTGCAAGCTTTTCTATCGACTGCATTCACATTGATTTTAGCAAAAGGGGGCGGGGGGATAACTCTGGAAGAAAATTATGAGAATGAACAGGCTACTTTGTCTCATGACCATGGACACTATGTATAGGTTAAAAGTCAATCGGATAATCCACAAGAATTAAAGAGATCAAAGGCCATCAGTCTGGAACTAATTATCAGAAATCACAGAAAATCAATAGGATTCTTCGTCTCATGACCATAAACTCTGTGTGTACATTTTTTCGATCGAATAATTACTGTAGCCTCTAGGAGCATCCACAAGTAATTGATTGACGAGGGGCCACGAAAATATACTCAATGTGTAGGCGTATAAAAATAACTACATTTTGGATAGAAATGCTCGTTGAGAGTGATTTCTCCATTGATAAATTGCGGTCTACTTCATGCTTATCGAAAAGGAGTATTATGGCTACAAACTTGGTAGGGTGTGGTCTCCAGCCATCGTGAAGCAAAGAGAGAGTCATAGAATTATAAGAATATTCTATGACAGCAAAGTTTGGATAAGTTGACTTCTTGCATCAATGAGATATTTAGTACTGAAATCAGTGGTAATAAACAAGTGAAAATACTTCATTTTACTAAAAAAAAAATCACCTTGGTCTTTAAGTTCTTGTACACCTCCAAACTTGTTTTTAAAGAGAACAGCAATACCTTTCCCCATAGCACAATCAGAACTAATACAATGAACAAGTGCATCTGTTTCAGGAGATGAAAATAAATCTCCCCTTTTCTCTGAATACTTGAATCCCTTTTAAAATAAAAATATTAAAAAAAATTCATTTAATTTATGAACATCAACACTACGATGATAAGATGCCAATTTTTGTGTTGAATCGAAAGCTAAATACAAATCCATGACACAAACAAGATCAATGTTAATGAGTATTAAGGGGTATCGCTGCTAATATTAAATGTTCTGCTAAAACGTCTTTTCTATAGATTGCGTGAGGGAAAAAAGCACTAAGTCGTAATACCAGTAATGATAAAGTCAAAATACATCAGAGGACAAAGTTAAAAATAAAACGTAATTAATTCTTTCTGTAATTGGTAAAAAACGTAAAACAAACCATGGTTGCCATTCTTGTAAATCGGTTTAGTAGACCTGTCCTGAAATTAGAAAAACAAGACAACAGTGAGACAGATGTCCCCTGAATAAATAGATGGTACATTTTAATTCCAGAAATGAACATTTGTCTTTTTATAAAGCATTGAGAAATCTCTAACTGCTTATCAATAGTAGCCGAAGCAGAAAATATTTGTGATAGAATTCACAGCATCAATTAAAATCAAAGTTACCATGTCCCAAAGTATCGGCATATGAAATTGCATCTCTGCTTAGCCTTACAGGCCTGCAACCAAAATTTTTAACTTTCCTCCCTTGGAAAATTATATCAGGAACACAATTCTCAAGAGTTCCAGGGTCAGATGAAAACTGTGGTAAGTGTCCAGCGAATTGTTATATTCATACTTATAAAAAATTGTATCGGTTGAAAAAATTTGAAACTTGTCATGAGGTCAGTGGCTAATGAAAAATGTATGTGGCTAATACTTTTTTCATGCATTAGCCACAGTGGCGACAGAATTTTAGAAGTTAGTGCAACATTCGCTTTCAACATTTACAGACCAAGCTGATTAAAATTATTCAACATATTGCCGTTTAATGGCGATTTATGTGTCAGATGCTCTAAAACGCTTTTCAATTGTTCCATTGCAAACTTAAATCAGCTGATTGGTGTGTGATGTCACAGCGACTACACATATTGCATTTTATACAGGACACATTACTGGCTTCACTACCATGCATTCATTGCCATTGGTGTTTCGCAAAGTCTTACACAGTTTTCAATTTCTTTTTAAAATCCATGACAGTCTGACATTATTTTACTCTTTCTGTAAAGGTATTCCAGAACCTAAGTCCTAACACACTGAAAGATCTGTCTGCAAATTTAGTCTTGGGTATTGATTATAGGCTTACATATTTTTGTTGGCATTATATGAAGTTATTTCAAAGCAGGTTGTAACTGACACCAAGTTTTGCAGCCAAACTTTCAATTTATTGAAGAGTAGCTGCTGGCAGACCAACGAGAGAAAACTAAAGAGCTGGCAATTTGAAGAGATAATTCACGCAAAAGAAATGGTCTCAATTTCCAAGTTGAACATTGCTGAAGCAGCAGAACAAGTCTTTCTGGGCAATATGATAAAGTTTTAAGTTTTCATTCAAATGTATCCTATTTAACATGGAATACAGAATCCCCAACTCTTAATTCTTGGATGGTAGACTTGTGGAGCTGACAGCTACCACCGAAAATAAAAACCCCAGTTTTGTCATTGTTCATCTTTGGTGTAACATCAATATTTTAATGTTGTCTAAGGAGTCATTAAGGACTCTGATTGGCAGGATCAAAGCAATTTGAGGTTCTGCATCAAGACCTGCATCACCATATTCATATAATATTAATATAAATATTAATATGGTACAGAGGCCTATACGACAGCAGAATTGAGTGTTATGACTATGATAAGACAAAAGAATTGTTATGACCGGACCATTCTCGCCTAGAATAGAATTATTGATTACAAACTTTTGACTGGAAAATTTTACATTGAATTTTTTAAACGTTACATTGTCTTTGCTTTGAAATTTTAAACTGAACATATTACATAAATGTAATGAAATACGGGGGCCCAGAGTTAAATGTTCGAACCTAGACTACTGTTAGAACTGCTCCCAATTGGGCTAATGAAGATGGGCATATGCCATACATACAGTGTGCTAATTATCAGGAAAATGTTGCCCGGACAGAAATTCCAACAGTCAAGGGATCTTTTACATGCTAGTCAATTTGTTCTATCCGAATGACTAGACAATTAATGTCCTTGTCAGCCCCCCCCCCCCACGCCCGTCCTGCATCACTGACAAGAGCGAACCTATTCCATCTGATTCAACTCGATCAATTGATGGCTAATTTATTTATCACGAAGCCGATGTTAATAGAATTAGAACAGAATAAGAACAGAGAATCAAATTTTATTGTTGTACCGTGGCCTTATTTTACGTCATAAGTATAACTCAAGTATTATAGACATAAGACTAAGACCTAATCCTAATCTTCAACTTGAAAACATGCCGTTCTGTGTGTGTGTTACGAATCGTCTTTTTAAATAATGTTGCAGACGTGAGCTGATCTCCCTTAGGTCAGAATGGATCAGCCCGTCTGTGACGTTTATTAATTTAGCACGTGCATGTTTTTTTTGGGTATAAAGGCCGTGGTTGGTCCATTTTTGCCCTCCTTAGCGTTCTTAGCTTGCTTAGACTTACTCGTATTCGGAGACTAAGTTAGACGCCTTAGATTACTGTGTGTTTGTGGATTTATAGAATTGGGATTGCTTTGACTATAGTAAGTAGAAAGCTTTTACTTATATTTAAATTATAACTGCAGTAGTGGTTGTGCATGTTGCATGCTGCTTGTAGAGCTGCTGTGTATTGCTTATCAGTGTTATTAGTATATAGTATATTTACCTGTCTGTCGCCCTGTCGTAACCCCTCAACCCATCCCGCCTATTCTCACTCAGGCCATCGCAGATTAGGTGGGTAAACTCTGAGGGCTTAACCACGAGATAAGTCACAGATAAGTACCCAATTTTACTTTAATAATAGTAATACATATTATTAGTAGAGCAGTTATTATTTCTATATTAGTATTTATAATTTATAGGAGGGGCTTCCTTGCAATTGCATGTCTTCGTCTTGGTTGTTGTGAATAAGTTCATGGAGGTATACTGTACCTTTTTATGACGGGTAGATTTACCCCTGCGTGGTAAACCACGTGACAACAACAATATCAACTTCCGGATTAGGCTACCCTACTTCAGCTCTGAAGTTATTTTTACTCTGAGCTGAACTAGATTTACCATTGCACGCCACCATAGAACTAAATGACGCCACTTATGTCAAGACCTTACAACGAAGCAAGTAGGCCTACAGTGTTGATTTATCCACTCGTTAGGTTCAAGACCCAATAACTCTCGTGTTGTAACTGAATAATATGTCCCAATCTTCATTCTCTGGTCAACAAATCGTATTATTTTAGAATATTCCAATTAAATGATGATATAAATTTCATCTTTACACACCTATTTTAGAAAATTGAAAAAATTCAACCAATTGATTTGAAAAGTCTAACGTAAACCTTTTCAAATGTGACTTGGATTTTAAAATATTTTCAAACCCTCTGGACAAGTAAAATAGGTTGTAACTAATGGATAATTTACATAACAGGTAGGGCACTTAAACATCTAGCACTTAGAATAAGGGTATTATTTATTTTCTGGGGCTACCAAGCCAGCAAGAATGTTATTGTCCCTTTAATATAAGTTAAATTCACAGGCACTTGAAGGGATTAAAATAAAATTTCTTACTACTGCTTGACTATAATATTAGGACGTGTAAACGTAAGTGTCCCCAGTGCCGGCAAAATATCGTCTGCCATAATATTATAGTAATGGTAATGCTAATAGTAGTAATAGTTTAATAAATAGTAAATATCTTTGTTATATAATTGCAGGTTTAAGATATATCGTCTGTTAGTGTTATCATCTCACAATACTCACCAGTTCTAAGACTTTCACTCGGGGGGGGGGGGGGGAGGCCTTGTGGTCTAGCGTGCCGGTCATCTCTGGCAAGCGGCTGGGGTTTCGAGCCCTGGTGTGAGTGTATGTGGCATGTGGATAGGGGCGCCTTCTCAACCTCGTGGGTTTCCTCCGGGCACTCAGGTTTCCTCCAACTGCTAAAGACCCCTACGCGCAAGCAAACTATTAAAATTAAATTAAACCATATGTTAGTCCCGAAATGACCCCTAGTTAGTGTTGTGTGGACGTTAAACCCCATTTCTCTCTCTCTCTCTCTCTCTCTCTCTCTCTCTCTCTCTCTCTCTAAGACTTTCTATCGTTTTAAGGTTTGATTTGTAATTAATAACGCTGTAAAATGACCAATTTATCTACATTGGAGGGTGTATAATGATCAAATAAAGTCTCGTTGGCAATTAAAACGATGGGAAAGTCTTAGAACTAGTGAGTATTGTGAGATGATAACAGACGATATCGTAAACCTGCAGTCATAACAAAGATGGCGTTTGAATTACCTTTATTATACTATACTATAAGCTTAAGTTTTATTTTAATCCCTTCAAGTGCCTGTGTTTACATTTGGCGTGGATGTACTGCGGCCTGCAGTTGATGGTGCGGCATGATGTGTGGTACCATCCGATGTCTCGGAAACTGCTGACCGGAAGTGGTCAGAATTTTGGCTACTCTGAGATATTATTAATCGTGGTATGTAGGGGAGAGCGGGGCACAGTGAGCATGATTTCTTTTGGGGGGGGGGGAAATTGACCAGAAGAGAAGTGAAATCCTACAGAGAATCAAACTATGTACCGGTACTCAGTTGAAGCCAGCCACATGTTCAATTTAACAGTGCTGTGTTAAGAAGTTAATAATAAATTGAAACCATTTTGTGTAGATCATTGTAAAACCAAATTTTTTTTGGACCCAATGTGCCCCATATGGGAGGTACACTGGGTCAAACTATGGAACACGTACAGTTGGCCATCATGTATGTTTCTTAAAAAAAATGTAACGAAAACACACTGAATCTCATAAGAACAGAAAAAACTAATCTTTTTGTTCAAAATATGAATTTGTTTTAAAGACTTGAACACAGATATGCATCTGAAATTTATAAAAAAAAACAACTTAACATTGAATAAAAGATTCTTTAACTGGAGAAAAAAAATCTTTTATGCGAAAACTTCCTATGACTTGTAAGTCAGTAACGATTCGTAACCTAGGACCAATATTTCCTTAAAAGCAGCTCAATTATCCAGATTCTGTCTAAAATGGACAGATGATATTTAGCTTAACTCGAAATGCTTAAGCTCAGTGTGCCCATCTGAAATGTGCCCCACTGTGACCTGTCATTAACCATGACAAAAAATCGAAAATGGCAGGAAGACATGTGATAGTATCATAAAACAAAATATTTCTAATGAGTGTTAATATCTCCTTCACCTGGAATATGAAGTTTGTGGACTCTAGCAAAATCTGGAGAAGCCAACCAGTTTAACCAGTACCAAAAATTCACTTTTGTGTTAGAAAAACAGTTAGTGGCTGATAACTAGTAATCAGCTTACATAAATTTATTGAATTTAGGAGGACAAATGGGGGCTATAATGGGGAGTTCCCAAGTGATGTCACAATTGAATTTTTCCAAAACAGTAAAAAATTATAAAGCCTGGCTTACTGTGCCACATGGTCTACTGTGCCCCACTCTCCCCTAGACTTGCCACATGTGGCAAATAGTCTGCCAATAGTCTTACCACATTTGGCTAATAGCCAAAGCCAAAATAAAATTCATTGCTTTAAAAAACTTACGCTCTAAACGTCTGTGTTCTAAGATTTACAGAAATGTTAACTAGATTTTGTTTGAAAATTTAGAGTTTGTAGGGTTTTTTTCAGCTGAATATAATTGGAACTGACACACCCATTTTTTTGGTACTCATATTTCATTTTATTTTTCCGTAATAGTTGTAATTGAGATACTTATTGGAAATTATGCGACAACTTTCATATTACAAGCAAATGAAATAATTATAAACACGAAGATTGTATTTTTTACTTTATTTATATTTTTAAAAAATTATATGACCACAGACTTCTTGGGATAAAAAATGCTTGAAGGTTTAGGGTCCATTAGTGGAACTTTATTGTTTTGTGAAAATTCTGATTAAGATGTAGGGGGATCACAGTGGCTAAATGGCTAAGATGCTGGCAACCTAGCCTGGAGGTTGTGTTTCGATCCCTTCAGATTTTCCGGCGTGGTTTCCCCTTGTCAGTGATGCAGGACGGAGGGCCTGACAAGGACAACTGTTTAATCGTTTGGATGGGACGAAAAACCAAGGTCCCGTGTGTACATTGTCGTGCACGTAAAAGATCCCTTGGCAGTTGAAATTCAATATAAAGGCTGTGGCAGGCAAAATTTCCCTCACAGCACACTTTCATTTCATTTCTAATTTAGATAGCTGCTGGAAATTCTATAACTCTCCAGAATGAAATTAAAAATGCAAAGGAAGTATTTTTTACTTCAGTCGTTATACATGTACATATAGTTTTAAAAATTACGTAAACACAGATGTTGTGCCGGGAGAAATTTCGAAATTGTCACACCCGTTTTTCTTATGTTTGAATTTCTGTACCGATATTTTATTCTATTCTATATAGCTACTTTCTTAAGCATATAAAATAATTAATCATATTTTTTACTTCATTATTTATACTTTAACACAGATAGGGTTCTGGTATTGGCAAAGAAAGTTCCTCTTCCCATTACAGGATAGAGAGGCTGGCAAAGAAGATCGACTACTTGCTTGCTATGGAATGGAAACCTGAGTTAATGTGTTCAAAAGAACCTAGGGGATTTGGGAAAAACCAGTTGTATTTTTGGGATTTCCGATCCTTTTCTTACTTATGTAATGGTTATCCTGTGTAGGGTTATTATTTCAGATGAGTAGCCTATATGGAGCTTTAAATCCCACAACCGTTTGATGGATTGGAAATATGAACAAATAGCTATCAAGACGGGAAATGTTTGCAGCGTTTCCAACTTTGTTTAGGTTATTTTATTTTCAAATTCCATTGGATGTCTATCAGTGCTGGATTAACCATAAGGCAAATAAGGCACATGCCTTAGGGGCAGCCAGAAATCCAGGCCACAAAATAATAAAGTAAAAGAAAAAAATGGCCAGTAGTGTCATATTGGGTTGCATTCCACTGACATATCTGTATTTTCAGGCCACCTATCAAAATGTGCCTTAGGGCCAGCATAGCCTTAATCCGGAACTGATGTATGTTCAAAGGTATAAGCAGGAGGCAGACTACCATTAATTTCCCTTTTGACTTGCAATGTTAATTCTGTCCTCTTTGCCCAGCTCCAACTTTCCCCAAATTTTCGCTAAGCTGAATGTTTTTCACAACAGTAACAAATGGTCATGTCTTTGCACCAAAATTTTGAAGATGCATACTAAAAACATGTAACTATTCGCCATAACCAACCTGATAACTCTGTTATCCTTCTGCCTGTAATTCATGAATATTTACCAAAACCTGGCATGAAATGTTAATTCAAATCCTCTTGGTCCATTCTGGACCAAAAAATCAACAGAAATGGGTATGCCAAAGGGAGAAAAAAGACACAAAGAGAATTGCTATAAATAGGTGAAATTTAATGGTGGTCTGCCTTCAGCAAGCATTCCTCAGATTTATTTCCCTTCGTGCACTGAAACTAAAACTGTATAAAACAGGGTTAGGGCTAAAAGAGAAGGCGCATTGTAGATTTCGTCTTAGATCACAAGATGTAAATTCGGCTATGATTAGCATAAAAATTAGAGAGGACTAGGGCTAATTCGGCACTTTAGTGAATATTCACATGCCCTAATCCTTACATAGGCCTATCCATTCCTCTTTTGCCGCGTAAACATGGTGTTTATTGCTGTATTTAAATTATATTATGCATATATACATTATAACTGTATTATAATAATTTATTCCCATGGCACAATAAACACATTAAGTCATAAACATGTTTATTCATTACAATCATTACCAGGCACATTCATTATTAGTATTATTATATTAATGAGACAGTTGAATCAATTAATACATAGTAAACACATAAAGTATTTTATGTCCATCTGAAGCATATTTTATCCAATAATAACAATTATATGTCCACCAGCTGTGTTTAAAAGTGTGGTTTTCATGTTTTGGGGATTGGGGGCAATAACTAAGCATAAGAAGACTGATCAGCAAATTGTGGTAGCCAGAGTGTGAGCCACCAAGGGCGGCCCTGCAATTTATTTGCTGCCAAACATAATACAAATACTAAGTACACATCAGTCAAGCTGAAAATAATTCTCCTTAATTTGTGAATGTCAAAAGTAGCCCTCCCAGTTTGGAAATGACAATAGATTTGGTTAATGAGGAGATAAAAATACATGTATTAATATTATGCATATGATTATGATATAGCCTACATGTACAGTATATTATTAAGATAGATTCCTTTTATTCCTAACTTTAGAGTCTATAGACTACAAGATTTGGAGCATATCATACACATGTAGAGAGAGAGAGGAAATGGGGTTTAACATCCACTCAACACAAACTAGGTCATTTGGGACTAACATGGTTTCAATTTTATTTCAATAATACGCTTGTGCGTAGGGGTCTTTAGCAGTGCAAGGAAATAGCCTGAACTTCAATCGAAGTAGCATACATAATTACACACTGACTTTTAACCATTTGTCAATGATATAAAATGAAATAATGAGATTATGGCCTATGGGGAATGATTTTCAGCTGTAAGCTGCTCGACAAAACAATTTCCTTAATTGGGATTAATTGCGGCTTGACAATGTTTGATTTGACACATTATACATAGGTATACTGTATCCAGAATCCTTCTACTGTCCTGATAGAAATACAACTTCTAGCTGTTCAACAAAAAAACAAAAACAAAAACAAATCACCAAAACTCTGACCCCTAGAACATTTTAATGGTTTTGATGACAGGGGCAGTAAAGTAACTCAGAAAACCTTAATTGCACATTTCTTAATTTCTATAATCATCCGTCCTAAGACAAAATTTGTGGACTGAATGACAGATAGATATTAACAACAATATAGGTACATGTAAGTGAATAAAATTGAATTTCATATTATATACATATAATCCCTTTTTTCATTATCTTAATTGCTTTAAGCTTATAATATGGCAGTTTGAATTTGATATTAATAATGACAAACAATATCAAAGTAAATAAAAAAAACAACAAAAATCAACATATGCATTAATAACCATTAATAATTGATGAATACTGACTGAACAATTATAATATGGGAATTCACTCTTTAATAACAATAATGTATTGTTACTCTTACAACTTGCTATTACACACATAGTGTATTTAATTTGAGTTAATTCTATTGGTAAGCCATGTTTGTAGTTTTTCTATTTGTATTAAAACACTTTGTTTTGCAGTTCCACCAGTAGCAGTATATTGATCAACTGAATTCTGATAATTCCACACTAAATTGACATCGGCATCAAACAATGGATGGATCGTTTTAAAATCTTCCACTGTTAGTTTTGGCATGGGACATCCCTTCTTTTCAGCTAGCGCCACACAACCACCTGCTAGTCCATGAGCCTCTCTAAAGGGAACACCCTTTCTGACTAGATAGTATGCCAAGTCTGTGGCCAGCATATCAGGACTTAATGCGGCAGTCATGGCATCTGGGTGTATAGTCAGGGTTGACAAGGCACCTATGGCTACTTGAATAATGCCTGAAAAATATGCATTAAATTAAATGTTGTCTGATTTTAACTCTCCCAAATCATGATAATGATATGAACGTACTGTCTACATCTTTAATTATTTTCTTTACAAGCTAAAAATAACTTCTACTAATTTTAACACATTTTTTTCCTTCAATCAGATGTACTTGAAGCCACTATTGTCTTATATACTAGGTCAAGACACACAGGTTCAACTCTCCTGTGGCTGATCAACAGATACCACTAATCAATAAACACAGGTTCAAAATCTACACAGTTAATTTTGAATGTTGTGAAATTTGTGCAAATACAGATCAGACTCACTCTCAATTGAACCATTTTTGGATTAAACAATGAAATGTACAATGATTACCTGTAAGTGTATCATATGTATCAAACATGGCTGTTTTATCTTCCTGCAAGTCTTTATTATAGGTACTAGGTACACCTTTCAATGTCATCATAAAACCGGCACAGTTACCAAATAATCTACCAGATTTTCCTCGGATCAGCTCCAAACTATCAGCATTCTTTTTCTGTGGCATCAAACTGCTGCCTGTGCTATAAGCATCTGATAATGTGATGAAACTAAACTCTTTTGTACAATAGAGAATCAGATCTTCAGCCCACCGACTTAGATGAGTACTCAACAATGACGAAACAAAAAGAAATTCAACAATAAAGTCTCGATCACTAACAGCATCTAGACTGTTACCAGTTACATCAAGCAGATTCAGTTCCCTGGCCAAGAATCCACGATCAACTCCAAATGGGTTTCCTGCTAGTGCTCCACTACCAAGTGGTAAAATGGCTGTTCGTTTACTCAATTCATCATACCTCTGCAAATCTCTCTGCAGCATCCATGCGTAACTAAGCAACCAGTGACTCCATCTGATAGGCTGAGCTCTTTGTAGATGTGTATATCCAGGCATTAATACTTCTATCTCAACGGAAGCTCTTTTGATAAAGACTGATATAAATTGACTTATTAAATTTGTTAAAGTTTTCAGGGAATCTTTTAACCACAGCCTCATATCCGTGGCAACCTGATCATTACGACTACGACCTGTATGTAGTTTACCAGCAGCTGTACCAATCAGCTCTTTTAAACGTCTTTCATTAGCTGAAAATAAACATAAATGGTTACAGTAGCGTCTAAATAAAATCAAAGTAGGAATATCTTTCAAAACCAAAATTTTATCTTAAATTTAGACCTTACTTAAATGCATAATCTACAACCACATTAAACAGGAGCATTATTGCTTCCTGTTATGAACACACCACAATTTGTGATCCAGTGTATTGCGCAAGACAGGGTATGCTTACGCTTTCTGTAGTCCCCCTCCTCCATCACTTATGGGCTTCATCTGTGAAAGGGTTGTTTCTTTGTAGTTGATAGTCAACCAAAATATTCATTATGACCCTCAATCGTTAGTGTGGTCAATCTGTGCATTTTAATAGTATTGAAATGCTTAATGAGGTTAATTAATACTAATATGACACAATAGATTTAATTTAATTTATTCTAAAAATGGTGGATCTCTTTGATAATGTTCAAATTTATTACTGTTGATTTCAGTGGAATTTATGTGTGTTGAAATGTCGGCTGACAATCTGTAGAAATATGATCAGTATTGAGAATACCAATAGCTAATTCTGTGTTTCGTTGTTGAATGTTAGTTCCTTTTCACAAAACATTTTCGCCCCAAGCAAAATTATATCTAACCAATGTAGGCATAATGCACATGTAACAAGGCAATACATTCACAATAATGTGGGGAAATTCGACTTGTGCTCGAAAATGTATTACTAGGCAACAACCTTTAATTAGGGTTTCACACTGCGAAGCTTGTGTGAAACACTATTGTTTTTGTTAAAATTATTAGGGTTTCACACTGCGAAGCTTGTGTGAAACACTATTGTTTTTGTTAAAATTATTATTCTTATTAGGCTTTCAGACTTTCGTCTGAAAGACTATTGTTTTTACTAAAATTATTATTATTATTATTATTATTATTATTATTTTTTACCGCGGGAGCCTATTTCTCCATGATCGAAAACAGATATCGATCTGGAACAAACTTTTCTATCGGGAAAACATGTGGTGGCTAGTGCATAAACTATTTTTCAAACTTCTGCGCATAACGGAAGTGGCCGAACTTTGTATGTTGTCATGATATTGAAAATCGGCCATAATTTCGTCAATTCTTTACCCATTTTTAATCAAATGACATTTTCGGAAACCCTGAATCTTTTGCGAGATAATGGCTATCTCACATTTTTCAATTTCGAACATTCGTCTATGACTTCTATCGTTCGAAAATTGAAAAGACGTTGTTTATGAGACAATTTTTGTTATTTTTCAAAATTTGCAAATTTGACCTACATTTTTGGATTTCTGAGGTCCAAGCGATTCCAGTAATATAAGATTCATTCAGAGTTATCGCCCTTTATTTTTCGAATTTTTTCGAATTTTCTGCCCATTTTATGCCCCTTATATTTTTTGGAAAGGATAAAACGATATTTCTGAAACCTCTGGAACATAAAGCCATATAGTCAGACATCCGGATAAAGCAATTTCAACAACGATCCGTAAACCGGAAGTAGTCGAAATAATGTCTGATTTTTTGAAAAAAACTCAAAAAATGGGGGCTTTGGGAAAAACGTGATTTCTTCGTCCCATATCAACCGATCAAATGGATTAAGGTATCGTTTGTTTACATCGGAATTGGAGTATCGTATGATACCGACTTCATACAGATACGATGATCCAGAAGTAAAATATGACACGCTGAAAATCAAGCATTTTTTGTTTTGGGGCGTTTTTGGACGCCTTTATCTCGAAAACTGCTCCAGCGATTTTTCTTAAACTTTATCTATCGATGGTCCTTCCGGTAGTCTTTAGCATGGATCCATCCATTAAGACCTTCATATAATTGGAATAAGACAAAAAAGGGACTGAAAATTGAAAAAAGTCCAAAAATCGTGAAATTTTGGAAAATGCTCTACTATTTTTTTATTTTAAGAGATTTTCAAAAAAAAAATATATATTTAAAAAGCTGACCCAATTACGATTCTAATGATGTATAATATGTATGCAGTTATTGAAATTTAATTTTCAATATTTTGACATTTTGACATTTTTAACACTTTTGAACATAGGATTTCTCAGAAGTATTTTATTTGATCGTATAGTGTCGTATATCGTTAGAGAGCCCTGTTCCCATGCAAACTCCAAAACTGGATGAGAAAACTACTCGACAATGATTCGTATACCGGAAGTAGTTCAAAAAACGAAGAAAAATGTAAAAAAGATAAAAAAAAATTGGAGCTCTTGCCAAAAGATCGAATTCTCCGTCACATATTAGCGGACCAAAACAATTAAAGTGTCGTTGGATAGTTCCATTAATAGACGATCGTATAACATCTAAATAACACGAACTTGATTTTTAGGAAATAAATTATGGTACGCTGAAAACTAAGTATTTTCCGTTTTGGAGCATTCTGAGACGCCTTTTTCTCGAAAACGACGCCTACGATTTTTCTTAAACATTTTTTACTCAGAGTCCTATCGGTGGCCTAGCGTGTGCATCTAATAATAAAAGCGTTGGAATATTATAGGTGGTCCAAAAATGACCTCAATCTTTGAAAAAAGTTGAAAAATCATTAAATTATTGAAAATGCTCTTTTATTTATCTTTTTTTCGAAAATTACTCAATTAATGTTTCTGATATTTCTGGTACAGGAAGTTAAGTATCTAATCAACTTGTTAAAGCTATTCCGACAATGATCGAAAAACCGGAAGTAGTCGAAAATATCTCCGATATTTTGAATTTTTTTTACAATTTTACAGAAAACTTTTTTATTTATGAATATTTTTTGATGGTAGTTTACTCAGAGTTAAAGTATCACCCTACTTGAGCAGAAGTGAGAAAGAATTTTGTCTCACTCATTTTCTTTAGTCGCCATTGGCTAATTTAGTTTTTCGTACCTAGATTAATTATTTATTGTTCGATTTGTGTAAAACAAAGTGCATATGCTCCGTGGTCTCAATTGTAATTTTTTTTGTTACCGTGAAATTTTTCTGCAAGCAACGGAAGTGGCGTAATATTAACAAAAACTACGATTTTGACAGTTCGGTACCACTTTTTGAAAGCAAATATTATTTTTTTCGAAATCTGATATAGCAAAAAGGATGCGCGCTGTAAAGGGGCACAAATCGTTAGCTCAGATTTTTTAATTTCAATTTCATTTTCGGGCAATTTCGAATAAATGTAAAAAAAAAGTGTAACAATCAGTTATTTACAACCTATTCAACGTCTTCATATTTTGAACTATTTATTCGTAACTTTCATAAACTCGTAGTAATAATCCAGACGAGGAGAATGTATGCAAAATATAGTTCGTAATATGAGCAATTGCCGAGAAATATGCAATTTTGCGTGAATCACTTTTCACGTTATTTTGTCTATAAAAGAGTAAATTATTATCCGATTTTCAATATTTTTTTTTTCATTCGATGCCTAATGCCAATTTGGACTAGGTTAAGCCAATTTTACAGTTTCACTGTTACCGGAAATAACGTCATTTTGGAAAAAACTATACTTTTAACCTAAAAAACAAATATTTTATTCAAAAGAGTCTTTTTTATAATATTTTAAAAATTATGATATTTTGAATCCCATCAACGAATAGCATGAACCCATACGATCATACAGATACCACAAAAAAGTTTCTAACTTGTACGGTTGCCGAGAAATAGACGATTTTCTACAAGTCACTTTTCAAGCTTTTTGGTCTATAAAAGTGTCAATTATTATTCAATTTTCATACAATTTTCACCATGTGATGCCTTATGCGCTTTAGGATTCCAATGATCTGATTTAACATTTCCATTATCACCGGAAGTAATGTCATATTTGCAAAAACCGTATTTTTAGACTTCAAAACAAATATTTTATTCAAATGAGTCTGATTTGTAATGTTTATACAATTATGATATTTGATTCCAATCAACAAATAGATTAAACCCATACGGTCATATAAATACCAAAAAATGGTTTCTAACTTGTACAGTTGCCGAGAAATAGACGATTTTCTACACGTCACTTTTCAAGGTTTTTAGTCTATAAAAGTGGCAATTATTATTCGATTTACATAAAATTTTCACCATGTGATGCCTTATGCCATTTATGATTGCAATGATCTGATTTAACATTTCCATTATCATCGGAAGTAATGTCATATTTGCAAAAACCGTATTTTTAGACTTCCAAACAAAATTTTACTCCAAAATTAGATTTTGCGTGATCCGACTCAAGATGGCGTGTTCAATGACAAATATTACGGGACGCTGAAGATCTAGTATTTTCCTTTTTGGACTTTTATATGATATCAGAATGATACAAATTCGATGGTTAGGCAATAGATTATGGGATGCCGAAAATGTAGTATTTTCCTCTTTTTTTGAAGCCTTTTCGGACTCGTTTATCTCGAAAACTACTTCTATTTCACTTCTTAAACTTCTGTTACCCCGAGTCCTATCGGTCGTTTAGAGTATAAAGGTAAATTTAAAAGCATGGCAATGATATAAAGGACCCTGAAAGCCGATTCAGCACTGCTTTGCAGGTCTAGTTATTATTATTCTTCTTTTGTTTTGAGTAGATCTCAGCAACTGCTTGTCGCATCGTTACGATTTCTTCGGTTTTACTGGGAAAGTGGGTGTGACTTAGAGGATAAAGCTATTTTGAACGTTCTGCGACAATGCGAAATGTCCGAAATCACCAAATTATCGTTTTTTAAAATATTGCAGTAATTTTAACAATAATCATTGAATTTTAACTTTCGATACATTTTGGCATAGCCAGAGACAGGGCACATAGCTACACTACTTTCGATTTTTGATTTTCGGTAAATCTTCAAAGATATTAGGCGCCAAATTTTGAAAATTTAAAATTTTACAAAAAACTTTTTTATTTATGAATATTTTTTAGTCGTATTATGCACAGAATTAAAGGGTTATCTGACTAGTGCAAAAATGTTAAAGAATTTTGTCTCAGTAATTTACCTTGGCCGCCATTGGCTAATTCAGTTTTTAAGTCCTAGATTATTTTTTTATTGTTCGATTTGTATAAAACAAAGTTCATATGCTTCGTTGTATCAATTGTCATTTTTTTTATTACCAAAAGTTTTATCTGTCGGCACCGGAAGTGGCATAATTTTACCAAAAACTACAATTTTGACAGTTATTTTCCTTCTTCGAAAACAAATATTATTTTTTGGAAAAATTATTTGACTCAAAGAGTGTGCCCTTTCAAGGCGCAAAAAATGTAGGAAGCAGTTTTTTTAATTTCGATTTCATTTTCGAGCAAATTCGATTAAGAGGCTAAAAATGGTGTAAAATTGGCCTATTTACAACCTTTTCAGGCTTTTCAGATTTTAAAATATTTCTTCGTAACTTTTATAAACTTGTAGCTATAATCCATACGAAGAAAATGTATGTTAAAATTCGTTTGTACTATAAGCAGTTACCAAGAAATGGGCAGTTCTGTACAAGTCACTGTTTTCGTTATTTTACCTGTAAAATAGTCAATTATGATTGGATTTTTATAAAAGTGACATCATTTGATTCAAAAAGCACGTAGCGTCATATCAAGTTGATTACAATTTAAAATTGACACCGGAAGTGACATCATTTGGTCAAAAAATGCATTTTAAACTTTTTAAATCAATGTTTTATTCAACCAAGAATAACTTAATATGTATTAATAATTTTAACTTTTGGTTTAAATTCACATATAAACAAAACTCATATGGTCATATAGATATCATAAAATGGTTTCTAACTTGTTCGGTTGCCGAGAAATAGACGGTTTTCTACAGGTCACTTTTGAAGGTTTCGGGGCCATAAAAGGGTCAATTATTATTCGATTTTCATAAACGTCACACCATGTTATACCTAATGCCATTTGGGATTTCATACAAGTAATTTAAGATTTTCATTATCACCGGAAGTAACGTCATTTTGGCAAAAACTGTATTTTTAGCCTCTAAAACAGATATTTTATTCAAATGAATCTGTTTTGAAATCTTTTTCAAAGTATGGTATTTGATGCCAATCAACAAATAGAATGAACCCATACGATCATACAGATACCACAAAATGGTTTCTAACTTGTACGGTTGCAGAGAAATAGCCGATTTTCTACAAGTCACTTTTCAAGTTTTTTGGTCTTTAAAAGTGGCAATTATTATTCGATTTACATAAAATTTTCACTATATGATATCGTATGCCATTTCTGATTTCATAAGACTAATTGAACATTTCCATTAGCACCGGGAGTAATTTAATTTTGTCAAGATCATTTACAAGTAACAAATGTATAAAATGAATTGATATTGCTGGATTTTGTTGATTCTGCGTCCATTTTATTTGTGTGCAATGTTAATTTGGAAACCTGTTTAGTGGTTTCGCTGGTACCGGAAGTGACATATGTTCAAGGGTAACTTGGCACCGGAAGTGACATGTTTAAGGGTAACGTGGCACCAGTGAAACCCGTCATTCCTGCATGCAGGTCTAGTTATTCTTATTATTATTATTCTTCTTTTGTTTTGAGTAGATCTCAGCAACTGCTTGTCGCATCGTTACGATTTCTTCGGTTTTACTGGGAAAGTGGGTGTGACTTAGAGGATAAAGCTATTTTGAACGTTCTGCGACAATGCGAAATGTCCGAAATCACCAAATTATCGTTTTTTAAAATATTGCAGTAATTTTAACAATAATCATTGAATTTTAACTTTCGATACATTTTGGCATAGCCGGAGACAGGGCACATAGCTACACTACTTTCGATTTTTGATTTTCGGTAAATCTTCAAAGATATTAGGCGCCAAATTTTGAAAATTTAAAATTTTACAAAAAACTTTTTTATTTATGAATATTTTTTAGTCGTATTATGCACAGAATTAAAGGGTCATCTGACTAGTGAAAAAATGTTAAAGAATTTTGTCTCAGTAATTTACCTTGGCCGCCATTGGCTAATTCAGTTTTTAAGTCCTAGATTAATTTTTTATTGTTCGATTTGTATAAAACAAAGTTCATATGCTTCGTTGTATCAATTGTCATTTTTTTTATTACCAAAAGTTTTATCTGTCGGCACCGGAAGTGGCATAATTTTACCAAAAACTACAATTTTGACAGTTATTTTCTTTCTTCGAAAACAAATATTATTTTTTGGAAAAATTATTTGACTCAAAGAGTGTGCCTTTTCAAGGCGCAAAAAATGTAGGAAGCAGTTTTTTTAATTTCGATTTCATTTTCGAGCAAAGTCGATTAAGAGGCTAAAAATGGTGTAAAATTGGCCTATTTACAACCTATTCAGATTTTAAAATATTTCTTCGTATTTTTTATAAACTTGTAGCTATAATCCATACGAAGAAAATGTATGTTAAAATTCGTTTGTACTATAAGCAGTTACCAAGAAATGGGCAGTTCTGTACAAGTCACTGTTTTCGTTATTTTGCCTGTAAAATAGTCAATTATGATTGGATTTTTATAAAAGTGACATCATTTGATTCAAAAAGCACGTAGCGTCATATCAAGTTGATTACAATTTAAAATTGACACCGGAAGTGACATCATTTGGTAAAAAAATGCATTTTAAACTTTTTAAATCAATGTTTTATTCAACCAAGAATAACTTAATATGTATTAATAATTTTAACTTTTGGTTTAAATTCACATATAAACAAAACTCATATGGTCATATAGATATCATAAAATGGTTTCTAACTTGTTCGGTTGCCGAGAAATAGACGGTTTTCTACAGGTCACTTTTGAAGGTTTCGGGGCCATAAAAGGGTCAATTTTTATTCGATTTTCATAAACGTCACACCATGTTATACCTAATGCCATTTGGGATTTCATACAAGTAATTTAAGATTTTCATTATCACCGGAAGTAACGTCATTTTGGCAAAAACTGTATTTTTAGCCTCAAAAACAGATATTTTATTCAAATGAGTCTGTTTTGAAATCTTTTTCAAAGTATGGTATTTGATGCCAATCAACAAATAGAATGAACCCATACGATCATACAGATACCACAAAATGGTTTCTAACTTGTACGGTTGCAGAGAAATAGCCGATTTCCTACAAGTCACTTTTCACGTTTTTTGGTCTTTAAAAGTGGCAATTATTATTCGATTTACATAAAATTTTCACTATATGATATCGTATGCCATTTCTGATTTCATAAGACTAATTGAACATTTGCATTAGCACCGGGAGTAATTTAATTTTGTCAAGATCATTTACAAGTAACAAATGTATAAAATGAATTGATATTGCTGGATTTTGTTGATTCTGCGTCCATTTTATTTGTGTGCAATGTTAATTTGGAAACCTGTTTAGTGGTTTCGCTGGTACCGGAAGTGACATATGTTCAAGTGTAACTTGGCACCGGAAGTGACATGTTTAAGGGTAACGTGGCACCAGTGAAACCCGACATTCCTGCATGCAGGTCTAGTTTGTATTGTAATTGTACATACACAAAGAAACATCTGACAAGTGGAATCAGTGCTATTTCATAAATACGTGATTGAAATAATAAATTTGCAAATCTTAAGTGTGTTATCCAAGTTATCAATTAGGACTGGTGTCTACCGTTCGGTTTTGATGTACAGTGTTCCTGCTTTATCAGTAAGATAATACTCCATTAAAAAAAAAAACAGAACTGAGATTGATTTATAATGAAGATAATTACCTGTATGTATGTCTTCATCACCTGCTTTAATAACAAAGTTTCCAGATTCCCATTCTTTCTTTATTGTACTCAATCCATCATAAATAGACTGTCTTTCTTCACTGGTGACTAGGCCCACCTTCTCTATAGCTTTAACATAGGCCTGACTTCCTTCAATATCAGCTTTCCACATACGCTTATCATAACTAATGGAAGCATTAAACTTTTCCATAATGGGATCGGTTCCTCCGGTAAACCTGCCTCCCCATAATTTATCCCCTTCCGGACCCCTAGCCATCTCTTTAACCTGTCAAATAATTAATAGGAAAAGTTTTAAACAAATATGAGAATTTGATGTTGCATCATCCACCAGCCAACTTAAAATATAACCACTCCGGTTGCTTTGACATGTAGCCTACGAATGCAAACAGTTTGGTTAGAAAATAGATACAGTACGGTACATATAAAATAGTTTGATATTTGATTTGTCAACAGAAGCAGCAGGTGTTTAGAGAGGTCTGTAAAAGTAACCCTTGTCACTTGTTGAGAACAAGACATAGCCTATGATGATGATGATACACTTATATGTGAATGGACAAGTTCCTGTTGTGTAGATTCCAGTACCGGCATTTGATATACGGTAGGCCTACACAGTTCTATAAAAAAAAATAGTAATATTATAAAAACAACAAACCTCTTTTTACAAATATTATACGAATATCCACACTGCAGCCTCTATGGGATACACAAAAAAATAAACAAATCTACACGGTCTTGACTTGAGACTTCGTTAATAATATTCACTTATTCTTATTGAATTATTCAGTTGTTCTATACTATACCGGTATTTATAATAAATATTATAATTAATACCGTACCGTATTATAGCGTTTCTCAGCCACTGACATATTATCATATCTTCCAAAACATGCAAATAGAACCATCTGTTATAATACTCACGTAGAAAAGAAACCAGATTGTCGTATTATCGATCTGAATGTCGAACTCAGTTAATTGGACTGCCTGATCAGCATTTATTACTCAGTGCAAGGGGGCGACCATCTTTCATCCTTTCTGGAGAAGGTGAAGGTCACACTTATTTAGCAGACGAAAAAAATACCTCGAAATTGAGGGCAACAACAAAGATTGCATTGCAAAAAAGGAAAATAAAAATATTATAATTTACATCGGCTATCCATATTCTTCAGATTGAAAATAGTAATTTAATGGTTTATAAAGTGTGCTAAAGACACCGTTTCACAATATTTGTCCGATAGCACTTACCAACATTTGTCTTCGAAGACCGAAGCAAGGCAAGGACTATGGTGTCGCGTGTTCGACGTATATTGACTCCAGTTATAATTTAGCAAACTGATCCCGCAGTGAATATTCGCTTGGCCGCTACAATCACTGATAAGCATGACATCGACGAGGCTTAATAAGTACGGCATATTAACTTTTTTACTCCGACAAATTAAATTCTCAAACATTTTTTTGAGGTAACAGAAAAATAAATAAGGACGTTTGAAGTAATTGAAGTTAAAAAATATTTCCTATTAAGTGTAAATGGGCATTAAAATGAGTAAAATGCGTCATTTAGCCCGAAGCAGTTAGGTGTCAAGTAAACATTGCACGAGCCGTTGAGCCAATGACTGCAGTCAACGCACGTGCTATGGACACTCATCTGTAACAGAGTTAATTCCTAAGTAATTCTCTGAGAAACAGATTGATAATTTAGATTAGATTAGACTATTAGAGTCACTCCCAAATTTCCGAAAGGGTCTGTGTTAGTGATTGCACGCTTTAGTGGGTGTAGGCCTATCGTTAAGTGACCACTAAACTACTGCGATAGGGACATTCTGCGGATCACTATTAGTATTAATTCAAATTTGAATTTGATGAATTTGATCACCATCAAAGAATTGAGGGCAAATCGGGTCTACAATGTTAGCCTATAAGTATAATGGGTGTCACAGGCGCGGATACAGAGGGGCGGGGGGGGGGGGTCCAGGGCTTGAAAAAAATTTTATGCGATTTTATTGGCGATTTAGACCTGTAATTTTGGAATTTACCTTCCGGAAATACGTCGGAATGAACCAAATTGAATCTAATTTACGAATTTTTTTCTGCGGGAGCACCCCCCCCCCCCCCTTAATCGGTTGAGCGCAATTATCAAACCTATAGACACCCCCTCCCTGCAAAAAATCCTGGATCCGCGCCTGGTGTCTTCTGTCATCGCAGATTTATTTCATTAACACTATTCCTATATTTACCAATTTAAGTTTTATTACAGTTTCAGTGGTTTTTAATAATATCATTATTTAATTTTAGAGCCAATAAAGTCAGTGTCCATGTAGCCTACATATATATATATATATGAAATTCATCACCGGCTAAAAATAAAACGATATGTAGGCTATAGTTGTCTCCCTTTAATAGCCAAACCTGAATTAATTGAATAGTTCTGTTTAATTAAGAGATAAATGGGGTTTAACGTCCACTCGACACAATCTAGGTCATTTCGGGGCTAACATATAGTTTAATTTTATTTCAATAATACGCTTGCTCTAAGGGTTTTTAGTCAGTGGGAGGGGGGGCGGAGAAACCCCACGAGGTTGGGCAGGCGAGTCTACGTCTTAGTTGACTAAACGACAGGATTTATGATAGGCCTACAGCACGCACGTGCTTACCATTCGGCCATCCACCCCACCCATCGTTTTAAAGGGACTATCCCGATAAGAACAGAGTCTCAAAAATTAAAGTCCGAGTATTTATGAAATTTATAGACCAAAATATAGCGGCATGGTGTATTTACCTTGTCTCAAAATGTTCATTTATTAAATAGCTGGAATACAGGTAGCGCTACCGTCTCGATATTTTGAGCATCAGACACAGGCGGTTACGTGTCTTATTTGGATGACAGTTTTCATACGGCACCTAGTTTATAGCAACTGCGACGAGTTATGTCCGTTAAATCATGTTTGCCCCATTATCTTTATATAACGATATATATATCTTGCAAACCCAAATTATTCAAAATCAGGGTGAACGCGAAGTAAGCATGTTGTAGAATCATATTCAACGTGTCTCTTACACGTGATAAATTATTATCAGATAAAGTTTTTCATTATGTTTTACTGGGGAAAAAAAACACCTATGGGGATTTACTGGATGACGACTAATTATATAAGATTAGTTGCAGCTTACGGAATGCAGGGAATGATTTGTCACTGAGATGATCAGCTTGCTCCTGTCTAATCTGATCAATATTCTAGAGTTTGTCATCATTCAGATGAATCATATACGATAACAAACTTGTCATCCAATCTAACACGTAGACGTAACGCAGTGAGATGAGAAGGGGCCGTGTTGGTTTGACTGGGCTAGATGCAGACGAGTTACACAGTTTTCCTCCCCTTATCTCAAGTTTCGTAAAGTCAGTGTTCTATCTGGCTAAGGGTTAATAGTAAAACATCAAATGTAAAAACCTACATGCATATTCATTTCGAGAATAAAAATAAATATCACATGTTTTGTGTCTAAATAAGCTAATATAATACAATATGGGGTTATTTGCAATCCTTGGACAATTCAATCGTCCTGCTGTTGAACAGTATAACTGTAGTCTGTATTCTTGTGTGGATGAAATCGCCTAGTTTGTTTTATATCCGAAATTTACCCCGAATTAATATCAATTGCAACCTTCAATGGTTCCTCCCATTTTCCAAACTATCGTATCAGCACGTGGAAGGGATCTAAACTTGTTGAAATAGGTATTGGGATGTAAATCACCTTAGTTAGTTATGTGCAATCTTTAATTATGATTCGTGTACCATTTGGTATGAAGATTATTAAAGTATATTTACATGTTGGCTATTTTTGACATCGTTTTAATAGCTTGCGGTATTTCAAGTTATTAGTGTCAAAATTGAACTTAACGAATAATGTTACACCATAATTTATATTACAAATTTATTTAAAGTGGCTTTCAGATCGAAAATTTTTAACTATCTTTCTTTTTTTATGGCTAAACTTCGACTTTCGTTATTTCCTAAAACACGATAAATTTGACACGATTAGCAAGATTAATAATAAAAACACGAAGCATTTTATTTTTTCAATAAAGGATTTGGAAGCACACGCTAACCTATCGGTGTGTTACATGGGGGTTCCGCGGTGGCTCAGTGTATTAGACGTTGGTCCAATCCTCGATCCCGGCGTCATTGGTGAAGGACGAAGGAAATAACAAGGGACAGCGTATAGTCGTTCGGGTGGGACGAAAAACCGAGGTCCCGTGTACACCTTTGCGTGCATGTTAAAGAACAATTGGTTGGGTTGCTAATGCGAAGGTCCCATGCTCGATCCCGCGGCGTAGTTCCCTCCCCCTTTTCATTCTTGTAGGACGGAGGAAATAACAAGGAACAGCGTATAGTCATTCGGGTGGGACGAGAACCCGAGGTCCCGTGTATACACCTTGGTGCGCATTTTAATGAACAAATGATAGTTGGAATTCGAAGTAAGAGTGGGCCTTGGTGTCGCTGTCACTCACACGTCACTGTGTCGCTTATGTCCGTCTTTATTACCCTAGTCGGAGCAGGACAGTAGGGCGTTAAATCCCATTTCAATATGGGAGACAAACTATGTGCGAGGGTTTTTTTTTGCTGGATGTTAGATGTGAGTTTAAAGGTGTGTGTATGAGGTATGAAAGGAATGTATGTAAATTGTTTTATTGTTTAGTTAAAACTTGATATGTCCACATTGGAACCACCAACATGGCTACTTTGTTTTATTGTCAAATCTTTGATGAAGGAAATGACATTATATACTAACAATAAAAACTTGGACTAGCGGCCACTTTCTCCAGGCACAGCTTGATCAGATTTCGCAACACACAACTAAATTTATTTGCACAAATACATTGCATACACTTTGTAAAATCAATATTGTTTTAATACACGTTGTTGTCCAAATGTCCAACAAAACATAGAACAAATAGTACCCGAATACAGTTTGTAAATCAAAAACCATTTCATTCATTCGTCGTTAGCAGACTCGTAAACTTCTTTAAGCTGCTGTCACATGTATATTATTCATGGGGCGTAGATTAAAAGAAAAAAAGACAAACATAAAAATGAAAACGAAAGTAAAATGTAATTGTAATTATACTGTCCAGTCATCTTTATACAATATTATATCATAAAAAGCTGACAAAAACCCGGAAATGCCATTCGGTCGTCATATGTTCACATGTGTAACTCTATTGAAAATATTCATGCTGACATAATAACAAATGACTTTAAGCCGATCAATTATACTTGAACATTTAGTCACTATATTATATGTACAACGTAACATGCCATAATTAAACTCTCATTTGTTTTAGAAAACAGGTAAGGTTGATGTCAAAAAAATAACCACTGATATTTTCTTAATTCAGACAAATGAGCAATGGGTTAATGAAAAATAGATTGGTGTCACCATTTAACAACTGGTGTGATGTTCAAGCGTACAAAAATGACATTCATTTTCACATTATTAACTTTGGTGGACCGTTTTGTTAAACGTCGCCTCATTAAGTGCAGGTAGCAGTGGTCATTATCCCCTCGTTAAACTATCGTTCTCTGGTCACGCTACAGGTGTGTGTGGGCTTTAATTGGACAGTGGTCAATGAAAGGGTATTATCTCACAGTTTAAATCGTCACGGATAAATTCTCCATTTCGAATTTAAAGGTGTGGTTAGCCCAAATTCCGGGCTTTTGTGTGTGACTGAAATTGGACAGACAATGCAAATGCGAAGAGCAATTTGTAGTTGTTGAAATTTCCAGTATAATGTATCTCTGCTTAACCAAAGAAACCCGTCTAAGAGGATAAACAGCTATGTGTAACTTAAAATTTCCCTTTCATTAAAAGAAATTAAGAAAATAATAATAGGACGTCACATTGCCGAAATAAATATCTGTGATTTGGCATCAGGTAAACGTTGTAACCTATGTCAATGACTAAATATGTTATTTTTAGCCACTTTAAGCAAAACATCACACACTATGATAATTGCTGGCGATTATAGTCCTTGTTATATTCAGGGTGGACATTTTGTAATTGTGAAGAGCTAGAACTAACTATGTACTAATTAGTTATAATGATGGGAACTAACTGTATTTTTTAAAAGACAGAAAGCATGGGAAAGGTCAAGGAAGGCCAGAAGATGAGCGTTATGCAGGGGATTAATATTGTGCTGTTGGTCCGGAGGCTATGCAATATCTTGGTACTACAATCGTGGCTGTGACTATGAACAATAAGATTGACAAAAAACTGGACAAAGATGATTCTTTTGAAAAAAAAATTATCAGTAAGACAGCTGAAAGGTGGCATCTGAATGTAGTATTTGGGGTATTCGTAGAATGTTCCCAGTATCTCCAAAGGTGCGGGATTAAATATATAGGCTTTGTCTGTTTCCTAATCCTAAAATGCAATAAAATAATGTTTATATATATGAAAACAAGGAACCCCGATCGTAATTTGTGACGGTTCTTCCACGACGCAGGGAGTGCTGCTTTATTCAGATTATCTGATTCCATATATATTGATCCACTTAGCCATATTTTGTTTGTTGACGTATTCTCTATGGGTTTGTCTGTTTTTCTATCCTTGTTTCAATAGTTGTTCTTGTCTATTTAAAATAAAATAGTTAAAAACTACTTTGATAGTCGGATGTAACGAATTGTATACCTACAAGACGATGAAATAAACCTACAATGAGACGGTGTATTTTACTCAAATTTAAACAAGACACATAACTTCGCCTCACTAATATAACACGGGGAAGACATTTCGACTCTAATTCTATCATTGTATTATCGAAATCGAAATTTGAACACCTTAACCGAAATTCAAACACCAAACTCAACATTTAGACCATAAATTCTAAAATTTTCCATTACATGTAGATGTATCGAGGTACATCTTTGATATTTGAGAAATGTTTAAATAAAATTTCATTTTACCGACGAATATCGCTAAACATGGATATAAATACATTTCTAAATGATAATTCGTGTACAAATATCTGTAAAGGATGAAGGACAGAACACTCAAATCAAGAACTAAGAATTGAAAACTTTTAATAGAGAGCCGAAATGGCTTCCATGATAACGAAAATATTTAGTCCTAATCACGAACTCATTTTCTTATTATAAAAAATCTCGACTTCACGAGGGACTAATTCAACTCTAATCTTTAGGCTTATTGTTAAATAATCCGATCTATTGTTCCATGTTAAACCTACTAAGTAATACAACTAATTTTCTTCTTATTTATTAACTTCTAGGTGTCGAATATTTGAGAAAAATCGCACCTTGTAAGCACGCCATTAAACTTTTAAAATTATTATGATGAAATAAAGGGTAATGAATTCACACTGATAATCAATACGCATACAGCAAGTGTTAAACCCATAGTGTTGATTAAAACCCGCTATTTGAACTCTGTAGCAGTAACTAAATAACCATTTAAAGATCAAAGAAACTGCCGCCAAGGTGATATCCAGATACAGGTGATATTGTTTCATCTCTATTGTGTAACTCTCCAGGTGTCGCTGAAACATCAAAGGAATCAATCAACAGAAACAAGAGTTTCAATGAGTGCTCAATTAACACAGCATTGATGTCGACTCAAGTCTTCAATGGAAAACATATTCAGCTAATGGCCCATGCTCTTTTTAAACTACAATTTCCTATATACCATTGCCTGTGATGTTCGTATTTTCCCACTTGTAAATACACAATCTAATGCCTGTTGGGCACGAAATGGTTTCAAAGGTAATACTGAATTGTTATTTATTTGCGTAATTTCCATAATGTTTTCCATTATCCAATATCGAGGCAATTTATTTTGCTTTCTCAGATTTTATCGACGTCTTTCCAAAATCGAGTTGAGTAACAGAATCTTTATCTGTGATTTTTTTTTTCATTATCTAAAAATATTTGAAAAGAAATTGTTGATACGATCGACTACATGGGGTATAATTTACATTAAATACACATTAGAATATACGAGACTTTTTACAGTAAAAGAACATAATATACAAAAACGTTTTCAGCCAACAAAATTTCTACATGATTATGTATTTCCATATTTTGCCATTTTCTAAATATCACACGTAAAGTAGTCAAAACTTTAAAGTAAAAAATTGTAAAGGATGAAGAAATTTAGAATTCTGCTCTTTTGATGTTTGATTTTCTTTAATGTATGTATATAGAGTAGATAATTGATGAGAAACATGGTATATAAGATTATATAAGTACGACATGAAGGGTAAATATTTGTATATTAAAACACAGATGACAGGAGTGTTGATAAGTAGAGATGGGAGGAAGGGGAAACACCCTTCTAATGTAACGATAGATTGAAATATATTATAGACTGAAGGAAAAAATGGAACAATTTATCGTTCTATAAATTCCAAAAGGGAAACGATTTGTCGTGCATTAAATGCAAATACCTAAAAATATGAAATAATATCAAAAGTGAAGCATGATACTATTAGATAAACGAAAAGTTCTGGGAATCAAATGCGTGATCTACATCTTTTTAACAAAGGATTCTAAGGTTAGTTTTGGCCCTACATTAGCCCACGAGCATTTTCAATACATGAAATAAAATAATTGCTTAGCTTCTTAAAGGAGTAGCCAAACGGTGCAAGGTACATACACCCACATTTCTGGCACCACTTCTTCAAAGAGTTTCCAATTAGAAATAAATCTATAATACAAGTAATGGCACGCGGACCTTTAATTAACATCGTGCATACACTAATTATTAATTACAGTTATCACAGTCAACATTACGTCACGTATATAAATATTATTAAATATATTTCAAAGAACAGCATTCCACGAGGCAAAGCTTCTCCTCATTTATACACCATTAGAGAAAAGTAAATATTTAAACAACATTGACAAGAGGGCAACAATTTATAACCCAGGGAAGATAAGTTGTATCTTTCTCTGTAACTCTTATTTCCACATATGTTAAAAATCACCAATGTATTAATATTATAAGTGTTCATTACGCTTAAGGGCTATTACTTTGTTATTAGAAAGATTCACTGTGAAAATTTCCGTGTGGACAGAGCGCATTGGGGTTTACGCCTACTCGACACAAACTATGCCATTTCCGGACTAACATTATGGACACAGCTCACCAAATAACCCTGGACCCAATCTGTTTCACAGAGAATTACTTACGCGAATATTCACTTCGGGATCAGTTTGCTCTGGACCATCACCCAGCTATTTTAGTCACCCCACCCCTTATGCATGACAAACTTAGCAGACTTTTTGGTGTAGAATTGAAATAATAGGTTTGGGTATACATGTTTTGGTGAATGTTCATGAAAGATACAAGTAAGAGTTAAGAGGTTGGTTAGGTTGGAAATTTTAAATGTAGGGCGAAAAACTGCATGTTCAATATTTGTCTCTTCTTCCAGCTTAATTTATCTCACGTTTTCCGTGATGAACCTCACGCGTGCTTTTGGGCAAGAGATTGCCACACGCTGCTCCAACTGTGAAGAAAACGTTCTATACCCAAAGAAAATTTGGGATAAAGTTCTAGCCGATCTAAGAGATTAAGAATTAACATTAAAGTCAATGGCAAAATCATTGGTGATCTGTGGACTTTTGGGTTTTTAGCTGTGGGAGAAAAGCGGATGTCCCAGACGAAACTTACGACGTTGGACAGACAACCCTAATCCTTATCTTTGGAAACATTTCACATTCTCTTATAGATGTAAATATATTGTAATTGTTAAAAACGACAGTGACATGTTATATCGACGTGAAATTATATAAACACAGCAATTCACACGGGTTAATTCATGGGTAAGACTGACCGAGGTGTATAAACATGTGACTTAATGGTTCAGTCGTTTTACCTCATTCATTAAAATGCGACGAAATGCCTTAGGCAGGTTAAAAAAAAATCCTGGTTTGAATGAAAAAGTTTTCACGGCGGGTTAAGAAGATAATATGTCAGTCTGTAAATGCTTTAAGCTATTATTTATATAAACATTTATCCAATTTCCCTCTTTCTTTCTGAATTTTCATATTATGATTTTTTTCACGAATTTCGTTTGAAATTATTTAACCTTAACATAAACCCACGAAAGAAGACCAATACAGTTGTTAAATTTTTTAAATTAAAGAAAAATACGGAGCAAAAGGTAGTGTCTATATCATATTAGCCCGACGTTGATGCAATTAAACATATGTCAAATCCTGGCGTGAAAACCCAATAACCAAGACAATTGTGTCGAATGCGGCATTAACAGTTCTCGATCACCGTGCGGATTGTTTTTGAAATGAATGTTGAGCTCAATTTGGAAATGACATGGAGTTCTATGTCATTTGCTGCACCGACTGGGCTAATGAAGACGGACATACGCCATATAGTGTGCTATGAGGATACGGCCTACTCTTAAATCGAATTCCAACCGTCAATGGTTCTTCCACGTGCACTCCAATGTGCACACGAGACGTTGTCCCTTGCCAGAACCACGCCGGAAAATCCCGATATAAACACACCAGTATTACACATTATACCATTACTACACACCTACACACTGTTAAATATATAGTTGTTATAAAGGTGGTGTTACTACGACTACAAACTGTCAAATATTAGGAAATTACAACACTGCACACAGTTAAATATACATGTGACAATATTACAACACACTTATACACACTGTTAAATGTAACAGTGTTTATAATGATATTACTACACACTCCATTCTGTTAAACACTCTTTTTTTTATAAGATTACAAACATATCCGATAATTTGCAACATGCTGCTGCCCATATTTAAATATTGAGCTGTAATAATACAATCGCACATGGCTAAATATAGAGTTGTTATATCATAAAAACACAACACTACACTGATTAAACATTGTTTTAGTAATATTACATCACACTACTGTATATTTAAATACACATTAATTTGTTCATTTGTATCAATATCATATTATATACTGTTTAGGGAAAGGGATTTTACATTGGCCCAATTCGTCCATCTCATCCAGATATCCAAGATATAAATATCGTTTTAAAAGATACAGTGTTGTAATGTAATAATATTAATATCACAACAACACATTCATCACTATATTCATCTGGGTGAGAATCAAAACATTGTCGTCTTTATTAATGGGAACTGTTTTAGAAAAGGCGTGGTTGAATAAGGAGTTTTGTGACTATTGATATAGATATTGTTTTTACTGTGTATTTACATCACAAGAAGTAGCAAGGAACTTATAATGGATAAAAACATGGCTAACATTTTTATGTTTTTGTGTGGAACCGGAGAAGCTGGTTGTTTGTTTCTAAAGTTAAAACGCTTCGCCCTTTTTCTTTTGTTCTTAAATTCGGGACACCTGCGTGAAAAAACACAAGTTCATTGTAGACTTTTTCTTGGAGAGAAAGTTTTTGTTCTAACATGTTCCAGATGCCAATCAGCGTTTAATATTACCACCAATTTCAAGGAGGGTCAACCAGAAGGCTCGAAGTTGTCTGATTAACTTTGTTTTATTATGGTGGGAAGGTTTAAGAAATAGATAATGAAAGACGACCCCTAAACGTCTTGTAATTATTGATTCTTCATTTTGAAATCGTCGGCCATGGATTGACATATAGGGTTGATTTTAAATCCATACACCAATGACAATAAAGTCCTTACAAAAACCCGTTTAAATTCGAACTTCATGGCTACGACTGGTAGGTTATACACCAAACTGGGTATGTCCGAACAGCCCGAAGCCTCTTGCCACTAGCTGGAGCTGTAAAAGCAAAATGGATTCATGTGACTAACAGCTTGATTCAGTTTACCCTTCTGTATTTTAATGTCGGTACTTCCATTTTATGTAGATAAGATTGACTTTATACAAGATTGTGAACCTCTTTAAAATCTCGTATATTTTAGCGAGACTTGTCTGACCTTAACCAACCTTCTATCTGGAATCATTAAAGCTACAATTACTACAATACTGTACTCATAAACCAAATGTTTCAAAGAACAAAATTGCAATCAATATTTTTTTGTGGGCTTGTCGACGACGTAAACATATTTTCTGTGACTTATGTTCCTTCCACGATGCCATGATCTTAAGATTTTCAGAATTAAAACACGAACTTAATATTTAATTCGTGCTCAACTAGTTACAGCACCGGAAAGGGCGATCCACTGTTTTCCATCAGATCACACTGCAGTAGAACCATATGTTCACGAGATCTTGGTCTTAACGGATCCTCGGTACCATAAAAAGTATCATCCTGCACAGTTCAAATCTAATCTCATACGTATAGTTTATTCTGTGCTTTAAAAAAAACGAAAAAACAACTAAAAACAAAACAAAAGAAAAAACCCCCAACAAAAACAAAACGAAAACAACAAGTTTTAAGTGAAATATTTAACACTGCCATTACGTTATTTATAAAATAGTGCCACACGTCACAGTATACTATATATTGTGCTTTTTGCAGGAAAACAGGCTTTTTACCAGGAACTTATACAAGCATATACGATAATATAAGCACTATATATAGGGCTAGACAATTCCCTTGGCTGCCACACTGCTACAAACGTTTACTGGGCACCCTACGCCTTCTCAGCTCAATGAGGTTATTTAACAGTGCCCCTGTTTGTATTAGGAATATGTACATTAATGCTGTTTTCGGTATGTCTAGTTTTGTTCTAGTATCCCAAACTATGATAAATTGGGACATATCCACCAGTACCAAGATCTGTTTTGTGGTGTAAAAGTGGTGTAACCACTGTCTTTGTTTAGCGAAATGGCCATTTTTCTACATTTAAAATAATACATGTTAATGTTATATAATAGATCTATTCAATAATCTCAAGTATCGACTGAGTGGATAGTTGATAATAGACTGCTATATCAGATTTGAACAACCCCAGTAGCCATTTTACCAACGCCTTTTTCTTTTACATCGGCTTTGCGTTACAGAAAGTTGACCAACCATGGCGACCGACAATCCAGTAAAAGCGAGACTATTTTCTTTGATGGCTCACTTTGGTATCAGTTTCTTCATTTTTAAATTTCACGCCCTAGTTCGCTCAGGATTTCCACAATACCAATTACAACACTTTGGAAAATGTCACATATAAACTAGAAACGATAAGTGGTATAAGGTGTTCAAGAATGTGAAATTCTACAGTCTAGGTTTTACCCAAATTATAAAGACAACTAGTTTGGGTAAATGATTACTTTAATTGTTACGTCATTGCCAATCAAAATTTCACAATCAAAAACTACATTAATGTAGCTTCCGCTTGTTAAACCCAACCCCAGGCTATCTACCTATTTAACCAGTGGCGAGTGACGTGCAAGAGACCGGGTAAAAAAACTTGATGCACTTCTCAGTTATTTGTGAGATTCGTATAGTTAACAAGCCATTCTTAAAAATTCTACCGGACTTTATTTTTCAACCGAACGTAATGTAGACTACGAACAAAGTTTACCCCGAGGGTCAAACACTTCATTTCGCCTTGACCTTATCAGTATTGGTGTGATCATACAGTGTACTTCAACATCCTCGACCTTATCAGTATCTGTCAATTACAGTTTGATGGATTATTTGATTGACAACTTGACAGGCTAATAATTAAAAGAGAGTAAACATAATCCAACATAAGATAAGTAAAGATAATGAATATATAGAAGTTTTCCCAGGGCAAGGATTAAATGTATCCCTTTTTTCGATTAAGAGATATCTTAATTTTCTTACTAAACTCGAAATAATGATTACCGACGGCTATGGATTAGTGATGTGACGTTTTACAATATCATTGAAGGTCAATTAAAATCCAAGGCCAATCCAATTTTAAGTTTTTCCTGATTTTGATATATAGCCCCAAATTTCGCAAAATTCAGAAGTTAACATTTCAAACTGAGCGATTTTGAGAAGTAAACAAAGCAAAGGTTGTTACCTTCTCTTAAAATAAAACTGGGTGTTTTTTTCTCCTGAAAGAGGAAGTGGAAAAGGTGTCCCCGAAGAATTAAAATTCCAATTGATGTGGCCTTAAAGAATATAAGCCGTATTATTCTGTTGTTTGGCTGGAATGAGTTGATTTTTGCGTTCTCTATAGAGATTAACTCTACAAAGATGGACTCTTAATCGAGATATGAAAAACAATAACAGCGAATCACTCATATTTCACGAAACGCCTGCAAAAGATGCAAAAAATATTTTATGGTGGTCAAACACATCCCATTTTCATAGATAAATAATTCTATATATTATAGATAAATAGTATATGAAGTGATATCTGTTATTCTGGAACGCGATAGTCCTTGACACGAAAATAAGTGGAGTTTAACGTTTTACACAAAGTTCATGCAGAACAACCACGAATTTTGGACTTAATTTCCTTTTTGACAAGTCAGAACAGTTGATGCCTTTTAACACATGTAAACTTGAATGAACATTACTATAACTATACAGTCATTCATAAGTATATAGGTTAGTTGTGTACGGGTCAAATTTTAGGTATAACAACTAAGGACTTCCCATATGCAGATTTATGTATAAGTGAAATTATGATTTTATCTTTTTAGATAGATTTTACTTTGATAAGTACGTACCCATTACTACGTTAAGTTTCATATTTAGTCTGTTGTTGATACATTTATAAACCATATATTTCAATACTGGCTTAATCTAAGAAAGTAAATATTCAAAGCAAATATTTTAGCCACCCAAAATAGGTCAACCCGTTTAATAATACAGTTGGAAATAATAATAATATAGTCATTATTTTAGAAGGCCACCATTAGGCTACCGTGATATTCTGGCACCCATCTGTTCTGGGGTGCTAAATCTGGATAACTTCCTTGAATCAAGGCGTGGGTTTACTCTACACCAAACAACCTTTGTTTGAAATTCAAGATAAAAGTCAAGATAAAGATGTTTACAAATTTTAATTACTCTTTGCCAGAAAAAGTTACAACAAAATTATTTTCACCACTAAATGCGATCATAAGAGATGCGAAATGTTATTAGATGTTCAAAATAGAGTAAGTATACTCTGCCACGTTCACCCTATCCCTAACGCAATCAAATTTCAGATTTGGTTTCTGAATCCACAGAGGCGGGGGGTGGGGGCTTAGCCAAATGCCCCGAACAATGAAATTGTCCTGGGTCAGATTAATTCCCATGCTACAACTATGATTTGTAGAGAACATTTTCCATATAATAATGTCACTTTACTAAATTCAAGGAACTAATTCGACTGAAACTAATCCAATGCTAATTGGCAAAAGGGGGTTATTTTGAACTTTGAAGAGAGTGTCTCGCATGTGAAGGTAGAAAGAAATATTTGCAGGTTAGTACGAGGCCATGTTTGACACTGGAGGCTTTGTTTGCCAAATCCCTGATTAATCGTAATTTAAACGACTCGGTAGGGCGTGGTTCTTGTACGTTCAGAATCATCAAACGAACACGGAATAAAAATCTTTTATATAAATAACAGAAAAAAGTTTAAAGGCTACAATGAAAGGATTAACTAAATCCAGTTAATTAAAATTGGACTGGACAGGTGTAGGGTTCACTGGAGGTGACCTGCCAAAATACAGGTGCATGATAACCATGGCAACCAAATAAAACATAGCATATTGGTGCTAGTTGGTGTTTATCCCACGAAAAGTACAGAAAATGGACGGTCACGCATTCGTTACTGAAGTCAGTTGACTAACATCGATGTGTTAATCCTTGCCGCGTGAGGCCAAATAGGGGTTACTTTCTCACGTAAACCGCACTAAATAGATTGACTCTGACGCTTTAGCGGTTCTTTTTCTTTGTTCTTATAGAGGGATATCTATTATACAGGTTTTCAATAAAAACAAAGCACGGTGAAGACTCTTAAAACGAAAGGTGATCTTGATCTTAATGTAGATAACAAGATTTTCCTACACAACGTTCAATAATCCATTTATAGAAATGAACTGAAAAGTTTAAATATTACTTACTATAGAATTAATAAGGAAAGAAACAAGAGAGTCCGACAATCCGTGACACTGCCGATAACTCTTTGTCATAATTTTGTCTACTTTCTTGAAGATTCAGATTCTGAATCCAGGGTCCTGTTTCACGAAATTTTAACTAAAGATAAAATCCAAATTTTTGCAGATACTTCAATTTTGATTGGCTAAGAACTAAAATCAATCTAATATTGTCCAATCAAATAACTAAAATTCAGATCTTATCTTAGTTTAAATTTTGTGAAATAACCCCCTGACTAGTAATGAGTATCTTTGGAAGAGTCATTTACAAGTATATTTACTCTTCCTAGAACATTTGATACCACCTCCAATTTGAGGGTTGTCGTAAAACAGGTTCTTTAGAATATAAATAATACACTACCGACACTACTCGAATATAGCTCGACCCCGTTGAGAAAGTTCGGGTATAATAAATGCTATAAACGATTGTTGACTACATGTGTGAAATAGTGTGAAACCACCCACAGCTCAACTCTACACAAACATGACAATCGTGAACGCATACTAATATCACCTAGTTCATATTTTAACCCTGTATTCTAAACTCATGGTACAGGTGATAGTTATGTGGTAGGCCTAGTGGAGTAGTTCGGAGAGTCATGGTAGTCCAACTGTCATGGTATTGGACTCTCGACTGGAATGTCCCGGGCCGAGATAAACTCTCGTGATTTTCATGTCCGTCTTCGCTGATCAGGTGTGGCGCATGTGAGACTGATAAGGAAAGTATGCCTAATCGTTACAGTGGAACAAAAAATCGTGGTTCATCCGTGCAGACAGGGCATCAAAGGGGAATAAATGGAAACGCTATACTGTCTGGAAAACGTCTTCAACCTCGAATAGGAGTTCACACAAACGTTCATATTCCTTAGAAAAATACGTTCAACCTTTGTACATACAAAATAGGTGGAATACGAAACACAATTAATGCTAGATTCCCACTATTATATATTGAGGTCAGACGTATCGAAACGTGTCCCACACTGCACGCTTAACCACACTTAATGTTAGTCTGAAATGACCTAGGCAAGGTGCAGATGAGGTGTATTACCCCATGTCATGTTATTGTTTTTAAGTGTGCTCAATCTCCTGAAATGGGCCAATACTTGCTAGTTGACTAGTAGCCATGATTCCGATGTTCCTAATCCAAAAAATTATTCTGAGTACCACGACAAGTTAGTTTAATCTATAACTGCGATTACTACTAATACTGTAATTAGAACTACATTTTATCCATGTCATAATAATAAAAACCATACAACGACATATTTATTTATTCAAAAAATCTATTTTCGTACACGGTGGCTCAATATGGCGCTCATTCATCAACCACGTAGCCCCGGTGTTGGCAGCGAAAATTCTTAGAAATTTTCCTATCTGGTTCCATATGCATCCACTCGTTCGGATGGGGAATAATGAAGAGTAGGTTGAAACATCATTGTTCCAGAACAATTTCATTCATATCACACTACATTGTCTATGACTGTCTTCATTACCAAGGTTGGTGAAATGAAATTTGGTTTAACGTACCACTCTTCTGTACCGACATGGCTATTGATGACGGGTATACGCCATACATGGTGCTATGAGGGACCTTAGGCCCTGACAGCGGTGCTATTGCCTACTCTTATAATGAATTCCAAACCCCAAGATTGCATTTTAATACCTGTCATTGTGCACCATTGGACCTCCGATTTTCCTCCCATCCAAACAAATATACGCTTCTCTGCCAGGCCATCCGTCCTGTACCACTGACAAGGGAAAAACCACGCCGGGAAGTCCAGATGACCTTTCCCCGCCAACGTAGGGATCGGACTCGCGTTAAAGGGACAATAACACTCTTGCTGGCTTGACAGCTCAAGTAAATAAATAATAGCCTGATTGTAAGTACTAGATGTTTAAGTGTCCTACCTGTTGTGTAAATTATCCATTACGGCCTATTTTACTTGTCCAGAAGTTTCGAAAGTATTTTAAATCAAAGTCACATTTGAAAAAGTTTACGTTAGACTTTTCAAATCAATTACATGTAGTTGTGTTAAGATGAAATTTATATCATCAATTAATTGGAATATTGTAAAATAATACAATTTGTTGACCAGAATGAAGATTGGGACATATTATTCAGTTACAACAAGAGTGTTATTGGGGCTTTAAAAACCATTTCAGTTTGAAAGGGGAAAATATATATGATCTTTAACTTGATTTGAATAATATGACTCTGATCCTGGTCAGAATTGAAAACAGTGGTTTCGAGTATTATACATTATCGAATTCTAGTCAATATTTCATCGAAAATCATGGTGCAATCACCAAAGTAGACTGTTCATTGGTTGTCTATAGACTGTTAGTCGGGTGGGTGTCTTGTCTATATAGACTACTAGTTGTCATCAGGTTAATTAGATGTCTATATAGACTGTTAGTTGCCCATCGTTAGCCAGGTCTATACACACTGCAGTTAGTCAGATAGTAACGCAAATTGTTTTGAAACTGGGGAGTCAGTTAATGTTAATGTGCTTTTAATTTATTTCAGAGTGCATCCTAAACCAAAATGCCACAGATTCAAACCATTCAAATGTCAGTATTCTACAGCCAAAGACCTGTGTACGAAATGGTTGTAAATTGATAGACCACTGCTCCTAAATCGCACTTGTCTATATTATGGAAACACCATCATAAAAGATGCCACTCGTCGTTTTGGGTGTTAAATTCTAACGACAACGTTGAAAATGGTGATCGAATGAAGTTCAATTGTCGTCAAACGAAACATCACTCCATCCATAGAGGTATCGTTTGACTGAATCCGAATTTCATTCAATTGGTGCCAATGGGATTCGCGATTTACTCTCAAGATGATCTTCTACTCAATTTTCAAAATGGACAACTACGGAAAATGTTTGTATCTATTTTAGAAATGTAACAAATTCAACTCAACGAGTTTGTACTAGTAAAATTCTTTACTGATTTAAGGTCCATCTCCTTGCGTTTTAACAAACATTAGTTTCAATAATGAAACAGTCTCTTCAACTTAAAATTCTTGAAGCCATGAATGAAACAATGGCTGCATGTGTTAGTCATACCGTAAGGGTTTGTTTACCGCCAATATTAGTATAATTCACCTGCTAGCGAATCACAGTGTATGCTTTACAAGTCCCTGTGTCCACACACTGTTGACCTTCCGTGCTCCCGATTGACGTTTTACTTTCAGAATAAATGGACAAACATTGACGGGAGAATGAGAGTATTTTATAATCCGAAGGATTTACCAAAGCCTTGTTAATATTCCAGTACATAATGTAACATGCAGTAGCAACGTGATTCTTTGAATAAAGATAACAACACCATGGTCTCTAATAAAACTTCACGGTTAATAGACATCAATATGGGTTCTTTATAAATGACTTTACCAAAATATCATTTGGGTGTAAATACAGAGATATGTGGGTGGTGTGGTGGGGATTCTTTGTGGCACAAACCCCTTTAAGGCATTGGTTTAATGTGGGTGTGGTTCGTGGCAGTAGCTAGAATATGTACCACCCAACAGACTCCTGTCAAGGAGTTAAATGTTACTACTCAAAACAATTTGGGGTAGATCTTCGGAGTAGTATTATTGGTTTAAAAACATGTAGCGGAGACGACCGAGGTTGCAATTGATAACGACTGTCCGTTCCTGTTGTTCGAGGACTTCCAGGGTTTGTTTGACCACACATTATCTAAGTTTGTGGGAATGGTATAATGGGTTCAAAACAGACGAATTCACGTCAACGTGTCTGCAGCTTCATTCGCAGAAACTCCTCCATTCAGGTCACAGACCAGCTGTGTTCAATGACGTCGTTGCTACACGCTGGAATACTCGCCATTCCAAGATACTGATTACGTATGTGCGTTAACAACATCGCGCAAAATGGTTACTGTAATCGGGCGAATAAGAACATCACCAGCATTCGACCAATTCTGTATACAGTCACTCGAGTCAATCTGTCCAAAAGAGCAATGTGCCTAAATATGCTTTGGCTTTGATTTGCAATATTAGGGACTGCCATCACAGACTGTATTACAAACCGAAACGTTGAGACATTTAGTCACAAAAATAAAAGCGAATCACTGTTAATGTTTAAAATTTCAACAATAATATGTCGACCACAATATGACACAAATGGCTGCAACCAAATAAAATTTTACGAACTCTAAGCTCGTTGTCTTAAAGTGTGTGGCGACGATACAAATTTGACATCTTCCGGCTCGTAAGTAGAGAGCCACGTTCTGTTTCCGCAATAAGGATATAATAATTTACTCATCTACTTCAATTAAACCGGCTTTCTTGAAAATAAATTAAGTTTCATCCGTTGCCTTACAGACATATATCCCTCAAAAATATTGTTGTTCTTAAAAAGTTCTAAAATTGGGACATTAGTAATGTTCTTTATTGTCGATAACAGATAATCCGATTTATCCATGTGTTGTGGAAAGATAAGTCAATGGTGGTAGCATTTATTTCTATGCAACCTTGTAAATATATTCAACCGAAAATGTAGTTCCCGTTCGACAGTGCCTCTTTTTACTGCTGAAAGTGCCTTTTCTCGGACCCAAATATTTCCGTTCCGAACGTTTACTTAGACGAAAATATCAGCCAAATAGCTCTTGGAATGGCTACAGATGCAAGGAAATGACGGATAATTTTCAACCCCTCTCTCAGCGGCGTACCCCGTCTCCGCGGTCAGTGCACTTATTTTGCGGCACCCCCCCCTCCCCCGTTTCAAAATTCCTAGATCCACGCCTGGTATAATCTATATAGCTGACTCTCTCCAGTTATTCCGACATGAGCGCCAGCGAGTTATTAAAATACGAATATAGTCGAGATATAACTAAAATGTGTTAGGTGGACGTCAAACAAAGGGGGAATTTTCCCAATTACCCATCTGAGTCGATGTCAAACCCCATTCTTTCTCTCTAGCCAGTCTTCTCAGGGTGATAAAATTATACTTTAAACTAATAAATGTTTGATACAAGTCTACATGTAGATTTAATTGATTGTGGATTTTAAACAGAATTCAACTTTACGATGTGAAAAATAAATTAGATTGAAATGAAAAAAAAAATGTTATAGATCTTAAAAAAGAAATGTTGTGAATGACAGGCTAATAATAATAGAATGAAAAGTATAAGAATATATTGTGAAAATGGCTGATAAACATGGTTTGTTACTCTCAGCTTGTCGCCTTGTTTAATACTCTTGTTGGTTTGTTAGTTGTAAAAATATTGACGACTCTTGTCGTACGGTTTACACGTAATAACAAGTCGTGCTCTATAGTTGATATTCGTGTTAGCACAGTTCCCCCTTGCGAAACACAGCGTCAATATTTAGACGTTGTTTAACAATTTTCCCATTGTTTTAAGCTTTGGCTAGTCAAGCTTGACACCCCTACCCCCTTCCTCCCTCCAAACCTGACATGTGTGCTGTGGGAAAATACAAAAAAAGAATATATTTTTATTTCTCGGGCGAGCTTTTTGAGTCTAGCTTTTGTTATTTAAATCACTGGAGTGACCAATTCCAGACTGGGCTCACAATTGTGATCTCATGGATTCATATGTGGAAATAACATAAGAGGATTTAACAAATTTGGAGAGGGTCGGGTGTGGAGATTACAAAGAAGCGAAAAACGAAATAGTTTTGTTTATAGCAGTTTTGTTAATTCAGAGGCAGGAAATGAATGGTTCGCTTACATGCCGGAGTCTATAATAAGAATCACATTTAGTCATGCCCCTTTCAAACTTAAAAACGTCTACGCTAAATAGACTCGAAAACGCTTATTGTATTTGAAGAGAACGTCGCTTAATCAAGATAAAATTTGACACACCTGTAAATGTGCCCTTTGACCCCCACAGATTTATACTAATATATTTATAGACATTTTACGACTGGTAAACTACAACAAATCGATCAAAAAATAATAACATCACATTAATCTTCATGATCTAAACATGGAAACAGATAAAAAACACATTATACACGATAAAATATACGATTGTGATGCAAACCACACTAGATAATCAAGTCTATAAATACACCGTACATTAAAGGGGTAGATCATACGATCTGTAGAGAAAACGATCAATTGAGTGTGGTGAACTAATAACTATCAAAAGCGTAAAATACCAGATCCAGATGTCTCGATAATGAACAAATTTATTTGTTACTTTAATAATTCAGATGAAATATGCAATATGAAATACGCACAAAGAGACTACCAAAGGTTACAAATTCATTATTGTGCGAATTCAAAACATTCAATGTCGTAGGGTTGGGTATCCCTGGACCATCTGATACCACGTCTTAAGAATATTTTTGGACTTCACATATTCAAAATTGTCCTTTGTGCACGAAAATGACTTCTGATGTCGATTTCCTATTTAAGTATTCTTATACATGTCTTGACATTCGAGTCAAAACTGCTAAAGCAAATCGGCGAAACGGGTAAAATAAATATAGTTAAAGGCACATAAAACTGTCATAAAAAATCACAATAGATTTAGACTTATGAATGAGAGCACGTTATTTCAGCTGGTGTATTCATTAATAATTACTGTCACATGCATTTCCGTATTTATATCACTCTTTCCCTAGCGCACCGTGTCACGTTCATAATGTATTATGCTTAAAGAGGCATATTGAGTTAAAGGAAATTGAACACTTGAAGATATGTCATTTTATTGTTTTTATAGATTAACGAAGTGGGTTTATTTTTTTATTTTTTGGTAAAAAGAATTTGCGTTAAAATGGCATAATAACCGTGAAATGTTTTTAATAATATATTATGTGTTGGTCACTTCTATTTTTTTTATATTATTATCAGCAACTCGATTTACCGCTCAGAAAGGGAAGGGGTGTAAATTTGTCTTTCTTCTCCCACATTTGTACAATTAGACAATTGGAAGAACTTGGTATCGGACGGGGGACATTAAGTCGTCTTCCTAATCGCTGTAACCAAGCAAAATTTGCTTACTTAAATATAGACAATAACTGAAATAATGGAAAACATGTCTCATAAGTGGAGAAATTTTCCAGGGCAGCGGCACTTATTTATCTTCCCAGTCTGAAATTAGAGATAATATTTTCGGGAATGCTTACAATTCTTAAAACATAAGAATGTGGAATATACAAACAATATGTATTTACATTGTAAAAAGGTCATTAAATATTACTGTCACGACGTATATATATATAATATATATAAATACCCACCTGTAATACATACTACACTATCTATATCATATACCACACGTCACTGACAAGTATTCACACAATGTTTATCATATATATCATCTAATCACTTACAACATCATCGACCATCTGTCAATTAAAAAAATGACAGGTACAAGGTATACTGTAAATATTATGAGGTGTCAAGAAATGGAACAACAATAAAGAAAACAAAACCAGGCTAAAAATCGATACGACATTTTCTGAAAGTTGTTTCATTAAAACAAAAATCTTTCAAAAAATTGCTTCTGTTATATTATTGTTGTTGGATATTATTATCGATAATAAAATAATAATAATACGGGTCACCAGATGGTAGGCATGCATTACCTCGGTGGTTACCGGAGGGAGGGAAAACAATTGATAGATGATGATATTATTCAAATGAGGCCTGATAAGAGGCAATGTTTTCAAAATAATTTAAGCGCGATTTTATGTTATTTTTCTTTGATTTATATAATTATTTTCTTCACAATTATCACGGGAATTCTCTAATATCAAATCAGCCAATAATATTGTAACATATAATTTACTATGACTACGAGAAGCAAGACTATAATTAAATATAATTACACCGTTTGTAATAATAATTTTTCACAGGGCACCCCAGCTATTCACATGACAAAATTCTGTAATTGAATTGTACCCACGGTGGGATTTTATGAATAATTTCAGGGGTCTTATTATTAAGCAATCCACGTTTCAACTTTTGACACTCTTTAGAATGGCGAAGTAATAAAAGGGCATTAATGTCAGAATAGCTTATACACCCGGTCACCCCGAGTCATTTGAAAGCAACAAATTTCATTCTTTTCTCTCCATTACTCTGCAATAAAAGGCGTCAATAGATTCTACCTTTCACTATATTCATATACAATATATTGTGTGGTCGTGTTTAGTATTTTTGTGTGAGCGCTTGGAATATTGAATGCATATTAAGATTAGCTCTACAGTTATTAGTGATTTCGCTATATAAAGTTCATTCTACACATGTATTCGTGTATACTATTTTGCCGTTACTCGAACAAACATATGTTATTTCCATTCATACATAGCAAAGACTAATCTAAAATAAAAATATAGAAGCATTTTCCTTATCAATGTCAATTTCGAAAACCAGCATGGCCTTGAAAATATAGATTTCTAAAGTAATGTCTATATTTATAGGCCTACACATAAATTTCTACTGTGTAGATTTAGGAATAATCATCATTATAAAATGATCATCCATAAATTTGATGGAAAAATACTATAGAGTACGACAACATTTTGCATTATCTAGAATAATTATAGCATGATACTATATATCAATATAATTAACAATATTTCATATTTTGGTGCTCATGTGTGGGAGTATTTAATCTTGTTCTAAAAACTCTAAAATATTGTTTTGTTTTGCCTTTTAGGAGACTTTACCGTGAGGTATACTATATATGACCCTAAAATAACATCTTCAGAAGCGGTATCACATTTGAAAGAAGAAAAATATATAAATTGAATATTTTAGTCAGGTATCTTTTGATGTCATCTTTCATTTCTATCGTATTTTCTATTGTATATAAAAGGCGTACAGGAATGTAGATTTGTTTATGTCTTATTATAAAGCAATCTAAGAAACGGACTGTGCATATTTACAGAAAAGGCTCCTAATTTTACTCCACAATAACAAATTTGAGGGCATGGTGAAAGGGGTGACCGAGGTTTTAATAAATTTGGCAGAGTTTTGTTTAGATTTGGCCTGCAGGGTTAGCCCAGCAACACTACACCTGTGTTTTGATTTCGCTGTGTCAAGTAAAGCTCAACTCCGGTTTGTGCGAATCTCTTGTGTGAAATATTGAATGGAGACAATGAAAAGCTATTAAACCCTGCTTACTAGAGTGACATTAGGTAGATTAAAAAGCAATACAGAGAGGAGATGGCTTCTCCTTTCGCATGAATAACAAGGAACGCGATATCGTCTGCCAGATGCGTACGCATATATTTGACATAGTTAGATGGCCATTGTCAAGTAACTGTCTCAATTTGCATATATAGGCCTAAATGAAAACAAGAATTTTATGAGCCGGTTATCAATGTGCAATGGCACGCTGAGTTAAAAATCATTACCACTTATACAGCGTTAATCAAGCAAATTTTGTGGTCAGTCGTCCCTGAAGTAACATTTTCGCCGAGGGAAGAGAACGGAACAGCCCCAGTGCAGATTGGACCAATCACTACCTAATAGATTGGTATGCATAGTATTTGATTGGTTCGTTGACCTGTTGTAGTTTCAAGATCCCCGCCTTACCGTCAGTAGCTTTGTTGGGTTGTGGAGCAGATGGAATTTTGGGTCTCGCGAAACAGTGAAATGCGTTTGTCTGTTTGAAAGTACTCTCACAAAGGCAGCCATGATCCTATGACGAGAAGTATGTGGAGTATATCGTGTGAATAAGCCAGGGATATATAGCCATGTTCATAATTCAGTAAATAACAGTATTTTTATCGGTAATTTATAATAAGTCACTGGAAGTAGCAGCGAGGAGAGGTTTATTCCAAGATGGCGAGAAGGGACTTGTGTACGAGAGTGTTATCAATAACATTAGTGGCTTTGTTACTGGGAATAGAAAATAAAGGTCGTGTATTCAGCAGTCAGGCTTATACTAGGATAACGGACCAAGCCCTAGCGCCACACGGTAAATGCGAACCGATCACTATCCCACTTTGTAAAGATATTCAGTATAATGAAACTATTATGCCAAATTTGTTAAACCATCAGAAACAGGACGACGCGGGATTAGAAGTTCATCAGTTTTTCCCCTTGGTAAAAGTACAGTGTTCGACACAGTTGAAATTTTTCCTCTGCACTATGTACGTTCCTGTGTGTACGGTTTTAGAAGATGCTATCCCACCCTGCCAGTCTTTGTGCAATCAAGCTCGGGATGGATGCGAAAGTTTAATGAATAAATTTGGTTTCCAGTGGCCAGACAGCTTAAAATGTGAAAAATTCCCACAAACTGGATTATGTGTTGGAGAAAATACTACAGAACCCACGACACAGAAAACACCGACAGCAAAACCAGGAAATCCAAATGTTCCAGGACGTGGTGGCGGCACATATAATCCAGATCGTCCTGGGTCTGGCGGAGGATCAACTGGTTCTCGCGACGTAAATATTTCCAGAGACTTTGGCTTCAGTTGCCCTGATGAATTAAAAGTTCCCAAAGGTTTTGATTACAACTTAAAAGTTGGCCACCACCTTGAAAGAAACTGTGGGTCACCTTGCTATAACATGTTTTTTAAGTCTGAAAAAAGGGAGTTTGCACGTTGGTGGATTGGTGTTTGGTCATGCATTTGCCTAGCCTCAACTCTTTTCACTGTTCTGACTTTCCTGATTGATATGCAGCGATTTAGATATCCAGAGAGACCCATCATTTTCTTATCTGGATGTTATTTCATGGTTGCCATGGCCTATGTGGTTGGATTTGCTCTCAGGGAAGAAGTCGGCTGTATGGAACCTTTTGAACCCCCAAATGATAAAATTATGAAAGAAAGCATGGTGCCAATTATTACTCAAGGAACCAAAAAGGAAGGATGTACCATTTTGTTCATGATGTTATATTTCTTTAGTATGGCCAGTTCTATTTGGTGGGTTATTTTAACCCTCACATGGTTTTTGGCTGCAGGAATGAAATGGGGACATGAAGCCATTGAAGCCAACTCACAGTATTTCCATCTAGCCGCCTGGGCAGTTCCTGCAATTAAGACAATTGCAATTTTGGCTATGGGACAGGTTGACGGAGATGTTCTTAGTGGGGTTTGTTTTACAGGAATATTTGATGTGGATGCGCTTCGTGGATTCGTCTTGGCGCCTCTAGTTGTGTATCTTATCATCGGTACATCGTTTTTATTGGCAGGATTTGTGTCACTGTTCCGCATCCGAACAATAATGAAAAGTGACGGTACAAAAACCGACAAACTTGAAAAATTGATGGTGCGCATTGGAATATTTTCAGTACTGTATACCGTACCTGCCACAATTGTCATAGCTTGTTACTTCTATGAACAGTCTTTCCGTGAAAATTGGATGGTGACCTGGTGGGCCACAACATGTAAAGGCTACCACATCCCCTGCCCATTCGATCTTAAATCCAAACCGTGGCCAGACTTTAACGTGTTTATGATAAAATACCTCATGACAGTTATTGTAGGAATAACATCAGGGGTTTGGATTTGGACAGGAAAAACCTTCATGTCGTGGAGGAATTTTTATGGACGTATTTTTTCACCAAGAGGTAATGAATCCGTAGTCTGAAGATAATCCATGACTCAAATGGTTTTAGCTTAAAATAAACCATAAAGCGGTTACAGGGCCCCCTCCTGAACCAGGAGGGTTGTCAATCGTCCAACAGAAAAAGCTTTAAATTATTGGATATTTTACAAACAAGACAATCAAAGTGATAGGAATCACTGAAAATATTTTTTCTATCTGAAAACACCAGTGTTGGCTTAAGGTGTTCAAATGTGGAACATTCACCATTTTTGGGTAAAGACAGATATAATGTATTAAATGGTGCTATCGTTTCAGAAACAGGGTTTTTAGGAACAAGAAAGATTCTATTTCGTTGAAAATCTGGATTCATAATCTGAAATGCTTTTACCAGATTGTCTTAGTGCGGTGTTGTTGAGTGATATGGCATCGGTCTTGATGAAAGAGTTAGACCTAGAACTTCACTCTACAACCCATATTAATAGTCTTTCCTACAGACTGTCTAGTTTCTTAGTTCTGGTTTACATGTATACATAGGCACCAATTCTATGGTAGGCTAGTTCCTGATATTTTGAAATGGAATCCACCTGTGTATCTGCTATTCTTGTAGAAACCGTTATTTGGTACCAGTTTTGTAAATGTCAAATTGTGAGAACCAACATCAATAAATTGGTTTGAAACGAATTGAAAACATAACCGCGCTACGCCAACCATGTGTTGTGATTCAAATCTGATTTTATTTTTTGGCAAATTATAAACTAAGCTTACAGAAAACAATTTAATACCAGTATATTTTAAATACTGCAAATTTTATTTTGTCTTTGGTTTGTAATTTTTTTGATCTGATCGATGAGAAAATAGTTAGCCTGGTTTTAAAAGTGTCCCAAATTAGTGCTTTTCAAAGAAGGTTCAAATTTCTAATCTTTTATACTCATTGTGGTATTGGTGCAATCAAAAGTTTAATTTTGGCTCAAAATGTGGGTTCTCATTTTTTTTTGCTTTGTGATTTTATTTATCAGGGATTCTAAGAACAATAATATTGAGACTTTCTGAAATTTGTTATTGTGTGTCCTAAATTAAGGTCACTGGTACTTTTTTTTCAAGAAATGTCTTGAAAACCGAAGAAAATTCTAATTTTCTTTGATCAAAGCATGAAATGTTTCAACTGTTGACAAAAAAATGAATATTTGTGATGAACTTGTAATATATTTTTTCCATTTTTGGAAGATAATGAATATTTTGTGTATTATTGGTTCCAGAACTACAATATTGGAACTCACAGACATTTTTCACTATGTGTGAATTACAATAAACAGTGGAGTATTACCTATATATTATTATTATTATTATTAATGTGAACATATTAATATAAAACTTTTGTTAATATATTATTATATTCTTGTGCTAAAGAGAAACAATTTGTGTATAATAGGCCGATGTAGTTACATGTTTCCTCTGTGTGTGACGTATTATACATGTAAATGTGTCAAGTTTCGAAGTTCTTGACAAAAAACAGTTCTTCAATCTCGAAATACATTCAAACAGTGGAGATTTTTAAATGTGGATTAAATATTTTAAAATTTTTGTGGTCACAGAATTTTTAAAGATGTGTTTTAATATGGAGAACTACGAATTCAAACACTAGTGTGGATAAAACCAATTTTTGTAAATATTTTGTAATTTTAATGTGTATTAAGACCTGAATGAGAGCTGAGTTTTATTTTAATACAAGTTAAACCCATTGTTTCACCTATAAACTATACAATTTCATTTCAGAAGTTTTTAATTATATATTTAAAGATTTATATACATGTACTGTAGGTATAAAACTACAGTATTATTTTAATATATTTAGTACCCTCCACTTATTGGAAGTACATGTATTTTTATAAGATTTATTGATCATGTAGTGGTTCTCTGAAATAATCCATGATTTTGATTATCTACATGATATTTGGTCAGGTACCTTCATTAAACACCCAAAATGTGAGTCAATAATGCATTTATCCAACTTACAGCAAGACATCTACATCTTCTGCCATTGTGTATGTATAGAATGTAATTTTTCAACATTTTTACTATATTGTCGGAACTTCTCTTTAACTACCCAAAATTTCAAATCAAAATCTGTCAATGATATTCAATGCTACCAAAAAGTTTGAATTTGATATCGTTTGATCAGGCTTGAATTGTGTAAATTGTTTGATGTTCATGAGTCAGAAGATGTTAAACTTGTGTTTCATTTATAGGGTCTGAAATCCAACATATAAAAAAATATATATTTAAAGAGACTATAAATGCCGATTTAAATGGCCTGTAAATGAATTCTAGAAATGTTTTATGGACATGCATTTTTTTGTAATGAAAATAAAGCCTAATAAATCAGTCTAAAGAATTAATTTCATCTGGTCATATTCCTACAAAAGTAAATTGACAATTTCCCCCAAACTTGACATTTAGTGCAATGACCTTCATGTATTGGCTGTGTTCAGGGTTCTTCTAATTAATGTTCTTTATTGATATATTATTACATGTATATAAGTCATTATTATTTAACCATTGTTCATTAATTAGTATTTCTGTTAATTAATGGTTTCATGTTCATTAATAAGGGTTATTGTTGAAATAAAACTCAGTATGTACAAGTCTTAGTACTCTATGTAATGTTATATTATGTATGATACTAAATAATTCAAGTAAATAAATAAATAACCAAATAACTTATATACAAATCTTCTACATTTTATACATGTACTAGAAAAAATCCTGTATAGACTTTTTGGGGCATTTTGCCATGGAGATAATTGAATTCATACATTTATATGACTTTAAAGGGACATCTTGCTAAGTAAAACATGTGATTAAAAAGATGAAATATTATTTCAGTAGGTTTTTTGTTTTAGTCATTGACAATCTATATTTTCTTATTGAAATGTCCCTTATAAAGTACAATGTATGAACAATGGAGATACATTTTTGGTGGGTTTTCTTTGGTTTTATGAGAAACTGTAGACAAAATACTCGCATGTTCATGTTGCCGTGCACATAAAAGAACCTTGACAAGTGGAATTGCAGAAATAGTAGCCTGAAATGTTGCTGTTCATTCTTAAGTTGCCTCAAAGCGCACTGCATTGTGTATCCCGGTCTTCATTATCACAGTTGGTTTAGAAACATAAATACCTTAACATTAAAACCCCATTTCATATCAGAATAGTAGGCTGTTGAACCCCATATAACATCCACAGACGTGGAAATTACAGTTTTAGATGTACCTGACAAAATGTCAGGCATTAATGAAATAGTACCTGACATTTTCAACTTAGTGTCAACCACATTAATATTATCGGCAAAAATAGACAAATCAGTGCCAGACAAAATGACAGGTGCCTGACAAAACCTGAATCTGTGCCTGACATCGTCAGTGACAGGTGCCTTATTTCCAGGCTTGAATATATGAATAGTAGGCTGTTAAGCCCCATTTCATATCAGAAAAGTAGGCTGTTGAACGTCATTTCATATCCTAATAGATACATGTATGTGTATTTATAATTTTATAGTTGTGTGTATTGTCATTGGGGTCACAAGAAACTATAAAAGATATGGTTGGGGAAATTGAGGTATAGAGAAAATACATGTAGGAGGTTTGGGGGTCAAGTGAAACTGCATAAAAGATGTGGATTGAGGATGTTTTCTTTGAGGTTACAAAAATAGATAGGCACTGGTACTGCCCCTGTTAAGATTCATATTGTCTGTGGTATTTATGTAATTGAAGGAATAAATGTATTTACTGTTACATAATATACATGTACATGTAGAGTGTCCAACCTGAATGTTATTCATAGTTAATCGTCAAACATGTTGCACAACTGGTACTTGATATATAAGCAGGAGGAAGAAGGCCTACATGTTAATAGAAACAGGAAGAGGAAAGCCTACATGTTAAATATCGGACGAAATAATAATAACTTTCATTGGTGTATATATATTTGTACCTTTTATAATCGAGTCAAATGGCGTATTTTTTAATTACTAGAGAAATCGTAATAATCTCAAATACAAGTATCAAGATGTACCAACTTTTTATGGACTGCCCGGTTGCTCGTGTTTCGCTGTCAGAAAATATATTTTAGAATGTTAGTTCACTTCCTGGCGGGACATACCGCCCCCCTTACCAGTATAGACCAACGTATAGTCGATGGGGCGTAAAACGTAGTCTTTGGAAATAATAGCGTACACGTAAGAAAAAACCTTGGCAGTTGGAAGTCGAAATAAGAGTAGGTTGTAATAATAATAATGTATATTTGTAAAGCGCCAATTCATCCACAAATGCATGCTCTATGTTGTAGCGGAGCTGTCCGGGCAAACTGTCCCTCATACCACACTGAATAGCACACGCCTATCTGTATTAGCCCAGCCGTTGCCAAAAGTATAATTTCCAACTTCATTTCATTTCAGAATATTAGTTTTAGAAAAAGCTCAATACTTCCTGAATAATTGTAGACGAACACGATAGTTTGCAATAGGACAAAAATAGCCACGCTATTCCCGAGTTTCTCAGAAATGTCAAGATTTTAAAATGAAAATACAAGTCTTTTTTATTAATAATGGCTATGTGACAATGCTCTAAATGGTATACACGTACAAATATAGATATATTGTTTCCATGGCAACAAGACATTTCGTAATCATTACATAAGGTGTCACTATATACCGGTATACATATTTGCCAAACTGTTCTAGCCATAACGCACGGATATCGTTTTGCAATGACGGATTTCAGTTGGCTTTTGCAGAACCAAAGGGTAGTAGTAGCTATGCGGAAGTCTCAATTTCAACCACTAGAGAAATGAAATGGGGTTTAACGTCCTACTGTTCTGACCCGACTAGGCTAATGAAGACAGGCATACGCCATACAATGTATTATGAAGGAGTTTTTGCCCGGGCATCGGTACTATGACCTCTTATATCGAATTTCAATTGTCATTGATCTTTTACGTACACGCAAATGTATACATGGTAGGCCTACCTCTGGTTTCGTATCATCCGAATGACTAGATAACTGCCTTTGTCAGACCCTCTGTACTGCACCACCGACAAGGGAATCCACGTCGGAAAATCCCGATGAACTTTCTGGGGAAACCTCTAGAGAAGAAGGTATTGGGTGTTCAATAAAGAGTACATGTACCTTGTGCAATGATATTAATTTATAGATATATAATGTATATCTTATCGGCTAGTTAGGCTATATAGAAACCGAATCAATTGCAAATTCCTTTTGTCTGAAAAGAACTTGAAGATCCTTAAAATTGGCGGAGTTTGTAATTTGGAGAACCTGCAAATTTGGCACCCATCACAAGTACATGTATTTCAGACGAAGCCATGCTGTTATTACGTTTTCTAAATTTACATTTCTAAAGTAAGGCCTGCAGTCGTCAAATATTTCTTAAAGGCATATCCAACGTTTGCATTGAATAATCAATTATCTTTCATTTCCCTTTACAAATTTTCTTCTTAAAATTTTGTGTCGACTTCGATAATAACACGAAATTCAACAGGAGAAATCTTTTATTGGCTTTCTATTATGAAATCCAAATTATCCATTGCCAAATTCCCTCAGCTTACATATGAATCAGAGGCAAGAAGAGAAATCGTTATTGACTCGAGGTGTTTTGAATTGAATTTCTTGCCAGTAATAGAATGGGTAACATTTTGCGAAGCAGTTCGGTCGACTAGCGAGTGACCACAAGCGTTATTATTGATGTTTTAGACATTAATCAAGCGGATACAAATCTCTAGTCTCGATCTATAAGGCTCTCTGAATCAATACAGACTGCAGACAAAGATTGTTAGGACTGAAATGACTTAAATGAAACTGAAACTGTCTAATGGACAACATTTTCGATAATGCAATAATATTACGGCTTTTGTGAGCAAAATGTCGCCGGTTGAAATCCTTTCACACCAATCAGATCCCTCCGTGAGTAGAGGAACTGCACCTCTTAACACAACATTATCCATCCTACTGGAAATTAAAAACACGAATCATAATTCAATAATGCTCCATTTCTATCAATATTGATGTTAATATCTTACCGTGAAAATAACGGAATCTGATATCCAATATTGAAGACAGTTAAACTGTTTAGAATCAGTACATAACGTTTCTAGAGTAAAGCTAATTTACAAACGACAAAATAATATTCATAATGAAACAACTTTATGTATTTACCACCTCTTGGTTGATTACATCCAACATTTCAATACAATACTCTTACAGGTATCTTTATCGAGCAATGACCAATATGGAATAGCAACCTACATTAATTAAGACTTATAACAACAACCATGTCCATTTCCCTTACAATACGACTTCAATATCTGTAATAAAATTTGTTTAGTCAATATATAGTGCAAGTGAAGTTGGAATTTATGATTTTACCGGCCGACGAAGACCGATATTGCCACTTAAAACCCCATAAAGATTTCAGCATGACGAAGTTTGCGAAAGCAGTCAAGGTGACAGCCCCACAACTGGTTTTGTCAATATAAATAAGTGTAGCTGATTTGGCAAAATTGGCCGAATATAAGTATGCTATCTACGATTTTTACAGTCAGTCTAAAGCCACCAAACAAATAAATGAAATGTATGGAATGGTTCTTAACGTCCTACTTTTTTTTACAACAACCGGGATTTTAAAGTCGGCCACACGTCAAGCATTTTGAGACCAGTTTTACCTGGATAGCGGCACCTTGGGCTACTCTTATATCAAATTCCAACGTGCCTTGGTACGTTTGGTCTGTATCCAATTCTAACAACTAGACGCTGTTCCTTGCCAATTGGAAACCGCGTTTGGAAATCCCTGTGATCGAACTCGCGACGTTCTGGTTAGTGAGCAAATACCACTCATGGCTCCTCAAAACTGATGTACAGATAAATTTATTGAAATGAGCAATATAATTGATGAACATGCCGTGAAGTAGGTACTGGAGAAATTCAACACCAGTTGAAAACCAGAAAATAAAATTGCACAAGCCGTTAATTAAATGTGCTGACTAAACCACGCTTTTAAAAAAAACTAACAGGAAGAAAAACACGAGCGCTAACGAGAAAACGGTAGTTATCGAAAGCGTCTAGTAAATCAAGGCTAATATGAGTCATTCAATGCACGTTTAGAAAAGTAGAATGACACGAGAAGTAGAAGATATATTAACTTCAGGTCGTAGTGTCTGGCTATACACGTCTTCGTATACTAACATCCAGCTGTTTTCCTTTGTAATTTTATGACCCAAAGTTAAAATTTTACAATCAATGGCTAGATATATGGCTATTAACGTACAGGGTTTATGGCTAATGGTGGATTTGACCTGCTCAGCAGATAAGTCTTGTGGCGAATTTTAATGGTTGATAAAGGTCATAGATTTTTTAAGGGAAATAAGGGAATAGCGTATAAAATTATGACATTTCTTCTCCGCATAACATTTGGTATTTTACGGTCTTTTTATGATTAAATGCCTAATTAGCCCTGCATGAGAATAGGACAGAATATGAATTGTCATTGCTCATTCTTTTACGAGACACTTGAGGGTGCGGGCCTTAATTCATTTTAAACACAAGATATTTAATGGCAATTTAAAAAATGGAATTAATTAGGTGTAAAAAATTAATAATAATGATTATGACAGATGTTTACAAAAGAAAGCTCCTGTGGTTGATTAGAGAGATTTTATCTGAACAGAAAAAAAAGGGTGAAAATATTCTGATGATGAAATGTGTCTTAAACGTGGTATTTTCCGTCGCCATTGTTAAAATCACAAATATATTGGTTATCTACTAAACGAGGCAATGTTGGCACTGAATATGGTGATTGGTCACTAATAAAGAGGTCCGGAATTTTCAGGCATGATTTCCCCTTGTCAGTGCTGTATTATGGCAGAATTCCCCATGGCGAAAGAACAATTTAGGCAATTGATTTGTACACCTGACACTGATAGGGACATGGCACATTTAAAATTAATGTCTGACCTGTTATTATAAACAGAAAATGACCTTACAACATTCTATTACTTCTGTCAAAGGTGCTGGAACTGTTCATTTAACGAGCTATTACGTCATCAAAGTTATTAAGGCAGCATCACAGCATGGTTTCTTTCTCTGCCACCCAAAATTTATGTCCTGTTGAATATTTCATATGGCTTTTATGGCGCTTCTGATAGTTTTATGAGGCATGCAAAACTTAATCGAATCTGCACACTTTTTCTTTAAGCAATGCAAATCAATTGTGTTGAAGCCGACATTGGTTATGTAGAATTTGAATATCAAGCGGATAGAATTGCAATGTCGGATCGTTGGAGAGATTTTTAATATTTATTACAAGATATAGTATTGAATTTTTGACAGTAATATGGTTGATACAGTAGCGCTTAGCAGAGTGGAATATATAATATACCACTCTAATTATAGCTTAGGTTTTTGCTCTATTTATTATAAAGGTCACTTTATTCTAAACTAAAACATAACGAAATGTCCTCTTGTAATGACTAGCCCTCTTCGATTACGTTAAACAAAAATACAAATTTTGGATTATATTAAGTTTAGTGCGTCTCTGTATGTGACATGAATATAGTCCCTGTATAAAATTCGGAACTAATGTTGAGATACATCTGATGCTGTGTTCTACTATCGAAAATTTAAGCCCAAATGGAACTAAAAATAGTATACAAAGTTATTTCTGCTTAATGCACTGAAATTTCAACCTGCAGAGTTCGCTTAGTCACTAATTCAATTAAAACTTCGTGCTAGTTTTATTACCCGCTTTGGACTAATGACATAAATTTAAAAAGAAAGCAGGAATTCATTTTTCATACATTGGAGTACCTACTTCAGCTTATTTTGTTTGCACAACATTGTTGACCGTTTTTAGAAATTCCTCAGACCATCTTTAATCCCCAACTATGTTGTATCAGTCTCTACAGTGACTCAATTACATAATTAAGTAACGTTTCATAATGGCCTTAATATTTACATTGTCCCAGGAATCTTCTTAAGCTTTAAAGATAATGTTATTTTTTCATCCTTATGCGTGTTAATCCAGACGATCATTCATCTGATAGACAAGATTAAAAAATTGTTTGTTTTCTTGCGTATGGAACTTATTAACTTTTAATTAGGAACATTACGTAATTATGTGTGGACGCGTGTGTGTACGCAGCTGTACATATTTTTAGTAGGTCTATTATGGTAATTAATAACATAAGTACACAACGCCCCCTGGTGACTTATGATATAAGGGTCGGTAAGTCCCAGGGTCAACAACGAGACAGGGATTAAGATGACGTATTCGTTAATTGGGAGAACTAAATCTTAACACATTTGGAATGTCAAGAGAGTAATTAGCATGATAATTAACAGGTATTACTTTATTATCATTGTCGTGATAAAATTATTTGTCAACGACTTACAAATTTGATCCGCATCTAAACAAGATGACCGTCCCAATTCTCTTCACCAATATCGTCCACTCCTACTCCTTACCCACTCAAATATTTTATTAGGTCCACTAAAGAAAGGCTAGATACCGTTGCATAATATATATTCATATTATATGTATCTGTACGATTTACTTAGGCCTTCCATTGAATATTTGTAGGCCCTTTTCTCTCTCCCCGTCGCAGTTCGGATCTTACATTCTGTTAATAGTAGGCCTACACGTGTATAATATAGCGCAAATAGATATTCTTAAAACCCAGTATTCCGAAATGCCGTTTATAGTAAACTCTCTAAATTGGATGAACTTCCGGTAACTTGCCTGCATCGTGAAAAACATAGCCAGGTTTAAGTGTTAATTTGTTTATTTTTTATAACAAATTTTAAATATTGCTTTATTTAAATAAAAAGCAGCGTTGAACGATAAATACTAAACCACAAATCGCTTTCAACCATTGGATTTTCAACCTTGTGCACACCATTTTAGCACATCGAAGTAAAAGGAAGAAACGCATCATCATGATGTAAAAACCATTCATGCGAATACCTTTGTTGAAATACAGTGAACTATAATAACGTTCGATTTAACAGTAGGAATATGGGTCAATGTCGGGTTGACATTGTGTTCAGTTAATTTAAAGAAATGTGAGACTCGGTTTCAAGTGCCTTACACTTAAAATACTAGGCACGGTTTTGTAATGCTACTAAATTAAATTTAACGGAAAGATAAGTTTGGTTGAAATGTACGATTTACTGTTAAATTACTTTGTAATTAAACCATACGTAATGTGAATACACATTAATATTTAATTTAACCCTATCAGTAAGCTTTAATTACAATATATTCTGTGTGTTCTATTTTTAGACATAGTATGACAGCCAAAATTGTTATTAGTTTATTTTGTTTCCGTATTCTTCGATTTGATGTGATCACCCAATGACGATTTAATTTCAAGCCCTTTGTGTCATCTAGTAGCTCAAGAAGCACCAAGGTAAAATGCTGGTGAAACATTAAAAATCATTTCAATAAAGACTCAACGAACCAGAAGGCCAGTAATCAATTCCCTTACTTATTAGACACAAGGAATGATAGATGTTCTTTACATAGTAATTTACATGATTACAATAAAACACCCCGTAGAACTATGTTCATCTATATAAATGAATTATCCTTCAGGCATTCAGTAAAAATAAAGATGTCGGCTTGAAATCTATAGAAAGTAATGTGAAGCTTGATAGTTGACTATTGAAACAATTCGAACTTAGGATTGAATAATTGTAACAATATTTGCAATAATATGATGTCTATTTATTTCTTAAGATATTGCCTTTGATAACTGTAATAGACCTAGTAAGTTAAATTATTTTAAACAATCATACATGTCTGGTAGGGTTATAATTGCTTTTAACATTCTAGATGCAAGTTTCTGCAGTATCTAGATTTTTGTAATAGACATTCAGCATACAGTTCGATGATATTATTCTAGTAATCCCCATTTGCTTTTTTCATTATTATACCTAATTAAAACGCCATTATTTCACAAACATACCACACTAACAGTGTCAAGTCAGTTCATTTTCAATGTTTTCATATCAAGCAATGATTAAGAAAAACAATTTTCACTGTTATTCTAAATTGTGGACGTACGTTATACGCATTTACTTTTTGAACTGAAAAAATTGCAGAAAAAAGGCAGACGTGTTTGTGCAATAATCATTCACGCGCTAGTGACGACAGCTCGCATGCTCATCGCGCGCTTTCTGGTAATGGCGGCTATCGGTTACTTTCTCTCAGCACATTACGGGGGAAAAGGTTGAAATTTCTATGAGATTTGTTGAAAAACTGACGGTAAATAGATATTGGAGAAGATTGCCTTTCACTTTGCCCGCCAACCTACCCTCGTCTGCTTCGCGATCTGCCCAATTTTTACCGCCAAACTCGGATCGTGTTTCTGAGTCAAGCCGAGCAGACGAACATTAGAGAGGTTAAAAATCTGGTGATGTCGATGCTCTGGCATTTCAATTTTCATGATGTCCAGATGTGAGATTTCAGACGAGATTGTTAAGGTGTATAGAACGTATCGCTTCACATACATAGATTTATTGAACTGAGGAATAGTAACTGGATAAACCTGAAGGCGGTGCAATATTTTGTACATGAAGAACCATAGCTACCATGTAGCTGGGACATATTTCGTTTATTTCTCTTATGTAAGAATGATTGGATTCTGGTGATTGAAGTTTCGAAAAAAATACAGTGTAGATTGCTTATTATCGTAGCAACGGCACTTGGCAATAAAGTCGCGATTATCTATTTTATCGTTAAACTCTGAAATGGACGTGGTGTTCCAATCTACTTAAAATCAGAGACATCCGCTTTTCCAGAAAGTAGATTATGAAATGTTAATAAATGTTTAAAAATATTTCACCTACAATAAGCACATTTACCCCTTACATAATGAATCTTTAATGTTTTAAGAAAGCATAAAAATGCAACAAAATCAACGAAAATCAAAGCCCTTAACTACCATACTCCTCGCAGTGTTCCGTTTGATTAGAGCTAATCCCACTACTCACTGCCTGTATATAGAGAAAATTCTTTTTCTAAATTATTATTGGTCAACAGTCCCATTAACAACCAATAGCTTACTGCGTAACAAAATCGTTAAATTTGAAACAAAGTTCTAAATTGGACCAAATATGTTTACATAAGGTTACGTCATGACTCACGATTTTATCATGCCCAATTAACCAGTGCATAGCAGAATATTGTAGGAAAACTAATTGTGTGACAAATGAGGCTATGAACAATGCAAACAATACTGTATGAAGACGAACAATACTTAAGCCGTTTTTAATACCTTAAATCAATGTCCAAGTTTTAGGGAAGACCCCGTAGTAAACGAAGGGCTGTCATGTTCCTGTACATGGGATAGATTTGATTGAACGGGGAGAATACACACACTCCCCCAAACGCTCAAGTATCATAAATCAGACGCCAATCCAGCAATGGGTAGAGAGGGATTTCTTGGACCATTGCTTCAGAAAAATGTTAACTATGGGAACTACTACAGGTAAACATATCCTTGAAAAACCACCCGCCTATACCGTGCATACACAATCCAAGCACCTATGACCATGTGTTATTATTACACTGAACAGGTTAAATAATATATCTCAAGGAAATTAACATCCGAAATAAATAACCAACAAAGGGCTAAAACAAAAACATACACAGATTACGTACATGTCAAATTCATTGTTTTCGGAAGAGGATCCAAAATATATAACCAACAAAGGGCTACAAAACATACAAATGTTACGTACATGTCAAATTCATTGTTTTCGGATCTTTCCAGGGAAGCTTTTCCAAGACAACGAAAGGACGAAGATTGTTTTCAATGGGCAATATGCACGTACTTTGTTATGGGTCTATTAGACAATATGAGTCCATATTTGAAATGGCAGGTAAGACAGTGGTATGGTATGAATTGGTAATAATACATATATACATACATGTAACTAACACTATAATGAGTGATACGTGGAGGTAGCTTACTTTTCAACAGCCTTGGTGTATATAGATCTTACAAGTGAGATGGTCAACAAAGAGAATCTAAGACTGGGTTTTTAATAATTCGTTTCTTAATAACCATATCTTATCTATATAAGTAGATAATTGTAACCAAAGTTTTTCATCACATGTTAATAATAAATTATAAAATTCATTCTGTTCATTAATATAGTCACCTAAATATTTAACTCGTAGTTTATGATATGTCTTACACACAATGAATATATGATACAAATCTTCAGTTGTATTGGGTGTACAAAACATGCAATTCGGATGTTTGGATAATTTTCTCTTGTATAAATTTGCTCCTGTGGAGAAGAGATTTAGCCTTAATTTTGTGACGTTTCTCTTAGCTTGCTTAGAGATTTGAACCGACAGGTATTTTTCTTGACACAAATTCAGTTTATAATTCTTATAGACTTCAAGGCTTTCAGAATTACTAATTCTCTCAGACCAGTCTTGCCTATTAATATCCGATAGTCTTAGTTTTAGAGATACAATAAATAACTTTACATTACCAACAGACTGAGAATACCATATATAGGCGAAACCTAGAGAACTTAACAAAATCCTTATTTTGGTTGCCCATGTGTCCCTACCTAGTTCATCAAGTTTACATAGCATGAGATAAACCTGTTTGGGATATCTGTTATGGGACATACCAATTAACTTTGTCCAATACTTTATACAGCATATCATGTATGAAACAGACAAGTCAAGGCGGCCACATTCGCCTAAGGCTCCGGGTGTAGTGGAGCTCTTATGGATTCCTAGTACATACTTGGCAAATTTAGAGTGAACACGTTCAATGTCACGGCGGAACTCGAATCCCCAAATCTGCGAGCCATAAAGTAGTATTGGTTTGATAATTGCGTCAAAAATTTTGAATGAGAGTTCAATGGATGGATTTGTTTTCTGGAATAAACATTTAATAGGGATTAATGCCTTTTCAGCCTTCACTGACAAATCATACAGAGCCTTGCTCCAAGACAACCTTGATGAGAACAGTATGCCCAAATAGTTATAATACGTGACGCATTGTAACAAATTGCTTCCCAGGAAAAACTTTTCATTATTCCTCAATGCTCCCCCATTCCTAAATACAACAACCTTGGTTTTTGTGGTGTTTACAGATAAATTAAATTCAATACAAAACTTATCCAAAATATTGATTTTTCTCTGCAAATTACCAACTGAGTCACCCAAAATACCAAGGTCATCTGCATATAGCAACATAAGGATGTCATCAATGTCTTGAGTAGTAAAAATGCCTCTTACATCCCCATTTTCCATAATATTAACTAACTGGTTTATATAAAAACAAAACAAAATAGGACTAAGAGTACATCCCTGCCTTACTCCAGACATACATTCAAAAAAGGGAGTGAGTCGGTTCCCAATTTTGACTCATGATAAGACTGAACTATACATAGACTTAAGTGCAATAAACATTTTCCCACCAACACCATTTTGTAAGAGTAGGGACAACAGTTTAGAGCGATTAATCGAGTCAAACGCCTTGGAAAAATCGACAAACAATGTATAGAAGCGCCCCCTAGGTTTGGACAGATATTTCTGTGCAAGACCAAACAATGTGAAGATATGGTCCACAGTTGAATGACCTTTTCTGTAGCCAGCTTGGGCCTCTTTGTATTTGTTTTCCGATTCACACCATTTTTGAAGCCTGCAATTGAGAACAGCACTATACAATTTACCGATACAATCAAGTAGTGAGATCCCTCTGTAATTGTTTGTATCGTTTTTTGAGCCTTTTTTATGTAGTGGTGCGATAAGTGCCTTAGACCACGAGTCGGAAAAACACCCCTCATCAAAGACCTTATTGAACAATAAAGTAATAGCCGGAAGGAGGATATCAATGCCAACTTTATAAAAGTCAATACCGATTCCATCCGGACCCGGCGAGGTTCCTGGTTTCATGTTCTTGACACATTGCTTGACTTCTGACTCAGAAATTGGTTTGTTAAGAATACAGTTATCCACTACATTGGTTTGAGTTTCGGAATTTGAAGTAAATTTAGAATACGATTCACACTCTTGTGACCCGAAACATGGATTCAAAACTGATTTGAAATGTTCAACCCAACTTCCCGGAGTAATTATGTCAGAGATCTGTGATTTGGGTCGAAAAATTTTAACAGTTTTCCAGAATTCATCTGGGTCATGAAGATTTCTTTGCAGCGTATCACAAAGTGTGTGTTCGTACTCTATTTTCTTACTTCTACAAAGATTTTTAAACTCATTTTTACATGTATTATAAGCACTTAAGTGTGATTTACAGTTGCATTTTCTGAATTGATTTAACAATTCAAACTTGTGTTTCTTACTAGTTTTACAGCTTCCATCAAACCAAGGTGGTTGTTTGAGACGTGATGTACCTTTAACTACAGGTCTAGGCCTGATAGTCATGCATGACCCACAAAGTGTGATGAAATCTGTAAAGCAAGAAAGAAAGAAAGAAAGAAATGGCATTCTTATAGATAAAGGGCCGACCGGACAGATCGTCTAATTATACTCGATGGAAAATTATATTTAATTGCGAATAAAAAAAGGAGAGACAAAATAAAATGTTGTTATAGACAACAGGCAACTAGCTAGACCAGTTTAAACATACCACTATGTCTTTAACTGGTCGGTGTTGTAGTGTTGTGACAATATAAATGTCACACGACGAAATATAAACAACCATGTTTACATCGCAACAATTAGTTTTCTTTTCGCCGGAAGTGGATGTTTTGATTTCCTTGACAACGAGAAACAGGATTGATCCCCATTAAATGGGTTTTGTGGGAATATATGCATGAAAGGATTTGTATAAACAATGATTCTCCGAATCCATTAAATATGTAACATAAATAAATATTGAAAATAAAATATTTGAATCAAATAATTATTATAGAGTTGTGTATCAAATCAACATAGTATAGTAAAAAAAAATGCAATTTAAATATGCGACATTTGTGTCATACTCCGCACAGTGTTGCGTTTGATTAGAGGTAATCCTACTACACACTGCTATTATGAGTGGATATTGTTGTTTTAAATTTTGATTGGTCAGTAGTCCGTCTACCAACCAATCACTAGCTGCTCTACAAAAGCTTTACATTTAAAACAAGTGCCAATATTGGACCAAAATATGTTTACATAACGTTACGTCATGACTCACGATTGTATTCTGCCTAATTAACCCAAGCATAGCAGAATACTGCAGTAAAACTAATTGCATGACAAACGGGGTTATCAAGTCGAATGAAATGTAAACAATACTGTTTGGAAACGAACATACTTTCACCGTTTTTAATACCTTAAATCACTGTCCAAAGTTTTAGGGAAGACCCAGATTAAACGAAAGACTGTCATGTTGCTGTACTTCAGTGGTAGCTTTCATTGAACGGAATGAATAGACACACTCCCGCATAAGTTCAAGAAACAGACGCTAGCTATTACAGCAATGGCCAGAGAGGGATTTCTCGGGCCATTGCTTCAGGAATATGGATTTGTGTAAACATCATGAAGGAAAATATCAAGTTTTGAAATTGAATATTTTTATATTCATACATTTATTGGCAAAAGCAACACAAATATGAGAGATATTGTGTTAGTAACTATGGATTGGAATGGGTTTAGAGACTAGCACTATCTAACACCTTGCCTTTGTCATTTTAAGACTAAAATTGAAATATTTAAATTTACCAGAAGGAGAAAATTATTATTTTCTTGGAACAAACAGTAATTAGCATACGTAAATGAGAAGTGTGGTTAAGTAGAATCCTAGCAAATATTTGGCTGAAATCAGTTCATGGATTGACTGGACAGTGTTGTAGAAGCATAAATCAGACTTTCGTGTCGTTGTTCTCAGAGCTAAACTTCTGCTAAGACCGTGGGTAATATTGCAGACAATGGCTTCCATTCCATTACCACAATGATATAGAAGCAATATAGACAATGGTTGTAAAGGTATTAATAATAGATCATAGAGAAACTAGTATTGACCGCTGTGTCTAGTCAAGGATTCTGTCACTAAGATATCAGGAATTCTATAGTCGCAGAGTTCAATTGAGCTTGACACTGGAATAAATAATTATTAACTGTAAGATCTCTTACATTGTAAAAAGTAAAATGATAATTTGTCTCATGTCGACCATCCCATCTTCGAAGCATTTAGGAACACCACAGAAAATTAAAACATTTTGGCTAAAATGATATTTGCCCATCACGTATGTTTTTGTTGGTTAGATGGCAGGTAAGGTTAGGTCAATTAAAAACAATCCCCCTAAAATGGTTATTAACAGTATTGTAAGTTTAGGGAACGTATAGAAAAGGGGTTCGAGATAAGTCTATTTTTGCACCGCAAATTTAAGATTTGTAGCTCTTAAGTGTTTTCTCGGGCGCCCAGAACTTTCCCCTGTGCTTTCTAGTAGAATAATGTCAACGCTTTGGTCTTTATGAGACTAACGTAGGTTACTGCTCTTACACTTGCAATGCGAGAACTTCGTCCAGACAGCAGTTGTCCCACCTATATTCTTCATGGAATTCCATCTGTCAGTTTACGTATACTACCAGTCTTACACAGGACCACACTTTGCCTTACTCGACAACACCGAACCCTTTGCCATTCTGGTTGCAAGTCCAGTGTCCCCACGGCACTCTCACCGCGATCCAAATTGAACACTGAGTATTTACAGTGCCAATATAATATACCCTTGGTGATATACTTGATCTATAGACATTAATAATAGATCACAGAGTCGTCAATATTGACCGTATATATGTCTAGTCTAAAAACCAGTCACAGAGATATCAGCAATAAAATATTAATACTCAGCCATGACGTCACGTATTCCTGGCAGTTCTGTGAGTCGGAACTAACACGTCTGGTAATTTCTAAAGACTCTGTCAGCTTGCTTTAATGTCCAGAAATTGTTTCCAACCAGAAATAGAAATTTGCTTGATAGAAAATAAACAAAGAGGAAGCTGGACTTGTATTAAAAGTGTCAATGACCGACCAGTGCTTGTTTTTATTGCTAATGAACGTGATGTCTTTGAAGTATGCTATATGGTGGGCATTGCTAATTCTACCTTGCTATTTGGCACTAATTTTATTAATGGAGACGGGTTTCATGTTTTGTCAACAGATCAGGATATTTTGGGACTATATGGTATTACATAGTTTTAAAACCACACACCAAAGATAACACAACTTTAAAACAGCAGATGGACAATGAGCCAACATTGAAATAAAAAAAAAAACTTCCAAGTTAGTTTGAAGTGAAATAAAACCCTCCAAGTTAGTATAGCTGTTAGCTACACGAATCCACGACAAGACAGATACATAATTTTAATCTCACAAAAAGTTACAGAAACCTTATGGAGATTGGAGAATGGCAGTGTAATGTAATATCATTATATTATAAACTGCAATTGTATCCCAGAGCAATTGCATTACAGTGGTATCAATACTTTGGAAGCGTTTATGCCCCCCCCACCACCAAAAGAAAAATATTACCCCCAACAAAGAAACGTGATTTATCTGAATATGCAATGTCCATTTTATTCAGAGACTGTAGATTGTGCTTGGTTTTCGTTGTGGCTATGACGTACTTGCGTCTTCACGTCCTTTGTCGTCTACACGAAAAAGACTCGACACAAAAAATAGCAAATGTACATTCCGTATTAAATGTATTCATTACAATCGTATTTTCACAGCTTCGTACAATCGTTGTATAAACAGAGTGAACACATATTATATAATTTAATTACGTGTAAAGGGACTATCCATGATAGGTAAATTGTAATCTAATACCTACTATCGCCCTTGGTTGACTTGATATCATAATTCCTACTATTTAAATACGGTAATATTATATTATCATATAATCTAGTTATGTATCGTATAACTTCTTTATATCACAGCGTGAATAAACACTTTTATTACCCCCTTTAAAGGAACACATTCCCTTTTTATATAAAACACAGGAAAACTGTACAACAAAGCATAAACATAACAGATCTTACACAAATATATTATTGACGATGCTAAAGAGGACAAGTAAATGCGCAAAATGTGGCAATTGTTAGTTTAAAGTGGTCGCTGGTGGGTCAAAATGGTCTATGCTATTACATGACGTTGGAAGGTTTGCTAGCTCAGCTTTTACTGGCTCAGGTATTCACTTCAAGAGTTTTCATGAGTTTAGCTGATTTGCGAATAGGGGATTTGGATGACCGAATGGTTAGCACGTGCGCGCTGTAGCATACGGTCTGTCACTTAGTCAACTAGCATGGTCTCGATTCCCCGGTTGTATGTGACAAGGAGCAGGGTCGCCTATCTAACCTCCGCTTTTCACCCACTGCTTAAGGCCCCTAATGTCGAGTGGATATTAAACCCAATTATCTTTCTCTATAATTACATGTAACACCATTCGCACCCATTATGGAATTTAATTATGCACTACCACCACCTTTAGTTAAAAGATTCAAATACCATTCTGTCACCCAACCAATAAAATTGTTAGAGGCATGCCCTTTAAATTCCAAACGCCCATGTATGACAAAAAAAGAGAAAAAAAGAGATAAGAATGGGAAGAACGTGAACTGGTTGTTATGGTTGAAATCTGTTACATTTATGGAGATCTGTCTTATCATCATCATCAACATTTTTGACCAATGTTCCCTTTTAACTTTTTATTTCTCGTAAAGTCTCGTTTCTTCTCACGTACTGTCAACAAAACTGTTTAAATCTGATCCAAGATCATAAGGTCTTCATCGATGTACGCGCACTACCCTACCTCTTGATAATCGCAAAGACACAAATGAATAGAACAGACAGTGTTTGTTTTTGATATGAAGATGCATTACCATATACATGTAACTTATTGCCGTCACTTATTACTATAAATTATTACCATGGCCTCTTACCATGAAACAGTTTTACTATAACTTATTACAATAATTTTTTACTATGACTTCTTACCATAACTTATTGCTGTCACTTATTACAATAAACTATTACCACGACTTCTTACCATATAACATTTTTACTATAAATTATTACCATACCTTATTGTTATAATTTATTACAATAAATTATTACCATGACTTCTTACCATATAACTTGTTTACTATAACTTATTACCATAGCTTATTACTATGACGTATTACCATGTAACTTCTTATTATGTACCATTTAGTTTTATTCAGATGCGGGTTATTAGAATAACGATGCACTAATTATTTAACGGTTCGAAATTATAAAAACCTTATAGTAATCATTAACAGTAATGCCTTGAAACTATAAAACTTAGACGTGACCATGGTGGAGTCTCTTATGTTACCCGAATCCCTTAAATAAGTAAAGAGATAGTTGTTAAGCGATTAAGAGGTATTCTGGGCTTTAAGCAAACATAATACCAGCTTTTATTTTCTACACATTATATTGTCTCACGATGATTTTATTTCTTGTCAGTCACCAAACTTCCCTGTTCTTCCCTTAACCCTTTTCAGTCACACCCTAAAACCACGGAGGATATAAACATCCGCTACACCTAATTCAACTTTCCATACTAACATAATCACCACCTTATCTTGATAGTGTTAGCTACAAAAGGTAATATAATCCTGCCAGGTGTCACTGCAATAACCCCCTGACCTCGGTTTTTGATTGGTTACAATACCATAATAGTATTCTATACCCGTGCCATTTTGATGTTAATGTTAGACATGCATATGCCTGAATAATAACACTTTAAATCGTTAGTATTTCCTTGGTTAGGCCTTGTATTGTATCATTAATAGTATAAAGCACACCAGTGCGGCGAGTGGACACGTTTAAGTTTGGTGAGCAAAGAATAACAATGATTGAAGGAAACCTGATTTCTTAATCAGTTGTAAGTCTATGAAGGGTAAGAAGAAATGCCACTGTCCAGGAATTTCTCATATCTGCCACTGTCCATTCTTCAACTGCCAAAACGACAAGTGCACGAGTTAGACGATCAGGTACTAACACTCGAGGCGAATCTGAGACTTTCTGGTTTGCGAGCCACCGCTGTCCCACATTAAAGGAAAGAAACCAACCAAAAGGTCGATGGTTTAATATAAAAGTTATGACACGTACCACGTGGATGAAGTCAGTTTGTCTTATCTCCAACGTTTTACGACAGTTTTGCACTTAAAATCATTGTGATGGACGATAAAAAGGGAAAACGTCTAATAGGAATTTTTGACCTAGCTAAGTGGTTGCAGGTGCATTAGAAAGTGCAGAGTCTCGGCGTTTACAGATTGCAGTAAATTGTCAGTTTTCCCCAGATTCAAAAGAGAAGATAATATCAAATAATTTTATCTGTCAGTACGTCCTATATTCATATTCCCTGCAATATCAATAACCTCTTCCATTATCCGCTCAAATTATACTTAATAATCACGAACCATATAAAGTTACCATCTGGCGGTAGCTGGGGATTAACATTGTATTCTTACACGTATTATTCACGCATAAATAATTATACCCTTCCGCACAACTGTCTACATCTATAAAATCTCGTAGGATCTCGAGTTATCCGATAACAATAGTGTGAGAATTGGATATCGTAGTTAAAGAATAGACATGGTTTAAGTTAATATTGTAAAATGTAACACGACGCCATGTTTACTATGGCAACACATGTTATCATGGCGACTGAGAGATTTAAATGGGGAGTAGACTCGTTTAAAGTGTTGGTATTTCAGTAATAAAACTGATACGTGTTTGTGGACATAGTAAATTATATAGAACGTCCTTATCTTAATATTAAAACAAAATGTTATTGCTGGTTTCCATGGTTATCTGCAGACATGTGATTTTCAGCAATTTAAGATGGTTACTCCGAGTTATGCCCCTTTGATATAAAATCTTTTACCACTCTAGAAGGTGTTTTCTTTTAATTTTTAATTCTTTTCAGACCATAAGTAGTTTCGATGTTTTCTTCTTAGCTATGGAATCTTATGGCGCCGCAATAACGACTTTATAAGGCTGTTGGGTAAAAATTGAAATAAATAATTTATACAATGCAAAATATAAGTTCATAACTATTGTCGAATTAAACACTGACGTCTCATTTCTGGCACAAATTAACCAACTGGAAAACAGCCATCTTAAAGGTTTTCCGTTATGATAAAGTGAATCAGGACTTATATATTATTATTTTAAAATTATTTGACATCTGTTATCAAGTAGATTAATCACCTTTCCCTGAATTTGAAACTCCCAGTTTGAAGATAAATTGGCCAGAGATAATCCAATGGGTTAGGATATAAAACTGACGGCGTATTTCTTTGGCAGGAATAGTCGAATTATTCCTTCTTTACTTATGCTGGATATCCCCACCGTCCAGTAATACTGATAATATCTTGGTTAAAAGGAATCAGTAGTTTTGTTCACGCACGGTTCAGCTGATCGGTGCGCTTCATAATATCAGCATTAATAAGCTTTTACAAATTGTATAAGTAGACAGTGCGTAACAATGCATAATCTACATGAATGGAATCGAATATTAAAACAAATACGTAATACGAATTATCCAATTTTGATATATGTCTGAATCGTTGGCGCCCTGAGTATATTTACTGCAGAACCCACGATTCTGTTTGATATAAATATAAATGTAGGCCGTATCAGTCGAAGCTTTTATAAGTAAAACATGTCTACTGAATTTCTTATCTCCCCGTTATACAAGATAAACCTATAATATATACTGTGATTAGAAACTAACAGACTATTACCGACCAGTTGAAATAAAGATAAAACTCCATATAATGATGATTTCATCAGTCGGAATCCGTCATAACATGAATTTCTAGATATCGTCGACGAGAAGCAACAATTTATTTAAAACGATGCCCTTAGCTATGTGTGCCATGTACACAAATCAGAAGACATAAAACTAGTTTTCATCATACCATTTGGATTCATCATTGCTCCAGTCAGTTATTGAATGAACATGTTTCTGTGCATATTAAATATTACATATTAACGACAATGCAAGTTTTCATTCAGAGGTTGGTAAACTTAAGGATTTTATCTTAATTCATATCCAATGTTTAATATATAAAATATATAAAGTAGATATGAGACCACCACGAGTCTATATTAAACTTGACCTTTAACCTTTAGTAGATATGATCCGTCAAATAATATCAGTTATCAGTATTTATGATATTTATTCAGTGTTTATGAACACTTTAAAGTTCTATTTACTTCAATGCAAACAAAGCAATGATTAAACAGTAGTAGACAATTTTATATGCTAGTAGTGCTCATTAAATACAGTAAACCTACTAAGATATCCACGAGTCCACAAATTATAAAAAAACAATTGTTACCACTTAAGAAAGGCCTGTGCATTTTGCAGGAGTGGTCTGTAAATGAAAACGTATCTCTGATATTTTACTGGCCCTAATGCTTTTGAAATTCAATAGTTGATCACTTAATGAAACATCATAAAGATTCTACCTGGAAGGTTTTCAAAGTTACTTAACCTGTGTGCATATTTCGTTATTGATAAAACCAGGGTTGGTGGCCTATCAACAGTAAAGCAGACTCTATTACTTTTTTTTATTTCAATGCAACTACTTTGCTTTCAGTTAAGGAATTCATTGGAACATATTTCCCAAAAGACCATTTGAAATTTATATTAGACACATCTGCCCCCTACATCACAGACTTCAAAGAAAGCACTAACCTCTTCCTCAGTACAGAAGATATAATGACAGATGGAGCTTTGAACTAAATGACCAATTGTTTAAACTCTACTATTCTATTTCAACCTTAACCAGGTTCCCCTGTATTAAACACCGACTGGCAGTATGGTTGTTGCGTACATATCTCATGAAGTTTTAAAACACAGCTGTTTAGAAGATAACCGTGGTAGATGGTATCCTTAGATAACATTTCTCATTTAATATGTCTGTTTACTTTATTTTCTTGTTGATTTCCCTAATAAGAATTTAGCAAGGAAATACGTTAACACTTCCTATGGGAGAAAGCAAATATTCAAAATGAAATATTAGTGAAAGTGTAGGAACAGAATGTTTCAGTTGTTGAATGATTGTTAATATATTTGTAGATTATCATAATTCGTTTGACTGCAAAAACAATGGACTCACTGTGTTTTAAAGTATGTTTTGTTTTAAAAATTTGTAAGCGGCATCGCCCAGAAACTACATTATCCGAAAATACTGCTTCGGATCTTACAGTTTTCAAGGAACCCTCTTTGCGATAAATCACACATCTTTCAGTGAGAAACAACCACTTCCCTACTATCTGAACAGGTCATCGCATTCACAACAGAAAAAACTTTACCAGTATGAAATATAGATAACCATAAGTGTGGTGGGTCAACCTTTTTCTTGGTTTCACTTAATTATTGGTGCTTGTTTTAGAGAAGACTACCGGTATATAAATCTTCTCGCTAGATTGAGCGGCGGACTGTTACCCATTCGAAGATTATTTTTATTTGGCACTCTTATAATCGTTGTTATCTGCGCCTTTGCTGTGTACTTTTCTGGTGATTACGGCGAGTATTAACATGCTGGTAAAAAGCTGCAAAAGACGGATACAAACTGTTAGCTTTGTCACTATCGAAAATAAAGTAGATATGACATCAAGGTTTCATAAGAATTTAATAACGGTAACATGCATTACCTCTGACTAAATAGAGATTTCAGGAGCCGGGGCTGTGCAAATAGCCACAACTTGCGTAGACCGGAATCAGTCAAATAGGATCGGATCAACCGGACTAGAATTCGCGCTAGCAGGCAAAATCAATTAATCCGATTGGTGTCGTTGCGTTCACGTTTTAGTTGTTACATGAACCTTCAGATTAAGATCGTGTTGTTTAACCGGAGCAAGTTACCAGATGCACCAAAAAGATTACTTCGGATGAAAGCCGCCTTAGGATGATCTCCGCTTTCTGCAGCGGAAGATATAAATCGTTAGTCACAAAAGAAGTATGCTAAGTTCGCGTTACACCAGGCATCATATGGCTCGTGCTCTACAGGACATTAGTGGTATAGATCAATAAGTCATCATGTATAGATCGTATATAAGCATTAGACTATAAAACTGATCAAATCACCAAAACAGAAAGATATCAATCACTTTAACTAAAATAAACTTCAGGATTAAAAAGATATATATAGCTTATCTATCCTATAGATGCCATTAATTAATAATCACCCTTTCACTAGTCTCACTCGGCAATCTCTGACATAGTCGAATCTTCATTAGTGTCAATCGATAAACCTGGCCAATCAAATGATCGTAAAACGCTGATTTGAATCTGGTATCTAATAATAGTAACGGACAATAAGCGCCATGTTTCTGCATCAACAGACTATTTAGTAAGCTTAGTTAACCGAGTAGCGTTCGATTTAGTCTCAGATTAATGCTAATCAAATTCTCGTTAATTTACCGATAAATTCAGTCTCGTATCACTAGAAACCATCTTCAGATGTAATTAAACACAGATGACGCAACAACTGTAACTAAACGTATTTTTTAAACCACACGAACCTGAAAAGGGAGGCTTAATTAATATTTATAAAAACAAATGAAGAAAGAGTAAAGCATGTACTACAATAAACCTTCAAATACATACAGAGTAAAGGATTGGCTCTAAAAGTGGCTATAAATCCATCTTACAGAAGATTGTATATAAGACTTCTTACGGTGAATACCAGTACAAGAGACCTCAAACAACGCGACAGCAAGAAGGCCATAACGAACCTATCATTGCACCATGAAAACATTGGTATGATAGCCGACCATAGCACATAATATGTCTGATAAATAATAATATAATGTGTTCGATAATAAGAACATATCGTATCATATCCTATAAAAACAAACCAGAAATAAACACTGAACGTATTATATCGTGACTGATAAAAACGGACCATGACTAGACTTACCCCATGACTGATAACGAAACGCAAAAGATCATGTTATTTCACACCCGATAGAGACACGCAGCATAAAACATGTTATACCTTGACTGATAAAGACACGCAGTATAAACATATTATACCGTGACTGATAAAGACACACAGTGTAAAACATATTATAATGTGACTGGTAAACCAAGGCCATACAGTATAATCCACATTATACTGTGACTGATAAAGACACGCAGTATAATACATATTATAATGTGACTGATAAAGACACATAAGCACAGTATAATACACCCTGACTGATAAAGACACACAGTTTAAAACATATTATACCATGACTAATATAGATGCACCGCAACCGATCACAGTTTATTATGTTATATAGCATAGTTAGCAAGGATATTGTTACCGCTTTATAGTGAAGCCAAAGTTAAACTTCCAGAAAAAAAATTGTCTTTGTCAATGAATTCAAATGTGTGCTAATAACATTACATGCCAACACATTTATTGTCCAATATTCGCATAGATATAGCCATTTTACAACAAAATGTATTTATATTGGGTAATGTTCAGTAATACACACAGAAACTTATAGGATTAAGCGAAGTCGAAATTGCAAGCAGCCATATTGATCGCTAGGTTGAAATATGAGTCTGTTTCTATAGACTTCCTGGCATTATCACCAAATTACTTCATCTACTGGCTATATATACCATTAATGCATTACCCCACACTCCCCCCTCACAATATATATAATGAGATTTGTTTTAATGGACGACATACACAGTCAATTGATGTTTTTGTACTTAAAGAAGCGGACGAAGGAGCTAAGAAATGATGTTAAACGTCCACCCAACACAACAGAGATAATATTATTTAATTTTTCATTAGTACACAGATATGTTTAGATGTTGGGAGATATGGAGGGACCCAGAAATAACCCATTATGTTTGGTGAATGAAAAGGGGCAATTAAATTTAAACACTTTCGTAAACGCTATTCCTGATCCAAATCATATACAAACCAGCATTTCGATTGGCTGTAATGCACAAGGAGGGTGATCCGTACTCTGTCCAGAAACGTTCACACAGATAACTAATTTCGTTGTTGTATTACGTTTACTGGACAATTTAAATCGTATATGCATTAATTGTTGCATGAAACACCATTCGAACAGTCTGCATGTACCCTCAATGACATTAATAGCTTAACTACATAAAATATAATATTTATTTAAATATGCGCTTCAGACCAAAATAAAAGCCAACTGTCAAATTCTATTTGCTGGTTCTGAAAAATATATTGTCAAAATCCATTATAATAATCCATTTGAATTAAAGTTCTTTGATAAATGCCATAACCCAGACGAAGGATTATTAAAGCATAGATTTAGGTCGATAGTATCAGGAACCAGAACTGTCTCTTTCCTGTCACATATTGTGACGTTTGTCTATAATAGATTTAAAGCACCAGTCCAAAAGTGGAACTTAAAAACACATTAGTGTTGGAAATGAGAAGAATTTTACCAGGTCAGTCCTAATGGGTATAAACAAATCACTCCAACCCCCAAAATAAAAATAAATAATAAAATAAATAGAAAAGTAAAAATAAAATGTCCACTTCATTGTCAAAAGTGGAGCTTTATGCAAATAATAGTCTATAGCTGGAACCATATCTTTAACCATCGTTTATAGACGTTATACTATATATCATGACCAGTTTTTATACGTTTGTCATAATTTCTTCCTGTTTGTGGCAGTAAATTGATTTTGGTCTGTTCCAGATATCTCACAGATAACCAAGTTAGTTAAATTTCTACCAGAAATCAATTCTACCGTTCCTGTAAATGCCGCCATCTGTCAGGGCTTCTCGCCTTTTCTTTGCTTATAAATATAATTCCAAGAGTTCTTTCTTCGCTATAGATCTGTCTGCATCAATGATAGCAGGAGACGATGCCAACATAGCAAGTGCCGAAAGATAAAAAGGAAATTTATACGTTTTCTTTTTAGTAACGCTTTGTGTAGATCCAGAGCCACTGTTAATATCCTACTATATTTTACAGCCAGGTGGCGCTGTTTGAGATTATGTAAACCCCCGGTAGTTAGATGTGATATAAAGGCAAGGATTGTTATGATTTAAACTCAAGGCTAGTTAAAAGATAAGTTAGATCCATTTTATTGGAACACCTGCTGTGTTAAAACTAATGATATTTTCTTCTTATCATAATATTATTCGACAACCAAAATGTAGAATCGCTACTGTACAGAAAATTTCCGATTTTGGACTATTTGAATGGAATTAACTCAAAACGACACGTTGGCTGACATAGAATCCCCCCTCCCTTCACCTAATAAAAAATGCAAAAATATACTATCTATTATGACAAGCATTTCTATGTATGGACAGGCTCACGGGAATCTGTTTTCGTGTCAGTATCTGCTGACGTCAAAAGGTTCAAGCGGGAAAAAATGTGTCGAACGCGGATATTTATAGTTCAAACAATGATAATTTAGACAATTGAACAGTTTTTGTTAGAATGTCCCACCCAGCAGTGGGACGTTAAACTCCATTTCATTTTAATTTGTTTGTGTGTCTCAAATCACTATGCAATAAATAATTCATCAAACAAATGATGTACAGTATCCTTGACGTCATTTAATTTCACCTGATTATTTACTTACAACGTTGGGGTGATGTTCCAGTTTTTTTATAGTCTCATGACTTATTGTGTAAGATTGTCATAGGCAATTTCATCTTGTTTGATCTAACAACGTTTAAAAACATTAAGGAAAACTGAGCTATGATTTGTCGAAAATAGAGAATAGAGCAATATTGCGTGTCCTCAAATTATCAATAATAGCAATTTGGCAGGTTAGTGTTACATTTCCTGCCGTAGAATAGTATTAATAGCACCCTGTCACGGTAGGTTCTTATGAGTCGTGCTTGTGGACATCATTTCTAACTTAATAATAATGACACCCGTATTGAATTTTACAACGAATTTGTTTACAGTGTACAGCATAACGCCGGATACCGCACCGACATTTGCGAACTGCACTATAATGTAATTGAATGTTATTAAAGAATTACAAAAACCTAGAAGCTCGTGTCGAAGTTTAAAAGCATTTGTCCAACCAAAAGATTAAAGGCTTAGAAAGTACATTTACAGATTAATCTGTCTTCATGAACTTTCTTTGATAAATAATAGAAAGAAATATAAACAGCCGACGACTTTTCTAACCTCATTTAGCTTTCAACGATAGGAATAAAATACTTTAAATGGTATGTTGATCATAAAATACTAAGCTCAATTAGGTAATAAATATGGAGGAACGAAAACGACAACTAAAACTGATGTCCACTGACAAGAATGTCACACCATTTTTAAATTATGGGAAATGAAATGGGGTTTAACGGCCTACTGTTCGGCCCCGACTGGACTAATGAAGACGGCCATACAGTGTGCTGTGGGGGAAATTTTGCCAGGGCAGCGGCACTATGGCCTACTCTCATATCGAATTCCAATTGCCAAGGGGTCATTTACGTGCACGTCAATTTATAACGACTAGACAGCTGTCCTTGTCAGGCCCTCTCTCCTGCACCGCTGACAAGGGAAAAGTAACCACGTCTGAAAAACCCGATGAACTTTTTTCGGCCAATTCCGTGAACGAACATGCGACCTACAATTGTGGGAAAATCAGCATAATTTTAATGTGGAATCTAGTCAACTCATGTTTCAGCTGTCAAAATCAAAATAACTTCTGCTTACAGAAAAGTTTCTATTTTATCATTTACATATTTTCATTCCCACTCCAAAATTATCAGAGGTAACATCTATGGTGGCTGATTGGTATCATGTCGTATTGTCGTGATGTCGCCTTTCATACCGCGACAACCCGACAACACGACAACCCGACATCACGACATTTCTACCCGACAACACGACAACCCGACAACCCGACACCACGACATTTATACCCGACATCACGACATTTTTACCCGACATTACGACACTAAAAATGTCGTGATGTCGGGTAAAAATGTCGTGATGTCGGGTAAAAATGTCGTATTGTCGGGTTGTCGGGTTGTCGTGATGTCGGGTTGTCGGGTTGTGGCGTTATGGAACAAAAATCGGGCCGTAAAGAAAATGGTTGATCAAATGGAAGTAGATTCACACTCACATTGCAGTTTGAGTTGCATTCATATCCATTTGTATACGTCCACATTCATAATGTGAACCGTCCTCATTAGCTCAGTCGGATCAGAACAGTAGGACGTTAACCCCCATTTCAGTTCATAATGTGAACATATTATGCCGCCGCCCTTGTCTGTGTGTCTGTCATTGAGTCAAGTGGTGTGGTTCCAGCCCAAGCTTGTCCATGACAAAGAGTAGGGTCGTCTGTCTAACCTCGTGGGTTTTCTCCGGGTGCATGCCCTACCCGCGGGGTGGTGCCAATCCCGCTTTTTTGTTATTATTTTGTCTGTAAATATTCTACAGGTTGCAATTATTAACAGATTTTGTTCAAATTCGGCATGATCAATCATTTCAATAACAGGATGGTACCTATATTAATATTTTGTCTGTAAACACTCTACAGGCCGCGATTCTTAATGAATTTTCTTCAAATTGGGCATGAGCATTATTTTCAAAGAGAAAATGGCACCTACTGATGTAAATGCATGCCCGACCCATAGGGGCGTTGTCACGCCCACTTTTCGTGAATATTTTGTGTGTAAACACCTTCCAGACTGTAATTGGTATGCGATTTTAATCAGATTTGGCATGATCAAGACAGGATGGTAAACACCCTACAGGCTGCAAATTTTATACGCCCACATTGAAATATATCAAGGGGCATATCTCTGATAGTAATTATTGGACATCGCTGAAAATCATTAGGTCTTCGTCGCATGAACTTACACACTGTGCATCAATTTCAAGCGAATCGGATGACAACGTTAGCCTCTAGAGCGTCCACAAGATTTTAAAAAGTGAAACGTGATCATGGGCCATAACTTTGAAAATAATGCTCATGCCAGTCCTTGTGACTAAAGTTATTATCCGATTGATTTGAAATTTATACTAAGTGTTTATGTTCATGAATCAATGGGTTTCTACGTCTCATGGCCATAAACATTGTATATAAATTTAAAATCAATCCGATGATAACTTTAGGCCCCAGAGAGTCCACAATCTGACCGACGGGGGGACTGACGGACAGACGGGGGCGACGACGATTTATTTAAATCTGGACGTATGAAATTTGCAACCTGTAGGGTGTTTACCATTCTGTCTTGATCAAGCTAAAACTGAACAAAATCTCATAAGAATTACAGCCTGAAAGGTGTTTTCAGACAAAATATTCACGAAAAGTGGGCGTGACAATGCCCCTATGGGTCGGGCATGCATTTACATCAGTTGGTGCCATTGTCTCTTTAAAAATAATGCTCATGCCAAATTTGAAGAAAATCCATTAAGAATCGCGGCCTGTAGAGTGTTTACAGACTAAATATTAATATACGTACCATCCTGTTATTGAAATGATTGATCATGCCGAATTTGAACAAAATCTGTTAATAACTGCAACCTGTAGAATATTTACAGACAAAATAATAACAAAACAGCGGGATTGGCACCACCCCGCGGGGTAGGGCATGCACCCGGAGAAAACCCACGAGGTTAGACAGACGACCCTACTCTTTGTCATGGACAAGCTTGGGCTGGAAACCACACCACTTGACTCAATGGCAGACACACAGACAAGGGCGGCGGCATAATATGTTCACATTATGAACTGAAATGGGGTTTAACGTCCTACTGTTCTGATCCGACTGAGCTAATGAAGACGGTTCACATTATGAATGTGGACGTATACAAATGGATACGAATGCAACTCAAACTGCAATGTGAGCGTGAATCTACTTCCACTTGATCAACCATTTTCTTTATGGCCAGATTTTTGTTCCATAACGCGACAACCCGACAACCCGACATCACGACAACCCGACATCACGACAACCCGACAACCCGACAATACGACATTTTTACCCGACATCACGACATTTTTACCCGACATCACGACATTTTTAGTGTCGTAATGTCGGGTAAAAATGTCGTAATGTCGGGTATAAATGTCGTGATGTCGGGTTGTCGGGTTGTCGTGTTGTCGGGTAGAAATGTCGTGATGTCGGGTTGTCGGGTTGTCGGGTTGTCGCGTTATGAAAGGCGACATCACGACAATACGACATGATACCAATCAGCCACCATAAACATCAGTGGGAATGACAAAGAAAGCAGGCCTGTTTGTTCATTCGTACAATAAATTAAAAATAAATTCATTAATACACACTGTCAATTCCTGTTAGACTATTCATATTCGGGGGTCTGATTTACAGTCGTAGAATTGACATGTATACTGACACTTGCGTGGATATTTCGTATTATTTAAAAATTTCCTGGTTCGAAGTATATCTCGTAAGATATATTACTTTCAGACCCGCCCCCCGTCCTAAAAATAAAAAAAAAACATTGTCACTGTTGTCAGGTGTGTTCAAGTCAATGTTTCGGTGTTTCAGATTATTCGACAATTCAGGATATTTTATTTTAACATTAAGTTGGAGCCGCATAAGCTCAGTTAGTATGACGTTGGCTCAATAACCTTGAGATCCCGTGTTGTACGAACAAGAACTGTGTTTTGTGTTGCACGAAAAAGTTCATCGGAATTTTCTGGTGAGGTTCCCCCTTATCAGTGTTGTAGAAACGAGGGCCTGTCCGGGAAAAATTTCCCCAATATTGCACACCTCAATATTGCTAAGCCCAGTCTGTGCAAATTGGCAAGTCAATAATAACGTGGTTGCCTTTAGCATTGACCATGTTGAATTTATGGGGTATATGATGAAATGATGAAAGGCAACAACGTTATTATTGACGAACTAACTTTCTCAAAAATGATTGGATATCGGCTAGAAAAAGCAAAACCATATAACTAACGTCAGTATTCCACAATCTTGGTCATAAAATAACCAACGCCCCCAACAAAGTGTTGTTTAGAAATAACTACTTACTAGATATATATATATATATATATAGTAAATAAAATCTGTTTATTATCCTACATGTTTATTGTCGCCATGTTTATTATGATAACGTCATGTTAATGTCGAGAAAAACAAAAATCGAGGTCAGATTTTAATATTCTATGTTTAAAGCGATGGTTATCATATACTTGTCATAAAACTCAATATATATCGCATAAACTATTTATACGCCATCATGAAAACACTCCACGATGAGTTAAAGGTACGGTTGCTGACAAAAAATAATGCAAAGATAATACGATTTACTGTTGAAATTACACGTGTAAGCCGTATAATAACTCTTTGCCAAAATAGAAGAAAAGATTAATTTATTTGCGTAATTCGATCATTATTACTATTTATCTGAGGTAAAATTTTAGTTGTGGAATGGATAGACTATGTTGTGCTACAACCGACATCTTAAAGAAGAATTAAGCTTACTGACTTCTAGTGTAATAGAAATTATTATTTATACACGTATCCACGCTACAAGACCATAATCAACTATCTAGACCATCAGGTGTCTCAGACATTGAGTGGATTAGACAGACAATAGCCACCATATTTACGTTAAACTCTAATATGCCGGGGACTGCTGATAAGAGGACTGAGAATCAAGACTTTGTTTATTATAATGGTAATAATACTTGATTATCGGGCATATGAACCGTCTCCTGTCAAAACTTCAAATATTCAGTAAATAATTTGACTGGTATTTTCAATAGTCATTTTTCATTATATATCTGTTACAGCAAGGCCAGTTAATTGTAATCTGATCAAATTACAGGGGCCTGTTTCACGAAATTTTAACTAAAGATAAAATCCAAATTTTAGTAGATTCTTCAATTTTGATTGGCTAAGCACTAAAATCAATCAAATATTATCCAATCAAATTACTAAAATTTGGATCGTATCTTAGTTAAAATTTCGTGAAACAGGCCCCAGATCTATATTTCGTTTCGTTTTTTTTTATACCTTCGATGACATCTAACTTCTACTACGTGAAGATCTGACCTGTTGTAGTGGAATGTCGCGTCAGGGGTCTTACAAGCGGGTTTTGTTCCTATGACGTCTGACATTTGATTAACCAATCATCGTTGATGCTTCTATTGGGGTACCCACAGTTCCGTGCACCTCACACTAAAACCTCACCGAAACTGGCCGTTTAATTTGCTAATCCCTCGCATCATCCAGCACGCGGTTATAAACTCTTCCCCATCCTAGTATATTAAATACAGGTAAATGCAAATTTTGAACTGTTAAAAGCCGAAACGAAATAGCATCTATGTTTTATCAGATTGGTTCAACTCTTTCTTTATATCTCGCACAATGTATCTTTAAACTTGTCTTCGTGTCTGTCTGACCCTCTTTGAAAGTTATAACAGAAACTACTCCCACTTTATCCAAGAAAACTCCCATCTTGGGATAGCTCAGGAAATAGATACTGCAAAAAGGAACGTCATACGCCATATTTGAATCAGTCCGAGGTCGAACATAGAGTTCGAGGATTCTTGTCGCAAAACAATTAATTATGTTGTTCTAAACTCCAATGTAAAGGTACCTTTAAACATCCAGAGAAAGCTATTTCACAATGGACGCGCATTAACATTTGTTAACAGAATGTACTGGGTTGTAGTGAGGTCAGGTTTAAACACAGACAGCTGTGAAACTTTCTACGCCAGATTAGCAACCCAACAATATCACGACCAACATGTAGATGTGTTACTTTTACTTAAAACACATTCTAAACTAAACCCATTAAAATTTCAACATTTATTCATACTAGAAACAGTAGCTTTTCAGTTTGTATACACCCATAATCGCAGAGTTACCTTATGTTTTGCTTTATAAAGCTTGCGAACACGATGGCCCGATACGCTTCATAATTAGAGGATTCGTAAGAATAAAAATGGACTGCGTTTTAGGTTATATTTACAGATTAATGTTCTATAAAATATTGATATATTATTTATATATCAGTTCTCTAGACCATCGGATAATGGAGATATAAATGGATTACAACAGGCGCAATATATCAATTTGTTGTCTCGATTGTTGATTACCATTGTTACGATAATAAACAAACTGCTACATCATCAAACACCCACAATTTTGCTCTGAATAATGTATTTTGAATAAAATTCGCAGTATATTCATTTTTTATTAGCTATTTTGAACTGTTATAGCAACAGCGATCTGTCCTTTATCTAAATCTCACACAATGCATATTTAACAAGAAAAAAGCCTTTGCTAAGCTTAAAACGAAAATCATTTGCCCGGCAGTCCACTAAATATATAGTAAAACAATCACGTCATGCGATGTTCTAAAGTAAATCTAGAATGGCTTAAAGTCTAACAGAGAGACCATAACTTGCCAGTCTTTGATTACGTATGGAGGAAATACAACTTATTGGATGTATGCCTATTTAAAATAGGTCTATTGTGAGTTGTCAACAGCCATGTCCTGCGCTGTTTTATAAGGACAGTACATTATTATAATTTCGAATGAAATTACCCACTTTAACCAGAAGCCTGGAAATTTCACCATGCCAAAAATATTTACCTGCGTGTATAATGAAAGATAAGAAGTTTTAACAAAGCTAATAACTAAGTCGTTCTTTCATTATTATACAGTTGGCATTGTTCCTTATTATATCTCACGAGTAGATAAGTTAATTTACCATTTTCAAAACACATTAATTAATTAAGTACCCTTCTTCCACATAGACATTGCAATTTTATGGGTTCAGTTGGTAATGGATACGTTTCGCGAAAATTGAACAATGTTTTTAATATTACTGAATGCAGTCAATAAAGGAACTATTGTCTACGTTGATAAAAATAGGGGGGTTGGGATGGCCTAGTGGTCTAGAGTGCCGTGCTTCGACCTCTAGCTGGCCGATCACCTCTGGCTTGCAGATGTGGTTTCGAGCCATGGTGTGAGCGTATGTGGCATGGAGATATGGGCGCCTTCTCCCACTTCCTGGGTTTCCTCCGGGCACTCCGCTTTCCTCCCACTGCTAAAGACCCCTACGCGCAAGCGAATTATTGAAATAAAATTAACCCATATTATTATGTTAGTCCCGAAATGACCTAGTTTGTGTTGAGTGGACGTTAAACCCCATTTCTCTCTCTCTTGATAAAAGTGGATGGACACTCTAAAACTTATGCGGTGAGCTTACTATTTGGATAATGTTCAAACATTGTCTCACTAGAAAGACAAAACATAGTTTTCCTTGTAAAACACCGATAAGTGGAAATGCAATTGATAGATTCCAAAGGTTCCAGGTTCCTCGTGGCCTGCGCCAGAATTTGAAACCAAGACATTCTGCAATCTTAAATTCATTATTTGCCATTTCTGCGATTTTCCAGTCCGCTTTACGTTTGTCAATGTCGTAGGACGGAGTTTGTATAGTCGGTCGGATGAGACGAAACACCGAAGTTTCGTGTACACGTTGTTGAGCAGGTAAAATAACCCTTGCGAGATTGAATTCGATAGACGAAATGCTACATTCATTTCGGCCATTTGATTAACTGACACGAGACAGCATCAGTTGTTTATAACTATAAAACAGTTTATACAGAGACGACGTAACTTGTTTAAACGATAAGTATAATTTTAAAGGGTGCCATACTAAAATCCCAAAGATAATAACGATATATTTGGTCTAAATGTTGATAAAATTAACGAGAGGGAGACAGTGGCGATAAAAGTCAACAATTTATTATAACATTTATTGTATAATATAACATAAATTCGTAATTTATAATAAGGCTGTCTGACATGTTTGCCCTGCTAAATAATATACGGTGCTGCCCATGTGTTGACATGGTGCACGATTTTTCGTAAAAACATGAACTCGCAGTACAAGCAGCGATGTGCGAACTGTGCCTAGCGTAAATCTTCAACATTATTGTGCCCCATTTCGCTCGATGACTTACTTATAATGTCAATCCCTGTCTTTCACATCCCACACTGCCTGGTCAGAATGTCTCCATGGCGTATGTCCGTTTTCATTAGTCCAGTTGGTGCAGAAAATTACGCCATTAACTACCATTTCATTTCTACTCATTTGTCATCCTCAGGCCCATTCTCACTATATTTGTCGATTACTTTCAGCTCTCGGGCGAAGACATACGCAGTGACGGTGCTTAGAAGTCACCACAGTACCTGTAGGTGTTACTGTAGTTTTACTAGGGTTGGAATTTCCCTGGGTTTTATCTCGTAACATTGCCATAAATCAAACTAACTTTTGATCTTTGTAAAATCTGAGTTGCCACATAAAACCACATTCTTTTCAAATTATGGGGTTTTCGGAAATTATGTAAATGTTAGATCTGCCGTTTATTAGTACAAAATAATACAACATTTTTTACCAAATGAAATTTCTAAACTCAATAGAACACTTTTTTTTTTACGAAACTGCAGTTCGAAATTAGCTGGCATTTATTGTAATTGTCCTTCAGATCACGGCGGTGCAAACTTGTGTAACAAGCAACCAACCAATTTCAGCCGATCCCGATGATGCTTTCTAACAACTATTCTGGATGTTCGTTGATCAACCTATAACAACATTCAAAATTCAATAAAATGGTATTTTGTTTATAGATGTGTGGATTTATTTGTCAAAATTAATCTACCAAGGTTGTCGATTCATGAATTTTTCATGTAATCAATAGTTTATGCAAATTTGTATTTCAAAAACCCATTCCAATGAGAAGGTTGTCACTTTAATATTAGGAAATTGTTGCTGTCTTTTATCTGCATGATATCATCATTCATATCCTTCAATCACTACATCTGTTTAACAGCGCATGGCCGGGGTTTCACACGGTATCTGAATAATTCATAAGTATTTATTCAAATGAGATCAGTGAATTTAAAGCTCCGTGTAAACTTTGGCCTACCTGAATTCTTTTATATCTGTAACCTTCGTTCCGGTATTAAGGTCAAGGTCTTGCTATAATTCTTGAATAAAAATGTCTATAGGTCTGGTCTTTGGTTGCAATTTGTTAAAGGAACTTACCTAGATATATTTTAGTTAAAAAAAACCCCAGTATTTTTGTCCTGCACAGTTCCTCCTCATTTTGACGTTTTACGGGCGCACTTATACCCCCATTTTCAACGGGTTTCCCGAGATAATTGCAACCGTTCCTTTAAATTCGATTATGATTTTCCAACCAATTCATATAGCAACTGCTAATAAAATCTGGTGTCCTCTTTATTTCGTATATATGTATGACAAGAAATATAAGTACTTGTTTGTGTGCTGTATTTCATAGTTTCTTTAATATTAATAACAAAATTCTAAGAGTAGAAGCTTTGAATCCTTCAGTCTACCGTATTATTATGGATAATTCAAATTGCACGCACATTTGCACGGACAGTATAAATTACTTCGTAAAATAACATTGAATATAAAACCATGTTGATAGAAACATATCTATTTAAATAAAAAAGGTGACACTTCCTTGCCAGATGAAATATCATTCAATAGTGAATAATAGACAACAAATCGTAGCAGAAAATTAACCAAAAACCATTTGCACCGTCACGATTCCATTTTCTTCCGTATAAAGCATCCAGGTAGCATATGTTACCTCAGACGACCCCTCAGGTGAGGGCAGCCATCTTTTTCTAATTAAATTGTCGCTTTTCTTTAAGCCTACTTTATTTGCCTGTCACAAATTTCCTAACACGGTTATAAATTTATCCGTAAATGATTGGTCGTAACAGCTGTAAAGCCATTATCAAAATTAGTAGCCATTGTGTACTTTGTTTGCATTCGTCATCAGTTTTTGTGAAAATGGCCGTCAATATCTAATGTAAACATAAACAGTGGAGTGTCACTAGTTGGATATGAATGGCGATCATTTTCCTGACAATTATATTGACATTATCGTTATTAATAACAAATAACACATATTGCTTTCAGTTTTTTTAGTATTATTTGATAATGCCGCTATGTAAAAGGTGTATTAATAATACATTGGTGATTGATAGGCCATTGTAGTAGTGCTTTTTGATTAGTATGATTAGTATTCATATGGATTATAAAGCACGACATTAAGAGCTAAGGGAGATAACTAAGATAGTAATTAAAATGTGACCATTAACATTCTAATTAGTAAAATATTTTACCATATGAACTGACATGCTTGAAATGCGTATTTGAAAGTTTATTTCTAAATAATTAAATAGTGATGACAAACTACCTTTTTGTGAAAACAGAAAACTTGGTTGGTACTTGAACCCTGAAGGCTTTACTCATTGGATGCATTATGAATGCCCAGTAGGGGAGCAAATCTTACTGATAAAATTCCATAATCACAAATAAAAAAAAAAAATCTTTATCTGTCGTTGAACACACAGCACAATCTGTCTCTTGCACATCACCATTTACCAGCTTTTATTCTTTACCATAAGTTCTACCCTACGTGATTATCTACATATCTGATGCACTTTATTGGATTCTAGCGTAAATTGAGTGTAATTGTAGACTGAGTTATTTCAGACAACATTCTACCCATTCCATTACCAACCTTGATCCCTCTTTTATGACTTTATGTCGGTTCTTAATCTGCCGCTTTCAACATTGATGAGTTGTCGACGGAGATAATGAACATTTACAAAAGGTTTTATCTACGCCGATCCCCAAATGATTTGGTAAGTAAACTCGCTAATCCGCGACAATAAATACCAAACATTGTCAATAACGACAACAAAAACACCGACTACTATTTACGTACATATTTTATGCCCTTTTCATTGCTTGATGCTTGAATAATTGACAGCGAATCACACCCGCCGGTCATAACTATTGAATAACCGTCTATACCAAAGGTGATACGGGGTGCGAGATGGGTGGTCCCTTTAAATCAATCGAGTACAACCCTATAAACTTATAAATAAAGAATGTGTGTAAAGGTGGCTGAAATAGTTGGGGATCGCGCTAAAAATGATGAATACTACCTTGACAATGAAGCGCTACCTGCCTTACTCGGTATAATAAGAAAACGTTTGTCAGAAACGAAGCATTCAGGCGTGAATATTCAATTTCTCTTTAGTATTTCTTAAGTATATACACGTTTGTCGGTTTTATTCGAATGTTCACACTGTAGTAATAAAAGCCCCAATGTTGTATAACACACGCGTGTCATGCATTATCCAAGTTAAAGGGGATTAGTCAGTAAAATCCCTGCAAAAGGAAATAAAGTTGCGGTATGATGAAGCATTTAAAAGTTGCATCAATAGAGTATGAAAGTTTTTACTGGAAGGCATTGTTTCAGAAATTATAATCCGACTTTATAATTCTGACTTTCGAGTTTTTTTTTATCCCTCCCCCCTACAAGCAACAAAAACAACCGACCAAAATCAACCCATCAAGAACTGTACCTTGTATCACGGTGAATAGTTCAAATGTTAGGTAACTCTTTGATTTAGGTTCGCAATTTGACATCTTGAACTCCCGACGGGGATCTTCCTTGAGTCCTGACGCGCCATTTCATAAAAAATATACAAAACTACAAAAAAATCTTGCCTTTGAAATATTCCCAGATTTTGAACGGCAAATATGGGAAGATAACTCCACTAGTTTCTCATCGAGGGGGCGTTACTTATGGTTCAATAAAAAAAATCTGGGTAAATTGGGGAAAAAACCCGTCCATCACAAAAGTATTGTGGACGGATGGTGCACACAGGTGATGGCAATATAATATATGGGTGTATTTGAATTTGGTGATGTAATTTTTGATAGCTGTGTGTATACTTATTCCGAACAATCGATACCAGTTGGGATATTGCTCGATGCTGTTGTATCTTTCAGGGGTGAATTAAATGCCTACTTCATGTAGTGTCATATTCTGTAAATTGTTTTTTTTTTAAAATTTATATTTCGTTGCGCAGTTTCCATGCAACTGACTTACAATAAGTTTTGACGCTTAGAGATATCCCTTGTAAATAAATCGCGTCATTCAACAATGTTAGTAAATAAGTTTTATGAATATTAATCGTTTGGTGGGCGGAAACCCCGTGGGTTTAATGTGGCAAGCGAGAATTGGGCAAAACGGCCCACCAAGAGATCATCTTTATTATTCCCCATTTTGATTTCTATTAATACCCATAATCATGTCTATCCTGAATGGGGTTGAAATACTAAAAAGGTCGCCAAGTGCCACCCACAATTCTACGTGCTGTTTAAACTCTATCTCATAACATCTGCCGAATAAATCATTTTTAAATTCTATTAAAATTCCTAGTTGCCTTGGTCTGCACTTAGAAACTACTATCACCGGTATAATAATTTAATATATATTTAGATTAGATACATAATATACCAGATACTACTGGTCTTCCTCGGGTAGACGATCGTACAATCAACTATGTATAGTATTCGGCATACGATTACAAATTAATAACTGCGAAGCCCTAGAAAATATTTCTATATTTTGGCCAAGTACACGGAACAGATTGTAATGATAATTGTAGTTTTGAAACCCCGGTAACCGATTTATCTAGGTTCCTTGAATGTATCCATCCGATTTATTCTTTGTTTTCGTATGAAATCAGAGAATGATGTTACAGCCTATTAGAGCTTTTCAATAAACCAACTGTTTATAATCGTTGTAATTCATGGTATAGTATTTTAATGCTTAGCATTTTACTTGCAAAAATATCACGATTTAGGTAGTTTAACATTTTAATAACGAATAAAATGTGGCACGGAATCAAACTGCGACACCGTAACCATCGGTCACGATCAGTGTGCGCCGTTTTTAGGTAATGCAAAGCACTGTCGGGACACTTAACACTTGGGTAACTGTGATTTTATTTTAAAACCACTGTCGAGACTATTCGAATCACTGCTTTATCGACAATTACATGAGGAAAGAAACACCTTTTCACGATGGAATGGCAATCAACACTTGATTTCACTTTCAATAGACAGTGCAAATCTCTGATAAAAAGTCCAGTCGACACGTGAGTGAAGTCGTTTCATTGTTTCGACAGTTCTTCACCAAATACATTTTGTGGAAGCATAAAATATTTAAACCTGAAAATAATTCCTGGCATGGTGTCTTGACAATGATGGGTTGTGGTTTGGAATTGAAGAGTCATCTTGTCAACAGACGCCATACTGTGTTTCGCGCTGCTTCCATTAACACCTCTTGTTCGTTACTGGTAGCCTATTCCGCTACCTTTTAACTGATGCGGCGATTTGACCGATAGCTACTGTCAGTTTTTAATGATATCTCATCACTTATCAATCCTATACTGAAATATACGACTGGAAGTCTCACTTTCCATTTGACCTCGACCATTACATGTGTATGGTGACCACTTCCAATAACTGTCTTCACTTTCAGATTAATTAGGTGATTTATTTTCGTTTTCTAAATTTGAACGGAGACAACAATGTATACCCCCATATTTATATTGAAGATACATTCTGTAAGATTTACATAAAGAATGTAAGATTTACATAAAGAGCTGGTCGTTCCTGCTTTAATAGTTCAAAAATAGATAATGAAAAATAAATCTATTGAAATTTTATTCAAATTACTTTATTCTGACCTTAGATATCAATGTTTGTAGTTTTCACAAGATGCGTGCTTTGGTTGTTCATTATCGTAGACACCGCACTGGTTATTATAGACTTAGCCTAGCTTCTCCATTTTTAAATTAAATCATTAAATGACCGAAATTATACAAGTTCGTTGTTCGTTGCATTATTTTGGATGTGGGAATATATCAATTTCTTGTTTGATTTCTGTTGGCACATCAGAGTATTTTAATTGTTTGTTCATGTATGCTTAGGCTGCTTAAATTGATGCTTTTGTGCAATACTATTGAACAAGAAACAAAGCAAAACCACAGACGAATGTGATTATTCACGTCAACGTTGAATGAAACAACAAAGGTTTGGTCTGCTGTCCCACTCACAAGCCAAAGAAATTACTCGAGTTCCAGAAAGATCTTTACTGGTTAGTACATGCGTGCTGTATCATATGGTTTGTCATTGAGTGAACTGATGTAGTTTCTTCTATTCCCCGGTTGTGCTTGGGGGTTGGGATGGCCTAGTGGTCTAGAGTGCCGCGCTTTGACCTCTAGCTGGCCGGTCACCTCTGGCTTGCGGCTGTGGTGTGAACGTATGTGGCATGGAGATAGGGGCGCCTTCTCAACCTCGTGGGTTTCCTCCGGGCACTCCGGTTTCCTCCCACTGCTAAAGACCCCTACGCGCAAGCGAATTATTGAAATAAAAATTGAACGATATGTTAGTCCCGAAATGACCTAGTTTGTGCTGAGTGGACGTTAAACCCCATTTCTCTCTCTCCGGTTGTGCTTGACAAGGAGTGGGATCGCTTGTCCAACCTCATGGGTTTTCTCTGGGTCCTTCGGTTTCCTCTCATCGATAAAGTCACGTATTTGCAAGCGAATCATTGAAATAAAAGTGAAACATAATATGTTGGTCCCGAAATGTCCTAATTTATGTTGAGTGTACGTTAAACTCAATTGCCCTTTCTCTACTGTTGTTAACGCTCTCTTGCTTCCGTAGCCATTATCATAACAATCTCATAGATGAGGTCACAAAGTAAAATTCTCCTTAAAAAAACCAGGGGGTTCGGTTTAAAATATTTTGAATTAAATCGTTGCTTTCAATTCTTGTAAATGATAGTTGATGACGGTTTGAAATTAAGATTGCCCTTGGCGAGTTTGATATTTTCCAGACCTGGGCTAAGTTGTTACCCACTGTACTAGCCACGGTTAATCTATTGAACTTTCAATAACTACAGTGTTTCTTATAGTAACGATGTTGTCACATTTGAAAAAAGGGAGACGCTTCCCAGAAAAGAACCCAGGAGATAATTGTTTTCCCGGTAGTGTAAATAATCCAAAATCGGTGGTTATTTAATTAGAGCTTGGTGGTTAGATTTTGTGTACGCCACCATAACCACAAACTTAAGATTTATCCGTGTTATCACAAGCTCTAACTAAAACCGATGATTGGAGTTTCTGGTCGGCACAAAAGAATCACTTAGCAATGACCGGAATCTTTTTTTTTTCTGTGGGCTATTTTCTTGAGTAAGGTGAAGCTGCAGGGCTGAAAGAATTTTCTTTAGTCACATAAACACTAAATACGAGTAATATTGTCTTTATATCTTTAGTGAACGTGCTTTATTTTGGTAATAAATGTTGAGCGACGAGAAAGTTGAATAGACAACCTATGGGTTAGAGCTACAGCTTCGAAAAACTTATGATAACCATCTCTGAAATTCAGCAAGTGAACAAACAGTTCCAAGAGTATTAGGCACTTTAAAAAGTTTATTCTTCATTCACCCCCTGAAGCAACATTATTCTTGGAGGATTTCATTTCGATCTAATCGTCACGTTCTGTCTATTGATATTTTCTTCATGGCATCTCAACTTAATTTTATTTCTTCCGTTTTCAAATACCAAGTCCGACTTTAGTCGATAACCGCCGAGCAAATCCAATTTAACAACCAACGATAGTTACGTGTTCGGCGTAAAGAAATTTGCAGTCAATCTCCAACAATTTTCAAAAGATTTTTTCTCTCTTTCTTAGTAACACATATCACTATGGTAACACACCAATTTCTGCAGATTGACAACTCCGCAGATTGTCGAAAAAATGGCAGTCTAAAATAATTGTTTAGAATAGAACACAACGGTGAGTGTGTTTAAAACAGCATCTCTGTTATTAGGACTCATCCAGAAGTTTGGGGGTAATAATTCAGATGGGTAAGAAGTCAGGAAAACAAAATAATCAAGACTACCTAAGCAGATGTATAATGGTCATTAAGGCAACCAAGCAAACAATAATGGCGGGAATGTTTAGACAAGCTTGGAATTATGGGTATAATTGCAAGACAAGTTGTCGAGTGATCTATTGCTTATAGAATTCGTGGATTTTACACTCTGAACGAAGATTCTTAATGAGTTTATCAAATGTATTTACAATGATAGGAATTCTCATATGGGTCAGTGTTCTCTTTGAAGTGAGAGACCTATGGACTGTTAATATTGATGCCAATATATCAATTAACCCACATAATACGTGTGTTAATAATTTTTAAAACCTAAAGTCATGCAACACTAGCATCAGCAAATATGCTAGAGGTTTTTTTATAAAGAAAACATGTTCGACAGTGAAACAAAAACTCCGATGTATAACTGTTATCATAGCATTTGAATGATGTTCAGTTGAATATACCTGATCATAGTAGTTCAATGACCAGTTGAGTTAGCGTCACCATAGTAGTTGAATAACCAGTTGATTTAACGTGACCATAATGGTTGAATAACATTCTAGTTATATTCCAAGGTTTTAAATATCAGTTGGTGCCAAGATTAATTTCTGCATAATACCAAATCAGAAATAAAACGGTGTGATGTGACAAAAATACAATTTTTCGACGAACTAACAAAATGATCATGGTCGACAACGCTAATAGCAGCCCGTTTTACGATGTTCATTCAATTTTTTCTCAATTAAAGAATTAAAACGTATATTATGCATGCCTTCTCCAACTGTTCACTGATGTAGCGACAGGTGCATACACAATTGGCTAATGGCTGCCTGCATGATTACGTCATTGATAGATGAGTGTTTAATGAGTGCATGGTGTGCTAGCTGTAAATCATTTCATAAACGTGTATATGGCACATTCTAAATCTCACTGACAGATTCTCTTTTAAATTGAAAGAACGTCTGTATTGCATACTTTGAAAGTTATTGTTCTTGTTGGTTTTTTGTATGCCTATTAACGAGGTCGCGTTGACTTTCTGTATTTCTTTATGTGTCGGAAAATTTAAGTTTAAGTTGGTGGACTACAACGACAATTTTAAAGACGAAGATGATAATAATTATGGTTTCTTCGATGCAAATGTGTATAATAATGATTGGGAAGTACAAACTTTCAGGATCCGTGTTGACTTTTTGATGAGACCCCAAATGTCTGGATAACCACACTTAAACTAATAGTTGTAGGTCATTGTCGCGATTATCAAATCACTGATATAAATCCCTTAATGGAGATGTTGCAATATTTTGTTTTGAATATTTCAGACAATTTAAATCATCCATTTTATTTTGTGAATTGCATACTTAAATCCATCTTAAATCCATCTTAAATCCAGGACCGACCATTGAAATGTAAGACCTCGCCTTTAACCAGTCTATTCGACAAATTCTCTTCATATTTGACGTACATGCTGTCGGATTAGAATACAGATCTATATTTCGTTTCGTTTTTGTTAATACTTTCAATGGCCTACGCTACATGAAGATATGCCACGTTATAGTGAGAGTTCACGTCAGGTTCAAACATGAGGCTTTTGACTCTATGACGTCAAACATTGATTTATCAATCAGTGTTGACGTTTCTAGCAGTTTACTCACAGTTCCACACCGAAAACGCCAAAAAGTCGCCGTAACAGACTACTTCATTGTCTAATTACTTCACCAATAAGAACACCAATTATAAAACAACTCATCCAGATCCAAGTGAAGTAAAAACAAATAAAACGAAATTTTGAACTATAAAAAATGAAACGAAATAGGATCAGAGTTTTAATAAGATTGATATACATGCATCTCAGGAATAAAACAGAGTTGTATATAAAATATTAACAGATGTCTATCAGGTTATTTAATACCTGAGATACCTGAGTTTCGTAATAAAATGGACTTAAAGTCAATTTGGTATTATAGACCTTACATTAGTGCCAGAAATAGATGGCTCGCTTGTACATTTATAAAACACAAACAGGTATATTTAATAGATTTATATAAGTACTTCTCTTATTTACTTTAGGCATCGTAGACAGTTTATTCTGCAGTTCTCCAGATCAAAGAGCAACTTTGGCAACATTTACTTAGGATTGTGGCTGTGTTTTTTCTCGGTGCTTATAACATAATACCGCGCCTGTCAAACTAAATTACTAAACCATCCTTCAAACTACGTGGGTTGTCCATTTACGTTAGTATATATAATGCTATATCTATCATTTTTACTCGACTCGACCGGAGTTTCACTCAGAAAACATTAACAAAGTTTTACTACTCTCGAGATAATAAGCCATATAGTCAGCCAGAAATACTTAACCAGAATCTTAAATGAAGAAATATCGTATATGTGATTCATCTTGAAGTTTAGGAGACGGAACACAAAACATGGTGATATAAAAACACAAAGGAATTAATAATTAAATCGGAGTATCAGATGACTCTGCCATGTTTCCATACATATCCTCGTAAATCTAACGAAAAAACAAAGCGGCGCTGACGTGTAGGAATTCGATATTACATAAGTACTAGCTTATATGCAATGAATTTGTAGGGTGGTGAGCATCTTAATGATAATTTATGGTATATGTAAACGGACAAAATGTTTCCTTACGGTTACGTGCAACAGATACTTAAGGATAGTTATATCCCTCTGACAGACATATAACCTACCCTTTAATATACTGAATCATTTCCTGAATTCATTTCGTTTGGTGAACTACCGACAAGGATAATTTAGTTATCAAACCAACCCGATTTTTATACCGTGCGCATACATAGGGTGCATGGGAAAATTCTCAGGTACCATCGAACCGTCATGTTAATTTTATCTTTAATAAAAATCAAAAAATACATGGTCGACAACATCTTCTGGAATATGGAATGCATTCGGAAACGGTAATTCTGCTACGATTATTTTTTCTCCAGGGAATGTATGTTATTGCAATTCTTATGCAAATCTTAACGGCATTGACATGCTTATCGGCGGTATAGATATAAAATACCCCATAATTAACCCCTTATTAACTTAATTAATATCCCACAGTCATCCCATTTAGTCTAGTTAATTCGTTAATCAATTAATTTTTTTGCCGTAATTTGTATGCTTTTTGATGTGGTATTTATTAGATTATATCTGGCATTAAGATAAACATGTACTTATTAGTATATTTACCAGACGTTTACCCATATCAATATATGAAATTGAAGAAAATAAACAACCAATCCGTTTCTGAGTTTATACCCTGGGCCAAATTTTTAAATATTAACGGGACTTAACAAATTAAAGATCCCACAGTTCTCTATATATAGTTCTTTGGTGTATCGTTTCGGTATAATGTATACCCAGGAATTATGTACAAAACAAACGAAACGAAACGAAAAGCAATTAAAAAGTTTTGTAGTTGGTACATTTCCAATCATCGAACCGCAAGAAATACGTTGGGAGTATTCATTAAAATGTTTCTTGCTCCATACCCAGGGCCATATTTGTAAATTACTAAAAAAAAAAAAAAAAAAAAACCCAACAAAAAACAAAGATGGGGCTGTATTTTCGTATTCTTTAGTTCATCGGCATTATCTCTCCCAACTTATTAATAAGTTGACCCAGGATAACACAAAATTTTTTCTCTTTCCTGATTCATCAATTATTATGATCTAACCCCTAAGAAAAACTCTCAACCTTATTAACTTAGTAGATAGGAATTTATGAGTTTTTCCATGACCCCGGAATGATTATGGGTATATTAGTAATAGTATGAGGTGCAATAAAATATGTATTGATGATGTTAGGAGCCATAAACATGGCAATAAAATGCAAGGAGGCAAAATGCATCAATTAAAACCTTAATTGCGTCAGCGCACCCCGCGCCACAAGTATTCATAAAAAACTAAATTAATTACTGGCAGATCAGTAAGTATGTACACTGCATCGGTAACGCCATATAGTATCTTGATTGACAAAAGAAACGCGGTATATCATACTAAAATATGTTTTATAATTTCGTTAAAGACGTTTGAATGCTGATTACGCAATTAAAATTACAAAATATGGTGCATGTCTATATAAAAGTAGGTGGTTCATCGGTTTCAGTGTCCGAGAAGCTAGATGACAATGGTAGCTTTACGAAGGGTTCTCGGAATTCCCTTTAATCTCTATACTTAATAACAATTACGATACTGACATCATTCTAACAGACCTTTCCTTGTGCCGTTCCCAAGCGTGAAAAATGCCAAAGTTTGTAAATGAAACCATTAAGTTTCTTTAATGTGTTTGATGAAACTATATTATATATTATTCTTGTTTCTATCTTTTTGAAAATTGCTGGTTGCGGATGTCCAGTTACATTACTATTACCAAATCTTTAGTTTTGTCCGGGGTTTGAGCAGAGGGAAGTAGAATATTTTTAAAGGTATTTCTAGTAGCCATCGTTGGTATCGCTTTTGTTACAATACATAAATAGTTAAACCATCTCATGTAATATTAATGTTATATTTACTGTTGTATATTAATGTTTTATTTACTGATGTTGGTATTATACTCAAAGCACAGGCACTTGAAGGGATTAAAATAAATTAAAATAAAACTTCTTACCACTGCTTAATACATGTGCGTAGGCTTACGATAGAACTTACGAAGCGAGGCCGCTGATGAGCGAGACTCGATCACCCAGTTCCTATGCACATATAGAGTAATGATAGGTTTATAAAGTAACTGGGTGATACAGACTTCTTTTGACCTTTTTTCGGGTTACTTCCGGTCTCGGGAAGTTGATCGTCGATAAATGATAGCGGTTCAAGTTTGATTTGCTATCAATAACAGTGCTAAATGACCAATTTAATTACATCGGAAGGTGAATAATAATCAAATAAAGTATCGTTAGCAATAAAAATGACATGAAGTGTTAGAACTAGTGAGTATTGTGAGATGATATCAGACGATACATGGTAAATCAGTCAAAACAAAGATGGCGTCTGACTTACCTTCTTGTATTAAGCAGTGGTAAGGAGTTTTATTTTAATTTATTTTAATCCCTTCAAGTGCCTGTGACTCAAAGTTACATTATGTAGTGGCACAGTTGAAGTTGGACGTTTATTTTGTCACTCTGTGCATAAAATGCAGCTATAAGAAGATGAAATGAAGAGATAATTTATAGTAAACTGTCAAAATGAAACGGATGATAAATAAGCTATGCCGTGCACTTGCACATACATTTAGCAAATAACACACGTGCATACCATTTTGCGAAAAATCGTGGGTAATGAGAAAAAATCATCTTTTGGGCACGCGTCATAAATAACTATCTAACTTCTATTTGCCATACATATGTATAAGAATTAACTCGAGATATAGCGCGTAACTAAGCGAGACACCGATGTGTGTGCTTTTGCCGGTTTTTTTCTGTAAATATGAAAAATTATAAATATTACGTATCCATGTGCATAAAAGTTACAACCATGTCATTTTCTATAAATTAGGGCCTTGTTTCACGAATTTTTAACTAAGATAAAATCCAAATTTTAGAAGTTTGATAGGAAACAAGGCATGTAAATATCGATAGTCCTGTTATTTTGTTACAAAGATCAGTACTGTTTACAACCTACAAACGTGTATTTTATATATACTGACATCGAGCTGGGCTTTATATAGGCTTAGGATGTTCCACAATTCCTACGCAGAATTATTTTTCTGAATAAAATATTGTTTTTCAAAAGTGTTAGTTAAAATCTCTCTGCTCGGTGTTGGTGTTTTTACTACGACTGTCCTGGGACTGAAATTTGTATTGGTTTATAAAAGCCATTCGAGCTGGTGAATGTCACTGACATGGTGATGTTGCAGTATCAATTGTGCAACCACTGGGTTAACAACCAGTATTATAATTGTTAACATAAGGGCATAACTATGTGAACTCCTGGATGAAATAACAAATGGTATCAGGTCTTCTAGACAGACGAAACATATCCTGTTTCAACCCTGACATCTTAAAATAACTTGTTTCCTCTTTCGGCAGCTGTGCATCCCATTTACATATTGCATGCATTTTATTAATTTTAAGTGTTTTTCCCAAATCTGCCTAAATGGTTGCCCTTGATGTTGCGTTCTGACTTATGCAGTGAACTTGCAGATAATCACCATCAAGAAATGCAACCAAGGCCAGTCGCATTATTGCGTCTTTCCTAAAAATTATTGTTTTGTTTCTCATTTTGAGCGATAACAGCGTCAATACAAGCCCAGGGCTGTACATTCACCTGATTTGATACTTGTTTATGTTTTGCGATGCCTGCGTGTTTTGTCTTGATCCCATCTTGTCTAATTGCTCTTGTTTGTGTGTAGGTAGTCCCCCAGCACGTACTATAAAGGTTTTCTAGTACAATATGTATTTAATTAAGTAAATATGAGTATGTACATCTCAATTATACTCTAATATACTATGGTAAATAGTCAGTAAGTAATACCAACTATACAGTAAATATAATTCACCTAGAAGTCGTAATTATCTTAGACTTCTTGGTATGTTATGGTCTGCGTGTGAGACTTGCTATTTAGTAATAAACCACGGGGACATATATATAGATTCCAGTAAGATACCATTATTCTTTACGGCTATCCTACAAATAAGTATGGCTATGAGCAATCTAAACGGTTATGATACATGGGAATATATGTCTGGTCTGAAGTTTTAACATACCATTCTTGTTACAAAAGAACCATCTTGCTTAGGTTAAACTTTTGTTCGAAATTTAAGTAACAAAAGAATCATCTTTGATGATCCTTTGGTGAATAAATGCCAGTGTTTGACTGGAAGTGCTGGGGGTCAGTAACCCACCTTTAGAAGCTAAGTAGCCGCACGGAGGAAATAAGCACCGTCGTCGTCCAAGTATTGGCCGGTCTCCTGAAGCTAAGTCGCAGAACGGAGGAAATAAGCATCGTCGTCGTCCAAGTATTGGCCGGTCTCCTGATGCTTACGCAGTCATTCTTGTGCGTTATCATCATAGTCTAATCTTACATTAAGAATTGCAAAATTAAAGTTTGTTTCCCAGAAGAGATCTACCATAACCCAAACGTGTCGCGTTTTCATTGCGTCTAAGTATTTATCCGTGTTTTGACTCGGTAGTGGTTTTACAGTTTGTGATGATGCCCTGCTTTTCATAGATTATATCATGTTTACGATGAAAATCACATGGAATTTTCATTTCGGAATATTGTCAGAGTTGATGATTCAATTATAATTGTTTCTGTTGATCCGTGTGGGGGGGGGGGGAGGAGGGGCGTGGAAGAGATTTACATTTTATAAGCTGGTTTTATGTAACCTATTGTTAGATACTAATATATAAATAATATTATTATCTTTCTATAAATAATAAACAACATACGTATATATATATATACATTATTAACATCATATTGATTGGCATAAAGTAATCACAGTAAGAGAATTGTTGTTAGTCACGCCATCTAGTCAATAATACACCGCATAAGTATATGATAGATATTGCCGATATCAAAACATGTTCATCAATATGATATATAGGCATATTACATGATTTATATTAGATCATGTCGTCTGACTATTGATAAAAAAAAAACCCTGTATACATAAGACTGCCAGAGCATATCTAGTATGTTCTTCGATAATGCCTATATCCGTCAACAATCGACTGTTTTTAGACCATTTCTTCACCTCCGTTTTCTCAACTAAATGATGTTAACATTTGTTCCTGCTAGTGAAGCCCTCTGCTGTTTGCATGCACCGCAAACGGCTAATCCATGCGCGTTAATGACCGTGCGAGACACGCGCCAGTGCTGCTCGCGAGCAGTGACGTACATATCTGTAATGGTATTCCTGCAAAGATGGAAGATTTACACCCTCACAGGTGCTGTTCCATCATTAATAATTTGATTGCTCTTGACTAAAAGTGTGTTAGAAAGCCATGAAATATGCCACCAGTACCGAAGTGGAATTAATCTTGTTGGCATTTTCATCAAATCGTCATTATACTCGCTTTATTCACACGCCGTCCAAGATTATTTACACACGCTTATGAATATCGCATCAATTCCAATATTTTCTCTGCAAATCATCTCATATTTTAGCCATAATATCGTCTCTAGCGAAGCCCATCTGCAATAAATAGAGCCCGTATGCATGGACGGAGAGTTTGTTTGGTTGAGGAATGAATATTTAGTCAGGAAATGATTTTGAAAGTGTGCATGTAATATACCAGTGCTTTTGTTAATTGTCGATTCTGAATAATTTTTGCAGTACATTTGCTTAATATGTGCTTCATCCAAAACATTTGTTCCAGTAGTGTCATTAGTTTGTAGAAAGAATAACCTGGTTTTAAGATTTGGTGTTTCAGTCAGAGAACTGATTTGATAGAAATACTGAACCCACTTTTCTTTTTTTATAAAAAAGAAGAAATAGACAACCTCACATGAGTCTAGTCGTATACACCAACTCCATTATTAAATTTGTATAATTTGTCAATGTTTTTTTTTTAGCACAGAATATTCTAATTTCGTCATGGAGGCAAACTGTTTGTAATGAAGATATATGGTCTTTGACTGCCATCAATCATTCAGCTTCTCGTGTCAAGATATCGTCTGCCCTTCACAGTAATGGAGGCCAAATGGGTAGCTTCCATCACCCAGAAGACTAATATGTAGTGTGTACAATGGTTTGGTATTGGCCTGGATGACACAGACTTCGAAATATGCATGTTTGAATCCTGCGCAGTTTATAACCAATGAGGTAAACTGCGTGAATGAGAAGGTTGAATGGTAAAACGATTGTCACTTGATGAAATGTTGTGATTCGGTTCCTGCACGAGAATCACGTGTTTTAGATTAAGATGATGTATGTGCTGTTGTCAATGACTCAATGTTGCGCTAAGAGCAGTGTTCAACTAAAGCCATTACACAAAATCTTGAAGAATATCTCTTATTTTAATCGGCCTTTAGGGACTAGAATAGTTCATGTTGGGTGGATCTATTCACTGGTTCTGTGTCAAAGAAATGACTGCAATAGTACCATTAAATACTCATACTGATATATAACCTCGTCAATTACATCGATACCCAATCTACCGTGAGTCAGTCTTTATGTTTTGTCGATTTTGTTATGCCACAATAATGAAATATGAAGATAACCTTAGCGTATCTTAGTGTAACGTTCATCTTGCTTATCTGCTGCTTATACTGCAGAAAGGACTTGCTACTCTTGTAACTAACTTCAATATTTTGTTACTCGTTTATTTAAAACCCTATTGTAATAATTTGATTAAACTTATGCACCTAATTTATTTGTATGTATCTAATGAAGCAGCAAATTTGTTTTTAAAAGAATATCACTAACATCAATAAAGAGTTATAGAAAATCGGAATCTATATAAGGATACAAGATATGCGAGACAATAATGCAAAAAAGGTTTGGCGTTAAACCCCATTTTAGTTCATTTCACGTTGTTTAAGCCGTTAATTTAGATTTCATTAGTTTTCTCCTAAATGCGTCAAGAGCTTACAGCTTCAAGTGACATTTAGCTCTTATTAAACATTTGTATTATCTTTCAAATCATAATCAAAGTACACAGGGGGTCGGTGAGTAGTTAAGGTTGTGAACTTACAAATTGTAATAATTCTTCATTCGCTCAGCATATTCTAATGGATGATGATCAGGATGTCGATGATGGAATGATGATAAAACTTGTTGAATATTTCGTCGAGGTTACAGGTGAAATTGAAATTATTATAATTTGAACGAATGGAAAGGGGCTATCAATATAAAACCGCGAAAACCAGATAGGGTCAGTGGCAGGGTTATCTATATAACTTCCGAAGAGTATTGATACTGTCATTAGGTACTGGAAAAAATAAATTAACGCTGGATGTTAATACTCCATGTTTATAACCCGTTCGGCATAGGATGCAATTCCAAATATTTCCTAAGGGGTAACAGAGAGAACGAATAATAACATTAATATCGAAGTCTTTATTATATGGTCTTCAACAAAATGGTTATTTAAGTTATATTCCATCCATCTTGTGTATGTCACGTACAAGACTAATGGCGAAGGGGGCCTTTTCAAACCTCCCGTCAGACGATTGGTGGATAAGATATTCTAAAAGCAAGACATCTAAAAACATACCCCTGGCGAATACTTTATCTTTGTAAAGAAACGCTCTTCTGTGAATGTACCGAATGCCCTTCGGTTTAAATTAAGTGGAAGATGACATGCAAATGAAGAATGTTTCCTAGTTACAAACGCAATCTAAAATACAAAAAAAATCTCCACGTCCATACGAGTGTGATATATATTGATCCTGGTGCTCGTCTATAAACCTAATTAGGTAAGACTCATTCATCAAGAAGAAAAAACAACATGGCTTCCACAAAAAATGGCTGACATTTGTAGGATGAGATCGGCGTATCTTTTGTTACCGATTTCATCCCTCGACTTCGCATCATTTAGAACTGACATGCTGGATGGGAAAGTTTTGAATACGGTTCAATATTTATGATCATCCGCCATCTTTCATGCCAACAACGTCTTATAGAAAAACAGTGATGGATTGTCTAATTCTGACACGGGTATTGAATGGGCGTCAATCTTAAATACATCTTATTCAAGTGTTGTGCAATCATTATGGAAACAGATTCATTCTAAGGCGAGCGTGGCCAACCCATTAATCAAATAATTTAAAATTATTTCAGATATTGCTACCCATTAATCACACTGGATTTTTTTCTCTCAAATTTTTCTGAAATAAAAAGAAAGAAAAGATATTAAAAGTTGATGGGTGTAGATTCTGATGAATGGTTTAATTGATTGACACTTTTATTTTCAATTAAAAAATTAAAGTTATCAATAATTCCTTTAAAAAAACGATAATATGTTAGGCACGAATGGTTTTAAACATATTCTCTGTGTTTCTGTTTCCCGGGAATTGCATCTTGTGTAGCTACAGGTTTACTTAGGACACACACACCATCACACACACACAGTCTATATGCCACACTCGGAAATAGATCTAGCGAATTGACAATACACTAAAAAGTAACCGACACATGCAAAGTGATCTTGATATGCCTGTAAATATTTTGTTACTTTATTTTGGAAAGATCGTGCGTCTCTCTTTGGCAATTCGAACTGTGCTTTGGTTTTTGGTTCTATGGTAACTCAGTCACCATGACCAAGACAAAATAAACTGTCATACATAAATCAACAATGACAATATAACAATCCAAATAATTGCAAACAGAAGTAACATTGCCACGTGAAACATATATAACAATTACCAAATATGGATTTTTAATCTCTTAGATAGGTTTATGACAGGTATCAGATACTTATCACCGAAAAATCAATATACGGGGCTAGAGAAATCAATCAACTTGATAGTTCATACAAGGTCACGTCTAGTACGAGAATTAGCGAGATTACCTTCATTGTTTAAAATGGCGTCGATCAATAAACTAGCAAATCTTAGCGGTCAAATAAAACGGAAAGTGATTTCATTAATTACCCTGCCTTCGAATCAAGACACATTTCATAATCCCCACGTTTGATGAAATGTCACAATCCTTTCAATAGTATTATACATGTTTACAATTCTGAATTATGAATGTATGAAAAGGTGAGATCGATATTCGATCTTTTGATTCCCGTCAGTGAAATCAACAAAAATCTTGGTTTCATATACAAATTCATTTAAAGGTGACTCTTTTCGAATTTGTATGATTGTTTTAATTTCATCATTATCCTACTGGTAATGAGTAAGTAGTAACGGTGTTCACATTTTTAATAAGGTCTGATACCACATCTGATTTATTTGTGAATTTCAAGCATCTAGCTATGTAATACTACCGTCGTAAAGACAAGTCGATTTCAAAGCCCCTACAAAGATACAAAGTTTGTTACCCCATTGCACTCCTCAAAAAAGTCGTGCGTAGACCTTTAAAGCTAAAACTGCCAAGTTCACCTAAAAATGTATTATCTTCAGCTAATCATAATGCACTGAACACCTACTCCAATCTTTACATGAATATTCTGGATTAATAAGTTCCTAGTTGTTGCTCGTTTCGTTCACTGATTTCTCATAAGCCTCTTTTCGTGACAATTCAGCATAGAAAACCCCAACTTTTATAGAACAATAAAACAGAAATACTGTTCCCAGAACACGTGTGTTCCATGACCGGTACAAGATAAATATCACTCGGTAATAAAAGCTCGATTGTGTATTCCCACAAGATTCAAGTAACACATTAACTAGAAATGAAATCTAATTGAAACAGCATTATTGCGATTAAAAGATATGTTATGGGTAAACAATTTACTTAATTATGAGATTGTGGTATTCACAACACTGAAGTGTTGCTGATTATGCGAATATTGTTATAAAGTCCTGATATAATTAGGGACATACTAGACTTCCGGTCCATTTACCCAATACACAGAACAAGAGAAACACAGGATTGTTTACGACTCCTATAATACAATATCACGGTCATGTAATTAAGATGACATTAATTTGTGATGGATACAGAAATTTCTATCCGGAAATTACCAGGGTTGGGTGCATCAGATAAGGTAAGGTTTTTCGGAAAGCGTAAGGTGATCGAAGGAGGTAAAACAAATTTAATCTGAGATCTTTGCTTTACGCATAAACAGCTAGTTACTAATGACGGCGAGAACATGAAATTAACTAAATTAAATATCGATCTAAATTAATTACATGTAATTTGATAATGGCCACGCTCAACACCCCCAAAGAAAAAGATATTTATCTTGTATTGGTTGTCATAAAAACAAATTTACCATATATTAGTTCAGAAGTACCTCTCCACCTCCCCGATAATAAATATTGTAATACTAAGCTGGTTAGGTATACATTACTATTAACAGAAAAGAAGAAATAAAGACGACGTAAAAATTAAACTACGGATGTGTTTGTTGCCGTACGAGACTTGTTTCATGATTGTTAAATTATTATTCTTACCACGACTTGGTAACTGAGATCACGTTATGAATATTTCAAGACCAGGAGCAGGTCAATAGAATTACCTAATTAGATTGGCTTTAACATGTCAAGACAGTAAAACATGCAGCATTAGTTATCAGGATAAAACTATAACAATGATATCATTATCTCCTCTTCTCTGGCACTTTTTTCTCCATTATAGTATTAGATTTACGGTAACCCATGACTATAAGATTGGAAATAAAAACAAATTGCTGAGCTTCGGGATGACTAATGTGGTTTCTATGCAATAAATATGGGATCCGTTCTACATTAATTGAGTTGGTAGATAGAATAATAGGATTTGTAGAAATTGTCGGGTATTAAAACGTCATTGGAGAATAACGTCGTCTGCTTTGTTGAGTAACATTGCCTGTACAAATTCGATCCCATGTTTCAACAAAGAGCTGAGTCGCCTTTCAGACAGGTTCACCCTAAAACTAAATGTTCTTGAATAAGGGAATACAGTAACCAAATGATCAGCCTTATTCTTCCTACACAATTGTGTTGAGATGTTCAGCGTCGCTCTCCCTATTCATGTATACTTATCTCCCCCAAATTTACCTAATAATTTTGTATACACATCGGCGCCGGAACCCGGGTACCAGGATATACAAATGGTACCCTGCTCTTTTTGAGGTATACATGTACACCCATTCCGTAATGACGAAAGTGTTCAACCTTTTTACTAGTCTATTCACGCTCGTTTTCCGTTATCAGTGCATGCCTTCGTAACCTCTTAACAGCGTTCTCAGAATTGACAAATTTCAAAATTTGCTAGAGGAATGGGGGGGGGGGGAGGGATCCCCGCCCTATCTTTTGGTACCCTGCCCCTCGCGCCGTTCTGGCGCCCTTGTGTATACAGTATATTTTACATGAATGTTTGTAGAGTTTATGTTATTAAAGGGTAATGTCAGAAATCACTGTTGATCAGAACCTAGCTTAATTATTATAGAAGCAAACCTTTCACATTTAAACAGATACATCAATACAAAATTTTCCATAACATTTTGGTTTGTCCACTTTTTATAAAAATCATTTCAATTTTGAATACAATATCTTTAACATGCATATTTATAACATAAAAGGCGATATTAACAAAAGAAAGGGCCGTATCTCGTCATTAGCAGGACCCGATAAGATAGTTTTAAATTATCGTGAGTTCGGTCCAAGGGATTGATACTACTCTAATTCAGATAAATATTTATCTCCATACGTTTGTTTGTCTATGTTAATAAGATGTAAATGATAATGAATTAATTAGCCATCAAGCTGTTGTAAGTACAGCCAGGGTTAAATATATGTATGTGTAAGAATATTATAGATTAGTTCCGGTTCGTGATATCAGGAGGTCATCAAGTACAGAATAATTGACCAGTTTGTAGTGAGTATCGGTCAAGTGTTTCCAGGACTACAAGAGAAGAACATCGTGAAAACATTAATAAGAGGACCATAAAATGAGTTTTATTACCTATTTGTCTGAAATACCATGGATTAATTAGGAGTATTATGTGAAATAAACGGTTATATGTTTCTTAGTTTTAGTTTCATTCGCATTGTCATGGCGGCAACGCGCATTCCTTTCTACATTTGTTCTGAGAAATCTGAAAGTAATGTTCAATTAATAGAAAAATTATTAAAAAAAAAGTGGCATTTGGTTCATCAAGACGTTCGATAGTAACGTTATCTTTGAAAATGAACCCCTGGAACCTAGATAACTGACTGGCATCACAAACAAACGGTAAACAATACATTCGTGTATTATTTATATATATGTACTTTCAAATGGTGTTATTCATGTTGACCACACCCCATCTTTCATTACTTAAGCGATGTTCATATCGAATTAAAATACCTGAACTAAATAGTTTCGGATAAGTTCACACTGACGGTTCACGGCGTTGCTAGTGTATGCATTAAACATACTTTTGAGAATAGCATCCTGATTTCGAAAATTTGTTCGCGCTGAGATTCCATCCGAACTGTTTTCCTGGTGCCAAGACTCCAAATATCTGCATTCACATACATCATTTGGATAGGTGGCTTCGGATAGATCTCCTGTTGTACTCCAGGTTGGTAGGCAGTCAGTTCACGCTCGCATCGTTACCAAGAGAAATCAAATTCCTTTACGAGATAATTAATTTAGCCTGCTAAGACTGGATTATAATGATGGAACTGAATTCACATCTGAACTTGCCTCCAATCTGTATAGTTTAATGGTCGAGCGCGAGACAGGTCGCACAATATCTGTATTTTACACAACGTCTTGCACGAGACCATTAAACAACTTAAAATGCAGACAATATTCAGCACGTACATTTGAATGAAATACGTCACGCGCGTCCAATATTGCAACTGGTATAATAATGTACCATTGGCACATTACCCGTACCATTATGTGAAATGGTAAGCTAACACGAAAGGATGACGTCATATCTGTATTTTAAATGGATATAATGTGTCTGTTGATATGGTACTAATTCTATCAGTTATGTCATAAAATTGTTTAGTGAGTAGTTTAAAGAAGCGAGATCTGTAAACTATTATCACAAAGGCCCGTAAACCATTCAAGCGAGATTCCATGTTCGACATCGGCTTCTTATTTTAAACATTTATCTTTATGAGCACGCCCACGTAAATCGTATAAAACACCACACAGTTGACATGACTTTATTCGTGATGTAGAAAGTGAAAGTTTTAAAACTTCTAGTCTATTTAATTATACTGTTGTAAATATCTAAGTCACGAAACAATTTACAGAAAAAAAATACAGTAAACATCTAGTTATATACTTTATTTCCGATCTTGCCAAAAATGTTGTTTTGTATACATAACGTGGTAACGTTTAACCGCGAGAACAAGCTCATCTTGTAGGATTATTGTACCGATAAAAACTTTCTGACTTTGATGTATGACGTAAATTGAACAGCCATGTTAATTCTAACCCCTACAATATTTACACACGATGGTAGAATGAAATACAAAACTAAGAGAGCGTTGGTTAAATAACCTACTTTAACATTAAAATGGTAATCGTTCTTATGCATGGGTGGGGGATCCTCCGTGGTTATAAACAAATTTAGACCCTACTTACATAATTAGATCCAATTTATATATTTACAGATGTCATTTGTTTATCAAAGATCGAACAACTGGGGGGGGGGGGGGCTGTCTCCGACTGCTTCAACCCCTTTACAATTTGAAGTACCCCTTTGAATGGAATGTAAACGTGTCTCGTTGTGTCATTTTAGTGCAGTAGGAGTTCTTTGCAAACTACAATATCGTGAAAGATGAAACTCAACAGGAATATTGGTCCAAAAATTGCATAAGTATTTACATTGATATGGTGAATTGAAATTTCGTCCATTCCTGCTTCCTAATGAATCCAAGCCGGGATCCTATCAAAGAGTTGGTAATCGGAATTTGTTTTCTTTATTTAATGTTAAATCTAAGTACATATTAGAGTGGATGAAGCCGTGGGAAATTCGATATTAATTTTAGCTTACAATGCAAATGACGCATTGTTACTTCAATAGTAGCTTGATTATGATGGCGACCGCCAAGATTCATCAAACATTCTAGTAATATCAAAAGTTTTAACCAAGACACATAAAATTAAGACAGGCCTGCTTACAAACATCATCATGATAAATTGTCAATCTTACTGGTCGATTAAGTTCAGTAGCACTCGACCACTTAACTAATATATCAGCTATTTCTATTCATAACACATAGTCAATCGCCAGCCATCTTGGATCATTACCCGGCGTCTGCCTAGTTTTAAAAGATTTATCGTTTCATGCATTCAATGGTCTGGTCAGGTTTTTATTTGTACATATAAAACACTAATTCTGCCCAGTGAGATAAAATGTGGCTATATTCAGCTGCTCAGTGAGATAAAAAAAAATGTGGCTAGATTCAACTCCGCTTGGTCCCAAGAAAGCCTTGCTCGAAGCTCCTGCCTATGCAACCTCAGTATTACATTCCATGATAAAGAGGGATTTTTTTTTTCTTTCTCCAAAAATCTATGTGGATGAAACACGTAATATACAAAATTGTAAACCTCGGTTGCTACATTCTCAGTTTCTAAGAAATCGTAACATTCGTGTCTAAGAATAGCCTCATAACTGATTTGAGCATTCAGTTTTGAACATCCATGATTATCTTTAAGAATTAATACAGCGATAAACTTAAACCATTAGTACGGAATTGCTATGTATACTTGTTATTACTTTTCGAATTAGTCTGGTGGATTTCAATCAACTGCTGTAAAGTGGGTACAGTAGAATAATATATATCCATTTATCATCATCATTCTAGAAGTGTTGCCCATCTGTTTTCACTGTTCTCTGAACATTTCAAGGGGTTAATCAGAGACTTTATTGATCTTAGTGACAGTATCGCGATAACGAAACACGAAGCTAAACTAAATCTTAAAAATGATGCTACCGTTTTTCCTGAATGTTTCTCGCTGGTAATGCGGTTTGTTCATGGAATATGTTTGTAAAACAACATATCAATTTATTGACATGGCGCTCTTATAGTGTTGCCACTTTAAAAGTAGAAGACGATGATGAAAAAGGACAAGAAAAGAATTTTTTTTGGTGTGAAACACTATGAACGAAGTACTTGGTGTCTGACGTATTATTTGTTTTTATTCTTTGGCTAGACTTCTGGGTGTACTTCCATTTTGCCACGCCCGAGCGACCAGGCACACTTAGGATTAAAACTCAATTTTTTTTTATCGGCCTAACCCCTCGACATTTCACTCAAGATTCCAGTGTATTAACTGTACGACCACCCGAACTGCGTCACATCACTGGAACTATATACTACAGGATATTTAAGGGGTTTTTCCATTCGGAAGATAGTGTCAGTACGTAATACTTTCTGCACACACAGAACTATACACTTTGTTCTCAAGCGGATCTAATTGGACCACGTAACTTTCGTATCTACTAAATAGTGAACGGGGTGTGAAGTTCTTGAATTGAGAAGCTTCCACAGCCAAATAATGTTTGTTTTGCTGTAGTTGAGGCCCTTAAACTTAATTGTTGTTTCTCTTCGATCCGTATATGCCACTTTGACCTTTATTCACCGGTTAATTGCATACAAATAGTATCACATGAATTTAACATGACATAGAGAACACCCCGGTTTCTCGATCTAGTGGCGACTTAGCATAGCATGAAACCCAAACATTTTAACTGTACTGGCTGCATACCATGACATAACATGTTGGTCCAAGTAATTAGTGGGATATAAGTGTAAACAATGTGGGTATTATGATTATCACGCTGTCACAAGTCTGTCTTTAATTAGTACCGTGTAGCCATCCTGTCCCGTACAACCTTCCCTCTAATAAACACAATTGTCTGGAAATAGACAACAAACAATACCAACACGCACGGTTTCAAAATAAATTATCCTTTTAGCACGCTTGTTAAAATACCTTTTAGTTCTTTCAATCTGTCACGGGTGGCTCTGTCGCCCACACAAAAATGAAATTCAAATTTTATATAAAAAAAACTTCTCTCTTAAAGAATGTTCAAACAGTTTAGTGAATTAGAGGCGAGTACCCAGATAAACCCTTTGCGAATGTTTCAAGAACACCACGAGGAAATGTTGGGTTGTTTTGTGATCCTGTTTTTTGATTAATTTTACGTTCAATCTCTTTGCGCCGAAAAAAATAATCACGAAACCCGAATCGGAGAGTTACCCCAATAATTTTTTAGGGTTGTGTTAATTTGACTGTCCTACGAATGGCCTATGCAGATGATAAACCATTTAAAAAGTCTTGCACAACTGTCGTAATAAGAGCTTAGAAAACTTCGATTTAATGTTCTCCCAATTGATTGCTTTAACGTCTATATAGAAAACCAGGTATATTGTACCACAAGTAACCAAAATAATCGAGAGGGGTGGATTTAATGTCATTTAAAGCCAAAACCTTTCTTTTAAAAAAAATAAAAAATTGATGTGTGCCAATGCGCGTGGCGTTTCGGACTACTTTCTTCGAATTCCGAATATCAAAAGATATTATTTTGCGTTCACTACCAACTTGAAAACGCAACCTTGGAATTTTCTTTTCGTCCCATCCGAACGACTAGACACACCTTTTCCCTGACAAGCGAAAACTCGATTAATCCTACTGCACATTATTTCACTAGAGCGAGGAATTGCTGGAATGTAAACAACAGATTTAAGTGCAATTTCGACTCAATAATAGAAAACAAAATTATCCTGTGGGAGTTTTGTTTTAATGAGAAAATAAAAAAAAAGTTATTTTGGACGGCTGTAAATTTAATGTGGTTTGTCAGATACAGTTTATATGTTCGACCACACGGAAATATGCACTGTGTTGTATCACACTTAGCTGATAATGTCGGATTAATTCTTAAGCACATTAATACTAAACCATAATTCATCATCAACTGCGCTGACAGAAATAAAGAATACAATGTATTATCGCCGGTTTTACTTTTTTTTCTTAAAATGTATAAATTTAATGTCGGTATTTTTGACTGAACGGACGGACACATTCTGATTTTAAAATTATAGTAACATACCATATGTTACTCTTTGTAACGTATTCTATTCACAAATGCTTCGATTTTTAACAATATGTGACGATATAGGATTATTGTTTTCTATAAGATTCTTTATATTAAATACACCAATAAGAATGGAATGCAGGTGTGTTTTAAACACGCTGTAATGTTGTACATTGCTGTAACCTGGTCTGCCCATCCGTCACATTTGTTGGTTTCACCATAGACGTAACATTAATTATTATGAGCCTTCCGAAGAAAGTAAGGAACTACTGCATATACGTCACATCATTTGGAAGACACCGACCCTGTTTTTAATTGAGGTTGAATGTTCAAACATGGCTTCGGTGTTTCGTAGTTGCATATAAATGCATTGTATTTTACATTTAGGCTAAACAGAAATATAATGATGATGCACCATAGAATAATGCAAGGTTTGCAAAATGCTCTTTTCATTTTAAGACAAGCCTGTCGACATGGGACTGTACAGTGAAGTGAACTAATGATCCATTCCCTTGATTTGACAATGTCCGTTTGTTATGTGCCTTGTCCGCGGTGTTGTAATAGAACATTGGCAGTAGAATTGACGGAGTACATATGGGCCTAAAAGATTTGTTGATGGCGGTTTTCAAATCTCATCTATTATTTCTAACAATTGATAAAGATTGTGTTAAAACAATACATACAATATAGATATTACAAAAAATCATTTTTCTGTGAGACACGCAATCGATTAAAAAAGAAATCGCCTAAACTATATTCAATTTGACACCAGAAATGTTACAAAATCATATCAACTCGGGTTATTTTTAGCACAAAAAATACCAAATCATGTCACGAAATAAGAATTACAAGACATTTGTCGCCACTGTTAAAAACCAACACTCATATGTATTCTTTCATTTGACAAATTCCAATATTTACCACAGGGTTTCTCAAAATATTTCAATTGTAGAGTGTCAATACTGTGCTGGTGCCAGGTTGTTTGTCGACTCGTTTGTCAAGGAAAATAATTAGTCATCCTGCTGAGAACCTGGCAGGGCAAAGCTATCGAAGACCTGCCAGAAGATGTTATCGAATGTCGCGGATTGGAGGAGGAACGCAGCACGCTACTTACATATAATCACTTACTTTACTCACGACAATCAAATCAAACTCACATATAAAGTCAATTTGCCAGCCATCTTCTATTATTACGAGTGGGTCGAAATCGATACAATTCAATCAGTGATTAGTTCGTCCGTTATTTGGACATATCTTCAAGCACTTGTAGATAATCACCTTTTGCTAATCCATAGTCAGTCCGCGCATCTTGGCGACTAATTGCATTGATTCTGCAGATGGATTTGTTACTATTTCTCAAGAATAATATTATTCCACTCATGTACCCTTGACCTCAGAGACACCGAGTTGAAATCTCAGCATGTTTGTCTTGATAAGACCACCATCAATTCAATTAACTTTCAAACAGTGCAAAGACGGTGTGTTCTGCTACAAAGTAAGGGAAGCCAGGATTCTGACCAGCTTGACTCAAATAGTGCCACGTGGACCAGTAAAAGACTTGATAACTTGACAGTTTTAATCTGAAATACATTCGAATTTGTGGATCTTTAACATAATTTCTCTCCTGAATCTAAGTCAAGGAATCTAAGGCCGCCATTCTTGTGCGAAAACCCTGAAAATAGATATGGATTATCATTATAAATAGAACTATTCCTGAAGAATTTTACTCAGTAGAGTGTCGATCGGAATTCTTGTCATAATTGAAAACTTTTTTAAAACCTAAACGTCATGTCTGTTACCGTTTGTGTCTGTGCCATAACATTGTGGTGAATTTCCTACCAATCAAAATATTCCTTTCTCTTTTTGATTTCTTCAATTATACAGGTAAACCATACAGGGGGAAATGAACTTTTATTGGTAATATTCTAAATATTGTGATTTATTTTCAGGCACCAACGAATCTAAAACCGGCAGTGGTTCACAGAGAGTTTAGTCCCTTGGATATCGGATTTTTATACACACTTAGTTATGTGTGGATACCGTTAGGCCTTCGCATTATATGTATCTTAATATGCAAAGTCCCACTTTAAGCACAGCTGGTTTTCAAGTAAAGAATCTTTGAAGCAGGTATTTCAATCCCCCGAAAAAACACAAGAAAGGTTTTAAAACAGAACAAAAACTTTAAAAAGCATTTGAATAGTAACAGCTGTATATTCTTATCTTGTTTAAGAGGCTATTTTAAACTTCGATAATTTACCTCTTAGCATCTGTTTATTTTAATCTGATGCCATTTTACTGCATTTATCGTAAATTTTACATTTACTAACTTTTTATAAAAGCGATCGAGTCTTATTCCGACTATAATTTCAGTACACGAAAAATGTAATGTAGAATTCATAAACTATGCCTGACCTGAAATTTTAACCAAAGATTCTGAAGCTACGTTGGATCCAGATTGTTTCTTAACTCTTGAAGATCAAGTCGACCCGTCCCTGAAATAATTGTCAATCTAATATTTACTGTTTAGCAAAATTTATCTTCCGAATTTTCGTTTTGACAAAGTTATTAAGAATGACCTTTACAAACAACTAACTTATAACCGTTCTAGGTTGTGAATAGGATAAGGCGAATCTTGCTATTCAAATTACTACTGTCTGAACAATCTATAATTTCCAATAATGTTACAGAATTGCTAAAATCATTTACTTAAAGCTAACACTTCAATAGAGTTAGAATAGAGACTGAAAATGGCATTTCAATAAAACTAATTCACAGACATGTACTTAAGAGCTCACATCGGTTCATATAAATAAAATATGTCTCAATAGCCTAATGTAGGAATCTGCCAAAATCTGAACTTCAATCGAATTCAATTTATTCAACGGAGCGAGTAGATTCTTCTGAAATGCAATATGTCTCGATGGTCTATTTGAAGGGGATAAACACAGTGGGTTATATCATCACTGCAGTCCAGTCCGTGTTAGAACTGTAGTAAATATATAAACACTATACAATATGAAATGAAATGGAATGGGGTTAAACATCCTACTCCGACTGGGCTAATACGAGCATACGTCATACAGTTCTTTAAGGGACGCCAATGAGCACACGGGACTTCGGTGTATGTCCCATCCGAACGTCCATACGTTGTCTCTGTCGTACATCAGTGACATGGGAGAACCACGTCTGAAAATCCCCATGAACTTTCTCGGTCAACAAGGATTGTACACGGTATCTCCAGGTTAGTGAGATAACATCTTACCGACTGAGTCACCGTGTCTCCCCGTCATCAAACAGGTTTGTCAACTAAATAAAATATGAAGCTTTACAAACATTGATATTATTTGACTTAGTGAGAATGGTGTTGTTGTTTAAAGCATATGTCCTCCGTGGCGTGTTATATGGCTGGTATGGAGGGCCTGACAAGGACAGCTGCCTAGTCGTGCGGATGGGACGAAAAACCGAGGTCCCGCATACACATTTGCTTGCATGTTAAAGATCCCTTGACAGTTGGAATTCGATATACGAGTAGACCGTAGTTGCCGCTGTCCGGGTAAAATTTCCCTCGTAGCATACTGCATGCCGTATGCCTGTCTTCATTAAATAGTTTGGAGCAGAACAGTATGGCTGGTTGTTGTTGGTCACGCTTGTTAATTGCTCCCCAGGTTGGTTATGCATATTATAGTTTTATAGTCATTGCTTCTCTATGCCCTTTGGGTATTCTTTTCTCCAAGCTTGGTTGCGCACATTCGGGTTTGTATTGCCAACAGTACCCTGTGCCCCGGGTTTCGCTTCTTGTTCCGGACTCTTTGCCAGGTGTCTTGGAACGGTCTTATATACATGTACATTGTATATATTACGTTTTGAGGCTGACCTGTATGACCCGATACTTTAATTAAAATTTTGAGAGCTAAGCTTCACAAGTAGCATTCCAAATACTATTGGTCCCATCTTGTTAAGACGGGAATTATCACATCATATTCAGCGGTCGCCAGATCACCTGAATTTGTAACATTTTCGACTTCTTCGTAATGGGTTAAAGTACCTGAATAAAATTTGCGAGGAATGGCGTATGTTGACCCCAGGGTAGCACCTTATGGGAGTTAATTTAGGATTATAGATATATGTTGTGAGAATGAGTGTTATAGGATTTATTCAAATATATACTACATGTATATGGGCATCTTGATTGATACAGCATGTGATTGAAACGTGTCCACGTCTAATACTAATAGAAAGTTAATCGGGCCGTATCACTGTATACCAAGTCTCCAGGAATCTGATAATCCAGATAACAAAAATCAATATAGAGCTAGATGACAACCATTAGAAACCATAATAGGTCAAAAGGTTACTTGATGTTATTGCCAGCAACTGTAACACCGTGTATTTTAAATTGTTTGTAGATCGTGGATAAGTTGATGATTATTGCGTTTTATGGTAAATTTATCTCTCTTGACTTCACAAAGTCTCTTATTCACACCATGAAAGGTTAACACTTGTGTCTTTTTAGCCGTATGTGGTAGTGCAATATAATTATTGGGGGTGGGGGTGCATGCATTTTAAATCCTAGAAAATATTGAAAAGTTCCGAATGAAAAGTGTTATCAAGGTGTTCTGGGAGTAATCGTAGATTGTATAGCGACAGCAAAATCATTTCTGATTTGTTTACCATTATTTGCCCACTAAGAACACCCGATATTGTTTACGGCTTGACACAACTAAACATTTACTTCATACTTTCGTATTAAAGTTCTACATTTAATATTAATAAAACAACTGTGCACTTTCTAAAATACAGAAAAAGTAAACGTGTATGCGTATTATCTAATCAATATATTCTGAGTACGTACTTCAGCTGTCAATGTTTATATTAGATAATAACCGCTGCTGTTAGGCATCGTGTTTTTCAGCCATAGCTTGATATCCGGTTCTAGCCGCTACACTGATTTCCCCTCCATGTTTTAATAAACCTGTCATTTAACTTCCGGTATGTCAAGCAGACAGTTCCGGTTCTACAAACACTGGTCTTTAATAACTGCTATAAATATTACCTACTGTCAATCGCCGAGCCTAACTATCCCAAATACAACAAATAAAATCGACCACTTGTATGACAGTTAGGCATAATTGCTGAATATTCCTCACATTAAACGAACCAGTTCAAAAGAATCTAGACCGGTTTTCTGTCGCAGTGTAACGAAATACAATATTTAGACTACATAAATTACCTGCAGTATGACAAGAGAATACACACTGTCTTTGTACAAACAATTTATTGGGTATGATATCTTAATAATTTAGCCCTAAAGAGGGTTGTCAGTTGTGTAAATTTCACCCATGCGCAACAAATGTTGTTTTTAGCTCGCCTTTTTATGGAACCATTATCAATCTGATCCAGTTTATGTTAATCGGGAGTCGATCAATGGACAATGCCATTCTATGTGGTATTGATATATTTTATACGCCCTATTAAATTAATATTATAATGCACCACGGTGGGTTTAAAAATTTAATTATAGACTCAAATTACACAACAAAATAAAGGTAATAATTACACAGTTTCAATCAACCATATGGAGAAAGATATATTGGGGTATATACGATTCATAGATTCTTTGTCTTACAAGTATAATATGAACTGTATTAAAGCACCCCGGAAGATATGTTTTGATAATATTTCCCTTGTAGTTTGGATATACATGCAAATCCATGATTATTATCATACCATTTCTCTCTCTCGAGGATGTTGGGGTACTAAGAAACGTTTACACCTTATCTAATACCGAGGTACCTCTAATCCGCAGTTCTTTATCTATGAGGGATAATCCAGGTAAGTGTTAGGATCACAGTTTGTGGTATGATTAAGTATTGTCATATTATTATCAATGATTGTTGGCAGGCATAAACTGGACAAACATACTTCAAACAACCCCACTTCAACCATATCTTCCTATCCAGGCAACGTTTATCATACCCGAATATTTAATCTATTATTAGTTTATTATAGCTGACCCGAGTCGTGGGTCACACTCCCTAACATAGACGTGCTTGTTATTGTAATTCAGGCCTCTCGGCTTGATAGTTCCAGGTTCGAGCCTCGGTATGAACCTAAAAAAGTTCTTGGGATTTTTCAAGCCCGGATGTCAATTTGAAGAAGAAAAGAGGGGTAAAGGGAAATAGAAAATTACCATTTTTTAGTCTAAAAATCGCCAAGTTATTGTGTTGACGAGAGTTTAAATAGCATTCCTTTCGTAATGTTGCCAAGTGTTGAGCTTCAAAATTAGGTGAATAAGTGGTTACCAAATAGATCCAAAGGTCTCAAATTGCTTATCCCAATGAGTGAAGCTTGGAGTTGAAAAGAAATCCTATTTAGCAGTAATGATTCCAGGAATAGCCATTTCTATACAAAATGGTGGGAAGAGAGGTATGCCAAGGTGTCGTTTTAATCTACCATTATACACAGCTGCATTAAGAATAAAGCGACGGAACTGATAATGGATGCTAGTCAGTGTTCGATTGCTGCCTTAAACCATGATAAGGACGGGAGATTGTCAGCTGACCTTTCAATCGGTGTTGATGTCGTTCGGAATTTAGCCGCTGGCAACTCGGTTGAATGTTTAATGGGTATTCAATCTTACAACATTTAGTAACATGACTGGCGCTGTCTTAGTTGCTATTGAACCCCTTCCAGAACACCATCGGTTCAGTTGAACACTTAAATTCGTCCGCAGTGTCTCTTTGCCGGAACATTATAATGGTTCATGGCAGAGAAGGCTCAGAAAGATTAGTTTTATTTCAGAAACAGAAGTTTGTCAGACAATGGATAAAAGGAGTACGTGCAAAAGGTTGCAAAATTCAAATGGCAACATGAGTTGAACGGTCAGCATCGTGAGCTTAACCCAACATCACTGATCACCAATATCAATAAATTTTGCCTTTCTGTTGGGCGGTTCTAGTATTTAACAACACAAAGGTAGCAGTGGTATTCAGTGTTCTTGTATGCTTAAATGCACCCTTTCACGTGCATGACAACTTGTAATCCCCCAAAGAGAATGAAATTGAAAGAAGCTAATAGAATTATGAGTTCAGTTGTTTTATTTTGGAAGAATCAATCTTGGTTGACCTTTTCAATAGCATGGCACCAGGCAAAAGAATGAAGCATCTTGTGGACAGTTCTTACAATTCAAGCCACCGACATAGAATTATGACAGTTACACACTTCCTCCCTGTTGCTAGCTTTTTTTCTCTTACAATAACAAATACTAGCCTGGGTTTGACTTTTTACCAAATACCAGACTACACGTGGTTTCCATACTTCACACAACACAGTGAATATCTGACTTTTCATCATTGTCTCAACATTTCCACCATCTACAGATAGTTCTTTTTGATCTTACTACATACCTCACACGATTCAAATATTTATATCTACAAGTCGTGAAAAGTTACATGAGTTTGCTGTTGTACAAGATTATGGTATAGCTATATTAAAATCTGTAAATTGGAAATATTTCTATCTAATTGATAGCTGATTATCGACTGTCGAAGGGATATCTTTAAACGACTAATTCTCATTAACAATTAGCATTACCAAATCTTGAAATGTATGCAAATGATAGTCAGTGCGGGGTATTTTGGCACTGATAGTATACCAAATACGGAGAAAGTGAACTCAATTAAGAACAACGGCTTTTGAGTTGGAAACTTCCCATGATAAGTTATCATTCATTCAGAAACCAAACCAATTATTTTATGACTCAGCTCGCTTTCATCAGTCAATACTGAGTGGACTAATGTCTCGCCACACCGTTTATATACGTTTCTAATAGCAGTCTAAATTATTCAATTACTGCTATCAAGAATTCACCGGAATAAAGGTACTGTAGAGTAATATTGACTAGCTTAGTGGACATTTCATGGGTAACGGGATCTAACGCGATATATGTAACACTAACCACATTTTAAAGTAACCGTAAATGTGGTCCCCGATTCACGTAAGTGTATTCAATATCAGTATTATCTTTTAAATGAATAATGATAGAAATGAGATTTTCACATTTAAATTATTTCACTTGTACTGATCCATATTAACAAAAGACAATTAATTAATGTCCGTACAAAGTATCCCTTGTGGGGTACTAGATAGCGTATGTCCGCCTTCGTTAGCCCAGAATGGGACAAAAGAATGGGAGGCTCAACTCCAGATCATATCATTTCATGGATACATGCCTCTACAATTAGTGAATTTTACATAACTTTGCTACTGTGCGAGAATATGAGAGATATATTAAAATCTGTAAATGATATTTGAAAACGTTCGTTCTTTCGTAGGGCTATATAGCAGACAGACAGTCAGAAATGTGTGCCTCGCCTAGCATTGGTTATGCGATGGTGGAGCGATTGAGAAAGGTGATTAAAGACACGGTTCTTCTGTTTGAGATTCAGTGTTCACTGGTGCTGTATGCAAACATTCATAAAATTATACAAAAGGCAGCGCTCCTTGGTACAAGTTGGTTAAAGTAATTTGAAAACATCAGAATTTCCCTTTAAATCACAGCAGCTGCAAGTATATCAAATCTCATCCCACTTCTGACACCAAAATTTTAGCATGTGATTTTAAACTAAAACGAATAAAACCTTTTTCATTTTCATACTGTAATATATTCCCACCAGCATAGACAAGCGATCCTATTTCCCTTCCACTTAAAATTAAGGTTACAAAAATATCCGCCATCTTACATCAACAACAAAATCCAAGATCAAAGCTGAAAGTGCAAATAGATTTTAACAAAGGCGAAATGGGGAGATGTATTGAATTTAAGATTCGGTTTATTATGATCTTCACCTATTCAACATCTTCTCTGTTTCTTGTTAGTTTTAATCCCAAAAATACACGAATTGAACACGATAAAACACCCTTTTGATACCAGATAAGTTTGAAGGTGTTCGTATGTAAACTTTACTGTAACAAACTAGAAGCTTAACAGATAATCGCCTACACTTTGCTAACAATAGTGGTCAATGTTCTATGTTGAATACTTAACACGAATACCTGAAACATAGGCGGCATCGTTATATTTAGGGCGCAGATGTGGTAAACTTTAAAGAGAACGTTCCGTTATCATGGAAACTCTGACTACGATTGAAATCGATGAGTAATCGTGCTGATCATATCAAGTCGTATACATTGTGGTCAGTCGTAACAATCGTGTTGATCGTATCGAGAGGTATCTGAACGCATCTGTACGTACCAGATTGTGGACTTATTTGGGACAATTTTATCGTGACGCATCGCACGACAGTGAGAACCTAGCATTAAGCAAGAACATGTTTTTAAAATATTTTCAATAAATACCCTTTTACTTGTTCAAAACAGTGTATTTTTTCATGAGCAACCGTTGACCTCCTTGAAAGCCACTAAACAATTTGTACGACTCGTAAATTGAGAGTTACAACCTCTATATATCAGCCATGGCCTGGTAAGTTATCTTAAAGATACGTTATATAAAAGCTAATCTGTCTATGACGGGTCTTTCATTTGACTGCAGAATTTATATAAATTATTATTTAGATATTTATTCACATGACTTAACTCTCTAGATTATCGGAATTGGTGAGATTTAAATGGATTTGATAAACGGGGAGATTTAGAATTTAACGATAAAACGACTAATCGAGGCTATATCGTTTGTCAAGTACCGTTGCCATGGTAATAAACGATCTGCGTTACAGTTTCAACTAGTCATGAATTTGCCTACAATTAAGTAATATGAATGAAAATTTTAATAATATAGGCCTATATATTTTTATTTATTTATTTTTTGAACTATTATAGCAAGAACGACCAGTTATTTATATAGATCTTACATAATACATCTTTAAATTATATACACAATGTCATTATACATCAGTATACAGTAAATTCGCGTCGAATCAAAAAGCCTTTTCACAAAGGGCGACAACTGGAATAACGCATCTGTGCAATTCATTGAAGTTCGTCTGTCGGAATTTTCACCCGGAACTTTTCGGTCGATTTAACCGAATCGGATCTTCAATTTGTAAAGCTCAAATGACGTTAGATATTTCCTTTTATTATTATCTTCAAAAGACATAAATGTGTCAAATTGGCCTTATTTATTGGACTAGATCGCCATAACTATTTTCTAAAATGTCCACGTAATTATATCCCACCGAGTTAATGGCTGTATTTAATAGTATATCATTGAAATTAAGGTAAATTATGTTAAAATAGCAGTGTGATACACCAGTTAAAGGTGGTTAACAACAGAGGTCTATTGTTTGACATTTAGTATATATATCTATTGTTACCGACAAGTTAGATACAAATGTATAATTACACCTATATTATAAGTATTTTCTTTCCCTCACTACTGGGAACATTTAAATGTCAATTACGGTTGAAGTATAGGGTTATGCTATCAACTGTTCCATGAAATACCACATAGAAGGTTATGCTTTTCTGACGAATTTGTAATTATTCGGATTAAAGGTTACTAATTGTTACTCAATAACAAATTATGAAAATGAGAAATAATTATACATGAAATTGGTTAAAATAAGAGATTCGGGGTCTGTAATAAAATACGTTTAAAATCACTTTCATCAAATATAGAGCCTTGTAAATCACACCTAACGATTATTACGACCATTTAAAATCTTAACATGACAAAATAAAGGTTACATAAAAAGTACAAAAGTACAATTTAAAGTACATTTAAAAAACATCGCTTAACGTCCACTTCCACCTACGGTGATATCGCAGACAAAATGTTTCCTAAGAACGGCATTTAGTAATTAAACTGAAATAAAATAGGTCACAACTTTATGAAATACAAATACTGCTTATTATTGAGTGACGTTTCGACTAAGCTTCTCTAGTAATTTTATTCCAAAGAATTGCGACCTGTTTATGTTTGAGAGATTGTTGCGGCATAGGGTGGGAACAGGAGGACGAGGCAGAAACTATCAAGTACTATTACAGAAAAACAATTCTTTTGATATTAAAACAGTGCCTATTACGTACATTGTTTGTAAAGGAATAAATTCCACACATTCAATCACGCAAGTGTATATATTTTTGTATTAGGGAACTTCTAATACAATTTTAACAACATTTTTTATGAGATATTTGTTGCTTCAAGGTTAATAACTTTTATAATTACTTCTCATCAAATATTTTATAACCTGCATCTTACATTCCGAATCCATATTTTCAATACTCTCGCTATGATCGAATAAAGTGATAGTATAGGCCTAATAATATGCCCACTGTAGTAATGTTTTATATTGCGCTATCTATTCCACATATAACAGAGCAATTGAAATAAAAGGTTATACATGCAACATGATTATGTTTACATAAAGAGCGCGTTTAGAAAATTGGTAAAAGATCAAAGGAGCCGACAATATAAACGCTTTCTCAATATTCAATAAATTGCCAGCCTCGATACTGCTGTATTCCATTAACTAAGAAGATCGTGGTGAGCTATCGACTCGAGTTAATCATTTAACAGTAAAAAGGGAGACTCTCCATTATAACAGAAATGGGTTATTTCCTATAGGTAAACTCGTATAAGCACAATGAAATTCAATTTCATTTCAACAAAATAAAAAGATGTCATTGTCGTTTGATATCCATAGTTCTATCTTAAACACTGTTCTTCATTTAATACAAAAAGTCAACTTAACTTTACCCGAACCAATATTGTTCATAGGACAGTATCAATTGTCTTTCTTTACAATTTATACGGTACTATCTGGCATGTCTTGCAAGACTCGATTCTCCAGACGTCTACACGGCTAGCCCCCGGATCCATTCACTCTTTTGGAATTGTTTATGTTTGTGGTCTCTTAGTATGATGTCTTGTCTGTATATCTGTTTTTGTGTAGAATTGTGTGTGGTGCAGCCCCCCCCTGCACTTACTATATATAAGTCACCTGACTTAAAACCCATCGCCTAAACTTATGCCCACTGATTCTTAAGATAATATCAGTACATCTTATTTAACATTTTTATTTTCAGTCTCCTGAAACCAGAATATTACCAGGTTTAGCATGGATCCCGATTCTCAAACATATCAGAATATTGCCATAATCGACCAGTTTCTTGAGGAATTCTACAAAACAATAACACTCTTCACAGATAATTCCCACGAAACCAAATTAACTTTAGGTAAACGGAACTGAAAGTATAATTTAAATGTGGTTAGAATGAAACCTATTTCATTTAAACTTCCACTGCCGGCATTTCCGGGACGAATAATTCTTACCCAAGACATGGTATGCTTACTCGTTGCAGAACACCTATACTAGTTATCATATGACCATTTTTTACTTTTGAATGTACTTTTATTATTTTCAGAGATTGAAGAGCATGTGTCGAACAGATGAAACCAACTCCCTCCAGGTATCAAAATTTGAAACTTGGGGCGTATACATGGCCTCATAGACTCCATATTTAAGAAATAGTTTTAAACTTCCGGCTAGATAGATTTAATTTGAAGATGCTCGTTTCCTTGATTTTTGCCACGAGCAGTGGAATGTTTACGTCATCTTTGATTCAACATATTTAGAACGTTTAGGAGAACTAATGTTTATTTATCGTAAAACATAGAATCCGATTTCGTCTTCCCCTGGTTAACAAAACCGATCATTTGCAGATGTGTACAGGCTTCAAACATTCGGAACACGTGTTTTTTTTCTTGGTGCGTTAAGTCGCACCACTAGCCTTGTAAAATATAGAAACTATACCAACGCAAATAGAAAATCATCGTTATTTGTGTATACATATTAACAAAGTAACAGGCGGATAAAATGTAAATGGTTGCGCTATTCAAAAAGTTGAATCCGACCAACTCCACAAATGACATGCGCGTACAGTTTAGACGTATCCATAACTAACTTGGGAGAATACATCAGTACAGTTTCATCCAAAAAATACCACTTTCAACTCTCTTTGAAATGAAATTCATCTCTACGTACCGAGTGTTGCACATGTCAGGTTTTCGTCATGAATTTCTGCGGGCTATATTACAGTATTGGGTGTATCGAATTGCCAATTTAGCAATAGTTATTGGTTTAACATATCTCGGATGAACCCACTTCCAAAATAAATATAACATTTATACAAATCCCCATAAGTTCATTGTCCTGATTATTGACTTCTTGGTAATATCCGCCAACCAGTTAAAACATTGGAATATTACTGACTGGTCGGAGAAAGCAGTCCAAGTAGAACAATGTCCGCATATTGAACAATTGCATATACAAGACCTTACCAAACTAACTGAAGGCACGTTCTGTTAGAGTTAATAGGTCAGTCATACAAATAAGAAACGTATTATACCTGGTCATACCATGGTTTAACTACAAGTAACAATAAAATGTTATTTTAAAATTTATAACTTCATCCGTTTGATTTCATATAACAAATTCACGCACAAAGAGTTAAAATCATATCTTTATGGAGGTGGAGGTTAATTGCAAGGTTCACTGTAACAGTGCTTTATAACAGATTTCGGTGGGTGGGGTGGGGCTATGTAAACTACCAATATACCAAGAGTGAGTATTTTCCTTTCATTTATCATTTTCAAACATTTTTATAACCATTAATCACTATTTAATCTTCATATTCATCAATGACGTATTATCATATTATACCAATTAATATGAATTTCCGTGTATAGTCATTAGTGTATAGCCATTTGTTTTTGTCATTCAGACCACGTGTTCCACTCAATCACGTGACACAGTGTGACAGGCATCAATGAAGCGTGTGCATGACGACATACAGAAGCACTGAAGTCGAAGTAAATGAATTAAATATGGTAAAGCATGTGCATTATTAATCACCCGAGTCTTCTAACTTAATGTCAGTATGTCATGATATTGTGCATATCTTTTACATGCTCGACTGCATCTTAGTAACAATGGCTTAAAAAGCTCTTCATGCTACACTAAATAGCATTACTGTCTACTATGTCATCAAATTTGGCGTACTTTAACAATGCTTCACTGATCAACAGCAAAACATCCCCCAAAGAAATACGCCTTAAAATTAATTAAATTATGCTGCCGAGAGATCAGTAAGCCTGGCACGAGAGATATGAATACAGCTTCCTGGATAGTTTACATTTAAAAGGAATTATAGCCCTTGGGTGATTTCTTAAATAAAGGGAATTAATTTTAAACCGTTGATTAAAAATGGTTTCAAAAAAGTATTCCTATGCTCGTTTGTCTCCGTTTTCGAACTAATGCAAACTTTATGAATAATTATATTAACCTCGCAATTTTCTACAATGATTTTGCTATGAACACCGGTTGGTCCAAGGAAGTAAAATATCACTATATATAAACCTTTGAAGTCTAATCTTAGGATATGCATACTCTAAATATTGATAAAGGGACCTTTGATAAATCTTGAATAAAATGAAAAACACAACTACTTATTCAATATGGCCACTAGTGTATCTCATCAATCGTGTCTTCTAAGAAAATAAGAGTTCATACCTCCTCCTACTTCACTAATATTATCTATTTCCTATTGATAAATGAACCAAAGAAAGAATTCTAAATAGAGCATGATTGATGATACAGGCAGCAAAATAGACTTTGAAGTTCGAATAAACAGCAGAGTAGTCTCCCCTTTGTACAGCTGATATTGTCGGTTAAGATAAAAGGGAAGTTAAACGTGAATATAAATAACGACTATTTGTATTCAGTTTTTCATTGAGGTCATAATAATAGAATTAGCAGGAGCATCTTCTCACTGTATTCTTTTACTCCAACAGGCTTTAAGTACATCAAACAAATGGCGAAAGGTAAACTCTCCTAGTAAATGAGACGCAAAAGTCATTATATTAACCTGACTCTCTTGTGTTGAAGGAATGAAGATGAGACGGTGAAGAAAAACATGGAGTTGAAATATTTTGTTTTTCAGCCAAGCGAACAGAAGCAGGTATCTTCCTATACAGAAACCATATGTCAGTTCATTTAAAGAACGGAGACATCGAAATCAAATGACTTTAGAATTTGCTTCTTATTCATTATACAGACCTTTCTTGTATCCAGTCAAGATTTATAAGCAAAGGTTCAATTAAGAGATAAATCAAAATGGAAGCAGAGGCGCTTTGTCTTACTTTATGTGTTGTTATGGCATATATCATGGTATGCTTTTATAGAAAGAACGTCATATACACTTCATGGCACATAAAAAGAATATCATTAGCTGTTTTAAAAGCACAATCTTTCTAGTAGATGTGGCATGATCAACCGACAATGTTACTTGTCCGTCCGCCTGTCTGTCCGTTACACTGTCTGGGATACAATAATTCTTCGGACTTGGTGTAGGTGTTTAATAGCTGAATGTCTTGAGTTCGAAGTTAAGCATTTTCTGCTTAGGGTAAGCAGAGATGAGCAATTTTATTGATTGGTGCTTTGGGACATAATAACTTTGGTTCTTATTAAGTGAAAGTGATGAAACTTGGTGTATAGTTTCATTACACCAATACCTTGACTCAGTTCGATAATGAGCAAGTTCTGCTCAAGGTTAGCAGAACAATAAGCAATTTGATTAGTCGATGCTTTGATATTAATTGAGTTATATAAAGTGGCGAAACTTAGTGTATAGTTTCATTACATCAATTACTTGATTAAGTTCGACGATGGACATTTTCTCTACGTTCTATTTGGGTGAACGTGATGAAACTCGGAGTAAGGTGTGCAATGGTTTTTTTTTGGGGGGGGGGGGTGACGGGGGGTCATTTTAACAAAAATATAGTAAAGATGTTCCATTACATATGTTGATACCAGTGGATCAAAAACAACTTAGATAAACTAGACTTCGTATATTCATAGTGCTACTTTGATCATTGTAAGATGATGAATAAAAACTTATGATATTTCTTAAGAACATATCCACTAAGTTATTTAACGGCATGATTTAAGTGTGGATCTTAAAACAAGTACTTGCCTTCCATATAAACATGTCTTGCTACAACTTTAATATGTAACATGCAATAACTTGTTGACCCATACAGGGTCATTCTTTTCTTTGATGTTTATTTGACAAGAAGGGGAAAATGTCCATTAAGTCGTAAATTATCTTTAAGTAGAAACGTGAAAATCTGGCTAGTATACATCTATGGCCATAAAAAAGATAAGAGCAATATGGGTGAAATTATTCTATGACACTATTATAGCTTTTAATTTATGTTTACAGTTAAACCGAGACCAGAAATCTCGTTTAAATACCCCGGTTTTAAAATAAGTTGGCGAGATTTCGCTAAGTATCATTATCAAAGAGATGGTATATCTTTAAACCCTGTCAATCACGCGAGAGATAACGAGACAATGTGTGCCATGTGGTGTTAAAGATGGCCGCATGATAACAATGAGTCAAGGATAGAATTTAGGGAATAGAATCTTTATTAGTTTAATAGATTTATGTATATTGTATTAAAACAAGTCGCTTTAGTCACTGGAGTATAAGATATTTGACCACGTGATGGAAATACTGTCCTAATGATAGCATAATCACATTTTGATGCCATTTTAATAGATATATTAAAGGGACATTAGGCGGAAGACATTATCAGATATGCACATTGTAATTGTAACTTTATTGGTAAAAGGTTGGACTAGATTATAGACTAATATGTCCAGGTTCGAATCATGGAGTGGCAAAAGTAAAAATTGATCCCACCTACGGAGCTGGCAGTAAACAAACTTTGGATTTTGGAATTAAAAGACGAATAGATGGAAACGACACTACACCAATCTGATTAACATACAGCTGATGTAATTTAGTTTCGCATTTTTTATACTTTCAATGGCCTACATCACATGAAGATCTGACAATTTATAGTTCACATGAGCGGCTTTTGACCATATGATGCCAGACATTGATTAATCAATAAGCGTTGACGTTTCTAATGGTTTACCCACTGTTCCGTCCAATCAAAGGAGGCCAAGAACTCACCGTAACGGACCGTTTCATTGGCCAACCCTCACTTCACCAGGAAAACGAAATGATAACAACTCTTCCAGATCTTAGTGTAGCAAAGAAAAATAAATCGAAATTTTAAATTTTAAAAACGAAATAGGATCAGTGTTTTAATCAGAATGATTTGACACGGAACAGTGGAAATACATAATGACTCAATGTTAATATCAAAATAATCTAGTTAAGAGCTCTACCAAACCTTCGACTTGAAAACACTTCTTGGTATGTAAAAATGTACCCACGGCGATATCCGTAGATTGCCTCGACGCCGTTAGTGCACATTCAGCTACCATCAACTTTTGCTTAAAGCGCATTGTCCCTTCGAATATGTTGAAGAAAATATCCTTTGAAATTATATGTGATATATGCTAAAATACACACTTCCTTAACACGTGGGGCTTAAAAATTCGATTTTCGTTCATTAAATAACGCTAAGAAAAACCCTTGCGGGAATGCATCTTTAAATAAATGAATCAATATTAGAAAGAAACTCTCGTTAAATATTCTACGGGGACCGTAGTGTCCATCTGCAACTAGTATCATATTTCCAGCTGATTTGGTTAAATTAAGAGGATTTTCGTTCCTCTTAACCGTTTGGCATACCACCATACATAACGGCCAGCGTGAACGACGGGGCATTGGGGAATACAGTGTCCATTTTACTAATGAAATATTCCCGCCATTTTTCATGTCCCCTGTGTCAGGCGGCGTTTTGTTGCTACATCTAACTTCAATTATGAAGACCAACTCCCACCCGATTGCCTCTTCAGGGAGCAAAATTGGTATGGTCTGTTTGACCTTTTTGTACGGTCAGTTGCATCCCTAATGGATGATGTTTCTTTGTCTGTCGGTTTAATGAGTTAATTGAACACACATATTTCTTAATTTGGCTCAAATTCCAGTTAAATAGGGCCAGTTTTTAATTAGTAAAGGCCTTCAAAACACAAAAGCTCATATTAATAATATAAATTTTCTCTTCTGTTCTATTATAACAAATGAAGGGTTATGATAAAGAAAACGAAAATAGAATTATTTATGACTAAATGACTAGGGGATTAACACGTATTTGTGGACAAATAAATTAATTAATTTAGTAGGGAAGTTGTTTAATTAAATAATGTGGACACGTTTATTCTAAGCGATGTTTTGTTTGTACAGAAACAACGAAAAGAGATTTGTTTGTTTATTAAGTTATTGTTCTGTGTTTTCGTTTCTGAAAAAATACTTGTTACTTCCATAACATGACGTCTAGTGAGATAAAGGAAATGGTGAAATATTAATCTGCGCTGAATAACAAATTAGATGGAAAAACTGCAAGATGGGTTTTAAATACAGGAACTGGACTCGTTTTTGTTTAATTAACGAGTTTTTGGATAACAATTAAAAGAACCCTAAATATCCTTTCAATAACCTTTGGCTTGAACATAACGGTTCTTTTTACCTTAGAAAAGGCAATAATTGGTAAAACAAGAAGCCACTTCAGATCACGGGAGATTCATATAACATTATGAATAGCCTTGAAGTGTCAATTGATACGGTATGTTATTGAGTATGGATGTAATATTTCAGGAAACATAGCAGGAATCTGTAGCAAATTTAACCATGTTTAAATACGACCGCAAGGCTTTTCTCATATTTTGTATAACAATCTTTATGAATTCATCTCCTTTAACATTTAGAATAAAAGAATTGCTGCCATTTAATCAGGAAATAACATTTGCAGTATTCATGAAACTACGTCATTCTTGCCTGTTTTTCCAGTTAGTAATAGAAAATCTAATCACCATCGTTGCAGTCATCTGAAATAATAATACTAAAACCCCGAAGTTTACAAATCGTTCCGTCTTATAACAAAAGACAAAATTTGTTGAATTTAATTTTATTTACTCTGCGCTGACGAGATATTAAACGCCATTTTATTTCACACGTTTTTCCTGTTAATAGATATAAAAAATTCCCAGAATTTCACAAGCTCGTTCTGTTTTCTTCATGCATATATTAGTATTTATAGATGGTAAGTATTTAACATAGATAGTATACCACATGTCATTGGTTGTCATTTAACAATCTTCTACAATTTCTACCACTTATCAATCACCAAAATCTTGATAGACAAGGGGTCAAAAGTTCAAGATGTAGCCTAAACGACCCAAAGACTGAAAGATGATGTAGATTCTAGATTTACATTTTGAAACAAAGGATCCCTACATTTAAGTTGAAATATTGTAATCCCAAAAATCTATTATAGCAATGTATATAGGCTTTAATGTAGGCAAGTTTTCAACTCAATACCATCCACAGTCTTTGACATTGCAATCGTACTGGTTAATCTAAATCATCATTGATGTTGTTTCTTACCGTGAAAAGATAGGCTTCTAGTTCTGGTATCCAAAATTTTCAAAAGACAAAATCAACATTTTAAAATTGGCTCACGAATCACGTATCAAGTACCATTTGTTATGAAGCGACTTAATGAACGACGCTAAATTTATTCCACGGGGGGAATACTAACGTTTTAGACTGAAATAACCAGACGAAAAAGACTGCCATGAAATTTGAACGCTTCGCATATTAGAAATTACAGTAGAAACATAAACGATTGAATGTAAAACAATTTATATAGGCATTCATATCACATTGTTATATGCATTGCGACTCATTGGTAGAACTGCCAGCTCTATCTAAATAATGCATTATTGACAAGATCAAGCTACGTTTCCAACCACACACTAGTAAACACTTTGCATAAGTTATTATATCCATATCAATATCCGTGAAAGATCTACGATAAACATAAATTATGTTAATTTAATTCCAAATGTCAAAATTAAAAACGTTTAGTGGAAGACCATTAAAACTAATACATAATATTTCCTTTAAAGGAGCTAAATCGCTAACATTTGGGACCTAGAAATTGACACACGTAGGTAGCATATAATATTGTAAAATGAATGTATATTACATTCGATGGTTTCCGTTTTTACTCTAATTTCAAATCAGTTATGTTCTGCGAGACAAGCTAACAGTCTCAATCGAATGCAAATTTCTAGCGTCTGGTTATTCTAGTCTACATACGCCGTTCGATTTGGTGCAGTGTGTGTAGCCTCGTCCCCCTGGTCTCGTTACAACTTGGGCTGAAACACCTTACGGTACACTATTCGTGTACCATACCATTGGTAAAATGTTTATTTTGTCTTAAATATTAGATATCAGAAGCCCATCTTTTTTCGGTAAGATCACAACACCATTCTTTATTTAAATTGGCAAATAATGCGTGTTTTCAATGTTGAAGATTTTGGATGATATTGAGTTAGAGACTTAGCTACTAAAAATGTCATGTACATTTAATATATAGAAGAAATGAAATAAAGATAGCGTCCTTTTACTGCACAAACCGGGCCAATGAAGATGGAATATTGAGAATAAACCACAATATAAATATAGAGGTAGGTGTATGGTAGACATGTAATTATAATGAATTAATGCAGACATCATTCACAGACTAAAACCAGAAATAGTTCTGATAAACAAAGTTATCAACATATCAAAGGATTTTTGTGATTTACTCAGAGTATCTCTGGCACTGTCTATATATTTAAATTGTTTCTCTTTTTTAGCACTGAGCAACACATGTAACTATTCTGTAACGTTCGCGACCCCGAGGTCAACCGCGTACGTTACTTCCAATTTCTTTAAAATGATCGACCTGTTTCTTTTTTCTAACAAAAGATATAAGGACAGCTACTCGGATAAAGTTGTAGATAGATTCCAGGCGACTTCGTTACTTGGCGGCTAAAATGAATTACCAGATATTTCGTATGGGGTCTCCCAGGTAAAAAATGGTGATATTTAGTAAATCGACGAAATATCTGTGTCTCTTAGTTGTATTTTTACCCTTTCCATTTGACGTTTTTAAAAACTTGATTCTGGTACCTATTATGGTTATCTATTTATTATTAGAATATAGAAATAGATAGGCGATCGTATTAAATAAATATTGCGAGAAACCATAACGGGTGGCTCCTCTGTTTTAAATGTTTTCTAACTGCAACAATGACATGTTGGCGGTCCATTACATCATGGTTAGAATGACCGATTGCAACAATGAAAATGTTTACAATCCATTCCATTGGGATTACAATTTATATCTTTAATCTCTGAAATAAAAGCTATGCATTATCCCACAGCCAAGACAATATAATGGTTGTAATATTTTTGTTATAAACGAATTTAGACATTTTCATTTAATTTCACGCTACCTGTCAAATTGATTAGGGAAGCGATATCTTGAACTGGGTGGTAAGATAACATTATTAGATAAATGTATATCATTATGGTATTACATAAAACTGCATACTAACATATTAAATGACCGATTATTTTACAACTTTGCTGTCGTCTAAATGTTCTCAGATATAGCAGGTGAATTAATCTCCATTGTTGTTGATATGAAGAATCGATATCACGTGATATGAATCAGAAAATCCGTAGAAAAAAAAATTTGAAAAAAAAATAAAAATACAATCTTGGAATGATGACTATAACCCCATTTGCACTTATCCTTAAGTCAAGTCATTTTCCCCATTTACTCCAGCTCTTGCTGTGTGCACACTAATCTAGTCTGAAAAGTTAATTTGATCACTTTCTGTTTTCACGGAGTAAGATACTCGACTTTAGTTTATCTAATAAAGGGGTGTCATCATGTTGTGACAAGACAAGATTTTTATAATAGGTTTTTACCCTGATCAATATGTAGTTAGTGGCTTTCTGCAAGGATAATTTTCAATGATGATATATATTGATCATGTTGGCCAGATAATATCACATGTCATTATCTATATCACCTTGTTGGTCAGGACTATTTTATGCAATACGATATGTTCAAATATTAACCATATACAACATGTCTGATCACATTCATATCGGAAAATCAAAGCGCTGATTTATCCATTACATATTATTATAGGTAGTTTGCATGGCAGTGGGGTTCATGGTGGGTAAGATGATGGCTCACTAGCCTGGGGGTCGGGTGTACGGTCCCTGCATTGGCCGAGAAAGTTCATTCTGATTTTCCTCTTGTCAGTGATGCAGGACGGAGGGCCTGACAAGGACAGCTGTCTAGTCGTTCGGATTGGAAGTAAAACCGAGGTCGAGTGTACACATTGGCTTGCATGTAAAGGATCGCTTGGCAGTTCGAATTCGATATAAGAGTAGGCCGCAGCGCCGCTGCCGAGGCAAAAATTCCCTAATTGTAGTAATAGCACACAGAGCAGTAGGACGTTAAACCCCATTTCATTTCATTTTCATTTCGCATGGACGTTCTTTAAACTTTTATAAACCACATAAAATTCGTAACATGCGTAATACCCCCATTTCACTGAGCTGCGGAAAGCTGTCGTACTCACGGACTTCCGCGGAATGGCTTTTGCGGAAGAGCTTCGGCATTTTTACGCGGATAAGTGGGAAAAAAATGTCCATTTCACACGCTCTCGGATTACCTTCGGTACAGTCACGGTATTTTCGGAACACATACGGGTAAACTACGGTACAAATCACGGCGAAGCGGCGGAGAAACTGCGGAGCTGTTATTCCGTATACAAACGCAGTTGCCACAAGTTGTCCGCATGTATACCGTAGGCATTCCGTTTCAAACTGCTGTATTCATGAAGCAGCAACAAGACGTTGAGCAGTTCGATGTCGTCGTTAGGATCCTCCATGGTACAATGTATTTCCTCTTCAAAACAGCAATTTTATAGGTTAAATCACGTGCAAATCATGTGCTCTTTACCAATTTTTCCGCAGGTACGCCGTGATTGACCCGAGACGAAACGCTGTTGCCGAAGATCGTTCGCAATTGTTGCGCATTTATGCCGCGTGGAAAGCAAGTACTCGGCGATTATTCCGCAGTTCTACATTTTTACCAACTGCCGAAGACACCTAAAGCGCTAATTGCCTCTTTTAAACATATCATCCTCGTGGTCTGTAAAACTTAATCAACGGCAAAGGGGTACTATAGAACGACGGTATTCCCGGTCGCGGACTGACTTGTGTTTTGTTTTTCTTTAAAATTGAAATTAATATTTTGACTCGGACTATAATGGGCATAGAAGAGTGCCTTGTGATTTTAAAATAAGAACGTTTACTGACTATAAAGGCAATCCGGCATGGTTGATGTTAGTGGTCAGGATATATTTATTTACGCATGCACACTGCTCACAACTGCTATTTACCGCGGGAATGGAATTAGCTGGTAATTTTAAGACTACCCGTTCAAATTATAATTTTAACCTAGCTTAACTTTTCCTAAGATACCTTGGTAGCGTATCAGCTATAGCTTATTTGCCCCACATTTGCGTTTAGGCGATAGGGATAAAGTTAGCTTAATGTAACCATGTCCGTCTGAACGGATATATTATCAATCCCGCGAATAAAACTTAAGAACGAAAATTGTGTCAGATTCTCTAATGTAAACTTTCCCCTGCCCCATCCAGACCATTATTTTCGATAGATCGAAGATTATGATAAAGAATGGACTGTTTTATAGTCTTAAAGTTCAAAACCAAACAAAATTGAAAATGATTTCTTTTTCAATTAGAAGTAAATTTCTGAATGTTACACTGATGTTACATGAAAACGTCAAACTCGAGTTATTTATATATTGCAATTCGTTCTGTCATCTAACATTATTGGCTCCCTTAGATGTCAGTATAAAAATAATGGGCGTAATAAACTTCATTGCTTCACTGCATCTTTCCTTTATTACATCTGATCCGATTTTACATCGGCCATATTGGATACAGATAACGCAAATTAAGATGGCGTCAAAAATCAACCCCATATTGTTGAAATCATGAACATCGCGGTGACTAAACGATTTTATTTCACTTTTCAATTTGCACAGGTAATAAAACTTTATCAAAGATCATGGACCCCGGCCAAAATTTACGCCATATTGTTTTTCTTGAATTGGATATCAAAGGAAATGTTTTTACGGCTCGAGTCTTTGAGTGCATTGGTTTGGCTGTGATGTATAATTAGAAAAGAATAAAATGTTGTCAATCAAATGGTAATAAGTCACAAGGCAGACGTTAATAAAAGAAATACCAACCTCGTTTCGATAACCTCGTCATTCATTTACTTCTGATAAAATATAAAGGTCAAATATTATATCGCATTATAACTGCACACGGTGTCTTAATCCATATAATTTCTATATAAATAATATTCAAATTTTCTAAACAACTTCACTAAATCATGAACTGAATAATACCTGCCAGGGCAAGAATAACGGTTCGTGGCGAGTCGCTTTCTTGACCGAGAGAATTATCCAACATATTAAAGCTAAATCTTTTGTAAGGCCTATTTCCTCTGTCACCCACTCACTGCAAGCTCGATATTCTACGTAGATACTTTGATTAATTATTGGATTCAGTAGACTAGGATATTATTGGGTATTGTTTTAGTCTGACAGTTCCCGATTAAGTCAGTTCATATACTTTTCCCTCGAATTGTCACCTGGTTTTGTGGACTCTTTGTCTTAGGCGTGTATTACCTACTTTATTCGTATTGTAAGACATACATTTGATTGTTATTGAAGATTTGTCAATGAAATTAAAATCATTCATTGGTAAAATCAATGTAGTTTTTGTAAAACAAAAAGCCTTCCGTACATTTTGGCTAACAGAACTTTCAGTTTTCCAATATGCGTGGGGTTATTGTTTACGGGTCTCCCCCTCCAATATAAAAATGACTGTATTTATTGGTTAATGTTCCTGTTTAAATTTAAAATGTGTTATTATTAGAAGATTAGACTATTTAAAATAAAACAAATTGGGTATTTCCCTGTATTAATTCTTTTTTCTTGAACTTCAATCTAATAAAATATAGGGTTCGATAATAAAGTATCCTTTCTCTGGTCTTTTGTCACTTGCTTTTATTAAAAGGCAGAAAAGACGCTATCAACGTGTCCACCATGATGTTTAGGGAGTAATCATTAAGCACCTTGAGATAATTTACTGTCTCCTCAAATCTCGCCCATTACGAGATTCACAGCTCGATTTTAATGTAGCCTGTGTCAGTTTTACTAAGATAAATCGAGGGATAAATTTCCTCGCTTTCTGACATTTCTAATCAATTTCTCCCAACAAAACAATATTAATTGCCCGGCTGTAAAATTTAATCGCACTGCTCTTTGTTTTGGGGAGGCGTGAATAGATTTAGAATTACCTCTACTAGACGCACTGGTGTTAATTTAATCCATTGAGTCCCGCATGACCTTTCACCTCTTGTCATTGACCATACGAGACCCTCTATTTGTTCAGTTTGGATCCCCGGTGGATTGAAAGGTTACAGATTTACTTTTGTTGGAGTAACTTTAAAATAGTCAAGGTTGATAGTAAATATTAATCAATGATAATTAAATTGGGTGCACTTTTAAAGACAAAATATTGAATGCAAATGACTAGTTTAATGGAGATATTAAAACCAAAATGATTTTAGATAAGTTAAGAAACCCAACATTGTCATTATCAGATTCGCTTTATTCTGAGACGACCCCCCTCCCAAAAAGATATTAAACTTTTAAAACTGTAAATGTACTTTTATTTTTTTATATATCAAGACAACAATACCTTTAAAACCGAATATTAAAGGGTTTTTGTTTTTTTTCTTTTAATTAACTATCAATTTTTAATATATCAAGACAACGATATCTTTAATTAATATTTTGATTAAAATCATAAGTTACATGACCTGTAAATACAGGTGTTTGATGTGATTATTATAAACGATAAAGTATTATTAAAGAAGAATTTTAATATTGTAAATTGGAAAGATTTTGATACTGTCCCCTCAAACAAAACAAATCTGTAAAGCCATGTCTTTAAGCTAGTACAGAGCTGTTTCAGACATCTGCTTCAAAATGGATCAAATATCTGTCTGGCTATTTTGTTACACTGTCAAGTAAATACGACTGACCACTGACCAGTCATAGTATTTGAACGGGTCAGTTTGAGCAAACATTGACTTGACACCTTCAGCATAAATGACTATTCCTGCCTGTCAAATGACTAAGGGGTGTTTTGATTGGTCAGCGTCTGTTGTGGACGCTACACCGGAATGTTACTCTTTTGGTATTTTTGACACGTTACGACAGCTGACGCACACGTGGTAAATATCCAGCTGCAAATAAGACCATAGAATGAAATTTGGTGGCAGCACGCTCCCATCTAGTTGAATTATGAGAAAAACTGATGACGTAATAAGATTTGTTGCCCAGCACGTCATTAAATGTGGTAATGGCGAAGCGATTATAGTGCAGCTTGTTCACGTGATATATGACCCTTTTTGACATGAGTCACATGACATGATGGTATAAAAGAAACATCCATTAAAAAGTGGTTTTACAAGATTGTTCTCACTTTTCCCATTCATGTCGTTCTTGGCTCATAAGTTTTTGGGGTTGTATTACGTAATTATGACATTTCTTAATGAACGATGTGTAAATCATTGTGGTAACGCCCATTTTATTTTCAAACGTTAAATATGTCGAGAGAAGAAGAAATGTTTTCAAATATATTCCTCTGTACACTGACATGTAAACATATTTAAATATATGTGCGCGATTAACACATTGTGTAAGTGGGAGGGAAGGGAAGGGAAATGGGGTTTAACGCCCACTCGTCACATTCTAGGTCATTTCGGGACTAACACATGGTTCAATTTTATTTCAATAATTCGCTTGTGCGTAAGGGCCTTTAGCCGTGGGAGGAAACCGAAGGACCCAGAGAAAACCCACGAGGTCGGACAGGCGACTCTTTCTTGTCACTCGAAACCACGTCAGTTGACTCAAAGACAGACCTTATCATACAGCGCGCACATGCTAACTATTCGGTCATCAAACACCCCTACATATGTGAGTAAGATCACGTTTTTCCCTTTAAGAATTTTAAGATACCAAAAATCTTAAATATTTAGTAGGATTTCACAGACGTTGAACCTATCTATATTCATTTTAATAGATATATATTTTCTGTTTCCAAAGGGATTCTAGAACATCATACATAACTGTGTGATTAACCTTTCGGATGTGGTATATCGACAAAGACGACCAATCTGTATTACAGTAATCAACCATATGTATTGCTGCATTTATTTTACAGACAGTTTAACTATTGAGTATTTTTATCACAAGATGGACTGCATTTCATTTCTACCAATCTACAGGTTCTGGGAATTTCCTGTCCGAAATGTTTTTAATAAAATTATCCAGACTGTTTTGTTTACATTGTAAATTATATCAAGATTTATTTCTCTGACATTTATTTATACAACTGCTCTAACCTCCAACCTGCTGTGCCGTTTACTTCGTCTGACCCTAATTTGACCACAAGATGGCAGCACTCGTGCTGTGATGAGTTGTGGGTAACGTCTGCAGTCCTGGACATATTGGGTGTTTATTGTGAACCCCTGTTGTTTGTAAATAAGGAACCTGTCACAAGAGGTTGTTATATATATCCATTGGAACTGTAGGCTAGACAAACCAGGTCGCTGTTTCTCAAACAAAACTGTTTTTAAAGACTGGTTAAGTATGGCTACGGGAAACTGTGGTTCCACTTGTTTACATCGTTCATCAAGATAATCAACTGACAGGTCTACTTGTTTACGACAAATCATGCCTGCGACACACACCCGTCTACGTCACTGTTTCAAGAAATGCACAAATCATAACGATAATAGCGTTAGAAATATATCAACCATGAAAATCGAGGCGATATTAACATAATTTATGACGATAATTAATGTGGGAACCTACACAAAAGTCATAAAATAATTAACGATATGAGAGTCCATGTATGTACATGTATATAAGGAGGCAAGTTGTCGGTGCAGACACACTTGGCAACAACACTCAACTCACAAGTTTCAGTAGATCTATTAAAGATAATTAGTCTTCAAGCCAAGTTCCGTAATCACCAACTTGAATTATATTAAATATACGAAAAATACTCCCATGACGCATTTCTTGTAAGAAGTTTCAAATGGATATTTTCTTTCATTATATTATGTGTATTTTTATCTTTATACAATAAAGCGCAGGTCATATTTCTAGCATATTACGAGGGTATTTAAACGCGATAAAAACATAACAGTAGAGCAGCTAAATGAGAAACGAATTACAATAAATACCGCACGTCAATAACTTTGAACGCAGTTACCCACAAAATGTGATATTATTTTCTCATTTACATAAGAATTTTAAGTGTTTATGACCGACTAGACGGGCGGGCCTGTTACAATAAACCAATGTGAATCTTGCTCACAGATCAAGAATAGCAACGATGAATTACAAATTTAATGAAAATAAGATAGGAGCATTACTAATGTTTGCATTTTAAACTTTCTTATCGCTTTAAAAACATTGGAACTTACACATAGAAATATATATATATATATTGATGTATTCTGTCTTAAGGAAGATGTAGAGAGAAAAGGGCGGAGATTCTCTTTGATCTTGCCAACATCAAAGATGCCGCCACTGTCTGAAGTTATCAACATTCTTAGTGTTTCATAGAAAACAGATATTGTATATAATTGGATGTTTTTTGTTAAATGGTTGAAATATAGCATATTGTTAAATACAGCAACAGGATACTTTATTCAAAATAAACAAATATATGTTTTATCAAAACTACTTCCAATTTAACAGAAACCAAAAAATGAAATGGGATTTACTGGGTTAATGAAGACGGGCATACACCATACAGCATGTTGCGAGGGACATTTTGCCCGGATAGCGGCACTACGGCCTTCTCTTATATCGAATTCCAACTGTTAAAGGATCTTTTACGTGCACGCCAATGTGTAAAGGGCACCTCGGGTTTTCATTCCCATCCCCACATCATATTCCGGCGATGGCGACGATGACAAATCAATGCGCGTCTGCGAATTACGTAAGATTCCTCCTATGTGACTTATCGGTGTTTACTAGAACTATATAGAAGAAGAAGAAACTTTATTGCATAAAAAACCTTACAAGGTTATGTGCATATACAGAGGAAATTAATAAAATATAAATGAGACAACGAAGGATACATAATACATACATGTACATAATTATATAAACATAAATACTTTACAGAGACATGAACGAATTGTATATCAAAGCTCCTAAACATTTCAGAATTTCTACCTTTTTATTTATCATTAGTATTTTAAATTGTTGTGAAGCATTCATTTTATAAAAATTTGGCTCTTGGAATAAAATTAGCCTGAACAGTTCTGTTCTATTTTTGTCATGTCGTTTGCAATTTGTTAGAAAATGAATTTCGTCATCTACCTCCTGGCATATACAACACAAGCGATCTTTTACGTCTAGTTTTAGATATCTCCCGGTTTCAATTTTCAACTTATGTATGAATCGACGGACGTGCGTGGAGACAATACAAACCCATATTCACTTCTTCGAGTGACATTTTATAAAACTCTTTATGAACATGCAGCAGAACATACTCCTGCGCAGTGTTTCGATTGATTAGAACTAATCCACTCCACACTGCTAATTACGTAAGATTCCTCCTATGGGACTTATCGGTGTTTACTAGAACTATATATATGAATCGACGGACGTGCGTGGAGACAATACAAACCCATATTCACTTCTTCGAGTGACATTTTATAAAACTCTTTATGAACATGCAGCAGAACATACTCCTGCGCAGTGTTTCGTTTGATTAGAACTAATCCACTTCACACTGCTATCTTGAGTGAACATTGTTGTGCTAAATTATTATTGGTCAGTAGTGCCATTACCAACCAATGACCTACATTGTAACAAACAATATCGGGGTTAACCAGACCTCAAAATATGTTACCGCAATGTATCTAGTGACAATCGCGACTTGTTTACGTCATAACCCGCGAAATTTATTATGCTCGATTATCCAGTGCCAACATGTTTTCTTCGTCGGCCATTTTGAAAATTATGCCGAATGCGAGAAGAGAGGAGGGAATTTGATTGGACGTTAAAAAGAGACACGCCCCGCCCAATTTCAAGAATATGACTTTTATCCAGCAATGGTAAGAGAGGGATTTCTCGCGCCATTGCTTCAGGAATATGGCAGCAGAACAGCCGGACAATTAACCCAATTTCATTTCATTTTATGACCATGCAACGTTTCGACGATGATATTCAGTGTTGTCGAATAAAAAAAAAAGCTTCGTCCGGGGCAACTGCAAATGCAGACATTCAAATCCGCCCGAAAAGTTTATAAATCCATTTATTAGTTGCCGCTTCTGGCAATCTGGAAGAAAATCTAAAAAGGAAATTTAATACTTTAAAAGGGAGATATACGGCGTTTGAAATGATAACATATATTTTATTTAATATTCCTATATTATTCCATATAAAGTGTAAACAAAGTATATGAAGCAATGTAGAACAGTAATTTAACATATCTATACAGAATAAATTCTGCTTAATATTCTTTTGATGAAAACGTAAACAAGTGTTTATATATTCCGTTTACATTCTTCTATCTTATTATTATGTAAATGTGTTTATATTTTACGGACAATTTACGTATCCCTTACATTAAGGCCCTGGGTAACCTTGATGTGCTAGGCGATTGGCGGTACTGGTCACTACGTTTATCTTTCGGACACCTTTAACACCTGTTGTCAACATATTCCTAGTCTTTCTCATTAATGCATTTCACGTTTTAACAATGTAACCGTTGCTTGATAAAGACTATATATATTGATGTCATCATCGACAAATGCCTCGCCAACACTAAAATTACACAATTGTTTAGGAGACTATAGTTTTAGAGTTGTTATCATTAACGTGTTCTGAATAATGTGAGGAATTAGCCAAAGAAACGGTCTGTTACGACGAGCTTAAGGCCTGTTTTGTACAAAACTTTGATTAGTCAATTATACATCAATGCTGATTGGTTAATCAAATGTCTGAAACCAAAGGCCGACCAGATTTTCATGCGGTGTAGGCCTCGAAAGTATGAAAAAGAAAGAAAATATGGAGCTGTATTTTAATCCGATTTGGAGACTAGTCCTTATGGAATCATTAATCATGCCAGATCCGTTGTTGACGACTCCAATCACTTAATCGGTTGTTTCTTTCTAAAAACAAAACGTAATGGTTCCTTCATTACTGTTTTTTAAAGTTCCAATTTCACTTTTTCTAAGAAAGTCAAAATATAATTATTTCTATGTTTTTTGCTCAAAAGGTTGTCAACTCACTATTATACGATCATGGACAAAATTTTTTTGGGGGGGGTTAGAAAGGGCGACACTGGTTGATTGAGGAAAAAGTTACTCAATTACCTCCCTTGTTTTCCCATTCTTCTCCATGGACGGCCATCTTCAAACGTTTGAATTTGAAGTTGAAAATGATATTTTTGCCAATTTCTCAACTGGCAATAGTGAATTATAGGATTAATAGGATTATTCTTTAACAAGGTAGGACTCTTTATAGGTTCAATCTATTTTGGGGCTTTATTTTAATAAATTTTAAAAATATAACTTAAAAAAATGCTATTGGAACTTTAAAACCATAACAATTGCTCGGTCTTTTGATAATTTCATACCCGATATAAACTCAACCTTTCCTTTGAGGTGATATTGAGGTATATAAAGTATTGATAGTCTGGAAGTATTTTGTACATTAGTCGTTTTTTTTATTATGCATCTTACGTTTCTCTAAACAATCAGTTTGAATGGCAGCAGCAACTAATTTGAAGATATTCACTTCGTTTACTGGGCTTCATCTTTTCTTTCATCTTACCGACAACAAACTCAATCTGTTCTCAGATTTTCGTAGAGGTGGTTCAAAATGTATGGGAGCCTGTTTCTGTTACACCAAAATGACTATTCATATTATTTATATTTTGTATTCAATTACTGCAATGCGAGGCGTGCACACCTCATTCCTTTTCATAAATTAAAAAATGTCGCCCGTTAAAGCAACTTGTGAACTTTGAAACTAAAAATGGTCAGTGATATGAAGGATATTAGAAACAGATTTAACATCGTGTGACTATTGGTAATTGAATAGACAGGCAACAAAAATACGCCCACCCGCAGCTCAGTCATCCGCGGTGTTCAATATTTTGCAGTTGAGAAAAGAATTTGTCCAGATTCGCTGCAAATATGAAAAGATCTCTTTCCAGAGAATTCTGTTTGTGAGTTAGTTGAATTTTACGTCCGCTTCCACCGAGGTAATATCGCAAACAAGCAGAGAATTCGGAAATTGGCCGCCTTTTATAGAAATCAAACAATCCTAAGAGGATGGATCACAAATCTGAACTAGAGTTTCTAATAACATGAGAAATAACTCTAGGTAGTGTCAGACCACCATTATTTTTCCCATTGACTTCAATGTTAATTCTTTGTCCACCTCCAACTTTTCGTGGTTCTGAAAGCATTTCACTACAGATGAACAAATGGTCATTTCTTTGTATTAAAATTTGTAAAACGCTGACCACCAAAATTTTGAGATACACAAACTTGAGGAAGCATACCAAAACATTAACTATTTGCCGTGCATATCACCAATCTAATTAAAATATAGATCTATATTTCGTTTCGTTTTTTTATACTTTCGTTGGCCTACACTCATGTAGATCTAACAAGTTATAGTGGGAGCTCACGTTCTATGACGTCAGGTATCAAGCACGGGACATTTGTCCCGATAACGTCAGTCATTCGACCGCCATGCTTTTTTAAAAATCTACTTTTGTTTTGTTTTGATTTCTATCTGCTGGTAATATCTACCCAGAGTTCCACGCATGAAAAGGTCAAACGGTCGATTCGACAGACGATTTGATTGGCTGACACCTCATATCAAGCAGAACACAAGTTAAATAACAAGTCCTCCAGATCCAAGAGTAACAAAGACAAGTAAAAACAAAATTTTGAACTATAAAAAAAACGAAACGAAATTGGATCTGTGTTTTAATCAGATTGTGCATATCACCGTAACCAGCCTGGTAACTCTGTTATCCTTCCGCCTCAATATCATGAATATTTACCAAAACCTGACAGAAAATGTTAATTCAAACCCTCTAGATGAAAAAATTAACAAAAATCTACATGCTAATGGGGAAAACTATACAGCGAGAATTGATATAAATAAACACACTACAATTTGTAGTTTAATGGTGATCTGCCTCCTGATGAACGACCCTGAATTTGGCTTGGACGCATTTTCTACCAAAACGTACACTTTGACAATTGAAGAAAGTTACTTGTTTTTAGGGAATATTCACTAACTTGCTATATATACCTTATCCACGTAAAACGAGTTAAGTCATTTGTTACAAATTCTTATTTCCAATGAGTGCATAAAATCAGGTTGACATGCCATGGGCGCTAAGATAAAATGCAGAAAATAAGATTACATTATTTCCCCAAACAGCTTCCATACTCCTCGAGACAGAAAAGAATCAATCTTCTCCAACTTGACAAGGGGAAAATACAGACAGACTAATATTTAGCAATCTTTAGTCGATTAGTTTCTTCTTTGTTTATTCTACAAAGTTTACATAAAGTTTGGTATAATGAGAACCATCATTCACTAAGCCATTAAAATATACTAATATATTAGTTATTTAGCCCAGTAAATAACCTATATCTGTAGATACCACGCACCTTGCGCTCTAAATTAGAGTGGGTGGAATTCTATTTTTTGTTTATCATAGAAAAAATGTATATTACCATACCTTCATATAAATGTAGTGTTGAATTCTTACATTGCATTGCTAAATATATACCAACTTTCAAACTTCTTTTGTAAATTATTCGTAAATTATGACAGAGAGAGAGAGAGAGAGAGAGAGAGAGAGAGAAATGGGGTTTAACGTTCACTCGACACAAACCAGGTCATTTTGGGACTAACATATGGTTTCATTTTATTTCAATTATTCGCTTGCGCGTAGGGCCTTTAGCAGTGGGAGGAAACCGGAGTGAAACTCCATGCCACATACGCTCACACCAGAGGTGACTTCTTTTGTAAATTATTCGTAAATTATGAGAGAGAGGGAGAAATGGGGTTTAACGTCCACTCGATACAAACCAGGTCATTTTGGGACTAACATATGGTTTCATTTTATTTCAATTATTCGCTTGCGCGTAGGGCCTTTAGCAGTGGGAGGAAATCGGAGTGACCGGAGGAAACCCACGAGGTTGAGAAGGCGCCCCTATCTCCATGCCACATACGCTCAAACCAGAGGTGACTGGCCAGCTAGAGGTCAAAGCGCGGCACTCTAGACCACTAGGCTATCCCAACCCCCTCGTAAATTATGAGCTTATCTTTCCAAGTGCTTAGTTCGAAATTGTTTATATCGATATCTATGCATTCGGGTTTTGAAATATTGATTCACTTAGCTTAAAGTGGGAAGGGTTATACCTTTCTAGAACATCGGATACCATTTCTAATTTGATGAGTTGACTTAGCTCAAAATATTTATGTATTACATCAGGTATTTATTCTATTCAATATGTTCCAATATCTTTTCTATTCGACAGAGACATAGTCAAATAACTATGATAGTTCTATAAGCTTGTCTATCATGCAATAAATCCCCCACTCGTCTTTTGGATGGATCGAAAACAGAATGTTTCCGCGTATACTTGAAAGCAAAGGAAGTCCTGATTTCGTTAAAAGAGTAGGCCATGGCGCTATTGAATGGAGAAATATTCCCTCATATCATTGTGCATGGCGTGCGTCCGTCATCATTAGACCAATTGCTGAAGAAAAGTAGGGCGTTCCATTTTGTTCTTCACTAATTCCAATATCCACCATTTTGTAAGTACGTGCAAGAATAGCTCCGCACTCGATGTGGCCTTTAACCTTAAACAGGCAGGTGGGGGCGAGGTTGTATTTCATCAACTCAGATCGTCTTGTCATACATCAAACGGATTCTATTATAAACATTAATTCATTCTTTAGGAGAATTGGTAAACAACATAGAACAACTGTCTTGATGCGTTATAAACTATTACTAGTGTAATATGTTGAAGTTCCAGACAGATGGCCGCTAGTTTTTACCAGTTGTTAGGAATATATATTCATATATATACGCTGGGGCTGGATGAAAATATAGTTGAAGTATCCCCTTCACCCTCACCACCACACACACACGCGCGTTCGAAAGACCATCAATTAGTGATTATCATGTATTTTGGTTGTCGAGTTCACAGAATGTTGGATATTGTTGGATATGCTTCAGACTTCACATACCAATCCCGGAAAGGTTGGTTGTGATCTAGCCTTAAAACATGTCAGAATAAAGCAGAATATAGAATTTTAGTCAGTACACAATTACAGGTACTTTAATTAATGAAAACGATTATTCACATCGATTAATTGTAAATTAAGATAAGTAAGAATGATCAAAATAAATTTCGCATAAACAATCCGTTATACGGTTTTTGATACGAGGATGTGCTAATTACATTAAAATTGTACACTTTTGAGAAAAATGTGAAAGATAATGGTTCATTGTGCCCATTACAAATATGTTTTGTCTGTCCTATATTTATTGTGTAATATTATTAGTAAACAATATCAACACTCGCCTACACAATATAAGTGGGCCTACTTAACATGGTTAGCCTGACATAACTATTACATTTAATCTAATACATCATTGTCAAATCTTTGTTTATGACGTCAACAATGTTAGCGCACATAGAATACAGATAGGACAGTTTTAAAGTGACATAATTGAATTACATGTCATGTATGGTAGAAGATAACATCTGATAATCGTAAGCCAATAGCCTATGGTTATTAAAGGTTATCATACCATAAAAAATTGTTATAAATAACTTGAAAATTTCTGTAATATTTTTGTTTTGTTTTGTTTTTTGTTGTTTTTTTTTTCTAAAAAAAAAAATGGACCAGCAGAGTGCCCTAGATTTATTCAGAATTAAATAAAGCAAAACCAAAAAACATCGACAGTACATACAGACGATATTCTTTAATGGCTACGGGAACCTCGGGATCACATTTTATCATATCACACCCACTCCTGTCAAAACATTATAATGAATACATAATTACACAATTTGACAGTTTACGGAAATATCTCTTTAGGGCTACTTAAATCATCAATTACTGAGTAGAGGACATGTTGTTGTTGAGAACATTGTCTATTTTTCTGAGATTAAAAATTTTCAAGGGTTTTTCGTTCATGTCGATCCCAATTTCATCCCTTTCGCTTAACTGGAAATTAAACTTAAGGGGAAACACTAATAAAAAAAACAAAAAAAAAAAAAACCAAACCAAAAACAAAAAAAACCCAAAAACAACCATGTTAAAGATCCTATCTGAAATATCAAAATCGCATTATTGCTCTTATTAGTATAATTGAAGGTAAAAAATATGATATCACTGGCATCAGACCGACTTTGTCTTTACTGTAAAGTGCACATGTCGATATTATCAAATAAATTGCCGTTTACGTAAATGACATTATTATAGTTCTATTACCTCATTATAATATGATAATAAAAGTTGTGCTGATTTGTCGGTAGACCTAGACCACTTATAAACTGTATTATTTACCCAGATTTCATGTTGGAGAATGTGGGAATCTGAAGATAGCAGACATGACCGCTGCACATACCCTATGTCGCTAAACCAAGATATTCAGTTCGTAACATATAGAAAACGTAACCAAGATATTCAAGATATTCATTACGTAGCGAATAGAAAACGTAACAAGAAACTGACTTAAGGGCTTGGATGGTTTTCATCTGATTCGTCTCTATTAACTCATGTTTTTGAGGAAATGGTTACACAGGAATTAATTTTCTCATTAACCATTGCCAATGGGGCTTCTGATCAGTTGTCATTTCCGATCCGGTTGTTACTCCTTGGCATTTCACTCGTCTTAAACCTGGCTCACAGCCCGCCGTACGTGCTGCTACGGGCAGTCGATTTGGGAAACTTCAGTAAACCCGTACGCGAGACTGTGCGGACCGTAAAAGATCGCAGACGTTCGGTCCAGCATATACAAAATTTTCAACCGATTTCTTGTGAAAAATACGTATCCAAGAACATGCCTAACTTTTCGGTTCACCCGATTTCTTGCGGCAGGTCTGCGAGCTACAAAACTTTACGACCCGTACGTGTCAAGACGTACGTCGGTATGTGAGCTAGGCTTAAGGAGAGGGATAGTATCCCTTTAAAATACAGATACGTGTCAAGACGTACGTCGGTATGTGAGCTAGGCTTTAGGAGAGGGATAGTATCCCTTTAAAATACAGATATTACCCCGTTAAACATTTTTTTGTGGTTATAAGAGGGCTAAAACAGTACGTACCCAAGAACACACCTAACATGTCTTTATTTTTAAAAATCATATTTAGTTTTGACAGTTCTACATCAACATGTAAGTGTACTAAATGGATAGTTCAACCCTTTTAACAAGTTCGTTTTGCTTGTTAGGTGGGTGAAATGATAGCTTTTTTCGCGCTATATAGATGTTACATGTCTAAAATGATGTATTATTTTTATGAAAATCTCTTTAAACCAAAGGTGAAAACTAATCTTCATAAACTGTGGAATGTATTCGCCAGAAAAAAATGATGTAGGTGCAATTTTAGAAATATTTGTGCGATTGAACTGAAATATGTGGAAATGTATGAAAAGTTCAATTTCGTAAAATAGTCTTCTTTTATTTTGATTTTGATTTATATCGTCTCGGCGAAATTTGATGCACTATTTTATCCATTTGTATTTTGTTGTGCCAGTTCTCAGTGTTTTCTGATAATGTGTGCCCCAAAACCGATAGAAAATGGAATGAAATAGGGTTTAACGTCCTACTGTTCTGCTCCAAACTGGGCTAATGAAGACGGGACCGATAGAAAAACATAAAATAATCATCACGACACACCACTAAAGATATAGCCTAGATGAATAAGGCAAATTGTGTGTCCACGATTTTGGAGAAATATCTAAGAATGCTGAAATACTTACGACAAAACAAAAACCAAAACGATATAGAGGTTGCTTTAAAATTGAGTTCTTGTCAACCCGAAGTATATCTACCTGTAACGGAAACGGAAATAGCTTAATGGCCATTCCGGTCTAATACATTAGTCTTTTACAGATACTGCCCCTGGAGTTATTCAGTAGAGTTTATGTTCTGCACAATGGAACAAACATGTTAAACATATTGTCATTAAAATAAAAGTAAAAAATAAAAACCAGGTCGAATAACTGGGTCATTGATATCGTCAGTTGAGTGTGTGTGGGGGGGGGGGCGACGTTATGCAAATAGAAAAAGTTGGGTGATTCTGTCTTACCAAACTCATATTCTGAGATAACACATTTTCTACATCCACATTGAAATCAAACCGTACGACACCCATTCCTTGTCAGCCACGTGGGAACCTTATTGAATACATGTTTAAAACCCCAAAGATTTTGTTTATTTGGTTTATCTATATTTAAACCATGTTTAGTTTGCTAAACTCTGCGTAAAGGAGAAATCGCAGATATAGATATGGTTAATTCCGTTTGGAAGACTCTTTGAACTCTCTTTTCTAGTCTTGAGTAACTTGCTGAAACTCTGCGATACGTTTTCAAAGAAATAACTACGAGAGTCCTAGTGGGTAACCACTACAAACAGTTTTGACGGTCATTTCCAAACGGTTAAACTTTGATACATTATGAACAGGTTATGCCCACTCGCCTGTATTTGCAAAATCAAAAGACTATCGGCCATATATATATTTGAGTCTGAAATAGGTTCCAATCGCCAAATAATTCACCCTGTTCTTTGATACCTTCCAACCAGACTAAAATTAGAAAAAAGAAAGGATATTCAGTACCGGTAAGACTAAACAAAGTAACTAGGAACAATACGTACATTAACCTGTAATTGGTACTGCTGCTTCGCATGGTTTTGTTTATAAATTAGTTAGTTTATTGTGTCTAGGTCTTGTCAGTTTAGTCTCTGGTTCATACCAGGATTTCAAGCATTTCTTCTCGACTGGATTCAGACCATCGTCATAAAAGATCAAATTGTATTTGATAACAACTTAGTTGACTAGACTCCTTTACTTGTATATTGGTTAAAAGGTAAATAGACAAAGCAACAATGATTATTGAAGTCCATTAATGGTAGAACATTTAATGACGTAACTTATATATATCATGGTGGTATGTATTTTGACAATGACGTTCCACATTTTTTCGTCACCGAACAGGTTCTCAATGAAATGTGATTACAAGCGTTTCACCCCCTCCCCAACAGAAATGAAATGCAATGGGGTTTACGTTGTACTTGTCGGAACCGACTGGGCTAATGAAGATCGGCATACATAGTACTATTAAGGAAATTTTTACCAGATAGCAGCCTTGTGGCCTACTCTTACTTCGAATTCCATCTGTCGGGTTTTCGGCTTATCTGAACCACTAGAAACTGTCAGCCCCTCACCCGTTCTGAACCACTTACACGTGAAAACCACGATGGGAATCCTGAAGAACGTTCTAGATCAACACAGGCAGGGAACTGGGACCTCCTGGTTAGCGAGCCAGCGTATTATTCACTGAACCACCGCTATCTGTAAGGCATATCTAGCTATTTCAGTTCACAAGAACAATAACAGTATCACCATCATTCAATATCCTTCAAAATGTCACCTCGTGCGGGGCACGTGCGTGTTTATCAATTATATCACATTTCACAATTAGTAGAAATTATTGAATTAAAATTACAAGTAAAATATTTACACGTTCTCTTTGCTACCTTTGAAATTAGCAGCTCAAAGGAATAGCTTGAAAGAACCGGATTATTTCACTAACACGATCGAAAGTGGAAATTTATTTTATACAAATATGGTGCACCTTTTGATGTTATTGATGACGTATTGGATATCAATGGCGGAAAACGTTTGACTATGGAAATAGAGTTGGTATGGGTGGCCTACACACCACACACACATCATAATAGGTTTTGGTATTAGCATTCCGTGGTGTTGCATGCCGTTCCTACTATTTTTATAACATGAAAAACGGGGAATATGACCACGCGTACGAAGAGAACAACTACTGACTCAGAAGTTTTATTTATTCATTTAAAAAGTTAAATCAAATTATCAAATGGCCGAACCTTTCTGTTTCTAATGTACTTTAAGTCGTACCCATCAGTTGTCACGTTAATAAATGTCTAATTAATGTTTATATAACATTTAAGGTCTAAAGAAAGACCTGCAATAGTTAGATTTAGCTCTTTCATAATGTCTCTTTAAAGGAGATAAATCGCTAACATTTGGGACTTAGAAATTGACACAAGTGGGTCGCAACGTCTATAAAACTATAATATGAATGTGTATAACCTGATTTACATTCAATCGTCTCCTCTTCAAATCAATTGTGTTCGGCGAAATAAGCCAAAAGTCCCAATCGGATGCCAATTTCTAGCGTCGCGTTATTCCAGTTTACATAGTGTATATATAGCGCATGCTTTGCAGATAAGAATATGACGACGCCGTTTGATTTGGTACAATCTGTGTCTAGCTTCGATTTTAGAGTCTCTTGTTACAACTAGGGCTGAAACGCATTGTGGTACACGATTCGTGTACCAATGGTAAAATGTTTATTTTGCCGTAAATATTAGATATCAGAAGCCTTCTTTTTCACGGTAAGATAACAACATCAATGTTGTTTTGAATTGACAAATAATTCGTGTTTTCAACGTGTACGACATTGGGTTGATATTGAGTTAGAGACTTAGCTACTTTAAATAAATTCCTCCGCCTTTGGATATCACTCTGTTGCATCATTCTTAACGTTATGCCGTTAGTGTGAATATTCTTCGTAAAATATCGCATCCAATTTTTAGAGTGCGACACAAGTGATGTCTGAAAAAACAGACATATGAAGAGTTTTAGTGTTTTATTAATGTGTCGAGATGTTTATTGTATCCAACAGTTCGATATTAATGCCTTATATTTCTTTAATCTTCATTGTTTGTGCAGCTTCTTTCTTATCATTTTATCTGGCTGTGATTATCTTTGATCTTGTGAAATATAGGATACCTCATGTGGATTCTGTCCTGCACATTTCTTTCTGTAAATCTGTAGACTATTATCTAATCTCGAGTTATTGTCTTTGGTGGTAAGAAATAGAACGAGCACATTTTACACTGTGTCCGCAAATGTAAAAAATCTGATGTTTATTAAAGCAACTGGAGTATTATTTCAATGGTATACAGGCTTCGTGAAAAGGAATGGAGTGGAATACGTTGATGTTAAAGGTATCGCCGACCCTTTACGTGTGTCATTTTGAGAGTAACACACCGTGTTAATTTCGCCGGGGCAGCGAAATTTTGACTTATTCCAACTACAAAATCATATTTTACATGCAATTTTGATTAGATATTCGTACTTCGTCCGTCCCACAAACGACACACATACCAAGTAAGAACCGAGCTTTAAATATCACGTGATTCGAACACTAGACATTACCAACTATCGAGGCGTTAACCTTGGTGGATAAACTGTATTTTTATGTTTACCATGGCCAGCTAAGACATCATTGTGTCCTCTTTTGAATGTCAGGGGACCACAGTGGGTCAGTGAGTAGGCGTTGGCACCTTAATCAGTTTATCTGGGTTCTCTCCCGGAGCTGACCGACAATGTTCCCCTGTATTTTCAAATGTGGTATCCCTTGGCCCATGGTGCAGGGCGGAGGCCCCGACACGACACAGTGTCTCGTCTTTCGCGTGACATAAAAATTGAAAGCCCAGGTCCCGTGTACACTTTAAGATACGCACGTAAAAGATCTCTTGACTTTTGGAATTAAAAATAAGAGTAGGTCGTAGCGCCGCTGTCCGGGCAAAAATTCATTCATTGCGCACAAAGTCCGTCTTCATCAGCCCGGTTCGTACCAAAAAGTATTACGTCAAATTATTTGCCATTGGTATTGCTGGGATAGACATTGTAGTTATCAATGTGTTACAAGGGAGGTAACTCCAATAAATTAAACTTTCTTTCTTAGAGCAATGTATGATGAAGAGAGAGAGAGAGAGGGGGGGAGAGAGAGAGAGAGAAATGGGGTTCAACGTCCACTAGACACAAACCAGGTCATTTCGGGACTAACATAATATGGTTTAATTTTATTTCAATAATTCGCTTGCGTGTAGGGGTAGTTAGCAGTGGGAGGAAACCGAAGTGCCCGGGGGAAACCAACGAGGTTGAGAAGGCACACCTATCTCCACGCCACATACGCTCACACCAGGGGTCGAAATCACAGCCACAAGCCAGAGGGGACCGACCAGCTAGAGGTCATAGCGGGCCTCTAGACCACAAGCCCCCCCCCCCCCCCCGGATAATGAAGACGGGCAAACGCCATACAGTGTTTTAAGAGGGCAATTTTGCTCGGACAGTGGCACTACGGCTTACTCATTTATCGAATTCCAACTGTCAAGGGATCTTTTACGTGCACGTCAATGTGTACACGGGACCTCGGTTTTCGTCCGCCCCCAACCCAAGGGGAATCACACCAAAATATCTGGATGAACTTTCTCGGCCAATGCAAGGATAGAACATCCGACATCCAGGCTAGCGAGCTAGCGGCTTACCCACTTAGCCACCGAGATCCCATTCGGTTATCCGCCTTCCGGTTAAGTTGATATCACTCTTGCATAATCAAATAAAAAGTCAACACGTCCAAAAATCTAACATGATTTTATTGAGGAACAGTTAAGGCACTGGAACAAACAGGCAGTCACTACTTTCAATTTATGGTCAAATTTTGAAGCCTAAAATATTTATGCATTTTATAATTTACATGCGTTAGTACTACAGCTTGACGCAATGTACAAAACACTTATGGCACATTAAAGTATTATATACACAATTTATAATTCAACTACAATTAGTCAAAATAACAACTGTACAATATAAAGACAATACGTTCTAAATCATCTGAAAGGCCCAGGTCCACTTTAAAAATTCATGCATGCCAACAAAAACAGCCGAATCCCGTATAATATCAACAAATAATTATTTACTCATGCATTTGAAAAACATATAACGCAGCAGACATACACACGACGCCATTATGAAGTCTATGAAAAGAAGGAAGAAAGCGCTCGTTTTATCTTTTTCCAAAATATGTAATATATTTAGGAGTAATGATATCATAATATCTAGATCGAGTTTGTTCTATATCACTCTCAAGCACATAGTCTCCGATAAATCATTGCCATCGAAGGTCAATTTATATGTAGTTTAAATTCATTTTCATCGACTACTTCAAAGTACTTCGAATGATCCCATGCCAAACTGTACATTTGACACTTATTTTTTGTGAAGTTGCTGACGTTAGGCCAAAGACCTACATCAACGATCGACTTAATCATAATTAATAGCCTATTATAGATTTATCGTCAATTGAATGGAATATAAATCATGTAAATAAAATCCGTGATCATGTTTAACTATGAGATGTACTCAGATAGCCATTTATGACAAATGTCAAATAAATTCTTCTTAGAAATTAAATTGAAGACTGAGATTGATTGTAAAGTAATAAATAAAAACGCAACAATTTTGTCGGGGTAGATGGGAAATAGAGAATCACAACTGTTTGTGGTTGTTAAAGCGAGTAACATTGAGACAGGGGAAGTAACTCTCTAGGTAGTTTACACAAAAAGTTATAGTCGGAATATAAATATTCAGTTTCCATAAGAAAGACAAGAGATACTCCTTTTCAAAACAAGGCGTGGGAATTCTCCATATAGTTTTCACAAACAGGAATACATTCCGTTAAGAATAGAAATATTCGAGATAATCCTCTTCGAAACAAGGCATGGGAGAGACACAAATTGACAATGATGAGGGGTGGGCTTCGAATAACACTTAACATTGAATTGGAAACTTTGGGCTGTTATTGAGGCCGTTTATGATATTAGAACAAACTGAGCCATTCATTTTATAATATCCATTTTACTTTGCTTTGACTCATTGTTACTAATGTTAAATTAGTAATAAGAGAGCAATTTTTAAAATAAGTTAATAGCTTTATACAAATTTATAATACCATTATCTATACATGTTTATAATCTATGTACAATTATAACAATTAACCTCATTCCTCAAAAGGTTACAAATATTGTCAACAATTCGATGTTTGTTTAAGGTCATATCTACAATATCACCCAATGAGAGAAGCTCGTCAGTTATGTGCACCCCCGAATATGTTCAGCTCTTTGGAAACATTAAAACATATTTTGGGGGACTCTTTGGTTCCTTTCCAACCCACGAAACAGAAACCCGGCAGTTATTAAAAAAAGTTGAATCTCGGTGCATGTTTTATAGAATTATAAAGAGTTTTCTGCCCGTTTTGTCAGATTATCAGACTATGCAATTATACGGAAAAGAAATGGTGCACTTTAAAAATATATGACTAACAAAAAAGAACGTCTTAGATTCCCTATTTCAACGACGCGGAAGATATTTTAAACCCAACTGCTCGTTGGAAAGGATAAACAAAATCGTAGAACCGAAATGTGGTCCAGGGGCGGATCCAGGATTTTCAGAAAGAGGGGGCGTGCTGCCCCAGCTTGGGAGTGCGAAGCCCGGGACCGTAATTTTTGAGTGTAAAAAATGCCCACAAGGATTAATTTCGTACTAGTATTGTAAATTACGATTTCCAACCTAAACTATTTTCGTTCTCCTTTCTCGCGAGAATATATGGAGCTAAAAATTGTTCGACACCTCAAAAAATAGAGGGGGCTTGCGCCGGATGTACCCCCCACTGGATCCGCGCCTGTGGTCCGCGTTTATCGCTTACTAGCTGGGATTCTGGTTAAGATCAACTCTTCCGCTGGTCTTTTCCAAGTTTCCTGAATCTAAACACGACCTATAGTGGTGGGTATCTACGTTGACACATTTGTTTATACGTTACTCATATCACTTTCACATTACATCTTAAACTAGAGTTTTATTAATAAGCATCTTTTAATGGGCTTTATTAAACAGATAAAAATAAACCTATCAGTCAACTAGATGATGAGGTGTTGTTGAACGGTTGTATTAATATTAAAATAATCAAGTAAACATTCGCCAAGCATTCAATGGTTAACTTAATAAAGTATATTACAATATTTGATGAATTGGCAATGAATAAAATTTGAATTAACGGTTTCAGCCATTAGAAAAAATAATGATATTATGTTACAAATCAAGACATTCGCTTTAAACCTATAGTAAATACGAATAAATATTATTCATTAATTTTCGATCCAAGTCATTAGACTGAACTTAAAAATCTCAAAATCACGTTCCATAAACCTCAAGCCAGGACCGACATATAAACCATGTTATATAAACCTTAAAGCCATATGACTACAGACAAGCCATACCCCAAGTATCCTTACCTAGACTTATCTAGAGCACATAACTCTGAATAAAAACAATATTACCGGAAACAAAAAATAATGCGAATACGAAACATTTACGGCATGAATTACCGATCTCGAAATGCTAAAATGTTTAATCCTTCAAAACTTGTACCCGTACCCGCCCCACCGGTAATGTTGTAATATAACTTTTATTGACGACAAAGATCTGTGTTTTGAACACAATTACCACCCAAACTGATACAATCTATAAACGATTGCGACTTAACTGGGTTACACATTTTAGCATCTCGAAACATGGATATTCTTCTGAACATAAATTGCGACTAATTCTTGGAGATATATGCATATTTAAATGTTCCAGGCCCCGGTGTTACAAAGCCTTCTCAGACCAATGAAACATACATTATGCAAGAGCTAAATCTGCTTATTGCAGGATTTTTGGACCTGAAATGTTATATACACTATTAATTAGATATTTGTTAACAAAACAAGACCATAATCAACTCTTGATGGCATCGGATACTCGAGATTTTAACTAGATTAGAAAGGGAAAGCAAGGCTAAGACCAAATAATCCAAAGCCCTGGTTACCACAGTGCACACATCTTGATAACTTGACTTCGAATGAAGAAATGTGAATGAAATTTTCCATATTTCTATTTTCCATTATTTTTTTGAGATATTATAGCAAGAATTGTTTGCTATTTATATAAATCTTGCACAATGAATCTCTAAGTCTGAGAATGTTTTGTGAAACCGGGGAAATACGGTTTGTATTCTGGGTTATGTGTTTCGTGTACGGGTATTGTGGGTTACACATTTTATCATTTCCTATTCTCAATTTCTGGGGGGTAATTGTACTGGAAATACACCATTCTATCATTTCCAACACAACATTGCTGGTAATGCAGTTTTTACGCGGGGTTATGCGAATAGTTCTAGCCTTATTTAGAATAACATCTATGACTTCGACAAAGCACATACTTAACGTCGCTCAGCTAAAACGTTTCGTACGCTTTTGAACCCTCGACTCACTTCTTAACCTTAAAGTCTCATTGTAAACCATAGATAGTACCGACATTTACTTTACGTTTTATTTCGTATCGAGTCACAACTCTCAAGCGAGCAAGTCATTCATAAGCCAAAACTGCTTTTATTCTTAGTTTGCGCATGTTTTCTTTCTTTGGTCTCCGATGATGACATGGCAAGATATAACACAGCTCCCATAACAAATAATACAGTAACAACGATACCTAACAAACTAATAATCATCGCGTATCGTGTACGTTTTTCTCCAAGCTTTGTGTTCCCATCACGGTAAGACTTAGCGGCCATTAGAGAAAAAAATATGGCGATAGCCCCAATGGGGACATTAAAACACATTGTGACCAAAAAGCCAACAGCTATATTTGTGTTGGGAATTTCCTTGGGCAGATCCTCCGCATCAATTGGTGACGTCTTTTCTGTGGTGACTTTCGTAGTTTTTGTTTTTGGATCTTTGACAACAACCGTAGCCAGACTTTCGGTGTTTTCATAAGTAGGTTGAACCTTAATTGGCTTAAAGTTGTCCTTTCTCCTCGTTTTGTCGACTTTCGCGTACAGGTCATCGGGTTTTACTGGGGATTGACCAGGTGCTGGTTGCGTTAAAGTTGGGTGATCACCTCCTACGTTTCTCGCACCAGGGGAAGTTGTCTTTTGCCAGTTATCTCCCCTATTGCTTGGCGTATTTGCATATATCACTTGTTGTTGTGGATCGGAAGGAAAATACTGCATAGGTATATCACAGATTGGATAGGAATTAACGTTCTTTTTAGTGACAAGTTCATATGGCGGCAAGGGCACATGGTGACTCTTACTGTCTATGCAGCACACCGGGGTCGTCGCGTATGTGTTTTTGATACTCTGGCCTTGATCAACACTCTCTGCTTCCTCAGCGGAAGCATTTTCAATTGTGTTATCAATTATATCTGGAGTCTCATTTCCACTGCTGAGCGTCCCGCCGGAACCCCGCTCCTTACTATGACGTTGTTCGTCTGGAGAAGGTGATTTGCGAGGACTCTCCATGCTGAATGGTTTATAGGTTCATCTAATTCATACTGTTATTCTGCAAAAAAGACAAATAAACGCATTTAATAACATTAGAAAGTATGTGTAATTTAATTAACTTAATTTATTTTGAATGGGACAAAATACAATCAGCCAGACAGCATTTAGTCAGAATAAAACGACCGCCATCAAGCCCAGTGTGCGAGACCACGTGTTACAAACATGTTCCTTTACTGGTTATAAGTATCACCATCCAATCGGGTCAAATCCAGGGAGATGACTTTATATGTACAATAGAATATTCGTACACTGATATTTGGTTGTTACCGAACTCAATGCCTCATCAAGTTTTAAATCCATTCATCGAAAGAATATTCTACACTGTAAGCTCTAACTGTTCAATACCGTACAGAACACAATGTACATAAGGACGCAGACGATCCAAAATGTCAACGCAAACCAAACCTTTAAAAGAACCGCTCCAATAACTAAATCATGTTAATTATACATGAGATTTTTTTATCCTAGTCCTGTGCAACTATCTGAAGATCTTTGATCCTTTCAGAAGAAAAACATCCTCTCGGTTTCCACGAAGAGATGATCAGAAGATACACATTTTATAGAGGGATAAATCCATAAGTGTTATGTAAGTGTTAGCTACCATATTCGAACGGTTCCATATCTTTTTTGTATTATCAGAATAAAAAAGTTACTTCATGTATTTGGTTTCTGTTCATCACAAAACTTGCCACGTGACAAAATGAAGATACTCATTGAAAATTTCTATTGGTCTCTTTTGATCTTAGTGTACCCTTTTCTGGGTCTAATTAAAATCCGAGAGTCCCGGTTTCAAAAGGAAAACCAAATCCTAGTAAATACAATTATTTTGTTATAGCAGTTTCCAGTTTTCCGAGGTTAAGACTACAAATTACTTGGGCAGATGATCAAAATTGTATATCTTTCGTAAAGCCTGTATTCTTATATCTCAGATTTTCGACATGGTAGTTTGCCAAAAATTCAGATTTTCGGCAGGGTCTTCGTTGTATAATTTCGCAAAAAAATTAGGCGGATTTACGACGGTTGTCTTCGTTTTCCAAGCTTTTAATTTTGATATACTAATTTTATAAATGCACATTGTTTAACTTGTTCATTGCTTGTATGGAACTTAACATGATCTTATGGTTCAGTTATACTTGGGTTTCCAGGAACAACATCGATTAGAGAAGCATTTTTATTCGTCTTTCCGTCTTAAGATGGTTTATTTACTTTGTAGATTACAATCATCAAGATAAATAATGTTTCATGTTGGAATAATAGTCTGATATAATGTCTAATAATGTTGGATAAGTTGATGTTATCTTTACTCGGATAGATCACTTAACTAATTCTTGTTTTCAGCGAACTCGGCAACGCTTTGCATTGTCTGTAATTACACCCAAATCCACGACTAAACACAGACTCGGCGGATCCATATTGCCTTACTATATGGGCAATAAACCGAGAATAAAAATGTGACGTCATATCGAATGGACCATAAACCGAGAATAAAAATGTGACGTCATATCGAATATGCCCAGTTTCATGTCTATCGTAATTGGTAGAATCTTCAGCTCATTTTCCATGCACGAGTTTTTCGAGGCGTTTCCGCGCTCGCTTTCATTAACCCGACTTTTTCGACGGCGAAACCGCGTGTTTAATCGCCACAAAACATGCAAACGGGCTTTAGGCTTTTTTTCGAACAGCGCAGTCCCTAAGAAAATAACAACAATAAGATAGGCGAATGACATTTTGAGGGTCGAGGAAGCATCTGAAAGTAAAAGTGTGCCAGGTATAGCTATATCTAGTCACAGCTTTTTTACACAATAGCACGGCACGTTGTCTATTTTTACAATTAATGCTCTGGTATGTTATGTTTAGATTTCTGACAATCTTAATTACAATCTATAGTAAAACGCGTGCATATCAATTATTCCGCTTAATTATCCTAATTAACAATAGCACTTAACATAGACTTGGATGTTAGTTCTCATTTCTGATTATACTCAAACATAATAAAGGGACAATTCGTCAGAAGGACGAAACTCTGACTGAAAATGTCGAAGATGTAAGATATTTCTGTTAATCCACCTATTTGAAAATTTAAGATGAAAACTGTAAATTACACCCCTGTTTCCACTTGAGGAACACGTTGTTTTTGAAAATGGTAAGTATATCCTGCATCGTGCACAAACGCGGCATGATTATATTCACCTATTCATTTTACTGGTGCTCTAGGTTCCCATTGTCGTGCGATGAGCTATTGTGGGATTGTCTCTACTGAATCCGCAATCTGCTACGTGCATAGACGTTATATACGGTCAACACGATTGCTACGACTGGCCTGGATACATGATACAAAACCTGGTAAGATTACCACGATTACAGTCGTAGCATAATATTATCAAGATTTCCACGGCGGTTGTTTTCAATCATTTCACTACTAGAACCGAACCGAATATGAACCAAATGTCCCTTTATACGCCAATCGTACTAATAATTGTAATGTGGACTACAAGCCAACTCTTTAAGTAGGAGCAGAAGTCTTTTATAGTAGGGTCTGGCAACTTGTATGTAGTGTCCAATTAGTGAAAATTATTTCAGAAATTGCTTGCCTATTCTGGACAAAATGTGAAAATTATTTCAGAAATTGCTTGCCTATTCTGGACAATAAAATGGTATTGTTTCCAACCCTATTATTTTGGGGATAGTAGAACAATAATAGACGAACACGTAAAGTACTAGGATAAAAAACATGTATTAGAAAGAATTCAAAATTATGTCTTTAAACTCACATTTTTGTTGGTTTACCAGTTCTTCAAGAAATGAACTAAAGACTTCCAAGACCTTACTGGACTGTGATGGAATGAGGGCTATGAACTTGCTACAAATCTACCATAACGAAAGCAGCACAGTTACCCAAATGCACGAATTAGAAAGAAATAATGAAATTATAAGTAGACTTTTCAAATTGAACCAGATCTGTTACTAAAATAGTACCAGATAAGCATCCCCTGGCTCAGATGTATTTGTTGATTAGTATTCGCCATTAAAAACCTACAATTATTATATTACATCTAGTTATACGATGATGCGCTAATAACCATTTCATTTAAATGTTCCTCCAGGTCTCGACCCACAGCATTTAAGTGAGGTTTAAGGGTCGAGAGCGAGACATTAAGTAATAAATATACTGATACTGCACGAGGCGATAGCCGAGTGTTGTTTCAATATACTATTACCCGATGTCTTTAGCTCGAGACCATTAAACAACTTAAAATACTGACTCTTTCACGCGCGTGCTTTTCAATGAAATACGGGACGCGATTCCAATATTTCACTTCGTATAGATAATGTACGATTGGCAAGTTGCCCGTTCATTATTGGAAATCACGGTTCGCCAACATCAATGATGACGTCGAATCTGTATTTTGATTACTTATTCTGGACCAAGTTATCACTGTTTGTAGTTTTGACAAGATGTGTGAATTCATTGTTTATTATTGTAACCATTGTATTAGTATATTCATGACTTAGCCTCGCTTCTTCATTTTTCAATCTAGTTAAAATCGCGAGCATCAGAGATAGCATCGAGAGTTAATTATGATCTGTAAATAAATGTCTAATTAATAATGTATATAACAGCTAAGGCCCAATAAAAGGCCTGCAATAAGCAAATTTAGCTCTTGAATAATGTATCTTTAATCTTTTTATAAATTATATTTCACAGCACACGCAACGTTTATACCGCCGATTCGGTTTGTTACATAATTTCCATCCGTCGAATTGTTCTTTTAACAACCCTTGTTGAAACAGAAACGAAAGTTCAAGTTAACCAAGACGGCGACACGTAAGTTTTTATTTAATTTACTGCATATCTCAAAACACAACATTAAAATCCCATTAAAACTAGATTCTCGCTTTCTATACTAGATTGTATTGAGGTTTATATAGAGACTGCGAGATAAGAAACAATAAAAAAGCAGAAAACAAACCGAATAATTATGTCTTAAAGTGGCACTTACACTGAAAATTAACGATAGAACTGAAAAGAAATGGTTTGACCGGCTTCCATTTTAGATCGATAAAAATGTGTTTTAAAAATGAACAATGTTTTAGATAACTGGATGAATTTACACTGAATATCGATCTGCGTGGTAGTTTTAAAAACAGATGTCGGATATCTATTGTTTCTGTATTAGGTTAAACAGATTTAGATTATTCGTACATCACAAATATGATGAATATAAATATTGTTCAGTCTACCAGTAACAATATTGTATCGAATGTTATACTGCTAGAATATTGGTCGGTCTTATGATACGGTTAAAACCGCTAACAATTGTATAACTTCATTTTTTAAAAATAACTTGTAACGCGACACGGCCTTCACAAATTGTTGGAAAATTGTATCGGCCCTTTTTACTTATATTTTGATTGTAAGATACTAATAAATGTCTAGAAGTTTCGGGTATTTACCAAAAGATCCCTGCCAATGATCAATAGGGAGAGAGATGAAAGACGAGAGAGGTCAACCACTTGACACAAACTAGATCATTTCTGGACTAACATGGTTCAATTTTACTTCAATAATTCGCTTGTGTGCATGTGTCTTTAGCAGTGGCATGAAACATGTCAAGGGTGGACAGGCCACCACATTACCTGTCACGTAAAAGTGGTGAATCGAAACGACGCCACCTGACTCAATGACAGCCATGAACACGCGCACGCGTTACTCCCACCCACACACACGACCAATAGCCAAAGTTATCAACGGTTATTTAACTGCCAACGCCGAGACTTTACATGGCTGAATATGGGTACGTTCGCATTCGGGTGAGAAGAACTTTGTCTTCTTCGATTTCAAATTGTCCAAACATATTTTAAATTCATTTTCAATTTCTACACCAGATCAATGACTTTCATCCCGTATGCGTCGTTTTCAAACCACAGACGACACCCATGAGAACCGGACATCCAAACTCTCAAAGGTCTTCTCGACCTACACCCGCACATTCTTGGTTTGATTTCAGTTTCCTATCCACACAATCACCACAGGCAGGGAGCATGGAATAGATCAGTTATCAAACCTATGAAACCTATTAACTATTTGCTATCTACTTTCGTTTTCTTTAATAAACTTGGGAGAAACACAGCAGGTGCCGGGTAATTGAATAAAGGGTATTTTGGCAACTTAAACAAAATGGCTTGAAAATAATGACATAAAAAGTTTATTTTTGCCGATTGTTTATATCGACAATTCGATGCGTTATAGATAGATTCTAGACACGTTTACAACACAGGAATTTGGCAAGGGGGTGTTTTATTGTTTTTTGTACTGTAACATTCCTTATATTTTAGTCATATCTTATATAAAATCAGGCATTTTTGAACATTAAAATAAATTAATGTAACAGGTTGTTTGAAGTAATGAAAATGAAATGAGGTTTAACGGCCTAATTTTCTGCACCAACTGGGCTAATGAACGCGGTAAATATTGCCCGGACAGCAATTTCAGCTGTCAAGATTTCTTGTTTGTGCACGCCATTGTGTCAAATACGAACGACCATGCATTTTCCATTGCCAACCCTTACGTCCTAAACAACAGGGAAAACCATGTCGGAAATCGCGAGGAACTTTCTCGGCCAGAAGTGGGAGTTAAGCCTAAAAGACCCGAGTTAGGGAGTCAGCGGTGTACGCACTGAGCCATCATGACTCTATTGTTTGAAGTAAGCTCATATACAGATCGAGGAGGTAAACTGAAAGAAAACGGCGCAAAGGGTAGAATCTAAGGAAAATGTTGAACTTGGGTACGCAAGGTTACGTAAGGAATTTGGAAATTCTGTTCACATTTTATAGACGTGAATTCATATAAAGTTTTTTTTTTCAAATTAGGTCCTATATCTGCAGTTTCTTTAGAGGCGTACCGGTGTATGTTAGCAGGGGCAACTTAAATTTAAATTGCACTAAAAAGCATTTACAAATATTTCCGGTACTTTTTGTATGTTGGAGGTAGCTGATTGTGGAGTAATGATCTCCAATAATGTGAATTCTAGAAATATATTGTTTTACTCTCAATAAAGCTCGAAAATGGGCCATTTTAATGCTAGTAAAGGACCCTTTTGACTTCATAAATACGTGTGAATCCCCCACCTCAGCTAACCCCAAAAGTTAGATTTAATTTATAATCCTTTCCAAGTCTCAAATTTAATATATGTCATCAACTTAGCATTAAGAGTACTGAGCGCCAACTACATGTAAGATAGATAGCTTTTAATAATTATGACCTTGTTAGACAAATTCCTTAAAGGATCCAAAACCGTCTCACACAAAAAGCGCCCAACTGGCCCCCAGCATATGCTAAAGTTATGTTATAAATCAATCCCGTGAAGGTCAAGTGGTGCCATTGATCAATAAAATATTAAACTAAATATGAACCATTAGGTGTTTAGTCGTCTAGCCGAAGGTATTGGCTTCATAGATCGTCTGTAATTACAAAAGGGAACATTAGTCCCGCTCTTCTTCCAGCAGTTAACATCGTGTTCGTGTGCTGTAATCAAGCTCATCTTCAGCTATCGCTAGATAAATTTCCTTTGGAGAATTGTAGCTATTTGCTTAAACATAGTTGATTTGTAGAGACAATTTTCTTTATGTGTTTAAATGTTATCAATAAACGCAAGCAAGGGTTGCCGGACTCCCGAAGCTGCGTGGATTAAATAAGATTGACTCCTCACCTTTTGGTCAAATTAAGAAGTCGATAGATTCATCCAGTGGAACTGATGGAATTCGACAGCTCCGAGAAATATATTCGATTTCAATTTCACAATCAATGGGAAATGGCGTTTGATTTAACCCCTTCGTGTGATGGAAGCTGGAATTGTTGCAAATACATTTGTGAAAATGTTTCTAACATCTTAGGGAATTCTGAACAGTGTGTTACAAAGTAGGAAAAAAGTGGTCGACTTGGTCATTCATCATTCTTGGTTAACAAAGCGTAATAGAGTCAATGGTACAGGCCATGGTTAGGCAATAAAATGGCATCATGGGAGGTCTTTCAATAAAGACCCCATGTGATTGTTTAATATATATGTCAGTAGTGATGGTTAATTAAATTGAGTAACCAATAAGGTTTTGTTAGTTTCGTACTGTCTGTCATATTCCCAAGTGACATGAAGTAATAGTTTCAACAAAAAACCTTGTCTGTTTTTGTAAAGCAACCAATTTTTATTTGGTTAACCAATTCCTGATAAAAAAAAAAGACCTCGGGTATTCTATTGTGGTGTGGTGAAATGCTTTCCTATCATTGTGTGGTGTGTTGTAATGCTTTCCTGTCATTTGTAATCGAATCATTTCCTATCCCTGACCCAACTTATTATCATCTTTTTCCATGTTTAGAACTTTTTCATTGAATCAAATGAATGTTTCTAAACGTTTTCAGATTAACGTTTTTACCGTGTCTATGATGCGGCATTCAAAAGAGGAACCATTTCACATCTATTATTTTAAGTATTTCGATTCCAAAACAAAGTAGACAACGGTCTCGTGTGTGCCAAAATAGCTATATGTTATACAAAAGTGCGCTAAAATATCTACTATATTATACAAAAGTGCGTCAAAATATCTACTATATTATACACATGTGCGTCATAACGTCTACTTTATTACACAAGGGTGTGTCAAAATATCTATATACATGTATTATACAAAGGTGTGTTAAAATATCTACTTATTATACACACCCGCGTCAAAATATCTATATTATACAAAGGTGAGTCAAAATATCTACTATATTATGCAAAAATATTTTTGTATAACAGCTGTTGTTTCGACCACTAAATAATCATGGAATTAAATTAAATGTGACTTAACGGTTTGATTAACAGACTAGATTCAGCATCAGCCGTTACTAACCTATACAGATGGGCAATAATGATTGGTATCTAAGCTAATATTAACTGTATGTGTTACCTCAAGGAATGAAGCAATTTGTTGGTCTACCAACTTCATTAAAGGGACACAACATCTTAGGTTTCGCTGAACAGATTTAATTTTGTTTATACTCAATTTTAATGAAGATTAGAATTTAAAGGTAGTCTTTCGTCCCGAAATTGCATGCTTTTGGTGACTTAACGAAGCTATGGGAGTAAATGATCGTCGCGATTATCAAGTTGGCGTTAGATTTGTATTTTAACTTTGTATTTATGATGTCACGAAAAGTCTGTGATTAAAGAGAATATGTAGAGTAGTTGCCGAGCCAGTTACCACTGGATTTTGAGTCGATTTTAAATGCCCCAATTCTTTTGTTAATTACTTGTCAGTCATGGGACTATTATCCCGATCAGTACCATGGCGGGGTTTCTATAAAGGGACAAAGCACGGTGGAGTTTTACAAAAAGGACTTGGACAAGTATGCCCGTGGAATCTTGAGGATGATTGGCTGGGGGGGGGGACTTTTAGGAAGTTTGGCTTTGATCTAAAAAGGGGAAGGGATAAATATATTTTACCTAATGCAGGGCAAGAACTTCTAAATAATTTTACCTTGATTGGTTGGGGGGACCTTTAGGAAGTTTGGCTTTGATCTAAAAAGTTAGGTCATTTGGACTTTCTTTAATACGGCCATAATATGGTCAAATCTAATATTATTACATTTATTTTCGTGGCGAAAGTGATAATGCCACTTTAAAAACTTTAAATTATTGTACAAATTATAACGGTCATAGCAAATCGTCAGAAAACCAATTTGTAAGCATGCTCTTTGTTTCTTTAACTACACTTAAGACAGGCAGACAGGCAGGCAAATATCACCGTTTAATGTCTCTTGATCCATGCTTGCTCTTAAGAGACGATATTATCAAAGTCCCGACATAGTCATCAGTCTGGAATCGACCCACTAGTTACTGTATACTGACAGTAATCAATACCAATAAATAAGTATAATAATATTTTAACGCAACAATACGCCAGATAAAGTTCGTGATCCATCTTTTTTCTACAATATAAACTTAGACTATAAACGCGATTGGGGGTGGGGGCATAGCCTGTATTTATACACAATTGGAGCGTATTATGTAGACCATCATAAGTCTTGATCTAAACTTAAGTTAATTTACAATCTGCAAACAATTCAAAAGTTAAATCACGATACACAAGTACAAAATTGTAAATCAAAGTTGTACGAAATACATAACTGTGTTAACTATCTGAACTATATAAAGAACATTCATACTTCGCCTCCTGCACTACACCCGTCATTCCTTTTAGCATGTTCTTAGTTTCGAAAAAAACGACGCTGCATTGTAACAGCATTTAAAAATATACTTATTATGCCCTGTCTATATCAATTATGAAAAGCGATTCATTGTGTGGAGAAACAATTTTTGCAGTGTCCGTTTATAAATATTAATGAAATCACTGGAGTAACCATCTATATAGCATTACTCGACATAATTAGTTAAGTAATACAAGCATACCATTTATCAGTATCTGATGTAGACATCAGTATAACTTATAGTATATTTTACAATACAATATCTTTCATGGGTCAGGCGCCATTTGTTTAATAATAATATTAGGCGTTCACTAGGTGCATATATTTTCCGATTCATTTATGAATTTTCGTAAGAAAATGACAGCATTTGTTCTCATGGAGAAAACAGCACGGCGAGCTCGGCAAACTTTTAACCTTGCATATATATAGGCGAAGAACCTTATGCCAATTCCTGAAAATATTTGGAAAGGCGTGAGATAATTAACTTTAAAAATATACAGGAAATTACCTGACTGGGTGAACTCGCAACCCCAACAGGTGACAATTTGATTACATTTTAAATTAAAAGAAATGAGGTTAAACTTTAACGTCCTAGATTTCTGGAAAGACTATACTAATCAGAGGCGGATTCAAGGGGGCTCACAAGGGGCGCCCCCCCCCCATCTAATTTTCGACAGTACCCTTTAACTAGCTTTTTTGCTCGATTTTGAGGCTCTTTTTCTACAATTTCAGAACGTTTAGACGAAAATAGCTCTTGGATTGGCTACAGATACAAGGAAATGTAGGATAATTTTCTTTGGGCCCCACCCCCCTCTCAGCGGCGTGGCCCGTCTCCCACTTCTATTTTTGTTAAAACTAACTCTTTGTTGTTCTTCATAATTCATCTATTCAACTGCCAAACATGACAGGCATGTTTCAGTTCTTAAAATAAAATAAAATATTAATGATTCAGTGTTTTCTAGGAATCATAAAAATTCCGGCCTACGTTGCACCCATGTGCATATTGAAACTGCAGTGCACGTAACCTTTACATTACCGACAGAAAAATTATTACCTATTTTTAGTTTTGTTTATTTATGAATGTATGTTTATAATACGTACATTTAATACATAAACAGTTGCTCTCTTTGAAGATGAATATATATTGTGTTATGCACCAAACAACCAATGTCTGCACGCCATGTATATTTGTACAAGCATTCATTTATCTGTTCAAGAAACTAAATCCATCTATTTATCACCTTGAATCTCGTGTAACTTGTTCAGCTTACAATGTCAAACTAACACATTAGGGTGCAACAAACCTCAGAAGCGAGAAAACCTAAAGAAACCACAGTTCTCTCAATACGAATCTATTGTAAAGTTCCACATATGGAAATATGACGAATTCGAGGAAAGAAACGCAATTTTTTTCGGCAAGCATATCTGGTACACCAGAACAACACTCGGTCTTTAATACACATTGCAAAATGGTGCATACATTTATAACGTGATTTGTGTTCAAATTGTTTTATTATATCTCCTAATACCCCAAAACTCTATCTAAGTCTCCGTGGTAATTTTGTTGCCACCACATGAAATGAAATGGGATCATCTCCCACGTTCCTGCACTAAAGGATCAACAGGTTAGATACTAGCTGTGAGTAAACTATCCCCAGTCTACATCATTGGATTCTACATTTCCAATTGTCCGACCGTCTTCTTTCAAAGTTTTCTAGCCAACAAGGTTGGTCAGGCGAGCCTACTCCTTGTCACGTACAACCGGAAAATCGAAACCACGCCTGTTGACTCAATGGCAGACCTGCCCCATCAATACTCGAAATAATAGACCAGATCAACCAAAATTCAATACTTTAACCTAAATTGAAAAGAATTACCTCATTACAACTGCAAACTATGCAGAAATATCAGAAGGTTTTTATTCTTTTAAATTATTTGCGCTGTCCGTATAGTTTATTCTTTCTTTTTGTTTAACACCATCTTCCATAAGCCCGCTCGGGTAGTTTCCTTTAAACAAATCAATCAAGTTCACATTCTTTAATAGATATTTGTTGCTGTGGGTCGTTTCAACAAGAAAGTCACGCTGACTTATTTCAGCCTAAATGAATAGATCAATTTTTTTCCTTTTCCTGTTTCTTTCCTTTTGATATTTTTAAAAGTCGATGATGACAAACAAGTTTTTTTTTTGTGATACCGAAACCCCCCAGTGGGACTCTAACGTCGTAATTGGATTAAATATCTGTGTAGAGTTTTTTTTGTCCATGCTGACGTAGTCGGATATAAACAGAAAATAAAATTTGATTTGTATTTTTTTTTTACGAAAAGTGCTTATCTTGTTCTTATTTTTAAAGCGATATTAAAGATAATATTTATTTTCATTATAAATTAATAACGCCTCTTCAAGCTCGGTCCCCTCTGGCATAATTAGGCCAACTTATCGATCATCTAAACTTACATTTATCTCAAATTATATTTCTAATAATCAAATTGCCTATTAACCGAACAATACTTGTTATTAAAAAAAGACAGGAATTGTTACAAACAGTTAATCAGCCAGTCTGCAAATGATATCTTAACGGCAGAGTTACTCACACGTTGCTTGGTAACACCAACGTTTGCTCAAGTATCATCTTGCAAGTATCGTGTACTATCTCGTCGACGTTATCCAAAAGGGCGTCTTTTGAATGATCTCCTGCTGTTGTTTAATAATATATATGTTTTTCTAATGAGTGGTTATGCAATAAATATAGCGACTGTGGATGAAATATTTTTAAATAACGTTCATAAGCTGCCTTAAAGGGGCGTTATGGGATATTAGATAAAGAGTAAAAAATTTATTCCAATCCGCCAAAAAGCGCAGGCTAACGATGGCATCGAGAATTGATTATGGTCTGGATATGTTAATTGAACTTTTGACAATCTTTTTTGTACTTTCCGTTTTATTGACTAATCCCTCATATCATCTAGAATATGTCAATGATAAAAACTCTTCCAGATCATAGTGTAGTAAAGACAATAAAAACGAAATTTGAACTACAAAAACGAAACGAAATAGGATATGTGTTTAATCAGATGGCATATTTGATATACTATTTTTTTGTATACTAAATATCTCCAAAACCACAAGGGAAAGTTTGTGTGTGTGTGTATGTGTGTTTGCGATATGAAATCAAACCGTTGACCTTTTAACTTAAAAAATACATGATAACATGAAGAATGTTACAAGGAATGTAATGGCGCTAATCAGGTGATGCAACTGACAATATTAACGCTAAAACCATTTCGTTCTAGAATACACCATACTCAGTACTGGGTCAGAGGGGGTGTTAGCCCCCCCCCCCCCCCCGACACCCCCCCTGCTCAGCTACATAAAAAAAAATAATGCCTTGCATCAATGAAATTACATCACAAGGTGATCCTACATCAGTATAAAAATGATTTTTCTGTTTAAAAAACTCAATTTGTATGTATGCCTATGTAATTTAGAGACGATGATGGCAGATTTCCGTAACAGAAACCTGGCAAACCCCCTCCTGCAAAAATTCCTGGGTCCGCCCCTGTGGGTAGTCCAGGTGGTGCAGAGCAGTAGGGGTTTAAACCTCTAGCATGTACCATTCCCAGTCTGTTAGCCCAGGTGCTGCAGAAAAATATGTTGTGAAAACCTGTTTCATTCTAGAATACGTCATACCCAGTCTTCGTTAATCCAGGCGATGCAGAACTCTGTGATGTTAAAGGGACAATCCCGATAAGAACAGAGTCTCAAAAATTAAAGTCTGAGTATTTGTGAAATTTATAGAGCAAAATATAGTGGCATGGTGTATTTACCTTGTCTCAAAATTTCAGCTCAAAATATTGAGTCGTTTGGACGTGAACGTCAACACTGCTTATCCGGACACGTAACCCTTTTAAGATTTCGGGTCAATTTTTTCATTGGGTGACCTGATAATCGATTAATGTTTCTTGAGAGGTCTATACAGTGAATGACCCATGCCCTGTACTTGATAACGGAAGTAAATTTCACCTACATATTATTTTTATAGAAAAAAGTCTGGTTTTATCCAGATACTGTATAATAAAACGTTCTCCATTTCCAGATGAAGATTGTCAGGTTTAAGTTATTTACAAGCCTATCACAAATATCGGGTTAGTAGGTGGGCCTTAGGTTATGGATTTTAAAGGATTATGATACAAAATTAAGCAGTTTTATTCCCCCAAAAGTTATCGGTATTGGCACTTTAAAGCTCTTATAATTTCACATTCTGTAGACTAGGAAGCTCTATATACTAACCCGCGCAACACCATATAAAACGACGCTAGTAATTTAGAAAACAAATCGTAGTGAATCTCAAAAATTTCAGAAAAAAAAACTTTATTTGAAGAATGCTCTAATTTTGCCATTGCATCAGATTTAATTGAATTTAAAAACTAGTCATGTAAAAAAAAACCGTGGTAGAAAGTTGATTTCCATATCAAGGAATACAGCCTTTGTGTATAATGTGATTTGAGCTGGTCTATGTTCAAAACAATCATGCTAGCTAACGATATATGAAGCTAATCAAATTAGAACCCTGGAAATGGTGGTTAAACATCGTACTTTGACAGATATATATGTTATTGTTCACAAAAACATTGATTTTTCGCAAGGGGAATAAGCATATTGTTGAATAAACAACACATGCATGTAGTATTAATCATAAATAATTGGCTCGTGGCAGCACTTAAATTGGTGAAAAGGTTATAGGTCACGTATCACCATATTCGGAGATCTCTAGTTACGCCATTATATGCCTGCATTAAAATCTTAACCTTTTCCAATATTATTACCGCCTAGAAGCGGATAATAATGAAATAAATCTGCCTATAAGATGGTAAACGGCAACTCGTTCTTATCGTTCGGTAAATTTATGGCCTCCATCGTATGGACATAAAGGCCAACTCTCCAGAATATGCGCATTGTATGATGCGTATGTCATGCTCAGTTATCCATAATATTTTTAAATATTGTTGTTATTTTTGTGGGGTTATCTTAACTGCCCCTGGATTTAAAGCCTCTGATGCGTGGTGGATCTACCTTTCGCTATGGTCATAGCCATAAGCATAACCCTGGCTTGGGTCGAAAAACCGAGGTTCCGTGCACACCCACAGGCAGTTTGAATTCGATATAAGAGTAGACTTTAACGTCGCTGTGCCAGCAAAAGAAATGGGGTTTAAGGTCCTACTCTTCTGCACCTAACCTGGCCTATTTTGGAAGACAGGCATACGCCACACAGTGTAGCGACTCTATGGCCTACTCATATCGAATTCCAACTGCCAAAGGATCTTTTACGTGCACGCCAATGTGTACACTGGCGGTTTTTCGTCCCATCCGAACGACTCGACAGCTGACCTTGTCAGGCCCTCCGTTCTGCATCACTGACAAGAAGAAACCACGCAGGAAAATCGAGATGAACTTTCTCGGCCAATGCAGGGATCGAACACCCAACCTCCAGGCTAGCGAGCCAGCGCCTTACCCACTTAGCCCGAGCAAAGTTTCCCTCATTTTCAAAGCTAAAACGCACACGTCATCTGAAACACTGTTCCATTTAACCATAGAAACGTTATCTGATCTGCTCACGTCTATTATACTTCTTTCTCCAGAAAAAGCTAAAAGGAATATTAGAATACCCAAGAGTATGAGTAACTGCTACATTATTAGTTCAAACAATTAAGATATTACAAAATTTAATTATGGGCGTTTTAAATAACTAATATAATTGATCGTATAAGATTATTATAAGAAATAAAAATAATGATTATTCTGTCGGTTTCTCGTTTATAATAAAAACATAGTCGTTAATTTCATTATCAAGTTCGTACTGGGTTATACTCACACTGTAGGGAATATTTGGTGCCACTTTTAATTTATTTTATAAACTTACATATCCAAACATATCAGTAGTAAAAGTAGTAACGGGCATATTGCATGTTGCAGAGTGTGCTTACCCTAGAACACTTAACTCTACTTCATATATATTGAGGTAATTCACACATCAACCTGTATTATTGTATCCAGATATGGATAAATTTATATGGATAAAATTGTACATTTTGGTCGGATCTAGAACACAGGGCACGACTTCCCATATAGTTATCAATTACGTTTTGCTTCCAAATGAAATGGAATGGGGTTTAACGTCCTACTGTTTTGCTCTTAAACTGGGCTAATGAAGAAAAGTTTGTCTGGATAGGAATTATACAGGTTTGGATATCATATTAACGGGTTTCGACCTTGATTAAAGAATTGTCATTGCTTTTATAATCAAAATGGAAGCACAAAAATAATAACGCAATGGGGGACGGGTGGTGGTGGAGCAGATGCCTAACTCAATGGTGTTCAACACAAACTTGGTGCTGCCCAACACAAACCTGATGCTGTTCAATTCAAACTTGATGCTTACCATAGGGACCAACAGATGCGAAGACAATATGGTGCAAGAAATGGACGAATAATTATACCCAATACTGAGATTCAGAAACGGCACAAAACCTTACAATACTGAGATTCAGAAACGACACAAAACCTTACAAAATAACCACGCTTAGCGTTATTGATTCTTTTCAGCAGAATGTAAATTTATTCAATTTTCAGATAGTCCTTGTGACAAATTTACAAAGGATCTGAAGATACACAGAAGAAAAATTTGTCTAGGAGAACTTGGTTGGTGTGTTGGTAGAGTAAGCTAAATAGACGTAGATTATAAATGGATTGTCACAGACATGGCATATGTTCTCTATCCAATGTTCACTCTATTATCTTCGGTTAAAGGTACGTAATGGTCAGAATCCACCAAAGTCTGTAGTATTCCATACGACACGAGCAGTTACCAAACATTTTGATTTGTGAAACATATAGTACGATTTTATGACTTCCAAACTTTCTTGATTTATAAAAATAAAATGTATTTTTAATTTACAGAAACTGGAATGGATAACGGGCTGATGCCTAGAGACTCCATCTCCATAAACATACAGACATAATAATATACGGAGATGCTAATTGTAGGCCGTATTGGGAGGTTCAGGAATTGCCCAAGTCCACAATGGCCCACTTCATATAATTCGGAAATTTCCTGAGTCCACAATGGCCACATATTCATTTATATAAAGCGGCCATTGTGAACTCCGGTAATAGCCAATTCATATAAATACTCGATTATAGGGATTCCGGAAATTTCCGAGCCTCTCCAACCAGCGTACAATTAGCATCGCCCAATAATATATTGAAAATATTAATAATAATTTGTTATTTATGCAGTCAGACTATACACTAGTTCACATGTCATGCGTATAAAATATAACTATATTATATACAATATTATGCATGCTATATGTACATAGCACAATCAATAATTACACGTTTCATTCAATAAATATTCATCAAAATGCGAATCTTGGAAGATGTTAAACAAGTTATGGATCTCATAAAAAAAATTTGAGAATAATTGATTTTGAGCATTTTGATAAAACTGTTGAAATCCTGTAACATCGTCTATTAGAATGTAAGAGGCAAATTAAAGGAAAGAGGCTTGTCAGACATGCATCCAGGTCAACAAATTATGTTCTTTTGCTCAAGTTTATCCTGTCATCCATAGGGTTCTATCTATATTGGCTAATTTTATCTAATTCCTCCATTGGATTCTACTTTATACAGGTCACCATTCTATGGAATACAATTACTGCTTATTACTGAGCGACGTTTCGACTAGGCTTCTCTAGTTTGGATTCTATCTTATCTTATTCGTCTACGGGGTTCTATTTTATCCAATTCGTCCACAGGGCCTTATTTATTGACTTTTTTTTATCCAATTTGCGCATAGGGTACTATTTATTGACTAATGCGGCCACTGGGTTCTATTTCTTGATTACCGTGTAGTTATCATATCAATTATAATTATCATTTTAATTATGTGCATATGACAGTGGTCATAACTTATAAATACTGTTAACTTTTGCTAGGGGAGAAAAAACGATGCATACTTAGAAATGTATATCATTAACGATTTGATATCATTCATGAAGTCAAACAAAATCATTACTAAAGGAATTATTAAGCAATAGAAATACCCCGTTTAAGAATTCTTTTGTAATTTTATTTCATTATTGAATCACATCATTGACGTCAGATCGGCTATTTTTGTTTTCGTTATTTTTGGACTAAGAATGCCAGACTTAAAATAGTTTGTCTGGTTTTTTTCCTAGCGATTATGGATGTTTTTTTCTGCAATGTTATTCATGAAATGTTGGCATGGTGCTGTCTTAATCAGGTTTGAAAGGCATCAACCCAGACTACAGTCTCAAGTGTAATATTTGAACAAGATGATTGGTAATAACTACGTTGAACAGAATCGATAGTTTTAGTAAGTGCTACTCGGTATTACGTCTTATTCAACTTTCAAGATATATTACAAAAATAATAATGTTTCTACAGTACCATGAATACCTCGTTTGTTAGCTTAAGTAGAAATTATTAATACGATTAAGTGTCGGAAGAAACGGGTTTTATATATAACACTACCGAAACCGGTTAGTTGAACTATAATAGGAAGCATTCCAGAAGAACAAAATGACAGCTATAGACCCGATCAAAGGTACAACATATCGACCAATCAAATATTATGGTCTTTTCAAGTAGCTGGACCTACTGTTTTAACATGTTCTTATTATGACAAAGGGAGAAGATGACGAGCCCTATCTTCTCACGACAGCGGTTTTATAAGTGTGATTTAAATTGACTTTTTAACATACAATTACCTTTTATTTTGTGTGTTAACCAATTTTAAGGAGCCTTTATACTTACATGGAAATTTGAATTGTATGTTTTTACCAACTTTCAACTCGTAAATTTTTTATAATTTAATTAAATCAACTTGTCCATGATATCATATATAATGTATTGGACTTTGAACCTTTAATAAACAAGAACAACAACAGAATTTTATATCCACCAACATTAAAACCATTAAATTGTCGAACCTGTATCTTTTTTTATTCAATCGTCCAAAATACAATCTGAAAACTACGTTTTAGTCCTTACTTTTGTTACATCGAATAATACCATGTTTAATTGACCTTCTGCTATATTGCCTGTCTTAAGATTTATCACGTGACACGTATTTGTGTTGAAGAGAAACAGAAGCTGTTGTGTTTTTCTAATTCTGTCGGTTTAAGATGCGTTAATAAACTTCAACAAGATCACCTGCAAGCCGTTATAACTATCACTCAACAATTACAGATCTGCTTATTTCCTGGATATTTTTAGCTGATTGTTTTTGAGATTAGTGCCATAAGGTAATAAAGGTCATGACATTACGACATTTGTATTCTATATTTCACGTCTGATTTTAGTAGGAAATTCATTTGCTACAAAAGGATGCACAGCAAATATAAATACGATTCCATGATTTATAAGAGGTGGTCCAGGAAATAAAATTTGGGTTGTTTATTGTGTTTTCCATGCACCAGAGAGGAGCTTCCGGTAGGCCAGACAGTTTTTATTCTTACAATGTGAACATGTTTAAAGATTCACTGGGTCCTCTTTACAATCAAGAAGATCCTCCAGATATTAATAATAAGTCAATTGAAATATATCGATTCCTTTAAATCTGGAACAATTAAAAAGTTGATTTTGTATTTAGCAAGGATTGGAGTCCCACATCCGGTGGATCAGACAGTGTTTGTTTGGAAGATGCGGCGATTTATCGAGAATAAACAGAGTAAAATGCACGGCACCACCAATGATAAAGCAATTGGAGGATTGGAATCAGTGTAATCATCTGTGATGTAAATAATTGTGTTTAAACTTAAAACATCATTACACGTACACGTATTTACATGGTTTGTGGCTAAGGAACTAGGCCAGGTCACCAAGACCTTAAAATAAAATGAAACGGTGTTTAAGATCTCACCTCTCTGCACTTCTGGGCTAATGAAGACAGGCATACGCCATATTGTGTGCTATACGAGAATTTTACTCGGACAGCAGCACTACGATCTACACTTATTTCCAATCCCAACTGTCAAGGGTTATTTTACGTGCATGTCCCATCATAACGACCAAATGATAAATTTTCTCGGGGAACTCTCCCCAACAGGACCTTAAAGGAACCATCCCAGATTGTGTATGGTACAGAAGGTACATACATATGCATTAATCTTTTAGAATAGGTATATTCCATAATTAGTTCCTGGTCTTATGATTGCAGTATTTATTACTTTTCATTACAGAAAGCTATATCTGGAAGGGCTTGTGTTATGTTAAATTAAAAAGAAATTTTCTTATATATTATAATCTGGATTTGTAGTTCATCCACAGCTCACGTCTCTAGCAATTAATACCATATTACATTTCTTGTGAATCTGTTTCCTCATATTTCAATAATATAACAAAGAATGTGATCTCAAAGTTTAGAACAAAAAAAAAATGGTTTTATGATTTACATAATCCGTGGTTAGTCATCACCTTAACTCCAAACAAAATCTCTTTCTGCAGCTATGTAATCGATCAATTTAGTTTTTAAAAGTCAAACCCTTGATGGATGTTGTACAATCTTATGGTTTTGTTATCTTTTAGCATTATTCTCTTGTGGATTACACTTCGGTATGGCCTGGTACCTGACACGATAGTATATTTAACGATGTTTCCAAACATTTTACATATAAACGAATTACACTACTGCTTAGTAATGACATATGGAGTGACGTAATCACTGACGTAGGTTTGAAAGATACTGCATATTATGAAAATAAGAGAAGCCAATAAACTTTTTGCAAAAAAGAAATGGATGCTGAATAGGATTTTTTTTTTACATAGACATGGTGATCAAAATAAAAGGAAGGTGTCAAACAAAGCTCTCTAAATAGTCAAATGATATTAAGAAGAATCCAAATTATTAATGAGTCGATTGGTACCGTTTTCTCAAGAAAGGTCATTCCCGAAAAGTGCTGAGAACCGGGGATATTTCAAGATCGGCTAGAACGTGTCAGAGGAAATGCTTGTGGAAGTGGCAAGTAAAACGTTCACTCATCCACCTACCCACCCCCACCCCCAACCCCCCCACACACACCCAAAGTTGGTAGTACATAACGGTATGTTAGTCTCAAATAATCAAAAAATTGGTTAAAAGAGAGAAGTCATTATTCTCGTGTTCAATTCTTCGCATGCCCAAAGAGCATAACTTCAAACATGTTTGTAAGTTTACATGGTTAAATACGTTATAACTATATAATTACTGACGTTTGATTTTATCTTCAGCTTGACCGCGTTGACGGGAAATATAGGCCATTGATCAAGGTTTATAACACACGGTTGTTAACCTAATAATCTGTCAGTCTGACATTGCCCTTTTATATAATCTTTAATATGTAACGAGTACAGATTTTAGTGATAAGCTCAACGTGTTACCAGAAACATAATGGCACCTTGGATGATATGCACCACATGGGTGTATTCAGTGTATGATGATGGGCCTGCGAAGTGCCATATATGTGCCAGTATAAGCGTGTTCATGTGCCGAACTGTAGGTTATGCGGCTCGTTCTCCGAGCAAACCTCGGGTATGCCCGTATATCACCGCAGAACGTTCAGGGTTGCTGTTAGTAAATGTGTTCGTGCGCCGAACTGTAGGCTGTGCGCCTCGTTTTCCGAGCACACCTCTGGAATGCTCGAATATCACACCGAAACTTTCCGGTTGGGGTGATAGTGCATGTGATGTGAATAGTGAGTCGGATCGTGTCGCACCACGTGTTTGTGAAGTGAAATGAAAATAAATGGGGTTTAACCAGGCGCGTATCCAGAGGGGGGGTCCAGGGGGGTCCGGACCCCCCCCCCCCCCTGCTCAGACTTTATGCGATTTTATTGGCGACTTTTAGACCTGTAATTTTGGAATTTACCTTCCGGAAATACGTCAGAATGCACCAAATTGAATCTAATTTACCAAATTTTTCTGGGGGAGGGCCCAAACCCCCCTTAATTGGTTGAGGGCCTTTTTTCAAACCTAGCCCCCCCTCCCCGCCAAAAAATCCTGAATCCGCGTCTGTTAACATCCTGTTTTTCTGCACCAACCAAGCTAATGAAGACGGGCACGCGCTATACTATGTGCTTTGAGGGTTATTTTACCCAAACAGCGGCGTCTCTGCCTGTTCTTTACCGAATTCCAACTTACAGCGGGCTCTTTTACGCACTGTAAATGTGCGTCGATTTTGGTCCCAATTGAGCGACTAGACATTGTTACGGTATGTGAACACGTTAGAACTTAGCCAACCTAATGTCACTAATCCATTTAAAAGAGATATTTATCCAGGTGATTCACATAGATTGATGCACATTGCAATCTCCTATTTATTTTGTAATCTAAACGAACAGTTAAGGCATTTCACGTTTCGGTATTAACTCTTTTTATTTGTTAAAATATTACAGTTGTTTTGTATGGTTGCTGAGTTGGATTGCCGTATTATATATTTGATACTTTATCAAATGAAACTTCTGGAATGCGAATATATCTCGATGATACTTTAAAGTAGACATGCTTGTTTTACTTTATTCAGGCCAATATGAGATAGTGAATTGGTTTCATCTTATTTTTCGATTAATTTTAGAAAAGGTATATACGATTAAATTTTCGTTTCGAACGATTTTGCAGAAGTCGACAACAGGACGTACAATACATGTCTGCATTGTGATTAATCTATTGACGTAAAACATAAGATAAGTTAACATATAAAAACCAATGAAATCGACAATTTGATCCTGATTAAAGTAGTCTAGCCATTTTCAAAACTGTTATAGATATAATGAAACAGGTATGACATAATGTAACAGAACGAGAAGAAACTATTGAACAAGAGGGAGAGAAGCACAAACTAGGCCATTTCGGGACTTAACACATGATTCAATTATATTTCAATAATTCGGTTGCGTAGGGGCCTTTAGCAGTGGGAGGAAACAGAAGGGCCCAGAAAAAATCCACGGGGTGGACAGTCCCTACTCCTTGTCACGTACAACCGGGAAATCGAAACCATACCAGTTCACTCAACGACAGACCTTATGATACTGCGCGCACTACTAACCATTCGGTCATCCAAGTCCCCTTTATACAATAAAACCAAAACAGATTAGTGTTCAAACAGTCGGCGTATAAAATTAAATAAGAGGGTTGAAGGTAAAGGGTAAAGCAGTTTAGAGAGGTCTAACACGACATCCTACCATTACCAGTAATAAGTTCACTCATCACCATATGCTTTAACTACACATTAAAGTAATATAATGTTTAACTATTATTGATAAGAATTGTTGTAACATAGTAATTTGTGTTGTACGTTATCCATTAAGTGGTTATCTTTGGTTCTTATGTCATAAAATCATAATTGAATGAGTTTCTATGCCTGGTCCAGACAACACGTCCACCATTTTGAAACAAAAGGTGTTTAATTTACTATATGCGGGGTGGGTTGGGAGAATTTAGCCCAGAAAGCACATTCCATCCCCTGTTGTTAAATTGCAGTTGCTATTGTTTATTTTTTGTACATGTTTGTACGGGTGGACTTCGAGTCTTCAATCCATTCGAACCAACTTGCAGACTTCCATTATCAGTCCTGCTACGGTCACCCCTAATATGTGACAACCGCTTCTTCTCAGTCCATGCCCGTTTCAGAATACATAAGTACCACACAAATATTGTATACTGCGTTCATTTCCCAAATAAATGAAAAATGGCGCCAGGTCTTCTAGAAAGTGTAAATATACACCCTTGTGCAAAAACACATTTAACAATGGTAGCAACCTTTTTAAAACAAACAAAATGGCGATTGTTTTGAAAATAAAGGTCAAATTTCCTGAAGCCTAACACATGCTAGGCTCAATTATATCAAATCATTGTCATTCCCGAAAAAGAATCTCGGATACTTAAAACAAACAGATATACCCAATAGTCAAAATTGAAAAACTGGTAATACTCCTTTAGATAAATTCAAATGAAAACAAATTGTGTTTATTCTATTTCTACTTGTAACTTAAAGTTTGCTTAAAACATTTTATATCCTTGGGGATTTATCTCATCAATAACGTTAACAGTTAATATAACTGTCTTAATGACACGTGGTAATAAATAAACACATGCAATATAACAATAAATACTCATTTTATACACCACACTTTTAACTTTGTCCAATATTCTACTTTTATTTCATTGAATGATAACGTCCACGTTTAGTGAACCCTTTGAACGATCGAACAAGACAGAAATATTTCTCATCGTTGCCTACTGATTAAATTACGAACACAATGAACTAAGTGAACTTGTTTTAGATAAACTGGAAGTGATATCCAGTGTTCTAGAAACAGTTCTGTAGCGAGAAATGGAACGTTTATTTACCCAGTAACTACACGTACTGACGGTGTATCGGTACTGATATCCTCACCCACATTGCCTTCAAATAGCTAACAATTATTATATTGCGTGTCTTTGTATATGAATATATAAGATTGGGGTTGAACGTCCTACTGTTTGCTCCGACTGGGATAATCGAAACGGACAGACCCCATACAGAATTGGCAAGGGATCTTTACGTGCACGTCATTGTGTACACCCGACCTCAGTCTTGTGTCTCATCAGCTGTCTTTCGTCCTACACCACTGACAGGGTGAAACCAGGGGCCTATTTCACGAAATTCTAACTAAGATAAGATCCCAATTTTAGTAATTTGATTGGATAATATTAGATTGATTTTAGTGCTTAGCCAATCAAAATTGAAGTATCTACTAAAATTTGATTTTATCTTAAGTTAAAATTTCGTGAAACAGGGCCCAGGCCGAAACATCCCGATAAACATTCTCGGCCTACAGAACCCGCGACCTCCAGACGACCCTACTCCTTGTCACGTACAACCGGGAATTCGAAACCACGCTAGTTGACTCAATGACAGGCTTTATAATACAACATGCGCGTGCTAACCATTCGGCCACCCAAGCCCCCGCTATGCTATTAAACATCGCCATAAAGATAAGTATAGATACCATAATTGTTATTGCTGACTAATAAGAGTAACATTCCAATTGCAATTTCAAAAATATTTATCAATAAATAACAGACCTCAACCAACAATTATAATGTACATATATTTTTGAAACTAACATATAAAATCAATATTATGCGAATAGCGAAATGCCATTGCTGTTATATAATTTGTTTTCTGTATCTAATTACATGTAATGTTAAAATCACAATAAACGGAATTTTAAAGCATAAAATTTGACTGATTTGATCGGATAATATTAGAATGATTTTTAGTGCTTATTTAGTATCTACTAAAATTTGGATGTTATCTTTAGTTAAGATTTCGAGAAACAGGGCCCTGGTATAAAACTTTGTCTAACCTGTAGAATAAAATGAAATGAAATGGGGTTTAACTCCCTACGGGACTTCGGTTTTTCGTCCCATCGAACGACTAGAGAGCTGTTCTTGTCAAGCCCCCCCCCCTTCATCCTGCATCACTGACAAGGTGAAACCACGCGGGAATATCTGGATGAACTTCCTAGGCCAATGCAGGGATCGAAACCTCGACTTCCGGGCTAGCGAGCCAATCTAACACTCTTGAAGTTGTTCATTCATTTAGTATAACTGTTGTAATGCATGTAGTGTGTTTCGTTGTTTGTTAATGTTTGAATTAGTATTTTTTATACACAAACTTCTATATACCATCACCATGAAGCAGGCACTCAAATTTACAATGATCACACGCTTTAAACGCATCCATTATATCTATATTTGAACACACTCCATCAATATCAAAAAATGGCCCATTTCAAACTATAAGTATTAGACATATAGGAGATATATATTAAAATATAAACATTAAACACAACCCTCTGAAATGGCATTCATCTGTATTCATTGAAATAATTTCCTCAAAATATACACATTTTGTCTATTGCAGAAGGCGAATTTATATATAATTTCAAACTGAATCAATAACGACCAACGATTACATTTTTAATGGTAAACATTATGTATGCCGTATTATTTACTGGATTTACTTGGCTTTTTTTATTTGTTGGAGATATGCATAATTATGTATTATGCCGTTCAGAGGGATCAAATGCAACATAGAGACTTTAATTTTTGTAATTAAAACCGTTTCTGCAAAGTAAGTCTGAATCTCCCTCTATGATCGTGTGTTTGTATTAGCAATATGGCGACAACTTAAAAGTGTTCGAATATATGTTCAGAGAGAGAGAGAAATGGAATTTAACGTCCACTCAACTAAAACTAGGTCATTTCGGGACTAACATATATGGTTTTAATTTTATTTCAATAAATTCGCTTGCGCGTAGGGGTCTTTTAGCCCCTATTTCCATGCCACACACGCTCACACCAGGGTTCTAAACCACAGACGCAAGCCAGAGGTGACCGGCCAGCTAGAGGTCGAAGCGCGACACTCTAGACCACTAGGCCATCCCAACCTCCAGAATATTATGTTCAATTAAACATCAGTTTGGGTATTAACAAACGATCTTGAGTTGACCAATCACGATCTCTGTACAATGATAGTAATCAAATTCAATGGGTCAAATGTTGGTATAATTTTAATTAGACTGCTGAGAATAATATTAGATATTACCTTTTCCTGGTATTACCTTTAGACAGAGATGGCTATTAAACGGCGCATGCGCTTAACAAGGCGCATTTGATTATTGGAAGGCAGTAACTCTACTCATTATTCTTAACAAATTTGTTTTTTCGTGTACACCTTTTTAGTGAATGTTATGTTCTTTCACGGGGGGGGGGGGGGCTCATGGCCGAATGCTTAGCAAGTGCGCGGTGTATCATAAGGTCTGTTTTGGGGTCAACTGGCGTGTTTTCGATTCCCCAGTTCTACGTGACAAGTAGTATATGGTTTTATCAGGGTCCTCCGGTTTCTTCCAACTGCTAAAGACTCCTACGTGTGAGCGATTTATTGAAATAAAATAAACCATGTGTTAGAACTAGTTTGTGTCGAGTGGACGTTATCGTTCAGGTAACTGAAATTTGGACAAAGTGTATCCCGTTTCCCTGTGAGTAAAAGTCAGAGTTCTATAACTCGGATGTTCATAACATAATGAACCCCTACTATGTAACATATACAAGCGCATTAAGAATAATAATAACCCATTTACTTACAACTCGACAGATAATTTCCCACTGTCTTTTTTTAAAGCACCAGTTTTATCAATAACATTTAACTTTAAGCGTGAACATGAAAATGTCCATTTATTTTTTTGGATTCCTTCTTACTCAATAAATCCATTTAATTTAATTTTCTTGGTAATGGAGTATTTGACTGCGAGACCGCGTTTCAATACATTGAATGGACGACGTCAAAAAATGTCCAAAACACGCATTTTATCTGAATTGTCGACTTGTAAAAGATTAAATGGATATACGGAGAGTTCTAACTCGTTTAAAATGTTTTATATTTCGTGACGTTTGTCTCAGAATTGGTCACAAATTGATGATACAATATTTTTATATATTTTTAATTCATGTTTTCTCATTTTACTAAAGGAATTTATAAGCAGACGCCGCTCGTAGCCGTTGCCTTAAGAATGATATAATCAGTTTAAAGATATGATGACTAAACAATTACTACAGAATTTAAACCGTGAATGAATATTGGGGCTAAATTGTTCGCTAACAAAACTAGTTCTTTCCAGAATTATCCAGGCAATTTGGAATTCCGGAATTATCCAGGCAATGTGCAATATCTTCATTTATAAATTCGTTTCCATGTAGTGCCCTTTAGCAGTTATGTAACTAGAAATCGGGCGGAGGGGTGGGGCTATAAGAGCATATAGCATATCAACCCCAAACTCTGTATGGAAGCGTAAATGCGTAATATGTGGTTGACATATTACCAAAATGTGGTATATTTCACGTTTTTTTTTACCTTATTATAATTGCTTCCATAGCGCTCCATTTCGAAAGTTGGTGATCCGCCAAGTGATTTGATTTCCTGTTATCGGTGTCCCTATGATGGCATCATTGGTCAAGATCAAGTTATTTAAGCCCGTCTTGGGATATTATAGAAAGGGATCAATCTTTAAGAATAAGCGGTATTTAGACTGTATTATGAGATAAGTTATTTAGTCGTTTTAATATAAATGGGATGATAATAACCAGTCCCCAAACGAAGATACAGAAAGTGCGGTCCAATTTATCTCATATAGCACACTGCATTGCATAGCTTATGCCCGTCTTCATTAGCCCAGGCGGTTTAATTTCCGCGAAGCAATACGGCCACGAAGAATATAAAACCTTTCAAATTCAGTTTCAATACAGTTTACAAAGTGCTAATGTTATATGACTGTAGAATATTGTTACTGAGAATTGCATTGAAATTTTAGAAAATGTTTAAACAAAGTTTCATGACCTGACGAAATCGGAATGAGTTTCAAGGGCAAAGTGAGTTATAAAAATAGAACAGGAAGTCTGAAACTAAAGGTTTATGTTCATCTGACAATCTGTATGCAATATTTGCAGTTTGCTACCTCTGAAAACAACTTGCTAACTTCATGACAGCAGAAAATCCAAAATGGCTGCCAAAAATATCCCGATGTTATCGAAATGGTTCGAGTAATACTATATAATTTTTTATAGGTTTTGCTGGTCACCGGACTCATGATGAAGTTTCTTACAAAGGGTTGAACCAACTTGGACGTCAAAATCCAAATGGCGAAAGACACAGTGCGAAAAATATTCAGTCAATACCAATAACAACATATACACGTATTGCAGGGGACGAACATGCCATATGCCATTTCCAAGCTAATATAAATAATTTAAAAGGAGAAAGCGTTCATAAATTGAGCATTTTCGTGACTGCAGCCCTACACGCAATTGACACAATTATTTTCTTTGAATTCCGTAAGCTCATTGACCAATCAAATTGTTTGTATTTGTATGCATATATATGACGCTGTTTGATTTAAGCAGATGGACTTTTATATCCGAACTATTATCAGTTTGATTCTGGTAAACATAAAGTATGATTGGTTGAAATCAAATGAAATGGTACTATTCTGCAACAGCCGGGCTAATGGAGGCGGGCATACGCATGTTTCATGGGGGAAATGGTGCTTATTTCGATTCCCAACTGCCAGAAGTTTTTTTTAACATGATGTCAATTGTACACACGGGATATCTGTTTCAGTACCGCTCAAACCACTAGACGATTTTCATATCTAGTCATAACGTTGACATGTCTGAGAATGGATTTCAGGTTTCTGTTACCTTGACTCCGTACAGATAGAAATCGCTAAACACGACACCATGTATACCTACGTAGTTAACGACCCGAACAAAACATTCTACGTCTTGTTATATCAATATCAAGCCACCGTAAAAGACGTTACTAATCTCGCTAAAATTGGCTTAAACTTAATAAAATGTGAAAAGTAGTAAACGTCTCTGCCAAACATAGCAGGCCATAATGCGATTTCAGATGTCATTGACGTCATTCTGGTATAATGTAGACGTATTTACTAGTGTATATTTATAACAGTTTTATAACTCACGGGAATCTGTCTGATATTCTCACATTGAATGTCATTTTTATCTATGGATTATAAGTTCCTTCATATATAAACAAACACATTAACACGTTGTGTTTTTAGAACAAAAAAAGAACAAAAACAAAAGAAACAGATGGCGCATAATAGCAATCCACGTCAGCAACAGAACTTGCCTTTTTTATATTATTTACTTGTACTTTATGTGCGATGAAAAGTATAATGATTCATTCAACCGGTAATAAATGTCTAGTATCCCATTCTAATCTGTACAATATTAGCTACTTCACTGAGCGATATTTCAATGGTTTTTATCACCCTTAAAAAGGAACCAGTCTATAATGTATCTTTGCTTCTCTTATATTTCACACACTTTCTTTGTTTGGTAATTATTGTCTGTATTTATATTCCATCCATTTGATGTTTTCAAAACAAAAGGTAAACTCTTGTGAGCATTTGGTTTTCTCTGTCACTTTGATGTTGCCAATCGAAGGTTATATCAGAAGAAAGTTGAGCATGACAGAAGCCTATTTCGCCTGACATACAGTCAATTGATTTAGAACTTGACGATTATCCAAAGCCAAAGTGGTCCGAGTATTAGAAACTTGGTCGGTATAAGATGATTTTGATCTTATCTTAAATTAATTAAGGAAAATTGTTACCAGGTGTGGTGTTCGTGGTGAGATATATATAATTAAAATTCCAAGCAAAGTCACCATTAACAGCGGTCGAACAAAAATCAAGCACCGCAGCTAGAGGATTTTCTGAATTAATCCTAGGTTCGCGCGTGCTACGATTTAAAAAGTGGTGTTAAGCATTGAGTTATCATGTTGATCCTATCGGGTCTAATCATTTATTGAGATCAGTCGTGGCAATCATGTTGACGGTATCGAAACGTACCAGATCGTGGATTCAGTAAGGACAACCCTGTCGTAAGACATCAGAGGACAGTATATATAACGTGTATAATACTCCAGATTTAACTAATAGTGGTATACTATAAAACACCGTACCGCTGCTATTTGTATTATTCATCTTTCGGCCTATTAAGTGTTTTTATGCCGTAGATAATAGCTTTCAACCATGTTGTAACTAATCCATAATGTGCAACACGTGTTTTGAATAATCGTGATGATATGATGAATCTGAGCAGCTTACTTGACATGTGATAAGCTCCTTCATTTGCACCGTAAACCAAAAATATGTTTTAATTCTAACTAATCTTAATTAGATTTTGATAAACAAATTAGAAAAAGGAGCATTAAAATATATCATGAATATTATATAATTTGGATTTTAGATATACGTTATTTAATTCCATATCGAAACCTATATAAAATTCACACAGAAATGAAGCCACATCGGCTTTTTTGTTAAAGGTACATAATGGGATATTAGATAGGCAGATTTAGCTCTTGCAAAATGTATGAATAAGCTAAGCGAGAGTGTGTGTGTTTGGTTTGTCGGGGGGGGGGGGGGGGGGCTTTCCCGCCTTTGAATAACTGTCTCTGTATCCATAAATAGCAGCAGGGTTTTCTTTGAAAAAAAAGGAAATGAAATGGTGTATATTTTTCAGCAAGAACCCGGATAATGAAGGCGGTCAAGTGGCATTCTGTGTGCTGCAAATTTCAAAGGTTAATATTAGTGCCACTCGTCCTATCTTACGCGGGACTCTCTCCCCACCAACGAGGTCAAAAAAACACTAAAGGCATATGATTAAACAGACAAATTGCTAGTATAATAATAACAATATTCCTGGGTCGTCAAATAAAAATACATGTATGCGTAAAAGCATTCAAGCACCGCAGACACCCATGAATGCAGAAGGAATTCATCCAATTCTCTGAAACTGAAATTTCAGAATCAATCTCGCCGATTCTATACAGTATAAAGAGAAAAACCGAAATTAAAAGAAAAATAAAACATTGGTATTAATTCACGGGGAAATGTCGCTGTCAGTAAAGTCGCCATTTACTGTATAAGGTACTCGAACAGACCAGCAATTAAAATGCTACAACAGTTAGTAGACGAATGATTAAAATTCAATACCATGTGTATCAGTATATATGTAACAAATGGTAACGAATACACTACCCATGTATCTGTAACAAACAATAACAAATACAAACACTATATTATACATACATAGTTTATATATACTAGGGAAATAGAATGTTATTACATATGTTACATATCAAATATATCAACATGATTTCCATATCTACATGGGTAAATAAACATACATAATGGTATAAGAGTGAAATATGATATTCACATTAGTAACACCATGCATGCGTTTACTGTTATAACTATTTATAGACAGACACGTGCAGTACACACAGCAGAATTGAACACCTCAAACATAATAGTCCTTGTTCCGACAATACAGTTTGAGGGATGGAAATGAAATGGGGTTTAACGTCCAACTGTTCTGCTGTGTATTTCCAGACCACCGTTCGGTCTCAGAGCGCAGTAGGGTCACCACTCCGGTCTGACGTTGACATAAATATGCAAATTATTTAAACTCGACTCGTGTTCATTATTTATCTTTCAATAATGCCACGTTTTTTAAGCAAACGCATTTTACTTATGGCCAACCCGCATAGAAATTGGAAGTTTGCTTTTCGTCGAAAAAGTACCACATAACTGTAGATATATATTTTTTTAAGATTGGGATAAAGAATTCTAAGAGTTTTTTTTTTCAAAAATCGTTATTCCCTAAAACCTAATTTCTGAACTCTGTTATGTTTTTCAGTCTCACACCCAGATACTATAACCTTGGTTGGGGAATTTCGATAAATAAGATATTATATAGCTAATATCAGGCCATTATTGACAGGACAAAACTCAATTGGGGCATTTCAGCATTAAGAGAGAAATGTGGTTTAACGTCCACTCGACACAAACTAAGTCATTTCGGGACTAACACATGGTTTATTTTTATTTCAATAATTCGCTTGCGCGTAGGGGTCTTTAGCAGTGGGAGGAAACCGAAGTGCCCGGAGGAAACCCATGAGGTTGAGAAGGCACCCCCATCTCCATGCCACATACGCTGACACTAGGGATCGAAACCACAGCCGCAAGCCAGAGGTGACCGGCCAGTTAGAGGTCGCAGCGCAGCACTCTAGACCACTATTCGATAGTTTATTAAAATTGCTTAATGTTTGTTCTGTTGATTATTGGATAATTATGTATAATTACAGCTGTTACATCAATTGCTTTATAATCAAGTCTATAATAAACTGTCATAATGACCTTGGGTCGGTTGCTCAAAACTAAGTCATTTTAACGGTCCGTTAAACTAACGGATCCTTATCTTTGATGTGTCGTTTGGTAACGGTTCGTTAAATTTCTGTTGCTGGAAAGTCAATTTCATTATCCGTTAAAGTTAACAGGGCTTCCAGCAACAACCTTTCTCTCCGTTAAAGTTAACGATCCGTTTACTCCATGTTAACGGATCGTTAAAAGTTAACAGAGCTTTGAGCAACCGGCCCCAGGGCCTAAGGTATTTTAACGATCCGTTAAACTCTTAACGGATCGTTATCTTTGTAACGTGTCGTTTGTTAACGGTCCGTTAAATTTTGGTTGCTGGAAAGTCAATTTCATTATCCGTTAGCTAACGGATTCATTAAAGTTAATCCAAGAGAAGACTGTTTGTTCATTGGCTGAATTTAAATTTTCTAATTTCAATGAACATGTATAACAACTTCATAGAAGTTACTATTAACAAAAACTAGGTTAAAGACAAAAAGATGACTGTAGAATTTACAACAGAAAAGCCTATAGAATACTTTATTTTTTCCTTTAGACATTTTAGCGTAAATCTGTAGGAAAAATTAAGGGATTTGCACTACAGAATTATGGGGTCATTATTTCCTATAGTCCACCAAAATTCTGTAGAATAGTATAGAATTTCATCCTATATAAAATGGAATAGGCCCGCATAGCCCAACCCTCTAGAATGTTATATAGAAAACTACATTGGTAATCTATGACTTTTTGCTACAGCCAACTAATGCCATCATTAAACAGATAACGGAGCCCCAAACCTCAGTTAAATATAACGCCAAGTTAACGACACATTAAAGTTAACGGGACTTCCAGCAACAGTCTTTCTCTCTGTTAAAGTTAACGATCCGTTAACATGGAGTTAACGGATCGTTAAAAGATAACATAGCTTTGAGCAACTGGCCCCTTGTCTTTAAAAAAAATATAACATCTTGGTTGAGGTAAAATAAGGAGGCCTATAGTGGTTTTTTAAAACATAATTTAACTATGCGTATATTTATACGAGGCGACAATAATAATAGCTTATAAAACTAACAAACGATACCTACCCAATCAACAAGGTATTTTAGGGTATCAGGAAAGAGAGTGACAACTGCAAAACACACATCAAAATCATTAGAATAAGTTCTGTCCCATGCTAACATTCAGTATACGCAACATTTAATATAATGGGTTTAGCTTTTCAGTTATTAAAATTCATTAAATATCAATATACTTGTTCCTCTCAAGACCTTAAACTCTGTGTATCAATATGTAGTCAATCGAATGATAAGTTTGGCATTCAGAGCGTCACAAGATTTTTCAAAGTGATCAAGGGAGATAACTTTTGCAGTAATCGGAATCGCTAAAAATCAATAGTATTCTTCGTCTCATGACTTTAAACACTGTGTATCAATTTAAAGCCCTCCAGATAATAATTTTGGTCACTTGACCGTATACAAGATTTTTCAAAGTGACCACGGGCCATAAGTCTGGCAGCAATTATCGGAATTCACTGAAAATCAAAAGGCTTCTTCGCTTCATGACCTTTAAACACCGTGTATAAATTTAAAGTCAATCGGATATTAACTCAATCTAATTAAAATATAGATCTATATTTCGTTTCGTTTTTTATACTTTCGATGGCCTACGCTCATGTAGATCTAACAAGTTATAGTGGGAGCTGACGTTCTATGACGTCAGGTATCAAGCAAGCACGGGACATTTGGCCCGATAACGTCAGTCATTCGATTAACCAATTAGCGACCGCCATGCTTTTTAAAATCTACTTTTGTTTTGTTTTGATTTCTATCCGCTGGTGTTAGTATAGACGTCATTCGCTGGTAATAATTACCCACAGTTCCACGCATGAAAAGGTCAAACGGTCGATTCGACAGACCATTTGATTGACTGACCCCTCATTTCACGCAGAACACAAGTTAAATAACAAGTCCTCCAGATCCAAGAGTAGTGAAGACAAGTGAAAACGAAATTTAGAACTATAAAAAATGAAACGAAATTGGATCTGTGTTTTAATCAAATTGATATTAACTTTAGCTTCTATACATGTACGACCACATTTCAATGAAATAGGGGATGGGGTATTAATTATAACTATAGAATTCCGATACTTTTTACTTGTATATTTAATTAGGTGCCATACCAACAAGTTTATGAATAAATGTATATCCAGTTGTCCGAAACCGCCATGTTTATAAGGATTATGCTGATCTTTCTTGAATTGTGATGTACAATACTACAGGGACTGGTTAAACGTTTATGACGTTTCTAGTAAGCAATCCGCCGACAATTTACGTCTTAGGGCTATGGTTAGAAGATTTAACTTTAGGTCCCTTGAGAAGACCCATTAATTGACACTATAAAGACAATTGGCAGTATAGAGACATTATTGTAGAAAATCTGCTCTCTTAGGATTTATATTTTGACATGTTCCGGGAATTTAATAGTAATGCTAACATAGATAAATATAGAAAGATAAAACTGTTAATCATGTTGTGTTAAAAACCAAAACCAATTGAAATTGATAAATAAGTATAAGATTGTGTCATAAATAATAACATTAGGGTTAGATACTGCGAACAAAATGGCAAAGAAATTTTAAAAAAAGTAAGAACCGTTTGTTCCGGATATTTTGCCGGCTCACGTAAATCCTAAGTTCCCCCTACCAGCCTAGTTAGTTCCGGTTCTAAATAAATAACCATTGATGAGAAAACATGTTTAAACAGCCTGTAAAAAAGATGGGCTACTAAAAACATGTCTTTCAAGATAATTCAAGAGAACTCTTTTAAAGACTGAACATAAATGAACGGGCGTTGTTACTTTAAAACCGGTTGGTTAGGCAATTAATTTTGAGTATATAATTTCATTTTTCGAACAGAACAGATGTGCTAATTATGCTCCTAAGAGTATATTTTAAAATAAACTCTTTATAATGATTTGAAATTTTGCCATATATATTTTACATTACTTTTACGGTTCTAGAAAAACGATCGTAAGTCATATATCGACTCCACAGGCTACTGACTTTAGATTTATTGTGAAAAGACAAAATAAAACTTTAATCCAAGGGTTGTTCCGTGTATATTAGACATTATGTTGAGCTGGGTGTTGGGTGATTGAATGGAGCATTGTTTAGGGCAAAAGAGAATGAAGGTACTTGTAAACGTTCTGTGTGCTATATAATCTAAAATTAAACATGAGCAAAACTAAGGTTATCGTGTTCAGAAATGGTGGCACTTTGAGAAAGAATGAGAAATGGTTCCTGGACGGTAATAAAGTAGAATGTGTAACGTACTACATACCTGGGATTACTTTTTTCCTCTAGGTTAAAATGGAGCAAATGTTTACAAAATCTGTCATTCAAGGCAGAAAAGGCCTTAATCCCCCAAAATCACTAGTAACAACGATTGGTCATCCATCATTAGACGTTTCGTTTAAAATGTTTGACAGTATTATAAAATCAATTACTGTACGGATCCCAAGTTTGGGGTTACCAGTATTGGGTTGACATGGAAAAAGTATACACAAATTATTGTAAATTTATATTAGGAATTCACAAATCTGCATCAAATGCTGGTGCTTTGGGAGAATGTGGTAGATTCAACCTAAATGTTTACTATATGTCATCATGTGTCAAATATTGGTGAAACCTGATTAACATGCCAATAACAAGGTACCCTAAACAAACCTACCTAATGCTGAAAACACTAGACGAAGTGGGCCGTACAACTTGGGTGACTAATGTCAGATTACTATTATTTTCTCTTGGATTCGCGTTCGTTTTCCAAAACGAACGTATTGGAAATGTTCAACTTTTCATAGTGTCCTTTAAACAACGCTTAAAGGACGCCAACATCCAAGAATGGTCGAGTAAACTGGCATTGAGCGAAAGTTTGAAAGACTTTAGTAATTTTAAGTTTGAGTTATGCCAAGAGGCATATCTAACATGTCAATCGAAAGTGTCATGTCGGCGTAATATTACTCGACTTAGATTAAATCTCTTGCCACTATCTGTAAACTTATACCTAAATAACTCACCACGTTGTCCACTATGCAAAGTTGGAAATGAAGATTCATATCATTTTCTATTTGTCTGTGAATGTCTGAGTGAAGTTAGAACGAAGTTTATTCCAAAAAGATACGAAAAGTATTATGATGTCAGAAATATGATTGATATATGTATATCTAGTGATAAAATAATTCTATTGTCCATCGCTTTGTTCATAAACCATGCTTTATTACTAAGGCAAAATATACTACTAGCTCCTCCACGGGCATCTGGATTCAGATAGTTATTGTATATACAGCTAACAGTATTGTTATGTATTGTACTATGGGTCTGTGACCTTTTCTACTGAATAAAGATTATTATTATTGTTTAGGGCAATAAAGATGACTACGTGAAATCGAAAGTAAATAATCCAGGTTTTAAATGGTCATAACTTATCACACCAGGATTTTGATATCAATACCAATAATTAATAGACCAATATGTTTTGGTAATGTATAGTCTTTACTTTTAAGTCTTACCGAAACAATTAATAGACCAATATGTTTTGTATATAGTCTTTACTTTTAAGTCTTACCGAAACAATTTATTTGTTATAAAGATGTAAAATTGGCATTGTTCGTCGTTTTCCGAAGTTCTATCTCGTTTATCTCCCCTTTGGTTAATATTTTGACTACTAACACGATTTGTCAATGAGTACGCAGTATTAAATGAATTAACAATTTTAGTACCTTGGGTCTCTTCCTGCATTAGTAAAATACAGATTCAGTTATGCGACCAGTTACTGAGGTCAAGGAAATGAGGAGCACAGTTTCTTTTCTCAACAATCGGTTAATATTAAGCTGTAAAAAGGACACAGTCAATACAGTAATGATCCAGCAAGATCCCTTAAACATATCATAAATGTATATAATTAAAACTTTTAAATAGTGGTTCTCCTAAATTGATTAAGTGTACTTACTTCATCTGATTTGGTAAAATGCCAGGAATTATCAAAGTAAAGTAGAATGGTTGCAAAATCAAATTATTCAGATTAAAAGTTTATGGACAATAGATGGTGCCACTGTCCTATCTTTAAATGCCATCTAGCGTTAAAACATGTACACAACTATAGATAAGATTATAAAGCTATACATTGTTATGCCACAAAGTACAAAGGTCGGTAGCACGGCGGAAATCATATCACACAGAATCAGAAGCAAATACTGTTGTACGTTAAAAATGCATTATGTAAGATTTTTTTATAAAGAGCTGGATGTTCTTGATATAATAGTTCAACAATAGATAATAAAAAATGAATGTATTGAAAATTTCATTCATATTAGTTTACTTTTGACCAACGTATACCCGTTTGTAGATATGGCGTCGATCGTTTTATTACTGTATAGGAACGGTATTTGACAACCGAGACTAAGTCTTGGATATCCATGTATATAAATACATATCGTTAATTTTTTAAATCTCGTGGGTGTTCAAATACATTGAAATCTAGGCTATTGACTGGTTCAGGAAACTGGTTGTTTATAGGCTTGCCATGTGAATAAATGTCTTAATAACTTATATATGGTTTAAAACAAGACAAATTGATCTGCAATAGGCCGATTTAGCTCTTCCATACCTGGGACGTGTACTAACATAGTATGTACTTCACACTTATACCCACTGTTTTCCACAATATTGTTCAATTTAGTAATCTATCAGTATATGATTATCTCTAAATGTAACAAATATCCCCCTTTAGATTAAGACGTTTTATTCATTATATTTATACTTCAGTATATGATTACCTCTAAATGTAACAAATATCAACGATTTATTCATTACATATATTTGTACATCTTTGGTGTTTGTTTTTAATACATATTTGTACTGTGAGTACACTACAAACTGGGCCAATGAATGTTACGAAACTCTTCAAGTTACGGCAATGACATATTTTGCAAGTATTATCGGAAAGTTAATGTCTGAGTCATGGAAGACACCTACACTCTCAGACATTAGCTAGTTATGTTTATTCAGCGACGAAACAGTCCGAGGAATTTGAAAGAAAAGGTCAAGAAAAACACGGTGTTAATAACACATCAATCAGGCCCCTCGATCAAATGCAGTCTATTGCATAAGCCGGAACTCGCCAGATTGACTTGAATTCAGATATAAAAGTTCGCAGGGTAACATAAAGTATTTACATGTGGAAAGGAATTCAATTATTAGGAGTGATGTCTTGGTGACGGGATAACAATAATCAAAGCTGTTTCGCAGTGTTTTTATTCCAAAGAAGCAATGTATGATCATAATACTAACCCCGTCCATGCCATGCCGTGGCCTTTTATTTTACTGTACACGTTGAATTATTCAATCCTTGGTATTAGTATAGCCCTTTGTTTAACTGTGGATTATGTTCGGCGAAATAAGTCAGCAGTCTCAATCGAATGCAAATTTCTAGCGTCTGGTTATTCCAGTCTACTTATGCCGTTTGATTTGGTGCAATGTTTTTAGCCTCGGTCCTCGAGTCCCTTGCTACAACTGAGACTGAAAGGCATTCTGGTAAAATGTTTATTTTGTCTTCGATATTGGATATCAGTAGTCCAACCTTTTTCCGGTAAGAACACAGCATACATGTTGATTTAAATTGACAAATTGTTGAAGATTTGGGATGATATTGAGTTAGAGACTTAGCTACTTTATGTTGAACGATATTGTGAAAAACAATGGGTATAAGTGGGAAGTACATAATATGCTAGTACACGTCCCATTGCAGATCTAGTTTCAGATCCTATCTAAGTTATCATATATAATGCCACGGTAATTGACTGGATCCCAAAGCCTCATTTGTCTCGCTTCCGTATAACGTTAATTATATAAATGAAATATGTTTTTTTTTTACCAAAGAAAAAACCACGAGACATGATAGTATCCCTTTCTGAACAATATCAATAAATTCACTGATATATGTACATGAGTATATCGCTACTTAAAAGTAACTATTTGAAATTCATTGTGTTACTAATAGAAGCCATATTCTTGATACCATTGCCAAACCATTAATTTGGTTATCTTTGTAGGAACTAACCATCGAATTCACAAATCTCGATTATTTTTATATCTGTACTTAAATGATATTTATGCTGACTTTCTGTTATCTTTAAGACCGAGACATCTTCTGGATGCTCTAATACATCCGATTATCACTTTAAGATCGTCATAACAATGAAAGTTGTCGACATAATAATTAAAACAGCGTAAGCTGATCCGATTTCTGCTTCACAAAGAAACTCAAATCGAGACAAAACTGTGGAATACTGTAATCTGTCCGCTAAAAGAACTCAAATTCAAACGAAATTTGAACTAAAACCTGTTAACTAGAAGAGTATAAGACGCCTTTATTGGTGAGTTTTTTTCTTACTTTGGGGGTTAAATGAATTCACATAGCTTCGTTTCGGGCTATTTTTGAACTCCACTATGATTTAATGCACTTTGAAAATCGACTTATCGCGTGCTCTTTATTAGAAAGTTTGCATATTGTATGTTACCTCTAAAAGTCTCGATATATCAAGACAGAACGATGTGTTTACAGCACACACTCAATTTGGATTCCAAAAGCCATAAATAGAATCAAAGTACTTAGCCTAAATTTAATTCTAATAAATCATTGATTCGCTAAAACATTATAAAACTGTGGGTGTATATAGATCAATTGTCACACGTATATCGCCCAGTAGTTTCGGTTTAACTGAATTCACTGGGGATCTATTTATACTCGTCACCAATAACACTGCATTTTACAAGAAACGGTATTGACGCAACTATGTGGGAATGTAAAAGGCCAAAAAGTCGCATTTAAGCCGGATTCTCTTTGCTATTCCAATTTTTATGAACATTGGTGTAAAGAGTAAATTCAGATCTCAGGGGACAGATTTTGTTTCAGGCACATGAGGATCAAAGCAAGCGCAATAATAAAAACCATTATATTAGTGCGACATCACCATCCTTAAACAGTGTATATTCACTTTAAATATAGCTTGTAGACAACAGATTGCATTAGTTTATTCCAGATCCTCCACGACGTGGTTATTATTCCAAAATTTAAATGCTATTAACGTGTATAAAATGATATAGTGAAGACACTGTAGAGAAAACATGATGATATGAGTCTGCGTACGTTGTTAAGTGAGCTGGTTGATCATTGTACTATAAGGGTAAGATAAACATAGTTTGTATATTCTGTGTTGCTTTATTTGAATAAATCTGATCTGATCATACGAGGGGGTCACAGTGGCTCAGTGAGTAGGACATTTGCTGGCTAACCGGGTGGTCCCATGTTTGATTGCTGTTTTGGCCATGAAAGTTCATCAAGATTTGTAAGTGATTCTGGACGGTAGGCCTGGCAAGGGACGATAATTGGATCTTCGTATGTCCGTCTTCATTAGCCCAGTCGAAGCGGAACAGTAGGATGTTTAACCCCATTTCATTTCATTTCTGATATTTTGAAAACCACACACAACAAAATAATAAAAATGTCATTCAATCAGGTTCAATGAATGGACAGATTTCGTAATTTAATTGAACTGAGTTTTTGTAAGAGGTAATTCAATTTATGTCTAAATAGCAAAGACTACCAGAAAAGAAGATCAGATATGAAAATTAAAATGGCTTTAATATGAATGCCAACCAAATTTGGGAAACAGAAATATGATTATATCAATAATTCAAACGATGCTGTTTGTTTCTTAAAATGAAGAAAACTTTTGAATTGAATGGTTTTCTGATTATATCATTTTAATTCAATTTAATGCGAAGTAATAGTCCCTAGATTCAGATCCATTTGCCCAATCTATAGTTAGAGAGGCATTATGCAATGCGTAATAATTTAATTTTTCAAATTACAAATGGAAGAAATATTTGAAGGTTAATTTACATAACAAGACTCGTTTTCTACTTTCAAAAAAGACTATCTTGATTATTCCAATTACAAACTCAATATTTCGACCTTTGTCTGCAGGATTTAGAAGTGAAATGTTGCCTAAGACGTTTGGTTTGATCGAAAACCAACCATGGAAATAAAAACTAGGCGGCAAAGCGGCTGCCCGGACCCAATTCAACCTGATTAAAAACACAGACCCAATTTCGTTTCGCTTTTTACAGTTCAACATTTTGTTTTACTTGTGAACACTACACTAGGATGTAGACATCCAATTAGGACCCTTCGTGTATTTCACAATTATAAATTACAGTTAAAACAGATATGATAGAATTAATTCATTTATATACATTCATATTACATTATTATTATGCGTTGCGAGCCATTGGTGTAAATTTCTAGGCTCCGAAAAATAGAGATTTAGCTCCTTTAATCTCCGTTCAGTTCCTTTCCAATTCACTGACATTGAACGGTTATTACTCTTTGAAGACGGGTGCATGTAATTCAAGCGTCAATCAAAGTTATTTCGATGCTGTAAGGACAGTTGGTCTAGTCTTTGTGTAATATTGTAGTATTCCACCCAATAACAGTGTTAAATCAAATATCAGTAGATTAAGATGTGATTCCCTTGAGATCGAATAAAATCGTTCGAAAATTAGTATCGTTACATAGACAAAGTGTCTTTCGAGGAAAAGACACAGAAGCTCGAACATCATTTGATGGCTGAGCTAGTGCCACTTGTTCACGGGATACCGTCTATGATGTGCTTCCGTGACAACAAGGAATCATTAATTTCAACCAATCTGGTAAAAGTACATTCACATTCTAATAATTTTCCATTAATGTCCTGATGACCCTCATACCAAACAATGTTATACACCTTCAATGTTAACAGCAGGAACGACCTACAGGATGATATACTAGTATGTAATTATAACGTATATTGTAATATACCGATTCAGCATATAATATTGACATTTATTCTATTCATATCATTTCCTCATTCAAGCGTAAACGTTTAATGAACGTAATGTGTTGACAAATGGTACTATGCGGCGATATCATTGATCTCTCTGCTATCCGGTATAATCAACGTGTTGGTGTGGTATCATCGAAGTTTCCCGTGGCCCATAATACCAATAAAATAGTGATTTAGTTTTCTTACAGAGTAAGTTTCTACATAAAACTTCCTTTCTGTAAACACCTTAAAGCGGTTGTCACACCGGCACTATGCATGCACTGATGCGTGCCCAAGGTCGGCTACATCAAAATGTGCTCAGGGAGTCCGGTTAAAAGGGAATTCAGCTTAATGGGAAATAAAGCATCTCAAATTTCAGTTGGGCATTTCCATCAAAAAAGAAATTGTCTGCTCGGAGAGTGTGTCTTAATTGCACAGATGTGTCTACCTATTTTTTTGTTTGGATTATGTTAGTGATCATTCATTGCATAATTGTTAAGATTATTGCTGCCTTAAGCACGCTTTTAGAACAATCATCATGGGACTGGAAACCGAGTTGCCCAATTTATCAGTGTTGTATATCTTAACATGTGTAATTTAGCAAAATAAAAAAACACCAACCCAAAACAGACGTCCCTAGAAAATTTTAATTAATCGAATTTAACAGCAACGTGACGACTGAATGAGACCGAACAATACAATAATACAGCCTAATTGGGGACTCTTGACAAATACTAAGACTGAAGGTAGATAAAAGCGTCCATCTCCCTTATTTTGAATTTTCAATTACAAATGCCGTCATTAGCTCTAGCTACGGGGGCTGGCTGAATAGTTCTAAGCCTATCTACGAAAGACCTGTTCCAAGGTCTGAGGGCCCGTCTTCAGTCTCCCTCCACAAAGTCGTTCACACCTAACGTGATGTTATTATTATTTGGAAAACGACTGACTAGTTCTTTATATTTCGAAACCGATCTCGTCTATGGTTTCACATCTGGACCAAAAAAGAATCAGAATCGTCACCATGTCATGCACTCGGGTAATGTGTTTTTGGTGGCTTCTTTTAATGGCCTTTGAGGACGTGGGTCATCGTCAGCCCATTTCGCTGCCACACTTAAATTCCGCAGCCCACTTCTTTACTGTGGAATGTGAAAGGGCACCATCCGCGAAAGTGGAGACCATGTCGGCATGTATCTGTCTTGAAGTCTTTTCAGTTGCAGTTACTTGGCGACTGCCCTCCAGTTTTGTCCATTTCTGATGATTTCAATGGGTATGCTCAATACTAACAAAGACAATAATAACACTATTGAACTTATGTCTATAACTCATTCAATGAGTCTACTGTTTGGTGGTAAAAAATTGTTTCAACCCAATTGATCTATCCTTTTCAGGCTAAGAACTTTTCAGCCACCCCTCGTACCAGTTTTAACAATGGATTTCGTGTCCCGACCAAGGTTTACTTACGGTAGTTTAGAAATGGTGTAAACCTATCACTATTCACAACTGTCACACAAACAAATCCTATTTTAATGATCTTCACAGAACAATGGGGAACCCCCACCCCACTGTTTTAACCATATGATGGTATATTTATCATCAAGCATCACAATAGTCACCATCTGGTTGACACGCGGGCATCTATACGATATATTTTAACATGGATATAAATACCTATATTGTATATATATACATATAATGCCATATCGTGTGTTTAATGTCGCCATGAGCGTAATAATTACCGATACCATTCGAAACATATATACCACTGGCAACGTGGAATTTAACCTAAAGCTTCTACCTGTAAAAATATATTTAAATCACTTACCTTAAGAATCGAGTGAAGGTCTAAGCTAGATCCTTTATTAAATATATACACAATAAGTACTCCATGTAATGCCGAACATATGATGTTCAACTTAATGGATGCGAGCTGTGAGAATGATCAGCAGCCAATAACCGTTATATGCCGGCAGCTGGCCCTACAAGTAGACTGAGTTTCAAGTCAAATCGTGTGGCGTTCTTGGCAAGCTCCGCTACAGTTCCCGTCATCAACTCCACATGTTAAATAATGCTGCCGGCAATGAATGATTCGTGTTTATAGTTGTTATGTTTGGGTATGTGTTTGTATATGATTAAGAACGTCTTAACGAGCGAGACTAATGACAGGAGTAACGTCTCATTCTGCTGATGGACTCTCAGATAGCAAAGGTAGTTTATACACCATTCCACATGATGAATTTGGAATAAGCTACCAAGAACAATAAAAAGATAGTTCAGCTTTTGATGACTTTAACTCCTAGTTAAAAACACACTTGTTTAACTATTAACACAAAACTGTTATGTATAACAATGACTTTGCAATTTATACTTTTTCTCAAATATACACAAATCATTTGACTATATTTATGTGTAGACACAGCAGTGTCTGAAACAACTTTTCCAGTTGCTATGGACATAAAACAGCGTCTCTGTTGTTATCTTACAGTAGTGAAAAGTAACCTAATGGTATGCTATCTTTGAGAAAAAATATACATTTTAAAATCGGTTCCTGAAAACATTTAAAAGAAAAAATAATCAGGCAGGGAGCTTTGAGTAATATCATTTCTTATTAGATAATAATAGCTTCATAAATGTTTTTATCTTGTTAAAATAACTCTGTTCAGATCACTTATTAACCCTGGTGTGGAGCAGCAGACGACAAAACGTTTGTATTTATGAAGGCTTTCCGATTTAGTTTTCCGGTTTCAAAAGATTTTTTACCCATACATTTCCAAAAATGAAGACGAACTTGTAATGGCAGACTTGCTGATTTACGAGAAAATCCAGAAAGAAAATTTTGCTTGAATAATGACCCCAAAAGATGAACTTTCTATTGATTATGAGACAAGTAGACAAAAGAAATACAACATAGTTCTCAATTACTTAACCTCCCGAAATCAGTTCGAAGTTTTTCTTCTTCTGAAGGTCATTATAGTTAGCCCAGGCAATGCGTTAGATCAGGAGACAAAAACGAAAGTGGAACGTTTAAAAATATCAACTGTGTTATCGTGTTTTACCACTGGTTTTAAACTAGTGCATAAATTGGTGTTATCAGGGTCATATTGAGAGGCTCGGGGTAAGGCATGAACATGAACACCAGTTACACACCACTACAACAAAACTCGGGACTTGCATTGACCCAAAATGCCAAAGTTGCCAAAGTAGAAAAATAAATTGCAAAGCAATTTCCATCTAATTTTAAAGACATAAGTCCGGAATAATAGGATACTTGCTTCTGGACTAGTATACTGCGGGTTCAAATCCAATAGTTGGTCGGGAAGGACCACTGGGGATTTCAAGCTGGTCCTTCAGATGGTCAAAAACCCGCGTGATAAACGTTAATAAAAAAAAACCCAAATGAACAGGTTATGGCAGCTACAATAACAATATGCTGTAATGAAGGATTCGACAATTTTGAACGACCATGAGATAGCCCAGAAATCTACATGGTTAATGTATGATTGCCGTAACGTCGCTGTATATGAAATGAAATGGGTTATGACGTTCAATTGTTCTGCTCCGACTAGGGTAATGAAGACTAGACGTCGCTGAACTTAGGCCGTTTGATGCTGGTGCTCTTTAGCTTTTGACGCATCTGCTCCGTCCACGCATGTGATCATTGAAACCAAAAATAAGTATGTGCAATCGCCGCTGTCCACACGTAACTATAACACTTAAAATTAATAGATGTTAGTCGTAACAAACAAGAGAGTACTACCGACGAGAAAAGGATAATGGGGCCCTCGTAGCAATCTTGAAATTCTGACGTCATATCAAAAGTCCTACCTGCATGACAAGTTTTATGTCAATCGTAGTTGAATTGGCGGACACGTGGGCCTTTTTTAAACAAGTGTTGCCCCTAAAGATAACAAGAGATGCGTATCGCCTGATCCAAATTTAACCGAAGAATTGTTCACATTCCATTAATTTCTAACACCATGTATCTACGTGTAATATCACTAACCTCATGTTTGAATACAAATACAGAACTAATGTAGCATTTGCTGTATGGAGTTTTAAAATGCCAGACTTTAAAGAGCAGCAGATGTTAAGGAACCATTCTATTCACTTACAGTATATTTTGTATATAAACTCAGACTGGCAGTCCACTCCCCATTGACTTAACATTAAAACCATCTCTTAACATTCCGATCATCTTAATCCTCATAATCACAAAACTATCAACATAACACAATCATTTCATATAACTATTGAAGGGGGGGGGCAACTATCTCACTTTCATATATTTCCCTTCTGGTCCTTTGGCATCATAATAATTATTCGCAAAAACCTGACAGAAAATATAAATTCAAAATACTTTCTTCGATCCTGGACTAGACTATTAACAAATTTCAACAGGGTAATACAAGGCGAAATGAAAGACTTGCTATATATCATCGACTAACTATTGCGGGAAAATATGACCAAATTCATGTCAAGGAGCTATACGAGTAATTGGTATCCTGTGGAGGAAAATATCCCATACAGATGGTTAAATAAAATATTAGTTATGGGAGGGCAACAATTACACATGACGAATATCTATACAATAGTATCAATAAGCAGATGATTATAAAAATCGCATAACATTTAACGTCTCTTAAATTACAAACTTCCTTACCTATTGTGCCCATTAAGTGTTTCATCTCAACACAGTAGTTCGATTTAAGCAGTAATTGTTATTTTGAAATTGATACTGATGTTTTAGTTACGAAATTTCGCAATATTGCCAATCCCGTCTTGTCGATCTGATAGAAACAGAGGCAAAAGTCATGAGCAAACTGATCAAACAATTTATTCAATTTTGATATGAGGGGGCTTTAACCCCAACTCTGAGTTCCTGATAAGAATTAGAGCCCATTCATCACAGTAGCAGACTACACACTTTATTTCTCGGTTTACTTTTGCCAGAGATAAAATTGCATAAGATAGAACTGAAGTCGTCCCGTATGTCAGTGAATAACAGAAAATCAATAGTGTATACATATAAAGTGTGTATCAAGATTAGCACTAGGGAAACAGTATGTGTCGCCTTCTTTATTTGGAACAGTTCGTGATCAAACCAGGAAAGAGAGTATGTAATAGGGAAATCATGTGTGTACGTCATGTGTATTTTTTATTTCTTCAAGCACGAAACTATCCAAGAGTCATATGACATAAAGATGGAAAATACTTTCCCCGTTAATAAGGCGGAATTAGCCTTTATAAAAGATCTTAGTCCTAATAAGGTATTATTCCCATAGAACTTTATATTTTTTCCCTTTTAGTCTCCACAAAAACATTTATTACGTAAGTAACAGAATACTCTTAACACAACAAAGGAATCAAATAGGGTCACTTAGTCGTGATAAACAACTATTACGTAAATATGTCATATTGTGTTATTTTTTAAAAAGTATATTTATCAAAACGTGAACATTTGCAATATCACATAACGGTCACAAAATGGTCTTTTTTCGCTATGGTACGATGAGACGAAGCCGTAGCGTGTGCCTATGTCTGCATAATCTGAAATTTATTTCAATTAAACATTGCGTTTGGTATTTATTTCAATTAAACATTGCGTTTGGTATTTATTTATACAGTACTATCAGCACCGTTGAGTGTACACCTTGAAAGGAGTCGCTCCACTTGTATTTTAGTGCGGGAACTTCATTGATTTTGTGGGAAAGCTTATAAAAATCAAAAGACAATCGATCAAATTTTTTCGACAAAACTGAACCGCTTGAGAATACTCGTAATGGTAAGTGATAATGACTGTTCGTGAAAACTATGTGTAGTCGCGCGCTACTATTTGAAGCTTAAAGAACATGTATTTAATTCAAATGGCGACACGTTTCCAAACTGACAGTCGCAGTTGTGTCTGGATGTTATGTCTACAATCTTGTATACTGTACGGTTTTCACATTTATTTCAGTTACCAAATTTTTATCAAGGCGGGAAGTCGCTGATCGTCATTATCATTTTGCAATATTTCAATATACAATTTCTCAAAGCGTCATCCACGCTAAACAATATTTAAATTGATAATTTAACACTTAAGTATGAAAACAAAATCAAAACATTAACGGAAGATAATCTTCCGACTTGGGTCATTCGGATTAACCCGAGTTCCATTACCGGATCAGGGATAATTTTAGTTGGATTAAACGACTACAGATATTCATATTAATGAATATTTTGAATAATACATCCTTTATATTACATGTTGATATTCATTCATGGAGGAAAGTGCTGAGTTGTTCAATATGTTGGTATAACGGTTTTTTATACGCCCACATTTTCATGTGGACGTATCATGTCGTCGCCCCTGTCCGTCCGGACGTCCACAATTTGTTTGTGGACTCTCTACAGGTCACAATTCTCATCCGATTTTGACGAAACTTGAAATATTGGTTTATCCCCATAAGATCTCGGCTGCGTTCGATATTGGCATGTATCGGATGGAAACTTCATGGATTATGGCCCCCGATTGTACGAAATATCATGTTTTTAGCTTGTGGACCCTATAGAGGTCACAATTTTGAACCGATTGTGATGAAACTTGACATGCATGTTTATAACCCCAAGATCTTGGTTCCTTTCGATATTTGCGCCCATCGGATCGTAACTTCCTGAATTATGGCCCCTGATTGTCCGAAAAATCGCCCTTTTTAGATTGTGGTCCGTCTGGAGGTCAAAATTATTATCCGATTTAAAAAACCGTTTGATTATATCACCGTTACATGGTAATGAAAGTTGAGTTCGAATTTCGTGACAATCGGACAAAAATTGACATACAAAATGGCCGCCGTTTGTACGCGAATAGTGTGAAAATATGTCATTTCAAAGTTGTGGACCCTATAGAGGTCACAATTTTGAACCGATTGTGATGAAACTTGACATGCATGTTTATAACCCCAAGATCTTGGTCCCTTTCGATATTTGCGCCCATCGGATCGTAACTTCCTGAATTTGTGGCCCCTGATTGTTCGAAAAATCGCCCTTTTTAGCTTGTGGTCCCTCTGGAGGTCAAAATTATTATCCGATTTAAAAAACCGTTTGATTATATCACTATTACATCTTAATGAAGGTTGAGATCGAATTTCCTGAAAATCGGACCAAAATTGGCATACAAAATGGCCGCCGTTTATACGCGAATAGTGGGAAAATATGTTATTTCAAGGTTGTGGACCCTATAGAGGTCACAATTTTGAACCGATTGTGATGAAACTTGACATGTATGTTTATAAGCCAAAGATGTTGGTTCCTTTCTATATTTGCGGCCATCAGATCCTAACTTCTTGAATTATGGCCCCTGATTGTCCGAAAAATCGCCCTTTTTAGCTTGTGGTCCCTCTGGAGGTCAAAATTATCATCCGATTTAAAAAAAAAAGTTTGACTATATCACCGTTACATGGTAATGAAGGTTGAGTTCAAATTTTGTGAAAATCGGACCCAAATGGACAGACAAAATGGCCGCCGTTTGTACGCGATTAGTGTGAAAATATGTTATATCAAGGTTGTGGACCCTATAGAGGTCACAATTTTGAACCGATTTTGATGAAACTTGACATGCGTGTTTATAACCTGAAGATCTTGGTTCCTTTCGATATTTGCGCCCATTGATTCGTAACGTCCTGAATTATGGCCCCTGATTGTACGAAAAATCACCCTTTTTAGCTTGTGGTCCCACAGGAGGTAAAAATTATTATCCGATTTAAAACAACGTTTGATTATATCACCGTTACATGGTAATGAAGATTGAGTTCAAATTTTGTGAAAATCGGACCAAAATTAACAGACAAAATGGCCGCCGTTTGTACGCGATTAGTGTGAAAATATGTTATATCAAGGTTGTGGATCCTATAGAGGCCAGCATCTTACCCACTTAGCAACATGATCCCCAGTCGAATTTAAAGCCTACTGAAATGCACCTTTATAACCCAAAGATCTTAATTCATTTCGATATTTGCACATATCAAATTCTAACTTAATGATGTAGGAAAAATCACTTTCGGTATTGCTTGTTCTCTATCCATCCCGCGAAAATGTGGGCGTATCCTGCCTAGCAGTGCCAGCCTATCTTTTGACTTGAACCAAACCACAAGATTATTAACTTATCGACCGGTTAACTCATCATAATAGACATAATCACGTGTACAAGTGCGGATCTCGGATACTTTGTAGGTTAAGAGTAACCCCCACACACCAACGGAACAAGGGTCATTCCTTTGACATATCACTTGCATAAACATTTCAGTATTTCAATATAAGAATTGTGGAGAGAGAGAAAAATTGGGTTTAACGTCCACTCAACACAAACTAGGTAATTTCGAGACTAACATATGGTTTAATTTTATTTCAATAATTCACTTGCGTGTAGGGGTCTTTAGCAGTGGGAGGAAACCGGAGTGCCCGGAGGAAACCCACGAGGTTGAGAAGGCGCCCCTATCTCCATGCCACATACGCTCACACCAGGGCTCGAAAACACAGCCGCAAGCCAGAGGTGACCGGCCCGCTAGAGTTCGAAGCGCGGCACACTAGACCACTAGACCCCCCCCCCCCCCAAAGAATTGTGGAGGATTTGATCACTTAGTTTTAGTTTTTTATTCATATAGCTGTAAGTCATAGACTTTTAGCTTTTAAACACAGTACAATACCGGTAACATATAACATGGATAAATTCACAACGTGAAATTTTATAGAAGTAATAGCTCAAATAGCAAGAAATGATTTGCGAAGTTGGAAGGCTTCATAAACATATTTACATAATTTAACTTGCAAATTTCCATTATTTGTTGACATCAATTCATTTGCTCTCCACGTTGCTTACTGACCATAAAATAATAACTGGTCCATCGGTCAATCGCAATAATTGGGTTAAGTGGTGTTCAGCTTAGTTAACCTAATAAGACATTTTTGTGTGCTTGGCTGAAGGAGGATAAAACTCAATTATTTCATAAGAAATTACGAGTTGGGTCAAGGACTTAAACGACATGAAAACCTTCTGGGCACGACTCAGTATTTTCACTGGGAACTTTTACCCGAATTATAAGTAATCAAATAAGTCAACAATTAATAAAAATCGATAGTGAAAAAGACATTCTTGTGACATTTGTCATATTTAAGTAACAAATGTATAAATATGTACCACCGCCAGACAAAAACTGATCTTCATTAGACAATAACTGTATATTTGAGATGAAAGGCGTGTATGACTACTTAGAAACCTACTATATGTAACCTATTGTCCAGGAATAACATGAACCCATAATTTAAAGTCTGTGACAGTATAGAATATCGCGGAATTCTATTTTGGTCTTTATAATTTAATTTCGTTATCTTGGATTATATCTAAATACAGAATAACGTAGTTATAGCTTAAGTGTCCGTCCCATGGAATTAGCCAGTACTAATTTTAGACTATTAGGACACATTTACATTGACCATGTGAATAAGGCTGTGACGTTAAAGTCGGTAAGATCAACTTGTCTAAGGGACGATAGACACTAACACAATGTACGACAGGAACGTTGGGCGCAAACACAATCCATGTGAAAGTTTTCCAGATGTTTTTTTTATCCATGTAACAATTATTAGTCGCAGCGTAAATATAAGTTCTTACCGTTGTATATTCGGGTTCACTTTTCTGAAAGTTTTTTCTTCACATTTCTGGACGTTTTTTGTTTGAGTGCACATTTCTGAACATGTGATATATTTGGAAATGACGTTCCATACCGTTATATTTTTGAACTCATCTATCTACGTTGCATTTGTTTTGTGTTTTATTTAAATTTATATCCATGTGGTTAAGAGGTTCAACTCTGAATTTAATATACTTCTAAATGAAAGAAAGGGTGGGTTGTTTCAAAATTCTTCTAGACTAAAAACTTTCTTATCTTGCCAACAGAAAATTAGTATACATCTTTTTCTAGCTAGTTTCTTTCGTTTAAATAACAAAAATTGCAAAGCGAAAACAAGTTATTTTGGTTTAGAAAGAGATAAACGTATTTTTATAGTTGTCTATGAAAGTAACTTTAGATGAGATAGTACTATCAGAAATTCCTCATGTTTTATATTTAGACGTCTTTGTATTTTAGAACGTTGGGTCACTTCCAATACCTCTTATGTTGTAATATGTCTAGTCACCTTTATGTTGGGTTTAAGAGCAAATCGTGGTATTGTATCTGGTAAAAAAACCATCTACAATTAATGCAATGACAATAGCCTCTGTCACCATTCGCAGTAAGATTGCGCAATAGAATCTAATTAAAACCATAGTAAAAGTATTCTGACGTATTAAGCATGCCTTAAGAAAAACTTATATAGTCAAATCCGCGGACTAGAAAACAAAACACATAACATAACATATATAGGATACACTAAGGCAATGCAAGGATGAATGTCACCAGATTCATTCATTCGTGTTGTTCACGTCCGCATAACATATACATAGGCTATACTAAGGCAATTCAAGGATGAATATCAGACCACCAGATTCGTCATGGGGTTTATGTCCGCTTCTACCGAGGGTGAAATTACCGGCGTGATACGAGGAAACTTGTCACTTGTAGATTTTCTCCAAATATTGATTCCACCTAATACGCGGACTTCCCTCTCACATGCTCTAGTAGGATGAAATGTGGTCAGGCTAGTCGTTAGATGTTTTGGCGTCATAGGTTATTGGAGGGGTTGGAGATTTGGTTAATTCCGGACAAGGGTGCATAGTGATAATCCACGCAAGGTCGGTAATGCAGTTTGTGTTTGACTAGCTGCTTCCTAGGTAGCTGCAAACCCCCTACACCACTTTTCTTGCCTTTAACATTCTTGGGAGGCATGCTGCAGCTGGAGTTGCAATAGTAGCGGGACTGGCGTGAAGATGGTGACTGTCGCTGCGAAGTGTGAGGACGGGAACTTGGAGAGCCTATTCATGGTTCAGCGGAGACACGTCGTGTGGACTGCAGCTGATATTCGTTATTATTGATGCCCCTGCATTCGTTTGTGATTTGTTTTATAAGAAACAGATTTTGGCCGGGTATTTCAACGCATAGGGTAATTGCCAAATTTCAAAAATATCATCAGTTTGCTGAGGGGCTTACGATAACCGATTGTTTAAAATTTTGAATCCCACCACCACGCACAGCTGAATAACAACGACTTCTATACTTAAACCCTTTGCACTTATATGTAACTAATTAATTTAAATGAGAACGCGGAAAAGTCCCATCACATAAAAACCGATCGATAACAAAATTGAAACATTCACCTATACAGAAACAGCCAATTCGTTTTGGGGAATGACATTTTAAAAAATCGGTATTATTTATAAAAATATTCGTCTTGAACCAACTTCGATTTCACGTCGTTTAACCTTAAGAAATGTCACATGGTTTATTTGTTTGGCAGGATAACATAAAGAATGATATACCCCAGACATCATACATCATGATTCAAGCGATCTGTATGTTGGTTACTTCATCTTGGAATTTATCGCAGTTGGTTGATATTTTCCTTTGATATTACATACTGATTTCCAAAATACAAATAATTCCAATTTTAAAGGGATTTAACCACTTCGATATTTTATGCAGTTTCTTTGTTTCGGTTAAAATTTATCAGTTATTTCTGGACTGGTCGAGTACTTTAAAGTAGTAAAGTACTAACTCAATGTCATCTAATGTCTTCGACATTGAAAACGTAAAATTATTTGTCAATTTAAATCAACATTACCGAGAAAAGATGGGCTTATGGTGTCCAATATTCAGACAAAATAAACATTTTACCATAAGTAAACGAATCGTGTGCCATAATGTATTTCTGTGCCATTTGTAACAAGGAACTAGAAGAACGAGGATAGTCAAATTCCATCCAAATATTAGCGATTTAGCACCTTTCAGCAAACTGATTCAAACAAGATGCCAGCATACATTGTACATGTAGTAGGGTGTAATAGCCCCTTTAAATATTTTAGTAAGGTGTTATAGGTACTTTAACTATTTCAGTCAGTTCCTATTGTCTTTTGAGTATCCAGCAAGTCTTGTCTTTCCAGTAATGATAATTACTCTAGTTAAACTTAGTCCCAAAATGACCTAGTTTGTGTTGAGTGGACTTTAAACCCCATTTCTCTCTCTCCCTTTCTCTCTTAAGGTTTAAAAGATGCTATTGTTATAAGGTAGTGAGCAGATTTCATTCCCTTGGAAACCTGCTTTGTTGATTTTGGTTACTAACTTCACTCTTCTATTTTCTACCCATCTTTAAACAGCTCTTCTTAATTCCAGCACAAATTAATCATTTATTTCAACTGTTTCGTATTGTGTTGACTAAAGTGTGTAACTTTATAAATCATCTATTTTCCTGAAAAGCACCTGTCTTAGGTGTTTTTTTGTTGTTGTATATTAAGTGTGTACGTGTATATTGTCCCGAAATAAACTGTCTTGTTATAATTGGTTTCAACTGTTTTCTGCAATTTAACCCATAACCTGGACTGGTGGATGGTCTGTCTGTCCGTCAATACTCCTGCTACATACAACATAACTTGTTGACTAACCCAATTGTCTATATTGGTCTACAGGGCTTATTTTTGCGGTTAACTATGTGAATTCTAAAACTGAAATGTTTAAGGATATAATGCGTTTACGGTTATAGCATGACTTGTTATTATACATAGAGCTGTCACTGACAGATCACCATTCCGATAGGAAGCATGTTAGATTACAACTTAGTATTAAGATGAAATATCTTGTGGCGCGTTTTTAAATCGTATTTTCGTTAGAGGAAAGGGCAGATGTGAATAATACTAATTTCAATAAGGTTGTGTTATTATACATACCCTTTGACTTAACATGTTTGACATTTGCAAAGAACCATCAGTCGGTGTAGCATACTTATTAATCATAATAATTTCTGTATTTACTATGTATGAACTTTTGGTATCTTTAGATCTACTCAGCATGATATTAATTAGGAACATACCAACGCTATTTATTCATATCAATGATTAATTATATCATTAATATTGTCAGAAAAATAAAATAAATACTAGTGATTATAGGCATGTCTTAAAACCAAGTATTGCCCATTTAAAACAACATTAATTTGAAATGATAAAATATTTGTTTATCATTAATTGTTTACAAAAACCAATAATTACACGAGACAGACCTTTACTACTTTTGATGACTTTCATGACGATGTTATCGGTTTGTTTTGCTTTTGTTTTCTTAGGATGTTATTTTATTTAGGTTTCTTGGGGGGGGGGGGCATATTTCCCCATGGAATATAATATGATCATCGAAACCTTTACAAAGTCCCTTCCTGTTTGTCTTTTGATGACTTTATGGGGCTGGGGATATGTTCATGCTTCTATTGGCGATTTTTTAGAATTGTTTCTGTCTTTAGTTCCGAATAATAAATTTTGAGAATTTTGATGATATTGTCGAAATCGTGAATATGAGTGTGAGGGTTAAATTAAAACCCCATTACTGCATGTTAGTCTCCAAATGACCATAGTAAAGCTCGACTAGATCTGAACCCCATCTCTATATTACATTCTCTTTAAATATTGCATAGTTGATCCTTAACATATATTTCAAGGTTTATCAACATTAGATTAAAAACTGCCACCTCTGGAGAGCTCACAAACAATGCTAACGACGGACGAACATGGACGACAACATTATATGTCGACATGGAAATTTCGGCATTTTAAAAAAATAAAATATAATAGCAGCATTCAGATTTATTTGTAAACGTTTATTAAATTAAACTCATTCATTGTACCTGTACAATACGATCTCCTATTATACGCCCACATAGTAGGGCGCATTGTTTGTGAGCTCTCCAGGTGGGTATTAACAAAATAACTTACATGTTTTCCCCCTTCATTCATCGCTTTAACCTCACTCCACGGGTCATATGCAAACAATTTTCTGTTTAATAGAAAGTCTGGAATCAATGGCATGTGTTCTGAAAACCTTGAATTGGAAGTAATTTAGGAAACTGTATTGAAACTATAAATCTAACATTTTGCCTGCACAACTAATATTGTTAACAAATAGATATGTTTATATTAACCCTAGCTAAAATAAACTCTCGCGAATAGTTTGCCGTGTTAAATCGAATAGAAACTGTATTTATTTGATAATTAGCCGATATGATATGAGGAGAAGTAATTGGTGATCTGGTTCTAAACCCCAATAAGCATGGAGAAGTGACTACATGTATTGTCTAATTGGTATAGATTGGTTCGGGAGATGAAGAGTTGCTTCCGACGGGCGGGATCCACAAGCGATCACCCTAAGAGACATTGCTGGTCGGACGGCCCTACGTGAAGGGACATCTAGGACCCTGGGGCCGTTTTTTTTTGTTTTCGGTGAGGGCCAACGGGTAGACCACGTCTAGCCCGGAGGATACTACTACTTGCACCCCTTAACTTAGGATCGACAGTCGGTTGGCCACTGGGCCCATCCGACAGTCATGCCCATATCTTCCTTTTCTGATAACCAGAGCCTCTCTCCTCGATGAGACCAATCCTGGCTACTACCCCACAAAGACATTGTGTTTTACCCTAAAAGCCAACCCAGCCCTCCTCTCTGTGGCTGGCACAAGCTAGTTTCTTAGGAAACATTTTGTCTACAATATCACTCTAGGTGGAAGTGGACGTTAACCCTCAGGAAAGAACGAACGAACGAAGAGATCATTGCTTCAAAAGTACAAACCAGCTCTTGTAATGTAAAATTTTACAGTACAGAGGAGTACGTTAACTTGGGGTTTTCTGGCCAAACACCACAGACAGACAAAGCATTAATCTTAATAGTCAAGTTAAAATTGATACCAACATTTGTAACGAATTACTTCATTTGACACAGCAGCGTTTACTACCCATAAAATAACATAATCAGTCAGAAAACCCAAAATGTCAAAGGTAATAGCAAAGTCCATTTTAACAATGTAAAACACATTTAATGGGAAAAAGCTATGCCAAAAATTGATTTTACAAGTGGCATTAAGCTTGCAAAAATTTGTTGCTCCATACTGTATTTCGAAAGGGTCTCATTGAGTTAACTGAACAATCCAAGCGGGTTTCATAAAACACAATCCGCCACTGTGACAGTGGTATATTTTACCTACTTAAAAAAATACTAAATTTGGTTTATTTTACTTAAACCAGAACAATCGTACAACATTAATCATACCTGTGATGCATAGGCTGTTGGAGGTTTACTGTCCCCCTTAAGGACCCCATTACTCTGGTTAGGATAAACATTCAATGACTAACATTTCCCACTAATGGCAATGCTACTAAGCAGAGATAAGCAATTTCATTGGTTATTGCTTTGTGATACGATAACTTGATTCTAACTGATGGAGAGTGATGAAACCTAGTGCAAGGTTTCATTACCAGGTACTTCGAAAAGTATCGGAACGTATCAGATCCTGGACTCAATAGGGGGGGGGGGCATCATTAGACTAAATATAGATAAACAGTTTGATTGCTCAATATTTATGAAAAAGATAAATGTGCAATTAATCAATATATGCCATCAATTTATTTTGGAATATTCGGTGGGGGACATCAGTCTCAATATTGGGTCTTTGTTTTTTATATTTTGGATACGGTGGCAATCAGCCGTTCTTCTGGTGAGTTCTTTCGAACTAGTATCCTTGCACTGTCCTTATAAAAACCCTTCGTCTTAAAGACGAATTATCATTGAGTTGAAAATCGCCCGCCGTATCTCCTTACAGTCCCCTTTTCTCCATGAGGAATTATCCGTGACCTGGAAAAGGTCAGTCATATCCCCTCACAGTCCCATATAACAGTCTTAACGACAATACGCTGGTATTGTCCTTTAAGGTACCAAGATCAGTAGTTGTTGAACTTTGTATCGCTATTTTGTAAGAAAACGATATAAAATACGGCATTTCGTTAATTACTAAAGTTATATTGCTCTAATCGACTATATACCCCCATAAAATGTAATTGTAGCAATCAGCCTTCATTCACCGTTTGTCTGACGAACAATTACTTGTGTGCTAAACGGAGATAAACAGTGATTAATTTACAGCTTATGATTACATATGTCTGGAGCATTCACATTCTCCTGGTGTAACAAAGAAAATAAAATCTTACTCCATTTCGAAATCTGCAGTTAATTTTGAAAACTGTAATTATAGCCACATTATAATGCAATGTGATATTTGGCTGGAGAGTACACAATGAATTGTTTCTTGTTTCGTCTACCGTGTAAAGAAGGCACCAGGGAGGAAATATCAAAGGTATTTGGAACTAATGAATAAACAAATCAATCAGAGTTGATTTTTCTTTAAAAAAAAAAACAACAGTAAACAAGATAAACAAAAGTGCTCGATAAGTAAATATCAACACATATTCAGAATATAATAATTATTACTCTAGTGTATTTCGAGGTAAATAAAATGGAATGGGGTTTAAGGTCTAGCGTTCTGCTCCGACTGGGCTAATGAAGACGACCATACAGTGTGCTATGATGGAAATTTTACCCGGACAGCGGCCTGGCGTCGTTCCCCTTGCTAGTGACACGTACAGGACAGTGCAAGGATACTAGTTCGAAAGAACTCACAACAAGAACGACTGATTGCCACCATATCCAAAAGACGGCCATCCAGGGAAATTGTAGCGAATTCCAACTGCTAAGGTTTATATTTTACATGCACGCCTATGCGTACAAAGGACCTTTGGGTTTTCGTACCATCCGTGGTTCTTTCCACGTCCTATGTCCGTCCTGCGCGTCAATACGTTCAAAGGACCCTTGCGAACGACCATACGTGGTACTTGCTAGGCCCTCTGTCCTATGTCACTAGCAAGGGGAACGACGCCAGAAAATCAAGATCCGTCGGTGTCTGTTTAAATGGATGACCACAAAACTAAAGGTATTTGTAAAATTGATTTAAGGAGAATTCTTTTTTAAAGATACATTATGGGAGATTTTTACAAGGAGTTAGCCATTCTTGCTATAACAGTTCAAAAATAGATGCTGAAACAAGAATATATTGAAAATTTCAGTCAAATTACTTTATCCTGAACAAAGTTGTTACCACTATAATTTTTTTACTAGAAATGGGAGTTAAATTCATCGACACCCTTTTCCCATTATGGCCGATTGTTGATTGACAGGCGTTCACTCCACCTATATTTTCTCGATTATCAAGTAATGTTTACAATGACTAGTACGGTACTGATAGCGTATTCGGTTTGAGACAGGACTGCAATTCAATTCGTATACATTTATTTTTTACTATAATTTAGAATTACGATTTTAATATATAGATAAGAAGAGAAAGTCTGCGATAGGATATTAAAGTTTGAAAGGAATGGGCCAAATCAACGAGGCAGTATTGTAAATAAATTATAATAAATAGCCGACTTCTTGCGTTGCCTGCGTGTACTCTTTTGTACTTCAGGTAGGCCTAAGCGACTCCCTTAGCAGACGAATTGAAAACAGTCCGGAAGTATGATGACGTCAACGTCACGGAGAAGCCCCGCCCACGACGCCATAGTGATTAAATCAGTCAACGAAATCCTGTTTTAATCCGAGCCCAATCCATGCCATCCGTGGGTCTACATAGTTCATTTTAGGCTTGTTGTTTAAATAAAGATCTAATTTATAATTTCTATGACTTCTGAGGCCCAAAGGAAGACCGACAAAAGTCTGTTTTTGCTCTCCCATAATGTATGTTTAAATATCTGAAATATTCACAGGTTTTCTGGATTTGGTTTGGTTATGTAAGACATTACCACGTTATCGGCGAGTATTTATTATGTTTAGATTTAATTCGCTACCCTGTCATTTAGTGTTGATACTTTTTTGGCGAAAGTTTTTGCGTTACATGGTACAAAAGACGTCTGTTGAATGTTTAGGGTTATATATGTCGTAGACATTTAATTTAGGGTTTTCTAATTATGCTTCCCGCATCCTTGACGCAATCCTTGATAGTCTAGGTACATTAGCTCAGTCGGAGTAGAACAGTAAGACATTTCATTTCATTTCAAGGTACAACTGAAGTGGGTACTGTTGGAACTCTTTAATTTTGGATTTAACGTTCTTGGACTTAAATATGGCTACCCAATCAGGAACACAACCATTTCCTTAAATATATTTCATATCAAGCCAGATACACAAGTATAGGTCTATGAACTTAATAATAACATGTCTTTCAGTCTTTGTCACTTCCACTCAACTCGCAGAACGAATTAGCTTATATACCCTCACACCATGCTTCCTAAGAAATCAAACGGCGTTTAATTTACCAAGCCTAATAATTTAGCTCTTGTATTCTCCGATTTCTCCTATTTGACATGTTGTAAGACTTTATTTTGACTTCAGATGTTATAGTAATTATTAAGTAGACCATTATTTATATGACAAGCGCAAAATCAACTCTGTAGACCCTCGGATGTCTTGGATACAGCTTGGATTTAAACAGTCATCCATTTAAAATTAAATCAATAAACGGCCGACCACGCCAAAGTTCACCGTTATCATCACGTCACTATCGGAGTTTGCCGATGAAAGACCTGACAAGCAAGGGTATCATAGCCATTGAGAATGGTACGGCCATTCTAGTAAACGGAGCGGACATATTTGATGTCTATTTCTAGTCAAAACGTCCAATAGTGACAACTTCGTTCAGAATAAAGTAACCTGACTAAGATTTTCTTTTTTATCATCTATTTTTGAATTATTATAGCCAGATTGACCAACTCGTTATTAAACTCTTAACTAATGTATCTTTAATTAGCTGATTCGTTAATTAAGCCCAGTGGCGTAAGGATTCGCCAACTGACAGTGTATCTGGTCGATTTACATGATGATATCCGTGTGGAACATAGGCAGATATGATGTGTTTAATACAACCAAAATAGTAAATGACGAGTATCTGTTAACCTATGCGTCACTGTATATCAGTACATGTATATCACTTATTTCTTTTGTATTACGTGAAATAAACTTGTTTACGAATTTAATAACAATGATTAGGTTAATACTATATTGCCACACCTTTTTAAGGCACCGTTATGGGTTGAGACGGTATTCTCTTACATGGAACTGCTACATTGTGCACCATTCAATCTTGTGATAAACGTGTGAGGGTTTTTTAGATAACTCATATTGGGTTATTCCAGTTGCCCTGTCAATCTCTCAGCCAATCAGCTCATTATCCATACGATCATGAATGTCTAAGATTCTGCTAGTTGAAAGCCTGATAGTTTTATGTTTTAGGAAAGGAAACATATTAGTTGTTTTTACATAATAGTGGGTGAGGCCAGAACAAAAATGTTTGCCATGTTGACAAAAGAATACAAGCTTAAATTTAAAAAAATAAACCTGTGGTAACTTTCATCGAATAAATGTTTCTAACCATCGTGATTCCGTTCCGATGGGGACTTCAAAACATATATCAAGTGGAAGTTATATTGAAATTTATTACCGGAAAAATGAATGTTATTTGAACCCAGTGTCTTTTAATGATTCATAAGCAGGCACCACTCACAAAAGTGGGTCGAGTGGAAGTTATATTGAAATTTATTACCGGAAAAATGAATGTTATTTGAACCCCTGTATCTTGTAACGTCATTTGAACCCTGTAACTTATATTTGAACCCTGTATCTTGTAAATTGTACCCACGCTTGATAAAGAAACCTGGAACCTATAAACGTCAGACAGATCTTAACTTATAAACGGTTATTTTATCTGTACTATTTGACACGCAGTATCAAGGGAAACAACTACATGGCGGCGCGAACAGTGGAAGTTATATTGAAATTTATTACCGGAAAAATGAATGTTATTTGAACCCCCGTATCTTGTAACGTCATTTGAACCCTGTAACTTGTATTTGAACCCTGTATCTTTTAAATTGTACCCACGCTTGATAAAGAAACCTGGAACCTATAAACGTCAGACAGATCTTAACTTATAAACGGTTATTTTATCTGTACTATTTGACACGCAGTATCAAGGGAAACAACTACATGGCGGCGCGAACAGATATCAGCCCACATTTTACTGCGTCACTCAAATTTAACATTGCAGCAATTTAACATTGCATTAAGGAAAATTCAAATTTAAATCTTATACTTTACAATGACTTTGATTATGTTATTTCGTGTCTCTTTTGCCAGGTTCATACTTTTCCAAAATTTCATATGGCCGAACGCTTCCCACGACAGATGGATCAACTTTTGTTCCAAAGTTTGTATGAGGGTGACAATGGAAATATTTGGAGATGCACACTTTTTTAAGAAAAATTATTTTATATGAACCCCATATCCCTGTTACACCTGCGCCCAAAAACCAAGACTATCCAATGTACTATACTAGTTGATATCATAAATGAAAACTCAATTGATGATCTGTCGCCGTAAACAAATACAGAGTTATTTCCCATTAAATATTTTTCCGTAACTTCTTTTATCACCCCAGCTTAAATGAAATTCCATAATCTTTTAAAGGACACAAGAAACCGAGATGCCAATATATAATATAATATATAAACCCTGGGTGGAACAGTGGGTAAAACAATGACCACGAGGTCCGATCTCGGTTTTGGTGCAGGAAGGGAACCTGACAATGAATGAATGAAATGTTGTTTTATGGCACGTCAGTTCCAACCGGGCTATATTGCGCCACACATATGGTGATTAGTTCCAGAGGAACCTGACAAGGAGCAGTATGTAGTATATACGTTGGCATGAAAGTAAAACAACCCATTCGTTAACGAATATGCGTAAAGGACACTGTCCGGATGTAGATTGGGTTAAAATAAAATAAAACCAAGTACGAACACTCCAAACCATTAGTCAAAATTCGAAGTCCTAAAAAAACGGTCGAGGCAAAATAGTGTAATCACCAAATCGACTGTTCATCTTGTACAAAATAAACGACAAACAGTGGTAACAGGTGTCTAGAAGAGTAAGCTTACCCTGCCTGGCACCACACCCGCCATAGCTGCATCAAAACTATTAGACGAAATCTCGGTAAAATAGCGTGATTGGCCAATGGGCTATCAGTATGCAAAATGCACGTGATGAACAGTGTTAACGATGTAGTAAACATAATCAGAGAGATAGTAAATAGGATACGCTTCAATTAAATATGTCTAGAATAATAGCTGAGAGTGACATGTTATATTTACCAATCAAGTCAATATGACGGCCATAAAACTTTTTAAAGGATTTTATAAGTTTAGTGCGTAAGTATCCGTGTAGTTGAAGCTTAGTTGACAAATGTCTTGATCTACTTGAAAAATCAGAATAAAAAGAACAAGCTCTCGCGTAACGAATTAGCTGAGACATAAACACTCCATAAGCTGGCGATACAGGAATGTTACTACTAATAAATGGAAAGTTAACAATTGGAAAGTCAAAGTCACCACGTTTATCATACAATTTTACACCCAGTCTATGGCAATTGTCAAAATCGAGACGCAGATCCGAATAGGAAGCGTAATTGCGACTGTCAGTATTTTTAATTTCAAGCTCATCAGGCTATATGAATTCTACATAATCACTTAATTTAGGATTATTCAGTGATAGAACATCATCGATATACCGATAAGTAAAATTAAAATGTCTGACTAATCGCATATTTGTTTTAACTAGTGCCAGTATGTACTAGGCTTCATATGAATAGAGAAATAAATCAGCAAGCAAATTTATTGAATTATTGAATTTGGAGGGGAATATATATCAGCAAGTGGTTGTTAAAACAACTAAATATTGATATCAGAAGTTCCCGATTTAGATGAAAAGACACTGCGAATAATGTCTTTCAACCTGGCTTTTAATTTAGTATGGGGAATTTTAGTGTACAAAGTAGAAAAGTCAAAGGTTGGAATAGAGGAGACCGAAGCAAGGGATCTAGATTACAAACCATTAAGTAATTCTTTGGAATTTTTAACATCCACATTTGATTTATACCACTACGAGAGTATATTTTGTAACAGTATTTTTTGAATACCCTCTTTAACTGCATTTAGTATAGAGAAAGTGGTTTTGTGGAACATCGGGGTGAACCTGCTATAAAACGTTGTTTGTGGGGATTTTTATGTAGTTTGGGTATCCAATACAACAAGGGCAAATCTGTATAGGTATCTCCGCATGGAGTACCAAATGAAGTGAGTACAGATTTGTGATTGGATATAATTTCATCCTTACTAAGAGTAGATCGTTTATACGTGGCACTGTCGATTGATTTCTCAAAATTAAGTTCTTTGAACAGACATATAATGGTTCAATTTTTTTAGCTTGCGCATGGAGTCGTTGAATGTGGAATCGAAACCATGTCACTGATTCAATGACAATCCTATTGATCGAACGCACAAGGGTTAAACCATTCGGCAACCAACACCCCATAGAATATAGCACGGTTCATAAGCACGGTCACATGTTTTCCTCATCCATAAGAATATTACATATTTGACCCATTCGTGGAAAACATTAGATGAATACCCATCCGCTTATATTGCGCGAACACGTGACATGGATATCAACCGTGAACTTTCCCCTAAACCCAACACCCTCCATTTAAACAAATCCAGTACCAGACTTGCTGGTTTAGGTCAATGAATGAAATTTAAATGTTGATCCGTAATATAATTTTATTGAATTGCTCTTTTGTTTTTTGATCTACATATGCTCCACATCTCTTTACTTTATCAGTCGCATTTATTTGCATTACATAATGCTAGCGAAACTGTCCTCTGCCTGCTACCCTTCTTAAAATACTTCTAATCGAGACGTGTATTTAGGATTTCTGAAACTCGGTCAGATTTTTACAAAGTCTATTTTAAGGTCTATGTGAAGAAGCATCAATTCATTATGACTATCTAATTAATTATATCAGGATTCTTTAACAAAAATTCACACATATTTAGAAGTTTTTACCGTTTTTTGCTTTTTTATAATCTATTTGATTTCTGTCAGAGGTCTTGGTGACTTAGTTCACGTAATTCATTAATATTGGAATACCAACTTATAAAACACACACAAATCTGACATACGTCCTGCAACGACACGCAGTGTCCTGCTGGTACATTTCCATGTTAAGAACGCTAGGGGCTAATCAACCGGAAGTATCGGACGAATATGTCTTAATGCTTTTACCATTGTATTATGTTATTCCATTTATATAATATTAAGCCCACTTAAAACCCCTCTTCCCAAGACGAAAATAAAAGCATCCTTTCAAGAGATAGAGATGTTTTAATCTAAATACAAATGTGTGGGAATGCTTAACACATTCTATTGTTTGCTTGAATAATAGCTCAGTAAGATGTCTCTGCACGCATGCGAAGTGGGCACAGTCATCAAGGAAATTACATAAACTAAAAATGGGCGCAGTCATCAAGGAAATGACATAAAATAAAAATGGGGTTCAACGTCCTACCTTTCTACACCAACTAGGCTGATGAACACGGTTTCCATCCCCGCACATGGTAAAGCTTCGGGGGCAAATACCGAGAAAAGGGGGCTAATACCATAAGGGATTACCTTTTTTTCATTCAGAGAACTATGTTACTTTTATGTGTTTTTTGGTCTTCATATTTTTCAAAATTCTTGATCATTTTTTCTTGTCTTTATATTTGGTGTTGCATCATATAACATTTATTAAAACAATATTGTTTGAAGAACAGAAGGTCCCCGCCGTACCAAACCAAAGTGCAGCACATTTGCACTAGCTTGAAACCATTGGTCACGGCAGTGTGCAGGGTGTCAAATTCTATCAATGATGTGACACATTTCACACCTGAAGTTTATTTTTTAAAAAGGTCTTAGGGTTCCTTTAAACATTTTACAGGAAGAAAAGTATTCTTTGCAGTAATTGTGTAGTGAGGCAGGCGTAAATTTCTTGATCGGTCTTGTTATCCAATCAGCAGCGTTAATTCCAGTGGGTTGATTTGATTCCAGCATGGTCGCACGTGTACCCCCAGGCTACAAAATAGAACAAAGTAAGATAATTGCTATTTGACTGGATATTAAAAGGTATTTGATGCAAAAAGTATCTGGAAATCCGTCGAGCGGGGCAGTAAAAACACTGGGGTGATGCATTACGTCACCAAAGAAAGAAAAAAAAAAACGTCAAAGAAAAAATATGAGTAACTTAACTAATCTTGATTTTGGACTAGGAATATGCCACAGTTCTCGAATTACATTATTTCATACTGTAAAATATTATTAGCTAATACTATAGATCAGGGATTCCCAACCGGGGTTCAAATGGACCAGGGGTGAATGGGTTGTCAGGGGTTCGCTTTTGTTTGCGTAAGAGTCCCCAGTGACCCAGGCGTGATTTGTGGGGATATTTGGCCGCACACAATAGGATTAGCACTAATTGTCAGATTTCTGGTACCGATTTTAAGACTTGTAGGAAAAGGAACTTGGGTGGTTTAAATCCATAACCGTGATTCGGCCATGATGTTGCTCATGTCGTTATTAGAATAGGCCATGGAGATTGAAGAAGTTTTTCAGCCATGTCATTCTAACCTGTGAAGGGCCGTTGTGAACAATTTGACTAAGAAGAGGAACGGGCAGGATATTTGCGACCCGGGCCACTTCCGGCCCAGCCCCGCATTACGGCATTGATTGTGATTCATCCAGCCCAGGGCCTCGATTGACTGCGTTTACTAGAATGCGCCAGCTATAGTATGTAATAGTCAAAATGGGTTACAGAACATGACTAAAGCTCCGTGACACATTGCATATCAATTCATAACTGACGTGTATGACCTGGGGGATTGAATAAGTAGTATGGGGGCTCGTAAGCGAGTGAAAAGGGTCAGGAAACACAGCAAGATATAATGATATGATTAAGGCATATTGTTGCGTGTTTAAGCTTTATTTGTTGTTTTTATTGCATATTCCGAGATAAAGATTTACTGCAATGAAGGTAAAAGTATAAAACATGCCTCATTAAAGCAGTTTGAATCTCGCACTACTTGGTGAATGACAGTTTAGAGGAGATAGTTTATTTCAACCACACGTAAACAGCACTTAAATAACGTTAATAATGTTTGACAAGTGCATGTGAGGGATGCACTCAATTCAATTATTACATAAATCTTACTTGTCATTCTTAATGACGAATGATATCCATTCAACACGGATCCAGCGTCCATATTAGTATCGGCATGTTTTTGTCTCCTCCTTTTTTTTAGTTGTAGTTAAGAAAAGCTTCAAAACTAAATCTCTAGGCATCTTTCTTTGGTGATATACTTATTCAGATTTGTTCCAATGAATTAGATGGACCAAATTTGGACGGTCAGAGGCACTCTGGCGCGTGTGTCGTCGACCTCTAAAACCACTGAATAGAATTAAACCAAATTTGATTTGTGTTTTGTAGATGGTACAAATGGAAACGATTTGGACTTTAGTTGTTTTCTTTTTTATTGCATGTCCAAGTCATTGCATTAAATTATTTCATGTCAAAAAGAGTGAAAGTCATGTTTAAAACAACATTCTTAATTGCACGAGATAAAATAGACAAAATATATCACTACAGATTTGAACAGATCCTTTACAAATTTGATGTGAAGCATTGGGTTCATGAAAGGACGAACTCTATCGATATTCATTTTCTTCTGAAATTCTCCCCAGTCCTTTCTAAAAACTGTGTGATTACGACAGAGGCTACAGATTTAAACAGATACTTTACAAATTTGATGTGAAGCATTGGGTACATGAAAGGAAGAACCATATCGATATTCATTTTGGTCTGGAATTCCTCACAATCCTTGCTGAAAACCTTCTGATTCTGAACTCAAACGTGAATAACCGAGACAAAAGTATTAGCCCTGTCGAAGTATTAGAAGTAACTCTAGAATATTAAACCCACTTTCGTCTCTTTTCATTTCAGCAGTAGACTTGAATGCACCCCCACCCCCGTGTGATCTATATTCGGAGGTTGCATAGTTATTTGTTACAAGAGGGTCAATATTGCATTAGAATGAACTAAAAGTTTAATTAGCCAATTAATCCCGGAATGATAGTAATCCACTAGTGATTGTAGGTATTCAACGGCCCAATTGTACATAAAAAAAAAAATAGGTTGCAGGCAACGAAACATGACTACAGCAGCTAAGTCGTCTGGGCAGTCGCATATTTTTTACCCTTGTCAGTAACGAAACATTTATAATACTCTAAAATCTGATTAAGAGCAACAACTCTGGATTTCTTTCCTGTCCCATTGCTAACGTTTCATATATAAAATATTTAATACAATGGATTTAGCTGTTCAAGTAGTCAAAAATCATTTAAATGCAATATTTTTATTTGTTCGTATCAAGACCTAAACAGCTGTGTATCAAAATTAGTGATTGTTATCCATATATATAAGTGTAAAAGAGTTATCCGAAGGAAAATTTTGAAAATTTTCATACAACCCCAAAACCCCTGAAACCGTGATTAGCCATTAAAACCTTAAATAGACCCCGATTAACGAAACCAGTTGCGAAACTTGGCTCCGAGGTCTATTTTATTAAAAAAATCTCTATTACAGCTGCGTATATCAAAATATTTCTGTCAAGTTTAACAGATGGGATTTTGAATATTACTTAGTTATTAAACCTGCATTATGCAAGAGCTAAATCTGCCTATTGCAGGTCTTTCTTTAGACCTTAAATATTTTCTAAAGTATTGATTAGACACCAATTAACTGATCCAGGCCTTAATCACCCCTCGATGGTATCAGATTTCTCCGATATTAAAAAGATTGGAACGGTTATCTACTTTCGAACTATTAAAATGTATCTTTAATAAGCTAATTACTCAAAATCCGCCATGATGGTATTGGTCGAATACCTAAAAATGAATTCAGTGGATCTGCTGATTCCTTATAAAACTGGAATTTAAAAATCAGATCTTTCTTCTTGAGATGCATAGGTACAGTTGCCTAATGTCGTCTTTGCTGATCTTGCATCCCTTTGGATAGTTCGCAACACTCATTGTATATATACCAAAACCGTGCTGGTTATAGTAGTTTTATGTTAGAATTTAAATCTAGAATATTTCAGATAATACTTTAATTTTAAAAAGGAAAGTCATCAAATTGAATTCTGTATACTTGTAATCTCTAAGAACAATAATTATTGCGTGTGTGTGCTATTGAAGTTGACTATCTGGTGAACTTGCCAATCGTTTGATTAATGTATTTATTGTTTTATTTACCATTGTTTCATTTCTTATATTATACATTATTACATCAATGCTTATTTATGTCAACACTTGATCTAGCCAAGTGATTAGAAGTAATTACATATAAATATATGTGATTGTACTTGATATGGCAGTCATTTAGGTCTATCCGACTTAGTAGCGTAAGGTACTAGTCGGTTATCCGCGGTCCTGTAAGTGTATGTAGATAATTCTTATTATAAGTTTCCAGTATTAAAGATTTGAAGAACCATTCTAGACTCTTGTAATATCTCACGGTCACAATACTTATCACTTTATATATTTGTGTCGATATATGCTTGGTAGCTACTTATGTCCATAAATAATGTGTTATTTTATTATGTTCCAGTTACTATAATTTATAATATGCTATTTTAGGATATCCGTGCAAGTATCTGGTCTGTCTTATGACGTAGTTGCGATTACGACCGGGCTTACCCTTTTGTGCCTAACAATGTTTAACATACGTCAAAATTTATTTCATATTAATGACGAGGGGTGAAGGGAGGCTTCCTATTTAAAAGAACGCATTCTAAGAGAACCGGTCAAACTTACGGCAGACGTTATGACTGATTCGGTAACATTTAATATCTATACTTTTATTTATTACCCCACCATTGACTTGTACAAAGTAAAGAATTTCGATGAGTACAAGGAATGCGCCTGCATCAAAATTTCCCTAATGGACGCCTTCAGCTATTTAACGTACGTCTACGAATTAAAATTATTTTCAGATTGAAGATGTTATTGGAGTGCTTAAAGTGGCATTTAATCTAAGAAATAGTCGATTTGTTGTGATTGTCAATCCATCGACCAATCCATTGACCATATTATTATTCTATCTTATTACAAAGGAGTTTGACATGACCGTAAGTTCCTGTTCATATACTATTATATTTGAATGTGTTGTTTTGGCGTTATGCTTCACGTTCTACTGAAAAGATCTGCGCCAACGAAACATATAGAAGCTCAATATATTTATATAATGATATGATACAACTCTATATATTAGACTAGTACTAGTAAATACCAAGTTGTTGACGATATGCAGAAGTTGTCACAGTACTGCAGAGGTTTAGAAATGAAAAACAAATACTTTTATGGCTCAAATTTGATTTAATACACATTAACACCCACTCTATTTACGGTGTGAGTTCGTGGACTTGAACGCCCTACTGTTCTGCTCCGACTGGGATAATCAAGACGGTGTGCTGTGAAGGAAATTTTGCTCGGGCAGTGGCAATATGGCCTACTCATTTATCTAATTCTAACCTTCAAGGGATCTTTAAACGTTTAAGCCAATAATGTAACACTAATATTCAACTAGAATTAATTTGACGATTCACTTTCATACATAAATTAAAATGGTGTAGTTTCAAGGAAAGGTCTGTGAGAATGAATGCGTTTACATTTTTTATCTTAAATAACGCCAACGATGAACGGGTTCTTATATTTTGAGGTAGTTTCTTCCACAGGGGTGCTTGAACATAAAAAGGAACTGTTACCAAATGAAGAGAAGTATGCAGAACCTTCTTACAATTAGCAGGGGTCCGATGAAGATCATGGTCCGTATTTAAATGATATCTTCAGTCTAAGATGGCCACTTATTACTAGATTTTACTTAAATATGCGTAACTTTTTGTAACTTAAAGGTAAGTGGTATACAAAGGCAATGTTATCTATCAAATAAATCCCCCCGTAAATTTGAGCTGCCCTAACTTATAAGTCTTTAGTCTTTAGCTGTATTCAATGGCCCGTTTAAGCGAGAAAAATCCACATAACTTTAAACATACATCATTCAAGAGATAAATCTGCCAATTGCACGTCTTTCTTTAAGCCATAAATGTTATCTAAATCATTAATTTGATATTAATTAACTTATCCAGACCATAATCAAATCTAGGTGGCATCGCTAGCCTGCGATATTTAATGGATTCGAACCATATCTGCTGTTCAACGTCCATTAATAATTAAATCAAAAAATAGATAACCGCGACTATATGTTTTATCGTGCCGACTTAAGTAATGATGATCGATGCTTTGGCTCAAAATTTACCACTATAGCGAGAACTGTCCGCGCTTTATCTAATCTCCCATAATGTATCTTTAAGTGACCTATGGAAGGTACTTAAAAGTTAAATGAGATTATAATGACTTTTTTTTAACCAGAGTACATTAGCGGGCCCTTAATGGCGATTTTAAAACTTAGGTGATTGCGACTGAAAAAAGAACAGATCGCAATCATCAATCATCATCAGCCAAAACGCCCTGGGCCGAAATGTACGCTGGCCGTCCACCACCAATAGAGAGCATAAAGTTACTACCACCAAGATGGTCAAGGTTTTTTTTTTCAGATCATTTAGGGGGTAGATGGCCGAATGGTTAGCTGTATCATACGGCCTGCCATTGAGTCAACTGGCGTTGTTTCGAATCCTCGGTTGTACGTGGCAAGGAATAGGGTCGCCGGTCAAACACCGTGGGTTTTCACCGGGTACTCCTGTATCCTCCCACTGCTAAAGACCACCATTTCTCTCCCTCTCCCAGATCATTTATCATGTTCGTAGTGCTGAATCATGTTTTAAAGGAATGTCGTATAAAAAAGTTTGATGCGTTAAATTAATTTGTAAAATATTGCGATGACATTCTGTTTTAGATTTCAGCAAATATTTATACTGACGCAAGAAGCAAGGCATGATGTATTTTTAACAATTAATTCCCATAATATGCATATTTGAAGTTTTGATTACAACATGCTCCTCTCTTCCATTGCACAAATTTACATATATGATACTGGCTGCTGACCAAAGCGTGCCATCAATGATTTACAATTAATTTCTTGTCATCTATTGCATTTTAATCGGTAGTTTTAGTATTTATTCGGGTAGAAAATAACGCCACGTACACGCAATCTACAGTCATGGCCAGGCCTTTGGGGATTCGTAAAGTGTAGGCACTGACATAATTTATATGAATGTCTCAAATGACAACTTGATAAACATCATCGAATGATTTGTTCAGTCTAAATTAAAAGCCCCAAAGTCCTGTATATTGCAAATGTTTTCTATACAATGTTAAAATTATAAGTTTACAATATTCATGATATTACCACGATAAAGAACTACAATTGAAATCTTTTTTTTAAAGATATCTACAAAAACAACTGTTTCGGCAACGGATGCGTCCTATTTTAAGTTTTGGTTATACCATTTTCACGCGTTGCAATATTTCGACATTTTGCTAGTAATGACAGCTAATATTTTAAAAGAGTATAGTGGTTCTCTTAAGGGGACATAACTTACGTGCGACGTCAGAAATTCGTTAAAAAAATCATGCTTTTTGGGTAATGTGGGTCCACTTAATTTAAGTGTGTATGTCATTAAATTTTCCTCATATCCAAGTATATGTAAAAGAAAACCTTTGATTGGAGGTATTAGCTTTAGGAAAATCTTGGAATACAGGCCTTGGTTTTAAGGTGGCATGCGAAAGAATTCAATGTTTTGTTTCATCGTCTGTTATATATCTTAAAATAACATTTACCCATTTTACAGATATTATTTATCTGTGCTTCCATACTCATGTTCCTGGCTGAAAAAGACGGGGTAATTTAATTGTCACCAACGGATACCATAGTATTATGGGGCATTTTTTTTGCAGCAGCTGTTGCTTAGAGCAAATAAACACATATTCCTTTTTCTCAGAATTCACATTTGATGACATCCATGAATTAATTTCCGACATAAAGCTTTCGTTCTTGCATTTTGAGAGATTAAAGTTATGGCTGATTAAGACAGAAAAAACTGTTCCCTGGTGTATTTCGTGTAGTGATGCTTCAACTGTCTACATTATTTATTTAACTTCAGACGATATACTAAAGCAGAAACCACAAACAACTCAGTCAATATATTTGGAGAGAGGTGAGGTTTAACGTCCACTCGACACAAACTATGTCATTTAGGGACTAACACCTTGTTCAAATTCATTTCAATTGTTCGCTTGCGCATAGGTGTCTGAAGCAGTGGTAGGAAACCGGGGGACCCGGAGAAAACCCACAAGGCTGGACAGGCGACCTTACTCCTTGTCACGTTCAACCGGGGAATCGAAGCTTACCATTCACCCTACCTCCAAACATATTTGGACAAAAACGTGTAACCTACTCATCAAACTGCATCAAAGAAGAAGGCAAACGTAAAACTATTCACAGAATGGATCAAAAGATGAAATGAAATTTAGTTTAAAGTGCTACACTTCCTGGCCTAACGAAACAGGACATACCCCTTAATAATAATTTTGCCCGTACACCGAAACCTACTCTTATTGTCATTATCTAATTTCACTAGACACAAACCATTAATATGTTACAACAAAATTGTCAACTGATGGAAATGTTGAATTAGATGCTACACAGTGGTCTATGGAAATGTTTGGGAGACAAAATTAGAAGATTATTTTTGAATGACCACATCCTGTGATAAAAAATAGTATAACTTGTGTAGGTTTAAATGGAACAGCATACATGTATATCATATACACAGATATTTAAATGAACGGCCATATCAAGAATAATAACTGAATTATCATCCAAGTCTGTTGCTCAATCTAATTAGGAGTAATTGAATAGATAAGAAGATTCCATACATTTGTATCGGATATATCATCAATATGATCAATTTTAAAAAGTTGAAGAATGAAAAGTGCTTTAGTGGGTGTATCCTATAAATTGATTTCCGTGCCAACTTCAAATACAAGGCTTCACGGAGCATTAACCGGTATAATTTTCAAGCAGGCGGACATTAACATCTGAATAAAGAGGTAAAGTTAATTCTTATCTACGCTGAACCCTCCGTTTTAATATTATCTTTGGGAAGGGGGGGGGGGGGATTTCCGTTTGAATGACCATGTTGGCCCATACTTATATTTCTAACTTTTATATTCGTTGCTAATATAATTTTTTGAAATGACAACGGAAGATAGTCCACGAAATGTCTATATTGTGCTTACAATTTACTGATTTCACAATAGCATGCCTTGCCGCACTACTCTTGCTGAGGCGTTCACCCTTGTTATTTAATCTTGGGCATGATAAATTCGTCAGTAGAGACTTTTTTTTTTACAAAAAATATCCAAAAAAGCAGATAATGGTTATTTGGCATGCGTTTTATTGTATCCCCCAGATCAAACACATGGTTTTCGTTTTACAGTTTTTGCCCATTTCTTTCTGTGTGTGTGTGTGTGTGTGTGTGGGGGGGGGGGGTAATGATTAGAGCGTTATTTATTGTCATTGTGCCAACCAGCGGTGACAAGTAATATGGTCGCCTGTCCAATCTCATTGGTTTTGTCCGAGTCCGGTCACTGCTAAAGACCTAAATGCGCAAGGAAATGAAATGAAATTGAACCATATTATGTTAGTCACGAATTGACCTAGTTTGTGTCGAGTGAACGTGAAAGACATCTACACGCACGCGAATTATTGCGATAAAATTGAACCATATGTTAGTTCCGAAATTACCTAGTTTCGGACCCTCACTAGAATGGGGTTTATTTTTTAGGCCTAGGTGGGTTGTTTTTTTTTTTAGATAAACCAGCCATGTAGGCTTATTTCCACTTGTGCGTAGCTATCTGGTATTTTTCTGATAAAAAAATTACTTTAAATGTATATAAAAACACCAGCCTCAACAGATAACAACTTATACTTACCCAGACCCATCTGTTATCATTTTCGGTGTCAAGTCTTTGGAAGGAGATAAACATACTATATCATTGTCATCTACAAACCCCACAATGTTCAACTACATTGGTTGGCTTGACTTTTAAAAAAGTTTCTTTACAGTAATTGCCATTATTGAGAAATAATTAATGGAGAATAAACTAAATGTATGTAATATACATATTTAGTATTAAGGACTGATAAACGGAGACAAATTATTCTGGTTTAGAAAGTCGTTCTGTCACTTTAATTGTGAAACTTCTGGTATCCGCAACCTATTTTTATGATTCCCGTAATTAATGCAAAATCAATATACACCAGACTCCAGTTTTCCTACCGACAGGTTTTCGTTTCAGCACGTATTCGGACCACTGGTAAATATGCAGCCATGTTCATAAGGTCTTCTAGTATCGATGTTTAATTTTGTCAAATTCCAAAGACGCCTGGGTCCCGATTCACGAACTCTTAACTTAAGATAAAATTCAAATTTTAGTAGATACTTCAGTTTTGATTGGCTAAGCACTAAAATCAATCTAATATTATCCAATCATATAACTAAAATTTTGGTTTTATCTTAGTTAAAATTTCGTGAATACGGCCCCTGGTTATAACGAACTTTGAATGTTTCAAAATACAGTAATTAGTAGTTATGCCTAAGTCTCCCCATTCTTAATCTACAACTACACGGATGAAACCAGCAGTCCCAGATTTCGCAGGTTACCAGTCGGTAAAGAGTGTTTAAGTATACAAACTGAAATAAAAACAGACTCAGGGTTTCAGTTCAACATATTGAGTCGTCCTGAAATGGTTGTTATATTTGCTTAAAGGGGCTGCGTAACGTATTTAAAGTGTGAATAATACATACGAATCATGGAACTGTTGCAGGTACAAAACGATTCCGATAGAAAGTATATTATAGTCTAGTATAGAAATTTAGCGAAACGAAATGATAATCCTTGTTAGAACAGAGAAAACCAACTTCGAGTGTAAATACACAATATTAAAAGACTTATCCAAGCTGGACAAATCATAATATACGCAATAGTTGGTTCATTTTTATCTTTTAGTCGTTTTTTACGTTCATCAATATAATACATTGCGTCATTGGGCCGTTGCGTTACGGTAGACAATTGGCCGCCCTGTTATTTTACGATGACTTGATCACCAATAGTTTATGATTTTGAGGTCGGTGAGTAATCGATCACTAAGCGTATATAATCAACTTTCTAGAGGGAAGTGTTAAGGAATCTGACGATGTCCGCTATAATCATGGGATGTAAATCGTTTGAAGTTCAGATCTTGCAAGGACTTACCAAGTCTTTGGTTACTAAACTACATACTTTATCTTGTCAATTAGAAATGGTCAATGATCGTTATTGATCAACGAATGAGTAATAAGTGTGGTCTTATCGGGTTTCATTTAATACTGCGATTACTCAAAATAAAATTGGTTAAAGGCCATTTATTCATTAGTGAAAATCATAACGTGTCTGTACGAAGCTACAAGAACGTAGCTAAAAATGTGGAGATATGTTTGTTTTAGCTACAACTGAATGAATTTAGTTTCGCATGGCTAACTTATGCATTATGGAAGAGCTACTTGTAAATCGACCTTCAAATGTTATATAAATTATTAGTTACACACCTATTTTGTAGCACCATGGGTCGTTTGTCAGACGTGGAGGGCGGACCTTGGAAAAACCGGTCGCCACATCCAGCGTGTAACCCATGCCTATTTTCTTACTACATATTCTGGAACAGCCCCTGATTGTCTAGTATTGTCTCTGGCCGCATATGTAATTTTTTAACTGGTTACAAAGTATCTTTAAATGTCAATCTGACATTGCCCATTAATGACGATTTCACATTGTGTTTCAGTATATTGCATCTTCAATAATTTCATCCACAGAAACAACAAATACCACATTTCGGATCTACATTTTATATCAAGCACTGCTACATACAGGTTACATGTTTACAAGCATTATAATAAAATCTTTCTCTCAAACTTCATCCAGCTAGACTCTGCTGAGAGAGAACTTCTAGATCTTCTCCCTTCAAGAACTACATGGCTGTCTATCGTAGCGCCCAAGTCCAGTTACATGTATATGCATAGATTTCCGCTACTAATTATTCAATTAGCCAATATTACATAACTAATTATTCAATTAGCCAATATTACATAATTAATTATAATGATTGGTTAAAAAGTTCATCACCTGTTTTAAGACCTTAGATATACCCCATACCTTGCATACCACTAGGGACTCATTACCAAATTTGGTCTCCACACACATTCCATGCTTGACCATATGATTATTAACCTATAGTTCAATTCCTTCATCATATCAGCACAGACTTCCCTTCTGTTTTCCTCGCCATATTTTATAACCAATTTAATTTGCATTTGAAATAAACTCATGTCATAGCATATTTTGACAATGGTAAATAAATAATCAATTTCCTAATATTATTTTGCATAGGTTTTCTTTAGTACAAATCCCTGCCACCCATATTACTACATTTTACAACACGGGTCCCATAATGAACTCTCTAGACTATCCAGTGGGGGGATTGCAATGAATTTAAACGGCTGCTAGATTAAAAATTTAACGATAAAATGGTTTATTGGGATTACGTCTCGCTTGTCCAGTACCGTTGCACATCATCTCTGCTACATCTTCTAACACTCATCACGTTGTCCAGAATAAAGTAATTTGAATGAAATTATCAATATATTCATTCTTCATCGTCTATGTTTGACCGATCAGCTATTCATCTAAATAGCTTAATATAATGCATCTTTAATTAATGCATGTAACAGCTAAAACAATAAGGTAATTTTATACCATTACAACTAATTAAACATACTCGGGAGACAATTAAGGGACACAACTTTCGCCTGGCTCGGGTATTATCGGTTTGGTTTTCAATTGACTTACATCGCCATCGATGTTCAGTCATAGTTACAATACATTCTCATGCACCCATCGGCCCAATGTAGCGACACAAGTTTCGCCTAACCGCAAATATTGTCGGTTAAATTAATCAAGCGAGTTTTTAACGGACATGGACGGCAATCCAATCTCATTTATAGTTCTACTGACCCGTGCACGCCTCTATGTATGGAAATGGGCGGAGTCTATATTTTGCGGGGTTTTTTTTTTGCAATACCAAAATGTAGCCTACTGCAGTTGTAGAAACCTTACTGTGAAGGGGCCCCAAAATTTTCTCAACTTGCGGTCGTCACTTTGTCTGCATGGGCTGTTATACACACCATCATGACGTTAACGTCAGAATTTTTTATATTTCAGACTTTTAATACTTCGATTTAAAAGAGATGATTTGTACCCGTGTCAGATAGGATCGTATGCCTAATTGTAGTTAGTGAAATAGGGTATCCCCTCTAGTTTGTACATGTCCTTTTCTCCCAAACCCTTATAAATGACGAATTTTACATTTCAAGTATTTTCACATCGACAGTCTGTACCCAATAGCTTGTGAACACTACGGGCCAGAGGTTTTGTCGGATTCTTCCAGGAACTGTTCATGGGTGTATTATTTTTCTGCGAAATTGGGCATGTTTAATTCAATTTTATGCATCTTTGTTTTGTCAAACAAACTTTCTTCATTTGAAGACTTACACACATTCCATAACTATATCGGGTGTTTTTTAAAGCCTTTGTAATTCCTCATATTGCCAAACGGAAGAAGCCAGTCGAAATGCCTTGTCTCGCTTGTAGAAACAAGATTTTGGGTTGTTTTTTTTTTTACATTATATACAAACAAAAACATGAATGTTTAAAAATCTTACAAAAAGTTTGAAAAAGAATTCGGTGGGTTGGATGGTCGAATGGTTAGCGTGTGCGCCCTGTATCATACGGCCTGCCATTGAGTTAACTGGCGTAGTTGTTTCGAATCCCCGGTTGTACGTGGCAAGGAGTAGGGTCGCCGGTGCAGTCTCATGGGTTTTCTCCGGGTACTCCGGATTCCTCCCACTGCTTAAGACCCCTATGCGCAAGTGAATTATTGAAATAAAATTTAAAAAACAATGTGTTAGTCCCGAAATGACCTAGTTTGTATCGAATGGACGTTAAACCCTATTTGTCCCACTCTATCTTTAAAGAGATAGAGAAATGGGGTTTAACGTCCACTCGACGCAAACCATGTCATTTTGGGACTAACATATGTTTCATTTTATTTTAATTTAATAATTCGCTTGCGCTTAGGGGTCTTTAGCAGTGGGAGGAAACCCACGAGGTTGAAGGCGCCCCTATCTCCATACCACATACGCTCACACCAGGGATCGAAACCACAGCCTCAAGCCAGAGGTGACCGACCAGCTAGAGGTCGAAGCGCGACACTCTAGGCCATCCCAACCCCCTCTATTTGTAAAGAAGAATTCAGCTGATATTCTTTCTGTTCACAAAATAACGTAGGACGTTAAACCCCATTTCATTTCACAAAATAAGAAGATGGTGACAGCACTAAAGGTTAATTCCTCCATTTTCTCACACAAGGGATCAAAACCACAGCCGCAAGCCAGAGGTGACCGGCCAGCTAGAGGTCGAAGCACGACACTCTAGACCACTAGGCCATCCCAACCCCCTCTATTTGTAAAGAAGAATTCAGCTGATATTCTTTCTGTTCACAAAATAACGTAGGACGTTAAACCCCATTTCATTTCACAAAATAAGAAGATGGTGACAGCAGTAAAGGTTAATTCTTCCATTTTCTTTGTTTTGCTAAATAGATATGTAAGTACATGTACCACCTTCACAACAATCTTGCATTCCATGAGTATAATTCACTGAGAATTATGATTATAACAAGTATGTGAAATTGGATACCATGCAATTATCAAATACACAGACACTGGTCTAAAAGAAATAACATATGTTGCACGGGGCGGTCTGTATTTCAATAATCAATTGACAGCTTTGTCAATTTCTACACAATTTATGAACTCTGATTCCATTGTCCGAAAGCACCAGGAAGTTAAATATGACATTTGTCCTTAAATCAACGAATTTACAATTACATGTTAACTGTTATAGAAGTAGTCCCTCGACAGTTCAGCTCCAAAATGACACAACAATTGATTTAAACATAAACTATGCATCTTTCAAATAGAACGCAAGACAAGCCTAATAGTGCAGATATGATTGGAGGTAAGAGGGAATAAATGAATGAAATGGGACTTAGGGGCCTACTAGCACCCAATGAAGACGGTCATACCCCATATGGTGTGTTGGGGGTGGGTCATTTTTGCTTGAACTATAAAGAGTTCTTTCATGTGCAAGCCAATTTGTAAAACCTGACCTCTGTTTTTCGTACCGTCACAACGACTAGACGCTGTACTTCGCATCGCCCTCCGTCCTGCATCAAGCCGGGATCGAACCCCGTGTCTCCAGTGCTTTACCCACTGAATTACCATGGCTCTTAGTTTTAACACTATTGTGAATTTATTGGCGTTACATGGGGAAATGTATCCCCCGGGTTCTGATATTGCAGTAACAGTTTACGAATCCCAGGCTGTAATTGTCGTCCTCTTAATTCTAATGAATATGAAACAGTTAATTCAAAGGGCAAAGTCTGGAGTAGTAAGTACTGTTGTTAAGATAATAAACACTCTATGTCAAAAACAAATCAGGGGCCGGTTGTTCAACTTTTAGTTAAATTTAACCATGTGGTTACGTATAACCATTGGTTATATATTTAACTAATCGTTACATAACCAGTGGTTAAATTTGTGTTGTTCAACTACATTTAACGACGTTGTTATGTAACCAAATGGTTAAAATTTAACCATTCCATAACCATTTGGTTAAAATTTAACCATTCAACAAGTATCCCATAATTCTCCTCACTGGCAACCAATTCGAGATGGATGACACTGTTAGGAGTGGTGGGGGGCAAAAGAAAACCAATTAATATTCTCAATCAAATATTTCTAATGTTTAAAAATATTCAGCTGAATGGGAAATTAGACTTCATGTAGTGTGTTTAGCAAACACTTTCAATCTTCAATGACATAAGTGTCGCCTGCTAATCGAGACTGGAGAGGGGTAACTCTTGACAACAAAAATTGTTTCTCTTGTGAAGTTTGCGTTCTGTAAAATGTGGTAAGTTTGTTTGGGTTTTTTTTAGCTTTTTAAAGTCTTATTTGCAGACCTTTGGCACTATTTTTATTAGTTCCCATGCAGACAAGAGTAGTTTGAGGCTTACATCCACCAAAAAACCCTGTAAAATTATGTGATGTCTCAGATGCTAGCGAAAGCGGTTGCTACGTGATGTCAATGAATGTAAGTTTACATACTACATAGGATAATGAACAAGTGTCAATTTCCAATTCCAAATGGTTATAATTAATTTGTGACTGATTTTCTACTGTTTTATGCATTTCAGGGATGTGTTTGGATATAAGATTGAAAATACATGTAGTGTGATTGACATTTGCAGAATTTCGGGGATGTGTTTCTTTTGATATATAATATAAGATGAAGCGTGATTGAAATTCACCATGAAAATCTATCTGCCTGGACAATAATTTTTATTAAAGGCTTTTATTTGCCTTATTAAAGCAGAGTGTTTTTTTGTGTGGTTTGTCATACTCTTCTACCAATAAGAAGCAAGGAAATTTCAGATCTGTGCTGCGATACATTTAAAGGACATAGACAATACAAAGGAAATAGATGTAATAGTTTCAAGTTACATGATTCTGACATAGAAGGTCTAACAAATAGCATGAGTTATATTATACAGAGATCGAAAAGTTCTAAATATTCATGTACCATCAATAAATCCTTATGCATTTAAATTATTAATTAATTATCTTTGTGAACTTTGATTTATGCTGAAGAAATCTGTTTATTTTCATTTTCAAAGTCGAATGGGACAAATAATTTAACGAGATACTGTTGTTTTGCATAAAAAGAATCATTTGAGAAATTGGATGTCTTTGGGCCACAATTACCTAGCATTGGGGAAACTGGGTTATTTGTGAACAATGTCAATGATTTAGAGAAAGGAACCTCTTGCATCACTTCTTTGATAATTAGTTGCACTCTTTAGCTCACTGCCAAAAAGTACCCCTGTCCTGTATACATTTTTTTCTTTTATTTGGTAGCCACAGTGGCACAGTGAGTAAGACACTGGTTTGCTAGCCTGAAGGTCTCAGGTTCCCTCCCCATTTCATTCTTTTTTTATGTTTAAAGTGGGAAACATGACCATGAGAACTTGTCCGGCAGCCACCTTGAGTGATTTAACGACCGGTTAAATAATTTAACGATGCCCTGCTAGGTGGGTTAAATATGGACCATTTTAACGATGACATAACCATGCGTTAAATTTAACGACGCAATGAACAACAGACTTTTTCTTTCGTTAAATTTAACGACATTGTTAAATTTAACGACAAGTTGAACAACTGAGCCCAGAATGTTATTAGAATGAAATCATATATTTATATTGCATTATCTAATGTTGAACTAAAACGACCAGTTCTGTATCTAAACCTTACATAATGCATCTTTAATGTTTAAAATCCGAATTTCTGTATCGACATAAAATACTGCCTATCCGGAGACTGATACGAAAGCTTCTGTTTATTGATAGATGGTTATAATAATTATTTATTTCACATAGTTGGGGATTATTTTTTTATCTCCATGATTTCGTTGATTATGCGCAAAACTTTTGTAAAACCCAATAAAGGCTCTTTTTACTGCTTAGAACAGACCAATTCTAGAACAGAGAAATGTCCATTTTTGTTGATGTAAATAACACCCTTTTTACTTGTGTGATTTGATTTGTGCACGGATGTAACGTAGCGTACTCATCTATCACGCCATACCTAAAACAGCTTTGCCACATAATATATTTGTGCGGGAAATTATCCGCGAACATTTTCTTATTACCTTATCCGCTCACGCTTAGTTTGGGCGTATATAGTCGTTGCCCTTGTCCGCCGACCCGGCTTTAGCAAGTACTTGTGGATGACTGCAAATCGTGAGAAGATGATCCGGCGGAAAAAAAAGATTTTATGTTAAAAAGATAGATAGAAGCTAGCTAGAATCTTTGACCGAGTGTTTCCAAGATGTAGCGGATCAAATTTGGAGCAAAGCATTGAGTGCTTGTGGATGACTGCAAATCCTGAGAAGATGATCCGGTGGAAAAAAGGATTTTGTGTTAAAACGATAGAAGCTAGAATCTTTGACGGATTGTTTTCAAACTTGGGTGTGAAGCATTAAGATTTAGGGGATCAAATTTGGAGCAAAGCAATGAGAGAACAGGCCCTTTCAATTTGCAGCACTACACGACCTGTTGCTACAACTAGTAAATTGGCACATTCATTGATGCTTTGCCAAGTTAAATTAGTCTCAACGTAATACATTTCGACACATATCGCTATGTTTTAGAAACATTGTAAAAGTTGGGGTCTTTTTTTCACAAACAGTAAGTTACGGACCATAGGGATAGTCACAAAACGGTTCCTCATGGTGTTACTGCGTTTTACGTAACGACATTACCCACGTGAAAGAAGCAGTTAGATTTTTCAAAATCATAGAACTATGAGGAAAGGTTTCAGTTTACATGTTTAGTTATGATAGTACCTTTCTTAAGAGCCAGATAAATTGGAAATTTCGTATTAAAATGAAGACATCAGTACTGGAATCCTTTCTACGCGACCTTCCGTTCCGGAGCTTCCTCCCCATTGCCGAAAACCTTATTAACGCTATATGATACAGTGCCTCTCGAAATTTAACCTGCCGCAATATTCCAATTTGGTGTGAAGCATTAAAACCGTGGATTGATTAACCATATTGGTTTTTGAATTTTGTTTTGAAGCATTCGAATCGAAGGGTTTTCGAGATATTTTATTGGTCAGGAAAACCTTGTGAGCACAACAGAGATTATATTCCTTGAAAGTGTTTTTATACCTTATCATACTGTCGCGCCAAAACTGCTGTAAGGACATATTTCCACGCTTTGCGTGGCTATATCTGTTTATATAGAAAATCGTTACGCCCTAATATTATAAACAGGAGAAAAGAATCGTGTTGACCAGCCCCATGAAAGAAACGAACCACTAAAAGTTTCGGCCTGAATATTATAAACCTGGCTCTTAATAATAGTTAAATTAGCCATAAAGGCCGTTTTGGTGATTCCGCCATCTACTTCGGCATTGGCGATCAGACCGTGGTCGTCGAGCGGTCATGGCAATAGATTCTCGGTAATAATGTCACGTGTTTAAGCCTTCGGGATAAACCCGGAAGTTCCCCGCGTTCTCATTGACATTCACGTTTATAATGCCAGGGATTATAATGTCACGTGTTTGAGCCTTCGAGAAGAAAACCGGAAGTTTCTCGCGTACTCATTGACAATCACGTTCTAAAACTGTAGAATTACAAAACCGTAGGCAGAAACCCATACTAGTCGCAAAAGTTCTTCAGTAGTAATTCCCCACTGAAACGAACAGACTAGAATAAAAGCTCATGCAATGACGGTAAACCATTTTTCTTTTCTAATTACAAAATTATTTTTGTTCGAATCGTGCAAACAAAATCAACAAATAATTAATTAAAATAAAAATATAGATAACTACGCAATGGGTTTGTGGGTGTTTTGTATCGTTTTGTTTTTTTCTTGCACACACATTAGTTGAAATAGAATTTGTATAGCTTCTGAAATTCAATCCTAATGAAATCTATGAAGAAATGGTGAAGATTGTTCAATTCAATTTTACACCAGCAATATATTGACAAATCACTATGGGTAACCGGGAATTACAGGTCAATAAAAGAAGTATTTTAATATCTTCCTTGAACTGCCAACACTGATCCACAGCAATTATAAAAACTAAAGATGCATAGAAAGTAAATTAATAGAAAGTCAGTTGAAACTCTTCGACGGAAAATATTATTACAAAATAGGCACGAATCGTTGCAAGTGAAAAACCTCAATTATTACGCTTGAAGCAATAATCGGATTACACTTTTATTAGGATACGATTTAAAAAATGAAATATCTTTAACAAAACTAAGTTTAATGTGTAAGTAACATCTTCGTGCCCCCAAAGGCGTAGATTAAATGTATCCGTTTAAAGCAGTTAAATTAAGGTGACTGGGTGGTGATATTCAGCATACCTTATAGAAAGGTAAAAAGTGTATCACTCATGAGGCAGGTTTACCGCCTGGATCATGTGGATAATGACAAGCCAGTCAATGGCACGTTCGTGGAATAAGTTCTTTAGACAACACAAATAATAGACTACCCTAGTATGTACAGCAACACCTATTTTTTTTTTTCTTTTTTAATTTGAGCAGTTCCTGATTTCAATATTACTGATGCTCACGTTTTTCCATTATTGTCTAGAAACTATATCCTGGTATTAAAGGTTGATATAGGATATTGCTGTTTGTGATGTTTTCCAATATTGTGAGTGAAAGAAGGTGCCCAGTATATTTGAACATTCTTCTAACGTGCTCAAACAAATCTGGTAATAAACGGTTATCATTCGTATATTACTGTTCAGCACACAATTTATGATAATTTGTTAAAGTCACATTAATTAGAGAAATATATGAATCAGATAATGTAATTACAAGCATTACATATCACAAAGGCTGGTGTCGACACGTTAAATCCACTGTCAATTCAATGATAAAACGTAATGTAGTTTAATATACGCCCGCCTGCATTCTAAGCCTCTCTCCTACCCCCATTCAGACACCCTGATTGAAAATATCGTTTAAAATAAAAAGCTGTTAGCTTGTGTCCATCTAGAGGTCACAATTTCTATTCGATATGACGAAACTTAAAATATATGTCTTTATCCCAAAGCTGTGTAAAATCGGATTTGTGGGCGTATCGTGCATGTGTTTCTTGAGTAAAGAATACGTTAGACCAAAGTTTGCATTTTCTGGTGAAAACTGAATATGCGATTTATTTGGTTTGCTGTCAGACATTGTGTTTAGCATTAGGACAAGTCACCATTATGAAATAAAATGAAATGGGCTTTAACGTCCTACTTTTCTGTTCCTTAACGGGGCTAATTAAGACGGGCATACGCCATACAGTGCGCTATGGGGGAAATTTTGCCCGACCAGCGCCCACTTTTATATCGAATTCCAACTGCCAAGGTATATTTTACGTGCCTGGGATATTTTACGTGCACGCGGGGCCTCGATTTTTCGTCCCATCCGAACAATTACACAGCTGTCCTTGTCAGTCTCTCCGTCTCACCAATTATGAACAATATGAAACGGTAGATTCTTTACAGATGACAAAGTATACTTCATGATTGTAAGACACCCACTCTTATTATATTATATATGATGATATTACTTTCATTTTAGTTTTATAAGCCCCGATTATCCCCTGATAACCACTGATAAAATAAATCCTCATTCTTGCTGACGTCTTATTATATAACTCTCATTTTCTCCAGGATCTTATTGAATAACCCGGATTCTTCTTGAATAACTCCGGATTATTTACTATGTTACTAACTCTGGAAATTTTTTTATTCTTCTCTTAATATTTTATTATTAAAACGTGTTTCAGAATCTGCTATTCTAAGTCAAATGAAGCGCTAGGTGCTAGCTTGATATGTTTACTTCACGTTGTCAATTTTAGTGGCTGAAAGAAACATTAAAATAAAATGGTTGCAGTGTTTCTTTTACATACCCCATGATGTGTTTCTTTCACATTCCCCATGGTGTTAGGGTATAAAATGTTGGGGTGGGTAAAAAAAAAAATCTTTTAGTTGAAAAGATTCAAGGAAGAACAATCTAGTGCTGTGAGAGCTTATAACATAATTCCATTACCTCAAAATTTTAGAGGAACTTGTTTATGTAAAAGAATTACCTAAACAATTTCACTGCCAAGGGAACACGCAATGTCTTTAACTTACGGTAGTACAGTCGTGGGTATATCTTGCATTCACATCCTGTGGTCCTCAAGTCACTTTCATCGCCTCTTGTCCTTAATCTTAAACATGCATTTTGCAAGAGCTAACTCTGCCTATAACAGGTCTTTCTTTAGGTCTAAAATGTTATCTAAGTTATTAATTATACATTAATTAATTTATCCAGACCATAATAAACGCTCGATGTCAATGTTTGCCTTCGATATCGATTGGATTAGAGTCTTAACGCCCATTGATAATTAAATCAAAAATGGATTATCGAGACTATGCTTTTTATCGTGCTGACTTTAGTAATGACGATCGAGGCTAGACGGAAATTTCCAAAGCTAATATCTCGGTTCGTAGTGGATCAATTTGACTGAAATTTTCGGCAAATTAACTTTGCATTATCTAGTTTTGAACTATTATAGTGAGAACTGCCAACTACCTGTATAATCTCCCATCGTTAAACAAATATGAATACGTGCACTAACGTTGTCTGTGTTTCGCCTATAAAATAACCTTATAAACTAAAATCTCCAAGTTGGCGTTCAGTCGCATGCATAAACACCACATGATCTGTTTATTTACCATGCAGATGATTCTACCGTTTAAACGAACAACCTTGAAGCTACTGATTGCTTTTTTGTTTGTTTTACCTTATTATTTCTTGGTAATCGTCGAGATGGCGCTACACTCCAGGGGTGAATGTTGTCACGTCACTGATAGAGTGCGAGGGTGAGTTACACAAAATAATATAAAATCACTGATAGAGTGCGAGGGTGAGTTATACAAAATAATATGAAATCACTGAGCACCTCTTTGATTATGGAGTTCAACTGATCTATAAATATATAGGACGTAACATAAAAAATGGAAATTTGCATATTTAATGTTGCTCTTGTAAATCGCTGATGGGTATTTGTTTAATAGATTGTTGAGAATTTTGATTGATTAATCTTTTTTAAAATACTTTAAGCTCCATATGCAATGTTGTTGTTGGTTCCAGGAGAAAACGTAGACGTTTATCAATGATGATTTATGTACGGAGTTAGCTCCAGTACACTGACCCCAGACAAGACAACTGACTCAAAAATCAACGCTTCATAACTTATGTCATTTCTAATCAGTCATAATTTAAGAAGGGAACGAATGTTGTATAAGTTAACCAGACAAGACGGTTAACGTCCGCTCAACACAAATGTTCCATTTAGGGGTTGATATATGGTAACACATGGCACAGAGGGAAATCTCGGTCTACATTATGGTCTACAATGCACAGACTCCACGTGTAAGACAGTTTTATTTAAATATTCACTGTGTCATCTCGGAACTGGTGAGAAGATTTGTCACTCATGACAATGATATTAATCACGCAATTTTCTGTATTAACCAAAATGATTTATCAGTATTACCCCCACGTATGACCAGCGGCGTTTTAAGGTTTATCATGGCGGAGGCTACGCTATTTTGAGGGCCCTCTTTCGCGGGGGAGGGGGACCAATGCCCCCGGCCACCCCGGAGGTCGAGAAATTTTGCAAAATAGAAAACATTTTGGTGAATTCTGACATGCTTAGGCGACGCGAGGCCGGTTTAATCTGAGGGCCGGGTCGGGGCCTAATGCGAAACAAATCACTTGTTTGCACCGGGAGCTTATTAGTAGGTTTTCAGAAAAGGTGATTTCACACTCAGAAGTGGAATCGACAGTAACAGTGTATAGAAAACGATGGACTCTGACCCGGGGGCCCTTTCCTTTGGCCAGAGGGGCCCTTTTGTCAGACGTGGGGACCTTTGTCTGCCTTTAGGACCCTCCCTAACTAGGGTACATTTTCATCGCTTCAGCTATAAAACGCCTTTGCGTATGACTGTTTTGTTCATTCACACTCAATGGGTGCAATTCAAACCTATTTGTTTGATTCTAATACCAGAATGATGTATATCACTTGACTATTGCGAACGTCTAGTAAACATTCCAAAATGGCGTTGTTCAAGGCTATTATTAGAACAATGTTAGCAGTGGTTGAAAATACACCCACACGAACATAGAGAAAGAGGGAGATGGGGTATAACGTCTACTCGACACAAACAAGGTGGGTAACGGAACTCAGATTTTCATATGTTTCTTCCAAAAACAATCATCTCTTTTCGGGTTAAGAAGGTGTTTAGAAAATGGGACATAATTCTTGAACAAAAGATATAGGAATGTGAATATCTATAAGAAAAAAAGGTTAAAATCTTTAGCTTCCATCGGGTTACGTTTGTTATGTTGTTTTGTTTTTATTATTTTTTTTTTGGGGGGGGGGGATGTCTAAAGGGTCGCCCTCTCGTGGCCCCTGATGCTTCAAACCAAATATGATAAATAAAAAAATTTGTTTAAAACTGCAGCCCTTATCATTTTAGGTCATACCATTTTATGAAAAAGGAGATGTAGCAAGGGAGGATGGGGAACATTAATATCGATAGGGTAAACATCAAATTTAAAAACTAATACTTTATAAATTAATAACCGCCTATCGCTTCCTCAATTACTTTCGATAGCTACTTTTATGTTTTGAAAATAATTTCGCCAGATTGAAAAGAAATGAAATGGGGTTTAACGTCCTACTCTTCTGCACCCGACCTAGGCTAATGGAAGACGGGCACACGCCATACAGTGTGCGATATTGTGAAATTTTGCCCGGGCAGCGGCGCTACGGCCTACTCTTATATTGAATTCCAAGTGCCAAGGGATCTTTACGTGCAGGCCACTGTGTACACGGGACCTCGGTTTTTTGTTCCATCCGAACGACTACATCACTGACAAAGAGAAACCACGCTGGAAAATCGAGATGAACTTTCTCGGCCAATGCAGGGATCGAACACCCGACCTCCGGGCTAGCGAGCCAGCGCCTTACCCACTTGAAAAGAAAAACCTATTGTTATGTATGGCGGTTATACGGTATTATAATTTTCAACTAATTTCGATATGGTTCATCCGTATTACAAGTCTTAAAATACCCCTGACAAAATAAATCTTAATGATTTAGTTACGAATTGCAACAATTCTGCTAATAAATGTAATTAAAATACAGGTCAAGCCAAATATTTTGTTTCTTTCTTCTTTTTTTTTTTTCTCCCCCGCTTTCCGAAGAATGTGAGGAATTATTAAATTGGGTTCGTCCGACTGTCTGTCGGTTACACTCTTTGGGACACAATAACTCTCCTGCTAATTGAGCCAGAATGTTCAAATTTGGTGTAGGTGTTTATTAGGTCGATACCTTGCTGGAATTTGAAGATGAGTATTCTCTGTTTAGGGTAAGCAAAGATAAGCAATTTGATTGGTTGATGCTTTGGGACACGATTAGTTCAAATTGAGAGTGATGAAACTTGGTGTATAGTTTCATTTAATCAATAACTTGACTAGTTTCGAAACTTTGGAACACAATAACTCTCCTTTTAATTGAGTTAAAATGTTCAAACTTGGTGTATGTGTTTATTATGTCAATGCCTTGATGGAGTGCGAAGATGAACATTTTCTGCTTAGGGTAAGCAGAGATAAATGATTTGATTGGTTGATGCTTTAGTTCTAATTAAGTGATGGTCATTACATCAATACCTTCACTGAGTTAGATAATGAACATCTGCTCCATGGGGTAAGCAGATTGATAAGCAATTTGACTGGCCGAAACTTTGGAACACAATAACTCTCCTTCTAACTGAGCTAGAACATTCAAGCTTAGTTTAGGTAATGCCTTTATGGAGATTGATGATTGTACATTTTCTGCTTACAGTAAGCAGAACTAAGCAATCTGATTGGTTGATGCTTTGGGACAAGGTCACTTAGGTTATAATGAAGCGAGAGCGATAACCAATTTTATTGGTCAAGACTTTGGAACTTAACTCTGCTTTTTTTTTGGGGGGGGGGGGGTGGGATGGCCTAGTGGTCTAGAGTGCCGCGCTTCGACTTCTAGCTGGCCGGTCACCTCTGGCTTGCGGCTGTGGTTTCGAGCCCTGGTGTGAGCGTATGTGGCATGGAGATAGGGGCGCCTTCTCAACCTCGTGGGTTTACTCCGGGCACTCCGGTTTCCTCCCACTGCTAAAGACCCCTACGCGCAAGCGAATTATTGAAATAAAATTAAACCATATGTTAGTCCCGAAATGACCTAGTTTGTGTTGAGTGGACGTTAAACCCCATTTCTCTCTCTCTCTCTAACTCTGCTTTTGGTTGAGGTAGAATGTTTAAACTTGATGTAGATTGGTCAAGACATTGGAACATAACAACTCTTGATGTAGATGTTCATTAGGTTAATGTCTTGACTGGGTTCAATGATTAACATTTCGAGCTGAAGCTAAGCAGAGCTAATCAATTTCATTGGTAGATGCTTTGGGACAAGACAATCTTGAATCTATCTGATAGGGCGGGAGTGATGAAACTTAGTGTATAGTTTGATTGTTCCATACTTTTGATTAATTAATATGTGTCATCTTTATATTTTGGGATTTCGGCGGGGGCCATCAGCCTCACTGTTGGCTTGTTATACTTTCGATGACATCCATAGCATGAAAATGTGATATAGTCGTGTCAGGGGTAATACGAGTTGCTTGTAAGTGGGCAATAGGAAAAATAAGACGTTTGCTTTTATGCGGAATGTCTGCCCACAGTGCACCACAGGCCATGAACTCGCCACAACAAACCGTTAAATTGATTAATCCCTCACATCAACCAAAATGCGGGTTGTATAAGACTCAACTACATCCTATTCTGGTGAAGCCATGTAAAACAAAATTTTGAACTATAAAAAACGAAACGAAACAAGGATCTGTGGTTAATCAGATTGCTAATACATGATGCCATGACAATACACGACCACATCAACAACCTTGTTAATACTTCAACACCTCTTGAAATGGTGTCGTCAATAAATATGAAATAAAGGAACTTTTTGTTTGATTTTTTTTTCTTAAATGTCGATTTAATTAAATTTGTTCTGTGACATGAATATCTGTCAACAAGTTTACGCGCAAAGATAGAAGTGATCAATTATCCCATTGCGGATGATAACAAAACATCAGATCAGCTAGGTATTCAACACCTTTAAAGGGACAATCCCGATAATATTTTGGAGAATAAAACTGCTAAATTGTGTGTTAAAATCATCTACATTATGGCCGAGTTACTAACATACTGGTTGTGATACGTTTTCAACTTATTAAACCGCCAATCTTCATCTGGAACTGTAGATCCGTGTCCGTCCCAAGCTGCGGAGAAAACCAGACTTTTATCTTATAAAACCAGCGGCTGTCGGACAGGCTAGACCCACATTTTCGAGAGATGGAGAAGCTAAAAAAAGAAAGTGATTTTTCCACAACCTTGATAAACAATATTTTTACACTATTCGCGTAGAAGCGACGACCATTTTGTGTGACAGCTTTGGTCCGTCTTTCTATAAATTCGAACTTAACCTTCAATACGGTGGTATGATCAAACGTTTTGGGTTTTGTTTTTAATCGGATAATAATTGTGACCTTCAGAGATACCAAAACCTAAAAAAGCGATCTTTCGTACAAACAATCAGGGTCCATAATTCAGGAAGTTATTATCCGATATGCGCAAATATCGGCAGGAACCAAGATCTGTGGGTTATAAACATGCATTTCAAGTTTCAGCAAAATCGGTTCAAAATTGTGACCACTACACGGTCCACAAACTAAAAGCGTGATTTTTTTCGGACAATAAGGGGTCATAATCCATGAAGTTTCGATCCGATACATGCCATTATCGAAGGCAGCCGAGATCTTTAGGAGATAAACGTATATGTCAAGTTCGTCAAATATGGATAAGAAATGTGACCTGTAGAGTGTCCACAAACAGTTGTCGGAGGACGGACGAGACGTCCGGACGGTCAGGGGCGATGACAATATGACAATATACGTCCACATGAAATTGTGGGCGTATAAAATGTGTAGATAATATTTACCTTTCGTTTTCAAGTACATCACATAAGCCATTCATTGTGTAGACCTCTAAAGGAACGGGAATCGATTATCAGGTCACCCAACGAAAAATCTGACCCGAAATCTTAAGAGGGTTACGAGTCCGGCTAAGCAGTTTTGACGTTCACGTCCAAACAACTCAATATGTTGAGCTGAAATTTTGAGACAAGGTAAATACACCATTCCTATATGTGTTTACCCTTAAATTGCTATGTACTCAGGCTTTCCTTTTAGAGACTGTTCAAATCGGAATAGTTACTTTAAGTCGCCGGGTATATACAATTCAAAATCAGATGAACAAAGCCAGGTTCAATCAAATTGATGCTTTCGTTTTTCACCGATCTCGATAACAATTCACTTGAAATTTAAGGAGATACAAGATAAATGAATACCAGATTTCTATAAAGGATAAAATAAATCGATTCCAGATTTTATAATCTGTAAGTAATTTAAATATCGGATATAAAACAGGTGGAAATCAAAAAAACAGATTTTCCTGTAAAAAGTTAATGGTTTACTGCTAGCGGAAGTGTTTACACAACAACTACTAGAACGGAAACTAAGATGGTTAAATCCTACAGGCAGGTGTTGGTATTACGTCGTCTCCATAAAAATCCAGATCATCTTGTGTTTTCAGAAGTGATCTCATATTACGTCACGATTTTCTCGACGATTTGGTAATAAAATGGTTGTCTAGTAGCCTCGTGGGTATTCGCCATCTAACCATTAAAACTATTTACGTCTAAAAAGCAAAAGAAAACAACATAAAAGTCACGTACACAATGTTGTCACCAAGACATTATATAATGTATATTATTGTGCAGTAAAACAAAACAATTAGGTATCGAATTGTCTTAGTAAACCAGACAATATTTTCATTTTTCACTAAAACATCAATTTTCTCAACGTGTAATGCACGCTAATATGTACTCAGATTAATGATTTAACATTTATTAAGAAATCAAAACATCAATGCAAGATTACGCCCCTTCTTAGATTCAATCGGTTTTAAAATAGGCGAATCAATAAATGTTCGCGGACAACATAAATTTAACCAATTTATGTAAATGGGTCATTCTCAAAATATGACTACATTTAGACCTTGGAAAATTCAAAAATATAACGCGTCTAAATGAATAGGTTTTTTTATTCTATGCAATGCTCAGCACATTGAGAAATGCAGTTATGATGATTTGCACACAGTCAGTCAGCAAATAAGATATTTTGATAAGGTTTTTGATTTATCAACTTGGAAAAAATGTCAGTGGTGTAACGAGCATAAATGTTTATATTTTCACCCTTTTAAATAAATAAAAATATTATTCTCCACTGTTGTGATTATCCATAGTGTTTCTCTTTTTAATTGTGAGTTTACTTATTTAATTATTTTCACAATTTAATCCTGGGTTTGACAAAAGGATTTTGATGTGTGAAAAATGAAATGCTAACATGTGGCTTTTTTCACAGTCAACGTTTATACAGTCACTAAGACTGCTCATGTTTTGTATATTAATAGTGAAGCTACAGTAAGTTTATGATAGGACAGTCTAACTGTAAAATAAACTTTTGGAAAAAGTTAAAATATTGACAAAGATGTATGTTACACCACTGATATTTTTGTTACACCACTGATTCTCTTGCAAATTACTGAAGATTAAAGCCAAACATACTGTCAAATAAAGATTAAAATGTGTTAATTGTCATCATTAAAGAACAGGTTTTTAAACATTTGGATTGGCGTCAACCAAGTAAATTCTCCAGCCTAAACGTAACAAACAAATACTCAGTTAACGTCAACAATCAGTTAAATTCAACTACTATTATACAATAGTGCAGCATACAGAAAACTTAACTTAGTTCAAACTCTGAACTATTTCCTCCCAAATTTCTGTTTGGATAAAATATTTTTTCCAAATTTTTGTTGGTTCGTATTACTCCTCAAAGGTGGTCAAACCCACACCAATCAGCATCAACCATTTTTTGCCAAAAGAAACTACACGCATTTATTTTCTTCCCACTCTATGCATGCAGCGAACAAACACTTGTTCCACTTCAGCGTTATCTACAAGTCCAGGAAATGGTAAACCAGCATACAGAACAATCACATATTTTCCCAATAACGTCTCCAAAGACTCATCAAAAAAAGCATTTTCAGAAAGTCTTCCTTGATTTTCAGCTAGGTTTTCTTGGTTTTCAATTTCTTCTTTTTTTGGCATATTTTCTTTTCTCAGTTCTCATTAGGGTTTCACACTGCGTAGCTTGTGTGAAACACTATTGTTTTTGTTAAAATTATTATTAGGGTTTCACACTGCGAAGCTTGTGTGAAACACTATTGTTTTTGTTAAAATTATTAGGGTTTCACACTGCGTAGCTTGTGTGAAACACTATTGTTTTTGTTAAAATTATTAGGGTTTCACACTGCGTAGCTTGTGTGAAACACTATTGTTTTTGTTAAAATTATTATTAGGCTTTCAGACTTTCGTCTGAAAGCCTATTGAGATTACTAAAATTATTAGGCTTTCAGACTTTCGTCTGAAAGCCTATTGAGATTACTAAAATTATTAGGCTTTCAGACTTTCGTCTGAAAGCCTATTGAGATTACTAAAATTATTATTATTATTATTATTATTATTTACCGCGGGAGCCTAGATCACCATGATCGAAAACAGATATCGATCTGGAATTAGATTTTCTGTCGGGAAACCATGTGGTGGCTACTTGATAAAATATTTTTCAAATTTCTGCGCATACCGGAAGTGACCGAACTTTGTATTTTGTCTAAAAATTGAAAATAGACCATAGTTTCGTCAATTCTTTATCCATATTCAAACAAATTACCTTTTTGGAATCCCTGAATCTTTTCTTAGACAATGGCTATCTCACATTTTTCGATTTCGAACATTCGTCTATGACTTTTAGCGTTCGAAAATTGAAAACATGTTGCTTACGAGACAATTTTTGTTATTTTTCAAAATTTTCAAATTTGACCTATATTTTTGGATACCTGACGTCCATGCAATTCCAGTAATATAAGTTTCATTCAGAGTTATCGCCCTTTATTTTTCGATTTTTTTCGAATTTTCTTCCCATTTTGTGAGCTCGGGTTTCGTTTTATGGCAGAATTGACGTTTCTGAAACTTCTGGAACATGAAGTTATAGTCCAATACCAACAAATAAAGCAATTTCGACAAGAATCCTTAAACCGGAAGTAGTCGAAATAATGTGTAATATTTTGAAAAAAATGCAAAAAATGGATATTTTTGGGAAAAACACGATTTCTCCGCCCGATATAAATGGATTAAAGACATTAGGGTACCATTGGACTGCACTGGGATTGCACTATCGTATGATACCAAATTCATACGGATACTATGAACAGGCAGCAAAATATGGCACGCTGAAAATCAAGTATTTTCTGATTTTTAGCATTTTTGGATGCCTGTATCTCGAAAACTACTCCAGCGATTTTTATGAAACTTTCTCTATCGAGAGACCTTGTGGTAGTCTGAAGTACGAAACATTCCATTACGACTTTGAAATATCTGGAATAGGTGAAATAACGGACTGAAAATCGAAAAAAGTCGAAAAATCGTGAAATTTTGGAAAATGCTCTACTATTTTTTTATTTTAAGAGATTTTCGAAAAAAGGTTGTATTTTCAGATAGCTGACCTAATTACGATTCTAACGATGTATAATATGTATGTAGTTATTGAAAGTTAATTTTCGATATTTTAATTTTTTTGCATTTTTCTCACTTTTGGACATAGGATTTCTCAGTGGCATTTTATCTGATCAGTAAATGTAATATATCATTACAGAGCCCTATGACTATTTTAGTACCCAAACCGGCTATTTAAACTATTCCGACAATAATAACCATACCGGAAGTATTCAAAAAATAAAAAAAAAGGTTAAAAACATTGTCGCACTTGCGAAAAACTTGATTTCTCCCTTACGTAATAGCGGACTAAAAGAACTAAAGTGTCGTTGGATAGCCTATTAATGGACCATCATACGGTATGTAAATAATACGATTTCGATGGCAAGGAAATAAATTATTGTATGCCAAATATCCAGTATTTTCCGATTTTTTAACATTCTGAGACGCCCTTTTCTCGAAAACGACGCCTACGATTTTTCTCAAACTTTTCTTACTCAAAGTCCTATCGATTGTCTATATAGTGAATCCAAAATGAAAAGCATTGAAATAATATAGGTGGTCCAAAAATAGCATCAAACTTTGAAAAAAATTCAAAAATCGTTAAATTTTTGTAAACGCTCTTTATTTTATCTTTTCTTCCAAAACTACTCAATAGATGTTTCTGACACTTCTGGTACAGAAAGTTAAGTATCCAAAGAACTTCGTAAAGCTATCACGACAACAATCGTAAAACCGGAAGTAGTCGAAAAAATGTCCGATATTTTGAAAAAAAATTTTTTTTTTACGAAAACCTTTTTTATTTATGAATATTTTTTGACGATATTTTACACTGGGTTAAAATATCATCCTACTTGAGCAGAAATGAGAAAAAAAATTGTCTCGGTAATTTGCATTAGCCGCCATCGGCTAATTTAGTTTTTCGTACCCAGAAAAATTATTTATTGTTCAATTTATATAAAACAAAGTTCATAAGCTCCGTGGTCCCTATTGTAATTTTTTTTGTTACGCTGAAATTTTTCTGTCGGCAACGGAAATGACGTAATATTAATAAAAACTACAATTTTGACAGTTCGGTACCACTTTTTGAAAGCATATATTAATTTTTTTCAAAACTGATATAACTAAAATGATGCACCCTGCAAAGGTGCACAATATCCTTAGCTCAGACTTTTTAATTTCAATTTCATTTTCGGGCAATTTCGAATAAAATGTAAAATAAAGTGTAAAATTCAGTTGTTTGCAATTCATTCAGCTCTTCATATTTTGAAATATTTATTTGTAATTTTCATAAACTCGTAGCAATAATCCAGACGAAGAGAATGCATGCGAAAATTAGTTTGTAATGTGAACAGTTGCCGAGAAATATGCAATTTTGCATGCATCACTTTTCACGTTATTTTGCCTATAAAAGAATGAATTATTATTCGATTTGCAATTTGTTTTCCCCATTTGATGCTTAATGCCATTTTGGACTAGGTCAAGCCAATTTTACATTTTCATTGTGACCGGAAATGACGTCATTTGGGCAAAAACTGTACTTTTAACCTAAAAAACAAATATTTTATTCAAATGAGTCTGCCTTATAATATTTTTAGAATTATGATATTTTATTCCCATCAACGAATAGAATCAAGCCATACGACCATACAGATGCCACAAAATGGTTTCTAACTTGTATGGTTACAGAGAAATAGGCGATCTTCTATAAGTCACTTTTCAAGGTTTTTGGTCTATAAAAGTGTCAATTATTATTCGATTTTTATAATATTTTTACCATTTGATGCCTTATGCCATTTATGACTTCAATGAACTAAGTTAACATTTTCAATATCACCGGAAGTAATGTAATTTTTGCAAAAAACGTATTTTTAGCCTTCAAAACAAAACATTTTTTTGAAGGGATTTATATTTATTATTCAATTAATTTTATAACGTCTGACTCTAATGGGCAGTAAGATTGAATCAATACCATCATATCGATATCAAGAAAAGGCTTCTAGCATGTTCCCTTGTCGAATAATAGCCAATTTTCCCAGGGTCACTTTTAATTTTTTTACCTTCTTAATTTCAGTTGATGGGTTACAGGTTAGTTATTTATTGCCCGATACGTATAAAACAAAGTTTGTATTTTGTATGTTAGGAATTTTCGACTTATTTTTCCCCTATAAAAATTTCTTTCGGCACCGGAAGTGACGTAATTTTGCGATAATTTACAATTTTGGCCCGTCTTTTCGCCAGCACATATTACTTTTATATATGATAGAAGGTTTCACTGTAGCAAAACATCTAAAGTATAGTTCGGTAGCTCAATGGATCGGCTATGGTATAATAAACTTCCTGTATGATTCCTGAAAGCCGGTTCAGTGCTGCTTGCAGGTCTAGTTAGGCTTTCAGACTTTCGTCTGAAAGCCTATTGAGATTACTAAAATTATTATTAGGGTTTCACACTGCGTAGCTTGTGTGAAACACTATTGTTTTTGTTAAAATTATTATTCTTATTATTATTCTTATTATTATTCCAATTCCACTTTGACTATATCTCAGCAACTACTTGTCGCATCGTTACGATTTCTTCGGTTTTACTGGAAAAGTGGGTGTGACTTAGAGGATAAAGCTATTTTGAACGTTCTGCGACAATGCGAAATGTCCGAAATCACCGAAGTTATCGTTTTTGAAAATATTGCAGTAATTTAAACAATAATCATTGGATTTTAACTTTCGATACATTTTGGCATAGTCGGAGACAGGGCACATAGCTACGCTACTTTCGATTTTTGATTTTCGGCATATCTTCGAAGATATTAGGCGCCAAATTTCGAAAATTTAAAATTTTACAAAAAACTTTTTTATTTATGAATATTTTTTAGTCGTGTTGTGCACAGAATTAAAGAGTCATCTGACTAGCGCACAAATAGTAAAAAAAATTGTCTCAGTAATTTTCCTTGGCCGCCATTGGCTAATTCAGTTTTTCAGTCCCAGATTAATTTTTTATTGTTCGATTTGTATAAAACAAAGTTCATATGCTTCGTTGTCTCAATTGTCATTTTTTTTATTACCAAAAGTGTTATCTGTCGGCACCGGAAGTGGCATAATTTTACCAAAAACTACAATTTTGACAGTTATTTTCTTATATCGAAAACAAATATTATTTTTTGGAAAAATTATTTGACTCAAAGAGTGTGCCCTTTCAAGGCGCAAAAAATGTAGGAAGCAGTTTTTTTAATTTCGATTTCATTTTCGAGCAAATTCGATTAAGAGGCTAAAATGGTGTAAAATTGACCTATTTACAACCTATTCAGGCTTTTCAAATTTTAAAATATTTCTTTGTAACTTTTATAAACTTGTAGATATCATCCATACGAAGAGAATATGCGTGAAAATTAGTTTGTAATATAAGCAGTTGCCGAGAAATAGGCAATTTTGCATGAGTCACTTTTCACGTAATTTTGGCTGTAAAAGAATCAATTATTATTCGATTTTCAATTTTCTTTCGCCATTGGATGCCTAATGCCATAGTGGACTATGTCAAACCATTTTACCCCTTGCGCTGCCACCGGAAATGACGTCATTTGCTCAAAACTTAAATTTTAGCCTTCAAAAAACAATATTTTATTCAAATGAGTCGTATTTGTTATTTTTTTCAAATTGTGATATTTGATTCTATTGATCAAATAGATTGAACCCATACGATCATACAGATACCACAAAATGGTTTCTAACTTGTACGGTTGCAGAGAAATGGGCGATTTTCCTTAAGTCACTTTTCAAGGTTTTTGGTCTATAAAAGTGTCAGTTATTATTCGATTTTCATAAAATTTTCACCATATGATATCTTGTGTCATTTATGATTTCATAGAACTAATTTAACATTTTCAGTATCACCGGAAGTAATGTCATTTTGGCAAAAACTGTATTTTTAGCCTTCAAAACAGATATTTTTTTCAAATGAGTCTGATTTGTAATATATTTCAAATTATGATATTTGATCCCAATCAACAAATCGATTGAACCCATACGATCATATAGATACCAAAAAATAGTTTTTATCATGTACGGTTGCCGAGAAATAGACGATTTTCTACAAGTCACTTTTTAAGGTTTTTGGTCTATAAAAGTGGCAATTCTTATTCGATCTACATACTATTTTTGCCATATGATGCCTTATGCCATTTCTGATTTCGTAAGCTAATTGAACATTTTCCTTATCACCGGAAGTAATGAAATTTTTCCAGGATCACTTACAAATAACATATATGAATTGATATTGCTGGATTTGGTTGATTCTTCGTCAATTTTATTTGATGTTTACAATGCTTATGTGGAAACCTGTTCGATGGTTTCAATGGTATCGGAAGTGACATATGTTCAAGGGTAACGTGGCACCGAAAGTGACGTGGCACCAGTGAAACCCGTCATTCCTGCATGCAGGTCTAGTTATTATTATTATTATTATTTACCGCGGGAGCGTAGATCTCTATGATCGAAAACTGATATCGATCTGGAATTATAATTTCTATCGGGAAACCATGTGGTGGCTACTTGATAAAATATTTTTGAAATTTCTGCGCATACCGGAAGTGACCGAACTTTGTATTTTGTCTAAAAATTGAAAATTGGCCATAGTTTTGTCAATTCTTTATCCATTTTCAAACAAATTACCTTTTTGGAATTCCTGAATCTTTTCTTAGACAGTGGCTATCTCACATTTTTCGATTTCGAACATTCGTCTATGACTTTTAGCGTTCGAAAATTGAAAACATGTTGTTTACGAGACAATTTTTGTTATTTTTCAAAATTTTCAAATTTGACCTACATTTTTGGATACCTGAAGTTCATGCGATTCCAGCAATATAAGTTTCATTCAGAGTTATCGCCCTTTATTTTTCGATTTTTTTCGAATTTTCTTCCCATTTTGTGAGCTCGGGTTTCGTTTTATGGCAGAATTGACGTCTCTGAAACTTCTGGAACATGAAGTTATAGTCCAATACCAACGAATAAAGCAATTTCGACAAAAATCCTTAAACCGGAAGTGGTCGAAATAATGTGCAATATTTTGAAAAAAATGAAAAAAATGGATATTTTGGGGGAAAACGCGATTTCTCCGCCCGATATAAATGGATTAAAGAAATTAGGGTACCACTGGACTGCACTATGATTGTACTATCGTATGATACCAAATTCATACGGATACTATGAACAGGCAGCAAAATATGGCACGCTGAAAATCAAGTATTTTCTGATTTTTAGCATTTTCGGACGCCTGTATCTCGAAAACTACTCCAGCGATTTTTATGAAACTTTCTGTATGAAGAGACCTTGTGGTAGTCTTGTGTACGAAACATTCCATTACGACTTTGAAATATCTGGAATAGGTGAAATAACGGACTGAAAATCGAAAAAAGTCGAAAAATCGTGAAATTTTGGAAAATGCTCTACTATTTTTTTATTTTGAGAGATTTTCAAAAAAAGATTGTATATTCAGATAGCTGACCTAATTACGATTCTAACGATGTATAATATGTATGTAGTTATTGAAATTTAATTTTCGATATTTTAAATTTTTTGCATTTTTGGCACTTTTCAACATAGGATTTCTCAGGGGCATTTTATCTGATCAGATAATGCAATATATCATTACAGAGCCCTGTGGCTATTTTAGTGCCCAAACCGGCTATTAAAAATATTCCGAAAATAATAACCATACCGGAAGTATTCAAAAAATGAAAAAAAAAGGTTAAAAACATTGTCGCACTTGCGAAAAACTTGATTTCTCCCTTAGGTAATAGCGGACCAAAAGAACTAAAGGGTCGTTGGAAAGCCCTATTAATGGACCATCATATGGTATCTAAATAATACGATTTCGATGGTAGGGAAATAAATTATTGTATGCCAAAAATCTAGTATTTTCCGATTTTTTAACATTCTGAGACGCCCTTTTCTCGAAAACGACGCCGCAGATTTTTCTTAAACTTTTCTTACTCAAAGTCCTATCGGCTGTCTATATAGTGAATCCAAAATGAAAAGCATTGAAATAATATAGGTGGTCCAAAAATGGCATCAAACTTTGAAAAAAATTGAAAAATCATTAAATTTTTGTAAACGCTCTTTAATTTATCTTTTTTTCCAAAACTACTCAATGGATGTTTCTGACACTTCTGGTACAGAAAGTTAAGTATCGAAAGAACTTCGTAAAGCTATCGCGACAATGATCGTAAAACCGGAAGTAGTCGAACAAATGTCCGATATTTTGAAAAAAAATATTTTTTTTATGAATAGCTTTTTTATTTATGAATATATTTTGATGGTATTTTACACAGGGTTAAAATATCATCGTACTTGAGCAGAAATGAGAAAAAAAATTGTCAGGGTAATTTGCGTTAGCCGCCATCGGCTAATTTAGTTTTTCGTACCCAGAAAAATTATTTATTGTTCGATTTGTATAAAACAAAGTTCATATGCTCCGTGGTCCCAATTGTAATTTTTTTTGCTATGGTAAAATTTTTCTGTCGGCAACGAAAGTGACGTAATATTAACAAAAACTACAATTTTGACAGTTCGGTACCACTTTTTGAAAGCAAATATTTTTTTTTTCAAAACTGATATAACTAAAACGATGCACCCTGCAAAGATGCACAAAATCCTTAGCTCAGATTTTTTAATTTCAATTTCATTTTCGGGCAATTTCGAATAAAATGTAAAATAAAGTGTAAAATTCAGTTATTTCCAATTCATTCAGCGTCTTCATATTTTGAAATATTTATTTGTAATTTTCATAAACTCGTAGCAATAATCCAGACGAAGAGAATGTATGCGAAAATTAGTTTGTAATATGAGCAGTTGCCGAGAAATATGCAATTTTGCATGCATCACTTTTCACGTTATTTTGCCTATAAAAGAGTGAATTATCATTCGATTTGCAATATTTTTTTTCCATTTGATGCCTAATGCCAATTTGGACTAGGTCAAGTCAATTTTACATTTTCACTGTGACCGGAAATGACGTCATTTGGGCAAAAACTGTATTTTTAACCAAAAAAAAAATATTTTATTCAAATGAGTGTGCCTTATAATATTTTTAAAATTATGATATTTGATCCCCATCAACGAATAGAATGAAGCCATACGACCATACAGATACCACAAAATGGTTTCTAACTTGTATGGTTACAGAGAAATAGGCGATCTTCTATAAGTCACTTTTCAAGGTTTTTGGTCTATAAAAGTCTCAATTATTATTTGATTTTTATAATTTTTTTACCATTAGATGCCTTATGCCATTTATGGCTTCTATGAACTAAGTTAACATTTTCAATATCACCGGAAGTAATGTAATTTTTGCAAAAAACGTATTTTTAGCCTTCAAAACAAACATTTTTTTTAAGGGATTTATATTTATTATTCGTTTAACTTGATAACGTCTGACTCTAATGGGCAGTAAGATTGAATCAATACCATCATATTGATATCAAAAAAAGCCTTCTAGCATGTTCCCTTGTCGAATAATAGCCAATTTTCCCAGGGTCACTTTTAAGTTTTTTACCTTCTTAATTTCAGTTTATGGGTTATAGGGTAATTATTTATTGCCCAATATGTATAAAACAAAGTTTGTATTTTGTGTGTTGCGAATTTTCGACTTATTTTTCACCTATAAAAATATCTTTCGGTACCGGAAGTGACGTAATTTTGCCATAATTTACAATTTTGACCGGTCTTTTCGCCAGCAAATATTACTTTTACATATGATAGAGGGTGTCACTGAAGCAAAACAACTAAAGTATAGTTTGGTAGCTCAATGGATCGGCTATGGTATAAGAAACTTCCTGTATGATTCCTGAAAGCCGGTTCAGTGCTGCTTGCAGGTCTAGTTATTATTATTATTATTATTATTATTATTATTTACCGCGAGGGCCTAGATCTCCATGATCGAAAACAGATATCGATCTGGAATTAGCTTTTCTATCGGGAAACCATGTGGTGGCTACTTGATAAAATATTTTTGAAATTTCTGCGCATACCGGAAGTGACCGATCTTTGTACTTTCTCTAAAAATTGAAAATCGGCCATAGTTTCGTCAATTCTTTATCCATTTTCAAACAAATTACATTTTTGGAATCCCTGAATCTTTTCTGAGACAATGGCTATCTCACATTTTTCAATTTCGAACATTCGTCTATGACTTTTATCGTTCGAAAATTGAAAACATGTTGTTTACGAGACAATTTTTGTTATTTTTCAAAATTTTCAAATTTGACCTACATTTTTGGATACCTGAAGTCCATCCGATTCCAGTAATATAAGTTTCATTCAGAGTTATCGCCCTTTATTTTCCGATTTTTTTCGAATTTTCTTCCCATTTTGCGAGCTCGGGTTTCGTTTTATGGTAGAATTGACGTTTATGAAACTTCTGGAACATGAAGTTATAGTCCAATACCAACTGATAAAGCAATTTCGACACGGATCTTCAAACCGGAAGTGGTCGAAATAATGTTCAATATTTTGAAAAAAATGCAAAAAATGGATATTTTGGGGGAAAACGCTATTTCTCTGTCCGATATCAATGGATTAAACGAATGAAGGTACCGTTTGATGGCACGATTGTTGGACTATCATATGATACCCCATTCATACGGATACTATGAACAGACAGCAAAATATGGCACGCTGAAAATCAAGTATTTTCTGATTTGGAGCGTTTTTGGACGCCTGTATCTCGAAAACTTAACCTGCAATATTTTTTAAATTTTTTCTATCGAGAGTCCTTTGGGAGGTTTTTGACATGAAGCCATCCAATAGGACTTTGAAATGTCTGGAATAGGATAAAAAAGGGACTGAAAATCGAAAAAAGTCGAAAAATCGTGAAATTTTGGAAAATGCTCTACTATTTTTTTATTTTAAGAGATTTTTAAAAAAAGGTTGTATATTCAGATAGCTGACCTAATTACGATTCTAACGATGTATAATATGTATGTAATTATTAAAATTTAATTTTTCTATATTTTAAATTTTTTGCATTTTTGGCACTTTTGAACATAGGATTTCTCAGGGGCATTTTATCTGATCAGATAATGTAATATATCATTACAGAGCCCTGTGGCTATTTTAGTGCCCAAACCGGCTATTAGAACTATTCCGACAATAATAACCATACCGAGAGTATTCAAAAAATGAAAAAAAAGAGTAAAAACATTGTCGCACTTGCGAAAAACTTGATTTCTCCCTTAGGTAATAGCGGACCAAAAGAACTAAAGTGTCGCTGGATAGCCCTATTAATGGACCATCATATGGTATCTAAATAATACGATTTCGATGGTAAGGAAATAAATTATTGTATGCCAAAAATCTAGTATTTTCCAATTTTTTAACATTCTGAGACGCCCTTTTCTCGAAAACGACGCCTACGATTTTTCTTAAACGTTTCTTACTCAAAGTCCTGTCAGTTGCCTATATAGGGAATCCAAAATGAAAAGCATTGAAATAATATAAGTGGTCGAAAAATGGCCTCAAACTTTGAAAAAAATTGAAAAATCGTTAAATTTTTTGAAACGCTCTTTAATTTATCTTTTTTTCCAAAACTACTCAATGGATGTTTCTGACACTTCTGGTACGTACAGTTAAGTATCCAAAGGACTTCGTAAAGCTATCACAACAACGATCGTAAAACCGGAAGTAGTCGAAAAAATGTCCGATATTTCGAAAAAAATTAATTTTTTTACGAAAACCTTTTTTATTTATGAATATTTTTTGATGATATTTTACACAGGGTTAAAATATCATCGTACTTGAGCAGAAATGAGAAAAAAAATTGTCTCGGTAATTTGCGTTAGCCACCATAGGCTAATTTAGTTTTTCGTACCCAGAAAAATTATTTATTGTTCGATTTGTATAAAACAAAGTTCATATGCACCATGGTCCCAATTGTAATTTTTTTTGTTACGGTGAAATTTTTCTGTCGGCAACGGAAGTGACGTAATATTAACAAAAACTACAATTTTGACAGTTCGGTACCACTTTTTGAAAGCAAATATTATTTTTTTTCAAAACTGATATGACTAAAAGGATGCACCCTGCAAAGGTGCACAAAAACCTTAGCTCATATGTTTTAATTTCAACTTCATTTTCGGGCAATTTCGAATAAAATGTAAAATAAAGTGTAAAATTCAGTTATTTACAATTCATTCAGCGTCTTCATATTTTGAAATATTTATTTGTAATTTTCATAAACTCGTAGCAATAATCCAGACGAAGAGAATGTATGCGAAAATTAGTTTGTAATATGAGCAGTTGCCGAGAAATATGCAATTTTGCATGCATCACTTTTCACGTTATTTTGCCTATAAAAGAGTTAATTATTATTCGATTTGCAATATTTTTTTTCCATTTGATGCCTAATGCCAATTTGGACTAGGTCAAGCCAATTTTACATTTTCACTGTGACCGGAAATGACGTCATTTGGGCAAAAACTGTATTTTTAACCTAAAAAATAAATATTTTATTCAAATGAGTCTGCCTTATAATATTTTTAAAATTATGATATTTGATTCCCATCAACGAATAAAATGAAGCCATACGACCATACAGATACCACAAAATGGTTTCTAACTTGTACGGTTACAGAGAAATAGGCGATCTTCTATAAGTCACTTTTCAAGGTTTTTGGTCTGTAAAACTGTCAATTATTATTCGATTTTTACAATTTATTTACCATTTCATGCCTTATGCTATTTATGACTTCTATGAACCAAGTTAAAATTTTCAATATCACCGGAAGTAATGTAATTTTTGCAAAAAACGTATTTTTAGCCTTTAAAACAAACATTTTTTTGAAGGGATTTATATTTATTATTCGTTTAACTTTATAACGTCTGACTCTAATGGGCAGTAAGACTGAATCAATACCATCATATTGATATCAAGAAAAATCTTCTAGCATGTTCCCTTGTCGAATAATAACCAATTTTCCGAGGGTCACTTTTCAGTTTTTTACCTTCTTAATTTCAGTTTATGGGTTATAGGTTAATTATTTATTGTCCGATATGTATAAAAAAAAGTTTGTATTTTGTATGTTGCGAATTTTCGACTTATTTTTCATCTATAAAAATTTCTTTCGGCACCGGAAGTGACATACTTTTGCCATAATTTACAATTTTGACCGGTCTTTTAGCCAGCAAATATTACTTTTAGATATGATAGAGGGTGTCACTGAAGCAAAACAACTAAAGTATAGTTTGGTAGCTCAATGGATCGGCTATGGTATAATAAACTTCCTGTATGATTCCTGAAAGCCGGTTCAGTGCTGCTTGCAGGTCTAGTTAGGCTTTCAGACTTTCGTCTGAAAGCCTATTGAGATTACTAAAATTATTAGGCTTTCAGACTTTCGTCTGAAAGCCTATTGAGATTACTAAAATTATTATTAGGCTTTCAGACTTTCGTCTGAAAGCCTATTGAGATTACTAAAATTATTAGGGTTTCACACTGCGAAGCTTGTGTGAAACACTATTGTTTTTGTTAAAATTATTATTCTTATTATTATTATTATTATTCTTCTTTTGTTTTGAGTAGATCTCAGCAACTACGTGTCGCATCGTTACGATTTCTTCGGTTTTACTGGGAAAGTGGGTGTGACTTAGAGGATAAAGCTATTTTGAACGTTCTGTGACAATGCGAAATGTCCGAAATCACCGAAGTTATCGTTTTTACAAATATTGCGGTAATTTTAACAATAATCATGGGATTTTAACTTTCGATACATTTTGGCATAGCTGGAGACAGGGCACATAGCTGCGCTACTTTCGATTTTTGATTTTCGGCAAATCTTCGAAGATATTAGGCGCCAAATTTCGGAAATTTAAAATTTTACAAAAAACTTTTTTATTTATGAATATTTTTTAGTCGTGTTGGACACAGAATTAAAGAGTCATCTGACTTGCGCAAAAATGTTAAAAAATTTTGTCTCAGTAGTTTTCCTTGGCCTCCATTGGCTAATTCAGTTTTTCAGTCCTAGATTAATTTTTTATTGTTCGATTTGTATAAAACAAAGTTCATATGCTTCGTAGTCTCAATTGTCATTTTTTTTATTACCAAAAGTATTATCTGTCGGCACCGGAAGTGGCATAATTTTACCAAAAACTACAATTTTGACAGTTAGGTACATTTTTTGAAAACAAATATTATTTTTTTGAAAAATTATATGACTCAAAGAGTGTGTCCTTTAAAGGCGCAAAAAATGTCGGAAGCAGTTTTTTTAATTTCTTTTTCATTTTCTAGCAAATTGGATTAAGAGGTGAAAAAAGGCGTAAAATTGACCTATTTACAACTCATTCAGGCTTTTCAGATTTTAAAATATTTTTACGTAACTTTTATAAACTTGTAGCTATAATCCATACGAAGAGAATGTATGTGAAAATTAGTTTGTAATATAAGCAGTTGCCGAGAAATAGGCAATTTTGCATGAGTCACTTTTCACGTAATTTTGGCTGTAAAAGAATCAATTATTATTCGATTTTCAATTTTCTTTCGCCATTGGATGCCTAATGCCATAGTGGACTATGTCAAACCATTTTACCCCTTGCGCTGCCACCGGAAATGACGTCATTTGCTCAAAACTTAAATTTTAGCCTTCAAAAAACAATATTTTATTCAAATGAGTCGTATTTGTTATTTTTTTCAAATTGTGATATTTGATTCTATTGATCAAATAGATTGAACCCATACGATCATACAGATACCACAAAATGGTTTCTAACTTGTACGGTTGCAGAGAAATGGGCGATTTTCCTTAAGTCACTTTTCAAGGTTTTTGGTCTATAAAAGTGTCAGTTATTATTCGATTTTCATAAAATTTTCACCATATGATATCTTGTGTCATTTATGATTTCATAGATCTAATTTAACATTTTCAGTATCACCGGAAGTAATGTCATTTTGGCAAAAACTGTATTTTTAGCCTTCAAAACAGACATTTTTTTCAAATGAGTCTGATTTGTAATATATTTCAAATTATGATATTTGATTCCAATCAACAAATGGATTGAACCCATACGATCATATAGATACCAAAAGATAGTTTTTATCGTGTACGGTTGCCGAGAAATAGACGATTTTCTACAAGTCACTTTTCAAGGTTTTTGGTCTATAAAAGTGGCAATTCTCATTCGATTTACATACAATTTTCGCCATTATGCTGCCTTATGTCATTTCTGATTTCATAAAACTAATTGAACATTTTCATTATCACCGGAAGTAATGAAATTTTGCCAGGATCACTTACAAGTAACATATATATAAAATGAATTGATATTGCTGGATTTGGTTGATTCTTCTTCCATTTTATTTGATGTTTACAATGCTTATGTGGAAACCTGTTTGATGGTTTCATTGGTATCGGAAGTGACATATGTTTAAGGGTAACGTGGCACCGAAAGTGACGTGGCACCAGTGAAACCCGTCATTCCTGCATGCAGGTCTAGTTATTATTATTATTATTTACCGCGGGGGCCAAGTTCTCCATGATCGAAAGCAGATATCGATCTGAAATCAACTTTTCTTTCGGGAAACCATGTGGTGGCTACTTGATAAAGTATTTTCGAAAATTCTGCGCATACCGGAAGTGGCAGATCTTTGTACGTTGTCAAAAAATGGAAAATTGGCCATAGTTTCGTCAATTATTTACCCATTTTCAAACAAATGACATTTTCGGAAACCCTGAATCTTTTTCGAGCCAATAGCAATCTAAGATTTTGTAATTTCGAAACTTCGTCGCTGACTTCTAGCGTTCGAAAATTGAAAAATTTTGTTTGAGAGACTATTTTTTTCATTTTTCAAAATTTTCAAATTTGACTTATATTTTTGGATACCTTAAGTCCATCCGATTCCAGCAATATAAGTTTCATTCAGAGTTATCGCCCTTTAATTTTCGATTTTTTTCGAATTTTCTACCTATTTTGTGAGCTCGGGTTTCGTTATATGGCCGAATTGGCGAATCTGAAACTTCTAAGGCATGAAGCCAAATGACCATTGCAAGGAATAAAGCAATTTCAACAATGATCCGTAGACCGGAAGTAGTCGAAATAATGTGCAATATTTTGAAAAAATGCAAAAAAATGGATAGTTTTGGGGAAAACGCGATTTCTCCGTCCGATATCAATGGATTAAACAAATTAGGGTACCATTGGACTGCACTAGGATTGTACTATCGTATGATACCCAATTCATACAGATACTATGAACAGGCAGCAAAATATGGCACGCTGAAAATCAAGTATTTTCTGATTTTTAGCATTTTTGGACGCCTGTATCTCGAAAACTTAACCTACAATTTTTTTTTAATTTTTTCTATTGAGAGTCCTTTTAGAGGTATTTTGCATGACGCCATCCAATAAGACTTTGAAATGTCTGGAATAGGATAAAAAAGGGACTGAAAATCGAAAAAAGTCGAAAAATCGTGAAATTTTGGAAAATGCTCCACCATTTTTTTATTTTAAGAGATTTTCAAAAAAAGGTTGTATATTCAGATAGCTGACCTAATTACGATTCTAACGATGTATAATATGTATGTGGTTATTGAAATTTAATTTTCGATATTTTAATTTTTTTGCATTTTTGGCACTTTTGAACACCAGATTTCCCAGGGGCACTTTATCTGATCATATAATGTAATACATCATTACAGAGCCCTGTGGCTATTTTAGTGCCCAAACCGGCTATTAAAACTATTCCGACAATAATAACCACACCGGAAGTATTCAAAAAATGAAAAAAAAGGTTAAAGAAATTGTCGCACTTGCGAAAAACTTGATTTCTCCCTTAGGTAATAGCGGACCAAAAGAACTAAAGTGTCGTTGGATAGCCCTATTAATGGACCATCATATGGTATCTAAATAATACGATTTCGATGGTAAGGAAATAAATTATTGTATGCCAAAAATCTAGTATTTTCCGATTTTTTAACATTTCGAGACGCCCTTTTCTCGAAAACAACGCCTACGATTTTTCTTAAACTTTCCTTACTCAAAGTCCTATCGGTTGTCTATATAGTGAATCCAAAATGAAAAGCATTGAAATAATGTAGGTGGTCCAAAAATGGCCTCAAACTTTGAAAAAAATTGAAAAATCGTTAAATTTTTGGAAACGCTCTTTAATTTATCTTTTTTTCCAAGACTACTCAATGGATGTTTCTGACACTTCTGGTACGTAAAGTTAAGTATCCAAAGAACTTCGTAAAGCTATCACGACAATGATCGTAAAACCGGAAGTAGTCGAAAAAATGTCCGATATTTTGAAAAAAAAATTTTTTTTTACGAAAACCTTTTTTATTTATGAATATTGTTTGATGGTATTTTACACAGGGTTAAAATATCATCCTACTTGAACAGAAATGAGAAAAAAAATTGTCTCGGTAATTTGCGTTAGCCGCCATCGGCTAATTTAGTTTTTCGTACCCAGAACAATTATTTATTGTTCGATTTGTATGAAACAAAGTTCATATGCTCCGTGTTCCCAATTGTAATATTTTTTGTTACGGTGAAATTTTTCTGTCGGCAACGGAAGTGACGTAATATTAACAAAAACTACAATTTGGACAGTTCTGTACCACTTTTTGAAAGCAAATGTTATTTTTTTCAAAACTGATATAACTAAAAGGATGCACCCTGCAAAGGTGCACAAAATCTTTAGCTCAGATTTTTTAATTCCAATTTCATTTTCGGGCAATTTCGAATAAAATGTAAAATAAAGTGTAAAATTCAGTTATTTACAAATCATTCAGCGTCTTCATATTTTGAAATATTTATTTGTTATTTTCATAAACTCGGAGCATTAATCCAGACGAAGAGAATGTATGGGAAAATTAGTTTGTAATATGAGCAGTTGCCGAGAAATATGCAATTTTGCATGCATCACTTTTCACGTTATTTTGCCTATAAAGGAGGGAATTATTATTCGATTTGCAATTTTTTTTTCCATTTGATGCTTAATGCCAATTTGGACTAGGTCAAGCCAATTTTACAATTTCACTGTGACCGGAAATGACGTCATTTGGGCAAAAACTGTATTTTTAACCTAAAAAACAAATATTTTATTAAAATGAGTCTGCCTTATAATATTTTTAGAATTATGATATTTGATTCCCATCAACGAATAGAATGAAGCCATACGGCCATACAGATACCACAAAATGGTTTCTAACTTGTACGGTTACAGAGAAATAGGCGATCTTCTATAAGTTACTTTTCAAGGGTTTTCGTCCATAAAAGTGTCAATAATTATACGATTTTAATAATTTTTTTACCATTTGATGCCTTATGCCATTTATGACTTCTGTGAACTAAATTAACATTTTCAATATAACCGGAAGTAATGTAATTTTTGCAAAAAAAAACATTTTTAGCCTTCAAAACAAACATTTTTTTGAAGGGATTTATATTTATCATTCGTTTAACTTTATAACGTCTAACTCTAATGGGCAGTAAGATTGAATCAATACCATCATATTGATATCAAGAAAAGGCTTCTAGCATGTTCCCTTGTTGAATAATAGCCAATTTTCCCAGGGTCACTTTTAAGTTTTTTACCTTAATTATTTATTGCCCGATATGATAAAACAAAGTTTGTATTTTGTATGTCGCGAATTTTCGACTTATTTTTCACCTATAAAAATTTCTTTCGGCACCGGAAGTGACGTAATTTTGCCATAATTTACAATTTTGACCGGTCTTTTCGCCAGCAAATATTACTTTAACATATGGTATAGGGTGTCACTGAAGCAAAACAACTAAAGTATAGTTTGGTAGCTCAATGGATCGGCTATGGTATAATAAACTTTCTGTATGATTCCTGAAAGCCGGTTCAGTGCTGCTTGCAGGTCTAGTTATTATTATTATTATTTACCGCGAGGGCCTAGATCTCTATGATCGAAACAGATATCGATCTGGAATTAGATTTTCTATTGGGAAACCATGTGGTGGCTACTTGATAAAATATTTTCGAAATTTCTGCGCATACCGGAAGTGACCGAACTTTGTACGTTGTCTAAAAATTGAAAATTGGCCATAGTTTCGGCAATTCTTTATCCATTTTCCAACAAATTACATTTTTGGAATCCCTGAATCTTTTCTGAGACAATGGCTATCTCACATTTTTCAATTTCGAACATTCGTCTATGACTTTTATCGTTTGAAAATTGAAAAGATGTTGTTTACGAGACAATTTTTGTTATTTTTAAAAATTTTCAAATTTGACCTACATTTTTGGATACCTGAAGTCCATCCGATCCCAGTAATATAAGTTTCATTCAGAGTTATCGCCCTTTATTTTTCGATTTTTTTCGAATTTTCTTCCCATTTTGTGAGCTCGGGTTTCGGTTTATGGCAGAATTGACGTTTCTGAAACTTCTGGAACATGAAGTTATAGTACAATACCAACTTATAAAGCAATTTCGACAAGAATCCTTAAACCGGAAGTGGTCGAAATAATGGGCAATATTTTGAAAAAAATGCAAAAAATGGATATTTTGGGGAAAAACGCGATTTCTCCGCCCGATATCAATGGATTAAAGAAATTAGGGTACCATTGGACTGCACTAGGATTGTACTATCGTATGATACCCAATTCATACGGATTCTATGATCAGGAAGCAAAATATGGCACGCTGAAAATCACGAATTTTCTGATTTTTAGCATTTTTGGACGCCTGTATCTCGAAAACTTAACCTACAATTTTTTTTTAATTTTATCTATCGAGAGTCCTTTTGGAGATATTTTGCATGAAGCCAACCAATAAGACTTTGAAATGTCTGGAATAGAATAAAAAAGGGACTGAAAATCGAAAAAAGTCGAAAAATCGTGAAATTTTGAAAAATGCTCTACTATTTTTTTATTTTAAGAGATTTTTAAAAAAAGGTTGTATATTCAGATAGCTGACCTAATTACGATTCTAACGATGTATAATATGTATGTAATTATTGAAATTTAATTTTCGATATTTTAGATTTTTTGCATTTTTTGCACTTTTGAACATAGGATTTCTCAGGGGCATTTTATCTGATCAGATAATGCAATATATCATTACAGAGCCCTGTGGCTATTTTAGTGCCCAAACCGGCTAGTAAGACTATTCCGAAAATAATAACCATACCGGAAGTATTCAAAAAATGAAAAAAAGGGTTAAAAATATTGTCGCACTTGCGAAAAACTTGATTTCTCCCTTAGGTAATAGCGGACCAAAAGAACTAAAGTGTCGCTGGATAGCCCTATTAATGGACCATCATATGGTATCTAAATAATACGATTTCGATGGTAAGGAAATAAATTATTGTATGCCAAAAATCTAGTATTTTCCGATTTTTTAACATTCTGAGACGCCCTTTTCTCGAAAACGACGCCTACGATTTTTCTGAAACTTTTCTTACTCATAGTCCTATCGGTTGTCTATATAGTGAATCCAAAATGAAAAGCATTGAAATAATATAGGTGGTCCAAAAATGACATCAAACTTTGAAAAAAATTGAAAAATCGTAAAATTTTTGTAAACGCTCTTTAATTTATCTTTTTTTCCAAAACTACTCAATGGATGTTTCTGACACTTCTGGTACAGAAAGTTAAGTATCCAAAGAACTTCGTAAAGCTATCACGACAACGATCGTAAAACCGGAAGTAGTCGAAAAAATGTCCGATATTTTGATAAAAAATATTTTTTTTACGAAAACCTTTTTTATTTATGAATATTTTTTGATGGTATTTTACACAGGGTTAAAATATCATCCTACTTGACCAGAAATGGGAAAAAAAATTGTCTCGGTTATTTGCGTTAGCCGCCAACGGCTAATTTAGTTTTTCGTACCCAGAAAAATTATTTATTGTTCGATTTGTATAAAACAAAGTTCATATGCTCCGTGGTCTCAATTGTAACTTTTTTTGTTATGATGAAATTTTTCTGTCGGCAACGGAAGTGACGTAATATTAACAAAAACTATAATTTTGACAGTTCGGTACTACTTTTTGAAAGCAAATATTATTTTTTTTCAAAACTGATATAACTAAACGGATGCACCCTGCAAAGGTGCACAATATCCTTAGCTCAGATTTTATAATTTCAATTTCATTTTCGGGCAATTTCGAATAAAATGTAAAATAAAGTGTAAAATTCAGTTGTTTACAATTCATTCAGCGTCTTCATATTTTGAAATATTTATTTGTAATTTTAATAAACTCGTAGCAATAATCCAGAAGAAGAGATTGTATGCGAAAATTAGTTTGTAATATGAGCAGTTGCCGAGGAATATGCAATTTTGCATGCGTCACTTTTCACGTTATTTTGCCTATAAAAGAGTTAATTATTATTCGATTTGCAATATTATTTTTCCATTTGATGCTTAGTGTCAATTTGTTCTAGGTCAAGCCAATTTTACAATTTCACTGTGACCGGAAATGACGTCATTTGGGCAAAAACTGTATTTTTAACCTAAAAAACTAAAATTGTATTCAAATGAGTCTGCCTTATAATATTTTTAAAATTATGATATTTGATTCCCATCAACGAATAGAATGAAGCCATACGACCATACAGATACCACAAAATGGTTTCTAACTTGTACGGTTTCAGAGAAATAGGCGATCTTCTATAAGTCACTTTTCAAGGTTTTTGGTCTATAAAAGTGTCAATTATTATTCGATTTTTATAATCTTTTTACCATTTGATGCCTTATGCCATTTATGACTTCTATGAACCAAGTTAACATTTTCAATATCACCGGAAGTAATGTAATTTTTGCAAAAAACGTATTTTTAGCCTTCAAAACAAACATTTTTTTGAAGTGATCTATATTCATTATTCGTTTAACTTTATAACGTCTGACTGTAATGGGCAGTAAGATTGAATCAATACCATCATATTGATATCAAGAAAAGGCTTCTAGCATGTTCCCTTGTCGAAAAATAGCCAATTGTCCCAGGGTCACTTTTAAGTTTTTTACCTTCTTAATTTCAGTTTATGGGTTATAGGTTAATTATTTATTGCCCGATATGTAAAAAACAAAGTTTGTATTTTGTATGTTGCGAATTTTCGACTTATTTTTCACCTATAAAAATTTCTTTCGGTACCGGAAGTGACGTAATTTTGCCTTAATTTACAATTTTGACCGGTCTTTTCGCCAGCAAATATTACTTTTACATATGATAGAGGGTGTCGCTGAAGCAAAACAACTAAAGTATAGTTTGGTAGTTCAATGGGTCGGCTATGGTATAATAAACTTCCTGTATGATTCCTGAAAGCCGGTTCAGTGCTGCTTGCAGGTCTAGTTAAGCTTTCATATTACATATGAAAGCTTATTGTTTCTGTTAAGATTATTATTATTTTTTTTTTTTGTGTATTTTCTGCAAATCGGATTTCTCAGAATCTAACCATGGGATCTTTCTGAAACTTTGACCTACCCCCCCAAAAATGGGGTGCGAACGTTGTTTAAATATATTTTCAAAACGTTTTACGAATCCGAAATCACCGAATTTTACGAACGAAAAAACTGACAATGCATAGTCGTAACTTTGTTATTTTTTGACCGATTTTACTAATTCTTTTTTCTTTGAATACCTTGAAAAAAATCGTTTTGATCTGCAGTTTCACATTTTCGAATTTCGAAAATTCGTCGCTGTGATTTCGAACCGGAAGTTTAGACCAATTTGACAACTTCTTTAATAGTTGTACGATTTTCATGAAATTTAGTATACAAGTAGATCTTACCGATGTGACTTCAAAAATATAATTAGAAATTTTCTAAATTATCTCCCCTTGGTGAAATTAAGGATCAAAATTTTCAAAAAAATCGTCGAAATATAGGTCAGAATGACCTAAAAATTTTTTTCGATACTCGACAAGTAATTACTGATTCCTACACAAAATATGGAGTTTGTCGATCGAACCGGAAGTGCCACCATCTTGAAACGTGAAAAAACAAATGAACTTTTGCGATATTGCACTTACAGACACGGGAGTTATATTTTCTGAATCCTTGAAGGATGGCCCAAAAATCGTAGGGAGCAGAATTTTGATTTCGGTCACGTGATGGTCACCATTTTGAATTGAAAATGAAAAGTAGTAGCAATTTGAAGGGCCGAGACTTTGAAACACAATAAATCTCCTTCTAATTGAGCTAGAATGTTCAAACTTGGTGTAGACGTTCACTAGGTCAATGTCATGATTGAGTTCAAAGATGAGCATCTTCTGTCTAGGGTAAGCAGAGATAGGCATGCTGATTTGTTGATTCTTTAGGGCACGATAACTTCGGTTATAATGAAGGGAGGGCTGTGAAACTTTTGTCAATAGAGAGTCCAATAGCTAGCCTGTTGTGTGAAATCATTGTATCATTTATTTTTAATATCAGGGATAGGCGAAAAAAAGAGATTGAAAATCCAAAAAGTCGTATTTTTACAATTTGGAGCATGTTTAGAGGTCTTTCTCGTAAAGTCAACTTAATATTTTTTGGGAACTTCTTCTACAAAGAGTCTTATTGGTAGTCTTTTATATAAAACCATCGATCAACAATCCAACATATCAGGAGTAGAAGAACAAAAGGATCGAACATTGAAAACGGCACCCTTTCATTGTTAAGCAAAACATGCAGTGTGGGTGGCTACAATCTGCACATTTAGTCATCGTATAGAGCTTATTCAACAGTATCGAATTCCAACTGCTAAGGGATCTTTTACGTGCACTCCAATGTGTACACGGCGGGTGGGGGGACACGCCAGAAAATCGAGATGAACTTTCTCGGACAATGCAGGGATCGAACACCCGACCTCCTGGCTAGCAGGCCAACGCCTTAGCCACATAGTGTGGACATCCATCGTACATTTCATCCGTCAAATCAAAGCGTTTCATTGCATTAGACCAATAATTAATTATTCTTAATTGAAAACTTTATTTTAATATTAGTCTGGCATTATTAAATCCTAATTTTATTGGTCTTATTTAAAATTAAACTTTCATTTAAGTATGAACAACCCTTAACGTGTCTCTTTAAAACATAAAAAAAATACTCTAAAACAGTAGCTCAACCTTTTGACCTAAACTCATTAATTTACCATTTTTTGTGAGCCACTTGTTATTTTTCCTATGACATATTACACGTGTCTGATTTTAAAGGGGGGTTGGGTGGCTGAATGGTTAGCACGCGCGCCTGTCATTGAGTTAACTAGCGTGTTTTCGAATGCCCGGTTGTACGTGACAAGGAGTAAGGTCGCCTGTCCAACCGGTCATTTTTAATTTTTTTCCCGCCATTTTCATTTCATTTTCTCATCCGTCTCATTACAGTAATACAAGTTTGAGGTATTTCCCTTTAGTTTTCAGATTATTGTTATGCCTGGGTGCAATGTTTCATACTATATTTAGACTTGTAACTTCGCGAGTTTTTGACCAATTTTGATAATTTTTTCTTCTTATCCTTTTATTTAGGATACTTGATACAATCAATGACACATGACGATGAATATGAAAGCTTTCATATCTGCATGGGACAGTAGCAGATCTAGTTAAGCTTTCATATTACATATGAAAGCTTATTGTTTCTGTTAAGATTATTATTATTTTTTTTTTTTGTGTATTTTCTGCAAATCGGATTTCTCAGAATCTAACCATGGGATCTTTCTGAAACTTTGACCTACCCCCCCAAAAATGGGGTGCGAACGTTGTTTAAATATATTTTCAAAACGTTTTACGAATCCGAAATAACCGAATTTTACGAACGAAAAAACTGACAATGCATAGTCGTAACTTTGTTATTTTTTGACCGATTTGACTAATTCTTTTTTCTTCGAATACCTTGAAAAAAATCGTTTTCATCTGCAGTTTCACATTTTCGAATTTCGAAAATTCGTCGCTGTGATTTCGAACCGGAAGTTTAGACCAATTTGACAACTTCTTTAATAGTAGTACGATATTCATGAAATTTAGTATACAAGTAGATCTTACCGATGTGACTTCAAAAATATAATTAGAAATTTTCTAAATTATCTCCCCTTGGTGAAATTAAGGATCAAAATTTTCAAAAAAATCGTCGAAATATAGGTCAGAATGACCTAAAAAATTTTTTCGATACTCGACAAGTAATTACTGATTCCTACACAAAATATGGAGTTTGTCGATCGAACCGGAAGTGCCACCATCTTGAAACGTGAAAAAACAATGAACTTTTGCGATATTGCTCTTACAGACACGGGAGTTATATTTTCTGAATCCTTGAAGGATGGCCCAAAAATCGTAGGGAGCAGAATTTTGATTTCGGTCACGTGATGGTCACCATTTTGAATTGAAAATGAAAAGTAGTAGCAATTTGAAGGGCCGAGACTTTGAAACACAATAACTCTCCTTCTAATTGAGCTAGAATGTTCAAACTTGGTGTAGACGTTCACTAGGTCAATGTCATGATTGAGTTCAAAGATGAGCATTTTCTGCCTAGGGTAAGCAGAGATAGGCATGCTGATTTGTTGATTCTTTAGGGCACGATAACTTCTGTTATAATGAAGGGAGGGCTGTGAAACTTTTGTCAATAGAGAGTCCAATAGCTAGCCTGTTGTGTGAAATCATTGTATCATTTATTTTAAATATCAGGGATAGGCGAAAAAAAGAGATTGAAAATCCAAAAAGTCGTATTTTTACAATTTGGAGCATGTTTAGAGGTCTTTCTCGTAAAGTCAACTTAATATTTTTGGGGAACTTCTTCTACAAAGAGTCTTATTGGTAGTCTTTTATATAAAACCATCGATCAACAATCCAACATATCAGGAGTAGAAGAACAAAAGGATCGAACATTGAAAACGGCACCCTTTCATTGTTAAGCAAAACATGCAGTGTGGGTGGCTACAATCTGCACATTTAGTCATCGTATAGAGCTTATTCAACAGTATCGAATTCCAACTGCTAAGGGATCTTTTACGTGCACTCCAATGTGTACACGGCGGGTGGGGGGACACGCCAGAAAATCGAGATGAACTTTCTCGGACAATGCAGGGATCGAACACCCGACCTCCTGGCTAGCAGGCCAACGCCTTAGCCACATAGTGTGGACACCCATCGTACATTTCATCCGTCAAATCAAAGCATTTCATTGCATTAGACCAATAATTAATTATTCTTAATTGAAAACTTTATTTTAATATTAGTCTGGCATTATTAAATCCTAATTTTATTGGTCTTATTTAAAATTAAACTTTCATTTAAGTATGAACAACCCTTAACGTGTCTCTTTAAAACATAAAAAAATACTCTAAAACAGTAGCTCAACCTTTTGACCTAAACTCATTAATTTACCATTTTTTGTGAGCCACTTGTTATTTTTCCTATGACATATTACACGTGTCTGATTTTAAAGGGGGGTTGGGTGGCTGAATGGTTAGCACGCGCGCCTGTCATTGAGTTAACTAGCGTGTTTTCGAATGCCCGGTTGTACGTGACAAGGAGTAAGGTCGCCTGTCCAACCGGTCATTTTTAATTTTTTTTCCCGCCATTTTCATTTCATTTTCTCATCCGTCTCATTACAGTAATACAAGTTTGAGGTATTTCCCTTTAGTTTTCAGATTATTGTTATGCCTGGGTGCAATGTTTCATACTATATTTAGACTTGTAACTTCGCGAGTTTTTGACCAATTTTGATAATTTTTTCTTCTTATCCTTTTATTTAGGATACTTGATACAATCAATGACACATGACGATGAATATGAAAGCTTTCATATCTGCATGGGACAGTAGCAGATCTAGTTAGGCTTTCAGACTTTCGTCTGAAAGCCTATTGAGATTACTAAAATTATTATTATTATTATTATTATTATTATTTACCGCGGGGGCCTAGATCTCCATGATCGAAAACAGATATCGATCTGAAATTAGATTTTCTATTGGGAAACCATGTGGTGGCTACTTGATAAAATATTTTTGAAATTTCTGCGCATACCGGAAGTGACCGAACTTTGCACGTTGTCTAAAAATTGAAAATCGGCCATAGTTTCGTCAATTCGTTATCCATTTTCAAACAAATTACATTTTTGGAATCCCTGAATCTTTTCTGAGACAATGGCTATCTCACATTTTTCAATTTCGAACATTCGTCTATGACTTTTATCGTTCGAAAATTGAAAACATGTTGTTTACGAGACCATTTTTGTCATTTTCAAAATTTTCAAATTTGACCTACATTTTTGGATACCTGAAGTCCATCCGATTCCAGTAATATAAGTTTCATTCAGAGTTATCGCCCTTTATTTTTCGATTTTTTTCGAATTTTCTTCCCATTTTGTCAGCTCGGGTTTCGTTTTATGGTAGAATTGACGTTTCTGAAACTTCTAGAACATGAAGTTATAGTCCAATACCAACTGATAAAGCAATTTCGACAAGAATCCTTAAACCGGAAGTGGTCGAAATAATCTGCAATATTTTGAAAAAAATGCAAAAAATGGATATTTTGGGGAAAAACGCGAATTCTCCGCCCGATATCAATGGATTAAAGAAATTAGGGTACCATTGGACTGCACTAGGATTGTGCTATCGTATGATACCCAACTCGTACGGATACGATGAGCAGGCAGCAAAATATGGCACGCTGAAAATCAAGTATTTTCTGATTTGGAGCGTTTTTGGACGCCTGTATCTCGAAAACTTAACCGCAACTTTTTTTGTAATTTTTTCTATCGAGAGTCCTTTCGGAGGTATTTTGCATGAAGCCATCCAATAAGACTTTGAAATATCTGGAATAGGTGAAATAACGGACTGAAAATCGAAAAAAGTCGAAAAATCGTGAAATTTTGGAAAATGCTCTGCTATTTTTTTATTTTCAAAGATTTCCAAAAAACGATTGTATATTCAGATAGCTGACCTAATTACGATTCTAACGATGTATAATATGTATGTAGTTATTGAAATTTAATTTTCGATATTTTAATTTTTTGCATTTTTGGCACTTTTGAACCTAGGATTTCTCAGGGGCATTTTATCTGATCAGATAATGTAATATATCATTACAGAACACTGTGGCTATTTTAGTGCCCAAACCGGTTATTAAAACTATACCGACAATAATAACCATACCGGAAGTATTCAAAAAATGAAAAAAAAGGTTAAAAACATTGTCGCACTTGCGAAAAACTTGATTTCTCCCTTAGGTAATAGCGGACCAAAAGAACTAAAGTGTCGTTGGATAGCCCTATTAATGGACCATCATATGGTATCTAAATAATACGATATCGATGGTAAGGAAATAAATTATTGTATGCCAAAAATCTAGTATTTTCCGATTTTTTAACATTCTGAGACGCCCTTTTCTCGAAAACGACGCCGCAGATTTTTCTTAAACTTTTCTAACTCAAAGTCCCATCGGTTGTCTATATAGTGAATCCAAAATGAAAAGCATTGAAATAATATAGGTGGTCCAAAAATGGCATCAAACTTTGAAAAAAATTGAAAAATCGTTAAATTTTTGTAAACGCTCTTTTATTTATCTTTTTTTCCAAAACTGCGCAATGGATGTTTCTGACACTTCTGGTACAGAAAGTTAAGTATCAAAAGAACTTCGTAAAGCTATCACAACAACGATCGTAAAACTGGAAGTAGTCCAAAAAATGTCCGATATTTTGAAAAAAATTATTTTTTTTACGAAAATCTTTTTTATTTATGAATATTTTTTGGTGATATTTTACACTGGGTTAAAATATCATCGTACTTGAGCAGAAATGAGAAAAAAAATTGTCTGGGTAATTTGCGTTAGCCGCCATCGGCGAATTTAGTTTTTCGTACCCAGAAAAATTATTTATTGTTCGATTTGTATAAAACAAAGTTCATATGCTCCGTGGTCCCAATTGTTATTTTTTATGTTACGGTGAAATTTTTCTGTCGGCAACGGAAGTGACGTAATATTAACAAAAACTACAATTTTGACAGTTCGGTACCACTTTTTGAAAGAAAATATTATTTTTTTTCAAAACTGATATAACTAAAAGGATGCACCCTGCGAAGGTGCACAAAATCCTTAGCTCATATTTTTAAATTTCAATTTCATTTTCGGGCAATTTCGAATAAAATGTAAAATAAAGTGTAAAATTCAGCTATTTACAATTCATTCAGCGTCTTCATATTTTTAAATATTTATTTGTAATTTTCATAAACTCGTAGCAATAATCCAGACGAAGAGAATGTATGCGAAAATTAGTTTGTAATATGAGCAGTTGTCGAGAAATATGCAATTTTGCATGCATCACTTTTCACGTTATTTTGCCTATACAAGAGTGAATTATTATTCGATTTGCAATATTTTTTTTCCATTTGATGTCTAATGCCAATTTGGACTAGGTCAAGCCAATTTTACATTTTCACTGTGACCGGAAATGACGTCATTTGGGCAAAAACTGTATTTTTAACCTAAAAAACTAATATTTTATTCAAATCAGTCTCCCTTATAATATTTTTAAAATTATGATATTTTATTCCCATCAACGAATAGAATGAAGCCATACGACCATACAGATACCACAAAATGGTTTCTAACTTGTACGGTTACAGAGAAATAGGCGATCTTCTATAAGTCACTTTTCAAGGTTTTTGGTCTATAAAAGTGTCAATTATTATTCGATTTTTATAATTTTTTTACCATTTGATGCCTTATGCCATTTATGACTTCTATGAACCAAGTTAACATTTTCAATATCACCGGAAGTAATGTAATTTTTGCAAAAAACGTATTTTTAGCCTTCAAAACAAACATTTTTTTGAAGTGATTTATATTCATTATTCGTTTAACTTTATAACGTCTGGCTCTAATGGGCAGTAAGATTGAATCAATACCATCATATTGATATCAAGAAAAGGCTTCTAGCATGTTCCCTTGTCGAATAATAACCAATTTTCCCAGGGTCACTTTTAAGTTTTTTACCTTCTTAATTTCAGTTTATGGGTTATAGGTTAATTATTTATTGCCCGATATGTATAAAACAAAGTTTGTATTTTGTGTGTTGCGAATTTTCGACTTATTTTTCACCTATAAAAATTTCTTTCGGTACCGGAAGTGACGTAATTTTGCCATAATTTACAATTTTGACCGGTCTTTTCGCCAGCAAATATTACTTTTACATATGATAGAGGGTGTCACTGAAGCAAAACCACTAAAGTATACTTTGGTAGCTCAATGGATCGGCTATGGTATAATAAACTTCCTGTATGATTCCTGAAAGCCGGTTCAGTGCTGCTTGCAGGTCTAGTTATTAGGCTTTCAGACTTTCGTCTGAAAGCCTATTGAGATTACTAAAATTATTAGGGTTTCACACTGCGTAGCTTGTGTGAAACACTATTGTTTTTGTTAAAATTATTATTCTTATTATTATTATTATTATTATTATTATTATTATTCAGATTCCAATTTGAGTAGATCTCAGCAACTACGTGTCGCATCGTTACGATTTCTTCGGTTTTACTGGGAAAGTGGGTGTGACTTAGAGGATAAAGCTATTTTGAACGTTCTGCGACAATGCGAAATGTCCGAAATCACCGAAGTTATCGTTTTTGAAAATATTGCAGTAATTTTAACAATAATCATTGGATTTTAACTTTCGATACATTTTGGCATAGTCTGAGACAGGGCACATAGCTACGCTACTTTCGATTTTTGATTTTCGGCAAATCTTCGAAGATATTAGGCGCCAAATTTCGAAAATTTAAAATTTTACAAAAAACTTTTTTATTTATGAATATTTTTTAGTCGTATTGTGCACAGAATTAAAGAGTCATCTGACTAGCGCAAAAATGTTAAAAATTTTTGTCTCAGTAATTTTCCTTGGCCGCCATTGGCTAATTCAGTTTTTCAGTCCTAGATTAATTTTTTATTGTTCGATTTGTATAAAACAAAGTTCATATGCTTCGTTGTCTCAATTGTCATTTTTTTTATTACCGAAAGTGTTATCTGTCGGCACCGGAAGTGGCATAATTTTACCAAAAACTACAATTTTGACAGTTTTTTACGATCTTCAAAAACAAATATTATTTTTTTGAAAAATTATATGACTCAAAGAGTGTGTCCTTTCAAGGCGCAAAAAATGGCGGAAGCAGTTTTTTTAATTTCTATTTCATTTTCTAGCAAATTGGATTAAGGGGTGAAAAAAGGCGTAAAATTGACCTATTTACAACCCATTCAGGCTTTTCAGATTTTAAAATATTTTTACATAACTTTTATAAACTTGTAGCTATAATCCATACGAAGAGAATGTATGTAAAAATTAGTTTGTAATATAAGCAGTTGCCGAGAAAAGGGCAGTTTTGCATAAGTCACTGTTTTCGCAATTTTGCCTGTAAAATAGTCAATTATTAATGGACATTCACAAAAGTGACATCATTTGATTCAGAAAGCAAGTGTGCGTTATATCATGTTGATTACTATTTAAAATTGACACCGGAAGTGACGTCATTTAGTCAAAAACTCAATTTTTAACTTTTGAAATCGATATTTTTTTCAACCAAGAATTATGTCACATATAATAATAAAATCAACTTTTGGTTTAAATTCACATATTAACAAAACTCATACGGTCAAAAAGATATCATAAGATTGTTTCTAACTTGTTCGGTTGCCGAGATATAGGCGATTTTCTAAAAGTCACTTTTGAAGGTTTTTGGCCCATAAAAGTGTTAATTATTATTCGATTTTCATAAAATTTTCACCCTTTGAAGCCTAATGTCATAGACGATGTTATAAAACTAATTTAACGTTTTCATTATCACCGGAAGTAACGTCATTTTTGCAAAAACTGTATTTTAAGCCTTCAAAACAGATATTTTATTCAAATGAGTCTGATTTGTAATGTTTATACAATTATGATATTTGATTCCAATCAACAAATAGATTAAACCCATACAGTCATATAAATACCAAAAAATGGTTTCTAACTTGTACGGTTGCCGAGAAATAGACGATTTTCTACACGTCACTTTTCAAGGTTTTTGGTCTATAAAAGTGGCAATTATTATTCGATTTACATAAAATTTTCACCATGAGATGCCTTATGCCATTTCTAATTTCATAAAACTAATGGAACATTTACATTATCACCGGAAGTACTGTAATTTTGTCAGGATCAATTACATGTAACAAATGTATAAAATGAAATGATATTGCTGGGTTTGTTTGTTTCTGTTTCCATTTTATTTGATGTGTGCAATGCTTATGTGGAAACCTGTATATTGGTTTCATTGGTACCGGAAGTGACATATGTTCAAGGGTAACGTGGCACCGAAAGTGACACAAGTTCAAGTTCAAAGGTAACATGGCACCAGTGAAACCCGTCATTCCTGCATGCAGGTCTAGTTATTATTATTATTATTATTATTATTATTATTATTATTATTATTTACCGCGAGGGCCTAGATCTCCATGATCGAAAACAGATATCGATCTGGAATTAGCTTTTCTATCGGGAAACCATGTGGTGGCTACTTGATAAAATATTTTTGAAATTTCTGCGCATACCGGAAGTGACCGAACTTTGTACTTTCTCTAAAAATTGAAAATCGGCCAAAGTTTCGTCAATTCTTTATCCATTTTCAAACAAATTACATTTTTGGAATCCCTGAATCTTTTCTGAGACAATGGCTATCTCACATTTTTCAATTTCGAACATTCGTCTATGACTTTTATCGTTCGAAAATTGAAAACATGTTGTTTACGAGACAATTTTTGTTATTTTTCAAAATTTTCAAATTTGACCTACATTTTTGGATACCTGAAGTCCATCCGATTCCAGTAATATAAGTTTCATTCAGAGTTATCGCCCTTTATTTTCCGATTTTTTTCGAATTTTCTTCCCATTTTGCGAGCTCGGGTTTCGTTTTATGGTAGAATTGACGTTTATGAAACTTCTGGAACATGAAGTTATAGTCCAATACCAACTGTTAAAGCAATTTCGACACGGATCTTCAAACCGGAAGTGGTCGAAATAATGTTCAATATTTTGAAAAAAATGCAAAAAATGGATATTTTGGGGGAAAACGCTATTTCTCTGTCCGATATCAATGGATTAAACGAATGAAGGTACCGTTTGATGGCACGATTGTTGGACTATCATATGATACCCCATTCATACGGATACTATGAACAGACAGCAAAATATGGCACGCTGAAAATCAAGTATTTTCAGATTTGGAGCGTTTTTGGACGCCTGTATCTCGAAAACTTAACCTGCAATATTTTTTAAATTTTTTCTATCGAGAGTCCTTTGGGAGGTATTTGACATGAAGCCATCCAATAGGACTTTGAAATGTCTGGAATAGGATAAAAAAGGGACTGAAAATCGAAAAAAGTCGAAAAATCGTGAAATTTTGGAAAATGCTCTACTATTTTTTTATTTTAAGAGATTTTTAAAAAAAGGTTGTATATTCAGATAGCTGACCTAATTACGATTCTAACGATGTATAATATGTATGTAATTATTAAAATTTAATTTTCTATATTTTAATTTTTTTGCATTTTTGGCACTTTTGAACATAGGATTTCTCAGGGGCATTTTATCTGATCAGATAATGTAATATATCATTACAGAGCCCTGTGGCTATTTTAGTGCCCAAACCGGCTATTAGAACTATTCCGACAATAATAACCATACCGGAAGTATTCAAAAAATGAAAAAAAAGAGTAAAAACATTGTCGCACTTGCGAAAAACTTGATTTCTCCCTTAGGTAATAGCGGACCAAAAGAACTAAAGTGTCGCTGGATAGCCCTATTAATGGACCATCATATGGTATCTAAATAATACGATTTCGATGGTAAGGAAATAAATTATTGTATGCCAAAAATCTAGTATTTTCCAATTTTTTAACATTCTGAGACGCCCTTTTCTCGAAAACGACGCCTACGATTTTTCTTAAACGTTTCTTACTCAAAGTCCTGTCAGTTGTCTATATAGGGAATCCAAAATGAAAAGCATTGAAATAATATAAGTGGTCGAAAAATGGCCTCAAACTTTGAAAAAAATTGAAAAATCGTTAAATTTTTTGAAACGCTCTTTAATTTATCTTTTTTTCCAAAACTACTCAATGGATGTTTCTGACACTTCTGGTACGTACAGTTAAGTATCCAAAGGACTTCGTAAAGCTATCACAACAACGATCGTAAAACCGGAAGTAGTCGAAAAAATGTCCGATATTTCGAAAAAAATTAATTTTTTTACGAAAACCTTTTTTATTTATGAATATTTTTTGATGATATTTTACACAGGGTTAAAATATCATCGTACTTGAGCAGAAATGAGAAAAAAAATTGTCTCGGTAATTTGCGTTAGCCACCATCGGCTAATTTAGTTTTTCGTACCCAGAAAAATTATTTATTGTTCGATTTGTATAAAACAAAGTTCATATGCACCATGGTCCCAATTGTAATTTTTTTTGTTACGGTGAAATTTTTCTGTCGGCAACGGAAGTGACGTAATATTAACAAAAACTACAATTTTGACAGTTCGGTACCACTTTTTGAAAGCAAATATTATTTTTTTTCAAAACTGATATGACTAAAAGGATGCACCCTGCAAAGGTGCACAAAAACCTTAGCTCATATTTTTTAATTTCAACTTCATTTTCGGGCAATTTCGAATAAAATGTAAAATAAAGTGTAAAATTCAGTTATTTACAATTCATTCAGCGTCTTCATATTTTGAAATATTTATTTGTAATTTTCATAAACTCGTAGCAATAATCCAGTCGAAGAGAATGTATGCGAAAATTAGTTTGTAATATGAGCAGTTGCCGAGAAATATGCAATTTTGCATGCATCACTTTTCACGTTATTTTGCCTATAAAAGAGTTAATTATTATTCGATTTGCAATATTGTTTTTCCATTTGATGCCTAATGCCAATTTGGACTAGGTCAAGCCAATTTTACATTTTCACTGTGACCGGAAATGACGTCATTTGGGCAAAAACTGTATTTTTAACCTAAAAAATAAATATTTTATTCAAATGAGTCTGCCTTATAATATTTTTAAAATTATGATATTTGATTCCCATCAACGAATAAAATGAAGCCATACGACCATACAGATACCACAAAATGGTTTCTAACTTGTACGGTTACAGAGAAATAGGCGATCTTCTATAAGTCACTTTTCAAGGTTTTTGGTCTGTAAAACTGTCAATTATTATTCGATTTTTACAATTTATTTACCATTTCATGCCTTATGCTATTTATGACTTCTATGAACCAAGTTAAAATTTTCAATATCACCGGAAGTAATGTAATTTTTGCAAAAAACGTATTTTTAGCCTTTAAAACAAACATTTTTTTGAAGGGATTTATATTTATTATTCGTTTAACTTTATAACGTCTGACTCTAATGGGCAGTAAGACTGAATCAATACCATCATATTGATATCAAGAAAAATCTTCTAGCATGTTCCCTTGTCGAATAATAACCAATTTTCCGAGGGTCACTTTTCAGTTTTTTACCTTCTTAATTTCAGTTTATGGGTTATAGGTTAATTATTTATTGTCCGATATTTATAAAAAAAAGTTTGTATTTTGTATGTTGCGAATTTTCGACTTATTTTTCATCTATAAAAATTTCTTTCGGCACCGGAAGTGACATAATTTACAATTTTGACCGGTCTTTTAGCCAGCAAATATTACTTTTAGATATGATAGAGGGTGTCACTGAAGCAAAACAACTAAAGTATAGTTTGGTAGCTCAATGGATCGGCTATGGTATAATAAACTTCCTGTATGATTCCTGAAAGCCGGTTCAGTGCTGCTTGCAGGTCTAGTTATTATTATTATTATTATTTACCGCGAGGGCCTAGATCTCTATGATCGAAACAGATATCGATCTGGAATTAGATTTTCTATTGGGAAACCATGTGGTGGCTACTTGATAAAATATTTTCGAAATTTCTGCGCATACCGGAAGTGACCGAACTTTGTACGTTGTCTAAAAATTGAAAATTGGCCATAGTTTCGGCAATTCTTTATCCATTTTCAAACAAATTACATTTTTGGAATCCCTGAATCTTTTCTGAGACAATGGCTATCTCACATTTTTCAATTTCGAACATTCGTCTATGACTTTTATCGTTTGAAAATTGAAAAGATGTTGTTTACGAGACAATTTTTGTTATTTTTAAAAATTTTCAAATTTGACCTACATTTTTGGATACCTGAAGTCCATCCGATTCCAGTAATATAAGTTTCATTCAGAGTTATCGCCCTTTATTTTTCGATTTTTTTCGAATTTTCTTCCCATTTTGTGAGCTCGGGTTTCGGTTTATGGCAGAATTGACGTTTCTGAAACTTCTGGAACATGAAGTTATAGTCCAATACCAACTTATAAAGCAATTTCGACAAGAATCCTTAAACCGGAAGTGGTCGAAATAATGGGCAATATTTTGAAAAAAATGCAAAAAATGGATATTTTGGGGAAAAACGCGATTTCTCCGCCCGATATCAATGGATTAAAGAAATTAGGGTACCATTGGACTGCACTAGGATTGTACTATCGTATGATACCCAATTCATACAGATACTATGATCAGGAAGCAAAATATGGCACGCTGAAAATCAAGAATTTTCTGATTTTTAGCATTTTTGGACGACTGTATCTCGAAAACTTAACCTACAATTTTTTTTTAATTTTTTCTATCGAGAGTCCTTTTGGAGGTACTTTGCATGAAGCCAACCAATAAGACTTTGAAATGTCTGGAATAGAATAAAAAAGGGACTGAAAATCGAAAAAAGTCGAAAAATCGTGAAATTTTGAAAAATGCTCTACTATTTTTTTATTTAAAGAGATTTTTAAAAAAAGGTTGTATATTCAGATAGCTGACCTAATTACGATTCTAACGATGTATAATATGTATGTAATTATTGAAATTTAATTTTCGATATTTTAAATTTTTTGCATTTTTGGCACTTTTGAACATAGGATTTCTCAGGGGCATTTTATCTGATCAGATAATGTACTATATCATTACAGAGCGCTGTGGCTATTTTAGCGCCCAAACCGGCTATTAAAACTATTCCGACAATAATAACCATACCGGAAGTATTCAAAAAATGAAAAAAAAGTTTAAAAATATTGTCGCACTTGCGAAAAACTTGATTGCTCACTTAAGTAATAGCGGACCAAAAGAACTAAAGTGTCGTTAGATAGCCCTATTAATGGACCATCATATGGTATCTAAATAATACGATTTCGATGGTAAGGAAATAAATTATTGTATGCCAAATATCTAGTATTTTCCGATTTTTTAACATTCTGAGACGCCCTTTTCTCGAAAACGACGCCTACGATTTTTCTGAAACTTATCTTACTCATAGTCCTATCGGTTGTCTATATAGTGAATCCAAAATGAAAAGCATTGAAATAATATAGGTGGTCCAAAAATGACATCAAACTTTGAAAAAAATTGAAAAATCGTTAAATTTTTGTAAACGCTCTTTAATTTATCTTTTTTTCCAAAACTACTCAATGGATGTTTCTGACACTTCTGGTACCGAAAGTTAAGTATCCAAAGAACTTCGTAAAGCTATCACAACAACGATCGTAAAACCGGAAGTAGTCGAAAAAATGTCCGATATTTTGAAAAAAAATATTTTTTTTACGAAAACCTTTTTTATTTATGAATATTTTTTGATGGTATTTTACACAGGGTTAAAATATCATCCTACTTTAGCAGAAATGGGAAAGAAAATTGTCTCGGTTATTTGCGTTAGCCGCCAACGGCTAATTTAGTTTTTCGTACCCAGAAAAATTATTTATTGTTCGATTTGTATAAAACAAAGTTCATATGCTCCGTGGTCCCAATTGTAATTTTTTTTGTTATGGTGAAATTTTTCTGTCGGCAACGGAAGTGGCGTAATATTAACAAAAACTATAATTTTGACAGTTCGGTACTACTTTTTGAAAGCAAATATTATTTTTTTTCAAAACTGATATAACTAAAATTATGCACCCTGCAAAGGTGCACAATATCCTTAGCTCAGATTTTTTAATTTCAATTTCATTTTCGGGCAATTTCGAATAAAATGTAAAGTAAAGTGTAAAATTCAGTTATTTACAATTCATTCAGCGTCTTCATATTTTGAAATATTTATTTGTAATTTTAATAAACTCGTAGCAATAATCCAGAAGAAGAGATTGTATGCAAAAATTAGTTTGTAATAATATGAGCAGTTGCCGAGGAATATGCAATTTTGCATGCATCACTTTTCACGTTATTTTGCCTATAAAAGAGTGAATTATTATTCGATTTGCAATATTTTTTTCCATTTGATGCTTAATGTCAATTTGGACTAGGTCAAGCCAATTTTACAATTTCACTGTGACCGGAAATGACGTCATTTGGGCAAAAACTGTATTTTAAACCTAAAAAACAAATATTTTATTCAAATGAGTCTGCCTTATAATAATTTTAAAATTATGATATTTGATTCCCATCAACGAATAGAATGAAGCCATACGACCATACAGATACCACAAAATGGTTTCTAAGTTGTACGGTTACAGAGAAATAGGCGATCTTCGATAAGTCACTTTTCAAGGTTTTTGGTCTATAAAAGTGTCAATTATTATTCGATTTTTATATTTTTTTTTACCATTTGATGCCTTATGCCATTTATGACTTCTATGAACTAAATTAACACTTTCAATGTCACCGGATGTAATGTAATTTTTTCAAAAAATGTATTTTTGGCCTTCAAAACAAACATTTTTTTTGAAGTGATTTATGTTTATTATTCGTTTAACTTTATAATGTCTGACTCTAATGGGCAGTAAGATTGAATCAATACCATCATATTGATATCAAGAAAAGGCTTCTAGCATGTTCCCTTGTCGAAAAATAGCCAATTGTCCCAGGGTCACTTTTAAGTTTTTTACCTTCTTAATTTCAGTTTATTGGTAATAGGTTAATTATTTATTGCCCGATATGTATAAAACAAAGTTTGTATTTTGTATGTTGCGAATTTTCGACTTACTTTTCACCTATAAAAATTTCTTTCAACTCCGGAAGTGACGTAATTTTGCCATAATTTACAATTTTGACCGGTCTTTTCGCCAGCAAATATTACCTTTACATATGATAGACGGTGTCACTGAAGTAAAACAATTAAAGTTTGGTAGCGCAATGGATCGGCTATGGTATAATAAACTTCCTGTATGATTCCTGAAAGCCGGTTCAGTGCTGCTTGCAGGTCTAGTTATTATTATTATTATTTACCGCGAGGGCCTAGATCTCTATGATCGAAACAGATATTGATCTGGAATTAGATTTTCTATTGGGAAACCATGTGGTGGCTACTTGATAAAATATTTTCGAAATTTCTGCGCATACCGGAAGTGACCGAACTTTGTACGTTGTCTAAAAATTGAAAATTGGCCATAGTTTCGCCAATTCTTTATCCATTTTCAAACAAATTACATTTTTGGAATCCCTGAATCTTTTCTGAGACAATGGCTATCTCACATTTTTCAATTTCGAACATTCGTCTATGACTTTTATCGTTTGAAAATTGAAAAGATGTTGTTTACGAGACAATTTTTGTTATTTTTAAAAATTTTCAAATTTGACCTACATTTTTGGATACCTGAAGTCCATCCGATTCCAGTAATATAAGTTTCATTCAGAGTTATCGCCCTTTATTTTTCGAATTTTTTCGAATTTTCTTCCCATTTTGTGAGCTCGGGTTTCGGTTTATGGCAGAATTAACGTTTCTGAAACTTCTGGAACATGAAGTTATAGTCCAATACCAACTTATAAAGCAATTTCGACAAGAATCCTTAAACCGGAAGTGGTCGAAATAATGGGCAATATTTTGAAAAAAATGCAAAAAATGGATATTTTGGGGAAAAACGCGATTTCTCCGCCCAATATCAATGGATTAAAGAAATTAGGGTACCATTGGACTGCACTAGGATTGTGCTATCGTATGATACCCAATTCATACGGATTCTATGATCAGGCAGCAAAATATGGCACGCTGAAAATCAAGTATTTTCTGATTTGGAGCGTTTTTGGACGCCTGTATCTCGAAAACTTAACCTACAATTTTTTTTAAATTTTTTCTATCGAGAGTCCTTTTGGAAGTCTTTTGCATGAAGCCATCCAATAAGCCTTTGAAATGTCTGGAATAGGATAAAAAAGGGACTGAAAATCGAAAAAAGTCGAAAAATCGTGAAATTTTGGAAAATGCTCTACTATTTTTTTATTTTAAGAGATTTTTAAAAAAAGGTTGTATATTCAGATAGCTGACCTAATTACGATTCTAACGGTGTATAATATGTATGTAATTATTGAAATTTAATTTTCGATATTTTAAATTTTTTGCATTTTTGGCACTTTTGAACGTAGGATTTCTCAGGGGCATTTTATCTGATCAGATAATGTAATATATCATTACAGAGCCCTGTGGCTATTTTAGTGCCCAAACTGGCTATTAAAACTATTCCGAAAATAATAACCATACCGGAAGTATTCAAAAAATAAAAAAAAAAGTTAAAAATATTGTCGCACTTGCGAAAAACATGATTTCTCCCTTAGGTAATAGCGGACCAAAAGAACTAAAGTGTCGCTGGTTAGCCCTCTCAATGGACCATCATATGGTATGTAAATAATACGATTTCGATGGTAAGGAAATAAATTATTGTATGTCAAAAATCTAGTATTTTCCGATTTTTTAACATTCTGAGACGCCCTTTTCTCGAAAACGACGCCTACGATTTTTCTTAAACTTTTCTTACTCAAAGTCCTATCGGTTGTCTATATAGTGAATCCAAAATGAAAACCATTGAAATAAAATAGGTGGTCCAAAAATGGCATCAAACTTTGAAAAAAATTGAAAAATCGTTAAATTTTTGTAAACGCTCTTTAATTTATCTTTTTTTCCCAAACTACTTAATGGATGTTTCTGACACTTCTGGTACAGAAAGTTAAGTATCCAAAGAAGTTAATAAAGCTATCACGACAACGATCGTTAAACCGGAAGTAGTCGAAAACATGTCCGATATTTTGAAAATAATTTATCTCTTTACGAAAACCTTTTTTATTTATGAATATTTTTTGATGGTATTTTACACAGGGTTAAAATATCATCCTACTTGAGCAAAAATGAGAAAAAAAATTGTCTCGGTAATTTGCGTTAGCCGCCATCGGCTAATATAGTTTTTCGTACCCAGAAAAATTATTTATTGTTTGATTTGTATAAAACAAAGTTCATATGCTCCGTGGTCCCAATGGTATTTTTTTTTTGTTACGGTGAAATTTTTCTGTCGGCAACGGAAGTGACGTAATATTAACAAAAACTACAATTTTGACAGTTCGGTACCACTTTTTGAAAGCAAATATTATTTTTTTTCAAAACTGATATAACTAAAAGTATGCACCTTGAAAAGGTGCACAAAATCCTTAGCTCAGATTCTTTAATTTCAATTTCATTTTCAGGCAATTTCGAATAAAATGTAAAATAAAGTGTAAAATTCAGATGTTTACAATTCTTTCAGCGTCTTCATATTTTGAAATATTTATCTGTTATTTTCATAATCTCGTAGCATTAACCCAGACGAAGAGAATGTATGCGAGAATTAGTTTGTAATATGAGCAGTTGCCGAGAAATATGCAATTTTGCATGCATCACTTTTCACGTTATTTTGCCTATAAAAGAATGAATTATTATTCGATTTGCAATTTTTTTTCCCCATTTGATGCTTAATGCCATTTTGGACTAGGTCAAGCCAATTTTACATTTTCATTGTGACCGGAAATGACGTCATTTGGGCAAAAACTGTATTTTTAACCTAAAAAACAAATATTTTATTCAAATGAGTCTGCCTTATAATATTTTTAGAATTATGATATTTGATTCCCATCAACGAATAGAATCAAGCCATACGACCATACAGATGCCACAAAATGGTTTCTAACTTGTACGGTTACAGAGAAATAGGCGATCTTCTATAAGTCACTTTTCAAGGTTTTTGGTCTGTAAAACTGTCAATTATTATTCGATTTTTATAATTTATTTACCATTTCATGCCTTATGCTATTTATGACTTCTATGAACCAAGTTAAAATTTTCAATATCACCGGAAGTAATGTAATTTTTGCAAAAAACGTATTTTTAGCCTTTAAAACAAACATTTTTTTTGAAGGGATTTATATTAATTATTCGTTTAACTTTATAACGTCTGACTCTAATGGGCAGTAAGACTGAATCAATACTATCATATTGATATCAAGAAAAATCTTCTAGCATGTTCCCTTGTCGAATAATAACCAATTTTCCGAGGGTCACTTTTCAGTTTTTTACCTTCTTAATTTCAGTTTATGGGTTATAGGTTAATTATTTATTGTCCGATATTTATAAAAAAAAGTTTGTATTTTGTATGTTGCGAATTTTCGACGTATTTTTCATCTATAAAAATTTCTTTCGGCACCGGAAGTGACATACTTTTGCCATAATTTACAATTTTGACCGGTCTTTTAGCCAGCAAATATTACTTTTACATATGATAGAGGGTGTCACTGAAGCAAAACAACTAAAGTATAGTTTGGTAGCTCAATGGATCGGCTATGGTAAAATAAACTTCCTGTATGATTCCTGAAAGCCGGTTCAGTGCTGCTTGCAGGTCTAGTTAGGGTTTCACACTGCGTAGCTTGTGTGAAACACTATTGTTTTTGTTAAAATTATTATTCTTATTATTATTATTATTATTATTCAGATTCCAATTTGAATAGATCTCAGCAACTACGTGTCGCATCGTTACGATTTCTTCGGTTTTACTGGGAAAGTGGGTGTGACTTAGAGGATAAAGCTATTTTGAACGTTCTGCGACAATGCGAAATGTCCGAAATCACCGAAGTTATCGTTTTTGAAAATATTGCAGTAATTTTAACAATAATCATTGGATTTTAACTTTCGATACATTTTGGCATAGCCTGAGACAGGGCACATAGCTACGCTACTTTCGATTTCTGATTTTCGGCAAATCTTCGAAGATATTAGGCGCCAAATTTCGAAAATTTAAAATTTTACAAAAAACTTTTTTATTTATGAATATTTCTTAGTCGTATTGTGCACAGAATTAAAGAGTCATCTGACTAGTGCAAAAATGTTAAAAAATTTTGTCTCAGTAATTTTCCTTGGCCGCCATTGGCTAATTCAGTTTTTCAGTCCTAGATTAATTTTTAATTGTTCGATTTGTATAAAACAAAATTCATATGCTTCGTTGTATCAATTGTCATTTTTTTTATTACCAAAAGTGTTATCTGTTGGCACCGGAAGTGGCATAATTTTACCAAAAACTACAATTTTGACAGTTATTTTCTTATTTCGAAAACAAATATTATTTTTTGGAAAAATTATTTGACTCAAAGAGTGTGCCCTTTCAAGGCGCAAAAAATGTAGGAAGCAGTTTTTTTAATTTCGATTTCACTTTCGAGCAAATTCGATTAAGAGGCTAAAAATGGTGTAAAATTGACCTATTTACAACCTATTCAGGCTTTTCAGATTTTAAAATATTTTTTCGTAACTTTTATAAACTTGTAGCTATAATCCATACGAAGAAAATGTATGTTAAAATTCGTTTGTAATATAAGCAGTTACCAAGAAATGGGCAGTTCTGTACAAGTCACTGTTTTCGTTATTTTGTCTGTAAAATAGTCAATTATTATTGGATTCTTATAAAAGTGACATCATTTGATTCAAAAGGCATGTAGCGTCATATCAAGTTGATTACAATTGAAAATTGACACCGGAAGTGACATCATTTGGTCAAAAACTGCATTTTAAACTTTTTAAATCAATGTTTTATTCAACCAAGAATAACTTAATATGTATTAATAATTTTAACTTTTGGTTTAAGTTCACATATAAACAAAACTCATATGGTCATATAGATATCATAAAATGGTTTCTAACTTATTCGGTTGCCGAGAAATAGACGGTTTTCCACAGGTCACTTTTGAAGGTTTCGGGGCCATAAAAGGGTCAATTATTATTCGATTTTCATAAACGTCACACCATGTTATACCTAATGCCATTTGGGATTTCATACAAGTAATTTAAGATTTTCATTATCACCAGAAGTAACATCAGTTTGGCAAAAACTGTATTTTTAGCCTCCAAAACAGATATTTTATTCAAATGAGTCCGTTTTGAAATTTTTTTCAAATTATGGTATTTGATGCCAATCAACAAATAGAATGAACCCATACGATCATACAGATACGACAAAATGGTTTCTAACTTGTACGGTTGCAGAGAAATAGCAGATTTTCTACAAGTCACTTTTCAAGTTTTTTGGTCTTTAAAAGTGGCAATTATTATTCGATTTACATAAAATTTTCACTATATGATATCGTATGCCATTTCTGATTTCATAAGACTAATTGAACATTTGCATTAACACCGGGAGTAATTTAATTTTGTCAAGATCATTTACAAGTAACAAATGTATAAAATGAATTGATATTGCTGGATTTTGTTGATTCTGCGTCCATTTTATTTGTGTGCAATGTTAATTTGGAAACCTGTTTAGTGGTTTCGCTGGTACCGGAAGTGACATATGTTCAAGGGTAACTTGGCACCGGAAGTGACATGTTTAAGGGTAACATGGCACCAGTGAAACCCGTCATTCCTGCATGCAGGTCTAGTTAGGGTTTCACACTGCGTAGCTTGTGTGAAACACTATTGTTTTTGTTAAAATTATTAAGCTTTCATATTACATATGAAAGCTTATTGTTTCTGTTAAGATTATTATTGTTATTTTTTTTTTGTGTTTTGTCCACAAATCGGATTTCTCAGAATCTAACGATAGGATCGTTCTGAAACTTTTACCTATCCCCCCAAAAATGGGTGGTGGCTGTTGATTAAATATATTTTCAAAACGTTTTACGAATCCGAAATCACCGAATTTTACGAACGAAAAAACTGACAATGCATAGTCGTAACTTTGTTATTTTTTGACCGATTTTACTAATTCTTTTTTCTTTGAATACCTTGAAAAAAATCATTTTCATCTGCAGTTTCGCATTTTCCAATTTCGAAAATTCGTCGCTGTGATTTCGAACCGGAAGTTTAGACCAATTTGAGAACTTCTTTAATAGTTGTACGATTTTCATGAAATTTAGTGTGTAAGTAGATGTTACCGATGTGACTTCAAAAATATAATTATAAATGTTCTAAATTATCTCCCCTTGACGAAATTAAGGATCAAAGTTTTCAAAAAAATCGTCGAAATATAGGTCAGAATGACCTAATTTTTTTTTTTTGATACTAGACAAGTAATTACTGATTCGTACACAAAATATGGAGTTTGTCGATCGAACCGGAAGTGCCACCATCTTTAAACGTGAAAAATCAAAAAGGCTTTTTTGCTATTTTACTTACAGACTCGGGAGTTATATTTTCAGAATCCTTGAAGGAATGCCTAAAAATCTATCGGATCCGAATTTTGATTTCGGTCACGTGATGGTCACCATTTTGAATTGAAAATGAAAAATAGAAGCAATTTGAAGGGCCGGGACTTTGGAACACAATAACTCTCCTTCTAATTAAGCTAAAATGTTTAAACTTGGTGTAGACGTTCACTAGGACAATGTCATGATTGAGTTCAAAGATGAGCATTTTCTGCTTAGGGTAAGCAGAGATAAGGATGCTGATTTGTTGATTCTTTAGGGCACGATAACTTCGGTTATAATGAAGGGAGGGCGATGAAACTTTTGTCAATAGAGAGTCTAATAGCTAGCCTGTTGTTTGAAATCATTGTATCATTTTTTTTAAATATCAGGGATAGCCGAAAAAAAGAGATTGAAAATCCAAAAAGTCGTATTTTTACAATTTGGAGCATGTTTAGAGGTCTTTCTCGTAAAGTCAACATAATATTTTTTGGGAACTTCTTCTACAAAGAGTCTTATTGGTAGTCTTTTATATGAAACCATCGATCAACAGTCCAACATATCTGGAGTAGAAGAACAAAAGGATCGAAAATTGAAAACGGCACCCTTTCATTGTTAAGCGAAACATGCAGTGTGGGTGACTACAATCTACACATTTAGTCATCGTATAGAGCTTATTCAACAGTATCGAATTCCAACTGCTTAGGGATATTTTACGTGCACTCCAATGTGTACACGGGACCTTGGTGTTTCATCCCATCCGAACGACTAGACAGCTGTGCTTGTCAGGCCCTCCGTTCTGCCTCACTGACAACGGGGAACCACGCCGGGAAATCAAGATGAACTTTCTCCGTGCAGAACTTTCAATTCAGGCCAAACGTTTATTGCACACGATTAAGCTGGTCAGTTGTAATAATCGGTTGGCAATTAAAGTACCGTGCACATTAAACTGTTAAAACAGAAAATTTCGCCCGGTTGAAATGTTTCTTGCTATAAGTCAGCAATTTTCCGAATTCAGGGAGGCTGAATGGTTAGCATCTGCGCGCTGTATCGTAACGTCTGTCATTGAGTCAACGAGCGTCGTTTCGATCTCCAGGTTGCACGTGACATGAAGTATGATGTCCAACCTCGTGGGTTTTCTCCGTGTCCTTCGGTTTCCTCCCAAAGGCTAAAGACCAGTAAGCGCAAGGGGAGTTTTTAAATAAAATTAAAAAACATATGTTAGTCACAAAATGACCTAGTTTGTGTCGAATGGACATTAGGCCGCATTTCTCTCTTTCTCTTTTATTTTTAAAGTTTTGTAATAATCGGTTGTTAATCAAAGGTACTGTAAAAGTGATAAAACAGAAAATTTCGCCCGGTTGTAATGTTTCTCACTTTAAGGTCAGCAGTTTGCAGATTTTAAGGGGCAAACGTTTATTGCGAACGCTTAAGCTGGTCAGGGGGAGCTTATTTTTAAAAGTTTTGTAATATTCGGTTGATAACTAAAGGTACCATGCAAATTAAACTGTTCAAATAGAAAATTTGGGCCGGTTGAAATGTTTCTCGCTGTAGGTCAGCAATTTGCCGATTTTGGGGAGGTTGCGTGGCTGAATGGTTAGCACGTGCGCTCTGTATCAAAACGTCTGTCATTGAGTCAACTGGCGTTGTTTCGATTTCTTGGTTGTACGTGACAAGGAGTATGGTCGCCTGTCCAACCTCGTAGGCCGTAACGCCGCTGCCCGGGTAAAATTTCCCTCATTGCACACTTTATGGCATATGCCAGTCTTCATTAGCCCATTTTAGGAACAGAACAGTAGGACGTTAAACCCCATTCAATTTCATTTCATTTTCTCTATGTTGCTTATTTATTGTAGTGGATAAATATTTTTCTGGTTCTAGCAATTATTTAATTTCTGCATAGAAATCTTGCTTTGGCCAGTTTTTTTTATTGCAGAGTGCCATTCTTGTATAATTCAGTCTATGATCCTTTGTTTAAAACATGCTTAAGAAGTCGTCATGATTTCCTACTTATAACCAAACATATTGGAAATATTTGTCGGGCATTATTAAATCCTAATTTTATTGGTCTTATTTAAAATTAAACTTTCATTTAACTATGAACAACCCTTAACGTGTCTCTTTAAAACTATAAAGTACTCTAAAATAGTAGCTCAACCTTTTGACCTAAACTCATTAATTTACCATTTTGTTGTGAGCGAGTTCTTATTCTTCCTATATGACATATTGCACGTGTCGGATTTCAAAGGGGGGTTGGATGGCTGAATGGCTAGCACGCGCGCCTGTCATTGAGTTAACTAGCGTGTTTTCGAATGCCCGGTTGTACGTGACAAGGAGTAAGGTCGCCTGTCCAACCTGACATTTTTATTTTTTTTTCCCGCCATTTTCATTTCATTTTCTCATCCGTCTCATTACAGTAATACAAGTTTCAGTTATTTCCCTTTAGTTTTCAGATTATTGTTATGCCTGGGTGCAATGTTTCATACTATATTTAGACTTGTAACTTCGCGAGTTTTTGACCAATTTTGATAATTTTTTCTTCTTATCCTTTTATTTAGGATACTTGATACAATCAATGATACGTGACGATGAATATGAAAGCTTTCATATCTGCATGGGACAGTAGCAGATCTAGTTATTCTTATTATTATTAGGCTTTCAGACTTTCGTCTGAAAGCCTATTGAGATTAAAATTATTATTAGGCTTTCAGACTTTCGTCTGAAAGCCTATTGAGATTACTAAAATTATTATTTTTTTTTTTATTATTATTATTTACCGCCGGAGCCTATTTCTCTATGATGGAAAAGAGATACCGATCTGCAGTTCATCTTTCTATCGGGAAACCATGTGGTGGCTACTCAATAAAGCAATTTTTGAACTTCTGCGCAGACCGGAAGTGGTCGAATTTCGAACGTTGGTAAAAAATAAAAAATCGGCCGTGGTTTCGTCAATTCTCTACCTATATTCAAACAAATCACATTTTTGGAAAGTCTGAGACTTTTCCCAGACAATAGCAATCTCACATTTCGCAATTTCGAAACTTCGTCGCTGACTTCTATCGTTCGAAAATTCAAAACACGTTGCCTACGAGACAATTTTTGTTATTTTTCAAAATTTGCAAATTTGACCTACATTTTTGGATACCTGACGTCAATCCGATTCCAGTAATATAAGTTTCATTCAGAGTTATCGCCCTTTATTTTTCGATTTTTTTCGAATTTTCTTCCCATTTTGTGAGCTGTGGTGTCGTTTTACAGCCAAAATGATGTTTCTGAAACTTACGGAACATGAAGTTATAGTCCAATACCAACTGATAAAGCAATTTCGACAAGAATCCTTTAACCGGAAGTGATCGAAATAATGTGCAATATTTTGAAAAAAATGCAAAAAATGGATATTTTGGGGAAAAACGCGATTTCTCCGCCCGATATCAACGGATTAAAGAAATTAGGGTACCGTTGGACTGCACTAGGATTGTACTATCGTATGATACCCAATTCATACGGATACGATGAGCAGGAAGCAAAATATGGCACGCTGAAAATCAAGTATTTTCTGATTTGGAGCGTTTTTGGACGCCTGTATCTCGAAAACTTAACCGCAACTTTTTTTTTAACTTTCTCTATCGAGAGTCCATTCGATAGTCTTGTGAATTATGCCACCCAATAAGACTTTGAAATGTCTGGAATAGGTGAAATAACGGACTGAAAATCGAAAAAAGTCGAAAAATCGTGAAATTTTGGAAAATGCTCTACTATTTTTTTATTTTGAGAGATTTTCAAAAAAAGATTGTATATTCAGATAGCTGACCTAATTACGATTCTAACGATGTATAATATGTATGTAGTTATTGAAATTTAATTTTCGATATTTTAAATTTTTTGCATTTTTGGCACTTTTCAACATAGGATTTCTCAGGGGCATTTTATCTGATCAGATAATGCAATATATCATTACAGAGCCCTGTGGCTATTTTAGTGCCCAAACCGGCTATTAAAACTATTCCGAAAATAATAACCATACCGGAAGTATTCAAAAAATGAAAAAAAAAAGGATAAAAACATTGTCGCACTTGCGAAAAACTTGATTTCTCCCTTAGGTAATAGCGGACTAAAAGAACTAAAGGGTCGTTGGAAAGCCCTATTAATGGACCATCATATGGTATCTAAATAATACGATTTCGATGGTAGGGAAAGAAATTATTGTATGCCAAAAATCTAGTATTTTCCGATTTTTTAACATTCTGAGACGCCCTTTTCTCGAAAACGACGCCGCAGATTTTTCTTAAACTTTTCTTACTCAAAGTCCTATCGGCTGTCTATATAGTGAATCCAAAATGAAAAGCATTGAAATAATATAGGTGGTCCAAAAATGGCATCAAACTTTGAAAAAAATTGAAAAATCATTAAATTTTTGTAAACGCTCTTTGATTTATCTTTTTTTCCAAAACTACTCAATGGATGTTTCTGACACTTCTGGTACAGAAAGTTAAGTATCGAAAGAACTTCGTAAAGCTATCGCGACAATGATCGTAAAACCGGAAGTAGTCGAACAAATGTCCGATATTTTGAAAAAAAATAATTTTTTTACGAATACCTTTTTTATTTATGAATATATTTTGATGGTATTTTACACAGGGTTAAAATATCATCGTACTTGAGCAGAAATGAGAAAAAAAATTGTCAGGGTAATTTGCGTTAGCCGCCATCGGCTAATTTAGTTTTTCGTACCCAGAAAAATTATCTATTGTTCGATTTGTATAAAACAAAGTCCATATGCTCCGTGGTCCCAATAGTAATTTTTTTTGTTACGGTAAAATTTTTCTGTCGGCAACGAAAGTGACGTAATATTAACAAAAACTACAATTTTGACAGTTCGGTACCACTTTTTGAAAGCAAATATTTTTTTTTTCAAAACTGATATAACTAAAAGGATGCACCGTGCAAAGATGCACAAAATCCTTAGCTCAGATTTTTTAATTTCAATTTCATTTTCGGGCAATTTCGAATAAAATGTAAAATAAAGTGTAAAATTCAGTTATTTACAATTCATTCAGCGTCTTCATATTTTGAAATATTTATTTGTAATTTTCATAAACTCGTAGCAATAATCCAGACGAAGAGAATGTATGCGAAAATTAGTTTGTAATATGAGCAGTTGCCGAGAAATATGCAATTTTGCATGCATCACTTTTCACGTTATTTTGCCTATAAAAGAGTGAATTATCATTCGATTTGCAATATTTTTTTTCCATTTGATGCCTAATGCCAATTTGGACTAGGTCAAGTCAATTTTACATTTTCACTGTGACCGGAAATGACGTCATTTGGGCAAAAACTGTATTTTTAACCCAAAAAACAAATATTTTATTCAAATGAGTCTGCCTTATAATATTTTTAAAATTATGATATTTGATTCCCATCAACGAATAGAATGAAGCCATACGACCATACAGATACCACAAAATGGTTTCTAACTTGTATGGTTACAGAGAAATAGGCGATCTTCTATAAGTCACTTTTCAAGGTTTTTGGTCTATAAAAGTCTCAATTATTATTCGATTTTTATAATTTTTTTACCATTTGATGCCTTATGCCATTTATGGCTTCTATGAACTAAGTTAACATTTTCAATATCACCGGAAGTAATGTAATTTTTGCAAAAAACGTATTTTTAGCCTTCAAAACAAACATTTTTTGAAGGGATTTATATTTATTATTCGTTTAACTTGATAACGTCTGACTCTAATGGGCAGTAAGATTGAATCAATACCATCATATTGATATCAAAAAAAGCCTTCTAGCATGTTCCCTTGTCGAATAATAGCCAATTTTCCCAGGGTCACTTTTAAGTTTTTTACATTCTTAATTTCAGTTTATGGGTTATAGGGTAATTATTTATTGCCCAATATGTATAAAACAAAGTTTGTATTTTGTGTGTTGCGAATTTTCGACTTATTTTTCACCTATAAAAATATCTTTCGGTACCGGAAGTGACGTAATTTTGCCATAATTTACAATTTTGACCGGTCTTTTCGCCAGCAAATATTACTTTTACATATAGAGAGGGTGTCACTGAAGCAAAACAACTAAAGTATAGTTTGGTAGCTCAATGGAACGGCTATGGTATAAGAAACTTCCTGTATGATTCCTGAAAGCCGCTTCAGTGCTGCTTGCAGGTCTAGTTATTATTATTATTTACCGCGGGGGCCTAGATCTCCATGATCGAAAACAGATATCGATCTGGAATTAGATTTTCTATCGGGAAACCATGTGGTGGCTACTGCATAAAATATTTTTGAAATTTCTGCGCATACCGGAAGTGACCGAACTTTGTACGTTGTCAAAAAATTGAAAATCGGCCATAGTTTCGTCAATATTTTATCCATAATCAAACAAATTACATTTTTGGAATCCCTGAATCTTTTCTGAGACCATGGCTATCTCACATTTTTCAATTTCGAACATTCGTCTATGACTTTTATCGTTCGAAAATTGAAAACATGTTGTTTACAAGACAATTTTTGTTATTTTTCAAAATTTTCAAATTTAACCTACATTTTTGGATACCTGAAGTCCATCTGATTCCAGTAATATAAGTTTCATTCAGAGTTATCACCCTTTATTTTTCGATTTTTTTCGAATTTTCTTCCCATTTTGTGAGCTCAGGTTTCGTTTTATGGCAGAATTGACGTTTCTGAAACTTCTGGAACATGAAGTTATAGTCCATTACCAACTTATAAAGCAATTTCGACAAGAATCCTTAAACCGGAAGTGGTCGAAATAATGTGCAATATTTTGGAAAAAATGCAAAAAATGGATATTTTTGGGGAAAACGCTATTTCTCCGTCCGATATCAATGGATTAAACGAATGAAGGTATCGTTTAATGGCACGATTGTTGGACTATCATATGATACCCCATTCATACGGATACTATGAACAGACAGCAAAATATGGCACGCTGAAAATCAAGTATTTTCTGATTTGGAGCGTTTTTGGACGCCTGTATCTCGAAAACTTAACCTACAATTTTTTTTTAATTTTTTCTACCGAGAGTCCTTTTGGAGGTATTTTGCATGAAGCCATCCAATAAGACTTTGAAATGTCTGGAATAGGATAAAAAAGGGACTGAAAATCGAAAAAAGTCAAAAAATCGTGAAATTTTGGAAAATGCTCTACTATTTTTTTATTTTAAGAGATTTTTAAAAAAAGGTTGTATATTCAGATAGCTGACCTAATTACGATTCTAACGATGTATAATATGTATGTAATTATTGAAATTTAATTTTCGATATTTTAAATTTTTTGCATTTTTGGCACTTTTGAACATAGGATTTCTCAGGGGCATTTTATCTGATCAGATAATGTAATATATCATTACAGAGCCCTGTGGCTATTTTAGTGCGCAAACCAGCTATTAAAACTATTCCGACAATAATAACCATACCGGAAGTATTCAAAAAATGAAAAAAAAGAGTAAAAACATTGTCGCACTTGCAAAAAACTTGATTTCCCCCTTACGTAATAGCGGACCAAAAGAACTAAAGTGTCGCTGGTTAGCCCTCTCAATGGACCATCATATGGTATCGAAATAATACGATTTTGATGGTAAGGAAATAAATTATTGTATGTCAAAAATCTAGTATTTTCCGATTTTTTAACATTCTGAGACGCCCTTTTCTCGAAAACGACGCCTACGAATTTTCTTAAACTTTTCTTACTCAAGGTCCTATCGGTTGTCTATATAGTGAATCCAAAATGAAAAGCATTGAAATAATATAGGTGGTCCAAAAATGGCATCAAACTTTGAAAAAAATTGAAAAATCATTAAATTTTTGTAAACGCTCTTTAATTTATTTTTTTTTCCAAAACTACTCAATGGATGTTTCTGACACTTCTGGTACAGAAAGTTAAGTATCGAAAGAACTCCGTAAAGCTATCGCGACAATGATCGTAAAACCGGAAGTAGTCGAAAAAATGTCCGATATTTTGAAAAAAATTAATTTTTTTACGAATACTTTTTTTATTTATGAATATTTTTTGATGATATTTTACACGGGGTTAAAATATCATCGTACTTGAGCAGAAATGAGAAAAAAAAATGTCTCGGTAATTTGCGTTAGCCGCCATCGGCTAATTTAGTTTTTCGTACCCAGAAAAATTATTTATTGTTCGATTTGTATAAAACAAAGTTCATATGCTCCGTGGTCCCAATTGTATTTTTTTTTGTTACGGTGAAATTTTTCTGTCGGCAACGGAAGTGACATAATATTAACAAAAACTACAATTTTGACAGTTCGGTACCACTTTTTGAAAGCAAATATTTTTTTTTTCAAAACTGATATAACTAAAAGGATGCACCCTGCAAAGATGCACAAAATCCTTAGCTCAGATTTATTAATTTCAATTTCATTTTCGGGCAATTTCGAATAAAATGTAAAATAAAGTGTAAAATTCAGTTATTTACAATTCATTCAGCGTCTTCTATTTTGAAATATTTATTTGTAATTTTCATAAACTCGTAGCAATAATCCAGACGAAGAGAATGTATGCGAAAATTAGTTTGTAATATGAGCAGTTGCCGAGAAATATGCAATTTTGCATGCATCACTTTTCACGTTATTTTGCCTATAGAAGAGTGGATTATCATTCGATTTGCAATATTGTTTTTCCATTTGATGCCTAATGCCAATTTGGACTAGGTCAAGCCAATTTTACATTTTCACTGTGACCGGAAATGACGTCATTTGGGCAAAAACTGTATTTTTAACCCAAAAAACAAATATTTTATTCAAATGAATCTGCCTTATAATATTTTTAAAATTATGATATTTGATTCCCATCAACGAATAGAATGAAGCCATACGACCATACAGATACCACAAAATGGTTTCTAAATTGTATGGTTACAGAGAAATAGGCGATCTTCAATAAGTCACTTTTCAAGGTTTTTGGTCTATAAAAGTGTCAATTATTATTCGATTTTTATAATTTTTTTACCATTTGATGCCTTATGCCATTTATGACTTCTATGAACTACGTTAACATTTTCAATATCACCGGAAGTAATGTAATTTTTGCAAAAAACGTATTTTTAGCCTTCAAAACAAACATTTTTTTGAAGGGATTTATATTTATTATTCGTTTAATTTTATAACGTCTGACTCTAATGGGCAGTAAGACTGAATCAATACCATCATATTGATATCAAGAAAAGGCTTCTAGCATGTTCCCTTGTCGAATAATAACCAATTTTCCGAGGGTCACTTTTTAGTTTTTTACCTTCTTAATTTCAGTTCATGGGTTATAGGTTAATTATTTATTGCCCGATGTCTATGAAAAAAAGTTTGTATTTTGTATGTTGCGAATTTTCGACTTATTTTTCACCTATAAAAATTTCTTTCGGCACCGGAAGTGAGGTAATTTTGCCATAATTTACAATTTTGACCGGTCTTTTCGCCAGCAAATATTACTTTTACATATGATAGAGGGTGTCACTGAAACAAAACAACTAATGTATAGTTTGGTAGCTCAATGGATCGGCTATGGTATAATTAACTTCCTGTATGATTCCTGAAAGCCGGTTCAGTGCTGCTTGCAGGTCTAGTTCTTATTATTATTATTATTATTATTATTATTCAGATTCCAATTTGAATAGATCTCAGCAACTACGTGTCGCATCGTTACGATTTCTTCGGTTTTACTGGGAAAGTGGGTGTGACTTAGAGGATAAAGCTATTTTGAACGTTCTGCGACAATGCGAAATGTCCAAAATCACCAAAGTTATCGTTTTTGAAAATATTGCAGTAATTTTAACAATAATCATTGGATTTTAACTTTCGATACATTTTGGCATAGCCTGAGACAGGGCACATAGCTACGCTACTTTCGATTTTTGATTTTCGGCAAATCTTCGAAGATATTAGGCGCCAAATTTCGAAAATTTAAAATTTTGCAAAAAACTTTTTTATTTATGAATAATTTTTAGTCGTATTGTGCACAGAATTAAAGAGTCATCTGACTAGTGCAAAAATGTTAAAAAATTTTGTCTCAGTAATTTTCCTTGGCCGCCATTGGCTAATTCAGTTTTTCAGTCCTAGATTAATTTTTTATTGTTCGATTTGTATAAAACAAAGTTCATATGCTCCGTTGTCCCAATTGTCATTTTTTTTGTTACCAATAATGTTATCTGTCGGCACCGGAAGTGGCATAATTTTACCAAAAACTACAATTTTGACAGTTATTTTCTTATTTCGAAAACAAATATTATTTTTTTGAAAAATTATATGACTCAAAGAGTGTGTCTTTTCATGGCGCAAAAAATGTAGGAAGCAGTTTTTTTAATTTCGATTTCATTTTCGAGCAAATTCGATTAAGAGGCTAAAAATGGTGTAAAATTGGCCTATTTACAACCTATTCAGGCTTTTCAGATTTTAAGATATTTCTTCGTAACTTTTATAAACTTGTAGCTATAATCCATACGAAGAAAATGTATGTTAAAATTCGTTTGTAATATAAGCAGTTACCAAGAAATGGGCAGTTCTGTACAAGTCACTGTTTTCGTTATTTTGCCTGTAAAATAGTCAATTATGATTGGATTTTTATAAAAGTGACATCATGTGATTCAAAAAGCACGTAGCGTCATATCAAGTTGATTACAATTTAAAATTGACACCGGAAGTGACATCATTTGGTCAAAAAATGCATTTTAAACTTTTTAAATCAATGTTTTATTCAACCAGGAATAATTTAATATGTATTAATAATTTTAACTTTTGGTTTAAATTCACATATAAACAAAACTCATATGGTCATATAGATATCATAAAATGGTTTCTAACTTATTCGGTTGCCGAGAAATAGACGGTTTTCTACAGGTCACTTTTGAAGGTTTCGGGGCCATAAAAGGGTCAATTATTATTCGATTTTCATAAACGTCACACCATGTTATACCTAATGCCATTTGGGATTTCATACAAGTAATTTAACGTTTTCATTATCACCGGAAGTAACGTCATTTTGGCAAAAACTGTATTTTTAGCCTCCAAAACAGATATTTTATTCAAATGAGTCTGTTTTGAAATCTTTTTCAAATTATGGTATTTGATGCCAATCAACAAATAGAATGAACCCATACGATCATACAGATACCACAAAATGGTTTCTAACTTGTACGGTTGCAGAGAAATAGCCGATTTTCTACAAGTCACTTTTCAAGTTTTTTTGGTCTTTAAAAGTGGCAATTATTATCCGATTTACATAAAATTTTCACTATATGATATCGTATGCCATTTCTGATTTCATAAGACTAATTGAACATTTGCATTAACACCGGGAGTAATTTAATTTTGTCAAGATCATTTACAAGTAAGAAATGTATAAAATGAATTGATATTGCTGGATTTTGTTGATTCTGCGTCCATTTTATTTGTGTGCAATGTTAATTTGGAAACCTGTTTAGTGGTTTCGCTGGTACCGGAAGTGACATATGTTCAAGGGTAACTTGGCACCGGAAGTGACATGTTTAAGGTAAACATGGCACCAGTGAAACCCGTCATTCCTGCATGCAGGTCTAGTTATTAGGGTTTCACACTGCGAAGCTTGTGTGAAACACTATTGTTTTTGTTAAAATTATTAGGCTTTCAGACTTTCGTCTGAAAGCCTATTGAGATTACTAAAATTATTAAGCTTTCATATTACATATGAAAGCTTATTGTTTCTGTTAAGATTATTATTGTTATTTTTTTTTTTGTGTTTTGTCCACAAATCGGATTTCTCAGAATCTAACGATAGGATCGTTCTGAAACTTTTACCTATCCCCCCAAAAATGGGTGGTGGCTGTTGATTAAATATATTTTCAAAACGTTTTACGAATCCGAAATCACCGAATTTTACGAACGAAAAAACTGACAATGCATAGTCGTAACTTTGTTATTTTTTGACCGATTTTACTAATTCTTTTTTCTTTGAATACCTTGAAAAAAATCATTTTCATCAGCAGTTTCGCATTTTCGAATTTCGAAAATTCGTCGCTGTGATTTCGAACCGGAAGTTTAGACCAATTTGTCAACTTCTTTAATAGTTGTACGATTTTCATTCAATTTAGTGTATAAGTAGATGTTACCGATGTGACTTCAAAAATATAATTATAAATGTTCTAAATTATCTCCCCTTGGTGAAATTAAGGATCAAAGTTTTCAAAAAAATCGTCGAAATATAGGTCAGAATGACCTATTTTTTTTTTTCGATACTAGACAAGGAATTACTGATTCGTACACAAAATATGGAGTTTGTCGATCGAACCGGAAGTGCCACCATCTTGAAACGTGAAAAATCAATAAGGCTTTTTTGCTATTTTACTTACAGACTCGGGGGTTATATTTTCTGAATCCTTGTAGGAAGGCCTAAAAAATGTCGCGAACAGAATTTTGATTTAGGTCAACCGGGAGTCACCATTTTGAATTGAAAATCAAAAATAGAAGCAATTTGAAGGGCCGAGACTTTTGAGCACAATAACTCTCCTTCTAATTAAGCTAGAATGTTCTAACTTGGTGTAGACGTTCACTAGGTCAATGTTATGATGAAGTTCAAAGATGAGCATTTTCTGCTTAGGGTAAGCAGAGATAAGCATATTGATTTGTTGATTCTTTAGGGCACGATAACTTCGGTTATAATGAAGGGAGGGCGGTGAAACTTTTGTCAATAGAGAGTCTTATAGCTAGCCTGTTGTGTGAAATCATTGTATCATATCAGGGATAGCCGAAAAAAAGAGATTGAAAATCCAAAAAGTCGTATTTTTACAACTTGGAGTATGTTTAGAGGTCTTTCTCGTAAAGTCAACATAATATTTGTTGGGAACTTCTTCTACAAAGAGTCTTATTGGTAGTCTTTTATATGAAACCATCGATCAACAGTCCAACATATCAGGAGTAGAAGAACAAAAGGATCGAACATTGAAAACGGCACCCTTTCATTGTTAAGCGAAACATGCAGTGGGGGTGACTACAATCTACACATTTAGTCATCGTATAGAGCTTATTCAACAGTATCGAATTCCAACTGCTTAGGGATATTTTACGTGCACTCCAATGTGTACACGGGACCGTGGTTTTCGTCCCATCCGAACTAGACAGCCGTTCTGCCTCACTGACAAGGGGGAAGCACGCCGGGAAATCGAGATGAACTTTCTCCGTGCAGAACTTTCAATTCAAGCCAAACTTTTATTGCATACGATTACGCTGGTCAGTTGGAGCTTATTTTCAAAAGTTTTGTAATAATCGGTTGGTAATTAAAGTACCATGCACATTAAACTGTTAAAACAGAAAATTTCGCCCGGTTCAAATGTTTCTTGCTATAAGTCAGCAATTTTCCGAATTCAGGGAGGCTGAATGGTTAGCATGTGCGCGCTGTATCGTAACGTCTGTCATTGAGTCAACGGGCGTCGTTTCGATCGCCAGGTTGGACGTGACATGGAATATGATGTCCAACCCCGTTTATTGCGAACGATTAAGCTGTTCAGGGGGAGTTTATTTTTAAAAGTTTTGTAATATTCGGTTGATAACTAAAGGTACCGTGCAAATTAAACTGTTAAAATAGAAAATTTGGCCCGGTTGAAATGTTTCTCGCTGTAGGTCAGCTAGAATGTTCAAACTTGATCGAGTTCACAGCAGAAATAACAGTGAAACGATCAACGAACTCATAGCAGAAATAACAGTGCAAAACTTAACGAATTCATAGCAGAAATGAAATGGGGTTTTACGTCCTACTCTTCTGCACCTGACCTGGGCTAATGGAAGACGGCCATACGCCACACAGTGTGCTATGAGGGAATTTTTGCCCGGGCAAGGGATCTTTTACGTGCACTCCAATGTGTACACGGGACCTCGGTTTTTCGTCCCATCCGAACGACTAGGCAGCTGTCCTTATCAGGCCCTCCTTCTGCATCACTGACAAGAGGAAACCACGCCGGAAAATCGAGATGAGCTTTCTCGGCCAAGGATCAAACACCCGACCTCCATTCTAACGAGCCAGCGCCTTGCCCGCTTAGCCACCGTGATTCCCATAAATAGCAATGAAACGATCAACGAATTTATAGCAGTAATAACACTTCAACAATTAACGAATTCGTAGCAGAAATAACGATGAAACAATTAACGAATTCGTAGCAGAAATAACAATGAAACGTTCAACGAAATCATAGCCGAAATAAGAGTGGAACAATGAACGAATTAATAGTAGACGAGTTCATAGTAGAAAAAACAGCGAAACAATGAACGAATCATAGCAGAAACCAGAAGGCTATCAATACACTGTGAAATTTGAAACCTAAATGGCCCGGCTAGGAACAATATCTACATGCCCGTAAAAGACTACTTAACAGTTGGAATTCGAAAGAAAAGACCGTAACGACGCTGTCCGATCAAACTTTAGTTAATTCAGTCGGCGCAAAAAGATAGGTCGTTAAAACCATTTCTGTTCAGTTCATTCCATTTCCTTAAATCTATGAAAGTTGTGTGAATTGGGAATCGCGTATTACTCAACAGTTTCAGGGGAGATAAGCCGTCTTTGAGATTGGAAATCAATTTTTGATATCGACTGTGTATGATTGCTACTAGATCGATTGTGATTCAGGTTCTAATCAGTTTGGATTGAAGAATCGGGGTGGTATATGTGTGTGTGATGGGGTGGGGGTGGTGGCACAAGACGCTATATCCCATTCGCAATCACACACCTAACAAATGCAGGGTATAGGTTGCGATCAGTTCTTTCAAGATTTTCATATATTTAAGCCACTTTATTACACGCCTCATCTGAAAATGTCTGTGTTAGTGTAGATAAATGTTGACCAAATAACATCTTTCACCATTTTGACTTTCAGTTACAGAACTAGCATAGGGGCGTTTTAAGTTTTATCATGGCGGAGGCTGTACTATTTTGAGGGCCCTCTGTCGCGAGGGGAGGTTCTTGATTGATGATTGTCACCCCAATGCAATGGCTGCATTCTCATTCAGTAGTGGATTCGACAGTAACAGTGTATAGAAAACGATTGAGTTGGACTCGGGGGCCCTTTCCCTTGGCACTAGGGACCCTTTTGTCATTCGTCGGACCCTTTTGTCTGTCTTTAGAGCCCTCCCTAACTAGGGCACATTTTCATTTTTCGCATCGGTTTTAGCATTTTTCTCCCGTTTTATTTTTTCAACTGCTTTGATTTTTTTCGCGGGGAGGCTGGCGCCTCCAGCGCCTCAGCTATAAAACGCTTTTGAACTAACAGTACTATTGACATAATACCGTTTTTTCCAGTAATGGTAACTCACTCGTTTCTTCAAGAATCATTCGGCATTCCAGGTATGCTACATTCTATTCGCTGTCTTCCATAGGAGCGGTAAGATGAGACCTGTTTGTGGGAAAATCCCTAAACAATATGCGAGGGTGGAATAATCGTACATTACTTTAAGGTTTGCGTGAAGTAATTGTCGAAATTACAGTTATATGCACTGAATAACCATGACACGGAGAGAGAGAGAGAGAGAGAGAGAGAGAGAGATGGGGTTTAACGTCCACTCGACGCAAACTAGGTCATTTTGGGACTAACATATGGTTTAATTTTATTTCAATAATCTGCTTGCGCATATTAACAGTGGGAGGAAACCGCAGGTCCCGAGATAAACCCATGAGATTGGACAGGCGAGATTGTAGGTTAGGGTTAGGGTAAGCGCTAAGGTTAGGTCTTGGGTTAGGATTAGGATTAGCGATATCCCTATTTACATCTCGTGACCTTTGACCAAACGTAATGAAGACAGGATGTGACGTATATATGCACATTGAGGTTATCAAGCTATAGACCGGACTAGTAGTAAGCTATAAACGGATAAATAACAAGAGTTTATATGTATATTATTTTATTAAATTTATATATATCTTAACTCCCTGATTTACGTATATACATTATGCATGAACAATAGAAACTATATACTAGTATTTATAAGTATTAAAGCTATGGTAATATTATGCTATCAAATAGCCGTATTGTCTTAATATTTGTTGTAACCGCAACCTTGATAGTTATTGTAAGAAGGATAACGGTTGTAGTTATTGTATCCGTTACCGTATCCGTTGTTATTGTAGTTGTTATATCCCTTCCCATATTCGTTGTTATTGTGGCCATTGTTGTAACCGTTGTTGTAATTGTAGGGGCCGTTGTAACTATTGTATCCTTTATTATTGTATTGGTTGTACTTGTATAGTCCGTTGTTGTATCGTTACCAACGATACCATGACCAATTCCGTGTCCAACAATACCGTGTCCGATACCGTTACCAACGATGTCATGCCCAATGCCGTTACCAATCTTTCCATGTCCAATAAGTCCGTGTCCGATTCCGTTTCCAATGATACCATGTCCGATACCGTTACCAACGATACCATGACCAATTCCGTTTCCAACAATACCGTGTCCGATACCGTTACCAACGATGCCATGCCCAATGCCGTTACCAATCTCTCCATGTCCAATAAGTCCGTGTCCGATTCCGTTTCCAATGATACCATGTCCGATACCGTTACCAACGATACCATGACCAATTCCGTTTCTAACAATACCGTGTCCAATACCGTTACCGATACCGTTACCAACAATACCATGACCAATTCCGTTACCAATAACACCGACTTTGCCAACAGCTACTATTCCGTGTCTGAGTCGGTTTCCTTGGATACCATGTCCAATACCATGGTTGAGTCCGTTGCCAATAGCTCCTACACCAACAAGACCATGTCCAACACCGGCATGTCCTCTTCCATATCCTTTACCAATTCCGTTTGCAAAGACACCAACACCATGTCCGAAACCGTGTCCGATTTTAGCATCGATGTATTGGGAAGCAGCTACTGTCAAACAGACAGCGAAAGCGACGAAAGCCTGAAAAAGAAAAAAAAAACATGTGTTTTACAGAAATAGCCGTAGATTTGATTCCATACTAAAAAAAAAATCGCGAGGGTTTATTTATAACCAAAAACTTGACAATCAAGAAATTTTACTGTGCCGCCATTATTTAGTACATGATCGAGTTTTGGCGTTACCAGGCAAAATCACAAGTAATATTCAACTCTGGGTAATAATTTACACTTTTTATAATTTACCGTTCTGGCCCTATGAATATAAAACTGCCTTTAATACAATGTCAAGGGCGATAAGCAATAATACAACAGTGACGATGCAATACCATGTTCAACCCTCGGTAATTTCTACCAGTTTTAAATTTAAAGATGGACCTATGGGTATGCATGCCAAGTGCGATAAGCAATCATATAAAAATTTAGTATGTAATGAAACTTATTAGTGCTATACCAAATTAGATATCAGGTTTCTTGTCTAGAAAGTTCATGTATATCCCATCTGGGTCACGATCCTTGTCACTACATACCGCTAATTAGAAGTATTGAAGATTATTTAGTCAACAAGTTAAATTTACTCTCTGTAGATTGTTACAATGTTTTACTGTATTAGGCCAGTCTGTACAGAACAGAGGGCGAAAAAGCAAGTCCCATTTAGGATTTCAGGGTCCGGGTATGCTTATCTTAAAACTTCAAAGATTTGAAATCTTATACGGAGTAGGGCAAAAGTCCTACTTTATACACCGACTGGACCATTGAAGACAATCAGGTAGATTTTGCCCGGACATCTGTATCACGATATACTCTATCAAGGAATCTTTTACGTGCACGCCAATGTGCTTTTCGTCCCATCCTGACAATTAGACACTATTCCCTGTCAGACCGGGCAGACCTACTGTCCTGTACAGCTAACAAGGGCAGTCAAGCCTGTACAATTGACTTTCTGGTCAAACCCCGGGAGAGAGCCCAAGACCTACTGGTTAGTTAATCAGTGTCTCTTATCACTGAGCCACCATGATCCCCATACATTAAAAACGCAGAGTTCGTTGATGAGCATATTATGCTTAGGGTAAGCAGAGATAAGCAATTAGATTGGTTGATGATTTTGGACACTTTCACTTCAGTCAGAGTGATGAAACTTGGTGTATAGTTTCATTACATCAATATCTTGAATACGTTCGACAATGAGCATTGTCTGCCCTGGATAAGCAGAGCGATGAGCAATTTGATTGGTCGAGAATTTGAAACAAAATAACTCTCCTTCTAATTGGGGCAGAATGTTCAATCTTGGTGAAGGCGTTCATTAGGTCAGTGCCATAAAGGAGTGCGAAGATGAGCATTGTCTGCTTACAGTAAGCAGAGATAAGCAATCTGATTGGTTGATTCTTTGGGGCACGATAACTTTGGTTATAATGAAGTGAGAGTGACAAAATTCCAAATATAGATTCATTATGTCATTACCTTGACTAAGTTTGATGTTGAGAATTTCTGCGTAGATTTAGGAGCAATAAGCAATTTGACAGATCACATTGGAACATAACACCTCTGTTTCTAATTAAGGTAGAATTTGAACCGGTTGAATTGTTTCTCGTTATAACTCGGTGAGTTTTTGGCGGATTTCATTAATTCTTTTTCCTTTTTAAGATTCTTTATATAACTCTTGAGATGCGACAGAAACTGACCGTGAATATGAAAGCTTTAATATCTGCTTAGCAGATCTAGTTAGGCTTTCAGACTTTCGTCTGAAAGCCTATTGAGATTACTAAAATTATTATTATTATTATTATTTACCGCGGGGGCCAAGTTCTCCATGATCGAAAGCAGATATCGATCTGAAATCAACTTTTCTTTCGGGAAACCATGTGGTGGCTACTTGATAAAGTATTTTCGAAAATTCTGCGCATACCGGAAGTGGCAGATCTTTGTACGTTGTCAAAAAATTGAAAATTGGCCATAGTTTCGTCAATCATTTACCCATTTTCAAACAAATGACATTTTCGGAAACCCTGAATCTTTTCCGAGTCAATAGCAATCTAAGATTTTGTAATTTCGAAACTTCGTCGCTGACTTCTAGCGTTCGAAAATTAAAAAAATTTCTTTAAGAGACAATTTTTTTCATTTTTCAAAATTTTCAAATTTGACTTATATTTTTGGATACCTTAAGTCCATCCGATTCCAGTAATATAAGTTTCATTCAGAGTTATCGCCCTTTATTTTTCGATTTTTTTCGAATTTTCTACCTATTTTGTGAGCTCGGGTTTCGTTATATGGCTGAATTGGCGAATCTGAAACTTCTAAGGCATGAAGCCAAATGACCATTGCAAGGAATAAAGCAATTTCAACAATGATCCGTAGACCGGAAGTAGTCGAAATAATGTGCAATATTTTGAAAAAATGCAAAAAATGGATAGTTTTGGGGAAAACGCGATTTCTCCGTTCGATGTCAATGGATTAAACAAATTAGGGTACCATTGGACTGCACTAGGATTGTACTATCGTATGATACCCAATTCATACGGATATTATGATCAGGCAGCAAAATATGGCACGCTGAAAATCAAGTATTTTCTGATTTGGAGCGTTTTTGGACGCCTATATCTCGAAAACTTAACCATAACTTTTTCTTAAATTTTTTCTATCGAGAGTCCTTTCGGAGTTAATTTGCATGAAACCACCCAATAAGCCTTTGAAATATCTGGAATGGGTGAAATAACGGACTGAAAATCGAAAAAAGTCGAAAAATCGTGAAATTTTGGAAAATGCTCTACTATTTTTTTATTTGAAGAGATTTTTTAAAAAAGGTTGTATATTCAGATAGCTGACCTAATTAAGAATCTAACGATGTATAATATGTATGTAGTTATTGAAATTTAATTTTCGATATTTTAAATTTTTTTCATTTTTAGCACTTTTGAACACAGGATTTCTCAGGGGCATTTTATCTGATCAGATAATGTAATATATCATTACAGAGCCCTGTGGCTATTTTAGTGCCCAAACCGGCTTTTAAAAATATTCCGACAATGATAACCATACCGGAAGTATTCAAAAAATGAAAAAAAAAGGTTAAAAACATTGTCTCACTTGCGAAAAACTTGATTGCTCCCTTAGGTAATAGCGGACCAAAAGAACTAAAGTGTCGTTGGATAGCCCTATTAATGGACCATCATATGGTATCTAAATAATACGATTTCAATGGTAAGGAAATAAATTATTGTATGCCAAAAATCAAGTATTTTCCGCTTTTTTAACATTCCGAGACGCCCTTTTCTCGAAAACGACGCCTACGATTTTTCTTAAACTTTTCTTACTCAACGTCCTATCGGTTGTCTATATAGTGAATCCAAAATGAAAAGCATTGAAATAATATAGGTGGTCCAAAAGTGGCCTCAAACTTTGAAAAAAATTGAAAAATCGTTAAAGTTTTGGAAACGCTCTTTAATTTATCTTTTTTTCCAAAACTACTCAATGGATGTTTCTGACACTTCTGGTACAGAAAGTTAAGTATCCAAAGAACTTCGTAAAGCTATCACGACAATGATCGTAAAACCGGAAGTAGTCGAAAAAATGTCAGATATTTTGAAAAAAAAAAATTTTTTTTACGAAAACCTTTTTCATTTATGAATATTTTTTGATGGTATTTTACACAGGGTTAAAATATCATCCTACTTGAACAGAAATGAGAAAAAAAAATTGTCTCGGTAATTTGCGTTAGCCGCCATCGGCTAATTTAGTTTTTCGTACCCAGAACAATTATTTATTGTTCGATTTGTATAAAACAAAGTTCATATGCACCGTGGTCCCAATTGCAATTTTTTTTTGTTACGGTGAAATTTTTCTGTCGGCAACGGAAGTGACGTAATATTAACAAAAACTACAATTTTGACAGTTCGGTACCACTTTTTGAAAGCAAATATTATTTTTTTTCAAAACTGATATAACTAAAAGGATGCACCCTGCAAAGGTGCACAAAATCCTTAGCTCATATTTTTAAATTTCAATTTCAATTTCGGGCAATTTCGAATAAAATGTAAAATAAAGTGTAAAATTCAGTTATTTACAATTCATTCAGCGTCTTCATATTTTGAAATATTTATTTGTAATTTTCATAAACTCGTAGCAATAATCCAGACGAAGAGAATGTATGCGAAAATTAGTTTGTAATATGAGCAGTTGCCGAGAAATATGCAATTTTGCATGCATCACTTTTCACGTTATTTTGCCTATACAGGAGGGAATTATTATTCGATTTGCAATATTTGTTTTCCATTTGATGCCTAATGCCATTTTGGACTAGGTCAAGCCAATTTTACATTTTCACTGTGACCGGAAATGACGTCTTTGGGGCAAAAGCTGTATTTTTAACCTAAAAAACAAATATTTTATTAAAATGAGTCTGCCTTAAAATATTTTTAGAATTGTGATATTTGATTCCCATCAACGAATAGAATGAAGCCATATGACCATACAGATACCACAAAATGGTTTCTAACTTGTACGGTTACAGAGAAATAGGCGATCTTCTATAAGTCACTTTTCAAGGGTTTTCGTCTATAAAAGTGTCAATTATTATACGATTTTAATAATTTTTTTACCATTTGATGCCTTATGCCATTTATGACTTCTATGAACTAAATTAACATTTTCAATATCACCGGAAGTAATGTAATTTTTGCAAAAAACGTATTTTTAGCCTTCAAAACAAACATTTTTTTGAAGGGATTTATATTTATCATTCGTTTAACTTTATAATGTTTGATTCCAATAGGCAGTAAGATTGAATCAATACCATCATATTGATATCAAGAAAAGGCTTCTAGCATGTTCCCTTGTCGAATAATAGCCAATTTTCCCAGGGTCACTTTTAAGTTTTTTACCTTCTTAATTTCAGTTTATGGATTATAGGTTAATTATTTATTGCCCGATATGATAAAACAAAGTTTGTATTTTGTATGTTGCGAATTTTCGACTTATTTTTCACCTATAAAAATGTCTTTCGGCACCGGAAGTGACGTATTTTGCCATAATTTACCATTTTGACCGGTCTTTTCGCCAGCAAATATTACTTTAACATATGGTAGAGGGTGTCACTGAAGCAAAACAACTAAAGTATAGTTTGGTAGCTCAATGGATCGGCTATGGTATAATAAACTTTCTGTATGATTCCTGAAAGCCGGTTCAGTGCTGCTTGCAGGTCTAGTTATTATTATTATTATTATTTACCGCGAGGGCCTAGATCTCTATGATCGAAACAGATATCGATCTGGAATTAGATTTTCTATTGGGAAACCATGTGGTGGCTACTTGATAAAATATTTTCGAAATTTCTGCGCATACCGGAAGTGACCGAACTTTGTACGTTGTCTAAAAATTGAAAATTGGCCATAGTTTCGCCAATTCTTTATCCATTTTCAAACAAATTACATTTTTGGAATCCCTGAATCTTTTCTGAGACAATGGCTATCTCACATTTTTCAATTTCGAACATTCGTCTATGACTTTTATCGTTTGAAAATTGAAAAGATGTTGTTTACGAGACAATTTTTGTTATTTTTAAAAAATTTCAAATTTGACCTACATTTTTGGATACCTAAAGTCCATCCGATTCCAGTAATATAAGTTTCATTCAGAGTTATCGCCCTTTATTTTTCGAATTTTTTCGAATTTTCTTCCCATTTTGTGAGCTCGGGTTTCGGTTTATGGCAGAATTGACGTTTCTGAAACTTCTGGAACATGACGTTATAGTCCAATACCAACTTATAAAGCAATTTCGACAAGAATCTTTAAACCGGAAGTGGTCGAAATAATGGACAATATTTTGAAAAAAATGCAAAAAATGGATATTTTGGAGAAAAACGCGATTTCTCCGCCCGATATCAATGGATTAAAGAAATTAGGGTACCATTGGACTGCACTAGGATTGTACTATCGTATGATACCCAATTCGTACGGATTCTATGATCAGGCAGCAAAATATGGCACGCTGAAAATCAAGTATTTTCTGATTTGGAGCGTTTTTGGACGCCTGTATCTTGAAAACTTAACCTACAATTTTTTTCAAATTTTTTCTATCGAGAGTCCTTTTGGAAGTCTTTTGCATGAAACCATCCAATAAGCCTTTGAAATGTCTGGAATAGGATAAAAAAGGGACTGAAAATCGAAAAAAGTCGAAAAATCGTGAAATTTTGGAAAATGCTCTACTATTTTTTTATTTTAAGAGATTTTTAAAAAAAGGTTGTATATTCAGATAGCTGACCTAATTACGATTCTAACAGTGTATAATATGTATGTAATTATTGAAATTTAATTTTCGATATTTTAAATTTTTTGCATTTTTGGCACTTTTGAACGTAGGATTTCTCAGGGGCATTTTATCTGATCAGATAATGTAATATATCATTACAGAGCCCTGTGGCTATTTTAGTGCCCAAACTGGCTATTAAAACTATTCCGAAAATAATAACCATACCGGAAGTATTCAAAAAATAAAAAAAAAAGTTAAAAATATTGTCGCACTTGCGAAAAACATGATTTCTCCCTTAGGTAATAGCGGACCAAAAGAACTAAAGTGTCGCTGGATAGAACTATTAATGGACCATCATATGGTATCTCAATAATATGATTTCCATGGTAAGGAAATAAATTATTGCATGCCAAAAATCTAGTATTTTCCGATTTTTTAACTTTCTGAGACGCCCTTTTCTCGAAAACGACGCCTACGATTTTTCTTAAACTTTTCTTACTCAAAGTCCTATCGGTTGTCTATATAGTGAATCCAAAATGAAAACCATTGAAATAAAATAGGTGGTCCAAAAATGGCATCAAACTTTGAAAAAAATTGAAAAATCGTTAAATTTTTGTAAACGCTCTTTAATTTATCTTTTTTTCAAAAACTGCTCAATGGATGTTTCTGACACTTCTGGTACAGAAAGTTAAGTATCCAAAGAACCTCGTAAAGCTATCGCGACAATGATCGTAAAACCGGAAGTAGTCGAAAAAATGTCCGATATTTTGAAAAAAAATAATTTTTTTACGAAAACCTTTTTTATTTATGAATATTTTTTGATGATATTTTACACAGGGTTAAAATATCATCGTACTTGAGCAGAAATGAGAAAAAAAATTGTCTCGGTAATTTGCGTTAGCCGCCATCGGCCAATTTAGCTTTTCGTACCCAGAAAAATTATTTATTGTTCGATTTGTAAAAAACAAAGTTCATATGCTCCGTGGTCCCAATTGTAATTTTTTTTGTTACGGTGAAATTTTTCTGTCGGCAACGGAAGTGACGTAATATTAACAAAAACTACAATTTTGACAGTTCGGTACCACTTTTTGAAAGCAAATATTATTTTTTTCCAAAACTGATATAACTAAAAGGATGCACCCTGCAAAGGTGCACAAAATCCTTAGCTCATATTTTTAAATTTCAATTTCATTTTCGGGCAATTTCGAATAAAATGTAAAATAAAGTGTAAAATTCAGTTATTTACAATTCATTCAGCGTCTTCATATTTTGAAATATTTATTTGTAATTTTCATAAATTTGTAGCAATAATCCAGACGAAGAGAATGTATGCGAAAATTAGTTTATGATATGAGCAGTTGCCGAGAAATATGCAATTTTGCATGCATCACTTTTCACGTTATTTTGCCTATTCAAAAGTGAATTATTATTCGATTTGCAATATTTTTTTTCCATTTGATGCCTAATGCCAATTTGGACTAGGTCAAGCCAATTTTACATTTTCACTGTGACCGGAAATGACGTCATTTGGGCAAAAACTGTATTTTTAATCTAAAAAACTAAAATTGTATTCAAATGAGTCTGCCTTATAATATTTTTAAAATTACGATATTTGATTCCCATCAACGAATAGAATGAAGCCATACGACCATACAGATACCACAAAATGGTTTCTAACTTGTACGGTTTCAGAGAAATAGGCGATCTTCTATAAGTCACTTTTCAAGGTTTTTGGTGTATAAAAGTGTCAATTATTATTCGATTTTTATAATCTTTTTACCATTTGATGCCTTATGCCATTTATGACTTCTATGAACCAAGTTAACATTTTCAATATCACCGGAAGTAATGTAATTTTTGCAAAAAACGTATTTTTAGCCTTCAAAACAAACATTTTTTTGAAGTGATTTATATTCATTATTCGTTTAACTTTATAACGTCTGACTCTAATGGGCAGTAAGATTGAATCAATACCATCATATTGATATCAAGAAAAGGCTTCTAGCATGTTCCCTTGTCGAATAATAACCAATTTTCCCAGGGTCACTTTTAAGTTTTTTACCTTCTTAATTTCAGTTTATGGGTTATAGGTTAATTATTTATTGCCCGATATGTATAAAACAAAGTTTGTATTTTGTATGTTGCGAATTTTCGACTTATTTTTCACCTATAAAAATTTCTTTCGGTACCGGAAGTGACGTAATTTTGCCTTAATTTACAATTTTGACCGGTCTTTTCGCCAGCAAATATTACTTTTACATATGATAGAGGGTGTCGCTGAAGCAAAACAACTAAAGTATAGTTTGGTAGCTCAATGGATCGGCTATGGTATAATAAACTTCCTGTATGATTCCTGAAAGCCGGTTCAGTGCTGCTTGCAGGTCTAGTTATTCTTATTATTATTATTATTCTTCTTTTGTTTTGAGTAGATCTCAGCAACTGCTTGTCGCATCGTTACGATTTCTTCGGTTTTACTGGGAAAGTGGGTGTGACTTAGAGGATAAAGCTATTTTGAACGTTCTGCGACAATGCGAAATGTCCGAAATCACCGAAGTTATCGTTTTTGAAAATATTGCAGTAATTTTAACAATAATCATTGGATTTTAACTTTCGATACGTTTTGGCATAGCCTGAGACAGGGCACATAGCTACGCTACTTTCGATTTTTGATTTTCGGCAAATCTTCGAAGATATTAGGCGCCAAATTTCGAAAATTTAAAATTTTACAAAAAACTTTTTTATTTATGAATATTTTTTAGTCGTATTGTGCACAGAATTAAAGAGTCATCTGCCTAGTGCAAAAATGTTAAAAAATTTTGTCTCAGTAATTTTCCTTGGCCGCTATTGGCTAATTCAGTTTTTCAGTCCTAGATTAATTTTTTATTGTTCGATTTGTATAAAACAAAGTTCATATGCTTCGTTGTCTAAATTGTCATTTTTTTTATTACCGGAAGTGTTATCTGTCGGCACCGGAAGTGGCATAATTTTACCAAAAACTACAATTTTGACAGTTAGGTACCATTTTTCGAAAACAAATATTATTTTTTGGAAAAATTATTTGACTCAAAGAGTGTGCCCTTTCAAGGCGCAAAAAATGGCGGAAGCAGTTTTTTTAATTTCGATTTCATTTTCGAGCAAATTCGATTAAATGGCTAAAAATGGTGTAAAATTGACCCATTTACAACCTATTCAGGCTTTTCAGATTTTAAAATATTTCTTCGTAACTTTTATAAACTTGTAGCTATAATCCATACGAAGAAAATGTATGTTAAAATTAGTTTGTAATATAAGCAGTTACCAAGAAATGGACAGTTCTGTACAAGTCACTATTTTCGTTATTTTGCCTGTAAAATAGTCAATTATGATTGGATTTTTATAAAAGTGACATCATTTGATTCAAAAAGCATGTAGCGTCATATCAAGTTGATTACAATATAAAATTGACACCGGAAGTGACGTCATTTTGTCAAAAACTGCATTTTAAACTTTTTAAATCAATGTTTTATTCAACCAAGAATTACTTAATATGTATTAATAATTTTAACTTTTGGTTTAAATTCACATATAAACACAACTCATATGGTCATATACATATCATAAAATTGTTTCTAACTTTTTCGGTTGCCGAGAAATAGACGGTTTTCTACAGGCCACTTTTGAAGGTTTTTGGGCCATAAAAGTGTCAATTATTATTCGATTTTCATAAACGTTACACCATGTTATACCTAATGCCATTTAGGATTTCATACAAGTAATTTAAGATTTTCATTATCACCGGAAGTAACATCATTTTGGCAAAAACTGTATTTTTAGCCTTCAAAACAGATATTTTATTCAAATGAGTCTGTTTTGAAATGTTTTTCAAATTATGGTATTTGATGCCAATCAACAAATAAAATGAACCCATACGATCGTACAGATACCACAAAATGGTTTCTAACTTGTACGGTTGCAGAGAAATAGTCGATTTTCTACAAGTCACTTTTCAAGTTTTTTGGTCTTTAAAAGTGGCAATTATTATTCGATTTACATAAAATTTTCACTATATGATATCGTATGCCATTTCTGATTTCATAAAACTAATTGAACATTTTCATTAACACCGGAAGAAATGTAATTTTGTCAAGATCATTTACAAGTAACAAATGTATAAAATGAATTGATATTGCTGGATTTGGTTGATTCTGCATCCATTTTATTTGTGTGCAATGTTAATTTGGAAACCTGTTTAATGGTTTCGTTGGTACCGGAAGTGACATATGTTCAAGGGTAACTTGGCACCGGAAGTGACATGTTTAAGGGTAACGTGGCACCAGTGAAACCCGTCATTCCTGCATGCAGGTCTAGTTCTTATTATTATTATTCAGATTCCAATTTGAATAGATCTCAGCAACTACGTGTCGCATCGTTATGATTTCTTCGGTTTTACTGGGAAAGTGGGTGTGACTTAGAGGATAAATCTATTTTGAACGTTGTGCGACAATGCGAAATGTCCGAAATCACCAAATTATCGTTTTTTAAAATATTGCAGTAATTTTAACCATAATCATTGAATTTTAACTTTCGATACATTTTGGCATAGCCGGAGACAGGGCACATAGCTACGCTACTTTCGATTTTTGATTTTCAGCAAATCTTCGAAGATATTAGGCGCCAAATTTCGAAAATTTAAAATTTTACAAAAAACTTTTTTATTTATGAATATTTTTTAGTCGTATTGTGCACAGAATTAAAGAGTCATCTGACTAGTGCAAAAATGTTAAAAAATTTTGTCTCAGTAATTTTCCTTGGCCGCCATTGGCTAATTCAGTTTTTCAGTCCTAGATTAATTTTTTATTGTTCGATTTGTATAAAACAAAGTTCATATGCTTCGTTGTCTCAATTGTCATTTTTTTTATTACCGGAAGTGTTATCTGTCGGCACCGGAAGTGGCATAATTTTACCAAAAACTACAATTTTGACAGTTAGGTACCATTTTTCGAAAACAAATATTATTTTTTGGAAAAATTATTTGACTCAAAGAGTGTGCCCTTTCAAGGCGCAAAAAATGTCGGAAGCAGTTTTTTTAATTTCGATTTCATTTTCGAGCAAATTCGATTAAATGGCTAAAAATGGTGTAAAATTGACCTATTTACAACCTATTCAGGCTTTTCAGATTTTAAAATATTTCTTCGTAACTTTTATAAACTTGTAGCTATAACCCATACGAAGAAAATGTATGTTAAAATTAGTTTGTAATATAAGCAGTTCCCAAGAAATGGGCAGTTCTGTACAAGTCACTGTTTTCGTTATTTTACCTGTAAAATAGTCAATTATTATTGGATTTTTATAAAAGTGACATCATTTGATTCAAAAAGCATGTAGCGTCATATCAAGTTGATTACAATTTAAAATTGACACCGGAAGTGACGTCATTTGGTCAAAAACTGCATTTTAAACTTTTTAAATCAATGTTTTATTCAACCATGAATAACTTAATATGTATTAATAATTTTAACTTTTGGTTTAAATTCACATATAAATACAACTCATATGGTCATATAGATATCATAAAATTATTTCTAACTTGTTCGGTTGCCGAGAAATAGACGGTTTTCTACAGGTCACTTTTGAAGGTTTCGGGGCCATAAAAGTGTCAATTATTATTCGATTTTCATAAACGTTACACCATGTTATACCTAATGCCATTTGTGATTTCATACAAGTAATTTAAGATTTTCATTATCACCGGAAGTAACGTCATTTTGGCAAAAACTGAATTTTTAGCCTTCAAAACAGATATTTTATTCAAATGAGTCTGTTTTGAAATCTTTTTCAAATTATGGTATTTGATGCCAATCAACAAATAGAATGAACCCATACGATCATACAGATACCAAAAAATGGTTTCTAACTTGTACGGTTGCAGAGAAATAGCAGATTTTCTACAAGTCACTTTTCAACAAGTTTTTTGGTCTTTAAAAGTGGCAATTATTATTCGATTTACATAAAATTGTCACTAATATGATATCGTATGCCATTTCTGATTTCATAAGACTAATTGAACATTTTCATTAACACCGGAAGTAATTTAATTTTGTCAAGATCATTTACAAGTAACAAATGTATAAAATGACTTGATATTGCTGGATTGATTGCTTGATTCTACGTCCATTTTATTTGTGTGCAATGTTAATTTGGAAACCTGTTTAGTGGTTTCGTTGGTACCGGAAGTGACATATGTTCAAGTGTAACTTGGCACCGAAAGTGACATGTTTAAGAGTAACTTGGCACCAGTGAAACCCGTCATTCCTGCATGCAGGTCTAGTTATTCTTATTATTATTAGGCTTTCAGACTTTCGTCTGAAAGCCTATTGAGATTACTAAAATTATTATTATTATTATTATTATTAGGGTTTCACACTGCGTAGCTTGTGTGAAACACTATTGTTTTTGTTAAAATTATTATTCTTATTATTATTAGGCTTTCAGACTTTCGTCTGAAAGCCTATTGAGATTACTAAAATTATTATTATTAGGGTTTCACACTGCGAAGCTTGTGTGAAACACTATTGTTTTTGTTAAAATTATTATTCTTATTATTATTATTCTTCTTTTGTTTTGAGTAGATCTGAGCAACTGCTTGTCGCATCGTTACGATTTCTTCGGTTTTACTGGGAAAGTGGGTGTGACTTAGAGGATAAAGCTATTTTGAACGTTCTGCGACAATGCGAAATGTCCGAAATCACCAAATTATCGTTTTTTAAAATATTGCAGTAATTTTAACAATAATCATTGAATTTTAACTTTCGATACATTTTGGCATAGCCGGAGACAGGGCACATAGCTACACTACTTTCGATTTTTGATTTTCGGTAAATCTTCAAAGATATTAGGCGCCAAATTTTGAAAATTTAAAATTTTACAAAAAACTTTTTTATTTATGAATATTTTTTAGTCGTATTATGCACAGAATTAAAGGGTCATCTGACTAGTGCAAAAATGTTAAAGAATTTTGTCTCAGTAATTTACCTTGGCCGCCATTGGCTAATTCAGTTTTTAAGTCCTAGATTAATTTTTTATTGTTCGATTTGTATAAAACAAAGTTCATATGCTTCGTTGTATCAATTGTCATTTTTTTTATTACCAAAAGTTTTATCTGTCGGCACCGGAAGTGGCATAATTTTACCAAAAACTACAATTTTGACAGTTATTTACGATCTTCATAAACAAATATTATTTTTTTGAAAAATTATATGACTCAAAGAGTGTGCCCTTTCAAGGCGCAAAAAATGTAGGAAGCAGTTTTTTTAATTTCGATTTCATTTTCGAGCAAATTCGATTAAGAGGCTAAAAATGGTGTAAAATTGGCCTATTTACAACCTATTCAGGCTTTTCAGATTTTAAAATATTTCTTCGTAACTTTTATAAACTTGTAGCTATAATCCATACGAAGAAAATGTATGTTAAAATTCGTTTGTAATATAAGCAGTTGCCAAGAAATGGGCAGTTCTGCATAAGTCACTGTTTTCGTTATTTTGCCTGTAAAATAGTCAATTATTATTGGATTTTTATAAAAGTGACATCATTTGATTCAAAAAGCACGTAGCGTCATATCAAGTTGATTACAATTTAAAATTGACACCGGAAGTGACATCATTTGGTCAAAAAATGCATTTTACACTTTTTTAAATCAATGTTTTATTCAACCAAGAATAACTTAATATGTATTAATAATTTTAACTTTTGGTTTAAATTCACATATAAACAAAACTCATATGGTCATATAGATATCATAAAATGGTTTCTAACTTGTTCGGTTGCCGAGAAATAGACGGTTTTCTACAGGTCACTTTTGAAGGTTTCGGGGCCATAAAAGGGTCAATTATTATTCGATTTTCATAAACGTCACACCATGTTATACCTAATGCCATTTGGGATTTCATACAAGTAATTTAAGATTTTCATTATCACCGGAAGTAACGTCATTTTGGCAAAAACTGTATTTTTAGCCTCCAAAACAGATATTTTATTCAAATGAGTCTGTTTTGAAATCTTTTTCAAATTATGGTATTTGATGCCAATCAACAAATAGAATGAACCCATACGATCATACAGATACCACAAAATGGTTTCTAACTTGTACGGTTGCCGAGAAATAGCCGATTTTCTACAAGTCACTTTTCAAGTTTTTTGGTCTTTAAAAGTGGCAATTATTATTCGATTTAACGTTTTTATTTATAAATATTATTTAGTCGTGTTGTGCACAGAATTAAAGAGTCATCTGACTAGCGCAAAAATGTTAAAAAAATTTGTCTCAGTAATTTTCCTTGGCCGCCATTAGCTAATTCAGTTTTTCAGTCCTAGATTAATTTTTTATTGTTCGATTTGTATAAAACAAAGTTCATATGCTTCGTTGTCCCAATTGTTATTTTTTTTATTACCAAAAGTGTTATCTAGCAAATTGGATTAAGGGGTGAAAAAAGGCGTAAAATTGACCTATTTACAACCCATTCAGGCTTTTCAGATTTTAAAATTTTTTTACTTAACTTTTATAAACCTGTCACTATAATCCATACGAAGAGAATGTATGTTAAAATTAGTTTCTAATATAAGCAGTTGCCGAGAAATGGGCAGTTTTGCATAAGTCACTGTTTTCGTAATGTTGCCTGTAAAATAGTCAATTATTAATGGATATTCACAAAAGTGACATCATTTGATTCAAAAAGCAAGTGTGCGTCATATCATGTTGATTACTATTTAAAATTGACACCGGAAGTGACGTCATTTAGTCAAACTTTTTAACTTTTAAAATCGATCTTTTTTTCAACCAAGAATTATGTCACATGTAATAATAAAATTAACTTTTGGTTTAAATTCACATATTAACAAAACTCATACGGTCAAATAGATATCATAAAATTGTTTCTAACTTGTTCGGTTGTCGAGATATAGGCGATTTTCTGAAAGTCACTTTTGAAGGTTTTTGGCCCATAAAAGTGTCAATTATTATTTGATTTTCATAAAATTTTCACCCTTTGAAGCCTAATGTCATAGACGATGTTATAAAACTAATTTAACGTTTTCATTATCACCGGAAAAAGCGTCATTTTGGCAAAAACTGTATTTTAAGCCTTCAAAACCGATATTTTATTCAAATGAGTCTGATTTGTAATGTTTATACAATTATGATATTTGATTCCAATCAACAAATAGATTAAACCCATACGGTCATATAAATACCAAAAAATGGTTTCTAACTTGTACGGTTGCCGAGAAATAGACGATTTTCTACACGTCACTTTTCAAGGTTTTTGGTCTATAAAAGTGGAAATTATTATTCGATTTACATAAAATTTTCACCATATGATGCCTTATGCCATTTCTGATTTCATAAGACTAAGGGAACATTTACATTATCACCGGAAGTACTGTTATTTTGTCAGGATCAATTACATGTAACAAATGTATAAAATAAAATTGCTGGATTTGTTTGATTCTGTTTCCATTTTATTTGATGTGTGCAATGCTTATGTGGAAACCTGTATATTGGTTTCATTGGTACCGGAAAGGACATATGTTCAAGGGTAACGTAGCACCAAAAGTGACACAAGTTCAAGTTCAAAGGTAACATGGCAAAAGTGAAACCCGTCATTCCTGCATGCAGGTCTAGTTAGGGTTTCACACTGCGAAGCTTGTGTGAAACACTATTGTTTTTGTTAAAATTATTAGGCTTTCAGACTTTCGTCTGAAAGCCTATTGAGATTACTAAAATTATTATTATTAGGCTTTCAGACTTTCGTCTGAAAGCCTATTGAGATTACTAAAATTATTATTATTATTATTATTTACCGCGGGGGCCAAGTTCTCCATGATCGAAAGCAGATATCGATCTGAAATCAACTTTTCTTTCGGGAAACCATGTGGTGGCTACTTGATAAAGTATTTTCGAAAATTCTGCGCATACCGGAAGTGGCAGATCTTTGTACGTTGTCAAAAAATGGAAAATTGGCCATAGTTTCGTCAATTATTTACCCATTTTCAAACAAATGACATTTTCGGAAACCCTGAATCTTTTTCGAGCCAATAGCAATCTAAGATTTTGTAATTTCGAAACTTCGTCGCTGACTTCTAGCGTTCGAAAATTGAAAAATTTTGTTTAAGAGACAATTTTTTTCATTTTTCAAAATTTTCAAATTTGACTTATATTTTTGGATACCTTAAGTCCATCCGATTCCAGTAATATAAGTTTCATTCAGAGTTATCGCCCTTTATTTTTCGATTTTTTTCGAATTTTCTACCTATTTTGTGAGCTCGGGTTTCGTTATATGGCCGAATTGGCGAATCTGAAACTTCTAAGGCATGAAGCCAAATGACCATTGCAAGGAATAAAGCAATTTCAACAATGATCCGTAGACCGGAAGTAGTCGAAATAATGTGCAATATTTTGAAAAAATGCAAAAAAATGGATAGTTTTGGGGAAAACGCGATTTCTCCGTCCGATATCAATGGATTAAACAAATTAGGGTACCATTGGACTGCATTAGGATTGTACTATCGTATGATACCCAATTCGTACAGATACTATGATCAGGCAGCAAAATATGGCACGCTGAAAATCAAGTATTTTCTGATTTTTAGCATTTTTGGACGCCTGTATCTCGAAAACTTAACCTACAATTTTTTTTTAATTTTTTCTATTGAGAGTCCTTTTGGAGGTATTTTGCATGAAGCCATCCAATAAGACTTTGAAATGTCTGGAATAGGATAAAAAAGGGACTGAAAATCGAAAAAAGTCGAAAAATCGTGAAATTTTGGAAAATGCTCCACCATTTTTTTATTTTAAGAGATTTTCAAAAAAAAGTTGTATATTCAGATAGCTGACCTAATTACGATTCTAACGATGTATAATATGTATGTGGTTATTGAAATTTAATTTTCGATATTTTAATTTTTTTGCATTTTTGGCACTTTAGAACACCAGATTTCCCAGGGGCACTTTATCTGATCATATAATGTAATACATCATTACAGAGCCCTGTGGCTATTTTAGTGCCCAAACCGGCTATTAAAACTATTCCGACAATAATAACCACACCGGAAGTATTCAAAAAATGAAAAAAAAGGTTAAAAAAATTGTCGCACTTGCGAAAAACTTGATTTCTCCCTTAGGTAATAGCGGACCAAAAGAACTAAAGTGTCGTTGGATAGCCCTATTAATGGACCATCATATGGTATCTAAATAATACAATTTCGATGGTAAGGAAATAAATTATTGTATGCTAAAAATCTAGTATTTTCCGATTTTTTAACATTCCGAGACGCCCTTTTCTCGAAAACGACGCCTACGATTTTTCTTAAACTTTCCTTACTCAAAGTCCTATCGGTTGTCTATATAGTGAATCCAAAATGAAAAGCATTGAAATAATGTAGGTGGTCCAAAAATGGCCTCAAACTTTGAAAAAAATTGAAAAATCGTTAAATTTTTGGAAACGCTCTTTAATTTATCTTTTTTTCCAAGACTACTCAATGGATGTTTCTGACACTTCTGGTACGTAAAGTTAAGTATCCAAAGAACTTCGTAAAGCTATCACGACAATGATCGTAAAACCGGAAGTAGTCGAAAAAATGTCCGATATTTTGAAAAAAAAAAATTTTTTTTTTACGAAAACCTTTTTCATTTATGAATATTGTTTGATGGTATTTTACACAGGGTTAAAATATCATCCTACTTGAACAGAAATGAGAAAAAAAATTGTCTCGGTAATTTGCGTTAGCCGCCATCGGCTAATTTAGTTTTTCGTACCCAGAACAATTATTTATTGTTCGATTTGTATGAAACAAAGTTCATATGCTCCGTGGTCCCAATTGTAATATTTTTTGTTACGGTGAAATTTTTCTGTCGGCAACGGAAGTGACGTAATATTAACAAAAACTACAATTTGGACAGTTCTGTACCACTTTTTGAAAGCAAATGTTATTTTTTTCAAAACTGATATAACTAAAAGGATGCACCCTGCAAAGGTGTACAAAATCTTTAGCTCAGATTTTTTAATTCCAATTTCATTTTCGGGCAATTTCGAATAAAATGTAAAATAAAGTGTAAAATTCAGTTATTTACAAATCATTCAGCGTCTTCATATTTTGAAATATTTATTTGTTATTTTCATAAACTCGTAGCATTAATCCAGACGAAGAGAATGTATGGGAAAATTAGTTTGTAATATGAGCAGTTGCCGAGAAATATGCAATTTTGCATGCATCACTTTTCACGTTATTTTGCCTATAAAGGAGGGAATTATTATTCGATTTGCAATTTTTTTTTCCATTTGATGCTTAATGCCAATTTGGACTAGGTCAAGCCAATTTTACAATTTCACTGTGACCGAAAATGACGTCATTTGGGCAAAAACTGTATTTTTAACCTAAAAAACAAATATTTTATTAAAATGAGTCTGCCTTATAATATTTTTAGAATTTTGATATTTGATTCCCATCAACGAATAGAATGAAGCCATACGGCCATACAGATACCACAAAATGGTTTCTAACTTGTACGGTTACAGAGAAATAGGCGATCTTCTATAAGTTACTTTTCAAGGGTTTTCGTCCATAAAAGTGTCAATAATTATACGATTTTAATAATTGTTTTACCATTTGATGCCTTATGCCATTTATGACTTCTGTGAACTAAATTAACATTTTCAATATAACCGGAAGTAATGTAATTTTTGCAAAAAAAAACCATTTTTAGCCTTCAAAACAAACATTTTTTTGAAGGGATTTATATTTATCATTCGTTTAACTTTATAACGTCTAACTCTAATAGGCAGTAAGATTGAATCAATACCATCATATTGATATCAAGAAAAGGCTTCTAGCATGTTCCCTTGTTGAATAATAGCCAATTTTCCCAGGGTCAATTTTAAGTTTTTTACCTTAATTATTTATTGCCCGATATGATAAAACAAAGTTTGTATTTTGTATGTCGCGAATTTTCGACTTATTTTTCGCCTATAAAAATTTCTTTCGGCACCGGAAGTGACGTAATTTTGCCATAATTTACAATTTTGACCGGTCTTTTCGCCAGCAAATATTACTTTAACATATGGTATACGGTGTCACTGAAGCAAAACAACTAAAGTATAGTTTGGTAGCTCAATGGATCGGCTATGGTATAATAAACTTTCTGTATGATTCCTGAAAGCCGGTTCAGTGCTGCTTGCAGGTCTAGTTATTATTATTATTTACCGCGAGGGCCTAGATCTCTATGATCGAAACAGATATCGATCTGGAATTAGATTTTCTATTGGGAAACCATGTGGTGGCTACTTGATAAAATATTTTCGAAATTTCTGCGCATACCGGAAGTGACCGAACTTTGTACGTTGTCTAAAAATTGAAAATTGGCCATAGTTTCGCCAATTCTTTATCCATTTTCAAACAAATTACATTTTTGGAATCCCTGAATCTTTTCTGAGACAATGGCTATCTCACATTTTTCAATTTCGAACATTCGTCTATGACTTTTATCGTTTGAAAATTGAAAAGATGTTGTTTACGAGACAATTTTTGTTATTTTTAAAAAATTTCAAATTTGACCTACATTTTTGGATACCTAAAGTCCATCCGATTCCAGTAATATAAGTTTCATTCAGAGTTATCGCCCTTTATTTTTCGAATTTTTTCGAATTTTCTTCCCATTTTGTGAGCTCGGGTTTCGGTTTATGGCAGAATTGACGTTTCTGAAACTTCTGGAACATGACGTTATAGTCCAATACCAACTTATAAAGCAATTTCGACAAGAATCTTTAAACCGGAAGTGGTCGAAATAATGGACAATATTTTGAAAAAAATGCAAAAAATGGATATTTTGGAGAAAAACGCGATTTCTCCGCCCGATATCAATGGATTAAAGAAATTAGGGTACCATTGGACTGCACTAGGATTGTACTATCGTATGATACCCAATTCGTACGGATTCTATGATCAGGCAGCAAAATATGGCACGCTGAAAATCAAGTATTTTCTGATTTGGAGCGTTTTTGGACGCCTGTATCTTGAAAACTTAACCTACAATTTTTTTCAAATTTTTTCTATCGAGAGTCCTTTTGGAAGTCTTTTGCATGAAACCATCCAATAAGCCTTTGAAATGTCTGGAATAGGATAAAAAAGGGACTGAAAATCGAAAAAAGTCGAAAAATCGTGAAATTTTGGAAAATGCTCTACTATTTTTTTATTTTAAGAGATTTTTAAAAAAAGGTTGTATATTCAGATAGCTGACCTAATTACGATTCTAACAGTGTATAATATGTATGTAATTATTGAAATTTAATTTTCGATATTTTAAATTTTTTGCATTTTTGGCACTTTTGAACGTAGGATTTCTCAGGGGCATTTTATCTGATCAGATAATGTAATATATCATTACAGAGCCCTGTGGCTATTTTAGTGCCCAAACTGGCTATTAAAACTATTCCGAAAATAATAACCATACCGGAAGTATTCAAAAAATAAAAAAAAAAGTTAAAAATATTGTCGCACTTGCGAAAAACATGATTTCTCCCTTAGGTAATAGCGGACCAAAAGAACTAAAGTGTCGCTGGATAGAACTATTAATGGACCATCATATGGTATCTCAATAATATGATTTCCATGGTAAGGAAATAAATTATTGCATGCCAAAAATCTAGTATTTTCCGATTTTTTAACTTTCTGAGACGCCCTTTTCTCGAAAACGACGCCTACGATTTTTCTTAAACTTTTCTTACTCAAAGTCCTATCGGTTGTCTATATAGTGAATCCAAAATGAAAACCATTGAAATAAAATAGGTGGTCCAAAAATGGCATCAAACTTTGAAAAAAATTGAAAAATCGTTAAATTTTTGTAAACGCTCTTTAATTTATCTTTTTTTCAAAAACTGCTCAATGGATGTTTCTGACACTTCTGGTACAGAAAGTTAAGTATCCAAAGAACCTCGTAAAGCTATCGCGACAATGATCGTAAAACCGGAAGTAGTCGAAAAAATGTCCGATATTTTGAAAAAAAATAATTTTTTTACGAAAACCTTTTTTATTTATGAATATTTTTTGATGATATTTTACACAGGGTTAAAATATCATCGTACTTGAGCAGAAATGAGAAAAAAAATTGTCTCGGTAATTTGCGTTAGCCGCCATCGGCCAATTTAGCTTTTCGTACCCAGAAAAATTATTTATTGTTCGATTTGTAAAAAACAAAGTTCATATGCTCCGTGGTCCCAATTGTAATTTTTTTTGTTACGGTGAAATTTTTCTGTCGGCAACGGAAGTGACGTAATATTAACAAAAACTACAATTTTGACAGTTCGGTACCACTTTTTGAAAGCAAATATTATTTTTTTCCAAAACTGATATAACTAAAAGGATGCACCCTGCAAAGGTGCACAAAATCCTTAGCTCATATTTTTAAATTTCAATTTCATTTTCGGGCAATTTCGAATAAAATGTAAAATAAAGTGTAAAATTCAGTTATTTACAATTCATTCAGCGTCTTCATATTTTGAAATATTTATTTGTAATTTTCATAAATTTGTAGCAATAATCCAGACGAAGAGAATGTATGCGAAAATTAGTTTATGATATGAGCAGTTGCCGAGAAATATGCAATTTTGCATGCATCACTTTTCACGTTATTTTGCCTATTCAAAAGTGAATTATTATTCGATTTGCAATATTTTTTTTCCATTTGATGCCTAATGCCAATTTGGACTAGGTCAAGCCAATTTTACATTTTCACTGTGACCGGAAATGACGTCATTTGGGCAAAAACTGTATTTTTAATCTAAAAAACTAAAATTGTATTCAAATGAGTCTGCCTTATAATATTTTTAAAATTACGATATTTGATTCCCATCAACGAATAGAATGAAGACATACGACCATACAGATACCACAAAATGGTTTCTAACTTGTACGGTTTCAGAGAAATAGGCGATCTTCTATAAGTCACTTTTCAAGGTTTTTGGTGTATAAAAGTGTCAATTATTATTCGATTTTTATAATCTTTTTACCATTTGATGCCTTATGCCATTTATGACTTCTATGAACCAAGTTAACATTTTCAATATCACCGGAAGTAATGTAATTTTTGCAAAAAACGTATTTTTAGCCTTCAAAACAAACATTTTTTTGAAGTGATTTATATTCATTATTCGTTTAACTTTATAACGTCTGACTCTAATGGGCAGTAAGATTGAATCAATACCATCATATTGATATCAAGAAAAGGCTTCTAGCATGTTCCCTTGTCGAATAATAACCAATTTTCCCAGGGTCACTTTTAAGTTTTTTACCTTCTTAATTTCAGTTTATGGGTTATAGGTTAATTATTTATTGCCCGATATGTATAAAACAAAGTTTGTATTTTGTATGTTGCGAATTTTCGACTTATTTTTCACCTATAAAAATTTCTTTCGGTACCGGAAGTGACGTAATTTTGCCTTAATTTACAATTTTGACCGGTCTTTTCGCCAGCAAATATTACTTTTACATATGATAGAGGGTGTCGCTGAAGCAAAACAACTAAAGTATAGTTTGGTAGCTCAATGGATCGGCTATGGTATAATAAACTTCCTGTATGATTCCTGAAAGCCGGTTCAGTGCTGCTTGCAGGTCTAGTTATTCTTATTATTATTATTATTATTATTATTCTTCTTTTGTTTTGAGTAGATCTCAGCAACTACGTGTCGCATCGTTACGATTTCTTCGGTTTTACTGGAAAAGTGGGTGTGACTTAGAGGATAAAGCTATTTTGAACGTTCTGCGACAATGCGAAATGTCCGAAATCACCGAAGTTATCGTTTTTACAAATATTGCGGTAATTTTAACAATAATCATGGGATTTTAACTTTCGATACATTTTGGCATAGCTGGAGACAGGGCACATAGCTGCGCTACTTTCGATTTTTGATTTTCGGCAAATCTTCGAAGATATTAGGCGCCAAATTTCGGAAATTTAAAATTTTACAAAAAACTTTTTTATTTATGAATATTTTTTAGTCGTGTTGTGCACAGAATTAAAGAGTCATCTGACTTGCGCAAAAGTGTTAAAAAATTTTGTCTCAGTAATTTTCCTTGGCCTCCATTGGCTAATTCAGTTTTTCAGTCCTAGATTAATTTTTTATTGTTCGATTTGTATAAAACAAAGTTCATATGCTTCGTTGTCTCAATTGTCATTTTTTTTATTACCAAAAGTGTTATCTGTCGGCACCGGAAGTGGCATAATTTCACCAAAAACTACAATTTTGACAGTTAGGTACATTTTTTGAAAACAAATATTATTTTTTTGAAAAATTATATGACTCAAAGAGTGTGTCCTTTAAAGACGCAAAAAATGTCGGAAGCAGTTTTTTTAATTTCTTTTTCATTTTCTAGCAAATTGGATTAAGAGGTGAAAAAGGCGTAAAATTGACCTATTTACAACTCATTCAGGCTTTTCAGATTTTAAAATATTTTTACGTAACTTTTATAAACTTGTAGCTATAATCCATACGAAGAGAATGTATGTGAAAATTAGTTTGTAATATAAACAGTTGCCGAGAAATAGGCAATTTTGCATGAGTCACTTTTCACGTAATTTTGGCTGTAAAAGAATCAATTATTATTCGATTTTCAATTTTCTTTCGCCATTGGATGCCTAATGCCATAGTGGACTATGTCAAACCATTTTACCCCTTGCGCTGCCACCGGAAATGACGTCATTTGCTCAAAACTTAAATTTTAGCCCTCAAAAAACAATATTTTATTCAAATGAGTCGTATTTGTTATTTTTTTCAAATTGTGATATTTGATTCTATTGATCAAATAGATTGAACCCATACGATCATACAGATACCACAAAATGGTTTCTAACTTGTACGGTTGCAGAGAAATGGGCGATTTTCCTTAAGTCACTTTTCAAGGTTTTTGGTCTATAAAAGTGTCAGTTATTATTCGATTTTCATAAAATTTTCACCATATGATATCTTGTGTCATTTATGATTTCATAGAACTAATTTAACATTTTCAGTTTCACCGGAAGTAATGTCATTTTGGCAAAAACTGTATTTTTAGCCTTCAAAACAGACATTTTTTTCAAATGAGTATGATTTGTAATATATTTCAAATTATGATATTTGATTCCAATCAACAAATGGATTGAACCCATACGATCATATAGATACCAAAAGATAGTTTTTATCGTGTACGGTTGCCGAGAAATAGACGATTTTCTACAAGTCACTTTTCAAGGTTTTTGGTCTATAAAAGTGGCAATTCTCATTCGATTTACATACAATTTTCGCCATTATGATGCCTTATGCCATTTCTGATTTCATAAAACTAATTGAACATTTTCATTATCACCGGAAGTAATGAAATTTTGCCAGGATCACTTACAAGTAACATATATATAAAATGAATTGATATTGCTGGATTTGGTTGATTCTTCGTCCATTTTATTTGATGTTTACAATGCTTATGTGGAAACCTGTTTGATGGTTTCATTGGTATCGGAAGTGACATATGTTTAAGGGTAACGTGGCACCGAAAGTGACGTGGCACCAGTGAAACCCGTCATTCCTGCATGCAGGTCTAGTTATTAGGGTTTCACACTGCGTAGCTTGTGTGAAACACTATTGTTTTTGTTAAAATTATTAGGGTTTCACACTGCGTAGCTTGTGTGAAACACTATTGTTTTTGTTAAAATTATTATTCTTATTATTATTATTATTATTATTATTATTCAGATTCCAATTTGAATAGATCTCAGCAACTACGTGTCGCATCGTTACGATTTCTTCGGTTTTACTGGGAAAGTGGGTGTGACTTAGAGGATAAAGCTATTTTGAACGTTCTGCGACAATGCGAAATGTCCGAAATCACCGAAGTTATCGTTTTTAAAAATATTGCAGTAATTTTAACAATAATCATTGGATTTTAACTTTCGATACATTTTGGCATAGCCTGAGACAGGGCACATAGCTACGCTACTTTCGATTTTTGATTTTCGGCAAATCTTCGAAGATATTAGGCGCCAAATTTCGAAAATTTAAAATTTTACAAAAAACTTTTTTATTTATGAATATTTTTTAGTCGTATTGTGCACAGAATTAAAGGGTCATCTGACTAGTGCAAAAATGTTAAAAAATTTTGTCTCAGTAATTTACCTTGGCCGCCATTGGCTAATTCAGTTTTTCAGTCCTAGATTAATTTTTTATTGTTCGATTTGTATAAAACAAAGTTCATATGCTTCGTTGTATCAATTGTCGTTTTTTTTATTACCGAAAGTGTTATCTGTCGGCACCGGAAGTGGCATAATTTTACCAAAAACTACAATTTTGACAGTTATTTACGATCTTCATAAACAAATATTATTTTTTTGAAAAATTATATGACTCAAAGAGTGTGCCCTTTCAAGGCGCAAAAAATGTAGGAAGCAGTTTTTTTAATTTCGATTTCATTTTCGAGCAAATTCGATTAAGGGGCTAAAAATGGTGTAAAATTGGCCTATTTACAACCTATTCAGGCTTTTCAGATTTTAAAATATTTCTTCGTAACTTTTATAAACTTGTAGCTATAATCCATACGAAGAAAATGTATGTTAAAATTCGTTTGTAATATAAGCAGTTGCCAAGAAATGGGCAGTTCTGCATAAGTCACTGTTTTCGTTATTTTGCCTGTAAAATAGTCAATTATTATTGGATTTTTATAAAAGTGACATCATTTGATTCAAAAAGCACGTAGCGTCATATCAAATTGATTACAATTTAAAATTGACACCGGAAGTGACATCATTTGGTCAAAAAATGCATTTTACACTTTTTTAAATCAATGTTTTATTCAACCAAGAATAACTTAATATGTATTAATAATTTTAACTTTTGGTTTAAATTCACATATAAACAAAACTCATATGGTCATATAGATATCATAAAATGGTTTCTAACTTGTTCGGTTGCCGAGAAATAGACGGTTTTCTACAGGTCACTTTTGAAGGTTTCGGGGCCATAAAAGGGTCAATTATTATTCGATTTTCATAAACGTCACACCATGTTATACCTAATGCCATTTGGGATTTCATACAAGTAATTTAAGATTTTCATTATCACCGGAAGTAACGTCATTTTGGCAAAAACTGTATTTTTAGCCTCCAAAACAGATATTTTATTCAAATGAGTCTGTTTTGAAATCTTTTTCAAATTATGGTATTTGATGCCAATCAACAAATAGAATGAACCCATACGATCATACAGATACCACAAAATGGTTTCTAACTTGTACGGTTGCCGAGAAATAGCCGATTTTCTACAAGTCACTTTTCAAGTTTTTTGGTCTTTAAAAGTGGCAATTATTATTCGATTTAACGTTTTTATTTATAAATATTATTTAGTCGTGTTGTGCACAGAATTAAAGAGTCATCTGACTAGCGCAAAAATGTTAAAAAAATTTGTCTCAGTAATTTTCCTTGGCCGCCATTAGCTAATTCAGTTTTTCAGTCCTAGATTAATTTTTTATTGTTCGATTTGTATAAAACAAAGTTCATATGCTTCGTTGTCCCAATTGTTATTTTTTTTATTACCAAAAGTGTTATCTAGCAAATTGGATTAAGGGGTGAAAAAAGGCGTAAAATTGACCTATTTACAACCCATTCAGGCTTTTCAGATTTTAAAATTTTTTTACTTAACTTTTATAAACCTGTCACTATAATCCATACGAAGAGAATGTATGTTAAAATTAGTTTCTAATATAAGCAGTTGCCGAGAAATGGGCAGTTTTGCATAAGTCACTGTTTTCGTAATGTTGCCTGTAAAATAGTCAATTATTAATGGATATTCACAAAAGTGACATCATTTGATTCAAAAAGCAAGTGTGCGTCATATCATGTTGATTACTATTTAAAATTGACACCGGAAGTGACGTCATTTAGTCAAAAACTCAATTTTTAACTTTTAAAATCGATCTTTTTTTCAACCAAGAATTATGTCACATGTAATAATAAAATTAACTTTTGGTTTAAATTCACATATTAACAAAACTCATACGGTCAAATAGATATCATAAAATTGTTTCTAACTTGTTCGGTTGTCGAGATATAGGCGATTTTCTGAAAGTCACTTTTGAAGGTTTTTGGCCCATAAAAGTGTCAATTATTATTTGATTTTCATAAAATTTTCACCCTTTGAAGCCTAATGTCATAGACGATGTTATAAAACTAATTTAACGTTTTCATTATCACCGGAAGTAGCGTCGTTTTGGCAAAAACTGTATTTTAAGCCTTCAAAACCGATATTTTATTCAAATGAGTCTGATTTGTAATGTTTATACAATTATGATATTTAATTCCAATCAACAAATAGATTAAACCCATACGGTCATATAAATACCAAAACATGGTTTCTAACTTGTACGGTTGCCGAGAAATAGACGATTTTCTACACGTCACTTTTCAAGGTTTTTGGTCTATAAAAGTGGAAATTATTATTCGATTTACATAAAATTTTCACCATATGATGCCTTATGCCATTTCTGATTTCATAAGACTAAGGGAACATTTACATTATCACCGGGAGTACTGTTATTTTGTCAGGATCAATTACATGTAACAAATGTATAAAATAAAATTGCTGGATTTGTTTGATTCTGTTTCCATTTTATTTGATGTGTGCAATGCTTATGTGGAAACCTGTATATTGGTTTCATTGGTACCGGAAAGGACATATGTTCAAGGGTAACGTAGCACCAAAAGTGACACAAGTTCAAGTTCAAAGGTAACATGGCAAAAGTGAAACCCGTCATTCCTGCATGCAGGTCTAGTTATTCTTATTATTATTCTTATTATTATTCCAATTCCACTTTGACTATATCTCAGCAACTACTTGTCGCATCGTTACGATTTCTTCGGTTTTACTGGGAAAGTGGGTGTGACTTAGAGGATAAAGCTATTTTGAACGTTCTGCGACAATGCGAAATGTCCGAAATCACCGAAGTTATCGTTTTTGAAAATATTGCAGTAATGTTAACAATAATCATTGGATTTTAACTTTCGATACATTTTGGCATAGTCGGAGACAGGGCACATAGCTACGCTACTTTCGATTTTTGATTTTCGGCATATCTTCGAAGATATTAGGCGCCAAATTTCGAAAATTTAAAATTTTACAAAAAACTTTTTTATTTATGAATATTTTTTAGTCGTGTTGTGCACAGAATTAAAGTGTCATCTGACTAGCGCAAAAATAGTAAAAAAAAATGTCTCAGTAATTTTCCTTGGCCGCCATTGGCTAATTCAGTTTTTCAGTCCCAGATTAATTTTTTATTGTTCGATTTGTATAAAACAAAGTTCATATGCTTCGTTGTCTCAATTGCCATTTTTTTTATTACCGAAAGTGTTATCTGTCGGCACCGGAAGTGGCATAATTTTACCAAAAACTACAATTTTGACAGTTATTTTCTTATATCTAAAACAAATATTATTTTTTGGAAAAATTATTTGACTCAAACAGTGTGCCCTTTCAAGGCGCAAAAAATGTAGGAAGCAGTTTTTTTAATTTCGATTTCATTTTCGAGCAAATTCGATTAAGAGGCTAAAATGGTGTAAAATTGACCTATTTACAACCTATTCAGGCTTTTCAAATTTTAAAATATTTCTTTGTAACTTTTATAAACTTGTAGCTATCATCCATACGAAGAGAATATGCGTGAAAATTAGTTTGTAATATACGCAGTTGCCGAGAAATAGTCAATTTTGCATGAGTCACTTTTCACGTAATTTTGGCTGTAAAAGAATCAATTATTATTCGATTTTCAATTTTCTTTCGCCATTGGATGCCTAATGCCATAGTGGACTATTTCAAACCATTTTACCTCTTACCCCGCCACCGGAAATGACGTCATTTGCTCAAAACTTAAATTTTAGCCTTTAAAAACAATATTTTATTCAAATGAGTCGTACTTGTTATTTTTTTCAAATTATGATATTTGATTCTATTGATCAAATAGATTGAACCCATACGATCATACAGATACCACAAAATGGTTTCTAACTTGTACGATTGCAGAGAAATGGACAATTTTCCCTAAGTCACTTTTCAAGGTTTTTTGTCTATAAAAGTGTCAGTTATTATTCGATTTTCATAAAATTTTCACTATATGATAACGTATGTCATTGATGATTTCATAGAACTAATTTAACATTTTCAGTATCACCAGAAGTAATGTCATTTTGGCAAAAACTGTATTTTTAGCCTTCAAAACAGATATTTTTTTTTAAATGAGTCTGATTTGTAATATATTTCAAATTATGATATTTGATCCCAATCAACAAATAGATTGAACCCATACGATCATATACATACCAAAAAATAGTTTTTATTATGTACGGTTGCCGAGAAATAGACGATTTTCTACAAGTCACTTTTCAAGGTTTTTGGTCTATAAAAGTGGCAATTCTTATTCGATCTACATACTATTTTCGCCATATGATGCCTTATGTCATTTCTGATTTCATAAAACTAATTGAACATTTTCATTATCACCGGAAGTAATGAAATTTTTCCAGGATCACTTACAAGTAACATATATATATATATATATATAAAATGAATTGATATTGCTGGATTTGGTTGATTCTTCGTCAATTTTATTTGATGTTTACAATGCTTATGTGGAAACCTGGTCGATGGTTTCATTGGTATCGGAAGTGACATATGTTCAAGGGTAACGTGGCACCGAAAGTGACGTGGCACCAGTGAAACCCGTCATTCCTGCATGCAGGTCTAGTTATTTATTATTATTATTTACCGCGAGGGCCTAGATCTCCATGATCGAAAACAGATATCGATCTGGAATCAGATTTTCTATTGGGAAACCATGTGGTGGCTACTTGATAAAATATTTTTGAAATTTCTGCGCATACCGGAAGTGACCGAACTTTGTACGTTATCTAAAAATTGAAAATCGGCCATAGTTTCGTCAATTCTTTATCCATTTTCAAACAAATTACATTTTTGGAATCCCTGAATCTTTTCTGAGACAATCTATTCTGAGACATTTTTCAATTTCGAACATTCGTCTATGACTTTTATCGTTTGAAAATTGCAAACATGTTGTTTACGAGACGATTTTTGTCATTTTTCAAAATTTTCAAATTTGACCTACATTTTTGGATACCTGAAGTCCATCCGATTCCAGTAATATAAGTTTCATTCAGAGTTATCGCCCTTTATTTTTCGATTTTTTTCGAATTTTCTTTCCATTTTGTGAGCTCCGGTTTCGGTTTATGGCAGTATTGACGTTTCTGAAACTTCTGGAACATGAAGTTATAGTCCAATACCAACTTATAAAGCAATTTCGACAAGAATCCTTAAACCGGAAGTGGTCGAAATAATGGGCAATATTTTGAAAAAAATGCAAAAAATGGATATTTTGGGGAAAAACGCGATTTCTCCGCCCGATATCAATGGATTAAAGAAATTAGGGTACCATTGGACTGCACTAGGATTGTACTATCGTATGATACCCAATTCATACGGATACGATGATCAGGACGCAAAATATGGCACGCTGAAAATCACGAATTTTCTGATTTTTAGCATTTTTGGACGCCTGTATCTCGAAAACTTAACCTACAATTTTTTTTTAATTTTTTCTATCGATAGTCCTTTTGGAGGTATTTTGCATGAAGCCAACCAATAAGACTTTGAAATGTCTGGAATAGAATAAAAAAGGGACTGAAAATCGAAAAAAGTCGAAAAATCGTGAAATTTTGAAAAATGCTCTACTATTTTTTTATTTTAAGAGATTTTTAAAAAAAGGTTGTATATTCAGATAGCTGACCTAATTACGATTCTAACGATGTATAATATGTATGTAATTATTGAAATTTAATTTTCGATATTTTAAATTTTTTGCATTTTTGGCACTTTTGAACATAGGATTTCTCAGGGGCATTTTATCTGATCAGATAATGTAATATATCATTACAGAGCCCTGTGGCTATTTTAGCGCCCAAACCGACTATCAAAACTATTCCGACAATAATAACCATACCAGGAGTATTCAAAAAATGAAAAAAAAGGTTAAAAATATTGTCGCACTTGCGAAAAACTTGATTGCTCACTTAGGTAATAGCGGACCAAAAGAACTAAAGTGTCGTTGGATAGCCCTATTAATGGACCATCATATGGTATCTAAATAATACGATTTCGATGGTAAGGAAATAAATTATTGTATGCCAAAAATCTAGTATTTTCCGATTTTTTAACATTCTGAGACGCCCTTTTCTCGAAAATGACGCCTACGATGTTTCTGAAACTTTTCTTACTCATAGTCCTATCGGTTGTCTATATAGTGAATCCGAAATGAAAAGCATTGAAATAATGTAGGTGGTCCAAAAATGACGTCAAACTTTGAAAAAAATTGAAAAATCGTAAAATTTTTGTAAACGCTCTTTAATTTATCTTTTTTTCCAAAACTACTCAATGGATGTTTCTGACACTTCTGGTACAGAAAGTTAAGTATCCAAAGAACTTCGTAAAGCTATCACGACAACGATCGTAAAACCGGAAGTAGTCGAAAAAATGTCCGATATTTTGATAAAAAATATTTTTTTTACGAAAACCTTTTTTATTTATGAATATTTTTTGATGGAATTTTACACACGGTTAAAATATCATCCTACTTGACCAGAAATGGGAAAAAAAATTGTCTCGGTTATTTTCGTTAGCCGCCAACGGCTAATTTAGTTTTTCGTACCCAGAAAAATTATTTATTGTTCGATTTGTATAAAACAAAGTTCATATGCTCCGTGGTCCCAATTGTAATTAGGGTTTCACACTGCGTAGCTTGTGTGAAACACTATTGTTTTTGTTAAAATTATTATTCTTATTATTAGGCTTTCAGACTTTCGTCTGAAAGCCTATTGAGATTACTAAAATTATTATTAGGCTTTCAGACTTTCGTCTGAAAGCCTATTGAGATTACTAAAATTATTATTAGGCTTTCAGACTTTCGTCTGAAAGCCTATTGAGATTACTAAAATTATTATTATTATTATTATTATTATTATTATTTACCGCGGGGGCCTAGATCTCCATGATCGAAAACAGATATCGATCTGAAATTAGATTTTCTATTGGGAAACCACGTGGTGGCTACTTGATAAAATATTTTTGAAATTTCTGCGCATACCGGAAGTGACCGAACTTTGCACGTTGTCTAAAAATTGAAAATCGGCCATAGTTTCGTCAATTCTTTATCCATTTTCAAACAAATTACATTTTTGGAATCCCTGAATCTTTTCTGAGACAATGGCTATCTCACATTTTTCAATTTCGAACATTCGTCTATGACTTTTATCGTTCGAAAATTGAAAACATGTTGTTTACGAGACAATTTTTGTCATTTTTGAAAATTTTCAAATTTGACCTACATTTTTGGATACCTGAAGTCCATCCGATTCCAGTAATATAAGTTTCATTCAGAGTTATCGCCCTTTATTTTTCGATTTTTATCGAATTTTCTTCCCATTTTGCGAGCTCGGGTTTCGTTTTATGGTAGAATTGACGTTTCTGAAACTTCTGGAACATGAAGTTATAGTCCAATACCAACTGATAAAGCAATTTCGACACGGATCTTTAAACCGGAAGTGGTCGAAATAATGTTCAATATTTTGAAAAAAATGCAAAAAATGGATATTTTGGGGAAAAACGCGATTTCTCCGCCCGATATCAACGGATTAAAGAAATTAGGGTACCATTGGACTGCACTAGGATCGTACTATCGTATGATACCCAATTCATACGGATACGATGAGCAGGAAGCAAAATATGACACGCTGAAAATCAAGTATTTTCTGATTTGGAGCGTTTTTGGACGCCTGTATCTCGAAAACTTAACCGCAACTTTTTTTTTAACTTTCTCTATCGAGAGTCCATTCGATAGTCTTGTGAATTATGCCACCCAATAAGACTTTGAAATGTCTGGAATAGGTGAAATAACGGACTGAAAATCGAAAAAAGTCGAAAAATCGTGAAATTTTGGAAAATGCTCTACTATTTTTTTATTTTGAGAGATTTTCAAAAAAAGATTGTATATTCAGATAGCTGACCTAATTACGATTCTAACGATGTATAATATGTATGTAGTTATTGAAATTTAATTTTCGATATTTTAAATTTTTTGCATTTTTGGCACTTTTCAACATAGGATTTCTCAGGGGCATTTTATCTGATCAGATAATGCAATATATCATTACAGAGCCCTGTGGCTATTTTAGTGCCCAAACCGGCTATTAAAATTATTCCAAAAATAATAACCATACCGGAAGTATTCAAAAAATGAAAAAAAAAGGTTAAAAACATTGTCGCACTTGCGAAAAACTTGATTTCTCCCTTAGGTAATAGCGGACCAAAAGAACTAAAGGGTCGTTGGAAAGCCCTATTAATGGACCATCATATGGTATCTAAATAATACGATTTCGATGGTAGGGAAATAAATTATTGTATGTCAAAAATCTAGTATTTTCCGATTTTTTAACATTCTGAGACGCCCTTTTCTCGAAAACGACGCCGCAGATTTTTCTTAAACTTTTCTTACTCAAAGTCCTATCGGTTGTCTATATAGTGAATCCAAAATGAAAAGCATTGAAATAATATAGGTGGTCCAAAAATGGCATCAAACTTTGAAAAAAATTGAAAAATCATTAAATTTTTGTAAACGCTCTTTAATTTATCTTTTTTTCCAAAACTACTCAATGGATGTTTCTGACACTTCTGGTACAGAAAGTTAAGTATCGAAAGAACTTCGTAAAGCTATCGCGACAATGATCGTAAAACCGGAAGTAGTCGAACAAATGTCCGATATTTTGAAAAAAAATAATTTTTTTACGAATACCTTTTTTATTTATGAATATATTTTGATGGTATTTTACACAGGGTTAAAATATCATCGTACTTGAGCAGAAATGAGAAAAAAAATTGTCAGGGTAATTTGCGTTAGCCGCCATCGGCTAATTTAGTTTTTCATACCCAGAAAAATTATTTATTGTTCGATTTGTATAAAACAAAGTTCATATGCTCCGTGGTCCCAATTGTAATTTTTTTTGTTACGGTAAAATTTTTCTGTCGGCAACGAAAGTGACGTAATATTAACAAAAACTACAATTTTGACAGTTCGGTACCACTTTTTGAAAGCAAATATTTTTTTTTTCAAAACTGATATAACTAAAAGGATGCACCCTGCACAAAATCCTTAGCTCAGATTTTTTAATTTCAATTTCATTTTCGGGCAATTTCGAATAAAATGTAAAATAAAGTGTAAAATTCAGTTATTTACAATTCATTCAGCGTCTTCATATTTTGAAATATTTATTTGTAATTTTCATAAACTCGTAGCAATAATCCAGACGAAGAGAATGTATGCGAAAATTAGTTTGTAATATGAGCAGTTGCCGAGAAATATGCAATTTTGCGTGCATCACTTTTCACGTTATTTTGCCTATAAAAGAGAGAATTATCATTCGATTTGCAATATTTTTTTTCCATTTGATGCCTAATGCCAATTTGGACTAGGTCAAGTCAATTTTACATTTTCACTGTGACCGGAAATGACGTCATTTGGGCAAAAACTGTATTTTTAACCCAAAAAACAAATATTTTATTCAAATGAGTCTGCCTTATAATATTTTTAAAATTATGATATTTGATTCCCATCAACGAATAGAATGAAGCCATACGACCATACAGATACCACAAAATGGTTTCTAACTTGTTTGGTTACAGAGAAATAGGCGATCTTCTATAAGTCACTTTTCAAGGTTTTTGGTCTATAAAAGTCTCAATTATTATTCGATTTTTAAATTTTTTTTACCATTTGATGCCTTATGCCATTTATGGCTTCTATGAACTAAGTTAACATTTTCAATATCACCGGAAGTAATGTAATTTTTGCAAAAAACGTATTTTTAGCCTTCAAAACAAACATTTTTTTGAAGGGATTTATATTTATTATTCGTTTAAATTGATAACGTCTGGCTCTAATGGGCAGTAAGATTGAATCAATACCATCATATTGATATCAAAAAAAGCCTTCTAGCATGTTCCCTTGTCGAATAATAGCCAATTTTCCCAGGGTCACTTTTAAGTTTTTTACCTTCTTAATTTCAGTTTATGGGTTATAGGGTAATTATTTATTGCCCAATATGTATAAAACAAAGTTTGTATTTTGTGTGTTGCGAATTTTCGACTTATTTTTCACCTATAAAAATATCTTTCGGTACCGGAAGTGACGTAATTTTGCCATAATTTACAATTTTGACCGGTCTTTTCGTCAGCAAATATTACTTTTACATATGATAGAGGGTGTCACTGAAGCAAAACAACTAAAGTATAGTTTGGTAGCTCAATGGATCGGCTATGGTATAAGAAACTTCCTGTATGATTCCTGAAAGCCGGTTCAGTGCTGCTTGCAGGTCTAGTTATTATTATTATTATTTACCGCGAGGGCCTAGATCTCTATGATCGAAACAGATATCGATCTGGAATTAGATTTTCTATTGGGAAACCATGTGGTGGCTACTTGATAAAATATTTTCGAAATTTCTGCGCATACCGGAAGTGACCGAACTTTGTACGTTGTCTAAAAATTGAAAATTGGCCATAGTTTCGGCAATTCTTTATCCATTTTCAAACAAATTACATTTTTGGAATCCCTTAATCTTTTCTGAGACAATGGCTATCTCACATTTTTCAATTTCGAACATTCGTCTGTGACTTTTATCGTTTGAAAATTGAAAACATGTTGTTTACGAGACAATTTTTGTTATTTTTAAAAATTTTCAAATTTGACCTACATTTTTGGATACCTGAAGTCCATCCGATTCCAGTAATATAAGTTTCATTCAGAGTTATCGCCCTTTATTTTTCGATTTTTTTCGAATTTTCTTCCCATTTTGTGAGCTCGGGTTTTTTGTTTATGGCAGAATTGACGTTTCTGAAACTTCTGGAACATGAAGTTATAGTCCAATACCAACTTATAAAGCAATTTCGACAAGAATCCTTAAACCGGAAGTGGTCGAAATAATGGGCAATATTTTGAAAAAAATGCAAAAAATGGATATTTTGGGGAAAAACGCGATTTCTCCGCCCGATATCAATGGATTAAAGAAATTAGGGTACCATTGGACTGCACTAGGATTGTACTATCGTATGATACCCAATTCATACGGATTCTATGATCAGGCAGCAAAATATGGCACGCTGAAAATCAAGTATTTTCTGATTTGGAGCGTTTTTGGACGCCTGTATCTCGAAAACTTAACCTACAATTTTTTTCAAATTTTTTCTATCGAGAGTCCTTTTGGAAGTCTTTTGCATGAAGCCATCCAATAAGCCTTTGAAATGTCTGGAATAGGATAAAAAAGGGACTGAAAATCGAAAAAAGTCGAAAAATCGTGAAATTTTGGAAAATGCTCTACTATTTTTTTATTTTAAGAGATTTTTAAAAAAAGGTTGTATATTCAGATAGCTGACCTAATTACGATTCTAACAGTGTATAATATGTATGTAATTATTGAAATTTAATTTTCGATATTTTAAATTTTTTGCATTTTTGGCACTTTTGAACGTTGGATTTCTCAGGGGCATTTTATCTGATAAGATAATGTAATATATCATTACAGAGCCCTATGACTATTTTAGTGCCCAATCTGGCTATTAAAACTATTCCGAAAATAATAACCATACCGGAAGTATTCAAAAAATAAAAAAAAAAGTTAAAAATATTGTCGCTCTTGCGAAAAACATGATTTCTCCCTTAGGTAATAGCGGACCAAAAGAACTAAAGTGTCGCTGGATAGAACTATTAATGGACCATCATATGGTATCTCAATAATATGATTTCCATGGTAAGGAAATAAATTATTGCATGCCAAAAATCTAGTATTTTCCGATTTTTTAACATTCTGAGACGCCCTTTTCTCGAAAACGACGCCTACGATTTTTCTTAAACTTTTCTTACTCAAAGTCCTATCGGTTGTCTATATAGTGAATCCAAAATGAAAACCATTGAAATGAAATAGGTGGTCCAAAAATGGCATCAAACTTTGAAAAAAATTGAAAAATCGTTAAATTTTTGTAAACGCTCTTTAATTTATCTTTTTTTCAAAAACTGCTCAATGGATGTTTCTGACACTTCTGGTACAGAAAGTTAAGTATCCAAAGAACCTCGTAAAGCTATCGCGACAATTATCGTAAAACCGGAAGTAGTCGAAAAAATGTCCGATATTTTGAAAAAAAATAATTTTTTTACGAAAACCTTTTTTATTTATGAATATTTTTTGATGATATTTTACACAGGGTTAAAATATCATCGTACTTGAGCAGAAATGAGAAAAAAAAATGTCTCGGTAATTTGCGTTAGCCGCCATCGGCTAATTTAGCTTTTCGTACCCAGAAAAATTATTTATTGTTCGATTTGTATAAAACAAAGTTCATATGCTCCGTGGTCCCAATTGTATTTTTTTTTTGTTACGGTGAAATTTTTCTGTCGGCAACGGAAGTGACGTAATACTAACAAAAACTACAATTTTGACAGTTCGGTACCACTTTTTGAAAGCAAATATTATTTTTTTCCAAAACTGATATAACTAAAAGGATGCACCCTGCAAAGGTGCACAAAATCCTTAGCTCATATTTTTAAATTTCAATTTCATTTTCGGGCAATTTCGAATAAAATGTAAAATAAAGTGTAAAATTCAGTTATTTACAATTCATTCAGCGTCTTCATATTTTGAAATATTTATTTGTAATTTTCATAAACTCGTAGCAATAATCCAGACGAAGAGAATGTATGCGAAAATTAGTTTATAATATGAGCAGTTGCCGAGAAATATGCAATTTTGCATGCATCACTTTTCACGTTATTTTGCCTATACAAAAGTGAATTATTATTCGATTTGCAATATTTTTTTTCCATTTGATGCCTAATGCCAATTTGGACTAGGTCAAGCCAATTTTACATTTTCACTGTGACCGGAAATGACGTCATTTGGGCAAAAACTGTATTTTTAACCTAAAAAACTAAAATTGTATTCAAATGAGTCTGCCTTATAATATTTTTAAAATTATGATATTTGATTCCCATCAACGAATAGAATGAAGCCATACGACCATACAGATACCACAAAATGGTTTCTAACTTGTACGGTTTCAGAGAAATAGGCGATCTTCTATAAGTCACTTTTCAAGGTTTTTGGTCTATAAAAGTGTCAATTATTATTCGATTTTTATAATCTTTTTACCATTTGATGCCTTATGCCATTTATGACTTCTATGAACCAAGTTAACATTTTCAATATCACCGGAAGTAATGTAATTTTTGCAAAAAACGTATTTTTAGCCTTCAAAACAAACATTTTTTTGAAGTGATTTATATTCATTATTCGTTTAACTTTATAACGTCTGACTCTAATGGGCAGTAAGATTGAATCAATACCATCATATTGATATCAAGAAAAGGCTTCTAGCATGTTCCCTTGTCGAATAATAACTAATTTTCCCAGGGTCACTTTTAAGTTTTTTACCTTCTTAATTTCAGTTTATGGGTTATAGGTTAATTATTTATTGCCCAATATGTATAAAACAAAGTTTGTATTTTGTATGTTGCGAATTTTCGACTTATTTTTCACCTATAAAAATTTCTTTCGGTACCGGAAGTGACGTAATTTTGCCTTAATTTACAATTTTGACCGGTCTTTTCGCCAGCAAATATTACTTTTACATATGATAGAGGGTGTCGCTGAAGCAAAACAACTAAAGTATAGTTTGGTAGCTCAATGGATCGGCTATGGTATAATAAACTTCCTGTATGATTCCTGAAAGCCGGTTCAGTGCTGCTTGCAGGTCTAGTTATTATTATTATTATTATTATTATTATTTACCGCGAGGGCCTAGATCTCCATGATCGAAAACAGATATCGATCTGGAATTAGCTTTTCTATCGGGAAACCATGTGGTGGCTACTTGATAAAATATTTTTGAAATTTCTGCGCATACCGGAAGTGACCGAACTTTGTACTTTCTCTAAAAATTGAAAATCGGCCATAGTTTCGTCAATTCTTTATCCATTTTCAAACAAATTACATTTTTGGAATCCCTGAATCTTTTCTGAGACAATGGCTATCTCACATTTTTCAATTTCGAACATTCGTCTATGACTTTTATCGTTCGAAAATTGAAAACATGTTGTTTACGAGACAATTTTTGTTATTTTTAAAAATTTTCAAATTTGACCTACATTTTTGGATACCTGAAGTCCATCCGATTCCAGTAATATAAGTTTCATTCAGAGTTATCGCCCTTTATTTTCCGATTTTTTTCGAATTTTCTTCCCATTTTGCGAGCTCGGGTTTCGTTTTATGGTAGAATTGACGTTTATGAAACTTCTGGAACATGAAGTTATAGTCCAATACCAACTGATAAAGCAATTTCGACACGGATCTTAAAACCGGAAGTGGTCGAAATAATGTTCAATATTTTGAAAAAAATGCAAAAAATGGATATTTTGGGGGAAAACGCTATTTCTCTGTCCGATATCAATGGATTAAACGAATGAAGGTACCGTTTGATGGCACGATTGTTGGACTATCATATGATACCCCATTCATACGGATACTATGAACAGACAGCAAAATATGGCACGCTGAAAATCAAGTATTTTCTGATTTGGAGCGTTTTTGGACGCCTGTATCTCGAAAACTTAACCTGCAATATTTTTTAAATTTTTTCTATCGAGAGTCCTTTGGGAGGTATTTGACATGAAGCTATCCAATAGGACTTTGAAATGTCTGGAATAGGATAAAAAAGGGACTGAAAATCGAAAAAAGTCGAAAAATCGTGAAATTTTGGAAAATGCTCTACTATTTTTTTTATTTTAAGAGATTTTTAAAAAAAGGTTGTATATTCAGATAGCTGGCCTAATTACGATTCTAACGATGTATAATATGTATGTAATTATTAAAAATTAATTTTCTATATTTTAATTTTTTTTCATTTTTGGCACTTTTGAACATAGGATTTCTCAGGGGCATTTTATCTGATCAGATAATGTAATATATCATTACAGAGCCCTGTGGCTATTTTAGTGCCCAAACCGGCTATTAGAACTATTCCGACAATAATAACCATACCGGAAGTATTCAAAAAATGAAAAAAAAGAGTAAAAACATTGTCGCACTTGCGAAAAACTTGATTTCTCCCTTAGGTAATAGCGGACCAAAAGAACTAAAGTGTCGCTGGATAGCCCTATTAATGGACCATCATATGGTATCTAAATAATACGATTTCGATGGTAAGGAAATAAATTATTGTATGCCAAAAATCTAGTATTTTCCAATTTTTTAACATTCTGAGACGCCCTTTTCTCGAAAACGACGCCTACGATTTTTCTTAAACGTTTCTTACTCAAAGTCCTGTCAGTTGTCTATATAGGGAATCCAAAATGAAAAGCATTGAAATAATATAAGTGGTCGAAAAATGGCCTCAAACTTTGAAAAAAATTGAAAAATCGTTAAATTTTTTGAAACGCTCTTTAATTTATCTTTTTTTCCAAAACTACTCAATGGATGTTTCTGACACTTCTGGTACGTACAGTTAAGCATCCAAAGGACTTCGTAAAGCTATCACAACAACGATCGTAAAACCGGAAGTAGTCGAAAAAATGTCCGATATTTCGAAAAAAATTAATTTTTTTACGAAAACCTTTTTTATTTATGAATATTTTTTGATGATATTTTACACAGGGTTAAAATATCATCGTACTTGAGCAGAAATGAGAAAAAAAATTGTCTCGGTAATTTGCGTTAGCCACCATCGGCTAATTTAGTTTTTCGTACCCAGAAAAATTATTTATTGTTCGATTTGTATAAAACAAAGTTCATATGCACCATGGTCCCAATTGTAATTTTTTTTGTTACGGTGAAATTTTTCTGTCGGCAACGGAAGTGACGTAATATTAACAAAAACTACAATTTTGACAGTTCGGTACCACTTTTTGAAAGCAAATATTATTTTTTTTCAAAACTGATATGACTAAAAGGATGCACCCTGCAAAGGTGCACAAAAACCTTAGCTCATATTTTTTAATTTCAACTTCATTTTCGGGCAATTTCGAATAAAATGTAAAATAAAGTGTAAAATTCAGTTATTTACAATTTATTCAGCGTCTTCATATTTTGAAATATTTATTTGTAATTTTCATAAACTCGTAGCAATAATCCAGACGAAGAGAATGTATGCGAAAATTAGTTTGTAATATGAGCAGTTGCCGAGAAATATGCAATTTTGCATGCATCACTTTTCACGTTATTTTGCCTATAAAAGAGTTAATTATTATTCGATTTGCAATATTTTTTTTCCATTTGATGCCTAATGCCAATTTGGACTAGGTCAAGCCAATTTTACATTTTCACTGTGACCGGAAATGACGTCATTTGGGCAAAAACTGTATTTTTAACCTAAAAAATAAATATTTTATTCAAATGAGTCTGCCTTATAATATTTTTAAAATTATGATATTTGATTCCCATCAACAAATAAAATGAAGCCATACGACCATACAGATACCACAAAATGGTTTCTAACTTGTACGGTTACAGAGAAATAGGCGATCTTCTATAAGTCACTTTTCAAGGTTTTTGGTCTGTAAAACTGTCAATTATTATTCGATTTTTACAATTTATTTACCATTTCATGCCTTATGCTATTTATGACTTCTATGAACCAAGTTAAAATTTTCAATATCACCGGAAGTAATGTAATTTTTGCAAAAAACGTATTTTTAGCCTTTAAAACAAACATTTTTTTGAAGGGATTTATATTTATTATTCGTTTAACTTTATAACGTCTGACTCTAATGGGCAGTAAGACTGAATCAATACCATCATATTGATATCAAGAAAAATCTTCTAGCATGTTCCCTTGTCGAATAATAACCAATTTTCCGAGGGTCACTTTTCAGTTTTTTACCTTCTTAATTTCAGTTTATGGGTTATAGGTTAATTATTTATTGTCCGATATTTATAAAAAAAAGTTTGTATTTTGTATGTTGCGAATTTGCGACTTATTTTTCATCTATAAAAATTTCTTTCGGCACCGGAAGTGACATACTTTTGCCATAATTTACAATTTTGACCGGTCTTTTAGCCAGCAAATATTACTTTTAGATATGATAGAGGGTGTCACTGAAGCAAAACAACTAAAGTATAGTTTGGTAGCTCAATGGATCGGCTATGGTATAATAAACTTCCTGTATGATTCCTGAAAGCCGGTTCAGTGCTGCTTGCAGGTCTAGTTAGGCTTTCAGACTTTCGTCTGAAAGCCTATTGAGATTACTAAAATTATTAGGCTTTCAGACTTCTGAAAGCCTATTGAGATTACTAAAATTATTATTTTTTTTTTTATTATTATTATTTACCGCCGGAGCCTATTTCTCTATGATCGAAAAGAGATACCGATCTGCGGTTCATCTTTCTATTGGGAAACCATGTGGTGGCTACTCAATAAAGCAATTTTTGAACTTCTGCGCAGACCGGAAGTGGTCGAATTTTGAACGTTGGTAAAAAATAAAAAATAGGCCGTGGTTTCGTCAATTCTCTACCTATATTCAAACAAATCACATTTTTGGAAAGCCTGAGACTTTTCCAAGACAATAGCAATCTCACATTTCGCAATTTCGAAACTTCGTCGCTGACTTCTATCGTTCGAAAATTCAAAACACGTCGCCTACGAGACAATTTTTGTTATTTTTCAAAATTTGCAAATTTGACCTACATTTTTGGATACCTGACGTCAATCCGATTCCAGTAATATAAGTTTCATTCAGAGTTATCGCCCTTTATTTTTCGATTTTTTTCGAATTTTCTTCCCATTTTGTGAGCTGTGGTGCTGTTTTACAGCCAAAATGATGTTTCTGAAACTTACGGAACATGAAGTTATAGTCCAATACCAACTGATAAAGCAATTTCGACAAGAATCCTTTAACCGGAAGTGGTCGAAATAATGTGCAATATTTTGAAAAAAATGCAAAAAATGGATATTTTGGGGGAAAACGCGATTCCTCCGCCCGATATCAATGGATGAAAGAAATTATGGTACCATTGGACTGCACTAGGATTGTACTATCCTATGATACCCAATTCATACGGATATTATGATCAGGCAGCAAAATATGGCACGCTGAAAATCAAGTATTTTCTGATTTGGAGCGTTTATGGACCCCTATATCTCGAAAACTTAACCGCAACTTTTTTTTAAATTTTTTCTATCGAGAGTCCTTTCGGAGTTAATTTGCATGAAATCATCCAATAGGCCTTTGAAATATCTGGAATAGGTGAAATAACGGACTGAAAATCGAAAAAAGTCGAAAAATCGTGAAATTTGGGAAAATGCTCTACTATTTTTTTATTTGAAGAGAATTTTTAAAAAAGGTTGTATATTCAGATAGCTGACCTAATTAAGATTCTAACGATGTATAATATGTATGTAATTATTGAAATTTAATTTTCGATATTTTAAATTTTTTTCATTTTTGGCACTTTTGAACACAGGATTTCTCAGGGGCATTTTATCTGATCAGATAATGTAATATATCATTACAGAGCACTGTGGCCATTTTAGTGCCCAAACCGGCTATTAAAAATATTCCGACAATATTAACCATACCGGAAGTATTCAAAAAATGAAAAAAAAGGTTAAAAACATTGTCTCACTTTCACGTTATTTTGCCTATAAAAGAGTGAATTATTATTCGATTTGCAATATTTTTTTTCCATTTGATGCCTAATGCCAATTTGGACTAGGTCAAGCCAATTTTACAATTTCACTGTGACCGGAAATGACGTCATTTGGGCAAAAACTGTATTTTTAACCTAAAAAACAAATATTTTATTCAAATGAGTCTGCCTTATAATATTTTTAAAATTATGATATTTGATTTCCATCAACCAATAAAATGAAGCCATACGACCATACAGATACCACAAAATGGTTTTTAACTTGTACGGTCACAGAGAAATAGGCGATCTTCTATAAGTCACTTTTCAAGGTTTTTGGTCTATAAAAGTGTCAATTATTATTCGATTTTTACAATTTATTTACCATTTCATGCCTTATGCTACTTATGACTTCTATGAACCAAGTTAAAATTTTCAATATCATCGGAAGTAATGTAATTTTTGCAAAAAACGTATTTTTAGCCTTTAAAACAAACATTTTTTTGAAGGGATTTATACACTACACAGACTAGGTACCAAAAACGGGCTAAATTTTGGATGTTTGTCTTGTGTCCAGTTCACTGACATTTAATTCGCTGGTATGTTATATCTAAACAACATGTCCCACTTGATAGCATTATTACCCTGTTAAGTGTTGACAACTTTTAACCTGCCTGCTATTGAGAGTATCAAATGACAACATTTTGATTTAGAAAATAAAAAGCTCTTTACTATAATTGGTCATTGGTATCAGTTGTTTATTTCTTCCCAAAACCAAGTTTTATCATTAAAATGAATGGTATTGGATGCCAGAATAAAAATTGACATCTTTCAATAAAGGTGAGCTATTTATAATCATTTTTGTTCTGAAAACAGAAGATACATGTATGTAGTTTAATTGGACAAGGATTTGCAGGGTTAGACCCAAGACAAAGTAGTGTGTATTTTTGTACAGAATTTACAAATATTTTAAGATTAAAGGTGCTAAATTGATAATATTTGGGACCTAGAAATTGACACAAATGGGTCGCAACACATATACTAATGTAATATGAATGTACATAAACTGATTTGCATTCAATTGTTTCCTTTTACTATAATTTCAAATATTTATGTTCAGCGAAATACGCCAGAAGTCTCAATCGAATAGCAATCTAAAGCATCTGGTTATTCCAATCTACCTCCATAGTATTTATTGTGCATGCTCTACAGATAAGAATACAGCCCACCGTTTGACATATTGTGGAATATGTCTAGCCTCGTTCTTTGAGTCCCTTGTAAAAAAAATGGCCCGATACCAGAGCAGTTATTTTAATTTGAGGAAGCTCATTTCGTCCAGTCCTTATTTTTATACGACTACATTTTGTTGTGGATGTATACTGCTGTCGACCCTGTCCATTTATCTGTCCATAATTTATTTGTGGACACTCTACAGGTCACAATTTTTGACTTAACTTGAAATATGGGCATTTCTCCCAAAGATTTTGGTTTCTCTCGATATTGGCATGAATCGAGCCAGATCTAGAGGTCACAATTTTCATCCAGTTACATATTTATATCTCAAAGATCTGGGTTACTAATCTTGATACTAATTCAGACCGTAACTTGCTGGATTATGACCCCTGATTGTACAAAAAACGCCTTTTGTAATCTTGTTCTGTCCATCAAATAAAGACGGACTTTCGCTAAACAATGTGTTATGACAGGGATTTTGTCCAGACAGTTGCATCATGGCCTACCCTTATATCGAATTCCAACTGCCAAGTGATCTTTTACATGCACGCAATGTATACCCCGGGCCTCGGTTTTTCGTACCATCCGAACCACTGACAAGGTGAAGCCAGACAGAAATATCCCGATGAACTTTCTTGTCCAATATAGGGATCGAACATGCGGCCTCCAGTCAGGCTAGCGAGACAGTGTCTTACTACCGTGGTTCTCAACAATTTAAGATACTGATGATGAATAGAAATTTTAGAATGTTTAGGATCTTTTGTATACAATTTGTTCATGTCTTTGTAAAGTTGTGTATCTTTGTATAATTATGTACATGTAAACATATTTATCTTTGCTTATTGCGTGTATCTTTCTTTTATTTCTATTTGAAATTGAGTATTTGTATATTATGCACATGACCTTATAATTTTTTTTTAATCAAAAAAGCTTCTTCTATTATCTTATTTAAAATACATGTATCATAAGCTTAGTAGTATAATCTTATGTATTATTTGAACTAAATGTAATTTTTATTTATTAAATATTTACTTTATTTTTTTTTTATTTTTTTTTTGGTTTAAATTTGAATGTGATTATAGAATCTGACCCAAAAGGCTTATAACTTGAACAATCTAAATATATAGAGCAATGTAATATGATACTTAACATGCCCTATACACCACATCATCACACGGTATTGTCTTTGACAACTTGATGACAGGATTCTCTTTAACAAATCTGTATTGTCTGTGGGGGTCACATTCCAAAATTTGAAGAAAACTGGCTGATTTTCACCTAGTCCCACGACTGTATATTAATTATTCGTTTAACTTTATAACGTCTGACTCTAATGGGCAGTAAGACTGAATCAATACCATCATATTGATATCAAGAAAAATCTTCTAGCATGTTCCCTTGACGAAAAATAGTCAATTTTCCCAGGGTCACTTATAAGTTTTTTACCTTCTTAATTTCAGTTGATGGGTTATGTGTTAATTATTTATTGCCCGATATGTATAAACAAAGTTTTCTTTTGTATGTTGCGAATTTTCGACTTATTTTTCACCTATAAAAATTTCTTTCGGCAGCGGAATTGACGTAATTTTGCCGTAATTTACAATTTTGACCGGTCTTTTCGCCAGCAAATATTACTTTTACATATGATAGAGGGTGCCACCGAAGCAAAACAATTAAAGTATAGTTTGGTAGCTCAATGGATCGGCTATGGTATAATAAACTTCCTGTATGATTCCTGAAAGCCGGTTCAGTGCTGCTTGCAGGTCTAGTTATTATTATTATTATTATTCAGATTCCAATTTGAATAGATCTCAGCAACTACGTGTCGCATCGTTACGATTTCTTCGGTTTTACTGGGAAAGTGGGTGTGACTTAGAGGATAAAGCTATTTTGAACGTTCTGCGACAATGCGAAATGTCCGAAATCACCGAAGTTATCGTTTTTAAAAATATTGCAGTAATTTTAACAATAATCATTGGATTTTAACTTTCGATACATTTTGGCATAGCCTGAGACAGGGCACATAGCTACGCTACTTTCGATTTTTGATTTTCGGCAAATCTTCGAAGATATTAGGCGCCAAATTTCGAAAATTTAAAATTTTACAAAAAACTTTTTTATTTATGAATATTTTTTAGTCGTATTGTGCACAGAATTAAAGGGTCATCTAACTAGTGCAAAAATGTTAAAAAATTTTGTCTCAGTAATTTACCTTGGCCGCCATTGGCTAATTCAGTTTTTCAGTCCTAGATTAATTTTTTATTGTTCGATTTGTATAAAACAAAGTTCATATGCTTCGTTGTATCAATTGTCGTTTTTTTTATTACCGAAAGTGTTATCTGTCGGCACCGGAAGTGGCATAATTTTACCAAAAACTACAATTTTGACAGTTATTTACGATCTTCATAAACAAATATTATTTTTTTGAAAAATTATATGACTCAAAGAGTGTGCCCTTTCAAGGCGCAAAAAATGTAGGAAGCAGTTTTTTTAATTTCGATTTCATTTTCGAGCAAATTCGATTAAGAGGCTAAAAATGGTGTAAAATTGGCCTATTTACAACCTATTCAGGCTTTTCAGATTTTAAAATATTTCTTCGTAACTTTTATAAACTTGTAGCTATAATCCATACGAAGAAAATGTATGTTAAAATTCGTTTGTAATATAAGCAGTTGCCAAGAAATGGGCAGTTCTGCATAAGTCACTGTTTTCGTTATTTTGCCTGTAAAATAGTCAATTATTATTGGATTTTTATAAAAGTGACATCATTTGATTCAAAAAGCACGTAGCGTCATATCAAGTTGATTACAATTTAAAATTGACACCGGAAGTGACATCATTTGGTCAAAAAATGCATTTTACACTTTTTTAAATCAATGTTTTATTCAACCAAGAATAACTTAATATGTATTAATAATTTTAACTTTTGGTTTAAATTCACATATAAACAAAACTCATATGGTCATATAGATATCATAAAATGGTTTCTAACTTGTTCGGTTGCCGAGAAATAGACGGTTTTCTACAGGTCACTTTTGAAGGTTTCGGGGCCATAAAAGGGTCAATTATTATTCGATTTTCATAAACGTCACACCATGTTATACCTAATGCCATTTGGGATTTCATACAAGTAATTTAAGATTTTCATTATCACCGGAAGTAACGTCATTTTGGCAAAAACTGTATTTTTAGCCTCCAAAACAGATATTTTATTCAAATGAGTCTGTTTTGAAATCTTTTTCAAATTATGGTATTTGATGCCAATCAACAAATAGAATGAACCCATACGATCATACAGATACCACAAAATGGTTTCTAACTTGTACGGTTGCCGAGAAATAGCCGATTTTCTACAAGTCACTTTTCAAGTTTTTTGGTCTTTAAAAGTGGCAATTATTATTCGATTTAACGTTTTTATTTATAAATATTATTTAGTCGTGTTGTGCACAGAATTAAAGAGTCATCTGACTAGCGCAAAAATGTTAAAAAAATTTGTCTCAGTAATTTTCCTTGGCCGCCATTAGCTAATTCAGTTTTTCACTCCTAGATTAATTTTTTATTGTTCGATTTGTATAAAACAAAGTTCATATGCTTCGTTGTCCCAATTGTTATTTTTTTTTATTACCAAAAGTGTTATCTAGCAAATTGGATTAAGGGGTGAAAAAAGGCGTAAAATTGACCTATTTACAACCCATTCAGGCTTTTCAGATTTTAAAATTTTTTTACTTAACTTTTTTAAACCTGTCACTATAATCCATACGAAGAGAATGTATGTTAAAATTAGTTTCTAATATAAGCAGTTGCCGAGAAATGGGCAGTTTTGCATAAGTCACTGTTTTCGTAATGTTGCCTGTAAAATAGTCAATTATTAATGGATATTCACAAAAGTGACATCATTTGATTCAAAAAGCAAGTGTGCGTCATATCATGTTGATTACTATTTAAAATTGACACCGGAAGTGACGTCATTTAGTCAAAAACTCAATTTTTAACTTTTAAAATCGATCTTTTTTTCAACCAAGAATTATGTCACATGTAATAATAAAATTAACTTTTGGTTTAAATTCACATATTAACAAAACTCATACGGTCAAATAGATATCATAAAATTGTTTCTAACTTGTTCGGTTGTCGAGATATAGGCGATTTTCTGAAAGTCACTTTTGAAGGTTTTTGGCCCATAAAAGTGTCAATTATTATTTGATTTTCATAAAATTTTCACCCTTTGAAGCCTAATGTCATAGACGATGTTATAAAACTAATTTAACGTTTTCATTATCACCGGAAGTAGCGTCATTTTGGCAAAAACTGTATTTTAAGCCTTCAAAACCGATATTTTATTCAAATGAGTCTGATTTGTAATGTTTATACAATTATGATATTTGATTCCAATCAACAAATAGATTAAACCCATACGGTCATATAAATACCAAAAAATGGTTTCTAACTTGTACGGTTGCCGAGAAATAGACGATTTTCTACACGTCACTTTTCAAGGTTTTTGGTCTATAAAAGTGGAAATTATTATTCGATTTACATAAAATTTTCACCATATGATGCCTTATGCCATTTCTGATTTCATAAGACTAAGGGAACATTTACATTATCACCGGAAGTACTGTTATTTTGTCAGGATCAATTACATGTAACAAATGTATAAAATAAAATTGCTGGATTTGTTTGATTCTGTTTCCATTTTATTTGATGTGTGCAATGCTTATGTGGAAACCTGTATATTGGTTTCATTGGTACCGGAAAGGACATATGTTTAAGGGTAACGTAGCACCAAAAGTGACACAAGTTCAAGTTCAAAGGTAACATGGCAAAAGTGAAACCCGTCATTCCTGCATGCAGGTCTAGTTTTTTTTGTTATGGTGAAATTTTTCTGTCGGCAACGGAAGTGACGTAATATTAACAAAAACTATAATTTTGACAGTTCGGTACTACTTTTTGAAAGCAAATATTATTTTTTTTCAAAACTGATATAACTAAACGGATGCACCCTGCAAAGGTGCACAATATCCTTAGCTCAGATTTTTTAATTTCAATTTCATTTTCGGGCAATTTCGAATAAAATGTAAAATAAAGTGTAAAATTCAGTTGTTTACAATTCATTCAGCGTCTTCATATTTTGAAATATTTATTTGTAATTTTAATAAACTCGTAGCAATAATCCAGAAGAAGAGATTGTATGCGAAAATTAGTTTGTAATATGAGCAGCTGCCGAGGAATATGCAATTTTGCATGCGTCACTTTTCACGTTATTTTGCCTATAAAAGAGTGAATTATTATTCGATTTGCAATATTATTTTTCCATTTGATGCTTAGTGTCAATTTGTTCTAGGTCAAGCCAATTTTACAATTTCACTGTGACCGGAAATGACGTCATTTGGGCAAAAACTGTATTTTAAACCTAAAAAACAGATATTTTATTCAAATGAGTCTTCCTTATAATAATTTTAAAATTATGATATTTGATTCCCATCAACGAATAGAATGAAGCCATACGACCATACAGATACCACAAAATGGTTTCTAACTTGTACGGTTACAGAGAAATAGACGATCTTCGATAAGTCACTTTTCAAGGTTTTTGGTCTATAAAAGTGTCAATTATTATTCGATTTTTATAATTTTTTTACCATTTGATGCCTTATGCCATTTATGACTTCTATGAACTAAATTAAAATTTTCAATATCACCGGAAGTAATGTAATTTTTTCAAAAAACGTATTTTTGGCCTTCAAAACAAACATTTTTTTTGAAGTGGTTTATGTTTATTATTCGTTTAACTTTATAACGTCTGACTCTAATGGGCAGTAACATTGAATCAATACCATCATATTGATATCAAGAAAAGGCTTCTAGCATGTTTCCTTGTCGAAAAATAGCCAATTGTCCCAGTGTCACTTTTAAGTTTTTTACCTTCTTAATTTCAGTTTATTGGTTATAGGTTAATTATTTATTGCCCGATATGTATAAAACAAAGTTTGTATTTTGTATGTTGCGAATTTTCGACTTATTTTTCACCTATAATAATTTCTTTCGGCACCGGAAGTGACGTAATTTTGCCATAATTTACAATTTTGAAGGGTCTTTTCGCCAGCAAATATTACTTTTACATATGATAGAGGGTGTCACTGAAGCAAAACAATTAAAGTTTGGTAGCTCAATGGATCGGCTAGGGTATAATAAAATTCCTGTATGATTCCTGAAAGCCGGTTCAGTGCTGCTTGCAGGTCTAGTTAGGCTTTCAGACTTTCGTCTGAAAGCCTATTGAGATTACTAAAATTATTATTATTATTATTATTATTTACCGCGAGGGCCTAGATCTCTATGATCGAAACAGATATCGATCTGGAATTAGATTTTCTATCGGGAAACCATGTGGTGGCTACTTGATAAAATATTTTCGAAATTTCTGCGCATACCGGAAGTGACCGAACTTTGTACGTTGTCTAAAAATTGAAAATTGGCCATAGTTTCGGCAATTCTTTATCCATTTTCAAACAAATTACATTTTTGGAATCCCTGAATCTTTTCTGAGACAATGGCTATCTCACATTTTTCAATTTCGAACATTCGTCTATGACTTTTATCGTTTGAAAATTGAAAAGATGTTGTTTACGAGACAATTTTTGTTATTTTTAAAAAATTTCAAATTTGACCTACATTTTTGGATACCTGAAGTCCATCCGATTCCAGTAATATAAGTTTCATTCAGAGTTATCGCCCTTTATTTTTCGATTTTTTTCGAATTTTCTTCCCATTTTGTGAGCTCGGGTTTCGGTTTATGGCAGAATTGACGTTTCTGAAACTTCTGGAACATGAAGTTATAGTCCAATACCAACTTATAAAGCAATTTCGACAAGAATCCTTAAACCGGAAGTGGTCGAAATAATGGGCAATATTTTGAAAAAAATGCAAAAAATGGATATTTTAGGGAAAAACGCGATTTCTCCGCCCGATATCAATGGATTAAAGAAATTAGGGTACCATTGGACTGCACTAGGATTGTACTATCGTATGATACCCAATTCATACGGATTCTATGATCAGGCAGCAAAATATGGCACGCTGAAAATCAAGTATTTTCTGATTTGGAGCGTTTTTGGACGCCTGTATCTCGAAAACTTAACCTACAATTTTTTTCAAATTTTTTCTATCGAGAGTCCTTTTGGAAGTCTTTTGCATGAAGCCATCCAATAAGCCTTTGAAATGTCTGGAATAGGATAAAAAAGGGACTGAAAATCGAAAAAAGTCGAAAAATCGTGAAATTTTGGAAAATGCTCTACTATTTTTTTATTTTAAGAGATTTTTAAAAAAAGGTTGTATATTCAGATAGCTGACCTAATTACGATTCTAACAGTGTATAATATGTATGTAATTATTGAAATTTAATTTTCGATATTTTAAATTTTTTTCATTTTTGGCACTTTTGAACGTAGGATTTCTCAGGGGCATTTTATCTGATCAGATAATGTAATATATCATTACAGAGCCCTGTGGCTATTTTAGTGCCCAAACTGGCTATTAAAACTATTCCGAAAATAATAACCATACCGGAAGTATTCAAAAAATAAAAAAAAAAGTTAAAAATATTGTCGCACTTGCGAAAAACATGATTTCGCCCTTAGGTAATAGCGGACCAAAAGAACTAAAGTGTCGCTGGATAGAACTATTAATGGACCATCATATGGTATCTCAATAATATGATTTCCATGGTAAGGAAATAAATTATTGCATGCCAAAAATCTGGTATTTTCCGATTTTTTAACATTCTGAGACGCCCTTTTCTCGAAAACGACGCCTACGATTTTTCTTAAACTTTTCTTACTCAAAGTCCTATCGGTTGTCTATATAGTGAATCCAAAATGAAAACCATTGAAATGAAATAGGTGGTCCAAAAATGGCATCAAACTTTGAAAAAAATTGAAAAATCTTTAATTTTTTGTAAACGCTCTTTAATTTATCTTTTTTTCAAAAACTGCTCAATGGATGTTTCTGACACTTCTGGTACAGAAAGTTAAGTATCCAAAGAACCTCGTAAAGCTATCGCGACAATGATCGTAAAACCGGAAGTAGTCGAAAAAATGTCCGATATTTTGAAAAAAAATAATTTTTTTACGAAAACCTTTTTTATTTATGAATATTTGTTGATGATATTTTACACAGGGTTAAAATATCATCGTACTTGAGCAGAAATGAGAAAAAAAATTGTCTCGGTAATTTGCGTTAGCCGCCATCGGCTAATTTAGCTTTTCGTACCCAGAAAAATTATTTATTGTTCGATTTGTATAAAACAAAGTTCATATGCTCCGTGGTCCCAATTGTAATTTTTTTTGTTACGGTGAAATTTTTCTGTCGGCAACGAAAGTGACGTAATATTAACAAAAACTACAATTTTGACAGTTCGGTACCACTTTTTGAAAGCAAATATTATTTTTTTCCAAAACTGATATAACTAAAAGGATGCACCCTGCAAAGGTGCACAAAATCCTTAGCTCATATTTTTAAATTTCAATTTCATTTTCGGGCAATTTCGAATAAAATGTAAAATAAAGTGTAAAATTCAGTTATTTACAATTCTTTCAGCGTCTTCATATTTTGAAATATTTATTTGTAATTTTCATAAACTCGTAGAAATAATCCAGACGAAGAGAATGTATGCGAAAATTAGTTTATAATATGAGCAGTTGCCGAGAAATATGCAATTTTGCATGCATCACTTTTCACGTTATTTTGCCTATACAAAAGTGAATTATTATTCGATTTGCAATAATTTTTTTCCATTTGATGCCTAATGCCAATTTATACTAGGTCAAGCCAATTTTACATTTTCACTGTGACCGGAAATGACGTCATTTGGGCAAAAGCTGTATTTTTAACCTAAAAAACTAAAATTGTATTCAAATGATTCCGCCTTATAATATTTTTAAAATTATGATATTTGATTCCCATCAACGAATAGAATGAAGCCATGCGACCATACAGATACCACAAAATGGTTTCTAACTTGTACGGTTTCAGAGAAATAGGCGATCTTCTATAAGTCACTTTTCAAGGTTTTTGGTCTATAAAAGTGTCAATTATTATTCGATTTTTATAATCTTTTTACCATTTGATGCCTTATGCCATTTATGACTTCTATGAACCAAGTTAACATTTTCAATATCACCGGAAGTAATGTAATTTTTGCAAAAAACGTATTTTTAGCCTTCAAAACAAACATTTTTTTGAAGTGATTTATATTCATTATTCGTTTAACTTTATAACTTCTGACTCTAATGGGCAGTAAGATTGAATCAATACCATCATATTGATATCAAGAAAAGGCTTCTAGCATGTTCCCTTGTCGAATAATAACCAATTTTCCCAGGGTCACTTTTAAGTTTTTTACCTTCTTAATTTCAGTTTATGGGTTATAGGTTAATTATTTATTGCCCGATATGTATAAAACAAAGTTTGTATTTTGAATGTTGCGAATTTTCGACTTATTTTTCACCTATGAAAATTTCTTTCGGTACCGGAAGTGACGTAATTTTGCCTTAATTTACAATTTTGACCGGTCTTTTCGCCAGCAAATATTACTTTTACATATGATAGAGGGTGTCGCTGAAGCAAAACAACTAAAGTATAGTTTGGTAGCTCAATGGATCGGCTATGGTATAATAAACTTCCTGTATGATTCCTGAAAGCCGGTTCAGTGCTGCTTGCAGGTCTAGTTATTATTATTATTATTTACCGCGGGGGCCTAGATCTCCATGATCGAAAACAGATATCGATCTGGAATTAGATTTTCTATCGAGAAACCATGTGGTGGCTACTGCATAAAATATTTTTGAAATTTCTGCGCATACAGGAAGTGACCGAACTTTGTACGTTGTCAAAAAATTGAAAATCGGCCATAGTTTCGTCAATTCTTTATCCATAATCAAACAAATTACATTTTTGGAATCCCTGAATCTTTTCTGAGACCATGGCCATCTCACATTTTTCAATTTCGAACATACGTCTATGACTTTTATCGTTCGAAAATTGAAAACATGTTGTTTACAAGACAATTTTTGTTATTTTTCAAAATTTTCAAATTTGACCTACATTTTTGGATACCTGAAGTCCATCTGATTCCAGTAATATAAGTTTCATTCAGAGTTATCACCCTTTAATTTTCGATTTTTTTCGAATTTTCTTCCCATTTTGTGAGCTCGGGTTTCGTTTTATGGCAGAATTGACGTATCTGAAACTTCTGGAACATGAAGTTATAGTCCAATACCAACTTATAAAGCAATTTCGACAAGAATCCTTAAACCGGAAGTGGTCGAAATAATGTGCAATATTTTGGAAAAAATGCAAAAAATGGATATTTTTGGGGAAAACGCTATTTCTCCGCCCGAAATCAATGGATTAAACGAATGAAGGTACCGTTTGATGGCACGATTGTTGGACTATCATATGATACCCCATTCATACGGATACTATGAACAGACAGCAAAATATGGCACGCTGAAAATCAAGTATTTTCTGATTTGGAGCGTTTTTGGACGCCTGTATCTCGAAAACTTAACCTACAATTTTTTTTTAATTTTTTCTACCGAGAGTCCTTTTGAAGGTATTTTGCATGAAGCCATCCAATAAGACTTTGAAATGTCTGGAATAGGATAAAAAAGGGACTGAAAATCGAAAAAAGTCGAAAAATCGTGAAATTTTGGAAAATGCTCTACTATTTTTTTATTTTAAGAGATTTTTAAAAAAAGGTTGTATATTCAGATAGCTGACCTAATTACGATTCTAACGATGTATAATATGTATGTAATTATTGAAATTTAATTTTCGATATTTTAAATTTTTTGCATTTTTGGCACTTTTGAACATAGGATTTCTCAGGGGAATTTTATCTGATCAGATAATGTAATATATCATTACAGAGCCCTGTGGCTATTTTAGTGCGCAAACCGGCTATTAAAACTATTCCGAGAATAATAACCATACCGGAAGTATTCAAAAAATGAAAAAAAAGAGTAAAAACATTGTTGCACTTGCGAAAAAATTGATTTCTCCCTTAGGTAATAGCGGACCAAAAGAACTAAAGTGTCGCTGGTTAGCCCTCTCAATGGACCATCATATGGTATGTAAATAATACGATTTCGATGGTAAGGAAATAAATTATTGTATGTCAAAAATCTAGTATTTTCCGATTTTTTAACATTCTGAGACGCCCTTTTCTCGAAAACGACGCCTACGATTTTTCTTAAACTTTTCTTACTCAAAGTCCTATCGGTTGTCTATATAGTGAATCCAAAATGAAAAGCATTGAAATAATATAGGTGGTCCAAAAATGGCCTCAAACTTTGAAAAAAAATGAAAAATCGTTAAATTTTTGGAAACGCTCTTTAATTTATCTTTTTTTTCAAAACCACTCAATGGATGTTTCTGACACTTCTGGTACAGAAAGTTAAGTATCCAAAGAACTTCGTAAAGCTATCACAATAACGATCGTAAAACCGGAAGTAGTCGAAAAAATGTCCGATATTTTGAAAAAAATTAATTTTTTTACTTTTTTACGAAAACCTTTTTTATTTATGAATATTCTTTGATGATATTTTACACAGGGTTAAAATATCATCGTACTTGAGCAGAAATGAGAAAAAAAATTGTTTCGGTAATTTGCGTTAGCCGCCATCGCCTAATTTAGTTTTTCGTACCCAGAAAAATTATTTATTGTTCGATTTGTATAAAACAAAGTTCATATGCTCCGTGGTCCCAATTGTAATTTTTTTTGTTACGGTGAAATTTTTCTGTCGGCAACGGAAGTGACGTAATATTAACAAAAACTACAATTTTGACAGTTCTGTACCATTTTTTGAAAGCAAATATTATTTTTTTTCAAAACTGATATAACTAAAAGGATCCACCCTGCAAAGGTGCACAAAATTCTTAGCTCATATTTTTAAATTTCAATTTCATTTTCGGGCAATTTCGAATAAAATGTAAAATAAAGTGTAAAATTCAGTTATTTAAAATTCATTCAACGTCTTCATATTTTGAAATATTTATTTGTAATTTTCATAAACTCGTAGCAATAATCCAGACGAAGAGAATGTATGCGAAAATTAGTTTGTAATATGAGCAGTTGCCGAGAAATATGCAATTTTGCATGCATCACTTTTCACGTTATTTTGCCTATAAAAGAGTGAATTATTATTCGATTTGCAATATTTTTTTTTCCATTTGATGCCTAATGCCAATTTGGACTAGGTCAAGCCAATTTTACATTTTCACTGTGACCGGAAATGACGTCATTTGGGCAAAAACTGTATTTTTAACCTAAAAAACTAATATTTTATTCAAATGAGTCCGCCTTATAATATTTTTAAAATTATGATATTTGATTCCCATCAATGAATAGAATGAAGCCATACGACCATACAGATACCACAAAATGGTTTCTAACTTGTACGGTTACAGAGAAATAGGCGATCTTCTATAAGTCACTTTTCAAGGTTTTTGGTCTATAAAAGTGTCAATTATTATTCGATTTTTATCATTTTTTTACCATTTGATGCCTTATGCCATTTATGACTTCTATGAACCAAGTTAACATTTTCAATATCACCGGAAGTAATGTAATTTTTGCAAAAAACGTATTTTTAGCCTTCAAAACAAACATTTTTTGGAAGGGATTTATATTTATTATTCGTTTAACTTTATAACGTCTGACTCTAATTGGCAGTAAGATTGAATCAATACCATCATATTGATATCAAGAAAAGGCTTCTAGCATGTTCCCTTGTCGAATAATAACCAATTGTCCCAGGGTCACTTTTAAGTTTTTTACCTTCTTAATTTCAGTTTATGGGTCATAGGTTAATTATTTATTGCCCGATATCTATAAAAAAAAGTTTGTATTTTGTATGTTGCGAATTTTCGACTTATTTTTCATCTATAAAAATTTCTTTCGGCACCGGAAGTGACGTAATTTTGCCATAATTTACAATTTTGACCGGTCTTTTAGCCAGCAAATATTACTTTTACATATGATAGATGGTGTCACTGAAGCAAAACAACTAATGTATAGTTTGGTAGCTCAGTGGATCGGCTATGGTATAATAAACTTCCCGTATGATTCCTGAAAGCCGGTTCAGTGCTGCTTGCAGGTCTAGTTATTATTATTTTATTTTTCGGGGGAGCCTATTTCTCAGTGTCTGTAACAGATACAGATCTGGGACATAATTTTCTATCAGGAAACCATATGGTGGCTATCCCTTCCACTGTATTTGAAACTTCTGCGCAGACCGGAAGTGGCCGAATTTCGTGCGGTGCCAAAAAATTAAAAAACGGCCGTAGATTCGTCAATTCTGTATCTATTTTCATACAAATTACATTTTTAGAAACCCTGAGTCTTTTCTCGGACGATAGCAGTTGAAAATTTTGCAATTTCGAAACTTCGCCGCTGACTTCTAGCGTTCGAAAAATGAAAATATGTTGTTTAAGACACATTTTTTGTTATTTTTCAAAATTTTAAAATTTGACCTACATTTTTGGATACCTGAAGGCAATCCGGTTCCAGTAATATAAGTTTCATTCAGAGTTATCGCCCTTTATTTTTCGATTTTTTTCGAATTTTCTTCACATTTTGTGAGCTTAGGTTTCGTTTTACGGCCAGATCGACGTTTCTGAAATTCCTGGAACATGAAGTAATATGGTCAAACCACCGTTTAAAGCAATTTCAACAACAATCCGTAAACCGGAAGTAGTCGAAATAATATGCGATATTTTGAAAAAAAAGTGAAAAATGGGTGTTTTGGGTAAAAACACGATTTTTCCGTCCGATATCAACGGATTAAACGAATTAAGGTATCATTTGGTCGGGCGATGATTGGACCACTGAATGATACCCAATTCGTACGGATACGATTAGCAGGAAGCAAAATATGGCACGCTGAAAATCAAGTATTTTCTGATTTTTAGCATTTTTGGACGCCTGTATCTCGAAAACTTAACCGCAACTTTTTTTTAAATTTTTTCTATCGAGAGTCCTTTCGGAGGTTTTTTGCATGAAGCCATCCAATAAGACTTTGAAATATCTGGAATAGGTGAAATAACGGACTGAAAATCGAAAAAAGTCGAAAAATCGTGAAATTTTGGAAAATGCTCTACTATATTTTTATTTTAAGAGATTTTCAAAAAAAGATTGTATATTCAGATAGCTGACCTAATTACGATTCTAACCATGTATAATATGTATGTAGTTATTGAAATTTAATTTTCGATATTTTAATTTGTTTGCATTTTTGGCACTTTTGAACATAGGATTTCTCAGAGGCATTTTATCTGATCAGATAATGTAATATGTCATTACAGAGCCCTGTGGCTATTTTAGTGCCCAAACCGGCTATTAAAACTATTCCGACAATAATAGCCATACCGGAAGTATTCAAAAAATGAAAAAAAATGTTAAAAACATTGTCGCACTTGCGAAAAACTTGATTTCTCCCTTAGGTAATAGCGGACCAAAAGGACTAAAGTGTCGCTGGATAGCCCTATTAATGGACCATCATATGGTGTCTAAATAATACGATTTCGATGATAAGGAAATAAATTATTGTATGCCAAAAATCTAGTATTTTCCGATTTTTTAACATTCTGAGACGCCCTTTTCTCGAAAACAACGCCGCAGATTTTTCTTAAACTTTTCTTACTCAAAGTCCTATCGGTTGTCTATATAGTGAATCCAAAATGAAAAGCATTGAAATAATATAAGAGGTCCAAAAATGGCCTCAAACTTTGAAAAAAATTGAAAAATCGTTAAATATTTGGAAACGCTCTTTAATTTATCTTTTTTTCCAAAACTACTCAATGGATGTTTCTGACACTTCTGGTACAGAAAGTTAAGTATCCAAAGAACTTCGTAAAGCTGTCACGACAATGATCGTAAAACCGGAAGTAGTCGAAAAAATGTCCGATATTTTGAAAATTTTTTTTTTTTTTTACGAAAACCCTTTTTATTTATGAATATTTGTTGATGGTATTTTACACAGGGTTAAAATATCATCCTACTTGAGCAGAAATGATGAAAAAAATGTCTCGGTAATTTGCGTTAGCCGCCATCGGCTCATTTAGTTTTTCGTAACCAGAAAAACTATTTATTGTTCGATTTGTATAAAACAAAGTTCATATGCTCCGTGGTCCCAATTGCAATTTTTTTTGTTACGGTGAAATTTTTCTGTCGACAACGGAAGTGACGTAATATTAACAAAAACTATAATTTTGACAGTTCGGTTAGCTCAGATTTTTTAAATTTCAATTTCATTTTCGGGCAATTTCGAATAAAATGTAAAATAAAGTGTAAAATTCAATTATTTACAATTCATTCAGCGTCTTCATATTTTGAAATATTTATTTGTGATTTTCATAAAGTCGTAGCAATAATCCAGACGAAGAGAATGTATGCGAAAATTAGTTTGTAATATGAGCAGTTGCCGAGAAATATGCAATTTTGCATGCATCACTTTTCACGTTATTTTGCCTATAAAAGAGTGAATTATTATTCGATTTGCATTATTTTTTTTCCATTTGATGCCTAATGTCAATGTGGACTAGGTCAAGCCAATTTTACATTTTCACTGTGACCGGAAATGACGTCATTTCTGCAAAAACTGAATTTTTAACCTAAAAAAACAAATATTTTATTCAAATGAGTCTGCCTTATAATATTTTTAAAATTATGATATTTGATTCCCATCAACGAATAGAATGAAACCATACGACCATACAGATACCACAAAATGGTTTCTAACTTGTACGGTTACAGAGGATTGTAACATGCTTCAGGGTAAACCCTGCGTTTTGATTGGTCAATTAGACACTGTCTATTGGACAATAACACCCTTCTGTTTTAGTAATGTCTTTTAAAATCCTAAAAAAGCATGCTACAATGTCGATAATCACTTACTGTTTCGCATCCAGAGGGTGTTATTGTCCAATAGACAGGTCCTGAGATTTTACATTAGAACCTTCGACGCTACGCGTCTCGGGTCCTAATGATCTCAGGACATGTCTATTGGACAATAACACCCCTCTAAATGCGAAACAGGAAGTGTTTATCTCCTAAATAGGCGATCTTCTATAAGTCACTTTTCAAGGTTTTTGGTCTATAAAAGTGTCAATTATTATTCGATTTTTATAATTTTTTTACCATTTGATGCCTTATGCCATTTATGACTTCGATCAACTAAGTTAACATTTTCAATATCACCGGAAGTAATGTAATTTTTGCAAAAAACGTATTTTTAGCCTTCAAAACAAACATTTTTTTGAAGGGATTTATATTTATTATTTGTTTAACTTTATAACGTCTGACTCTAATGGGCAGTAAGATTGAATCAATACCATCATAATGATATCAAGAAAAGGCTTCTAGCATGTTCCCTTGTCGAATAATAGCCAATTTCCAAGGGTCACTTTTAATTATTTTACCTTCTTAATTTCAGTTTATGGGTTATAGGTTAATTTTTCATTGCGCGATATGTATTAAACAAATTTTGTATGTTGCAAATTTTCGACTTATTTTTCACCTATAAAAATTTTTTCGTTGCCGGAAGTGACGTAATTTTACCATAATTTACAATTTTGACCGGTCTTTTCGCCAGCAAATATTACTTTTACATATGATAGAGGGTGTCACTGAAGCAAAACAACTAAAGTATAGTTCGGTAGCTCAATGGGTTGGCTATGGTATAATAAACTTCCTGTAAGATTCCTGAAAGCCGGTTCAGTGCTGCTTGCAGGTCTAGTTATTATTATTATTTACCGCGAGGGCCTAGATCTCCATGATCGAAAACAGATATCGATCGAGAATTAGCTTTTCTATCGGAAAACCATGTGGTGGCTACTTGATAAAATATTTTTGAAATTTCTGCGCATACCGGAAGTGACCGAACTTTTTACTTTCTCTAAAAATTGAAAATCGGCTATAGTTTCGTCAATTCTTTATCCATTTTCAAACAAATTACATTTTTGGAATCCCTGAATCTTTTCTGAGACAATGGCTATCTCACATTTTTCAATTTCGAACATTCGTCTATGACTTTTATCGTTCGAAAATTGAAAACATGTTGTTTACGAGACAATTTTTGTTATTTTTCAAAATTTTCAAATTTGACCTACATTTTTGGATACTTGAAGTCAATCCGATTCCAGTAATATAAGTTTCATTCAGAGTTATCGCCCTTTATTTTTCGATTTTTTTCGAATTTTCTTCCCATTTTGCGAGCTCGGGTTTCGTTTTATGGTAGAATTGACGTTTCTGAAACTTCTGGAACATGAAGTTATAGTCCAATACCAACTGATAAAGCAATTTCGACACGGATCTTTAAACCGGAAGTGGTCGAAATAATGTTCAATATTTTGAAAAAAATGCAAAAAATGGATATTTTTGGAAAAAACGCGATTTCTCCGCCCGATATCAATGGATTAAACAAATTAGGGTATCATTGGACTGCACTAGGATTGTACTATCGTATGATACCCATTTCATACGGATACTATGATCAGGCTGCAAAATATGGCACGCTGAAAATCAAGTATTTTCTGATTTTTAGCATTTTTGGACGCCTGTATCTCGAAAACTTCACCGCAACTTTTTTTTTAACTTTCTCTATCGAGAGTCCATTTGATAGTCTTGTGAATTATGCCACCCAATAAGACTTTGAAATGTCTGGAATAGGTGAAATAACGGACTGAAAATCGAAAAAAGTCGAAAAATCGTGAAATTTTGGAAAATGCTCTACTATTTTTTTATTTTAAGAGATTTTCAAAAAAAGATTGTACATTCAGATAGCTGACCTAATTACGATTCTAACGATGTATAATATGTATGTAGTTATTGAAATTTAATTTTCGATATTTTAAATTTTTTGCATTTTTGGCACTTTTCAACATAGGATTTCTCAGGTGCATTTTATCTGATCAGATAATGCAATATATCATTACAGAGCCCTGTGGCTATTTTAGTGCCCAAACCGGCTATTAAGACTATTCCGAAAATAATAACCATACCGGAAGTATTCAAAAAATGAAAAAAAAGGTTAAAAACATTGTCGCACTTGCGAAAAACTTGATTTCTCCCTTATGTAATAGCGGACCAAAATAACTAAAGTGTCGTTGGAAAGCCCTATTAATGGACCATCATATGGTATCTAAATAATACGATTTCGATGGTAGGGAAATAAATTATTGTATGCCAAAAATCTAGTATTTTCCGATTTTTTAACATTCTGAGACGCCCTGTTCTCGAAAACGACGCCGCAGATTTTTCTTAAACTTTTCTTACTCAAAGTCCTATCGGTTGTCTATATAGTGAATCCAAAATGAAAAGCATTGAAATAATATAGGTGGTCCAAAAATGGCATCAAACTTTGAAAAAAATTAAAAAATCATTAAATTTTTGTAAACGCTCTTTAATTTATCTTTTTTTCCAAAACTACTCAATGGATGTTTCTGACACTTCTGGTACAGAAAGTTAAGTATCGAAAAAACTTCGTAAAGCTATCGCGACAATGATCGTAAAACCGGAAGTAGTCGAAAAAATGTCCGATATTTTGAAAAAAAATAATTTTTTTACGAATACCTTTTTTATTTATGAACATTTTTTGATGGTATTTTACACAGGGTTAAAATATCATCGTACTTGAGCAGAAATGAGAAAAAAAATTGTCTCGGTAATTTGCGTTAGCCGCCATCGGCTAATTTAGTTTTTCGTACCCAGAAAAATTATTTATTGTTCGATTTGTATAAAACAAAGTTCATATGCTCCGTGGTCCCAATTGTAATTTTTTTTGTTACGGTGAAATTTTTCTGTCGGCAACGGAAGTGACGTAATATTAACTAAAACTACAATTTTGACAGTTCGGTACCACTTTTTGAAAGCAAATAATTTTTTTTTCAAAACTGATATAACTAAAAGGATGCACCCTGCAAAGATGCAGAAAATCCTTCGCTCAGATTTTTTAATTTCAATTTCATTTTCGGGCAATTTCGAATAAAATGTAAAATAAAGTGTAAAATTCAGTTATTTACAATTCATTCAGCGTCTTCATATTTTGAAATATTTATTTGTAATTTTCATAAACTCGTAGCAACTATCCAGACGAAGAGAATGTATGCGAAAATTAGTTTGTAATATGAGCAGTTGCCGAGAAATATGCAATTTTGCATGCATCACTTTTCACGTTATTTTGCCTATAAAAGAGTGAATTATCATTCGATTTGCAATATTTTTTTCCCATTTGATGCCTAATGCCAATTTGGACTAGGTCAAGCCAATTTTACATTTTCGTTGTGAACGGAAATGACGTCATTTGGGCAAAAACTGTATTTTTAACCCAAAAAACAAATATTTTATTCAAATGAGTCTGCCTTATAATATTTTTAAAATTATGATATTTGATTCCCATCAACGAATAGAATGAAGCCATACGACCATACAGATACCACAAAATGGTTTCTAACTTGTATGGTTACAGAGAAATAGGCGATCTTCTATAAGTCACTTTTCAAGGTTTTTGGTCTATAAAAGTGTCAATTATTATTCGATTTTTATAATTGTTTTACCATTCGATGCCTTATGCCATTTATGACTTCTATGAACTAAGTTAACATTTTCAATATCACCGGAAGTAATGTAATTTTTGCAAAAAAACGTATTTTTAGCCTTCAAAACAAACATTTTTTTGAACGGATTTATATTTATTATTCGTTTAACTTGATAACGTCTGACTCTAATGGGCAGTAAGATTGAATCAATACCATCATATTGATATCAAGAAAAGGCTTCTAGCATGTTCCCTTGTCGAATAATAGCCAATTTTCCCAGGGTCACTTTTAAGTTTTTTACCTTCTTAATTTCAGTTTATGGGTTATAGGGTAATTATTTATTGCCCGATATGTATAAAACAAAGTTTGTATTTTGTGTGTTGCGAATTTTCGACTTATTTTTCACCTATAAAAATTTCTTTCGTTACCGGAAGTGACGTAATTTTGCTATAATTTACAATTTTGACCGGTCTTTTCGCCAGCAAATATTACTTTTACATATGATAGAGGGTGTCACTGAAGCAAAACAACTAAAGTATAGTTTGGTAGCTCAATGGATCGGCTATGGTATAATGAACTTCCTGTATGATTCCTGAAAGCCGGTTCAGTGCTGCTTGCAGGTCTAGTTCTTATTATTATTCCAATTCCACTTTGACTATATCTCAGCAACTACTTGTCGCATCGTTACGATTTCTTCGGTTTTACTGGAAAAGTGGGTGTGACTTAGAGGATAAAGCTATTTTGAACGTTCTGCGACAATGCGAAATGTCCGAAATCACCGAAGTTATCGTTTTTGAAAATATTGCAGTAATTTTAACAATAATCATTGGATTTTAACTTTCGATACATTTTGGCATAGTCGGAGACAGGGCACATAGCTACGCTACTTTCGATTTTTGATTTTCGGCATATCTTCGAAGATATTAGGCGCCAAATTTCGAAAATTTAAAATTTTACAAAAAACTTTTTTATTTATGAATATTTTTTAGTCGTGTTGTGCACAGAATTAAAGAGTCATCTGACTAGCGCAAAAATAGTAAAAAAAATTGTCTCAGTAATTTTCCTTGGCCGCCATTGGCTAACTCAATTTTTCAGTCCCAGATTAATTTTTTATTGTTCGAGTTGTATAAAACAAAGTTCATATGCTTCGTTGTCTCAATTGTCATTTTTCTTATTACCAAAAGTGTTATCTGTCGGCACCGGAAGTGGCATAATTTTACCAAAAACTACAATTTGACAGTTATTTTCTTATATCGAAAACAAATATTATTTTTTGGAAAAATTATTTGACTCAAAGAGTGTGCCCTTTCAAGGCGCAAAAAATGTAGGAAGCAGTTTTTTTAATTTCGATTTCATTTTCGAGCAAATTCGATTAAGAGGCAAAAATGGTGTAAAATTGACCTATTTACAACCTATTCAGGTTTTTCAAATTTTAAAATATTTCTTTGTAACTTTTATAAACTTGTAGCTATCATCCATACGAAGAGAATATGCGTGAAAATTAGTTTGTAATATAAGCAGTTGCCGAGAAATAGGCAATTTTGCATGAGTCACTTTTCACGTAATTTTGGCTGCAAAAGAATCAATTATTATTCGATTTTCAATTTTCTTTCGCCATTGGATGCCTAATGCCATAGTGGACTATTTCAAACCATTTTACCTCTTACGCCGCCACCGGAAATGACGTTATTTGCTCAAAACTTAAATTTTAGCCTTTAAAAACAATATTTTATTCAAATGAGTCGTACTTGTTATTTTTTTTCAAATTATGATATTTGATTCTATTGATCAAATAGATTGAACCCTTACGATCATACAGATACCACAAAATGGTTTCTAACTTGTACGGTTGCAGAGAAATGGACAATTTTCCTTAAGTCACTTTTCAAGGTTTTTGGTCTATAAAAGTGTCAGTTATTATTCGATTTTCATAAAATTTTCACTATATGATATCTTATGTCATTGATGATTTCATAGAACTAATTTAACATTTTCAGTATCACCAGAAGTAATGCCATTTTGGCAAAAACTGTATTTTTAGCCTTCAAAACAGATATTTTTTTCAAATGAGTCTGATTTGTAATATATTTCAAATTATGATATTTGATCCCAATCAACAAATCGATTGAACCCATACGATCATATAGATACCAAAAAATAGTTTTTATCATGTACGGTTGCCGAGAAATAGACGATTTTCTACAAGTCACTTTTCAAGGTTTTTGGTCTATAAAAGTGGCAATTCTTATTCGATCTACATACTATTTTCGCCATATGATGCCTTATGCCATTTCTGATTTCGTAAAACTAATTGGACATTTTCATTATCACCGGAAGTAATGAAATTTTTCCAGAATCACTTACAAGTAACATATATATATATATATAAAATGAATTGATATTGCTGGATTTGGTTGATTCTTCGTCAATTTTATTTGATGTTTACAATGCTTATGTGGTAACCTGTTTGATGGTTTCATTGGTATCGGAAGTGATATATGTTCAAGGGTAACGTGGCACCGAAAGTGACGTGGCACCAGTGAAACCCGTCATTCCTGCATGCAGGTCTAGTTAGGCTTTCAGACTTTCGTCTGAAAGCCTATTGAGATTACTAAAATTATTATTATTAGGCTTTCAGACTTTCGTCTGAAAGCCTATTGAGATTACTAAAATTATTATTTTTTTTATTATTATTCTTTTCCGCCGGAGCCTATTTCTCTATGATCGAAAAGAGATACCGATTTGCGATCCATATTTCTATCAGGAAACTAGGTGGTGGCTACCCAATAAAGCAATTTTCAAACTTCTGCGCAGACCGGAAGTGGCCGAATTTTGAACGTTGATAAAAAATTAAAAATCGGCCGTGGTTTCGTCAATTGTCTACCTATATTCAAACAAATCACATTTTTGGAAAGCCTGAGACTTTTCCGAGACAATAGCAATCTGACATTTTGCGATTTCGAAACTTCGTCGCTGACTTCTATCGTTCGAAAATTCAAAACACGTCGCCTACGAGACAATTTTTGTTATTTTTCAAAATTTGGAAATTTGACCTAGATTTTTGGATACCTGACGTCAATCCGATTCCAGTAACATAAGTTTCATTCAGAGTTACCGCCCTTTATTTTTCGATTTTTTTCGAATTTTCTACCCATTTTGTGAGCTGTGGTGTCGTTTTACAGCCAAAATGATGTTTCTGAAACTTATGGAACATGAAGTTATAGTCCAATACCAACTGATAAAGCAATTTCGACACGGATCTTTAAACCGGAAGTGGTCGAAATAATGTGAAATATTTTGAAAAAAATGCAAAAAATGGATGTTTTCGGGGAAAACGTGATGTCTCCGTCCGATATCAACGGATTAATCAAATTAAGGTACCATTGGGTGGCACGAGGATTGTACTATCGTATGATACCCAATTCATACGGATACTATGATCAGGCAGCAAAATATGGCACGCTGAAAATCAAGTATTTTCTGATTTTTAGCATTTTTGGACGCCTGTATCTCGAAAACTTAACCGCAACTTTTTTTTAAATTTTTTCTATCGAGAGTCCTTTCGGAGGTATTTTGCATGAAGCCATCCAATAAGACTTTGAAATATCTGGAATAGGTGAAATAACGGACTGAAAATCGAAAAAAGTAAAAAAATCGTGAAATTTTGGAAAATGCTCTACTATTTTTTTATTTTAAGAGATTTTCAAAAAAAGATTGTATATTCAGATAGCTGACCTAATTACGATTCTAACGATGTATAATATGTATGTAGTTATTGAAATTTAATTTTCGATATTTTAAATTTTTTGCATTTTTGGCACTTTTGAACATAGGATTTCTCGGGGGCATTTTATCTGATCTGGTAATGTAATATATTATTACAGAGCCCTGTGGCTATTTTAGTGCCCAAACCGGCTATTAAAACTATTCCGACAATAATAACCATACCGGAAGTATTCAAAAAATTTTAAAAAAAGGTTAAAAGCACTGTCGCACTTGCGAAAAACGTGATTTCTCCCTTAGGTAATAGCGGACCAAAAAACCAAAAATGTCGTTGGATAGCCCTGTTAATGGACCATCATATGTTATCTAAATAATACGATTTCGATGGTAAGCAAATAAATTATTGTATGCCAAAAATCTAGTATTTTCCGATTTTTTAACATCCTGAGACGCCCTTTTCTCGAAAACGACACCGCAGATTTTTCTTAACTTTTCTTACTCAAAGTCCTATCGGTTGTCTATATATTGAATACAAAATGAAAAGCATTGAAATAATATAGGTGGTCCAAAAATGGCATCAAACTTTGAAAAAAATTGAAAAATCGTTAAATTTTTGTAAACGCTCTTTAATTTATCTTTTTTTCCCAAACTACTCAATGGATGTTTCTGACACTTCTGGTACAGAAAGTTAAGTAGCCAAATAACTTCGTAAAGCTATCGCGACAATGATCGTAAATCCGGAAGTAGTCGAAAAAATGTCCGATATTTAGAAAAAAAAATATTTTTTTTTTACGAAAACCTTTTTTATTTATGAATATTTTTTGATGGTATTTTACACAGGGTTAAAATATCATCCTACTTGAGCAGAAATGAGAAACAAAATTGTCTCGGTAATTTCCGTTAGCCGCCATCGGCTAATTTAGTTTTTCGTACCCAGAAAAATTATTTATTGTTCGATTTGTATAAAACAAAGTTCATATGCTCCGTGGTCCAAATTGTATTTTTTTTTGTTACGGTGAAATTTTTCTGTCGGCAACGGAAGTGACGTAATATTAACAAAAACTACAATTTTGACAGTTAGGTACCACTTTTTGAAAGCAAATATTTTTTTTCAAAACTGATATAACTAAAAGGATGCACCCTGCAAAGGTGCACAAAATCCTTAGCTCAGATTTTTTAATTTCAATTTCATTTTCGGGCAATTTCGAATAAAATGTAAAATAAAGTGTAAAATTCAGTTATTTACAATTCATTCAGCGTCTTCATATTTTGAAACATTTATTTGTAATTTTCATAAACTCGTAGCAATAATCCAGACGAAGAGAATGTATGCGAAAATAAGTTTGTAATATATACAGTTGCCGAGAAATATGCAATTTTGCATGCATCACATTTCACGTTATTTTGCCTATAAAGGAGTGAATTATTATTCGATTTGCAATATTTTTTTCCATTTGATGCATAATGCCAATTTGGACTAGGTCAAGCCAATTTTACATTTTCACTGTGACCGGAAATGACGTCATTTGGGCAAAAACTGTATTTTTAACCTAAAAAACAAATATTTTATTCAAATGAGTCTGCCTTATAATATTTTTAAAATTATGATATTTGATTCCCATCAACGAATAGAATGAAGCCATACGACCATACAGATACCACAAAATGGTTTCTAACTTGTACGATTACAGAGAAATAGGCGATCTTCTATAAGTCACTTTTCAAGGTTTTTGGTCTATAAAAGTGTCAATTATTATTCGATTTTTATAATTTTTTTACCATTTGATGCCTTATGCCATTTATGACTTCTATGAACCAAGTTAACATTTTCAATATCACCGGAAGTAATGTAATTTTTGCAAAAAACGTATTTTTAGCCTTCAAAAGAAACATTTTTTTGAAGGGATTTATATTTATTATTCGTTTAACTTTATAACGTCTGACTCTAATGGGCAGTAAGATTAAATCAATACCATCATATTGATATCAAGAAAAGGCTTCTAGCATGTTCCCTTGTCGAAAAATAGCCAATTTTCCCAGGGTCACTTTTAATTTTTTTACCTTCTTAATTTCAGTTTATGGGTTATAGGTTAATTATTTATTGCCCGATATGTATTAAACAAAGTTTCTATTTTGTAAAAATTTCTTTCGGCACCGGAAGTGACGTAATTTTGCCATAATTTACAATTTTGACCTTTTACATATGATAGAGGGTGTCACTGAAGCAAAACAACTAAAGTATAGTTCGGTAGCTCAATGGATCGGCTATGGTATAATAAACTTCCTGTATGATTCCTGAAAGCCGGTTCAGTGCTGCTTGCAGGTCTAGTTATTAGGCTTTCAGACTTTCGTCTGAAAGCCTATTGAGATTACTAAAATTATTATTATTAAGCTTTCATATTACATATGAAAGCTTATTGTTTCTGTTAAGATTATTATTGTTATTTTTTTTTTTGTGTTTTATCCACAAATCGGATTTCTCAGAATCTAACCACAGTATCTTTATGAAACTTTTACCTACCCCCCCAAAAATGGGTGGTAGCTGTTGATTAAATATATTTTCAAAACGTTTTACGAATTCGAAATCACCGAAATTTACGAACGACAAAATGGACAATGCATAGTCGTAACTTTATTGTTTTTTGACCGATTTTACTAAATCTTTTTTCTTTGAATACCTTGAAAAAAATCATTTTCATCAGCAGTTTCACATTTTCGAATTTCGAAAATTCGTCGCTGTGATTTCGAACCGGAAGTTTAGACCAATTTGACAACTTCTTTAATAGTTGTGCGATTTTCATTCAATTTAGTATATAAGTAGATCCTACCGATGTGACTTCAAAAATATAATTATAAATTTTCTAAATTATCTCCCCTTGGTGAAATTAAGGATCAAAGTTTTCAAAAAAATCGTCGAAATATAGGTCAGAATGACCTAATTTTTTTTTTCGATACTAGACAAGGAATTACTGATTCGTACACAAAATATGGAGTTTGTCGATCGAACCGGAAGTGCCACCATCTTGAAACGTGAAAAATCAATAAGGCTTTTTTGCTATTTTACTTACAGACTCGGGGGTTATATTTTCTGAATCCTTGTAGGAAGGCCTAAAAAATGTCGCGAACAGAATTTTGATTTAGGTCAACCGGGAGTCACCATTTTGAATTGAAAATCAAAAATAGAAGCAATTTGAAGGGCCGAGACTTTTGAGCACAATAACTCTCATTCTAATTAAGCTAGCATGTTCTAACTTGGTGTAGACGTTCACTAGGTCAATGTTATGATGAAGTTCAAAGATGAGCATTTTCTGCTTAGGGTAACCAGAGATAAGCATATTGATTTGTTGATTCTTTAGGGCACGATAACTTCGGTTATAATGAAGGGAGGGCGGTGAAACTTTTGTCAATAGAGAGTCTAATAGCTAGCCTGTTGTGTGAAATCATTGTATCATTTTTTTTTAAATATCAGGGATAGCCGAAAAAAGGAGATTGAAAATCCAAAAAGTCGTATTTTTACAACTTGGAGTATGTTTAGAGGTCTTTCTCGTAAAGTCAACATAATATTTGTTGGGAACTTCTTCTACAAAGAGTCTTATTGGTAGTCTTTTATATGAAACCATCGATCAACAGTCCAACATATCAGGAGTAGAAGAACAAAAGGATCGAACATTGAAAACGGCACCCTTTCATTGTTAAGCGAAACATGCAGTGTGGGTGACTACAATCTACACATTTAGTCATCGTATAGAGCTTATTCAACAGTATCGAATTCCAACTGCTTAGGGATATTTTACGTGCACTCCAATGTGTACACGGGACCGTGGTTTTCGTCCCATCCGAACTAGACAGCCGTTCTGCCTCACTGACAAGGGGGAACCACGCCGGGAAATCGAGATGAACTTTCTCCGTGCAGAACTTTCAATTCAAGCCAAACTTTTATTGCATACGATTACGCTGGTCAGTTGGAGCTTATTTTCAAAAGTTTTGAAATAATCGGTTGGTAATTAAAGTACCATGCACATTAAACTGTTAAAACAGAAAATTTCGCCCGGTTCAAATGTTTCTTGCTATAAGTCAGCAATTTTCCGAATTCAGGGAGGCTGAATGGCTGAATGGTTAGCATGTGCGCGCTGTATCGTAACGTCTGTCATTGAGTCAACGGGCGTCGTTTCGATCGCCAGGTTGCACGTGACATGGAATATGATGTCCAACCCCGTTTATTGCGAACGATTAAGCTGTTCAGGGGGAGCTTATTTTTAAAAGTTTTGTAATATTCGGTTGATAACTAAAGGTACCGTGCAAATTAAACTGTTAAAATAGAAAATTTGGCCCGGTTGAAATGTTTCTCGCTGTAGGTCAGCTAGAATGTTCAAACTTGATCGAGTTCACAGCAGAAATAACAGTGAAACGATCAACGAACTCATAGCAGAAATAACAGTGCAAAACTTAACGAATTCATAGCAGAAATGAAATGGGGTTTTACGTCCTACTCTTCTGCACCTGACCTGGGCTAATGGAAGACGGCCATACGCCACACAGTGTGCTATGAGGGAATTTTTGCCCGGGCAAGGGATCTTTTACGTGCACTCCAATGTGTACACGGGACCTCGGTTTTTCGTCCCATCCGAACGACTAGGCAGCTGTCCTTATCAGGCCCTCCTTCTGCATCACTGACAAGAGGAAACCACGCCGGAAAATCGAGATGAGCTTTCTCGGCCAATGCAAGGATCGAACACCCGACCTCCATTCTAACGAGCCAGCGCCTTGCCAACTTAGCCACCGTGATTCCCATAAATAGCAATGAAACGATCAACGAATTTATAGCAGTAATAACACTTCAACAATTAACGAATTCGTAGCAGAAATAACGATAAAACAATTAACGAATTCGTAGCAGAAATAACAATGAAACGTTCAACGAAATCATAGCCGAAATAAGAGTGGAACAATGAACGAATTAATAGTAGACGAGTTCATAGTAGAAAAAACAGCGAAACAATGAACGAATCATAGCAGAAACCAGAAGGCTATCAATACACTGTGAAATTTGAAACCTAAATGGCCCGGCTAGGAACAATATCTACATGCCCGTAAAAGACTACTTAACAGTTGGAATTCGAAAGAAAAGACCGTAACGACGCTGTCCGATCAAACTTTAGTTAATTCAGTCGGCGCAAAAAGATAGGTCGTTAAAACCATTTCTGTCCAGTTCATTCCATTTCCTTAAATCTATGAAAGTTGTGTGAATTGGGAATCGCGTATTACTCAACAGTTTCAGGGGAGATAAGCCGTCTTTGAGATTGGAAATCAATTTTTGATATCGACTGTGTATGATTGCTACTAGATCGATTGTGATTCAGGTTCTAATCAGTTTGGATTGAAGAATCGGGGTGGTATATGTGTGTGTGATGGGGTGGGGGTGGTGTCACAAGACGCTATATCCCATTCGCAACCACACACCTAACAAATGCAGGGTATAGGTTGCGATCAGTTCTTTCAAGATTTTCATATATTTAAGCCACTTTATTACACGCCTCATCTGAAAATGTCTGTGTTAGTGTAGATAAATGTTGACAAAATAACATCTTTCACCATTTTGACTTTCAGTTACAGAACTAGCATAGGGGCGTTTTAAGGTTTATCATGGCGGAGGCTGTACTATTTTGAGGGCCCTCTGTCGCGAGGGGAGGTTCTTGATTGATGATTGTCACCCCAATGCAATGGCTGCATTCTCATTCATTAGTGGATTCGACAGTAACAGTGTATAGAAGACGATTGAGTTGGACTAACTAGGGCACATTTTCATTTTTCGCATCGGTTTTAGCATTTTTCTCCCGTTTTATTTTTTCAACTGCTTTGATTTTTTTCGCGGGGAGGCTGGCGCCTCCAGCGCCTCAGCTATAAAACGCTTTTGAACTAACAGTACTATTGACATAATACCGTTTTTTCCAGTAATGGTAACTCACTCGTTTCTTCAAGAATCATTCGGCATTCCAGGTATGCTACATTCTATTCGCTGTCTTCCATAGGAGCGGTAAGATGAGACCTGTTTGTGGGAAAATCCCTAAACAATATGCGAGGGTGGAATAATCGTACATTACTTTAAGGTTTGCGTGAAGTAATTGACATATCGAAATTACAGTTATATGCACTGAATAACCATGACACGGAGAGAGAGAGAGAGAGAGAGAGAGAGAGAGAGAGAGATGGGGTTTAACGTCCACTCGACGCAAACTAGGTCATTTTGGGACTAACATATGGTTTAATTTTATTTCAATAATCTGCTTGCGCATATTAACAGTGGGAGGAAACCGCAGGTCCCGGGATAAACCCATGAGATTGGACAGGCGAGATTGTAGGTTAGGGTTAGGGTAAGCGCTAAGGTTAGGTCTTGGGTTAGGATTAGCGATATCCCTATTTACATCTCGTGACCTTTGACCAAACGTAATGAAGACAGGATGTGACGTATATATGCACATTGAGGTTATCAAGCTATAGACCGGACTAGTAGTAAGCTATAAACGGATAAATAACAAGAGTTTATATGTATATTATTTTATTAAATTTATATATATCTTAACTCCCTGATTTACGTATATACATTATGCATGAACAATAGAAACTATATACTAGTATTTATAAGTATTAAAGCTATGGTAATATTATGCTATCAAATAGCCGTATTGTCTTAATATTTGTTGTAACCGCAACCTTGATAGTTATTGTAAGAAGGATAACGGTTGTAGTTGTTGTATCCGTTACCGTATCCGTTGTTATTGTAGTTGTTATATCCCTTCCCATATTCGTTGTTATTGTGGCCATTGTTGTAACCGTTGTTGTAATTGTAGGGGCCGTTGTAACTATTGTATCCTTTATTATTGTATTGGTTGTACTTGTATAGTCCGTTGTTGTATCGTTACCAACGATACCATGACCAATTCCGTGTCCAACAATACCGTGTCCGATACCGTTACCAACGATGTCATGCCCAATGCCGTTACCAATCTTTCCATGTCCAATAAGTCCGTGTCCGATTCCGTTTCCAGTGATACCATGTCCGATACCGTTACCAACGATACCATGACCAATTCCGTTTCCAACAATACCGTGTCCGATACCGTTACCAACGATGCCATGCCCAATGCCGTTACCAACCTCTCCATGTCCAATAAGTCCGTGTCCGATTCCGTTTCCAATGATACCATGTCCGATACCGTTACCAACGATACCATGACCAATTCCGTTTCTAACAATACCGTGTCCAATACCGTTACCGATACCGTTACCAACAATACCATGACCAATTCCGTTACCAATAACACCGACTTTGCCAACAGCTACTATTCCGTGTCTGAGTCGGTTTCCTTGGATACCATGTCCATTACCATGGTTGAGTCCGTTGCCAATAGCTCCTACACCAACAAGACCATGTCCAACACCGGCATGTCCTCTTCCATATCCTTTACCAATTCCGTTTGCAAAGACACCAACACCATGTCCGAAACCGTGTCCGATTTTAGCATCGATGTATTGGGAAGCAGCTACTGTCAAACAGACAGCGAAAGCGACGAAAGCCTGAAAAAGAAAAAAAAAACATGTGTTTTACAGAAATAGCCGTAGATTTGATTTCATACTAAAAAAAAATCGCGAGGGTTTATTTATAACCAAAAACTTGACAATCAAGAAATTTTACTGTGCCACCATTATTTAGTACATGATCGAGTTTTGGCGTTACCAGGCAAAATCACAAGTAATGTTCAACTCTGGGTAATAATTTACACTTTTTATAATTTACCGTTCTGGCCCTATGAATATAAAACTGCCTTTAATACAATGTCAAGGGCGATAAGCAATAATACAACAGTGACGATGCAATACCATGTTCAACCCTCGGTAATTTCTACCAGTTTTAAATTTAAAGATGGACCTATGGGTATGCATGCCAAGTGCGATAAGCAATCATATAAAAATTTAGTATGTAATGAAACTTATTAGTGCTATACCAAATTAGATATCAGGTTTCTTGTCTAGAAAGTTCAAGTATATCCCATCTGGGTCACGATCCTTGTCACTACATACCGCTAATTAGAAGTATTGAAGATTATTTAGTCAACAAGTTAAATTTACTCTCTGTAGATTGTTACAATGTTTTACTGTATTATTCCAGTCTGTACAGAACAGAGGGCGAAAAAGCAAGTCCCATTTAGGATTTCAGGGACCGGGTATGCTTATCTTAAAACTTCAAAGATTTGAAGGGCAAAAGTCCTACTTTATACACCGACTGGACCATTGAAGACAAACAGGTAGATTTTGCCCGGACATCTGTATCACGATATACTCTATCAAAGAATCTTTTACGTGCACGCCAATGTGCACACTGAACATTGCTTTTCGTCCCATCCTGACAATTAGACACTATTCCCTGTCAGACCGGGCAGACCTACTGTCCTGTACAGCTAACAAGGGCAGTCAAGCCTGTACAATTGACTTTCTGGTCAAACCCCGGGAGAGAGCCCAAGACCTACTGGTAAGTTAATCAGTGTCTCTTATCACCGAGCCACCATGATCCCCATACATTAAAAACGCGGAGTTCGTAGATGAGCATATTATGCTTAGGGTAAGCAGAGATAAGCAATTAGATTGGTTGATGATTTTGGACACTTTCACTTCAGTCAGAGTGATGAAACTTGATGTATAGTTTCATTACATCAATATCTTGAATACGTTCGACAATGAGCATTGTCTGCCCTGGATAAGCAGAGCGATGAGCAATTTGATTGGTCGAGAATTTGAAACAAAATAACTCTCCTTCTAATTGGGGCAGAATGTTCAATCTTGGTGAAGGCGTTCATTAGGTCAGTGCCATAAAGGAGTGCGAAGATGAGCATTGTCTGCTTACAGTAAGCAGAGATAAGCAATCTGATTGGTTGATTCTTTGGGGCACGATAACTTTGGTTATAATGAAGTGAGAGTGACAAAATTCCAAATATAGATTCATTATGTCATTACCTTGACTAAGTTTGATGTTGAGAATTTCTGCGTAGATTTAGGAGCAATAAGCAATTTGACACATCACATTGGAACATAACACCTCTGTTTCTAATTAAGGTAGAATTTGAACCGGTTGAATTGTTTCTCGTTATAACTCGGTGAGTTTTTGGCGGATTTCATTAATTCTTTCTCCTTTTTAAGATTCTTTATATAACTCTTGAGATGCGACAGAAACTGACCGTGAATATGAAAGCTTTAATATCTGCTTAGCAGATCTAGTTATTATTATTATTATTATTTACCGCGGGGGCCTAGATCTCCATGATCGAAAACAGATATCGTTCTGGAATTAGATTTTCTATTGGGAAACCACGTGGTGGCTACTTGATAAAATATTTTTGAAATTTCTGCGCATACCGGAAGTGACCGAACTTTGCACGTTGTCTAAAAATTGAAAATCGGCCATAGTTTCGTCAATTCTTTATCCATTTTCAAATAATTTACATTTTTGGAATCCCTGAACCTTTTCTGAGACAATGGCTATCTCACATTTTTCAATTTCGAACATTAGTCTATGACTTTTATCGTTCGAAAATTGAAAACATGTTGTTTACGAGACAATTTTTGTCATTTTTCAAAATTTTCAAATTTGACCTACATTTTTGGATACCTGAAGTCCATCCGATTCCAGTAATATAAGTTTCATTCAGAGTTATCGCCCTTTATTTTTCGATTTTTTTCGAATTTTCTTCCCATTTTGCGAGCTCGGGTTTCGTTTTATGGTAGAATTGACGTTTCTGAAACTTCTGGAACATGAAGTTATAGTCCAATACCAACTGATAAAGCAATTTCGACACGGATCTTTAAACCGGAAGTGGTCGAAATAATGTTCAATATTTTGAAAAAAATGCAAAAAATGGATATTTTGGGGAAAAACGCGATTTCTCCACCCGATATCAACGGATTAAGGAAATTAGGGTACCATTGGACTGCACTAGGATTGTACTATCGTATGATACCCAATTCATACGGATACGATGAGCAGGAAGCAAAATATGGCACGCTGAAAATCAAGTATTTTCTGATTTGGAGCGTTTTTGGACGCCTGTATCTCGAAAACTTAACCGCAACTTTTTTTTTAACTTTCTCTATCGAGAGTCCATTCGATAGTCTTGTGAATTATGCCACCCAATAAGACTTTGAAATGTCTGGAATAGGTGAAATAACGGACTGAAAATCGAAAAAAGTCGAAAAATCGTGAAATTTTGGAAAATGCTCTACTATTTTTTTATTTTAAGAGATTTTCAAAAAAAGATTGTATATTCAGATAGCTGACCTAATTACGATTCTAACGATGTATAATATGTATGTAGTTATTGAAATTTAATTTTCGATATTTTAAATTTTTTGCATTTTTGGCACTTTTCAACATAGGATTTCTCAGGGGCATTTTATCTGATCAGATAATGCAATATATCATTACAGAGCCCTGTGGCTATTTTAGTGCCCAAACCGGCTATTAAAACTATTCCGAAAATAATAACCATACCGGAAGTATTCAAAAAATGAAAAAAAAAGGTTAAAAACATTGTCGCACTTGCGAAAAACTTGATTTCTCCCTTAGGTAATAGCGGACCAAAAGAACTAGAGGGTCGTTAGAAAGCCCTATTAATGGACCATCATATGGTATCTAAATAATACGATTTCGATGGTAGGGAAAAAAATTATTGTATGCCAAAAATCTAGTATTTTCCGATTTTTTAACATTCTGAGACGCCCTTTTCTCGAAAACGACGCCGCAGATTTTTCTTAAACTTTTCTTACTCAAAGTCCTATCGGTTGTCTATATAGTGAATCCAAAATGAAAAGCATTGAAATAATATAGGTGGTCCAAAAATGGCATCAAACTTTGAAAAAAATTGAAAAATCATTAAATTTTTGTAAACGCTCTTTAATTTATCTTTTTTTCCAAAACTACTCAATGGATGTTTCTGACACTTCTGGTACAGAAAGTTAAGTATCGAAAGAACTTCGTAAAGCTATCGCGACAATGATCGTAAAACCGGAAGTAGTCGAACAAATGTCCGATATTTTGAAAAAAATTAATTTTTTTACGAATACCTTTTTTATTTATGAATATTTTTTGATGGTATTTTACACAGGGTTAAAATATCATCGTACTTGAGCAGAAATGAGAAAAAAAATTGTCAGGGTAATTTGCGTTAGCAGCCATCGGCTAATTTAGTTTTTCGTACCCAGAAAAATTATTTATTGTTCGATTTGTATAAAACAAAGTTCATATGCTCCGTGGTCCCAATTGTAATTTTTTTTGTTACGGTAAAATTTTTCTGTCGGCAACGAAAGTGACGTAATATTAACAAAAACTACAATTTTTACAGTTCGGTACCACTTTTTGAAAGCAAATATTTTTTTTTTTTCAAAACTGATGTAACTAAAAGGATGCACCCTGCAAAGATGCACAAAATCCTTAGCTCAGATTTTTTAATTTCAATTTCATTTTCGGGCAATTTCGAATAAAATGTAAAATAAAGTGTAAAATTCAGTTATTTACAATTCATTCAGCGTCTTCATATTTTGAAATATTTATTTGTAATTTTCATAAACTCGTAGCAATAATCCAGACGAAGAGAATGTATGCGAAAATTAGTTTGTAATATGAGCAGTTGCCGAGAAATATGCAATTTTGCATGCATCACTTTTCACGTTATTTTGCCTATAAAAGAGTGAATTATCATTCGATTTGCAATATTTTTTTTCCATTTGATGCCTAATGCCAATTTGGACTAGGTCAAGCCAATTTTACATTTTCACTGTGACCGGAAATGACGTCATTTGGGCAAAAACTGTATTTTTAACCCCAAAAACAAATATTTTATTCAAATGAGTCTGCCTTATAATATTTTTAAAATTATGATATTTGATTCCCATCAACGAATAGAATGAAGCCATACGACCACACAGATACCACAAAATGGTTTCTAACTTGTACGGTTACAGAGCAATAGGCGATCTTCTATAAGTCACTTTTCAAGGTTTTTGGTCTATAAAAGTGTCAATTATTATTCGATTTTTATAATTTTTTTACCATTTGATGCCTTATGCCATTTATGACTTCTATGAACCAAGTTAACATTTTCAATATCACCGGAAGTAATGTAATTTTTGCAAAAAACGTATTTTTAGCCTTCAAAACAAACATTTTTTTGAAGGGATTTATGTTTATTATTCGTTTAACTTGATAACGTCTGACTCTAATGGGCAGTAAGATTGAATCAATACCATCATATTGATATCAAAAAAAGCCTTCTAGCATGTTCCCTTGTCGAATAATAGCCAATTTTCCCAGGGTCACTTTTAAGTTTTTTACGTTCTTAATTTCAGTTTATGGGTTATAGGGTAATTATTTATTGCCCAATATGTATAAAACAAAGTTTGTATTTTGTGTGTTGCGAATTTTCGACTTATTTTTCACCTAAAAAAATTTCTTTCGGTACCGGAAGTGACGTAATTTTGCCATAATTTACAATTTTGACCGGTCTTTTCGCCAGCAAATATTACTTTTACATATGATAGAGGGTGTCACTGAAGCAAAACAACTAAAGTATAGTTTGGTAACTCAATGGGTCGGCCACGGTATTATAAACTTCCTGTATGATTCCTGAAAGCCGGTTCAGTGCTGCTTGCAGGTCTAGTTATTATTATTATTATTTACCGCGGGGGCCTAGATCTCCATGATCGAAAACAGATATCGATCTGAAATTAGATTTTCTATTGGGAAACCACGTGGTGGCTACTTGATAAAATATTTTTGAAATTTCTGCGCATACCGGAAGTGACCGAACTTTGCACGTTGTCTAAAAATTGAAAATCGGCCATAGTTTCGTCAATTCTTTATCCATTTTCAAACAAATTACATTTTTGGAATCCCTGAATCTTTTCTGAGACAATGGCTATCTCACATTTTTCAATTTCGAACATTCGTCTATGACTTTTATCGTTCGAAAATTGAAAACATGTTGTTTACGAGACAATTTTTGTCATTTTTCAAAATTTTCAAATTTGACCTACATTTTTGGATACCTGAAGTCCATCCGATTCCAGTAATGTAAGTTTCATTCAGAGTTATCGCCCTTTATTTTTCGATTTTTATCGAATTTTCTTCCCATTTTGCGAGCTCGAGTTTCGTTTTATGGTAGAATTGACGTTTCTGAAACTTCTGGAACATGAAGTTATAGTCCAATACCAACTGATAAAGCAATTTCGACACGGATCTTTAAACCGGAAGTGGTCGAAATAATGTTCAATATTTTGAAAAAAATGCAAAAAATGGATATTTTGGGGAAAAACGCGATTTCTCCGCCCGATATCAACGGATTAAAGAAATTAGGGTACCATTGGACTGCACTAGGATTGTACTATCGTATGATACCCAATTCATACGGATACGATGAGCAGGAAGCAGAATATGGCACGCTGAAAATCAAGTATTTTCTGATTTGGAGCGTTTTTGGACGCCTGTATCTCGAAAACTTAACCGCAACTTTTTTTAAAACTTTCTCTATCGAGAGTCCATTCGATAGTCTTGTGAATTATGCCACCCAATAAGACTTTGAAATGTCTGGAATAGGTGAAATAACGGACTGAAAATCGAAAAAAGTCGAAAAATCGTGAAATTTTGGAAAATGCTCTACTATTTTTTTATTTTGAGAGATTTTCAAAAAAAGATTGTATATTCAGATAGCTGACCTAATTACGATCCAAACGATGTATAATATGTATGTAGTTATTGAAATTTAATTTTCGATATTTTAAATTTTTTGCATTTTTGGCACTTTTCAACATAGGATTTCTCAGGGGCATTTTATCTGATCAGATAATGCAATATATCATTACAGAGCCCTGTGGCTATTTTAGTGCCCAAACCGGCTATTAAAACTATTCCGAAAATAATAACCATACCGGAAGTATTCAAAAAACGAAAAAAAAAGGTTAAAACATTGTCGCACTTGCGAAAAACTTGATTTCTCCCTTAGGTAATAGCGGACCAAAAGAACTAAAGGGTCGTTGGAAAGCCCTGTTAATGGACCATCATATGGTATCTAAATAATACGATTTCGATGGTAGGGAAATAAATTATTGTATGCCAAAAATCTAGTATTTTCCGATTTTTTAACATTCTGAGACGCCCTTTTCTCGAAAACGACGCCGCAGATTTTTCTTAAACTTTTCTTACTCAAAGTCCTATAGGTTGTCTATATAGTGAATCCAAAATGAAAAGCATTGAAATAATATAGGTGGTCCAAAAATGGCATCAAACTTTGAAAAAAATTGAAAAATCATTAAATTTTTTAAAACGCTCTTTAATTTATCTTTTTTTCCAAAACTACTCAATGGATGTTTCTGACACTTCTGGTACAGAAAGTTAAGTATCGAAAGAATTTCGTAAAGCTATCGCGACAATGATCGTAAAACCGGAAGTAGTCGAACAAATGTCCGATATTTTGAAAAAAAATATTTTTTTTACGAATACCTTTTTTATTTATGAATATATTTTGATGGTATTTTACACAGGGTTAAAATATCATCGTACTTGAGCAGAAATGAGAAAAAAAATTGTCAGGGTAATTTGCGTTAGCCGCCATCGGCTAATTTAGTTTTTAGTACCCAGAAAAATTATTTATTGTTCGATTTGTATAAAACAAAGTTCATATGCTCCGTGGTCCCAATTGTAATTTTTTTTGTTACGGTAAAATTTTTCTGTCGGCAACGAAAGTGACGTAATATTAACAAAAACTACAATTTTGACAGTTCGGTACCACTTTTTGAAAGCAAATATTTTTTTTTTCAAAACTGATATAACTAAAAGGATGCACCCTGCAAAGATGCACAAAATCCTTAGCTCAGATTTTTTAATTTCAATTTCATTTTCGGGCAATTTCGAATAAAATGTAAAATAAAGTGTAAAATTCAGTTATTTACAATTCATTCAGCGTCTTCATATTTTGAAATATTTATTTGTAATTTTCATAAACTCGTAGTAATAATCCAGACGAAGAGAATGCATGCGAAAATTAGTTTGTAATATGAGCAGTTGCCGAGAAATATGCAATTTTGCATGCATCACTTTTCACGTTATTTTGCCTATAAAAGAGTGAATTAACATTCGATTTGCAATATTTTTTTTTCCATTTGATGACTAATGCCAATTTGGACTAGGTCAAGTCAATTTTACATTTTCACTGTGACCGGAAATGACGTCATTTGGGCAAAAACTGTATTTTTAACCCAAAAAACAAATATTTTATTCAAATGAGTCTGCCTTATAATATTTTTAAAATTATGATATTTGATTCCCATCAACGAATAGAATGAAGCCATACGACCATACAGATACCACAAAATGGTTTCTAACTTGTATGGTTACAGAGAAATAGGCGATCTTCTATAAGTCACTTTTCAAGGTTTTTGGTCTATAAAAGTCTCAATTATTATTCGATTTTTATAATTTTTTTTACCATTTGATGCCTTATGCCATTTATGGCTTCTATGAACTAAGTTAACATTTTCAATATCACCGGAAGTAATGTAATTTTTGCAAAAAACGTATTTTTAGCCTTCAAAACAAACATTTTTTTGAAGGGATTTATATTTATTATTCGTTTAACTTGATAACGTCTGACTCTAATGGGCAGTAGGATTGAATCAATACCATCATATTGATATCAAAAAAAGCCTTCTAGCATGTTCCCTTGTCGAATAATAGCCAATTTTCCCAGGGTCACTTTTAAGTTTTTTACCTTCTTAATTTCAGTTTATGGGTTATAGGGTAATTATTTATTGCCCAATATGTATAAAACAAAGTTTGTATTTTGTGAGTTGCGAATTTTCGACTTATTTTTCACCTATAAAAATATCTTTCGGTACCGGAAGTGACGTAATTTTGCCATAATTTACAATTTTGACCGGTCTTTTCGCCAGCAAATATTACTTTTACATATGATAGAGGGTGTCACTGAAGCAAAACAACTAAAGTATAGTTTGGTAGCTCAATGGATCGGCTATGGTATAAGAAACTTCCTGTATGATTCCTGAAAGCCGGTTCAGTGCTGCTTGCAGGTCTAGTTAGGCTTTCAGACTTTCGTCTGAAAGCCTATTGAGATTACTAAAATTATTATTAGGCTTTCAGACTTTCGTCTGAAAGCCTATTGAGATTACTAAAATTATTATTATTATTATTATTAGGGTTTCACACTGCGTAGCTTGTGTGAAACACTATTGTTTTTGTTAAAATTATTATTCTTATTATTATTATTATTATTATTCAGATTCCAATTTGAATAGATCTCAGCAACTACGTGTCGCATCGTTACGATTTCTTCGGTTTTACTGGGAAAGTGGGTGTGACTTAGAGGATAAAGCTATTTTGAACGTTCTGCGCCAATGCGAAATGTCCGAAATCACCGAAGTTATCGTTTTTGAAAATATTGCAGTAATTTTAACAATAATCATTGGATTTTAACTTTCGATACATTTTGGCATAGCCTGAGACAGGGCACATAGCTACGCTACTTTCGATTTTTGATTTTCGGCAAATCTTCGAAGATATTAGGCGCCAAATTTCGAAAATTTAAAATTTTACTAAATTTTTTTTTATTTATGAATATTTTTTAGTCGTATTGTGCACAGAATTAAAGAGTCATCTGACTAGTGCAAAAATGTTAAAATTTTCTGTCTCAGTAATTTTCCTTGGCTGCCATTGGCTAATTCAGTTTTTCAGTCCTAGATTAATTTTTTATTGTTCGATTTGTATAAAACAAAGTTCATATGCTTCGTTGTCTCAATTGTCATTTTTTTTGTTACCAATAATGTTATCTGTCGGCACCGGAAGTGGCATAATTTTACCAAAAACTACAATTTTGACAGTTATTTTTTTATTTCGAAAACAAATATTATTTTTTTGAAAAATTATATGACTCAAAGAGTGTGTCCTTTCAAGGTGCAAAAAATGTAGGAAGCAGTTTTTTTAATTTCGATTTCATTTTCGAGCAAATTCGATTAAGAGGCTAAAAATGGTGTAAAATTGGCCTATTTACAACCTATTCAGGCTTTTCAGATTTTAAAATATTTCTTCATAACTTTTATAAACTTGTAGCTATAATCCATACAAAGAAAATGTATGTTAAAATTCGTTTGTAATATAAGCAGTTACCAAGAAATGGGCAGTTCTGTACAAGTCACTGTTTTCGTTATTTTGCCTGTAAAATAGTCAATTATGATTGGATTTTTATAAAAGTGACATCATTTGATTCAAAAAGCATGTAGCGTCATATCAAGTTGATTACAATTTAAAATTGACACCGGAAGTGACATCATTTGGTCAAAAAATGCATTTTAAACTTTTTAAATCAATGTTTTATTCAACCAAGAATAACTTAATATATATTAATAATTTTAACTTTTGGTTTAAATTCACATATAAACAAAACTCATATGGTCATATAGATATCATAAAATGGTTTCTAACTTATTCGGTTGCCGAGAAATAGACGGTTTTCTACAGGTCACTTTTGAAGGTTTCGGGGCCATAAAAGGGTCAATTATTATTCGATTTTCATAAACGTCACACCACGTTATACCTAATGCCATTTGGGATTTCATACAAGTAATTTAAGATTTTCATTATAACCGGAAGTAACGTCATTTTGGCAAAAACTGTATTTTTAGCCTCCAAAACAGATATTTTATTCAAATGGGTCTGTTTTGAAATCTTTTTCAAATTATGGTATACGATGCCAATCAACAAATAGAATGAACCCATACGATCATACAGATACCACAAAATGGTTTCTAACTTGTACGGTTGCAGAGAAATAGCTGATTTTCTACAAGTCACTTTTCAAGTTTTTTGGTCTTTAAAAGTGGCAATTATTATTCGATTTACATAAAATTTTCACTATATGATATCGTATGCCATTTCTGATTTCATAAGACTAATTGAACATTTGCATTAACACCAGGAGTAATTTAATTTTGTCAAGATCATTTACAAGTACCAAATGTATAAAATGAATTGATATTGCTGGATTTTGTTGATTCTGCGTCCATTTTATTTGTGTGCAATGTTAATTTGGAAACCTGTTTAGTGGTTTCGCTGGTACCGGATGTGACATATGTTCAAGGGTAACTTGACACCGGAAGTGACATGTTTAAGGGTAACATGGCACCAGTGAAACCCGTCATTCCTGCATGCAGGTCTAGTTATTATTATTATTATTATTTACCGCGAGGGCCTAGATCTCCATGATCGAAAACAGATATCGATCTGGAATTAGCTTTTCTATCGGGAAACCATGTGGTGGCTACTTGATAAAATATTTTTGAAATTTCTGCGCATACCGGAAGTGACCGAACTTTGTACTTTCTCTAAAAATTGAAAATCGGCCATAGTTTCGTCAATTCTTTATCCATTTTCAAACAAATTACATTTTTGGAATCCCTGAATCTTTTCTGAGACAATGGCTATCTCACATTTTTCAATTTCGAACATTCGTCTATGACTTTTATCGTTCGAAAATTGAAAACATGTTGTTTACGAGACAATTTTTGTTATTTTTCAAAATTTTCAAATTTGACCTACATTTTTGGATACCTGAAGTCCATCCGATTCCAGTAATATAAGTTTCATTCAGAGTTATCGCCCTTTATTTTCCGATTTTTTTCGAATTTTCTTCCCATTTTGCGAGCTCGGGTTTCGTTTTATGGTAGAATTGACGTTTATGAAACTTCTGGAACATGAAGTTATAGTCCAATACCAACTGATAAAGCAATTTCGACACGGATCTTCAAACCGGAAGTGGTCGAAATAATGTTCAATATTTTGAAAAAAATGCAAAAAATGGATATTTTGGGGGAAAACGCTATTTCTCTGTCCGATATCAATGGATTAAACGAATGAAGGTACCGTTTGATGGCACGATTGTCGGACTATCATATGATACCCCATTCATACGGATACTATGAACAGACAGCAAAATATGGCACGCTGAAAATCAAGTATTTTCTGATTTGGAGCGTTTTTGGACGCCTGTATCTCGAAAACTTAACCTGCAATATTTTTTAAATTTTTTCTATCGAGAGTCCTTTGGGAGGTATTTGACATGAAGCCATCCAATAGGACTTTGAAATGTCTGGAATAGGATAAAAAAGGGACTGAAAATCGAAAAAAGTCGAAAAATCGTGAAATTTTGGAAAATGCTCTACTATTTTTTTATTTTAAGAGATTTTTAAAAAAAGGTTGTATATTCAGATAGCTGACCTAATTACGATTCTAACGATGTATAATATGTATGTAATTATTAAAATTTAATTTTCTATATTTTAATTTTTTTGCATTTTTGGCACTTTTGAACATAGGATTTCTCAGGGGCATTTTATCTGATCAGATAATGTAATATATCATTACAGAGCCCTGTGGCTATTTTAGTGCCCAAACCGGCTATTAGAACTATTCCGACAATAATAACCATACCGGAAGTATTCAAAAAATGAAAAAAAAGAGTAAAAACATTGTCGCACTTGCGAAAAACTTGATTTCTCCCTTAGGTAATAGCGGACCAAAAGAACTAAAGTGTCGCTGGATAGCCCTATTAATGGACCATCATATGGTATCTAAATAATACGATTTCGATGGTAAGGAAATAAATTATTGTATGCCAAAAATCTAGTATTTTCCAATTTTTTAACATTCTGAGACGCCCTTTTCTCGAAAACGACGCCTACGATTTTTCTTAAACGTTTCTTACTCAAAGTCCTGTCAGTTGTCTATATAGGGAATCCAAAATGAAAAGCATTGAAATAATATAAGTGGTCGAAAAATGGCCTCAAACTTTGAAAAAAAATGAAAAATCGTTAAATTTTTTGAAACGCTCTTTAATTTATCTTTTTTTCCAAAACTACTCAATGGATGTTTCTGACACTTCTGGTACGTACAGTTAAGTATCCAAAGGACTTCGTAAAGCTATCACAACAACGATCGTAAAACCGGAAGTAGTCGAAAAAATGTCCGATATTTCGAAAAAAATTAATTTTTTTACGAAAACCTTTTTTATTTATGAATATTTTTTGATGATATTTTACACAGGGTTAAAATATCATCGTACTTGAGCAGAAATGAGAAAAAAAATTGTCTCGGTAATTTGCGTTAGCCACCATCGGCTAATTTAGTTTTTCGTACCCAGAAAAATTATTTATTGTTCGATTTGTATAAAACAAAGTTCATATGCACCATGGTCCCAATTGTAATTTTTTTTGTTACGGTGAAATTTTTCTGTCGGCAACGGAAGTGACGTAATATTAACAAAAACTACAATTTTGACAGTTCGGTACCACTTTTTGAAAGCAAATATTATTTTTTTTCAAAACTGATATGACTAAAAGGATGCACCCTGCAAAGGTGCACAAAAACCTTAGCTCATATTTTTTAATTTCAACTTCATTTTCGGGCAATTTCGAATAAAATGTAAAATAAAGTGTAAAATTCAGTTATTTACAATTCATTCAGCGTCTTCATATTTTGAAATATTTATTTGTAATTTTCATAAACTCGTAGCAATAATCCAGACGAAGAGAATATATGCGAAAATTAGTTTGTAATATGAGCAGTTGCCGAGAAATATGCAATTTTGCATGCATCACTTTTCACGTTATTTTGCCTATAAAAGAGTTAATTATTATTCGATTTGCAATATTTTTTTTCCATTTGATGCCTAATGCCAATTTGGACTAGGTCAAGCCAATTTTACATTTTCACTGTGACCGGAAATGACGTCATTTGGGCAAAAACTGTATTTTTATCCTAAAAAATAAATATTTTATTCAAATGAGTCTGCCTTATAATATTTTTAAAATTATGATATTTGATTCCCATCAACGAATAAAATGAAGCCATACGACCATACAGATACCACAAAATGGTTTCTAACTTGTACGGTTACAGAGAAATAGGCGATCTTCTATAAGTCACTTTTCAAGGTTTTTGGTCTGTAAAACTGTCAATTATTATTCGATTTTTACAATTTATTTACCATTTCATGCCTTATGCTATTTATGACTTCTATGAACCAAGTTAAAATTTTCAATATCACCGGAAGTAATGTAATTTTTGCAAAAAACGTATTTTTACCCTTTAAAACAAACATTTTTTTGAAGGGATTTATATTTATTATTCGTTTAACTTTATAACGTCTGACTCTAATGGGCAGTAAGACTGAATCAATACCATCATATTGATATCAAGAAAAATCTTCTAGCATGTTCCCTTGTCGAATAATAACCAATTTTCCGAGGGTCACTTTTCAGTTTTTTACCTTCTTAATTTCAGTTTATGGGTTATAGGTTAATTATTTATTGTCCGATATTTATAAAAAAAAGTTTGTATTTTGTATGTTGCGAATTTTCGACTTATTTTTCATCTATAAAAATTTTTCTTTCGGCACCGGAAGTGACATACTTTTGCCATAATTTACAATTTTGACCGGTCTTTTAGCCAGCAAATATTACTTTTAGATATGATAGAGGGTGTCACTGAAGCAAAACAACTAAAGTATAGTTTGGTAGCTCAATGGATCGGCTATGGTATAATAAACTTCCTGTATGATTCCTGAAAGCCGGTTCAGTGCTGCTTGCAGGTCTAGTTATTATTATTATTATTATTTACCGCGGGAGCGTAGATCTCTATGATCGAAAACTGATATCGATCTGGAATTAGAATTTCTATCGGGAAACCATGTGGTGGCTACTTGATAAAATATTTTTGAAATTTCTGCGCATACCGGAAGTGACCGAACTTTGTATTTTGTCTAAAAATTGAAAATTGGCCATAGTTTTGTCAATTCTTTATCCATTTTCAAACAAATTACCTTTTTGGAATTCCTGAATCTTTTCTTAGACAGTGGCTATCTCGCATTTTTCGATTTCGAACATTCGTCTATGACTTTTAGCGTTCGAAAATTGAAAACATGTTGTTTACGAGACAATTTTTGTTATTTTTCAAAATTTTCAAATTTGACCTACATTTTTGGATACCTGAAGTTCATGCGATTCCAGCAATATAAGTTTCATTCAGAGTTATCGCCCTTTATTTTTCGATTTTTTTCGAATTTTCTTCCCATTTTGTGAGCTCGGGTTTCGTTTTATGGCAGAATTGACGTTTCTGAAACTTCTGGAACATGAAGTTATAGTCCAATACCAACGAATAAAGCAATTTCGACAAAAATCCTTAAACCGGAAGTGGTCGAAATAATGTGCAATATTTTGAAAAAAATGAAAAAAATGGATATTTTGGGGGAAAACGCGATTTCTCCGCCCGATATAAATGGATTAAAGAAATTAGGGTACCACTGGACTGCACTATGATTGTACTATCGTATGATAACAAATTCATACGGATACTATGAACAGGCAGCAAAATATGGCACGCTGAAAATCAAGTATTTTCTGATTTTTAGCATTTTCGGACGCCTGTATCTCGAAAACTACTCCAGCGATTTTTATGAAACTTTCTGTATGAAGAGACCTTGTGGTAGTCTTGTGTACGAAACATTCCATTGCGACTTTGAAATATCTGGAATAGGTGAAATAACGGACTGAAAATCGAAAAAAGTCGAAAAATCGTGAAATTTTGGAAAATGCTCTACTATTTTTTTATTTTGAGAGATTTTCAAAAAAAGATTGTATATTCAGATAGCTGACCTAATTACGATTCTAACGATGTATAATATGTATGTAGTTATTGGAATTTAATTTTCGATATTTTAAATTTTTTGCATTTTTGGCACTTTTCAACATAGGATTTCTCAGGGGCATTTTATCTGATCAGATAATGCAATATATCATTACAGAGCCCTGTGGCTATTTTAGTGCCCAAACCGGCTATTAAAACTATTCCGAAAATAATAACCATACCGGAAGTATTCAAAAAATGAAAAAAAAAGGTTAAAAACATTGTCGCACTTGCGAAAAACTTGATTTCTCCCTTAGGTAATAGCGGACCAAAAGAACTAAAGGGTCGTTGGAAAGCCCTATTAATGGACCATCATATGGTATCTAAATAATACGATTTCGATGGTAGGGAAATAAATTATTGTATGTCAAAAATCTAATATTTTCCGATTTTTTAACATTCTGAGACGCCCTTTTCTCGAAAACGACGCCGCAGATTTTTCTTAAACTTTTCTTACTCAAAGTCCTATCGGCTGTCTATATAGTGAATCCAAAATGAAAAGCATTGAAATAATATAGGTGGTCCAAAAATGGCATCAAACTTTGAAAAAAATTGAAAAATCATTAAATTTTTGTAAACGCTCTTTAATTTATCTTTTTTTCCAAAACTACTCAATGGATGTTTCTGACACTTCTGGTACAGAAAGTTAAGTATCGAAAGAACTTCGTAAAGCTATCGCGACAATGATCGTAAAACCGGAAGTAGTCGAACAAATGTCCGATATTTTGAAAAAAAATATTTTTTTTACGAATAGCTTTTTTATTTATGAATATATTTTGATGGTATTTTACACAGGGTTAAAATATCATCGTACTTGAGCAGAAATGAGGAAAAAAAATTGTCAGGGTAATTTGCGTTAGCCGCCATCGGCTAATTTAGTTTTTCGTACCCAGAAAAATTATTTATTGTTCGATTTGTATAAAACAAAGTTCATATGCTCCGTGGTCCCAATTGTAATTTTTTTTGTTACGGTAAAATTTTTCTGTCGGCAACGAAAGTGACGTAATATTAACAAAAACTACAATTTTGACAGTTCGGTACCACTTTTTGAAAGCAAATATTTTTTTTTTCAAAACTGATATAACTAAAAGGATGCACCCTGCAAAGATGCACAAAATCCTTAGCTCAGATTTTTTAATTTCAATTTCATTTTCGGGCAATTTCGAATAAAATGTAAAATAAAGTGTAAAATTCAGTTATTTACAATTCATTCAGCGTCTTCATATTTTGAAATATTTATTTGTAATTTTCATAAACTCGTAGCAATAATCCAGACGAAGAGAATGTATGCGAAAATTAGTTTGTAATATGAGCAGTTGCCGAGAAATATGCAATTTTGCATGCATCACTTTTCACGTTATTTTGCCTATAAAAGAGTGAATTATCATTCGATTTGCAATATTTTTTTTCCATTTGATGCCTAATGCCAATTTGGACTAGGTCAAGTCAATTTTACATTTTCACTGTGACCGGAAATGACGTCATTTGGGCAAAAACTGTATTTTTAACCAAAAAAAAAATATTTTATTCAAATGAGTGTGCCTTATAATATTTTTAAAATTATGATATTTGATCCCCATCAACGAATAGAATGAAGCCATACGACCATACAGATACCACAAAATGGTTGCTAACTTGTATGGTTACAGAGAAATAGGCGATCTTCTATAAGTCACTTTTCAAGGTTTTTGGTCTATAAAAGTCTCAATTATTATTTGATTTTTATAATTTTTTACCATTAGATGCCTTATGCCATTTATGGCTTCTATGAACTAAGTTAACATTTTCAATATCACCGGAAGTATTGTAATTTTTGCAAAAAACGTATTTTTAGCCTTCAAAACAAACATTTTTTTGAAGGGATTTATATTTATTATTCGTTTAACTTGATAACGTCTGACTCTAATGGGCAGTAAGATTGAATCAATACCATCATATTGATATCAAAAAAAGCCTTCTAGCATGTTCCCTTGTCGAATAATAGCCAATTTTCCCAGGGTCACTTTTAAGTTTTTTACCTTCTTAATTTCAGTTTATGGGTTATAGGGTAATTATTTATTGCCCAATATGTATAAAACAAAGTTTGTATTTTGTGTGTTGCGAATTTTCGACTTATTTTTCACCTATAAAAATATCTTTCGGTACCGGAAGTGACGTAATTTTGCCATAATTTACAATTTTGACCGGTCTTTTCGCCAGCAAATATTACTTTTACATATGATAGAGGGTGTCACTGAAGCAAAACAACTAAAGTATAGTTTGGTAGCTCAATGGATCGGCTATGGTATAAGAAACTTCCTGTATGATTCCTGAAAGCCGGTTCAGTGCTGCTTGCAGGTCTAGTTCTTATTATTATTATTATTCTTCTTTTGTTTTGAGTAGATCTCAGCAACTGCTTGTCGCATCGTTACGATTTCTTCGGTTTTACAGGGAAAGTGGGTGTGACTTAGAGGATAAAGCTATTTTGAACGTTCTGCAACAATGCGAAATGTCCGAAATCACCGAAGTTATCGTTTTTGAAAATATTGCAGTAATTTTAACAATAATCATTGGATTTTAACTTTCGATACATTTTGGCATAGCCTGAGACAGGGCACATAGCTACGCTACTTTCGATTTTTGATTTTCGGCAAATCTTCGAAGATATTAGGCGCCAAATTTCGAAAATTTAAAATTTTACAAAAAACTTTTTAATTTATGAATATTTTTTAGTCGTATTGTGCACAGAATTAAAGAGTCATTTGACTAGTGCAAAAATGTTAAAAAATTTTGTCTCAGTAATTTTCCTTGGCCGCTATTGGCTAATTCAGTTTTTCAGTCCTAGATTAATTTTTTATTGTTCGATTTCTATAAAACAAAGTTCATACGCTTCGTTGTCTCAATTGTCATTTTTTTTATTACCGGAAGTATTATCTGTCGGCACCGAAAGTGGCATAATTTTACCAAAAACTACAATTTTGACAGTTAGGTACCATTTTTCGAAAACAAATATTATTTTTTGGAAAAATTATTTGACTCAAAGAGTGTGCCCTTTCAAGGCGCAAAAAATGGCGGAAGCAGTTTTTTTAATTTCGATTTCATTTTCGAGCAAATTCGATTAAATGGCTAAAAATGGTGTAAAATTGACCCATTTACAACCTATTCAGGCTTTTCAGATTTTATAATATTTCTTCGTAACTTTTATAAACTTGTAGCTATAATCCATACGAAGAAAATGTATATTAAAATTAGTTTGTAATATAAGCAGTTACCAAGAAATGGACAGTTCTGTACAAGTCACTGTTTTCGTTATTTTGCCTGTAAAATAGTCAATTATGATTGGATTTTTATAAAAGTGACATCATTTGATTCAAAAAGCATGTAGCGTCATATCAAGTTGATTACAATTTAAAATTGACACCGGAAGTGACGTCATTTTGTCAAAAACTGCATTTTAAACTTTTTAAATCAATGTTTTATTCAACCAAGAATTACTTAATATGTATTAAATAATTTTAACTTTTGGTTTAAATTCACATATAAACACAACTCATATGGTCATATACATATCATAAAATTGTTTCTAACTTGTTCGGTTGCCGAGAAATAGACGGTTTTCTACAGGCCACTTTTGAAGGTTTTTGGGCCATAAAAGTGTCAATTATTATTCGATTTTCATAAACGTTACACCATGTTATACCTAATGCCATTTAGGATTTCATACAAGTAATTTAAGATTTTCATTATCACCGGAAGTAACATCATTTTGGCAAAAACTGTATTTTTAGCCTTCAAAACAGATATTTTATTCAAATGAGTCTGTTTTGAAATGTTTTTGAAATTATGGTATTTGATGCCAATCAACAAATAAAATGAACCCATACGATCATACAGATACCACAAAATGGTTTCTAACTTGTATGGTTGCAGAGAAATAGTCGATTTTCTACAAGTCACTTTTCAAGTTTTTTGGTCTTTAAAAGTGGCAATTATTATTCGATTTACATAAAATTTTCACTATATGATATCGTATGCCATTTCTGATTTCATAAGGCTAATTGAACATTTTCATTAACACAGGAAGTAATTTAATTTTGTCAAGATCATTTACAAGTAACAAATGTATAAAATGACTTGATATTGCTGGATTGATTGGTTGATTCTGCGTCCATTTTATTTGTGTGCAACGTTAATTTGGAAACCTGTTTCGTTGGTACCGGAAGTGACATATGTTCAAGGGTAACTTGACACCGGAAGTGACATGTTTAAGAGTAACGTGGCACCAGTGAAACCCGTCATTCCTGCATGCAGGTTTAGTTATTAGGGTTTCACACTGCGAAGCTTGTGTGAAACACTATTGTTTTTGTTAAAATTATTAGGGTTTCACACTGCGTAGCTTGTGTGAAACACTATTGTTTTTGTTAAAATTATTATTCTTATTATTATTATTATTCAGATTCCAATTTGAATAGATCTCAGCAACTACGTGTCGCATCCTTACGATTTCTTCGGTTTTACTGGGAAAGTGGGTGTGACTTAGAGGATAAAGCTATTTTGAACGTTCTGCGACAATGCGAAACGTCCGAAATCACCGAAGTTATCGTTTTTGAAAATATTGCAGTAATTTTAACAATAATCATTGGATTTTAACTTTCGATACATTTTGGCATAGCCTGAGACATGGCACATAGCTACGCTACTTTCGATTTTTGATTTTCGGCAGATCTTCGAAGATATTAGGCGCCAAATTTCGAAAATTTAAAATTTTACAAAAAACTTTTTTATTTATGAATATTTTTTAGCCGTATTGTGCACAGAATTAAAGAGTCATTTGACTAGTGCAAAAATGTTAAAAAATTTTGCCTCAGTAATTTTCCTTGGCCGCCATTGGCTAATTCAGTTTTTCAGTCCTAGATTAATTTTTTATTGTTTGATTTGTATAAAACAAAGTTCATATGCTTCGTTGTCTCAATTGTCATTTTTTTTATTACCGGAAGTGTTATCTGTCGGCACCGGAAGGGGCATAATTTTACCCAAAACTACAATTTTGACAGTTAGGTACAATTTTTCGAAAACAAATATTATTTTTTGGAAAAATTATTTGACTCAAAGAGTGTGCCCTTTCAAGGCGCAAAAAATGTCGGAAGCAGTTTTTTTAATTTCGATTTCATTTTCGAGCAAATTCGATTAAGAGGCTAAAAATGGTGTAAAATTGACCTATTTACAACCTATTCAGGCTTTTCAGATTTTAAAATATTTCTTCGTAACTTTTATAAACTTGTAGCTATAATCCATACGAAGAAAATGTGTGTTAAAATTAGTTTGTAATATAAGCAGTTGCCAAGAAATGGGCAGTTCTGCATAAGTCACTGTTTTCGTTATTTTGCCTGTAAAATAGTCAATTATTATTGGATTTTTATAAAAGTGACATCACTTGATTCAAAAAGCATGTAGCGTCATATCAAGTTGATTACAATTTAAAATTGACACCGGAAGTGACATCATTTGGTCAAAAAATGCATTTTAAACTTTTTATATCAATGTTTTATTCAACCAAGAATAACTTAATATGTATTAATAATTTTAACTTTTGGTTTAAATTCACATATAAACAAAATTCATATGGTCATATAGATATCATAAAATGGTTTCTAACTTGTTCGGTTGCCGAGAAATAGTCGGTTTTCTACAGGTCACTTTTGAAGGTTTCGGGGCCATAAAAGGGTCAATTATTATTCGATTTTCATAAACGTCACACCATGTTATACCTAATGCCATGTGGGATTTCATACAAGTAATTTAAGATTTTCATTATCACCGGAAGTAACGTCATTTCTGCAAAAACTATATTTTTAGCCTTCAAAACAGATATTTTATTCAAATGAGTCTGTTTTGAAATCTTTTTCAAATTATGATATTTGATGCCAATCAACAAATAGAATGAACCCATACGATCATACAGATACCACAAAATGGTTTCTAACTTGTACGGTTGCAGAGAAATAGCAGATTTTCTACAAGTCACTTTTCAAGTTTTTTGGTATTTAAAAGTGGCAATTATTATTCGATTTACATAAAATTTTCACAATATGATATCGTATGCCATTTCTGATTTCATAAGACTAATTGAACATTTTCATTAACACAGGAAGTAATTTAATTTTGTCAAGATCATTTACAAGTAACAAATGTATAAAATGACTTGATATTGCTGGATTGATTGGTTGATTCTGCGTCCATTTTATTTGTGTGCAATGTTAATTTGGAAACCTGTTTAGTGGTTTCGTTGGTACCGGAAGTGACATATGTTCAAGGGTAACTTGACACCGGAAGTGACATGTTTAAGAATAACTTGGCACCAGTGAAACCCGTCATTCCTGCATGCAGGTCTAGTTATTAGGCTTTCAGACTTTCGTCTGAAAGCCTATTGTGATTACTAAAATTATTAGGGTTTCACACTGCGAAGCTTGTGTGAAACACTATTGTTTTTGTTAAAATTATTATTCTTATTATTATTATTATTATTATTCTTCTTTTGTTTTGAGTAGATCTCAGCAACTACGTGTCGCATCGTTACGATTTCTTCGGTTTTACTGGGAAAGTGGGTGTGACTTAGAGGATAAAGCTATTTTGAACGTTCTGCGACAATGCGAAATGTCCGAAATCACCGAAGTTATCGTTTTTACAAATATTGCGGTAATTTTAACAATAATCATGGGATTTTAACTTTCGATACATTTTGGCATAGCTGGAGACAGGGGACATAGCTGCGCTACTTTCGATTTTTGATTTTCGGCAAATCTTCGAAGATATTAGGCGCCAAATTTCGGAAATTTAAAATTTTACAAAAAACTTTTTTATTTATGAATATTTTTGAGTCGTGTTGTGCACAGAATTAAAGAGTCATCTGACTTGCGCAAAAATGTTAAAAAATTTTGTCTCAGTAGTTTTCCTTGGCCTCCATTGGCTAATTCAGTTTTTCAGTCCTAGATTAATTTTTTATTGTTCGATTTGTATAAAACAAAGTTCATATGCTTCGTTGTCTCAATTGTCATTTTTTTTATTACCAAAAGTATTATCTGTCGGCACCGGAAGTGGCATAATTTTACCAAAAACTACAATTTTGACAGTTAGGTACATTTTTTGAAAACAAATATTATTTTTTTGAAAAATTATATGACTCAAAGAGTGTGTCCTTTAAAGGCGCAAAAAATGTCGGAAGCAGTTTTTTAAATTTCTTTTTCATTTTCTAGCAAATTGGATTAAGAGGTGAAAAAAGGCGTAAAATTGACCTATTTACAACTCATTCAGGCTTTTCAGATTTTAAAATATTTTTACGTAACTTTTATAAACTTGTAGCTATAATCCATACGAAGAGAATGTATGTGAAAATTAGTTTGTAATATAAGCAGTTGCCGAGAAATAGGCAATTTTGCATGAGTCACTTTTCACGTAATTTTGGCTGTAAAAGAATCAATTATTATTCGATTTTCAATTTTCTTTCGCCATTGGATGCCTAATGCCATAGTGGACTATGTCAAACCATTTTACCCCTTGCGCTGCCACCGGAAATGACGTCATTTGCTCAAAACTTAAATTTTAGCCTTCAAAAAACAATATTTTATTCAAATGAGTCGTATTTGTTATTTTTTTCAAATTGTGATATTTGATTCTATTGATCATATAGATTGAACCCATACGATCATACAGATACCACAAAATGGTTTCTAACTTGTACGGTTGCAGAGAAATGGGCGATTTTCCTTAAGTCACTTTTCAAGGTTTTTGGTCTATAAAAGTGTCAGTTATTATTCGATTTTCATAAAATTTTCACCATATGATATCTTGTGTCATTTATGATTTCATAGAACTAATTTAACATTTCCAGTATCACCGGAAGTAATGTCATTTTGGCAAAAACTGTATTTTTAGCCTTCAAAACAGACATTTTTTTCAAATGAGTCTGATTTGTAATATATTTCAAATTATGATATTCGATTCCAATCAACAAATGGATTGAACCCATACGATCATATAGATACCAAAAGATAGTTTTTATCGTGTACGGTTGCCGAGAAATAGACGATTTTCTACAAGTCACTTTTCAAGGTTTTTGGTCTATAAAAGTGGCAATTCTCATTCGATTTACATACAATTTTCGCCATTATGATGCCTTATGCCATTTCTGATTTCATAAAACTAATTGAACATTTTCATTATCACCGGAAGTAATGAAATTTTGCCAGGATCACTTACAAAAAAAAAAAAAATAAGTAACATATATATAAAATGAATTGATATTGCTGGATTTGGTTGATTCTTCGTCCATTTTATTTGATGTTTACAATGCTTATGTGGAAACCTGTTTGATGGTTTCATTGGTATAGGAAGTGACATATGTTTAAGGGTAACGTGGCACCGAAAGTGACGTGGCACCAGTGAAACCCGTCATTCCTGCATGCAGGTCTAGTTATTATTTATTATTATTATTTTATTTTTCGGGGGAGCCTATTTCTCAGTGTCTGTAACAGATACAGATCTGGGACGTAATTTTCTATCAGGAAACCATATAGTGGCCATCCCTTCCACTGTATTTGAAACTTCTACGCAGACCGGAAGTGGCCGAATTTTGTGCGGTGCCAAAAAATTAAAAAACGGCCGTAGATTCGTCAATTCTGTACCTATTTTCATACAAATTACATTTTTGGAAACCCTGAGTCTTTTCTCGGACGATAGCAGTTGAAAATTTTGCAATTTAGAAACTTCGCCGCTGACTTCTAGCATTCGAAAAATGAAAATATGTTGTTTAAGACACATTTTTTGTTATTTTTCAAAATTTTCAAATTTGACCTACATTTTTGGATACCTGAAGGCAATACGGTTCCAGTAATATAAGTTTCATTCAGAGTCATGGCCCTTTATTTTTCGATTTTTTTCGAATTTTCTTCACATTTTGTGAGCTTAAGTTTCGTTTTACGGCCGGATCGACGTTTCTGAAATTCCTGGAACATGAAGTAATATGGTCAAACCACCGTTTAAAGCAATTTCAACAACAATCCGTAAACCGGAAGTAGTCGAAATACTATGCGATATTTTGAAAAAAACGTGAAAAATTGGTGTTTTGGGTAAAAACACGATTTTTCCGTCCGATATCAACGGATTAAACAAATTAAGGTATCATTTGGTCGGGCGGTAATTGGACCACTGAATGATACCCAATTCGTACGGACACGATCAGCAGGAAGCAAAATATGGCTCGCTGAAAATCAAGTATTTTCTGATTTGGAGCGTTTTTAGATGCCTGTATCTCGAAAACTGCTCCACAGTTTTTTATGAAACTTTCTCTATCGAGAGACCTTGCAGTAGTCTTGTGTACGAAACATTCCATTACGACTTTGAAATATCTGGAAAAGGTGAAATAACGGACTGAAAATCGAAAAAAGTCGAAAAATCGTGAAATTTTGGAAAATGCTCTGCTATTTTTTTATTTTAAGAGATTTTCAAAAAAAAATTGTATATTCAGATAGCTGACCTAATTACGATTCTATCGATGTATAATATGTATGTAGTTATTGAAATTTAATTTTCGATATTTTAAATTTTTTGCATTTTTGGCACTTTTGAACCTAGGATTTCTCAGGGGCATTTTATCTGATCAGATAATGTAATATATCATTACAGAGCCCTGTGGCTATTTTAGTGCCTAAACCGGTTATCAAAACTATATCGACAATAATAACCATACCGGAAGTATTCAAAAAATGTAAAAAAAGGTTAAAAACTATGTCGCACTTGCAAAAAACTTGATTTCTCCCTTAGGTAATAGCGGACCAAAAGAACTAAAGTGTCGTTGGATAGCCCTATTAATGGACCATCATATGGTATCTAAATAATACGATATCGATGGTAAGGAAATAAATTATTGTGTGCCAAAAATCTAGTATTTTCCGATTTTTTAACATTCTGAGACGTCCTTTTCTCGAAAACGACGCCGCAGATTTTTCTTAAACTTTTCTTACTCAAAGTCCTATCGGTTGTCTATATAATGAATCAAAAATGAAAAGCATTGAAATAATATAGGTGGTCCAAAAATGGCATCAAACTTTGAAAAAATTGAAAAATCGTTAAACTTTTGTAAACGCTCTTTAGTTTATCTTTTTTTTTTCAAAACTGCTCAATGGATGTTTCTGACATTTCTGGTACAGAAAGTTAAGTATCCAAAGAACTTCGTAAAGCTATCACAACAACGATCGTAAAACCGGAAGTAGTCGAAAAAATGTCCGATATTTTGAAAAAAATTATTTTTTTTACGAAAATCTTTTTTATTTATGAATATTTTTTGATGATATTTTACACGGGGTTAAACTATCATCCTACTTGAGCAGAAATGAGAAAAAAAAATTGTCTCGGTAATTTGTGTTAGCCGCCATCGGCTAATTTAGTTTTTCGTACCCAGAAAAATTATTTATTGTTCGATTTGTATAAAACAAAGTTCATATGCTCCGTGGTCCCGATTGTAATTTTTTTTGTAACGGTGAAATTTTTCTGTCGGCAATGGAAGTGACGTAATATTAACAAAAACTACAATTTTGACAGTTCGGTACCACTTTTTGAAAGCAAATATTATTTTTTTTCAAAACTGATATAACTAAATGGATGCACCCTGCAAAGGTGCACAAAATCCTTAGCTCATATTTTTAAATTTCAATTCCATTTTCGGGCAATTTCGAATAAAATGTAAAATAAAGTGTAAAATTCAGTTATTTACAATTCATTCAGCGTCTTCATATTTTGAAATATTTATTTGTAATTTCCATAAACTCGTAGCACTAATCCAGACGAAGAGAATGTATGCGAAAATTAGTTTGTAATATGAGCAGTTGCCGAGAAATATGCAATTTTGCATGCATCACTTTTCACGTTATTTTGCCTATGCAAGAGTGAATTATTATTCGATTTGCAATATTTTTTTCCCATTTGATGCCTAATGCCAATTTGGACTAGGTCAAGCCAATTTTACATTTTCACTGTGACCGGAAATGACGTCATTTGGGCAAAAACTGTATTTTTAACCTAAAAAACTAAAATTTTATTCAAATCAGTCTCCCTTATAATATTTTTAAAATTATGATATTTGATTCTCATCAACGAATAGAATGAAGCCATAAGACCATACAGATACCACAAAATGGTTTCTAACTTGTACGTTTACAGAGAAATAGGCGATCTTCTATAAGTCACTTTTCAAGGTTTTTGGTATATAAAAGTGTCAATTATTATTCGATTTTTATAATTTTTTTACCATTTGATACCTTATGCAATTTATGACTTCTATGAACCAAGTTAACATTTTCAATATCACCGGAAGTAATGTAATTTTTGCAAAAAAACGTATTTTTAGCCTTCAAAACAAACATTTTTTAGAAGTGATTTATATTCATTATTCGTTTAACTTTATAACGCCTGACTCTAATGGGCAGTAAGAGTGAATCAATACCATCATATTGATATCAAGAAAAGGCTTCTAGCATGTTCCCTTGTCGAATAATAACCAATTTTCCCAGGGTCACTTTTAAGTTTTTTACCTTCTTAATTTCAGTTTATGGGTTATAGGTTAATTATTTATTGCCCGAAATGTATAAAACAACGTTTGGATTTTGTATGTTGCGAATTTTCGACTTATTTTTCACCTATAAAAATTTCTTTCGGCACCGGAAGTGACTTAATTTTGCCATAATTTACAATTTTGACTGGTCTTTTCGCCAGCAAATATTACTTTTACATATGATAGAGGGTGTCACTAAAGCAAAACAACCTAAAGTATAGTTTGGTAGCTCAATGGATCGGCTATGGTATAATAAACTTCCTGTATGATTCCTGAAAGCCGGTTCAGTGCTGCTTGCAGGTCTAGTTATTATTATTATTATTTACCGCGAGGGCCTAGATCTCCATGATCGAAAACAGATATCGATCTGGAATTAGCTTTTCTATCGGGAAACCATGTGGTGGCTACTTGATAAAATATTTTTGAAATTTCTGCGCATACCGGAAGTGACCGAACTTTGTACTTTCTCTAAAAATTGAAAATCGGCCATAGTTTCGTCAATTCTTTATCCATTTTCAAACAAATTACATTTTTGGAATCCCTAAATCTTTTCTGAGACAATGGCTATCTCACATTTTTCAATTTCGAACATTCGTCTATGACTTTTATCGTTCGAAAATTGAAAACATGTTGTTTACGAGACAATTTTTGTTATTTTTCAAAATTTTCAAATTTGACCTACATTTTTGGATACCTGAAGTCCATCCGATTCCAGTAATATAAGTTTCATTCAGAGTTATCGCCCTTTATTTTCCGATTTTTTTCGAATTTTCTTCCCATTTTGCGAGCTCGGGTTTCGTTTTATGGTAGAATTGACGTTTATGAAACTTCTGGAACATGAAGTTATAGTCCAATACCAACTGATAAAGCAATTTCGACACGGATCTTCAAACCGGAAGTGGTCGAAATAATGTTCTATATTTTGAAAAAAATGCAAAAAATGGATATTTTAGGGGAAAACGCTATTTCTCTGTCCTATATCAATGGATTAAACGAATGAAGGTACCGTTTGATGGCACGATTGTTGGACTATCATATGATACCCCATTCATACGGATACTATGAACAGACAGCAAAATATGGCACGCTGAAAATCAAGTAATTTCTGATTTGGAGCGTTTTTGGACGCCTGTATCTCGAAAACTTAACCTGCAATATTTTTTAAATTTTTTCTATCGAGAGTCCTTTGGGAGGTATTTGACATGAAGCCATCCAATAGGACTTTGAAATGTCTGGAATAGGATAAAAAAGGGACTGAAAATCGAAAAAAGTCGAAAAATCGTGAAATTTTGGAAAATGCTCTACTATTTTTTTATTTTAAGAGATTTTTAAAAAAGGTTGTATATTCAGATAGCTGACCTAATTACGATTCTAACGATGTATAATATGTATGTAATTATTAAAATTTAATTTTCTATATTTTAATTTTTTTGCATTTTTGGCACTTTTGAACATAGGATTTCTCAGGGGCATTTTATCTGATCAGATAATGTAATATATCATTACAGAGCCCTGTGGCTATTTTAGTGCCCAAACCGGCTATTAGAACTATTCCGACAATAATAACCATACCGGAAGTATTCAAAAAATGAAAAAAAAGAGTAAAAACATTGTCGCACTTGCGAAAAACTTGATTTCTCCCTTAGGTAATAGCGGACCAAAAGAACTAAAGTGTCGCTGGATAGCCCTATTAATGGACCATCATATGGTATCTAAATAATACGATTTCGATGGTAAGGAAATAAATTATTGTATGCCAAAAATCTAGTATTTTCCAATTTTTTAACATTCTGAGACGCCCTTTTCTCGAAAACGACGCCTACGATTTTTCTTAAACGTTTCTTACTCAAAGTCCTGTCAGTTGTCTATATAGGGAATCCAAAATGAAAAGCATTGAAATAATATAAGTGGTCGAAAAATGGCCTCAAACTTTGAAAAAAATTGAAAAATCGTTAAATTTTTTGAAACGCTCTTTAATTTATCTTTTTTTCCAAAACTACTCAATGGATGTTTCTGACACTTCTGGTACGTACAGTTAAGTATCCAAAGGACTTCGTAAAGCTATCACAACAACGATCGTAAAACCGGAAGTAGTCGAAAAAATGTCCGATATTTCGAAAAAAATTAATTTTTTTACGAAAACCTTTTTTATTTATGAATATTTTTTGATGATATTTTACACAGGGTTAAAATATCATCGTACTTGAGCAGAAATGAGAAAAAAAATTGTCTCGGTAATTTGCGTTAGCCACCATCGGCTAATTTAGTTTTTCGTACCCAGAAAAATTATTTATTGTTCGATTTGTATAAAACAAAGTTCATATGCACCATGGTCCCAATTGTAATTTTTTTTGTTACGGTGAAATTTTTCTGTCGGCAACGGAAGTGACGTAATATTAACAAAAACTACAATTTTGACAGTTCGGTAGCACTTTTTGAAAGCAAATATTATTTTTTTTCAAAACTGATATGACTAAAAGGATGCACCCTGCAAAGGTGCACAAAAACCTTAGCTCATATTTTTTAATTTCAACTTCATTTTCGGGCAATTTCGAATAAAATGTAAAATAAAGTGTAAAATTCAGTTATTTACAATTCATTCAGCGTCTTCATATTTTGAAATATTTATTTGTAATTTTCATAAACTCGTAGCAATAATCCAGACGAAGAGAATGTATGCGAAAATTAGTTTGTAATATGAGCAGTTGTCGAGAAATATGCAATTTTGCATGCATCACTTTTCACGTTATTTTGCCTATAAAAGAGTTAATTATTATTCGATTTGCAATATTTTTTTTCCATTTGATGCCTAATGCCAATTTGGACTAGGTCAAGCCAATTTTACATTTTCACTGTGACCGGAAATGACGTCATTTGGGCAAAAACTGTATTTTTAACCTAAAAAATAAATATTTTATTCAAATGAGTCTGCCTTATAATATTTTTAAAATTATGATATTTGATTCCCATCAACGAATAAAATGAAGCCATACGACCATACAGATACCACAAAATGGTTTCTAACTTGTACGGTTACAGAGAAATAGGCGATCTTCTATAAGTCACTTTTCAAGGTTTTTGGTCTGTAAAACTGTCAATTATTATTCGATTTTTACAATTTATTTACCATTTCATGCCTTATGCTATTTATGACTTCTATGAACCAAGTTAAAATTTTCAATATCACCGGAAGTAATGTAATTTTTGCAAAAAACGTATTTTTAGCCTTTAAAACAAACATTTTTTTGAAGGGATTTATATTTATTATTCGTTTAACTTTATAACGTCTGACTCTAATGGGCAGTAAGACTGAATCAATACCATCATATTGATATCAAGAAAAATCTTCTAGCATGTTCCCTTGTCGAATAATAACCAATTTTCCGAGGGTCACTTTTCAGTTTTTTACCTTCTTAATTTCAGTTTATGGGTTATAGGTTAATTATTTATTGTCCGATATTTATAAAAAAAAGTTTGTATTTTGTATGTTGCGAATTTTCGACTTATTTTTCATCTATAAAAATTTCTTTCGGCACCGGAAGTGACATACTTTTGCCATAATTTACAATTTTGACCGGTCTTTTAGCCAGCAAATATTACTTTTAGATATGATAGAGGGTGTCACTGAAGCAAAACAACTAAAGTATAGTTTGGTAGCTCAATGGATCGGCTATGGTATAATAAACTTCCTGTATGATTCCTGAAAGCCGGTTCAGTGCTGCTTGCAGGTCTAGTTATTATTATTATTATTAGGGTTTCACACTGCGAAGCTTGTGTGAAACACTATTGTTTTTGTTAAAATTATTATTAGGGTTTCACACTGCGTAGCTTGTGTGAAACACTATTGTTTTTGTTAAAATTATTATTAAGCTTTCATATTACATATGAAAGCTTATTGTTTCTGTTAAGATTATTATTATTTTTTTTTTTTGTGTATTTTCTGCAAATCGGATTTCTCAGAATCTAACCATGGGATCTTTCTGAAACTTTGACCTACCCCCCCAAAAATGGGGTGCGAACGTTGTTTAAATATATTTTCAAAACGTTTTACGAATCCGAAATCACCGAATTTTACGAACGAAAAAACTGACAATGCATAGTCGTAACTTTGTTATTTTTTGACCGATTTTACTAATTCTTTTTTCTTTGAATACCTTGAAAAAAATCGTTTTGATCTGCAGTTTCACATTTTCGAATTTCGAAAATTCGTCGCTGTGATTTCGAACCGGAAGTTTAGACCAATTTGACAACTTCTTTAATAGTTGTACGATTTTCATGAAATTTAGTATACAAGTAGATCTTACCGATGTGACTTCAAAAATATAATTAGAAATTTTCTAAATTATCTCCCCTTGGTGAAATTAAGGATCAAAATTTTCAAAAAAATCGTCGAAATATAGGTCAGAATGACCTAAAAAATTTTTTCGATACTCGACTAGTAATTACTGATTCCTACACAAAATATGGAGTTTGTCGATCGAACCGGAAGTGCCACCATCTTGAAACGTGAAAAAACAAATGAACTTTTGCGATATTGCACTTACAGACACGGGAGTTATATTTTCTGAATCCTTGAAGGATGGCCCAAAAATCGTAGGGAGCAGAATTTTGATTTCGGTCACGTGATGGTCACCATTTTGAATTGAAAATGAAAAGTAGTAGCAATTTGAAGGGCCGAGACTTTGAAACACAATAAATCTCCTTCTAATTGAGCTAGAATGTTCAAACTTGGTGTAGACGTTCACTAGGTCAATGTCATGATTGAGTTCAAAGATGAGCATCTTCTGTCTAGGGTAAGCAGAGATAGGCATGCTGATTTGTTGATTCTTTAGGGCACGATAACTTCGGTTATAATGAAGGGAGGGCTGTGAAACTTTTGTCAATAGAGAGTCCAATAGCTAGCCTGTTGTGTGAAATCATTGTATCATTTATTTTAAATATCAGGGATAGGCGAAAAAAAGAGATTGAAAATCCAAAAAGTCGTATTTTTACAATTTGGAGCATGTTTAGAGGTCTTTCTCGTAAAGTCAACTTAATATTTTTGGGGAACTTCTTCTACAAAGAGTCTTATTGGTAGTCTTTTATATAAAACCATCGATCAACAATCCAACATATCAGGAGTAGAAGAACAAAAGGATCGAACATTGATAACGGCACCCTTTCATTGTTAAGCAAAACATGCAGTGTGGGTGGCTACAATCTGCACATTTAGTCATCGTATAGAGCTTATTCAACAGTATCGAATTCCAACTGCTAAGGGATCTTTTACGTGCACTCCAATGTGTACACGTCGGGTGGGGGGACACGCCAGAAAATCGAGATGAACTTTCTCGGACAATGCAGGGATCGAACACCCGACCTCCTGGCTAGCAGGCCAACGCCTTAGCCACATAGTGTGGACATCCATCGTACATTTCATCCGTCAAATCAAAGCATTTCATTGCATTAGACCAATAATTAATTATTCTTAATTGAAAACTTTTTTTTAATATTAGTCTGGCATTATTAAATCCTAATTTTATTGGTCTTATTTAAAATTAAACTTCCATTTAAGTATGAACAACCCTTAACGTGTCTCTTTAAAACATAAAAAAATACTCTAAAACAGTAGCTCAACCTTTTGACCTAAACTCATTAATTTACCATTTTTTGTGAGCCACTTGTTATTTTTCCTATGACATATTACACGTGTCTGATTTTAAAGGGGGGTTGGGTGGCTGAATGGTTAGCACGCGCGCCTGTCATTGAGTTAACTAGCGTGTTTTCGAATGCCCGGTTGTACGTGACAAGGAGTAAGGTCGCCTGTCCAACCGGTCATTTTAAATTTTTTTCCCGCCATTTTCATTTCATTTTCTCATCCGTCTCATTACAGTAATACAAGTTTGAGGTATTTCCCTTTAGTTTTCAGATTATTGTTATGCCTGGGTGCAATGTTTCATACTATATTTAGACTTGTAACTTCGCGAGTTTTTGACCAATTTTGATAATTTTTTCTTCTTATCCTTTTATTTAGGATACTTGATACAATCAATGACACATGACGATGAATATGAAAGCTTTCATATCTGCATGGGACAGTAGCAGATCTAGTTAGGCTTTCAGACTTTCGTCTGAAAGCCTATTGTGATTACTAAAATTATTATTTATTATTATTATTTTATTTTTCGGGGGAGCCTATTTCTCAGTGTCTGTAACAGATACAGATCTGGGACATAATTTTCTATCATGAAACCATATGGTGGCTATCCCTTCCACTGTATTTGAAACTTCTGCGCAGACCGGAAGTGGCCGAATTTCGTGCGGTGCCAAAAAATTAAAAAACGGCCGTAGATTCGTCAATTCTGTATCTATTTTCATACAAATTACATTTTTGGAAACCCTGAGTCTTTTCTCGGACGATAGCAGTTGAAAATTTTGCAATTTCGAAACTTCGCCGCTGACTTCTAGCGTTCGAAAAATGAAAATATGTTGTTTAAGACACATTTTTTGTTATTTTTCAAAATTTTCAAATTTGACCTACATTTTTGGATACCTGAAGGCAATCCGGTTCCAGTAATATAAGTTTCATTCAGAGTTATCGCCCTTTATTTTTCGATTTTTTTCGAATTTTCTTCACATTTTGTGAGCTTAAGTTTCGTTTTACGGCCAGATCAACGTTTCTAAAATTCCTCGAACATGAAGTAATATGGTCAAACCACCGTTTAAAGCAATTTCAACAACAATCCGTAAACCGGAAGTAGTCGAAATAATATGCGATATTTTGAAAAAAAAGTGAAAAATGGGTGTTTTGGCTAAAAACACGATTTTCCGTCCGATATCAACGGACTAAACGAATTAAGGTATCATTTGGTCGGGCGGTGATTGGAACACTGAATGATACCCAATTCGCACGGATACATTTAGCAGGAAGCAAAATATGGCACGCTGAAAATCAAGTATTTTCTGATTTTTAGCATTTTTGGACGCCTGTATCTCAAAAACTTAACCGCAATTTTTTTTTAAATTTTTTCTATCGAGAGTCCTTTCGGAGGTTTTTTGCATCAAGCCATTCAATAAGACTTTGAAATATCTGGAATAGGTGAAATAACGGACTGAAAATCGAAAAAAGTCGAAAAATCGTGAAATTTTGGAAAATGCTCTACTATTTTTTTATTTTAAGAGATTTTCAAATAAAGATTGTATATTCAGATAGCTGACCTAATTACGATTCTAACGATGTATAATATGTATGTAGTTATTGAAATTTAATTTTCGATATTTTAATTTTTTTGCATTTTTGGCACTTTTGAACATAGGATTTCTCAGGGGCATTTTATCTGATCAGATAATGTAATATGTCATTACAGAGCCCTGTGGCTATTTTAGTGCCCAAACCGGCTATTAAAACTATTCCGACAATAATAGCCATAACGGAAGTATTCAAAAAATGAAAAAAAATGTTAAAAACATTGTCGCACTTGCGAAAAACTTGATTTCTCCCTTAGGTAATAGCGGACCAAAAGAACTAAAGTGTCGCTGGATAGCGATATTAATGGACCATCATATGGTGTCTAAATAATACGATTTCGATGATAAGGAAATAAATTATTGTATGCCAAAAATCTAGTATTTTCCGATTTTTTAACATTCTGAGACGCCCTTTTCTCGAAAACAACGCCGCAGATTTTTCTTAAACTTTTCTTACTCAAAGTCCTATCGGTTGTCTATATAGTGAATCCAAAATGAAAAGCATTGAAATAATATAAGAGGTCCAAAAATGGCCTCAAACTTTGAAAAAAATTGAAAAATCGTTAAATTTTTGGAAACGCTCTTTAATTTATCTTTTTTTTCCAAAACTACTCAATGGATGTTTCTGACACTTCTGGTACAGAAAGTTAAGCATCCAAAGAACTTCGTAAAGCTGTCACGACAATGATCGTAAAACCGGAAGTAGTCGAAAAAATGTCTGATATTTTGAAAAAAAAAATTTTTTTTACGAAAACCTTTTTTATTTATGAATATTTTTTGATGGTATTTTACACAGGGTTAAAATATCATCCTACTTGAGCAGAAATGATAAAAAAAAATGTCTCGGTAATTTGCGTTAGACGCCATCGGCTAATTTAATTTTTCGTAACCAGAAAAACTATTTATTGTTCGATTTGTATAAAACAAAGTTCATATGCTCTGTGGTCCCAATTGCAATTTATTTTGTTACGGTGAAATTTTTCTGTCGGCAACTTAGGGCCTAAGTGACGTAATATTAACAAAAACTACAATTTTGACAGTTCGGTACCATTTTTTGAAAGCAAATATATTTTTTTTCAAAACTGATATAACTAAAAGGATGCACCCTGCAAAGGTGTATAAAATCTTTAGCTCAGATTTTTTAAATTTCAATTTCATTTTCGGGCAATTTCAAATAAAATGTAAAATAAAGTGTAAAATTCAATTATTTACAATTCATTCAGCGTCTTCATATTTTGAAATATTTATTTGTGATTTTCATAAACTCGTAGCAATAATCCAGACAAAGAGAATGTATGCGAAAATTAGTTTGTAATATGAGCAGTTTCCGAGAAATATGCAATTTTGCATGCATCACTTTTCATGTTATTTTGCCTATAAAAGAGTGAATTATTATTCAATTTGCAATATTTCTTTTCCATTTGATGCCTAATGTCAATGTGGACTAGGTCAAGCCAATTTTACATTTTCACTGTGACCGGAAATGACGTCATTTCTGCAAAAAACTGTATTTTTAACCTAAAAAACAAATATTTTATTCAAATGAGTCTGCCTTATAATATTTTTAAAATTATGATATTTGATTCCCATCAGCGAATAGTGTGAAACCATACGACCATACAGATACCACAATATGGTTTCTAACTTGTGCGGTTACAGAGAAATAGGCGATCTTCTATAAGTCACTTTTCAAGGTGTTTGGTCTATAAAAGTGTCAATTATTATTCGATTTTTATAATTTTTTTACCATTTGATGCCTTATGCCATTTATGACTTCTATCAACTAAGTTAACATTTTCAATATCACCGGAAGTAATGTAATTTTTGCAAAAAACGTATTTTTAGCCTTCAAAATAAACATTTTTTTGGAGGGATTTATATTTATTATTTGTTTAACTTTATAACGTCTGACTCTAATGGGCAGTAAGATTGAATCAATACCATCATATTGATATCAAGAAAAGGCTTCTAGCATGTTCCCTTGTCGAATAATAACCAATTTTCCCAGGGTCACTTTTAATTTTTTTACCTTCTTAATTTCAGTTTATGGGTTATAGGTTAATTATTTATTGCCCGATATGTATAAAACAAAGTTTGTATTTTGTATGTTGCGAATTTTCGACTTATTTTTCACCTATAAAAATTTCTTACGGCACCGGAAGTGACGTAATTTTGCCATAATTTACAATTTTGACCGGTCTTTTCGCCAGCAAATATTACTTTTACATATGATAGACGGTGTCACTGAAGCAAAACAACTAAAGTATAGTTTGGTAGCTCAATGGATCGGCTATGGTATAATAAACTTTCTGTATGATTCCTGAAAGCCGGTTCAGTGCTGCTTGCAGGTCTAGTTCTTGTTATTATTATTATTCAGATTCCAATTTGAATAGATCTCAGCAACTACTTGTCGCATCGTTACGATTTCTTCGGTTTTACTGGGAAAGTGGGTGTGACTTAGAGGATAAAGCTATTTTGAACGTTCTGCGACAATGCGAAATGTCCGAAATCACCGAAGTTATCGTTTTTAAAAATATTGCAGTAATTTTAACAATAATCATTGGATTTTAACTTTCGATACATTTTGGCATAGCCTGAGACAGGGCACATAGCTACGCTACTTTCGAATTTTGATTTTCGGCAAATCTTCGAAGATATTAGGCGCCAAATTTCGAAAATTTAAAATTTTACAAACATTTTTTTTATTTATGAATATTTTTTAGTCGTATTGTGCACATAATTAAAGAGTCATCTGACTAGTGCAAAAATGTTAAAAATTGTTGTCTCAGTAATTTTCCTTGGCCGCCATTGGCTAATTCAGTTTTTCAGTCCTACATTAATTTTTTATTGTTCGATTTGTATAAACCAAAGTTCATATGCTTCGTTGTATCAATTGTCATTTTTTTTATTACCAAAAGTGTTATCTGTCGGCACCGGAAGTGGCATAATTTTACCAAAAACTACAATTTTGACAGTTATTTTCCTTCTTCGAAAACAAATATTATTTTTTGGAAAAATTATTTGACTCAAAGAGTGTGTCCTTTCAATGCGCAAAAAATGGCGGAAGCAGTTTTTTTAATTTCTATTTCATTTTCTACCAAATTGGATTAAGAGGTGAAAAAAGGCGTAAAATTGACCTATTTACAACCCATTCAGGCTTTTCCGATTTTGAATTTTTTTTACATAACTCTTATAGACTTGTAGCTATAAACCATACGAAGAGAATGTATGTTAAAATTAGTTTGTAATATAAGCGGTTGCCAAGAAATGGACAGTTCTGCATAAGTCACTGTTTTCGTTATTTTGCCTGTAAAATAGTCAATTATTATTGGATTTTTATAAACGTGACATCATTTGATTCAAAAAGCATGTAGCGTCATATCAAGTTGATTACAATCTAAAATTGACACCGGAATTGACATCATTCGGTCAAAAACTGCATTTTAACCTTTTTAAATCAATGTTTTATTCAACCACGAATAACTTAATATGTATTAATAATTCTAACTTTTGGTTTAAATTCACATATAAACAAAACTCATATGGTCATATAGATATCATAAAATTGTTTCTAACTTGTTCGGTTGCCGAGAAATAGACGGTTTTCTACAGGTCACTTTTGAAGGTTTCGGGGCCATAAAAGTGTCAATTATAATTCGATTTTCATAAACGTTACACCATGTTATACCTAATGCCATTTGGGATTTCATACAAGTAATTCAAGATTTTCATTATCACCGGAAGTAATGTCATTTTGGCAAAAACTGTATTTTTAGCCTTCAAAACAGATATTTTATTCAAATGAGTCTGTTTTGAAATCTTTTTCAAATTATGGTATTTGATGCTAATCAACAAATAGAATGAACCCATACGATCATACAGATACCACAAAATGGTTTGTAACTTGTACGGTTGCAGAGAAATAGGAGATTTTCTACAAGTCACTTTTCAAGTTTTTTGGTCTTTAAAAGTGGCAATTATTATTCGATTTACATAAAATTTTCACTATATGATATCGTATGCCATTTCTGATTTCACAAGACTAATTGAACATTTTCATTAACACAGGAAGTAATTTAATTTTGTCAAGATCATTTACAAGTAACAAATGTATAAAATGAATTGATATTGCTGGATTGATTGGTTGATTCTGCGTCCATTTTATTTGTGTGCAATGTTAATTTGGAAACCTGTTTAGTGGTTTCGTTGGTACCAGAAGTGACATATGTTCAAGGGTAACTTGGCACCGGAAGTGACATGTTTAAGGGTAACGTGGCACCAGTGAAACCCGTCATTCCTGCATGCAGGTCTAGTTCTTCTTATTATTATTATTATTCTTCTTTTGTTTTGAGTAGATCTCAGCAACTGCTTGTCGCATCGTTACGATTTCTTCGGTTTTACTGGGAAAGTGGGTGTGACTTAGAGGATAAAGCTATTTTGAACGTTCTGCGACAATGCGAAATGTCCGAAATCACCCAAGTTATCGTTTTTGAAAATATTGCAGTAATTTTAACAATAATCATTGGATTTTAACTTTCGATACATTTTGGCATAGCCTGAGACAGGGCACATAGCTACGCTTCTTTCGATTTTTGATTTTCGGCAAATCTTCGGAGATATTAGGCGCCAAATTTCGTAAATTTAAAATTTTACAAAAAACATTTTTATTTATGAATATTTTTTAGTCGTATTGTGCACAGAATTAAAGAGTCATCTGTCTTGTGCAAAAATGTTAAAAAATTTTGTCTCAGTAATTTTCCTTGGCCGCCATTGGCTAATTCAGTTTTTCAGTCCTAGATTAATTTTTTATTGTTCGATTTGTATAAAACAAAGTTCATATGCTTCGTTGTCTCAATTGTCATTTTTTTTATTACCGGAAGTGATATCTGTCGGCACCGGAAGTGGCATAATTTTACCAAAAACTACAATTTTGACAGTTAGGTACATTTTTTGAAAACAAATATTATTTTTTGGAAAAATTATTTGACTCAAAGAGTGTGCCCTTTCAAGGCGCAAAAAATGTCGGAAGCAGTTTTTTTAATTTCGATTTCATTTTCGAGCAAATTCGATTAAATGGCTAAAAATGGTGTAAAATTGACCTATTTACAACCTATTCAGGCTTTTCAGATTTTAAAATATTTCTTCGTAACTTTTATAAACTTGTAGCTATAATCCATACGAAGAAAATGTATGTTAAAATTAGTTTGTAATATAAGCAGTTCCCAAGAAATGGGCAGTTCTGTACAAGTCACTGTTTTCGTTATTTTGCCTGTAAAATAGTCAATTATTATTGGATTTTTATAAAAGTGACATCATTTGATTCAAAAAGCATGTAGCGTCATATCAAGTTGATTACAATTTAAAATTGACACCGGAAGTGACGTCATTTGGTCAAAAACTGCATTTTAAACTTTTTAAATCAATGTTTTATTCAACCATGAATAACTTAATATGTGTTAATAATTTTAACTTTTAGTTTAAATTCACATATAAATACAACTCATATGGTCATATAGATATCATAAAATTGTTTCTAACTTGTTCGGTTGCCGAGAAATAGACGGTTTTCTACAGGTCACTTTTGAAGGTTTCGGGGCCATAAAAGTGTCAATTATTATTCGATTTTCATAAACGTTACACCATGTTATACCTAATGCCATTTGTGATTTCATACAAGTAATTTAATATTTTCATTATCACCGGAAGTAACGTCATTTTGGCAAAAACTGAATTTTTAGCCTTCAAAACAGATATTTTATTCAAATGAGTCTGTTTTGAAATCTTTTTCAAATTATGGTATTTGATGCCAATCAACAAATAGAATGGACCCATACGATCATACAGATACCACAAAATGGTTTCTAACTTGTACGGTTGCAGAGAAATAGCAGATTTTCTACAAGTCACTTTTCAAGTTTTTTGGTCTTTAAAAGTGGCAATTATTATTCGATTTACATAAAATTTTCACTATATGATATCGTATGCCATTTCTGATTTCATAAAACTAATTGAACATTTTCATTAACACCGGAAGAAATGTAATTTTTTCAAGATCATTTACAAGTATGTATAAAATGAATTGATATTGCTGGATTTGGTTGATTCTGCATCCATTTTATTTGTGTGCAATGTTAATTTGGAAACCTGTTTAATGGTTTCGTTGGTACCGGAAGTGACATATGTTCAAGGGTAACTTGGCACCGGAAGTGACATGTTTAAGGGTAACGTGGCACCAGTGAAACCCGTCATTCCTGCATGCAGGTCTAGTTCTTCTTTTGTTTTGAGTAGATCTCAGCAACTACGTGTCGCATCGTTACGATTTCTTCGGTTTTACTGGGAAAGTGGGTGTGACTTAGAGGATAAAGCTATTTTGAACGTTCTGCGACAATGCGAAATGTCCGAAATCACCGAAGTTATCGTTTTTACAAATATTGCGGTAATTTTAACAATAATCATGGGATTTTAACTTTCGATACATTTTGGCATAGCTGGAGACAGGGCACATAGCTGCGCTACTTTCGATTTTTGATTTTCGGCAAATCTTCGAAGATATTAGGCGCCAAATTTCGGAAATTTAAAATTTTACAAAAAACTTTTTTATTTATGAATATTTTTTAGTCGTGTTGTGCACAGAATTAAAGAGTCATCTGACTTGCGCAAAAATGGTAAAAAATTTTGTCTCAGTAGTTTTCCTTGGCCTCCATTGGCTAATTCAGTTTTTCAGTCCTAGATTAATTTTTTATTGTTCGATTTGTATAAAACAAAGTTCATATGCTTCGTTGTGTCAATTGTAATTTTTTTTATTACCAAAAGTATTATCTGTCGGCACCGGAAGTGGCATAATTTTACCAAAAACTACAATTTTGACAGTTAGGTACATTTTTTGAAAACAAATATTATTTTTTTGAAAAATTATATGACTCAAAGAGTGTGTCCTTTAAAGGCGCAAAAAATGTCGGAAGCAGTTTTTTTAATTTCTTTTTCATTTTCTAGCAAATTGGATTAAGAGGTGAAAAAAGGCGTAAAATTGACCTATTTACAACTCATTCAGGCTTTTCAGATTTTAAAATATTTTTACGTAACTTTTATAAACTTGTAGCTATAATCCATACGAAGAGAATGTATGTGAAAATTAGTTTGTAATATAAGCAGTTGCCGAGAAATAGGCAATTTTGCATGAGTCACTTTTCACGTAATTTTGGCTGTAAAAGAATCAATTATTATTCGATTTTCAATTTTCTTTCGCCATTGGATGCCTAATGCCATAGTGGACTATGTCAAACCATTTTACCCCTTGCGCTGCCACCGGAAATGACGTCATTTGCTCAAAACTTAAATTTTAGCCTTCAAAAAACAATATTTTATTCAAATGAGTCGTATTTGTTATTTTTTTCAAATTGTGATATTTGATTCTATTGATCAAATAGATTGAACCCATACGATCATACAGATACCACAAAATGGTTTCTAACTTGTACGGTTGCAGAGAAATGGGCGATTTTCCTTAAGTCACTTTTCAAGGTTTTTGGTCTATAAAAGTGTCAGTTATTATTCGATTTTCATAAAATTTTCACCATATGATATCTTGTGTCATTTATGATTTCATAGAACTAATTTAACATTTTCAGTATCACCGGAAGTAATGTCATTTTGGCAAAAACTGTATTTTTAGCCTTCAAAACAGACATTTTTTTCAAATGAGTCTGATTTGTAATATATTTCAAATTATGATATTTGATTCCAATCAACAAATGGATTGAACCCATACGATCATATAGATACCAAAAGATAGTTTTTATCGCGTACGGTTGCCGAGAAATAGACGATTTTCTACAAGTCACTTTTCAAGGTTTTTGGTCTATAAAAGTGGCAATTCTCATTCGATTTACATACAATTTTCGCCATTATGATGCCTTGTGCCATTTCTGATTTCATAAAACTAATTGAACATTTTCATTATCACCGGAAGTAATGAAATTTTGCCAGGATCACTTACAAGTAACATATATATAAAATGAATTGATATTGCTGGATTTGGTTGATTCTTCGTCCATTTTATTTGATGTTTACAATGCTTATGTGGAAACCTGTTTGATGGTTTCATTGGTATCGGAAGTGACATATGTTTAAGGGTAACGTGGCACCGAAAGTGACGTGGCACCAGTGAAACCCGTCATTCCTGCATGCAGGTCTAGTTCTTATTATTATTATTCAGATTCCAATTTGAATAGATCTCAGCAACTACGTGTCGCATCGTTTTGATTTCTTCAGTTTTACTGGGAAAGTGGGTGTGACTTAGAGGATAAAGCTATTTTGAACGTTCTGCGACAATGCGAAATGTCCGAAATCACCAAATTATCGTTTTTTAAAATATTGCAGTAATTTTAACAATAATCATTGAATTTTAACTTTCGATACATTTTAGCATAGCCGGAGACAGAGCGCATAGCTACGCTACTTTCGATTTTTGATTTTCGGCAAATCTTCGAAGATATTAGGCGCCAAATTTCGAAAATTTAAAATTTTACAAAAAACTTTTTTATTTATGAATATTTTTTAGTCCTATTGTGCACAGAATTAAAGAGTCATCTGACTAGTGCAAAAATGTTAAAAAATTTTGTCTCAGTAATTTTCCTTGGCCGCCATTGGCTAATTCAGTTTTTCAGTCCTAGATTAATTTTTTATTGTTCGATTTGTATAAAACAAAGTTCATATGCTTCGTTGTCTCAATTGTCATTTTTTTTATTACCGGAAGTGTTATCTGTCGGCACCGGAAGTGGCATAATTTTACCAAAAACTACAATTTTGACAGTTAGGTACCATTTTTCGAAAACAAATATTATTTTTTGGAAAAATTATTTGACTCAAAGAGTGTGCCCTTTCAAGGCGCAAAAAATGTCGGAAGCAGTTTTTTTAATTTCGATTTCATTTTCGAGCAAATTCGATTAAATGGCTAAAAATGGTGTAAAATTGACCTATTTACAACCTATTCAGGCTTTTCAGATTTTAAAATATTTCTTCGTAACTTTTATAAACTTGTAGCTATAATCCATTCGAAGAAAATGTATGTTAAAATTAGTTTGTAATATAAGCAGTTCCCAAGAAATGGGCAGTTCTGTACAAGTCACTGTTTTCGTTATTTTGCCTGTAAAATAGTCAATTATTATTGGATTTTTATAAAAGTGACATCATTTGATTCAAAAAGCATGTAGCGTCATATCAAGTTGATTACAATTTAAAATTGACACCGGAAGTGACGTCATTTGGTCAAAAACTGCATTTTAAACTTTTTAAATCAATGTTTTATTCAACCATGAATAACTTAATATGTATTAATAATTTTAACTTTTGGTTTAAATTCACATATAAATACAACTCATATGGTCATATAGATATCATAAAATTGTTTCTATCTTGTTCGGTTGCCGAGAAATAGACAGTTTTCTACAGGTCACTTTTGAAGGTTTCGGGGCCATAAAAGTGTCAATTATTATTCGATTTTCATAAACGTTACACCATGTTATACCTAATGCCATTTGTGATTTCATACAAGTAATTTAAGATTTTCATTATCACCGGAAGTAACGTCATTTTGGCAAAAACTGAATTTTTAGCCTTCAAAACAGATATTTTATTCAAATGAGTCTGTTTTGAAATCTTTTTCAAATTATGGTATTTGATGCCAATCAACAAATAGAATGAACCCATACGATCATACAGATACCAAAAAATGGTTTCTAACTTGTACGGTTGCAGAGAAATAGCAGATTTTCTACAAGTCACTTTTCAAGTTTTTTGGTCTTTAAAAGTGGCAATTATTATTCGATTTACATAAAATTGTCACTATTATGATATCGTATGCCATTTCTGATTTCATAAGACTAATTGAACATTTTCATTAACACCGGAAGTAATTTAATTTTGTCAAGATCATTTACAAGTAACAAATGTATAAAATGACTTGATATTGCTGGATTGATTGGTTGATTCTACGTCCATTTTATTTGTGTGCAATGTTAATTTGGAAACCTGTTTAGTGGTTTCGTTGGTACCGGAAGTGACATATGTTCAAGTGTAACTTGGCACCGAAAGTGACATGTTTAAGAGTAACTTGGCACCAGTGAAACCCGTCATTCCTGCATGCAGGTCTAGTTTGATTTGTTTTTATGTTAACTTTGTTATTGTCCAGTTTATTTTCATTTGAAAATAGAGTTTCCTCCATTTTCTCAGTTTCTGTTACATCCAATTCTGCTTCATGTTCTTTGTCTACTGCACTTGTATCCTCACCCACTTTCTCAGGTTCTGTTTCGTCAATTTCTGCTTCATTTTCTTTGTCTTCTCTGCATGAGGCTTCAGACTGGATTACCACATCCCTCTCCCCTTCAATCGGTAATAAAGGCACAAAATGATTTGGTTGCCAGTTACGAGGAATCATGTCATTCCGTGTTGTAGTTCACAGAACATTGACTGGATAATGAAACTCAACTATTCTTGGCCTAATGAGGCGATGTAGGTGCTTCCGTACATTAGCATTGCTCAATTTCGGGTGAACTGAGTACAGTGGCCACTTCTTCCAAACAACTTGCCAGATGCTCATTTCAGATCGGTCCCTTGTAATTCCTTCTGATATACTTCTTGGATGGCTTCATCTCCAAGGGCTCAGCCAACATATTGATCAGAATACATTGCAAAGCTTAAGTCTTCTCCATTATGTTGCAACCCTTTCGTGAGGTTCTCTTCTTTCAGATACTAATCTTCGTGGACTGTCTGTTCAACTATTATGCGTACCCTCATCTCCGTGCCTCTGCTGGGATGCCCAAAAGCCTGTACACTTCCAGAATATGGTAAACAGTTTCCATCACTTTTACTGGGTATAGAATTGATGATCCATAGGTGTCATAAGGGTAGTAATCCAGACCAATCTCATCAATTTGTATGCCTGTGTCCATGATTGATGCTAAGTGATAATCAATCTTATGCTGCATTTGTTCTGTTTCTAATTGCTTGCAGTAAGTTTGAATTTCTCCAAAAGTTTTCATTTTATTCAGCTTTTTCAAGCTGTTCTCAAAAAGCTTCATTCGTTCTAAAACTGGATCATTTTTTTTTCAGACGCTGTAGCATTTTTAATGAGACTCTTCTCTTGTATATTCAGAGGCTTGTCAGACACTTTGAAATCGGGAGACAATTCTTTATCCAATTTTGAGGAACTTGATCCCGTTGAAATGTCTTCTTGTAATAACTGATCAGGTGTTTCCAATTGATCATTGTGATCACAGCCACTTTGCTCTTGAGATTTTGCATCACTTGTCCTGTTGGTAGGTAGCTTTGCGACTCGAAGTTCTTGATCCAGTTCTAATGCAAGGATCAGACGCTGAAGAGCATGATGACTTTCCAAAAGAAAAGAACTCGAGGTGCTGTCCTTGGTGCTCATTTTCCTCCACTGAATTGTAGCTGAGATCTCTGTACCACAGTTCACCTCGCTTTACTGACAATATCTGATGGATTTTCACTGTCCCTGGGATAGGCTGCAACTTAACCTTTCCTATAGTTTTTACTTCACATCCTCTTTTGTGACTTTGTATCAATAAAATTTTCAACGGTGTCAAAGCACTCTTTTTTCACAGTTATTGTTACTTCTGATGGTTCTCTGTTCCTTTTTAGTTCTCCACTGTTTGTAAGACATTTCTTCATTGACATCATATTGTCCCTTTTCAGCCAATACATGTGGGTCATTGCAAACTTCACGAGTCCATACATGCAGTTGTAGCTTTCTATAGAGCATGACAATTGCTTCACAATATCATGTAAATTATCTGTAGAGAGAATACCCTTTCCTGAGAGGGCATCTGCAAATAACTGCATGTTCTCATGTTGTTTGCAAGCACATGTGTCTCGGTCCTTCTCACGTGGGATGAAAACCCAAAATGGCCTGCAGAAACTTGCATAACTGATGTTAACATCTGAAAACTCTGTTAGAAATCTCTCGTTAGAACTCTTTTTTGTTTCTTCACCTTTTTTTTTGTTACTGTTTCCTTAATACCTGCCTATACTTGACTATTTTCATCTCTCTCATAGAAGTTCTGTATCTTTCTGAAAAGCCTTCCTGTTAGTGACCCTGTTGATAGACGTCTCCTTGTCTGATCGTGGTTGAGCCCCATAGCTGTACTTGTTTTAGTTACCAGCTGGTATTTTTGAAGGACTTCCATTGTTGCAATTTCTGTTCATGTTTTCTGTTTCTGTCCCTTTTCCTTTCTGTGTTTATTTCTCAGTGCATCATTAAGTGCAAAATGGTAGAGTAGGGTTCTTTTTACATTTTTAGTTGTTTTCTTCTCTTTCTTTTCTTCTCGTTAGTTGTACCTTTGAGAGCCTCAAGCCATGTAGTAGTTTTCTTGTCTTCTTACGAGGTGTGTCCACACAATCTTGTTCACTTTTTGTTTTCACTCTTATCCATCTTTTCATATTATTTGTTTTCTTTTTTCTATTTCGATATGCTTTTTCAACATTTCATTCTCTATGTAGCATTTGGCTTGTGTTCTTTTTTCCTCTTCAGTCCTGATTGATGTTTGATAAGAGACACATGGTTGAGCTTCATTTGTTGGTGATTGGGGTGGTGTTAGCCCTTCAATATTTTCCAGACTGTTCTGTCTAGTTCTGTATCTTCTTTGAGTTATTCTCCATTGTTTCCGGACTGCTCTTCTTTCTCTATCAGAGAGCTGTTAGACTGTCTTTCGCTTTCCAACTTTAAGATCCCTTTTGTATTTTTCCCCTTCATTTCGAGGTAAGCTGCACGCTTATCAGGATAGTTATCTCTCCTTTCTCTAAACTTTCTTTGGCGTTCAACAATTATCATGGCCTTTGTCATGGTTAAAGATGTCCCTAAAAAACAAAATACCAATGTCAGTGGCATAACAGAATGACACATACATTATTTAGAGAGTGATTTAATTTATACATGTCAACTACTTATGGCCTTAAATATGTCAATATCAATACATAGTTATGATACTCCTTGTTCACCTAATCAAATGAATGAACTTATCAATGTCATTGGTGTAACATATTTTAGTTAGTGAATAAAACAATTTATCTATTATTTTATTGTTGACATATTGATCACTTTGAATATTTCAAGTCAAAACATACATGCCAACTATTCCGATTTTGTCGGAATCATTCCGATTTTCTGAGTCTAATTCTGAATTCCGATTTTACTCTTTATAATTCCGTTTTTTAAAATTTATTGGAAGATATTTATTATATTTCATTCCGGACCTTTTTACATTGACGACTGTCTCGGCATTCTCGCTGTTTGTTGTGAATCTGATTGCGATACTGTTTATCGTAGTATGAGTCGGTAAAACAACGGAAATAGTCGAGAACATGTGTCATGTTTTCCTTATTATTATTAATATAAAATGGAATAAGCTATTATGTCTGGACTAATCAAGATCAAAATGTCATGTGGTTATTTCTGTCATTTGCCGTGTCTAATTTGCATAATTCGCGGTAAAACGACGGAAATAGCCGAAAACATGTCGCCAGTTTTCTCGATCATTATTAATATAAAATGGAATAAGCTAAGAGGTCATATGGTTATTTCGTCATCGGCCGTGCCTAATTTGCATACTTCGCGGATATTATCTGCTTCGCGGAGCCATTCTCGCATACACTCGTACAGTACACGGCGGATTTACCGTTAGTTGCCAGTAACGATGTGGCTTCTTCCTTATTTCCTTCTGACTTGATAAAAAATGTTTTCAAGCTGTTTTCCATGTGTGAAAAAATCAAATTACAATTATAAATAAAACCCAGTAAATAATTTACGACTTCCACGCGTCGGTCGTCAAGACAAACCAAATGGCTTCCAATTTCCAAAACGAATGTCAGACAAAAATACCGGGAAACTTACGGCAAAGAATTTCCAGGAATCACTACGTCCTCGCGTAGAGGCGACGAATTCACATTTTGTTTAGTCTGATTTATGTGTTGCTTACGGTGGTATTACGGACATTAAAAAACATTTTGAAACTAAAAAACACTTGAGCTGCTCAAACCTAAAAGCCTCTTACGAAAAATCTTCTAGGCGTATATAAACATATTTTCAGTCTTCACCGCGTCCTGCGGCGCTCACGGTGCCTCGCACCGTTCGACCTTGGACCTACGGTCCTTGCTCTATCATCAATACTAGGCATTCCGATTTTCAATCTCCTCAGGTTGGCATGTATGTCAAAAGTTTGTGAAAAAGCGTATGTTTTATAAACTAATTTGAATATATTACCTTTCAAACACAAAATCGGAGGAAACAGACACACCTGCGGAAATAAAAGTAGCACAATATAGATTTGTGATCATTACTTTAAGATTTATGATAAAACAAGCAAGAATGTCAGTGGTGTTACAAAATTGTCAATGGCGTAACATATCTAGCAAACTTTAGCACAAAAAATGTAGCAACATTACTTTTATAGTATGTCTCTTTAATAAAAGAATAAAATAAACAGTCTGAAAGAAAATACTCTTGATAGATGTATTGCAAGCCAATTCAGTTTTGAGAAAAATAATGCCGATAAGGAAAGTTTTGTCAGTGGTGTAACAAAACCTGTAAATAGTGTAACATTTTCTCCCAAAATACTGACCACAAGGCATAAATGATGATGTTTCAATGGTTTTAATTTGCTTAAAATACAAAATGTTTTAAATAAGTTCATATGAACAAGTAATCACTGTTACCCCACTGACACAATAAAATGTAATGCTGACGAGTAGACCTACCTAATTGCATGGAACTTCTACAGTCATTCAAATTTGACCTCCTTAAAACTTCAGCCATAAGCAGGAAGTCAACAGCAAAGGGAGCAGTCAGTGCTTCATATAATTTTCAAGGGAGATAATCATTTAATGTCATAGTTTTAGACTTCGTTATACCACTGACCGTGAAATTATGGACAGTCAATATTTGTGTGATTAATATTGGATTTTCATAATTTATCCTAGTATTTCTTTTAGGTAGGTGTTTGTTTTACAGGTATTTTATTTCAAATGCTAAAAAAAAAAATAATTAAAAATGTCTTGGAATTAACATTTTATTATTCTGCAAAGTCATTTCCTTCTACATTGACGGTGGTTTTTCTTCTGAATTGATGATAAAAAGACCTATTTTCTTAAAAAATTCTTTACACATATACCATTTTACAACTTTAATAGAAACAAAACATCTTCTTCTTAATTATATGACCTTTGAAAAAATATTAAAATAAAAATTTTCAGAGCTTTGTGCTACTGACTGAAATTTGGTCAAATTTTGAGAACGACCCAAATACAAAAGGGGTCTGAATCATTTTAGATTGGTATTTTTATTAGCGGTAAAATGGACGCATCAACTTAATTCGCAATCCAAAGGAAATGAAAAGGGGTTTAACGTCCCACTGTTTTGCTCCTCAACTTGGCTAATGAAGACTTGAAAGACAATACAAACGCCTACCAATTTAATGCTTTACCAAATTTTTCATCGCTACATGTATTGTCAATTGTAGTGAACGAAATTTCTTGACGCTATAACATTTTGCCATAGAGAGTTACAGATTTTAATCATTAAAACAACATGACTGAGAAAAAACAGGTTTATGAAGTGAAATCGTACTCAGTGTGCTAGCAATCTAGATATCGATTAATGTTTAAATTGAAATCCATCTTAGTTACAGTTTTCTAGAATAACAAACCTTCAAACTTTACCAATCCCATTCTCTACTTGTCACAACATACCACCACCAAATCTTTATTTTACGATTTTCAATCCAGATGAATGTTGTTCCCTTTTTTTTCCATGTCACATTCGTGGAAATATAAAACAAAGATCAGTAGAAGATGAAATATGTGTAGTTAATTGAAATGACAGCTCGAAGTTTTACCTTTTGTTAAATAAAAAGGGGATTAAAGTCTTACTTTTCTGTGCCTGTGCTATGACACTGCCATTAACGCATGCTCTTCATCAAATTTCAACAGTTCTTTTAGGTGAACGCCAACGAAAAGACAGATGTCCTTGGTATTGTCGTTCCATCTAAACGTCAAGACCTTTTTTCCTTTGTACCCATTCTCAGCATTTCCATCAAATACAGGAGAATCGCGGGGCATTTCTGGGTCAACACCTGGATAAAATATACTGATGCATTTGAATAATATTCTCAATTCACAGATTATTCTTGATCGCCCCGAGTAGAGATTCCGATAAATGTTAATGGTCTAGGCCCTTGTGAGCCTTAGAAGAAATCCTTTATTCCGTTCTTCAGAATATCATTTCAATAACCGAATGGCTTTATTCCGTTCTTCAGAACATCATTTCAATAACCGAATGGCTTAACACGTGTACGTGACATGGATTAGGGTCACCTATCCAACCTCTTGGGGTTTTATTCGGGTCCTCGGGTCCCGCCCCCCACACTGCCAAAAGCGACACCTGTTAGTCTCGAAATGACCTACTCTCTCGCTATCCCCCTTTCTCTCTCTCGACGCGTCAACATTAGACAGAGTTAAAGATTTCAAATATTTCTGAAATCGTTAGACCAGTAAAGAGGTACAACTGTTATACCAAGATGCTTTACTTCAGTAGGTATTTCATTCTGGGAATGAGATTCCCCCAGGAGACCCCGATTCTAGCGATCCAGCCAGCGTAGACGAACAACAATTTACCACCTGATCAATCTTGTATTATCTAGCTCGTACTGCTAGTAAAACCCTTGTGTAATACCCTTATCAGTCTCAAATATATATGTTAAGAGAAATATATCTACTTCTCGTCTCGTTACTGTTCATTGGTTTACACCATTTCCTGGTGATAATCTTATAAAACACATTGTAGATTCAGGAGATAAAACTGGGTCATTTCGGGACTAACATAAGGTTTAATAATTCGCTTGCACGTGGGAACTTCAGCTGCAGAAGGTAAAAAAGAGCGAGGAATCGAAACCACGCTACGTCATCCCCCCACCCCCACCCCACTCGGAGAAGAATGATTAAAACTGTCATTGCCGAATGTCAGATATTTTTATGCCAGTCTCTAAAATGAAAATAGATTTTAAACATTTTGACACTTATAGCCATTAGCCGATCATGTTATGTCAGAATATATATTGTCTAAATAAAAGAGGTAAATCCATAACAAATACCATATTTTGATAGGCTAACGATGCCAGCTCACAATGCTAGCATTAAAAACTTTCTGACAATATTCCGCTAAAATATGTCTTTATACCGATATACAATCACTCAGTGTTTACATCATTTAATCGTAATGATGGAACATATTTCTGCAAAAGAAAAGGTTTACATTTCTATAACTATTCAACTCAACGTGACGGTTTGTTAAAAGAAAATCAACGGTTTCAATGCAGATATTTAGAAATCATTGTTGTCTTCATTAGCCCAGTGGGAGCAGAACAGTGGGACATTAAATCCCATTTCGGCTAATTTCAGAAACTATTTTGTAATTACATGTTGATTGTTTTATGCCAATATCCTACTGGGGAACAATCATCAGCGATGTGGAAATACACAAATTTTCTCCGAATGGCTCGCGGCGAGATGCAACCCCGAGATCGAGAAAGTGTCGCCAAAAATGTCATCGAATATTCGTCGAGGCGTCGGGCATGCCACGGGGAATGAAATATTTTGCTAAAGCTCCAGGGAGGTACCCTATGGATCTGGAAAGCTCCAGTGGTGCCTCACCGGTCTGTTTTCCCGACAACATCTTAAACAAACCCTTCTATTTTAAACAGAATATACTGAAGCCCAATAATAACACAACAACTGTGTAAGAAATAAATCACTCGACACAAATCTACTACAAATGTTAGAATGTTGCCAATTCCAGTTATCTTTCATTGCTTATCAACCATCCAGTGAAGTATTTGTAAAGCTTTTTTTCTGTTTACATCAACAACGAGCATCTTAAACACACATTTGGGGATATTATTTATTACCTTTCTAACTGAACCAAGTGCTTCAAATATTACATTCTTATTATTGTTACGTGTAATTTGTGAGTACTATATGAAGTTGTCTCTCGTCGGCTGATCTAATTTGGAAAAATAAACTATTCCGTTTTATCCCTTGATAGATATAAAATCTGTTAAAGGAACGAAATATATCAAAGATTTATGTATTTTTAATTTTTAGATTTTAGTACGTATCGTTCAGCATGATATTCCGAAGCCTTATTAGTAATCTGTGTATTTAAGAGGTCTTTTTCACTTACAAACTATTTGTTGATATAGTTGGTTTAAATAAAACTAATACAAAAGTTTGTTTCGAATCCCTCTCAAAACAATTTAATCACAAGAAAACTACTAAAATCTACTTATCACCGGCGTTATTTTTCACATGACTTAATTGAAGGAGAACCCATTTTCATCTTGTATGTGTAGTTAGGTTCTGTGAATTTACCGGCTTACATCTCGCATTGTTCTCACAACCGTTAGCCATGAAATCAACATAAAGTACGTCACCGGAGCTGACAGATTGTTTATTAGTGACGCCCTTAAATGTCTGACCCATGGGCGCCCAGTATACAGTATGATCAATAGTTTTCCTCACTGACGTTCATGATTTGTTTCCCCATGTCTCCAATAATTACAAAATGTTGTTCTTTAAATATTGATATTTCATAGTTAAAGGTGACTTATTTCTTTTGGGCGTCGTGATCAAATGATGGTTACTGGAACGGGGTCGTCAGCCAACAAATGGCTGGGAACCACGGGTCTAAATACAATTAATGTAACCGATGACTCTCTTTTCAACATGCAATAACATTATGTTTCGTATAAATAATTACACATGTAGTTTATATGCGCCAGTACACATGTATGTTAATTATTGGTAATTGCGTGGACCAATCTCATAGTAATAATCTGAACCGATATCAGGAAACATTTAAACATCCGTTACTTCGAGTTTCATTGGGTCATCTAGTGCAACTAAGTATTAAAGCTAAATGCTTAAAATTAATTCCTTATGCCCTAGTAAAATATGCTTTCCACACAGAGTGATTAGTGACCTCACAGTGATTAAACTAAAAAGAATATTTAATGCCAAACGCACGTTCTGCAGGTCACATTTAATGGTACCATATAACTGACCTTGAAATCGTGGTATTTTTTATTTGAAATTGAATATGATTTCGCATTCATGGCACATAATATATCATGTTGCATGCATATCGGAAATAAACGCCAACAAATCACAAGGGACTAAATAAACCAGATCTCCCTTTTTCTATAATTGACACAAATCATATACTATGGTGGCTGTTTTAGTAAATTTTGCTATGCCTTGTAAATTCTACAGGTGATATCTAATTAAAAACTCTTAATAAAGGGATGAATTCTCTACAAAAAAAATTAGCCAAATGTGTTAGAAATCACCAATAAAAATGAAAGTTGGAAAATTTTTGTACGAATACATAATCCAGGCGAATTTGGGAATTGCGGTTAGAAAATATGGTCAGAAAAAGATACTTGTATTTACATTTTGGAAACAATTACAAACATGTTTTCACTGCGTATGTACCTCATTTGTCAACTTTTTAAACTGATGTGTTATATTGACCCTGAACCATTCTTGTAACTTCGAAACATGAATGGACAGCTCTAAAAAGGTGTACGTACCGTAAATCATAGGGTGGTCGATCCCTGCATTGGCCGAGAAGGTTCATCCAGATTTTCCGGCGTGGTTCCCCCTTAAGGGGACTGACAAGGCCAGCTGTCTAGTCTTGCGGATGAACGAAACACCAATGTCTCGTGTTCACATTGGCGTGCACGTAAAATATCCCTTGGCAGTTGGAATTCGATATAAGAGTAGGCCGTAACGCCGCTACTCGGGCAAAATTTCCCTCATATCACACTGTATGGCGTATGGATGTCTTCATTATCCCAGTTGAGGAACAGAACAATAGGACGTTAAACTCCATTTCATTTCATTTCACGAGAGTGTACCGTGTTTACTTTATTGTTTCAACCGACCATTAATTTTAATACGATTTTACACATAGATGTTCAGTGATAAATTGTTTCTTCAATGGAAATGACTAATTTAATTATGAATGCTTGCCACGTATGACACATCAAAGCCACTAAATCATGTAAAATTTTTAAATTCGTAAAAAAATAAATTAGGAGACACATTAGATTAGATAGAGACTTTCATAGCAACATAATAGATGTTAATTTTCCACATGAAACATGAAAGTGTAAGAGAGAGAGAGAGAGAGAAAAATGGGTTTAACGTCCACTCGACACAAACTAGGTCATTTGGGGCCTAACATATTGTTTAATTTTATTTCAATAATTCGCTTGCGCGTATGGGTCTTAGCAGTGGGAGAAAACCAGAGTACCCGAAGAAAACCTACGAGGTTGGACAGCCGACATTACACCTTGCCACGTACAGCCGGGGATTCGAAACCACGCCAGTTGACTCAATGGCGGGCATATGATACAGTGTGCGCACCCACCCCACCCCCACGTGAAAGTGTAAGAAATAGCCCCCTTATTTATACCGTACCTATAAATACTGAACCTAAAGATAATAATTGGATGATGGGAACCTAGGAAGAATAAAATGATGATGCTAATGTTATGGAGGTTTAGAAAGACAGATGGAGAGATACTAGAGTTGATATTCAATAGATGATGTAAGTAACGAGAAGATAAGCAAAGAAATTAGATGATACAGAAAATGACACCACACCAGATTTTATGGCAGATAAAGCTTTTCAAAATAAAGACTGGTCGTGTATGAAAGTCAAGCTACCCAATACAAGGGATAAAAATTTGATCATCTCCGCCGCCATGGCCCTCAATGATTCAGCCATTTATATATCTTGCGATTCCTCTTTATAAGGTCAGACAAACTAGAAAGAAACTCATAAAGCATATGCCCAGGGCTCGTGGTAGAGGACATGGCGCAAAATTGAAATTTTTATGAACTTTTGATCAACTGAAAAATGTACTTTTTAGATGAACTGAAAAACGGTGACAATTATTAATGTTTTGATTGAACCTGCAAAGGACGTACATTTAACTGTGACTTAAAGATCAGTGATGCATTATGCAAGAAAACAAGTTGTTGTTTATGGTTTACGTTGTGTATAATGGAATGCAAAAGGCCTAAAACGAATATTATCTGATATCGATTTTATAAATCATTTAAAATCATTTGATGTGATTAGTTTAATAGCAACATGGTGATCTATGATATTATTTTTCCAAACGATAACATTTTTTTCTTGCACCAGAGGTAATGGACAAATGCGAGTTAGTGTATTATTGTGCTCGTTAAATGCATGATCATCATCAAGGATCTGTGGTTTAGTAGTGATTACTTCGTGTTGTTTCAAATGCATACCACCGAAGACTCTCAAATTGATGCAGGCAATCGTGGGGTCGAAAACCTTGAGGACAATCTAATAAAACGTTTTAACAGATTACTTGCAACGTAACTTACTTATTACAGGTGACTTATATACCAGAACTAGAAATGGAACATTACACGATTGCCTGTTAGACGACTCGACAATTTTTTTGCCTAGATTTTCCGAAACGAACAGACTTGTTTTAAATGGATTGACATCTTCACATAGTTTATGGCAAACTAGATTCTGAGAGCAATGGTGAATTGACTTGCGTGAAGGAGCCAGACACCTCCCTAGGAGTTAATATTTTGTTTTTAATATTCCAAATGTTAGCATTGTATACATCACTGTTGACACACATGATTTCGGGAAGCTTTTATAGAATCCCGAAAGCGTTCCTTTCAACAATGTGCTTGAAACATTTAGTAAATAATTCCATAAACAATTAAAGGTAAATAATGAAACTGCTCTCTCGCAGCACTTTTGATATTCTAAACATGGTATAGCCCGACATGCATTTTCATAGGGAACAACTGGGAGACTGTGAAACCTTTTAACCCAAAGTTCAAATAGTCTAAATAAAGACCCTCGAACATAGTTTAATCATTTCAAGGAACTGAGTAGTAAATCATTGGCAACTATTGATGTTCAAGTTCTGGTGAATGCTAAGAATATGATGAAATGGGGTTTATTAACGTCCTACTGTTTTGATCCGACCTGGGCTATTGAAGACGGGCATACTGCATACAGTGTGGTATGAGGGAAATTTTGCCCGGGCAGCCTAACTGATGCCAACCCTTATATCAAATTCCAACTGTAAAGGGATATTTTACATGCATGTCAATGTGTACACGGGACTTCGATTTTTCTTCTCTTCCGAAGACTAGACAGCTGTCCTTGCCCGGTCCTCCGCCCTGCATCACTGACAAGGGGAGCCAAGCCAGTAAATCTGGATAAACTTTCTCGGCCAATTCAGGGATCGAACACCCGACACCCAGACCAGCAATATGATAAGTAATGGCATTTGTAATGTTACGTAAACTGTCAATGCAATGACCTAATTAATGATTCCGGGATTAGGGAAGCTATCAATATAGTAGGGGAGCTAGCTGGCCGTTGTTTCTAAACTCGTGGACAAAATTGGCACTATGCCTAACGGAGGCACCATGATGGCCGATGCTCAGAATGGGAATTCTTAAGTTGCACATCCCCTGGGTTTAGGGGCCATGACCCCGTAATCGCGGAAAAAATCGAATTATCTCATTTTTTGGGCGGACAAGGGTAATCTTCGCTACATAAGTCCACGTTGCTAAAACAAACTTCAAAAGTGCTCTTCAGAACAAAAATCCCCTGGTTTCAGAACGGCCCCAGTTGACCCGGGTACGTAGGGTTATTTCAAATATGGCGGACAACTTGGATTTCAGTTTCAGCTGATAGGGTATGTGACCAAAGTATATAAAACACAAATTAAGAACAAAGAATCCCCTGGGTTCTTACTCCAGAATCGGTTCCAAGCTGATCACATACAATATCCCAGTCGAAGATCTGACAAAATTATTCTTTCGTGATAATGGTGCCACAAAAAGTGCCCTTCAGAAGAGAATGGTTTCCGTACTTCAGAACGCCCCCTACTGACTCCGATAAACATGCTTATTTCAAATATGGCGGACAACTTTGATTCCTGTTTAAACTGGTGGCGTATGGTTCCAAAGTAAAAAAAGTGTCACTTCAGAACAAACAATCCCTTGGGTTCCTACTCCAGAACAGGGTCTAAACTGAACACATACGATATCCCGGTAGAAAACTGATTGGTTTCAAGTATGGCTGACACAATTTTTCTTTCGTGAGAATGGTGCCATCTGGTTTCTGTACTTCAGAACGTTCACTAATGTTACGGTCGTATTTCAAACTATCTCCCTGTAATACCTTCGGGCTCGCACAAACTGTCCGCCTACGACGCACGTGCATACGGGATATATAAACCTTGCAATCCGTCTTATTTGGGAGATGGATTATGACAGTTAGACGATACTGTTACTTGGGTGAGTGAAATTATTGTGCTTTGGTTCCCCTGTACAGGATTCATGTATTTTACTCATCGTTGTATATTATGTTGTATGAGTAAATAATTCATGTACAAATCTTGATTAGTGTTACAGGGCCCCTTTGGGTATCTACTGATAGCTGTTAAGTGCTAAGTTGATGAATGGTATCGTCTATGAGTTGTCGCCGACAATGGTATCGCCGATGTATGGTCTTTCCGATTGGTGGACGGTTTGTTCTGTGAATGGTATCGTCTATGAGTAGTCGCCGGTAAATGGTATGGTCTTTCCGATGGGTGGACAATTTGGGGGCTTGGATGGCCGAAGGGTTAGCGTGCGCGCGCTGTATCATAAAGTCTGTCATTGAGTCTACTGGCGTGGTTTCAAATCCCCGGTTGCAATCAGTAGGGTCGCCTGCCCAACCACGTGGGTTTTCTCTGTGTAGTTACCTCCCACTGCTAAAGACCCCTACGCGCAAGCGAATTATTCTATTAAAATAAAAGAAAACCATATGTTAGTCCCGAAATGACCTAGTTTGTGTCGAGTGGACGTTAAACCCCATCTCACCTCGCATTGTCGCAGAAAATTCGAAATTGCTTTAAAGTCTAAGTCACGCCCACTTTCCCATTAGAACCGAAGACATCGAACCAACTACTTTCTATATGCTCAAGTGTAAAAAAAAAGATAAGAATAATAATAATCTTAACAAAAACAATAGTGTTTCACACAAGCTACGTATTTTCATGGGAACATGTTGTGGAGGTGGGGGTAAGGCGAATTTTAGTCTGGTTAGAACTGGCCAAATTTGATTCTATGCTCAATGCTAATTTTAAGAAAGGGAAATACACTAAATTTAATATTTAAATGTTTTGGCCCAGGTTAAAAAAAAACAGGATTTATTTGTATACGGTGTTGCCTAATTCCACGTAAACCAGGATGTTATTTCTCAATGTGTCAACAAGCATCATCCTTTTGAACGGAATCTCATTCTATAGTTTACTTTGTATGTGTACACCAATATCCAGCATAATAGGTAAATAAGCCTTGTTATGTGTAATTATTGCCGGATATGACCAGATGTCAATTGGTCTTGATATTCAGGGAAATAGAAACCCAATCTTAATGAAGATGGAAGTCTAGTCATTCTTATTATTTCTATTCAGTGGTTTGCTTACATAAGATAGAAACCACAAACATCTATTTATCAAGATTTTCTTGAAGTGCTCCTTCATTAAACATCCTTATTCTGGCGAGTTTCTGATTATTTGTAAATGTACACAATGGTGAAGTCCTGCGACGTACAAATTCAAATATAATTGTATATTTCAGACATAAAGTTCACATTTTCCTCCCAAAAAATCATAGTAGCGTTTAGTTATATACTTCCATTGTGGGCCTGTTAAACCCAATCGAATCATCATTCCAATTAACGGTGACAAAGTGGAGATATATGCAATGCTTCGCATTCTCCTCATTAAACAGAAAGGACACAATGCCGTACTTTGGCTCTTTTATATTTCAAACACGATGGTTCAAGCATCCAGGTTGTCATATAACACATATCACCATAATGGCAAGATTTAACGATCGAATATTTATAATTTTATATTATAAAGTTGTAAGTAATTGTCGCGTACGGCCGAACCAAGAAAGTATATCTGTATTAAAGGTGAAGGTCTACCGAATATCGGATAATTTATAAAGTATATTTTTATTTACATGTATATACTCAAATGGATACTATGAAGTGAAAAGAAAACGGATATTTTAGCATTTGTTGCGCTGATAGTGTAGCCACATGATATGTGTATACGAGACATGACAATTTTGCGAATAGGACCTTGTAATGCACCACGCTTTCTTGATAGTGCTCAGTTCTACTGGACTGTCATAGCGACCGCCGTATTCGTATTTCTAGTTTCATCTACATTCCTGTATATTATTAAAGATAAGACATAGAACTGCCATTTCACGCTAAGTGCGGAGATATAAATCTGTTTAATGATAATTGTGGTTATGTGATTTATCTGAGATATATTACACCTGTATCCAAATAGCGATCACATTGAATGTGATTGGGATTTGACTTTTAGTTCTTCATCGCATTCCCTTAGGTCACTTTAGGTGATTAAGCGTAGTCCGATGGCTGAGTATGCAAATGTTACATGTCCAGTTTTGGTCAAAATGATGTTTTGACCTTTTTCAATAGCATAAACATGCACCCTTCTACTGTATAAATGCTATTAGTCCAGATTAATTCAAGTATCATGTTATTGCCGTGAAAACATATAGCACATGTCCACATTCAACAAAAGTTTAGTATGCAAAAGTGATAGTTGTGGACATCAACTGTGTCTACTGAAAACTCATAACACTAAACAGGAACCAGTAGACATATCGCCTACAAAACACCTTGTCAGGGGTCTAAACATTAAAGTTTGTGTAAAATGTATTTTTAAAATGGCATTATGTCCATCAAAATGTGGACCTGTTTTAAAAGTTCAATTTGCATAAACGATATGTCCATTTGGAACCAATTTGCCAGAATTCAGGAACCAGTTTCATTCAAATGATCATCTTGATTTGTGTAGTACCAACCAATATATGACATATATATAGTATATCATGTTTGGATAATTCCCAGATTTGAAATAACAATTCAAAAGTTTAAAATGCGATTTTCTCGAAAACAAGAAAAATGGACATGTAACATATTATGCATACTCAGCCATGCCTTACGTCAATATGAACAAGTTTATGAATGTTCACTGACGTCAGAATCACGATGGCTTATCCAGTTATAGTATAGGATGCTAAGCTGAACTTAGATCTGATAAACTAAATGGTAATTATTATAGTTAATAGTCATCCTCATTACAACAAATCATCTCAAATATTCCACCCATAATTCTAATAACATTGATTCATAAAGCGTCAAATTTAAACTTCGTGTACTCAGCCCTTCATCATAAATTCTACACAATATCGGCGTGTGACGTAACTAGTTCCTCAAAGATCCGCAGCTAACAGCGCAATGTTACTTCCTCACAAACAGTAACTGTCTGCATCAATTTCCTGTTAGAAGTAACGGCCCGTGTTGCTACATGTGTAATAAAAAACATTTAAAAATAAAACTATTTACATAACCACTTCATCGCCGTGTATTCGTTCTTGATGGAAGGACGTTGTTTCGCACCAACAGTTTTATCAAATGATTCCTAATTTTTATCTACAAATTACAACTGTGTGGGGTCTCTGGTATTTTTACTGCCATGTATGATAAAAACAAATCTAAAACACGGAACAAATAACAAACTTTCATATATACCATGAAGTCACGTTGACGAAGAATAACTTTAAATTTAAAAGTACAAAGTGCCCATACCAGTAGTAAACTGGCATTATCCTGTGGACGAACTCGACAAAATAAAGGATTAGTATAAAGAGGGCGTTCATATAGAAAGATGGTATGACGAATCGGCAACCTTACCATGAGGACATTATGAACCAAAAATAATAATGGGAAACAGTTAGAATGCTATAGGTAGGTGCACGTCTTTAGATAAACGTATTTGATCAGTTTATATAAGAATCGGACTAATATAAGGTGCTCTTCGTTTTCTTTCGTTTTATAATCGCTATTTCATATTTTATTGCGCATATATTGATTTACCAAAAGAGAGATTTTATCAGCGTGCAGTATCTACGCAGTGCAGGTAGCCCCCACCCCCCACCCCTGATGATGGTGTTATCTTAAAGTACCTAAGTATCTAACTCAATATCATCCAAAATCTCCAACCGTGAAAACACGAATTATTTGTCAATTTGAATCAACTTCGGTGCTGTGATCTTACCGGGAAAAGATGGGCTTCTGATGTCCAATATTTAAGACAAAATAAACATTTTACCATTGGTAAACGAATCGTGTACCATAATGCGTTTCAACCCCAGTTCTAGCAAGAGACTCGAGGACCGAAGAAAACACATTGCACCAAATCAAACGGTGCATGTAGACTGGAATAACCAGATGCTAGAAATTTGAATTCGATTGAGACTGTTGGCTTATTTCGCGGAACAGAACTGATTTGTAATTAGAGTAAAAATGGAAACCAATGAATGTAAATCAGTTTATATACATTCATATTACAGTATTATATGCGTTGCGACCCACTTCTATCAATTCCTAGGTCCCAAATGTTAGCGATTTAACTCCTTTAAACTATTAGATATCAATGACTTTTAAGTCCAGTACACTTCTACGTGTGATGTCATATATAACGTTCACAAACAACGAAAGATTTCTTCTTTTGCATTTGTAGTTTTAGAATAAGTACGAGAAGGCCATATTAAATGGTAAAGATGCATTTTCGAAAGAATTAGTAGTTAAAGTTAAGAGAGGCAAGTATACAGTTAAACCATCATTTTGACCGTCACCTTTGCTTTGTTTTAAAGGGTGTGTGGCTCTATTTTTCTGGACTTGGAAATAGACAAAATGGTTCTAAAAGAACAAATTGAACGACAATCGTTTACGCCAGCTCAGTGCATTCTGCATGTTTTTAAAATTATTATTTTGTCGTTTGTGTATCAGCCATTACTAATTACTTCCACATTGTGTTGTAGGATAATCAATGTGTTTTATATGGTCATTACAAAATGGCACCCGAAACCATTTAACCGATTATAAAATGTCAATTGTATCTTTAATATTGGATAGTAGGATCCTATAGCTTTACGGTAAGGTAACATCAATATTGATTGGAATTGATCAATATTGAATTCTAATTCGTTAATATTATGGAAAATATTGAGTTAGAGACTTAGCTCCTTCATTTGGACGTTGTTATAAAAACTAGTTCTGGCACAATTATCACCTTTTACTCATGTTATGCCTTTGCGTGATATTTAATGTAGACTACCAATCTACACGAAATATAATAAATGTTTTCCATCCAGATATAGTTCAAACCCATTTATTTATTTGATAATTAACAAAAATATAATGTTTATAAATTCAATTTACAGAAATAGATGAATACCGAGGCCACATTAACACTCCAGCATTTTAGTGATAGAAGCAACTAAAGTAATGATTCACTGCGCCTCAGTTTTACATCAGTTGTAAAAAAAAGTAGATAATCACAACAGTGTAGACGAAACGAAGTAATAATATTCTACGGTAGGCTACATTATAATCGTGGTGACATTACTTTTTGTTATACCTCTTTATTTTGAACCGAGAGTATGCAACTGTACAATATAATCCTAATTACTTTAAAAATTTTGTGCATTGATTACCATTGCAAATTGTCAATTGTTTTTCCAGGAATTTTAATTTGGATTTTGACAAAAAGACGGAAATTAAAACGAAGATCAAGGTTTTCGGTTTTGTGAAATATTTTCGTTTCATTATAATGAAGACAATTTTATTTAGTGATTGATTAGTCCATATTTCAGCACATTATATATTCCTTATGTCAACAAATTATTCGAGTAAGAAAATTACTTCCATAAAGGACGGATATTGACAGTAAGACTGTATCAACAATAATCTGAAAAGTTCAAGGTGCTGAATACTGTTATCCTGTCCACAGAAAAAGTCAGCGAAACCAGAAAATTAATCAATTTTATCACGGTATACTGGAGTGGGTTAATTATTCATTAGAAAGTTAGAAAGTATGCCCCAGCAAACCAAGAATTAAAACAGGTCATGTAACTGATTTATATAAAATAATGTTGAGAAATGAAGCATACATTGGACTTTGTTACACTTCCGTGTAGAAATAACAGATTGTTCAAGTCAGTAGTCAAGATTAAAAGGTTGGGTTGATGATGTGTGAGCTGATTGTTGACTCGGGTAAAACGGAATGCATAGGAGCAGATTAATTTATGAATCGCCACCGTTTAAAAGTTGCATTCAATAAATTAAACTGAACTTTAATCTAATTATAAGATAACCCCCTGTGTATAGGAAAAACTTTTTATTTTCACGTTCAGTTGATTTCTGGAGGAGGGGCGGCGGTCGTATTAGACGATAATTTATGACATCTCATGCGATTCTGTGTTACAGAGTTTGCCATTTCAAACTTTTGGGGCTGTTTTGTCTTATAAAGCAGAATGTTTAATGGCGCCAGCACTTTTCGTCTTAAAGGTTAAAACTCTTTTCACTAAAATGTGAAGCTTCTTTAATGATGTCTACTTATAGAAAACAATCAGATTTGCGACATACCCTATTTAAATATACTCCAACTTTGACGGTTTCTCAATATAAATTACTCCAGTACATTAAAGAATTGATTAATTTTGACAACTTGTAAGCAAAATGCGTTAAATTTGTCGATACTTTTTTCTGATGGTGCAATTCCCAGGACATCGTCCTGAGCCATAATGATGACGGCAATTATGTTTCGGTCTATATTAAATATAATCATCGCACATCGACGGCCTTTACGGTTCTCTACGTTTTTATTGATTATAGGCTAGGAACGATATTTCACAAACCGTTATCACCAAATATTTTCTGTATACTTCAAATGCGTTAAAGCATAAATATATCGTCAAATTATAAGGATGTTCGAGTTTTAAAGGGTAGAGAATGTCAGGCGTCCTTTTATTACTAGGAAAACCTGTCTTTTTTTATGTACCCAATTCTAAAGCCCGATATGTAGACGTTTTCGAGAATAACTATAAAACAGCAAAACCAATATAACCTTATAACATTAAAACTTTCTTGTTGCCGCACACTCACCTGAATATAAAGCAACCACTTTCAATATAGAAAGATATCAAGACTTTCGAGACAATTAATGTATATAGACCTACATTCTAGTGACGTTTAAGCATCTTTTATGCGTACTGAATATAAATACTAATTTTATATAATGTAAATTTCAGGTAAGCTCAGATGAAGGTACTATCTACAAGATGTATCCGTCCTTATATAAACGAAACAGGTGTTTTGGGTAATGTTTTAAAGCTTTAAACAAATATATGGCTTAATTGAACCTCCGGTCAACTTGTATTATCACCACGCTTTCTTTTCCAACATGACGTCACTACACGAGTCTAGTGGTTAGGTAGTGGGCTATGACGCTCTAGACGCTCCTGCCCCATCCGCACTCTTGCTGCACTAACAAAGATCTTGTCGCGTCCATGGATCTCTTCCACGCAATGGATGATCTGATTCTTTAAGTCGCAGAGGGGTCGTAGTCTATGTGTGACGGGTTTTTTTTTTTTAAAAAAAAGTAAAAATTATTCCGTTGCTATTGGTTGGGCATATACACTGTTCCCGTTAGTATATTGTGGCTCTGTAATGGTATCATTGTCTACACAAGTTGAAATCCGGTCAACTATTGGGCAATGCGAGAGAGAGAGAGAGGTCATTTCGAGACTAACCTATGGTTTAATTTTATTTCAATAATTGGCTTGCGCGTAGTGGTCTTCAGCTGCGGGAGGTTGAAAAGGCGACCCTACTCCTTGCTACGTTATTGGGCAATGCGTCTTTTTAAATAAATACTTTTCAAATGTTATCACAATGCTTAAAGTTTAAAAAAAAAAGTCCATTATAAAACCCGATCTAGATAATGCGGTAATACTATAATCATGGGACATCTGTATCGTATATAAGTAATATCATCTCAGGTATTAAGTACTTACATTGAACACCTGTAGGTTACACGGTATATACCATACTTACAACATACGTATATTTACATTACAGGGTCTATTACGCCAACTGATCGAGCTTCCTGTTATAAATATGTATTATATGATTGTTTCAATGGTATTTAGAGAACAGGGAATACAGAGTATGGAATATAATTACTGTTTATTACAGATGGACGTTTCGATTAGGCGTCCCTATCATTATAATAAGCTTATTAATTCATTGAATTGTATATTTGTTATTTTGAACGCTCGGATATTATTATTTCATATAAGCACACCATTAATATACTAAATCAAATGCTTACTTTAACCATTTTGCAGTACAATGTAAATCTTTAGTTAGCCAGCAGACCATTCATTACTTTGCCTCGCCTGGGTTTTAATTTCAAAAGTCATCATTTCGCTTACAAATAAAGTAACAGCATGCACTTAATCTCCTTAAATAACATTTAGAAGTAGAAGTATGATATTCACTATAACACATCTTTATGGATGTAATACTTCTTGGTTTATTACGCATGCGTCGAGTGGGCGTTAAATCCTATTTCTCCCCCCCCCCCCACTCTCTTGTAACATGCGATGTTGTAATACTCTTAAATGTATCTTGATAAAGATACTTGTAAAAGAGAAACGTCGTATGTAACAAACCAAGAAGTATTCAATCCATATAGTTGTGTTATTATGAAGATGTAATTAATTCAAACTTAATGTCACCAATTAATTAAACGATTCGTCCCAAGGATTATGTACAGTATAATTTAAAGAAGTAATTATTTAATTAGATAGAAACTATCCGACGACTTGTAGGGACCCCAAAAGCACAAATATCAAAATCTCCAGTCTATTTTAAAGTGATGTCGTAAGTCTATGAGGCCAGAATATTTTTTCGTCATAAATCAACTGTTAATCATTCCAATTGTTGAGATAATTTAAAACGTTTAACAGTTTCAAGTCAGATACTTGGATAATGTTGCTAATTCTAACTATGGAAACGTACGTCGCGGCGTAAGTGTAATCTTAACATCTCGCTCCTTCATCCTCGTCTTCTAGACTTTTGCTTTCTTGCATCCCAAAACCCTTGCCGCCTCGACGTCTGACCGATATTATTAAATAGCTGCACCATGCTTCCGTAGTGCCATGGGAGAGAGAGAGAGAGAAATGGGGTTTAACGTCCACTCAACACAATCTAGGTCATTTCGGGACTAACATATGGTTTAATTTTATTTCAAAAATTCGCCTGCGCGTAGGGGTCTTTAGCAGTGGGAGGAAACCGGAGTTCCCGGAGGAAACCCACGGGGTTGAGAAGGCGCCCCCTATCTCCATGCCACATACGCTCACACCAGGGCTTGAAACCACAGCCGCAAGTCTGAGGTGACCGTCAGCTAGAGGTCGAAGCGCGGCACTCTAGACCACTAGGCCATCCCAACCCCCGTAGTGCCATGGATACCTAACTTATATTCGTAGCCTGCCAATTTAATAATCAGAGTTTAAAAACTGTAGAGGTTTGTTATATTCAATAATTTTGCAAATGGCAATTAGCTTACATGTTTTAACTTTAGGTTTAGGTTTAGGTTCTGTTAATGGTCTAAACCCAGGTGGGCGAGTGGTTCATCGTCTTTCGCCCACAGTAAAAGCCCCACAAATATATCCACGTCTTTACCTAACTAAACCAGTCCCAGTGAAGACTCGATAGTTCACATCTGTCTTTATCTAACTAAATCCCCTTTGATTGCCCGACTTTCCTTCCGCTCTCGGGATCACTTATTAGGAATCAGCCCACTCATGGCTGTGAGAAATGCGACATTAGTGTGTAATGTAATACATATATTTGACCGAGTGTTCTGTCATTTAAATGTACCCAAGTATAGGTTTATATTATCATATTAACGTTTAGATGGTGGGTGTACAGGATGCAACACACCATTACTCTGAATCTTAAACGACATTAACCGTATTTTGCCAGTCTATTTTTTCGCATAAACTTTGAGCGACTGTCGGTCATAATGATGTAATATATTATACCCTATACAACTTAATCCGTTAGATTTATATACTATAGTTGTATTAACCCTGTCTGATCTCTTAATCCTTACCAAAGTAAAAGACAAGGTGTCCCTTTAATTAATAACGAAATGAGCGACACCATAGAAACTTTCTAGCTTAATAAATCTAAATGGAACTGCTTATATCTGATAGAGCTTACTACCTAATTCACTGATATACGACAAAATTCTTCTCGCGTAAAAAATTCAGGAAAATTTAATTTCATTAACAAATTGTTTTAGTCTATCATGGAATATGTACCTGTGCTTGGTTGGCACTTCCTGTTACTTTAATGAAATAGTACGTTAAACCCTATTTCATTTCACTATTGGTGAGTATTGTATTTTTGCCATGCAGATTTGGGGGTATTTTTGAGATTGTTTTCATACATTCCGGCCAAGGAATACATTCTTTAATCTGAATCAGACCCCTTTCACGCTAAAAACCAACCCTTAACCCTTCTATGACCACGTCTATCTTAAGTTGTACACGAACTACTACGCATATCATATACCCAAAAAACTAATAAAAACTATAATTAATTAAACTCCAAGAGAACGTATATAGTAAGTTTTACTGGAAGGGAATATATACGAACATCCTCCAAAATTTACGAAAAACGGAGCTTTATCACTTTGACTCTCCCCTGATCAACAAGGCCCAAATCAAAACATATTGAGGAAAAGGTCAGACTATTTGTGTATACAAATATATGAAAAAATCCAACACAGGTTTTAATCAGAATTGTTCACTAACAAAACATTTCAAAGATTACCTGCGTCTACTTAAAAAGTTGACCCAAGTGTCTTGAAATATTGACCTTTTCTTCTGTAATAAAACAAATATGTAATTAATATTATATGGTATCCAATATAAGTTGTTCTAATATTATGGCTATGTTATATTAAATATAAGCTGTTTAATAATGTCATCACCCTATATCTCTTAATAATAACGTCTGTGTGTTTTAATAACAGATCCACTCGGAACAATCTCCAGACGTTAAGACTTTAAACAGGCACTTATACAGGAAACGCCTGTCTGCCTGGATTCTACCTTATACTGGACTAACTATTATTTTAACGATGGCCGACATGATAATCATTTTCTTTAATTGAATATAATGGTACTCGTCACGGGTTCAAAATCTCTAAATCGATGACCACAATTTCCTCGAGTGTGTAGTAAGAGCTGTACTTAGCGCAAGTCTATATCCATTATACCAGGGAAACTATAATTTTAATGGCAACCATTTTAAAATACGCTGATCGAATTTTCGCATCTGTAAATGAATGGTGTGATAGTAGTCTACTTCAGTACGTAAGATGATAGAAATAACATTTATTTTCTTACCGGGGAGTGGAAATAGATTGTCACCGTGTTTTATACAAGAGTCGAAATTTGGAATCGTAAATTCCCTCTCAATCAATTACAAAGTTTGTGCAGCATTTTATATTTCTATATACACGACAAACTAATTGCCTTTAAAACCGTGGATATATTTTAATGGGACAATTAATGGCGTATTTTGCAAGGCGATATTACAGTGTTCTTGGGTATTAAAACTGTCACATAAACCAGAACTGTTATATTTTGCCTTAGATTAGAAATATGACGATTGAACTTTGTGTAGTTATATCAATTAGGATTATTAACTAAATGTTATGAAATTCGCAATTGGACATTTAAAATAGTATACTGGAACACTGCCAGTGTCAATGGATATAAATTCGATTTTATCATTTTTGTTATAACAGCCTTCACTTTAAGGCAAATAATATCTTGAACACATACCGTCTAAGAAAACAGTAGGGCTATATTGACTGTTCTATTTACCCATGTTGATAGTTCTTGGGGATAAATGCACTTTATGATTCAAGTTCTTATAGTTCTATTCTTTGAAATCTTAAAGTATATGAAAGTGGGTCTAAAAGCACATAATATTAATGTAATATGAATGCATTAAAATGATTTTAAATTATTGTAATTTCTGAAACACAAGAACTGGCCGAATCGAGAACACTCATTTTCGCTGGTTTAGTTTACTCTACCAGGTTTATTATTATTATTGTATCACTATTTTAAAAATTACTAATAGATAATTTATATACCTTTGAGAATATCTACTACAAAAGGCATACGAGTGTGAAAGATTTGATTTTCAGATCCATTAAGCCATCCTTTCCTGCGCACTTTTTAACACTTTTGACAAATTCGTGGTCTTGCAAGGTAAGTCAAAAAAATGTTTTTATTGGATACTAAGAGTTTCCTGTTAGTGTCACTATTTCTGAACACGGTTTAATAATTAATGATATGCGCAAGCCATGCACCCCTTCTCAGTATGGCTAACATTGTTTTAGCCAACCTGGTATATGAATGTGTATATGAATGTTTCGTGATGTAAATAAGATGATGTATTTAAATTTTAAGAATAAACATTATATTGGCTTGGAAAATATAATGCGTCCTTGTTTAGTACAAATGGTCCACGAAACCACCGTGTACACGACTCATGTACTGATTATAAAATGTTCATTATGTCTTAAATATTGGATATTAATACCCCATATTTTCACGGCAAGATAACAACATCAATATTGATTAAAATGGGCGGATATGGATTTCCAATTCCTGTTTTTAATTATTTTTGAAAATGTTGAATCGACGATTCTTTCTCGGAGTACATGAATATAATCTAATATGGTATGTAAATGACGTAGATCTGTTTAATAAGGAATATAAGACAATGTGTGGAAGTGATTAAGAAATAAATATATAGTTGGAGGAGACAGACGCAGACTTTGTGCCTTTCGTAATATAAATAAAGTAAACTGGTGCCTTTTTAAAAAGAAGCTGGAAGAAAATATTTGTTCTTCGTGATACAGATATGTCAGATCAATATTTGTTAAAGATATGGGATATATGTAGCTTAGGCCAACCAGCCATATTCAATTGAGTTTATGCAATGAAAGAAAAAGAACAGGATCCTGTTTCACGAAATCTTAACTAAAGATAAAATCCAAACTTTAGTAGATACTTCAATTTTGATTAGCTAACCACTAAACTCAATATTATCCAATCCAATTACTAAAATTTGGATTTTATCTTAGTTAAAATTTCGTGAAACAGGTTCAAGGACTTAAATTCTACCCAAAGACACAACAAACTTGTTAATGGGTCAAAATAAAGCATATTAACGAATATTTAATTCAACGCAACAAAAGACACGAGACGGGCGTGTATTTCAACCCAACGAAAGACACAAGACAAATGTTTAATTCAAATCAACGTAAGCCACAAGGCAGCCATATCATTTAAACAAATGAAAGACAAAAGACAAGCCTCCAATCCATCCTAACGAGAATCACAAGGCATGCGGGTTATTCAGTCCTACGACAGACAAATCAAACTCGGTTTATTTCTAATAAAACACTATTATCAAGGTTTATTAGGCTTTGAAGTGATATCGATAATAGTTGACTTATCATCCAAGGAAAAGTAGAATAAAGTCATTCGCTGCGGAATAGCTATCTTAAGTTTGGGGTACTATGCGATTTCTAAAACCCTGCACTGTAACCTTTGCGGAGGAATAACCTTTGAGTTGCTCGTGTATAACGACGATACGCTATAATTATATTTTGTCAATAAGGCCGACATATGAACTTGTGATAAACCTTTCCCGAAACTGAACGATCATCTATCTGAAAATTTCGTTACTTCGTGTCTGTATGTTTGATCTTACACTATTCAAAAAAAGTAGGGGATATTTGATTTTGGGGGCAAAATACTAAAATATGCAAATGACTACGAAAAAAGTCACTATAAAACCTAACAGAAGAAACATTTCCAGTTACATGTGACGCCCAAACGCACCAATAGCTACCGCATGGAATGCAGGTGATGCTTGGGATCATCATGGGGGTCCAACCCAAGATTTGCACGACTCTGACTTTGAATGTTACAGTCATTGTGGCATTGAATTCCAGGGTGGAAACATCAGTTTAATTGTTTTAGTGACCAGAAAACAAATTTTGATATGCCTCGGCTTACCCAAAATGAAAGGTTACGTGCCCTTGGCATGCTACAGATCGGCACAACACAGGCGGTTGTGGCGCGGACGATGAATGTTTCTCAGTCTGTCATAAGCAGGCTATGGTCCAGATACCATGATACACAATCTGTACAGGACAGACCACGCTCAGGTCGACCAAGGGCGACAACTCAAGCCCAGGGTCGATTTATCCGTACCTTGGCCTTGAGAAATCGTGTCATCACAGCAAATCAGATCAGCGCTCGTCTTCAAACAGACACTGGTGTGAGAGTGAGTGGCCAGACGATTCGGAATCGACTGCATAGGGATCACCTTCGCGCCCGACGTCCTCGCGTGATCCCTTGTTTGAGAGATCATCACATTCAGGCAAGACGTCGTTGGTGTAGGGATCGTCAACACTGGGATAATCGACGCTGGAGTAATGTGATGTTTTCAGTTGAGTCAAGGTTCACTGTTGATTTTTTGGACAGACGTAGGAGGGTGTGGCGTCGTCGAAACGAGCGCTTCCAAGACGTTAACGTCATCAGGCATGATCGATTTGGGGTGGTTCTGTTATGGTGTGGGGAGGCATCACTGTTGCTGGAAGAACGGCTTTACATGTTGTTACAGGGCGTGTTACAGGCCAATACTACCGGGACAACATCTTGGCAGTCCATGTTGTGCCGTTTCATCTTCCAGGATGACAACGCAAGATGTCACATGGCCAGGATCGTTACAGGTTACCTCCAACAACAAAACATCACCACACTACTTTGGCCAGCACTGAGTCCCGACCTCTTCCCCATCGAGCATGTCTGGGACATGCTTGAACAGAGGTTACTCAACTTCAACAACGTCCTGCCAATTTCCAAGAACTTGTTGCTGCGTTGCAACAGGAATGGGACAATCTGGACCAAAATGACCTTAGACGTCTCATTAGGAATATGCCACGTCGGATCAATGCTTGTTTGGCAAACAGAGGAGGATTTACCCGTTACTGACTTTGTTGTGATGCTGTGGTAACTTTGTTGTTTGACCCCGGGTATCATTTTACCCTTATAATGGTCAGTCTGTGCCTTACTTAGTCTAACGATCATTTGGAATAAATCGATGAATGTGAACTTCATTTCATTTTGTCATTTGTTTCTTCGTCAGTTTCATTAGGTGACTTTAATAACACTTAAAAATCAAATATCCCCTACTTTTTTTGAATAGTATATATAGAGTTTAAAATCGCAATTATAAAAGCGAAATAAAAGTATGACATAGCTAAATCTGCCTATTGTAGGTCTTGCTTTAAGCCTAAAATGTTATCTAAATCATAAATTAGACATTAATTAATTTATTTAGACCATAATTGACTCTGTTAATTATAGCATGATGACCGAGGCTAGTCAAACAAGCGATGGTAATGGACAATCGAGACTTTCTTTAATATAGTACCAACGTTAGTAATGATGACCGAGGCTAGCCAACAATTGAATCGTTAATATCTCGTTTCAGATTGAAGCAATCTTGCTGAAATTTTCAAGATTTTCTGTTTTCCTCGTTATCTAATTACCTATTGCCCCTTTAAGTAACGGCTTTTTCATATCCCCTAAGTAGTATATCATAAGGCTTTAGGAAATCGTCACGCTTGGTTCAAACTTTCAGAAAGGCATAATATACGACGGTACAAGCAAACGGCTACCCTTGCGGTGAAGGTAAGTTCAGTCAATGGAAATGCTTATGATTGCCTTTCAAAAATGAAACTGTTGACGATGTTCAAAGCCGTATTCCAATTCATTGTGCGTATTGGTGTGTTTTTTTTTTTTTTTGTTTTTTTTTTGTTTGTTTTGTTTTTCTTTACAAAAAATACTGTATTTTCAATCTTAATGTAATAATGATATATTTATTCCAGTGCTCCAAGGCAACTTATCTACATGACATAGTTGTTAAGAACCATTCCGGATAAAACCTTTTGATGGAGGTTAGACCGACATATTTAAACACCTCTTGATTTATTATTTTACTTTCACGATTGCCATAATTATTTATTACAAATCGATTGAAAATACATCTAGGCCCCTACAAGAATATTCATAAGAACCATATCCATACTTCAGCATAAGAAAAGAAAATATCTGAAATAAATATCCTTCAGATTGTCTAGACATTCCTACATTATATACTAAATGAAAAACTCAACAAAGAAGACAAGGTATAACAGGGTTTAAACAAATAAAGTAGATAAAACATCCACGAAGGGCATAACTCTAAAATTGATTATCGAAAACAGCTGAAATTCAATAGGTGTTGTCGTCTCACTAATGTAATAAACGAAAACTTTTAAAATTCCTTAAACTTATTCCTTTCTTTAATCGTAGAAGTTGCTAGGACGGTCAGAAGAGTCCACAGAGTCAACAATAGTCTGTCGTCAGTATCATCGACTGGTTTAATCAAATTTCTAAGAACAGTTTTGTTTTGGTCTCTTTTAATTTTGAGTGTGGTTACAAGGTTTTTGCGCCTGGGAATATTAATGTTTGCACACATACATTATCGATTTTTCCGAGCTTTGGCAAAATGTTTATCAATAGTTGTTGCCCTTGACTTAATAATGAGTGTCGCGCTTGACTTAAGAATGATTGTGGATCAAAGGATATTACCCTATTGCACTCATTCTACTGAGTGGGGGTCTTGAATTTGGAATGTGATTATTATTTAAACGACCCCCACCCCCACCCAATTGATTGGTTATGTTCCCACCAAACTCAAAGCGATGTGCAAAACAAAATTGAGTACAAAGCCTGAAGACCAGAATCTTATTACGACTCGGACGACGAAGCAAGTAGTAAGCGTTTATGGGTAAAATTTGTCATAGTCGTCACAAGAGTGATTCTTAAAACCGATCTCCAGATAATTACATCGAAGTAAATGAAATAACAATGCACTTTTATCGCCCGGTGAATGTGGTGAAACGTGTCAGACAAAGACAGTGTTAATCACGAAATCCATTCAATCGTTGGCAATATTTACTATTCAACAAGTCGGATTAACAATTGAGCACGTGCTTAAGGCATCGTCGTAATGAGAACACCACATAATGTCTGCTTTGCTAGAGGCCAAATTTAAAATATATAATTTAAAAATTAATGATGAACTTTTAATTAGTTCTTCATTGTTTTTGTCTTATGAATTGCGACAAAATTGCGTACTATTGGTTTTGACCCCTCTGATTTTGTACCGTTGATTACAGATTAAACATCCATAAGTGTACAAATGTGTTGTTATTGATGTGTTCCCATTGGAATATTGTTCACAATAAGTTATGTTTACAGGATCATTTTGTTATACGAAGAATAAGTAATGCGTTTTCTATGGTGCTCAGTATATTTCTTAATTCTGCCGAAGTGCTGCTTTCTGGGTGTATAAGTTTATAAGACTAACGTCGAAAACAAAGATTAATATACAAAGATACACTAACAATTCTACTAAATCTTGAATCTTTCAATAAGAGCATGGCTTTATCCAAGCCATCATATTATCAAACATCGCAGTCGGTCAATGTCAACGGTGTGCAGTTGTCCAAAGAACAGGTTTCATGTCGATGAAGAACCTTGTTCTTTATAGAAAGAGTTTATTCACACGTAGATGAAGTTCAAGAAGAGTACCAAGTACATGAAACCAGTGCATGAAATCAGCATCGGTAAGTCGCGGATCCGGTCGAGATTTTCAGCCGTGGTTTCGGATGGCACGCAAAAAAATCGAGTCGATTGTACATATTGGCTTGCACGTAAAAGATCCCTTTGCAGTTTGATGTCGATATAAGAAGAGGTCGTAGAGCCGCTGCCCGGGAAAAATTTCTCTAATATCACACTGTATGATGTATGAGCGGAACAGTAGGACGTTTCATACCATTTCATTCATTTTCTGGTTTTAAAATATTTTCACCGTGGCTTATGCAGCCTAAGTAACAAACGTATAACACCTTAGTGTTTTGAATATTGATTAAAATAACACACTCGATTAATTAAACGTACATTATGCAAGAGCTAAATCTGCTCATTGCATGTCTTTCTTTAGGGCTGAAATGTTATCTAAATTGTTAATTAGACATTAACAGAGGCGGTTTTACTACTGAAAGTTCCTTTTCTCAGAAACAAATATGTCCGTTCCGAACGTTTATTTGGCGAAAACATCAGCCAAATAGCTCTTGGAATGGCTACAGATGCAAGAAAATGACGGATAATTTTCTTGGGGGGGGGGGACATCACCCAACCCCCTCTCAGCTGCGTACCCCGTCTCCGAGGTCAGTGCCCTTATTTTGCGGCGCCCTCCTCCCTTTTCAAAATTCCTAGATCCGCCCCTGATTAATGAACTTATCCAGGCCATAATCATCACTCGATTTACTGGATTATGATCCGATTTGCTGCTTAATCACGAAATGGGTAATCGAGACTATGTTTCTATCGTACCGACTTTAGGAATGGTAATCGAGGCTACGACGGAAATTTAATAGCTAAGTTCCAGAATTGATCAATTTGACTGAAATATTCAGCAAATTACCTTTACATTATCTACCTTTTAACAGTTATATAGTGAAAACTGCCTGCTCTTTATCTAATCTCCCATAACGTATCTCTAATATTTTGAATTGGTATGACGATTCGACGGTAAGACTAAGTTAATAACTCTAATTAATAACCGAACCATGAATCGTACACACCAAACCCTAGTTTGTGACCGCCTGACCCATTGGCATACAAATACCGAGTAATGCTGTATGTCAGGTGTACGACGTAGTAATCTGTTATAAAGATTATATATGTTTATATACATTTAACGTGTTTATATTGCCCCTACTGAAACATACATTTTACTTCCAGGCGAATTCCACAATCACTTACTCGTTCCATTCCATTCATATCCCTCATACGAACATAAGACGAGAATGGCACGCGAATACTGGCGGAATCGCGAAGTCACGTGCCACTCGAGTGCCACGCCCTCTAGCGTATTTGTTCGTGTGCTTGTCGATGAACGTGTAATTGGCGGAAATCGTTTGGCGTGAAAAGCGCACAAGCCGCTGTCACGTTGGTGCCGTATTGAACAAATAGTTAATAACTTTACGTATATAAATATTATCGGGATACGCTTCACTATTAACACATTTAGATTTTATTTATCATCAAGTTTCGGGTGAACTTTATTGATATATACAGGTAAGACATTTATATGATTTCTTTTAAAGCATGGTTCGTTCGTTAGTACATTACATGTATATAGACTTTAATTATATAATTAGTATTGGTCAAAATACAGTTTAAGAAACCCCTGGCCCCGTATTGTAATTATATTTTGTAATTTCAGGATATATATTGTGTAATGAAATTAATCTGAAAATGCAAATCATACTTTCAGAGTTTTTAATAAGTAAATAACCCGAAGTTTAAGGCATAGTGGGGCCAGTATATTTATCGCGCGCATATGTTATAAGTGAAGACACTGTCAAGCTTACATTTTCAAGAAATATATACTTCTATAAAGACGTTCACGCTGTAGTAATTTCCAATCTTAACAATTCGTTACAATAGTGGTGCTTGTCAGTTCCATGATTTAACTTAAAAAGGGAGACAATTTGATTATAAAGACATGTAGTCCATAATAAGGAAACTTACTTTAGTTGTTAGCACCAGCTGCATGTCAATTTGTATTTTTAAAGATATGGCGACATTTTAAATTTTCTTTATCAACAATGTCTAATTTAGATTTTGTGAGGCTGAAATATAAAAATGAGAGATCACTCTTGTTAAAAAAAAAGTTATATCGTATAGATTGTATATATATAAGCCACATTACAACACTGCCTCCCACCCCACCGCCTCTCTCATTAATAAAAAGTTGCAGGGTATATGTCGTTTAATTATTTCGTAGCAGTTTAAGCCATACCTCCCCACACAAGACTCCCTGAAGTTGTTCGAGGCCGATGTGGATCGCGAGGTCAAGTGGTGTTGCTTGTGTAGCTTATGTCGAAATCCGAAATTGTTGATACGGTAAATTCGATAATAATATGGATACTTGTCGGAGGGATCCGAGTCTGTATCTCATGGCAATAGTCTGTAATCACTCAGTTTTCCAGTATCGGTAAATGCGATTTGATATTCAGTGGGGTGCAGTAACACCCCATCTGTAGTTTCGCTTTCATATTGTAAATCTTTCCACGTGTTGTATAGATGTTTGACAATTACATCAAATCAACAATCGGAAATGTGGAGACAACCTATATTAAATAATTTTAAAACCTCGATTTATTAAACGTGAGTGGTTCAAAGCCTGTTTAAGTTGATATCCATAATAATTGACTGATTATTCTGGTGTCACTACTCAGACGAAAAAATTGTTGAAGTATGTTGGTACTCCAGAAACTAAGAGTTTTAATGGTAATGCCATAATGTATGCCCGTCTTAACACAACTGAATCGCGACCAAAGTCCATTTTTTGTAATAATAATTCATTTTACCCTAACAGATCAAGAATGGGTAAAAACTGAAAACCCGAATAAATGACTATCTAATTTGTAGCCGTTAATATATTACGACAAGCCACCATAGAACCGGTGGTCGAGTTAAGTCGGTGGGGTTATCTTGTTTTTATTATAATTCCTTGTATAAAACTTGCTATTTTCATTAATGGATATTATTCCTAAGAGATATCACTTCCATTACAATATTCACTTTGATTTAGGTTTCTTTCAGTTTAAATATATACAATGTGATACTTGTATGGGTTACGTCACCACTCTTTAATACAGTAAAGATCGTGGATATTAACATTACAACATTTGTAGCAATATCTCATAATAAAACTCACTTCCAAATAATATTGCTTTTCTAAAGATATTTTACTAACCATCCTTTCATATAGTCCATCATTAATTAAGGAAATTGCACAATTGGCAGAGTGACTAGATGTTAGACGAAGAACGTTTATCAATCAGTAATAAGTAGATCTGAAAGTGGGGATTACATAAAATTTAAGATCTAGAAGGTTGTTCCTTAATTCATCAAGTGCTGAATGAACGAGAGCTACGTATGACTAGCTATTATTTCAGCTGTAAGTGGTTGATCAAATTGCTATTTAATCTGATCTTAATGCTATGCAATTACTGATTCTTACACTTCTCCCGCCAGTAACTCAATGCATGTACAGAACTATCACCCTGTTTGTTTTCACTGACACTCATGATTCTTTATGGTCGCAGTCGGGCAGTTTCTCTATAGCTCTATAATGTATATAGTTTAGTCTAATTAACAGATACATAATTTACCTGGTAAAGCATAGTTTCTTTAATTGGCTGTCCCAGGGAGACCATAACGAACATGTCCTGTAAATATGATCAATACTATTTGAATACCACATTGTCTACAACATGTGTAATCTATGTTAGCTTATCTATGTCGTCTGCATTTCACTCGAATGCGGTGCAATTTTAAATTAGCAAATGAAATGACATGAGGTTTAGCGTCCTACTGTTCTGCTCCTATTGGGATGATGAAGACGGTTTGTCAATGAGCTATATCTTTGTCAATACTTATCGGATTTGGCTCACCTTTTGGCTGATATTACTTCAAAAGATTCGACCTTGTACAGAATGGTAGTTTTGCTAGGAATAACTCGATCCCTCAAATGACTATCGGGGATTTTAAACAGATAAACCGAAGGTTTTCAATGTCCTTTAAATGTTTTGTAAGTGTGAAATGTATTGAGATTGACTGATGACATCACTCGACTCTGTTTACAGAACTCAAGTATAGTCTGTTAGATTTTTGACTGTTATCGTGAATGATAAAATAAAGAGATAATTATCTTATCTCAATAAGATACAACTTTCTACATGTGAAGCATATTTCACCCAGGCAGAGATAATTAACTTATCCCAGCCAGATATAAAGTTGAAGATGAGACCCCTGCTTTGTTCAGGCACAGACAGTTAAGGTATCTCAAGAAGATATGATTTCCAAGATGTGACGCAGATATAATATCCAATGTGTGATACATACTTTGATCAGACGGAGATTGGTTTGTAAAATTTTGTCCCATTAAACTGATTTCTTGCAGATGCCTACAAACGATAAGTGATATTATTTTTTCCAGACATTTACAGTAGCATGTATAGTGTTAACAAGTATTTAAACTAAAACTTGTGTTACCTAAAAGACCTGTTTCTGGGACTTCAATGTCGATTCTGTACAATATTTTAATTAATTGTTAAAATCCCATTTTCTCTGATCTGTACCTTTTTTTAAAGTAATGGATTACTTATAAATTCAACTGATTTATACCATCAATCAACTAAATAAATCAATGCTAAAACATGTACAATCTGCATCAGATTCCTAACAAGATCCCTCACATCCCATATCTTTATAATTGAGATTGGTTTAGTTTCTCAGCAGCAGCCATCAATTCAACATAAAGTTGGGATAGCAACTGTATGCTGATGTTGACACATGGAGTGGAATGGGTTGATTATAGTTGGGATCTCGACTGAATACTTATGGCTGGGACGGGGTGGGCTAACTAGTTAGAATCTAGACTTTATACTAATGCTGACAAGTGGGTTTGCTGATTATTATTAATAATATTGTCTTTGATACTGCTAATAATAATTAAACTGTTAATTATGGCTACTTAACACCAATAGATTTAACTCAGGGTTGCGCGATTTTTTCCCAATGAATATGAACGGAAATGAATTTACACAAATCATCTTGTTCCATAGATTTTAATAGCATACTACCCATAGTGTTTGTTTGAGCTTGGCATGACGAGAATTGCGGTACCCGAAGATGAACGGCTATTCTGTCCCACCGTTATTCAAAACGAAAACAGTCCCACCATTTATCAAGGTGTAGTCTTGTTCATATATTCGTTTGTAAATGTCTTTTTAATTATTCTTATATTTTTAATAAGTAATTATGTTCATAAAAATAATTATGTTATCTGACCTCCAAATGTTTCCAATACACATAGAATACATAATATACGACTTATAAATTCAACTGATTTATACCATCAATCAACTAAATAAATCAATGCTAAAACATGTACAATCTGCATCAGATTCCTAACAAGATCCCTCACATCCCATATCTTTATAATTGAGATTGGTTTAGTTTCTCAGCAGCAGCCATCAATTCAACATAAAGTTGGGATAGCAACTGTATGCTGATGTTGACACATGGAGTGGAATGGGTTGATTATAGTTGGGATCTCGACTGAATACTTATGGCTGGGACGGGGTGGGCTAACTAGTTAGAATCTAGACTTTATACTAATGCTGACAAGTGGGTTTGCTGATTATTATTAATAATATTGTCTTTGATACTGCTAATAATAATTAAACTGTTAATTATGGCTACTTAACACCAATAGATTTAACTCAGGGTTGCGCGATTTTTTCCCAATGAATATGAACGGAAATGAATTTACACAAATCATCTTGTTCCATAGATTTTAATAGCATACTACCCATAGTGTTTGTTTGAGCTTGGCATGACGAGAATTGCGGTACCCGAAGATGAACGGCTATTCTGTCCCACCGTTATTCAAAACGAAAACAGTCCCACCATTTATCAAGGTGTAGTCTTGTTCATATATTCGTTTGTAAATGTCTTTTTAATTATTCTTATATTTTTAATAAGTAATTATGTTCATAAAAATAATTATGTTATCTGACCTCCAAATGTTTCCAATACACATAGAATACATAATATACGATGTTCATAGCTATTATTCAAAATTCATACCATTTATTTTAACGACTGAAAATATAAACTGATATACTGAAAGGGGGTGGGTTGTTGCATATATATAAATGGAGTGGGTGAACTGACTGAGACAATCATTCCAACATATTGTTTAAGTTTATGACCTTTCGGTTTCAGAAAACATTACAAGAACGGGTTTATTTAACGTTGTGATAATTTTACAGTATTTATTCAACAAAAGATCAATGACAACATCATGCACATATTAATTGAATGAAAAATATATTCAATACACACGTTGTATGTCGTGGTCCTTGAACCCCCGATCAGGACGTGGGCATCCAACAGGTCGCAACTTGTATCCAAGTTGCGCGAATCTTAAAAAAAAATTATATCTCAAAGGTCGAGGATGGGTTATCCAGATGTCCAATTGAAACGAATTGTAACATATTTGTTACGGGCGAAAAGATTGAAATGAAATTGAGTTTAGCGTCTTACTGTTCTGCTCCTAAACTAGAGAAATGAAGACGGACAAACGCCATATGGCATTTCAACTGCCCAGGGATCTTTTAAGTGTGCACAAGCTGTGTTTGCCAGGTTGTCTGTCCTGTATCACTGACAAAGAGAAACCACGCCGGAACGATTTTGTGTCTCCGTACTAGGCTCTATCGAATTTCCCTGTTTTTCATCCATCTCTTGTAAAATGTGGGTGTATTATGAGTGGGAACCAACGAGCTGTATTGCGATTAAAAGAATAAAATAATATGATGGATGTACAATAATGAAGAGCTAATTGGTGAAGTAAACTGTCATTGGACTTACTTAATTATTGTTTTCAAGAACAGTGATAATGATCATTGATCAAGCTACGTGGGTATATCCTATACTAGCCATTTAAATTGTGTATTTAATTATACTGTCATACACTGACCTTCAAGTGGAGTAAAAAAGCAAAAAAGAAACCCAAAAAATAAAGCAAAACAAAACATTTGTTCAGGTTCTAAAACTATTCCTTATTGCTTATGCAAACAGTGTGCTCTCCGGACTCGCCCATTCACTTATGTACAGATTACAAAGAATCCAAAACATCGATGCCAGGATTGTATCAAGAACTTCAAAATATTCATCAATTTCTTCTGCGTTAAAGTCTCTTCACTTGTTGCCTGTCGAACCCCAGATTCACTATAAAGTTCTACCAATAGTGTATAAATGTCAAAATGAGCTCGCATCTAATCCTAAACGTAGTCTGGAGTTGCTTATTAACTTAGTTGTTCCTAAAACAATTTGTGGATGAAAGATTTGGCGCTGCTGCACTGCGCCTTTGGAATCAGTTAGGAGTAAACATAAGAGAAACTCAAACTTTCACAATCTTTAAGTCACAACTTAAAACTCATTTGTTTAAACTTCATTATCCAGATTAGAAACGATTGTTTATTTTTTATTGTCGAGAGACTCTTAGATGACTCGCTTTGAGCTTGCGTATAAATGGGTAACGAATAGAATCGCCTTGCTTTGTTTATCTGCAGTCCAGATGATAAAAATGTATTCTGCAATGATAGCCACTAGTAACAAAAGCAGTCAAAAATATTCATTAATACAAACGTAGATTCTTAATGGTTAACCAATCATCCCATTTGTTTTGTTACGGATGTCAGCACATGCGCAAAAACATAAAATCGTATGTTTGGCCGTGTTTGATAGAGCAAACATAGATCCACTTAATAACTAATTTCCGTCTATAATTCAATCCCATATGCTGCATTGTACGCTTACGATGTATAACACTGAACTAAAGGGAGTATTTAGGTTGTAATATAATATAGGAATTAAAAAGTTTTAAATTAGTCGAATATTAAATATCTGTACATGTACAATAGGAAAGTCTTAAATTTGGTTCAACTTAAAAGCACAACTGTCTGGTACTTTCCGTGCAATCCTATTCATGGGTGGAAGCTGGTGGAAGAAGGAAATATGGGAAGACGTGTTGTCAAAATATAAATATGCTGTTGATCATTCAGTGTTTAAAACATTCTGGTTTTCAATCTGTTTTGAAACACTTCAATGAAAATGTCGTCCACAACAGCCATAATCTACCATTTTATTGGAAAGATAAACACAAAAACACATTAAAAAAACAGCAAGGAAGTATAAAACGATAGACCTCGTACCAAAATATCTTAAGCTATGTGTCCAGCTTAGATATATCTATAACTATAATCTAAATGCTATAGTAAATGTCAAACCGGGTTTACGGCTGAAAGACCTTGTAATGCTAATCAGTTTATTTGGCAAACGTTTCTAAACGCACCGTTCACCTCTGGAGGTTGAAGCTATATTTGCTAAAACCAAAACATTAATCGGCGTATAATTATCTCATGTTCGTATTCATACTCCATCATTAAATGGTATCGTGCCCGAAGAAAGGCGCACATAATTCTAAAAAAATGGCCACAAAGTTTAAAGTGGTTGGAGTTTGCCCTACGTCAACAATCGCCGAATTTCTAGATCTCATGTTCATGTACACAGAAACAATTTAATACCAAAGAACAAATTCATCAATATAGGTTCCATATAATTTAAATTATGGTAGTATCGGTAAATTAATTAAGAAATATATGTCAGAATTGTTATGACGATCCTTGCAAAAATTATATACGAGCAGCTAACGTCTGCTACAATATTTTATAAAAGGTATTAGGCATAGTAACGCATTCAGTTTGATACAAATTACTAAATTGCATGATTAACTAGCAGACATTGTATTATGTATTTTTGTATGTGTGTCTGTAAATTATGTCGTTTATATATAGGTGGGGGGGGGCTTATTTCTTAATATTTATGTTCAGCGACAATGTGTGTGCTTAACATGAATATTATCTGAATTACAACAAAGCTGGGATTGTCGCCTTAGTAATCTGTGACGAAGGTGTCCAAAATAAAATGTTATTACATGGGTTAAAACAAGTAGCAGTGGAATAATCTATGGCATAATAAATAGCCAAATAGCCATTTGGATGCAGAGAGAAATGGGGTTCAATGTCCACACGACACACACTAGGTCATTTCGGGACTAACATAGGGTTCATCCCATGATGATGCTATTTTTCATGGACAGGTTGATTTGATTGTTATCAAAAACAGAAAAAATGTTCTTGTATAACATTTTTTTTCTTTCTGTTTTGGGATTGTATTTTTTTTTTGGTTTTTTTTGTTGTTTTTTTTGTTTTTTTTTTGTTTATGTACGATTATGAATTGTCACAGATTGTGTATTTATGTATGACTAGCCTACTATCGAGGGTAAGCACCACAAGCTGTAAGAGTATTGATTACTTATATAGTAAACACAGGAGCACTTGATTATTTAATTATAAATGTTTGCTTAATACGATGTGAAATGTGTTTACTATGTAACTTATTTAATCTATTACAAATATCACTTTAACATTTATTTAGCAAAAATAACATTGAGGGGTGTCGAATTTCAGCCACATATAAAACACGTGATTACTGCTGTATGGTGTTTTATTTCGGCCAGTGCGTGTCGCACTTGAAAAATGTCCAATGTTAAAACTATAGAGAATATAAGCGACGTCGCACTTCAAAAAACGACGCATCGCCCTTCGTGTCACGTTCGCTTTCCTGAATAGATATATTTTGATGAAATACGCATTTATCAGGAGAATTCATTTGCCATTTAGTACCTTTTTTTTCAATGCAGTAATTTTTGGATAAAAGGAAGGTATTTCATTTGATGGCGTTTATGAATGGTGTATAAAATCTTGAATTTACAGCTTAAGAACCAAGTTTGAATGATTTAGTTATAATATTCGTATAGAAGATGTACGTTAGCACTTTGCATGCTTGGTAACACCTTGGACTGTAAACGATCTCATTATATTAGGTGAAATATAAATATTAGGGAAACTAATTATGGTAAAGAATGTTTTAATAATAACACAATAATTATAATTTTATTAATTGTCATTTCACAATTAAATACTACACCAATTTCAGAATAACACAGTCATTAAATTCCTACTTCAAAACAAACTGGTAATTATTCAGTTATGTTAATGTCCAACCGTTTGTTTTTCTATATATCGATCAAACAGATACACCATATACCGATTATATCAAACAATTCTTTTTGAATTATCCAAGGTGATGGCGACATTTCACAATGTTTCTAATGTGATATCGCAGTGTAAAAAAAACAGGTGGATATTTTTATACACCCACTAGGTCATGTGTACACATTGGCATGCACGTATAAAAGGTCCCTTAACAGTTGAAAATAAGAGTAAGCAAAATTCCGGGCAAAATGTCCCTTACAGCACACTACATGGCGTGTGCCCATCTTCATCATCCAAGTCGAAATAAAACAGTAGGACGTTAAACCCTATTTCATAATACACCCACACACACGTTTATTACATGTTATATATTATTTTCGTCATCAACGACATTGAATTCGTGGACGCGTGGATAGATTTAACCCATCTTACTTTATATGCAGTGGTCAATAGGTCATCGTCCAGTTATCTCCTTCGTGTTTCATAACTGAGGTCACTGATCTGATAATACAGGGCACCGTAACAATGCTAACTCACAATGGTAACTCAAAAATGTAAGCAGTACAATCCGCCCTATCAAAAATTGATGAATTTGAAATAGATTAACGAGGAGGAAAACAAGCAGTGCAATACTCGATCCATGAATGCAATGTTTAGATGTTAATTAGTACAACAATTTTAGATAGTAGTATATTTCATTCCGTTCTGATATTAGATGGTTGCCCACTTCATTCCGTTTCTGATTTTCGACAGTAGAACACTCCACTCCGTTTACCATTTTTAGAGGGTAGTATACACTTCATTCCGTTTACCATTTTTAGATGTTAGAACACTTCATTCCGTTTCTCGCTTTAGATGGTGGTACGCTTCATTCCGTTTCTGATTTAAGACGGTATTAAACTTCATTCCGTTTCTGCTTTTAGATGGTAGAACACTTCATTCCGTTTATGATTTTAGATAGCAGTAAACTTTCTGATTTCTAATAGTAGTGCACTTCATTTCGTTTCTGATTTGGTAGATTTCGTTTCGTTTCTCAGTTTTAGACAACTCTCCATTTGACGTTTTTTCTGTTTTAACAACTTGTCTAGTGAACCTATGGGTTGTGTTTTTTTATAATTTCATTGTTCAGAAATTCCCTTGTCAGTTGAAATAAAATGGTATGTAATTGGTGTAAAGTATCAACTCAGTATTTCGGTCAGTTTTAGATAATGGTCCGTCTGGAACAGTAGGACGTTAAGCTCCATTTAATTTATTCCTGTGGTTTTCAATTCTGCGTGGGAGAATTTCGTGTGGGCAAAAGGGTGTTTACAGCCGTTGGAGTACCTATATTGTTCATCTGATTGCTTATCTTAATCACAACTTACATGTACACGAAGTTATTAGCCCTTTTCCTATTCACCATTTGCAATTTAAATTGTATGATGTCGCTCAACGCTAAGTATTTCTTTGTTTTATAGAATTTAAATTACACTTTTCAATAAGACTTCCAGATTATCTATAAATAATTGTTGTGTACGTATTTCAATGATTTGTATAATAGGTATCACAAGGTTAGCTCCCCTGTCCCTTTAATGTCAGTATATTTTTAGAATTCCTTATATCATTACATTGATTACAAAACAGCATGACGTTATGTGGGTCTGTTTGGACATTGATACCATCAATAAGCTGGTAAATTGCATTGCAATCAAATCTTATAAGGAAGGTGGATTAGTTGATAATTCAAATCGATGAAAATAGCGAATGTAGTAGCAGCGGCGAAGCCAATCTGATTAAAATACAGATCTATATTTCGTTTCGGTTTTTTTTTTACATTTTCGATGGCCTCCACTACATGAAGTTCTGACCTGTTGTAGTTAGGGGTCGCGCCTTGGTCAGACATTTGATTAACCACTCAGCGTTGATGTTTCTAGTGGAATACCTACAGTTCCGCGCACTGCACACCAAGAGCTTGCCACAACAGACTGTTGAATTGGCTAATACTTCACATCTACCAGATCGCAGCTTCTTATTAAAGAAGTAAAACGAAATTTTGAACGGAACGAAATATGATCTGTGTTTTAATCAGATTGTAGCGAATCAAGAATCATTCCTTTGTGGTGGAATCAGACACGCCCATCTTGAAATTGCCTCAGTGTCTTTCTCTAATTAATCCACATATCTTTACGTTGGACAAGGTCCCACTTTTATTGCCCCCTGGTCTTGAAAGTTTTAAATTCTCGATAGTTCACCCACACTCCTAAAGGCACGATCCTGGGCCCAAAACAATTGCCCGAAATCCAATGAAACACTACTTTTTCTTGCCTTTGAATTGAATATCGCGTATTTGTACTGAAATGTATTCAAACATTTTGTAGAGAACCACACTGATCTGTGCGATATTTCTCGGGCATTGATTATTATTTGTAGATGCAACTGTCTGATTGGAATGCCTGGTTGGAATTACGGGCGGCAGCAGTTAAATTATCAAAGTTTCCGGGGGAGGACGAGGCCCCATATCACGCCAGGACTTAACAAATGATTTTTTTGAATTTAGATCAATCACCTAAGTTAGGCTATATTGGACCACATTGAAGTTGCTGTGTTCACGGGCTGGAATAGCAGGAAAATTGGTTTGCGAGGGTCAAATTTTAGAAACTTTCTTGGTGAGGCACCTACACGGTAGGTTCCGCGACTTCGGCACTTGCTATCAACCGAGACCGCTGTCTATAAACAAGAATTGTTTCGGGAAGTTCAGGTCTCTTCCAACCCCAACTCTCAACATCCATTGAGCCCAGTCGCTTATGACCATAATCCAAAACAACCACAATCAGTTCAATAACCACACGTGGGCGATTAAATTAGTTGTTAATGATATTTTAAACTATGTCATATAATAATGCATGTGTTACAATTGCTTCATGCTTCATTATTGGTCCAAATTAGCTATAAGTATGAATTATTACGATTTCGAGCAATTGTTTTATGACAGTTACATCCTGAGACCGGAATAGCATTAAATATTGTTAAAGCTGATTTTAAGGGTAACTTATGGCTAAATCGATTTAAAGCCAGCTCAATTTTGGTCATGGTCGCTGAAATTAGCCTTATCAAATAGAACTAACCGATGACTTTAGTGAATAACATTTTGAGGGATTCTTTCAAGTGCAACTGTTCTGTTTATGAATTGACACGCGAAGAAGCCTTAAAGGTATATTATGTAAGAGCTAAAAATCAGGTCCTTATATTGGCTTCAAATGTTAAATAAGCTACTGCTTATACATTTATTTAAATGTTAAACCTGTAATCAACTCTCCAGATAATCGGATGACAGATTGAAATAGGTTTAAACACCCATCAGATTTACAAAAATTAACGATAAAATGGATAATCGAAAATTAATCTCGAATGTAAAGTGCCGCGGCTACGATAATGGACATTCTAAACTAGATCTTGACAAACTTTAAATCGGTAATAACTTACAATAAGTTAATTTAAATGACATTTTCATTTTTCATTATTATTATTATTTTATTTTTTTTTTTTTTTTTGGGGGGGGGGGGGCTCTACATAGCAAGAACTGACAGCTCTTTATCAAATCTTACATAATGTATCTTCAACTGTTCAGTGATTTAAGTGTTAGGTAATACCTATCCTACTGACTGTCAATAATGTTCCGTTTCTATTTGTCTGGGTGTCAAAACCATGATTCAGCGTAGGTGGAACTTGCCTTAGTTATCGGCTTAATTGCTACTGGGGTATGTGAGAACTGTTTATGAATAACGGATAATATCTGTCTATAATCAAGTTTTTACAAATCATCTAGTGAATATCATAAAATTTACACACTCTGTGAGTTATGATTTCCTTTCATCTTGTGGGGTTTTATAGTCGATATAACACTTTGAGTATGTTTATTTCTCGATTACACGTATATATGACGATGGTGCCAATTATTAGATCTGCGTACTAGTTGGTCTCCTCATCTTCAATAGAAGACTTGGTGTCTTACAGTTTATCTAAGCCTTCAGGCAGTACACTACATTTTTCGTCACTAATTTTTATTGGTTACTGACCCAACTGGGAACCGCTCAGATTCCTCGACAGAAAATATCATCGCGAATACCAAGTCCCACGCTTTCCAACTGATATGTCTACCTGAGATAATCGTGTTGTAAAGTTCAAGGTTCGTTCAATTTCAAGGTTGATGGAATTTTTCCGCTTTTCAATATAAGGAGGCAGACAACCATTAATTTCCCCCATTGACTTCAATGTTAATTCTTGACTCTTTGCCCACCTCCAACTTTTCCCAAAATTTTCGTTGGGCGAAATGCTTTTCACCATTGACAGAAGAACAAATGGCCATGTCTTTGCACTAAAATTTGTATGAGGTTGACCACCAAAATTTTGAGATACACGAACTTGAAGAAGCATACTCATAACATGTACTAGTATCTAGTTGCCGTACATATCACGGTAGCCAACCTCATAACGCCGTTATCCTTCCGCCTCAAAATCATTAATATTTACCAAAACCTGTCAGAAAATATTAATTCAAACCCTCTTTGTCCATTCTAGACCAAAAAAAATCAACAAAAATGGGCATGTAAAAGGGGAGAAAAGAGAGAGAGAGAACTGCTATAAATAGACGAACTACAATTTGTGGGTACCGAGATGGTGAAATTTAATGGTGGCCTGCCTCCATAATAGGCCGTAAACAGGACTATTTTTTATATGTTTGTATCACATATCTGTGACAAAGGAAGATAACGTACCTAAACGTTTGGGAATTTCAGACTAATCTACTAACGGTAGATATTGCATAACTCACAGTCATTGCTTCAGGGAGGAAATTGAAAGGCTGAAGCGATTTGAAAATCTGACACTTGCCCTGATATTGATCTTAGATGAAATGGATTTAGTGACATTTTGGCAGCTTTTATCCGATGGATTTGAAATGTATACACAGTGTTTACGTCCATGGTTTAAACAATCCTATTGATTTACAACCATTTCCGATAAATGAAACCGTTTAAGTTATCATCTGATTTTTATAATAACCCTTTAATAAATATTGGCAGGTTTATCAAGCTAATCAGATTTATTATTATTGCTGATAGGTGCTTAAAGGGTTCAGGGACGTACCTAGTGTTGGGGGGGGGGGGGCTACATCGCACCCCGAGAAAATTAAGACGCCCCAAGAAATAGCGCCCCTCCCCATCCAAACAAAAATTGACAATCTCTTTCATTATAAAATAATACACTTAGTTATGACCACTCAGTGATACTCTTAAGGCACTGATCAGCCGGTCAGTTTTAAGGCCGACCTCAACTCTGCTGCGCCCCACATTTAAAATCCTACTAGCTGGCCGGTCACCTCTGGCTTGCGGCTGTGGTTTCGAGCCCTGGTGTGAGCGTATGTGGCATGGAGATAGGGGCGCCTTCTCAACCTCGTGGGTTTCCTCCGGGCACTCCGGTTTCCTCCCACTGCTAAAGACCCCTACGCGCAAGCGAATTATTAAAAAATAAAATTGAACCATGTGTTAGTCCCGAAATGACCTAGTTTGTGTTGAGTGGACGTTAAATCCCATTTCTCTCTCTCTCTCTCTCTCTCTCTCTCTCTCTCTCTCTTAAAATCCTACATACGGCCTTGAAATGGCTTTTGATCAGTTTAATTGTCTATTAGCGCTCCAATCACTACCTACAATAACACGAAATGTGCGACGTGTTCGAGTACACGTTGCGGATGCGAACAAATGCCGTGATTTTACATAGGATCATTTCATTTTTTCGCATAAATCCATTTTTAGCAGATGTTATTCACAGCTTGTCCATTTTAACCATATGTTTCCTCTTATCAAGGTTTATGTAAATTTCAGTGTTCTGATCTCAAAATATTCAAACTACTATTAGCGGCGTGAAGCTAGCTTGTTGTTCGTTGTTCGTTGTTCGGTATTGCGAATACCGAACAACGAGCCAGTTTGTTGTTCGGTATTCGCGAATACCGAACAACGAGCTGGTTTGTTGTTCGGTATTCACCGTATATGGAATAAGTAATAAAATAAAGGTACTTTTGTAGGGAACACGCCACAGGCGGGTTTTAATGGGCTTAAATAGACAATAAAACTTCAGGCTTCTGGGAAATAGATTTCAACAACTCCTCTTTCTATCCGAAGAAAGAGCTGTTACATATTGGCGAATACCGAACAACGAGCCAGTTTGTTGTTCGGTATTCGCGAATACCGAACAACGAGCTGGTTTGTTGTTCGGTATTCACCGTATATGGAATAAGTAATATAATAAAGGTACTTTTGTAGGGAACACGCCATAGGCGGGTTTTTATGAGCTTAAATAGACAATAAAACTTCAAACTTCTGGGAAATAGATTCTAACAACTTCTCTTTCTATCCGAAGAAAGATCTGTTACATATTGGCGAATAACGAACAACGAGCCAGTTTGTTGTTCGGTATTCGCGAATAATGAACAACGAGCTGGTTTGTTGTTCGGTATTCACGAATATTCACGAATACCGAACAACGAGCTGGTTTGTTGTTCGGTATTCACCGTATATGGAATTATTAATATAATAATGGTACTTTTGTAAGGAACACGCCATAGGCGGGTTTTCGTGAGCTTAAATAGACGATAAAACTTCAAATTTCTGGGAAATAGATTCTAACAACTTCTCTTTCTATCCGAAGAAAGAGCTGTTACACATTGGCGAATAACGAACAACGAGCCAGTTTGTTGTTCGGTATTGGCGAATAACGAACAACGAGCTGGTTTGTTGTTCGGTATTCATCGTATATGGAATTAGTAATATAATAAAAGTACTTTTGTAGGGAACACGCCACAGACGGGGTTTTATGAGCTTAAATGGACAATAAAACTTCAAACTTCTGGGAAATAGATTCTAACAACTTCTCTTTCTATCCGAAGAAAGAGCTGTTACATATTGGCGAATAACGAACAACGAGCCAGTTTGTTGTTCGGTATTGGCGAATACCGAACAACGAGCTGGTTTGTTGTTCGGTATTCACCGTATATGGAATAAGTAATATAATAAAGGTACTTTTGTAGGGAACACGCCACAGGCGGGTTTTAATGAGCTTAAATAGACAATAAAACTTCAGGCTTCTGGGAAATAGATTTTAACAACTTCTCTTTCTATCCGAAGAAAGAGCTGTTACATATTGGCGAATACCGAACAACGAGCCAGTTTGTTGTTCGGTATTCGCGAATACCGAACAACGAGCTGGTTTGTTGTTCGGTATTCACCGTATATGGAATAAGTAATATAATAAAGGTACTTTTGTAGGGAACACGCCACAGGCGGGTTTTTATGAGCTTAAATAGACAATAAAACTTAAAACTTCTGGGATATACATTTTAACAACTTTTCTTTCTATCCGAAGAAAGATCTGTTACATATTGGCGAATAACGAACAACGAGCCAGTTTGTTGTTCGGTATTCGCGAATAACGAACAACGAGCTGGTTTGTTGTTCGGTATTCACCGTATATGGAATAAGTAATATAATAAAGGTACTTTTGTAGGGAACACGCCACAGGCGAATTATAATGAGCTTAAATCGACAATAAAACTTAAAACTTCTGGGAAATACATTTTAACAACTTCTCTTTCTATCCGAAGAAAGATCTGTTACATATTGGCGAATAACGAACAACGAGCTGGTTTGTTGTTCGGTATTCACCGTATATGGAATTATTAATATAATAAAGGTACTTTTGTAAGGAACACGCCACAGGCGGGTTTTCATGAACTTAAATAGACGATAAAACTTCAAACTTCTGGGAAATAGATTCTAACAACTTCTCTTTCTATCCGAAGAAAGAGCTGTTACACATTGGCGAATAACGAACAACGAGCCAGTTTGTTGTTCGGTATTGGCGAATAACGAACAACGAGCTGGTTTGTTGTTCGGTATTCACAGTGTATGGAATCGGTAATATAATAAATGTACTTTTGTCGGGAATACGCCGCAGGTGGGTTTTTATGAGCCTAAATGGATTATGACACTTCGAACTCTTAGGAAATAGATTCTAACAATTTCTCTGTCTATCCGAAGAAAGAGCAGTTTCACATTGGCGAATAACGAACAAAAGTTACTTTATTAGATTACTAATTCCATATCTGGTGAATACCGAACAACAAACCAGCTCGTTGTTCGGTATTCGCGAATACCGAACAACAAACCAGCTCGTTGTTCGTTATTCGCGAATACCGAACAACAAACTGGCTCGTTGTTCGTTATTCGCCAATATGTAACAGATCTTTCTTCGGGTAGAAAAAGAAGTTGTTAAAATGTATTTCCCAGAAGTTTTAAGTTTTATTGTCTATTTAAGCTCATTAAAACCCGCCTGTAGCGTGTTCCCTACAAAAGTACCTTTATTATATTACTTATTCCATATACGGTGAATACCGAACAACAAACCAGCTCGTTGTTCGGTATTCGCGAATACCGAAAAACAAACTGGCTATGTTCGGTATTCGCCAATATGTAACAGCTATTTCTTCGGATAGAAAGAGAAGTTGTTAAAATCTATTTCCCAGAAGCCTGAAGTTTTATCGTCTATTTAAGCTCATTAAAACCCGCCTGTGGCGTGTTCCCTACAAAAGTACCTTTATTATATTACTTATTCCATATACGGTGAATACCGAACAACAAACCAGCTCGTTGTTCGGTATTCGCGAATACCGAACAACAAACTGGCTCGTTGTTCGTTATTCGCCAATATGTAACAGCTCTTTCTTTGGATAGAAAGAGAAGTTGTTAGAATCTATTTCCCAGAAGTTTGAAGTTTTATTGTCTATTTAAGCTCATAGAAACCCGCCTGTGGCGTGTTCCCTGCACAAGTACCTTTATCATATTACTAATTCCATATACGGTGAATACCGAACAACAAACTGGCTCGTTGTTCGGTATTCGCCAATATGTAACAGCTCTTTCTTTGGATAGAAAGAGAAGTTGTTAGAATCTATTTCCCAGAAGTTTGAAGTTTTATTGTCTATTTAAGCTCATAGAAACCCGGCTGTGGCGTGTTCCCTACAAAAGTACCTTTATTATATTACTAATTCCATATACGGTGAATACCGAACAACAAACCAGCTCGTTGTTCGTTATTCGCCAATACCGAACAACAAACTGGCTCGTTGTTCGTTATTCGCCAATGTGTAACAGCTCTTTCTTCGGATAGAAAGAGAAGTTGTTAGAATCTATTTCCCAGAAGTTTGAAGTTTTATCGTCTATTTAAGCTCATAAAAACCCGCCTGTGGCGTGTTCCTTACAAAAGTACCTTTATTATATTAATAATTCCATATACGGTGAATACCGAACAAAAAAACCAGCTCGTTGTTCGGTAATCGTGAATACCGAACAACAAACCAGCTCGTTGTTCGTTATTCGCGAATACCGAACAACAAACTGGCTCGTTGTTCGTTATTCGCCAATATGTAACAGATCTTTCTTCGGATAGAAAGAGAAGTTGTTAAAATGTATTTCCCAGAAGTTTTAAGTTTTATTGTCTATTTAAGCTCATTAAAACCCGCCTGTAGCGTGTTCCCTACAAAAGTACCTTTATTATATTACTTATTCCATATACGGTGAATACCGAACAACAAACCAGCTCGTTGTTCGGTATTCGCGAATACCGAACAAAAAACTGGCTCGTTGTTCGGTATTCGCCAATATGTAACAGCTCTTTCTTCGGATAGAAAGAGAAGTTGTTAAAATCTATTTCCCAAAAGCCTGAAGTTTTATTGTCCATTTAAGCTCATTAAAACCCGCCTGTGGCGTGTTCCCTACAAAAGTGCCTTTATTATATTACTTATTCCATATCCGGTGAATACCGAACAACAAACTGGCTCGTTGTTCGTTATTCGCCAATATGTAACAGCTCTTTCTTCGGATAGAAAGAGAAGTTGTTAGAATCTATTTCCCAGAAGTTTGAAGTTTTATTGTCTATTTAAGGTCATAGAAACCCGCCTGTGGCGTGTTCCCTACAAAAGTACCTTTATTATATTACTAATTCCATATACGGTGAATACCGAACAACAAACCAGCTCGTTGTTCGTTATTCGCCAATACCGAACAACAAACTGGCTCGTTGTTCGTTATTCGCCAATGTGTAACAGCTTTTTCTTCGGATAGAAAGAGAAGTTGTTAGAATCTATTTCCCAGAAGTTTGAAGTTTTATCGTCTATTTAAGCTCATAAAAACCCGCCTGTGGCGTGTTCCTTACAAAAGTACCTTTATTATATTAATAATTCCATATACGGTGAATACCGAACAACAAACCAGCTCGTTGTTCGTTATTCGCGAATACCGAACAACAAACTGGCTCGCTGTTCGTTATTCGCCAATATGTAACAGATCTTTCTTCGGATAGAAAGAGAAGTTGTTAAAATGTATTTCCCAGAAGTTTTAAGTTTTATTGTCTATTTAAGCTCATTAAAACCCGCCTGTAGCGTGTTCCCTACAAAAGTACCTTTATTATATTACTTATTCCATATACGGTGAATACCGAACAACAAACCAGCTCGTTGTTCGGTATTCGCGAATACCGAACAACAAACTGGCTCGTTGTTCGTTATTCGCCAATATGTAACAGCTCTTTCTTTGGATAGAAAGAGAAGTTGTTAGAATCTATTTCCCAGAAGTTTGAAGTTTTATTGTCTATTTAAGCTCATAGAAACCCGCCTGTGGCGTGTTCCCTGCACAAGTACCTTTATCATATTACTAATTCCATATACGGTGAATACCGAACAACAAACCAGCTCGTTGTTCGGTATTCGCGAATACCGAACAACAAACTGGCTCGTTGTTCGTTATTCGCCAATATGTAACAGCTCTTTCTTTGGATAGAAAGAGAAGTTGTTAGAATCTATTTCCCAGAAGTTTGAAGTTTTATTGTCTATTTAAGCTCAAAGAAACCCGGCTGTGGCGTGTTCCCTACAAAAGTACCTTTATTATATTACTAATTCCATATACGGTGAATACCGAACAACAAACCAGCTCGTTGTTCGTTATTCGCCAATACCGAACAACAAACTGGCTCGTTGTTCGTTATTCGCCAATGTGTAACAGCTCTTTCTTCGGATAGAAAGAGAAGTTGTTAGAATCTATTTCCCAGAAGTTTGAAGTTTTATCGTCTATTTAAGCTCATAAAAACCCGCCTGTGGCGTGTTCCTTACAAAAGTACCTTTATTATATTACTAATTCCATATACGGTGAATACCGAACAACAAACCAGCTCGTTGTTCGGTATTCGCGAATACCGAACAAAAAACTGGCTCGTTGTTCGGTATTCGCCAATATGTAACAGCTCTTTCTTCGGATAGAAAGAGAAGTTGTTAAAATCTATTTCCCAAAAGCCTGAAGTTTTATTGTCCATTTAAGCTCATTAAAACCCGCCTGTGGCGTGTTCCCTACAAAAGTGCCTTTATTATATTACTTATTCCATATCCGGTGAATACCGAACAACAAACTGGCTCGTTGTTCGTTATTCGCCAATATGTAACAGCTCTTTCTTCGGATAGAAAGAGAAGTTGTTAGAATCTATTTCCCAGAAGTTTGAAGTTTTATTGTCTATTTAAGGTCATAGAAACCCGCCTGTGGCGTGTTCCCTACAAAAGTACCTTTATTATATTACTAATTCCATATACGGTGAATACCGAACAACAAACCAGCTCGTTGTTCGTTATTCGCCAATACCGAACAACAAACTGGCTCGTTGTTCGTTATTCGCCAATGTGTAACAGCTTTTTCTTCGGATAGAAAGAGAAGTTGTTAGAATCTATTTCCCAGAAGTTTGAAGTTTTATCGTCTATTTAAGCTCATAAAAACCCGCCTGTGGCGTGTTCCTTACAAAAGTACCTTTATTATATTAATAATTCCATATACGGTGAATACCGAACAACAAACCAGCTCGTTGTTCGTTATTCGCGAATACCGAACAACAAACTGGCTCGCTGTTCGTTATTCGCCAATATGTAACAGATCTTTCTTCGGATAGAAAGAGAAGTTGTTAAAATGTATTTCCCAGAAGTTTTAAGTTTTATTGTCTATTTAAGCTCATTAAAACCCGCCTGTAGCGTGTTCCCTACAAAAGTACCTTTATTATATTACTTATTCCATATACGGTGAATACCGAACAACAAACCAGCTCGTTGTTCGGTATTCGCGAATACCGAACAACAAACTGGCTCGTTGTTCGTTATTCGCCAATATGTAACAGCTCTTTCTTTGGATAGAAAGAGAAGTTGTTAGAATCTATTTCCCAGAAGTTTGAAGTTTTATTGTCTATTTAAGCTCATAGAAACCCGCCTGTGGCGTGTTCCCTGCACAAGTACCTTTATCATATTACTAATTCCATATACGGTGAATACCGAACAACAAACCAGCTCGTTGTTCGGTATTCGCGAATACCGAACAACAAACTGGCTCGTTGTTCGTTATTCGCCAATATGTAACAGCTCTTTCTTTGGATAGAAAGAGAAGTTGTTAGAATCTATTTCCCAGAAGTTTGAAGTTTTATTGTCTATTTAAGCTCAAAGAAACCCGGCTGTGGCGTGTTCCCTACAAAAGTACCTTTATTATATTACTAATTCCATATACGGTGAATACCGAACAACAAACCAGCTCGTTGTTCGTTATTCGCCAATACCGAACAACAAACTGGCTCGTTGTTCGTTATTCGCCAATGTGTAACAGCTCTTTCTTCGGATAGAAAGAGAAGTTGTTAGAATCTATTTCCCAGAAGTTTGAAGTTTTATCGTCTATTTAAGCTCATAAAAACCCGCCTGTGGCGTGTTCCTTACAAAAGTACCTTTATTATATTAATAATTCCATATACGGTGAATACCGAACAACAAACCAGCTCGTTGTTGGGTATTCGTGAATACCGAACAACAAACCAGCTCGTTGTTCGTTATTCGCGAATACCGAACAACAAACTGGCTCGTTGTTCGTTATTCGCCAATATGTAACAGATCTTTCTTCGGATAGAAAGAGAAGTTGTTAAAATGTATTTCCCAGAAGTTTTAAGTTTTATTGTCTATTTAAGCTCATTAAACCCCGCCTGTAGCGTGTTCCCTACAAAAGTACCTTTATTATATTACTTATTCCATATACGGTGAATACCGAACAACAAACCAGCTCGTTGTTCGGTATTCGCGAATACCGAACAACAAACTGGCTCGTTGTTCGTTATTCGCCAATATGTAACAGCTCTTTCTTCGGATAGAAAGAGAAGTTGTTAAAATCTATTTCCCAAAAGCCTGAAGTTTTATTGTCTATTTAAGCTCATTAAAACCCGCCTGTGGCGTGTTCCCTACAAAAGTACCTTTATTATATTACTTATTCCATATCCGGTGAATACCGAACAACAAACTGGCTCGTTGTTCGTTATTCGCCAATATGTAACAGCTCTTTCTTCGGATAGAAAGAGAAGTTGTTAGAATCTATTTCCCAGAAGTTTGAAGTTTTATTGTCTATTTAAGCTCATAGAAACCCGCCTGTGGCGTGTTCCCTACTTAAGTACCTTTATTATATTATTAATTCCATATACGGTGAATACCGAACAACAAACCAGCTCGTTGTTCGGTATTCGCGAATACCGAACAACAAACTGGCTCGTTGTTCGTTATTCGCCAATATGTAACAGCTCTTTCTTCGGATAGAAAGAGAAGTTGTTAGAATCTATTTCCCAGAAGTTTGAAGTTTTATCGTCTATTTAAGCTCATAAAAACCCGCATGTGGCGTGTTCCTTACAAAAGTACCTTTATTATATTAATAATTCCATATACGGTGAATACCGAACAACAAACCAGCTCGTTGTTCGTTATTCGCGAATACCGAACAACAAACTGGCTCGTTGTTCGTTATTCGCCAATATGTAACAGATCTTTCTTCGGATAGAAAGAGAAGTTGTTAAAATGTATTTCCCAGAAGTTTTAAGTTTTATTGTCTATTTAAGCTCATTAAAACCCGCCTGTAGCGTGTTCCCTACAAAAGTACCTTTATTATATTACTTATTCCATATACGGTGAATACCGAACAACAAACCAGCTCGTTGTTCGGTATTCGCGAATACCGAACAACAAACTGGCTCGTTGTTCGGTATTCGCCAATATGTAACAGCTCTTTCTTCGGATAGAAAGAGAAGTTGTTCAAATCTATTTCCCAGAAGCCTGAAGTTTTATTGTCTATTTAAGCTCATTAAAACCCGCCTGTGGCGTGTTCCCTACAAAAGTACCTTTATTATATTACTTATTCCATATACGGTGAATACCGAACAACAAACCAGCTCGTTGTTCGGTATTCGCGAATACCGAACAACAAACTGGCTCGTTGTTCGTTATTCGCCAATATGTAACAGCTCTTTCTTTGGATAGAAAGAGAAGTTGTTAGAATCTATTTCCCAGAAGTTTGAAATTTTATTGTCTATTTAAGCTCATAGAAACCCGCCTGTGGCGTGTTCCCTGCACAAGTACCTTTATCATATTACTAATTCCATATACGGTGAATACCGAACAACAAACCAGCTCGTTGTTCGGTATTCGCGAATACCGAACAACAAACTGGCTCGTTGTTCGTTATTCGCCAATATGTAACAGCTCTTTCTTTGGATAGAAAGAGAAGTTGTTAGAATCTATTTCCCAGAAGTTTGAAGTTTTATTGTCTATTTAAGCTCATAAAAACCCGCCTGTGGCGTGTTCCTTACAAAAGTACCTTTATTATATTAATAATTCCATATACGGTGAATACCGAACAACAAACCAGCTCGTTGTTCGTTATTCGCGAATACCGAACAACAAACTGGCTCGCTGTTCGTTATTCGCCAATATGTAACAGATCTTTCTTCGGATAGAAAGAGAAGTTGTTAAAATGTATTTCCCAGAAGTTTTAAGTTTTATTGTCTATTTAAGCTCATTAAAACCCGCCTGTAGCGTGTTCCCTACAAAAGTACCTTTATTATATTACTTATTCCATATACGGTGAATACCGAACAACAAACCAGCTCGTTGTTCGGTATTCGCCAATACCGAACAACAAACTGGCTCGTTGTTCGGTATTCGCCAATATGTAACAGCTCTTTCTTCGGATAGAAAGAGAAGTTGTTCAAATCTATTTCCCAGAAGCCTGAAGTTTTATTGTCTATTTAAGCTCATTAAAACCCGCCTGTGGCGTGTTCCCTACAAAAGTACCTTTATTATATTACTTATTCCATATACGGTGAATACCGAACAACAAACCAGCTCGTTGTTCGGTATTCGCGAATACCGAACAACAAACTGGCTCGTTGTTCGTTATTCGCCAATATGTAACAGCTCTTTCTTTGGATAGAAAGAGAAGTTGTTAGAATCTATTTCCCGGAAGTTTGAAGTTTTATTGTCTATTTAAGCTCATAGAAACCCGCCTGTGGCGTGTTCCCTACTTAAGTACCTTTATTATATTATTAATTCCATATACGGTGAATACCGAACAACAAACCAGCTCGTTGTTCGGTATTCGCGAATACCGAACAACAAACTGGCTCGTTGTTCGGTATTCGCGAATACCGAACAACAAACTGGCTCGTTGTTCGTTATTCGCCAATATGTAACAGCTCTTTCTTCGGATAGAAAGAGAAGTTGTTAGAATCTATTTCCCAGAAGTTTGAAGTTTTATCGTCTATTTAAGCTCATAAAAACCCGCATGTGGCGTGTTCCTTACAAAAGTACCTTTATTATATTAATAATTCCATATACGGTGAATACCGAACAACAAACCAGCTCGTTGTTCGTTATTCGCGAATACCGAACAACAAACTGGCTCGTTGTTCGTTATTCGCCAATATGTAACAGATCTTTCTTCGGATAGAAAGAGAAGTTGTTAAAATGTATTTCCCAGAAGTTTTAAGTTTTATTGTCTATTTAAGCTCATTAAAACCCGCCTGTAGCGTGTTCCCTACAAAAGTACCTTTATTATATTACTTATTCCATATACGGTGAATACCGAACAACAAACCAGCTCGTTGTTCGGTATTCGCGAATACCGAACAAAAAACTGGCTCGTTGTTCGGTATTCGCCAATATGTAACAGCTCTTTCTTCGGATAGAAAGAGAAGTTGTTAAAATCTATTTCCCAAAAGCCTGAAGTTTTATTGTCTATTTAAGCTCATTAAAACCCGCCTGTGGCGTGTTCCCTACAAAAGTACCTTTATTATATTACTTATTCCATATCCGGTGAATACCGAACAACAAACTGGCTCGTTGTTCGTTATTCGCCAATATGTAACAGCTCTTTCTTCGGATAGAAAGAGAAGTTGTTAGAATCTATTTCCCAGAAGTTTGAAGTTTTATTGTCTATTTAAGGTCATAGAAACCCGCCTGTGGCGTGTTCCCTACAAAAGTACCTTTATTATATTACTAATTCCATATACGGTGAATACCGAACAACAAACCAGCTCGTTGTTCGTTATTCGCCAATACCGAACAACAAACTGGCTCGTTGTTCGTTATTCGCCAATGTGTAACAGCTCTTTCTTCGGATAGAAAGAGAAGTTGTTAGAATCTATTTCCCAGAAGTTTGAAGTTTTATCGTCTATTTAAGCTCATAAAAACCCGCCTGTGGCGTGTTCCTTACAAAAGTACCTTTATTATATTAATAATTCCATATACGGTGAATACCGAACAACAAACCAGCTCGTTGTTCGTTATTCGCGAATACCGAACAACAAACTGGCTCGCTGTTCGTTATTCGCCAATATGTAACAGATCTTTCTTCGGATAGAAAGAGAAGTTGTTAAAATGTATTTCCCAGAAGTTTTAAGTTTTATTGTCTATTTAAGCTCATTAAAACCCGCCTGTAGCGTGTTCCCTACAAAAGTACCTTTATTATATTACTTATTCCATATACGGTGAATACCGAACAACAAACCAGCTCGTTGTTCGGTATTCGCCAATACCGAACAACAAACTGGCTCGTTGTTCGGTATTCGCCAATATGTAACAGCTCTTTCTTCGGATAGAAAGAGAAGTTGTTCAAATCTATTTCCCAGAAGCCTGAAGTTTTATTGTCTATTTAAGCTCATTAAAACCCGCCTGTGGCGTGTTCCCTACAAAAGTACCTTCATTATATTACTTATTCCATATACGGTGAATACCGAACAACAAACCAGCTCGTTGTTCGGTATTCGCGAATACCGAACAACAAACTGGCTCGTTGTTCGTTATTCGCCAATATGTAACAGCTCTTTCTTTGGATAGAAAGAGAAGTTGTTAGAATCTATTTCCCAGAAGTTTGAAGTTTTATTGTCTATTTAAGCTCATAGAAACCCGCCTGTGGCGTGTTCCCTACTTAAGTACCTTTATTATATTATTAATTCCATATACGGTGAATACCGAACAACAAACCAGCTCGTTGTTCGGTATTCGCGAATACCGAACAACAAACTGGCTCGTTGTTCGGTATTCGCGAATACCGAACAACAAACTGGCTCGTTGTTCGTTATTCGCCAATATGTAACAGCTCTTTCTTCGGATAGAAAGAGAAGTTGTTAGAATCTATTTCCCAGAAGTTTGAAGTTTTATCGTCTATTTAAGCTCATAAAAACCCGCATGTGGCGTGTTCCTTACAAAAGTACCTTTATTATATTAATAATTCCATATACGGTGAATACCGAACAACAAACCAGCTCGTTGTTCGTTATTCGCGAATACCGAACAACAAACTGGCTCGTTGTTCGTTATTCGCCAATATGTAACAGATCTTTCTTCGGATAGAAAGAGAAGTTGTTAAAATGTATTTCCCAGAAGTTTTAAGTTTTATTGTCTATTTAAGCTCATTAAAACCCGCCTGTAGCGTGTTCCCTACAAAAGTACCTTTATTATATTACTTATTCCATATACGGTGAATACCGAACAACAAATCAGCTCGTTGTTCGTTATTCGCGAATACCGAACAACAAACTGGCTCGTTGTTCGTTTTTCACCAATATGTAACAGCTCTTTCTTCGGATAGAAAGAGAAGTTGTTAGAATCTATTTCCCAGAAGTCAGAAGAAAGAAAGTTGTGAGAATCTGTTTCCAAGAATTTTGAAGCTTTATAATCCAGTTAGGCTTATAAAAACCCGCCTGCGGCGTGTTCCCTGCAAAAAATCTTTTATTACATTACTAATTCCAAATCTAGTGAATACCGAACAACAAACCAGCTCGTTGTTCGTTATTCGCGAATACCGAACAACAAACCAGCTCGTTGTTCGTTATTCGCGAATACCGAACAACAAACTGGCTCGTTGTTCGTTATTCGCGAATACCGAACAACGAACAACGAACAACGGGCTAACTTCACGTCGCCACTACTATTTTGGAAGATTTTGTGAAATGGCTCTTCTCCACCTTATTACACTAGCAACCTGAATTAACCTTGTCGCTAGTCTAGACTAAGCTGAAGACTTATACCAATAACATGACAGTCTGTCACTAAACAGGACGGCGGTGAAACACGTGGTATGAATCGGCTACTGTGCCAATCAGAGCATCAATTATCGATGTCCCCAACTTTCATTGATTGATTTTGTAACTGGTTACTGTTACTTCGATTATGTGAGTGTTGATAATTGAGAAACTGTTCTGCTCCTAAATTGGGCTAATGGAGACGGGCCTACGCCATACAGTGTGCTATGGGGGGAAATTTTGGCCGGTCAGCGGCACTATAGCCTGTACTAATATCGAATTTCAAATGCCAAGGGATCTTTTACGTGCATGTCAATGTGTACACAGGAACTCGGGTTTTCGCACCATCCGAACGACTAGACAGCTGTCCTTGTCAGGCCCTCCGTCCTGTACCGCTGACAAGAGCAAAGCACATCGAAAAATCCCGATGAACTTACTCCGTCAATGCAGCGATCGAACATGCGACCTCCAGACTAGCGAGCCAACGTCTTACCTACTTAAAAAAAAATTAACATGATAATACGCGGGATGTGATTCAAAGGGGTTTTACCGGCGAAGTAATTTTAATTTTACTTTAGTATCCTATGGTCATTGTATTATTGACTGGAGAGTTTGCAAGATTATCAAATATAACGTACAGATTTTCTTTGTTGGACTACAAGAAACTATCTAAAACCTTTTCTGACATCAAACAAACCCCTCCACTCTCTCCAGAAGAGCCAAATATCGGTAGTGATAAGTTTTTGGGGTGGGTGGGGCGATGTATTACGAAAATATTATTTGACGAGTTGACATAGTTAAATATACTTATTCAGACCACAGGCAAATCTCGATGCCATTGCTAGCCTGTGATATTTACTGGATTAGAATTCCATCTGGTGCCCAATGCTCATTTATGAATAAAACAAAAATGGATGATCGAAACTTTGTTTTTATCGTACCGACTTTAGTAATGATAATCGAGACTACTCCTAAAATTCAATCGCTAAATTATCGGTTCATGGTGGATCAGTTTGACTGAAATTTTAAGCTAATTGCCATTACATTATCTAGTTTTAAACTATTATAGTGAGAACTGCCAGCTCTTTATAAAATCTCCCATAATGTACCTTTATTTAAACTTTACCAGATTTTATATTCACAAACATAATTGGACGATCTTTCATAAAATTATAATTGTTGTAGATCACAAATTTTAATTGTTATCAAAATAGATAAGAAAATTTATTAAGTGAACTTTTTAAATAGATGTAAGCAAAATAAAACGATTTCATATAATATTTGACATAATAATAACAATAGAAAATTATTAAATAATCTTTAGAGGCATTTAGTAACTTGATGGGCAATAAAGTATAAAACATACTTATATTGGAAAACAGCTACTACTTTATTATTTCGAAAAGCATTTTCCCAGAGTTATCAAGATTCAGTTATATTGATGAAAATCAAGTTTCTCACAGCACTTTTGTTCAAAACCTTTCAAATGAATTATTTGTGACGTATTTGGGATCGCTCGAATAAACTTGAATGAGAGGCCTTTCACTATCCAGAACTGGCATTAACGGCTGCGTTTATCCATTTTCATAGAAATTAATCCACTCCCCAATGGTCGTTATCAATTCTATAGAACAACACAAACATTCTATTCGTGAAATCTCTGATTTGAACAAAAATACATTAATGTTTTAATGGGGTTTTCTGTATATGGTCTGGTTTCAGTGTGATATCCATTGTTCATATTATCAACAAACGTGTGTGGGTCTATTGTTTTAAACCCCTGGACTGATGACTTTGTTGGTGTCTAATTCATTGCTGTAATTAGCTGTAAGCTGTACATTTGCTCTCATTTTTCATAGATAACCAACTTGTAAAAGATGAAAAAAAATACAATAAACGTTGGTATCGATGTGAACCATTAAGTACGTGTACAGTGGTATCCAAGGTTCTAGAAAGCATGTGCACGTTAGTTTCGTGAACGACACCCACCAATAATGATCGACAAAAAGATATTCATTTCAAAACTAGTCTTTGGAAAATACTTAATAATCTGAAAGCTTCATAAAACATTTAAAGTTAACAAGTTATTTCAAAAACTTTGTCTCAGTTATGACACTGTTGTCGTGGTGTCCATGTAGATTTGTTCATCTAACCGTCTGTTCCAGCTTAATGTTTAGGTAATGGGCATTTTCTACTAATATGCTACTTTGATTTGTCGATGCTTAGGGACACCGTATCACTGATTCTAATTGGGTGGTGTATAGTTGTTTCGTTACAACAATACTTTGACTAAGTTCGATAATGAGCAGTTTCTGCTTAGAACAAGTAGAGATACGCGATTTGACCGATCATGACTTTGTGACAATGTTTCACTTTGGGATATAGAGTTCAAACATTGGTCGATAAGGCCAAGCAGAGATCTAAACTATCGCCGCCAACATAATTTTGTTTTGGGGAAATGCATTTTTTGGGTAGAAATAATATTAGCTATAAGATCTTATGGTAATGAATTCAAACTTACGTGATATTGAATTTGGAATATAAATCTGCTTAATTTTGTGCTAAAAGCCCTTAAACTCCTCTAAGCTTAGGGACGAGCAACTAACGTGATACATTTTTAAACAATTGGTAATCGCCAGCCTTGATCTGGCAATGGAAACCGTTCTCGGGATAAAACCAGACTTTTATTTTATAAAGATAACCTGTACATGAAATTTACATTTCGTGATATATCAAGTACACACCTTTAAAGGGACGGGAATAGATTATCAGGTTACTCAACGAAAATACTGAAATCCTAAAAGGGTCACGTGTCCGGATAAGCGATGTTGACGTTCACGTCCAAACGACTCAATATTTTGAGCTGCCATTTTCAGACAAGGCACATACGCCATTCCTCTATATTTTGACGCTAAAATTTTATACGTACATGGGATTTTATTTCTGAGAATCTATTAAAATCGGGATCGTCGCTTTAAGACGCCATAAACATTAATTCTTATGAGATTGAAATATATTGTACAGTATAAGATCACCGGAAGTGCGAAGAGTCGACAACATGCTATATGGGAAATTAATTAGTTCTTTTTCTATTGTCAATATGTATTAACAATTTTGTATTCATGATGATATTTATTGACATTAACATTAACTTTGTCGCTTCATAAATCATTCTCTTTTATGTAAAGGGGTCGCGGTACCCAGACAATTCGGACCACGATCAATCGGACCAATTTATAGACTAGTCGGAACAGCATGAAGACAAGTCGGGCCACACTATTCATTTTGTAATTTATATACAGACAATAAATAACCACGATGACAGTACAGAGATAACTATATCTTATTAGGGCTGCGACCATTCATAGATTGACCATAATGCTAGTTATTTTTAATACTGTGCGTTTCGTGATAGGTAAAGTTGGACATAAACTCTAATCACATGTTTCTGCCGTTAAATGACTCCGGGGGACATAATATAATGTATCGACAGTTATTGTTTCGAGAAAACAGATAGAATTCGCGAAATCCAATTTATAACGGAACCCCGACTTGAGCAACAGCACAGAACATTAAATCACCAGTCATAATCTTTTACTTGTATTTTATTTCACAAAGCTACTTCAACCTACTTATCCAGTGTAATCCTAATTCAATCATTGTATGATATGTAATATAATAAATGAAATAGGGTTTAACCTCTTAGTGTTCTGTCCCTAAACTGAGCTAATGAAGTGTGCTAGGAGTTAAATTTTGCCCGGACATCGGCGTTACGATCCAATTTTAACTAGATATGGGTTAACGATCGAGCAACTAAATTACAGAGTAAACTTCCAAACGGGGTCCAGATTTAAAAGATAAGATCTTATTTTTAATTAAAGACATTGGTCATATTTTCAAGATATTTGCTATTCATTTCGACGATAAACGTTCTCTCGCCACCAGATTTGTGATGTTGTGGCTTTTCATTTTACAGGAAAAATCATACCGCATTAAAAACTTTGACTTGGTTATGTTGACTGGCAACGCTAATATTGCACATGGGTAATTAAAATTAATACCATTCAGCTTACTTAGCATACTTAGCATGACTTAAAGCTGAAAGACCACATAATAATGGCGAAACCCCAAACTATGTTAATTATAAAAACTGACGGTTCATGCTAAATAGACGGTGTATTTATTCCATGAATAGTAGATAATGTTCCCCATCAATCGTCAAATGCGCCGACTAATTTCTTTTTCTTACAGTGTGTGTCAAAACAATCCACGTGTATTTCCTTTCAACCAAATGATGAATGGTTTTATTGATAGACGTCTTAAAGTAGATCTTGAAGGTTAGAAATACACTCCAATCAGAAACTCTCAATTCTCAAATCTAGCGTATTGTTAAGATCAGTTAAATGCGTGAACAGACACCTTCATTACACCTCAAAATCGTAGTAAACAGATCATTACAGATATCTGGAGGGTGGGGTGGGGGTCTGGAGGAGGATGGTCCAACAACAATTTGATACAAAATTGATGTCACTTCCAATCAGCAATTTGCTGGGCAGTCTTTTTATCATGAATAGGAGATTGTAACTGCGCGTTTATCATTCGAGTAGTATGTACCACTTTGAATGATTTCTCGTGCCTTTATTTTAAAATGTAGAAACATTTTCGATTAAAGTCTCGTAACGTAAAGTGATTTTTCCCAACACCTAGAGACAAATTGTTGAGAATATATTATTTATATATTTTGAGCTAGTAAAGTAACGGTTCCGGGGTTTGAAATCGTAGCTTATTTAGTATTCACCATACGTAGCCGACTTGACTGATCGGTTTTCTTGATTGCTAAATCAAGTTCAACATGCTTAAGAGCAGTAGAATGCTATTAAAAACATTGGTTATACATAATTCGTTCTTATCGACCAATCTTAAGCTTTCCCTAGGGAACACTTGATATCGAGCTAACTCGATCTTTCATCGGAAAAAGAGATTTGTATATATCGCCAAGATGATTGGGTGGATTACGAGACGTTCCGTTTTCTTTTGGGGGGTTATGATTGCATGATTTTTAAAATTTAAAATAGCTCTGACATTTAGGTTTAGCATTTCTGGACGTTGAAATTTTTAGATTAAACAAATTATTAGGGAAAGCATCCTGGCTCACAAAATTGTTACCCATTCATATCAGTGATTCGTGAGATTATTTTTGCAAAATGGACGAGCATCTTGTTGTGGCTTTTATTAATCTATATTAATAAGCGGAGTTCAAAAACTATTCAAAATATTCACATAAACAAAAGTCTCCATGGATACTCCCGGGCTAAACCAGTCTTGGATTCCTCCCCTTTAACTCATTTCGACTACATTGTGAATTCAAATTACATTTTATTTTCTTTATCTTTATATTTCAACTTTAATACGCAAATGATGTACGTAATAGGGTCATGACACGAAAAACAAAATGGGGGTAATAGTAAGTGGACGTTCTTAGTGAAAAATGATCAAAATAGTAGAAGGACATTAAATATACCCAATAGGGATGTAATATCACAAATAACGTTTATAAGAATTTATCGGGGATTTGCTATTACATTTGAAGATAAATACATATTTTGCTATAATTTCAGTAAAGTAGTAATGAAAGGGAAGGCTGCTTAAATAAAAAGGATTAGGTCAAGGTAAAAGACTAATATAACAAGTCTGGCTAGTAGTTTATTGTGTCACTGCTTTTGGGGGCCAATAAAAATACTGATAAAAACAGTAAGTACCAAAGATACCTCAGGAAAATAAATGTTAAGAGTTAAAGACACAGTCAAGAATGTTAGGCACGAAGCTCGCTGTGGAAGATAGCAGTTCAATCTATCATAGATACGTAACCTTCTAGTACCACCTGTAACCGGAAGGCAACTCTCGACGCCGTCTTCCAGTCGATCTATGAAGTACTATAGATAGAAGTACAAGATTAGACTTACTGTTTGTTTACAAAATAAGGAGAATATTTAGTACTTTTCTACTCTTATCGAGTTGGTTTATATACTAAACAAATGCCAACAGAAGAAACAGCTAAACAATATTCTGTAGGAATCCATGCTAACAGGAAGAGCTAACGAATATGACTCCTTTTCTAGTTTTTCCGATAGCTGCTGTGGTGAGATACGGCTATAGGGTTGAGTGACAGATAAGCACATCTTTTGGCTAATTAATTCTGACCCTCCACATAAATTATCGGGTGTTTGGATTTTCTTTTGTGGGGACTGCAAGGTTATTTAAATATTATCACTCACAATGGCCATTCGGTGTCAGATCAACTTTTACAAAAATGAAAACTGATGACATAGTTGGGGTCGACAAATTCAATTTACTATATAACTATCACTGCTTTGTTTTTTAAGACACAGCTTATAGAGAAGGTTTAATTGTTTAATAATTATAAAAGATGCGCTATCAATTTTTTACCTCAAAATATTGATTTTGTTTCGTTTTTCAATCAATGAAATATACTTATAGTATCTTGGTGAATAGACGGTAAGTGGTAAATTAACTGCCATGGTGCATCGAAGTAAAATAAATTATGTCCAGGATCTTCAAACTGATATTGTCTGCAATATAGTGATTATCTCCTTGCAAATCTGAACACAGAAGTCTTGAATTTATATAACGCCCCGTCATATCTTATCTATTTATTATTGCTTGATGTAGACTAGAGAAGCCAAATTGAAACGTCCTTTATTAATAAATAGTAACATAAATCCATACAATTGTTTCCGGTGTATTTCCGGTTCAATTATTAAATAACATTGAAACAGTTTGCAATATATGTGGGGTGTTTCCTTTGATGTTCAAAATATTGAAATTTTGTATAAAAGAACATTTTGATCATATTAAAGCATCGTTCTATTTTGTAGTTTTTTTACATTTTAAATTGACAAATCCAATTTTCTTCTCATCTGAAGTGTCAGGGGAATTATGTGTCATTTGACATTAAAAATAGGCTACGGAAAGAAAGTAAGGGAAAATCAAATAAACCACTCGATGAAAATTTGCATCATAAAGCTTGGCTTAAGAAACACAGTGCTAAATCGAATGGGAAATTGAAGTCCCGTCAAAGGAATGACATTTAGCCTTACATGTACTGAAGAATCTCCAGCATGACAACAATTCAACTCTATGAGAACAGATCGCGGAAGCCGGGCTCCTAAAGTCTACGGCATCAAATGTAGGGGATATGTAATTCCAAACCGAGTCGGAATTCTTAAAGACACATCCACAATTGACCCGACTTACATATGGTTGGTTTAATCCCGCTTTAACATTCAAATTTAGCGGTTCTAGAAAGTAAGTTAAGTCACATCCGAACGCCATTACTTTTTATGGACCACCAAGTCGAGGGGTTCACACTTTTACCTAGTGAGACACTAGGGTTTTAAACAAGAGGTTATCTTCAAATGCACATAGGTTAGATAAAAAGTGTTGATGGAGCTTTGTATTTCGTTGCCAATGTAAACATCACCTATATGATGTATGAAACAGATCCTCAGTGCCAGACAGATAAGTAGTTTGGTATACCTTTAAGTGAATATCACTGACACCATGTATGTTTATCTACACTATAAATTAGCATGTCTGTGGTCTTTAGTAAAGGGAACATATATCAAGTCAACATGTTTTATTACATACCAGAGGCGGATATTACATATCTTGCACCCCCCCCCCCGTCCCTTATTTTCGACATTGCCCTTTTTTACTGCTGAAAGTGCCTTTTCTCAGACCCAAATATTCCCGTTCCGAACGTTTACTTAGATGCAAATATCAGCCAAATAGCTCTTGGAATGGCTACAGATGCAAGGAAATTACGGATAATTTTCTTAGGGGGGGGGGGCGAAACCCCACAACACGCCCCCCCCCCCTCTCGACGGCGTGCCCCGTCTCCGTAGTCAGTGCCCTCATTTTGCACCCCCCCCCCTTTCAAAATTCCTAGATCCGCCCCCTGCATATAGCTAAATCTCGAAAATAATATTATAAATATATGCCGAAAATAGTTAAAAAGGTTTATGTCATGGGTGGATGATACTGCTTTAAAACTCGGGACTACAGTTCAGTGGACGCTTACGACTGGCCGCCGGATCCATTCACTTGATTTGATATGTGTTGTTTATATCTTGCAATCTCTATATTCTGTCTTGACCGTGGGTTTATCTTGAAGATTTTGTTTTACGTGAGTGCGGTCCTCCTGCAGATATTTATTGTAAGTGTCCGTTCTGATGCTCACAAAATGATAAATCGTGGCATCACCTAACATGAAGAATGATATCATGCTGTAAACAACATCCACTATTACTTTCAGATTCCAGAATATATATCTATCCAGTAATCCTTTTCTGTTCAAGAATCATATAACTAACTTTGTTTGTGTTTACCTACAAAATTAGCAATGTTAGTGTCACTTAACCAGGTTAAACACATGTTCTTATAGAAACCTAATAAATCCGAGAAGTATTTTATACTAAATCATCACCTCATGTGCCAAATACTTGGTTAACTTTTTACTGAATGTAAATAAAATAACAATACTAGTTTTACCACACAATCAGAATTAAAGATGGTAACCAATTCAACCCCTTCTATAATCCATTGTAGTAAAGACCACTGGAACTAAAATTGAATGATAACAAACAGAAATGGCATCTGCGTTTATTAAAAGTCTTTATTAAATAATTATGCTCTAGCATAATATCAGTTTCCCAGATACGAGATTAGAAGTCCCATTTATAAGGTTTCCGATTTTCGCCTATTTAGGGATCCGAATATCCAATATTCGTAATCTTTATTAAATGATCATGCTCTAGCATACCGATGTCTCATTTATAAGGTTTTCGCCTTTCGCCTATTTAGAGATGCGAAAGTCCAGTTTGTATCAATATTCGTAATCTCTATCAGTTAAATGAATGTTTGTGCTGAAGACGATCCCAGACAATACGATAATAAAAAATACCGTCAAATAAACCAAAGACGGTAATTAGACAAGTGAGGTAAATGGTTAATAACGCAAGTCTGGTAATCACGAACAGTCCAGTCTATATTGTCTCCGTCTCGACTTCAACGAATCTAGTTAGTAAAAACGACATCCATTGTATATAGGGTAAATTCTTATCTGGCTGTTCGCGTATTGGGAATATCTAAATCCGCCAGTCAACAATGCATTCTTCATATTTGAAAGACAGACTGGTAGTAATTTTTCCTCTCATCTAATGGTGGTAGTACACATGAGGGTCTTAGTATGACCTTCGACACTGTACACAAATTTAGCGCTAAAATGCCCAGAAGTATTCAGCGTTGTCGACGCCAACGCCGTGCAGGCGCAATTGATCGAGACTAAAAGACTGGGTTTGTGTTTTAGGACCAGGAACAGGCCCCAAACGCTGCTTATCTTCATTATCTTCTTCTGGAAGGTAGGTCTCCATTAGCCCAGTCTTTGCCAATTCATCCAACCTCGTGGCTAAAGACGCGTATGCGAATTATTGAAGTAAAATTAACCCATATGTTAGTCCCGAAATGACCTAGTTTGTGTCGAGTGGACGTTACCCTCCCTCCCTCTCTCTCTCTCTCTCTCTCTCTCTCTCTCTCTCTCTCGCTATCTCTCTCTTTCTCTCTCTCTCCGCCAATTCAAGTATGATCGACATGAAACTTGGCCTGTTTGTTCCTTGGACAATTTCGATATGAAGTCAAAATTACAAGATGGCTGCGATAATGTGATTTTTGGTTCCTATTACACTAGCTCTTTGGGTAATTGTTTCATACTTACTACTAAAACCGTGTCTTTACCTTTGTTGAATCAATGTACAGAGTTGTGTTGTATCAGTATCTCTCTATTTAAGTCATGCTTTATTTATGTAGGCGACAATTCAATGGTATACGCCATTAGAAAAATAACTATCTTATTTTCACAAAATTTTTAAAAACAGTTAATTGGGCTTTCTTATTCCTCCAATAGCAACACAACACTACTTGCTTTACTTCGTAACACAAACAAAGACTTCCGGTATGACGTATCTTCCATGTTTTTATTTGCATTATGTCGGCTTCTTAATGGAGTGTGTGTAATGTTAAACAATATAAACAAATTAAACCTTTGACAGCCTGTTAAAACTTGGAGCTATTTGTTACGTCATAAGGCATGATCTACCTTTCCAACTTTTGCAGGAGTCACGTAGGTTCAGTGAGTAAGACGTTGAATCACTGGCCAGGAGGTCCGATGTTCGATCCATGTGTTGATCGACAAAGTCCATGTCAGTTGTACCGGGTAGAGGGCATGGCAGAAAGGACAACGTATGTTTGTTTGGATGGGACTAAACGTCCCGTGGACTATCTGATTTACACGAATTCATTATGAGCTATTATCCATTCAACTTCGAAACGTCTTATCACTATATAGAATAAAGATATCATATTAATTGGGAACATACTGATATTATTATATAGTCATATTAATGTAAATAACCTAATGGGAAAAAACAATAAATCAAATAATTAGAAAAGTTAAGTAAAACATTTCAGAGGAATATCACTACCTGTTTCCGACTTGACAATAAAATTATTCACGTTACATGTTATCATTTCTATTCGAGTGTCAGATGATATGATTTGATGAATTAAGAGAAACGCGACATGAATGGAACCAGCGTTAATTCTTGGAGGGGTTTAGTTGAAGATTTTCGCTGTCAGGTGTTCGGAAAACCTATTGATATCTCGATAATAGAATAACAGAGGAAATGACCGTAATTTCTATCTTCAGTCTGTCAGTTCCAAATTTACGGCAAATCGATTAGATCCCACGTCTGATTTAATGGATACATAAAACTGTCATATACTAATAACACAGGCTAACCAAGCCGGAAAATACCAAGGAACTTTCTCGACCAACGGCGAGATCCAAACCGAGACCTCCAGGTTATAGCATGAAGATTACAGAGTGGAAATAATAGAATCCATTAAAACTTAAAATGGTTGTACATTAAACAGAGATTATATAAGATCTAAATCTGTCTATCACGTGTCTTCTTGTGGGCCTTAAATGTTATATAAATTACTAGCGGGATACCCGGCTTGGTCCAGAGCCCAATTTCACACGGGCTCAGTCGCCATCACCCAATTTCGTTAAGGTCCAATTCTCCCGGGCACCAAATTTACTCGGGGCCCAAATTATTTGGCCGAAATCATTCACAGTTCCATGCTGGGGTGGTGCGTGGTGACAAAGCGTGATTCACTCAAAATATTCACGGGGTCTTGCTGATTAATTTGATACCACATGTGGGGGGTCGAGTGCGGGCTTATACACACATACATGTACATATATACACATTTTGATTTCATTTATATAGATTAATTTGACATTTATTAACATGGAAAGACCATAATTAACTCTCGATGTCACCGGATTGCCCCGGTTGTAAGTCGATCATAACGGTTCGGTCATTTAACGATTTTATTTAGAAATTGAGAAGTCACGCCAAAACTGGTATGACTAATACGGCAGTTACGATCAATGCACACATTGATAACTTCGCTCAAAATAAACTAATTTGAATGGAATTTTCAATATACATGTATTCGTTTTGCATTAGCTTATTTTCAAATATTAAAGCAAGAACTACCAGCTTTTTATCCAAAGCTTACCTGGTACCCCATTTTGGTCTGACGCGCAACGGGTTGGGTTGTGTTGGTTTGGTAAGAACATTAATATAATAGAAAGCTATATTTACCACCTGGATGAACGAACATGTAGATGATATAACACCATAGATGATATTTACTGGTTGGTTGAGAAGATGAATTTGTCAATCAGAATATAGGAGAAATGTCATCGTTGTGTCATAAATGACAACCGGCAGACGATTGTAAGTCGTATACATTTCATAGCAAATGAAATCCTTACCTAAGAGACGTAGTATATTTTTACATTCTATAATTGGAGAAAGGTCAGTCGTTTATTGGTCGATCTCGACTAATGATTCATACCATGGGTGAAGACAGAGAGAGGGAGAGAGAAATGGGGCTTAACGTCCACTCGACACAATCTAGTTCATTTTGGGACTAACACATGGCTCAATCCTATTTCAATAATTCGCTTGTACGTAGGGATCTTTAGCAGTGGGAAAAACTCGGGGGACCCGGAAAAAACCCTCGAGGTTAGTCAGGTGACCCTACTCCTTGCCACGTACTACCTGGAAATCGAAAACAACTGACTCATTGACAGACCTTATGATGGGTAGACATCGGACTAAACAAGAAAAAACAATAGTTGAAGCTTGTTTGAAGAATTGGTCGTTATACTGATTACACACTACTCTATGTAGAAATAATACTAATATATCGAAAAACAATATATCTGAAGTGCAACTCATATATCAGCCTCTTGTAAATATATAAGCTGGAATATTCTCTAGAAAATGTAAGCATTCCTTAACGCGTGCCCGACCCTCGAACTAGTATATATTCTAGAAGTACCTGAAATCACATTTCACATTTGACTCCACTATTACTTTGTTGTCTCCTATTCGTCTGATGGCTATACTGTTTCTTGATTTTCCATTAAGAAAGATTATGTTTTTTCATAAACCAGTTTTTAAGAATAACCTAGTTAGGCGTAAACCTGTCGTCATTTCACAAGCCGAGAGTGGTTAACGGTGTTATTTTGTTCATTTATTATATATTATTCGATTTCCTATTTAATTATTTACCTAATCAACATTCATTTTCAATTACAATATATTTATTCTAATCATATTATTTGAATTCCCGTGAACTAAATTGCCACAATTTTTAAATATCTCTTACTATGTGTAGTAGCTGTCAGTACTGTATAACGATATAAATGTGTATCTATGTTCCGGTATATTAAAGGATTGAAGATTTTCTACTTCTAAATAGCAAGAGCAAATCACAAAAACTCTTATTTCTGACATATTTAGGTTGATTGACATATTCCTTATAACTTAAACAGACCTTGTTTTTTGTTTGTTTTTTTTTTGGGGGGGGGGGGGGTATTGTTGATGTTGTGCAAAAGTTGTATTTGGGTGCCATTTCTGAATAGAAACTCAAAAAACATATTTTCTGTTTGCAGAAATAGCATGTCTACGTTTAATCTATCTTTCTGTAATGAGATCTCTGCTCTAAAGGTAAAGTGAAGAATCAGACATGGAAGGGTGATGCTGATATTAGAATAAGAACGGATGACCATCTGTTTAGTGCCAAGTCTATCACAAATAAATCATCTCTTTCACTTCTGTTAATGTTGTGGCATAAAAGATAAATCTGGCGGTCTTATTCCTTGTTTATTACTCACGCCCGTCTACCAGTAGTGCTGCCCCCTGTATTTATTGTTAAATATAAACATATAAATACATTAGCAGCTTATAAAAACAATTTGTTGATATTAAACTTTCTGATTTTAACTATTTGTATTAAAGGGATTCTTCTATAACAATCAAAGATGGACTTTTTGTTATCATAAAATTACACGGTTCAGTTATAAAGATATTGTACTTCAAATGGTTTCAAAATATCGGTTGTTTGTGTTGATGAATAACAGAAACAGGAATAATAAGTCCTTGTTTTGAACTCAAAACTTGTACAATGTATAATGGTTCAAATTAAACAATATTTACAAACAACCCAGCTTGAATATATCATATCCTTTAAAATATCATTTAACGGAAGCCAGTCCGGACTACCTTTGAACAAACTATTCTGAAATTCGGACGAATGATATTCAGAAACTCGAATGAAAAAAATGGTATGATATAAACAATGGAATTAGACCTAATGTGAGTCTATTTATTTATAAATAATAAAAAAATGAAATGAAACCAACAATCCAAACCATAAGACACAATTCGAAGTCCTAAAAAATGGCATAGGCAAAATAGTATAATGAGCATACTTTTTTCTTTTTTCTCCTCTTTAACAAAGTTTATAGTTTGTTTTTCTTAACAAATGGTCTGGAATATTTCTTTACAATTTTAAGCCGGAAGGGAGGGTGCGAGTTGCGTGCAATCCCCTTTTATCCAAAATCTCGGTAATCAACCACTACAAGGATGTCATCAAAAAGATTGTAGATTGTGGAATGGTTGGCTTTTTACTGGTAAAAGATAGTACATCCATGATAAATTTAGAACAGTTTAGGGTACATCCACCATATATCAAAAACAATTTGTAGTAGCTCCATGATATACAAACACCGTTTATAGTATACCACGTCCATATACACAAAAACAGTTTATAGTATACATCCACGATGTATCTGAAACAGTTCACAGTACATCCATGATATATCTGAAACAGTTTATATTACATCCATGATATATCAAAAAGCAGTTTACATCGCATACACAAAAACTGGGGAATTTCATTTAGATAATGACTTGACAGATTTGCGTGGATAAAACCAGATTCATTTCAAAACGTCACAGTCATATAAACTTGGCGAAATATGGAATATACAGGACACAGTCCACCATTAATTTAAATATCTTCTCTAATATTGATTATCGTCTCTTTGAGCAGCTCTAACTTTTCCCAAAATTTTCGTGGGGTTGGACGATTTCTACAGCAGATGGAACAACATGTGGCAGCCTGTTGCACAAAAGCATGTACGTATTAGGTTCCTCATCGACATCGTGAGATACACAAACTGGATATAGCATGCTATAGTAAACACGCAACTGTCCGCCCTACATTTCAACATTACCAAGCTAAATCTATTTGTTAAGGTCAGCTCATGTTTCGTCATGGTCACTGAGATGTTCGGACACATGATTATTGGGGCTAAATCCAGGGTTAGGGTAAAAGGGGGGCTCTAGCCCTCTTTACATCTCTTCATCTTGACAAAAACTGAAGTTGGCCTTTTTGAATAGATATAACCAACTTCTTAACTCTCTTAACTTTCCCATGAAATATTCAACGAATCCAGTCAAAAATTCTATATTTAAACCATTTTCTTCGATATACATCCAAAAGTCTACAAAAATGGCAATTCAAAGTGGATAATTGATTTACACTTTAAAGGGCAATAACTCGCGCTAGAGTTGATAGATTTGCATAATTTCTTGACCGATTATTGTTTGTGGCGGTAATCGCTTTATATTTACTTTAAATTTGATAATGACCGAGTTGTAACCTGAACGACCAGAGCTTATTATTATTTAACATGGGCAATAACCTAAAAAGAGTCCCTTTATATTTTTATATCCACTTGAATATCAATAATCATCGACCAACGATATCCGAAATATCTAACCATCGAATTTAAAAATGGAACACAGTCTGAATTCGCGTGGTTGGTATAGAAACTTAGGGAGTTAAACACCAACATATTCTCATACTTTTGAATATAAATAACTGTTGTTAGTCGAATGATCAAATGCCATTTCGTGCATGACGCCGGTAGTCATTACCGTTAGCTTCCGGAACACAATAGATTAGAAAAAATTGCTAAAAGTAACATATCATTGAAAATAGAAGAACTTCTTGTGGGTTTAACCCAACATGGTACAGAAAATAACACTAACCGAATCTAAAGTAAAACCATGTGTCAAGCGGCCTAATATTTTTTTAATATCTAAATGAACATTGAAGCTAACATTATCTGCATCCAATTTGTTCGTTAGAAATATTCTATTGTTTTGACCTATGCACCTACAACTGGGTGTCAGAATGGCGGAACACACTATTGTTTATTTGTATTGTTTCCTTCTTTTAGCTACGCCTATTTTATTTATTGTTTAACTAGAAATATCTACAGTTGCCACTCTGGATAAAAAATATCTTCGACATGCATTTTCCATTAAGCTACTATTTTTTTGCAAATAATTTCGTTTAAAAAGTTAAAGAAAGACAAAATTTCAGCAATCAAATAATACATATTATAAATATTACCCTCTATTTGATACATTTAAATATAAAACAGGTCTCCTTTGTGTTATTTAGTTTTATTTTAGAGGATATCGTAACCTGTTTGTTATTTCGTTATAACCCTTTATAACTGTGTCAGTGCCTTACTTAGACGACCACTTGAGATCATACAGGATAATAAAGATACATGTACTCTTTGGAAATATAATAACATATATAACAGATATATACTTCATAGATAAAAACGTATAGGGTTGATATCGAAATAATAAATTCATTATCGCTAGATCAATATAACAGATTAATAGCCACATAAATATACTAGATATATAATAGCAATACAAAAGATAGATAAATATAATAAATATGTAATAGCTAGACAAATATAATAGATATATAATAACTAGACAAATATAATTGATATATAATAACTAGATAAATATAATACATGTAGATATATAACAGCTAGACAAATATAATATATATATATAATTGATATATAATAACTAGATAAATATAATATGTATAACAGCTAGACAAATATAATAGATATATAATAACTAGGTAAATATAACAGATATATAATAGCTATAGACAAATATAATAGAAAGTTAGATAAATATAATAGATATATAATAACTAGATAAATATAATAGATATATAATGGCCAGATGCATATAATAGATATATGTATATATAATAGCTAGATAAATATTATTTATGTATAGATATGAAAGATATATAAATAAAATAGATAGTTAGATAAATATAATAGATATATAAATAAAACAGACATATAATAGACATATAAATATAATAGAATTATTAGGAATATAGCAGCAGGCGATCACTTTAAATATCGGTATGTACACACCCTAACTTCTCCTGATTTTATTTTCTCAAACCTTGATGTAATTATGATATTTCTCTTCATTGCCAATTTTCAAACGGTCTTGCATAGTTTTAAGCGACCCAGTATTTTCTGGTCAGGATCAGTAAATACATCAGACTTATCTTCCGTCATTTAATCATCAAGATTAAACGAACTTGTCTTCTCAGTGATAAATCCAATAATCAGGAAGTTATATAGCTATTCCTTCAGAGATATATCCCTTTAACAAGATTAAACATGTTATTGAAAAAATTATATTGGATTTGTGTAGATTGGATAGAAAGTGAAAATCACTTACCATCGCCCACCACGAATATCGATTTAAACTTTAAATAAAACATCGAATATGTTATTTGATGAAGATGTGCAGTTATTTGAAATAACTTCCTCTTACAGAAATTAAGTGCAGGGGGACTGCACCGCACACAGTTACACAAAACAAATCTTCGGACAAGACACAATACGCAGAAGTCACAAACAAACGTAAGTGAATACAAGTTAAACATATAAAATCAAAAAGAGAGAGAGAGAGAAATGGGGTTTAACGTCCACTCAACACAAACAGGTCATTTCGGGACTAACATATGGTTTCAATTTTATTTCAATAATTCGCTTGCGCGTAGGGGTCTTTAGCCGTGGGAGGAAACCGGAGTGCCCGGAGGAAACCCACGAGGTTGAGAAGGCGCCCCTATCACCATGCCACATACGCTCACACCAGGGCTCGAAACCACAGCCGCAAGCCAGAGGTGACCGGCCAGCTAGAGGTCGAAGCGCGGCACTCTAGACCACTAGGCCATCCCAACCCCCCATATAAAATCAAGCAATAAAACAAAAAATAAAAAGGTCCCGTGTTCGATTCCTGCGTTGACCGACGAAGTTCTTCGGGATTTTCCGACGTGGTTCTCCTTGTCAGTGGTGCGGAACGGGGGGGGGGGCTGGCAAAAGGGACAACGCATATACTTTCGGATGGTACAAAAAAAGGCACCGTGTACACATTACAGTTAGAATTAAGATAAAGGAGTAAGCCACCGTGCCGTTGTCCATGGATCAATACCATCGCCCATTCGGAGTAGAAAACTATAATGTTAAACGTTTCATTACTTGCGTCCACGTCTTTCAAAATTAAAAAGAATAAAATGTTGTTCGTAATAACTCAAGTTCCTATTTCAGATCGGGGAAAATTTTGCTGTATGCAAATAAGGACAACTGAAAAGAAAACAAACGGAGTAGAATTATTTGCCTGTTAACAGTAGTTGACTTATGCAACTAGTTGCTATATGCAAATTAGGAGAGCTGAAAAGAAATCAAGCGGGGTCGAATTATACTTCTGTTAACACTAGTTTCACCTAGACTTTAAGTTTAAGAAGGTTAAGCGTTTGAAAGAAAAGTACAGATATAAGATGGTGTTTATCAAGCTGAACATTACAAGAACCTTCAGTATATATGTTATATAGTAAAATGTCAAGGTAGACGTACATGTAAAAGATGAGAAACCTGCTGTTTAACATTTATACATGCACGTAACAATTCTTTCTTTGTAATTCTTGCGTATAACCATGTACAACTTAAAAGCAAAATCTCTTTGATTTGTGTAACAGATACAATTGTGCTTGGTTCTGATAAGTGAACGATTTTCTTTTATTCTGAAATCGCATTATGAACTTTTACAAGTTTTAGTAATCATTGTATGTAAATATGTGTCATCAAAATGAACGTTTTTATATCACGATTAATGGTAAATGTATATATTTATAACCCAATAACTGCACATCGTAGAGTAGATATCGCTTGTGTGATAACTTTCATATTCTACGAGGAAATATCACTTTACACGAATTGAAAATTTATACCAAAGAATAATATTTATTTATTTGTGTCTGTGAGAAAGGGTTGGGTTATAAATAAAATCTTCAAGTCGTCTTTTTTATATCGTAGTAGATTCTCTGTGTATTTATTTACTGGCTACTTGTTTTTACGTAGTCAATAATCCGGTTGTGTTTGAATTATGCTGATAAACACATGTGGTATGGTTTTGCTTTTTATACATTGAAACGTTGTTGTATATTGCGGTCGACTCTGTACGTCCATCGGTCTTCATTAGCCCAGTTCGGAGCAGAACCGTAGGACATTAAACCACATTTCATTATGTCCGCCCGTCCATAATGGGAACAATTTAGCGCCTAATAACGCTGCTCATTCTTTAAGTCAGAGGGACGCTATTGAAATTCAACAATTTCCAATTTTCACTTTGAGACTTATTACCCTGATTCAGAAGCGTTATCCATCTTAACTCTGAATTTATATATTACGAGTGCGACTATTATGAACTGTTCATACTACTTAACGCCGATGTATGTTTTGTTCCATGGCAACTAAATGCGTTTGTATATTACACAATTTCCAACAGAGCAAGACTGTATTTTAAAGAAACCCAGAATTGTAGGGTCAAACGACTAATTTCAGACTAAAAGTGAATTAAAGAATTCGCGCATAATTGGCCCGCCATGTTTAGTTTATAATTAATTATCTCAACACTATAACTATTCAGCGACACATGGCTAACTCTCAACCTAGAATACTAGACCAAACCACCATCCAAAATTATACATGACCCGCATCAATATAGTGATAAATAAATAAACACGATACTTTGACCAGGACTAAGATAGGTACTCACCTTGGAATAGAACTAGAGTATGTATTTTATATATATAATATAAAAACAACACTACATGTGTTTAACATACGTCAATATAAAATGAATTATATTTTTGTCACGGTGTATCTTTTAGTATATCGGTACTTTAACATACTATGCACGATTTCGTCAATTGAAAAAAGTATCATGATTGTTTAAAGAAGCTAAATCGCAAATATTTGGGACCTAGTAATTTAAACAAAGGGGTCGCAACGCGTATGATAATGTAATATGAATCTATATAAACTGAAATACATTCAATCGTTTCTGTTTTTACTGTGATTTCTAATTAGTCTCAATCTCTAGCGTTTGCTTATTCCAGTCTACACTGATAATATTTATTGCGCATGTTCTCCAGGTACGTATAAAGGTCACCGTTTGACATGACTTGTGGGATATTCTAGCCTCGTTCTTCGAGTCTATTGTTACAAATAAGACTGAAGCGCATTATGGTACACGATTCGTGTAGCAATGGTAAAATCTTTTCTCTGTAAGATCACAACATCATTTATATTGCCAAATAATCCGTGCTTTCAATGTCGAAGACTTTGGATGATTTTGAGTTGGAGACTTTTAAGTCTACTTTAAGATGTTTTGAAACGCATTTGGCAATAGTCACCCACCCCCATAACGAATAAATTAGAAGTTATATCCGGTTTTACTGTAAGGCAAGCACATGTATTGAGAGGTAAAACCGGAAATATCTGTTGGCTTTTACGGATTTTTCCGTTCATATGTGGAGAGGGGAAAGAAAAGGTATTAAATCCAGAGTAGATGATATTCAGAAATAGCCACAATAAGAATTTTATGACACAGCATTATATAAGAAGCACAAATTGGTTTATTTATGAACTAAAATGCTAGACTGTGCTAATGGTTACATTTACCTTGGGGTTAGGTATCCTCTTGCTCAAGGCTATCAATATTAGAAATACAGCCGGTCTATTCAAGAACTACACGCTATTACTACAAATAGATGAATAACAGGTTACGTTGAATTCGTTACAGTTTCAATTGTTAAAAAATGACGATTGATGCAGATTGTCTAAACTCAATGATCCTAAAGACCTTTGGGTGTCTTCGGCATTTGGAAATACATTGCCCAACCAATTGCCAGCAAAATATACAGTTTTAGTAGCGTCTAAGGAGTTTAGCTAACAATGACGAACAATATCGTATTTCGGTTAATATAAGGGTGGCTTTGGTGGGGTCTAAGGTTGTTTTGAATATTGCATTCTTCGATATCATATACAGAGTTTTCATTTTGAGAATGATAGTGTCTCTTTAACCAGCTAGTGGTCTTTAAGAAAATACATATTCCTTTAAATTGATATAATGTTAAGAGGTGTGACAAAGTGGTCTATACATAGAACTTTACTAGATTTGATATTATATTATATTTGACGTTTTCAACTGCTGCTAGGCACGGACTTATTAAAACATCTAATGTGTTCAATATGTTATTTACGGGCTACACACGAATGGCCACTGCTCGTTTTGACAAAAGACACGATCTCATTAAACATCTTATTCATTCAACATGTTCTTTATAAGCTACACATGATCTGTGTGTTTAACAGGGGACAGAACGTCCTTATTTGATGATCCCTCCTGTCCATCTCCCCTAAGTGTTGGAGGTTTTATAAGTAGAAGTTTACTCACAGTTAGGAGACAGCCCGAGTGAAAGAGGGAGAGCAGACGACAGGACGGCAGAGATGGGCTAATGGACTCGCCCGAGTTCAGGAGCTGCCTTGGCACAGGGCGGAATGGCAGATTCAGTATACACGTAGTTAGATTTGTTCCTGTCGTAGATAGTTCCAGTATATATAGACTAGTTCCTGTAGTGTAGATGTAGGCCTATTTGTGTATTTGTTGATAATCTATTCTCGTTGTAAATAAAACCATATATTTACGAAACTGGTTTCTGTAATAACCCACAATACTGATACAAGGGATATTCTGGAGTCAAATTGCTTCACACTAAGCCGCGAAAACCTTATTTTAAAATTGCTGCAGACTCGAATGTAATTACCGTTGTCACGATTATCCATTTTTAAGTTTAATCATCAACGGGCGTTGAACAGCAGATCGGATTCAAATCCAATGAAAATAAGATGGCACCGAGAGTTGATTATAGTCTTATCATGTTAATAAATGTCTCATTAATAGTATATTCCAGGCCTCAAGAAAAACCTGCAATAGGCAGATTTACTTCTTGCATAATGCATCTATATATAAGATTACTGACAACTATTTTCTTATTTAAAAATTTACACAACGTGATGTAAGATTAGCGGTTTATTTTTAACTGCGTGCAATGTTTTGTTATTATTTCTATATAAAACATTTTTAACCTCAATACAAATCAACTGATATAACATCAAAGTACAAATATATCTATACATATCGGTTAGGGCTATTTGGCTTCTCCCCACAAGAGTTATCATTGGGTATACTAGTAATGCCATCTACAGAAATAAACACCTAGGTACAAAATTACGATCCAGACTACATAATTCTAGGGTTACATTGGTGATATTTTAACAGTAAAGCGTACCACAAATTCTACTTATACAAGTAAACAACCAGGAATGTAATAACTGTGACAGGGCGTTGGTGAATTAGTAAATGTCTTGGCAAGCTCATGCGAAACATGCATATAATTAAACAATAATACTTTCTTTAAGCATTTTAAACCTTTATTTACTCTATATTAAAACTACTACGGGTTCAGTGTCATTATATATATAAATATTTATTTAAATTCACTTTTGTTGAATTGGCCAATGCTTTTTGTTATTGATAATCGGTTGATATATGGTATATGTAGCTTCCAATCTGTGGTATAAACAAACTTCTAGTGTGGAAAAGTAATGAGAATTCGCGAAAGGTAGCTTTTAAAATTCAAGTGTTATCACTTTCGGAAAAGCGATGTTAAATTTAACTTCTCACCATTGTTGTCTATGGATGAATCAAGCAACGGATTTTGTCTACACGATTATATCTGATCCCTACCGAATGGTCTTATTTATTCTCTTCGCATTCTTGCCATCTGTATACTACAGATTTATTATAAATACTGGGTAGAGTCAATAACTGTAACCCCAGAATGGCTCAGATACATCATATCTTCTAACCAGCTAACACAGATGGTACTTGAGAAATTGGGTAGTTATTTTTTTATCTAAAGGTTACATATTGGCCGATGAATTATCTATCTATGAACTTAATTTGTCGAGATAGTATAAAGTCATTATTAAAAAAAACTTTATCAAACTGTTCTTTTTATCGTCTTAGGTAACGAAAGACAGTTTACAAACATTTAATAAATTGCCAACCTATCCGAAAAATGGTTATAATGGGATATAATTATATCTTTGGATTTAAAGCAGGTGTACAACGGCTCTTGTAACTGAAGACAACTAGTTGTTGGCTGGCAGCAACTAGGACAGGATACGATCAGTTGCCATTTTTTGTTAATGTACGTGCGCTTACGACTGAAAAACAATCAATTGTTGCTGGTTGTACTCAGTTTCTCTTTTTAAAAAAAGACCAATCTAGGCGCAAATGGCAACTAATCGTATCCTGTTTGTACCATTCGACAAACTCCGGCAGACTCCCGTAAACCGAATATAATCTCGGCTGTATGAAGAATTCAGCCATTGGAACTACTTTCAAGTTCCCAGATTCAAATTAGCGTCGGTCATAAGACGCCAGGGAAGAGTATGGGTGTAGCTATATATTACGTACCTTCATATAATCGATTTTAGATGTAGGATACCGTAGAGATTTGCCTTATGCTGTTAGTACGACCACGTGATCACATGGACCGGCAGATGATCAGCATTCGCCGCTACTCCACTAACCTCTGGGTCCATCCATGGGGGGGGGGGAACACAATAGTCAAATTATCCGCCCCTGCATTGATACTTTTGCTATGTTTATCGACCAGTCGAGTGGGCGAAGGGAAGAAACTCGCAATTAAAATTAGTGTGATGAATGTAAACGGATACAGCACTCTAAATATTTCTATACCGTCACCCGTCGTCACCCACGAATTTAGGGTGAAAGTTGTTTTTAGTCTTTTACTCCCTTTCCCTTTTGTTGACTTTTTGATGTAGAATCGAAGAAGAGGGTTTGACAATACATTTTCTGTCAGGTTTTGGTGAATATTCATGATTTTGAGGCGGAAGGATACAAGAGTAGTTGTGAGGTTGGTTACGTTGAAAGGGAGGGCCTAAAATTGCATGCTTTTTGGGGAAATAATTAGTGGTCTGTGGCCAAACAATGACGCCAAGACTGGCGTGTTTATGATCGGTTCGTAGAATCAAGTTGCGATCAAGGGCAGGTGGTTTGAATTTGTTAAGCCCTGCGGATGGACCAAAGGTTGGTGAAGTAGAACGGAACGATACCACTGGGGATACTGGGAATAGTTAGCTACTACAACTATATATTAATTCATTTGTGAAGTTGACTTAAAGGAGCTAAATCGCTAAGATTCGGGACCTAGAAATTGACGCAATAATACTATAATATGAATATAATACTATAATATGAATAATATGAAGATATATAAACTGATTTCCATTCGATGGTTTCCGTTTTTACTCGATTTCAAATCAGTTATGTTCCGCGAAATAAGCCGACAGTGTCAATCGAATGAAAATTTCTAGCCTCTGGTTATTCCCGTCTACATACTACGCCGTTTGATTTGGTGCAATATGACTAGCCTCGTTCCCCGAGTCTTTTGCTAGAACTGGGGCTGAAACGCATTATAGTATACGATTCGTGTACCAATTGTAAAATGTCTTAAATATTGGAAATTAGAAGCCCATCTTTTTCCTTGAAGATCACAGCACCAATGTTGATTTAAATTGACAAATAATTCGTCTTTTAAAAGTTGAAGATTTTGGATAATATTGGGTTAGAGAATTAGCTACTTTAAGATAAAAACTGTTAAAGGATATATAACATTAATCCTCTAGCTATTCATACAATCGTAAAATCACATTGAAAGCACACTCTCATAACCGATGATATGCTTGGTTGACTTTTGAGAGTACATGCATTGTACATAATTCATATTAGCTAGTCAACAGATTTTTCAAAACGTATTGCTGAAATATCTGCCAAGTCTATTTGAAATGTTTGTTGACTTAGAGGTAAGCATAAACATGACTTTAAAGGGTTTTTTTAAACATCATACTGGTACTGTTTACTCTATTTGATTGCACCTGATTAAATTTTAGCGTGGTTAAATTTATCAAGATACATAATATAACTTATATCTGATCACTAAAACATAATAGTCTAAACATATTCTCTACTCTCTTTCTTATCGTTCACGTTTATTTATCTATGTTGAAAGGTGTAATAGATTTGTAACGTTAATTGGACAACATCAGAGATTTAGGTATGAAGTACTGTACTCGCTGCTTTTTAACTATTCTTAGTACAGTACATCGGGTACGATTCCTAGAGGGGGGTTGGGTGGCCGAATGGTTAGCGTGCGCAGGTTGCATTATAAGGTTTGTCATTGAGTCAACTGGGGTGGTTTCGATTCACCGATTGTACATGTGTAGGAATAGGGTCGCCTGTCCAACCTCATGGGGTTTCTCCGGGTCCTCCGGTTTCATCCCACTGCTTAAGACCCCTACGTTCAAGCACATTATTGGAATAAAATGGAACCATGCTATTCCCGGAATGACTTAGTTTGTGTCGAGTGGACGTTAAACCCATCTCTCTCTCTCTCCTTCTCACTCTCTCTCTCTCTCTCTTTCTCTCGATACCTTGAACTGGCCTCCTCACGTTACATGTACATGTGTTGTGTTTAATAAGTTTGTAGATTTGTATTATATTATACTCTAGATGTATCCATATACGTCTTTGTATTTCTGTGGGTTATTCTTTATCATCCTCAGACAAATACGATATTTCACAAAGATAAAATGGTCTATCGTGACTATTTTATTATTATGACAAAGGCGAAAGGCTGGTGAAATAGGGAAGTCGATTTTAACGAACCAAAGAGAAATGGAATTCAATAAGACGGATTGGACAAAAAAAAGGTTCCTCGGATTTCTGTGTGAGATAAGAGAGATTTATAAATAATTCACACAAATTAGGTTAGTTTTGGGACTAATATATGGTACAATTTATTTCAGTACTTCGCTTGCGCGTAGGGGTATTTAGGGTGGGAGGAAGAAGGAGGGGCCAGAAAAAACGCACGAGACTGGACAGACAACCCAACTCCATGTCACGTACAAGAAGGGAATCGAGGGCGCGTAACTTGACTCAATGACAGATGATCTAAAGCTCACACCTTAAATCATTCGGTCACTCATCACAGCTTTAGTCTGGATAAACTGATGAATCCTATTCCACAACCAGATCAACCTGCGTGTGAAATACATCTACCTTTACCGAATTCAAACTGGGCAAGGATTCTTTTACGTGCACGCCAATTTTATACGGGGTGTCGCTTTTTGTGCCAACCGAACGCCCAAACGCCATATAATAATAAAGTACTTTTGTGAAATTATGGGATTTTTTTGTGAAATTATGGGTTGTTTTTTTTGTGAAATTATGGTTTTTTTTAAAGTGTGTATATATACATTAGTGGAACACTGGTATTAAAACCGAGAAGGTCAGCGCAATGCATAAAGTTACTTTGATAATAAGCAATGAAACAAAGATAAAATGTATTTTTTCTATTTCTGACTAAAAACCTACACGGTTTGTACTTTTAACGAAAGGTAGACACGTGCAAATTATAATCGTCAGTCATCAAAAGAACTTTAATCGAGATATTAGCCCGTCGGGGCTTCATGCTCGCATAATAATAAAAGAACGTCAGTGCATATCAAAGAATAGTAAAAATTAAAGCAACATATTTTCAGTGAAGAGCATGAATAAACAAACTATAGACTGACAATGACATAGGTAGATAGTTAGAAAATGATAACCCGATGATAAATATGGTTATTACTGTTTGTCAATCTGTATAGGAATGATATCCCATACATGAATACATCACATAACCTTTTGTGTAGCAGTGTCTATTCAAAATGCCATCAGAGCAAAAGATTTATGTTTAAGATGAAAGAAGATAGATAAAATTTCGGTATTTTTGGTTAAGCTTGAAAAAGTATTACCCTTTTTTAGTTCATAAAAGATTGTATCTTAGAACACGCACTTAAACTATAAACGATATACTAGTAAACTTATTACTAAAAATATTGTGTTGAGACATTTACTAAATATAATGTATGTAAAAAAAATACATCCATGTACTTTTGAGTGATGGGAGTGAGATTGGTTTATGCTTTGGTCCATTATTGCAGTTATGGCGGATGTCGTGCACGATGTGGGGTAAGATTAATCTATCTAGAACACCTAATATCACTTCTTATTTAAGTGCCTCATATATAATTCAATTTTGACGGCCAGGTTGACTCAGTGGTTGAGGGGCGTTGGCTAGGTCGGTATCCTCGACATGCTGTGGTTCCGCTTTGGTGGTGCAGGCCCAAGTGCCTTCCAAAGCACAACGTATATTCATGCGAATGGCAATAAAAACCGTGGTGTACGACAATGTTGTTCTGGAGTGAAAATAAACAAACAGGATGGATATCTATAAAACTGTAAAACCAGTACAAATAACAGATACAAAGTGTAAAAACTACTCGCTATGTGAACTTTCCATCCCCTCGTTGACTATAGTGTACAGACACTCGGGTTTTTTTTTATAATAATAATACAATTATAGACTGTGGATATAGGAGCCACAATAATTTATCAATTCTTAAAAATGATTCGCGTATGTTCTTGGTAAATTTATCAGAGCTATATGCTTCCACTTCGCTGACTATCCTGATCAGCAGTAAATATTCGCTTGACTTCTGCTATGGTTGAGAGGGGAGACACCGGGACGAGAGAATTAGATCTCTTCTTCTGGAAATTAAATTCGAAAATATTTGTAAGTTATTCAAATGTAAACGTGTTGTAACAAGTGTATCGGGATGACAAATAGGTCCTTGGTGTAAATAAGTAAATAAAATAGAAGGTGATAAGGCATACAATGGTTAAAAATGCATCAATTTTTCACGGACTAGTTTATTTTACTACGCACGTCTGCATCTTGGATAGTACTATAACTGTTCATAGACAAAAATACTTTTACCACAATAACAATTTATCACAAAAGGAGCTAAATTGCAGCATTTAATAGGACTAGCAGATTTCAAAATACATACTATATTGGGATGTTTGTTTTTCTATTGTCTGATGTTTGTCACGCGGAGAAACTCGAAATGGCAGTTAGGTTACAAATTCCGCGAATAACCCTTTTCAGTTTCAAGAATTCTCTTTGCTCTCTTGTCAACATACTTAATTGTATTATTTTGGTTTATAAGGTCAAATATAATATGTTTATCAACGTCCACTATCCAATTGATATTTGAAAGCTGAGTTCGGAATGCCCTTTGGGTTGAGTAATGTTCATGCTACTTTATAGGTATTTACATAATCAACAGTTAAAAAATACACTAAGGTGAAATTATAGCCACTCGTAAGGACAATTTGATATCAGTTATGGTATCTAATGTATCTGCGCTTGAGAAATATAAGCGACATATAAGATGGAATTAACATAAAAATGGGATATAACTTATGGTAAAGCAACGATTGTTTCTGTAAATTACTGGTGTATTGAAAACGATTTATGGTAATGAATTTTTTACAACATGTAATGGAATTGTCGTAAATTAGTGCGGTTTAATAAAAGGAGGAAACAGAAGTAATACAAGATTACAGGTATTGAATAGTAAGTTGCCCAACTATTCATAAGACTACACAACAAAACGAATAAAGTTAAAGAGTTTGACAAAAGTATTGGAAAAACACAGTAAGATTTTGAAGCAAAAGGAAACTGACTGGAGTGTCAGATGATATAGTACTCGTGAAAAAAAAGATAATTTGCCACGGTCTATTCAATAAAGAATAGGCCTACAACATGTAATGCCCTTTATATCGAATTCATGCCAAGATTCTTTGTGACACCACTCTGTTCAGTATATTAAAGGGTACATTTAATTAAGTCCAATACATCGTATTTATGTCTCATTTATTCAATTAAATATCAAAATCGATTTAAGTTGGTTTTTTTCAAAAGTTAAACAATAGGTCGGGCTATTATTGGGAAAAACAATTAGATATTATTTTTCAAAACCAAATAGTCTAAATATTTGATTGGCGCAAGCGACTCAGGTGAACATTGGTTTTAACAGATATTTCAGAATTGCAAAAAAGCATATAGTAACTAGAGTTAATTGTCTCTATTCTACATGTGGGTTGACTTTGGCATTAATGGGCTTCCAATTTGCGATCCGGATACCTTTCCGCGGGGCTGATAAAAGCCCCTAAGATTGCATCACAAGCACTTGAAGGGACTATATACTCAAGCAGTAGTAAGAAGTTTTATTTTAAACCCTTCAAGTGCCCCTAAGATTGCTTGTCCATACAGTAAAGGATCACGGAAGAAATAGGTCAGCCAATACACTCGAGTGTGGGGAAGACCGAAATAGGACAGCTAATACACTCGAGTGTGAATAAGAACGACGCGACGGAATTCAGTGGGATGTCGCGGTGACAGTGCAAATCGTAAGTTGACATGCGTACCGTGATCATCATCTAGCTGTTGAACATCACATGGCGGGTGGTACAATCATTATGAAACTGTAGATGGAACCGAAATTTGTTCTGGGATTTGTTTTTTAAAAGACATCTTTCATCTTTCTGATCTAAGGCACTTTAATGAAATATATTATGTCGAAAACAAAAGTCGTCTAATTTGCTCTTGTTTACGTCTCACCAGAAAAAAGACGCCAGAAAATGAATGTAATATATTTTACTAAGATGAAAGCTCGGGTCATCTACCCATTCCTTTGATGCCTTCTTTTACTCTCGTAAATAACAAGGAAACAGTTGTTATTATTAATGACAGAGTGTCACGGCCCAATGTTTTAGTCAGTAAAAAGACAAAGTGTCACGACCCAATGTTTTAGTCAGTAAAAGACAGATTATATATTTCTTAGTCCCATAATGTCATTATTTCCTTGATTAGAGAAAATAGCCCTCTCTTAAAATCAATATGCCAGTCTAATATTAGAATCACGATTGTTAATATACCTACAGACCAACACCCAGCTCCACGTCAACAGGTGCGTGATATACCTAGTAGGTAATATCACTATGTTTTCCATTGGTCTAAGTTCTCTAATTAACAGAAAATAACCCTTGATTAATGTCTGTAATATCTATTAGTGTTATCCTTTCCCTCATTATACACATGCGTAGTAGAACATATTTCGAAATCTAAATCAAACAAATGATATGTATTCTTCCCAATTAGACGAGGGACATGTTTAGAAGTTAATTGTTATTTAAACCTACATTATGGGAGATTGGATAAAGGGCTGGCAGTTCCCACTATAATAGTTACAAACAATATAATGTAATGGCAATTTGCTGCAAATTTCAGTCAAATTGATCCATACTACACCGAGAATATAGCGAGTGAAATTTTGGCATAGCATCGATCACCATTTCTGAGTCGGTACGATAAAAAAAAACATAGTCTTGATTATCCAGTTCGTGGTTAAGTAATGACTGAAAGTTGAGCAGCAAATCGGATCATAATCTAGTAAATATCACAGGCTAGCGATGACATCGAGCGTTGATTATGGTCTTGATAAGTTAATTCATGTCTAATTAATAATTTAAAGAACATTCCAGTCCTAAAGAAAGACTTGTAATAGATAGGTTTAACTTCTGCATAATGTGTGTTTAACACTATGTTGGCTTATAATAATCTTTAAAAAACGCTATTTCAATAGAACGCCTAAAACATTTGATTGTTAATGAAAGTTTAAACATACAATGACGTAAAATAATTACCATGTTCTCCGTTATATTGCCAAAGAGTGAAAGAAACCTCGGCGTCGAGGGCCAGGTTATTTATCCTGAAGCGTATAACAATATTCTGAATTTCCGTATGCGATAGATCTGTACATGTAAAGCAATGAAATGGCATCCATCATATAATTGTTTGCAATATGGCGTGTAATGACTGAGTTATACCCCTTCTGAGAGAAAATGAGAAATTATTGAAGGTGTTAAAAGATTAGAAATCGACACGAGTAGTTCATATTTCACTTGACCACGGGTCTCCATGTTCTAATGAAAAATGGCGGATTATAAGTGACGGTGATTACTGATAGTAAGTTGGCAAAGATCAATGACATGGTGATCTGCTGAGTTCCTCTGAGAGATGATTCTGGCATGTAATAAAATATACTTGATCGATGACTTCTTGTTGGTCTTTTCAATGATTATGGTTATCAATTTGTTAACAGCTGTAGTCATCAATGACTTACGAAGGAACTCATGAACTCAATATGTATTTAGGAAAGCTGATTAGGGCTAATTACGCGTTCCGTGGTCCCATAGCGGTTAACTTTTATCATGGCACAGAGCGGTCGGTGTTGCCCAGCGATTAGTCAGCTGGGCTCTCGACTACAATTTTCCAGATTCGAGAAGAACCAAAGGGAGTTTTCAGGCCTGACAAGTACATGGGACAGGGTATGCTTTCTGGATTTGTCGGTGTGTACAGTAGGTTTCTGTATCAATAGGGGTTCTCAAAAGCGATTCTTGTAGAGATATTTAGAAGTATCGCGACATTTCACTGTCGTTATTGAAATTAACTTTGGAGGCGAAGCCACACCTTGTCCCTCTTCTTTATAGGAAATGAAATGGGGTTTAACGTCCTTTTGTTCTACTCTTGACTGGGCTTTGGTCTACTCTTATATCGAATTCCAAATCTCACGGGATCTTTTACGTGCACGCTAATGTGTACATCGAACAACCGTGTCAGATATTCAACCTGTTTGTTTATTTCCTCTACTTTTACTTCATAACAACATTGTCGTGGACTGGTGAGGGACAAGGGTAGGAAAAACAAATAAAATCCATGCTCCGATTGAGCTAATGAAAACGGCCACACGCCATACAGCTTGCTAACAATCAATTTTGACGGACCGTGGCACTATCAGCTACTCTTATATCGAATTTTAACTCCCAGGAGATCTTTTTTTACGCCAATGTGTGTACGGAACGACTGGACAGTTTCCCATGACAGGTACTCCATTCAGCACCACTGACTAGGTCAGACCTTGCCGAAAATTCCCGATGAACTTTCTCGGTCAGTACCGGGAGTCAACCCGCGTCTTTATAACACAGGTGATATTACGTGAGAGAGAGAGAGAGAGAAAGAGAGAGAGAAATGGGGTTTAACGTCCACTCGACACAAACTAGGTCATTTCGGAACTAACACATGGTTTATTTTTATTTCAATAATTTGCTTGCGCGTAGGGGTCTTTAGCAGTGGGAGGAAACCGGAGTGCCCGGAGGAAACCCACGAGGTTGAGAAGGCGCCCCTATCTCCATGCCACATACGCTCACACCAGGGATCGAAACCACAGCCGCAAACCAGAGGTGACCGGCGAGCTAGAGGTCGAAGTGCGGCACTCTAGACAACTAGGCCACCCCAAGACCCCCCCCCCCCTGTGATATTACGTAAACGTTAATTGACAAATTATTCTAAGGTTGTATTACGGTAAAAAAAAAGACCCCAACCCGGTAGAATATATTTTAACTGGCAAACCATATAAGATAACTAGATATATCTAAAAACAGATAAACTATAATCATGTTTAGATCATATGTTTATGGACGATGTTCTAACCTAATGGAAAACAAACACCACGAGCAAGTTCACAAGCAACAGTGCAAACAGGCGAATATATTTTGGTTTTTTAAGAAATATAAAAAATACAGAGTCTTACAAACCCTGACAAGAACAGCTGTCTAGTCGTTCGGATGGAACCATAAACCGAGGTCCTGTGTAGACATTGGCATGCACGTAAAAGACCCCTTGGAAGCTGGAATTCCATATAAGTACAGGCCGTAGTGCCGCTACCCGGTCAAAATTTCCCTCATAGCACACTGTATGGCATATATCCATCTTCATTAGCCCAGGTTAGGATGTTAAACTTTAGGACGTTAAACCCCATTTCATTCCATTTCTGTCTATTAACTGTTTATATCTTGTAAAAGGTGCAATACTTCAAATCTGAGTAGCTGGAACCCAGAGTCAAACCGTCTTATGTTTGGGGACAGTTCCTATGACATTCGGTAGAACTCTACACTCATAGGGGGAATTGGATGGCCGAAGGGTTAGCACGTGCGCGCTGTATCATAAGGTCTATCAATGATTCAACTGACGTGGTTTCGATTGCCTGTCCAACGTTGTGGGTTATCCAGATCCCCCATTTTGAAACGAATTATTGAAATGAAATTGAACCATATGTTAGTCCCGAAATGACCAAGTTTATGTCTAGTGGAAATTATCCCCTCCCCCTCCCCTCCCCCCTCTCTCTCTCTCTCTCTCTCTCTCTCTCTCTCTCTCTCTCTCTCTCTCTCTCTCCCATGTTTGATCACCTTACGTAACGATGGAAGGAAACCGGACGACTCTACTCCTTGTCGCGTAGAACCGGGGAATCGAAACCACGTCAGTTAACTCAATGATAGACCTTATGATACAGCGCGCACGTGCTAACCCTTCGGCCATCCAATTCCCCCTATGAGTGTAGAGTTCTACCGAATGTCATAGGAACTGTCGAGATATTATGTATTTAGACATATTAGTCGTAGAGTAAGAAAGACGCCAATACCAATATGGTGTACACCTGCGCATACATTATTTACATGATGAACTTGCTCCTAAACTTGCTATACCATCTGATACTTTGTGTAACGAAGGCTAACGGTAATCGAATACTGCTCTACAATATTATTAACATTGTATTTGATGAATCAATGGCTATTAGTTACTTAAAGCTACAATTTCATATTTTTTAGGTATATTTTTAAAATGTACTAAAATAAAGCTTTAAAATAGATTGTATCTCTAAACAGTCCTTCCTTGTTAAAGAATAATCTTATTAATCCAATAATTCTCTGTTGCCAGTTGAGAAAGCTATTCCATGCGGGGGGAATAAAAATACAAGGGAGGTAATCGCGTTATTATTTCCGGTGTCAATGATTTTTTAGTGTGGGAAATAGTGAGTTGACAACTTATTAAGCAAAAATAGTTTTGTAATATTTTTTCAATATTCTGTAGTATGGTAGTATTCTTGTTATATATTTTAATAGTTTGTTATGGTTTAATACTCTGCGTTTGGTCTCTTTCCCTTACACGTTGCTTCTAAAACATGTTGATTGAATGAGAACTACTCAACTACGTTACTAATACCGGCTTGCTTCTGTCTTAGCACAGTGTCAGCAATCCAATGTAAATGACGATTGTGGCAGTACTTAATAATGATTTACCCATTTACATAATTATTATGACGCAGACCTAGAAATTAACACCAAATAATAATACATGTGAGCCTTGCTCCATATTTATCTAAGAGCACTGAAACTGTGCCATTTCCCAGAAGGGTTTAAATTATCGTTAAAAGTGAACATTTGTGAGATCGTGACAAATGTTTATTCGCTTCAGTTTCGATTTCTCAAAAACTCAATCAATTGAAAGAAGCAAAAAAGAAATAATATATCTATGAGTTTAGTTAAACTGTCTTTTGGGGGATTTAAATTGCCCTTTCACGCGTTAAATTTGTTTTAAAAATCCAATCAGCACAGCACGTGAATGGGTTTAAGAATTAAAAGTTAGGCAAATGCACGAATGTTTATGCATGATAAAATTCTGTGCAATACCTACTCATATTAGAGCATCGACACGTCTTTTGGTTTGTTTTCTTGTGCTTTTATGTAAGGAGCAATTGGTTGTTAATACACGTGGGGTTACTTTCTAACAGAGAGAAACTGGACCTCTGCCATGTCCGATCAAACCGTTAATATCAAAAAAGTTCGTATAGCTTTCGCATTAAACAAATATATTCAGGGGCGGATCCAGGATTTTCAGAAAGAGGGGGCATGCTGCACCAACTTGGGAGTGTAAAGCCCGGATCCGTGATTTTTGAGTGTAAAAAATGCCCACAAGGACTAATTTCATACTAGTACTGTAAATTACGATTTCCAACCTAAACTATTTTTGTTCTCCTTTCTCGCGAGAATATATGGAGCTAAAATTGTTCGCCATCCCAAAAAATTGAAGGGGCGTGCGCCGGGTGCGCCCCCCCCCCCTCTAGAACCGCGCCTGATATTTGACCGGTATGTCTTGGTCGTGGAGCTTCCAAATACTTACATACATGAAACCGAAAAGTATTATTCAGATGTATAATATAATTGTCGAAAAGTGTTGAAAACTTAATGTAACTAGTAAGTGATCTGGCTAAGATGTAAAGACAGTTATATTTGAATGATTTAGCGGTGTGTATCAATACTAGATGCTTGTTACAGGAAAGCCATTACACGCGGTGGTGGTATATTAGAATAGACGTGTTATCGTTTATATGATCGCTAGGTTTACTTTATTGATTGACTGCTCGCTTGTGTACGAGAGGGATATAATCACTTTATTAAATTTAATAAGAATTGGTAAGAGATAAGAACGATATTTCTAAGTCAAGTTCCATTGTGTATACACGAGAATGGAATTAAGCAGCTGAAACTTTTCGTGGGTAATCCGTTTTAGATTGACTCTGTCTATACTAAGGTAAGAGACCACATAATAATTTCATTAGAGTTCCTTGAGTTCGCCATTAGATGTACTTTATGGGCAAAACTTATGAAAACTTATGTGTTTGATTAAAACTTACATTTATACACCTCTTCAGAAAATCTTAATGTTGTAAGCACATCAAGATTTTGTTTTGATTTTCAACATCGTTTTCAAAATTTTGTATTCTTAGACGATGCTTTTAGTGCATATCCTGTTTATCTTGCACTTACGATGTCTTTTTTCTTCTGGTCTGTGAATACTAGTAGGTCTCATTTGACTTCTAACAGCTATTTTGTATACATTAAACCTTCTCGTATCGTATTTTTCATTATCCAAAATTTCCACGCTACTTATCATCAGATCATTAGGTGGTACAATGTGTTATAACGACCCTGCTCATCAATTTCAGGTGTAGAGAATTTATCTAAAGAGCGAAATCATATTTTGCGAAATTTTCAATTTTGTGAAATATTAATTTATCGCTTTTGTGAAAATTTTCAATTATCGCTTTTATAAAGTTTTCAATTTTTTTTAAATTATCACTTTTGCAAAATTTTCAATTATCGCTTTTGTAACATTTAATTTTCAGTCTACATAACAGGATGTAGTCATTTAGAAAACTATTTTAAGAAATGAGAAAATTAATAGATATAAAATGTGTGCATTTTGATTTATTAAGTTCTGAATACTTCCTGAATACCATCTCAGCTAAAATAGATCATTTTTTTTTTTTACAGACATAACCCTTTAAATACCAAAGATTTGTTTGATGTTTACAATTTATTTTATGGTATGGTTAGGGTTAACATTTCAGGTACTAAATCCAACTAATTGGGTCTTTATAAACCAATACATCAAAACATAGGAATAAAATAACTATTAAAACTAAGGCGTAGTTTACCTACCAGTTTAAAGATCGGGGGTTTATCACACTTTGGAAATAAAACTTTTACCAAGAAAAGAATAAGAAGCATGTTGGAACTATTTCAGGCAGTGTTTTGCTTGAGACCGTTTAACAACATAAAATACAGGTTGACTGTCACGCACATGAATTTCTTTGGAATTATCACTTTATAGTCCAATATTTTCATCTTATATGTACACGATTAATATCGATACGCAAACATCAAATGATGACGTCATATTACTGATCACATTAATGTTTGTTTATTAGCGCCATCATCTTTATTTGTATCCATAAGCATCGATTCCAAGATGGTATCAAACTTCCCCGGGGTATTTTGGGGAAGGAGTAGAAATATTATGGAAGTGGGTCACCCGATCTGATTAAAATACAGACTTATATTCCGTTTCGTTTATTTATACCTTCGATGACCACTACTACATAAAAGTCTGATCAGTTGAAGTTGGGGGTGCTTCGGAGCTCACACGAGCAGCTGTTGACCGTACGACGTTAGACATTGATTAACCAATAAGCATTGATGTTACTAGCGGGTTACTCACGCCTGAAACTCGTCGTAACAGACCGTTTCGTTGGTTTATCCCTCATATCATCCAGAACGCGGGTTGTATAACAACTCTTCGAGATCCTAGTGTAGTAAAGACAAGTAAAACAAAATTTTGAACCATAAAAACAAAACGAAAAATATGTTTTAATCAGATTGTGGGTCACGTAAGGTACACAATGCTGTCGTTTTATTTAACGCCGCCATCTTTTATGTATATCCATGAACATCAATGCCATGATGATGTCTAACATTATGTTTGTTTTAATATATTGAATATGTAGATAACGGGTTCATAAAAGACTAAACATGTGTTTCCATACCCAATGAACAATTTCATTAACGAGGTTGTTGCATCCCTTTAACCAAATATAAATCACAGTGTTTATGTTTTCCTGCCTCCTTGGCATTAAATATCTGTGGTAAAAACAGTACGATAATATACAGCACCATAAACAATGGCACTCTCATTTTATCGCCATAAAACTGTAAGATTTGAAAATAGGCAAACGATATAATCAGTATTATAGCTAGTAATGTCAATTAACCCAAGACCATAGATATATCAGTGTAAAGCCAATGGGCTTCAAACTGATAATCTCCCTTAACCACTTTAAACTACGGTCATTAGCAAGTCTTTGTCTAGGTAATAATTTTGTTCATTAGAAACGGATTAAACCCAGAAACTCGGAGGAATGAATTATTATCATTACCTCTTGCGATATGAAACACAGTATGTGTTATCAACTATATTCTCGTTATTTAGGTATTGAGTGTGGGTGGTTTCAAAATATTAGGCACATGGTGTCCGGTGCACGACACCCGCAGTTAAAATTACAGCTTGGTACACTATATGGCATGTTTCATTCCTAACGACAAGCTGTGATAAAAACAAGTAAAATCCTCTTTGTTGTGTACCCTGGCTCACTAACCAGGGAGGAGGAGGGGACGAGAAAGGTCCCGGGATTTTCTAGTGTGATTTCCCAGTGGACGATATATACGTTGGTGTGTACGGAATAGAACTCCTGGCATCTGGAATTCGATATCAGAGTGGGTCGTAGCACCGCTGCAGCTGTCTGGGGAATTTCCCATTTAATTTCATCCTAATCTAGTGGTGTGTTCCAGTCCCCCTCCCCAATACGCAAACGTATTATTGAGGATTTTAAGATCGTGTTTATGTATTTGTTTAACTATGTGTTGGTGTGTATAATATTAATCAGATACAAGTACTCATCCTCATCATCAATGTGTGTTATAGTTTTGACGAGGGCATATTCAAACATCACATCGGTATACTTATAATTAATATGATACCTCTGTATTTATTCACAAGATTGGACTTGATTTACTTTGTCTGTTAGAAGTAGGGTCAATGTGGTATCCAGTTTTAATCTGTTGCAATATTCATATTATTTTTATAGTCTTACTTTATTTGACTTCTCTGGTTGTCATGAGTTATATACGGTCACTAACAGTTCTTCGACTATTCTATTATGAAAGGTATTGCTCTATACTGCTTATCATGTGATCGTATGTTGCTGCCACTCCTGACCGTTCTTTCACTCATGGTCGGATGTGACGATTTCGGATCCAATTTGGAAGGCCCGAAGTTACAGGATATGAATACATTACAGGATATGAATACTTTTTACAAAGTCTGTATTCATTCATATTTAAGGCCAACTATAGAACTTTCCGTCTAATGGTTTGGATGCAGCTATGACGGATGTGGCGCAAGGCAGAGTAAGCTTACTCTTCCGGACACATGTTACCGCTGTTTGTCGTGTATTATGTACACCTTGAACATATGGTTAGAGAGAGAGAGAGAGAAATGGGGTTTAACTTCCACTCGACACAAACTAGGTAATTTTGGGACTAACATATGGCTTCATTTTATTTCAATAATTCGCTTGCGCATAGGGGTCTTTAGCAGTGGTAGGAAACCGGAGTTCCCAGAGGAAACCCACGAGGTTGAGAAGGCGCCCCTATCTCCATGCCACATACGCTCACACCAGGGCTCGAAACCACAGCCGCAAGCCAGAGGTGACCGGGCAGCTAGAGGTCAAAGCGCGGCACTCTAGACCACTAGGCCATCCCAACCCCCACCCCACCCTCGGTTTTTAGGACTTCGAATTTTGTCTAATGGTTTGGATTGTTCGTACTTGGTTTTCATTTATTTATTACTTAACAATTTGTTATTGATTAAAACCTGAAAATAGTTAAAATATTAATAAGAGGTTTACTGTTTTGAACTTTTATTCTTAATAATATTGTCATTCATAATGGCATCCTACTATATCATTACTGGCTGTGGGCAACTGGGAAATTGGTCAAATATGTCATAAACCTGCCTGTAATTTTTTATAATATACACATTACAGACTACATTTATCATTACATCTTGTTTATAATTGTAGACTAACGGTAATGTTTTCATACGTCATTTCAACCTTTATCTTGATTAAAATAAAATAAAAATAACTTTCTTTGTATCCACTCAGGACGTCAACAACATTTTTAAAGGTTTATTGCCATTATCGATGTTCATTAAGAATGCAACTTGTTCTAAAAAATAAAACCCCATACATTTTACACATCATTATGTAATATAATTGCTATGTTATGTACGTACCTCGTTATTTTGTTTATACAGCCTGCGGTAGAATAATGAATGTACTACGTGTGTGTGTATATTGTATAGTTTTATTGTATAGTTTTATCTATGCATACAATCAGTATAGGTACACGTTTCGTATAATAATGTTGCACATGAGTAGAGAAAGAGTTAACCCGTCTAGATTTGTACAAATAGTGACCCTTCTGTCGTTAAAATCAACTTTTCAAATGATATACAGTTGGTTTAAAGGGCATATTCGTATTTGTTGTACGACAGTAAGAGGTTATCAGATATTTATCTGCAATCTCGTAGCTAATTCTAAAACATAATGCAGCTTGTCCAAAATGTTGGGAAAAGGCGGGGTTACACAGTGCAGGTAAAAGTTTCATTCACATTTGGAATTGGTTTGACGTCCTGTCAAAATTCACCCATATTGGATAACCCAGTCTCAATGTGTCGAAAGTGTTAAATTTGTATGGAACTCAGTGATAGTTAGTAAAAAAAAACATAAATAAAGCAACTATTACCATAAATAGTAACAATAATTCTGTGTTGTTGCCCAATAACCTGGAATATGTCTGCATTTGGTGATTCGCTACGTAAAATGAACACTGATCTAAAATAGTTTCTCGGATTTATATCTATGGTTTACGTGTAAAAACTATATACTGTGGCATTTGTGTTCCCAAAGCCGAGGGAAGGTACAGTTTTCCTGCTTTGTTTGGCATATATACAGTATTTTCTAGGAGATAGACACATTTGTCCAGCAATAACCCTTAATACGTAACTTAACGTAATTGTTGCGCAGGCAATTGGATTTATGGAATAGTCGTGCGTTAAATAAGAGATTTAAATTGTCGTGGAGGAATTTCTTGTTAATAGGCCTCTAGGTGGATTTTAGAGACCACGACGAGGCAAAGATATCTTAGCGAATTAGCCTTTCATATCGATTTTGGTGGGTTGATGGCGATGAACAGTCAGAGACGGGTGTGCCGGTAAATTTAATAGATCTCGAGAACAGGTTTTTACAAAATGTTTAACGTGAAAGCTAGCGGTAAAATGACAGGCGAGTAACGAAGTGAGTGAAAGGGAATTGTCTCCGAATCTTTTCTTGCTAACTCAATCGTGCAATCTATATGACTTATCAGCCATCCTAATCTCAGACTTACTCCAGCCTATTTATATGCAGGACTGGTGTTGGTTTTAATGGTCTTCTTCTTGTACATAATATTCTTTATGTAACAGTCTCTTCTAATATATGGGATACAGATTCTCCTTAAAATACAGAACATGGTTAGTTTACGTATTGGACTGTTGTCGGACTCGTTAGAAAACTATTAAACCATTTTGATTTTATACCATTCTCCGTATGTACAATTCAGATAAAAGAGCTGATAGTTCGCGCGATACAATAATAAATAAGTAGATAATGAAAAGAGAATATGTTGAAAATCTCATTTAAAATTACTTCATTCTGAGCGGAGTTATCGTCGATTGCAGAACGGTGTAGACAAGATTGTCATTGCTACCGTTGTTGCGATAATAAACAAAGTCTCGATTATCCATTCTTCAATTGAATCATTAACTGTAAATCGTATTTAAATCTGATGAAAATCGGAGATTTTGATGGCACCGAGACCTGATTTCAAAAGACTTGCAATTAGCAGATTTAGCTATTAAATAATTCTTCGTTAAATTTCAACATTACCCAGTAGTTTCAAATAGATGTTTTATCACGTCTGCGGCCGATTTTCCATGTGAGGGTTTTGCAATATTTCTGAACGCGTTTTCGGCGATCTAATGCAAATGTAATGAGACCGTTTGCTTGTAACCGATCAAAAAGTGTGCGAAAAACCGGTTTAACACTTTTGTCATTTCTTTGTGCCAAGGTTTCATAACTTCACCTAATATGTGACTTGTTGTAGCTGACTGTACAATTGACGTTATCAATAACCCACCTCTTGATGTTGTGACGATGGCCATATTCTGTGTTAAATTTAACCAGTAATGGGCTCGATCAGGCATCATTAAAGGAAGCGTCCCTTGAACGCCAATCATATATATAGATGATGTTTTCTCTGGATTAATACTTTTATCATAATTACAGAAGCCTCTATGGCTCCATGCATCTCATAAATTTACATCTTTTGTCGCAGTTTTATCTAATCGATATACAGATATCTTTCTTATTATAATTCTTGGTTTGTGATGACAGCTTATTTTCTATCCCTGTAAATAATGAATTTGTGTTTATGATACGAGTTATCAAAATTAAACATTTAATCGCTTTTTTTTCTTTTCTTCAGTTTTTATTATGTAATAAATGAAGAGCTTATAGGGTCCTATAATAAATTATGTGTTATGGCGATCAAAATTACTTTTTCTAAGTTTTTCATAGTAACTGCAGCAGGACCACGCAACACAAAAATCGAAGCAATGTACACAGACAATGGAATCAACAAACAAACGTATATTTAAATTGAATTGAATGGATCTGAAGACCAACCGTAAGCAAGCGTCCATTTAATTGTGGTGTGTAATGACACGGGATTCACTCAAAATGAAAGTCCCCCCTGCCCCGCCAAAATAAGGGAGATAACAGTGAAAAATTCTGGTCTGGGTGATGATTGGAAACCTCAAAGTCGTTAAATTGTATAATTCAACTGCACTGCACAACTGTACCTGTATCTCACAGTATTTCTTGGACGAAATGCAAATATTCATTTCTGACGACATAAACACAACAACAAAAAATCTTATTAACAAACTAATGGCCCAGAAACCTATGTTGAGTTTCTGTAACAATTCTTATGCCACCTTCGTTTTATTTCTTATACCGCTATCTGAAAGATAATTCATTTTTAGTCTTGTTTATTTCAAATAGGGTATTAATCGTTAACGTTCTGGACGATCGACTGGGACTACCTTTTGGTTTGTTTAACATTTTGTATTTTCGGCGGGGATCGTCTTCCACTTATGACAAGCATGCATAACTGTTAACGCTATAACATCTTTTGTGTATTGGGATGAGTTCTACTCTTACTTCGTTCTCGGTAAATTCTGTAACAAATTTCCCCATAGATTTTAGCGACTAATATTCTAATGTTAATTAACTGAATGGTGTCTATATTTCTGCTAATTGTTGACAAGTTCAAGGCATTTATTTTCTATGTTTGAAATGTCGAAATGGCGTGTTGGCGGTGAATGATTGGTCATTTTAGAGAATGAACTCACTTAGGTGGTGTAATTTATGTAGCGTGAGGGGTATACCTTAATAATTAACACCGTTGATCTTGCGATTCCTGGAAGCCAAGGAGAAAGTTCATTCGTTTCTCCTTGTTAGTGGTGCGGGGCGGAGGGCCTATTAAGTACAGCTATCTAGTCGTTCGGATGGGACGAAAACCCGAAGTACCGTTTACATATTGTCGTGCACGTAAGAGATTCTTTGGCAGATGAAATTCGATATAAAAGTGGGTGATGGTGCTGCTGTCCCTCATAACACACTGCCCGTCTTCATTAACCCAGTCGGAGCAGAACAGCAGGGCATTAAAACCTATTTCATTTCTATTGATATTCCTAGTGGGTATAGGGGGGTTGGGATGGCCTAGTAGACTAGAGTGCCGCGCTTCGACCTCTAGCTGGCCAGTCACCTCTGTCTTGCGGCTGTGGTTTCGAGCCCTGGTGTGAGCGTATGTGGCCTTCTCAACCTCGTGGGTTTCCTCCGGCACTCCTGTTTCCTCCCACTGCTAAAGACCCCTACGAGCAAGCAAATTATTGAATATAAAATTAAACCATATGTTAATCCCGAAATGACCTAGTTGTGTTGAGTGGACGTTAAACCCCATGTCTCTCTCTCTCCCCCTCTCTCCTAGTGGGTATAGCGACTGACTGGCACAGTGAAGTGTTGAACTGTCATCCCTTTGCTCAGATTAGCCATTGAAATCATCAGTGTTTCCATGAAATTGAAAAAAGTATTGCGCTATTATCATTGGAACTGATCAAACTTGGTAGCATTTAAAGTTGCAGTGGCAATGGTGAGGGGCACCCCACTGTTAGCTTTAAAATCTGATCCAAAATTATCAATATGTAGATTTTAATCAAAGACTTTACTAACTTTAAATTACCTTAAAATTTTATGTGCGCAGATTTTAAACACGGCTGTCTACACTAGTGAATAAGGTCATGGGTTAACTCTGTTCGCAAAGATCTTAGCGATCCGAGCCATATACAACTATATTAAACTGGTGTTTTCAGTTTCCGTATTTGGCTGGCGAGATGTTCTCACGGCCCACGCTAGCCATACTAGACCCTTCCCGAAGTGGTCGTAGCTATTGCCACGTCTCGGATACGATTTCGTAAATGGATATAGAATCTTCGTTAAGAAGTTTCAGCCATCATTTCGGAATGGCTCAATATTTTGATCTGAACTTTCCCACCGACTATTTGGACAAACCCATTTATTCAACCTTAACATCTGTCTATAATTGTTATAAATTACAAAAATATATATATGTATTCAGAAAGTTTCAGTAACTCAGAGGACCGGTTGAGACAGGAGGTGCATTACAGCGTGAATCTACTACACACATTTTGAAAACATGTGATACAGGAGAAGTTAATATCGTCTCTGCCCCGTTAAAGAGTTAAAATTGCGGCTGAAAGGGGGTTGGGGTCCTCTTTTTATTCAGAGCAGAGCAGTTAACGTGTGCGCGCTAGATCAGAAGGTCTGTCACTCAATTCGCGTGGTTTCAATTGCCAAGGAGTCAGTTTGTGTCAGTTTATGTCTACAGTTAGTTTATGTAACCAAAGTAAACAGGAAGATTGTCAGAATACAACAGTTCTAAAACACGGATGTCTGGCTAAATTACGACCAGTTACTGTCTCAAATAAAATTCCATTGGTCAAATTAGTTTGGACTCTCTTACTCCCAGAGGATACTCAGACGAACAAGCGGTAATAATGGCCCTGATCAACCACAATATTTAAAACTCCAGACGAAATAGAAAGGCTTTTATTTCTTACTTTTATCTCTTATTTGAGTTAGTATCTATATTTACCGTTTAAGAAATTGCTCGTCCATCAATCTTAACGATAGGCGTCGCTGAAAAGTTCCTGATGGTGCGTGCTGATTGTCAATCAGTTTGATGCCACGTACCCTAAATCGTCCCATTTTGACAGACAAGACAATGTTTTTACAAGACTATGCAATTTGTGGGGTAGTATTATGAAGCCATAATTTGGGAAGCTATCAATAATTGCTCTTAAACTTCCAGACGTATCATTATTTCTTGTTGTGCTGTCTCTATTGTTGATGACCATTGTAAGACTGGACAATACGTCTTCATACTATATCCTAGAACATTAAACCGTGTGGGTGGAAACAAAATCAAATTTAACATCTGCGACTTATGGTGTGTGATCTTTCATTTGTGCTAATCCATTTTTATACTGCCTTGGATGATTTATGCCATGTCTCTGAAACTTGAAATATATTTTTATGCCTCAAAGATCCCGTTCCTTTCGATACAATAACTTTCGGGATTATTGCCCCCGATCATACGCATTTATTAGGAAAGTATGTTATATTATTAGGGGGGATGTCATCTAGTGGTTCAATGGTTTCAGTTCCCCACGTGAATGCGAGAAGGAGTATGGGTTTTTCCCGGGTGCCCCGGTTTCCTCTCATTGCTAAAGACCCCTACGCACAAGCGAATTATTCTAATAAAATTGAACCAAAGGCTACTTACGATATTATCTAGTTTGTGTCGAGTTGACGTTAGGCAACATCTTACCATATTTTAGGATTGGTCAATCATTCGACCACAAAACACTGTAGTTTATTTTAAGATTGGCCAATCATTCGACCACAAAACATTGTAGTTTCTTAGAGGATTGGCCAATCATTCAACCACAAAACGTTGTAGTTTATTTTAGAATATCTTCTCCTCGAAAATGAATAGGTCACTCGTTCGACCAAAAAATATTACTTTCACCTGAACATAAAATGTTTCTAAATAGATATGTCAGAAATATCTGTACATCTGGTTTCATCCTTTCTGATTAAACTGAGGATTTATTGAGATTTTATGATTATTATAGATTACATGGAATAATACTCAGGATGGAGATGCTAGTTATTCCCAATGAAGGAGAAATGGTAAACTGTCCAATTTAGCTGTAAATGGATTGAAGTTGGATAAAAGACTCAAAAAGAGAGTCACCATGGATAAAACGATACCCCCGGTTCTTTACCGACGTGACGTCACGAGTACCGATCTACCATTAGATGATGTATTTACAACGGTGAATTCCAGCAGCATTAACCAAACGGAACCAACTAACACATTCATTGAATTTTATCGGGTAAGACATATTACTAGTACTTTATTTTGTTATGAGGTTTAGATCACAGGGTCTGGCATTGAATCAGGCTGCGTCGTTTCTCCGATATCCCTCAACAACCAAAGACCCCCTCTCTCTCTCTCTCTCTCTATCTCTATCCCTCTCTCTCTCTTAAACACTGCAAATAGACAATCAAACTTAAAAAAAAAACATGTAAAATTAAGATGCTGGGATTATTCAACTAATATTGAATGTATCTTTCCGCGCTGGCGAGCAATCATATATTTGTTTAATATGACAATGTTCTAATCGAAATGAAGTTATGACCATGTATTATTCTTGATGTGGAAGACGTTACCCCATGATGCCCTGGTGTTATTTAGGTTGCCGACGCAAAATGAAAATGGTATTTTAAATGCGTTACTTCAGAAATGGAGTAAACTGTTTATACTTCATATCAAAAGATAGAAATTTATTGTTTTGCTATTTAAATATAACACCAATCTATAGGGTATTTTATATGACATTCAAGGTTATTTAACAAGCAGAAAGTGTCAGTCATAGTATCAACAGACAATAGATAAACCAAGATTACAACAACATAAATTATAGCCAAATCACTTTAACGAATCGTTTATACATATATCATTTAGTACATATCCTCAGATTAGCCATTACTTTGTACTAATGAGGTATACAGGTAACCGATCGAATACTACCATCTGGATCCAGTCTATAGGGAAAAGATAAAACTAGCCTATTATTTATGTACTCTTGATCAAGAATCTATCAGTTTGTAATTTCATCATGTGATTAGGCATACAAGCATCACCCAATTTCTTATAATTAAAGATGATCGATTCCTCACCTCCAAATACAAAAGACATTGGACTTTTCATTACCCAAGTACACACGTGTCTAAGTTCCCACATAAACAAGAAATATTCAGACCAAAAAATTGTAATTACGGTATATTTCATACATTGTTTTAAAAAACCATCAAAGCGCAAACTGCTTTGTACACTGAACCGTTAACAACGGTAACATTATCTTTTTTGGAGCTGCACCTTCTTCCGCTTGGCGGATTTCTTTCTTATAGCTTTTCCGAATAGAACCATGTACATGTGCTCACAAATTTTGATCTGATCTCAAACCACAAAAGCCATTCAGATTATGGGATTATGCTATTCATTGCCATTTAACAGTGCATAAATAGTTATATTTGTCAAGACTTTAAAACGCTAGAGTGAATGTTTTTGGCGACGTCTGCTTTTTCCTACTCTTTTCAGTCCGATATTGTAGGTGTTTTCAATAACTGGACTGTATAGCGTGGACAGATGAACGAGAAATAGAAATGTCACAAACTATAAGAAATTGCCGCGGATGTTTGGCTTTTTCTTGGAAAGATCATTACAAATGTTCAAATTATTCTATTTTAGTCACCTATTAGGTCGATAATAATATGGTTTAAAATCATCCAATTTTATATTTTCATTAACGTTTACTAATTACTAATGTAAGATATATGTTGGTCATAGACAATCTTAAAGACCGTGTTCATTTTCTTACCGTGATTTATGGGGAAACCATAAATAGCAGCGTATACGCCCAGTTAACGTAACTCGGGCGATGGATTAAATAATATTGTTTAATCACGTTTTACGTTTAGAATTACAATAACGGTTAAAGGGATACTTAATAACTTTTACCACGGAGACATCACTTACAATTGTCAGCTGCCAATGTCAAATTTCGAAACTAACACAGTTATATGGGAACAATCACTGATTTATTATCAACAAGCACGACAATGGTAATTGCAAGTTTATCGCCCAATCGAATCCCTTTCGCACGATTCGTACGTTTGTGTGGCTTAACGTCCGCGTCTACCTGCTGTCTTCGCAGGGGCGATTATTATTAATCATAGCCTGTTGCAATACCTCTTGGTTGTATTTCCATTATCTATGAAGTGTTAGTCTCTTATTTCGCCATATTCGGTAAAGCTATATGTATCTTTCGTGACGGGTGGGGGGCGGTGTAAATACATCGACGCCCCCAGAAGCCCCATCGGCGCCCCCAGAAGCCCTTGCCCCCCCCCCCCCACCTAACAATTTTGGGCTAGCTACGGGCCTGCATACATATTAATTATGGTGTTAGTGTATACTGTGTAATATCCTTCATAACATAGTATAACGTTCTTGCTAAAAGAACCCCAGTATAATTGCACAGCCCTCGGTCTTTTAAAACACGCAGTGTAGCATACTGTTAGCTTGATGGATGACTGCCAATTGTAACAATAGGACCTGGAAGCTTTGTTTGAACATGGATTGGTTGTTGTGAGATGCCGAGTATCTTTATATCACAACATTTCAATCATACGTTTGAAGAATTCTACAAATATATATAACTTGAAAGGTAACTCCCGTATGGCTTGACTTTATAAATTGTACCCCTTCCTTAGTTACATTGTTTCTTGTTATGAAGAGTACAGAAATACTTAGATGAGAAAAAAATTGGAAGCGAATGTTATTATGCTTTTACATGTCTTGAAAATTATATGGCGTGTGAAATCGCTTATAGAATTACTTGGTTAGCTAAGTTTTATTCACAGGCAATGCCTCTGTGTAACTTGCTGCCCTGATCCCGGGGATATAGTGTGGTATTGTTGAGAGAGAACATATATAATTGTAACTTATACCGAAGTTGTTGACAAACATTAACTCCCAAGGCTGACTGCCAATTTTAGACGAATATATAATCTTCCCTTTGCGAGTATTTATTTTGACCTCAAATGTCATATTAACTTTTATTTGATTAGATATTAATTTACATAAAATTACCATAATCAACTCGCTAGACGATAGGATGGCTAAGATTTAACTGGATTAAAACATCCATTGAAAAGTTAACGATAAAATGGATAATCAAGACTTAGGCTCGATCATCATCCTACGATGATAGACAAAAGTAATCTTCAAACGGGCGTTGATTGGTGTTTTCGGAAATAAACAAACAGTTCATTTCAATACGAGGAAATTGGGGAGGGGGGTACATGGGCCAGGTTTCAAGTATGGTTTTTTTTCTGTTTAGTCCACTTTGGATTAGACGAAAGCACGGTTCTCGGAGAAAGAGACGGTGAAGGAACAGAAGTATTAGTTTACCCATATCACAAATCATTATGTAATTATTTTCCCATTGACTTTCAATGTTACATCTTACTCCGGCTCAAACTTTTCCAAAATTTCCGTGTGGTCGAACGCTTTCTACCGCAGATTGACCAACACCTGACAACCGCTTGCGCAAAAGCACAAACGGGGTTCACCATGGAAAACTTGAGATACACAAACTGAAAGTACAGAACAGTAAACATGCAACATTATTCTTCCGCCTCCAAATCACGAACATTCATCAAAACCAGACAGAAAATATATATCCAACCCCCTTTCTGCGATTCTACACAAATAAGTCAACAAAGATCGTCATGTCAAGAGAAAGGAAGGGAAAGACTAAAAATAACGTTGGCCCCCCTAAGTTAATGTAGCTATGGTTAATGAGTTTGTAATATAATGCATGCACTTCATTAATAGGCATAGTTTGGGGAAAGTATTGCAATTCAAAAAAATATTTGGACTGGGTAGCACTAGAAAATTGTCAGCATTAAACAAGTATATTTATTATAATGGTAAGTAATGATGTAGATCTAGTAGTAAGTTATTATAATGATAACAATCAAACTACAAGTTAACACCGTGTAACATAACCAATTACCTCGTGAAGAAATCAAGTTCAACTGATTGTAACTCACAATAATATAATACGAAACTGCGGCTTTGCGTACATTCGCATCCATCATCTTGCGTTTTACTTGTGATACCGAAACTTTTTTGTACAAGATCTAACATAAAAACTGACAGGTAAAGAGAAAAAAACAGCGATATTCATCTTCCATTTGGTAATAAATTAGTCTCCGTGACATGAGAGCATAATAGTTGGCACCGAAATCTGAAAATGTGATCTTCGCCATATGCAAAATGTTGAGTCACATCTGATTTTGACATAGCACGGCTGTGAACAATATCTAAAAGTGCACAGATAATGTGAAAGACGTTTACGGGCTGCACCGATCTGATAATTCAGTGCACGTCAGTAAAAAATAAAATCAGATGTTTTCGGCATCCATGATACGTAACCAAAAGTTCCTTGTGAAATGAACGATAATAGATCTTTTATTTGTGAAAATGATAATGAAATAATAAAATTTAGGGATCTTTTGATATTTTAATTTTTTTATTATTGATTTTATATCATGGATTCGTCAATTTATCATATCAATTTACGACCCACCATGGAAACGTGATCTCATGCACTCATCTATCCAAAAAGATTTTTCTTGGGTGGGGGTGGGGGATGGTAATTTGTACATGAAACCTATTTAACTAAGCTTTTGTGTTCACGTAATAAGTTGCTGCTGTTTTGTCTGTTCCGCTCTGTACAATTATAGCCACACCGAGTACAAATTACGAATCGATGTTGGTCTGCATTCTTATTATTCTAGTTTGCTTGCACTCCCAATAAATCTAGATCATATTAAAGTGGGTGGAGAGAGAGAGGAGAGAAAGGCGCGCGACAGAGAGGGCGGGGGTTAATGGCCACTGGGTTCAGTTTTAGCAGTGGGAGAAAACCGGAGAAACCACAGACGTTTGGACAGGCGACCCTATTCCTTGTCACGTACAGTGGGGAAGACAAAACTTATTTATAGGTATAGATACTCCGATTATTGTATATGTGGGGTGGGAATAGTCTTGTGGGGTGATTGTGGAGCGGTTCCCGCCGTGACATATTTGTTAAAATCAGTTCATTAAGACGGGCAAAGATACGACATTTCTGTGTGAGTTGTCAATATTGAAAGAGGCCCATAAATTGTACATATTATTATGAAACTGATTCTAGAAATACGGTCATAGAGTATCGTGGGTCTGTCGTCCACAATTAACATGACGAATCTTTTTAGTTTTCAACGATTTTGGATAATTACTTGCAATGTTATTTTCCTTGATCACTTAGGGGATTGGGGCGGAATGGTTTAACTCGTGCCCGTTAGATCGCAAGGTCTGCCATTGAATAAGAAGGTGTGGTATCGAATCATCGCTTGTACGTGACACGGGATAGAGTCACTTGTTCAACCACGTGGCCTTTCTCAGGATCCACCGATTTCCTCCGACAGCTAAAGTGAATTATTGAAATAAGATTGAACCATATCATAGTCCAGAAATGACATTGTTTGTGTCGAGTGGAAATTAAACCCCATTTCTTTTTTTTTCTCTTTACTTTAACTGATCACTTTGAAAAAGCTTTTGACGCTGCGAGTAACTAATAATTGAAATAAAATGGGGTTTACGGTCATACTGTTCTGCTCCGGATGGGATAATAAAGATCGGCTGCGGGCAATAAAGTTACCATTTGATTAACGTCATATTAGAGACTGCGTGAGAATATCAAGTAACGATTTTCATATTCATTTACCTTGCTAGCTGCAGTCTTTAGAATATCTGGTTTATCGTCTTTAAGCAGTACACCACACTCAATGATGTCTCAATGTTATTCATAAATTTCAGGAGTTTACAATTAATTATCAAACTTCTTATGGAAACGTTTGTCCAACATGAGCATGGATTGCATCTTGAGTTAATAATATTAAAGCATGTTTGTTTTTGCATTTGTTTGTATTTAAAGATGCATTATGTAAGCGCCAAGTTTGCCAATTACAGGTCTTTCTTTTGATTTCAAATGATATATACACAATTATTTAAACATTACCATGACAAACCCATTATCAGTTCCCTACATTTTTTTTTTTTTTTTTTTTTTTTTTTTAGGGATTCTAGTTGGGTTATCGCCGTTATTGTTAAAATTATTTGACATTCCAACTTATGCGAGTTGATGCAGCTGGTAGACTATCGCCATTGAGGAGACTGTCAAGATCAGTCGCACTATTTCTGATATCTAAAAGTGTCACAAACTCACAATAGAGTATGTCAACATGGCTGTTTTAGCTACAATTAGGATATTTTTACGACCACACTGAAAGGTGGTGTCAACATGGATGTTTGGGTATTTTTGAGATCATATTATGCAAAGAGAGTCTTAAAGCGAATGTGTTTGGAATCTGTAATCCACAAGTTATCTTAAACAAAGTTACTTTAGCCTTTGTGGTCCAGATCTAAACGTCCTCTACATCTTGTTAATGTAATGTCCGCAGTGTGTGATGCGGGCTTGATTTCTCCATCAGGAACACTTAATGCCACTTGTCATTGGGGGATTTTAACTGATGTACTAAAAGCATCGCCATATTGACTATTGACATATTGGGTAGTATTGATGACATCTTAAATTTCGGGAAGCGCTTGAACGGTCACACCTTAAGTTTCTTTAAGAGTTATCTATCTTTGTTAGACAAAAGAAACGGGTGGATCATCGTCTTAAAGATAGTTATCGTGTTCACTCCTGTTCCTAGTCGATGTTTCCTTGTCAATGGTGCAGGACAGAGGGTCCGATAAGGGCAGTGTCTAGTCGTTTGGATGGGATATTAGCGCGCACCCTAAAGAACCGTTGGCAGTTGAAATTCGATATAAGAATAGGTCGTATTGTAGATGTATGGCTTTTACCCGTCTGTATTATTTATTCATTCTGAGTATCTTTGATAATTAAAACTGTCAACATCCACTAATACATATTAACTGATTTTACGCTTCATTCACCATACTTTTACCATAATAAAACCCCTTATCACGTGAATTAATAATCCTCGAATGGCCCGATATAACCACTTAGTGTGATCAATCCTGTTAAACATGTTCTCGTGGATTGATCATTCGGCTTGTTTATAATTATAAGTCTGTCAGTTTAACGGAGTGACTGAACGCTTGACAAGGACGTACTGTTAGTAAAATGATTTCAAATGGATGAATAAAATGACGGGATATTTCCACTTATTATTCTCAGAATATTAAACATAGGTTGTAAGGCAACAGAACATTCGCCCAACAACAACACTTTCATCACATCCGTAATAACCCCATTCGCCGCATGAGTATTTATTGAAGACTTAAAGACGTCCGCATGCTTCTCTCTTATAAACTAATACCATCATATAGGCCACTGAGCTGCATCCACCCCTGTCTACCTTACGTGTCATATTGATGTGTTTTGACAACATTAGATGACAGATAGACAAATAAAATGTCTAGGTTCCATAAGAAAGTCAACAAAACATTCATTAAAATAATAAGTTTGAGACAAATCAAGAATTAAATTGACAGCTGAACATGGGTAACCGACAATTATATAAACAGTGATCATAATTATGTCTGTTGCGTGAAAATTATTATTTGTGTACATATCAATCAAGGCCCCAAATGAATGAGTCATATTCCATGGTTTTCCATCCCAGTCTGATACGTAACCGGATGTAGGATCACCATCCTGACCTCGTAGGTTTTCCGCATGCTCTCCGGGTTCTTGTCATTTTTTGAATGATCATCGTCTGATTTATCTACCCATAAAAGACACCAGATAGATTTTATAACGTTTATATTCTTCAAACGACATTTAGTAACTAGGTATAAATAAACTATAAACATACTTATGGGAAACAGCCACTTATTTAGGCGACGTTTTCAAGCTAATACAATATAACAAAATTTGAAGCAACATATAGAGACAAAATTGCAATAACAAGGTTGAAACCATACATAGCAACAACAAGGACTACCGATGAGGAGCCACTCGTTGCCCATTCTTATCGAGATCTACATGACAAGTTTTGAGAAGAGTGCCATGTCAATCCCAGCCAGTCCAACACACAACGTGGCTTGGTACGGTTGACGATACGTTCGTCACCCTCCACCACACGAAGATCCCAACCTCCTCCTTCCTAACCTCAATAGCCAAAACAACAGAATTAAATTAAATTCACCATAGAAACAGAAAAGAACCAATGTCTCCCATTTCTAGATGTCCTAGTTAAGAAATCTGGTGATAAACTCGCCACCAGCGTGTATTGGAAATCCATCCATACTGACCAAAACGTTAACTTTAAGTCTAACCATCCTCATAGTGTAAAGACAACTACCATAGCCGCACTAGCGCGCCGTGCCATCAGTAACTGCAGCAAAGATTCCCCTAAAACAGAACTTGCCACATTGATGAAATCCTCACCCAATATAACAACTATCCAAACCAATTAGTATGGAAAACCACCAAAACTACCACTAACAGTCCAACAAAAACCACTAAACCAAAACCTAACAAACCACCAGTAGGCATCACCATACCATTCCATGGGAAGTTATCTTATCACCTTAGGAGACCTCTCAGCCCGAACAGGGATCCAAGTCACGTTCTCTACAGGGCGAACCCTCATAGCGAATGTCCGGATATAAGCACTTAGTATGATCAATCCCTATTACTAACACTTAGATTATGTTCACATCACCACTACTCAGTGGCTTTTAGAAAGTTAATAAGTCCCTTTTATCTTGCTATTGTAATTTTGTCTATAAATGTTGCTTCAAAAATTCAAATGTTGTTGTATTGTATTAGCTTGAAAAAGTAGCGACTGTGCGAATATTCTTCGAAACGTCGTTTAAATAGATCAGTAGATGTTTGGGTTTTTTCCATAAGTATTTGTATTGGTTATTTATATAACTTTTGTTGTTCATTAACGATGACGTTCTCAGGACGTATGAAAGTTTATCACTAAATAACATATACGAATCTTTTAGTTTAATATTGAACACCATATTCTTATATCTATATTGTCAGTCATAATAATACTTATACGACGTGTATCTTTTGTTTCAGTGAATCGTTTTATACACATCTCAAATCTTTTTTTTTTTTCTATGAATAGTGTGGTTTAAAAAAATACGATATTGACGAAAATGGTTTTGGACAGCGTCAATTACTATCCCATTCAATGTTTTATTTAAACATAGTTTGCTAAGACTAGTAATCTGTGTAAGTCGGTGAATATTAACTTTACCACTGGTGATGTGTTATAATATTTATAACCTAGTTTATGGTAATTACAGAAGAGTGTGACAAACCAATTCTCGCTTAAGTTATTTCAGTCATTCGTCCCACTGACCCCTAGGTTAGATTATATACTAACCCCAGGACGACCTTAAGTTATCGTGATTCCTTGACTATCCGAATTCCATTTAGTTCGGACCATCGTCCGAAAAAACTGAACCATAGTACTTTTGTGGCATGGTCGATGTAATTCCAAGATGGTCTGTGTATAATATTTTAAAAGAATCTATTTTTGTTTAGCATATGATTTTAGGAAAGCTTGAAAGATAAGCTTCGTTCATCGAGTCGCTTCATTAGAAATGGCACTCGAAAATCATTCTGACATGCGACTCGTGTGCCAATCATAAAATTTTCATTTTGTCTTAAATATACAATATAAGAAGCACATCTTTTCACGATAAGTTAACTACATCAATGTTGATTTAAACTGACCAATAAGTGTTGATTTAAAATTGACCAATAAGTTGCGTTTGCAATGTCGGAGACTGTGGGTGATATTGAGTTAGAGACTTTCCTCCTTTAAGGGTGATAATAAAACGATGTTATCAGAATTGTCTGAATTGTTTTATTGCCGCTACAGGTTTTGCATTATTAATATTGATTTATGCTTCATCCAATTTTAACTGATGCACTTTGGATATTGGACATCTTAAGAAAATGACAATAGGATGAATCACGTAACAATATCAGTACAAACGGTATTGTCGATTTTAAAATTGATTATACAGTAATGAAATACTTTTTCAAAAACCATATCTGACGTTAAAGAAAAAACAACATTGACTTATATTTTATTATCAACAAGGTCGGTGTAAAAGAAAATTATATAAATTTAGTCACTCGATATTTACAATTTAATTCTTGAAGATAGCTTGATGATATTAAGTTTTAAAGTGTTTTCAGCATCTGCTACTCGGGCTAAAGAGAAGGTGTGAGTGTGGGGGATTAGCGATATAAATGACATAGTTTCTATTGTCATCATTTATACCACCAGTCCCGTTGGCCATGAAATATTTTTTTTTTCAAATTGAAGACTTGTTGATAATTATATGTATAAAAAACATTTTGATGCTTTTTGTCATCAAATATGTTTCCTTAAGCGATGATAACAAGCGAATGAAAGTTGATTTTGAAAAATATGTATTTTACAGCCCTTGGCTATGGTATAAGAAAATGCATGCTTTGCATCTTCAGCGCTGAAATGATTCACAATAATGATTTCTTTATGTTTATCTGCGGTAAAGACGACCAGACAACCAACATGAATAAAACATTCAGTTGTATTCTCAAAATAATGAATGAATGAATACCCCTAAATGATTGACCAACCCACATTTATTATGGGTTGTCTGCATGAATACTAGAACATATGGCATACTTATACAATCAGTTTGACAAGGTGTGACTTTGGGCCTTTCAAGCGCCTTGTCCATATCTACAAAATGTTTCAACTGTGTCTTTGACATTGACTGGAATTGTTATTTTGTAGAAAACGAGGTTATCGTCCATTTAAGTCAGGAGGATGTGACCCGCGTTACAGGGAGATCTGTGAAGTAAATCTTAGTCGTCAAGAGAAAATAGTAAAAGAGTCTACCCCCGTTAAAACATGGAATATTACCACAATCAAACTACAAAAAAAAAACGAGTTTAAAACAAGCAAATTAGGAAAAAGAGAAATTCAACGACACCCTCATGAAATGCTTCAATACGTAGGTTTATGGTGGCTAAGTGGGAAGACGCTGGCTCGCCAACCTGGAAGTCTGGTGTTGGCCGACAAAGATCATCCAGATTTTCCGGCGTGGTTCCCCTTTGTCAGTGATGCAGGACGAAGGACCTGACAAGGATAGCTGTTTAGTGCACGTCATATATCCCTTGACAGATGGAATTCGATACAAGAGTAAGCCGTAGTTGCCGTTGTCCGGGCAGAATTTCCCTCATAACATACTGTATGGCGTATGCCCGTCTTGAGCATTTCATTTCATTTCATTCCACAAATCCCAAAGATTCCAGTGACGAACAGCGATGAAACATATAAATAGACAAAGAAATTTGTCTGAGATATTGTTTTAGGTCGACGCGGACGTAAGGACTCGGATTTGGACCACTTGACCAACTTGAACCTGACCTCTAATTCAAGATGTCTGACAATCGCCAACTTTGTATTAGACACCTTTGTCTGAGTGGGAGTAATACAGTTTATAATTTCCTGAACATAACACATAGTTCATTTGTTCATCAAGTATATATATATATATATATGCCAGTCAGGAATATATTTCAATCCATCAGTTTTCTGTTTCCTTGAAAAGACCCCGTGTATGTCAGACAGTATTCTTTTTTAATTTATTTTACTTCTTTCATCGTATGTATGGACATATTAACAGGTGATTTTATACCAGACAACCGATAATCATTTTCCTTTTTATTATTATTGTCTGCTGTAGACATCTGTACATCTTGTAGATAAAATTTCTTTTAGAAATCAGGAAAAGGCGAAATATGTTGTTATTACTCCTCATAGTTTTTTTTTTAGAAGATATGGGTTAAAATTTGTTGTAGATAATGGGACAGCATGACAAATGACTCACACGTTTCTCAAAACTAACATGGGTACAATTTTATTTAATATGAAACACCCCCGATTATCACAAGAGTATAATGACGGCCTGAAATCCGTAACGTCAACTCGACACAAACTAGGTCATATCGGGACTAACATATGGTTCAATTTTATTTCAATATTTCGCTTGCGCATCGGTATCTTTAGCAGTGGGAAGAAAACGGAGGACACGGAGAAATTCCGCAAGGTTGACCAGGCGACCTTACTCCTTGACACGTACAGCCGGGGAAACGAAACCGCGTCAGTTGAGTCAAGATTACAAATTCCCCTCTTTAGCATTGCAAACGCAATAATAGAAGCAACAAGTTCGACACTGTGTAGAATGTCCCCCCCCCCCCTCTCCCCCTCATCAACTTGCGGTCACAAACGGCTTAGAATAGCGCTTGAAAGCTGAATTGCAGACGGCAAAAATCAAAATTCCTAATAGCATTAATGTGTTTGGACTGTTCCTTGGAACAAATCTACCCAGTTTCATCCGCTGAGCTGTCACAAGAATAGAAAACCGGAAAAGAACGCGATTGGTGCCTACATCCATTGGGATGCCAAGGATAAGCAGAGGCGGATCATGGCTCTGGTGGGCCTTAGGCAGCTCGACCAACTGGGCCCTTTGTGGAACTGGTTTGGCGTATTAAAACTCAGACTGCTGTACGAGAAACAAACTTTCCGGGATACGTCCATACTTTTCTTTTCCTACTACCGGTATCTTCTTAGAAGTAGTTAGGGTACTTGTTATATTCTGGCAAGCTGTAATCTCTAATTTTTGTCACTTGTAACCTGTAGTAAAGTACTTCTTCCTTCATAATGAAAAGCTGATATAACCAAGTGATGTTCGTATTAAATAATGTCAAAAATAAAATTTAAATAGGTCGTCGAAAATTTTATGGGCCCTATTTTTTCTTAGGCTATTTTTTCTTAGGCCCCAGGCAGCTGCCTACACTGCCTATAGTGTAATCCTCCCCTGTGGATAAGCGTTGAGGAGACGTTCAACCCATCCCTTTATTTGAGGTGGGGGTGGAATGGCCTAGTGGTCGAGAGTGCCGCGCTTCGACCTCTTGCTGGTCTTTCACCTTTGGCTTGCGGCTGTGGTTTCGACCCCTGGTGTGACATGGAGATAGGGGCGCCTTCTCAACCTCCGGGCATTACGGTTTCCTCCCACTGCTAAAGAACCCTACGCCCAAGCGAATTATTGAAATAAAAGTGAAACCATATGTTAGTCCCAAAATGACCTAGTTTGTGTCGAATGGACGTTAAACCCCATTTCTCTCTCTCTCTCTCTCTCTCTCTCTCTCTCTCTCATCCCTTTATTTGTGGGGGGTTTGGTTGTTTTTTTTATGTTTTATCTATACTTCTTTATCTAATAAAGTGCAGAGATTTTTTAATCAATCATGTCTGTATTTTCTATTAAGACATTAATATCCTTTCTTAAAATTCTGAGAAAATATTACAGACATCACAAGATTGTTATAAATTGTTTTTCCTGGTTTTGATTGACAGTTGTGTAGGTTGCCTTTTGTTGGATACTTGATGATATTTACATTAATCGGCTTGTTAAGCTTCTTAACTTGTATTGTATAGCATTCAAAAGGCTACATCAAACAACAAGAAATGGCGACAATCTTCTACAAGCACTTCATGGCCTATTCTTTATTACCAACGATAAAATGTTCAAAATAATAGAATAAATAATAATGAGAATTGACAGTTTGTATTGTTCATTTTGAGACCGACATGGGTTTAATTTTATTTGCTACCGTTTTTCGTGTAGTTGTGCAGATTTTATGCAAGCATAAAAATGTTTCTTATAACACTTATAACATACGTGTCAGTTATGAACTTGATGCAGAACCCGGATCACGTTGAGTAAAAGCCTTTTTGGGGAATTAATGGTCTGGCCAATATAGTAGACACTTCATAAGGCCTTTTTTTAATTGATAGCACACTACGGTACTGATAGTGTTAAGCGTATATTGTGGTAGTGCACTACGGTACTGAATGTGTTAAGGTTACTACGGTACTGAATGTGTTAAGGTTATATTACGGTACTGATAGTGTTAAGAGTATTCTACGATGACAGACGATTATTCTACGGTAAGAGCCGATTACTCCATGGAAAGCCAAGAATATCGACGAAAACATACGATTAATCACCTTTCACTGTCCTAAGAGTAATGAAGATTTATCATGATGGACTTAAGATTTAACAAGAATTGATCAGGATTCTATACGATTTCAGGAGACACCGGTATGCGGAGATGTCAAGACTTTGCTCAGTAGTCATTAACAGTAACCTGCCGTACATTAAACATCGAAGAAACAAAAGAGTATTTGTTGAAGTATCCAGATTGACGTAAAGTGTGTAATAGATTTGGTCTGGAGTAGGAGCGTTTAACGCCCACTTCAGCATATGAGAAATTTAATGAGGAGAAATACATGTACGTTTGGATAGCAGCTGTAACACAGCAGGATAAATCGTATGATAATCTTATACCAAATCGTACCACAGTCGTGTCATTCGTAGCATATTCGGCGGCAATACGAATATGCACGATTGTGGTACGGTTTCTCCCGCTTTACCACAGTTTGGAAGAAATCGAGTCTGCACATTTGTAGCATATGTCCCAGAACATAACCGCACTTCCGGTAAATAGGGGTTTCGTGTCCATACTCGTGGATTTTCCCCGGGTCCTCCGATTTACCCCACTTCTAAAGACCCCTAGTCGCAAGCGAATTATTGAAATAAAAATAGAACCATGTGTTTGTCCGGGAATTACCTTGTTTGTGTCGAGTGGATGTTAAACCCAATTTCTCTCTTTCCCTCTCGCCATCCCCTAATATCGCACCATATTATGTTTCAGACATTCTCTAAAAGAATAATTTTTTTTATTTCCTCAATAAGAAATCTTTGAGACAATGTACTATAACTTCTAAACTTGGAAATTTTGGAAACATGATCTTTTTAGACAAAAAGATCATGTTTCCAAAATCGGTTTCACAGACGTATTTTGCAAAAGCTAAAAACATGGTGAGTAATTGTAGCACCTCATGATTATTCAGTGTGAAAACCGACATCAAAGTCACATTTAAAACTTACATATCCAATAGTAGTTTTCTTTTAATTTGAGACATTAAATGTACATTATTATTAACATCATCCCCTTCAACACCATCAAGATCATTATTCTATCTGGAAATGACATATTCATATATAATTTACCAGATATGAACCCGTTGTCAATTACATTTCATAATCAAGGCTACGTTATACAACGTGTACAGTCGAGTTCTACTTGGTTATATTGACACGTATCTTCCATTCATGACAGTCATGGGTAATGAAGCTTATTAGAATATTCATAAAGCACTCCTGAAGATATGATCATTTCGCGTTGATTTTAAACTGGCAATTACTTTACAGTAATTAGCTTTACTATAAAAGGCGACGCCCCAGGTTTGGGTGAGTATATATGTATATAGGTCCAAATTGAATTGAAAATGCGAAAAGTGGTTAATATTCAAAATTTTATCGCCAATTTTATACTTTCAAATGAATTGGAATTGGAAATTAGAAATAAACAAGTCACATAGCTGCATCTATAACGATTTGATTATGTTACGTTATCATGTCTACTGAAATTCAAATTACAGACATGTATAAAATTAAATTCCAAAAATGGGCTGTTATTTATGAAGACAGTCACCATAATGTAAAATGACATTGGGAATAGGCCACCAATTGTTCAGAGTATATCGCTTTACCTCGCAGAATTTACCCCATTTGACAAATTCACCATATCGTTGCTAATTGCAAAGGTGGTCGCATCTTTAACGCGTGTGCGTTGTGTCATAAGGCCCCTCTTTGAGTCAACTGACATGGTTTCGATTCCCCGGTTGTACGCGACAAGGAGTAGGTTATCCTGTCCAACCTCGTGGCTTTCTCCGCCCCCCCCCCCTTGCTCACATTGCTAAAGTCCCCTACGCACAAGCGAATTATTAAATAAAATAAAACGGTATGTTATACGGGAAAGGATGTTGAATGGACGTTAAACCCAAACTCTCTCTCTCTCTCTCTCTCTCTCTCTCTCTCCCTCTTTCTCTCTCCCTCTCTCCCTCGCTAATTGAATAAATTTTTTTAAACACCTTCGTCAACGAACCAGATTTGGGAATATTCAATGCTAGCCAAAAATGGAAGAACTGTAATTTTTTCTTTATTCTTCTGGCCGAGATATTTGTCGATATTTATCTCGTGTTATTTCAGCCACTTTAACACCATGGGTCTTTTGTCCGGCATGGAAAGCGGCCAAACAAATTCGGTCGCCACATCCTACGTATGTCCCATGGACTCTATTCTTAATAGCCTTGGTTCAATTGTCTTCTTTGCTTCCTTTTCACGTTGTGACGTTAAGACGTTTATCTGCTCATTAGTTTGTCTTTGAAGGAACAGTTTGTTCTACATTTTATAATATCAAATAGTGGTTAGATTACAATAAAGTCATTCCCTCAATGCCATTCCACCCAGACTCGCCGGGGTGACTCTGCTGATAGAAATTTATACATCTTCTTGCTCTGGAATCCAGTGGCTGTTTCTACGGAACTCCGGAACCCAATGATATCTGAATCTTAAATGGCTGCTCTGGGCCTTTTTTTAACAGACTTGCTTACGTCATGGCTTAAGATTCTGCAAATAATATGAATTTGATTAAATGATTACAGTGTATGGTGCGCTTAGTAAATTTCCAATCGCGTGTTGAACACGTGTCCAACGGAACCAGCTATATTTACCAAATTGTAACTACTTTATGTCAACCGTCACTCATTTTTCTGATGCACATGAGACTTCTATACGATGTGTGTATGTTAACCCAATAATTAGATAAACATACAATATGGTCGCAAAGTTCTACACCACACAATGTGCGGGTGGTTTTGACATATTCAAAATAGGTTTACTAAACCTGCTTGATTCTTGTAAGGGAGATAGTAAAACAAAACTATATAAATTACCCCGTACTTACAATACTTGTCTGCGATATCTCCCATGGTGGAAGTGAAGGTAAAACCCCACGAACGAATGAACCGCATGGTATGTAGATCTCTTCCGAACCAACGGTGATAGTGGGTTCAATGGCCGAATGATTTAGCTCGTGCGCGTTGCATATTAAGGCCTGCAATTGAGCCAAGTGATGTGGTTCCGATTCCCCGCTCGAAAGTGATAATCCCCCCCTCTCTTCGCTCTTTCCCCTCCCCCTTTTGCGTGGTTTCGCCGATATCCCTTGACAGCTAAAGACCTCTCTCTCTCTCTCTCTCTCTCTCTCTCTCTCTCTCTCTCTCTCTCTCTCTGCTGATATGTAATCCTCGGATATTATTTGATCGGTAAACCTGTCAATGAAACATGATTCTGAATTTAAATCCCCTCTTACAGAGTTTACTAATACATCGTTTACGTCACATTTCTTTATTATCCATTTTAGCGTGATATTGGGGGATTACCGTTATCCGAATGTGGTCAAAGTCCAGGTCATGGTGGCGGAGGTGGGAGCCAAAATATACACGAGTCAGCTAAGCTATAGTTAGTTGGTTTCTTGGCGCCATCATTTACGTCACTGTATATTCTTGAATGCTGAATCCATTGTAGTAATTGTGGATTACTATTCTGCGTCGCTTCCATCGGGTCAAAGACAATAATTTGAGGTCATTGTCTTGATTTCTAGTCTCTACCATGAGTTCATAGACTATAACTAATCAGACTTCAAATGATAAAATCTAGATAGACAATCAACTTTTCATGGGAACAGTTTTTAATCTACAATCAGGGAAAAAGTGGGTGACCGATGTTTTCAACTTCTGAGAACTTATCAGTCAATTCGCCTAAATATGCCACAGAAATAAAGAAATATATATTATAGATATGCACATTATACATAATATCATGATAACCAAAATCTAAAGGAATCATAAATAGAGAGAAATGAGGTTTAACGTCTACTCGAACAAACTAAGTTATTTCGGGACTAACATATGGTTCCATTTTATTTCAACAATTCGCTTGTGCTTAGATGTCTTTGGCAATGGGAGGTTACCGGGCAGGAAAAATAAACCACGAGGTTGGACAGGCGACCCTACTCCTTGTCACGTACAACCGGGAATGAATTCGAAACCACGCCAGAAATTGACTCAGTGACAGGCTTTATGATACGGCGCGCACGTGTTAACCATTCCGCCACCCTCTCCTCTCCCTCCCCAATTTGATGGATCTGATGGATCTGTTGTCACCAAATATAAACACTTGAAGGCAGAAAAGAAATAGGCAGATTTTGCTATAATGAACCTTTAATTTATTAAATGCTTTGTTACAATATTATTTATTTTGACTCCATCTAATGGATCTGTTGTCACCACATAACAGACGCCATTATTATTATAATACCCCAGTAATAATAAATAATATCTACATGAAGATATAACAGTTGAAGATAATGCCTTCTTATTATTTACTTGTGTGGAATATAAGAAGTGAATAAACCAGACTTGATGGAATCGTTTAATCTTTTATTTCAAAGTCTTTAACTTATTATTACAAAACACCCAGATATTTCTTAATGTGAAATATCGTGCTATATAGAGATTTGTTTTTATTTTGACTAACAACAGATCATCTTTCCGCTCATCTTTCAAATCTAAGACGGCAGCAGACGTTGCCTATGGAGCAATTTTTATGTTGCCGCCATACTTGTTCGTCTGTCCGTCGGCCCGACTTTCTGGTTATTAATAGTATATATCGAATATAATTTTAATTAAAAAACATTTGGAAACTCTTTTTAGCAGTTTATTGGTTGGCCGTCCTATTGGAATGAATAATAATATTGATTTTCAACTTTTTGAGTGAAACTTGATCTATCTGATTCAAGTACAGATTCGTATTCCGTTTCGTTTATTATACTTTTATTATACCTCAACATCTAAAACGAAATTTTGAACTATAAAAACGAAACGAAATAGGATCTGTGTTTCAGTCAGATTGGAAACTTGGTGCACGGTTTCATTACATCAATGACTTGAGCAAGGTCCACAATGAACAGTCTTTAGTCAGATGTTTATTGGATGATGTCCATTATGGGCATAAAACATTTATTTCTCAATTTCTTAAATATTAAACATATTTGACAAATATGCGACAATGTATCAGCTGAGACTGTAATGTAATAATGATTTATGTTCTATATCGTTTCAGGATGAACAAATTGGATTCTTGGTTGTATTATTCCTATTCATTGTCATTGGTAACTCCATCGTCCTTGCCGCCATCGCCTTATCACGTGAACGACGGAGGTCGAGGATGAACTTTTTCATTATGCACCTGGCAATAGCAGGTAATTATTATGGTTTGTCTTATTAAGATCAACATCATTCTACCCCACCCCCTTTTACATTCACTAGTAAATAAGGTAGGCACTGTTATACACAGAAATGACTAGATGTGTCTAACGTGTTTATTCTGTAAAGCTTTCCGGATACGAAAGTATATGCGAAATTTTCAAATATCTCAGATTCAGCGGTAATTTCGATTGTTCTTAAATAAGACACTAGCACTAGACACCAGTCACTCGGTGTAGCTAACTCTAAAATACATGTATGTTAGGCATGAAAATCAAAGCTACTTTGGGGAAAACGTGTCACCATAGACCTTCATCAATCTGATTTAAATCGATTCGGAAATTACAAAGGAAAAAAATATATAAGGGACAGAAATGTTCATAGAAGTTTAATTATAAATACATCATTAACCAAATGTCAAATCGAGGCAATCTTATGCTGGAGATCTTCTTGCACCATTTAACACAAATTAACATAAAGGTGGACTGGCGATCACTGTAACTAGAACAATGACGATAACATTTTGATCCACCTACTTCACACGTCGAGAATAATTCTCTGTCCTAAATGGCCGCCATATCCCAAAAAATAGTATACTATTACGTAATGTGGTTCTACTGCCATACACATCTGTCATACACACAAAAACTAAATAAACCTTTACAATCTTATTAAATGGAAACAAAATAAATACCTAACAAAATTCTCGAACAAATCGTCGATTTAGGACTTATAATGTCGGTCAAATAGCTTAGTGTCAAGCGAAGCTAACCATAGACAAGCAGCATTAGTTTAATATGTGACAATAGTTATTAACAATCCCAGATACGTTGATTTGGAGGGTGTCATCCTTAGTTTAAAGAGCGAAAAGTACTCTGAGTGTAAAGTAATCGTAGAACACTGAAATTAGTTACCAATAACTTCATCATACTTTAAGCGAGATTGTAGGAGGAAATAAAAATATTTTATGACCAGACGAACGCGATCGTCATTACTCCTCAGTAAATTCTACTCCCCGTGTAATTGGTGAGTAATGATATCTTATGAATGTCACGTGTGATCTTATCGTAACACGATAACTGAATCCATTTTTTGCGCAGGAAATCAATTCCGTGGATTAGGACTTTTATACCTGCTAAAAACAATACACTTCTAGACGGTATTTGTGAAATAGCTTTCTCAAAAGATTTATCCGACATAATTGGTTTCCAGGTTTTATTGCATGTAGATTTCCCTATAAATTTCTATATTAGCTATAGTCTCGGTCCAGGGTAAATTTCGCCTATCCACGCAGGCGTAAACTGTCGGATTCGGAATTTGTACACTATGTATGACCGATTGTGTTTGTTTGTAGCATCCAAGACCTCAATAGAACGACTACATGTAATCCACTATGCTTTCATCAACAAGGGGTAATAACTCTGAGACCATCGTTACCGCATTATTTCTGCAAATATCATGAGAATATGTTATTTGAAAAAAGACTATACTGTCGATGGATAAATAAATACCACCGAGATCAACATGTAGTCATCTGTCTTCGTGTGCAGTGGATGTTCCATCCAATACAATATTGGAATAAGCTTGCAATATAATCTACAATCGTGAAGTTTAATTACAAAGTAGCCTAAAGTCTTAGATTTCCATTAATTTTCCGGAAATCTTAAAAGTGCCAAGGTCAATAATTTGACGAAATTAGTGAAAACGATATTCAGACTAGTCATTAAAAACTGACCAAGAATCTTTACGAAAGCGAAGATCAATTTGGTCCCTTTTAGCATAAAACGCTTCTTCATTTACTCTAGGGCGTAAGAGTATTTGATAGGGTACTTTGCGATATTGATAATATATTCAATGACGATTAACGGTCTGCTGTCGTAGCGAAAATAATATTATCATCGATAATCGATTAATAAATGATTTGGTGGACATGTTTGACATGGTCAGTGTGGTTTCATCTGTTTTATGAACACGTGGTCTTGAAGGTTATGTTGACTAACATATGGTAAATGATGTCTACATCATAGAATAAGATAAATGATGTTAGCTTTAAAGACTTACACCCTACAACCGTAATAATAATGATAACATATCGAATGATATGACTATTCATCAATATCCATTCACAAACAACTTTCTTCTACAATTCCCTAGCTTGGTCAACATGTGCTTCTCGGTATACAACTATATGGACAACAAAGATTCAACTGTGAAATTGCAAGCCCCCTCTTTTGATGGAAATATCACAATTATCGAACCCCAAGACAACGGTGCCCACGCCATAATACCCTGGTCTCAAAACTTCAAACCCTCAGTTCTCAAACAGCATCATCAAAGTGTCGTAGCACACCACAAAACTGCGGTGTTGGAAGCACAAAACACGGAGTTCTGACCACAACTTTCTAAACGCGAGCCACGGCTTTACAAAACCGCAGTGATTGGAACTAAAAAAAAGTCAAAGTTTTGACCAAATGCCATCAAGGCCTATAATATAATATATATTAATGAGCGACAATAAACTAAAGCGATTTATTTTAACAATGTATGTCTGTTATTTACAATCTTCAGTATTTATTATAAAACATAGAATCAATAACTAAAGTAGTCGGGACAAACAAGTCAATATAAAATCTTATGTCAAACTACTGGTGTTAATGAGGAGTTATTTACAGAACGGGTTTCTATTAAGTCTGCCCAGTATACTTTTAATGTCCGTCTTAACGTGCCCATTAATTATTTTGATTTTTTCAAATCTCAATTCTGATCACATTTAATATAATAAGTTGAAATTATAAAACAAGAAACCAGTCTATATATAGTCTATATGGGTTTAACACATACGCGTTGTATAACACGGTCTCTCATTGAGCCAAGTGATGTGGTTCCGATCCCCGCTCGAAAGTAATAATCCCCGCTCGAAAGTAATAATCTCTCCCCCCCTCTCTCTCTCTCTCCCCTCTCTCTCTCTCTCCCCTCTCTCTCTCTTTCACCCAGGTGTACATGTCTTTACATATTTACTTATGCATCGCAGTTCTAAAGAAATTTATATATCTTGAATGTTAATTGAAATGATGAATCTAGATTGTGTGTAGTTTCTAAAAACGCAATTCTTTGGTTTCCAAACCTTTTTGAGATATCGCCCCATGATTCCACTGTTGATTAATTACATTAGAAATTTAAAAATAAAATTAAATCAATCACGTATTTATTATTAATCTCACCTCTTGGTGTGCTTGGTGTTACGATAGCAATTGTCAATATTAGGTTCGATCCTGGAAAGTATGAACCTCAGATCACCTTTATTTTATGATGCTGAGTCGGTTCATCAGTTTTGTAAAATGACGGGATGGCATTGGATACATATTTGAGTTTGGATCATAACGTAGGTGCCTCGGACAGTCAAGTTCTAATCGTCATTTTACCAAGTAGACTTAAACCGTTAAGCTGTACCCATGTTATATCAGGGCATCTTTTCTTTTTTACCATGGAGCAGTTTTCTTCTCTTCGGCCACGTTATATTTACAGTCATCGACTGTTAATACGTCTTCTCGTCGCGATATCGACCGCTTAGGAACACACTGCGTGTCCAAGACATTGGGAATATTCGTAACAAATTATCCCAGCGCAGACGAAAATTGGTGACATAATTTTGGCTTTCAGCAGATTGACTTGGACTATCTGATCAATTTGAATCGACCATTAAAAATGTGGAACATAATTTATCGATGAATCGATGCCAATCGATCGGCATGTATAGAAATAAAATTATTTGATGTAGGACATAAACAAACGAATTAACTATATGCGAAATGTATAATATTGTACCAGGGATTAGGGAGATGGATACAAGATTCCTGGGTGTACTCCTAACATCAATTGCTATAACAATCATCCTCGGTGAATAATGAATTGTAATTAACATGACTGAATTCATTCACCGTAGAGTGGTGCCTTTATATAATCAAAGACGACATTTCAACATGGTTCTTTCTTCTCGGATCATTTTTATTTACATCAATTAATTGTCGATGCAGAGGTTCCATATTGCCAAGGTACATTAAACATTAAAGCAATTTCTGTGGTTCGAAAAACCCCTCTGAATTATTTGTGGTATTCACTTGAGAGAACGAGACAAGGATTGTAATTTAATTCATGCATTCGGTGATTTCGTGTTCTTTTTTCTCTTTCATCTAATCTTGTTTGCACCTGCTCAGGGTCGAGTACGGTCAACAGATTTCTCTCGTTCAGTTACGCATAACTTCCTTAATTCAAACGGACACCGTGGTACACAGCACTCCAATCATTATCTGACTTTAGCAGCAATTTTGGTACATGTTGTACAGTTTACAGTGCAAAGCGACGGTCCATGCCCTCACAACACACACGCACACACCCACCAATCTTCCCCGAAAAGGCTTAGATTAGTTTTACTTCCCGTAAACAAGATCGAACGATTGATTTCAAATTACGTTTCCATCATTGTATTATGCCCACTTAAGTTATGCTTCATTCGTATCATAAAACAGCTCTGTTAAACGATACTTTAAATATTTATTAGAGTATATATTTTGAATATTTTAGATCTGTTAAATGGTCCTTTGAATGTATTATTTGACCTGATCACAAAGATAACTATATATTGGTATGCTGGAGACATCGTGTGTAGATTTATACAATATACAAGGGTAATTATACATTTAATTCTTAACAAAAACTGTATGTGTTACCCCGGATCAGTCGGCAGTCCTCGGCATTTTCTGTAATCCAATGTCGAGTGCAATAGCATGAAATCGTGTCGTGTTCCCCACCCAGAGGATCACGCCAGGTTATCGTTCCGTGGTGTTTATGGTAACAGAGCGAATGTAGCTCCGGATATAATGTAGCTCCGGATATCAATAGCATGTATCGGATGCCGTGCACGAGGGGGGGGGGGGGGTGTTAACAATTTCTACAAAACTAGATACCATATAATTACTCATTATTTTGGGTAAAAGTCAGAAAACTATTAATAATCGTAACCATTACACATAGAAATACTTTTTTGATCATTTAAGCAGAAATGCCTTTGTTAAAAGGTGTCTACGATTGTTCAGATAGCAGGAAGGCCGGAATACCCCTAGGAATGTTTGTTGACCTTTTCATGTACAACAATGGGATCTGTAATGAGACGTTGCATATTGAAGTTGCTTTTTTAGCAACTTGCACAATGAATTTATTACATGCAAGAGACATCAAATTAAATTTTCTCAGCAATGATCTGATGAACGCTACAATTACTTCACACAAAATAATCCGCATTCTGGTCTTTAGCGAGTGTATAATTATCGGCATTATTATAAATTTGCAATGAGCTTAACGCATGGATTCAATTAGAAATTATATTAATTTCAATTTTACTGGCAGTTATTCAATGTAGAAGGTGATTAATAGCTTGCAAGTTTCTGGAACCCAAAATATAAAATCTGGCAGTTATAATTTGATTATTATGTAATTCTAACTTAGGAGATTGGTTTTTCTCCAGCATCCATTATTGTATAACCGGTAAATATATATGATATTGTAATATTATTGTATATTAACAGGCAGCAGTGATGTACGCATCGACCTTCATGTTGGTGTCACTAAGTATTGACAGATTAGATGCAGTGGCCAGACCAATGAACTTCTCTGGTAGTTGTAAGTACAAACTCATTTGTTCTCATAATTATAGAAATATTATAATCTAAATATAACCAACAGATGTCTCAATCCTGATTAATTGTAGTTTAGGCCAGTGGTTGAATAACTGTATTATTGGATTCCTATCATTTCCATCGCTTAATTTACTGATGTCTGTAGCTTAAGTTCAGAGGTCTCCTTGTAATTATGACAATGAATGCAGTCTGTATTTAAAATGTTATAATTGCTGATTGCATTGATCCCCCTTTCACAACCACAGGATACAATTGTTACTTAGAATTAAATATTAATTACCTGTTTCTCTTCCGGTTTTGGGTGCCGTTTCGAATATTATATTATTAAACATTTCACATTCTTTTGAGATGTTTACGTGTAATACGCAACTAGTAAGAAACCGTATTCCCTTTTTGATAAAAAAAAGTATTAATTTGTTTTAGTCACTGACGCAATATAGTAAAGTATGTTCAGTTTCATACTCATAAAGTAAAATTTTATTCTATAATGCATGTACGTAGAGTAAAATATGTTTACTTCCATAACACATAAAGTAAAAAATGTTTAATCCTATAATACATAAAGTGCGTTTAAATCTCTAATACATAAAGTAAAATATGTTCAGTTCCATTAACACATGGAGTGAAATATGGCAGTTTCATAACATATAAAGCGAGTTACATCAGCTTTCATAAAACATAAACTTAGTTACTTTCGGTTTTTATATCATGTAAAGTAAAATATCTTTAGTTTCACGGTAGTTCTTCACGAATTTTTCATCCCATTTAATTTTTTTAAATAATAAGTTGATGTTGTTGGCTGTCAGATTATCGTTTTCCTTATCAAAAATAATAGATGTATACAGTGGACTATAGTTGACATTAATTGGGATGTCCCTGATATGGATTCTAACGCATAATCATATTCCCGACTGTAGTACTGATGACAAAATCAACCAGGACAACCATGACTTCCTATTCTCCATATTAACTATTTAAGAAACTTTCATCGGTATCGCATGATTAGATAGAATAATTAATGTCTATAGAAATACCCAGGTTTTATTGGAACTGTTAACATCAAGTGACAGGCGTATTTGAAGAGTATCGACAAGGGGTATCATATATCGGTTCTGGAAGCTAATAGAAGAATCATATCGTAATCTCCACCGCTTACAATTTTATATAAAACACTTGATGTCACAGTAGTGTTTAAAGGAAGAGGTTGATTGTAGAATATAGGAGAGAAAATGTCTGGTAAATGTTGGTTATGCTGGTTTTGCCTTTGAGATGGTGTCGAGGCTAAGAGACATAGGCCCTAATATTCTTCGGGAGCTCTAAAGTCTTTAATTATTCCCAGTACATCAAACTTACGTCTGGCTTGAATTATGTATATAGCAATTCTCCATACCCCGCCAAACCGAAAAGCTCGGGCGGAGTTGATATCTTTTGAGTATCGCGCATGCGTGTATTACAACTTGTTAAATGAATCTTCTTGAATGTCCGGACGACATTTAAAGGGAAAGAAGAAATATTGACTAGAGATTATTAGATTCCTATCACCCTCAATTCTATTTCCGCTTTAACTTCTCAACATTTCTTGTAACCTATGAAGTTTGATTGGCTTCAATTGATCCGTGATTAACCAATAGTCTCGGATTTGCCATAGTGTCATCTTGACAAATATATTAACTCGTCTGATTAAAGTCAAGCTTTTAAAGTTAGTCTTCGTTTCGTATTATCCTACGAAACGGAAATCAAATGAAACAAATTAGGTCTGAAGATGATGCGAGATGTAAACAGCTGGTGATTTCGCGACCATTGTCCGATTCAAGAAAATAAAATAATATGTCTTTAAAACTGAAATAGCTGGCCTTTTGTATGGAAATAAAACTACGTAAACAACGCGAAATCAATTAGATATAGTGTGAATAATTGACACCAAATGTCAAAAGACGAGACACATCCCTAAACAAGTTGGGGTTTAACGACCTTACGTAGTAACAAACCTTTATTCAACAGACAGACAAAAATAGGACTATCGAGTCTAAAAATTAATCAAGGTATGTGTGTACCTGTTGACAATTGTAAGACTAAATATTGTTGCTACATTATGGTTCTTCCATAGTTTAGAATGTATGTCTAAAATATTTATGTCCATTTGAGCAAACCTTTCATCTATGAATCCCTGCACAGGCCACAGTTTCACAAAACATTCTCAGACTTAAGTTTTAAAAAACATTATTCAAAGTTGATCACTTTATTTTAACTAAAATGTGGTCTTTTATTAAACTTTTGTTATTTTAATGTTTCACATACATAAATATGAAACTATGTGCAAATCTGTGTGTTTCTGGATCAAAGGCATTGATTAAAAGTTGAATAAATGAGATTACTTTGTGTGTTTTATAATGAATTTGACTAATTTGCCTATATTTACGACAACTAACATATGCTTATTCATAGACACCATGAAGAGAGTTTATATTTTAATGACTGGATTCTAGAGCATTGATCTTCATTTTTGCCCTTCAGAACGGCTTTCTTTTTAACACTTCAGAATGGTTTTCCTTTTAACACTTCAGAACGGGTTTTATTTTTCAAATTTCACAATGTGCCTGTTAAATGTTTGTGTAGGAGAAACGTCGAGTATGCCTTGAGGGGTGTGTAAATTCTCTAGTGATTAAAGTATCGACCACATTAAATCAATTTACATGTCAATATGAGAAAATGGAGCAAATAAGATGACCACTTTGATCACAACGAGATATAAGAGAAAGCTTTTAGTTAGTAATTGGACAAATTGATTTGAATTACAGAGAAGATCGGACAGTGATAATTTCTTACTGACTCAAGTTTATTTCATTTCTTTAATGAAAACGATATTCCCAATGAAATATGTCTGGTATTTTATGGAAATCTTAAAATGACATTCTCATGAGAGAATAAAAATTGAATGATTAACAGCATTAATCAAATACAAAAGAACCGCTTGGTATGAATTATTGTATGGACTGTAAAAGGGATTAAACATGGAGCCTGATATTATGTACTTGCTTTTCATACAGATTTATTTTCTGAAAATATTTTTTAAAATAAATTAATAAATCAATGAAAGGGTTGTTGACTTTAACTGTAAGCCCCAAAGAATGGAATAATGAACCCTCTAATAAAGTGATCATTGGCTACCTAGACTGGAATATGGCCTGATCGTCGTTTAATAAAATCATAGACCAACAAAACCAAAATTGAAAGCTGAATTTGAATCGGCAAGGGGTTCGTGCATGAATTCATTTCCCACTGAGACGAGTAAAATGTACGGAAATTAAATTTAATTGAAAATCTCCATTTTTCATAGCTGGTAACAGAAGTGTTAAATTTACAAGAACAGACTATAGTTAAAATTACAAAAATAGGCAATTATCTTTTTATTTGACATAGATGAAAAATGTTAGTTGCTTGAACTTACTTATCAACTGGAAAAAGGTTAGAATATTACTTTCCTTAAAATAGCAAGAATCTGTATTTCAGAATCTATCCGGTTGGCGATAACCTTGGGTCCAAATTAAAATACGTTGATGAATCCCGATTCCTTAGTTTTTGGCGATCTATCTCTTTGTCGCATACAAAGATCTTCAGTACACGCAAGACCACAAGGTTTCCTAGCTCCACATTTCGAACCTCGTTCGGTAGAACCTGCCATTCAACCAGGCTCCGAATTCACAAAGCATTCACAGACTTAAGTCACTGTTTATGAGAAATATAGTTTCTAATTGATATATCTTATACGGCCTTATATATTAGTTAAATAAGACAAACAATTATGAGTAAATTATTTGTGAACCCGGGGCCAGGAGTAGAATATCTAGTTATTTATCTGTGTAATTTCAGGGTTACGAGCGAAGATATTGATAGGATCAGCATGGTTGATATCCCTGTTGTTTGCAGCACCACAGTTATTTTTGTTCCAGGAGAAACATCACTATGGTGGTCCACAGTGTTATATAGACTTAACAGAGGCGTGGCAATGGCAGGTACGCTATTCTTAAAGAATTTAAGTTCTTAATTTGTGACACGAGATGAAACTTGTTTTCGATTTGATATGAAGTGTGCTTTATTAAGATAATGCTAAATATTTGCTTTATATTTTGATTCGCGAGTTTACATTTCTCACATAGCTACCAACTATCCCTCTGTGTCTAATGGACAGTGTAGCACTGCCAGGTCATTCATTAATTAATATTATGTATTCTAATTATTATCTATTCCAGATTTAGTTTTGTTATATTTCTCTTGACTGTTATTCATATAGGTTGCTTCTATTTAGCTGTGATTTTATTTTTCATGTCTAACTATCTCTTGATTTTATTGTTGTTTCGTTTCTCTCCATTATTGTTTCCGGCGTGATCTTCACTTGTTAGTTATACAGGACGGAGGACTTGTTGAGGGACAATGAAAACCCATTCGGATGGGACGAAAAACCGATGTAGTTCGAATTCGATAACAAAAAAAGTAGGCGGGCGCCGTTATATGGACAAAAGTATTCCCTTATAGTACACTGTGTGCATACAGGACGTTAAATCCCGTGTCATTTCAATTTCAATTTAATTAGTATTTGCTGTTATCTATATCAGTTATATTTATTTATTCTTTGTTTTATTTTGGGTCGGTTTATTATCTCGACGTCTATTTTTTATTATCTTTTTCAGTTTTCCTTTTGTGTCTATTTCCACTCAAATCTTTCTGATCAGATTTTAATTTTAGCCTTTTTTTCTAGCTCTGTTTATTCATTTATCTATTATTGAAAACATTTGCTCTATCCTTTTCAATTAATTGTTATATTGATGAAGATCTGCTAATTTTCTTATCTCGACTATTATAATCTATAATCTATTATTTGTTATTATTTCTATTTCAGCTGTACCTATCGATGATTGCTCTGGTTATATTTGTTATCCCAGCTATTATAATCTGTATTTGTTATGTTGTTATTGTGGCCATCATCTGGAGAAGTAGTAGATTACTCAAACCGTCCGATTCTCAAAAATCACTCAAATCTTACAAGTCGAAAGATGAAGGTACCGGTATGATGGTTATTTTCTTTTCTATACATAAAACTAGCACTGTTCCTGTATCGTCCTACGTGGCCTGGTAATACCATCTAATAATGTTACAAAAACAATTGTATGCTTTGTAATCTGGAACTAGTACGCATACTGGGCTTCGTGCACAACGATTTGTAAGACCCATTTGGTCTGTATTTAGTACAAAATCTTAAATCTTCATCTGATTTATTATATTTCGCATAAGACTACCGCTGTCGCTGTTGTTGTCGCGGATTGAAATTAATTTTATTTGTGTTATGGAAAAGCCATGTACGAGTTGTTTCGTTTGAAAATGCACTCATATAAAACGTAGTATTAAGTGTTTTATATTTTATTGCTTTCTAAATCAGGTGTTTGTCATTTTTTTATTTCAAACACCTTTTTCAGTCTAAGTAAAAAAAAAGGCGTATTTCGTTATGGCAAGGACACCACCTAAAAACACCGTTTCAATTCCCATTTTGTAATATTATTGCTATTTGTATCATGGAAAGATTTGGTTTAACATCGTGGCTATTTTCGCGTTACCAAGTTCTTACTTAAGTATCAATATCTCGTCATTATATTCAACTGTTTTGATAAAGAGAATAAAACCCTTCGTTTTGCCTTTCAGAATGTTTAAATGGTCACAGTCGCAGTAACTCGAGTAAAGAGAGTTGCAGTAGTTCTCGTGGTGTTATTCCTCAAGCTAAAATCAGAACCATTAAAATGACCTTTCTTATTGTTTTAGGTAAGCATTGAGATTCGTGTTAAAGGAGTAGTCTGTTAGTAAACTTCTACTATGCAAATCAAACCCTATCATGATGACATTAGCACCTAACCTGGGCTAATGGAAGACAGGTATACGCCATACAGTGTGCTATGAGGGGGAATTTTGCACGGGCAGTGGCGCCACGGCCAAGGGATCTTTTACGTTCACGCCAATGTGTACACGGGAACTCGGTTTTTCGTGCCATCCGAACGACTAAACAGCTGTCCTTGTCGGATCTTCCGTTCTGTATCACTGACAAGGGGAACGACGCCGGAAAATCGAGATGAACTTCTTCGGCCAATGCAAGGATCGAACATCGGACCTCCAGACTAGCGAGTCATTGTCTTACCCACTTAACTATCCATTGGGCTACAGAAGACGGGCATCGAACATCGGACCTCCAGACTAGCGAGCAACTGTCTTACCCACTTAACTATCCATTGGGCTACAGAAGACGGGCATACGCCCTACAGTGTAGTGTTAGGGAAATTGTGCCCGGGCAACGGCACTATGGCCTACTCACACCCGAACGATTAGACAGTTGTCCTTGTCAGGCCATCCGGCATTCACCACTGACAAGAGGAAACAAGTCGGCAAATCCCAATAAGCGATTGAACACGTGATCACCGTGAATCCGTCTAGGTTAGAAAGATCTTAAAACGAATGCATGAAGATTTATCCAGTTCCATCCCCTTAAATATATTTGACATTATCCATTGTATGTTATTGTAACCCATGTCAGTTAATTCGTCCTTTCAGATACTTTACTGATCAAAGTTTTCGAAATTTTGTTTAAAACTTGCTGGAATTGTTCACCAAGTGAAAAGGAGGGATCCCTTTGAAATTTTCGCATTAATTGTACACTGGGCCTGTCACCAACACTTTGTAGGCAATCATCAGTAGGTCACAGTTTTCTATGTTTTTACGAGTCTATTTCGATAATACCAAAGCAATGTTCGTAATTTAATTCACAGAAAACGTTTTCATTGCAGTTTTTATTGTGTGTTGGAGTCCATATTTTATTTTTAATCTATGTGATGTGTATGGTTATGTGGACTGGAAAAATCCGTCTACCAGAAAAATATCCACGTTTATTCAGAGTTTGGCGCCATTGAATTCAGCGGCTAATCCGGTTATATATGGTATATTCAGCACACGTATTTGCAGGTATGTTGCGGTTCTGGCGGGTATATTCAACTGTGAGAACTACGTTTTAATATGACACTGCAGTTGCACATACAATGGTAGTTTTTTAAAAAGAAAAACGGCAGTCATTGCAGATATTTATATTTATTATCTAGTATTATTTGCTTATATACAATGTCTGGCAGTTCCATCAAGAATAACACAGTCGGCGTCTTATTTTGCTAATAAAGTCGATAGAGTTGGTATTTCGAGTTGCGCTTTCTTAATACATGTATTAGATAATGAATAAAATAGCAACGATTGGTTTTATCCTTTAACAGTTAAATGGGCTACAACCGTTTGAATTAGTTTGTAAGTGGGTTGAATTGGGTTTATGTATCTACAATGGTTTACAATATTATGAAAAATTCGGTTAGTTTACAGATAATATTAGGGACATTTTCGCATCGGTACGAAAACGAAGACCGAATAAGTTCAATTAGGTTTTCGTATCTTCTAACACGCGGTTTCGCAGTCCAACGTACGATATTAGGGACCTTTCGATCAAAACAACCATGTGTTCGTTGACGTTTTCGTATCTTCTAACAAACGGTTTCGCAATCCAACGTACGCTTATAGCTAGATGGCGTTAATTTTCACTCAATGAATTTCTCGGTCAAGCCAAAGTTTTCAATCGATATTTTGACGGATATACAACAATTCAAGCAGAATATTGCATTTGACCACATTCTACATACTCTACATCATCAAAATATATACACAAGGTCTCGAAAAATGATTGGAAATTCAATATATGAGACAAGTAACACGTTCGTTTACCTGCCTACGTGAATCCAGCTACATACGCGTAACGTTTTTCACTGACCGAACACTCATTACGGATTGACGTCACAAGTACACATGAATCGATGACGTTTTAGTTTTCGTATTCGTTTTCGTACCGATGCGAAAGGTTCCTAATAGCTAGGTGGTGTTGATTTCCACTCCATGGATTTCTCGGTCAAAACAAAGATTCGATTGATATTTTGGCAAATGTACAACAAATCAAGCAGAATATTGCATTTTTGGGCACATTCTACAAATCATACACAATCAACAATATTATTCACAAGGCCTGCCAAATTAGTTGAAATCCAATATAATATGAGACAAAAAACATGTTCGCTTCATGCCTACATGAATCCAGCTCCATACGTGTAACGTTTTTCACTGGCCGAACACTCATTACAGATTGACGTCACAAGTACACACGAATCGGTGACGTTTTAGATTTCGTATTCGTTTTCGTACCGATGCGAAAGGTCCCTAATAGCTAGGTGGTGTTGATTTCCACTCCATGGATTTCTCGGTCAAGACAAAGATTCGATTGATATTTTGGCAAATGTACAACAAATCAAGCAGAATATTGCATTTTTGGGCACATTCTACAAATCATACACAATCAACAATATTATTCACAAGGCCTGCCAAATTAGTTGAAATCCAATATAATATGAGACAAAAAACATGTTCGCTTCATGCCTACATGAATCCAGCTCCATACGTGTAACGTTTTTCACTGGCCGAACACTCATTACAGATTGACGTCACAAGTACACACGAATCGGTGACGTTTTAGATTTCGTATTCGTTTTCGTACCTATGTGAAATGTCCCTAACACTGCGTTTGACGTAAACTGTCGACAAAAATTCAGTGACACTACCTTGATTTGTAAAACATGGTAGATATCCACCTTGAAAAAATGTTTTATTTTTAATTTTACCCAAATCAAAAAAGTTTAGTCTATTTACAATTGAAGAACGTGTTGCTTTAACGGTACGTCTTTGTGAGTTTATAAAAAAGCGCTAGTGTGTAATAGTATGTGGACTTTATAAGGGTAATGTACCAAAATAAATGTCGTGCCCAAAATAAAGTAATATATTTTAGCACTCGGTGTGTTCGTTATTTTACTAGAGTCTTTATGCATTGTAACATTTAAGGTTAAGGGATAGAGTTAGGTGCGTTTGACAGTCCATGTAATTTAAACTCTGTTTCAGACGCCTCTATTTGTTTCGCAAGGTCCAAGACCACGTATGTAAGTGTTGCAAGAAGGAGCCAATACCACGTCAGATGTCCGGAAACGAGTATACAAGTATGTCAGAAACAGAAGACATTCGGTTAACATCGGATATAGGAGGAAATCGTTCAGCCGCAGCCACCGTTCCACGGATTCCATACGTCCGTCAACCCATGTCAGAAGCAGACCGGGAGCTCCTGTCAATACATGTCAAATCACAGAACGTTTAAGTCCAGAGTGTGTTCCGACTACCGACTGCATCTTTCTTGCAGACATATTTATTAAAGGCGCCCAGGACTCCGAAATGATACGATCAGTTACAAGAAGGAAATGATCAGTTTATAAACAAATTTTGAAAGATCATCAACCCTCAATTAGAACAACTTGGTGTGACATATTGTTATGGTTTATGGAAATAATTGTGCGTGTGTTCCTGACACTACTAATAATATCAGACAGTTGGTAGCCATAACAATGGTTGATCAGGCGACAAATAACAACATGAACAATGTCAAAAGCGAAATGTTTTAGCTATGTGAATACCCCATATATCAAGTGATCTAATTTGATTTAAGTTAAACAACTTAAAAATGTGTAAAAATTGTAACGTGTCTGTTCATAAATCAGACAGAATATGTTTGAAAATAAAGTTGGGTCTGTGTAATGTTATAGAAATATTTTTGAAGAAAAAAAATGACAGTTCACTGACACGTGTTCATTTAACTTATCGGAACCATCATAATAATGATATAATGTGACAGCCTATTCTATAAAAAAAAGACAAACGCGTAGGCGGTGGAGAAAAAACAACATAAATAAAACCATTGCTTGAAAATGCTCAAAATGGACGGTTTGTGACGTTTTCCTTTTTTTTTCTATAAAAAATAATGTCATTGAAACAAGTTATTAGAGAATCATTGTTCTGTTTTTGCTAGTGCTATATAAGTATGCATTGAAGAGGTTTTAAGACGAGAAAAAAAAATCCGAAATAGCAGGAAGGGAGACTTTGTGTAAAATGAGTAAAAAAGTTTTCAAGTGGCAGTGCAGTTGCACCAAAGCGTTGTTATGACAACGGATTTCAAGGAACATTTCAAAATAATGTAAAAAATATCAAGTTGTGAGTGGATACCGTAATATAGATATATATTTATCAAAAAATGTAATATTGTAGCTCATTTCTGTGGATGTACGTATATTTTTATTGGAAGTGTAATGTGTAAATGTGTGTGAATCGGTCATTAGAATTGAATTACAGCTATCAAAAATACTATTTATTACATATCCGATTCTGTTCGCTTGATGGAACGACATGATTGTTTTTAGAAGACAGTGAAGACAGCATTGGCAGATTAATGGTAACTTTGTATCTATAGTTTAATATATTCATCCTATGGAAGGGTGTTGTGACGGGGAGTGTAACAGCACCAGTATTTGCCAAACGTGACTTGACATTACAATTAAGACAGCTATTGTTGTGTGTTTATTAAATATTATTTATTTGTTGTGAGAAAAATTTATATAGATTGTCGATAAGTGCTTTTACAATAAAGTGGAGTGGTGACGCTAAACATTGTCAATTTTACAAATATAAAAACAAACTGAAGACATTTTACGGGGGAAAAGTGTGAACTGGCACAGGCAAATTAAAAGTTTAATGATTTTTACATGACCTTCCAAAATATGAAAATAATTCTATTTTGATCAATTTAATGGACTAGAATTACATTAAAGATACATTATGGGAGATTAGATATAAAGCTGATAGTTCTCATTATAGAAGTTTACTGTAAAGGGGATTTGCTGAAAATGTCAGTGAAATTGATCCATCCTGAACCTAGCGAGTATTGAGCGATTTAAGATTGGACCTAGTCTCGATCATCATTACTAAAGTCGGTACGATAAAAACTAGTCTCGATCATCATTACTAAAGTCGGTACGATAAAAACTTAGTTTCGATTCTCCTTTTTTGATTTAATCAGCAGAAGCAGTTCGGGTTCTAATCCAGTAAATATCACAGGCTAGCGATGACATCGAGAATTGATTATGGTCTGGCCCCGTGTTCACAAAGCATACTCAGAATTGACTCAACGTTAAATCATGTATTTGATAATTTTTTTTAAAAAAACGAAGTTTGATAAAGGGCTATATTTTACTTAAAAAGGGGTGAACAAAGCATACTCAGAATTGACTCAACGTTAAATCCGGATGTATTTGATAAAATTTAAAAAAAAAACAAAGTTTGATAAAGGGCTATATTTTACTTAAAACGGGGCGAACAATTTTGGGTGAATTCTAAACTTGGGTCGAAGAATGCTTTGTGTACTCGGGGCCTTGAGGTTTATTTATGTCTATTTAATAATTAAAAATTTAGATAACATTTCAGGCCTAATCAAAGACATGTAATTGGCAGATTTAGCTCGTGCATAATGTATGTTTAAATGACCATTTTAATTAAAATATTTTGCTTATATGCGTTGGAACTAACTTATATTTTTATTTGGCCATGTGTGATGTGTTATATATAAGAGACACGCATTTTTTTTTTTTTTTGCAGTAAAATTGATTCATTTATAGCTAAACAAAATAAGAAACTCCATCCCAATCTTTACAATATCTTGGGAGTATTTAACTCAAATTGAATTATGTACTATAACAAATGTCTTATGGTTATTGTGTCACAATCAAACTGTATTACAATTTTGTTGTCATTGAAATATAAAACATCTTGTTCCATCTGATTTTTAAAAAGCCTATCTACTTTGGATATATGTATTTTGGGAACTCATAATCCAACACTGGCTGTCATGCAAATATAACAATATTTTGTACAATGCACAAGTTAATTTTTTTTTTTTTTTTTTTTTTTTTTTTTGAAATTGTCGGGGTTTCGTTAATTCAATTCATTTTACAGATTGTTGGGTGATTCAGTTATCAGTGGCTCAAGTAGCATAATTATCATTATATTATTACAGGGCCTGAAGACAAACTACCTAATATTGTTATGAATAAAAACTTGGGGTTTTTAAATGTGTTTTGTGTTCTTCGTAACCCACTGGCGTTGACCATTATAAACGTATAAAATCACTCGGCTAATCTCGACAGATTCCGTAAACTACGTAGACTACATCTAGTCTCGGATGTATGACAGTAAGTGATATGTACCTACGCCCATACATTTGCGATGCGGCTACCGGTTTACTTTAACAGGAAAACTTGACGCTATTACACAAATTGGGAACCTATTCGGCTAGCGACCTATTCGACCGATCGAGCTGCAACCTGTTTCGTTGGAAACCTATTTAGAGCAAAGACAACAGTCTCTATTTATCAACCAATAAAATCCAACGTTATGTCTATCAAATGAAAGTAGAATATATTATTTTTTATCCATTCCTTCAGCTCAGAATAGACGTGTAATTTCGTCATTATCTTACAGCTGGATCGGTCGAATAGGTCGCTAGCCAAATAGGTTGCCAACTTGTGTTTGGAATGGGCGCAGCCATGTTTCATCCGGGACCTTTAAAGTAGTTCCAATATGGCGGAATTCGTCATACAGCCGAGTTTAGATTCCCGAAATCTTACGACGTTTGCTGAGTGCGTATAAAATGTCATGGAATTTGTATGCGCAGAAGCACCGAACCACGCGTAATGGCAACTATTTAGAAACCGGAAAGACAGAAATGAAATCGGGTTCAACGTCCTACTGTTCTGCTTTGACTGGGCCAATGAAGACGGGCGGCAAACGTCATACAGTGTGGTATCAGGGATATTTTGCCCGGATAGTGGCGCTACGCCCTACTCTTCCGAAATAACAGCAACATAGACATTGTAAGTCACGAGGGAAGAGTCAAATCAAGTAAAGTAGTACATAAAAGTTGCGATACTGCAAATAAAAGATTGATATTTGAAAAATTGTAAGGACAAAAGGACAACCTATTATATTGAAATAGTTAAGAATGAATCATTTTAACCAATCGCATCTGATCAGCGCCGGATTACCCCCCCCCCCCAGCACCCCCAACCACCCAAGGTTCCCCCACAAAAAAGCTCAGTTGCGCAAAAAAGCGACACGAGTATGAGTGGAACGAGGTCACCATCTGCTAGTTGCTGTTATGGGGCCCACCGAAGCGCGAGGCCCTCCATTTTTTTAATCATGGACAGTGGGTCGGCTTCAGTCCATGATGGACCCTCGTTGCGATTCATATCCGAGAATATTGTGTAATCCGGCGATTCCGCACCTTACTTTTAACGGTTATCCCACAGAGTCCCTACGCACTTTAAAGGTTATGGTGCCCCAATATATAATTCAAAATAATAAATCACAAACAACCGCCGTGATTAGAGTTTATCTGGGATTTTAAATACGGAGTTTCCATCTAACAAAGCATACGTCCTAAGCACGTACTTATTTTGTTTAATGGTTAGTCTAGCACTGCCTCTGGAGAAAGATCTTTCTCCAAATTGAAACTAATAAAGAATTGCCTTCAGTCCACGATCTGTCAAGATAGACCAGCATGTCTAGTGGGGCTGCCCTCTGAGAGTGATATACCGGGCAATATAATCGAACATGCCATTGCAAAATTCGCCATAGGCTACAAAAAGACCTGTCTACACCATAATATTCATATAGACGATTGAAAGATAGGGGCGAATTTCGGCTAAGATTAGCGTACGTAATTGTAGTTAGCTGTGTAATATTTCCGTGCATATATCACATCATGACACCATGAAATGTCTTCATTAAATATAGCATTATCGTACGGTTCTTACAGTATTAGACCGGTTACTATGTCTTCGCGGATATGACTCTCCGTTTGAAGGCCCCCTATGTAGATTAATATTGTCTTGTAAAACTATAGGGGCTATTTTAGTTCTAGGAAAAGTGCCCTCCTGTTTAATGTATGAAGTGATTGATTAACCACGAGAAATGGAAACAGTTTTATATAAGCAGTTTTGCTTGTTACTGCATCCTTTTCCCTTATACTCTCTTAAATGACAAATTGTAAATAACTAATATGCTTATGAATAAAATACTGTTTAAACCAAGTGATTAACCACGAGAAATGGGCTAAGTAGGTATTTTGCAAGATTCAACTTTTTTAGACTCACAGACAGTTCCTGTCACAATCACTTGATGAAACTAACTCGTATACAGATTAGTCTAATTAAACATACATTGAGCTAAATCTGATTATTGCAAGTCTTTATTTAGATGTCATAGAAATTATAAATTAGGTCTTTATTTACACAACAAGTATATAATCAACTCTGTAGACGCACGGATTGCTTGGATTCAGCTTGGATTTAATCAGGATTTCGTTGACTGATTTAATTTTAAATGGTGTCGTGAGCGGAGATTAACCGTTACGTTGACGTAATACGTTTAGATCGAGCCTAAATGATAAGAGTGTACGAAGCGAGGTCTTAATAAATGGCATCTAAACTATTTAAAGTGCAATAAACTAAACACACATAATGACAAATCATACAATTCCTGGACACCGCGTGGTGACTAAAACAGACGGACAGATCTTCTATCTTAATAATATCATTAAAATATTTTTATTTCCCCTATAGGCACGACGCAACAGGTATGCACCTATAGATTTATCATAATTGTATTATAATATTATGTCCTATATCCAATTGATTTAATGCATGCCCAAAATGCAAGTAGGAATGAATATTTACCCTCTCACTGATTTGGTCCCATTGTTTTAAAAACCCAAAAAGGTAAAACACAAATTCGGCTATGAGAGCTGACAGCGGAGATTATGTAGATGGAGTTAACGCATGTCAATCAAACGATCGGTCATACTAAGAATCGGTGAAGATGGGGTTAACTACCATTTCTAGTCAAAAATTACAGAGGTGATAACTACAGTATATTCAGAATAAAGTGATTTGACTGAAATTTTCAATATATTCTTCTTTCATCATCTATTTTTGAACTGTTATAGCAAGAATGGCCAACTCCTTATAAAAATATCTCATAGTGTATCTTTAAATGGAATAACGTTGACGTAAAACGCTGTACATATTAAATTGGCGCGCCCTAATAGCTGACGTATCTATTCTTTTTATATAAGAAAGTGGAATTCCTAGGGAAGACTTCGTGTGGGCTTTCCTGGAGAGATATACCGAGAAAACCATGTAGGACTATCAAGAAGGGTATTCTCAAAAGGACGTCCCCGCAGCCTCCTCGACTGAGAGGCTCGGAAAAGACACCATTGAGTATTCTTACAAAAACGTACTCTCAGCCTTTGGCTAAAGGTTGGGATAGAGACAATGTAGTGTTTCAGCCATTAGGTCCGAGTTCTAGGCTTGTTAATGTCAAACTGTAAATATTATAATAATTCCTGAGGGTCACGGTGGCTAAGTGGATAAGGCGCTGGTTCTCTAGCCTGGAGGTCGGGTGTTCGATCCCCGCATTGGCCAAGAAAGGTCATCTCGATTTTCCGGCGTGATTTCCTCTTGTCAGTGATGCAGAAGGAGGGCCTAGGAAAGAGAGCTGCCTAGGCGTTCGGATGGTACGAAAAACCGAGGTCCCATGTACGCATTAGAGTGTACGTAAAAGATCCATTGCAGTTGGAATTCGATATAAGAGTAGGCCGTAGCGCAGCTGCCCGGGAAAAATTGCCCTCATTGCACACTGCATAGCGTATGCCCGTCTTCCATTAACCCAGGTTAGGTGCAGAAGAGTAGGACTAAAATCCCATTTCATTTCATTTATGATAATTCCTAATGTTCTATCATGTTGTGTTTCCTCCTATATTTGATATATATTTCTGAACATAATTATAAAAACACAGTGTTTCCCAGTTAATTGATCATATATATACACAGCGTGAAAGTCCGGGGTAGATAAGTGCCACTCTAGTGTCAGGGGCCGTTTTTCGGGAAGCGCCTTCAGAGACTTTTGGCAAGTTGAATTTTTCCCATGCGTATCACGTATCCGTATCGTCACGTGATAGGTTGCGCCCAGGAGTTTTAGAGTTTGGGCAGATTTTCACGACGCGTACGTATGAGTAGCTGAGACGAGCTGGAGTTCTATTACAGAATGATGGCAGTTATCTACCAAGATCAACATCAGTTATAATAGTCAAGTGCTTATAGACTACAAACTACTGGGGGAGTAAATTCGATCGAAAGTCGCCGAGCTATTTAATTTCTTTTTTAAATTGAGAGTTAAATCTTATTATAAATGTTCAACTTCGACTCGGCAGCAATATTTAGTTTCAGTAATGTATCATTTCTGAAAGTATATACATACCCCTTCACTACAGGTTCTCCTGGTCCCAGCTACCTAAGATCATCACATAGATCAACCAGCATGCAGCCAGAGAGACAGGTAAAATATGTAAACTCCTCGAAAAGCTCATCAAAAGTCGCTTTTAGACAGAGAAGTAGCTGTCAGTGATGCAGAACGGAGGGCTTGACAAGGACAGCCGTCTTGTCGCTCAGATGGGACGAAAAACCGAGGTCCCGTATACACATTGGCGTGCACGTAAAAGATCCCTTGGCAGTTGGAATTCGATATAAGAGTAGGCCGTAGCGCCGCTGTCCGGGCAAAATGTTCCTCATAACACACTATATGGCGTATGCCCGTCTTTAGCCCAGGTTAGGTGCGGAGAGTAGGACGTTAAACCCCATTTCATTTCTTATTGACTCGGCTGTCAAATTTGTGAGAGATAAGAGCGTAGCGCCGGCTCTGGTCACTTTTTCTAATTTCGTCTTTTCCGGAACTACACGGGAGGTCTTATACAAAATTTGGTTATGGGTGTGGTCAAATGGACATAGCCCATTTGGTCCAGTCATAATGACAAAAGATCAGCTCAATGGTCTCTGTCTATCGCAAACCCTATAGTTTGGACATTCATGGACTAACATAAGGTTTGTTTTTCTGCATTAACATTGGCGAAGCAGCTAACGCGTGCTTCTAAGAATTTAAATTGTGAAATAGTCATTTTGACAAATCCCGAAGATTCTTCTCGACCACCACCGAAATTAGAAGACGGGATATGGTTTTACGGAGAATGCATTTAAAGGGAAATAACTCCACATGCTGTACAGCTATCGGTTTCAATTATCTAATTAACCAGCGGCTGCCAGTCAGGACACGCCCACATTTTCAAGAGATAGAGAACAAGCTAAAAAAGAGAATGATTTTTCCTACAATCAAGGGCCATAAGTCATGACGTTACAAGAGGAACCAAGATCTCTGGGTTATAAACATGCATTTCGAGTTTGTCAAAATCAGATTAATATTTTGACGTCTACATACAGGGTCCACAACCTTGATATACCATATTTTTTTACACTATTCGCATACAAGCGGGGGCCATTTTGTTCGACAATTTGGGTTTGATCTTCAGGCAATTGGAACTCAACCTTCCTTACGGACTAACGGTGCAATAATCTTTTTTTTTTTCTAAATTGGATAATACTTGTGACCTCCAGAGGAACCACAAGCTAAAAGTGGTTTGGTTTTTTTTTTTTTGTACAATCAGGGGCCATAATTCAGGAAGTTACGACTCGATATGCGCAGACATCGAAAGGAACCAATATCTTTGGGTAATAAACAGGCATAAGATTAAAATTGTGACATCTACAGGGTCCACAACCTTAATATACCATATCTTTACACTACTCGCGTACAAGCAACGACCATTTTGCCGGGCAGTTTTAGTTTTGGTCTGACTTTCAAGAAATTCGAACATAACCTTCATTACAATGTAACGGTGACAAACGTTTTTTGGGTTTTTTTTTTTAAAAAAAAAAAAAAATCGGATAATGCTTGTGGCCTACAGGGGGACCACAAGGGGCGATTTTTCGTGTAATCAGGGGTCATAATTCAGGACGTTACTATCCCATATGCGCAAATATCTTTGGGTTATAAACATGCATTTCAAGATTCATCAAAATAAGATTAAAATTGTTACCTCAACAAGGTCCACAACTTTGATATACCATATTATTTTTTTGCACTATTCGGGTACAGGCGGCAGCCATTTTTTGTCCGGCAATTTTGGTCCTGTTTTCAAGAAATTCGAACGCAACTTTCATTACGGTGTTATTCATCCCTGGTTAGTTCGTCCCCGGACAATTCATCCTCTAGGACCATTCTTGGGGATCGCGTGGCTCAGTGGGTAAGACGCTGGCTCGCTAGCCAGGAGGTCGGTTGCTTGATCCCTGCACTGGCCCACTCGACATTCCTCGACAGATTCCGTAACCTACATCTAGACTCGGCTGTATGACGAATTCCGCCATAATGGAACTACTTTAAAGGTCCCGGATGAAACATAGTTGCGCCCAAACCGAACACAAATTAGCGACCTATTCGACCGATCTATTTGGCAACCTATTCAGAATAAAGACAGCAGTCGCCCATACTCATCTATTTTTATCAACACATAAAAAACAACGTTACGTCTATCAAATGATGGTAGAATATATTATTTTTTTATCAATTCCTTTAGCTCAGAATAGAAGTGTTATATTATATGTTCTGAAAGGTAATTGAATAAGCTTTCTAAATATTAATAACACAATCATATTAAAGGGATGCTGACTCATCTTAAACGTCGCTATTTTTTCAATATTTTAAAATGATGAACGGTAATATTCCGAGTCGAAATTCGGACCATCGTACAGAATTCTGAGCATCCAGCTATATATAATCGGAAAAGTGATTTTGGGCGTCTGTTGTCTTGTCTGAATAGGTTTCCAACTAACAGGTTGCCAGGTGGATCGGTCGAATAGGTCGCCAATTTGTGTCTGGTTGCGCCCACGGTGTCTTGTTTGTAATGGCGTCAAGTTTTTCTGTTAAAGTAAACCGTAAGCCACATCGCAAATGTATGGGAGTAGGTACATATCACTGTCATACAGCCGAAATTAGATGTAGGTTCCGGAACCGGAATCTGTCGATGATTGCCGAGTGTGCATTGGTCTATGAAGTTCATCCAGATTTTTCCCGCATGGTTTCCACATGTCAGTGACGCAGGAAAAGGACAGCTGTCTAGTCGTTCGGGTGGGACGAAAAAAACGAGGTCCCGTGTACACATTGGCGTGTAGTTTGAATTCGATGTAAGAATAAGCCGTAGCGCCGATGTCCAGGCAAAATTTCCCCCATTGCACACTGTATGGCGTATGCCCGTCTTCATTAGCCCATGTTAGGTGCAGAAAGTGTGACGTTAAACCCCATTTCATTTCATTTCTCTATGTCCATTCGTACCCGAGTCACACAATTCAAACAAAAAAGATGGTGTTAGCCAGAGCTTTATCGCGGGGGTTTGCAGGTTATTGAGGACAGTAGCAACGTGGACATTCTTAGTCACAAGAGAACAGTCAAATCCGGTAAAGAAGTACACAAAAGTTTCGATACTGCGTAAAAGTTGTGATATTGCAAATGGGGAGAAATAGGGTTTAACCGTTTAACGTCCACCCAGCACAAACTAGGCCATTTCTTGACTAACAGCTCAATTTTTATTTCAATAATTCGTTTGTGCGTAGGGGTTTTTTAGTAAGAGGAGGTAACTGGAGTACCCGGGGAAAACCCACAAGGCTTGACAGGCGATCCTACTTCTTGCCACGTACAGCTGGTGATATAATCATCTAAACGTGCTATCTGAAGAATCAACAAGCCAAAAATGCCCTTTTTCAAACAATCTCGGGGCATAATACAGGAAGTTAAGTTCTGGTATCTGCGATTATCAAAAGGAACCAAGATCCTTATGATAAAATCATATGAAGAATCCAAGGGAAAAACGATCCAAGTCACTTTTTCCACGAATCCCAGTTAATGGTGCCATCTTGTGCAAAATTGTAGAAGATTTGTGGAACAATCTATTTCAGGTGAACACAATCGAACCAAGACGCTTCTTAAATGGCCTCCCGGACAAAGTCAAACATACCTTTTATTTGACTGAAAAATTGAAGTAAGTTGTACTGGTACTTATGGTTCGTATTATAGATCATTTTGAAGTTTTAATTAAACACACACGTTATGTTCGAATAAAACATTCTCGTCCAAAAGTCGGTTTTGCGTTTTAGGCGAAAAGACAAATCTGAATTCGATCGTCCCCCCCCCCACCTCGTTAGTTTCATCCAAACCGGATAAAAACTGGCCTCTAGAGGGTCTACAACCTTGATATAGCATATTTTTTTTTTTTTGTATTACAATATTTGCATTCAGGGGGAGGCCATGTCTAACTTTTTGTCTGATTGTCACGAAATTCGAACTCAAACATCAAAGGTGTATAAAGGATATACTCAAGTTTTGTTTTGTTTTTTAATCGGATAAAAATTTTGACTTCTGAAAACTCGATTTTCCGTACAAATAAGGTACGTCATCTTACAGTATTTGCGTACAATGGGTGGCTATTTTGGTCCGATTTTCACGAAATTCGGATTAAACCATTATTAGGGTGTAACCGTGATATATTAAAACGTTTTTATTTTGAAATCCGATATAATTTGTGACCTATGGAGGAACTAAAAGCCAAAAACGCGATTTGTTGTACAATCGGGGGTCATAGTTCAGGAAGTTACAATCCGATATGCACGAATGTCGAAGGGAACCAAGGTCGTAGGGTTATAAACATGCATTTCATCTTTCATTAAAAGGTCACTATTTCAACTCTAGAGGGTAAACCAGCTAAAACCATGATTTTTCGCACAATCAAGGCCCGATACATGTCAATTTCGAAAGGAACCGAGATCTTTGGGAGACGGGCCGATATTTAACGTTTCGTCAAAATTGGATAAAAATTGTGACCTGTAGAGTATCCACAAACAAATTGTGGACGGACAAGGGGACGACAATAAAGTTCACATAAAATGTGGGCGTATAAAAATTGTAAGAGCAAAGGGCCAGTCCGATATATTCAAGTCGTTGAGAAAATATCATTTTAAACCTTTATATCTGATGAGCGCCGGATTAACCAACGTGTTCCAGTGCTACCAGGAAGTGGGAATCAAGGTAACTTTACATTCGTGTTTTGAAAAAAGAACTTGTCCTAAATAAAAAACAAAATGGGTTTAACTTCCACTCGACCCAAAATATGCCATTTCGGGACTTGTCACGTACAACCGGGAAATCGATACTACGCCAGTTGATTCAATGACAGACTTTATGGCGCATACACTTAACCATTCGGCCATCAAACCCCCAAAAATAAAAACAAAAAGAAAATAATTTTATTTATATATTTATGACAAAACAAAATGAAAATATAAAAAGCTAATTATATCTAAAACAATGTAAACACTGAGCATGATAAGAATCAAATATGGATGTTGGTTAGCTGATAATATACATTATGCATCATACATTTGATGGTGTCTTAGACTGTTTATAACGGATGTCGGTAGGATTGAACTCACGAATAAATAAATTAATCTGTGTTTGAATACATGAACCTGCTAGAGATCAAAGTGTCTTTAAAAAAAAATGCTTTAATTTGGATTTTTGGAACATACAAATTGTATGATCAGAATTGTTAGATATATTCCCAAAAAAATAAGGTGAGGGTATGGCTGTATCAATAACCATGTCTTATCTCATGCATGACACCCTTCACTCTTTATAGTTTCAATAACAATAAGACCGGATTATTTATCGAAAATAATTTTCGTAAGACAACACCTGTCGGCTAATATTTATTTTCATATTTTACTGATATTTCTTTAAGATATTAAATTAGATAATATCAGTGAAAAGTGAAAAATAAATATTAATCAAACTGGGTCTTAAATCTGGCAACACAAACATGGTTGCATAATATTTATACAATAATGTTTGTTTTGTAAGATTTACAAGTATCTATTAGGTCCATGCATGAAACGCAGAATAATCGTATATTTATCTTAAATATACCTTTTACACGCGACAAACCTGGACAGATTCCGGAACCTACATCTAGTCTCGGCTGTATGACGAATCCCGCCATATTGGAACTACTTTAAGGATCCCGGATGAAACATGGCTGCGCCCATTGTTTGTAATAGCGTCAAGTTTTCTTGTTAAGTTAACCGGTAGCCGCATTACAAATGTATGGGCGTAGGTACATATCACTTAGTGTGTCATACAGCCTAGACTAGATGTAGGTTCCGGAATCTGTCGAGGTTTGCCGAGTGAAAGAATATACGAACTGGACAACCAAGTATTTGCCCACCAGCAGAATTTGAGGCGCAACTTTGAATTTCTTGTTCAAAACTCGCTTAGTTTAGTTTAAAATGTTACGATATCAAATTTCTGAAAAATATTGACATCGTTCTATCAAAATCCAAATTTATGTACTGATGGACGGATTGAAGGGGAAGGGGGAGGGTGGGCTGGGGTGAGCGACAAATACATTACAGCGTGAAATGGTCATTTCGGGAACATGTAATTAGATTTTTTTAAAAAAATCTTAATCATTTTTGTAATTGAGTTTTAGTTACAAATCGGTTTATTTCTTTGACTAAACATGGTTTTAAATCTCACAAGTAAACAGTCTAATTAAAATCTTTTATCAATTTCGTTTCGGTTTTAGTCTGCAGTTCAGCGTAAAGTACTAAACGAAATTATAATGGAATTTCAATTAAACTGAAAAATTATATTTAAACTGGTATCAAATTTGTTAATTTCGTAGATTGTATTATTAATGCACAAAATCTTTCAAGTAAGGATACATTATGTTAGATTAGACAAAGAAATGGCAATTCTCACTACAATAGATAATGTAATGGGAATTTGCTGAAAATTTCGGTCAAACTGATCCAATATGAACCGAGATTTTAGCGATTGGGGCCAACATCGATAAGTTAATTTCAGGTCTCAAGAATGTATGTTTAAGTTAAACGTATAATAACACTAATATAATAAAAATATAGTTGCAATTAATACCCAAAAATAATATAACATTCATATATGGTTATAATATACTTGGATATTATCTAACCTGCGCAGAAGCAAAGTTTATACTTAGCTCTTCTGTTATAATGCTCAAAACATTGGTTAATTTTTTCTAATAAGTTAGTTAAAGAATACTTAATAGGTTTACATTTTAATTGGACACTGTTGGCAAGATATGATAAATGTCTTTAAATAAATCAACATAGAAATAATCAGACAAGATAAGTAACTACAAAACCAAACGTGACGAATGGGGGGAAAATTCCTAAATCCGAAACATTATTTTATCAATTTTTTTTTTATTAAGAGATTGACGATCAAGGGCCGGTTGCTCAAAGCTCTGTTAACTTAACGTTTCATTAGCATGGGGTTAATTTATCTAACTTTAACGGAGAGAAAGACTGTTGCTGGAAGCCTGTTTACTTTAACGTGTTAACTTGCTGTTATATACAATGTATAACGGAGGTGCCGTGTCCCGTTATCGGTTTAACGATGGCATTAGTGGGCCGTAGCAAGTCATCGATTACCACTAATTTTCTATAGAACATTCTAGATGTTCGAGCGGTGGTGTGGGAGGTTTTATATTTTCTATAGGATGAAATTCTATAGTTATCTAAAGAATTGGAGGAAATAATTGCCCCAAATATTCTGTGGTGCAAATCCATTATTTTTCTACAGATTTATGCTTAACTTCCTAACGGTAAAAATAAAGTACTCTATAGCGTTTTCTGTAGTAAATTCTACAGTTATCTTTTTTTTTCTTTAATCAAGTTGTGTTAAAACACTACACAGTTGTTCCACTGTCTTCAGTTTCTTGTTAATATTAACTTCTATTAAGTTGTTATACAATGACATGTACATTGAATTTAAAATTCAGCCATGAAGAAACATTCTCTTGGATTAACTTTAATCCGTTAGCCAACGGATAATGAAATGGATTTTCAGCAACAGAAATTTGATGGATCTTAACAAACGAAACGTTAGCAGGACTTAACTTAGTTTTGAGCAACCGGCCTCAGATCTTTGATTTAGGAAAAACAAAATCGTCGATTTAATTAAATATATGTCCTGACATGTTTGTTCTTTAAGAAACAAATTCATGGTACCCGACAATGAAAACTGTCACGCTTCTAGTGACGACCGTGTGGCACCCAACATCAAACTTATCATGCAGAGACAATGTGTTAAGGGGTTAATGTTAAAATTACAATATAGATCTTAAATAGACAAATAACATTAAAATATATACGTGCACATGAAAATGTGGGCGTATAAAAATGATATTTCGGCAATAACAAGGTTGTTACAAATAATTGGATCGGAATAAATTCTAGAGGATTTATATTTTGTCTAATGCCAATCGTATGAGAAAATTATCAAAATTGATCTTTGAGAAATTAAAATACAGGGGCCCAACAGTTAGCGAACTGTACTCGTTATCAAAATGTCTTAGATTCGAATCTTCGAGGGGGTCTGAGAGTAACCTTTGGGCTTCTTTAAGCTTGGTCTCCATTTGTTGGGGGTAATGCTCGCGGAACTAAAGAGGGGTGTGTGTCCAGTCATTCGAACGAGACGAAAAATCGTGACCCACTCGTGTACACATTGACGTGCCAGCAGGAGAGCTCTCGGCAGTTGAAATTTGAAGAGAGTGATAGGAAAACCACCTCCCATGCGAAATTCACCCATCTCGCATTTCACATGTAACCATGGGTAAATGTAGATAACCGAATGTTAGTTTCAAAATGACCAGAGTAATGTTGAGACGTAAAACCTCATTCTACTTAATACACGGAAGTATGATTTGATTCAGATTTAAATTGATTTTAAACAAAGATTTTTTACTCTGGCCACAAAACGGAGCAGTTCTATGTTTTCTTATATAGCCACTTTCCAGCCAACTTGTTCTGTGTGAATTAACCTTCTTGGTGAAAAGCTTCTCTGCATCAAGGTTCCTTCGTCTGTATACTTTTATATCATTCCACTTTGTTTCTGAGTGTTATCGCCAGTATGTCTCCTTGTTCTGTTTAATACACCCCTAACAAATGTTGATCTTCAACCCCTACAACTACCCTTCTTTAAGATATCTGGAGACAATGGTTGTAAGTATGTCGATAGATTAAATCGTAAAGCGTATTTCGCAAAATCCGAACAAACGGTTGTACAGAGAAAGGATAGACATGTCTCCAGAAAATCTCTCAGAAGTAAAACCTAATCACAAACCTTATAGATCAACATTGTTAGTAATCACGTATTCTGTAATATCTTCTCTAACTTCATTATCTTAATTTTGACATGTTGATTTCCTGACCCAAAAACTGACCATCAAGATACACTAGGGGCAAAAAACGAAGGAACGATCGCACACGCGAGATATGCAGTTGTATAGAGATAGGAGAGATGTCTCTAGAAATCTCTCAGAAGTAATACAAAGCACAAACCCTCACAAAACAGCATTATCACCAACCATGACGTCTAACACCTCCCTTCCTCAAGATATACTAGAGATAAAGATGAAGGATATATGGAGAAAGAACGAATAACAGTCGTAAATGCCGCGGACGTTAAACGCACGACTTCATATAGATGCCCCTAGAGATCTGAGAAATAACAAAAACCCAACTCTAACAAATCAACAGTCAAAACCTCGATTCTGTTATATCTGCTAACTATCTAAAAGACACTGTTTGACAAATGTTGATCTTCAGAACCTAAAACTACCCTTCCTTGAGATATACTAGAGACAAGGAAAGAACAAAAACGATCGTACACGAAACGGACGCACGTCAAACACGTCTAAAATGTCTCTAGAAATCTCTAAGAAGTAAAACCAACAAACCACAACAGATCAACATTGTCACACACCATGACGTTTGTTTGCAGTATCTTGTTATTCTGCTGTATTATTTTTACACTGTCTTCGCTACTGCATTCCGCTTTACAGCATGTTCAGTATATTCCATTCTTCAGTATATTGTATTCTGCTTGTACAATATCCATTTTGGTAATTATAAAAGTAATCTGGTCGAATGTATTTGGTCTTGATAATGCAGTTCATGTCTGGTATAATTAAATTCAACATACAACTGTTCCGTCTTGTGGTTCGAGTAGAAATATTTGCTTATAATCAATGTGTAACAAATCAATGAATCATATTGTCATTAGGTGGAATGGGGTTTAACATCTCGTTGACAATTTACAAGGGTCATTAGAGACTAACACATGGTTATATTTACGATGGCTACGTGAAATTTGAGAAAGGAGAAATTTGCCGGAACGGTGGTGTTTCCGAATACTCTTCTTCGCATTCCAGCTGACAGGAGTTCTCTTACGTACACGTCAATGTGTTGCGGTGGATCTCGGTTCTCCGTCCTATCCAAATGATTAGGCACATTTTACTCGTCAGTCCCGGGGGCGTTTCCCCTGACAAGTGGAAACCGGGATTTGATTAAGCCCAAAGGTTTCTCTCATCACCCCGCCCCCCTAACGATTCAAATCTGGAACACTGTAATTGTGAGTCCGGTTCCCTAACCGTGAGCCCAGATATCGAATTTGTTCAATTTTTCCTGAATAAAAAATATTTCTCACCATAAATTCCGGTATTATCATAAACCTATCGCTTTAATCTAGCAAAGAGGAATAGGTTTCAAAAATAACCTGTTATTGCCGAACTATCATTACCCTACTCAGAACATGGTTATGTCAAAATTACAGGATTCCAGGAACCACGGGCGCTTAGAAGATATATCCTCTTCTATCGGGACTGTAGAATCGTCTTTCTGTCACACAGCTTCTGAAAAGATGTAAATATTAAGTATTACGATATAGCTGTCTACATACCTACCTACAGCCGTCAAAGTCGGGGTTGTACGGCTATACCTATTTATACGCTCACGTGCAGTACTGTCACTCAATAGAGACTTTTGGCAACCCTAAATTCCTAGTACGTATCGCGTATCCGTATGGATTTTGCGTGTGACGTCATCAATGTGTGTATAAATTTTGATGTGAATTTAACCATAATAAAGACAGGAATTTAATCATTATTTTTGATGGGTTTTTCTCGGAATTTTCATACTTTTCCCGTCTGTATGCTGGTTGAACTACGTGATAAATTTAAGTAAAATCGGAGCTTCCAAATCAGTAAATGATATGATTCTATAGTAAAGGGGTATAAATGATAAATTAGTGAAACCGAAAATTGCTGTCGAGTCGAAGTCAACGATTTTTTTAAATAAGATGCGACATTATTATTTTTTTTTAAAAATAGCTCACCGACTCTCGAGCGACTTCATTCACTTTGAGAAATTGTAGGCTAGGCACTTGACTAGTACTGATGGTGATTTGGGTAGATAACTACCATCATGGTGTGATAGAACTAAGCTCAGCTCAGTGACGCATACGTACGCGACGTGAAAATCTGTCAAAACTCTGAAACTACTCTGACGCAACGTATCACGTATACGATACGGATAAGTGATACGGGTAGGAGAAATGTCACTTGCCATAAGTCTCTAATAGTAATGGACACCGGTAAGACTTATTGGGAGGTATTTTGAAAGGCATTATAGTAGTGGGCACATTCTGTGCCGCACAGATAAGCCTTATATTGGGAACTGTCTTGAAAGGCAATCAGATTTTTAAATAAAAGAAAATAAGAATTTTTATAATAAACCCATTGTTTTGAAAACTTTAAAGGTTTATTTAGGGTAATAGTGTGGTATGACATGTCATAAAAACAGCTCCCGTGTGGGGGGGGGGGGCATTTTTGAAATCGGGACCCTTCTCAACGAGAACATGGCTATCTCCGACAATAATGGTTGGATTCTCATGATCTTAAGCCCATTCTCGTGTTTTTTCATCAAGCTGATCCCACCTGAGATACTTTTATAGTGATTAGATTTATTTTTGACTTCCGGTGGGGATTTTCAGTGTCAGTGTCAAACTCTGGTTGATTTCAGTCAACAATCTTTGGATTTTCATGATCTGAAGATCATTCTGTTTTTTTTGTTCATCATGCCCACCCCATTTAAGTTTCACTTCTAGTCAAACGGAAGTAGTTTTGACTCTCGGTGGCAAATACCAATTTCCGGTGTCAAACTCGAATTGATATCAGCCAATAATCATTGGACTTCCATGTTCTGAAGTCTCATTCTTGGTGATTTCAGACCCGCCTCGTCTATGGTACACAAACGAATGAAAGTAGTTTATATTGACTTCCGCTCGGAATACGAATTTCCACATCACCTTGATCAATTTAAGTTTAGAGAAATTTATTAAGCAGTACCACTTTCTGTGGCATCTGAAACATGGTAAATGTTTCGTGCAGTCATTTTTGGGACATTGGAATGTTCTGTCACGAGATTCAAGAAGCAAACAAGTTTTATGTCAAAAACGAAATTCCTATCTGGGAAATAAATATGCATCATCCTCGTCCCCTTGTCATATTGGTATGCTCCATATTAAAACCATTATTCCTTAAACTGCACCGCCCCATACAGCCCGTTTCATAACCACTTTCTGTTAGTTCAGTTAAAGCATGGTTGTGAGATTCTGGGCAGGTACGTACACGCCTTCATCCAACTAGCAACTACTTTCAATGGCAGGAAGGTTCAGGGATCTTGTCAAGTAATTCACCAATTCCTTAATTATCATAACTTCGAAAAGGTTTTAAAAAGTTGATTACAAGCTGAAGGCGTGTATATACCCATAGTTTTGTAGTATCCACAAACTTACCTCCCTAGTCAGCATCGGGAGGCATTGACACTCGTGACTTTCAATGACATGTAATCGTTTGATCACGTGTATATCTCGCAGTTAAAGCCTCGAGATGACCTCGAGATACAAGGTCTAGGAGAATTGTGAAATCATAAGCTAGATGCAAGGACTTGGTAAGGTTCGGGGTGTGTCATTCTATTCATGTATGACTAAATACTTTGCGTCCTCAACTAGCATGCGCTTTGTGAATGCCTCTTGTAGGCCATAGAGTTTCTGCATGATGGATGGTTTCTTCATACCCTGACGTTCAGCCATAGTAAAATGATGCGAACTGTGGGTGGTGTAGCCTGTGTTATATCAACCAGGCTAGCATACGACACTAGTTGAGCCTTTGTTCCATCAGCATATCCTAGCGGGGTTCTCATCATTGAGGAACTTAGATCTTGCATCTGTAGCTGAGGGTTAGTGGCGGGAAACCCCATGTTTGGTCCTTGTGATGCCGATGCCCACACAATTCTCATGGACTTGTCTCCCGGGGTTGTCTGAGGTTTGTAACTGAGGTCACAACACAGATCTAGAGATAGATGTGATCGAGCGAGAGCGTGTCATTGAAAGTAAGTTTTAAGGTCTGATTGGACTTCGCAGCTTCTCTGGTGCTGACTGGCGAGGTAAACTTGTGGGCATCACAAAGAAAACACGGGCTGATGCACACACGAAGCATGATGGTGATGACCCCGTTATAATCGTTTCAAGAAAAGAGAAATGGGGTTTAACGTCCACTCAACACAAACTAGGTCATTTCGGGACTAACATGTTTTTTAAAAATTTTATTTCAATAATTCGCTTGCGCGTATGGGTCTTTTAGCAGTGGGAGGAAACCGGAGTACCCGGGGGAAACCCACGAGGTTGAGAAGGCAGCCCTATCTCCATGCCACATACGCTCAAACCAGGGCTCGAAACCACAGCCGCAAGCCAGAGGTGACCCCGGCCAGCTAGAGGTCGAAGCGAGGTACGCTAGACCACTAGGCCATCCCAATCCCCCTCGTTTCAAGAAGCTTGGAGAGTGTAACATCTCAACTGAACGGGTGATGGGTGACTTGCCTTCGCAGGTCAAGGAATTCATCCGTTCCCTTAAACCTAGCAGCACGTAGATGGCAATTGTTCAGTTCAGAAAACCTTTGAGTGAGATGTTTCCACTGGCTCGCTCTGGATTTTCGCCCCATGTCTAAAACAAAGTCGTATCCATCAGAAAATGGCTGGCAGTTGGACAAAAGCATTTATGTTCATATTCCGATTCGTGACCAGCCTGCCCATCTTGCTGTAATTGAACTTATAAAATGTGGTTGTAAAACAGGCTGCACGGGGCGTTGCAGTCGCAGCAAAAAAAATGTCTGCCTTATACTTCTTTGCACGTGTTTTGATAGAGGCCTTACCAATATGATTAGGGGTGTGCGGGGCGACGAGGATGATGAATTACTGATTTATTTATTTCCAAGATAGGATTTTTTGTTTTGTTTCTGGCTTGTTAAGATTCTTTTCGTTCATATTAGACTTGTTTACTATTTACAAATGACTGTTTTGAATTTCATGACATAACATTCCGGTTACCCAAAAGTGACCATATTAATCATTTTACCATACTTCAAAAGGCGCTTAAAGTGATAGGCTAAGCGACCGGAAATTGGTATTCCACACCCGAATTTTAAATGAAAACTGCTCCCATTGGCATGATGACAAAACCTCAGAATATACTTCAAATTATGAAATCCAGCCATTATAGGCAGAGAGTCATGGGTCAAGATTTCAAAAAGGCCCCTCCCGGAGATGTCAAGAGTCGCAAAACTGGAGCCCTAAAATGGGGTCCGCATGATTAACAAACCGCAGAATAAACTTTAGATCATAAAAATAAAAAAAAAATCGGCTGAAATCAATCCTAGTTTGACACCGGAGATTGTATTTTCAACCGGAAGTCAATGAAAACAACTTCAGGGTATCAGATGGGGTCGGTATGATGAAAAAAAAATAGGTTAACAGGCAACGAAACACGCCCACACAGCAGCTAAATCGTTCGGGCGTCAACAAAAGTTGTCGCATATTAAGTTATCAGAAAATCACTAGATTTTTTTTTTTTTTATTACGTTCTGCTAAATTACCATGTAACGGTGATAAAATCAAACTTTTTTTTTTTTTTTTTTTTTTTTTTTTTAAAAAAAATCAGAATAATTTTGACCTCCAGAGGGACCACAAGCTAAAAAAGGGCGATTTTTCCGACCATCAGGGGCATAAATCAGGAAGTTACGATCCGATGGGCAAAAATATCGAAAGGAACAAAAATCTTCGGGTTATTAACATACATGTCAAGTTTTATCAAAATCGTTTCAAAATTGTGACCTCTATAGGGTCCACAAGCGAAGTTTCAATCTATTACATCCACTTCTACTCGTTACCACTGGCAACCTTTGATGAAACTGTCCTGTTCATTTCCAATACATGCATAAGAGTAGCCGTGTATCAGAAATTAACAGTACACTTTCGAAAAAGCACTCTTCAATTCTGTTACACGGCTACTTTTAGACGGTCATAGAAACTTATCAAGCAACAAGAAGCGGACGTTTAGTCCCACCCAGATCGCAATGATAACCAGTTTCATATTGCACTAGGCTAATGTACATGAGACAACTAGTCAAAATCATAGTAACAAAACAAACCGGTAGGAACTATCTGGCAGTGCAAAAATATATACAATGACATTAAATTAACGTAACAACATATTACGAAAACAGTTATACATATCAATTGACATATTCCCTAATTTGGTTTGATTTATATTAATATGCAAAACATAAATTAGAATACTGAATAATTATTTTAACTATTTGTGATGATAGAAGGTGGGGTTCTCTTGCTGGACACTTCACAAGCCTTGAATATGAGCAGGATAAAACAACGGACGAACCATCCACCGATGCATACTTTCACCAGGAATGACCCGCATTTCCTTTACACTACATTTAATATCACCGCAGTTCTCTACGCCATAGACAAGTTGTTTTGACGATGTGGTCTAAACAAACACGTGGCTGTATTAAGCTCGGGGTGTCACAAGACTCACGTGTAAATTCTACCATGAAATGTAACGCGAGGCACAGAAAGGGATAAATTAAATAGAAAGTATTTTAATAACAATCTGATACCAGATTAAAATTATTACAAATTATTAAAGAACGCTATCAACATATGGAATGATGAATATCACGATAAGGAGGATAGAGGGGGGCTTTGGGATTATGTTAAATTTAAAATTAAAGATAGGCTGGCACTGCCAGGCAGGATACGCCCACATTTTCGAGAGATGGATAGAGAACAAGCAATACCGAAAGTGATTTTTCCTACATCATTAAATTAGAATTTGATATGTGCAAATTTCGAAATGAATTAAGATCTTTGGGTTATAAAAGGTTCATTTCAGTAGGCTTCAAATTCGACAGGGGATCATGTTCCTAAGTGGGTAAGATGCTGGCTCGGTAGCCTTGAGGTTGGGTGTTTGATCCCTGCATTGGGTGACAAAGTTCATCTAGATTTTCTGGTGTGGTTTCCCCTTGTTAGTGATGAAGGATGGATGGCCTGACAAGAACAGCTGTCAATTTTGGTCTGATTTTCACGAAATTCGACCTCAACCTTCATTACGATGTAACGGTGATATAATCAAACGTTTTTTTTTTTAAATGGGATAATAATTCTGACCCCAGAGAGACCACAAGCTAAAAAAAAAGGTCATTTTTCGTACAATCAGGGGCCATAATTCAGGAAGTTACAATCCGATATGCACAAATATCGAAAGGAACTAAGATTGTTAAGTTGTAAACATGTGTTTCAAGTTTCATCAAAATTGAATGAAGATTGTGATCTCTACAGGGTTCACAACCTTGATATACCATATTTTTACACTCTTCGCGTACAAGCGGCAGCCATTTTTTTCAGTCAATTTAGGTCCGATTTTCACGAAATTCCACCTTAGCCTTCATTATGATGTAACGGTGATAAAATCAAACGTTTTTTTTAAATGGGATAATAATTCTGACCCCAGAGAGACCACAAGCTAAAAAAGATAGGCTGGCACTGCCAGGCAGGATACGCCCACATTTTTGAGAGATGGATAGAGAACAAGCAATACCGAAAGTGATTTTTCCTATATCATAAAGTCCTGTATTTCATACTGTATTGGGAGCAGCCATTTTGTTGGTCAGTTCCAGTCTGATATTCATGAAATTCGAAACCGACAATGATTATGGTTTGACGGTACACAACCTAGAAATGTTACTTTTCGTCAAAATCGGATAAGAAATGTGACCTGTAGAGAGTCCACAACCATGATATACCATATTTTTACACTATTCGCGTACAAATGTGACCATTTCGTCCGGCAATTTTGGTACGATTTTCACGAAATTCGAACTCAACCTTCCTTACGGTGCAACAGTAATATAATCAGAGTTGTTTTTTTTTAAATCAGATAATAATTGTTCGAGAGATAGACAGAGAACAAGCAATACCGAAAGTGATTTTTCCTACAATCAAAAGGCCATAATTCATTAAGTTACAATTCAATTTGATATGCGCAAATATCGAAAAGAATAAAGATCTTTAGGTTATAAACAAGCATTTCAGGTTTCATCAAAATCGAATTAAAATTGTCACCTCTACAGGGTCCACAACTTTGACATACCATATTTTTCCACTGTTCGCGTACAAACGGCGGCCATTTTGTCTGGCAATTATGGTCCAATTTCCTCGAAATTCTAACTCAACCTTCCGTAGGGTGTAACGGTGATAGAGTCAAACGTTTTTTCAAATCGGATAATAATTGTGACCTCCAGAGGGACCATAGGCGATTTTTCGGACAATCAGGGGCCATAATTCAGGAAGTTACGATCCGATATGCGAAAATATCGAAAGGAACCAAGATCTTTGGGTTATAACCAATGCTTTTCAAGTTTCATCAAAATCGAATTAAAATTGTGACCTCTACAGGGTCCACAACCATGATATACAATTTTTTAACAGTATTCGCGTACAAACGACGGCCATTTTGTATGGCAATTTTAGTCCGATTTTCCCGAAATTCGAACTCAACCTTCCTTACGGTGTAACGGTAATATAATCAACCGTTTTATTAAATCGGATAATAATTGTGACCACCAGAGGGACCACAAGCTAAAATAAGGCGATTATGGGTATAATCAGGGGCCATAATTCAGGAAGTTACGTTCCGATATGCGCAAATATCGAAAGGAACCAAGATCTTTGCGTTATAACCATGAATTTCAAGTTTCATCAAAATCGAATAAAAAATGGACTTCTACAGGGTCCACAACCTTGATATACCATTTTTCAACAGTATTCGCGTACAAACAGCGGCCATTTTGAATGGCAATTTTGGTCCGATTTTCCCGAAATTCGAACTCAACCTTCCTTAGTGTGTAACGGTTTTTTAAATCGGATAATAATTGTGACCTCCAGAGGGACCACAAGCTAAAAACGTGATTTTTCGTACAATCAGGGGCCATAATCCATGAAGTTTTCATCCGATACATGCCAATATCGAAAGCAGCCGAGATCTTTTGGGGATAAACCTATATTTCAAGTTTCGTCAAAATCGGATAAGAATTGTGACCTGTAGAGGGTCCACAAACAAATTGTGGACGGACGGACGGACAGGGGCGACGACAATATACGTCCACATAAAAATGTGGGCGTATAAAAAGGTCATTTTTCGTACAATCAGGGGCCATAATTCAGGAAGTTACAATCCCATATGCACAAATATCGACAGGAACTAAGATTGTTAAGTTGTAAACATGTGTTTCAAGTTTCATCAAAATTGAATGAAGATTGTGATCTCTTCAGGGTTCACAACCTTGATATACCATATTTTTACATTCTTCGCGTACAAGCGGCAGCCTTTTTTTTCAGTCAATTTAGGTCCGATTTTCACGAAATTCCACCTTAGCCTTCATTATGATGTAACGGTGATAAAATCAAACGTTTTTTTAAATCGGATAATAATTTTGACCTCCAGAGGGACCACAAGCTAAAAAGGGCAATTTTTCGGACAATCAGGGGCCATAATTCAGGAAGTTACGATCCAATGGGCGCAAATATCGAAAGGAACCAAGATCTTTGGGTTATAAACATGCATGTCAAGTTTCATCAAAATCGGTTCAAAATTGTGACCTCTATAGGGTCCACAAGCTAAAAACGTGATTTTTCGTACAATCAGGGGTCATAATCCATGAAGTTTTGATCCGATACATGCCAATATCGAAAGGAACCGAGATCTTATGGGCATAAACCTATATTTCAAGTTTCGTCAAAATCGGATAAGAATTGTGACCTGTAGAGAGTCCACAAACAAATTGTGGACGACGACATAATACGTCCACGTGAAAATGTGGGCGTATAAAAACGTGATTTTTCGTACAATCAGGGGCCATAATCCATGAAGTTCCGATCCGATACATGCCAATATCGAAAGGAACCGAGATCTTATGGGGATAAACCTATATTTCAAGTTTCGTCAAAATCGGATAAGAATTGTGACCTGTAGAGAGTCCACAAACAAATTGTGGACGGACGGACAGGGGCGACGACATAATACGTCCACATGAAAATGTGGGCGTATAAAAATGAAACCATTATATACTGTAAAAAGAAACAAAAGATTAAAAGTAAGTTAAAAGAAAAACTAATACAAGAAATGCAGGGTCTAGAAGATAAAATTTCATCCTTAAACACTCATGATGCCGAAACATACGAAAACTATTACTTCGTTAAACATAAGCTTGATCAAATTTATGATACAGAAATGCGTGGGACAATATTACGATCTAAAGTTGAGTTGCACGAAAAGGGTGAAAAGAATACAAAATTATTGCTTAGTTTAGAGAAACAAAATATCAACATCATTAAACAGAATTCAAATAGATAATACCGAAATTACTTGCCCAAAGGACATATCGAGGGAAATTTATAACTATTACTCGAATCTTTATTCAGAAACTCACAATACTAAATTACGTCTTGACGATAAAGTATTCCTCAGAAAGAAGCACTTCCAAAAATTAAATGAATATCAAAGTCAGATGCTGTAACATAAAATTGACAACAGCGAATGCTTGGAAGCATTAAAACTATTTAAAGATAGGCTGGCACTGCCAGGCAGGATACGCCCACATTTTTGAGAGATGGATAGAGAACAAGCAATACCGAAAGTGATTTTTCCTACAATCAAAGGCCATAATTCATTAAGTTACAATTCAATTTGATATGCGCAAATATCGAAAAGAATAAAGATCTTTAGGTTATAAACAAGCATTTCAGGTTTCATCAAAATCGAATTAAAATTGTCACCTCTACAGGGTCCACAACTTTGACATACCATATTTTTCCACTGTTCGCGTACAAACGGCGGCCATTTTTTCTGGCAATTATGGTCCAATTTCCTCGAAATTCTAACTCAACCTTCCGTAGGGTGTAACGGTGATAGAGTCAAACGTTTTTTTCAAATCGGATAATAATTGTGACGTCCAGAGGGACCATAGGCCTTTTTTCGGACAATCAGGGGCCATAATTCAGGAAGTTGTGCGAAAATATCGAAAGGAACCAAGATCTTTGGGTTATAACCAATGCTTTTCAAGTTTCATCAAAATCGAATCAAAATTGTGACCTCCACAGTGTCCACAACCTTGATCTACCATTTTTTAACAGTATTCGCGTACAAACGGCGGCCATTTTGTATGGCAATTTTCGTCCGATTTTCCCGAAATTCGAACTCAACCTTCTTTAGGGTGTAACGGTGATATAATCAAACGTTTTTTTAAATCGAAAAATAATTGTGACCTCCAAGCTAAAAAAAGGCGATTTTGCTTATAATCAGGGGCCATAATTCAGGAAGTTACGATCCGATATGCGCAAATATCGAAAGGAAGCAAGATCTTTGGGTTATAACCATGAATTTCAAGTTTCATCAAAATCGAATCAAAATTGTGACCTCCACAGGGTCCACAACCTTGATATACCATTTTTTAACAGTATTCGTGTACAAACGGCGGCCATTTTGTATGGCAATTTTCGTCCGATTTTCCCGAAATTCGAACTCAACCTTCCTTAGGGTGTAACGGTGATATAATCAAACGGTTTTTTAAATCGAATAATAATTGTGACCTCCAGAGGGACCACAAGCTAAAAAGGGTGATTTTTCGGACAATCAGGGGTCATAATTCAGGAAATTACATTCCGATAGCCGCAAATATCGAAAGGAACCAAGATCTTTGGGTTACAAACATGCATGTCAAGTTTCATCAAAATCGGTTCAAAATTGTGACCTCTATAGGGTCCACAAGCTAAAAACGTGATTTTTCGTACAATCAGGGGCCATAATCCATGAAGTTTTGATCCGATACATGCCAATATCGAAAGCAGCCGAGATCTTTTGGGGATAAACCTATATTTCAAGTTTCGTCAAAATCGGATAAGAATTGTGACCTGTAGAGAGTCCACAAACAAATTGTGGACGGACGGACAGGGGCGACGACATAATACGTCCACATGAAAATGTGGGCGTATAAAAATGAAACCATTATATACTGTAAAAAGAAACAAAAGATTAAAAGTAAGTTAAAAGAAAAACTAATACAAGAAATGCAGGGTCTAGAAGATAAAATTTCATCCTTAAACACTCATGATGCCGAAACATACGAAAACTATTACTTCGTTAAACATAAGCTTGATCAAATTTATGATACAGAAATGCGTGGGACAATATTACGATCTAAAGTTGAGTTGCACGAAAAGGGTGAAAAGAATACAAAATTATTGCTTAGTTTAGAGAAACAAAATATCAACATCATTAAACAGAATTCAAATAGATAATACCGAAATTACTTGCCCAAAGGACATATCGAGGGAAATTTATAACTATTACTCGAATCTTTATTCAGAAACTCACAATACTAAATTACGTCTTGACGATAAAGTATTCCTCAGAAAGAAGCACTTCCAAAAATTAAATGAATATCAAAGTCAGATGCTGTAACATAAAATTGACAACAGCGAATGCTTGGAAGCATTAAAACTATTTAAAGATAGGCTGGCACTGCCAGGCAGGATACGCCCACATTTTTGAGAGATGGATAGAGAACAAGCAATACCGAAAGTGATTTTTCCTACAATCAAAGGCCATAATTCATTAAGTTACAATTCAATTTGATATGCGCAAATATCGAAAAGAATAAAGATCTTTAGGTTATAAACAAGCATTTCAGGTTTCATCAAAATCGAATTAAAATTGTCACCTCTACAGGGTCCACAACTTTGACATACCATATTTTTCCACTGTTCGCGTACAAACGGCGGCCATTTTTTCTGGCAATTATGGTCCAATTTCCTCGAAATTCTAACTCAACCTTCCGTAGGGTGTAACGGTGATAGAGTCAAACGTTTTTTTCAAATCGGATAATAATTGTGACGTCCAGAGGGACCATAGGCCTTTTTTCGGACAATCAGGGGCCATAATTCAGGAAGTTACGATCCGATATGCGAAAATATCGAAAGGAACCAAGATCTTTGGGTTATAACCAATGCTTTTCAAGTTTCATCAAAATCGAATTAAAATTGTGACCTCTACAGGGTCCACAACCATGATATACAATTTTTTAACAGTATTCGCGTACAAACGACGGCCATTTTGTATGACAATTTTGGTCCGATTTTCCCGAAATTCGAACTCAACCTCCCTTACGGTGTAACGGTAATATAATCAACCGTTTTATTAAATCGGATAATAATTGTGACCACCAGAGGGACCACAAGCTAAAATAAGGCGATTTTGCGTATAATCCGGGGCCATAATTCAGGAAGTTACGTTCCGATATGCGCAAATATCGAAAGGAACCAAGATCTTTGGGTTATAACCATGAATTTCAAGTTTCATCAAAATCGAATTAAAATTGTGACCTCTACAGGGTCCACAACCACGATATACAACTTTTTAAACAGTATTCGCTTACAAACGGCGGCCATTTTGTATGGCAATTTTGGTCCGATTTTCCCGAAATTCGAACTCATTCTTTCCTAGGGTGTAACGGTGATATAATCAAACGGTTTTTTAAATCGGATAATAATTGTGACCTCCAGAGGGACCATAAGCTAAAAAGGGTGATTTTTCGGACAATCAGGGGCCATAATTCAGGAAATTACATTCCGATAGGCGCAAATATCGAAAGGAACCAAGATCTTTGGGTTATAAACATGCATGTCAAGTTTCATCACAATCGGTTCAAAATTGTGACCTCTATAGGGTCCCACAAGCTAAAAACGTGATTTTCCATACAATAAGGGGCCATAATCCATGAAGTTTTCATCCGATACATGCCAATATCGAAAGCAGCCGAGATCTTTTGGGGATAAACCTATATTTCAAGTTTCGTCAAAATCGGATAAGAATTGTGACCTGTAGAGGGTCCACAAATTGTGGACGGACGGACAGGGGCGACGACAATATACGTCCACATAAAAATGTGGGCGTATAAAAATAATAAAACCCCAGGCAATGATGGACTGAATATAGAATTTTACCGTGAATATTGGCCTCTTATTAATACATTAGTACTAAATTCATTTAACTATAGTTTTGAACATAAGCAATTATCAGAGTCACAAAGACAATCGATTATTAAACTAATCCCGAAACCCGGCAAAGATAAATCACTTCTAACTGGCGCCCCATTACACTTATTTATAAATGTAGACGTAAAATTAGCAAATAAGATTTTATCATTAAGATTAAAGCCTTTTCTTCAATATTTAATACATCCAAATCAAACTGCTTTTATTTCTGGACGTCATATACAGGAAAATACCCGTATTATTGATGACTGTTTTTACCTCGCAAAAATTAAGAAAGTAACTGGTTTTCTTTTAGCCACTGATTTTAAAAAGCTTTTGACAGTGTTAGCCATAAATACCTGTTTTCTGTTTTAGACGCTTTTGGATTTAAACGCAATTATTTAAGATGGATACAAACATTATAATGACATTAACTGTGCAGTAATGAATAATGGATATACTGCTCCCTATTTTAAAGTAGCCAGGTGAGTACGTCAAGGTGATCCAAGCAGCACAAATCTTTTTAACCTCGTTATCGAAACATTGTGTATATGTATTAGAAACGATATAAGCATAGGGGGGATTATCTTTGGGGATCAATCGTTAAAGCTAATAGCCTTTGCAGACGACATAACAGTTTTATTAAAAGATTTTAAATCAGCTAGGCACCTTTTTGAAGTTTTTAGAAAAATTTAGTAAGGTTTCTGGGTTAGAATTAAACGTTACTAAAACGCACAACTATCTGATAATATTAAAGGGTTAGGTTTTATTTACCGCGAGAATTTTATAAAAATATTAGGCATTATCTATTCACTAGACGAAACAACTTCTCAAAAAATGAACTTTGAAAAATGCATAGACCAAATTGAAGAAACTTTGAATACCTGGAAAACACGGAACTTAAGTTTAATAGGGAAAATCCATATAATTAAAACATTCTGCGTACCAAAAATACTATACCCTGCATCAGTTAAAACTATATCCGAAAATGTAATTAAAAGCATTAATAAATTATTTTATAACTATCTATGGAACGGGCCTGATAAACTAAAGAGAACAGTAATAAATCAGAATATAAATAAAGGGGGGCTACATATGATTGATTTAAAAGAAATGATATGCCGTAGCGTATTCTGGATACAAAAGATACTATCAGACGATGTTCAGTCATGGAAAATTCCATACGCTTATATATTAAATGATTATGATGGAAAAATATTACCGGCATGTAATTATGCCACAGTTTTAAAATTATCTCCCTTTTATCAAGAACTTTTCAATAATTGGTTCCATATCTATACCTCAAAAATCGATAAGTTAATTAGCCCACGAAACCAAATCATCTGGAACAATAAACATTAACAAAAAACCCTTAATAGATAAAGAATTGATAAATGATAATATTTTGTTTTTATTCGACTGTAGAGAAGACGTTTTAATCAACAGGATAATGAATAGTAATAAAAATACTTAAGAATGAAAAGCGTTTGCGTAGTTATTAAAGAGTTTTTAGATACAGTGGACTACGAGCCTACGCCTATAGTAAGAAAACAAAGCGTGTTTGACATTATTAATAACACCTGTATAAAAATATATAAAAAATCACTAGATAAGATTAAGGCAAAAGATATTTACTCAATACGAGTAGAAGCTAAATATAGTAAACCATTGTCATTAAGTAAATGGGAAGAAGAGAATAGTCTTACATTTGAAGAAAGTGAATTCACAAGTATCTTCAATTTGGTCCACAAAACACTGAGCTTTCAATTTCAATACCTCCAAAAAATTATATATACGAACGACCTTTTATTTAAAATCCAGTTAAAAGAATCTTCACTGTGCGATTTCTGCTTCTCAAATATAGAAAACCCAGAACACCTTTTTATATACTGCAATTACGCACGGGTAATATGGAATGATTTACATGAAATCTTTTCAACTAATGACATTTCATTACAATTACAACTTGCAAATATTCATTTTGGTTTTTTGAAAGAAACAGTTTTTAAATCACATCGCGAATTCTTATTTGTAAATCATCTGATAACTTTAACAAAATATTATCTCTGCAAATCGAAAATAGAAAATATTAGACCGACAATCATCAATTATTGAAACTTGAAAAGTAAACAGATTGGAAATGAATTAAACGAAACGTCAGTAAATAAATGGGATTATACAATATGAATATTATGCATACCTCTAGTCTCCCGTTTCTAGTATTCCACTTCCTTCATAACTATAGTTATTTGTTTTCTTTTCTTTGCTTTGTTTTTTTTTTTATCTTTTAATTTCATTTTATTTATATTTGTTCTATATGAAACATAGAATATATCCCTCAATAGTAAGCCGGTGCTATCTGATATGTTTAATGTAATGTAATGATTAACGCTTTCGAAATTTTTTACTAGATCGTCCAAAACACTGATGTAATGTAATATATGTACTATGCTGTTATTTATTATGAAATAAAGATTTAAAAACGTTAAAAAAAAAGAAAGTATTTGTCACTTTTCGCTTCACAATATTCGATAGAAATGTGATGTAAGTAACTTATAAGCATTTTTCCTCGGTGTATCGGTAATATCAGGACAGTTTTGGTCGGGGCTGCCTCGGCTGAGCCCCCGACCCAAACTGTCCTGATATTCACCGATACACCCCGGAAAGTGCTAATAACTATTACATACATGCCAATATCGAAAGCAGCGGAGATCTTATGGGGGTCCACAAGCGATGTTTCGATCCAATACATGCCAATATCGAAAGCAACTGACTTCTTATGAGGATAAAACTATATTTCAAGTTTTGTCAAAATCGGATAAGAATTGTGACCTGTAGAGAGTCCACAAACAAATTGTGGACGGATGGACGTCCGGGCGGAGAGGGGCGACGACAAATGAATATATTAAAAAAAATTCATTCAAATGAATGCATTATTAGTGCCACAGTTTTTTTACAACCGAGACTGTGCATATCAGTAACTGTTTAAAGAATCGAGCCAAATAAGCCTAACAAATTCAGCTGAACATGGTATATCTTTGCGAGTGGTGGACTATTCAATTTCTTACCTGGAATGTGATCTTGAAGCAGCCGCAGCAGCACCAGTTTCACTAACTAACGGACCCACCAACAACACGAACTACATCTGTTACATCAAGACTAGTTGTAGAAGTTGATCGTTGTTTATCCAATCCTTCGGGTAATGGAGGAGCTGAAATGTTTTGTTTTAATTAGGTCAATGAATTGAAAATACATCACAGGGGAAGAAAAATATTTCCATTTTTCGGCACAAAATACTAAAAGTGGAATTAAATGGGTTTAGTGTTACTTTTATGTGAACCAACCACGCTTAAGTGTTGAAATCCATATGCCATGCTGTGTGGTTAATTTCAATTTCCAAATGAAAATGAAATGGGGTTTAACGTCCTACTGTTCTCCTATGAGGGAAATTTGCCCGGACAGCAGCACTATGGCTTACTCATATGGAATTTCAACAGCCAAGGGATATTTTACTTGCACATCTACTGCAGGTTTTTCTTTAAGCCTGAAATTTTATATAAATAATTATTTATCAACATGCCAAGACACTAATCAACTCTCGGTGCCATCGAATGCCTTTTAGATTTTCAAAAGATTTCACAAGAATAAATCGTACATAATACATCTTTAAGCAGCTATCCGCTTGTCCTTACCGAGCCCTTAATAATGGCAACAGTCAATGTTTTCTCCTCTACATTTTTTATAGTTTGAATTTCAACTTACACAGAGGTTGTAAATAACCATGGAATAGAACATCACATGAAGCATCGTCCAAATCTTCACATAAAACCATACGCCGAACTGAAACAAAAATGGTTATAGTTAAAAATTCCTCATGAGAGAACTAAATCTGCCTATTACAGGTCTTTTTCAGGCCTGTTCGTCGTTCGTTTCTGGAGTTTAGCGTCCACTTCCACCAGCTAAAATATGGAAGACAAGAATCTTTTTTTAAGCCTCAAATGTTAGATTATTTATAATTCACACTACAAACTCAAAATCAACCCTCTAGATCATCAAATGGTTATTTATAGCGTACATTCCATTCGATGTATTTTCCTGGGACAGTTGTAGGTAATCTTAATAACCACAACACTAGTTTACATCGGAAGTTGGACGCGAGTCATTGTTTCCGTAATAGTTGGCTAAATAAGGGTTGTTAACCAACTTTCAACCAATATGATTAAGTCCCTACCCTATTCCAAACGACTAGACCTCAGTTTATAGTCCCGTCCGAACGACAGGCCCTCCATCCTGCACCACTGACAAGGGAAACCATGTGGAAAATCCCAATGAAATTTTGCAACCAATGCAGGGATCGAAGAAGTGACCTCTAGACTGAGCCAGCGTCTTACCCACTGAACCACTGTGGGTCCCATTAGAATATAAAGAATAAATAATGTTACCTAGCGGAGTAATACCATAAAATTCTGCTTCGTGGCGAAAAGGAGGTAAATTTAAATTTCTGATATAAAATGGTTTCCCTTGTTTCGTGGACCTCTTTCTGAATATCTACCAAATTTATAGAAACACTGTTAAGTGTTGTTCTTAGTGTTTAACGTCCCATTCCATCAAAGGTGATATTGCAGACAAGTTGTCTTTATTTTCATTATCTTAGCACAGAGAGAAATGGGGTTTAACGTCCACTCAACACAAACCAGGTCATTTCGGGACTAACATATGGTTTAATTTTATTTCAATAATTCGCTTGCGCGTAAAGGTCTTTAGCAGTGGAAGGAAACCGGAGTGCCCGGAGGAAGCCCATGAGGTTGAGAAGGCGCCCCTATCTCCATGCCACATACGCTCACACCAGGGCTCGAAACCACAGCCGCAAGCCAGAGGTGACCGGCCAGCTCGAGTTCGAAGCGCGGCACTCTAGACCACTAGGCCATCCCAACCCCCATCTTAGCACATGTATATGGATCTTTGTGGGAGGAAACAGGAGTAATCAGTAAACTCAACACGGATGAGCAGATGGACCTATCTCCAAGACAAATACGCTCATACCAGGGAGCGAAACAACCGCAAGCAAAGGTGACAAATAGCTAGAGATGGAATCGCAACACTTCAGATCATTATTAAGCCATCCCAACCACCCCACTGACAAATATCATATACTGTGTATTAAGTATCTGAGGGAGCTTATTTTCATAAGAAATTAAACAATAATTCAGCAGTAAGGCGAATGTAAATTATTTTTTAGCTCTTCGAGGGCTGGCTAAATAAATGGTCAAATGAAAGTCGTAAACAATAATGTGTCGTTTAAAATTTCAAAAGTTAAAATTTTGAAGCAAACGCTTAGAAGAAAAGCACGGAAGTATTTTATTGTTTGAATTAATTTTTTTCACAAAGAAATAGTAAACAAAATATGTTACAAAATTTCTGACTTCAGAGTAGATGTAGGCCTATGAGATTTGAATATATTCTTTCTTCAGAGAAATTAATACAGAAACCAGTTTAAAATAATATCTGGATGACAATTTTGCTAGTATGGGAGACGTTTTTGTTGTGAAAATTTAAACTCGAATTCTGCTTCACAGTGGGTTATTTTGTTTTAGGGTGATGTCTTTTTGTAAGAAACTGAACAAAAAAATCAAGTTATAAACGTTTCTTTAAAAAAATAATTTCTGACTTCAGAGTTAAAAGAAAATGATTTCCAATACTTACTTTAATTCAACTTCTTTAGTTCTAAGAAAGTTTAAAATAACAGCAAATAATTTTGGATCTCTATCAATAAATATCTGTAATAGAAACATGTTTTAAGTTCAAATACAACATTGATATATAACATAAAATTATGCTTCCCGTAATCAGTATTCTGCCATGTTTAATCCGGCATATTATAACGATTTCAAACGATGTTCGAAGTGACATATTCCATTGTATTATGATTTAATAATTTGTGCCTGACAATGTCTGACAGACCTTATATCTAGGCTTGTATATAAACATTAGAGTAATTCATAATATGTGACCGGAAACCGCGAAATGAGTCTTAATGACAAAAAATAGATTGCAAGGCAACTAAACATAGGCCCACACAGCAGTTAAATCGTCAGAGCAGTCAACAAGAGTTGTCGCATATTAAATTAATATCAGAAGATCATTAGAATTTGTTTGGTTTTTATAAAGTTCTGCCCCAAGCTAACGTTTAGTATACGAAACATTTAATATTATGGATTTGGCTGTTCAATTATCGATTTAAGAAATTCCAACTCAATCATTAATGTGAAACGGGGATATAGTCAAACTTTTTTTTTTTAATTCGGAATAAAATTGTGACCTCCATATTATGGTCCACAAGGTAAAAAACCATTATTTCGCGTACAATCAGGGGCCAAAATTCAGGAAGTTATGGTCCAATGTGGCCGAATATCGACAGGAACCGCGATCTTTGGGTTATAATCTTACATTTCAAATTCAATCAAATTCGGATTAAAATTGTGACCTCTACAGGGTCTACAACCGTGATATAACATTTTCACACTATTCGCGTAAAAGTGGCGGCCATTTTGTTCAGCAATTTTGGTCCGATGTTTATCAACTCAACCTTCATTACCATGTAACGGAGATATAACCAAACGTTTTTTTAAATCAAATAATTTTGACCTCCAGAGGCACCACAAGCTAAAATCGTGATTTTTCGTACAATCAGGGGCCATAATCCATGAAGTTTCGAGCCAATACATGCCAATATCGAAAGCAGTCTAAATCTTATGGGGATAAAACTATATTTCAAGTTTTGTCAAAATCGGATAAGAATCGTGACCTGTAGAGCGTCCACAACATTGATGTAACATATTTTCACACTCTTCGCGTACAAACAACGGCCATTTTGTCTGTCAATTTTGGTCCGATTTTCCCGGAATTCGAACTCAACCTTCACTACCATGTAATGGTGATATAATCAAAGAGTTTATTAAATCGGATAATAATTTTGACCTCCAGAGGGTCCACAAGCTAAAAACATGATTTTTCGTACAGTCAGGGGCCATAATCCATGAAGTTTCGATCCAATACATGCCAATATCGGAAGCAGTCGAGATCTTATCAGGATAAACCTTGTTTAAGTTTTGTCAAAATCGTATAAGAATCGTGACCTGTACAGAGTCCACAACCTTGATATAACATTTTCACATTATTCGCGTACAAACGACGGCCATTTTGTCTGTCAATTTTGGTCCGATTTTCAAACTCAACCTCCATTACCATGTAACGGTGATATAATCAAACGGTTTATTAAATCGGATAATAATTTTGACCTCCAGAGGGACCACAAGCTAAAAAGGGCCTTAAGTCAGGAAGTTACGATCGCAAATATCGTCAGGAACCAATCGGGGGCCATAATCCACGAAGTTTCGATCTGATATATGCCAATATCGAAAGCAGCCGAGATCTTATGGGGATAAACCTATATTTCAATTTTCGTCAAAATCAGATGAGAGTTGTAGCCTGTAAAGAGTCCACAAACAAATTGTGGACGGACGGACGACAATATACGTCGACAGAATGAACTTCAGATCATGAAAATCTAAAGATTAATGATGAAATCAATCCAGGTTTGACACCGGAAGTTGGTATTCCCCACCGGAAGTCAATGAAAACTACTTCCATTCGCTTTAAGTGTATCATAGATGGGGTCGGCGTGATTAAAAAACCAAAAATGAGCCTCAAATCATGAAAATCCAAAGATCATTGGCTGAAATCAATCCGAGTTTGACAGCGGAAGGTGGTATTCCCCACCGGAAGTCAATGAAAACTATTTCCAATTGCTTTAAGAGTAACATAAATGGTGTTGGCATGTTGGAAAAACACGAGAATGAACTTCAGATCATGAAAATCCAAACACTATTGCCGGAGATGGCCAAGTGGTGGTTCATAGGGGTCCACTTGGGGTCAAGGGGTCGGAAAATTTGAACCCCGACAATTTCGGACAGCTTGGTACTTAACCCAAAACATCAATTTTAGCATATAAATGTTACGAGATGGCATGCCATACCACACTATAAATTGAGGTAGACATTTCTTGTGTTGCTTACCATAATCGCTTGGCTTAGACTGTCATTACATCATCATCGTTCATCGTGTCATTATCGTCGTTACACATCGATGTCGTATTACCATCAATATCGTCATCACTCATTGATATCGTCTTCATCGATGTCATCAATCGATATCGTCATCACCAATGATATCATCACCCACCATTTCGTTATTGTCATCACTCATAGATACCATTACCATAAGAGTTGATCTTAACTGTAAATACAGAAGTAGGCTACAGCAAAAATGAGCTATATACGAATTCTTTTACGGATAAGTGATACACCATATAATAATAGAGACTTTTGGCAAGCGTAAATTCCTAGTACGTATCGCGTATCCGTATGGATTTTGCGTGTGACGTCATCAATGTGTGTGTATTTCTCATACGTGTTACGGCACACGGATACGGCAGCCCGTATCGAACAGCTTTCATACAGAGTAGGTCCGTATAACATTGTCGTCTTTTTAGATGCTGAAATGTTGCATCATAGCGTTTTTATGAATCTATATGTGTATTCTAGAACACGGAGGTGTATATTTGATGTGAAAATTTAACCATAATAAAGACAGGAATTTTCATACTTTTCCCGTCTGTCTGTCTGTATGCTGATTGAACTACGTGATAAATTCAAGATGGGACCTTCCAAATCTGTAAATGATGTGTTTTTTTTAAACATGCGACTTTAATTTTTTATTTTTTCAAATTGCTCAACGACTGTCGAGCAACTTCATTCACTCTGGGAAAATGGAGGCTAGGCACTTGACTAGTACTGATGTTGATCTTGGTAGATAACTACCACCATGCTGTAATAGAACTAAGCTCGGCTCAGTGACGCATACACGTAGGCTACGCGACGCGAGAATCTTCTAAAACTACCCTGCGCAACGTATACGATACGGATACGTGATACGAATAGGAGAAATGGCACTTGCCAAAAGTCTATTCCCGGAAGTTTTTAACCTAATATAAGGCAACCTTAAATCCCGGTGGCTTCAATAAATACAAAAGATGTTTGAAAAAAACAATTGGAAAAGTAAATTCTGTAATGAGAAGTACCTTTATAGGTTTTGGAGAGGAAGGTACATACCACCTAGTGTACGATACAAATGACTTCAGCGAATACGGTATACCCCCAAAAAAATACGCTACGCAAAAAGGTGCCTTTGAAATTTTGACGACAGTGAAATTCGCACTACATTGTCTGGAGACATTCTTCCGAAAAGAATCTTTCTTTAAAATAATATTCATTCCTAAGGCCTATTATAAGTAATCCTACCCCTATATAGGATCTTTAGCGTCCACTAGGAACAATGTCTAATAGTTTGACTGATATACTTTATAATTATTATCTCGACTGGTTTTGGAATAAAATTAACTGAATTATAATACTCTAATATAAACCAAAATATCAGAATATATCAAATATGACACCCCTTATAACCTACAACAAAATGTGAAGAAAAAAAAATAATGTAGAAATTGTTAGAAACGTTATGGGCCCAAGAGTTAAGAGAAAAAAGTAGAGTAGAACATGCTTATAGAGGATAAGAGGGTGTCATATTGACAGACCCTGATCTAATTACATAGAGTTAGCGGATACCATATAACCTTGTATTGTATATCATGTAAAAATAGTATATCCTAGGTTTATTTAACCCCATATCACTACGTGTACCATATAAAAACTTTTCATAATGACATAACATATCGTTTATTATGTAAAAGTGGATATTTTGTCCCTGCAATGTTTTACGAAAAGTCGTTATTAAACATGCATTATGCAAACGCTAAATCTGCTTATTGCAGGTCCTTCTTTAGGCCTGATTTGTTTTATAAAGTATTAATTAGGCATGAATTAATTGATCCCGACCTTAATGAACCCTGGATGGCATCAGATTCCTCCGATATTAAATAGATTGAAACGGTTCAGCGATACTTAGATTTAATCAAATATGGAGGAACAGTTCGTATCATCGATCAACCAGGTCGTTTGTTGAAATTAATGCACACGTCTGTCAAACCGTCAAAGGCTAATAACTTTGCTTGCAATAGAGTAAATATTGGAATCGAGTGACTTATTTCATTGTAAAGCGCGTGTAGGATAGATTCTGTATTTTAAGTTGTTTAATGGTCTCGAGCTAAAGACATTGCCCACATTTTCATGTGGACGTATTATGCCGTCGCCCCTGTCCGTCCGTCCACAATTTGTTTGTGGACTCTACAGGTCACAATTCTTATCCGATTTTGACGAAACTTGAAATATAGGTTTATCCCCATAAGATCTCGGTTCCTTCCGATATTGGCACGCATCGGATCGGAACTTCATGGGTTATGGCCCCTGATTGTACGAAATATCATGTTTTAGCTTGTGGACCCTATAGAGGCCACAATTTTGAACCGATTGTGATAAACTTGACATGCATGTTTATAACCCCAAGATCTTGGTTCCTTGCGATATTTGCGCCCATCGGATCGTAACTTCCTGAATTATGGCCCCTTATTGTCCGAAAAATCGCCCTTTTTATCTTGTGGTCCCTCTGGAGGTCAAAATTATTATCCGATTTGATTATATCATCGTTACATGGTAATGAAGGTTGAGTTCAAATTTCGTGAAAATCGGACCAAAATTGACAGACAAAATGGCCGCCATTTGTACGCGAATAGTGTGAAATAGTTTACATCACCGTTACATGGTAATGAAGATCGAGTTCAAATTTTGTGAAAATCGGTCCCAAATTGACAGACAAAATGGCACCCGTTTCTACGCGATTAGTGTGAAAATATGTTATGTCAAGGTTGTGGACCCTATAGAGGTCACAATTTTGAACCGATTTTGATGAAACTTGACATGCATGTTTATTACCGGAAGATCTTGGTTCCTTTCGATATTTGCGCCCATTATTCGTAACTTCCTGAATTATGACCCCTGATTGTACGAAAAATCACCCTTTTTAGCTTGTGGTCCCCACTGGAGGTCAAAATTATTATCCGATTTAAAAAACCGTTTGATGATTTGACGGACAAAATGGCCGCCGCCTGTACGCGAAGAGTGTAAAAATATGGTATATCAAAGTTGTGAACCCTGTAGAGGTCACAATCTTCATTCAATTTTGATGAAACTTGAAACACATGTTTACAACTTAACAATCTTAGTTCCTGTCGATATTTGTGCATATCGGATTGTAACTTCCTAAATTATGGCCCATGAGTGTACGAAAAATGACCTTTTTTTTAGCTTGTAGTCCCTCTGGGGTCAGAATTATTATCCCATTTAAAAAACAGATTATATCACCGTTACATCGCATTGAAGGCTGAGGTCGATTTTCGTGAAAATCGGACCAAAATTGACAGCTGTTCTTGTCAGGCCATCCATCCTTCATCACTAACAAGGGGAAACCACACCGGAAAATCTAGATGAACTTTGTCACCCAATGCAGGGATCAAACACCCAACCTTAAGGCTACTGAGCCAGCATCTTACCCACTTAGCAACATGATCCCCAGTCGAATTTGAAGCCTACTGAAATGCACCTTTATAACCCAAAGATCATTTCGATATTTGCACATATCAAATTCTGACTTAATGATGTAGGAAAAATCACTTTCAGTATTGCTTGTTCTCTATTCATCTCTCGAAAATGTGGGCGTATCCTGCCTGTGACAGCCTATCTTTTGTATTTATTGTGTCCAGAACAACCTTCAACCTTAAGATTTGTGAATTCAAAATGCAAAACGTGAAGTAAATTACTTGACCACGGTATTCTAGCGGTGATAAAAGCAAGTGACTTTTCGAATAGGATGTCCCGGATTTCAATCTCAGCATGGAAGAATAATCTGAAGGGTTTCTTAATCCAGGATTCCACACGTCAGGTCTGAAGAGGTCGTGTCTTGACATGCGCGTAGAAAACCCCTTGACTGTTGGAATTTAACTAAATCACGCGAATAATGTGTTGCAGTGTAAACACTAGTCCACTTCATACCAATGACGTTTCAGATATAAATTGACTTTAAACAAAGATATCTACTCAGGCCACAAGACAGAACAGTTCTATACATTTTCTTTTCGGCATAAAGGTAGTAGAAATGTCCGAGTGTTGCCTCTTCCCATCTTGCTTGATATGTGTGAATCATGCGTTACGGGACAACAGGTGAAAGTCCACAAGGTTCATTCATATCTGTATCCGTCTTCTCTCTGGTTAGATGATGTCATAGCTTGGCCAGTGGAGTTATCATAATTGTTCATAACATGAAAACTAAAACTTATCTTCTTTGATAGTTAGTGACCAGGAAGATACGCATCGAGTAAATCTCAGAAGGAAATCAACAATCTTACCAAGATCAACATGACCACAGAATACGCCATTTTTTTTTTTAACTTGTTCTGTATAAACAGTCAAATAAGCCTAGACAAAACCTACAACTACCATTCTTTAAGATATTTAGAGACAAAGATTGCTTGTATATCACGAACGGAGAAGACATCGAGATGTACATCGCGAAAACAGAACGAACCGCGACTGTTTTAAGAAAGAGTAGACTGTCTCTTGAAATATCTCTAAGAAGTAATACCAAATCACAAATATAATAGATCAACATTGCCACCAACATGTATCTGTAGCACCTCTCTCTAGTCTGATGATTATTCAGATCGACTATGTTCCACTGACTGGACTCCCAATATAAGGTGACATCTTCAACCGCAGTCTTGATTATCGAGTTGACAATATTTGACAAATGTTGATCTTCAGACACTAAAACCCCCCTTCTTTAAGATATACAAGAGACAAAGATGGGCTTATGAAGAACGAAAGAACGACGGTCGCACAATTCACGGAATCGAAACGCACGGCTGTATATAACAAGCACATTAATGTCTCTAAAAAAAATCTCTCAGAAATAGAACCAAACAATATGTTAATCTATAGAACCTAAAACTCCCCTTCCTCAAGACATACACTAGAGACAAAGATGGCGTTTGTGTGAAGAAAGAGCGAATAACGGTCTTACACGCCACGGGCGTCAAACACACGCTTGTATAAAGAAATGATAGATGTCTCTAGAAATCTTTCAGAAGTACAACAAACCTACCTAACAGATCAACATTATCAGAAACGGTAACTTCGATTATATCATCTCTTCTAGTTCAGCTTGAATATGTTTCTTCTCGATATTAGAACCAGGCTATTCCTGCAATGATCTATCTCTAACCTCGCACAAAATAGAAACATTTAGACCCACTTCGCCATGTAACCTGAGCAGATATCACTAAAGTTCGATCTATATCTGTATCAAATACCGCATGTGTATTAAAGTAGCTAAGTCTATAACTCAATATCATCGAAAGTCTTCGACGTTGATAAAACAAATTATTTGGCTATTTAAATCAACATTGACGGTGTGGTCTTACCAGGAAAAGGTGGGCTTCCGATATCTCGCGTGTGAGACTAGACACGACCGCTTTAGACCTGACATGTGGGATCCTGGATTAAGAAACCCTTCAGATTATTCTTCCATGCTAAGATTGAAACCCGGGACATCCTATTCGAAAAGTCACTTGCTTCGCTAGAATAACGTGGCCAAGTAATTTACTTCACTTTTTGCATTTTGAATACACAAACCTTAAGGTTGAAGGTTGTTCTGGACACAAATACAAAAGAGACTGGCACTACCAGGCAGGATACGCACACATTTTCGAGGGATGGATAGAGAACAAGCAATACAGAAAGCGATTTTTCCTACATCATTAAGTTAGAATTTGACAGATATTTGGGTTATAAAGGTGAATTTCAGTAGGCTTCAAAATTCGACTGGGGATCATGTTGCTAAGTGGGTAAGATGCTAGCTCGGTAGCCTTGAGGTTGGGCGTTTGATCCCTGCATTGGGTGACAAAGTTCATCTAGATTCCCTGGCGTGGTTTCCCCTTGTTAGTGATGAAGGATGGATGGCCTGACAAGAACAGCCGTCAATTTTGGTCCGATTTTCACGAAATTCGACCTCAACCTTCATTACGATGTCACGGTGATATAATCAAACGTTTTAAATGGGATAATAATTCTGACCCCAGAGGGACCCACAAGCTAAAAAAAAGGTCATTTTTCGTACAATCATGGGCCATAATTCAGGAAGTTACAATCCGATATGCACAAATATCGAAAGGAACTAAGATTGTTAAATTGTAAACATGTGTTTCAAGTTTCATCAAAATTGAATGAAGATTGTGACCTCTACAGGGTTCACAACCTTGATATACCATATTTTTACACTCTTCGCGTACAGGCGGCGGCCATTGTTTCAGTCAATTTTGGTCCGATTTTCACGAAATTTTACCTCAGTCTTCATTACCATGGTAAGGGTGATATAATCAAACGGTTTTTTAAATCCGATAATAATTTTGACATCCAGTGGGACCACGAGCTAAAAAGGGTGTTTTTTCGTACAATCAAGGTCCATAATTCAGGAAGTTACGAATAATGGGCGCAAATATCGAAAGGAACCAAGATCTTCCGGTTATAGACATGCATGTCAAGTTTCATCAAAATCGGTCCAAAATTGTGACCTCTATAGGGTCCACAACCTCGATATAACATTTTCACACTAATCGCGTACAAACGGGTGCCATTTTGTATGTCAATTAGGGTCCGATTTTCACAAAATCTGAACTCAATCTTCATTACCACGTAACGGCGATGTAACCTATTTCACACTATTCGCGTACAAATGGCGGCCATTTTGTCTGTCAATTTTGGTCCGATTTTCACGAAATTTGAGCTCAACCTTCATTACCATGTAACTATGATATAATCAAACGGGTTTTAAATCGGATAATAATTTTGACCTCCAGAGGGACCACAAGCTAAAAAGGGTGATATTTCGCGGACAATCAGGGGCCATAATTCAGGAAGTTACGATCCGATGGGCGCAAATCTAGCCTCGGCTGTATGACAGTAAGTGATATGTACCTACGCCCATACATTTGCGATGCGGCTACCGGTTTACTTTAACAGGAAAACTTGAAGCTATTACACAAATTGGGAACCTATTCGGCTAGCGACCTATTCGACCGATCGAGCTGCAACCTCTTCGTTGGAAATCTATTTAGAATAAAGACAACAGTCGCCTTAACTCATCTATTTATCAACCAATAAAATCCAACGTTGTGTCTATCAAATGAAAGTAGAATATTATTTTTTATACATTCCTTTAGCTCAGAATAGAAGCGTAATTTCGTCAGCTGGATAGGTCGAATAGGTCGCTAGCCAAATAGGTCGCCAACTTGTGTTCGGAATGGGCGCAGCCATGTTTCATCCGGAACCTTTACAGTAGTTCCAATATGGCGGAATGCATCATACAGCTGAGTTTAGATTGTCCGAAATCCTCCGAGGTTTGCCGAATGGGGCTCAAATATCGAAAGGAACCAAGATTTAGGGGTTATAAACATGCATGTCAAGTTTCATCACAATTGGTTCAAAATTGTGACCTCTATAGGGTCCACAAGCTAAAAACATGATATTTCGTACAATCAGGGGCCATAATCCATGAAGTTCCGATCCGATACATGCCAATATCGAAAGGAACCGAGATCTTATGGGGATAAACCTATATTTTAAGTTTCGTCAAAATCGGATAATTGTGACCTGTAGAGATCCCACAAACAAATTGTAGACGGACAGGGGCGACGACATAATACGTCCACATGAAAATGTGGGCGTATAAAAAGGTGATTTTTAGGACTATCAGGGGCCACAATTCAGAAAATTACGTTCCAATAGGCGCAAATATCAAAGGAACCAAGAAATTTGGGTTATAAACATGCATGTCAAGTTTCATCACAATCGGTTCAAAATTGTGACCTCTATAGGGTCCACAAGCTAAAAACGTGATTTTTCGTACAATCAGGGGCCATAATCCATGAAGTTTTGATCCGATAAAAATACATGCCAATATCGAAAGCAGTCGAGATCTTTTGGGCATAAACCTATATTTCAAGTTTCGTCAAAATCAGATAAGAGAGTCCACAAACAAATTGTGGACGGACGGACAGGGGCTACGACATACTACGTCCACATGAAAATGTGGGTGTATAAAAACGGAAATAATTGAATGTAAATCAGTTTATATACATTCATATTATTATATGGCTTGCGACCCATTTGTGTCAATTTCTAGGCCCCAAATATTAGCGATTTAGCTCCTTTAAGTCGAGTGGGGTTTAGCTTCTTGAAAGAACATTTTACTCTTGCGAACATTTTGAGACTAACATGCGGTTCTTTTTTTTTTTTTTTACTATGTTTTACGTGTGAAATGTGAGGTATTAAACCCAAACGATAGCGTTTGTACTTGCTTTTTTACGAATTGAAATGATCATAGGTTCATCTATGTACAGGTTAGTGTGCACACGGTTAGGTCTCAATTCCCCACCCCATCTAAAAGATTAGGCAAGCGGGTGTTAACCATGAGTGACAACCGGGTTTGGGAACACGTTTGAAGGTTCTTCTCAGCACATGCCAAGATTGGAATCCGGAAGTCCCCTTTCACTGCATATAACCAGATGGTTCCATCCTAAAACAATCACTGCAATGATGGGAACTAAGGAGTGGGGATTAAAATAAATATAACCTTGTATTGTCGGTCTATCATTTACTGTATCAGGTAGCAATTTCAAAATAATAGCAGCAACCCCGGAAACTTAAATCTCATTACATCTATGAATGACCATCATTACATCTATGAGTGACCATGTCGATCCAACTTCACACCTAAAAAATATAATCGTATTATTCACTACATGTATATGCATAAAGTGCGCTGTAAACGCCTTCCGTTTATAAAGATGATACATTAGGTGAATGGATCAAATGTTTCTCAAATAACACTGTCTGCTACAAATATGGGAACTACAATTCTCTGGTAGGTAACTGAACACAGTTGGTTTGTTCCCATGGACGTGACTTTAATTTATCCGTTTCCCCCAATTGTTTTGGACAATCGCAAATAATGCCTAGGTGCTTCACTAAACAGGTCTGGGATTTTTCTAAGCTAGGTCCGTATTCATAGGATATCTAAGTCTAAGATAGCCACTTAACTATATTTCAGTTAAATATACTTAACTTTCTGTAAGTTAAATGGACAATAACACTCTTGCTGGCTTGGCAACTCCAGAAAATAATAGCCTTATTCTACGTACTAGATGTTTAAGTGTCCTACCTGTTGTGTAAATTATCCATATTTTAATTGTCCGTAGGGTTCGAAAATATTTTAAAATCCAAGTTACATTTGAAAAGGTTTACGTTAGGCTTTATAAATCATTTAGTTGAATTTTTCCAATTTTTTAAATTAGGTGTGTCAAGATGAAATTTGTATCACCAATCGGAATTGTAAAATAATACAATTTGTTGACCAGATTAAAGATTGGGACATATTATTCAGTTACAACAAGAGTGGTATTGAGCCTTTAACTTTGAGATAACCTTTGAATTCGGACCTTGCTCTTTGGCCAAGAATGTTAAGCAGTATTTTCCAGAGTGGTTCCCATTGTCAGCCATGCAAGAGTAGTCGTTCGGATGGGACGAAATAGAGGCTAAGTATAGATAATGGAATTCAACTAAGAGTAGGTGGGAATGGGGCTGTCCATACAAAAGATATCTGTCTTAATCATGAAAAACAGTCATGACTTACCATTTGGTAGGATGCAAGGGCCTGTAGGTAAAGTAACATGCCATTTGACAGGATACAGGCATTAATGTAAGGGTAAAAAGACTAACAAGAGAATATGTGAGGGTCACGCACCATCTGAAAAAATATTTAAAGACATTAGGAACAGGACAGATATAATATATACAAAACGTGAGCATGTGTTGTCTGGTGTTCAAGGAAAAGCAACTATATCTCATACATAACACGTATCGCCACATAACTACGCGGAACAATGCCGGCATTTCAGAAGCTGTAGACTGGTCATTCGAAGGCAACCGTGTGGTTAACCAGATCTCCCGTGTATTCATCTTCACCATGTCAAGGTATTTTGACGTTGTCAGATAAGACACGTGTCACATATCGACATTCACGTGAAATGGGGTTTAGCGTCCTACTGTTCTGCTACTAATAGGCAAACATCATACATTATGCTATGAGATTGATTTTGTCAGGACTGACATTACGATAGAACGGCCTACACTTGTTTACCAATTCCGACTATTAACGGTCCTTATACGCGAATGCATGGTGTACACCTCTATTTTTCATTAGCGGTGGGAGGAAAGCGGAGTGCCCGAAGGAACCCCACGAGATTGAGAAGCCACATACGCTCACAACTGGGATCGAAACCACAGCCGCAGGCCAGAGGTGACCAGCCAGCTAGAGGTCGAAGCGCGGCACTCTAAATCACTAGGCCACCCAATCCTCCCATTCCATACGAACGACTATACGTTGTCCCATGCAAGGCCCAATGTTCTACAACCCTGATTGACATGGAAAAGATGACGTATGTTTATATTCAATATAAAATTAATCATGGTGAACAATATGGAATTACCTAAAGAAAACAATAATCACACATCAGCCATCAGACTGGGTTCAGGATGTCTTTATAGGAAATACTGTGTAGGTATCTAATAAATAAAAAGAGAAATAATAGCGTTATAACAACTTCTTGGGCTTGAAAGTTGAATCTGGACAATTTTGTAGGAATATGTCTATCTCTACTTACATCTAGTAGTAAGTGCAGGGGGGCTACACCACACAATTTACACAAACACAAATACATGTATATGGACAAGACATACACAGATCACAAACAATTCAAAAAGAGTGGGTGTAATCGCTATTTCTCTACCCACCTAAGCCCACGAAAAGAAATGGGGTTTAACGTCCTACAGTTCTGCTCCTAAACTGGGCTAATGTAGAGACATTAATTTGCCCGGGTGTATCGAATTCCAACAACCCATCCGTATCGACATTCAAAACCTTATTGAAGACCTATTTACTTAAAGATGCCTTCCCGTGAACAAACTGGGTGATTTGATGATATATTTAGACTAAAAACATACTCAAACTAATTAAACAATCACAATTTTGCCTCAAATCCCTCTAACAACACTGCTATCCACGGAAAACACCACAAACGGTAAAATATTTATTTTAAGAAGCCATGTTTGTGACGTGAATTGAACGTCACGGAAACGAGGTAAGCCGAGGGAGAATTCGTTGAATATATAAAAGACGATGTATCGATGTACACTTATCTGGATGTGTAAAAGGGGTGAATTTAAGTGGCTGTCAATGCAGATTTTACGAAAGGAGAACGTAATATGGATATTGAAACTTCATAGGTAATTAAATTTTGTTTTATTATTAAGATTTGCATTCCTTCTTGTACATAAATGTGTGGGTACGGGATTTGTGGAGTTAGCAGAAAATATCATTGGATTCATTGTCACCGTGCGAGACAGCTTCGCTATTTCTTAAAAAAAAAAAAAAAAAAAAAAAAGATTATCATATACGTTATCTTTTTAAAAATAACGAGGAAAAAATATCATGATAGCGCCTTTTCACAAAGTGGTGTTATTACTTTAGAAGGACCCGTCGGATATGAATTTCTGCAATCCAATAGTGGCAATAGGCCTATGTAATATTATGTATACATGGAAATTGCTTCTATTTTTTTGTTTTAGAGAACTTTTTGTATTCCAATTTTTAACACCTTTCCCTTATAATAAATCAATTTTCATTCTTTGGTTTATTATTTATAATGTTCACAAGGCTCTAATGTTGACTTCCTAAATGTTCAATATTCCCTGTTGCAATAAAATTTATAGGATTATATTGATACATCTATATCCAAGATTCATCTTCAGCTGGGCAGAGATTTTTCTAGTATGTGTGCTTTAGAGCATAAGGTCTCTCATTGAGTTCAGTGATGTGGTCTCAATGCCTCAAGGAGAGTCGACTATCCAACTTTGGGGGTTTTCTTCGACTCCTAGTACAGTCGACTGTTTAACTTTTTCTTTGGCTCCTCCAACTGCTAAAAACTCTTATGAGCGGGCAAACTATTGAAATAAAATGTTTCTTACAATATTATCATATTCATTGTCTCGTTTAAGAGTTCTGGTTCAAGCGGGGATTCTCCTGTAACAGTAGCTCCAGTAGTAAGAGGCAGGGGAAGAGGCAGACCCCGTTCTAGGGGCAGGGGACGAGGCAGGAGTATTTCTACATCCAGGGGAAGGGGAAGAGGCACACAAAGAGCAGCGGTTTTGGAGGAAGACAGACAAAGATTAGCTGGACGAATAGAAAATAGAAGACAACAACTTATAGTAAGATTTATATATTTTATTTAACTATTAATTTTACAAATAATCTAGATTTTAAGGTGATATAAAAAAATTCCAGAGTAATTAATCAACATAACATTTTATTTACAGACAACCATAAATGCTGTTGATACAACAAGACTTCGAGAACTTGTCTTAGCCGTTGCAAATAGAGAACCAGCTCTTATATTTGACCTGAGTCAGAGTGCTAATGCAAGCCCAGAAGATCCACAACCAGCAGAAGATTAGAGTTTCACCCAACTGGTGTGTTTGTAACCTAACCACTGTGGAGAGATGGAAGTGGATATAGAATACGTCTACTGTGGATGCCAACCAGCTTTTTGTATTTCCACAAGAATTGTAAGTTTAAAGCATTAAAATATAATAAATAAAAACAGTAACGCCAATGAAATCAAACAATTTTTACAATATGAAATATGTATAAACAAAAATATTTCATGTTAAAGATACATTATGTAAAATTTAGATAAACTCTTATTGCTATTATAGTAGAAGTTATGTAATGTTAAAAAATGAATAATTTCATTCAAATTACTCTATTGAAGATATTAGCCTTTGTTGATCGAAGCAAATGCCCGCTCCTCCATTTTTATACGCCCACATTTTCATGTGGACGTATTATGTCGTCGCCCCTGTCCGTCCGGACGTCCGTCCGTCCACAATTTGTTTGTGGACTCTCTACAGGTCACAATTCTTATCCGATTTTAACGAAACTTGAAATATAGGTTTATCCCCAAAAGATCTCGGCTGCTTTCGATATTGGCATGTATCGGATCAAAACTTCATGGATTATGGCCCCTGATTGTACGAAAAATCACGTTTTTAGCTTGTGGACCCTATAGAGGTCACAATTTTGAACCGATTTTGATGAAACTTGACATGCATGTTTGTAACCCAAAGATCTTGGTTCCTTTCGATATTTGCGGCTATCGGAATGTAATTTCCTGGATTATGGCCCCTGATTGTCCTAAAAATCACCCTTTTTAGCTTGTGGTCCCTCTGGAGGTCACAATTATTATTCGATTTAAAAAACCGTTTGATTATATCACCGTTACACCCTAAGGAAGGTTGAGTTCGAATTTCGGGAAAATCGGACGAAAATTGCCATACAAAATGGCCGCCGTTTGTACGCGAAGACAGTTAAAAAATGGTATATCAAGGTTGTGGACCCTGTGGAGGTCACAATTTTGATTCGATTTTGATGAAACTTGAAATTCATGGTTATAACCCAAAGATCTTGCTTCCTTTCGATATTTGTGCATATCGTATCGTAACTTCCTGAATTATGGCCCCTGATTATACGAAAAATTGCCTTTTTTTTAGCTTGGAGGTCACAATTATTATTCGATTTAAAAAACCGTTTGATTATATCACCATTACACCCTAAGGAAGGTTGAATTCGAATTTCGGGAAAATCGGACGAAAATTGCCATACAAAATGGCCGCCGTTTGTACGCGAATACTGTTAAAAAATGGTATATCAAGGTTGTGGACCCTGTGGAGGTCACAATTTTGATTCGATTTTAATGAAACTTGGAATTCATGGTTATAACCCAAAGATCTTGCTTCCTTTCGATATTTGCACATATCGGATTGTAACTTCCTGAATTATGGCCCCTGATTATACGCAAAATCGCCTTTTTTTTAGCTTGGAGGTCACAATTATTATCTGATTTAAAAAAACGTTTGATTATATTACCGTTACACCGTAAGGAAGGTTGAGTTCGAATTTCGGGAAAATCAGACCAAAATTGCCATACAAAATGGCCGCCGTTTGTACGCGAATACTGTTAAAAAATGGTATATCAAGGTTGTGGACCTTGTAAAGGTCACAATTTTAATTCGATTTTGATGAAACTTGAAATTCATGGTTATAACCCAACGATCTTGGTTCTTTTCGATATTTGCGCATATCGGATCGTAACTTCCTGAATTATGGCCCCTAAAGATGTAGGAAAAATCACTTTCGGTATTGCTTGTTCTCTATCCATCTCTCGAAAATGTGGGCGTATCCTGCCTGGCAGTGCCAGCCTATCTTTAAATTAAATGAAAATATGATTGAAACATTCTAGTCTATCAGAGAAATCCTGTGCCATCGAGAGTTCATTATGGCCTAGATCAGTTATCTAATAATATCAATAGGCAGATTTAGCTCTAGCATAATGTATGTTTAAATATTATTGTACATATCTCTTCTGCAGGAAATGGACGTCTTGGTTCAGGCATCAGAAGAGTTGTACCAAGCTGTGTAACTATGCGCATCAGACAAACGTTCCCAAGTGCAACAGGACGATATACCCATTTTAGACACAGTAATAGATATCAGTAATAGCTGTATGATTTAAAATGTCGGAAATTCTAATTATAACCCTTGGAATTAACTAACCAAATCTCGATTTTTTTATTGCAACAAGTTCATTTGTTGGCGGAGGTGACACAACTGCAATGTTTCTTTTTATTTTTCTTGGATCATCATCCGAAAGTGGAAATATTTGAGGGATGGGACCCTGGTGATTCCTAATTCTATCCAAAATTCCACTAAGGATATTATCTATGTATTGGTATTCTTTTTCAACCTTTACAGGAACAGCACTCCAAGTATTTTTTCTTTTAGAATATAGCCTGTGAAACCTGTAAAATTTTAAATTTTGTAGTATATTGTTTTAATTTTGTAATCTATTGTATTAGCAATTAATGAATATATGAGAATAACATTTGTATTTTATTATGTCAAGAATGAGGAGAGAGAATAACATTTGTATTTTGTTATGCCAAGAATGGGGTGAGAGGGGGGAGGACGTTGCACACTTGACACAATTTAGGTCATTTCTTGACTAAAATTTAATACGGTACTATTTTGTCATGAGCAGTGGAAGAAAACTTTGTTGGGGGATGGGGGGAGTGGTAATCGACCCTACTCCGTATAAAGTCAGCTTCGTATCGAAACTACACAACTTGACTCAATAAACAGACTTTATCTAAATAGCACTTGTTAGATTGTCTAATAGTATATATTCAACCACCACATAAGCTCCTACACCATAACAAGGCAAACTCACCTCAGATTCCCGGCCTTGTCAAGGGCTTGTCCTTTATCTTTGTGTCGCTGGTAGTCTATAGCTGCCAAATAGTTTTTTTTCTAGCCTTGTAAATAGGGTAGCTACAACAATACAAATTTAAAGATATGGAACACCTTCAAAATAAATTTGGAGATTTATTCAGTCTACATACAAAATTAATGACATACCTATATGAAAAAACATCAAAATAAATTTTCAGTTTGGGATTTGTTCGTTCCAACAATATACAATGACATACCTACATGTTTATGAAAATCTTTTAGCAGCATACATTAAAATATGTTGGTGGAAGCTTTCTAATTCCCCTGTATGTCTGAAATAAAATAATCCTAATTATATTATAAGCCATAATTTGTCTCATTGAGTCATCCAGGCTAATGAAGACAGGCAGTGCAAAAAGCCACATTTTGCCCAGACAACGGCCCTATGACCTACTCTCATTTTGAATTTCACTGTCAAGTCTCCTTTATTTTTACATGTCAATGTGTACACTGACTGCAGACCTACACCAATTTGCCTATAATTAAAAAAAATTGATTGATATTCATCAGCATACATTCTACTGTATGTAATAAATTTTGAAAATTAACACCCATGCACAGGAATTGTGTCTGCATTTGCAACAAATACATATAGATCTACAATGCATAAAATAAAGATCGCAATATCTTACAAAATTAGCATGGTTTACACTTACATTTGATAAACATATTTAGCTTTTGTAGAACTCTGCCCAGGGACAGATATACCTTTCAGTTCTTTCTCTTTGTGTTGGTTCCTAAAATATATAAATGAATAAATGTATATTTTCTTATATATATGAAGATCTGGAAAGTTGGGATATTTGTAACAACTAGTTGCGTTTAAAGAGTGTCAATTAGGTACAACGACGGGCCTTATATTATTTTAACCAGTTGATAGGCCTATACAAATAGCATACATGTAAATGTATGTGGTAAAAGTGAAATGGTCAACATGGAATCAAATAGCCCGAAAAGCATATTGGCAATGTTTACTTTTTTTTTGACGCCTACATCTTGCAAAAAAAGAGAATCGTCAACATCATTAATTTTCAGTCAACATATAAACACAAAATGCTCTTTAGAAAATGAAAATTAATATAATTCAATAATTAGGTCTATATCCGAAACGAAACCTACAACCAACTTCAATAAAAGAAATCGAAAGCAAGCCAAAGTAGAAAGAAGATAACATGAAAACTTACCAACATTCAATCAGCATATAGACGCGACTTCCCGATCCCGTTTAATTTAAGATTGTATTTCTCTTTAATCGCTGTCCATTTACCATAAATGTCGAAGCCGAAGTAAAATCTTGGATTATCTTCTGCCCATTTCTTTCTCCGCAGTTTAATGTCTGTATCTGTTGTGCGTTTTAGTCTTTCACCTCTTCCACGTCCACTCGCCATTACGCTTGTCAACAAGAGTGCACTACACATTGAGTGCTCCCTCTTGTCTTGACCTCATACAACCTGCGCGCGCATCCCTTCGCGTCACGCGTGTGGGAACCACTATTGATCGGGTTGACGATTAAGGATACCCTGAGATTTTCGCCCAGTGCTTGGCCCATGGGTGTTTTTCAGGGGATTCATTATTTTTCTAGTAAGATTGGATGTTTCTTCTTTCCATCCATACCAAAATTGCCATACTTTTACTGGAAATAACCACTCGATAAATATTTTACTGGGAAAGAATCTTTAAACGTTATGTTGATTGGTGACTTGGATTGAACTTTTATTGTACAAAACTGAATCACAAGCACTATGAGAATACTCTGAACTTGCACTACATAAATGACCATTATTATCTATTACGTACACGCCAATGTAAACACAGGACCTCGGTTTTACGTCCCATCCAAACGACTAGACACCTGTCCTTATCGGGCCCTCCGTCCTGCATCACTGACAAGATGAAACCACGTCGGAAAGCCTGGATGAATTTGCTCGGCCAATGCAGGGACCGAACACCAGACCAGACCTAAACGTTAGGGAGCCAGCGTTTTACCCACTTAGCGACCGTGATTCACCCCAAGCCTGTAATTGCCAAAGTGTAAGCAAATTGATTGAGGGTGTTGATGAGGCAAGTTAACACTACTAAAGCAACTACTAATTTACGATTATACAGCCAACATGCAACATATATAAGTACATACATATACTATCAAGCAATATATAGGTAAGAAAGATCTACTCACTATAATCTTAGAATATAAATACAATGCATTACGAATAAACTATGAAGCAATTCCAAAAACACTTCTGTTGTCTATCGACTAGAAGCCAGCAAGCAAGTGGGAAGCTTAGATCAAGCACATGCCTTCGTGTTAAATAAAACTACCCCGCACGTGCAGAAAGCAATACGCGTCTGAACGGGCTAGTCCATTCTGGCGAAAGGGAGACAAGCTCGTGTGTACAACATCAATTTTTATTTCCACGAAAGAGAGACACAAACTAGGTCATTTCGGGACAAACATATGGTTTAATTTTATTTCAACAACTCGCTTGCGCGTAGGGGTCTTTAGCAGTGGGAGGAAACCGGGGGTCTCGGAGAAACTCCACGGGGTTGGACAGGCGACGCTACTCCTTGCCACATACAACCGGGGAATCTAAACTACGCCAGTTGACTCAATGGCAAACTTTATAATACAGCGCGCACACGCTAACCATTTAGCCATCCAACCCCCTATTTCCACCAATAAAACAGAGAATCTCCACAATAACCTATTTTGATATCAAATATTATAAATATAATTCTATAAAGAAATAGAAATATTCTCGAATTAATGGTAACATAATTTATGTTCCCCTGTCGTGGGAAGACAAAAAAAACCTTATAGTCTACCTGTCTGAAGCGAGAAAAGATCCTTTCTCTTGGTCAGCTTATTTGAAAATTAAATGACAGTTGGCGCGTTTCAGTGACACAATACAGAGTGAAATTTACTCACGACACCTTACCTCTCTATTACCCAGACACTCGTGCTTTACGCCTCTCAATATGTGTCTGGATAATACTAATTTCACAAACCATGGTTAGAAGAGAAAATGAATTAACTCACGCTATACCAATCGACACAAAACCTGGCACACGGGAATAATTTACGGTACCCAAGGTGAACACGTTGATATTTTAAATGCCATGAGGGAAATTTTACCCGCGGAGCGTCACTATACAGGGGCCCAGGAATTTTTGCAGGAGGAGTTGTGACAGGTTTCTGTCACCTTAAATCTGCCATCATCGTCTCTAAATTACATAGGCATACATACAAATTGAGCTTTTTAAACAGAGAAATCATTTTTATACTGATGTAGGATCACATTGTGATGTAATTTCATTTATGTGGCTGAGCATTGGGGGGGGGGGGTCGCGTAGGCCTAATAAGGGCGCGATGCGGCCTCTCTGGTTACTTTTTGTATTTTTGTCTTCTGTTCCGGAACCGCATGATGGATTTTTCTTTTAAAATAAAATGTGGTAATAGGGTGTGGACAACTCGGTATAGCCCATACCATCTTGTCCGTCATCTTACAGCCCCAGGTCTGATAAGCTCAGTATGGCCTTTTCTACGAAGTTTATCGCCCATGATGAAACTAACTCGTATACAGATTAGTCTAATTAAACATACATTGAGCTAAATCTGATTATTGCAAGTCTTTATTTAGATGTCATAGAAATTATAAATTAGGTCTTTATTTACACAACAAGTATAAAATCAACTCTGTAGACGGACGGATTGCTTGGATTCAGCTTGGATTTAATCAGGATTTCGTTGACTGATTTAATTTTAAATGGTGTCGTGAGCGGAGATTAACCGTTACGTTGACGTAATACATTTAGATCGAGCCTAAATGATAAGAGTGTACGAAGCGAGGTCCTTAACAAATGGCATCTAAACTATTTAAAGTGCAATAAACTAAACACACATAATGACAAATCATACAATTCCTGGACACCGCGTGGTGACTAAAATAGACGGACAGATCTTCTATCTTAATAATATCATTAAAATATTTTTATTTCCCCTATAGGCACGACGCAACAGGTATGCACCTATAGATTTATCATAATTGTATTATAATATTATGTCCTATATCCAATTGATTTAATGCATGCCCAAAATGCAAGTAGGAATGAATATTTACCCTCTCACTGATTTGGTCCCATTGTTTTAAAAACCCAAAAAGGTAAAACACAAATTCGGCTATGAGAGCTGACAGCGGAGATTATGTAGATGGAGTTAACGCCTGTCAATCAAACGATCGGTCATACTAAGAATCGGTGAAGATGGGGTTAACTACCATTTCTAGTCAAAAATTACAGAGGTGATAACTACAGTATGTTCAGAATAAAGTAATTTGACTGAAATTTTCAATATATTCTTCTTTCATCATCTATTTTTGAACTGTTATAGCAAGAATGGCCAACTCCTTATAAAAAATATCTCATAGTGTATCTTTAAATGGAATAACGTTGACGTAAAACGTTGTACATATTAAATTGGCGCGCCCTAATAGCTGACGTATCTATGCTTTCTATATAAGAAAGAGGAATTCCTAGGGAAGACTTCGTGTGGGCTTTCCTGGAAAGATATACCGAGAAAATCATGTAGGACTATAAAGAAGGGTATTCTCAAAAGGACGTCCCCGCAGCCTCCTCGACTGAGAGGCTCGGAAAAGACACCATTGAGTATTCTTACAAAAACGTACTCTCAGCCTTTGGCTAGAGGTTGGGATAGAGACAATGTAGTGTTTCAGCCATTAGGTCCGAGTTCTAGGCTTGTTAATGTCAAACTGTAAATATTATAATAATTCCTGAGGCTCACGGTGGCTAAGTGGATAAGGCGCTGGTTCTCTAGCCTGGAGGTCGGGTGTTCGATCCCCGCATTGGCCAAGAAAGTTCATCTCGATTTTCCGGCGTGATTTGTGATGCAGAAGGAGGGCCTAGGAAGGAGAGCTGCCTAGGCGTTCGGATGGTACGAAAAACCGAGGTCACATGTACGCATTAGAGTGTACGTAAAAGATCCATTGCAGTTGGAATTCGATATAAGAGTAGGCCGTAGCGCAGCTGCCCGGGCAAAATTGCCCTCATTGCACACTGCATGGCGTATGCCCGTCTTCCATTAACCCAGGTTAGGTGCAGAAGAGTAGGACTAAAATCTCATTTCATTTCATTTATGATAATTCCTAATGTTCTATCATGTTGTGTTTCCTCCTATATTTGATATATATTTCTGGACATAATTATAAAAACACAGTGTTTCCCAGTTAATTGATCATATATATACACAGCGTGAAAGTCCGGGGTAGATAAGTGCCACTCTAGTGTCAGGGGCCGTTTTTCGGGAAGCGCCTTCAAAGACTTTTGGCAAGTTGAATTTTTTCCATGCGTATCACGTATCCGTATCGTCACGTGATAGGTTGCGCCCAGGAGTTTTAGAGTTTGGGCAGATTTTCACGACGCGTACGGATGAGTAGCTGAGACGAACTGGAGTTCTATTACAGTATGATGGCAGTTATCTACCAAGATCAACATCAGTAATAGTCAAGTGCTTATAGACTACAAACTACTGGGGGAGTAAATTCGCTCGAAAGTCGCCGAGCTATTTAATTTCTTTTTTAAATTGAGAGTTAAATCTTATTATAAATGTTCAACTTCGACTCGACAGCAATATTTAGTTTCAGTAATGTATCATTTCTGAAAGTATATACATACCCCTTCACTACAGGTTCTCCTGGTCCCAGCTACCTAAAATCATCACATAGATCAACCAGCATGCAGCCAGAGAGACAGGTAAAATATGTAAACTCCTCGAAAAGCTCATCAAAAGTCGCTTTTAGATAGAGAAGTAGCTGTCAGTGATGCAGAACGGAGGGCTTGACAAGGACAGCCGTCTTGTCGCTCAGATGGGACGAAAAACCGAGGTCCCGTATACACATTGGCGTGCACGTAAAAGATCCCTTGGCAGTTGGAATTCGATATAAGAGTAGGCCGTAGCGCCGCTGCCCGGGCAAAATGTCCCTCATAACACACTATATGGCGTATGCCGGTCTTCCTTTAGCCCAGGTTAGGTGCGGAAGAGTAGGACGTTAAACCCCATTTCATTTCATTACTTATTGACTCGGCTGTCAAATTTGTGAGTGATAAGAGCGTAGCGCCGCCTCTGGTCACTTTTTCTAATTTCGTCTTTTCCGGAACTACACGGGAGGTCTTATATAAAATTTGGTTATGGGTGTAGTCAAATGGACATAGCCCATTTGGTCCAGTCATAATGACAAAAGATTAGCTCAATGGTCTCTGTCTATCGCAAACCCGATAGTTTGGACATTCATGGACTAACATAAGGTTTGTTTTTCTGCATTAACATCGGCGAAGCAGCTAACGCGTGCTTCTAAGAATTTAAATTGTGAAAGAGTCATTTTGACAAATCCCGAAGATTCTTCTCGACCACCACCGAAATTAGAAGACGGGATATGGTTTTACGGAGAATGCATTTAAAGGGAAATAACTCCACATACTGTACAGCTATCGGTTTCGGAGAACGCTAGATCGGAGACGGTCCTACGCAAATTGTGACGTCATATGTGAATTGTGGGTTAGGGTAAGGGTTAGGCTTGATCATGGGTTAGGGTTAGGGCTAGCCCTGTTTATATCTCGGGACATTGACCACATCTACAGGTCCAAGCCCTTACCCTAACCCTAACCCACAACCTATCTATGACGTCATATGTGCTAAAAGATTCTTCTCGACCACCACCGAAATTAGAAGACGGGATATGGTTTTACGGAGAATGCATTTAAAGGGAAATAACTCCACACTGTACAGCTATCCGTTTCGGAGCACGCTAGATCGGAGACGGTCCTACGCAAATTGTGACGTTATATTTGAATTGTGGGTTAGGGTAAGGGATAGGCTTGATCATGGGTTAGGGTTAGGGCTAGCCCTGTTTATATCTCGGGACATTGACCACATCTACAGGTCCTAGCCCTTACCCTAACCCTAACCCACAATCTATATATGACGTCATATGTGCTAAAATGCGTAGGACCGTCGCCGATCTAGCGTTCTCCATCGGTTTCAATTATTTAATTAACCAGCGGCTGCCAGTCAGGACACGCCCACATTTTCAAGAGATGGATAGAGAACAAGCTAAAAAAGAGAATGATTTTTCCTACAATCAAGGACCATAAGTCATGACGTTACAAGAGGAACCAAGATCTCTGGGTCATAAACATGCATTTCGAGTTTGTCAAAATCAGATTAATATTATGACGTCTACATACAGGTTCCACAACCTTGATATATGGCGGGGGAAAGTGGCAAAAACCTAATGCTATGTAGAAATGTCTAATTCAAAACACACATGTAACATAATGCCATACCAAATACCTAAAATGTCTAATGTAAAAAACAAAATACAAGAAACCTCTAATACAAAATACCTCATACGTCTATTGCAAAAGACAAAATACAAGAAACCTCTAATACAAAATACATATAACCTCTTATGCACAATTGATTTTACAATCTGAAACATCTACCATAAGCATTAGATGACATATCTCGTTGTCATTACTTACGTTTCTCCACTGAATTATCTTTATTTAGGTCAATGTCAAGGTCACCGAACACAACTTGGCGACCTATTCGGCTAGCGAGCTATTCGACTCGAAATATTACCGTTCTTTCACTTTAAAATATTGAAAAATTGGCTATGTTCATGTTGAGAGCGCACCCTTTTAATATGATTGTGTCAACTTTTACTAATAATATTTGGAAAGCTTATTCAATTACTTTTTAGAATATATTTAGTTGGATCATCAGAATTTTGTACGATGGTCCGAATTTTGACACGGGATATTAACAGTTTTTCCCTTTAAAATGTTTTAAAAATTGGTCATGTTTAGGAAGAGAGTGCACTCTTTTAATATGAATGTGCCAATTTTTACTGATAATACTTAGAAAGCCTATTTAATTACCTTTCGGAATATATTTAGTTGGATGTCTAGAATTTTGTACGATAATGCGAAATTACATCTCTATTCTGAGCTAAAGGAATTGATAAAAATAATATATTATTCTACTTTCATTTGATAGACGTAACGTTGGATTTTATTGGTTGTTAAACATAGATGAGTTTGGGCGACTGTTGTCTTAATTCTGAATAGGTTGCCAGCTGGATCGGTCGAATAGCTCGCTAGCCGAATAGGTCGCCAAGTTGTGTTCGGTGACCTTGACATTGACCTAAATAGAGATAATTCAGTGGAGAAACGTAAGTAATGACAACGAGATATGTCATCTAATGCTTATGGTAGATGTTTCAGATTGTAAAATCAATTGTGCATAAGAGGTAATATGTATTTTGTATTAGAGGTTTCTTGTTTTTTGTCTTTTGCAATAGACGTATGAGGTATTTTGTATTAGAGGTTTCTTGTATTTTGTTTTTTGCATTAGACGTTTTAGGTATTTGGTATGGCATTATGTTACATGTGTGTTTTGAATTAGACATTTCTACATAGCATTAGGTTTTTGCCGCTTTCCCCAGCCATATTGATATACCATATTTTTTACACTATTCGCATACAAGCGGGGGCCATTTTGTTCGACAATTTGGGTTTGATCTTCAGGCAATTGGAACTCAACCTTCCTTACGGACTGACGGTGCAATAATCTTTTTTTTTTCTTAATTGGATAATAATTGTGACCTCTAGAGGAACCACAAGCTAAAAGTATTATTTTTTTTTGGGTATAATCAGGGGCCATAATTCAGGAAGTTACGACTCGATATGCGCAAACATCGAAAGGAACCAATATCTTTGGGTAATAAACAGGCATAGGATTAAAATTGTGACCTCTACCGGGTCCACAACCTTAATATACCATATCTTTACACTACTCGCGTACAAGCAACGACCATTTTGCCGGGCGGTTTTAGTTTTGGTCCGACTTTCAAGAAATTCGAACATAACCTTCATTACAATGTAACGGTGACATAATCAAACATTTTTTGGGTTGTTTTTTTTTTTTTAAAAAAAATCGGATAATGCTTGTGGCCTACAGGGGGACCACATGGGGCGATTTTTCGTGTAATCAGGAGTCATAATTCAGGACGTTACTATCCCATATGCGCAAATATCTTTCAAGATTCATCAAAATAAGATTAAAATTGTTACCTCAACAAGGTCCACAACTTTTATATACCATATTTTTTGCACTGTTCGGGTACAGGCGGTAGCCATTTTTTGTCCGGCAATTTTGGTCCCGTTTTCAAGAAATTCGAACGCAACTTTCATTACGGTGTTATTCATCCCTGGTTAGTTCGTCCCCGGACAATTCATCCTCTAGGACCATTCTTGGGAATCGCGTGGCTCAGTGGGTAAGACGCTGGCTCGCTAGCCAGGAGGTCGGTTGCTTGATCCCTGCACTGGCCCACTCGACATTCCTCGACAGATTCCGTAACCTACATCTAGACTTCCGCCATAATGGAACTACTTTAAAGGTCCCGGATGAAACATGGTTGCGCCCAAACCGAACACAAATTAGCGACCTATTCGACCGATCTATTTGGCAACCTATTCAGAATAAAGACAGCAGTCGCCCATACTCATCTATTTTTATCAACACATAAAATCCAACGTTACGTCTATCAAATGATGGTAGAATATATTATTTTTTATCAATTCCTTTAGCTCAGAATAGAAGTGTTATATTATATGTTCTGAAATATTATTAATAACACAATCATATTAAAGGGATGCTGACTCATCCTAAACGTCACTAGTTTTTCAATATTTTAAAATGATGAACGGTAATATTCCGAGTCGAAATTCGGACCATCGTACAGAATTCTGAGCATCCAGCTATATATAATCGGAAAAGTGATTTTGGGCGACTGTTGTCTTTATTCTGAATAGGTTTCCAACGAACAGGTTGCCAGGTGGATCGGTCGAATAGGTCGCCAATTTGTGTCTGGTTGCGCCCACGGTGTCTTGTTTGTTTGTAATGGCGTCTGTTAAAGTAAACCGTAAGCCACATCGCAAATGTATGGGAGTAGGTACATATCACTTACTGTCATACAGCCGAAATTAGATGTAGGTTCCAGAACCGGAATCTGTCGATGATTGCCGAGTGTGCATTGGCCGATAAAGTTCATCCAGATTTTTCCCGCGTGGTTTCCACATGTCAGTGATGCAGGAAAAGGACAGCTGTCTAGTCGTTCGGGTGGGACGAAAAAACGAGGTCCCGTGTACACATTGGCGTGTAGTTTGAATTCGATGTACGAATAAGCCGTAGCGCCAATGTCCAGGCAAAATTTCCCCCATTGCACACTGTATGGCGTATGCCCGTCTTCATTAGCCCATGTTAGGTGCAGAAAGTAGGACGCTAAACCCCATTTCATTTCTCTATGCCCATTCGTACCCGAGTCACACAATTCAAACCAAAAAGATGGTGTTAGCCAGAGCTTTATTGCGGGGGTTTGCAGGTTATTGAGGACAGTAGCAACGTGGACATTGTTAGTCACAAGGGAACAGTCAAATCCGGTAAAGAAGTACACAAAAGTTTCGATACTGCGTAAAAGTTGTGATATTGCAAATAGGGAGAAATAGGGTTTAACCGTTTAACGTCCACTCAGCACAAATTGGGAACCTATTCGGCTAGCGACCTATTCGACCGATCGAGCTGCAACCTGCTCGTTGGAAACCTATTTAGAGTAAATACAACAGTATCTATTTATCAATCAATAAAATCTAACGTTATGTCTATCAAATGAAAGTAGAATATATTATTTTTTATCCATTCCTTCAGCTCAGAATAGAAGTAATTTCGTCATTATCTTACAGCTGGATCAGTCGAATAGGTCGCTAGCCAAATAGGTCGCCAACTTGTGTTTGGAATGGGCGCAGCCATGTTTCATCCGGAACCTTTAAAGTAGTTCCAATATGGCGGAATTCATCATACAGCCGAGTTTAGATTCCCGAAATCTTCCGAGGTTTGCCAAGTGGTGCGTAGGGGTCTTTAGTAAGAGGAGGTAACTGGAGTACCCGGGGAAAACCCACAAGGCTTGACAGGCGATCATACTTCTTGCCACGTACAGCTGGTGATATAATCATCTAAACGGATTAAAAATTTGAAAAAAAAAATGCGATATCTAAAGAATCAACAAGCCAAAAATGCCATTTTTCGAACAATCTCGGGGCATAATACAGGAAGTTAAGTTCTGGTATCTGCGATTATCAAAAGGAACCAAGATCCTTATGATAAAATCGTATGAAGAATCCAAGGGAAAAACGATCCAAGTCACTTTTTCCACGAATCCCAGTTAATGGTGCCATCTTGTGGAGAATTGTAGAAGATTTGTGGAACAATCGATTTCAGGTGAAACCAATCGAACCAAGACGCTTCTGAAATGGCCTCCCGGACGCAGTCAAACGTACCTTTTATTTGACTGAAAAATTGAAGTCAAGTTGTACTGGTGCTTATGGTTCGTATTATAGATCATTTTGAAGTTGTAATTAGACAGACACGTTCTGTTCGTGTAAAAAATTCTCGTCCAAAAGTCGGTTTTGCGTTTCATGCGAAAAGACAAATCTGAATTCGATCGCCCCCCCCCCCAAGTTACTTTCATCCAAATCAAATCGGATAAAAACTGGCCTCTAGAGGGTCTTCTACCTTGATATAGCATATTTTTGTTTTGTTTTACAATATTTGCGTTCAGGGGGAGGCCATGTCTAACTTTGTCCGTCACGAAATTCGAACTCTTTTTTTTTTAAAATCGGATAAAAATTTTGACTTCTGAAAACCCGATTTTTCGTACAAATAAGGTCCGTAATCTTACAGTATTTGCGTACGATGGGTGGGCCATTTTTCACGAAATTCGGATTAAACCAACATTAGGGTGTAACGGTGATATATTAAACCGTTTTTATTTTGAAATCCGGTAGAAATTGTGACCTATGGAGGGACTAAAAGCCAAAAACGCGATGTCGTACAATCGGGGATCTTAGTTCAAGAAGTTACGATCCGATATGCGCGAATGTCTAAGGGAATCAAGGTTATAAACATGCATTTCATGTTTCATTAAAAACAGATCAAAATTGTGACACTAGAGGGTCCACCAGCTAAAACCATGATTTTTCGCACAATCATGGCACGATACATGTCAATTTCGAAAGGAACCGAGATCTTTTGGAGACGGGCCGTTATTTTAAGTTGTCAAAATTGGATAAAAATTGTTAACTGTTGAATATCCACAAACAAATTGTGGACGGACAAGGGAACGACAATAAAGTTCACATAAAATGTGGGCTTTTAAAAATTGTAAGAGCAAAGGGCCAGTCTGATATATTCAAGTGGTTGAGAAAATCATTTTAAACCTTTATATCTGATCAGCGCCGGATTAACCAACGTGCTCCGGTGCTACCAGGAAGTGGGAATCAAGGTAACTTTACATTCGTGTTTTGAAAACAGAACATGTCCTAAATAAAAAACAAATGGGTTTAACTTCCACTCGACCCAAAAAACGCCATTTCGGGACTTGTCACGTACAACCCGGAAATCGATACTACGCCAGTTGATTCAATGACAGACTTAATGATGCAAGCACTAACCATTCGGCCACCAAACCCCCAAAAATAAAAACAAAAAGAAAATAAACTTATTTATATATTTATGACAATAAAAACAAAATGAAAATATAAAAAGGTAATTATATCTAAAACAATGTAAATACTGAACATGATAAGAATCAAATATGGATGTTGTTAGCTGATAATATAGATGCATCATACATTTGATGGTGTCCGAGACTGTTTATAACGAATGTCGGTAGGATTGTACTCACGAATAAATGAATAAATCTGTGTTTGAATACATGAACCTACTAGAGATCAAAGTGTCTTTAAAAAAAAAATATGCTTTAATTTGGATTTTTGGAACATACAAATTGTATGATCAGAATTGTTAGATATATTCCCAAAAAAATAAGGTGAGGGTATGGCTGTATCAATAACCATGACACCCTTCACTCTTTTTAGTTTCAATAACAATAAGACCGGATTATTTATCGAAAATAATTTTCATAAGACAACACCTGTCGGCTAATATTTATTTTCATATTTTACAGATATTTCTTTCTTTAAGACATTAAATAAGATAATATCAGTGAAAAGTGAAAAATAAATATTAATCAAACTGGGTCTTAAATCTGACAACACAAACATGGTTGCATAATATTATACAATGATGTTTGTTTTGTAAGATTTACAAGTATCTATTAGGTCCATGCATGAAACGCAGAATAATCGTATATTTATCTTAAATATACCTTTTACACGCGACAAACCTCGACAGATTCCGGAACCTACATCTAGTCTCGGCTGTATGACGAATCCCGCCATATTGGAACTACTTTAAGGTCGCGAATGAAACATGGCTGCGCCCATTGTTTGTAATAGCGTCAAGTTTTCCTGTTTAAGTAAACCGGTAGCCGCATTACAAATGTATGGGCGTAGGTACATATCACTTACGGCCATACAGCCTAGACAAGATGTAGGTTCCGGAATCTGTCGAGGTTTGCCGCGTGAACGAATATACAAACTGGAAAACCAAGTATTTGCCCACCAGCAGAATTTGAGGCGCAACTTTGAATTTCTTGTTCAAAATTCGCTTAGTTTAGTTTAAAATGTTACGATATCAAATTTCTGAAAAATATTGACATCGTTCTATCGAAATCCAAATATATGTACTGATGGACGGATTGAAGGGAGGGGGGGGGGGGCTGGGGTGCGCGACAAATACATTACAGCGTGAAATGGTCATTTCGGGAATAACATGTGATTAGATTTTTAAAAAAATCTTAATCATTTTTGTAATTGAGTTTTAGTTACAAATCAGTTTATTTCTTTGACTAAGCATGGTTTTAAATCTGACAAGTAAACAGTCTAATTAAAATCTTTTATCAATTTCGTTTCGGTTTTAGTCTGCAATTCAGCGTAAAGTACTAAACGAAATTATAATGGAATTTCAATTAAACTGAAAAATTATATTTAAACTGGTATCAAATTTGTTAATTTCGTAGATTGTATTATAAGGATACATTATGGTAGATTAGACAAAAATGGCAAGTTTCACTACAATATATAATGTAATGGGAATTTGCTGAAAATTTCCGTCAAACTGATCCAATATGAACCGATATTTTAGCGATTGGGGCCAACATCGATAAGTTAATTTCAGGTCTCAAGAATGGATGTTTAAGTTAAACGTATAATAACACTAATATAATATAGTTGCAATCAATACCCGAAAATAATATAACATTCATATATGGTTATAATATACTTGGATATTATCTAACCTGCGCAGAAGCAGAGTTTATATTTAGCTCTTCTGTTATAATGCTCAAAACATTGGTTAATTTTTTCTAATAAGTTATTTGAAGAATACTTAATAGGTTTACATTTTAATTGGACACTGTTGGCAAGATATGATAAATGTCTTTAAATCAACATAGAAATAATCAGAGAAGATAAGTAACTACAAAACAAACGTGACGAATGGGGGAAAATTCCTAAATCCGAAACATTATTTTATCAATTTTTTTTTTTTTTTTTTTTAGAGATTGACGATCAAGGGCCGGCTGCTCAAAGCTCTGTTGACTTAACGTTTCATTAGCATGGGGTTAATTTAACTTTAACGAAGAGAAAGATTGTTGCTGGAAGCCCGTTTACTTTAACGTGTCCGTAACTTGCTGTTATATACAATGTATAACGGAGGTGTCGTGTCCCGTTATCGGTTTAACGATGGCATTAGTGGGCTATAGCAAGTCATAGATTACCACTAATTTTCTATAGAACATTCTAGATGGTCGAGCGGTGGCGTGGGAGCTTTTACATTTTCTATAGGATGAAATAATTGCCCCAAATATTCTGTGGTGCAAATCCATTTTTTTCTACAGATATGCTTAACTTCCTAACGGTAAAAAAAAAGTACTCTATAGAGTCTTCTGTAGTAAATTCTACAGTTATCTTTTTTTCTTTAATCAAGTTGTGTAAAAAGACTACACAGTTGTTCCACTGTCTTCGGTTTCTTGTTAATATTAACTTCTATGAAGTTATACAATGAAATGTACATTGAATTTAAGATTCAGCCATGAAGAAACATCCTCTTGGATTAACTTTAATCCGTTAGCCAACGGATAATGAAATGGATTTTCAGTAACAGAAATTTGATGGATCTTAACAAACGAAACGTTAGTAGGACTTAACTTAGTTTTGAGCAACCGGCCTCAGATCTTTGATTTAGGAAAAACAAAATTATCGATTAAATTAAATATGTGTCCCTGACATGTTTGTTCTTTAAGAAACAAATTCATGGTACCCGACAATGAAAACTGTCATGCTTTAGTGACGACCGTGTGGCACCCAACATCAAACTTATCATGCAAAGACAATGTGTTAAGGGGTTAATGTTAAAATTACAATATAGATCTTAAATAGACAAATAGCATTAAAAATATATACGTGCACATGAAAATGTGGGCGTATAAAAATGATATTTCGGCAATAACAAGGTTGTTACAAATAATTGGATCGGAATAAATTCTAGAGGATTTATATTTTGTCTAATGCCAATCGTATGGGATAATTATCAAAATTGATCTTTGAGAAATTAGAATACAGGGGCCCAACAGTTAGCGAACTGTACTCGTTATCAAAATGTCTTGGATTCGAATCTTCGAGGGGGTCTGAGAGTAACCTTTGGGCTTCTTTAAGCTTGGTCTCCATTTGTTGGGGGTAATGCTCGCGGAACTAAAGAGGGGTGTGTGTCCAGTCATTCGAACGAGACGAAAAATCGTGACCCACTCGTGTACACGTTGACGTGAAAGCAGGAGAGCTCTCGGCAGTTGAAATTTGAAGAGAGTGAGAAAAACCACCTCCCATGCGAAATTCACCCATCTCGCATTTCACATGTAACCATAGGTAAATGTAGATAACCGAATGTTAGTTTCAAAATGACCAGAGTAATGTTGAGACGTAAAACCCCATTCTACTTAATACACAGAAGTGTGATTTGATTCAGATTTAAATTGATTTTAAACAAAGATTTTTTACTCTGGCCACAAAACGGAGCAGTTCTATGTTTTCTTATATTGCCACTTTCCAGCCAACTTGTTCTGTGTGAATTAACCTTCTTGGTGAAAAGCTTCTCGGCATCAAGGTTCCTTCATCTGTATTCTTTTATATCATTCCACTTTGTTTCTGAGAGTTATCGCCGGTATGTCTCCTTGTTTTGTTTAATACACCCCTAACAAATGTTGATCTTCAACCCCTACAACTACCCTTCTTTAAGATATCTGGAGACAATGGTTGTAAGTATGTCGATAGATTAAATCGTAAAGCGTATTTCGCGAAATCCGAACAAACGGTTGTACAGAGAAAAGATAGACATGTCTCCAGAAAATCTCTCAGAAGTAAAACCTAATCACAAACCTTATAAATCAACATTGTTAGTAATCACGTATTCTGTAATATCTTCTCTAACTTCATTATCTTAATTTTGACATGTTGATTTCCTGACCCAAAAACTGACCATCAAGATACACTAGGGGCAAAAAACGAAGGAACGATCGCACACGCGAGATATGCAGTTGTATAGAGATAGGAGAGATGTCTCTAGAAATCTCTCAGAAGTAACACAAAGCACAAACCCTCACAAAACAGCATTATCACCAACCATGACGTCTAACACCTCCCTTCCTCAAGATATACTAGAGATAAAGATGAAGGATATATGGAGAAAGAACGAATAACAGTCGTAAATGCCGCGGACGTTAAACGCACGACTTCATATAGATGCCCCTACAGATCTGAGAAATAACAAAAACCCAACTCTAACAAATCAACAGTCAAAACCTCGATTCTGTTATATCTGCTAACTATCTAAAAGATAATGTTTGACAAATGTTGATCTTCAGAACCTAAAACTACCCTTCCTTGAGATATACTAGAGACAAGGAAAGAACAAAAACGATCGCACACGAAACGGACGCACGTCAAACACGTCTAAAATGTCTCTAGAAATCTCTAAGAAGTAAAACCAACAAACCACAACAGATCAACATTGTCACACACCATGACGTTTGTTTGCAGTATCTTGTTATTCTGCTGTATTATTTTTACACTGTCTTCGCTACTGCATTCCGCTTTACAGCATGTTCAGTATATTCCATTCTGCTTACATCAACTTCGGTATATTGTATTCTGCTTGTACAATATCCATTTTGGTAATTATAAAAGTAATCTGGTCGAATGTATTTGGTCTTGATAATGCAGTTCATGTCTGGTATAATTAAATTCAACATACAACTGTTCCGTCTTGTGGTTTGAGTAGAAATATTTGCTTATAATCAATGTGTAACAAATCAATGATTCATATTGTCATTAGGTGGAATGGGGTTTAACATCTCGTTGACAATTTACAAGGGTCATTAGAGACTAACACGTGGTTATAGTTACGATGGCTACGTGAAATTTGAGAAAGGCGAAATTTGCCGGAACGGTGGTGTTTCCGAATACTCTTCTTCGCATTCCAGCTGACAAGAGTTCTCTTACGTACACGTCAATGTGTTGCGGTGGATCTCGGTTCTCCGTCCTATCCAAATGATTAGGCACATTTTCCTCGTCAGTCCCGGGGGCGTTTCCCCTGACAAGTGGAAACCGGGATTCGATTAAGCCCAAAGGTTTCTCTCATCACCCCGCCCCCCTAACGATTCAAATCTGGAACACTGTAATTGTGAGTCCGGTTCCCTAACCGTGAGCCCAGATATCGAATTTGTTCATTTTTTCCTGAATAAAAAATATTTCTCACCATAAATTCCGGTATTATCATAAACCTATCGCTTTAATCTAGCAAAGAGGAATAGGTTTCAAAAATAACCTGTTATTGCCGAACTATCATTACCCTACTCAGAACATGGTTATGTCAAAATTACAGGATTCCAGGAACCACGGGCGCTTAGAAGATATATCCTCTTCTATCGGGACTGTAGAATCGTCTTTCTGTCACACAGCTTCTGAAAAGATGTAAATATTAAGTATTACGATATAGCTGTCTACATACCTACCTACAGCCGATAAAGTCGGGGTTGTACGGCTATACCTATTTATACCCTCACGTGCAGTACTGTCAATCAATAGAGACTTTTGGCAACCCTAAATTCCTAGTACGTATCGCGTATCCGTATGGATTTTGCGTGTGACGTCATCAATGTGTGTATAAATTTTGATGTGAATTTAACCATAATAAAGACAGGAATTTAATCATTATTTATGATGGGTTTTTCTCGGAATTTTCATACTTTTCCCGTCTGTATGCTGGTTGAACTACGTGATAAATTTAAGTAAAATCGGAGCTTCCAAATCAGTAAATGATGTGATTCTATAGTAAAGGGGTATAAATGATAAATTAGTGAAACCGAAAATTGCTGTCGAGTCGAAGTCAACGATTTTTTAAAATAAGATGCTACATTATTATTTTTTTTAAAAAAATAGCTCACCGACTGTCGAGCGACTTCATTCACTTTGAGAAATTGTAGGCTAGGCACTTGACTAGTACTGATGGTGATTTTGGTAGATAACTACCATCATGGTGTAATAGAACTAAGCTCAGCTCAGTGACGCATACGTACGCGACGTGAGAATCTGTCAAAACTCTAAAACTACTCTGACGCAACGTATCACGTATACGATACGGATAAGTGATACGGGTAGGAGAAATGTCACTTGCCAAAAGTCTCTAATAGTAGTGGACACCGGTAAGACTTATTGGGAGGTATTTTGAAAGGCATTATAGTAGTGGGCACATTCTGTGCCGCACAGATAAGCCTTATATTGGGAACTGTCTTGAAAGGCAATCAGATTTTTAAATAAAAGAAAATAAGAATTTTTATAATAAACCCATTGTTTTGAAAACTTTAAAGGTTTATTTAGGGTAATAGTGTGGTATGACATGTCATAAAAACAGCTCCCGTGTGGGGGGGGGCATTTTTGAAATCGGGACCCTTCTCAACGAGAACATGGCTATCTCCGACAATAATGGTTGGATTCTCATGATCTTAAGCCCATTCTCGTGTTTTTTCATCAAGCTGATCCCACCTGAGATACTTTTATAGTGATTAGATTTATTTTTGACTTCCGGTGGGGATTTTCAGTGTCAGTGTCAAACTCTGGTTGATTTCAGTCAACAATCTTTGGATTTTCATGATCTGAAGATCATTCTGTTTTTTTTGTTCATCATGCCCACCCCATTTAAGTTTCACTTCTAGTCAAACGGAAGTAGTTTTGACTCTCGGTGGTAAATACCAACTTCCGGTGTCAAACTCGAATTGATATCAGCCAATAATCATTGGATTTCCATGTTCTGAAGTCTCATTCTTGGTGATTTCAGACCCGCCTCGTCTATGGTACACAAACGAATGAAAGTAGTTTATATTGACTTCCGCTCGGAATACGAATTTCCACATCACCTTGATCGATTTAAGTTTAGAGAAATTTATTAGGCAGTACCACTTTCTGTGGCATCTGAAACATGGTAAATGTTTCGTGCAGTCATTTTTGGGACATTGGAATGTTCTGTCACGAGATTCAAGAAGCAAACAAGTTTTATGTCAAAAACGAAATTCCTATCTGGGAAATAAATATGCATCATCCTCGTCCCCTTGTCATATTGGTATGCCCCATATTAAAACCATTATTCCGGAAACTGCACCGCCCCATACAGCCCGTTTCATAACCACTTTCTGTTAGTTCAGTTAAAGCATGGTTGTGAGATTCTGGGCAGGTACGTACACGCCTTAGTCCAACTACTTTCAATGGCAGGAAGGTTCAGGGATCTGGTCAAGTAATTCGCCAATTCCTTAATTATCATAACTTCGAAAAGGTTTTAAAAAGTTGATTACATGCTGAAGGCGTGTATATACCCATAGTTTTGTAGTATCCACAAACTTACCTCCCTAGTCAGCATCGGGAGGCATTGACACTTGTGACTTTCAATGACATGTAATCGTTTGATCACGTGTATATCTCGCAGTTAAAGCCTTGAGATGACCTCGAGATAATATGGAGGGGGATCCTCGCCAAAACTCAATTTGTGAAAATACATTTGTCGATTTGTGAAAGTACATTTGTTAATTTGTCAAAATACAAAATACATTTGTCGATTTGTGAAAGTACATTTGTTAATTTGTCAAAATGCAAAATACATTTGTCGATTTGTGAAAATGCATTTGTTGATTTGTCGTACAACAAAAATACATTTTTTCATGTGTGAAAATACACCTGTCGAACCTACAAAGCACAAATTTTGAAATAATACAGCTTAACTTTATAGTTTCAACATTTGTATTTTCAAGATATGTAATTTCAACATTTGTAGTTTCAACATTTGTAGTTTCAACAGTTGTATTAACGACACTTGCATTATCGAGCCTTGCATTAGCAAGCCATGCATTAGCGAACTATGACCATATTTGGGTTGATGACGTTGATCATTATGGAGGGGGATCCTTGCCAACGATGCTGCAAGGCCTGGATGACGGCCAGGAAGAATATTTTTTATTTTTTATCCCCTCCCCCTAAAAAATTTCACATAGCTGAAATAGCGTCATCTTAACTAAGAAAATGAGGGCTGACAAGTTACTTTTGTACTAGGGTTATCCTTTCAGTGGTATGTATTTGATAGCTGCCCTATAGCCAGTTTTGTCCATTTCTGGTGATTCCTGATGGGTTAATCACACACAAGATGGTCTGGTATGAAAACAATATTAACACTACAGGTGCAGTTCTTATGAAATGAAATGAAATGGGGGTTACCGTCCTACTCTTCTGCACCTGTCCATGATTGTACTTTCTTGGTGTCAAAAGTCTGCTTCAATCTCGCCTCACAATACCATTTTATGCATTTTGTCAGTTTGAACCATCATCTTTTATGGGTCATTTCGTTATCAGCGAGATGCACACTTTTATTTAAAATTAAATTGAACTGATACCTCGAATGTGTGAATATAAATTTTTCTCGAGCCTCGGGGTCGATATTATGGTGTCAGCTTGGCCCCCAGGGCCGAAACCAACTGTTATGGACAATTTCAAACTCAGTGAGATGTACTCTTCCATTTAAAATTGGTTTGACTGATACTTCGAATATATGAGTATAACCTATTTTTGACCCTTCGGCTCTGCGGTCCATATTTAGGGTGTCAATTTGGGCCGTCCAAGGGCCATAAGCGTCTGTTATGGGCAACTTCGTACCTAGTGAGATGTACTCTTTCATTTAGAGTTGGTTTTGACCGGTACCGCGAATTTATGGCCCCATCGTCTTAGGGCGCCAATTTGGGCCATTCCATGGGCCCAATCGTCTGTTATGGACAATTCCGTAATCAGCGGCATATACTCTTTCAATTAACATTAGTGTCTACTAATAACTCGAATGTATGAATATAACCCTTTTTTTAAGCCGCCCAGGGAGGATGGGGGGTCATATTTGGGGTGTCAGTTTGGGCAGTCCCAAGGCCAAAATCGTCTGTTATGGGCAATTTCGTACTCAGTAGAGTGTATTCTTTCATTTAAGATTGGTTTTGACCGGTACCTCGAATGTATGAGTTTAACCCATTTTTGGGGTCATTATAGGGGTCACACCCATGGACTGGGCCCGACAGACGCCCACTTCTGTGCATCCCAGGTTAGTATGTAGATGCCTATATATATGGTCAGATATTGGTACCTCGTTCGTCTAGGTTCGACCCTCTGGGCTCCTACTCTGGTGCCACCTAATGTTAATTGAAAGAGTATATGCCACTGAAAGGACTAACCCTAACACAAAAGTAACTTGTCAGCCCTCATTTTCTTAGTTAAGATGACGGAGGGGATAAAAAATAAAAGAAATTCTTCCTGACCGGCATCCAGGCCTTGCAGCATCGTTGGCAAGGATCCCCCTCCATAATGATCAACGTCATCAACCCAAATATGGTCATAGTTCGCTAATGCATGGCTTGCTAATGCAAGGCTCGATAATGCAAGTGTCGTTAATACAACTGTTGAAACTACAAATGTTGAAATTACATATCTTGAAAATACAAATGTTGAAATTACATATGTGGAAACTATAAAGTTAAGCTGTGTTATTTCAAAATTTGTGCTTTGTAGGTTCGACAGGTGTATTTTCACACATGAAAACATAACGCTAACGCTACAATATACGTCCACATTCCTGCTTTGATTGATATGGTACTTTGTCAAGAAGGCTAGGCGTTTGGTTTGTTTAGCGTTGAGGGTCGTGCACCAACATTAATAGTTGCCGTCCTTAGAGTATAAGGAATAACTATACCAAGATAATCCATTCAGAATTGTGCCTTCCTAACACTAAAGGCAAAAAGTGGGCGTGGCTCTGCCCCTGGGGGTCGGGACATTCATCAAAATCAATAGTGGACGCCCTCAGGCTATAAGGAATACATAAACCAAGTACCAAGCTGGTTCATTCAGAATTGCGGCCTGTAAACGACAAACACAAAAATTGGTCGTGTCTTGCCTGTGTGAGTCGGGACATGCAGTTGACGTCCTTAGGCTATATGGAATACATATCCCAAGTTTAAAGACGATCCATTAAGAATCGTGGCCTGTAGACAACACACATAGACACGAAGTAAAAATGGGCATGACTCTGTCCCTGGGGGTTAGGAAATCACCAAAAACAATAGGAGTCATCTTTATGCAGCCTGTAGGCGACAGACAAACAAATACACGAAATGGGTGTTGCTGTCCCATGGGGGTCGGGCATGCACCTAAAACAAAAGGGGTCATCCTTAGGGTATAAGGAATAAGTATTTTAAGTTTCAAGATGACCGATTAAGAATTATGGCCTGTAGGCGACACACAAAAAGAAAATGGGCGTGACTCTGCCCCTGGGGGTTGGGCATGCACCCCAAATGATAGAAATGTTCCTTAGGGTACAAAGAATAATCATTCGAAGTTTCAAGATGATACGTTAAGAAATGTGGCTTGTAGACGACAAACAAATAAATACAAGGAATGGGCGTGGCTCTGCCATTGGGGGTCGGGCATGCACCAAAAAACAATACGGATCATCCTTAGGGTAAGTATACAAAGTTTTAAGAAAATACAGTTAGAATTGCGGCTTCTAGGCGACACAGAGACACACAAAAAGAAAATGGGCGTGGCTCTGCCCCTGGGGGGTTGGGCATGCACCCCAAACGATAGGGATCATCCTTAGAGTATAAAGAGTAAGTATACAAAGTTTTAAAGAAAATCCAATAAGAATTGTGGCCTGTAGGCGACACAAAGACACACGATAAGAAAATGGGTGTGGCTCTGCCCCAGGGGGGTTGGGCATGCACCCCAAATGATAGGGATGCTCCTTAGGGTACAAAGAATGTGTATGCTAAGTTTCAAAATTATAAGTTAAGAAATGTGGCCTGTAGACGACAAACAAATACATACTAGAAATGGGCGTGGCTCTGTCCCTGGGGGTCGGGCATGCACCAAAAACAATAGAGATGTTCCTTATGGTATAAGGAATACGTATACCAAGTTTGAAGAAAATCCAGTAAGAATTGCGCCCTGTAGGCGACACAAAGACACGCGAAAAGAAAATGGGCGTGGCTCTGACCCTGGGGGTGGAGCATACACCCCAAACGATAGGGATGTTCCTTAGGGTACAAAGAATGTGTATGCAAAGTTTCAAGATTATAAGTTAAGATTTGTGGCCTGTAGACGACAAACAAAGAAATACTAGAAATGGGCGTGGCTCGGCCCCTGGGGGTCGGGCATGCCCCAAAAACAATAGGGATCTTCCTTGGGGTATAAGGAATAAGTATACCAAGTTTGAAGAAAATCCATGAAGAATTGCGCCCTGTAGGCGAACCACAGACACACACACACATACATACATACACACACACACACACACACACACACACACACACACACAGGGGCGACGGCATAATACGTTCACATTATGAATGTGGACGTATAAAAATGTATTTTTGTTGTATGACAAATCAACAAATGCATTTTCACAAATCGACAAATGTATTTTGCATTTTGACAAATTAAGCGAGGATCCCCCTCCATAAGATACAAGGTCTAGGAGAATTGTGAAAACATCATAAGCTAGATGCAAGGACTTGGTAAGGTTCGGGGTCATACGACACACCTGTGCTTGCCTACTCCATGATCAAACACGATAGCAGATGGCTTCCATCTTGTTTACTGACGGTACTACTTATTTTAAGACAGACTCGGCTTTCCAATTTATAATATCTACGTCATTGGGGATTTCCAATTTATACTCACTGGTTGCTATGACCCGCTATGGCGTTGTCTAGAAACGCGCGTGCTCGCGTTAGTTTAAAATTTTTGCTATACGTTTAACATGGACTATTTGATGTAATTTGCCTGATTTGATTTGGCCCCATTTCCATAAATTTAGGTTGTTTTTTTAGAAATTTTTAGCAAATGTTAATCTTAGGTGTTTTTTAATTCTAGCCGAAGTAAATTTTTTTACAATTTATAGCGAGTTAAGTTATCGTCTCTAAGAGGCGGGCGTAGTATTTTAAATGGCGGCCATTTGCCATCATGTGTATTCTTGAAGTAGGTACACATGATGTAATCGTATGGTTCGGGGTGTGTCATTCTATTCATGTATGACTAAATACTTTGCGTCCTCAACTAGCATGCGCTTTGTGAATGCCTCTTGTAGGCCATAGAGTTTCTGCATGATGGATGGTTTCTTCATACCCTGACGTTCAGCCATAGTAAAATGATGCGAACTGTGGGTGGTGTAGCCTGTGTTATATCAACCAGGCTAGCATACGACACTGGTTGAGCCTTTGTTCCATCAGCATATCCTAGCGGGGTTCCCATCATTGAGGAACTTAGATCTTGCATCTGTAGCTGAGGGTTAGTGGCGGGAAACCCCATGTTTGGTCCTTGTGATGCCGATGCCCACACAATTCTCATGGACTTGTCTCCCGGGGTTGTCTGAGGTTTGTAACTGAGGTCACAACACAGATCTAGAGATAGATGTGATCGAGCGAGAGCGTGTCATTGGAAGTAAGTTTTAAGGTCTGATTGGACTTCGCAGCTTCTCTGGTGCTGATTGGCGAGGTAAACTTGTGGGCATCACAAAGAAAACACGGGCTGGTGCACACACGAAGCATGATGGTGATGACCCCGTTATAATCGTTTCAATTAAAGAGAAATGGGGTTTAACGTCCACTCAACACAAACTAGGTCATTTCGGGACTAACATGTTTTTTTTTTAAATTTTATTTCAATAATTCGCTTGCGCGTAGGCGTCTTTTAGCAGTGGGAGGAAACCGGAGTACCCGGAGGAAACCCACGAGGTTGAGAAGGCAGCCCTATCTCCATGCCACATACGCTCAAACCAGGGCTCGAAACCACAGCCGCAAGCCAGAGGTGACCGGCCAGCTAGAGGTCGAAGCGCGGCACGCTAGACCACTAGGCCATCCCAATCCCCCTCGTTTCAAGAAGCTTGGAGAATGTAACATCTCAACTGAACGGGTGATGGGTGACTTGCCTTCGCAGGTCAAGGAATTCATCCGTTCCATTAAACCTAGCAGCACGTAGATGGCAATTGTTCAGTTCAGAAAACCTTTGAGTGAGATGTTTCCACTGGCTCGCTCTGGATTTTCGCCCCATGTCTAAAACAAAGTCGTATCCAACAGAAAGTGGCTGGCAGTTGGACAAAAGCATTTATGTTCATGTGCCGAATCGTGACCAGCCTGTCCATCTTGCTGTAATTGAACTTATAAAATGTGGTTGTAAAACAGACTGCACGGGGCGTTGCAGTCGCAGCAAAAAAAATGTCTGCCTTATACTTCTTTGCACGTGTTTTGATAGAGGCCTTACCAATATGATTAGGGGTGTGCGGGGCGACGAGGATGATGAATTACTGATTTTTTTATTTCCAAGATAGGATTTTTTGTTTTGTTTCTGGCTTGTTAAGATTCTTTTCGTTCATATTAGACTTGTTTACTATTTACAAATGACTGTCTTGAATTTCATGACATAACATTCCGGTTACCCAAAAGTGACCATATTAATCATTTTACCATACTTCAAAAGGCGCTTAAAGTGATAGGCTAAGCGATCGGAAATTGGTATTCCACACCCGAATTTTAAATGAAAACTGCTCCCATTGGCATGATGACAAAACCTCAGAATATACTTCAAATTATGAAATCCAGCCATTGTAGGCAGAGAGTCATGGGCCAAGATTTCAAAAAGGCCCCTCCCGGAGATGTCAAGAGTCGCAAAAATGGGGTTCGCATGATTAACAAACCGCAGAATAAAAATAAAACAAAAATTTTCAACCGGAAGTCAATGAAAACAACTTCCATTCGCTTTAAGGGTATCAGATGGGGTCAGTATGATGAAAAAAAAATTAGGTTAACAGGCAACGAAACACGCCCACACAGCAGCTAAATCGTTCGGGCGTCAACAAGAGTTGTCGCATATTAAGTTATCAGAAAATCACTAGATTTTTTTTTTTTTATTATTAAGTTCTGCTAAATTACCATGTAACGGTGATAAAATCAAACTTTTTTTTTTTTTTAAAAAAATCAGATAATAATTTTGACCTCCAGAGGGACCACAAGCTAAAAAAAGGGCGATTTTCCGACCATCAGGGGCCATAAATCAGAAAGTTACGATCCGATGGGCAAAAATATCGAAAGGAACAAAAATCTTCGGGTTATTAACATACATGTCAAGTTTTATCAAAATCGTTTCAAAATTGTGACCTCTATAGGGTCCACAAGCGAAGTTTCAATCTATTACATCCACTTCTACTCGTTACCACTGGCAACCTTTGATGAAACTGTCCTGTTCATTTCCAATACATGTATAAGAGTAGCCGTGTATCAGAAATTAACAGTACACTTTCGAAAAAGTACTGTTCAATTCTGATACACGGCTACTTTTAGACGGTCATAGAAACTTATCAAGCAACAAGAAGCGGACGTTTAGTCCCACCCAGATCGCAATGATAACCAGTTTCATATTGCACTAGGCTAATGTACATGAGACAACTAGTCAAAATCATAGTAACAAAACAAACCGGTAGGAACTATATGGCAGTGAAAAAATATATACAATGACATTAAATTAACGTAACAACATATTACGAAAAGAGTTATACATATCAATTGACATATTCCCTAATTTGGTTTGATTTATATTAATATGCAAAACATAAATAAGAATACTGAATAATTATTTTAACTATTTGTGATGATAGAAGGTGGGGTTCTCTTGCTGGACACTTCACAAGCCTTGAATATGAGCAGGATAAAACAAAAACCGCCTAGAAAGTCAAACTTTATTACAAATAAATTTCAACGGACGAACCATCCACCGATGCATACTTTCACCAGGAATGACCCGCATTTCCTTTACACTACATTTAATATCACCGCAGTTCTTTACGCCATAGACAAGTTGTTTTGACGATGTGGTCTAAACAAACACGTGGCTGTATTAAGCTCGGGGTGTCACAAGACTCACGTGTAAATTCTACCATGAAATGTAACGCGAGGCACAGAAAGGGATAAATTAAACAGCAGAAAGTATTTTAATAACAATCTGATACCAGATCAAAATTATTACAAATTATTAAAGAACGCTATCAACATATGGAATGATGAATATCACGATAAGGAGGATAGAGGGGGGGCTTTGGGATTATGTTAAATTTAAAATTAAAGATAGGCTGGCACTGCCAGGCAGGATACGCCCACATTTTCGAGAGATGGATAGAGAACAAGTAATACCGAAAGTGATTTTTCCTACATCATTAAATTAGAATTTGATATGTGCAAATTTCGAAATGAATTAAGATCTTTGGGTTATAAAAGGTTCATTTCAGTAGGCTTCAAATTCGACAGGGGATCATGTTCCTAAGTGGGTAAGATGCTGGCTCGGTAGCCTTGAGGTTGGGCGTTTGATCCATGCATTGGGTGACAAAGTTCATCTAGATTTTCTGGTGTGGTTTCCCATGGTTAGTGATGAAGGATGGATGGCCTGACAAGAACAGCTGTCAATTTTGGTCTGATTTTCACGAAATTCGACCTCAACCTTCATTACGATGTAACGGTGATATAATCAAACGTTTTTTTTAAATGGGATAATAATTCTGACCCCAGAGAGACCACAAGCTAAAAAAAAAGGTCATTTTTCGTACAATCAGGGGCCATAATTCAGGAAGTTACAATCCGATATGCACAAATATCGAAAGGAACTAAGATTGTTAAGTTGTAAACATGTGTTTCAAGTTTCATCAAAATTGAAGATTGTGATCTCTACAGGGTTCACAACCTTGATATACCATATTTTTACACTCTTCGCGTACAAGTGGCAGCCATTTTTTCAGTCAATTTAGGTCCGATTTTCACGAAATTCCACCTTAGCCTTCATTATGATGTAACGGTGATAAAATCAAACGTTTTTTAAATCGGATAATAATTTTGACCTCCAGAGGGACCACAAGCTAAAAAGGGCAATTTTTCGGACAATCAGGGGCCATAATTCAGGAAGTTACGATCCAATGGGCGCAAATATCGAAAAGAACCAAGATATTTGGGTTATAAACATGCATGTCAAGTTTCATCAAAATCGGTTCAAAATTGTGACCTCTATAGGGTCCACAAGCTAAAAACGTGATTTTTCGTACAATCAGGGGTCATAATCCATTAAGTTTTGATCCGATACATGCCAATATCGAAAGGAACCGAGATCTTATGGGGATAAACCTATATTTCAAGTTTCGTCAAAATCGGTTCAAAATTGTGACCTCTATAGGGTCCACAAGCTAAAAACGTGATTTTTCGTACAATCAGGGGTCATAATCCATTAAGTTTTGATCCGATACATGCCAATATCGAAAGGAACCGAGATCTTATGGGGATAAACCTATATTTCAAGTTTCATCAAAATCGGTTCAAAATTGTGACCTCTATAGGGTCCACAAGCTAAAAACGTGATTTTTCGTACAATCAGGGGTCATAATCCATTAAGTTTTGATCCGATACATGCCAATATCGAAAGGAACCGAGATCTTATGGGGATAAACCTATATTTCAAGTTTCGTCAAAATCGGATAAGAATTGTGCCCTGTAGAGAGTCCACAAACAAATTGTGGACGGACGGACAGGGGCGACGACATAATACGTCCACATGAAAATGTGGGCGTATAAAAATGAAACCATTATATACTGTAAAAAGAAACAAAAGATTAAAAGTAAGTTAAAAGAAAAACTAATACAAGAAATGCAGGGTCTAGAAGATAAAATTTCATCCTTAAACACTCATGATGCCGAAACATACGAAAACTATTACTTCGTTAAACATAAGCTTGATCAAATTTATGATACAGAAATGCGTGGGACAATATTACGATCTAAAGTTGAGTGGCACGAAAAGGGTGAAAAGAATACAAAATTATTGCTTAGTTTAGAGAAACAAAATATCAACATCATTAAACAGAATTCAAAGAGATAATACCGAAATTACTTGCCCAAAGGACATATCGAGGGAAATTTATAACTATTACTCGAATCTTTATTCAGAAACTAACCATACTAAATTACGTCTTGACGATAAAGTATTCCTCAGAAAAAAGCACTTCCAAAAATTAAATGAATATCAAAGTCAGATGCTGGAACATAAAATTGACAACAGCGAATGCTTGGAAGCATTAAAACTATTTAAAGATAGGCTGGCACTGCCAGGCAGGATACGCCCACATTTTTGAGAGATGATAGAGAACAAGCAATACCGAAAGTGATTTTTCCTACATCACTAAGTCCTGTATTTCATACTGTATTGGGAGCAGCCATTTTGTTGGTCAGTTCCAGTCTGATATTCATGAAATTCGAAGCCGACAATGATTATGGTTTGACGGTACACAACCTAGAAATGTTACTTTTCGTCAAAATCGGATAAGAATTGTGACCTGTAGAGAGTCCACAACCATGATATACCATATTTTTACACTGTTTGCGTACAAACGGTGACCATTTCGTCCGGCAATTTTGGTACGATTTTCACGAAATTCGAACTCAACCTTCCTTACGGTGCAACAGTAATATAATCAGGGTTTTTTTTAAATCAGATAATAATTGTTCGAGAGAGAGAACAAGCAATACCGAAAGTGATTTTTCCTATAATCAAAGGCCATAATTCATTAAGTTGCAATTTGATATGCGCAAATATCGAAAAGAATAAAGATCTCTAGGTTATAAACAAGCTTTTCAGGTTTCATCAAAATCGAATTAAAATTGTCACCTCTACAGGGTCCCCAACTTTGACATACCATATTTTTACACTGTTCGCGTACAAACGGCGGCCATTTTTTCTGGCAATTATGGTCCAATTTTCTCGAAATTCAAACTCAACCTTCCGTAGGGTGTAACGGTGATAGAGTCAAACGTTTTTTTCAAATCGGATAATAATTGTGACCTCCAGAGGGACCATAGGCGATTTTTCGGACAATCAGGGGCCATAATTCAGGAAGTTACGATCCGATATGCGCAAATATCGAAAGGAACCAAGATCTTTGGGTTATAACCATGCATTTCAAGTTTCATCAAAATCGAATTAAAATTGAGACCTCTACAGGGTCCACAACCATGATATACAATTTTTTAACAGTATTCGCTTACAAACGGCGGCCATTTTGTATGGCAATTTTGGTCCGATTTTCCCTAAATTCCAACTCAACCTTCCTTACGGTGTAACGGTAATATAATCAACCGTTTTATTAAATCGGATAATAATTGTGACCACCAGAGGGACCACAAGCTAAAATAAGGCGATTTTGCGTATAATCAGGGGTCATAATTCAGGAAGTTACGTTCCGATATGCGCAAATATCGAAAGGAACCAAGATCTTTGGGTTATAACCATGAATTTCAAGTTTCATCAAAATCGAATAAAAAATGTGACTTATACAGGGTCCACAACCTTGATATACCATTTTTTAATAGTATTCGCGTACAAACGGCGGCCATTTTGTATGGCAATTTTGGTCCGATTTTCCCGAAATTTGAACTCATTCTTCTTTAGGGTGTAACGGTGATATAATCAAACGGGTTTTTAAATCGAATAATAATTGTAACCTCCAGAGGGACCACAAGCTAAAAAGGGTGATTTTTCGGACAATCAGGGGCCATAATTCGGGAAATTACATTCCGATAGGCGCAAATATCGAAAGGAACCAAGATCTTTGGGTTATAAATATGCATGTCAAGTTTCATCAAAATCGGTTCAAAATTGTGACCTCTATAGGGTCCACAAGCTAAAAACGTGATTTTTCTTACAATCAGGGGCCAAATCCATGAAGTTTTCATCCGATACATGGCAATATCGAAAGCAGCCGAGATCTTTTGGGGATAAACCTATATTTCAAGTTTCGTCAAAATCGGATAAGAATTGTGACCTGTAGAGGGTCCACAAACAAATTGTGGACGGACGGACGGACGGACGGACAGGGGCAATATACGTCCTGTAGACCTACGTCATATACAGGAAAATACCCGTATTATTGATGACTGTTTTTACCTGGCAAAAATTAAGAAAATAACTGGTTTTCTTTTAGCCACTGATTTTAAAAAGCTTTTGACAATGTTAGCCATAAATACCCGTTTTCTGTTTTAGACGCTTTTGGATTTAAACGCAATTATTTAAGATGGATACAAACATTATATAATGACATTAACTGTGCAGTAATGAATAATGGATATACGTCAAGGTGATCCAAGCAGCACAAATCTTTTTAACCTCGTTATCGAAACATTGTGTATATGTATTAGAAACGATATAAGCATAGGGGGGATTATCTTTGGGGATCAATCGTTAAAGCAGACGACATAACAGTTTTATTAAAAGATTTTAAATCAGCTAGGCACCTTTTTGAAGTTTTAGAAAAATTTAGTAAGTTTCTGGGTTAGAATTAAACGTTACTAAAACGCACAACTATCTGATAATATTAAAGGTTTAGGTTTTATTTACCGCGAGAATTTTATAAAAAATATTAGGCATTATCTATTCACTAGACGAAACAACTTCTCAAAAAATGAACTTTGAAAAATGCATAGACCAAATTGAAGAAACTTTGAATACCTGGAAAACACGGAACTTAAGTTTACTAGGGAAAATCCATATAATTAAAACAACTATACCCGGCATCAGTTAAAACTATATCCGAAAATGTAATTAAAAGCATTAATAAATTATTTTATAACTATCTATGGAACGGGCCTGATAACCTAAAGAGAACAGTAATAAATCAGAATATAAATAAAGGGGGGCTACATATGATTGACTTAAAAGAAATGAGGATATGCCGTAGCGTATTCTGGATACAAAAGATACTATCAGACGATGTTCAGTCATGGAAAATTCCATACGCTTATATATTAAATGATTATGATGGAAAAATATTACCGGCATGTAATTATGCCACAGTTTTTTTTAAATTATCTCCCTTTTATAAAGAACTTTTCAATAATTGGGTTCCATATCTATACCTCAAAAATCGATAAGTTAATTAGCCCACAAAACCAAATCATCTGGAACAATAAACATTAACAAAAAACCCTTAATAGATAAAGAATTGATAAATGAAAATATTTTGTTTTTATTCGACTGTAGAGAAGACGTTTTAATCAACAGGATAATGAATAGTAATAAAAATACTTAAGAATGAAAAGCGTTTGCGTAGTAATTAAAGAGTTTTTTTTAGATACAGTGGACTACGAGCCTACGCCTATAGTAAGAAAACAAAGCGTGTTTGACATTAATAACACCTGTATAAAAATATATAAAAAATCACTAGATAAGATTAAGGCAAAAGATATTTACTCAATAAGAGTAGAAGCTAAATATAGTAAACCATTGTCAATAAGTAATGGGAAGAAGAGAATAGTCTTACATTTGAAGAAAGTGAATTCACAAGTATCTTCAATTTGGTCCACAAAACAAGCACTGAGCTTTCAATTTAAATACCTCCAAAAAATTATATATACGAACGACCTTTTATTTAAAATCCAGTTAAAAGAATCTTCACTGTGCGATTTCTGCTTCTCAAATATAGAAAACCCAAAACATCTTTTTATATACTGCAATTACGCACGGGTAATATGGAATGACTTACATGAAATCTTTTCAACTAATGACATTTCATGACAATTACAACTTGCAAATATTCATTTTGGTTTTTTGAAAGAAACAGTTTTTAAATCACATCGCGAATTCTTATTTGTAAATCATCTGATAACTTTAACAAAATATTATCTCTACAAATCGAAGATAGAAAATATTAGACCGACAATCATCAATTATCGAAACTACTTGAAAAGTAAACAACAGATTGGAAATGAATTAAACGAAACCTCAGTAAATAAATGGGATTATACAATATGAATATTATGCATACCTCTAGTATCCCGTTTCTAGTATTCCACTTCCTTCATAACTATAGTTATTTGTTTTCTTTGCTTTGTTTTTTTTTTTATCTTAATTTCGTTTTATTTATATTTGTTCTTCTATATGAAACATAGAATATATCCTTCAATAATAAGCCGGTGCTATCTGATATGTTTAATGTAATGTAATGATTAACGCTTTCGAAATTTTTTACTAGATCTTCCAAAACACTGATGTAATGTAATATATGTACTATGCTGTTATTTATTATGAAATAAAGATTTAAACACGTTAAAAAGTATTTGTCACTTTTCGGTTGAAACGACTCGATAATAAATACTATTTTTCACGTTTTGCTTCACAATACTCGATAGAAATGTGATGTAAGTAACTTATAAGCATTTTTCCTCGGTGTATCGGTAATATCAGGACAGTTTTGGTCGGGGCTGCCTCGGCTGAGCCCCCGACCAAAACTGTCCTGATATTCACCGATACACCCCGGAAAGTGCTAATAATTATTACATACATGCCAATATCGAAAGCAGCGGAGATCTTATGGGGTCCACAAGCGAAGTTTCCATCCAATACATGCCAATATCGAAAGCAACTGAGTTCTTATGAGGATAAAACTATATTTCAAGTTTTGTCAAAATCGGATAAGAATTGTGACCTGTAGAGAGTCCACAAACAAATTGTAGACGGATGGACGTCCGGGCGGAGAGGGGCGACGACAAATGAATATATTAAAAAAATTCATTCAAATGAATGCATTATTAGTGGCACAGTTTTTTTTACAACCGAGACTGTGCATATCAGTAACTGTTTAAATAATCGAGCCAAATAAGCCTAACAAATTCAGCTGAACATGGTATATCTTTGCGAGTGGTGGACTATTCAATTTCTTACCTGGAATGTGATCTTGAAGCAGCCGCAGCAGCACCAGTTTCACTAACTAACAATGGACCCACCATCAACACGAACTACATCTGTTACATCAAGACTAGTTGTAGAAGTTGATTGTTGTTTATCCAATCCTTCGGGTAATGGAGGAGCTGAAATGTTTTGTTTTAATTAGGTCAATGAATTGAAAATACACAGGGGAAGAAAAATATTTCCATTTTTCGGCACAAAATACTAAAAGTGGAATTAAATGGGTTTAGTGTTACTTTTATGTGAACCAACCACGCTTAAGTGTTGAAATCCATATGCCATGCTGTGTGGTTAATTTCAATTTCCAAATGAAAATGAAATGGGGTTTAACGTCCTACTGTTCTGCTATGAGGGAAATTTGCCCGGACAGCAGCACTATGGCTTACTCTTATATGGAATTTCAACAGCCAAGGGATATTTTATTTGCACATCTACTGCAGGTTTTTCTTTAAGCCTGAAATTTTATATAAATAATTATTTATCAACATGCCAAGACACTAATCAACTCTCGGTGCCATCGAATGCCTTTTAGATTTTCAAAAGATTTCACAAGAATAAATCGTACATAATACATCTTTAAGCAGCTATCCGCTTGTCCTTACCGAGCCCTTAATAATGGCAACAGTCAATGTTTTCTCCTCTACATTTTTTATAGTTTGAATTTCAACTTACACAGAGGTTGTAAATAACCATGGAATAGAACATCACATGAAGCATCGTCCAAATCTTCACATAAAACAATACGCCGAACTGAAACAAAAATGGTTATAGTTAAAAATTCCTCATGAGAGAGCTAAATCTGCCTATTACAGGTCTTTTTCAGGCCTGTTCGTCGTTCGTTTCTGGAGTTTAGCGTCCACTTCCACCAGCTAAAATATGGAAGACAAGAATCTTTTTTTAAGCCTCAAATGTTAGATTATTTATAATTCACACTACAAACTCAAAATCAACCCTCTAGATCATCAAATGGTTATTTATAGCGTACATTCCATTCGATGCATTTTCCTGGGACAGTTGTAGGTAATCTTAATAACCACAACAATAGTTTACATCGGAAGTTGGACGCGAGTCATTGTTTCCGTAATAGTTGGCAAAATAAGGGTTGTTAACCAACTTTCAACCTATAAGATTAAGTCCCTACCCTATTCCAAACGACTAGACCTCAGTTTATAGTCCCGTCCGAATGACAGGCCCTCCATCCTGCACCACTGACAAGGGAAACCATGTGGAAAATCCCAATGAAATTTTGCAACCAATGCAGGGATCGAAGAAGTGACCTCTAGATTGAGCCGGCGTCTTACCCACTGAACCACTGTGGGTCCCATTAGAATATAAAGAATAAATAATGTTACCTAGCGGAGTAATACCATCAAATTCTGCTTCGTGGCGAAAAGGAGGTAAATTTAAATTTCTGATATAAAATGGTTTCCCTTGTTTCGTGGACCTCTTTCTGAATATCTACCAAATTTATAGAAACACTGTTAAGTGTTGTTCTTAGTGTTTAACGTCCCATTCCATCAAAGGTGATATTGCAGACAAGTTGTCTTTATTTTCATTATCTTAGCACAGAGAGAGAAATGGTGTTTAACGTCCACTCAACACAAACCAGGTCATTTCGGGACTAACATATGGTTTAATTTTATTTCAATAATTCGCTTGCGCGTAAAGGTCTTTAGCAGTGGAAGGAAACCGGAGTGCCCGGAGGAAGCCCACGAGGTTGAGAAGGCGCCCCTATCTCCATGCCACATACGCTCACACCAGGGCTCGAAACCACAGCCGCAAGCCAGAGGTGACCGGCCAGCTCGAGTTCGAAGCGCGGCACTCTAGACCACTAGGCCATCCCAACACCCATCTTAGCACATGTATATGGATCTTTGTGGGAGGAAACAGGAGTAATCAGTAAACTCACAACACGGATGAGCAGATGGACCTATCTCCAAGACAAATGCGCTCATACCAGGGAGCGAAACAACCGCAAGCAAAGGTGACAAATAACTAGAGATGGAATCGCAACACTTCAGATCATTATTAAGCCATCCCAACCACCCCACTGACAAATATCATATACTGTGTATTAAGTATCTGAGGGAGCTTATTTTCATAAGAAATTAAACAATAATTCAGCAGTAAGGCGAATGTAAATTATTTTTTAGCTCTTCGAGGGCTGGCTAAATAAATGGTCAAATGAAAGTCGTAAACAATAATGTGTCGTTTAAAATTTCAAAAGTTAAAATTTTGAAGCAAACGCTTAGAAGAAAAGCACGGAAGTATTTTATTGTTTGAATTAATTTTTTTCACAAAGAAATAGTAAACAAAATATGTTACAAAATTTCTGACTTCAGAGTAGATGTAGGCCTATGAGATTTGAATATATTCTTTCTTCAGAGAAATTAATACAGAAACCAGTTTAAAATAATATCTGGATGACAATTTTGCTAGTATGGGAGACGTTTTTGTTGTGAAAATTTAAACTCGAATTCTGCTTCACAGTGGGTTATTTTGTTTTAGGGTGATGTCTTTTTGTAAGAAACTGAACAAAAAAATCAAGTTATAAACGTTTCTTTAAAAAAATAATTTCTGACTTCAGAGTTAAAAGAAAATGATTTCCAATACTTACTTTAATTCAACTTCTTTAGTTCTAAGAAATAACAGCAAATAATTTTGGATCTCTATCAATAAATATCTGTAATAGAAACATGTTTTAAGTTCAAATACAACATTGATATATAACATAAAATTATGCTTCCCGTAATCAGTATTCTGCCATGTTTAATCCGGCATATTATAACGATTTCAAACGATGTTCGAAGTGACATATTCCATTGTATTATGATTTAATAATTTGTGCCTGACAATGTCTGACAGACCTTATATCTAGGCTTGTATATAAACATTAGAGTAATTCATAATATGTGACCGGAAACCGCGAAATGAGTCTTAATGACAAAAAATAGATTGCAAGGCAACTAAACATAGGCCCACACAGCAGTTAAATCGTCAGAGCAGTCAACAAGAGTTGTCGCATATTAAATTAATATCAGAAGATCATTAGAATTTGTTTGGTTTTTATAAAGTTCTGCCCCAAGCTAACGTTTAGTATACGAAACATTTAATATTATGGATTTGGCTGTTCAATTATCGATTTAAGAAATTCCAACTCAATCATTAATGTGAAACGGGGATATAGTCAAACTTTTTTTTTTTAATTCGGAATAAAATTGTGACCTCCATATTATGGTCCACAAGGTAAAAAACCATTATTTCGCGTACAATCAGGGGCCAAAATTCAGGAAGTTATGGTCCAATGTGGCCGAATATCGACAGGAACCGCGATCTTTGGGTTATAATCTTACATTTCAAATTCAATCAAATTCGGATTAAAATTGTGACCTCTACAGGGTCTACAACCGTGATATAACATTTTCACACTATTCGCGTAAAAGTGGCGGCCATTTTGTTCAGCAATTTTGGTCCGATGTTTATCAACTCAACCTTCATTACCATGTAACGGAGATATAACCAAACGTTTTTTTAAATCAAATAATTTTGACCTCCAGAGGCACCACAAGCTAAAATCGTGATTTTTCGTACAATCAGGGGCCATAATCCATGAAGTTTCGAGCCAATACATGCCAATATCGAAAGCAGTCTAAATCTTATGGGGATAAAACTATATTTCAAGTTTTGTCAAAATCGGATAAGAATCGTGACCTGTAGAGCGTCCACAACATTGATGTAACATATTTTCACACTCTTCGCGTACAAACAACGGCCATTTTGTCTGTCAATTTTGGTCCGATTTTCCCGGAATTCGAACTCAACCTTCATTACCATGTAATGGTGATATAATCAAAGAGTTTATTAAATCGGATAATAATTTTGACCTCCAGAGGGTCCACAAGCTAAAAACATAAGAACCTACCTGAAAATGTCTATATCAATGAAGATTTGACAAAATATAGATCATATATCTATAGTCTTACAAGAAAGGCCTACAAATCTAAATCAATTAGTCAATGTTGGACCAGAGATGGTAAGGTATTTGTAAGACTTGATCCTGTCTCCGAAGACGAACTTGGCAAGGTCAAGAGAATTCTAACTCCCTTAGATATTCCTGGGTACGCCCCCAGCGAGGAGGAAATAATAAAGTATTGCGGTGAATCCATGACGCCAGCTCCCGAATAACATACCCACCGAAAGATTCAAACCTCATTATAATATTTGTTATGTAATTCTATTAATATTTATTACCTACCTTACCTACTATAGAGTTTACCTATGCTTAGGCAACGAAGAAAAATCCGACATTTATTTAGCATACAGGTACGTAGTGTCTGTATTATTTGAATCAATGAATTATCAGATACCATACCCATACCTACCTTTATTCCTTTGATAGCCTTGTCATTAAAGTTTCTGCAACTTTGAAACATTTGATATCTAACTCGTACTGGTCTCTATCTGACATGGTTAATTGCAACGTTGTTGAACAGCTTGACATGCCAGGTGTGAAATTAAATGTCAAATCCATAGATATGACTGTTAACCATTATTCATTTGCTAATAAAAGTATACTCACCTACTAAACTAAAATAAACAGAGCCTTTATTGTTGCCTATCATAAAATAATTGATATTCATACCTACCTTTGATTTCTAATCAACTATTGATTATCATGTATTATTTAATCAAGTTAATGTACACATGGATACCTATCTTATTCATTAACATTGTCTTTATTGTTGATTATTATGAAATACCAAAATTGACACTCATAAATAAGTTATAGTAAACAATGTCCATAGTTAAATACTAGACATCCATATGCATACCTACAGTTGAAAAACTTGATATCCGTTTTTGATATCCATACCATGGATCATGCACCTACAGTGTTGCAGCAGTGAAACTCTTGATATTTACTTTACTGTGATCAATGTAGTTTGTGCTGAACAACATTGAAATATACATTAACCATAATATTATGGATCATGTATTTACTGCTTAAACATTATCAAAAACATTTCATATCAACATTAGTATAGATAAGGTATTAACTGTATATTGAAATATTTGATAACTATAGTAGTATACTCTAGTTATTTAGAGTTGGAAGACCACTGAAATGTTGGATGTACATATGACTATAGAACATGTATTCACTATTTGACAACATTGAAATATCTATACACATATTGTTATAACTAATGTAATTATTGCATGGCGTTATTTCAACTAATGTTATTAGTGTATGGCCTTATTACAACTTATGTTATTACTATATGGCCCTATCACAACTTATGCTATTATGCATACCTACCGTTACTATAGCAATGTGTCTGTTGAAAAACTTGATATCTCTTTTTGATATCCATACCATGGATCATGCACTTACAGTGTGTGCAGCAGTGAAACTCTTGATATTTACTTTACTGTGGTCAATGTAGTTTGTGCTGAACAACATTGAAATATTCATTAACCATAATATTATGGATCATGTATTTACTGCTTAAACATTATCAAAAACATTTCATATCAACATTAGTATAGATAAGGTATTAACTGTATATTGAAATATTTGATAACTATAGTAGTATACTCTAGTTATTTAGAGTTGGAAGACCACTGAAATGTTGGATGTACATATGGCTATAGAACATGTATTCACTATTTGACAACATTGAAATATCTATACACATATTGTTATAACTAATGTTATTATTGCATGGCGTTATTTCAACTAATGTTATTAGTGTATGGCCTTATTACAACTTATGTTATTACTGTATGGCCCTATCACGACTTATGCTATTATGCATACCTACCGTTACTATAGCAATGTGTCTGTTGAAAAACTTGATATCCCTTTTTGATACCCATACCATGGATCATGCACTTACAGTGTGTGCAGCAGTGAAACTCTTGATATTTACTTTACTGTGGTCAATGTAGTTTGTGCTGAACAACATTGAAATATTCATTAACCATAATATTATGGATCATGTATTTACTGCTTAAACATTATCAAAAACATTTCATATCAACATTAGTATAGATAAGGTATTAACTGTATATTGAAATATTTGATAACTATAGTAGTATACTCTAGTTATTTAGAGTTGGAAGACCACTGAAATGTTGGATGTACATATGGCCATAGAACATGTATTCACTATTTGACAACATTGAAATATCTATACACATATTGTTATAACTAATGTTATTATTGCATGGCGTTATTTCAACTAATGTTATTAGTGTATGGCCTTATTACAACTTATGTTATTATTGTATGGCCCTATCACAACTTATGCTATTATTGTATGACCTATATTGAAATATTAACATTGAAAATGTACTTACTGTGTGTTCAACATTGAAATGTTTGATATCAAAAGACTACAGATAATAAAATCAATTTATCTACTGTATGTATAACTCTGAAACATTGTTACCATATTAATACAGATAATGTACTTACTGACAAATAACACTGAAATGTTAGATATCCATATTACTATATTCATTTTACTGAATCCATATTATTATAGTATTATAACATATAATTGATATTCATATTATGTGTGTTCAACACTGAAATATTTAAATCGCATATACTATAGACATTGTACTATCAGTTCAAACAACCATGTCACTATATTCAATTTATTTAATGTGTAATTATATTAATATAGTTATTACTATAGATAATGTATCTACTGTATATTCAACATTGAAATATTTGATATCCATTTTACAATATAAATATGTATTTAGTGCTTAAATAATGCTGAGCTACTTGGTATCCCTATTACTGCTAAAACAACTTTTAAATATTTAACATCCATATTACTGTAGATAAATTAAAAAAAAAAAACAAAAAAAAAAAACCCACTTAGCTATATTACAATAGATAATGTATTTACTATATATTCAACATTGGAATACCTATTATTGCAGACAGTGCACATGTATTTACTGTGTATTCAACATCGAATTATTTGATATCCTTATTATTGTAGATAATGTAGTTACTATATATCCAACACTGAAATATCTGTTATTGTAGATAATGTAACTACTGTGTATTCAGCATGGACATATCTGATATCCATATTTCAAAGAAAATGTATTCACTGTTTGTTCAACATTGAAATATTTAATATCCACATTACTGTTATTATATGCTCTGTGTAGCCAACATTGAAATATTCAATATCCATGTTATAGATAATGCATCTACTGTAAACAGTCTATATTGTTTCACAAACTTTGAAATATGTGATATATGTAAATTTTACTTATAATATCCATCACTATTGATATCTAACATTTAATACCAATATTACTGTAAAAATGTGTTCACCAACGTTGCATTACTATGGATAATGTATTTACTGTCTGAACAACCTTGGAATACCTGATGTATTCATTGTGTGTATAAAATTGCAAAATTTTAATATCAATATTTCTTCAGATAATATATATATATACATATACTTTATAATAGATGACTATGTACTTCTTCAATATCTTTAATACACTTGATAGCTATATTACCATAGATGATGTATTTACTGTATATCGAACATTGAAATACCTATTATTGTAGTTAATGTACTTACTGTGTATCAACATGGAAATATTTGATGTCCATATGTTATAAACAATGTATTTACTGTGAATTCAACATAGAAATATTTAACATCCAATAATTAATACCCATATCACTATAGAAAATGTATGTAATGTATGTTCCATGTATTTTATGTACTAACTGTATGTTCAATATTGATGTCCATATGTTATAAACAATGTATTTACTGTGAATTCACAATAGAAATTTTTAATATTCAATATTTATTAATACCCGTATTACTACAGAACATGTATGTAATTTGCGATCCATGTATCTTATGTATTTACTGTATGTTCAATATGTGATTCAAGTATTTTATGTATTTACTGTATGTTCAATATTGAAATATTTGATGCCCATTTTACCGTAGACAACGTATGCACTGTGTAGTCAAAATTGAAATATTCTATATCAATGTTATGTATATAATGAACAACATTGAAATAGTGATACCCATATTACTGTATATAGCCTATCTACTGTTTGAGCACCCGTGGATCACCTGATTCCATATTATTATAGCTTATGTTTTACTGTATGGACTATATTGAAACTTTTGACATGAACTATTATAGTTAATATATTTACTGGATGAGCTATATTGAAAAACTGGATACCTATATTTCTGTAGATAATGTATTTACTGTATGAACATTATTAATGTATAATCAAATTTCTGTGTACATTTATGTACTACAATGGTACCTTCAGTTATTTACTATATACAGCCAATGATTTTATACTATTTTGAAATACGTGATAGCAAAAATTTACACAAAACTGTGGCCCGAACATTTTCAACTATAACTTCATTATTGTTTAAACTCTCTGAGCCCCGATATATTTCGATCGCATACTCGAAACATGACAACTTATGATTTTCCCCTACTTAGTTGTATATACCACTACTTAATGGTATTAAGGACTCTTGATCATTTAAAATCTTATCCTACCCGAACTGTGCACCTAGTTTTACAGAATTATACATCAACACTCCTATTCTTAAACCCCTCATTAATCAGCCATATATTTTTTAAAATCAGGGTAATTCTATTATCAGGTAATGTAGAACCCAACCCAGGTCCATTAGCTAAGTCGTCCGTCTCTTACAGCTGTCGTTCCGTTAATCAGTCCTCAACTTCTAGTCTCTTGTCCGTTGTCCACATCAATGTCCGTAGCCTAAGAAAAAAAGTTGATTTAATTGCCGCAGAGTTATCTTCCTTTGATATTATATCTATAACTGAATCATGGCTTGACGAAAACATACCAACTGACACACTCTTAATTCCAAGTTACTATACACCAGTACGCAAAGATAGGACTAACAGCAGTGGGGGAGGGGTCGTTGTTTATGTACGTAATACCATATCGTTCAAACGTCGTACTGATCTTGAGAACAACTCCATCGAATCACTTTGGCTAGAATTGAATACTTTCAATAAAAAATTCTTACTTGGCTCTTACTACAGACCTCCAAACTCCGATAAGAAAACTGACAATCAAATATTTGACTCATTTCTCTTGGCTAACAATGACGATGTCTCTAAATGCTTAATAGTGGGAGATTTTAATATTGACATGTTACGGACTACTCACTCGATAATACATGACGCAATAAATTTACTCGACTTCGAACAGTTAGTGACAACACCTACCAGATACCAAGAAAACGGCACCAATTCTTTAATTGACTTAATCTTGACCAATTTTCCTCAATTTACTAAACATTGCGACGTATCTGGTAATTTCTGCAGTGACCATTGCCCTGTATCATGCGACTTATCTTTCAAAATTTCGAAGGCACAATGTTTTAAAAGAACGATATGGGACTACAATAACATTGACATCGAAAAACTAAAACGGGATACCATAAGAACAAATTGGTACGATCTGATCTATGGAAAAGACATTGACCGTGCTTCTATAGACTTCACAAGTGAGTTAATATCAATTGCCAAGGTCAACATACCTAATCGAATTGTAACTATTCGTCCAAACGATAAACCATGGATGACAGCAGAAATTAGGAAACTACGCAAAAAGAAAAATCGAATACATAAAAAAGCAACGAAATCAAATTATGACATACATTGGCAACATTTCAGATCTATCCGCAATCAATATATTAATCTAATTCGAACTGCAAAAATTAAATACTATGAAAAACTTGACAATAAAATTAATGATTCAGAAAATTTTGGAAATAACACCTTTTGGAAACTTTCATTTGTGAAAGGCCAGGGGACAACCAAGACAGATATGCCACCCTTAGTTGTGAACAATGACACCTTTTTACATCAGCAGATAAAGCCAATGCACTCAATAATTTCTTCATCGAACAATCCAAATTAAACGATACTAACACCGCTTTTCCCTCTATTAGACAAAATCCGAACTCGCTAACGCAGATCGTACCAACCCAACAAGAAGTTAAAGATATCATCAACAGTTTGATTATATCAAAAGCATCCGGTCCTGATGACATCAGTGCAAAATTACTTAAAACCATTTCAAATGAAATTTCCCCTCCACTTTGAATTCTATTCAAACTCTCCCTAGAAACCAAAAAGGTTCCCCAAATTTGGAAATTTGCCAACGTTACGGCCATATTTAAGAAAGGATCTCCTAATGAATGTGGAAACTACAGACCTGTCTCATTGTTAAGCATTATAATTAAAGTATTTGAAAAAGTAATTTATAAGCATGTCTTTAACTTCTTGCGGGATTGTCAAATACTAACAACGTTCCAAAGCGGATTTCTTCAAGGTGACAGTACTATATACCAACTAATAGAATTAACACACATGTTTTTCCAAGCCATTGATAACAGTTCACACACCAGAATTGTCTTCTGTGACATTAGCAAGGCCTTTGACCGTGTCTGGCACGCTGGACTATGTTGGAAGTTGGATGGCGTTGGAATCAGGGGAGACTTGCTAGATTGGTTTGGAAATTATCTTTCAAATAGACAGCAGAAAGTTGTACTAAATGGGGTTGCCTCTGAAACCAAAGTAATCCCTGCTGGTGTCCCCCAAGGCTCTGTACTCGGTCCTTTGCTCTTTCTCATTTACATAAACGATATTGTTGAGAACACTAAATCAAATGTCAGATTATTTGCCGATGATACCTCGCTTTTTCTCAAAATCGATGACCCGATTGCAAGCGCCAATACTCTTATTTCTGATCTCGAAACTATTAATGACTGGGCTAAAACCTGGCTGGTTACCTTTAACCCCCTTAAAACTGAAACTTTGACTATCAGCACTAGAACAAAAATTACTAAATCCCCACTAGTTTTCAATTCTGTAAAAATAAATGAAGTCTCTTTCCACAAACATTTAGGCCTTACGTTCCAAAATAACGGCAAGTGGGATGTCCACATAGGGAATTTATGCAAAAAAGTATCAAAACTAGTAAACTGCTTGAGGTCTTTGAAATATCGCTTGAAACGGAGATCCTTACTGTCTATCTATAACGCTTACATATTGCCTCACGACTACGCGGACATCGTTTGGGATGGGTGTTCGGCACTACTAACAAATCAACTTGAGCACTTGCAACTTGACGCACTACGCACAATCTGCGGAGCGGTTAAAGGTACGAGCCACGATTCTCTTTACAAGGAGACCGGTTTCATTCCTTTAAAAGAACGTCGACTTAGACATAAACTTATTCTTGTATATAAAATTTTCAACAATACTACACCCAATTATCTTTCTACACTTTTTCCACCCTCTAGAAAATCTTCGTACAATTTCAGAAATATGAATGATTTCTCTGAATATCGGTGTAGAACGAAGTTATTTTCCAACTCATGTGTACCATCAGCAATAAAGGAATGGAACCGGTTAGACCAGTCAATAAAACGTTCAACAACTCTCTCCTCCTTTAAACAAAAGCTCTCCGAACAGGACTCTAAACCCCCAAAACACTTCTACATTGGTTCTAGGAAATTTGAAATTATCCACAGCAAACTACGACTCTCGTGCAGTGACTTAAATGGTCACATGTTTTTTAGACACATCTCTGAAAATCCAGCTTGCAATTGTGGTCACCCTTTCGAGGATAGCGAACATTATCTTTTACACTGTCCAAATTTCAATACTTTCCGACAACTAACCATTTCTACATTACCTGATGAGTATAAGAACAGCAAAACTCTACTCTACGGCCTGCATGACTCCACCAGCGAAATCAATAACCTTATCTTTACAACAGTTCAATCATATTTCAATTTAACTAAACGATTTTAAATTATTATTTAACTAAACTATTTTATATTATTATTTAACTAAACTATTTTATATCATTATTGTTGTTACAAATATTACTACTATTACATACTATAATACTTTAGGTGTATTCAACTAAGTAAGGGTTGTATATATTGTATATACTGCTTTTTATTATTAGTATATAATTTATCATTGTAAATAGGGATAGGGGTCTGACATAGGCATTTTGCCTGTTCCCCAATTTCCCATTCATTTATAGTGAATAAAATATGTTTATAAAAAAAAAAGAAGCTAAAAACATGATTTTTCGTACAGTCAGGGGCCATAATCCATGAAGTTTCGATCCAATACATGCCAATATCGGAAGCAGTCGAGATCTTATCAGGATAAACCTTGTTTAAGTTTTGTCAAAATCGTATAAGAATCGTGACCTGTACAGAGTCCACAACCTTGATATAACATTTTCACATTATTCGCGTACAAACGACGGCCATTTTGTCTGTCAATTTTGGTCCGATTTTCAAACTCAACCTCCATTACCATGTAACGGTGATATAATCAAACGGTTTATTAAATCGGATAATAATTTTGACCTCCAGAGGGACCACAAGCTAAAAAGGGCCTTAAGTCAGGAAGTTACGATCGCAAATATCGTCAGGAACCAATCGGGGGCCATAATCCACGAAGTTTCGATCTGATATATGCCAATATCGAAAGCAGCCGAGATCTTATGGGGATAAACCTATATTTCAATTTTCGTCAAAATCAGATGAGAGTTGTAGCCTGTAAAGAGTCCACAAACAAATTGTGGACGGACGGACGACAATATACGTCGACAGAATGAACTTCAGATCATGAAAATCTAAAGATTAATGATGAAATCAATCCAGGTTTGACACCGGAAGTTGGTATTCCCCACCGGAAGTCAATGAAAACTACTTCCATTCGCTTTAAGTGTATCATAGATGGGGTCGGCGTGATTAAAAAACCAAAAATGAGCCTCAAATCATGAAAATCCAAAGATCATTGGCTGAAATCAATCCGAGTTTGACAGCGGAAGGTGGTATTCCCCACCGGAAGTCAATGAAAACTATTTCCAATTGCTTTAAGAGTAACATAAATGGTGTTGGCATGTTGGAAAAACACGAGAATGAACTTCAGATCATGAAAATCCAAACACTATTGCCGGAGATGGCCAAGTGGTGGTTCATAGGGGTCCACTTGGGGTCAAGGGGTCGGAAAATTTGAACCCCGACAATTTCGGACAGCTTGGTACTTAACCCAAAACATCAATTTTAGCATATAAATGTTACGAGATGGCATGCCATACCACACTATAAATTGAGGTAGACATTTCTTGTGTTGCTTACCATAATCGCTTGGCTTAGACTGTCATTACATCATCATCGTTCATCGTGTCATTATCGTCGTTACACATCGATGTCGTATTACCATCAATATCGTCATCACTCATTGATATCGTCTTCATCGATGTCATCAATCGATATCGTCATCACCAATGATATCATCACCCACCATTTCGTTATTGTCATCACTCATAGATACCATTACCATAAGAGTTGATCTTAACTGTAAATACAGAAGTAGGCTACAGCAAAAATGAGCTATATACGAATTCTTTTACGGATAAGTGATACACCATATAATAATAGAGACTTTTGGCAAGCGTAAATTCCTAGTACGTATCGCGTATCCGTATGGATTTTGCGTGTGACGTCATCAATGTGTGTGTATTTCTCATACGTGTTACGGCACACGGATACGGCAGCCCGTATCGAACAGCTTTCATACAGAGTAGGTCCGTATAACATTGTCGTCTTTTTAGATGCTGAAATGTTGCATCATAGCGTTTTTATGAATCTATATGTGTATTCTAGAACACGGAGGTGTATATTTGATGTGAAAATTTAACCATAATAAAGACAGGAATTTTCATACTTTTCCCGTCTGTCTGTCTGTATGCTGATTGAACTACGTGATAAATTCAAGATGGGACCTTCCAAATCTGTAAATGATGTGTTTTTTTTAAACATGCGACTTTAATTTTTTATTTTTTCAAATTGCTCAACGACTGTCGAGCAACTTCATTCACTCTGGGAAAATGGAGGCTAGGCACTTGACTAGTACTGATGTTGATCTTGGTAGATAACTACCACCATGCTGTAATAGAACTAAGCTCGGCTCAGTGACGCATACACGTAGGCTACGCGACGCGAGAATCTGCCAAAACTCTAAAACTACCCTGCGCAACGTATACGATACGGATACGTGATACGAATAGGAGAAATGGCACTTGCCAAAAGTCTCTATTCCCGGAAGTTTTTAACCTAATATAAGGCAACCTTAAATCCCGGTGGCTTCAATAAATACAAAAGATGTTTGAAAAAAACAATTGGAAATGTAAATTCTGTAATGAGAAGTACCTTTATAGGTTTTGGAGAGGAAGGTACATACCACCTAGTGTACGATACAAATGACTTCAGCGAATACGGTATACCCCCAAAAAAATACGCTACGCAAAAAGGTGCCTTTGAAATTTTGACGACAGTGAAATTCGCACTACATTGTCTGGAGACATTCTTCCGAAAAGAATCTTTCTTTAAAATAATATTCATTCCTAAGGCCTATTATAAGTAATCCTACCCCTCTATAGGATCTTTAGCGTCCACTAGGAACAATGTCTAATAGTTTGACTGATATAATTTATAATTATTATCTCGACTGGTTTTGGAATAAAATTAACTGAATTATAATACTCTAATATAAACCAAAATATCAGAATATATCAAATATGACACCCCTTACCTACAAAATGTGAAGAAAAAAAAATAATGTAGAAATTGTTAGAAACGTTATGGGCCCAAGAGTTAGAGAGAAAAAAGTGAGAGTAGTACATGCTTATAGAGGATAAGAGGGTGTCATATTGACAGACCCTGATCTAATTACATAGAGTTAGCGGATACCATATAACCTTGTATTGTATATCATGTAAAAATAGTATATCCTAGGTTTATTTAACCCCATATCACTACGTGTACCATATAAAAACTTTTCATAATGACATAACATATCGTTTATTATGTAAAGGTGGATATTTTGTCCCTGCAATGTTTTACGAAAAGTCGTTATTAAACATGCATTATGCAAACGCTAAATCTGCTTATTGCAGGTCCTTCTTTAGGCCTGATTTGTTTTATAAAGTATTAATTAGGCATGAATTAATTGATCCTGACCTTAATGAACCCTGGATGGCATCATATTCCTCCGATATTAAATAGATTGAAACGGTTCAGCGATACTTAAATTTAATCAAATATGGAGGAACAGTTCGTATCATCGATCAACCAGGTCGTTTGTTGAAATTAATGCACACGTCTGTCAAACCGTCAAAGGCTAATGACTTTGCTTGCAATAGAGTAAGTATTGGAATCGAGTGACTTATTTCATTGTAAAGCGCGTGTAGGATAGATTCTGTATTTTAAGTTGTTTAATGGTCTCGAGCTAAAGACATTGCCCACATTTTCATGTGGACGTATTATGCCGTCGCCCCTGTCCGTCCGTCCACAATTTGTTTGTGGACTCTACAGGTCACAATTCTTATCCGATTTTGACGAAACTTGAAATATAGGTTTATCCCCATAAGATCTCGGTTCCTTCCGATATTGGCATGTATCGGATCGGAACTTCATGGGTTATGGCCCCTGATTGTACGAAATATGTTTTTAGCTTGTGGACCCTATAGAGGCCACAATTTTGAACGATTGTGATGAAACTCGACATGCATGTTTATAACCCCAAGATCTTGGTTCCTTGCGATATTTGCGCCCATCGGATCGTAACTTCCTGAATTATGGCCCCTTATTGTCCGAAAAATCGCCCTTTTTATCTTGTGGTCCCTCTGGAGGTCAAAATTATTATCCGATTTGATTATATCATCGTTACATGGTAATGAAGGTTGAGTTCAAATCGGACCAAAATTGACAGACAAAATGGCCGCCATTTGTACGCGAATAGTGTGAAATAGTTTACATCACCGTTACATGGTAATGAAGATCGAGTTCAAATTTTGTGAAAATCGGTCCCAAATTGACAGACAAAATGGCACCCGTTTCTACGCGATTAGTGTGAAAATATGTTATGTCAAGGTTGTGGACCCTATAGAGGTCACAATTTTGAACCGATTTTGATGAAACTTGACATGCATGTTTATTACCGGAAGATCTTGGTTCCTTTCGATATTTGCGCCCATTATTCGTAACTTCCTGAATTATGACCCCTGATTGTACGAAAAATCACCCTTTTTAGCTTGTGGTCCCACTGGAGGTCAAAATTTTTATCCGATTTAAAAAACCGTTTGATGATTTGACGGACAAAATGGCCGCCGCCTGTACGCGAAGAGTGTAAAAATATGGTATATCAAAGTTGTGAACCCTGTAGAGGTCACAATCTTCATTCAATTTTGATGAAACTTGAAACACATGTTTACAACTTAACAATCTTAGTTCCTTTCGATATTTGTGCATATCGGATTGTAACTTCCTGAATTATGGCCCATGAGTGTACGAAAAATGACCTTTTTTTTAGCTTGTAGTCCCTCTGGGGTCAGAATTATTATCCCATTTAAAAAATAGATTATATCACCGTTACATCGCAATGAAGGCTGAGGTCGATTTTCGTGAAAATCGGACCAAAATTGACAGCTGTTCTTGTCAGGCCATCCATCCTTCATCACTAACAAGGGGAAACCACACCGGAAAATCTAGATGAACCTTGTCACCCAATGCAGGGATCAAACACCCAACCTTAAGGCTACTGAGCCAGCATCTTACCCACTTAGCAACATGATCCCCAGTCGAATTTGAAGCCTACTGAAATGCACCTTTATAACCCAAAGATCATTTCGATATTTGCACATATCAAATTCTGACTTAATGATGTAGGAAAAATCACTTTCGGTATTGCTTGTTCTCTATTCATCTCTCGAAAATGTGGGCGTATCCTGCCTGTGACAGCCTATCTTTTGTATTTATTGTGTCCAGAACAACCTTCAACCTTAAGATTTGTGAATTCAAAATGCAAAACGTGAAGTAAATTACTTGGCCACGGTATTCTAGCGGTGATAAAAGCAAGTGACTTTTCGAATAGGATGTCCCTGATTTCAATCTCAGCATGGAAGAATAATCTGAAGGGTTTCTTAATCCAGGATTCCACACGTCAGGTCTAAAGAGGTCGTGTCTTGACATGCGCGTAGAAAACCCCTTGACTGTTGGAATTTAACTAAATCACGCGAATAATGTGTTGCAGCGTAAACACTAGTCCACTTCATACCAATGACGTTTCAGATATAAATTGACTTTAAACAAAGATATCTACTCAGGCCACAAGACAGAACAGTTCTATACATTTTCTTTTCGGCATAAAGGTAGTAGAAATGTCCGAGTGTTGCCTCTTCCCATCTTGCTTGATATGTGTGAATCATGCGTTACGGGACAACAGGTGAAAGTCTACAAGGTTCATTCACATCTGTATCCGTCTTCTCTCTGGTTAGATGATGTCATAGCTTGGCCAGTGGAGTTATCATAATTGTTCATAACATGAAAACTAAAACTTATCTTCTTTGATAGCTAGTGACCAGGAAGATACGCATCGAGTAAATAATCTCAGAAGGAAATCAACAATCTTACCAAGATCAACATGACCACAGAATACGCCATTTTTTTTTTAACTTGTTCTGTATAATCAGTCAAATAAGCCTAGACAAAACCTACAACTACCATTCTTTAAGATATTTAGAGACAAAGATTGCTTGTATATCACGAACGGAGAAGACATGAGATGTACATCGCGAAAACAGAACGAACCGCGACTGTTTTGAGAAAGGATAGACTGTCTCTTGAAATATCTCTAAGAAGTAATACCAAGTCACAAATATAATAGATCAACATTGCCATCAACATGTATCTGTAGCACCTCTCTCTAGTCTGGTGATTATTCAGATCGACTATGTTCCACTGACTGGACTCCCAATATAAGGTGACATCTTCAACCTGAGTCTTGATTATCGAGGTGACAATTTTTGACAAATGTTGATCTTCAGACACTAAAACCCCCCTTCTTTAAGATATACAAGAGACAAAGGTGGGCTTATGAAGAACGAAAGAACGACGGTCGCACAATTCACGGAATCGAAACGCACGGCTGTATATAACAAGCACATTAATGTCTCTAAAAACATCTCTCAGAAATAGAACCAAACAATGTTAATCTATAGAACCTAAAACTCCCCTTCCTCAAGACACACTAGAGACAAAGATGGCGTTTGTGTGAAAAAGGGCGAATAACGGTCATACACGCCACGGGCGTCAAACACACGGCTGTATATAGAAATGATAGATGTCTCTAGAAATCTTTCAGAAGTAAAACTAACAACAACCCTAACAGATCAACATTATCAGAAACGGTAACTTCGATTATATCATCTCTTCTTCTAGTTCATCAGCTTGAATATGTTTCTTCTCGATATTAGAACCAGGTGATTCCTGCAATGATCTATCTCTAACCTCGCACAAAATAGAAACATTTAGACCCACTTCGCCATGTAACCTGAGCAGATATCACTAAAGTTCGATCTATATCTGTATCAAATACCGCATGTGTATTAAAGTAGCTAAGTCTATAACTCAATATCATCGAAAGTCTTCGACGTTGAAAAAACAAATTATTTGGCTATTTAAATCAACATTGATGGTGTCTTCGACGTTGAAAAAACAAATTATTTGGCTATTTAAATCAACATTGATGGTGTGGTCTTACCAGGAAAATGTGGGCTTCCGATATCTCGCGTGTGAGACTAGACACGACCTCTAGACCTGACATGTGGAATCCTGGATTAAGAAACCCTTAAGATTATTCTTCCATGCTGAGATTGAAATCCGGGACATCCTATTCGAAAAGTCACTTGCTTCGCTAGAATAACGTGGCCAAGTAATTTACTTCACTTTTTGCATTTTGAATACACAAACCTTAAGGTTGAAGGTTGTTCTGGACACAATAAATACAAAAGATAGACTGGCACTACCAGGCAGGATACGCACACATTTTCGAGAGATGGATAGAGAACAAGCAATACCGAAAGCGATTTTTGCTACATCATTAAGTTAGAATTTGATAGATATTTGGGTTATAAAGGTGCATTTCAGTAGGCTTCAAAATTCGGCTGGGGATCATGTTGCTAAGTGGGTAAGATGCTGGCTCCGTAGCCTTGGGGTTGGACGTTTGATCCCTGCATTGGGTGACAAAGTTCATCTAGATTTCCTGGCGTGGTTTCCCCTTGTTAGTGATGAAGGATGGATGGCCTGACAAGAACAGCCGTCAATTTTGGTCCGATTTTCACGAAATTCGACCTCAACCTTCATTACGATGTAACGGTGATATAATCAAACGGTTTTTTAAATGGGATAATAATTCTGACCGCAGAGGGACCCACAAGCTAAAAAAAAAAGGTCATTTTTCGTACAATCATGGGCCATAATTCAGGAAGTTACAATCCGATATGCACAAATATCGAAAGGAACTAAGATTGTTAAATTGTAAACATGTGTTTCAAGTTTCATCAAAATTGAATGAAGATTGTGACATCTACAGGGTTCACAACCTTGATATACCATATTTTTACACTCTTCGCGTACAGGCGGCGGCCATTGTTGTAGTCAATTTTGGTCCGATTTTCACGAAATTTTACCTCAGTCTTCATTACCATGGTAAGGGTGATATAATCAAACGGTTTTTTAAATCCGATAATAATTTTTACATCCAGTGGGACCACAAGCTAAAAAGGGTGTTTTTTCGTACAATCAAGGGCCATAATTCAGGAAGTTACGAATAATGGGCGCAAATATCGAAAGGAACCAAGATCTTCCGGTTATAGACATGCATGTCAAGTTTCATCAAAATCGGTCCGAAGCCTCTATAGGGTCCACAACCTCGATATAACATTTTCACACTAATCGCGTACAAACGGGTGCCATTTTGTATGTCAATTAGGGTCCGATTTTCACAAAATCTGAACTCAATCTTCATTACCACGTAACGGTGATGTAACCTATTTCACACTATTCGCGTACAAATGGCGGCCATTTTGTCTGTCAATTTTGGTCCGATTTTCACGAAATTTGAGCCCAACCTTCATTACCATGTAACTATGATATAATAAAACGGGATTTTAAATCGGATAATAATTTTGACCTCCAGAGGGACCACAAGCTAAAAAGGGCGATATTTCGCGGACAATCAGGGGCCATAATTCAGGAAGTTACGATCCGATGGGCGCAAATCACTCGGCAAATCTCGGCAGATTCCGTAAACTACATCTAGCCTCGGCTGTATGACAGTAAGTGATATGTACCTACGCCCATACATTTGCGATGCGGCTACCGGTTTACTTTAACAGGAAAACTTGACGCTATTACACAAATTGGGAACCTATTCGGCTAGCGACCTATTCGACCGATCGAGCTGCAACCTCTTCGTTGGAAATCTATTTAGAATAAAGACAACAGTCGCCTTAACTCATCTATTTATCAACCAATAAAATCCAACGTTATGTCTATCAAATGAAAGTAGAATATTATTTTTTATACATTCCTTTAGCTCAGAATAGAAGCTTAATTTCGTCAGCTGGATCGGTCGAATAGGTCGCTAGCCAAATAGGTCGCCAACTTGTGTTCGGAATGGGCGCAGCCATGTTTCATCCGGAACCTTTAAAGTAGTTCCAATATGGCGGAATGCATCATACAGCTGAGTTTAGATTGTCCGAAATCCTCCGAGGTTTGCCGAATGGGGCTCAAATATCGAAAGGAACCAAGATTTAGGGGTTATAAACATGCATGTCAAGTTTCATCACAATCGGTTCAAAATTGTGACCTCTATACGGTCCACAAGCTAAAAACATGATATTTCGTACAATCAGGGGCCATAATCCATGAAGTTCCGATCCGATACATGCCAATATCGAAAGGAACCGAGATCTTATGGGGATAAACCTATATTTTAAGTTTCGTCAAAATCGGATAAGAATTGTGACCTGCAGAGAGCCCACAAACAAATTGTGGACGGACGGACGTCCAGGGGCGACGACATAATACGTCCACATGAAAATGTGGGCGTATAAAAAGGTGATTTTTAGGACAATCAGGGGCCATAATTCAGAAAATTACGTTCCAATAGGCGCAAATATCAAAGGAACCAAGAAATTTGGGTTATAAACATGCATGTCAAGTTTCATCACAATCGGTTCAAAATTGTGACCTCTATAGGGTCCACAAGCTAAAATCGTGATTTTTCGTACAATCAGGGACCATAATCCATGAAGTTTTGATCCGATAAAAATACATGCCAATATCGAAAGCAGTTGAGATCTTTTGGGCATAAACCTATATTTCAAGTTTCGTCAAAATCAGATAATAGAGTCCACAAACAAATTGTGGACGGACGGACAGGGGCTACGACATACTACGTCCACATGAAAATGTGGGTGTATAAAAACGGAAATAATTGAATGTAAATCAGTTTATATACATTCATATTATTATATGGCTTGCGACCCATTTGTGTCAATTTCTAGGCCCCAAATATTAGCGATTTAACTCCTTTAAGTCGAGTGGGGTTTAGCTTCTTGAAAGAACATTTTACTCTTGCGAACATTTTGAGACTAACATGCGGTTCTTTTTATTTTTACTATGGTTTACGTGTGAAATGTGAGGTATTAAACCCAAACGATAGCGTTTGTACTTGTTTTTTTACGAATTGAAATGATCATAGGTTCATTTATGTACAGGTTAGTGTGCACACGGTTAGGTCTCAATTCCCACCCCATCTAAAAGATTAGGCAAGCGGGTGTTAACCATGAGTGACAACCGGGTTTGGGAACACGTTTGAAGGTTCTTCTCAGCACATGCCAAGATTGGAATCCGGAAGTCCCCTTTCACTGCATATAACCAGATGGTTCCATCCTAAAACAATCACTGCAATGATGCGAACTAAGGAGTGGGGATTAAAATAAATATAACCTTGTATTGTCGGTCTATCATTTACTGTATCAGGTAGCAATTTCAAAATAATAGCAGCGACCCCGGAAACTTAAATCTCATTACATCTATGAATGACCATCATTACATCTATGAGTGACCATGTCGATCCAACTTCACACCTAAAAAATATAATCGTATTATTCACTACATGTATATGCATAAAGTGCGCTGTAAACGCCTTCCGTTTATAAAGATGATACATTAGGTGAATGGATCAAATGTTTCTCAAATAACACTGTCTGCTACAAATATGGGAACTACAATTCTCTGGTAGGTAACTGAACACTTATGGCGGTATATTAGTGCCAAAATTCTAACATGCTATCGTCTAATTTCTTACTTCTGTTCATGTAATTTCTAACCTCCATTCATGTAATTTCTAACCTCCATTCATGTAACTTCTAACTTCCATTCATGTAATTTCTAATTTAAAACAATGTATAACCCAACTTCTTTATTTGTTCAGTGTAAATTTCAATTCTGTTCCAACTTGTTTCTATTATTTAAACGAAAAATGTCTTCTTAATAGATGCTTTACATGTTTAGCATCAACATCAACGAATTTAGAATTTATACATTTCTGCCTAGCAACCATCATTATGAAGACGTTTGGTGTCGCCACTGCGTGCTCAATTGGGTGATTGCGCAGCTGATCGGGCCATTATTTGGTATAAACGACTCATTCTTCGTTTGGTTGAAGGTTGGAAGGCTGCTGAGAGAGAGAGAGAGAGAGAGAGAGAGAGAGAGAGAAGAGAGTGAGAGAGGTCACTTAGTATTAAACTCAGTAACTGTGTAGGCCTATCCATAACATTTATACCCTGTGTTAATATAGACCAACTGCATATAAATATTAATTATTGGCGCAAGCGTAAACAAAATTCAAATTCTCCAAATCCCGTTTAGCTTATATTTGAAATAGAAAATGAAATGAAAGAGGGTTTAACACCCTACTGTTCTGCCCCGAACCGGGCTAATGGAGACGGACATACACCATACAGAGTACTTTAGGGAAATATTACCCGGAGAGCGGATCTACGACCTGGACTTATATTGAAGTCTAACGGTCACGGGATCTTTTACGTGCACGCCAACATGTACATGGAACCTCGGGTTTTCATCCCATCGGAGCGACAAGACACTGTGGGTCAGTAGTTCGATCCCTGCATTGGCGTGGTCCCAGCCTATAGCGAGTCTGCGTCTTACCCACTTAGCCAAGGTATTCGAAAGGGTATTTGCGAACCATACATTTATATCACGTTCAATGTTGTTTAGAGGGTAGGATGGCCGAATGGTTAGCACGTGCACGCTGTAACATAAGGTATGTCATTGAATAAACTGGTGTGGTTTAGATTTCCCGTTTTACGTGACATGGAGTAGGGCCGCCTTTCCAACCTCGTGGGTTTTCTCCGGGTCCTCCGGTTTCCTCCCACTGCTACACAATCCTACGCCCAAGCGAATTATTGAAATACAATTGAACAGTGTTAATACCAAAATGACCTGGTTGGTGTCGAGTGTGCGTTAAACCCCATGTTCCCATCTCTCTCTCCCGATGTTGTTTTCAATTTTAACACTCAGACAAGCCACCCAATCTGACGAAGAGCGAGTCGTTTGTATCAATAGAATGGTCCCGATCAGGTGCTCAATCGCCAAACTGAGCACATGGTGGCGACATCACGACATCATAATGATCGTTGCCAGGTAAAAGTATCATAATTCTAAATTTGTTTGCCGTTCATGCTTAACATGTAAGTAGATATTTTTCGCCTCAATAATAGAAATAAGATGAAACAGAATTGATATTTACACTGAACAAATAAAGAAGTTAGATTATACATTGTCTTAAATTAGAAATTACATGAATGGAAGTTAAAAGTTACATGAATGGAGGTTAGAAATTACATGAACAGAAGTAAGAAATTAGACGTTAGCATGTTAGGATTTTGGCACTAATATACCGCCATAAACACTCTGGTTTGTTCCCATGGACGTGACTTTAATTTATCCCTTTCCCCCAATTGTTTTGGACAATCTCAAATAATGCCTAGGTGCTTCACTAAACAGGTCTGGGATTTTTCTAAGCTGGGTCCGTATTCATAGGATATCTAAGTCTAAGATAGCCACTTAACTATATTTCAGTTAAATATACTTAACTTTCTGTAAATTAAATGGACAATAACACTCTTGCTGGCTTGGCAACTCCAGAAAATAGCCTTATTCTACGTACTAGATGTTTAAGTGTCCTACCTGTTGTGTAAATTATCCATATTTTAATTGTCCGTAGGGTTCGAAAATATTTTAAAATCCAAGTTACATTTGAAAAGGTTTACGTTAGGCTTTATAAATCATTTAGTTGAATTTTTCCAATTTTTTAAATTAGGTGTGTCAAGGTGAAATTTGTATCACCAACCGGAATTGTAAAATAATACAATTTGTTGACCAGAATAAAGATTGGGACATATTATTCAGTTACAACAAGAGTGGTATTGAGCCTTTAACTTTGAGATAACCTTTGAATTCGGACCTTGCTCTTTGGCCAAGAATGTAAAGCAGTATTTTCCAGAGTGGTTCCCATTGTCAGCCATGCAAGAGTAGTCGTTCGGATGGGACGAAATAGAGGCTAAGTATAGATAATGGAATTGAACTAAGAGTAGGTGGGAATGGGGCTGTCCATACAAAAGATATCTTGTCTTAATCATGAAAAACAGTCATGACTTACCATTTGGTAGGATGCAAGGGCCTGTAGGTAAAGTAACATGCCATTTGACAGGATACAGGCATTAATGTAAGGGTAAAAAGACTAACAAGAGAATATGTGAGGGTCACGCACCATCTGAAAAAATATTTAAAGACATTAGGAACAGGACAGATATAATATATACAAAACGTGAGCATGTGTTCAAGGAAAAGCAACTATATCTCATACATAACACGTATCACTACATAACTACGCGGAACAATGCCGGCATTTCAGAAGCTGTAGACTATGGCGGTATATTAGTGCCAAAATTCTAACATGCTATCGTCTAATTTCTTACTTCTGTTCATGTAATTTCTAACCTCCATTCATGCAACTTACTTCCATTCATGTAATTTCTAATTTAAGACAATGTATAATTCAACTTCTTTATTTGTTCAGTGTAAATATCAATTCTATGTCATCTTATTTCTATTATTGGGGCGAAAAATGTCTACTTCATTGTGGTATTACATGTTAAGCATGAACGGCAAACAAATTTAGAATTTTGTTACTTCTACCTAGCAACCATCATTATGACATCGTTAGGTGTCGCCACTGCGTGCTCAATTGGGTGATTGCGCACCTTATCGGGACCATTATTTGGTATAAACGACCCATTCTTCGTTTGGGTGAAGGTTGGAAGGCGTGCTGAGAGAGAGAGAGAGAGAGAGAGAGAGAGAGGCCACTTAGTATTAAACTCAGTATCTGTGTAGGCCTATTTATAACATTTATACCCTGTCAGGCGCGGATCCAGGATTTTTTGCGGGTGGGGGGAGGGGTCTAAATTTGATAATTTCTTAACTAATTGCGCTCAACTAGGCCTAATTAACGGGGGGTTTGGGGGCGGTCCCCCAGAAAAATTTGGTAAATTAGATTCAATTTGGTGCATTCTGACGTATTTCCGGGAGGTAAATTCCAAAATTACAGGTCTAAAAATCGCCAATAAAATCGCATAGATTTAAGTTTCAAATTTTCAAGTCTGAGCAGGGGGGGGGGGGTGTTCCGGACCCCCTGGATCCCCCCTCTGGATCCGCGCCTGCCTGTGTTAATATAGACCAACTGCATATAAATATTAATTATTGGCTCAACCGTAAAAAAAAATAAAATAAAATTCTCCAAATCCCGTTTAGCTTATATTTGAAATAGAAAATGAAATGAAAGAGGGTTTAACGCTCTACTGTTCTGTTCCTAACCGGGCTAATGGAGACGGACATACACCATACAGTGTGCTTTAAGGAAATATTGCCCGGAGAGCGGATCTACGACCTGGACTTATATCGAAGTCTAACGGTCACGGGATCTTTTACGTGCACGCCAACATGTACATGGAACCTCGGGATTTCATCCCATCGGAACGACAAGACACTAATAAGGGGAAACCACGCCAGAAAATCTGGATGAACTTTTTTCGACCAATGCAGGGATCGAACTCCCGACCCACAGCCTAGCGAGCCTGCGTCTTACCCACTTAGCCAAGGTATTCGAAATAGTATTTGCAAACCATACATATCACGTTCAATGTTGTTTAGAGGGTAGGATGGCCGAATGGTTAGCACGTGCACGCTGTAACATAAGGTCTGTCATCGAATAAACTGGCGTGGTTTCGATTTCCCGTTTTTACGTGACATTGAGCAGGGCCGCCTTTCCAACCTCGTGGGTTTTCTCCGGGTCCTCCGGTTTCCTCCCACTGCTAAACACTCCTACGCGCAAGCGAATTATTGAAATACAATTGAACGGCGTTAATACCGAAATGACCTGGTTGGTGTCGAGTGGATGTTAAACCCCATGTCCCCATCTCCCTCTCCCGATGTTGTTTCCAATTTTAACACTCAGGCAAGCCACTCAATTTGACGAAGAGCGAGTCGTTTGTATCAATAGAATGGTCCCGATCAGGTGCTCAATCGTCAAACTGAGCACACGGTGGCGACACCAAACGATGTCATAATGATGGTTGCTAGGTAGAAGTATCAAAATTCTAAATTTGTTTGCCGTTCATGCTTAACATGTAATACCACAATGAAGTAGACATTTGTCGCCCCAATATTAGAAATAAGATGAAATAGAATTGATATTTACACTGAACAAATAAAGTTGAATTATACATTGTCTTAATTTAGAAATTACATGAATGGAAGTTAGAAGTTGCATGAATGGAGGTTAGAAATTACATGAATAGAAGTAAGAAACTAGACCTGCATGCAGGAATGACGGGTTTCACTGGTGCCAAGTTACTCTTAAACATGTCACTTTCGGTGCCAAGTTACACTTGAACATATGTCACTTCCGGTACCAACGAAACCACTAAACAGGTTTCCAAATTAACATTGCACACAAATAAAATGGACGTAGAATCAACCAATCAATCCAGCAATATCAAGTCATTTTATACATTTGTTACTTGTAAATGATCTTGACAAAATTAAATTACTTCCGGTGTTAATGAAAATGTTCAATTAGTCTTATGAAATCAGAAATGGCATACAATATCATATAGTGACAATTTTATGTAAATCGAATAATAATTGCCACTTTTAAAGACCAAAAAACTTGAAAAGGGACTTGTAGAAAATCTGCTATTTCTCTGCAACCGTACAAGTTAGAAACCATTTTGTGGTATCTGTATGATCGTATGGGTTCATTCTATTTGTTGATTGGCATCAAATACCATAATTTGAAAAAGATTTCAAAACAGACTCATTTGAATAAAATATCTGTTTTGAATGCTAAAAATTCAGTTTTTGCCAAAATGACGTTACTTCCGGTGATAATGAAAATCTGAAATTACTTGTATGAAATCACAAATGGCATTAGGTATAACATGGTGTAACGTTTATGAAAATCGAATAATAATTGACACTTTTATGGCCCCGAAACCTTCAAAAGTGACCTGTAGAAAACCGTCTATTTCTCGGCAACCGAACAAGTTAGAAACAATTTTATGATATCTATATGACCATATGAGTTGTATTTATATGTGAATTTAAACTAAAAGTTAAAATTATTAATACATATTAAGTTATTCATGGTTGAATAAAACATTGATTTAAAAAGTTTAAAATGCAGTTTTTGACCAAATGACGTCACTTCCGGTGTCAATTTTAAATTGTAATCAACTTGATATGACGCTACATGCTTTTTGAATCAAATGATGTCACTTTTATGAAAATCCAATAATAATTGACTATTTTACGGGCAAAATAACGAAAACAGTGACTTGTACAGAACTGCCCATTTCTTGGGAACTGCTTATATTACAAACGAATTTTAACATACATTTTCTTCGTATGGATTATAGCTACAAGTTTATAAATGTTACGAAGAAATATTTTAAAATCTGAAAAGCCTGAATAGGTTGTAAATAGGTCAATTTTACACCATTTTTAGCCATTTAATCGAATTTGCTCGAAAATGAAATCGAAATTAAAAAAACTGCTTCCGACATTTTTTGCGCCTTGAAAGGGCACACTCTTTGAGTCAAATAATTTTTCCAAAAAATAATATTTGTTTTCAAAAAATGTACCTAACTGTCAAAATTGTAGTTTTTGGTAAAATTATGCCACTTCCGGTGCCGACAGATATCACTTCCGGTAATAAAAAAAATGACAATTGAGACAACGAAGCATATGAACTTTGTTTTATACAAATCGAACAATAAAAAATTAATCTAGGACTGAAAAACTGAATTAGCCAATGGCGGCCAAGGAAAATTACTGAGACAAAATTTTTTAACATTTTTGCACAAGGCAGATGACTCTTTAATTCTGTGCACAATACGACTAAAAAATATTCATAAATAAAAATGTTTTTTGTGAAATTTTAAATTTACGAAATTTGGCGCCTAATATCTTCGAAGATTTGCCGAAAATCAAAAATCGAAAGTGGCGTAGCTATGTGCCCTGTCTCGGGCTATGCCAAAATGTATCGAAAGTTAAAATCCAATGATTATTGTTAAAATTACTGCAATATTTTCAAAAACGATAACTTCGGTGATTTCGGACATTTCGCATTGTCGCAGAACGTTCAAAATAGCTTTATCCTCTAAGTCACACCCACTTTCCCAGTAAAACCGAAGAAATCGTAACGATGCGACAAGCAGTTGCTGAGATCTACTCAAAACAAAAGAAGAATAATAATAATAATAACTAGACCTGCATGCAGGAATGACGGGTTTCACTGGCGCCACGTTACCCTTGAACATATCACTTCCGGTGCCAAGTTACCCTTGAACATATGTCACTTCCGGTATCAACGAAACCACTAAACAGGTTTCCAAATAAACATTGCTCACATCAAATAAAATGGACGCAGAATCAACCATATCCAGCAATATCAATTCATTGTATATATTTGTTACTTGTAAATGATCTTGACAAAATTACATTACTTCCGGTGTTAATGAAAATGTTCAATTAGTTTTATGAAATCAGAATCATATAATGAGAAAAAATTTGTAAATCGAATAATAATTGCCACTTTTAAAGACCAAAAAACTTGAAAAGTGACTTGTAGAAAATCGGCTATTTCTCTGCAACCGTACAAGTTAGGAACCATTTTATGGTATCTGTATGATCGTATGGGTTCATTCTATTTATTGATTGGCATCAAATATCATAATTTGAAAAAGATTTCAAAACAGACTCATTTGAATAAAATATCTGTTTTGAAGGCTAAAAATACAGTTTTTGCCAAAATGACGTTACTTCCGGTGATAATGAAAATCTTAAATTACTTGTATGAAATCCTAAATGGCAGTAGGTATAACATGGTGTAAAGTTTATGAAAATCGAATAATAATTGACACTTTTATGGCCCCAAAACCTTCAAAAGTGACCTGTAGAAAACTGTCTATTTCTCGGCAACCGAACACGTTAGAAACAATTTTATGATATCTATATGAACATATGAGTTGTGTTTATATGTGAATTTAAACCAAAAGTTAAAATTATTAATACATATTAAATAATTCTTGGTTGAATATAACATTGATTTAAAAAGTTTAAAATGCAGTTTTGGACAAAATGACGTCACTTCCGATGTCGATTTTAAATTGTAATCAACTTGATATGACACTACATGCTTTTTGAATCAAATGATGTCACTTTTATAAAAATTCAATAATAATTGACTATTTTACACGCAAAATAACGAAAACAGTGACTTGTGCAGAACTGCCAATTTCTTAGCAACTGCTTATATTACAAACTAATTTTAACATACATTTTCTTTGTATGGATTATAGCTACAAGTTTATAAAAGTTACGAAGAAATATTTTAAAATCTGAAAAGCCTGAATAGGTTGTAAATAGGTCAATTTTACACCATTTTTAGCCTCTTAATCGAATTTGCTCGAAAATGAAATCGAAATTAAAAAAACTGCTTCCTACATTTTTTGCGCCATGAAAAGACACACTCTTTGAGTCATAAAATTTTTCAAAAAAATAATATTTGTTTTCGAAATAGGAAAATAACTGTCAAAATTGTAGTTTTTGGTAAAATTATGCCACTTCCGGTGCCGACAGATAACATTATTGGTAACAAAAAAAATGACAATTTAGACAACGAAGCATATGAACTTTGTTTTATACAAATCGAACAATAAAAAATTAATCTGGGACTGAAAAACTGAATTAGCCAATGGCGGCCAAGGAAAATTACTGAGACAAAAAATTTTAACATTTTTGCACTAGTCAGATGACTCTTTAATTCTGTGCACAATACGACTAAAAAATATTCATAAATAAAAAAGTTTTTTGTAAAATTTTAAATTTTCGAAATTTGACGCCTAATATCTTCGAAGATTTGCCGAAAACCAAAAATCGAAAGTAGCGTAGCTATGTGCCCTGTCTCAGGCTATGCCAAAATGTATCGAAAGTTAAAATCCAATGATTATTGTTAAAATTACTGCAATATTTTCAAAAACGATAACTTCGGTGATTTCGGACATTTCGCATTGTCGCAGAACGTTCAAAATAGCTTTATCCTCTAAGTCACACCCACTTTCCCAGTAAAACCGAAGAAATCGTAACGATGCGACACGTAGTTGCTGAGATCTATTCAAATTGGAATCTGAATAATAATAATAATAATAAGAATAATAATTTTAACAAAAACAATAGTGTTTCACACAAGCTACGCAGTGTGAAACCCTAATAAGAACTAGACCTGCATGCAGGAATGACGGGTTTCACTGGTGCCACGTCACTTTCGGTGCCACGTTACCCTTAAACATATGTCACTTCCGATACCAATGAAACCATCAAACAGGTTTCCACATAAGCATTGTAAACATCAAATAAAATGGACGAAGAATCAACCAAATCCAGCAATATCAATTCATTTTATATATATGTTACTTGTAAGTGATCCTGGCAAAATTTCATTACTTCCGGTGATAATGAAAATGTTCAATTAGTTTTATGAAATCAGAAATGGCATAAGGCAGCATAATGGCGAAAATTGTATGTAAATCGAATGAGAATTGCCACTTTTATAGACCAAAAACCTTGAAAAGTGACTTGTAGAAAATCGTCTATTTCTCGGCAACCGTACACGATAAAAACTATCTTTTTTTATCTATATGATCGTATGGGTTCAATCCATTTGTTGATTGGAATCAAATATCATAATTTGAGATATATTACAAATCAGACTCATTTGAAAAAAATGTCTGTTTTGAAGGCTAAAAATACAGTTTTTGCCAAAATGACATTACTTCCGGTGATACTGAAAATGTTAAATTAGTTCTATGAAATCATAAATGACACAAGATATCATATGGTGAAAATTTTATGAAAATCGAATAATAACTGACACTTTTATAGACCAAAAACCTTGAAAAGTGACTTAAGGAAAATCGCCCATTTCTCTGCAACCGTACAAGTTAGAAACCATTTTGTGGTGTCTGTATGATCGTCTGGGTTCAATCTATTTGATCAATAGAATCAAATATCACAATTTGAAAAAAATAACAAATACGACTCATTTGAATAAAATATTGTTTTTTGAAGGCTAAAATTTAAGTTTTGAGCAAATGACGTCATTTCCGGTGGCAGCGCAAGGGGTAAAATGGTTTGACATAGTCCACTATGGCATTAGGCATCCAATGGCGAAAGAAAATTGAAAATCGAATAATAATTGATTCTTTTACAGCCAAAATTACGTGAAAAGTGACTCATGCAAAATTGCCTATTTCTCGGCAACTGCTTATATTACAAACTAATTTTCACATACATTCTCTTCGTATGGATTATAGCTACAAGTTTATAAAAGTTACGTAAAAATATTTTAAAATCTGAAAAGCCTGAATGAGTTGTAAATAGGTCAATTTTACGCCTTTTTTCACCTCTTAATCCAATTTGCTAGAAAATGAAAAAGAAATTAAAAAAACTGCTTCCGACATTTTTTGCGCCTTTAAAGGACACACTCTTTGAGTCATATAATTTTTCAAAAAAATAATATTTGTTTTCAAAAAATGTACCTAACTGTCAAAATTGTAGTTTTTGGTAAAATTATGCCACTTCCGGTGCCGACAGATAACACTTTCGGTAATAAAAAAAATGACAATTGAGACAACGAAGCATATGAACTTTGTTTTATACAAATCGAACAATAAAAAATTAATCTAGGACTGAAAAACTGAATTAGCCAATGGAGGCCAAGGAAAATTACTGAGACAAAATTTTTTAACATTTTTGCGCAAGTCAGATGACTCTTTAATTCTGTGCACAACATGACTAAAAAATATTCATAAATAAAAAAGTTTTTTTGTAAAATTTTAAATTTCCGAAATTTGGCGCCTAATATCTTCGAAGATTTGCCGAAAATCAAAAATCGAAAGTAGCGCAGCTATGTGGTCTGTCTCCAGCTATGCCAAAATGTATCGAAAGTTAAAACCCCATGATTATTGTTAAAATTACCGCAATATTTGTAAAAACGATAACTTCGGTGATTTCGGACATTTCGCATTGTCGCAGAACGTTCAAAATAGCTTTATCCTCTAAGTCACACCCACTTTCCCAGTAAAACCGAAGAAATCGTAACGATGCGACACGTAGTTGCTGAGATCTACTCAAAACAAAAGAAGAATAATAATAATAATAATAACTAGACCTGCATGCAGGAATGACGGGTTTCACTGGTGCCACGTTACCCTTAAACATGTCACTTCCGGTGCCAAGTTACCCTTGAACATATGTCACTTCCGGTACCAACGAAACCATTAAACAGGTTTCCAAATTAACATTGCACACAAAAAAAATGGATGCAGAATCAACCAAATCCAGCAATATTAATTCATTTTATACATTTGTTACTTGTAAATGATCTTGACAAAATTACATTTCTTCCGGTGTTAATGAAAATGTTCAATTAGTTTTATGAAATCATAAATGGCATACGATATCATATAGTGAAAATTTTATGTAAATCGAATAATAATTGCCACTTTTAAAGACCAAAAAACTTGAAAAGTGACTTGTAGAAAATCGACTATTTCTCTGCAACCGTACAAGTTAGAAACCATTTTGTGGTATCTGTATGATCGTATGGGTTCATTTTATTTGTTGATTGGCATCAAATACCATAATTTGAAAAAGATTTCAAAACAGACTCATTTGAATAAAATATCTGTTTTGAAGGCTAAAAATACAGTTTTTGCCAAAATGATGTTACTTCCGGTGATAATGAAAATCTTAAATTACTTGTATGAAATCCTAAATGGCATTAGGTATAACATGGTGTAACGTTTATGAAAATAGAATAACAATTGACACTTTTATGGCCCAAAAACCTTCAAAAGTGGCCTGTAGAAAACCGTTTATTTCTCGGCAACCGAACAAGTTAGAAACAATTTTATGATATGTATATGACCATATGAGTTGTGTTTATATGTGAATTTAAACCAAAAGTTAAAATTATTAATACATATTAAGTAATTCTTGGTTGAATAAAACATTGATTTAAAAAGTTTAAAATGCAGTTTTTGACAAAATGACGTCACTTCCGGTGTCAATTTTAAATTGTAATCAACTTGATATGACGCTACATGCTTTTTGAATCAAATGATGTCACTTTTATAAAAATCCAATCATAATTGACTATTTTACAGGCAAAATAACGAAAATAGTGACTTGTACAGAACTGTCCATTTCTTGGTAACTGCTTATATTACAAACTAATTTTAACATACATTTTCTTCGTATGGATTATAGCTACAAGTTTATAAAAGTTACGAAGAAATATTTTAAAATCTGAAAAGCCTGAATAGGTTGTAAATGGGTCAATTTTACACCATTTTTAGCCATTTAATCGAATTTGCTCGAAAATGAAATCGAAATTAAAAAAACTGCTTCCGCCATTTTTTGCGCCTTGAAAGGGCACACTCTTTGAGTCAAATAATTTTTCCAAAAAATAATATTTGTTTTCGAAAAATGGTACCTAACTGTCAAAATTGTAGTTTTTGGTAAAATTATGCCACTTTCGGTGCCGACAGATAACACTTCCGGTAATAAAAAAAATGACAACTGAGACAACGAAGCATATGAACTTTGTTTTATACAAATCGAACAATAAAAAATTAATCTAGGACTGAAAAACTGAATAAGCCAATAGCGGCCAAGGAAAATTACTGAGACAAAATTTTTTAACATTTTTGTACTAGGCAGATGACTCTTTAATTCTGTGCACAATACGACTAAAAAATATTCATAAATAAAAAAGTTTTTTGTAAAATTTTAAATTTTCGAAATTTGGCGCCTAATATCTTCGAAGATTTGCCGAAAATCAAAAATCGAAAGTAGCGTAGCTATGTGCCATGTCTCAGGCTATGCCAAAATGTATCGAAAGTTAAAATCCAATGATTATTGTTAAAATTACTGCAATATTTTCAAAAACGATAACTTCGGTGATTTCGGACATTTCGCATTGTCGCAGAACGTCCAAAATAGCTTTATCCTCTAAGTCACACCCACTTTCCCAGTAAAACCGAAGAAATCGTAACGATGCGACAAGCAGTTGCTGAGATCTACTCAAAACAAAAGAAGAATAATAATAATAATAAGAACTAGACCTGCATGCAGGAATGACGGGTTTCACTGGTGCCATGTTACCCTTAAACATGTCACTTCCGGTGCCAAGTTACCCTTGAACATATGTCACTTACGGTACCAGCGAAAGCACTAAACAGGTTTCCAAATTAACATTGCACACAAATAAAATAGACGCAGAATAAACAAAATCCAACAATATCAATTCATTTTATACATTTGTTACTTGTAAATGATCTTGACAAAATTAAATTACTTCCTGTGTTAATGAAAATGTTCAATTAGTCTTATGAAATCAGAAATGGCATACGATATCATATAGTGAAAATTTTATGTAAAATTTTAAGACCAAAAAACTTGAAAAGTGACTTGTAGAAAATCTGCTATTTCTCTGCAACCGTACAAGTTACAAACCATTTTGTGGTATCTGTGTGATCGTATGGGTTCATTCTATTTGTTGATTAGCATCAAATACCATAATTTGAAAAAGATTTCAAAACAGACTCATTTGAATAAAATATCTGTTTTGAAGGCTAAAAATACAGTTTTTGCCAAAATGACGTTACTTCCGGTGATAATGAAAATCTTAAATTACTTGAATGAAATCCCAAATGGCAGTAGGTATAACACGGTGTAACGTTTATGAAAATCGAATAATAATTGACACTTTTATGGCCCCGAAACCTTCAAAAGTGACCTGTAGAAAACCGTCTATTTCTCGGCAACCGAACAAGTTAGAAACAATTTTATGATATCTATATGACGATATGAGTTTTGTTTATATGTGAATTTAAACCAAAAGTTAAAATTATTAATACATATTAAGTTATTCTTGGTTGAATAAAACATTGATTTAAAAAGGTTAAAATGCAGTTTTTGACCAAATGATGTCACTTCCGGTGTCAATTTTAAATTGTAATCAACTTGATATGACGCTACATGCTTTTTGAATCAAATGATGTCACTTTTATAAAAATCCAATAATAATTGACTATTTTACAGGCAAAATAACGAAAACAGTGACTTGTACAGAACTGCCCATTTCTTGGTAACTGCTTATATTACAAACGAATTTTAACATACATTTTCTTCGTATGGATTATAGCTACAAGTTTATAAAAGTTACGAAGAAATATTTTAAAATCTGAAAAGCCTGAATAGGTTGTAAATAGGTAAATTTTACACCATTTTTAGCCTCTTAATCGAATTTGCTCGAAAGTGAAATCGAAATTAAAAAAACTGCTTCCTACACTTTTTGCGCCTTGAAAGGGCACACTCTTTGAGTCAAATAATTTTTCCAAAAAATAATATTTGTTTTCGAAGTAGGAAAATAACTGTCAAAATTGTAGTTTTTGGTAAAATTATGCCACTTCCGGTGCCGACAGATAACACTTTTGGTAATAAAAAAAATGACAATTGATACAACGAAGCATATGAATTTTGTTTTATACAAATCGGACAATAAAAAATTAATCTAGGACTGAAAAACTGAATTAGCCAATGGCGGCCAAGGAAAATTACTGACACAAATTTTTTTAACATTTTTGCACTAGTCAGATGACTCTTTAATTCTGTGCACAATACGACTAAAAAATATTCATAAATAAAAAAAATTTTTGTAAAATTTTAAATTTTCGAAATTTGGCGCCTAATATCTTCGAAGATTTGCCGAAAATCAAAAATCGAAAGTAGCGTAGCTATGTGCCCTGTCTCAGGCTATGCCAAAATGTATCGAAAGTTAAAATCCAATGATTATTGTTAAAATTACTGCAATATTTTCAAAAACGATAACTTCGGTGATTTCGGACATTTCGCATTGTCGCAGAACGTTAAAAATAGCTTTATCCTCTAAGTCACACCCACTTTCCCAGTAAAACCGAAGAGATCGTAACGATGCGACACGTAGTTGCTGAGATCTATTCAAATTGGAATCTGAATAATAATAATAATAACTAGACCTGCATGCAGGAATGACGGGTTTCACTGGTGCCACGTTACCCTTAAACATGTCACTTCCGGTGCCAAGTTACCCTTGAACATATGTCACTTCCGGTACCAGGTTTCCAAATTAACATTGCACACAAATAAAATGGATGCAGAATCAACCAAATCCAGCAATATCAATTCATTTTATACATTTGTTACTTGTAAATGATCTTGACAAAATTACATTTCTTCCGGTGTTAATGAAAATGTTCAATTAGTTTTATGAAATCAGAAATGGCATACGATATCATATAGTGAAAATTTTATGTAAATCGAATAATAATTGCCACTTTTAAAGACCAAAAAACTTGAAAAGTGACTTGTAGAAAATCGACTATTTCTCTGCAACCGTACAAGTTAGAAACCATTTTGTGGTATCTGTATGATCGTATGGGTTCATTTTATTTGTTGATTGGCATCAAATACCATAATTTGAAAAACATTTCAAAACAGAATCATTTGAATAAAATATCTGTTTTGAAGGCTAAAAATACAGTTTTTGCCAAAATGATGTTACTTCCGGTGATAATGATAATCTTAAATTACTTGTATGAAATCCTAAATGGCATTAGGTATAACATGGTGTAACGTTTATGAAAATCGAATAATAATTGACACTTTTATGGCCCAAAAACCTTCAAAGGTGGCCTGTAGAAAACCGTCTATTTCTCGGCAACCGAACAAGTTAGAAACAATTTTATGATATGTATATGACCATATGAGTTGTGTTTATATGTGAATTTAAATCAAAAGTTAAAATTATTAATACATATTAAGTAATTCTTGGTTGAATAAAACATTGATTTAAAAAGTTTAAAATGCAGTTTTTGACAAAATGACGTCACTTCCGGTGTCAATTTTAAATTGTAATCAACTTGATATGACGCTACATGCTTTTTGAATCAAATGATGTCACTTTTATAAAAATCCAATCATAATTGACTATTTTACAGGCAAAATAACGAAAATAGTGACTTGTACAGAACTGTCCATTTCTTGGTAACTGCTTATATTACAAACTAATTTTAACATACATTTTCTTCGTATGGATTATAGCTACAAGTTTATAAAAGTTACGAAGAAATATTTTAAAATCTGAAAAGCCTGAATAGGTTGTAAATGGGTCAATTTTACACCATTTTTAGCCATTTAATCGAATTTGCTCGAAAATGAAATCGAAATTAAAAAAACTGCTTCCGCCATTTTTTGCGCCTTGAAAGGGCACACTCTTTGAGTCAAATAATTTTTCCAAAAAATAATATTTGTTTTCGAAAAATGGTACCTAACTGTCAAAATTGTAGTTTTTGGTAAAATTATGCCACTTTCGGTGACGACAGATAACACTTCCGGTAATAAAAAAAATGACAATTGAGACAACGAAGCATATGAACTTTGTTTTATACAAATCGAACAATAAAAAATTAATCTAGGACTGAAAAACTGAATTAGCCAATAGCGGCCAAGGAAAATTACTGAGACAAAATTTTTTAACATTTTTGCACTAGGCAGATGACTCTTTAATTCTGTGCACAATACGACTAAAAAATATTCATAAATAAAAAAGTTTTTTGTAAAATTTTAAATTTTCGAAATTTGGCGCCTAATATCTTCGAAGATTTGCCGAAAATCAAAAATCGAAAGTAGCGTAGCTATGTGCCCTGTCTCAGGCTATGCCAAAACGTATCGAAAGTTTAACTCCAATGATTATTGTTAAAATTACTGCAATATTTTCAAAAACGATAACTTCGGTGATTTCGGACATTTCGCATTGTCGCAGAACGTTCAAAATAGCTTTATCCTCTAAGTCACACCCACTTTCCCAGTAAAACCGAAGAAATCGTAACGATGCGACAAGCAGTTGCTGAGATCTACTCAAAACAAAAGAAGAATAATAATAATAATAAGAATAATAATTTTAACAAAAACAATAGTGTTTCACACAAGCTTCGCAGTGTGAAACCCTAATAATAAGAATAATAATTTTAACAAAAACAATAGTGTTTCACACAAGCTACGCAGTGTGAAACCCTAATAATAATTTTAACAAAAACAATAGTGTTTCACACAAGCTTCGCAGTGTGAAACCCTAATAACTAGACCTGCATGCAGGAATGACGGGTTTCACTGGTGCCAAGTTACTCTTAAACATGTCACTTTCGGTGCCAAGTTACACTTGAACATATGTCACTTCCGGTACCAACGAAACCACTAAACAGGTTTCCAAATTAACATTGCACACAAATAAAATGGACGTAGAATCAATCAATCAATCCAGCAATATCAAGTCATTTTATACATTTGTTACTTGTAAATGATCTTGACAAAATTAAATTACTTCCGGTGTTAATGAAAATGTTCAATTAGTCTTATGAAATCAGAAATGGCATACGATATCATATAGTGACAATTTTATGTAAATCGAATAATAATTGCCACTTTTAAAGACCAAAAAACTTGAAAAGTGACTTGTAGAAAATCAGCTATTTCTCTGCAACCGTACAAGTTAGAAACCATTTTGTGGTATCTGTATGATCGTATGGGTTCATTCTATTTGTTGATTGGCATCAAATACCATAATTTGAAAAAGATTTCAAAACAGACTCATTTGAATAAAATATCTGTTTTGAAGGCTAAAAATTCAGTTTTTGCCAAAATGACGTTACTTCCGGTGATAATGAAAATCTTAAATTACTTGTATGAAATCACAAATGGCATTAGGTATATCATGGTGTAACGTTTATGAAAATCGAATAATAATTGACACTTTTATGGCCCCGAAACCTTCAAAAGTGACCTGTAGAAAACCGTCTATTTCTCGGTAACCGAACAAGTTAGAAACAATTTTATGATATCTATATGACCATATGAGTTGTATTTATATGTGAATTTAAACCAAAAGTTAAAATTATTAATACATATTAAGTTATTCATGGTTGAATAAAACATTGATTTAAAAAGTTTAAAATGCAGTTTTTGACCAAATGACGTCACTTCCGGTGTCAATTTTAAATTGTAATCAACTTGATATGACGCTACATGCTTTTTGAATCAAATGATGTCACTTTTATAAAAATCCAATAATAATTGACTATTTTACAGGCAAAATAACGAAAACAGTGACTTGTACAGAACTGCCCATTTCTTGGGAACTGCTTATATTACAAACTAATTTTAACATACATTTTCTTCGTATGGATTATAGCTACAAGTTTATAAAAGTTACGAAGAAATATTTTAAAATCTAAAAAGCCTGAATAGGTTGTAAATAGGTCAATTTTACACCATTTTTAGCCATTTAATCGAATTTGCTCGAAAATGAAATCGAAATTAAAAAAACTGCTTCCGACATCTTTTGCGCCTTGAAAGGGCACACTCTTTGAGTCAAATAATTTTTCCAAAAAATAATATTTGTTTTCGAAAAATGGTACCTAACTGTCAAAATTGTAGTTTTTGGTAAAATTATGCCACTTCCGGTGCCGACAGATAACACTTCCGGTAATAAAAAAAATGACAACTGAGACAACGAAGCATATGAACTTTGTTTTATACAAATCGAACAATAAAAAATTAATCTAGGACTGAAAAACTGAATTAGCCAATGGCGGCCAAGGAAAATTACTGAGACAAATTTTTTTAACATTTTTGCACTAGTCAGATGACTCTTTAATTCTGTGCACAATACGACTAAAAAATATTCATAAATAAAAAAGTTTTTTGTAAAATTTTAAATTTTCGAAATTTGGCACCTAATATCTTCGAAGATTTGCCGAAAATCAAAAATCGAAAGTAGCGTAGCTATGTGCCCTGTCTCCGGCTATGTCAAAATGTATCGAAAGTTAAAATTCAATGATTATTGTTAAAATTACTGCAATATTTTAAAAAACGATAATTTGGTGATTTCGGACATTTCGCATTGTCGCACAACGTTCAAAATAGCTTTATCCTCTAAGTCACACCCACTTTCCCAGTAAAACCGAAGAAATCATAACGATGCGACACGTAGTTGCTGAGATCTATTCAAATTGGAATCTGAATAATAATAATAAGAACTAGATCTGCTACTGTCCCATGCAGATATGAAAGCTTTCATATTCATCGTCACGTGTCATTGATTGTATCAAGTAACCTAAATAAAAGGATACGAAGAAAAAATTATTAAAATTGGTCAAAAACTCGCGAAGTTACAAGTCTAAATATAGTATGAAACATTGCACCCAGGCATAACAATAATCTGAAAACTAAAGGGAAATAACTGAAACTTGTATTACTGTAATGAGACGGATGAGAAAATGAAATGAAAATGGCGGGAAAAAAAAATTAAAAATGGCAGGTTGGACAGGCGACCTTACTCCTTGTCACGTACAACCGGGCATTCGAAAACACGCTAGTTTACTCAATGACAGGCGCGCGTGCTTACCATTCAGCCACTCAACCCCCCTTTGAAATCAGACACGTGCAATATGTCATATAGGAAGAATAAGAAGTCGCTCACAACAAAATGGTAAATTAATGAGTTTAGGTCAAAAGGTTGAGCTACTGTTTTAGAGTACTTAATAGTTTTAAAGAGACACGTTAAGGGTTGTTCATAGTTAAATGAAAGTTTAATTTTAAATAAGACCAATAAAATTAGGATTTAATAATGCCAGACTAATATTTCCAATATGTTTGGTTATAAGTAGGAAATCGTGACGACTTCTTAAGCATGTTTTAAACAAAGGATCATGTTTGTTTAAACAAGAATGGCACTCTGCAATAAAAAAAACTGGCCAAAGCAAGATTTCTATGCAGAAATTAAATAATTGCTAGAACCAGAAAAATATTTATCCACTATAATAAATAAGCAACATAGAGAAAATGAAATGAAATTGAATGGGGTTTAACGTCCGACTGTTCTGCTCCTAAAATGGGCTAATGAAGACGGGCATATGCCATAATGTGTGCAATGAGGGAAATTTTACCCGGGCAGCGGCGGTTACGGCCTACGAGGTTGGACAGGCAACCATACTCCTTGTCACGTACAACCAAAAAATCGAAACAACGGCAGTTGACTCAATGACAGACGTTATGATACAGAGCGCACGTGCTAACCATTCAGCCACGCAACCTCCCTAAAATCGGCAAATTGCTGACCTACAGCGAGAAACATTTCAACCGGGCCAAATTTTCTATTGTAACAGTTTAATTTGCACGGTACCTTTAGTTATCAACCGAATATTACAAAACTTTTAAAAATAAGCTCCCCCCTGACCAGCTTAAGCGTTCGCAATAAACGTTTGCCACTTAAAATCGGGAAATTGCTGACTTTAAAGTGAGAAACATTACAACCGGGCGAAATTTTCTGTTTTATGACTTTTACAGTACCTTTGATTACCAACCGATTATTTTCTGTTTTATCACTTTTACAGTACCTTTGATTACCAACCGATTATTACAAAACTTTAAAAATAAAAGAGAAAGAGAGAAATGCGGCCTCATGTCCATTCGACACAAACTAGGTCATTTCGGGACTAACATATGTTTTTTAATTTTATTTAAAAACTCCCCCTGCGCTTACAGGTCTTTAGCCGTTGGGAGGAAACCGAAGAACACGGAGAAAACCCACAAGGTTGGACATCATACTTCATGTCACGTGCAACCTGGAGATCGAAACGACGCCCGTTGACTCAATGACAGACGTTACGATACAGTGCGCACATGCTAACCATTCAGCCATTCAGCCTCCCTGAATTCAGAAAATTGCTGACTTATAGCAAGAAACATTTCAACCGGGCGAAATTTTCTGTTTTAACAGTTTAATGTGCACGGTACTTTAATTACCAACCGATTATTACAAAACTTTTGAAAATAAGCTCCAACTGACCAGCTTAATCGTATGCAATAAACGTTTTCGCCTGAATTGAAAGTTCTGCACGGAGAAAGTTCATCTCGATTTCCCGGCGTGGTTCCCCTTGTCAGTGAGGCAGAACGGAGGGCCTGACAAGCACAGCTGTCTAGTCATTCGGATGGGACGAAAAACCAAGGTCCCGTGTACACATTGGAGTGCACGTAAAATATCCCTAAGCAGTTGGAATTCGATACTGTTGAATAAGCTCTATACGATGACTAAATGTGTAGATTGTAGTCACCCACACTGCATGTTTCGCTTAACAATGAAAGGGTGCCGTTTTCAATGTTCGATCCTTTTGTTCTTCTACTCCTGATATGTTGGACTGTTGATCGATGGTTTCATATAAAAGACTACCAATAAGACTCTTTGTACAAGAAGTTCCCAAAAAATATTATGTTGACTTTACGAGAAAGACCTCTAAACATGCTCCAAATTGTAAAAATACGACTTTTTGGGTTTTCAATCTCTTTTTTTCGGCTATCCCTGATATTTAGAAAAAATAATACAATGATTTCAAACAACAGGCTAGCTATTAGACTCTCTATTGACAAAAGTTTCACCGCCCTCCCTTCATTATAACCGAAGTTATCGTGCCCTAAAGAATCAACAAATTAGCTTGTTTATCTCTGCTTACCCTAAGCAGAAAATGCTCATCTTTGAACTCCATCATAACATTGACCTAGTGAACGTCTACACCAAGTTTGAACATTCTAGCTTAATTAGAAGGAGAGTAATTGTGTTCCAAAGTCCCGACCCTTCAAATTGCTTCTATTTTTCATTTTCAATTCAAAATGGTGACCATCACGTGACCGAAATCAAAATTCTATTCGCGACATTTTTTAGGCCTTCCTACAAGGATTCAGAAAATATAACTCCCGAGTCTGTAAGTAAAATAGCAAAAAAGCCTTATTGATTTTTCACTTTTAAATATGGCGGCACTTCCGGTTCGATCGACAAACTCCATATTTTGTGTACAAATCAGTAATTACTTATCTAGTATCCAAAAAAAAAATCAGGTCATTCTGACCTATATTTCGATGATTTTTTTGAAAATTTTGATCCTTAATTTCGTCAAGGGGAGATAATTTAGAAAATTTCTAATTATATTTTTGAAGTCACATCGGTAGGATCTACTTAGATACTAAATTTCATGAAAATCGTACAAATATTAAAGAAGTTGTCAAATTGGTCTAATCTTCCGGTTCGAAATCACAGCGACGAATTTTCGAAATTCGAAAATGTGAAACTGCAGATGAAAATGGTTTTTTTAAAGGTATTCAAAGAAAAAAGAATTAGTAAAATCGGTCAAAAAATAACAAAGTTACGACTATGCATTGTCATTTTTTTCGTTCGTAAAATTCGGTGATTTCGGATTCGTAAAACGTTTCGAAAATATATTTAATCAAGGTTCGCACCCCATTTTTGGGGGGGTAGGTCAAAATTTCAGAAAGATCCTATGGATAGATTCTGAGAAATCCGATTTGCAGAAAACACACAAAAAAAAAAATAATAATAACTAGATCTGCAAAGCAGATATTAAAGCTTTCATATTAACAGTCACTATCTGTCACATGTCATGGGTCATGTAAATAATCTCATCAACAAAAAAAAAAAATCATTAAAATCGGTCAAAATATAGCGAAGTTTTTATGATTTTTCAATCGTAAACAACTTTATCGGCACGAAAAACATCGAAGACAAAATTCGAAAATGTGACATTTTCAAATAACAATATTTCGACCCTGATCCCGGCTATCCAGAAATGTATTCATTTTGGAAATAGGAGACATATTCTCCAAACTACGGCCTATTGCTTTCATTCACGTGCTCGTTAATGTCGATTTTTCACCTTTTCTCATATTCAGTTCGAAATGGTGACCATCACGTGACCGAAATCAAAATTCTGATCCGATAGATTTTTAGGCATTCCTTCAAGGATTCCGAAAATGTAACTCCCAGGTCTGTAAGTAAAATATCGCAAAAGCCTTTGTCATTTTTCACGTTTCAAGATGGCGGACTTCCGGTTCGATCCACAAACTCAATATGTTGTGTACGAATCAGTATTTACCTATCTAGTATCCAAAAAAAAAATCAGGTCATTCTGACCTATATTTCTTCGATTTTTTTGAAAACTTTGATCCCTAATTTCACCAAGGGGAGATAATTTAGAAAATTTCTAAGGACATCTTTAAAGTTACATCGGTATGATCTACTTACATACTAAATTTCATGAAAATCGTACAACTATTAAAGAAGTTGTCAAGTTGGTCTCAACTTCCGGTTCAAAATCACAGCGACGAATTTTCGAAATTCGAAAATCTGAAACTGCAGTTCAAAATGATTTTTGTCAGGGTACCCAAAGAAAAAAGAATTAGTAAAATACTTCAAATAGTCACAGAGTTACAGTAATGCAGGTCAAATTCACTCGTTCGTAAAATTCGGTGATTTCGAATGCTTTAAACGTTTTGAAAATGTATTTAATCAATACTCACCACCCATTTTTGGGTGTGTAGGTCAAAGTTTCAGAAACAGTCTATGGTAAGATTCTGAGAAATCCGATTTGCAGGAAACACATGTTGACTTTACGAGAAAGACCTTTAAACATGCTCTAAATTGTAAAAATACAACTCTTTGGATTTTCAATCTCTTTTTTTCGGCTACCCCGGACATTTAAGAAAAAATGATACAATGATTTCACACAACAGGTTAGATATTAGACTCTCGATTGACAAGAGTTTCATTGCCCTCCCTTCATTATAACCAAAGTTATCGTGCCCTAAAGAATCAACAAATCAGCTTGCTTATCTCTGCTTACCCTAGGCAGAAAATGCTCATCTTTGAACTCAATCAAGACAGTGACCTAGTGAACGTCTACACCAAGTTTGAACATTGTAGCTCAATTAGAAGGATTCTTATTGTGTTCCAAATTCTCGGCCCTTCAAATTGCTTCTATTTTTCACTTTCACTTCAAAATGGCGACCATCAATTGACCTAAATCAAAATTCTACTCCGAACGTTTTTTAGGCCATCCTTGAAGGATTCAGAAAATATAACTCCCGTGTCTGTAAGTAAAATAGCAAAAAAGCCTTTGTGATTTTTCACGTTTCAAGATGGCGGCACTTCCGGTTCAATCCACAAACTCAATATTTTGTGTACGAATCAGCATTTACTTATCTAGTATCCAAAAAAAACATCAGGTCATTCTGACCTATATTTCTTCGATTTTTTTGAAAACTTTGATCCTTAATTTCACCAAGGGGAGATAATTTAGAAAATTTCTATTTATATTTTTGAAGTCACGTGGGTAAGATCTACTTACATACTAAATTTCATGAAAATCGTACAACTATTAAAGAAGTTGTCAAGTTGGTCTCAACTTCCGGTTCGAAATCACAGCGACGAATTTTCGAAATTCGAAAATCTGAAACTGCAGTTGAAAATGATTTTTGTCAAGGTACTCAAAGAAAAAAGAATTAGTAAAATAGGTCAAATAGTCACAGAGTTACAGTAATGCAGGTCAAATTCACTCGTTCGTAAAATTGTGTGATTTCGAATTCGTAAAACGTTTTGAAAATATATTTAATCAAAAACTGCCACCCAGTTTTGGGGGGGTAGGTCAAAGTTTCAGAAAGATCCCATGGTTAGATTCTGAGAAATCCGATTTGCAGAAATGACACAAAAAAAAAAAATAATAATAATAATAACTAGATCTGCTACTGTCCCATGCAGATATGAAAGCTTTCATATTCATCGTCACGTGTCATTGATTGTATCAAGTATCCTAAATAAAAGGATAAGAAGAAAAAATTATCAAAATTGGTCAAAAACTCGCGAAGTTACAAGTCTAAATATAGTATGAAACATTGCACCCAGGCATAACAATAATCTGAAAACTAAAGGGAAATAACTGAAACTTGTATTACTGTAATGAGACGGATGAGAGAATGAAATGAAAATGGCGGGAAAAAAAAAATAAAAATGTCAGGTTGGACAGGCGACCTTACTCCTTGTCACGTACAACCGGGCATTCGAAAACACGCTAGTTAACTCAATGACATTCGCGCGTGCTAGCCATTCAGCCATCCAACCCCCCCTTTGAAATCCGACACGTGCAATATGTCATATAGGAAGAATAAGAAGTCGCTCACAACAAAATGGTAAATTAATGAGTTTAGGTCAAAAGGTTGAGCTACTATTTTAGAGTACTTAATAGTTTTAAAGAGACACGTTAAGGGTTGTTCATAGTTAAATGAAAGTTTAATTTTAAATAAGACCAATAAAATTAGGATTTAATAATGCCAGACAAATATTTCCAATATGTTTGGTTATAACATTTCAACCGGCCCAAATTTTCTATTTGAACAGTTTAATTTGCATGGTACCTTTAGTTATCAACCGAATATTACAAAACTTTTAAAAATAAGCTCCCCCTGACCAGCTGAAGCGTTCGCAATAAACGTTTGCCCCTTAAAATCTGCAAATTGCTGACTTTAAAGTGAGAAACATTACAACCGGGCGAAATTTTCTGTTTTATCACTTTTACAGTACCTTTGATTACCAACCGATTATTACAAAACTTTAAAAATAAAAGAGAAAGAGAGAAATGCGGCCTAATGTCCATTCGACACAAACTAGGTCATTTTGTGACTAACATATGTTTTTTAATTTTATTTAAAAACTCCCCTTGCGCTTACTGGTCTTTAGCCTTTGGGAGGAAACCGAAGGACACGGAGAAAACCCACGAGGTTGGACATCATACTTCATGTCACGTGCAACCTGGAGATCGAAACGACGCTCGTTGACTCAATGACAGACGTTACGATACAGCGCGCACATGCTAACCATTCAGCCTCCCTGAATTCGGAAAATTGCTGACTTATAGCAAGAAACATTTCAACCGGGCGAAATTTTCTGTTTTAACAGTTTAATGTGCACGGTACTTTAATTGCCAACCGATTATTACAACTGACCAGCTTAATCGTGTGCAATAAACGTTTGGCCTGTGAATTGAAAGTTCTGCACGGAGAAAGTTCATCTTGATTTCCCGGCGTGGTTCCCCGTTGTCAGTGAGGCAGGACGGAGGGCCTGACAAGCACAGCTGTCTAGTCGTTCGGATGGGATGAAACACCAAGGTCCCGTGTACACATTGGAGTGCACGTAAAATATCCCTAAGCAGTTGGAATTCGATACTGTTGAATAAGCTCTATACGATGACTAAATGTGTAGATTGTAGTCACCCACACTGCATGTTTCGCTTAACAATGAAAGGGTGCCGTTTTCAATTTTCGATCCTTTTGTTCTTCTACTCCAGATATGTTGGACTGTTGATCGATGGTTTCATATAAAAGACTACCAATAAGAATCTTTGTAGAAGAAGTTCCCAAAAAAATATTATGTTGACTTTACGAGAAAGACCTCTAAACATGCTCCAAATTGTAAAAATACGACTTTTTGGATTTTCAATCTATTTTTTTCGGCTATCCCTGATATTTAAAAAAATGATACAATGATTTCAAACAACAGGCTAGCTATTAGACTCTCTATTGACAAAAGTTTCATCGCCCTCCCTTCATTATAACCGAAGTTATCGTGCCCTAAAGAATCAACAAATCAGCATCCTTATCTCTGCTTACCCTAGGCAGAAAATGCTCATCTTTGAACTCAATCATGACATTGACCTAGTGAACGTCTACACCAAGTTTGAACATTCTAGCTTAATTAGAAGGAGAGTTATTGTGTTCCAAAGTCCCGGCCCTTCAAATTGCTTCTATTTTTCATTTTCAATTCAAAATGGTGACCATCACGTGACCGAAATCAAAATTCGGATCCGATAGATTTTTAGGCATTCCTTCAAGGATTCTGAAAATATAACTCCCGAGTCTGTAAGTAAAATAGCAAAAAAGCCTTTTTGATTTTTCACGTTTAAAGATGGTGGCACTTCCGGTTCGATCGACAAACTCCATATTTTGTGTACGAATCAGTAATTACTTGTCTAGTATCAAAAAAAAAAAATTAGGTCATTCTGACCTATATTTCGACGATTTTTTTGAAAACTTTGATCCTTAATTTCGTCAAGGGGAGATAATTTAGAACATTTATAATTATATTTTTGAAGTCACATAGGTAACATCTACTTATACACTAAATTTCATGAAAATCGTACAACTATTAAAGAAGTTCTCAAATTGGTCTAAACTTCCGGTTCGAAATCACAGCGACGAATTTTCGAAATTGGAAAATGCGAAACTGCAGATGAAAATGATTTTTTTCAAGGTATTCAAAGAAAAAAGAATTAGTAAAATCGGTCAAAAAATAACAAAGTTACGACTATGCATTTTCAGTTTTTTCGTTCGTAAAATTCGGTGATTTCGGATTCGTAAAACGTTTTGAAAATATATTTAATCAACAGCCACCACACATTTTTGGGGGGATAGGTAAAAGTTTCAGAACGATCCTATCGTTAGATTCTGAGAAATCCGATTTGTGGACAAAACACAAAAAAAAAATAACAATAATAATCTTAACAGAAACAATAAGCTTTCATATGTAATATGAAAGCTTAATAATCTTAACAAAAACAATAAGCTTTCATATGTAATATGAAAGCTTAATAATAACTTTAACAGAAACAATAAGCTTTCATATGTAATATGAAAGCTTAATAATAATTTTAACAAAAACAATAGTGTTTCACACAAGCTACGCAGTGTGAAACCCTAATAATAATTTTAACAAAAACAATAGTGTTTCACACAAGCTTCGCAGTGTGAAACCCTAATTAGACGATAGCATATTAGAATTTTGGCACTAATATACCGCCATAGTAGACTGGTCATTCGAAGGCAACCGTGTGGTTAACCAGATCTCCCGTGTATTCATCTTCACCATGTCAAGGTATTTTGACGTTGTCAGATAAGACACGTGTCACATATCGACATTCACGTGAAATGGGGTTTAGCGTCCTACTGTTCTGCTACTAATAGGCAAACATCATACATTATGCTATGAGTAGCGATGCCAAACGCCGCTAGAGGCGCTGGCTGTCCTATTACTGGTACGCTAAAAAAACCTGACCGAAAAAAGTACCCTTTCTATTACGGGGTCTTATGAATGTTCGGGAAGTCAAAACGTGGTCAGGTGGCATTTTTCCGGAAGCTAGTGAGCTGAAGTTCGCGGACTGTCATATCAGGTAAGATTTTGATCGAATTTTCGCTTATTTTTCTTGTTTTTAATTTTTAAATGTAATAGAAACTTTGAAAAAAAGAGCATTCCGCTCGAGATATCAGCATTTTTGGATAGCCTGGTATATATTTTGTATAGTTTGAGCTTTTGTTTTGCCAAAATCCCCCGTAGGAATTGGCAATAGGACGGAAAGTGAAATCGGGGAAAGACAACTCTTGGTAGAACGTGTATGGTATCAGACCACAATGAATAATTTTTTGTATCTAACCTTTGCAAACCGTACTTATTTAAGTGTGAAATATTTAGATGATTTTTGCAAAATGTCAGTATCAATTTTTATTTTATTTTGATAAAATTACTAGTAAAAACAATGACTTTTAAGAAAAATATATTCCCAAATAAGACTGACTTATAGGCAAAATGAAAATGTGCCATTAGCATTGATATTAATTTATCATTGTATGCAATTTTTTTTTACACATTATGTATTGTTGTAAATCTTTTTTTTAAATTTTATAACCAGATATTGTTGTTATAATTTGTTATTTCTAGAGGAGGGGTGATTCTTTGTTTGGTAAATAATGTCATAACATTCGATTACTTTATCTTATACATCTATATTTTTTGTATTTGCAGATGACTTTGATGACGTCCAGTCATGAATGCCAAAAAAAGGGAAGGATTTTGTCATTCGTAATCCCTATGATGATTATATCATATATTGTTAATTTTTTTCAAAATTTCAATTTTTTAGTTTTGTTTTGTATTAAGTACTTTTCATATGATTGAGGTTGAACATGATACACAGTTTTGTTTTTTGTTATTGTTTGATTTTGGTCAGAAGTTATGACCCAGAAAAATTCTGATATTTTATTTATTTTTGGTTGATTTTAATTTTATGGTTTTGTTAATTGAAATAAAGATATTTTCTATTGGTCAGACTCATGATACTTGTGATTTTCAATTCCTTAAACAACTATTTTTGTCAGCTAAAAGATGAACACAGTCTATGTGTTTCTCATGTATATGTATCCAGGAAAAGACTGAAAATTCCATAGCCTCCGGACCTGCAGTTGACCCGTGACCTTACCCTTTCTGTATGACCTTGACATGGTATAGACAAAAAATGCAATTTGAGTAGCTAGTGTCTAAAAAATAAATACGATAACAATGCGAAAACATTTTTTCTGTATTCATCACATCAAGGAACGGATTGGGTAAAGATTTCAAAGCCCTGAGACTTCTACATGGTTTGTTATTAACTGACAGGCCATTTTTTTGCTGTGACCTTGAACGAAAATGGTCTCGGTCGTAAGTTCGAGAGTCTATAGCATAAATACAATATAACCGATGAGTCTCGCGATAATTTTCTTCGAACAAGTTCATCCCGAACTTCATATTCTGCAAGTTTCATGGATCTACCTATTATAGTTTCTGAGATATAAGCTTCGGTCAGTTTTTTTGCGTTTTTAAAAAAAGCCGTATTTTAATGCCTCCTATTCGCCGTATTCAAAATGCCATAACTTTCTTAATTTTCAATATTTTTTCAAAATTCTTTCAGATTATTGCATCTAAATAGTTGACGCTGACAGTGATATAATTATTTCGGAGACATTTTGTGTATTTAAAAACCCTTTGGCAATGCTACTATGAGATTGATTTTGTCAGGACTGACATTACGATAGAACGGCCTACTCTTGTTTACCAATTCCGACTATTAACGGTCCTTATACGCGAATGCATGGTGTACACCTCTATTTTTCATTCCATACGAGAGAGAAATGGGGTTTAATGTCCACTAGACAGACTAGGTCATTTCGGGACTAAGATGGTTTAATTTTATTTCAATTTATTTCAACAATTCGCTTGCGCGTAGGGGTCGTTAGCGGTGGGAGGAAAGCGGAGTGCCCGAAGGAACCCCACGAGATTGAGAAGCCACATCCGCTCACAACTGGGATCGAAACCACAGCCGCAGGCCAGAGGTGACCAGCCAGCTAGAGGTCGAAGCGCGGCACTCTAAATCACTAGGCCACCCAATCCTCCCATTCCATACGAACGACTATACGTTGTCCAAAGCAAGGCCCAATGTTCTACAACCCTGATTGACATGGAAAAGATGACGTATGTTGATATTCAATATAAAATTAATCATGGTGAACAATATGGAATTACCTAAAGAAAACAATAATCACACATCAGCTATCAGACTGGGTTCAGGTTATGTCTTTATAGGAAATACTGTGTAGGTATCTAATAAATAAAAAGGGAAATAATAGCGTTATAACAACTTCTTGGGCTTGAAAGTTGAATCTGGACAATTTTGTAGGAATATGTCTATCTCTACTTACATCTAGTAGTAAGTGCAGGGGGGCTACACCACACAATTTACACAAACACAAATACATGTATATGGACAAGACATACACAGATCACAAACAATTCAAAAAGAGTGGGTGTAATCGCTATTTCTCTACCCACCTAAGCCCACGAAAAGAAATGGGGTTTAACGTCCTACAGTTCTGCTCCTAAACTGGGCTAATGTAGAGACATTAATTTGCCCGGGTGTATCGAATTCCAACAACCCATCCGTATCGACATTCAAAACCTTATTGAAGACCTATTTACCTAAACGTTATGTTGATTGGTGCCTTGGATTAGACTTTTATTGTACAAAACTGAATCACAAGCACTATGAGAATACTGTGAACTTGCGCTACATAAATGACCATTATTATCTATTACGTACACGCCAATGTAAACACGGGACCTCGGTTTTACGTCCCATCCGAACGACTAGACACCTGTCCTTATCGGGCCCTCCGTCCTGCATCACTGACAAGATGAAACCACGTCGGAAAGCCTGGATGAATTTGCTCGGCCAATGCAGGGACCAAACACCAGACCAGACCTAAACGTTAGCGAGCCAGCGTTTTACCCACTTAGCGACCGTGATTCACCCCAAGCCTGTAATTGCCAAAGTGTAAGCAAATTGATTGAGGGTGTTGATGAGGCAAGTTAACACTACTAAAGCAACTACTAATTTACCATTATACAGCCAACATGCAACATATATAAGTACATACATATACTATCAAGCAATATATAGGTAAGAAAGATCTACTCACTATAATCTTAGAATATAAATACAATGCATTACGAATAAACTATGAAGCAATTCCAAAAACACTTCTGTTGTCTATCGACTAGAAGCCAGCAAGCAAGTGGGAAGCTTAGATCAAGCACATGCCTTCGTGTAAAATAAAACTACCCCGCACGTGCAGAAAGCAATACGCGTCTGAACGGGCTAGTCCATTCTGGCGAAAGGGAGACAAGCTCGTGTGTACAACATCAATTTTTATTTCCACGAAAGAGAGACACAAACTAGGTCATTTCGGGACAAACATATGGTTTAATTTTATTTCAATGACTCGCTTGAGCGTAGGGGTCTTTAGCAGTGGGAGGAAACCGGGGGTCTCAGAGAAACTCCACGGGGTTGGACAGGCGAAGCTACTCCTTGCCACATACAACCGGGGAATCTAAACTACGCCAGTTGACTCAATGGCAAACTTTATAATACAGCGCGCACACGCTAACCATTTAGCCATCCAACCCCCTATTTCCACCAATAAAACAGAGAATCTCCACAATAACCTATTTTGATATCAAATATTATAAATATAATTCTATAAAGAAATAGAAATATTCTCGAATTAATGGTAACATAATTTATGTTCCCCTGTCGTGGGAAGACAAAAAAAACCTTATAGTCTACCTGTCTGAAGCGAGAAAAGATCCTTTCTCTTGGTCAGCTTATTTGAAAATTAAATGACAGTTGGCGCGTTTCAGTGACACAATACAGAGTGAAATTTACTCACGACACCTTACCTCTCTATTACCCAGACACTCGTGCTTTACGCCTCTCAATATGTGTCTGGATAATACTAATTTCACAAACCATGGTTAGAAGAGAAAATGAATTAACTCACGCTATACCAATCGACACAAAACCTGGCACACGGGAATAATTTACGGTACCCAAGGTGAACACGTTGATATTTTAAATGCCATGAGGGAAATTTTACCCACGGAGCGGCACTATACAGGGACCCAGGAATTTTTGCAGGAGGGGGTGTGACAGGTTTCTTTCACGGAAATCTGCCATCATCCTCTCTAAATTTCATAGGCATACATACAAATTGAGCTTTTTAAACAGAGAAATCATTTTTATACTGATGTAGGATCACATTGTGATGTAATTTCATTTCTTAGGTGGGGGGGGGGGGGGGTCGCGTAGACCTATTAAGGGCGCGATGCGGCCTCTCTGGTTACTTTTTCTATTTTCGTCTTCTGTTCCGGAACCGCGTGATGGATTTTTCTTTTAAAATAAAATGTGGTAATAGGTTGTGGGCAACTCGGTATAGCCCATACCATTTGGTTCAGTCATCTTACAGCCACAGGTCTGATAAGCTCAGTATGGCCTTTTCTACGAAGTCTGTCGCCCATGCCATTGTTTGGCCATACACGGACTAATGTAAGGACTACTTTGCTGCAGTAACATGGGCTATGTAGTTAAAACACGCTTCTAAGTATTTCAGTCGTCATTTTGACAAAACCGAGGATGACTGTCCACCAAGGAAATTAGAAGACGGGATATTGTTATATGGAGACTGCATTTAAAGGGAAATAACTCCATATATTGTGCAGGGCGAATACAAGCTATCGGTTTCAATTATTCAAATAAAAAGGTTAATAAACATACCACTTCAAAAATATTCTTGATCATTTAGTCCAAGTGTACTATTTAAATGCAAAATAATTCAGACTGTAAACAATAAATAAGAAAAAAGCACTCTTACCAAAACCCACTCGCAGATTAAAATCAATCAATCCCTACGCAAATTTTGGACATCTAAATTTCTCATTACTGTTTGTTGATTTCATTATTATTTGCATTGGAGTAGAGATATAATCATAAACACTTGTATCAGTTATCACCCGATGCACACTTTTGAACCAATATCAGGGGCGGATCTAGGAATTTTGAAAGGGGGGGGGGGGGGCTCCGCAAAATAAGGGCACTGACTGCAGAGACAGGGGGATGGGGTCCCCCCCCCCCCCAAGAATATTATCCACCATTTCTTTGCATCTGTAGCCATTCCAAGAGCTATTTGTCTGATATTTTTGTCTAAGTACACGTTCGGAACAGACATATTTGGGTCTGAGAAAAGGCACTTTCAGCAGTAAAAAAAGGGCACGTCGAACATTAAGTGGGGCGCACGCCCCCCATTGAATCCACCTCTGAATATGTTAAAGGAGCTAAATCACTAACATTTGGGACCTAGAAATTGATACAAGTGGGTTGCAACGCATATAATACTGTAATATGAATGCACATGACTGTATAGAAACTGATTTACATTCAAAGGTTTACGTTTTTACTCTAATTTCAAATCAGTTATGTGCGGCAAAATAATCCAACAATCTCAATCAAATCCAAATTTCTAGCATCTGGTTATTCCAGTCTACATACGCCATTTGATTTGGCGCAATGTTTCTAGCCTCGTTCCTCGAGTCTCTTGCTATAGAGCTGGGGCTGAAACTCATTATGTCGTGTACCAATGGTAAAATATTTTTTTTCTTAAAATATTTGATATCAGAAGCCCATCTTTTTCCGTCTCTAACTCAATATCATCAAAAATCTTCAACATTGAAAACACCAATTATTTGTCAATTTAAATCAACATTGATGCTGTGATCTTACCGGAAAAAGATGGGGTTCTGATAACCAATATTTAAGACAAAATAAACATTTTACCATTGGTACACGAATCGTGTACCTTAATATGTTTCAGCCCCAGTTTTAAAGAAAAAGACTCAAGGGACGAGGTTTAACACATTGCACCAAATCAAACGGCGTATGTAGACTGGAATAACCAGACGCTATAAATTTGCGCTTGATTTAGACTGCTGACTTATTTCGCCGAACATAACTAATTTGAAATTGAAGTAAAAAATGGAAAACTTTGATTGTAAATCAGTTTATATACATTCATATTATAGTATTGTTGCGACCTACTTGTGTCAATGTCTAGGTCCCAAATGTTAGCGATTTAGCTCCTTTAAATAAGATAGGTTGCCAGTCAATGAATCATAAGGCCAACAAATATTTTACCAGTTTAAACACATCGTTTTAACTTTAGCTGGATTTCAGTGATCAGGGGCTCTACACTATTTACCAAATCAAAAAGATTCTACCTTTTATAAAATTTGGTAAAGGTCTCAGAACACATGAGCGCTGTTAATAGTATATTGATACCTCTGGGCAGATAAAGTGAGAGTACTGGGGTTTAATGTCCACTCGACACAATCTAGGTCATTTTGGGACTAACAAAATGGTTCAATTTGCTTGTACATAGGGATCTTTAGCAGTGTGAGGAAACCAGAAGACCCAAAGAAAACCCATGAGGTTGGACGGGCAAACGAGGAATCGAAACCATGCTACTTGACTCAATGCTCAATGACAGACCTTCTAATCCAACACACATGTTAACCATTGCCCCCCCCCCACCACGATCTTTAGGAACCAATAGTCACAGGAGGACCTGACCTGTCTGAGGACAAATTATCCATGGGAACAAGTTGTCTAGGGACAAATAGCTCTAGGGTATGAATAGTCCTTGGACAAATTGTCTGGGGATGAATTGTCAGGGGACGAATCGTCCTACAGCCAAGATAGCCCTGTCTATATAAATTAATGTATTACAGTTGGATAATTAACATTAGGTAGCAACTGGAAGCAAATCTATAAAAAAAATACCAGTTTGAATTTTAATTTATTTTTCCATTTTAAAAATCTATGTAAATATAGTAATATGGTAAAATGCATTCATTGAATCAAAAAATTAACAATATATCAACCCATTAAACATTAAATTTTTCATGGAAGACATTTATAATTAACAATTTTCATTAAAAAATCATTTATAAATAAAACTAGAGTCAAGAATATTTATGAGAATAGGTTTGTAATTTTTGTATCATTAGTTTGTAACTGATACAGTAATCAACAGGTTTTTCTATCAGAGGCAAATCTTTGTACATATTATTGGTATTTTGAGAAGGAAAAATTTCGTGGTTACATCCAATCAAATGACTTTCATTTAGATCAATATTACCAGTAGAGTCTGGATGATTTTCTCCAGTCAAACTATCTGAACTGCTAAAATGAAGGATTTTATTATGGTGGGATTTTGGAGATTCCCCTCTCTGATACTGTCCATTACATTTTGCCAACAACTCCTCTGTAGTTGAATATACTGGGGGTCTATCTTCTGTAGAGTCTTTAAGTTTGTGAAGATTAAAGTCTTTCAGACTTTCTCGGTCATTTTGTGTAAAAGTGGACAATGTGCATTTATTGGAAGAATTGTCATTCAGGACCAATCTTGAATTTGTGTTGTATGAAACACATTTTGTATATGACATATTATTAACACATACTGAACTCGCAATACACTTTGTTCTTGTGTCATTTAAAGTACTGCATTCATTTAAAGTACATTTTTTACTGCATTCATTACAAGTATACTTTGTACTACATTCATTAAAAGTATACTTTGTACTGCATTCATTCAAAGTACCTTGGGTACTGCATTCATTTGTAGTACAGTTTGTACCAGATTTATTCAACATACACTCTATATTGGATTGGTTTACAGTACTCTGGGAACTGATTTCATTGGTACTAGATTCATCTAAGGAACACTTAGTACATTCTGATTTAGTGTTATTTAAACTACAACTTCCCTTTTTACAATAATCATATGGGATATCTGAATGGTTATCTCTATAAAATTCTGGATTTTTGCCCTTTAAAAACAATGAACATGCGTCATTAAACATACTTTTTTCCTTATATTCCATGATGGCTGCACTTATCTTTGAATCAATTTGTTGGGTAGAAAGAAAATTCTGTAAATTAGTTTTATCAAAATGAACGAAAGGACACCCTCCAACACTTGTTGGTTGGACTGTTTGATTCTGAAAATAAATAGGAAGAGTATTAAATGATATTTTGAAAATTGATTTTTTAAAACATTCAAATAAGACTTAAATTTTATATAAATAATACTAGTACAAATCTGATTCAAGTCTATCCAGCTATCTCTTTGAATTCTGAGGAAAGATTAGCCTTCATTAAAAAGTATAATAAAAGTCAAAGCATAAATTGTTCAAATTATTAAACATTTAAAGTAACAATATTTAAAATATTTCATAGGACCATGATATAGGCACAATGCTTGATGAAACTACATAAACCATGGATATGCTTACACCCAGGTTTTCCATCACTAATATGAAGGTTACTTTTTTGTGTGCATGATGAACTGAATTACTTATTATTACTATACCTGTATGGAATGGCAACAGTGTCCCCTATAATTTTTACGTGATCCCTCCAATCCATATAAGTGACGGATATTGTAGATATATCTCTCTCCTTCAGCCTTCCAGTTATGTCCCCAGTCTACACCAGGAGGAGCTGACTTTGAATACTCAGATCTCCAGAATACAATAGCTTCATGAACAGGTAAACCCATTTCTTTTAAAAATAAACTATACTGTATCTGAAAACAAACAAACAAAATTCTCGAAAATGTGAAATTCATTTGTATTGTTTTCTGTGGAAACATTCTTCATAAATCTATAATTTGAGAAAACAAAAGCATACCGTAAACCTGCATGTATATTTAATCATAACAATTAAATTAGTAACAAATGTCGAAACATATGCCCATGGCAGCTACACTGTCCAGACAGTCAATAAATTTTGTTGTATTGTGAACACAAACGAAAATAGGCTTCTTTGACTCATTAATGTAAACAATCTTTCTTAGAAGATAAATGCAGTCTGTCGAGTGATTACAACAGATCAACAAAGTATCAGTGCAAAAGCAATATATGACCACATTTCAATGCACAAAACTTCCAATCAATGGAAACAGGTAACACAAACCAATTGAAGAAGACTTAATGGAATTACTATCTAGACCCACATTTCTCAACCTTTTCTCACCGCTCACCCCTAAATGAATTCTCAACCAACCCATTTACCCCCAGAGTTTTGAAGAGGTTACTGATTGCGAAGCCGTGGCCGGCGAAGCTGGTCACCGCGAGCGCCATAGGCGCGAAGCCAGTCGAGGAGGGTCAAGGGGCTCCCCCCCACCCCCCTAGGAAATTTATAAGAAATTAGAGCCCGAAAATGTGATTTCCAGCCATTTCAGGCACTCTTTGGGCGTTTCATACGAAATTGAAAATGGCCTTTTTCTATAGAAGCCATCCAACATGAACCGCGGATCCTTGCATGGGCCTGCACCCCATGACCACATTGACATTGAATATGGAATGAATATGGTTCGAAGGTGAGATTCAATAATCACCAAATTTATATTTTAATGAAAATACGTTGTTTCCAGTTCAGTGCGAAATTTGCTCCTGGTTATTGTCACAAACGATTTTTTTTATTCTCGGGACAGTGTTTGAGAGTGCTAATCTCAACTGCACAACCTTTATATGATCATTTTTTAAGTTACTGGGAGTGTGGTCATTCACCCCCTGGACGCGAGCCATTCCCCCCTTGGGGGTGAATTCACCCCAGGTTGAGAAACGCGGATCTAGACTGATAAGACAAAATAAAAAAAAAACAATGATATCCAAAAAATGTGACCTGATAAATTAATAATATAACGATTTAAAATCTGAAGATTTCATTTCAACAAAAGATCTTACATGTAAATAATTAAAATTTAGTAACATAGAAATTTATATTCATACTGATGATTATTTCCCATAACAGGTAAGTAATAAAGGAGAGCCAAGGTGAGGTGGCAATCAGTCACATACTGGTTAATAACATGTACTAACATTAGAAAGGAAACTTACCCGAGCATGATGACTTAGCCTATGTCTTTCTCGTAAAACAGAATGAAGGTGGATCATACAAGGTGGGAAACTCTTAACTGAGTTATCAACCTCATTGTGTAACAATGTCATTTTATAGTTAAGACTGCTGGAAAAACCGTGAACTTGGTTTTTAAATCGCTTCTATAATAATAATAAATATTAAAAAAAAAAACATTAAAGATACAACTACAAATAAATCACAAGTCTTTACAAAGTATTAAAATTTATAACTATAACCATTATGATTAGGTTTTACTTCCTTTCTTCAAATTTAATGTACATCTGCAAGTAAATATTTAACAAAGGTAAATGAATTAATGAACCATAAGTTATTGTAAAACTATTATATTAAAGTTACATTATGGGAGATAAGATAAAGAGATGGCAGTTCTCACTATAATACTTAAAAACAAGATAGTGTAAAGATAATTTGCTGAAAATTTCAGTCAAATTGATTCACTATTAGCCGAGAAAAAAGCATTTGAAATATTCATAGCCTCGGTCATCATTACTCAAATCATTAATATAAACAGCATAGTCTCGATTATCCACTTGATTGATTTAATTATCAACCGCCATTAAGCAGCATATACGATTTTAATCTGCCAACATCGAAGGCTAGCCTTGACATAAAGAGTTTATTATGGTCTAGATATGTTAATTAATGTCTAATTGATTATTCAGATAACATCTCAGGCTTAAAGAAAGACCTGTAAAAAGCAGATTTTGCTCTTGCATAATGCTATTTTAATCTGAATACCATATTTAAATTCTTATGAAGACATACCATGATCTGTCTGGACAATATTTCTATTCTTACATCGGTATTACTTTGACATCCAGCTTTTTTAATTCCGGCAGTAAGGAGAGAAGAGAATATTTCCCTTAGAAAATCTAGCAACTTCAAGAAAGGAACCATGGCCATACCATCTTTAAGGAAAACCTGCCGCTTTGCCACAAGAGGCAAGACAGTTTGAAATGGTACATAAAAATATTCATCATCTCCACATTCAGAATATTTTTTGACAACCATTTTCCATGAGTTATTGCATAATTTCTTAACCAAAAATAAAGAGGACAATACAGACTCAACCCTGTGCTCTTTATGGACACCGGATAATTTGAACTTATTCAAGGATCTAAGAAGTTTATATAATTCATCTTGTGTCATACAGGAGGACCTAAAATCAAAGAGTATTTTTTCTGTTTCCAATAAGAATTTTGAAGTTTCTTCTTCTCTTGATAGAATTAACCTGTAAAGTAAAAAGAACAACAATATTTGATTTATAAATTATGTTTATACTTAGACAACCATATTTTGAACATGGGAGGTAATTTTGTTAACAAAACAGATGAACAGTTTTCATCAAAACAGTCAATGGAAAATCGTTTCTCACAAGCCTGGAATCTTAACAGTGAATTTTATTTTAAAATTGTAGAAATATTAAGTCTGAAGGTTAGGGTTGGGGACAGCATCATCACGCCTGGAAGGTGAATTAGCAAAAGATATCAGCATTATAATTCACTGTACTAATCAAATATAAGCATCTTATTATTTTCATTGATATTGTGTAACTTGAGCTGCCTTCTTAATCATACCAAAATGGAATATCAGTTAAAAATAATTTAATTTTGTTCAGTATTTACAAAAATATGATGATATTCCAACATTCACCATCCCCTGTGGACGATATCACCTATAAATGTTAGGTTAAATTGTTCAATGCACTTTTTTTAAAATCAGAATCATAGATGTATCCAGGTGGAGCCCCGATGTCTGTCAAAATATTAATTTTTTCAGGTGATCATCAAATTTTTCGGCAATTACTGACCAATTTCGATTTAGAATTAGATTGTCACTAGCGTGGTGTGTATAATATGATGATTACTGAGATGTGGAATGACATATTTATTGTAAACATTTCAGTTCTTAGCAAATTCCACTCATAGTTGAGTAGGGTGCTATCTTGTAAGTTATGTAGGTTCATTTTTCGGTAAAAAAGGTTACACCCCACCCCAGGCACCCCTTGGCCTTATGTTATATGATATTGATATGCCTGTGACAGCCTGTCGAGATATTTGTTTATAGTGTGAAAGTGACACCCTAACAACTTATTGTGTGGCTGCGAATCAATCATTACATTCATGAGATATGTACCTTAAGATATAATGTGAAACATTGTCTTTCTGGGTGCCACCGATTAAACACTCCGAATGACTAACGATACTTAAGTCGTTAACGATATCCAGCAATTTCATTCGATCTCCTCCCGTTGCATGGATTCTTGCAAGTAGATCCAGCCTACGCCAAGCGAATTCATTTAGTTTACCTAGAGATATTGTGCCACAGGGTGGCTTTAAATAAAACGACATTTCCTTTTACACACATGCTTTGTCTCGATAAAGATACACAGAAACCTATTTTATTCTAAATTTTGTTATTGAATTTGCCGCCATCTTGGAGGAAGTAAGGGTTTTTTTTTAATTTTTATCAAACGAATCAACTTCCGGTACATTACACTTCCGGCATAAACAAGAGCAGACGAATTTTTCAGAACATAACATAAGGCTCTATTTTACTATCAGCAGAGATATAATTTGCCCGCGTTTGCCAAACATTTATTTGAAATAATTTATTAAAGATGTGAACTATGAGGTAAGTATCTTCGACAGACAAAGTAAAATCACACTGTGGCATGTCGTAGCACTAGCAGAAGGCGGCCCAATATTACGAACAACATATTAATAATAATAATTTATACTAATAATATTAGGCTATTAATTATTCTTTATTAAAAGTTTATTGTATAGCCAGTATAGTCCTATTAATATATATGATCATGAATCATACTTTCGATATCATTTGACACATGCCAGGCAGCACCAATTAGCAACAGGTAGCTCCAAACGGCAACATTATCAAGTACTAAGTAGGGACTGATTAAGAAATTGGGGGTCCTAGTCTTACCAAACACTGTCCATGAACACCCACCATCACTGCCAGCAACTGCCCAATGGTTAGTTGATGTGTACTGCAATTCATATCCGAATATTTTGAATTATTATTGATGTCTATAATCTTTGTTCTAGTTCTATCTTCATCAAATGGTGTGGTTTCGATTCCTGGCTTGCATGTGACACGAGTAGGGTCACCTGTCCATCCATGTGGATTTTTTCTGGTTTCATCTAACTTCTAAAGACTAAAAAAAAACCTACGCACAAACAAATTATTGAGTTAATCCCGAAATAACAGTTTGTGTCAAACAACAATAAACCTGATTCCTCTCTCCTTTTTTCATTATTTATCTTTCTCGGCAGGATTTGGTCTTTTTCTTATTGGTGTTGTAAATAATTTCTGATGAATGAATTTTGATTATAGGATATGGGATGTGTAACAAGTACTAAGGTTGGTCAAGATACAATTGAAAGAAATGAAGTAGAAAAAATTCCGGCGCCTGAACTATTCCTGGCTTTTCGATCAGACTTACGGAAAAGAAGAACCATTCCTTCTAAATTGACAACACAAGAAGATTATGTGAGACATAGAGATATGTTCAGCCAACCGTCAACTACCGGTACGTCTTCCATCCCTAAATTAGTAGATGTGACTTTAGTGTACAAGGTACCTTCTAGTTCTATTGTTCTTGATCCTTTTGATATCGTGACTAGAGATCATAATGTGGTACAGAGGCAATTCAGTGTTTTTGATTCCAATTCAGACATGAAAAATATAATACATGGACTGTCTCATCAACATGGATGTGCAACAACTAAGAAGTAACCACCAGTATTTGATAAGACATCATGACTTGACATAATTTTAATGTATTCTGCTAATGACAAAATGTTTAATCTTTTAGTTTTATTTTTAGTTTGGTGATCCAATATTGTCTTTTAATAATTTTTTAGAATATCATTATTGATATGTTTATTTTAAAGATGCCTTTCACTGAAAACCAGAATATATGCTACTATCTGTTGAGTAACATATCTAAACTAACGAAAAGAAAATCTTTTTTTTTTGGTTATAAATTCAGTGATTTCAATTTCAGGTTAAGTGTTTTCAAACATCCATTGTTTCTGTTTCAATAGCATGCAGACATTATGTCACAAATTAAATCATGCTGTCTTTGGTGTTTAGTATTAAATCCTTTGTAGCCACATACTGTTTATGATCTTATCTTGACGCTGTATGAAAATGACTGTCATTTTACTTGTTGGTAGATAGAAATACTGAGGTTTTTCATTTTGGGGGGATTATTAATCTCTTGCAAACTACAATATTATGAGAAGTCATATTTCTAAAAGGAATATCAGGCCAACAATGGCTAAATTTTGTATTTATAAAGATAAAATTAAAATTTGACATCATTCAGCATCCACTGACAGCACAGATAAGATTTTGTTTCATTTCTATAGTTCAAAATTTCGTTTCACTTGCTTTTACTACACTAGGATATGAAAGAGTTGTTATAACTCGCGTTCTGGATGATGTGGATTAGCCAATGAAATGAGAGAACTGTGAGTAACCACTAGAAACATCAACGTTGATTGGTTAATCAAATGATGTCATAGGGTCAAAATCTGCTGGTATGACCTCTGACATGACCTTCCACCTAAAACCGATCAGATCCTCATGTAATAGAGGCCATCAAAGTATAAAAAAACAGAAGCCAATAAAGATCTGTATTATTAATCAGATTGATCTTCGGTCCATCTTTCTAATTTTCCTAGTTAGATATATATTCCATGATAAATGGTTCAAATGAGTGAACTTATTAACTTCCAGATAAATATCTTAAAATTTTTACATCCAAATACAATTGGCAGTATCCCATTTACATGTGAAATGTAACATCCAACTGAATAGACAGCTATCAAAAAATCCTGATGAACTATCTCAACCAAGGCAGGAATCAAACATGCAACCTCCAGGCTAGCAATCCATCGCCTTACGGTACCCATTTAGCCTCCAAGGTTCCCTCAATTACTTGTAATGCAGATATTGATACTTAGAAGAAAATAAATAGAATGACATAAAATCCACATGGTTCATGTGATGTTAAACAAGGTGAAAGAAAAGATAAACCACATCTAATAATTCAAACATTTTATGTTACTTTTAATGTATTATGTACAAATAACTATATTAAGTTACATCTCTTTCTAATATCTAAATTTGTTTAACATGATATAAAACAAAATGTAGGCAAAGAATCAAAACCAAAACACATTCTCAACATTGAAAATATATTTCATACAAGTTAACTATAATACATGTAATGAAGAAAACACACTCTATAAAATAATCTGAGATGACCAACAAGACATCGTCGCCATAACAACTACTGATAAACAAATAGAAATAACCTACAACTGTGCGGATTCCAACAGCATTAAAGGTTTATTTTTACAATTGATAAATTGGTTAATGTCACAAATGTGAAGCAACTAATCACTGATGAAATATATCAACTATTAAAAACATGAAAAAGACTATAAACATTTACAAGCTTTATCTTGTTACATCATTCATCCATAACGTGAAATCAGTGCTTGATCAAGTGAAATCTGTTAATCACAGACCGCTAGTCCATTCCTGACTTTAACTTTAAAAAATATACTAGCTTGTGCCTTGCTTAAAAATACTGACTGATACAATGGAACAGTAGATGTTTGTTACATATATAGAAGAATATGAAAAATCAGATTTAATCAAAAATGAAATATCTACAAAATTGTGAATTTATGTGATAAAAAAATCTTTCATTCTGAATTTTTAATCCTTTAAATGCTCATGAAATTAAGTAACACACAAAATTTCTTAAAACTACTGAGACATTAACCTCTTCCGATTATGATGAAAACAATTCAATACTGTTAATCTTCAAGTATTAAATCTTTCTTGGTCTATTAAAACAGGACACAGCAAAATTCAGGTCAGTAACATAAATGATCGATCCTTATAATATAATATTTAGAGAGTATAAAATAGATGCTAGACAATAATTAAAACGTTCTCCTTAAAACAAGCAACATGATTTACAATATATATTAATGTTAATGATTTTAAAATTTTCAATGTTCACTTTTCCAAAGAGAGTGTTTTAATTAAAGATAGCTTGTGTGTTCAACATCTCCAATTAAAAAAAAGCACTTTCTGATGCAGTATCTAAATTTAAACACAAGACATTTGTGATGGTCTCTTTCATTTCAATGATGAATAGGTTTAAATTTTAAATATTTAAGATGCTTTTTGATTTTAAATTCTATCCACTGACCTGCTTCCCATTAATTCATAGCAGTGTTTCTTATTTCAAATTGATCCAGTTATAATGATGCCATTATTTTGTCATTCCTTAGAACAGTCGTCAATGAACTCTTCTGTTGCAAATAAGAACACTTGTATAATCACGGAATAAAAACGCACAAGCACAGAGATTTTATAAATCCCACTTTCATTTGTATTAAAATAATTATATACATTTCTTCCAAAGCTATTAAAGTAAAATACAAGTCTTTTTAATAAATGTCATCATCAAGAGGTTTCTTATACACAGGACCTGATTTCGACATATATTTTCTTACATAGTCTTTAGCCTTGGATTTCACATTTTCATTGACTTCTAAATCCTCTACATGACGACAGTGTTTTAACTCTTTTGCCATTACATGATGAGTTAGCTGAAAAAATAAGTGTTCTGATGTTTAATGAGGAATTATGTAAGATTTAGATTTAGAGCTGATATTACTTTTAAGTAAATTCTGAGCAAAGTCATGAGTTTGAATTTTCGACAAAGTCGTGTTTGTCCATTTTGTTGTTAAATTTTAAATCTCATGAGTGTTCTATTCCATTTAAATCTGCGCCATAGATGATTATAGGCCCGTCATACATTTGAAGATAAAAAAGAAGGTTTGTGATAGTCAAATTTAGCCTCAACATAATACATCTTAAAATCTAAATTTAGGTGCAATTCCCACTGAATTAATCTAATGAAATTAACTTTCAATCAAACTGTACATTTAACTGATATTTAAGGATTTCAGTTTGCTTGGAATGAACTAAATTGAAAAATTTTAGGACAAATATATGTTTAGGATTTTGTTTTTCCAATTGGAAGAAGTTTCCTTACTTCATTTTCTTTAAAATTCTAGCATATCACAACAATTTCATTGTCTTTTAATATTTTAACATGTGACAATTATCTCACCATCTTTTAACTTTCTTGTTACAATTATGAAATGTATATTTCTTACCTTTCTCGCTAAATGTTTAAAATCGTCAGTACTACTAATACGACCAACTTTACAATCTTTCTTTGTGTAGGGATTTAAACATGACACTATATAAGTTGACATCTGTAAATAAAACCACCATAATATAATAAGTATAATATGTAAAAGACACTTTACAAAGCATAGACATGGAATGTATATGACTTTATGGAAAATGTTAAAAATAAAGATAAATTGCACATACATGGATATAACACATCTTTCCAAACAAAATAATTTCTAAAAAGAAGTCTTAAGTTTGCTAATAATATAATTAACAACTAGATTAATTCTACCAATATAATCTATACATGTATGTTCAACTTAAAGTCTCGATGCACCATTTTAAGCAATAAGAATCACTTTCTAACTACCATATTTTGAAATATGAATCTCTAATAATGGTTCAATTCAGTCTAGTATTTACACAAAGATATGCGAAATTAAAATTTCACCAGATTATGCCGCTCACTATTCCATCATTTTGTTGTACATGAAAATTTCATGACAAACCTATTTTAAATTTGATTGAATCCATGCTATTATCTAGTGTTGGGATTTTGAATTTGTTTTCTTAATTAATATAAATGTTATATATCTTCTTTGATTGGCATTTAGTAATTGAACATATTAACTCAAGATACAATTTTATGAATACACAATTACTGAGTTTAATACTAAATGATATTTGGACGAGGATATTTGTATCATTTGCTTGATAAAAACAAGAGTATCCTCGTCGAAACGTCTCTTAGTATTAAACTCAGTAATTGTATGTCCATAAAATTGTACCTTGTGTTAAAATGTTAAATAAATAATCTGAGTACACATCAGCGATGATTAAGCACTGAAAAATGTGATATTTTAGCGGCTACTACTACCAGTGTGCAACGGTACTTTAATTAATATATAAATCACCGAGAACAAAATTACTAAAACCTATAATCATTTTTCAATCATATTCTATTAGTTTTAAAATTTTAGTTGTTTTCAATTCTTTTTGGAATGACAAAGTTCTGTACTTACTCCCTTGCGAAATATATCTTTTAACTTTTTCTCTACTTCACTCGAAGTATCTGCTGCTGCTGTTAAAGTTTTCTTTTTCTGTAAAATGATAAAATTTGTATTCATACACCAATAAATAATACAAATTTGTTTGCTTGACAACAACCAGTGAAATCCTGTCGAAACGTCCTGTGTATGCAATACAGAGATTGTTATCTATAGAACTGTGTTATGTTAAACAATAATTACTAGCATAGTAAATTCATCCGAGGACGACAATGATTACGAACCTAGGTGAGTGACTGATAATACTGATAACAAGCCAACAGAGTGGCTGATGTCCCCCGCCAAAATACCAAAATAAATAGATGACACATATTAATTAATCGCACATTTATTTTTTTTCAAATATATCGAGCAATCAAACTGTACACAAAGTGTCATCCAAAAGTGTTTTATAAAGAAAAATGCTAAAACCGACGAGAAATTAAAATATACCCTAGTTAGGGGGGACCCTAAAGGCAGACAAAAGGGCTGAGTCAATCGTTTCTATACACTGTTACTGTCGAATCCATTACTGAATGAGAATGCAGTCATTGTATTGGCATAAAAATCATTAATCAAGATGAACCTAAGTTATCTTATCCCAAATTATCAACCAATCAATTTGCTTATCTCTGCCTACCCTAAGAAGAAAATGCTCATCTTCGAACTCCATCAAGGCATTGACCTAATAAGCATACACACCAATTTTGAACATTTTAACTCAATTCGAAGGAGAGTTATTGTGTTCCAACGTCTCGGAAAATCAAATTGCTTATCGCTCTGCTTACACCGAGCAGAAAATGCTCATTATCGAACTTAGTCAAGGAATTACTGTAATGAAACTATACACCAAGTTTCATCACTCTCACTTAATTAGAACTAAAGTTATCGTGCCCCAAAGCATCAACCAATCAAATTGCTTATCTCTGCTTACCCTAAGCGGAAAATGCTCATCTTCGAACTCCATCAAGGCATTGACCTAAAAAGCATATACACCAAGTTTGAACATTTTAACTCAATTAGAAGGAGAGTTATTGATTTCCAAAGTCTCGACCAATCAAATTGCGCATCGCTCTGCTTACCCTCATCAATCTCACTTAATTAGAACTAAAGTTATCGTGTCCCAAAGCATCAACCTAATGAAACTATACACCAAGTTTCATCAATCTCACTTAATTAGAACTAAAGTTATCGTGTCCGAAAGCATCAACCAATCAAATTGCTTATCTCTGCTTACCTTAAGCGGAAAATGCTCATCTTCGAACTCTATCAAGGCATTGACCTAATAAACACATACACCAAGTTTGAACATTCAAGCTCAATTAGGAAGAGAGTTATTAGAGTTATTGTGTCCCAAAAAGTTTGACGGACAGACGGACGGACATACAGAAAGACAGACAGACGGACGAACCCATTTTAATAGTCCCCCAACTTTCTTCGAAAGGCAGGGGACAATAAAGGCAGACATATTTCATTATCTTGTCGGGTAATTTACAAGCCTCCAGTGCAATACAGTAACTTTTATCTTTTTGATGACACATTCAGAAATAGTCATTGATTCATGTTTAAATTTTAAATCAATAACTAACAAGACATGAACAAGACTGATGACCCTGTCTGCAATCTCAAAATAAATAGATGACTCTCATTAATTATGTACTGGTACATATTTATCTTTTCATAAAGCATCAAGCTTATCAAACTGTTTATCTCTCTGCTTAACCTAAGCAGAAAATGCTCAAAATCAACACCACTAAAAATCAAAATCACTATTTTCCAAAGTCTTGATATAGGGTCAATCCATATCAAGTGGACCAATTTTGGGGAAATTGGGAAATCCACCCCCTCAAAAAAATCTGGAAAAAATATATGTTAAAGTACATGGCCTAAAACTACCAAATACCAATTTTTAGCTTCCTAGGTCAAATATTGGCGGAGATATCACCATTTGAAAAAAAGGTTGGCAATTGGTAATAAAAATTCTCTTATTTCTGTTAGGTTTTCAGCTCCATTGTTTATTTTCCAAAGTCTTGATATAGGGTCAATCCATATCAAGTGGACCAATTTTGGGGAAATTGGGAAATCCACCCCCTCAAAAAAATCTGGAAAAAATATATGTTAAAGTACATGGCCTAAAACTACCAAATACCAATTTTTAGCTTCCTAGGTCAAATATTGGCGGAGATATCACCATTTGAAAAAAAGGTTGGCAATTGGTAACAAAAATTCTCTTATTTCTGTTAGGTTTTCAGCTCCATTGTTTATATACTTCTAAAGTGTCTAGAACCCCCTAACTTGCCAATATAATAGAACTACAAACATAGATTACGATTCTTTGAAAAAATTTGGGGTAGGGGGTATCCCTACTGTAAGGGTTGCCCATCAAAGTTGGAAAAAAATAAACAAATATTTTATTTTTCACTACTTTGGAGTGCTCTAGAAAAGTCATTGTTGTGTCGAGAGGTCTAAAAATTGCTATATACACGCCCAGACAGTGGAATTTCGATATGGAATTGAATATAGGACCATATGATGTTATATCCCATAGATATCAGGCCCCAAAGTTGGTTTCCCGCCAAAATCTTGTGAAAATGCCTAATTTTGGTTGCCATTTTGGTTATGTGGGACAAGTGACAAAATTTTAAAAGGGACAGGAAATGAATCTTCTGTTACCCTTCTACAACATATCAAAAATCCAAAGTTGGCCCGTGTTCTTTGATATTTTTAATTTTCATCCGAAGTTTGCATATATACATGTGTTTTTGCCGATTTTAGCATTTTCATGAATAATTGCCTTTTTATGATCTCTGAAAAAAAGCTTCTAAATAGGTTAGACCTACCAAATCCACCATTCTAGATCAATTTTGTGCATAGATCACGAATATAACATCAGTTCGGACGTAGGATGTAGCAGTGAGCTTTAATTTTACATGTACCTCCAAAATGCAACTTTTCGTTATTACAGGTACAATGAAGGAAAATTAATGAAAGGTTGGTTTTCAAGACCAGTTTTTAATTACTACTGGATGATGTACTGTAGTCAAATTTACCAATCTAGGAGAAATTTTTACGTAGATTACGAATATGACATCAGTTCACGCATAGGCTATGCTGTTTTAATTTTATTCTCTCTTCAAAATCGGAAAAAAATAAGGAAAATTCTTTTTTTTTCCAACTACTAGTAGTCATGAGAAATGTTACAGTTTGAAGACCAGGGGCCTGTTTCACGAAATTTTAACTAAGTTAAAATCCAAATTTTAGTAATTTGATTGGATAATATTAGATTGATTTTAGTGCTTAGCGAATCAAAATTGAACTATCTACTAAAATTTGGATTTTATCTTAAGTTAAGATTTCGTGAAACAAAACCCCCGTTTTTAATTTCTTCGAAATGTTAGTAAATTATTAGACCGATCTTTCCAAGAGAACTTTTTTCGTAGATTACGAATATAAAAACAAACAATATAGGATATTATATACAATTCTATTTGAATTCACTGCGAAATACATGCATACGTAGATGAACTACAAATTTCGGTGTCTAGCTAATTGGACGTTGAAACCACACATTTTCAAATGTGCTTACAATGTATGTAAGTTTAAGGGCGAACATTTTTAGGGAGAAGTTTTATTATCTTTTTATGATCGTTTTCACTCAAGATGCACTGTCTATCACTACGACCAGATGCATCTGGTGTGGAAAATTATACAGATAACATTTGAAAATATTATCCAAGTTATAATGGGGTTTGTGACACTCATCACTACAAGCGCGTCCTATGGAACAGGGATCCATGTGTAGGGGTTGTGGTTAGAATGTAGTAGGATTGACTTCAGAGCCAAGTAACGAAATTGCAAAGAAGATGGGCTTTATATAGAAAATCTTTGTGGAAGACAGTACTAGGCGAGTGTAAGCATAGGGGTAATAGGTTTGGAGTGGGGTCTAAAACGAGAAATCATACAGGCCTGTACTAGGCGGGGTCATTCTTAAGAGAGTGGTTAGGCTGTACTTAAGCACTCTAGGACTAGAAACAAAAGGGAAACTGAAAAAGAAGTTAGGTGAGTTGTGGGAGCGCCAAATAAAAACAGTACAAAGAAACATATTCTTCGTCTATTTCGAAGCTAAAATAAAATAGTACGGTATTCCAAACGGTTAGTCTGTTGCTATATTCGTAATCTACGTAAAAAGTTCTCTTGGAATGGTTAGTTTGATACCTTATTAAAATTTCGAAGTAATTAAAAACCTGTCTTCAAACTATAACATTTCTTATCAATAATAGAAGAAAAAGTAATTTTCCTTATTTTTTCCTATTTTGAAAAGAGAATAAAATTAAAACAACATATCCTATGCCTGAACTGATGTCATATTCATAATCTAAGTAACAAGTTCTCCTAGATTGGTAAATTTGACTACAGTACATCATCCAGTAGTAATTAAAAACTGGTCTTGAAAACCAAACTTTTCATTAATTTTCCTTCATTGTACCTGTAATAACGAAAAGTTGCATTTTGAAGGTAAAATTAAAGCTCACTGCTACATCCTACGTCCGAACTGATGTTATATTCATGATCTATGCACAAAATTGATCTAGAATGGTGGATTTGGTAGGTCTAACCTATTTAGAAGCTTTTTTACAGAGATCATAAAAAGGCAATTTTTCATGAAAATGCTAAAATCGGCAAAAACACATGTATATTTACAAACTTCGGATGAAAATTAAAAATATCAAAGAGCACGGGCCAACTTTGGATTTATGATATGTTGTAGAAGGGTAACAGAAGATTCGTTTCCTGTCCCTTTTAAGATTTTGCCACTTGTCCCACATAATCAAAATGGCAACCAAAATTAGGCATTTTCACGAGATTTTGGCTGGAAACCAACTTTGGGGCCTGATATCGATGGGATATAATATCATATGGTCCTATATTCAATTCCATATCGAAATTCCACCGTCTGGGAGTGTATGTAGTAATTTTTAGACTTTTAGACACAACAATGACTTTTCTAAAGCACTCCAAAGTCATGAAAAATAAAATACTTGCTTATTTTTTTCCAACTTTAATGGCAACCCTTGCAGTAGGGATACCCCCTACCCCAAATTTTTTCAAAGAATCGTAATCTATGTTTGCAGTTCTATTATATTGCCAAGTTAGGGGGCTCTAGACACTTTAGAAGTATATAAACGACGGAGCTGAAAACCTAACAGAAATAAGAGAATTTTTATTACCAATTGGCAACCTTTTTTCAAATGGTGATATCTTCGCCAATATTTGACCTAGGAAGCTGAAAATTGGTATTTGGTAGTTTTAGACCATGTACTTTAACATATATTTTTTCCAGATTTTTTTGAGGGGGTCAGTTTCCCACCACTGGTCCACTTGACATGGAATGACCCTATATCAAATTGCTTATCGAAGCAGAAACTGTACTCATGGCAACAAAAGGAATCATCACTGTACTCTTGGCAGAAACCGATCATCATTGTACTCGGTCAAGCTAATTATCTTATTAACAAGTAAACCAAAATTCCTGCTCAGAAAATGTGATGGATGGACGAACATAATTTAATCGTCACCTGATTCTTCAAAAGGCGGAGGACAAAAAAATGAGAAAAAATTGAAATCTTATCTCACCTTTTTACCAAATTCATCAAATGTAGGAGTTCCAAGATCCATATCTAAATCACCTTGTTCCCATGTTGGTGGATCCCATTGAGTTTGTCTAAAATAAAATATTAATAAAAAAAATTACTAAACTGGAGAATTCTAGTAAATGATGTAAAATTGTCATTTTATCTATTATTTACAGATCAGGGTTTTGAGTTGAAATTTCATGTGGAATACATTATTGGGTAATCAATTAAATTGGGTAAATCAAGATTTTTCTGGCTATTGCCTATGATTTTTCAATTTAATTAAGAGTATTGGAGTGTACTTAACCCTGGTCCAAGTCCACAAACAATTACAATAATTTGACTTGTTGTTCTTGCACCTTTTATTGATTTATAGTACAATATATCTTATTATTTATATTCTTAATGATTATTTGTCCTTTTCTGTCAATACCTTGTGTGGCTTTGATCGTACCTGCAAGAAGGTAGATCAGAGATATTGATCCAGTAGGTGTAGTTTTGGATATTAAATATGAATCAATTACCTTGTTATACCATGATAATAATACGTTTTTCCATCTGCATCTTTTGCTGACTTCCAATGAGGGGGTAATTTAGGTACTTTAGCTTTTGGAGGTGAAGGGGGTGGGGGGACATCATCTTCTACAGGTTGACTTGTTGAAGGAAGAGAAGCTGTCAAATTCTGCTGAATATTCAGTAACTGTTGTAATTGCTACAATAAACAAGATATATGTATATCATTTAATTTACCTATCAATAAAGGTCTATACCAAAATAAGAAATAAATTTCAATGAATCATGTGAAAAAAACATCTCTAATTAAATTCATAATTATTCAACAATATTCCATCGGCTTAAGTTAGTTTAGGGCTTGACGGTAATTTCGATAAATCAATATATCGCGGTTTGGAAATTATTTTGATGGTAATTTTAAGACCCTCAGAAAAAACGCAATATTCCAAAATATCGTTTGACGCCATATACCACGGTATGCACAGCAATATTCTTTTAATTTTGTCCCGAACTTGCTTTAGAAACCCCCGAATAACTAAAGGCTTTTTTATCGACTTGCCAAATTGATTTGAATTTATTAGAGATGTCATGTGACAATTTAGTCGATTTCAAAGTACTTTGGCGAGTTCTTTAAATGCTCCGATTAGCTGTAAACAATTATTGTGGCTGGACACAGCTGAAAAAAACATGTGACCACCCGATCAAATCGTCAAATCGCACCCTGAACTGATTTGACGATTTGATGTAATCGCTTTGAAAATCAATGTCGATAAATTCGTTGATTAGGGTAACCAATTTGAAATAGATGGACGTTTAAGATGAAAATGTGATTGAATGCAAATCACTTTGGCTAATCAGTGGTCGATAAAAACACCTTAAAGTTAATTGGACTAATTAGAAATATACATATTTATCGGGTAAATCCGGACCAGTCGATGTCCAGTCACACAGTAGTATACAATGAGATCTCGTGGCTGGTACATCGAGACAACAAAAATGTCGAAAGTGAAAATAAAAAGCCCTCGGAAAAACCGATGCTATTTTTGGCATTTATCTAGTCTTGATTATCAATGTTCAATTTTAATTTGTAAAGTTACGGCTGGTCGTCGACGTCTATAGCTATCGGTAGATTTACAAAATGGCAGACTACAGTTGAAGTTGGAAGTTGAAGCGACAACTTCGGAGTCCCGAAGTGAAACTGTACCCGCCAGATTCGGCATTAGGGCCTACTTCGGATTGACGTAAACGATACTGGTCAAAATAAAATTTTATGTAGACTGTAGAAGAAACGTAGCTACCAAGAATGGAAACACAAGTAATTTGTACGCTCTCTTCTCAGGTTTTAATATTTTGAAGAAGACATAATTATCACGTCTTGTGTTATTTCATTTTAAAATCTAAGATGAACAAGCGTGGTTCGTAAACTGGGGGTTTACTCCAGTTCATTACAAAACTGTAAATGATTTAATTGAAAGTAGAATTTAATTTTATTTTAAAACCCTTCAACTGCAGTCGTGTTTTGTTTAATTTTTTGTATAATTGTTTGGTGATACATAACTGAAAAAAACTGTTAGTGTGGATGAATTGTTGATAAATGTTATATTGTAACAAAATTAATTTCATTATTCACTTTTGTGTTCATATACATGTGCTGATTATAAAATAAAAAGTGTTTTGTTTCTGAAGAAGTAGGCCTAATTGGCTGTATAATAGTAATATGATCAACTGTTTTTCTGAACTCGGAATGGAACATGACATGGTTCTAGTTAAATAAAATATATATTTACATGTAGTATGATGCAGGATGATTAATTAAAACAATCAGTAAGGTAATAAACTCAAGGGGTGCCTAGTTAAATAAAATATATATTTTAGTATGATGCAGGTGCAGGATGAATAATTAAAACAACCAGTAAGGTAATAAACTCAAGGGGTGCCTTATTGCTGTTGGAGAGGATTAGCACCCCCTTTTCTAAGGCTTAGTATGATGCAGGTGCAGGATGATTAATTAAAACAACCAGTAAGGTAATAAACTCAAGGGGTGCCTTATTGCTGTTGGAGAGGATTAGCACACCCCTTTTCTAAGGCTTTTCGACAATACTGACAATATATTGAGGAATTTTGAAAAAATATCGCAATATTGAAATTTTCAAATATCGTCCAGCCCTAAGTTAGTTTCACATTTTTACCAACACAACATAAATATTCATGTTATTACAAAGTGCAATTGTATAAAACAAAGGAGCACCACAACAAGGCATTTTAAGTGCAAACCAAGTTATACAAATTAAAGCTAATTTAGCCCCAATACCACTCTTGTTGTAACTGAATAATATTTCCCAATTTTCATTCTGGTCAACAAATTGTATTATTTTACAATATTCTAATGAATTGATGATATAAATTTCATTTTGACACACCTAATTTAAAAAATTGGAAAAATTCAACTTATTGATTTAAAAAGTCTAACGTAAACCTTTTCAAATGTGACTTGGATTCTAAAATATTTTTGAACCCCCTGGGCAAGTAAAATAGGATGTAATGGACAATTTACACAACAGGTAGGGCACTTAAACATCTAGTACTTAGAATAAGGCTATTATTTATTTTCTGGAGCTACCAATCCAGCAAGAGTGTTATTGTCCCCTTAATGAACCATATATAACACATCCCTATATAACACATTATATGTATAAATATCACCATATATAACATATGCTAACAAACTTACCTGATGAACTAAGTTTTGGTCTGCTACCTGGACTTGAGGGGTTAACGTGGGAACTTGCGGTTGTTGAACTATTACCCCTTGTGGCATAGTGTAATACTGTGGGGCTGGCATTACACCTTGACTAGTTTGTACCTGATAACAAGGAATCATTTTTTAGATATGGGGTATGTAATTTTTTTTTTAACCCTGTATTGGTTTGATCATTAGATCCATAGACCACAGGTAAGGAATCATCCTGTTGACAAGTTGTCATTAACAACTCATTCAATCTTTACCATTTTGAAAAATATCATCTGCGTTTATTTTTCATCTGTGCCATGAGATCTACTTAAAGTGGCATTATGGAAGATTTGATAAAGAGCGGACAGTTCTCGCTATAATAGTTTTAAAAATAGATAATGTAAAGGAAACATATTGAAATTGTAAGTCAAATTACTTCACTGTGAGCTAAGAAATTCTCATATTAATAACAATGTGAGACTTGATTGTGACTGTTACTGTTGTTGCAATAATACAGGGTCTCAGTTATCCATTTTTATTTTTAATCATCTACTGCCATTGAACCGCAGATAGAATTCAAATCTGTTTAAAATCAAACCCATCCGATGGCATCGAGATTTGATTATGGTATGGTCATGTTTATTAATGTCTAATTAATAATTAATATAACAGTTATGGCCTAAAGAAAGAACTGCAATAGACAGATTTAGGGTCTCCATAATGTTTGTTTAACTTCTAAAGTACAAATTTATTGTTTAAAATTTTTTTTTTTTTTTTTTTCGTTAACCATCTGTCCTTCTCAGTAATACTCTCTATATACAATACTTATGAGATTGATAGTTACCTGATATTGTTGTTGTTGTTGATGATATATTATTTGTTGACCAGATGAGTCCATTATAACCTGAGCTTGTTGAGGAATGTTAGGGTCAGCAGGTAAATGACTTGTTTGTATTAATTGTCCATTCACATCTACCACTGTAAAACAAATAGTCATTTTCATTACAGTTCAAATAAAAATCAAAATGAAATGAAATGGGGTTTAACATCCTACTGTGTTCTGTTCCTAACCTGGACTAATGAAGACAGGCATACACCTTACAGTGTGCTATGAGGAAAGTTTTGCCCGGCAGCAGCGCTACCGCCTGTTCAGTATATGCCATGCTATAATAAATTAGCAATATCTGCTCAATATTTTTCATATTTAATTTATGTACCAACTTCAAGTTGAATATTATGACCTTTATTTATTCTATATAAAGCAAATGGTGTGTAATAAGAATATTCAGTTCATCTTGTAAACATCTTTCTTATAAAAAGATATTTTACAATTACAATAATAGATTTGTAACTGACAATATTATTGTCTTCTTAATCAACAAATTTTCGAACTGTCAAACTTTGCAACAAAAACCGGGTTTAAACTTAAAGATGGGTTTCGTCAGTAAAATGATTCTTACCTTGTTGAGGTACACCAGTTAATTGAGGTGGAATACCACCAACTACCACTTGTTGTGCTTGAGATCCCTGTAAATGCATCACCATATTAGGATCCTGCATTTGAGCTGCTAAAGTAGGGTCATGCTGCATTTGCATAACCAAATTTGGATCTTGCTGCATCTGCATGGCCAAGTTAGGATCCTGCTGCATCTGCATGATCAGATTAGGATCTTGTTGCATCTGCATGACCAAATTAGGATCTTGCTGCATGGCCATATTTGGATCTTGCAGGGGCATACTAGAATCTTGTTGCTGCATTTGCATCTGCATTTGTTCTTGTAACTGAATAATAAAATTGGGGTCTTGAAGTTGTAAAATAAAGTTTGGATCATGAAGTTGCAGAGCAAAATTCGGATTATGTTGCAATGCATGGAGGAATCCCGGATCCTGAAAGAACTCTGTGGGAACACATGGGTAAGCAGCTTGTAAGGCTTCAAGTTGTTGACGCTGAAATTCCGCCTGCAATTCATCTTGTGCCTTAACCTGTGCCTCAAATAACTGACGCCTTTCTTCTTTACTCATCTTGGGTGGTGTTGGTAGAAGGGTGCGTCTAGGATAAAAAATAAAATAAGATAGAGCTTGAAATTGATCTTTACAATCATTGTTTTGACATCAAATAAGGTTAAAACATTTACAGTGAAATGGACTGGATTTTGAACATACCCCACAATTCACCTAGATTATTTAATATTTTATTATGAATTTGTCCAATGGATGCACTATAGAGAAGACTTATTTCATACCTTGGTCTACCTGGATCTAAGAAAACTTCCTCATTTGGTGCAGCACGTTTTTTAGCCTTACTGGCCCTCCTTTTTGAAGCCCAATTGGCTGAAATTAAGTTACATGACACATTAATTAATTCTCACAACACACCCTCAATACAACAATGATTACATTACTGTTAGGTCAATACTGTTGGATAACAATATACACTGTGCATGTATCGTAACCTATTGTTTGATTGGACTGATATTTTTGGGCACATATGATAGCATTTTATTTGTTTGAAAAATAACTTTACAGAAGTTATGCAGCAGGGCTTCTAACTTTTAGTTTTAACAAACTCTGCTGAAGTCATGCCGATTGTTTTAGCACCAACCCTACTGAAGGCATGCTGATTGTTTTAGTATTAAATATTCTGCTTTCATTTCCAAACTGTCATGATTGCACATTCCATCACAAAAAAAACCTTATGCCTGAAACAAGGACCTTTTTAACAACCAATTGTTGCTTTGTACAGGTAGACAATATGACTATTACTGTACATTGAACTGTTTATATAGCAATTCAACTCAAATTGCTGACCTGAATACTGGTATCAAAGAAAAATGACTATTAGTGCACTACTGTGTTGCCAGTCAATATTAATTTGAACATGATATGCCTCTATATAGTAGACCTTAAGAATGGTCAAAAACAAAAGAACAGTTGTGAAATAAAAATGGTAGGAGTGCCCAAGTCTAGATTTATTGTGGATTCCATAAAGTAGTTAGGTTTTAAAACGTGAAATATTGTGTTTAGTATTATATAGGTACGAATCAGTACCAAATGGTTTATTTATATAAGAGTCAATGTTGGGACGATGCCTTGGAAAACGGAAGTAGGAGGCGACTAGTATGTGTCTCTTTTTTGTGGACCGAGGTGAGATTGTTCGTTGTATTAATTCGACGGGTAGGCCTTTCACCTTCGGTTATGTATCAGAGTTGAATAAACAGCTTCTTATCAACCAGATCGGCTTTGGAACGGTTTGATTCTACGTATCTGTCGTAGCCGAGAGAATAAGGATTTTTAAGCCGAGAGGATATCTTCCGTCAAAATAGTGATTGATTCTGCACAACCCCGGTATCTAATGTAAACTAGTTATAATAAGCATTGTCTCAGATATAAATTTTGTGGTGTTAAACAGCACCCGCAAAATATATGGCGAACACATTTAATCACACCAGTGTGATTTTCAGATCTCAAGGCCTGAAATACCTGAAGAGTTCTATAAGAACGAAACTAGTCACTGACACCTGGGATAGCTAGGTCTTCTCAGCAACTATTATCTCTTATGTTAACAAAAGAACATTTAGTTACTGATTGGTCTGGTGTTTTAACTATATTCAAATGTTTTCTTACTTCTGCATATATATATTTTTCAGGATTCAATACAAAAAAAAATTCCCAAACTTACCGAAAGGTGAATCCCCACCTATTTCCTTGTATCTTGTATCTGGGTTAAAAACAAAACAAAAAAACTCAAAATCCATTGATTGGAACCCAAAATTGGATAATATTACAATAATGTACAACTTTGAAAGTTTCCAACACAGTCACAAATAAATTGATAATAGGGATGTTCAGAAAATTGCTACTATCGGTTTTACCAATATAAGATATTGACCACGAAATATATTGGCAGATATACATGTAGATACAATTACCAACAGTGGTGGAAATAAAACTGTTCAAAATTAAAATGCGCGGAATTTCATGATAATCAGTATAGATGTCATTGTATATATGGCTCTATTTTACAGCAGGAATAAAATAATAATCGGTTCACTCTTTCTATGCATTAAAAAATACACACCATCTGAACTTAATTATAATGTCAAGATTATCAGTCAATTACAATATAATTCCCTAAATTGATTGACCCCTGTACATCTATAATAGATCTCAGAATGGTTTATGCGGCAATGATATGACATCACGTCTGTTACACTCTCTCGCCATTTCTTTAACTATTATTACAAAGTATGATCTATATTATATTAAATATTGATAACAATACATATTATGTCTACATGTTTAACGTATGAAAGCCTAGGGGTCTTCGCAACGTACTGCTCAGTTCGGAAATTCTATAATTTTAATCATCATGCAATGGGTTTATTCCACATTCCCAATGAGAAATTTCATCAGGTGAACTGTTGTATGTTAATGTAGTTCAGCACATGAGCAGAAATGGTATTCTAAAAAAACATATGTCCACTCAAATATTCAAACAATGAGTGAATAATAATTTCAAAATATCATAGACTGGTAAGGATTTTGCACCGTTTATTCATTCCTCATTTCAGCCTGGATGAGAGTCACGGACCACAACTAAAATAAAGATACCAAGTAGTGCCAAACACAAAAAGGTTAGTTTATAACTCGAAAGATATTTTAAAGGTATTTATCTAGTCCTTTTAAACAGATATTGGCGACTTCATTTTGGGCCAAAAAACTTCTCTAAAATTGAACATTAATAATATTCACATCCAACCATGATATAAGAAGATTTACCTAGTTCTTGTTCTGTTCTCTTTCTTTCTTCAACTCTTTCCTTTCTTGGTATTTTAAACACTTCCTATAATTTATAAATCAACCACTTTAATAACATGTACTGGCAGCAATCCTTACCATCAACATAACTAGACATGCATAAACCAATTAAATTTTTGAAAGTTTTGCAACAGAAACAACAAAGCATGCACACTACATGCACAGCCATAAATTTCAATATTTTATAGATGTATGAAGACAAGTCTTGCTGACTGAGGACTAATTTAAATTATATTATTTAAAGAACAAAACAAACTTTATGTTTACCTTGAGACTACTCCATTGTTCTAATAATTTACTGGCAACAGTACACAATGACAAACTTTCTGTTTTTTCACCACTGTCTATACTTGATTCATCATCCTGACTCTCTTCTTCCATAGCACTACTTTCTACTGTACATTCACTCTTATCACTACTCTCTACTAAAGGTGTATCCTGTCCTATATCACCCGAAACACTAGAATCAGCCTCTCTTTGACTTGATGTCTGTTTCAACACACCAGACTCCATATTAGAATCTATGTCTTCACTTGATTGCACTAAGTCAGACTGTTCTAAACCATCATCTTCAATATTTCCCAACTTTCCTAAATATTGCCCTTCAGGGATTGTTTCTGTTGAACCTAAGGACATACTTGTACTTGAGCAAGCTTCTGATGTAGTAATTGAACTATTCATGTCTGATAAATCACTATCAGAACTGACTGTTTCTTCAGCAAATGTGACACGCTTTTTAGGAGCCTTTTCTTTATCTTCTTTAGTGTCTTTAGCACAAGATAATATTCCTACTGGCACGGTAGATGGAGGAGGGGGAGGTAACTCTATGTTACTATCCGCTTCAGAAGTTTCTGTCCATTTTTCAATAACCGATAATATTTTACTATCTTGCAAAATTGTTCTATTAGTTATGGGCAACTCAGATAATAAAGACACAACCTGAAATGAAATAAATACATTGATCAAAACATTCAGCTGAAATAATATACAATAAGGCTGTGTTGAATTAATTCTTTCTTTCTCCTGCCATCACTTTGGAAAACGTGCAGTTTCAAAACAAAATTCGATTACTCAGGGTCAAAGTACTATAACATGTTTTCTCATTTTTTTTTCAGCGGTGTTTAACAAGTATATCAACAGAATTAATATGATAAGCATTGTCAGCTTACATAATATTATCTCCTATCAAAATGGTTACTTTTTGTTTCAACAGATATTCTACCCATAACATTACCTCAAATTGAAACTCTGCTGATGGTTCTTGAGAGTCTGCCATCCAACTCCATAACAAAGGTAAACCATGATAATCAACGAACAATCTCTGACAAGCTGGTTCAGGAGTATTCTGTAATTAAATAGCATACTTCAAATATTCCAAGTTTATTTCTATGTATATTTAATTCAAGAATACCACTTTATAAACTTTTATACCTCCACCTGTGGCTTTATATATCTACTTAAAGATACACTATGAGATATTTTTTATAAGGAGTTGGCCATTCTTGCTATAACAGTTCAAAAATAGATGATGAAAGAAGGATATATTGAAAATTTCAGTCAAATTACATTATTCTGAACATAGTTATCACCAGTGTAATTTTTGACTAGAAATGGGATTGAATTTCATCTTCACCCATTTCTTAGTATGGCCGATCGTTTGATTGACAGGCGTTAACTCCACCTACATAATCTCTGCTGTCTTTTGTCTGCTGTCATCATATCTGAATTTGTGTTTTACCTTTTTGGATTTTTATAACAAATGGACAAAATAAGTGAGAGGGTAAATTTTCATTCTTTCTTGTATTTTGGGCATGCATTAAATCAATTGAATATAGGACATAATATTATAATACAATTATGATAAATCTATAGGTAAGCTTATACACCAGTGGCGCCGTGCCCATTGGGGAAATAAAAATATTTTTATTGATCTTATTAAGACAAACGACCTGTCCGTCTGTCTGTATTAGTCATCACACGGTCTCCGGGTATTGTATAATTTGTCATTATCTGATGTCATAAGTTAAGACCTCACTCAACAGCGGCCTCGCTTCGTACACTCTCATTTCGCCTCGATCCATAGAATGACGTCAATGCAACGGTGAATCTCCTCCCACAACGTCATTTATAATTAAATCAGTCAACAAAACCCAATTTAAATCCAAGCCATCCGTGGGACTACAGAATTGATTTTGTGCATGTTGTGTAAATAAAGATCTAATTTATAATTTCTATGACATCTGAAGTCTAAACAAAGACTTGCAATAATTAAATTTAGCTCTTGCATTGTGCATGTTTAAAGGTCAACCACCCCAGAATAAACAAATGGAGTATTACGACCATATCAAATCCAAATAAACCAGACTACACATCTTAAATAATGTGACCATTTATCTTTAAAGTTAACATTAACCTATATCTTCATGCATCAGAGGTAAACTAAGTAACAATCATTTTTGTACACGTCTATATATTTTTTAATACTCGGTAAACAATTTTTAGTTCTGAGATATGAGACAAATATGGCTTGTTGCACCTTAAATGTCAACAAATTGATGGCTTACACCTATATAAAACTGATGAAATAATGAATGAAATGTAATTCTCCTCCGACTAAGTTGTTTAAGTGGCATTTAGTAACATATTTGTAAATATATCTTCATTTGTGCTAAGGTTGTCATTTTTTGCTTGATAAAGACGGGAGAACCCTTGTCGAAACGTCGCTGAAATAAATTCTTTAAGTAACTAGTATTCCATATAATTGTGTCATGTGTTATTCTGCTCCGACTAGTCTAAGAAGACAAGTATATGCCATCCTGTGAGCTATGAAAGGGAGTTTGCCCGGACAACAGTGCTATGGCCTACTCTTATATCGAATGCCAAATGCAAAGTGATCTTTTGCGTGTATGCCAGTGTGTACACAGCAACTTCGTTTTCCCTGAATAACTATAAGTTGTTTCTTGCCACTTTCTCGGCCAACACAGGAATTGAATACGGAACCCACAGGTTTGTGAACCAACATCTTACTTAATGAGCCACTGTGGCAACGATAAAACTGCTTAGTGTTTAGAATAGAAAATAATTATTTAGTTTATCTAATGGCATACTCCAGCTGTCTGTTTTTACCTGTAATATTTTTAAGATGGCTATTCTATGATCTGGTTCTTGTACATAGACCATCAGACGACATAAGTTTAATACATGATTCTTATTACGTAAACCTTCAGCACTCATCCTCTCTATCTGTTCTTCAATCTATACAAAACAAAATCAGGTTAATATGCAATCATCTAAAAAAGTTATGTTGCCTGACAATGAAACATATAGCCACAGGTAATGGGAGCATTTACAAGAAACTGATATCAATTTCATACTGATTGAATGATAACTCTAAAAATAATCAACGAAAATTGCTGAAATTCAATAGGCTTCTTTGTTTTACAAATCTAAATAATGCACATAAATTTCATACAGATCGGCTGATGACTTATGTCTATAGAGTGTTCAACAAAGTGAAACAAGCACCGTAACTGTAGAAGTTGTAACAGAAAATGATGAAATTCAGATGATTAATTTTGTCCTTATAGTGTTCACAAGGTTCTACAAAGTTAAACAAATTGAAACAAGTGCCATAACTTTAGAAGTAATTAAAAGAAATTGTTGAAATCAAAAAAGTTTCTTCATCTCACTAATGTAAACAAAATATATCAATTTAAGGATAATCAGATAATAAATGTAGTCTGCAGAGTGTTCATAAAAAATTGTGGATGACGAACGGCCAGGTCAACAGACGTACTTTCGGTTACATTTCGAAGGTGGTGATGGCAATATACTTCATGTGGGCATATAAAAACTTGATAAAATAATTCATATGAGATCGAGAAGTTCATATTACATTTATTAATCAAGGCTTTATTTGCTACTGAAAACAAATTATCATTTATCATTGGATCTGGTCTGGACTCAAGATTATGGGTTTGCCTAGCTCGTAACAAGTAACTAATAAAGTACTGATGCCAACTATTTACATATGGATAACATCTTACCAGGGTTCAATTTAGTCTAAAACCAATGAGTAGCAAATTTTTGTGACAGATTCACATTTTGGCTAATCAATTCAAAATTTGAATAGCATTTGCTCAAATTCGATGAGCAGTAAAACGTAGCCTAATCACAAAAATTTGCAATTCTGATTTTTCCTTCATTGTATACCCTGCTTCGGCTTATGTGCAGATGAAGGTAAAAAAAAAACAGTCATTGTTTCATCGCGAGATGTCTCCTTTTAGTTCCCAGTTAGGTTAACCAATCATATCATTGAATCATATTATTATGCGTTATTATTATTATTCTATTCTTAGTAACATATTTTATAAACACGTGTGATTCAAAATTGAGTCTGCATTGTCTTCTAGTTATGGGATATATTGAAATAAAAACTGGTTCAAATTAATCACGACCACAACTTGGAATATTAAACATGTTAGTCCTGCATTTATAAATTGATTTTTTCGTAGGCCTAATCATATTCCACATTTATCAAAAATGTAATGAATCCCACTTCACAAGTACAAAAGCAATTTTGGGCTAATGAATTAAATAATTCTAGCGCTTTTACCGCGATTTTGGTCGCTTTTTGCGATGCGATACCGCTTAATTTGAACCCTGCATCTTACCTCATCCACACCAAACATAGTTTCTTTCTTCTTAATAATTTTGTCTTTCTTCTTATTCTTATATGGTAGTGGTTTCTCAATACCGATTACACCACGACAATTATCTGATCCACAAAAACATTTCTGAGCTGCTTTTCTGTTCAAATATATTAAATCAAAAATAGGCAATGTATAAATAATAACCATTTTTCAACTACATTGAAGAAATAAATCTGTTTTATATCACGATATTGATATGGATCAAAAACAATTACGGGTGATTGTGTACCTATGGATAATTTGTGACGTGGATAATTAAGACATCAATTCAATTATATATCGTGCCAGCACTACATTCGATTGAGGTCACTATATTCCAATTTAAAATCAAAGACTTTTGTTACTTTAACAATAGAGCAGAAATGAAATGGGGTTTAACAATACGTCATGCACTGCTATGAGTGAAATTTTTCCTGGACAGCACCATTTCTGCCTACACTTAATCAAACCTCGTCAGTCAAAGGTTCTATCATGTTCAGGCCCTTGGGTTTTCATCCCATCGGCACTCCATTCTGCAACAAATCCCAGGTGTGTTTGTGCGCAAACAAGTATCAAACCCCCGGACCATCAGGTTAACAAGTCAGCAGCTTACTCAACTGTCAAGACTGATCATACATTGAGGGCCACTACTTTTTTTTCTGAAGGGTCTCAAAATATGGGGCTTAACATCCACTCAACACAAACTGGTCATTTCAGGATTAACACATGGATCAATTTTATTTCAATAATTTGTCCTGGAGAAAACCTAGAAGTTGGACAGGCGACCCTACTCCTTGTCATGTAAAAATGGTTTTAATCCACACATGAAAATAAACATACCCATATGTTTCAAACTGATAATTAAAAGTGAGTTCTTCACCAGGCGGAATAGTTCTTCTAGTAAAAAATCCTATTCTCAATTCACCATTAACTGTCCACTGTAAATACAAGTGAAACCATTATTATTGAAATATTTTTTTACCATTTCTCTAGATTGATGTTTTAATCTTTGGCGACAACTTAAAAATGGAATAACATTTAGTTATCGCATTTTTTATTAAAAAAACAAGCTTGGCATATAAAGAAATTACACATAAAAGGACGATTACAATATTTCAAATGATTGCAAAGACCAATTGTCTGTATTTACACAGTACTAATAATTAATATCAAGTTAATTTGTATTAGACAAAGACACAAACCAGATATTGATGTAATGCCTTCCACTTTCATTAGTGGAATTAAAATGCTTACTTACCTTTTGTGTTTCACAATTTGGATCACAACTATGATTGATAAATCGTGAAATATTTCCTCTAAGTGTAGCATCAATTAGAACATCAGGGTTCAAAGCCATGAAATAAAAATGCTTGATTTCATCTCTTGCATATTGTTTTGATCTATTCTTAAATTCCTTGTAATCTAAAACCTCTCCTACATACTCCATTACAAATTTATCTCTGTTGAAACAAAACATTTTTATCTTTTAAATTTAAATAATAAAAAATAATCAAATCTTATAAAGCGCATGAACACAATAATTCTTTAGTTTCTGTTGGAAACAACAAAGAGCTGAAATGGTCATACAAAGATCTTACAACATAGCCTGCCAGTATTACCATCATACTCGGTATATAGTGGCATCGTTCTGTTCTACTCCATTAACCCATTCAAAGGCAAGACACAGTCAAATTAACCACCCTTGATAATTGTACTATTTTCATCGACCAATCGTTGTTGCATACTTTGTCAAAACACTTTAAGGCATTTTTTTGTGGGCATGTTACATCTTTTGATATCAAATTTCTTGCAAAATTTCTCGTAATCGAGCACACAAGCTGCAGTACTGCTCTGAACAGAAGATTGGTATGTAAAATGTTTTTTTATTGGTTCGCAGAATCAACCTACATGACCAATGAAATCTATAGGTCGCACAAATGTATTATATATCAGTTTATATAAAACTTACGCTTCTAGTTCTTCAGCAGCCCGTAATCCCCAGCCTTTCCATGATGTTTGAAAAGCTTCTACATTACTGTATACAAGCTGTAAAGAAAATAATAGGTATGTAATAGGTATTCAGATGTAATATAACATTTATGAAATCCTAATGTTTTATTTGTCTCTAAAATTTCATCATATACAATTTTTCAATGGTGGAAATTCTTCAAGAAATACTGTCATCAGTAAGAACAAATGTCTTATTGGAAACAATTTTACAATTCACATTTCTAAAAAATATTGTATGAGCAAAATGATTTGAAGACGTATCATTCATTATATTTGAATTCCAGGAGTCTCATGTCCAGGGCTTCCACTTCAAAATTTTCACTACCAGTCATTTTTGATAACGCAAAATAAATCCATATTTCATGTTTATTATTCACGGTCGGGTATTGTAAATTCACGTGTCTATACCACCATGTCAGCATGAGGTACACAAAAAATTATATATTAGACTTAAAAATGATTTATTTATTGTAAGGCTTGTGATAATTATTTATAAGTTAAATATTCTCTTTTGGCTACTTAAACTGAAATAGTTGAAGAAAAAACATGTCAGTGGCTGACACGTAATTAACACGTGGTCAATAGAAAACACACTGACCGGGATAATTATGAGTTGTAATACAATAACTTCGATATGAAGATAAATATATAATTATCCACAGCATATATTTCACATTGGTTTTAGAATATCTCTTACGGTGTTACAGGCCGCAGAATATTAACGAAAATCTTAGTAATGAATAACTGTCGGGTAGCTAACTTGGCATTCATGTTTGCTAACTTCAAGCGACACTAGCAACAATTTTTCTAACACGTGGAATTATCAATATTGCTACACAATAGCACTGGAATACGTAATACTAATATTCTTAATTTGTCGGTAAGCAAGTTAACTAATCTCTAGATATTATTTCTACAATTCCCACAAGGCCGTAATATCACTATAAAAAATTATAATTCAATTTTCTCCCAACATGTACGTTGTTAAGGATTTACGTAATTTCTATGCTGTTATATTTAATATGACGGTTGGATTCGAAGAGCAGTACTTCATATTAATTTTCATTTTATCGAAGATCGTAACAATCTCGTTTACATAGTGCGTAACTGTAATAGCGGTAGACGGCTTTGTTCTAGAAAATTCTTATGACATGTGGACAATACGTGATTGACTTAGAATGGACTGTTTCAAGCCTTTGATGAGATTCCCGAATATCAATTAACTTTTATTGTTCTACTAAACGAAAATCATCATCAATTATCAACATAATGCTCAGCATAATCTACTGACGACTATGTATACAACTCTATAACACCAATCATGAGATAATGTGGCTTCTTCTATCTTTACATACGCATTATTATTCTGCACTGGCCGTACAGTTTTATAGTTACATAGTGGATGTCGATGGTAGTGGTGTTTGAAAATTGGGTTTTTGAAAAAAGGCTATTTTTCCGGCGTGCAAAATGACAGTTGGGTCACATCTAGTTACGGTCATTTTCCATAGCATTAGGTCCCGACCGGCATATACAGCCGACATGGAACCCATGCTCATGTCCCTGTTTCAATCAGAAAATAAATAGCCGATTCATTATCAAACTTAGTCAAGATATTGGAGGGAACAGCTTATCCATTTCAAAGGTAGGGGACAATAAATACTTTGCTAGTTATTGAGATTATCACTGACTTATGTACTGCACATCATTTTATTATATTTTGTTTGTCAAGAAGTCTCTTTGAAGAATCAAGAAAAAAAAGAGGAAAACTTACATTTTGAAATTTCTTATTGTTACAATATTCACCACATGCACATCGTGATCCACTGAAAAAAGAATTCATTCTATTCATGTATAAATCCAAACATATTAACAAATACAACTTTCCATCTTGTATTCCCTTCCTGTAATCATCTAATGATATAACAGAGGGTCTAGGTCCATGACTTTAAAATTATTTTACTTCCATTGCTTGAGAGATATATAACTAGATTGTACTCATTCTAGCCTATAGGTAATGAATCAATTACCTAAAAATAGACATAAATTAGTGCATTTATTCTAATAAGTGGACTTAAATGCTGCGAGAAATAAATGCCTGAGCCAAAAGGGGCACAAGTTCAATGAAATCTAGCATTAATTTCTAGGTTTAGAGTTCTTGTTAGGATAGAAAAGAAAACTTATCTTACCATTCGATATACAACATACGATTGAGACAATCATTACCACAAGCTTCTATTCCATTATCTCTATCTTCTTTACTTGTTGTACAATCACATACCATTCTCTTCATCTGTTTAGATTGATGTCTAAATAAAACAAAATACACATTTCAAATATCTCCATATCTTCCAAAACATTTAAAAGTAATCCTTTACTTCTATTGAAATACCTTCTATGAAATTGAAATAACATAATCATTTAATGTCAATATTTAGTAATTACATGATTGAAAACATTAATCTAATTAATAGCCACTTTAGACACTTATATTTAAACAAGTTCAAAATGAAAAGGGATTTTAAGACAGGATGGTGTTGCTTTTACATATAAATACCATATTCTTATAAGCCAAACCAGGTTGACTATTATTTTGACATCGTTGGTTGACGGTTAGACTTACTTACTAAGATAATTTACTGCGTAAGCCCAAATCAAGATGCGCCTCCCGATTCAGGCGACCAAAATAAGAAAGCTTTAAAGAAAAACCTTCTCGAAGACAGGTAGAGAGCTGGGATTTTAAACTTGTTTATTTGCCCTTCCATTGCATTGCATGCGTAAGTTAATCTAGTTTAACTTGCACACAAGAACAGGCCATTAGATTGATTGTAAAAGAAACTTAAACTTACCTCTCAGTGAGATAGAGGTTTTCATCAATTTGTTCAAAATATGGCATGGTTTCAGTAACTGGTTCTATGTTGGCAGACTCATTTGGAGTGGTATCTCCATGGTCTATAGAAGGTTGAGAAATGGTGACTGTTTCTTGGCTACTGGACACATCAGATCTAAGATTTTCATCCAGGCATTGAGAGTTCAAGGTATCAAATATATTAGTTCTGTTTTTAAAAGATTTTTCATCAATAAGAGCTTGATGTTCAATGTTCTCCGAAGATAAAGATGGATGAGTAACAGTTTCATCAATTTGAGGTAGTTTTTCTACAAAAGGTCTGTAAGTAGAAGGTATTGGGGCCTTGGCGACTTGGAAGGGAACAGTGTGTCTTAATGTTTCCACTGGTACAATAGATACTAGATTTGAATGAGCATTTGATTGTATATTTACTGGTACTGGTTGGGATGTTGATGGTAGGGGTATGTTAGAAACAGGTGCTAGAGGACCAGTTAAAGGCACAAGGTTTGATGTTGATCTTCCAGACTGATGTGGTGTTGCTATCAAAGAAGGATCATCAACATATTGGACATTGGTCACTGGACTAGAATCGCTACTTTCTAAAGCTTCAGCTTCACTGAAACGTAGCCATCTTGACTTAACTTTCATAGGTTTGGGCGGGCTTGTGGATGAGTCTGGAGTTTGTGTAGGAACAATTGTGATCACATTAGACTTAGGAGAAGGAGCATAGTTTGGTGGTGGTGGAATATCAGCAATATCTGTCATATCTTTAAAATAAGATGGAGGATTAGTGGGTCGTAACGATGCAACAACTGGCGATATGGCCTGTGGCGTAAAAGTGCTTTTTGCTACATCTGTATGAAATATATCTAAAGGTGTAACTCTCACTGGAGGATCAAATTTAGGAAATTCTTCTGTTGTGGGTTTCTCATTTTCAACTTTACTTGGCCTTTTACTGATGAATTCTGGTGATTTAGATCGACTGCTACTTTCTCTGTCATATCTTCTACTAGATCGTCTTTCATAATTATCTCTACTATCTCTATCACTACCACGTCGGCTACTTCTATGATAATCATCTCTATCTCGTTCACGATCCCGTTCTCTATCTCTGTATTTTCCTCTATCACGATACCTCCGATCATCATAATCTCTGTCTCTGTCATAGCTACGATAACGATCACGATCTCTATCATCATCATGGTATCTTCTGCTTCTATCCCTTTTATCATCATATCTATCTCTGTCTTTTCTATCTCTACGTTCAGAGTCTCTATCCTGCCAATCTGATCTTACTTTCTTTCTATCATCTACTTCCCTTATGATTTTCTGCCTTATTTCTTCTTCTACCTGTTCAAAAGAACCCTCTTTTTCTTCACTCTTCTGTTCAGCTTCTTCGGTCACAATCTCTCTTCCTGTTGGTACAACATCCAAAAGATTACCTGGTGTTTGCATCTCTTCTTGAGCTTGTTCAGATGGAGGTGCTGGTTGCTGTTGAACTTTCATATCATCCTGATTTGATGTAGAAACAAAGTCAGTAGTTTCAGAAGTACAGTCTTCGGTTTGTGGTTGTTTGCTGCATCGGGTACTTCTTCGTCTTGTAGGAATAGCTTCCACCTGCTCCTTTGGTACTATTTTTGGTGCAACCTCTGGAGTTAATGAAGGGCTTGTAGACGGAGAGGTTACTTCATTAGCAATGGGATCTAAAGCAACTGTTTTTTTACCCTTAGTTTTCCTAGAAGAGCTGTTATTTAGATTCAGAAGGGCTTCATTAGCTGCATGGGCACTTAATCTACTACTTCTTCTGGTTTTGATCACAGGTGGTGACTTGGATTTAATTTGTTCAACAGGCTTTGTAATAATTTCCTCCTTAGGTTGTGAAATTTCTGCTACAAGAGCTTCTTGTGCTTCAACAGGTGCAGTTGGAGTCATTGGTTTTGAAGGTTCCTGTATTAAATTATCATCTTTATCATCCATTAATAAAGATGGATTAAACTTAAGTTTTGGTGTTTCAGCCTCAATGCCAAATATTTCAGTTTCTCCAACTTTCACTTTGCCTTTGTCCCACTTCGTTGAGAATTTCATAGTTATTTTTGGTCTGACTGCATCAGTATTAGGCAAATTTACCACAGAGCTAGAGGTTAGTTCACACTGAATGATAGGGCTGGTTGACATCTGGTTCCCATCTGCTGAGTTCTTATATGAAGATTCTGGTTTTGATGAAGGATGTGGTTCAGAAACATCTGCCGATTCCCTTCTTGCCGATATTCTAGTTGATCTACGAATAGATGTCGAAGGCAAGTTTGATGTTGCAGAAGCAGAAACTTCATTTGGTTTGATTTTTTTTATTTCTGAAAGTTGTGCTGAGGGTGGTGCAGACTGCTCCCCAGGAAGAGGAATATCAGTCAATTCAACAGGAGATAATTTTGTATTGTGTGAAAATTCTAATTTAGATTTAGTCTTTGGGGGACTGATAACCATTTTGCCTGATTTATCTAAAGATATATCATCTAATCTTTCCAAGTTTACCGTCAGAGTTTTCAAAGCAGGTTTTTCTGCTTCAAATATTGCTACTTGTTCTTTATCTTCCATATTCTTGTTTGTTGCTGCATGTGAAATGTGATTGGTTTTGGCCTCAAATAATTCTGCACCTTTGGCATCCACTACTAGTTTTGATGCAACTGGTTCTACTTTAGAAGCAGCCACAATGGCTTCCTTCATAGGAAATGCTTTACGAGGTGAATTGACTTTCATTAAATCTATATCTGATTCAGATGTTATTTCATCATATGTCTGAAGCGAAGATAATGAGCTATTCTTATTCACATCTGTAGCAATAATTGGACAAGGGCTATGAAGTAAAGTTGTTTTATCCTTAAGGTCAACATCTTTAGATTTATATTCAATCTTATTTGTATCACTTATTGGCAAATCCGTAAACTTTCGCCTCTGTTTCTTAAAATTGTGGGTTTGTTTTTCATCATTGGCCTGACTCTCAATTTTACCATCACTTATTGAGCCCCTAATTTGATGTGATTCCTCTTTCAACTGTGGATGTTTTGTACCGGATTGTAGGTCTAAATCCATCAGAGAGGGAATTTCTTGGTCCTTTCGGTCGATTACCTTTTCCATTCTGTCTCTTTTTTCGGGGATGTCTGAACTTGTTGGACTTCTATTATGTTTACTGGATACTTTGATGTCTCCTTTTGGACTTTCAAAATGGCGGTTTTTCTTCCCAGTATAATAATCAATTTCTGCTTCAGCTGCAGACTTCTTGGTACCGACCTCTCTTTCTTTTCTAGTTCTATTATAAAAATCACCATCGAAATGTTTAACAACTGTTCTATCCTCACTTTTATATTTTTTTTCAAAATCCTCATCATAGTATTTGTGTCTGTGGGATTTCTCTCTTGAATCTTTTGAACTATCCCTATCATAATCAGTGTGTCTTCTTGTTTTTGGATAATCTAGATCCATGTCATCTCCTGGAATGTTCCTTTCTTTACGTCTGTCTTGAGGATTGTCAGACCAAACATCTTTACCCCTATAATAACCATCACGTTTCTCAAATCTCCTGTCATCTTCAATATTCCAATCTTTCCTTAAATCATCATCAACTCTATCGTCCTCTCTCCTTGGAAAATCTCTATCATATTCATGCTTGTAAGTATCTTCCCACTCTGTTTCTGAAGATTCCCACTTACTTCTAACATACTGAGGAAACTTGTCATAGTTTCTTGGTCTGTCACGTTCGTCATAGCAAGGATGGGATGGTGACAAATATCCAGGTTCCACTGACGTAAATTCATTTCTCTCGTCTTTATACCTCCTAGAATCCCTGGCAATGTCTTCAGGGTGACCTCTACCCATCCATCTATCTCTTTCCAAATCGTCCTCATACAATCCATGACTAGATGGGCCAATCTCATCATAATATTGTCTTCTATAAGATCTCCCTCCCTCAAAATCATCACCCCGATAAGGAATTCTATCTCTCTTATAATCATCATCTTCATACCTTCTGTCGATCAGTAGTCTGTCTTCATTTTCAAGATATCTGTCAATGTGTCTGGATTCTGGCAGATTCTCTTCACTTAATCTCCTGGAAGAATGCCTTGGCCTAAGGCTGTCATCAAATTTTCTTCTGGCTACATCAAAATCATCGTCAGTAAATTCCCTACTTAACCGTCTTGGTCTAGCTGCTTTTTCGTCACTATGTCTTTTGGTTGTATGTCTAGGGGCATTAAAATCATCTTCATTGAACTCTTTACTTGATCGTCTTGGTCTCTCCATTTCATCGCTATGTCTTTTACCGTGCCTTGAAGACCCAAAATCATCCTCAGTGAAGTCTTTACTTGATCTTCTAGGTCTGTCTATCATTTCATCATTCTGTCTCTTACCTGGATGCTTTGAAATGCCAAAATCATCTTCTATAAATTCTCTGCTACATCTCCTTGGCTTCTCTTTCTTTTCATCACTGTATCGCTTGTCCAAATGTTTTGAAGCATCAAATTCAAATTCGGTAAATTCTTTGCTGGATCTCTTGGGTTTTTCCAAATGTTCTTCGCTGTATCTTTTGCCAGAATGCTTTTGATTTAATTTATCAAATTCATCATGAAGAAATTCTTTACTAGATTTTCTTGGTCTATCCAACCCTGTGTCATGTTTCTTGTTTGTATCAAAATCTTCTGCGGTAAATTCTTTGCTAGATTTTCTTGGTTTTTCATTTTTTTCATTACTATGTCTTTTATCAGTCTGTTTATGTCTTGCAGTTTCAAAGTTATCCTCAACACATTCTTGACTTGATCTCTTGGGTCTTTCAAACTTATCATCTAAATCTTGTGTATTGCTAGAATTAAGAGCATCATCATTAATGAATTCTTTGTTTAATAGAGGTTTTTCAGTTTTTTCATTACTGTGTCTCTTACCAGAATGTTTTTGTTTCAATTGATCAAATTCTTCATCAAGTAATTCTTTGCCAGACTTTCTTGGTCGACTCATTTTCTCTCCATCATGTTTAGATGGAATTTTGGATTTACATGTAACATCTTCAAGGTAATCATTTTGAAGCGGACGTTGTTCAATTTTGTCATCCTCCATTTTCAGTCCATATTTTTCAATTTTTTTGTCATGTTTCTTCTTTGATTTATCGTGTATCTTTTCAAAAAATTCTTTATTAGATTGTCGTAGTTGTTCTATGCTTTCATCACTGAGTCTTGTGCCAGTTGTGGCTAAATTCTCTTCATTCTCTCTTATTCTCTTGGAATTTGCATCCATTATTTTATCCAAATAATCAACCTCCCCTGTTTTTTCCTTTGCTTTATCAGCTCTTGTGTCTTCTTTTTTGTCTCTTTTACTTTCATTTCTATACTCACTTTCTTTTTCTTCGGCTTCATAAGAGTTTCTGCGCTTTATGCCCTTGAAATCATCCCTTTGGCCAGATTCTTTAGATTTAATGACCTTTTCCATTACTTTTCTTTCTTCTGAAGCCATTAATTCCTTCTTCTGTTTCTTGTCATATCTAGGATACCTTTCCAATTTAGAATCTCCAATTTCCATTTGAACCAGATTTGCTGATTTACTTTTATAGTCTTCTTTGATGTTATGTTTCTGCAAAGATAATGCTTTAATTTCCTTCCCAGAACAATCTGATTCAGACTCAGGTGAGCTGTCTTCTTCATCCTTTTCTTGGTTATGATCTCTCTGGGCTAATCGAGATTTAGATTTCATTTTTTCTTCTGTATGTCTCACATTAGCTTCACCATCTGATCCTTCTTCCATTTTCTCACTTTCTTCACGATTTTTCCTATATCTACTTTTAGAATGGTCTGATGATTTTTCTTTTCTGTCTGATTTCACTTTCTTCTGGTGGACCTTTTCCTTTGTTGATTTTTTATTTTTATTTTTTCTATCTTCTGGTGATGTATCATCACTTGTACTGGTTTCATAACGCTTTCTACTTTTATCTGGAATAGGTGATTTAGATTTTGATTGTTTCTTCTTTTTCCTATCTTCTTCAGATGACGATTCATCCTCTGAAGTGGTATCATGTCTTTTTCTGGTGCGGCTTTCTTTTACAGAATCTTTAGACTTTTTTGAATCTTTACTTCTTTGCATTTTTTCATCATCAGAAACATAATTCCTATTTGAAGAATGTCTTTGTGATTTTTTAATATCTTCATCCCTCTTTTGGACAACATTATTAACAGAATCTTTCTGCTTTTTAGAGTAAGCCTCTTTGTCCTTTACATATCTATCATGTCTTTTAGATGGTCGTGAATCTTCACTCTCATCTTCAGAACTGGAGCTGGAATCACTTGTATCATCTGAATCATCAGAAGTATCTTCTACTTTTTTACTTCTAGTATCCTTGCTGCTTTTCTCCACTTTCAATTTTTTCTCTACTTTGGTGTTTTTCTGTACTTTGGAATTTTCTTCCTTTTCAGTTAAGGTTTTATTCTTAACATCTTTATTTTCTTTACCATTTCTTTGCTTGCTGTGCTTTAGTTGATCTATTTCTTCACTGCTTTCTTCACTTTCATCCTCCGAATCAGAAGAGTCGCTACTTTCTGAATCTTCCTTTCTTTTCTCTGTAGCATCTTTTAATTTAATTTTAGACTGTAGAGTCTTGACTTGTACTTCTTCCTCTTCTTCTTCCTCTTCTTCTTCATCTTCTTCTTCTTCTTCTTCTTCTTCACTGCTGTCTACAGAAGATGACTTGCTTCTGCTACTACTTTCTCTTCTCTTTTTTTCTCTTTGTCTTTCCTTCATTTTACGTCCTTTGTGAGACTGGCTGCCATTTTCTGATTTTAACATTTCATCTACTGTTTCTGCAATAACTTTTTCGATTGATTTACCTCTTCCTCTGTTCACTGATCTAGATCTAGATCTAGATCTAGACCTTGACCTAGAATATGAACTCCTTCTACGCGATCTATGAGGTGAACTTCTTCTATCTCTTCTTTGGTCATAATAATCAGATTTTCTATAATCATCAACATATCTGCGATGATGATAGTTTTGATAATGTTGGTATCTGCCATATGGTTGTCTGTTATGATACCAAGGTCTTCCTCTTCGTGACCAGTCATACCCTCTGTCATATCCTTTGTCATATCCTTTGTCATATCCTCTATCTCTTGATCTTGAACGTCTTTTGTAAGATCTACTTGATCTCTGATCATAAGAGCCAGACCTTGACCGTGATCTTTTTGACTTCCTTTCTCTGTTTCTATCTTTTGAACGATGTCTGGATTTCTCTCTGCTTTTTTCCCTAGAAGTACTTCTCTCAGAACTTTGCCTTTTTGATTTCTTACTTCTGTCTTTTGATGGACTACGACTTTTGTCTTTATTAGAGGACTTGGCAGTGTTGTCATTCTCTTTGTCTTCTTTATCATTAGCCTCAATATCATTAGATTCTTGTGTTATTTCTGGAGTATCTTTTGTTTTGATATTGTCACATACCTCTGTGCTTATATTTTCTGCATTACTATTATTTTGATCAGGACCATCTGACCACCGAGATTTTGCTTTTGTTTTAAGTTGTGAGTCTTCTATTTTCTTAGCAAATTTTTGGATAAGTACTGTTGGTTCTTCACGAAGTTCTGCTTTCTGTTGATTCAAAATTGCCAAAGCCTGATAGTATTCTTCCTTCTGCAATTTCTCCCTAGCCTCAAGTGTATCACGGATTTGGACTAGTTGTTGAACACTTGGATCATTTATATCTTCATCTGGTTTGAATATTTCTGGTTTCTTTACAACTTTAGGCCTTAAAGGTACATCTTTCTTCAAATTTGCTTGTTGTTGGTCTTCTTCTTCTTCAGATTCACCACCTGACCCTTCTACAGTTTTAATAATCGGTTTCAGCTGAAATGATATTTTACTCTTAACACTAGTAGATTTTACATTTAGTAATCCTTTACCAATCATAGGTGGTAACTGATTTAAGGCGGGAAGTTGTTTTTCACCACTTTTTGTAGCTTGCATGATTTTATTTAACAATTTCCTTGCAGCTGATTGCTCTTCTTCTGGCACCTCAGGTTCTGTTTTTTCTTGGATAATTTCCTCAGGCTCTTCTATTGCTTCAACAGAATTTGGAGGAGAATCTTCTATTTCAATTGGCTCATCTCCAGTGCCAGAAGCCGCCTTTAAGTTAGTGTTATGTACTTCAGTTTTAGTGTTTTTATTTTCAAGCTCTTTAGGTTCATTATCAGGTGGTGGTGGTGGGAGCTGGATCTCATCCAAAACTAAAGGAGCTGTAGGAGGCGCAGGATTTGCTTGGTTAATAGATTGAACTACGGGTGGTGCAGATTGTGGAGGCTGTATCTGATGCATAGCGTCGGGAGGATGTAACTGTTGTACAGCTTCAGGAGGAACAGGCATAATTTTAGGAGGAACAGGCATAGTTTCAGGTGGAACTGGCATACCTTCAGTAGGAACTGGCATTGCTACAGGGATTTGCAGGCTTGCTAACATTTGTTGTTGTTGCTGCTGAAAAAAGGCTTGATGTTGCACAAATGTTTGAAAATCAGGAAAACCTTGGGGAAAATTAGCTGGAAATGGCTCTTGAGGAACGCTAGGTGGAAATTGTTGGGGTGGTCCATTATATCCTGGTTGGGGAAAATTATTACCAGGGAATTGTGGATCACCACCAAATTGCTGAAATTCTGGTGGAATAAAATGAGGTGCTGGTTGTCCATCATACCCTGGCGGACCATCAAATGGAGGGTGTTGGTCAAATTCTGGTGGTCTGTCAAATTCTGGAGGTCTGTCAAATTCTGGTGGTCCATCCACAAAATCAAAATGAGGACCATCAAATCCGGGACTATCATCGAATCTAGGATGCCGCCGACCTCTGCGACCAAACCTAGGCGGGCGTCTCTCAAAGCGATCAGATTCATTTGAATCTTCATTAAAAGGTTCTCCAAATCGTGGACGGTGTCTAGAGTCAGATCTTCTGCGACCAAAATCACGATGTCTTTCATTGAATCTTTCACTGTATTCTTCATCAACAATTTCAGTTTCCACAGGCATATTCATGGGTTCATCATCAAACGAGTCTAGCCTTTTCTTCTTCTTCTTCTTCTTTTTGGGTTTTCTATATCCAGGTCCATCAATCACAGGTTCGTCAACTTCAACCCATCTCTCAGTTATAGGAATTTCAATATCTAATATACTGGGCAGTTTTGAGGCTGGATCTTCTTTCATAAAGCCTGGATCATTACGTTGTCTATTGTTGTGTCTCATGCCATCACCAAACTCTGCCTCAAATTCCCTAAAAAAAAAAAAATACAAGATTGAATTTATTCTATCTTCTATCATAATACATTACTCCATTTGCCAATAAATCATCTAGTACCGGTACTTTAAATTGTAAAGAGTATTCCATAAATAAAAGTAACAAATTGTGTAATAGTATTGGACTTAAATTAACCAACATTTGATAGAGGTTGTCCTATTTTTCAAGTGTTTGTGATTTTTACAGGCCTGCATTGCTAGACAATAAGTAATGAGGCCATTTTTAGAATGTTAAGTTTGAATTTAAAATTAATTTCAATGCACAACAATTTGTCCAATATTATGGTTATCATTGACTATTTTCATCAACCAGTTCACAATTTCACAGTTAACAAACTCCATACTTGTTTAAAAGCATACTCCGTGCAGCGTTTCGTTTGATTAGAGGTAATCCTACTACACACTGCTATTATGAGTGGATATTGTTGTTTTAAATTTTGATACATGTAGGCCAGTAGTCCGTCTACCAACCCAATCACGAGCTGCCTTACAAAAGCTTTACATTTAAAAAGATAGGTTGCCAGGCAACGAAACATACGCCCACAGCAGCTAAATCGTCCGGGCAGTCAACAAGGGTTGTCGCATATTTTTACTAATTTCGGTAATGCAACATTTGTAATACACTAAAAACTGATTAAGAGTAACAACTCATTATGTAATTATCAGAAAATCATTAGAATTTGATTGCTTTTTATAAAGTTTTACCCCATGCTATCAATTAGTATATACATGAAACATTTAATATCATGGATTTAGCTGTTCAGTTATCTAAATTCATTGAAAATCAAAATACTTGTTTGTTTCAACACCTTAAACTCTATGTATCAATCTGAAGTCAATCGGATAGTAACTTTGGCCTCTATAGCGTCACAAGAATTTTTGAAGTTATCAAGGGAGATAACTCTGGCAGTAATTATTTGAAATCGCTGAAAATCAATACGCTTCTTCGTCTCATGACCTTAAACACTGTGTATAAATCTAAAGTCAATCGGATATTAACTTTGGCCTCCAGAGCGTCCACAAGATTTTTTGAGGTGATCAAGGGCCATAACTCTGGCACTAAATATCGGAAAATCGCTGAAAATTAATAGGCGTCTTTGTCTTATGACCTTAAACACTGTGTATAAATTTAAAGTCAATCGGATAATAACTTTGGCCTCTAGAGCGTCCACAAGATTTTTTGAAGTGATCAAGGGCCATAACTCTGGCACTAATTATCGGAAATCGCTGAAAATCAATAGGCTTCTTCGTCTTATGACCTTAAACACTGTGTATAAATTTAAAGTCAATCGGATATTAACTTTGGCCTCTAGAGCGTCCACAAGATTTTTTGAAGTGATCAAGGGCCATAACTCTGGCACTAATTATCAGAAATCGCTGAAAATCAATAGGCTTCTTCGATTTGAAGTCAATCGGATATTAACTTTGGCCTCTAGAGCGTCCACAAGATTTTTTGAAGTGATCAAGGGCCATAACTCTGGCACTAATTATCGGAAATCGCTGAAAATCAATACGCTTCTTCGTCTTATGACCTTAAACACTGTGTATAAATTTAAAGTCAATCGGATATTAACTTTGACCTTTAGAGCGTCCACAAGATTTTTTGAGGTGATCAAGGGCCATAACTCTGGCACTAATTATCGGAAATCGCTGAAAATCAATAGGCTTCTTCGTCTTATGACCTTAAACACTGTGTATAAATTTGAAGTCAATCGGATATTAACTTTGGCCTCTAGAGCGTCCACAAGATTTTTTGAAGTGATCAAGGACCATAACTCTGGCACTAATTATCGGAAATCGCTGAAAAACAATAGGCTTCTTCGTCTCATGACCTTAAACACTGTGTATAAATTTAAAGTCAATCGGATATTAACTTTAGCCTGTAGAGCGTCCACAAGCAATTGTGGACGCCGGACCGACGGACGGACGGACGGACGGACAGACGGACGGACCGACAGACGGACCGACGGACGGACGGACGGGGGCGACGACAATATACGACCACATTTCAATGTGGGCGTATAACGAGTGCCAATATTGGATCAAATATGTTTACATAACATTACGTCATGGCTCACGATTTTATTATGCCTAATTAACCTGTGCATAGCAGAATACTGCAGTAAAACTAATTAGGTGACAAACGAGGCTATCAAGTCGAATGAAATGTGAACAATACTCTTTGGAAACGAACATACTTTCACCGTTTTTAATACCTTAAATCAGTCCAAAGTTTTAGGGAACACCCAGATTAAAGGAGCTTTCATTGAACGGAAAGAATAGACACACTCCCGCATAAGTTCAAGAAACAGATGCTATTCCAGCAATGGCCAGAGAGGGATTTCTCAGGCCATTGCTTCAGGAATATGGTTTAAAAGTAGCCAACACATTCTTTTTTTTTTTTAACATAAAAACCCACATGCACTTATAGAAAATCATACGCGTGAAAAGCTCAATTAAACTGCATGTATCAAACACTTGTAAAATAGTTCGGATTTTCTTTCAACATAAGGTGGTATAGGGTGCAGGCTGTTTCCTAACCTGGTTTTTTTCGTACTTATTTCATTCGCACCTCACATGAGCAGCTTCATACTTCACTTCGTGCTTGTACCTTTTCCTATGTTGTTGAAATCAATTGAAAGAAATTGAATTATGCCGAACAAGAATATGCACCAGATTGCTACCTCAAATAGATTACCGGTAGTTCCTTTTCCTAAATTAGAATACACACATAATTTGTACCTCAAATTGATTTGTACCTTTTTCTATATGTTGTTGAAATAATAAACAATTACCTGCCATTCGCTTTTTGGTAATACATCATTGTAGCTAATTCTCATTCAGCCATTATTATAAAAAAAAATCTCTGTACCTTTTAATACTTCAAAGAGACTGTGGTATATGATTTAAATGTTTCATATTCGTGTAATTATTAATGCATAAAATTTGTTTTTTGTTATTAAATCATCGCAGCTAATTATTGATCGGCAGCCATTTTTATAAACTTAGCGCAGCAATTGGATTTGTTGATCAAATCGTTTAATTATGCTTCATCTTTATTTCAATCTTATTCAACAACATAGGAAAAAGATACATATATGAATCAATTTGAGGTACGAAGTGAAGTACGAAAGTGAAGTACGAATGAAGCAAGTACGAAACTGCCAGGTTACGAAAAAGCTGACATCTGTGGTAGCATATCGTGCTCTAGTAGATTGTATTGCAACTTTGCCCACAGTACAGTTAGATGTTGAAAAATAATAGGATAAACCATTCAAATTTATATCTTTTTGTGTGTTAATTTTAGTCGTCCTACAAATATTGATAGATGATATCTGTTTGCAAATAAAATGCGAGGAAATTAAGCAGTAGAGTAAATATTAGAGCGAATTACAGGTGGTTTCGTGACAAACTTTAAAACGATATCACAGAATCATGGACTAGTTTAGCTGATCCTCTAAAAAAAGAGAAATACATGTACAGTAATAATAATTTCATAATATCAACTTTTGTCGGTATCACGTCATCTGGGACTTCCTTGGGACTCAACACAAACGACATTTGGGGACCAGTTGACAACGTTTGGGACTTCATTGGCGTCATTTAGGACTCAACACAAACACGACATTTGGGACTCAATATAAAAGATATTTGGAACCAGTGTTCAACACAAACGTCGGTCTGTGGGCCGACTGATTTATTGGAGGACCACTGCTTGCCTAATTGTGCATTTTGCTCGGGAATTGCTCTTCTTTGATGCTCCGCTACATCCGTATGAATTCCAGGTACCGGTAGATATTAAAATAATAATTAGATCATACATTTAATGGTTTTGCTTACCAGTTGTTAGTGAAATTTAAATCTTAGTTGAATATAATCCTCTGATAGAACACCAAAATACACAGAGAAACAGCCATTAATAATAATATATATTTTTTTTGCCAGTGACACATGGCATTGATTGGAATTTCTAGGTTAATAAGCTGGCGATGCTACATTTAGTTTTAAGTAGCATCTACTGTTATAATTTTTTATATACACATGCTGACAGAGGCTTAGTTTTAAACATATTGTCATTATTATTATTGAAAGGTATCTAGCATAGTCGTACGGAATTTTATTTTAAAGCAATATCAATTATGGTTGTCAAATGATCACAATGCTGTACGTGTGTCTATCATGGGCGAATGGATAATAACATTTGAAAGTTATGTGACAGACAAAAACTAAAAATTGTGTTATGGAAAAAATAAATGTATTATTAAAATAAATAAATGTATTGTTAAAATAAATAAATGTATTGTTAAAATAAATAAATGTACATGTATTGCAAAAATAAATAAATGTATTTATAAGACTCGTACACAATTTAATCATATGGAAGAAATAGCTAGTAGGCTACTCGATGACTATTTTGTTATTTGATTTCAGATCGAATCACCAATGTTTTTATAATAAAGTTAATGTTAATCGTATTGTTTGTATGATCGTATGATCATTGTTTTGTTGTTCACCGATGTTTTTTCAATGAAGTATTCTGGTATTGTTTGTTAATTGGCGTTTTGATTTTAGCAATTTTGATTGTTTGATTAGTGTTTATTGTCAGTATCAGAAAATGCCGAAGTCAAAATCAGAAAACGCTGTAGTATTTCTTTATAACACAATTTGTAGTCCTTTGTCCATCACGTAACAGTCATGTAACTTGCAAACGTTTTTATTCATCCGTCGATGATAGACAAACGACACAATGATCATGTGACAACCATAACTGAAATGGCTATAAAATAAAGTTTTGTTTCTCTCTCCATGTATTCGATGTTCCATCAGGGAATTATATCCAATGAAGATTTAAATTTACCTAACAACTGGTCAGTGAATCCATCAATGTATTATCCAGTTATTATATTAATATCTACCGGTACCTGGAATTCACACGGACAGAGCGTGGAAGACGCGACGAGACTGTCTTCAATGATCAACAATATTCGAATTATGATAATGAACAATGTTGTGTGGACGACTTTACCCACGTATTACTATATCTTGCTTGAGTCCCAAACGTTGTATACCCGAGTCCCAAATATTGGGGGGCATATTTTTTTGAGTCCCAAATGACGTGAGCCCCAAATGACATGTAATCCTTCTGACACCGGTCAGTAAACCTTTAACTTTAATGTATGATAATACTGTTCCATTTTACACAATGCAAGCTGACAGACCAGGGGTATTTTCACCCAATAACTAATAGGATACAATGGTCTATAGGTTTCTATGAGAAAAACAAGACATCAAAGTAATGCCATAATGCTCTTGCAGAGATAGACATGCCAGTTTATGATATAAAGTTTGGTATTTTTCTGGGAATTAATTCATTGTTGTTGAAATAAGTGAAGTATTATTTCAATCTTTGATAACAATGGTTAGGTATTGCGTGTTGGTTAGTATAAAAGTATTGGGTCAAACCTGACCCATCATAATACTCATGTCATACATACATACTACATAGTCTCAGTTTGAGTCCTGAGTCTGGGGTTGATAATATGTAACTTACTCTGTTGGGCTGGCTGGATCATAAAACTCTGCCATGTTTGTGTACTTTGGTAGATATGTAATTTATAACAATACTCTTTAAATCTAGCCTTCTGACACCACTTTAACTTTAATACTGGAGGTTCATTACAGCACACACATGACCCTCTTCAACTACCACCATCAACACACTTCTAAAACAACTGATTTACAAAGTTAGATTCTGTGCAATTTTAGCTTGTCATGTTGTTATAACATATTTAGAAACCGTGCATAATCATTCATATTTATGTGTCTATATTCTTTAACGTTTAGGCGGTAAATTGAACTAGCTCTATAATATAATAATAAGAATAATTGTCAGCTAAAAAGTGTGTATTTCTAACAAGCTTCATTCTTCGGCCATGTTAATCACATAATCTCCAATCCAAACTTTAATAAAAAAATGTTCATATTGAATTTACAAATGCCGATTTACAAAAATTTCTAATAAAATTAGTGATTGCATATCAGAAACAGTAAAAAAAGTTAAACATATAAGAGGAAATTATTTTCGGACGAGACATACTTTTAGCCTCCAACAACAATCTGCTCTGACGTCATCAGAAGCCATTGATTCGTCGAATTCCTTTGTATTTCAGCAACTGACTTCTAATCCATATCAATCTTTAGCGTTCAAACTTCATATAAAAGCTGGTATAAGCATATTTCTTAAGAAGAAACCTTCATTAGCTTGTATGACTACCGATAGTATCCAGAACTTAAAAGGGGGATACGGTAAATACGCATTTTATTTCTGACCTAGATTTTGTTGTTATTTTCTTTCATATTACTAATATTAGACCTTATTTTAACCACTATACGCTGCCTGACAACTGTAGTACTAGCCACTAGGCAGGCCGAACGGCATCAGGAATTGCTTCTTTTCGACATTCTTACTTTAGACCTACTGTGTGGAATTATAGGCCTAATATGCTGTGGATAAAAAATATCCTTGTCATCAAATTATTTATGGTGTATAGGGCATAGGCCTACCGATTAACCGATGATCTTAGTCTTGTCTTGATGTTGATGTAGATTTGTCAAGTCAGTGACAAGTTTGCGTTTGACTTGTAATTATAATTGTTGGTTCTGTCAGCTGATAATGATAATGCAATTTGAGATCAGTACAAATAATTTTGTAAATTTATTTTCCGGCAAGGCCTTTGGCTTGTCGTTCTTTTATTCTTTTATTTATGGAAAGACTTGTCCTCCTGTGTGTAGTATTAGTACCGGTATTACAATTTACATAGATAATTTAATCAAATCAACTTGCCCATAATATTATATCTAATGTATTAATAAATAACAATATATTGGTTTTCATTAGATTAAAATGTTTTGTTGTATTTGTATGACCAAATTGGTTGGCCGTGGCGTTATGGCTAAAGTAGGGCCGTTATGTTATGGCATAAGTATAAGGCCATTATGACTACATCCCATTGTTAGTATATATAGTGATCCATAGCGGAAGTCCAGTATAATAATACTATGTATACATTTAGCTGAATATCAAAGAATCGAGAAGCCTCGTAAAATAGTTCAGAAGATCAATAACAACTGTATGTAATGAGGTCATTCCTGGTTTCATACATGATAATAAAGCCCCCATTACTTGTAAAGGAGAGCAATTTCTGCCAGAGTTGTGGCACTCGATCACTTTGAAATATCTTGTGGACGAAGGCCTTGAGACAATCAAAACAATTCTAATTATTTCTGATAATTTCTTAATGGGCTATTACTTGTAATAAGATTTTCATGTGTTGTAAATGTTCTCCTTACTGACAAAAGAAACAATATGCAACTACCCGTGTTGACTGCCCGTAAGACGTAGCTGTTGTGGGCGAATGTTTCGTTGCCTGGCAACCTATCTGCAGTTTTAAGGGGAGGAGAAAAATCCTCCCCTCAGTCGACATTCAGTGAGGTGAGGTGGCAATCGCCCACCTTAAATTACAATGACTACAATACTACTACATAATGTAATGTATGAGCAAAATATTCTTGAATTATAAATAACACAATAGGCCTAACGATCGAGCTTTAGATACATTTGATGGTGATTTGAAATTTTAAATTGAGTGGATGGCATTTTCAGAGTTTTTGATGCTGAGAGGGAGAGGGGCGTACAGAGCAAAAATCGAAAGTATTACCCAATATATATCCTGTCTCAAAGGCTCGGGACATGGTAGTAGTAGTAACAGAATTTTTTTGTGACCTGCTTACATGGGTGGAATTTATAAATCGTCTTGCTGCAATATTTTTTCATATTATAAAATCTTAAAAATAGGTTAAAATTTATTTCAGATCCTTTTGCTGATACCGGAGAAGATGAGGTTGGTAATAATAAAGTGCAAGAAGGATTAATCCACATTCGAATTCAACAAAGAAACGGTAGAAAAACACTTACCACAGTTCAGGGCATTAATCCAAAATACGACCTCAAAAGGATTGTAAAAGCTTGTAAACGTGTAAGTTTTTTAATTCATTGTAGAAAGGATTAGTTAGCTCACATTTTACTAAATCCCCTTAAAGGAGCTAAATCCCTGTCTTATTTGCAATGTTGACGAGTGTATAAGTATAATGAGTTAGACTTACATCCTTTAAATGTACAGAGCTATTGGTATCACATTTTCATAATAACTTTCGTCTGTTTAAGAAAATCATTTCTAGTTCTTCAGAATGTGATTTTGAATCCCATTCTCGAAATTCCCACACTACACCCTTCAAAATAGTAAGCTAATTCTGCACATATTTGAATAGTTTACTGGTTACCTATGCCCCCGATGGAAGGTCTGTAGACAGTCAAAAGTCACCCTACACAATTAATAAGTGCAATTTTCAAAATTCTTTTTTCTTTAGGAATTTGCTTGCAATGGAACAGTAGTTGATCACGCAGAATACGGGGAGTGCATCCAGCTACAAGGAGATCAAAGAGATCAAATTAAGAAGTTTATTGCCGATGTTGGCCTAGCTCGACCAGAATTGATCAAGGTAAATGGGTTAAGCAAATGTAGCTCACACAGGGGATTATGGTCGTGGGAGATTAATCTATACAAAATCTGAATACCAGGAAAAGTGTGTCATTGTATCAAAAATCAAAATGTCAGTTAATGTACAATTATCAACAGCAAAGTGTGCTATGAATAAACAATGTCGTGGGTTCCTTTACGTCCATGCCAATGTGTACATGGGACAAATCCAGAATAACTTTCTCATCCACCACCAGGATTGAACAATACAAAATAACTTACTCAATCCACCACCATGATCGAACACAGGGCCTCCCGGTTATTGAGCTGAAGCACTACTCACTGAGCCATTGTTAGTGTGACTTGTGCACTTTACAGAAAGTTGGGACTCGACGCAGCTGATGTGCATGCTTCAGTCGCTGGGTCTAGAGACTATGATGAATAGATTAGCAAGCGGTGCAGTCTGTGAGACTATAAATAGCCATTTAGCCATTGCATGTGCAGTTCTCTACAAACTTATCAACTATTAGCTGTAAAAAAAATCTATTGTTGACGATTTTGAATAGCAGTAAAATTTAGCTTCTTGGTTTTTACACCAGCTTTAGAAATTACGTTCATTTCACTTTTTAAATTGCTTTATCATCAACTGTACTATTAGGAGTGGCATCTTTTGGTTTAGTACAAATAATATCGCTGAAAAACTTTTGTCAGGAAGAACATAATACTAGCAGTAGTCTCATTTTACTTTTACAAGGTTCTTAAAATATTTGAGTTGCCTAATGTGCGTAATTCTAAATTCAATTTCTAGTTCCAGCTTTCTGTTGTGTTTCTTAAAAAAAAAAAGTCTTTCTTATCCCAAACTGTCAGACATAGAATGATCGGTAGACTGGTTAGGCGAGACTAATTTCAAAACAAGGGCATGTAACTATAGTATTGTAACCTATCTTTTTACTCAAAAGTGTCTGTATGTTATGGATGACACTGGGAACCAGTTTTCAATCTATTGTTTATAGGTGGTTAAATGGTCATAGCTTAATAAGGACAACATAATCGTTTATTTAGTGACTATAAATGTGCGAAATTGATTTAAGGCTTGATATATATATATATATATAAATATTGTGGCGTAATTGTCAAGATATTTGGAGATATTTATGTATGGTGGATCACCCTACTGTTGTAAATAAGGCTGTAAGGGATTGTAATGGCAAGAAGTCCCTATGTTCACTTTCTAGTTTATGTCAACACTGTGCATTTGTAAGGTTTATCTGCTTATATTAGACATGTTAACTAATAATTGTACTTTTTATTTTTCAGGTCCATGGTTTCTAAAGTCTAATAAATCTCGCTGTAATAATTCAAAATGTCCTATAATAATAGTTTGTGGTCGTAACCATGTATATATATTTTGTGGATGTTTATGTGTTATAAATATTTACTTTCACCACTAGTATTGTGTAGTTAATATATTTAAGCATTCTATTGGCAATAATTTTAAATAAACAATGTACCATCTTATGTAATTCTGATTTTTCTTTCATTTATTAAATTTCTCCTTGTTTTCAAAATTCTAGATAAAATGCATTTTTAAAAAAAGTAATTTGATTTAATTATGTTATATATAGAAATATAAATAATTCATTGCATAGAATAAGTAGCTTCATAACATATATTATCATCCATGATGTCTCATGAGATGACAATAACAGTTGTTACATACTCTGTGTATATTTGTAAATTATGTCAGTTTTAGTATTTTGTATTTGTATGTCCTCTTTAAATAAAATTTTTATTAAAACAAAATAAGGATGAGATTTTTTATCGCCAACATGGTCACATGGAAATAGATGACATATTATTGATTAAACATTTATCTTTAAAAATTTTCGAGCAATCCATGATCAACCTCAGTTATGGTTTTGAAGTACCTAGTAGTGAAACTATACACCAAGATTCATCAATTCTCCTTCAGCATCGACCAATAAAATTGCTTAGCCTATGGGGGAAAAGATTATCATTGAACTCGGTCAAGACGTTATAAGCATGCACATCAAGTTTAACCATTCTGCCTCGATTAAAAGCCGAGTTTATCGTAGTTGGGGCCGTAGCATTTTGGGCATGTCCAAAGCTGATTTAAGTGGTACGGCTAATCTAGTCAAGCTTTGGCCCGAAAATTAAGGTATTAATGTAATAAAACTATTTTTATACACCCACATGGAAATGTCGTCGTATATTGTCGTCGCCCCCGTCCGTCTGTCCATAATTTCTTGTGAACGCTCTCGAGGCTAAAGTTAATATCCGATTGACTTTAAATTTATACGGTGTTAAAGGTCTTGAGATGAAGAAGCCTATTGATTTTCAGCGATATCCAATAATTACTACCAGAGTTATGACCCTTGATCACTTTGAAAAATCTTGTGAACGCTGTAGAGGCTATAGTTAATATTCGATTGACTTTAAATTTATACAGTGTTAAAGGTCATGACACGAAGAAGCCTGTTGATTTTCAGCAATATCCGATAATACCTGCCAGAGTTATGACCTTTGATCACTTTGAAAAATCTTGTGAACGCTGTAGAGGCTATAGTTAATATTCGATTGACTTTAAATTTATACAGTGTTGAAGGTCATGATACGAAAAAGCCTGTTGATTTTCAGCAATATCCGATAATACCTGCCAGAGTTATGACCTTTGATCACTTTGAAAAATCTTGTGAACGCTCTAGAGGCTAAAGTTAATATTCGATTGACTTTAAATTTATACACGGTTTTTAAGGTCATGATACGAAGAAGCCTATTGATTTTCAGCAATATCCGATAATTACTGCCAGAGTTATGGTCCTTGATCACTTTGAAAAATCTTGTGAACGCTCTAGAGGCTAAAGTTAATATCCTGTTGACTTTAAATTTATACACGGTTTTTAAGGTCATGATACAAAATAGCCTATTTATTTTCAGCGATATCCGATAATTACTGCCAGAGTTATGAGCCTTGATCACTTTGAAAAACCCTGTGAACGCTCTAAAGTTGATATCCGATTGACTTTAAATTTGTACACAGTGTTTAGGGTCATGAGATGAAGAATCCTATTTGATTTTCAGTGATATCTGATAATTTCTGCCAGAGTTATGGCACTTGATCACTTTGAAATATCTTGTGGACGAAGGCCTTGAGACAAACCATCAAAACTATTCTAATCATTTCTTATAATTACTTAATGGGCTATTACTCGTAACAAGATTATCATGTGTTGTTAATGTTCTCCTTACTGACAAAAGAAACAATATGCGACAATCTTTGTTGACTGCCTGGACAACTTAGCTGTTGTGGGCGTATGTTTCGTTGCCTGGCAACCTATCTTCAAACTATACACACGGTTTCATCACTCATTCAATTAAAACCACAGTTATGTCCCAAAGCATCAACCAATTAAATTGCTTATCTCTGTTTAGCCAAAGCAGAAATGGTCCTCTTTGAACTCGATCAAGACATTCACCTAATAAACACATACACCAAGTTTGAACATTGTAGTTCAATTTACTGAGTTTTCATTTCCCAAAAAGTATTGGCGGAAATGATAGAGCTTAAAGTAGCTAAGTCCCTAATTCTATCTCATCCAAAATTTTCGACAATGAAAACCTGAATTATTTGTTAATTTAAATTGACATTGATGCTGGGAAAAGATGGGTTTATTTAAGACAATAAAAAAAATTACCATTGGTACGCCAATCGTGTACCGTAATGCATTTCAGGCCCATAAGGGACTTGAAAACGCGGCTAGACGGTGATGCATATACTCTTATCTGGAGAGCATACACAACAAATATTATGTAGACTGGAATAACCAGACCCTAATTCTCCAATCTCAAAACCAGAAAAATTTTTGAAGAAATTTCTCTGGTGAATCGGGTTGCCACGTAATTCCTATGCGCGAAATTTCTCGTTTATTAGCTTTGGAAAAGATAGGCTGGCACTGCCAGGCAGGATACGCCCACATTTTCGAGAGATGGACAGAGAACAAGCAATACCGAAAGTGATTTTTCCTACATCATTAAGTCCTGTATTTCATACTGTATTGGGAGCAGCCATTTAGTTGGTCAGTTCCAGTCTGATATTCATGAAATTCGAAGCCGACAATGATTATGGTGTGACGGTACACAACCTAGAAATGTGACTTTTCATCAAAATCGGTTAAGAATTGTGACCTGTAGAGAGTCCACAACCATGATATACCATATTTTTACACTATTCACGTACAAACGGCGACCATTTCGTCCGGCAATTTTGGTACGATTTTCACGAAATTAGAACTCAACCTTCCTCATCAAAATCGAATTAAAATTGTGACCAATACAGGTTCCACAACCATGATATATTTGTATTCGCATACAAATGGCGGCCATTTTGTCTGTCAATTTTGGTCCGATTTTCCCGAAATTCAAACTCAACCTTCCTTACGGTGTAACGGTGATATAATCAAACGTTTTTTTTAAATCGGATAATAATTGCGACCTCCAGAGGGACCACAAGCTAAAGAAAGGGGGATTTTGCGTATAACCAGGGGCCATAATTCAGGAAGTTACGATCCTATATGCGCAAATATCGAAAAAAAACAAGATCTTTGGGTTATAACCATGAATTTCAAGTTTCATCAAAATCGAATTAAAATTGTGACCTTTACAGGGTCCACAACCTTGATATACCATTTTTTAACAGTATTCGCGTACAAACGGCGGCCATTTTGTATGGCAATTTTCCCGAAATCCGAACTCAACCTTCCTTACGGTGTAACGGTAATATAATCAAACGTTTTTTTTAAATCGGATAATAATTGTGACCTCCAAGCTAAAAAAAAAAGGCGATTTTGCGTATAATCAGGGGCCATAATTCAGGAAGTTATGATCCGATATGCGCAAATATTGAAAGGAACCAAGATCTTTGGGTTTATAACCATGAATTTCAAGTTTCATCAAAATCGAATTATAATTGTGACCTCCACAGGGTCCACAACCTTGATATACCATTTTTTAACAGTATTTGCGTACAAACGGCGGCCATTTTGGTCCGATTTTCCCGAAATTCGAACTCAACCTTCCTTAGGGTGTAACGGTGATATAATCAAACGTTTTTTTGAATCGAATAATAATTGTGACCTCCAGAGGGACCACAAGCTAAAAAGGGTGATTTTTCGGACAATCAGGGGCCATAATTCAGGAAATTATATTCCGATAGCCGCAAATATCGAAAGGAACCAAGATCTTTGGGTTACAAACATGCATGTCAAGTTTCATCAAAATCGGTTCAAAATTGTGACCTCTATAGGGTCCACAAGCTAAAAACGTGATTTTTCGTACAATCAGGGGCCATAATCCATGAAGTTTTGATCCGATACATGCCAATATCGAAAGCAGCCGAGATCTTTTGGGGATAAACCTATATTTCAAGTTTCGTCAAAATCGGATAAGAATTGTGACCTGTAGAGAGTCCACAAACAAATTGTGGACGTCCAGACTGTAGAGAGTCCACAAACAAATTGTGGACATCCGGACGGACAGGGGCGAAGACATAATACGTCCACATGAAAATGTGGGCGTATAAAAATGGACGGTCTAATGCGCCAGAGGCCTTCGCCTCTGCGGCTGCTATGGCAACGAGATTGCCTTATTCTCATCAAGTACAAACAAGGAATTGAAACAACGCCATTCGATACAATCACAGACCATTTGATACAACGCACATGCGTTGACCATTTGCCCCCACCCCTTGTTGTACTTGACAGTTGGAATTAGAGATGAGCAGACAAAATTTCTCTTAGACAAAATATAATCTATGCCTAAGCATGTGATAAGGGTTGTCATTACAAAACAAGAAACTGTTAAGATTCTAAGATTTTTCTTGATGCCAGCGTACAGAATTTGCAAATTGTCAATATCAACAGGATTCTTTGTACCATGAGCTTAAAGACTGTATATTTAAAGTATATCAATTAATTCATGTAACCTCGTTTTCCATAGCGCTGAACATTCAGTCAGTCTGTTCAACCTGTGGAACAACCACAAGCAATTGTGGACTACCGATTGACTAACATTTGACCACATTATGGAGAAATGCTACTATAGACATAACCTCCAAAAAATAAATCACAAAATCAATATATTTTACATTTTTATTTTCTTATTATCCTTATTTGCCTTTTCCTTTCCCAGTGGCCTTGGCTTTGTCTTCTGGTTTATTAAACACATAAGTGAGGCAACATTTTCCACAATATTGACGGTCGAAATGAGAGGCCATAAATACACCAGCTCCACATTCTTCATTTGGGCATTCTCTCCTTAATCGGGTGATTTTACCATTTTCATCAACCTTGTAATATTTCAATACAGCAAGCTTGACCTGTAAAAGAAAACCGTGATATATGTATAAATCTAAAGGTACACAGAGTAATGGTGTCAAATCTGGGCCAATGAAGGCAGGCATACACCATACAGTGTGCCATGAGGGAAATTTTCTCCCCGGACAGTATCACTATGATCTACTCCAATATACTTAGCACCATAGAAAATGCATCACTTAGTTTTTCGTTTAACAAAATGATCCTGTAAACATATCTTATTTATTTTGCTTCTTATTGTGAACAATATTCAAATGGGAACAACAATAACAACACATTTGTACACTTATGGATGTTTAATCTGTAATCGACGGTACGAAGTCAGAGAGGTCAAAACCAAAAGGACGACAAACATGGTTAATTGTCAGTACCACACGTGTCCTCCACTGGCTCTTACGCAAGCTGTGCCGCACAATTAACCATCTTTCTCGTACTTTTGATTTTGACCCGTTGATTACAGATTAAAAATCCATAAGTGTACAAATGTGTTATTGATGTTTTCACATTTAAATATTGTTCAATCACAATAAGAAGCAAAATAAATAAGATGTTTACAGGATCATTTTGTTATACGAATATATCAAATTCCAAGAGCCAAAGGATCATTTACGAGCACGCCAATGTGTACACAGAACCTCGATTTTTGTCACATCCCAACAACTAGACAGCTTTCCTTGTCAGGCCCTCCCTGTCCTGCATCACTGACAAGGGGGAATCACGTTGGAAAATCTGGATGAACTTTCTCTGCCAATGCAGGGATTAAACACCCGACTGCAAGACTAGCGAGCCAGCGTCTAAGCCACTTAGCCACCTTGACCCCCTATATTCATAAGGATCTTCATAAGACTGATATTAAAAATTATCACAAGTTATTTTACTTTATTCTGGCTATGGTTTGTTAAAACTGGTTAACACAGGGTAAGTGTCCTAGGTGTCACTTCTCAACATGATTACAAAGGAAAGCATGGCCATTCCCATTAAACGATTCTATTTAATGTCTGTAGGGCATTGTTTTAATAATGACGCTATTTTCAATATCCCTTGGAAGGCACAAGATTGTAGCAAATTGTGTTAGAGCCATGTCTCACTAAAAATCCTAATGTCAGCTGTATAATAAAGCTAACAAGTAAACCTATTTGCGCTCAAAAAAAAAAGGGTTGCCAGGCAACGAAACATACGCCCACAAAGCAGCTAAATCATCCGGGCAGTCAACAAGAGTTGTCGTATATTAAGTAATTATCAAAAAATCATTAGAATTTATTTGGTTTTTATAAAGTCCTGCCTCATGCTAACGTTAAGTATACGAAACATTTAATATTATGGATTTAGTTGTTCAATTATCGATTTTCAAGAAATTCACTCAACCTTCATTAATGTGAAACGGGGATATATAGTCAAACGTTTTTTTAATTCAGAATAAAATTATGACCTCCGTAGGGTCCACAAGGTAAAAAACATGATTTTTCGTACAATCAGGGGCCATAATTCACGTAGTTATGGTCCAATGTGCGCAATCTTTGGGTTATAAACTTACATTTCAAATTTCATCAAAATCGGATTAAAATTGTGACCTCTACAAGGTCCACAACCTTGATATATCATATTTTCACACTATTCGCGTACAAACGACGGCCATTTTGTCAGTCAATTTTGGTCAGACTTTCACGAAATTTGAATTCAACCTCTATAACCATGCAACGGTGATATAATCAAACATTTTTTTTAAATTGGATAACAATTTTTACCTCCAGAGGGATAACAAGCTAAAAAGGGTGATTTTTTGGACAATCAGGGGTTGTAATTCAGGAAGTTACTATCCGATGGGCGCAAATATCGAAAGGAACCAAGATCTTTGGGTTTTAAACATGCATTTCAAGTTTCATCCAAATTGGTTCAAAATTGTGACCTCTACACTGTTCACAAGCTAAAAACGTGATTTTTCGGACAATCAGAGGCCATAACCCATGAAGTTACAGTTCGATACATGCCAATATTGAAAGGAACCGAGATCTTAGGGTGATAAACCTATATTTTAAGTTTCATTGAAATCGGATAAAAATTGTGACCTGTAGAATGTTCACAAACAATTGTGGACGGACGACAACAATTTTCATGTAGACGTATAACAATTTAGTTCTACTTTGTAGTAACATGATAGATTTTAAATGGGAGGAGGAGACACTGGAGATCCAAGAGGAAAACCAAAAACAGTAATTAGGCACGCTTTGAATCACAAAGCATAGCCCAAGCCCCAAGTGTCTTGTATTGTATTTATCAAGGTTATATGGGAGGGTGATGTACACTGCCTTATGTCTTTGGACCTAATTAACAGAACCATTTATCTAGGGAAGAGGGGCAAAAAATTACTTTGTTTTATATAAATTGGGTTTTTTTTAGTTGCATTAGTAGGGTGCCCCACCCTAAATAAATATCTCCAAATATTTCGACAATTACACCACAATACTAATATATTTAGAAAGCCTTAAATCTGTTTCACACATTTATAGTCACTAAATAAACGACCATGTTGTACTTCATAAGCTATGATCATTAAACCATACATAAATAATACTGAAAAATGGTTTGGAGTGGCGTCCATAACATCCAGACACTTTTGAGTAAAAGGTAGGTTACATGTCCTTGTTTTGAAATTAGTCTCGCTTAACTAGTCTACCGGTCATTCTACGTCTAATTGACGGGTCGGGATAATCAAGACTACTTTTTTTTTTACGAAACATGGAACAAGAAATTGAATTTAGAAGGACAAACATCAGGCAACTCAAAACAATATTTTCAAGAACCTTGTAAAAGTAAAATGAAACTACTGCTAGTATCATATTCTTGCTTTACGGATGTTGAGTCAGAGATATTATTTGTACTTAACCAAAATATGCAGCTTCTAATGGTACAGTGAATTATAAGGCAATTTAAAAAATAAAACGAGCGTAATTTGTAAAGATGCTGTAATAACCAAAAAGTTAAATATTATTGCTATTCAGAATCGTCAACAATAGATTTTTTACGACTGTAGTAGTGTTTGGTGTTTTGAACATTTCCGCATGCTGTCGCTATTTATAGCCTCAACGAGTGTGCGAGACTCAGAAATCAGCAGTAAGTCATTCAACTAAACGTGCACGATCAACGTGTCAAGACTACTTTTCAGTTGGAACGTGGGGCACCCTAGCATTAGATCTAAAGCCTACCCCACCACCAGTATCGTATTTCAAATACAAGAGGATCCTTTGGCTTATACCACTTATTGAAATTCACACACACTGAATACCAGTGATCAACTAATTTACTTCATACCTTCTTTCGCTTATGTTTCTGTTTTTTTGGGGTGGTATAATTCTTCTTCTTTCGTTTCTTGGCACCACCTCTCAGTCGCAGAACTAAATGAAGTGTGGACTCTTTTTGAATGTTATAGTCAGAGAGTGTTCTGCCATCCTCCAATTGCTTACCAGCAAAAATCAATCTCTGCTGATCTGGGGGAATTCCCTCTTTATCTTGAATTTTAGCCTTTACATTTTCTATAGTATCAGCTGGTTCAACCTCTAGGGTAATGGTCTTGCCCGTAAGGGTCTTAACAAAAATCTGCATATTGCCACCAACTAGCTCTCAAGGCAGCAAAAAATGCTACAAAACAAAAAATGAATAAAATCGATATTTATAAGGAAATAATTATTCTTTTACATTCACTGTGGTTAGAGAAAAATTCATACCAATCAATTTTTGAAGTTGTGCTCTTTAGAACTGAAAAATCACCACACACAAGTGAACAATTTAAAAATTGCGCTCAGTATCCAACACCAACTGCACATATTGAAGTTCTGGCTAAAAATTTAGTTTCCCCCCCCCCATTACCATATGAAGTGCAATACAAATTGGCTGAAAATTTAAAAATGAAATCCACACATAGTCAGCTAAAATTAAAATATATAAAAATTGTAATAATTTGAATAATGAAATATCAATTATCTGTAATCTGGATCTATAAAGATAGGCTGGCACTGCCAGGCAGGATACGCCCACATTTTCGAGAGATGGATAGAGAACAAGCAATACCGAAAGTGATTTTTCCTACATCATTAAGTCCTGTATTTCATACTGTATTGGGAGCAGCCATTTTGTTGGTCAGTTCCAGTCTGATATTCATGAAATTCGAAGTCGACAATGATTATGGTGTGACAGTACACAACCTAGAAATGTGACTTTTCGTCAAAATCGGATAAGAATTGTGACCTGTACAGAGTCAACAACCATACCATATCTTTACACTATTCGCGTACAAACGGCGACCATTTCGTCCGGCAATTTTGGTACCATTTTCACGAAATTCGAATAATTCAGGAAGTTACGATCCGATATGCGCAAATACCGAAAGGAACCAAGATCTTGGGGTTATAACCATGCATTTCAAGTTTCATCAAAATCGAATTAAAATTGTGACCTTTACAGGGTCCACAACCTTGATATACCATTTTTTAACAGTATTCACGTACAAACGGTGGCCATTTTGTATGGCAATTTTGGTCTGATTTTCCCGAAATTCGAACTCAACCTTCCTTACGGTGTAACGGTAATATAGTCAAACGTTTTTTTAAATCGGATAATAATTGTGACCTCCAAGCTAAAAAAAAAGGCGATTTTGCGTATAATCAGGGGCCATAATTCAGGAAGTTACGATCCGATATGCGCAAATATCGAAAATAAGCAAGATCTTTGGGTTATAACCTTGAATTTCAAGTTTCATCACAATCGAATCAAAATTGTGACCTCCACAGGGTCCACAACCTTGATATACCATTTTTTAACAGTATTCGCGTACAAACGGCGGCCATTTTGTATGGCAATTTTCGTCCGATTTTCCCGAAATTCGAACTCAACCTTCCTTAGGGTGTAACGGTGATATAATCAAACGTTTTTTTAAATCGAATAATAATTGTGACCTCCAAGCTAAAAAAAAAGCGACTTTGCGTATAATCAGGGGCCATATTTCAGGAAGTTACGATCCGATATGCGCAAATATCGAAAGGAAGCAAGATCTTTGGGTTATAACCATGAATTTCAAGTTTCATCAAAATCGAATCAAAATTGTGACCTCCACAGGGTCCACAACCTTGATATACCATTTTTTAACAGTATTCGCGTACTAACGGCGGCCATTTTGTATGGCAATTTTCGTCCGATTTTCCCGAAATTCGAACTCAACCTTCCTTAGGGTGTAACGGTGATATAATCAAACGGTTTTTAAATCAAATAATAATTGTGACCTCCAGAGGGACCACAAGCTAAAAAGGGTGATTTTTCGGACAATCAGGGGCCATAATTCAGGAAATTACATTCCGATAGCCGCAAATATCGAAAGGAACCAAGATCTTTGGGTTACAAACATGCATGTCAAGTTTCATCAAAATCAGTTCAAAATTGTGACCTCTATAGGGTCCACAAGCTAAAAACGTGATTTTTCGTACAATCAGGGGCCATAATCCATGAAGTTTTGATCCGATACATGCCAATATCGAAAGGAACCGAGATCTTTTGGGGATAAACCTATATTTCAAGTTTCGTCAAAATCGGATAAGAATTGTGACCTGTAGAGAGTCCACAAACAAATTGTGGACGGACGTCCGGACGGACAGGGGCGACGACATAATACGTCCACATGAAAATGTGGGCGTATAAAAACCAGGCTACATTTAGTTGAAATTGAGCAAATTACTATGGCCCTAGTTGCCTTAGATCGTAATCTCATGCACTATAACAATCACAAAGATAGGTTGCCAGGCAACAAAACATACGCCCACAGCAGCTAAATCGTCCGGGCAGTCAACAAGGGTTGTCGCATATTTTTACTTTTTTTGGTAATGAAACATTTGTAATACACTAAAATCTGATTAAGAGTAACAACTCATTATGTAATTATCTGAAAATCATTAGAATTTGTTTGCTTTTTATAAAAGTTTTGCCCCACGCTAACAATTAGTATAGGAAACATTTAATATCATGGATTTAGCAGTTCAGTTATCAAAATTCATTGAAAATCAAAATACTTGTTCGTTTCAACACCTTAAACTCTGTGTATCAATCTGAAGTCAATCGGATGATAAGTTTGGCCTCCATAGCATCACAAGCTTTTTTGAAGTGATCAAGGGAGACAACTCTGGAAGTAATTATTTGAAATCGCTGAAAATCAAAAGGCTTCTTCGCCTCATGGCCTTAAACAGTGTGTGTGTATTTAAAGTCAATCAGATGTTAACTTTGGCCTCTAGAGCGTCCACAGGATTTTTTGATGTGATCAAGGGCCATAACTCTGGCAGTAATTAATCAAGAGCCACAACTTTGGCACTAATTATTAGAAATCGCTGAAAATCAAAAGGATTCTTCATCTCATGACCTTAAATACTGTGTATAAATTTAAAGTCAATCGGATATTAACTTTGGCCTCTTAACGCGTCCACAAGTTTTTTTTAAAGTGATCAAGGGCCATAACTCTGGCACTAATTATCTGAAATCGCTGAAAATCAATAGGCTTCTTTGTCTTATGACCTTAAACACTGTGTCCACAAGATATTTTTTAAGTGTTCAAACGCCATAACTCTGGCAGTAATTATCGGAAATCGCTGAAAATCAATAGGATTCTTCCTCTTATGACCTTAAACACTGTGTATAAATTAGAAGTCAATCGGATATTAACTTTGGCCTTTAGAGCGTCCACAAGATTTTTTTGAAGTGATCAAGAGCCATAACTCTGGCAATAATTATCGGAAATCTCTGAAAATCAATAGGCTTCTTCGTTTCATGACCTTAAACACTGTGTATAAATTTAAAGCCAATCGGATATTAACTTTGGCCTCTAGAGCGTCCACAAGATTTTTTGAAGTGATCAAGGGCCATAACTCTGGTAGTTATTATCGGAAATCGCTGAAAAACAATAGGCTTCTTCGTCTCATGACCTTAAACACTGTGTATAAATTTAAAGTCAATCGGATATTAACTTAAGCCTCTAGAGCGTCCACAAGCAATTGTAGACGCCCGACCGCCGGACGGACGGGGGCGACGACAATATACGACCACATTTCAATGTGGGCGTATAAAAATGTTAAAGATTGTAATATTAGCTCCATGTTACAATTCTGCGATAACTAAGGTGGAGATTCACCAATGAATTGAGCTGTAGAAAATTGTGTGACATCAGTGGTATTTAACCACAAGAGTCTCCCGCACATAATCGGTTCTTTCGCTTACATTTAGATTATTCTTGAGTCTGAACATTTGCATATATTGAGATTGATATTAAAGCATTATAATACAATCAATAGTACGGTAATACATTTAAATGAAATAGTAATTCAAAATTGAAGATTGAAGTGGGCTAAATTTCAGCGTCTGACTATCATATTTCAAAGTAAAGTCATGTTAACCTGAAACCCCTAATTACAAGAAATCTTAAACATGCCCAGAAATAAGCGGTCGGACACAAACAATGCCTGGTTGAATTGAGCCCTTTTGACATGTCCAATTGCGCTTCATTCGGACAAGCATGTCCCACCCTGGCCACCCAAGTATTTGTAAAGTTAAAGCAGTATATAAGATACAGGAATTTTACCTCATAAGGTAATGTAAAACAAGCCAATGGTGAGGCTGATGAAATCCCAAAATAAATAGATGACACATTCATTAATTGTATTTACCATTATTCACATTCTAGCCTACTTTACTTATCACCTACAGTATCATTTTCATCGATAAATGGTGGATTTTAATTCCCCAATTCATTGTTCATATTCAAAGGCTAACAAATATAGTTTAACAGGACAAATTTTTGATCTCACTAAATCTGACCAAATAATTAAGGAAGTGCGTAATTATTACGGATGAAAACAGACATGCGGGCGGGGTCATGAGAAACAATTAACCATGGCCTAATATTCCATATTTTGTTCTTGGTTATTTGAACCAGTTTTTTTATTTCAATATACATACATCCGATAACTAGACAATACACACACTGATCACATGTGGTACATACCATAATATATTATGATGAATGTTTTAACTAAAAATAAATGCTGCCAACATAGGATTGGTTAATTCAAACGAAATTTCCAAATGATAATGTTGGAAGAAAAATTTATTTTGATGGAATTTTCTAGCGTTTTGATTATATTCTGAAAAGAGTTATGTTTTCAAACACAAGTTATATATATTTAGAAATGTCGACAAGTATTCGTATTGGAATACCTGAAGTAGTTCTAGACAATAGCAAAAGTTTGACTTAACCATACCACAACGAGTCTGACAATTGTTTATTCATGTTTTATTGTAAATTATTTTCTACAACCGGTATACAAGTCGACGTGGCCGTGGATATAAAAATGAATGCCTGTCCTGTGGAAATAAGTAAAGTACTAACTGTACCTCAAAAAATAAAGGACCATGAAAAAGATTATAAACAAAGTTAATTTTTTTCCATTTTTTTCTTTTTTTTTTTTAAGTAGATTAATAACGAAGTATTTACTACTACAGTATTACTAGGCTATTTGTCCAACCGAAATCTTGAATGTACTCTCGAAAATCATGTCAGCCTGAACCTTAGTTATTTCAAGGCTTGTAAAAGACAACCTTGTAAAAACAAAATATTACAGGCAGTAGTATCTTGCCTAACTTGCAAATTTCAGCAATATTAAAGGAATATATTGGCACTAGTCATTATTACATATGTGATAGAACTGGTAAAATACATTACAAATATAATTTTAACACAGAGATCATAGCTACGGGAGATGTGTAACAAACTCTTAAATATACAGTTAGTGACATCAAACACAAGTTGTCCTGAACTAACGAGCGATAACAGACAAGCAGGCCACAGGTACATGTGGACAAGAACGTCCTTATCGATGTGATTTTTTCAAAATATTGGTTTGGTTTTTTTTTTCTTTCTATTTTTCAAAAATTTTATTCTTTTTTTTTCTTCCTACCTGGTGCTAAATCACATAATATTTATTATCAAACATCAGAAGGTGTAATTTTTTATACAAACATGTTTAATAGAAATATTGTATGATTTAGCACAAGATAGGAAGATAAATAAAGATTAACATTTTTGAAAAATATGAAGAAAAAAACAAAATCAAAAATTTTGAAAAAATCACATAGGTTAGAAGGACGTTCCTGTCCACATGTACACTGTACGTGCATTACCACGTTCCTGTCCACATGTACCTGCGCATTACTACATGTACCTGTGCGTGCATTACCACGTTCCTGTCCACATGTACCTGTGCATGCATTACCATGTTTTATTATGAGCAGGATGAATAAAAACAAGGAATGCACAGGATTTTTCTTTTTTTCTCGTTTTGTCTTATCTAGTGACAGCCAATTCTATTTTTGAATTGCGAGATATCCTCTAATCGTCTTATAAAACAACTTTCTATCTTCAACGGAATTATCAGTGAAATGAAATTCGCCTGTGTGTCTGTTATCGCTTGTTATAGGGGTTTCAGGTCACGTGACTTCTACGTGAAATCGGACTGCCAGTGGCTGATATATATAGCCAAGTTTAATCTGCGATTCTGAATTACTATTTTATGTAAATGTATTTACATATCTGCAAAGATTTAGGCTAAAAAATTATCGAAATGTATGCGATTTCCGTTTGTTTACATGAGGAGTCGGCGGGAAAATCCAGCTAGAATTTTCCATTGCTACGACCCACTTTATTGGATTTCCGCATGTTACTTTCCGGTCGATTTTCATATAGAACCAATCAAATGATAGATAACATTTTAGGGATTATACCGATGTCTTATACCACGTGATCCTAAAATTAGCATCAACGAAAACAAGATTTATCTGTTTTGACGACTGAAATTTGTTAAATTTTGACTAAATATAGCCTACATTTTTTGTGGTATCATCCAGATTAAAATTTTTTGACATATTATTAGGGGGTTCAGGTCAAAGTTTCAAATGACAGAAAAAAAATTTTTTTTAAAAAATATTGTGAAAATATACATAAAATGCTACCCAATTCTTTTTATTTCATCAAAATATTCCAATTAGATCCGAAGTTATGGAATTTTAAAATCCGAGATCGACGTCAAAAATGTAATCAAAACGCTCTATACCAGTCAATGCGTGGAATGGACCTAAATAAGTGCTTTTCAGTCATATCTGAGTGATGTCATAATGGGAATTTTCCCTTCAGAATCGCTAGTACCAATTTTAAAACTGAAACCCGCACGTTATTGTCAGCTAAGATTTATTAAAATCGTAATAATTTTAAGGATTTTATGTTAACTATTTATAATCTGGATGATACCACAAAAAAATTAGGCTATATTTAGTCGAAATTTAGCAAATTTCAGTCATTAAAACAGATAAATCTTGTTTTCTCCGGTGCTTATTTTCAGATCACGTGGTATCAGATATCGGTATAATCCCTAATATGTTATCTATCGTTTGATTGGTTCTATATGAAAATCGGCCGGGAACTAACGTGTGGAAATCCAATAAAGTGGGTCGTAACAATGGAAAATTCTAGGCCGCGTGACGTCAGAGCGGGATTTTCCCGCTGGCGCCTCATGTAAACAAACGGTAATTTCGCTTACATTTCGATAATTTTTTAGCCTAAATCTTTGCAGATATCGAGATTAACATTAAACTATTACAATACAATTGCTAGTAATACATTTACATAAAATAGTGATTCACAATCGTAGATTGAACTTGGCTATATTTCAGCCATTTGCTGTTCGATTTCACACTCAAGACACGTGACCTGAAACCCTAATATTATCATTCAAATTATTACGATTTTAATAAATCTTAACTGACACTGACAATAACGTGCGGAAATCCAATAAAGTGGGTCGTAGCAATGGAAAATTGCTAGTAATACATTTACATAAAATAGTAATTCAGAATCGTAGATTGAACTTGGCTATATTTCAGCCTCTTGCTGTTCGATTTCACACTCAAGACACGTGACCTGAAACCCCTACCAGTAGCAATGATCCCGGTGTTAAAATTATATATGGATTGTATTGTACCAGTTCTATCACATATGTAATAATGACTGGCACCAATATTTAACTGTACTAAACCAAAAGATGCTACTCGTAGTCCGCATGTGATCCGTCATAATAGGTACGTCTTGCTCAAAAGCAATTCGAGTTAAAAATTAAATCTGTAACCATCGACACCTCATCAATAAACAAAACATCACAATTGTTACAAAGATGTATTAGAGCATTTAATAAACGAATGCCAGCAACTATTTTTAATCAAAAAAGTATCAGAATAGAGTATTAACGACATGATGTCCGCCGATCTGTGTCGACACTTTTAAGATCTTCACAAAAGCAAACAAGTTATGAAAATCAAGACGTTTTAAGATAACCAACCAGTCTCAATTGGTTGTAAACGTAAAAAGAGCAAACAAACATTTCCAAATAAAGACTGCAGGGATAAGCAAATTTCATCGAATGGGCTTCTTGTAGCTGATGGATGGAGTTCTACACTTCTTCTTTTCAATATTTTCAGTTTTTAGGAGGAGAAAAAAAAACATTTTTTATTTACTATTGTAACCAAAAAAAACGGCAATTGGGATACGATATGACAGGTGAAACATTGGGATTTTAATATCATTTCTAAATTAGAAACTACATTAATGAAATGTGGAAGAAAACTGCAATTTTATTACAGCGTACTGCACGTGTTACCTAGAGTTTGCTAGTTTCCATGAAAAAGGAAGTGATAGAGAAGCACGTCACGCCATCTATTTTGTGACCTTTTCATTGGCCAATATATAGATTTCAGAAACATTAAAAAAATAATCATTACTTATGTTAATGCAAATAACCAATAACATTTTAATTGCAAATGTCTAAAATTAACAATTTATTCTAATAGCTTGTTTGCCCGAAAGAATAATATTATTAATGCAGCAAATCACCGAAATGACGGACTGACTTTGGAATAAGGAACTACCTTTAAAAAGAACATCTTGTTCAACTCAATGAGGTTAAAGAGTGCAGAGTTATTTTCCTTAATATATGTCATAGCAAATGTATTATCAAATGATTTACTTTCCCTTTGAGCCAAACAGAATGTCGTAAAGAAGAGAAGAAGCAGTATCGCTAAAAGATAAACCGAAAGATCCTTTAAAGTCATGCGTGTCAAGGGCGGAAGTAAATAAGGTTGGCGATTATCTTGTTGATTGATTTGGAACACCCACTAATGCAGCTTATAACTTGGTAAAATTTTAAAAAGTTGGTATATTACTTAGTTATATGCTTGAAAATATTCATAATCATCCAGGAAAAACTGTTGTCACGGACACAATATTCAAAAATTCTCGAAAGTGCCATAAAAATAGTGACATTCAGGATCAACTCAACTCACTGACGAGTATGACAAAACTGGGTTACCTAATAATACCCATCATTTTTCGTTGTCATATGATTTCTATTTTTGTTCTATAATAGTAGAGAGGATAGTAAATCTATAAATGATAAATAATAAGTAGATAATTGCAGGATATTAAAGGGACAATAACATTCTTGCTGGCTTGGTAGCTCCAGAAAATAAATAATACCCTTATTCTAAGTACTAGATGTTTGAATGTCCTACCTGTTGTGTAAATTATCCATTACAACCTATTTTATTTGTCCATAGGGTTCAAAATATTTTAAAATCCAAGTCACGTTTGAAAAGGTTTACGTTAGACTTTTCAAATCAATTGGTTGAATTTTTCCAATTTTTTAAATTAGGTGTGTTAAGATGAAATTTATATCATCATTTAATTGGAATATTCTAAAATAATACGATTTGTTGACCAGAATGAAGATTGGGACATATTTTTCAGTTACAACAAGAGTGTTATTGGGGCTTTAATATATGGTGGCGGTAGCACAATTTACCCAAATCATTGAGACGAGAAAGAGAAGCTCTGTCGATATTCAATATCAATTTACCTTTCCCCTTTTCTGTTTTCAAGGACCCTGTGAATGCCATAAAGGCATACCCGGTACTTGGGTTCTTAAAATAAAAAAGTTTGCATAATGTATCATCACCCATGTATTCAATAGCAAAATGAAATATATCAGGGATACTGGATTAAACGTTCTGGAATTTAATTATCTCAATCCTTAGTAGAAGTTGTCAATCAAGTAAACATAAGATCTAAAGGCTTGCACTTGACCAATCACCGTAGGGGAAATGCGTGATCAGGTCATAATTCTGTCACACTATAGAACTGGCCGAACTTTGACAGGAATCAATTCTTTGTCAATCAATTGTAACCCGACTGACGATTGAGCACTCCTTTACATTCTTTCAGTGAAGTGTAAATTAAAAGTTAATCTGTTACTTGTATGTTATTATATTTGACTGCATGACTGAATATGTATTTTCTCATTTTCAGATAGATCTAATCTTCTTCAAACAAAAGGTAAATTGTGTGTTGCGTTATTGCAAATCTCTGGAAGTACCTAGTTGTAAGATAGGATTATTCACTATTCTTCATCGCCAGAAATTTACTCCATTCCTGCAGGAAACAATTATTGATATCCAAGCTTGCAAACATATATTTCAACCTTTGTAAAACATTGTTCATTCAATGACACTTATGCTGATAAATGATCAGGCAAATTATTAAACATTTCTACCTCACTGCTGGTGCACAATTCCCACCCAGATATCCCTTACATTCCTTTAAGTTTCATTCCAATATAAAGTATTTTGAACATAATCAGCATAATTTGAGTGGAAAATGGAGATTCATAGAGAAGATAATTAAGACTGTAACCATAATCTTTAATTCTATCAATATCAGTTTGCAAAAAAAATTATGAAACAGTGTAACTATTTGACACCACAAGTTCATTTAGCATCATCTATTTATTCCCTGCTCCTGCTCACATCTCTATTAATGAACAGAAGTTGTACAGATCTTCAAGTTGGATCGATCTGATGACATCATTTAAGAAATTGGATCTGATTTAATTAATAGAATCTCCAGATAACTTTTCTTGATTGATAATGATGAATAAAAAATATGGCATTTACATTTTATTACAATTGTCCTTATTATCAAAATAATGAAGTGACTGTGTTATTTATAAAGCTGTTGATTTCTGAGTACTGAAGAAATAAATATCACAGAATACAAAGAGTGAGTTTCTAAATCATAAAATGTTCCATCTATCAATCAGCCATGACATGCTCATATCGCCTTTGTCAAATTGTATCAAGCTATATAATATAGAAACATTGATATGATTTCTTATATAAATGTATTTGGTATATTTAACACAAATATTTCTGTGATAACAGTTTTGTGTATGAAAGAGTAATAGAACAGAACTAGCTCATTCAGTTTTGTGTTTTTGATGCCGCTATGTTTTCCTATGCTCCCAACGCCTGCTATCCTTCGCCATCATTTAATACCGACAACCCTTCCAACAAACCATTGTATAGTACTGGTATTTTTTATAGACAGAATGTTTCACAGGGCGTGTCTAGAGATGCTGCGTTCACCCAATCACTAAGAGTGACAAGCAGACGTGATGTGTTTGAAACAAACTCAGATTTTATAGAAACAGTTCAAGTATTACCGTCTGCTTCAGGGAGATATCAAATTTACCGCCCAGGTAGTTACACGAATGTAAACCGAAATATGACCCAGATTGGAGCAGATGGTTATAAACATAATATTTGTAATCCGGATATGCAAAATAAATATGAAAAGATATTGACAGGAGATTCAAAAACATTGACGTCATCTGCCAGCACAAGCTCAAAGTCAATGAAGAAAAAAATAAAATCAAAAGGGAAGATAACTCCGACCCGGATACCAGATAATAGAGATGATCTTGAGTGTAGTTGTAAATTATATCATTCACACGTTTTTCTTGATGAAACTATCAATGTTGACATATTGAAGCTAGAGGAACAACGACTAAAGGCTGTGGAGAATTCTCGCGTTACCGAGATATATCAGGCAGAAGGTAATGAGGATCCTGGAAATATATTTTGGACTCCGGGTCTTTCATTTCATCCTTACAAAAATGGAGATTCGTTGGTAGATTTTGCTTCCTTGTGGCCAGGTAAAAATGAGCTTCGAGATCATCTACAGAATTCAGGTGTTCAGACAACAGTGTTGCGTAATGGAACTGTATCTGATTTAGGACGCCAAGCCATTGTTTGTGGTCCCATTCACTTATTGGATTGCCTTATACAGCTTCGTCTGATCAGTAAGTATATTTCTTAACTTTTGCTACACCTTTTCTGACTATTAGATAGTGTATGTTACAAACAACCCAAACAATTTGGTAATATTTCTAAATTTTATCACTTTTTGATGGCAATAATCGAAAAATTGTCTATTCCAGAAAATGAGTATGGACAGCTTAAAGATCTTCATTCTTCATTTAATGCTATTATAGGAATGTCTTGCAAACTGCATGTTCTGTATGGGTAATAGAAATATCTGTCAGAAATGGTTTAGTTCCATTCAGAATTAACAAAGTTATGATCAGTTGATATTTCAGCAATCTATGCTGAGTGCATATTTAGTGTGTATTAAGCAGTGAGAAAAAATTTGATACTTTAGTGAAAATGCAAATGGCATCAAGACATTAAATTTGATAAACAATTAATAGGACACAAAATAAAAAAGCATACTAAATGATTGTGTGCTTTTTATATGGTATTCAATCCATGAGCAGTTTGTCAACGATTTCAATGTTTCTTTATCATAAAAATCTTTCTGTATTTATAATTGAGTATGTATTAATGATTTTCTAATCATTTTACTTTTCTGCTCAAACTGGAATACGAGACCTACCGGTAGCTAGATTTAGCAATTAGCATAAGATTCTTATAGACCAGTTTATAATAATTTCTAGCCTTGAAACTTCTTTTTTGTAAAGGGGGGGGGGGACGCATGGTTAACACACGCATGCATATTGGATCGTAAGTTCTGCCATTGACGCAAGTGATGTGGTTTTGCTTCCCTGAATCATTGTCTGGCAACCTATCTTTTCTAAAATTAGTGTACATTAAAACATAATGCTAAAGTTAACACCAGATGTTCCCTTTAAACAGGGCATGGCATCCCAATCCCATTTGATACTTAAACCCTTCAAATATGACACTCCACTACTAATTGTAATTTATCTCCACAGGTTATTTTCCCATTGAAGAAAATAGATAAGAGTTAGAGTATCTGTACATATGTTGGTTGAAATTAAGGATTAAAGGATTCATTTGTTTATAATTGTCACTAATAATAACAAATGTGAATTTCAGGTTTAAATTTGGACTCTGGTTTAGATTCTATTATATTTTCCAGTTATGTTTGGAAATAATTATCATAATTCAGAGTAACTCTTCAATTATTTATGGAGTTATTGCCCTTGACATTGAAACCATGTTTTTAAAAGCTGAATTTATTCCAATTAGCTGGTATTGCTTGACTATGATTAGTCCAGTTGAAATTCAGAATCATGCATCTCTTATTTTCTAATTGTCATTGAAAGACCTGTGAGAAGACATTGTCCCTGCCTTCGAGTTAGCCTTGTCCCTCAACAAGCAGAGTGCCCATAACTAGGGATGAAAAGATCTTTATGTTCACTTTCAATTTCTACTAGATCTTTTAGATTAGGAAGCAAATTCCATGATGAAGTGCCTATTTACATACACATACATCATGTGGATTGGTCTATTAGGTGATCAATAGATTATTGCTAATATTGTCAAAATAATGTTTCACACACAGTCTTTAAAATATAAATTTATGTAGTTGGTATGACAAAAAGATTCATTTGTTAATTGTATATAATCTTGTTAGCTATGGAGCGGAATTTCCCCCATAATTCTAAATCCTAACCTAGTAATGCGTATGCTAATATGCTTACTTCTATGCATGTAACTTCTTACTAACAAATGTTATATTGGCTATTTAATCTTGGGTTTCCGGCTCGCTTTTCACCTGTTAGTGCCTGACAAGGAACTGTGTCTTCATGGGACGAAAACCCTATTACGCACACCAAGAGTAGGCCATATCTCCCCTCTCCGTACAAAATCCGCAGAAATGAGGGGTTCCGGGGTAATTGCCACAGCCCCTCTCCTCTAAACTGTAATTAACCAGTAGGACTACATATGTACATGTAATTATTATTGTCCAGAATAAAAAGGTTAAGTTGACAGTTTAAACTGTTAAAACATGATATTCTTCGTTTTACTGGAATTATTTTATTTGAGCAGGAGTGGATCAACAGTTTGAAAATGGAAGCAGTATGTTACATCTGGCCTGTTTATCAAGAAATACAGAGTCTGTGTTATATCTAATCCAAACGGGTATATCCCCTAAAATACGAGATAAACATGGTAAGTATATTATATAAACTTAATATTCACATTAAACAAATTTATCTCAATAGTTATCATAAATTTAAGATCATTTTAAGGTGTATGTGTGATTGAAACAATGAAATGAAATGGGGTTTATTGTCCTACTTTTCTGGAAGATCTGGAATATCGAACATGTGGTGTACAATGAGGGAAACTTTGCCCAGACAGTGGCGTTTCTGTCTACTCTTCGTGGAAGTGTTCTCTTACACGCACTCCAATATGTACGTGGTGGAACCATGGCTTTTTGTTACATAATAAGGCTTGATACTGAAATGTGTGCTGTATCAATGGACGTGATAAAAGCAAGATATACAAAGGTAATTGACATGGGCTTCCATACACATGTTAGAATCAAATATTGTGTTGTTATTTTATGGTAATATTAGGTAATTGGTTGTGAGAAACTTTGGATAACTGTGTTTTCCAGACAGTAATAAGATATTCTATTTTTCCATTCTTCAATTTAAGAATCATTTGTGATATCCAGCATTTTTAGATTTTTAAATTACCAATCATAATTATCCTGTAGATATATGATATCAGTTCGAGAGTTGAATACTCAAATCTGAATCATTCTAGTAAATAGGATACTGTTCATACCATTTATTGGTAAATAAGCATGTCAGGAATACAAATATATTGTTATTACAGTTGTTTATCAACAAGACATGATAACCAATATAAATATTGTAATATATGGAGATAAGTACCGACCACTGGTCAAATAAAGAGTTTAATCAGATATAGTATGATTCTCTTCAATTGATGCATTTAAAGAATATCTATCATGTTTTATTTGAAATGGGGATCATGGTGACTAAGTGGGTAAGACGCTGGCTCGCTAGCCCGCAGCTCGGTTGTTCGATCCCTGCATTGGCAGAGAAAGTTCATCGAGATTTCCCGGCATGATTCCCCTTGTCAGTGATACAGGACGAGAGAGCCTGACAAAAGGACAGCTGTCTAGTCATTTGGATGGGATGAAAAAAAAGATCCCGTGTAAACATTAGCTTGCTCATAAAAGATCCCTTGACACTTGGAATTCAATATGTAGTGCCGCTGTCTGGGCAAAATTTCCCTCAGCACACTGAACAGACCAATATAGGATTTTATACTTCATTTCTTTTCATTTATTTGAAATGGTTTCTTGTCTAGTTTTTCCTTTTAGTCCACTGCAATGCAAGAAATCAATACTTTAAAATGTGATCTATTCATTGCAATATTCATTTTTATACGTCCACATTCATAATGTGAACGTATTATGCCGTCGCCCCTGTCTGTGTGTGTGTGTATGTGTGTGTGTGTGTGTGTGTGTGTATGTGTGTATGTGTGTGTGTGTGTGTGTCTGTGGTTCGCCTACAGGGCGCAATTCTTCATGGATTTTCTTCAAACTTGGTATACTTATTCCTTATACCCCAAGGAAGATCCCTATTGTTTTTGGGGCATGCCCGACCCCCAGGGGCCGAGCCACGCCCATTTCTAGTATTTCTTTGTTTGTCGTCTACAGGCCACATTTCTTAACTTATAATCTTGAAACTTTGCATACACATTCTTTGTACCCTAAGGAACATCCCTATCGTTTGGGGTGTATGCCCCACCCCCAGGGGCAGAGCCACGCCCATTTTCTTTTCGTGTGTCTTTGTGTGGCCTACAGGGCGCAATTCTTACTGGATTTTCTTCAAACTTCGTATACGTATTCCTTATACCCTAAGGAAGATCTCCATTGTTTTTGGTGCATGCCCGACCCCCAGGGACAGAGCCACGCCCATTTCTACTATGTATTTGTTTGTCGTCTACAGGCCACATTTCTGAACTTATAATTTTGAAACTTAGCATACACATTCTTTGTACCCTAAGGAACATCCCTATCATTTGGGGTGCATGCCCAACCCCCCTGGGGCAGAGCCACACCCATTTTCTTATCGTGTGTCTTTGTGTCGCCTACAGGCCACAATTCTTATTGGATTTTCTTTAAAACTTTGTATACTTACTCTTTATACTCTAAGGATGATCCCTATCATTTGGGGTGCATGCCCAACCCCCCAGGGGCAGAGCCACGCCCATTTTTCTTTTTGTGTATATCTGTGTCGCCTAGAAGCCGCAATTCTAACTGTATTTTCTTAAAACTTTGTATACTTACCCTAAGGATGATCCGTATTGTTTTTTGGTGCATGCCCGACCCCCAATGGCAGAGCCACGCCCATTCCTTGTATTTATTTGTTTGTCGTCTACAAGCCACATTTCTTAACGTATCATCTTGAAACTTTGAATGATTATTCTTTGTACCCTAAGGAACATTTCTATCATTTGGGGTGCATGCCCAAGCCCAACCCCCAGGGGCAGAGTCACGCCCATTTTCTTTTTGTGTGTCGCCTACAGGCCATAATTCTTAATCGGTCATCTTGAAACTTAAAATACTTATTCCTTATACCCTAAGGATGACCCCTTTTGTTTTGGGTGCATGCCCGACCCCCATGGGACAGCAACACCCATTTCGTGTATTTGTTTGTCTGTCGCCTACAGGCTGCATAAAGATGACCCCTATTGTTTTTGGTGATTTCCTAACCCCCAGGGGCAGAGTCATGCCCATTTTTACTTCGTGTCTATGTGTGTTGTCTACAGGCCACGATTCTTAATGGATCGTCTTTAAACTTGGGATATGTATTCCATATAGCCTAAGGACGTCAACTGCATGTCCCGACTCACACAGGCAAGACACGACCAATTTTTGTGTTTGTCGTTTACAGGCCGCAATTCTGAATGAATCAGCTTGGTACTTGGTTTATGTATTCCTTATAGCCTGAGGGCGTCCACTCTTGATTTTGATGAATGTCCCGACCCCCAGGGGCAGAGCCGCGCCCACTTTTTGCCTTTAGTGTTAGGAAGGCACAATTCTGAATGGATTATCTTGGTATAGTTATTCCTTATACTCTAAGGACGGCAACTATTAATGTTGGTGCACGACCCTCAACGCTAAACAAACCAAACACCTAGCCTTCTTGACAAAGTACCATATCAATCAAAGCAGGAATGTGGACGTATATTTTAGCGTTAGCGTTATGTTATTTTCTAACATACAATATAGAGTAATTACCCCATGAATCAATGATATAGTCAAATACCCCACAAAACAACATTTTAAACAATGTTTTAATTTTTAAGATGCATGCATTTATCTTAATCTAAAACTGGGCAAAATCTTTATTGGTCAACAATTAATGCTCTTGGACCTCTTAAGCTTTATTAAAACATATTTTAAAAAATTAAATGTAGTTTTAGTTAGATGTTATGTATGATTGTGTTGTGTAAGAGATTAGTTTTGAAATAATCCTTGAAGAGATGACCTAGTTTAGTTCTTATGAAAGTTGTTGAACTCTGGGGGTCATAAACTATGAACATCATACAAGTAAATGTAGTGAGTGTGTATCTAGACTTGTTAGTGTTCTTACAAATTGTGCTATGTACATTTGCAGACCTGTTCAATTTATATTATGAATGGTAATATGGATATGGAGAATAAGGTCTATAATTTGTTGTCAGATTATTAATAATTGGGTACTAGAGTATCAGATTTACACCACTGTAACATATTACAGATCTAGTATAGGCAGTAGCATACGGAGATCAAATTAGTTATACAGCACCGTGTTTATTTTAGGCTTCTCTAGGCCAAAATTTTAAAACTGTTAAATAGAAAAGTAACATGAGTAATGGAGTGTCAAATTTAACAAATGAGAAATTCTGTTATTAATCAATTCATATCAAAACAGACTTATGTAATGGAAAGAATAGAGAGGATAAAACAACATATACTGATCACTGTATCGAAGGATTAGATTAAGTGGATTATATAAAGTTTTATGTTAGTGTAGGAATAAGCAATAAAACTTCAAACAAGTATTCAATATTATAAATATAGTTCTAACTTTTATAGATATAGAACATGGCAGGTAATATTTTAAACTATTTTTATTCATTTTGATTTAAATATAGAGATAGCATGCTCTCAAGAACTTAAATAATATATTACAACTGTCTTGCTAATCCTAGTTTATTTTTTCTCGGCCAATGTAAAGACAATTATACCCTTATAACCTTTGGTTCAGTAATAATCAGATACATGTATAAGATAAGATTTTATTGTATCTAAACACCCCGTAAGAGGCAGCATACAAATATCCACAAAACATTTTAAGAAGAAGAGAAAGCATGAACATCATTTATATTATGACAAAGGCTAATAATTGAAATTAAAATAAAATATATGATTTCATTGCGTTACAAATTTTTGACCATTTAGCTGTGATTTAAGTGACTCTGACCATGGTAACATACATGTACACACAATGCTTGCATGATGCAAATATACCAGCATAAAAGGGGCTTGGGTGGCCGAATGGTCAGTCATTGAGCCAAGTGACACGTTTCGATTCCTTGTTTGTGCTTCGACATTGGGTCTCCTGTTCAACCTCATGGGTTTCCTGCAGGTCCTCTGGTTTCCTGCCACTGCTAAAAGTGAATTATAGAAATAAAATGTTAGTCGCAAAATGACCAAACTTGTGTCAAGTAAATGAATGGATCCAGGGACTAGTTGTAAGCATGTAATTGTTATACAGATTTCACTCAAAGGGGAATGCAAGTATGCAACCCAGTCAGAAAATGGCATGGCCCCACTTTTTCCGGGCAGATTTATATTTTTTATATTCATACATTGTATAGCAACATTTTAGAAGTACTGATCCTATTACTTATAAGGCCAATTTTAACCTTTTTTGGCCCTTTTTATTTTTATCTTCCCCTACAAGTCAAATGCCCCACTGAAACCTCGTAAGACTGGGTGTCTTTAATTTGCCCTATCAATAGCTGCCTTAATATGGTCAAACCTTCTATTACTTATTTAAGTATTCAATAGAATTGATATTGATATTTTTTATTAGTTAGGATATATGTTCTATTTACCACAAAAACAGAGGCAAAAAGAAAATAATACTGAATAAAAAGAAGCGTGCTGAGAATATGTAAACAATCTTGATAGACAGCCGCCTGCTGACTGAATGACGTGACGTAAAAGGCAGTAAGTAGGTAATGGCGTCAAAGGTTGAAATTTTATAAAAACCACAATAATCCAGATAAGATAATGCCAAAATGTTAATAAATTATTGCGTATGTGGCATGGAGATAGGGGCGCCTTCTCAACCTTGTGGGTTTTCTCTGGGCACTAAGGTTTCCTCCCACTGCTAAAGACCCCTATACGTGCAAGCAAATTATTGAAATAAAATTAAACCATGTGTTAGTCCCCAAATGACCTAGTTTGTGTTGAGTTGACATTAAACCCCATTTCTCTCTCACTCTCTTGTTACATTTAGATCTGTGCTAAAGTAGATGAGGACATCATCATGTTTTTTAATTTGTGTTTTCAACCATTCAGACATTTATTTTACAATCACAAGGCGTTAAAATATGAAGATTGATCATTGTTTACGTACGTCATACACCATTATTTACACATGTTCAGTACTGCACACTTAAACAGCTTTATGTTCTATCGGAATCGGAAGATGCTCATTTGTCTAAAAAAATTCACTCTGTAGCACAATCAAACATAATCATTCTGTAGCCTGGATTCCTATAAAACACTTTGTTGCTCTATCAAATATTGCAGTATTACTGTCTGTAGCTATCAAACAATCTCTGTAGTCCTATCAAATACACAGGGGTTGGATGGATGAATTGAATGGTGAGTGAAAGTGAATTGTTGAAATATAATTGAACCATGTATTAGTCCTGAAATGACCTAGTTACCATCCCTCTCTCTCTCTCTTTCTCTCTCCTATCACACATGGTATATCACTATCAAGCATTCTCTAAAGTCCTGTGAAACACACTTTGTAGCACTAGTAAACATTTTCTACAGTCCTATCAAACATACTCTGCAATACTATCAAACACACTCTATAGCACTATCAAACACATTTGGTATCCTGTCAGACACATGCCCTTCGTATGAATATTTTGTCAGATATAGTTAGGTTTTATTTTATTTTTTTTTAAGGTTGTACAGCTGACCAGGTCACATATTGTCCTAAGATAAAACGTCTTTTACCACCAAAATATCATCGTGATACTAACATCACAAATAGAACGTTACTAGACCCTAGTCGACAAGATAAGGATATCATCTTTTCTCTTGCTAAAAATCCTAAAAACTTTGATGATATTCAGAAGAGATTACAAGTAAGCCTATCCATTCTATATTAATTAGAGATCAATAAACTTGCTTCTCTTTTTATATGGTTGTTTTTGTCATCGCACGCATCAGTCTGTCCTGTCCGTCCATGCTAAAGTTATCATCAGTGTATGCCTTGCTGTAGGATTTATGTACAAAACAAAATTTTAATCAGTTAACATTTTTTTTTGTCACCAATCAAGCATATATTGCAAATACCATATGAAAAATCATGATTAAATATTCCTTAGTTGCATGTATTATCATTACATCAACACAAAGGCTTGAATGAAGCAAGCTATTTGAATGGTCACATTCATTTGGACACAAATGTATTGGCTTAGCATAACTGGGTAGAGATGTAGTACAAAAATGTGTTTGAAGCTCGATACTCTGATTCTAATTAAGTGAGAGCAATGAGATAGTTTCATTACATCAATACCTTGACAGAGTTCAATTATGAGAATTTTCTGTCTCAGTTGTGTAGGTATATGAGATTTTATCGGAGCGTAACGTAACAGTTCTGCTTTTAAAATACAATGTTCAAACTTGTAGCAGGGCCATAAGCCTCACTGTTGGCATGATTTTGTGTAGAATTCTAAGGGTTGTTTTAATACTTTGATTTATTTCAGACGTTTGATTTTAATGTAAACACAGAATGTGATAGTAATGGTGATTTTCTACTACATATGGCCTGTAATGAAGGTTTATGTCAGTTACCTTTAATAATGGCATTAGTTAAAATACAACATGCTGATGTAGAACTATGTAATGCTGATGGTATGACACCACTCATGTTAACAGCTACAGCTGGAAATAGTGTTCTCTGTGATGTAAGTTAACATTATCATATTTTCATCTATTCTACAGCCTTTTGTGTAAGGATGAGGAATCAATGGGCAGCTATAATAATGCTTTATAGAAAGGACTTGGAATGTATGAGCAACTATAATAATGTTTTATAGAAAGGATGGGGAATCCATGTGCAGCTATAATAAAGTTAAATAAAAAGGATAAAGAATCCATGGGCAACTGTAATAATGTTTTACAAAAAAGGAGGAAATCCATGGGCAGCTATGATAAAGTTAAATATAAAGGATGTGGAATCCATGAGCAACTTTAATAATGTTTTATAGAAAAGAAGAGGAATCCATGGGGAACTGTAATAATGTTTTATAGAAAGAAGCCATTCCACATTTATTATAGTGAACAAAGCTGTCGTGGTAGTGTTTAGAACACTATATCTATAATATAATACTATAATAATCTTTGGGGTTTTTTTTAGGTGTTAATGTGTCTGTTTGGTGCCAATCCTAATAAGTCTAATCCACATAATGGTAGATATGCTTTACATTATGCTGTTGAGGGTAATCATAGAAAAAGTGTAGAGTAAGTAATACTTCTGTACCATAATTACCCTGACTTGTAAGTTTTAAGCATAGGCAAAGAATGTTTATTCCTTGACACACTTACTCTATCACTTAAATTTATACAGAGTATTGAAGATAATGAGACAAAGAATCCTATTCATTACTGCCAGTGTTATTGCCCTTGATCACTTTAAAATATATTGTGGACCCTCTACAGACTACAGTTATCATCCAGTTGACATTAAATTGATACACCATGTTTATTGTAATGTGATAAAGAATCCTGTTAATTTCCCATAATTGTTGTATGTATGGTCCTTGATCTAGAAGCTAAAGTGATCATGGTCATGAGAGGACAAAACCCATTGATTTTCAATGATTTCTTATAATTACTGTCGAGTTATGCCTTGAAATTTTCGAACAATCTTGTAGATGCTCAACATTATAAATTTATTTTTCAAGTGCCTCAAATTACTTTCAGAGTTATTACCCCTTGATCACTTTTTATACGCCCACATTGAAATGTGGTCGTATATTGTCGTCGCCCCCGTCCGTCCGTCGGTCCGTCGGTCCGTCCGTCGGTCCGGCGTCCACAATTGCTTGTGGACGCTCTACAGGCTAAAGTTAATATCCGATTGACTTTAAATTTATACACAGTGTTTAAGGTCATGAGACGAAGAAGCCTATTGTTTTTCAGCGATTTCCGATAATTAGTGCCAGAGTTATGGCCCTTGATCACTTCAAAAAATCTTGTGGACGCTCTAGGGGCCAAAGTTAATATCCGATTGACTTTAAATTTATACACAGTGTTTAAGGTCATAAGACGAAGAAGCCTATTGATTTTCAGCGATTTCCGATAATTAGTACCAGAGTTATGGCCCTTGATCACTTCAAAAAATCTTGTGGACGCTCTAGGGGCCAAAGTTAATATCCGATTGACTTCAAATTGATACACAGTGTTTAAGGTCATAAGACGAAGAAGCCTATTGATTTTCAGCGATTTCCGATAATTAGTGTCAGAGTTATGGCCCTTGATCACTTCAAAAAATCTTGTGGACGCTCTAGAGGCCAAAATTAATATCCGATTGACTTTAAATTTATACACAGTGTTTAAGGTCATAAGACAAAGACGCCTATTAATTTTCAGCGATTTCAGATAGTTAGTGCCAGAGTTATGGCCCTTGATCACCTCAAAAAATCTTGTGGACGCTCTGGAGGCCAAAGTTAATATCCGATTGACTTTAAATTTATACACAGTGTTTAAGGTCATAAGTCGAAGACGCCTATTGATTTTCAGCGATTTCCGATAATTAGTGCCAGAGTTATGGCCCTTGATAACCTCAAAAAATCTTGTGGACGCTCTAAAGGTCAAAGTTAATATCCGATTGACTTTAAATTTACACACAGTGTTTAAGGTCATAAGACGAAGAAGCCTATTGATTTTCAGCGATTTCTGATAATTAGTGCCAGAGTTATGGCCCTTGATCACTTCAAAAAATCTTGTGGACGCTCTAGAGGCCAAAGTTAATATCCGATTGACTTCAAATTGATACACAGTGTTTAAGGTTATAAGACCTAGAAGCCTATTGATTTTCAGCGATTTCTGATAATTAGTGCCAGAGTTATGGCCCTTGATCACTTCAAAAAATCTTGTGGACGCTCTAGAGGCCAAAGTTAATATCCCATTGACTTTAAATTTATACACAGTGTTTAAGGTCATAAGACAAAGACACCTATTAATTTTCAGCGATTTCCGATAGTGCCAGAGTTATGGCCCTTGATCACCTCAAAAAATCTTGTGGACGCTCTGGAGGCCAAAGTTAATATCCGATTGACTTTAGATTTATAGACGAAGAAGCCTATTGATTTTCAATGATTTCAAATAATTACTACCAGAGTTATCTCCCTTGATAACTTCAAAAATTATTGTGACACTATAGAGACCAAAGTTACTATCCGATTGACTTCAGATTGATACATAGAGTTTAAGGTGTTGAAACGAACCAGTATTTTGATTTTCAATGAATTTAGATAACTGAACAGCTAAATCCATGATATTAAATGTTTCATGTATATACTAATTGTTAGCGTGGGGTAAAACTTTATAAAAAGCAATCAAATTCTAATGATTTTCTGATAATTACATAATGAGTTGTTACTCTTAATCAGTTTTTAGTGTATTACAAATGCTTCATTACCGAAATTAGTAAAAATATGCGACAACCCTTGTTGACTGCCCGGACGATTTAGCTGCTGTGGGCGTATGTTTCGTTGCCTGGCAACCTATCTTTAAAGTGGGTTGGATGGCCGAATGGTTAGCATGTGTGTACTGTATCATAAAGCCTGTCATTGAGTCAACTGGCGTGGTTTTGAATCCTGGATGTACTTGACAAGGAGCAGGGTCACCTCTCCAACCTTGTGGGTTTTGTCTGGGTCCTTCGGTTTCCTCCCACTGTTAAAGAACCCTACCTGCAAGTGAATTATTGAAATAAAATTAAACCATATGTTAGTCCCAAAATGAACTTGTTACTGTCGAGTGAACATTAACCCTACCTCTCTCTCTCTCTCTCACTTTTTAGAATCTTGCCTACCCTCTAGCAGTTAAATATGTTTCGGATTGATTTGAAATTAATAAACAGTTTTTATGTTATATGAAGCCTATTAATTTTCGTCAATTTCCGATAACTCGAACAAATAAATTTATCCCTGTAACCGTTAGCATCTTGAAGAACTAGAAGCCTATCAAATGTTAATTTAATTATTTCTGATAATTACATTATGGGTTGTTACTCTTAATCGGTTTTTAGTGTCATTTTGATAATTCCATTACGGAACCCACAAAAATAATAAATATGTGACAAGTCTTGTTGACTGCTGGAATGACTTCTCATTTGTGAGTGTTTGTTTCGTTGCCTGGCAAACTATCTTTGCTTCTTTCAGGTGTTTGATACGGCGTGGTGCAGATGTGAATGTTGAAGATCATGAAGGACGTAGACCAGATGATGTCCCTTCATGCATTGGTCCTGATGATTCTTGTGAAATTATAAAATATAACAGAAAGAAAAGACTGGATAATTTAAGTCAGAGTGTTAAAGAGGTTTGTTACCCAGTATTGATATTATTCATATAATCCAACACTGTTGCCTCTAATATTTCATGTAGTCTTGATTAAGGTTTGAATGGCTTGACACAGGTTTCTCCTTTATTTTATACAGCTTGGACTGGATTACGATTTAAATTGGATTTGGCAGGATTCCTCTTACATTATATCAATTATATCATTATTTCAAATGATGTAATGTAATAAAGAATTTTTGAAAATTTAATCATAGGTTATTCCAGTCCATGATTGATTATCGAATTTGAGTTGATTAAGGATCTGTATTTCTCTCAAACTTTATAGGAATTATATTATTAGCTGTTACAATACAAGCCCAATTTGTTATGATTTTCTAACTGACTCTGTAGAAAATCCTGCAATTCAAACCATTTTGCAGGATTTTCTTGCTTAAATGAATGTTCAGCGAGATAAAAAAAAAATAGGCCATTAACCAGATGATTGTGATTTATAATTACAGGGTAACATAGAATCATCGGATATATTGTTTACAGATTTATATACTATAGATGATGATAATAATACACTAATAATGGCAGCAGCAGTAGCCAATCAAGTGGAGACAATGAGTCGTCTTTTGGCTGTAAATAAAACAACAATAAATGCTCAACATTGTCAAGTAAGTGTATAATAACTATCATGTTATGTGTTGTTTAATTGTCGAGTGTGAGACAATATATCTATATATGACACTATGTCTTGCACGAGACCATTAAACAACTTAAAATACAGACACTGTTCAACATGTGCATTTCATTGAAATATGTCACACTGGTCCAATATTTCAACTAGTATCATAATGGTACTAATGGTAATTGAAATAATGGTACACCAACATCAAAGGATGACGTCACATCTGTAATTTAAGTATGGATTAAGGGCGTTGAGTAGTCTAAAATGCAAATTTTAAAGCTAGCACTGTAATTTTTGTTGATAAGATATGACATTTTTTGTTATTTGGGGTGATAAACTACATATTAATCACCAAATAAATACCAATTTTATTTACCAACTATGTTCCAAACTTGGCCCAAAAGCATGATAAAAAGGGGTACTGATGACAACAAAAGTAGAATTTTCTCAGTTATGCCTGCAGATATTTTCATCAAATTTCGCATGAACAATGCTAATAGCAAGTCCCAAAAATACACTGGTCAATTTTTGGCTATAGGTTGTGGTTTGTCTTGTATCCATGGAAACGCAAAAAAACGATGCGTTTTCTTGGAAATTCTATTAGTACAAGCTCAAAAGATTTATTGATAATCCCACCAGTAGATCGAAAGTGGAGGTTATAAGCTACATTTCGACACCAAAAACGTTAAAAAATACCAACTCAAAGTATTTTAAAATTGTTGTTCATTATTTACCTTCAAACGAGATTTTGCGATTTTGGGTTAATTCTTTGAATACGTCGACAACAAGTATTAAAATACAACAATTCGGATGTAAAAGTAAATAATTACTTCACTGCACTACTCCACCGCACTCTAAATCATGTTATGCATTCAAAAAATAGTAATCTTTGACCATAAAAAAAAAATCCGTCATGTTCCTTTCGTGATAGATAAATAGACCTGGATAATAGCGTCATACAGGGAATTCCTTCTGGTCACGTGACATCTTCCACTCCCGTTGAAGCCACGTCTGTGTTGATCACGTGACTGGCGTGCACGACGTCATAATTTATTCAACACCTTATCTAGGTCGGGGAATCAGTCTCGTTTGCTATAAATAGTTTTATTCCTCCGCCTCGTATCTCCATTGTTACACATAAAACGACGCGACTTTCGAGAGTTTTCTGAGTTATTTTATAAGTGGAACAAGTTTGCAAAGACTTAATAAGATTGGCGTTGAAAAGTTAGTGCGAATCTTAGACTGCTCAACGCTCTTAATACAACTAGTCATTTACTGAACAAACTGAAATTATTTAATTTTCAATATCATAGTTATGTCCAACCGGAAATTGTGTCATAGTTATGTGTTAAACATATTTTTCCATTCTTCCATACACATTAGATTTCATTTGTATCAACCATTTGATAACGCCTCTCATCTAGAACTGATTTCTCGATGGCGCTAAGCTGCACTGTCACGTTTGTTATTCACAGTTAAATAAGTGAGTCTTTGGGGATAATTTAAAGGACTGTAAAGTTCTGGCTTCTTTTAATGTTGCTGGAAGTTTATTTCATTGGATCGGTGCTGCAACTGAGAATGCTCTATCACTACATGACACTTTCAAAGTTTTTAGAACAACAATGTCGTGTTTTGATGTTGATTGAGTTGTTCTTTCTCCACTTTTGATTTGTATAAGATCACTCCGGTAGCAAGGAGCTAAACCATGGATGCACTTGTGAGGAGGAATATCTTCAAATCTTAGGTAATTGTTCTCTGAATCCCAATCTTTAAGTCAAATTGTTTTTCTATTTGAATAGACAGGTATGACAGCTTTAGCTATTGCTGCACAGAATGGTTATAGATCATGTTGCCAACTACTCTTACTGTAAGTAAGATGATTTTATTTGTTTAATATGCTTACTTTCATTACTCTTCCATTTATTAAATCAATTTAATACTTAACAAATTTTATATAATTTCTTGGTATATTTATATATTTAGGTTGACATTTGTCAAACCAATATGTTTAATTTCATACTGTTATGGAACAACAAATCCAATATCTATATTCAATGATAAAACATGTCATTTCTGCTTCAGGTCTAACATTAAATGTTATTATGTTGAAACTCAACTTGCTATCTTCTATATACTCTCTTAAAAAGACCATATCGTTCAATATTATGACATCATACTTCATTTATTATATTTTAGACAAGGTGCTAATCCAGCTATAAGTGATATGAAGGGTCTCCTGCCCCTACACCATGCTGTCTTCAATAATCATGAACCAATAGTTGATCTATTTTGTGATTTTTTCCCTGTAGCCTATACGGTAAGAATTCATAGTTTATTCTAATCATTCTGTATTACAAAAATGTGACAAATAGTTTTAAACTTCATTCTTCAAAACATATATTACAAATTATAAATAATTTGTGGCATTTTTCTGAGGCGCTCTCACCAACAAAAGATCAATTTAAAATATCCTTTTTCTCACATAATTATCCAAAAACTAAGTACTGAAGCACAAGGTACAATTTTATGGATACACAATTACTGAGTTTGATACTAAGCGACGTTTCGACGAGGATACTCTCGTCTTTATCAAGCAAATGATACACAAATGTGAATAGTAGGGAAATATATACAGAATATGCAACAAAGATAAGAATAAATACAATTAAAGTTTAACACCTTTGATTAGGGGCCATTAAGGACTAATCCCACACAATGGAAAGCTCTTACAGGGATTAAAAGGAGGCGATTGCTATTATTTATAAAAAGATCAGTGTATTAACACTATTAATGGAAAACCAATTAACCTGAGCTATAGATAAACAATAATATATAGAGAAGTCTGTACGCATAAGTGAACAAGAGTGATCGCTGATGCATGTGTAAAGAAAAAAATATATTCTTTCAATAAACTGAAACCAAAAATTGTGAATTGTGATATTTTTTCACAATTTTTGGTTTCAGTTTATTGAAAGAATATATTTTTTTGTTTCCCCCATCCAAATTAAGTCTAATAATAGGTTTCTTTCATGATTTTCAGCCTACAGAATTAACACAATTCAGTGATTTTCCAGTTTTACAGTCTAATTATATACTTTACACACCTTTATTTGCAGTGCTTATGCGTTTTACAGCCATAATATAAATATATTTCACATGATTGACCTTTAATACATGGAAATAATATATTTACGGTTTCTTTCTTCCAGATTTATACTCTGATAATAAGTCCTATCCCTCAAGACTTCCAGCTTATTCATTCTCATACTTTTGTTCCTTTTCAGTGGTTATCCAGTTTTCACAGTCTAATTATACATTTTATATATGTTCTTTGCAGTACTTAACCAGTTCTTACAGTCTAGAGATATAATACACAATCCTCGATTTTCAGTTTACTGAATCAATATATTTGAACATCTATCATGATTTTTTGGAGATTCAATTAATATATTTTATATTTTTTACTTCTGAATTTTAATTTATTATTTTATTTTTCTTTACACATGCATCAGCGATCACTCTTGTTCACTTATGCGTACAGACTTCTCTATATATTATTGTTTATCTATAGCTCAGGTTAATTGGTTTTCCATTAATAGTGTTAATACACTGATCTTTTTATAAATAATAGCAATCGCCTCCTTTTAATCCCTGTAAGAGCTTTCCGTTGTGTGGGATTAGTTCTTAATGGCCCCTAATCAAAGGTGTTAAACTTTAATTGTATTTATTCTTATCTTTGTTGCATATTCTGTATATATTTCCCTACTATTCACATTTGTGTATCATTTGCTTGATAAAGACGAGAGTATCCTCGTCGAAACGTCGCTTAGTATCAAACTCAGTAATTGTGTATCCATAAAATTGTACCTTGTGTTATATGTTCAATTACTAAATGCCAATCAAAGTAAGTACTGAAGCCCCTCAAGGTAATTTATATTTTATATGCTTTTGTGGAACTACTCAAAATTTCAAGGCCTATATCTCAGCAATGACTTTTAGATTTTGTTGCAGATTGCACATTCAATGTAATTTTGAACATCCCTGTTATTTATTAATCACCACACGAAAACTACCAAAGCACTACTGCATTTTTAACTTGTTTTATTATTTTGCAGGGATTATATAAAGCTTTAAGAATGTCAAAAAAGTCATCTATTCATGTAAAATTAAAAGCTGCCTATGACAAGTAAGTCTGTTTTCTTGATGAGTGACTGAACGTGTCACAGATTAAAAAAACATACATAGCTAATATCAGGTTATACTTGCCTATGAAATGAGAAACAAAGCAATATTTGAGCACTTAGAATTAGATAGTCTCAGTATTTATTTCAATATAAACAGAGAAAGAGAGAGAGAAATGGGGTTTAACATCCACTCGAAAAATACTAGGTCATTTAGGGATTTGTATGGTTCAATTTTTGTTTCATTAATTCAATGCGCATAAGGGTCTTTGGCAGTGGGAAGAAACTGAAGGACCAGGAAAAAACACATGGTTGAACAAGCGACCATATTCCTTGTCATGTACAAGCGGGAAATAAAAAATCTGCCGCTAGTTTCTGACATAATGTATTTTTTTAACAGACGGCAGGATGAAATAGTAACACCCACATTACTATCATGTGCTTTTAATGGTGATGCTGAAGAGTTGTTTGTTCTATTAGATGAAGGTGACAGTATTAATCCCAAGGTACTTTTATTATTATTATTATTTATACCATAAACTTTATCTACATAAATACACAAAGGTCACCTGCAGTTTTTCTGGTATTTTGTGTTAAAATTTACATTTCATTTTTGAAGTATAATTTTTTGTGAAAAGGCATGTAATTAAATTATTCTAATTGCGGATTATTATCTTATCTAATTGCTGATTATTATCTTATCTAATTGTTATTGTTCTCGTCATCTAATTACTGATTATCAACTGTTCTCATCATCTTGTTACTGATTATCAACTGTTCTCAACATCTAAATACTGATTATCAACTGTTCTCATCATCTTGTTACTGATTATCAACTGTTCTCGGCATCTAAATACTGATTATCAACACTTGTATTGAAAGGTAGTCATAACTTACAAGGTAACTTCTCCTGATGATTTTCTATTACAGACAATCCTTGTATTTCGAAATTAATGCAAATAGTAATACATGGTATTAACACTTATAATATTTTATAAAATTGTAGACCGGCACTGGAAATTGGCCAATGTATTTAGCCGTTGAAAATGGACATTTAGATGTACTGAAACTTTTAATTGAGGTAATTCTATTCACTAGCAAACAACATTCTCTCTTTCATCTTAAAGTGACAATGTCACTTAAACTAAATATCTTGAAAACAAGTAAATAATTTGTATGACTTGTCAGATTCATCTCTTATATTGCATAAAGTGTAATTTGAGCTTCTATCAAAATATTATTTAGTCAAATCACATTAAACCGAAAAGACCTAATGCCTCTTTAAACTTTCCAAACTGAAAAAATATACAGAATAAGAGCTATGTCTGTGTGTAGATTTTCATTCGTAATAATGTAATGGGTTTTTTTTAAATAGAGAGGTGGAGATATCAGAAAGCGTCATGGTGTGACAGGGGCCACAGTGTTACATGTAGCAGCTAGAATGGGACATTATCATATTATGGAACACTTGGTTAATTTCTGTAAAACTAACAACTCAGAAGATATAACATCATATCATGGTGGTATGAGAAAGAAAGTAGATATTAACTCAGTTGATTCAGAAAAGAAAACAGCTCTACAAGTTGCCGCTGAGAAAGGTAGGTCTTTGTCTACTATAGTCCTGAATAAAGACATGTTGAATTTTAGTTGAGAGGCTTTGATTTAAAAGGGACAATTCTGATCAGAAAAATGATGGATTCCCTGAAAAACACCCATGAGGCAAATGTTTTTAGTTTAGATATCAAATCACCCACTTTGTATGCAGGATTGTATCTTTAAGAAATATTGTTGCAACATCAGTGAATGTCTGGCGATCTGACTGAGTAATTATGAGTATTTATGTTTATACAGGTTTTAGTAAGATGGTACAACTGTTGTTAAATTATGGGGCTACAACAGCATTATTAGATAACCAGGGTTTGTTGTTTACATGTTGTGAATACGAGGGTGTAAGAATGTTAATTGAATCACATCGTGAAAGACATACTAAACATGTGATGAAGCTCATATCAGATAAATCAAAAAAAGCACCAAGTCTACTGCAGAAAGTTTGGCTAGTGAGTATTTATTATATTATCTTTGTACTGCTATTAGTAGGAAAATCTCTTGTTTTGTCATACAGATCTATGAGGATAGTTCTACTGCTAACTTTTTTAAACATAAGTTTAAAAATATCAAATTTTCTTGAGAAACCAGTATCTTATTATTTCATACATGAAAATTACAACCATAGAGATTATGATATATTGGAGTATTTATTCATGGGTTACGAAATTATATTGCAGATATCACGAACGGAAATTCTATATATAAAATATTTATTATTTATTATTATAGCCAAAACAACAATCTTGCCTGGTTTCTAAATCACATACAGCTGTCACACGATCATGTGATCGCAATATGACCTAGTATATATATATATATACCTCTTTGTTTGCAGCCGAGATTTGACCACAATCTACGAACTAAGCAAGGTGATACACCGTTAATGGTGGCCTGTCATCTTGGCCGTCTTCAGATGGTTAAGATATTACTAGATTCATCTATTTATTCTAATATGCCTGCAGATGACAGGTAGATTTATACAAATATTAAAACTGAAATATATTGTTAACAAACGTTAGAGTTCTGCCTCGGTAAAAATAGTGATCAATTTGTAATGAATACAATATACAGTTATATCAAGAATATTCCAGTGGGATTGAATGCAAAATTTGAAGCAGTTCTGTGAATGTACTGATGAGGATTATGCAGGAGACGTACATATTATTTACTGTTTAATATATGTTTAGATTTTTGGGAATATTGAACTTCTGTTTTTCAAAGTTTGGATATTAAAAGATAGAAATGCCCTAACAATTGACTTATAAATCTACATTTTAAAAAAATTGAATAATCAATCACCAACCACTAGACTAAATTAAAAAGTTTGTACCATAAAATTACATCTTCTAAATGACATTCGAAAATTCAGTTGTTGTAAGAATATAATTTATTGTTTTACAGTGGGGATGATTCCGATGCTGATTCTGGTGTGTTAGATCATACCTGGGCTTTTAAACGAAACAATAAATTACATAAATCTGATGATGGTAAGTTATATTTTGTGAAGAAAATTTAAGAGTAAAACAGTGAAGAAGAAATTGATATCACACTCCAGTTTAATATTGTGACATCTGTGCTTGTTCATTGCTCACCTTAGAATACTTTCACCTGTAAATTGTCCTGTTTAATTTTAGGTGAAAATGTATCTCAAGCAAGTGGTAATTTTAACCAATCAACCGAAGTAAATTTAGGAGGTGCTGAACTACAATATAGTGGTGATATATCACCATGTTTAGATGATATGTAAGTTACAAGATGACTGCATGTAAATAGACTTACTGTGTACATCACATCTTTAATTTTAAGAGCATGTGCAAAATGACATTCTGTAGCGGCCTCACAAGAACAGTAGACATCTTTTCATTTAAAATATTTAATTGGTTTCTGGACAAATTTTTAAACTTATCAACATGACATTCTGTAGCAACCTCGCAAGAACAGTTAAATATTCCATTGGTTCCTGGACAAATTTATTTAACTTATAAACATGTAATTATTTTCTTTTTATGTGTAGCATTTTAGTAATGGATATTTTTTTATCTCTACACAGGCCTGAAATAAAAATAGAAGAAACTACAAATGATAAAACACTAAGAGTATTACTACAAGATGTACAAAAACCTAAAGGGCTTCAAATATTTCATGGTAAATTTCTTCAATATCTATTCAAAGAGAAATTAAAGAATTTCCAGCCATCACATATTTGTATACTATTCTTTATTAAAATGGTTTCAACCATCACAAACTGATGTGCAAATGTTTTTTGCCATTAATTAACACAGATGAATTGTTAGTCACTGTAAATAAATAAGTGAGCACCACTTTCTCTGAGCATGAGCTATAATAGCCTTCCATCCAACAAATTCATTTTTGTGTATTCAACTACAATCATATGTTAACGTATAGCATTAAAGAGAGTTGAGAAATGGGGTTTAATGTCCACTCAACACAAACTAGGTCATTTCGGGACTAACATATTGTTCAATTATATTTCAATAATTCTCTTGTGCATAAGGGTCTTTAGCAGTTGGAGGAAACCGGAGGACCCAGAGAAAACCCACAACAGTCAACCTTAATACTTGTCACGTATAACTGGGGAATCAAAACAACGCCAGTTGACGTAATGACAGACCTTATGATGCAGTGCACACACTAACCTTTTGGCCATCCAACCTCCCGTATAGCATTAAGATGAGCTATTACCACACATCCTTCTAGTTTATTTATTTACAACAACTAACAGCTCCCCTCATAACATCACAAGTGATGTGTTTATTTGGTAATTAACATCAAAATGATTTGCTGTTTAGGGTTTGCTTGGGGATGAGACAGTTTTTGTTAATAACCATGTGTCTATAATAACCATACTCTTCTAAATTCACTTTCAGTAGGGCTTTTCCATTTTGGAATATTTCGTTATTTTTCAGATTCTCTTGTAAGTCATGTTTGTGCTGTGAATCTGTTTAATGGTAATAACGCCTTACATTACACAATACAAGGGGGAGATAATTTACCTATTATAAAGAACTTGTTAACAGCCGACATTTCATGTTTAAATGTTCAAAATGATGATGGATTAAGTCCCTTACATTTAGCTTGTAAACTGGGAAGACGTAAATCTATTGAAGTACTGTTGGTAAGTTTTGTTTTACAGATTACTTATTATGTGGCCATCCGTTTTGTTTTATTATGTACCTTTACCTAAAAAAGGGGGTCACGGTTTCTAATTGGATAAGGCACTGGTTCGCTAGCCTGGAGGTCGGGTGTTTGATCATTGCATTGGCCTAGAAAAATCATCTAGATTTTCTGGCGTGATTTCCCCTTGTCAGTGATGCAGAAGGAGGGCCTGACAAAGGCAGCTGCCTAGTCGTTCGGATGGTACGAAAAATGGAGGTCCCGTGTACACATTGGAGTGCACGTAAAAGATCCCTTGGCAGTTGGAATTCGAATTTCCCTCAAAGCACACTGTATGGCGTATGCCCATCTTCCATTAGCCCAGTTTAGGTGTAAAAGAGTAGGACGTTAAACCCCCATTTCATTTACCAAAAAAGCTTTTAATTTGTAATAAGAGCATTTTGTTCTGGACCAGCACCTGTTTAACTTGGATGCAATTGGTCAGTTAACTTGGATCTGACTGGTGCCAAGTTTTTGCTGTATGTTGTTTATATTAGCGAGGCAAAGAAGCCTATTTAATTTCAACAATTTCCATTAATTACTTCTAGTTGTATTATTTGGTTGTATTTTGTTATACAGTTCTACAGCATTGTTTGTTATATTTAGAGTGGATGAATATATTTATTGTTGCATTGTATGTTATATTTAGAGTGGATGTATATATCTATAGATGCAATTTCAAAATTGTATATTTAAGGCATACGAAGGAATTGATCTAAACACAAGAACGTTACAAGGATTACTACCAGAAGAAATGACAACGAACAAAACAATAATAAAACTTATACAGAAAGCAAGACTTAATCAAACAGGCCAGTAAGTTAAATTTTCTTTAAATTACCGATGTGCAGTTACTAGTTTGATGCATATTGAACCCTTCAGACTGATTATACTTAATTACTGAGGTTCTGTTGATTTTTTATTTAAATTTAGACTATTGATTTCAAGTAAAGAATCATTCTTTGTATTATAATAATTTCAGAATGAAACCACAAGCAACACCAGAAGTAGAAAGTCCATCTGCATCCAAATCACCTAGTGTTGTAGGTTCATTAGTTAATTTTGATAAACTACATAATAAATACGAAGCTTTAAAAAAAGAAGTGAAGGCAACAGATAAAACATAGAGCTATAAAATCTGAAATATCATTGTGTCAAAATAAATGTCATATAAAACAGCAATTTAAACCAACTATATATATATACTGATAAACATTTTTTTAGTTTGTATACTGCAATAGAATGAGTGGAACACTGTAAAAAAGAGACTGTGATTTAAACATGTGATATTGTTATATGTAATGAAACGGAGAGGCTGGTAATTATATTGTATTATACATTTAATCCTGTGTTTTATACTAATACTCAATTTTAATTATCACTTTGCTCATTTCGTTGGAAATTTCCAGCTTAAATTGAATTTAAAGCCAACAAGACAACTAGTCTGTGTTGAACGTAATACCATTGGCTGATTCATTTTTATTTTGCCATTTGTCTCTGTCTGTCGGTCATCCACAATTTCTTGTGGGCACTCTACAGACTACATTTATTACAATAGTGAGACGAAAAAGACTAATTAATTTCAACAATTTCTGTTAATCACTTCTAGAGTTATGGTTCTTGTTTCACTCTGTTGAATCTTGTGAATGCTGTATGGGGAAAAAGTTAACATCCAGTCCGTATGAAATCGGTATGCATTATTTAGATTAGTAAAACAGAGATATTTGTTGATATTTGTTTTAATGAATGTTTTGTCTTTTATGTATATATGCACCCTAGCATAGGTTAGCGGGCAAAATTATTCATGTGCTCGGAATGGTTTTAGCTCATTAAAAACCACAAGTACGCTTTAATTTTAAAATAATAAAATCCCAATTCTGTTAATCACAAACTATTACAGATAAGTTAATGTTTCAAGCTATTTAAGAAATTGTGTATTATATTAAGTATAGTTAACCATAAAAGAAATTGTATATTATATTCAGTATAGTTAACCATAAGAGAAATTGTATATATTCAGTAAAGTAAATTGTGTATATTCCAAATAGTAAATTATATATATTGAGTATTGTATAATATATTGAGTCAAGTGAATTGTATATATATATATATATAGTTATAATATTTAACATAAAAGAAATTGTACATATTCAGTAAGATTAATTATTTACGAAAATATATCAAAGGAAAGTATTAATAACTTAAAACATACTGAACAAGTCAATGTAATTACATGTTTATTTGTTATAGTTTTAGAGCCAATGTAATTATATGCATTATAATTCTAGAGACTATTTGATTGTTGAAATGATATATAAATTATTGTTAAAAACTGTAGGCCCTATACTGGCTACATGAAGTTAGAAATATTTTAAGTGGATTTTATAGAGATTGAACAGTGTTTTAACATTCCAATCTTGTAAGTGACTGTTAAATACAATTTATTGAAATATTAAAATCGAATTCTTGATATTTATTGAATGTGCAATAACAGTTGTAGAACTGTAATCATGTAGGACTACTTGTTACTGCTTTATGCTTTCTTAGGGCAGTTCTGCTGTATTTTAAGCAAATTGCTCTGTAGGTACAACATAAGGTAACTAATTATAACAGCAGAAAGCCTGGTATCTACCTGCCAGGAGATGCTGGCCTGCAAGGGAAGTGTACAGTTATTCGTTGGGATGAAAAACTAAGGCATGTAGGTAAAATAAATCTCAACAAGTGGCCTACTTTTATTTTTTTTGTTCTGTTTGTGTCTCAATAAATATTTTAGATTTTTATCTTGCATTACAAGGTTCATGAATGTTTCATATTATTTTTCTTGAATTATGAAAAAATAAAAGTCCAATAAGCCATGTTTTGCTGGTGTTGATTTCTCAATGATATAAAAGTAGAACAAAAATTTTAAGCTGTGAACTTCTTTTGGTGTCACAGTCAAAACCTCTAATGAATGGAGCAGGGTCTTTATGGAATTACAGCATCTTTTCAGTACACTGATCCTTCTTTAACACAAAGAATCCAACATTAAGAGGATAATCACCTTCCTTCCTCAATCCCTAAATAAATAGATGACATTCATTAATTAATTACAATACTGATATTGTGGATCTGAAAACAAGCCATAGCTTATATAAATTCATCTCCACGTAAACTGAAGATTTCAATAACATTGCTAAAATGTACAAATTTCAACGGTACTATATGTTACATTTTTACCAATATATGATTAAATGAGTTAATAAATAAATAAATAAATCATCTTCATGGTCATCATCATCATCATCATCATCATCATAAATGAATTGTAAATAATCACCATCATCACTTTCTAATATCAATCACCATGGCCTGCTTATCTATTCAAAGCGCTTGGTTGGTACTTGTGAACTTTATTTAAAAATCACTTCATTGTACGAGTTACTTTCATTGGGATCGCCATATAAGAACGCTTTTGTATGTTTCGATTTAAATGGGAGGGCATTTAATGTTCAGATACGCTGAGTCGAATAATTTGGGCAGTAAAGGAAATAATGGCCGCTATCTTCTTGAGTTTGACCACAACTGCTTGTCGGATTATGTGAAATGTGCATTAAAAATCTATGGAAGTTGAGAGCACTTTTACAATTACGAAATCTGGATTGTATAATTTGAAATTTACATTCTCCATAGTAATAATATTTGGGCATTTTATGATCGTTCACACTTATCTTAATTTTGAAATTTTGAATAGTGAAGGCGTTTTGCGTGTCTTAAGAAAGGTTGTTCCAGAGGTCAACTGTTGAAGGCAAAAGTGAGTTTTTGTAGTAATTGGTGTTAGAAGCTATATTTTTCAATTCATTGTTATTACGAACAGTGTAAGGATTTAGTTCAGAAATTTTAGGTGGTACTAGTAGACTTAAGAAAGGGGGAACCATTTTATATTTGAGAATAAGCTTGTGTCTTTTACGTCTGGTTGATAATGTACCTGACACAAATCCAATTTATTATACTTTTTTTTTTTTTTTTAAAAAAAAGATTTAAATCAGTTTTAACAAATTATAATAAGACATTCAACATTTTTTTTTATTACTTTTTATGTAGGACCCTTCTTTAGACGTGTAACCTAACAAGTGGATCTTTGAAAAGATTATTTTAATCAAAGATTAGTGTTAATTTACAATCAATCACTCAGTCAATCTATCAATCAGTCAGATTAAAAGACAATAGTCTTACTACACTTTAATCTTAACCTCAGGGTAACAAGTGACAAACCAAACAATGGCTTTCAAGTATCTCATCATTTTATGGTTACTTAATAATAAACTATCATTTTGTTTTAGAGTCATGCTAAATAATTTACCAGTTATACAATATATTATAGACAAACTCTTTGGGTAGATTAAAAATCTTATAAAATTACTTAAAGGAGCTAAATCGCTGATTTTCTGGACCCAGAAATTGACACAAATGGACCCAGCCCTGCCACAAGGTTGAACAAGCAACCCTACTCCTTGTCCTGTAGGTAAACTTGGGATCAAAACCAGATCACTTGACTTCATGACATTACTGACGACCTAAATCCCACACGTTATGACCGCCCTCCACAATTAGAAGCAGAGTTATTACATATCGAAGCATTATACTCATGGCACACTGCATGGTGTATGCCTGTCCCCATTAGCCCAGTCAGTGCAGAAAAGTAGGACATTAAAACACCACTGATTTCATTTTCAGAGTTAAATGTTTCAGTAATCTGTTCTCTTTCAAGGCTGATTAAGACCAATTTGTGGCTTTTGTTCACATTGGGACTGTGTTGTGTAGCGATCAAACAATGGGACTTTAACATTCATTAATGTCCCCTGAAAAGTATATAAATAGAAAACAAAATGCTATTTTACCACTTATAAATTTTATTTAGCTTAAGTTAAAATCATATCCATTTTCAATTACCATCAATAAAAAGTCAATTGTGCTAAAAAAAAATAATGGATATTTGCTACTTTAAAGGTCAATGGATTATAAAAATTTAGCGATTCCAGTCAATACTTACTCAAAGTCAATACTTACACTTTCAATCTATTAGCCTTTTGTTTCTGTAGTTATAGAAACCCTCCTCCATTGGCAGATCCCCAAAATATGCTATAACCCCTTTTGATCATTAATTAAGCAGCTCTTCATCAAGACATGGGAAATAATTCATTTGTAAAATTTGACCCTTGGAAATCTAGGTAATCCAATTCCATTAATTTATTATTGCATAAGCTTATCGGACAAAATGGATCATTCCAATATACTAAATCATTTGGTTTAATTTTGTTATAAACGCCACCATCCGCTATTGATCATCCAATTAAGCACATGTAACCAGGTGATGCTCCACTAATTTTCAGGACATCAGATTATTATCATGTCATTGGATTAAAATCTAATATTTATAATGTCATAGGTTTTACATCCATTATATATAACAATTTTGGGTTTTAATCACTGGTTTATCACCTGCTATTAATACGAAGTCAATAGGCATTTATCCGAATTTATCCACTATTTATCAAGGAGTTACAATCAGCTATCATTGCATCAAGTTATATTCTGCTATTTATCAAGTCACTTGGTTATATTCTGCTATTTATCAAGTCACTTGGTTATATTCCGCAATTTATCTAGTTATTGGGTAACATTCCGCTATTTAACAAGTCACCGGGTTATATTCTGCTATTTATTAAGTCATTGGGTAATATTCCGCTATTTATCAAGTCATTGGGTTATATTCCGCTATTTATCTAGTCATTGGGTAACATTCCGCTATTTATCAAGTCATCACGTAATATTCTGCATTTATCAATTCATTGGGTTATATTCTGCTTATTATCACGTCATGGGGTTATTATCCATTATTTATCAAGTCATTGGGTTATTATCCATTATTTACAAACCCTTTGGGTTATCCTCAGCTTTTTATCAAGATATTAGGTTATACCCCCTTATCCTTGTAGAAATTTAAATACTCAGCCTTAAACAGTTCATTTCCAAAATGCAAGATTATCATTACTGGGTCTGAATTATCCATTGCCTTTTTGCATAAACACATTTCCATTATAAACATACATGTACATGTTTAAAAATTCTAGTACCCTAAATAAAAATCCATTAAAAGTTCAAATACATTATGTGTGAAAGTACAAGTGTTCTTCACAAAGATAAATTATCGATCATAATCTATGCAAAACGTCAAGGGTTATTACAATTTATTTTTAAATACATGTGTAGTTCCCACCATCATCCTTTCAATGTTTACTAGTAAAATCCTTTCAAGAAGACCAGGTAAGATATTTTCTTCATTTGGATTAATAAGAACAGTTGATCTTCACAAATTCTTCTCATTATTCCATACATGTATATCAAGTGCATTAAGTTCACTAAATAAAACTTAATTATGTATTTCAGTAGAGCAATAACCCCATTTGTTCTCAGACATGTCACACGTAAAATTCATTTCAAATCATTATTAAAAATATAAGGTCAAAGTCATTTTCACAGGTTAAGATTGGAAACGATCATCAACACACATTAAGAGGTTATGAATTCCTCTTCCACTGTCTACTCATCAAATTATATTTGGTATCCACCAAAATCAATGTGTCTTGGATTGTTAGCAAAAGTGGGTAAAATGAATATTTCTAAGCTTATTCAGATCATTACACATTTACAATGACTAGCAGTAGCAGCAATTCATGGCAATCCATTTAATTTATTAAGTTGTCTCCATCAATAATAGAGAATATTTTACTCAAGATATTCGAAACTCACACAGTTATTACCAATTTGTGCTGATTGATGTTGATGATCAAGATGTTCAAGTCTTCCTATTGATGATGACCACATGAGAATATTTCAATAAAAACAATATTTAAGACAATTGTACGTTTTCAATACATTGGAAGTTGCACTCAGAAACTTGATGAAACACTATGAAAATCATCAGCTATTCACAAGTTTGTAAAATTGTCACCATTCTATTTCTTAGATAAGATTTATTTTCTGCTATTTATATAGGTTAATCAACAGATTACAGCATCAATCAGAATTGATGCTACTATTTTATTTGGTAATTAAAGTGGCATCGCAGAAATTAACATCTATTGACTAGCACATGGCTATTCTAACTATACTTACCAATTCCAATATTTTAGACTGAACATCAAGATTGATTTATTTGCACGAATAAAGAGATGAATGGATTTAGCGACGACATTGTTTGGCAGTTCCTGACTCCGGTTGTGCAGTTTTCAATGAATTTCTGACATTGGTACTATTCAATTAAATAACAATCATTTAATATATAAGTTATCAAAATAAGACTTGCAATAAATCAAGAAAATTCCATCCTCCAAACATCTATGCCATTTAATTGTCTATTCGGAATTATTTCCTGAACTTTTTATCAATTGGTTGGATTTTTTTCATCTTTCTGTTGATCTTTTGCAAATTTAAGATTCTCACAAATATATGCCTACTTCACTTTTTGGCTATGATAGGATTTTGTTTCATATTCAATTTCTACAAGTAATACCACATTAAGTGTTGTAATTTCACTAAATGGTATAGATTGTTCTAATCTAACATTTAGTATTATAAACATGGGCCATGAATTACCCATTGAAAAAGTAAAATCATGCGGACCATCAGAAGTAAGCTAGTTTAGGAAATATACTTTTATAAACAATTCATCAACTGACTAGTCGAGCATTAACTGATGAATATAAATTCATTAAATCATTTTTTCTCAACAATATTCATCAAAGTTTTGTAATTCAATATTTTCTATGGATGTGTTGAGTTAGGTAGACACATGTATACACTATAAAGCATTATGAATTAATCGCAAAAAGACAAGATTCGGTGTATTGTGTGGTTTTCTTTTAACAAATAACAAGTACACAATTAATATTAATACTATACTGGCATGGAGTAAAGCCAATATATGCCTCATGCACCAATTTAGGCAATTCAAGCCATAATTAAAGATAAAACATTAAATCAGCTGTGCGGAAGACAGCCTTCAGCAGAGATGGGTCATTGTGCTTTTATTTTAATAACCTCCTGATCTGTAATCATCACGACCCCCACCATAATCCCTCCTTCCACCTCCACCGCCCCCATATCCACCACCACCTCCGTATGATCTCCCCCCTCCTCCACCACCATAGGATCTACCCCCACCCCCTCCTCCATAAGACCTGCCTCCTCCATATCCACCACCGCCTCGTCCACCATATCCCCCTCTTCCCCCTTCCCTAGGGGGCTGGTTGCAGATATTTTCAATTAATCCTCGTGCAGAGTCCCTACATTCTCCAACTCCAAACAGATCAACTCTCGCTTGACCTTCTCTTTCACAATCTCGACTCTCAATCTTTATCTGACAGCCACTCTCATCCTGAAAAACAAAAGATACAATTCCTATACAAATACCAGTTCTAGGAGTAGGCCTACTGATTGACATTTACCACTATTGCAGCTCCATATTTCACAATCAGTGTCTCCATTTACCACTTTATAGCAGCTCCATATTTCACCATCAGTGTGTCTAACCTTCTTAACAAGTAAGCTTACTCTTACAGACTTTCATTAGTCAATCATTATCGACCCTAATAACGTAATCCGATTTGGATGTACAGATAGATGATAATCCTGACAATATGAATTATAGGAATAAAAGGATTATTCTTCAACAAGGTAGGACTGTTATAGATACCACCCATTTTAAGGCTTTATTTTAATTTTAATACATTTAAAAATATAACTTAAAGATAGGTTGCCAGGCAACGAAACATACGCCCACAGCAGCTAAATCGTCCGGGCAGTCAACAAGGGTTGTCGCATATTTTTACTTTTTTTGGTAATGAAACATTTGTAATACACTAAAATCTGATTAAGAGTAACAACTCATTATGTAATTATCTGAAAATCATTAGAATTTGTTTGCTTTTTATAAAGTTTTGCCCCACGCTAACAATTAGTATAGGAAACATTTAACATCATGGATTTAGCTGTTCAGTTATCAAAATTCATTGAAAATCAAAATACTTGTTCGTTTCAACACCTTAAACTCTGTGTATCAATCTGAAGTCAATCGGATGATAAGTTTGGCATCTATAGCGTCACAAGGTTTTTTGAAGTGATCAAGGGAGATAACTCTGGAAGTAATTAATTGAAATCGCTGAAAATCAGTAGGCTTCTTCATCTCAGGACTTTAAACAGTGCGTGTAAATTTAAAGTCAATCGGATATTAACTTTGGCCTCTAGATCATCCACAGGATTTTTTGATGTGAACAAGGGCCATAACTCTGGCAATAATTATCAGAGATCGCTGAAAATCAATAGGCTTCTTCACCTCATGACCATAAAAACTGTGTATAAATTTTAAGTCAATCAGATATTAACTTGTGGCTTTTAGAGTATCCACAAGATTTTTTGAAGTGATCAAGGGCCATAACTCTGGCACTAATTATCGGAAATCCCTGAAAATCAATAGACTTCTTCGTCTTACGACCTTAAACACTCTTTATAAATTTAAAGCCAATCAGATATTAACTTTGGCCTTTAGAGCGTCCACAAGATTTTTTGAGGTGATCAAGGGCCATAACTCTGGTAGTTATTATCGGAAATCAATCACTGAAAAACAATAGGCTTCTTCGTCTCATGACCTTAAACACTGTGGATAAATTTAACGTCAATCGGATATTAACTTTAAACTCTAGAGCCTCCACAAGCAATTATGGACGCCGGACGGACAGATGAACGGGCGGGGCGACGACAATATACGACCACATTTCAATGTGGGCGTATAAAAATAAGAAATTTGATACCACCTATTTTAAGGCTTTATTTTAATACATTTAACAATATAACTTAAAAATAAATTTTTTATGGCTGTAACTGTAATTTCACAAGCAGTGGCTATTCATAATTTATAGACTCACAAAGCAAAGAGAGTGCATGACTAGCCAAAAATCATCTCCAGACGAGACAAACCACTGAAGCTGATGCGTGTAGCCTACAGTACATTGTAAATGAATCATTGTTGAGTAGGCCTACCACTTTGTGTGTGTCAGGATTTTCATTTTTTGGCCGTATGGGCCATGGGTCACGGTAATAACTAATATAGGTCACAAGTGGCCTGAGGTTAGGCCTACAATTGTAAATTTCAAAGATTTTTAGCTTGAATATTAGAGTTCATGCATGCCCTTTAATCTGTAGTCTAATTCTTGGGTAAATGATATATTATATATGGCTTTCAAAACCTAGTAAAATCAAGCGTTACCAGCCCCTGTGTTTCAAATAACCGTCTGCATTCCATAACCATAACCAATTCCATTATTTTTTACCTGCAAGTCTCGAATTCTGTTTCCACCTTTACCGATTATTCTGCCAACATGTTGTTGATCAACATAGAAAGATTCTTTCTCGCCACCTCCCCCACGATTTCCATACGACATTATAGGCTGGTAACTAGTAAACTGACAATAATTGAGTAAATTTAACTTCTTAGTTTACTTCGTCGTTCTCTAAGAACACAAACTCCTGATTACGCATGCGTGATTTGATTAATTATTCTTGATTCGTTCGGCAAACCTCGGTAGGGTACCGAAAGCACTCTTTCAGAGCTACCACAAAGTGACAGGCATCATACACACCAGTGCAGAATGATTGACAGCTGTCAGCCTTCACCTTAGAAATATCAAGGGAAATAATTCTAACAACTGGACGCAGACCACATAAATGTTAAAACCTGTTCTACTGCTATTCCAGGCCACGAATTTAAAGTACATTGTAGAACCATAAACTAATATAGCCATATTTATATCCGTAACTTTGACAATCTGTCTTTGGCCCATAATGCCATTAATCCCCCTCCCCGCACATGCACAAAAAGTCACGAAAGAAATAGATAAACATTCAATGTTTTAATTTTTCTATACCCCCCCCCCCCCACATCCACACACACACACACACCATAGTTATATTGGCTTTCACAGCAGGATTGTTTTTATTTAGAATGTCCCCAGCAGTATTTTCTCCATTGGTCCCAACAACATGATTTTTTTATTAGCGCCCACGGCACGATTTTTTAAATATTGCATGTTATAATAATATTAGTATTTTTATGGTCCCAATGATTTTATATAGATTGCCAGTCACAGCAGAATTTTTATTCGCATTAGCCCCCACAACAAAGTTTTCTTTAGATTATCCATCACGTCGGGCCTTGAGTTCACTAAGCATTCTCAGGCTTAAGTTAATAATTTACTCAACTTTCAATTACTGTTTATAAGAAATATCTTTGATCCCCAAACTCAAAACTTTGCACATTGTTTCTTATTCATGTATGCCTATTTGATACATTAAAACAGCCAAGGTTTTATACAGGGCTATATTTTAGTTAAAATAAGGCGAACAATTTTGAGTAAATTATAAACTAAAGTCTGAGAGTGCTTTGTTCAGTTTGGCTTTCTTAAGATTAATGCCCCCACCATTATTCTCTAAAGATTGCCCCACCCCACCCCTCAAAGCAGTAATTATTTATAATGGTTCTGATTGGCACTCACAGCAGGATGTTCAATAGATTAGTCTCAACAATAAGATTTTCTCTAGATTACTACAGTATATTTATTACTAAATTATTACAGCATATTTATTACTATTACATCATATTTATTATTATTATTACAGCATATTTATAGTGCCCCCTTTTATATTCCGTGTTTAGGGGCACTTTACAAAGTGACAATGTAATCGTATAAAAAAACACAAAAAAAACAACAACCAAATTATGGACATATCAGTTGTATGCAGTGTCTGTTAAAGCGGCTTTAAATAATCGTTTTAAAACAGGTTTTTTTTATACTGCATGGAATATTATTCTATAAAACATACAGTTGAAAACTAAAACAGCCCCCATAAGAGTCTTACAGAAACTTTCGTCGGAATAGCCATCACAGCACAATTTGTTTTCAGATTAGTTCCCACAACACGATTTTCTATAGATTGGTCCCAACAGAGGAGAGGGTTTTGGTTTAGATATCCATCACATCAGGATTTCCGTTAGATTCTTTAGAATATCAATTATATCAGGAATTTCTTTCTTTAGATTATTATCCATCATAGCAGAATTATTCGGCACAATAGCCATCACAAATTTTGGGTCAAAATAGCTATCACAGCTGAATTTTCTATCGATTGGTCCCGACAGGAATAATTCGTTCTCAGCAGGATTTTCTATACATTGCACCCAACAACATTATTTTTTCGAAGATTATCATTCGTATCAGGAATTGTGGTTAGATTAATCATCAGAACAGCAGAATTATTCGGCATAATAGCCACCAAAACAGAATTTTTCATCAGAATAGCTATCACAGCAGAATTTTCTATAGATTGTTCCCGCAGCAGGACTTGTCATTAGATTATTTAGTATATTCAGCAGAGGAGGAATAGTCATTAGCATATCCATCACAGTAGAATATTTTCATCACAACAGCCATGACAGCAGAATATTTTCATCACAACAGCCATACACAGCTTAATTTGTTTTTAGCTTGGTTCCAACAGCAAGATTTTCTATAGATTGGTATAAACAGCATGCTTTTCTATAGATTGGTTAAAACAGCATCATTTTCCTTTAGATTATCCATCATATAAGGAATTTCGTTAGAATATCCATCACAACAGGTTTATTCGGCAAAATAGCCAGCACAGCAGACTTATTAGTCAGAATAGCTGTCACAGCAGAATTTTATACAGATTGGTCCTAACTGGAAGAATTATGGTTAGATTATTCAACAGAGCTGAAATTTTCGTCACAGTAGCGGTTATAACATACAGCAGAATATTTTTATCACAATAGCCATGACAGCAGTAGTTGTTTTCTGCTTGGATATCTTCTATAGATTGGCTTAAACAGCTGGATTTTTCTTCAGATTATCCATCATATCAGGAATTTCGTTACATTATCTATCACAGCAATGATATTCGGCAGATAACCACAAAAACAGTACTTTCGTCAAAATAGCTATCACAGCAGAATTTTCTATAGACTAGTCCCAACAGCAGGAATTGTGGTTAGTTTATTCAGCAGGGCAGAAATTGTCGTTAGAAAATCCACGAAGGCAGAATATTTTCGTCACAATAGCCATGACAGCAGAATATTTTCATCACAAAAGCATAACTGCAAAATTTGTTTTTAGTTTGGTTCCAACAGCAGGATTCTCTATAGATTGGTTTAAACAACAGGATTTTCTATAGATTGGTTTAAACAGCAGTATTTTCTATAGATTGGTTTAAACAGGATTTTTCTTTAGATTATCCATCATATAAGCAATATCGTTAGAATATCCTTACAACAGGTTTATTCGGCAGAATAGCCAGCACAGCAGATTTTTTCGTCAGAATAGCTATCACAGCAGCAGAATAATCTATAGATTGGTCCTGAATTGAAGAATTGTGGTTAGATTATTCAACAGAGCTGGAATTTTCGTCACAATAGCGATTACAGCAGAATATTTTTTATCACAATAGCCATGACAGCAGAAGTTGTTTTCAGGTTGGATATCTTCTATAAATTGGTTTAAACAGCTGGATTTTTCTTCAGATTATCCATCATATCAGGAATTTCGTTACATTATCCATCACAGCAATGTTATTCGGCAGATAACCACTAAAACAGTGTTTTCGTCAAAATAGCTATCACAGCAGAATTTTCTATAGATTGGTCCGAACAGCAGGAATTGTGGTTAGATTATTCAGCAGAGCAGGAATTGCCGTTAGAAAATCCATGAAGGCAGAATATTTTCGTCACAATAGCCATGACAGCATAATATTTTCATCACAACAGCTAACAGCAAAATTTGTTTTTAGCTTGGTTCCAACAGAAGGATTTTCTATAGTTCGGTTTAAACAGCAGGATTTTACTTTGGTTATCCATCATATAAGGAATTTCATTATAATATCCATCACACCAGGTTTATTCGGCAGAATATCCAACACAGCAGACTTTTTCGTCAGAATAGCTATCACAGCAGAATGTTCTATAGATTGGTCCTAAATTGAAGAATTGTGGTTAGATTATTCAACAGAGCTGGAATTTTCGTCACAATAGCGATTACAGCAGAATATTTTTATCACAATAGCCATGACAGCAGAAGTTGTTTTCAGTTTGGATATCTTCTATAGATTGGCTTAAACAGCTGGATTTTTCTTCAGATTATCCATCATATCAGGAATTTCGTTACATTATCCATCACAGCAATGTTATTCGGTAGATAACCACTAAAACAGTGTTTTCGTCAAAATAGCTATCACAGCAGAATTTTCTATAGACTAGTCCCAACAGCAGGAATTGTGGTTAGATTATTCAGCAGAACAGGAATTGCCGTTAGAAAATCCATGAAGGCAGAATATTTTCGTCACAATAGCCATGACAGCAGAATATTTTCATGACAAAAGCATAACTGCAAAATTTGTTTTTAGTTTGGTTCCAACAGCAGGATTTTCTATAGATTGGTTTAAACAGCAGGATTTTCTAACTGAAAGAATTGCGGTTAGATTATTCATCAGAGCTGAAATTTTCGTCACAGTAGCGATTACAGCAGAATATTTTTATCACAATAGCCATGACAGCAGAAGTTGTTTTCAGCTTGGATATCTTCTATAGATTGGTTTAAAAAGCTGGATTTTTCTTCAGATTATCCATCAAATAAGGAATTTCGTTAGATTATTCATCACAGCAATATTATTCGGCAGATATCCACCAAAACAGAATTTTTCGTCAGATTAGCTATCACAGCAGAATTTTCTATAGATTGGTCCAAAAAACAGGAATTGTGGTTAGATTATTCAGCAGAGCAGGAATTGTCGTTAGAAAATCCATGACAGCAGAATATTTTCGTCACAATAGCCATGACAGCAGAATGTCTTCATCACAACAGCCATACACAGCTAAATTTGTTTTTAGCTTGGTTCCTACAGCAAGATTTTCTATAGATTGGTTTAAACAGCAAGATTTTCTATAGATTGGTTTAAACAGCAGGATTTTCCTTTAGATTATCCATCATATAAGGAATTTCGTTAGAATATCCATCACTAGGTTTATTCGGCAGAATAGCCAGCACAGCAGACTTATTCTGCAGGATAGCTATCACAGCAGAATTTTCTACAGATTGGTCATAACTGGAAGAATTGTGGTTAGATTATTCAACAAAGCTGAAATTTTCGTCAGAATAGCGATTACAGCTGAATATTTTTACCCCAATAGCCATGACAGCAGAAGTTGTTTTCTGCTTGCATATTTTCTATAGATTGGTTTAAACAGCTGGAATGTTCTTCAGATTATCCATCATATCAGGAATTTCGTTAGATTATCCATCACAGCAATATTATTCGACACCAAAACAGAATATTTCGTCAGAATAGCTATCACAGCAGAATTTTCTATAGACTAGTCCCAACAGCAGGAATTGTGGTTAGATTATTCAGCAGAACAGGAATTGCCGTTAGAAAATCCACGAAGGCAGACTATTTTCGTCACAATAGCCATGACAGCAGAATATTTTCATCACAAAAGCATAACTGCAAAATTTGTTTTTAGTTTGGTTCTAACAGCAGGATTTTCTATAGATTGTTTTAAACAGCAGTATTTTCTATAGATTGGTTTAAACAGCAGGATTTTTCCTTAGATTATCCATCATATAAGGAATTTCGTTAGAATATCCATCACAATAGGTTTATTCGACAGAATAGCCAGCACGGTAGACTTACTCTGCAGGACGGATATCACAGCAGAATTTTCTATATACTGGTCCTAACTGGAAGAATTGCGGTTAGATTATTTATCAGAGCTGAAATTTTCGTCACAGTAGCGATTACAGCAGAATATTTTTATCACAATAGCCATGACAGCAGAAGTTGTTTTCTACTTGGATATATTCTATAGATTGGTTTAAAAAGCTGGATTTTTCTTCAGATTATCCATCAAATAAGGAATTTCGTTAGATTATTCATCACAGCAATATTATTCGGCAGATAGCCACCAAAACAGAATTTTTCGTCAGATTAGCTATCACAGCAGAATTTTCTATAGATTGGTCCAAAAAACAGGAATTGTGGTTAGATTATTCAGCAGAGCAGGAATTGTCGTTAGAAAATCCATCACAGCAGAATATTTTCGTCACAATAGCCATGACAGCAGAATGTCTTCATCACAACAGCCATATACAACTAAATTTGTTTTTAGTTTGGTTCTAACAGCATGATTTTCTATAGATTGGTTTAAACAGTATGATTTTCTATAGATTGGTTTAAACAGCAGGATTTTCCTTTAGATTATCCATCATACAAGGAATTTCGTTAGAATATCCATCACTAGGTTTATTCGGCAGAATAGCCAGCACAGCAAACTTATTCTGCAGGATAGCTATCACAGCAGAATTTTCTACAGATTGGTCCTAATTGGAAGAATTGTGGTTAGATTATTCAACATAGCTGAAATTTTCGTCAGAATAGCGATTACAGCAGAATATTTATACCCCAATAGCCATGACAGCAGAAGTTGTTTTCTGCTTGCATATTTTCTATAGATTGGTTTAAACAGCTGGAATGTTCTTCAGATTATCCATCATATCAGGAATTTCGTTAGATTATTCATCACAGCAATATTATTCGACAGATAGCCACCAAAACAGAATATTTCGTCAAAATAGCTATCACAGCAGAATTTTCTATAGACTAATCCCAACAGCAGGAATTGTGGTTAGATTATTCAGCAGAACAGGAATTGCCGTTCGAAAATCCACGAAGGCAGAATATTTTCGTCACAATAGCCATGACAGCAGAATATTTTCATCACAAAAGCATAACTGCAAAATTTGTTTTTAGTTTGGTTCTAACAGCAGGATTTTCTATAGATTGGTTTAAACAGCAGGATTTTATATAGATTGGTTTAAACAGCAGGATTTTCAAATAGATTGGTTCTAACTGGAAGAATTGTGTTTAGATTATTCAACAGAGCGGGAATTTTCGTCACAATAGCGATTACAGCAGAATATTTTTACCACAATAGCCACGACAGCAGAAGTTGTTTTCTGCTTGGTTTTCACTGCAGGATTTTCTATTGATTGGTTTAAACAGCTGGATTTTTCTTCAGATTATCCATCATATCAGGAATTTCGTAAGATTATTTACCACAGCAATATTATTCGGTAGATAGCCACCAAAACAGAATTTTTCGATAGAATAGCTATCACAGCAGAATTTTCTATATATTCATCCCAACAACAGGAATTGTGGTTAGATTAGTCAGCAGAGCAGGAATTGACGTTAGAAAATCCATGACAGCAGAATATTTTCGTCATAATAGCCATGACAGCAGAATATTTTCATCACAACAGCCATATACAGCAAAATTTGTTTTTAGCTTAGTTCAAGCAGCAGGAATTTCTATAGATTGGTTTAAACAGCAGAATTTTCTACAGATTGGTTTAAACAGCAGGATTTTTCATTAGATTATCCATCGTATAAGGAATTTCGTTAGAATATCCACCACAACAGGTTTATTCGGCAGAATAGCCAGCATAGCAGACTTTTTCGTCAGGATAGCTACCACAGCAGAATATTCTATATATTGGTCCTAACTGGAAGAATTGTGGTTCGATTATTCAACAGAGCTGAAATTTTCGTCAGAATAGCCATTACAGCAGAATATTTTTACCCCAATAGCCAAGACAGCAGAAGCAGAGCAGGAATTGTCGTCAGAAAATCCACGACAGCAGAATATTTTCGTCACAATAGCCATGACAGCAGAATATTTTCATCACAACAGCCATATACACCAAAATTTGTTTTTAGCTTGGTTCAAACAGCAGGATTTTCTATAGATTGGTTTAAACAGCAGGATTTTCTATAGATTGGTTTAAACGGCAGGATTTTTCTTTAGATTATCCATCGTATAAGGAATTTCGCTAGAATATCCACCACAACAGTTCTATTCGGCAGAATAACCAGCACAGCAGACTTTTTCGCCAGAATAGCTACCACAGCAGAATTTTCTATAGATTGGTCCTAAATGGAAGAATTGTGGATAGATTATTCAACAGAGCTGAAATTTTCGTCACAATAGCGATTACAGCAGAATATTTTTATCACAATAGCCATGACAGCAGAAGTTGTTTTCGGCTTGGATATCTTTTATAGATTGCTTTAAACAGATGGATTTTTCTTCAGATTATCCATCAAATAAGGAATTTCGTTAGATTATAGCGATTAGAGCAGAATATTTTTATCACAATAGCCATGACAGCAGAAGTTGTTTTCGGCTTGGATATCTTTTCTAGATTGGGTTAAACAGCTGGATTTTTCTTCAGATTATCCATCATATCGAGAATTTCGTAAGATTATCTTATTTGGCAGATAACCACCAAAACAGACTTTTCGTCAAAATAGCTATCACAGCAGAATTTTCTATAGATTGGTGCCAACAGCAGAGCAGGAATTGCCGTTAGAAAATCCAAGAAGGCAGAATATTTTCGTCACAATAGCCATGACAGCAGCATATTTTCACCACAACAGCTATACACAGCAAAATTAGTTTTTAGCTTGGTTCCAACAGCAGGATTTTCTATAGATTGGTTTAAACAGCAGGATTTTTCTTTTAGATTATCCATCATATCAGGAATTTCATTAGATTATCCATCACAGCAAAATTTTTCGGTAGATAGCCACAAAATAGAATTTTTCGTCAGAAAAGATACCACAGGAGAATTTTATATAGATTAGTCCCAACAGCAGGAATTGTTGTTAGATTATTCAGCAGAGCAGAATATTTTGGTCACAATATAGCCATGACAGCAGCATTTGTTTTCAGCTTGGTTCTTATAGGAGGATTTTGTATGATAAATTCATCATAAAGTGTTATGCTTTCTTGTGTTACAGAAAATATTTGCCTACACACTGGGTGTTTCCTTTAGAGGGGCCACGGTGGCTCAGTGTTCCTCTCAGTGTAGACTGACAAAGGTCATCATTGCATGCTTTTCCAATGTTGTTCCCCCTAATAGGTTAGGACGGAGGGGGGGGGGGGCTTGGAATTTGAAATAAAGAATAGTATTTTGCAAAGGTCATAATGGCATGCTTTTCCGATGTTGTTCTCTCTTGTGAATAGGTTAGGAAGGAGAAGGGGGTGGGTGCTTGGAATTTCAATCATATCACACTGCATGGTGTATACCTGTCCTAATATGCCAGGTAGGTGTAAAAACTAGGATGTTAAACCCCATTTCATTTCTTTACATCAGATTGGGCCCAAATGCAGCATTTCCCCATACCGCAGAAAACATTGGGACCTTAATTTGCAAAAGAAAAGAGGCATAACAAAAAGAGTGATTGAAACATGCAGATGTATAACTTTATTTTCATATTTGGTCAACATAAAATTTGCCTCTCCACAGCATATATTTATTTTGTTCACCACAACAAATACTGTGGATTCTTTCAACAAAATGTTGCATATAAATTGTCAAGATTATAAACACGGAAGTTGCAATTCTGGAGATATGGTAAATGTAGCATTGCAAATAGAGAGTTTTTCTTGAATCTTCTTTTTAATAGTTTTGTACATAGATATACAACTAATTGGAATCCCAGTGCCTGAAAGAATAATGGTAAATAGTCTTCTTTAATAAATGAATTTAATCATAGTGTAAGTGTACATAAATTAACTAAAATTACAAATTACCACCACTACCATCAAAGAATCATCAAATTGGAGACAGTTCCAGATGCAGGTTTACAACACAATGTAATGAAATTTTATAAATACACCTCCACATGACACAAACTAGGTCATTTTGGATGTAACATAGGGTTCAATATTAGGAGTGGAAGGGAACCAGGAGAATCAGGATTTCAACAATTTGCTTGCGCATTGGGAGTCTTTACACCAGAAGGAAACCAGAAGAATCCAGAAAACCCGGGAAAAACCCAAAATAACCAGTCTGAAAGTTACGTTAAATGGTTTATGAGATAATGCTTTGTAAATGAAATCTGGGCGGACAAACCTCGTACTATATTCGGCTCAGTATAAAAGGGTTTTACAAGAACAAGAAATTACCTTATTGCTGACAACGTTAAATCTGCAGCCTCTTTTCTGCTTTTCTTTTCTCAGGACCGCACGCCTATAATGTTAACGATTGTTATTGTCAATGTTATATACTACATGAAATAAACTTAAATGGGTTTTAATTTCCAATATGGAGCTAATGAAAACAGGCAAACCCCATGCAATGAGGTTTGAGGGAAATTTTGCCTGGACATGGGGGGGTTGGGATGGCCTAGTGGTCTAGAGTGCCGCGCTTCGACCTCTAGCTGGCCGGTCACCTCTGGCTTGCGGCTGTGGTTTCAAGTCCTGGTGTGAGCGTATGTGGCATGGAGATAGGGGCGCCTTCTCAACCACGTGGGTTTCCTCCAGGCACTCCAGTTTCCTCCCACTGCTAAAGACCCATACACGCAAGCGAATAATTGAAATAAAATGAAACCATATGTTAGTCCCGAAATGACCTAGTTTGTGTTGAGTGGATGTTAAACCCCATTTATTTCTCTCTCTCTCTTTTGCCTGGACATAGGTGCTATCAAACACAGGATGACCATGTCTAGCTATTGCTAACCACACTTTACACACTGAGACTTAGGGGCTCCCAATATTATAGAAATAAAATGAGGTATAATGTCCTATGTACTGCTCTGACTGCTATGAGGGATATTTTGCCTAGACAGTGGTGTTACGGCCTACACTTATATCCAATTCCAACCGGCAAAGGAACTTTTACGTACACGTCAATGTGTACACTGGACCTCTGTTAATCTTTGCATCCCAACAACTAGGCAGTTGTCCTTGTCAGGCGCTATGTTCTGCAACACTCACTAACATGAGTCAACACTGGGAACTAATGATGGGTACTTTATCATGTTTAGTATTATAGGCTGAATTGCTGTCAAAGGATAAAACCACTTACATCAATTTCTACTTTGACATTAGATTTTTTAATAGACTATCAGAGCATCATCCTGAAGAAAAAAGAAAATAGAACAAAATTAAATTGTAAACTAGACCTGCATGCAGGAATGACGGGTTTCACTGGTGCCATGTTACCCTTAAACATGTCACTTCCGGTACCAGCGAAACCACTAAACAGGTTTCCAAATTAACATTGCACACAAATAAAATGGACGCAGAATCAACAAAATCCAACAATATCAATTCATTTTATACATTTGTTACTTGTAAATGATCTTGACAAAATTAAATTACTTCCTGTGTTAATGAAAATGTTCAATTAGTCTTATGAAATCAGAAATGGCATACGATATCATATAGTGAAAATTTTATGTAAAATTTTAAGACCAAAAAACTTGAAAAGTGACTTGTAGAAAATCTGCTATTTCTCTGCAACCGTTAAAGTTACAAACCATTTTGTGGTATCTGTGTGATCGTATGGGTTCATTCTATTTGTTGATTAGCATCAAATACCATAATTTGAAAAAGATTTCAAAACAGACTCACTTGAATAAAATATCTGTTTTGAAGGCTAAAAATACAGTTTTTGCCAAAATGACGTTACTTCCGGTGATAATGAAAATTTTAAATTACTTGAATGAAATCCCAAATGGCAGTAGGTATAACACGGTGTAACGTTTATGAAAATCGAATAATAATTGACACTTTTATGGCCCCGAAACCTTCAAAAGTGACCTGTAGAAAACCGTCTATTTCTCGGCAACCGAACAAGTTAGAAACAATTTTATGATATCTATATGACCATATGAGTTTTGTTTATATGTGAATTTAAACCAAAAGTTAAAATTATTAATACATATTAAGTTATTCTTGGTTGAATAAAACATTGATTTAAAAAGTTTAAAATGCAGTTTTTGACCAAATGATGTCACTTCCGGTGTCAATTTTAAATTGTAATCAACTTGATATGACGCTACATGCTTTTTGAATCAAATGATGCCACTTTTATAAAAATCCAATAATAATTGACTATTTTACAGGCAAAATAACGAAAACAGTGACTTGTACAGAACTGCCCATTTCTTGGTAACTGCTTATATTACAAACGAATTTTAACATACATTTTCTTCGTATGGATTATAGCTACAAGTTTATAAAAGTTACGAAGAAATATTTTAAAATCTGAAAAGCCTGAATAGGTTGTAAATAGGTAAATTTTACACCATTTTTAGCCTCTTAATCGAATTTGCTCGAAAGTGAAGTCGAAATTATAAAAACTGCTTCCTACATTTTTTGCGCCTTGAAAGGGCACACTCTTTGAGTCAAATAATTTTTCCAAAAAATAATATTTGTTTTTGAAGTAGGAAAATAACTGTCAAAATTGTAGTTTTTGGTAAAATTATGCCACTTCCGGTGCCGACAGATAACACTTTTGGTAATAAAAAAAATGACAATTGATACAACGAAGCATATGAATTTTGTTTTATACAAATCGGACAATAAAAAATTAATCTAGGACTGAAAAACTGAATTAGCCAATGGCGGCCAAGGAAAATTACTGAGACAAATTTTTTTAACATTTTTGCACTAGTCAGATGACTCTTTAATTCTGTGCACAATACGACTAAAAAATATTCATAAATAAAAAAAATTTTTGTAAAATTTTAAATTTTCGAAATTTGGCGCCTAATATCTTCGAAGATTTGCCGAAAATCAAAAATCGAAAGTAGCGTAGCTATGTGCCCTGTCTCAGGCTATGCCAAAATGTATCGAAAGTTAAAATCCAATGATTATTGTTAAAATTACTGCAATATTTTCAAAAACGATAACTTCGGTGATTTCGGACATTTCGCATTGTCGCAGAACGTTCAAAATAGCTTTATCCTCTAAGTCACACCCACTTTCCCAGTAAAACCGAAGAGATCGTAACGATGCGACACGTAGTTGCTGAGATCTATTCAAATTGGAATCTGAATAATAATAATAATAACTAGACCTGCAAGCAGCACTGAACCGGCTTTCAGGAATCATACAGGAAGTTTATTATACCATAGCCGATCCATTGAGCTACCAAACTATACTTTAGTTGTTTTGCTTCAGTGACACCCTCTATCATATCTAAAAGTAATATTTGCTGGCTAAAAGACCGGTCAAAATTGTAAATTATGGCAAAAGTATGTCACTTCCGGTGCCGAAAGAAATTTTTATAGATGAAAAATAAGTCGCAAATTCGCAACATACAAAATACAAACTTTTTTTTATAAATATCGGACAATAAATAATTAACCTATAACCCATAAACTGAAATTAAGAAGGTAAAAAACTGAAAAGTGACCCTCGGAAAATTGGTTATTATTCGACAAGGGAACATGCTAGAAGATTTTTCTTGATATCAATATGATGGTATTGATTCAGTCTTACTGCCCATTAGAGTCAGACGTTATAAAGTTAAACGAATAATAAATATAAATCCCTTCAAAAAAATGTTTGTTTTAAAGGCTAAAAATACGTTTTTTGCAAAAATTACATTACTTCCGGTGATATTGAAAATTTTAACTTGGTTCATAGAAGTCATAAATAGCATAAGGCATGAAATGGTAAATAAATTGTAAAAATCGAATAATAATTGACAGTTTTACAGACCAAAAACCTTGAAAAGTGACTTATAGAAGATCGCCTATTTCTCTGTAACCGTACAAGTTAGAAACCATTTTGTGGTATCTGTATGGTCGTATGGCTTCATTTTATTCGTTGATGGGAATCAAATATCATAATTTTAAAAATATTATAAGGCAGACTCATTTGAATAAAATATTTATTTTTTAGGTTAAAAATACAGTTTTTGCCCAAATGACGTCATTTCCGGTCACAGTGAAAATGTAAAATTGGCTTGACCTAGTCCAAATTGGCATTAGGCATCAAATGGAAAAAAAATATTGCAAATCGAATAATAATTAACTCTTTTATAGGCAAAATAACGTGAAAAGTGATGCATGCAAAATTGCATATTTCTCGGCAACTGCTCATATTACAAACTAATTTTCGCATACATTCTCTTCGTCTGGATTATTGCTACGAGTTTATGAAAATTACAAATAAATATTTCAAAATATGAAGACGCTGAATGAATTGTAAATAACTGAATTTTACACTTTATTTTACATTTTATTCGAAATTGCCCGAAAATGAAGTTGAAATTAAAAAATATGAGCTAAGGTTTTTGTGCACCTTTGCAGGGTGCATCCTTTTAGTCATATCAGTTTTGAAAAAAAATAATATTTGCTTTCAAAAAGTGGTACCGAACTGTCAAAATTGTAGTTTTTGTTAATATTACGTCACTTCCGTTGCCGACAGAAAAATTTCACCGTAACAAAAAAAATTACAATTGGGACCATGGTGCATATGAACTTTGTTTTATACAAATCGAACAATAAATAATTTTTCTGGGTACGAAAAACTAAATTAGCCGATGGTGGCTAACGCAAATTACCGAAACAATTTTTTTTCTCATTTCTGCTCAAGTACGATGATATTTTAACCCTGTGTAAAATATCATCAAAAAATATTCATAAATAAAAAAGGTTTTCTTAAAAAAATTAATTTTTTTCGAAATATCGGACATTTTTTCGACTACTTCCGGTTTTACGATCGTTGTTGTTATAGCTTTACGAAGTCCTTTGGATACTTAACTGTACGTACCAGAAGTGTCAGAAACATCCATTGAGTAGTTTTGGAAAAAAAGATAAATTAAAGAGCGTTTCAAAAAATTTAACGATTTTTCAATTTTTTTCAAAGTTTGAGGCCATCTTTCGACCACTTATATTATTTCAATGCTTTTCATTTTGGATTCCCTATATAGACAACTGACAGGACTTTGAGTAAGAAACGTTTAAGAAAAATCGTAGGCGTCGTTTTCGAGAAAAGGGCGTCTCAGAATGTTAAAAAATTGGAAAATACTAGATTTTTGGCATACAATAATTTATTTCCTTACCATCGAAATCGTATTATTTAGATACCATATGATGGTCCATTAATAGGGCTATCCAGCGACACTTTAGTTCTTTTGGTCCGCTATTACCTAAGGGAGAAATCAAGTTTTTCGCAAGTGCGACAATGTTTTTACTCTTTTTTTTCATTTTTTGAATACTTCCGGTATGGTTATTATTGTCGGAATAGTTCTAATAGCCGGTTTGGGCACTAAAATAGCCACAGGGCTCTGTAATGATATATTACATTATCTGATCAGATAAAATGCCCCTGAGAAATCCTATGTTCAAAAGTGCCAAAAATGCAAAAAAATTAAAATATAGAAAATTAAATTTTAATAATTACATACATATTATACATCGTTAGAATCGTAATTAGGTCAGCTATCTGAATATACAACCTTTTTTTAAAAATCTCTTAACATAAAAAAATAGTAGAGCATTTTCCAAAATTTCACGATTTTTCGACTTTTTTCGATTTTCAGTCCCTTTTTTTATCCTATTCCAGACATTTCAAAGTCCTATTGGATGGCTTCATGTCAAATACCTCCCAAAGGACTCTCGATAGAAAAAATTTAAAAAATATTGCAGGTTAAGTTTTCGAGATACAGGCGTCCAAAAACGCTCCAAATCAGAAAATACTTGATTTTCAGCGTGCCATATTTTGCTGTCTGTTCATAGTATCCGTATGAATGGGGTATCATATGATAGTCCAACAATCGTGCCATCAAACGGTACCTTCATTCGTTTAATCCATTGATATCGGACAGAGAAATAGCGTTTTTCCCCAAAATATCCATTTTTTGCATTTTTTTCAAAATATTGAACATTATTTCGACCACTTCCGGTTTGAAGATCCGTGTCGAAATTGCTTTATCAGTTGGTATTGGACTATAACTTCATGTTCCAGAAGTTTCATAAACGTCAATTCTACCATAAAACGAAACCCGAGCTCGCAAAATGGGAAGAAAATTCGAAAAAAATCGGAAAATAAAGGGCGATAACTCTGAATGAAACTTATATTACTGGAATCGGATGGACTTCAGGTATCCAAAAATGTAGGTCAAATTTGAAAATTTTGAAAAATAACAAAAATTGTCTCGTAAACAACATGTTTTCAATTTTCGAACGATAAAAGTCAAAGACGAATGTTCGAAATTGAAAAATGTGAGATAGCCATTGTCTCAGAAAAGATTCAGGGATTCCAAAAATGTAATTTGTTTGAAAATGGATAAAGAATTGACGAAACTATGGCCGATTTTCAATTTTTAGAGAAAGTACAAAGTTCGGTCACTTCCGGTATGCGCAGAAATTTCAAAAATATTTTATCAAGTAGCCACCACATGGTTTCCCGATAGAAAAGCTAATTCCAGATCGATATCTGTTTTCGATCATGGAGATCTAGGCCCTCGCGGTAAATAATAATAATAATAATAATAATAATAATAATAACTAGACCTGCAAGCAGCACTGAACCGGCTTTCAGGAATCATACAGGAAGTTTCTTATACCATAGCCGATCCATTGAGCTACCAAACTATACTTTAGTTGTTTTGCTTCAGTGACACCCTCTATCATATGTAAAAGTAATATTTGCTGGCGAAAAGACCGGTCAAAATTGTAAATTATGGCAAAATTACGTCACTTCCGGTACCGAAAGATATTTTTATAGGTGAAAAATAAGTCGAAAATTCGCAACACACAAAATACAAACTTTGTTTTATACATATTGGGCAATAAATAATTACCCTATAACCCATAAACTGAAATTAAGAAGGTAAAAAACTTAAAAGTGACCCTGGGAAAATTGGCTATTATTCGACAAGGGAACATGCTAGAAGGCTTTATTTTATATCAATATGATGGTATTGATTCAATCTTACTGCCCATTAGAGTCAGACGTTATCAAGTTAAACGAATAATAAATATAAATCCCTTCAAAAAAATGTTTGTTTTGAAGGCTAAAAATACGTTTTTTGCAAAAATTACATTACTTCCGGTGATATTGAAAATGTTAACTTAGTTCATAGAAGCCATAAATGGCATAAGGCATCTAATGGTAAAAAAATTATAAAAATCAAATAATAATTGAGACTTTTATAGACCAAAAACCTTGAAAAGTGACTTATAGAAGATCGCCTATTTCTCTGTAACCATACAAGTTAGAAACCATTTTGTGGTATCTGTATGGTCGTATGGCTTCATTCTATTCGTTGATGGGGATCAAATATCATAATTTTAAAAATATTATAAGGCACACTCATTTGAATAAAATATTTTTTTTTTGGTTAAAAATACAGTTTTTGCCCAAATGACGTCATTTCCGGTCACAGTGAAAATGTAAAATTGACTTGACCTAGTCCAAATTGGCATTAGGCATCAAATGGAAAAAAAATATTGCAAATCGAATGATAATTCACTCTTTTATAGGCAAAATAACGTGAAAAGTGATGCATGCAAAATTGCATATTTCTCGGCAACTGCTCATATTACAAACTAATTTTCGCATACATTCTCTTCGTCTGGATTATTGCTACGAGTTTATGAAAATTACAAATAAATATTTCAAAATATGAACACGCTGAATGAATTGTAAATAACTGAATTTTACACTTTATTTTACATTTTATTCGAAATTGCCCGAAAATGAAATTGAAATTAAAAAATCTGAGCTAAGGATTTTGTGCATCTTTGCAGGGTGCATCGTTTTAGTTATATCAGTTTTGAAAAAAAAAATATTTGCTTTCAAAAAGTGGTACCGAACTGTCAAAATTGTAGTTTTTGTTAATATTACGTCACTTTCGTTGCCGACAGAAAAATTTTACCGTAGCAAAAAAAATTACAATTGGGACCACGGAGCATATGAACTTTGTTTTATACAAATCGAACAATAAATAATTTTTCTGGGTACGAAAAACTAAATTAGCCGATGGCGGCTAACGCAAATTACCCTGACAATTTTTTTTCTCATTTCTGCTCAAGTACGATGATATTTTAACCCTGTGTAAAATACCATCAAAATATATTCATAAATAAAAAAGCTATTCGTAAAAAAAATATTTTTTTTCAAAATATCGGACATTTGTTCGACTACTTCCGGTTTTACGATCATTGTCGCGATAGCTTTACGAAGTTCTTTCGATACTTAACTTTCTGTACCAGAAGTGTCAGAAACATCCATTGAGTAGTTTTGGAAAAAAAGATAAATTAAAGAGCGTTTACAAAAATTTAATGATTTTTCAATTTTTTTCAAAGTTTGATGCCATTTTTGGACCACCTATATTATTTCAATGCTTTTCATTTTGGATTCACTATATAGACAGCCGATAGGACTTTGAGTAAGAAAAGTTTAAGAAAAATCTGCGGCGTCGTTTTCGAGAAAAGGGCGTCTCAGAATGTTAAAAAATCGGAAAATACTAGATTTTTGGCATACAATAATTTATTTCCCTACCATCGAAATCGTATTATTTAGATACCACATGATGGTCCATTAATAGGGCTTTCCAACGACCCTTTAGTTCTTTTGGTCCGCTATTACCTAAGGGAGAAATCAAGTTTTTCGCAAGTGCGACAATGTTTTTAACCTTTTTTTTTCATTTTTTGAATACTTCCGGTATGGTTATTATTTTCGGAATAGTTTTAATAGCCGGTTTGGGCACTAAAATAGCCACAGGGCTCTGTAATGATATATTGCATTATCTGATCAGATAAAATGCCCCTGAGAAATCCTATGTTGAAAAGTACCAAAAATGCAAAAAATTTAAAATATCGAAAATTAAATTTCAATAACTACATACATATTATACATCGTTAGAATCGTAATTAGGTCAGCTATCTGAATATACAATCTTTTTTTGAAAATCTCTCAAAATAAAAAAATAGTAGAGCATTTTCCAAAATTTCACGATTTTTCGACTTTTTTCGATTTTCAGTCCGTTATTTCACCTATTCCAGATATTTCAAAGTCGTAATGGAATGTTTCGTACACAAGACTACCACAAGGTCTCTTCATACAGAAAGTTTCATAAAAATCGCTGGAGTAGTTTTCGAGATACAGGCGTCCGAAAATGCTAAAAATCAGAAAATACTTGATTTTCAGCGTGCCATATTTTGCTGCCTGTTCATAGTATCCGTATGAATTTGGTATCATACGATAGTACAATCATAGTGCAGTCCAGTGGTACCCTAATTTCTTTAATCCATTTATATCGGGCGGAGAAATCGCGTTTTCCCCCAAAATATCCATTTTTTTCATTTTTTTCAAAATATTGCACATTATTTCGACCACTTCCGGTTTAAGGATTTTTGTCGAAATTGCTTTATTCGTTGGTATTGGACTATAACTTCATGTTCCAGAAGTTTCAGAAACGTCAATTCTGCCATAAAACGAAACCCGAGCTCACAAAATGGGAAGAAAATTCGAAAAAAATCGAAAAATAAAGGGCGATAACTCTGAATGAAACTTATATTGCTGGAATCGCATGAACTTCAGGTATCCAAAAATGTAGGTCAAATTTGAAAATTTTGAAAAATAACAAAAATTGTCTCGTAAACAACATGTTTTCAATTTTCGAACGCTAAAAGTCATAGACGAATGTTCGAAATCGAAAAATGTGAGATAGCCACTGTCTAAGAAAAGATTCAGGAATTCCAAAAAGGTAATTTGTTTTAAAATGGATAAAGAATTGACAAAACTATGGCCAATTTTCAATTTTTAGACAAAATACAAAGTTCGGTCACTTCCGGTATGCGCAGAAATTTCAAAAATATTTTATCAAGTAGCCACCACATGGTTTCCCGATAGAAATTCTAATTCCAGATCGATATCAGTTTTCGATCATAGAGATCTACGCTCCCGCGGTAAATAATAATAATAATAATAACTAGATCTGCTACTGTCCCATGCAGATATGAAAGCTTTCATATTCATCGTCACGTGTCATTGATTGTATCAAGTAACCTAAATAAAAGGATACAAAGAAAAAATTATTAAAATTGGTCAAAAACTCGCGAAGTTACAAGTCTAAATATAGTATGAAACATTGCACCCAGGCATAACAATAATCTGAAAACTAAAGGGAAATAACTGAAACTTGTATTACTGTAATGAGACGGATGAGAAAATGAAATGAAAATGGCGGGAAAAAAAAATTAAAAATGGCAGGTTGGACAGGCGACCTTACTCCTTGTCACGTACAACCGGGCATTCGAAAACACGCTAGTTTACTCAATGACAGGCGCGCGTGCTTACCATTCAGCCACTCAACCCCCCTTTGAAATCAGACACGTGCAATATGTCATATAGGAAGAATAAGAAGTCGCTCACAACAAAATGGTAAATTAATGAGTTTAGGTCAAAAGGTTGAGCTACTGTTTTAGAGTACTTAATAGTTTTAAAGAGACACGTTAAGGGTTGTTCATAGTTAAATGAAAGTTTAATTTTAAATAAGACCAATAAAATTAGGATTTAATAATGCCAGACTAATATTTCCAATATGTTTGGTTATAAGTAGGAAATCGTGACGACTTCTTAAGCATGTTTTAAACAAAGGATCATGTTTGTTTAAACAAGAATGGCACTCTGCAATAAAAAAAACTGGCCAAAGCAAGATTTCTATGCAGAAATTAAATAATTGCTAGAACCAGAAAAATATTTATCCACTATAATAAATAAGCAACATAGAGAAAATGAAATGAAATTGAATGGGGTTTAACGTCCGACTGTTCTGCTCCTAAAATGGGCTAATGAAGACGGGCATATGCCATAATGTGTGCAATGAGGGAAATTTTACCCGGGCAGCGGCGGTTACGGCCTACGAGGTTGGACAGGCAACCATACTCCTTGTCACGTACAACCAAAAAATCGAAACAACGGCAGTTGACTCAATGACAGACGTTATGATACAGAGCGCACGTGCTAACCATTCAGCCACGCAACCTCCCTAAAATCGGCAAATTGCTGACCTACAGCGAGAAACATTTCAACCGGGCCAAATTTTCTATTGTAACAGTTTAATTTGCACGGTACCTTTAGTTATCAACCGAATATTACAAAACTTTTAAAAATAAGCTCCCCCCTGACCAGCTTAAGCGTTCGCAATAAACGTTTGCCACTTAAAATCGGGAAATTGCTGACTTTAAAGTGAGAAACATTACAACCGGGCGAAATTTTCTGTTTTATGACTTTTACAGTACCTTTGATTACCAACCGATTATTTTCTGTTTTATCACTTTTACAGTACCTTTGATTACCAACCGATTATTACAAAACTTTAAAAATAAAAGAGAAAGAGAGAAATGCGGCCTAATGTCCATTCGACACAAACTAGGTCATTTCGGGACTAACATATGTTTTTTAATTTTATTTAAAAACTCCCCCTGCGCTTACAGGTCTTTAGCCGTTGGGAGGAAACCGAAGAACACGGAGAAAACCCACAAGGTTGGACATCATACTTCATGTCACGTGCAACCTGGAGATCGAAACGACGCCCGTTGACTCAATGACAGACGTTACGATACAGTGCGCACATGCTAACCATTCAGCCTCCCTGAATTCAGAAAATTGCTGACTTATAGCAAGAAACATTTCAACCGGGCGAAATTTTCTGTTTTAACAGTTTAATGTGCACGGTACTTTAATTACCAACCGATTATTACAAAACTTTTGAAAATAAGCTCCAACTGACCAGCTTAATCGTATGCAATAAACGTTTTCGCCTGAATTGAAAGTTCTGCACGGAGAAAGTTCATCTCGATTTCCCGGCGTGGTTCCCCTTGTCAGTGAGGCAGAACGGAGGGCCTGACAAGCACAGCTGTCTAGTCATTCGGATGGGACGAAAAACCAAGGTCCCGTGTACACATTGGAGTGCACGTAAAATATCCCTAAGCAGTTGGAATTCGATACTGTTGAATAAGCTCTATACGATGACTAAATGTGTAGATTGTAGTCACCCACACTGCATGTTTCGCTTAACAATGAAAGGGTGCCGTTTTCAATGTTCGATCCTTTTGTTCTTCTACTCCTGATATGTTGGACTGTTGATCGATGGTTTCATATAAAAGACTACCAATAAGACTCTTTGTACAAGAAGTTCCCAAAAAATATTATGTTGACTTTACGAGAAAGACCTCTAAACATGCTCCAAATTGTAAAAATACGACTTTTTGGGTTTTCAATCTCTTTTTTTCGGCTATCCCTGATATTTAGAAAAAATAATACAATGATTTCACACAACAGGCTAGCTATTAGACTCTCTATTGACAAAAGTTTCACCGCCCTCCCTTCATTATAACCGAAGTTATCGTGCCCTAAAGAATCAACAAATTAGCTTGTTTATCTCTGCTTACCCTAAGCAGAAAATGCTCATCTTTGAACTCAATCATAACATTGACCTAGTGAACGTCTACACCAAGTTTGAACATTCTAGCTTAATTAGAAGGAGAGTAATTGTGTTCCAAAGTCCCGACCCTTCAAATTGCTTCTATTTTTCATTTTCAATTCAAAATGGTGACCATCACGTGACCGAAATCAAAATTCTATTCGCGACATTTTTTAGGCCTTCCTACAAGGATTCAGAAAATATAACTCCCGAGTCTGTAAGTAAAATAGCAAAAAAGCCTTATTGATTTTTCACTTTTAAATATGGCGGCACTTCCGGTTCGATCGACAAACTCCATATTTTGTGTACAAATCAGTAATTACTTATCTAGTATCCAAAAAAAAAATCAGGTCATTCTGACCTATATTTCGATGATTTTTTTGAAAATTTTGATCCTTAATTTCGTCAAGGGGAGATAATTTAGAAAATTTCTAATTATATTTTTGAAGTCACATCGGTAGGATCTACTTAGATACTAAATTTCATGAAAATCGTACAACTATTAAAGAAGTTGTCAAATTGGTCTAATCTTCCGGTTCGAAATCACAGCGACGAATTTTCGAAATTCGAAAATGTGAAACTGCAGATGAAAATGGTTTTTTTAAAGGTATTCAAAGAAAAAAGAATTAGTAAAATCGGTCAAAAAATAACAAAGTTACGACTATGCATTGTCATTTTTTTCGTTCGTAAAATTCGGTGATTTCGGATTCGTAAAACGTTTCGAAAATATATTTAATCAAGGTTCGCACCCCATTTTTGGGGGGGTAGGTCAAAATTTCAGAAAGATCCTATGGATAGATTCTGAGAAATCCGATTTGCAGAAAACACACAAAAAAAAAAATAATAATAACTAGATCTGCTACTGTCCCATGCAGATATGAAAGCTTTCATATTCATCGTCACGTGTCATTGATTGTATCAAGTAACCTAAATAAAAGGATACGAAGAAAAAATTATTAAAATTGGTCAAAAACTCGCGAAGTTACAAGTCTAAATATAGTATGAAACATTGCACCCAGGCATAACAATAATCTGAAAACTAAAGGGAAATAACTGAAACTTGTATTACTGTAATGAGACGGATGAGAAAATGAAATGAAAATGGCGGGAAAAAAAAATTAAAAATGGCAGGTTGGACAGGCGACCTTACTCCTTGTCACGTACAACCGGGCATTCGAAAACACGCTAGTTTACTCAATGACAGGCGCGCGTGCTTACCATTCAGCCACTCAACCCCCCTTTGAAATCAGACACGTGCAATATGTCATATAGGAAGAATAAGAAGTCGCTCACAACAAAATGGTAAATTAATGAGTTTAGGTCAAAAGGTTGAGCTACTGTTTTAGAGTACTTAATAGTTTTAAAGAGACACGTTAAGGGTTGTTCATAGTTAAATGAAAGTTTAATTTTAAATAAGACCAATAAAATTAGGATTTAATAATGCCAGACTAATATTTCCAATATGTTTGGTTATAAGTAGGAAATCGTGACGACTTCTTAAGCATGTTTTAAACAAAGGATCATGTTTGTTTAAACAAGAATGGCACTCTGCAATAAAAAAAACTGGCCAAAGCAAGATTTCTATGCAGAAATTAAATAATTGCTAGAACCAGAAAAATATTTATCCACTATAATAAATAAGCAACATAGAGAAAATGAAATGAAATTGAATGGGGTTTAACGTCCGACTGTTCTGCTCCTAAAATGGGCTAATGAAGACGGGCATATGCCATAATGTGTGCAATGAGGGAAATTTTACCCGGGCAGCGGCGGTTACGGCCTACGAGGTTGGACAGGCAACCATACTCCTTGTCACGTACAACCAAAAAATCGAAACAACGGCAGTTGACTCAATGACAGACGTTATGATACAGAGCGCACGTGCTAACCATTCAGCCACGCAACCTCCCTAAAATCGGCAAATTGCTGACCTACAGCGAGAAACATTTCAACCGGGCCAAATTTTCTATTGTAACAGTTTAATTTGCACGGTACCTTTAGTTATCAACCGAATATTACAAAACTTTTAAAAATAAGCTCCCCCCTGACCAGCTTAAGCGTTCGCAATAAACGTTTGCCACTTAAAATCGGGAAATTGCTGACTTTAAAGTGAGAAACATTACAACCGGGCGAAATTTTCTGTTTTATGACTTTTACAGTACCTTTGATTACCAACCGATTATTTTCTGTTTTATCACTTTTACAGTACCTTTGATTACCAACCGATTATTACAAAACTTTAAAAATAAAAGAGAAAGAGAGAAATGCGGCCTAATGTCCATTCGACACAAACTAGGTCATTTCGGGACTAACATATGTTTTTTAATTTTATTTAAAAACTCCTCCTGCGCTTACAGGTCTTTAGCCGTTGGGAGGAAACCGAAGAACACGGAGAAAACCCACAAGGTTGGACATCATACTTCATGTCACGTGCAACCTGGAGATCGAAACGACGCCCGTTGACTCAATGACAGACGTTACGATACAGTGCGCACATGCTAACCATTCAGCCATTCAGCCTCCCTGAATTCAGAAAATTGCTGACTTATAGCAAGAAACATTTCAACCGGGCGAAATTTTCTGTTTTAACAGTTTAATGTGCACGGTACTTTAATTACCAACCGATTATTACAAAACTTTTGAAAATAAGCTCCAACTGACCAGCTTAATCGTATGCAATAAACGTTTTCGCCTGAATTGAAAGTTCTGCACGGAGAAAGTTCATCTCGATTTCCCGGCGTGGTTCCCCTTGTCAGTGAGGCAGAACGGAGGGCCTAACAAGCACAGCTGTCTAGTCATTCGGATGGGACGAAAAACCAAGGTCCCGTGTACACATTGGAGTGCACGTAAAATATCCCTAAGCAGTTGGAATTCGATACTGTTGAATAAGCTCTATACGATGACTAAATGTGTAGATTGTAGTCACCCACACTGCATGTTTCGCTTAACAATGAAAGGGTGCCGTTTTCAATGTTCGATCCTTTTGTTCTTCTACTCCTGATATGTTGGACTGTTGATCGATGGTTTCATATAAAAGACTACCAATAAGACTCTTTGTACAAGAAGTTCCCAAAAAATATTATGTTGACTTTACGAGAAAGACCTCTAAACATGCTCCAAATTGTAAAAATACGACTTTTTGGGTTTTCAATCTCTTTTTTTCGGCTATCCCTGATATTTAGAAAAAATAATACAATGATTTCACACAACAGGCTAGCTATTAGACTCTCTATTGACAAAAGTTTCACCGCCCTCCCTTCATTATAACCGAAGTTATCGTGCCCTAAAGAATCAACAAATTAGCTTGTTTATCTCTGCTTACCCTAAGCAGAAAATGCTCATCTTTGAACTCAATCATAACATTGACCTAGTGAACGTCTACACCAAGTTTGAACATTCTAGCTTAATTAGAAGGAGAGTAATTGTGTTCCAAAGTCCCGACCCTTCAAATTGCTTCTATTTTTCATTTTCAATTCAAAATGGTGACCATCACGTGACCGAAATCAAAATTCTATTCGCGACATTTTTTAGGCCTTCCTACAAGGATTCAGAAAATATAACTCCCGAGTCTGTAAGTAAAATAGCAAAAAAGCCTTATTGATTTTTCACTTTTAAATATGGCGGCACTTCCGGTTCGATCGACAAACTCCATATTTTGTGTACAAATCAGTAATTACTTATCTAGTATCCAAAAAAAAAATCAGGTCATTCTGACCTATATTTCGATGATTTTTTTGAAAATTTTGATCCTTAATTTCGTCAAGGGGAGATAATTTAGAAAATTTCTAATTATATTTTTGAAGTCACATCGGTAGGATCTACTTAGATACTAAATTTCATGAAAATCGTACAACTATTAAAGAAGTTGTCAAATTGGTCTAATCTTCCGGTTCGAAATCACAGCGACGAATTTTCGAAATTCGAAAATGTGAAACTGCAGATGAAAATGGTTTTTTTAAAGGTATTCAAAGAAAAAAGAATTAGTAAAATCGGTCAAAAAATAACAAAGTTACGACTATGCATTGTCATTTTTTTCGTTCGTAAAATTCGGTGATTTCGGATTCGTAAAACGTTTCGAAAATATATTTAATCAAGGTTCGCACCCCATTTTTGGGGGGGTAGGTCAAAATTTCAGAAAGATCCTATGGATAGATTCTGAGAAATCCGATTTGCAGAAAACACACAAAAAAAAAAATAATAATAATAATAACTTTAACAGAAACAATAAGCTTTCATATGTAATATGAAAGCTTAATAATAATTTTAGTAATCTCAATAGGCTTTCAGACGAAAGTCTGAAAGCCTAATAATTTTAGTAATCTCAATAGGCTTTCAGACGAAAGTCTGAAAGCCTAATAATAAGAATAATAATTTTAACAAAAACAATAGTGTTTCACACAAGCTACGCAGTGTGAAACCCTAATAAATGGATCTTTATAAAGATGCATTGTTACTTAGACTATTTAAGCTTTGCTTAACTTGCCAAGCATGTGGCATTATCAACTCTCAAGTTCGTTGACCCATCAGCCATGACCCCTGTAAATAATAATAGTGCCAAATAACAATTGATAACTTGGGTACCGTAACATTACAAATTAGGTGAAGGTGAAAATAAAAATAAAAATGGAATTTTAACGTCACTATTCAGGTAATGGCATAGCATGCCATTGCATTTTACTAGTTTATGCCCTATCCAGAAAAAATGTCAACATTTGAACATTGGTTATTCATCTTTTTGAACTACAAGAAATCGCAGTTTGACTTGAGCCATTTCGCCATAGGAATCCTTTACGTCACATGCACATCAATGACAATGTATTGACGGAACCTTTGTTTTACGTCCCACCCGAAAGACTACACAGTTGTCCCTGTCAGACCCTCCGTCGATCAGCACTGACAAGAGGAAGTAACGTCGGAAAATCTCGATGAACTTCTCAATTCTCGCCCACTGACCAATACCGCCCGGTACAATTATTGTATTACAATATGGAAAGACATATTGATATTTACAGGCCAAACGACCGTATATATCGATATCAAAAGACACTTCCTACCTGGTGCATTGGAATTCCTGGTGTTTCGAGTTATACATTGTGTCGTCACGTGTACTTTTGTCGCTTTCATTTATTTCTCAGCTTCCTAAATGCATTAAACAGCTTGTACATCACAATTGTCGGTAGTTAAATGGGTATCGCAATTCGCTGGTGAAGCGAGCTGCTAACGCGACCTTCACCGATCATGTCAAGGCGTGGTCATGCTTCTTAATTCCCGCCTACAAACGCGTTAGAATTACTGCTCATCTAGTTATTGGTAGCTCCTCCCCTTTTTTATATTTAGATAGATACGGTATAGCATCAACCACCGAAATCTGCCGAGATTGCCGTGTGATCTCGATTATCGATAACCAGGGCCCTGTTTCACGAAAGCTTAACAAAAGATAAAATAAAGATTTTAGTAGATACTTCAATTTTGATTTGCTAAGCACTAAAATCAATCAAGTATTATCCAATAAAATTACTAAATTTCGATTATTTTCTTAGTTAAAATTTCATTAAACAGGTCCCAGGTAATTAGTAATTCTTCTTAACAATACAAACCAAGTCTACGTAGTAGTTAAATTACCTGGCGGTTAATTTCCACAGGGCCGTGATACACACATAGCCACATCAATATATTATTTTGTCCCACGCTGTTAATTGCCAATCAAGATGCTAATTCACCGTAATTATTGTGAATGACCGTTCCTTGTCTGTGAAAAACACCGCACTTGACTGACTTAAGCCAACTGAATTAAGCGAAAGTTGTGTCAGCTGTGTTACAGTAACCTACCTACGTTCGATTGAGGGGGTGGGGTGGCCTAGTGGTCTAGGGTGCCGCGCTTCGACCTCTAGCTGGCTGGTGTGAGCGTATGTGGTATGGCGATAGGGGCGCCTTCTGAACCTCGTGGGTTTCCTCTGGTCACTCCGGTTTCCCCCCCACTGCAAAAGACCCCTACACGCAAGCAAATTATTGAAATAAAATGAAACCATATGTTAGTCCCAAAATAACCTAGTTTGTGTCGAGTGGACGTTAAACCCCATTTCTCTCCCTCTACGTTCAATCAAATAGTACTAAATTATCTTATTTTTAAGATTTTAGATGGATTAATAAAGAAATTAAGTTTGTCGAGAAGGAGTCTGCTGGTATTCTAGCCTTGGGGACCACTAATGAAGTTAATGTTCCCAAGTAATTTTTTTATGGTAGGCCTATGTCACAAGATCTAAGCTCATATCACAGGCTCTTGAAGGGATTAAAATAATTTAAATAAAAATTCTTAACTACTGCTTGACTATACTATATACATGTAGTATAAATAATAATACTATAGTCAAGCAGTAGTAAGAAGTTTTATTTTAATTTATAACTGCTTGACTATATAGTATGAATAATAATACTAGTCAAGCAGTAGTAAGAAGTTTTATTTTAATTTATTTTAATCCCTTCAAGTGCATGTGGTTCGTATTGGGACACCTGTTGGTGCCAGCTTCGAAAGTCCCTGGTCCATCCTTGCCTCATAGATACGTAGCAGTAGCCCTTGCAAGATAACATGCTGATCTTATCCAGGCCTTGTTCAATCTGTAAATTGTAATGGACCTTATCTGCCAGGTCCGTATCCGGGTTGCTGACTTTGGAGGGGAAGTAAATTTTTATAGGGGTGGGGGGGCTACCCCGGAAAATTGGACAGCCCCTAACGCATTTTCCAGCCCAGAAAATCAATACTCCACATGATAATTTGTTATGCCCCCCCCACACACACACACACACCTGCTATGGAAGCCATTCGGCCAGTCTTGACGATGGTAGTACCAGTAATATATGTAAAACATCCAACACCATCCTGAGTTTAATTTGCTTTCTTTATTGTTTTAACAGAAATGTACATTTAGGCAGTCCATTAAAATTTTAGAATATTTTAATAAGTTTTTGTTTTCTTTTAAATAAAAAGATTTACATTGTGTAACTGGCATGCCTGTCTCCTATATATTGCATTATATCAAACTAATCAGCAGTTTGACATTATATTTTTCATACATTTAGCATGATTTAGTCAGCATTATATCAAGACCTGTGGATGACTTGGGCTTGCCCTTCAGTTTAGAGAGACAGAGGGAGAGAGATATGGGGTTTAATCGACACAAACTAGGTTATTTTGGGACCATCATGTTTAATTTAATTTCAATAATTCGCTTGCGTATGGGATCCTTTAGCAGTGGGAGGAAACCAGAGAACCCGGACAAAACCCACAAGGTTGGACAAGCAACCATAATCCTTGTAACTTGACTCAATGACAGACGTTCTGATCCAACACGCACGCGTTAAGCATTCATCCACCTAACCCCCTCTCCACTTATATAGAAGCTTTGTAATATATTATGCCACAGGAAATCTGCTTAGTATTTTAGATTTACTAGTACTGCAGTGATATTTTAACGAGCCTGAGTAACTTTTTGACCAAACTGATCAATGAACACTGCTTCATATCTGATAATTATTCAGATATTCCGAATATATAATCCAGTGATGCTGGATATAATCCAGCCATCTTGATATACTTACCTCAAGATCTCATTAGATCCAAGCATAAACATCTAAAATTTCAATTTAACTATGTTGAGACCACTTGTATGGTGAATATACAAATACTACTACTATATGCAGTTGTGATTTTGGTGAGAAGATAAAATTTCATCCCAAGTAAAATATGTTTTCTATCTTTCATGTCATCCAGAATAAAAAGAATAGGAAATCAAACGGATGAAGTACAAATTTATTGAGCTTATAACTAAGTAATATAAATCAGTTAACTTTTGTCTTTTCTATATTAAAAGAGTAATAAATTTCTAGAAATAGCAATTTTTTCACTTCACCCCACCAACTTTATGTGCATGTTGTAAAGCTTGAAGCTTTCTAGTTCAAAGAATCTATAAAAGACCATTAAAAGAAATAGGGAGGGGGGGGAATACTATATACAATATTGTGTTATATTATAATAATATTATAATACATTTATGAGCAGATGACTAAATATCATTATAATTATAAAATATTAGCACTTTAAACAGCAACAAGTTTCATTATGATGTCCATAGTAGGGAATGGACATCAATCGTCAAGCAATGAATATTTACATCTTTACAAAAATTACATTTAAAAATAATAAAATAACGCACATTTTAATCAGGGTGCTTCATAGTACATTGACTATTTTAACCCCTTGTCATTGCTGTATGTAAACATTAGCCTAGCTCTCTTATAAACAGATAACAAATTAAGAGAAATAAGTTTTTTGAACAAAAGCCACAACATAAAGTCAAAATAGATTTAATAAAATGATTATTTGAAAGTACTTAATTAGCAATGATTACCATATAACCAACCATTCAGTTGGTACACTTCTGGAATCTTAATTTCATATTTTGTGTATGAAATTTTCCAGGAATGTTCGTCTGAAAATGTAACCATTTTTAGAGGTGTTTCAATTTTTTACTTATAAAAATACACACTTTTAAAGAGGCATTATGCAAGAATTAGAGATAAAACTGGCCACATTTACTTTAATAGTACAAAAATAAATAATGAAAAGTGAATACATTGAAAATTTCAGTCAAATTTAGTTACTTTATTTTGAGCTTCATTAAAAGAAGATACAATTAAATTTGTATTACTTTTCCCTGGTAGTCCAAATAAGTCTTCTAATAAATTAAAATAGAAAGCTATGTAGAACTCTATTGTCAGGCCTTTTATCAGCATTCTCTCTGAGTGACATCGTACATTATCGCAATATTTTGTCTCGGCTGACCATATTAGCTTTTAAAACAGTTATGGTGGACATTGTATAACCCATGCAATATCCAAGCCACCCGGTGGTCTACAGAGATGATTATCGGATTGTCAAGTGAAGAAATGTCTAAATAATAAAAATCTCCTGCAATAGGCATATTTATCTCTTACATAATGCCTTTTTAAACAGTATTTATGACTTTTAGGTGAAATTCTACTAAATATACAATCTAATGTTCTGTAAATTGATTGAAAGTTAAGAACTAGGGTATACAATTCTCACACTAGTAATATTTCAATATGCATATTAAAACACAGAATGAAAAGGTGGTAGAATATTGTTTTGAGTTAACTTGTCATGGTTCTTTTTTAATTGGAGTAATTTTAACCTCGGTTAGATCAATTCAATTACAAATATATAACAATTATTATTTATAACAATAAACGGTTCTCTTTTTAATTTTCGGTGAAGATACCAAAGAGTGCTTCACAGATATGGGATATTTACTCTGTATATCTCGTAAATATGTGTGGACTGTTTAAAAAGATTGTCCCTTAAATTAAATTATTTTGAATTACTAGGGACACATAAAGACTGCACATCAAATTTGTCTTGCAGAATGACCTCAATCAATTAGTCCTATGATTCTTTGGTTTTATAGATAAATCTGTGAAATAGGATTAATAGCCATTTCTCACGTACCCATTCTCAATTTCAGGTTATAAATACAAAGTCAAATTGTCTGTGTCATAAAATAGCAACATAAATAAACATATCCAGAATTAAAACAAGAAAAAAATGTTTGAGTATTATCAAACTAAATTACATGTTTTACACACATAGAAAAATTTAAATTAACATAAAAAGCAATACCGGTACTTTAATTAAAACTATAAACAGAGTTATTGTAGCCTGCAGTATTAACAAAAACACAGAATAAAATCATCTGACGATCCCAAAACTATTCAATATTACTACAACCATATTGATATTATTCATATAGCTAATATCTCTCCAGGTTTATAATTTAACAGCAGATGACTCAATCCTCAAACATAACTTCCTTAGCCTAGATCAAAATTTTGATTTCCAACATACTGAGGAAAACAACATAAGTCCAAAAATTTCATCATCTGAAATACTGAATCTCCTTTTATCCTTCATGATGTATTGTTGAAAAGCCTGCTGATTAGTGGAAGTATTTTGTTGACAAAAAGATACAAACACACAATTACATCAAACCATCATCCCTGTAACCAAAATAAAAATACATAATATTATCAATGAACACATTGGGTCAGATAAAATCATTTATTACTTGCTCACACATACGACTGACCAATTTTTAAAAAATGTGGGAAACAATCCCCAAAGTTTGTAATTCTTCACCGGAAACTGGACTATAATGTCCTGGGATTGAGTCCTGATATCGACTGAGAAGCGTCAGCCAGTCTGACTTGTGTAAAATGTGGCCTATTCGTTCAGAGATTCAGTCAGTACACACTTGATTCCACGTTATAGAGCCCTTGACACAAAGACAGGGACTAACATATGGTTCAATTTTATTTCAATAATTCGCCTGCATGTGCCATCTTTTAGCAATAGTAGGAAACCTGAGGTCCTGGAGCAAACCAACAAGGTTGTCACGTTTAGGTTGGAAATCGAAACCACACCACTTAGCTCAATGACAGACCCTAAAACACCGGCCAGCCCAACTCCCTGAACCCTTGACAGCTGGAATTCATGATGAGTAGGCTGTAATGTCCCTCCCTATTGGACGTACTTCACAAAAACAAATCCACAAACTCACAAACTACCAGAATCAAAGATGCAGTATCCTTTAATATTATTGGACTTTACATAAATATTACATCACATAAATATATTGAATAATGTTTTAAAAAATTTAATTATTTACTTATTTACTTATCTATGTTGGAAGAAGAAGAACTTTCTTCTTTACTCTCAGCTTTAGCCTTATTAGAAGTATGATGACGTAACTTATACAGATCAGATATCTTTGGTGTGTTCTTCTTTTCTGAGCTGTGTTTCTATAATCATATGTATATACAGATACGAAATAACTCACATTAGCTCATAGTGCAATATAAATTATTACCATATATATATATATTATACATATTATATTAACCAGTAAAGGAATATTTCAGTTTTACTAAACATTGTGTACACTTTTATTTTATATTACCCAGTAAATTCTGAGTTCCCTTTGATTTATTGAATACAGATGTATTTTCTTTCACAAAAGGAAAATTGTCTAGTGAATCACTTACTGAAGTTTTAGTTTTTGAAACAACATCCTGAAGTGGAATAAGAACACCATTATCTTTGTTACAGAAAAAATATCTTTTTCCATTAAAAAATCCATCATGAGAACCATCTGTAAAAAAAATGTATCAGATTATTTTTAATTACAAATTTTGATTTTAGTCAATTTAATCGAGAATTACATTTGATTTTATTATTGTGTTTATAGACTTCTTTTCATTCACAAATAAAGTCACCTCTTTGTCATTACAGACATTACAGGAATGTGAAGTGCAATAGACGTGAATGACTGCCTTCATTTAACATAATAATCCAGGGGACAAAGTCTAAAACTTACCATTTAGGTCTAACTCTAGTCCTGCAAACAACATATTAGGTTGTCCGATTCTATCTAAATGTCCAATATATCTTATATATCCTGATCGTTTTTCTTTATCACTCACATGATCTCCGACCTGTATCCTCATATTAGACCTAAAACAGAAAAAGATTAAAGATATATCACCTCATACTACTACTAGGGTTTACTATCCACTTCCATAGAGAATGATATCACAGGCAATAGATGATGGTTTGACTGATGGTTTATACATCATTAGTTATGGCCAAATTTTGGCTTCCAATATCATTCTACTATAATTGCTAGTAATTAACAGTCAAACAATACATGCGAATTGCAGAACAAATCATCCATGTCAACAATGAACAATCCGGTGAACAATCCCATACAGTTTTTAGAAAAACCATCAAGAATTATCTCCTATATTGTATTCACTGCAAGTTCAATTGAAATTAATGATCCCTAAAAATTTCTACCTCATACGATTATAGAGAAATCACCTGTCCTGTAATGTATACACCAGGTTTCATAAATTCGAACAGAAACAAGGTGATAACTGCGCGTTAACCTTATAACCTAATCAAAAATCTTGCAAATTTCAACAATCTCTAAAGAACCCTGACATGTAGAGTATTCACAAAGAAATGTGCAAGGAACACAGACCGAAGTGACGACAATATATATCTATCTTGAATGTGAGAGCATATATAAAATAAAATCCCCCCACAAAAGCCAACTATGTCAACTTTTGAGATCTTCATCCAGAGCCAATGAACATTATATACTTACCCAACAGTAAATTTCTGTACATCATCATCTAGAATAATTCTATCACTATAACCAATAGATTCTTCACAAGCTGAACATTTACAGCCAGTTAGAGGCTCTGGATATAAAGCTGTCGATAAACTCATTTCTGCCTTTTGAGATTTCCCCTTTTTCAAACTAAAAAAAAACAATTCATATAACGATTTCAACACTTGTTATAAATTTAAAGGACTGTTATTTATGTTCAACTTAAACACAGTGTGAAAACCTTAGTCTCTAGAGTGTCCACAAGCTAATTGTGGATAACAGGCAGATGGCAATATAGGACCACATTACAAAAAGGGTCACTTCAGTAAACTTATTTAAGCACTTAAAATGTTAACCTTTTAATATCCAATGCGCTTTTAATGTCCATCCACCACTTTTAGTTATTTTACCATGAAGACATTACATCTACAATCTATATAGATAATATACTGCGCTAGAATAATACAGAGTCACAGTGGCTCTGTGAGAAAGGTATTGCTCAAAATTTTGGATTTGACTGCGGTGTTGGCCTAGAAAGTTATCGAGGATAGTTATCAGTTGTCAGTGATGCAGACCAGGAGGGCCCGGCAAGAAAAAGTTTCTAATCATTCGGATAGGATGAAAAACCAAGGTCCTGTGTACACATTCACATTAAAGAACCCATGACAGTTTGAATTCAATTGCTGTTCAGGCAGAATTTCCCTCGTAGAACAATGTATGGTTGGTTGGTGCAGAAAAGTAGAACGATAAACCCCATTAATTCATTCAGTCATGGGTTACAATGTTATTAATTAATGAAATACAGGACTGACCTTGTGGCTCCCGATTTAAATACAATTGGTTTAAATACAGATCCTTTCAATTTTTCCCTTCTGCTTTCTCGTTTTTTATCATCACTTTCATTTTCGATGTTGAAAATACCATCTGTATTCTTTAATGCATGATTTAACTAGAATAGATAATCAAAATGGTTCTCAAACATTGCAATATTATTCTTTTATCACCTGCCAAGTATGTCAAATCTTACTAAAATCGCAAGTAGGTGTACATCACTTAGTCATTCTGTTGGGTCTTATTGGGAATGAAAGAAGACCTGGTGACAGAGTCACCCCAGTGTTTTTAATCTGATAAGTTGAGATGAAGAGAATGAATGACTAAAATTAAAGATAAATAACAAGTTACTGAGTAAAATCTGGAATATAAATGGCTGTTGGAATTTCCCAACGAAGATCAGTTGGTCATGGGAAATGGGAACTTTACACGCTTAGGTTCACTTGCAAACAATAAAATATGAAGTGGTTATCCCATAAATCAGTGATATTGTGAAACATCCCCCTACTCCTACCCCCACCCCACCACAATACAACAATCAGCAGTGATTATAGGCTAGTCATCATTCAGAACATAACAAGTTTGTCATAATCTAGTCATATGATGTCTAATGTTCAACATACAAAAATGTAACAGTATTTTAGTTATTACAGAGTCAGCTTCGTAATTATATGGTTTATTTACATCGGGAACAGAATATCAACAAATACACAAATAGGCCTACATCTACACTACAGGAACTAGTCTATATATACTGTAACATATCTAACTACATTGTAACATCCATTCTACACCGCTGCCATTGCAGAGGCTGGACTCCGGCGAATCCACACGCCGGTCTCTCTCTCCCTCTCTCTCTGGCTGTCTTGTCTTTCACTCATCTGCTAACTGTGAGTATACACTACTGTATATAAAGCCTCCAACACTTCGGGAAGGTGGACAGGAGGGATCATCAAAAATAAGGAAGTTCTATGGCGTTTGTACATATCGTATGTAGCTAGTAAATAACATATGGAATAAATTATGTAGTTAACAAGATCGTGCCTTAAATAAGTTTAGACAGTAAAAGAAACGTCCACTATAATAAATATCAAAACTAACAGAGGTCATACAGTTCTTTGCACCTAAATGAATGTTCAGATAACTTTGTTACATTTCCTTTCTCACCCACAGTTTATTTACGAAAGTAAATAAATAACACCATTCACACAGTTGGGACACTGGGTTCATCTCCATTAATTGATCACACGCGAAATAAGAACGGCACACACGATATTATAATAATGTACACAATATAAACGTCGATCGTAAACATTTCTAAAAGGGAATTCGTATACTTGAAATATAATGTTAATAAAAAAATAGCAAACATTTTATAAAATAGAAAATGTACATAATATATAGTAAGAAATTAATATAGGATTTTGTCATTTTGTTTTTTACTTGAGATAAATGGTGAATGAATGATTTGAACACATTTTACTAATCTTAAATAAGATATTTTCAAAGAACTTATCAAAATTAACAACGGTTTATCTCTCTATTCCTGAAACAAAACAAAACACCACATACGCTTCTAACCTAAGCGCGACCCTTCTTCCTTGAGGGTATACAAAACCGATTCCTCCTTATAGGAATACACAAATCTCTCGAATTTACGAGGTAAAAACTCTTGAAAAAACTCTCCCGTTACGTCGGGGTATATAAAAACACACAAAAAAATTAACAGGAGATAAACCCGTGAATATTATGTGAATGTTTGTGAGTTAATATCTTCACCGCAAATATGGCGATGGACGATGAAAAATCTATTCAACCGTCTATTCAAGAATTTCCTAATTAGGAACTTAACTCAATTCCAGTCAAACAATCACAAAATATTTTACTTCGTACTACAAACTTCTTAATACTTTATTACTATTCACTTTAACAGCCAAAATATGTGTTCAAAAACAAACAAGGACAATTTACATTCTTTTAAAAACAAAATGACTCACCGTAAAACAACAATCACACACATTTTTCTCGCTGTTCCGTCGCCATTAATTGGAACGTCTTTCGTGGCTTTTTGTTCGTCATTTCCCCGTGTTTGGTGATTTGCTCCATTTCCATCCGTGAATTAAGAATTTTTTATATCAACGAAACCGCGCCTGCCACCCACGGTTTCACAGATAAACGTTTCAGTCCTGGATTTTTATTTAAACTTCTTTTTTTCACAAACGCAACGGGCGGCTAGCGGTGAAACTTCATTTGTCTGCCACGCGGGATTTTTTTCTGGTTGACGGGAACACACCCAAGGGTCTCGTTGGTCGATGACACCAAATCTAATCACTGTAACAGTATTTTAGTTATTACAGAGTCAGCTTCGTAATTATATGGTTTATTTACATCGGGAACAGAATATCAACAAATACACAAATAGGCCTACATCTACACTACAGGAACTAGTCTATATATACTGTAACATATCTAACTACATTGTAACATCCATTCTACACCGCTGCCATTGCAGAGGCTGGACTCCGGCGAATCCACACGCCGGTCTCTCTCTCCCTCTCTCTCTGGCTGTCTTGTCTTTCACTCATCTGCTAACTGTGAGTATACACTACTGTATATAAAGCCTCCAACACTTCGGGAAGGTGGACAGGAGGGATCATCAAAAATAAGGAAGTTCTATGGCGTTTGTACATATCGTATGTAGCTAGTAAATAACATATGGAATAAATTATGTAGTTAACAAGATCGTGCCTTAAATAAGTTTAGACAGTAAAAGAAACGTCCACTATAATAAATATCAAAACTAACAGAGGTCATACAGTTCTTTGCACCTAAATGAATGTTCAGATAACTTTGTTACAAAAAGCCAAATTTCTATGGTGCGTCACCTTAATTTCAAAACACATTTATGTTAACACTCTTCCAGTGAAATTAAATCTCATACGGAATCAAATAGTGGCAAATTACATTTTAGATTCATTATTACCAGAAAACATTTTTAAACCAAGATGGCGTTTCTTATAAAAAAACTTTTAATAGAAAATGATATTTGCTTCTCTTCTTACCTCCAACTCTCTTAATTTATCTTTCAAACTTTCAATTTCCTTTTTTGCAAATGTAAGTTCTTCAGATAGTTTATGGTTTAACTTCAGGGCTGAAATGAAATTGAGATAAATCATGTTAAACTATGTCATTAAATATGTTTAAATGTTGAAGTTATCATCCACCCACACATCTTAACCACATTACAAATTAAAAAATCAATAACGTAAACTTGGAAAGATATCAGAAAATGATAACATGTGAAAACTTGAGTGCCATGTGTACATAACCGGAATAAATTCTTGTTTAAACTATAATCTCTTGTGTCAAATCTTAGCCTTACCTCTTAATTCACAAACAGTGAATATTTTGGTACTTTAAATCAAATGCATTTATATTTCAAGATATCTCGATTCAGCCTTGAAATAATCAGACTGATTCCTTTCGCATCACCATTAGACATATGCAAACATTTCAAACGTAATATCAGTTTAATTGTTTATAATTGTTCAGCTCCAAATGTGCCAAAATTTTAAAAATAAAAACTTTTACAAAAAAAAAGTTTCAGGCATGCTAGCTTGATAGTGTGATAGTGACTATGGCACAGAAAAGCCATCAAAATTGGAGTGCCATAGTTTCCATTGTATAAAAATATTTGACTCTGTCATTTAAAAATATAAATAGCATAAGATGAACTTTTTCTTATGGCAGTCATTAAATATATCTTGTTCAAAAACAAAATGTTCTCCAAAAATCGACCAACAATGGCATCTAATAGATAGGAACATTTGATAAACACTTCAATTACATAATCAATTATTAAAAAGAACCTACTTTGTGTTAGATTTTCTTCATGGTCTACATTATCTTGTAATGTACACTGTGTCTCTTTAGATACTTGAGGACTGCAAAAAATTTCACATACATACCGTATTAAACAAAACTTTGTTAGGCGAGAAGAATTTCAGAAACAGCAACAATATCCAAAATGATAATAGCAAAAAGTGTTTTTTTTTTCTATTATTACCTTTTGTACTTTTGTAAAAAAAATGGGACAATAAAAGTATTTAGTTATTTCCATAATACACACCTTATTCGTTTGATATGTCCGTCTGGTTGAGAAATGATCTCAGGGAGAGAGTTTTTACGACTAACAGGTGGTAAAGAATCATTAGAATCTGTAGCAACATAATTTAATGGAAGACCGTGTACAATGGCTTCTGTGGTTGTTGTGGTGATTCCATTCTGTTGCTGTTGGGTGCGGCTTCTGGAGGAACCACGACGTCTGCTGTCACGATAAAGTGATGGTGAATTCAAATGTCCTAAAAAAAACAAAACCAATTGAAATCATGCACTAAAATATGGAAACTGAGTGTTTAAAATCAGAGTATAATGGTTTTTAAGGTTTTCATAATGGATTTTAAAACACAATTTTAACTTATGTCTACAATGCAATTTATATTTGACAAAATTCTACAATGCAATTTATATTTGACAAAATTAAAGACTACTACAAAAAATTACAATAATGTAAAGTATTTGAGAATATCTAACCTGTCCCTTTAAAACTGTAAGTTTTTTCAAATTTTGGAGAATAACTGATGGTACTAGAACACTGGCTACATCGTGAACACGGACGTGATCGATCCTTTAGCAAGAAATAATAAGATATTAAATTAGGATATGAACAATTTGAAATTTTCCCCAAAATTCAAAACACATGGTTTGGTCATGAGTAAAAAATATACACATGGTTTGGCCATGGGTGAAAGAACATGGTTGGGTCATGGGTGGCAATTTATCTATAATATTTCATCTGTATTTGGGTAGCTTTGTCTTTTATTAATGAATCATTTGTATTTTGCAATAACCTACATAAATATTTGTGGTTTGGTCATATGTAAAGACATTTATAACAGTCTCCATTACCATTGCTGGTTTGTTCAAGTATATAATCTTTTATCTAAATATTGGTATATTTTACAAACATGTAAATTTAGTATTGGTTGTTTGGTCATGTAGTAAAGATTTATTTATCATCTATAATATTTTACCTAAATATTGGTGGCTTGGCCAGCTGGTAGTCAAAATTTTACCTGAATAATATTGGTGGATTGGTCATGTAGTAAAGATTTATCTATAATAATTTACCTGAATATTGGTGGTTTGGTCATGTAGTAAAGATTTATCGGTGTAGGAACTAGTAGATGGTGGAGCTGGACTTGTGGAATGGCTAGTACGAAAACTTATTGAAGTTGATGATCTCAAAGCTTCATTTTCTCGTTTCATTAAATATATCTTCTTCTCCAAACTTTCAAATAAAATAATTTCATTGAGGCCTTACAAATTACTAAGTTTTATCCAATGAGTTTTTGATTGTCTGGAGAAGCAGAGTAAAAATATTTTTAGCCCGGTGTTAACCCCAATAGTGTATCACCCAATCTGATTGTGAGTCAACAATAAACTCACAAGCTAATCAGCCGTTAAAACAAAAAATATTGGTTTAAGAATGCAAGGGTACACTTGAGAGAGTTCAATTTACCCCTATATTAATTGGAAGATACATGTTCCTATTTCCAGACTTGAACTACTTGTTGATATTCTGTCATTGAGTTTATACTCCAAATTAATATCATCTTTAAAGTGAGAAATTTAACTAAGAATAAAATTAATGCACCAGTATCTATCACTTTTATAAGCATACAAAGATTCAATTCACCTACCTTCGTTTTGAACGAAGTAAATTGGCAACATCAGCACAGAGTGGTACTATTCCCTTTCTGGTACTATTAACTACAAATGCTACAGCACGAGCTGCAATGTCTTTATCTTCTACTAAACAATATAGTTCATTACTACTGCCTGCAACAAGAAAACAGAGCGTTGCCAGACAATGGACACTCCAACATTTTTTGAAATTTCACATTAGACATGGTAATCGTCATCACTGGTCTTAACTTTCGGAAATGAAATCAAGTGTGGTGTAATTTCCTACTTTCCTGCTCAATCTGCCCTAATGAAGATGGACATACACTATACACCATAGTGTGTTACATGTATGAGGGAAATTTTGCCCTACTCTTTTTTAATTCCAACTGTGAGGAGTTCTTTCACATTCAGGCCTTTGTGCAGGCCTAGACAATCATAACTTCAGGTTTTTGTTCCATCTAAAAGACTAGACCCTCCCTGTCCTTGCCATCCATCACTGACAAGGGGGAACTATGTTGGAAAATCCTGTAAAACTTTTGTGGCCAACACAGGGTTCATACCTGGGACCTCAAAGGTAGGGAACCACCGGCTTACTCAGTAAGCCACAGTGGCTCACTTATCTTTTCTTGTTTCATGTTATTCAATCCCTTATAAGAGTTTTTAATCCTTGAATATAGAGGATCGTGATTGGAGGAAATATATATCTTTTAATCAAATATAATCTGAAATTTGAGCTGGTATATAGATGTGTAGTATATAATGTTTATAAGGAGACGTGTAAACGATATATAACAAATGTAAACGTATTATCAGACATCTTTAAATTGTTTCTTTCTAATCATTTACAAGGTCAACTGTTTACATTTACTCAATATAAAATGTTAAACATTTGTTAAAGTTCCTCCACTTCTTGCTGTCTGCTTACTTTCCCTTATATTTTAAGGTCAGTTTACTTGTTTTATGAAAATGAGATTTATGTCTGATCTTTAGTCTTTGATTATTCCATCTGGTATTGTCTCCACCTCAAGCCTTAAAATTCCACAAAAAAGCCTATTTATCAGGACTTAGGGAATTTCTTGAAACAATATCTTAATTCATGATATCTGAATGGGGTCGGGGAACAGTCTTAGCCTACATTAATCCTTCTCCCGCTTACCATAGTTAATTAAGACAAAACAACATTTTCTACAATGGCTGCTATTTTGTCCAGACTATAATATTCATTGTGGTCAAAGTGAAGACAATATAGGTTGTAATGTTTAAGACTATCAAACCCATAAAATTTGAAGTTGAACAGATTAGGAAAAAAAACCAATTGGTTGCCAGTAACACAACCTGATACCAATAATGAAAGTCTAACCCAGATGACATAACTTTGTAATTTGTAATTCAAAAAAATCTTTGACTTAGTTAACAAATCTGAACTGAATGGAAAGGTCTTCAACTACACCGATGAAAATGAAAAGATCTAAATTATCATAATGCTTTGAATTCTATTACATGTACATAATATTCCATAATCCATAAAAAATCAAAACATCCTATTTAAAGGGTGCATGACTCTTTTCTTTGGAACCTTCAGATAAACAATAATAAAGCACACATTAATGTAATATGAGTGTATAAAATTTTTTATTATACTAATAAATTATTTCATTTTTTTGTTGTTTCTCATCAGTTATGTTCGGTGAAATATGTGAACCATTTTTAATTACTTCCACATTGTCTTCTAGGATAAGTTTTTCTTTGTTCATTACAAATGGTGCGCGAAACCATTATGTACTGACTTTAAAATATTATTGTGTCTTAAATATTGTATATTGAAATTAACAAATATCAAATTTTAATTTGTTTTATTAATTTCTGATTCTATGGATAATATTGAGTTAACCCTTGTCGGTGCACGTGGGGTCTCTGTGGACCCCATGCACTTGTTTTATAGTGTTTTGTAATAACTACTGGGCACTGCTTTCTGAAATTTAGTGACTTTGTCTCCAATATATTTTTAAACATAGCGAATAGATCGGTATTCATCTGCTTCCCACATGAAGAGTTATGTTACATGCCAAACAGGCCCAACGCTTGTAGGGCACAAGGGGTCCAATCGGACCCCAAACTTACAACTCGCAGTAGGAATTTTGCTAATGTGTTTGCTGCCTGATACCATATTGCGTATGCCAGACTATTCTCTTTTTCAACATCTGCATGTTACAAATACCAAAAATTAAATGACGAATTCCAAAAATTCTATGGTTTTTGTATCAAGCGTGAATCGCCATTTAACCTCGTTATAACATAGTACACAAAGTAGCAATTTTGTGAGTATTATTAAATCTGTTCAAAATATCACTTAAAAGTTTTTGTATAATAATTTAGTTGTTTTTCAGTTGTCAAATATAAATGCAAATAAAAACTTAACCGCTGCTTTTAAATTCAAATACATCTGTACGTAAAAACTTTGAATTACAACTGGGGTCCATACGGACCCCTTGTTACCTGCTATGTGATTCTCACAACGTGCACCCACAAGGGTTAAGGATTTTTCTTGTTTTTGAATGCAAAAATATATCTGTACATACGGACCCCTTGTTACCTGCTATGTGATTCTCACAACGTGCACCCACAAGGGTTAAGGATTTTTCTTGTTTTTGAATGCAAAAATATATCTGTACATAATAATTTGTATTACTGTTTAAATTGAAACTTTTTAAAAAAAATCATTAATTTAATCAAATTGATTAACTGGTGAATTACTGCAATATATAATCTTAATGAAAGAGAAGAATTTAACCACAACAGTCTATCCATTTATTTGTGAGACAAAATAAGATTGTTTTGCCTCTTATATGTTATATGAAATAGTTGAGCAAGTCGAAATGACCCAAGACTTTTTCACGGCTAACAACAAAAAAACAACATCTTAGATGTCTGTTATGGAATGCCGTTTACGATATGAACACAGAAACTAGGTCATTTGTATTTCCACTCCTCTTATCTGTCAATTCGTCTTCCGTTTTTAATCCTGACTTCGGAAACAATGTCAAAGTATTCGGGTTGACCGTAACTTACTTATAGCAAAACGTTTCAGGCTTAATCTTTTCTCAGTGTCAACATTTTCAAGGGAGTTCTATCAAAGCTGGTATTTTCGACTTGACGTAACACAATTTGGCAAAGTTTCATAGAACCACACAAGTGGAAGACAAATAGTTATAACTTTTTTGCTTCCCTATTGTTCTTTCATAATAAATATATGTAAAAGTTATTCCACGACAAATTGATCAGAAATAATACATATCCAATTTCGCCGATGATTTTGTTAATAGCCGACGTGTTTCGCTTGGTCGCTCTGGAATTTCAGCATCGGTATGCTCTTGGTATTCGCCAAAATTGAAAACAACAAAATTTTCTCATACACTTACCTGCATTCAGGCCAGAAATTGAGCTTATTTCGTTTTCCCAGTGTGTCCAAGAACTACCCGCATTTTCGCTTAATGGTGGGCTGTGGTCAGATCCCAAACTATCCATAGTCATCATTATTCTCATCGTCAAACTAGGAAACATGCACTATCATTTTCAACTTTCTCAGTCTCGCCATCTTCGAGTTTGGAGTTCGGTGCCAATATCACGCAATAGGGGGTGTGGTGGATCGAAATAACAGCTAGAGAATGTTCGCAGAAGTTTTTACACGTGGACTTCTGCGCGGTTAGCCAATTTTGAACAAAATCGGGAACATTTTCTGGTAAACTTAATATATTTTTAATAATTTATTGTGACAATAAACAAAGCGCGTCCAGCCGTCCACATAATCAAAGTTGGAACAAAACGAAAACGTATAAGGGGTGGTGAAAGTAATAGCTGCACTGTGGCGCGTGCCGACCTGGCAGTCAATGCCAAACTGAACTTACCAGTAATACATGTTGAGAAACTGATTATTACGGAAGACGGGGAGGGACATTCCAACTTTAAAGTTCCGACTGCAAACTTCTAAGTTCCAACTTCCATGTTCCTACTTCCGACTTCCAACTTCCATGTTCCATGTTTCATTCTCCATTTTATCAGTAGCCACGTGTGTGTAAGATTGTGGTAATAGCTTAAATAAAGCAAGTTTTTATCAATATTTATAGTTTATAAATACACTTAGTACAGGTATCTAAGAAAGACAGACAGGGGCATTCCAACTTCCAACTTCAGTGTTCCCTGTTCCAAGTTCCAAGTTCCGACTTCCAAGTTCATAGTATCACGTGATACCAATACGGTCAGATGGCCAGAACATCACGTGATTAAAAGATTAAAATGAATGAGCTTAAACAACTATTTGACGAAGAGAGAGAAAGAGAGGGAGGGGGGAATGGGGTTTATTTAACGTCCACTCGACACAAACTAGGTCATTTTAGGACTAACATATGGTTTAATTTTATTTCAACAATTCGCTTGCGCGTAGGGGTCTTTAGCAGTGGGAGGAAACTGGAGTATCCGGAGAAAACACACGATGCTCGAAGGCGACCCTGAATTCCCCTTGCCACGTACAAAAGGGGATTCGAAACCACACCAGTTGACTCAACGGTAGGCCGTATGATACAGCGTGCGCACGTATCAATTTTTTAAAATTTTAATAATTTCCATCTACATGTAAGACAAATAATCAATAACTAAACCAAAAGTGGTTTTCACTTCACTGGTTACAGCAGTGTCTAGATCTTGACAGATGCAATTTTCCTTTTTATACGCCTGCTTTTTCACGTGGACGCTGGTTGAGTTCGATACGCACACCGGACCGTAACCTTCTGGAGTATGGCCCCTGGTTGTACAAAAAAATCACATTATTTTTTTTTTGTTAGCTCGTTCTCTGTCCATGTGGGCATATCCTGCATTGCGATCTCCTGATAATTTTTAGCTTTTTTATTTTTTTATATTAATTGTGTTATGCTTATTTTGGCAATATACATAATACAAGAATAATCTGTTTCATTGGAAAGCTTTAGATACAGGGACTGTAATACTTTTAATAACTGTTCAATTAGTAATATGCATTATAAGATAATTTACAGATTTTAAATGTTTTAAAAAACCACTACCACCAGAACATGTAGTAAGACCCAAATAGGTCCGTTCCGAACGTTTACTTAGACGAAATATCAGGCAAATAGCTCTTGGAATGGCTACAGATGCAAGGAAATCACGAATAATTTTCTTTGGACCACCCCTCCCCCAAACTCCCCTTTGGACGGCGTGCCCCGTCTCCGCGGTCAGTGCCCTCATTTTGCGTCCCCCCCCCCCCTTTCAAAACTCCTAGATCCGCCCCTGCTGTGTCATTTATTTTAAAAACTAAGACGTTGTAATTTCAATTTCTTTGTTTGGTTTCTGACATGGCTGCTATATGCTTGCATCTTGTTCACAAGTAATGACATAAAATGATTTATTTCATATACATTTCTTTGTTAATAAACAACGTTAAAAATAAAATGGTTTACATTTATTTATTCACCAATAAGAAATAAGAAAGGGCATTACATTTCCCAATAAAACTTGTTAAACATTAGCTGGGTTCCTCGCCTATTACATGCAATTTGTCAGTGCTTGGTACCTTACCTTACCTGTACTGTAGCCAAATTTCTGTTGGGGTGGGGGTGGGGGGCTGGAAGCTTGGATGTCGAAAAATAAAGACATGATAGAAGCACATTTTTGGCGATTCTCTAGAAACCCTGCTTAAGATTGAATATTGGTTAAACATGCGTAAACGGTAGATTACTAGAGAAGCTTTGAATTTTCTTCCCTAATCCAAGTTTGTTATTGATGTAAATGATAATGAATTGGGATCCAAATGTGGGGGTTTACATTTAAATAACTATTACGTATATTATGTACAATTTCGAATAGTCTTTTTCGACGTTCAAAAGTAAATATACAGTGCTAAGACCACCTAAAGATAAATTTTAATTGTTCCTACTATTAATTAGATCAGGTTTCGCTTTAGTTTTTATATTTTACGCTGACATTCATTGCTTTAAATCGTCTTAGTGCTAAACGGAAAATTTGACCTTTTAACCTCCAGGATCACAAAGAACTTAGCAAGTTTACATTTTTATTGAAAGGGTGATTACTTTGATCATTTTTAGCTTATTTTCATGATACTGACTGCGCAGTTTCAGTGCAAATGAAATCATTTGACCTTTGACTGCCAATATCTCGAAAACGCTCACAACGACGGACTGGTTACCACTCGGCATCATCTTCTACGCAAAATTTTACTCTATAAGTTGGGTCTTGATTTGTGCCCATTTGACCCCCCCCCCCCGCACTGAGGGTCCAGACTACTAGTTCCAGTTGGAGAACTGGCATAAAACAGTATCGCAAACAGTCTTGATGAATGCTTTCTCCAGAGTCACGTCAATCCGCCAATTGCTGCTGTATTGCAAAATAATAAGGTTTTAACCCATCCAAATTTAATGTCAGACGAAGTATGGCCCTGGTGTAGAACACTGACGCCTGATTAATCGATTGGCCTAGCGACGATATATTCCATCAGGATCAAGGACTCGCATACCCCCCCCCCCCCACACTTCTTACTGGGATGCCATAATTAATAAAAGGAATTTAAGACAAGCTAGTACTTTAACTTTTACATATGTAGGCACTGGTACTGGTGCATACGTAAAAGATCCCTGATGGAATTCGTTAAATTGGTCGTAGCTCCGCTGTCCAGGAAAAATTGCCACCATAAACCTCAAGAAAGAACAGTATGACGTTAAACTCCATTGCATTTGATTGCTGTTATTTCCAATTAGGAGATAAACACTTCCTGTTTCGCATTTAGAGGGATGTTATTGTCCAATAGACATGTCCTGAGATCATTAGTACGCGTCTCGGGTTCTAATGTAAAATCTCAGGACATGTCTATTGGACAATAACACCCCTCTAAATGCGAAACAGGAAGTGTTTATCGACATTGTAACATGCTTTTTTAGGATTTTAAAAGACATTACTAAAACAGAAGGGTGTTATTGTCCAATAGACAGTGTCTAATTGACCAATCAAAACGCAGGGTTTACCCTGAAGCATGTTACAATGTGTATTATTACATTTACTTCCAAGTTGTAATAAAGAATAATGATTCACAGCACACTCGGCACAAACCAGGCCATTTCTGGGTGGGTGAACACGTGGCTGAGTGCGCTAAGTGGGTAAAAAGTAAAGTAAATTTATTGCATAAAAACGCACACGAAGAGCAACGTACAATTACAAAAAATTACATTCATACAAAGCAACAAATATACATGTAACATAAACGCTGGTTCGCTAGCCTGGAGGTCGGGTGTTCGATCCGGCGTTGTTTCACCTTGGCAGTGATGCAGAACGGAGGGCCTGACAATGACAGCTGTCTAGTCATTCGGATGGGACATAAAACCGTGAACATATTGGCGTGTACATAAAAGATCCATTGGCAGTTAGTTGGAATTTGATATAAGAGTAGGCCGTAGCGCCACAGCCCGGGCAAAATTTCCCGCACTGCACACTGTATGGCGTATGATCGTCTTTCATTAGCCCAGGGTAGGTGCAGTAAAGTAGGACGTTAAACCCAATTTCATTTCATTTCATTTCGGGGCATATGGTTCAATTATATTTCAATAATTCGCTTGCACGTAGTGGTCTTTCGCTGTGAGATGAAACCGTAGATAACCAGGGGACTGTATAGGCGAGCCTACTAACTGTCACGTACGACCGGGGAATCGAAACCAAGCCAGATGAATCAATAACAGACCTAATGGTCCAGTGCGCATACGCTAACCATTCGGCCACCCCTCCGACTTAAAAAATAATCCAATTAGTATTAGATATCTGTACTAACTGTATTTATAAACTATAAATATTGATAAAAACTTGCTTTATTTAAGCTATTATCACAATCTTACACACACGTGGCTACTGATAAAATGGAGAATGAAACATGGAACATTGAAGTTGGAAGTCGGAAGTAGGAACATGGAAGTTGGAACTTAGAAGTTCGAAGTCGGAACACTGAAGTTGGAATGTCCCTACCCGTCTTTCGTAGATTATATATGTTAGGAAACACGGTATTATAGCTTATTATTTTTTTTAAAAAAAATTAGATTAAATATTCCAGCGACAAGAGACACACAAGATCATATATTTTAAATGGATAATTTCTATTAAAATTCTGCATCTTGCCTATTAACTGGAATCTACATAAACTTATTATATAATACGCTGTAATTTTGGGCCGAGAGACTATTGGGATTTATGTAAGCCCCAAGTTTGTTGGCTATAATAATATCTCTTTGTCAAAGCAGGACTTCTGAAAAGAGAATGGAAAAGAGTTATAAATTTTAAGTGTGTTGTCTAATCTAACTCGTAGTTTAAAAGAACAGCACGTGGGTTTATGTATAGACTAGTGTTTTGTGCGGGAATAGGGAAATCTTACATATTGTAAGAATTTACTAAAAGGTTTTGGACAAAGAGAGCTAAGTTCTTAGTTTGTGTGCAAGTTATAGGATTTTTATAGGATAATGCACGAACCTGCGGTTATGCTGGGAAAGAAAGACTGAAGAAAATAACCGTCTACGTTAACATGTATATATACCTAAAATGCGAATATCTCGGCCAGAATTCCAATAAGGAAACCCTTATATCATGTTTTCATATGGAAAAAAAAACCCCGAAGAATAACCCTGTACATGTTTAAAGCACACCATGGCGGTATATTAGATTCAAAATTATAACGTTCTATCGTCTTATTTCTAACTTCTGTTCATGTAATTTTTAACTAATATTCATATAATTTCTAACATCTATTCGTGTAATTTTAAATCAAGACAGTGCATAATCCAACTTCTTAATTTGTTCAGTGTACATTTGAATTCTATTTCATCTATTATTTAGACGAACGTCTTCTTCATTGATGCTTTACACACTTAGCATGAACATAAACGAATATAGAATTTTTACACTTCTGCCTACCTAGTCGTTTCGTGTCGCCCCTGCGTGCTCATTTGGTGAATACGCACCTGCCCGGGACCATTAACGACTTAGTCCGACAGCCAAACGCCATTTTAAGGCTTAACATGGAAATATAGTCCACCTAATGTTTTTTGATGGATTATATATCTTCAATATGTGTAGATTCAGAACCCGGATGATGCCACCCTGGCATCCTTTGGGAAATTTAATAATTCAAGATGGTCGCCATAACGCATTTTCTGGTTATTCAATGGGGTGAAATTCATAACAGATTCTCTGGGACCATGGGTTGAATGTGGTTTCTGGAGGAATTCGACCCACTGAATCCAATGAGCTTGGGTATTACTCCAAAAAATGACGGCTAATCCCGCTAGAGGGCAAAATTCAAAATGGAGGCTTATTTCGGCGGGAACCTCACAAAATTACAGGAGTTCCCTAAATCAGGCGCGGATCCAGAGGGGGGGGGGGGTCCAGGGGGTCTGGACCCCCCCTGCTCAGACTTGAAAATTTTTCATGCGATTTTATTGGCGACTTTTAGACCTGTAATTTTGGAATTTACCTTCCGGAAATACGTCAGAATGCACCAAATTGAATATAATTTACCAAATTTTCCTAGGGGAGCGCCCCCAACCCCCCCGTTAATTGGTTGAGTGCCTTTTATCAAACCTAGACCCCCCCCCTGCAAAAAATTCTCGATCCGCGCCTGTAAATAGGGTGTGTAATAGATTGAAATATAGGTTTTTGGTAGATTATGTATCTCCAATAGGCCTATGTGTAGATTCACAATCTGAATGACATCCTTGGGGAAATTCAAATGTTCAAGATGGCTGCCATGGGGCATTTTCTGTTTAATCAGTGGGATAAAATTTGTGACAGATTCTCTCAGACCTCGGTTTGAAGGTGTCTTCTATAAGAATTCGACCTGATGAATCCATTGAGCTTAGGTATTCCTCCAAAGTTGACGGTGAATTCCGCTAGGTGTCCAAATTCAAAATGGAAGCTCATTTTGGCGGGAAACTCACAAAGTTCTCTACAAAAAAAGTGCGCAATATATTGAAATGTAGGTTTTCGATATCAGTTATTTCAGATTTAAATATAGAAACATGTTCCGACCAAAGTTATTCGAGGCCGAGCTCATATTCAAAATGGTAACCATATTTGGCGGGACATTTCGATGTTAGCGTGGGTTTCCCCCGGGCGCTCTGGTTTCCTCCAATTGCTAAAGACCCATACGCGCAAGCGAATTATTGAAAATAAATTTGTGTATTGGGTTTTGGGGGTAACTGAATACATATCTGAACAGCTGAATGTCATATGATCGAAATAAACAACAATATGGTTCTCAAACCCGACATAATAGCTAAGTTTGGGAGACTATGGAAAAATATAGTAATGTAAAAAGATTTGTATCAAGAACAACCAACCCGAGGATATTTTTCCACTTGTATTTTAAAAAAGAACCAAACCTCACATATTTGTCGATTAAATCACTGGAATACTCGCAATCGGTATGGACTTTCACTGGCAGTTATTAGATCACTCATACGCACGGATAAAGCTGAAGTTTCATATGACGCTAGCAAACATTTTCTATATCGTATTTCCCTCCGTTTTGTAGCAGAGAAGGTGACACGGATGGGTGTCATACTGGATCATAATGTATGCTTGGCAATTCGCTCTTCGTGGCTTTTGTTCGTATGACCCTGTAATTTGTGGTAAACAGCAAAACCTCTTAGTTCCATATAGAACTCCATTTAGAAGCTCGAGAAACTACCAAGGTATCAGTCCTCTGGTCATTGTGCACCATGCACATGTATATTGCATCACTGTATTGCCATGTCCGTGGTCAAATGGTACTATTCATAAGTCATTTTGACTAACTGTCTTAAATTATAACAGATATAACCAGAAAGAAACACTCACCCAGCCCAGAATGAACGTGTAGTTGCATTATTATATCAAAAGTAAGCACCAGTTAACTTTTAGCAACATTTGCTTTCAACTATGGTCCAATGGTGGACTGCGTTTGGCTGTGAAGCTTTTGTGTTCTAATAAGAATACAAGGGGTAGCGTGTCTTCGAGGTATGTTTAATGCTCATTCTCCAGTACTCTTACTATTTTCTTCCGTGATTTCCTAAACTTAGCTATTTCGTCGAATTGGGGCACCATATATTTTATGTTTATATCGGAAGTAATTGACACCTATATAATTACACACCTTTTAAGGGAATTTTGTTAGTTTTCTGCCAAACTGAGTCCCATTTTGATTTTGACATCCTTGTGGAATTGGTCGTCACTTGTAAGGGGAATACCCAATCTCATTGGATTCAGCGAGTCAAATTCGGGTAGAAACCACCGTCCAACCTATGTCCGAAAGAATCTGTAACAAATTTTACCCAATAAATAACCGAAAAATAAATATGGCAGCCATCTTGAATAATTTAATTTCCCCAAGGGTGCCAGGATAGTATTTTCCGGATTCTGAATCTACGCATATCGAAGATATATAACCCTCCTTAAACCTATATTTCAATATATTACACACCTTTTTATGCAACTTTACGTGTTTCCCGCTAAAATGAGACTCCGATTTTAATTTTCCCGACCCCTGTCAGGAATCTAGTCCCTTTGACAATAATAATTTGAAATCTATAAGTAAGTCGAAGGAATTATTAAATGTAGTTGCCTCCCTTTAACTGTGTGGGGATGTGGCGGTTAATTATATGCATGACGTGGGTTTTGGCGCGCGCAAGAAGTGTGATAGATGAAGACGCGACATGTGAGAGCGGTTAGCTCGGCGGTCAGCCATGAAGATTATAAATGAAGTTGTGAGGCGGTTAGCCATATGAAACTCATAATGACCTATATATTACATGTAGATATATATGCTGAGATGTAATTAATACATTTTAAGAAGATGTATAAAGTTTTGAAGCAATGAAATAATTAGTCTGTCTTGTGTAACTGTAAATGTGATGAACGATACACCCGGCTGGTGACAAAATGGCGACGAGGATGGGATCCATTGATTTCAATGGATTTAATGTGAACTTTTGATGAAGTTGCTAACATTATTATTAACATTCGTGTCCGGTTTTGTATTCCACGGTATTTTGTGTGACAGTGATGACACTACGTCTACAAGTGAACATTCAGACTTCAGATGTATAATTAATGTAAGTCAACAAACTGTAGTCGTAGAAAGGCTAGACGTAGGCCTCCCTGTGAAAATGTCTGACAGTGACATTATTACTAGTGAAAACGAAGATACAGAAATACAAATTTCCCAAAATCAAGTTAATTTACCAAACGTAGAAAATCAAGCAGCCATGGATGCTCAACAACAAAACAAGCCAACTGATTCAACTGAACAAAAATTAGCTGAGGTAATACAAACTGTGGGTGAAATGAACACTAAAATGTTAACATTAACTGATGCTGTTAATAGACTTTTATTAAGTCAATCTAACAATAATACATCTGCAAAAGTTACACCTGCTGATGAAAATACAGACGTGTCTAAAAATAGTAACATTCAGATTACACAACCTAGTACTATAGCTACACACAGTGATGTACATGTTGACAATACTAGTACTACAGAGAACACAACTGCACCTGTTTATAGAGCATTTGATCAACCAAAACTTCATTGTATTTTGCCTAAAAGTTCATTTTCTGGTACAATAGAAAATGATGGTATTACTCTGATCCATTTTCTTAAGATTTTCGAAGAAGAATGCGGTATAAGAAAAGTTTCAAATAGTATTAAACCAAATTTATTTATAATGCAGTGCGTAGAACCTGCTCGTTCGTTAATCCGGTCAGCTGCTAAACAGTGGAATTCATGGCCCCTTTTTAGAGATGAAATGATAAAGATGTTTTGTACTGAAGCTGATAAGGCATACGCATGTAGAGCTTTGTCCGTCATAGAACATAGAAACGATGAGAAATATTGGACACTGATGGATCGTGTTAGAAGTTTGTCATATCAGGCCTATAGTCATGAAATTACTTTTGATAAAGAAGGAAATTTGTGTGTTGCTGAATCTGGCGAAATGAACTCAAGAATAACGGACAAATTTATCCAATGTATTAGGGACAGAACTCTTAAGGCTGTCATCATAGCAGAACTTAGTAGAGAGCCTGGCTTACATAAAGACCCAGATTATATTGCAAGATTTGCAGATCAGTCTACACAATACTTGAAATTCTCTAGTCCGGTAAATCATACACCTAACCACAGTTATAGGACACGTCAAGACAACCCGAGTTCATATGTGAATTATTTAGAGAGATTTCCAAGGGGTAGAGAACGAAATTACACAACTAGACCACCCCGAGCTTTTTATGAAGATGTAGAACCCTCACAGAAACATTTTCAAAATAGACCAAGAAATTCTTATGGTAAACCAAGGCCCAACACTTATGAAAGACATCGAACGAATTATAGTCAGAATTGTAATATAGATGGTGGCTGTTACTCAAATCCTAATTCTCAGTCAAGTTACGTCAATTCAAATAATTTTGAAATAAAACGGTCAAATGGAAAACCACAGTTACAATGTTATGGTTGTTATGGTTATGGACATTATAAGAATGAGTGCCCTACCATGAAGAGACATACAGAGTCGGAATATAATTCAAGTTACAAGTATTCCAGTCAGAATCAAACAGAAATGAGACAACCAGAAAACCCTAATCAAAGTACCAATACAGTTAATTTAGAAAATATATTGTATCCTGAAATGAAACTTGATGAAGTTTGGAAAGATATAAGAAGAATTGAACCTATAGCTGAGAAAACAGAAGTTGGAAATTCTGGAGTTGTTTCAAGTTTTCACCCAGATAAAGGTGTATTTATTAATACTAAGTTAAATGGAATTGATGTCAGAGCGCTTACAGACACTGGAAGTGATATTTCTATTTCATCATTGAAGTGGCTGAATAAACATTTACCGGAGATAAACTTGAGACACGTTAATACTAAAGTTTCTGTAGCATCCGAACAAACTTTACCAGTTGCAGGATCATTCGTTGCAGCAATCACTTTGCCCCTGAATGATAAAATCTATTCTCATACAATTTTGGTTACTGAAAAGTTGAATTGTGATCTTATTTTAGGAACTGATTTCATGAGAAGATATGGTTGTAATGTAGATCTATTGAGAAATGTATTCACTATTGAAGGTCAAGACTTGATGTTAGTTTCTTCAAATGGAAAGCCCCTGACCAATATAAAGCAAATACCTTCAAATAAAACAATACTTGTTAAAAACACAGTTATCCCCCCTTATTCAGAATGTGTAGTATTAGCTAAAGTAATGTGGGATTCTGAAGATGTGCCTAACTTAGACAATAGACAATTTAGTATTAATCATAATGGTAATTTGCAAGCTGAAGGACTTGTTGTAGCAAATTGTTTTGTAAAACCTGAAAGAGACTTAGTAAATATTCTTCTTGTAAATAAAACCTGCAAGCCAATTGAAGTCAAGCGTGGTAGCTGTTTTGGTGAAGTCGAAGAAGTGGAAGCATTTTTCCATGAACTTGCTGAATTAGACTCAAAATCAATAAGTCAATTGAATAGAATTGTTCAAAGTACAAGTGAAGTTCAATTTAATTCTAATCATTTAACTGAAAAATGTGAAAAATGACAAAATTGTAGACTTTGAAAGCATTGACATTTCTCCTGACAATAAGAAGAAATTAGAAACTGTATGTGCTGATTATCATGAAGTTTTCTCTAGAAATAAATGGGATTTGGGAGAGTGTGACATCGTACCACACAAGATACAATTAAAACCTGATGCCAGGCCAATTCAGTCATTGCCTAGACGAGTTCCCTATTACCTTAAGGAGAATCTAAAAGAAGAACTGAAGAATATGTTAGATGCTGAAATGATGTTTCCTACAATGGATGATAACAATAAAACTTCAAGTATAAATGATTATGCTAGGAATTTGGAAAGGAAGTTGACAAAAGCAGTTCAATTTGCGCGTAATAATTTAGAACTTACTCAAAATCGTTATAAATTAGAAAGAGATAAACATGTACAATTTCAATCTTTAGAAGTTGGTGACAATGTGTATTGTATAAAGTAGAGAGAAATGATGGTAGAAAAGTAATGATTCATCATAATAAGTTGAAGAAAGTGTGTAATCGAACTTTATTCCCAGATAAAATTATTAATAATAGTGCGAATTGTCGATATAGAAAACAGAAACAGTGTACTAATCCTAATCCTTCAGTAAATATTGAAGAAAATGACTGTGATTATTATTCTTCTGATGGGGATGACAATTTAATTGGTTATGTGAAATTCCCCACTCATGTATTGCATGAACCTAATGTGTGTAGTGACACAGATACCACTGAAATTCCTCAGTGTGATAATGATAGTAATGATGATTTGTTACCAAATACACTTGTTAACCCTCAAGTTGAATATGTTTATCAACCAGTGTTAAGACAATCTAAAAGACAGCGTTTTGTAAAACGTTATGATGGTTTAGAGTTATATGGTGATGCAGTAAAATGTGGACAATATAATAATAATTAATTCTTATATAAAACTCTAAAGTTTAATCGAACTGTTGTAATATAATGTAGGTTAGAAAGTTAAAAGAAACATTTTGATGTTATGATATTGGTTGTTGTGAAAACTGAAGTACCATAGTTTATAGTAGATATAGAACTATAAGAAATAGTTATAGAATTTTATGTTGTTTTATTATTAATTGTTATTTGGTAAATATATAAATGCTTATTTCTCTTCATAGGTTAAATTCCAAAGGAGTCATAAGCTACGTCTACACTAGCAGCATTCACCGTCTACACTAGCCTTTTAAATCCCGGTTTTTTCCTAAAAGCCGGCTTTTTCAATTTCTCAATCGAAAAAGCCGGCTTTTTAAAATCCGGCAATTATTGAGGGATTTTTCAAAATCAAAAAGCCGGCTTTTTCAAAAAACCGGCAATTTTATGTGTGTAGACGGTAAATCCGGGATTTATCAAGTACCCGGATGTCATTCGTCCCGAGCTTCCGTACATTCATAACATTGGCATTGCTTCCGGTTCTAAGAAATTGCGGTAAATCTCAAATCCATCTATAGCCTAGCCTATTTAATTTCAACATGCCTAACCTAAAATGGGTGCACGTCGTTTTCTCGCCCTCTTCCGTAAGTCTGTCAGCGATCTGCAATATTCCATAAGCTGGATATATAATTGCACCAAAGTAACCAAAGTAATCATTATTATTATATTATTATCTCTGCAAAATTGACTGAAGCCGATGGCGTAATAAATAAACCGGAAGTTCCACAAATAACGGAGGTCGGTGTTCATCGTCTTTTTCCGTTCAGTCAGTGTAGACGCTACACTTGAAAAAGCCGGGTTTTGAAAAAACCGGGTTTTTAAAAAGCCGGCTTTTTCAAGCCTAGTGTAGACGAAGCTACAATCATGAGTTTCTATCATCCCTTGAAATGTTAATGTTAGATCTTGAAGCATTATTTATTGTTTTAAAATAAGTTCAATTTAAATATTTTGTACATCTTCATAATAACATTATAATGACGAGGACGTCATTCAAGCTAAGGGTGGGAGAATGTCAGGAATCTAGTCCCTTTGACAATAATAATTTGAAATCTATAAGGAAGTCGAAGGAATTATTAAATGTAGTTGCCTCCCTTTAACTGTGTGGGGATGTGGCGGTTAATTATATGCATGACGTGGGTTTTGGCGCGCGCAAGAAGTGTGATAGATGAAGACGCGACATGTGAGAGCGGTTAGCTCGGCGGTCAGCCATGAAGATTATAAATGAAGTTGTGAGGCGGTTAGCCATATGAAACTCATAATGACCTATATATTACATGTAGATATATATGCTGAGATGTAATTAATACATTTTAAGAAGATGTATAAAGTTTTGAAGCAATGAAATAATTAGTCTGTCTTGTGTAACTGTAAATGTGATGAACGATACACCCGGCTGGTGACAAACCCCCTTAGCGGAGTAGCCGTCACCTGCAGGGGGAATATCCAAGCTCGTTGGATTCAGTGCGTCAAATTCTTATAGATTCAATCTTCAAACCAAGGTCCGAGAGAATCTGTCACAAAGTTTGCCCCAATAAATAACCAAAAAATACCTCATGGCGGCCATCCTTTCGCCAAGGTTGTCAGGGTGGCATCATCCGAATTCAAAATCTAGACATATCTAATATATATAATCCAGCTAGAATCTATTTTTTAATACATTACACATACAATAACCAGAAAATACCTCATGGTGGCCATCTTAAATATTTAAATTTCCCCTAATATAAATAATCCAGCAAGAATCTATTTTTTAATATATTACACACATTTTTAGGGAACTTTATTAGTTTTCCGCCAAAATGAGCCTCCGTTTTAAATTTGGTCCTCTAGCGGAATTATGCCGTCACTTTTAGAGGGAATAACCAAGCTCATTGGATTCAGCGATCAAATTCTTCTAGAAACCGCCTTCAAGGCGAGGCCCGAGAGAATTTGTCACAAATTTTACCTCACTAATTAGGCCTAACCAGAAAATACCTCATGGCGGCCATCTTGAATATTTAAATTTCCACATGGGTGCCAGGGTGGCATCATCCGGATCCTGAACCTACACCCTCTGAAGATATATAATCCACCAAAAAACAATAGGTGGACTATATTTCTAGGCTTGTCGATTGGTTGCCGGACTAACTCGCTCTTCGTTTGGTTGATGGTTGGACGGAGTGCCAAAATTTACACAGAGTGACAGAGAGAATGAGGTTTAACGACCACTCCCACTCAACACAAACTATTTCGGGACTAACATATGGTGCAAATTTATTTCAATAATTCGCTTGTGCGTAGGGTCTAGCGATAGAAGGAAAACGGTGGATCCAGAGAAAACCCACAAGGTTGGACAGGTGATCCTATACGGGGTTCAACTAAAACATCACACCAATACAATGTTGTCATGTTTACAGACAACGGTGTCGGTCGTCTCCGAGAGGCGAAGAAGCTTGGCTTACCTTGTATGGACCCCCATCCCCATCCCCGCATCAGGCCCGTATCTAGACGCCATTAAGCGGGGTGGGGGGTACCTTTCGGTAGGGGGGCGAACATTTTGAAGAAATTTTCGAAAAGGTCATTCTAACAGAATGTTGTAATCATCATGATATGTAGTTACCTTGGCGTCTAATAAGTATTTCAAAATAAGTATTCAAACCCCCCCAAAATAATAGCTTTTTAGGTTAATATAAGGAACTGTGTATACTTTAATGATTGTTAGCAATTTCTGAGCCGGGTCGCGCCCCCCTGTAGATACGGGCCCGCCCCGCCTAAGAAAATTTTTGAAAATTTGACGGCTCCAAACATTTTTTCCTGCTATTTCAGCCCGTGAACAAAGCAACTTCAAAATGGTCTTATATATCCTAATTAAGGTGGCTGACTTCAATTCCAATCAATCGTTTACATCCACGAAGACGGGACCAGTGGGAGAAAAAGAGAGAAAATTTTGAAAATTTAACTGCCACAAACGTGTTTTCCTGCTTTTCAAGCCTGTGAATACAGCAACATCAATTTGGTTCAATACAGCCTACCTGGTTACCCAGAATTCGAAACAACCAATCGGGGAGTACGTGGCTAAGTGGGTAAGGCGCTGGCTCGCTAGCCTGGAGGTCGGTTGATCGATCCCTGCATTGGCCGAGAAAGTTCTTTTCCACTTTCCGGCGTGGTTTCTCATTGTCAGTGATGCAGAACGGAGGGTCTGACAAGGACGACTGACTAATCGTTCGGATGGGACGTAAAACCGAGGTCCCGTGTATACATTGGCGTGCACGTAAAGATCCCTTGGCAGTTGGAATTCGATATAAGAGTAGGCCGTAGCGCCGCTACCCGGGCAAAATTTCCCTCATAGCACACTGTATAGCGTATGCCCGTCTTCCATTAGCCCAGGTTAAGTGCAGAAGAGTATAACGTTAAACCCCATTCCATTTCATTTCCAAACAACCAATCAATCGTCGCGGGCTACGGGAGCCTCACCTTCCCAGAGAAAATTTGGAAAATTTAACCACCATAAGTGCGTTTTCTGCTATTCTAACCTGTGTAAGCAACTTCAAAAGTATCCAAATGGTTTTGTAACCGAAATCCCACTCTAATATCAACCATCCAATGACACTGTTGCAGTTGCATTCACAAGTAATAATCGATGCCCGAAAAATGTCGCACAAAGTACAGTGCTTCCAGTCAAAATGTTTTAATCAATAGTCAACTGAGTACAAATTCTTGGTATCCAATTAAAAGAAAACTAAAATTAGTGTTTTATTGACAATTATAGGGAAGCAAAACTAGAAATGCCGGAGCAGGCTTACAGACAGTGGGTCCGTAGCTAGTTCAGCTCTGAACGTCGGTCTCATTACACTCACCCTGAACGTTCAGGGACTGGCCCATTCAATCAATGTCGAAAATAATTTGACCACCAATTTTACTGGGCAACTTTTCACAGCTAAACGATGGGTGTCACTCCGTGTGGACGCGTGTACAGTGTAAAGGAACAACTCAGTGAGAAAATAAGACCTTGCTCATTTCGCTAGAGTCAGTATGAGCATCTCAACACACTGTGTCACGGGGCAAAAGCGTAGCTTGATAGGAGGGGATGTATTTTAAACAGCGTGTTGTTTCGCTCATACTAACTCTAGCGAGGTAAGCAAGGTCTTATTTTCTCACTATGATGTTCTTTTACATTGTACAGACGTCCGCAAGGATTGACACTCCGATGTTTCGCAGTGAAAAGTTGCCCAGTAAAATTGACTGGGGTTCAAATTATTTTCGACATTGGTTGAATAGGCCAGTCCCTGAACGTACAGGGTGAGTGTAATGAGACCGACGTACAGAGCTGAACTAGTCCGTAGCCAGCTCATAAAATTTGTGTGTGTGTGTGGGGGGGGGGGGCTACGGAATTTTTTGGAGAGGTTGATGATATGGCCAACTAAGAACACTCCTAAGAAATCATTATTGTTGGCAAAATATTTGGGGGGTCTAATTCGATTTTTTTGACGGGGGGGGGGGGGCTTAGAATTCGGGCTCTTTATTTTGCCAATTGAAAAACAATTGGGGGTTCCCCCCCCCCCCATGTGTGTCTTCATATCATAAAGAATAAATTAAATCTATTACAGCCCATCTTTTATTGATCAGTCTGGGGACAACCGCTAACTCCTTTTCCAAACATTTCAGACCAAAGTTCCTATCTTTTCTTTCTCTTGTCCTCTCATTCCTTCTTTCTTTTCTTTCTCTTTTTTCTTTATAGGCTTAGGCCCACTTTTTTAAAAATGAGCTTTAAAGGCCCACCCGTCCGCGAGTTTTACAACATAGATGTACGTAGTTAAGGCGAGATCAAGTCTTCTATTGAAGGCCCAGTCCGGCACTGCTTATAGGACTACCGCAGAGAAAAGTTTTATACACGAAAAGTGTATAAATATGGCACCATACAGGAAAGCTCTACGCCATAATTTATAAGTGCATAACACATGATGTTTCCATTTCATACTATTTATTTACCAGCAGGCTCAACAAATTGTAAACTCGTCAAAACATCTTGATTAAAAAAAATAGGCCCTATATATCAGTTTGTGATGACCCATTATTTAGGATTTTAATTTTTTATTTAGACCAAATTTCGTTGACATTATATAATGTCTTTAAATAGTTTAAATAAAGTGATTTAATAAGCCCAATCTAAATACGATTAGGCTTAGTAAATTTATATAAGTCTGTTTAGTCTAGTTAAAACAGCTTAGATACAAGAATCCGACTTCTTCTTTTGTGAAAAAGTTTTATTCAACGTCCGCTTCCAAGAAAGTGACATGGTAATCCGCATAGACATAGGCCTACTATTATTAGCCTACTATTAAAATCTATGGTAAATATGCACACCCTCTGAAACTATAAAATCCGCTGACGTCATTAACAACCCAATCGGTTACGTTCTATAAATAGAAAATCTCGCCTATTCTCGTATACTCCTCTGATCAGCAAGCACGTTACGAATATGTCGGACGAAGAAATGTCACCCACAGAAAATTCTGTCTCCGAAGAAACTTCTGATGATATGAATATTGAAGAAGAGTAAGTTTTAAGCGAAATTATAGTTAACATCAAATAAAATTGCCGACGTTTCATTTGTTGAACACAACGGCGAGTTCTATTTCGATTTTCTATTGCTAAATCGAAACTAAATTTGAGAATATTCTCGAAAATTTTTCATCTGATCTATTTCCGGTTCAATTTTAATACTCTTTGTACCTAAATATCCCGATTTTTTTACTTTGTGGGGCTCTTTCGTCTCCATAGTAATATTGTTTTATACACACAGTGGCAGTTTTTTGACATTAGATAACCTACACGATTGAAAACACCAAGCAGAATATCTGCTTACCTCCCTTGAATTGACTGACTCTGACTTACTTTTAACTTAAGTCTAGTGTTTGACTAAGTCCAATTTACGTAGCAATAATTGGTATACATCCAATTAGTTATGACCTCAGAGGATATTCACCACGCTGGTGGGAAGACTTGATTTGTCCCCCAAGTTTATTTGCCACCTGTTGTGACCTATTTTTAATTTATTATTAAATCAAGGAATAGGGTCGCTTGTCCAACCTCGTAGGTTTTCTCTGGGTACCCTGGTTTTATCCCACTGCTAACCTGCGCGCAAGCAAATTATTGAAATAAACTTAACAATGTGTTAGTCCCGAAATGACCTAGTTTGTGTCGAGTGGACAGTAAACCCCATTTCTCTCTTTCTTGTTCAGTCAAACCTAGATATGATACCCAAGTCTTGTTAGGTAGAGGTTAGCAATCTGTTTCACAGAGAATTACTTACGAAATATCTCTGTAACGGATGCCTGTCCAAAACAGGTGCGTTGACTGCACGCCTCGTAGTCATTGGCTCAACGGCTCGTGCAATGTTTACTTAACACCTGACTGCTTCGGGCAAAATGATACATTTTACTCATTTTAATACCCATTTACACTAAATAGGAAATATTTTTTAACTACAAATCTTTATTTATTTTTCTTTTACCTCAAAAAAATGTTTAAGAATTTAATTTGTCGGAGAAAAAAAGTTAATATGCCGTACTCATTAAGCCTCGTCGATGTCATGCTTATCAGTGATTGTAGTGGCCAAGCTAATATTCACTGCGGGATCAGTTTGAGAGGTTAGATCTATCGGGAGCAGGTCTTTTCATCACACGACTGTTTCACCTCAGACTGTTTCATCCCAGTTTTTAGAGATAGGTCATTTCATCCCACAAATATAGGGTTGTTTCATCCTAGTTCCTTTTGGAACTGTCATTGAGCATACAATGTCCACAGACAGTTCCTATCCATCTTCCTCACCTATTTTGGAATCCTTAACAACTTACCTGCTATTTTTCACATTGATTCTACTTTATTCGCCAAAGGAATCATTTCTAGTCACAGCTGACTAGGGGTGGGTATTCCCGAAAAAATCGTATTGCGATACAGTTTGTCGTATTGCAATATATTGTGAAAGTGTTCACTCCAGATTTATTGCAAAAGTACAGCCTTAAGTATCTCATAGCAACACTCAGTCATTACTCATGTGAAGGTCTTTGAACATGTAATTCCTCTATTGTACAACTAGTCAACTACAAGAACAAGATATCCACAAAACCCATGTGTTTATTTCTTTCTTTCAACAATAAGTAATCTTTGAAAAAATGTCCAATGTGACAGACTGATAGTACAACGAGTACATTGCAGAATAATATCTATCAATGATTAAATGTCATTCAATGATCAATTCAAAATAGTTTTGAAATGATTGTCTTGTCACTCACAACTTCACAAGTCACAACAAAGTCTTAACTGAGGACTGATGAGTGACTACAATTAGGCACCTGGAAATCTCAACACTTCAAACTTGAATAACATTGTTAACAATGTGATAGTAGGCCTATACTTCGACGCCCGCCATTTTGGTTTGTTTACGGGACAACGAAAGAAGAACGAGGCTATCTTTTTTAATTTACATGGTTTAGCCATAAATAAAGCATAGTTTTATTTCTAAAATGACCAAATGACATTCTCGCAGCTATTAGTGTGTAATATTATTAAGGAAATTCTCAAGTTTTCAATAAAATTGACAATCTCACGGAATATTCTGATGATTATTACGGAAGTTGCCGATCGTATTGACTGAACCGGTTCTTGGACGTGTATCACGATATGATGTATTGGCAAGTTTGAATCGCAATACACCGGTATACCGGTTATATCGCCGTATTTTCAAGCAGAATTCACATACACAAAAGCCATTGCGAGACTCAAACATGCTCAAACTGCATGTTTATTTCATCGCTAAATTCTACTTGAAAATGGTGTTGAATTATTATAAATTTGTGTCATATGTCATATAGTGAGAAATGATTCCTTTTGGCGGAAAATAAAGAATCATGGTGAAAAATAGAAGGTTAGGGTTCTAAAAGAGCCTTAGAACATAGGTGGGAAAGAGCGGTATTTTCATATTGCAGATAAGGCCGGATAGGAACTTGTCCGTGGATATTGTCTGCTCAAAGACAGTTCCAAAAGGAACTAGTTTCATTCTAATAATTGAAAAAAGAGTATTATATGATTTTTATACGCCCACATTGAAATGTGGTCGTATATTGTCATCCCGTCCAGCCGGCCGGTGTCAACAATTGCTTGTGGATGCTCTAGAAGCTAAAGTTAATATCCAATTGACTTTAAATTTATACACAATGTTTAAGGTCATGAGATAAAGAAGCCTTTTGATTTTCAGCGATTTCCAATAATTACTGCCAGAGTTATGGCCCTTGATCACTTCAAAAAATCAAGAGGCCAAAGTTAATGTCAGATTGACTTCAAATTTATACGTAGTGTTTACAGTCATGAGACGAAGACGTCTATCGATTTTCAATAATTACTGCCAGAGTTATGGCCTTTGATCACTTCGAAAAAATCCTGTGGAAGCTCTAGAGGCCAAAGTTAATATCCGACCTACTTTAAATTAACACACAGTGTTTAAGTTTAAGGTCATGAGACGAAGAAGCCTATTGATTTTCAGAGATTTCAAATAATTACTGCCAGAGTTATCTCCCTTGATAACTTCAAAAAATCTTGTGACGCTATAGAGGCCAAACTTATCATCCGATTGACTTCAGATTGATACACAGAGTTTAAGGTGTTGAAACAAACAAGTATTTTGATTTTCAATGAATTTTGACAACTGAACAGCTAAATCCATGATATTAAATGTTTCATGTATATACTAATTGTTATAAACTTTAATTGTATATAGTTGTAACTCTTAATCAGTTTTTAGTGTATTACAAATGTTTCATTACCTAAACAAGTAAAAATATGCAACAACCCTTGTTGACTGCCCAGACGATTTAGCTGCTGTGGGCGTATGTTTCGTTGCCTGGCAACCTATCTTTTAAATATTCTATTCACTAATAACAATTTTGAATTATATATCACGCCAGTTGCCTCAAACCAATGCTAAAATAGTTGTATTGAGCAATATACATGTGCGAACATACAGCCTTTTTTATACGCCCACATTGAAATGTGGTCGTATATTGTCGTCGCCCCCGTCCGTCCGTCGGTCCGTCCGTCCGTCCGTCCGTCCGTCGGTCCGGCGTCCACAATTGCTTGTGGACGCTCTACAGTCTAAAGTTAATATTCGATTGACTTTAAATTTATACACAGTGTTTAAAGTCATGAGACGAAGAAGCCTATTGTTTTTCAGCGATTTCCGATAATAACTACCAGAGTTATGGCCCTTGATCACTTCAAAAAATCTTGTGGACGCTCTAGAGGCCAAAGTTAATATCCGATTGACTTTAAATTTATACACAGCGTTTAAGGTCATAAGACAATGACGCCTATTGATTTTCGGCAATTTCCGATAATTAGTGCCAGAGTTATGGCCCTTGATATCTTTAAAAAATCTTGTGGACGCTCTAAAGGTCAAAGTTAATATCCGATTGACTTTAAATTTATACACAGTGTTTAAGGTCATAAGACGAAGAAGCCTATTGATTTTCAGCGATTTCCGATAATTAGTGCCAGAGTTATGGCCCTTGATCACTTCAAAAAATCTTGTGGACGCTCTAGAGGCCAAAGTTAATATCCGATTGACTTTAAATTTATACACAGTGTTTAAGGTCATAAGACGAAGACTCCTATTGATTTTCAGCGATTTCCGATAATTAGTGCCAGAGTTATGGCCCTTGATCACCTCAAAAAATCTTGTGGACGCTCTAGAGGCCAAAGTTAATATCCGGTTGACTTTAGATTTATACACAGTGTTTAAGATCATGAGACGAAGAAGCCTATCGATTTTCGGCGATTTCCGATAATTAATGCCAGAGTTATTGCCCTTGATCTCTTTAAAAAATCATGTGGACGCTCTAAAGGTCAAAGTTAATATCCGATTGACTTTAAATTTATACACAGTGTTTAAGGTCATAAGACGAAGAAGCCTATTGATTTTCAGCGATTTCCGATAATTAGTGCCAGAGTTATGGCCCTTGATCACTTCAAAAAATCTTGTGGACGCTCTAGAGGCCAAAGTTAATATCCGATTGACTTCAAATTTATACACAGTGTTTAAGGTCATAAAACAAAGACGCCTATTGATTTTCAGCGATTTCCATTAATTAGTGCCAGAGTTATGGCCCTTGATCACCTCAAAAAATCTTGTGGACGCTCTGGAGGCCAAAGTTAATATCCGATTGACTTTAGATTTACACACAGTGTTTAAGTTCATGAGACGAAGAATCCTATTGATTTTCTGCGATTTCAAATAATTACTGCCAGAGTTATCTCCCTTGATAACTTCAAAAATGAAGCTATAGAGGCCAAAGTTACCATCCGATTGACTTCAGATTGATACATAGAGTTTAAGGTGTTGAAACGAACAAGTATTTTGATTTTCAATGAATTTAGATAACTGAACAGCTAAATCCATGATATTAAATGTTTCATGTATATACTAATTGTTAGCGTGGGGTAAAACTTTATAAAAAGCAATCAAATTCTAATGATTTTCTAATAATTACATAATGAGTTGTTACTCTTAATCAGTTTTTAGTGTATTACAAATGTTTCATTACCGAAAAAAGTAAAAATATGCAACAACCCTTGTTGACTGCCCGGACGATTTAGCTGCTGTGGGCGTATGTTTCGTTGCCTGGCAACCTATCTTTTGATTGACTATAACTCGAAGATTTGTGTAATGCCAATATCTATTTATTATAAATCGCACAGTTAGCATTAACTGAGCCAAACCTCTCAGTGACAAAGACTGTGATATCTTAACTGATCATATTTGCAGTTGTGTCGCTATATATAGGTGTCACAGCTCCATTGCTCGCGTTGGAAGAAAATCGTTTTTTCCCGATTTGTAACCTTTCTTCAACTTAACGTCACACAGTCCCTATTTTATCATTTGTAATAATTTAAAAATATTTTGGAAGCAGATAAATTGTTCTTTTGTGTGATATAATTTTTATATATGTGTACCTTATATTAATTTCCAAAACGTAAATTAAAAAACGTCAATTTCACGCGTTTTGACGTTACGCTAAAAAATTTTGTCACGTTTTTAAACGAGGGTACCCCACTTCAAGTGCTCCGCTCAGGTCTTTATTTTTAATATTTTTTTTTCATTTTAATATCATTAGAAAGGTAATTGAACGATCTTTCGATCGGCGGGGGGTGCTTTGTTGGTATTTCGAAATACCATGCCTTTTTTTTAAGTTGAAGGCTTCAATTCACGTAATCTTTTTTTGTGGCGATTTGCCAGGATATCACCCCCCACAGATCGAAAGTTCGTTTTATTGTCGTTTCAATGCTTTTAAAATCAACAAAATCGTAGCATTTCAAGAACCTGAGTCGGGCATTTGAAAATTGTATACAATGAACAATTTTGTCCAAAATAAATCGCGTAGTTTTTGCCTTGTTTTGACGTCATTTCAACACCAAAACTAAAAGTAAAATGTCATTCCAAGGTCCTAAGACTCATATTCACGGTAAATTACGTCGAAAGGCAAATCCGATGTTAATTTATGAAGTAAGCGTCATGTTAAATGTATAACGGACTTGCCTGAAAATAAATAACATAGTTAAAATCCATTTTTTTACGACTTTCACGGGGTTGACTTTATTTACATCACATGACCCATATTCGCGGGCTTTTATAACCATGTGACAAGATGTGAGGATCGAACGGAAATTTCCTACGAGCTACCACACGTCTCTACTTTTTAACACCAAACATATTTCAAGAATGGAAAAATTCTATAAAATTGACGACTGTTTCAATGCTCTGAAATCATAAATTCAATGTTTAACGAATTATTCCAGCCCAATGTTAATGTATTTCTGTGCACGCGAATGGAAATGAAACCGGAAAATATCCACACAGGTCTCTGTCTGTGTGGTCTGTTCTGACTGTAGCCAGCTGGACTACCGTATAGCCTACATACGATTTCTTTCCACTTAAAAAGAGAATTGTTCCCAAATAAAGTTGGACCAACAAAAGAATCAACGCCAGTTTAAATAATTTGAATGACTATTTCTGGGTTTGTCGTTGGCGATTTACAACATCTTGTTTTTTTGAGATGATGGAACCGACCGACATAGATGAATAATTACACGAGGTCAGTCATGTCAATACATAAATATATCGATACGGACACCCAATTTTGCAAAACTTTTTATTAAATAATTTAGCATTATATAACAGTTGTCATACTACATGTAATTATTATAATTTTAATTCTTGTTTTTTGGGGGAACTAATTAACACCTCGAGTATCACATATTTGTTGATCAGTTAACAATAACAAATTGAAATTGAAACTTATGAAAGAAACGACAAGCGTAAGGCCTTTTAGGCCTTTATTTGATATTTATTTACATTGATTAAAATATACAAAAATAAGAAAGTTGCTCAATAGGCTACATATACTGATTTGAAGGAATAATAGAAACATTCAAAAGTGAAGTAAAAACAAAAACATCTTCGACTAGTCAAAATGGTAGGTTCCAGGCTCAGGCCTTAAACATGACTAGGCCTTAGCCTATCAGTAACTGAGTAACCTACTTTTATTATTTAGTCCTTAGACCAGAGAATATATTTCTATTGGTCAATGTTATCTTCTGAGTAGAAATAATTTGTAAAAGCAGAATTCTAACAATAATTAAGCAACGGATGCTGAGAACAGTGATAATGACACAGTTGTACTTTCTTTAAAATTATTTGGTTGCTATAGCAACCATCCAAAATCCTTTATATTTCACTAAAATTATGCAATTCATAATATTTTATATTACATGGGCTGTAAATATGTGGTTTGTCATGGTGATCAATTGGTTTGAAAATTGAATAACATTGCCTTTTTGGTTTGTCATGGTGATCAATTGGTTTGAAAATTGAATAACATTGCCTTTTTTTTTAGGGGGGGGGGGGTGTTTTGATTGCTAAAACAACCAAATATTAAGTATTATAGAAGAGAAAAGATAAGTAATTTTTAAAATTCACTAAATTTACCAGTACGGTACACAAATTTCGATTGAAAATCTTAAGTCTTTCATAATTTTTTAAGCCTAAAATTGGGCAATTTCCAATGGCAGAATGTTTTTCAAAAGTGCGGCCCTTTCCAGGGGAAAAAAGAGATGGCATATAAATATTTTGTTATTATTTATTTGTTCAATCATTGCCTGACCGCTACTAACTTAAAATAATATAAAAATTAATATTAATGAGAAAATAATCGGAAAATAATGCTTTTTTAAAAAATATACATTGGTTTCTATGGTAACCACTCAAACTCCCTAATATTTGGCTCAAACTTATACAATCCATATCATTTGACATTACTTGGGTTTTAAATATTTTAAAATGCTTATTTTTAAATGTGGTGATCACCTTTTGTGTTATGGTAAATAGCATTGAAAATAGTCAAAAATTGCATTTTTTTCAATTTTGGTTGCTATGACAACCAAAATTGCTAATATATGGCGGATTGGAAATATGTAATTTTAAAAATTCACAAACTTTTTGACATATTCCCATAATTTCACTTCCGTATCTCAATTCTTTCTTATTTTATTAATATCCTCAAAACACTCCAAAAATAGGCAAATGTGTGCCGCGGAGAATTGTTCAAAAATGAACATAAATCCAGCTCTTGAGAAAAGACAAATAGATATTTTTACTCTTTTTTTTTCTGTTAATCTCACTTGATAGCTACTGATTTTAAAATGTATAACAACCAGGTTCAATATTTCAGATGTAACATGGATAATACCATTTTTGATGAAAAAATTGACCAAAATCACTCGGACAGAAATGGAATTTTTGAGAAAACCTATCTAATTTGCAGTTGCTGTGGAAATCGGTGTAATTATTACAAAAATGTGAAAATTGAAACATCATTAGCTTTAAAGTTGTATTTCATGACTTTACATCTACATTTTTGATAGTTTTGATAGGAAATGAAATATTGCTTCACAAAAAACACCAAAAATGACCTTTTCAAAGTGTTGAAAAACCTTTCTTCCGCGAAAAGTCAAAAATCGCAACTTTGAACGTCAATAAAAAAAAAAATTTTCATCCGATTTTGAATCTGTAAAAAGTTTTGTGAAAAGAATGATGAGATCTACTTAAAAAACTAATAAAATCAAATGTATAATCATAATCTCAAAATCACCTTTTCCACCTACTATATACATGCACATGTATGGTTCTAATAATATGAAATTATCTTATTTATAAAATTTTTCAGTCTACAGGCATTTATAAACAAAATGAGTTTGCAAGTGAAACTAAAGTGACCTGTACAGTAGTATTTGCAATGTTCTCCCAGCTGAATCTAATCAGGGACTATTGTGGCAGTAATTAGTCACTAAATAATCTCTTGAAGAAAATGAACATGAAAGTTGTATAGCTGTGAGTCAGCACTTAGTGAGTTTTTTTTTTCCAGTGTTGTTATCATAGAAGATCCGGCTCTTCTAGCAGAAGATAAAAAAGAACAAGGCAACAAATTTTATAAACAACAGAAATATAAAGATGCTGTTCATTGTTACACCGAAGCTATCAGTAAGTATCCTTATTTTTAACATGCATTATGTGTCAGACTTGGATGAAAAGCTGGCCAATTTTTCAGAATTGACGTTTGAAAAATGCAGGTGCTCAAACAATGGCTATCCTAGTCATTGTTTTGATATTTCTAATTGAAGAATATAAAAATGAGTAAAATCAACTCATTGTTGTTATTCTGGATGTATAGAAACAATGGATAATCAAGAGCTTGTTTACTATCGTAACAATGGTACTTGACAATCAAGACTTTATTGTGAACATTTTAAAGTCTGATAACTTTAATGAGAAACAAGTAATTTGAGTGATAACACGTGACACAATTATATAGAATACAAGTTACTTAAAGGATTTATTTTAACGACATTTCGACGAGGGTTCTCCCGACTTTATCAAGTAAAAGACTAATTTTGAGTGAAAATGTCAATATGTTAATTTTTATACGCCTACATTGAAATGTGGTCGTATATTGTCTCACTTTCTCTCTTTTACTGTAGTATACTGTAATCATATTATATTGCATATTTTAGATCTATGCCCAAAATGTGCTGCATATTACAGTAATAGAGCTGCAGCCTACATGATGTTATATAAATATAAAGAAGCTTTAGAAGATGCACAACAGTCTGTACAATATGATAATAAATTCTTAAAGGTAAATCATGTTTTGAATGATTGATCGATAATTACTACTTTTATAATAGTTATAGCGCTGGACTGAAAGTTAAACTTTAGTCTAGGCTGGATCTATAACAACTGCTGTAGGGACAATTGCTGGGGAGGACAACTGTCGGCTGGCCAATTGCTGTCCATTTTATTTGTTTTTTTTTTTAGTATACTTAATGGTTAATTAACCTTATATGTGTGAAGTAAAATGAATCAAAAAATATCTACATCAATGATTACATGAATGATATGGTAATGATATAAAAGTTTTTATTTGTTATAGTTATATTTTTATGGCAACAAAAATAATATTAACAAATATTTAAAAAAAAAACAAAGACATATGGACAGCAATTGTTCTGCCAGCAATTGTCCTTTTTTTAAGGTTGTGTTATAGCTTTCTTTTAAATGGTGTTGTAAATGATATTAATGCAGAGGTACCCTTGATAACCATGTTAATAATAGTACTAATACTATCCATCCAGGCCTGTACCCTGTGGTTCAAACGTATATCTGTTGGGCGTCCACATTTGGTTGTGTAAGCTTGTAAGAGCGTTAAGGTAATATCTGATTAAGTTGTGAGACGAAGAAAACCTATTGATAGGATTTCCGATAATTAATGCCAGAGTTATGGCCTTTGATCACTTTAAAAAATCTTGTGGCTGTTGTAGAGGATAAAGTTAATATAAATATCTTGCAAATGTCGCATATTTTACATGGCAACCGCTGGTAAATTTATACAGTAGAATCTGCATCAAGCAGCCACCCATGGGAAATTTTACGACTGACCGCTTAACGGGAGTGGCCTCTTAATGAAATCTTTTTTTGTGCTGACATCAATTAATATTACGTTTGGGTGCATTTGCATCGGTAAATTTGGGCGTTGCTGAATCTCTAACATAACTTCCGTAAACTTGTCATTTTGTCCCAACCTGCAATACTACATTACTACTGTCTATCATTGTGATGCATTCGATAATATTTATCCATTTTTGTAAAATCTCATGGTTTTTTTTAGTCTCTTATCATCCAAACAAATATTCTACGAATATTAGTCTGTATGGGTCCTCAAAATTTGACAGAAAGTCGGTCACTGTCTGGACTATCCAGTCTTTTAAGTTACCACATACTGAATCTATCAAAACATCTAGCTTGTCAACAATGACACTCTCTAAAATTTTGGTTTAAAGGTTTTAATTGAAATGGTAATTTTCTCTTGTCATAAATCAAACGTATGGCTTCTCACCATCTCCTTAATTGCAATTCATGCTGTTGTATCACCTCTATTTTGTTTTTAATAATAGATGTGCCAAGTGAATTGTGGGATATATTTTATCCTGGCTTTATAGAATCTATCAAAAACGGCCCGGCTTCATAATATCTATCACTTACCGAGACTTTAGCCAAAAGGTTCCATTGCCCATGCGTAACCGGGAGTTTGGTTTTTTGTGTGGTAGATTATCCAGTAATTTTCTTCAATAATTGAGAACCGACCCAGACCCTCCGTGCGTTGAAGACTAGGGAGTTCTGGGTGACCGAGACTAGGTTTTTTTTTGTGCTGACATTACGCTTGAATGCATTGGAAGCAAACACCAATACTTCACTTGCATTGGTAAATTTGGCCGTCGCTGAATCTCGGACATAACTTCTGTAAGCTTGTCATTTTGTACCAACCCTCAATGCTACTGTCTATCATGATGCATTCAATAATACTTATCCATTTTTGTGAAGAAAATCGATGAATTAATTTTATTTGATCAAATAAGCACATGAACCAAAAAACATTGCTGATTTTGCTACCGATTCACAGGGCGTGCAACTCTGTATGTAATATTATAGGTGGCGCTAAAAACGTCTATTTAACAACATAGCGGCTTTTAGTTGGTACTTTCAGTTTATTCATTCAGTATCAAATAATGTTAAGTGTGAAAACAATGATCTGGTTAGTCGTTTAATAAAATAAAAGATTAATTAACAGATAATCCCGGTTTAATTATTATTTTCACAATTCTTTTTACCTGATCAGTAGGAGTCCAGTTAATTGATTACCACTCACAGGATTAGCGGGGCTTTTACGAAGAATGACAAGTTGGTTTCATTCAACAATGGCCGTTGAATGGGCGATGTTTTGTTAAATTTATTAACAAAATAGTGACCGCTGGCCGCGTTAGAGAAGTGACCGTTGAATAAAGAGATAAAACAATAGAATTTTTACCGGAGGGGGGGGGGAATTTATTGTGACCGCTTACAAGGAGATGTCGCTGAATAGGAGTGGCTGCTCATACGGATTCTACTGTACATTGTTTTTAAGGTCATGACACGATGACGCCTATTGTTTTTCAAGGATTTATGATAATTACTGCCAGAGTTATATTTCTTTATTACGTAAAAAATCTTGTGGATGCTCTAGAGACCAAAATTATCATTCACATGACTTTAAATTTATACACAGAGTTTAAGGTCTTAAGATGAACAAGTATATTGATTTTCACTTGAACTGCTTAATCCGTATTAAATGTTATGTATACTAAACGTTAGTATATGGGGTAGAACAGGAAGTGAAACAAATTCTATTTATTTCTGATAATTAGTTATTATGCGACAACCCTTGTTAACTTTACGGATGACTTGGCTGCTTTGGACTTGTGTTTAGTTGCCTGGCAACCTATCTTTTTTATAGCAAAATATGATGCTAAAAACATGCCATTGAATATTAAATATATTTTTTTCCCATCGGCCATACACAATATGTTCATGTAATCTCACTTTGATATTTAACTTTGCTTCTCTAAATATTGAAATACTCTTGAATTGAGACAGTGCCATAAGTTAAACTAATTTGACACTGGTGATGTGTGTAGTACACAAGTGTAACACTGGTTTAACCCACGTATAAAAGCACATACAGGTGAAGATATAAATTCAGTAACAATAACATGTTAAATCAAAACCATTACCCAACCTTGGCACTGGACTTAAAAACTTAAACATGGGTGCCTAGGTGGTGTACATACATGTGTGCCACTATTTAACACAATCTCAACACCACAGACATTCAGATTGATTTCAAATACAGAGAGAGCCAGGGATAGTGCTACATTATGTTAACTCATGCTAAACACTACACAAAACCTGGATTTGAATTGAATCTTTATGTTTCATCATAGTAGGAACAAGTTATGTAGTTTGTTAGTTTCATAACAATAATTAATCAGTGAAGACAACATTTTTTGAACATATTTTATTTGTGATGTAAGCTTCTGAATGATTTTAGGAAGAAGATCCGGGTATTCTTAACAACATGGTTTTGAATCTGTTACACCATAGACAATTTTATTATTTGGATATATCAAAATCTGGAAGCTCTAGATCTATTCTCAAACATTAAAATGTCTTCAAATTGCTGGTATTTTTGGAGCCTCACTCAATTGTCTTGTCTAGAACTATGGTAAGACAGTGTTGACACAGTTTTAATTTCACTGCATTGGAAGTTAATCAATCTTTGATTGCTGTTGTAACTGTCCTTGATGTGTGGAACAATAAAATCTTTAGTTAGAAACTAAGCTAGCTAGCTAAAAGTGAAAAATCCATTATTAAAAAAAAAGATAGCATGAAATTAATGCACATAGGCATTATAGCATTAATAAAATGCAAGCCATATTTTAATCCTGATACAAGTAATATTTAATATTTATCTTTGTTCAGGGTTATTTACGAGAAGGAAAATGTCATCTGGTTTTGGGGAATGCATCAGCGGCCATTAGAAGTTACCAGCATGTTTTACAACTTGATCCCAAAAATGCAACCTCACAAAATGAAGTAAGTACAACTCTGTTCTAATGTTGACACTTCATCAAGTCTAAAAATGAGAATTTCATTCAAAGTTTTTTAAATGATTACTAACATTGATTATTCTATTACAGATAAAAACATCAGAACAGATTTTAGATCTCACGGAAAAAGCTGAAATTTGTTATGGTAGGCAAGATTTTAGAACGGTAAGTGGTAAATCAATATTAAAAGGTTCAGAAAAAGGATCTTAAACAAATATTCTGGTTCTCGGCCAACCTTTCAAATTAATGATCATTCATGCTGTTGATGCAAATTCATTTATATCATTACTTTGTCTTTTGCTACACATCAGTTTTACAAATATTCACCTCTGTTGTAATGCAAATACTCTTCCTTCCATGTTCATTGATGGAATATTATTTCCGTTATCTTTCTCATTAATGAGCATTTTCTACTCTGGTTATGCAGAGATAAAGCAGTTTGATTTGTCGAAAATTGGAGGTTAATAGTTTAGATTTTAATTGAGTAAGAGTTGGTGTATAGTTTCATATTTATGCGCCTTTATTTGATGAAACTTAAATTATTTCCCAGGAGTTTATTTTGATAAAGTCACAGAATTATTTGGCCCTAATTTCAAAATTTTCAGCCTTATTGCTGATGTTTTTGACAAATAAGTGTTTATTTCAAGTGCTGCCTACTGAATATTACTATTTTGCCTAAAATAAAAAAGTTGGACTTTTTTTTTTCAGACTATATATTACATGGACAAATGCCTTGTTCATTGTTCAGGATGTCAGAGGTTTAAAATATTAAAAGCAGAGAGTTTAGCATTACTGGGTAGATATGATGAATCAGAAGAATTAGCTAAGTAAGTTCAATATTTGGACAGAGTGTCCCGTAATGCCATGTCTCAAATTATCCTACATTGTAATTGCACTCATAGAACACACATTGCCATATTTTTTGCTCAGAATGACAAGTATTCTGGACAAGACATTAAATCCCCATTTCATTCATTCATTCATTCATTCATTTATTTCCCACAATTTCTCACCAGAACTAAAATTGAGCTAATCTTCATCTGTCAGCTTATAGTATAGTACATTCACAATCATAATTCCTAAATTATAAGTTATCATGGAATTTTCTTGTATATTCTGGATCATATTTTCACAATTTCTGTTTGAATAACAAATCAATTATTTAAATAAATATTAAAATGTTTATTTATTTCAGTAATATATTATTATGTGATAATATGTGTGCTGATGCTACATACGTCCGGGGCCTGTGTTTGTACTATAGAGACAATTTACCAAAAGCTTTTCAACATTTTCAAAAAGTATTACGCCTGGCACCCGATCATCAACGAGCTAGATTAGCATACAAAGTAAGACATTATTTATTTAATAATCCCCTCTCCTGAAAGCTCTGTTCTCCGTTAACTCACAAGAATGTAGAATGCTAATTTCCCTATAAAATATAGTCCAATGGAATGTTCCACAGGAAAATTTTCAGCACATGTTGAATACCAAAGCAGCGTGCTAAAGTTGTGATAACACTGCTGTCATAATTTGTTCAATGAATATCAACCAATATATAAATGTATAGCAGCTTTTATTGATTTCGATGTAATTCAAAGTGTAAAACATATAGTTAATTTATTCTTCAGAAAGCAAAACAACTCACATCCAAGAAGGAAGAAGGAAATGATGCATTTCGTTCAGGAAAATATCAAGATGCACATGATCTCTATTCTGAAGCCTTATCTATAGATCCTTTCAATAAATCTACCAATTCTAAATTATTCTGTAATAGAGCCACGGTCTCAGCTAAAGTAAGACATTTACATCACTTTAAATATGAAGTAAACTCTTTTTTTTGTATGTCCAAGTTGAGATGTGCTCGTATATAATGCCGTTATAGCCCAACTGATTGACTTAAATTCAATACCGTTTATGGTGAAGATTAAAGCTGTTGATATTCAGCTATTTTCAATTACCAGTTCAATTTGAAATATTTCTGACAGGTTGTTTTAAATAGTCTGTGATAAACTGGTAGTATCTAATGTCATTGGGTATCCCACCCTCTCCCCTTTACTGTTTTACAGTTACTAAATGTGACTCTTAATGCAGTATTTGCATTTACTTACAACTCCGACATTGCACTTGCTGACAGAGGCAGTGATTATTTACAACCAATGAATAAATAATTAATAAAAATTTGACATGGTAATGATATGCGAACAACATTGATGAGGTCATTGTGAAAATAGGCCAGCCGAGGTACCTCTTGTAAGGGAGGCAACTCAGTGATATTGGGCAGTCTAATTAAACTATTCATTTCATATTTTGTTCACAGCTTAAAAAATATGAAGAATCTGTGGAAGACTGTACAAAAGCCATAGAATTAGATGAATCCTATGTTAAAGCTTTCTCCAGAAGAGCAAGAAGGTAAGAAACAATTAAAAGAATAACTGTGAATGTAATTAACAAGCTTTGATCTTTCCCTTATTAGGAATTAGATTAGATTGATTGTGTGTTTTTGTTAGCCAACATGATGATGTAAGGTTACAATCAAGGTCTGATCTTTGAAATTTCTAACACCTTTCTGCTAGTAGGGGTATGTTTCATTACATGACATTCTGTGATTGATTTTTTTTAATAGCTATATGGAATTAGAACGGTTTGAAGATGCAGTTAGAGATTATGAAAAGATATTCAGTTTAGAAAAAACTAGAGGTGAGTTTCTAAGAAAAGACATAAGACTATGTAGAATTGTGAATGTTAAATATGTAACACCCACCTACCTATGTTTTTATGGAATACTTTTCTTACTTATTAGTAGTATAGAATATGGTAAAACAAAAAAAAAATTATTGTGCTTCTCAGACAAAATCTGATGCTGAAAATGGATAGGTGAAAACTATTGTATTATTTATCTGTATCATTATACATAATTTAAGCCTGCTGTCTACTTGTAAAAATGTTGATCTAGGTATGTTGGAGAAATGAAATTTCAGAAATTTATGTCTAAAAATATATGTGTGCCCCAGTACATTCAAAACAAGATATTTTATGCTAGTAGAAATATCTTTTTGTCGTTACAAATAGGTAAATAGTACCCATGTACAGACTATTCTTAATGTATGTATCCCACTAATAAAGACCCCCCAAGCTCAAGCAAATTATTGAACCATGTGACCTAGTTTGTGTTAAAGTGGACGTTAAACCCCATTTCTCTCGTGTATGTAATTCGGAGAATTTTAGAAACTGGTGTGTTCTTTTAAATTCTGACATTAAATTTATCCTTATCGATTTTCCAGATATGATGAGCATTAATAAATGGTTAAGATGATTGAAACAGACCATATTAATGATTTGAATATTATATTTCAGAGAATAAAAAAATATTAAATGATGCGAAACTTGAGTTAAAGAAGAGTAAACGTAAAGATTATTATAAATTATTGGGTGTTCAGAAAGGTGCAACTGAAGAAGAAATAAAGAAAGCTTATAAAAAACGAGCTTTAATACATCATCCAGGTATGTTCAGCTGCTATATGAAATAAAATTTAAATGGGTTTAATATGTTGATAAGTATATAATGTTTGTTTATGTTTCTTAGTCAAACATAGATAACATTCATAAGTAAAAATTATTGGCATTGGCGATAATCACTTACATTTATTTTTATTAGCGATTATTGATGTGAAATATTGAAAATTGATGTCACAAGTAAAACACAGTTTATTTGTGTTAATCTGAAACATCCTTGATATTTTCTATAATTATTTGACAACAACCTTCCAATTGTTGATGGTAAAAGTTTATATTGATTCCCAACATTATAAATTATTATTTATGCTATTGTAGATCGTCATTCACATGCAGAAGAAAAGGTTCAGAAAGAAGAAGAGGTCAAGTTTAAAGAAGTAGGTGAGGCGTATGGTGTTTTATCTGACAGTAAAAAACGTATGAGATATGATGCAGGACAGGATTTAGAGGATCTGGATGGAGGTGGTGGTGGATTCCGTAAGTATAAATTTAGTCCACATGTTAAATCTCTTTGTTGACTTACAAGAACCGTCTGTTTTTGAAGTCTAGTTCTCATTGGGTGTCTGTGGAAATGACTAGCAAAGTTTTCCTAGTTACCAGTGTGTGATGAAAAAGCAAGGTCCATCCATGTACACAAAATTGTGGATTGAACAGCTGGGATTTAAAAAGACTAGGGCTGGACCGCTGTCTGTTCAGAATTCTCCATCCTAGAATATTACATTTATGACTTGCTAGCCTGGTGGTTGCCTGTTTGTTGCCTGTTTTATCCCTGCATTGGCCGAGAAGGTTCATCGAAAATTTTCTGTGTGGTGCAGGATGTAGGGCTGGACAAGGACAGTTGTCTAGTCATTGGGACAAGAGAGAGAGAGAGAGAATTGGGTTTTAACGTCCACTCAACACAAACTAGGTCATTTCAGTACCAATATATGGTTTAATTTTATTTCAATAATTTGTTTACACGTAGGTTCTTTAGCAGTGGGAGGAAACCGGAATGCCCGGAGGAAACCCACAAGGTTGAGAAGGCACCCCTATATCCATGCCATAAACGCTCACACCAGAGATCGAAACCACAGCCGCAAGCCAGAGGTGACCGGCCAGCTAGAGATCGAAGCGCGACACTCGGCCCGGTTGCTCAAAACTAAGTTATTTTAACGATCCGTTAAACTCTTAACGGATCGTTATCTTTGTAACGTGTCATCTGTTCACGGTCCGTTAAATTTCGGTTGCTGGAAAGTCAATTTAATTATCCGTTAAAGTTAATCCAAGAGAAGACTGTTTGTTCATTGGCTGAATTTAAAATTTTTAATTTCAATTAACATGTATAACAACTTCTATTCATAGAAGTTACTATTAACAAGAAACTGAAGACAGCGAGACAACTGTGCAGTCTTTTCACAAAACTAGATTAAAGACAAAAAGATGACTGTAGAATTTACAACAGAAAAAAATATAGAATACTTTATTTTTTCCTTTAGAAATTTTAGCGTAAATCTGTAGGAAAAATTATGGGATTTGCACTACAGAATTATGGGGCCATTATTTGATATAGTCCACCAAAGTTCTGTAGAATAGTATAGAATTTCATCCTATAGAAAATGGAATAGGCCCGCATCGCCCAACCCTTTAGAATGTTCTATAGAAAACTACATTGGTAATCTATGACTTTTTGCTACAGCCAACTAATGCCATCATTAAACAGATAACGGAGCCCCAAACCTCCGTTAAATATAACGCCAAGTTAATGACACATTAAAGTTGACGGGACTTCCAGCAACAGTCTTTCTCTCTGTTAAAGTTAACGATCCGTTAACATGGAGTTAACGAATCGTTAAAAGATAACGGAGCTTTGAGCAACCGGCCCCAGGCCACTAGGCCATCCCACCCCCCCCTCATAGGGACAAAGACCGAGGCTTGTGTACATATCTGCATGCACCTAAAAGATCCCTTGGCAGTTGGAACTCGATACAAGGCCATAATGCTGCTGCCCAGCAAATATTCTTCATCATAGCACACTATATGGCTTATGCTTGTCTTCATTAGCCCAGTAGGATGTTAAACCCTATTTCACTTCATTTCCCAAGACCAGCCAATTGCATCTAAATAATATTGTTATTCATTAAATCCATACTGATGAAAAAAAAATACTAGATTGTTTGTTGGTTTTAATAAATGAAACAAGAGAAACAATATGTTAGTAATGTCTTCTTCGGAGACAAGTTTAAAATTCCATATTTACTTATTTTACAGACCAAATGGATCCAAATCAAATATTCCAGATGATGTTTGGTGGAGGTGGAATGAATGGGTTCCATTATTCTTCGGGTGGAGCTCAACATCATGGTCATGGATTTAATTTCCAATTCGGATAATTATTGCTGTTGTTAATATGTTAATTCTTCTGTGGGTGTTTGCAAATGTGAATTTTTTTTAGATTGATAATAGGATAAAGGCTTGCATACAGACGTTATTAATTAAATATAATAAGTGTGCCAGATTTACCAAATGTAAATATCTCTTCTACATTTTTTAAAATGTTTCATTGATATTGTCTGTGCTGTACTTATTTCATGACAATCTATGGCTTTGTAAAAGTGAAAAGAGACAAAGAAGTAATCAAATTTTGTGAGAAATTATTTTGACTGAATGGGTTGTATATCATCATTATGGAATGAATTCACAAATAAAACCTCATCATTATTATCATATAAACTTGTCAATGCAAACTTACTTACCTTCATCGGTCTTCATTACCCCAGTTAGTGAAGAATAGTAGGACATTAAACTTCATTTCATATCTTATCTTTATATACACGTAAATTGTTTTACTATTTATCTTATCTTTTCATCATTAAGTACTTTTTAAATGTTAATTTGCTAGGATTGGCCAAGTCGGCAACTGTTATTTTAAATTGTATGTTTATTTGGACTAAGATGTCAAAACTTAGCAAAGCTTTAGTAGTGATGTCATATCATGGTTATTTTCGCTGGTGCAAGTAAATTTAGATCTGTATAGATGATTTGCGCTGTAAATTGACATGCAATTATTTCAGCTTTAAATGGACATTTCAGTGTATCGTATCGATCTTTCTTACTGACATTGACAGAAATTGGAGTTAATTCAGTTTACAACTTTATCAAATACAATGCTGATGTCAGTGTCGTTTTGAAATCTCTTCCATTGATACCCGTTTACTATGGAGCTCACTGTAGCATTTATGACACATTAAGGCATGTTTTATGAATTTCAAATGTTAATTCAATGTATTATGATAAATGTTACACATACAATAAATATTCCACAGCTTGCGGTGGTGCTGACCTTTGATCATATCCTATTTATATCATTTGCAGAGGATACCAAATGTTGACAAATTTCAATTCATGAATACTTTGTAAATACTGATCATAATTGAACCAATTTTGGACTGATTCCTTTGAAAGATTCAACTTGTAGTTTGCAATTTATTCCTCACACCCTAAAATGACGTTCAGAGACTTGCATTATTTTATCTGATGAAAGTCTGTTTATTAAATAAAACCTGTCCTGGTGAGAGTATTAAATATAATTATTATAATATCTGATATTCTAACTGTAAAACTTTTGACTAATCCGTGATATATTGGTAGGCAGATTAAACTATTGTTAAAAAAGCATTTTACATGTAATAGAAGTCAATCATAATAATATTTATCTATTATTGTATGTTTATTGTAGTTATTATAATATTTATATTATATTTACACACCACATGTAGATATTGTAACAATATAAAGACTTTTGTTACATGTATCAATACTTATAGAAGATCAGTTCATTAACCAGAAGTTTCCCCCCATCTTTAATTCCAATAGTTATATTTAGTTTATTATAACTAGATGTTCTATGTTTCTTAGATTATTATTTTATGTAATTCATCAATATTTGTATGTTAATATCTAAGCTAGTCACCGTGTTATAATTCAAATGTCTTTAAATATGATCAATGATTGGTTTTAATTTTTAAGTTGGCAAGCCAGAAATATGTGTTATTATTAATCAGCATTTTAATTGTTGAATTTGAGCTCTGGTACTAGCTATTTTCTTGAAGAATGACCATTGTTTATTTCTCTATAACATCACTATACGTAAACAATTTAATGTCATTTTGGTAGCCAACCAATCTAAGAATTAGAATTTTCAAACATGGTTAAAAATATGGAGGTTTGTATTAGATTCAATAAGCTGGTAAATGGTCATAATTTAACATGCTTTGTTTAATTCCATGCAAAGACTAGAGTGGTTGGATTTTATAAATTAATAACAATATTGCCACTCTAAGACCAAAACACGGCAACTTTTAATTTGAATTTTTGATCCATTAACAAGGAAAAAAAGGAATTGATATTGATTCAGGTTTCAAGAACTGAATTATAAAAATATTAGTATTCCCTGATATTTTACAAGGATATAGTACAAGCTAAAATTAACAATTAGCCTATAATCTTTACATGATCATTATTTTAGGAAGTAACCAGAGAAAAATATAAATTCCATGTGTAAATAAATCATTTATTGTGGCTAGAATTCATCAAGTCGGTATATTATAATGAAAAAGGTGCAAATATGCACACCTCGACTTCTTGATGGTAATGATTTTATATATATATATATATTTATTTGTAGAAAAATTTATTGTGTATGTTTGATGTAATAAATAGGAATGTTTCATGTAATAGATATAATTCTGTAACACTTCGAATGAAAATTGTTTTAGTTGACTAAGAAAATCAAATTTCTGAGGTAGCTAGTTGTTTGGAAATAAATATCGTTAAATAAAAAAACCTCAATCAATTTTTTAACATCTAAGGGATAATCAAAATCTGGTTAGAATAAAGAAGAGAGATGTGTTGATTTGTAATTATGAGACATAGTTTGTTAGTTGATTTTATGTTCATATATAAATAGTTGATGTAAATATATAGATTAAATGACTGTATATACTACAAGCTTACTTACAGTTAATAACTTGGTTATCCTATTGTAAATATTAAAAGAGTTTTTTGAAAAATAATAAAAATGTATTTGTATGTTATTTGAAGTATTGTCATATTATTCAAGTTTATTTTTTAAGGGGCATTAGGTAAGATTTGGATAAAGAGCTGACAGTTCTCGCTATAATAGTTAAAATGCAGATAACGAAAAAAGAAATTGCTGAAAATTTCAGTCAAATTGCTTTACTGTGAACCTAAATATTAATGATTCCATTTTTGACTTGCCTTGATCATCTTTATTGCTGTTTTTATGGTAATAAACAAAGTCTTGATTATCCATTTTTGTGGATATTCATCCATAAAAAAGGTATTTAAATCCACTAAATATTGCAGGCTCACAATGGCATAAAGAGTTGATTATGGTCTTTGATAAGTTAATGTCTAATTAATAATTTAGATTACATTTAAGGCCTAAAGTAAGACCTGCAATAGACAGACTTAGCTCTTGAATAATACATGCTTGAGGAAGATTTAGTAGATAACGATAATATCACTATCATTTGGATAATAACCTGTATTCCTGGATGGTGTGTTAAAGTCTTTAATCGTTTTTTGAGTGATTTTCAATTCCATAAAAAACTACAACATTACTGTTACTGAAAGTAGAAATTCAAAAAGGAATATCATTCCAAAAATGGGTTCAGTTCTGTACAAGGATTGATAAAGATGGGGTGAATATATAAAAATTTCTTAACTTGTGGGATCTTCTGCAGATGATATAAACAGTTTATGGTCAGAACAAGCCAGTTTATTGGCCGAAAAATGCAAATTTTAGTTGGTTTATTTTGACATTTAGAGATTTATAGTAAGTCAGTAAGTCTAATCCAGTGTTTTGATAAGGTTGACAATAGTGCAAAGTCGATGTTTGAGGATTTTCCAATTTATGTCTAAATAGCATGTGAGAGAATGACCAGAATTTCATAAGCTAATAATATATGCAAACGTTACAATATCTTGACATTATCCAGCAATACAAAGACTTGTTTACTGGGGTTTAGCCCACCCGATATTTCAAATAGTTGGAAAGTTCAACTCTGAAGAAATGTAGCGCTGTTTTGTTGACGGATCCTTTCAATAAAAAGTGTACCATTCAGATAGTGATGGAATTTTGCTTCGTTGCCTCTTTTAAAATACCTAATGGAATGTTTGCACTGATATTCCCATCAAGCAAGGGCTTCCTATATGGCACAGAGTATTTGTTCCAACACCTTCTATCATATACATCAAAATTGGAAAGATCCAACGCTATCTCATTTATGAAGATAAAGAAAAGCTCATTCACGCATTCATTTCAAATAAACTAGATTACCTTAAATGTTTACTATACGGCTTACCAGACTACCAGATTAACAAACTACGCCATGTTCAAAATTCAGCAGCTTGACTCCTCACTAAAACTAGAAAACATGAACACATCTCCCCAGTATTGCAATCATTTTATTGGCTCCCAATTCAGAAAAGAATTAAGTTCAAGTTTCTCTTTTTCGTCTTCAAAGCGTTAAAGGGTCAAGTGCCATCTTAGATAAAGAGTCTTGTAGAACCATATTCTACCAGGAGAAATCTCCATTCTCAGAAAAAAAAACCCATCTAAAATCTCCAGCCATTAACTTACAACTTGGAATAGACTATGACAGTCAGTGAAACAATTACTGTCTGTAGGACATTTTAAATCTTAACTTCAAACATTCTTATTTTAAAACCCTGATCTGTAAATAATCAGTCACAGTGAATATAAAACCCAACAGGGACTTAGAAACTGAATTCTTCAGTGTTAACGCGTTAATAAAAGACAATATTTTTATTATTATTATTAAAAAGCACTGTACGTACGAAATCACCTCTTGATAATAACCACTCTTCTATGTAGACAAAGCATTATAAGGTATCATCAATACCCAATAGAGTACAATGAGATAATCAGGTGGTGGATGTAGGTGCGTAACCTATGCAGTGAAGTAGTTTAAAACCTAAAAACAACCAATAAATTTGTAGTTGTCTCCCATTTACAGTAAAAGGCATAATGAAAGAGTCGATTATTTGTACCGTGTAACAAACGAAACCATCATTTTGGAAGACCGAGACTAAACCGGAAATTGAATGTAGCGGGGTTCTGTGTTGTTTTTGTTTTTAGAACGAATTAACAGTACTAGACACATAATTTAAATATAATTTTACTTAAATTCTATTACACAAATATATGTGTTACTACTGAGACGGCACCCGTTATAAGCGAGAGAGGACGGAACATTGAATGTCAATGTGAACGGTGAAACGATTTGTCTGTACACCGAACAGAGCAAGAACTTAGTGGAAGAAAAAGTAAATAAATAAATAAATATATATTAATTATATATACATGTAAAGATGAAATAATCTTTAACAGGAGAGAATAGAGCATACAGAAATGAATCAACTATTTGAAATCCCTCTCCTAATATAATATGGTTAAAACGATAGCACAATTTGGCAATCATGTTTGATCTGACTCCTTTCACATTCCATCAAATCAGTACTTTACTTTTACATTACCCCCCCCCCCCCATAAAAAAAATCCCACCTTTTTTTTTATTAACCCCCACATATTTTTTTTAATACCATGCCAAGAATTTACCCAAATTGACGAATCTACCCAAATATTATCTGTTCTTTATGATGCAATTTGTAGGGGAGAGCCCATATTCCTGAAGCAATGGCGCGAGAAATCCCTCTCTTCTTACCATTGCTGGATAGAAGTCATATTCTTGAAATTGGGCGGGACGTGTCTCTTTTTAACGTCCAATCAAATCCCCCCTCTCTTCTCGCATTCGGCATAATTTTCAAAATGGCCGACGAAGAAAACATGTTGGCACTGGATAATCGAGCAGAATAAATTTCGCGGGTTATGACGTAAACAAGTCACGATTATCACTAGATTTGGCAAAATTGAATTGTGACATCACTGAGGAATTTGACCCTTTATACTTTATAGCCCCCATTTGTCCTCCTAAATTCAATAAATTCATGTGAACTGATCGATATTTATCAGCCATTAACCGTTTTTGTGACGCAAAAGTGAATTTTTAGTGGACTGGTTAAACTGCTTGGCTACTCCAGATTTTGTTAGAGCCCACAAACTTGATATTTCAGGTAAAGGAGACAGTGATTGACTCTCATTAGAAATATTTTGTTTCAAAATACTATCACATGTCTTCCTGCCATTTTCACTTTTCTGTCATGGTTGATGACGGGGCACAGTGGGACACAATTCAGAGGGGCACACTGGGCATAAGCATTTCGAGTTTAGCTAAATATCATCTGTCTATTTTAGAAAGAATCTGTGTATTTGAGCTGTTTTTAAAGAAATATTGGACCTAGGATACGAATCGTTACTGACTTACAAGTCATAGGAATTTTTCGCATAAAGGATTTTTTTTTCTTCTGTTAAAGAATTTTTTATTCAATGTTATGTTGGGATTTTTTAATTTTCAGCTGTGCATCTGTGTTCAAGTCTTAAAACCAATTCATATTTTGAACTAAAAGATTAGTTTTTACAGTCCTTATGAGTTTCAGTCAATTCAGTGTGTTTTCTATGCATTTTTTTTTAAGAAACATACTAGATGGCCAACTGTGTCCCATAGTGTGACCCAGTGTACCCCACATACGGGGCACATTGGGTCAAAAAAAATTTCGGTTTTACAATGATCTACACAGAAATAGTTTCAATTTATTAACTTTCAACTGAGGACATAGTTTGGTTCTCTGTAGGATTTCACTTCTGGTCAATTTACTTAAAAAAGAAATCATGCACACTGGGCCCCGCTCTCCCCTAACGATAAGGGAATACTTGTCGAAACTTCGTGCTATATGTGTATAAACCAGTGATTGTTTTCCATATAAATTGTGTTGTGTTTTTTAATGTGCTCAATCACTAAATGCCACTCAAGGATTAGATGCAATAGCATTGGCATTTATTTAAAATTACGGTAATGTCCCTCAAAATGCAGTTTCCACGCAAGCGATTTTGTGCATTAACATGAGTTATGTCCCTTGGTTCTGGGGGTCACAATGGCTAAGGGTCGGGTGTTCAATCTCTGCACTGACGGAGAAAGTTCACCCTGAATTTCCGGCCTTGTTCCCACTTGTCAGTGATACAGGACGGATTGCCTGAGTGACAATGACAGCTGTCTAGTCATTTGGATGGGACAAAAAAACCTGAGGTTCCGTTTACAAATTGGCATGTATGTAAAAGATCCCTTTACAGTTGGAATTTGATGTAAGAGTAGGTTGTAGTGCCGCTGTCCAGGCAAAATGTCTTCATAGCCAAAATTTCTTCATTAGGCCTTCAACATTAGCCCAGCTAGGAGCAGAACAGTAGTAGGCGACATTAAACCCCATTTCATTTCATTTCTTCCCTTGGTTCAACTTTTAATCTTGCTTGAAAATTGCATTTTGGTGCCCAATTTTGATACACACAGCTACAATTTTAAATTAACAATGAGTTTAAAATGACAATTTAGGATGAAGAATGACTAGTGATAGAAGATATTGTCATATGAGTTCAAATAATTGTGAATTTGCTTGTAAATCGCATTCTGAGTGGCATTTTTATGGATTTGGGTATATTGTGCTACCTAGCTACAGTAAAAGCCAATCTCGAAACCAGAAAAATTTTTGAAGAAATTTCTCTGGTGAATAGGGGTAGCCATTTTCCCGGAAAATGACATGTAATTCCTACGCGCGAAATTTCTCTTTTATTTGCGTCGTACGCCCCTGATTTTACGTGCCTGGATGACCGAATCACTTAAAAATATACCCACACGTAGAAAAATAGATCTTTAAAAAAACTTGAATTTGTTCGTTTAGGATCCATTTTTTTATGCCAGTGAGTTGACTTTGACTCAAGGGTCATTTTACAACAAACGAAACGTCGATCTGACCACTAGTTTTCGAGAAATCGACCCAAAAAGATTGACCAATAAGAGGTCAGAATGGGCGGGGCTTAGGTTTGAAAAAAATTGGAAAAAATGGATGGACTAATGTGCCAGAGGCCTTCGGCTCTGCGGCTGTCTCTGGGAAAGAGATTGAGTAAAAGCTAAAAACAACCACACATGATGAGAGTGGGTGGATGGGTGGGATGGCCTAGTGGTCAAGAGTGTCACACTTTGCCCTCCAGCTGGTTTTGATCCCTGGTGTGAGTTTATGTGGCTTGAGATAGGGACAACTTCTTGTCTCTGGGATATATAACATTCGTTGGAAGCGGACGTTAACCACAACAACCCATGATAACCTTATATAGCTCTTTATCCTAGGGCGGAAAGGTTACCCATTTGGTTACATAAAACCCACTGTATGCACTCGGGTCAAGGTTAGGCCCAGGTAATTGTGCCCTGATAAAACTTTAATTAAATCCTGTTATTATGACTGTCATTGCTGTATGCACCAGGGTCATGGTTAGGCCCAGGTAATTGTGCCCTGATAAAACTTTAATTAAATCCTGTTATGACTGTCATGTTTGAATATACTTAAGAATAGGGTTAAATAGTGTTCTTAGTTAGGCAATGAAATAAAATAACAACTAAGTTAGCTTGATTTTCATGGATTGAAACAAGTTATAAGGATAAATATGTCATAACCTCATGATCAATATACCTTTTTAGAAGACTACTGTTTAAAGATATAATTACTGGTTTTATTCTAAAAGTATGAATGTTTCAACAAGAATCTTCTTATAGTTATCAAGCACAATGTCCAGCATCATATGCTTCATAATGATAAGAGGATACATGTCATGCTTTTAGAATAAAACCAGTAATTGATATCCCATAAAAAATGTAGTTATTTCTAATAAAAGTATGGCAGATTTGGTAAAGACCAATCTTACAAGAAAAATACTGAATTTCCTGAAAAAAACATTGATGAGATGCACACAAGACCAAACTTTAAGGGAATGACTAACAGGTTCTCTACTTGAATAATTTAATGGTTAGGTTCTGTGAGAACAGTCCTGACTTTGTGATTAAACGGTGGAAAAAGATGTTGACAGAGAATAATTCAGAAATTTACTTATTCTTTGATATTTACTATATATGGACAGTCAGTAACACAAATTGTACAAGTTGAAAGTATGCTCTCTGCTCAATGAAGTCAAGTTACAAACAAGCATACTTTAATAGACTTGGGGTAGTCTTCTTCCTGTTAAACTGTTGTGAGACATTTGAAGCAAACATTTGATACATAGTTAGTTTGAAATATCACACAGTTTGGATATGGGAAGGCATATTTAATATGTATGGACTGAAACTCTATTGCTTTTAATTAGTCTGGAATTTTGTTCTTTAGAAAATTTGATTGAGAAATGATGGGCAAATTAAAATTTACATATTTGTTTTCAGATGTGATACCTTTATTTCTGTCTAACTAGTTGATATACTGAAGTCAGATAAATTCACATAAAGTTGTGAAAAATGAAGCTGGTAAGGTTTTGTTATCTTATAGTGAATGGTATACATCATACCACGTACATTATTTATGGTACAATTATTAATGGACACGTTAGATTAAAATATGAATTTGATCTTCTTCTAACAATGATTAAATTAGTAACTGAAAATGAAGATTATTTAAAATAAAATCACCTAAAACATATCAAAAGATGGTTGATTGAAAGTGTTTAATGTTTGGAAAGTAAATAACCTGAATTATTTGTTTTATTTTGCAGGTGTGTTTATCAAGCAATCCCAGCAAGCCATGTTTTGTTTTATATTTTAAAGGAGTTACGTTAATGTTAGATTGTGGATTAGATATAACACAACTTCAGCATTTTCTGCCAATTCCAGTTGTTCCTGGGTAATATTATTACAAACTAGACTATATGTAATATATGTATATATCTTGTTTTCACGTATGAAAGAGGGCCATTTGATAGGACAGGGGATAGAACACCTTGATGAAGCTTATATCTGGAACACTTTAATGATATACAAATTGATTATTATCATTAATAAGACTTGGTATGAATCGGAAAGAACCTTTGAGATGCATCAGGGCCTGTTCCCACATGTGTCCTCTGTTCTTTTGGTTCGGGGCAAAAATGAGGCAGAAGGTGGATGGTTAGCGTGTACACATTGTATCATGGTCTGTCATAGAGTCAACTGGCGTGGTTTCAATTCCCCGGGTGTACATGACAAGGAGTAGGGTCATCTGTCCAACCTTAACCTGGTTTGTTTTCTCTGGTCCTCGGGTTTCCTCTCACTGCTAAAGCCCCCTACTCGCAAGTGAATTATTGAAACAAAATTAAACTGTATTTTAGTCCCAAAATGACATTGTTAAACCCCATTTATCTCCCTCTCTCTTTTCGTTTGGATGAAAATGTTTCTATGGATGATGGACCATGTTACATCAACAGTGGAAATTGGAAAGGGGGTAGGCAGATACAAAACTATCCACTGATACACCTTGTGTCACTGGAGCACAAAAAATATTTGTTCAGTTTGGTGACCAGGCATTTTAGCATGAATGGGGGAATTTCTGTTGCAATTATTTTATTTTTATAAATTGACATCACTATGAATATCTATCTTAATGCATAGACACATATAAACATTAATAAAAGTTGATGATAAACGATTTTGTACTTCAGGACCCAGATATCAAAAGCCAGAAGCTGGACTCCTGGATTTGAAAAGAAGAATAAAATTGGTGATGCTGTAAGTTACTTGAGACATTAGTTCTACCTTAAGTGATATATTAAAATAAAAGAAAAAAATTCACGTTTTTTGGGGTTTGCATCTGGGTCCTTAACTCCAGAGGCCAGAAATTGGGTAAAAAGAGGCCATCATAATGCAAAACTTTCATGAAGTCAATTTTTTTTTTAACAATTACATTTATTTTGCTTTAATCACTTGTCAAAAGACATTGAAGACTTCCATATTCCTGTAATAGAATGGTAATAGAATTCAAGCATTGATTGGCTGAGGCCTGATATCTCAATCTATTGTCATGCAAAGTCATCTGAAAATTCCAAATTTGCTATGAATTTCAAAGTGGAGTTATGACAAAAAGTTGTTTATTAAAAAATAAACTAGTGATTATTATTAATAGCTAATGAGAGAACATTGTATAGGTATATTGCCAGGAAATGGTACCATTCACTTGCTATTAATCGACTATGTATTGGTCACGTATTGAATAATCAGCAAGTAAACATGACCATTAAAAGTGGCTTTTAATTGTACTATTTGGCACAAAGGAACTTACTGAATTGATTATGAATAATCACAATGCTTGTATATTTACGGGATTATCGAAATTGCCATTAAAAGTACTAATTACTCAGACCATGTGGGCGATTGATTGTAGCTGACAAGTCGACATCTTAATCAACGAGTAATAACCCTATGTAATTGAGCTGAAAATAGATTGATTTATGATACCAAATTGACCTGTACACTGTTTTAACAATGAGCTTTTTCAAACATCAATCGGCTGTAGTCGACTATAATCAACTGATTAAGATCCCTGGTTTACATTAAGTCAGAAACTATTTAAGTTGCTCATAGCTCAGACTGGCTAATCTGCCTTCATATCAAATTCTCATTTATCTTATAAATAAATGTCTTTAAATGCTTTATATTCTAAAGTAATGTTTGGTACCAAGATTAAGTCTGTAAAATATAGTACATCCATTTATTTATTGTAGTATCAAGAGGTTAAAGAATGTTCTGGAAGATTGTTTATAGATGGATGTTTTGAGATGGCCATACCAGAAGTTAGTAGCCTTAACCACATGTACATGTGCAGTACAACTTTGATAGTTCAAACTTTTTAGTGATTGTACTGTCTTGTTTCGAACATGTAACTGTGTTTCTAACACAGGTAAAATGTTAAAGTTGGCATTGACTGAGTTCGGTAATGAGCATTTTTTGCTTAGGCTAAGTAGAGATAAGCAATTTGCTTTGTTGATGCCTTTGGGGCACGATAACTTAGTTTGTAATAAAGTGAGAGTGGTGAAACTTAGTATGTAGTTTCATTACACCAATACCTTGTCTGCGTTCGATAACATTTGCTGTGATGGGTATTTTCTGCTTAAGGCTAAGTAGAAATAGTCAATTTGATTTTTCGATGCTTTGGATCACAATACCTTAACTTTAAGCAGAGTGGTAAACAAATTGATTGCTCAGAGCTGGATAAAGAATAACTAACTGCCATCTATTTATTTTAGGATCCAGATAGGGTATTTAGCTTCAAACAATAGCTTGTCTTAAACATATTCTGCCTTGTTTTGGCAGAATTGACTGTGATCTGTTAAATTTAGATTCTGCAAATCCAGATCATTGCTACATTATAATGGTTAAATCATAGAAAACAATCCTTTATGTGGCCTGCCTACGTATTGGAATATGATTGAAGAAACATGATAAATACCAATAGATGCTAGTATTGAGTTGTGTCCTATCTTTTTCATATTTTAATTCTGCTAGCATTTTATACATTTGTTTGATATTTATTTTAGTTGGAAATTGTAGATTTAAGTCAGATAGATGCAATATTGATTTCTAACAGTACCTGTATATTAGCTTTACCATATATAACAGAGTATACAGGGTTTAAAGGTCATGTATATACTACAGAACCAGCTCTTCAAGTCGGCAGGTATATTATGTAGTTGATTTTAAAACTAGTAGAATGTTATTTTTAGAATAGCTGCTCTTGTTTCCGATGGATATTGCAGTTAAAAAAATCGATGTATGACTTTTTGTATTAGATTTTGTATAGCAGACTTATCATAAAATACTTTTATTTTTGCACCTAATTTTTTATTCTATATATCTTGAAGAAAATTTGTTTTTATATGTTTACAGAATGTATATGGAAGAACTGGTGAAATATGTTGAAAGAAATCCTAGAACAAATATTGCTACAAAATGGAAACAAGAAGAAGTTTTAATGTAATTTGTTACTATCATTATCCTCATACCACATTTAAAACTTAATTGCAGATCAGAATAATTGATTTCTTATTAATTCTGAGTGTTATCTTTATGTTTGGATCATGAATGATAATATAGCAGATCCCTTGGCATTTGGAATTTGATACATCATTTTATTTTAAACGGTTGTGAATTCAATCGAGTTTTTCATCCAGTGCCATTGACAACTTAATTTTCTTCACTTATCTTCTAGTTGTGACAAAATTTCTTATCCAGTGGGATATTTAATAACATTGTAGCCTTGCCACACTTGAAAGGACAAGCTTCCATGATGTTACAAAAGGAGTCAAAATTAACAAATTTATTTTCACATAATTTATGACTTATACACTCATAGTATGTAAATATCTGATCAGATTGTTAATTATGATATATTTTTAAACAGTGTATTATCTAGATATTTAAGATGTATTTGGAACTGTTATTATATTTATTCTCTAGGCATTTACCAGCTCCATTAAAAGATGCTGTAAATACTTTAAAGTGGAAACAATGTTATACAAAACATGATATTGATTCCTGTCTATCTAAAGTTACTCTTATTGGATTTAATCAAAAAATGGTAAAATATTTTATTAAGTCTAGAAAATATTACTCAACCGCCAGGTAGTACCTTACTGGTTGTTTGCTTTTACCCTGGCTTTGAATCCTGGCATGTGGGATAGGAACATTTCGAATTTCTCAATCCCATTTCGCAGAGCTGACCTGGGGACAGGACACAAGTCAAGGTGTACAAATTGTTAGACCTGTATTCATGTATTTGTGATCTGTTATATGATATTTATGTATTTGTTTGAATTTGATATAAGCCATGAGTAAGCCATACAGGGGTGGATGCAGGGGTTTGCCAGGTTCCTGAAACAAGGGCTATTGGGTGGGTTCTCTCCACCTGGCTTTGAAAACTTTTCAGAAATACATGGTCTCTGTCGTCATTTTGGCATATATATATGGGGTAACCAGAGATCACTTTGACAAAACACAGAAACTTGGATGTTACCTTAAGGAAGCACAATAGAAAAACAAAAACTGACTGTGACTGTGTTAAACACAAAAATATCAAGAAAATTCATCACATTGCCTCTGTCGCCATTTTGGTGTAGCGCTGGTGTCTAGTCAAAATGGAGTATATCTGTCTTCGTTATCCCAGTTAGTGAAAAAAGTAGGACCTTTAAGCCCATTTCATTATGTATTTATTTTGTGTTTTGTAGGATATTTATGTATTTGTTATATGTGATAGGATATTTATGTATTTGTTATATGTGATCTAATGTAGGATATTTATGTATTTGTTATATGTGATAGGATATTTATGTATTTGTTATATGTGATCTAATGTTGGATATTTATGTATTTGTTATATGTGATCTAATGTAGGATATTTATGTATTTGTTATATGTGATCTAATGTAGGATATTTATGTATTTGTTATATGTTATCTATTATAGGATATTTATGGTTCTGTTGAAGCTACACCAGTTAGTTCAGGTTATAGTCTTGGTAGTAGTAACTGGGTAATCAAGTCTACGCATGAAAAGGTAAATTTATTTTGTATTGTAGAAATTTGCTATTTAATTTATTGTTTTGATAAAATACTAGTAAGATTTAAAATGGGAGACATGCTCCTTCCTCTTCTTAAAAACATTATTCTAACATCATAACAATCATCTTTTCTTTTATAAGAGTGACAGGATAAATATAAGAGTTTATTTTAAATGTTTGTATTTAATTAGGTGTGTTATGTATCTGGAACTTCTACTCTAACAACTCATCCTAAAGTAAGTACTTTGCTTATCCACTCACTTTGTTTTATAACTATTTTTACATAGTAAATCTGGATATATTGAATTTGCCTACAGTGTAAGGGTTGGAAAGCAGAATTTGCACGCTATATCATAAGGTCTGTCATTGAGTCAACTAGTTTGTTCTTGATTCCCCAGTTGTATGTGACAAGGAGTAGGTTTGCCTCTCCAACCTCAAGATTTTTTTTCTGGGTCCTCTGGTTTTCCCCAATTTGCTAAAGAACTCTTTAACATAGAACCATGTGTTACCTAGTTTGTGTCGAGTGGACATTAAACCCCATTTCTCTGTCTCTCTCCCTATAGTGTATGTTGGCACTCGGGTACAATTACTTGGATAGTGATGATGAATTAAGATAGTTGAAATAAGACAATGAATTAATATATTTTTTTATATTATAGCCGATGGATCAAGCACCATTAAGAAATAGTGATGTATTAATATTAAGTTGTTTAACACAGACACCTTTAGCTAATCCTGATACTATGATTGGAGAATTCTGTGTTAATACAGGTATATACACATACAACCTCTTTATATACATTTTTCATATATTGTGTTTGAATTATTAAAGATCAACTTTTTCATATTGCAATATTTGTCAATAAGCAGGATGAACCGCTTTGCGCTTTGAAACCATATATGTGGGATGTAACATGACGATGAAGGTTGATGTGTGGACATATGTACACATACACAATGATACTATTCAAATTCAGGAAATGTAGAACTTTATCATATTACTGGTATGGTCTTTGTCAGTTGATTCTATAATTATGAGAGTTTTGTGTCTATTATTTATAAAATTGAGAGAATTAAGCCCATTAATTCACCAAAATGAATCACTTGATTCCATAATTCTGAGAGTTTTGTGTCTATTATTTTTAAAATTGGAAGAACTAATCCCAATAATTTTCCAAAATGAATCCGGGTTTAGCTGTAGAGAAGTAATTTTATGTTTTTTATACGCCCACATTGAAATGTGGTCGTATATTGTCGTCGCCCCCGTCCGTCCGTCGGTCCGGCGTCCACCATTGCTTGTGGACGCTCTACAGGCTCAAGTTAATATCCGATTGACTTTAAATTTATACACAGTGTTTAAGGTCATGAGACAAAGAAGCCTATTGATTTTCAGCGATTTCCGATAATTAGTGCCAGAGTTATGGCCCTTGAACACTTGAAAATATCTTGTGGACGCTCTAGAGGCCAAAGTTAATATCCGATTTACTTTAAATTTATACACAGTGTTTAAGGTCATGAGACGAAGAAGCCTATTGATTTTCAGCGATTTCCGATAAGAACTACCAGAGTTATGGCCCTTGATCACTTCAAAATATCTTGTGGACGCTCGAGAGGCCAAAGTTAATATCCGATTGACTTTAAATTTATACACAGTGTTTAAGGACATGAGATGAAGAAGCCTATTGATTTTCAGCGATTTCAGATAATTAGTGCCAGAGTTATGGCCCTTGAACACTTGAAAATATCTTGTGGACGCTCTGGAGGCCAAAGATAATATCCAATTGACTTTAAATTTATACACAGTGTTTAAGGTCATGAGACGAAGAATCCTATTGATTTCAGCGATTTCTGATAATTAGTGCCAGAGTTATGTCCCTTGATCACTTCAAAAAATCCTGCGGATGCTCTAGAGGCCCAAGTTAATATATGATTGACTTTAAATTTATACACAGTGGATGCTCTAGAGGTCAAAGTTAATATCCGATTGACTTCAAATTTATACATAGTGTTTACAGTCATGAGACTAAATCGTCTATCGATTTTCAGTGATTTTCAATAATTGGTGCCAGAGTTATGGCCCTTGATCACTTCGAAAAAATCCTGTGGAAGCTCCATAGGCCAAAGTTAATATCCGATCGACTTTAAATTAACACACAGTGTTTAGGGTCATGAGACGAAGAAACCTATTGATTTTCAGAGATTTCAAATAATTATTGCCAGAGGTATCTCCCTTGATAACTTCAAAAAATCTTGTTACGCTATAGAGGCTAAACTTATCATCCGATTGACTTTAGATTGATACACAGAGTTTAAGGTGTTGAAACGAACAAGTATTTTGATTTTCAATGAATTTTGATAACTGAACAGCTAAATCCATGATATTAAATGTTTCATGTACTTTGTATATACTAATTGTTAGAGTGGGGTAACACTTTATAAAAAGCAATCAAATTCTAATGATTTTCTGATAATTACATAATGAGCCGTTACTCTTATTCAGTTTTTAGTCTATTACAAATGTTTCATTAGCAAAAAAAGTGAAAATATGCGACAACCCTTGTTGACTGCCCGGACGATTTAGCTGCTGTGGGCGTATGTTTCGTTGCCTGGCAACCTATCTTTTATTACAGCTGTGACTTTAAAGAATGGTGGTAATGTTTTAGTTCCATGTTATCCGTCTGGTGTAACATATGATTTATTTGAATGTTTATCAGCGCATTTAGAACAATGTGGTCTAGCTGGTATACCTATGTATTTCCTCTCACCAGTATCTGATAGTGCTCTAGCTTATTCTAATATATTTGCTGAATGGTATGTTCATCTTTTCTATACTTAATATGTTCAATACATGATTTAAAAATTTGGCTTACATCAACAATAAACACATTGAAATATTAAAGACTATATTACATGTTATAAAAGTATAATGATTTATTTTAGGTTGTCACAGAGTAAACAATCAAAAGTGTATCTACCAGAATGTCCATTTCCGCATGCTGAGGTGAGATATATTTATGTGATGCTTTCTTTATAATATTAATAGATTCGTTTTGAAATGTACACAGAATTATTCATATTAATGCTTCTGAAATACATGCTTAGGGAGCTTAAAAAACCAAGAGAATGTGCACTCTGGAAGATGGAAGATTACAGTAATGAAAATTTGAGTAAATCATTAAATATTACTATATCTGTATATTTTCAGCTTCAAAGTCAAGGAAGATTAAAAAACTTTAAAAGTCTTCACGGTAAGTTTCTGTAAATATTGTCAATATCAAAATCCAATATTTATATATATATATTCTATGTTATAATACCGTAATAAAAGAGTGGATTATTGAATTGTCCTCGACACATCCTTCTAGTTTTAATAAGGTTCAGATAATGACCGTAGTGAAATATATCAAGTTTATTTTGACGTAAAATTTCACCAACTGGAGTTGTACAAGTCTTAACATAAGAAGACCTAGCACAGATCCTTGGGGTACCCCAAACTTTAGAGCATGAATCTGAAGCACAGTTATGAATAAATACTTTCTGTATAATATATGATCAATAAAAATCTCATCTTTTAACAGAACTGACAGATCAGTTTATATCAGTGATATGACCTGGCAGTGTTTTATTTAAATATATGGTCTGGTGATCAATAACTGGATTTTATTTATAGATATGAATTTAGAAGTTAAAACACCTTGTGTTGTGTTTGCTGGTCATCCATCTTTAAGAATGGGAGATGTAGTCCATTTTGTAGAACTGTGGGGAAAACATTCTGCTAATACTATAATATTTACTGGTAAGCTCCAACTTTTAAATGGGGTAAGTGTGATGGCTGAATGGTTAGCATATCATTAAGCCTGTCATTGAGTCAACCTGTGTGGTTTTGAATCCCTGGTAGTATGTGACAAGGAGTTGGGTTGCCTGTCCAATCTTGTCGGTTTTCTCTGGGCCCTCCTGTTTCCTTCCACTACTAAAGACCCCTAGGCGCAAGCGAATTATTGAAACAAAAAAATTAAACTATATGTTGAAGGTTTTGAAATGACCTAGTTTGTGTCAAGTGGCCTTCAACCCTTTCTCTCTCTCTCTCTCTCTCTCTCTCCAACTCTCAAATGTCATTTTAAAAACAAACATCAACTAGATCTGTGAAGCAGATATTAAAGCTTTCATATTCACAGTCACATGTCATGGGTCATGTAAATAATCTGAATAAGAAAACAAAAATCATTAAAACTGGTCAAAATCTAGCGAAGTTAATGCTATTTTTCACTCGTAAACAATTTTGTTGGCATGAAAAACGTTAAAGGCAAAATTCAAAATTGTGACATTTTCAAATACCAAAAATTCGACATTTAGAAATGTATTCATTTTGGAAATATGAGACGTATTCTCTAAACTACATTCGCCCTCCACCCCTTCTTCCCAGACTGATTCACCTGTTAAATGTGAGATAATCTGTATAGATATATTATTTTTCCTGTAGAACCAGATTTTCCATATTTAGAAGCCCTTGGACCTTTTCAACCTGTTGCCATGAGAGTAAGTTAATTGTTATGTATACATGTAGTTGAACTGTAGATAACTTACAATCAAATGAACCAATATGAAAATATTTTACATGTTCTAAGTAACAAAAAATAAACCCATGATTTTAAGGCTTACCTTTTAACTGAGAAATGCTAATAGAAAATATTTGATTGCCTGATAGTAGGAAATTGATATCAGAGTTGGCAGTAGTGTTGGATGTTAGGCAAAATTGCCTTCATAGTTATTAACATCAGGCACTGTGTGATTTTAACAATACATCAATACAAATAAGTAATACATATCATGGGTTAATCAAAGGCAAAAGTTAGATTATTAGAAGTGAACTTAATATATGAGTATATAATAAAACCATCAATATAACAATAGTGAAATAATATTTTAATAAAAGGTATGGAAAATTGTTTTGTGTTTTGCAGGTATGTTATTGTCCTATAGATACAAGTTTAAACTTTAGTCAAGCCAATAAGTTAATTAAAGATCTTCGCCCATTACATCTGGTTGTAGCCGAGAGTTATACAGTGCCACCTATAATGGCTAGCAGAAGAACAGATCTAGTCATTGATTGGGTAATATATTTTGTTTATATGAATGACATCAAACATATTTCTTCCCAATCTCATTTCAACTTTCTTTCCATGACTATATTATATTTTTGTCAACAGAATTAAATATCATTTAGCAAATGATCTGAAACTTTAATGATAAGTCTTGAGAATGATAAGTCTTGAGTTTTAATTTTAGTTTTTATTCCAATAGATAGTTAAAGCAAGGTTGAGGTTATATTGCTAAGTATTTTTCATGTTTTTATTATATAGGAACCATCACCATTTACATATAAACGTGGTCAAGTTTTATCTTTACCAGTTAAACGCAAATTTGAAAGCGTAGAGATTGATTCTGAGGTAGGTTGTAATTTAATATATTTCTGCAAATAAATAATCCAAATACATAAACTTGTATACGAAATAAATTTTCATTGAATTGGTCTTTAACTCTGCTATACACCCCCAATTAAATACATGTTCCTCAAAATTTAACCTAAATTTTTCTGCAGTAAGACTGTTAAAACATGGATTTTAAGTATGTATTTAAAGGACCTATCTCATTAAAAATTTAATTGAATCCTATGAAACATGGTCTTGATCTGTAACTCTCCTATATACAGTAATTTAGATTGAGCTTTAGTCTAATTATTTGATTGTAGTTAGCAGCTAAAATGGAACCTGTAGAAGTAAAAGCAGGATCTGCTATAACTATGATAACAGGTTCACTTAATGTAAGAGATAATGTTTATATACTCAAGGTAGGTATAATTTTCATTACTTTCAATTAATCAACTTCCAAAATTATAAGGCCGCTTTGTTTTAAGATATGTGTAAACTGTAACAAGTTATTGCCCATGATGTAGTGCTTTCAAACTCCAATGAAAAAGAAAAGACTGATATTTTATTTGTTTATATTTTAAGCTTTGTTCTTTATACCTGCAGCCATTACAAAAAGAAGTAGCTTCCGGTCAAAAAAGGTCACATGATGGATTTGAAGTGCATAAGAAGTCCTATATATTTGGTTCTCCTAATATTCAGACATTTGTTGATGTTATGACGCAGGTAACTATAAAAAAAAATGAAAATCTCGTACACCAAGTAACATTTTCATGAAGACACTTAAGCACTAAAATCCAGAAGTCTGATGACAATATAAGTTTTACTGCCAGGATTATTTTGTAACTAAAGTAATCTGTTTGTGTTGCTTGACATGGTCTATAAAAATGATATTTTAATTGTTAAATGATTAGTGTTGATATTGTTATTACAGCAAGGTATATCATCCATTAAAGTTGAAGATACTGGTAGTGGTTCTATTATACATCTTGTGAGTGAATAGTTTATACCTAGTATCATACACAAAGTAATACTAATAGTAAAGAAACATTACAACTAAAATTGTACTCTGCCATAATTAAAGCTGCAGGTCGTCATAGAAAAAGTAATGTATACCATTTCCACAGGGATCAGCATAAATCAATGGATTTTCAGTTCATCATACTGAATGGAATTCAACCATTTATGGACTGATATTCCTATCACCTTGTACAATATTTTAGTTTGCAAGGGATCACTATATCGTTCAAATCACGCTGAGACATTTTAATCCCCTGACCGGTCAGATGCTAATTAATGTATTATTTATCATTATAAATAGAAATATAACAGAGATTACTTATGCTGCAACATATAATCAGCAATTCTTTTTTAGAGTTGTTCCAAATTATAAACATAGGGCTAGAAAATATATTCTAATATAAATGTGAAAATGCCTGTTTGATCAAAGGTTATAATCTTCCAATAAAGAAATATAATCCACTGCCCTAACTGGACATGAACACACCCAGGAACAAAACCCAGTACCAAATTTTTAAAGATATACATGTAGCTATATTTTATAGAGAGGTGTTAAATTTTGATTTAGGAAAACTATAATTATATTTTATAGAGAGTAATTTTTATTTTAAGGCCATAAAATGAATAAAATAATCCATCGTATCAAGCCCTTATCATTTTTACACCTTATGTTGTCTTCAAATTACCGTGTATTTTATTTCAGCCAAATGACGAAACATTAATACAAGTAGATGGTGATTCAACTCATATTATATGTGAAGGTGATGAATCTATTAGAGTTAAGATACGAGATTCATTAATTAAATGTTTAAAAAGGTTATGATTTATAAAAATAGAAATGTATATAGTGTATATTAAATCAGATATAATTACAACATTTCTGTATTAAAGCTCTTGTGTTTGTAACTTTATATAGGTTGGGGGGGGGGGCATATCTTCCAAGACAGATATTTCAATAAACTTGTGATTGATTGGTTATGGATAATCCACCCCTACAGAAATTCTGGGTGATGGGAAGATATAGGACATCTAATACCATTTGCATCCATATAATTTTAATGAAATTCAGTTCTGACATATTTGTTGTGAATTGCTTAGTTTCCTACTTTTCGAATGTCAACCAAAATAGTCCAAGTTACCCACCATAACAAAAATGGAGGCTCTCAGCAATGCTGTTTTTCTGTTGCATAGCTCAAGGTATGGTAGAACAAAATTTTTAATTCATGCCCAAAGTTTAATGGACAGCAAGATTACTACAAGGCACCAAAACTATGGTCACTCTTTTTTCTCACAAATAACGTTCTTAAATAGATAAATAATGAAACTCATTTATTATGACAATAATATCACCACCCTCTTCGAGGATTAGGTGCATGGTGGTTGATGCGAAACTCAGTTCAATAAACATGGGACATCAGACCCTCAAATGTTCAACAAAAAAAATGGAAATAAACAACAATACATTGAACCCCTGAGGCTGTGCCCCTAAGTTAAATGGATTGGCTCGGACGTCCGTGAAAAGAGCTCCCTTGTCTCAGCGCACGAGTCCCTGTACCCAGCATCGGCCTCTCATTTATCAGTGCTGTTCTTCTCTGTTTTGTGCGAACCGTGTTGGATTCACGTGCTGCTCGCAGAATTGGGTGTCTGGATATTTCTAACTTTCGGGCAATCTGACTTTTCGTGCAGAAGGGTAAAGTGAAAACAAAATTTATTATTTCATCTAGTTGGCAAAATGAAGTGTCCGAAATCGAATAAAACACTACCTTTACTTTTCTTTTAATCGAATGCTACGAATTTGTACTGAATTTACTATGGATTAAAGCCTTTTTATCTGGAACCACTCAACTCTGTATGACATTTTTCGGGCATTGATTATTATTTGTGAAAGCAGCTGCAATAGTCGGATTGGATGGTTGGAATTCTGTTGGGCATAGGGTATAGAGTGGGATTTCAGTTGGAAACTTTGAAGTTGTTTCAGTCATGGGCTAGAGTAGTTGTAAAACGCATTTGTGGCGGTTACATTTTTAAAACATTTCTCTGGGAGTTCCCCATACCCCCTGCCCACCTAAAAATCGAATAAGCCCCCCCCCCCCTTAATATTTCACAGACAAGAATGATTTTTTTTAGGAGTGTTCAAATTGGTAGGTGACACGTAGGTTCGTAGCATGGTCCACCGACGCCTGTCCAGGTCACAGAATAAAAGAATACCTATAGTTCAATTGAAATTTGATACTACAACTGTAGCCTATTGCCCGGCTTAGAGTTCTCCGCGTAAATCAAATGACACTCGCTACTACTAGTACGTTTCATGTCGGTTGGAGAAGTTGAAGAAGGAAATTTCAGAAAAATCGACCATAAAACCAGGTTTGAGTCACTTCAAACAGGGTTTTATGGCCGATTTTTCGCACTTCAATTTGAGGCTTTCACACGCCCTCTTCTTTATATTAGCCTATATATTATGATTATTGGCATATTTATTCAACATGTCTATTTTATTTTTACACACGTGGCAACGTTATGGAGCATAAAAGGTCTTACTATTTATTTTATTTGTGTTAACCAGTGCAGTGAGCTGTTACGATAGAAATAGAACATGTTAATAAAACCGTCTTAACGCATGGTTCCCAATTCACAATTCGCGCCAAGAAAATGGGGGAGGGAGGCTATGCGGCAACCTCCGCCATTTACCTCTCGCAAACGACCGGCACCGTCGTCTGTAACACGAAATTTGTTTGGGCATTCATCGAGCCAGTCTTATCATCTCAGCTAGACCCGTAAATGAAACATAGCCTAATAAATTATTCAGTTCCTGTTCTATGTCATCATATCGTTTTGATCGCTATGGAAATCTATTTTAGCTTTTCCCGACAAAGTACCAGTATATGGACTTTGTCGGCTTATAGTGGGTGTGGTTCATGGTAATTAGTACGCTTTTGTTGTTTTAATGTATCAAATACATCAATCAGAAACTATGCATGGGCAAAGGTTGTGTGTTTGTGGATCAAACATATTTCGCATAACCAGTGATTGAAAATGAATAAATTCTTAAGTCTGAGGATGCTTCGTGAACTCAGGGCCTGGTTATTCAACTTCAGCCAACATTTTTAACTTAAAAACACAATTCCGCCAAGGTCGTTGAAGCCAAACAAACTATACATTTTTGTGAAGCTTATAACACTATAGGAACCCAAATCCCAAGAATTCCAAGTAAAATCTTTGCAATAACCATACTTAATCCACAATCGGTTCACTACAAATTCGTGTTATTCAATTTTAATTGGACCGGAACTTTCTGGATTATGAAATATCACGGTTTTAGCTTATGGGTCCTTTAGATGTCAAAATATTTATCTTATTTTCAAAATTGTTCAAATATATCACTGTAACACCATCATTATGGAATTTATGGTGAGTCAGTGTTGCCTGAAAATCGGTACGAAGTTTCCCGGGCGGAGGCAATCTCTTTCACGGAGAATTACATTGTAGCGGCCAAGCGAATATTCACTGCGGGGTCAGTTTGGGGCGGAGGGGCCATAAAAAGGGCTACCACAAACTGATCCCGCAGTGAATATTCGCTTGGCCGCTACAATCACTGATAAGCATGACATCGACGAGGCTTAGGGCAACTTTTTGACTCCGACAATTAAATTCTCAAACATTTTTTTGAGGTAAAAGAAAAATAAATAAAGACGTTTGAAGTATTTGTAGTTAAAAAATATTTCCTATTTAGTGTAAATGGGTATTAAAATGAGTAAAATGCATCATTTTGCCCGAAGCAGTTAGGTGTTAAGTAAACATTGCACGAGCCGTTGAGCCACGTGTTGTGGACAGTCATCTGTTACAGAGATAATTCGTAAGTAATTCTCTGTGAAACAGATTGGGGCTACCATTGTTGTCCGATTCTGATGTGTCAATTCTGATGAAACTAAACAAATATGTCAAGGATCGAAAGATCTTGAAGAAAAGGATGCGCTCTATTAATAATTTTACCCCTTCCCCATTCCCCACCCATTTCTTGCAAAATGTGGGCGTATCTTGCACGCCAACCGCTGGTTTTAACTGGCCAACTGATAGCAGTGAAGTAGCCTATTTGATGGATAAGGGACACAATTAGGCCTAAGAGTAGGCCTATAAGTATTAATAAAACTCTGATGTGTTATTATCTGGCATAGATAGAAATGGCGTGAGATGGACTTGAAATAAAGATCGACTGTTCAGTAAGTTATCTAATCGCGACCCTCGCATTGCAGGGTTCTACAAGTCTCGCGTCTATGTTAAAATCAGGCCATTTTTTTTTTAAATTGAATTAGTTATAATAGGCCCTACTGCGTGCAACCTTGAGAAAAGAGTACTTGTGCCACCCCCCCCCCCCCCGCCACACACTCCGCGAGGCCTGGTTAAACCACGTTTCATTTCACTTATCTCAGCAGAAATTTTTTATTAGGAGCAGCGTTTGAGTTCCAGAAAGTGTAATCTAATCGACCATGCAGACAGACGGCGGCAAGCTTATTTTAAAAGTTCTCCGTTTTCTTCGGGAGGCGGAGGACCCAAAAATATCCACTCGAAAACTCTTTAATTTATATTTTTTAAAAAAAAAAACACTTGCGGCGCAATAGTCTAGCTACTTGGATTTTCACCTGAATTAATTTATCTATTTGATAAGTTCCGACGCACTAAAATGACAGAGGCGTATCTATAGCCGTGAAATATAATATTGGAGGGATCCGCAAATGAAATTATATAAAATTTTGACAATCTGTGTGACGCCGGAGACACGATCAGGCTGTGCGTACAATAATGTTTATCATGTTAAAGACAGGGGCCGGGTGCCGTAGGCTATTCATATTTTTTTTTTATGACTTTTACATATTGAATTTGAATGTTATTTGGGGAGATCGGGACTAGTTCGCACCATTTTTAATAAAACCAACATATTACAAGTATCTCGATCTGCTGAAGCTACGTTTCCGTAGGCTATTTACTAGATTAAAAGACCTAGTGGAGTTGGCTAATTTACGGCATAGCCTACATTAAAGTGTTTTATTGCCAGGCGTATACAATTTCATCTCACTCAAAGTCACCATGCCCCCCCCCCCCCGCATGTGCGACGCTCATGAATGACACACGTGTATAATTATCATGATAATAGTCTGATCACTTTTTTGTATTGTTACCTAAGGTCGTTCATTTCCCGTTACGGTATCAAAGATCAAAAATATTAAATTCCATATCCGCATCTTCTGTACGTGATTGTTTAATCGACCCACGCGCGAGATGTCAAATTGGCTCTTTGAACACAGCGATTGGTCTAGAATATGATGCGAGTTGTGGAAGAGTTCATAGTTGAAGGTGAAGGACAGCAAATATACCGGTATTTGAGCCGGCCGGTTTTTATCATTTGTTAGCATTTATTCACTTATTTCCCAATTAACTTTTAAATTAATTCATGGACAGTCTCGTCACTGACAGTCTCTCTTGTCTTTAGTAAATGAATGAAATTAAGGCAAAATGTGTCAAGAAGAAAAACGAAAAGATAAATTGGCTGAATATTCCTGGGAAGAAATTCGGCAGCATGCGACAAAGACAGACCGGTGGCTGGTAATAGAAGGTATTGTATATGATGTCAGTATTTGGGCCAAGAAGCACCCGGGCGGTGAAAGAATCATCGGAAACCACGCAGGCGAAGATGCTACGGTAATATATTTAAAATCGTAACCATTTCTTGTAAATAAAACGTGCATGTGCAATTTAATTTTACTGTCGTCATTTTATTCATTCACTGTAATTTTCAACATCCAATATCAATATTTATTATTATTATGTGATATTATATAAGCTACTTCCTTGTCACAATTAAGCGACAGTGTTTCGCAGAGTTCTGCTTTTTTTGTCATTTGTGTCTTAAAAAATAGATTTTTTTGTTTTTTTGTAGAATAACCTTTGTTTGATTTTCTTGTAACATAGTAACAACAAAAACTGTTATTGACCTTGTCAATAATTTGCTGACAGTTTGATTTTTTGTTTTGCCCAGGCAGCAGCGCTATGGCCTACTCTTTTATCGAATTCCAAAAGGATCTTTTTACGTGCAGTGCCAATGTATACACAGGGTCTGCATTTTTTGTCCCATATGAATGACTATAGACCTGTCCTTGTCAGGCCCTCTGTTCTGCACCACTGACAAGAGGAAACCGAAACCAAGCCAGAAATTCATGACCGAGAAAATGTTGAAAGCTCCTGCTATAAAGCAGAACCTAAAGGCAAATTTACAATAAACTACAGCTGTTGGTAAAAGAAAAGTCCAAAATCCTACAAAAGTTTCTGGGAATGAAGTTCATTCTAAAAACAATGTAGTGACAAATATACAAGGCTAAATATTAAATTGAATAATAGAATTAGATCTGTTTTTTTTTTGTCTCTCAAGAAATAGTATAGGCAATGAAATCAATAAATAGAAAAAAATATGTATCAATTATGGTAGAAATCTTAAAAATCAACAAAAATTATCTAAAACTTAAACATACATTATGGAAGAGCAAAAACTGACTTTTGTCGGTCTTCCTTTGAGCCTCAGATGTCATAGAAATTATAAATTAGATCTTTATTTAAACAACAAGCCCAAAATGAACACTGTAGACCCACGGATGGCTTGGATTGGGCTCGGATTAAAAGAGGATTTCGTCGACTGATTTAATCACTATGGCGTCGTGGGTGGGGTTTCTCTGTGACGTTGACGTCATCATACTTCCGGAAATTATTCATAAAAGACAATGATGACCGAGGCTATACACAAGCTTCACTAGATACCGTTTAAACATTACTTGATGATCGAGACTATGTAGGTAGAGTTAAAGCCTGTCAATCAACAATCGGCCATAGTGGGAAAAGGGTGTCGATGAATTTAACTACCATTTCTAGTAAAAAATTATAGTGGTAACAACTTTGTTCAGGATAAAGTTATTTGACTGAAATTTTAAATATATTCTTGTTTCAACATCTATTTTTGAACTTTTATAGCAAGAATGGTTAACTCCTTGTCAAAATCGCCCATAATGTATCTTTAACTATTTCAATATACATGTATAATATATGTGATTAGCAATGACTTCAAATAGTAAAATTTAAATTTGATCCACTCACTAAATGATTACTTTTCATAGATATTATCTTGATCCAACTATATTTATTAAATATTAAGTTGGAAATTATATAAATATTAAAAGTAAGCATTTAGTGGTGGGTGGGGTTGGAGGGAGCAACCAATATTCAAGCTCCATGAACCAATTTTCCAATTTTCTGATCAGTGCCAAGAAGAAATTATTGATGCTGAATAATGTGTTCCTTTTTCAAATCACATATTTCACAGGGAATTTTTTAACATTTTCTGAAGAATCCCTGCCCCTGATGCCACTACACCACTAGTCTCTATCATCCAGAAAAATATTCTACGAATATTAGTCTGGATGGGTCCTCAAAATTTGACGGAAAGTAGGTCATTATTTGGTCTTATAAGTGAGGTAACTCGTCCTTAAACAAGACGATGACGCCCATGAAATTAATTTAAGAATGCCATTTCAATGATACATTTGATTGCATGCCAGTTCAATATCCAGCACTCTTATTTTTTTTATTGTAAAAATTCTCTTTCCATGGGCCTTATCTATGTTTTTTTTTTTTGTTTTTTTTTTGTCCCCCGCCTTTTGAAGAAAGTTGGGGGACTATTAAAATGGGTTCGTCCGTCTGTCTGTCTGTCTGTCTGTCCATATGTCCGTCTGTCCGTCACACTTTTTGGGACACAATAACTCTCTTCCTAATTGAGCTAGAATGTTCAAACTTGGTGTATGTGTTTATTAGGTCAATGCCTTGATGGAGTTCGAAGATGAGCATTTTCCGCTTAGGGTAAGCAGAGATAAGCAATTTGATTGGTCGAGACTTTGGAACACAATAACTCTCCTTCTAATTGAGTTAAAATGTTCAAACTTGGTGTATATGCTTATTAGGTCAATGCCTTGATGGAGTTCGAAGATGAGCATTTCCCACCTAGGTTAAGCAGAGATAAGCAATTTGATTGGTTGATACTTTGGGACAAGATAACTTAGGTTCATCTTGATTGATGGATTCGACAGTAACAGTGTATAGAAACGATTGACTTGGACACGAGGGCCCTTTCCCTTGGCCAGAGGGGCCCTTTTGTCAAGCATGGGGGCCCTTTTGTCTGGCTTTTGGGTCCCCCTAACTAGGCTACATTTTCATTTTTCTCGTCGGTTTTAGCATTTTTCTTTTTAAAACTCTTTTGGATGACACTTTGTGTAAAGTTTGATTGCTCGATACGTTTGAAAAAAATAAATTTGCAATTTATTAATATGTGTCATCTATTTATTTTGGGATTTCGGCAGGGGACATCAGCCTCACTGTTGGCTTGTTTTTGTTTAATACTAATTTGTCGTCACGATTCTTGTTTGTTTATATTAATGCAATTATGGGATTTATTGTGGGAAGGGGTGCAACTCTTACTTGACTTGGCCAAAAGATACTCTATAATCAACCACATTAAAAACCAAACTCACGGTTACGCATGGGCAATGGACTTTACGTCAAATATTGAAAACTTTCCCAGACTTTCCGTACGTTGAAGACTAAGAGGTTCTGGGTAACCGAGACTACCACACCACTCTGCAATAGCACCCTAATTGTTTACAGACATTATTATGATGTAAAGCTTTAATTAGATTTAACAATCAATTATAAATATTAAACAGCAAATTGAGTGTTTCATGACTGTACATCTAAAAAAAAAACAAAACATTTTATCATGGTTTGCATTCCAGAATCCAGTTGCATAAAAATAGAAAAACAGTTAACTTGTTCATTGTAGCTAGGTCTAAATTAATTATTATATGTCCTACTAGTAAAATATATTAAGCTTTATGAGATTTAAATTCAAATTTAGAATATAAGAAGTACACCATGAATTTATCCACTCTTATGAACATAAAAATGAAAAGGAGTTTTTCGTGTTTTAAAAGCATAATGGCCTCAAAAATAACACCCATCATTAATTATAGTTAGAATACTGTATTTAAGGGATAATTTGCATATTACAAAATTGCATCACTACATGTGAATATGCAAATATGATCATCAGTTTTATTTTATATATAAATTAAATTGTAAACTCTCACAGATTATCGGCAAAACCCCTTATTTTTTGGACTTTGTGAAATTTAATGGATTGTTGCCTATGATTTCACATTCCGTTATCAGTTGTAATTACATGGATGTCCACAAGGGTTTAACATATATAAACATCACTTACTTTATTTATAAATGTAGAGGAGTGTTGAACATGTTTATCAACAGTTTACTCTCAAAATAGATCTTTGTAAACAACAGCCCATTGATAAACATGATACAATTGTATTAAACATTTACACGTACCAACCACCTTTTATCAGTCTTTTCAGATAAGATTTTTGTTTGTTTGATTTTGAATTAATGATTAATTCTTATTCCTGGACGTGGACACTAAAGATGCACTTTGAAAGTGCTGAATCTGGATATTGCACTTCCAGCTAGAGCTAGATCTTTATTTTGTCTTCAAACCGTAGATAAACTATTATGTGGACATTTATTCACATGACAACCCTTTTATCAACTCTTTACACCATTAGATGGCAGACATTTAAACATATTTGCTCTGAGTGGAGTATTTTAAATGAAATTTTAGATACATATTCATTTTTTATACACCCACATTGAAATGTGGTCGTATATTGTCATCGCCCTCGTCCGTCCGTCGTCCACAATTGCTTGTGGACGCTCTAGAAGCCAAAGTTAATACCCGATTGACTTTGAATTTATACACATTGTTTAAGACATGAGACGAAAAAATCTGTTGATTTTCAGTGATTTCTTTGATCACTTCAAAAAATGTTGCTGACGCCCTGATGGCCACAGTTTATATCCGATTGACTTTAGATTTATACAGTGTTTAAGGTCATGAGATGAAGATGTCTATTGATTCTCAGCAATTTCAGATAATTACTGCCAAAGTTATTTCCCTTGATCACCTTGAAAAATCTTGTGACACTCTAGAGGCCAAAGTTAATATCAGAATGATGTTAGTTTGATACATAGTGTTTAAGGTCATGAGACGAAGAATCCTTTCGATTTCCAGTGATTTTTTATAAATACTGCCAAAATTATCTCCCCTGATCCCTTTGAAAACACTTGTGACGCTCTAGAGGCCAAACTTATCTTCAGATTGATACACAGAGTTTAAGATCTTGAGACCTGGCAACCTATCTTTATTGCCTGTTTTTGAACTATTCTTTTATAGCAAAAATAGCCATCTCTTTATCTAAATCTTACATAATGCATCTTTAAAGCAACATTATAAATTGTCTGTTGAATAGAAGGAATAAATTAAATTTAAACCATATTGAGAACTATCATTAATCAACACATACGGAATGAATGAATAGGTCAAGGAAAAGATCAATAAGTACTGTTTAATACAGGTGATGTGATGATATGATTATTTGCTATATGAATATTTGTACTTGATCTAATATACATATATGATATCAAAGTTAAACAATGTTATAAATGGTATTCATCAAAGTTATTGTTACTTGACACATAAAATCAGTATAAGATAAAGTGATTAGATGTTTCAACTATCAGGGGCAGATCCAGGATTTTCAGAAAAGAGGGCCAGCTGCCCCTCTTGGGAGTGCAAAGCCCGTTCCTCAGTGGGCGGATTGATGGGCAATCAACCAAGTCCCCAATCGGCTCATTTCGGTGTAAATTACGAATTCCAACCGTAAGTAGTTTTGTTCCCGTTTCCTGAGAGAATATTTGGGTCAAAAAAATTGTTCGCAACGGCAAAAAAGGGGGTGGGGGTGCGTATATGGTATGGGTATGTGTTGTAATTGTACTGTATTTGTTCTGTGTCTGTCCTTGCAAGTGGGGTTTTCCTTTGTCATTGATTCAGGATGAGGAGGCCTGACAAGGACAGCTGTCCAGTAGTTGAGATGGGATGAAAAACGATGTCCTATGCACACATTGGTGTGCACGTAAAAGATCCTCCAACAGTTGGAATTCGATGTAAGAGTAAGCCATAGTGCCGTTGCCCGGGCAAAATTTCCCTCATACACGAGTGTATAGCAAAAGCCTGACTTCATTAGCCCAGTAGGACATTAAACCCCCATTTCATTTCATTTCATTTCATATTGTTCTGCTCCGAACAGGGCTAATGAAGACGGACTCGATAATAAACAGTACGACCCAATTGTATTCCATAGAATTGTTTCCTGACATCCTGTGCAGTGTGCATATCACAAATTTGTGATTGTTCTTCATATTGCTGCTCAGAAAACAAGGAAAGGGGAAATGCAAATAATAAAGTCAATGTTATTTTCGTTTTTTTCAGGATGCATGGACAGCCTTTCACGCTGATAAGAAAATGGTAATGAAGTATTTGCGACCATTGATGGTTGGCCGTCTGCGACCAGAAGATGATTATGAGGCAGGTGTAATTATATAGTTATAGTTTAAACAATGTGTACCAGTAATAGAGGCAGGGCTGTTTCTCTTTAGTTTTTGAAAACATTTGTTGGTATTTGATTTAATTTCAGACAGATTTACAGAAAGATTTCCGTAGTTTAAGAAGGCAAGTAGAGGAGATGGACATGTTTAAACCCAGCAAGTTATTTTTTGCCCTGACATTAGGACAGTTGGTGGTGTTCGAGCTGCTTGCTGTAGCTATATTCTGGTATTTTGGAACTGGTGTAATACCATATCTAGTCGCATCAATATTTCTAGTCACAGCCCAAGTGAGTTCTAAGTTTTAAGTGGTTTCAAATATTTATAATATAAATATTTGATATCATCAATACATATTTTCCCATCACAAAATCGGCTCACTCAGCACTCCCAATACCTCCCTGTTGTGCGCCTCTGCACATGAGCATTAGATAATAGGGACATTTCGAGGAAAGTACTTTTTATAAGCCCCTATCTAATCTATTTAAAAGCTCTATATGTTACAAATTTTTAACAATTTCTCATAATAACTCCAAGAGTTATTGCCCTTGACAAAACAACTGTAGACATATTCCATTTAACAGCTGACCCCAATATTCTTTTTTTCTTGAGGCTCAGTGGATTAGGCATTAAATGACAAATCATGAGGTCTGGGGTTTCATCCTAGTGTTGACTGAAGGAGTGAGGGCCTGGCCTGTGTGCAGTCATTTGGATGGGATGGAAAACTGTAAAAGAATTCAACTGCTATCAGCACAAAATTTCTCTTATAGCAGACTGTATGGTGCATGGTTGTCATGAGTCCAGTTGGGGCAGAAAAATAGGATGTTTAACCCAGTTCATTCTATATTTATTCAAAATTTAAATTGATTTCTTTTTCTTTCCATTTTGTAGGCCCAAGCAGGATGGTCGCAACATGATTTTGGTCATCTTTCTGTATTTAAATCTTCTAAATGGAATCATCGTATACATATATTTATCTTAAATTTGTTCAAGGTGAATTATGACCCTTTGTTGATGTAATTTTTCAAACGTGAGCTGTTTTATAACATCATTGTGACCACCAAATGCTTGCTTCAGTGATGTGAATGTTAAGGTTTTGAATACTTCCTGTTTTAAGATATATATATAGTAACTGATATTAGAATATAACAAATTATACCTTCATTTGTTTAAGAAATTATAATACTAATGTTTTTGTCAGCCTGTAAACTCTAAATGAAACAAGGTTTATTTAGTAAAAACTGTAAATTTTTCACTTGCTATACAAACATGTCCATGTAGCAAACATTACCATGCTTATATTAGATCAAATTTGAACAATTTTTGTTTTGCTGTTAACCCTACCCAAAATGATAAGTTTTCCCAGTATTTTATGGTAACCAAAAATTTGTGAACTAGTTAGCCAGACTCATTTTTAGAATTAAATCTTTTCAGGGAGCCTCGTCATCATGGTGGAATTATCGTCATTTTCAACATCATGCCAAACCTAATATTATAAGAAAGGATCCAGATATTAGATTGGACTATCTGTTTATGGTAGGCAAGACTTTACCAATCGAGGTAAATAATATAATTATAATCCTAACTACACAGTTACTTAATGTTTTCAAATATACAACCATTATTTCGACATCAAAATGAGTTAATAGTGTCATGAGATGTTAGAAATTTTAGATTTCTCTTCTTATGATGGTGAGGTGGGGGGGGGGGGGCGCTGAGTCACTCCATGGGTTTTCTTAGGGTTCATTGGTTACATCCCATTGTTAAACAGTTTATGAGCCTAGTTGAAATCTGTTTGAATCAGGACTTTAATCCACAGAAAGTAGTTTATCGACACCAAAGGGGAAATTTCTCTGAATTTTACTTGGTGGGTTTAAATAGATATATGGTGGTATGAAAATGTATCTATTTATTACCTATGAAAAGAGAATATTAATTGATAGGATACCATTTAATTTGATGTTTTCATATTAATCTTATTTTATTATTTAAATATCTATTTTAATGGTTTGTTTTTCTTTAAGTGGGGCAAGAAGAAGAAAGGATTTATGCCTTACAATAAACAACATACTTATTTCTATTTTGGTAAGTAATTAATAAACGTAAATAAATTGGATCTGATGTTAGAACATTGTAGAATTCAGTTATTTGTTTATTTGAGCTTAGTTCGAATATGATAATAAAAAAGAATAGTGGGTCCAAAGGCGCAAAACACAAAATCTGGAAAAAACATGGCTATCAGGTATTTGCCATGAATTTTAAATGAAATGAAATACCAACGAATGTTTTTGATTCCTGTTGAACGATGCTGTTATATTGACATTGTGTAGATAAACTTGGGCACTCTTTACTCTTTAAGATAACTCTACTTTAGTTCCAATTTACAATATTTCCTTTTATTTTTCAGTTCTACCACCTTTATTGCTACCGATCTACTTCAACTTCGAGATTCCATATTTTCTCATGAAAACTAAAAACTATTGGGTAGGTTGAATTAATTTTATGGTTTCTAATTATTTATGAATTTATTTAATGACATGAAATAATTGTAGGATTTAATTTTCTTATATCTTGCTTTCAGGAATTATTTTGGATGTATTCATTTTTTGCTCGATATCTACTGATGTTCTATCCATTTGTTGGTTTTTGGGGAACTTTTATATTGTACTTCTTTGTCAGGTTAGTGTAGATAATATAGTCCAACATAAATAAATAGCTCTTAAATATAACGCAAACATATGTGTCTTAGTGAAATATCACAATACAATCCACTGTAACATAGAATAAATAATACAAGACAAAAAAATGTCTATAAATCACATATCACAATACAGTCCAACATAGAAAAAATAGTACTAGAATATAACACAAACTTTTAGTAACATATCACTATAGACCAATATAACAATAAATATTACTAGAGTGACACATCACAATACAATCCAATATAACATAGAATAAATAACACAAGAATATAACACAAACATATGTCGCTTACATATATATATCATAATACATTCCAATATAACATAGAATACAAACATATTAACCTGAATATATACTATTCGAAAAAAGTAGGGGATATTTGATTTTTATACGCCCACATTTTCATGTGGACGTATTATGTCGTCGCCCCTGTCCGTCCGGACGTCCGTCCGTCCGTCCGTCCGTCCACAATTTGTTTGTGGACTCTCTACAGGTCACAATTCTTATCCGATTTTGACGAAACTTGAAATATAGGTTTATCCCCAAAAGATCTCGGCTGCTTTCGATATTGGCATGTATCGGATCAAAACTTCATGGATTATGGCCCCTGATTGTACGAAAAATCACGTTTTTAGCTTGTGGACCCTATAGAGGTCACAATTTTGAACAGATTTTGATGAAACTTGACATGCATGTTTGTAACCCAAAGATCTTGGTTCCTTTCGATATTTGCGGCTATCGGAATGTAATTTCCTGAATTATGGCCCCTGATTGTCCGAAAAATCACCCTTTTTAGCTTGTGGTCCCTCTGGAGGTCACAATTATTATTCGATTTAAAAAACCGTTTGATTATATCACCGTTACACCCTAAGGAAGGTTGAGTTCGAATTTCGGGAAAATCGGACGAAAATTGCCATACAAAATGGCCGCCGTTTGTACGCGAATACTGTTAAAAAATGGTATATCAAGGTTGTGGACCCTGTGGAGGTCACAATTTTGATTCGATTTTGATGAAACTTGAAATTCATGGTTATAACCCAAAGATCTTGCTTCCTTTCGATATTTGCGCATATCGGATCGTAACTTCCTGAATTATGGCCCCTGATTATACGCAAAATCGCCTTTTTTTTAGCTTGGAGGTCACAATTATTATTCGATTTAAAAAACCGTTTGATTATATTACCGTCACACCCTAAGGAAGGTTGAGTTCGAATTTCGGGAAAATCGGACGAAAATTGCCATACAAAATGGCCGCCGTTTGTACGCGAATACTGTTAAAAAATGGTATATCAAGGTTGTGGACCCTGTGGAGGTCACAATTTTGATTCGATTTTGATGAAATTTGAAATTCATGGTTATAACCCAAAGATCTTGCTTCCTTTCGATATTTGCGCATATCGGATCGTAACTTCCTGAATTATGGCCCCTGATTATACGGAAAATGGCCTTTTTTTTAGCTTGGAGGTCACAATTATTATCCGATTTAAAAAAACGTTTGATTATATTACCGTTACACCGTAAGGAAGGTTGAGTTCGAATTTCGGAAAAATCAGACCAAAATTGCCATACAAAATGGCCGCCGTTTGTACGCGAATACTGTTAAAAAATGGTATATCAAAGTTGTGGACCCTGTAAAGGTCACAATTTTAATTCGATTTTGATGAAACTTGAAATTCATCGTTATAACCCAAAGATCTTGGTTCTTTTCAATATTTGCGCATATCGGATCGTAACTTCCTGAATTATGGCCCCTGGTTATACGCAAAATCCCCCTTTCTTTAGCTTGTGGTCCCTCTGGAGGTCACAATTATTATCCAGTTTAAAAAAACGTTTGATTATATCACCGTTACACTGTAAGGAAGGTTGAGTTTGAATTTCGGGAAAATCGGACCAAAATTAACAGACAAAATGGCCGCCGTTTGTACGCGAATACTGTTAAAAAAATGATATATCATGGTTGTGGACCCTGTACCTGTATAGGTCACAATTTTAATTCAATTTTGATGAGGAAGGTTGAGTTCTTATTTCGTGAAAATCGTACCAAAATTGCTGGACGAAATGGTCGCCGTTTGTACGTGAATAGTGTAAAAATATGGTATATCATGGTTGTGGACTCGCTACAGGTCACAATTCTTATCCGATTTTGATGAAAAGTCACATTTCTAGGTTGTGTACCGTCACACCATAATCATTGTCGGTTTCGAGTTTCATTAATATCAGACTGGAACTGACCAACTAAATGGCTGGTCCCAATACAGTATGAAATACAGGACTTAAAGATGTAGGAAAAATCACTTTCGGTATTGCTTGTTCTCTGTCCATCTCTCGAAAATGTGGGCGTATCCTGCCTGGCGGTGCCAGCCTATCTTTAAGTGTTATTAAAGTCACCTAATGAAACTGACGAAGAAACAAAAGACAAAATGAAATGAACTTCACATTCATCGATTTATTCCAAATGATCATTAGACTAAGTAAGGCACAGACTGACCATTATAAGGGTAAAATGATACCCGGGGTCAAACAGCAAAGTTACCACAGCATCACAAAAAAGTCAGTAACGGGTAAATCCTCCTCTGTTTGCCAAACAATCATTGATCCGACGTGGCATACTCCTAATGAGACATCTAAGGTCATTTTGGTCCAGATTGTTGCAACGCAGCAGCCAGTTCTTGGACATTGGCAGGACGTTGTTGACGTTGACGTAACCTCTGTCCAAGCATGTCCCAGACATGCTCGATGGGGGGGAGGTCGGGACTCAGTGCTGGCCAAGGTAATGTGGTGATGTTCTGTTGTTGGAGGTAACCTGTAACAATCCTGGCCCTGTGACATCTTGCGTTGTCATCCTGGAAGATGAAACGGCGGCCATAACGTCGTGCGAACGGCACAAAATGGACTGTCAAGATGTTGTCCCAGTAGTACTGGCCTGTAACACGCCCTGCAACAACATGTAAAGCCGTTCTTCCAGCAACAGTGATGCCTCCCCACACCATAACAGAACCACCCCCAAATCGATCGTGTCTGATGACGTTAACATCTTGGAAGCGCTTGTTTCGATGACGCCACACCCTCCTACGCCTTTCCAAAAAATCAACAGTGAACTTTGACTCATCTGAAAACATCACGTTGCTCCAGCGTCGATTATCCCAGTGTTGACGATCCCTACACCAACGACGTCTTGCCTGAATGTGATGATCTCTCAAACAAGGGATCACGCGAGGACGTCGGGCGCGAAGGTGACCCCTATGCAGTCGATTCCGAATCGTCTGGCCACTCACTCTCACACCAGTGTCTGTTTGAAGACGAGCGCTGATCTGATTTGCTGTGATGACACGATTTCTCAAGGCCAAGGTACGGATAAATCGATCCTGGGCTTGAGTTGTCGCCCTTGGTCGACCTGAGCGTGGTCTGTCCTGTACAGATTGTGTATCACAGTGTCTGGACCATAGCCTGCTTATGACAGACTGAGAAACATTCGTCGTCCGCGCCACAACCGCCTTTGTTGTGTCGATCTGTAGCATGCCAAGGGCACGTAACCTTTCATTTTGGGTAAGCCGACGCATATCAAAATTTGTTTTCTGGTCACTAAAACAATTAAACTGATGTTTCCACCCTGGAATTCAATGCCACAATGACTGTAACATTCAAAGTCAGAGTCGTGCAAATCTTGGGTTGGACCCCCATGATGACCCCCAAGCATCACCTGCATTCCATGCGGTAGCTATTGGTGCGTTTTGGCGTCACATGTAACTGGAAATGTTTCTTCTGTTAGGTTCTATAGTGACTTTTTTCGTAGTCATTTGCATATTTTAGTATTATGCCCCCAAAATCAAATATCCCCTTCTTTTTTTGAATAGTATAAAACAGTTAGCAATATGAACCTACCAATAAGACAATATCTTAGATGAGCCTCGCAACAAGTGTTAAATCAAATCGTGTGCAGGAAAGAGTTTGGCCATGTTTTCCATACACATGTTTCCACCTGCGAAAAGTTGGTCTTTTGCAAATGTAATGGGTCTATTCCATGAAAAGGTTTCTGAATGTGTGTCCAACTGAATGTTTACGTTCTTTGTTTATGTAAGATTTCCCAAACTTTTTGGTGATTTTTGTGTACACATGTAATTACAAAATCGTGTACGGAACCAAACGCGTACATGTGAGGCTATACTAGCTATTGACAGTTTACACAAACGTCAATAATTACAAGATTTTCTGTATGTGTTCAGTGTTTTTTTAATATTATCTTTATAGTGAAATCTTTTATCGTTCTGATTTTACAGATTTTTGGAAAGCCATTGGTTTGTCTGGACAACCCAAATGAACCATATACCAATGGAGGTTGATAAAGAGAAGGGACGAGACTGGGTAACCATGCAACTTGCTGCTACATGTAATGTGGATCCATCATTCTTTAATGATTGGTTCAGTGGACATCTTAATTATCAAATTGAGCATCAGTAGGTTGATCAGAATTTTCTCATTTTCAGTAAACCAATATCAGTGATTGTGTTGGGAATTATATAAATCTATCAATTTTGCACAGGTCTCTGTTCATCAAGCATTGCAGTTCCTAACTTCATTTCATATATTAAGTATTATTTAGACATTTATTCACATGACAAGCCTATAATCAACTTTATAGAAATCAGATGGCAGAGTTTAAACGGATCGAAACTGGTTCACCATTTAATAATTTAATTAATAATGGTGAAACAATTAACAATACCTGTAACTACAATAATAAACAGTCTAAGCCACATCTGTCAAACTTCGAACAGTGATAACTTTGATTTAGATAAAGTAATTTGAATGAAATTTTCAATATATTCATTTTGCATTATCTATTTTTTAACTTTTATATCAAGAACGGCCATTTCTTTATCTAAATCTTACATAATGTAATGTACAGTAATGTAGCACATCTAATGCTTCCAACTTAAAATATATCGTAATTCAGCTTTGAACTATTATAGCAAGAACGACCATCTTTTTATCTAAATCTTACAAAATGTTTAAATTCACCATTTATTTTCAGTTTATTTCCATCTATGCCACGCCACAATCTTGCTAAGGTGATGCCACTGTGTAAATCATTATGTAAAAAACATGGTATAGAATATACCAGTAAACCATTGTTAACAGCATTTAAAGATATAGTTGGGTATGTACCATTTTATATTGACAAGGGAGATGACTCTAGCATGTAATCCATGGGGATACTCGATTCCCAATCGAGTGAAAAAGAGAATTTAAGATTACAACACATGCGTCGACTGTATAAAAAGTACCCCAACCAATCAGGACTGCTGAAACATATTTTTTTTACCTATGAATACGTCACAATACTACTCCCCTAAGTTGTCGGGACTGGCAGAACTGTGACAGGACTGAATTCCGCGTCACCCGATCGTAATTCTGTCCATTCGGGACGTTCTGGACTGTGAATTGAGCATCCCCAATGGCTTTCATCTTTGTAATATTTTTGGACAAGGAAATCTGCCCCTTGATCCAACCACTACTAATTAAGGTTCTTGCGGGCGATGGTCTTTGAAAAAAAGCCAATGCTTGATGTTACTGCTTTCTTGTTTTTATTGTCTGACTGTATATTATTGACTTACTGTATATTTATTGACTTACTGTTTATTTATTGACTGGCTGTATATTTATGTGGCTGTATATTTATCGACTGGCTGTATATTTATTGACTGGCTGTATATTTATTTATTGTTATCTGTAAATACATATTGACTTTTGTCTGTGTACTTAAACAAACAACAGCTAATGTACATAATGTTTGATATTTTTTGACTGAACATTTATATTAACTGTATATTTATATTTCCAGTTCATTAAAGGAATCTGGTGAATTATGGTTAGAAGCTTACAACATGTGATCATGATACAGATTTCTACCCCCTCTGCAATATTCATTTCATAGTAAATTTTCCCTTGGTACCCTTGATTTGTAGTTCCTCTATATTAGTAATTCTGCCTTTCTCCCTTTTCCCCATGGGAATTTTTGTTGACTTTTTGCGTGGGAAGTTTTGTTGACTTTTTTGGAGGTCTAGACTTGAAGAAAAGTGTTTGAATTTCAATTTTCTGACAGATTTTGGTGAATATTCATGATTTGGAGGAGGAAAGATCAGGAATTGAAGTAAGTATGAATAAGGGTAATCTTACCGCCTATAGTTTGCTTTGACCAGATCTAGCAAAAAATCAAAATGGTTGGCGCCTTTCAATATTGTGACATATTCGACTTTTTGTGGCTATAAAGAAATGTCATGGATTAACATTGAAAGCAATGGACAAAGAATTACTAGTCTGAATCCTGTTGGTTAACAGACAAAACAAGAGTTACACCCCTTTATACCTTGGGATATACAATTATACGATCGTGTAGGTTTATGGTGCCCATTCTTGTCAGGACTCTATACTTAACAATAAATGAATGAGATATCGTTTATAATATCAATGAGCTACCATACTGGAGATTTTAAATCTAGATCAACCTAATTCCATCATGTGCGTTATGTAAAAAATATTTCTCCCTGTGTAAAGTGCTAACATATTCGAACAATAATACGCAGTAGCCTATCATTAAATTATATGGTGTGTCTGTATCTATTGCTGGTACAGGTTGGCTACTAGCTGATATCCATACAGTATGAAATGGCAAACTCTTCGGATCATAGTTTAAAGTTGTTAGTGGTGTTTTTCATTATTTGTTATATTATTATTCAGAATAAGCTATTTCCTCAAAAGTATAGGCTGGAAAAAGGGGAAAAGCTTTGTATGTCTAAAAGAAAATGTATTTAGAATGTGTGTCTGTTTTTTTTAAGTTGTTCATATATAATCATTAGAGACTATTACTGTGAAAAATACAAAAAATATATTTCCCATTAAAATCTTCTTTTGTAGAAATTATATTGAAATGGTGTAAATTTGATGGTAAAATTATTATTAATCAAATGAAATATGCCTGTAATCTAACTAGATTACAGGGACTATATAAATAATATCCTTGTATCTTCAATAGTTTTATATCCACATTCCATGAATATATTTTGTTATATAAAATAAAATAGTGCTAAAATACTTATTTATTATATACAGAGATGCATATTTATTTACATAGTGCATGATTTTGTTATTATTATTAATGTTTCCACTAGTCCATCCATTCAACAATTCTTGTACAAATTTAACAACTTCCAGGAATTGTTTCAGCTATTTATACAAGGAGGGTTCTCTGTAAATCCAATGTCGCACACCTTGCCATATTAACCCAAAGTCAACCACAAAGCTACTGGTGGATGTATTTTTTTTATTTATATGATATGTTGTAGTAGTCACCCCACCCTGTGTTTCGGTCATCTACAGATCCAAAAGTTATCTCCGGATTGATGCCAATATTGCTGTTCATTAGATGCAGACAAATATTTGAATAAGCTCAATGTTTTTCGATAATTACTTTCAGATTTATTGTTCTTGATTACTTTGAAAAACCTTGTCGAGGTCCTGGGAGTTATGGTTATCATCAAATTATTTGAGATTTTTACACAATTTGATCATTTTAAATACTATGTAGAATTCTTGACAGTCTGAAGTTTGTCATCCAACTGACTTCACTTTATATATGTTATGAGATGATTAAACCATTTATGATAATTACTTAAAGAGTTATTGGTCTTGATTACTATAAACCATCATGTTGATACTTTTTATCAGATTTGCTTGACATTTAATGCATTGTTTATACTAATGGGAATAAAAATCCTATTTATTTCAGACTTATTGCCCTTGAGAAATCAATGTGTTCATAACAACCGGTGATCAAATAATGTTATATATTTATGTAAAAAAAATGTTTTGTTCTAACATTATGTTTAATATTAATTGCTTGTACAATGAAGTTTGATATTAAAGACTTTGATTATTATTTGAGTGATTTTTAATCATCCATCGTTTACTGATAATAGACATGGAGCATGGTCAACCATGACAGTTCCACGTAAATCTTTTAATACAAAAATCTTATAAAGAACCTCTTTTAATCCAATTGAATCTAATCCAGATTATTATCTACTCTAGATATTTGTACTTTCTTTCTTAATTAATGTTTTAAGCCCATTTGAGCGTGGATTTAACCGTGAAAAAATATTGCTCGTATTAGAAAAATTCCAATTTCGATGACTGCATGTATGAGAAAATATGTCCATGAAGTGCATCTTTGGTTTCTGTTAACAATTTTTTCCCCCGCCTTCCGAAAACCTGTAGGTCACTTATAATTGGGTCGTTAGTTCGTCTGTTAGTCAGATTTTGGATTTTGGGACACAACAACTCGGCTTCTAACTGAGCTAAAATGTTCAGGCGATGGTGTAGGTGTTCATTGGGTGGATGCCAGGAGTGAGTTCGAAGGTGAGGATTTGGGCCAAACACAGAAAAGTAATTCCATTTTTCGGTATTTGGAACACCATAACTTTTATTGGTTGTGAATAATGAAACCTAGTTTCAATACCTTGATGAACAAATCTTCTGTCCAGGTGACTTTATACCTATATAAACAAAATGAATTGGCTTTTATATCAAATTTCCCCGATCTGTTAGGCAATTTGCGTACTACTTCAGTACCCACAAGACTAGCCGAAATATACACAAGAAAGAAAAGTATCGATACACCGAGGGCCGGATTAAGATGACATGGGGTCCCTGGCTGAAAATGTCATTCGAGTCCTTGACTTCAACAGCGAAAAGGGGGCATTTTCTGGACATTACCCGTCACATCACACACATGCAGAAAAGTGTCCACTCTACTTGGAGAACAGATCTCTGCCCCAAATGGCAGCCATATCCAACAACTGTCACACTGCTTAGTTCACTGATTCACATATTATGTTATACACACAAAATTCAACATTTTATTAAATGAAAGCTGAATTTGAAAAAAAGAACTAATTCTGGGGCTGCAGCCCCCACCACCATCTCCACCATAAGTCCACCTTGGCAACCTCCCAATTTGATATAGCGCTACTGTTTGGTAATGCTAGGTTTCCACTACCACATTCGCGCTGGGATTGAAATCGTAGAGTTATCGTGGTAATCATCGTTTCGTTTCGTTTTACTTGTCTTTATTACACTAGGATCTCGAAGAGTTGTTATATAACCCACACTCGTGTATTTTGATTTATTTTTTCTTTATCATATACTATGGTTGCACCACCTTTATCGGTATAGGACCTACCTCGTAGCTGTCCACAGATACCTCAGTCTGATTAAAACACAGATCATATTTCGTTTCGTTTTTAAAGTTCGAAATTTCGTTTTACTTGCCTTTACAACACTAGGATCTGGAAGAGTTGTTATATAACCCACGTTCTGGATGATGTGAGGGATTAACCAATGAAACAGCCTGTTACGGCGAGTTTTTGTTTTGGCGTGAGGTGCACAGACCTGTGAGTAATCCACTGGAAACATCAACGATGATTGTTTAATCATATGTATGACGTCATAGGATCAATAGCCGCTCTTATGACCCCTGAAGCGACCTTCCACTACAACCAGTTAGTAAAGGTCATCCAAAGTATGAAAAATCAAAGGAAATATGGATCTGTATTTGAATCAGATTGTAGATACCTCATATTGTATATTGATGTAACAGTAATCAAGAGATTAGCAAATTTGTTACAATTAAACATGCATAATGCAAGAGCTAAATCAACATATTGAAAGTCTTTATGTAGGCTTCAGATGTTATAGAAATGATTAATTAGACCTTTAATTACACAACAAGCACAAAATCAACTCTGTGGACCCATGGATGGCTTGGATACAGCTCGGATTTAAACAGTCGTCCTTCTAAAATTAAATCCGAAATGGCTTAGGCTACCAAGATAACGTTTACTGTTACTCGGTGACGTCGCTACCGGACATTGGTGATAAAAGGCATGTCAAGCTTGAGTACTATTGCTACTGAGCACGTTACTGGATAATCAAGAAGATTTTGGCGGAGTTATCGTCTGTCCATCAAACAATCGACAATACGCGTAGAAGGTGTGGACGCAGTTTGTACCCATTTCTTGTCCAAACTTCCAACACTGAGAACTCCGTTCAGAATAAATTAATTTGACTGAATTTTCAATATTTTCTTGTTTTATCACCTGTTCTTGAATTAGGGACTATTATAGCAAGAATGGCCAACTCTTTAGTAAACTTTTAACTAATGTATCTTTAAGCATTGAACCGCTTTATTTACTCACGCGTCTGCTACTGAACCCGTTTACCCAGCTAGTCTTCTTTGTTACAATTAAACATGCATTATGCAAGAGCTAAATCGACATATTGAAAGTCTTTATGTAGGCTTCAGATGTTATAGAAATTATTAATTAGACCTTTAATTACACAACAAGCACAAAATCAACTCTGTGGACCCACGGATGGCTTGGATACAGCTCGGATTTAAACAGTCGTCCTTCTAAAATTAAATCAGAAATGGCTTAGGCTACCAAGATAACGTTTACTGTTACTCGGTGACGTCGCTACCGGAGATTGGTGATAAAAGGCATGTCAAGCTTGAGTACTATTGCTACTGAGCACGTTACTGGATAATCAAGAAGATTTTGGCGGAGTTATCGCCTGTTCATCAAACAATCGACAATACGCGTAGAAGGTGTGGACGCAGTTTGTACCCATTTCTTGTCAAAACTTCCAACACTGAGAACTCCGTTCAGAATAAATTAATTTGACTGAATTTTCAATATTTTCTTGTTTTATCATCTGTTCTTGAATTTTTATCGCAAGAATGGCCAACTCTTTAGTAAACTTTTAACTAATGTATCTTTAAGCATTGAACCGCTTTATTTACTCACGCGTCTGCTACTGAACCCGTTTACCCAGTTAGTCTTCTTTGTTACTTCTTGTCTTGTTATCTACAACGCGATCTTGTAAAAAAAAAGGGGTTTCTACCAAACTTAGTTTTGTGTTAGCCTAGTGAGTTGAAATGACAGGAGAATGTAAGTTTATGAATGCTGGGCAACTGTTTCATTTGGATTTAATGAAGCAGAAATGTTTGTATTTTATAGCACGATGAGTTTGACGCCTATAATTGTCTCAAAATGTACCTGTGTGCCCCAAGCTACATTCACTATTTCCGTTATTGTTTTCTTGAATTAGGTTTTAATGTAGATGAACAGAAGGATCTTTGCGATGCTTTATAACATAAAAATTAGATGGTCCATTAGACGAATGATTGCGCTTCCCCAATGTCACATAACTAGGGTCTTTTGGGTGTGTGTGCGGGGTGGCAGTGGTGTGTGTGGGTGTGGGTGAAGTAAGGGGGGGGGGAGTCTATTGTGAGGCTCTTAGTTAGGAGCTCTGGTACAGCTGCTTCAGTAGCACCATGGCAACTCTGGCACTGGAAATTTCACCCTGTTTTATTCTACTTTTTTTGCTCTAGAGCTGCGCACCTTACGAACAAGAGTGTGGTATTGTTAATTTGGTGATTTTTGAGAACGCGCCCATTATGTTTGAACCCTACAATTCTTATGAGTTTCTGTAAGAGACTACATTTGGAGTACATGATTTAGCTACAACATTGAGTTATAAAAATAATAGCTGAGATTAGTTTGAAGTTATTATAGATGAGATAGACGTTTACTGTGTAAGTCACTAGCTCTGTCTGTGGGTGCACGGTGGTGGTCCTGAATTTTTCATTGGGTGAATAAAAACATATCTGGATTTTGAATCATTCGTACATGAGCTTTAAGTGCCACTGGACTGTTTCTCCGTCTGCTCGTAACCCCGAGGCTTTATATAGAACCATTATTGATTTTTGCTGGGAATCCACAATGTACACGTGCATGAAATCTACAGCAAATAGTTCTGCGACGGTGTTCTCTCCTATATTTTCAGTGCCAATGATAAGACTTTTTTTTTATTTTTGAGATTCTTTTTAAAGTCTTCAATTCATTTGGGGTTAGTAATGACTGAAATCCTCTTACATTTAGAGGGTAGCCTGGTTATTCCTGACAAACACAAACAAGAAACACCTCAGAAAGATCTTACACTTTTTATTGGATTTCATATTGTCTGTACAAAATTATATAGAATAGCGGGTTGGTTAAGCTTGGCTTAGTCCCATCTCTTTACAACGTAGATATGACATTGTCAAATATTATTAATTGTAATTCATTTAATAATCAATAGATATCTAATTAAATAAGCAAACGCGTGTCACCATATCGAGGAGTCGGGTGTGGAAATAGACAACAAATAAGGATCAAATTACATACTATAAAGACAGCAAGTTTGTCAGGGAAATATACATATATAAAGAATAAAGATCTTCAAAAAAGACATTTCGGTAGAGAAAATAGTCAATATCTTTTATATCGTGAACGTCCATGGCGATATTTTGTGACTTCATAGATACATTCACAATTATGTATATTACAGAATGAGAAACTATGGCATTCAAAATGTTCTTTAACATATTTTCGTCTCTTCATTTCTCATTTGTTTTAAATCAATATCAATTTTCTTTTCTTTAATTTTGATAATTAAACATCTAAAATCTAAAGGTGATGCCAGATTCTAGACTTATCGATCACACGAACAATGGTAAGAGGAATTGTACAAGTACATACTGTGATATTTTTAGTTAAGATGGGGATTGAAGTGTAAATATGCGTGGGACATATATTTATTTATACTGAATAATAATTGATAACAATAATAATATAAGGTATGTAATTTGACTAGAATATCGGTAAATACATCCCATGAGATTCCATATCACGTGACAAATAAAAATGTTTTGATTTTAAATGTTATATTTGGAATGAAGAATGATCAAATTGATTTGTTTTCCAGATGTAAGTATATATTTTATTAGTTAAATACATAATTTGATTTCTTTTCGAAAACCTCAAACTTACAATCAGTTTGGATTTTATTAATTATACTTAACAGGCATTATGTAAGAGGTAAATCTGCCTATTGCAGGTCTTTCTGTGGGCCTTAAATATTATCTAAATTATTAATTAGACATTTATTAACGTGACAAGACCATAATGTACTCCCCATGCCATCGGATGGCCCCGATTTTGAGTAGATTGAACGATTCTGAAGTTTAATGATTTAATTTAAAAATGGAGAAGTTACAATGAAACTCGAATGACCAGTAAGTGGTTACGAGCATTGCTCATATCTTGTCAAAACTACAAACGTTGAAAACTTGGCTCTAAATAAAGTAATTTGATTGCAATTTTCAATATATTCATTTTTCATTATCTTTTATGAAATATTTGAGCGTGCCAGCTCTTCATCTAAATCTTACTTAACGCCCCTTTAAAGTAAGCAGAATTATCATTGGATTCACATTTCCACTTGGAAAAATTGTTTCTTACATCTATTATTATTATGACTGAATATTATATAATATTAAATTACCATTATTAATTATGCTTTTTATCCACCTTGTCTATAATGCACTCCCAACCATTATGCATGATATAAACATATTAATTAATAAAATCATTATGACCTTTTCTGTCTTCCATAACAATTTATATTTATTGTTAGAGAATATATAAATATATATATACATATTCAACTTTGGCGTAGTCTAGTATTTTATAGTAAGTAGAATTGTGGGTTAATACCTTTGATTATAGCATGGTTTAAAGAGAGGGGCGTCACAAAAATACATAAAAAATAACGATATTTAACCATTTACATAGGCAATTTATGACACGGATTTTGGTGGAAAACAAAACAAAACCAAAGGGGCAAGTCTTTGGCATAATAGGAAAACACCAAAATTAAAATGAAAATGCACCAAATAATTTGCATGATAACGAAAAAGGAGTAAATACTGATTTAAATAGCACTTAGACATCAATTGATACCGTACCGAATTAATTGTTATATTTTATATTAACCATAGTCACATAAATCCATTAATTGTGATAATTGTTCAAGTTGAGGGTGCCTACATAAACTAGTGCATGAACAATTTATACAGGACAAAAGAGTGCTATATAACATTACCTAACGAAATTCATTTTGAATGTAAAAAAGTTGAATAAGAACGAAAGAACACGTCGTGCACTAGTATTGTATGGAAAACACTGTGTATGAATATAACATTAGCACTTTATGGGACACTTAATTTCACGTACAAAATACGATAAAAATGTATTAATAAATAACAAAATATCTACAAAAGTATTTAAAACATCTCTGCGTAATAAGTATAGGCAAATTTTAAAATAAAAAGCTACACGTTACTTCGGCTACAGTGAATTATCAAATAATTAAATTAATTTGAAAAAAAAAATAGTTGAACAATACCGGGGGAATGAAACTATATCACGTGACCACGAGTAAAATAGTCTTTGATAAATACGTAAATTCGTTTCGTTTTTTTTTTTCTTATAGAAGAATCTGTATCGAAAACAAGCGAATTTTAAACACATATCTCATTATCAATGTAATCACAAGGAAGAACTTCAAGATTTTAGATTTGTTTTTATGTTTAATTTCAGATCTAAATAAAAACTTCAAGGGAAAATTTGAATCTCTAATTTCGCCACTCTAGACCACACGTCTTTTTTATTGATCAATTAGTGATTGGCATTGATTTTAAAATACCTTAAAGACATAGTTATCTAGTGGGTTTGCTATAATAATATTGCCAAATTGGATAAAAGTCACGATACTTTGGTTTAAATCTAGTATTTCCCCTTCTAACTACAGAATTGTTGATCAACTTACTCAAGCTAATGAAATCAAGTCTTCTTTAACTGCCTCACCGGTAAAATACTTAATTTACATTAAAATTTGATTTAAAAAGGTCAGTAGAAAAATATATATATAGGTAAAAAGATATTAAAATGTACAAGTGACCTACTTAAGGTGCCCAATATACAGTTCAAGTAGGTTTATCAGTTAAGTGATCTTCCATCATTTTTTACAGTCTTCACTCATCAGTATACAATCACAATGGTATATTAATTAAATAGAGGGGTGACTGCACATAAATTTAGTGTAAGTACAAAGGGTGAGGGAGGGGCCGGGGGTAGGGGGGTGGGGATGTAAAATGTGTCAGACAATGTAGACGTGACAGATGTGACGTATTTAATATTTTTCAATATAAAACAGCGTTTGACACAAATAATCGAAATGTTCGATAATCATATTTTATACTGTTTAAGTATCCAGAGAATATATATAATTATGCAATTAACAACCTTCCATTTAATCGTTACAACCGTTGTAATTTTTCCTCCGCTTTTGCCCCTTTTCTGATTTAGCTGCCATTTCAATAGTCTGAACTGCACAGACTCCTATTCCGCGGAACTACTCTCATAATAGTATCTACTTTTGAAAGTAAATAGTTTGAAGCGGAGGTAGAGATAATGATAAGATATTGCACACTTATGAAAATGTACTAGCACTATTAAAACTATTAGAGAATAATATTAATAATAATCATATATTACAAATGAATATCTATATATTACATAATTTATAAATTAAGTCACCACACTACACCAAGTAACATAACCATATAAACGTAATATTTTGGCGACAGCGAAGACGAGTGACGTCATCGAATCGTGAAGTGTGCTAAATAAAACATGTGATATTATAAATTTAAAGAAGTAATAAAAGATTAATGTTAAAATTGTGCAGTTTTCAGACAGTCTTCATATTCTTCTTCGTCTTATAATTCCCAGTTCAATCCTCATCACCATTCACTGGCCCTGGATCATGGATTGTATGTTTCCATTTTCCACTGACCCTGAATCTGGATAATGATCTAAATTATTGTCTTTTCGGTCTTATCACATTTTCTTGTTACAATTAATTTAAAACGGAAGTTGACTTGATAAGAACATGTTTTCTATAACAGGGGGCGCCCGTATCTCATCTAATTTAAACTGTAGCATACGTTGTAATCCCTCGCGGCTCAAGGACCGGAGTTCGGCAATTTTTCCGAGGATCTTGGAGAAGAAGTGAGTTTTCTTTTGCGCGTCACTGTTATAAGTACAGTGATCCCTCAAACAGTCAATGATCTTCATCTGAAGTTCTTCCATTTTTTCTGGTTCTTTGAGTCCGTGGCGCACTGAAATGAAAAATACAGATATAAAAATCAACTATCTGCTGAGAAAGGGACGGACTTTTGATATAGGGATGAGGATCTGAGCAAGAGATAGGGATGATCATCTGAATAAGGGATGAGCATCTGAGTAAGGGATGAACCTATTCTAATCCCCATCACAATATTTGTTATTTACCTACAGTTCTTAAAATAGATTTAAACTTAGAAGTATTAATGTTATACTTACATGTAACCATAGCAAGGGCGGACATACAGGCATGTGATGAGAGGTCAAGGGCCATTCTATGGAGACTTAATCCAAATTCAACGATAGAGTTCACCCAGTCACCAAATATTCCCAAACACTGCAGTCGGTGTAACACCAAACCGTTATCAAAGACTATATTATCATCATTTGTTTGTACCCTACAAGTATAAAGGTTAAATATATATTATAGGACAGCAAATAAAATAATTAATAGATATATACACATAAAACATTTGTTGGACCTTCCTTGAATCACCGTAAAAAAACAATAAACGCCGTTTTTCTCTGCAGATAAACTTTAACATAAAGTGTTTGAAAATCGACATACCTATAAGCAGCTCTCAGTACAAAGAGTTCAAGCGTCGCCGATTGGAACAACAAATCTTGATCTTCTTTACACAGATCTGTGAAACCAGGAACTTTCTCAGCCCAACTTTTGATGATATCTATCGACTGGATGAGGATATCATAAAACATCTTAAAATTGTCTTCCTTACCGCTTTCATCTATACCACCTGGAACTCGAAACTAAAAAGAAAAATAAGGTTTTATAATTAAAAGCCTGTTCTGTCTGATTTCAATTACTTGGATTTATTTATCGATTCATAGACCTTTACTGTGTAAAAAATGATGTATTACGTAAAAAAAACCCAATCCAAATCAACCTACCTTACTATAGTCGAGGTTTGGGATGTCAGGACAAGTATCTACATGTGCTCGAACTAGTGCTGTGATCAGACTAACTGGTGGAGACGGTGGTGATTCCTGTGGACTCTTGGGTTTAGATGGTAGTCGCCCTCTTCTTCCTTTCAGATTATCAGATCTTACAACTGCAAGCATAAAGATAAGGCACATATGAAAGACATCGTACAACAGAGATTTTCAAATAGAAATGAATTGTAACACAAATTTGTGTCGGTACCGGAAATGAAGAATTAAATATCAAGCTGTTTGGGTTTTTTTAATTCCCAAACGTAAACAAATACTAGCTTTAGGCACTGAAACCAAACATTGTTTCAGTGTTGAATACATAATGCAGTATGAATAAAACAAAAACTGATTGCTTTTCTGAAGAAGCATTTCTAAAGAATTTCTTGGGTCCCACAGTTATTCAATGACGCAACAACTGCTGCCCATTTAGATAATTTTCTTCTTATATTTTGCTAAAATGCTCTGCGGAATACCACATTTCCTAACCAGATGTTGACATCGTATGCTACATAGTCTTTTATTTAACCAGCATATTTATACGTTCTTTAATAATTTGGCATGTTCAGAGAAAAATGAAACCACACAGAGGCAGCAGCTCAAACAAAATAGACGAAATATTTTTCTAACGATATGTTAAATTGAAGTGGAAGTGAGGAGTATTTTATTTGGGTTAAAACTAGGATGAAATGTGGAATATATTTAGCTTGACATCCTCTCCAAATCTTGAGAGAAGGCCAACGTTTAGGGCAACAATATTTTGGCAATACGGAACAATTTATCCCATGCTGTAGGCAAAATATCTTGGAATATTATTTTACTGCGTGAAACTTAGACATAGCTTATAGCTGTGTTTTGTAAGCAAAAACAGACGATAGGGATCATTTTCGTCACGTGGTCAGTCCGCACGTGCAGATGTCAGTGATGGAATGATAAAGATGCGACCTGCTGCTGAAGAAGTGGCCATTCTACAAGAAACATCTGTAAATGCTGTAAGCGGCCTAACAAGCCCCAGGTAATCATGTATTTGAGAGTTTCAACATGATCACAAGTTATAGTACGAGCTGATTACTATTGCCATAAATATAATAACGGTTTTTGGGATGAGAAGAAGTAGGGTTGTTTAAAGACTTGACAAGAAACAATACAATAACAAGATTCATTAATTTGTAGAGAAAGACTTGAAGCCAGATTTCTACTCAGGGCTAATAGAGTGAATGATCTTCTATCAAACCACGCAAAGTGTTTGATCTCTGACATTTTGTCTTTGGTATTGTTTGAATCAGACCTATTTTATATCTATCTAGGACAATTTATTATACCATCGGTCGAATTCTGCTCTGGGTGATCTCAGTGCAGAAAATACCAATTCTACACACACGCACTTGGCATCTTTATTGGGTACGTTCATTCAATTTCAGGATATTTAAATAACTGGCGGCTAAATTTGTTCATTTTTTTGTCTTTATGAATCCCTGACAGTTGTAATAGATATTAACAGTTCTAAGGTGATAACACACAGCAAGAAATTTTCTGCGACAAAGAATTTGTTCACGTATTCGTGTATATGGCTTACATTACACATGAAGCTTACGTAAACAAGTAACATTATAAAAAAAACCTACCTTCTTTGACCATTCCCACGGCCATGCATTTCTGAAATCGACAGAACTGGCACCGATTTCGACGTCTTTTATCAACTGGACAATTTTTATCTGCCAGACAGACATACTTGGCATTTTTCTGCACTGTTCTCTGTAAAAAAAACAAAACAGACCGGTTCTCTTAAAAGACAATGATTTTAGTAGATATCACTGTTCTGAAAGCTGAATATCTGCTTCCACGCTCTTAATAAAGGAGCATATTTGTATGAAATACTTTACAAAAAACATTATTTGGCGTTTAAAAATACGATTAATTTAAATTAATAATTTTCAAAGGTGATCTAATGATAGATTAACATGTTATTAACATTTACCTTGAAAAAGCCTTTACATCCTTCGCAGGTTCTAACACCATAATGTTGACAGGCTGCATTATCACCACATACAGCACAAAGTAGACTTTCTTTCATTGGTTGATCTCTTGGAGGAGATGAACGACATGAGCTGGGGGTAGGAGGTGTAGTTGGTGATTGAAGTTGGTATTTCTGACGCTCAAGCCTAATTAAAAAGATAATTTAGCTCAATAAGAGACCACGAGAAGAGACAGAAAACATGTTTAATGTGGTCGAATCAGTAGGACTACTGTCACAAATGATTTCTGAATTTCTGGCTTTTTATACCTTTTTATTGCTTTATTTTTAATATTGTTGCAATATAGCAAATTTGTTTATTGATTAATTTGACTTTTGAATACTTACATATCAGGTGTAGGTGGTGTCGGTATGGATAATGACGGTCTTCTCTGTAAATGCTGTGAGGTCATAGGAATACTTAAATCACCTAAGTAAGAGGCAGGCACGGGGCGGTTCGTAAATGAAAAACTAGAATTTGCACACGATACACTCTGATTTCCGTAATATGGAGTAGCAAAACCGGGAAAAGTTGGATTTTCCGAGCTGTAGTGACTGGGATTGTCATAAGCGTGATATAATGACTGTTTGTTGTCCATATCAGTAAATCCCAGATGTGTCTGGGTGAATAGTTCCTGATTCTCACTGTAAGGCTGTTTTAGATAAGATTTTTGATTGTCCAAGAAACGATGTTGAAAGAATTCTGTTTCACTTGGGGTAAAAGCTTGAAATGCGTCATCATATGACGTAACAGGTGTTCCATACTTTTCGTGTCCAAGATTCGTATGATCTTGATATAAGTTATATGACTGTTTGGAAGGTTCGCGTTGTTGTAAGGCAAAGCTCCCTTCAAAACTGTAAGGCTCGTGAAAAGCCTGGGATTGTGCGTGCTCTGTTGCTTGGAAACTTGTCAAGCTGGATTGACTGCTTTCATAACCGGAAGCATAATTTTCAGAGATGTCCTCATTTGCAAAAGACTGATCTGCTTGGAAGTCCGGAATAGGAACGGAGAAAGAGGCAGAGAAGACGCCTATGTCGGCCATTGTTGTCGGCGGAGTGATATTTCCAGTGTACGCTCCATAATGATTTCCGCCCATTCCTGGCGCCGACTCGTAATTTGTCTGAAATAAATGTAAAAAACTCTATAAGACACGCACATTGGATTTATATTTCTAAAAGACACTATAGTCTGTGCTGATTTTAAAATGTGCAATATGCCATAATTCGATTTCAATAAAGTAGGAAAAACTTCAACGTGTACATATTGAGGCATCCTAGAAAATTCTAAGATTAAAGGAGCCAAACTTCTAACTCAATATATTCCACCAAATTAAAGGTTAAAAACACGAAATAATATCCAAGATTTGTCCATTTCAATCTAAATTGATGTTGTTATCATAACATCTAATATTTAAAACATACTGCACATTTTAAAACATGCACACCTGTCGTACATTCTATATTTTTTGGGTGCCATTGGTAATGAACAAAGAAAAACATCCTAAATGACAATGCAAAATTAATTAGTAATGACTGGCTCACAAAAGACAAAATAATGATTTTTAAAAAACGCGTAAAATTGGACAGTTCACATATTTAACCGAACGTAATTGGTTAGAAATTTCCATAAAGATTTTACAAATTAAATATATAAATAACATTTATATGTGCTGTTAGACCCCTTTTCTTCTATTTTAAGTCATACGCCCTTTAAATCTGAACTATTTATTAGAATCTAATGAAATGTTTTTCTTGATAAGCGGTAGAACTAGAATAAAACATTATCCCTTTTATTTTCCGGGACTGCAGAGACTCGCAATGAAAAGAACTCGTATAATTATTGAACCAGATATAATTCATAGGCACAAAAAAAGTGCAAACAAACCAAAACAAAAACACTTTCATAAATAATTTTAAATAATAAACAGTGAATAAGATAAAAGTTTTCTGTCATGGTCATAAAATTTAAAGAAAATTACAGGATATGATGTATATTTTACTACTGATCACTGATGTGTAGCGTGCAACATAAAGACCCTCCCAATAGCAAATATCAGTTTATGAACCACCAAATTACGCTCATTATTGTAATCGCATCAATCAAATCAAGTCAGTGAGCAGGTCTTTTAATAGTATTTATCGCTATAAAACTAGGGTGGCGCATTACACACACCTAATGGCGAATCGACCACAGCGATGGGCAGCCATATGCCACATAATGCCAAGTCCGTAAATATTGCCCCAACTATCTCGTTACAATCCAACTTTTTTCACTCTTAGCTCATTGACTACTTCATTATATTGAAAGTTGTATTCATGGATGAGTGATCATAATAAAAAAAAACGTTCAGTTCCCAATCTGTTCATGTGAAAATATGAATGAGAGAGATTTGTCAGCATGTACCCTACGCGTGCATTGCACGTGCCGACAGTTAAGAATATTAACCACTGAGTGCCTAAACATATGGCAAGGAATTGTGGGACATAATTAAAGTACCCTACACTTTGTTATCTTGTGATCTTTCATAAATGGTTAAATTAATTACAAGATTTACATGAATGCGACATGATGTTTATATCAATGTCTTGAATGGAAGTAAAATACAAAAAATCAAAAGTCGAATAATTCTCAGTACAAACACATTATACTTCAATATTGAAACTTTTCATCACGGGCCCCTTTTTGCTTCAGTGACCAAAAATTACCTTAACTTAATGCACTAATTTTTAAAAATTGTACAATTTACTTCTTTTACCGCAGATCTACCTCAGGGAGAGGGGTTTTACATAGGCTAAGCCTGTTCCCCAATCCCATTCACATATTCTGAATAAAATATTGTTTATAAAAAAAAAGATCTACATCAGACCATTGGAATAATATATTTACTTCTTATTCCTTATGTACTAGAAAAAAACTATTTGTGAACACAATAGATAAATGTATGCAATATAAAATTATACATACCTGTGATTGTAGGAGCAACATTGGTTTTTCGTGAGTGGCTATTGTCCCGCTTGGGGTGGGGGTCGAGGACGAAGCCTCTTCTACAGGTCTATGCTCGTATGCCGCAGGCGACGAGCTTACTACGGTACTTGAGGTCGATCTCGGTGGATCCGATGAAAGACCTGTAAAATAGAAAAGACGAAAATAAAATTAAGTAAATTATAACAAATGATTAATTATAACTCATTCATGTGCTATACTAGTTTACAATTACAAACATCTCAATATTTGTTTATTAACCTGAAAATAGCATAACCTTTTGTATTAAAAAAAATCTTGAGAAAATATAATATCCTGAATAGACTTTTATCATAGTATATTTCAATTTGTTAAAAATGTCCTCAGAAATATCCCTCCACAAGCATATTGGTAAAATATTAATTATTTCGGTCAATTATAAATTCATAGGTGTGAATTTTGTCACGTGTATTAAGAAAATAAATCAACTGTTATGTAACATGATAAATACTGTTAACCTTGTTGTAACTTGTATGTCTGTATCAAAATTTAGAAAAAAAAATAATAAACAACAAAAACAAAAACAACTCCATTGTGAAATATGTAAAATATGTAACATCCGTCATGAACACAGAAAATTTCCTAACTCACCAACTAACGAAGGATATTGAAAATGATTATCCGAGAAATTAGCAATAAATGTTTCCAAACTGATTCTTCCTGTGGCTAGTATTACAAATGAACACCCGTCCAGTCAAATGAACGATTTCAACTGGCCTTTTATAGTCAATGAGCTGTTGAAGTACTTCCTCTACTGTTCTAACCCCCTTCTCTTTAATACCCGTATATGGCACTAATAAACACTTTATTCATCTTGATATAAATTAATCCATGATAGGGTGGTAAACCAATCTCAGACCCTAACCCTCAATATGCCGCATGCAGGTGTTAAATGGCACGTGCTCACGAGCAGACGACAGCGAAAATTATTGGTTAACAAATGCATGACGGATTGGGTTTTATTCATGAAGCTAAATATACCGATGTTTTAATTGATGTCAACATTAGAAAGGGGCGTGCAAGGCGGGTCATAAAACTAGAATTTAAACAGAAACTCTAATTGCGAGCATCCCCCCAACTGACTCTATGACACTAAAACTCGATATTCATTATCCAAATCTAAATATTCGACTAGTTAATAACGGTGTGCACCAAGGGGACATAGTAAAGGCAGGATGTTTCAAAGTAACTGTAAATTTGTTGAGAATTTTTAATAAAAATTAAATATATGGAGATTTTAACTTATTGAAATGGTACATTGATTTTTAACATGTTTTTTTTTTTACTTAGTATCATGTATTCAAATTCATGGTGCATAGTTTTCAAGTGTTTTTAAATAAGAAAAAGGGAGAATACTTTAACTATATAAACTTTCAGAATGTATATAAATAAAAATATACGGAAGTCAACAAGTTTACCATTATTCAGTCATGTGTATTTCACAATAATTCATATGATTGCCAAACTAAAAGACCATCAAAGCAATAATTAGATAATTAGAGCTTATTGTATTATATGTATAGATTCATAAACTAATATACAAATTATTACTGTGTAGTGGAACATCTGCACCGTATTACATTGTCTGAATATATAAAAATATTAAATAATGCATGTTGTTATTACATGAACCAAATACATAAAATATAAATAACATAACTTCGTTGTATTTGTTATGTTATAACACGGCCAAAACATTGCCATTAAACATAAAATGTACAAAACTTTTTGAAAAAACTATTTTCTCATTAAATTCATTTTTTGAAAAGAAACTAAAAAATTCAATAGTGAATATTACCTTTTATACATTTTGACAGGGTTTATTCTTATGATTAATAAAATTCGCAATGATTGACAATATTAAGCAACCTTCCATATTTTATTTATATGGTAAATGTAATATTAGGAACATAATTTGTAAAGTTTTATACAAAAGACAAACGAATTGTTTATCTAATGATATTAATTGTTATATTAATTATACTTGTATCAAACACAGAATAGCTTTCTCAGATTATCAGGATTCAATATTTCCCAGCGATTATTAAAATGTTTTTGACTAACTCACTAGTGAAACATATAAATATACTATAAAATACAAAGCATAATATTAAAATAATAGATAATAAATTAATAGAATACTGACTCTTCGTGATAATATTTAATCAAATGTAAACAGACAACAGAGGAAACTTGTTCTAAAGACGGGCATCTATGTTAATATTTTTATTCTAAAACTACTATTTTGAGTAATTACAATTTAGAAATTGATATTCCATGCGAATAATTTATATTCAATGCTAACAATGTTAATAATTGATATTCAATGCAAATAATTTATAAAAATAAAGTAAACATATTCCCCGGCAAATTACCGCAAAGTTTGGCGAGGATTCAAAGTGTAGTGTGCGTAAATATAACAGCATTACGCTAACTTATGAAGAACCATTGTGCAATGTAAATGAAAAACTCACCTGCTGGTGTGCCCGGGGGATGAGTGTAAGGGTGTGGCATAGACGAAATAAGGGCCCGATATTTCATGGTGACCACAACAAGTTAAATACTTCATCGAGTTTCCATACTTAGTATATACTACTTGAACCAATCAGAATGCTCGGAACTACTTCATTGCGCGTGAAACCTCACATGTAATCAATTGTGCATAACCAACCGATAGCCTTAATGGACAATTCGTACCATTCTACAAATCTCTAACAGGTTTATTTTTTTTACATTTTCACGTGCGAATTACAATTTGAACCGTAATATCGTAATTTCGCAATATATTTGGAAAAGTTATAATTGTTCAATAATTCGTATACGATAACAAAAATCACAATACAAACTTTTAGTGGTCAATATAATATAGCCTTTATATATTATACTTGAATTAAAACATGACGGTCACATGTTCCAAATATCTAAAACGAAATCACCATATTGACAAACGTCAATTGGACGATGAAGCAAAATAATCAGTCAATGTGCCTGTTCGAAGGTTACTCTAATTCGATTAGTAAGAAATCCTTTTGAAATGAAACAAATTCCTTATTTCCATTCATAAAGACAGATGTGGAATTTCAGAGATAAAAACTCATGTATCTATACATTATGCGACGCCTGTACGATCTACCAGTACGACTAGGTTTTGTACCCGTTCATTCTTTTTAATGATTGCCATCGATTTTAATTAAGTGGGGTGAAGTTAAAACTAATTAAAAAACTTATCATATGTGTGAACCTATTGACTTTCACGATAACAAGCCAAGATTAATTCCATTTATTAGATAGAAAATTGAATTAAGTCAGCAAAGAAAAGCGCAGTATTGATGATATTTAACGATTATGAAGTAACTTACAAAACGCTCAGGAAATTCCTTCAAACAATGCCCTCTAACTACTGCTAGTTATTGTTCCAGACAATTTGCTAGAATCGAAAATGAAAGAATTGAGATCCAACTTGAACCGATTTTAGCTTGGTCCAATTTATCTCACCCTATTACTTTTCTTAATTCAATATGACAAGCTACTAATTTGATTTCAAATTACAAAAGTAAAAGTTTATTCTTTAAAATGAGGCATAATTGAACTAATATTTCCAAGTTTAATTTAAAACACTGTTACAAAAAAGACTCGTTCTAATGATCTCAAATTAGTAAGCAAAAAATCAGGAACAGATCTTCAGATATAAATTTCTTTGTTATTAGACTTCAGTAGCCCTGTGCGATAAGAAACTGACTGGGAATTTATTGAAAGAATCGCAATTAGAAAAGAGACAGTATAAAATAAATCATTCCAATGAATTTGATAATTGTTATCTGTTATTTCAATCCTAGGTGCAATTTTCTTGGCCATCTCCCTGGGTTTGGTTTGACATTTTAGTTATCTAAAGATTTTAATCATAAAACGAGTAAAGACGGTATACATGCGTCGGGTATTTGGCAGGATACGGATGATCGGGCAAATAAAATGTCAGGGGTAATGATAACATAGCGAATAATGGATAATTTGCTAGATTGCGATTAATTATTAACGATTAAATTCGAGAGAAATTAGTCGTGGGGAAGATAGAACTAGTCCCTATATACTCTCTGCGATAGGCTTCATTACCCGACAAATGGCTAAAACAACTCTTGTCATTTCCCGTCTCGTGGGACTCCTCCCAAACTTTATGTTCGTATTGAAGCGCGTGCGTCCACGTATTGTCTTTCGTTCCACTCGTGCACCTCTCTCTCGTGACAAGATTTATGTATGTAAATTTCCAAAAATATTATTGTTGCCATATGCTCTGAATTTAGCTTTGATCTAACCTTCATTAAGATGTTTTGTTTTAAAAGAATTGCAACCAATGTCATGATAATTAATAAAGTTGTCCACGAAAGCGTGCACATGTATCCCTTTCACAGTCTGAAGATGTCTGGTGAAACGATGGACGGATAAGGTTGTATAAATGCAACGATTTTGGTTAATCATCCCGGGCCGCCAACAATCAGTGCTCTTAAATCAATAAAAGGTACTCTTTGCTCAGTGACTAACCTTCCCAATTTAAGGTGGCTCAAATTCAAATCCTCGTTTTATATTTCCTTTTTTACAAATTAACTTGGACAACTGTTTTGTTGACATGTTCTTCTCGTGAGTACAACCAGACCTCAAAATAAATTCTAACACGCATACGCCACAAAATGTTTCATATGTAGGTACTTGTTCATTCATTTGTCTTGAACCTTTACCAACGGTATCCTTATCAGGTCAGCTCAGCTCAGCTGGTGAATGCCGTTACGAAAACTATAAGCAAATTTTTCTCTTTGGCAAAATTCATTCGCGATTCCACCTTATCGGATTTCCGTAGTAGTTTGTTCATAATGACATGGATTAGTTTTTAACACCAGAACTAGATGATTGTAAAAATTAACCTCCTCATGACCTCTTGCCCAATTCGACCTAAAACATCTTCTGAGAAATTGACTCCTAAGATTTGAACACTGATAGTTTAAAATCCTTGTGTAGAGTTTGTGCCGAAAAGTACCGAAACAATCACTCGGTCAAACTTGAACAATTACCACACAAAAGTCTACTGATGTCTACAGATCTAAAGCAACACCGAAGATGATGATGAAGAAGGAACGAATTAAATAGAGAAATCATCCAAGAGATATTCCGACCTATCTATGATGAACAGCTTTTAACTCTAAATGAAATGAAACCTAAACTTGTGCTTATAAGTGGTCCAAAATACCACGATCTATACCCTGACATTTTGTCACCTTTTCAAAAGTCTGAGAATGCCAAACAAGCCGTTGATTGTACGAGCTTATAGTACTGGCTGTACAAGAAATAGGAATCATTTTCCCCGATGCAAATATCATCCTGACATTTAATGGCCACAATAATAAGACAATATGGATATCGTCAAAATCAACGGCCTTTGACCAGAACTTTTCAGCTTCTTAATGTCCCTTAACTGAAAACAGATGACCGGAAGTGAATTATGATGAGCGATGACCAGTGCTGATGGGTACCAGAAATTCTGATTTTTTTTCGTGCATATGTAAAAAGATTATCGGGGTTTTATAGGCAACTGTTTATTGCGCTTTGTTTAGACATGACTCATATGTCAAGTTCATTTAATACCCTGCTGTTGTAATAATATTTGCCCCAGCGGTTATAAGTTATAAATAATTCTAGGAGAGAATGAATGAATAAGTAGCAATGAGGACTGAAAACCAAATATACAAATTGATGGGGGAGCCTGGGAACAGTATGCTGACAGCGATGAAATACGAAAACAATATATAATTTTTAATATGTGTATCCTACTTGGAAGAAGTTTTGTATGTGAAAATAATACTTCTAAGAGAGCGGTTGGAAATTAAATGGAAAATCAGAAATATGATCCAAAGATATTCAAATGGAACTTTGGTCTGTATGTTTTGTAAGAACTAATGTGGCAATGAGAGACACAGCTAAACAAATAAACTTAAAAAGACAAACAATAATGGTGTGTGAAAATTCAAACATGTTAAAGTATTGTTTTAAAAAAATTATCTAAATACATAGAAAAGATTGGTCATGATAAATAAATTGATATAAATATTTTTTTTTTTTAAATTTATGATAAAATTTAAATTATATTAAATCTAGTGGTACATTATAAGTTAAGAAGAAAAAAAAATAGATTTAATCCTAAAGTGAAAACAATATCTAAGTTATACTTATTATTATTATTGTTATTGAGAAGATGTATTGTTTTGACATTGATTTTTGCCTGGAACCAATTTAAGGCAAAGAGAAATTCAGGCGTTTTGGAAGTGACGTAAACACATTATTAACTGACGTCAATGACAGCATGTAGTGCGACCGAAGGCCATGTTTTTATCAGCGCGCGAGGCACAAGCGTTGTAAGAATGCCATTTCGATTATGCCAAGAAGTCTCATACGTTGAGGAAGAATGCTATCGGAATTTCTCTCATCTTTTTACGATTGTCTCTGTATTTTTTATTTCTTTTCAACTTCGTAGTCTTATACTAGTAATTGTGTAATTTGTTTCTTATTTCAATTGTGGCCCTAGTCCAACCAATAGAAATCCAGAAACAAGACATCTGGCAGATAGTGGAATCAGAACCAGCAGGCCTGGTTAACGCCATCTACAATTTTAATGACCACTATCTAACGCCATATTTGATGTACGGTCACCTCCTTCGGTAGACAATCTTGGGTCGTTTTATTTGGGGATTGGTGAGTTTTATTGGCTTTCAGGAGATCTTATTTGTCAATTTTATCTTCACTGCGTAAGATAAGGGCTTATTAGGTGGTCGACTTGCACTTTTTTCGCGTCTCTCGTAGCCTTATGTCAAAGGTCGTTGCCTATTAACCAAATATTCTTAGGGAAAAGTGTAGAGGTCTTTACAATCATGTATTTGGTTGTTTTTACACTTCACATTAAACAAAGAACTTTTATATCTAGACAATTAAACAAATGTTAAACAAGTTAACATAATTTTTGTATGTACGAAGTAATATAATGCGGTATAAATTACCGTTATTTATTGCTCAATTTAGTTAACATACAATATAAACAGAAGAAAAGCGCCATTATATGTTACATCTCTAAAATTTTGACAAGAACAATCTATAAAATGCTGTTTAGCATATAAATTTCTCAAATAAATTTTAAAACCCTCAATTAAAAGGTTACGCATCAATTTATAATAATAAATGTTTTAAGTTAAAAGATATCATGTCGAGACAGTATTAAATAACAATGATACGAAACTACCATTATCTTTTCTAATTGCAGCTGTTATAAGTGTCTCAATTTGTAGTGTGTCTGGAGGCGGCAGCAGTTTCATGTGCAATTTTTTGTTATTTATATGTATACTTATGTCGTATCTATAGTTTCATTTGAGATGTGCCAAGATAAAGCGGGGTTGAACATGGATTGGGGCGATATGAGATATTAGATTGTAATGAATTGACGATAACACGCGACCTTGTGTTCCGTGGATGAAGTGCTGCTTCCGGAATATAGCAAGCGCCATCTATGGAGGGTTAGCACCTGGTATACAGAATTCTACACCACGCTTCTGTAGAAGGACAGTACTACACCCTTACTTTTAACAATCAGTAGAATTAAGACATTTAATTCTTACATTTATTTACCATAATGTAATATGATTTTTATAAATGACCTTTGAGCTTTCGTATATTTGAACCAGTCACATTTATTGAAACTGTCTTTATCCTAAAATTTTACGACTTTGGTTTGATGTTACGTTCTATTGCTTATATTATTAGAAATTTCATTTATTTAAAGTCGGGAACCGGAAATTCCAAATCCAAAATTTTCGTTGTGGTCGTTTTTATCAAATTCGAAAAGTAGACATCTGCATAACCAGGAAGTAAGGTACACAGATAAGTAAATGATAATATATATTATGAATAAGTTTAAGAAATGGTGACAAGTCTGTTACCTAAGTCAACTTGTGTCTAACACAACGCGGAACTTAGCTATAGTGTTAACGTGGTTCGCAACATTCCCTCTCTTTGTTCAGATTATTGTCCCCAACACCTCACTTAAACCTCTTATTGTTACAAATAAGCCCCCATTCAATAGCTTTCACAACGTACAGGTCATATTTACATGAAAATTTCGGCGACTTAAAAAGTTAAAATGTCTGTGAAACAACAACAATATTAGCGGTGGGTCTTCAATGTTGCTTTATGGGGCAATTGGGCAATATTTTGCTATAATACTCACATCATCCATGTCAGAGAAATTTCAAATTATTATAAAATACATTGTATAATTTATAACAATAAAAATGTAATGACTATTTAATATAATCAAACCAGATTAAGATAATCCTTGAGATTATCTAGATAAATTAGAAGAAAATATTAGAAATTAAAATAAATAAACATTCTTGGTCTAGTATTCGGCGCTATTACAAATTGGTAATTTTTCTTGTTGTAAATAAAAATAAAATGTTATTATAGATAGGCTTTCACTCACCTTCCGAGATGTTAGAGGCAGTGCGTCGTGTTTTTGTGAAAGGACATAGGTACATTCCCGTCCGGAACTGACCGTTAACGGTATATATGTATACATCTAACTACATCGCTACATATATATGTGTATATGAAACAGTCAAGAGGACATACTCGGCCGCAAGCAACTGTATAAACCACTGATAGGTGAACGTCGCACACCAATGCTCCTCTTATTTGCTTTTCGTTAATTAAAAATCGTCATCGGGTTGTACAGAGTAAAGAAACATTGCTAGTCCAGGATGAGATAAGTGAGACATAGATACAGAATTTAACCAGTGAACATGCCTCTTGTATTTTATCGGAGTTGGGTGAAAAACTTCAGCTCTTGTAGCCAAACCTCACGTGAAGATACTGACTCCTTTTAATTTACTTGGAAATTTACAGGTGATTTTCAACCATCTAATTGGTTATATAGTAGGCTAGTCCAAATACCCTACATAAACATCTTGTACATTGTTTTATATCTTTCATGTATAATCTTGTAACCAAATGGCTGTCTTTTCACAATATATACAGGTAACTTTGTATCATCTAATTGATGGTATAGACTTGTCCAAAATCATTACACATTAATTAGTATCCGTTGTCCTAGTCCTACATGTAATAGCGCACATCCAAGAGGTCCAAAACACCGGTTGCCACAAATTTATGCCCGAAGAAAACATACATTTTCCTAAACTCGTTAGGTGTATTTTAAGCACTTTCACCCGGTTTCTATTGTTCTATATTAGTTTTATATACGCTTGGTTTTCAACCTGTATATATATATGTACATATATATATTTCACCCAACCATATGTGGACTATACATACATACGAGCATCAAATTTCTTAAACAAATGCATGGAAAAGGTTTATTTTCTGTCAAAGCGGTCAATTGGATAAGAAAAGTTTAAACTCCGCCCCCGGACCAATTAATTTTCCTGCGATGTGAATTGGGCTACTATATGGGTCTTTTGTCTTGTATCAAAGATTTTATTCAATGTTATGTTTGATGTTGCAGACATTCTAGAAGCCAGCGACACACAATTACCTTAATTAATGTTTTATAATTATATTTATAAAATAAATGTTTGCTTAAGCTGTTCTCAACCAAAAGGTACAAAACAAAAACACAGAAGAGAAATACCTTTTAACTACGGTAATCAATAGAATTAACCGATTTATTTTCGCACCTTACCAAAAATTATTGCTATAGTTATATGATAAAAATCGAATACTGTCTCGTGATGAGTTCGCGTCCGGGAGTATTGCTTTAACGTACGTAAACATTCTGTATAAATAAGAACGCTTTTGTCTTGGCGTCTTGGATAATGTCTTTGATATTCGACACCCCCTATACTATCGACAAAAACTTTTGATCCAAGTCGTGAAAACCCCAATATATTCTCCCTTACCGAATTATTCACTTCATAGAAAACACCATAATACTCAGGAGCTTGTCTATTTCTGCGAGAAATATGAAACTGGGAGATTTTTCACCAGTTCTGGAAAAAGACTGACATTCTTCACAAAACTCGAGAGAGATTCCTTAATCAAGCTTTTTATCCACTCATTCACAAATATTTAGAAACAATAATAAGAATTCTGGTTCGGGACACGCAAAATCGGCGCCAATTGATACCCTGTTTCCGTTTCTTTTTTCTTCGATTTGTTTTTTATCTGGCGGTCACAGATTGTCGGCAATCACAACCGACCGTCTGAAATAACTACTTTGGGCAAGGAGAATTTTTAAAACAAAGTCTGTCCAAACGTTAAAGTATATGTTAGCTTAGCGACTTTTAATATCTAAACGTAGAAGAATACATGCAAATATTCTATGAATGAGGAGAAAAATAGAGAAGAAAAATAGCGGGCCAACGCGTGCTTTCTCGAACTGTCACAACGTGTCAAAAGGAATTATACTGCATGTACATCTAAGATTTTCACCAATCAAAATTTTCACGTTCTTTCAACGTTTACCCAGACTTACGTGTAGTGTTCACGGTTTGTTCTGAATTTCTTTAGATCGCTTCGATTCAAGTGAATCACATATAATTAATTCCTATTCAAACATCGCTTTTTCTGGCCCGTGAAACGTTTCTCACCTCACTGCTAATACCCCTCGCATGTCGACTTGTCTACTCACTCTCCTAAAATTTATTTTTACTTTTTCGTATTTTTTTTTAAATAGGAGGTTATTAACCATAAACTAAAAACGTTTTAGATTCTGGGATCAACGTTTACATCTACATGATTATTTAATATCTTCGTGAAGGTTCGCAAGGATGAGTAGTCTTTATATGGACAGAGACCGCACGTGTACCTATACCAATGCACTCGGGGCATGTGAGTATTACCGAAAACTTTCTAGTATATACAGTCAACCCAAAGTGCACTCATAACCCCCAAAATGGTCAAAATAAAACACATACTTTTCCAAATTTTTGTCTTTGTAACGCCGCCGGTTTGTGCACGCGAGCTGGATACGAGGAGCGCGGGAGATTCCTTGTGATTTTGGGACCTCCTCGTGAGCATCACCACGCGCGATTTACCTGGTTGAAACCAACATCACAGCATACTTGACATAGGTGAGCAAATTACGCTCTAGTCGGTAAACGCAGCACAAGTATATGTATATACAGCTACCAACAATTATAATATTACGTGAAGTTATCTCTTAAACTCAGCGAAAATTAACTTGTCACCAGCATCTACTTTTTTAATGGAATATATCTGACTCAAGATCGACACATTTTAATTAGGAATTTTACTCATTATCATTAACAGACGGGGTTTAAATTTGTAGACTGGTGTAGATATTTGGTTAGTCATCGACAAACGAAAAACCATTGACAGAACGATCCCTGTATAAGATGATACACAGACCAAACATGGTAAAAATAAAAGGAAAAAGAAAACATTTGGTACGCGAAGGTTACGTTTTTTTCCAACCAATACAACACTTTTGTCCAATTTTGATCATTGAATTATTATTTTTAATATTAAGACAGCATAAACCCTTTACACCGATTTTTGAATGTTTGAAACATTCCCTCCAAAATATCTGGCAATCCTATTTCGATGTAGATAGAACTGACTTCAGTTTAAGAAATCTAAATATTAATGAGTAGCCTGCATGCAGCACGGGAATGTTTAAGAAATCTAAATGTTAGACTAAACTGGTAAAAGTGTATCATTTATAATCATATATAATAAAAAGAATAGAAACCAAAACAAAACCATAAAGTACAATGTGACCATAACATCTTTCCACGCTCTCACGGCACAGTACCGGATGTACTTGTCATTTGACAGTTATTTAAAATACTTTAACCGGGATCCATTATTCTATTATCTTGTAATTTGCCAGTATGAGGGCATTATTAGAGATAATCGCCCGCCAATCAAATTATACATACATATCAACTCTAGTTAATAAATCACAACCAAATTACCGCAATTAAGTAGCCAAACGCGATGCTGTTTAGGTTTTGATGAAGAATAACAATAAAATCGAATATATTCACACTGCCGATCGTCAGAGAACAAATCATTGTTTATTCATGTGTTTTTAATTTCCAATATTGCAAATTCCCAGGAATATTTCTCAACATTGTGTCTGGCATGTGAAGTATTCGTATATAGATGCCTTGATCGTATAATATAGACACTGAATAGATATCAAGAACATGAAAAAAACATCCATTTTTACTCGACTTCCTATGTATGCTTTTTGTTATATTGTCTAACGTTGCGTTAACGTGTCGGTGTTAACCGGTTTTTCCTGGGGATAAAGTAGGGTAAGAATGTAAAGTGAATATACCGGACTGATTTCAGTAAATTTAGTCTTCATGTGAGCAATGGTGGCTGATCATGGCCGTATCTTCCCCTACTCCAAACCATGTGTAACAACAAAGATGATATCCCGAGAGAATAGAATCCAGAATATCGAATTACGATCAAACGCCGAAAATATTCACCGGTATGAGTTGTCTTGTATAGATCTTCAGAATATCGCTTTTTATTATTTCCCTTTTAGTTGTTTTTGTACAATGTTCATTCTTGAGCTTCCACCGACACCCTCAATGATAGTCTACTTTCATATTTTACTTTTATATTCAAAGTAGAAATATATTGAGAAATTTAAGAACATGTTAGTGGAAATGGCATCCCTTTGGAATGATATAAAAGCAAAAATAAAAACAACGCCCCTAAAAAAGCGCCAATTTCTAAAGAGAAACGAAATAAATAAGGCAATCTATGACAAAAGAATCAAGAGACACTGCTGTAGAAAGATTTGCAGACTAAGACACTACTTCAATAACCGGACTATTAAAATCTTTGGAATTTTTTGACTAAGTTTCTGTTAGTAAACAACCAGAAAACATTTAAATTTATTATCAACCGAAAAGTTTACTGATTTAATGTTTTCAAATGCACAAATTAATTGTTACCCGAAACAGAACATTTACTACTCGCATTGTTACCCAGTGAACTCGTCAAGACTGCGAAAGATTACAATGAAAAAAAAGAAGATTTACTTGGATCCTGATTACCTTTCTGCTTCTTTAAATTGACTGGTGTTTCTCTGTCTCTTTCTGGTGGCAGTAAAGGGAAATCAGGTCACAATCTGTCAGTAAAATAGTCGGTTTACTTAGGTGTGTATATCTCAATGTTATCAATAGCCGAAGAAAGAAAAACCCCCTTAGCATATAGTAGCAAGTGAAAGTAGAGAATTTCACAAACTGTTGAATTAATTTCAATTGCGTGTTAAGATAGAATTCAACAAAATAATTCTTGTCAGCGGGTATGTGGAGTTTCCTGTTCAGATTTGAATTAACAATATAATGTTTAATCCTCGCACCCTTATGGCCACTTACGTCCACTTGGGCAAGCAACTCACACGCGCAATTGTAAAAATATTTATGGAGAATTGAAGTAAGTGAAGAGTCCCTTATTCAAACAGAAAAACTGATCCCATTTTTTAACACCTCATTATAGTAGGTAGAAAAATACTACTGATACTTTACAACAAGTAAAGTTCGCTTTTAATGAATGAAAGCTAAAGAAAGCTGTCCTTCCAGTCAACACTCTACGTTTGTTTGTAGGTACTTGAGAGAGCGCTTCAATGAATCTCTGCTCATACACCTATAAATATTTCAGCTGAGGTTTTTGTAGCAAATGTAGTTATTTGAGATCGGCTTATTGTCAATGTTTTTTTAATTCGAAAATAGGCACGTGCGCAAGGTGTATGATATGGGGCTATTAGTAGCGTTGGTAGTTTCATCGCCGTGTGTAGCTCAAAGGCACTATTTTCGTCTGTACGGAAATGCTCGCACCGAGATTCAACAAAAAATTCTGATCTTTGCCAAAAGATGTTCTGATGTCGGCTATTTGGATGTCACATGACTGATTATTCTCCGTCGGTTTCTGTTACTTTCAAAACAATTCAATTATATTCACAAAACGGTATATGTGATTCAGCATCCGCACATTTGCTTCTTGAAAACAACGATTTTTAACTTAGTTGAACTATCCCACGATTGAACTATCCCACATCCACGATATTATCAAACAGCTACTATATACATGTAATGCAATAACTAACCCGTATATCCAAAATGGAGCAGGTATTATTGTAAAAATAAAATTTTGATAAATATGATTTCTTTACGTCTATGGTGTCAATTATTAACTTAATTTTAAAGGCTTTATATATAAAAATTAAAACCATATAATTAATAAACATTGTTAAATTTGAAAACATGGATAATTATTGCTTTTGTTGGAGAACTATGGGCTTTAAGATATATGGAAAATATTCGCGAAGATAATTAGTTAGGTAGTGCTATCTGTTAGGTCAGAATGCCAGAACCACTTTTGTTTCCATTGTCAGACATGATTTGGTCGTAGTAACTATAGTAGAAATGTGATCTAGAAGACATACCGCTAAGATAATAAAAGGAAACCTTGGTCGTGGTCGGAGTAAGACCACTCGAAACCGTCACTCGACTGTTTGAAATCCTCTTATTACTACCAACACGCCTGAAGGAGATATGACCACAAGTTGGTACGCCTAATTAGAAGGGTTTGGATTCCTCTTACAATGTCGCATCTCCTCCTTCATATCTGGTTTGTTTCCAGATAATCACATCATTACTTATATCCCACTATACTTGTCACATTTACAAGATATACAGATAATCACACCATTACCTATATCCTACTATTTGTCACATATACATGTATAAGGTATACTTTTAAAAATACCCAAACTGTAGGAAATGCTGTTATCTTTACCCAAATGATATTAATATACTCAATACATATAATGAAGAGATTGAAAATGTTAATTTCCAACTGGTCTATCAATTACATATTACAAACATGATATATTAAAACTAAAATGGCTGAAAAGTAATCAAATTAAAATATGTATTCTTAAGATTTTATGCACACCCTGTTTATTCGTTAATAATAACATGAATCGCCATGGATGTATGTTCAACTTAACAAAAGAATACCTCTGGCTAAGAATTATAACTAATGTGTATTTTACAGGTCAATATTTATAACATTCTGAAATCCGATTGTACATACCTAGTTCTAGATCATGTGATTCCGAACAACGATACAATATCAAGACTTGAAAACCTTTGTATCAGCAACTTTTTGCAGACGTGTCTCTAATTAAATGTGAGATCTAGCACTGTCAATATCATGGAACAGTTATTGTTTTTATGGTGAAAGCCATCCGCTCTTCGCGCTTTTGATAACGGGAGAGAACCTGCGGGTATGACGTGCGACTTTTGACGTAAATCTTGGCTGTCTTGCGGCAAGAAAAAATCTGTGTCAAAGCAGTAATGATAGAGATGGTTTGACTTTCCAATTAATTTGTGACATAGTTCAGGTCAAGCGGGGGATGCGAGTGAGCTGGGCGATGCCGTGGGTCCAGATAACGGCTATTAACGGGGTCTATAATTCCCTAAAGCTTTAAACCTCCGGACTGCCATCTTAACGAACTCCGTGCCAAAAAGTGCCTCGTAATGGTGACGATGTCGTAAAATGCAGACAGAGAATATAGCGAAGTCTTTTAAAATTTTCGATTAGCTTAAACGTTAATTGGTGTTTGAATCAGAAAAATTTCGTTGACTATGAGTTGAAAAATGGGCATGTACTTTATTTATTGTACAGCACAATCAACAATTCTATAAAATAACAGCAACTTCCAATATCCCCAAACCCTGACCGACCTTTGAAATTTATCCCCTTTGGCTTAAAAATTGCCCATTCGTTATTTTGCAAGGTCATTACTTATTACGTTAATCGTGCTCTTATAATATCACCAATAATTTAATATGGTTGAATGTACTGCGATCAGCGAAGCCGTAATACCAAGGTCATTACGGAATCGTAAAGGGCAATATTTAATGAAAAGACAAATAAATCGTCATCTCTAAGGGTAAACGACTTGCAAATTCAAAATAAATTTCTGGCTTTTGTAATGTTTTTTTTTATATTTTAAATTAAAACATGCTTAAATATAGAATTTGTTGCAAATATTTTTGTTTAAAAAACATTCCCATTACAGGCCGTTCAAGTGCGCACAGCGATTGTATGTTCGTTCATTCTTGATGTATATGTGAAACATGTTTTGTTATTTTCTCCATATTAACAACAATTTGTTTTTCGGTGAAATTTTAGGCCGGTGTAGTAACTACCCGGAAACCAATTGCGAGGTCAATGACGGTCACGTGATTTTCAATAAGGATAGGCTGAAGAATTAACACATTAACGACGAATCTGAAAGGATAATGCGAAGCGACGAGAAGCACGGAATTTGTGGCTAAAAAACTGTCATCGTCTTCTTAAGAAAAGTATTAACAGTTTGGGTTCATTTCTTAACAAACAAGTTTCTTGCCTATATCATCAGATTGGTTACAAATCGTTGCTGGCTATACTCGTTATGCGAGATCACCAACGACGAAAACATAATCAGAATATTACCATTTGTCGCTTATTTAAATTTCTTTCTTTCTTTATAAAACAAATTTATTGAAGGGAAATAACAAATAAAACACAGAGCAATATTTTTGTAATCTTTTAAAGGCATTCAGTAACTTGAGATTGAGAGAGACCGCGTGGATGGGGCGTAAGGTTCACTCGACACAAACTGGGCCATTTTATTTAGCAGTGGGAGGAAACCGGAGGACCCGGAGAAATCGAACGAGGTTGGACAGGCGAACCATCTCCTTGTCACGTACATCCGGTAACTGGATAGAGCAATATACTATTGCGAATAATTTTGGAAAAAAGTTACTAAGTTATTCTCTGAAAGTTATCAAATTAATACAGTAATTCACATTGTACTATTATTGTGCTGTTACCAGGTATTCAGATCGAATCGGGACACTGTTTTAGATATTGCTTTGTTTTTTCTGGTGTTTGAGGACTTTATAAGTAACATCCCTCCCCACACGTTAATACTTGGCATTTTTTGGTTCACCGAACTAGATTACTTTTCTAATTTAGCGTTTATTAAGTTATTAAGTTCATATCTATTTACCCTGTTATTGATGTAGGAGTTATCGCCGTTTGATAGTCTGCGTTCAATATGACGCTCATCTTTCTGTTTGTGCCTTTTTAAAATGTAGATATTTCTTCAAAAAGTTGTATTTTACACTCTTATCGAAAATATTACGTATTTTCTACACGTATATTAGACGTTTTCACTTTCAGCCAATAACTGTTGCAATTTAAATCTTATACATATACATTAATCATAGAACCCGGAAGAAGGTTTTGGTCTTTTGAAGAAACCTTTTAATAAAATATTTTAATAGTTATGGGATGCAAAACTATGAAATTTTGACTGACAAATAAAAATGTTTACGCTTTATTCAGATTTTGTAAAATGGAAAATTTATTTTTGTGAACTTTGTAATAAGTTTGAATAAATCTAGTTGGTGGCGTTGGTGCTATGTTCCAGATAGGATGGAAACGTCTTACCACGTGAATTTTCTCTTATAAACAAAGTTGTATGTATGTAACATATCTCTGTATGTGTGAGGTACAGTTCGCGTCAATCGCTTGACAAGTATTTATTTGCTTGATTCAATAATACTCACCAAGTTAAGATGATAAATAAACAAAGACCATGAAAAAACAAATAGAGACTACACAACCAAATACACATTCATCCAGTAGTTTATTACTAGTAGGTTTGTATATAAAACATAGACTAGCTTATCCCGTCTTATACAGTTCTCGGTTTTTTCCTTACAATAGTCCAAGTCAGTCAAGTCTCTCTTTGCGTTTAACAAATGGATGATGCAAGTAACCATCATTCTTCTCGATCAACCAGCATGTCTAAGACAAGACAGGTGTTTTGCATAGGTAAAAATCTTTCCGATTTTTCGTATCTTGTTGAATTCAAAACATACGCCTGCCTCCCTCAAACAATTCTGGTTCTAATTTTTACCCTGTCCGCCATTCGGTAACACTATTATCTGGAAGATGTTTTGCATATAAGAAATTATTTTGACACTCGCCAGGACTACATGTGAAGCACAGACTAAATAAAATAGCCGATATCCGTTTCTCCTGTGAAATTTGAATCTTTTTATTGGTATCTGATGGAACAAAGCGAATTCATTTCATTTTGGACATGAACTGTAATTTTGGAATTCTCAAAGCGTTGTCATCGCACTTTTGAAATGTTTCCAAGCAAGGAGATAATGATTTATACTCTAGTTTCTGGCACAGCAAATATTTAAACACGGGAGAATGAAGAAATATTTAATTGAAAACGTTCAAAATAAGTCTGGATGCATTACTTTTAGACATATGAAAATAAATCAAAAGTGATGATTGTTAACTGTGGTCTGAATCCGCCCTTGTGTATTTGAATATTCTGTGCGTTTTACAAATTGGCATAATGTACATAATATTCAATTATTTTTCTTTAATATTTCGACTTGCATCGTCTTGGCCATTTACTATACATATTAACAATTCATTGTCATATAACAGCTCATTTCCTTTGCGGACAAATTCTCAGAGTGGCGCAATATAAAAAATAAAATGAAAAAAAACCAAAACAAACCAAAAACCAAAATCAAACTAAAACTAAAACAAACCCTTACATTTCTTTTATGTTTGTTTTGTGTGTTTGTTTGTTTGTTGTTAATAGATTGACCATATTTTGTAATCCGCACATCAACCGTGAACTGAAGTCTGTGACATACATCTTCCTATGATAATTGAATTGATTAGTTATGTTACTAGGTCTCTAATGTGGAATTCGTCGCGTGATCGATCAATAAAATGACAGAGAATTTCCTATCGATCGATATGACGTAGTGTATGACGTCATAAAATTAAACCTCTCTATCACAAGGGCAATTCCAATCAATACTATTATGCGGGGTTTCCTTTGACGTCATAGACCGTGTTTGCCCATTCGATAATTGGAAGCTATTATACAATGCCAATAGTCTCCTACTAGTATATCAAATTTTCTGTTCTATTTACTCAGATGCTACGGCAAAGATTTTTGGTAATTATATTATTCATCACTAATTGCAAGTAAAATGAATAACCGAAGCTTCACTTAATAAAATAATAAAAGATTTCTATTATAGGTATGAAAAATTGTTTCCAGATCAAAAAACCGCCAAACCCCCTTAAAACATGCATGATCAAACTAATAACTTGTTTCATATATTAATAGTTAAAACAATGTTCCACTCTTAAAATGTGTTGCATGGTGCAACAGCAATTAATATGTATTCTTTTTAAAATGCCAAATACTATCGCTTTCCAATGATACCCTCTGCATTTAATGCATAATAAACTATTTCAACTTGCTTGCATGCTATGATAATCTAATTTCAATTCTGCAACTGTTAAAACTATAAGTGACAAAGTCGCATCAATAATTAACATGCATAAAATACAACATTATTTCAATGTTAAAAATCGCTAAAACACACTTCATTAGCACGAACTTACCTTATTCCAATTTTGTAAGCACAAAAGCATACTTAATAAGGAAACATAAAAACTTAAATAATAAAGTTGCTTACCTGTTCAAGTTCCAGCGTAAACTCAATTCCAGTGGTGTATAATTATATATGTGCTTATGTCTATGCACATACAGTACTGTGACTCTATTGCTTTTGGAATCGACTGAAAAGGGAATTCCTCGAACTCCGGTTCCTCTTCTTCTTGACTGTCCTAATGGCAGCACATCAATACCACTTACATTTTAAACTAGAAATTTGAATCGAGTTTTCCGAAGCGAATCAGAATAAATGTTAGAAGCCGGGGGTGGGAGGAGGGATTTTCCTCGTCTTCTGTCACACAACCGCAACTCAATACAGTAGGAGGATTTCTCTTTCCAATGTCTCCAGAGATAGTCCAGAACGAGGCACCACGAGTTCTTTGATGTCGTCAATAGAGTGTTTTCCCTACGTCATCATTTACGACAGCGGAATTCCCGATCGATATCCTGTCCACCAATTAATGAAGGCAATACACGACCGATATTCCGTATCGATCGGAAAACACTGTTTGGTGCATCTAGGACGAGATTGTTGCAAAGCGAGCAATCCTTTTATCTCTATATGTAGACCTATAAAAGGTGCTACAGGTGTAGAGTAAATACAGATCTGCCCTTTCACATATCCACCCCCAAACCTCTCTTTCTTTTACCAATATCAAAAGATAAATAGCAAATGTTCTTTGGATGTTTGTTTAATTTGAGATGTAATGGCCTACTCACTCTAAAATTAATTAAAATTGATTTTTTTCAGCCTACTTACATTTTACGTGCATCAATTAACATGAACATGTTGGGCTCACTGTATGAATGATAAAATAATCAATGAAGCTTACCTGTGATTTTCAGATTCCATCCTCAACGATCCTTTCAACATTTTATTTTAAATATATATTTTATACACAACACAAACGCTAAACGATTATTGAATACTGTGCAATATAAATAAATTGCATTAAAAGAAGCTTGCAGAGTAACTTGGAACTCACCGTTTCTCATATATCAATCATAAATCATAAACGCTGTTGAATCATAACTGTTCTTTGTTACATATAAAAGGCACATGAAATAAACATGTTTGTCTGGAACAAGCCAAATTATACCCTAAAGATAAGCCTAGAAACGTATTATTCGTATCAAATGACAATTAAAACTCGCATTAAGTCGAATCCACATTTAAAAAAGTGATTACAACTCGTTAGTAACAATACGACGGTGATCTAACTGTCCGAATAACAACAGCTTGAGAGACGTCTCAAGTAGTTTTGTGGAAGGCACCACACTAACGCTTCATTTCTACATGAAGATATAAAATAATGTGTTCAATTCAAAAGATATTCACTCAGTTTGGACGCATCTGGTTCCCAGCACAGCAAACGATCCACGCGAAAAGCAGTCGTTTGTTCTCTGACGAGGATAACGTTTCATTATATACACAAAATGGGTGATATCACACCGGTTTATTCGCTGCCAACTTTTATCATTAGAATTGTCTTAGTTGTATTGTGCAAGAACATCAACTGACTGCTCAGTGAATCTGATTTTATATTGTTCAGTGTAAAGACTTTTTAAAAAAAAGATTTAGTAGCTAAAAAAAATCCAAAGCGTTCAGAAACACAAACAAGCTTATTTGATTCCCAAATATTACAATACGTAACGCAATGGTATTAAATAAACAAATCGAGCTGAATTGTTCATTTTATTTTTGTTTTAAAAAGGTGGTTGACCTGAACAACGCTTTAATTTCAAAATTATATTCATAGGGGTCTAAAGTCGTATCATTGTATAACCACGATCAAACAGAAGTATAGAAAAATCTATAAAATCAATTTTCTGATTATACCGACTCTTTATCTTGCACGGAAAATAAATCAATTGCCGGAATCTGTACTTTTAATTCGGGAACCTGCCTTCAAACAGTAGTAAGTAAATCGATTTCAATAGAAAATATACAGATGGTTATACAAACTGGGTACTTTTTAAAAATTTTATGCGATATCACCCCAGGTGAAAGCGGAAGTTAAGCCCCAAGGAAGAGGAGATCAAGGTTTTTGAATCAGAAGGTATGTTTGTTGGTGTAAGGTAGCTTGCGCAACATCATCAAGTTTGCTACCAGTTTAAGACTGAGCTTTCAAAATCTGTAATGTAGAAGTATTTCTAGAAAACATTGCTGGTCCCCTAAAACATGCATTAGTATTGTAATTTTAATTTTAAAGACAGATGGAATTTTTAGGTCACGTGAGAGTGTTGGTGAAAAGAATAATAAATATACCGGTCACACAATTCTGTGGAATACAATTACATGACACCAACACTCTCACGTGACCCCAGAATTCCATAGTAATTCCAGTTCAATTATTACTAAATGCAATTGTAACATTATAAGAATTATAAAGAAATAGTCGGTACTTGCTCGGTTTGGAATGCGCACGGTAATTAATATTAAATATGCATGCACAAATTATCCGAGTTACGCACCACGATACTTTTATAAACATCCTAGTTCACTGCGCAGACTATTTTCGCATTATTTAATTCCAATATTTCCATTGAACCTTGAATGAGTTCGAGTCCCAGGTTGAACTGCAACACGTGTAAGACTAGATTTCTTGCAGGACGAATACACACAAAAACACAGATTGGATACAAAACGAGCGCATGTAGATAAATAAATGGAACAGCTGATTAGATATATCCAAAATTACATATTAGCTGGAATATATTCAGCACGTGCACCATACAAATACACCGAGAATAAAAAGTCTAAATACCTTGAATGGTGGCTGATGACAGTGGTGTAACGGTTAACCTTAGAGATGACAATTCTTTCAATTGTTCCCGAAAAGCCAGATTGTCACCGCACGTGTGTTCTGGAGGTATATTCTGTAACACGTCTCCTACACGTCTGTCTGGCACTCTCCGGTGATTCTACCATCGTGAATATATATTTCTTCATGATAGCAAGGCAGGTCTCGGGGACATCCCTGACGTCACAAATCCGTAGCTCTTGACGTCACTACTTTCCAATACATATCCCGATAATTGGACCACATCTGTCGGTATTTCTGATTGGTTGAAGACCAGGGATCCCCGTAGCTGGCCAATGTTTCTCTCTGCAATGAGTGGCCTTGTTACATGTAGAACATCACATGGACCGCTGACGCAGGCGACCAGATTTACTCTCTAAATATAGAATCAAAGAAGGATATATTAACACACAATCAGCTATCGATCGTTGAGCTGGAGACGCTGGGAGAGAAATCCGATAAGTACTTATCATAATTTACTTATTTTAAAATAGCACGCGATTTTGCGTACCCTGTAATCTGACTGTCGTGAAGAATGGCTTTAAGACTGCCAAGTAGTTCCAATAATAGCGGAATGCTCGCTTAGCCCTGCATTACGGACTAGGTTATCGATTTTGGATGTCCTTTTTACTTTCCAAGCGGATAGAAAGCTAGATCTTAGACCACCAGTGCTCCAGTTCAGTAGAAAATTAGATGCGATTTGTATTGGCAAGATTTATTGTCCCGATTTCGGTGATTAGGTCAGGAGGTCGGCGGTAGTAAATATATCACCACTGTGTGAATTTATGGCCGCTCAAGAATTTATGGACGAGAGATTATGACACGTACATATTATTGATAACAATAGGAAAATGAAGGTTAAATATTGTTGAGACTAATCGAATTTATTTCTTAGACTATCAATTAAGGTTTAAATGAGTACAAAGACGCAGCCAACAGTTGATATTTAATTGCATAAGAATTGAATAGAAGGAAAGACATCCACCACATGCTCTGTAAAATAAAACCGCCAAAGAGACGCAAAAAACATTATGAACAAATGCACTTCTCCCCAAACTGCGTTATCTCCCCACTCCTCCGGGCGGAAAGTTAGAAAAAATAAGACTTTTAAAAAATACTTAGACGTCTGGCGTTTGGCCTTACAGAGCTCTTCGTTTCACAAATCTCGAAAATCTGCTGAGAATTCGACACCTAAGACATAACAAATGCTGGAAGCGTTTTTGATGTTATGTAATAAGTGAAGAAAAATTCCCCCATTGGGACAAACGAAATAAATCAAAAAACACCAAAATATTCCATTATACTGCCCCAATTGAAATAATCAGTAAGGAGATATATACAAATTCTTGTTTATCAAAGAAAATTCTGCAAATTAAAGGCAAAAACGAAAACAATATGAAAACAATAAAATGGATTTAATATCAGAGAAATATAAACAGATGAAACAGACTATAGACATTAAATATATATGATATATACACTAACTAAGCTATATAATACATAAATGTCAGGATTCGCTTTAAATTAGGTTTGCGAAAATAGATTTCTTATTGAGGTTCCTTGTACAACACAATGTTTCTTTTTTCTGGTTTAACAACACATTCATGATTTAAAATGAATTAGTGTGGTATCTTATTTTTGTAGATTAATTACATTCACGCGAAAAATGACAGCGGTTTGGTATTGATGCATTCCCATACAAACCAGTCTTATTTTACTAATTAAAACAGCTATCGGGCTTGTCCTGTAAAAACCGTTTGTCTTTCTTCTTTTTAGTGGTTGTGGGGACAGCATAGAGCTACAGTGACATTTTTGTTTCACACAAATTGTCTCGATCATAAATGTTCTGTGGACATATTCCAAGCAATTCGACATTCGATATAAATGTTATGTGGACATATTCCAAGCAATCCGACATTCGATATAAATGAAATGAACTGGGGTTTAATGGACTGCTGTTCAGCTCCGACTGGACTTATAAAGACGAATATCTGATATGACAGCAATAAATTCAAGATGTCGGTATAGAGAAAGCGAGAAATAGGGTTAACGTCCACTCGACACAAACCAGGTCAGTTCTGGACTAAAATATTGTTCAATTTTATTTGAACAATTCGCTTGTGCGTATGGGTCTTTAGCAGTAGGGGGAAACCAGAAAACCCACAGAAACCCCACGTGGTTGGACAGGCGACACAACTAGTAAGTAGAGGATGTCGATATAATAATTCATGGATTGTTTCCTTATCAATACAATTGGTCATTTTCTTTTTTGCTCTCAGAAAAGGTTATCCCAATATTATTTATACTGTCTGAGGAATATCTATTTTAATAATCTATACACATTGTGCTAGACCCCAATTCGACCTGAATTCGACAGGAAATATTATTTAGACGTTTTAGGTGCTTTTACCTCGCTTGGGTTTAGATTTCGTGTATCTTCCAATCATAATCATAAGAGTATATCATAGAAGAAAGTGTAAACTATATTTCTATACGGTCACAAGTTCACTTTTATGTGTATGCGTTTTACTGTTATTACTCGGCTCTAATATTTGTTCAACTAAAAAAATTGTCTTTTATAATTCAATGTTCGCTATTACTTATCAGACTAACTGAGATCATTTTTTTTTATAAAATGAAACTAGCTCTTTTATGTAAAGAATAAACAATCTATTGCACGGAACGCCCTTGGCCACGGTTCTTGAGTACAGTTCTAATGTTTTGACCATTTTCTCGGATTTCATGAGTGGCTGACGGAATTTTATATCCTTTGCCCTCAATCGCTAAAGTTCTAAAATCATCGTCTCTAAAATAAACGTTTTTGCTTTTGTACAAGAAGTTTTGATTCACGTATAAGCGTCTGTGGGACTCGATCGAGCAGGAATGAGTGGAAATTGGGCTTTCATGTACTACATATGTAAGCCATTGTCGACTATTTCCCCACGTAATTAAGGATGCGAGATCTTAAAGCGAGACTACATCAAAGCTGTAATGGCGGCGAATTTATTGTTTCCAGTTTAAATCAATTTGTTTCCATTGACTCTGTGAAAGGAACAAATGCTGATTTGGGCTTGATTACCCAGTTCCACAACGACACCCCATGTTAAAACAAAGAACGTGTTAGTCGAGATCAACATTAAACCTTCATTAAGAGTTCTGACTGCACTCTAACATGGCGTCAAAGCGGCTCTTGGGGATCAGCAGACATCTAATAGTAAGTTGTGGAAGGGTTGATCTCATAGAAAAGTGCTTTGAGTAGAAGCCAGGTGAAACTCGTCGATTCGTCTGATCATACCTCGTGGGAACTTAACCAATGCTAATGATTTTCGCCTGTATGCTTCATAATAAACGTCCAATCTTGTAACTCTCTCTAAGATGTATGACTGTCATATGTAACATTCCATTCCATATGCTAGCAAAATAAAAATAATATAAAATTCCAATCTACATTGTGTATAACCCACGTAGAACGAAATCACCATTAAAGCAATGGTTGCTGTCTGCGAGGATGTTTAGGTTTCAATCCCGAAATCAATTTAGGCACTTAATGAAGTTTGGGTAAATTAACAGTTGAAAGGGATGGGGGTGAAGATGTTCCCTTGTTCCTTTTGATGAAATTATTATTGATTATCTCATTTATAGCCAGGTTTTTCTAAACCTGGGTCCTTCAAGGGTCCTGTCAACCAAACAATTGTTAAGGCCTCAACTAATCCAACCCTGAGGAATCACTGGCTGTATTTTATATAGCGGACGGAATAACAATTAATCATACAAATAAACATATTAATCATTGTCAAAAAAAGTTTTAACATCGCGAATTTTATTTTGAGTTCTGGTTATCATTGACACACCATGGATGGAGTCGACTTGTGACTGACTTCTTCTCTGACAAACCGGAAATAAACAATCGAACATCCTATACTTCACGTGATAATGGATGCGTATCTTGGCATGCTGTGATTAGGTGAACTGTCCACTATCAAAAGCAAAAGATTTACTCTTGCCTCAAGGACAGTTGTTCTAAGAGGTTGATAAGTATTACTTGTATACTAAACATTTGTCTTGGAATGTAAGAATGAGAGGGTTTTAGGTTCTATGCAGGCCCCAGGCGTAATAACTCTCAGCAATTGTTTATATAATGAAGTATCTACTGTTCCGACACGTGTTAGGCTGAACTTTAGTTATGCTAGTTATAAATAAGGAGATCCTAATTTTGCGACTTTGGTTAGGAACGTTCGCTAGTTCGTTCATTGAGTTTTACGTCCAATTAAACCAAGGGTGACATCGCAGACTTAAAGCGGTGACGAGTGCCACGCACGGGACAGTGCACACTAAGCACATCTTCCCGTTTGATAGTTCACATAGCAAACACATTTTGCTGTACTTATGTGTTGTATTTAATATTGTATTTAACTTTACGTCTGCCCGAAACTCTCATGTTGCCTGTAATTGGTAATTAAGCTGATTTGTTATAAATATTATCCAGAAGTCTGTTTAAGGCAAACAGTCGAATCTGCAGACTTTCTGTACACATTTAAAAGATAGCTTACAATGATCTGTGCTGTGAAGTGGCCGAAGGCATCGATATTAGAACTGAAAAATATGTGTCATTTTCCCCGGAAGTCATACAAATTAGACCAATAACTCTGGTAGAACACGGCACTATACTGAATCTATACTATAACTACCGCTAATCATAAATGTCTACACACAGATGGAGAGATGAGGTTTAACATCCACTAGACCCACTAGGTGACTTCGGGGCTAACATATGGTTTAATTTTATTTCAATAATTCGTAGCAGTAGGAGGAAACGGGGGAAGCAAGGGAAAACCCACGAGGTTAGACAGGCAATTATACTCCTTGTCACGTACAACCGACAAATCGAAACACCCTTATGACACAACGCACACGCGCTAACCATTCGGCCATCCAACCCCCGTAAATGTCTACAACCTAAAGTAAAAATGAAGCCGCGTATTATTGACCTTATTATCTTAATATCGTCGTATTGTTTATCCTTGGAGCTAGAAGAATCGAGGCTACTGCTGACTAATTGGCGGTTCATCAAACTAGAACTGATCTCATTAAACCAAATATAGTTTGTTTACGAAGCTCCATTTAACATATTATAAAACATTCGGCTGAATCAACATGTTTTCTTATGTTTTAAATCAGTGGTATCCCACCTTTTGTTGATTGCGACCCCATTCCAGAAACCAGTATCTGATCGCAACCCCTCGAGGAACAAAATCACCTTCATCATTATTGTTAAAACTTTCCAGATCAAAATGTTGTGTTGAGAGACCGTGGAAACAATTCGTGGGCGTGAGAGGGGAAAGACGTTTGGCAATGTGACAAGCGATCAGAGATTGACATTTTTTCCAATGTCCGCCACGACTCTACGAAAAGTGGTTCACGGCCCCTTGCGACCTAGAGGTTGGGAAGCCAGGTTTTAAATGAATCGTTATTAATTTGTATGAAATATATATATCCCATTCGGTACCACGCCCAGTCTCATATTAATTGCGTTGTAATTAACGTGACATTTTTTTATTATCAAGCAATTAGCCGATTTTTGCTGTAGGTGATCAACTCGGTGACGTGAAAGCTACTACTTGTTACGTGGATTATAAGACACTGTTAATAACAAACTGTTTTTACCATAGTCGCGTGATAAATAAAATGACATTTAAAAAGTTTTCCCGGAGAAAAAACTCGCGGAAGTATACAAGAAATAATAAGGCTGGATGAGAGTACAATATACCTATTTAGTTAAGTTTCCAAATTTTTCAAATTTGTTAAAAATTAAATTTGGTTTGTCTTTACCAAAGCAAGTGGGTATTATCCATTCTATTCTAATTAATTGTGTTCTTTTTATCAATGGTCCCCATGTTTTCCCAGAGCGGAGAAACATGGCGATATGTTATACTAGATAGACAAGCGTATTTATACACCGGCGTAAATGAATGGATTGAATTGTTTACAAGAAATGCATGTTGTTTATAAGGGTTAGCGTTGGGTATCATTCGGGGTTTCAGAATTAGGCTAATGAAACAATAATGATGAACGGCGCACACGCTCTCTACACCTGCCTTAAATCGTGTTTGTTGAACCTGCGCGTTAGGGGACCACCAGTATAGACATAAATATACAGAGATGTTGCGTTTATTTTCCTTTTGCCCAACGAGAAGGATGTTTTGCGTTCTTATCCCAAACACTAAGACCAGATGAGCGGCAAATGAAGAAAAACTTCGTTCAGTAGCCGATAAAATCTGCCGCCATCTTGCAAGGTATTTTATCTTGTTTTATTCAACGCTGCCGAGTTTTAAATTCTTAACATCTTTTGGCTATGGATGGTATATAGAGCATTTGTATTGACAGGGTTTTTGCCATATCTATTGCAAGGAAGACACGTGCGTCTTGGAAACATATGTCCACTCCAGGTTTCAATTATTTGAGGTCATGCCGGGTCAATATTTCTTGAAGATTTATGTGATGTAATTGAAGCACCGGGGTGTTATTAAAGATCTATAATAGTTTTGATGGAAGTAAAGTTGCCGATGGTAAAAGCAATGTATTTACAATGAAATCACCAATGTCTGTCGTTTGTCCGTCAGATCTGCCAATAACATATTTCTACCTCCATGTGGTCGAATATTGTCATCAGAGTTTAAAAAGTAAAATAAATCTAAACTTGCTGGAATTTTTTGGTCGAACGATTCACAGCGGAATCTGCAGGCATCATAACATATGGAATTGTTATGGGATCCCCATATTAGGCATTGCTTGTCGACAGGGCAACATTTTTGCCTCTCTTATGTTTTAAATCAGTGGTACCGGGACCCAACCTTTTGTTTGTTGCGACCCCATTTCAGTATCTGATCACAACCCCTCGGACTTTTAAGGTCATAAATGAAGACCATATTAAAATTCGAAATATTGTGAACACTCGACACACAGATGGTTCATGAGGTAAATTTCTTGAGGACTGCCAGTCTAAATGGAACTTTTCAATTATTTTAACGATGACTGGTGAGCAATGGACTTCATGCAGAGAATGAGGGTTTGGGTTGGGTGTAACATCCATACCCCGAAAAGTGTTGATAAAATAGCATTCATGCAACATTTTACACCAACCAAAAGCGACAGAGAGAAAATGGGAGGCGAGGGGGGGGGGGGAGATAACATCCATTCCCGCAGCTGACGTTGAGAACGTGGCCCAACTCTTTGACTCAAGTTTAGGACCTAGTCCTCAGAAATGTGAGAAAGGAAAACATTTTAAATACTTAAAACCAGATGAAATACATTTATTTTATTCAAATAAAGTAGCACAGCTAGTATATTCAAGTTAAAAGCCATTATTTCAAATTCTAATTTAACTATGTGATTGGATGACCACCACCACCACCACCACCCCCCCCCCCACCACTAAAAGAGCTTGCTCAAATGTCTTCTATGATACCGAGGCTAGTTGTATCCTTCATTTAATAATTAAATAAATAGACTTTCTTTGGTTCGTCAATATAAACACTACATACACGTTGTGTTCAAATAATAAAAATTATTTACCATTAATGTTATTTTCATGGCTTAATTATAACAGTGGGAATCCTGGCCTATTTTCTTATCCACTGTCTCATCATATGAAGGTATCGACCAACAGAGAATCCCATCTCGAGCTAAACCGTCTCTATATACGACTGTAAAAGAAATCAAGAATTCCTAAAAATAGCTAAAAATCCAATAATTTTCACATACCAACGCAAATATGTGACGTCATCAGACTTCATTTGCATGGAATTTCTTTTCTATTTCTAATCTGGGTTACTGTGGCTTCGGAGGTCACCCCAATGACGTCGATTGCTCACGTAGTTAGTATTGATTTTTGCTGACGTCAGCAGGTGGCCTCGTGCCCCAATAATCAATACTCTATTCTAAGAATGTGGGGATTACTTGCGTTGGTCGATCAAGATTGATCGATGTGCTGTCTGCGCAGACTCTTATGACGTAAGAGGGAAGCTCCTGTGGTTAAAATAGAATTAATTACATATATGCGGTTTCCGTGTATACATATAGGTTATGGTGCCGTAAACCCCAAGAACACGCACGGCTACAATTAAATGGCAGGTATACGTCATACATAAATTATCAAGGGGAATCTTCTTTTGTCTCCCTGAATTATAGCTTATAACGTCACCAGCCCAGTTTTTCAGCTATATTTGTTTTTAAGGTCTTTAGGAAATCACCTTCTCGGAATTTCCGTCTGGCGTAAACGACGTCATGGAAGTCCTGTCTTCAGACGGCAATTACAGCACCAGAGTATATATTCTACAGTAATTATTCTTAGCTTGTGGAGAATACAGAATATCACTATTGACGGAAAATTTGAATATTTATTTATACATATATTCGTCTAAACGATTTACTACTTCATCGTCAATTAGGGAATTGTTGGGAATATTCCCGCCCCATTTAAGCATTTAAATTGACACAGATTACTGTTCTTAGTTCTATTATCATATTATGACGGTTTTCGTACAAATTGATTGTGGCCCCCATCTTATATAATTCATAGAGACCTTTAAATGGTATCGACGCACTAGTGCATTAAGCATTTCCGTTTATCAATAAGCTCCCGATATTCATGGTTGTACAGCATCATAAACGTTTTATCGTGATGTTTCCATTAATATCTTTATATCCCACCACATGACATAAAACATGCCCCACAATTTAAAAATATGCAATGGAATGCTTTTACAGGTGCAAATTACACAAGATATAAGAACTCCAGAACTACACTAAACAAACTTCATTGAAAATGCACGCAAATAAAAATATAAACCAATCTAAAAGCTAGTAACTGAAAGTACGGTAGGATTTACTTGGATTTCAGAAGCAGAAACTACAACAGAGATCGCAACATCGTGGAAATCGCAATTTCGGTTGTGATACATCATTGAATTTGAAAGCTACAAATATATCGAATATTGCCCGGATCTCCAATCACATTCTAATAATAGAATGACAAAGAATTTAACTGTTACTAGTTAAATTTATAGGCTTCGTGGAAATGAAAGTGTGCATCATTTACCAATGGAAGATGTCAGTACGGAAGAACCCTTTAAGCAAAATTGAGCAGGGGAGATAATTCAAACATCGTCTCTCGAAATCCTAATGTACAAGAAGTTGGAGGAAAGATATTTCTGCACACAACTAAGAATGTAATAATAAATATAATATATATATTTGGATATTACATTCTTACTCCCCCCCACCAAAAAAATTCGATTGGTTGAGATAAAGATTTAACTTGCAAAATAAACAGAAGAAAAGCATGGTCAAGACCAGTTTTTGCAGGTTGGTTACATTGCATTGCAGTTCAATTTTTCTTTTTTTTTATTATTGTATTGTTGGAATAAAGAAAAGCTTTTATCGACAGTTCCAGATTGTAATGTCCAATATTATATTCATTATTATCACGTGTCGGATATATTTTACTGTTCTATTACTTCTGAGATAAGGAAATAGCTTACATAAAAATCACATGTATATTTAGTGTTTACTGTATATCCAACCACATTTTGGAATTTATCGTCTAAGACAGAGCAGATGTAATAATTATCAATTATTTATGATCGCAATCGTATACAGATTCTCTTGTGCCATTTGACGTCAAGATAGTAGTCAGAATCGCCATCTTAAATGCAAAATGCCACTTACTGTTTGAACTTTTGTGATATCTGATTAGGATTACAAGCTAGAGTTTTAATTTGTAAAGGTCACTGAGATAATATTATATATCTTTACAGTGTTTTTCCACAGAAAATGATATGTTTTGGGTCCTTTTTTTTAAACAACAAAAACAGTGCACGTCATAATATTGATGTCATTGTTTTCGCCATTTAATCCGTTCTACTACTTATGTATTATATATTTAATATTAATTAATTAACAGATTATTAAATGTAATTTAATTAACCGCGTCATTGAAAGTGGTATGTTTTAGACTAGAAAATTTATTAATAATATATCTTTTTTGGTGTTGGTAAACATGTATACTGTAATTAGTAGGCGCTTATTTAATAAATGAAAATAACTCGTTAACTGTTTTTCTTAAAGATTAATAAGTATTGTACATTATAGAATTGGAATAATATATTTTTAATTTTGAATCTTAATTGCTCGGACTACTATTATTGATATCGTTTAAATGATATATGTTTTGATGTTGACGTTCAAATTGATTTAGTCTAGTTACACTAACTGATAATTTCATGGTTTTTAAATTAAAACATTTACTTTGCCCTGTCCAGATATCAACCCATAATAACACACAGCATAAAACATGTATAGAAATATCATGTCTTACCTTTAAAGATTTAAATCCAATGTTATCCATTGTCCAACAGATATAAAGTAACAAGACAATTGAAGATGGAACCACTGTCCATAACATCATATTGCGCCATTTTCTCCTGATTTTAACACCACGTTTCAAGTAATCAATGTTCTCACACTTAATCAATAACACCACAGTTTAACCTTTAAAATACACACATCCAGTGTTGTTAACAATTTTCAATAAATTCAATCTTAAAAGATGGCAGAATATAATTGACTATCAAACAGTCACGTGTTTTATATGTCGGTCTTAGCTTAATATGACAACCTGATGGTGCTGACAACAGACATCAAAATCTTTGAGCGAACTTTGAAATTCTGAAATCGCATATCTGGTTGAAATATTGTATATATAGTCATTGGTTCTTGCGTAAAAAGGTAAAATTACATTACCATTCGCGCCATGTTTTCTTGGTAAACGTCACAGATGACGCGGCCGTCGTCATGGTATTTCCTCTAAAATCAATTGCCTGACGTTAGCGTATTGATTTTTCTGGTCTAAACAAGGAAACGATTGCTGTAAGACAAGTTGTTATCCGTGGGAATCCGATCAATTTAGAATATTGGTATTGATTCAGCTCTTCTTAGGCTATTTAAGGCAGCTAGATGTCTATAAACGTTATTTCTGTTATATAAGGCTAGTAAGTCGTTTACAGACAGTTTTCAGATGTAGGAATATTTCCCGCAAGAAATGGATACTTTACCCGAAAACGTCGTCCTAGGAGTTATTGACACCAATAAGTCGAGCCTGCGGGATAAAATCTAGTTTCAAACAGGGTGGAAGGCGACGAACCTTTATTTCGTTAGTGTGTTATCTTTTTTTATGGACGTCATAAATTACCGAAAATTCGCGAATTTTACGTCAGGAGTATTTCGCAATAAATTGCTTGGTAACCAAACCCTTGATATAAAAGAGTGATTTCTGATTTGCCCATGTCAAAGGAGTGTAAGATTGTCACCTGCAAAGATTATGGAATTGGAGACGATGAATAAAGAAGAGTTCAAAGTACAGTTGGTTCCTCGCTTAATGCAATTGTGTTAAGAAGTTATAAATGATTCGAGGATTCAAAAATACAATTAACGTCTCTATCATACAAATGTTTAGGGCGGTTGGGGAGCTCTCGCCGGTTCGAGAAATGTTTTGGGTGGGTAGGGAGCTCTCCCCGGTTCGAGAAATGTTTTGGGTGGGATATAGAGCTCTTTCCGGTTCAAGAAATCTTTGAGGTGAGTGGCGAAACTCTTCCCGGTTTGATAAATGTTTGGGGTGGACGGAAGAGCTCTCCGTGGTTCGAGACTTCAGCATATATTTTAGTGGATATGGCGTAATGTTACTAAGTCTCAAACCAAGGGATACTTATTTCTTTTAAGGATAATCTCCCAATTTAGTAATCAACATTGCGTTTCCCATAAAGCCATTGGGGCTGCTCGGGTCTTTTGTCCCTTCTATTCAGTAATGAAGGCTGTCGTTCGCGAGACCGGATATGATTTTGTTTGGCAGGTACTCCCGCGTACATGCTGCCATTGCTGGGGTGCTATGTCCCTTCTACTGAGTAATGATGGGTGTGGCTCACGAGGCCGGATAAGATTTTTTGGGAGGCACGTAAGCGCCTTTGACGGTTGAAAATCGACGAAGAAAAAGCGGAAACGTGACTGTCCTGGGAAACTTCCCCTCGTTAGCCTGGTTTGTGTAGATAAGTTAGTAGTATAAGTTACTCGCCATTTCATTTCATGAATTTTTCATTTGGATAGGAAAGAACGGTACCTAGCCAATGATTACTTAAACTCTGTATATGTAGTTCCCACTTCTTTTTTCTGTCAGGGTCTTAGTTTGTGACTGTTTTTTTTTTTGTATTGAGTTTTTCAGATTCCGATCACTCAACAGCGATACCCCCAGAAGCCAGATACGTTGCCTAATCAGACAATACTGAAAGTAGCACTTTTCGCACTCATGGGCTACCATGTTTTCTGAAAGGATCACGGGATATATGCGTGGTGAACACTGGGTTTACATGAGAAACTAGATTCTGCGGGGCCACAAACCCAATTAGAAGGGATCCCCTCCCTCCAGCGCTGAGAAATTTTAGCATGTGTAGAGGAGCATGCTAGAGTCGATTTTTTAAATTTAATTTAAACTACAGCGGTAAGCTGGCTGTATTTCTTTGAACGAGTTTCAGTGGGATTCCGATTCTTGTATGGGATGGTATAAAAGTTTCACCCCAAATTAAACAGTTTCATTCCCTAGGTTATAAATATGGAACAGTTCCTTTAAATTACCTCGATTCTGTTGTTTGCTATAGCACACTGTGTGGAAGCGGACGTTAATCTGCTCTAACGAACGAACTAAGGATTATAAACATGCCTCCCGGCCTTCAAGAGATTGGAATTTGTTTTGGCCTACAAATCTTCCGCTTTCAACGTTCCAGTTTGTTCGGTCCGCTGTGACAACTGTACACAAACTGCCCCTCACCCCACCCCGCAGGCGCTACTTACCTTATCCGTATTGTTCTTGTGCTCCACAAAGTCACGTACGATCCACATTAATCTTGACATGGGTGTTTTTTATAGTTCAAAATTTCGTTTTTTTACAATCTTTACTATACCAATGTTGGCCATCGAAAGTAAAACAAAATTAAATACGAAACGAAATAAAGATCTGTCTTTTAATCAGTTTGACACGTACTTGCTGAAAGAGGGATCGGTCCCGATACCTACCCATATTTCTATTTAATCCAAAATTTTCCTATCTTTTAAACGGTTTTATGTTTATAACACCTGACTCACAAATAGAATACAAACTTGCAAATAATAGTAGTACAAAATTAAAGGAAACGTTTATGCTTAAAATACCATAACTAAAAAATTCAACTTTATTAGAAAATGGTTCATACATCCTTGCATCACATACACGGGAAATGTAGACAGGCAAAATTAGGATAATAGCACTACATTTCTTACACGGAAACATTCATGTTCCCGGTATGTCAACTCCGCCACACCAGGGGCGAATCCAGGAATATTTGCAGGAGGGGGTGTGTCTGGTTCCTGAGACAATGTATCTTTTCCGTCGGGGGGCTGGGGTGGGGGTGGGGGTGGTGTTTTCTCTTCCCCGAAGCTTAAAAGTTTGGCGTATATCTGGGCTTACCAGAAAAACTGGAGTTTATATGTACCTATTACGCTACTGTTTAGTTTTACTGATATGCAATAAAATCAGTATAATAGGAAGTAAAATAGAAAAACAAAAAACGGCGGCTGCCGTGTCTAACACCAAAATATCAAGAAAATTTACCACATAAACTATTCGTTTATTTTTTTCCAATACGCGGGGGCACAGATAACTTGACAAGAGCTCAAAATACAGTTTCACAATTAGAACAAATATAATGGGGGGAATAAGCGGCGTGGATGTTTTTTGATGAATGCCCATCCCATCCAACCAGCTGATGATAAAGAATAAAGTACACGTCCGTTACATTTTTCTCATAAAACGTGTTGTTTTACAATTTTTTGAAGTAGCTGAGCAGGGGGCTGTGGCGTGCCGTGTGAGTGGGTAGCACTCTTGAAAATTTGTTAATAAATAACATGACTTCCCATGCGTAGTAATCAACTTTACTCATGTTATATAAGAGATTTCTGACCAACAGAATTCTGCAAAATCTTCCTTCAAAGTCCATGAAATGAACCCAAGATGTCCTGTACATATTTTTGTGCTCGAAGAGAGAGTCCAGCTGGACTCTGGATGCGAAGAACAGCGGGCGAAAATACAATTGTCCAGACAAAATTTCCTCTCACTGTCACGGCACATAAAACCCACTGTATGGCAGGCGCAAAAGGTTTTTTTGTAATCTAGTGCTTCATCTCGGTACTGTCGCAGCCCAAAGAAAAAAAAATCATTAAACAGATAGATACAGATTGAACATGTAAATAGCCATTTTACAGGTGTTGCAGAAAACGTTAATGCTCCGATGAGCCTTTGGTGGTGTAGCTATTCTCTGTTTATAGTATTGTCATAACACTTTACAGTAATCCAACGTCAAGGGCGTTAAGGCAGCTCAAAGATTTTAAAGACAGATATATTAAAAACACAAACCCAGATTATATGTTTTTCTTGGGAATATTTCAGTGAGTTTCAGGAATTTCTCGTTGGCGCCAGGATCTGTCATCGAAACTAACTTCCCTTTAGGGGCTCTTTAATGTGTGTCGCCATGAAAACTTCAGATATCCCATCTTGTAAAATATATCCGCTAGCCAAGTATTGCGTTTTGACATGCTGTGAATCCAGTGTTAAATATTCTTACAGTGACAGTGTAACTAGGGTGATTCAGTAAATAAAGAAAAGAAGTTTTTACAATAGTTGTCTACGTAGAATAACAATTTCGGAAATTAAAACAGTTGTTCGATAGCGCAATATGAAATATAACCACGAAATACAACAATAATTGCCTATGTATGACGTGTATGATCTATAAGGGGGTGTAATCCAGAGGAGGGTGGAATGGAGACCTATCCGATCTCCATATTAATTTGTTGTTTAGTGACAACTTGCGTGGTCCATCAAGTTTGGAAAAACGAAACTCTGTATATATGCCATTTCCGACTTTTTCGGGGTACAGAGGCCATTGATCCAATTTCATCATAAAGTATAATATTTTTAAAGTCATGCTCACTATAAACGCAGTTTCGTAACTTCACCGGGTCTTCAGATTTACCTTCACTGCTTAAAATCCCTACACACAAGTGAATTATTAAAATAAAAGATTAACCATGTGTTAGTCTCGTCATGACATAATTTGTGTCGAGTGAACGTTAAACGCCATCTCTCTCTCTCTCTCTCTCTCTCTCTCTCTCTCTCTCTCTGTCTGTTGTGTGTGTACTGCGGTCCTCCTGCACTGACTATTAAAGTGGGGGACTTGCTCGACTAGGTGAATATTCCTTAATGTAAGTAACTTAAGAAAGCTTGATCACTATTTAAATATTGAAACAGGTGGCAAGAAAACATCGACCGCACAACTTCAACTGGCAATATAAAAAGGAAACTAAATGAAACGGTCGTCAGCGTCGAGAACTGTTGTTCTGCTCCTAAACTGAGCTGATGAAGACGGGCACATATAATTTGCTATAAGAAACATTTTGTCCAACCAGTGGCGCTACGGCCTACTCTAATATGCCAAGGGATCTTTTAGGTGCACGCCAATGTGTCAAGGGATAACGGCTTTTCGTCCCATCCGAACGATTGGGCAGCTGCTCTTGTCAGGCCCCGTCCTGTTTCACCACATCGGAAAATCTGGATGAACATTCTCGGCCATGCTAGCGAGCCAACGTCTTACCCACCTAGCCATATGTATAAATTAATTGTACGATGTGTATTTTAATGTTTCCAGTTTTAGAATAACCAATAGTTTCTATGTGTGAAAGAGATATCGGACCGCTTAATATACGAATTATTACAAGATATTCTCCCATCGTACATATCCGGCCTTGTCTTTGACCTAGCATATCTAAAACCAGTACCATACAAACTAATATAATAATGGAATTGTAACTTGTTTGTTGGATGGGGGGGGGGGTTAAGTTATATATACTTTGATGATGTCATAAGTTAATTCTAGCCATTTTAAAAGTAATAGATATTCTTCGACCGTATACATCCGGTATTGTCGTTGAGTTAGCATTTGGTAAAATCAGCTACCATAAGACACTAATGTAATATTGGAATTGTAACCCGTTTATTTTAATGTTATGTACTTTGATGGTGTTAAAAGTGAAATCTAGCCATATATACAAGTAATAGATATTCTTCCACCGTACACGTTCGGCCTTGTCGTTGAGCTAGCATTTGGTAAAATCGGCTACCAAATAGAAAATAATGTCATATTAAAATTGTAACTCGTATCTTGGTTGATTTTTTTTTTTTTTTTTTTAAGTTATATACTTTGATGATGTTATAAATGAATTCTGGCCATTTCAAAAGTAATGGATGTACTGTGAGTTAATTTAAAACACAAGCTTTAACACGAATTCTTTCACTTGTGTGTATATCCTGTACAATTTCTCCCAACCATAATTGGACTAGTTTTCTAATCCCCGGTGGTTGAAAATATTTGCTGTCGGGAACATAATTGAAATTTGGCGTCATGTGAATTATTCTTTCATAAAGCGACGCCCAAAATTAGTCTAATGCACCAAGTGCATGGTAGAAGATGATTTACAAAATTCTCGCCCATTTCCGCTCACGAATCTTTGCCTAGCAACGTGACAAAAACTGAGGTGACCGATCCCTCACGTTTTGGGCTTAGAATGTCCCAATTAACAATCAGTCAATAAATAACTTATTCTTTATTATTTAGTCGAGAAAGTATTTCCAAACAGGTGAAGATACATTATGGGAGATTAGATAAAGGGTTGACTATTCTCGCTACAAAAGTTGAAAAATAGATAACGTAAATTGAACATTTCTGTTGAATTGCTCCACTCTGAACCAAGATATTAGCTTTTGAATTTTAAGTTTAAAGGACAATATTGGTGTCAGTCATTATTACATGTTATAGAACTGGTAAAATACATTTCAAATATAATTTTAACAAAGAGGTCATCAATCTAATTAAAATATAGATCTATATTTCGTTTCGTCTTTTTTATACTTTCGATGGCCTACACTAAAGACAAGTAAAAACGAAATTTTGAACTATAAAAAACGAAACGAAATTGGATCTGTGTTTTAATCAGATTGAGAGGTCATTAGATGTGTAACAAACTCTTAAATATATGGGACGTGACGTCGAACATGAAAACACGAGTTGTCCTTCTATATAACTGACTGAACTAACGAGCGATAACAGACACGTAATAATGACTGGCACCAATACATTCCAAATATAATTTTAACAAAGAGGTCATTGCTACGGAAGATGTGTAACAAACTCTCTCTTAGATATAAAGGAAGTGACGTCAAAACATGACTGACTGAACTAACGAGCGATAACAGACACTGGCACCAAATGTCCTTTAAGCCTAACCTCCATTTTTGCTTAAGTCGATACGATAAAAACTAGGTCTCGATTATCGATTAGTTTTAATTTAATCATCATTGAACGCTACTCAGAAGATCGGATTCAAATCTAGTGAAAATATTTTAATAGTAAGAATGGTCTATTCCAAGGGGAAGTTTTATCGCCGTTGTTATTTTCTTTTTATATAAATGAATGCGAATCTCATCTCCTAGCCGATAATTGTGAGGCTATTGATATCCAGACATTCAATTTATTTTTGCTAATGTACGCAGACGATAAAGTTGTTCTTTCGGAAACTCCACAAGGCCTTCAAGATATTTTAAATTCACTATGTCGATACACACATGACTGGGATTTGCAAATTAATATTAAAAAGACTAAAATTATGATTTTCCGAAACGGGGGTAAACTTAAAAGTTATGAGAATTGGACTCTTGGTGGTTGTAATATTGATGTTGTAAATAGTTTTAATTATCTTGGACTACTACTAAATTTTAATGGTAAATATCTTATGACACAAAAACACATTGCTGAACGGGGTCGAAAAGCCCTCTTCTCAGTCTCAAAAGTTTGTAATGAAAATTATTTTAATATTGTAACTAAACTTTGTATTTTTGAGACTTTTATATCTTGTATTCTAAATTATGGGGCTGAAGTTTGGGGTTTTCATTCGGGAAAGGATATAGAACAAATACATTTAAGATACCTTAAGAAAATCTTAGATACAAGAACAACCACCAATTCCCACATGGTCTATTATGAACTTGGACGTTTCCCTTTAATTATTACGAGAAAATTACGGATCTTCAAATACTGGATTAAATTACGTTCTTCTACTAATGTCTTACTTAATTCTTGCTACTCTAGCATGTTAATAAATAATGACCCGTGGGTCCTGAATGTTAAGAAAGAGCTTTTCAAAATTGGCCTGGGAAATTTGTGGGAAAAACCTTTTCATCTCATAAACACAGATTGTATCATTAGACAAAGATTATTAGACATATTTAGACAAGAGTCTATTGAGAAATTTGAATTATCAAGTAAATGTATCATTTATAAGCATATTGTGAATACTTTCGGGTTACAATATTATTTGACTAAACCAATGGACAGAAAATACAGCCGTGAAATTACAAGAATCCGTATGTCCAGTCATAATTTAAATATTGAAAGGTTAAGATATAGTAACGAATACATTGAGAGAAGTAAACGATTATGTACATTGTGTAATGTTAAAGACATTGAAGATGAATACCATTTTGTTTTAATTTGTCCAATTTATAAACACCTGGGATATAAATATATTTAAAAAATACTATTATTTGAACCCCAGTGTTTTTAAACTACTTAATCTTTTATGTACTAGAAATGTTTCTGAACTTGTAAACCTTGGTAAATTTTTATATTTGTCTAATAAACTAAGAGATAAAGAGATACAAGGGAATAGTAACAGTTAAATATACCGTCACTCTACTCTCCATATTATCATGACTCTTGCTTGTACTATCGTGTTTATATATTAATATATATGGTTATTTGTATTGTGTATACATGTATATTTGTATTGTATATATATTTGTTTTCCCCGATGAGTCTGTGACTCAAGGGTAATAAACTTGTCTTGTCTTGTCTTGAAAATCCGACTGCACATAAGATGACATCAAGAGTTGATTATGGTTTTGATAAGTTAATGAATGTCAGATTAATAGTTTTTTTAAAATACAGATGGGGCTTCATCCTTTGATGTTGGCGTACCATTATTTCCAATAGATGAAATATTGGACTGTCGAGACGTGTGGGATAGTGTCTGTATTTTAAGTCGGCTAACGCCCCGTGCAGTATCAATATATTACTTAATGTCTCACTCTCGACCATTAAACCATGCATAACATTTCAGGCCCAAAGAAAGACCTGCAATGGGCAGATTTAGCTATTGCATAATGTATGTCTAACAATTTTGTCAATTGGATTTAAATCTTCACATCTAGCTGTGGGGCCCAGTTGGGAACGCTTTGTGGCTGCGGGTTCACACCCAAGGCCTGTTTTCATTGAATGATTTATTAAAAACGTAATTCCCTATTATTGTCTTGTTTTGATTGCCAAGACTTTGAATATTGGTACAAACCTATATTATGATTTACGCCCCATTACCCCCTTAATGTAAAACAAATTTCAATTCAGGAGCTCAAGAATAAAAAGGGGTTGGGGCCTGACATCAGTAGATATGTTATCGGAACCCACCAAAACCCAGCTCTTTACTCAGCGCATCCAGTGCAAGCACGACATGATATATATTGTGTCATACGATTCTTTTGGCCCCTTTGTGGCAATATGAATCTTTCTATGTTTTGGAGGTTAACTTCCCTTTGAATAGGTCAAAAATAACCTTGGTCGACCCAACCCTATCCACATTCAATTCACATCTTCACATTCAATGCACATCGGGAGACCGGGATGGCCTAGTGGTCTAGAGTGCCTCGCTTCGACCTCTACTACTAAAACTTATTTTATTGCAAAAATATTCTTTACAGAGGGATAAGAATAATTTATAACAAATTATGAATCTTCTCCCAAAATATCAGTCAAACTTTTATATAAAATAGTATGGCGAATTGATTTTTAATTTAACTAACACAAACATATATACATCTATTTACAAACTTCCTTGTAAAATATAATATTAATTAATGCATACAAATACATTAACTTATTGGTACATTATTATAGTAATTGTTTTTAGTTATATATAAAACGTTTTGAGTCTTTGATATACCTCTGAATAAGTAAAACTAACATTCTATTTAACTTTTTTGATAGCAACGATGAACCGTTTAGAAATATTTCGTGTAATTCAGTGAAAGGAATATTTCCAAACCATGTCAGTTTACTGAGAAGGGCAGAGCGTTGAGTACGATACTTCGGGCAATCCAAAAATAATGATACGAATTTTCGACAGATATGGCGTTACAACTACAGTATCGATTTTCAATTATATGTGAACGAAATAGATCGAAATTTAAGCTACTACATCCATGTCAAATACGATTGTGGTATATAGATTATGGCCTAGAACCAATACTTCTGAATTTTGGTGGCTTTGTTTATCCCAAACTTCACAACAGTATTCAATTATAGGCAAAATAAAACATTTATAGAGTTTATTAAGTGAATCTTGAGAAATTACAAATTTTAATTTGCGAAGTTAAGTATGAATGAAGCTACTTTAAGTATAAACTCAACATGATAATTCCATTTCCCATTTATTCTGAAGAAATACCCCTAGGTGCTTATGGACCGATGTATCTAATATATATGTGTTATCATATTTAACATTAAGCGGATGATTAATTTTTTGGTAACTGAAAATCATTAGTTTTGTCTTTTCTGGATTAAAAGTCAGTAACCATTTTTTAGACCATTGTAATAATTTGGATAAATTAAAGTTTAATTCAGATTCAATCTTTTCAAAACATTTTGAAGAAGACGACAAAGACGTGTCGTCAGCAAATAAACGTGTGATTCCTAATAAACCACCAGAAATATCGTTGATGTAAATAAGAAATAATAAGGGTCCGAGTCCGAGAACTGACCCTTGTGGGACCCCAGAATTTGTATGCCCAATATCGGATGATATGCTGTCTATCAGTACCATCTGATCACGATTTGCGAGATAAGATGAAATGAGATCATGTAACTGGCCGGTTACCTCTGGCTTGCGGCTGTGGCTTCGATCCCTGGTGTGAGCGTATGCGGCATGGAGATAGGGGCGCCTTCTCAACCTCGTGGGTTATCTTCGGGCACTCCGGTTTCCTCCCACTGATAAAGACCCTTACGCGCAAGCGAATTATTGAGATAAAAATAAACCATATAGACCCGAAATGACCTAGTATGTGTCGAGTGGGCGTTAATCTCCAGTACAAGCAAAAATAGGACGTCAAACTGTTTGTTGGGACTGTCTGTGGCAATATGCATCCTCTGGGTTATCAATTGTGGATATTCCCCCTGGTGACTAAAAACGATATAATCTATCAAACTAGTGAAATATTTTTCATCTGTTTTATAAACCTATAACGTTAAATGTCTTTGATCTTTGTGGCATATGATATTCCCGGAATACCTTGCGGTCAGAAAGTCGAGGGCGACTTTAAATATATACATGGGAATTTAGGGATATTGGTCTGAAAGTTTTTCATTAAATCTGTAAGGGCTTTTTCTTCCGGGGTAGGTTTTTTCCCCATAAGAAAACAGGTGTTTCTGGGATATTCTCATTTTACGTACATGTAAACATAGAGGGTTTATTAGTAACGTAAAGTCCTCGACCTTGGTTATGCTGGCGAAGAAAAATCGGGTTTTCTCTTTTTTTCTTTGGGGGGTGGGGGTGGGGGGTCTTCAATCTTTCACTCCCTGGCATAACCACAGTCTTTATCCTATATACTCACTGAATATAGATTGATCTATTAACTAGACTGAGTTGGTGTTAAACTGTTACACTGGTACTCACTGAATATAGATCAATCTATTAACTAGACTGAGTTGATTTTAAACTGTTATACTGGTACTCACTGAATATAGATCAATCTATTAACTAGACTGAGTTGATTTTAAACTGTTATACTGGTACTCACTGAATACAGATTGGTCTATTAACTAGACTGAGTTGATTTTAAACTGTTATACTGATACTCACTGAATACAGATTGATCTATTAACTAGACAGAGTTGATTTTATACTGTTATACTGGTACTCACTGAATATAGGTTAATCTACTAACTAGTGAGTTAAACTGTTATACTAGTACTCACTGAGTACAGATTAATCTACTAACTAGTGAGATGGTTTTAAACTGTTAAACTAGTCAGTTATTTACTATGAGTATAAAACTCATCAGTATACATATAATTACATTATTTACACAATAAACAGTATGTACAATATACAAAGTAATTAAACACTGAATGCAAATTGTTCTATTACCTAGTGAGATGGTTTTAAACTGTTAGTTATAATAGTACTTTGGTTTTAAACTGCTATAGTGGTGCTCACTGAATACAGATTAGTCTTCTAACTAGTGAGATGGTTTTAAACTAGTACTCGCTGAATACAAATTGGTATACAAACTCGTATAAGTGCTGTATAATAAAGTCATTCATTGAGTCAACTGGCGTGGTTTAGATTCCCTGATTAAGCGTGACACGGAGTAGGGTCGCCTGTCCAACTTCGTGGGGTTTCTCCGGGTCCTCTAATTTCCTCCCACTATAAAAGACCCCTCCGCGTAAGCGAATTATTGAAATGAAATTGAACCATGGGTTAGTCCCGAAATGACCCAGTTTGTGTTGAGTGGACGTTAAGCCCCATTTCCCCCTTTCACTATACTAATTTCTAATCAGTTCTTCGGTATAGCCAAACCAATAATGTTATTTTACCCGATTTTGTATTTAGCAGTCAAGAAAGTCGTGTCCTGTTTATTCGTACAAAATCAACCTGGTGATTCTTCTAATGACGTTTTCGGGGCATTGCATGCAGGACAATAACTTGTACTGTAACATGTCATTAGTATTGCCTCCGGTGTGTCGTCTAGTGAACTAGAGAGCTTGAACCCACACTGTGAAAACTCAGTTGTTATAGTAAACAATTCCCAAAAGTCTTGTATTTTGGACACCAAAACAAGATTTAATCATTTGATACAATTCTGCAAATAATAGTGAAATCGGTGAGGTAATATGCTTACGGTAATTAGATGAGCGTTTTCTTACAAATAATTTTATTTTTAGTTGAAAGTAGCTAAGTCATCCGAAGTCTTCGACAATGAAAACAAGCATTAACATGTATTTATGAATTTAAATCCACATTTGTGTTGTGATCTTGCCGGGTAAAGATGGGCTTCTGATATCCAATATTTAAGACAAAATAAACATTTTACCATTGGTACATGAATCGTGTACCATAGTGCGTTTCAGTACCATTTGTAACAAGGGAATAGAATAACGAGGTTACCCATATTCCGAAAGTCATGTCAAACGGTGACGTCATATTCTTTCTGTAGAACATGCGCAATAAATATTATCGCTGTAGACTGAATAACTAGACGCTAGAGATTGCTATTCGTTTGAGACTTCTGGCGTATTTCGCCGAAAATAACTACATGTAATTAGAAAAACAGAATGCACCCTACTTTAGGTTAGCTCCGACCAACTGCTAAAGACCCAGCATCGCGCAAGCGAATTAATGGGAAAAAATGAACCATATGTTAATCCCGAAAAATGAACCGTGATCCATATGTTAATAATTGATTTTTAACAAAATATATAAATGATAGAGTTATTTATTTTATGATATATATATATAATTTTAAAAGATTGATAATAAATACAAAACACAAAATACAACATAGGCCAGAGGTTTAACCTCTTATTGTTCTGCTCGCTCTCAAGGGAGAATGAAGACGAACATACACCATACAATCTGCTATGTGGGAAATTTTGCTCAGACAGCGGCGCTACATCCTACGCTTATATCGAATTCCAACTGCCATTATTGCAGTCCAACTCAAGGGAGAAATTATTTGTGGTCTGCCTCCAACTTATTAAATGGAGTTATCTCTCTTTTCCCTGTTTCGCTTCCGTTTGACCGAAGCATGCGTGCTGACCTAGCAACGGTTGCCGTATGTAAACATTTTTAGCAAGGTGCTTGTTATCATTTTGTCAAATAACAGTAAATATCTGTAGATGCACCTACAATACTCATATTGAAACAAACAGGTAAGCAGTTATTCAACCTTTGATCTTGTTTATAACAGTTTTAGAAAACGGGCACTTTGCGGAGAAAGCGCAAACTAACACTGGACATCACATAAGTTGCTCGTAATACACCGGTTGTTTATTATATCTAAACAGAATTACTGACAGGACTTAGTTGCATCATTGCATGTTCACTTGGTAAACGTTGTGGTGTTGTTTTGGTTTTTTGGGGTTTTTTTTATTATATTATTGCACTCCTATACAGTGCCAGTAATAAATTGGGGTCTAATTAAATTAGAGCCCCCCTCCCACTGACTTAAAAGTCCATCTTCTTGAGGCTGTTAATGACAATGTGTGTTATAATTTTAATGTATTAAATTCTTCATGAATGAATGATATTAGATTTCTGGAACATAGTCTGAAATCCTCCAGCTATAGTCTAATGTTTCACAATTATGTCCGTTCTAGTGACATTAATTTTATTACTTTCTACATTTTATTCATTTCAACATTTAAGTTAAACTAGATCTTAATCAATCATAGAAAAAATAATTTTCTACTTGAAGAAAGCATGTAACCCATTGGGATGTTGAAATCATATTTTAAACAAAATAGGAGATATATCTTTCAAACACTTCGTCACTTGCATGGCAGAGGCAGAGCTAGTCACTTTAGAGGATATTATATGATTTATGGATATTATTATTAAAAATCTAATTAAGATCATCTGTATTGCATTCTGGTGTGGATTTTGTTCTGGATGAAAATTTAATGACATATCGATTAATTATATTATGTTCTGTTTTATGTCTGATCTATTGTCAAGTTGAACTGTCTCTCGTCAATAAATATTGATGTTATTATCTTGTTTTCAGATAAATTAAAATGGGTCAAGCACTACAGAGAGCGGCACAATGGACATCTGCTAAAGATGGCTGTGGAGGAAAGTTAGAATTTACACCCATTAACGAAGACTTATTAAATTCAATCCTCAAGTTTGTTGAAACAGTTGGCAAATCTCCAGAAGAATCACAACTTGTCTTTAAAAATCCACTAAGGTGGCATACATCATTGAACCCTTCACAATTTCAAGGAGCTGGATTTACGGACAGGTAAAATATTATCTTTTCTTAATATTTCTCCACAGTGGTTGATTTTAGATGCAAGATGCATTAATGATATAATTTGTTCAATTTTGTTGCAAGCCTTTTCCCCAATTAACTAATCAGCAGTTTATTTTTGTATTATTATAAAAGAGAGAGAAATAGGGGTTTAACGTCTACTCAACACAAACTAGGTCATTTCAGGACTAACACATAGTTCAATTTTATTTCAATAATTCACTTGTGTGTGGGGGGTCTTAGGCAGTAGGAGGAAACCGGAGGACCCAGAGAAAACCCATGAGGTTGGGTAGTCAACCATATTATTATAACTATAAGATAAGAACATTTACAAATGCATTTTTATATTAAAAATATAGAATAAAACAAAATTAAAATATGCATGTAAAGATATAAAGCCAGCTTGTTTATTTGTAAATCATACTTTAGACTAAAAGTTCAAGTCATGTTTCACTTTCTGTGTAAAGAGTGACATTAAGTTGACCACACCCTTTTTTGTTTTGTCAAGGACCTTTCAGAGAGTTTAGTAAACACTTATTAAATATATACATTTACAATTTCTGTAGAATATGTTGATGCAGCCATGTTTTTGTAATTAGTTTACATCATGTTACAGATTAAGCTTTTATTGTATTTAGAACTTCGATGTAATAATTCCTCTTGTGTATTATTTCAGTGGTGATGATGTTGTATCTGATAAAAAATCGCCTAAAGATGATCAACCGTTGTTTTTGATGCACAAATTAGCTAAAGATACATATGAGATCAGTGTTCAGACTTTAGGCTATGGTGAACAAGTGCTCCGTGCTGCTGGTGACAAGAAAATTGTAGAACTAAGAAGCTGTTTGGAAGGTGAGATATGGGTGTAATAGAATGTAGTATCATTGATCCTATAGGGTAATTGAACTCAATCTCAACAAATTCATACAAACCATCAGTCGTTCTCAAATCGTATTAATACCTTGATTCATTTTAAAAAGGGGAAATAACTTTTCTTTATTTTAGTTTCCTGATTGATCAGATACATTATAATATATTGTATGTAATCCAATTTCCCCCCCCCCCACTAACCACTAACCATGGATAATTAACTCATGGCAATTTAAATTTATGATTATAATGTTAATGCCTTTTCACTGACATATATTTCACAGCATGTCAATTTCAATGTCAGTCAGTTGGGAGAGACGTAGACTGGAATGACAGCCATGTCTTGACTCTTATAAATGAAGTTGGCCTAATGTCCAAAGATAATTAACTGACGGCAATTTATATTTATAATTATAATGTAAGTCAGTTGGGTGAGACATAGACTAGAATTAGAGCCATGTCTTGATTCTTATAAATAAATTTGGCCTAATGTACAAAGATAATGAAAGTAAATGAAATATAATTTTAATATATTTTTTTTTTTCAGCCAATAGAGATCCAGTAGTTTTTTTATTGGGTGAAAGATTTGCAACAGTTGAAACAGATGACAACTCTATCTTCCGATATATTGAAGAAATTACAAAAGAAATTGAACAGAATGCAAAACAGTCTGCTGATGGATCCAATTCTGCAGAAATAGAAGAAAAGAAAATTGTTCTCAGGCTGAGGTTGAAATTATTACGCCTTGATGAACAATTAATGAACCTCAGTATACAAAAAATGTCCAGGTAATACTTTTTTAAAAAAAACCAAAAAAAAACATCAAATACAGAAAATAATAAATATTCTTTGTATGAAAATTTTAGAATTGAGTATTTATATACATCGCTTGACAGGTGATAAGTTGTTCCCAGGTAACAGATAGTCTTGGATGATATATAATTGATAGTCCCAGGTCAATTAATTGATAATCTTAAGTAATATAATTGATTGTCTTAAGTAATATATTTGATCGTATCAAGTAATATGTAATATAATTGCTAGTCCCTGTCCAGGTAATTATAAGTCTCAAGTAATGTAATTCCTAGTCTCAAGTAATGTAATTCCTAGCGTCAAGTAATGTAATTCCTAGCGTCAAGTAATGTAATCCCTAGCGTCAAGTAATGTAATTCCTAGTCTCAAGTAATTTAATTCCTAGTCTCAAGTAATGTAATTGATATTCTCAAATAATGTAATTGAAAGTGTCAAATAATATAATTGATAGTCTCAAGTAATATAAATGATAGTCTCAAGTAATATACTTGATAGTCTTGAGTAATGTAATTGATAGTCTCAAGTAATATATTTTATAGTCTGGAGTAATATAATTGATAGTAATATAATTGAGAGTCTTGAGTAGTATAATTGAGAGTCTTGAGTAGTATAATTGTTAGTCCCAGCATAGGTAATTTAACTTAAAAGTCTCAAGTAATATAATTGATAATTTCAAGTAATGTAATTGAGAGTTTCCAGTAGTATAATTAATTATTGTTAGTCCTAGCTTAAGTAATTTAAGTTACAAGTCTCAAGTAATGTAATTGACTGTCTCAAGTAATATAATTGACAGTCTCAAGTAATATAATTGATAGTCCAGGTATTATAATTGATAGTTACATCTACAGGTTATCTGAATGATAGGTACAGCCACAGGTAATCTGATTGATAGTTACAGCTGATATAACTGATAGTTACAGGAGATTGTATGACAAAAACTGAGAACAATGAGGAATATAAATGTGATGTCTTTAGGTAAATTTGTGTATATATTTAGGAAGAGAAACCAGTAATATATTCTGAGTCGAGAGGGAGGTCCGTTTAATCAATACTTATATTTATTTAGATTTCATAGAGAGGGTATTATCAATATATACATCAAGGTTTATGCTTGATTAATATGATCCACTGTACTCAATGGTACCATTTGTAGAAATAAGCATATCGCTAACTAATAGATATGTACTCAACAATATTATTACTTGCCAAATGTGTCAGTGGATTCAATTTCCCCCAAGTAAACCTCAGCAAAATTCTTGTCTATTCTACATTACTATCCAAGCTGGCACAGAGTTTTTTAAATTGCGTCTGCAATGGGAACATGTGTGATGTAAACACAAAGAGCTTGGTTCCGAGAATTATGTTTTTTTGTCTTATACCATGGGTAATTTTATGATGCAAGTTTGTTTGTTGGTTGCCAACTATTGGTACCTAGAGATGTATTTATACAAGTGTAACGTGAATTTTACGTCTCGACTTGTAGTAATCTATAACAGACGATATATGTTCAATGGTTTTAATTTCGGTGTCTGCCTCTACTTCAACTGTTTTTGCACACTACAGATTTCAAGTCTTTAAGTGACAGCTTTTGGATTTGTTTGCAAATTCTTTTAGGCATTTTTGTTTTCATTTGAAAGTAATAATATTAGTTCACACTAATTTTATTTCACAAATAATTCTCTTATTTTTTTTAGCAGAATGAATCAGGAAACCACTGACCTACCCCTCCTCTCCCACATCCCCTCTTTTTTGCATCAAATATTTGTTGAAAAATATGTCAAAAACACATTTTAGAAATTTGTTTATTTTAAAAAGTCTTTGGATCACCGGTACTCGTATTTTCAGTGTTTAGACACCAAGGAATTTTGCGTGATGTTACGACATTCACATCATAGTTTCGAGCTTGATATCGTCTGCTGAACCGAATTACTCTGCTTCTCAGAAAATAAACACAGATACTTTAAGTTAACGATCTTGAGAAACACAGTTTGAAAACTAGGGACTCACAGTTTTGGCGCTTTGTGTGCTTTTCTCATAAAATGATTGCAATTCTGTGACTGAGTTCCTGTCATTTCTAACACAATCCATAAATTTCCAAATGCGAAACTAATATGTAAAATATATTGTAGAAATCACCATGACTTGACTTAGTGTAAATATTTGTTGGTTTGAGTATTGTGATTTTAGTTTTTCGTGCTGTAACTGTCTTATTTCTTGCAAATTTGGATGAGATTTTATACCCTTGTTATTGTGTCCGACATTTTTGCCTGGTATGGCGTCGTTGCCTTAAATGTATCAGTTTCTTATCCTTCTATAAAAATGACAGTCTTGCAGAAAAACATGCATGTTATAATGCAACTATAGCTTTTTACTGTTTTCTCTAACTTTTAATGAAATTTTTATGATGTAATTGTCGTGACTTCTAAAATGTAAGGAATTTCGAAATATGTTTTCTTTTGTCATGGAGTAAAAGAAACTTCTAAAGGGTGTGATCATTTGTTTTTTCTAAAGATTATAAAAACAAATTTACAAAAATTATAATTTTGTCCCTTTTCTACCAAATTAAATTTTTTGTTCTTCACTTTGCTGCCAAAATTTGTTGAATTATTCGACAATAAAAAGTGAATAAAAATTTGGTGAATTTGAAAAATGGCACTTGTACGTCTATCGTGGGTTGTATCAACTTTGTTTTTCTTCAGTTTTGTGACATATTATCACAGTAAACACCCTGTTTTCCGTTTCGTCAATTTGAATATATGTTCCTTATTAAGGTTGAATTGCCCGGACATACCATCCTAATGAAACATGATCCCTCCAAACGGAAATCAACTCTTCATCTGAAATATTATCAGCATTTTTCGGATAAAATCAACAATATGTTGAGATAATGTTTAATAAATTTAAGAGGTGAATAATGGAAACCGTTGGGTAGAATATATATCATTTCACTTCCCTCAAGAGCTGTCTTCAAATACTGAACAGAGGTTGAAATTAAAAACATCTCACATTTTTGGGCCTTTTATCCAAGTCGAAGTAGAAATTGCTTTCTCTGGGACTTGTTTCAAGTTTTGGGCTAGAAATTGACGAGGGCAAATAAAAGCACACAATTTTATAATTTTCCCATTTCCTTCACTCAATAGAAACATAAAAGGCAGAGAGTACGTTGGACCTTCGCCACTCCATCCCTAGTCGACTTTAAATCATTCCATATGGTGTTAAAGGGGATAGATTTCTTATCATAACAGTTCTCTTTTGCGATCTTATTTATAAAGGCCATTGATAGATAATAAGATACATAACATTGTATATATATAAATATAATATCTACAGTATTTGTTTTAACTACCAAATAATTTTGAATATTAATACACAGTTGAAGGTTACATATTCTATTTTTTTTTAAAATTAGTAATTTTTCATTTTTACCAATTTTTATGTAACTTTTTATACATAAAGAAGAATATACTGTATAATTAGCTTGTTTTTTTTTTAAAAAAAAAAGAATATTCTGTGTAATTTATTAGTAATTACTTTTTTCCCGCCTGTATTACTGTTTTCCTATATTAAATGTCTTGTGTATAAATTGATGATCAACCCTGGTAGAGTGTATATTATATTATTTAAGTATGTTATTTATTTGCATTGTACTATAATTGTCTACATATGTATTTTAGATATATTTAAGTATATAAATTTTTTAGTGAAGTACGATTAAGTCCACCAACAGTTGATGGTGAAGTAAGTATACTACAACAGTTATCTGGAGATGATGAAGAGAGATGTGTTGTAGAATACATTGATTATTATGGTAAATTAATTATCAACTCTTATTAATCATCTTTTCATAAAACAAAAACATGTTTTAGATATCTTTAAGCTTAACATACAACATGATTTAATGATTTTATTATTATTTCATGAATAATTATACATTTATCAGACTTGTTTTTGTTTTTTTTAAATTAGATTTTTTAACCGTTTGTTCAAAAAATGATTGAAATAATTAAGATGAAAGGATTAAAGCCCCCCAAATTAAGATGATTGACTCATTTTTATTTAGAATCACTTAAACCAAAAGATCTGAAGAAGAATATTAACTGCTGTCTCATGTCTGTAACCATGACAACACCATCAATTTTCTCCTTGGTGATTAAAAAAAATCATGCCATATTGGGGAAAAATATATTAATGTTATTTAGTTTTGTTTTTTAGGGTTTTAATGTATTTGGGTTTTTTTTTGTAGGAGAAACATTTGTGTCCAAAAATGGCTGCAGAGCACAACCGTGGCGACAACTCCATGGTGATATATGTTATCTGTGTGTCAGAGTTCATGATAATGACAATCCATTGTACATCACAGCTAATACCAGTGGTTATTATTTAAATAATGTAAGTAATAAAAACTTTTATCATAAGAAAATGTGTTTTGATAAATATTGGAGAACCTAATGATAGATTTTCAAAAATAGGATAGATCTAGATTTGGTGTAATGAGAATGGAAAGACTTTAATAACCTTATCGGAATGAATTATAGACATTAATAGACTATCAGGATAATAATTCTAATACTGAAATGAATGATTATGTATTTGATGTGGTATTGATCTAAATTTAGAATTGGTATTTACATTGATTTTGTGATTTTACATTGATTCTACTTATTGTCAGACATTTTAAGTCTGCTTTTATAACAAACTTTAAATTAAAGATTGATAATGGTTTTGTAATGGAATTTAATTTCTTTTAAAGGGTAAGGTTAATGTCACTAATTAGTTATATATTACTAAATTAATTTGTTTTTGTAAATTAATTTCGATTCAAAATAAAGCTGAAATATCCATATTATAGGTGAAATAATAGATTTCATTTGGTTGTTGCGATGACGTCATAATTTAATCGTGATGTCATAAGGTCACATCATTATAAATTCATTAATCAATTCTGAAAAATCACATTAATCAATATCTTAATGAAATTTGAAAGAAATGGAAAAATATTTTATGCAGAATATATAATAATCTAATAATAGTAACCACAGTGCTATTGTGATGATGTCATAGATCTATATTATGTGATGTCATAGTATTGTTTTCTAGCAGCCATTTATTAGGGTTCTGGAAGTAAATACTGAACAGTGCTAGGTTTTCTTTTATGACTTTAATTTGGTATAATTTAGTTAATTTAGTATTTTGTTAAAATATTGTTAGACTACAAGACCTAGTATTGTTCCATCTATTTAAATTCTTCTATTTAAGCCTGGCTTTTCAAAATGTCTTTGCGATGAATTGTTTGGGTTTTTTTTACATTAATATGTAGATCTATTTATTGTATTATTGATGTTATTAATTATTTTTTTTATACAGGGTCCAGTCAATGATAAAGCCAATCATTTAGATTATGGTCGACCAGATTCAAATACCTACAGAGATTTAGTTTCATTATTGAAAAGTAAAAGTGCTAAATTTTCTGAACTAATTGATAAACAGGTAACATATTTATTTTTTAATAAACAATATTTTATTCAGGATATATGAATGATATTGATTTAGGAACAGGCTTATCCTTTGTAAAACACCTTTCCTTACATATGTTAATACTGCATATTAACAGACTATATGGGTGTACTGAATATTTTAAAAGAAAAAATGATAAATTTTTCTGATAATTAACGTACCCATTAATAATTCAGTTTTAGAAACAAATAGATAGTACCCCTGTATCAGAACTGATGCCAAAAGATATATTCTTAAACTTTTAACTGTGCCATATTAAATTGATATACATTGTCTTGAGAAGGAATATGTCCTTTTATTTATGTATCTTCTTTTTTTGTCCAGTTGAGCACCTAATGCACTATATAAATTTCTCAAAAATAATAGTATAATTGTACAAAGGTTCTGATCAATCTAGTAGTCGATTAACTATGCATTTCGGGAAAAGTCTTTTTACTAGGATAATTTATATTTTGTTTCATAGGAATTTGCATTAAAAGTTGAACAAAACGATAAGAAAAAGATTGAGATGTCTGAAAATCGAGATCACGAAGAATCGGAGCAGAAACACTCAAACGAGCATCACACACGGAATGAGAAAGATCAACAGATGGAAAAAGATAAAAACCAGAAAAATAGAACACAGAATAAGAAAAAATTAGAACCATCTTTAAAATGGAAGGCATTAGATATTGAAGAAAACATTTTACAAAAGTAAGTTAAAATTCTACATGTATAAAGACAATGGCTTCCATTTTATGACACATTTTATACAATTACTTATAATTCTTTTGAAAATTTATCCGATAAGAAAAATAATGTCATAGTGAAATATATTCCCTTCTATGGAACTGAGGTTCATATGTAACTCTATTTCTTCGAAGAATGTTAAAGATTACAATGTGATTATGTATATATTTATAGAGAGCAAGATACAAGTGTCACTAAAACAGAAAAGAAAAGCAAAACTGTACAGAGGTAAACACTTCTATTCCTCATAATCTATGTAGATATTTTATATAAATTATTAATTATTGTTTAATAGACATAATATAATTAAAGGGTGTATAGCTCTAATTTTGGTACCTTAAAATAGCCATCCAATTTTAAATTTTGAATCATTTATGTTAGGTTTTTAATAATAAGTGAACAGCCCAAATTCAGCAGCTGTTGTATGCTCCTTCTGAGTCCACTCTTGGCAGGTTTTTTATTATTATTATATTATTATTATCTGTGTCTTAAATATTACATATTAGAATCCCTTATTTTCACTTGACATCAATATTGATTAAGGTGGACCAATATTGAATTCTAATTCCTGTTTTTAATTTCGAATATTTTAGATAATATTGAGGTTTAGTTCCCTAAATGATTATTTAATTTGAATTAAATATATTTAACTGGCTCTTTATGTTGACTGTTATTATTGGATGTTTTGAATATTGAACCATACCGGAATTATTTACAGATTAAAGTCAAAGACGCCAATAGATGCTGAAGATTCATTTAGTGAAAGTGATACAGAAAGTGAAGAGGAAGAAGAAGCAGTTGAGAGACGAGCAGAAGCTAATGCTGATCTGCCTTCAGAGTACTGGCAAATACAGAAACTTGTCAAATATTTAAAGGTATTTCTATATCTTGAAATAAACCATATGTATTCAATGTTAAAATGTGAGTTGACTAATGGAGTTATCTCCCTTTAGTCTTCAAGTAGTATTTGATTATATCCACTCACCTGTTCTTCTTTTCTTTATGCTTAAGAACCAACCTATGCGTGGGTATAAAGATAAAGATATATTGCTTGAAGACTAAAGGGGGATAACTCCATCAATAGACTCACAATTTTGTTCTCTGTGATTTGGAGAGCAGTGTAGGCTCAGTGAGTACGTTGGCTTACCGATCTGGAGGTCCGGTATTGGATCCAGGTATAGGCCGAGAAAGTTCATTGGGATTTTCCAGCATGGTCTCACTTAACTCGTGCAGAACAAAGGGCCTGGCAAGAGACGATGTATAATCGTTTACATGGGACAAAAAACCAAGTTCTCATGTTCACATTAGCATACATGTAAAAGAATCCTTGGCAGATAGAATTCAGTATAAGAGTAGACGGTTGCGCCACTGTCTGAGCAAAATTTTCCCTATAGCCCACTGTATGCCCCAGTGGAAGCAGAAAAGTAGGATGTTAAACCCCATTTCAATTAATATCTTTATGATTGACAATTGACAAAATTTTATTAGTTTAATTGTATTAAATTTATTCTTTCGAGAATGCAAAAGCCTAAAACAAGCATTTTTCAGAAATTTTCAGATTGATTTTTTTTCTAAAAATGTTGTCATATAGTCATTGTGTTTTTATTCACTATGTCCATTATTTATTTTGACAGGGAGGCAATCAGACGGCTACTATTATAGCTTTATGTTCTTTACGAGATTTTAACTTGGCATTAGAAACATGTCAGCTAGCTATACGAGATGTCGGAGGTCTAGAAGTTTTGATTAATTTACTTGACACAGAAGAAGTTAAATGTAAAGTAAGTAGAATTTATAATCCATTTGCATTTTTTTGACAGTTGAACCTTTCGGCTATTTCTAAATAACTATTGGAAAGATTATTCTCTAAAACATTGGGGGAGTTTGGATGGCCGGATGGTGACTGCATGCACGTTGTATCATAAGGTCTGTCATTGAGTCAACTGGGGTGGTTTTGATTACATGATTGTATATGGCAAGGAGTAGGGTTGCCTGTCCAACTTCATGGGTTAAAAAATCACAGTACTTTTTAAACTATTTTAGATTGGTGCACTGAAGATATTAAGAGAAATTTCATGCAACAGTCAGATTCGTAGAGCCATTGCAGATTTAGGTGGATTACAAACGATGGTGAAAATCCTTCGAGATTCCAACAAAGAATTAAAATGTTTGGCAGCTGAGACGATTGCAAATGTAGCTAAATTTCGTCGTGCTAGAAGAACTGTCCGACAACATGGAGGAATTAAAAGACTGGTAAGTATTTCAATTTATTTAGCGTTTGTGGAGAAATGAATTTAACTTTTTCATACAGGACTGTAATTATAGAGCAAAGAATGCTAAGATCAAATCATTCGGAGACCTCTCTATAATTGATGACTTTTACGGAAACCTCTTTTATACAGCCACTCGTAAATTTCTCTGTCGATTTGACCATGGAGACTCAACACATTTTTTATTTATTTCATCAAACAGATCATCAGATGACGTTAAAACTTTTATCTTCCAGGTTAGTTTGTTGGATTGTGCTCAGATACGAAATAATAAACCAGATAGTGCTCTGGTGACCACTGATAAACCAGACACAGAAAAAGATGTAGAGGTTGCCCGCTGTGGTGCCCTGGCATTATGGAGTTGTAGCAAGAGTAAGAAGAATAAAGAAGCCATGAGAAAAGCTGGTTCCATACCTTTACTTGCTAAATTACTCAAATCTACAAATGAAGATATGTTAATACCGGTTGTAGGAACTCTACAAGAATGTGCCTCGGAGGTAAAAACAACTAATCTGCTGTGAATTTCCTTCTTTTAATCATGAATAACCTTAAGCCTTTTGGCTAATGTTTCGGGCATAGTTAGTGCCTATTCTGTAGAATTTGTTACCCCTACATCATATATATTTTTGTAGCCGAGTAAATATTTAAGAGGTTATTGGTAAGTTATTTAGATAGGCATCTTGTGAAATTTTATAATTATGAAATATTCTTTTTTGTTTTCTCATGTTAGTACCGGTATATAATAAAATAAAATGATTCCACGATGGTACATATTTTATATGTTTTTATTATTATTTCAGCCTAGTTACAGACTTGCAATCAGAACTGAGGGTATGATTGAAGATCTTGTACAGAATTTAAAAAGTTCAAATCAAGAATTACAGATGCATTGTGCCTCTGCTATATTTAAGGTAAGAATCTGAATTCTTTAAACCTGACAGAATTTTTGCTTCTATTTTTCTGCAAATGATTCGTTATCGGATTAACCTCAGATTACAAGTTTTTTGACCATCCAAGTCAGTATAATGAGTTTCTGAACTAACATTGGCGGATTTCATAGTAAAAGATTTGTCCAAAGGTTGAGACAATCAGATCTATAGTTCACATCCGGGGTCAAACGAGTGGCTTTTGACCTTATGATGTCAGACATAGATAAATCAATCCGCATTGACGTTTTTTTGTGGTTTACCAACAGTTTCGTTCCAAGAATCTCTCTGTAAATGACCGTTTCATTGGCTTATCCCTCACACCATACAAAACACGTCAATCAATGATCACACCTCTTCCCGATCTGACTGTAGTAAAGATAAGTAAAAGAAAATTTTGAACTATAAAAAAAAATTGGATCTGTGTTTTAACCATATTGAAGGTTGAAGCCTTCAAATTATCGGTTTCCATAAAAAAAAAAGGTTATAGACATGTGAAGTTTGCGTAAATCTGGTGTAAAATTGAAAGTTTTTGTTTTTCTGTAATTGGAAATTGAATAGATGTGTTTTTTGTCTGTTACAGTGTGCTGAAGAAAAAGAAACACGAGATTTAGTGAGAAAGTTTGGTGGATTAGACCCATTAGTAACTTTACTAAGTAATGTAGAAAATAAGGAATTATTGGCAGCAGCTACTGGTGCTATCTGGAAGTGTGCCATTAGCCCTGAAAATGTTCAGAGATTTGAAGAATTAAAAGCCATTGATCAACTTGTAACTTTATTAAATAACCAACCAGAAGAGGTATGCATTATTAATATTTTTGAAGTAATGAAGTACCAAGTTTTTACAATACGATTTTGTAATTGTAACAAATTGTCTTCATTTATTGTGAAATGTATACTTCTTATTTTTGTTTTTTTTTATTTGTTCCACAAAGTTGTGATGGCTGTGTACTCCTTCTGAAATACGTGGTGGCATTATATTTAATATTTTGTTGAAACTTTTAGTTGCTTTCATAATGGGCTGAGAATTCTGAATAGTTCCATAATGATTTAAGTTAAAATGTATTCCAATTTTCTTATTATTTTCAGGTATTAGTGAATGTTGTAGGAGCATTAGGGGAATTAGCCAAGGCACCACCAAATAGAATGCAAATACGTAAATCGGGTGGCATACCATATTTAGTCAATTTATTAACAGGAACAAATCAAGCTTTATTAGTCAATGTAACAAGAGCTGTTGGTAAATGTGCTGAAGAACCAGATAATATGATGTAAGTTTTCATGGTAGAATCATGATATCGAGGGTGGGGGGGATGGGGATGTGTTTATCAACATCACTTTTTTTTTGTTTTTTAATAAATGTAGTTAGCATTTGACCAACTTATCTTTGATTAAATTTTGTATTACTGTCTTTTTAATATCAAAGAAATAGATAGTGAATATAAATAAAAATATTATTTTTTCTATTTTAACAGAATTATTGATAAATTAGATGGTGTAAGATTATTATGGTCTTTACTCAAAAATCAAAACACAGATGTACAAGCCAGTGCTGCCTGGGCTATATGTCCTTGTATTGAAAATGCTAAGGTAAGTACCATTTGTCAGAATTTCTTGTTCAGCTGTACTATTGCTACTGACGAATGTAGTTTCATTGATGATATCTCAAATTATTCCCCAAGTATACAATGATTGTAATTTAAAGACAAGTATGGCATAAATGCTGCGGTTAAAGCAAATTTATTCCCAGAATTTTGTCAGAAGGAAAAGAAATGAATTCTTGATTGGAAAGTAAAATGTGATATTATTCCTGTAAAATACATAAATGCAAGTGTTTTTGGTGACTAAAAATAATGTCTTATATTTTCAGGATGCTGGGGAAATGGTGAGATCTTTTGTTGGTGGTTTAGAATTAATTGTTAGTTTATTAAAGTCTGATGATAAAGAAGTTTTAGCTAGTGTTTGTGCAGCTATAGCTAACATAGCTAAAGATGAAGAGAATTTAGCTGTTATAACAGATCATGGAGTTGTTCCTATGTTAGCTAAATTAACAAATACAGTAAGTACAAACTTAATATCCATTATCTTCCAAGCTTTGACCCTAATAGTTACTTTTATATTTTATTTTGCCGTACTGTAGTCTCATATCTTTTTCTCTTTGTGTTGTGCTAGATTTCTGAATTTTTTGATAAATTTGAATTAGACCGTATCGTTTCCTGTAAAGTTTATAGCTTACATTATGAAGCATATTTTAGCCTTTGATTTAAAAAAAAAAACTAGACGTCCCTTTATAAAGTATGATATATTTATTTTATATGACTTCATTGATTGTGTTTCAATTGCCTGTAAAGGTTTTCTATTCAAACAGTACTATAAAATAATCCTTGAGTGGTCCTATAAAAGCAATAACATAAACAGATTTATTGTGGTAGATAGATATTATTTTTAAAGAGCAAGTACAAATTGAAAAAGTAGTTTATTTATATTCTAGACATGTTTTTGATCATAATAAAAATGTCAATTTCTGATGATAAATATTTGATTTAATTGAAAGGAGTTAACTGGTGTTGATTGCATCAGCAATAAATAGAACATGATTTGTATGGGATATTAGTCACTGGTTTTATTCTAAAAGTTTGAATATTTTGGCAAGAATCCTCTTATCGTTATCAGGGTGTCTTGGGTAGCCGTAAGTTTAACGTGTGCATGGTTTTCATTTCCTGCTTGTACGTGACGAGGAGTAGGTTCGCCTGTGCAACCTTGTGAGCTTTTTTGGGGGTCCTCCAGTTTCCTCCCACTGCAAAAGACATGCTAGCAAATTACTGAAACAAATTTAACCATGTGTTAGTCCCGAAATTACCAAGTTTGTGCTGTGTGGATGCTAAACCCCATTTCTCTATCTAATATGGTGTATACACACACCCAATGATTGTTGTGTGTATTACCATACATCATCCATTATACAATATAAACGCTGTTGTCATTTATTGCAGTGAGATTAGCAAAATATTTGGCAATATCATAACAAGAATATAGATTAATCACCATTAGTAATCTCAATTACTGGGAGTCAATAAGAATATTGATTAGTAATGTCAGTTCATCAATAAAATATGATATACAATATTAATAGAATACAATATCAAAAAATTTTTCCTTAGTAAAAATAATAATAAGAAGTTATTACATCCTGTAATGTAATAATTTCCTATTATGTCATAACTCATGACTTCCAGTCGTTTTGTATTTAGTTCTTGTATTAGTCAAAACTTATCCCATCAAACAGTCTGTAAATGGTTTGTGTTCCCTGTTCCCTGTCTCTATTGATTGGAAGTTCCTCACATTTTGATGTCGACGACAAATCATATATTTATCTGATTTAATAAACCTTTCAAATATATCACTGTCACACCATTATGATGGTTGAGTTCGTTTTTAGTGAAAATCAGACCGAAACCAGCCTGACAAAATGGCCAATTCTTGTACTCAAGAAGTCACAATAAATTTTGATCCCATTTTGACAAAACTTTAAATTTGCGTTAATTGTACACATCGGAATATGACTTCCTGGATTATGGCCCCTGATTGTTAGAAAAATCATGTGTTTAACCCAGCGTAAAAATATATCACAGTTACACCCTAAGGATGATTGAGTTTGAATTTCATGAAAATCTCACATACACTGCTCAAGAAAATAGCTGTTTCTTGCATGCAAATATTGTAAAAGTATATAATACCAAGGTTGTGGACAATGTTTATATCCAAAAGATCTTGGTTTGTTTCGATATTTGTGCATCTGACCGTAACTTCCTCCATTATGGCGCCTGATTGTACAAAAAATTGCATTTTGTTTTTTAGCTAATTCTCTGTCAGTCTTTTGCAAAATGCAGGCATTTCAATAATTTGAACCCGAGATAAACAAAGTAAAAGATATCTGTTGGTATTCTAGCTTTAAAATCATGTATTCTGCAATATATCTTTAAGTTATAATAAGCCTGTGATTTTTTCTTTCTTTATATAGAAAACTCCTTATTTATAGTACAGCCATTATATGAACATTTCACAAAAAGCTAAAGAATAAATTTAGTGTGTCAGAGTTTTCATGACTGTTTCACATAGTACCCAGTATGCTATATTGAGAGGGTGTGATATTTGTAGTTACAATAATCTTTTGTTTAGTTATTGTAAGTAGTGTTATATGTTGTCCTATCTCTTTATCAGTGTTTAAAGTGGAGTTCTAGTCATTAATTATTATTACAACATATTTACAATTAACAAAACATGACTCATACTTGTAAGTAACAATGGTTATGGGTTATTAAGTTCTATAAAGTGAAGTCAACAATTTTGAGCATTTTTTTTTTAAAACCATTCAATTGTCTCTCTTTTTTGGCCTTCTTCTTCAGATTATAATCCAATGCATATTTTACTTGCTTACTGTTTTTCCGCTTATTCTAATTTGTTATCTAAGATATGAAGGTTTTTTTTTTGTGTGTGTGGGGGGGGGGGGGCGTGGTGAGTGCTTATTCAATTTATTCAAATCAAGTTGATTGAAAAGAGTCAGGGTAGCTGTATATAAAGAGTGTATTTTTGGCAATTTCAACTTCTCTTAAATTAGTAAAATTTCCATTGAGGAGAGTACGAGAATGTTTAAATATCTAGACTGGTTCTTCTAAATTACCTATTGGATTCAAACCAAAGGGTAAATCTGAATTTGCACCTGTCCAACCTGGGGGTTTTCTCTGGGTCCTTCAGTTTCCTTCCACTGCTTAAGCGAATTATTGAAATAAAATTGAACCATATGTTAGTCCTTAAGAGACCTAGCTGGTTTTTTTGTTGAGTGGACATTAAGCTCTCTCACTCTCTCGCTCTCTCTCTCATCTGAATTTGTATTCAATACATCTTATAACTTTCAAGGGGGAAATTTCAAGATATGTAAATATTCGTCTGTCAAGATTAATAAATGAGATCTAAATCACTTCTTTTTAAATCCTTGAAAACATTTTAGAATACAAGAATTGTATTTAAAAGCTTTTAAAATAACTAACAAATTCTTTTTATCAATCCCTAAAGCGCCTATCGAGGTTCAAAAGGAATTGGCTCATCGTAAGTATTCAAAATTATTCAGTTTATATAAAGAAATGAATAATTTTAAATCTTCACATTGTATTTTAGCATGAAAGGCATGTCTTAGATTATATTTATTGATTGACTGCGATATGAATAACAAACTGTGGATATATGATTGTATATTACAGTAAGTCATAAGACTTGTAGTCATATATCAGATAAATACGATGTATTTCACAATAGTTATTATTGTCCTATATTTGTATTAAACAATGCAATTTATATTTATAGTTTATAAAAAAAATATCTAAACATACATTAATGTGTCTATATACTGAAATAAACTAGTTTTGCTTGTATTTTGCCCAGAAAATGAATATGTAAAAAGGCACAATATTCCAGACTAAAAAGGCAAATATATGTTGTCAGTCAACATTTGTTTTGACAAAAACATATTGTGATAATACTTGATCAAATACAGTAAACGATATTACCGTGATGATTATTTACCCCTGTTTCAAATTTTGAATACTTGGGGCAAAAGTCGTCGCTTGGTGCTATGATGGAGATTTACCCCAGACCAGCTGGTACTTAATAATGCTATTTTTACTGACAAATTTAATTCTGTCAATAGAATGATGATAAAGCAATTGTATTACCATCAATATTGGGACACGATAATTATCATATCACATAATTTTGGTCATCACGATATACCAATTTTTTTAATATTTTCAAATAAGTCTGATATTATTTTCAAGATATACTGAAAAAACGGCCATATCACCCAACCCTACATTCATTATAGTAGTATTATCAAAACATATATTGGTCCAGAAATTATTAAAATCAATCAAAGGTAACAGAAGTTACCATTATCTTAAAGATACATTATGTAATATTTAAATAAACAGCTTGCCATTCTTAATATAATAACTCAAAAATACATAATTTGAAAATTTCATTCAAACTACTCTATTGTGAGCGAAGATATTAGCCTTGGAAGATTTGACAAAATGTGTGCAATAACTTCAACCACCGTACTGGTTGATCAAAGCTATGTCTCGCTCCTCCATTTTTAGATTAAATAATGGTTCAACTGTCCTAATCTATTTAATATCGGAGAAATCCGATGCCATCAAGAATTGATTATTGCTTGGATCAGTTAATTAATAATTTAGAAAACATTTCAGACCTAATGAAAGACCTGAAATAGGCAGATTTTGCTCTTGCTTTAAGTATGTTTAAGTTTTCATACAGTAACTATTCATCTTTTTTTTGTCTTAGAACATCAGTATGCTAGGGAAAAATAACTTGTTTTTTTACCAATAACATGACTTTGTTTTCAATTATCTAGAGTTGTATCCAAAGACCATTTCAGCCCTTATTTTTTAAAAATGTAAATATTAGGTGCAGTGAGACTTTAAATAGGATTTTTTATATTTTTCATCATACATGAAATTTGTTTTACAACTTTTTTCATTGCATTGACGGATAATACAGATTCTATAGATAAATTCAGTTTGTCTGTATTTGGAGTTATATTGATAAATTGAGTATGGCTGTATTAGGAGTATTTTATCACCGTTCCCTTTAAACATATATATATATATATAGATGATTCATGTTCACAAAGTTATATAGCTACATTGACTATTTGAATGATATATGAATGTAATGTTAGGTCATGAGTTACCCATATTGTTGAGATTGTGAAATTCGGTTTCACTAGCTTAACAAGGGTGTGCCCTTCATAGATAGCCACATGTATTTGATTATTTGGAAGAAATATATAGATAGAACTCAATGACCATTGAATACCGCTTTGGTTATTCAATGGCTTAAAATAGGGTATATTATGGTTAATTTGTTAGAGACAAACTGATGTATTCTTCCAGTTATGCATAGTTGAAAATGTTTTAAGTGTGTTTTAATGGTCAAGCTCAAGACTATGCATAATATTGAAACTGATTCGAGGATTAATCCAGGGGACTGTATTAATATATTCCACAAAAATCATGCTCAAGGCCATTAACAACTTAAAATACAGACTCTATTTCATCCAATATTTCATCCAGTATAAAATAATGTACAGTTGGCAAGTTGCCTATACCATTATTTGAAAAAATGATACGATCATCAATGGATGACGTCACCAGTATTTAATAACGAATTCAATAAAGACAAATCAGTAATGTCTGCTGACTGCTGTCCTCAAAGGATGGGCGTTGGCTGGTAAAGTGTTTTGATTCTTCTCAGCTTATTGATTACCATATAGTATAATCTATTATTATATTATTTGTATGGTATGAATATTCAAACATGACTCAGGCATGTGAAAACTGCTATGTAGTGCTTAATAATAACATTTAACAAGGGCTTGGTGGTAGGTAATTACATATAAAGAAATCTATCTTTATACTCGTACTATTTAGAATTAAGGTTTACACCCCACTGTATGATTTATCAGTTGAATTATTTTATTTTTACTAGAATCAATCGTAGATGCACAGTTATAATAAGCAGACCAATAATTAAGTCTACTATATGGGGGAAATTTGCCCAGACCTTGGGGTTTTTTTTGTCTCATCCAAATGACTATACATTGTCCCTTGCCAGGCCATCCAGCCTACACCACTGACAAGGGAGAACCACACAGGGACTTTAATACTGAATAAATATATGAGTTATTAGAACCAGATTAAAAAGAGAAAGATTAATGGTACTTGATGTTGTCAGTGTAAGATAAGAGATATGATATGACAAGTGATATGGGTGGAGTGGGGTGGATGGCCGAAAGGTTAGCATGTGCACATTGTATCATAAGGTTTTTCATTGAGTGGAACTGGCATGGTTTTGATTTCCCCGTTGTAAGTGACCAGGAGTACGTTCACCTGTCCAACCTCGTATGTTTTCTTCGGGTTCTCTGGCTTCCTCCTACTTCTAAAGACTGTTACGCCTAAGCGAATTATTGAAATAAAATTGAACCATATGTTAGTCCCAAAATGACCCAGTCTCTCTCCCATACAAATAATAGATAATTGATAATTTTAATCTAGCTATGATATTGTCAAGTATAGGATTATGAATAATAGACATTTCCTTCCTGTAACTAAGGTGTTATTAAGATTTACAATGATTGTCATATAATAATAACAGTGAGGGTGTGAGATTAAATGGTGATTTGTTCACATTTTCACATTGGATCATGTGACTAACAGATAAGTGAAACTTTCTAAAAATACATTTTGTCATATATAGCTATAAGATAATATTTTATTGTATCTAAGCTTATAAAAAGAACAAAAATATGAAAAAATATGTGAGTGAGGATCGGGTGGGGGCCAAGTGAAATTTTGATGTCTTTCTCTTATTTTTCACAAGAGTTTTCTAAAATCACACCTGTGTTACTGGACTGGATATAAATTTGTATTGGCACAAAGAAATGAATTACAAGTATGTTTTGAAGTACTATTAGTGATTTAGGAGAAATTAATAATAGTTCTATATATTGTAAAGAATAGGGTTTCTGTCGATCACTGAACATATTGAATCCTAACAAACATGTACTTTTTTCAAACTTTCCAAATGTTTTTTATGTTGTAAAATAGTTCACATGATACATGTATTAAAGTGATTAACATATAATACATATGTTGTAAAAGGACCCACATAAATGTTACATATATTGTAAAATGACTCACATGATATATTGTAAAATGGGTCACATGATACATATGATACATATATTTTAAAGGGGCATACATCTACATTATGTTGTAAAATGGCTCACATGATACAGATACATGTATTTTAAAGGGCTCACATGAAACATGTATATTTTAAAAGGCTCACACGATACAGTGCCTAAGACTACATGTATAATTTAAATTTGAAGAAAGACATGTTAAATGTTTTTTTTGTATTGAATAATATATTATATTGCTGTGATAGAATGTGTAACATGGTGAAGAATAGAACAAAATAAATATGAATAATCACCTACACCTGTTACTGTGTTAAACCTGTTATTGGAAAATAACTCCTATTTCTATTAATTTTTACTAAAATAATTGACATTCCTGTTGAGAACTAGAAACCCACGGCTTTATATCTAATCAATAATTTAACAACAGGTCACCATATTATATTTACATACAAGATTTATTTGATGAAACTGGGTACATTACATGTTCAAGTATATCATAGCACATTTTGGAGATTGGAGGTTAAGAATGTTTTTAAATATAGAATTTGGGAATTTAAAAATGGAGATGTTTCTATTTAAGTTTTAAAAAATCTATTTAACCATAGCTATAAAAAAGGGTTGAGAAGCTAACATAAAAATATGATTGTAACTTTTTATATGTCACAATGTTTCAGAAATGAAAAGAAATGAGGTTGATGTCCTACTGTTAACAGATGGGCGAATGAGAACGTCAATACGCCACGCAGTGTGCTATGACTATAAGAGAAATTTTGCTTGTAACCACATTTCTTGAAAGATCTTTGATCCTCAAATTTAGTCTGGAGGGTTGTGTGGCTGTCATTAAGACAAGTGACGTGATTCGATTCTCCGCTTGTATGTGACAAGGAGTAAGGTCATCTGTCCTCCTTCTCTGTCTCTCACATTCTGTCAACATCCAAGTTTTGCTTTGCATAAACTGCTGTTGAAACATATTTGCTATGTGGGTGTATTTCCACGCTCTTGTTATTGATTTGTTCAATATAAAGCATGATATTTTGCCAATGAGACTCTCGAGGTGTTTAATACTTCAGACAATTGTATTGTATTGCACTGTGATTATGTATTATTGGTTTTGTTTGTGTTTTAATGTGCAGTTCTCCAGTATGAAAATATTTCTAATGCGAGTTTTCGATTTAAAACTGTCCTGGGATTGTTTTTGTTAAATTATTGACAACAACATATGTCAGAGATATATGTATTGATTAAATGCTAGATAAATAAAGACAGATGTTGAAAATTTATAGTTATGATTAAATGTGATTTTTATCACCAGTTAGTTAAAACTTGTTTATATGTGACATAATGGCATTAACTTAAACTTTTATTTCATTTCATAAACTGCATTTTATTTTATTTCATACAATACCATAATTATGTGACATAATAATCTCATTATTATGCATACACATTAATTTATAAGTCAGATATTAACTAGTTTAGGCCTACATTTCTTCAATATGAATACACCGTGTTCAGTCACACATTATGTGAAAGTTCCTTTAAAGATGTTGTATGCAAGAGCTAAATCTGCTAATGCAAGTCTTTAATTTGACTTCAAATGTTATATAAATTATAATATCACACAGCTAACACACTGAAATTAAAGACCTATGAATGAATTAGTAAGGCGTCCAGACTTCCCACAGAGCACACTGTATGGCGTATGCCCGTCTTCATTAGCCCAGTTGGAGCCGAACAGTAGGATGTTAAACCTCATTTCATTTCATTTTCATTTTGAATTAGCAAGGGTTTTGTTAGAATAAGACCACCGTGACCACTAACAATTGTTTGTTTCTTTTACAGACTGATGATAAATTACGGCGCCATTTGGCAGAAGCCATTGCACGTTGCTGTAACTGGGGTAACAACAGAACAGCATTTGGTCGTGAAGGAGCTGTGGCACCACTGGTCAAATATTTAAAGTCAAGTGATGAAAATGTCCATCGATCAACTGCCCGAGCTTTATACCAACTTTCTAAAAATCCTGAAAATTGTATAACCATGCATGAGGCGGGCGTTGTTCAGGTTAGTAAATCTGTTATATACATGTAGATATAATAATTATGTACAAGGTTACAGTCTATGCTTTTAAGGCAGCAACCTGTGAGGTCTCAATATAACTATTACCAAATCATTTGGATGGTTATGAAGACCATGGTCACCTGTATGCACATTAGCATTCATGTAAAATAACATTTAAAGTTGGAATTCTTCTCCTGAGAATTGTACACGCAACCACAGAAACAAAGTTAACCATTAGTTCAAATTTATAATTTTTGAAAATTTGATTACACTATTACAAAACTATTGATATTTTAATCTTTTGTATGATTTTTGTATTTTTTAGCCATTAATGAAAATGGTGGGATCTCCAGATGAAGATTTACAGGAAGCAGCTGCGGGATGTATCGGAAATATTCGACGTTTGGCGCTAGCCAATGAACGAGCTAAATATGCATAAAATCTCTTGTCATTACTAAAGCATTTGTTAAATAGAATACACAATGTTTGATTTAATATTTCCAAAAATAACCTCCAGCATCTGACATTCCAAGGCAGCATTTCATGAAGTTCAAACTGTTACAGTATTAAGGTCAATAGGAGTTTCTATACCTACAATACAATATGTAGTGAAAACATATTAAATATTAATGATAAAATAAGTTTATTATCTACACAATTCATATACAATAAATCATCGCTATGTTATTGTAGGCATGTATATATATATGTATTTGAAACTGTTGTATTCGGTTATTGGATATCTAACAAATATATCTGCTAGACAATAGAATATAGTGATTAACATTGATAAGTGTTAACTACCATCAGTAATGGGTAGAAATAGTGAATTAAATAAAGACATCATTCAGGGGTTATTGAGTCTGCTGACAAATTGTGATAAAAGCTGAAAATTGTATAAATTCTATTAATTTTATTCCATGTAGATATACAGCATTATTTATTTTGTTATATTTTTTTATAATATGTTGGTCCTTTTTGTTACATCTTTCTCTGACCTAATCAGCTATAGTTGAACCATTATGTAAATTGTATATTTAGTGGGGTCCCTGATATAGATTTCTAAGCTAATATTGAATATATTTAACCCAGTTTATTTGTCAAACATATAATGTCACGTTTTGTTAGACTTGCTTAAACTGTGTCTATTGGTTAAAACACTGTAAGTAATTAATATCTTTTTCTAGAATTTACAAATGATCATTATGATGCCTACTGTAAAATGTAGGTCATTGTGAATAACTTGTGCTATACATGACTACTGTGATATAATATGAATGAATAAATTATTGTAAACAATATAATTATGGTTCTGTTTTTCTAGATTCGTTTAATGATAAGTTTTAGTTTATACAACAGGCTTTGGTCTATGTCATAATAATCTAGGCAAACATGGTTACATATATTCATTGCTGGATTTAGACAAATATGAGCATAATTGGCTATTCCATTTAGCTGCTCCCATTCCTCCACCCTCACAACAAGCGAAAGATGGACGAGTGGTTAAGTGCCCATGATGGAAACAGGTTTTTAAATTCTTTAATAAACAATTCATCCAAAAAAGGACATATTATGAGACCACATAGAATGTTAGAGGCCCCATATATTTGGTGACCCCATGCAGTCATTGAGTTTTTTGTAGGCACAGTTTATAGAGAACACTACTAGTCTACATTGTGCAATAACACCTTAGCATTTTGTTTCTTGCATTGTACAGTATTTCAATTTGTCAGAGGTGTTAGTGAGTATCAAAGATGTCGTCCTAACGCCTTTGATTATCTGGATCACCTTCTTAACCTACTTGAAATCCTTATCCCGATTGTTCCGTGGCACGTGTAGGCTTCCTGTGTCAGAATGACGGTTGCCACCTCTATATAATGCTGCTTCCAGTTCTCACAAATTCTGTACAGAGGAATTCATTGCCAGTATGATCTAGTGGATTTATATCCTGACTTAGAGGGTACATGTAGATCAGTACTGCACTTGATCCGAGCAACGCGGCCTATTGCTATCGCCCTTGTAATCAGGTCTTACGGGGTGCGTTTGTTGGTCAAAATAGAAGGTAACAACCAATTCCATTACAGTTCGAATGTATTGTTATTGCCTTTAATATAAGATTGCCAGATACGGCAAATATGTCCACGCCAGTATTGAGCCAAGCCGAAGGGAACGGTTTCCTGGTTCTAAAAGCTGCCATTCAATGCCTTAATACACTAATCTGTGACAGTGAGCAGAAATCCGACTAATGGAATGCTCAACTACAACCTCTGATTCCAGTTCCAGTTGACGGCTGATAGCTTTCATGGACATTCCAATTATATGCCACCTTCACAAATTAGAGAAGTCGATATTGTAAGAAACCGATTTTAAAGACCCTTTATATACCCTATGTATGTCAGTTACATTCTCAATTTTGAAAAGAAAAGGTGAGGGTATTGGAACATTCCAGCAACTCATGAATGATGAGACATTTATTTGTATGGAAGATCATTAGTGTTAAAATCGTCATTAATATGAAACTCGAAAGTAATTTAGCCATAATTCTAGTGCTTAACTTTTCTTTCAATATGCCTCCGGATATTAGATAGGACTAAAATATGAAGACAGCTCTCCAGGTAAAATAATGTTTATTCAGAGAAAAGGTATAAATTATATATATAGTCAAATATTGCCGAAGTAATTAATATATCCTATTGACTAAAACGAAAACTAAAGTGGTTATACATCTGAACAACAGGTCTCTTAAACCTCGGTAAGTAAATATTGTATTAAACCCAAGGGAAGTTTGTTGTTTTTGCAATGGGATCGATTTTGACCTCTCCGCTAACCCATATCTAAGATAATTATACTGAAAAGGATTGACTAGATATAGCATAGGTTATGGAAGAACTTGGATTTATTGCATATCATATTACTGTGCATAAAAAAATGACACATAAATAAATACTGACTAGATTATTTAAATGAATCTATCATACTAAAGGGGAAAAAGAAATAAAGAATGAACATATTTCATTTATTATGCAAAGCTACCCTTTTCTGCAAATAAAATGTTATCTGTAAAACAGTAACCCCGAGTTGGATAATAATTAATAAATGATCAACATCAAGCAGACTGATGTTATAGATTTAAAACTAAAACAAGATGTAAAATTTAACAATGAAACAACAAACTATACAAATAACCATATAATATAATGTACATTTATAAATAAAGAATATAACACTTTCATGTAAAAACAGCCAGTAAACGTGCCATGAGCAATATTTTAAAAATAGCCTTGCGAAAATGTTATTTAAACGTAATTTGGCTATCTGGGTGACTTGAGTCGGGAAGAGCTAAATAATATAAATGCCAAAGTAAAACAAAAATAAATGAGATTCAACCAAAATTATAGATATTGCACTATGTCCCCTTGCCGACAATACTAATAAATATAATATACATATACACACTGATATTTTACGGCCATTTTATACCATGACTGACCAAATGATAAAAATGTAATCAGAAAATCTTAGAACAATTAAACGCTTGAATTATTTTTTAGACCAATATATTTAGTTAAACAAAATCACGTCTTATTGTATGTCAGAATAAATAATTTTACAAAGATAAAATTTTATTATACGCTTAACGGAAAAATAAGAGGAATGGTAAATTTTAGAATAAACGTAAATGTAGGCGTGGGCACTGTTTGTGTTTCAAACGAAGGTTCGCTGTCTGTGATTTGTCTATGGAAGCACAACCATCTAAATGTTTTATATTTTAGTTAGCCCGTGTTCATTGAATCGTAGTAATTATATACGAAGTGTTTGTTCCAAATTGAATTTGTTCGTTATATTGAGTTTGAATATACTAAAATAGACTGTAGCATGACTAAACTAACTAGACGGGATTTTACAAGACTTTGTATTCTTTTCTGATAGCTATAGCCAAACAACAGGCTAATATAATACCAACAACCTGTAAGAGAAAAACAAGTTATATAATATGCACGTGCTTCTTGTTTGAATAATCAGGTCTCTAATAATAAAATTTACATTGTCCACAACTTATATATCAGGGACTAAGTGAGAAGGACGCAATGGCGAGTTTCGCAAAAAATCACACGGTTTCAATGCGGTTTTTAATAATCATAATCATAATCATAATTCATAATGTTTAACCAATGGAAAATATATACCGTGGGTCAGATACGCTAAAAATCAAATTTAGTATGTTCCATACAGCCCAATATAAACTGGCGGGGCGCCCCCCCCCCCCACACACACACCATCACACATACACACTGCACACACATATAAATATTGTTTTGGAGGACCCGGCCCGGACGGGATCTTGTTCCTCGTGCAAAATCATGGGTCACCATGGACACCATTCCCCTGACCTATAGACTGGCCTAATTTGAAATTTAGTAGAAATCCTCCAGCCAGTTTTGAAGAGGACAAGCAATGGACGCCACATAAAACAAAGAGGCGGAAATGCTTCCAGTAGGGTAATCTTTTCATAAATTAATTAATTGGTCAAGAAACGAAATGTTGCAAAAGATGTTAACTTACCTCAACGAATGCGAGACCAATACCAACTCCTCCAACTAATCCTATCTCCTGTTCTAACCAACCAACAAATCCTTCTACACAATCCTATATACAAACACAATAATGATTACAAAATATATAATGATTACGTCGGGTTGGTATGTTACTTTGAACAGACGCACTGCATGAGACTTGCCAAATGTTTTTATTGTATATTTGTGACCACATATCCAACTATACCTGAGCAATAAGGCTCCTTCCCAAACACAGAATTAAACCCAGCAAAAATGTTCTCAAAAACGCAACTGGACTTCTGCGATGGTCATGTGTTCTCCACGATTTTCATGGACTCCATAATTGGTTGAATCATTCACACTACAACGTCAGCAGAATGCCACAGCTCGCGACAATTCAGACGAACCATGCGCTTGGAAGACTCGACGCTTGCCACACTGCCCAAACCGTTGCCAATCACTCCCATCGGACCATCTACAGTTTACAGTTTGCCCAGCAACATCAGAACTGGCGACACAGGTAATGGAAAACTGCTCTGTTCACTGATGAGAGTCGGTATTGCGTATCAACTGCAGATGACAGGGCCGGGATATAACGTCGACATTGGCCAGAAGATCTGGCAAGTTATAGTCAGACATTGATAAATCAATCAGCGTTGACGTTGCTACCGGTTTACCCATAGTTCAATGAATCAAAAGACCAAGAACTCGCCGTAACAGACGGTAAGATGGAGGCCTTGTTTGTGGGTACAAACAACTATCTGATGAAACCCGAATCAACCACTGGGCGATTGCTGACTCAGATATTCGCTCACATATCAATGTTCAAAACCTTGTAATTTGTTTAGATACAAACCTATCAATGGAAACGCATGTCAATTGTCTTTTAAAAGTGTTATACATTGTTCGGTTACTGTTGTTTTCCAAGCTCAAGTAATCGATTATTGTAGCAACATCTTGTGTTACCTAAACCAAACCTTACAAAAGGTTCAAAACACTGCCGCCATGATCGTTAGCAAAACTTTCAGATGTTCACGAATAAATCCCGTTCTGAAACGAACTCCATTCGTTGTCAATCAGTTCCAGATTCACAATTAAAATTTCGTGTCACGTGTTTAGATATTTACATGGATCCACCCAATGTACCTAGACACCATCACGGAACCTGTGCTACTACAACCAGTTATTGTTAGGGCTGCCAAATTTAAATTACAATGTTTCGGTTCTAAATCTTTCAGATATAATGCCGAAATTCTACGGAACAGCTTTATTAAAAGCAAATTGGAATATTAAATGTAAGTGATCTGGTTACTCAAATTGTATGTATAATGTATATATCATAAAGTGTACATATAGGTGGGACCTTGTGGATGGAACGGACAAGATAGAAATATATAATAATATTAATATTACTAGGTGACAAGTAGACCGTGGTTTATAGAAGATATCACAATATCACCAATTGATAAAAGGAATTTGGCATGGTAGTAGTATTACATGTACATTATCGTATGGTAACAAAGAATTTTTATAGAACCCTGTCATGTGGAATGGAATGAGTCCGGCTGATTTTCGGAAACTTTTGTGTATCCATACTCTTGAGTTATTTGTTTCACAATTATGTAGCCATACTTAAAGTATTACAGTATTTCTAACGCCTTAGTAAGGCACCCCTTTGAAGCTCTATGGGTACCATTTATATTTGACATTAAATTTGTAAGTGAACTAATTTCATATAATTACTAAATTACTGCTCTTTATCCCGCTTATCAAAGCCATTATATTTATTAAATGCTGTTTCAGTGCGCAGTGTGCAAGGAATGTGAATTTTCACATTTTGTCCTATTCTGAGAGATATTTCTAAATACATGTAGTTAACAAAACTACAATCAACACGCAATGTGGTCGTTTCCGGGCCAATATATTTTGATAGTCACGTTTATTGGTTTTCAATATATGAACCAATCTCATTAAAATACAGATCCTATATTTCGTTTCGTTTTTATAGTTCAAAATTTCGTTTTACTTGGAAGAGTTGTTATATAACCGGTGCGATGTGAGAGATTGGCTAATGAAACGGCCTGTTGCAGCTAGTTCTTGGCGTGAGATACATGGGTCAAAAGTCTCTCGTATGACCCCTGACGCGACCTCCCACAACAACCGGTCAGATCTTCATGTACATGTAGTAGAGGTCATCGAAAGTATGAAAAATGAAATAAAATAAACATCTGTAGTTTCCGATTTCTTCCGACCCGGCTCGCATAAACAGCGAGACATACAATTCCTTTCCGAACTCACATGTCTTCCAATCCTAAGCTTCCTAAATACTCTATAATAAGACGTTTAATTCTTTATTTTGTGAATTTTTAATCCAAATAAAATATAGCTTACCCGAGTATAGAAGTCTGTTTCATTAAGCGTTTGTGTTCTGTTTGCACATTCGGCACTCTCTTCTTCCTTACAGCATGATTTCGGAACGAGTTTAGGTGTTAATATATCATACCATTCAGTGTAATTGTCCACACCACAACACTCGAACTGAAAAGAAATAAAGTTACTTTACTTTAAACCTTCAAACATTGAATTTGGGTCATAAAATTTAAAATTATTTTATAGTGAGAAATTAATATATTATTAAAATAATACATTAATTTCTCACTTCCGCCATGTCAACGTAAGTCTTATATATAACATAAAACAGACATTGGTGTATCTTCAATATATATAGGTCTAGTTTATTTTTTAATGTCATTTAGTAATTGAAGGGCATATACAGGCCACAATTCTATGGAATACAAATTACTGATGGAATTTTTAACTAGGCTTGATAATGCTCAGTAAAAGCAGTAATTGTATTCCATAGAATTGTGGTTTGTATGTAATCAGGTATTATTGGTTGATGTTGTATCGGTACTATAAGAGCCTATCAAGGATATATATCTGGGTCACCTTCTCAGAGCTTCTGCTGTTTTACCTCTAAGATCTTTAAGATCTTTACCGCCTGGTAAATCCCCATGTGGGACTTTGAAAAACCATTAAAAATCAACCCGAAACTTCTCGTATTTTATTATTATTATATCTAAAGGCCTCAATAAAACGTTCCTTAAAATTTTTACGAAATCCAATAACTCATAGACAGAAAACGAAAATTTTCACCTGAAGCATAAGCCGAGAGGAACATCTCGTGACCTTTGATTTGCTGACGTCACTTAAGTGTGCAATTTACAGACGTAAACTCGTGTTTTCCTTTTGCGTTCGTCACTTCCGATTGTTACGCAATCGTATCAATGATCTCTGTGTTAAAATAACAATTAGAAAGAAAGTGTTTAACCAGGTCCATCACATTATATGATAATGACTGACACTAAGTCCCAATCTGTTTCACAGAGAATTATGACTGTCGTCTTCTAATATCTCTGTCACGGATGACAGTCTTCAACACGTGCAATTACATCACGCGGCGTCAATCATTGGCTCAATGACGCGTGCATTGTTTACATGAGACCTATCTGCTACGGACAGAATGAAGCATTTTACTCATTTTAATACCCATTTACACTTAGTATGAAATATTTATACACTTAGCAACAAATACTTTAAACGTCTTTATTTATCTAATACATGAAAATGTTTTAGAATTTAGTTAATATTGGGGGCTCTAAGCTGCGTCGATATCAACCTTATCAGTGACTGTATCGGTCGAGCGAATATTCACTACTGATCAGTGTGACCAAGTCCTTTAAACGGACTGCATTAACTGTGACGCGCCTATTTTCTCTGATAATACATTTTAAAGATTAACGTTAAAAACTAACCTTTTGTTGTAGCCTATCCCAGGTCTTCGTTACACCCTCTTTTCCTGGCTTTCCATAATTAAGTTCAGCTTTCTTCAATATTTCGACCACTTGCTTGTGCATCTGGACAAAACAAAAAAGAGCTGGGTCTCGAAATATAAATAGGTACTTCTACACCACCACCCCGTTTGGTAGGAAAACATGAATTAAGTTCTCCCAAATTACAAATAACTATCGGTTAAATTCGGTATGTCATAAAATAGGACTGTAAGTATTATTGCTGTAAGAACGTTGGGAATCATGAGACAATTTCCCTCATTTTCTATGTTTTTTTTATGGCTTGATAACGATAAGAGGATACTTATTGAAACGTCTGTTAGAATAAAACCAGTGACTGATATCCCACACGAATTATGTTCTGTTGTATCCAATATTTCAAAAACAAAACCAAAACCCCCGAATTGAGATACCCAATCAAAGCAGTCATATTCATACATTATTATATAAGTATTTTGGATTTTTCATTTCTATTTTGGCATTGTCGGTTTACCTCATTTAATTAATTTAGTCTGCAATGCATCATTTTGAGACCGACTGCACTTATTTTTTTACCCCACCCCCATACATACATTTACGTTCCTGAGATCAGGTCGTTTTGAATTGAAAGTTTAATTTGAATTAAAGTCTACTTCAGTTGTCGTTATAGGGTTAATAAAGGCGTTTATTTCATGCGAGTCATTAAAACATTGATAATTGCCAATAATTTGAAGCAATGAATTAATGATTAGTCGTCTATACTTAATACGTATTACTAACGGTAGGTATGATCAAATTACTCATAAAGTTTAACTATATGCCAAAGAACAACTTTAAGTTATTCTTGCGTTGAAAATTGTTGTATGTATTCAAATATGCATTGTCAGTATTTTTATTAATGTATTTCAAAACCACGAGACTATTCATAAATTATTCATAATTACTCCGACTTGCTGATATTCTAAACGTCGATAACGTATTTTTAATGATAGCCACTCGAACGCCTGTTTCTGTATAAATTATGAATAACCATTCAGCGTCCGGTAGTTAACACGAGCGTTGGTTAAACTATAAACGATTTATGCACCCTTTCAGTTCACTATGAAAACTTTTGGCGTTATTAAACCAATTTCGTTTACATTTCATGTCAAAATTAAAATGTGATTTTTTTTTCTATGTGAAATCCTTCGTTTTATACTGAAATAAAGTACACCTACCCCATCTTTTAAAATAAATCCACTTATACCAGCAGCTATTTGAATAATGAAGATAACACCCAACAAAACCGCAAACTGAAAAACAATATTTTATATAAATACATTTATGGCCTTATTAACGGATGCTGTTTGTTTCTTTCTTAAATTAAAAAAATACTTTGAAGATACCTCCGCGCGTACAAAATGTGTGATTTGATGATATAATTGGACTAAAAAAACTAATTGATCTGTGAAAAATTTGCTTCAAATCCCTCTCAAAATTGTTTTTCCTGAGGAGATATTCCAAGCTATAAAACATCTATTTTTAGACGCAGTGTTTGAGGGAGAGTCCATTTCTTCAGAATGTATGCCATTATTTACTGTCCATTTACTACACATATTGAGGTCTTAGTAAATTCTTGAATTATTTTCTCTCAACTTCTTTTTCCGCATTTAATTGCAGGGTCTTGTATACGTCCAAAACCGCCTAACCATTAAATCAACAAATAACAATCGCTCCCTGTGTCAAGCTGAAGCCGTCGGGTTGCCAGTTAGTGAGACCCTGACATTTGTGCCCGGTTCTTGCCCTATGGGTGTTTTCCGGTATTCTTCTTGTAAGATTGGGCATCAAAACCATTCAGTTATACCATATTTGCCATGCTTTTATTGGAAATAACCACCCGATAAATACTTTTGTGGGAATGCATCTTTAACTAAAAGAACCTGATAATCGCATTCAATTATCTACCCCAAACTATGAATTATACCCGTAAACATGATTAACTAACAAACCCCGTATTGTTTCAAAATGCACCCAAACATCCACGAAACCTCCAGACATTGGAGTGAAAATTAAAAAAAAAATCAATAAGTTACCGTCATAATACAGCAGTAGTTCTCTTTCAGTGCACCACAACATCCGAATGTTGCGACAATAAATATGGCAAAACCGATCACTATTAGCACTATTCCTGGTCCAGTAAACTGATTCTCAAAGAAATCAAAGAAATCGCTTAGTTGGACCTGTATGTAGATACCGAGACCAATCAGTCCGCATGCTACTAGCTGAAATTATAAAAATACATGAAGCATAAATCAGATGACCGGTTCAATATTTATAAAACATTATGTTAACACTTTAAATCAAATTTCATCATGTTTCGTTATTACATTGTGTTATGTCTTGTTCGTTATTAACATAATTTTGTCTTATTACATTGTATTATGTCTTATTGTTTGTGTCTTTAATATTGTTATACTGTATGTGTAGTGAGAAGGGCTATGTAAGTGAATTCACATGTTTCTCAGTTTGGTGATTTATGATCAATAAAACATAATTTTAACAATGTGTCTTTTCATTTCCATGTGGACGGATATTGTCGTCGCCCCTGTCCGTCCGTCCACAATGTATTGTGAACACAATTTTTATACGATTTCAATGAAACTTGAAATATAGATTTATCACCTTTAGGTCTCGGTTCCCTTCTATATTGATATGTAATTTCAGGGATTATGGCCCCTGATTGTACCAATAATTACATTTTTAACTTGCGAACACTGTAGAGGTCATAAATTTTTATCCGATTTGGTTTAAACTTGAAATATATGTTTATAACCCACAAAATGGCCGCCCTCGTTCGCAAATAGTGTCAAAATATTGTGTATCAGTGTTGTGGACCCCTGGGGGTCCCAATTTTCATCTGAAAGGCATGTTCATAGCCCAATGAATATCTTGTTTCCTGTCTATTTTCGAACATATCAGATCATAATTTCTTGAATTATGGCACCTAATTGTTCGTAAAATCGCGTTTTTAGGCTTGCGTATTCTCAAGATGTCACATTATGAAGGTTGAATTCGAATTTCAGAAAAATTGAAATGAAAATGTCCGACAAAATGGCCACTCCTTATGCGCAAATTGTTTAAAATGTGTAATACGAAGGTTGTAAACCCTGTAGAGGTCACAATTTTTATCCGATTTTGATGAAACATGTACTTATATCCCAAAGATATTTGCACATATCAGGTCATAACTTTCTGGATTATTGCCCCTGATTGAACATAAAACCGTGATTGTTTTTAATTTGTTCTCTATCCATCTTTTGCAAAATGTGGGCGTATCCTGTCCGAAGTCACTGGTTGTCTTATTACATTGTGCAATGTCTTATTACACCATGTTCTGTCTTAATGGATAATACTGTGTTTTATTGGCATATAGCTGTGTGGTATTAGTACTACATTAAAATGTGTATAATATGTCTTAGCATACGGCTTGTACTTGTTTTTATTGTGTGATTTTAATTACAATACTTGTTATAGTTTACTGCGATGTGCTTTGTTTATCTTGATAAACATGTAGCTATAAATTATAGTAAAATGTATCAGACACGGGGCAGTATATGCCAGCTATTTTTGATTTTAGAACAACATTTCTTGTTTAAAGAGTTCACCTAGTTTTTGTTATATTTCGATGTATTGTACGGAGTGAATATACATTGATGGCCCGGGGGGGGGGGCGTTTTCTTTACATTTTATTTATATACTACCGATTTCCATGCCATATATACAATATTACTGTTATATTATTACTTGATATTATTATTTTGATATTATGTAACATTTCAATATGTGTATACTTTAGGTTGTAATATTAAACAAATTTATATCGATTTTTGTTAACTCAACGTCAGCCAGACAAAACAGCAATGGGTGCGTTTTGTATTTATATTTATTACTAACACGGTGACGAAATTTCTCACGAAATTTCTATCATTAAACGTTAACATTTTATTACATTTATGGGTAAAGTCTTTTATGTCAACGGAGCCGGGATGGCCCGGCGAGTAAAGCGCTCGCTCATTAACCATTAGATCCCGCGTTCGAGAAAGTTCCCCGGAGTTTTCCAACGTGGCATCCCCTTTCAGAAACACACAGGAATAATGATTGTGATTCTTAATTCTTCTGATAGACATATGTATACGATCTTGAAATTTTGATTTGTACGGAATACTTTTACTAACAAAAATATGTAATATTCTTTTACAACCGAATGATAACTTTTCGGTGGATCATACCATACATGATAAGCATAACCGGTTATTCGAATTTTGGAAAGAGTCGGAAAGTATGAGTTCATTTTTATATCCAATTCCACAAAAACAACAAATAGTTGAAATTGTTTTGTTGTACATTTTGGATAAAAATGTATAATTCGATACCTGGTTTCTACATTATTTTAGTTTTTTTTTTTACGTCAAAACAATAAACAGGCATTTAAATAAACATTGTCATGCGACCTACAGATTGACTTGGACAATAAATCGGTTGTAATTCTATGTTTAAAATTAATATATACATCGCCCACATTTCAATACGTTTTCTATGTGGAAAGTAAAAGAGAATATTGATTGTAATGGCTGTAATATTTGTACAACAGCTGGCTACATCGTTAAACGTTACTTTTATTGATTTTTATAATTTCGCTTTATTTAATACATATCTACCGGCTTATATCTAATAGTAATTATAATCAAAACAATCTCTTTTTTTTTTTTTACATTTTTTCACACAAAAAAGTAGAATTTTGTTTGTTTTAGTTATCTTTTAATTACTTTCTTTATAATTACTTCTAGCCTTAGCGGGTTGATGAATGTCGTTTAGATTTTTAAGAACAGATTGTGACTGGGTAATGAAAGCTGGTCGAATAATCGCATTCTTTAAACCAGACCAACCTAAAATTCTGGCATTGTTATAGTTGAGGTCAATCTAATTAAAATACAGATCTATATTTCGTTTCGTTTCTTTTATACTTTCAATAGCCTAGACTACACGAAGACCTGACCGGTTGTAGTGAAAGGTTGCGTTACAGGTCATACGAAAGATTTTTGACCTTATGACGTCATACGTTTGATTAACCAATCAGCATTGATGTTTCTAATGGGTTAATAATAGTTTTGTGTACCTCAAGCCAAAAGCTCGCTGTAACGAACAGTGTAAAAACAAATAAAACGAAATTTTAAAATATAATAAACAAAACGAAATAGTATCTGTGTTTTAATCAGATTAGCTATGGACGTTTATTTATATAGCACAGAAATTGGTGTTTAGAAGTATTAATATTATTACGATTATTATAATACAAATCATTATGTTGCAGTATATGTATAATATTGTGTATAATGACCAGACTTGTAAATCAGTTATTAACATTACTAATTTTGTATTAACGTCAAACCTAGCTGTTACATTCATAAACTGTGATATTTTTGTTAATGTCACAGACCAGGGGCGTGGTGAGAATGAGTTCATGAGTAGCCATACTCATGCGCCAAAAAGTTTTTGCGCCAAAATCACAATCAAATTACTCAAAAAATGAAAAACATTTGTAAGTGGAAAAATTGTTTCATCTGACCCAATTAAAAAAATTTTGAAAGAGTCAAGTTGGAAAATTTAATCATATTTTATTACCGTATTTCTTGTCTCGGATTGCTGGAGATTGCGTTTCTGGGCTTCTAATTTTCGAAATTTTCTGTTAACAGAACGGTTTTACACAAACTAATAAGTGACACGCAGGCCGCTTTCTTGACAGCAGGAAATGCACGTGCAACAACAAAAAAGAGAAACAGTTTGGGATGAGACCACTGATAATTTTTTACAGTAAACAGAACAATAGCGAGGACTTCAGCTCTTTTTCTAAAGGGGGTTGGGATGGCCTAGTGGTCTAGAGTGCCGCGCTTCGACCTCTAGCTGGCCGGTCACCTCTGGCTTGCGGCTGTGGTTTCGAGCCGTGGTGTGAGCGTATGTGGCATGGAGATAGGGGCGCCTTCTCAACCTCGTGGGTTTCCTCCGGGCACTCCGGTTTCCTCCCACAGCTAAAGACCCCTACGCGCACGCGAATTATTGAAATAAAATTGAACCATATGTTAGTCCCGAAATGACCTAGTTTGTGTTGAGTGGACGTTAAACCCCATTTCTCTCCCTCTCTCTCTCTCTCTTTTTCTAAAGCTAACGTAATGCATTTTTAACGTTACCCGATTACATCTTGTTTAGACAAATAAACATTTTGTCCCACAACTTTTAAATATATATGTAGACAAGATTACAGGACTTTACAGAATACAGTTTGTCCTATAAAGTGTATAATGGCGACAAGATTACACGATTTTACACGAATACATTTTATTCTATAAAGTGTATGATGGTCACGTGATTACACGATTTTACAGAATACATTTTTATCTGAAGGATAGCAAACTGATCCCGCAGTGAATATTCGCTTGGCCGCTACAATCACTGATAAGCATGACATCGACGAGGCTTAATAAGTACGGCATATTAACTTTTTTACTCTGACAAATTAAATTCTCAAACATTTTTTTGAAGGAACAGAAAAATAAATAAAGACGTTTGAAGTAATTGAAGTTAAAAAATATTTCCTATTAAGTGTAAATGGGTATTAAAATGAGTAAAATGCGTCATTTTGCCCGAAACAGTTAGGTGTTAAGTAAACATTGCACGAGCCGTTGAGCCAATGACTGCAGTCAACGCACGTGCTATGGACACTCATCTGTTACAGAGTTAATTCCTAAGTAATTCTCTGTGAAACAGATTGGAAGGATAGGTGTATAGGATTAAGCCATGTTTACACGAATATTTTTGTTTTCTTGTCAAAATGAGAAATGATAAGATTCTGCTGTGTTTACACGAATTTGTTTCTCTTATTACTCCAATTTATGTTTACATGACTATTTGTCGTATTAAACTAATTAAATGGTAACATAACGTCGTGAATACGTTTTGTCTTTTCAAATAGGAGCCACGGTAGCTAAGTGAGTAAGAAGCTGGCTCGCTAGCCTGGATGTCGCAAGTTTGATCCCATCATTGGCCGAGAAAGTGCATCGGTTTTTTCCGGCTTGGAGAGCCTGATAAGGACAGTTGTCTAGTCGCTCGGGTGGGACGAAAAACTGAGGTGCCCGTACACATTGGCTTGCACGTAAAAGATCCCTTGGCAAAATTTCTCTCATAGCATACTCTATGGCGCCCGTCTTCATAAGCCCAGTCGGGGCGTTAAACTCAATTTCATTTCAAATAAATACATGATAAGATCACATCATGATTACATGAATACACTTTCGTCGTCTTGGTTTATATCTTCTAATGTTACATCATTTTGTGTAGTTGTTATGCTCAATAATTGATGTATGTATCTTTAAACATTATTAACTTGTTTTATAATCAAATTATATTTAATACATCCTCTCACTTATTTATTCCAACCACCTTTCTTACACGATAAGCGACTCCTGCCTATATCTGTTAAATTCTTCAGAATAATATGTTCTTTTTCTCATTCAATTCTCCCGATACATAAATTATCAAAGTTTGAAATCGTATTCTAAACGTGGAGTTTCTTTTATTACATTTCATATCATCCACCTGCTATATGTCGATATTCATAACTTTCAAAGATATTTGTATTTTTTTTTTTTTTTTTTTTTTTATATAATCAACGATTTTTTTTTCATTTATGGATATAGAAATAGTCAGTGTTCTATACTGTAAGAAACTATACGTAACATTTTATGTATATGTCACTTTCGTTTTTAAATAATTACTTCGCTAATAAGAATTTAAAATTACAGTCATTTTTTTTTTATAAAATCGTGAAATTTATTGCTTAATACAAAGCGTTAAAAATATATACCAACTTTTTAATAAACATCATGTTCTGCTCATGTTTTTAAAGATTTAAAATTACAGTAATTTTTTTTTATATATAAAATCGTGAAATTTATTGCTTAATACAAAGCGTTAAAAATGTATACCAACTTTTTAATAAACATCATGTCGTGCTCATGTTTTTAAAGATAATCAATATGAGGTATTGTAAAACTGTCAACATGTTATGGTTGGGTACCTACGGGGGCGGGGGGGAGCAGGGACTGAGAGGGGTGCAATGACGAGCTCTGCGTCTTGGTTGTGAATTTTAGCGCTCTCCTTGAGTTTTTGCGCCCCCTCGAAAATGGCAAATGAAATCAAGCGGTTTTTAACATTATAATCCTAATGCTCAACCAGTGTCAAACATGCATATACCGTGGGTCAGATATATTTCACTCCCCCGCACACACAAATAGCATAAATATTATGGAGGGGGGGGGGCGAACGGGATCTTGTTCCTCGTTCACAATCGTGTGTCAATATGCCCCTGGAGTGTATACGATACAAAACAAAAGTTGTCCGTTTATTTATATGGTCGATATCCTGGGTTTGTTTTCAATGGCAGATTATTTTTTTTTTAATTTTGCGCACCTTGGAGAAGATAGTAGTATTTTTAAATGTTAAAACAGTTATTAACGGAATAAATTTCGATTTGGTAATGTGGAAGGTGGTGCTAGGATTTGGAATTATAGTAAATTGCAAAAGTCGAAAAAAGTTACTTACCACGAAAATAAAATTGAAAGCGAAAATAATGAATTTGATGCATTTCATACCACCGCCTTCGACCATCTTGACGGTTTCTTAGATTTCCCCAAAATACAACCTCCTTACTCCAGCACAAAACAGGCGACTGATTGCTAGACACAGCAAAATATATATCCGGTGACACGCGACACGTTTTGAGTATATAACTTCGTGTATATAATCAATAACTATATGTATTGTATGTAGAAATATGTGAGCCTGGTAAAATAACAGACTACAATATTGGTAATAAACACTGATTAAATGTTACTCTTATATTTACATAGGCAAGATTACGTATCCAAGAGTTGGTTATTAAATTTGAAAAAGCTATATTAAAATATGTTTCTGTTTCTGCATTCCCTCAAGTATTGTAGACTTCATAGCAACGCTTCTGAAAATAAAGGATTATATTTAAAGTTTCTATGGGGAATAGTAAAGGGAAATAACACTACAAGTTATTATGGAAAATCATTGAAAATCAGCTGTCAGTTAAACACAATCTGATCAAAATTCAGATCTGCATGTATTTCGTTTCGTTTTTTTTATTCTCAGTACCTATAGAAGAACATCATTAATACTTACAGTCAGTCTCGACAATTTTATTTGAACCAGGTCCCAATTTGAACGACAGACTCACCCTACCTGCAAAGAGGTAAAAAAAAAATAAATAGGTTGCCAGGCAACGAAACATACACCTACACAGCAGCCAAATCGTCCTGGCAGTCAACAAGAGTTGTCGCATATTAAGGAATTATCAGAAAATCATTAGAATTTGTTTGGTTTTTATAATCAAACTTTTTTTTAAAATCCGATAATAATAATTGTGACCTCCAGCTAAAAAGGGTGATTTTTCTTACAATCAGGGGACATAATTCAGGAAGTAATGACCCGATGGGCGCAAATATCGAAAGGAACCAAGATCTTTGGGTTATAAACATACATGCCAAGTTTCATCAAAATCGATTCAAAATTGTGACCTCTATAGGGTCCACAACCTTGATATAACATATTTTCACACTATTCGTGTACAGACGGCGGTCATTTTGTCCGTCAATTCTAGTCCGATTTTCACGTAATTCACACTCTCTCTTCATTAGCATGTAACGGTGATATAGTCAAACGTTTTTTTTTAAATCGGATAATAATTTTGACCTCCAGAAGGACCAAAAGCTATCAAAAGCGATTTTTCGGACAATCCGGGGACATAATTCAGGAAGTTATGATCCAATGGGCGCAAATATCGAAAGGACCCAAGATCTTTGGGTTATAAACATACGTGTCAAGTTTCATCAAAATCGGTTCAAAATTGTGACCTCTATAAGGTCCACAACCTTTATATAACATATTTTCACACTATTCGCGTACAAACGGCGGCCATTTTGTCCGTCAATTTTGGTCCGATTTTCACAAAATTCAAACTCAACCTTCATAACCATGGAATGGTGATATAATCAAACGGTCTTTTAAATCGGATAACAATTTTGACCTCCAGAGGGACCACAAGCTAAAAAGGGCGATTTTTTGGACAATCGGGGGCCATAATTCAGGAAGTTACGATCCGATGGGCGCAAATATCGAAAGGAACCAAGATCGTTGGGTTATAAACATACATGTCAAGTTTCATCAAAATTGGTTCAAAATTGTGACCTCTATAAGGTCCACAACCTTGATATAACATATTATCACACTATTTGAGTACAAACGGCGGCCATTTTGTCCGTCAATTTTGGTCAGATTTTCACGAAATTCGAACTTAACCTTCATAACGATGGAACGGTAATATAATCAAGCGGTTTTTTAAATCCGATAACAATTTTGACCTCCAGAGGGAACACAAGCTAAAAAGGGCAATTTTTCGGACAATAAGGGGCCATAATTCAGGAGGTTACGATCCGATGGGCGCAAATATCACAAGGAACCAAGATCTTTGGGTTATAAACATACATGTCAAGTTTCATCAAAATCGGTTCAAAATTGTGACCTCTATAAGGTCCACAACCTTGATATAACACATTTTCACACTATTCGCGTACAAACGGCGGCCATTTTGTCCGTCAATTTTGGTCCGATTTTCACGAAATTCGAACACAACCTTCATAACTATGGAACGGTGATATAATCAAACGGCTTTTTTAAATCGGATAACAATTTTGACCTCCAGAGGGACCACAAGCTAAAAAGGGCGATTTTTCGGACAATCAGGGGTCATAATTCAGGAAGTTACGATCCGATTGGCGCAAATATCGAAAGGAACCAAGATCTTTGGGTTATAAACATGCATTTCAATTTTCATCCAAATCGGTTCAAAATTGTGACCTCTACACTGTTCACAAGCTAAAAAAAACGTGATTTTTCGTACAATCAGGGGCCATAACCCATGAAGTTACAGTCCGATACATGCCAATATCGAAAGGAGTCGAGATCTTAGGGTGATAAACCTATATTTTAAGTTTCATTGAAATCGGATAAAAATTGTGACCTGTAGACTGTTCACAAACAATTGTGGACGGACGGACGGACGAACAGGGGCGACGACAATATACGTCCACATGAAAATGTGGACGTATAAAAAGAGCTAGCTACCGTTAAATTTTCGTACGTTAGTTACCTACGACCTGGTCCCTGTAAATGTTTCTAAAAGCTGTTTACTTTCAGTTTTACACAAATCATACCAAATGTGGAAAACCATGCCTGATTCAGACACTTCTCTCTCCCCATCTGACTCTTCCCCACCAATACCCCCTTTCTTCCCACTCCATCGGGCCAATTCTATGCCAACAGTTAAAAACAATAATTTCAAATTTCGAACACACTTTTAAAATGAAAATGCAATTCCAGTATTTGATTGGAAGCCACCTGAAATGGATTTCCGGTGGCATTCCCCCCCCTCTCTCACACGCACACCTTTTGTACGATATAGTCTGTGAGATAGACTGGGGTAGAACGTCTCGCCCATACCATTATGGAAGGTTACTTCCAGCCATATATCTAAATAAAAGAAGAATTTGAAACTAAGCCAAATGCAATCAATATAGATCCATAAATAAACTTCTTGATTATTTGAAAATATCAAGCTGAATTCATTATCAAGTTTTACATGTATATTGTTAAATTAACATACATGTATTGGTGGAATTTCCATTTTTATTTCAGAATTTGGACGAGAAACACTAATTCTGTTTTATTGCAAGATAAAAAAAAAATTATCTTCTGTATGATCGTGAAGTAGACGAAACGTAAAGTAGACGAAACCCGGTGACTTTTCTGAATGTTGATATCTAAGTAGCGTTGGTAGAATTAGAATCGGAATTTGCGAGTCCACTTTTTCCCCGAAAATGAATTAAAACACCTGGGCCTTCACGTCCGTCATACGAGGCTCATGTTAACGTCAGGGACAAAACCATACGATTACATCATGTGTACCTACTTCAAGAATACACATGATGGCAAATGGCCGCCATTTAAAATACTACGCCCGCCTCTTAGAGACGATAACTTAACTCGCTATAAATTGTAAAAAAATTTACTTCGGCTAGAATTAAAAAACACCTAAGATTAACATTTGCTAAAAATTTCTAAAAAACAACCTAAATTTATGGAAATGGGGCCAAATCAAATCAGGCAAATTACATCAAATAGTCCATGTTAAACGTATAGCAAAAATTTTAAACTAACGCGAGCACGCGCGTTTCTAGACAACGCCATAGCGGGTCATAGCAACCAGTGAGTATAAATTGGAAATCCCCAATGACGTAGATATTATAAATTGGAAAGCCGAGTCTGTCTTAAAATAAGTAGTACCGTCAGTAAACAAGATGGAAGCCATCTGCTATCGTGTTTGATCATGGAGTAGGCAAGCACAGGTGTGTCGTATGGGACAAAACCGGATTAACCACGGGGCACCATGGACTCGAATAGTTCAGCTCTGAACGTAGGTCTCATTACACTCGCCAGTTATGAGACTTACGCTCAGAGCTGAACTAGGACTCCAACGGTCGGTTACCTAGGTTTGATGTAGCTCTGCTTACTTACAGTGGCCGATTTAACGGGCTCAATGGCTCCAGCCCCCTCCTCTAGAAATCCCATCATTTCATAGCACTCGCGTGGATTGGTCCACTGAAATAACGCCAGAATGCGCTAATTTTGTGACAGAATTTTATTTTTATTTCTAAATGGCATCGACACAAGTGCCTGAAATGCTAGGAAATCACGTTTCTTTCCTTCACTTTCCTGGATGAGAAACACCCCAAGATCCCCCTAGTGGGACTTCGCGCCTTCGAAGCTCGTGGTGGCCAGCTTCTTGATCAGACCCCCACCATGGTTTGTCAGGGCATCCGCACCTCTCAAGGTAATGGGACCTATTCCGGACCTCTAAAACGTTAGTACTGGTCAACTGCGACTAGTGATTTGACATTTTTAAGCATTGAAAATGACTTTGCACATACTGCTAATTTTGGAAAGGCTATTGATGAGATCTTTGAACTCCACCAAGGCATTCACCTAATGAACGCCTACATCAAGTTTCTAACTCAATTAGGAGAGTTATTGTTTTAAAGCCTAGACCCATCAAATTGCTTATCACTGCCCTTAAAGTTATCATGTCCTAAAGCATCAATTAATCAAACTGCTTACACACAGTAGACACTGGAGCCTGTCAAGGAAAAACGTCGAGTAGTTAGATGGGGGAAAAAAGTGGTCTAATTGGCATGCTGATACAAGAACCTTCGGCAGTTGGAAACTAATCACAACTTGGCAAATACAGGTCTTCATTGACCAGTTTGCTATAGAGAAGTGAATTTTATTTCACACTCCTTATCCCCATTTCAGTCAATAGCCGGGAAAAATGTAAACAATAAAATGGATTTGAAATCTGAAAGACTGACTGGGGCTTAAAACAATCTTAATACTGGTGTTTGAAAAGCTGCCTGCATTATTTACAGATTTATGACACTAGATTCACAGGACTTGTAAATGTATCCAGAGCTGAATTTGTTCTCTAAACTATTATTAATATTTTTTAACACATTATATCAAAATACCAACATAGATAACAAACTGATTATCACTTTAGAAGAATGTTTATTGGTCAACATGACACCAAAAATTACAATATATAATGGTGGATAATATACATGTCAGAATATTTTTAACAGTTTTAACCAAGTACATGTAATTAATTTGGCCAATCCTCAATTTAACCAACAAAATTACAGAATATTTCCCATACCACGTTTAACTCAAACGATAAGAATGAACACATGAACACCATAATGTAAATATGGCATACATCTGTGTACATAGTAGTACTTTTAAATTCTCTCAACCAAGTCCAGAAACACTGTTGGGTCCACATATATAACAGAAAAATTATGGATAGGCCAACTTAATCATGTATGTACAATAGGGCTTCACTATAACACTTCATTTGTGAGCTGTACGTGGCGAGTCATTTTCTGTTATAGTGAGGCCTTATTGTAAATAAAATAGTATAACAATATTTAATGAACTGCCAAATGACTGTCACAAAAAGCATTCACACTTGAAACAGACATTTAATAGTGATGTTCAAAGATACCTTTCAGATAGGACATAATGTGACCATTAAGTTACTTCTTATTGATAAATCAGCATGAATGGAACAATTTGTAAACAGGAGATAATATTATAATATTTAATTGTCACTAAATTCTTTACTTGTAAGTTAATATATCCTGAATCGGCCTTCACCGACAATTGAGCCCAGCTCTATCAGGGAATTAGAATGATATGGTTGGGGTGTCTCTTTCTCAACACCTTAATCTCCCATCAATTTGTTTCTTTAATCTACCAAGTTATTCATGCATAAATTACATATGTTCACACTGCCATATTTCCTGATCATTTTAGAAACCCCTGTCTACATTACTTTTAATTTCCCATAAATAAAAATATATCCCTATAAAAATCAATTTAAAACACTTTTCATATCAAAAATTACCCAATTTTAAGACTTTGTAGATGATGCTCTTTGATATGATACTATTTGATTAGTTAAGTAGAAAGCACACTCAATATGATAAGTACTGGTAACAAATTTATACAAGCTATAATTATCAAAAGAAAGCCACTTTAATAAAAATACATTTATCAGCCTTGCAAATATTATAAAAATAATTTACACCGACAATAAACAAAATGAATGATAAAATGATAATTATGAAAAAAGCATGACTTATCAGATTCAATTGTTACAATATGAATAGTGTACTTATTTAAATAACTTATACTGTCACATGAATAATTCTACATTAATCTCGCTGACTAGGGATCTAAGAAAAATCATCTGTCGAAAAGCAACTAATAATAATTAATAAGGGAGATAAATTTCTAGCCAACACCATTAGCAGGTGAAAATTTCTATCAGAAATATTTATAACAAAGACATCTGCATTACTCAAGACAATAAACAAAAGGCTAAATGGTTAGTCCACCAATATGCATAATATACAAGTTCAAAGGACAAAAAAATATTTTCTCTGACTATTGAGATGTAAAACTACTTCAAGATCTCAAATACAATCTTATAACATAAAATCTTTTGCTTGAGTCTGTGAGATGCTTTTGGTCTTTAGATGTGAATGTTTTACTTGAAATTAGTGGTCGAAGTCGGAAAATTTGTCATTAAAGAAGAAGCTGGACAAGACGGTTATGAGCAAAGATGAAATGGCACTTGTGAATTTACACGACTTCATATTCCTTTCTGATAGCTCGAGCCAGACAACAGGAGAAGCAAATACCAACAATCTGAAAGAAACAATACAAAAGTTAATGTTCATATTCAAACATAAATCAGGGTCTCTATTAAGCCGTGGACTGACAGAATTGCAGACGAATGAAATTCAACCAAATGAGTGGACATGCTTCGCAAATCCTTTCATGTAACATGAATAAACATGGCAATGACCATTTCTTCACATGACTTCTCGATATGAGTGGTGATTGGCTAATGAATTCTACAATCAGCTGAATGCTTCAGGGAGGTGGACACACAAGGCGAGTATAATGTTTCGGCTAGTGTGTACATTGCTTAAGGGTCCATGTTAGAAAAACTTTCTCCAATTTTGAAAAGAAAGAGAAATGTTTGATAAAAGGATTATTACCTGTACAAAGGCCAGACCAATTCCTATTCCACCAATAATGAGAATCTTATCTTGTATCCATGAAATGAATTTAGCATCACAGCCCTGAAATAAAACAAACTTATTACCAATGGTGATAGTCGTGAACCATTAAAAAAATGGATTCCCAAGGATACCAATTACTTCTAATTGCATATAATTTTCTTATCTGTACTTGAGCTATTTGCATATAATCTCTTTTTTCTTATTTGTACATTAAAAATTTGAACTTTTCAACACTTTTCTTGTTAGGAAGGTGTTTTGTGTAGCCAATTACATGTCTGTACTGCTTATTTTGTTCCGTATATCCGTGAAATCTTCTTTTAAGAAATCACCAAATAAACTAAGAACTCGATCCACAGAACATTCTCCTTTTTTATCAATGGTATTGTCAAATATTGACTGACTGAAAGTTAAAATGAATTTTGTTTACCTCCTCATAGACCTTTGTTGGTGGACATTTATTGTTTATTAGTGTGTCTTCTGGACAGCAAGAATTTGGAATATTACCCTTCCAATCATTTTTGTCCATAACACCGCAGCATTCAAACTAAAATTAAAACATTCTTTTTTTTATTTAATATTTATTCAGAAACTGAGAGGATTAGGGTACAGGTAAAGCCTACATGTAATATAAATGGCTCTCCAAATTTAAAACAACATTGTGGGTTAAAAAGCTTTTTAATTCTACGCAGTCAAGTGTCTGTTGCTGGGAATGTTAAATGCAAAATGTGTATACATTATTCCCCTAAAAATGAAACAACTGCAAATAACTATTTTAGATCAAATTTGGGGCATTAGCTTCTGTTCTCAAAATGCAAGACCAATAGAATCATCCATTACCAGAGCATATGAATATGCTACAGACCAATTACTTATATTATTATTAAGCTGGAATGCAACCTTGATTTCTTACATCACTATCACTATATACACGTCCAGAGAAGTGTACTAAATCTCCATCAAATATTGATAAAAAAAAATGAGACGAATGGAAAGAAAACCTCTAGATGATCAATGCAGCTTAAAAGTGTCATCAAATCTCTTCCTGATAGTAGTTAAAAAGTTGGTTTATTTAACAATATATTTTATATTCATATTTCAAGGTAAATGTAGCCTGGTCGGATTTTATTTACCATTATCTCTGAAGTGTTATTGATAAATTATTGATAAGTTGCAAGACAACAAAACATGTACCGTACCAAGAGAAACTAAATATTAAGCAGTCAATTATAGTTGCAGCAGATAATGTAAGCAGGTATAAGACACTAAAAAGTTATCAATGGCAGCAACCCATGAATTAATTATCAGAAATAATTACATTTTAAAAAGGACTCTCCGATGTAAAACATTAGTAATGAGATGACATCTTTAGTTATCTGCGTTATTGAAAATCATTAAAGACCCAACATGCTTCTACATCTCATGAACATGAACAGCGTGTATAAATTTCCAGTCAATCCTAGTAAGTTAAAATAGCATCAACTGATTTTATCCAAGCAATCGAGTGCCTTAACCCTGAAAGCAATTACTCATTAACCTAATGGAAGAGTCCAAGTCGATTGTCGATTGTTTGATGTTAAATTATTAATATATTATCAATTAGTTTAAAAACTCTATCAGCCTTTTATTCTGCAATTTTGCGATTTTAAATTATAAACTTACCTCTTTTTGAAGCTCATCAAAGGCCTGTATAGCGGCTGTGTCATTTTTTTTATAATCTTCTATCTTTTTATTTAGTACCTCTTTAACTTCTTTGTCTAACTATAAATTAAAGTATATAATATGCCATATTTAAAAATCATAATATGTAAACCTCTACTAATTCAATATTATCCTAAGTCTTTGACACCACAAACCCATTTTACTAGAACATTCCAATCAATATTAATATCTTGCAGTAAAATATGGAATTCTACAATACAATACTTAACATAAAATGAACAAATTAAAAAACAGTCAACGATGACATGTACTCTATTCTCTAGACTCTCAATGCCTTTGGTAATCTGGGGCCTTGATGAATGAGGCAAAAATTTCAGGCGTAAGTGTAATGTCAAACTGTACCTCACATGCTCATGTACATTGTATTTAAACGAACCAAACTAATTAGAAATTATTATTTATCATATAATTGGAAAAAACAACAAATTCTTAAAAAATCTTTGAGCAACATGTCCTCAATGGCCATTCCACAAACCACGAAACTAAAATTCATCAAAACATTCAAAAGAATCTAACTTCCTTAATGAAAATCTGCAGGCTGAACTATTAAAGAGTAAATTTGGCTACGATTCTGACATTGGCATTCACTTTATTGTTGTAAATCCTGTCATGAAATAAAGTTTGTTTAAACTTACCTGGTCTTTAAGAACGAATCCAGCAATACCACCAGCGATCTCCAGAATAAAGATAATAGATAAGAGAACAGCAAACTGAAAAGTTAATGGCCACATTGTAATATCATGCATACATAAACTTTAGCTATTGATTTGACAAATCAGAATATGCTACTCATGTCAGAAAGTTAGAGATTTTAAACTTTCTTTTGGAGGTGGGGGGGGGGTGTTGGGACCATTATACTTTTTTTTATGATGTCACTAAAGTAATTGATGAAACGTATAGAAGTCATCAATGGGGGGGGGGGGTAAAAACATTCATGAAATTTACTTACAGTCATGACCAGACAATAATTTTCTTTGACGGCTCCACAGCAACCAAAAAAGGCAATACCAAAAATGATAACGCCAACAATAATGAGTAATATACCCGGTCCGGTGTACTGATTCCCAAGGAAATCATTGTAACTGGTGAGTTTAATTTGTACATAAGATCCTGCTCCAATCAGACCAATACCTGCTAACTAAAACAACAAAATTAAAATGATAAAAATTCAAACTTAGACAGGATTAAATTAGTCTCAAATTCACTAGTAATTGTAGCATGTTTATCGTTATACTCTGTAACAACACTTATGTTAATGTTTACCTCGCATTCATTATACGTGCTTGTTCAAACCTATTCTGTAATAAACATACCTATGTAGTAATCATTAATGTAATCACACATATACATATATGTACCTACTTGAGTCGTACATGTTGGTCAACACAATCAGGACATCAATAAATTATTGTGACATTTTGAAATTTGAAGTGAAATACAACACGGTTTCCCCTATTTATTAACTTATGAACTTAAAAAACTAACAGCTCATTCACTCTCAACACATACATGTCATGTAGGCCTACTTTCAATGATGACCATCTGTTCAAAAGTCTTCACAAATCAGACGAACAATATGGTTGGACAGTATGTTCATCATGATGTACATGTAACAGTAAGGAAATGACTTCAATGCTGACTTATTTACAATAACAATCCAGAATTTCATAATAAAGCTTTACGTAATGTACTTATCATAGCATTATTTTTCGATACTCCCTCCCCACCCCCTCCAAGTAAAGTCCAAGATTCAAATCATATTACTTTTGTAAGACATGAAGAATAATATCGTGACTGATTGTGATTATTTCCGTTTCCTTCATTAGAATGGTATTTTGATAAAATAACTCATAATCATCCAATAGTAATGAAAATTGGAATCATATAATAGTATAGATTAATGTAATGTGATAACAATTAATCAATTATTAATTAATATTATTGGAACAGTTCAGTAGTTATTATTACCGGAATTTCGATCAATCAATAAATCGTCTTCATTTTTGTTGGTCTACCTAAGTACTAAGAACCTGTACTGCTGATTTTTACACTACTTCCTCGGCCTAAAGAAATACATATATCTTAATTTATTAGACGTTGAATGACACCCTAGCATTAAACTTCCTCCTCCCACCATATTGGATTTTAAAACCTGTTCACATAAATTAATTTTTTAAAACACACTGGTCTGCTGCCATATTTTTGAAATACCACATTATACACTTACCACAAACAGTAAATTAAACACAAATAACAATAGTTTGATGCATCTCATGCCACCCTCAACCATTTTGATTCACTGATGTTTAAGTTATTAGCAATAATTATCACTATCTGCTTTTCTGTATTGAACCGAATTTGCTGATATATCAAAGAGCACCTGCTGACCAAATCACAACCAGTCGGTTAATGAATACACGAAATATAATCCGAATAATGGGCGACCCCTTTCCAGTTCTTTCCCAATACCACTTTATATCTGTGTAGATTCTCCTTTTCTTATTAGCACAACGGTCCCCTAAAGCTATGTCGTTGTCAATGGCTGTTTAATTGAAATTTGGGTATAAATACTGCGGAATAATATCAAATCATGACCCACCCTCACGTGCTAGTCTACGTCATTAGCGCGTGACTGTAAACACCACTTCCATGCGTCAAGTTAAAAATAGAACAATACATCATTCTGGCCGTGTCTCATTCTCGGTCCGAAAGTGAAAGATTATTCGGACATTATTCTTTTATCTTGACTGATTCGCACCAATATCATAGATGTGTTTGATTCGGACCACCACTAGACTGATTTAGACCACAGGATAATAAATACATGAGCTACTAGAAACTGATATCATGGACCTTATAATAGTAATACTGTGTTAGGCCACATAAAAAAAAAATAGTTGGTGATCATCCTTTTTTTTCAAAAAATGTGGGAGGGAGGGCGGTTTTTATTTTTATAATGAATATACAGAATAAGCAATATTCTTCAGGAATATTAACCTTTTATTTCATGTCAAAACACAACTCATCTGCATATAAAGTCACTGATCGTCATTTGAATCGTCAGATTGATTATTTAAACTTTAGATATTCCGGCTTAGATTCAATCAGATAATACAAAGGGATTTAAAACCGAACACATAGGCCTAGATGGTGCTGACTGGTTTAATGTTGCAGGATATCAAATGTTGCAAAATTTTCAATTCATAAGGCATAGGCCTCTCATGCCTTTGGACTGATATTTTTTTTAGACATTCAACTTTCATAATATTATAGTTTGGGAATAGTAAGAGTAAGACCAGAAGAACCCGTAAAAAAAGAAAAAAAATGTTTTGCAGATAGATTGACTAACGATCAAGTATAATCGGTGGATTTAGTCATTCTTGCCTCCCTTGGCCATTCCGAAAATCAGTCGATTTAGTCATTTATTCGAGAGACTGCTCCATGTTATTCAGAATCGGTGAGACGTATTCCCATCTTAACATATAGTTCCAGGTTGTATTGTACTCAAAATATTGTATTTGGCGCTGTACACGTGAAAACGAAAATGTCGGCCATTGCTGCCGTTAACAGGTCGCAATTTGTTTATAAATGTCATTCACGCATTCAGTCCTATGCATTTTTAGAGTATTGGAACCGTGTCAATAATTATGTCCTTAGGAATTTCGTAGCCTGGCTACATTTTGGAACTTTTACCACTGGTTTTACACATCGTAAGAGGGTCAACTTTGAAAATAAAAAAATAAAAAATCAGGTCGGGTAGAATTTTCTGGGCGGGCGGGGACGATCACCAACTATTTTTATACGCCCACATTTTCATGTGGACGTATATATTGTCGTCGCCCCTGTTCGTCCGTCCGTCCGTCCGTCCGGACGTCCGTCCGTTCACAATTGTTTGTGAACAGTCTACAGGTCACAATTTTTATCCGATTTCAATGAAACTTAAAACATAGGTTTATTACCCTAAGATCTCGGTTCCTTTCGATATTGGCATGTATCGGACTGTAACTTCATGGGTTATGGCCCCTGATTGTACGAAAAATCACGTTTTTTAGCTTGTGAACAGTTTAGAGGTTACAATTTTGAACCGATTTGGACGAAACTTGAAATGCATGTTTATAACCCAAAGACCTTGGTTCCTTTCGATATTTGCGCCAATCGGATCGTAACTTCCTGAATTATGGCCCCTGATTGTCCGAAAGATCGCCCTTTTTAGCTTGTGGTCCCTCTGGAGGTCAAAATTGTTATCCGATTTAAAAAACCGTTTGATTATATCACCGTTCCATGGTTATGAAGGTTGAGTTCGAATTTCGTGAAAATCGGACCAAAACTGACGGACAAAATGGCCGCCATTTGTACGCGAATAGTGTGAAAATATTATGTTAAATCAAGGTTGTGAACAGTGTAGAGGACACAATTTTGAACCGATTTGGATGAAACTTGAAATGCATGTTTATAACCCAAAGATCTTGGTTCCTTTCGATATTTGCGCAAATCGGATCGTAACTTCCTGAATTATGGCCCCTGATTGTCCGAAAAATTGCCCTTTTTAGCTTGTGGTCCCTCTGGAGGTCAAAATTGTTATCCGATTTAAAAAACCGTTTGATTATATCATTGTTCCATGGTTATGAAGGTCGAATTCGAATTTCGTGAAAATCGGAAAAAAATTGACGGACAAAATGGTCGCCATTTGTACGCGAATAGTGTGCAAATATGTTATATCAAGGTTGTGAACAGTGTAGAGGACACAATTTTGAACCGATTTGGATGAAACTTGAAATGCATGTTTATAACCCAAAGATCTTGATTTCTTTCGATATTTGCGCCAATTGGATCGTAACTTCCTGAATTATGGCCCCTGATTGTCCGAAAAAATGCCCTTTTTAGCTTGTGGTCCCTCTGGTGGTCAAAATTGTTATCCGATTTAAAAAAAACGTTTGATTATATCACCGTTCCATGGTTATGAAGGTTGAGCATGAATTGTGTGAAAATCGGACCAAAATTGACGGACAAAATGGCCGCCGTTTGTACGCGAATATTGTGAAAATATGTTATATAAAGGTTGTGGACCTTATAGAGGTCACAATTTTGAACCGATTTTGATGAAACTTGACATGTATGTTTATAACCCAAAGATCGTGGTTCCTTTAGATATTTGCCCCCATTGGATCATAACTTCCTGAATTATGTCCCCGGATTGTCAGAAAAATTGCTTTTGTTCGCTTTTGGTCCCTCTGGAGGTCAAAATTATTATCCGATTTAAAAAAACGTTTGACTATATCACCGTTACATGGTAATGAAGAGAGAGTTCGAATTACGTGAAAACCGGACTAGAATTGACGGACAAAATGGCCGCCGTTTGTACACGAATAGTGTGAAAATATGTTATATCAAGGTTGTGGACCCTATAGAGGTCACAATTTTGAATCGATTTTGATGAAACTTGACAGGTATGTTTTAAACCCAAAGGTCTTGGTTCCTTTCGATATTTGCGCCCCTCGGGTCATTACTTCCTGAATTATGTCCCCTGATTGTACGAAAAATCACCCTTTTTAGCTTGTGGTGCCTCTGGAGGTCACAATTATTATATGATTTAAAAAAAAACGTTTGATTATAAAAACCAAACAAATTCTAATGATTTTCTGATAATTCTTTAATATGCGACAATTCTTGTTGACTGCCCGGACGATTTGGCTGCTGTGTGGGCGTATGTTTCGTTGCCTGGCAACCTATTTTTTTTATGTCGCCTTATAAGGTCCATGCTGATATTAAAGCGGGAATTTCATATCTAAAATTTCTAGTAGTACTAGTAATAATAATAATAAGTACTGTAGGTGCGGGAGGACCGCACTACATGCAAAACAATAAGAATTAAGATTATCCTGCGGAAAATCTAAAATCAAGTGAATGGATCCGGGGGCCAGCCGTAAGCGTCCACTGCACAGTAGGCCTACAGTCCCGGTGTTACAGTTTGGTCACACTCGGCAAACCTTGTAAGATTTCGGACAATCTAAACTCGGCTCTCGGCTGTATGGTGAATTCCGCCGTATTGGAACTACTTTAAAGGTCCCGGATGAAACATGGTTGCACCCATTCCAAACACAAGTTGGCGACCTATTTGGCTAGTGACCTATTCGACCGATCCAGCTGTAAGATAATGACGAAATTAAGTTGGACCCTATATAGACGTCATTGGTTGGTCCCTGGTGTGTGTTTAAAGCGCATGCGCAATTGTAGCAGTCAGCTCACACTGTTATAGACACAGTGTGCGTTGACTCCCCGTGATGAGATTACCCCTACGATGTAAATATGACCTGTCAGACGGAACCGCTGCATCATAGATCGTTTCTATGGCTGCATCAACCTGATAGTGATGCGTGCGCAGCCCAACCTTCTGGCGACGTCGACATGTGACGTTCCTTGTTGAACCATTCCAACTGCTCCCTCGATGGCTGTCATACGTGGCATATCTTGTGTTCTTTTTGTTGCTGTGATATCAACGTGTCTGATCAGCCGCTTTTATACGCCCACATTTTCATGTGGACGTATATTGTCGTCGCCCCTGTTCGTCCGTCCGTCCGTCCGTCCACAATTGTTTGTGAACAGTCTACAGGTCACAATTTTTATCCGATTTCAATGAAATTTAAAATGTAGGTTTATCACCCTAAGATCTCGGTTCCTTTCGATATTGGCATGTATATCGGACTGTAACTTCATGGGTTATGACCCCTGATTGTACGAAAAATCACGTTTTTATACGCCCACATTTTCATGTGGACGTATTATGTCGTCGCCCCTGTCCGTCCGGACGTCCGTCCGTCCTTCCGTCCGTCCACAATTTGTTTGTGGGCTCTCTACAGGTCACAATTCTTATCCGATTTTGACGAAACTTGAAATATAGGTTTATCCCCATAAAATCTCGGTTCCTTCCGATATTGGCATGTATCGGATCGGAAATTAATGGATTATGGCCCCTGATTGTACAAAATATCAAGTTTTTAGCTTGTGGACCCTATAGAGGTCACAATAATTTTGAACCGATTGTGATGAAACTTGACATGCATGTTTATAACCCCAAAATCTTGGTTCCTTTCGATATTTGCGCCCATCGGATCGTAACTTCCTGAATTATGGCCACTGATTGTTCGAAAAATCGCCCTTTTTAGCTTGTGGTCCCTCTGGAGGTCAAAATTATTATCCGATTTAAAAAAAAACCGTTTGTTTATATCACCGTTACAGGGTAATGAAGGTTGCGTTCAAATTTCGTGAAAATCGGACCAAAATTGACAAACAAAATGGCCGCCGTTTGTACACGAATAGTGTGAAAATATGTTATATCAAGGTTGTGGACCCTATAGAGGTCACAATTTTGAACCGATTTTGATGAAACTTGACATGTATGTTTATAACCCAAAGATCTCGGATCCTGTCGATATTTGTACCCATCGGATCGTAACTTCCTGAATTATGGCCCCTGATTGTCCGAAAAATTGCCCTTTTTAGCTTGTACTCCCTCTGGTGGTCAAAATATTTGCGCTCATTGATTCGTAACTTCCTGAATTATGGCCCTTGTTTGTACCAAAAATCATCCTTTTTAACTTGTGGTCCCACTGGAGGTCAAAATTATTATCCGATTTAAAAAACCGTTTCATTATATCACCGTTACATGGTAATGAAGATTGGGGTAAAATTTCGTGAAAATCGGACCAAAATTGACAGACAAAATGGCCACCGTTTGTACGCGATTAGTGTGAAAATATGTTATATCAAGGTTGTGGACCCCATAGAGGTCACAATTTTGAACCGATTTTGATGAAACTTGACATGCATGTTTATAACCCAAAGATCTTGGTTCCTTTCGATATTTCCACCCATTGGATCGTAACTTCCTGAAGTATGGTCCCTGATTGTCCGAAAAATGACCTTTTTATACGCCCACATTTTCATGTGGACGTATTATGTCGTCGCCCCTGTCCGTCCGGACGTCCGTCCGTCCGTCCGGACGTCCGTCCGTCCACAATTTGTTTGTGGACCCTCTACAGGTCACAATTCTTATCCGATTTTGACGAAACTTGAAATATAGGTTTATCCCCAAAAGATCTCGGCTGCTTTCGATATTGGCATGTATCGGATCAAAACTTCATGGATTATGGCCCCTGATTGTACGAAAAATCACGTTTTTAGCTTGTGGACCCTATAGAGGTCACAATTTTGAACCGATTTTGATGAAACTTGACATGCATGTTTATAACCCAAAGATCTTGGTTCCTTTCGATATTTGCGGCTATCGGAATGTAATTTCCTGAATTATGGCCCCTGATTGTCCGAAAAATCACCCTTTTTAGCTTGTGGTCCCTCTGGAGGTCACAATTATTATTCGATTTAAAAAAACCGTTTGATTATATCACCGTTACACCCTAAGGAAGGTTGAGTTCGAATTTCGGGAAAATCGGACGAAAATTGCCATACAAAATGGCCGCCGTTTGTACGCGAATACTGTTAAAAAATGATATATCAAGGTTGTGGACCCTGTAAAGGTCACAATTTTAATTCGATTTTGATGAAACTTGAAATTCATGGTTATAACCCAAAGATCTTGGTTCTTTTCGATATTTGCGCATATCGGATCGTAACTTCCTGAATTATGGCCCCTGGTTATACGCAAAATCCCCCTTTCTTTAGCTTGTGGTCCCTCTGGAGGTCACAATTATTATCCAATTTAAAAAAACGTTTGATTATATCACCGTTACACTGTAAGGAAGGTTGAGTTTGAATTTCGGGAAAATCGGACCAAAATTGACAGACAAAATGGCCGCTGTTTGTACGCGAATACTGTTAAAAAAATGATATATCATGGTTGTGGACCCTGTATAGGTCACAATTTTAATTCGATTTTGATGAGGAAGGTTGAGTTCTAATTTCGTGAAAATCGTACCAAAATTGCCGGACGAAATGGTCGCCGTTTGTACGCGAATAGTGTAAAAATATGGTATATCATGGTTGTGGACTCTCTACAGGTCACAATTCTTATCCGATTTTGATGAAAAGTCACATTTCTAGGTTGTGTACCGTCACACCATAATCATTGTCGGTTTCGAATTTCATTAATATCAGACTGGAACTGACCAACTAAATGGCTACTCCCAATACAGTATGAAATACAGTACTTAAAGATGTAGGAAAAATCACTTTCGGTATTGCTCGTTCTCTGTCCATCTCTCGAAAATGTGGGCGTATCCTGCCTGGCAGTGCCAGCCTATCTTTTAGCTTGTGGTTCCTCTGCAGGTCCCATTTAAAAAACCGTTTGATTATATCACTGTTACATCAGAATAAAGGTTGAGGTCGAATTTCGTGAAAATCGGACCAAAATTGACAGCTGTTCTTGTGAGGCCATCCATCCTTCATCACTAACAAGGGGAAACCACGTAAGAAAATCTAGATGAACTTTGTCACCCAATGCATGGATCAAACACCCAACCTCAAGGCTTATCGAGCCAGCATCTTACCCACTTAGCAACATGATCCCCAGTCAAATTTGAAGCCTAATGCACCTTTATAACCCAAAGATCTCAATTCATTTCGATATTTGAACATATCAAATTCTAACTTAATGGTGTACGAAAAATCACTTTCGGTATTGCTTGTTCTCTATCCATCTCTCGAAAATGTGGGCGTATCCTGCCTGGCAGTGCCAGCCTATCTTTTAGCTTGTGAACAGTGTAGAGGTCACAATTTTGAACCGATTTTGATGAAACTTGAAATGCATGTTTATAACTTAAAGATCTTGGTTCCTTTCGATATTTGCGCCAATCGGATCGTAACTTCCTGAATTATGGCCCCTGATTGTCCGAAAAATCGCCCTTTTTAGCTTGTGGTCCCTCTGGAGGTCAAAATTGTTATCCGATTTAAAAAAAAACGTTTTATTATATCACCGTTCCATGGTTATGAAGGTTGAGTTCGAATTTCGTGAAAATCGGACCAAAATTGACGGACAAAATGGCCGCCTTTTGTACGCGAATAGTGTGAAAATATGTTATATCAAGGTTGTGGACCTTATAGAGGTCACAATTTTGAACCAATTTTGATGAAACTTGACAAGTATGTTTATAACCCAAAGATCTTGGTTCCTTTCGATATTTGCGCCCATCGGATCGTACCTTCCTGAATTATGGCCCCTGATTGTCCGAAAAATCGCCCTTTTCAGCCTGTGGTCCCTCTGGAGGTCAAAATTGTTATCGGATTTAAAAAACCGTTTGATTATATCACCGTTCCATGGTTATGAAGGTTGGGTTCGAATTTCGTGAAAATCGGACCAAAATTGACGGACAAAATGGCCGCCGTTTGTACGCGAATAGTGTGAAAATATGTTATATCAAGGTTGTGGACCTTATAGAGGTCACAATTTTGAACCGATTTTGATGAAACTTGACATGTATGTTTATAACCCAAAGATCTTGGTTCCTTTTGATATTTGCGCCAATCGGATCGTAACTTATTTGCTTGATAACGATACCTGTATGTGTATTGAAACGTAGCATGTCAATAAAATTCAGAAGTAGTATATCCATACAAGTGTGTTTTTTTTTAGTTAATTATTAAAAAACATCGTACCATGGGCATGTATCATTTGGGGTTTGAGGAACCATCTCACAATGGCGGAAGTACATAAAGCTGTGTTGCTAACACAAACATCAGTCTCGAATATGCGCAAGTGCCCAGGAGCAAACACACCCCAACGACCAACTGAAACTGTGACACCGGGCCCGTTATGGTACAGGCTTCACTAAAAAATGATTTGAAAAAAAAAAGGGTAAGAGAAATAAAGCTTGACAGTGGTCGCCTCTTCAATGGCGATAGTCTGCTAGTTAGTTGACATCAGATGTTAGAACGTCAAACAAGGGCTAAAACGTTACTCTAATAGTAGGCCTAAGTGCAGGAGGACCGCACTGCACGCAAAACAAAAACCTATAAGATTAACCTGCGGAAAATATCAAATCAAGTGAATGCATCCGGGGGCCAGTCGTAAGCGTCCACTGCACTGTAGCCTACAGTCAGATCACTTACAAATCGTTCACATCGGAAATAATAACACAATTACGTCCCTTGTTTTTCCCTTCCCCCCATGCAACAGCTATCTTGAAACGTTTGAATTTGAAGTTTTTGCCAATTTCTCAACTGACAATAAATAATAGTGAATTATAGGATTATTCTTTAACTAGGTAGGACTGTTTATTGATACCACAAATTGTAAGATTTTATTTTAATATATTTTAAAAATATAACTTAAAAATATGAAATTTCAGCTTTAAAGTAATTTTAATTAACTATAAGTTTGAAAGGAAAGGGTTTTATCATGATAAGGATAAGGTACATCTACATGCATGGTTTTATTATCTATAGACTATCCATGAGGATGGGATAGCCTACTTGCTTTTATTGACGGTAGTTTAAATTAAGTTAATTTCAATAAGCCAAACACAGAAAAGCAATCAAAATACCTTGTTCAGAATCAATATAACCTAGATTTATGGAGTTTCCTGATTGACGGACACGTAACAACAGTTAATCGGTGGTTCACGAAAATAAATAATAAGCAGAAAAGCTATCAAAATAGTAAGGCTGATCTTGTTCAGAAATAAATTTGGCCAAAAATGAAAATTACTTTGATCCAGACAATTTGTCTTATTGGATTGATATACCGTTGTTTTGGAATTTATTTACAAATTATATTCGGTCAAATAAAAGTGAGGTAATAATAAATTGTCATATATGTATTTTTGTATGTTAAAGTGCTTACAAAGTTTTACACATTCAGACCACTGCGCCTCATTGCTATAAGACCCACTTGCTAAATTCCCACCTGCAATCTTTTCTCAATATCGAAACCAGAAAAATTTTTGAAGAAATTTCTCGGGTGAATCGGGGTAGTCATTTTCCCGGAAAATGACATGTAATTCCTACGCGCGAAATTTCTCGTTTATTTGCGTTGTTGTTCTTGGTGTTGAACGTCCGCTTCCACCGAAGGTGATATCGCAGACAAGTCTTATTTTTCATTTTCATTATCTTAGTGCACGCGCAGAGGTCTTCGCTATGGGAGGAAAACGGAGTGCCCAGAGGAAACCCACGACGTTTGGAAGGAGCCCCTAGCTCCATGCCACATACGCTCACACCAGGGCTCGAAACCACAGCCGCAAGCCAGAGGTGACCGACCAGCTAGAGGTCGAAGCACGACACTCTAGACCACTACCCCCCCCCCCCCGGTCGTACGCCCCTGGTTTTACGTGCCTGGATGACCGAATCATTTTAAAATATACCCACGCGTAGAAAAATAGATCTTTATAAAAACTTGAATTTGTTCTTTTAGGATCCAATTTTTTATGTCACCGAGTTGACTTTGACTCAAGGATCATTTTACAACAAACAAAACGACGATCCGACCTCCAGTTTTCGAGAAATCGACCCCAAAAAGATTGACCAATCAGAGGTCAGAATTGGCGGGGCTTTGGTTTGGAAAAAATTGGAAAAATGAACGGTCTAATGTGCCAGAGGCCTTCGGCTCCGCGGCTGCCTCTGGGAACGAGATTGATCTTTTCAGAGCAAGGATTTGTGATTCTTGAAGCACCACCATACCTGTGGGCCTGTTAAAATTTGTCCGGAGACTGAGTAATCTGTAGGCTACGTACATGTACATCAAGAAACGGGGTACCTGGCCAAGAATGTCGTTTGTAAGTCCATAGACGCAACCTGTTTCACAGAGAATTACTAACGAAATATCCCTGTAACGGATGGCTGTCTAAAACACGTGCGTTGACTTGCACGCCTCGTAGTCATTGGCTCAACGGCTCGTGCAATGTTTACTTAACACCTAACTGCTTCGGGCAAAATGATGCATTTTACTCATTTTAATGCCCATTTACACTAAATAGGAATTATTTTTTAACTACAAATACTTCAAACGTCTTTATTTATTTTTCTTTTACCTCAAAAAAATGTTTGAGAATTTAATTTGTCGGAGTAAAAAAGTTAATATGCCGTACTCATTAGACCTCGTCAATGTCATGCTTATCAGTGATTGTAGCGGTCAAGCGAATATTCACTGCGGGATCAGTTTGCCATAGACGTACGAGCTGGGAGGGGAATTTGGGCACACAATTGCACTCTGTAAAAGTTATATAAAAAAAATATTGTGTTCTTAAATGTGTCCAATTTAACAGCGAATTTAAATTCAGAGTGTCTATAGTTAGGCAATTAAATATAAATCTTAAGACTCAAACTCTCTATTGTTTGGAGTGCAGTAAGCCACGACTAACGTGTTTTGGGGCACCAACCACCACCGCCCCCCCCCCCCAGTCAAAAATTTCTCCGTACGCCTATGCTGTAGTTAGAACTCAATTGAACTTTTCTGAGACAGCTGTGGGTCTGGTTCAACGAGACTAGGCGCTATGGAAAGTTTGCGCAGCCGCCACTATAAACTGGCCTTGTCAGTGACCGTAGCACTATTATATTTATGTGGTATTAGGCCTAGAAGACGGACACCACTTTTACATAGGTGTCAACAAAAATGAGTTGTAATAACAAATTCCATATTGATGAAGAATTAATCAATGAATTATTCACCAAAACCCACAGGGTATGAATATAAATTACGATATCTAGATAAAGTTCATACTGGAGCCGGAGGAAGTAGCCTACACGCTAGTCCTACCGAATAGTTAGTATGGATTGGAAGAGTAGCCTACCGCCGTGTCAAGTGGGCTATAGGCTTGCTCAGATAAATAAACTACATGACATGTAGCCTACCTCAAAATTGACAAAATGTTTAACCGCTATTGGGTTTTTTATAGGTTGGACCATGGAAAGAAACCTATCGAAGAATACTCCTGGTGATAGCTGTGGTAGAGAAAGGTCTTCTAGAGAACTTCTTTCGTGAAAAAGAAGTCATATCCGAGGAAGTTACACAAGCCGTCAACGACGCAAAGAATGGTATTAGGTTAGCCGATAAAGTGCTTACGTATGACAGTCACAACGGGTTACAGAGGACCTGATTACTACAATGAGAACACAATTTTGTTAATATAACTTTTATTTATTTATAAAGGTGGAAAATACTGATGACCTAGAAAGAAAAAAAGGAATGTGTTATTTTTTTGTAACAAACAATAAATCATATATAAAATATAACTCAGGTTAAAAGTTTCAAAAAATATATATTATGTGGTACAATAATAGGACTCTCTTCAGTGAAACCTTGGGTGTCTTTTTGTCCAAACAGAAACTTTTTGAAAGCACCTCTTTTTTTCTTTCTCAGTGCACGGTTTCGCAAAAAGGCAAATAAAAATAGGCTCTTGGGATGTCAAACTAGCTGAAAATTTAACCAATTTCAGAATGGAGTAATTTGAATGAAATTTTAAATATTTTCATTTTACATTATCTATTTTCGAAATATTATAACAACAGCCCTTTATCTAAATCTTATATGTTATATTTAATCCTTTTGCGTATGACAGATGTGATATGGAGTAGAAACGCATTACAAAACAATTATATTATTTTTTGAATATGGTGGCCATCTAGGCAGAGATCAATTCTCGAAGAATGAAGCTGGGCGCAGAAGGAACCTACACAGATGCCCACCATTTCCAGGTTCTGAATCCTTCATCAAGGGGAAATCTCCGCCCCCCCCCCCCTCGCTTATTTTTCGATCAACACCGGAACCGAAGCCAGGATTTCTAGTTTAGCGAGCCATGCCGATGCCGTGGACACTAGACATCCACATAGTCCGGTGGCTGAAGTAGGGGAATCGCCACCCGAGCTGTGAATTAGACAAAGTTTTTCTAGACCAGCTTTTTGTGTAGATACGGAATGTGGGTGGTGATTAGGCGTTTGAGGGGGCTTTTTCGAGATATAGGGGGTCAAATGTCTACAATAGGCATGTGTGTGTGTTGGGGTGGGGAGAATGTAATGTTGACCTAATATATTAATAAAACATAAATTTCTAAGACTGCCCATCTTTAAATAAGTGTTTATGATACCCTGGACAACTGTTTTGATATCGGGGAGGTGGGGTGGGGGTATCAAGTGTGTTCATGTGTGGAGGTGGAGGGGAAAACGTGTCATTATGTTGACATAAATGATGATCCCCATTGTGTGGGGGTGCACGCTGGAGTGGGATTCCTTATGGGTTGAGGGCATGACAACAAGTATGTAAATCAAAAACACAGTAACTCAGAGAGATATGTTAAGTTATTAGTTTATTCATAGTCCTCTTCAGAATAATTTAAAATCAAAAGTTCATATGATTGAGATAAATAATTTCTTGGTTGGTGACCAACAGCTCGCATATCCATTGGATTTGCTCCAGAAACAAGTTCACATTCCAGCCATGCAACAAAAGACCACGTATACGACAAAGTGGTAATAAAGAAAGATATGTTATTTTTTCACACAAAAAATCTTTTTTTTTGCTGGCGTCATCTACTGATATAGGTCACCTTTCACGACATTTTCCTCCTTTACCCGTCTCATTATCGATCAAAATTTGGATCATCGTTTGCCAGAGAATGATTGGGGTGTGTATTTCGCCCATGCAAGAATGCAAAATACAATATTTTTCAACACCTCCATTAATTTGAAATCCGGATATATTTTGGTGTCGTCATGGTTGGTTTTCAGTTCTAAGATATTCTCGACACTTTCAATACTAATCTTAATATATTTTGATCCGATCACGATTAGTATTGAAAGTGTCGAGAATATCTCGGCCTATGGTACATCCTTTCAGTGGTAATGACTATCTGTCTTTCTTTTTCAAGATAGTCCCAACTTTCTAACAATTTTTAATGAGCTGGGATGTATTTTAATTGTGATGAAAAATAACAAAACTTTCTTTATTACCATCTTGTCTGAGTAGTCTTTTGCTGCACATTAAACGCCATAATTATTTTGCGTTGCAAAACCAGTAATCGAACAAGATGACCCTGCAATACAAGGCTGGAATGAAGATTTATAATGTGAATTGGTATCTGAAGCATATCCAAAGATTACATGCGAGCTGTTGATCAGCCATCAAGAAGATAATATCTGAACGTGTTTGTATGTTTAAACTCCCAATCTCTCGAAAGTACCATTATAATTTAATTTTTTGAATGACTATATTGGTACTGAAAAACACGAGAAAACACTTTTCAGGACAATTTTGAACCAAGTGGCTTCTGTCTCCCAAAATACATTTATCCCCCCCCCCACAATACAATGGTAATCTTATACACATATTTAGAGATGTGCAGTGGAATTAAAAAGTAATGTTTTACTGAGCTCTAAGAAAATCATCATTTAAATCAACGTAAACTCATTTCCCGCCAATTTACCCCCAACCCCTTTCACACACGCACACCTGCTATCCACATTCCACAAATCAATCAGTTGTCCAGGGCATCACACTTATTTAGAGATGGACAGTCCTTAGAAACTTATGATTTATTAATATATAACATGATCATCATTTATTTCAATATAATACCCCCCCCCACACACACACGCACACACACCTACACTTGCTACCCCCACCCCACTTCAAAAAATAAAATTGTCCAGGGTATAATAAACACTTATTTAAAGATGGGCAGTCCTAGAAATTTATGTTTTATTAATTTATTACATGTATGTCAACATTACATTCTCCCCACCCCCACCACACACACACGTCTATAGTAGACATTTGACCCTCTATATCAATCTGTTTCACAGAGAATTACTTAGGAATTAACTCTGTAACAGATAGTGTCCAAAGCACGTGCGTTGACTGCAGTCATTGGCTCAACGGCTCGTGCAATGTTTACTTAACACCTAACTGCTTCGGGCAAAATGACGCATTTTACTCATTTTAATACCCATTTACACTTAATAGGAAATATTTTTTAACTTCAATTACTTCAAACGTCGTTATTTATTTTTCTGTTACCTCAAAAAAATGTTTGAGAATTTAATATGTCGGAGTAAAAAAGTTAATATGCCGTACTTATTAAGCCTCGTCGATGTCATGCTTATCAGTGATTGTAGCGGCCAAGCGAATATTCACTGCGGGATCAGTTTGCCTCTATATCTCGAAAACGCCCCCTCAAACGCCTGACCACCTCCCATATTCAGAATCTACACACAAAAAAACTAGTCTAGAAGAATTTGGTCTCATAACTTCACAGCTCGAGTGGCGACCCCCCCCCCTCCACTTCAGCCACGTGACTGCAGCTTTACAGCACATTTTTCGGCGTTTTTCTATTACGAGATCCGACTAATTATTAGGACAAGCCAATTTGATGTTAATTTCATTTCTGCTGTAGCCTAAAAAACAAAAATCAACTCTACATGGCAGGATTATAAGTTAAAGATACATCCCACAAAAGTACTTATTGGGTAGTTATTTCCAATTACGGTTGGTATATATATGGCAAATAGAGTGTCATACATGACAAAAAATTAAGAGTGTTCTTAACCAGCAGTCTGAAGAGGGTAACCCAAGAATTAACTTATAGAATTCGGCAGCGACTCATAAAACCGAAAATGGATTCTCCCGACATACAAGATTGCTTAAAAGAGATTGGGATATTTTCTTACAGATTATTAAAATGTTTTGAGATATTTGGCAAATAAGTTTGAAATGTTTCAGCCCTGTATAATTAAACAAACAGTTTGCAAGTGGGAAATCATCTTTAAGACATGAAAGGTCTAATGCTACCTACTACTTACTAGACCAGGGGACGGGGACGTATGAGTATATTTTAAGGAAATTTTATCAGAGCACATCCCTCTGGCAACGTTAATTCTAAAAGGTCGGGGTCTTTGGGAATTTTTAAAATATACAGGGTCTCTGGCTAAAGTTAGTTAATTTATTTGGAAAATGTGAACGGAAACTGAAACAATATATATATTAATTCATACTGATGACTGAAAAAAAATAAGCTCAAAATTTAAGAAGGCCTATGGTCCGGCTGAAATTTGACATTTTTTAAAATTTAATATCCCTTGAAGAGTAGAATCTGTATAGCATACTGTAAAATTTCTGACAGAAAACACTATAGTTATTTTTGCATATAGCTGTAGGAAAAATTATAGGATCTGCACTACAGAAACTGCAGAATATTTTGGGCTGTTATTTCCTACAGTCCCCACCCCCCATCCAATTTTGTAGAATGATACAGGATTGCATCCTATAGAAAATGGAGATAGCCCCGTCCGCTAGAATGTTCTATAGAGTTCTATAGAAAACTACATTGGTAATCTAGGGTAGGCTTCGACAAAGGCGACTAATGTCATCGTTAAAAAGATAACGCAACCCAAGACCTTCCTTAAATACAACGGCAAGTTAACGACATGTTAAAATAACAGAAACTGCGTAGGCCTACTTCAATAAAACTCATTTTTTATGTTGTTAATTCCAGATAATTCTTTTTTGAAACAACATGGAAGAAATCAATTTAAGAGGTTTGAATACTCCTCCCCCCACACACACACAAACAGTAAATTTCGGCATAATATTTGCAAGAATTTATACAATAGGCCTAATATAAATTTTCTGAAGGTGAAAGGGGGATAACTTCAGTCTTAAAATCTAATTTCGTTTCGTATTATCTACATTTTAAGCAGAGCGTAAATTTTTTATTGCCGTTGTAGCCAATCAAAATCAAGTGTTGTTCATGTCAACAATCATGGCGGGCACAATACTGGATCTTCAATGAGTTGAATTCTATTTTTCACTCGGCAACCGCGGCAGATTTCACTCGGCCAACCTCGGTTATTTTGGTACACCAAGCCAACCTCGGTTATTTTGGTACACCAAACTATGTTACCAAACAGAGTTATCTTTCCGTGACCCGCAAATTATATTTTTAACTGGTTTGCTTTTGGCGCAAAATTTTGATCTTTAGGCTAACACTGTTTTTAACGGCGTCAGCTTCTTATATTTATTGAGCTACAAACAGCACAGTTGCCTTTTATTTTCTGATTCTGAGGAGATTTTCTGACCTGGGTAACGTAAATGAAGTTTGTTACTTTATACTATTTATAGTAGTTAGTACTAGTAGGCTAGTATTTGACTAAAAAAACTAACTGGAACTGCATAAATCAAATCATAGATGTACCGGTATTTTGTAAATAATTTTTTTTGCTGATGAAGTCTTTTCTTGGGGTAAGACTACTAAGACTTGTAATGTAAAGGCACTGTATGATGTAAGCCTACATATATTACGCTCTAAAAACTAATAAATAATAGGCCTAGTATTGTATTATTAATATTACCTATTTATTAATTAGTATAGGGTTTCAGGTCAAACTCAAAGTTTCAAATGACGGGAAAAAAATTTTAAAATATTTTGTGAAAATATATAGGCCTACATAATGAAATGCTGCCCATATTTTTTATTCCATCAAAATATTCTAATTAGATACAAAGTTATGGAATTTTAAAATCTGAGATCGACGTAAAAATGTAATCAAAATGCTCTATACTAGTCAATATGTGTGGGATGGCACCAAAATAAGTGCTTTTCAGACATATTTGAGTGACGTCATGAGTCATAAGTATAAGCGGTATTTTCCCTTCAGAATCGCTATAGTACCAATTTTAAAACTGAATGAAATCCGCACGTTATTGTCACTATGTATGTCAGCTAAGATTGATTAAAATCGTAATTATACATCTAATTTCAAATATTATACTAATAGAATAAATTAAGGAATTTAGGGTAGTTATATGTTTCTATTTCATGTTTCATCAATAGTGGTTTTGATTTTTCACTTGGTTGGTTTGGTGGAAGAAGGTATACTAGATTGTTCAGCGTAAATTGGTTTCAAAGACGGTATTCAGTATAATCTAAGGAAATTAAAACAGGTGAGCAAGTTACATTGTACTCAAATATGGCTTTACTAAATACTAACAGTACTAGTAGAATTATTGTCTCTTTGCCTAATAAAATTCTGCCTGTTGTAATATGTAGAAACTATGTTATTAAACGAAAAATAACAAACATTAAATTCTCTAAATGTGAAGAGTCAAAATACATGCCTCCAATTAAAGATTTGGATCAGATTATTGGATCTATAAAAAATGACAATGACTTTTATGTAGATTTGCCATATGGCAATTTCACTTTAGGAGAAATGAAACGTTTTCGTGATTTTTACATTGCAAAAAGAGTAAGACAAGAGTTGGAAAATGAAAACAAATATGTTTTGAATTGGCAAGCCTTATTTACACCTATAGATAATATCAACTTTGAACAGGTTGTTGAATTAAAAAACATTCTACTGAATAATACAGATTCTTTCAAACCTAATATTCCTGGTAATTATCAGTTGTCAGTGTCTGAATTAAAAACTCTGCTGTGTGATAGATGGCTAAGCGATTCAGTGATTGAAAAAATGATTGAACTGTTGAAAGATCATATATCTGACTCAGATTATGTTGGTTATTTAAATAACATCCATGATCTTAAAAATTTAGGTTCAAGGCTGTATGCTAAGCATCCTAATATCACTAAATTTGTTTTTGTTCTCTGTGTTAAATCCTTAACACACTCAAGTACTGGTGAAACAATCACATATTTAGCAGGGAAAGATATAGATATTGAAACAGGAGAACAAATTATCAATGGGAATCATTTTTCTTTCTGTGTATACGATGTAGTTATTAATAAAGTCATTTATATTGATACATTAGGTTTAGCTATACCAGATAGTTTAATGTTCAATTTAAACAACTTTATTAGTGGCTATGATTCATGTTTAATGAACAATTTAAGCGTGGCAGAAATACAAATAGCGCATAGTCCTAACTTAAATGGCTATCCTCATAATGCATGTCAGGAAATGTGTTATTTATATCCAAAACAGACTTGTGGTTCAGTATGTGGACCATCCGTTATAGTGGGAATAACAGTACTTTTACTTCGACAAGATATTTTTAACGCTCTCTTGTCAACTACATATCAGAAGGCAATTACAAATGAATTACAAGCATTTCAACATTTTATGCCTGACTTTTCCTTACATTCAAAAAGTATTCGTTTTGCAATCATTTCATGGTTAATGTCTGGTCAAATAAACATAAATAATATATTGCAAAAATCTGATGAACAGTCAAGCAAACATAATGTACCGGTAAACAATAATACTAATGCAATAGAACAGAATATTGATTCCGATGATGACTTTGTACCTACTAAACCAGTGATCCCCAAAGCAAAAGGTAAACAGACACTTACTACAACATGTAATTTAAACAAAGTTAAATCAACAGAAAATGGAAAAAGGAACGGTTTAAACAAATCAAGTGTGGATGATTATGTAGAAGGAGGTCCTTCCATTGTATTTTCAAAGAAATCATCTCGTCTTATTTTGAAATATAAATTGAAATCTACAAATAAATATCTATCTAAAGGTTTTAAATGTTCCCATTTGGGAAAAGATGATTCTTTTGCAATGAATCAGATACAAGAATTTATTTTGAGTGAAAATGCTGTATTATGGGTACAAAATAAGATAAAGTTAGATACAAACAAACAGTCCTTAGATTTAACCTTAACACCTGAACTTCAGACTATATTTGCAAGTCAGCCATTTGTTTATTATTGTAAACAATCCAATAAACTGAAGTTGAAATGTTTTTTGAAAAAAGGTAATCCTATAACAAAATCATTTCCCTGTAGTGAAGAAAGATTAGAAGATCAAGAAGCAGTTAAAAACATTCGTTCCTTTTTTTACAGTCAAGCGGTCTATGACTGGGTCAAAAGTAGAGATAATCCAATGTGGAAAGAATGTGGGGAGGTGACAGTAGGAAATGATACTACTCACTATTTTGATAAATTTGGTTTTGATTTTACTAAAAATGTAATTATTGAATCAGGTGTAACATCAACTTACCAAACTAAAAATACAATGAAAGTTTCTGTTACTGAAAATGTTAACTGGGGTAAAACACACAGATTTGATGAAATATATCAATTAACAGGAGATACATATTCAGATAAAAATGTTCCAGTAGTTAAAATGTATATTAAATGTGCATCAAAATCAACTATTTGCAAAACCAAATGTCATAATGCTTTTATTAAAGATATCTCTGGTTTTAATGGAAATGAAATAAGTTGTCCTGGATGTGATACATTCATTTCCTGTAATAAATCTAAGTGCACAAATTGTGCTGTAGAAACCAGTCCAGTTTGGTTTTCAATTAAGGATAAAGCATATTGCAATGCCTGCTATAGGTATTTCCAAAAACATAAAGTTATGAGACCATCTCAATTGGTATTAACAACCTCTAATTCTAACAAAGTCAGCTCTAAAAATTATGAGCATTTTACATGTGGTTGGGAAATAAAACTGGTAATATTCAGTAATAATTTAAATCTTTGGCAAATATATGAAAAAAATTCAAATGAAAAGTTTCATCCATCTCATTTAAAATCATCGGAGAAATGTAGACCAACACTTTCAACTAGAGATTTTTGGGATCAACAGAGAATATATGTCAAAGCCACACCAAAACAAATTTTATCAGCAACCAATATCCAAAGTAATTTACATGTGTCAGGTAATATTGCACTTGGAAATAAGGACACAAATTTGAATTTAAGACAAATTTCTAATAGAGTTCAGTTAGTTGACAGGCATGATGTAAAATTAAGTTTGAAAAATCAAGATGAAATTCCTCTGCCAGGTTCTGATTGGCGTAACACTGAAAAATTATTAGAAGCCAACTTTGAGTCTGTTCTTTTATTCCAAAGAGGTAATGATGACCATAATAGAGATTATCATGTTATTTTTGCAACGCAAGAAAGTCTCTCATTTCTGAGGAAACTGGGTAATTTTATTGGAATGGATGTGAAACATGACTTTATGGCAGCAAGGTTTAAAACCACATGTTTCACATTCTGTGATGAAATGAATACTGGGCGTGCAGCTGCATTTGCTATATGTAATAGGGAGACTCAATCAGCACATGCCTTGTCTCTTCAACTATTACTAGCCAATGTGCCTTGTAATGATCCAAATTGTGATCATCCCAGTGAACTCTTTATTTTTGATGACATGAATGGCTTTTTTACAATAAAACCTTGCTCTTTGTTACATCCTTTTAAACCGACCATACAGCATGATAAAGATTCCGCTACAAGAAGTGCTGTTGATCAAATTGGTCTTAGTTCCATTTTGTGCAATTTTCATTCACTTCAGGCCTTTCGACGGAACATTGTAGAAAATCCACAAAGCAAATTATTTTTGAGACCGCTAGAAACTGGCTTTAAATGTGTAATGCGGGCGTGGGATCAAGAATCACGAGATATCTTGATAAATAATTATATACATTTTATTCAAGACATAATACCAAATAACATGATGTCTGCTTCATCGAAAAAAGACCTGATAAGTTACTTGAATAGATATTGGTATTGCTCTTTATGGTCCAAATCATTTACAGCTGAACAGATGTATTTAGCACATCCGTCTGAACGTCGCAATCCACTTATTTTGACGGATAATGTCACAGAGCGAAAATTTCTTGATATTGACAGTACTTACTTAAATAGTCAGCTAAATAGATTAATGTTTAGTTTCATTCAAAAGAGTTTGCACAGAATTCTTCCAGATGATAATAATAGTTGTCAACAAACATTTACTACTGATAGTTTATTTAGAAAGGGCAAAATACTAAACAAGCAAGTAGAACGTACAGTTTGTAACAGAGCATTGAATCTCGTTGCTAAGAGTGCTGTATATAAAATAGATCTTGAAGAAGGCTGGGCTCTAATCAGAAGTGAATCACATATATGTAGTACTTTGGATCCAAGCAATGTTGAAGATAACTACTTTACTGGAGGTCAAATATCTGATACAAAGCATGTGTTGGATTTTGAAGAACCATTTCCCTCCTCACAAATAACTAAATCTATTTTTGATATGGCAAAAAATGTTGATGATGATCATTCTTACAATATTATCTCGAAATGTAAAAATATAGTGTCACAATTAGATCTAAAAGTTACTCAAATAATGCATGATCATCTTTTTGATCTCTTACCAATAGAATTTCAAGATTTTATGGAATCTTATTCACACATTGTGAATCTAACATTAGGGGTATGCTCATGCACTGCTTTTATTATCAAAGGTCAACCATACCTTTGCAAACACCTCTACGCTTGCTTAGCTATAAAATATAACATTTCGACTATTGACAGTCTTTTACATCAAGGTAGATTGTTTTTTCCATCACTAATCAATGTTTCAAATTTGAATACTGCCAACAGTGCAAATGTGGCAATTGATGACCCACTCGTTGGACTACAATTAATATCACATAAAGCTGATCAAAAAGAAGTAGATAATGCAAAATTGGGAAAAATTCTTAGTGTGTTGCATGATCAAAGTCACACAAGAATATCAAGACCAAAAGGAAATTTAGCGACACGACTTCCGCATAATCAAGGAAACCGTAGATTGGGTGACTGTGTAAAAGATCCGAAGTATGATTTATTATTACCAGTCCCTAGTCAAAATTTAAGTGATGGCATCCAAGATCCATACAAACCAAATGTTGTGTTTCCAGATAATTCAAAAGAGAGACATGGTGGTAGAAAGAGAATCCCAATAGCCAGTCGAGGCATAAATTTTGATAAGGTAGTGCAACAGGCAATGCTATCTTTAGGCATTACGTTACAGTCATCAGAACAAGATTCAGTTAAAGTTATAGATACCGATACACAAAACATTGATATAAATAATGACGTGCCTGATATTTGTATTGATACAAAGAATAAAACCGCAAATAAGATTGCTAAAGATAGTTCCCAGGCTGAGTGTGTGAAGCCTATAACATGTTTTACTTGTATTCAATTAAATCAAAAACCTCCTTACACATGTAAAACACAAACTGAACTTTTAAGACATATATCTGTTTCTCACAATCTTAGATTACTTACATGCACCAAATGTTTCTCTGATACTGGTTCCATTATTCAATTTGAAAATGAAAACCAACTTAAAAAACATTCTCGAGTTTCTCATTCTAAGTTGAAATTGAAAAAACATCTAATGACTGAAAACGATTCAGAAACTACATTTATTGCCCACATACCCAATAGTGTTGATAACAGCTGTACAAAAATAAGGAAAATCGATGAAAATGGCTGCAAAAGAAATTTGTGTGCACTAAATAACGCAACTAATCAAGAGTTAGAAAATATAGTTAAGTCAAAAGGAACACCTGGTTTAAGAAATTTGGCGAAAGCTAAATTTGAAAAAATTTCCAGAAAAATACCGACTGCTTCAGAATTTCTATCCAAAGAAAAGAAATCCAAAGACCTTTTCAATTGTTCTGTATGTAATTTAGAATGCTCGTATGATCCACCCACTATTTTCTGTAACAAATGTGAATATTGGTTTCACTGGCATTGTGTGTCAATAATTAGTGAACCTCTAGAGGAAGAATGGTTTTGTCTTGAATGTTCGCAAAAATGCTAGGTTTTTAAACACATTATTAGGGACCTCATGCTGGCGGATCAGTCGCATGATTATTTAGGGTGATAGGGTTATTTATTTTGGAATAGCATATTATTGTATTTTAAAGGTGTTAACGCCTTTAATTTATGGTTTCTGTTATTCTTAAATAGATAGTGTTAGGGACCTCATGCTGGCTGATCAGTCGCATGATTATTTAGGGTGATTGGGTTATTTATTTTGGAATAGCATATTATTGTATTTTAAAGGTGTTAACGCCTTTAATTTATGGTTTCTGTTATTCTTAAATAGATAGTGTTAGGGACCTCATGCTGGCGGATCAGTCGCATGATTATTTAGGGTGATAGGGTTATTTATTTTGGAATAGCATATTATTGTATTTTAAAGGTGTTACCGCCTTTAATTTATGGTTTCTGTCATTCTTAAATAGATATTGTTAGGGACTTCATGCTGGCGGATCAGTCGCATGATTATTTAGGGTGATAGGGTTATTTATTTTGGAATAGCATATTATTGTATTTTAAAGGTGTTACCGCCTTTAATTTATGGTTTCTGTTATTCTTAAATAGATATTGTTAGGGACCTCATGCTGGCGGATCAGTCGCATGATTATTTAGGGTGATAGGGTTATTTATTTTGGAATAGCATATTATTGTATTTCAAAGGTGTTACCTTTAATTTATGGTTTCTGTTATTCTTAAATAGATATTGTTAGGGACCTCATGCTGGCGGATCAGTCGCATGATTATTTAGGGTGATAGGGTTATTTATTTTGGAATAGCATATTATTGTATTTTAAAGGTGTTAACACCTTTAATTTATGGTTTCTGTTATTCTTAAATAGATATTGTTAGGGACCTCATGCTGGCGGATCAGTCGCATGATTATTTAGGGTGATAGGGTTATTTATTTTGGAATAGCATATTATTGTATTTTAAAGGTGTTAACGCCTTTAATTTATGGTTTCTGTTATTCTTAAATAGATATTGTTAGGGACCTCATGCTGGCGGATCAGTCGCATGATTATTTAAGGTGATAGGGTTATTTATTTTGGAATAGCATATTATTGTATTTCAAAGGTGTTACACCTTTAATTTATGGTTTCTGTTATTCTTAAATAGATATTGTTAGGGACCTCATGCTGGCGGATCAGTCGCATGATTATTTAGGGTGATTGGGTTATTTATTTTGGAATAGCATATTATTGTATTTTAAAGGTGTTACCGCCTTTAATTTATGGTTTCTGTTATTCTTAAATAGATATTGTTAGGGACCTCATGCTGGCGGATCAGTCGCATGATTATTTAGGGTGATAGGGTTATTTATTTTGGAATAGCATATTATTGTATTTTAAAGGTGTTACCGCCTTTAATTTATGGTTTCTGTTATTCTTAAATAGATATTGTTAGGGACCTCATGCTGGCGGATCAGTCGCATGATTATTTAGGGTGATAGGGTTATTTATTTTGGAATAGCATATTATTGTATTTTAAAGGTGTTACGGCCTTTAATTTATGGTTTCTGTTATTCTTAAATAGATATTGTTAGGGACCTCATGCTGGTGGATCAGTCGCATGATTATTTAGGGTGATAGGGTTATTTATTTTGGAATAGCATATTATTGTATTTTAAAGGTGTTAACACCTTCAATTTATGGTTTCTGTTATTCTTAAATAGATATTGTTAGGGACCTCATGCTGGCGGATCAGTCGCATGATTATTTAGGGTGATAGGGTTATTTATTTTGGAATAGCATATTATTGTATTTTAAAGGTGTTAACGCCTTTAATTTATGGTTTCTGTTATTCTTAAATAGATATGGTTAGGGACGTCATGCTGGCGGATCAGTGGCATGATTATTTAGAGTGATAGGGTTATTTCTTTTGGAATAGCATATTATTGTATTTTAAAGGTGTTACCGCCTTTAATTTATGGTTTCTGTCATTCTTAAATAGATATTGTTAGGGACCTCATGCTGGTGGATCAGTCGCATGATTATTTAGGGTGATAGGGTTATTTATTTTGGAATAGCATATTATTGTATTTTAAAGGTGTTAACGCCTTTAATTTATGGTTTCTGTTATTCTTAAATAGATATTGTTAGGGACGTCATGCTGGCGGATCAGTCGCATGATTATTTAGGGTGATAGGGTTATTTATTTTGGAATAGCATATTATTGTATTTTAAAGGTGTTACCGCCTTTAATTTATGGTTTCTGTCATTCTTAAATAGATATTGTTAGGGACTTCATGCTGGCGGATCAGTCGCATGATTATTTAGGGTGCTAGGGTTATTTATTTTGGAATAGCATATTATTGTATTTTAAAGGTGTTACCGCCTTTAATTTATGGTTTCTGTTATTCTTAAATAGATATTGTTAGGGACTTCATGCTGGCGGATCAGTCGCATGATTATTTAGGGTGATAGGGTTATTTATTTTGGAATAGCATATTATTGTATTTTAAAGGTGTTACCGCCTTTAATTTATGGTTTCTGTTATTCTTAAATAGATAGTGTTAGGGACCTCATGCTGGTGGATCAGTCGCATGATTATTTAGGGTGATAGGGTTATTTATTTTGGAATAGCATATTATTGTATTTTAAAGGTGTTAACACCTTCAATTTATGGTTTCTGTTATTCTTAAATAGATATTGTTAGGGACCTCATGCTGGCGGATCAGTCGCATGATTATTTAGGGTGATAGGGTTATTTATTTTGGAATAGCATATTAATTGTATTTTAAAGGTGTTAACCCTGGGTCGAAGCTCAGGTGTTAAAAACGCCTTTAATTTATGGTTTCTGTTATTCCTAAATAGATATTGTTAGGGACGTCATGCTGGCGGATCAGTCGCATGATTATTTAGGGTGATAGGGTTATTTATTTTGGAATAGCATATTATTGTATTTTAAAGGTGTTACCGCCTTTAATTTATGGTTTCTGTTATTCTTAAATAGATAGTGTTAGGGACCTCATGCTGGTGGATCAGTCGCATGATTATTTAGGGTGATAGGGTTATTTATTTTGGAATAGCATATTATTGTATTTTAAAGGTGTTAACACCTTCAATTTATGGTTTCTGTTATTCTTAAATAGATATTGTTAGGGACCTCATGCTGGCGGATCAGTCGCATGATTATTTAGGGTGATAGGGTTATTTATTTTGGAATAGCATATTAATTGTATTTTAAAGGTGTTAACCCTGGGTCGAAGCTCAGGTGTTAAAAACGCCTTTAATTTATGGTTTCTGTTATTCCTAAATAGATATTGTTAGGGACTTCATGCTGGCGGATCAGTCGCATGATTATTTAGGGTGATAGGGTTATTTATTTTGGAATAGCATATTATTGTATTTTAAAGGTGTTACCGCCTTTAATTTATGGTTTCTGTTATTCTTAAATAGATAGTGTTAGGGACCTCATGCTGGTGGATCAGTCGCATGATTATTTAGGGTGATAGGGTTATTTATTTTGGAATAGCATATTATTGTATTTTAAAGGTGTTAACACCTTTAATTTATGGTTTCTGTTATTCTTAAATAGATATTGTTAGGGACCTCATGCTGGCGGATCAGTCGCATGATTATTTAGGGTGCTAGGGTTATTTATTTTGGAATAGCATATTATTGTATTTCAAAGGTGTTACCTTTAATTTATGGTTTCTGTCATTCTTAAATAGATATTGTTAGGGACTTCATGCTGGCGGATCAGTCGCATGATTATTTAGGGTGATAGAGTTATTTATTTTGGAATAGCATATTATTGTATTTTAAAGGTGTTACCGCCTTTAATTTATGGTTTCTGTTATTCTTAAATAGATATTGTTAGGGACCTCATGCTGGCGGATCAGTCGCATGATTATTTAGGGTGATAGGGTTATTTATTTTGGAATAGCATATTATTCTATTTTAAAGGTGTTACCGCCTTTAATTTATGGTTTCTGTTATTCTTAAATAGATATTGTTAGGGACCTCATGCTGGCGGATCAGTCGCATGATTATTTAGGGTGATAGGGTTATTTATTTTGGAATAGCATATTAATTGTATTTTAAAGGTGTTAACCCTGGGTCGAAGCTCAGGTCTTAAAAACGCCTTTAATTTTTGGTTTCTGTTATTCCTAAATAGATATTGTTAGGGACCTCATGCTGGCGGATCAGTCGCATGATTATTTAGGGTGATAGTGTTATTTATTTTGGAATAGCATATTAATTGTATTTTAAAGGTGTTAACCCTGGGTCGAAGCTCAGGTGTTAAAAACGCCTTTAATTTATGGTTTCTGTTATTCCTAAATAGATATTGTTAGGGACCTCATGCTGGAGGTTCGGTCGCATGACCATTTAATGTTCGAATTCTATACAGAATTGTAAAGCCTGAAGTCAGTATCAATGTAATTTGCTTATCTGGTCAACAAAGGTCCATTTACATTGATTTTGATGGAAAATTAGATCTGAATTAAATATAACAATGTACATATTTAAAGTTTATATTTCTTGATTATAAATGTAGAATTTGAATTTATTTTCTCAGTGTTTTAAATTGGTTGGGTTTTTTTTTTATGGCTTTGACCATTAAATTGAAAAAAATCAATGGAATGGACCTTTGTTGTGGTGTGGATAGGCTTGGGTGTAGGGGTGCCGGGAGCCCAAGTAGTGTCGTTAAAAAGTATTAACATTAGTGTTACTTTACTCTTAATTTGATGAAAGTTTTTTTACACAAGTTGATTTCCTTTATTTTTATAATATTGAAATGTGGTCGTGTATATTGTCGTCGCCCCCGTCCGCCCGTCAGTCCCGCGTCCACAATTGCTTGTGGACGCTCTAGAGGCTAAAGTTAATATCCAATTGACTTCAAATTTATACACAGTGTTTAAAGTTATGAAATGAAGAAGCCTATTGATTTTCGGCGATTTCTGATAATTAATGCCAGAGTTGTGGCCCTCCTTGATCTCCCATGATCACTCAAAAAATCTTGTTACGCTATAGATGCCAAACTTATCATCCGATTGACTTCAGATTGATTTCAATTTATTTTCATATCATGGAATTAGGTAGACCATCCAGTTTCTATTATATATTGCAGTAGCAATTATATATATACCAGTATTAAGGTGTTGAAACGAACAAGTATTTTGATTTTCAATGAATTTTGATACAAATCCATGATGTTAAATGTTTCCTATACTAATTGTTAGCGTGGGGCAAAACGTTACAAAAAGCAATCAAATTCTAATGATTTTAAGATAATTACATAATGAGTTGTTACTCCTAATCAGATTTTAGTGTATTACAAATGTTTCGTTACCAAAAACAGTAAAAATATGCGACAACCCTTGTTGACTGCCCGGACGATTTAGCTGCTGTGGGCGTATGTTTCGTTGCCTGGCAACCTATCTTTTTAATGTAGAATGGTAATGAACTGCTTTTTTCCTTTTCTTTGCTTTATTTGTTTCGTTTGAATTTGATTTATCTGTTTAGTTTTTGATTGTTTAATTATTGTTTTTATACGCCCACATTTTGTTTGTGGACTCTCTACAGGTCACAATTCTTACCCGATTTTGACGAAACTTGAAATATAGGTTTATCCCCAAAAGATCTCGGCTGCTTTCGATATTGGCATGTATCGGATCAAAACTTCATGGATTATGGCCCCTGATTGTACGAAAAATCACGTTTTTAGCTTGTGGACCCTATAGAGGTCACAATTTTGAACCAATTTTGATGAAACTTGGCATGCATGTTTGTAACCCAAAGATCTTGGTTCCTTTCGATATTTGCGGCTATCATAATGTAATTTCCTGAATTATGGCCCCTGATTGTCCGAAAAATCACCCTTTTTAGCTTGTGGTCCATCTGGAAGTCACAATTATTATTCGATTTAAAAAAACGTTTGATTATATTACCGTCACACCCTAAGGAAGGTTGAGTTCGAATTTCGGGAAAATCGGACGAAAATTGCCATACAAAATGGCCGCCGTTTGTACGCGAATACTGTTAAAAAATGGTATATCAAGGTTGTGGACCCTGTGGAGGTCACAATTTTGATTCGATTTTGATGAAACTTGAAATTCATGGTTATAACCCAAAGATCTTGCTTCCTTTCGATATTTGCGCATATAGGATCGTAACTTCCTGAATTATGGCCCCTGATTATACGCAAAATCGCCTTTTTTTTTTAGCTTGGAGGTCACAATTATTATTCGATTTAAAAAAAACGTTTGATTATATTACCGTTACACCGTAAGGAAGGTAGAGTTCGAATTTCGGGAAAATCAGACCAAAATTGCCATACAAAATGGCCGCTGTTTGTACGCGAATACTGTTAAAAAATGATATATCAAGGTTGTGGACCCTGTAAAGGTCACAATTTTAATTCAATTTTGATGAAACTTGAAATTCATCGTTATAACCCAAAGATCTTGGTTCTTTTCAATATTTGCGCATATCGGATCGTAACTTCCTGAATTATGGCCCCTGGTTATACGCAAAATCCCCCTTTCTTTAGCTTGTGGTCCCTCTGGAGGTCACAATTATTATCCAATTTAAAAAAACGTTTGATTATATCACCGTTACACTGTAAGGAAGGTTGAGTTTGAATTTCGGGAAAATCGGACCAAAATTGACAGACAAAATGGCCGCCGTTTGTACGCGAATACTGTTATAAAAATGATATATCATGGTTGTGGACCCTGTATAGGTCACAATTTTAATTCGATTTTTGATGAGGAAGGTTGAGTTCTAATTTCGTGAAAATCGTACCAAAATTGGCGGACGAAATGGTCGCCGTTTGTACGCGAATAGTGTAAAAATATGGTATATCATGGTTGTGGACTCGCTACAGGTCACAATTCTTATCCGATTTTGATGAAAAGTCACATTTCTAGGTTGTGTACCGTCACACCATAATCATTGTCGGTTTCGAGTTTCATTAATATCAGACTGGAACTGACCAACTAAATGGCTGCTCCCAATACAGTATGAAATACAGGACTTAAAGATGTAGGAAAAATCACTTTCGGTATTGCTTGTTCTCTGTCCATCTCTCGAAAATGTGGGCGTATCCTGCCTGGCAGTGCCAGCCTATCTTTATATTTATACGCCCACATGGAAATGTGGGCGTATATTGCCGTCGCCTCGGATGTACGTCCATCAGTCCGTCCGTCGTTCACAATTTCTTGTGAACACTCTAGAGGCTGAAGTTAATATCCAATTGACTTTAAATTTATACACAGTGTTTAAGGTGATGAGACGAAGAAGCCTATTGATTTTCAGCGATATCTGATATTTACTGCCAGAGTTATAGCCCTTGATCAGTTTGAAAAACATTGTGAACGCTATAGAGGCTAAAGTTAATATCCAATGGACTCCAAATTGTTACACAGTGTGTAAGGTCATGAGACAAAGAAGCCTAATGATTTTATCGGGCTAATTCCACATATAGTCGTGCTCATAGCGCTCCAAAATACACAATCACTCTTGCAAATATTTCTCAAATAACTTTAGTTCTAAATAAGTGAGAGTGATGAAACTTGGTGTTTAGTTTCATTACATCAATTAATACCTTGACTAAGTTTGATAATGAGCATCTCCTTCTAATTGAGGTAGGATGTTCAAACTGATAGACAGTGATGAAACTTTGCAACCAAGTAACTCGACTTAGTCATCCAGCCGCTTTTTTCAAGTTATGAATCCTCACTCAGGTTCATCGATCATGATAAAGAGAATTATGGTGATAAAATTGATAATCGTAGTCTTTTATTTATCGCGATAATTCCAAAAGCAGTTATCATGATTAATGGCGATATCAGAATTTGATATCGTTGCAACCTTAATAGTTTGATTGCTCGGTGCTTTTGAAAAAAATAAATGAGCGATTAATTCAAATGTGTCATCTATTTATTTTGGGATTTCGGCGGGGGACATCAGCCTCACTGTTGGCTTGTTCTTTTTTTATAAAAGAACGAATGAGCAATTAATTAATGTGTCATTAATTTATTTTGGGATTTTGGCTGTTTATATGAACCTCACAGTTCTCTGGTTATTATAATCTTATGTATGAACTTTGTGTTGATTTTACCAGCCTGTAATTGTGGTATCATAATTAATTGTGATTTCAACATTTTAATATGTCCACATTCATATGATAATGTGAACGTATTATGCCGTCGCCCCTGTCTGTGTGTGTATGTGTATGTGTATGTATGTATGTATGTGTGTGTGTCTGTGGGCCGCCTACAGGCCGCAATTCTTCATGGATTTTCTTCAAACTTTGTATACTTATTCCTTATACCCCAAGGAAGATCCCTATTGTTTTTGGTGCATGCCCAACCCCCAGGGACAGTGCCACACCCATTTTCTTTTTGTGTGTCTTTGTGTCACCTACAGGCCACAATTCATAATCTATCGTCTTGAAAACTTTTTTTTATACTTATTCCTTATACCCTAAGGCTGACAACTATTATTTTTGGTGCATGCCGGACCCCCTGGGACACAGCCACACCCAATGCTTTTGTGTCTTGTGTTCGCCTACAGGATGCAATTCTTGACAGATCCTTTTAAAACTTTACATACCTATTCCTTATACCCTAAGGATGACCCCTATTAATGGATCGTCTTTAAACTTTGGATATGTATTCCTTATAGCCTAAGGGCGACAGCTGCATGTCCCGACTCCCACAGGCAAACAAACCAAACGCCTAGCCTTCTTGACAAAGTACCATATCAATCAAAGCAGGAATGTGGACGTATATTGTAGCATTAGCGTTATGTTTTTTTAGTTAACTATATTAAATGAATTCCAAATGTACGTGTTGGCGAGGGGGTACATTAATAATTATATGTTTTTGTAGTACATGTTCCTTGTTTTATAATAAAACTACACCCTTTCATTTTTCAGAAGAAAAGTATGGAAAATATTTCCATTTATCTATCTTGAGGTAAATCAGTTTATTATTTCCATTAACAGTTCTTATTTTTGTAAATTTTTATGTAATTCAACTACTTGTCATTGGAGTGCATCTCAAAATTCACTTTCGTTATCTACATAAAGTTTATGTAATAAGTTATAGTGTGTAAATTTGAAGCAAGTTCATATGTTTTTTTAATAATTATTTACAGATCACAGAGATTGAATGCTGCAGGTCTTGTATTTAGTGTATAGACTAATTGGTGGATGTTATTAACATTAACCTTTTAGCAAAGGTTAGCTTGATGATGTTACTGACTTTGCAGTGTAGTGGAAGATGTTAACCTAACTTTGGTAGACAACATGCCTGACCCTGGAGTAAACGATGTACAATATGTCAGTGTCACGGTTCCACTACCAAACGTAACGCGAATATAAACATTACTTAAGCTTAAAAATTTGTGTAGATGTGTTATTTGTCGTAACAGTTATATCCATAAAATGTAAATTGTATTTTCTCTATATTAGTATAACAGATTAAACGAAATAACATTATTTCACTCATGACTCGTAGTTACCCACGATCGTAGAAGCGTCAACATATCGAGAACACGCATTCATGAACCATGATTAGTTGGGACAAATTAATAATGAGGAATACTGTTTTCACAGGCCTTAAGACAGCAAAGTGGTTATTGGTCACAACATTCATGTGTCACTGCAGGGGAGGGGGTGGAGTCAAATGATAATGCATTCGGGTTGGATAATAAGGTCTGTCATTTAGTGACGTGGCTTAGCTTCGTTTCCAAGAGTAGGGTCGACTGAATTCCCACTGTTAAGATTTTGAGAAACAGGGCCCAGATTCTCACATCAGATACTTGAACCACAGAAAAGGTTACCTTTCAGAAAATTGGCTCTGTAGCCTAAAACTGAATCACCTATATCTCGGTTCAGAGCAAAGCAATCTGACTGAAATTTCAGCATTTTCTGTTTCTATTATTTATTGTTGAACTATTATAGCGAGAACTGTCAGCTCTTATCTAATCTTACCCAATGGCGCCAATGCCCCTTTAAAATGCCCCTTATAAATCTAGTTTAAAATCCAAATATTTGTCTAAACTTTAGACAGACCTTGTGATCTATTCTCCAGTTGGTCAATTTCACTTCAAGTCAGTCAAAACGGCCAAACATGACTGGCGAAAATAAGACAAATAAGGTCGGAAGTCCCTTCAACACAAACCATGGCACTCAACTGGTAAAGACTTTAGACAAATATTTGGATTTTAAACTAGAAACAAAACCATACTGTTGAAGATGTAATTGAGACAAGACATTAGACTAGCACTTATATTTATTAGCAAAAAAAACAAGCCAACAGTGAGGCTGATGTCCCCCGCCGAAATCCCAAAATGGATAGATGACACATATTGATTAATCGCACATTTATTTTGTTCAAAAGTATCGAGCAATCAAACTATACACTAATTTCATCACTCTCTATCAGATAGAATCAGGTAATGTTCATCATCTAACTCCATCAAGGCATTCACCTAATAGACATCTACGCCAAGTATGTACATTCTAACTCAATTAGAATGCGAGTTATTGTGTTCTGAAGTCATTATCAAACTTACTCAAGGTATTGATGAAATGAACTATATATACCAAGTTTCATCACTTTCACTTAGTTATCGCATCCCAAAGCATCAACCAATGAAATTGCTTATCTGTGCTTACCCTAAGCGGAGAATGCTCATCTTAAAACTCCATATTGACCTTATAAACACCTACACCAAGTTTGAATATTCTAGCTCAATTAGAAAGAGAGTTATTGTGTCCCAAAAATTGTGACAGACAGACGGACGGACAGACAGACAGACGTACGAACCCAATGAATAACAAAACCCATTTTAAAATAATGTCCCTAAGAACAAATCCAAATTTTAGCAATCTGATTAGTTTTAGTGCTTAGCCAATCAAAATTGAAATATCTACTAAGATTTGGATTTGATCTTAGTTAAAATTTCCCCACTTTTAAGTTCTGGTAAAATGTCCTAATGTGTCGGAAGTTCTGACTTGTCGACTAAACGAAAGCGACCAGACTGTCCACCGTTGGCTTTGAGAAATGCCACAATTTTGATCGGTGACATACTTTGCGTTACAATGGTGTACATCTGATTTTTAGTGGAATGATTTATAAACCGAACTGTAACGGGGAGGTTACACAGTAAGACGTTAATTTGGCTGGTGATATGATACTGGACATGATATTCTACTCCTTGTCACATTCAACCTTGGCTGAAATTGATTCAAGGACATATCTTATGATCTAAGGCTGATAAAACTGTTGATGTTGACCATTATCCTCCATTTTGTTTTTGCAAAGATTTCCATATCTGCCCATGCTGACCGTGATAGGTATACTACAAAATAGCAAAAAATACAGTTCATAAAGTTTTTTTTTAATAAACTACAGACTTTTCAGGCTTATTTCAAAACTATAAAATATGTCAGACAGAGTTAAAATAATGAAGTGATCTTTCAAATCTCAAAAAAATATTCTGGAAGCAATTTTAGAATACTTTCATGCATTATTAATTTTCTTTGAAATAGGAAAAGATAGGTTGCCAGGCAACGAAACATACGCCCACAGCAGCTAAATAGTCCAGGCAGTCAACAAGGGTTGTCGCATATTTTTACTCTTTTCGGTAATGAAACATTTGTAATACACTAAAATCTGATTAAGAGTAACAACTAATTATGTAATTATCAGAAAATCATTAGAATTTGTTTGCTTTTTATAAGTTTTGGAAGCAATTTTAGAATACTTTCATGCATTATTAATTTTCTTTGAAATAGGAAAAGATAGGTTGCCAGCCAACGAAACATACGCCCACAGCAGCTAAATCGTCTGGGCAGTCAACAAGGGTTGTCGCATATTTATACTCTTTTCGGTAATGAAACATTTGTAATACACTAAAATCTGATTAAGAGTAACTACTCATTATGTAATTATCAGATGAAAAGTTTGGCCTCTATAGTGTCACAAGATTGTTTGAAGTCATCCTCTAGAGCTTCCACATGATTTTTAGAAGTGATCAAGGGCCATAACTCTGCCATTAATTATTGGAAATCATTGTAAATCAATAGACGTCTTCGTCTCATGACTGTAAACACTATGTATAAATTTGAAGTCAATCGGATTTTAACTTTGGCTTCTAGAGCATCCACAGAATTTTTTGAAGTGCTCAAGGGCCATAACTCTGGCACTAATTATCGGAAATCGCTGAAAATCAATAGGATTCTTCGTCTCATGACCTTAAGCACTGCATATGAATTTAAAGTCAATCGGATATTAACTTTGGCCTCTAGAGCGTTCACAAGATTTTTTTTAAATGTTCAAGGGCCATAACTCTGGCACTAATTATCGGAAATGGCTGAAAATGAATAGGCTTCTTCGTCTTATGACTTTAAACACTGTGTATAAATTTAAAGTCAATCGGATATTAACTTTGGCTTTTAGAGCGTCCACAAGATTTTTTGAAGTGATCAAGGGCAACAACTCTGGCACTTATTATCGAAATTCGCTGAAAATTAATAGGCTTCTTCATCTTATGACCCTAAACACTGTGTATAAATTTAAAGCCAATCGGATATTAACTTTGGCCTCTAGAGCGTCCACAAGATTTTTTGAAGTGATCAAGGGCCATAACTCTGGTTGTTATTATCGGAAATCGCTGAAAAACAATAGGCTTTTTCGTCTGATGACCTTAAACACTGTGTATAAATTTAAAGTCAATTGGATATTAACTTTAGCCTCTAAATATACGACCACATTTCAATGTGGGTGTATAAAAATTGTTGAATACTACAAACATATGATACTAATAGAGGTGTATTGCCGCGAAGGCGCAGTTACAGAGTGCGACCAAAATTAATACTTCCCGTGAAGGCGCAAATATAAACTTGTCAGTCTTCGTTTGTTGTTATTAGGACCCAATGAACGATGTTAAAGATTTTATGAATTTATGTTAACTCTGAATTTTATCCACCAATTGCCAACTAACGATGAATATCATCAAATCACCCAAGTAGTATTACAACATTTAAAAGAAAATTGGCTATCTATTAAGAACAAATGGCTTGTAACACAAAGAACTGTTCCAGATAAGATTTGAATGTAGATTTTTGTTTTCAAATATTGACAGTGGGACTTTAAATTGGTAATGTATATCCTTTACTACTACCTCTTCAAGTTATTTTTAATTGATCAATCCATTCCAGAATTATGCAAAGTGTCAATGCTTAATAATCAACTCTAAATGTTCTCATGTGATTATTTAATAAATAAAGGTCACTGGAAAAGCTTCAAAATTATTTTAAATACATGTAATGCAAGTAATTTTGTCAAGATATCCTTTCCATACATGTGAGTGTGAGTAGGCCCCTATAATGCAAATCCGAATGTCAATATCACCTGCAATCAGGGAAATTTCATTGTAAGTCATAACTTTCTGCCAATAAACAAATTGTGATGTCATTTTAGTCCTTTTGCTCAAATTCTACCCCACATTTCTATGACTTCTATGGGTACAATAATTAAATCATTTCTACATTTTATTTTCTAAACAAGTACCGTAACATCCATCTTCATTAGCCTAGTCACATCCTACGATAATGTCTCGAGAAGATAACTCAGTTTGGAAAATGTATCAAGGATCAAGTGAAAAGTCATAGAGTTATATCATTGAAATATATATTGTCAGTATTCAGTATTTCTTTGGCTATTTCTATATATAGCTCTGCCGGAGTTTTCCGGAATCTGTCGAAGTTTGCCGAGTGAAAGTATTTGAACACTGGGCAAACATTGGTGTAGGGTACCAAAATAACCGAGGTTGGCCGAGTGAAATCTGCCTAGGTTGCCGAGTGAAAAATAGAATTCAACTCATTGAAGATCCAGTATTGTGCTCATGGCGGAGAAAAGAAAGGTTGTTGGCGACGAAAAGCTCCAAGAAACAGATAAGCAGTTTCTAGGTTTATAAAACTTTACTAACAAATAATGATATGTTATTTGTGTTTATCCGGACAAATTATTATATTTTTATCGTATGCTTGAAAATATTTTATAAGTTAAAGAGTAAAGTAAGATTAAGGGGTCTGTCGAGTGTCGGTATCATCATCACTCAGACATCGCTACATCACTCAGAATCAGATCATTCTTTCAGTGGGGTGTAGATCTATTCATAATAATTGTCATTGTATAATTTGAGTTACACAAATACCATCGCCAGGCGAAATAGTCATAGCACACTGTAAAATATATGCCCCTCTTCATTATCCCTAGACTGAACGGACTGAACGTAGGTCTCATTGTCATTGACATTACACTCACCATTATGTTGGTGATGGTACACTAATCAGTGACTGCGGAATGCATGTACATTTCAGCTTAAACACGCAGATATATTGAAAGTTATTGTTTGAATTTACAGAGAAAAGTAATGTTAAAGATATGATTAAAGAAGCACTGGGAAAGGTTATCGCCAACAGACCTGAAGATCCAATGAAATTTTTTGCAGAATAGTAAGTTCTTTATAAATATAAAATAACCTAAAAAAAAATATTTCATAATACCTAAATGGATGATGACGGGTCTGTTTTAACTTTCAAGTCTAAAGGGTTGTACTTTAGGTTATAGGTCTAAATGTGTTTTTTTCGGTGGATGATATAACATTTTGTTAGTTGCAAAATTAATTAGCTTGCATATATATGGTTGTATTAAAGTTGAACATCATTTCTTAAAAGTGATTGCAACAATTTAAAGACAAAATCATCATCTTTGTAAGTTACTGGTGGTAAATGTAAAAAATATTTTCGAGCAATTTTCTGTTACCAGATTTATCTCTATGAGTACTTGAATCCGATTTAATCTAAAGCTTACTAGAGTCAGTACATGTATTATAGATGTAATATATTTTGACAGCTTTAAGCTCTTTATTTTTATATTTTTTCTGCACAGTTTTGAATCATATGAAGAGCAGTGTGGTTTAGCACAAAAGTCATTACAAATTATACAGATGACCCATCATAGTCGACCAATATTTGATCTAAATGTTCATCAGGCCTTTAAGATTCTGAGTAAACATAAAGGTTAGTTATTTATGCTGTATGCATAAAAGTATAGGTTTGCTTGTTATTTTTTGTTATTACCCAAAGTTGGAATTTTTAACTTGGTTGAGCTAACAATCTTCACGTTTTGAATTGCATCAATAGGGTAAGCACAATCTGATTAAAACATGGATCCTATTTCGTTTCATTTTTATAGTTCAAAATGTCGTTTTACTTGTCTTTACTTCACAAGGATCTGCAAGAGTTTTTATCATTGATGTGTTCTGGATGAAGTGGGGGATTTTCCAATGAAACTGTCTGTTGCAGCGATTTCTTGGCCTTTTGGTGCACGGAACTCTGGGTAAACCTTGAGAAACGTCAATGTTGATTGATTAATCAATGCCTGACGTTACAGAGTCAAAAGTCTCTGATCTGACCCCTGAGGTGAAGGAACTCCCACTATAACTTGTCAGATCTTCATGTAGTGCAAGTCGTCGAAAGTATAAAAAACCGAAACAAAATAGATCTGTATTTGAATGAGATTGGGGTAAGAAATTATGAAAATCATACTAAAACCAATTGTGACATACCATGTTAATAACCATTCACTGCATGCATTGCTTTGGTTCACGTTGATATACTATGGACATGGTACATGTTAGACTGGTGGCCAGTCTTCTCCACACACCAAAAATTGGCCAGTCCTCTCCAAAAAAAGAAAATGGAAAAAAAACGTAATCTCTAGAGACTGGGCAAATAGAGCTTCATTCTCATCTAGTAGGTCAATCCGCATTATGTAGGTCGGGTGACGTCGTGCACGGGATTACTGCATTTGCACTGGCAAACTGGTGTAGGTGCGAGATGTTTGTTGTGGATAACAGTTATTGTTATTTAGTGATACTTTAACGATCTAAGAATTTTGTTGACGGACAATATGATAATATCTGTCGAATGAACGGATACAACGTATGGGATGAGGTGAATGAACATAAATAATTACACACGACATCATTATAACAACTTAACGAAGCCAGTTCATGCGTATCGGGAAGAAGCCGAATGGCGAATGGAAACAAAAACGTGACATCAGCCCGCAGACGGTTTCAGCATGACTGCTTTGCACTCCATTCGAGACGCATGATTCATGAAGGTAAATATCGAACTTAATTTATCTTAGACATCACATTTACAAATTCGTGTCACGCGACTCGGGGCTTGCTTGACAACTGTCAATCATTCCAAATAAGGAACAACGTAAAACAGGACAAGAAACGCCCATTTTATTGTGAAGCTCGCAAATTGTCCAGTCTCTGGTGCTGGTTACAGGTTTACTCAAATTTTTTTTTTTATATACAAATGGAAACGAAAGTGTTGGTTTACTAAAAATTACTACTTTTATATAAATCGAAATGTAAAATAAATAGAAGAGACTGGGCCAGTCTAGGTACATGTACATGTAGTGCTACATTTAACGTTTGCTTCTACAGATCTCTGATCAAGCCATGTCTTTTCCTGCATAAATTAAGTCTTGGATGGTTAATTTTTAAGAAACTGCTAATGCATGTAGTTATAAAATTGTTTGGGCCACATCATTGTAGAACCCAAGAAAACTTTTGTATACTTTTTTTCTAGATGATATGTCATGCGTCTCTTTTATCTAATTGTCTTCAAACTAAAGAATTTATTTTTAGAAATAAACGTGATATTGATAGTGTCGTAATACTTATTATGAAATAAATATTATATTTTGACAGTTTCCAAAAAAGCCAGGGGAGTAAATGGTGCTATTTATACAGATCTACTTCATGCATTATGTAGGTAAGAGATCTTAATAAGGCATTTAGTAACTGAAAAGAGCAATAACCTATAACACATACTTATGGAATAACAGTTACTGATTTATTTAGGCAGCGTTTCAAAGAGTTTATTCTTCGAAGCATTGCCTAAATAAATCAGTAACTGTTGTTCCATAAGTATGTGTTATAGTTTATAGGTAAGAGATATAACATGGAAGATTGCTGGATTCAAGATGGCTGTGGTAAAGCAATCAAGATAAAAGAACTATTAGTAAAGTGTTGACAAAATGTTAAACAGCATTCATCGTATTTCCTGGTGCAATATACATGGCAAAGGAATCAATGGGGCATAGAATTTGTAGGATTAACTTTTAGAGGTTATCTGTAATTTATAACAGATACTCGAACATTCATAGACATGACTGGGGAATTTTTTAAGCTTAAACACTGTAACCAATAGTTACATGAATGCACTCTGGGAGACCATAGCCATATATTACACTCTGTTTGAAGACTGCAGTAATATGATACTCTATGTTCGAAGACCGCAACATTATGTTACACTATGTTTGAAGACCACAGCAATATATTGCTTAGTAATTCCATCACTACTTCCGGAAGATTAATGTGTGAAATTCTTGACCATCAAAATGGTGTCCTCCTAAATGCAAAGAACATCAATATGTTCACACTTAAAGATGATTCTTTATCAGTACCTACATGTAATTAGATTATTTTTGTTTGAATGGTCAGCATTTAAAGTTAAGTGACAATTGGTCTAAAAGAGTTGTTTATTCTAGCAAATCAGAGCTAATAAAATAAAGTTCTGGATATAAATTTAAAGGGACTGTCTTGGAATGTTCAGTGGTTGAATTCTGATTGAGAGTATTAAAATTAAAGAAACATTTTACATTTATATTGTGCAGGTATTGATCATATCATTTATTGATGACCATTAATATTGTATACATTGTTTGATGTCATCTGAAATATTGATTTATTTACAGGGAAATTCAACCAGCTATAACAAGTCAGCTAATGTGTAAAGTAGAATGTTGTCATTATGAAGCTGTGCCGTATGATGTGTTTAGATCTAGTGTATATACATGCTGTGTTTTACAAGGTCTGACAACATCATTTTTTTTATCTTTACATGTTTACTTTTAATCTTAGCAAGTTATTTTAAACATACATTATGTTAAAGCCAAATCTGTCCATTGCGGGTTTTATTTTGGCCTCAAATGTTATTTAAACTATTATACAGACATTTATTCACATGTCAAGCCTATAATGAACTTTCTACAATATTGGATGGCTGAGATTAACAAAAAATGGATATTCGAGACTTAACCTTGTTGTTAACTACCATTGGTACGATAATAAACAATTTGCACTCCATCTTAACTTTGCTCATAATAAAGTCATTTGAATGAAAGACCATCCCTTAAACTAAATCATACATTATGCATCTTTAATTTCAAATTCAAACTACCATCATCATAGTCAATATGTTCTGTATTATCTGGTATCTTAATAGATTATGTTGTAAATTAATCGTGATATTAAAATGATTGTTTATTTTAGATTACAGCAAACTAGCGGAGAAGTTATTCAAGACTTTAGATGTTAATAATACAGGAAAAGCTGAGAAGGTTATTTGTGATGTTGTTTTAGATCAATTAAAATCAGTTTTATCATCAAGTTCAACAACAAACTCCATCAAGTAGGTATACCAGGCCATATTATCTTGATAGGAATATAGATGCTTCTGTTTATACTCTAGAGGCCCAAGTTATTATCCGATTGCTTACCAATTCATACATGGTATCTAAGTTATTAAGACAAAGCATACAGATTTTCTACTGTTTTGCTTCGAACTGCAGAATTGGAGACCAATAAAACTTAAATGAATCCTGATAATTACTTCATGGGTTGTTGCTCTTTGTCAATTTACTCTTTATTAAAAGAAAAACATCTGATAACCCTTGTGGACTGTTCAGAGTCAAGAGTTAACATTTCTCTCAGAATATCACTGTCTCCCCAAGACCCAAAGAATCACCAGTTCTCAGAAATAGACTTTTACACCTGAGCCACCTTTTCAGAAAGGAAAATAGTGCCGAGACATTTATTTACATCACAAAGTTGAAATTCAAACGTGTTTAGTTAATAAATGGACTATCCCAATCAGGCCCGTAGCCAGGGGGTGGCAAGGGGGGGCAATGCCCCCCTGAAAAAAATGTTTTGCCCCCCCCGAAAGAAAATTTGCCAATCATAACCCTAAAATACCTACTATAGACTGTAACGGGTGTGCCCCTCCTAAAAACTTCACTGCCCCCAGAATGGTATATTTCGCGTCAATTTTTTTGTTGGGTGACCTGATAATCGATCACAATTCCCTGAGAGGTCTATACAATAAATGACTCATGTGCTGTACTTGATAACGAAATTTAAGTTTCACAGACACATTATTTTTATTAAAAAAAGTCACCCCGACACTGAAAAAATAAACCCCAGCTTGGGACACCAGTCTCCATTTCCAGATGGAGACTGACAGGTTTAAGTTGTTTGAAAACATATCTCATATTGAGTATTTTAACACAAAATTAAGTAGTTTTATTCTCAAAAAATTTATTGGCCCTTTAGAGAATGGTATGAAGTGCAACCAAAAGGTATCTGAAAATAAACTAGATGTCTGACAGTCAATTTTTACTGTAGGATAATATTATCCTTAGGTGTAATTGACAAGAAGCAACTCCAACATCGTCATTTTGACTCAGTTACATGGTCCATAATGTCAAGTATTGTCATCATTTGGGAAATAATTTGTGTCCGGTATGAGTGAAGTGAAGACTGGAAACAAATTATGAGATGAGGAGACATTAAAAATTATTCTTTAAAAAGATTATGATCTCCATGTATGTGAGCTTAAAGTAACAAACTGTTTAATTGGTATAAACAGTAAACGTTCAGTATTCAGATTTAATACTTTTGTTAAGAAATTCTGAAAAAAGTGTATGAAAATATAGTCTGTTGTAAAATGTTTAATGCTATGTACATTCAATTTTAAGATGTTAAGCATGATAATTTTTTTTATCAACAGAATAATTGATGCAGGTAAAAAATTAGGACCAGAAGCATTATATCAAGCTTTTGAAAAGGTAAATTTATATACTTGGATGATATAACGTAAGTGTAAAACTTGTATAATTTAAGTTAATAAGGAGTATGTGGCAAGATTCAAGAGAGAGAATGTGATTATCTTATATATATATATATCTTTGTTCACTTTAATTTAGTGACATGAATTGTTAAGTAAATAACATGTCTATTTCAAACTATAGGTTTCTAATCGTGGGCGTGGTAAGGGACAAACCTTTCAGACATCAGAACAATTTGTTGCTGAAGCTTGTGAAGCTTTTCTAATGAAGGTAAAATTCTTTTCTAATTCTTCCTGACTGTAAATCCAAAGATGGTACATGACAGTTTTTGAGGGACCTGAAAACACCCAAAATATTATTTGTTTAAGCATTGGATTTATCAAAAAAACAATTTTGGTATGACAATAAATAGTCATTTTATGATGTGGTTCTAATTCCCTCTCCACACCGACATACATAGTCTGATCACCAATCACTGAGAGTTCTCACTATAATAGTTAAAAACTAGATAATGTAAAGGCAGTTTGCTGAAAATTTCCGTCGACTTGATCCAATATGAACCGAGAATTAAGCAATTGAAATTTCCACCTAGCTTAATCATCATTACTAAAGCCAGTAGGATAAAAAGCATAGTGTAGATTATCCATTTATTGATTTAATCGGGAAGGGAAGTTAGCAGTAAATCAGGTCATAATTCACTCAAGGTCGCAGACCAGCAATGTCATCGAAACTTGATTGTGGTAAGTTAATAATGTCTAATTAATAATTTAGATAATATTTCAAGCCTAAAGAAAGACCTACAATAGGCAGATTAAGCTCTTGCATAATGTATGTTTAACTTGTTTTCAGGTGAAGAAGTTAAGATAGCATGTATAAAATGGAGAATGATAATGGCAACTTCATTAGAATAAAACAGAAATAAAATCTACTCCTCATAGTTTCATTATTGCATGAGGCAAGGTATACTCACTGTTCTAGAACACCTGATACCACTTCTTGTATTTTTGCATAATACATTAGACAGAATTTATCAGTTTATTCAATTACAATTCGTACTTTTTTTTTGTGTCATCATGGATGTAAAGACAAAAGTTCTGTGAATTAACAATTACCCTATATGTATCTGTATTGTGTTGGAAAACGACAAGAATCATTGTAGAAAGGTAGATCTGATTAAGATACAGTCAGTAATTGTTGATCCATAGAACTCTTGTGTTAAATTACTAAATGTCATTCATAAGGATGGTTGGAATGATGAGAGAAAATAGACATATTCTGATATTGCAGCAAAGTTCCTACACTATATTATTAGTATAATATGTTGTTTCTTGTACCAATTGTTGTACATAAGTTTTAATTCTCATACACATCATATTGTCTTTATATAGCTATGATAAATTATCATTGTATATTGTGTATCAATCACCAAGCAGGATTGCTAATTGATTTAAAATCATGTAAAGTAAATTATCCTGTGTCAAAGGATGAACTTAATTAACCTTTTGTAAGTTTACTAGGAACAACTCTGTTACTATTGTTCTCACCCATATAAATCCATGATATTTTAATATATCATAGAAAGAATTTATTGTGACTAAAACAATGTGTACATATTATAATGTTGGTGATATAGATATATTATAATGTTGGTAATATAGATATAATAGATATATTATAATGCTCAATATACATTTGTTATGATTAAAATATACAGTATTATTTTTTTATAAGTTTTCTTTCCTCACTTTTATCAACAAACTATATCTAATAGATTTTATTACATGTATGGGCCTACATATTGAAATAGCTGAATATTGACATCGCCCTTGTGCTAAACATATTACCTATCAATATCTAACTTATTCCAAAAACAAATTCTTTAGTTGTTGTTGTTTACTGATTATTGAGCAAAATATATCATGTAGTTAACTAGCTCACGATATTTTCATAATGGGATAAATCAGATCCCAATCAATTTTGATTTTGTTCATGAGGGTATTTTCACATATAGGTACAGTCATTTCCATATGGCGGTGCTCGATTCACAGTCCAGAACGTCCTGAATCGACAGAATTACAATCGAGTGACGCGGAATTCAGTCCTGTCACAGTTCTGCCAGTCCCGACAGCTGAGGTGGAGTGAGTAGAATCGTGACGTATTCCTAGGTAAAAAATATGTTTCAGCAGTCATGATTGGTTGGGATACTTTTTATACAGTCGATGCATGCGCTGTAATCCGAAATTCTCCTTTTCACTCGATTGACACCAGTTTTGGAATTCAATTCCGGAACTGTGAATCGAGTATCCCCTATATATTCCTTGAAGGTTACAACCAAGAATTTGGTCAACCCGTTAATCTTATTGTCACCAAGTGCCACGTAACGACTCTCCAACCGTTATTCCCATCTTCTCTTAGAAAATGCACGTGATGAACATTATTAGGGAGATAACATAAGTCAATTAAATATATCTTGAATAATAGCCGAGAGAGACATGTTATATTTACCAATCAAGTCAACATGACGGCCATAAAACTTTTTAAAGGTTTTAATGAGTTTAGTACGCAAGTATCCTAGTGGTTGAAGCCTAAATGACAAATGCCTCACTCTTCTTAAAATTCAGAATAAATGGAACAAGCTCTCGCGTAACGACTTAGCTGAGACACAAACACTCCATAAGCTGGTGATATTGGAATGTTACTACTAATAAATGGGAAGTTAACGATCGGAAAGTCAAAGTCACCACGTTTATCGTACATTTTAACACCAAGTTTATGACAAATGTCAAAATCGACACGCAGATCCAAGTAAGATGCGTGATTGTCACTGTCAGTGGTGTTTTTAATTTCGAGCTCATCAGGATGGATTCTACGAAATCACTAAGGTTTGGATTGTTCAGTGATAGAACGTCATCGATATATCGATAAGTGAAATTAAAATGTCTGACTAATCGTTTATTAGTTTTTACGAGTGCCTGTATATAAGCGGCTTCGTACCAATAGAGAAATAAATCAGCAAGCAAAGGTGCACAGTTGGTGCCCATGGGGATACCTACCACTTGCTGATAAAGTTCCCCTCCATATTCAACAAAGATATTATCAATTCAAAAAATCCAACATCTGAATTATCTTGTTGGCGTTGAATTTACTTTTGGAATCACTAATATGGGGAATTGTAGTTAACTAAATATTGATATCTTGTTGTTCGTGATTTGGATGAAAAGACACTGTGAATAATGTCTTTTAACCGAGCTTTTAATTTACTATGGGGAATTTTCTTGTACAAAGTAGAAAAGTCAAACATTTGTATAGATGAGACTGAAGCAAGTGATCTAGATTGTAAACCATCAAGTAGTTCTTTGGAATTTTTTAATATCCACATCTGATTAATACCACTACGAGAGTATATTTTGTCACAATATTTTTGAATACCTTCTTTAACTGTCGTTAGAATAGATGCCAATACTTTAGAAAGTGGTTTTGTGGAACAACGGGATGAACCTGCTATAAAACGTTGCTTGTAGGGATTTTTTTGTAGTTTAGGTATCCAATATAACAAGGGCAGATCTGTATAGGTATCTCCACATGGAGTACCAAATGAAGTTAGTACAGATCTGTGATTGGATATAATTTCATCCTTACTAAGCGTAGTAGGTTTATACGTAGCACTGTCGAGTGTCTTTTGATTTCCCCAAACCAGGTTCTTTGAACAGACAGTCATGATAGTATCGTTAACATATATGGTATTGGACGCTTTGTAAGCCGGAACAACATACTCTACACAGTGTTGCGTTTGATTAGAGGTAATCCTACTACACACTGCTATTATGAGTGGATATTGTTGTTTTAAATTTTGATTGGTCAGTAGTCCGTCTACCAACCAATCACTAGCTGCCCTACAAAAGCTTTACATTTAAAACGAGTGCCAATATCGGACCAAATATATATGTTTACACAACGTTACGTCATGGCTCACGATTTTATTATGCCTAATTAACCCGTGCATAGCAGAATACTGCAGTAAAACTAATTGCGTGTCACACGAGGCTATCAAGTAGAATGAAATGAAAACAATACTGTTTGGAAACGAACATACTTTCACCGTTTTTAATACCTTAAATCACTGTCCAAAGTTTTAGGGAAGACCCAGATTAAACGAAGGACTGTCATGTTGCTGTACTTAAGTGATAGCTTTCATTGAACGAAAAGAATAGACACACTCCCGCATAAGTTCAAGAAACAGACGCTATTCCAGCCCGAGAGGGATTTCTCGGGCCATTGCTTCAGGAATATGGTCATGTAAGGCGTTGAGATTTTCAACAATGCTAACAGCATTGAAAGTAGATTTAGGCCTTGTGTCAAAACAATCGTAGCATATAAGTTCTTCATTTTAGTAAAAGACTGATAGACTCAGTCCAATCTGACAAGGTATCGATGATAACATCTTCCCTCTTGGCCCATGATCTAGCGTAGTCCTCTACGGCATCCATAAGTTTGAAATTTTGATCCCATGAAAATGGTTGCGGTTCCCGGTATTTGGGTCCTTTAGACAAAATCCCACATAACTTATTATTCTGGACTATGTTTAAATATTTGACTTAACCCGATAGCATCAATGCCTTTATTAGCAAATTTCAGTTTTATAAATGAAATGTTGGTGTCAGATACTCATCCAAACGACAGTGGGCAATACCAAGAACAATGGATACAACCCTAATAGTAAGTGGAATAGAATATAATTTAGTACGGATATGGTGTGGCCCTAATGGTTCTTTGATAATTTCCAAAAGGGCATCTAGTGGAATATAGTGCTGAGCTTGGGTGGTGTGTAGCGACGATGTCTATGACTGTGTTTTCGACGACGAAACTTTGGGAATAATGTCATGACATTAACATTGCTACATGCAGGGCTAGACAAATTTCCAATACTACCTAATTGTCATTACACCCGTAAGGGGTGGCAGTACCTAATGTACGTATCCAATATTCCTCTCGGCTTCTGCGAAATGGAGTACTCAAATTTTCTCTAATATAGACACTCTCATTGATATTATAGAGTGGTCAGGCTGGTTAAAATGACTATAAAGAATCTGTTATTGCCCTTATTTATGTTGTGACGATGACCGTTAATGCGTAAATGTAATGGTCCTTTAGTTTCGCTAACATAAACGAGCCCGCAGAGTATAGGCCTACATTCTATGCCGTAGATAATATTGGAGGTTTACAATTTAATTTCTCAATCCTACGTGTAAAATATGTTTTGTTAAACGTTCTGTGACTTTCCATTCCGGAGTTAGCTATTGCCAAAGACCGGTGAACGCGATAAGTGCTTTAAAACAGCTTTCTTTCAAATTAGCTGGAAAGCATTGGGGTCATGAGAGGATGAACCCTTTTGATATTCATTTCGTTCCGGAGTTCCCCCGACCTTCACCATAAGCCTAGTGAACGCGATAATATAGTTTTCAAAATTGGTGGTAGGCATTTGGGCCTTATGAGATGATGAACCCTATCGATATTAAGCGTTCTACCAGTTTCCGCTTGTTCAACATCCAAGTTTTCCTTTCGGATACGCTGCAATTGAGACAAAGCTGCTGTGTGACGTATTTGTCTTTGATCTTTAAAATACATGAGGACAATATGGCTTGTCGCATTTATTAATTTTAGAAAGTATTATTACATCAGTTGCCTTCCATATTATAAATATAAAAAAATCGGGAATTTTCCTTTTCTATTTTTAACTTTAAATGCGATTGAGAGACGATTATGACATTGAGCCAATTTAACTATTAATTGGTAGTAATTAGGCCTAGCTGTTAATTTACTGTAAGTACACATTTGAAAATGTCGTTTGTGTGTCTGGATAACCACATCTCTATTGTTTCAAAAATTCTTATTATGAACTTCGTTTGGCGTCACAGTTACTTTCTTCAATGCAATAATGAATTCTATTTTTAAATATGACTAATAATTCGTGAATATAGACATGTAGGGCTGCAAACTGATGGTAGATTAACGATTCAATGGAACAGTTAATCTTAAATTATTTTATGAAACCTTAAATTATGTTATCGGATGGCCACGTATTACAGTATTGCATCATGTCTAATAATATTTAATTTATTCACGCCGACATACACAAGCGGTGGTGTTGGGTTATTATTGTTACGCTCAGCTCACATGGGCGATTATGATAATACGAATAAATAAGAATAAAATAGACAGTTAAAGAATCGTATAAATATTTATTTTAACCAAATATGCCATTCTGCAGCATTTTAATGGAGGAGTTTTGTTATGCAGGCCATTATCTGATGTGTGGGTATACCCATAGAAACTCGATACTCTATAAGGTATACCCGATTTCACGGTTGGCCACATTTATGTCTGTACTGGTGTATTATATATAGTCTGCATTTAGCACATGATTACAGAAGCTTGAGTCTTGATGTTTGTGAGATCTAATTAATAAGGTCGGGGGCGGATTACCCTATAGGCAGTGTAGGCAGCTGAAAAATAGGGCCCATAAAATTTTCGACGACCTTTTTAAATTTTATTTTTTACGTTATTTAATTCACTGTACTACGCTTAAGACGACTCTCACTCGGTTGTATCAGCTGTTCATTTTGAAGGAAGAGGTACTTCACTACAAGTGACAAAAATTACACCTTGAAGAAAGTAGGAAAAGAAAATTATCGACGTATATCCTTAGAAATTTCGTTTCTCTTACAGCGGTCTTTACATAGTTTTACTACTAGTCCAGAAAGCTGAATTCAAGTGTTTTTGTATCTGGGGTACTTGCTCATCAAAATACCAAAAGTCTTCCAAAATCTGATTTGCTATACGTCAAAACAGTCCCACAAAAGGCCCAGCTGGTCGAGCTGCCAAGGGCCCATCAGAGCCTTGATCCGCCTCTGGTGGATAAGGCCAATTTCAAGTTTGCTCAAAGGTTAGTACGAGGCGTAAACTGGGCAAGCCCTAAACCTGGCCCCAATGCTTATTCTAACCCTGACCTACAATCTCGCCAACAACCACGTGCCCTAACCTTATTTCCATCTCAGCGACCTCGGCGAAAATTGAGCTAGCCTTAAAAAACAGATTTAGCCCTTGATGTCATTATTCCTTTTATACGCCCACATATTCATATAATAGTCGTAATTTTAGCTTGTGGACACTCTACGGGTCTCAATTTTTATCCGATTTTGAACTAAAAAATCTTGGTTCCTTTCAATGTTCGCGCATATTGGAACGTAACTTTTTGGATTATGACACCCGATTGAATGAACATCGCGCTTTTAGATTGCGGAGCCTCAAGAGCAAACTGATCCCGCAGTGAATATTCGCTTGGCCGCTACAATCACTGATAAGCATGACATCGACGAGGCTTAATGAGTACGGCATATTACCTTTTTTTCTCCGACAAATTTAATTCTCAAACATTTTTTTTGAGGTAAAAGAAAAATAAATAAAGACGTTTGAAGTATTTGTAGTTAAAAAATATTTCCTATTTAGTGTAAATGGGTATTAAAATGAGTAAAATGTATCATTTTGCCCGAAGCAGTCAGGTGTTAAGTAAACATTGCACGAGCCGTTGAGCCAATGACTACGAGGCGTGCAGTCAACGCACGTGTTTTGGACAGGCATCCGTTACAGAGATAATTCGTAAGTAATTCTCTGTGAAACAGATTGCCTCAAGAGGTCACAGCTTGGAAATGACATATTCGTTTTTCTCGTCCCCCTTAACGAGATATATTTCCATCAGCTTGGAAATGACATATTCGTTTTTCTCGTCCCCCTAAACGAGATATAGCACGTCTGTATGTTGCTATTAAAATTGAAGGGAAACTTTTCTAGCCAATTTGGAGGCCATATTGAATCAACCGTTTATGAGATGAATCGGAAAATATCCATAATGTGTCCGGCTACCAACAAGACCTATAAAATAATATTACGGGTCATTTCGCCAACAGGGGTCACGGTGGCTAAGTGGATAAGGCGCTGGTTCGCTAGCCTGGAGGTCGGGTGTTCGACCCCTCATGCAGTGGCCGAGAAAGTTCATCTCGATTTTCCGGCGTGATTTTCCCTTGTCAGTGATGCAGAAGAAGGGCCTGACAAGGACAGCTGCCTAGTCGTTCGGATGAGACGAAAAACCGAGGTCCCGTGTACAAATTGGAGTGCACGTAAAAGATCCCTTGGCAGTTGGAATTCGATATAAGAGTAGGCCGTAGCGCCGCTGTCCGGGCTCATAGCACACTTTATGGCGTATGCCCTTCTTCCATTAGCCCAGGTTAGGTGCAAAAGAGTAGGACGTTAAACCCCATTTCATTTCATTTCATTTCGCCAACAATGTTTGTCAAGATCAATTTCAGATTAATTTTGGAAGCCATCTTGGATTTTCGGCACTCATTAAGTTAACCCTATGGTATCTTCTCTAGGGCCCATTCTATCAGAAACCATCATCAAACCTTGTTCCTCTGGAAATGGTCACGGATTTCTTACTGACACCATCCTGCTACAAACCTACTATAAATTAGAACAAGTGAATCAGTAACTTGAGAAGTGTTTTTAAGATCCCCAAAATGTTAAGGTACGGGTTCAACGCGGCTATAATATTCATTCACTTAGATTCACTCAGTCCGTTCATTTGACACTTTTTTCTCTGATCGGATGCCCCAATCCCTAAAACCCCTGTTAGGGTTCGCAAGTCCTTAATTTGTTTGACATTTTCCTTCCTTTCTGAAATAGCCTACTGCCAGACTGCATTTCCGCCGGTCTAATTCTCAAAACTTTATGGGTGAGCCCCTCCCCTTCAATACACTGGATTGACGTTCAAGGTATATTTAAATCAAAGGGTTTGTTCCGGGTTCTAAGAATGGCTATAACATAAGAGACGTAAAAGATGGCGTACGTGCGCGGTCAGGCCCGCGTTGCAGTCAATGCAAATGATGATTCCAAGGTTGGATAGTTTTTTGTTGTGGGGGGGGGGGGGCGTAGATCTGACTGGCTGCTGAACCTATGGGACCACCTCCTGCTGACTTAGACCCTTGCACAGGGGCGGATCGGGCAATCGTCCGAAGGGCCGGTCGGACGATAGACCGTTGGGCCGGTTGGACAAAAAATGAAAAAAATTATTTTGTTCAATTCATATATAAAAAAACCCTTTTCTGTGGAACATTATATGGGGGAGGGGGTATTAGACCGGCCATGGAGCGATGATGATCATGTTGTATGTGGCCGGTGGCTTTAACGGGCCGCCACGCCATCACTGGAGTCTAGAATGGGCTGGTATGATAGACTTTCTCGGCCGGGTGTGCTGGGTGTGGGCCAGAATTCGGAATCCTGCAATGGGGATTTCGAATTTCATCCGAAAAGTTCATCGGATTCACCCGACACTGTCGCCCATAAATTTACTAATTATTAAGTCACCTGCGCCCTGTTTGTGGGGATACGCCAGAATCCAAAATTCAAAAAGCAGTTTTTATGAATTTCACCTTCGCCACTCGGTACCAATGTGTCTCGTGGCCTTCCATCACAGGAGGAATCAACTAGCTTCCGCCAATACAAATGGGACAGTTTTCAATGAAAATATTCCTACTTATTCAATATTCCTAACTAATCCCATTTTTTAACCAGCTAAATTCTCTTGACTCTTGACGATACAATAATACGTCGATATGATAATTTCACAGGTTATGGTTGTAAATTACTTGCAGGTCGGGGTTTTATGAAATATATTATTTCACAGAGATTATAAGCAGATATGCCACCAAATCGCATATTTAGGGTTCATTTTTCAAAAATTTTCAGGGGGAGATCCCCCGACCCCCTACCCTGTCAGTCCGGGCTCCGCGGTAAATACGTAAAAGCCCGGGCCGATTCCCGGCCCCAATCCGCCCTTTCCTTGCAGTATAAAGCAAACATTCACCAGACCACGCACTGTCGTGCCACTGGCCCACCTGAAAAAAGAAACGACCCCAGGCCACAACTTATGATCTGCTGGACCCGGAATTTATACACAGTGTTTACGTTGATTTAAATTTGGATATTACTTTTAGTCGTCCGAATAGTTTAATGCGTCCGCTTTCGCTCATGAGGTCAGTGATCGCGTGAAGTGAGTTAGTTTTGATTCCTCGCAACCTCATGGGATTTGTCCTGGTCCCTCCGCAAGCGAATTACCGTAATAAAAATGAAAATTGAATCATGATATCATCTGTTAGTCCTGAATTGACCAAGCCTCTCTCTCTCTCTCTCTCTCTCTCTCTCTCTCTCTCCCTCTCTCTCTCTTTACACCTTTAGCGACACACTAGGATATTAATTCTGCATAATTGGACATGGGTTTTCATTTATCATTACAGAAATTAAGATGGTTATACATATATACTGGAGATTTTCCTAGACTACTATGAATATTAAGTATAAAATATTATGGCTGCTGTCAGTGTATACAGTCCTACTCCTTATACAGGTAGATGATACAGAAGCTAAGAAAAAAAGACGCAGGGTTAGTATTTGACCTCAAATGTATGATCTTAAAAATGTTTACGAGTTCATTTTTCTGGTTAAAGAGTCGATTTTCTAAGATTTTGCCTATTGCAGGTCTTTCTTTGGCTTGATTGAGGACCGTGGAACAAAATTTTTAGGGGCATTATGTAAGGTGTACATAAAGATCTGACAGTTCTCGCATAAAATTAAGAAAATTGATATTGAAAAGGGAATATGCTGAAAATTTAAGTCAAATTACAATTACTGTGTTGCCTCGATTTTTCTTGCTATCGTTGTTAGGATACTAAACAGTCTCGATTATCCACTTTGGCGTTAAATCTTAAATCTTCAAATCGCATTGAAATCTATTGAAAATCTAGTTCCTTTTGGAACTGTCCTTGAGCGAACGATATATTCGCTACACACTTCCTATCCGGCCTTCTATAACTGCAGTATGAAAAAAACATTCTTCCCCACCTCTGTTCTAAGGCTATTTTGGAATCATTACCTACTATTTTTCACCTCGATTCTACTTTATTCGCCAAAGGAATCATTTTTGCCACAGCTGACAGACATTTATAAAGATTCAACACTATTTTCAAGTAGAATTCTATGATTATAAACATATACCAAATACGTTTAAACATTACGAGACCCGGACATGCACAAACCACATGTTTATTTCATCGCTAAATTCTACTTGAAAATGGAGTTGAATTATTATTGGTGTCAAATATAGTGAGTAAGAATTCCTTTGGTGAAAAATAAAGAATTGTGGTGACAAATAGACGGTAAGGTTTCTAAAACAGCCTGAGAAAAGGGGTGAGGAATAGCGTTATTTTAACGTATTTTCATACTGCAGTTATAGAAGGCCGGATAAGAACTGTCAGCGAAAGTTCGCTCAAAGACAGTTCCGAAAAGAACTATTGAAAATCTAGAACATTCGATGGTCATGATGGGTCAATTAATGTCTAATACAGATGTCCGATATAGACGAAACTTAAAATAATGTTAAGAATCAATGGACTATGACAATTTGCCTGAAAGTCAGCCATCTTGGATTTCGAGTGGCTAATGTTCTTTTCCAAAAGAGTAGTCCCCAAGAAGTATTTGTGCCAATTTTATTTATTTGTATCCACATTTGAATGATTCTCTGTTCTATACAGTTAGCTATACTGTACTATAATATGATATGTTGCAGTGTTATCATTTAAATAAAATGTGGTTGATTGAATCAGTTTATTATTTTCAACTTGAGTTATGACCTGTTTTGACCTCGAAGAGAAAATGACACAAGAAGAATTTCCTTATTGTATAGCTATTTCAGGCTTTTTGAAAGAGTATAAATATTGCCTGCCGAGAGAAAATATCCATCTCTAGTTAATTGCTAAATCGATACATGTGGTTTTGATCATAATCCTAGATATTTGAATTTGTTTACTTTATAGAGACTCCCTAAAGATAGTTATGAATGTGAATGGCAGACATGTCAACGGAAAACAACGAAAAGTAAGTATGGCACTGTCAGTCATTTCGCGGGAGGTTGTTTTAGTCTTTATTATAATTAGTATAATTATCTTTTAACACGATTTCCTGGATATATCAGGTATAACTAAATCATCCACCGTTATTGAATATGTACAGGCTTGAACGTCAGGCTACATAAAAAAATTCATCTGTCAACTCTCCGTGTTTCCAGATGAAATTTTGACCCATTTGGTTCTGCGTTGCAATAGCGATTTTGAATCACACTGGGCATTACTACGCAAAATTGACAATATTTTTCATCAAAACAACGATTGATTATTGTTATTCATAATATTTCTGTCACGCCCAATTACAATTAAGCATATAATCCTACCTGGCACGGGTATAAATCATCGTATTAAAATTCGAGGCGTTAAGCTGTTACTAAGACCACCATCTTTTTTAGACCAGTGAAGTCTGGTGTTGTCATTATGAAGGCGTGCGCTAAATTTAAGGCTTTATAACAGCCAATCAAAAACGCAATTGCCTGTGGAAAAATGTAAACAAACTAAATGACATCCACGTGGTTTTCAATGGAGGTGAATGGCGAACAAAAATATGACTTCAGTAATTTAAATGCGAATATTTGGAGTTGGGCGATAGTTGTGCCACCACATTGGCCCCTGTAAGTTTAATTAGTGATATTAGTATTAACTTATCTTATTTTAAAGGAGATATACATTAATAAAGAAATTGAATTTGCAACTTGGAACTAAAGGCCTCAAATCGTAGCTAAAAACAAACACATCAGTATATCTCAACGTTTTTAGCTACGTTCTCGTAGCTAACGTCAGGCATGTTTGATGATGACCAAAACATAGAATCAAATATTTCAGACAAAGTAAAATAAAATTATGTGAGTTTATTGGTATACTAGTTGATAAGATCGAAAGTTAGAAAGGAAAATATTCTTTCTGAAAAAATTTACGTCCGTGGTCTTAGTAAACCAATTTCGTATTTAACAGGGGTCCTTGGCAATCTGTTTCACAGAGATAATATGCGACGGGTGGTGCGGCGAATATTCATTGCGGATCAATGTGGGTCCTTCAATTTAAACTTTTATTTAAGAATAATTAAACATACATTATGCGATAGCTAAATCTGCCTATTGCAGGTATTTCTTTCGGCCAGAAATGTTATCTAAATTATGTTGAGTGGATTATGACCCGATTCACTGCATAACTTCCCTTCACGATTACATCAACTTCCCTTCACGATTACATCAATAAATGAATAATCTACGCTATGCTTTTTATCGTTCTGACTTAAGTATTGATGATCGAGGCTAGGCTGAAATTTCAATTGTTTAATTCTCGGTTCATATTGGACCAATTTGACTGAATTTTCAGCAAATTTCCTTTACATTATTATAGTGAGAACTGCCAACTCGTTATCTAATCTCCCATAATGCATCTTTAATAAACGCACACCAAATGGTAAACATACTTGTATATGTTTTTTTGTTTTTTAATTTCAGAATGCCACAAAATCCGCCACTGTGTGAAGAAAGGGTTACAAAGTTCAGACGAAAAGGGTAAACGATATGTCAGAGTATTATTTAACAGAGAGGGGTTTCACGTAGGCTAAGTCTGTTCCCCAGTTACAATCAGGCATCCTGAATAAAATAGTGTTTATAAAAAAAAAATTGTGAAATATATATTTTAAATTCTTATACTGTACGATCTATCGTAAACCTGTCGATACAACTATGTCTCTGAAAGGATTGCTTTATCTATAAAACTATACGGGTATATTGGCCTAAATGATTAATGAAATGCATTACTAATACTTTACAGGATTTGACTGGTTACGCGATCAAAATGATAAAACCAACCAAGTTGCGCCAGTTACACCCCTTTCATCGGAAACCGGTATGTTTTATATCTATTCCGTTTTCTTCGTTCATTTTCCCAAACTTTGAATTTCTGTAGCCAGTACTACCAAACCACCAAATACTACTGTAGTTATTTGTGGAACACTTGCAGGAATATAGGCAAAACGGATGGCAAATGTCTTTATGTTCCAGTTATCTCCCTAGATCACACAATACTAACAAATATTAACCTCATCCAAGGTTGCTCCAGTCGTTTCATTCCGTTCTACTCCACTAACCTCTTGGTTAATGGGGGTGGGCAACGTTTTCAAGTTATCCGACCAATCCCATCAATCGTTAATTGCAAAGAAAGTTGACAAAGGGAAGTAACTATACTCGTGTTAAGTACGCAAAACACCAAGGCTCCCCTCTCAAGAGACACGGTTAGAAATCAACCAAAGGTAGTCAAAATGAGAGAAGTCCAATTTATACTAAAAGCATATTTATTAACAACAAATTACAATTGTTTTTTATCACCCAATAACACATTTGACAGTAGATATCGCTTGTATGATAAATTACATAATCTACTGCGATATCTCCTTAGGAGTTACGTGAATTTGATTGGTCAATCAAAAAGGAACTACTTTCTTTTATTTTAAAGAAACCACTTATTTTAAATAAAAAGTGACTTTTTTTGTTAAAAAGAAACTGTTTTTATTTAATTGACCTTGAAGGAAATACTGGGTCAATATTTAGGACTTTGCACTTTGCACTTGTGTTGATATTTTTTGATATCAAAAAACACTCGTAGGAGATTCTCTATATAATATATTAATAAAGACTGGATAGATGTTTATATTTATGTAGATTCAGGGCAATTCAGGCGTCTTATTGAGAATCAAATTGCAAGTGGAAGTTCAATAATAATAAAAATAACAGAATGAAACATTCCTGACAAAGGCCGAATAGTAATAGTAATAACAAAGGTCAAACATATAGATGTTATACATGTTTGAAATCAGCGAAACATACAACATATTTTGATAATACAACTAAATATAAATGAATTAGAAATATAGACATTATTTACATAAATCATGCTGTAAATGGTCATGAAAATGTTTATCTAACCTTATAAAAAGGGACGCCAAACGACTGGTTTGTGAACGTTTTTTTTCGGTTTTTTTTTTTTTTTTTTTTGAATGGTTCGTAGACTTTAGCTATAATCAAGGCAGTGCAGATAATTTGAAATCGTGGAAACTCCATGGATTAACCTGAGCTATAGTTGGGTAGAACGGAATGAGTAGGGGCTACACTGGGGATACCGATGATGATATAACCCCTACTCTCCGAAATCATTCGATTCCTACTGTAGGATAATCCGGACTGATATTACCCAGATTAAAGTACAATTTGAATAACAACAAGTGGAATATTAATTATTTATTCAATGTTTAGCCGTTTCCAATCTGATTAAAATATAGATCTTTTTAAAAAAAATTTTCATACTTTTGATGGCCTACATCATATGTAGATCTAACCGGTTGTACTGGAAGGTCGCGCCAGAGGTCATACGAGCGGCTTTTGACCGCATGACGCCAGAGATTGATTAGCCAATCAGCTTTGATTTTTCTAGTGGTTTACCCACATCACGCGTCTTGAGCTCGTCGTAACAGACCGTTTCACTGGCTAATCCCCCACATCAGTGAAAACGCCGGTAATATAACCACTCTTACAGATCCTAGTGTAGTAAAGACAAGTAAAACGAAATTTTGAACTATAAAAATCGAAACGAAATAGGATTTGAGTTTTAACCAGACAGAGTCGTTTCATTTATCACTGTTACTATAAATAGATGTTTCAAACGTTCGAATTATTAAAGGAATCAACTCATTGATAGTGAAGTAATTGCAGAATTCTCTCAGTTTTGCATAATATTGAGGTAGTATATGGTTGATTTTTGTAGTATTGAGTTAGAATTGGAATTTGGTCATATTTTAAATCATATTCATATTTATTTTTAGTTCACCAACTGAAGAAGAGGCAGCTCCAATCTATATGCAGTAAGTTTTATAAACGAGGTTTAAATTTTGAATCTGTTGAATTCAACCTTAAATATAAATCATTGTAGGCCTTAATATAATGTATCAATACTAAATGCATCTTCAATAATTAGAAGGCTTAATCTCGCCTTAACTACGTACATCTTAGTTAGATGTTGTAAAACTCGCTTAAGGAACAAGTACTAAATGGGGTTTAACGTTATACTTTTCAGTATAGTGTGCTAAAATATGAATGAAATTTTGCCCGGATAGCGGCACTATGGCCTAATCTTATTTCAAATTCTAACTGGCAAGGGTTATTTCATATGCATGCCAATATGCACACGGAAGATAAGACGACTTAAAATACGGCTTTCTGCACAGATATTGTTTTTACAACACCGGCTTTAGTCCAAATTCATCCTACCAGTTTGTATTGTGACTTTTAGGCCTACCGCATTCAGCAGTCCCGGCTTAAATCACGAGTCTTTCACGTATTTGGGTAGGTTTGTAGTCAGGTTATTCGGCTTTAAAAAGCAGTAGTAACCTGGAGAAGCAAATGTAAAGATCGTTGAGTCCAGTGCCTGACCGTCCCTTTCAACTTAAGGCGATATCTCAAACAAAACTTGATCATTATACAACCCATATAACCAGAACGTGGCCTGAACCTATACATAATCTGAAAATATTCATCTTAATTTCAAATGTCAAGTAATCACATACAGCTAATATCAAAGTAATAAGAGGCTGAAATCTGGTGAACCAGGTCCATGGTGGGGGGACCCCTCTCCCCAATAATTTGCAACGGATTCAGTTTTAACCACCACTACATTAAGAACACCTACATCCATCCACCCACCCATACTCATCCACACTCACCCAATCACTCACACACAGACCGACCGCAGCTGCTTTTCTCGCGACCTTAGTCGAGACTCGACCTGCGTCGAAACAAGTATCTAAAAACCGTTTATAGGCTTGTCTCATTTCAAATTGTAAACACGTTAGTGTGCGTACGACAGATTTGTCATTGTGAAAGGCATTTTTTTTTTAGGAAAATGGTCCTATAATGAGCCCTCCTTAGTATATTTGTGCAGAATTTTTAATTCCTTTACAGCAAGAATCGTTCACGATAAACACAAGCATCTTCGTTTTAGCAAGAAATGTTGGCAAGGCAGAAATGGACAAGCAAAGGGTAGAAAAGAGAACACAACACCAAATGGAATGAAGTTGAATGAAAACGCCAAGTCTATCGTTAACTATGCAATATCTACTAGACCAAGCGCATCTACAACACCAAAGCTGTATGTAGGGGGCAAGAATAAAAAAGGCAAATATGAACAGGCAGATTTACCTTTAATAAATGGAAATGGTGTGATGAAGTCTAACGAAGCTGTCGAGTCTACAATCTCTACAGGTTCAAGCATCGTAACACAATCAAATCTATATGATGTGAACAGGGATGGAACAAACTTAGAGGAAAGAGTAGAGCCCGACCAAGATAACACCCGTAATATCCATTTCTGTTTTATATAATTTCTAAATCGAACTGGGAATCTTTAATATTTGCCCGCACCAGAGTGTGTGGGCTTAACATTTATGTCTGACCATTCAACTCACGGATGAGTCCAGTCACCATCCAGCGCTCCCCAACATGGGACTGTTGAGTCCATAACATATTAAGTATGACGACTCGGCACACAAAATCACAATTCGACCTTTCCCGTTTGGGTATGTAGACATCACATGGATTTGGTGGGGTATTTCAACCATGGGAAACTGGCTGTGTGCCTATAAGATGTATAATAAGATTTCGTGAAAACGTCGCATATGAATGTATATATGTTATACCTATATATTTCAATTTCCTATTTCCAGACCACTACCTAATAGTCGCCATGACAGTTTGTGTAATAACGGTTACAGTTGTTGTGATTGTGTCAATAAGCTATTTTGTTGGCTATCGACGTAACTGCCGTACAAAACAAAGTAATTTTCGTTATTATGTTTTTATTCAGGACTAGTATTGACTAATATACTCTCTTGATGTTTTATGTCGGTTGTGATTGACCGTTAACGTGTAATGGAGGGTTAATGCATGTACCCCACACTCCCCTCCTTCATTTGGAATTTCCACAGTGCATCCCGTGGTCAACGCTTAGTGATGACGAAAACCTTTTAGTAAAACTTTGGATTTTTGAAAAAAAAAACAACTTTGGTACACTAAGAGAGAACGGACGAACGGGCAATCCTGAAAAAGATACACACATTTCAGCCCCCACCCCACCCCACAACGTGGTTGAATTCAAATACATCGGAAAAGACCATTGTCACTGTTATCTCCATTACTGCATACTCCCAGAAAATCATTAGAAACATCAGAAATACCTGGATATTTTGTATCTACTCATAACATCTTGTCAATACGACGAATTTGATGTTTTTCATGTTGATTTATATATTCAATTTATTTCAGTGTTATTTATATTTTGTAGGTTCTATTAAAGCTGGAAAAACTGAAATTTCAATCCAGAATGCCAACATATGTAGATCAATCGAGGTTGAAGATATATTACCAATCCATCACACGCTAGAAGATTGCTGTAATTCCAGTCAATACTATAAAGGCAAAGATGTATCTGTCCCTCTCCGTCCTCTCCCTCCTCTCCGTCCTCTCCAAGAACATTATAATAGAACGGAAAATGAGTTCAAACTGGGACATTCTTATCAAAATAATCTGCTAGTTAATGAAGTTAAAAATTCAAACAATGACCACACCCAGACCGAACTAATATTCAAAAATCAATTGTGTAACACTGTTGATTCATCTCCAACAGAATCGAATCGCAACTGACCTGTTTCAAGTTCTTCATCTGTGGAGAGTTACATATGTCTACCAAATGAATTGCCACCCATCGATTTTTGTAAGTCTGTAAGCATCAAAGATGTGAATATAACGGAATTGTTACAGCGGGATGAGGGAACACAAACCAAGCACACGAATCAAGCAACAACGATATTCAGTACACAGTTCCAAGGTAGCGCCAGTTTTAATCAACAAGGTGGAGAGCTGCAATTGCCTGGATCTTCTGTGAGACTAATTGTACCTCCAGAAACTGTCAAAGAATCAGAGAGTGTTGATATTTTAGGTCACGTGCACAGTGATTTACGACAACTGAAGAACGGGCTGCAGCTGGAAGAAAATGAAAATATTTATTCTCCCGCTCCTGAATATCATATGGACGCTAATTGGAAGATGGTCATCAAAAAACACATGGTGATTAATATACCACACGCTCTGCAACCTGGATTCCACAAGAGTCAGCTGAAGGTTTACCGCTTTTCAGCAACTGGTGGAACGATAGCAAAGTCCGCTATTCCCGAAAAGTCAAAAGAAAATGAAGAACTAGCTGAGAGTTACTATGAGATAGAGACAAATGTTGTTCGAATATTTACTCTACATTTTAGCGGCTTCGTAGTTTGTTACAACTGTGGAAAAGAAATATTGTGTCCACGACTTTTAAATGTTGATATATTGGGATCGAATCAAATAATTAATGGAAGACGTGAAGTGCGTATTCAATATTTAGTATGGGATATGAAAGGCAACATTCCAGATTTAAGAAATTCGGCAAGTCAATAAAATTCGTCTTTATTAAACTTATTTTCCAGTTCTTAGGGTTGAGATTTCTGATTGTGCTATTGAGATTACATCTGAGTAATGCCAACTCGTGGATCTTAAGAAAGCCATGCCTGCAGCTATACCGGCATTTATTTTAATTTAGCCTTATATTGTCGTCAGGAGCCACGGTGGCTAAGTGAGTAAGACGTTGACTCGCTAACCTGGAGGTCCCATGTTCGATCCCTGAATTGGCCGAGAAAGTTCATCGGGACAGAGGGTGAGCAAGTAAATGACCCATTGGCAGTTGGAATTCGATATAATTTGAAAAAAAATGTGGGTTTGATAAGGAAGACTTCTTTTACCGCACTTGATATCTTGATTTTAAAACTCCATACAGAACACGGTTCTCGTATAAATTCTTCGAACTAAGTCTGAGTCTGGGATTGTTTTGGGGAGCCATAATGTAGACACTTCCAGAAAGTCACCCTGGAATGTTTTATAAGTCTGTAGAAAGAAACTGTCTATTGTTCAGTTTATTTGTTGATATTTTACAGTGGATTGTCAACAACAAGTCAGAGTTTCGCCAGTTAGAACGTAAATCTGTAACCATGGAGCCATACGAAGACATTGATGATGTCAATTTGACTTTTAACCTAACAATGATTGGCAACGAACGGAATCAATGGCAAACTCTAACCATCGAAAATGGCGACAAGGAACCATTTCCTTTAAAAACGGTATACATCAAAATGTTACAGGGTAAAATAGGCTTAACAATATGCCACAGGATGAGTATTACATTCTGACATTATTTGTTTAAAAACCAATGTTTCTTTTAGCAGTAAACTTAATCACAAATCTTCACCAATTTAATTCAACAAAGTTCACTCTTTACAAGTGCACCACGAAACGATAAATCTTCCCGAAGGTCGCTCTTTTGCCTTCAAATGGTGTATGAATTATTATTTTGACATTTATTTACATCGTATGGCTAAGATTTAAATGGATTTAAACATCCGCGAGATTTGAAAAAATAACAATAAAATGGATATATAATCGAGGCTAGATTTCCATTGTCAATTACCGTTGCTACGATAATGAACGATCTAGCTACATCTTCAAACAGTCATAACTTCACTAAGAATAATTTGGATGAAATTTTCAATACATTCATTTGTCATTATCTATTTTTGAACTATTATAACAAGAACATCCAGCTCTTTTTCTAAATCTAACACAGTGTATCTTTAATGTGAGCTTTTTTTTTGGTACAGATATTGCCATTGAAAAAGTTGATGGTATGCTGTCGAGAGGGGCCTTACAGCATTGAGTGGGTAATGATTTTGAAACCGGATCACCTACCACGGGAACAATTTCAATGTATTATTTCGATGTCTGACACCATTGGTCATCTGAACGAAGCTAGCACCAACCGATACCCCGCATCCTACATACAGAATGTTCCTCAAGATTTACCAGAGGTAGTAATACATCTTTATATCGTATATAAATAGACAAATTATAATTGTTATTACCAATATTATATTTACCCTCCGTGTCAGTGGTGAAGGACGGTGCCCAGGCAAAAGACAAAACCCAGTCGTTCGGATTGTACGAATGCCCGCGGTCCCGTGTACACGTTGGTGCACATATTCGCGTGCACGTAAAAGATCGCTTGGTATTTGTAATTCGACATAAGAGTAGGCCGTAGCGCCGCTGTCCGGTCAAAATTTCCCCCACCCCATAACACACTGTATGGCGATGGCCCGTCTTCATTAGCACAGTCGGAACAGAACAGGGGCGTTAAACCCCCATTTCATTTCATTTTCTAATATAGAAGCCGATGCCATACTACGAAAAGTTAGACTATAAATAATGCCAATAAAAGAGATATCACTTGTTATAAAATATATAACAATTTGTTATTCTTAAGATCCTCGACATCTGCAATGACACGTAAAAAAAAGCCTTTACATCCATGATATTTTCAGTCGCCAGTCAGTACGAATACATATTGTCGCCATCTTATCAGTTTTATGGTATGTTATTTTGTTCTTTCAATGCAGAGAAGTATGGATGTGGTGGATATCATAAAAAGACATTTAGATGATGAACAAGTAGAAGGGCTTTGTTCAAAATTCCACTTTCCTCCAGAGACACTGGCTCAATTAAAAACTGACAAACGGTAAGTCTTTAATACCAACTTTGGGCTCATTTTTCTACTTAGGTTTTTATGAAAGCCCGAATTTTTTTCACGATTCCTGATTAAAACACACTGTCTAACTAAAATACAGATCTGTATTACGTTTCGTTTTTTTTATACTTTCGGTGGCCTCTGCTGCATGAATATCTAACCAGATGTAGTTGGACGTCGCCTCACACAGGCGGCTTTTGACCATATGACGTGATACAATTGATGAACTAATTAGCGTTCATGTTTCTGGTAGGGTATACACATTTATGTGCACTGCACGCCAATAACTTGCTGCAACAGACTGTTTCAATGGCTAATCCTTCGCATTAACCAGAACGCGGGTTATATCATAACTCTTTCAGATCCCAGTGCAGTGAAGACAAGTAAAACGAAATCTTATTTGTGAAAAAACGAAACGAAACAGGATCTGTGTTTTAATCAGAATGTTAAAACACATTACTTTGAATTTAGTTTGGGTATATTGTGCGTTCTGTACCTGGAACCGCCACACTCTCATTACTCAGCTATAACTTTCAGTATTTTTAAAATATTTTAACCAAGCCATTTAGATATAACATGGCACAGTGATTATTCTCTTCCGGGATTATGCCCCATTTTTCCTAAAAACTTTTGAACTGGTAGTGGTTATATTTCCCAACAGATTTTTTTTCGATAGCACTGAGGTGGTAAGAGAACGAACCCTGTCGATAAGCAGCTTTCCTTGATCTTCCATTCCGTACCATACCCCTTTCCGAAAACCTTGTAGACTATAGTTGTTTTAATGGATTTGTTCTCCGTCCATTTCCTGCAAAATGTTGCATATCTACCACCGCTTTATAACATAATTTAATTTTGGGGTATGATGTGTAACACATATGTATATATTATTTGACTAAGAACACTCCCATCCCCACCCCCGGTTATTACAGGACAGCTTTTACAGTTTTTTGTCCAATTAACAATCTGATTAAAATACAAATCTTTATTTCGTTTCATTTTTTTATACTTTTGATGGCCTACACTACACGAAGATCTGACAAGTTAAATTGGGAGGTGGTGACAGGGGTCATAGGTGAGGCTTTCGAACCTATGACGTCAGATATTGATTAATCAACTAGTCCGTGAATGACACGCCAAGAATTCGCCCTAACAGGCCGATTCATTGGCTAATCCCTCACTTCAACCAAAACGCCGATAATATAACAACTCTACCAAATCCTAGGGAAGTAAAGACAAGTAAATCGAAATTTTGAACTATGAAAAACGAAACGAAATAGGATCAGTGTTTTAATCAGGTTAAATAACAATCATCGGTACTTTTTCAATTATTGGAAATTTCAGCCAAATTACTTTATTACTTGAAAAGTTATGAGTGTTTGTGATTTGAAAAAAGTAGCATAGATTGCTTATTTTCGTAGTCATAATCTCGATTTTTTTGTTATTCGTCGATGATTGAAATCAGAAAAAAGACCTGCAATTTGCCATTTTAGATCTTACTTAATGTATTTTTATAACCAGGGACACACAGTCACTGCACACAGTATAGGTAAAGTCCGATGAACACTCAATACAAAAATAATATATGCATGGTATATCTACTTTTCAGAGAAATGACAGCAACTGACTTTAAGGAGAAATGGGTAGATCGAACATATAGAAGAAATGATTTTCAAAGAGATTTAGAAAGTCACTTGACATCGGTTAAAGCGTGGCCAGTTCTATCGACTTTGGATGAACTGGAATATTTTAATAAATACGCGCCTCCTTTGTATAAATTCGACTCCAGTGGACCGGAAGCCATGGCTGAACCGTCTGGGTTTTATCTACGTCGTTCATCACCCGTAGAAAACTCAGACCATGAGGAATATGAACTAGGCTGTTGCGCAGATGAAGACGAAACCCATGTTAAGGTTCTGGAAACTGAGGTGTAGACTACAAGACGCCTAATATTCAGCTAACTGTATTGCATTTCTATGATTTTCAGTTTGCCTTTTGAGTTTTAGGGCGATGCGAAAACCTTGCTTTAAAAACCTTTGTCCAAACCGCTAAATCAATTGATCCAGGTAGTGTTCTTAGTTCGTAGTTCTAAATTCTTAGTCCTTAATTCTTACTTCTTCATTTATACACTAAAATTAACATTTGTATCTTAAAATCAATATTTGTTTCACAAATCAGACATTTGTAAAATGTATTTTAATATAAGATATTTATTTTTTTTAGAAAATCAAAGGATTAGTCTATATTTACATTTCATCAGAAAAATACAACAAAAAACAAATATCAACAACACATTTCAAAATACAAATCTCCAAATACAAATCTTGCAAAACATTTCTCCAAAATCATTTCTTCAAAAACATTTCTCCAAATACATTTCTCGAAATTCATCGAACCGGAACATTAGAAATCAACCTGGCATACAATAAGTCACCATACAATAATGGAAATCTAGTATAAGCACATGTACAATAAGAACAATCGCTCGGTGACCGCGACTCTAGTGAAACGATCCCCTGCCTGTTGGAATTCGATATAAGAGTAGGCCGTAGCGCCGCTGCCCGGGCAAAATTTCCCTCATAGCACACTGTATGTCATATATCCGCCTTCATTAAAAATGATTATAACACTTTGAATATAATTGAAACTGAACAATACTCAGAGCAAAATTTACACACAGCAGCCACACAGGCGCATTAATACATATATTACTCACTTGAAATCATGTGCGGTTGCCAGTATAGAAGTTCGTCCCCTACTCCATCTGAAATTGGACGTATCACACGAGATTAACAAAGTTAGGGCGTTAGATAGATAGGATACAGAAAACCCGTTTCTTGTGGCAATTCATACAAATTTATACATAGGTTGTGTCTTTTAATAAAATCAAAATTTGGCTTTAATCTACTTAAACATGTTTATGGCTGCTGGTTTTTGATCTCGGGGAAACAAACCTGTTAAACTCAATAATTTTATATTGTGTTTATTTTAATTATTAAAGGGACAATCCCGATAAGAACAGAGTCTCAAAAATTAAAGTCCGAGTATTTATGAAATTTATGGACCAAAATATAGTGGCATGGTGTATTTACCTTGTCTCAAAATTTCAGCTCAAAATATTGAGTCGTTTGGGCGTGAACGTCAACACTGCTTATCCGGACACGTAACCCCTTTAAGATTTCGGGTCAATTTTTACATTGGGTGACCTGATAATCGATTAATATTTCTTGAGAGGTCTATACAGTGAATGATGACCCATGCCCTGTACTTGATAACAAAAGGTAAATTTCACCTACATATTATTTTTATAGAAAACGGTCTGGTTTTATCCAGATACTGTATAATAAAACGTTCTCCATTTCAAGATGAAGACTGTCAGGTTTAAGTTATTTACAAGCGTATCACAAATATCGGGTTAGTAGGTGGGCCTTAGGTTATGGATTTTAAAGGATTTTAACACAAAATTAAACAGTTATCGGGATTGGCACTTTAATTTTATAGTTCTTCTTCCTTTTCACAGTTTATAGGGCGCCCAAATTTAATATGAATGTGTAATTGTTTCTATATCGGTTTATTCATTTGTTTCTATAATTTTTGTATGAATTTTATATTTAGAGATTGTGTTTTTTTATATTTTATGGTATCTATAATTAGATATTTTTTCTCTGAAGTAATAAAAAAAATGTATATTGTAGTAAATAAACTTCTGAAATTGATAATTTTAACCTAGCATATTTTATAGTGAACATTGATATTAATATATTTTGGCATTCCAGTCAGGTGACCTTCCCCCAAACACGACAATGATATCGGGTGCTGTATATACAGCTCAAGGAACAAATTGTATACGACACATGCCAGTATTTACAGCTATTTTTAAAAGCAGGGCAATACAATTCTCGAGCCAATGCCCAACAAAAGTCATTGATATCATAATTATTTTACCTCAGTAGAATCATGTTAAATATCTCTTCAATTTCATGGGGTTATTTCATATTATTAGATATGTCGTTTTATTAATATTAATATCACATACATGTGTATCCCAGGGAATATTTTACTTTTTTACATTTGATTAGCAGTTTCCAGAAAAATTGTGTAAGAATGCTAATCAATTGTATAATTGAGTAGCAAAATTTACCAATTGATTAGCAGTTTTTTAGTATGTAATAGAATTCTTATTTCACATAATTAGGCCTATATGTGACAATAACAATACCCACATTATTTGTATTACCAAACGGTTGTTTGTATTTATATATAAAATAAAAATAAAAGTATGTGACCACATGTTATTCTTTGTACGAAACCTGGACATTCTTTATTTACTTCATACTCTAGTCAGATCTTTTCTGTGTCATATTTCCTCACCCAATCTTGAACTGTTGCTAATTTTAATGTCGAATTTGAAGACAGAACATAATATCATGTGTTTGAATTTCGCGACGTACCCTCGATCATCCGGTAATTTTATCTTGTAGTGTTTTGAATGTCTGTCTTGACGAATGTGACTACAACAGATATGGAAAGAAAGTATGTAGTGTTGTCATCTCTGTCATCAAAACTTTTTACGTCTATAAATAGCAGACGTCAACATGTACTGCTCTCGTTCCACTGGACCGTTGCAGAGTCTTGATGATATAGACAATAAAATTGCGAGATTTGAGATTTGTTTTGATGTGTTTTACGATACTGAATGGTTTTAAAGTTAAAATTAATTTTCAAAACTTTGATTCGCGCTGAAGCAGGGTTTTAAGCTAATAATGCTAATCAAATATGAATTTGATTCGCAAAATCGGACGTTTGAGTCTCAAATTGCGATACGAACCCGGTTAAAATATTCCCTGGTGTATCCTTGGTATCCCCATGGGCAGTGGTCACATTCCGTTCTACTCCACTTTACTCTAGGTTAATCTGGACATTCTACTGCCTTGTGACTGGTACTGTTCCAGCACTTTAAATCAGATGTGGTAAAACCTTTACTTAAGAAACCACCCAAATATTCTTAAAAATTACAGGACGATTTCCAATCTGTCGTTTTTATCCAAGATTCTGAAAAAAAACGGTTATTTGAACATCTTGAACAAAACAATTTTCAGTCAGCTTATAGACCTCATCATGGAACTAGGACAGCCTTGAACAGATTGTTAGATCTTTCTGCAGCTTTCGTCACAATAGACCACCAGAAATTGCTTTCTCGTCTTCAGAAAGACTTTGGTATTAATGCCACTGTTTTGGAATGGTTTAGATCGTATCTGTCATCTCGCAATCAATCTGTGATGGTCAACTCAGACGAATCAGAATGTGTTCCTCTACTATGTGGTGTTCCTCAAGGTTCTGTTTTAGGACCTGTTTTATTTACCATGTACACAAAGAAGCTTGGAGATGTTCTAAACCAAACCATCTTTATGCTGACGATATCCAACTTTTAGACTCATTTACTCCTGCTCACAAAAATGGCTACCAGGATCGGACAAATTAAAACCTGGATGGATTTAAATCGATTGAAATTAAATGCAGACAAAACCGAAATTATCCTTTTCGGCTCCAAAACTCGATTATCAGATTTGCCACATTTAAAGTTCGACGTGGGAGATGCTGAATTTCCGCCAAGATCGGTGGTCAAGTATTTAGGCGTATTATTGGATAGTGGTCTGACCTTTACAAAACAAGTTGATGATCTGTGTAGAAAATGCTAATGCCATAATCTCACACAAGATTCAGCTTCAGCTCTATCGTGATCACTAATTCTATCGCGACTAGACTATTGTAATAGTCTTCTCACTGGCCTACCCCAAAATCAACTAAATCGTCTTCAACGACTCCAAAATATCACAGCAAGAATGGTCACAAGATCTCCATATCATTGTCACATAACCCCCGTTCTCCAAGCCCTTCATTGATTACCAGTCAGTGCCCGGATAGACTTTAAAGTACTCTGCCTAACATATCAGTGTGTCAGTGGAGAGGCTCATGATTACCTGTGCAATTTAATTCAACAGTACATTCCTAAAAGACGGTTGCGTTCAAACAATCTCAATCAGTTAGTGGTACCTAAGTGGAAACTTGCTTCCTTGGCGATTTAGACCTGTAAGTTTGGAATTTACCTTTCGGAAATACGTCAGAATGAACCAAATTGAATCTAATTACCAAATTTACCGTTAATCGGTTGAGCGCAATTAGTTAAGCAATTATCAAACCTAGACACCCCCCCCCCCTTTCAAAAAATCCTGGATCCGCGCCTGCAGTTAACTTGAAAACGTATCCCCGCCCCCTCCCCATAGGTTATACCAGGAATTGCTAATGTCAGCAAACAAAGGTCCGGATGATAACACACACGGGCGTCATGTTATTATGATTCGCTTTCTCCGCTTCCCACAACGAGAACTCATTATGTTTAAAAGATTTAACCTACAAAAGGTGGAGATATGGAGTGACCTTCATGAGTCTATGAAAAAAGAAAGCGAGTGCTAAATGATAAGGCCAGCTTAATTCTTCGTCATAGGTCACGAGATCTATACAAGGCTAGTGCTATTCCCAACCCTAACCCTGTACCTAGAGCCAATACTTCCCTTAACCCCAACCTACCATCTCGCCAACCAACTACGAATCTACATTCTCGTCAACAATTACGTGTCCTAACCTTATTTACATCTCAACGACCTTGACAAAAATTTAGTTGGTCTAACCTGATTAACATCTCAACGACCTTGACAGAAAAATAGCGTCAGCTGTCGCTATTCAATTTTATACTCATATGTTTAGGGAACACAAAATAATAAAATGACAAAAACAGTTGTACTGTCACCCTCCTTGACAGTTAAATCACTTCAATTTCTCGCTTGCTTGCCGAACACGGCAGTTGGTGCTCCCACTATGTATCAAAATGTCTAAGAGGGTAACACTAGTCGGTTTGTTAACATTTTAAGTGGGGACATCGGTACCTTATCACATTTAATACCTATGAATAGGCAAAAATAAAGAAAGGTGATTGAAACTGTGCCACAGATTGTTCGAAATGCCGTATATGACAGAAGCAGTGATGGGATGCTACACCCAGTCTGTTTCAAATTACATGCAATGTTTGTTGTTTTGTTTGGCTAATTACTATGGGGCGCGACGTTAATCTTTATTGCTTGGAGAGAGAAATGGGTTTTAACGTCCGTTCGACATAAACCAGGTTATTTCGAGACTAACACACGAACCAGGTCATTTCGGGACTAACATACGGCCCAATTTTATTTAAATAATTCGCTTGCGCGTAGGAGTCTTGAGCTGTGGGGTGGGGGCGGAGTACCCGGAGAAAACCCACGAAGTTGGACATGCGGCCCTATTCCTTGTCACGTAAAGCCGGAAAAACGAAATCGCATAAGTTGACCCAATGACAGACCGTATTATACAGTGCGTATTATACAGTGCGCACGTGTTTGTGTTTATATTTAGCGTTGAAGGATATTGTATTTTAACGACGTATGAATCTGTTTGTGTTACCCAGCAAATTAGGCTTACTCCCCCATTGAAAAATTTCTAATGGTATTGTATATTAACACGGCCAACTCGCAATAGAAAGAATTCTAAGGCCGTTGTATATTGACATAGAAAAAGAAAACAATCTTACTAACCTGGAAGCCAGGTGTTCGGTCTCTGCATTAAACGAGAAAATTCATTGGGATTTCTCGTTGTCACTAGTGTATGACGGAAGGTCAGGCAAGAGACAGTGCATAGTAATTCGGATGGTGCGTCAAACTAAAGTCCCGTGTACACGTAAAATATCCCTTGACAGTTGGAATTTGAAATAAGTGTAGGCCGTAATGCCGCTGTCCGGGCTGAATTAATCTCATATCATACTGTATGACGTATGTCTGTCTTCATTATCCCAGTGGGAGCAGAACAGTAGGACGTTAAACCCCATTTCATTTAATTTCATTCGGTAGAAGCATTCCCTGCCCGTCGTGAATATTATTCAACATGTTATATTCAAATATTGTTTGAGTTGTGAATATTTATTGAACATAAAGAGTCCAATCCCCTAAAGAAAACATTGTTATACAATCAATAAATAATGGATTTGCACCCGTTATGCCATGCAATAAAATAATTTGCGGGTCACGTATAAGTTCACCCGTATTAAATGTAATGCCATTGTGAAGTGGCGTAAATAAGAACATGTGATAGAGTTTTTATGCCACTTTTTTATATACACAATTAATGATATAGACACACTGTATACTAATATAGCCGTCGTTAGTTGTAATTCTTCTTCACTCAACCGGATCTTTCACTCGTTGGTTTTCTTGTTTACCGGACTTAGGTAGGAGACATGTACTAAACGACGCAATATTTAGACATGTTTGTGTACGGGGTATATAAGTGGATATTATAATATAGCCTACTTTAAAGTTTCCTTTCAATATTTTGCCAATTGTTCTTCGTTACGGTTAACTTATTTATCCATGTGGTTTTGTAGCGTGGTGTGGCGTCATTTGGGGATAATTTTCATAATGTGATCACAAATTGTTAGGAAATTGTTGCATTGGTGAAAAGTTTTGTATAAGAAGAGAGAAAACTTGGAATAGGAGTGTCGACTTGAAATGAACGAATAGTGGATAATTATAAAAGACAAAAGGGGGGATTGGACAAACAGTATTATTATAACATAGCTAATATACAACCAACAACGACTATATATCAGTATGGTTCATTACTTTAAATCTGGGCTAGTATAAAACAGGAAACAAGTAATGTGAATGCCGGTGTCAATTAAAATTGTGAAAGTATGTAACAGATTGATTGATTGGTAATGGCTACTACACATACTATCGGTGGTTTGATAGTTTTGATCATCTCATGTTTTTATATAGCTGACGTAAGAGGGATAGAATATAAAGAAACTGCTGAAAACCAACTTGGTCATAAGCGGTATACAAATGGTGACATTAAATGGGGAAATATCCCGGACGGTAAGTTTCTACTTTATAAAATATCTACTTTAAAGTTTTAACAAATAGACTACAAGCATATAACAATACGTTTGAGTTTGGGATGCTTTATTCTATTTTTTGAATTCGTCAACATTTATCTAAGAAAGACTATTTCTATATTAAATATATTGGTGTTATTCAGGGTGCTATTCTTTAGAACCTTAAAATGGGCGATAATTGCTCTATAATTATCATTTTCTGATTCAAACATAACTAATTACCTCAACATTGTCTTGTGGGGGGGGGGGGTATGTTTTCTTTGTTTATTACAAATGGCACCCGAAACCATAGAATACACAGAAAGATAACAACATCAATGTTGATTAAAATGGACCAATATAGATTTTTAATACGTGTTTTTAATTTCGAATATTATGGAAAATAAATTATTTAGCTCCTTTAAACGATGACCTCACTTCGTCAAAAAATGATAGTATTAAGTATGTTGACTGATTTCTTTGGTTGTGTACATATCATAAATTTAAGAATCATATATTGTAAAACCGTTCTGCTTGTTTTTATTGAAGCCGGAAAGTCAATACTGTGTTTGAACGCGAGCCAATATAAGTATATAGGTAATAAATATTCAAACAAGAAATTATATATATATACAATTGTATTATAATATAGTTTTATGTAATTTAATTGGGTATTACACTTCATTGTTATAAGTCAAAACCAGTAGTTCAGAACACGATAATTATGTAACTGACAATAAATTGCACTGAGGTTAATCGAATTATGCTAATATTTTAATATGCACAAATCTGAAAGGGGGGATATTCTACCACTTCATATAAATAATGGACTACCGTTATCTAATACGCAGGACAGACACAAATGCGCTTTGTGTTAAATATTTCGTTCCAAACCAGACATGTTCCAACTTCCAATTGACCAATCCATGCGTTAAACTATTAGATATTTTTGAATACCTAATAGTAATTGACTCGATTATCACGAATTGACACGTTGTTATGATATATTAATCTGTGTGGTGTGGTGGCAATAGGTATTAGGAGAGGTACAATGTGTTGATATGATTTGATTAAATTTATTCATTTTATTTATTTATTTATTTTTTTGTACAGGAGATTACCATGGAAACATTAAACAAAAAGGAAGTGGTGTTTGGAAAACGACTATTAATTTTGCCAAATCAATTGTTCTCGTAACGACACATCACCAATCTTTTCCCTATGGTGAGTGTCTTGCTTATAACAAGTATAAATAGGGGTGGTGTTAAATATAAATTTTTTCGGGAACCCCTCCAAAAGTTGTAGTTACCCTACCCATGTTTGAACATACTTTCTAAAAAAAAAATTTCTGACCCTCCTAACCCCCCTGTACATACCCACCTGAAGATAGCGGGGGTTCAACTGAAGGTGATAATTTAGATTTCGTTAAAAATCTTCATTATTGCCCCTGTATAAACTTCATCTTCACTCGGTGTGGAGGTTTTTGGGGTTGCTGAGTTCATTGGTGATGTTAAATTTGAGATTTGAAAATCAAAAATGGCAGAAATCCAAGATGGCGGTAATACTTCCATAAATTCCATACGTGTTGATATTTTCGCAGTGTAAACGACCTCTCTAACATTTTACTGTTACATTTTCTTGCCTATAAAACTTTTCATGTATGCTTATCTATATTTGTCTATATATACTCACCTAACTGTTTTCGCTCCAAGAACGAGTTGCTTTAGGTTTTGGCAAGGTCATTACGGTATTAGTTTAGTCTGTAAGCACACAATAAGCACACATAAGTAAGTTTATATAGACAAATATATATAAATATACATGAAAAGTTCTATACACAAGAAAATGTTACAGTAAAATGTTAGGCAGGTCGTTAAAATGGAGAAAATATCAACACATATTGAATTTCTCGAAATATTACCGCCATTTTGGATAAAATTTAACATCACCAATGAACTCATTGACCCCGAAAACCACTATATAGAGTCAAGATGGGGTCAATCTAATTGAAATTCAGATCTATATTTCGTTTCGGTTTTTATAATTTCGATGGTTGACCCCTCATTTCAAGCAGAACACGAGTTAAATAACAAGTCTCTCAGATCTTAATGTAGTAAAAACAAGTAAAACGAAATTTTGAACTATAAAAACGAAACGAAATAGGATCTGTATTTTAATCCGATTGAGATGGGGTTTATATAGGGAAAATAATGAAGATTTTTATTGAAATCTAAATTATCACCTTCAATTTAACCTCATGCTATCTTCAGGGGGAATGTACAGGGGGTTACGTGGGTCAGAAAGAAATTAAAAGGATATGTTCATACATGAATAGGGTAACTACAACTTTTGGAGGAGGCCCCGAATTTGAACATCAACATTTGTAAAATAACATCCCCTAGTATAAAGTCCAGTTATATCTTCGAATTGGGAAACAACCCCTTTCTCCTGCTGTCTTTAAGATCTTGAACTCTGTTAAATAATTCAGCGCAATTCGACCATACCAATTTGCTGAAAGACACATATGTATTGCAACAGAACTATGCTGTAAAATTAATTTGTGTGTAAACTTTTAACATGACATGTAATTCCAAGTTATATCTTATTCTTTTCAGATTTAATCAGGCGAATTATCAGGAATGAATATTCAGAGGATGAGGTGTGTTTAATCTTATTTTTTGAGGGTTATTGGTGGGTTGATGATTTACCCTATACGTACAATACATGGTTGTTGGTGGGTTGATATACACATACCCCGTGGTGTCTTCCCTATAAATAGAGTACATAATTAAAATGTTAAACCATAGTTTGTTCATTCATCAGTGTAATACCAAACAGTAGTAAATTATCTAAATCCCAACAAATGCATATAGAGAAACTCCTACAAGTGGTTTGTTATATCAAAAAATATCAACACAAGTTGATAAAGTGAAAGAAAACGAGATTCTGTCGAGTTTGTTTTTACTTTATCAACGAGTGTTGATATTTTTTTTATATGGAAAAACACGAATTGGAGATTTAATTATCACCCACTCCTTTCTTACATGCACAAATAAACAAATATAATTCTGGGGTATAGATTTCACTTTTACCGAATCTAATTACATTACAGCGTAGTGATACATCATTTTTTTGATAGCAGTTTACCTATTTCAAAGTCCTGTATGCTTACCCAGTATGCCCTTCAAGGCCAATTGAATAAAAACAGTTTCTTTTTAACAAAAAAGAAAATAAGTGGTTTCTTTAAAATAAAAGAAAGTAGTTCGTTTTTGATTGACCAATCAAATTCCTTTAGGAGATATCCTAAGGAGATATCGCAGTAGATTATGTAATTTATCGCACAAGCGATATCTACTGTCAAATGTGTTATTGGGTGATAAAACCAGTCACATCATATACTCAAAAGAGTCATGTCAGGTGTCCCAAGTACAGCAACATGACAGCCCTTCTTTTAATCTGGGGTTTTCCCTAAAACTTTGGACAGTGATTTAAGGTATTAAAAACGGTGAAAGTCTTGTTAGACTACATACAGCATTATTTACATTGTATCCGTGTTGATCGTGGGTCAGGACGTAACGTTATGTAATTACTTGGTCCAATTTGGAGCTTTGTTCAAAGCGTAACCATAATGCTACGTTTGTTAACCGGACTATTGACCAGTCATAATTTGGAACAGAAATGTACTTCATTAAAGCAGTGTTTAGTGCGATTAGCTCGCTCCAATTAAACGAAACACCGCGGGGGTTAAGCCCCATAACAGTCATAACATTATTTGCCCAAAGGGTCTGTGCCCTTGAAACGAATTCGTTTACACTCCTTTCTACTGGTATCTATGTATACAATTCAAATTCAATCCATGAAGTAATTAAGGTACATTCCCACATTCCGTATTTCTTATTTTCATTTTTAGATTACGGATTATGAAGAGAATATAGTAATAAGTTGTGGTATTGGAGCAATCTTTATCGGTATAATATTGATATGTTGTGTCGCTTACTTCCTCTATAAACGATGGAAGAACAGGAGATCTGCATATTCTGGTCAAAAACCATTCCTGACAGGACAGAAACTCAATGCTGTAATAGTACTGGGAATAATATTTATCCTGATTATATTGTAAGTTAATGAATAGTGTAAAAAGCTTTCCCGTTTTCCATGTTCCTCGATCGTCTAAGCTATGGACAAATGAAATTCCAGGGATAGCGATTCGATCAGTGAGAATCTAAATGACGTAGAAGGTAGCTGGGCAGGAAGGCATTTTACACCAACCTGCTAACTATTCCACCATATTCTACAAATTAATTATTTCGTCCAGTTGACGTGGTTTATTGACTGAATGCATGCCTTCCAAATTCTGTCTAAATCAATACTATGAACTATTGTTTCACACAATGCTCCCAAACGCAAAAAATATCGGCCCGTGTGCACCCCAAAAAAATTGCACGAGATGCACATGAAAAACCCAATATTCACGTGCAGCATTGTTTGTGAGCCCTTTAAAAGCATGTTTTCAACTTAATGTGCAGTACATGAACTGTGAAACGTCAATCTGTCGTAATTTGTTGTTGAACGTGTGATGTCGTAGCCTACCGTGATGATGTCTTGCAACCAATTATTGCTCCGATGTTTCGGGCACAGCTTCAGCACTTCCAACAGGATAATGCACGTCTGCATACCGCCCGTGTCAGTATGGACTACTTGGCTGCTAACAACATCAATGTCTTGGACTGGCCAACCATGTCTCCGGACATGGCACCGATAGAATATGTCTGGGATGAGATTGGACGAGACCACAGGTGCACACCATTGCTGCTTTAGAAGCTGTTCTTGTCCAAGAATGGAACAATTTGCCCCAGGCCTTCATTCAAACATGCGACATTGCTTTACAGCGTGCGTAAGAGCCCGTGGAGGACACACGCGCTACTGACATCTGTGTCGTATTTTTGGGTTTGACCCTTCTGACTTTGTACCGTTGATTACAGATTAAAAAATCCATAAGTGCACAAATGTGTTGTTATTGATGTGCTTCCATTTGAATATTGTTCACAATAAGAAGCAAAATAAATAAGATATGTTTACAGGGATACTTTTGTTATACAAAAAACTAAGTGATGCGGTTTCCATGGCGCTCAGTATATATAATGTATTTTACAGTATGATATATTGTATTTTGCAGTATATTTACTAAATTGTATTTTTCAGTATATTTACTATATGTATACTGGTAGTAAATGCTAGAATAGGAGATGGTATAAATAGACTGGATAGAAGATTATATAACTCTATGGATGATGTTACATCGTATTTCAACCAAACTAAACAGGTGGGTATTTCATAATATCACCACCGCTCATATCCTATCAAATCTTGTTGAATTAAATATATGATAAACAATATCCCATCGTTCAACTAAAAGTATGAATACCTGGCCAAGTTTATGACATGGACATTATGTAGAGCCAAATGGAGCCAGATTCAACAAGTAAGGTCTTATCTGTAAATACAAAAAACAAATAGCTCCTCGAATGATTTTCAGGTGATACAAAGGGTTCAAGAGTAAGTAAACATACCCAGCAACGTGTTTTAGGTCACAACTACTTCTAAGTCTAGCAAATCTTGATTTACAATGATTTATTAACAATTGGTGTCAAGCTTTGATTATTTATAATTTTGTATTTTAGCAATATGATTTTATGACTGAAGATAGTAATCTATGGTTTGGACAAGATGTACTTAAACAAGATATCAACAGTAAGCTAAATTAAAAATAGAAGCCCCTGTTTCAATAGCATATATTTATATTGTGAATGGTTTAAATTCTTTAAAAGCCAGGGGCAGATCCGGGGCGGGGCTCAGATACATAAAAAAAGTGAATGCCTTGCATCAATGAAATTAAATCAAAATAATATGATCCTGCATCATAACAAAAAAAATCAATTTGTATGTATGCCTATGTAATTTAGAGGAGATGACAGATTTCCTAAACAGGAGCCTGGCAAACGCCTTCCTGCAAAAATTTCTGGATCCGCCCCTGAAAGTATCACTCTTTTAATTATTCTAAACGACACGGTGATAAGTTGATTAAATATTTGCTCGAAATTGATCATGCCTTTTAACTTCAATTAAATCACTAAAAAGGGAATATTTATTCATTAATGGCCTGCATGGGCTTAAAACGATTTAGATTTCCTGATATATACAATATATGGCGCTTTTGATGTTTTCAGCTTTAGGAGAATTGATATGGCAACCCGGAAGTCGGGTATTTTACCCAAATGTATCAGCTATTTTTAAGGAGTTGGAGAATTTGGACTCATGTGAGTTTCATTGTTTTTATTGATATTATTTTACATTAGACAGCACTGGGAAACACTCTGTTATGTTTTACATTAGATAACATTGGCCAACACACTGTTATGTTTTACATTAAGTAACAGACATTAGGTAACAGTTTATTATAGTTTATCTTAGGCAACACGCTGTTATAATTTACAGATAGCAACCTGTTATATTTTGCATTACGTAACAGTCTGTTATGTTTGAGCACTCGGCAATCCTCGACAGATTCCGGTACCTACATCTAGTCTCGGCTGTATGACGAATTCCGCCATATTGGAACTACTTTAAAGTTCCCGGATGAAACATGAGTGCGCCCATGGTGTTCTTGGAACTACTTTAAAGGTCCCGGATGAAAAATGGCCGCGCCCGCGTTGTCTGGTTTGTTTGTAATAGCGTCAAGTTTTCCTGTTGAAGTAAACCGATAGTCGCATCGCAAATGTATGGGCGTAGGTACATAATATCACTTACTGTCATACAGCCGAGACTAGATGAAGGTTCCGGAACGTTCCGGAATCTGTCGAGATTTGCCGAGTGATATTTGAGACCAGGTAACATTACGCAAGCAGTCTGTTATATATTTGAGATTAGGCAAGGAGTCGATGCTTTTTTAAATCATGAAAAGTAATTGATTAGATTGTTTTAAATCCAGTTTATATTAACCTTTGGTGGCTATACATTCTTTGGATTAATGACTGACATGGTCTTGCCTATAAATATTGACCTAAATTTGCTTATTTTAGATACAAGTAAAGCTATTGTGTCATTGAAGTCGTTGATAGATGAGATGCTAATGATTAATAATGGTATTGGACGTCATCTAAAGTCTAACCTTTCTACAGCTAATTATAATTTAAGTTTTGCACGTTCTGATTGGACGTGCATAGGCTGTGATGGATCGTGTTCTGGATGCGAGGATATCGTCCCTAATGATATATATCCACAAGTAAACTTTTTAACGGTAAGATATAAACAAAGAATAAAGAACATGACAGTTAAAACAGATGCGTATTTGTTTTAAAATATGTGGTAAATCGCTGGCTCGCTGTGGGCCTATATTTCGTTGTCTGGAAACCTGTCTTATCACGTATATGCGCTGTGTACTAATTAGAATCAACTTTACTGATTATATCATGTGCTAATTGAAAAAGACAATGTATCCCATCCGTCTGGTTAAGAAACCAATAGTGATACTGGCAGTACAGATGCATAAACAAGCACGCTTGAAGTTACGAATTATACATTTTACAACTACGTTAATGGATACTAATTTATTTATTTCATAATGATTCTCATCTTGTATATTGTAAACTGTAGAATTAAACAATCAAAGTATCTCCATCCTTGTTCATCGCTCATTGACGTGCATAATCTTGTCTGAAGTCGCCAAAACGACCCCTTCTTTGGAATTATGCTTAATTTATAATTAATTGAAAGTGAAAGTTGATTCCACTTTATTTAATAATTACAGATGCCAAATCTGACTTCAAATTTAATGGAGTTACAGGAATTACTCCGCGAACCATTTAAAGGGTCTCTATTAAGTGTAAGTATTACATCTTTAAAATAAAACTTTCGAAAATAATAGCTTGTAGTTTACTCAGCATGATATACCCAGTAAGGACGGTTTGTTTTTACAGTTGGTAAATATTTTGGCAGAAGGTAAACGAACCTAATCTGATTATTGACCCCAAATCCAAAACCGCCGTCGTGAAGTATTGATGCATTAGTGTATATGCTATTCTGATTTGATATATATATATATATATATACTAATCAGCAAAAAATAAACATCAGTAGGATTTCAAAATCAGAGAGACAATTTAATCAAATTATTCTAGAAAACGACTTACTAAATGGATCAAATCATTTTTTGTGAACAGTATGTTGACACATTAGTGATTGATTGATCACAATTCCAAGACATTACAGTCTATACATCAGTATCTGGTGTGTACACCGCGACCGCGAGTGTCAATAACAGCATCGCAGAGTCTGTACATGGAGTGGGCAAGACGATTGATGAACGCCATTGGCATTAGGTATGATGTTATTAACTTTACTCTCCTCCGAGAATTTCATCCCAAAGATGTTCGATCGGGTTTAAGTCCGGACTAAGGGTTGACACTGTTCTGCAGTAGAAAGTTCCGAGTAACGTTGACACCGTTCTGCAGTAAAAAGTTCAGAGTAACTCTGGTTGGAAAACTTTGTTTCGATGACGTGCAAAATGTAGTATGATGTGAGGTCTGAGAGCTTGATTGATGTTGCCTCCTCTCCCCGGACCAAGATTTTGCAACACCACAGGACCACTCCCTTGTTCAGACCGATTCCACCCCCAAACCATTATGCTTGTACCTCCCCATGAGTCGTGTTCCGTGATAAATTGGTCAGAATACCGCTGGCCACGTCGACGCCATATTCTAGTCCTGCCATCTACAGTTGATATGCAATACCGACTCTCATCTGTGAACTGAACAGTTCTCCATTGATTGTCTGTGTCGCCAGTTCTGGTATTGTTGGGCAAACAGTAGATGTTCACGTCGATGGCGAGGGGTGGGGATGGGTCCACGGTAATGCAATGGATATTCTCTCCGGTGATACGTTGGCGCACTGTATTAGTACTGATGAGTCTTCCGTGTGTTCTCATTGTCTGACGTGCTGTCTTAAATGCCTGTGGATGTTGAACCTACTGTCGCACAACATTATCATCCGTGGTGTTGGTGGCCCGAAAGCATTGCTTAAGCCTGCAGATGTTATATTTTACAGCCAGAATATTACTACACGTATGGTATAGGCGATATATTACAGAATAAACTAGCTACTAATATATCAGGTAAAACGTTTTGCTTGGCAACTCATCTTTCTTCAGTATTTTAAGACTAACTTACGTTGGTGGTTTTTTTTTATTTCATTTGCGATTAGTTTTTATTATCACAATGTCAAATCAGAAATTCACAAATCCTGCATCTGTGCTAAATTTACCCGTTTTTGTTTAGAAGTTGTTCAAAAATGTACTATTTTGATGTAAACGAAAAATAGGAGTTGTGTGAAAAGGCCCGTTACAGGAAACGAGACATTAAAATGGTAACCCTACCTTCTACTTTCTTCATCTGAACCCGGTTAAAATTGAAATCGGATTTGGATACCAGTATTTACCCCTTGTTTCTATTACAGATATTCAGAGCAGAGTGAACGATTTCATTAACACAGTCAGGCGATCAACTGACGCCATGGTCTTTCCTACAGAAAAGGTCAATATTAGTTTATTTATGTTAATTGCATTCTTCCTGAGTCAAGTTTGGATAATAAAGTTCTTATTCTTCGATACCAAAGTTTCTTAAAAACCCAGAAGTATTTCGATATATCATATCCTCTAGTAATGGTCAGACTAAACCTTTAGTTACAACAATACCAATTTGATTAAGAATTTCAGAATTTTCGTTTTATTCGTCTGCATTGTATTAAGATCTGGAAGAGTTGTTATCTATATATATAAATAGAGAGAGAAATGGGGTTTAACGTCCACTCGACACAAAATTGGTAATTTCGGGACTAACACATGGTTCAATATTATTAACACAATGCTCTTGAGCGTAGGGGTCTTTAGCAGTGGGAGGAAACGAGAGGGCCCAGAGAAAACCTACGAGATTGGACAGGCGACCCTAATTGTCACTTACAACCGGGGAATCGCATCCACACTAGGTTGGATCAATGACAGACTTTATGACAAAGCGCGCGCGTACTTACACCCCCCCCCCCGCGTTGTTACGTTGTTATATAACCGGCGCTATTAGTTAAAATAAACAATACCAAATGATACAATGATATTATGATGTTTTTATTTGCAGTCCTTTTACTTCGATGAACTGAAACCAAAATTCTCGGCATTTAAAGATAGAGTGAAGAAAGGTGATAATATTCGGTAAGATGTTATGATGACTTATCCTCAGATGAGAATCTATAAATTAATTTGTTAAAACACGATACTTGGGAATAATCTCAAAATTATTTTCACTAATTTCCTTTGCATCCACCGAGTCAAAGCCGGGCGTTCCTGGTGCGTTGGGTGCCGAATCCATACTCCACTTGTAAAATCTTTAATGTGATATTTCCTATTATTTGTAGATCTGGTTTTACCTGGTTCTTTACAGTTGTTAATATTGGTCTAATTATTTTTATACTCTCCGTCTTAATCTACGTCATCACTAAGAAATACAAACACTGTCGTACGTTGATTGTCCAACAAGAAGATCCGTACTTATTACAACGTCGGCTGTTACTTGGGTGAGTTTCAATACTATAGTATGTTATTGTTTTTAGTAGCAACGACTTCATCTATTACTATGTTAGTAGCAGATATGAAATGGGTTTTAACGTCATATTTTTCTACTCCGACCAGTTAATAGTAGAAATGAAATGTTGTTTAACGTCCTACTTTTCTGGTCCGACTGGACTAATAAAAACGAGCATACGCTACGGCCTACGCTTATATCAAATTGAAACTGCCAAGTAATCTTTTACGTGCACGTCAATGTGTACACAGGACCTAAATTCTTTACCCTATCCGAACGAACATACATTGTCCCATTCCAGTCATGAAAAGGTGGCACAACGCCGGAGAATCCCGGTGAACTTTCTCAACCAACCAAGATGATCGAACACGGGACCTCCAGGTTAGCGAGTCGTCTTACTCACTGAGTCACCGTGACTCGCATGTTATTAGCAACAAATTCGGGGCAGTAATAATAAACATAGAAATGAAATGAAATGGTGTTTAGCATCCAACGCAACGAGTATATGTCACGCGCGGTCACAGGTGTCAATAGCAGAAATGGGAGTGTCACGAGGGTCACTTCATGTTACTAAAGTCAGTACCAATAATTAATGCGTTATTAGCAAGGACGTTATATGTTACCAGTTATAATATCACCGTTCACCCTCGCTATTGACAACAGCTAAAACATGACAACTTATGTTAGGATGAGAAAAGTATCCAACGTGGGGTTATGAACATTAAAGACAGTTGAATCACCATGGTTTCATTCCATATTCATTCTTTATTAAAAATATTTTATGTTGCATTTACAGTGGTGCTGTGGGATGTATTATACTGTCTGTGGGCCATACATGTCTAGCTAGTACTGGTTTTTATATTGGAGCAAATTTAGAGAGGGTCATCTGTCAAACAGGAAAAGATTACTCCATTGTAGAAAGGGTAAGTATGGACGTGCAGCTTTTCATGGTTATATCAATTTACCAACCCTACCACTATTGTTAAATTGTCTTGGGCAGGGGCGTAAATGTGGGGGGTGTGGGGGGGTGGTACACCCCCCCAGCCCCAAAAATAGTCGGTCGCAAAATCAGTGCAGTCGCAAAGTAGAGGTAGTCGGTATCAAAATAAGTATACGTCACGCTACTCACGCAAAACTTTAGTATGAAAATAGTCTGTCGCAAAATCAGTGCAGTCGGTCGCAAATTAGGAGCAGTCGGTTGCAAAGTAAGGGTAGTCGGTATCAAAATAAGTACTCACTGTATACGTCACGCGACTCACGCAAAAAAATAGTCGATCGCAAAATCAGTGCAGTCGGTCGCAAAGTAGAGGTAGTTGGTATCAAAATAAGTACTCAATGTATACGTCACGCTACTCACGCAAAACTTGTTAGTATAAAAATAGTCGGCTGCAAAATCAGTGCAGTCGGTCGCAAAATAGGAGCAGTCTTAGTATAACATAACTTTGTTAACTTATCATTTTTGAAAAGATGTTGTGTTTCACTCTCATTCTGTTGTGAGTATAATGTTAGTCTTACAACAAAATGTAAGCCAGGGAGAAAAATAGTCGGTCTCAAAATAAGTGCAGTCACTGCAGTCGGTCTCAAACACAATGCAAGAATAGATCCCAAATACTATATATTTGCGTGAATCCGTGAGCCTAAATTGCATACGTCACTCTTATTCTGTTGTAAGTATGTTGGTCTAACAACAAAATTTCACCAAGGGAGAAAAATAGTCGGTCTCAAAAACAATGCCAGAATAGATCCCAAATGCTATGTATTTGCGTGAATCCGTGTGCCTAAATTGAATACGTCATTCAAAACTATAGTATAGAATAACCATGTCTGCTTGTCACTCTTATTCTGTTGTGAGTATGTTGTTCTATGAAATGTTTTCTTCCACGTCAAAAAATAGTCGGTCACAAAAAAAGTACTCACCGCAGTCGGTCTCCGACTAAATGAATTAATGAGATAAACATACAATCATAAAACAAGCCAAATTGACAGATAAGCCTCAAGATTCTGTCCCTTTTCTTATCAACCCCAGTCCCCCAAATTTAAAAGCTCTGTTACATATCTGAAATTTTTTTCGCGCCTTCGGCGCGATTCCATTATAACATATATCATTCTTCTACTCAGTTACATATCTGAAATTTTTTCGCGCCTGCGGCGCTCGATTCCATTTTAAAATCATTCTTCTACTCCTCAGTTGTCTTATACTGTCTTGACACTATCAAATTCACGGTTATAGTGAACTGCCCAGTTTGTAGTACCACTGGTGTGTGGGCGGGGTATGTGCATCAGTCGGTCGCATTTTGGCTAAACACCCCCCAAAACGAAATCGTTATGTACGCCCCTGGTCTTGGGCCTTATATTATTCACAAAAACTGTAAATGTGCAGTAATTTCGTTGACACTGGCTTTCAATAAAGCTTGTCAAAGCTTGTCGGGCGCTCTGTCCTGCACCACTGACAAGGGGGAACACGCCCGAAAATTCCAATGAACTTTCTACCACGGGACATCCAGGTTACCGAACCAACGTCTGACTCACTGAGCCACAATGGCTCCCCTTCTGATATAGATTAAACAGTAATTTGTTTGCGGAAAACTATGTTTTGCAGGTGCTGGATATTCCGCACACAGTACCTGGACATCCCGGATATTATATGGGATCTGTTGTACTTGGTAATGGAGCGTATGATCTGAAACTATCTGAAATTCTACGGTGAGTGACTACAGGTTTAAATGCAGTTATATCATGACGTCGATCCATATTTTGTTTGATGGTGTTTAACTCCTATTTTATTGCGCACCCTTGGCTGTGGTTTCGATCTTAGACCTATAGCATGTCTAACCTCACGGGGTTTCTCCGGGTTCTCCGACTTACCACAACTGTTAAAGAACCCAACGTGCTAGCGAATTTATGAAATAAAATTGTTATGATATGTAAGTCCCCAAATAACTTTGTTTATGTTGATTGGAAGTGAAGGCCCGTCTCTATCTATTGGTGTAGCCCCAATCCTCCAGTTTATCATTTTCTTCTGGTGATTTTTAAAGGCTGTTCTTTGATGCCACAGACGGCATGTAGCATGATGTGCAAAAGAAAGAAACAACACTAGAATTTGGTTGATTGTATTTGTCTGATCTGCTGGGCTAAGCTGCTGGTAATAGGGCGTGAGCCTATAACTATAATAATAGTTTTAACTAGTCTTTTAGACGATTTTAGTTTATCTGATCTGCTGGGCTAACATTATCTGATCTGCTGGGCGGTTTAAGATTGTAGCTCAGTAAATTGGGTGATTCTATAATAGTTAAGGATGCCGTGAATTAGAAAATGTTATAGGTTTTGTTTTATTTTGTTTTTTGCAGTCAGTGTAAGAATGACATACCAGCATACACTGCTCTGAGACAGAATTTAGTGTCACCAAAATTTAAAGATGATCTTAATATAGCTAAGGTAAAATTGCTTGTTTTGTTGACATTGAATTTTAGCCCCCATGTTGTAAGACAGTAATTGATATTCTTTTTAAGTGTTTTATCTTTAGATATATTCATCCTGGTAGATTAAGGGGGTGCTTTTTTAAACTATTAACTATATACAAAGGGGATTCACGGTGGCTAAGTGAATAAGACACTGGCTCGCTTACCTGGGGTTCGCGGGTTCGATACCTGAGTTGGCCGAGAAAGTTCATCGGGACTTTTAGTGTTGCTTCCTCTTGTCAATTTTGCAGGACGGGGCTTCTGACAAGGAGAGCTATCTAATCGTTCGGATGGGGCGAAAACCAAGGTCCAGTGTCACATTGGCGGGCGCACAAAAAATACCTAGTGCTGTCATGGCAATATATTACTCATAGCCCACCGTATAGCGTATGTCTGTCTTCCCTAGTCCAGAGGGAGCAGAACAGTGGGACGTTAAGCCTCATTTCGTTTCCATTCTAAATAAATTGATATGGCTTTATTTAACATTTCCCCATATATATCAAGATCGTAGGCACAGATTACAACCATGTTTAAATAATTCGTTGGACTTTGATACAGTTTTCCATGCATCTTTCTGTGATGCCTCGGGAATATATAATTTATTTTTAGTGTGTTCTTTGTAGATTGTACTTGCAAGGTATGATTTATTTGTGTTTCAGTACTTGAATAATATCAATGAGGTATTTGACGATATGTATATAGATTTAAATAATGTAACATTGATACCACCCCGTCTTCCATCTTGGATCCAGAAACTTATTGACGTCACGTCCTTCGATACACAGCCATTTACAGATTTGGTAACTCTTTTTTTTTTATTTACTTTGATTTTAAAACGTGAAGGAACATTAAAAATAATCAACTCGTCAAAGTTTCTCGGGTTACATACAACTTTTAGATACATGTATATATACTAGCGAACATAGAAAAAAATATGATATTATATATATAATATTAGTGAATAAGCTGACTGAAGTAAATGCGCTATTCATTTTATTACATTTCAGTTCAACAAGACTATCATTAAGGCAGATTTAGATACATTTGTTGCTAATCTCAGATATGTTGCTAACACAACTATAGCTAATGGCGGACCACGAAATCCAGCTAAAGTAAGAACCTTTCTGTATTGAACTACATTAAAGAATCCCCATTACCGAAATCTTGTGAACGGGCTATGGCAAAACCCTATGGATATTGAGAATTTTTCAATGGCATATTCTTCCGTTTATTAAATTTGGTGAACACGACACAGGTCAGAGTTCTCGGTAGAATTTGCTTTAAACTTGTTCTCCGCGGCATACGGAAGAGCCCCATTGAATTTCAAACTTTAGAAGAGTTACTTTTCCATATACATTTCTACTTTTGATGTTCTCGGGATATTTCAAAATAAACGTTGACTTTCGACGTATAGCTTGCTATGTGTGATTTGTTGACGACTTTGCTGGTGGTGAAACTTTTTACTCCTTTGACTTGCATCAACATAGTTTACGAACATAATATCACCCTTCGGAAAATTTCGAGTTGGTGTATATTCGTTGCCTGGCAACACTGGCAGCATAGTATAATTATTGTTGCTATTTATATTTCACTTTAGAGTAAACTGATTGAAGTAGCCGATTACCTGTGGTCATGGAAACCAATGATAGATTCAGCTACTCTGGTCAAGGTATGTTTTAATGTATTATCTAGGTAGTTCTCAACATTTTTTGTCAACGGCATACCTTGGATACGTGAAAATATATCGTCACACCTGACATAATAAATATGAAAACTATTTGAATTTTTCATATTAAAAACATGGTAAGTCAGGCGGCATACAACCGAAGACAAAGACTGGTTAACCACGATGGCTGGACATCTTGTCGTTTGGTTTCTGGTTTATATTTTGTCTATTAAAACATTTTAAAACGCTGCACAGCGAAATACAGACAAATTACACAATATTATAAATCTTCAACACCAGATACAATTACCAAACTGGATCTAACCGCCGTGAGATGGGCAAACCAAGAATTGTAAATGAAAGGGGTTATAATTTAACATCCTATTTTCTGACCCATTAGACAGGCATGAGAATAATAAATTAGAAATGATCTGAATGGGAGGGGGAGGTGTAGATGTAGTGAGTCCCCTCGTAACACATACTGATACAGATAGATCTCATTGTTTTAAAAAAAAACCTAACACATGAGATAAGGATTAACCATGTATATTTTTATATTTCAGGATAAAATGGAAATTTTATATAATGACTTTCAAGAAAACATAATGGAAGTGAAGGTAAAATTTATATTTATAGGTTTATGAATATTGCGTTACGAGTAGTCCTAACAATCAGAATCGAGTATGGTCCTAATTGGTTGTTTTGTTTGTGGAGTTTTAATACTCTCAAATGTTCTGCTCTGTGTACGTCTGGTGTACAGTGGGCGGCTGGTCATCATGGTGCCAAGGTAAATAAAGGGTTGGGTTGGTAATCAGGGCTTTCCGGGTTCGATCCCAGTATTTGATTTAATTTCCTTGAGATTGATTTACAGTGTGGACCACAATTAAACAAAGCATAATATTGTTTATGTTTTAGACGCGGATTAATCAATCAATCAGTGATTTACTGGGTGTTGAAGATCAACTGTGGAACGAATCATCACGATATATAAAACAGGTACACTATTTAAATTTGTATTTTAGGATGACGTCACGGGCAATACAAAAACAATTATAAGACAAGAAAACTAGTACGACAAAGAAAGACACGTACATTGTAAGACATCATGTACATATTGATTTATAAGCCTTAAATGAAGACATTAGATTTGTCTGCTATGTAGGTCTACCAGTAGGTTCGATATATAATTTTCGGGGGTAGATATTTACACATATTTAAACCTGTAGATAAATGTAATTATGCATGTAAATGATGCGATATAGTCGGATGTGTGTATGTGTTATTATCTAGTTTTATGTGGTACCTTACAGGGAGTTGACGAATATAGATCAGATTTCATGAAAGTCTTGCCAAAATTCAGCGACAAGAGTCTGGAATGGGTAAGCTGTTTTTAAACATACACAGTTGAGTTGCTGTAGAAAACACGTCCGGAGTGACAAATTGTCACAGAAATGGTTTAGACTTATACTTCACATGGGTTTAGTTATTTATTTTGGTTTGTGTTAACGGCACTGTTATCACATCGTGGAATGGGCGTTGATATCATGAACAGCGGCATCAACCAACATTGATACATTCACTTTCATGATTTTAGTCTCGAGTAGTTATGATCGTTCATTATTCCCGTTTTCATTAACCTATTCAGCCGTCTTCGTTAGCCCAGTCGAGGGCGGGGCTAAACCCCAGTTCATTTCATTTAACCCATTCAGTGCAGAAAAGTAGGACGTTAAATCGTATTTCATTTCTTTATGTATGATTATAGGTTAATGGTGAGATCGGTTCATGTCAACCGCTTTCTGATGCATATAATTCGGTTGTTTATGGTTTCTGTCACCAGTTTGCTGATTTTGAGGTAAATATAGTTTTTGTGCCATTTAGAATAGGAAAGTTAAAGAAATGGCTACGTCAACATTCCGTTTAAGTGATCTTTTAGAAGGACGAGTACATTATTAATTTGATTCAATAAATTTTGATAGCGTTGACTGGGACGAAATTAAAACGCGGTATATCTTGTTCAAGCCCGTTGTGACCACGAAGCAATATTTATAAGAAAGGACAAACTGGCTGTTAATGGTCCCTTTAATTATCTAACCAGTTCTCCTCCAGTTTTTGATAGCATATCTACTGATGTAACACTGTTAAACAACACCACATAGATTTCAGTAGGTGCTAATATATAATTATTTGTATTTTTATTACAGAATGCTGAATGGTTATTAAATGGTTTAACGTCCGTATTTTTATTGGTATTAACTATTATAATAATGATAACCTACAACAGTTTAATATTAGATACAACACAACATGATCATTTGTAAGTTATTGTTATCTAAACGACTAGACATTTTATTTAATACCATGTAAACGACTAGACATTTGTTTAATACCATCTGAACCACTAGACATTTTGTTTAATAGCATCTGAGCAACTAGACATTTAATACCATCTAAACGACTAGACATTGGTTTAATACCATCTTAGCGACTAGACATTTTGTTTAATACCGTCTGAACGACTAGACATTTTGTTTAATAGCATCTGAACGACTAGATAATTTGTTAATATCGTCTAAACGACCTAAAAGTGTATATTTCAGAGATGTATTAACTAAGGATTATATATTAATATGCTTTGGTAGGACAAATTGGTTTATTTCAAGGTAGGAATAACATGTTGATATGATTTGTTTTTGTTTTAGGACTTCTGATTTTGAGAAGATATTTGGAAATGGGTGAGTTACGTAATATATGGTTTGAGGGGTTTATAATATAAAATGTTGGGCTTTGAAGCATGTCAAGCTAATGTTAATGTGTAAGAATAAGAACTAAATCTGTCCATTGAAGGTTTTATTTTGGCTTCAAATGTTACATCAACTATTAATTAGATATTTATTTACGTGGATGGCCAGATAATACAATCGATTTTTAATGATTTTACTTAAAAGTGATAACATCGCTGAGGATAAAGTAAATTAAATGTAATTTTCAATATATTCATTTTCCATTAGCTATGTATGAAGTATTATAGCGAGAACGGTCAGCTACATCTAGATCTTACATAATGTATCTTAACGTAGTCATATGTAGATGTTATTTTAACATTATGAAAATGATTAATATAATGTTGCAAGAATATTAAAATTATTTTACAGTAAAACAGACGATGGTTTGGTAAATAAAACAATGTACAGGTAGTTATAATATTTTATGTCAACAATTCATTGGAAGTCACGTGAACCAATGATAAGAATGCATTTTTATTAAACCCATTTCTTTCAAAAGAAAAGTCGTGTAATCAGATTATGAAAGTACCCAATCAAAATCTTAACATTGTAAGTAAATAATAGGCCTATATATTTTCTGCCGAGATAAATCGCAGTAAAATGGTGTTCGCTTTCTGAAGAAATGGAATCTGAAATCTCTAAAATATACTTTAAAGCAACGAGCGGCCTTTTTATATTTTGATAATACTGGGTGTAAATTCTTTCGATTAAATACAAACCCGTAACGCGACATTTCGTGTCACGAAAACTTTCGTTAGATCAAACACAGCAAGAAATCGGTATATTTCCCGCGATAGAACTCTCTATTTTTGAAAAAAAAATCAAACGATTTGTCTATTTCGATCATTATATTGCAGTAATGGGTAGAATCTGGTGATATTGTGGTGGTATTGGGTAATATTGGGTAGTATTGGGTAAATCGCCTAACCTTTCGAAAACAGCAGCCACGGGGAACAGTGGACATAAAATCAAACTTACATGGCCAGCTTCTTTTAAAACTGATTGTGTATAGTTTTAACATGTTTTTATTTTTTAGAGTTAAGAATACAATGTCCAGGTTGTCTGTTAGTGTGGATACAGGGAGGCGGAGATCCTCCGTTAGTCCATTAGATACACCGCAGTTGAATGGAGAACGTAAATCATCTGTGCCACCAATGGACACAATGCAGATTTCTGATCGACGTAGATCATCTGCTTCACCAAACGACACAGTAGAAATTCCAGGACAAAGGAGGTCATCGCTTTCACCCATGGACGCAATAAGAGAACAGCGAAGATCAATATCTCCACTGGCCAGAACAACAGATGATGCGGGAGGCAGGCGTTCTTCTGTGGACACGTCACAGATGTCAGGCGAACGAAGACCATCACTTAAACCAGACAGAGCGTCGCCAATAACAGAACAGAGAAGGTCATCACTGTCTCCAGCCGAGATTCTGCAGATTGGCAGGCATCGGAGGTCGTCAATATCTCCGATGGATACAGCACAGATCCCAGAGGCGAGAGAATCATTAGTTTCTCCAAAAGAAACCATTCTAAATACGCAGCAGCCATCGTCTCCAAGTCCTTCAACTAAAGATATTGACGAAATAAAGCCATCATTGTCTCCAATGGATGTAATACAAATGGAAGAACAGAGAAAATCGTCACTTGAACAATTGAAAGCAAAGCGGAGAAGTTCACTAACACAAAACGGAACAAGAATTACAGAACAAAAAAGGTCACCATTTGACAAAAGGCAGAATTTTGAGCAACGAAGAGCATCGGCTACACCACTGGACAAACTGCCTATTCCGGGACAGCCAAAAGAGCCGACTAAGCCGTTGGAGACACCAAGAAGAGTGTCGCTGGCAGTAATGAACACAGCCAAAAACAAAAAACAGAAACATGCATGGAATGCTTCATTGGATCATTAGTCCTGGTTTAATTCTATAAAGACGACTGTACTAGTTGTACGTTTTGACATGATAGCTTATAGGGGTTTTTTATTGTTATTTTTTAACTTTCACTGGCTTTAGTGTGTAATGTTGTTTTGTAAATATTATTTCATATTTTTGTGACCTATCTTGTCTCAAATTCTGCCAATCTCCATTACCATAATAAATACTGTATTTTTAAATTCTTACGCAAACTCATTAAGCTATTCTCAAATTTTTATAGTATTTTTTTAAAATCTAATTTGTATTGTTTGTGGTCTATACGCTCGTATATTGACAAGGCTTAGGTACTTTGATTAAAATATTTACTTTGTTATTTGTTGCTATATTAAAGCTTTATTCCATTAAAATTGTGTACTAGTAAATGGTTTAAATGGAAAATTAAAGAACGTTATGGTTATGATTATTAGATCACTGGTTCCATGACTTACGGGGATCATGTGGATAAGTGGGTAAAGCGCTGGCTCGCTAGCCTTGAGGTCGTCTGCATTGGCCGAGTGGTTTTCCGGAGTGGTTTCCCCTTGTCAGTGATGTACAACGGAGGGCCTGACAAGGACAACTGCCTGGTCGTTCGGATAGGACAAAATACCGAGGACCCGTGTACAAATAGGCGTACACGTAAAAGATCCCTTGGCGGTTGGAATTTGATATAAGAGTAGGCCGTAGCGCCGCTGCTGCCCGGGAAAAATTCCCCTCATAGCACACTGTATGGCGTATGCTAGTCTTCCATTAGCCCAGGTTACGTGCAGAAGAGTGGGACGCTAAACCCCATTTTATTTTATTTCAATCGTTACGATAACGAACGGCACCCTCTTCATGGCATGTCCCAGGATTACTGTTAGTGACATGTATATCCGGGGCCATTCTTCCTTGATAGTTTAGCTACGTATATTCTTATTTCGAGAGAGAAATTGTATTTCACGTCCACTCGACACAAACTAGGCCATTTCGAAGCCAACATACGGGTCAATTGATTTCAATAAATCGCTTGCGCTTCGGGGTCCTTAGAGGTGGGGGTTTCTGGTCGACCCGGAGAAAATCTGCGGTTGAAGTACAAGCGGGGAATCGAAACTGCACCACATGAGTCAATGACAGACCTTATGTTTTCACATGTTAAGCCACTAGACGCCCCCACCCCACCCCCAACTTCCCCAATAGGTAATAGAACATGACTGTATTGTGGTGTTTTAATTTTCACTGTGAGTGCTAGCCAAACATTGGTCTCTATGCTATAGTGCGAAAACTTTGTATTAATGGAATGCTCAAAGTCCCTTGCAAAAAAAATGTCTCCAGCTCGAACATGTACGTGTAGCTAGGTTATTCCACAGAAGGAGATATGATTTAATTAAAAACTATAAAAGTCATAATGTTATGGTTTTCAGCTGGAGATAAACGAAAACAAGAGTTGTTGGAATATATAAATGTAACAGTTCCCTATGGTACTGCTGAGGGTGGATTTCATTGATATTATATTAATCAGGCATCTAGCAACTAAATCAACAAAATACAATTGTTACACTTTACTATGATAAATAATAACACAATAGGTAACTCTATAAATATATAAAACAGCACGAACTGCTTTTATTGAATAAATAGATCCACTTTATTTTAAATAGGAAGGACAGTTTCAATAATTAACAACATATTTATACATCCAATATGTCTTCTGATAAATAAAGAATCTGGAAAAGACCCTTTAATATTCAAATTATACTTGAGCTGTATATAAATTAAATATTTGATGACAAAAGGAATGTTAATATCACATAAAACAATGAAATAAACCACAATAAATAAAACTTGCATTATTCATCTACTGATATATAAAATATAAATGCTGAACATTTTCAGAAGACTACAGAACCCGCCAAAATTTGAACTTTTTCCATCAAATAATGCTGTAAATTAATATAACTGGTCTGTAATTTAGCAAGTCTGGCTAAATTATTTATATTTAATACTGTTTTATTTTATACAAATCGATGTGTCTATCAGTTCACTTTCTTTTCAAAATAACTTTTATTTAATTTGAGAAAAATGACCAAGAGAAAACAAAACAACATACATCTAGCAATGTCAAGTACTGTAGTCACCCTGTTCATGTGGAAATCAGTTTGGCTGACAAAAAGAATGCTATTAATAAAAATAATTTGGCTAAAGACAACAGGTTAAGGAAAACCCTTTTAATGTAAAATTAATATATATTTTGATATCACACAATTTATAATAATGGAAAATAAATAAACATATATCTATATAATTTATTATTATACAATATAATCATTTTATACAAATATACATTTAATATATCACAGTTTTTCAAAATTTATACAGTTGTATATCAGTCTCATTTTACTGTTATGTACGATATGTAAACTTTATACCAAGAATAAAACTTAATACAGTTTGAGGCATTTACCATTAAAGGAAAATATTTCAAGAGTTTGGCAAAAGATATTTTCAATGAATAGACTGCTATCAGAAATAAAATGAAAGAAAGACAATAATGATGATTTTACATTTTGTTTGAGCGATTATTGGACGAGTTGGGACGTTTTGGTAGTGCGATGTATCTTGGACGTGCTGTAATATTAAATTCCTGAGCTAGAGCTTCAGACATAATATTAAATAAAGAGTTCTCGAGAACCGATTCTAACATATTTCCCACTTCTGGTAATCTGTAAAAAAAAAATTTTTTTTTAAAAAACAAATACATGTAATACTATTGTAAAAACAAAGTAAAAGAATCACATACAAGATAGGGGCTCCAGACATAGAATCTAACTATTTTTCAATAAAGATTTTTTTTTTAAAAAAAAAAACTGTCATACTGAATTCAGTATAATTGTGTTTTGTATACAACAAGAGAAATTTAAAACGCTTACTTTTTCAATGTTTGTTTTTGTTTATTTTGTTGATCTGTATTGACTGTAGTCTTTGTTAAACCAGTCTCACTCTCAGGTGTCTTCACTGGTTCGGGGGAATGTATAATACTACTAGCAGCAGACACCTATATAAAATATAAACAATAGCTAGCTAGCAACATATAAAACATAAAGAAAAAGTTAATCATTTACCTACCTCTCTATTTTATATTCTATTATAAAATATAACACAATATACTTTTCTTCTGTGACATTTCTTAAAGCTAGGCCTTCTAAATTCTAATAATTCGCTACAGGAGTAGATATCTTTAGCAGTGGAAGGAAACCGGAGGACGCTACCCTTCTCCTTGTCACCGGGGAATAGAAAGCACGCCAGTTGACTCAATGACAGACCTTAAGATACAGCGCGCACATGCTAACCATCGCCCATCCAACCCCTTCCAACATTGAAGACAAGTTATACCTACAGATATATAGGTTATAATAACAAAACTTACTGATTCAATATTCTGACTGTGTTGACTGGTTTGTGATTGAGTTCTCTCCCCTTCATCTGGTGTACTAGACGTAATATCTTCCACGATAATATCAGTTCTATTTTGATCAGTTGCTGGTGTTCCAGCTGTACGGGGTCGATCGCCAAATTGACGGAAATATGGAACTGGTTCTTTGATTACTTTTTTAATTGCTTCAACAAAGTAGGCATCATCCAGTAATCCTCTATAGAAAAATATACGGTACATAAAATAATGAGAATAAGGAAAGCTCTAAAAGAAATTAAAATAGGCTAATGAAGTAAGCTTAGAGGTAAATTTCACCCAAACACTAATATCAAATCCCAATTGCCATGGGTTCTTTCATGTGTCAATGTCCCTCTGTTTTTCATACTATCCGAACAACTGTACATTGTGCCTTGGCAGAACCTCCATACTGCACCTCTACTAAAAAGAGCTTACGTGCCATTAAACAACATTTCATTCATTCATTCATTCTACTAAAAAGGGGACACCATGCCAGAAAAATCCTGAGGAACCTACTCAGCCATACCAATTATATAATAGAATGCTTGAGATAAAAAGTGAAACATCTTGACGAATGACACACAAGACAATAATATAATCAAATTATACCTGAGAACATTACACATAACACCCTGTATAACACCTGCTTCACCCTGACTACATTCTATCTTCTCTATAACTTCATCATCGTTCTTCTTCTCTTGTTTACATTTCTTACTGATAACTCTATAATATACAAAACACAAACTCTACATGATATCAAACAAAATACAGTCAGCAGGCCTACTTATTCTGACATGACTGGGCTAATGAAGATGGGTATATGTATGCAGTGTATTAATTCCAATTGTCAATGGTTCTTTTACATGCATGCCGAATAGTACATGAGACCACATTGTTTTGTACCATCCTAACAACTAGACCTGGGATGTCAAACATGCAATCCACCAAGGGTTTAAATGTGGCCCATGCAACAAAAAATGAAATGAAATGGGGTTTAACATCCTACTGTTCTGCTCCCCGAGCAACAAATTTCAATAAACTGATGTGTCAATAATTCTTAGAAACTAGCATCGAAAATCATTTATTAGTGTTTTCTGGTTTCAGTAAAACTCTGACTTCTGTAATGTATGTCATAGATATCTAAACTGATCCATTTCAAGCTATTGTTTTGAATTATAAATTCTAAAACGTGACCCTTGAATCTCAATGAGTTTGACACACCTGGACTAGACTCTGTTCCATACCAGTTCCTACACATTCTCAACCACTGAAGAGTGTATGAAGGTATATAGCGTAAATTAAGAAAATGGCCAAAAGAACTCATATTATTACTACATAAATATTTAACACAAAACTTACCGATCAATATGGAACTTTTTATAATCATCTGGGAAATTGTTCTGGAAATCTTGGATACCGTGTGTTCTAGATGTCACACCTAAATGGAGTAAGAACGGAGGTGGACAGACTGGTTTCTCCCATAATTCCTTCTCCTTCCTTTTCTGTCTTCTCTCCAATCTGTACACCCCATCAGATGATTTAGTTGGAATCGGAGGCAAAGTCTACAAGGTGAAAAATATAAAATACAGGAATAAAAAATAGAGTAGCTATAGTTGATTGGAATTATTTCAGAGAGAGAGAGAGAGAAATGGGGTTTAACATCCATGCAACACAAACTAGGCAATTTCGGGACTAGGAGTCTTTGACAGTGGGAGGAAACCGCAGGACCAAGAGAAAACCCACAAAGTTAGACAGGCGACCCTACTCCTTGTCACGTACCAACGGGGAATCGAAACCATGCCAATTGACTCAATGCCAGACCTTATGATACAACGCGCACACACTAACCATTTGGCCATCCCACCCTCCAAATTATTTCAGCCATAGAAACAATAGAATAAAGATTTTGTAGATTTATTATAAATCTGTCTATATGATTACTTGCTGACCGTGTGTAATAAAGGTGAGATTTATTAACATAACATGTTACCTTGTATTTACCGATTTCTCCATCTGGTGTAGCTCGATCACTTACAACCTAAATAAACAACAACATATATTACATATATTACATACAGTCGTGGCCAAAAGAATAGGACCACGCTTGAAAATTGTTGGATTTCTTACTTGGCTTGTAAATTCATTTGATCATATATCTGCCACCTGAAGGCCGATTTTCACAAATGAGGTATCGATGGATAGGTTATGTGAAGTATGCTCATTACGCATGCACATGCATGTTTGAATGATGACGTCATCACGGCTATGACGTCATCAACGACGCCCTAAATCAGAACAGAAGCAAGCACCTTTTAAAGCCAACGGTGGGGGACACAAGAAGTATTGACTACTGATCATCACCGATGTTAGTTTGCATGTTAACTAATCATTTAGAAATGAAATAAAATGGTCGTTGATCGAATTTTATCTCAGTTTGGTAATAATTTCTGCCACCATCCCGATGTTGCTAGATTCTAAATCTTCAGTACACTGTCATGACGTCATAGTCGTGATGACGTCATTGTTCAAACATGCTTGTGCATGTATGATGAACATACTTCACATAACCTATCCATCGATACCTCATTTGTTAAAATCGGCCTTCAGGTGGCAGATATATTATCACATGAATTTAGATGGAAGAAATGAAAAGTGATTAATTTTGATTATTTTAAAATGCAGCAAACCATGAGAATTACTTTTCGCTAACAACTCAAAAGCTAAAAGGCACTTACCCCACACTACAGTCATATAAAAAAGATACTGATTTTTAGATACTGTCACATCAAGGGCTGCATGATTTCTTTTTTAATTTTGAAAAAATTGGCCAATATTGACTTAATTTTCCCACCACTGACCTTTTACTAGCATTATGATTTTATTTGAAGAAGACTAATCATGGTAACTCCAGCACAAATTCGCTTAAAAAAATTCTTACAAATTATAAATTTTGAAATAGTTTCTTGTAGCTCCTGTAATTATCTATCTAATGAAAAAAAACTCATATACCACTATTTACCTTTTTTATTTGAGGAGAATCAAGAAGTCGTTTATCAGCATCTAAATCATTCTCTGTTATAGTAAATTCATTTTTCTGTCTTTCTTGCTCTTTTTCCCAGTCGGATAATTTCTTCCTATATTTCTTCATATCATGTTCATCCGTTATCTGTCAACAATAATATAAAATATAATACAGACGATGTATACATATCAAGACTTTGTACAAATAATCAGACTATGACTTTTATGAGGTACAAAAATCAAGACTAATACTGTACTGCACAAATATAAGACTATATAAATACCAGACTGTGTATAAATATCACGACTGTACATTACAAATATAAGACTATAAGTGTATAAATATCAAACTGTGGGTTATAAACATCAGACTGTATAGTACAAATTTAAGACTGCACAGTATAAATATCAGACTGTACACAGGGAGATGAAAGCTGAATCGTTTCAGTCATTTACAGTGAACAGGATAATAAATGAAATGAAATGGGGTTTAGCATCCCCACTGTTCTGCTCCTAAACTGGACTAATGAAGACTGGACAGGATAATAAAAACCAGAACGAGAATATTTTCACACTTAGATCATTTGATGTTTTTGGTTAATTTACTATATAAATACTGTTTAAACATTTAATACGAGTACAAATGGAAAATTGTCACATTACAGTCATAATTTTCTCTGTTTTAAACAAAAACAAATATCTGTAAAACATATTCCAATATCTAAAAATATATCAATTTAAAAATATATGAATGCCAACCTGACAGATGAGATCCAGATCATAAAATGATGGAGTGTTTGACGCTAAGAAAGAAATACGACACATCTGACTTTCACCAGCTTCTAAATAACCTTTTAGTGGAAAGATGGACAAAAACTGAAAAATATAAACATAAAATAAATTAACCTTCATTTTTTGTCTGAATAAATAATTAATTTCAATTACTGAACTGTTTTAAATGCTTATAATGTTTAACCACAATTTCGACAGACTTTCAAAATAACTGTTTCAACAATGATTTTTATTAATATATTTCTTCATTTAACCATAAAATATGGAGAGAGAGAGAAATGGGGTCAACTCCACACAAACTAGGTCATTTCATGTTTAACTAATGGTTCAATTTTATTTCAATATTTCGCTTTGCGGGTATGGGTCTGTAGATCTTTAGTAGTGGGAGGAAACCGGAGGACCTGGAGAAAACCCATAAGGTTGGACAGGCGATCCTTTTCCTTGTCATATACAACAAAGGAATTGAAACCACTCCAGTTGACTAATGATGCAACGTGCATGTGCTAATCATTCGGCCACCCCCCCCCCTCCAAACAAAATATGGTGTTTATATCATATACTAGATAATAGTTATACATCACTTACCTGATTATCTGATGGACTCGTTACATGCCATTCAAAGAATATACTCTTCTCTTTAGACTTGTTCATCACAAATACAATTCTTCTAGATCGACTGAATAACGGAGCATTACCAAAGGTGATTCGTTCTTGGGACAAGTAGGCCAGCTGAAATAATATTACTACAATTTGAGACACCATCAAATAAAGTAGTAAAATATTTTTCTCCTTTGAGATCAGTAATAAACAATATTTGACATCTAAAATTAGTAAAGAGTTTTGATTTCAGATCTTAATTTATACAGTAAATGATCCAAATCACGTTTTTCTTTAAATAGAAAATAAACAAGATGACAAGTGATCACCATATTTTGAACAGTTTATGAGATATGTTCAGGAAACAAAATTGTACACCAAAAACTAAACTTAATTTGGAACAGACAAAAAGTGCCCATTTCAATATACCACTCTAACTTTGTTCGGGGTGGGATAATAAACATATTCTACATTGGATACAGGTGGGAAATTGTAAATATCATCACAGAGCAAACATCCTAAGATTAAAATGAAATAAAATGTAATAGAGTTTAACGCCCTACTGTTCTGCTCCGTGTACAGGGTGCCATGAGGGAAATTTTGCCAGAACAGCGGCACTACGGCCTACAGTTATATCGAATTCCAACTGTCAAGGGATCTATAACGTGCACGCCAATGTGTCTGCGGGACATCAGTTATCTGTCCTGTCTGAACAACTAGACAGGTGACAAGGGGGAACTACACAGGAAAATCTGGTTGAACTTTTTTGACCACTGAAGCGAGCAAACCCACTAAAATGAAAAGTTAAAGATAATATTACACGGTAACATGCATAGTGTGTAGAAATGTCGTCAGAGCTTTTAGTATTGGGCTTCTGCGTTAGAAAATCCTCTGAGCAAGTAGTAAAGCTTAATTATGGTTACTATTAATGAAAACTAGTGAGAAATATACGTGTTGTCAGTTATCCTTAAACCCGTCAGTACTTGTACCGTACGTCAGTATTTCTGTTAATGGTCAGTAATAATCATACGGTGAGTATTTGAGTTAATTGGTTAGTATTTCTTACTTTTGTCAGTATGTAAAAAATACGTGAGTAATTAAATAAACGTCAGTTTATCTAAACATATCACTATTGAGGCACGTGCGGGAGAAATTGACGAAAGCGTGACTAATTAAGAAAACGTCACTATTTGAGCTAACGCTCACTATCTGAGTATAACCGCCAGTTACCTTTGATGTGCGTTAGTAATTGGACACGGCGCCAGTAGAGCGTGCAATCGTTAACTATATACATTTCTGGTGAGTATTGTTACTATAGGTAATTTAACTTCCCGATAAATTGTCGCTACCTTCTGAATAAAATATTAATTATTTATTATTATTCTCGAATCAGAAAATGTTTTATTTTTTTTAACAATAATGAATGGTAGTGAACACGGGTATTTTTCGGTTACCGCCGTAGTTTGCAGAATACGGTTTTAAAACATTAACGGGTGTATTTTTCTCCGATTTCCATAACCGCCGTAGTTCGCAGAATACGGGGCAATATGTAGTTTGTAGAATACGGGGTTTGAAGAATTCGGGACAATGTGTAGTTTGCAGAATACGGGGCAATGTGTAATTTGCAGAATAAAGGGCAATGTGTATAGTGTTATTTCATTTACAATTTATATTTATTCTCGTTCATGCAGATTAGCACTTGTTTTGGGACGTGCGGCGCTTTACTATCTGTATGGTTTAAATTGGAATCACAACTAATGGTTAAAAAAGATCACCAACACAAATCTATTTTCACTAATTTTATTGAAACAGATAACATGATAGCTGATAACGCAAATAATGAATTTCAAACATTCGCACACAAGCTGAAATTCTTAGCACTGAAGAATCGTGTGCATACCGGGCTGGTATGAGGCATCGCACATCTTGGGTTGTCGCTTATCGTAAAATAGTTCCAAATCTTACTACTTCACGTTAGTTTTATCTAGATCACTGCTGGTATTGTCTGGATACTTAATCATTATGAATAGAAGTATTGGAAAAGGCGGGAAAAGATACCGCATGGTTTACGTGTGAGTAGCATGAAAGATGAAAGGGAGGATATCCCTTTGATGTCACAAGATTGACATTCCAGCTTCTAGATGCCAGTGAAAATTTAGAAATATTTTTGTGATTTCTTTTGTTATGCTAGGCTACTTTAAGAATTTAGACATAATATGTATCAACAAATAATAATTTATGATATAGATCATACTTTATTTATTAATAATATTACAAACAAATAAGTTCCCATTAGATGGTTTATAGTTCTGGAAATGACGAATGAATGTCACGTGATTGCTCTTCGCTTTGATGTTTCATTCATTGCCGCGTGAACCTTTCAGTTCAGACACCTATGATAGACATACAGGTGCCAATCATTTTAGGAATTACATCGTAATCAACACTAGTTACTATCGTACTTATAGTAACTATCGACTATCAACACATGACATATTATAATCTCGACTTTATTTAATGATACAGCAAAAAATTAACGTCCGCTTGACAAGATAGATGGAGTGTATTTGTGATTGCGTAGGAAGCGTGACACAATTTTATTTCTTCAAAAAACGCGGCGTTTGTGCTTATAACCGAGGTAAAATAGTACCATACGTTTCCTGACTAACAGTGACATTCATCTACAAGGATTATTATGCCATTCGAGACATTTCAATGTGTAATAGTATTATATCCACCACTATCGATAATTATATGTATCAGCCGATATTATATGTTGCTGTCAATATTTGATATCGGTAAAACTGATAGGTGTCATATCGGACCATCACTATTAATATATTTAGGACCTAGAAATTGACCCAAATAATAATGTAAACTGGTTGTATAAGAGCTAATTTACATTCAATTGTTTCCATTTTGACTCTAATGTCAAATCAGTTACGTTCAGTGAAATACGGCATGAATCTGAACCCAACCATGTCATATATTTGTTAATGTTTGTTTAATATTTAGCTCGGTGTAAGAATTTAGAACCAAAGAGAATAGTCCATACATTAGTAATATAGGTCCAACGCGACGAGAATATACATTCACTTGATACACTCACTCCGTTCATTTGACACCTCCCTCTTTGTTAGGATAAGCTGCTGATTTGGCGACGAACAGTATCGGACCAGCTCAATTTATCTCGACAGCCAGTGTCTGAATGCTGCCTGGATGCATTTCCGACAGTTTATTTCACAAAATATTTTGGTGAATATAATCATTCACATTGAGTCACTCACCCCGCCCGTTTGACACTTTCCTCTGGTCGGATAAACTAATGATTTTGCGACATTTTCGAGAAAAAATAAGTTAAAGATATCGTTAGATTTTAACACTAAATCACCTAACAACCATGTCTATATTTGTTAATGTTTAATATTTCGCTCGGTGTTAGAATTTAGAACCTAAGAGAATAGTCCGTACAATAGTAATATAGGTTTTGTATATTAAATCTTTTATGGGATTAAATTCTGTTAATCTCACCAATTAATTAGCACCTTTGTGTTATAGTGCTCAAGAGATTAAGAATGTTGATTGGCTAGGTTTATCACCTCAATAGAGCGTGAAATCATTTTTATATAGTTAAAACTATATAAATTTCTGTTTAGTTTATTGATAAACTGTATCATTAAAAGACAATTTGTTACCGGTGTGACTATTGAACTAAAACTCAAACAAAAATTTCGGATATGTAAGTGACAAATTTTAAGAAATAAAAATGATCTATAAATTTGTTGGAAATCTTTAACAAAAGTTTTGCTATTGTGTTTTCAATTTCTTGAAATTTCCCGTGTTTAGAATTGTCTCAGTTTTGAATGTAATATAGTGTAGTTATAAATGTGTTTTTTTAGGGGATAATTTTCAATGTTCCTTTAGAAGTATTTCTATCAGCCTTTTGTTTTAATAAAGAATTAATCGCACATATCTACATGAAAAATATCCCAAGATCGAACGTCGGACATGGTTTTACTATTTCAACGTTGCATGCAATGTATCAATTATATTTATCGTGTGCTAAATAAAACAATTTCTAAATTATTAATAGAATCTTCTGTGTTCATAATTTCGAATTACTTGAATGAAACAATTTCTAAATTATTAATAGAATCTTCTGTGTTCATAATTTCGAATTACTTGAATGAAATTTATTATTTTTCTGTTACGTACGATCAGTTGTATTTTAACATTGTGTATCGTACCTTATTATATGCTATTATTATTTTCATCGTTTTTTATATTGTTTCATTGCTATATATATTGTTTAATAGCTATTATTTCTCAAAAGTAAATAGATAATCACACGATTCTTCGGTGTTCAGAATTTCAGCGTTCATATGTGTATGAAGTTCAATATTATCAGCTATCATAATTTATTTCAATAAAATTACCGAAAACAGATTTGTGTTGATGATCGTCTTAAACCATTAGTTCTGATTCCAAATTTACTAATCCTTACCGCGCCACCTACCCCAAAATATGTACCAACCCGCATGTAACGAGAATACATATAAATCGTAATATATATTGCGCCGTATTCTGTATGGGAACCCCGTTGTAAGAACGTGAACGGGTACAGATAATGTGACGAATCAAACCTCGCCACTGAGTATCTAAATTCATATTTATATATGAAGTGGACTCTGTCTCATCCGAACTTTGATCACTGTATTTAGAGATCGATCTATCTAACTATCTTTGGCGTTTTTTTGCAAACTACGGCGGTAAGCGAAATTGCCGACAAATAGTCCCTTTACTCATTGCCACCAATTATGGTTTAAAAAATCTCCTCCGATTCGAGAATATTAATAAATAATTTTAATTATTTATTAATAATTTTAATTATTTATTAATATTCTCGAATCGGAGGAGATATTCAGGTTAGTAATAAAAATATTATGATCACTTACAGTAACAATACTCGCCAGTATTTTATATAGTTAATGATTTCACGCTCTACTGACGTCAGGTTCAATTACCGACGCACATCAAAGGTAACTGGCGGTTATACTCAGATAGTGAGCGTTAGCTCAAATAGTGACGTTTTCTTAATTAGTCACGCTTTCGTCAATTTCTCCCGCACGTGCCTCAATAGTGATATGTTTAGATAAACTGACGTTTATTTAATTACTCACGTATTTTTTACATACTGACAAAAGTAAGGAATACTAACCAATTAACTCACATACTCACCGTATGATTATTACTGACCATTAACAGAAATACTGACGTACGGTACAAGTACTGACGGGTTTAAGGAAAACTGACAACACGTATATTTCTCACCAGTTTTCATTAATAGTAACCATAATTAAGCTTTACTACTTGCTCAGAGGATTTTCTAACGCAGAAGCCCAATACTAAAAGCTCTGGCCACATTTCTACACACTATGCACCTTGTAGTGTTACCTGTCCTGGTACCGGTACACTCTGTATACTGGGTACACCTGTTAAATCTTGTTGTTCTGTTATTGGCATTGTATCACCCATAACTCTTTTATCATAACCTACACCAGTGAATGTTACTATAGCTGTTTCACCACCATCTACTCTTATAGGTACATCAACCTTTAATATATCATCAATATAATATTATATTTGTACATTTATCAATTCTGGCAACTTTCACTATATCCACAATTTTATGCACAGGTTACTTTTTTTCCTCAAATGATTCAAGTAAGCAGTACACAAAAATAATTATTTGCAGATTTTTAGAGATCTTTGTAATTTTTTACTGGAGATTTGAATGGCTATCACGGGTCAGCTGATACCATAGACTAATGAAACTAGGCCTTTTAGTAATGACAATTTTTGTCATTAAATTATATGAGTGGTCAGTATTATAAACTAATGTTTAGTATGTATTAAACTAATGTTTAGTATGTATTAAACTAATGTTTAATATGTATTAAACTAATGTTTAGTATGTATTAAACTAATGTTTAGTATGTATTAAACTAATGTTTAATATGTATAGAAAGTGGATTGAAACTACACAGCCATTAATTAGCAGGAGTGCAACTAGCTGTAAAAGATGTCACTACTGTTGTAAAAGTGTGACTATATATAACACCCATCAACAGTTTTAACACCTTGGTATAATAACACCTACTTATAATTAATGACTACTGTCTGATTACTAACAATTCTAACTACTAATACACATTATGTATATAACTGGACCACTTAGATCTATTTTCATTTATAAACATTTAGTTGTTGCTTAGTCAACGATATAAACTTTAGCGTGATATAATGTATGTAATTACCATGTAAGTTTTAGCTTCAAGAGGTGAGAATCTCCATTCTATAGCCACATATCTTCCTGGTAAAATTTCTCCGAATGGATTTAAACATTCAAATATTGGCTGATCAAAGTTTTCCTGTAAATAAATTCATAAGCAATAAGACAAAAAGCTTCAATAAACAAATAATTTATACTTTTTATAAATAACTTATCCAAAGAATTATTGTGTTGAATAAACAACTAAATAATTCATACTTTTAACATAAAATTTACCCAGAAGATGATTATTCTTCTACAGGTGATGATAAAACATTTGATTAAAAGTTTACATAGTCAACAAGTCGGAATTTATTCTAAACCTTGGTTATTGAACAAGTATAACATACATTAGAAAGTGTGCGCTTATTGAGTTATATTGAGAAAATTTACCTGTTGTAGAAGAGCAAGACTTGTTAAATCAAACTCATATCTAACTGAAACAGCTCCACCATTATATAACTCATAAATCTGAAATTTTAAACATTTAAGTCTGATGTCATTTGAAGGATTTTTAATTTCTTGCAAAGTGCAATATTGTGAAACTTGAATCACCAAAAGAGAGAGAAAGAAATGAGATTTGATGTCCACTCAACATAATTAGGTCATTTCAGGACTAACATACGGTTCAATTTCATTTCAATAATTCACTTGCACATAGGGTAGGAAACCCACAAGGTTGGACTGGCAACCCTACCCTTAATTACGTACAACCAAGCACACACGCTAACTGGTTATATAACTGGTTGGCACAGGTTAGATCAATGTCTAAGTATTTTATTGTGGTCTCAATCCTATCATGAATTGTAATATAGTTGTCTATGTATTACTGAAGGTCATCATGGTCTTTGCATAAATATGGCGAACAAGATTGGTTGTTTTTAATATCGGGGTGGGAGTTTTTAAAACTGACGTCTGAAGATAGCATAATTTTTGAAACAGACGTCCTATGACTATTAGGACTATTTAGATGACGACGTCTGGCAAATAGACAATACAATACGAAATTGTTTGTATAATATATAGTTGACTTTGATTCAGATAAATAATAAACCAATAAGATAACTATCTATAAGCCTTTTATCACTGAGCTTAGAAATAAAAATACTGACCTGTATAGGACTAACTTTTTCACCAACAGGCACAGGTGTAAACATATGTTTATTAGAAGGGAAATGTATATACTTTCTATCTGGTTCTACAGTTACACCAATAAAATTTAACTGAAAAATATCAACAGATGAAGAATATTTGAGTAGGTTTTAAGGCTGGTGTATCAAAGAATATCGTCCTAATAGATACACATGTTGATATTATAATACTACAGAAGCCTACTTAAAGATACATTATGGGAGATAAGATAAAGAGATGGCAGTTCTCAATATAATAGTTAAAAACTAGATAGTGTAAAGGTAATTTGCTGACAATTTCAGTCAAATTTATCCACTATTAGCCGAGAACGAAGCCAGTGAAATATGCAAATAGTCTCGGTCATCATTACTAAAATCAATAATATAAACAGCATAGTCTCGATTATCCACTTAAGTGATTTAATTATCACTGGCCGTTAAGCGGCATATGGGAATTTAATCCGCCAACATCGAAGGCTAGCCTTGACATGAAGCGTTTATTATGGTCTGGATGGATAAGTTAATTAATATCTAATTGATTATCAAGATAACATTTCAGGCCTAAAGAAAGACAGAAAGACCTGTAATAAGCAGATTTTGCTCTTGCATAATGCTATTTTAATTTAAAACTATAATGCCATCTGTGCACAGAGGACCTCAGTTTTTTGTTCCATCAAAATGACTAGACAGCCGTCCTTGTCAGGTCCTTCCGTCCTGCATCCAGGACGAACATATGGTTCGCTTTTATTTCAATAATTTGTTTACGCATTGGGTTTTTAGCCATGGAAGGAAACCTACTAGGTTGGACAGATGACTCTCCGCCCCACCACTTAGAAAGAGGTGGGAATGGAAACAACCACACTACTTGACTCAATGCGAGACCTTTTTAAGAGGTTAAAACGTGCACGTGTTAAAGCATTTGACCACCTAAACCCCAGTCTAGCAAAGATATTCATAATTAGATAATTATTAATGCGATGATGCCTATTTGTGGTCATAACATGTAATTCAGTATATTGTATGAGGTTTGTTTAATATAAAAATATTCATCCCATGTAATTGTATTGATCAAATTACCAATAATTCACGCCCTTGAGCTAATTTGAGAAGAACAGGAAGTCTATCGGTGCCAGCCATTGTATGTTGATAGGTGAAGGTCACAGTCTGACATTCTCCTGGTTGCAGATGACCTCTTTTAGGTTCAATAGTAAACAGTTCATTATCCATAACTTTCATCTAGAAACAAAAAAGAAGATGATAAAAAACATTATCTGACCAAAATCAAAAGGTCTATATATATCTGAACATTTAACAAGTATCATCAGAGAGACAATGTGAATAATTCTTACACAAGCATCACCATATTAGCTAAGGGGGGGGTGGCATGATGGCCTAGTGGGTGAGATGTTGGCTCGCTAATCTGGAATTTTTTTTGTCCCATCTGAATGACTGTACATTATCCTTTGCCAGGCCCTGTGTCCTCCACTGATAACATGGGCCCTCCAGACTAGTGAGCTAACTTCTTACTGAGTCATTGCAGCTCATGTTATATTTCCAACAATTCCAGTCATTCTATGTACAGAGAGAGAGAGAAATGCGGTTTAACGTCCACTCAACACAAACTAGGTCATTTCGGGACTAACATTTGGTTTAATTTTTTATTTCAATGATTCGCTTGCGCGTAGGGGTCTTTAGCAGTGGGAGGAAACCGGAGTGCCCGGTGGAAACCCACGAGGTTGAGAAGGCGCCCCTATCTCCATGCCACATACGCTCACTCCAGGGCTCGAAACCACAGCCGCAAGCCAGAGGTGACCGGCCAGCTAGAGGTCGAAGCGCGGCACTCTAGACCACTAGGCCATCCCAACCCCCCATTCTATGTACAATGCAGCAAATATTTCAAGTAGTATAATAAACTACAAACCTCATGGAGTTCATCTTCATCATATTCACCTGTTTCAGCCCAATATTCTAACTCTAATCGTAAATCAGATGGAAATAAAAATGCCCTGAAAAAGGGGGAAGGTAATAAAAACAAATTTATCAAAATCAATTAATTAATCATAAATTTGTTACAATCAGAGGCATACGAGGTCAATCCAACAAAAATTTAGTTTTGCATATGAAGAAATAATAAATATAAAATCTCACCATTCTGATGGAACTGTTCCAGTATTTTCAAACATCAGATTAACAATACATGGCTCACTCTTTAAAGGTGCGGCTCCAAAATTAAAATCCATGATAGCACGAGTATATACTGGAGGACGTCTATTGTGACTGTAATAAAAACAATAAATAACAGTAATCCTTTAACTTGGATTCTCAACCAAAGCAAAATCTATCTTGTAATACAGACAGAGAGAGAGAAATGGGGTTTTACGTCCACTCTACACAAACTAGGTCATTTCTTGTTCAATCTTTTTATTTCTATAATTTGCATGCGCGTAGCAGTGAGATGAAATCAGAGTACCCCAGGAAGAAAACCCACGAGGTTGCACAGGCGACCCTAATCCTTGCAATGTACAATCAGAGATTCGAAGCCACGCCAGTTGATTCAATGACAGACTTAATCATGCAGCGTGTACATGCTACTCATTCGGCCATGCAACCATCTGGTTTAAACATAAACTCTATGATAAGACAATGCAGTTCATGTCATGATATTGTTGAATATAGTGATAATTACCTGTGTCTTGTTGCCATTGTATACATTAACTCTGGTGCTGATGGATCAGAATCTAAACATACATTCATCCTATATAAAAATATATCAATATAAACAGTTTTATTCTAAAATTCATACATATTATTCACAGAAACCATATCAAATTAAAGTGATCACTTTTCAATGATTTTCATATTCATTTTCTTACTGTACTAAAAGTATCATTTTCAATTTTCAAAGAAATGGTTAAAGTATCATTTTCAATTTTCAAAGAAATAGTTAAAGTCTTAAATTTACATACGTGTCCAAAGAAAACAGATTCCATAACTGTTTCTTACTAATACCAACAGCACTACCATAACAACGAGCATCTGTTACAGCCATCAGTGGATATACGCCTGTTGCAAGGATATGACATAAATGTTTTGGTTGTTGTGGCTTTGTTTCTCCTCCTGTAAATCAAACAAGAAAATAATAATATATTTTATTCTATTTTATATTAATAATAATATATTTTATTTTATATTAATAATAATATATAAATATCTTCTATTAATATTAATTTATAACATATTTTATTTTAAATCAATAATAATAATAAAATGTTTTAGTTTATATTAATAATAATTTTTATTAATATCAATGATCAATATATTTTATTTTTTATTAATAATGATATGTTTTATTGTTTATTAATGATAATACATCTGTCACCATCTATACTAACGCTTTTAAATATTAATATATATCGTTAAATAAAAGTAAAGAGTACATGACAGCTGAACAATAGAATAAAAGAAAGGAATGTATAAATATTTACCTTGTGGTGTAAGAAGTTGATATGATACAGTATATTGATATTCTATACGCCTGATTGGTCTAACTGTAGCTAGTACACAATGTTTAGATCGAGCTGGTATAATACCTTCTCCATTTTCAAGTTCTAAACCTAATAGACAAATATATCTTCAATTTAACATACTAAAATAAAAACTTGGTATATTTCATGATTTTCCCTGTACAAAAAATGTTCAATACTATCACTGGTTGCATTAGCCAGTTTAAAACGTACTTCAAACAACAACAACAGATGAATTATGTTATTTAAAAACATTTTAGTAGATTACAGTTTTCTTTTGTATTTCAAATCTTAAGATGAAACAACAGTTGATGAATATTTATAAAAGAGAATGAGATGGCATTTAACATCCCATTGTTCTTCTCGAATTGTACTAATGAGGGAAATTTTACCCAGACAGCAGTGCTATGACCTACTCTCATATCAATTCCAACAGCCAAAAGAACTTTTATGTGCTTGAGACCTCAGTTTTTTATCTCAATCAAACGACTATATGTTGTCCCTTGTGCCTAACTGTCCTGCATTGATGAAAATTTTGATGAACTTTCTTGGTCAACACTCAATCTAATTAAAATATAGATCTATATTTCGCTTCGTTTTTTATACTTTCGATGGCCTACACTCATGTAGATCTAACAAGTTATAGTGGGAGCTCACGTTCTATGACGTCAGGTATCAAGCACGGGACATTTGACCCGATAACATCAGTCATTCGATTAACCAATTAGCGACCACCATGCTTTTTAAAATCTACTTTTGTTTTGATTTCTATCCGCTGGTGTTAGCATAGACGTATCTACCCACAGTTCCAAGCATGAAAAGGTCAAACGGTCGATTCGACAGACCATTTGATTGGCTGACCCCTCATTTCAGGCAAAACACAAGTTAAATAACAAGTCCTCCAGATCCAAGAGTAGTAAAGACAAGTAAAAACGAAATTTTGAACTATAAAAAACGAAACGAAATTGGATCTGTGTTTTAATCAGATTGGGTCAACACTGTGATCGAACATCAGAAGAGAAATATGAGACTTACCTATTTTATCTCCTCTAACAGCATCCATGGCATGAGGTGTTTCAAAATTTTGATTAACTAATAGCCGGAAGTGTAGACTACAGTTACTATTATTATATATAGTTAAATGTTGTGATGCTGAATTACCAACAACTATATCACCTAGATCATAATGATTCTCATTCACCTGTAAATAACATACAATCTATTAGTATAATAATACTTTTATCATACAAAATGTCTGTATTAAATGAAATGAAATGAAATGGGGTTTAACATCTTACTGTTCTGCTCCGACTGGGCTAATGAAGACCGGCATACACCATGCGGTCAGGGAAATTTTGCCCGGGCAGTGGCACTATGGCCTACTCTTATATCGAATTCCAACTGCCAAGGGATCTTTAAGGTGCACACCAACATACACTAAAATTGCCAAACTTTTGTGATAAAGGACACGTATTCATTCTTTCCAGTTTGGAATTCTATTTAATTATCAGGAAAAATTATTTTACAATCACCCATAATAAATAAAAATACAACCACCTAAATTCTGTTTTAATTTGCTTATAACCCAAGAACATTACATCACACATTCATCAACTACATGTAGTTCATTCCTGATGCAAGACCAACCTAAAAGCTTCATCAATAATATTTCGTACTTTAAAACAATATAGAATTACCTTTAATTCTCCTACAGCTCCTTCACCAATAGCTCGAACTTTAAATTGTTTTTTCTTTCCTCCAGATGAATGATCAGTTAACCCTTGACCCCAAACTATCAAATTTGGTTTCATTACAAACTTATTCTCAGTTGTTGGAATAAAAGACCAGACTTGACTCTGAAATTTACATAAATATTTTTTTATGAACAATATTCCTTTACAGAAACTGGATAGGAAATGAAGTGAAATAGAGTTTAAGGCCCTACTGTTCTGCCAAACTGAATTGGAGAATATAGATATTAACCATTGATTAGAATATATATTGTATCTGAAAAATACAATGGCAGGCTTAAAAGTCCTTCTGGTGCGCATACATTTGCCAACTATGTTGCAAGGCTGGATGCAGGTCGGGAAGAAATTTTCTTTAGCCACCTTATTAAAGTCATTCACAGCCGACATGATGTCATCATTACTTGGAAAATGAAGATTGGCTAGTTCCTTTTTTTTATTTTTTGAAACAGGTGGTAGTCTAGTGGGACACATCAGCCCTAGATTGTCAGCGGATACCAGAAATCTGCAGAAAATTTTGTCAGACGGTTTGTGGGTTAAAAAGACGATCTAATTATGCTCAAAGGAACATGTACATTCACCAGCCTTCACAGTCATCATATGTTTTTACCTATTTCATAGTTTCTTTATTTCCTTTGGGTATTACATACATGGATAATGAGTGTTATTTAGAATTAAATATGAACTTACCTGATATTCATTAGGTTGTATTATACCACAATCAGGGTGAACCTTTAATAACTTGGCATCAACATGATTTAATTTCCACTCAAACCTGAATAAATTCAACAATACAAATACACAAAATGAAATGGGGTATAATGTTTTACTCCGAATGAGCTAATGAAGACGTGCATACACCACATAGTGTACTATGAGGAACAATTTGTCTGGACAGCTATGCTATTGCCTACTCTTATATCGAATTCCAACTGACAATGGATCTTTTATATGCATACCAATGTGTACATGGGACCTCAGTTTTTGGTCCAATCCGAAAGACTATACGCTGATGCTTGCCAAGCCTTGTCTCCTGCATCACTGACAAAGGGGAATCCAGATAAACTTTCTCGGCCAACACCAGAATCAAACATGGGACCTCCAGATTACTGATCCAACGTCTTACTCAATGAGCCACCACAGTTTCCAATAGATAGACTATATACCTTACTACAGTGTAATTACGTATCATAATTAGGGAAACTGATAAATCAACTAACCGGAGAGGTATTCTCGATACATTTTTAATGCCATAACTTTTTTTAGAGGAAGTACCAACACAAGTAGGTTTAAAGAACATGGTACCATTAGTATCCAATAATACTTCCGCTGATTCTGCAGAACCATTTAACTCTAGAATCTAGAAAAAAAAAACATTTTATAATATAAATATTTTATTTCCATATAAGCTTATAATGTCTACAACATAATATATTCAGATTTTCTGATATTCATAAATACATGTGAATTCCAACTTTCATGGGTTTCTTTACTCCAATGTGTCCCATCCAAATGACTAGACAGCTATCCTTGTCAGGCCCTCCAAACTGCACCACTGACAAGGTGAAAACACACTGGAAAATCCAGAGGAACTTTCTTGGCCAACATTGGAAGTGAGTCTATGACCTCCAGACTAGAGCCACTGACACTTCTTTACCAGTAGCACACATATTATTAACAAACAGCAAGGACAATCCTGCCAGTCTGTATAATTCATCGCAGATCAATAATTATTTGTCAGTGATGGAAAATTCTCAACAAATAATTCTTTGTATGCACAGGTCTTTTATTAGCGCCATCTTACATATGTGTTGATTGGTCAAATATGAAAGATGTAATATGAATTGGTTTCTACATCTGCTGGCCGTTCAATATATATAAATATCAACTTCCTACCTGGTTGTATTTTTCGTTATCATTCAATCGTAGAGTTAAATCCTGTTTGTAGATTTTAGCTTCCGTAGGCGTGGCTTTTACTGTTAGAATCTGATATTTCCCTTTAAACAAACCTTTCCTTGGTTTTACAGCAAATATACTGAAGATATAAAAACACTACAATCAATAATCAGACCCAATCTATTACTTGCTTACATCATAAGGTCTGGCATGGGTCCTCGTATATGCTGTAGAAACTTGTACTAAAACAGTTACCAGAACATTGCAGTCTTTTTTTTTCCATCTATTATCAACACTAAAATTGGCTCTTGTCACAGTTCTACGAATTCTGAGTAAAGTGTTTCAACGGTGATGATTGGTCAATACTTAAAACAAAATTCTACAACAAAGAGTTTGGGAACTCTTCAGGACTAAATCGTATCGTTGAGTCATCAGTGTGAATCCATTTTGATTGAAATGCTTTCCAAGTGACTTATTTTTTTGACAATTGAGATCAGTATTGAAAAGATCAATTATCTGCATCATCACATTTCTACTCGTGTGTCCTTTGAGATTAAAATGTATTTCAACATGATTCCACTTTTGTAAACTTACTTGTCAGGATCCGATTCCACATCCAGAAATATAGGAGTGGTACCAGTGTTTGTCATTAGAATAGTTCTATAGGTTGATTCCTTGGTATTTACAGCATTAAAAACAACTTTAGGCTTATCTAATGTATATCTTGGCCAGAATGTCTCATGATGAGGCATAAAGGTATGACCTACAAAGTTAAATTGAATTCATTCAAAAATATAAATAACTAATACAATCAGAAAAAAAAATGTGTTATATATATTTCACTAATGGCTGAGAGAAGAAAAATGTGTTGTATATGAAACAATGAAACAGTGTGTGACATTTTAAAGATTTAAATGTTGTAAGAGCTGAAACTCTGTATTACAAGTCTTTATTTTGGCTTCAAATGTTAAATAAATTTATTCACATTAACACTCAGAAGATTTAAAAATTTAACAATAAAATGATTGATTAACAGTCTCTGTTGTCAAGTATCATTGCTACGATAATAAACGATCTCAACTATATATCATAATAAAGTAAATTGAATGAAATTTTCAATATATTCATCATCTAATTGTTTAACTATTACTGAGAGAGAGAGAGAAAGAGAGAGAGAGAGAGAGAGAGAGAGAGAGAGTGTTTAACGTTTAGGGGTCTTTAGCAGTTAGAGTAAACCAGAGGACCCGGAGAAAAACCACAAGGTTGGACAGGCAACCCTATTCCTTGTACAAGTGGGGATTCAAAACCACGCCAGTTGACTCAATGACAGGTTTTATGATACAGCACGCACGTGCTAACCATTCGGCCACCCGACCCCCCAATTTAGCCATAGTCTCGGTTGTCAAGTACCAATGCTATGATAATCAACAATCTAAGTTATATCTTCAAACAGTCATAATAAAGTAACTTGAATGAAATTTTCAATATAGTAATTTTTCATTATATATTTCTAAATATTGCACATACAGACAGAAGGACAAGCTCTTTACGTAAATCTTACATAATGCATGTTTGAAATATAAGCTACACTATACCTGTACAAGTAAGTGTTAAACACCAGGGTGGACAATGTGTTATATCTTGTACTAATCTATAATCACGTAAACTTTTATAATATACATAACATTCTAACTCTTCACCATAAAACTGATTTGGTGCTTCCTGAAAATTACAAATATTTAGCAAAAATAAAAAACACAGACAATTTTTTTTCAATATTTGGAAACTGAGGCCATATCCATTTGGTGCATTATTCAACAGAGAAAATTAGTTTTTGACATAACTTCATTGTAATATTCAGCGAGACATGTTTACACTAAAGAAACAAAAGATCTTCCAGGTGTTAGAGTACCGCACATCATAACGGTTATTTTATGTACGCACCAATTTGTACACAAAGGGGAAACTAATTACTTAGTAGCTTTGAAACTACTGTCTCCATTGGATTATAAGGACATGGTTTGTGATTTTCTTGAGCAGAATATCATGAGTTATTAAAAATTCAAAATAAACTTACAGGTTTAAAAGAAACTCTAAAAGAACAGGTTTTTAATGGTGGAATATCTAATGTTGCCGGATGAACAGAAAACTGAACACCAGAATCTGAAACAAAAGAAATCATAATTATCTTAATACAATAACGAGTTTTAAATTTAAACCTTAAACTTTCAAAGCTTGAGATTTCTGCTTTAATTATCAAATTCAACAAAGAAATTAAAAGTATTATATATAAATCACCCATAAGTAAGTCTATGGATTTGAATAATTTATAGTATCTAAAATTTCAAGTCTATTCCACCAGACATATATAGGGTAGAAACAACACTGTACATAAGTAGCACTGACTTGAGGAAAAAATGTCCAACTTCCATAACTACTATTAATTAAAACATTTTGATAATAAAACACAAATCACTTACTTTCTATCCATTGAACAGTAACTTTTCCTCTTGTATGATTTGTAATGTTTACAGTCTAAAATAATAAATATGAACATGGTTTATATTAAAATCATTCAGGTTATTTTATAGAAAAAAAAAGGTTTAACGTCCTATTTTTCTGCACTGACTGGGCTAATGAAAACGGATATACACGCAGGATTTAATTTTTGTACCGTCCAGATGACTAAACTGCTGCCTTTGTCAGGCCATCCGTCCTGCACCACTAACAAGGGAAAACCATGCCGGTAAAATCTTAAGGAAATTGCTAGGCCAAAACGAGGAGCGAATCCAAGACCTTAAACGTAGCAAGCCAGCATCTTAGTCACTTTTTAGCATAAATTAATTTCTTACATCATCACCTGTAAGCAATTTTGTACTCTCAAAAAACAAAGGAACACTTGTGATCATTGAATCAAAATTTTCAATAAAACTTAATTTACCTTATCTTCAACAACACGTAAACTTTGACAATTTCCAAAATCTGCTACATTAATATCACAACTAACATGTGGTACTGTGGTCTGTAAAAATAAATAAATAATTACAATAACTGTATTCCTTCGTTTTCTTTTCAAACAGTCATAAGATTATTACAGAGAGAGAGAGAGTCAACTCAACACAAACTAGGTCATTTCGGGACTAACATATGGTTTAATTTTATTTCAATAATTCGCATGCGCGTAGGGGTCTTTAGATGTGGGAGGAAACTGGAGTGCCTGGAGGAAACCCATGAGGTTGAGAAGGCGCCCCTATCTCCATGCCACATACGCTCATACCAGGACTCGAAACCACAGCCGCAAGCCAGAGGTGACCGGCCAGCTAGAGGTCGAAGCGTGGCACTCTAGACCACTAGGCCATCCCAACCCCCAAGATTATTACAATTAACAATATAACATGATAGACAACTGTATAAAAGACTGACTAACTGTATTCCTTCATTTTCTTTTCAAACAGTGAATATTATATCTAAAAATATTACACATGATAGACTATACAAAAGAATTAATAATTTACACCAGGGAATTATTCTGATTAAATTATGATACAATAAACTTACCACAACATCTGAATGAAAACCATCATTAAAATAATAATCCATAGGTTGAGATGGAGAAGATGAGTTATCCTTTACTTCTGTTAGTTCAGCCTGAAAATAAATCATGTTCTCAATAATAATACTGTCATATATACTCCATTACTTATATATATTATCATTATGGAATATTGGTCTGAAGCCTTCTGGAGTTCTTTGTGTTAATTGAGTTACTTCCCTTGATAAATAAAAGGCTTTGATCCTAGATGGAATTCTGGGATGAGTGAAATGTAAGACTGTCATAAACAAACCAGGCAATCTTGTGGCCTATACACCCCAATACCACAATACATATTATATTCCAAGCATTCATCAAATCAAAAAAATTAAATACGTACCATACAAAAAATACTGATATAAATATTAAATATAATCTCACTTCAACCAAATGATAAATCAGAATAGGGTTATGTTTGAATGATACTTTTTTTTTCAAAATAGAAACAAAGTATTAAACCTTTTTATACTTACATCTGTTTTTTGTAAATATCCATCTTTATCTGGGAGAAGTTTGCCCTCTTGAATTAATTCATTCAATTGCTGAATAAAAGAAACAATAATTATTCTGATAATCTAACAATACATTATGATAATTTTAACAACACATAATACAATTTGTTAAACAAAATTTTGCAAAAATATTGAAAAAAATCTTAAAAATTGTAAGCTTAAAAACTTTTTCAATTGTATTTAGCAATTAAAAAACAGAGAGGGGGAGAAACGGGATTTAACATCCACTCAACACAAAATAGGTCATTTTGGGACTAACATATAGTTCAATTTTATTTCAATAATTTGCTTGCATGTACAGGTCCTAAGCAGTGGAAGGAAACTGGAGGACCTGGAGAAAACCCACAAGTTGACACAATGACAGACCTTATGATACAACGTGCACATTTTAACCATTTGGCCACCCAACCCCCCCTATAGTAATTGAACTTGATATATCCAATTGAGATCAATTTATTTGCTTGGTTGATAAAAAACTAGAAAATTCTCAGAAATAAACAGTAACTGAATTTCACAGAATTGTATCCTGTATAAATTTACCTCTGGAGCGTAAAATGAGAATCCTCGTTCTGCATGAACTTTATATCTATCAATATGTTTGGATAGTAAAACGGCTGGTTTGACTGTCTCTGAATGACACGTACCCAGTAGATCTAAATATAGTGGTCCCTGAAACACAGTGATATAACACCATACAGATATTATATAATAAATCACATTTACTTTGTATTATATTTTTATTGCAAGTCTTAATTTATCTAAGACAGCTTACCAATCACGGTTTCCAGGTATTTTAACAAAAGAAAGAAATATATTAGCTACATAAACCAGTATGATTCATCTACATTTAAACTGTTTCAACGAATATCCTATTATGAATCAAATGATTCCAGAAAAAATATTCTGCATATTTGTTTACCTGATTATGTACCAGACATGTAATACGACGATAATAGTTGATAGGATAAGCTGGACAAAACTTCAAAATAATCGTATCTTTTGTTTTTGGTTTCAACACACCAGCAACTTGTTGAAATTTAAAAACACTTTCATCTGATTCTATCATAAACTGAAAAACAATGACAAGACTAGGTGTCAAGAAAGAACAAGGAGTATGCATGTCTGTATTGATCTTTTTACATCACTGTAAAATGAAATGAAATGGGGTTTAACATCCTACTCTTCTGCTTCAGCTAGGTTAATGAAGATGTGCATACACCATACAGTGTGCTATGAGGGAAATTTTGTATGTACAGCACAGCAGCAAAATGGCTTACTCTTATATTGAATTTCAACTGTCAAGGGTATTTTGATATGTATGCAAATGTGTACATGGAACCTAGGTCTTTCGTACCATCAATATGACTATACACTCACCCTGCCAGGCCCCCGTCCTGTACCACTGACAAAGGGGAACCACGCCAGAAAAAATTCTAATCAACTTTCACGGTCAACAAGGAATTAATTGTAAGCTCTATCAGATAATATAAAGGGGAGATACCTCACCTGATAAACAGCCTCCACATCAGAATTATTGATGACTTCCACACTTTTAATAGCTGTCTGACCCAAATCTATTTGCATGAAATTCACAGCACGGAAACTCAGTTGAACTACTGGTCCTAATAAATAACAGATTCATTTTATTACAGTAATTTACTTGCCAAAAATTTTTTAGTAGACTGCGATGGTTCACAGTATTGAACAAATTTGATTGCTCTTGTTTTACTTTCAGACTTGGGTGACAAAGCAGAATTCAGAATGACATCCTAAAACAAGTCACTTATTGGTGTGACCTTTCAATTCAAGCCCGTGAAAAGAAATCATTTTCATGGGCCCCAAAAGTCATTTTTTGTTAACAAATGGCATAAATTTGACCAGATCTGGACTGTCAATCCTACCACTGCCCAAAAGGTATAGACCTTACAGTGTGAACTTAAATAATGTTCACGAAATACAACTAGGCCATTCAGAACAAATATATGGTGCTCCTTTGTTTCAGTTAATTGCATGTGTGCAGGGCTATTAATAATTCACAGTGAGAGGAATCATATAAAACTAACAGGGTCAGGTAGTTGACAATATCACTCATCTTTCACAATTCCACTAAATTGTCAATCAAAATTATACTCATAGACTTGAACTGAAAATCATCTTTGTCAATTTTCTTCTCTAATAAGCTAAACATAAAATATAAATATTCAAGCCTACCTTTTGACATGCCAACACATTTAACTAAACTTTGACTAATATTTCCTACAGCTGATACAGTGAAATAATCTATACTTGATGTATCAACTAAACTAGGTGTATACATCATCTAAAATATAACAAACACAATTTATCTCAATTCTGTGTGTCTCAAAACATTCTCATTTGTTAGCTAGGTAATAATAAATAATACAGTCAATTTTATTCGAATAGAATACAGAGAACTTTCCTCATCTACCAGAAATAGTTATATAAAAATAAACTGAATTTGCAAACACTAAATTCAAGATTTAGACACATAATTTTGCAAACACTAAATTCAAGATTTACCTTCAATTAGACACATAATGTTAGGTTCTAATTCTACATTACATGGCAATCTTAATTCTACATACATGACAATCTTAATTCTACATACATGACAATCTTAATTTCTGCATACATGACAATCGTAATTTTATTGCATGCTTATCTATAAATAAATTATTAGTCTTAACATTAAAACTACATGCTATACTTACAGGAATTCTCATAGCTGTCATTGGTGGAACAATTCCATTCTTCATTAAACAATTAAATACTCTATCAATGCTATTAGCATGTTGTTGATGTTCTACTTGAAAAGGTACCCTTACCTACAAATTACACAATTCTAAATTATCCTCCTATTCTTCTCATTTAATACCAAGACGGGGCTTGGCCCATTCATTAATAAGGATAAATTACGGACAAATGCATTTTCTTTGAAACTCTGTAAATTTATCCGAAGTTTGAGTCAGGCTCATTTGAGAGTTACTAGATGTATATCTCTAGTCATTGTGATGTAGTCTTAACAACAGTATCATGATATTTTAATGAATGATAATTTGTCCATTAATTTCTACAATTATCAGAAAAAGAAAAATTTTCAATATATCTTTATCTACTAGAACTAGAAACATGTGTTTAGGTGAGGACATGCTTGATTTTCTGTACACTAGAAATATTAGAAGTAAGCACATACTGGTGAGAGATTATGAAGTTCCATCCATTTCTGTACTGATGATCCAACCGCTACTGTTCCAAAATTAATGATTGACTCTAAATTTTCTTGTTTCAAATTATTAACAGGTTTACCGGAGGCTGATACTAAAATATGTGGGTATTTACCTAAAAAAAATCAACTTAAATTAAATATGATATACAAAAAATACAGGTCTAGTTTACAAGAATTTTAGTGTCAGACATGATCAGGGCACTTCTGACAAATATTTGTCTTATTTTAAGAATTGCAACAAAATTTCACCGCAATTATCCCTGTAAACTCTAGCTTTGCATGGGGCAGGGTAAGCTACCTTTTTGAGAAAAATTCTACTGTGTTAGGTCCACAGAACAGACCATTTTGTTTTCATCTGGAGATTCAAGTTAAACTTGGCATTTCTTTATTTTGTTTTTAAGAGCTTTACAACAGACTTTTTGAATTGAGTGTGTTGTTGTTTGGTATTCTGTTAATATTAGATATGTCAAGGTCTGATATTTAATCAAATTATTGGATGTTTAGTCAAACATACCATACATAGATCAGAATCAAGAAATTATAATCGTGCTACTGCGAAGATATACATTCTTTGAAATAGCTTTAAATAAGTCATGCTTGTCATCAGGAACAATTCTTTCTGGTTGGCAACCTAGAAATAAATTTTGATGTTAGACCAACAACTTACCAATTCCTTGAATTTTTGTTGTTTTATCAAAGCTAGAATTTGGACCATATTTACAAATAGCTTCTCCTTTATATACAGTTGCAGCCTAAAATCAAATACATGTAATATATATTATATAAAAATTCTTATCATATTCTGTATCTCAATTCATTTCAATATTTTTAATATAATACACTTCAAACCTAAGCCTATAGAGCAATTTAAAGATGAAAGAATCAAACTTGCACAAACACAACCTTCAAGAACTGAAATAAAATGGGGTTTAACTTTGTACTGTTCTGCTCTGATTGGGCAAATGAAGACAGGCACATGCCATAAAGTGTGCCAGGAGACAAATTTGCGCAGACAACTGCACAATGGCCTATTCTTGTATTGAATTTCAACTGCCAAGGGATCTTTTACATGCACACCAATGTGTGCACAGGACCTTGGGTTTATGTCCCATTCAAATGTGCCTTGTGTCACAAGAAATCATACTGAAAGACCATCTCCGTTAGGCCAGCCAGAGCAGTCAGTAGGGCGTTAAACCCCATTTCATTTTATTTCACTTCATACTGAGAGAGTTAAAATCATTTTAAGCTTCAGCACCATCCACTCAACCAATTTGTTTTATATTTGTTTGGATGTTCACTGTGACACTTAGGATTGGTTTTGTTATAGGTTCCTCGTCAGTCAATCATCTATGGTTATCTTACAGTTTTATGTCGCCAGTATCAAAAATAAGTTTTTAAACAGAGAAAAATAATGTAATAATACACGTACCTCTGGTCTAAAAGTAGCCTTAAATTTACACGATGATTTATATTTTAGATCAGCTTCACTGGGTTCAATAGTAAACGGTGATATAACTTCCCACTTGATTGTAGTATCAGTATCACTGAAAATTAATCAAAATATATCCAAATAACTTGTCAAGAAACTTAACTCATACCAGGTTTCACATGTAATAAATGTCAAAATTATCTGTAATATGCTATCTTTAGAATCAACTTATTAAAAAGAATGTTAATGAATGATAGAGAAGGACATGAATTGCATGAGGCTCATGCTTTGTGTCCCTCAAAATATGTTTAAGTGTCACTCATCTACTTCAAAGAATAAAATTATGAATTTTAGCCAGGAGACCCTTATTGACATTTGTAAAAACTACACACCCAGAATTGAATACTTCAAAAACCATTTCCGTAAAGTCTTTGGCAGCACACATTTTAAAATCAAGATTTTCTGGAACTTCAATGTTAAATTTTGGTAACTCTGCTTTAATTGGAACTTCAAATTCTCCTTCCTGTTATTTAAAATAGAGTACAGGTATTAGTTTATTAACCTCAATTTCAAAACATGATATATAAATACAATCGGAACACAGATTTTACAACAGTTTTTAAAATTACACTTATTGATTGATGAATACTGCATATTTATAAAAATAGAGAGAATGATTACAAATGTACCTGTGTTCTGAACTGAATTTTATCCTCATAAACACTTTTCTCTAATGGACGAAAGGTCACTGGTAAGGTAAAACTTGTACCAGCACTCAGAACAATCGGTTTTGGATACAGAGTTGAAAAAAATCGGCTTTTTGGTACACTGCAAATATATTGATAACATTTTTAAGCAATATAATAAATATCAGATAAACCATTGATATAACTCTCTGGTTGGTTTAAAATATAAATAGCTGCAGAAGAATGTTATTTATTCTTTCTGTAATATTCATTTTTTACTACACTAGGATCTGGAAGAGTTGTTATATAATCCACATTCTGGGTGATGTAATATCTGTAATAGTGACATCTTGTTAACAGTCTACATGTAGATTAGCTAGAAGAAATGTGAACTAATTTAGTACAAAATATTCTTACTTGAATTTGAGTTTCTGTGTTTTGACTTGGACATTTTTTAATGTAATATTTTTGGTGTACTCTTGGCCTGGTTCCCATCCTTGCCAAACAACTCCATCAACTACTTCTATTCCATTAATGTTTTGTTTGGTTGTGCCAGTATGGCGTGACATTGTTACTGCAGGCATCTTGCAATTTTGGATTTTTTTTTTTTACTATTGACGTATTATCTTCAGATCTACAACAATAAAAGGCATTTCAAATTAAAAATCAAAAGGTTTAGGATAATACATTGAAGAATGTCTAGCAATTATTATTTACTGAATATATATAACATTTATAAAGCAGACATCCGTCACTCAAGTGTCCAGAGGAGCTAAACAAGATACAATAGGATAGCACATGAGTACGGTATTGAATCATACAGAACTTGACACAGTAAGCTCAAAAATCAATTAATAACACAAAATAAATGAGTCTTTAGGGATTTTGGTAGCTTATTTCAGTCTTGAAGCTTAATTTAATTATTAGAAAAAGACAGTTCTCTACATGAAGATGATTAACAGATGTGCGATGGATTTAGCTTGGACATCTCGTGTTAAAGTCAAGTCACATCAAACATGTGTATCATGACCTCCAAAACCTTACTTTTTTTTTCTTATCTAGATCTTTACATATGTGTAATAAACATCAATAGGTATTGTCATTTTCAAGGATACTGAAAAGGATTATAATCTAGGCCTACTGTGTGAACCTTTATAAATTTCAAACAGATTTCATCAGTCACAGTACGGTACACGAAGAAGCACAGATTAGTTTTTAAAAGTTCAATACGTACCTCATTTAGTCTAAAGGAATCCTTGAACTCTACAGTAATTATGAAATTTTAATCTCCAAAAGGAATATCAGTCCAAAAATTTCAACATTCTATAATTAGTATAATTAATGCTGCTTTTTAGTTGTTATGTACAATAATATTAATATTAGTAACTGATACTTATGCCTACTTTAAATCTGATTGAATTGAATCCAAGCAGACTTGCCAGAAAATAACAGTTTTAGATGTACACCTGACAAAATGTCAGGCACAAATGAAATAGTACTTGACATTTCAACTTAGTGCCAGTCATGTATTAATAATAATATCATTAAAAAAGACAAATCAGTGCCTGGCAAAATGACAGGCACCAGAAGTTTTGTGTCTGACAAAGGCTGAATCTGTGCTTGACATTAATTAATTGTCAGTGAAAGGTGCCTTATTTCCAGGATTTGAAGCAAGGAGGTTATATGGCTTTGATATTTTGGTTTTGTTTCTTCATAAAAGATGATAAATAGGCCTAAAAATGATAAATAGGCCTATAGAATCACTATTAAAAATTTTGCATAAGAAAATTGATATTTTAATATAAGAAAAAAATATGCGTCATTCGAAAATTTTAATAATAGCATCACAAGCTTTCACTGAACTGCCACAAATATAAGCCTGTAGACTCTTGACTCACACAATGCTCTAGATCTCTAGAAAAACAAACAGAACTTTACTAAGTCCTGCATTTTTGAACTGCAAAGAAACATTTTTCAAGACTATTAGTATCACTGACCAGCTAAAAATAAAGTCCTAAGGACCAACTTAACTCAAAGTGACATTATGTCATAATTTATGATATATTGTACATATAGTACCAGTCAGTAGGAGAAATTATTGTTTACACAGGTTCTGCTGTAGGCCTAAATCAGTAAGTAAAATACAATGAATGGGTCTATTGCTACTAGTGTAGTAGGCTAGTACTAGCCTAATTTTTTTAGGCCTCCTAATAATTATTATTATATCATTAATACAATAATAGGTCGGTCTAGCTAGCTCTACGAAAGTTTGCAATGGAAATCGTAATAACTAAATAGTATTCTTGCTCATTAATACAAATTTGGGAAATAAAATTCAACTCACTATGAAATATTTCATCGCCAATCACAACATAATCACCATTTTCAACGTTCCAAAAATAATAGTTCAGAGGCAGCCATCTTGTAAACTAAAAACAAAGATGGCGGTTTATCTTAGCAACTAATGAGAGTGACCTCCCTTTCAACGCTTTGCTGTTATGACTTATGAAGGGAGAACGCTAGATCGGAGACGGTCCTACGCATTTTATGACGTCACATGTGGATTGTGGGTTAGGGTAAGGGTTCGGCTTGGCCCAGGGTTAGGGTTAGGGCTAGCCCTGTTTACATCTCGAGACTTTGACGAAATCTACGGGTCCTAGCCCTTACCCTAACCCTAACCCACAATCTATATATGACGTCATATGTGCTAAAATGCGTAGGACCGTCTCCGATCTAGCGTTCTCCGCTATGAAGACAGTGCAAAACAACACACGGTAATATCCTAGCCTACTCAACCACAATAAAAAAAATATAGCGATAGAGAGAGAAACGGGGGTTAACGTCCATTCGACACAAGCTGGGTCATTTCGGGACAAACATATGCTTCGATGCGCGTAGGGGTCTTAAGCAGTGGGAGTAAACGGGAAGACCCGGAGAAAACCCCCATGCGGATGATGCGGTTGGACAGGCGCACCCCCCCCCCCCCCGGAGAACGCTAGATCGGAGACGGTCCTACGCAAATTGTGACGTCATATGTGAATTGTGGGTTAGGGTAAGGGTTAGGCGTGATCATGGGTTAGGGTTAGGGCTAGCCCTGTTTACATCTCGGGACTTTGACCAAATCTACAGGTCCTAGCCCTTACCCCAACCCTAACCCACAATCTATATATGACGTCATATGTGCTAAAATGCGTAGGACCGTTTCCGATCTAGCATTCTCCCCCCCCCCCCACCTCAAAAAAAAATTAATGCGTAAGAATTTAAGAACACTTCATTCAATTGTTCAAATGTTGTTGCAATTAAAGAATAGGTTGGGCTAAAGTCAGCCTATTTTTTCAGAGCCAAACTACATCGCCGACCCTAGCTCTAAACCCTTTCCTCATTTCCCATGTCCGTTTTAATTTTAACGGATTATGGTTTTATTTTGTTTTGTTTTTTTTTTTGTGTTTTTTTGCAGTAATTCTCGACCCCTCCGTCATAAAATCATAATATTGACCAATACCTGGTTGATAATATAAATTTAAAGACCATTCTTCTATTCCAACTCAAAACAAAAATGCCATGCAAAAAGGAAAAAAAAGAAGAGAATTGATTGAAATTGAGGGAAGGAATTCACTACAAAGAGTTGTCTACCATCACTCGTTGGAGATGAGGAGGGGGGCGTCAACTCGGCACAAACTAGGTCATTTCGTAACTAACGCCTTTTGTTAATTTTTATTGGAATAATTCGCTTACGCGTACTAGGGACAAACCGGAGGATCCGAAGAAAACTCTCGAGGTTTGACATGGGACCATACTCCCTGCCACGCACAAGCGGGTAATCAAAACCACACCACTTGACTCAGTGACAATGACAGATTTTATGATTTCACGCACACGTGACTGAGAATAGTTTATCGACATTTAGCTTACAATGAATTTAATTCAAATATTGGTTGTTTTTTTTATTCTTATATATCATCATTTATGATTTTATATTTTTCAAAATTACATTTTAGAAATAAAGAAACACAGCGATTACATCAGAAACACAGCGATTACAACAGGATCACAACAGCAACACAGCGATTACAACAGGAACACAGCAGGAACACAGCGATTACAACAGGAACACAGCGATTACAACAGGAACACAGCGATTACAACAGGAACACAGCGATTACAACAGGAACACAACGATTACAAAGTGATCAAGGGTCGTACTTTTGGTTTTGACCCCTCTGACTTTGTACCGTTGATTACAGATTAAACATACATAAGTGTACAAATGTTTTGTTATTGATGTGTTCCCATTTGAATATTGTTAACAATAAGAAGCAAAACTAGACCTGCATGCAGGAATGATGGGTTTCACTGGTGCCACGTTACCCTTAAACATGTCACTTCCGGTGCCAAGTTACCCTTGAACATTTGTCACTTCCGGTACCAGCGAAACCACTAAACAGTTTTCCAAATTAACATTGCACACAAATAAAATGGACGCAGAATCAACAAAATCCAGCAATATCAATTCATTTTATACATTTGTTACTTGTAAATGATCTTGACAAAATTAAATTACTCCCGGTGTTAATGCAAATGTTCAATTAGTCTTATGAAATCAGAAATGGCATACGATATCATATAGTGAAAATTTTATGTAAATCGAATAATAATTGCCACTTTTAAAGACCAAAAAACTTGAAAAGTGACTTGTAGGAAATCGGCTATTTCTCTGCAACCGTACAAGTTAGAAACCATTTTGTGGTATCTGTATGATCGTATGGGTTCATTCTATTTGTTGATTGGCATCAAATACCATACTTTGAAAAAGATTTCAAAACAGACTCATTTGAATAAAATATCTGTTTAAGAGGCTAAAAATACAGTTTTTGCCAAAATGACGTTACTTCCGGTGATAAGGAAAATCTTGAATTACTTGTATGAAATCCCAAATGGCATTAGGTATAACATGGTGTGACGTTTATGAAAATCGAATAATAATTGACCCTTTTATGGCCCCGAAACCTTCAAAAGTGACCTGTAGAAAACCGTCTATTTCTCGGCAACCGAACAAGTTAGAAACCATTTTATGATATCTATATGACCATATGAGTTTTGTTTATATGTGAATTTAAACCAAAAGTTAAAATTATTAATACATATTAAGTTATTCTTGGTTGAATAAAACATTGATTTAAAAAGTTTAAAATGCATTTTTTGACCAAATGATGTCACTTCCGGTGTCAATTTTAAATTGTAATCAACATGATATGACGCTACGTGCTTTTTGAATCAAATGATGTCACTTTTATAAAAATCCAATCATAATTGACTATTTTACAGGCAAAATAACGAAAACAGTGACTTGTACAGAACTGCCCATTTCTTGGTAACTGCTTATAGTACAAACGAATTTTAACATACATTTTCTTCGTATGGATTATAGCTACAAGTTTATAAAAGTTACGAAGAAATATTTTAAAATCTGAAAAGCCTAAATAGGTTGTAAATAGGCCAATTTTACACCATTTTTAGCCTCTTAATCGAATTAGCTCGAAAATGAAATCGAAATTAGAAAAACTGCTTCCTACATTTTTTGCGCCTTGAAAGGGCACACTCTTTGAGTCAAATAATTTTTCCAAAAAATAATATTTGTTTTCGAAATAGGAAAATAACTGTCAAAATTGTAGTTTTTGGTAAAATTATGCCACTTCCGGTGCCGACAGATAAAACTTTTGGTAATAAAAAAAATGACAATTGATACAACGAAGCATATGAACTTTGTTTTATACAAATCGAACAATAAAAAATTAATCTAGGACTGAAAAACTGAATTAGCCAATGGCGGCCAAGGAAAATTACTGAGACAAAATTTTTTAACATTTTTGCACTAGTCAGACGACTCTTTAATTCTGTGCACAATACGACTAAAAAATATTCATAAATAAAAAAGTTTTTTGTAAAATTTTAAATTTTCGAAATTTGCGCCTAATATCTTCGAAGATTTGCCGAAAATCAAAAATCGAAAGTAGCGTAGCTATGTGCCCTGTCTCAGGCTATGCCAAAATGTATCGAAAGTTAAAATTCAATGATTATTGTTAAAATTACTGCAATATTTTAAAAAACGATAATTTGGTGATTTCGGACATTTCGCATTGTCGCAGAACGTTCAAAATAGCTTTATCCTCTAAGTCACACCCACTTTCCCAGTAAAACCGAAGAAATCGTAACGATGCGACACGTAGTTGCTGAGATCTATTCAAATTGGAATCTGAATAATAATAATAATAATAACTAGACCTGCATGCAGGAATGACGGGTTTCACTGGTGCCATGTTACCCTTAAACATGTCACTTCCGGTGTCAAGTTACCCTTGAACGTATGTCACTTCCGGTACCAGCGAAACCACTAAACAGGTTTCCAAATTAACATTGCACACAAATAAAATGGACGCAGAATCAACAAAATCCAGCAATATCAATTCATTTTATACATTTGTTACTTGTAAATGATCTTGACAAAATTAAATTACTCCCGGTGTTAATGCAAATGTTCAATTAGTCTTATGAAATCAGAAATGGCATACGATATCATATAGTGAAAATTTTATGTAAATCGAATAATAATTGCCACTTTTAAAGACCAAAAAACTTGAAAAGTGACTTGTAGAAAATCAGCTATTTCTCTGCAACCGTACAAGTTAGAAACCATTTTGTGGTATCTGTATGATCGTATGGGTTCATTCTATTTGTTGATTGGCATCAAATACCATAATTTGAAAAAGATTTCAAAACAGACTCATTTGAATAAAATATCTGTTTTGGAGGCTAAAAATACAGTTTTTGCCAAAATGACGTTACTTCCGGTGATAATGAAAATCTTAAATTACTTGTATGAAATCCCAAATGGCATTAGGTATAACATGGTGTGACGTTTATGAAAATCGAATAATAATTGACCCTTTTATGGCCCCGAAACCTTCCAAAGTGACCTGTAGAAAACCGTCTATTTCTCGGCAACCGAACAAGTTAGAAACCATTTTATGATATCTATATGACCATATGAGTTTTGTTTATATGTGAATTTAAACCAAAAGTTAAAATTATTAATACATATTAAGTTATTCTTGGTTGAACAAAACATTGATTTGAAAAGTTTAAAATGCATTTTTTGACCAAATGATGTCACTTCCGGTGTCAATTTTAAATTGTAATGAACTTGATATGACGCTGCGTGCTTTTTGAATCAAATGGTGTCACTTTTATAAAAATTCAATCATAATTGACTATTTTACTGGCAAAATAGCGAAAACAGTGACTTGTACAGAACTGCCCATTTCTTGGTAACTGCTTATATTACAAACGAATTTTAACATACATTTTCTTCGTATGGATTATAGCTACAAGTTTATAAAAGATACGAAGAAATATTTTAAAATCTGAAAAGCCTGAATAGTTTGTAAATAGGCCAATTTTACACCATTTTTAGCCTCTTAATCGAATTTGCTCGAAAATGAAATCGAAATTAAAAAAACTGCTTCCTACATTTTTTGCGCCTTGAAAGGGCACACTCTTTGAGTGAAATAATTTTTCCAAAAAATAATATTTGTTTTCGAAATAGGAAAATAACTGTCAAAATTGTAGTTTTTGGTAAAATTATGCCACTTCCGGTGCCGACAGATAACACTTTTGGTAATAAAAAAAATGACAATTGATACAACGAAGCATATGAACTTTGTTTTATACAAATCGAACAATAAAAAATTAATCTAGGACTAAAAAACTGAATTAGCCAATGGCGGCCAAGGTAAATTACTGGGACAAAATTTTTTAACATTTTTGCACTAGTCAGATGACTCTTTAATTCTGTGCACAATACGACTAAGCATATAGTGAAAATTTTATGTAAATCGAATAATAATTGCCACTTTTAAAGACCAAAAAACTTGAAAAGTGACTTGTAGAAAATCGGCTATTTCTCTGCAACTGTACAAGTTAGAAACCATTTTGTGGTATCTATATGATCGTATGGGTTCATTCTATTTGTTGATTGGCATCAAATACCATAATTTGAAAAAGATTTCAAAACACACTCATTTGAATAAAATATCTGTTTTGGAGGCTAAAAATACAGTTTTTGCCAAAATGACGTTACTTCCGGTGATAATGAAAATCTTAAATTACTTGTATGAAATCCCAAATGGCATTAGATATAACATGGTGTGACGTTTATGAAAATCGAATAATAATTGACCCTTTTATGGCCCCGAAACCTTCAAAAGTGACCTGTAGAAAACCGTCTATTTCTCGGCAACCGAACAAGTTAGAAACCATTTTATGATATCTATATGACCATATGAGTTTTGTTTATATGTGAATTTAAACCAAAAGTTAAAATTATTAATACATATTAAGTTATTCTTGGTTGAATAAAACATTGATTTAAAAAGTTTAAAATGCATTTTTTGACCAAATGATGTCACTTCCGGTGTCAATTTTAAATTGTAATCAACTTGATATGACGCTACGTGCTTTTTGAATCAAATGATGTCACTTTTATAAAAAATCCAATCATAATTGACTATTTTACAGGCAAAATAACGAAAACAGTGACTTGTACAGAACTGCCCATTTCTTGGTAACTGCTTATATTACAAACGAATTTTAACATACATTTTCTTCGTATGGATTATAGCTACAAGTTTATAAAAGTTACGAAGAAATATCTTAAAATCTGAAAAGCCTGAATAGGTTGTAAATAGGCCAATTTTGCACCATTTTTAGCCTCTTAATCGAATTTGCTCGAAAATGGAATCGAAATTAAAAAAACTGCTTCCTACATTTTTTGCGCCATGAAAAGACACACTCTTTGAGTCATATAATTTTTCAAAAAAATAATATTTGTTTTCGAAATAAGAAAATAACTGTCAAAATTGTAGTTTTTGGTAAAATTATGCCACTTCCGGTGCGATAGATAACATTATTGGTAACAAAAAAAATGACAATTGAGACAACGAAGCATATGAACTTTGTTTTATACAAATCGAACAATAAAAAATTAATCTAGGACTGAAAAACTGAATTAGCCAATGGCGGCCAAGGAAAATTACTGAGACAAAAATTTTTAACATTTTTGCACTAGTCAGATGACTCTTTAATTCTGTGCACAATACGACTAAAAAATATTCATAAATAAAAAAGTTTTTTGTAAAATTTTAAATTTTCGAAATTTGGCGCCTAATATCTTCGAAGATTTGCCGAAAACCAAAAATCGAAAGTAGCGTAGCTATGTGCCCTGTCTCAGGCTATGCCAAAATGTATCGAAAGTTAAAATCCAATGATTATTGTTAAAATTACTGCAATATTTTCAAAAACGATAACTTCGGTGATTTCGGACATTTCGCATTGTCGCAGAACGTTCAAAATAGCTTTATCCTCTAAGTCACACCCACTTTCCCAGTAAAACCGAAGAAATCGTAACGATGCGACACGTAGTTGCTGAGATCTATTCAAATTGGAATCTGAATAATAATAATAATAATAATAATAATAAGAACTAGACCTGCATGCAGGAATGACGGGTTTCACTGGTGCCAAGTTACTCTTAAACATGTCATTTTCGGTGCCAAGTTACACTTGAACATATGTCACTTCCGGTACCAACGAAACCACTAAACAGGTTTCCAAATTAACATTGCACACAAATAAAATGGACGCAGAATCAACCAATCAATCCAGCAATATCAAGTCATTTTATACATTTGTTACTTGTAAATGATCTTGACAAAATTAAATTACTTCCGGTGTTAATGAAAATGTTCAATTAGTCTTATCAAATCAGAAATGGCATACGATATCATATAGTGAAAACTTTATGTAAATCGCATAATAATTGCCACTTTTAAAGACCAAAAAACTTGAAAAGTGACTTGTAGAAAATCTGCTATTTCTCTGCAACCGTACAAGTTAGAAACCATTTTTTGGTATCTGTATGATCGTATGGGTTCATTCTATTTGTTGATTGGCACCAAATACCATAATTTGAAAACGATTTCAAAACAGACTCATTTGAATAAAATATCTGTTTTGAAGGCTAAAAATTCAGTTTTTGCCAAAATGACGTTACTTCCGGTGATAATGAAAATCTTAAATTACTTGTATGAAATCACAAATGGCATTAGGTATAACATGGTGTAACGTTTATGAAAATCGAATAATAATTGACACTTTTATGGCCCCGAAACCTTCAAAAGTGACCTGTAGAAAACCGTCTATTTCTCGGCAACCGAACAAGTTAGACACAATTTTATGATATCTATATGACCATATGAGTTGTATTTATATGTGAATTTAAACCAAAAGTTAAAATTATTAATACATATTAAGTTATTCATGGTTGAATAAAACATTGATTTAAAAAGTTTAAAATGCAGTTTTTGACCAAATGACGTCACTTCCGGTGTCAATTTTAAATTGTAATCAACTTGATATGACGCTACATGCTTTTTGAATCAAATGATGTCACTTTTATAAAAATCCAATAATAATTGACTATTTTACAGGCAAAATAACGAAAACAGTGACTTGTACAGAACTGCCCATTTCTTGGTAACTGCTTATATTACAAACGAATTTTAACATACATTTTCTTCGTATGGATTATAGCTACAAGTTTATAAAAGTTACGAAGAAATATTTTAAAATCTGAAAAGCCTGAATAGGTTGTAAATAGGCCAATTTTACACCATTTTTAGCCTCTTAATCGAATTTGCTTGAAAATGAAATCGAAATTAAAAAAACTGCTTCCTACAATTTTTGCGCCTTTAAAAGACACACTCTTTGAGTCATATAATTTTTCAAAAAAATAATATTTGTTTTCGAAATAAGAAAATAACTGTCAAAATTGTAGTTTTTGGTAAAATTATGCCACTTCCGGTGCCGACAGATAACATTATTGGTAACAAAAAAAATGACAATTGAGACAACGAAGCATATGAACTTTGTTTTATACAAATCGAACAATAAAAAATTAATCTAGGACTGGAAAACTGAATTAGCCAATGGCGGCCAAGGAAAATTACTGAGACAAAATTTTTTAACATTTTTGCACTAGTCAGATGACTCTTTAATTCTGTGCACAATACGACTAAAAAATATTCATAAATAAAAAAATTTTTAGTAAAATTTTAAATTTTCGAAATTTGGCGCCTAATATCTTCGAAGATTTGCCGAAAATCAAAAATCGAAAGTAGCGTAGCTATGTGCCCTGTCTCAGGCTATGCCAAAATGTATCGAAAGTTAAAATCCAATGATTATTGTTAAAATTACTGCAATATTTTCAAAAACGATAACTTCGGTGATTTCGGACATTTCGCATTGGCACAGAACGTTCAAAATAGCTTTATCCTCTAAGTCACACCCACTTTCCCAGTAAAACCGAAGAAATCGTAACGATGCGACACGTAGTTGCTGAGATCTATTCAAATTGGAATCTGAATAATAATAATAATAATAATAATAATAATAAGAATAACTAGACCTGCATGCAGGAATGACGGGTTTCACTGGTGCCAAGTTACTCTTAAACATGTCACTTCCGGTGCTAAGTTACCCTTGAACATATGTCACTTCCAGTACCAGCGTAACCAGTAAACAGGTTTCCAAATTAACATTGCACACAAATAAAATGGACGCAGAATCAACCAATCAATCCAGCAATATCAAGTCATTTTATACATTTGTTACTTGTAAATGATCTTGACAAAATTAAATTACTCCCGGTGTTAATGCAAATGTTCAATTAGTCTTATGAAATCAGAAATGGCATACGATATCATATAGTGAAAATTTTATGTAAATCGAGTAATAATTGCCACTTTTAAAGACCAAAAAACTTGAAAAGTGACTTGTAGAAAATCGGCTATTTCTCTGCAACCGTACAAGTTACAAACCATTTTGTGGTATCTGTATGATCGTATGGGTTCATTCTATTTGTTGATTAGCATCAAATACCATAATTTGAATAAGATTTCAAAACAGACTCATTTGAATAAAATATCTGTTTTGAAGGCTAAAAATACAGTTTTTGCCAAAATGACGTTACTTCCGGTGATAATGAAAATCTTAAATTACTTGTATGAAATCCCAAATGGCATTAGGTATAACACGGTGTAACGTTTATGAAAATCGAATAATAATTGACACTTTTATGGCCCCGAAACCTTCAAAAGTGACCTGTAGAAAACCGTCTATTTCTCGGCAACCGAACAAGTTAGAAACAATTTTATGATATCTATATGACCATATGAGTTTTGTTTATATGTGAATTTAAACCAAAAGTTAAAATTATTAATACATATTAAGTTATTCTTGGTTGAATAAAACATTGATTTAAAAAGTTTAAAATGCAGTTTTTGACCAAATGATGTCACTTCCGGTGTCAATTTTAAATTGTAATCAACTTCATATGACGCTACATGCCTTTTGAATCAAATGATGTCACTTTTATAAAAATCCAATAATAATTGACTATTTTACAGGCAAAATAACGAAAACAGTGACTTGTACAGAACTGCCCATTTCTTGGTAACTGCTTATATTACAAACGAATTTTAACATACATTTTCTTCGTATGGATTATAGCTACAAGTTTATAAAAGTTACGAAGAAATATTTTAAAATCTGAAAAGCCTGAATAGGTTCTAAATAGGTCAATTTTACACCATTTTTAGCCTCTTAATCGAATTTGCTCGAAAGTGAAATCGAAATTAAAAAAACTGCTTCCTACATTTTTTGCGCCTTGAAAGGGCACACTCTTTGAGTCAAATAATTTTTCCAAAAAATAATATTTGTTTTCGAAATAAAAAAATAACTGTCAAAATTGTAGTTTTTGGTAAAATTATGCCACTTCCGGTGCCGACAGATAACACTTTTGGTAATAAAAAAAATGACAATTGATACAACGAAGCATATGAATTTTGTTTTATACAAATCGAACAATAAAAAATCAATCTAGGACTGAAAAACTGAATTAGCCAATGGCGGCCAAGGAAAATTACTGAGACAATTTTTTTTAACATTTTTGCACTAGTCAGATGACTCTTTAATTCTGTGCACAATACGACTAAAAAATATTCATAAATAAAAAAGTTTTTTGTAAAATTTTAAATTTTCGAAATTTGGCGCCTAATATCTTCGAAGATTTGCCGAAAATCAAAAATCGAAAGTAGCGTAGCTATGTGCCCTGTCTCAGGCTATGCCAAAATGTGTCGAAAGTTAAAATCCAATGATTATTGTTAAAATTACTGCAATATTTTCAAAAACGATAACTTCGGTGATTTCGGACATTTCGCATTGTCGCAGAACGTTCAAAATAGCTTTATCCTCTAAGTCACACCCACTTTCCCAGTAAAACCGAAGAAATCGTAACGATGCGACACGTAGTTGCTGAGATCTATTCAAATTGGAATCTGAATAATAATAATAATAACTAGACCTGCATGCAGGAATGACGGGTTTCACTTTTGCCATGTTACCTTTGAACTTGAACTTGTGTCACTTTTGGTGCTACGTTACCCTTGAACATATGTCCTTTCCGGTACCAATGAAACCAATATACAGGTTTCCACATAAGCATTGCACACATCAAATAAAATGGAAACAGAATCAAACAAATCCAGCAATTTTATTTTATACATTTGTTACATGTAATTGATCCTGACAAAATAACAGTACTTCCGGTGATAATGTAAATGTTCTCTTAGTCTTATGAAATCAGAAATGGCATAAGGCATCATATGGTGAAAATTTTATGTAAATCGAATAATAATTTCCACTTTTATAGACCAAAAACCTTGAAAAGTGACGTGTAGAAAATCGTCTATTTCTCGGCAACCGTACAAGTTAGAAACCATTTTTTGGTATTTATATGACCGTATGGGTTTAATCTATTTGTTGATTGGAATCAAATATCATAATTGTATAAACATTACAAATCAGACTCATTTGAATAAAATATCGGTTTTGAAGGCTTAAAATACAGTTTTTGCCAAAATGACGCTACTTCCGGTGATAATGAAAACGTTAAATTAGTTTTATAACATCGTCTATGACATTAGGCTTCAAAGGGTGAAAATTTTATGAAAATCAAATAATAATTGACACTTTTATGGGCCAAAAACCTTCAAAAGTGACTTTCAGAAAATCGCCTATATCTCGACAACCGAACAAGTTAGAAACAATTTTATGATATCTATTTGACCGTATGAGTTTTGTTAATATGTGAATTTAAACCAAAAGTTAATTTTATTATTACATGTGACATAATTCTTGGTTGAAAAAAAGATCGATTTTAAAAGTTAAAAATTGAGTTTTTGACTAAATGACGTCACTTCCGGTGTCAATTTTAAATAGTAATCAACATGATATGACGCACACTTGCTTTTTGAATCAAATGATGTCACTTTTGTGAATGTCCATTAATAATTGACTATTTTACAGGCAACATTACGAAAACAGTGACTTATGCAAAACTGCCCATTTCTCGGCAACTGCTTATATTAGAAACTAATTTTAACATACATTCTCTTCGTATGGATTATAGTGACAGGTTTATAAAAGTTAAGTAAAAAAATTTTAAAATCTGAAAAGCCTGAATGGGTTGTAAATAGGTCAATTTTACGCCTTTTTTCACCCCTTAATCCAATTTGCTAGATAACACTTTTGGTAATAAAAAAAATAACAATTGGGACAACGAAGCATATGAACTTTGTTTTATACAAATCGAACAATAAAAAATTAATCTAGGACTGAAAAACTGAATTAGCTAATGGCGGCCAAGGAAAATTACTGAGACAAATTTTTTTAACATTTTTGCGCTAGTCAGATGACTCTTTAATTCTGTGCACAACACGACTAAATAATATTTATAAATAAAAACGTTAAATCGAATAATAATTGCCACTTTTAAAGACCAAAAAACTTGAAAAGTGACTTGTAGAAAATCAGCTATTTCTCGGCAACCGTACATGTTAGAAACCATTTTGTGGTATCTGTATGATCGTATGGGTTCATTCTATTTGTTGATTGGCATCAAATACCATAATTTGAAAAAGATTTCAAAACAGACTCATTTGAATAAAATATCTGTTTTGGAGGCTAAAAATACAGTTTTTGCCAAAATGACGTTACTTCCGGTGATAATGAAAATCTTAAATTACTTGTATGAAATCCCAAATGGCATTAGGTATAACATGGTGTGACGTTTATGAAAATCGAATAATAATTGACCCTTTTATGGCCCCGAAACCTTCAAAAGTGACCTGTAGAAAACCGTCTATTTCTCGGCAACCGAACAAGTTAGAAACCATTTTATGATATCTATATGACCATATGAGTTTTGTTTATATGTGAATTTAAACCAAAAGTTAAAATTATTAATACATATTAAGTTATTCTTGGTTGAATAAAACATTGATTTAAAAAAGTGTAAAATGCATTTTTTGACCAAATGATGTCACTTCCGGTGTCAATTTTAAATTGTAATCAACTTGATATGACGCTACGTGCTTTTTGAATCAAATGATGTCACTTTTATAAAAATCCAATAATAATTGACTATTTTACAGGCAAAATAACGAAAACAGTGACTTATGCAGAACTGCCCATTTCTTGGCAACTGCTTATATTACAAACGAATTTTAACATACATTTTCTTCGTATGGATTATAGCTACAAGTTTATAAAAGTTACGAAGAAATATTTTAAAATCTGAAAAGCCTGAATAGGTTGTAAATAGGCCAATTTTACACCATTTTTAGCCTCTTAATCGAATTTGCTCGAAAATGAAACCGAAATTAAAAAAACTGCTTCCTACATTTTTTGCGCCTTGAAAGGGCACACTCTTTGAGTCATATAATTTTTCAAAAAAATAATATTTGTTTATGAAGATCGTAAATAACTGTCAAAATTGTAGTTTTTGGTAAAATTATGCCACTTCCGGTGCCGACAGATAACACTTTCGGTAATAAAAAAAATGACAATTGATACAACGAAGCATATGAACTTTGTTTTATACAAATCGAACAATAAAAAATTAATCTAGGACTGAAAAACTGAATTAGCCAATGGCGGCCAAGGTAAATTACTGAGACAAAATTTTTTAACATTTTTGCACTAGTCAGATGACCCTTTAATTCTGTGCACAATACGACTAAAAAATATTCATAAATAAAAAAGTTTTTTGTAAAATTTTAAATTTTCGAAATTTGGCGCCTAATATCTTCGAAGATTTGCCGAAAATCAAAAATCGAAAGTAGCGTAGCTATGTGCCCTGTCTCAGGCTATGCCAAAATGTATCGAAAGTTAAAATCCAATGATTATTGTTAAAATTACTGCAATATTTTTAAAAACGATAACTTCGGTGATTTCGGACATTTCGCATTGTCGCAGAACGTTCAAAATAGCTTTATCCTCTAAGTCACACCCACTTTCCCAGTAAAACCGAAGAAATCGTAACGATGCGACACGTAGTTGCTGAGATCTATTCAAATTGGAATCTGAATAATAATAATAATAATAATAATAATAATAAGAATAATAATTTTAACAAAAACAATAGTGTTTCACACAAGCTACGCAGTGTGAAACCCTAATAATAATAATAAGAATAATAATTTTAACAAAAACAATAGTGTTTCACACAAGCTACGCAGTGTGAAACCCTAATAATTTTAACAAAAACAATAGTGTTTCACACAAGCTACGCAGTGTGAAACCCTAATAATAATTTTAACAAAAACAATAGTGTTTCACACAAGCTACGCAGTGTGAAACCCTAATAACTAGACCTGCAAGCAGCACTGAACCGGCTTTCAGGAATCATACAGGAAGTTTATTATACCATAGCCGATCCATTGCGCTACCAAACTTTAATTGTTTTACTTCAGTGACACCGTCTATCATATGTAAAAGTAATATTTGCTGGCGAAAAGACCGGTCAAAATTGTAAATTATGGCAAAATTACGTCACTTCCGGAGTTGAAAGAAATTTTTATAGGTGAAAAGTAAGTCGAAAATTCGCAACATACAAAATACAAACTTTGTTTTATACATATCGGGCAATAAATAATTAACCTATTACCAATAAACTGAAATTAAGAAGGTAAAAAACTTAAAAGTGACCCTGGGACAATTGGCTATTTTTCGACAAGGGAACATGCTAGAAGCCTTTTCTTGATATCAATATGATGGTATTGATTCAATCTTACTGCCCATTAGAGTCAGACATTATAAAGTTAAACGAATAATAAACATAAATCACTTCAAAAAAATGTTTGTTTTGAAGGCCAAAAATACCTTTTTTGAAAAAATTACATTACATCCGGTGACATTGAAAGTGTTAATTTAGTTCATAGAAGTCATAAATGGCATAAGGCATCAAATGGTAAAAAAAAGTATAAAATCGAATAATAATTGACACTTTTATAGACCAAAAACCTTGAAAAGTGACTTATCGAAGATCGCCTATTTCTCTGTAACCGTACAACTTAGAAACCATTTTGTGGTATCTGTATGGTCGTATGGCTTCATTCTATTCGTTGATGGGAATCAAATATCATAATTTTAAAATTATTATAAGGCAGACTCATTTGAATAAAATATTTGTTTTTTAGGTTTAAAATACAGTTTTTGCCCAAATGACGTCATTTCCGGTCACAGTGAAATTGTAAAATTGGCTTGACCTAGTCCAAATTGACATTAAGCATCAAATGGAAAAAAATATTGCAAATCGAATAATAATTCACTCTTTTATAGGCAAAATAACGTGAAAAGTGATGCATGCAAAATTGCATATTCCTCGGCAACTGCTCATATTACAAACTAATTTTTGCATACAATCTCTTCTTCTGGATTATTGCTACGAGTTTATTAAAATTACAAATAAATATTTCAAAATATGAAGACGCTGAATGAATTGTAAATAACTGAATTTTACACTTTATTTTACATTTTATTCGAAATTGCCCGAAAATGAAATTGAAATTAAAAAATCTGAGCTAAGGATATTGTGCACCTTTGCAGGGTGCATAATTTTAGTTATATCAGTTTTGAAAAAAAATAATATTTGCTTTCAAAAAGTAGTACCGAACTGTCAAAATTATAGTTTTTGTTAATATTACGCCACTTCCGTTGCCGACAGAAAAATTTCACCATAACAAAAAAAATTACAATTGGGACCACGGAGCATATGAACTTTGTTTTATACAAATCGAACAATAAATAATTTTTCTGGGTACGAAAAACTAAATTAGCCGTTGGCGGCTAACGCAAATAACCGAGACAATTTTCTTTCCCATTTCTGCTAAAGTAGGATGATATTTTAACCCTGTGTAAAATACCATCAAAAAATATTCATAAATAAAAAAGGTTTTCGTAAAAAAAATTTTTTTTTTCAAAATATCGGACATTTTTTCGACTACTTCCGGTTTTACGATCGTTGTTGTGATAGCTTTACGAAGTTCTTTGGATACTTAACTTTCGGTACCAGAAGTGTCAGAAACATCCATTGAGTAGTTTTGGAAAAAAAGATAAATTAAAGAGCGTTTACAAAAATTTAACGATTTTTCAATTTTTTTCAAAGTTTGATGTCATTTTTGGACCACCTATATTATTTCAATGCTTTTCATTTTGGATTCACTATATAGACAACCGATAGGACTATGAGTAAGATAAGTTTCAGAAAAATCGTAGGCGTCGTTTTCGAGAAAAGGGCGTCTCAGAATGTTAAAAAATCGGAAAATACTAGATATTTGGCATACAATAATTTATTTCCTTACCATCGAAATCGTATTATTTAGATACCATATGATGGTCCATTAATAGGGCTATCTAACGACACTTTAGTTCTTTTGGTCCGCTATTACCTAAGTGAGCAATCAAGTTTTTCGCAAGTGCGACAATATTTTTAAACTTTTTTTTCATTTTTTGAATACTTCCGGTATGGTTATTATTGTCGGAATAGTTTTAATAGCCGGTTTGGGCGCTAAAATAGCCACAGCGCTCTGTAATGATATAGTACATTATCTGATCAGATAAAATGCCCCTGAGAAATCCTATGTTCAAAAGTGCCAAAAATGCAAAAACTTTAAAATATCAAAAATTAAATTTCAATAATTACATACATATTATACATCGTTAGAATCGTAATTAGGTCAGCTATCTGAATATACAACCTTTTTTTAAAAATCTCTTTAAATAAAAAAATAGTAGAGCATTTTTCAAAATTTCACGATTTTTCGACTTTTTTCGATTTTCAGTCCCTTTTTTATTCTATTCCAGACATTTCAAAGTCTTATTGGTTGGCTTCATGCAAAGTACCTCCAAAAGGACTCTCGATAGAAAAAATAAAAAAAAAATTGTAGGTTAAGTTTTCGAGATACAGTCGTCCAAAAATGCTAAAAATCAGAAAATTCTTGATTTTCAGCGTGCCATATTTTGCTTCCTGATCATAGTATCCGTATGAATTGGGTATCATACGATAGTACAATCCTAGTGCAGTCCAATGGTACCCTAATTTCTTTAATCCATTGATATCGGGCGGAGAAATCGCGTTTTTCCCCAAAATATCCATTTTTTGCATTTTTTTCAAAATATTGCCCATTATTTCGACCACTTCCGGTTTAAGGATTCTTGTCGAAATTGCTTTATAAGTTGGTATTGGACTATAACTTCATGTTCCAGAAGTTTCAGAAACGTCAATTCTGCCATAAACCGAAACCCGAGCTCACAAAATGGGAAGAAAATTCGAAAAAAATCGAAAAATAAAGGGCGATAACTCTGAATGAAACTTATATTACTGGAATCGGATGGACTTCAGGTATCCAAAAATGTAGGTCAAATTTGAAAATTTTTAAAAATAACAAAAATTGTCTCGTAAACAACATCTTTTCAATTTTCAAACGATAAAAGTCATAGACGAATGTTCGAAATTGAAAAATGTGAGATAGTCATTGTCTCAGAAAAGATTTAGGGATTCCAAAAATGTAATTTGTTTGAAAATGGATAAAGAATTGCCGAAACTATGGCCAATTTTCAATTTTTAGACAACGTACAAAGTTCGGTCACTTCCGGTATGCGCAGAAATTTCGAAAATATTTTATCAAGTAGCCACCACATGGTTTCCCAATAGAAAATCTAATTCCAGATCGATATCTGTTTCGATCATAGAGATCTAGGCCCTCGCGGTAAATAATAATAATAATAATAACTAGACCTGCAAGCAGCACTGAACCGGCTTTCAGGAATCATACAGAAAGTTTATCATACCATAGCCGATCCATTGAGCTACCAAACTATACATTAGTTGTTTTGCTTCAGTGACACCCTCTACCATATGTTAAAGTAATATTTGCTGGCGAAAAGACCGGTCAAAATTGTAAATTATGGCAAACTATACTTTCGTTGTTTTGCTTCAGTGACACCCTCTATCATATGTAAAAGTAATATTTGCTGGCGAAAAGACCGGTCAAAATTGTAAATTATGGCAAAATTACGTCACTTCCGGTACCGAAAGATATTTTTATAGGTGAAAAATAAGTCGAAAATTCGCAACACACAAAATACAAACTTTGTTTTATACATATTGGGCAATAAATAATTACCCTATAACCCATAAACTGAAATTAAGAAGGTAAAAAACTTAAAAGTAACCCTGGGAAAATTGGCTATTATTCGACAAGGGAACATGCTAGAAGGCTTTTTTTGATATCAATATGATGGTATTAGAGTCAGACGTTATCAAGTTAAACGAATAATAAATATAAATCCCTTCAAAAAAATGTTTGTTTTGAAGGCTAAAAATACGTTTTTTGCAAAAATTACATTACTTCCGGTGATATTGAAAATGTTAACTTAGTTCATAGAAGCCATAAATGGCATAAGGCATCAAATGGTAAAAAAATTATAAAAATCGAATAATAATTGAGACTTTTATAGACCAATAACCGTGAAAAGTGACTTATAGAAGATCGCCTATTTCTCTGTAACCATACAAGTTAGAAACCATTTTGTGGTATCTGTATGGTCGTATGGCTTCATTCTATTCGTTGATGGGAATCAAATATCATAATTTTAAAAATATTATAAGGCAGACTCATTTGAATAAAATATTTGTTTTTTGGGTTAAAAATACAGTTTTTGCCCAAATGACGTCTTTTCCGGTCACAGTGAAAATGTAAAATTGACTTGACCTAGTCCAAATGGGCATTAGGCATCAAATGGAAAAAAAATATTGCAAATCGAATGATAATTCACTCTTTTATAGGCAAAATAACGTGAAAAGTGATGCATGCAAAATTGCATATTTCTCGGCAACTGCTCATATTACAAACTAATTTTCGCATACATTCTCTTCGTCTGGATTATTGCTACGAGTTTATGAAAATTACAAATAAATATTTCAAAATATGAAGACGCTGAATGAATTGTAAATAACTGAATTTTACACTTTATTTTACATTTTATTCGAAATTGCCCGAAAATGAAATTGAAATTAAAAAATCTGAGCTAAGGATTTTGTGCATCTTTGCAGGGTGCATCCTTTTAGTTATATCAGTTTTGAAAAAAAAAATATTTGCTTTCAAAAAGTGGTACCGAACTGTCAAAATTGTAGTTTTTGTTAATATTACGTCACTTTCGTTGCCGACAGAAAAATTTTACCGTAACAAAAAAAATTACAATTGGGACCACGGAGCATATGAACTTTGTTTTATACAAATCGAACAATAAATAATTTTTCTGGGTACGAAAAACTAAATTAGCCGATGGCGGCTAACGCAAATTACCCTGACAATTTTTTTTCTCATTTCTGCTCAAGTACGATGATATGTTAACCCTGTGTAAAATACCATCAAAATATATTCATAAATAAAAAAGGTATTCGTAAAAAAATTATTTTTTTTCAAAATATCGGACATTTGTTCGACTACTTCCGGTTTTACGATCATTGTCGCGATAGCTTTACGAAGTTCTTTCGATACTTAACTTTCTGTACCAGAAGTGTCAGAAACATCCATTGAGTAGTTTTGGAAAAAAAGATAAATTAAAGAGCGTTTACAAAAATTTAATGATTTTTCAATTTTTTTCAAAGTTTGAAGCCATTTTTGGACCACCTATATTATTTCAATGCTTTTCATTTTGGATTCACTATATAGACAACCGATAGGACTTTGAGTAAGAAAAGTTTAAGAAAAATCTGCGGCGTCGTTTTCGAGAAAAGGGCGTCTCAGAATGTTAAAAAATCGGAAAATACTAGATTTTTGGCATACAATAATTTATTTCCCTACCATCGAAATCGTATTATTTAGATACCATATGATGGTCCATTAATAGGGCTTTCCAACGACCCTTTAGTTCTTTTGGTCCGCTATTACCTAAGGGAGAAATCAAGTTTTTCGCAAGTGCGACAATGTTTTTAACCTTTTTTTTTCATTTTTTGAATACTTCCGGTATGGTTATTATTTTCGGAATAGTTTTAATAGCCGGTTTGGGCACTAAAATAGCCACAGGGCTCTGTAATGATATATTGCATTATCTGATCAGATAAAATGCCCCTGAGAAATCCTATGTTGAAAAGTGCCAAAAATGCAAAAAATTTAAAATATCGAAAATTAAATTTCAATAACTACATACATATTATACATCGTTAGAATCGTAATTAGGTCAGCTATCTGAATATACAATCTTTTTTTGAAAATCTCTCAAAATAAAAAAATAGTAGAGCATTTTCCAAAATTTCACGATTTTTCGACTTTTTTCGATTTTCAGTCCGTTATTTCACCTATTCCAGACATTTCAAAGTCTTATTGGGTGGCATAATTCACAAGACTATCGAATGGACTCTCGATAGAGAAAGTTAAAAAAAAAGTTGCGGTTAAGTTTTCGAGATACAGGCGTCCAAAAACGCTCCAAATCAGAAAATACTTGATTTTCAGCGTGCCATAGTTTGCTTCCTGCTCATCGTATCCGTATGAATTGGGTATCATACGATAGTACAATCCTAGTGCAGTCCAATGGTACCCTAATTTCTTTAATCCGTTGATATCGGGCGGAGAAATCGCGTTTTTCCCCAAAATATCCATTTTTTGCATTTTTTTCAAAATATTGAACATTATTTCGACCACTTCCGGTTTAAAGATCCGTGTCGAAATTGCTTTATCAGTTGGTATTGGACTATAACTTCATGTTCGAGAAGTTTCAGAAACGTCAATTCTACCATAAAACGAAACCCGAGCTCGCAAAATGGGAAGAAAATTCGATAAAAATCGAAAAATAAAGGGCGATAACTCTGAATGAAACTTATATTACTGGAATCGGATGGACTTCAGGTATCCAAAAATGTAGGTCAAATTTGAAAATTTTGAAAAATGACAAAAATTGTCTCGTAAACAACATGTTTTCAATTTTCGAACGATAAAAGTCACAGACGAATGTACGAAATTGAAAAATGTGAGATAGCCATTGTCTCAGAAAAGATTCAGGGATTCCAAAAATGTAATTTGTTTGAAAATGGATAAAGAATTGACGAAACTATGGCCGATTTTCAATTTTTAGACAACGTGCAAAGTTCGGTCACTTCCGGTATGCGCAGAAATTTCAAAAATATTTTATCAAGTAGCCACCACGTGGTTTCCCAATAGAAAATCTAATTTCAGATCGATATCTGTTTTCGATCATGGAGATCTAGGCCCCCGCGGTAAATAATAATAATAATAACTAGACCTGCAAGCAGCACTGAACCGGCTTTCAGGAATCATACAGGAAGTTTATTATACCATAGCCGATCCATTGAGCTACCAAACTATACTTTAGTTGTTTTGCTTCAGTGACACCCTCTATCATATCTAAAAGTAATATTTGCTGGATAAAAGACCGGTCAAAATTGTAAATTATGGCAAAAGTATGTCACTTCCGGTGCCGAAAGAAATTTTTATAGATGAAAAATAAGTCGAAAATTCGCAACATACAAAATACAAACTTTTTTTTATAAATATCGGACAATAAATAATTAACCTATAACCCATAAACTGAAATTAAGGGCGTTGAGCAGTCTAAGATTCGCACTAACTTTTCAACGCCAATCTTATTAAGTCTTTGCAAACTTGTTCCACTTATAAAATAACTCAGAAAACTCTCGAAAGTCGCGTCGTTTTATGTGTAACAATGGAGATACGAGGCGGAGGAATAAAACTATTTATAGCAAACGAGACTGATTCCCTGACCTAGATCAGGTGTTGAATAAATTATGACGTCGTGCACGCCAGTCACGTGATCAACACAGACGCGGCTTCAACGGGAGTGGAAGAATGATGTCACGTGACCAGAAGGAATTCCCTGTATGACGCGATTATCCAGGTCTATTTATCTATCACGAAAGGAACATGACGGATTTTTTTTTTTATGGTCAAAGATTACTATTTTTTGAATGCATAACATGATTTAGAGTGCGGTGGAGTAGTGCAGTGAAGTAATTATTTACTTTTACATCCGAATTGTTGTATTTTAATACTTGTTGTCGACGTATTCAAAGAATTAACCCAAAATCGCAAAATCTCGTTTGAAGGTAAATAATGAACAACAATTTTAAAATACTTTGAGTTGGTATTTTTTAACGTTTTTGGTGTCGAAATGTAGCTTATAACCTCCACTTTCGATCTACTGGTGGGATTATCAATAAATCTTTTGAGCTTGTACTAATAGAATTTCCAAGAAAACGCATCGTTTTTTTGCGTTTCCATGGATACAAGACAAACCACAACCTATAGCCAAAAATTGACCAGTGTATTTTCGGGACTTGCTATTAGCATTGTTCATGCGAAATTTGATGAAAATATCTGCAGGCATAACTGAGAAAATTCTACTTTTGTTGTCATCAATACCCCTTTTTATCATGCTTTTGGGCCAAGTTTGGAACATAGTTGGTAAATAAAATTGGTATTTATTTGGTGATTAATATGTAGTTTATCACCTCAAATAACAAAAAATGTCATATCTTATCAACAAAAATTACAGTGCAAGCTTTAAAATTTGCATTTTAGACTACTCAACGCCCTTAAGAAGGTAAAAAACTGAAAAGTGACCCTCGGAAAATTGGTTATTATTCGACAAGGGAACATGCTAGAAGATTTTTCTTGATATCAATATGATGGTATTGATTCAGTCTTACTGCCCATTAGAGTCAGACGTTATAAAGTTAAACGAATAATAAATATAAATCCCTTCAAAAAAAATGTTTGTTTTAAAGGCTAAAAATACGTTTTTTGCAAAAATTACATTACTTCCGGTGATATTGAAAATTTTAACTTGGTTCATAGAAGTCATAAATAGCATAAGGCATGAAATGGTAAATAAATTGTAAAAATCGAATAATAATTGACAGTTTTACAGACCAAAAACCTTGAAAAGTGACTTATAGAAGATCGCCTATTTCTCTGTAACCGTACAAGTTAGAAACCATTTTGTGGTATCTGTATGGTCGTATGGCTTCATTTTATTCGTTGATGGGAATCAAATATCATAATTTTAAAAATATTATAAGGCAGACTCATTTGAATAAAATATTTATTTTTTAGGTTAAAAATACAGTTTTTGCCCAAATGACGTCATTTCCGGTCACAGTGAAAATGTAAAATTGGCTTGACCTAGTCCAAATTGGCATTAGGCATCAAATGGAAAAAAAATATTGCAAATCGAATAATAATTAACTCTTTTATAGGCAAAATAACGTGAAAAGTGATGCATGCAAAATTGCATATTTCTCGGCAACTGCTCATATTACAAACTAATTTTCGCATACATTCTCTTCGTCTGGATAATTGCTACGAGTTTATGAAAATTACAAATAAATATTTCAAAATATGAAGACGCTGAATGAATTGTAAATAACTGAATTTTACACTTTATTTTACATTTTATTCGAAATTGCCCGAAAATGAAGTTGAAATTAAAAAATATGAGCTAAGGTTTTTGTGCACCTTTGCAGGGTGCATCCTTTTAGTCATATCAGTTTTGAAAAAAAATAATATTTGCTTTCAAAAAGTGGTACCGAACTGTCAAAATTGTAGTTTTTGTTAATATTACGTCACTTCCGTTGCCGACAGAAAAATTTCACCGTAACAAAAAAAATTACAATTGGGACCATGGTGCATATGAACTTTGTTTTATACAAATCGAACAATAAATAATTTTTCTGGGTACGAAAAACTAAATTAGCCGATGGTGGCTAACGCAAATTACCGAGACAATTTTTTTTCTCATTTCTGCTCAAGTACGATGATATTTTAACCCTGTGTAAAATATCATCAAAAAATATTCATAAATAAAAAAGGTTTTCGTAAAAAAATTAATTTTTTTCGAAATATCGGACATTTTTTCGACTACTTCCGGTTTTACGATCGTTGTTGTGATAGCTTTACGAAGTCCTTTGGATACTTAACTGTACGTACCAGAAGTGTCAGAAACATCCATTGAGTAGTTTTGGAAAAAAATATAAATTAAAGAGCGTTTCAAAAAATTTAACGATTTTTCAATTTTTTTCAAAGTTTGAGGCCATTTTTCGACCACTTATATTATTTCAATGCTTTTCATTTTGGATTCCCTATATAGACAACTGACAGGACTTTGAGTAAGAAACGTTTAAGAAAAATCGTAGGCGTCGTTTTCGAGAAAAGGGCGTCTCAGAATGTTAAAAAATTGGAAAATACTAGATTTTTGGCATACAATAATTTATTTCCTTACCATCGAAATCGTATTATTTAGATACCATATGATGGTCCATTAATAGGGCTATCCAGCGACACTTTAGTTCTTTTGGTCCGCTATTACCTAAGGGAGAAATCAAGTTTTTCGCAAGTGCGACAATGTTTTTACTCTTTTTTTTCATTTTTTGAATACTTCCGGTATGGTTATTATTGTCGGAATAGTTCTAATAGCCGGTTTGGGCACTAAAATAGCCACAGGGCTCTGTAATGATATATTACATTATCTGATCAGATAAAATGCCCCTGAGAAATCCTATGTTCAAAAGTGCCAAAAATGCAAAAAATTTAAAATATAGAAAATTAAATTTTAATAATTACATACAGATTATACATCGTTAGAATCGTAATTAGGTCAGCTATCTGAATATACAACCTTTTTTCAAAAATCTCTTAAAATAAAAAAAATAGTAGAGCATTTTCCAAAATTTCACGATTTTTCGACTTTTTTCGATTTTCAGTCCCTTTTTTATCCTATTCCAGACATTTCAAAGTCCTATTGGATGGCTTCATGTCAAATACCTCCCAAAGGACTCTCGATAGAAAAAATTTAAAAAATATTGCAGGTTAAGTTTTCGAGATACAGGCGTCCAAAAACGCTCCAAATCAGAAAATACTTGATTTTCAGCGTGCCATATTTTGCTGTCTGTTCATAGTATCCGTATGAATGGGGTATCATATGATAGTCCAACAATCGTGCCATCAAACGGTACCTTCATTCGTTTAATCCATTGATATCGGACAGAGAAATAGCGTTTTCCCCCAAAATATCCATTTTTTGCATTTTTTTCAAAATATTGAACATTATTTCGACCACTTCCGGTTTGAAGATCCGTGTCGAAATTGCTTTATCAGTTGGTATTGGACTATAACTTCATGTTCCAGAAGTTTCATAAACGTCAATTCTACCATAAAACGAAACCCGAGCTCGCAAAATGGGAAGAAAATTCGAAAAAAATCGGAAAATAAAGGGCGATAACTCTGAATGAAACTTATATTACTGGAATCGGATGGACTTCAGGTATCCAAAAATGTAGGTCAAATTTGAAAATTTTGAAAAATAACAAAAATTGTCTCGTAAACAACATGTTTTCAATTTTCGAACGATAAAAGTCATAGACGAATGTTCGAAATTGAAAAATGTGAGATAGCCATTGTCTCAGAAAAGATTCAGGGATTCCAAAAATGTAATTTGTTTGAAAATGGATAAAGAATTGACGAAACTATCGCCGATTTTCAATTTTTAGAGAAAGTACAAAGTTCGGTCACTTCCGGTATGCGCAGAAATTTCAAAAATATTTTATCAAGTAGCCACCACATGGTTTCCCGATAGAAAAGCTAATTCCAGAACGATATCTGTTTTCGATCATAGAGATCTAGGCCCTCGCGGTAAATAATAATAATAATAATAATAACTAGACCTGCAAGCAGCACTGAACCGGCTTTCAGGAATCATACAGGAAGTTTATTATACCATAGCCGATCCATTGAGCTACCAAACTATACTTTAGTTGTTTTGCTTCAGTGACACCCTCTATCATATGTAAAAGTAATATTTGCTGGCTAAAAGACCGGTCAAAATTGTAAATTATGGCAAAAGTATGTCACTTCCGGTGCCGAAAGAAATTTTTATAGATGAAAAATAAGTCGAAAATTCGCAACATACAAAATACAAATTTTTTTTTATAAATATCGGACAATAAATAATTAACCTATAACCCATAAACTGAAATTAAGAAGGTAAAAAACTGAAAAGTGACCCTCGGAAAATTGGTTATTATTCGGCAAGGCAACATGCTAGAAGATTTTTCTTGATATCAATATGATGGTATTGATTCAGTCTTACTGCCCATTAGAGTCAGACGTTATAAAGTTATACGAATAATAAATATAAATCCCTTCAAAAAAATGTTTGTTTTAAAGGCTAAAAATACGTTTTTTGCAAAAATTACATTACTTCCGGTGATATTGAAAATTTTAACTTGGTTCATAGAAGTCATAAATAGCATAAGGCATGAAATGGTAAATAAATTGTAAAAATCGAATAATAATTGACAGTTTTACAGACCAAAAACCTTGAAAAGTGACTTATAGAAGATCGCCTATTTCTCTGTAACCGTACAAGTTAGAAACCATTTTGTGGTATCTGTATGGTCGTATGGCTTCATTTTATTCGTTGATGGGAATCAAATATCATAATTTTAAAAATATTATAAGGCAGACTCATTTGAATAAAATATTTGTTTTTTAGGTTAAAAATACAGTTTTTGCCCAAATGACGTCATTTCCGGTCACAGTGAAAATGTAAAATTGGCTTGACCTAGTCCAAATTGGCATTAGGCATCAAATGGAAAAAAAATATTGCAAATCGAATAATAATTAACTCTTTTATAGGCAAAATAACGTGAAAAGTGATGCATGCAAAATTGCATATTTCTCGGCAACTGCTCATATTACAAACTAATTTTCGCATACATTCTCTTCGTCTGGATTATTGCTACGAGTTTATGAAAATTACAAATAAATATTTCAAAATATGAAGACGCTGAATGAATTGTAAATAACTGAATTTTACACTTTATTTTACATTTTATTCGAAATTGCCCGAAAATGAAGTTGAAATTAAAAAATATGAGCTAAGGTTTTTGTGCACCTTTACAGGGTGCATCCTTTTAGTTATATCAGTTTTGAAAAAAAATAATATTTGCTTTCAAAAAGTGGTACCGAACTGTCAAAATTGTAGTTTTTGTTAATATTACGTCACTTCCGTTGCCGACAGAAAAATTTCACCGTAACAAAAAAAATTACAATTGGGACCATGGTGCATATGAACTTTGTTTTATACAAATCGAACAATAAATAATTTTTCTGGGTACGAAAAACTAAATTAGCCGATGGCGGCTAACGCAAATTACCGAGACAATTTTTTTTCTCATTTCTGCTCAAGTACGATGATATTTTAACCCTGTGTAAAATATCATCAAAAAATATTCATAAATAAAAAAGGTTTTCGTAAAAAAATTATTTTTTTTCGAAATATCGGACATTTTTTCGAAATATCGGACATTTTTTCGACTGCTTCCGGTTTTACGATCGTTGTTGTGATAGCTTTACGAAGTCCTTTGGATACTTAACTTTCTGTACCAAAAGTGTCAGAAACATCCATTGAGTAGTTTTAGAAAAAAAGATAAATTAAAGAGCGTTTCAAAAAATTTAACGATTTTTCAATTTTTTTCAAAGTTTGAGGCCATTTTTCGACCACTTATATTATTTCAATGCTTTTCATTTTGGATTCCCTATATAGACAACTAACAGGACTTTGAGTAAGAAAAGTTTAAGAAAAATCGTAGGCGTCGTTTTCGAGAAAAGGGCGTCTCAGAATGTTAAAAAATTGGAAAATACTAGATTTTTGGCATACAATAATTTATTTCCTTACCATCGAAATCGTATTATTTAGATACCATATGATGGTCCATTAATAGGGCTATCCAGCGACACTTTAGTTCTTTTGGTCCGCTATTACCTAAGGGAGAAATCAAGTTTTTCGCAAGTGCGACAATGTTTTTACTCTTTTTTTTCATTTTTTGAATACTTCCGGTATGGTTATTATTGTCGGAATAGTTCTAATAGCCGGTTTGGGCACTAAAATAGCCACAGGGCTCTGTAATGATATATTACATTATCTGATCAGATAAAATGTCCCAGAGAAATCCTATGTTCAAAAGTGCCAAAAATGCAAAAAATTTAAAATATCGAAAATTAAATTTTAATAATTACATACATATTATACATCGTTAGAATCGTAATTAGGTCAGCTATCTGAATATACAACCTTTTTTTAAAAATCTCTTAAAATAAAAAAATAGTAGAGCATTTTCCAAAATTTCACGATTTTTCGACTTTTTTCGATTTTCAGTCCCTTTTTTATCCTATTCCAGACATTTCAAAGTCCTATTGGATGGCTTCATGTCAAATACCTCCAAAAGGACTCTCGATAGAAAAAAAATAAAAAAAATTGTAGGTTAAGTTTTCGAGATACAGACATCCAAAAACGCTCCAAATCAGAAAATACTTGATTTTCAGCGTGCCATATTTTGCTACCTTTTCATAGTATCTGTATGATTTGGGTATCATACGATAGTCCATTCTTCATGCAACCCAACGATACCTTAATCCCTTTAATCCGTTGATATCGGGCGAAGAAATCACGTTTTTCCCAAAACCACCCATTTTTTTCGTTTTTTTGCAAATTTTGCACATTATTTCGACCACTTCCGGTTTAAGGAGTCTTGTCGAAATTGCTTTACCTGTTGATATTGGACTTTAACTTCATGTTCCAGAAGTTTCAGAAACGTCAATTCTGCCATAAAACGAAACCCGAGCTCACAAAATGGGAAGAAAATTCGAAAAAAATCGAAAAATAAAGGGCGATAACTCTGAATGAAACTTATATTACTGGAATCAGATGGACTTCAGGTATCCAAAAATGTAGGTCAAATTTGAAAATTTTGAAAAATAACAAAAATTGTCTCGTAAACAACATGTGTTCAATTTTCGAACTATAAAAGTCATAGACGAATGTTCGAAATTGAAAAATGTGAGATAGCCATTTTCTCAGAAAAGATCCAGGGATTCCAAAAATGTAATTTGTTTGAAAATGGATAAAGAATTGACGAAACTATAGCCGATTTTCAATTTTTAGAGAAAGTACAAAGTTCGGTCACTTCCGGTATGCGCAGAAATTTCAAAAATATTTTATCAAGTAGCCACCACATGGTTTCCCAATAGAAAAGCTAATTCCAGATCGATATCTGTTTTCGATCATGGAGATCTAGGCCCTCGCGGTAAATAATAATAATAATAATAATAATAACTAGACCTGCAAGCAGCACTGAACCGGCTTTCAGGAATCATACAGGAAGTTTATTATACCATAGCCGATCCATTGAGCTACCAAACTATACTTTAGTTGTTTTGCTTCAGTGACACCCTCTATCATATCTAAAAGTAATATTTGCTGGCTAAAAGACCGGTCAAAATTGTAAATTATGGCAAAAGTATGCCACTTCCGGTGCCGAAAGAAATTTTTATAGATGAAAAATAAGTCGAAAATTCGCAACATACAAAATACAAACTTTTTTTTATAAATATCGGACAATAAATAATTAACCTATAACCCATAAACTGAAATTAAGAAGGTAAAAAACTGAAAAGTGACCCTCGGAAAATTGGTTATTATTCGACAAGGGAACATGCTAGAAGATTTTTCTTGATATCAATATGATGGTATTGATTCAGTCTTACTGCCCATTAGAGTCAGACGTTATAAAGTTAAACGAATAATAAATATAAATCCCTTCAAAAAAATGTTTGTTTTAAAGGCTAAAAATACGTTTTTTGCAAAAATTACATTACTTCCGGTGATATTGAAAAATTTAACTTGGTTCATAGAAGTCATAAATAGCATAAGGCATGAAATGGTAAATAAATTGTAAAAATCGAATAATAATTGACAGTTTTACAGACCAAAAACCTTGAAAAGTGACTTATAGAAGATCGCCTATTTCTCTGTAACCGTACAAGTTAGAAACCATTTTGTGGTATCTGTATGGTCGTATGGCTTCATTTTATTCGTTGATGGGAATCAAATATCATAATTTTAAAAATATTATAAGGCAGACTCATTTGAATAAAATATTTATTTTTTAGGTTAAAAATACAGTTTTTGCCCAAATGACGTCATTTCCGGTCACAGTGAAAATGTAAAATTGGCTTGACCTAGTCCAAATTGGCATTAGGCATCAAATGGAAAAAAAATATTGCAAATCGAATAATAATTAACTCTTTTATAGGCAAAATAACGTGAAAAGTGATGCATGCAAAATTGCATATTTCTCGGCAACTGCTCATATTACAAACTAATTTTCGCATACATTCTCTTCGTCTGGATTATTGCTACGAGTTTATGAAAATTACAAATAAATATTTCAAAATATGAAGACGCTGAATGAATTGTAAATAACTGAATTTTACACTTTATTTTACATTTTATTCGAAATTGCCCGAAAATGAAGTTGAAATTAAAAAATATGAGCTAAGGTTTTTGTGCACCTTTGCAGGGTGCATCCTTTTAGTCATATCAGTTTTGAAAAAAAATAATATTTGCTTTCAAAAAGTGGTACCGAACTGTCAAAATTGTAGTTTTTGTTAATATTACGTCACTTCCGTTGCCGACAGAAAAATTTCACCGTAACAAAAAAAATTACAATTGGGACCATGGTGCATATGAACTTTGTTTTATACAAATCGAACAATAAATAATTTTTCTGGGTACGAAAAACTAAATTAGCCGATGGTGGCTAACGCAAATTACCGAGACAATTTTTTTTCTCATTTCTGCTCAAGTACGATGATATTTTAACCCTATGTAAAATATCATCAAAAAATATTCATAAATAAAAAAGGTTTTCGTAAAAAAATTAATTTTTTTCGAAATATCGGACATTTTTTCGACTACTTCCGGTTTTACGATCGTTGTTGTGATAGCTTTACGAAGTCCTTTGGATACTTAACTGTACGTACCAGAAGTGTCAGAAACATCCATTGAGTAGTTTTGGAAAAAAAGATAAATTAAAGAGCGTTTCAAAAAATTTAACGATTTTTCAATTTTTTTCAAAGTTTGAGGCCATTTTTCGACCACTTATATTATTTCAATGCTTTTCATTTTGGATTCCCTATATAGACAACTGACAGGACTTTGAGTAAGAAACGTTTAAGAAAAATCGTAGGCGTCGTTTTCGAGAAAAGGGCGTCTCAGAATGTTAAAAAATTGGAAAATACTAGATTTTTGGCATACAATAATTTATTTCCTTACCATCGAAATCGTATTATTTAGATACCATATGATGGTCCATTAATAGGGCTATCCAGCGACACTTTAGTTCTTTTGGTCCGCTATTACCTAAGGGAGAAATCAAGTTTTTCGCAAGTGCGACAATGTTTTTACTCTTTTTTTTCATTTTTTGAATACTTCCGGTATGGTTATTATTGTCGGAATAGTTCTAATAGCCGGTTTGGGCACTAAAATAGCCACAGGGCTCTGTAATGATATATTACATTATCTGATCAGATAAAATGCCCCTGAGAAATCCTATGTTCAAAAGTGCCAAAAATGCAAAAAAATTAAAATATAGAAAATTAAATTTTAATAATTACATACATATTATACATCGTTAGAATCGTAATTAGGTCAGCTATCTGAATATACAACCTTTTTTTAAAAATCTCTTAAAATAAAAAAATAGTAGAGCATTTTCCAAAATTTCACGATTTTTCGACTTTTTTCGATTTTCAGTCCCTTTTTTATCCTATTCCAGACATTTCAAAGTCCTATTGGATGGCTTCATGTCAAATACCTCCCAAAGGACTCTCGATAGAAAAAATTTAAAAAATATTGCAGGTTAAGTTTTCGAGATACAGGCGTCCAAAAACGCTCCAAATCAGAAAATACTTGATTTTCAGCGTGCCATATTTTGCTGTCTGTTCATAGTATCCGTATGAATGGGGTATCATATGATAGTCCAACAATCGTGCCATCAAACGGTACCTTCATTCGTTTAATCCATTGATATCGGACAGAGAAATAGCGTTTTTCCCCAAAATATCCATTTTTTGCATTTTTTTCAAAATATTGAACATTATTTCGACCACTTCCGGTTTGAAGATCCGTGTCGAAATTGCTTTATCAGTTGGTATTGGACTATAACTTCATGTTCCAGAAGTTTCATAAACGTCAATTCTACCATAAAACGAAACCCGAGCTCGCAAAATGGGAAGAAAATTCGAAAAAAATCGGAAAATAAAGGGCGATAACTCTGAATGAAACTTATATTACTGGAATCGGATGGACTTCAGGTATCCAAAAATGTAGGTCAAATTTGAAAATTTTGAAAAATAACAAAAATTGTCTCGTAAACAACATGTTTTCAATTTTCGAACGATAAAAGTCATAGACGAATGTTCGAAATTGAAAAATGTGAGATAGCCATTGTCTCAGAAAAGATTCAGGGATTCCAAAAATGTAATTTGTTTGAAAATGGATAAAGAATTGACGAAACTATGGCCGATTTTCAATTTTTAGAGAAAGTACAAAGTTCGGTCACTTCCGGTATGCGCAGAAATTTCAAAAATATTTTATCAAGTAGCCACCACATGGTTTCCCGATAGAAAAGCTAATTCCAGATCGATATCTGTTTTCGATCATGGAGATCTAGGCCCTCGCGGTAAATAATAATAATAATAATAATAATAATTTTAGTAATCTCAATAGGCTTTCAGACGAAAGTCTGAAAGCCTAATAATAATAATAATAATTTTAGTAATCTCAATAGGCTTTCAGACGAAAGTCTGAAAGCCTAATAATAATAATTTTAGTAATCTCAATAGGCTTTCAGACGAAAGTCTGAAAGCCTAACTAGATCTGCTACTGTCCCATGCAGATATGAAAGCTTTCATATTCATCGTCATGTGTCATTGATTGTATCAAGTATCCTAAATAAAAGGATAAGAAGAAAAAATTATCAAAATTGGTCAAAAACTCGCGAAGTTACAAGTCTAAATATAGTATGAAACATTGCACCCAGGCATAACAATAATCTGAAAACTAAAGGGAAATACCTCAAACTTGTATTACTGTAATGAGACGGATGAGAAAATGAAATGAAAATGGCGGGAAAAAAAATTAAAAATGACCGGTTGGACAGGCGACCTTACTCCTTGTCACGTACAACCGGGCATTCGAAAACACGCTAGTTAACTCAATGACAGGCGCGCGTGCTAACCATTCAGCCACCCAACCCCCCTTTAAAATCAGACACGTGTAATATGTCATAGGAAAAATAACAAGTGGCTCACAAAAAATGGTAAATTAATGAGTTTAGGTCAAAAGGTTGAGCTACTGTTTTAGAGTATTTTTTTATGTTTTAAAGAGACACGTTAAGGGTTGTTCATACTTAAATGAAAGTTTAATTTTAAATAAGACCAATAAAATTAGGATTTAATAATGCCAGACTAATATTAAAATAAAGTTTTCAATTAAGAATAATTAATTATTGGTCTAATGCAATGAAATGCTTTGATTTGACGGATGAAATGTACGATGGGTGTCCACACTATGTGGCTAAGGCGTTGGCCTGCTAGCCAGGAGGTCGGGTGTTCGATCCCTGCATTGTCCGAGAAAGTTCATCTCGATTTTCTGGCGTGTCCCCCCACCCGCCGTGTACACATTGGAGTGCACGTAAAAGATCCCTTAGCAGTTGGAATTCGATACTGTTGAATAAGCTCTATACGATGACTAAATGTGCAGATTGTAGCCACCCACACTGCATGTTTTGCTTAACAATGAAAGGGTGCCGTTTTCAATGTTCGATCCTTTTGTTCTTCTACTCCTGATATGTTGGATTGTTGATCGATGGTTTTATATAAAAGACTACCAATAAGACTCTTTGTAGAAGAAGTTCCCAAAAAATATTAAGTTGACTTTACGAGAAAGACCTCTAAACATGCTCCAAATTGTAAAAATACGACTTTTTGGATTTTCAATCTCTTTTTTTCGCCTATCCCTGATATTTAAAATAAATGATACAATGATTTCACACAACAGGCTAGCTATTGGACTCTCTATTGACAAAAGTTTCACAGCCCTCCCTTCATTATAACCGAAGTTATCGTGCCCTAAAGAATCAACAAATCAGCATGCCTATCTCTGCTTACCCTATGCAGAAAATGCTCATCTTTGAACTCAATCATGACATTGACCTAGTGAACGTCTACACCAAGTTTGAACATTCTAGCTCAATTAGAAGGAGAGTTATTGTGTTTCAAAGTCTCGGCCCTTCAAATTGCTACTACTTTTCATTTTCAATTCAAAATGGTGACCATCACGTGACCGAAATCAAAATTCTGCTCCCTACGATTTTTGGGCCATCCTTCAAGGATTCAGAAAATATAACTCCCGTGTCTGTAAGTGCAATATCGCAAAAGTTCAATTGTTTTTTCACGTTTCAAGATGGTGGCACTTCCGGTTCGATCGACAAACTCCATATTTTGTGTAGGAATCAGTAATTACTTGTCGAGTATCGAAAAATTTTTTTAGGTCATTCTGACCTATATTTCGACAATTTTTTTGAAAACTTTGATCCTTAATTTCACCAAGGGGAGATAATTTAGAAAATTTCTAATCATATTTTTGAAGTCACATCGGTAAGATCTACTTAGATACTAAATTTCATGAAAATCGTACAACTATTAAAGAAGTTGTCAAATTGGTCTAAACTTCCGGTTCGAAATCACAGCGACGAATTTTCGAAATTCGAAAATGTGAAACTGCAGATGAAAACGATTTTTTTCAAGGTATTCAAAGAAAAAAGAATTAGTAAAATCGGTCAAAAAATAACAAAGTTACGACTATGCATTGTCAGTTTTTTCGTTCGTAAAATTCGGTGATTTCGGATTCGTAAAACGTTTTGAAAATATATTTAAACAACGTTCGCACCCCATTTTTGGGGGGGTAGGTCAAAGTTTCAGAAAGATCCCATGGTTAGATTCTGAGAAATCCGATTTGCAGAAAATACACAAAAAAAAAAAATAATAATAATCTTAACAGAAACAATAAGCTTTCATATGTAATATGAAAGCTTAACTAGATCTGCTACTGTCCCATGCAGATATGAAAGCTTTCATATTCATCGTCACGTGTCATTGATTGTATCAAGTAACCTAAATAAAAGGATACGAAGAAAAAATTATTAAAATTGGTCAAAAACTCGCGAAGTTACAAGTCTAAATATAGTATGAAACATTGCACCCAGGCATAACAATAATCTGAAAACTAAAGGGAAATAACTGAAACTTGTATTACTGTAATGAGACGGATGAGAAAATGAAATGAAAATGGCGGGAAAAAAAAATTAAAAATGGCAGGTTGGACAGGCGACCTTACTCCTTGTCACGTACAACCGGGCATTCGAAAACACGCTAGTTTACTCAATGACAGGCGCGCGTGCTTACCATTCAGCCACTCAACCCCCCTTTGAAATCAGACACGTGCAATATGTCATATAGGAAGAATAAGAAGTCGCTGACAACAAAATGGTAAATTAATGAGTTTAGGTCAAAAGGTTGAGCTACTGTTTTAGAGTACTTAATAGTTTTAAAGAGACACGTTAAGGGTTGTTCATAGTTAAATGAAAGTTTAATTTTAAATAAGACCAATAAAATTAGGATTTAATAATGCCAGACTAATATTTCCAATATGTTTGGTTATAAGTAGGAAATCGTGACGACTTCTTAAGCATGTTTTAAACAAAGGATCATGTTTGTTTAAACAAGAATGGCACTCTGCAATAAAAAAAACTGGCCAAAGCAAGATTTCTATGCAGAAATTAAATAATTGCTAGAACCAGAAAAATATTTATCCACTATAATAAATAAGCAACATAGAGAAAATGAAATGAAAATGAATGGGGTTTAACGTCCGACTGTTCTGCTCCTAAAATGGGCTAATGAAGACGGGCATATGCCATAATGTGTGCAATGAGGGAAATTTTACCCGGGCAGCGGCGGTTACGGCCTACGAGGTTGGACAGGCAACCATACTCCTTGTCACGTACAACCAAAAAATCGAAACAACGGCAGTTGACTCAATGACAGACGTTATGATACAGAGCGCACGTGCTAACCATTCAGCCACGCAACCTCCCTAAAATCGGCAAATTGCTGACCTACAGCGAGAAACATTTCAACCGGGCCAAATTTTCTATTGTAACAGTTTAATTTGCACGGTACCTTTAGTTATCAACCGAATATTACAAAACTTTTAAAAATAAGCTCCCCCCTGACCAGCTTAAGCGTTCGCAATAAACGTTTGCCACTTAAAATCGGGAAAATGCTGACTTTAAAGTGAGAAACATTACAACCGGGCGAAATTTTCTGTTTTATGACTTTTACAGTACCTTTGATTACCAACCGATTATTTTCTGTTTTATCACTTTTACAGTACCTTTGATTACCAACCGATTATTACAAAACTTTAAAAATAAAAGAGAAAGAGAGAAATGCGGCCTAATGTCCATTCGACACAAACTAGGTCATTTCGGGACTAACATATGTTTTTTAATTTTATTTAAAAACTCCCCCTGCGCTTACAGGTCTTTAGCCGTTGGGAGGAAACCGAAGAACACGGAGAAAACCCACAAGGTTGGACATCATACTTCATGTCACGTGCAACCTGAAGATCGAAACGACGCCCGTTGACTCAATGACAGACGTTACGATACAGTGCGCACATGCTAACCATTCAGCCATTCAGCCTCCCTGAATTCAGAAAATTGCTGACTTATAGCAAGAAACATTTCAACCGGGCGAAATTTTCTGTTTTAACAGTTTAATGTGCACGGTACTTTAATTACCAACCGATTATTACAAAACTTTTGAAAATAAGCTCCAACTGACCAGCTTAATCGTATGCAATAAACGTTTTCGCCTGAATTGAAAGTTCTGCACGGAGAAAGTTCATCTCGATTTCCCGGCGTGGTTCCCCTTGTCAGTGAGGCAGAACGGAGGGCCTGACAAGCACAGCTGTCTAGTCATTCGGATGGGACGAAAAACCAAGGTCCCGTGTACACATTGGAGTGCACGTAAAATATCCCTAAGCAGTTGGAATTCGATACTGTTGAATAAGCTCTATACGATGACTAAATGTGTAGATTGTAGTCACCCACACTGCATGTTTCGCTTAACAATGAAAGGGTGCCGTTTTCAATGTTCGATCCTTTTGTTCTTCTACTCCTGATATGTTGGACTGTTGATCGATGGTTTCATATAAAAGACTACCAATAAGACTCTTTGTACAAGAAGTTCCCAAAAAATATTATGTTGACTTTACGAGAAAGACCTCTAAACATGCTCCAAATTGTAAAAATACGACTTTTTGGGTTTTCAATCTCTTTTTTTCGGCTATCCCTGATATTTAGAAAAAATAATACAATGATTTCACACAACAGGCTAGCTATTAGACTCTCTATTGACAAAAGTTTCACCGCCCTCCCTTCATTATAACCGAAGTTATCGTGCCCTAAAGAATCAACAAATTAGCTTGTTTATCTCTGCTTACCCTAAGCAGAAAATGCTCATCTTTGAACTCAATCATAACATTGACCTAGTGAACGTCTACACCAAGTTTGAACATTCTAGCTTAATTAGAAGGAGAGTAATTGTGTTCCAAAGTCCCGACCCTTCAAATTGCTTCTATTTTTCATTTTCAATTCAAAATGGTGACCATCACGTGACCGAAATCAAAATTCTATTCGCGACATTTTTTAGGCCTTCCTACAAGGATTCAGAAAATATAACTCCCGAGTCTGTAAGTAAAATAGCAAAAAAGCCTTATTGATTTTTCACTTTTAAATATGGCGGCACTTCCGGTTCGATCGACAAACTCCATATTTTGTGTACAAATCAGTAATTACTTATCTAGTATCCAAAAAAAAAATCAGGTCATTCTGACCTATATTTCGATGATTTTTTTGAAAATTTTGATCCTTAATTTCGTCAAGGGGAGATAATTTAGAAAATTTCTAATTATATTTTTGAAGTCACATCGGTAGGATCTACTTAGATACTAAATTTCATGAAAATCGTACAACTATTAAAGAAGTTGTCAAATTGGTCTAATCTTCCGGTTCGAAATCACAGCGACGAATTTTCGAAATTCGAAAATGTGAAACTGCAGATGAAAATGGTTTTTTTAAAGGTATTCAAAGAAAAAAGAATTAGTAAAATCGGTCAAAAAATAACAAAGTTACGACTATGCATTGTCATTTTTTTCGTTCGTAAAATTCGGTGATTTCGGATTCGTAAAACGTTTCGAAAATATATTTAATCAAGGTTCGCACCCCATTTTTGGGGGGGTAGGTCAAAATTTCAGAAAGATCCTATGGATAGATTCTGAGAAATCCGATTTGCAGAAAACACACAAAAAAAAAAATAATAATAACTAGATCTGCTACTGTCCCATGCAGATATGAAAGCTTTCATATTCATCGTCACGTGTCATTGATTGTATCAAGTAACCTAAATAAAAGGATACGAAGAAAAAATTATTAAAATTGGTCAAAAACTCGCGAAGTTACAAGTCTAAATATAGTATGAAACATTGCACCCAGGCATAACAATAATCTGAAAACTAAAGGGAAATAACTGAAACTTGTATTACTGTAATGAGACGGATGAGAAAATGAAATGAAAATGGCGGGAAAAAAAAATTAAAAATGGCAGGTTGGACAGGCGACCTTACTCCTTGTCACGTACAACCGGGCATTCGAAAACACGCTAGTTTACTCAATGACAGGCGCGCGTGCTTACCATTCAGCCACTCAACCCCCCCCTTTGAAATCAGACACGTGCAATATGTCATATAGGAAGAATAAGAAGTCGCTCACAACAAAATGGTAAATTAATGAGTTTAGGTCAAAAGGTTGAGCTACTGTTTTAGAGTACTTAATAGTTTTAAAGAGACACGTTAAGGGTTGTTCATAGTTAAATGAAAGTTTAATTTTAAATAAGACCAATAAAATTAGGATTTAATAATGCCAGACTAATATTTCCAATATGTTTGGTTATAAGTAGGAAATCGTGACGACTTCTTAAGCATGTTTTAAACAAAGGATCATGTTTGTTTAAACAAGAATGGCACTCTGCAATAAAAAAAACTGGCCAAAGCAAGATTTCTATGCAGAAATTAAATAATTGCTAGAACCAGAAAAATATTTATCCACTATAATAAATAAGCAACATAGAGAAAATGAAATGAAATTGAATGGGGTTTAACGTCCGACTGTTCTGCTCCTAAAATGGGCTAATGAAGACGGGCATATGCCATAATGTGTGCAATGAGGGAAATTTTACCCGGGCAGCGGCGGTTACGGCCTACGAGGTTGGACAGGCAACCATACTCCTTGTCACGTACAACCAAAAAATCGAAACAACGGCAGTTGACTCAATGACAGACGTTATGATACAGAGCGCACGTGCTAACCATTCAGCCACGCAACCTCCCTAAAATCGGCAAATTGCTGACCTACAGCGAGAAACATTTCAACCGGGTCAAATTTTCTATTGTAACAGTTTAATTTGCACGGTACCTTTAGTTATCAACCGAATATTACAAAACTTTTAAAAATAAGCTCCCCCCTGACCAGCTTAAGCGTTCGCAATAAACGTTTGCCACTTAAAATCGGGAAATTGCTGACTTTAAAGTGAGAAACATTACAACCGGGCGAAATTTTCTGTTTTATGACTTTTACAGTACCTTTGATTACCAACCGATTATTTTCTGTTTTATCACTTTTACAGTACCTTTGATTACCAACCGATTATTACAAAACTTTAAAAATAAAAGAGAAAGAGAGAAATGCGGCCTAATGTCCATTCGACACAAACTAGGTCATTTCGGGACTAACATATGTTTTTAAATTTTATTTAAAAACTCCCCCTGCGCTTACAGGTCTTTAGCCGTTGGGAGGAAACCGAAGAACACGGAGAAAACCCACAAGGTTGGACATCATACTTCATGTCACGTGCAACCTGGAGATCGAAACGACGCCCGTTGACTCAATGACAGACGTTACGATACAGTGCGCACATGCTAACCATTCAGCCATTCAGCCTCCCTGAATTCAGAAAATTGCTGACTTATAGCAAGAAACATTTCAACCGGGCGAAATTTTCTGTTTTAACAGTTTAATGTGCACGGTACTTTAAAGCTGAACTCCGGTTACAAAAATACCGAAATAATTAAATAAAAAAAAGTTAACGCCCCCAGCCGCCATACTTGTTTCCAAGTTGTGAAATAAATATGGCGGACATGGAGGCTTATGACGTGGAAAGGTAAGCCGCTCTCACTTCCTGTGTGTTTGTTGTTAGCGAGCTATACACATCCGGTTTTATTCTTACACTGATTGTTCTATTTTTTCCCAACAGTTTACGAAATTATCGAAGATTGCAAAATGTCTGATCAGGTAAGCCTGTAAATATTTATATGAACTACGTCTTCTACAATATAGCCTAATCTTTACTCTAAACCAAAAGATGCAACAACATGACTTACCGCAACCTGAAATTTTCAACCATAACAAATCCCTACACAAACTATTGTCTTCTTCCACAGCGTAGATGGGCCACGTCTTCTTGTAAATATCTTACACATATATGTAAATCACTCAAAAAGTTATCGCAGCAAATGTCCAGTGTAATTATAACTAATACTATGCAATAAACAGATAGTTTAGATTAGATTTTCACATGTCAGCATGATGTCACCATCTTCAATTGTATTTGGCGCACGAAAAGGGGCATAACTACATTTTGGGCCGGCTCTCATTGGGGGTGTGTTTGACAGTGCTAAATTTTTTGATGTAATGTTTTTTTTTTCTATTTCACCAAAAGTGGAAGAAATTGATATCTATGAATTTTTCACTGACCCTTCAATGCCTTATGATATCGATAGGCCTAAAGATATCAATGGTAGCTACCGTAGCTCTACCGTCCGGCCTACTACTGTGGAACATCAGGCACCTCTAAATGTACAAAATAATTATACAAAAGTAAAACTCAAGCAAAACAAAACATCCAATATTAGGCCCAATTATGTATAACAAAAAAAACGTAACATCAAAAAATTTAGCACTGTCAAACACTCCCCCAATGAGAGCCGGCCCAAAATGTAGTTATGCCCCTTTTCGTGCGCCAAATACAATTGAAGATGGTGACATCATGCTGACATGTGAAAATCTAATCTAAACTATCTGTTTATTGCATAGTATTAGTTATAATTACACTGGACATTTGCTGCGATAACTTTTTGAGTGATTTACATATATGTGTAAGATATTTACAAGAAGACGTGGCCCATCTACGCTGTAATGATATGGATATGGAAGAAGACAATAGTTTGTGTAGGGATTTGTTATGGTTGAAAATTTCAGGTTGCGGTAAGTCATGTTGTTGCATCTTTTGGTTTAGAGTAAAGATTAGGCTATATTGTAGAAGACGTAGTTCATATAAATATTTACAGGCTTACCTGATCAGACATTTTGCAATCTTCGATAATTTCGTAAACTGTTGGGAAAAAATAGAACAATCAGTGTAAGAATAAAACCGGATGTGTATAGCTCGCTAACAACAAACACACAGGAAGTGAGAGCGGCTTACCTTTCCACGTCATAAGCCTCCATGTCCGCCATATTTATTTCACAACTTGGAAACAAGTATGGCGGCTGGGGGCGTTAACTTTTTTTTATTTAATTATTTCGGTATTTTTGTAACCGGAGTTCAGCTTTAATTACCAACCGATTATTACAAAACTTTTGAAAATAAGCTCCAACTGACCAGCTTAATCGTATGCAATAAACGTTTTCGCCTGAATTGAAAGTTCTGCACGGAGAAAGTTCATCTCGATTTCCCGGCGTGGTTCCCCTTGTCAGTGAGGCAGAACGGAGGGCCTGACAAGCACAGCTGTCTAGTCATTCGGATGGGACGAAAAACCAAGGTCCCGTGTACACATTGGAGTGCACGTAAAATATCCCTAAGCAGTTGGAATTCGATACTGTTGAATAAGCTCTATACGATGACTAAATGTGTAGATTGTAGTCACCCACACTGCATGTTTCGCTTAACAATGAAAGGGTGCCGTTTTCAATGTTCGATCCTTTTGTTCTTCTACTCCTGATATGTTGGACTGTTGATCGATGGTTTCATATAAAAGACTACCAATAAGACTCTTTGTACAAGAAGTTCCCAAAAAATATTATGTTGACTTTACGAGAAAGACCTCTAAACATGCTCCAAATTGTAAAAATACGACTTTTTGGGTTTTCAATCTCTTTTTTTCGGCTATCCCTGATATTTAGAAAAAATAATACAATGATTTCACACAACAGGCTAGCTATTAGACTCTCTATTGACAAAAGTTTCACCGCCCTCCCTTCATTATAACCGAAGTTATCGTGCCCTAAAGAATCAACAAATTAGCTTGTTTATCTCTGCTTACCCTAAGCAGAAAATGCTCATCTTTGAACTCAATCATAACATTGACCTAGTGAACGTCTACACCAAGTTTGAACATTCTAGCTTAATTAGAAGGAGAGTAATTGTGTTCCAAAGTGCCGACCCTTCAAATTGCTTCTATTTTTCATTTTCAATTCAAAATGGTGACCATCACGTGACCGAAATCAAAATTCTATTCGCGACATTTTTTAGGCCTTCCTACAAGGATTCAGAAAATATAACTCCCGAGTCTGTAAGTAAAATAGCAAAAAAGCCTTATTGATTTTTCACTTTTAAATATGGCGGCACTTCCGGTTCGATCGACAAACTCCATATTTTGTGTACAAATCAGTAATTACTTATCTAGTATCCAAAAAAAAATCAGGTCATTCTGACCTATATTTCGATGATTTTTTTGAAAATTTTGATCCTTAATTTCGTCAAGGGGAGATAATTTAGAAAATTTCTAATTATATTTAGATACTAAATTTCATGAAAATCGTACAACTATTAAAGAAGTTGTCAAATTGGTCTAATCTTCCGGTTCGAAATCACAGCGACGAATTTTCGAAATTCGAAAATGTGAAACTGCAGATGAAAATGGTTTTTTTAAAGGTATTCAAAGAAAAAAGAATTAGTAAAATCGGTCAAAAAATAACAAAGTTACGACTATGCATTGTCATTTTTTTCGTTCGTAAAATTCGGTGATTTCGGATTCGTAAAACGTTTCGAAAATATATTTAATCAAGGTTCGCACCCCATTTTTGGGGGGGTAGGTCAAAATTTCAGAAAGATCCTATGGATAGATTCTGAGAAATCCGATTTGCAGAAAACACACAAAAAAAAAAATAATAATAATAATAACTTTAACAGAAACAATAAGCTTTCATATGTAATATGAAAGCTTAATAATAACTTTAACAGAAACAATAAGCTTTCATATGTAATATGAAAGCTTAATAATTTTAGTAATCTCAATAGGCTTTCAGACGAAAGTCTGAAAGCCTAACTAGACCTGCATGCAGGAATGACGGGTTTCACTGGTGCCACGTTACCCTTAAACATGTCACTTCCGGTGCCAAGTTACCCTTGAACATATGTCACTTCCGGTACCAGCGAAACCACTAATTGCACACAAATAAAATGGACGCAGAATCAACAAAATCCAGCAATATCAATTCATTTTATACATTTGTTACTTGTAAATGATCTTGACAAAATTAAATTACTCCCGGTGTTAATGCAAATGTTCAATTAGTCTTATGAAATCAGAAATGGCATACGATATCATATAGTGAAAATTTTATGTAAATCGAATAATAATTGCCACTTTTAAAGACCAAAAAACTTGAAAAGTGACTTGTAGGAAATCGGCTATTTCTCTGCAACCGTACAAGTTAGAAACCATTTTGTGGTATCTGTATGATCGTATGGGTTCATTCTATTTGTTGATTGGCATCAAATACCAAACTTTGAAAAAGATTTCAAAACAGACTCATTTGAATAAAATATCTGTTTTAGAGGCTAAAAATACAGTTTTTGCCAAAATGACGTTACTTCCGGTGATAATGAAAATCTTAAATTACTTGTATGAAATCCCAAATGGCATTAGGTATAACATGGTGTGACGTTTGTGAAAATCGAATAATAATTGACCCTTTTATGGCCCTGAAACCTTCAAAAGTGACCTGTAGAAAACCGTCTATTTCTCGGCAACCGAACAAGTTAGAAACCATTTTATGATATCTATATGACCATATGAGTTTTGTTTATATGTGAATTTAAACCAAAAGTTAAAATTATTAATACATATTAAGTTATTCTTGGTTGAATAAAACATTGATTTAAAAAGTTTAAAATGCATTTTTTGACCAAATGATGTCACTTCCGGTGTCAATTTTAAATTGTAATCAACTTGATATGACGCTACGTGCTATTTGAATCAAATGATGTCACTTTTATAAAAATCCAATCATAATTGACTATTTTACAGGCAAAATAACGAAAACAGTGACTTGTACAGAACTGCCCATTTCTTGGTAACTGCTTATAGTACAAACGAATTTTAACATACATTTTCTTCGTATGGATTATAGCTACAAGTTTATAAAAGTTACGAAGAAATATTTTAAAATCTGAAAAGCCTGAATAGGTTGTAAATAGGCCAATTTTACACCATTTTTAGCCTCTTAATCGAATTTGCTCGAAAATGAAATCGAAATTAAAAAAACTGCTTCCTACATTTTTTGCGCCTTGAAAGGGCGCACTCTTTGAGTCAAATAATTTTTCCAAAAAATAATATTTGTTTTCGAAGAAGGAAAATAACTGTCAAAATTGTAGTTTTTGGTAAAATTATGCCACTTCCGGTGCCGACAGATAAAACTTTTGGTAATAAAAAAAATGACAATTGATACAACGAAGCATATGAACTTTGTTTTATACAAATCGAACAATACAAAATTAATCTAGGACTTAAAAACTGAATTAGCCAATGGCGGCCAAGGTAAATTACTGAGACAAAATTCTTTAACATTTTTGCACTAGTCAGATGACCCTTTAATTCTGTGCATAATACGACTAAAAAATATTCATAAATAAAAAAGTTTTTTGTAAAATTTTAAATTTTCAAAATTTGGCGCCTAATATCTTTGAAGATTTACCGAAAATCAAAAATCGAAAGTAGTGTAGCTATGTGCCGTGTCTCCGGCTATGCCAAAATGTATCGAAAGTTAAAAATCAATGATTATTGTTAAAATTACTGCAATATTTTAAAAAACGATAATTTGGTGATTTCGGACATTTCGCATTGTCGCAGAACGTTCAAAATAGCTTTATCCTCTAAGTCACACCCACTTTTTCAGTAAAACCGAAGAAATCGTAACGATGCGACAAGCAGTTGCTGAGATCTACTCAAAACAAAAGAAGAATAATAATAATAAGAATAACTAGACCTGCATGCAGGAATGACGGGTTTCACTGGTGCCATGTTACCCTTTAACATGTCACTTCCGGTGCCACGTTACCTTTGAACATATTTCACTTCCGGTACCAGCGAAACCACTAAACAGGTTTCCAAATTAACATTGCACACAAATAAAATGGACGCAGAATCAACAAAATCCAACAATATCAATTCATTTTATACATTTGTTACTTGTAAATGATCTTGACAAAATTAAATTACATCCTGTGTTAATGAAAATGTTCAATTAGTCTTATGAAATCAGAAATGGCATACGATATCATATAGTGAAAATTTTATGTAAAATTTTAAGACCAAAAAACTTGAAAAGTGACTTGTAGAAAATCTGCTATTTCTCTGCAACCGTACAAGTTACAAACCATTTTGTGGTATCTGTGTGATCGTATGGGTTCATTCTATTTGTTGATTAGCATCAAATACCATAATTTGAAAAAGATTTCAAAACAGACTCATTTGAATAAAATATCTGTTTTGAAGGCTAAAAATACAGTTTTTGCCAAAATGACGTTACTTCCGGTGATAATGAAAATCTTAAATTACTTGAATGAAATCCCAAATGGCAGTAGGTATAACACGGTGTAACGTTTATGAAAATCGAATAATAATTGACACTTTTATGGCCCCGAAACCTTCAAAAGTGACCTGTAGAAAACCGTCTATTTCTCGGCAACCGAACAAGTTAGAAACAATTTTATGATATCTATATGACCATATGAGTTTTGTTTATATGTGAATTTAAACCAAAAGTTAAAATTATTAATACATATTAAGTTATTCTTGGTTGAATAAAACATTGATTTAAAAAGTTTAAAATGCAGTTTTTGACCAAATGATGTCACTTCCGGTGTCAATTTTAAATTGTAATCAACTTGATATGACGCTACATGCTTTTTGAATCAAATGATGTCACTTTTATAAAAATCCAATAATAATTGACTATTTTACAGGCAAAATAACGAAAACAGTGACTTGTACAGAACTGCCCATTTCTTGGTAACTGCTTATATTACAAACGAATTTTAACATACATTTTCTTCGTATGGATTATAGCTACAAGTTTATAAAAGTTACGAAGAAATATTTTAAAATCTGAAAAGCCTGAATAGGTTGTAAATAGGTAAATTTTACACCATTTTTAGCCTCTTAATCGAATTTGCTCGAAAGTGAAATCGAAATTAAAAAAACTGCTTCCTACATTTTTTGCGCCTTGAAAGGGCACACTCTTTGAGTCAAATAATTTTTCCAAAAAATAATATTTGTTTTCGAAGTAGGAAAATAACTGTCAAAATTGTAGTTTTTGGTAAAATTATGCCACTTCCGGTGCCGACAGATAACACTTTTGGTAATAAAAAAAATGACAATTGATACAACGAAGCATATGAATTTTGTTTTATACAAATCGGACAATAAAAAATTAATCTAGGACTGAAAAACTGAATTAGCCAATGGCGGCCAAGGAAAATTACTGAGACAAATTTTTTTAACATTTTTGCACTAGTCAGATGACTCTTTAATTCTGTGCACAATACGACTAAAAAATATTCATAAATAAAAAAAATTTTTGTAAAATTTTAAATTTTCGAAATTTGGCGCCTAATATCTTCGAAGATTTGCCGAAAATCAAAAATCGAAAGTAGCGTAGCTATGTGCCCTGTCTCAGGCTATGCCAAAATGTATCGAAAGTTAAAATCCAATGATTATTGTTAAAATTACTGCAATATTTTCAAAAACGATAACTTCGGTGATTTCGGACATTTCGCATTGTCGCAGAACGTTCAAAATAGCTTTATCCTCTAAGTCACACCCACTTTCCCAGTTAAACCGAAGAGATCGTAACGATGCGACACGTAGTTGCTGAGATCTATTCAAATTGGAATCTGAATAATAATAATAACTAGACCTGCAAGCAGCACTGAACCGGCTTTCAGGAATCATACAGGAAGTTTATTATACCATAGCCGATCCATTGAGCTACCAAACTTTAATTGTTTTACTTCAGTGACACCGTCTATCATATGTAAAAGTAATATTTGCTGGGCGAAAAGACCGGTCAAAATTGTAAATTATGGCAAAATTACGTCACTTCCGGTGTTGAAAGAAATTTTTATAGGTGAAAAGTAAGTCGAAAATTCGCAACATACAAAATACAAACTTTGTTTTATACATATCGGTCAATAAATAATTAACCTATAACCAATAAACTGAAATTAAGAAGGTAAAAAACTTAAAAGTGACCCTGGGACAATTGGCTATTTTTCGACAAGGGAACATGCTAGAAGCCTTTTCTTGATATCAGTATGATGGTATTGATTCAATCTTACTGCCCATTAGAGTCAGACATTATAAAGTTAAACGAATAATAAACATAAATCACTTCAAAAAAATGTTTGTTTTGAAGGCCAAAAATACGTTTTTTGAAAAAATTACATTACTTCCGGTGACATTGAAAGTGTTAATTTAGTTCATAGAAGTCATAAATGGCATAAGGCATCAAATGGTAAAAAAAAATATAAAAATCGAATAATAATTGACACTTTTATAGACCAAAAACCTTGAAAAGTGACTTATCGAAGATCGCCTATTTCTCTGTAACCGTACAACTTAGAAACCATTTTGTGGTATCTGTATGGTCGTATGGCTTCATTCTATTCGTTGATGGGAATCAAATATCATAATTTTAAAATTATTATAAGGCAGACTCATTTGAATAAAATATTTGTTTTTTAGGTTTAAAATACAGTTTTTGCCCAAATGACGTCATTTCCGGTCACAGTGAAATTGTAAAATTGGCTTGACCTAGTCCAAATTGACATTAAGCATCAAATGGAAAAAAATATTGCAAATCGAATAATAATTCACTCTTTTATAGGCAAAATAACGTGAAAAGTGATGCATGCAAAATTGCATATTCCTCGGCAACTGCTCATATTACAAACTAATTTTTGCATACACTCTCTTCTTCTGGATTATTGCTACGAGTTTATTAAAATTACAAATAAATATTTCAAAATATGAAGACGCTGAATGAATTGTAAACAACTGAATTTTACACTTTATTTTACATTTTATTCGAAATTGCCCGAGAATGAAATTGAAATTAAAAAATCTGAGCTAAGGATATTGTGCACCTTTGCAGGGTGCATAATTTTAGTTATATCAGTTTTGAAAAAAAATAATATTTGCTTTCAAAAAGTAGTACCGAACTGTCAAAATTATAGTTTTTGTTAATATTACGACAGAAAAATTTCACCATAACAAAAAAAATTACAATTGGGACCACGGAGCATATGAACTTTGTTTTATACAAATCGAACAATAAATAATTTTTCTGGGTACGAAAAACTAAATTAGCCCTTGGCGGCTAACGCAAATAACCGAGACAATTTTCTTTCCCATTTCTGCTCAAGTAGGATGATATTTTAACCCTGTGTAAAATACCATCAAAAAATATTCATAAATAAAAAAGGTTTTCGTAAAAAAAATATTTTTTTTCAAAATATCGGACATTTTTTCGACTACTTCCGGTTTTACGATCGTTGTTGTGATAGCTTTACGAAGTTCTTTGGATACTTAACTTTCTGTACCAGAAGTGTCAGAAACATCCATTGAGTAGTTTTGGAAAAAAAGATAAATTAAAGAGCGTTTACAAAAATTTAACGATTTTTCAATTTTTTTCAAAGTTTGATGTCATTTTTTGACCACCTATATTATTTCAATGCTTTTCATTTTGGATTCACTATATAGACAACCGATAGGACTATGAGTAAGAAAAGTTTCAGAAAAATCGTAGGCGTCGTTTTCGAGAAAAGGGCGTCTCAGAATGTTAAAAAATCGGAAAATACTAGATTCTTGGCATACAATAATTTATTTCCTTACCATCGAAATCGTATTATTTAGATACCATATGATGGTCCATTAATAGGGCTATCTAACGACACTTTAGTTCTTTTGGTCCGCTATTACCTAAGTGAGCAATCAAGTTTTTCGCAAGTGCGACAATATTTTTAAACTTTTTTTTCATTTTTTGAATACTTCCGGTATGGTTATTATTGTCGGAATAGTTTTAATAGCCGGTTTGGGCGCTAAAATAGCCACAGCGCTCTGTAATGATATATTACATTATCTGATCAGATAAAATGCCCCTGAGAAATCCTATGTTCAAAAGTGGCAAAAACGCAAAAAATTTAAAATATCGAAAATTAAATTTCAATAATTACATACATATTATACATCGTTAGAATCGTAATTAGGTCAGCTATCTGAATATACAACCTTTTTTTAAAAATCTCTTTAAATAAAAAAATAGTAGAGCATTTTTCAAAATTTCACGATTTTTCGACTTTTTTCGATTTTCAGTCCCTTTTTTATTCTATTCCAGACATTTGAAAGTCTTATTGGTTGGCTTCATGCAAAGTACCTCCAAAAGGACTCTCGATAGAAAAAATTAAAAAAAAATTGTAGGTTAAGTTTTCGAGATACAGTCGTCCAAAAATGCTAAAAATCAGAAAATTCTTGATTTTCAGCGTGCCATATTTTGCTTCCTGATCATAGTATCCGTATGAATTGGGCATCATACGATAGTACAATCCTAGTACAGTCCAATGGTACCATAATTTCTTTAATCCATTGATATCGGGCGGAGAAATCGCATTTTTCCCCAAAATATCCGTTTTTTGCATTTTTTTCAAAATATTGCACATTATTTCGACCACTTCCGGTTGAAGGATTCTTGTCGAAATTGCTTTATAAGTTGGTATTGGACTATAACTTCATGTTCCAGAAGTTTCAGAAACGTCAATTCTGCCATAAAACGAAACCCGAGCTCACAAAATGGGAAGAAAATTCGAAAAAAATCGAAAAATAAAGGGCGATAACTCTGAATGAAACTTATATTACTGGAATCGGATGGACCTCAGGTATCCAAAAATGTAGGTCAAATTTGAAAATTTTGAAAAATAACAAAAATTGTCTCGTAAACAACATGTTTTCAATTTTCGAACGATAAAAGTAATAGACGAATGTTCGAAATTGAAAAATGTAAGATAGCCATTGTCTCAGAAAAGATTCAGGGATTCCGAAAATGTAATTTGTTTGAAAATGGATAAAGAATTGACGAAACTATGGCCGATTTTCAATTTTCAGACAACGTACAAAGTTCGGTCACTTCCGGTATGCGCAGAAACTTCAAAAATATTTTATCAAGTAGCCACCACATGGTTTCCCGATAGAAAATCTAATTCCAGATCGATATCTGTTTCCATCATGGAGATCTAGGCTCCCGCGGTAAATAATAATAATAATAATAACTAGACCTGCAAGCAGCACTGAACCGGCTTTCAGGAATCATACAGGAAGTTTATTATACCATAGCCGATCCATTGAGCTACCAAACTATACTTTAGTTGTTTTGCTTCAGTGACACCCTCTATCATATGTAAAAGTAATATTTGCTGGCGAAAAGACCGGTCAAAATTGTAAATTATAGCAAAATTACGTCACTTCCGGTACCGAAAGAAATTTTTATAGGTGAAAAATAAGTCGAAAATTCGCAACACACAAAATACAAACTTTGTTTTATACATATCGGGCAATAAATAATTACCCTATAACCCATAAACTGAAATTAAGAAGGTAAAAAACTTAAAAGTGACGCTGGGAAAATTGGCTATTATTCGACAAGGGAACATGCTAGAAGCCTTTTCTTGATATCAATATGATGGTATTGATTCAATCTTACTGCCCATTAGAGTCAGACGTTATCAAGTTAAACGAATAATAAATATAAATCCCTTCAAAAAAATGTTTGTTTTGAAGGCTAAAAATACGTTTTTTGCAAAAATTACATTACTTCCGGTGATATTGAAAATGTTAACTTAGTTCATAGAAGTCATAAATGGCATAAGGCATCAAATGTTAAAAAAAATATAAAAATCGAATAATAATTGACACTTTTATAGACCAAAAACCTTGAAAAGTGACTTATAGAAGATCGCCTATTTCTCTGTAACCATACAAGTTAGAAACCATTTTGTGGTATCTGTATGGTCGTATGGCTTCATTCTATTCGTTGATGGGAATCAAATATCATAATTTTAAAAATATTATAAGGCAGACTCATTTGAATAAAATATTTGTTTTTTGGGTTAAAAATACAGTTTTTGCCCAAATGACGTCATTTCCGGTCACAACGAAAATGTAAAATTGGCTTGACCTAGTCCAAATTGGCATTAGGCATCAAATGGGAAAAAAATATTGCAAATCGAATGATAATTCACTCTTTTATAGGCAAAATAACGTGAAAAGTGATGCATGCAAAATTGCATATTTCTCGGCAACTGCTCATATTACAAACTAATTTTCGCATACATTCTCTTCGTCTGGATAATTGCTACGAGTTTATGAAAATTACAAATAAATATTTCAAAATATGAAGACGCTGAATGAATTGCAAATAACTGAATTTTACACTTTATTTTACATTTTATTCGAAATTGCCCGAAAATGAAATTGAAATTAAAAAATCTGAGCTAAGGATTTTCTGCATCTTTGCAGGGTGCATCCTTTTAGTTATATCAGTTTTGAAAAAAAAAATATTTGCTTTCAAAAAGTGGTACCGAACTGTCAAAATTGTAGTTTTAGTTAATATTACGTCACTTCCGTTGCCGACAGAAAAATTTCACCGTAACAAAAAAAATTACAATTGGGACCACGGAGCATATGAACTTTGTTTTATACAAATCGAACAATAAATAATTTTTCTGGGTACGAAAAACTAAATTAGCCGATGGCGGCTAATGCAAATTACCGAGACAATTTTTTTTCTCATTTCTGCTCAAGTACGATGATATTTTAACCCTGTGTAAAATACCATCAAAAAATATTCATAAATAAAAAAGGTATTCGTAAAAAAATTATTTTTTTTCAAAATATCGGACATTTTTTCGACTACTTCCGGTTTTACGATCATTGTCGCGATAGCTTTACGAAGTTTTTTCGATACTTAACTTTCTGTACCAGAAGTGTCAGAAACATCCATTGAGTAGTTTTGGAAAAAAAGATAAATTAAAGAGCGTTTACAAAAATTTAATGATTTTTCAATTTTTTTCAAAGTTTGATGCCATTTTTGGACCACCTATATTATTTCAATGCTTTTCATTTTGGATTCACTATATAGACAACCGATAGGACTTTGAGTAAGAAAAGTTTAAGAAAAATCTGCGGCGTCGTTTTCGAGAACAGGGCGTCTCAGAATGTTAAAAAATCGGAAAATACTAGATTTTTGGCATACAATAATGTATTTCCCTACCATCGAAATCGTATTATTTAGATACCATATGATGGTCCATTAATAGGGCTTTCCAACGACACTTTAGTTATTTTGGTCCGCTATTACATAAGGGAGAAATCAAGTTTTTCGCAAGTGCGACGATGTTTTTAACCTTTTTTTTTCATTTTTTGAATACTTCCGGTATGGTTATTATTTTCGGAATAGTCTTAATAGCCGGTTTGGGCACTAAAATAGCCACAGGGCTCTGTAATGATATATTGCATTATCTGATCAGATAAAATGCACCTGAGAAATCCTATGTTGAAAAGTGCCAAAAATGCAAAAAATTTAAAATATCGAAAATTAAATTTCAATAACTACATACATATTATACATCGTTAGAATCGTAATTAGGTCAGCTATCTGCATGTACAATCTTTTTTTGAAAATCTCTTAAAATAAAAAAATAGTAGAGCATTTTCCAAAATTTCACGATTTTTCGACTTTTTTCGATTTTCAGTCCGTTATTTCACCTATTCCAGACATTTCAAAGTCTTATTGGGTGGCATAATTCACAAGACTATCGAATGGACTCTCGATAGAGAAAGTTAAAAAAAAAGTTGCGGTTAAGTTTTCGAGATACAGGCGTCCAAAAATGCTAAAAATCAGAAAATACTTGATTTTCAGCGTGCCATATTTTGCTGCCTGATCATAGTATCCGTATGAAATGGGTATCATACGATAGTACAATCCTAGTGCAGTCCAATGGTACCCTAATTTGTTTAATCCATTGATATCGGGCGGAGAAATCGCGTTTTTCCCAAAAATATCCATTTTTTGCATTTTTTTCAAAATATTGAACATTATTTCGACCACTTCCGGTTTAAAGATCCGTGTCGAAATTGCTTTATCAGTTGGTATTGGACTATAACTTCATGTTCCAGAAGTTTCAGAAACGTCAATTCTACCATAAAACGAAACCCGAGCTCGCAAAATGGGAAGAAAATTCGAAAAAAATCGAAAAATAAAGGGCGATAACTCGGAATGAAACTTATATTACTGGAATCGGATTGACTTCAAGTATCCAAAAATGTAGGTCAAATTTGAAAATTTTGAAAAATAACAAAAATTGTCTCGTAAACAACATGTTTTCAATTTTCGAACGATAAAAGTCATAGACGAATGTTCGAAATTGAAAAATGTGAGATAGCCATTGTCTCAGAAAAGATTCAGGGATTCCAAAAATGTAATTTGTTTGAAAATGGATAAAGAATTGACGAAACTATAGCCGATTTTCAATTTTTAGAGAAAGTAAAAAGTTCGGTCACTTCCGGTATGTGCAGAAATTTCAAAAATATTTTATCAAGTAGCCACCACATGGTTTTCCAATAGAAAAGCTAATTCCAGATCGATATCTGTTTTCGATCATGGAGATCTAGGCCCTCGCGGTAAATAATAATAATAATAACTAGACCTGCAAGCAGCACTGAACCGGCTTTCAGGAATCATACAGGAAGTTTATTATACCATAGCCGATCCATTGAACTACCAAAGTATACTTTAGTTGTTTTGCTTCAGTGACACCCTCTATCATATGTAATAGTAATATTTGCTGGCGAAAAGACCGGTCAAAATTGTAAATTATGGCAAAATTACGTCACTTCCGGTACCGAAAGAAATTTTTATAGGTGAAAAATAAGTCGAAAATTCGCAACACACAAAATACAAACTTTGTTTTATACATATCGGGCAATAAATAATTAACCTATAACCCATAAACTGAAATTAAGAAAGTAAAAAACTTAAAAGTGACCCTGGGAAAATTGGTTATTATTCGACAAGGGAACATGCTAGAAGCCTTTTCTTGATATCAATATGATGGTATTGATTCAATCTTACTGCCCATTAGAGCCAGACGTTATAAAGTTAAACGAATAATGAATATAAATCACTTCAAAAAAATGTTTGTTTTGAAGGCTAAAAATACGTTTTTTGCAAAAATCACATTACTTCCGGTGATATTGAAAATGTTAACTTGGTTCATAGAAGTCATAAATGGCATAAGGCATCAAATGGTAAAAAAATTATAAAAATCGAATAATAATTGACACTTTTATAGACCAAAAACCTTGAAAAGTGACTTATAGAAGATCGCCTATTTCTCTGTAACCGTACAAGTTAGAAACCATTTTGTGGTATCTGTATGGTCGTATGGCTTCATTCTATTCGTTGATGGGAATAAAATATCATAATTTTAAAAATATTATAAGGGAGACTGATTTGAATAAAATATTAGTTTTTTAGGTTAAAAATACTGTTTTTGCCCAAATGACGTCATTTCCGGTCACAGTGAAAATGTAAAATTGGCTTGACCTAGTCCAAATTGGCATTAGACATCAAATGGAAAAAAAATATTGCAAATCGAATAATAATTCACTCTTGTATAGGCAAAATAACGTGAAAAGTGATGCATGCAAAATTGCATATTTCTCGACAACTGCTCATATTACAAACTAATTTTCGCATACATTCTCTTCGTCTGGATTATTGCTACGAGTTTATGAAAATTACAAATAAATATTTAAAAATATGAAGACGCTGAATGAATTGTAAATAGCTGAATTTTACACTTTATTTTACATTTTATTCGAAATTGCCCGAAAATGAAATTGAAATTTAAAAATATGAGCTAAGGATTTTGTGCACCTTCGCAGGATGCATCCTTTTAGTTATATCAGTTTTGAAAAAAAATAATATTTTCTTTCAAAAAGTGGTACCGAACTGTCAAAATTGTAGTTTTTGTTAATATTACGTCACTTCCGTTGCCGACAGAAAAATTTCACCGTAACATAAAAAATAACAATTGGGACCACGGAGCATATGAACTTTGTTTTATACAAATCGAACAATAAATAATTTTTCTGGGTACGAAAAACTAAATTCGCCGATGGCGGCTAACGCAAATTACCCAGACATTTTTTTTTCTCATTTCTGCTCAAGTACGATGATATTTTAACCCAGTGTAAAATATCACCAAAAAATATTCATAAATAAAAAAGATTTTCGTAAAAAAAATAATTTTTTTCAAAATATCGGACATTTTTTCGACTACTTCCAGTTTTACGATCGTTGTTGTGATAGCTTTACGAAGTTCTTTGGATACTTAACTTTCTGTACCAGAAATGTCAGAAACATCCATTGAGCAGTTTTGAAAAAAAAAGATAAACTAAAGAGCGTTTACAAAAATTTAACTATTTTTCAATTTTTTCAAAGTTTGATGCCATTTTTGGACCACCTATATTATTTCAATGCTTTTCATTTTTGATTCACTATATAGACAACCGATAGGACTTTGAGTAAGAAAAGTTTAAGAAAAATCTGCGGCGTCGTTTTCGAGAAAAGGACGTCTCAGAATGTTAAAAAATCGGAAAATACTAGATTTTTGGCACACAATAATTTATTTCCTTACCATCGATACCGTATTATTTAGATACCATATGATGGTCCATTAATAGGGCTATCCAACGACACTTTAGTTCTTTTGGTCCGCTATTACCTAAGGGAGAAATCAAGTTTTTTGCAAGTGCGACATAGTTTTTAACCTTTTTTTACATTTTTTGAATACTTCCGGTATGGTTATTATTGTCGATATAGTTTTGATAACCGGTTTAGGCACTAAAATAGCCACAGGGCTCTGTAATGATATATTACATTATCTGATCAGATAAAATGCCCCTGAGAAATCCTAGGTTCAAAAGTGCCAAAAATGCAAAAAATTTAAAATATCGAAAATTAAATTTCAATAACTACATACATATTATACATCATTAGAATCGTAATTAGGTCAGCTATCTGAATATACAATCGTTTTTTGGAAATCTTTGAAAATAAAAAAATAGCAGAGCATTTTCCAAAATTTCACGATTTTTCGACTTTTTTCGATTTTCAGTCCGTTATTTCACCTATTCCAGATATTTCAAAGTCTTATTGGATGGCTTCATGCAAAATACCTCCGAAAGGACTCTCGATAGAAAAAATTACAAAAAAATTTGCGGTTAAGTTTTCGAGATACAGGCGTCCAAAAACGCTCCAAATAAGAAAATACTTGATTTTCAGCGTGCCATATTTTGCTGCCTGCTCATCGTATCCGTACGAGTTGGGTATCATACGATAGCACAATCCTAGTGCAGTCCAATGGTACCCTAATTTCTTTAATCCATTGATATCGGGCGGAGAATTCGCGTTTTTCCCCAAAATATCCATTTTTTGCATTTTTTTCAAAATATTGCACATTATTTCGACCACTTCCGGTTTAAGGATTCTTGTCGAAATTGCTTTATACGTTGGTATTGGACCATAACTTCATGTTCTAGAAGTTTCAGAAACGTCAATTCTACCATAAAACGAAACCCGAGCTGACAAAATGGTAAGAAAATTCGAAAAAAATCGAAAAATAAAGGGCGATAACTCTGAATGAAACTTATATTACTGGAATCGGATGGACTTCAGGTATCCAAAAATGTAGGTCAAATTTGAAAATTTTGAAAAATGACAAAAATGGTCTCGTAAACAACATGTTTTCAATTTTCGAACGATAAAAGTCATAGACGAATGTTCGAAATTGAAAAATGTGAGATAGCCATTGTCTCAGAAAAGATTCAGGGATTCCAAAAATGTAATTTGTTTGAAAATGGATAAAGAATTGACGAAACTATGGCCGATTTTCAATTTTTAGACAACGTGCAAAGTTCGGTCACTTCCGGTATGCGCAGAAATTTCAAAAATATTTTATCAAGTAGCCACCACATGGTTTCCCAATAGAAAATCTAATTCCAGATCGATATCTGTTTTCGATCATGGAGATCTAGGCCCCCGCGGTAAATAATAATAATAATAATAATAATAATAATAATAATAATAATAATTTTAGTAATCTCAATAGGCTTTCAGACGAAAGTCTGAAAGCCTAACTAGATCTGCTACTGTCCCATGCAGATATGAAAGCTTTCATATTCATCGTCATGTGTCATTGATTGTATCAAGTATCCTAAATAAAAGGATAAGAAGAAAAAATTATCAAAATTGGTCAAAAACTCGCGAAGTTACAAGTCTAAATATAGTATGAAACATTGCACCCAGGCATAACAATAATCTGAAAACTAAAGGGAAATACCTCAAACTTGTATTACTGTAATGAGACGGATGAGAAAATGAAATGAAAATGGCGGGAAAAAAATTAAAAATGACCGGTTGGACAGGCGACCTTACTCCTTGTCACGTACAACCGGGCATTCGAAAACACGCTAGTTAACTCAATGACAGGCGCGCGTGCTAACCATTCAGCCACCCAACCCCCCTTTAAAATCAGACACGTGTAATATGTCATAGGAAAAATAACAAGTGGCTCACAAAAAATGGTAAATTAATGAGTTTAGGTCAAAAGGTTGAGCTACTGTTTTAGAGTATTTTTTTTATGTTTTAAAGAGACACGTTAAGGGTTGTTCATACTTAAATGAAAGTTTAATTTTAAATAAGACCAATAAAATTAGGATTTAATAATGCCAGACTAATATTAAAATAAAGTTTTCAATTAAGAATAATTAATTATTGGTCTAATGCAATGAAATGCTTTGATTTGACGGATGAAATGTACGATGGATGTCCACACTATGTGGCTAAGGCGTTGGCCTGCTAGCCAGGAGGTCTGGTGTTCGATCCCTGCATTGTCCGAGAAAGTTCATCTCGATTTTCTGGCGTGTCCCCCCATCCGCCGTGTACACATTGGAGTGCACGTAAAAGATCCCTTAGCAGTTGGAATTCGATACTGTTGAATAAGCTCTATACGATGACTAAATGTGCAGATTGTAGCCACCCACACTGCATGTTTTGCTTAACAATGAAAGGGTGCCGTTTTCAATGTTCGATCCTTTTGTTCTTCTACTCCTGATATGTTGGATTGTTGATCGATGGTTTTATATAAAAGACTACCAATAAGACTCTTTGTAGAAGAAGTTCCCAAAAAATATTAAGTTGACTTTACGAGAAAGACCTCTAAACATGCTCCAAATTGTAAAAATACGACTTTTTGGATTTTCAATCTCTTTTTTTCGCCTATCCCTGATATTTAAAATAAATGATACAATGATTTCACACAACAGGCTAGCTATTGGACTCTCTATTGACAAAAGTTTCACAGCCCTCCCTTCATTATAACCGAAGTTATCGTGCCCTAAAGAATCAACAAATCAGCATGCCTATCTCTGCTTACCCTAGACAGAAGATGCTCATCTTTGAACTCAATCATGACATTGACCTAGTGAACGTCTACACCAAGTTTGAACATTCTAGCTCAATTAGAAGGAGATTTATTGTGTTTCAAAGTCTCGGCCCTTCAAATTGCTACTACTTTTCATTTTCAATTCAAAATGGTGACCATCACGTGACCGAAATCAAAATTCTGCTCCCTACGATTTTTGGGCCATCCTTCAAGGATTCAGAAAATATAACTCCCGTGTCTGTAAGTGCAATATCGCAAAAGTTCATTTGTTTTTTCACGTTTCAAGATGGTGGCACTTCCGGTTCGATCGACAAACTCCATATTTTGTGTAGGAATCAGTAATTACTTGTCGAGTATCGAAAAAAATTTTTAGGTCATTCTGACCTATATTTCGACGATTTTTTTGAAAATTTTGATCCTTAATTTCACCAAGGGGAGATAATTTAGAAAATTTCTAATTATATTTTTGAAGTCACATCGGTAAGATCTACTTGTATACTAAATTTCATGAAAATCGTACAACTATTAAAGAAGTTGTCAAATTGGTCTAAACTTCCGGTTCGAAATCACAGCGACGAATTTTCGAAATTCGAAAATGTGAAACTGCAGATCAAAACGATTTTTTTCAAGGTATTCAAAGAAAAAAGAATTAGTAAAATCGGTCAAAAAATAACAAAGTTACGACTATGCATTGTCAGTTTTTTCGTTCGTAAAATTCGGTGATTTCGGATTCGTAAAACGTTTTGAAAATATATTTAAACAACGTTCGCACCCCATTTTTGGGGGGGTAGGTCAAAGTTTCAGAAAGATCCCATGGTTAGATTCTGAGAAATCCGATTTGCAGAAAATACACAAAAAAAAAAAATAATAATAATCTTAACAGAAACAATAAGCTTTCATATGTAATATGAAAGCTTAATAATAATAATAATAATTTTAGTAATCTCAATAGGCTTTCAGACGAAAGTCTGAAAGCCTAACTAGACCTGCATGCAGGAATGACGGGTTTCACTGGTGCCACGTTACCCTTAAACATGTCACTTCCGGTGCCAAGTTACCCTTGAACATATGTCACTTCCGGTACCAGCGAAATCACTAAACAGGTTTCCAAATTAACATTGCACACAATTAAAATGGACGCAGAATCAACAAAATCCAGCAATATCAATTCATTTTATACATTTGTTACTTGTAAATGATCTTGACAAAATTAAATTACTCCCGGTGTTAATGCAAATGTTCAATTAGTCTTATGAAATCAGAAATGGCATACGATATCATATAATGAAAATTTTATGTAAATCGAATAATAATTGCCACTTTTAAAGACCAAAAAACTTGAAAAGTGACTTGTAGGAAATTGGCAATTTCTCTGCAACCGTACAAGTTAGAAACCATTTTGTGGTATCTGTATGATCGTCTGGGTTCATTCTATTTGTTGATTGGCATCAAATACCATACTTTGAAAAAGATTTCAAAACAGACTCATTTGAATAAAATATCTGTTTTAGAGGCTAAAAATACAGTTTTTGCCAAAATGACGTTACTTCCGGTGATAATGAAAATCTTAAATTACTTGTATGAAATCCCAAATGGCATTAGGTATAACATGGTGTGACGTTTATGAAAATCGAATAATAATTGACCCTTTTATGGCCCCGAAACCTTCAAAAGTGACCTGTAGAAAACCGTCTATTTCTCGGCAACCGAACAAGTTAGAAACCATTTTATGATATCTATATGACCATATGAGTTTTGTTTATATGTGAATTTAAACCAAAAGTTAAAATTATTAATACATATTAAGTTATTCTTGGTTGAATAAAACATTGATTTAAAAAGTTTAAAATGCATTTTTTGACCAAATGATGTCACTTCCGGTGTCAATTTTAAATTGTAATCAACTTGATATGACGCTACGTGCTTTTTGAATCAAATGATGTCACTTTTTTAAAAATCCAATCATAATTGACTATTTTACAGGCAAAATAAAGAAAACAGTGACTTGTACAGAACTGCCCATTTCTTGGTAACTGCTTATAGTACAAACGAATTTTAACATACATTTTCTTCGTATGGATTATAGCTACAAGTTTATAAAAGTTATGAAGAAATATTTTAAAATCTGAAAAGCCTGAATAGGTTGTAAATAGGCCAATTTTACACCATTTTTAGCCTCTTAATCGAATTTGCTCGAAAATGAAATCGAAATTAAAAAAACTGCTTCCTACATTTTTTGCGCCTTAAAAGGGCACACTCTTTGAGTCAAATAATTTTTCCAAAAAATAATATTTGTTTTCGAAGAAGGAAAATAACTGTCAAAATTGTAGTTTTTGGTAAAATTATGCCACTTCCGGTGCCGACAGATAAAACTTTTGGTAATAAAAAAAATGACAATTGATACAACGAAGCATATGAACTTTGTTTTATACAAATCGAACAATAAAAAATTAATCTAGGACTTAAAAACTGAATTAGCCAATGGCGGCCAAGGTAAATTACTGAGACAAAATTCTTTAACATTTTTGCACTAGTCAGTTGACCCTTTAATTCTGTGCATAATACGACTAAAAAATATTCATAAATAAAAAAGTTTTTTGTAAAATTTTAAATTTTCAAAATTTGGCGCCTAATATCTTTGAAGATTTACCGAAAATCAAAAATCGAAAGTAGTGTAGTTATGTGCCCTGTCTCCGGCTATGCCAAAATGTATCGAAAGTTAAAATTCAATGATTATTGTTAAAATTACTGCAATATTTTAAAAAACGATAATTTGGTGATTTCGGACATTTCGCATTGTCGCAGAACGTTCAAAATAGCTTTATCCTCTAAGTCACACCCACTTTCCCAGTAAAACCGAAGAAATCGTAACGATGCGACAAGCAGTTGCTGAGATCTACTCAAAACAAAAGAAGAATAATAATAATAAGAATAACTAGACCTGCAAGCAGCACTGAACCGGCTTTCAGGAATCATACAGGAAGTTCATTATACCATAGCCGATCCATTGAGCTACCAAACTATACTTTAATTGTTTTGCTTCAGTGACACCTTCTATCATATGTAAAAGTAATATTTGCTGGCGAAAAGACCGGTCAAAATTGTAAATTATGGAAAAATTACGTCACTTCCGGTGCCGAAAGAAATTTTTATAGGTGAAAAATAAGTCGAAAATTCGCAACATACAAAATACAAACTTTGTTTTATACATATCGGGCAATAAATAATCAACCTATAACCCATAAACTGAAATTAAGAAGGTATAAAACTTAAAAGTGACCCTGGGAAAATTGGCTATTATTCGACAAGGGAACATGCTAGAAGCCTTTTCTTGATATCAATATGATGGTATTGATTCAATCTTACTGCCCATTAGAGTCAGACGTTATAAAGTTAAACGAATAATAAATATAAATCCCTTCAAAAAAATGTTTGTTTTGAAGGCTAAAAATACGTTTTTTGCAAAAATTACATTACTTTCGGAGAAATTGAAAATGTTAATTTAGTTCATAGAAGTCATAAATGGCATAAGGCATCATATGGTAAAAAAATGATAAAAATCGAATAATAATTGACACTTTTATAGACCAAAAACCTTGAAAAGTGACTTATAAAAGATCGCCTATTTCTCTGTAACCGTACAAGTTAGAAACCATTTTGTGGTATCCGTATGGTCGTATGGCTTAATTCTATTCGTTGATGGGAATCAAATATCATAATTTTAAAAATATTATAAGGCAGACTCATTTGAATAAAATATTTTTTTTTAAGTTAAAAATACAGTTTTTGCCCAAATGACGTCATTTCCGGTCACAGTGTAAATGTAAAATTGGCTTGACCTAGTCCAAATTGGCATTAAGCATCAAATGGAAAAAAAATATTGCAAATCGAATAATAATTCACTCTTTTATAGGCAAAATAACGTGAAAAGTGATGCATGCAAAATTGCATATTTCTCGGCAACTGCTCATATTACAAACTAATTTGCGCATACATTCTCTTCGTTTGGATTATTGCTACGAGTTTATGAAAATTACAAATAAATATTTCAAAATATGAAGACGCTGAATGAATTGTAAATAACTGAATTTTACACTTTATTTTACATTTTATTCGAAATTGCCCGAAAATGAAATTGAAATTAAAAAATCTGAGCTGAGGATTTTGTGCACCTTTGCAGGGTGCATCCTTCTAGTTATATCAGTTTTGAAAAAAAATAATATTTGCTTTTAAAAAGTGGTACTGAACGATCAAAATTGTAGTTTTTGTTAATATTACGTCACTTCCGTTGCCGACAGAAAAATTTCACCGTAACAAAAAAAATTACAATTGGGACCACGGAGCGTATGAACTTTGTTTTATACAAATCGAATAATAAATAATTTTTCTGGGTACGAAAAACTAAATTAGCCGATGGCGGCTAACGCAAATTACCGAGACAATTTTTTTCTCATTTCTGCTCAAGTAGGATGATATTTTTAACCCTGTGTAAAATATCATCAAAACATATTCATAAATAAAAAAGGTTTTCGTAAAAAAATTAATTTTTTTCAAAATATCGGACATTTTTTCGACTACTTCCGGTTTTACGATCGTTGTAGTGAAAGCTTTACGAAGTTCTTTGGATAATTAACTTTCTGTACCAGAAGTGTCAGAAACATCCATTGAGTAGTTTTGGAAAAAAAGATAAATTAAAGAGCGTTTCCAAAAATTTAACGATTTTTCAATTTTTTTCAAAGTTTGAGGCCATTTTTGGACCATTTATATTATTTCAATGCATTTCATTTTGGATTCACTATATAGACAACCGATAGGACTTTGAGTAAGAAAAGTTTGAGAAAAATCTGCGGCGTCGTTTTCGAGAAAAGGGCGTCCCAGAATGTTAAAAAATCGGAAAATAATATATTTTTGGCATAAAATAATTTATTTCCTTACCATCGAAATCGTATTATTTAGATACCATATGATGGTCCATTAATAGGGCTATCCAGCGACACTTTAGTTCTTTTGGTCCGCTATTACTTAAGGGAGAAATCAAGTTTCTCGCAACTGCGACAATGGTTTTAACCTTTTTTTTTAATTTTTTGAATACTTCCGGTATGGTTATTATTGTCGGAATAGTTTTAATAGCCGGTTTGGGCACTAAAATAGCCACGGGGCTCTGTAATGATATATTACATTATCTGATCAGATAAAATGCCTCTGAGAAATCCTATGTTCAAAAGTGCCAAAAATGCAAAAAAATTAAAATATCGAAAATTAAATTTCAATAACTACATACATATTATACATCATTAGAATCGTAATTAGGTCAGGTATCTGAATATACAACCTTTTTTTGAAAATCTCTTAAAATAAAAATATAGTAGAGCATTTTTCCAAAATTTCACGATTTTTCGACTTTTTTTGATTTTCAGTCCCTTTTTTATCATATTCCAGACATTTCAAAGTCTTATTGGATGGCATAATTCACAAGACTATCGAATGGACTCTCGATAGAGAAAGTTAAAAAAAAAGTTGCGGTTAAGTTTTCGAGATACAGGCGTCCAAAAACGCTCCAAATCAGAAAATACTTGATTTTTAGCGTGCCATATTTTGCTTCCTGCTCGTCGTATCCGTACAAATTGGATATCATACGATAGCACAATACTAGTGCAGTCCAATGGTACCCTAATTTGTTTAATCCATTGATATCGGACGGAGAAGTCGCGTTTTTCCCCAAAATACCCATTTTTTGCATTTTTTTCAAAATATCGGACATTATTTCGACCACTTCCGGTGTACAGATTATTGTTGAAATTGCTTTATTCCTTGCAATGGTCATTTGGCTTCATGCCTCAGAAATTTCAGAAACGTCAATTCGGCCATAAAACGAAACCCGAGCTCGCAAAATGGGTAGAAAATTCGAAAAAAATCGAAAAATAAAGGGCGATAACTCTGAATGAAACTTATATTACTGGAATCGGATGGACTTCAGGTATCCAAAAATGTAGGTCAAATTTCAAAATTTTGAAAAATAACAAAAATTGTCTCTCAAACAACATTTTTCACTTTTCGATCGCAAGAAGTCAGCGATGAAGTTTCGAAATATCGAAATTTTCAACTGCTATCGTCCGAGAAAAGACTCAGGGTTTCCGAAAATGTCATTTGTATGAAAATAGGTACAGAATTGACGAATCTACGGCCGTTTTTTGATTTTTTGACACCGCACGAAATTCGACCACTTCCGGTCTGCGCAGAAGTTTCAAATATAGTTTATCAAGTAGCCAGCACATGGTTTCCCGATAGAGAATCAGGTCCCAGATCGGTATCTGTTACAGGCACTGAGAAATAGGCTCCGGCGAAAAAAAAAATAATAATAATAAATAATAATTTTAGTAATCACAATAGGCTTTCAGACGAAAGTCTGAAAGCCTAATAATTTTAACAAAAACAATAGTGTTTCACACAAGCTTCGCAGTGTGAAACCCTAATAAGAATAATAATTTTAACAAAAACAATAGTGTTTCACACAAGCTTCGCAGTGTGAAACCCTAATAGACCTGCATGCAGGAATGACGGGTTTCACTGGTGCCACGTTACCCTTAAACATGTCACTTCCGGTGCCAAGTTACCCTTGAACATGTGTCACTTCCGGTACCAGCGAAACCACTAAACAGGTTTCCAAATTAACATTGCACACAAATAAAATGGACGCAGAATCAACAAAATCCAGCAATATCAATTCATTTTATACATTTGTTACTTGTAAATGATCTTGACAAAATTAAATTACTCCCGGTGTTAATGCAAATGTTCAATTAGTCTTATGAAATCAGAAATGGCATACGATATCATATAGTGAAAATTTTATGTAAATCGAATAATAATTGCCACTTTTAAAGACCAAAAAACTTGAAAAGTGACTTGTAGGAAATCGGCTATTTCTCTGCAACCGTACAAGTTAGAAACCATTTTGTGGTATCTGTATGATCGTATGGGTTCATTCTATTTGTTGATTGGCATCAAATACCATACTTTGAAAAAAATTTCAAAACAGACTCATTTGAATAAAATATCTGTTTTAGAGGCTAAAAATACAGTTTTTGCCAAAATGACGTTACTTCCGGTGATAATGAAAATCTTAAATTACTTGTATGAAATCCCAAATGGCATTAGGTATAACATGGTGTGACGTTTATGAAAATCGAATAATAATTGACCCTTTTATGGCCCCGAAACCTTCAAAAGTGACCTGTAGAAAACCGTCTATTTCTCGGCAACCGAACAAGTTAGAAACCATTTTATGATATCTATATGACCGTATGAGTTTTGTTTATATGTGAATTTAAACCAAAAGTTAAAATTATTAATACATATTAAGTTATTCTTGGTTGAATAAAACATTGATTTAAAAAGTTTAAAATGCATTTTTTGACCAAATGATGTCACTTCCGGTGTCAATTTTAAATTGTAATCAACTTGATATGACGCTACGTGCTTTTTGAATCAAATGATGTCACTTTTATAAAAATCCAATCATAATTGACTATTTTACAGGCAAAATAACGAAAACAGTGACTTGTACAGAACTGCCCATTTCTTGGTAACTGCTTATAGTACAAACGAATTTTAACATACATTTTCTTCGTATGGATTATAGCTACAAGTTTATAAAAGTTACGAAGAAATATTTTAAAATCTGAAAAGCCTGAATAGGTTGTAAATAGGCCAATTTTACACCATTTTTAGCCTCTTAATCGAATTTGCTCGAAAATGAAATCGAAATTAAAAAAACTGCTTCCTACATTTTTTGCGCCTTGAAAGGGCACACTGTTTGAGTCAAATAATTTTTCCAAAAAATAATATTTGTTTTCGAAGAAGGAAAATAACTGTCAAAATTGTAGTTTTTGGTAAAATTATGCCACTTCCGGTGCCGACAGATAAAACTTTTGGTAATAAAAAAAATGACAATTGATACAACGAAGCATATGAACTTTGTTTTATAAAAATCGAACAATAAAAAATTAATCTAGGACTTAAAAACTGAATTAGCCAATGGCGGCCAAGGTAAATTACTGAGACAAAATTCTTTAACATTTTTGCATTAGTCAGATGACCCTTTAATTCTGTGCATAATACGACTAAAAAATATTCATAAATAAAAAAGTTTTTTGTAAAATTTTAAATTTTCAAAATTTGGCGCCTAATATCTTTGAAGATTTACCGAAAATCAAAAATCGAAAGTAGTGTAGCTATGTGCCCTGTCTCCGGCTATGCCAAAATGTATCGAAAGTTAAAATTCAATGATTATTGTTAAAATTACTGCAATATTTTAAAAAACGGTAATTTGGTGATTTCGGACATTTCGCATTGTCGCAGAACGTTCAAAATAGCTTTATCCTCTAAGTCACACCCACTTTCCCAGTAAAACCGAAGAAATCGTAACGATGCGACAAGCAGTTGCTGAGATCTACTCAAAACAAAAGAAGAATAATAATAATAAGAACTAGACCTGCAAGCAGCACTGAACCGGCTTTCAGGAATCATACAGAAAGTTTATTATACCATAGCCGATCCATTGAGCTACCAAACTATACTTTAGTTGTTTTGCTTCAGTGACACCCTATACCATATGTTAAAGTAATATTTGCTGGCGAAAAGACCGGTCAAAATTGTAAATTATGGCAAAATTACGTCACTTCCGGTGCCGAAAGAAATTTTTATAGGTGAAAAATAAGTCGAAAATTCGCGACATACAAAATACAAACTTTGTTTTATCATATCGGGCAATAAATAATTAAGGTAAAAAACTTAAAAGTGACCCTGGGAAAATTGGCTATTATTCAACAAGGGAACATGCTAGAAGCCTTTTCTTGATATCAATATGATGGTATTGATTCAATCTTACTGCCCATTAGAGTTAGACGTTATAAAGTTAAACGAATGATAAATATAAATCCCTTCAAAAAAATGTTTGTTTTGAAGGCTAAAAATGTTTTTTTTTGCAAAAATTACATTACTTCCGGTTATATTGAAAATGTTAATTTAGTTCACAGAAGTCATAAATGGCATAAGGCATCAAATGGTAAAAAAATTATTAAAATCGTATAATTATTGACACTTTTATGGACGAAAACCCTTGAAAAGTAACTTATAGAAGATCGCCTATTTCTCTGTAACCGTACAAGTTAGAAACCATTTTGTGGTATCTGTATGGCCGTATGGCTTCATTCTATTCGTTGATGGGAATCAATTATCATAATTCTAAAAATATTATAAGGCAGACTCATTTTAATAAAATATTTGTTTTTTAGGTTAAAAATACAGTTTTTGCCCAAATGACGTCATTTCCGGTCACAGTGAAATTGTAAAATTGGCTTGACCTAGTCCAAATTGGCATTAAGCATCAAATGGAGAAAAAAAATTGCAAATCGAATAATAATTCCCTCCTTTATAGGCAAAATAACGTGAAAAGTGATGCATGCAAAATTGCATATTTCTCGGCAACTGCTCATATTACAAACTAATTTTCCCATACATTCTCTTCGTCTGGATTAATGCTACGAGTTTATGAAAATAACAAATAAATATTTCAAAATATGAAGACGCTGAATGATTTGTAAATAACTGAATTTTACACTTTATTTTACATTTTATTCGAAATTGCCCGAAAATGAAATTGGAATTAAGAAATCTGAGCTAAAGATTTTGTGCACCTTTGCAGGGTGCATCCTTTTAGTTATATCAGTTTTGAAAAAAATAACATTTGCTTTCAAAAAGTGGTACAAAACTGTCCAAATTGTAGTTTTTGTTAATATTACGTCACTTCCGTTGCCGACAGAAAAATTTCACCGTAACAAAAAATATTACAATTGGGACCACGGAGCATATGAACTTTGTTTCATACAAATCGAACAATAAATAATTGTTCTGGGTACGAAAAACTAAATTAGCCGATGGCGGCTAACGCAAATTACCGAGACAATTTTTTTTCTCATTTCTGTTCAAGTAGGATGATATTTTAACCCTGTGTAAAATACCATCAAACAATATTCATAAATGAAAAAGGTTTTCGTAAAAAAAATTTTTTTTTTTCAAAATATCGGACATTTTTTCGACTACTTCCGGTTTTACGATCATTGTCGTGATAGCTTTACGAAGTTCTTTGGATACTTAACTTTACGTACCAGAAGTGTCAGAAACATCCATTGAGTAGTCTTGGAAAAAAAGATAAATTAAAGAGCGTTTCCAAAAATTTAACGATTTTTCAATTTTTTTCAAAGTTTGAGGCCATTTTTGGACCACCTACATTATTTCAATGCTTTTCATTTTGGATTCACTATATAGACAACCGATAGGACTTTGAGTAAGGAAAGTTTAAGAAAAATCGTAGGCGTTGTTTTCGAGAAAAGGGCGTCTCGGAATGTTAAAAAATCGGAAAATACTAGATTTTTGGCATACAATAATTTATTTCCTTACCATCGAAATCGTATTATTTAGATACCATATGATGGTCCATTAATAGGGCTATCCAACGACACTTTAGTTCTTTTGGTCCGCTATTACCTAAGGGAGAAATCAAGTTTTTCGCAAGTGCGACAATTTTTTTAACATTTTTTTTCAGTTTTTGAATACTTCCGGTGTGGTTATTATTGTCGGAATAGTTTTAATAGCCGGTTTGGGCACTAAAATAGCCACAGGGCTCTGTAATGATGTATTACATTATATGATCAGATAAAGTGCCCCTGGGAAATCTGGTGTTCAAAAGTGCCAAAAATTCAAAAAAATTAAAATATCGAAAATTAAATTTCAATAACCACATACATATTATACATCGTTAGAATCGTAATTAGGTCAGCTATCTGAATATACAACCTTTTTTTGAAAATCTCTTAAAATAAAAAAATGGTGGAGCATTTTCCAAAATTTCACGATTTTTCGACTTTTTTCGATTTTCAGTCCCTTTTTTATCCTATTCCAGACATTTCAAAGTCTTATTGGATGGCTTCATGCAAAATACCTCCAAACGGACTCTCAATAGAAAAAATTAAAAAAAAATTGTAGGTTAAGTTTTCGAGATACAGGCGTCCAAAAATGCTAAAAATCAGAAAATACTTGATTTTCAGCGTGCCATATTTTGCTGCCTGATCATAGTATCTGTATGAATTGGGTATCATACGATAGTACAATCCTAGTGCAGTCCAATGGTACCCTAATTTGTTTAATCCATTGATATCGGACGGAGAAATCGCGTTTTCCCCAAAACTATCCATTTTTTTGCATTTTTTCAAAATATTGCACATTATTTCGACTACTTCCGGTCTACGGATCATTGTTGAAATTGCTTTATTCCTTGCAATGGTCATTTGGCTTCATGCCTTAGAAGTTTCAGATTCGCCAATTCGGCCATATAACGAAACCCGAGCTCACAAAATAGGTAGAAAATTCGAAAAAAATCGAAAAATAAAGGGCGATAACTCTGAATGAAACTTATATTACTGGAATCGGATGGACTTAAGGTATCCAAAAATATAAGTCAAATTTGAAAATTTTGAAAAATGAAAAAAATTGTCTCTTAAACAAAATTTTTCAATTTTCGAACGCTAGAAGTCAGCGACGAAGTTTCGAAATTACAAAATCTTAGATTGCTATTGGCTCGAAAAAGATTCAGGGTTTCCGAAAATGTCATTTGTTTGAAAATGGGTAAATAATTGACGAAACTATGGCCAATTTTCCATTTTTTGACAACGTACAAAGATCTGCCACTTCCGGTATGCGCAGAATTTTCGATAATACTTTATCAAGTAGCCACCACATGGTTTCCCGAAAGAAAAGTTGATTTCAGATCGATATCTGCTTTCGATCATGGAGAACTTGGCCCCCGCGGTAAATAATAATAATAATAATAATTTTAGTAATCTCAATAGGCTTTCAGACGAAAGTCTGAAAGCCTAATAATAATTTTAACAAAAACAATAGTGTTTCACACAAGCTTCGCAGTGTGAAACCCTAATAATTTTAGTAATCTCAATAGGCTTTCAGACGAAAGTCTGAAAGCCTAATAAGAATAATAATTTTAACAAAAACAATAGTGTTTCACACAAGCTACGCAGTGTGAAACCCTAATAATTTTAACAAAAACAATAGTGTTTCACACAAGCTTCGCAGTGTGAAACCCTAATAATAATAAGAATAACTAGACCTGCATGCAGGAATGACGGGTTTCACTGGTGCCAAGTTACTCTTAAACAGGCACTTCCGGTGCCAAGTTACCTTTGAACATATGTCACTTCCGGTACCAACGAAACCACTAAACAGGTTTCCAAATTAACATTGCACACAAATAAAATGGACGCAGAATCAACCAATTAATCCAGCAATATCATGCCATTTTATACATTTGTTACTTGTAAATGATCTTGACAAAATTAAATTACTTCCTGTGTTAATGAAAATGTTCAGTTAGTCTTATGATATCAGAAATGGCATACGATATCATATAGTGAAAATTTTATGTAAATCGAATAATAATTGCCACTTTTAAAGACCAAAAAACATGAAAAGTGACTTGTAGAAAATCGGCTATTTCTCGGCAACCGTACAAGTTAGAAACCATTTTGTGGTATCTGTATGATCGTATGGCTTCATTCTATTTGTTGATTGACATCAAATACCATAATTTGAAAAAGATTTCAAAACAGATTCATTTGAATAAAATATCTGTTTTGAAGGCTAAAAATACAGTTTTTGCCAAAATGACGTTACTTCCGGTGATAATGAAAATCTTAAATTACTTGTATGAAATTCCAAATGGCATTAGTATAACATGGTGCAACGTTTATGAAAATCGAATAATAATTGACACTTTTATGGCCCCGAAACCTTCAAAAGTGACCCGTAGAAAACCGTCTATTTCTCGGCAACCGAACAAGTTAGAAACAATTTTATGATATCTATATGACCATATGAGTTGTGTTTATATGTGAATTTAAACCAAAAGTTAAAATTATTAATATATATTAAGTTATTCTTGGTTGAATAAAACATTGATTTAAAAAGTTTAAAATGCAGTTTTTGACCAAATGATGTCACTTCCGGTGTCGATTTTAAATTGTAATCAACTTGATATGACGCTACATGCTTTTTGAATCAAATGATGTCACTTTTATAAAAATCCAATAATAATTGACTATTTTACAGGCAAAATAACGAAAACAATGACTTGTACAGAACTGCCCATTTCTTGGTAACTGCTTATATTACAAACGAATTTTAACATACATTTTTTTCGTATGGATTATAGCTACAAGTTTATAAAAGTTACGAAGAAATATTTTAAAATCTGAAAAGCCTGAATAGGTTGTAAATAGGTCAATTTTACACCATTTTTAGCCTCTTAATCGAATTTGCTCGAAAGTGAAATCGAAATTAAAAAAACTGCTTCCTACATTTTTTGCGCCTTGAAAGGGCACACTCTTTGAGTGAAATAATTTTTCCAAAAAATAATATTTGTTTTCGAAATAAGAAAATAACTGTCAAAATTGTAGTTTTTGGTAAAATTATGCCACTTCCGGTGCCGACAGATAACACTTTCGGTAATAAAAAAAATGACAATTGATACAACGAAGCATATGAATTTTGTTTTATACAAATCGAACAATAAAAAATTTATCTAGGACTGAAAAACTGAATTAGCCAATGGCGGCCAAGGAAAATTACTGAGACAAAATTTTTTAACATTTTTGCACTAGTCAGATGACTCTTTAATTCTGTGCACAATACGACTAAAAAATATTCATAAATAAAAAAGTTTTTTGTAAAATTTTAAATTTTCGAAATTTGGCGCCTAATATCTTCGAAGATTTCCCGAAAATCAAAAATCGAAAGTAGCGTAGCTATGTGCCCTGTCTCAGGCTATGCCAAAATGTATCGAAAGTTAAAATCCAATGATTATTGTTAAAATTACTGCAATATTTTCAAAAACGATAACTTCGGTGATTTCGGACATTTCGCATTGTCGCAGAACGTTCAAAATAGCTTTATCCTCTAAGTCACACCCACTTTCCCAGTAAAACCGAAGAAATGGTAACGATGCGACACGTAGTTGCTGAGATCTATTCAAATTGGAATCTGAATAATAATAATAATAACTAGACCTGCAAGCAGCACTGAACCGGCTTTCAGGAATCATACAGGAAGTTTATTATACCATAGCCGATCCATTGAGCTACCAAACTATACTTTAGGTTGTTTTGCTTTAGTGACACCCTCTATCATATGTAAAAGTAATATTTGCTGGCGAAAAGACCAATCAAAATTGTAAATTATGGCAAAATTAAGTCACTTCCGGTGCCGAAAGAAATTTTTATAGGTGAAAAATAAGTCGAAAATTCGCAACATACAAAATCCAAACGTTGTTTTATACATTTCGGGCAATAAATAATTAACCTATAACCCATAAACTGAAATTAAGAAGGTAAAAAACTTAAAAGTGACCCTGGGAAAATTGGTTATTATTCGACAAGGGAACATGCTAGAAGCCTTTTCTTGATATCAATATGATGGTATTGATTCACTCTTACTGCCCATTAGAGTCAGGCGTTATAAAGTTAAACGAATAATGAATATAAATCACTTCTAAAAAATGTTTGTTTTGAAGGCTAAAAATACGTTTTTTTGCTAAAATTACATTACTTCCGGTGATATTGAAAATGTTAACTTGGTTCATAGAAGTCATAAATTGCATAAGGTATCAAATGGTAAAAAAATTATAAAAATCGAATGATAATTGACACTTTTATATACCAAAAACCTTGAAAAGTGACTTATAGAAGATCGCCTATTTCTCTGTAAACGTACAAGTTAGAAACCATTTTGTGGTATCTGTATGGTCTTATGGCTTCATTCTATTCGTTGATGAGAATCAAATATCATAATTTTAAAAATATTATAAGGGAGACTGATTTGAATAAAATTTTAGTTTTTTAGGTTAAAAATACAGTTTTTGCCCAAATAACGTCATTTCCGGTCACAGTGAAAATGTAAAATTGGCTTGACCTAGTCCAAATTGGCATTAGGCATCAAATGGGAAAAAAATATTGCAAATCGAATAATAATTCACTCTTGCATAGGCAAAATAACGTGAAAAGTGATGCATGCAAAATTGCATATTTCTCGGCAACTGCTCATATTACAAACTAATTTTCGCATACATTCTCTTCGTCTGGATTAGTGCTACGAGTTTATGGAAATTACAAATAAATATTTCAAAATATAAAGACGCTGAATGAATTGTAAATAACTGAATTTTACACTTTATTTTACATTTTATTCGAAATTGCCCGAAAATGGAATTGAAATTTAAAAATATGAGCTAAGGATTTTGTGCACCTTTGCAGGGTGCATCCATTTAGTTATATCAGTTTTGAAAAAAAATAATATTTGCTTTCAAAAAGTGGTACCGAACTGTCAAAATTGTAGTTTTTGTTAATATTACGTCACTTCCGTTGCCGACAGAAAAATTTCACCGTAACAAAAAAAATTACAATTGGGACCACGGAGCATATGAACTTTGTTTCATACAAATCGAACAATAAATAATTTTTCTGGGTACGAAAATCTAAATTAGCCGATGGCGGCTAACACAAATTACCGAGACAATTTTTTTTTCTCATTTCTGCTCAAGTAGGATGATAGTTTAACCCCGTGTAAAATATCATCAAAAAATATTCATAAATAAAAAAGATTTTCGTAAAAAAAATAATTTTTTTCAAAATATCGGACATTTTTTCGACTACTTCCGGTTTTACGATCGTTGTTGTGATAGCTTTACGAAGTTCTTTGGATACTTAACTTTCTGTACCAGAAATGTCAGAAACATCCATTGAGCAGTTTTGAAAAAAAAAGATAAACTAAAGAGCGTTTACAAAAATTTAACGATTTTTCAATTTTTTCAAAGTTTGATGCCATTTTTGGACCAGCTATATTATTTCAATGCTTTTCATTTTTGATTCACTATATAGACAACCGATAGGACTTTGAGTAAGAAAAGTTTAAGAAAAATCTGCGGCGTCGTTTTCGAGAAAAGGACGTCTCAGAATGTTAAAAAATCGGAAAATACTAGATTTTTGGCACCCAATAATTTATTTCCTTACCATCGATATCGTATTATTTAGATACCATATGATGGTCCATTAATAGGGCTATCCAACGACACTTTAGTTCTTTTGGTCCGCTATTACCTAAGGGAGAAATCAAGTTTTTTGCAAGTGCGACATAGTTTTTAACCTTTTTTTACATTTTTTGAAAATACTTCCGGTATGGTTATTATTGTCGATATAGTTTTGATAACCGGTTTAGGCACCAAAATAGCCACAGGGCTCTGTAATGATATATTACATTATCTGATCAGATAAAATGCCCCTGAGAAATCCTAGGTTCAAAAGTGCCAAAAATGCAAAAAATTTAAAATATCGAAAATTAAATTTCAATAACTACATACATATTATACATCGATAGAATCGTAATTAGGTCAGCTATCTGAATATACAATTTTTTTTTGAAAATCTCTTAAAATAAAAAAATAGCAGAGCATTTTCCAAAATTTCACGATTTTTCGACTTTTTTCGATTTTCAGTCCGTTATTTCACCTTTTCCAGATATTTCAAAGTCGTAATGGAATGTTTCGTACACAAGACTACTGCAAGTTCTCTCGACAGAGAAAGTTTCATAAAAAACTGTGGAGCAGTTTTCGAGATACAGGCATCTAAAAACGCTCCAAATCAGAAAATACTTGATTTTCAGCGAGCCATATTTTGCTTCCTGCTGATCGTGTCCGTACGAATTGGGTATCATTCAGTGGTCCAATTACCGCCCGACCAAATGATACCTTAATTTGTTTAATACGTTGATATCGGACGGAAAAGTCGTGTTTTTACCCAAAACACCAATTTTTCACGTTTTATTCAAAATATCGCATAGTATTTCGACTACTTCCGGTTTACGGATTGTTGTTGAAATTGCTTTAAACGGTGGTTTGACCATATTACTTCATGTTCCAGGAATTTCAGAAACGTCGAGCCGGCCGTAAAACGAAACTTAAGCTCACAAAATGTGAAGAAAATTCGAAAAAAATCGAAAAATAAAGGGCGATGACTCTGAATGAAACTTATATTACTGGAACCGTATTGCCTTCAGGTATCCAAAAATGGAGGTCAAATTTGAAAATTTTGAAAAATAACAAAAAATGTGTCTTAAACAACATATTTTCATTTTTCGAATGCTATAAGTCAGCGGCGAAGTTTCTAAATTGCAAAATTTTCAACTGCTATCGTCCGAGAAAAGACTCAGGGTTTCCAAAAATGTAATTTGTATGAAAATAGGTACAGAATTGACGAATCTACGGCCGTTTTTTAATTTTTTGGCACCGCACAAAATTCGGCCACTTCCGGTCTGCGCAGAAGTTTCAAATACAGTGGAAGGGATGGCCACTATATGGTTTCCTGATAGAAAATTATGTCCCACATCTGTATCTGTTACAGACACTGAGAAATAGGCTCCCCCGAAAAATAAAATAATAATAATAAATAATAACTAGATCTGCTACTGTCCCATGCAGATATGAAAGCTTTCATATTCATCGTCACGTGTCATTGATTGTATCAAGTATCCTAAATAAAAGGATAAGAAGAAAAAATTATTAAAATTGGTCAAAAACTCGCGAAGTTACAAGTCTAAATATAGTATGAAACATTGCACCCAGGCATAACAATAATCTGAAAACTAAAGGGAAATAACTGAAACTTGTATTACTGTAAGAGACGAATGAGAAAATGAAATGAAAATGGCGGGAAAAAAAATTAAAAATGGCAGGTTGGACAGGCGACCTTACTCCTTGTCACGTACAACCGGGCATTCGAAAACACGCTAGTTAACTCAATGACAGGCGCGCGTGCTAACCATTCAGGCACCCAACCCCCTTTGAAATCAGACACGTGCAATATGTCATATTGGAAGAATAAGAAGTCGCTCACAACAAAATGGTAAATTAATGAGTTTAGGTCAAAAGGTTGAGCTACTGTTTTAGAGTACTTAATAGTTTTAAAGAGACACGTTAAGGGTTGTTCATAGTTAAATGAAAGTTTAATTTTAAATAAGACCAATAAAATTAGGATTTAATAATGCCAGACTAATATTTCCAATATGTTTGGTTATAAGTAGGAAATCGTGACGACTTCTTAAGCATGTTTTAAACAAAGGATCATGTTTGTTTAAACAAGAATGGCACTCTGCAATAAAAAAAACTGGCAAAAGCAAGATTTCTATGCAGAAATTAAATAATTGCTAGAACCAGAAAAATATTTATCCACTATAATAAATAAGCAACATAGAGAAAATGGAATGAAATTGAATGGGGTTTAACGTCCGACTGTTCTGCTCCTAAAATGGGCTAATGAAGACGGGCATATGCCATAAAGTGTGCAATGAGGGAAATGTTACCCGGGCAGCGGCGGTTACGGCCTACGAGGTTGGACAGGCGACCATACTCCTTCACGTACAACCAAGAAATCGAAACAACGCCAGTTGACTCAATGACAGACGTTATGATACAGAGCGCACGTGCTAACCATTCAGCCACGCAACCTCCCTAAAATCGGCAAATTGCTGACCTACAGCGAGAAACATTTCAACCGGGCCAAATTTTCTATTGTAACAGTTTAATTTGCACGGTACCTTTAGTTATCAACCGAATATTACAAAACTTTTAAAAATAAGCTCCCCCTGACCAGCTTAAGCGTTCACAATAAACGTTTGCCCCTTAAAATCGGTAAATTGCTGACTTTAAAGTGAGAAACATTACAACCGGGGGCAATTTTCTGTTTTATCACTTTTACAGTACCTTTGATTACCAACCGATTATTACAAAACTTTAAAAATAAAAGAGAAAGAGAGAAATGCGGCCTAATGTCCATTCGACACAAACTAGGTCATTTCGGGACTAACATATGTTTTTTAATTTTATTTAAAAACTCCCCTTGCGCTTACAAGTCTTTAGCCGTTGGGAGGAAACCGAAGGACACGGAGAAAACCCACGAGGTTGGACATCATACTTCATGTCACGTCCAACCTGGAGATCGAAACGACGCCCGTTGACTCAATGACAGACGTTACGATACAGTGCGCACATGCTAACCATTCAGCCATTCAGCCTCCCTGAATTCAGAAAATTGCTGACTTATAGCAAGAAACATTTCAACCGGGCGAAATTTTCTGTTTTAACAGTTTAATGTGCACGGTACTTTAATTACCAACCGATTATTACAAAACTTTTGAAAATAAGCTCCAACTGACCAGCTTAATCGTATGCAATAAACGTTTTCGCCTGAATTGAAAGTTCTGCGCGGAGAAAGTTCATCTCGATTTCCCGGCGTGGTTACCCTTGTCAGTGAGGCAGAACGGAGGGCCTGACAAGCACAGCTGTCTAGTCATTCGGATGGGACGAAAAACCAAGGTCCCGTGTACACATTGGAGTGCACGTAAAATATCCCTAAGCAGTTGGAATTCGATACTGTTGAATAAGCTCTATACGATGACTAAATGTGTAGATTGTAGTCACCCACAATGCATGTTTCGCTTAACAATGAAAGGGTGCCGTTTTCAATGTTCGATCCTTTTGTTCTTCTACTCCTGATATGTTGGACTGTTGATCGATGGTTTCATATAAAAGACTACCAATAGAAGAAGTTCCCAAAAAATATTATGTTGACTTAACGAGAAAGACCTCTAAACATGCTCCAAATTGTAAAAATACGACTTTTTGGATTTTCAATCTCTTTTTTTCGGCTATCCCTGATATTTAGAAAAAATAATACAATGATTTCACACAACAGGCTAGCTATTAGACTCTCTATTGACAAAAGTTTCACCGCCCTCACTTCATTATAACCGAAGTTATCGTGCCCTAAAGAATCAACAAATTAGCATGCTTATCTCTGCTTACCCTAAGCAGAAAATGCTGATCTTTAAACTCAATCATAACATTGACCTAGTGAACGTCTACACCAAGTTTGAACATTCTAGCTTAATTAGAAGGAGAGTAATTGTGTTCCAAAGTCCCGACCCTTCTATTTTTCATTTTCAATTCAAAATGGTGACCATCACGTGACAGAAATCAAAATTCTATTCGCGACATTTTTTAGGCCTTCCTACAAGGATTCAGAAAATATAACTCCCGAGTCTGTAAGTAAAATAGCAAAAAAGCCTTATTGATTTTTCACTTTTAAATATGGCGGCACTTCCGGTTCGATCGACAAACTCCATATTTTGTTTACAAATCAGTAATTACTTATCTAGTATCCAAAAAAAAAATCAGGTCATTCTGACCTATATTTCGATGATTTTTTTGAAAATTTTGATCCTTAATTTCGTCAAGGGGAGATAATTTAGAAAATTTCTAATTATATTTTTGAAGTCACATCGGTAAGATCTACTTAGATACTAAATTTCATGAAAATCGTACAACTATTAAAGAAGTTGTCAAATTGGTCTAAACTTCCGGTTCGAAATCACAGCGACGAATTTTCGAAATTCGAAAATGTGAAACTGCAGATGAAAATGATTTTTTTAAGGGTATTCAAAGAAAAAAGAATTAGTAAAATCGGTCAAAAAATAACAAAGTTACGACTATGCATTGTCATTTTTTTCGTTCGTAAAATTCGGTGATTTCGGATTCGTAAAACGTTTCGAAAATATATTTAATCAAGGTTCGCACCCCATTTTTGGGGGGGTAGGTCAAAATTTCAGAAAGATCCCATGGATAGATTCTGAGAAATCCGATTTGCAGAAAACACACAAAAAAAAAAATAATAACTAGATCTGCTACTGTCCCATGCAGATATGAAAGCTTTCATATTCATCGTCACGTGTCATCGATTATATCAAGTATCTCAAATAAAAGGATAAGAATAACAAACTATCAAAATTGGTCAAAAACTCGCGAAGTTACAAGTCTAAATATAGTATGAAACATTGAGTAATCTGAAAACTAAAGGGAAATAACTGATACGTGTGTTGCTGTAATCGGGATGAATGAGATAACTTTGAACAAAACTAAAACTTTTTGAATCAGGTTGAACTCAACTGTTTGAATATGTACGTTAAATATGTAGATTTGGAAAATTATAAAGACATAATATCAAAATCGTTCAAAAACTCACAAAGTTACAAATTTAAATGTAGTGAGAAACATTGCACCCGGGCAAAAAAATAATCTTTAAAGTAAAGGGAAATAACCTAAACTTGTATAGCTGTAATCGGGCTTCCAAAATTAGAGATATGTTATATAATTATGGTTTCCAATATGTTTGGTTATAAGTAGGAAATCGTGACAAGCATGTTTCAAACAAAGGGTCATAGACTGCAATATACAAGAATGGCACTCTGCAATAAAAAAAACTGGCCAGAGATTTCTATGCAGAAATTAAATAATTGCTAGAACCAGAAAAATATTTATCCACTATAATAAATAAGCAACATAGAGAAAATGAAATGAAATTGAATGGGGTTTAACGTCCTACTGTTCTGCTCCTACAATGGGCTAATGAAGACGGGCATACGCCATAAAGTGTGCAATGAGGGAAATTTTACCCGGGCAGCGCCGTTACGGCCTACGAGGTTGGTAAGGCGACCATACTCCTTATCACGTACAACCAAGAAATCGAAACAAGGACAGTTGACTCAATGACAGACGTTATGATACAGAGCGCACGTGCTAACCATTCAGCCACGCAACCTCCCTAAAATCGGCAAATTGCTGACCTACAGCGAGAAACATTTCAACCGGGCCAAATTTTCTATTTTAACAGTTTAATTTGCATGGTACCTTTAGTTATCAACCGAATATTACGAAACTTTTAAAAATAAGCTCCCCCTGACCAGCTTAATCGTTCGCAATAAACGTTTGCCCCTTAAAATCGACAAATTGCTGAATTTAAAGTGAGAAACATTACAACCGGGCGAAATTTTCTGTTTTATCACTTTTACAGTACCTTTGATTACCAACCGATTATTACAAAACTTTAAAAAGAGAAAGAGAGAAATGCGGCCTAACGTCCATTCGAAACAAACTAGGTCATTTCGGGACTAACATATGTTTTTTAATTTTATTTAAAAACTCCCCTTGCACGTACTGGTCTTTAGCCGTTGGGAGGAAACCGAAGAACACGGAGAAAACCCACGAGGTTGGACATCATACACCATGTCACGTGCAACCTGGAGATCGAAACGACGCCCGTTGACTCAATGACAATACAGCGAGCACATGCTAACCATTCAGCCATCCAGCCTCCCTGAATTCGGAAAATTGCTGACTTATAGCAAGAAACATTTCAACCGGGCTAAATTTTCTGTTTTAACAGTTTAATGTGCACGGTACTTTAATTACCAACCGATTATTACAAAACTTTTGAAAATAAGCTCCAACTGACCAGCTTAATCGTATGCAATAAATGTTTTGCCTGAATTGAAAGTTCTGCACAGAGAAAGTTCATCTCGATTTCCCGGCGTGGTTCCCTTGTCAGTAAGGCAGAACGGAGGGCCAGACAAGCACAGCTGTCTAGCTAGTCCTTCGGATGGTACGAAAAACCAAGGTCCCGTGTACACATTGGAGTGCACGTAAAATATCCCTAAGCAGTTGGAATTCGATACTGTTGAATAAGCTCTATACGATGACTAAATGCGTAGATTGTAGTCACCCACACTTCATGTTTCGCTCAACAATGAAAGGGTGCCGTTTTCAATGTTCGATCCTTTTGTTCTTCTACTCCTGATATGTTGGACTGTTGATCGATGGATTCATATAAAAGACTTCCAATAAGACTCTTTGTAGAAGAAGTTCCAAAAAAATAGTATGTTGACTTAACGAGAAAAACCTCTAAACATGCTCCAAATTGTAAAAATACGACTTTTTGGATTTTCAATCTCTTTTTTTCGGCTATCCCTGATATTTAAAAAAAATGATACAATCATTTCACACAACAGGCTACCTATTAGACTCTCTATTGACAAAAGTTTCACCGCCCTCCCTTCATTATAACCGAAGTTATCGTGCCCTAAAGAATCAACAAATCAGCATGCTTATCTCTGCTTACCCTAAGCAGAAAATGCTCATCTTTGAACTCAATCAAGATAGTGACCTAGTGAACGTCTACACCAAGTTTGAACATTCTAGCTCAATTAGAAGGAGAGTTATTGTGTTCCGAAGTTCGGGCCTTTCAAATTGCTTCTATTTTTCATTTTCAATTCAAAATTGTGACCATCACATGACCGAAATCAAAATTCTGATCTGATAGATTTTTAGGCATTCCTTCAAGGATTCCGAAAATATAACTCCCGAGTCTGTAAGTAAAATAGCAAAAAAGCCTTTTTGATTTTTCACGTTTAAAGATGGTGGCACTTCCGGTTCGATCGACAAACTCCATATTTTGTGTACGAATCATTAATTCCTTGTCTAGTATCGAAAAAAAAAATTAGGTCATTCTGACCTATATTTCGACGATTTTTTTGAAAATTTTGATCCTTAATTTCACCAAGGGGAGATAATTTAGAAAATTTCTAATTATATTTTTGAAGTCACATCGGTAAGATCTACTTGTATACTAAATTTCATGAAAATCGTACAACTATTAAAGAAGTTGTCAAATTGGTCTAAACTTCCGGTTCGAAATCACAGCGACGAATTTTCGAAATTCGAAAATGTGAAACTGCAGATGAAAATGATTTTTTTCAAGGTATTCAAAGAAAAAAGAATTAGTAAAATCGGTCAAAAAATAACAAAGTTACGACTATGCATTGTCAGTTTTTTCGTTCGTAAAATTCGGTGATTTCGGATTCGTAAAACGTTTTGAAAATATATTTAAACAACGTTCGCACCCCATTTTTGGGGGGGTAGGTTAAGGTTTTAGAAAGATCCCATGGTTAGATTCTGAGAAATCCGATTTGCAGAAAATACACAAAAAAAAAATGATAATAATCTTAACAGAAACAATAAGCTTTCATATGTAATATGAAAGCTTAATAATAACTTTAACAGAAACAATAAGCTTTCATATGTAATATGAAAGCTTAACTAGATCTGCTACTGTCCCATGCAGATATGAAAGCTTTCATATTCATCGTCACGTGTCACTGATTGTATCAAGTATCCTAAATAAAAGGATAAGAAGAAAAAACTAGATCTGCTACTGTCCCATGCAGATATGAAAGCTTTCATATTCATCGTCACGTGTCATTGATTGTATCAAGTATCCTAAATAAAAGGATAAGAAGAAAAAATTATTAAAATTGGTCAAAAACTCGTGAAGTTACAAGTCTAAATATAGTATGAAACATTGCACCCAGGCATAACAATAATCCGAAAACTAAAGGGAAATAACTGAAACTTGTATTACTGTAATGAGACGGATGAGAAAATGAAATGAAAATGGCGGGAAAAAAAATTAAAAATGGCAGGTTGGACAGGCGACCTTACTCCTTGTCACGTACAACCGGGCATTCGAAAACACGCTAGTTAACTCAATGACAGGCGCGCGTGCTAACCATTCAGGCACCCAACCCCCCTTTGAAATAAGACACGTGCAATATGTCATATAAGAAGAATAAGAAGTCGCTCACAACAAAATGGTAAATTAATGAGTTTAGGCCAAAAGGTTGAGCTACTGTTTTAGAGTACTTAATAGTTTTAAAGAGACACGTTAAGGGTTGTTCATAGTTAAATGAAAGTTTAATTTTAAATAAGACCAATAAAATTAGGATTTAATAATGCCAGACTAATATTTTCAATATGTTTGGTTATAAGTAGGAAATCGTGACGACTTCTTAAGCATGTTTTAAACAAAGGATCATGTTTGTTTAAACAAGAATGGCACTCTGCAATAAAAAAAACTGGCCAAAGCAAGATTTCTAATTAAATAATTGCTAGAACCAGAAAAATATTTATCCACTATAATAAATAAGCAACATAGAGAAAATGAAATGAAATTGAATGGGGTTTAACGTCCGACTGTTCTGCTCCTAAAATGGGCTAATGAAGACGGGCATATGCCATAAAGTGTGCAATGAGGGAAATTTTACCCGGGCAGCGGCGGTTACGGCCTACGAGGTTGGACAGGCGACCATACTCCTTGTCACGTACAACCAAGAAATCGAAACAACGCCAGTTGACTCAATGACAGACGTTATGATACAGAGCGCACGTGCTAACCATTCAGCCACGCAACCTCCCTAAAATCAGCAAATTGCTGACCTACAGCGAGAAACATTTCAACCGGGCTAAATTTTTTATTGTAACAGTTTAATTTGCACGGTACCTTTAGTTATCAACCGAATATTACAAAACTTTTAAAAATAAACTCCCCCTGACCAGCTTAAGCGTTCGCAATAAACGTTTGCCCCTTAAAATCGGCAAATTGCTGACTTTAAAGTGAGAAACATTACAACCGGGCGAAATTTTCTGTTTTATCACTTTTACAGTACCTTTGATTACCAACCGATTATTACAAAACTTTAAAAATAAAAGAGAAAGAGAGAAAGAGAGAAATGCGGCCTAATGTCCATACGACACAAACTAGGTCATTTCGGGACTAACATATGTTTTTTAATTTTATTTAAAAACTCCCCTTGCGCTTACAGGTCTTTAGCCGTTGGGAGGAAACCGAAGGACACGGAGAAAACCCACGAGGTTGGACATCATACTTCATGTCACGTCCAACCTGGAGATCGAAACGACGCCCATTGACTCAAAATGACAGACGTTACGATACAGTGCGCACATGCTAACCATTCAGCCATTCAGCCTCCCTGAATTCGGAAAATTGCTGACTTATAGCAAGAAACATTTCAACCGGGCGAAATTTTCTGTTTTAACAGTTTAATGTGCACGGTACTTTAATTACCAACCGATTATTACAAAACTTTTGAAAATGAGCTCCAACTGACCAGCTTAATCGTATGCAATAAACGTTTTGCCTGAATTGAAAGTTCTGCACGGAGAAAGTTCATCTCGATTTCCCGGCGTGGTTCCCCTTTTCAGTGAGGCAGAACGGAGGGCCTGACAAGCACAGCTGTATAGTCGTTCGGATGGGACGAAAAACCAAGGTCCCGTGTACACATTGGAGTGCACGTAAAATATCCCTAAGCAGTTGGAATTCGATACTGTTGAATAAGCTCTATACGATGACTAAATGCGTAGATTGTAGTCACCCACACCGCATGTTTCGCTTAACAATGAAAGGGTGCAGTATTCAATTTTCGGTCCTTTTGTTCTTCTACTCCTGATATGTTGGACTGTTGATCGATGGTTTCATATAAAAGACTACCAATAAGACTCTTTGTAGAAGAAGTTCCCCAAAAATAGTATGTTGACTTTACGAGAAAGACCTCTAAACATGCTCCAAATTGTAAAAATACGACTTTTTGGATTTTCAATCTCTTTTTTTTAGGCTATCCCTGATATTTAGAAAAAATAATACAATGATTTCACACAACAGGCTAGCTATTAGACTCTCTATTGACAAAAGTTTCACCGCCCTCCCTTCATTATAACCGAAGTTATCGTGCCCTAAAGAATCAACAAATTAGCATGCTTATCTCTGCTTACCCTAAGCAGAAAATGCTCATCTTTGAACCCAATCATAACATTGACCTAGTGAAGGTCTACACCAAGTTTGAACATTCTAGCTTAATTAGAAGGAGAGTAATTGTGTTCCAAAGTCCCGACCCTTCAAATTGCTTCTATTTTTCATTTTCAATTCAAAATGGTGACCATCACGTGACCGAAATCAAAATTCTATTCGCGACATTTTTTAGGCCTTCCTACAAGGATTCAGAAAATATAACTCCCGAGTCTGTAAGTAAAATAGCAAAAAAGCCTTATTGATTTTTCACTTTTAAATATGGCGGCACTTCCGGTTCGATCGACAAACTCCATATTTTGTGTACAAATCAGTAATTACTTATCTAGTATCCAAAAAAAAAATCAGGTCATTGTGACCTATATTTCGATGATTTTTTTGAAAATTTTGATCTTTAATTTCGTCAAGGGGAGATAATTTAGAAAATTTCTAATTATATTTTTGAAGTCACATCGGTAAGATCTACTTATATACTAAATTTCATGAAAATCGTACAACTATTAAAGACGTTGTCAAATTGGTCTAAACTTCCGGTTCGAAATCACAGCGACGAATTTTCGAAATTCGAAAATGTGAAACTGCAGATGAAAATGTTTTTTTTAAAGGTATTCAAAGAAAAAAGAATTAGTAAAATCGGTCAAAAAATAACAAAGTTACGACTATGCATTGTCCATTTTGTCGTTCGTAAATTTCGGTGATTTCGGATTCGTAAAACGTTTTGAAAATATATTTAATCAAGGTTCGCACCCCATTTTTGGGGGGGTAGGTCAAAATTTCAGAAAGATCCTACGGATAGATTCTGAGAAATCCGATTTGCAGAAAACACACAAAAAAAAAAAATAATAATAACTAGATCTGCTACTGTCCCATGCAGATATGAAAGCTTTCATATTCATCGTCACGTGTCATTGATTGTATCAAGTAACCTAAATAAAAGGATACGAAGAAAAAATTATTAAAATTGGTCAAAAACTCGCGAAGTTACAAGTCTAAATATAGTATGAAACATTGCACCCAGGCATAACAATAATCTGAAAACTAAAGGGAAATAACTGAAACTTGTATTACTGTAATGAGACGGATGAGAAAATGAAATGAAAATGGCGGGAAAAAAAAATTAAAAATGGCAGGTTGGACAGGCGACCTTACTCCTTGTCACGTACAACCGGGCATTCGAAAACACGCTAGTTTACTCAATGACAGGCGCGCGTGCTTACCATTCAGCCACTCAACCCCCCTTTGAAATCAGACACGTGCAATATGTCATATAGGAAGAATAAGAAGTCGCTCACAACAAAATGGTAAATTAATGAGTTTAGGTCAAAAGGTTGAGCTACTGTTTTAGAGTACTTAATAGTTTTAAAGAGACACGTTAAGGGTTGTTCATAGTTAAATGAAAGTTTAATTTTAAATAAGACCAATAAAATTAGGATTTAATAATGCCAGACTAATATTTCCAATATGTTTGGTTATAAGTAGGAAATCGTGACGACTTCTTAAGCATGTTTTAAACAAAGGATCATGTTTGTTTAAACAAGAATGGCACTCTGCAATAAAAAAAACTGGCCAAAGCAAGATTTCTATGCAGAAATTAAATAATTGCTAGAACCAGAAAAATATTTATCCACTATAATAAATAAGCAACATAGAGAAAATGAAATGAAATTGAATGGGGTTTAACGTCCGACTGTTCTGCTCCTAAAATGGGCTAATGAAGACGGGCATATGCCATAATGTGTGCAATGAGGGAAATTTTACCCGGGCAGCGGCGGTTACGGCCTACGAGGTTGGACAGGCAACCATACTCCTTGTCACGTACAACCAAAAAATCGAAACAACGGCAGTTGACTCAATGACAGACGTTATGATACAGAGCGCACGTGCTAACCATTCAGCCACGCAACCTCCCTAAAATCGGCAAATTGCTGACCTACAGCGAGAAACATTTCAACCGGGCCAAATTTTCTATTGTAACAGTTTAATTTGCACGGTACCTTTAGTTATCAACCGAATATTACAAAACTTTTAAAAATAAGCTCCCCCCTGACCAGCTTAAGCGTTCGCAATAAACGTTTGCCACTTAAAATCGGGAAATTGCTGACTTTAAAGTGAGAAACATTACAACCGGGCGAAATTTTCTGTTTTATGACTTTTACAGTACCTTTGATTACCAACCGATTATTTTCTGTTTTATCACTTTTACAGTACCTTTGATTACCAACCGATTATTACAAAACTTTAAAAATAAAAGAGAAAGAGAGAAATGCGGCCTAATGTCCATTCGACACAAACTAGGTCATTTCGGGACTAACATATGTTTTTTAATTTTATTTAAAAACTCCCCCTGCGCTTACAGGTCTTTAGCCGTTGGGAGGAAACCGAAGAACACGGAGAAAACCCACAAGGTTGGACATCATACTTCATGTCACGTGCAACCTGGAGATCGAAACGACGCCCGTTGACTCAATGACAGACGTTACGATACAGTGCGCACATGCTAACCATTCAGCCATTCAGCCTCCCTGAATTCAGAAAATTGCTGACTTATAGCAAGAAACATTTCAACCGGGCGAAATTTTCTGTTTTAACAGTTTAATGTGCACGGTACTTTAATTACCAACCGATTATTACAAAACTTTTGAAAATAAGCTCCAACTGACCAGCTTAATCGTATGCAATAAACGTTTTCGCCTGAATTGAAAGTTCTGCACGGAGAAAGTTCATCTCGATTTCCCGGCGTGGTTCCCCTTGTCAGTGAGGCAGAACGGAGGGCCTGACAAGCACAGCTGTCTAGTCATTCGGATGGGACGAAAAACCAAGGTCCCGTGTACACATTAGAGTGCACGTAAAATATCCCTAAGCAGTTGGAATTCGATACTGTTGAATAAGCTCTATACGATGACTAAATGTGTAGATTGTAGTCACCCACACTGCATGTTTCGCTTAACAATGAAAGGGTGCCGTTTTCAATGTTCGATCCTTTTGTTCTTCTACTCCTGATATGTTGGACTGTTGATCGATGGTTTCATATAAAAGACTACCAATAAGACTCTTTGTACAAGAAGTTCCCAAAAAATATTATGTTGACTTTACGAGAAAGACCTCTAAACATGCTCCAAATTGTAAAAATACGACTTTTTGGGTTTTCAATCTCTTTTTTTCGGCTATCCCTGATATTTAGAAAAAATAATACAATGATTTCACACAACAGGCTAGCTATTAGACTCTCTATTGACAAAAGTTTCACCGCCCTCCCTTCATTATAACCGAAGTTATCGTGCCCTAAAGAATCAACAAATTAGCTTGTTTATCTCTGCTTACCCTAAGCAGAAAATGCTCATCTTTGAACTCAATCATAACATTGACCTAGTGAACGTCTACACCAAGTTTGAACATTCTAGCTTAATTAGAAGGAGAGTAATTGTGTTCCAAAGTCCCGACCCTTCAAATTGCTTCTATTTTTCATTTTCAATTCAAAATGGTGACCATCACGTGACCGAAATCAAAATTCTATTCGCGACATTTTTTAGGCCTTCCTACAAGGATTCAGAAAATATAACTCCCGAGTCTGTAAGTAAAATAGCAAAAAAGCCTTATTGATTTTTCACTTTTAAATATGGCGGCACTTCCGGTTCGATCGACAAACTCCATATTTTGTGTACAAATCAGTAATTACTTATCTAGTATCCAAAAAAAAAATCAGGTCATTCTGACCTATATTTCGATGATTTTTTTGAAAATTTTGATCCTTAATTTCGTCAAGGAGAGATAATTTAGAAAATTTCTAATTATATTTTTGAAGTCACATCGGTAGGATCTACTTAGATACTAAATTTCATGAAAATCGTACAACTATTAAAGAAGTTGTCAAATTGGTCTAATCTTCCGGTTCGAAATCACAGCGACGAATTTTCGAAATTCGAAAATGTGAAACTGCAGATGAAAATGGTTTTTTTAAAGGTATTCAAAGAAAAAAGAATTAGTAAAATCGGTCAAAAAATAACAAAGTTACGACTATGCATTGTCATTTTTTTCGTTCGTAAAATTCGGTGATTTCGGATTCGTAAAACGTTTCGAAAATATATTTAATCAAGGTTCGCACCCCATTTTTGGGGGGGTAGGTCAAAATTTCAGAAAGATCCTATGGATAGATTCTGAGAAATCCGATTTGCAGAAAACACACAAAAAAAAAAATAATAATAACTAGATCTGCTACTGTCCCATGCAGATATGAAAGCTTTCATATTCATCGTCACGTGTCATTGATTGTATCAAGTAACCTAAATAAAAGGATACGAAGAAAAAATTATTAAAATTGGTCAAAAACTCGCGAAGTTACAAGTCTAAATATAGTATGAAACATTGCACCCAGGCATAACAATAATCTGAAAACTAAAGGGAAATAACTGAAACTTGTATTACTGTAATGAGACGGATGAGAAAATGAAATGAAAATGGCGGGAAAAAAAAATTAAAAATGGCAGGTTGGACAGGCGACCTTACTCCTTGTCACGTACAACCGGGCATTCGAAAACACGCTAGTTTACTCAATGACAGGCGCGCGTGCTTACCATTCAGCCACTCAACCCCCCTTTGAAATCAGACACGTGCAATATGTCATATAGGAAGAATAAGAAGTCGCTCACAACAAAATGGTAAATTAATGAGTTTAGGTCAAAAGGTTGAGCTACTGTTTTAGAGTACTTAATAGTTTTAAAGAGACACGTTAAGGGTTGTTCATAGTTAAATGAAAGTTTAATTTTAAATAAGACCAATAAAATTAGGATTTAATAATGCCAGACTAATATTTCCAATATGTTTGGTTATAAGTAGGAAATCGTGACGACTTCTTAAGCATGTTTTAAACAAAGGATCATGTTTGTTTAAACAAGAATGGCACTCTGCAATAAAAAAAACTGGCCAAAGCAAGATTTCTATGCAGAAATTAAATAATTGCTAGAACCAGAAAAATATTTATCCACTATAATAAATAAGCAACATAGAGAAAATGAAATGAAATTGAATGGGGTTTAACGTCCGACTGTTCTGCTCCTAAAATGGGCTAATGAAGACGGGCATATGCCATAATGTGTGCAATGAGGGAAATTTTACCCGGGCAGCGGCGGTTACGGCCTACGAGGTTGGACAGGCAACCATACTCCTTGTCACGTACAACCAAAAAATCGAAACAACGGCAGTTGACTCAATGACAGACGTTATGATACAGAGCGCACGTGCTAACCATTCAGCCACGCAACCTCCCTAAAATCGGCAAATTGCTGACCTACAGCGAGAAACATTTCAACCGGGCCAAATTTTCTATTGTAACAGTTTAATTTGCACGGTACCTTTAGTTATCAACCGAATATTACAAAACTTTTAAAAATAAGCTCCCCCCTGACCAGCTTAAGCGTTCGCAATAAACGTTTGCCACTTAAAATCGGGAAATTGCTGACTTTAAAGTGAGAAACATTACAACCGGGCGAAATTTTCTGTTTTATGACTTTTACAGTACCTTTGATTACCAACCGATTATTTTCTGTTTTATCACTTTTACAGTACCTTTGATTACCAACCGATTATTACAAAACTTTAAAAATAAAAGAGAAAGAGAGAAATGCGGCCTAATGTCCATTCGACACAAACTAGGTCATTTCGGGACTAACATATGTTTTTTAATTTTATTTAAAAACCCCCCCTGCGCTTACAGGTCTTTAGCCGTTGGGAGGAAACCGAAGAACACGGAGAAAACCCACAAGGTTGGACATCATACTTCATGTCACGTGCAACCTGGAGATCGAAACGACGCCCGTTGACTCAATGACAGACGTTACGATACAGTGCGCACATGCTAACCATTCAGCCATTCAGCCTCCCTGAATTCAGAAAATTGCTGACTTATAGCAAGAAACATTTCAACCGGGCGAAATTTTCTGTTTTAACAGTTTAATGTGCACGGTACTTTAATTACCAACCGATTATTACAAAACTTTTGAAAATAAGCTCCAACTGACCAGCTTAATCGTATGCAATAAACGTTTTCGCCTGAATTGAAAGTTCTGCACGGAGAAAGTTCATCTCGATTTCCCGGCGTGGTTCCCCTTGTCAGTGAGGCAGAACGGAGGGCCTGACAAGCACAGCTGTCTAGTCATTCGGATGGGACGAAAAACCAAGGTCCCGTGTACACATTGGAGTGCACGTAAAATATCCCTAAGCAGTTGGAATTCGATACTGTTGAATAAGCTCTATACGATGACTAAATGTGTAGATTGTAGTCACCCACACTGCATGTTTCGCTTAACAATGAAAGGGTGCCGTTTTCAATGTTCGATCCTTTTGTTCTTCTACTCCTGATATGTTGGACTGTTGATCGATGGTTTCATATAAAAGACTACCAATAAGACTCTTTGTACAAGAAGTTCCCAAAAAATATTATGTTGACTTTACGAGAAAGACCTCTAAACATGCTCCAAATTGTAAAAATACGACTTTTTGGGTTTTCAATCTCTTTTTTTCGGCTATCCCTGATATTTAGAAAAAATAATACAATGATTTCACACAACAGGCTAGCTATTAGACTCTCTATTGACAAAAGTTTCACCGCCCTCCCTTCATTATAACCGAAGTTATCGTGCCCTAAAGAATCAACAAATTAGCTTGTTTATCTCTGCTTACCCTAAGCAGAAAATGCTCATCTTTGAACTCAATCATAACATTGACCCAGTGAACGTCTACACCAAGTTTGAACATTCTAGCTTAATTAGAAGGAGAGTAATTGTGTTCCAAAGTCCCGACCCTTCAAATTGCTTCTATTTTTCATTTTCAATTCAAAATGGTGACCATCACGTGACCGAAATCAAAATTCTATTCGCGACATTTTTTAGGCCTTCCTACAAGGATTCAGAAAATATAACTCCCGAGTCTGTAAGTAAAATAGCAAAAAAGCCTTATTGATTTTTCACTTTTAAATATGGCGGCACTTCCGGTTCGATCGACAAACTCCATATTTTGTGTACAAATCAGTAATTACTTATCTAGTATCCAAAAAAAAAATCAGGTCATTCTGACCTATATTTCGATGATTTTTTTGAAAATTTTGATCCTTAATTTCGTCAAGGGGAGATAATTTAGAAAATTTCTAATTATATTTTTGAAGTCACATCGGTAGGATCTACTTAGATACTAAATTTCATGAAAATCGTACAACTATTAAAGACGTTGTCAAATTGGTCTAATCTTCCGGTTCGAAATCACAGCGACGAATTTTCGAAATTCGAAAATGTGAAACTGCAGATGAAAATGGTTTTTTTAAAGGTATTCAAAGAAAAAAGAATTAGTAAAATCGGTCAAAAAATAACAAAGTTACGACTATGCATTGTCATTTTTTTCGTTCGTAAAATTCGGTGATTTCGGATTCGTAAAACGTTTCGAAAATATATTTAATCAAGGTTCGCACCCCATTTTTGGGGGGGTAGGTCAAAATTTCAGAAAGATCCTATGGATAGATTCTGAGAAATCCGATTTGCAGAAAACACACAAAAAAAAAAATAATAATAATAATAACTTTAACAGAAACAATAAGCTTTCATATGTAATATGAAAGCTTAACTAGATCTGCTACTGTCCCATGCAGATATGAAAGCTTTCATATTCATCGTCACGTGTCATTGATTGTATCAAGTAACCTAAATAAAAGGATACGAAGAAAAAATTATTAAAATTGGTCAAAAACTCGCGAAGTTACAAGTCTAAATATAGTATGAAACATTGCACCCAGGCATAACAATAATCTGAAAACTAAAGGGAAATAACTGAAACTTGTATTACTGTAATGAGACGGATGAGAAAATGAAATGAAAATGGCGGGAAAAAAAAATTAAAAATGGCAGGTTGGACAGGCGACCTTACTCCTTGTCACGTACAACCGGGCATTCGAAAACACGCTAGTTTACTCAATGACAGGCGCGCGTGCTTACCATTCAGCCACTCAACCCCCCTTTGAAATCAGACACGTGCAATATGTCATATAGGAAGAATAAGAAGTCGCTCACAACAAAATGGTAAATTAATGAGTTTAGGTCAAAAGGTTGAGCTACTGTTTTAGAGTACTTAATAGTTTTAAAGAGACACGTTAAGGGTTGTTCATAGTTAAATGAAAGTTTAATTTTAAATAAGACCAATAAAATTAGGATTTAATAATGCCAGACTAATATTTCCAATATGTTTGGTTATAAGTAGGAAATCGTGACGACTTCTTAAGCATGTTTTAAACAAAGGATCATGTTTGTTTAAACAAGAATGGCACTCTGCAATAAAAAAAAACTGGCCAAAGCAAGATTTCTATGCAGAAATTAAATAATTGCTAGAACCAGAAAAATATTTATCCACTATAATAAATAAGCAACATAGAGAAAATGAAATGAAATTGAATGGGGTTTAACGTCCGACTGTTCTGCTCCTAAAATGGGCTAATGAAGACGGGCATATGCCATAATGTGTGCAATGAGGGAAATTTTACCCGGGCAGCGGCGGTTACGGCCCACGAGGTTGGACAGGCAACCATACTCCTTGTCACGTACAACCAAAAAATCGAAACAACGGCAGTTGACTCAATGACAGACGTTATGATACAGAGCGCACGTGCTAACCATTCAGCCACGCAACCTCCCTAAAATCGGCAAATTGCTGACCTACAGCGAGAAACATTTCAACCGGGCCAAATTTTCTATTGTAACAGTTTAATTTGCACGGTACCTTTAGTTATCAACCGAATATTACAAAACTTTTAAAAATAAGCTCCCCCCTGACCAGCTTAAGCGTTCGCAATAAACGTTTGCCACTTAAAATCGGGAAATTGCTGACTTTAAAGTGAGAAACATTACAACCGGGCGAAATTTTCTGTTTTATGACTTTTACAGTACCTTTGATTACCAACCGATTATTTTCTGTTTTATCACTTTTACAGTACCTTTGATTACCAACCGATTATTACAAAACTTTAAAAATAAAAGAGAAAGAGAGAAATGCGGCCTAATGTCCATTCGACACAAACTAGGTCATTTCGGGACTAACATATGTTTTTTAATTTTATTTAAAAACTCCCCCTGCGCTTACAGGTCTTTAGCCGTTGGGAGGAAACCGAAGAACACGGAGAAAACCCACAAGGTTGGACATCATACTTCATGTCACGTGCAACCTGGAGATCGAAACGACGCCCGTTGACTCAATGACAGACGTTACGATACAGTGCGCACATGCTAACCATTCAGCCATTCAGCCTCCCTGAATTCAGAAAATTGCTGACTTATAGCAAGAAACATTTCAACCGGGCGAAATTTTCTGTTTTAACAGTTTAATGTGCACGGTACTTTAATTACCAACCGATTATTACAAAACTTTTGAAAATAAGCTCCAACTGACCAGCTTAATCGTATGCAATAAACGTTTTCGCCTGAATTGAAAGTTCTGCACGGAGAAAGTTCATCTCGATTTCCCGGCGTGGTTCCCCTTGTCAGTGAGGCAGAACGGAGGGCCTGACAAGCACAGCTGTCTAGTCATTCGGATGGGACGAAAAACCAAGGTCCCGTGTACACATTGGAGTGCACGTAAAATATCCCTAAGCAGTTGGAATTCGATACTGTTGAATAAGCTCTATACGATGACTAAATGTGTAGATTGTAGTCACCCACACTGCATGTTTCGCTTAACAATGAAAGGGTGCCGTTTTCAATGTTCGATCCTTTTGTTCTTCTACTCCTGATATGTTGGACTGTTGATCGATGGTTTCATATAAAAGACTACCAATAAGACTCTTTGTACAAGAAGTTCCCAAAAAATATTATGTTGACTTTACGAGAAAGACCTCTAAACATGCTCCAAATTGTAAAAATACGACTTTTTGGGTTTTCAATCTCTTTTTTTCGGCTATCCCTGATATTTAGAAAAAATAATACAATGATTTCACACAACAGGCTAGCTATTAGACTCTCTATTGACAAAAGTTTCACCGCCCTCCCTTCATTATAACCGAAGTTATCGTGCCCTAAAGAATCAACAAATTAGCTTGTTTATCTCTGCTTACCCTAAGCAGAAAATGCTCATCTTTGAACTCAATCATAACATTGACCTAGTGAACGTCTACACCAAGTTTGAACATTCTAGCTTAATTAGAAGGAGAGTAATTGTGTTCCAAAGTCCCGACCCTTCAAATTACTTCTATTTTTCATTTTCAATTCAAAATGGTGACCATCACGTGACCGAAATCAAAATTCTATTCGCGACATTTTTTAGGCCTTCCTACAAGGATTCAGAAAATATAACTCCCGAGTCTGTAAGTAAAATAGCAAAAAAGCCTTATTGATTTTTCACTTTTAAATATGGCGGCACTTCCGGTTCGATCGACAAACTCCATATTTTGTGTACAAATCAGTAATTACTTATCTAGTATCCAAAAAAAAAATCAGGTCATTCTGACCTATATTTCGATGATTTTTTTGAAAATTTTGATCCTTAATTTCGTCAAGGGGAGATAATTTAGAAAATTTCTAATTATATTTTTGAAGTCACATCGGTAGGATCTACTTAGATACTAAATTTCATGAAAATCGTACAACTATTAAAGAAGTTGTCAAATTGGTCTAATCTTCCGGTTCGAAATCACAGCGACGAATTTTCGAAATTCGAAAATGTGAAACTGCAGATGAAAATGGTTTTTTTAAAGGTATTCAAAGAAAAAAGAATTAGTAAAATCGGTCAAAAAATAACAAAGTTACGACTATGCATTGTCATTTTTTTCGTTCGTAAAATTCGGTGATTTCGGATTCGTAAAACGTTTCGAAAATATATTTAATCAAGGTTCGCACCCCATTTTTGGGGGGGTAGGTCAAAATTTCAGAAAGATCCTATGGATAGATTCTGAGAAATCCGATTTGCAGAAAACACACAAAAAAAAAAATAATAATAATAACTAGATCTGCTACTGTCCCATGCAGATATGAAAGCTTTCATATTCATCGTCACGTATCATTGATTGTATCAAGTATCCTAAATAAAAGGATAAGAAGAAAAAATTATCAAAATTGGTCAAAAACTCGCGAAGTTACAAGTCTAAATATAGTATGAAACATTGCACCCAGGCATAACAATAATCTGAAAACTAAAGGGAAATAACTGAAACTTGTATTACTGTAATGAGACGGATGAGAAAATGAAATGAAAATGGCGGGAAAAAAAAATAAAAATGTCAGGTTGGACAGGCGACCTTACTCCTTGTCACGTACAACCGGGCATTCGAAAACACGCTAGTTAACTCAATGACAGGCGCGCGTGCTAGCCATTCAGCCATCCAACCCCCCTTTGAAATCCGACACGTGCAATATGTCATATAGGAAGAATAAGAAGTCGCTCACAACAAAATGGTAAATTAATGAGTTTAGGTCAAAAGGTTGAGCTACTATTTTAGAGTACTTTATAGTTTTAAAGAGACACGTTAAGGGTTGTTCATAGTTAAATGAAAGTTTAATTTTAAATAAGACCAATAAAATTAGGATTTAATAATGCCCGACAAATATTTCCAATATGTTTGGTTATAAGTAGGAAATCATGACGACTTCTTAAGCATGTTTTAAACAAAGGATCATAGACTGAATTATACAAGAATGGCACTCTGCAATAAAAAAAACTGGCCAAAGCAAGATTTCTATGCAGAAATTAAATAATTGCTAGAACCAGAAAAATATTTATCCACTACAATAAATAAGCAACATAGAGAAAATGAAATGAAATTGAATGGGGTTTAACGTCCTACTGTTCTGTTCCTAAAATGGGCTAATGAAGACTGGCATATGCCATAAAGTGTGCAATGAGGGAAATTTTACCCGGGCAGCGGCGTTACGGCCTACGAGGTTGGACAGGCGACCATACTCCTTGTCACGTACAACCAAGAAATCGAAACAACGCCAGTTGACTCAATGACAGACGTTTTGATACAGAGCGCACGTGCTAACCATTCAGCCACGCAACCTCCCCAAAATCGGCAAATTGCTGACCTACAGCGAGAAACATTTCAACCGGCCCAAATTTTCTATTTGAACAGTTTAATTTGCATGGTACCTTTAGTTATCAACCGAATATTACAAAACTTTTAAAAATAAGCTCCCCCTGACCAGCTTAAGCGTTCGCAATAAACGTTTGCCCCTTAAAATCTGCAAACTGCTGACCTTAAAGTGAGAAACATTACAACCGGGCGAAATTTTCTGTTTTATCACTTTTACAGTACCTTTGATTACCAACCGATTATTACAAAACTTTAAAAATAAAAGAGAAAGAGAGAAATGCGGCCTAATGTCCATTCGACACAAACTAGGTCATTTTGTGACTAACATATGTTTTTTAATTTTATTTAAAAACTCCCCTTGCGCTTACTGGTCTTTAGCCTTTGGGAGGAAACCGAAGGACACGGAGAAAACCCACGAGGTTGGACATCATACTTCATGTCACGTGCAACCTGGAGATCGAAACGACGCTCGTTGACTCAATGACAGACGTTACGATACAGCGCGCAGATGCTAACCATTCAGCCTCCCTGAATTCGGAAAATTGCTGACTTATAGCAAGAAACATTTCAACCGGGCGAAATTTTCTGTTTTAACAGTTTAATGTGCACGGTACTTTAATTGCCAACCGATTATTACAACTGACCAGCTTAATCGTGTGCAATAAACGTTTGGCCTGAATTGAAAGTTCTGCACGGAGAAAGTTCATCTTGATTTCCCGGCGTGGTTCCCCGTTGTCAGTGAGGCAGAACGGGGGGCCTGACAAGCACAGCTGTCTAGTCGTTCGGATGGGATGAAACACCAAGGTCCCGTGTACACATTGGAGTGCACGTAAAATATCCCTAAGCAGTTGGAATTCGATACTGTTGAATAAGCTCTATACGATGACTAAATGTGTAGATTGTAGTCACCCACACTGCATGTTTCGCTTAACAATGAAAGGGTGCCGTTTTCAATTTTCGATCCTTTTGTTCTTCTACTCCAGATATGTTGGACTGTTGATCGATGGTTTCATATAAAAGACTACCAATAAGACTCTTTGTAGAAGAAGTTCCCAAAAAATATTATGTTGACTTTACGAGAAAGACCTCTAAACATGCTCCAAATTGTAAAAATACGACTTTTTGGATTTTCAATCTCTTTTTTTCGGCTATCCCTGATATTTAAAAAAAATGATACAATGATTTCAAACAACAGGCTAGCTATTAGACTCTCTATTGACAAAAGTTTCATCGCCCTCCCTTCATTATAACCGAAGTTATCGTGCCCTAAAGAATCAACAAATCAGCATCCTTATCTCTGCTTACCCTAAGCAGAAAATGCTCATCTTTGAACTCAATCATGACATTGTCCTAGTGAACGTCTACACCAAGTTTAAACATTTTAGCTTAATTAGAAGGAGAGTTATTGTGTTCCAAAGTCCCGGCCCTTCAAATTGCTTCTATTTTTCATTTTCAATTCAAAATGGTGACCATCACGTGACCGAAATCAAAATTCGGATCCGATAGATTTTTAGGCATTCCTTCAAGGATTCTGAAAATATAACTCCCGAGTCTGTAAGTAAAATAGCAAAAAAGCCTTTTTGATTTTTCACGTTTAAAGATGGTGGCACTTCCGGTTCGATCGACAAACTCCATATTTTGTGTACGAATCAGTAATTACTTGTCTAGTATCAAAAAAAAAAAATTAGGTCATTCTGACCTATATTTCGACGATTTTTTTGAAAACTTTGATCCTTAATTTCGTCAAGGGGAGATAATTTAGAACATTTATAATTATATTTTTGAAGTCACATCGGTAACATCTACTTACACACTAAATTTCATGAAAATCGTACAACTATTAAAGAAGTTCTCAAATTGGTCTAAACTTCCGGTTCGAAATCACAGCGACGAATTTTCGAAATTGGAAAATGCGAAACTGCAGATGAAAATGATTTTTTTCAAGGTATTCAAAGAAAAAAGAATTAGTAAAATCGGTCAAAAAATAACAAAGTTACGACTATGCATTGTCAGTTTTTTCGTTCGTAAAATTCGGTGATTTCGGATTCGTAAAACGTTTTGAAAATATATTTAATCAACAGCCACCACCCATTTTTGGGGGGATAGGTAAAAGTTTCAGAACGATCCTATCGTTAGATTCTGAGAAATCCGATTTGTGGACAAAACACAAAAAAAAAATAACAATAACTAGATCTGCTACTGTCCCATGCAGATATGAAAGCTTTCATATTCATCGTCACGTGTCATTGATTGTATCAAGTATCCTAAATAAAAGGATAAGAAGAAAAAAATATCAAAATTGGTCAAAAACTCGCGAAGTTACAAGTCTAAATATAGTATGAAACATTGCACCCAGGCATAACAATAATCTGAAAACTAAAGGGAAATAACTGAAACTTGTATTACTGTAATGAGACGGATGAGAGAATGAAATGAAAATGGCGGGAAAAAAAAATAAAAATGTCAGGTTGGACAGGCGACCTTACTCCTTGTCACGTACAACCGGGCATTCGAAAACACGCTAGTTAACTCAATGACATTCGCGCGTGCTAGCCATTCAGCCATCCAACCCCCCCTTTGAAATCCGACACGTGCAATATGTCATATAGGAAGAATAAGAAGTCGCTCACAACAAAATGGTAAATTAATGAGTTTAGGTCAAAAGGTTGAGCTACTATTTTAGAGTACTTAATAGTTTTAAAGAGACACGTTAAGGGTTGTTCATAGTTAAATGAAAGTTTAATTTTAAATAAGACCAATAAAATTAGGATTTAATAATGCCAGACAAATATTTCCAATATGTTTGGTTATAACATTTCAACCGGCCCAAATTTTCTATTTGAACAGTTTAATTTGCATGGTACCTTTAGTTATCAACCGAATATTACAAAACTTTTAAAAATAAGCTCCCCCTGACCAGCTGAAGCGTTCGCAATAAACGTTTGCCCCTTAAAATCTGCAAATTGCTGACTTTAAAGTGAGAAACATTACAACCGGGCGAAATTTTCTGTTTTATCACTTTTACAGTACCTTTGATTACCAACCGATTATTACAAAACTTTAAAAATAAAAGAGAAAGAGAGAAATGCGGCCTAATGTCCATTCGACACAAACTAGGTCATTTTGTGACTAACATATGTTTTTTAATTTTATTTAAAAACTCCCCTTGCGCTTACTGGTCTTAAGCCTTTGGGAGGAAACCGAAGGACACGGAGAAAACCCACGAGGTTGGACATCATACTTCATGTCACGTGCAACCTGGAGATCGAAACGACGCTCGTTGACTCAATGACAGACGTTACGATACAGCGCGCACATGCTAACCATTCAGCCTCCCTGAATTCGGAAAATTGCTGACTTATAGCAAGAAACATTTCAACCGGGCGAAATTTTCTGTTTTAACAGTTTAATGTGCACGGTACTTTAATTGCCAACCGATTATTACAACTGACCAGCTTAATCGTGTGCAATAAACGTTTGGCCTGTGAATTGAAAGTTCTGCACGGAGAAAGTTCATCTTGATTTCCCGGCGTGGTTCCCCGTTGTCAGTGAGGCAGGACGGAGGGCCTGACAAGCACAGCTGTCTAGTCGTTCGGATGGGATGAAACACCAAGGTCCCGTGTACACATTGGAGTGCACGTAAAATATCCCTAAGCAGTTGGAATTCGATACTGTTGAATAAGCTCTATACGATGACTAAATGTGTAGATTGTAGTCACCCACACTGCATGTTTCGCTTAACAATGAAAGGGTGCCGTTTTCAATTTTCGATCCTTTTGTTCTTCTACTCCAGATATGTTGGACTGTTGATCGATGGTTTCATATAAAAGACTACCAATAAGAATCTTTGTAGAAGAAGTTCCCAAAAAAATATTATGTTGACTTTACGAGAAAGACCTCTAAACATGCTCCAAATTGTAAAAATACGACTTTTTGGATTTTCAATCTATTTTTTTCGGCTATCCCTGATATTTAAAAAAATGATACAATGATTTCAAACAACAGGCTAGCTATTAGACTCTCTATTGACAAAAGTTTCATCGCCCTCCCTTCATTATAACCGAAGTTATCGTGCCCTAAAGAATCAACAAATCAGCATCCTTATCTCTGCTTACCCTAGGCAGAAAATGCTCATCTTCGAACTCAATCATGACATTGACCTAGTGAACGTCTACACCAAGTTTGAACATTCTAGCTTAATTAGAAGGAGAGTTATTGTGTTCCAAAGTCCCGGCCCTTCAAATTGCTTCTATTTTTCATTTTCAATTCAAAATGGTGACCATCACGTGACCGAAATCAAAATTCGGATCCGATAGATTTTTAGGCATTCCTTCAAGGATTCTGAAAATATAACTCCCGAGTCTGTAAGTAAAATAGCAAAAAAGCCTTTTTGATTTTTCACGTTTAAAGATGGTGGCACTTCCGGTTCGATCGACAAACTCCATATTTTGTGTACGAATCAGTAATTACTTGTCTAGTATCAAAAAAAAAAAATTAGGTCATTCTGACCTATATTTCGACGATTTTTTTGAAAACTTTGATCCTTAATTTCGTCAAGGGGAGATAATTTAGAACATTTATAATTATATTTTTGAAGTCACATAGGTAACATCTACTTATACACTAAATTTCATGAAAATCGTACAACTATTAAAGAAGTTCTCAAATTGGTCTAAACTTCCGGTTCGAAATCACAGCGACGAATTTTCGAAATTGGAAAATGCGAAACTGCAGATGAAAATGATTTTTTTCAAGGTATTCAAAGAAAAAAGAATTAGTAAAATCGGTCAAAAAATAACAAAGTTACGACTATGCATTTTCAGTTTTTTCGTTCGTAAAATTCGGTGATTTCGGATTCGTAAAACGTTTTGAAAATATATTTAATCAACAGCCACCACACATTTTTGGGGGGATAGGTAAAAGTTTCAGAACGATCCTATCGTTAGATTCTGAGAAATCCGATTTGTGGACAAAACACAAAAAAAAAATAACAATAATAATCTTAACAGAAACAATAAGCTTTCATATGTAATATGAAAGCTTAATAATAACTTTAACAGAAACAATAAGCTTTCATATGTAATATGAAAGCTTAATAACTAGATCTGCTACTGTCCCATGCAGATATGAAAGCTTTCATATTCACAGTCACTTCCTGTCACATGTCATGGGCCATATGAATAATCCGAACAAGAAAAAAAATCATTAAAATCGGTCACAATCAAGTGAAGTTAATGTGATTTTTCACTCGTCGTAAAGAACTTTGTCTGCACGAAAAACATCAATTCGAGCCGTATCCCGGCTATCCTGAAATGTATTAATTTCAGACATAGGAGACGCATTGAACATACTATGCCCTATTGTGTTTGTGTACAAGTCCTTAAATGTCGATTTTTCACTATGTTTCATATTCACTTCAAAATGGTGTCTACCAGTTGACCTAAATCCTAAATCAAAATTTTACTCTGAATGTTTTTTAGGCCTTCCTTGTAGGATTCAGAAAATATAACTCCAAAGTCTGTAAGTAAAATAGCAAAAAAAGCCTTACGGACTTTTCACGTTTCAAGATGGTGGCACTTTCGGTTCGATCGACAAACCTATATTTCGTTGATTTTTTTGAAAACTTTGATCCTTAATTTCGTCAAGGGGAGATAATTTAGAAAATTTCTAATCATATTTTTGAAGTCGCATCGGTAAGATCTACTTATATATACTAAATTTCATGAAAATTGTACAACTATTAAAGAAGTTGTCAAATTGGTCCAAACTTCCGTTTCGAAATCACAGCGACGAATTTTACAAATTCGAAAATGTGAAACTGCTGATGAAAATGATTTTTTTCAAGGTATTCAAAGAAAAAAGATTTCGTAAAATCGGTCAAAAAAAAATAAAGTTACGACTATGCATTGTCGTTCGTAAATTTCGGTGATTTCGGATTCGTAAAACTTTTTGAAAATATATTTAATCAACAGCCACCACCCATTTAATCGTGTGTTATATAATGATGTGCAGTGTACAATCCTATGATAAATAAAAAAATAGAAATGTGTAATGTTGCTTTGTCACCAAATAAATGTGTAAAAGGAGAAAAGATAATGATAATGAATAGTTTGACTATTTATGAAGGATAAGATACTATAGAGAACTTGATGATTTATACATACTTTTGCTAATGTTATTGTTATATCTTTGAAGTGTCATACCAATATAAATAGTCATATTTGTATTCTAGATGAATACTATTATTAATAAAATGAAATGGGATTTAACAATCTATTGTTTTGCACTCACTGGGCTAATAAAGACAAAACAAAAAATACCATAACAACAGTGTAAAATGTTGCTATGAAATTAATTTAATGTTGTATACAATAACTAATCTGTTTAATACTATATTATTTATACTCAATGTAAATTAATTGTATTAAAATATAGAAAGTCAGTTGTATTATGGTACATGCTCTGGTGTGTTGCTAGAAGTTACATTATCTGTACGAATTATTTTTCTATAAACCAATATACAATACTTATTTCTACCAGATATTTCTATCAATCTAAAATAACTTAATCCACTCTTGCCATATGTTGTGTATATATACATAAATAACACAGTGTCAAATTATTGAAACAAATAATGGAAATGATTACAATTTGCTATTGTGTGTCATGGTACGATATTCTGTTAAGATAAGACTACATGGTATAATCTCTTAGATAAGCCACTTTTAAGACATCGCGTGGAATAAATTGCAAATATAATCAGGTTGTTGATCAACTGGGTACAGGAACAAAAGAAATTATTGTGAATTGAAATGTTGTATTGTTACTATTATTGTACAGAAATCATTATTGTTTTATTTTAAATTAAAATACACATTATTATGTATATTAAAGTTGGGATTGGATGGTCTAGAGCACAGCGCTCAAACAACTTTCTAAAGCTGTGAGTAGTTAGATCACTTGTGTTCTAGACCCTCCTATTATGATATCTGTAAGAATAACTGTCAAAAAATAATTTCATCAATCCAAATATTTTTTTTTATGTGTATAAGCTGATTTATACTGAATAAAGATTACACAACATACAAAAACTAGTAGCTGTGTTAACACGTCAATGAGAAGTGGTATTAGATGCCCCAAAGAGAAAATGAAAATACTACTAGTGATATACTTGTGACAAAATTGTAAGCTTTTGTAGTACATGGGATTGTGCTGGTGGGGGGTCTTTTATATTGACAATGTTTTTTTATTCATTATGCCTTGATTACAAAATATACACTTGAACATCATTAGCCAAACTGGAACAGAAAAGTGGGACCTAAAACCTCATTTTATTTATTATAACAATAGCAGTACACCTCAGGATTAACCCTATTCCGCCGCGCAAAGGAAGAAGGCAGTATCTACACTTTTGGCCAAAATACGTTTTTGCTATCATTGTGATCGGCAGTATCAGCTCTATCACATGTAAAAATTCCATTGCTATATTTCAATTAGGTAAAGAGATTTATAGTGTCGATTTGGGCAGTAAATATATAAATTGCCCTGGTATAACTAAGGATGAAAGCAGTAAGTGTAGATACTGTCGTTCTCCTTGATACATTTATTACAACCCAGAGCGAAATTTTGGCAGTAAATGCAAATTTCTCTTATATAACTAAGGAGAAAAGCAGTAAGTATAGATACTACCGTTCTCCTTGGGACATGTATGTACCTTAAGATAAGGTGCTGGCAGAAAATGTAAAGTGACCTGGAATAACTAAGGTAAAAAACTGTATATAATGTCAAGGATTTGGACTCTACTGAATGGAGAAATGCCCAGAACAATGTTTATGCATAAATATGCAGTTTGTAAACTGTCTGTTTATAACAGAAACAATTAGAGAGCATGTGTAGATGCTGCTCTGTACCTTGGTTTTACAATGGGCACAGCAAAAGGTCCCGAGCCATAAAATGAGCAGTATCTGCATTATCTTAGTCCCTCAAAGAAATATACGAAAATCGACAAGATATATCGAAAGAGAACCAAAATATTTCCTTACGTTGAAGAAATCACATTATTTTATACAAAACTATGAGTACAGGAAAGTGACAAACATTAAAGTCGATTTTCTCAAAATGACTATTATATTTTGCAGATACTGCCGTTCTCTTTTGTGGGGCAGTCTCATCAATTAATGTATAGATTTACATATACATTACATTCACCACAAAAAAGATTGAGGTATGGGCCAAGCATTTGCAAAGTTTTACATATAAACCTAAAGTGCAAAGTATCTTATTGTATATAATTATATACACCACAAACTGTTTAAATGAAACATATATACATGTGTAGCTTTTATTTTGGAGAATCCACTTTTTCCTCTAATTTTAGGACACTTTTGAAGTATAATCTAAAACAGGGCCAAGCTTAGGCATGGGCCGGAGGGGCCAGGCCCGGCCCAGAGTGCCCCGCGGTTTATGACAAACGGAGAAAAAAATTCAAATTCCAGATCAAAGCTTCACGGTAGCCTAAAAGATCTAGGGCGGAGACTGGGGTAACCCTTGATCCTTTTCTGTGAAGTTAACTCAGTCGATCTAGGCGTCTAGCAGCGATTTCACTTGATATACAGTTCCACGCCGTTATTTGTCATTTCCGTGCATTGCCATTCGGAACTGACATTATGTAATTTTTCTTGTATTACAGACCGTGTAATTGTGTTTTGTGCGTGCCATTCAAAGTGGTATAGAAATAATCATATTTATTTGTTCTTTTTTAAAAGACGCTTAATATTATCGGTGACACGTGACGGTGAACATGGCATGGCAGGAAGTGATCTGTGGATATCCATCTTTCTCCTTTCAAATATACAATAGCTTTGCAACAAAACACGTCTTCATCTCTACTATTCGTTGATTTAACTTAGCCGAACGACAGTTCTAACCGGTTCAATTCTTATTAATATTAGATATTCGGTATAAAATATCACCACCTAAGTTGGTAAGGCGCAGGCTGGCTAGTGAGACAGAACGAAGGGCCTGACAAGGACAACTGTCTTGTCGTTCGAATGGGACGAAAAACCAAGGTACCGTGTACACATTGGAGTGCACGTAAAAGATTCCTTAGCAGTTGGAATTCGATACTGTTGAACAAGCTCTATACGATGACTAAATGTGCAGATTGTAGTCACCCACGCTGCATGTTTCGCTGAACAGTAAAAGTTGCCGTTTTCAATTTTCGATCCTTTTGTTCTTCTACTCCTGATATTTTGGACTGTTGATCGATGGTTTCATATAAAAGACTATCGATAAGACTCTTTGTAGAAGAAGTTCCCAAAAAATATTATGTTGACTTTACGAGAAAGACCTCTAAACATGCTCCAAATTGTAAAAATACGACTTTTTGGATTTTCAATCTCTTTTTTTTCGGCTATCCCTGATATTTAAAAAAAATGATACAATGATTTCATACAACAGGCTAGCTATTAGACTCTCTATTGACAAAAGTTTCACCGTCCTCCCTTCATTATAACCGAAGTTATCGTGCCCTAAAAAATCAACAAATCAACATGCTTATCTCTGCTTACCCTAAACAGAAAATGCTCATCTTTGAACTCCATCATAACATTGACCTAGTGAACGTCTACAACAAGTTTGAACATTCTAGCTTAATTAGAATGAGAGTTATTGTGCTCCAAAGTCTCGGCCCTTCAAATTGCTTCTATTTTTCATTTTCAATTCAAAATGGTGACTAACGGTTGACCTAAATCAAAATTCTATTCGCGACATTTTTTAGGCCTTCCTATAAGGATTCAGAAAATATAACTCCTGAGTCTGTAAGTAAAATAGCAAAAAAGCCTTATTGATTTTTCACTTTTAAAGATGGTGGCACTTCCGGTTCGATCGACAAACTCCATATTTTGTGTACAAATCAGTAATTACTTGTCTAGTATCCAAAAAAAAAATCAGGTCATTCTGACCTATATTTCGATGATTTTTTTGAAAATTTTGATCCTTAATTTCGTCAAGGGGAGATAATTTAGAAAATTTCTAATTATATTTTTGAAGTCACATCGGTAAGATCTACTTATATACTAAATTTCATGAAAATCGTACAACTATTAAAGAAGTTGTCAAATTGGTCTAAACTTCCGGTTCGAAATCACAGCGACGAATTTTCGAAATTCGAAAATGTGAAACTGCAGATGAAAATGATCTTTTTCAAGGTATTCAAAGAAAAAAGAATTAGTAAAATCGGTCAAAAAATAACAAAGTTACGACTATGCATTGTCATTTTTTTCGTTCGTAAAATTCGGTGATTTCGGATTCGTAAAACGTTTTGAAAATATATTTAATCAAGGTTCGCACCCCATTTTTGGGGGGGTAGGTCAAAATTTCAGAAAGATCCTATGGATAGATTCTGAGAAATCCGATTTGCAGAAAACACACAAAAAAAAAAATAATAATAACTAGATCTGCTACTGTCCCATGCAGATATGAAAGCTTTCATATTCATCGTCACGTGTCATTGATTGTATCAAGTATCCTAAATAAAAGGATAAGAAGAAAAAATTATCAAAATTGGTCAAAAACTCGCGAAGTTACAAGTCTAAATATAGTATGAAACATTGCACCCAGGCATAACAATAATCTGAAAACTAAAGGGAAATAACTGAAACTTGTATTACTGTAATGAGACGGATGAGAAAATGAAATGAAAATGGCGGGAAAAAAAATAAAAATGTCAGGTTGGACAGGCGACCTTACTCCTTGTCACGTACAACCGGGCATTCGAAAACACGCTAGTTAACTCAATGACAGGCGCGCGTGCTAGCCATTCAGCCATCCAACCCCCCCTTTGAAATCCGACACGTGCAATATGTCATATAGGAAGAATAAGAAGTCGCTCACAACAAAATGGTAAATTAATGAGTTTAGGTCAAAAGGTTGAGCTACTATTTTAGAGTACTTAATAGTTTTAAAGAGACACGTTAAGGGTTGTTCATAGTTAAATGAAAGTTTAATTTTAAATAAGACCAATAAAATTAGGATTTAATAATGCCAGACAAATATTTCCAATATGTTTGGTTATAAGTAGGAAATCATGACGACTTCTTAAGCATGTTTTAAACAAAGGATCATAGACTGAATTATACAAGAATGGCACTCTGCAATAAAAAAAACTGGCCAAAGCAAGATTTCTATGCAGAAATTAAATAATTGCTAGAACCAGAAAAATATTTATCCACTATAATAAATAAGCAACATAGAGAAAATGAAATGAAATTGAATGGGGTTTAACGTCCTACTGTTCTGCTCCTAAAATGGGCTAATGAAGACTGGCATATGCCATAAAGTGTGCAATGAGGGAAATTTTACCCGGGCAGCGGCGTTACGGCCTACGAGGTTGGACAGGCGACCATACTCCCTGTCACGTACAACCAAGAAATCGAAACAACGCCAGTTGACTCAATGACAGACGTTTTGATACAGAGCGCACGTGCTAATCATTCAGCCACGCAACCTCCCTAAAATCGGCAAATTGCTGACCTACAGCGAGAAACATTTCAACCGGCCCAAATTTTCTATTTGAACAGTTTAATTTGCATGGTACCTTTAGTTATCAACCGAATATTACAAAACTTTTAAAAATAAGCCCCCCCCCCCCTGACCAGCTTAAGCGTTCGCAATAAACGTTTGCCCCTCAAAATCTGCAAATTGCTGACTTTAAAGTGAGAAACATTACAACCGGGCGAAATTTTCTGTTTTATCACTTTTACAGTACCTTTGATTACCAAAAGATTATTACAAAACTTTAAAAATAAAAGAGAAAGAGAGAAATGCGGCCTAATGTCCATTCGACACAAACTAGGTCATTTTGTGACTAAATTATGTTTTTTAATTTTTTTTAAAAACTCCCCTTGCGCTTACTGGACATCATACTTCATGTCACGTGCAACCTGGAGATCGAAACGACGCTCGTTGACTCAATGACAGACGTTACGATACAGCGCGCACATGCTAACCATTCAGCCTCCCTGAATTCGGAAAATTGCTGAGTTATAGCAAGAAACATTTCAACCGGGCGAAATTTTCTGTTTTAACAGTTTAATGTGCACGGTACTTTAATTGCCAACCGATTATTACAACTGACCAGCTTAATCGTGTGCAATAAACGTTTGGCCTGAATTGAAAGTTCTGCACGGAGAAAGTTCATCTTGATTTCCCGGCGTGGTTCCCTGTTGTCAGTGAGGCAGAACGGAGGGCCTGACAAGCACAGCTGTCTAGTCGTTCGGATGGGATGAAACACAAAGGTCCCGTGTACACATTGGAGTGCACGTAAAATATCCCTAAGCAGTTGGAATTCGATACTGTTGAATAAGCTCTATACGATGACTAAATGTGTAGATTGTAGTCACCCACACTGCATGTTTCGCTTAACAATGAAAGGGTGCCGTTTTCAATTTTCGATCCTTTTGTTCTTCTACTCCAGATAAGTTGGACTGTTGATCGATGGTTTCATATAAAAGACTACCAATAAGACTCTTTGTAGAAGAAGTTCCCAAAAAATATTATGTTGACTTTACGAGAAAGACCTCTAAACATGCTCCAAATTGTAAAAATACGACTTTTTGGATTTTCAATCTCTTTTTTTCGGCTATCCCTGATATTTAAAAAAAATGATACAATGATTTCAAACAACAGGCTAGCTATTAGACTCTCTATTGACAAAAGTTTCATCGCCCTCCCTTCATTATAACCGAAGTTATCGTGCCCTAAAGAATCAACAAATCAGCATCCTTATCTCTGCTTACCCTAAGCAGAAAATGCTCATCTTTGAACTCAATCATGACATTGACCTAGTGAACGTCTACACCAAGTTTGAACATTCTAGCTTAATTAGAAGGAGAGTTATTGTGTTCCAAAGTCCCGGCCCTTCAAATTGCTTCTATTTTTCATTTTCAATTCAAAATGGTGACCATCACGTGACCGAAATCAAAATTCGGCTCCGATAGATTTTTAGGCATTCCTTCAAGGATTCTGAAAATATAACTCCCGAGTCTGTAAGTAAAATAGCAAAAAAGCCTTTTTGATTTTTCACGTTTAAAGATGGTGGCACTTCCGGTTCGATCGACAAACTCCATATTTTGTGTACGAATCAGTAATTACTTGTCTAGTATCAAAAAAAAAAAATAGGTCATTCTGACCTATATTTCGACGATTTTTTTGAAAAATTTGATCCTTAATTTCGTCAAGGGGAGATAATTTAGAACATTTATAATTATATTTTTGAAGTCACATCGGTAACATCTACTTATACACTAAATTTCATGAAAATCGTACAACTATTAAAGAAGTTCTCAAATTGGTCTAAACTTCCGGTTCGAAATCACAGCGACGAATTTTCGAAATTGGAAAATGCGAAACTGCAGATGAAAATGATTTTTTTCAAGGTATTCAAAGAAAAAAGAATTAGTAAAATCGGTCAAAAAATAACAAAGTTACGACTATGCATTGTCAGTTTTTTCGTTCGTAAAATTCGGTGATTTCGGATTCGTAAAACGTTTTGAAAATATATTTAATCAACAGCCACCACCCATTTTTGGGGGGATAGGTAAAAGTTTCAGAACGATCCTATCGTTAGATTCTGAGAAATCCGATTTGTGGACAAAACACAAAAAAAAAATAACAATAATAATCTTAACAGAAACAATAAGCTTTCATATGTAATATGAAAGCTTAATAATAACTTTAACAGAAACAATAAGCTTTCATATGTAATACATATGAAAGCTTAATAATAACTTTAACAGAAACAATAAGCTTTCATATGTAATATGAAAGCTTAACTAGATCTGCTACTGTCCCATGCAGATATGAAAGCTTTCATATTCATCGTCACGTGTCATTGATTGTATCAAGTAACCTAAATAAAAGGATACGAAGAAAAAATTATTAAAATTGGTCAAAAACTCGCGAAGTTACAAGTCTAAATATAGTATGAAACATTGCACCCAGGCATAACAATAATCTGAAAACTTAAGGGAAATAACTGAAACTTGTATTACTGTAATGAGACGGATGAGAAAATGAAATGAAAATGGCGGGAAAAAAAAATTAAAAATGGCAGGTTGGACAGGCGACCTTACTCCTTGTCACGTACAACCGGGCATTCGAAAACACGCTAGTTTACTCAATGACAGGCGCGCGTGCTTACCATTCAGCCACTCAACCCCCCTTTGAAATCAGACACGTGCAATATGTCATATAGGAAGAATAAGAAGTCGCTCACAACAAAATGGTAAATTAATGAGTTTAGGTCAAAAGGTTGAGCTACTGTTTTAGAGTACTTAATAGTTTTAAAGAGACACGTTAAGGGTTGTTCATAGTTAAATGAAAGTTTAATTTTAAATAAGACCAATAAAATTAGGATTTAATAATGCCAGACTAATATTTCCAATATGTTTGGTTATAAGTAGGAAATCGTGACGACTTCTTAAGCATGTTTTAAACAAAGGATCATGTTTGTTTAAACAAGAATGGCACTCTGCAATAAAAAAAACTGGCCAAAGCAAGATTTCTATGCAGAAATTAAATAATTGCTAGAACCAGAAAAATATTTATCCACTATAATAAATAAGCAACATAGAGAAAATGAAATGAAATTGAATGGGGTTTAACGTCCGACTGTTCTGCTCCTAAAATGGGCTAATGAAGACGGGCATATGCCATAATGTGTGCAATGAGGGAAATTTTACCCGGGCAGCGGCGGTTACGGCCTACGAGGTTGGACAGGCAACCATACTCCTTGTCACGTACAACCAAAAAATCGAAACAACGGCAGTTGACTCAATGACAGACGTTATGATACAGAGCGCACGTGCTAACCATTCAGCCACGCAACCTCCCTAAAATCGGCAAATTGCTGACCTACAGCGAGAAACATTTCAACCGGGCCAAATTTTCTATTGTAACAGTTTAATTTGCACGGTACCTTTAGTTATCAACCGAATATTACAAAACTTTTAAAAATAAGCTCCCCCCTGACCAGCTTAAGCGTTCGCAATAAACGTTTGCCACTTAAAATCGGGAAATTGCTGACTTTAAAGTGAGAAACATTACAACCGGGCGAAATTTTCTGTTTTATGACTTTTACAGTACCTTTGATTACCAACCGATTATTTTCTGTTTTATCACTTTTACAGTACCTTTGATTACCAACCGATTATTACAAAACTTTAAAAATAAAAGAGAAAGAGAGAAATGCGGCCTAATGTCCATTCGACACAAACTAGGTCATTTCGGGACTAACATATGTTTTTTAATTTTATTTAAAAACTCCCCCTGCGCTTACAGGTCTTTAGCCGTTGGGAGGAAACCGAAGAACACGGAGAAAACCCACAAGGTTGGACATCATACTTCATGTCACGTGCAACCTGGAGATCGAAACGACGCCCGTTGACTCAATGACAGACGTTACGATACAGTGCGCACATGCTAACCATTCAGCCATTCAGCCTCCCTGAATTCAGAAAATTGCTGACTTATAGCAAGAAACATTTCAACCGGGCGAAATTTTCTGTTTTAACAGTTTAATGTGCACGGTACTTTAATTACCAACCGATTATTACAAAACTTTTGAAAATAAGCTCCAACTGACCAGCTTAATCGTATGCAATAAACGTTTTCGCCTGAATTGAAAGTTCTGCACGGAGAAAGTTCATCTCGATTTCCCGGCGTGGTTCCCCTTGTCAGTGAGGCAGAACGGAGGGCCTGACAAGCACAGCTGTCTAGTCATTCGGATGGGACGAAAAACCAAGGTCCCGTGTACACATTGGAGTGCACGTAAAATATCCCTAAGCAGTTGGAATTCGATACTGTTGAATAAGCTCTATACGATGACTAAATGTGTAGATTGTAGTCACCCACACTGCATGTTTCGCTTAACAATGAAAGGGTGCCGTTTTCAATGTTCGATCCTTTTGTTCTTCTACTCCTGATATGTTGGACTGTTGATCGATGGTTTCATATAAAAGACTACCAATAAGACTCTTTGTACAAGAAGTTCCCAAAAAATATTATGTTGACTTTACGAGAAAGACCTCTAAACATGCTCCAAATTGTAAAAATACGACTTTTTGGGTTTTCAATCTCTTTTTTTCGGCTATCCCTGATATTTAGAAAAAATAATACAATGATTTCACACAACAGGCTAGCTATTAGACTCTCTATTGACAAAAGTTTCACCGCCCTCCCTTCATTATAACCGAAGTTATCGTGCCCTAAAGAATCAACAAATTAGCTTGTTTATCTCTGCTTACCCTAAGCAGAAAATGCTCATCTTTGAACTCAATCATAACATTGACCTAGTGAACGTCTACACCAAGTTTGAACATTCTAGCTTAATTAGAAGGAGAGTAATTGTGTTCCAAAGTCCCGACCCTTCAAATTGCTTCTATTTTTCATTTTCAATTCAAAATGGTGACCATCACGTGACCGAAATCAAAATTCTATTCGCGACATTTTTTAGGCCTTCCTACAAGGATTCAGAAAATATAACTCCCGAGTCTGTAAGTAAAATAGCAAAAAAGCCTTATTGATTTTTCACTTTTAAATATGGCGGCACTTCCGGTTCGATCGACAAACTCCATATTTTGTGTACAAATCAGTAATTACTTATCTAGTATCCAAAAAAAAAATCAGGTCATTCTGACCTATATTTCGATGATTTTTTTGAAAATTTTGATCCTTAATTTCGTCAAGGGGAGATAATTTAGAAAATTTCTAATTATATTTTTGAAGTCACATCGGTAGGATCTACTTAGATACTAAATTTCATGAAAATCGTACAACTATTAAAGAAGTTGTCAAATTGGTCTAATCTTCCGGTTCGAAATCACAGCGACGAATTTTCGAAATTCGAAAATGTGAAACTGCAGATGAAAATGTTTTTTTTAAAGGTATTCAAAGAAAAAAGAATTAGTAAAATCGGTCAAAAAATAACAAAGTTACGACTATGCATTGTCATTTTTTTCGTTCGTAAAATTCGGTGATTTCGGATTCGTAAAACGTTTCGAAAATATATTTAATCAAGGTTCGCACCCCATTTTTGGGGGGGTAGGTCAAAATTTCAGAAAGATCCTATGGATAGATTCTGAGAAATCCGATTTGCAGAAAACACACAAAAAAAAAAATAATAATAATAATAACTTTAACAGAAACAATAAGCTTTCATATGTAATATGAAAGCTTAATAATTTTAGTAATCACAATAGGCTTTCAGACGAAAGTCTGAAAGCCTAATAAGAACTAGACCTGCATGCAGGAATGACGGGTTTCACTGGTGCCACGTTAACCTTAAACATGTCACTTCCGGTACCAGCGAAACCACTAAAGGTTTCCAAATTAACATTGCACACAAATAAAATGGACGCAGAATCAACAAAATCCAGCAATATCAATTCATTTTATACATTTGTTACTTGTAAATGATCTTGACAAAATTAAATTACTCCCGGTGTTAATGCAAATGTTCAATTAGTCTTATGAAATCAGAAATGGCATACGATATCATATAGTGAAAATTTTATGTAAATCGAATAATAATTGCCACTTTTAAAGACCGAAAAACTTGAAAAGTGACTTGTAGAAAATCGGCTATTTCTCTGCAACCGTACAAGTTAGAAACCATTTTGTGGTATCTGTATGATCGTATGGGTTCATTCTATTTGTTGATTGGCATCAAATACCATAATTTGAAAAATATTTCAAAACAGACTCATTTGAATAAAATATCTGTTTTGGAGGCTAAAAATACAGTTTTTGCCAAAATGACGTTACTTCCGGTGATAATGAAAATCTTAAATTACTTGTATGAAATCCCAAATGGCATTAGGTATAAAATGGTGTGACGTGTATGAAAATCGAATAATAATTGACCCTTTTATGGCCCCGAAACCTTCAAAAGTGACCTGTAGAAAACCGTCTATTTCTCGGCAACCGAACAAGTTAGAAACTATTTTATGATATCTATATGACCATATGAGTTTTGTTTATATGTGAATTTAAACCAAAAGTTAAAATTATTAATACATATTAAGTTATTCGTGGTTGAATAAAACAATGATTTAAAAAGTTTAAAATGCAATTTTTGACCAAATGATGTCACTTCCGGTGTCAATTTTAAATTGTAATCAACTTGATATGACGCTACGTGCTTTTTGAATCAAATGATGTCACTTTTATAAAAATCCAATCATAATTGACTATTTTACAGGCAAAATAACGAAAACAGTGACTTGTACAGAACTGCCCATCTCTTGGTAACTGCTTATAGTACAAACGAATTTTAACATACATTTTCTTCGTATGGATTATAGCTACACGTTTATAAAAGTTACGAAGAAATATTTTAAAATCTGAAAAGCCTGAATAGGTTGTAAATAGGCCAATTTTACACCATTTTTAGGCTCTTAATCGAATTTGCTCGAAAATGAAATCGAAATTAAAAAAACTGCTTCCTACATTTTTTGCGCCTTGAAAGGGCACACTCTTTGAGTCAAATAATTTTTCCAAAAAATAATATTTGTTTTCGAAGAAGGAAAATTACTGTCAAAATTGCAGTTTTTGGTAAAATTATGCCACTTCCGGTGCCGACAGATAAAACTTTTGGTAATAAAAAAAATGACAATTGATACAACGAAGCAGATGAATTTTGTTTTATACAAATCGAACAATAAAAAATTAATCTAGGACTTAAAAACTGAATTAGCCAATGGCGGCCAAGTTAAATTACTGAGACAAAATTCTTTAACATTTTTGCACTAGTCAGATGACCCTTTAATTCTCTGCATTAATACGACTAAAAAATATTCATAAATAAAAAAGTTTTTTGTAAAATTTTAAATTTTCAAAATTTGGCGCCTAATATCTTTAAAGATTTACCGAAAATCAAAAATCGAAAGTAGTGTAGCTATGTGCCCTGTCTCCGGCTATGCCAAAATGTACCGAAAGTTAAAATTCAATGATTATTGTTAAAATTACTGCAATATTTTAAAAAACGATAATTTGGTGATTTCGGACATTTCGCATTGTCGCAGAACGTTCAAAATAGCTTTATCCTCTAAGTCACACCCACTTTCCCAGTAAAACCGAAGAAATCGTAACGATGCGACAAGCAGTTGCTGAGATCTACTCAAAACAAAAGAAGAATAATAATAATAAGAATAATAATTTTAACAAAAACAATAGTGTTTCACACAAGCTTCGCAGTGTGAAACCCTAATAACTAGACCTGCATGCAGGAATGACGGGTTTCACTGGTGCCATGTTACCCTTAAACATGTCACTTCCGGTGCCAAGTTACCCTTGAACATATGTCACTTCCGGTACCAGCGAAACCACTAAACAGGTTTCCAAATTAACATTGCACACAAATAAAATGGACGCAGAATCAACAAAATCCAACAATATCAATTCATTTTATACATTTGTTACTTGTAAATGATCTTGACAAAATTAAATTACATCCTGTGTTAATGAAAATGTTCAATTAGTCTTATGAAATCAGAAATGGCATACGATATCATATAGTGAAAATTTTATGTAAAATTTTAAGACCAAAAAACTTGAAAAGTGACTTGTAGAAAATCTGCTATTTCTCTGCAACCGTACAAGTTACAAACCATTTTGTGGTATCTGTGTGATCGTATGGGTTCATTCTATTTGTTGATTAGCATCAAATACCATAATTTGAAAAAGATTTCAAAACAGACTCATTTGAATAAAATATCTGTTTTGAAGGCTAAAAATACAGTTTTTGCCAAAATGACGTTACTTCCGGTGATAATGAAAATCTTAAATTACTTGAATGAAATCCCAAATGGCAGTAGGTATAACACGGTGTAACGTTTATGAAAATCGAATAATAATTGACACTTTTATGGCCCCGAAACCTTCAAAAGTGACCTGTAGAAAACCGCCTATTTCTCGGCAACCGAACAAGTTAGAAACAATTTTATGATATCTATATGACCATATGAATTTTGTTTATATGTGAATTTAAACCAAAAGTTAAAATTATTAATACATATTAAGTTATTCTTGGTTGAATAAAACATTGATTTAAAAAGTTTAAAATGCAGTTTTTGACCAAATGATGTCACTTCCGGTGTCAATTTTAAATTGTAATCAACTTGATATGACGCTACATGCTTTTTGAATCAAATGATGTCACTTTTATAAAAATCCAATAATAATTGACTATTTTACAGGCAAAATAACGAAAACAGTGACTTGTACAGAACTGCCCATTTCTTGGTAACTGCTTATATTACAAACGAATTTTAACATACATTTTCTTCGTATGGATTATAGCTACAAGTTTATAAAAGTTACGAAGAAATATTTTAAAATCTGAAAAGCCTGAATAGGTTGTAAATGGGTAAATTTTACACCATTTTTAGCCTCTTAATCGAATTTGCTCGAAAGTGAAATCGAAATTAAAAAAACTGCTTCCTACATTTTTTGCGCCTTGAAAGGACACACTCTTTGAGTCATATAATTTTTCAAAAAAATAATATTTGTTTTCGAAATAAGAAAATAACTGTCAAAAATTGTAGTTTTTGGTAAAATTATGCCACTTCCGGTGCCGACAGATAACATTATTGGTAACAAAAAAAATGACAATTGAGACAACGAAGCATATGAACTTTGTTTTATACAAATCGAACAATAAAAAATTAATCTAGGACTGAAAAACTGAATTAGCCAATGGCGGCCAAGGAAAATTACTGAGACAAAAAATTTTAACATTTTTGCACTAGTCAGATGACTCTTTAATTCTGTGCACAATACGACTAAAAAATATTCATAAATAAAAAAAAATTTAGTAAAATTTTAAATTTTCGAAATTTGGCGCCTAATATCTTCGAAGATTTGCCGAAAATCAAAAATCGAAAGTAGCGTAGCTATGTGCCCTGTCTCAGGCTATGCCAAAATGTATCGAAAGTTAAAATCCAATGATTATTGTTAAAATTACTGCAATATTTTCAAAAACGATAACTTCGGTGATTTCGGACATTTCGCATTGGCGCAGAACGTTCAAAATAGCTTTATCCTCTAAGTCACACCCACTTTCCCAGTAAAACCGAAGAAATCGTAACGATGCGACACGTAGTTGCTGAGATCTATTCAAATTGGAATCTGAATAATAATAATAATAATAACTAGACCTGCATGCAGGAATGACGGGTTTCACTGGTGCCACGTCACTTTCGGTGCCACGTTACCCTTAAACATATGTCACTTCCGATACCAATGAAACCATCAAACAGGTTTCCACATAAGCATTGTAAACATCAAATAAAATGGACGAAGAATCAACCAAATCCAGCAATATCAATTCATTTTATATATATGTTACTTGTAAGTGATCCTAGCAAAATTTCATTACTTCCGGTGATAATGAAAATGTTCAATTAGTTTTATGAAATCAGAAATGGCATTATAAGGCAGCATAATGGCGAAAATTGTATGTAAATCGAATGAGAATTGCCACTTTTATAGACCCAAAACCTTGAAAAGTGACTTGTAGAAAATCGTCTATTTCTCGGCAACCGTACACGATAAAAACTATCTTTTGGTATCTATATGATCGCATGGGTTCAATCCATTTGTTGATTGGAATCAAATATCATAATTTGAAATATATTACAAATCAGACTCATTTGAAAAAAATGTCTGTTTTGAAGGCTAAAAATACAGTTTTTGCCAAAATGACATTACTTCCGGTGATAATGAAAATGTTAAATTAGTTCTATGAAATCATAAATGACACAAGATATCATATGGTGAAAATTTTATGAAAATCGAATAATAACTGACACTTTTATAGACCAAAAACCTTGAAAAGTGACTTAAGGAAAATCGCCCATTTCTCTGCAACCGTACAAGTTAGAAACCATTTTGTGGTATCTGTATGATCGTATGGGTTCAATCTATTTGATCAATATAATCAAATATCACAATTTGAAAAAAATAACAAATACGACTCATTTGAATAAAATATTGTTTTTTGAAGGCTAAAATTTAAGTTTTGAGCAAATGACGTCATTTCCGGTGGCAGCGCAAGGGGTAAAATGGTTTGACATAGTCCACTATGGCATTAGGCATCCAATGGCGAAAGAAAATTGAAAATCGAATAATAATTGATTCTTTTACAGCCAAAATTACGTGAAAAGTGACTCATGCAAAATTGCCTATTTCTCGGCAACTGCTTATATTACAAACTAATTTTCACATACATTCTCTTCGTATGGATTATAGCTACAAGTTTATAAAAGTTACGTAAAAATATTTTAAAATCTGAAAAGCCTGAATGAGTTGTAAATAGGTCAATTTTACGCCTTTTTTCACCTCTTAATCCAATTTGCTAGAAAATGAAAAAGAAATTAAAAAAACTGCTTCCGACATTTTTTGCGCCTTTAAAGGACACACTCTTTGAGTCATATAATTTTTCAAAAAAGTAATATTTGTTTTCAAAAAATGTACCTAACTGTCAAAATTGTAGTTTTTGGTAAAATTATGCCACTTCCGGTGCCGACAGATAACACTTTTGGTAATAAAAAAAATGACAATTGAGACAACGAAGCATATGAACTTTGTTTTATACAAATCGAACAATAAAAAATTAATCTAGGACTGAAAAACTGAATTAGCCAATGGAGGCCAAGGAAAATTACTGAGACAAATTTTTTTAACATTTTTGCGCAAGTCAGATGACTCTTTAATTCTGTGCACAACACGACTAAAAAATATTCATAAATAAAAAAGTTTTTTGTAAAATTTTAAATTTCCGAAATTTGGCGCCTAATATCTTCGAAGATTTGCCGAAAATCAAAAATCGAAAGTAGCGCAGCTATGTGCCCTGTCTCCAGCTATGCCAAAATGTATCGAAAGTTAAAATCCCATGATTATTGTTAAAATTACCGCAATATTTGTAAAAACGATAACTTCGGTGATTTCGGACATTTCGCATTGTCGCAGAACGTTCAAAATAGCTTTATCCTCTAAGTCACACCCACTTTCCCAGTAAAACCGAAGAAATCGTAACGATGCGACACGTAGTTGCTGAGATCTACTCAAAACAAAAGAAGAATAATAATAATAATAATAATAATAAGAACTAGACCTGCATGCAGGAATGACGGGTTTCACTGGTGCCACGTTACCCTTAAACATGTCACTTCCGGTGCCAAGTTACCCTTGAACATATGTCACTTCCGGTACCAACGAAACCATTAAACAGGTTTCCAAATTAACATTGCACACACAAAAAATGGATGCAGAATCAACCAAATCCAGCAATATCAATTCATTTTATACATTTGTTACTTGTAAATGATCTTGACAAAATTACATTTCTTCCGGTGTTAATGAAAATGTTCAATTAGTTTTATGAAATCAGAAATGGCATACGATATCATATAGTGAAAATTTTATGTAAATCGAATAATAATTGCCACTTTTAAAGACCAAAAAACTTGAAAAGTGACTTGTAGAAAATCGACTATTTCTCTGCAACCGTACAAGTTAGAAACCATTTTGTGGTATCTGTATGATCGTATGGGTTCATTTTATTTGTTGATTGGCATCAAATACCATAATTTGAAAAACATTTCAAAACAGACTCATTTGAATAAAATATCTGTTTTGAAGACTAAAAATACAGTTTTTGCCAAAATGATGTTACTTCCGGTGATAATGAAAATCTTAAATTACTTGTATGAAATCCTAAATGGCATTAGGTATAACATGGTGTAACGTTTATGAAAATCGAATAACAATTGACACTTTTATGGCCCAAAAACCTTCAAAAGTGGCCTGTAGATAACCGTTTATTTCTCGGCAACCGAACAAGTTAGAAACAATTTTATGATATGTATATGACCATATGAGTTGTGTTTATATGTGAATTTAAACCAAAAGTTAAAATTATTAATACATATTAAGTAATTCTTGGTTGAATAAAACATTGATTTAAAAAGTTTAAAATGCAGTTTTTGACAAAATGACGTCACTTCCGGTGTCAATTTTAAATTGTAATCAACTTGATATGACGCTACATGCTTTTTGAATCAAATGATGTCACTTTTATAAAAATCCAATCATAATTGACTATTTTACAGGCAAAATAACGAAAATAGTGACTTGTACAGAACTGTCCATTTCTTGGTAACTGCTTATATTACAAACTAATTTTAACATACATTTTCTTCGTATGGATTATAGCTACAAGTTTATAAAAGTTACGAAGAAATATTTTAAAATCTGAAAAGCCTGAATAGGTTGTAAATGGGTCAATTTTACACCATTTTTAGCCATTTAATCGAATTTGCTCGAAAATGAAATCGAAATTAAAAAAACTGCTTCCGCCATTTTTTGCGCCTTGAAAGGGCACACTCTTTGAGTCAAATAATTTTTCCAAAAAATAATATTTGTTTTCGAAAAATGGTACCTAAATGTCAAAATTGTAGTTTTTGGTAAAATTATGCCACTTTCGGTGCCGACAGATAACACTTCCGGTAATAAAAAAAATGACAATTGAGACAACGAAGCATATGAACTTTGTTTTATACAAATCGAACAATAAAAAATTAATCTAGGACTGAAAAACTGAATTAGCCAATAGCGGCCAAGGAAAATTACTGAGACAAAATTTTTTAACATTTTTGCACTAGGCAGATGACTCTTTAATTCTGTGCACAATACGACTAAAAAAATATTCATAAATAAAAAAGTTTTTTGTAAAATTTTAAATTTTCGAAATTTGGCGCCTAATATCTTCGAAGATTTGCCGAAAATCAAAAATCGAAAGTAGCGTAGCTATGTGCCCTGTCTCAGGCTATGCCAAAATGTATCGAAAGTTAAAATCCAATGATTATTGTTAAAATTACTGCAATATTTTCAAAAACGATAACTTCGGTGATTTCGGACATTTCGCATTGTCGCAGAACGTTCAAAATAGCTTTATCCTCTAAGTCACACCCACTTTCCCAGTAAAACCGAAGAAATCGTAACGATGCGACAAGCAGTTGCTGAGATCTACTCAAAACAAAAGAAGAATAATAATAATAATAAGAATAATAATTTTAACAAAAACAATAGTGTTTCACACAAGCTTCGCAGTGTGAAACCCTAACTAGACCTGCATGCAGGAATGACGGGTTTCACTGGTGCCACGTCACTTTCGGTGCCACGTTACCCTTAAACATATGTCACTTCCGATACCAATGAAACCATCAAACAGGTTTCCACATAAGCATTGTAAACATCAAATAAAATGGACGAAGAATCAACCAAATCCAGCAATATCAATTCATTTTATATATATGTTACTTGTAAGTGATCCTGGCAAAATTTCATTACTTCCGGTGATAATGAAAATGTTCAATTAGTTTTATGAAATCAGAAATGGCATAAGGCATCATAATGGCGAAAATTGTATGTAAATCGAATGAGAATTGTCACTTTTATAGACCAAAAACCTTGAAAAGTGACTTGTAGAAAATCGTCTATTTCTCGGCAACCGTACACGATAAAAACTATCTTTTGGTATCTATATGATCGTATGGGTTCAATCCATTTGTTGATTGGAATCAAATATCATAATTTGAAATATATTACAAATCAGACTCATTTGAAAAAAATGTCTGTTTTGAAGGCTAAAAATACAGTTTTTGCCAAAATGACATTACTTCCGGTGATACTGAAAATGTTAAATTAGTTCTATGAAATCATAAATGACACAAGATATCATATGGTGAAAATTTTATGAAAATCGAATAATAACTGACACTTTTATAGACCAAAAACCTTGAAAAGTGACTTAAGGAAAATCGCCCATTTCTCTGCAACCGTACAAGTTAGAAACCATTTTGTGGTATCTGTATGATCGTATGGGTTCAATCTATTTGATCAATAGAATCAAATATCACAATTTGAAAAAAATAACAAATACGACTCATTTGAATAAAATATTGTTTTTTGAGGGCTAAAATTTAAGTTTTGAGCAAATGACGTCATTTCCGGTGGCAGCGCAAGGGGTAAAATGGTTTGACATAGTCCACTATGGCATTAGGCATCCAATGGCGAAAGAAAATTGAAAATCGAATAATAATTGATTCTTTTACAGCCAAAATTACGTGAAAAGTGACTCATGCAAAATTGCCTATTTCTCGGCAACTGCTTATATTACAAACTAATTTTTACATACATTCTCTTCGTATGGATTATAGCTACAAGTTTATAAAAGTTACGTAAAAATATTTTAAAATCTGAAAAGCCTGAATGAGTTGTAAATAGGTCAATTTTACGCCTTTTTTCACCTCTTAATCCAATTTGCTAGAAAATGAAAAAGAAATTAAAAAAACTGCTTCCGACATTTTTTGCGCCTTTAAAGGACACACTCTTTGAGTCATATAATTTTTCAAAAAAATAATATTTGTTTTCAAAAAATGTACCTAACTGTCAAAATTGTAGTTTTTGGTAAAATTATGCCACTTCCGGTGCCGACAGATAATACTTTTGGTAATAAAAAAAATGACAATTGAGACAACGAAGCATATGAACTTTGTTTTATACAAATCGAACAATAAAAAATTAATCTAGGACTGAAAAACTGAATTAGCCAATGGAGGCCAAGGAAAACTACTGAGACAAAATTTTTTAACATTTTTGCGCAAGTCAGATGACTCTTTAATTCTGTGTCCAACACGACTAAAAAATATTCATAAATAAAAAAGTTTTTTGTAAAATTTTAAATTTCCGAAATTTGGCGCCTAATATCTTCGAAGATTTGCCGAAAATCAAAAATCGAAAGTAGCGCAGCTATGTGCCCCGTCTCCAGCCATGCCAAAATGTATCGAAAGTTAAAATCCCATGATTATTGTTAAAATTACCGCAATATTTCTAAAAACGATAACTTCGGTGATTTCGGACATTTCGCATTGTCGCAGAACGTTCAAAATAGCTTTATCCTCTAAGTCACACCCACTTTCCCAGTAAAACCGAAGAAATCGTAACGATGCGACACGTAGTTGCTGAGATCTACTCAAAACAAAAGAAGAATAATAATAATAATAATAATAAGAATAATAATTTTAACAAAAACAATAGTGTTTCACACAAGCTTCGCAGTGTGAAACCCTAATAATAATTTTAACAAAAACAATAGTGTTTCACACAAGCTTCGCAGTGTGAAACCCTAATAATAATTTTAACAAAAACAATAGTGTTTCACACAAGCTACGCAGTGTGAAACCCTAATAATTTTAACAAAAACAATAGTGTTTCACACAAGCTACGCAGTGTGAAACCCTAATAAATAAGATATGTTTGCAGGATCATTTTGTTATACGAAAAACTAAGTGATGCGTTTTCTATGGCGCTCAGTTTAGTTTATCTCTTGGAGGCAAAATACAGTTATCCTTATCTTTAACCATGGCACTGTCAGAGGGTATTTTTTAAAATTATGGTAGAAATCAATTTTTTTTTTCTGAAAAGTTTTTTAATATAATTTTTTCGATCCTCGGGTTATCACATTTAGACAACAATTTAAATTTCGTATTGTGACACAGATCCTATCACCGTGTATTTACTATTCTATTGAAGAAATGTAGGTCGTGTTGGTTTCATACAGAAAAATTTATAAGGCTATAATATATGGAGGGGGGTCCTAGCCAAAACTCTCAATTTGTGAAAATACATTTGTCGATTTGTGAAAGTAAATTATTAATTTGTCAAAATACAAAATACATTTGTCGATTTGTGAAAGTACATTTGTTAATTTGTCAAAATGCAAAATACATTTGTCGATTTGTCGTACAACAAAAATACATTTTTTCATGTGTGAAAATACACCTGTCGAACCTACAAAGCACAGATTTTGAAATAAAACAGCTTTTCTTTATAGTTTCAACATATGTAATTTCAACATTTGTATTTTCAAGATATGTAATTTCAACATTTGTAGTTTCAACATTTGTAGTTTCAACAGTTGTATTAACGACACTTGCATTATCGAGCCTTGCATTAGCAAGCCATGCATTAGCGAACTATGACCATATTTGGGTTGATGACGTTGATCATTATGGAGGGGGATCCTTGCCAACGATGCTGCAAGGCCTGGATGCCGGCCAGGAAGAATTTTTTTTATTTTTTATCCCCTCCCCCTAAAAAATTTCACATAGCTGAAATGGCGTCATCTTAACTAAGAAAATGAGGGCTGACAAGTTACTTTTGTGTTAGGGTTAGTCCTTTCAGTGGCAGTTATTTGATAGCTGCACTATAGCCAGTTTTGTCCATTTCTGGTGATTCCTGATAGGTTAATCACACACAAGATGGCCTGGTATAAAAACAATATTAACACTACAGATGCAGTTCTTATGAAATGAAATGAAATGGGGTTTAACGTCCTACTCTTCTGCACCTGTCCATGATTGTACTTTCTTGGTGACAAAAGTCTGCTTCAATCTGGCCTCACAATACCATTTTATGCATTTTGTCAGTTTGAACCATCATCTTTTATGGGTCATTTCGTTATCAGCGAGATGCACACTTTCATTTAAAATTAAATTGAACTGATACCTCGAATGTGTGAATATAAATTTTTCTCGAGCCTCGGGGTCGATATATTGGTGTCAGCTTGGCCCCCAGGGCCGAAACCAACTGTTATGGACAATTTCGAACTCAGTGAGATGTACTCTTCCATTTAAAATTGGTTTGACTGATACTTCGAATATATGAGTATAACCTATTTTTGACCCTTCGGCTCTGCAGTCCATATTTAGGGTGTCAATTTGGGCCGTCCAATGGCCATAAGCGTCTGTTGTGGGCAACTTCGTACCTAGTGAAATGTACTCTTTCATTTAGAGTTGGTTTTGACCGGTACCGCGAATTTATGGCCCCATCGTCTTAGGGCGTCAATTTGGGCCATTCCATGGGCCCAGTCGTCTGTTACGGACAATTCCGTAATCAGCGGCATATACTCTTTCAATTAACATTAGTGTCTACTAATAACTCGAATGTATGAATATAACCCTTTTTTTAAGCCGCCCAGAAAGGATGGGGGTCAGTTTGGACAGTCCCAAGGCCAAAATCGTCTGTTATGGGCAATTTCGTACTCAGTAGAGTGTATTCTTTCATTTAAAATTGGTTTTGACCGGTACCTCGAATGTATGAGCATCGTTGGCAAGGATCTCCCTCCATAATGATCAACGTCATCAACCCAAATATGGTCATAGTTCGCTAATGCATGGCTTGCTAATGCAAGGCTTGCTAATGCAAGTGTCGTTAATACAACTGTTGAAACTACAAATGTTGAAACTACAAATGTTGAAATTACATATCTTGAAAATACAAATGTTGAAATTACATATGTTGAAACTATAAAGTTACGCTGTGTTATTTCAAAATTTGTGCTTTGTAGGTTCGACAGGTGTATTTTCACACATGAAAAAAATTTTTTTTTGTTGTATGACAAATCGACAAATGTATTTTGCATTTTGACAAATTAACAAATGTACTTTGACAAATCGACAAATGTATTTTGTATTTTGACAAATTAACAAATGTACTTTAACAAATCGACAAATGTATTTTCACAAATTGAGAGTTTTGGCGAGGATCCCCCTCCATAATAATATACATTTTCTGATTTAAAACGCACACTGACAACGATTATTTCATCTTTCCATTATTTTCCCAGTTTACCCCTTTCGAGATGAAATGATTAGAACTGAAATCAGCAGATGAAAGATGGATTAACTGCAAGATAATAAACACTTCATTTACCAGGCAATGACTTATTAGAAAGTAGCATCCTTTACGTGATATGACATATACGATATAGCGAGGAGTTTGCTATACGCCCAGTTATTTCTCTGATCCCTACAATCTATTCCCGCATAAAACTGCATAAGTAAATATTTACTGCAGAATACCCGAACGTGGTTGTCACTTATTACATAAAAATAATCAGGATGTGTTTCCTATGAGTAATAGACTAAGGTATATTTACATAGTGTATATTACATGTTTGTCCTTGGATGATGCACAACCCACACAGAAAAATAATTAAAGGGACCTTTGGCGTTTCACTATTCATTCTAGATACAGTACTATAATATGTTTATCTCTTGCATGAATACCGCATGTCATGTTTTAAAATAAATGAAGACTGGATAGTTAAGGATGTATTTACTCGCGGGGAGACGGTGGGGGTGATCAATGTTACAAGTATCACAATTATTATTCATATGCACATCATTTATCCGAATATGTTCCGACCTGTAATCGTTGGGCCATTTGCAGCCCCTATTCGACGTCTTGTCTGTGTGTTATGGTATCATTTACTAAAATTGCATAGGTTGTTATGATACAGTGTATTCCTTAAATTCGTTAAGCTAGTTTTTGGCAAAGGGGAAAAAAGAGGTGTCAATAGGGTTCACCATCTGTTGTCTGATGACCACAATGCTGAACACCATATTTGGGAAAACTGCACTGTGGCGTTCACAAGGTTTTCGACCATTAGGGGAGTGGGAATTACTCCGAAGGGGAAAGCCGCAAAACACCGAATATCGATAGCGTTCGTTCTCTCATGGTTCACACCCAAACTGGAAAAAATCCACTGAATTTCGATTGTTATGATACGGAACTTTAGTCAAATTTGTTTGAGATCGCAAGCGGTGTCAAACGGTACATACTTTTATTTTCTACTGAGAGTTTTCTAAGTTGTTAACCTACTTTCCTTTATCCAGTCCACCATCGGCAATGGATCGACCGAAATCTATAGTCCACCATTTAACATAATATCTTAATCGCGTATTTAATATTTTCTCGGAACATATTTTATAAATCGAAAGTAAACACAGATGATGACTGTTGTATTACTCATTTTACCTGTCACAGTTTGTATTCAATATCTGTTCCACATGTTATGTAATTTGCTCTACATGTTGTGAAATCTACTAGGATAGGTTGACTTACTAAGAGACATACTATAGTTGTGATAAATGTTTACGTTTAACCTTCTTTCTTCCATTCATAAGTTTTAGTTCATTCAGTTTTCATAATAATAACACTCCATCTTTATTTCTTTCAATATATACATGTACATCTACACCAGACATTTAAGGAGAGAGAGAGAGAGAGAGAGAGAGAGAGAGAGAGAGAGTAAATGTAGGATATAGTATTTCAAAAGAAATGAAATAAAATGGGGTTTAAAGTCCTACTGTTCTGCTCCTACCTGGGCTAAGGATGACGGGTATTTCAAAAGACAGGTTAGATTTTTTGGTGTCCACATGGTTGGTTGTCAGTTCTAGGATATTCTCGACATTTTCAATACTAATCTTGGTATTTTTTGATCCAATCAAGATTAGTATTGAAAGAGTCGAGAATATCTCGGCCTACGGTAATGACTATCTGTATTTCTTTTTCAGGATAAACCCGACTCCTTTTTTTTAAAGAACTAGGATGTCGTAATTGCTGTTTTAGAAAAAAATGTTTGTACATCGGTAGATGACACGAGAAGAAAGATCTTCTGGGGGAATTTTAATTGTGATGAAAAATAACAAAACTTCCTTTCTTTATTACCATCTTGGCTGATTAGTCGTTTGCTGCACATTAAAACGCAACAATTATGTTACAACAATATGGAGACAGACTGCAAAACCAATGATCGAACAAGATGACCCTGCGATACAAGGCCGGAATGAAGATTTACAACGTGAATAGGTATCTAAAGCATATCCAAAGGATATAATGCGAGCTGTTGATCAGCCATCAAGAAAATATCTTTCCCGAATAAACGAATGCATGTATTTACACATGTATTTTTATTTACATTTCCAGATCTCTCGAAAAGTACCATTTTAATTTAATATTCTGAATGACGATATTGGTACTGAACGAAAAACTCGAGAAAACACTTTTCAGATAAATTTTGAACTAAGTGGTTCCTGTCCGCCAAAATACATTTATCCATATACTATGGTAATCTTATAAACATTGTCATATTTAGAGATGTGCAGTGGAATGTGTTTACCAAACTCTAAGAAAATCACCATTTCCACCATTTAAATCAACGTGCACTCATTTCCCGTCAATTCCCGCCCCCCCCCCCCGCTTCCACTCACGCACTCATGTTAGCCCCACCCCGCAAATGAAACAGGCATCATAAACACTTATTTCAAGATGGGCAGTCTTAGAAATATATGTTTTATTAATATATTATGTCAACATAATGACCCCACCCCAACCACACTCATTGTAGACATTTGACCCCCAATATCTGGAAAAAGCCCCCCCCCCCCCTCAAACGCCTGATCACCACCAAGATTCGGAATCTACACACAAAAAAACTGGTCTAGAAAAATTCGGTCTCATAAATTCACAGCTCGAGTGGCGTGGTTTTCGTCATGTTTGGCCGGGTCTTAAATAGCCACTTTTCCAGAGGTTTGGAAACGACAGAAATATTTATAGTTGTTTAATGTTTTGTCATTAATTTTGTTAGTTTTATGAATCTGATACATATCTAGGTGTAGTATAATCATTTGAGTCGCCAAGGTGTATAATTATCTCTATCAGCTTTTGTTTATTCTCCAGGGGCCAGTTGCTCAAAGCTTTCTTAACTTTTAACGATCCGTTATAGTTAACGGAGGTGTTGGGCTCCGTTATCTGTTTAGCGGTGTCATTAGTGGGCTGTAGCATAAAGTCATACATATATTACCAGTGTAATGTTCTACAGAACATTATAGAAGGTTGGGTGATGGAGGAGGGGTCTATTATAGTCCAGTTTGAACATTTTAGACACGAACGCAACATTCTAAACTAATGATTCTTGTTTCTACATTCTTATGTCAACATTTCATGCACAAAATCAACATTTCAAACAAAAAATTGATTTCATGTTTCATTTTCGGCGTTTTATCGGTAACTTTTATATATCATTAAATAATAAAATAAGCTTTCTAAATATTATTAGTAAAGCGTGGCACAATCATATTAAAGTGGTGCGCTCTCATCCTAAACGTCGCCAATTTTTCAATATTTTAAAGTGAAAGAACGGTAATGTTCCAAGTCAAAATTCGGACCATCGTATATTTAGTTGGATGTCCAGAATTTTGTAAGATAATGGCGAAATTACACCTCTAATCTGAATTAAAGGAATGGATAAAAACAATATATTCTACTTTCATTTGATAGACGTTACATTGGATTTTATTGGTTGATAAAAATAGATGAGTTTGGGCGACTGTTATTGTGAATAGGTTGCCAACGAACAGGTTGCTATGTAGCTGGATCGGTCGAATAGGTTGCTAGTCGGATAGGTCGCCAATTTGTGTTAGGTCTAGCGCCCTCTGGTGTAATAATGTTGATAATTCATCATATTTGTCTGGACATTTTCATTTCAAGATTTTAGTTTCAAGACTTTTTTAAACGTAGAAAATACTTTCATAAGAGTTCAAATTCAAGATTTTTTTGTGGGGTACTTTCAGAAACCAATGAATTGATTTCTTTGTCATGTGAAATTAAGAAATTATTTTTTAATTTTAATATTTAATGATAAGTAAAAATTACCGATAAAACGCCGAAAATGAAACATAAAATCAATTTTTTGTTTGAAATGTTGATTTTGTGCATGAAATGTTGACATAAGAATGTAGAAACAAGAATCATTAGTTTAGAATGCTGCTTTCGTGTCTAAAATGTTCAAACTAGAATGTAGAAACAAGAATCATGAATATTGTCCCATTTGGTCTTCCATATTTATCAGGGTAATCGCCATGCCATTCAGTTATTGTCAGTTTAATTATCAACATCATAGTCCTCGTGCTCTTGCTCCTAAACATGAGTATAAAGTCAAGCGATCTGTTTCCTTAAATGTTCAAAGAAATAAAAATAAAACATTGGCTAAAACTGAGCGTGACACTAAAAGAAAGCATGAGTATGAAACGCGAAAATTCTTTATGAGACAACTTCCATTTTCACAAATTGGCATACGAGCGTTTAATGAAATTCAAAATTTAAATGGCGTGATAAAGCCACAATTAAAAGCAGTGATGAAAAAATTAGACGTTACACATAAAATTAGGAACACGCCTGTTCAAAGTCTAAGCCATGATAAATGTAACATGGAAGCTAACAAATTAAACATGAAAATCTCTGAATTAACCTCGGAACTCGAACTTGAAAGCGTGCATAAATATAAACAAGAAATGCATCATGATCTTGATGAATTATTACGTGCAAAGGACCACTTCGAAAAGAACCTTGAAGACGCGAAGATCGAAATTCAGAGATTGGGCGCGAGAGAAAACTTTTTAGAATCTAGCAAGAGTGACGTAATATGCGAGCTTATTGAACATCAGAAACAAATCGAAGACCTTCAAGAAGAAAATGAACATTTAAAACACGATTTGAACGAATGTTACGACTATGATGAAAACGAATTTTATGATGGTCCACCCAATACTTGGCCCTGTAACGACGATTTTTATGATGGCCCACCCAATACGGGTGCGATGTATAGGATATTAACCTACCCAAGGTTGATATGATAGAGAACACGCGGGCGAAGCCCAGGGGTTCTCTATCATATCAATCCGAGGGAGAGTAGGTTTATATCTGACATATACAACGTTCACTCTTAAATTTAATGGACTCTTCTAAAAAAGGCAGCAGTGATTGGATAATTGCTCGTTTTTTTCCGCCAAATAGCGAGAATTACCGATCTAATAATGCGCGTGTTTTTGTTTACACGTCGCCATTTTGAATTGAAATCAAGAACAAAACGGATAATTAAACGAAGTCAGACGAATAATCAATCCTTTCTAGTCATCATATTAACGATGGAATAGATGTGGATGCAAATATGATGAGGATCTATCCAAAGCCTGAAGAAAATTTGGATCAAAAGGCAATCTTTTCCGATATTTGTGACAATGAACCGTGATTGAAATTTATTAGGTATTTTCAGAGAAGGATTTGACCGACTGGTTTAAGTGGACTGTATCCAAAAATACTTTGCAAAGGAACTTTTGAGCGATAAATACTTTCAAGTCTTGCAGTGTGTGGAGAAATAATGTGTTCGGAAAGAAAATTCTGAAAGATATCTTAGACATGGAGTATGTATAACCGATTTAAATATGCCGATAAGTACATCGTCTATTTCGTTACTGCATGCTACAAAGTAACTGTACCATAACTTTTTTTATTGTCAAAAGAATAAAATTTTATGTGTGTGTTATGGGGCGCCGTTTGTAAATTAATTATTTAGCTTTTTATATAGCAAAAAACACTAGATTTAATTTAAATTTATATATATAGTTTAATATCGACTTTTGTGCAAATTTTTCACTTTTAATATTTAAACTAAAAATACAACAAAAACTCAATATTAAACATAATATATATAGATATTTCTTGATTTATCTCTATTTTCATATTTAACATTTAGCATTGAATATTAAGACCAAAACAAGAGATCTGATGATATATGAATATTTAGCTAAATATTTAGTTAAATGTTTAAACATTTAGCTAAATATATATATTTAGTTAAATGTTAAAATATTTAGCTAAATAATATATATTTAGCTAAATATTTATATATTTAACTAAATAATTAAATATTTAACTAAATAATTAAATATTTAACTAAATAATTAAATATTTAACTAAATAATTATATATTTAACTAAACATATAGTTAAATTTACAAAGCGCAACCGTACCACGCCGTTTGTAAAATAATTATTGTTGTAAGCGACTTCACACTAAACTATGACGTAGTGTTCAACTTTCCATTGACTGCACAACACAGTACTATCTGGTACCTGAACGCTCAGCTTAGTTCTTACATCCGCAATTCGTTAATAATGCCTACATATATTTGACGTCGGACATCGATCACTCATAAATATGGTAAGTTCACGACATATTACGTGTTAACGTGTTGGGTACACGTCATCATTTGATGCGCAGTTTTTTTGTGTCGCTTACGATAATAGAAATATTGGCGGGACCACAAATATATATTTAGTTAAATATTTATACATTAGGTAAACATATATATTTAGCATGATATTTATATATTTAGTTAACTGTTTATATATTTAACTAAATAAATATATTTAGTTAAATGTTTATATATTTAGCTAAATGTTATATATTTAGTTAAATGTTTATATATTTAACTAAATATATATATTTAGCTAAATGTTTATATATTTAGCTAAATTAGCTAAATGTTTATATATTTAGCTAAATTAGCTAAATGTTTATATATTTAGCTAAATGTTTATATATTTAGCTAAATGTTTATATATTTAGCTAAATATTTAACTTTAGATTTTTCAGTGATTTAGTATTTAGCATTTATACCTACGAGGAACAGCACATTTAGCTATATATTTAACTAAGCGATGTGAAATCAAGATATAACATTTAAAGTTTTTCATAGACCAAAAACTCGACTTTTAGCTACAGTATTTTTTGATATTTACATATATGCCATTTTTGTTCTAATATTTATCTAAATATATATATTCGGAGTTAAATCTAATTTTTTTTGCTATAGAAAAAGTTAAATAATTATTTTACAAACGGCGCCCCATACTGTGTTCTTTGTATTATTTCGATCATCTACATTATCAGCGGTTGACATGAGCCGAATATATCGACCTTGGATGACGTCATAAGCGGTTGATATGAAATATCAACCTGCCATGACGTCATCAGCGGTTGATATGAACCGAATATATCAACCTCTGATGACGTCATGAGAGGTTGTTACGAGATATAACTGCTATGGACATCAAAGAAAAAACTACTACCAGTTGTATATAATAATTGTAGCAACGATTTTAATGATGGACCTCCCAATACTTGGAAGTATGATAATGGAGATGATTGTTATGGGGGTCCATCCAATATGTGTCCATACAATAACAGAGGAAACTTTTTTAATTATGGCCCACCAAATAATAAGCCAAATAACAGTGGACCAGGACATAAAAAGAAATTTAGGAACAAATCTTTTCACAAGCGATTTTAATTATTTTATTTAATTACGCGATGAAAACTGACAATACAATTACCTTGATAAACCACTTACCTATTCCAATTTATATTTTGTATTCCATATATTTAGTGTGTATTTTATTATGAATTTTTATGTTGTTGTTTTATGATTTTTTATTAAAAGGGGGAGGGCATCCATATCTACTATATGTTGATTCCCATCTGCTACACAGAATTGATTAATTTTTATATTTGTACTTACACCTGTATATATATATATATATATATATATATATATATATATATATATTAATATTGATATATTATGATTGTTTTTATATGTTACCGATTAATATTCGGGACGAATATTTTTTTAAAATCTGAGAGTATTATAGTAGGGTGAAATACGGCCCAATAGTAAATGTTTAATACGTCGTGCTAATCCGCACAGTATTACTTAATTTTGAAAGCCATATTTTAATGGATCTTAATCCACCTTAATTACTCCCATTTATATACATTCATATTGTCTTATACATCTCATTAATCAAATGTCTCCAGTATACTTTGTTTTACACTTTAAATTTATCTTATTAATTGTAATTAATGTCTACGGGCGAAAGCGTTTTAGTTGCCACAGTGTATTGTTTGTATATACGATAGATTTATGGGATTAATGCCCTGGGCGATGCATGGGCATATATAGACCGAAAAGACAGAATTAGGGGGAGCTTGCTACAGCGTGTCTTGAGAGATCAGCTTAGATCGCATGCCTAAGAACAGACCTGTATTTGGATATTTGGAGACATAAGTTTATGTCATTTCCCATATCCATATTGGAGCTTATGCATAGGCGTACGAGCTGGGGGGCTGGGGGCGGCCGCCCCCCCCCATTTTGGGCACCAAATGCTGGGAAAATTTGGGCACACAATTGTACTTTGTAAAAGTTGTATAAAAAAAATATTGTGTTCTTGAATGTGTCCAATTTAACAGCGAATTTAAATTCAGAGTGTCTATAGTTAGGCAATTAAATAGAAATCTTATGACTCGAACCCTCTTTTGTTCGCAGTACAGTAAGCCACGATTTACAGTTACATAAACAACTTTTTCTAGTTGGGTATATTACTAGTAAATAAAATTTAGTTCTCTTTTATTGATGATTTAGAAATCAAGAACTTATTCATCGCAAAAGAGATATTGTAGAACCTGTCATGAGCCTTCAAATAAAAATTAAACTTTTTTTTATTTGGTAAAAACTCCTTAGAATCACTTAAAATGCATATTTATTCATACGTGATTTGGTTAAATAAAAACACAGACACCCTTAGCAGCATTCGGATCGGAAATATAGTCGGTACTCGGTCCGTTAGCTTTGTAAAAGAATCTGCACACTTCGTTTCCATCCTACAGGCATGGTACGTGAACCTATATTTTGTATTAATAATATTAAAGTAGCTAAGTCCCTAACTCAATATCATCCAAAATCTTCAACATTGAAAACACGAATAATTTTTCAATTTAAATCAACTTTGACCCCCTAACTTTCGGGCAAGCTGACTTTTTGGGCAGGCAGATAAAGTGTGAAAAAACAATTTCACCTACTTAGCCCGAAATCTAATAAAACACCAATTTTACGGACTGGAATAGCAATAAAACGCGTTTCGTCAAATATTCCAAAATTTTCTTAGGGAGTCTATCAAGGTCAACTCCGCTTCTTGGCCTATCGAAAAAAAAACAGGCGCAGCTGTCTGTAAACCTGAATTTCTGTTTAGTTTGCTTCCCTAACTGTCCTTGAGCCCTAAAACACTAATTTTACTTTTCTTCTAACTGACAACCACGAATTTGTACTGAGTCGACTATGGATTAAAACAGTTTGTCTGGAGCCATCCTACTTTGTGCGACAGTTTTCGGGCATCGATTAGTATTTGTAAATGCAGCTACAACAGTCTGGTTGGATGGTTGGAATTCGGAGTGGGATTTCGGTTAAAAAACCATTGGATACTTTTGGAGTTACTGACATGGGCTAGAATAGCAGAAAACGCATTTGCGGTGGTTAAATTTTCAAATTTTTCTCCGGAGGGTGAGGCCCCCATACTCCGCGACGATCGATTGTTTTTAGAATTCGGGTCAGCAGGTGGACTGTATTTGACCAAATTGAAGTTACCCTAATTAAGCTAAATTTGATCACTTTGAAGTTGCTTTTTTCACGGGTTGAAATAGAAGGAAAACAGCCGTCAATATTCCAAAATTTTCTTGAGGGGGAGGGGGGGGGCGTCTGTAAACCCGAAAATTTTTCGGGCAATTTGGTTCTGCCCCCCTAACTGTCATTGAGTCCGTATGCCTATGATTATTATTGTGTAACATACTAAGAACCTAACTATATTTTTGGGGCACCAACCACCACCGCCCCCCAGTCAAAAATTTCCCCGTACGCCTATGACTGCTTATGTACTGTTAAGCATTTAGCCAATAATTGTTATATTAATTATCTGCTATTAAGTATTGTTTACTAAAGAATATATCGAATTATTAACAACCAACAAGGGTCCTGTCTTCATTTAATCTACAGCAAGATTCCAGAAAATACACGAGAAACGCACTTCTACACTATTCCATTTTCTATGTGATGAAATTCTGTAGTATTCTGCTTTAATCAATTCGATAGCTAACGGATAATGAAATTGACTTTCCAGCAACAGACATTTAACGAACCCTTAACAAACGACACGTTATCAAGATAACGATCCATTAGAGTTTAACGGATCGTTAAAATAACTTAGTTTTGAGCAACCGGTCCCTGGGCTTTACTTGAAGGGTATTTTGGAGCGAGGGTTCGATATGCTCAACGAAAACCACCGAACATTGTGAACGCCTGTGTATAGTTCATCAATTTGTTTGCATATTTGTCTCAAATGCCGAGTACGATTTAATTTAAACAGCCACGAGCGACCATTTAACTATGAATCAATGATTAGATTGCCTTGAGGGGGGTTGGGTGTCCAAGTGGTCTAGAGTGCCTCTAGCTGGCCGGTCACCTCTGGCTTGCGGCTGTGGTTTCGATCCCTCGTGTGAGCGTATGTTGCATAGATATAGGGACGCCTTCTCAACCTCGTGTGTTTCCTCCGGGCACTCCAGTTTCCTCCTCATACGCGCAAGCGAATTATTGAAATAAAATTTAAAAAACCAGATGTTAGTCCCGAAATGACCTTGTTTGTGTCGATTGGGTGTTAAACCCCATTTCTCTCTCTCTGTCTCTTTAGATTGCCTTCACCTCAAACACGTGGTAGTTAAAGCTATAATTTCATATTTGTAAGTTATATTTTTAAAATTCATTAAAATAAAGCCTTAAAATAGATGGTATCTATAAACAGTCCTGTCTTGTAAAAGAATAGTCTTATTAATCCTATAATTCACTATTGGCAAAAATGTCATTTTCAACATCAAATTCAAACGTTTGAAGATAGCAATTGCATGAGGGAAATAGAAAAACAACGAACGTAATTGTGTTATCATTTCCTGTGATAATGAATTATAAGAGTGGGAAATAATGCCTATGATCGTATAACAGTGAGTTGACGACCTATTGAGCAAAAGACATAGAAATAAATATCTTTTGACTTTCTTTGAAAATATGAAATTATCGCTTTAAGAGGTATATAATATCATCGTTTAAAAATACTATTTATAAACTAACGATTAATATAATAAGATAATATATACAAAAATTCGTTAAAACATGAAATAGGTCAACTTGGTACCTGCAATGAAATGATTATAAAACATTAAATTCATGTATCGTTGTTTTGCATGATTTGATATGTTATAATATAATAATACGATTCATCTGGTCCGTTTATTCAGTCTCAGCTGTCACTAATTTTCTACCGTTTGTGTAACATTATAATTTTGAATGTGTTATCATCGGGTAAATTCAGTTTCTACCGTAAAAGCCACTCAGCTGAATGTGCATTGCTTGATATGAACATCTATCTATTTTAAAATGCAAAAATTGGTGGATCTGTCTCCTGTAAACACTATGACATTTAGTTTTGAAAAAAAAATATGTTCAACAACGCTCGGTGTTTGGATAAAAAAGTATTACTGATATTTGAACTTATATTTCCGTAGATATTATATGTCGTTCATATTTTTATATGAGTATTACGTCCATCGTTCTATACCCATAAAGAAATATGTAAAAAAAAAAATTGACATTGTCACTGTTTTGATTACCTGATTTTACTTTTAGCACTGACATCAAACGATTGAAATCTGGTAAAAATCGAGTTAAACTTTAATACCCACCACCCTCACTGCTTGATTGTGTATAAATAACCATTTTGTTATATTTTTTATGGGGTAAATTAAATCTTCTTCATATTTCCCGGCTCTACATCTACACTCTTTTATATACAATTTTTTCCGAAATGTTCTACAAAATTATGTTGTATAATTAGCCAGAGAAATTATTATTTACCATCAATTTCATATTAAACTAAACTGCCCCTTTTATATGGAGTTTCATTTCAGACACTACACTCAGCGCGCGTCGTATTAAATAATGCTAAGCCACGTTGGGATAAAGGCGACCTTACTTATTTCTTTCAAGCGTTGCCCTTGTTGTTTTATTTCGTTTGCTTGGAAGGTGGATCGTGTATGTAAGGTTAAAGATTTTGATCATATAATAGTTCAAAAACTGATAATGAATATTGAATATATTGAAAATTTCAGGACATAGTTATGAATGTTTAAACTTTTGAAAATAAAAAACCTGAATATTCTCGATAATATACGTGGTCTCGATTTTTAGTCCTTCAGTAAGTGGCGTCCTTATTAACGTTTAACGAAGATAGGGATGTAGTTTTCTAATCCACTGAATATCTCAGTCATCCGACCGTGTAGAGTGTTGATTATACACTTGTCATCTGATGACCGCACCACACACACAATTACATAAGAGAGACCCACGAACAAGACACATAATATACACATACATTTCAAACAACAGATACATAAAAAAATATTAAATCAAGTGAATAGATCCGGGGCTATCCATAAACGTCCACTTGGGATAGATTTGAAGCACATTTTTGATAGATTAATTAGTTTTTGCATGTTTTTAGAGTGACCGAATGTGAATGGTTAACGCGTATGCGTGGAATAGTTAGGTCTGTCATTAAGTCAAGTGACTTTTTTTTCGATTCTTCGCTTGTACGTGACAAGGAGTAGGATGACTACCCGACTACATCATCCAACGGTTACAGCCTGTACAGAATGCTGCAGCCAGACTGGTTACAAACACAAAGCAGTTCGACCACATTACACCTGTCCGTACCAAACTTCACTGGCTCCCTGTGTTATACAGGATAAGATACACGATCCTCCTACTTCTCTTCAAATGCATCAACAACCAGGCTCCTCAATATCTCGCCGACCTCGTAACCAGTTATAAGCCAGCCCGAGTTCTCCGGTCATCTGAGAGCCGTCTCCTATATAATCATGTGCCACCATCCGGATCTCGTACCTTTGGAGACCGCTCTTTCATGGTTGCTGGTCCTTATTTGTAGAACCGGCTTCCCCTGGAGCTAAGAGCTTTGGACAAAATCGATATCTTCAAATCGAGACTGAAGACTCATTTTTTCCGTGAAGCCTACGGCGATAGACTTAAGTTTTGACTAGTGTTTTTCACCTTTGTGTCATTGATGATTTTCCATGCGCGGTTGAGCAGTTTTCTGGAAATGGCGCATTATAAGTATTTCCATTCATTCATTCATTCATTGCTGTCCAACCTCGTGGGTTTTCTCCGGGTCCTCCCCTCCCTACGTGCAAGCGATTTTTGAAATGAAATGGAGTCGTACGTGAGTCCCGAGATGGTCTAGTTGTGTTGAGTAGTCGTTAAACCCTTTTCTCTGTCTCCCTGTCAAGAGCGAAGTGACGGAAACATAACACCATAACATAACCTACCATTCGCATAAAACCTGTACTCACGTCATGTATAGTGGCATTCTAATGGAAGACGTCGTCTGGATACAGGTAAACTATTTCTACGTTGAGATAATCGATTAAAGGCTTATTGTTTTGACAGTTGATATTGTGACTAATACAGGGCGATCGAATCCATATCGATTTCCAATTCATTATTTTTCCCAACCGGTTGAAAATTTGTATTGGTTATTGATAAAACTCAGTATGGGTGTGGCTATTATTATTCTATCTCAGTTTAAAATTGTATACTACAGTAGTAGACGGACAAACTTTTGTGAGTATATATTCAATCTCTCTTCATAGTGTTAATAATACAGTTCTATTTTATTAATCGCTGGTTATCCAAAATAATTCAGGTTTTATAATATTAAAGGCGAGGCAGACATCAGTAGTAATTGTTATAGGGCACTTAAACAAATGACACAAATCAATCTTCTTTGATATGTAGGGCAGGGCGGCTGACCCAATGCTACCCAATACTAATTAAATACTACCGAATGCTACCTCATTATTGTGAAAAACTAACATAATATATTTTAAAACATGAGTTAAGTTTTTATGTAACATGTATATGTTATAGTAGCCGTACAAATCTTGTTGATTATCGAGAACGATATTGAGTGTTCAAATTTGAACCTTTTTACGTGTACAAATTTATTTAAGCCTATTTGTATTTTTATTTATAACGTTTAGTAATCGGCTTTATTGTTAATATTGTCTTTTTTGTTACATTTTTTACAATGTTTTACGTGCATACAAACTGTTGACAAAATAAAATTTAAACACTTTGTCATTCGGGGTTTAGAACAAATAAAATGCCAAAGCCACATGCTGACATATCAATGATGTCAAGCCAATCTGTTAGTGTATATGCGTTTCTATGTCTTTGAAGCACTTTACATTTGAATAGTGGGGGTCATGGTCCAGGATTTCATGAAAACGCATTTCAGTATGGAGGATTACGCCTTTATATAAGAGTAATATTTTAGATAGTTCAAGTATATAGTTCATGTTTGCTCAGTTTCACGAAAGTAGATTAAAAATTAATCGACTGAATAAGAAAAAATGAGGCTTTAAACACCAAATTCGAGTCAAAATTTTTCTCATTAGATTGTGTAATACTGAGACGTTTGCTAATTGATTATTTTGTTATGGAAGTACTAACTAATATAAGAATTAATTACATGTATCTCTCTGTTCATGCTTTAAAAGGAGCTAAATCGCTAATATTTGGTAGCCTACCAAGAAATTGACACAGCGTATATAATAGTGTAATATGAATGTATATAAACTGATTTACATTCAATCCTTTCCGTTTTTAATCTAATTTCGAATCAGTTATGCTCGGCGAAATACGCCAGAAGTCTCAATCGAATGGCAATCTCTGGTTATTCCGATAGTATTTTTGCGCATGCTCTCCAGATAAAAATATGGCTTCACCGTTTGACATAACTTATGGAATATGTCTAGCCTCGTTCTTCGAGTCCTTTGTTACAAATGACGCTGAAATGGTAAAATGTTTATTTTGTCCGAAATATTGGATATCTGAAGCCCATCTTTTCCCGGTAAGAAGATCGAAACATCAATGTTGATTTTAATTGACAAATAATTCGTGTTTTCCCTGTTGAAGACTTTTGGTGATATTGGGTTAGAGACTTAGCTACTTTAAGGATGTAAACCCACGCGTTCTGGGCTGGTATTCATTATAACTTGCGTTATTTTGTTCAACAAAGAATAGATGCTGAATTAGGACTATATATTGTATCTATATCATGCGTGTGGGGTCGCTCAACGATCCTCAATGTAGTACTATCGGACTTCTTTTCTTGATGTGTTTGCTTCTTCGTGATCGCAATAACAAGAGCATCATTGTTTTACAACTTTATTGCTAAGCTGGATTAACTTTGAAGGTTCCTCGTCCTCAATAGATAACATGCTCCTCGCAGTGTTCGTTTGATTAGAGCTAATCCCACTATACTCACTGTTGGAAAGAGAGAAAATTCTTGTTCTAAATTATGATTCGCCAATAGTCCGATTAACTGCCAATCGCTAACTGCGTTACAAAGGCATTACCTTTAACACAGAGCGTCAAATTGGACCAAATATGTTTACATAATGCTAAGTCACGGCTCACGATTTTATTATGCCCAATTAACCGGTGCATGGCAGAATATTGCAGTAAAACTAATTGCGTGACAAACGAGGCTATCATCATTGACATAATGTAAACAATACTATATGGAGGCGAACAGACTTTTACCGTTTTTAATACCTTAAATCACTGTCCAAAGTTTTAGGGGATGACCCCAGATTAAACGAAGGGCTGTCATGCTGCTGTACTGAAGTGATAGATTTGTTGAACGGGAAGAATAGACAAGTTCAAGTCCCAGAAGCCAACCCAGCAATGGCCAGAGAGGGAATCCTCGGAGAAGTTTTTCTAGAGCACAGACGGCAATGCACGAAATGCACCGGAAATGTGATAATGTTAATATAAATGATGATCACATTATATTATAGATTAGTAAAGCATAAAATATATAACTGTACATCTCTGAATGTCATGTAAATCGGACCGAAACTGGTTGCTACCTGTATGTCACATCCGATCTTGATCAAAAACTTGAAATATATGTTTATATCCAAAGAAACTCGGTTCTTTTCAATATTCGTGCATGTCGGGCCGTAACTTACTGAGCTATGGCCCATGCCTACTTATGGGGTTTTTGTGTGTGTGTGTGTGTGTTTTTTTTTTGTGTACTTGTTGGTTTTTGTTTTTTGTGTTTTTTTGTATTTTTGTTGGTTTTTTTTTTTTGTTTTTTGTATTATCTGGTTTAATAATAGCTTCCGGTCAGGGGGCAAATCAAAAACTGTTGAAGGATTTTGTAGATTTTTTAACTGAGCCGCTTATAAAGGGGCGTGAGGGTGTGGGACTACCCCCTATTCCTTTCCCCTACTATAACGCTTATCAGGCGCGGATCCAGGATTTTTTGCAGGGGGGGGGGTCTAGGTTTGATAATAGGCACTCAACCAATTAAGGGGGGTTTGGGGTCCCTCCCCCAAGAAAATTTGGTAAATTAGATTCAATTTGGTGCATTCTGACGTATTTCCGGAAGGTAAATTCCAAAATTACAGGTCTAAAAGTCGCCAATAAAATCGCATAAAAAATTTTCAAGTCTGAACAGGGGGGGGGGGGGTCCGGACCCCCTGGACCCCCCCTCTGGATCCGCGCCTGCTTATAACAATCGTTTGGACCATGAGACGATCCTGGAAAGCGCTTTTGTTGATTCATAGGGCCTACTGTTCTCAGGGGCGTGGTGAGGGCAATTATTGAGAAGAAATTATGAGTAACAAAAAAGATTTTGGCACAAAAACCCTTTTACTGACCGCGGCGCTGTGGCCGGCAATGCCGGCCACCGCGAGCGCCGAAGGCGCGAGCCCGCGGCGGGGGGTCCGGGGGGCCCTCCCCCGGGAAAATTTCGAAAATTAGAAGCCCAGAAACGCAATCTCCAGCAATCCGAGACAAGAAATACGGTAATAAAATATGATTAAATTTTCCAACTTGACTCTTTCAAAATTTTTTTAATTGGGTCAGATGAAACAATTTTTCCACTTACAAATGTTTTTCATTTTTTGAGTAATTTGATTGTGATTTTGGCGCAAAAACTTTTTGGCGCATGAGTATGGCTACTCATGAACTCATTCTCACCACGCCCCTGACTGTTCTGTACGTATGAAAATAAATTGCATATTTTGGTGGCCATTTTGAAAATGTGCCCAATGCCAATCGAAAAAATGGTTTGATAACAAAAATTTTTCTTTTTTAAAATTATTTTTAAGTCAATTTGGCCTAAAAAAACAAAAAAACACTACTAAATAGTGGCATACGAAAAAGCGAATTATTGTCTCAACCCTAACTCGGCGTCTGAAAATCAGGAAAAAAAACAGTAAAAACTATGGTGTACTTACTAGTAGACTCGAAAGGAAAAAAAATATAAATACATTATCATAGGCCCTATGCACTGCCTAATTTTGGAGAAAAAAAAAAACAGTGAAAAAAAAATAGTCTAATCTATTACAATACAGGTCAAAGTATAACAGAAGTAAAGGGGGGGGGGTGCGCGTTATTATAAGGGTTTCATTGAGTCAGCGTATAACAGAAGTAAGAGGGTGGGGTAGAGCGTGCGCGTTATTATAAGGCCCGTCATTGAGTTCGCTGCCGTGGTTTCGATTCCCGGTTGTACGTGAAAAGGAGTAGGCTCACCTGTGCAACCTCGTGTGGCGTGGTTTCAAATCCTCGTAGTACGTGGCAAGGAGTAGGGTTGCCTGTCCAACCTCGTGGGTTTCCTCCGGGCACTCCGGCTTCCTCTCACTGTTAAAGACCCCTACGCGCAAGCGAATTATTGAAATAAAATAAATTAAACCATATGTTAGTCCCGAAATGATCTAGTTTGTGTCGAGTGAGCGCTTAAATCCATTTCTCTCCCTCTCTCCTTTCGATATCGGACCGTAACTTCATGGATTATGGCCTCTGATTGTATGACAATTTTGATCCGATTTTGATGTAACTGAAATAGCCATTTAGTCGTTTTAACATGCATAGTATTGAAGGCACGGGTGATATGTTTTGCACTAAAATGATACAGATATAGGCCCAGATAAGACTGGTGACAGCCTGGGGTGATTATGAAAATGAAAAACTTTAATGATTTAATAGTTTCTGGTCCTTAATTTCCGAGTTTTTACAAATCAAACGCCAAAACATATAGTTAAACACTATAGAACTTGGAGCTCGGAATAGTTGAAATACTGAGAAGACATTAAAGACAGTAGTTCATGCTTCCAGATGGAAGGGTATATTTGAGTATATTTTATTGAGATTACTAGTTAGACCGATATACAGTTGTAATATTTTACTTCATTACTGAACCTGCTGAGGCTGCAGTTTTAAATGATTTATTACAATGTCAGTGGTCAATGCATCAAAGTGTAGCCTGTCAATCATCGCAGTGACCCTCCATCAATCTGTATGACAGGTAGTGAATTTACTGTGCAGCTAGTTCATTATAAGATACGTGTAATTGTTGGTAACTTTTGCCTTACTACTATATAAACAGCACAGTGTGAAGAAGGGATATTAGAACACTCTCATAATGAATGACTATTAAGGTATATAAATGTTATTTTTTCATAAATCTGGATGTGTGAATATAAGGATATTATTTGAATTTATTTAATATGATTACAGATATGATGTGGAAATAATCATATATGCTGAAGTTTATCAATCAATACATATTAATAAATGTACTCGACGTACACATACACGTACTACTAAATGCAACAATTATAAAAGTATTTTTATATTAAAGATGCTCTCTTTGAATTAAAGGAGTTAAGCTCCTTGATGCGGGCTTGAATAAAATATTTAATAGCTTTAATCTCATATTTCAGTAACAACATATGAAGCGGAATTAGGCTTTAAATTACTAATTTTATCGAACGCCAAGATAGAGTTATTATCGTTGCCATAAAATCTTTGTAAACGCGCTCGATATAAAAGTTATTGATGTTTTTTTTTAAAACAATATTTAGTTTTTTCGTCCAGTATATGTTGATTATTTACAGAGTTATTAAGCTTTTAAGGTTGAACCAATTGAAAATTAACAATTTGGGGGGGGGGGGGTCATTTCCTCTATATTACTGTGATGAAAAGTACTTAACTAGGTTTTGTATATTGTTGGATTATAATGAGTATGCTTATTCGAGCTCCTGCAATAGTAAAATATGTCCAAATTCTCGTAGATTACAGTATTTATAAAACAGATCTATGTTATAGGTGACAGTGTTAACGACAACAGCTGTCGCAAGGTGTGGGATTATTGTAGATCCTACTGTATAGAGATTATAACTTAACCTCATATCGGTGGCGAATCACATGTACAACGTATGAGGTCGTTTAAGCTACTGTGATATTTTTTTTTTTTTTTTAAAAAGCATGTTAATATTATATAGTTGGACGGTCATTGCCTATCAATAGGTAGTATATACAGTATTGTAGAGGCGTAAACAATTAGTGTATTCATCTTTATACATGATTTCATTATCTTAGGCCTGTAGCCACAATTTCTAGCTCGCTCAGAAACACAATTGCGCTACAAGGTCCTACCTGATAAACAAACTATACGTTTTTGGAAAGCTTATAACATCAGAAACACACATACAGAGAGTTATCAAGCAAAATGTTTGCACTAACTCGATTCAGGACCGGATTGAATTTGTGATAATTTTAAAGTAAATGCTATATTTATACTAACAATTGTGAAGTTGACATAAAAATAAGCGAAAACACCCAATGCATTCTCTATTATCTGATGCTTGTGCCCGAAAAACTGAAATACATTGCCCAAAAAATGGACTGTTCACAGAATCTGTGAGGGGGGACGGGCATTTAAGTTCTCCCAAAACGGCATTGTATATTTATATCTGTAAACATTTTGTTCAGGTTAGTTTTGGGGCTTAATTCCAAACAAATGAAACAAAGCATGCCTAACTGTTCAGTATCAACCGGAATAATGAAGATGTGCGCATGCCCGCCATACACTATGTTAATTTGGTTCAAACAGAAACGTTACGTTCTACTCTTTATTTCGAATTTAAAGTTATTTCATTTTTCAGGTGTAAAAAATGTTTCCGTTTTATCCAGTGAAAGAGTTATTGTTCATTCGCGTGGAAAGATATGATGTTAAACAATTGATATATTAGCAATACATGGAAGTTTGCGTTTAATGGAAAATTACAATAAACAATTTATTTTTTCATTGAAAAGAAATTGCTACAGATAGTATGCCATATAGTTTTGAGCCCAGTATCATCCACAGTCTTTGAAATTGCAAACACGACTTAATGGTCAATTTGAATCAACATTATTGATGTTGTTATATTATAGCCGTCTTCATGCGTATCAGCCCAGTTAAGGAGCAGAGCAATAAGACATTGAACCCCATTTCATTTTATTACCGAAAAAAGCTGGACTTCTGATATCCAATATTTAAAACAAAATAAACATTATAAAACTGACACACGATTCGCGTGCCAGAATGCTTTTGAGAACCATTTGTATGAAGCGACTCGATAAACGAGACTAAACATATTATCGCATGTTTGAGAATACCAATGTAGACTGGAATAACAAGATGCCAACATCTGCCATTCAATTCTTACTTTTCGCATATTTCGCTGAACATAACTGATTAGAAATTACAGTAACAACGGACAATATAAAAAAAAGTTATATACATTCATATTACATCATTATATGCGTTGTGACCCATTTTTATGAACCAAAGAATGGTGATTTAGCTACTTTAAGGTGTATTTTCTTAAATGAATCTGACGTTACCATCGGTCTATAAGATACTGGGGGTTGACTATAGGGGCCCTGATTCTTGCTCCGTTAAGGGTTCCCACAGTATGTGTGTGTCGAAAATCTGTATGTACTTTCTATGACATATCATGGTGTCTCTAGCTTATGCACATATTTAACCTGGCATTCATGACTAATTGGGGGGGGGGGCTAATCTACCCAATAACGTTAATTACGTTGGAGACCCTTGGGAGTATCAGAATCCTTTTCAGTCCACCGATCGCACAACCATTTATTATGACCTAATATTAGATGATAACAACTTTGAACCCCTAATGAAGACTGTGCAAGGACTTACAAAATAAAGGAAATTGCACATTAAAAGAGAACGCTAAAATATGTTTGGAATTTTAAATATTTAATTTTGAACCCAAAATAAAATTCAGTAACCATGAAAACCATATTAGATATATTTCAAAAGCATGTTTCAAACGAAAAAATCCCCCATATGGATTCTATTGTGATTGCCGTTTTGAATTTATAACATTTGGACTATTCCAATTTAGTTATAGGAGTCAGAATGACCCCAGTAGCCTCAAAAACTTTACATAAGACAAATCACAAGCCATATCCAACGGCAGAATATGACAAATAATGAAATATGGATATTTGTTAGCATGTGCGCGCTGTATCATGCGGTCTGTCATTGGGTCAACTTGCGTGTTTTCGATTTCCCGGTTGTACGTGACAAGGAGTAAGGTTGCCTGTCCAACCTCGTGGGGTTTCTCTGGGTCCTCCGGTTTCCTCCCACTGCTAAAAAGCCCTACCCGCAAGCGTATTATTGAAATAAAATTCGACCATGTGTCTCTCTCCGCCAATTTGGACTTCATTTTAGCGGCCAATCTGGAATTCGAAATTAATTTTTTGAGCTCAGAATTCAACCAAATGACATCTAAAACCATGTGAAAAATATCCAAAATTCAACTTCACAACTGTATAAATATAGCACTTACTTGACAATTATCACAATTCTAACTCTCTGGACTTGTGTTCCTGGTGTTATAAGCTTTCCAAAAATGTATAGTTTGTTTATTAGGGAGAACTTTGTAGCGGAACTTCACGCTAGAAATGTTGGTTGCGGGCCACCAGCAGGCCTATCGTAGAATTGTTATTATTTGTAAAGGGTTTACGTCAACTCGAAAGATATTTTTCAAAAATGTATTTAATCAATCTGATTAAAACACAGATCCAATTTCGTTTCGTTTTTTATAGTTCAAAATTTCTTTTTTACTTGTCTGTACTACTCGAAAGTATAAAAAATATAGATCTATATTTTAATTAGATTGGTATTTAATTAAACTCCTCACTGAAACCAACGAATTGAACATACCACGTGATATTTTAAACACATAAAGATTGTGATTGAGAGGTTGATCACACACTCTCCAACGAAATCACCTTTTTAATGCACTCAGCAAACCTCAGCAGATTACAGTACCCTATATCTAGCCTCGGCTGTATGACGAAGTCCGCCATTAGCACTACTTTCAAGTTCCCGAATTACCAACGGCGTTGCCCATTATGACGCCTTTGAAGAATGTTTTATTTTACAAAGTTTTCAAAGTAAGAAGCTGTTTTTCTTTCAAGTTTATCCAATTTTCTTCAGACAAGAACAAGTTTACACTGAAAATCCTACACACCCTTCGAACGACACAATTTTGAGAACTTCTTTCTATAAGCGACTAGTTTTTCTAATAATAAGTAAACCGGCGCTGCATCGCAATTGTATAGGCGTAGGCACATATCTCTTACTGTCATGGGGTTTGGGATGGCCTAGTGGTCTAGAGTGCAGCGCTTCGACCTCTAGCTCGCGGCTGTGGCTTCGAGCCCTGGTGTGAGCGTATGTGGCATGGAGATAGGGGCGCCTTCTCAACCTCGTGGGTTTCCTCCGGACACTCCGGTTTTCTCCCACTGCTAAAGATCCCTACGCGCAAGCGAATTACTGAAATAAAATTAAACCATTTAGTCCCGAAATGACCTAATTTGTGTTGAGTGGACGTTAAACCCCATCTCCCTCTCTCTCACTGTCATACAGCCGAGGCTAGATGTAGTTTCCGTGACAAGTGGGTCTACGATCAGTAAAAAAAAAGTGAGCCTAAGCCTATAAAGAAAAAAAAAGAAAGAAAAAGTTAGTTACATGGGCGTAGCTCGAAGAATGTAAGGGGGCGGGGCGGAACCTGAAATCTCCCTCTCTCTCACTTACTGTCATACAGCCGAGGCTAGATGTAGTTTCCGTGACAAGTGGGTCTACGATCAGCAAAGAAAAGTGAGCCTAAGCCTATAAAGAAAAAAAAAAGAAAGAAAAGGTTAGTTACGTGGGCGTAGCTCGAAGAATGTAAGGGGGCGGGGCGGAACCTGAAATGACCGAAAAGAAAGTTCGGGTTACAGAATCGTTATAATGGGAACCTAGCGTTAAGACGATTGTATTAACTAACATCTTCTATTTCTGTGTAGCCATTGAAACACTTCTTTGGTTTCCATGAATAACACCGCCACTTGTATAAAAATAAAATAGATATTTGAGTGACTTGCTTGTTGAAAAAAGGATCATATGCCAATAATAAAAATAATAATATATAAAATAATGTATATAAATAATATCAACGATAGATATATTGTTGGTGTAATTCATTATTTATCATAAAAAAAAACTTATAAAATTTTCAATAACCAGAAACCTTTTATGAAGAGTGTTTCATATTTCATCCGTATCCACTTAGATAAATGGTTGGTGCAATTCTTTATTTATGTATTTGGATCATGACGTGACTTTTTTAATAACCAGAAGCCTTTTATGATATATCAGACAAATGTATACATAAAATGGCCATATGATGCATAGGCGTACGAGCTCGAAGAATGTTTGAAAATATTGCTGTTGCAATTGGGTTTTCCTGCTATTCCAGTCCGAGAATACAGCCAAATGTTGCACAAAGTAGAGTGACTCCAGACAAAATGCTTTAATCCATAGTAAATTCCGTGCAAATTCGTGCTATTCAACTAAAATAAAAAATGTAATCAGTGTTTTATTAGAATTTGGGCACTTCATTTTGCCAACAAGATGAAATAATAATCTTTGTTCTATCTTTAACCTTCGTGCAAGTTAAACGTACTATTCTTCATTGTCAGTTCTTAAAATATAGCAGCCGTATAGACAAATGGACATTTATTTGTCAGTGTTTTGATAATACGGTGATTAATATATTTTGTGAAGGTTTTAACTGAGATGCCATTATCATTTATTGATCTTGTCAACAGTTTCATCTAGAGACAATGATAAGACATATTGATTTATTCTATAGTTCAGGACAATATTCAACATTTAATGGTGAATAAAACCACTGACGACGTTAATGGAACCACATATAAAATTCATTGACTTAACATTTTTTATGAAAATTTTGTTGAATTTTTCTTCGCTGTATTGTTTGGGGAGTTTTGGAAGACCAAATGTGCATGTGGCGTTATTAATGTCTTCGCTTGATTCCATGTTAAAGCCCATCGTGTCAGTCCATCAATCTGTGTGACAGGTAGTGATGTGTAATTGTTGATAACTATAAACTTACTACTATATTGGTCTATATAAACAGCACTGCGTGAGGAAAGGATTTTACAACACTCTCATAATAAATATCTAATAAGGTATATACACTATAATTTTCTTTTTTTTCCTTTTTTTTTAAATCTGATTGTGTGAATATATGCATATGATTTAAATTTATTTTATGGGATAAGGTGTAGAAATAATCACGTAGCAAATCAACGCATATTCATATATACTCGATGTACACAGCCTGCGTTATTGGAGTTAAAGGTGCTAACTCGCCGTGATTGAAGTCAATACATCAAAGTAAAATATTTATTTTGGTTGATCTGATGTGTTAATTTACTGATGGTGCAGGTACATGCTCTGTCAAATTAATTTTTTGTTCCGAACACCCCATTTATTTATGTTTTAATAACCCCATATTATGTCGTCTCTCCTGTACTTCCGGACTTCCGTTTGCATGTGGTTGTGAACACTGTAGAGGTCACAGTTTTTATCCAGTTTTGACTAAACTTGATATACATGTAGGTATATATCCGTAAGATCTCAGTTCCTTTCGATATTGGTTAGGATTATTGACCCTGATCGTGCATCCACAAGTTTTATCCGATTTTGATGAAAGTATATGTGTATATCTCAAAGATCACGGTTTCTTTCAATATTGTCATGTGTTGCCCTTGATGGTACTACCTTTACTGAGGGTAACTTTGACTTTGATAAGGGCCAAAGTTGATAGTCACATTCGTCATTTGGTTAGGAAAGAGGAAACTAGTACTATTCACATTCGAGCTGATTCCTTACTTTGTAAGATCAAAAATCATTATGTTATCATGGACAGTATATGGCATTCTAATCGTAGGCCTATACGTCAGTTATTCGTCTTTTCGAGGGAATCTTTTATAAAGGAAAACCCAATAATAAATGAACATGTAAACTATGGGCATCACAGTACCGTAAGCAAAATGATTTTACCCACAAAAATTAAATTGGTGAAGGTATGCAAGCCTAACACCTAAATGAGGAGAAAATTCAAAGCTTCTGAATTTATCAAATTCACGGAAATTATAGTTCCCAACAAACGCCAAACTTGACGTTGTACCCAAATTAGATTCCCCCCCCACCCGCCTCAACCAAATCCCTGGACACGCACCTGTTTTCATACTCGTATCAACTGGATTTCCTCCATAAATTGTGCACAAAAGATGACCGACGACGCAGAATGTTAATGAGTTCGTGAATATAATAAAAATCGATGTGGCGAATATAATGTATAGTACATGGGAATATTATATTAAGAGTTTGATAACAATGGAGACAAGCGTGATTCTTTCCGGGGATATTATTATTATATGCTTACATTTAATCTGGACTTATGTTGTCCTCATCTGCGTTCATGTGTCGGCCAAACCTCTGAACGCTCCAAACACTACAGTCTTAAGTCAGACGTCCTTTTTTTTAAATTTTCATATTAGCAAGAATTGTTCTATTCTAATCAATTTTATTATTTTCTACATCTATTTTAAAGTGTTATTATAAAGTCAATGATAACAGTAGGGCTTGGTATCATTTATTACAGTTATCAATATACCAGATTAGGACAGGTATAATAATTAAATATTAATGCACATCTGCTTTATTTCCAGGAAAGAACTCCAACACGACCACCATATAGTTATGACTCCCCGGACGCACTTGCGTGGTGCTTTGTTAATTTTGCTGGGAGCCATCCTGACCATTACATTCCAATACATATCAAGATCTGCTATGGAAATAACTGATGTTGGCATGTCCAAAGAACGTCAAATACAAACAACGAATTTGACGAAATCTAATGCAGTAACTATGGCTATAGCTGCAAGAAAATCGCAAACGTCTACAGTAAGCACAATCGCGCGAACAACTGCGGATATTTTGCGATGGAATTCTACAAGGTGGATCGAGTGGAACAATTTCTGTAGTGGCGCTAATAAATTCGATTCAGCGAGTTTACGGACTCCTGCCGGAAGCCTGAACATTTTCATTCATGATATTAAAGTTGATCGGTGGGTTTCTGGTGAAATCAAAAAACATGGTGTATGGGAAAGGGATATAATGAATCTTATCCATCATTACTTGGCGAGTGACAAAGACTTAAATCTTCTAGATATTGGCTCACATATTGGCCAGTTCTCATTATTGGCGGGAAAGATGGGAAGAATGGCGGTAGCTGTTGATCCTTTACAAGAGAATGTTTTACGTTTATGTAAATCCATTCAACTAAATAATTATAACTCGTTGGTCAAAGTATTTTATGTAGCTTTGTCCGATTCCAGGAAAAAAGTTACTTTTATAAAAGATCCCGGAAATATCGGCGGGACTAGAGTTCATCCTGTAAATTCATCAACTGGAACGTCTTTCAATCCAAATATAATTGATACAGTATTTTTAGATGATTTATTACCTTTAATACCATTCAAAAAGGCTTTTATGAAAATGGACGTAGAATCGCACGAAAATAGCGTATTAAAAGGGGGTAATAATTTCTTTGCTACGTTAGACATTCCTTATGTTCTTATGGAGTGGTTTCAACACGTCAACAATCCTGTATCAGCTATGGAAATTATTAACTTCATGACGCTTCACAATTATAAACCATATTTAGTTAATACCAACTCAAATCCTTTACGTACTAATGATTATAAAAAATGGCCAACTAATGTTTTATGGAAAAAGTAAAGAAATATTTTTATTCATATTTTGCTGGTTGTATATATGTTATAAATGGATGTTGATGCCCTTTCCTAATATGGTGTTTAAATGACATGCATGCTATAGCTCGTGTCGACTTTTTGAGGAGGGAGAGAGAGAAATGGGTTTTAAAGGGCAAGCCCGTTTATATTTTGGGAATACAACTGCTTACTGTGGTAATAAAACCCCTCAAACTTAATACATGTGATACGTTTTCAAACAACTTAAACCGGCCAATCTTCATCTGCCCCGACATCTTAAAGGGTTACGTGTTCGCATAAGCGGTTTGACGTTCACGTCCAAACGACTTAATTTACACCATTCCTCTATATTTTGGCGCTTAAATTTCATATTATGTACACGGACTTTTATTTTTAAAACTGTTCAAATCGGGATAGTCCCTTTAACGTCTATTCGTTGCAACCTACGTCATCTCAAGACTAACATATATTTCAACTTTTATTTCAATCATTTGCTAGTGTGTATGGGTCTTTAGAAGTGAGGGGAAACCAGAGGCCCCGGAGAAAACGCACGAGGTTGGAAGGCGACCCTAGCTACTCCTTGTCACGTACAATCGGGGAATCGAAACCACACCAGTTGACTCAATGACAGGCTTTATGATACAGTGCGCACGCACAGACCATTCGGCCACCCCTCTTTAGTAGCGATAAATACGTTCTGAGAAAAACAAACTATAAAACACTCAAGTTTTAATCTGTCTCAATATAATGTGGACGTATATATATGGCTATCCTTGCAGATCGGTGTCCATGACACATATTCAGTTTAACCCCTTTGGTATTTTAATGGAAATTGACAAAGGTATGTTATATAATCGAATAGACAAAACCATATAGTTTTTATGTGTAAAAGGAGGGGATGGGGCGACAGGCAAATCAAATTTTTGATTCTGGGGCATTTCGCTGGGAAGACCAGGCGTACTGAACATATTCAGTGAAGTGTTGGAACAAATAATACAACAAACATCTTTTAAATGTGGGCCCAGATAACGCAGACGGTATAAGTGGGTTGTATTTAAACTAAGCGGTTGTATTAAATCCAAGAGGGTGTGTTGTATTTAAACTAAACCGTTACATTGCACTTTCATCTTGAATTATTTTTCGATTTGAGCGGACTTCACAAAACGGTTACATGTATTAAATATATATTATTCAAACATATGTAGGCCTACACTTATTTTCATGGTAAGAGTGATAGCATCTCTTTAAACTGAGCTCCTATTTTGGTAATCTGCTATAATTGATAAGAATAATGGGAGCTTACGTGTACATAGGTATTCGATTAGTCATCTATTCATTGGATTAAAGGCAAATATCTCCACACTTAGTATAACTTAGTATAAATAAAGGTATAAATCTCAATATAAGCCATTTACACAGTCTCCAATATTTACACAGCCAGTGAGTAAGAAAACGACAAATGGGAAATCAAATAAGTCATATTATAATGCCCAGTTCCCGTCAATAAATGAGGTCCACACCATGGCAATATAAAAAATCATTATCATTTTAGATAAATGATCAAGAATTATGTTTGATCAAACAGTAAAGAGGTGCTAGATTGTCTTTTGCCAAGAAATTGGAAATATTTAATTTCAAATGATATCCTATATGGCAAATACTCTTCGAATCAATTATCAAAACAGAAAGAATACCCTACTAAGATGTCCTTTAATTAAACACGTGTGAATCCCTGGGATGAATTGACCTATAGCGACCTTATACGTATATATAGCACACATCATGAATATGAATTATATACCAGATCTAGATGTACAGTTTATTTTAAATCGAACATAATTACATCATCTACTCGACACACAAATCTTATTTCTAACTGATAATATAATATTCCTAATGGAGTGAGAGATTGGGTTTCACGTTCACTCAACAAAAACTAGGTCATTACGGGAATAACATAAGGTTCAAGTTCATTTCTTTAATTCGCTTGCGTGTAGGAGTCTTTAGCCGTGAAAGGAAACACGGGGATCCGGAGAAAACCCGCTCCTTGTCAATCTAATTAAAATATAGATCTACATTTCGTTTTGTTTTTTTATACTTTCGATGGCCAACACTCATGTAGATCTAACAAGTTATAGTGGGAGCTCACGTTCTATGACGTCAGGTATCAAGCACGGGACATTTGACCCGATAACGTCAGTCATTCGATTGACCAATTAGCGACCGCCATGCTTTTTAAAATCTACTTTTGTTTTGTTTTGATTTCTATCTGCGGGTAATATTTACCCACAGTTCCACGCATGAAAAGGTCAAACGGTCGATTCGACAGACCATTTGATTGGCTAACCCCTCATTTCAGGCAAAACATGACTTAAATAACAAGTCTTCCAGATTCAAGAGTAGTGAAGACGAGTAAAAACGAAATTTTGAACTATAAAAAACGAAACGAAATTGGATCTGTGTTTTAATCAGATTGACTCCTGTTGATTATTGGCAGACCTCATAGTACAGCGCGCACGTGCTAACGAGTCGGCCATCCATCTCCCCTATTCGTAATGGACATGGACAATAAAATTATAGAAATCAAGTTCGTAAGCCTGTTCAAAAGTAATTAATATTTACAAACAAAATTTGACTACACCCCCCCCCCCCCCCGCCGCCTTTTACGCAAAATGTTGTTAATTCACACTGAATTATTTAGAAAATACATTTCATATATCATAACATTAGTAAATACGTAATACACAGTAAACTGAAGAATAGTGATCTTCTAATCAACAGTTCCCTGTATATTATGCAGTTCACTATATGGCCTTGACCAATGATGACGCTACTTTTAAAACCGAGCCTTTCTTGGCATGTGTCTGACATACCTAATAATAACGGTAAACCTTTAATCGTGTTTAACTGAGTTTTTGTTTCAAATTTGATATGAATTATTGAGTTAATGAGAGGATTGACCGTATTGATTTACCCTGTTCTCCGTCGTCCATCTCCTGCAAAATGTGGGCGTATCTTACTTACATGGCAACCACTTGTTACATCTGTTTGTTATGTAAACAATCGTATATTTTGATAAATATACAGGTATTAACATCATTTTTAAAATCAAACTGTGTCTTACGTAACTATTTATCACCATTTTCATTTTTACATAGAGGCTGGAGTGGGGGTGGGGGGTATATTAAAAATTAAGGAAGCATCTTTAACTGTTATGATTATAAAAAGAAATCGACATTGTTTCCATCTTATAACAAAAGTATAATAAAAACAAACTCAAATCAGAAGTAGAGCACGCAAAATCAATATGCTGCTTAGTTACGGTACATAAGATCAAATGTTTTATATCATCGGTTTAATATTGTTTCCAATATAAATAGGAGACTGGAATTTAGTTCAGACTTTTTTGTTTATCTATTGTTAAAATCAGTATTCACATATAGATATTACTTTCGTGTCATGTTTTATCTATGGTAGTATATGAGTTATCTACCTTTATTTAAAAAAAAGGAGTTTTAAAGCCCCAATAACACTCTTGTTGTAACTGACTAATATGTCCCAATCTTCATTCTGGTCAACAAATCGTATTATCTTAGAATATTCCAATTAAATGATGATATAAATTTCATCTTAACACACCTATTTTAAAAAATTGGAAAAACCCAACCAATTGATTTGAAAAGTGTAACGTAAACCTTTTCAAATGTGACTTGGATTTTGAAATATTTTCGAACCCTCTGGACAAGTAAAATAGGTTGTAATGGATAATTTACACAATAGGTAGGACACTTAAACATCTAGTACTTAGAATAGGGGTATTATTTATTTTCTGGAGCTACCAACCAGGAAGAAGGTTATTGTCCCTTTAAATCAATCCGTGTTGCGCGATAAATTCCGTTTATTCCAAGCGTATTGATTGTTTTTAAATCGAATGTCGTGTGGATTACCCAGTTCAGCCGCATCTCTGAGTTATCTCCCTTAATCTGGAAAAACCTAGTAACACTGCTGAATGTAATTTTTAGTAAACAAAGGGAAACTGTTTTTTTAAACTACTGTATATATAACCAATTTTATTTTGTCTTTTTAGATGAAGATAATTAGAAACCCTTTCGGTGAAGGAGACAAAAACCTATTATTATATACATATGGGTCTAACTCAATTTTCACCAAAATTTGACTTACTAGGTTTTTCTAGATTACGGGAGTCTTGATATGTATAGTGTGTATCGCAGAAATTAATATTTAGACATTTTTGGGGACGTAGTCCCGGTGTCACTGGGGGATATCTGGGAACTATAGAGGGATGAGCAATCTTTAAATTTATTGGTTTTCTATCAAACGGATTATAATTATATTATTTCAAATGTTATCAGTGGAACAATTCTAATATTCAAGTTATACATGTACAATGAAATTATTTGGGCACAAGATAGATGTACACCAGTAATGTAGGCTATTATACGTCACCATTATATTTAAAAGAGAAAAATAACGGCATGTTAAGCTTGTTTACATCAAAATCGTATGTGATGGTGGCCTGAAACAAAATCAATACCCTATGACATGATTTATCTTTATTTTGTCGTACATGAATAAAATTATATGACAGCTAACACGTTTACTTATAGGCCATTGATGTAATCTTTAAGGCAGCAGGAGTTATCATTCTTGCACAAATCACAATTAGCCTGAAAAAGATTATTTTCAAAAATTTGTTATTCCAATATGAATCTTTTAGTCAATTTAAACTAGTTTTAAGGGCAACTTTCATTTGAATTGAATTTTAACTTTTTTAATGTTCAAGGTCACGTTGGAATCTGTTCAGGGCTATTATACTTTAGCAGTTGTTAGCAAAATTCCCAGTAATCTTACCTATCATTGTACATATACCACACGACTTCATACAATTTTTCGTCAGGTACCATTTATATTTTTCATGTTGACAGTAGCCTTGCCGAGTCCAGTACGTGCAATGTTCGTCATTGTTCTCACACTTTTCAACTATTTACATTAAACATACATTATTAAAGAGCTAAATTTGCCTATTGCAAGTCTTCCCTAAATGTTAACTTAATGTTATATATATGTAACTTAAATTTATATACGTAACTTATTAATTAGACATCTATTAACATGACAAGACTATAATCAACTCTCGATGCCATCGGGTTCTTTTACTAGATTAGAACGGATTTAATTCAAAAATGGAGAAGCGCGGCTAAGTCACGAATATACCAGTACCGTAATTACGATACGGAAAATCAATGTACACATCTTGCCAAACTACAAACAGTGATAACTTGACACGGAATAAAGTAATTTGAATACAATTTTCAAAATATTCATTTTGCATTATCTACTTTTGAACTATTATAGGACGAACGGTAAGCTCATTATAGAAATGTTACATAATTTATCTTTAAGAAGAAGACGCATAAATTACATAGTAAATCTTAAAATTGTACTTTGATTAGATCCGTGATTTGATTGATTTAGAAGCATAATCAATCTTCATGGTGACAATTCAGAAGTGTAAAACGTGTCTATTTATTTATTTGATAAATATCTAAAATTGTATTACCTGGGGGCGGTGGCGGTGTGATCATTCCAGAACAAAAATCACAGGATTTAATACAGTAAACACTCATATATTTATAGTATGATTTACAGTAATTATTCTTGGCCCAGGTAGGACATCGCTGATTCCTATCTCGACATTCACCTTTAATTATAACACAATAATAATAATACACTATATTTAGTTTTAACACACAATACACTATTATAATCATTATAATGCACTGTATTCGTAACACATAATACACAATATCATACACTTTATCACCCAATAACACGTTCTACAGTAGATATCTCAGGTGTGATAACTTTCATAACCATGAATTTGATTGGTCAATTAAAATGGAACTACTGTTTTTATTTAAAAAAAACAACACTTTTTGGACCCAATAACTGGTCTGGAAAGTCTTCTCACTGGTCCGTAAATATTAACGGCAAGTAACGCATTCTATACAATGCTCGTTTCCCTTTGATCCCAGGGTTCTTCCCACCACACAATTACCACGTGATGGGGGATAATTCCAAGGTGGTGGTCGAAAATGCGTATTTGTTTAATTTTGGACAGGGGAAAGGTTGAATACACGGATGTATTATGTTATATTTATAGCACGGCTTTCACGAGTTAACAGGTTTAAAACAGAGACCGCAGGTCGAGGTGTTAAACCTGGTATCGAATGAAGAGTGCTATAAATGACTTGTAATACTGACACCTGCTCAACATCATCGTCGTTATTGCAAGGAAACCCACCCCATTTTTCTATATGATCTCTACCAAAACTAGCGTAAACCAGCAAATGTGTACAATAACACTCACTTTCGGCAATCTTCGACAGATTCCGTAACCTACACCTAATCTCGGCTGTATGACGAATGCCGCCATATTGGAACTAATTTAAAGGTCCCGGGTGAAACATGGCTGCGCTCATGGTGTCATGGAACTACTTTAAAGGTCCCGGATGAAACATGGCTGCGTCCATGGTGTCTTGTTTGTTTGTAATAGCGTCAAGTTTTCCTGTTGAAGTAAACCGGTAGCCGCATCGGAAATGTATGGGCGTAGGTACATATCACTTACTGTCATACAGTCGAGACTAGATATAGGTTCCGGAACGTTCCGTAATCTGTCGAGGTTTGCCGAGTGCAATAACAATGAAGATGTTTAGTTATTGCACAGTTACTCCCCAGTGAGTTTAGTAGAGGTAAAACAATCTGCTTATTGGACGAAAAAAACAAAGGAAGATCTCCTGTCCATTTACAAGTAAAAACAATGCATTACCTGTGGTTGTAGTCGGGCGTCTTGTGGTTGTGGTTGTGGTTGGTCGTCGGGTGATTGTAGTCGGACGTCTTGTAGATGTTGTTGGTTGTTTTGTGGTCGTATAACTGTTTATAAATTTACATATTTTAAATGGAGAACCAGGACACCAACATCTACAATCTTTACCAATAAAACCTTCTCCAGGACAATCATCATCAGTATATCTACACCAACCTTATAATATAATTACACCCAATTTGTAGTTTAATCTTTATGATGATATATTCAAGTCTTTACTTGTTTACATCAGAATATTATCAACTTGGCATTGATAGCAAAATACTATTATAACCACATCAACCACTGTTAATCCTGAGTTACCCCATTACCCTTTCCTGAAAACCTTTTAAAGCCCCAATAACACTCTTGTTGTAACTGAATAATATGTCCCAATCTTCATTCTGGTCAACAAATTGTATTATTTTACAATATTCCAATTAATTGGTGATATAAATTTCATCTTAACACACCTAATTTAAAAAATTGGAAAAATTCAACTAATTGATTTGAAAAGTCTAACGTAAACCTTTTCAAATGTGACTTTGATTTAAAATATTTTCGAACCCTCTGGACAAGTAAAATAGGTCGTAATGGATAATTTACATAACAGGTAGGACACTTAAACATCTAGTACTTAGAATAAGGCTATTATTTATTTTCTGGGGCTGCCAAGCCAGCAAAAGTGTTGTTGTCCCTTTAACGCGATAGAGCCCACAGTTTTTTAACATGCTTTCTCAAATTTTGTCTGAAGAATTGTGGTTACGAGAGGACGAATCCAATCAATAGTCACCGTTTCAGATGTGCACCCCTTTCCCCAAAACGTTGTGAACACGATAGAAGCTACAGTCTTTAACGTATTTATTTTTAAATATTGTATGAATGAATGTGGTCATGAATGGATCATTCAGTGTTCTATGACTTATCGCTCTGGATTTATCACAGGTTTACCGAAAACGTCGTGAACGCGATCGAGGCTAATTTTTGTGGTTATTCCATCTCTATGGTGTTTTGTAGATTTTTTTTTTCAAATTTCGTGAAGCATGCTGTGAGAATATTAAAGTTATTGATTTTCCAAATTGGTGTAAAAATTTGGTGTCATGAGAAATGATATGAAGCGTTCCGCGAACATTCCGTCCTATGTGACGATATTCAGTGTCACTAATGTTCTATTCCGGAGTTACACGTACGTACCCAATCCTTCCAATTTCGAAGTTAAGTTTTTACCTGTATTATTTTTTCAAAATTGATATTAAAAGGCGTAAATAAAATCTAAATCTTGGAAGAATAGTTTAGAGTTTTAAGCGATTTGATGTTATTGAAACATGGGTTAAAACTGACCCTTTATCAGTCACTACTCTGGTCAGACGTAAAATAAAGTAACACATTAAGTTTGACTGTGTTGACCCAGGACACTTCTGGACACGGTTATTGCATTTTATCATGGGTCAATATTCTGTATTGCCCTATAACTCAAGAGGTTGTCGTTTATTTAATTATTTAAGCACGATATACTACAAAGAATTATTAATTGCCGTTTTACAATGGGTCCTTGTATAAACAAAAGTACTTATGATTTGGTTACATACTTGGTTTACATTCGTACATAGAATTAGCTGTCTTGATGTCTCTGAAACTCAACTGCTGGTAAGTACCAATTCTGTTCTGGTAAGACGAATCTTTAGTTGCTACGGTAACTCCGCCATTTCTAGAGAAAGCCTTTAAAACATAAATGAATATTTCTGTATAAAAATTTGAAACACTACACGTATATTCTTGAATGATCTAATCAAAAGAATATCTGAGTTCAGATGCTATTAATTCTTACCCTTTTTCCGTAATGCATTATACTGGTATAGTCGTAAGGTACACCATGACTGTTGATACTGGACCAAGTGTATTTTTTAAAGTTGTACATCATACTAGACTGTACGTTCTGTTCTAATATATACACAAACGCATCTCTATCAGGACGGGTGTGTTCGTGAAAAAATCCAATCGCATGGCCTATTTCATGGAGAATGATTGATTTCTGAAATTAGAAATAAAACGAAATAGGGAGTCTGTCTTCAACATATATAGCCTTAACATTTAGAGTAATGATTGCATAACTTCTTTCAGTACCAATCCAATAGGTTATATGATATACATCAAGTATCTACAGTCAGACACAGTGGAGTATATTCCGGATTTTTGAAGCAATTTTGGAATTTCTTAAACTATAAACTTATAACTGAAGTTCCCATCTATACCTAGAAGCTATAGATTATGAACTTACATATCTACGGTTGCAATGCATTGCCGTACCTACCTACATCTACATAATATAATATAATAGCCAGCTTCATAAACACAAACATCTAGAAACTAACTTTATAGCTTAATAATGAACCCAGCTTTATAAACGATACCATTGCATATCTACAGCTAGAACCATACATATCTAGAGTTAGATTCTAGCTTATTAATGAACATTTGAAAATAAATATCTACATCTAGAACCCAGCTTTATAAACGATACCCATGCATATCTACAGCTAGAACCCAACTTTAAAAACATTAACATTTTAACATAAATATCTACATCTAGACTAGAACCTAGCTTTATAAACACATGAATATAAATATAAATATACCTAGAACTTAGCTTTATAAAAATTTTAACATAAATATCTACATATCTAAGCGTTATAAAAACAGGAACATGATAGGATTAAAACGGTAGACTTACATATCTACAGTTCGGGGCCAGGTTTATAAATTGTGTTGCGTATCCTCTTTTCATCCCAATATAAGACCAGCAGCTAAAAATATTTTTGCAAAACATGTAAAAAATTGTGTTTACTTAATCTGGAGTAGAACGATTGAGATAAAAGTGAAACATATTGAAATATATCTATTTCCTAAATTAAAAATTGTCAAAAACTGAAATCATCAATATAATCTTCAAAGTTCCAATATTTGTTTATCACTAACGTCTTTTTGACATCCATGTATTAAAGGGGTAGATATTATGGCTTGTTTGGTTTGAACAGAACAGTTTTGATTTCAACCTCGTCTTCATTAATTTGTCCAGTCGGGGCAGCAAAAATAGGACGTTAAACACCATTTCGTTGACTTCAACTCTTTCACTAAATAGTACAATAATCTTATCTAGTATCAATTTCATTTACCCGTTTCCATTTTGAAAAACGACCTTCCTCTGCTCATTGTTGTTGACTTTTCTAAATTTAATACAGGTATACTTTTCCCATTCATCAATAGCTTCCTCTATATATCTTGATTGCGAATAACCTGCAAATCATAAACTGGATGAAAGATACTGTATATGGATGGTTATGTTACATGGGGTTATGCTACCTGGTAGAAGTTTACATTGTAGTTTAATTAGCACTGTGTGATATTTAAGAAAAGACATACTGAAAGTATTTGAAGCCAATGTATATGGTACGACAGCATCTGGCCACAGTAGTCCACCATATGTTTCTCGTACAGCTTTCCTCTTGGTTCTTTTACTAGATATTGTATTATCATTATCTTCCCTATAAAGAAAACCAAGCTCAAAATAAGAACCCATAAAGAAAACATGGTCCGTATAGCAATGTTCTTGGCAATACAGATTTGGATTCGAAGTAATGTTCTGGTGAGATGTCGATGTTAACTCACACATGTCGGCAATATTTAGTGTGGAAGTGAGCCTTGAATATTAAAAAAAAGATTTAAGACCAATCTGATTAAAATACAGATCTATATTTCGTTTCGTTATTTTTATACTTTCGATGGCTTGCACTACCTGAAGATCTGACAAGTCAAAGTGGGAGCTCACGTCAGGGGTCAAATCAATCAGTGGTTTTCTCACAGTTCTGTGCATCAAAGGGCCAAGAACTCGCCGTAACAAACCGTTTCATTGGCTAACTCCCCACATCATTCAGAACACGTCAATGATAACAAGAGATCCTGTAGTAAAGACAAGTAAAATGAAATTTTCAACTATAAAAACGAAACGAAATAGGATCTTTGTTTTAGTCAGATTGATTTCATACGTACTTTATATCATAGATCCTTTCATAATCATCAAAACTCATCATCATATCCAGTTCCACCAGTACTTCACTCTTTCTTCCATCAACAGCAGGCTCATCAGCTGTATCAAAATAATTACATACACCATTCTATTGAATTTGTTTGTATTCAAAGATACATTACGTATGAAGTAAATCGGCCTATTGCAGGTCTTTATTTTGGCCTCAAATTGATATTATTATAGCCAAAACAGTCAGCTTGTTATCTAAATCTTAGATTATACATGGGTAGTGAACCTGTGTAAATAACTGTGACTGTAAATTTCACGTGTTTAAATTAATAAACCAATATTATATGCCTATAACATGATTATTTTACCTTGCATGGAAGCTGCTTGTATAATTTCATCTATGCTTTTTGCTTCGGGTTCATCAACAGATTCTATACCAATCACTTGCTGTAACTGTAAAGTTATCAATAATTTATCATAATATAAATATACTATTCAAAAAAAGTAGGGGATATTTGATTTTTAAGTGTTATTAAAGTCACCTAATGAAACTGACGAAGAAACAAATGACAAAATGAAATGAAGTTCACATTCATCGATTTATTCCAAATGATCGTTAGACTAAGTAAGGCACAGACTGATCATTATAAGGGTAAAATGATACCCGGGGTCAAACAAGCATTGATCCGACGTGGCATACTCCTAATGAGACGTCTAAGGTCATTTTGGTCCAGATTGTCCCATTCCTGTTGCAACGCAGCAGCAAGTTCTTGGACATCGGCAGGACGTTGTTGACGTTGACGTAACCTCTGTCCAAGCATGTCCCAGACATGCTCGATGGGGGAGAGGTCGGAACTCACTGCTGGCCAAGGTAATGTGGTGATGTTCTGTTGTTAGGGGTAACCTGTAACGATCCTGGCCCTGTGACATCTTGCTTTGTCATCCTGGAAGATGAAACGGCGGCTATGACGTCATGCGAACGGCACAACATGGACTGCCAAGATGTTGTCCCGGTAGTACTGGCCTGTAACACGCCCTGCAACAACATGTAAAGCCGTTCTTCCAGCAACAGTGATGCCTCCCCACACCATAACAGAACCACCTCCAAATCGATCATGTCTGATGACGTTAACGTCTTGGAAGCGCTCGTTTCGACGACGCCACACCCTCCTACGTCTGTCCAAAAAATCAACAGTGAACCTTGACTCATCTGAAAACATCACATTGCTCCAGCGTCGATTATCCCAGTGTTGACAATCCCTACACCAACGACGTCTTGCCTGAATGTGATGATCTCTCAAACAAGGGATCATGCGAGGACGTCGGGTGCAAAGGTGGCCCCTATGCAGTCGATTCCGAATCGGCTGGCCACTCACTCTCACACCAGTGTCTGTTTGAAGACGAGCGCTGATCTGATTTGCTGTGATGACACGATTTCTCAAGGCCAAGGTACGGATAAATCGATCCTAGGCTTGAGTTGTCGCCCTTGGTCGACCTGAGCGTGGTCTGTCCTGCACAGATTGTGTATCACGGTATCTGGACCATAGCCTGCTTATGACAGACTAAGAAACATTCATCGTCCGCGCCACAACCGCCTGTGTTGTGTCGATCTGTAGCATGCCAAGGGCACGTAACCTTTCATTTTGGGTAAGCCGACGCATATCAAAATTTGTTTTCTGGTCCCTAAAACAATTAAACCGATGTTTCCACCCTGGAATTCAATGCCAAAATGACTGTAACATTCAAAGTCAGAGTCGTGCATGATGATCCCAAGCATCACCTGCATTCCATGCGGTAGCTATTGGTGCGTTTGGGCGTCACATGTAACTGGAAATGTTTCTTCTGGGTTCTATAGTGACTTTTTTCGTAGTCATTTGCATATTTTAGTATTATGCCCCCAAAATCAAATATCCCCTACTTTTTTTGAATAGTATATATATCATTTTGGGTTTCGACAAATTATTTGACATACCTAGAAATTTACCACAAAAACAAATGAAAATCCGAAAGGAATAAAGGTTGGGGCATCTAAATAACAATCGATGTCGGATTAACTGATATAGAAACAATAGATACGTCGCCAAAAATTTAGAAAGAATACAAAAAAAATCAAGTACAAGTGTATAAATAAATCTTGTAGTTAGATGTGACATTATTAGAAAACTGGTTGTTGTTGGTTTTGAACTTTACAAGACTCGATAATCCAATCAAACACTAGCGGTATTCGCGCTCGATAATCCAATAAAGGGGAGGGGGCAGTATTCGCGCCTTGGTTTTTCAACTCCTTGACAATATTGAAAGTTAAAATGTCACAGTCATAGCTTCCAATACCTTTTGAACAGCTCAAATATAACTGAATAGTCCAATCACGTAGAATTAAATTTATTGTTTCCAGCTAGCCAAGCCAAGACGTCCAAAGCACTAACACCTCTTTAAACAAGATGGGAGGTTTTCGTCATTGTGGGAGGAGAAGCAAATATTTCGACCACAAGGGAACGCGGAAGTACAGTATGTACAAATAAATCTTAATTACGTATTTTTCTCTCTTTTTATTGATGAATACGACAAAGGATGAAAAGGTGACCTTTAGGTACTCAATACAACTTGTTAATGAACGTATTAAAATATTTATGTTATTCTCTGTATATCACTGATATATACATCCGTTGTGTTTATATAAAGTCAATTACTTATGTCTACTTTTACTGAAGGATCCAAACTAGATCAAGCCCGGAACTTTCAAAGAAAAGATTACATTGAACACGCAATCGTCCTATGAGATTTCTCGAATTATTGCCATTTTTCATGACTAAAATAGCTCATTTACACTGATTAAGAAAACGTCGCAAAGACATTTTTGCCAGATGAGCCAAATCGCTATCCTTTGGCAACTAGAAATGGACACAAATTGATCGCAATGTATTCAATAATGCAATATTAATGTACATCAATTGATTTACATATCGTTTCTGTTTTGCTGTTACTTCTCATATGTTCAACGAAATATGCGAAGAGCCCAAATTGAATGTCAGTCTTTGGCGTGTGGTTTTTCTAGTCTACAGTTACACCGGTTGCATTCTCCGGTGGGATATGTGTTACATCTTTTATATAGTCGCTCCATTACAAATGGCGCTCGAAATCATCATGTCACGGGCTTCGTGTGCCAATTTTAAAACTTTCATATTACACCTTTTCACGGTAAGATGACAACATCAATGTTGATTTAAATTGATCAATAATTCGTGTTTGCAATGTTGAAGACTGTGGATGATATTGAGTTAAAGACTTCACACCTTTAAATACTGAAAACCAAGGGTCGTTTTTTAGCCGACCAAGATGGAAACAGCACAGGTAACACGCACATGCAATGTGTTCTAATTATGGCAATACAGTCACATCACTACCGTTGTTACAGTTATCAACAAAGTCTCGATTAATCGTGTTAAAATTAGTTGAAAATCAAAAGTGTCCCGATGGTGTAGAGATTTATATAACATTTGAGGCCAAGCGAACAATCTACAATAGACAGATTTAGCTTGTATATATTGTCGAAAAACTGTCAATTTTGATGATCAAGTTAAACATAGACGAAATTAATATTTGTAGCTTAGTGATTCTTTAGAAATATCTATGAACTGAGACTATATGAAAAGTATGGGTTAAACAATCACATATTCTAATTATATTATGTAAAGAAAAAATCCGGTATAAAACAGTACAATCTTTTTATAAATATGAGCCATCATAAAGATATATACAAAATTCTTACCGTCAAAATAACAAGGAGACATGTTGAGAGATATTTTGAACACATCTTGACCTGAACTGTTCCAAGGGCGATATGATGCTAAGGAAGGTTAACTTACCTTTTTTGCGATGTAACTTTTATTTATATGAGAAGAATGGCGAATAAAGTCATTACTGGGAAAGACAAGAACATCACAGAAACCGGGGTAAAAAGGCTAGTAAACAGAAAGAAAACTCCTTTGTTAATAAGTGGACTTACAATGAAATTCAAATTCATGCGTTGTGACCCTTTGTTTAATTAAGGATATGTACAATGTCTACCCACTAATTCTGAAACCCCCAAGTAAATATACTTTTATTATGTTTCTTACACTAAACAGTTAAGCGTAATCTAAAGACATTCAAGACAAGGAAATGAATACCAAATTTTTAAATCATACTAACTCCGCAATTTCTTATCTCATCAATGCATCTGAATAGCGTATTTCAGTTTTTAATCCATAGGTCTACACAGATATAATGACACGCACGGTCAGCGAAGTGCTGTATACATAACGGTTGTATAGTTGAAGGACTTAAGAGCACCATCCTTGTTGTCGCCCCATCCAAAGAATGTTTTGGTCAACGGTTAGATGATTGAATAATAAAGGATGCTATTGTTTTTATAAAATAGCAAAAATAGTATAATCTTTAAAATTTGTCAGTGTCAGATTATTGGTGTCAGATTTCTGGGAATTGGTGTTCCTTACAAAATGAGCCCCGATTCTGAGTTTGAGGGCCATTGCCTGAAAAAAAACACGCTAAGGATCTTTATTGTCCCATTCAAACCAGTTTACACGATAAATATATTTATCAAAATCGGCGTACTGATCAAAATAAATTGACCCCTATCTTATCGTAATTTGCGATTAAAACCATCTGATACGTGACACGCCTGATTGTAGTAGTCAAGATGGCGTACTTACCTACGTTTCTTCTAGTTCTTTCGTTTGTTGTTTCATTACGATACCTTGATGCAGCTCATTGCTCTGGTTCCGTAAGTTAATTTATTGTAACCGTGTAATTTGGTAATCATCAAATTGGTTGTTTTTATTAACAAATCTGGGGATCGCGTGGCTAAGTGGGTAAGGCGCTGGCTCGCTAGTTTGGAGGTCGGGTGTTCGATCCCTGCATTGGCCGAGAAAGTTCATCTCGATTTTCCGGCATGATTTCCCATTGTCAGTGATGTAGAATGTGGGGCCTGACAAGGGCAGCTGTCTAGTCGTTCGGATGGGACAAAAAAACCGAGGTCCCGCGAACACATTGGCGTGTACGTAAAAGATCCCTTGGCAGTTGGAATTCGATATAGGAGTAGGCCGTGGCGCTGCTGCCTGGGCAAAAATTTCCCTCATGGCACACTGTATGGTGTTTGCCCGTCTTCCATTAGCCCAGAAGAATAGGACGGTAAACCCCATTTCATTTCATTTCTTAACAAATCTCAAGCAATCCAAACCAAACAATCCATCACCGAAGTTAATGGAAGGCTCCGTGCATGTAAAACCAGAGACAATAGTGGGATGTCATTTATATTTAGTCGAAATCTGTTGTATTAAGTTCGATTCTTTTACTACAAATAACAAACTGGGCTATTAAAATTAATTAATTAGTTCTTGAGATAAGGCGAGGCGTGTCAAAAAGTATACAACACGAGGTCTTAAACTCTGATCTAACCTTCTTTTAAATCCATCGGCCATTGAGACGTCATTGCTACCAGTTCCCGAATCACATCACATTCCTTTTCATTTATTGGCTTCTAGAAATAGTGCTTGACACAACCACTTTAAAACCACTAGCCAAACAAGAATTATTGTTGACGATCACATTGCTGCAATAATGGAGTATTACGATATCAACTGTCATTTGGGTTCAAACAGATTGTACAGATTGTAAATTCGTGTTTGTTTCTTATTTATAAAAGCCACCAACAGGCACCCCGAATTTGAATGGTATAGACGAGGGTGCGCCAACATTTGTTAGGTCTGTATCGAATGGTAAACTATATGAAGTAGGAAGTGGTGAAGATGCTTTTAAAATTGTTCATGTCTGGGGTAAGTTCAATCATATTATATCTTCGCTGTTGCTTAAACATCAACCAGAACCTTCTTATAAAAAAATGGCTTCTGATCTGATAAAACAGCAGAATATTAAACCCATATGTCAACCGTACAGCTGTGGCAGTTCCAGTTCTTGGAAATATATACCCTGGAATGAATAAATAAATACGATTTGCAAAATCTCCTTTCTCCAGGAACTCCTTACCAGATGGGCTATGCCCAGGGTAGCTTAGTTAAAAATGAAACCCAGCAAATGGTGGCTGCTGTATGGAAATATATGGAAGATCAAATTGTAAGTTAAAAACTTAACATAACTTTAATATCTCACATACGCAATTTATCTATTTACTGTTACGAGACAACCCATAAAACTGGGATGTTCACTTTTCAGTATAACAAACGAAATAGTCTCAAGCTATAATACTGATTATAACATTTGAAGCATTTGGTGAATTTAATATTGTATTCAACTATTATTGTAAATACATTATAGTATCATTTTTTCTTTTAGGCTGTACCAATCAATAACACTATTCATTTCCGTAACTGGTTTCTGTATGACGTTGCTAATTTGGGGTAAGTTAAATAAAGTGCATAAAGTGCATGAATAGGTACATATTTGGCATTTAATTTTTACCCCAGTTCCTGAACTAATTTAGGATTAGCCCCACTATCATTAATAATTTGTTGTTAAATCGTTGTATCTTTATTACAGTCTAGATTTGGCTCTAGATTTGGAACATTTACTGACTAAACGATTTACAAACCCAGCATTCTTTGATGAACTTCGAGGTATGGCTGAAGCTGCTGGTGTTGATGAAAAGGTTGGTTTTAAATTCTGCCGCGGGATAGATGACTAGTCTGTCTTTTTCAGGATAATTGTGTTGGGTATTTTCATTGTGTAACATTTATTGTTGCCATTTTACCTTTTTGTTGATGTTTTGTAAATAGAATGACCAATGACAATTATCTGTGAAAATAAGAGACGACCCCACAAAAAAACTATAAATCACCAGAAGGAACTATAAGAGGAAGTCATGTCAAACCTACTTAATTAACATCTCTAAAAGTTAGTAAACTTATTTTGTTACAGAAGCTGATGAGAATCCACTTATTAGGGGAATTAACGTAAGTAAATAATGAATAATTCGACAAATTTGTATTGTTTGATATGAAGCCTCTACAGCTATAATACATTTACTTCCCTGAATCAGCACAGATAGATATCTTCATGAGGATAAAAAAGGGAATATGTATGTATCATTCTATTCCGAAGTTGTGATTATGATATAATACGAATTAAGCAAACCCGGGCACCAAAATCAAAAGACACGAAGAATCGACTTGCTTGAACGGAAATAATACCAAAACCACTAATACTTTTAGCGGAACCTCAGATGCAGAATATTTACCGTTTTTGAACATATTTTGGACTTAACATTGTATTTATTTGTGTTTTAAGGAAAGGGTCGTGTTCAATGTTAGGAGCCTGGGGTCAAAGTTTAGAGGCAGCCAATTCTTTACTACAACTGCGTGCCCTAGATTGGGCTGTTGACGGTAATGCTTTTAATATTTTCTAATAATTTACAAGTTAGGGAGGTAAAGATTTTAATTTTTCAAAATTTTTCTCGATCGATCTTGAATCTTGATAAAGTGCACGTTGACTGGATGAGCGGGGGAGGGGTCTCAGCAACGATTTCCCGCTTTTTGAACGCTTCGCTGCCTTTGGGGGAATTGGAGTTCGTTTTATGAACGTTTTATTTCTGATTTATTGTGTACACGTACAGTATTTGTATTTTGGTTTAATACTAACCTAATTTCTATGATTACTGCCCTTTATTATAAAGTGTTCGATAGTCACGTCCCCAGATGTCTCCATTCTAAAATAGACATGTTTTAAATATTGAAAAACATATCAGCCAGCAACCAAACCCTTCAATGTCACGATAAAACCAAATATCTAATCATACCCTTATCACATCTATTATATTTTAGGACCTTTCAAAGATTTCCCCCAGGTGACAGTTTATCATCCCGTTAATTCAACCTATGGAATACCGTTTGCTAATTTTGGTTGGACAGCATGGATTGGCTCCATTACAGGTTATAAACATTCTCATTAACAACAGTGAACTTTAAATAAATATACACTTACTATTTTTACAATAAATATGCAAGATTGTTCAAATTATTCATATTTGATATTTAGAATCCACAAGAGAGTTCCACAATTTGACAAATGGCAAACCTTTTTTTCCGTTTTATGTCTTCATTATCTGTTTGAAGGAATGAATTCTCAAAGAATGGCTATATCTGAAATTGGTGTTTCATTCCCGGATGAAACTTTTGGTAAAGAATCAAGAGTTGGGGTTCCTTTCACTGTAAGTTATATTGATCATTTACAACATTCCCAAATAAATATTTCACAGCATTCTCTGTGTAACTCATCAAATTTTTCAGTATGGTTTCCCCAAATAGTGGTGCTTGGCGGAATCCCGTAAATTTACTAAAAGATATTGATCAGTTAGCAGAGTTAACTCAGTCTAGTTTTATTACATTCCAGCAATTATTACGGGATATATTACAGTACGACACGTCATTAAACCAGTCAATGAATCGTATAACTAACAGTAGAAGAACATGTGATCTGATTCTAGGTGTTGGTGATGCTAAGGTTAGTAAATTTCAAGGTACAACCGTCCATTCGAGGTATTTTATAGTTTGGAACAACAAAGGTAAGATTAGACCATCACACGTCATCCACGGAGAAAAAAATTAAATGAAGTTAAAACATGCCATTTTAGGTTAAATTTATAGGTTATTGTTTTATTTCAACATTTCGCTTCTACGTGGGGAATCTTTAGCAAATTAAAGATGCTTTGTCTAGAAACATCTGGGTTGTTCATATGTGTGTGTAAATACCTAACTTTATGTTTATATTTACAGATACCTGCTTTCCGTAGTGTAGAATACTCAGCATCAGCAGCTGATTTCTTTGATGATACTAACATGAGACCAGAAGCCTCGTGGCATCCTAGAATATCTGATGTAGTTTATCATGGTAAGAATGGACATAATATACAACTGTATTGCACGTAGATAACTTTGCTCATGTTTTGTCAAACGAGTTCCTGTACTAACCCACTTCGACAACTTCACAATCGACTACCATGACTTACAAAGACCAAATGCTTCTATTGTGTTTAAAATATAACGTTTACTGGATATGCTATGTCTATTTCAGGTATGGATTGGGATTGCCCTGCGTTTAATGAAGTTTTAGCCAAACAAATTCTAGTTAATTATGGTAGCCTTACAGCTGAGACTGTGATACGAGACGTCGTGCCGATAGTTCAAACTGGTAATGTGCAAGTAGCTGTATATGATCTTACACAGAACATTGCTTATCTTGCTAACGCCAGGGCATCGTATGAGACTGGACCGACATATGCCTATGAAAGGTACTTGCAATCTTAATTTGAGAGTATACTCTTATACACCTTGAAGTATAGTCTACCACCCTGTCTAATACCAGCTGTCTGGTCCTGTCAGTATAGTCTACTGTCTTAGCCTAGGATCAAAGTCTACCACCCTGCCTTGCCCAGAAAGTATAGTCTACCACCCTGTCTTATCTTGGGAATGTAGTCCCTCCACCTCCGTCGTAGTCCCTCCACTCTGTCTTATCCTGTGGGTATGGGCTGTCGCCATGTCTTATCCTGGTATCAAAGACTAAGACCCTGTCTTATCCTTGCATCATACTCAAAGCTCAAGTCTTATACTGGGAGTATAGTGTAAGATCCTGTCTTATTCTGGGAATATAGTCTGTCCCCTGTTTTTTCTATGGGCTATAGTCTGAACCTGTGAGAGTAACGTAAACTTACTTGTAGTGCACGCAGTCTTAATTAAACCGTTAGCATTTCAAGTAACATATACCCCTCCTCTTTGAATAGTTTGTAGAGATCTCGTATGCTGCAGACGGGTCTATAAGGTTCTGCCTGCTCCCAAGTCAAGTCTCTGCAAAAAAAAAAAAATATATATTGTTTATCAAAAAATATTTCATTTATTGTAGAACGTATATAAAACTGGATATGGGGAAGTTGTTTAGTGAAAGACCACCAACCCAGTAGTAGATTGGCAATAGAAAAAGTTAAAAAATGTGTGTACATGAATAAATAAATTAATAAGAAATACAACAGCTAACCCTTCATCACTTGCGTCATCAATATACATCCATCAACTTGTTATTTAATAGAAAATTCGCAACGGTTTTATCCCGGTGGACACTGCCAAAGTGTGAGAGAGAGAAACTTCTTGTCCTCTAAACTAGTCCGAAACACCAATAAGGGCATGCGGATAGGGTGACCAGAACGAGAATCTCTCACCATGTCATTATGTGGCGGCTTCCCAAAAGACCCTATATAGTGTGGATAATGCGATCAAAACCAACCCTCTAATTACATGTGGTGGGGCCAAACAAATCAGGTACTCATTGGCGTGTGGGCGCCCTTAAACCGACGGACTGATCAGTGCCTTAAGAGCATGTAAATCACGAGCGAAATTTGATGGTTCCGTTGGTTTTCTTGTTTGGCATCATATCATCTGTACTTGCGAAGATGTTGAATTATAAGACTTCGGTTCTCCTTTTACGTATTAGCGAACTCTTGAAAATGTTTCAACCATTCAACGAATAGATCTGGATAGATCACTATCAGTTCACCCACTTGGACTAGCATGTCCTATTGACTGCGGTGGGGCACCCATCATCAAAAAATCTACCTTTCTCTTTCGCGAGTCTTTGAAGATCTTTTACTGTCAATCCATTGAACCGTTTTTCCAATACGGGATTCTTAAGAACCCCTTCAATTTGTGAAGGAAGGGCTCTCCTGTGGTGACCAAGTCCAAGAATACCTGGGTGACCAGCAAGTCCATCTCTAGCTTTGTCTTCTTATTGTCCTTGCGGGTATACCGAAATGTCTGCTAGAGGTGTGCCATTTCTAACAGCATCTAAGGCAGAAGATACATTTGAATCACAATAGGATCCATATTGTGTCAGTAATTTGTTAGTTACTAGCAATTTATCAAACTGATCCCGCAGTGAATATTCGCTTGGCCGCTACAATCGCTGATAAGCATGACATCATAGAACTGTACTCGATATATTATATACGATCTATGATGACATCGATGAGGCTTAATGAGTACGGCATATTAACTTTTTTACTCCGACAAATTAAATTCTCAAACATTTTTTTGAGGTAAAAGAAAAATAAATAGGCCTAAAGACGTTTGAAGTATTTGTAGTTAAAAAATATTTCCTATTTAGTGTAAATGGGTATTAAAATGAGTAAAGTGCATCATTTTGCCCGAAGCAGTTAGGTGTTAAGTAGGCTAAACATTGCACGAGCCGTTGAGCCAATGACTACGAGGCGTGCAGTCAACGCACGTGTTTTGGACAGCCATCCGTTACAGGAATAATTCGTTAGTAATTCTCTGTGAAACAGGTTGGCAATTTATATGTTCGAACCATGACTCCGAAACAATAATAAAATGTTTGAATCATTTTGGGGTAGGCTACTCGGCCCTGTGAGCTAGGTAGGAGGGTGGGGTAGGCCCTATGCCATCCAGGTAGGCCTATATAGGCATTATAGCCCACGCAGAAGTGAGCTATTTGCTCCACTTCCACCACTCACACAAGTTTTAAAGTGGACAACGTCAAGTCGCCCTTAGATAAACAAGCCTTGCACTTAAATTATCGATATAAATTTGAGTTCTGTATCTTTTATATGTACAATTTGTAGGCCTACTACAAAGCTACACTCAATGACCCCCCCCCCCCCCCCACAACCCCCACCTACAACTATATATAGTGGTCCAAAAATATGAAAGTCCCGCAGAATACATAACCTTTTTTTTATATGCAACTTCAATATTGCCGCCATTGACGTCATAGACGTCAGTGGTGGGGCCATGTACATTATTACCCTACCGTAACCGTGACATGTATTTTTCTTTTAAAAATTGCCTCTGTCTGTGCTATCAAAATATTGTTTAAATAAATAATATTTATCAATAAAATTTGTTAGTCTGCTTCAGATATAACATAATCACAGTTTTGGGGTACGACGGGGGGCCTGGATATAGTTAAATTTTGCAAATTTTTGTATACCGGTACCGTAATATAAATTCTGTGCTGTTTAAAATACAACAAAGGGAACTAACTCCTGTAAAAATGGCTGCTCGTGCTCAAGGGTGCACTTGGTTTCAAAAAGAATTGAGTGTTGGTTCAAGGAAGAGGGGCTGTCACAATATCACTGATGAAATAAAAAGGGGCTTACCAGAAGTTAATCAAGTACAAATAGGATTGTTGAATATAAACAGTAAGTGAAGAACAATACAATAACACTGACAACGGATTTCTTTATAAAACTAAAATAAAAGTAGATTAGAGGAAAATGGAAGTAGAATAATATAATCATTGTGAACTTTATATTTTCTTTTTGCTTTGATGTGACAATTTTAAGAATTTTTAAATCACTAATGGTCATTTTATTATTGTTTATTTTAAAATGTTTACAATTTAGCCAGGGTATTTTTCGTTATCATGGACAAATTCCAATATTATAGAAGGGCTAAAGCCAAAGCGCAGCTGCCTGCATGACACTGACAGCTGCAATGTAGTTTTATGTCTAGCTGACTGCATATAAGATAATATACTGGTACCAGTAAGTAGGCTATATGTTGCATGTATAACAGCCCTTTCTGGCTGTATGCTAGTTACTTTACTTGTAACTATGTGTTTAAGGTTACAATTGATACAGTCTAAGAACCCTTACGCAAGTTCAAATAGGTTCAAACGCACCATTGTCAAGATATCATTACAGTCTGTATTGGAAAACGTAATTCTATCATAAATAGTGCAGATTGGGTCACTAAAATAGTTACCGAACAGTTTTTCTTTATGGTAATGTGTTCTGTTAATGTTGTAATGACGTAGGCCTATAGTAGTACGCAATCCGCCATGACACCAGCCAGTTGAAATTTCTCGTAGCAGTTTGGTTTCATCAAATCATATAATTATGTGGTAAGGCTTCACCTTTATTTCAATGGGAAATGATTTGCTATATGTAAGCTATTTGCAGTAAAGTTTTGTGTTAGTTTGTGTGTAAATTAAGGGAGCTATAGGCCAGTAAACTTTTTGTAATCATTTGACTAAAAAACTTTCACAAAGGAACTCTGTATGAAAAACCATTGCTGCAGCTACAATGAAATGAGAAATCATGGGTAATATATTGGGTAACCTTCTGGTAGCACTGAAAAGGAAGGAGACGAAGAGAGAGAAATGGGATTTAATGTTCACTCGAGACTTGGTCATTAAAAAAATCGGAACTAACATATCGTTCAATTTCCATTTAATAATTTGCGTAGGGGTCTTTAGCAGTGGAAGGAAACCACAGGACCTGGGGAAATCCCACGAGGTTGGACAGACGACCCTACTCCTTGTCACGTACATGTCAAGTGGGGAACTGAAACCAAGCGACTTGACTCACCACCCACCAATCATCCACCCCATGAAGAAAGAACGGAACAGGGCCTAAGTCTACCCTATTAATCAATGTGGATTTTACCACACGAATTACTGTAGGCCTACCAGTTGACATTTAACTCAAACTGTAGAACAAGATTGGATCAAACCATGTACCACTTATTCATAATGCCTTTATTATTATTTTTTTAAATATTAATACAGTAATTCTTTCTTTCTTTTTATTTCAGTTAAACATACGTCAGCAAGTTTAGTCTTAAATGAGGTAGGCCTATGATATTATTTTTTGTCAATATACAATTTAAACATTAAGTTTTTATCATAAAAAATATTTACAAGTATGTGTCATGTTACCAAACTTAGAAATTCTAGGTAATCTCCAGACAGGTCGTTTGTTTTGCTTCAATTTGTAAATACATGTATTGTATTTATTTTGTGTAGCACTGTTCTTCTGTCCATTCTATAAGAGATATTTGATTTCTGTATTTGTCAGAGATATTATGTAAGATTTATTTATGTTGTTTTATGTTCCAGTGCTGGGATTCTGATGTCAGGTAAGTCGAAAGTAAGATAAATTTTGCAATTCTAATCAAAAATTAATATTCTGTTTTGGCAGCATTAAAAAAGATCTAGGATATGTAAATTGATTAGAGACTTCAAGTTATGTATATTTACATTATTACTCATACTTCATATTTGGGTATTTCTTACTTCACCCATATAATAGGTCTGTGATTGTTTTGAAACACATGTACTAGGATTACCCAATATGAGAAGTTAAAAACAGTTATTATGGACCATTCATAATAAATAGTTCAAATGTTAGTATATTTTACATTATTTTTTCAAAATCTCTCCGAATTCAGAGTCAAACTCCTATTTTTGACTTAATTATTGCTCTTGTTATTGGCAGTATTAGCAACAGTAATTGTGGACATCAATGCTACGATTAATTATTTGTATGAAATATTTTATTTTATTTACCAGGGTGGATATGGAAATGATGTTAAATAAACTTGTACCTGAGGTGAGAATTTATCAGTCTGTTTTTTTATTTATTATTCAAGGTATTTTATTTGTTAAAAGTTTATGTACCGAAATGTAGAGAGAGAAATGAGGTTTAACATCCAATCCACACAAACTAGGTCATTTCGGGTCTAACATATAGATTAATTTTATTTCAATAATTTACTTGTGCATCGGGGTCTTTAGCAGTGAAAGAAAACCGGAAGACCCGGAGACAAACCATGTGGTTGGATAGACAATCCTACTCTTTGTCCTGTACAACTGAAGAATTGAAACCATGCCAGTTGACTCAATGACAGACTGTATTATACAGCGTGCACATGCTAACCATTTGGCAATCCAATCCTGCTCTTAAATGTAGATGAATATGACTATTAACAAGTCTGTAGTGAGTAAACTGTACTACCCTCATATACACTTGTGTTGTTGTAAATTAGGAAATTCGTTAAAGGGCATTGTTACCCCTATTTTACAACTCTATTATATTACCATCCAGACAATCTGTCATGTTTGACAAGATGCATGGAATTATATTGACAAAATATTACCAACAAAATTTATCTTCTCAATTATTACTTACCTTACTTCAGTAACATATATATATTTGTAGGGTTTAAATTACAAACATTCCTGTGAAGGACCTGATGACATGGTAGGTATCATATTTTACATCTTATCACATTAGTTATTATCTTCCATCATTAAAGCATATGTAAAACAAAGATCTTGAGCCTATAAGTCAAGCATGTATAAAACAATGATCTTCTGTCTGTAAGTCAAACATGTGTAAAACAATGATCTTCAGTCTCTAAGTCAAACATGTATAAATCAATGATCTTCAGGTTATATTAGACCAAATGGATTTATACATTTATTAATATTATTAGCCTATTAATTATGAGAAAGAGTTTCATTGTTCACCTGTCCAGATAAATGATTTAAAGCCCCAATAACACTCCTGTTGTAACTGAATAATATGTCCCAATCTTCATTCTGGTCAACAAATCGTATTATTTTAGAATATTCCAATTAAATGATGATATAAATTCCATCTTAACACACTTATTTTAAAAAATTGGAAAAATTCAACCAATTGATTTGAAAAGTCTAACGTAAACCTTTTCAAATGTGACTTGGATTTTAAAATATTTTCGAACCCTCCTGACAAGTAAAATAGGTTGTAATGGATAATTTACACAACAGGTAGGACACTTAAACATCTAGTACTTAGAATAAGGGTATTATATATTTTCTGGAGCTTCCAAGCCAGCAAGAATGATATTGTCCCTTTAAACAATTAACATTCTTTGATGTATTTTCTAGCCAGCCCATGTAAAAGCAGCGTTATTAGGAAGTAGTGTAACTATACCTATTACTCAAGGTCAGTTAAACCTGGGAACATGGCAAGGTGTATGGTTATGTGAACACAGAGATAGAGCTAGTAAGTGTTAAAAATATCGATAGGCCTTTCGGTCTGTCCACTCTTTCTTATCAGCGAACTAGAGGCTTCAGTATTTATCAAATTTTTATGAAACTTAAATTTCAGGTAATTTTTGTTATTACAAGACGTTGATTACTATTTCTTTTTGCAAAAACCTGTAAACACTGCTTGTAATGCTTGTCAGCACAATAAGTTTTTCTGAGATCTCCATTTCTTTTTGTCCAAATCAGATTAATATTTTTGGGTTATGCCCCTTTTTTGCAGAAATCTTTTCATCATGCTGACAAGTAGTTATTTGTTACTGCAATAGAGGCTATGCATTTTAACCGAGATTTTTCAAATTTGGTGTGAAGTATAGGGGTCATGAGAGGTTCATACCCTTCTTCAAAACCCTTGTGAATGTGACTGAACCTAGAATTTCTTTTCCAAATTTGATGAGCTTTGAGGTCATGAGAGAACAAACCCTTGTACAAAAACGAAATATTCAGCCTTTTGCACCCTTCTTTACTGGAGTTATGCCCCTTTTTCCAGAAAAGCGTGGAAATGTGTAACGGCAAGCCTCTGTGTGCACAAAAACAATTAGATTTACAAAATTTGAAACTGCTAATCCATGTTGAGAGATAGAGATTATGACATTGTTTTATTTCAACCAAGATGTAAAAACTGTGTCTATCAGAGATTCATCATTAGTCTAATTATATGTAAAATTTTTATTGTATGACAATCAATGTTCAATTTTGTTTAAAATTAAATGGACATATTAAAGTATAAAGTGTGACATTCATTGTTATCAAAATATTCTAATAAGATTTTGGAAATATTGTCTTTTATTGTAATATTAAGTTGACATATTTTCAATACTGAAATGTCCCTGTTAATGAGGTCATGCACTGTTTGTTTTAGCTTCACACTAGTTCAGCAGGTGTTTAAAGTTATTAATTAATTTTTTTGACAGCTAACACAAATTTTAATATGCTTCAGGGTAAACCCTGTGTATTGATTGGTCAATTAGTCACTGTCTATTGGACAATAACACCCTTCTGTTTTAGTAATATCTTTTAAAATCCTAAAAAAGCATGTTACAATGTCGATAAACACTTCCTGTTTCGCATTTAGAGGGGTGTTATTGTCCAATAGACATGTCCTGAGATTTTACATAAGAGCCCTCGACGCTACGCGTTTTGGGTCCTAATGATCTCAGGACATGTCTATTTGACAAAAACATCCCTCTAAATGCGAAACAGGAAGTGTTTATCTCCTAAGTAAACCACTGTCATCAAACTTTGTCTCTTCACAGAAAGCATATAATTTTGTTGCAATAACCTATCATAAAATTTTGAATCCAATTAAAAGGAACATTTTTATTTCTTAAGCCTTTTGAACCAATTTGTAAACATTAAATGCTATTATTGTGTTTATTACAGGTTCAAGACACTTAGTATGTACAATACAAGGCGCAACAAAATAAATTATTGATTAATATATGACTTTCTTTGGTTGATTTTTTTTAAGGGGATTATAATTGGAATTAAAATAAATTATATCCCATATTTCTGTTTTGAAGACACTGGTAAATTTCCATATGAGAAGCTGCAAGAAGAGACAAATGGGGTTTAATTTCCACTCGAGTCACAAACTAGACCAATTTGGGACTAACATATGATACATTTTATTTCAATAATTCACTTGTGTGTAGGGATCATCTGCTGTGGGAGTCAACCAAAGGACCCGGAGAAAACCCACGAGGTTGGACAGGTCACCCTACTCCTTGTCATGTACAAGCGGTGAATCAAAACCATGCCTCTTGACTCATTGACAGACCTTATGATCTAACACACATACCTCTGGGTGGGTCAACAGGGTAGACAGCTGGCATCCTGCCCTAAAAAATACAAAACTAAATGAAACTTGAAATGGTTGATAATGCTAGTATCTGATAAGATTTCAAGCCAGAGTATAGGAGTGTGCATGACTGTGTGTCTTCTCTTCTGAAAAGTGTCTTCAAATTTCAAAAGAGTTACCTGAAATACTCATGGGAATGTGCAGTGCATCAAATTGCCATTGCCCTAATTTCAATAGTGTGTCCTCATTCTCTGCTGCCCTTCCCTTGTTCTAACTAGATCCTGTTCTAGCAATACTTATATTAAACAATCACTTTCAATGTACTTATGTACATATGTACATGCACCATCGATCAACCCGTGTTGCTGGTTGACTCTCAGTCGAACATCAAACTAGTGGTCGACTGATTGTGGCTGGTAATACCAGCCTGGTATTCAATTTTCTTTCATGGCCGTTTATTTGAGAAAGTTTGCAAATAGCAACCATTTATGTTCACATTTCTACATTTAGCCCCACATTAGCACACTTATATGTCCTGTAGAAGAGCAACTGTACCGGTACTTGTTTATCAGTAGATGAACTTGCCCTGGACCACAAGGTGTCAGAGTTTGGTACAAATTTATGCAGAAAAGGATGCAGGCTGATATTTTGAGAGATCTATTATTTTATTTCGGGATTCAACATCCAATCCATTACCACAACCAGATTAATATTTCCATAATATTCAGAATCAATTAACCTGTTTCTGTTTTATTTATTTAACTAAAGGAATTAAGGATAATGAAAAACATCAGAAATTGCAACACTGGAACATTCTTAGCTGTTAGCATACTCAAAGCCAATTAAAAAGATAGGTTGCCAGGCAACGAAACATACGCCCACAGCAGCTAAATCGTCGAGGCAGTCAACAAGGGTTCTCGCATATTTTTACTTTTTTCGATAATGAAACATTTGTAATACACTAAAAACTGATTAAGAGTAACAACTCATTATGTAATTATCAAAAAATCATTAGAATTTGATTGCTTTTTATAAAGTTTTACCCCACGCTAACAATTAGTATATACATGAAACATTTAATATCATGGATTTAGCTGTTCAGTTATCAAAATTCATTGAAAGTCAAAATACTTGTTCGTTTCAACACCTTAAACACCGTGTATCAATCTGAAGTCAATCGGATGATAAGTTTGGCCTCTATAGCCTCACAAGATTTTTTGAAGTTATCGAAGGAGATAACTCTGGCAGTAATTATTTGAAATCCCTGAAAATCAATAGGCTTCTTTGTCTCATGACCTTAAACATTGTGTGTAAATTTAAAGTCAATCGGATATTAACTTTGGCCTCTAGAGCTTCCACAGGATTTTTTGAAGTGATCAAGGGCCATAACTCTGGCAGTAATTATTGAAAATCACTGAAAATCTATATACGTATTCGTGTCATGATTGTAAACATTATGTATAAATTTGAAGTCAATCGGATATTAACTTTGGCCTCTAGAGCATCCACAAGATTTTTTGAAGTGATCAAGGGCCATAACTCTGGCAGTAATTATCGAAATCGCTTAGAATCAAAAGGCTTCTTCGTCTCATGACCTTAGACACTGTGTATAAATTTAAAGTCAATCGGATATTAACTTTGGCCTCTACAGCGTCCACAGGATTTTTTGAAGTGATCAAGGGCCATAACTCTGGCACTAATTATCGGAAAGCGCTGAAAATCAATAGGATTCTTCGTCTCATGACCGTAAACACTGTGTATAAATTAAAGTAAATCGGATATTAACTTTGCCCTCGAGAGCGTCCACAAGATTTTTTGAAGTGATCAAGGGCCATAATTCTGGCACTAATTATCGGAAATCGCTGAAAATCAATAGGCTTCTTCGTCTCATGGCCTTAAACACTGTATATAAATTTAAAGTCAATCGGATATTACCTTAAATTATTTCTTTTTTCGATGAAGATCATGGATTCCAGTAAGTTCCTGGGTCGAGTTTCTGTATGATTTCCCTTTTTCACGGATGCAGGACAAAGGGTCTGGCAAGTGGCATTGTCTAGTCGTTAAGATAGGTTGAGAAAACCATGGCTCCTGTACACATTCGCATGCATGTAACCTTGAACATTGAAACATGATATAATATTTCGCATGATGGCGTTTGAATGCATTTGATATTGTCGGATGAATTATATTAGTGACCATGTAATTAAAAAGAGAATACTAATAAATTCCTAATTAATCTATTAACTTAAACTGTTATAATAATACTCACTGGATACAGATTGATTAATCTACTAGTGAGTTGATTTTAAACTATTATCATAGTACTCACTGCATACAGATTAATCTACTAACTAGTGAGTTGATTTTAAACTCACTGAATACAACTTGACCTATTGATCTACTAATGAGTTGATTTTAAACCGTTATAATTGTACTCACTGCATACAGGTTAATCTACTAACTAGTGAGTTGATTTTAGACTGTTATACTAGTACTCGGTGAATATAGATTGATGTATTAACTAGATTGAGTTGTTTTATAACTGTTATAATAGTACTCACTGAATTTAGATTAATCTACTAACTAGACTGAACTGATTTTAAACTGTTATAATAGTGCTCACTGAATATAGATTGATCTATTAACTAGATTGAGTTGATTTTAAACAGTTATAATAGTACTCACTGAATATAGATTAATCTATTAACTAGATTGGGTTGATTTTAAACTGTTATAATAGTACTCACTGAATGTAGATTGATCTATTAACTAGATTGAGTTGATTTTAAACTGTTATAATGAATATAAATTAATTTACTAACTAGATTGGATAAGTAGTGAGACTCAGATTTAAGCATTATCGGTCCTCTTTGCTCAAACCCTGGAGTCAGAACCATTATTTCACTTACAGGTACCTAAAAAATACTGAAATCAGAACCCCCTTTCAAATGCTACTCAAACCCTCGAGTCAGAGCCACCCTTCTAAATAGCACTCAAACTTGACTGTGTGGTACAGCATTGTACAGATATTCTTATGTATGAGAAATCACATTTCCATGATGTTTCACATTTGAATACGAAAAAAAGAAAGATATAACTGTAATTTACAATTTTATTACAAAGTGTTACAATTTACATGTTTTTTGTAGAATCTGTGCTGTTAGAACAAAGAGACTTGTACATATTTATATTTTATATGTATGAAGAAACTGAACCATTGGCTCCTGCAAAAACAAACCAAGGATATATTTATAGCCATCCTAAAACTTGGTGTTTTATTGAAATAATATCCAACATTTTACTTGTTCTAGCCTTCATCCAAACTACAGTAATATGTTATGTAACATCAAATTTTATCCCAAACTTATTTAACTTGGTTATCGAAAGAGTTTTATTAATTACCGTAAATAACAAAAGAACACAGATTTATGCAGATTAAATCTTAATTGTTTTTAACGCCACCAGAGTCTGGAGTTTAAACTGTATTTAGTCAAAACGTAACGTAATTCCACATTTCTCTAGATGATGTTACAGTTACTTTTTTTTCATCTCATTTTATCAAAAGAATGAATCCTCTGCTACTAGTTTTAAAGTATTAGGCTTAAAGAATAACAAAAAAACAATAATAAGCAGCAAATGGATAAAAGATTTTAAAACAATAACAATTAATATGCATTAAAACTAGATGATTAGACTAATTAATTGGTTCAATTAAGTTGACACGTTTGAAATCGTTGTTTGTCGATTATCTAACTGAATGATGAAAACAAACTATGATTGATCACTGAATACATTATACTTTAACTGGTACAGTAGCATTTTACAGCAGAATATAAACATTTCATTTATTTCTACAAATGTCTCATCGTATATGATTGCAATCTTTAAGTCTTAAAAAGCAAAGATAAAAAAATCTACATGAAGAATTACATTGAAATCTCTGATGAAATATGATTTAAATATCACCTAATTTGGTATTAAATTTACATACTGGCTGATAATATATATAAATGTATTTAAGACAGATTAGATTGTAATAACATAAAAGTTTGTTTGTAGACAAATTTCTCTGGCATTCAAAAACACATTTATATGACTAGAAATGTACCTTTACATAATAACAAATATTTACTTATCGGATTTTTAAGAAGAAAACTCGAACTCTTGAAATTCTTTGTATAACAAACTTGATCCTTACAAATAAATAAAATTTCAAAACAGTCCTTAAAAAATAACAAGGCCTAATTTACCCAGTACTACATACTCTCTCATCATTATGTAATTTTTCCATACAGGCCTTCAATATCCTGAAAATCCTATTAAATTGTGCGTTTTTGACAGAATTTTTCTTTAAAAAACTAAAGAGGTGACATGTACTGATAAGATAAATAAAGGTTTTAAAATTATCAGGATTGATAAATGAGCTACATGTATAATTCCTTTGTCTAAATATATAACATATCCCTTGTCATATTTCATATCCCTATCAATTTAAATAAATCCAAATAAGAATTTAATTCCAAAGATGAACCTTGCAATAGCAGATAAATTCCATATATTGCACATAATTTGCCATCAATTGCACAAACCTTAATAATTATGCTAATAATTTAAAAACTAAAACGAATTATAAAAAGATCGTTTTTAAAAAAAAAAACTTATAATATATAAATTTAAGAAATAAGACAGATTTCAAAATAAGTCTACATTTTTCAAATAATAGTTAATAGTATTTCATAAAAAAAAAAATCAATAATATAGATTTCATTTGAACTTCATTTAAAGAATAATAACTTATAATATATAAATTTAAGAAATTCATATAAATAATACAAATTTCAAATAAAGTCTATATTTTTCAAATAATAGTTAATATTTCATAAATCAAAAAAATCACATATTCAAATAAAAAATTTCATACATACGGACGTTATAAATTAAATACATAGTTCATTAAATTAAATAGTTCAATAAATTAAATACATAATCCAAATAAATATGAAGTTTAAGAACATAGATCAAACAAATAACAGAAAATAAAAATAAAAGATAATAAAATTCTTTTGGATTTAAAATTGTTATAAGATAAAAATATGATAGTTATTCTTGTTTTGGTTTCAAAAATTATATGCATCTTATCAAAAAGAATAAAATACTTCATATGGTTAATAGTATATATACTAAAACTCGTATATACTGAAAAACATATTCTTATTGAGATCATATGTATGCTTTCTATATTAAATACTCTTGTTGTAAATATTAAGTTGAGGTCCATTTGTCATTAAACTTATATTTGGTGTACTATATCTTAGTACATTTTCTACAGATAAATAGACCTTTGTTATATTTTAGGTAATAGGTAAAACTATATATACCTATGTATATCTTTACAATGTGTAACAGTAAAGCTAATTGGACAGGTACATATATTTTAATGGCCGTCTATTGGTGATCTCAACATGTGTATTATAAAAATTATTTCCGGTCCATTCATATTTTGTAAGACTAAAGCATAAGACAGCACCTCATAAAGACCCTGTATTTTTATGTTCCTGTAAAATGCAGCTTAGTTTCTTTACACTAACATTGATTTTGAATATCAGTTATTGTCTGTATTAAAATTTCAGAATTATATTGGATATTTTTTTATTTGTATTGATATTTGATTTTTTATACATTACCAGGTAAAAATCTATTTTAAATAAACAAATGAACCTTGTATAATCTATAACACAGATTGCTAAATGAAAGATTAAATACACTATATAATATGTGAAACAATTTGTTATCATTAGCTTTATATAAATATGGGTTGTTTTTTTTTAAAATGAGCTAAGTTGAAACATACACACAACATATAAGGGCAAGAACTGCCATTTTTCTTATGGTATTTTTCCATCTTTTAAAATAATGAAAGATTTAAATGTTAACAAATAATGGCACATGCAAAGTTGAATCACATGTAATTGTAGTTCAGTTAGAGTTTCTATATATATATACATTTTAACATATAGAAGTGAAACTAAACACCATCATTTTATATACTCTTAACTTTTACACTTGCTCAATCATTATATCTAACACAAGATGAATTCCATTATGTCTATATCCTCCTCCTCCTCTTCAACATGGATTACTGTTTTGAAAAATTCATATTAATTTAGCAAGTGAACATTTTTAAACATAGAATAACACATATTACTACAGTCTTCACAAAAATCCTCCATAAAGGCATATTAATGTGCATTATTTCCAAATATCTCCATTGGACACTTTCTTCTCACAGTTTTTACACATCCATTGCCTTATTTTCCACTAAAGAAAAGATTGAGCAGGAAAAAATAATAATGGAGTCCTCTTCCATGCATTCAAAATTACAAACAGTTTAATACATGTATATGCACAGATTAATTTTAACTTGAAAAAGTATTGTGTTTATCATCGGATATATCTACTTTTTCACAGTTTTCCTATTTTGGTTGATTTTTATTTTTTTTTGTTAACTCAAGACAGTTGGAGATCAAAAACCTTTCTTGTTAAATTATGTAGCGGAATTTCATCAATTAGAGTGACATTTATAGTATTAGTATATATCTTATCTTTAATGTCTTAACACAACAGTATTAACAAGTTCTGTTCCTTCAACTATTTACAACTGCTAGTAATAATAATAGATCACTTCCATTCGCTCCATTGCCTTGTAAATTATTCCTCGGCAAATAACTCTCACTTCTTGGACATTTAAAGTAATCACTGAATAGAACTATCTTGTCTGTTGACTGGATTATTCCTCTGTTACGCATCATCAGACTAGCCAATCTATTTCATGTTTCATCCCCCCCAGTTGCTGCATAAGGTATAAGACTTCTCTGCTAAATATTGTTGGTTAAAAATCCAAAACCTTGAAGCACTAACAAGTTAACAACATACCAGTAGTCTCTGTTAGTGGATTTTTATAAAAAAAGCAGCTATTTGCTGACTTGTGTGCAGACCCGTTTTATATTATTTAAATGTTAAACAGATAAAAGTACTTGTATCTGCTGATGAAATAATTTATTGATGACATGGTTTGGGTTATTTATTTATGTTTTTTTTAAAACTTTTCCAACATTTTAATATGCTGAAAAAATGGCTATATTAAACTTGTTTCTGATGATTCATTGAATTATCATCTAATAAATAATTTACATTTCAAATTAACACTTTCTAAAATGAAGAAATATAAACTTCTTCCACAATCTGGTTCATCTTGCCAATAATATACAAGGTGTATAGCTAACAATAACAGTACTATTATAAGCTAAGTTCAGTTTATTTATGTCCTGGTTTAAATGACACGGAGGGAGCCGAACGCTCATGAGTGTCTCGATCACGATCACGATCATCTTTCCCAGTTGGTTCCATTGACATTGCCATTGCTTCAGCACTGTTTGTTGATTCCTCTGGTGTTTTAGACATTTCATGGTCATGTTCGTGTTCTGAATGGTGATGGCGATGTTTATGGTGAAAGGCTTGCAGCGAGAATCGACGGTGTGTCTGTTTACGTCCTCCCCGTCGTTTTGAGATGTGAGGGTTATCTTTCCGCATTGTTTTGGTTTTGTATATTTGTAACTGAGTATATAATCGTTTTAATTCAGCCTGAAAACAAATAGTGATACCCATTATTAAAACACAATTTAAACTGTAAAAACTCATATAAAGATTTTCAACTGAAAATTATATAGGATTAAAACAAATTAAATTTGTTATGTGTAGTTCAAGCTAGGACCACCAATGTAGTATTATGGACATCATAGACTACTATTGTTGTGATGTCATGGTGTCGTCACCATATGTGTGTACAATTTTAGGACATTGTCACTGCCTGTTTTCCAACTTAATAACTCTGTACTAAGCTTTGTGAATAGAAAAATAACTCTACAAGATGCATTTAACATTTATCATCCAGTAATACTAAAACCTGAGTCAAATTTCTTTCCCTGGATACACAAGAATTATCCTGTGGGATAATTACAAAATCAGTAAGCCTAGATATTTAAAAAAGTATTTTGTGATTTTGACCAATAATATTAACTCCCTTTAATAAACCTGATAAGAGTATAAGACATAGGTAGGGTAATGAATTTATCTTTAATCAATCAACTTACTCTGATATCTTCTGGATCCATTTCTGTTAGACTTATCTCCCCTACATCCACATCTCCATTGGATGATATTCCAACATTCAATTTCATTGTTTCTGGTGCAGCATTATCTTGTACATCTGATTGAGAGTACGCTCTATTTCTCATCAGGTCATCATCCATAGGTCTATGTGCATACCATAACTAAATAAAATTGTATAAAGAAAGACATTGCTTATTTTTTACACGGCAGATATATAATAGGCCTAATGATTATTTCTGGGTATATGGCTATATAAAAATATATACTGCTTCTTAGATACAACTAAGTCCTAATTAGTTATGTTAATAATGTGCCTTTATATTTGAATGATAGATAACTCTATTAAACTGTTATGGCTAATTTCGGAAATATGTTGCACAGTAATAGGCTAAGTTATCAAGTACAATACACAACCCTGGTGAGCGTTATTAGCAATCATAAATGACATTGGACAATTGTAAATTGACTCCATAGATTTCTGGAGATGGCAACCATCGAAAGTTTAAGTGCCATTATGGGGGCAACAGTGGCTCAGTTGACTATGAGAGTTCCTCTGGATTTTTCAGAATGGCTTCACTTTATCAATCGTACAGAGCAGAGGGCATGGCCAGACACAAAGTCTAGTCCTTTGGATGGGACAAAATAACTTGATGTAACATGTTTGCGTATAAGAACCCTTGTAATTCGGTGAAGACTCAATAGTAGGATACCTATCTTCATTAGTTTAACTGGTGCAAAACAGTAGTAGGATGTTGTCCTGCAAACTACCGTTGGGAATGAGAATGAAATGACTGAAATAATACTCTATGGAGACGGGAGACATAAGGAGCAGGATTTCTTCTAAATATTATTGTTAAATTTCGAAATCTTGTGGGTTTTCACATCACATATCAAGTTCATCCGATGGTCTAGAAAGTTAATTATGGCTTGTCATGTGAATAAATGTCCAGATAATAATTTATATAACTATGGAGCCCCAAAAAAGGCCCGATTTGGCTGCTACATAATGTATCTTTAATACATCTAAATTCAAGAGATAGAGAGAGAGAAATGGGGTTTATTTAACGTCAACTCAACACAAACTAGTCGGGACTAACATATGTTTTCATTTTATTCAAATAATTTGCTTGCACGTAGAGGTCTTTAGCAGTGGGTGGAAACCGGAGTACCCGGAGAAAACCCACGAGGTTGACAGACGACCCTACTCCTTGCCACGTACAACCAAGGATTTGAAACCACAGCAGTTGACTCAATGGCAGGCTGTATGATATAGCGTGCGCACACTAACCATTCAGCCATCCCCCACCCTCTAAATTTAAGCTATTCGTTACACAGTGTCAAATGTGAATATTAATGGAGGTGGTAGAACTTACTTTTGGCCCCAATACAAGTATTAATACAACAGTTACGGTCAGCTGACAACGTATAAAATACATTAAAAACAAATAATCTGGATGTAGATCAAGCCACCAAATATGCCTGAAAATCAAAATCAAAATCAAATGTCATATACATATACAAAATACTTTTGTAAACAAGTAATATCAACAAATAACAACAGGATCAAAAAATAGTTTGAATATGGCTCTGCCCAGGTTTGAATATGGCTCTGCTCAAATTAAAGAAATTGTAAATCAAAAGTGACTCACTGTGCCTCTCCAGGCAAGTTTTACCGAGTTCTCTAAAGATGAACTCAAGAATTCTTGGTTGAGTTCTCACTTGTACTGCTATTCTTAAGAAAAACTATTGCTAAGATAAACTCAAGTGTGCTTGACTAAGTTCTCTAAAGATGAATTCAGTGTGCTCTGCTTTAAAATAACAGAGAGAGAGAGAGAGAGAGAAAAATGCCATTTAATGTCCACTCCACACAAACTAGGTTATTTTGGGACTAACATATGGTTTAATTTTATTTCTATAATTCGCTTGCGTGTAGGGTCTTTAGCAGCGGAAGGAAACCGAGGTGCCCGGAGTAAACCCATGAGGTTAAGAAGGCACCCCTATCCGGACCCCTCAGAGAGATAGGGCTTAACCTCCACTAGACACAAACTAGGTTATTCTGGGACTAGCATAGATAGTTCAATTTTATTTCAATAATTCACTTGCGCTTAAGGATTCTTAACAGTGGGAGGAAACCGGAAGGACAGAACATTCTATACCAAATTTTAGTCTCCCATATCTAGATTGTTTCATATAATTGTGATTTATCCCTTAGGACCCAAGCAGCATTAAAAAAAACGCTGTTGATAGCCTTTGGCTATAACACCAAGCAACTTCTTAGCCAATCAGTAACAAACCGGTATACTGGCCGCTTGGTATTCTAGCCAAGGGTCATTTGTGGGTGGTCCAAAGGGTTCATAGGTATAAATCAAGTATATTTGGTCCATTTTTACTCTGGAAAGCTATTATATAGGCCTATTGTCGTTGTCCAAAGGGTTGAGAAACTAAGACTTACCTAAGAACATAAAATATAAAAGAAAGAATAGCTTCGTAACAAATAGCCGCAGACACATATTTCCTCTCAGAATAATCGGATGGAGCAGAACGAACACAGTAGCACATATAAATACCAAGACAAAGAAACAGAAACTCCGCTGAAATAAACAATAAATACATATGCTATAAAAATCTGTTTTTATTTTCAAACTTAATCAAAACAACTTACCTCCACATTTCTCAAATATAATATCTGGAAACTAATTCCTAAATTGGTAGGCTACTAATTAAATTAACTTTGGTATGAAATAAAAGGGTGTTTTGCTCCGACTGGACTACCGAAGATAGGCAAATGCCATACGGTGTGCTATGAGGGAAATTTTGCCCACGATGCGGCACTCTGGCCTACTGCTATATTTTATTCCACTTTCTATTGGATCTTTTACATGCATTCCAATGTATATATACAGGACCTTGTTGTTTTTGTACCATCCGAACATCTAGACAGCTGTCCTTGTCAGGCCCTCCATCCTACACCACTGACAGCAGTGATATGGCCTACTCTTATATCAAAATCCAACTGTCAAGGGATCTGTTACCTGCATGCCAGACTAGCGAGTCAGCGTCTTACTCTACAGTAAGCGAAATTATAGACTCAGACAGATATACAATTGGTCTTATTTTAAAAAATATTGTAAGTTCCTGAGCTAAAAGTGTTAGAATTTTTAAATTAATAAGCATACCGTATTCAACAATTGGTATGATTAAAAGCTGATTTTTGACAACAAATTTATCTGACTTGCATTTTCTTATTACTGTTTTAAATATTTAATAATTCACACATCTATACTGTTTCCAATTTTGTTACATATAGAAAGAAATCAGGAGAAGCTGTAGTGGCTCAATGATTTCTCTGCTTCGCTCACAGTGTTTGTCAAGATTCAGGATTTTTCATTGTGGTTTCCTCATAACAGTGTTGTAGGACGGAGTGCCTGGCTGTAGTGTGTCTGTCCAGGCAAATTTCCCTCATAGTATACTTGTCTTCATTAGCCAAGTCGGTACAGAAAAGTAGGACATTAAAGCCGATTTTATTTCATAAATTATTGCAGTACCGGATCTAGGTGAGGCAAAGTAGGACAAATGCCTGGGCCCACAACAATTCTGGGACATACTAATATTTTATCCCGGACCGATCCAACCAGTACCTGGGCTGCAAGGGGACGAGGGATTGGGGCCCTAAGCAGTAAGGGATGGGGGCCCCGGGACTGGCAGGTCAACGAATTCTAAATGTCAATGAAATCGCTTCCTAAATTGAATTGTCTCAGATGCACTGAAATTAATCCTAATTTTAAAAAACAATTCCTGGGGGAAAACACCCCTGGCACTCAAGGGAGTAGTATGATCTGCGTTCAGTAGGAACAATTTAAACAAACAATGGGGTCCCTGCACAGTTGCTATGTCCCGGGCACTGAGGTTAATCGGGCACGGAATTACTGGCTTATGAAGTGTAATTGTTTCCCTTTTAAATTGTCTTTAAAACAAGTTATTTATAGAGTCAAATGAAGATTTAATAATTATAGTTGAGATTACTTACACAATTCTATCACATAATCCCACCAATGTGATTTACACAGTTTATACAGTAGTTTATCTCTGGTTGTTCCCGTATCAACCAGTGTCGCTCCTTCAGTTAAATGATCCATATTAACGGCGGTCCATGCAGCCATATATCCAATAGTAATAATTACAATAACAGCTAAATATTTCAACAAATCTCGATCTCGCACATGTACTCTATGAGCCTTTCTGGACTGAAACTCTGCCAAAATACTGAAATTAAAAAAAAAATTAATCAATTATAAAGAAAGTATTCACAGAAATGGAAATAAAGCCACTGAAACTGTCAGTCACAAATTTAGGCTTTGTCAAGCACAAAGCTTCTGGTGCCTGTCATTTTGTCTTTTTTAGTGCTTTTATTGATATTGTTAAAGATAGGTTGCCAGGCAACGAAACATACGCCCACAGCAGCTAAATCGTCCGGGCAGTCAACAAGGGTTGTCGCATATTTTTACTAATTTCGGAAAAGAAACATTTGTAATACACTAAAAACTGATTAAGAGTAACAACTCATTATGTAATTATCAGAAAATCATTAGAATTTGATTGCTTTTTATAAAGTTTTACCCCACGCTAACAATTAGTATATACATGAAACATTTAATATCATGGATTTAGCTGTTCAGTTATCTAAATTCATTGAAAATCAAAATACTTGTTCCTTTCAACACCTTAAACTCTATGTATCAATCTGAAGTCAATCGGATAGTAACTTTGGCCTCTATAGCGTCACAAGAATTTTTGAAGTTATCAAGGGAGATAACTCTGGCAGTAATTATTTGAAGTCGCTGAAAATCAATAGGCTTCTTCGTCTCATGACCTTAAACACTGTGTATAAATCTAAAGTCAATCGGATATTAACTTTGGCCTCCAGAGCGTCCACAAGATTTTTAGAGGTGATCAAGGGCCATAACTCTGGCACTAACTATCGGAAATCGCTGAATATTAATAGGCGTCTTTGTCCTTTGTCTTATGACCTTAAACACTGTGTATAAATTTAAAGTCAATCGGATATTAACTTTGGCCTCTAGCGCGTCCACAAGATTTTTTGAAGTGATCAAGGGCCATAACTCTGGCACTAATTATCGGAAATCGCTGAAAATCAATAGGCTTCTTCGTCTTATGACCTTAAACACTGTGTAAAAATTTGAAGTCAATCAGATATTAACTTTGGCCTCTAGAGCGTCCACAAGATTTTTTGAAGTGATCAAGGGCCGTAACTCTGGCACTAATTATCGGAAAATCGCTGAAAATCAATAGGCTTCTTCGTCTTATGAACTTAAACACTGTGTATAAATTTAAAGTCAATCGGATATTAACTTTGACCTTTAGAGCGTCCACAAGATTTTTTGAGGTGATCAAGGGCCATTACTCTGGCACTAATTTTCGGAAATCGCTGAAAATCAATAGGCGTCTTCGTCTTATGACCTTAAACACTGTGTATAAATTTAAAGTCAATCGGATATTAACTTTGGCCTCTAGAGCGTCCACAAGATTTTTTGAAGTGATCAAGGGCCATAACTCTGGCACTAATTATCGGCAATCGCTGAAAATCAATAGGCTTCTTCGTCTTATGACCTTAAACACTGTGTATAAATTTAAAGTCAATCGGATATTAACTTTGGCCTCTAGAGCGTCCACAAGATTTTTTGAAGTGATCAAGGGCCATAACTCTGGCACTAATTATCAGAAATCGCTGAAAAACAATAGGCTTCTTCGTCTTATGACCTTAAACACTGTGTATAAATTTGAAGTCAATCGGATATTAACTTTGGCCTCTAGAGCGTCCACAAGATTTTTTGAAGTGATCAAGGGCCATAACTCTGGCACTAATTATCGGAAATCGCTGAAAATCAATACGCTTCTTCGTCTTATGACCTTAAACACTGTGTATAAATTTGAAGTCAATCGGATATTAACTTTGGCCTCTAGAGCGTCCACAAGATTTTTTGAAGTGATCAAGGGCCATAACTCTGGCACTAATTATCGGAAATCGCTGAAAATCAATAGGCTTCTTCGTCTTATGACCTTAAACACTGTGTATAAATTTAAAGTCAATCGGATATTAACTTTGACCTTTAGAGCGTCCACAAGATTTTTTGAGGTGATCAAGGGCCATAACTCTGGCACTAATTATCGGAAATCGCTGAAAATCAATAGGCTTCTTCGTCTTATGACCTTAAACACTGTGTATAAATTTGAAGTCAATCGGATATTAACTTTGGCCTCTAGAGCGTCCACAAGATTTTTTGAAGTGATCAAGGGCCATAACTCTGGCACTAATTATCGGAAATCGCTGAAAAACAATAGGCTTCTTCGTCTCATGACCTTAAACACTGTGTATAAATTTAAAGTCAATCGGATATTAACTTTAGCCTGTAGAGCGTCCACAAGCAATTGTGGACGCCGGACCGACGGACGGACGGACGGACGGACGGACCGACGGACCGACGGACGGACGGGGGCGACGACAATATACGACCACATTTCAATGTGGGCGTATAAAAATGTCAGGTATAATTTCTCCCAAAAATATACAGCCATAGACATCAACTTATCTGAATGGATAATCCATAGCTCGTTCAGACGCTCATGTTGATCTGGTTTAAAATACCCAGCAATCGTTAAAACATTTTAATTGACTTGACCGTCTGAACACAAATGTGGGGCAAATAAAATAGATTATATAAAAAAAAAAAGCTTGCGACCAGTTCTCCAGAAGGCTTTTTGTTCTTAACTGGTTTAACTTCTTATATAAGGTCATTATTATCATTACTATTATTAACTTGGCTGTCGGAATGGGTCAGCTTAACGAATATTTCTGGCAAAATGGCGGTATCATACAGTGGCAGTGTTATCGAAGCCACAATGCCAATTTAAATGGAGGGGTGACTTGGGCAGATGACGCTATCCAAAAGTATTCGTGGAAAGGTATAGTTCTAACAATTTTTAAAGATTTTTAGACCAGAACTAGAACTAGAAACCAAACAAATTCAATTGATTTCTGATAATTACTTAATGGGTTGTTACTCCTAAATGTTTTCATTACCTACAAAAGAAAAATTATGTGACAACCATTCTTGACTGCTGGGACGACTAAGCTGCTGTAGGCGTATGCTTTGTTCCTTCTGTTTTATTTCACTGATTAGGCCTTTCAGTCATTGATATGATTATCAGCCTTTTGTGTCACAGATCTTGACAAAGATGTGAAAGAATATCACAAATTCATCATCCCATCCATAGTATTTATTTTTAAAACAAGGTATTCCAGGCAAAATTATTACCCGAAACAATTTCAGGTTAGTCAAGATAATGCTGCCACCCCTGCTATGTTTCATACAGTAAATCTATATCTATCATTATGATTTTCATAATATTTTCTACTAAATATCGATATCAAAAATTTTCTGAGCACCATACTGGTTAGTTTGAAACATAGATAATGTAAGAGTGGTAGAGTATTTGAAATATGTGTTATGATTGGTAAAACAGCTGTTGTAGATATGATGTTATAAACATTCTACATATTATAACCTGTTATAAGACCAGTATGAAATAGTAACCTATGTTTAAACATCTGAGGTTTTTTTCATTAAATTACATCCATTAAATAAATCTAATACTCTATTTCTAAAAATAAATCTACAATCTATTTGTTGCTTTTTCTGAACTTTCCTGTGGTAGAAAGCATCATAAAAATAAATCTACAATCTATTTGTTGCTTTTTCTGAACTTTCCTGTGGTAGAAAGCATCAAAATTTCAAAGTAACTGATGCATTATAAAGCAACATTCTTCAACAAATAGCCAAAGATAGGTTGCCAGGCAACAAAACACACCCACATGAGCTAATTTAAGTGATCTGAGCATGTTTTGTAGCACTATAAATACTTGTACTGTAATACACCAATGGCATGTTGACCAAGATTCTATGACAATAGCTTTAAAGTAGTTTTTTTTTTATATACAGTAACCAATATTCTATTTTATTTGAAAATGGATAAGGGAAGAGGCTAGACTTATGTTGATTCCTTACCATTTGGAGGAATAATTTTTTACCTTACAAAAATGGAACTGTACTGATTTGTTTAAACTGGTAAAAGAGTAATGAGTGTTGATAAAAACTGGTCCATCAAAGCAATGTGGTATGGTTTCGTTCAAATTTTGGTATGTATATAGAAACAAGTCTGAGCTGGACATTTCATATACATGAGCTCAGCACCTGTTAGTAATACTAACCATTTCTCCAGCATTGCACTAACCATAACCAGCTTAAATTAAATTTTCTGTGGAGGGTTCCACTTATAGTGATGCCAAAAATAGTCTTGTGTAAATGGGCAGTGGCGTAGCGTAAGTCTGTGGGGGATAGTTGCCAAAGGCATAGATGAATGCGGTACAAATTTTTCTCAAAATACTGTCCTATAATGTTTGTTAATAAAAATTATGCCCCAAACTGGACTTATTTTGCAGATTTATATGTCGTTATCATAAGAAATGGATAGAACTTCTTGAATTTAGCGAGACCTGACATTGCACGCTTTATCAGGGGCCCCATGTAAATGGAGTTTAAAACATTTGAATCATATGTATTAATTTTGAAGTTTGTGACAAGATACTAGTAATTCTGATCTGTGACAATAGTATGTGATTTGATGTTAGTGATTTTTCCGTTTCTGTAGTGAGCGAAGTTACGAATACCGAAGATAGTTTGTGTTGGTGAAAACAGACTTTTAGCAGGCATATAAAAATTTCATGAACAAAAATGTAAAGAATTCAATTCTATGACATGTGCGAGATAAACAGAGAAATTCCCCTTCTATAATAAACAAATTAAACACATTAACTTCTAAACAAGAATGTCACTTCCTTGAATAAACAAAGTAAAATCCTACATTAAATTTTACAGACATTCTAAAAGAATCTGCCAAAATAAACAACCATGTTAGTTTGAATTATTGTGAGGAACAATCACCAGATTACCAGACTATACTTTCAATTCATTCTGCTACAGGTATTGGTAAAGATCTATGAATTGTAACCGTTAATTGTTTGAATTATTCAAGTATTCTGACCACTTGAAGAATACCAAGATAAGATAATTCTTCTAATATATAAACATGTGTATATACGTTTCATCAATATCCTGGTAATAACATTCCCCAAATTTTGATGGCATATGTTTCTGTCAGGATTTGATGCCAACTGGAACCCCACTCGTTCTGGTTGTTGAATTAAACGAAGATCTCCCGCTAAAGCATCCCTTGACACATCAAGTTTAATACGAGTATTGATGAAAACACAACTATGATGATAAAATGTTCCTTCATGTTTCACATTTAAAGATGCATTATGTAAGAGGTAATTCTGCCTATTACAGATCTTTCTTTTGTCTTCCAATGTAAGATAAACAAGCCAACAGTGAGGCTGATGTCCCCCGCCAAAATCCCCAAATAAATAGATGACACATATTAATTAATCGCACATTTATTTTTTTCAAACGTATCGACCAATCAAACTGAACACGAAGTGTCATCCAAAAATTGCTTATCTCTGCCTACCGTAAGAAGAAAATGCTCATCTTCGAACTCCATCAAGGCATTGACCTAAGAAGCATACACACCAATTTTGAACATTTTAACTCAATTCGAAGGAGAGTTATTGTGTTCCAAAGTCTCGGCAAATCAAATTGCTTATCGCTCTGCTTACCCTGAGCAGAAAATGCTCATTATCGATCATAGTCAAGGTATTACTGTAATGAAACTATACACCAAATTTCATCACTCTCACTTAATTAGAACTAAAGTTATCGTGTCTCAAAGCATCAACCAATCAAATTGCTTATCTATGCCTACCCTAAGCGGAAAATGCTCATCTTCGAACTCTATCAAGGCATTGACCTAATAAGCATATACACCACGTTTGAACATTTTAACTAAATTAGAAGGAGAGTTATTGTGTTCCAAAGTCTCGACCAATCAAATTGCGTATCGCTCTGCTTACCCTGAGCAGAAAATGCTCATTATCGAACTTAGTCAAGGTGTTACTGTAATGAAACTATACACCAAGTTTCATCACTCTCACTTAATTAGAACTAAAGTTATCTTGTCCCAAAGCATCAACCAATCAAATTGCTTATCTCTGCTTACCCTAAGCGGAAAATGCTCATCTTCGAACTCCATCAAGGCATTGACCTAATAAGCATATACACCAAGTTTGAACATTTTAACTAAGATAGAAGGAGAGTTATTGTGTTCCAAAGTTTCGACCAATCAAATTGCGTATCGCTCTGCTTACCCTGAGCAGAAAATGCTCATTATCGAACTTAGTCAAGGTATCACTATAAACTATATACCAAGTTTCATCACTCTCACTTAATTAGAACTAAAGTTAGCATGTCCCAAAGCATCAACCAATCAAAATGCTTATCTCTGCTTACCCTAAGCGGAAAATGCTCATCTTCGAACTCCATCAAGGCATTGACCTAATAAGCATATACACCAAGTTTGAACATTTTAACTCAATTAGAAGGAGAGTTATTGTGTTCCAAATTCTCGACCAATCAAATTGCGTATAGCTCTGCTTACCCTGAGCAGAAAATGCTCATTATCGAACTTAGTCAAGGTATTACTATAATGAAACTATACACCAAGTTTCATCAATCTCACTTAATTAGAACTAAAGTTATCATGTTCCAAAGCATCAACCAATCAAATTGCTTAACTCTGCTTACCCTAAGCGGAAAATGCTCATCTTCGAACTCCATCAAGGCATTGACCTAATAAGCATATACACCAAGTTTGAACATTTTCACTAAATTAGAAGGAGAGTTATCGTGTTCCAAAGTCTCGACCAATCAAATTGCGTATCGCTCTGTTTACCCTGAGCAGAAAATGCTCATTATCGAACTTAGTCAAGGTATCACTATAATGAAACTATATACCAAGTTTCATCACTCTCACTTAATTAGAACTAAAGTTATCGTGTCCCAAAGCATCAACCAATCAAATTGCTTATCTCTGCTTACCCTAAGCGGAAAATGCTCATCTTCGAACTCCATCAAGGCATTGACCTAATAAGCATATACACCAAGTTTGAACATTTTAACTCAATTAGAAGGAGAGTTATTGTGTTCCAAATTCTCGACCAATCAAATTGCGTATAGCTCTGCTTACCCTGAGCAGAAAATGCTCATTATCGAACTTAGTCAAGGTATTACTATAATGAAACTATACACCAAGTTTCATCAATCTCACTTAATTAGAACTAAAGTTATCGTGTTCCAAAGCATCAACCAATCAAATTGCTTATCTCTCCTTACCCTAAGCGGAAAATGCTCATCTTCGAACTCCCTCAAGGCATTGACCTAATAAGCATATACACCAAGTTTGAACATTTTCACTAAATTAGAAGGAGAGTTATCGTGTTCCAAATTCTCGACCAATCAAATTGCGTATAGCTCTGCTTACCCTGAGCAGAAAATGCTCATTATCGAACTTAGTCAAGGTATTACTATAATGAAACTATACACCAAGTTTCATCACTCTCACTTAATTAGAACTAAAGTTATTGTGTCCCAAAGCATCAACCAATCAAATTGCTTATCTCTGCTTACCCTAAGCGGAAAATGCTCATCTTCGAATTCCATCAAGGCATTGACCTAATAAGCATACACACCAAGTTTGAACATTTTAACTCAATTAGAAGGAGAGTTACTGTGTTACAAATTCTCGACCAATCAAATTGCGTATAGCTCTGCTTACCCTGAGCAGAAAATGCTCATTATCGAACTTAGTCAAGGTATTACTATAATGAAACTATACACCAAGTTTCATCAATCTCACTTAATTAGAACTAAAGTTATCGTGTCCCAAGGCATCAACCAATCAAATTGCTTATCTCTGCTTACCCTAAGCGGAAAATGCTCATCTTCGAACTCCATCAAGGCATTGACCTAATAAACACATACACCAAGTTTGAACATTCTAGCTCAATTAGGAAGAGAGTTATTGTGTCCCAAAAAGTGTGACGGACAGACAGACGGACAGACAGAAGGACAGACAGACGGACAGACAGACAGACGGACGAACCCATTTTAATAGTCCCCCAACTTTCTTCGAAAGGGCGGGGGACAATTATTATTTAGACATCTATTAACATGTTAAGTCTATAATTAATTCTCCAGACCATCAGATGGTTGAGATCTGAACACCAACGAGATTTAAAATCTTAATGAAAAAATGAATAATCAAGACTTACTCTTGATTGTCAAGTAGCGTTGCTACGATAATAAATAATCTACACTAGATCTTATCAACACTTCAAATATCAAAAACTGCACTCGGAATAAAGTATTTTGAATGAAACTTTCTAGATATTTTATTATCTAATTTGAACTAGAATAGCAAAAAGGCCAGCTCTTTAACTAAATCTTACTCTATGCATCATTTTATCTCAAACTCACACCTCAATCCTTTCATTTCTAAAAGATTTAATCTGTCACTCACCGATATATTTTTAGCAGCAACGCTCCATAAACAACGGCAAATCCTACTTCTCTAAACCATGGTACTAATACGCAGGTCAATGTTGTTGGTTCAAAATACTGTATCACCACCTAAAACAGAAAAGAAATGAAATGGAATGGGGTTTAGCGTCCTACTCGTTTGCTCCGAACTGGGTTAATGAATACAGGTCAAATCTTATATCGAATCCCAACTGTCAATGTGTACAAGAGACCTTGGTCTTTCATACGATCCGAATGACTTGACAGCTATCCTTGTCAAAACTTCATCCTGCATCACTGACAAGCGGGAACCACATGTGAAAATTGTGATGAACTTTCTCAGCCAATGCTGGGATCGAACCCCAACTTACAGGCTAGTGAGCCAGCGTCTTACCCACTTAGCCTCCGTGACCACATAAAAAGTTGATCATAATGGAAAAGACTTTACATACGAAGTTACAATAACAATCATAGGCTAAATATACTGAAATAAAAGTCATTTATACACAGACTATCCATTCAGTCATATCCTCTCAACTGTATACACAAAAGTAGGTTGCCCGACAACAAAACAAGACCCTCGACAGTTTATAAATATCACTATTTGAATATTTTGAAATTTGTTAAAGGGCGTTTCAAATTACAAACACAAATTATTGGTCCATTCCAATAAATATTGATGTAGTTAGTTTATCGTGAAAATATGGGTTCCTCATATTCAATATTTAAGACACAATGAACATTTATGAATCAGTCAGCCAAGTTGTGTACTCTATGCTCTATCGTACACCATTTGTTATGAGGTGCCTTGATGAATGTAGCAAAACTTCAACATGTAAATGAAATGTTGAACTATATTACCAGTAGACTGGCTTAAGCAGGCCGTAACACCTACACGGCAAACTGTACTCTGGAATGCCTACCTTCAAAGAATTGTCTCGGGTACTCTTCCCCAAACCAATTTTACTCGGCAATATGGGCATAATGCATTATGTGCAGCCTGACAATCATATACGATGCCCCACCAATCATGTCATCATGGCCGCTCCTCGAGATAAGGCACCCCATAGATCAAGTCGTTTTGGGCACCCCATCAATCAAGTTGCAGTGTTAATTGTGTGAGATATATGAGGTGCCTTACCATTTGAGGGGCGCCTCATATATATAACTATATGATCATGCCTGGAAATAAGCGGCCTGTCACGGACACTGTCCGGCACAAAATAATGCTTTGTCAGGCACAAATCACATGGCAACAGTCACTGTGTCCGACACCGAATTTTGAGGCATGTCGGTAAGTGATTTATTGTTCAAAATTTAAAGGTTTTGTTTACATCGGTGACCATTCAAAAGGAAACAACTCGTACATTATGCCAAAGTACGTGCACATTTATTTTCGTATTCCCATACCGTGCATATTTTTGTACAAGTATTAAATCGAAGGTGGCTTTTGATGATCAAAGCTACTATAGTCCTGTTAATAAAATTTATTTTACACTTGAACATTGTCTCTACGAATCAAACAAACCGATGTTCTTCAGTCTCCCATCGGTGGTTGCTATGAGAGGTTGCTACGGCCGCATGATCAGTATAATCAGTAGAAATTAGACATATATGTCACATATCCTGATAGTATATAACACCTCAAATCAACATACATTGTCTCCAATAACTTGTCTGTGATTTAAAAATGTTTCACACACACGCATGGTGCTTATAGTTCAGTTATTAAAATGAAAGTAGAAATCTCGCGAGACACATGAAATTAAGAGATGTATACGTGCCGATTGTAATATTCCTAATGTCGAAGAAAAGATTCTTATTTTGATGGCACATTGTTGGGTTTATGATCATATTTTGAATGGGGTTTATGTCTTTAAATAAATAAATAAAGACGGTTAGAAATCTTGACAAATATTTCGATGGGAATGACGTAAGTAGTTAATTGTTTTAGACGATAGCGCGTTGGCACACTTTCATTCTGTGGTATTACGATGTCATGTAATTTTGTAGGAATATAATTGACATAAATTTTAATACCGTACGGGAATTAAACATGAAAAATAACAAGGTGCACCTATTTCTTTTTTACATATGAATCTAAATATTTTTTGACACATGATTCTTAATTATGGTTTGAAAACGTCTGCTTGAATTACGATAGATTGAATTCTAAATGCATGTATTTTGTGTTATTGTGTGGTAAAAATACCCAGCTACATTGCACTCAAATACATACATTGTACACAAACATTACGATATATACCTACTCAAAATAAAATATCAACCTTTTTTGTTCTTTATTTATTCATAAAGTGAATAACGAAATAAGCAAGGAGAACTTTACCAGGCATATATGGCCTTGACTGGAAGTATCTACGGTGGTGACAGGCACTAGAGTGGAAATGTCAGGCACAACTGTCTTGGTGCCTGACATTTTATCAGGCACACTACTTAAGGTTATTTCCAGGCCTGTATATCATTGTTGAGTCGCCCATAAAACCATGTGACATTGGTTGGACGCCCCATCAATCTCGTTGAGGGTGCCTAATGGTTGTTGGCTTCGTATTGCGTGCAAGTATTAGCCATGCTTTAAATTTCAGGGATGTTGAAATGGAAACATCTGGGAAGGTTACTAACATTATGATTTTGAACAATCCAATCCAACCTTAATATACTCTACTGTTTCCAGTATCATTTACTATCCATTAATATCATAGTCAATATTTCTTCATAAGATAAGATAAATTAAATATACTTACAGTAGCATATAACAACAAAGCTCCAAATAAAACCATCTCTAATAATATCCACATACTAGTTCTCATTACCTACAAATAAACATACATTTTAATGATTACCTACAAAAACACATACATTTTAATAATATATACATTACCTATAAATAAACATACATTTCAATAATATACATGTATATTAAACTCAATGTCAACAAGACCTACTAATCAAATTTCTAAAAAATTTCAACACATTTTAAACTACAGCAGCAGTGTTATGTCTTGAAAAAAAAGATAACCCTTGATATCAGCTTATCCAAAATGAAAACTTGGATTTTGACCCTTAATAGCCTCAAGAAATCTGATCTCTACCATGTTCTCAAGCTTTTCCAGACATTTAATTTATCTCTGGAACTGAAAGTCCTAAAATGCTGAGAATCTCTGATCTAAAAGCTTCAGACAAAATTTGAAAAACAATAGAGTTCATCCTGTTAGGTTCTTATTTTCTGTAAGTAACTTTGTACACAACCGATGGTTGTTATATAGTGTCATGGTAATTAAATAATGACATTGCTTCTGGTTATTAAATAGAGTCATGGTTTCTATGTGATTTGTGTTATTCTGCTTGTTCATGCCTCAAATGGGTTCACAACCCTTCTGACTACTGCAAAAGACATAACAATACACATCACCCAGATAAAAAAACAATAGAATTCATCCTCTCACTGTCCTAATGTTCACAGAAATCAGGTTCACAAGGTTTTCAGAAAAGGGGACATAACCCCAATGCATCACACCAAATTTGAAACAAAATCTGTTAAAAACTGTAACCATCTTGCATTCACAATGTTTTCAGAATGAGGGTGGTGGTAACTCTGGAAAGGGAGGTCACCGCACCTTTAATATCAATATCGTTCATCCTATCAACAGTCCAATACAGTTACAGGTACTGTATGATTATTTATTCTGGACTGGCTCCTGACTGTCTGATTTTCAAGGCAAGCTTTGAAATATAAAAAACGATGGCTGGTTCAAGCTACTACTCAATCCATTACTGTGTAAACAGTTCTCTCCCAGATTATGATGACAATTATTCAGATTGTAAAAGTCTTCTTCTCAACTGTTTGGATATTTTGAGCATTTGGTGTGCTTGTGTTTGTTATTATTGAAAATAAAAATAATTTATTATTTCAAAAAATATAAAGTTTAACAAGTTTCCTTGTTTGGATTCAATAGAATTACAAACAGGCCTATATTTCCAGAAAAATAACGATAGCAATAGGCTTGTTATATCAGAATATCACGAGATCATCCGACAATGTAACAAGCAATGATTGTAGAGTGCAAAAGTGAAAAAGGTTCCAAAATCAAAGAAACGTAAACTAGTGTTGTTGAGAGATTAATCAGGAAAAAATCGAGACAAGAGAAATGAAATGTGGTTTAACGTCCTACTGTTCTGCTCCTAAACTGTGCTAATGAAGACGACTATACGGCATACAGTGTGCTGTGCTATGGGGGAAAATTTTGCACAGACAGCGGCACTACGGTCTACTCTTATATCAAATTCCAACTGTCAAGGTACACAGGACCTCAGTTTTTTGTGCCATCTACCAATTTGATATTAATGTGATAAACTAATGTGAACAATGCCTATCAAATAACATTTGTCACCAAAAAATAATAACTCTGAAAGTGATTATCAGAAAGTGTTGAAATTTCAAAAAAATTGTAAAATAAATGTTGGGATGGGATGGGCTATAGGTATATGTGATATAACAATTACTAATGCTTTGAATCAATGAAATTGAATCACAATCTGATCCTATTAATTCATAAAAGATAGGCTGGCACTGCCAGGCAGGATACGCCCACATTTTCGAGAGATGGATAGAGAACAAACAATACGGAAAGTGATTTTTCCTACATCATTAAGTCCTGTATTTCATACTGTATTGGGAGCAGCCATTTTGTTGGTCAGTTCCAGTCTGATATTCATGAAATTCGAAGTCGACAATGATTATGGTGTGACGGTACACAACCTAGAAATGTGACTTTTCGTCAAAATCGGATAAGAATTGTGACCTGTACAGAGTCAACAACCATGATATACCATATCTTTACACTATTCGCGTACAAACGGCGACCATTTCGTCCGGCAATTTTGGTACCATTTTCACGAAATTCGAATAATTCAGGAAGTTACGATCCGATATGCGCAAATACCGAAAGGAACCAAGATCTTTGGGTTATAACCATGCATTTCAAGTTTCATCAAAATCGAATTAAAATTGTGACCTTTACAGGGTCCACAACCTTGATATACCATTTTTTAACAGTATTCACGTACAAACGGTGGCCATTTTGTATGGCAATTTTGGTCTGATTTTCCCGAAATTCGAACTCAACCTTCCTTACGGTGTAACGGTAATATAATCAAACGTTTTTTTAAATCGGATAATAATTGTGACCTCCAAGCTAAAAAAAAAGGCGATTTTGCGTATAATCAGGGGCCATAATTCAGGAAGTTACGATCCGATATGCGCAAATATCGAAAAGAAGCAAGATCTTTGGGTTATAACCTTGAATTTCAAGTTTTATCACAATCGAATCAAAATTGTGACCTCCACAGGGTCCACAACCTTGATATACCATTTTTTAACAGTATTCGCGTACAAACGGCGGCCATTTTGTATGGCAATTTTCGTCCGATTTTCCCGAAATTCGAACTCAACCTTCCTTAGGGTGTAACGGTGATATAATCAAACGTTTTTTTAAATCGAATAATAATTGTGACCTCCAAGCTAAAAAAAAGGCGATTTTGCGTATAATCAGGGGCCATAATTCAGGAAGTTACGATCCGATATGCGCAAATATCGAAAGGAAGCAAGATCTTTGGGTTATAACCATGAATGTCAAGTTTCATCAAAATCAAATCAAAATTGTGACCTCCACAGGGTCCACAACCTTGATATACCATTTTTTAACAGTATTCGCGTACAAACGGCGGCCATTTTGTATGTCAATTTTCGTCCGATTTTCCCGAAATTCGAACTCAACCTTCCTTAGGGTGTAACGGTGATATAATCAAACGGTTTTTTAAATCGAATAATAATTGTGACCTCCAGAGGGACCACAAGCTAAAAAGGGTGATTTTTCGGACAATCAGGGGCCATAATTCAGGAAATTACATTCCGATAGCCGCAAATATCGAAAGGAACCAAGATCTTTGGGTTACAAACATGCATGTCAAGTTTCATCAAAATCGGTTCAAAATTGTGACCTCTATAGGGTCCACAAGCTAAAAACGTGATTTTTCGTACAATCAGGGGCCATAATCCATGAAGTTTTGATCCGATACATGCCAATATCGAAAGGAACCGAGATCTTATGGGGATAAACCTATATTTCAAGTTTCGTCAAAATCGGATAAGAATTGTGACCTGTAGAGAGTCCACAAACAAATTGTGGACGGACGGACGTCCGGACGGACAGGGGCGACGACATAATACGTCCACATGAAAATGTGGGCGTATAAAAATTGACGAACAGTGACAGGGTGTTGGATTTGTCTCTTTAAAGGGACAATAACATTCTTGCTGGCTTGGTAGCTCCAGAAAATAAATAATACCCTTATTCTAAGTACTAGATGTTTAAGTGTCCTACCTGTTGTGTAAATTATCCATTAAAACCTATTTTACTTGTCCAGAGAGTTCGAAAATATTTTAAAATCCAAGTCACATTTGAAAAGGTTTACGTTAGTCTTTTCAAATCAATTGGTTGAATTTTTCCAATTTTTTAAAATAGGTGTGTTAAGATGAAATTTTTATCATCAATTAATTGGAATATTCTAAAATAATACGATTTGTTGACCAGAATGAAGATTGGGATATATTATTCAGTTACAACAAGAGTGTTATTGGGGCTTTAAAAAAGCTCAGCATGTAGGTATATACACCAAAATTATGATAGAGACCATGTACTTCTCAAACATCTCCCCAAAGATTCTCCATCTCAGGTACCGTTATCGGAAAAAACCCTCCTGCAAAAATTCCTGGATCTGCCCCTGGATTATGAACTTAAATGTGAATAAATGTCTAAATGTAATAGTTGATTTAACATTTGATACCAAAAGAAAGATCTGCAACAGGCAGATTTAGTTCTTACATAATAACATATAAAAAGGTTGGATGATAAATGTAATCTGTAGAGTTTACAACCGACAGGGACAACAGCAATATATGATCACATTATGCTGACTGAAATGGAGTAGTAGGAAAAAATACTACTAAAAACTTTCAGGACCATATATTATTATTTTCCTCAAAATAAAATCAAGACGTATCCATCCATTGCATACTAATAATTTTCTTCAAAATAATTTGTTCAAAAATTAATCTGGTTCAGCATTCGAAATGAAAAAACTTTTCAGTTACTTTCTCAAGGTCCCTCAATAAGTTTTACAGCCCAGCAATCCCAATCAATTAATTTTTATAAAATGTAATATGATTATGAGCATACAGAAGATTTAGATCAGAAACAATATACAACCAATGAGAGTGGGTAAGAAAATCACAGAGAATCAGATTTTTGACATGAATCCCCACAGATAGTGAACCAAACAGTGGAAGATAGGTTGCCAGGCAACAAAACATACGCCCACACCAGCTAAGTCGTCCGGGTAGTCCACAAGGATTGTCGCATATTATTTCTTTTGTCAGTAAGGAGAACATTTACAACACATGATAATCTTATTACGAGTAGAAGTCCATTAAGTAATTATCAGAAATGATTAGAATAGTTTTGACTGTTTGTCTCAAGGCCTTCTTCCACAAGATATTTCAAAATGATCAAGTGCCATAACTCTGGCAGAAATGATCAGATATCACTGAAAATCAAATAGGATTCTTCGTCTCTTCGTCTCAATCGGATATTAGCTTTAGCCTTTAGAGCATTCACAGGGTTTTTCAAAGTGATCAAGGGTCATAACTCTGGCAGTAATTATCGGATATCGCTGAAAATAAATAGAATTTTTTGTATCATGACCGTAAACAGTGTGTATAAATTTAAAGTCAATCGGATATTAACTTTCGCCTCTAGAGCGTTCACAAGATTTATCAAAGTGATCAAGGGTCATAACTCTGGTAGTAATTATCGGATATCGCTGAAAATCAACAGGCTTCTTCGTCTCATGACCTTAAACACCATGTATAGATTTAAAGTCAATCGGATATTAACTTTAGCCTCTGAACGGAGAGAGAGAGAGAGAGAGAAATGGGGTTTAACGTCCACTCGACACAACTAGGTCACTTCGGGACTAACATATGGTTTTAATTTTATTTCAATAATTCGTTTGCGCGTAGGGGTCTTTAGCAGTGGGAGGAAACCGGAGTGCCCGGAGGAAACCCACGAGGTTGAGAAGGCGCCCCTATCTCCATGCCACATACGCTCACACCAGGGCTCGAAACCACATACGCTCACACCAGGGCTCGAAACCACAGCCGCAAGCCAGTGGTGACCGGCCAGCTAGAGGTCGAAGCGCGGCACTCTAGAACACTAGGCCATCCCAACCCCCCCGCCTCTGAACGGACAGACAGACGGACGGAAAGGGCGACGACAATATACGACCACATTTACATGTGGGCGTTTAAAAAAAACTAATGACTTTTTTGGCAGGTGGGGGATTTAACAGGTAAACAGAATAAATAAATACTAATATATCCTCAATGCAACTCCATATTGTCTGAAAATAATGGCGTGTGATAGATGAAATGAAATGGGGTTTAACGTCTTACTGTTCTGCTCCGAACTGGGCTAATGAAGACGGGCATACACCACACAATGTGCTACGGAGGAAATTTTGCCTGGACAACGGCACTACTGCCTTCACTTATATTGAATTCCAACTGTCAAGGGGTCTTTTGCGTGCATGCCAATGTATACACAGGACCTCAGATTTTCCTCACATCTGAAAGACTAGACAGCTGTCCTTGTCAGGCCCTCCATCGGAAAATCTGGATGAATTTTATTGTTTATTGGCCAATGCAAGGATCGAACACCCAACCTCCAGACTAGTGAGCCAGTGGCTGACCCTCTTAGCAACCGTGACCCCTCATGATGTGTGACACAATGGGATAATGTAAGTTATTTATAAATACATTATTATATTCATTCATACACAAATAATTTTTCAAAGACTGTTGTATGTATTAAAATGATAATAAAAGATATTATAATCAATAGACACAGCTGTGTACATTATTGAGTATATCGGTATGTAAAACTAGTAGATTTACATGTCATATTCTATAAGCTTATTTGTATATTAATAGTATAAAAATCTGTTGGCATTTTACATTTATATTTGAAATGCCAAATCTCTACTCATGTATTATTAATGTCCATTTTATGCTAGTTATCTTAATTTCAACTAATTTTCAATGCTTGCACAGTTTCTGTTCAACTCCATAGGAAATCAGTATGAAATAATTAGTAAAATGTAAAGAATTTACCCAGAAAGGTTAGAGAGAGAGAGAGAGAGAGAGAGAGAGAGCGAGAGACAGACACACACACATTACGGGACTAACACATGGTTCAATTTCATTTCAATAATTTGCTTGCATGCGCATATGGGTCTTCAGCTGTGGTATGAACCCAGAGGAAACACATGAGGTTGGAATTATAATATAGATAATGAAAAGAGAATATGCCTAAAATTTCAGACAAATTGCTTGATTGAGAACCTACATGTAGATATTAGCCATTCAATATTAGACTTGCCTCATTCTTAATTATTACCATTGTTACGATAATAAACAAAGTCTTGATTATACATTTTTACAAAATTGTATTAAAATCCAATAAATATATCGCAGGCCAACGAGAATTGATTATTGTCTAATTAATTTAGAAAACATTTAAATGTTAAGGCCTAAAGAAAGACCTGCAAAAGGAAGATTTACCTCTTTCATAATGTCTGTTCAATTAGTATGGGTGGATTATACCCAGATAAATAGATGAGATTTAGGAATATTTGATGAGTATAAGGATTAAGTGATGGACACAGTATAGAAATTTGATGAGTATAAGAATTTAGTGATGGACACAGTATATGAATTTAAGGAGTATAAGAATTTAGTGATGGACACAGTATAGAGATGAATGAAAGAATTTGGAGATAGAGATTTGTTGATAGATTGAGTATATGAAATTGGTGATAGAGATTTGGTCAAAATGTAGCAAGAATGCAAATAATATAACAAAGAACTCTATAGTTATAGAATAACTTTCATCAAATTAAACGATCATTTGGGTGCTTAGAACTTTATGACCTATATACTTCTGTTTAGTGACATTCTAATTAAACATGTAATTAATGTCATGTCATTTACAAACTACATATAATCTGTAGACTCACTCCACATTACTTCAAAGGAATACACACTGGTCAGTCAGCATACATGACGAGTTAAAAGAGACAATTGCCTGTATACAATGAGGAGTTTGCCGACAGTTAGGAGACAATCAGAGACAGAGCAGAGAGCAAAGAGAGACCGAGAGACCGGCATATGGATTCGGCCGAGTTCAGCAGCTGCTTTGGCAGAGGGGCAGAATGGTGGATTTAATATTGTTATATGTGTTCCTGTTGTAGTCTAGTTCCCTATGTAGTCTAGTTCCTGAATATTAGTTTTAAGTATCTGTATTGTTTTATATGTAGATGTGTTAGACTCTATTCTGATGTAAAAAAAACATATATTAATGAAACTGATCTTTGTTATCACTAAAATAGTGTTACAAGAAGTGCTGTGTGAATGTTCGTGTATCTAACAATGGCTTGACTTTTATCCTTTCTGACAGACAGCATAGGCCCTGCACCTTTTTCATGAGTGGGGATTTGTAATAGTTAAAATAATTTTCAGTATTATACCTATAACTGTTATACATCGTGTAAGCTTTTTTTTTTCGGAATTTCATATCCATTTGAATCCAAACAATATCAAAAGAAGTAGCAAGTTGAAACTTTAAGGTGACGGACCCCAAGGTTTTGTGCTATATAGATTTTATTTGGTAGCTAACATTAACTGAGAAAAAATTATAACATTTTTGTCAAATCAACCATAGATAATTGTTACATATAATTTCCTGAACACTTAAATACAATTAGCAAATAATTGAACCGGACAAAAACCCAAATAATTTTATATCAAAGCAGAGGTTGGGAATTATTCAAATAAGGCAGACATTTTCACTTCAGGAAGGCAAAAGACTAATAAATGTCACAAAGACAGGGCCAATAGAAATATGTGATTTAGACGACTTGAAGTAATGGTAAGTTTCAAAGGCAATTGAAAAACCTCATTTGACTTTACTAAGCCTACATAATTAAAGTTCTTCAAAGTTTATCACAAATGGGCTAGGCATGTTTAAATAGTCATAATGCTATAAACTCTATCATTAAGCATTACACATATTTAAACATAATACGTATTAGCAGGGTGAAATCAAGTTTGCAGGGTGAAATCAAATTTGATTTATATTTAGCGATGTGGTCATAGCTAAGCTAGAATACATCCAGTACCCGGAGAAAGTCTGTTTCTGCATTTAACCTACCATTTGTCAACTTACCAGAAAAAAATACTTCATCAGAAATATAGCAATAGTTAATAAGCTAATCCTGGTATATGAGATTTGGTGCTGTAGACACTATCTATGATTTGGTAATATCAAAATATGGAGATTCAGTAAGAATTGAGACTTAACATTCACTTAGGATAACTAAATAATAATCTCTATTAAAGCTTACTTAAACATGCATTATGCAAGAGCTAAATCTGCCCATTGCAGGTCTTTCTTTAGGCCTGACATGTTATCTCAATTATTAATTAGACATTAATTAACATATTGGTGGATTGTGACCCAATTTACTGCATAATTTTCCTTCTCGATTTAATCATTAAATGGCTAATCGAGACTATGCTTTTTACAGTATCGATTTTGATGATCGAGGTTAGGCGGAAATTTCACTTGCTCAATTTTCGGTTCGTAGTTTCAGCAACATGCTTTTACATCATATCTAGTTTTTAACTATTATAGTGTGAACTGCCAACTCGTTAACTAATCTCAAATTAATTTGCTTTCATACATACAGGCTCATTTTACAGTGAGAAGAAACCATTTACTATCTGCACCAACAAGCTAACCCTTAACCCATACAATGAATCTCAGAGTTTGATAACTTCAAACCAACCATGCAGCCACCAATCCTCAGCTCAAGATTCACGAAAACTGGTAATACTGTCATAGAGAGTACCAATATGTACCAAGGTTTTATTTTGCACACATCTACTTCTCTTGATTTCAATGGATTGTCTTTGTATCAAAAAAGACCAAGGCAATCTTCCAATACATGAAGCATCTGAGTATAAGAATACTCCACTTGTCTGAACAGCGCCCTGTCTTCCCCAATCTCAAATCCAAAACTTTCAGCTTTAAACTTTGTTTTCATTCAGAGATAGGCCTATATTCTCAAGGCATAATTAAATAGAGCCATCTCAAAATAAGGAAATAATTATTATAATAAATATTAATCAAAAACCAGAGATTGATTATAAAAGAAAAGCCTATTTATAATACTGGGATGAGGAAATTAGAATTTTGCTGTGTATTGACTTTAGCTTTAAGATCAACAATACAACAGGAAATTTCCATGCTACTCATCAAAACTTCCTACTACATTTAATCTACCTGTATCTATTATATGAGATATGACCAATCCCCCCAAAATGGAATACACTAAGATGATGAAACAACTCCTAATTCTTGGAAGAAGAGGAACATGTTTATTGCTGTATTCCTTTATGAATGGCAGCTATCTATTTACTATTATGCCCTGCTGCATGTCTGCTGGGACTAACACAATATACACTTAGCACATGATATCATATTACTATCGATAGACATGTATAATAATGTAACAATAGTTAAAGAGTCATTATGGGACATTAGATAAAGAGCTGGCAGTTCTCACTATAATAGTTAAAGATAGGTTGCCAGGCAACGAAACATACGCCCACAGCAGCTAAATCGTCCGGGCAGTCAACAAGGGTTGTCGCATATTTTTACTTTTTTTTGGTAATGAAACATTTGTGATACACTAAAATCTGAGTAACAACTCATTATGTAATTATCAGAAAATCATGAGAATTTGTTTGCTTTTTATAAAGTTTTGCCCCACGCTAACAATTAGTATAGGAAACATTTAATATCATGGATTTAGCTGTTCAGTTATCAAAATTCATTGAAAATCAAAATACTTTTCGTTTCAACACCTTAAACTCTGTGTATCAATCTGAAGTCAATCGGATGATAAGTTTGGCATCTAAAGCACAACAAGGTTTTATGAAGTGATCAAGGGAGATAACTCTGGAAGTAATTATTTGAAATTGATGAAAATCAGTAGGCTTCTTCCTCTCCGGACCTTAAACAGTGTGTGTAAATTTAAAGTCAATCGGATATTAACTTTGGCCTCTAGAGTGTCCACAGGATTTTTTGATGTGATCAAGAGCCATAACTCTGGCACTAATTATCGGAAATTGATGCAAATCAATAGGCTTCTTCATCTTATGACCTTAAACACTGTGTATAAATTTAAAGTCAATCGGATATTAACTTTGGCTTTTAGAGCGTCCACAAGATTTTTTGAAGTGATCAAGGGAGATAACTCTGGCACTAATTATCGAAAATCGCTGAAAATCAATAGGCTTCTTCGTCTTATGACCTTAAACACTGTGTATAAATTTTAAGTCAATCGGATATTAACTTTGGCTTTTAGAGCGTCCACAAGATTTTTTGAAGTGATCAAGGGCCATAACTCTGGCACTAATTATCGGAAATTTCTGAAAATCAATAAGCTTCTTCGTCTAATGACCTTAAACACTGTGTATAAATTTGAAATCAATCGGATATTAACTTTGGCTTTTAAAGCGTCCACAAGATTTTTTGAAGTGATCAAGGGCCATAACTCTGGCACTAATTATCGGAAATTGCTGAAAATCAATAGGCTTTTTCGTCTTATGACCTTAAACACTGTGTATAAATTTAAAGCCAATCGGATAATAACTTTGGCCTCTAGAGCGCCCACAACATTTTTTGAAGTCGTCAAGGGCCATAACTCTGGTAGGGAATTTGCTGAAACAAGAAAGATTTTAGCGATTGAATTTTCAGCCAGGCCTCCTTTATCCATTTCATGATTTAAAGGGCCAATCCCGATAACTTTTTTGGGAATAAAACTGCTTAATTTTGTGTTAAAATCCCTTATATCCCATTACCTAAGGCCGACCAACTAACCCGATATTTGTGACATGCTTGTAAATAACTTAAACCTGACAGTCTTCATCTGGAAATGGAGACCGTTGTATTATACAGTATCTGGATAAAACCAGACTTTTTTCTATAAAAATGATATGTAGGTGAAATTTACCTTTTGTTATCAAGTACAGTACATGGGTCATTCACTGTATAGACCTCTCAAGAAAGGGGAATCGATTATTAGGTCACCCAATCGAAAAATGGACCCAAAATCTTAAAAGGGTTAAGTGTCCGGATAAGCAGTGTTGACGTTAACGTCAAAACGACTCAATATTTTGAGCTGAAACTTTGAGCCAAGGTAAATACACCATGCCTCTATATTTTGGTTCATAAATTTCATAAAGGCTCGGACTTTAATTTTTGAGACTCTGTTCTTATTGGGATTGTCCCTTTAATCATAAATGGAAGTTGAGGAATCAAATGGGATCTTAATCCAGTAAATATTGCAAGCTAGCTTTTACATTGAGAGTTGATTATGGATTGGAAAGTTAACCAATGACTAAGTAATACATTTAGATAACATTTCAGGCCTTAAAGACCTGCAATAGGCAGATTTACCTCTTGTAGGGTTAAATATTGGTAAACAACAACAGAGTATGTTTTGAATTTTGAAATAAAGATTATTTTTGCTTTGGTAGATCCATGACCTTGAACAACAAATACCTGACATGGTGAGAAGGTAGGAAATTAATTGTGGTTAATGACTGAAGTAGACATTTTGTGTAGATTGCTACAGCTCTCAACATCAGTCAATAACAACAACTGATTTCTTACTTGGTTCCTAATTAATAAAATAAAACTTTATACGAACAATCCAAACCACTAGACAAAATTTGAAATCCTAAAAAGCTGTATCGACAAGATAGTGCAATCAGCAAATGAACTGTACACCATAAATAACATACATGATGAACAGTGGTTAGAGGTGTCCAGAAGAGTAAGCTTACCCTGCCTGGCACCACGCCCACCATAGCTGCATCCAAACAATTGGACAAAATTTTGGTAAAATAGCAAAATCCGTAAATGAACTAATCATGTGCATAATGCACATGAATAACAGTAGTAACGGACGTCGTAGATGTATCCAGGAAAAGATATTTTTATTGTTTAGTGGGTAAGTTATTCCAGTAGTTGAAGCTAAAATGCCAGATCCTCTGTCCTGCACCACTGAAAAGGGGGAACCATGCTGGAGAATCCCTATGAATTTTCTCGGCCAATGCAGGGATCGAACACGGGACCTCCAGTTTAGGAAGCCAATGTCTTACTCACTGAGCCACTGTGGATCCCACTAATTGTAGCCCATAGAATTGTGTCCTACAGTGTATGTATTTGCAGCTTAATTAATAAATGTCATTGAAACAATTTAGATATATAGTAGAGCAAATTGATTAAATATTGTAAATTTCAAGCATATTTCACAAAGGCAGCAAGTGCTATAACTCAATGAATGGAAATTGTTAAATTCAATTTGTAAAAAAATTTTGGAACTAGAGTAAGCACAAGATTCTACAAAGTGAGCAAGGACAATTACAATAGAAATTATTAAAGGAAATTGATGATTTGATATGCTTCTGCATTAGACTAATTTGAATTATTTCAAGCTAATATAATTTCAATAATATAATCAAACATGTTGGGTTTTCTCTAATTCTGATTTCAACTAAGAAAATAAATGCTGGCTACAAGGTTAGGGGGTAGGGACAAATTTTCATAACTCATAACCATAGTACCTGGACGAAGAAAGTAAGATATCATGTCAAATTTGGCAAATGCACGGATGTGGAAATACTTTATTCAACTACTGTATGCGAGATTCTTGCCAGGAACATGAGGAAAAATAATATAATGATGTCTGATAGACATTAATCAATCACAATGATTCCGAATTATAATAATAATATAACATAATCAGCTTACCTTGGCTTTCCTTAGTCTAATTATAACCATGGCTAAAACAATAGTGACAGTCAAACAAAAACTTTGTATGCCAAGTGGAATTCCTCTTAACAACACATTATATTCCACTATACAGGGAACTTCCCCTGCGCATTCTTCACACCCCTTTCTACACGGAAGACACTGATAGTTCGATAAGTAATCGGATGATACATTTTGAATTAAATCATAGTATAATTTTTCCACAGTTCGTCCATCAAAATATTTATTGGCGGCTAAATTATCAGGAAAATAAAATCCACCATTGCAATGACACTGGTAACTTCCCCAGGCAAATCCGTTTCCTGGTATGTGAACACACTGAAATCAGAAATCAAGTAGACCATAAAATAAATATTATTACAAATGGCTGCCTAGTAGGAGAAATCAAAGTTGTTATTGGAACAACTGTCTGGATCTTGACAAATATCATAAGACTCCATCATTCCATAATGTCTTTAAAAATAAATTCCTTACAGGACACTTATTTATATATACGTCAACTATTGAACCTATAATACATATTTTTATCTATAAATGGCTTCAAATGAAATTGGGTTTAACATTGTTTTTTTTCTGCAACGACTGGACTGATAAAGACAGGCATACGCCATGGAGTGTGCTCTGAAAGAAATTTTGCCCGGACAGCTGTACCACAGCCTACTCTTATATCAAATTATTACCGGTAACTGTCAATGGTTCATTTACGTGCAAGCAAATGAGTACACAGAACCTCAGTTTTCCTTTCAAGGGTTCTGAGGTTTTCACAATTAGCCCAATGTTTCCCTACATTGATCGAAAGCTTAATTATTCATTTTCTCTGACCTTTCTATAATTTGTATAAATAGCTGTTGTGTCAATGAAGATAGGCCTACACCATGCATTGTGCTAAGAGGAAAACTTTGGGGAAGCAGTATACTATCATACTAATCATTAAACCATGTTATTGATGTTATATGTATTCAATACTGCATTTCCAGTTTCATATATCAATGACCTGCAAGGTTTCATTTATAGTGATTGACTGAGAACTGAAAATCTATTGAATAACATATTTTGACTGAACTATTCTTTGTTCATGTATTTATTCTGATATTAACTCATCCTTGATTTCTAAAAATGTTGCATATTTTCTACATAATTTTAAAGACTTACCTTTGTTGTCTCTTTGCGACATCGATGAGAATTTGAAAATAACGCTTCGTCTTCAGCGCATTGGTTAATTTCTAACATAGTAACATCAACATCAAATACTACAACACCCCTGTTAATATAGGAAATATAAAAATTAATAAATTATAAATATAAGAAATACTGAAACTTTAAATATGAGAAATACTGAAACTTTAAATATGAGAAATACTGAAACTTTAAATATAAGAAATGAAATGGGGTTTAACGTCCTACTCTTTTGCACCTAACCTGGGCTAATGGAAGACGGGTTTAAATATAAGAAATATTCAAACAGTAAATATAACAAACAGAAAACACATAGCCTTTTCAATCTCAGATTAGGCCAAAGCAATGTAATGGTTAGTTCTATGGGGTCCTAATACATAAATAAATCTAAAAATTTGGAATCAAAAGCCCCTTTAATGACAAAACAAGTACAGTGCCTTTTGTTTTTTATTAAATTATATTTTTTTTTCTCAACAAATAAGCAAAATTTCAGTAAGCCATATGTTTCTTTAGAACAAAAATTGGTATGGTCTTATCTAAGAAATGAAATGAACTGGGGTTTAACATCCAACTTTCTTCCACCGACTGGGCTTATGAAGATGGACATATGCTATATGCAGTGGATTTGAGGGAAATTTTTACAAAACACAGTCAGGATATTGAATTTCAATTAGGCACAAGTATCTACACAAGACCTCAGTTTTTTGTACCATCAGAACATCTAGAGTCTAGACTGTTAGCCTTGTCAAGTCCTCCATCCTGCACTCCTGAAAAGGTTTTTTGACCAACACCGGGAGCGAACCTGTGACCTCCAGACTAAGCATAAGCAAGCCAATATCTTACTAAGCCACCAAGGTTCACGTCTTATCTAAGAGTAAACCTGCAAATCCTTGTCTTTAATTTGGGTGAAAAGTCACTTGTCGCCTTACTGTACTAATTCTATGTGACCAAAATTTTAATCTATGCAAGAGGTAATGACTTTTTAAAATCTGAACCAGTATTATTCAGTTCAACTTCTCAGATATTCTATTTCTGAGGACAGATGGCAGCGTGACTTTAAAATACAATCAGACCTTTAAGAAGTCACAGAAATCCAATTTCAATTATTGTCTAGCAGGAAATCAATAATTAATTGAAAACAATGTCGAAAATAGTTTTATGTTATATTAAATCTCACTCAACTTGTACATGCTGAGTTTATATGAAACGTTTTTAAAATATCATCGAAAGCATTGATTGTTATTTTCAATTTATTATTTATAAAGATAATTGCGTGTTTTTTATATCAAAATTTTCCCTTATTATGAAGATTAACTAAAATCCTATGGTTTTTGGTACCGTAGTACAAATTGTATTTTTGTAAAAATGTAGCTGCACTCACAAACTGCATACTACTTTACACTAAACATAACATCCATATGAATGCGATGTGGGCATTGTGCCAAAATTGAACCCATCCGAGATGTTAGAGAAATAAACATATATTTCAAATTAGATTACAAGGTTTGTCACATATTTTCATTTTGTTTGGTAATGAAACCATATACACTCAAATTTGCAATAACAACAATTAACCTGAATTAATTAATTATCAGAAACAATTAAACACCAAAATTTGGAATGGGAAACCAATCAAGTAATTATCAGAAATTATTATAATTTGTTTGGTCCATGCCAACAATTAGTGTACAAAATATGTAATATTATTTAGCTACTTAAGTTATCGCAAATCGTTGAAACGAATAGGATTCTTCATCTAAAGGCTTAAAGACTCTTTATAAGTCAGCTTTGTGATCTGGCAGTAATTATCGCAATCAACGTGACTTTTTCATCTCATGACCTTAAACACTGTGTATAAATAAATTCTGGTCTCGAGCAAGCAAGACAAACCGACGGACATGGGTGATGACAATATTCGACTACATTTCAAAAATGGATGGGCATCACGGTATACACATAAAAAGAACATTTACATTTATTCCACTTTATTCTACACGTTAATATTTAATAAACAACCGGATTTATATCTATTTCAACACATTTATTATTCATTGTTAATTAAGATAGAAATTTTGATTAACATATGGATTGTCTTATCTTTATTATATCTTTATTGAGTCATTTCCTTTATTCTCCACATTACCTATTATCTATATATATATATATAGCTTTGATGAAGCAATCTATACAAGCAACATATAGAGAGAGAGATATGGGGTTCAACGCCCAATCAACACAAACTAGGTCATTTTGGGACTACCAATTTGGTTAAATTTTATTTCAATAATTCACAGGGGTCTTTAGCAGTGGGAGGAAACCTGAAGAACCAGAGAAAACCCATGAGGTTTGACAGCCGATCTTAGTCCCCATCACGTACAAGCAGGGAGCCAATCTTCGTCCCTATCACGTACAAGCAGGGAGCCAAAACTATGTGACCTGCCTCAATGAAAGAGCTGGTAATCTAATGCACACATGTTAACCTATTCGGCCACTAATCCCTCCCTAGAAACTTATAGGTAGGTTGAAAACAAAGAGTTAAAATTCTTCTCGCACAAGCTTTTGGAAAGTATTACCTAAGCAATACACATCCCTAACCACCCCTACAAATTTGGCAATGTATGCATTTGTACGAGGATGATAGCACAAATCTATTTCTATGAATATATTATCTAAACACATATAGCTGTAATACATCTGTAAGACAGAATGTTCACTGAACACTCTGTAACACTATTATATCAAATTTCAATCAAATATCTCAAAGTTTAACCTAAAAACATAATTTGATCTGCTAATGACAGCAGTGCATCAACATTCAATTAAATTCCTCAAAGTTTAAACATAAAATGATTCCAGTAAACAGGATTTTCATAGGGCCATAATTCATTTGATCTCTAACCCTGCTATATACAGCACTGTACCAAATTTCAATCAAATATTTCAAAGTTAAATAAAAACATGTGGTGCTCATTCTCATGCAAGATATGCCAACATTTTGCAAGACATCGATGCAAATTTGAAATAAATTGTCAAAAGTGGGGGAACTCTGGCTGCAAAACGTTCTCTCAGGACCCCAATGCTGCACTCCAAATTTGAAAAAGATCAGATAAAAACTGTGGCTAGGCGGGCATTTGAAAACCTTTAGTATAACCTGTAGAAAGAATAAAACACCTAATTTACAATTCCTTACTATTATCTGCAAAATCTCTACTCTCTGGTAACATAAAAGGGTCAAAACCCATATTATCTGTAACGTAATATGAGTGTAAATATACTGAATTACAATTAAATCATCTGCTTAACATGAGCAGAAATACTTATGGAACCAGAGTTAGAAAAGGGATGGGTTCGGGCAGAAATTGGTAAATAAATAAATAGGTCATATGTTACGAAAGAGTTTAAAATGGGGGACATCAAAATTCTGCAGCTGCGGTAAAGCACCCAGTCAGAATGCACTGGAAAATGCCCCATCGCATTTCATTTTCAGCAAGGGGCCCCATGAAAGCTTAATCCATTCCTTATCAACTTACTCAATGGACTGATGTAAGGAAAAGGATACACCAAGTTTTTTACCTTAACTCAATTAGAATCAAAGTTATAGGTTCAAAATTGTTTATGACTATCGTTAACTTCGTTATTATGTTCCAAAGGGTGCAACACATCGATTGTAATACTCTCTGCTATATAATTCATAATAGATTTAAAAGACATTAGGATGAATGCAAAGTGGGTGAAGTTGACGAAAATTGTTTTCTTGGTATAATTTGTATTTACAGATTAATTTGAGAATATGACATCCATTCCTGGAACAAGAGTCGAGAAAGCAAAAGACAAATTCTGCTATTAACCAAAATATACCGAGATAATACACAAAGCAAAATGGTGAAAATAAGTGAATGAATGGTTGTGCCTGCCTTGGTTTACTTTCTACTGTTTTCTACAGAATTACCAAGTATATGGCATAGTCGTCTTGTAGTTCACGAAAGTCAATGAATACCCAAGACATGATTTCGAATAATCAATACACCTTCAGCTCTCCAACACGATGTACGCTAGCACGCTGTCATAGCGATATGCGATCTACTATTGATTAAACTATAGAGTGTAGGCCTAGTATGAACGACTTGGCTACAGAGATAGCATAAATACATGACATTCAAACCTTCAAGCCAAACTGAAGGTCCTTTGAGGACAAACACTATAGAAGCAATCTTACCATTATTATACATGTACATTTCAATAATATAATTTTACACAATCATATTTCTTTAGATTAGTATAATACATCAATTCATTCTATATTTATCTTTAATTTATATCACATAATCTTGCTGTCCGTCATGACAATTCTGTCCAATAAAATTTTACAATCGTTTTCCAATATTTTCATTGTTCAATTTTGTAATATGTGGAATAACTGATGCTTTCTATTATTTAAAGAAGTTTGAAATAGATACATGTACTAATAATTTTGCCAGAGCTGCATCATTTATCCATATTAGACTGGTTTTCATTCAGAAACAAGCTCTTTTAATCAAAAATGTCATTAAAGTCTGGAACAGAAACTTATCGGATAGAGAAAACATTTCCTCGCCAGATTTACAGATGTGACTCACAGCAAAAAAATATACTGTTGAGTACATCTTTTTACAGTGGGGTTTCAGGCAGGCCAGTACCCAGCTAAGAGTTTGCCAAGAGGCATCAGTGTGCTCTGAAGATACCATTTCTACAAATTGAGCAAGGGCTAAAATTATACATGTAGATGTAAATGACAGAATTTGTTAAACTTTGATAGTATTCTTCAATCTGAACAATGAATATAAATTTCTAGCAGATCCGATGATAACTGTCCACTAGAGCATTTACAAAATATTACAGAGCGTACAGGCCATAACAAAGTAATTTGCATGCTTCTTCGATTCACTAATTTAAATAATTGCAAGCAGATTGGATGATAACTTTTGTTGCTATAGCCTTTGCGACAAATAATAAGAGTTTCTTTTTCAAAATCGATAGTATTTTGCATTTCACTTATCTTAACAACGCATATAAATTTCTACAAAACAGATCAAGGACAATAACTCTAGATTGCATCTAAAATTGTTCTTTCCTCTCAGTAATGTAACCAAATGTAAATAAATTTTAAATGATCGGGGGTAAATGATGTAGTATGTAGCGTCTTTGGAAGAAATTGTGGACCAAAGCCTAATGAACCTACGGACAGACTAAAGAGCTATGTCTGTTTTACAAAAGTTCAACAACCACTTGTCCAAGTTCAATCTTTCCCGGTTTCAGTCAACTTTGCCCTACAATAAAAATAAATAGTCCGTCTATGCATCCCCATTAGGTGAATAAAAATCAAGTTTTTAATCAATCACGTGGTACACCATTTTTTTTATACTGGCATAATTCAAGGCCATAATAACTACCAACAATAATCCTAAACTCGATCAAAATAGACACTCTCCTTTGAGACATTTACTTTATTTATTTTGTGAAAAAAGAAATTATCCTCCATTTTGATAGGGGGCACCAATTTGAAAGAATGATATTTCAATATAGAGAGAGAGAGAAATGGGGTTTAACGTCTACTTGACACTAAACTAGGTCATTTCAGAACGAAAACATTTCAATAATTTGTTTGCACATAGGGATCTTTAGCAATGGGAGGAAACCAGAGGACCTGGCGAAAACCCACAAGGTTGGACAGGCGACACTACTCCTTGTCACGTACAACCGAGGATTTGAAACCATTCCAGTTGACTCAATGACAGGCTTTATGAAACAGCATGCATGTGCTAACCATTCGGCCATCCCCGCCCCCCCCCCACTTCAATTTAAGTTAGTACAGAGTACACTAGCAAACAACAGTACCAACTGGTGCTATCTTAAAAGGGTGTATGGCTCTATTCTTTGGAACCTTAAAATGGTCTAAAAGCACATATTAATGTACTATGAATCTATGTGAAATGATTTACTTTCAATTTCTTTAACATTTATAGTGAGAGAGAGAGAGAGAAATAGGGTTTTTAAAATGTCTACTCGACACAAACTAGGTCATTTCGGAACTAACACATGGTTTAATTTTATTTCAATAATTCACTTGTAGGAGGAAGCTGGAGTGCCCAGAGAAAACCCACGAGGTTGGAAAGGCGACTCTAAGGTAATGTCTGATCAATTATGTTCAGTGAAATATGTGAACAGACCAAATTGGATCAACTGAAACCTTCAAATCTATTTATATCAGATTTGTTTAATGCTATTCATTTCAGATTTGAATTCATCAACCTCATTTCATTCAGTTTCGAGTGGAAGGTCAGTCCAATCCATTGAACACTTCTAGTTAGTAGTCGATCTACATCATATCATGAATGGTTTTTGTATTTAGCAATGACAGGTATTTATTCAAACTAGGGTGTTTTTAACTTTTCATTCCTCAAATTATAGCTCTAAAATCATTTCAACTCCTGATTTATTTAAACTACTCTACTATTCTACATATCAATACTTCTCCATATCAGTCTACCCCATTCCTTCATGATAAAAACACAGATTACCCACAATAATTATCACCCAGTAGTAATGTTATTTACTGGTTTAAATAAATAACCAAGTAACCATTTACAAAACTGGCTTTAGTAACTGAACAACTGAAACTCTAGAAAGAAATGAAATTGTGTTCCTACTAGGCAAATGAAGACGGGCATGCGCCATTAAGTTGCTATGATGGAAATGGTACCCAGAAAGGACACCTCCGCCTCTTCTACATATCATTAACCAATTTGAATTTGTTTCAAACTGAACTTTAATTAACATCTATGAATTTAGAATTGAACTGAATAAGACAGAAACATTAATGAAATAAGTATGGATTGAGTGTTGGTTAATCAAAGACGTAGAGTACAAAGATTATTGATTTTCTATCCACATTTAACACAAACACACTGTTGTCAGTGACATCAACATTTCTCATTTCCAACACTAACACAATTTTATATATTTATAGACAAAAATTTGTATATCACGGAGGTGTTATCACTGCAAATAATTTTTAAAATCCCAACGATCAATTTGCATTTTTTGCTAAAATATGAAAGTTCTCACTGTAATATGTAGGCCTACTCAGTTTGATTACTTAATATTCAATTAAGAAAACAAAATTAAAACAAACTCTAGATAATGTCCCGGCTTGGATTCAGTCAGATTTAAAAAAGGCCTATCAATACATTTTCGGGGCAACAATATGAAATTTCAATTCTAATTCTTTGTAAATACTGAATGGTATTGAACCATTTTTGGACTGATATTCCTATTAAAGATTCATCTTTCACAATATTGTAGTTTGCAAGTGATAATATGACCAAGCGGGGCTTTAAGTGACAAATCATAACTTCTACTACTTTGGGTAGTTGGTCCTACAATGAGTTTTTTTTTATCATCCTGTATACTAGTATTTCAATAGGTTTATTCTAAATTTATTACAGGTCTAACATTTTTACTGGAGTCCTTTGTACATCGGTTATAAGTTACAAGTTACAATAGCCACCCAAGATTATGAAGTAAGGAATTTAAACTCGGCAGTCATGTATCGACCCTTTCTTGGTCCTGATGCTTGCTAGAACTTGATTATATTTTTCTAATCCTATTATACACATATATTTAACACCCCATATATACATGCACAATATTGATAGTAATAAATTAATGTTTAAATAAAAAATTAAAAAAAGAAAGTTCAGTAATTCTTATGTTGGGATAAAAAGTATGTTATTGTCATTATCAGTTGGTGGGTACTAGGTACATATATATATATATATAGATAGATATAGCTGATGTATTTATATAACATTGTAATACAGTATATATTTATGCAACTAACTTCAACCAGTATACACTATATTATCTATATATTACACACACTTTGTGTATGTACTGTCGCAGAAGAGTAGGACGTTAAACCCCATTTCATTTCATTTCATGTGTCTGTTCCGTCAAATGGTCCACCACCAGATTAAGATTTTTAGAAGACTTATCAATGAAAAGATCAAGGTCCAGCCGCCCCCCCCCCCCCACTATAAAGATGAAATTTAAAATAAAAATACTAAACCAAAAATAAAATTTTTTTCTTTTAAAATGTCAGATTCTAATTTTTGTTGTATTTTCAAGTTGAAAATAGATCTTTAACCTCTTCAAAACAAGGTACTTGTATTGCAGACGTATTAGAAAAAGTTTTGTATTCTCTGATCTCTGACAAATCAATTCTTTTTAGGAATAGTTGATTTCGAACAGTTAGCCTTTCAGTCTCAAAATACAGCCATTTGTCTTCAAAAGGAATTAATCTCCGTGGACTGAAAATTATATTTGTGCCTTTTATCACTTTTTACTTAGTTACAATAACTGCTTTCCTTAATTTGCGTCACTTCACAATTATTCATCTCTATGTTAAAAATACTGCGTTATATTTGGAATGTTTAAAGACACATTATAGAAAAACAAGATAATGTAAAGGGAATTTGCTGAAAATTTCAATCAAATTGATCCACTCTGACCCAATAAAGTAGAGATTGAATTTACAACATAGCCTCGATCATCATTACTCAAGTCGGTAGGCCTACAATAAAAAACATTGTCTTATTTATCTATTTCAAGTTTAACTCATGAATGAAAGTTGAGCAGCAAATTGGATGCTAATCCAGTAAATATCGCCGGCTAGCATGGGCATCAGGAGTTGATTATGGTCTAGATAATTAAATTAAAGTAACATTTCCGGGTCCAAACTGGGTGATTTGGTGATATATTAGAACTAAAACCATATTCAAGCAACGGTGGTGGGAGACAGGGTAGAATTCATTACATACATCGCTGACTATTTACTACAATATCAAATCCTAATTAAATTCTCGGATTATCAACTTCCGTGATTTTTATCCCAGAAAGTGTTGTATGTCAACTCTTCATAGAGTTTATCAACATGTACACGTTTGCAGCCTTCAACGCCACGCGTGCAGGTATTCTTAATCGTCGGGCTGACTATTAAGGGAACCCCTTACATTTTTGTCCTGTATGCGCTATATGAGTGTTTTTCAGGGAATCGAGTATTTTTCTAGTAAGATTGGATATCTCTACTTTCCATATACTAAAATTGTCATACTTTTATAGGCAATAACCACCCGATAAATACTTATCTAGGAACCCAACCTGAATGGTCTGGATAAGTTAATTAATGTCTAATCAATAATTTAGATAACATTTCAGGCCGAAAGAAAGACCTGCAATTGGCAGATTTAGCTCTTGCATAATGTATGTTTAACCAGTTCTATTACATTAGTGGACAATGGACAGACACCCAACATTTTTCTTTTATTTCGTATACAATGTTGATTCAGGGGCATAGTGAGCAATCTCAGCAAGTGAAAATAATGTATTTCCATCATAGATAAAGTATTTTCAATTAAGATCTTTTACAAAAATCATTTTATAAGTGCTCCCTGTTGAACCAACATCAGATTGGACCCTGGTCTATCAAAACGTGTATTTTACAATATGGAGGCTGCATAACAATATTCTTCTATTAAGAACAAGAACTATCTTCTTTTTCTTTTTTTAATCATAATTTAGCATGTGTATGGATATAAATAATCAAAGTGATGATACAGAACAAGTCTGGATGCTTTTTTGCTATACCCCCATGAGAGTTTTTCTTTTAACATGACTACATGACACATTAAGCAGTTAAAAAATAAATCTAAACTCTTGGGAATCACTGCTAAAACACTTTGAAACTTCCCAGACACTTTTGTAGTATGTCCCTTATGAAAAGATATTCAAACTCCTGACCAATAGAATCTGTGTGAAATAACTTGATTCACCCCTGCTTCGATCCGCAATTGAACGAGATTAAATAACAGTTTTCATTTTACAGACACTTTAATTATGGTACCTTAACATGTATTACAACTATATAAAGATATGGATGTTTATTGCTTACAAGTGTTAGGCTGGTTCACAGACGTACAAGGGGTTGTGTTCAATATATTTTCAAAATGGTACCAGGTAATTGCAATTTATAGGGATGAAAAACAAAATACTAATTTTATGGCTTGTGCCCATGTAATAAAAGGAAATATGTATACATGTACTGTTTCATTTAAATCTTGGTCTGCAAGAATGTTATTTACTTTTCAGGTAAACATAGAAATTACATGAGGAATTTGATCCTGCTAAGACAAGTTAAGAGTCTTGATAAGAGTCAGATTTACAACATTCTATAGAACAGCTGCTGTGTTGAACTATATAACAGATGATTAAAGGGGGCAAGGTATTAATAGGAGCAAGTCCACATTCTCTTCCTTCTAATGACTATTTTATACCATACAAATAACGATTAACTTATATACTGTATTTCACATTTAAAATACCAATAGGACAGAGAATCAACCACAAAATAGTAGTTTTACCTTTTAAAGGTTCAAGAATCAATAGCTAGTATACAATAAATGAACATATAATTGAAAGAGTAGTATTTCCCTACAGTTGTTTTAGAATATAGGTAATTTAATCTTAATTTAGACAATGATTGCAAGCTTCCATTTTCTACAGGTAAACTTATATTTAATCATTACCTGTGTTCAGTATATTAATTTCATTTCTTTTTAAGGAGAAAGTGGGAAGATTTGAGTAAGAAAATAAAATGGTAGCTATATATATATACTCACAGTTAGGACAATAATTTCAACTCATTGACTCATTTTGTTAAATATCCTTTACTCCTTATATTATTTCTATTATTGTTATTTTAATCCATGTAAATGGTTTCTTACTAATTTCATATATATTGACCTCAAGTTTAGAATGAAACTGGTGATTATATCCCATAAAAACTGTGTTCTGTTAATGTGTTTTCCCAATCGCTAAATGTCATTTAAAGATTAAGAAAAGGGGGATTAAATCAAGCATTGAAATTGTTGAATCGATTAACTTTAATATGTCACAATAAACTGATTATTTTGATAATACATCATTTCAAATTTGAAGTTAAAAGCCCTGATGGTATGTTGACAGCTGGGTGGCGCATAACCCTAGAACAGTTATTCAAAACCCAGGGGCGGATCAAGGAGTGTGTAGGGTTACTAGTCACCCCCCTTCTCACCGGTGTATAGGAATACCGGGTCCTACAATCTTCCATCGGGACATGGTCGTATATATATTATATAGCATACGGTGCACATCTTATAAGACACACAATCAGCATCTATGTTACTAGCGGTAGAAATTAGCTCCGTAAACCGCTGTCGGCGAGACAAAACATGGGGTTGTCACCCCCCTCAAAAACTTCCTGGATCCGCCACTGAAGACATTGGCAAATATTCAGAAACAATGCAAACCATAATTTGCGACCCAACTTATACAATTAACTTATCATTTTAGGACAGCTTTCAGGGAAGCAAAAGTCAGATGAACGACCATTTTTTGTGCATGGAAATAACATACACAGAGAAAAGTTATGTATTCTAAGGTTAGGGTCGGGTAATCATATTAGCAGAGACTCTTGATTATTCATTTTATCCTTAAATTTTTATTATATCTTGCGAGCATCTTAATCATTTGAAACTTATTAATTTAAGGACAGCTTTAATGGATGCAAAAGTTAAAGGAAACACATGGAAATAATATACACAGTTTGCAGCCTATGGTTAAGGTTAGGTTAGGTTAACATAATAGCAGGGACCACGAGAAACTTCTGCAGTTTTGACAGCATCTTGCTCATGGGCGTAAATGTGTGTGTGTATGTGTGAGTTGGAGCATGCACCCCCTAGAATGCTCGCACCTCCCTGGCAAAAAAACATTTTACGGGGTTAAAAATGCGTTTTGTTTTGAAAAAAAAAAGCTCCTGCAAACTGCAGTTTATCGTCTCTTCCATACATGCTAGATAGTAGCCTATTTGGACCATGGAAACAGTCCCTGCTAATCTACCCTAGTTGGGGACTTGGCATTTTCGGCGTGTCTTTTAGGGGTAACCCACAGCACAAACTATCTGGTAGTGGTCATTCATGATTTCTTAGGTGGCACTGAACAACTTCAAAGCAGTTTTAGTTGGTACAGATTTCAGCTAATCTAGTCTAGCTGTGGTCTGGAAATTAGATAACTCTTGTCAGGTATACTCAACCACTACAAATGTCTGGCAATTACATAGCTCTGTCAGGGGTTCCCATCACAAGAAATGTCTGTCAGAGTGTTTTTGTAATACTTGAAGATGTAAGGTACACTGCTGTACAATATTCATGTGGAACACTTTAGCTAATCTAGTCCAAGAATTCACGCCCAGACTGACAACCCCCACAGCCTTACATTCTTACAGACTTACATTCTGATGATACCAGATATATACATGCACTGATACCATATCCAAAAAAAAATGGTAGCCTACACTTTTCAGCTTGTATGCCCCCACTCCCCAGGTCCTGCTCTACTGTATCATGGATCCCAATCTGACAATTTGTTTTAATCTATTATCTATTGGACATTAATATTTTCAACATCTAATTATGTGCTATATTTCCTGCTTGATTATAATTCTAATCTTTCATTAAATTTAAAATCTGCAAAAATCTTGGTTCATAAAATTTAAAATCTGCAAATATCTTGGTTCATAAAATTTAAAATCTGCAAAAATCTTGGTTCATAAAATTATATCAGAGTAATAGTCTATTTTAAATCAAAATATTTCACTTTTGGACACAGTTTTAGAACCTATAAACAATGTTTCCTATTTCATAACGATCAGTTACAATAACGTAAAAACAAAATACATCTAATATTCAACTGGTCATTATAACATAGATATAAGACCCATGAAAGATGTAATAATTCATTCCAATCTTGACACGTGCTCAGTCTATCGTAGATAAAATAGCCAAGGGAAGTAAGCGCGTTATCATCGATTGACATTATGTAATAGTCCATACATTATCAACAGAGCGTGGAACGATCTCTTGTGTTACGTTAGCCTAAAAACGTAAGAATGTGTGTCATTCTATGTGCTTGTGGCTAAGGTAGAGGTGCTGTTTTAAATTTATGGGTATTCGATTGTACACAATTTAATTCATTTAAATGATACACGGAGTAATGCATGGGGTAGGGGGTCGGAGGTGAGGTGAGGGTGCAAAAAATCCGTTGAAGGTTTTTTTTTTTTTTTTTAGTACTTACTTAAAAACTATTCGTCCAGTGTCTCCATGAATTTGGTAAAATGGCAAAGAAAAAGATACAATCCATTTCCTAAGGAGACAATCATAGAATGGATCGCCCCAGAATCCGTCACTTCTGGTTACCTTTACGGTTTTGTTTCGTCGAAATAAATATCTCTCAAATTTACCGATGTCGGCATCAGACTGGTTTGTGAAGAGAACAGACTGATCCGTTTGAAAATTAACGGTGGTCTTTTGTTGATGTTCTGTGAACCAAGCCACGTTAGTGTAATTATACAACTTGGAAAGATCCGATACAACTATCATTGTTTCGGGTTTCTTCCCTACCCGATAGGCATAAGGCCAAAACATAGAGGATTTCCGTAAAGGATATTGTTTCTCCGCGAAGGCGATCCCACATCCAACAATATTGGTGTCGTTTTCAACAAATGATTGCGATAAGGCAAAGTAAACCACGTCGTCGTATAAGACCTGCCCCTGGTCTTTATAAAGAAATAAATTATTTAGAGTATTGGCCAGATGAACAGCCTTGTCCACTTGATCTTTGAAGGGTCCATAAAAATATTCCGGTAAAAAATTAAAACCAAAGCTATCGAGTACTATTGTTCGATCCTTTTTACTGCATTTTCTCTCTCCCGACTGTACAGAGTCGATATATGCTAGTAGTTTGGTCACAGCAATGTTATTCTCGGTTTCCAAGCCGTGACTTTCTAATATGCTATTACCAATAATATTAGAACGAGATCGGGCGGCACGGCTTCTCGAAGAAGGTGGTTGATTTGGTGCATTGGCAAAATATCCATTCTGATTTTTTAAATTTTCAAATCTTGGAAAACCATCGGTTATGGGTATAGAAAACACTAAATCAAAAACCGGGCACATCCATAGCAGGTATTGAAGAAACGTGCCGAGAAAAATCCCCATATCTTCTTTGACAAGCGCAAGGAAACCGACGCGCCTTCTTAAAATATTTCATTCCAACATAGTATTCTTCTTCTTCTTCTCGCCCTTTCCACATAGACATAAATTATTCCTTTTCTATTCTCCCCTTGAACAAAATTAAAACGAGGAATTCGCATCAACTACAAGCAATCATTGGTATAGTTTCCTTTACATTACTGCTATATCACTAGCCATTTGTCTGAAACCGCTGCCTCGATCACATATCGACATGGCCGCCATTTTTCGTTATGCAGACGACATGGTTTGTGTTGATTATGGAAGATATCACGCCAAGAAAAATCACACGGGCGATTTGATGCATCGCCTCTGGTTCACATATCACAATCGCACATAAAAAAACAAATTTCAAAACCCAATCCCCATAGCGGTAACAAGGACACCATAGAATACTTTAACATGGAAGAAAAGCGCTTCAGTGTGAGGATTTTCTGAACGAATCGATTTTTCGCAACGGGGGTGTTCAGCTCATTGCTTTAACATCGGTGCAGCATATATCATTTGGTTGATAGGGAGAACACTCGGTACGACTGATTAAAAACAAAATGCTTCAAGTCTAAACATCTTACCCAAGCCCAACCCTATTTATTACTGGGTATGTATTAAAGAACTGCGTGCAGAGTTCTGGAGACAGCTAGTGTTTGGACCACTTAATATAATTTTAATTGTATGCCGATAAACCTTTAGCTTGATGCACCCAATGAGTAATTTCCATACGTAGGTCTATGGTTTATTGGTCCATATGCTGGAATTATTGCCTCAAGCAAGTTAGCTTTGATTTTAGAAATCAGTTATAGTCATCACAAGCGTTCGCAATACAGGCGTCGCACGTGTGTAGGCTAGGTCTATTTATGAAAAGGGGTGGATGACGGCTGGGGCAATGTGGAACTGCGATTTTCCTATACTGTTATAACGGCGGGTTTCGCTTGACTGCGTCGAAGAATGTGTGAACTGTGAAGAAAGGCGCGTGTTATCACAGGACAATGAATATCATTATCATTCCTTCTTGGAGTCGTTTTGAAACAGTAATAAACAATGATTTTGGGGACGAGCATTTTGGCCATGTTTTATTATTGTCATAATTTGCTTATCATAGCTTATCATGTTTTTAAATAAAAAAAAAATTATCGACATCATAACTGTTTACAGTCCAGACGTTTTATTAATTCTTCCTTTCGTTGTATTAACTCTCTTAAAAGACAATAATCGATGCAATTAGAACATTATCTGAAGCCAGTCAACGAAGTTTTAATAAATAGAGGTAGGATGTTCAACATTTGAGAGTCCAACGTAAAACGTTCTGCACCCTTAATTTTTGACTGCCCTTTTTTACTACTGAAAGTACCTTTCAACTAGCTTTTTTGCTCAATTTTGAGGCTCTTTTTCTACGATTTCCGAACGTTTAGACGAAAATATCAGCCAAAGAGCTCTTGAATTAGGTTGAGAGAGGCAAGGAAATGACGGATAATTTTCTTGGGGCGCCCACCCCCTCTTATGATTACATGGAGATGCTCAAAAGGCACTGATCAGTCAGTCGGTTTTAAGAGTGCCCACGCGTCAATGGGTTCATTTGCCCTGATATAATTTTTCTTATATCACTATGGCGCCCCACCACTCTGCTGCACCCCAAAATTTAAAATACTACACACGGCCCTGTCTGTAGTCAACTGCCTAATTTCAAATTGTCTCAATTCAAACCATATCCTGTCAACTGTATGATCAAACCATATCCTGTCAACTGTCTGATCAAACCATATCCTGTCAATTGTCTCATTTTAAACAATATGCTGATAACTGTCTGCTTAATCCATATCCTGTCAACTATCTGATCAAAATGTATTCTGTCAGTTGTCTCATATGTTGTCAACCGTCTCAATTCAAACCATCCTTTGCCAACTGTCTTATTTCAAACCATAGTACGTCATCTGTCTCATCAAGCCATATCTCATCAAACTGTCTGAATAAACCATATCCTGTCAACTGTCAGATCTCAAACGCTAGCTTATCAACTGTGATCACAAGTCATATCAACTGTCTGCTCACAAAACATAGCTTATCAAGTCTGCTCACAAACATAGCTTATCAACTATCTTATCTCTAACCATTGTCAACTGTGTCAACTCAATTCATAGCTTGTTAACTTTCTGACTGAACCACATCAATTGTTTAATTGACTTACACTAAGTCATATTATGTACATCACATTATTTTTGCATCATATCAATATTCTGGACATCAAATTCTTTGGATCTTTGCCAAAACATACAATCAATCACTAAACAGGTTATTTAATGACCTCTCTATTTCAATAATTCACTTGGGTCTTCCGAAGCTGGACGAATTGAGTACCTGCAGAAAACCCTCAAAGTTAGGCAGGCAGTGCTATACAAACATATTACCCGAAATCAGACCAGTACTTTTATTTAAAAAAAAAAATAATAAATTTTTGGGGCCTTGGTAAGAAGTACTGTAAGTTATTGGAACTAATAAATATATGAAATCTCATAAATTTTAAGACTTTATTGTCATTAAAACATTCATAGCATAAGATTATATTAAGTTCTATTCTATGTTGAGTTGTAGTTTATTCATTCATTTACAATCTTCACTTACAATTGTAATCTTTTCAAAATATAACAATAAGTTTCAGCTTCATGAAAATCATGTATTACTTGTCACATCAATAAATGTGACACCTACCAACCCCATTTGCAACTATAATTAAACAGGGCATTTTCCAGGAAAAATATAGCCACTCAAATTGTGGCAATATCCCCACACAGCATCAATGTTGTGTGGACAAGGCTTTCAGAAAAAGGGGTCAGGGTTTTTTTGTCCTATTATGGCCACAATGCTTCATGCCAAATTTGAAAAAGTTAAAAACCATAACCTCTATTGCATTCACAAGTTTATAAGCAGAGGTGGGGGGGAACACAATTTTGAAGAATGCTGGAAATCGATGGGGTTCCATGCTTTCCCCAAAATTTGAAAGGAATCAGTTCAAAACTATAGCTTCTATCGAGTTCACAAAGTTCAATTTTATTTAAATTATTTTGACTTAAGGGTCTCTAGCAGTGGGAGATACTGGAGGACCCCTGGAGTATCCACGCAGTTGTAAAGACGACTCTACTCCTTATCACGTACAAGCTGGGAATCGAAAACACGCCACTTGACCAAACCCCCCATACTGATTTTATAAAGAAACTGAACAAGCGGTTGCCATGCAAGATAACCCCACACTTTGCAAGAGATGGACAGAGAACAAGCTAAAAAAAAAGCAATTTTTTTTTGTACAATCAGAGGTCATACCAGGTAATTCATGAAGTTAGGGTTCGATTCATGCCAATATTGACAGGAACCAAGATCTTTGGGATGTATACCTTTATTACCTTTATTTTAGTTTTCGTCAAGAACAGATTAAAAATTGCGATCTGCAGGGTGTCCAAACAAAATGTGACAAGATATCCCGGGAGCGACCTGAAATTGTGAGCACCTAAAAACTAGTCTCTAGGGTTCGTCATATGACCAAATTGCTTCCCGCCGAATTTGAGAATAATCTGTTAAAATATATAGTCTGTTTGATGTTCAGAAGGTTTTCAGTAAAGGGAAACATAATTCTAGTACGGAAGGTGACTGAACAACGAAAATCGATAGTATTTGACCTCTCATGACCCCGATGCTTTAAACCAAAGCTGAAATTTTTTTTTGTCAAAAACTAGCCTTTTGCATTCACAAGCCAATTATTTTACGGACGGACCAACATGCGACGACATAATAAGCCCAACCTGAAAAGTGGGCTTATACAAATGTGAATTTAATATTAGAGGGATTGATGTGTTCTAAGATTATAAATAACACCAGAAATTTGACAGATTACTCATGTAATATTTATCTGTACTCCATTGTACTGAGGCATGAATTGAAATTGAAAATAACTCACATGAATAATAATATATAATAATAATAATAATCACCAATTTTAATAATACATAAATAAAATATATATTTCATATGTTTAAATAGGAATACTATACATGAATGTTACTGAACTGTTACTTGAAAATGGCTTTGGTCGAAAATCAATGAAATTAAGGAATGTGAATATCTTTAAGATTTTTTTTTTAAATATAATTGATTTATGTAAGCAGAAATTACGGTATTCACTTCATTCAACAATATATTTTTGGAAAAGGCAATTTTATTTTAAGAAATTCATATTTTTTTAATATAAAAGAATTCATTTGAACATCTGAACAAAATGAAAGGACTAATTCCCACATTTGTAAAATATAACCTTATATTCAATGAGTATTATAGAAAATGAGTTGCCAGACTATCCAACAAATGCACTCATATGGTGATGTCATAAAGGGAACCTTAAAAATTGATCACTACCTTATTGCTTTTTCCAAAATATATTTTTTTAATAGCTTAGAATTGAAAGATGGTCCAAACATTGCATTTCTTATAAGAGTATGCAGAAACCAGACTGACCTACAATATCTTGCCTTTTTGGACTTATAAATTTTTTGGTAGTTGCAATGAAATGCAAATAATATACTGAGACAGAATTAACAGGCAACACCGGTTGACTGGGGGTGAAAAGTGTGTCCACCCCTAGAAGAAACACACCATTCAACATGGCTGCTTCCAGCAATGAATAGACACTTGGCATATCATTCATTCTTTCTTCCTAAGTTTTGTAGGAGTTGTATTGAACCAAGCCTATGTCCGCAACATAGAATTGGATTTTCAACATTCCCCGAATTCAAAATTTTGTATTCGAGAGAATTGTTCTGTGGCATTTTTATGCCATAGCAAAAACCTCATTCTCACAAATGCATCTCTGAAATGAGATTTACAATCACCTATTTATAAAATGATGGGTTTTCATTGGGTCTCAGTATATTCGACTTTCATTTGTAAACAATATATAGAAGGCCACGTGACAAATTAAATGTGAAATGTTAGAATATATTTTTGGCTTTGGCTTTGGTTATCACACAGTTGAAGGTGGGGGGGGGGGGGGGGCTATAGTACATTTATTATAAATCAGACATATAAACGTAACTATTTAATTAATATTCAAGAAACCATTTGACAGAAACCATCAAGTCATTAAATATTTAGTTCAGTGGATTTGAAATATAGAAAACTCTTGAAAACTTTCAAATATATGTTGATTTTTAAATGAAAATATATTTTAACTCTACAAGTTTGTCAAAGATTGAACATATTTTCATAGTATTTCATGTGAAGTAATTAAACATTGATAAAGAAAACATCTGTAATACACTCTATATAACATATTTATACATACAGCAGTATAACAAAATCAATTTTTTTGATTCTCTACTTTTATATTTAAAAGATTTTTTTTTTATTCCATTTTTTTTCTATTTCATATGAGAACAAATAACAGTTGAAATTGGATTAACATAACCATCTCAAAAATATAAATTTAAGAAACAAATACTACTTACATTCGTTTAACAAGTTTAATAACAGCGCCTTGAATTCAGAGAATTCTTAACTCGAGTAGAATAAATCTTTTAAATTTCTAAGAAAAATAGCGGAATATTTTACATATCTGAACAGGTAAATTTTAAAAATATGCCATTTTTATTCAATATAGAAACATATAAACAGGACTTTTTTTCCTTCTGTATTTTGAGTAAAATAGTCTGCCATTGTTCCCCCAGTCACAATACCATAATACATAATAATAGTTTGATTGTTTACATAAATAATCATACATAATTGTAATATTGGTAAATAAGCTGTATTAACATTTGCATTCAAACATATTACATATAAGAAGTTATTTAATAGTTGACAATTATATTTATCTGGCTACTGGGGATATTGTTTATATAATTATCAAACAATCATAATACTCAGCTTAATGTTTATATTAACAATTCGATTTTATAGTATAGTATATTATTTAAATAAACAGATATTTCTATAATTTACTAATAAATACTTAACTAGTTATCTCAAATAGTATGGTTTTAATTAAATATACAGTTGTGTTACTTTCATAAAATAAAAGAAACAGGATAACATATTAAATTAACATGTAAAATAAGAACAAATAAATGCTTTAATATCTTATATGAGTGAATGAAGATCAGGTTTCAGCAGAATTCCAGATATGCATACCAAACTTTATGGCTATATTCTAAGCAAGGATCTGATTAATAGAAGTTTTGTTAGGTTGAGTCAAATTTAAAAAGTTTGAGCAGCCTTTATAAGTTGGCATGCGAAAATTGGCCAAATCTTTGATATAAAATATTCTCATGAGTTTCCCACCAGTACCCTGGAATATGTCAAAAGATCAATATTTTATAATCCAACAATAGAGCTAATGCCTTTATTTTCCAACATAATAGAGAAATATGAAATGAACTTATTGACTATTTTATAAAGAATTTGAAACAAAATGTGGTGAGTTTTTTAAAAAAATAATTCAGTGATATTGATAATTAACATTGAATTTATATAAGATGGGTGTACGATTGACTGGCTCTGTTCAATGAGATAGTGTATTAGTGTGTGTGTAATGATATTGCATTCTCTTTGATATAATGGAAGATAAATTATTAATCAGATAATTAGCCAACAGTTTAATTAACTCAACATATAGTACATAGCAATAGTACCAGAATACTTCAGATCAACAAATATGAAGAAAATACATTAAATAATTATAAGTTCTAGTCGAGGCAGGATTAATATGTTTACTTATAGGAAGATTCACTTGAATGAAAAACTGGTGGCAAGTTTTACACTGTAAAGCATAAAATGTTTGTGCTGTGCAATTATTACTGATGGTCTTTGGTATACCCATTCTAATCTTCTACAGTAGGCTTGAAAACCATTTCTTTTAATAATAAAATCTGAACAATAAGTTATAAAGCACTAATGATTGTTTAAAACAGTTCAATAAATCATATATATTTATATCATACCCTCTTGACTACCCTCTGTCTGATTAAAGGAGTTTATAGAAATGTGAATTCGATACCTATGTAGTACCGCACTATATACAGCTCTATTATGGTAAACTTCAACTTGGCATAATGCTGGTTTGCAAAATTTCATTACTAACCTACGCTCACCACAGCTCAATAGCATCAGCTGACCCATCATCAAAGGTCTGGTTTGCCGAAAAATAGAATCAATCCAAAATGTTTGGAAGACGCAACTAGCTCTGCTATGTGTTGAGTCAAAGATATGTTATTAGAGTTTTTTACTTAAAGATAATCAGATTAAACTAACACGTAATAATTGACAGAGTAGAAGATGGAACAAGTTGATAAAACATACTGGGATTGAGACATGGCTAGCTTCATTCTCATACACACAAGAATCATGAACTCTCTATACTTGTAGCTGTATTAGTGGCAAGAGCTGAACTTCGAAGAGGAGTTTCCTGAGTAGAAGATAGAAGAGGTTTAAAAGCTGGATAAAAGGCAGATCCTATACTAGGCTTAAATACAAACTGGTTAGGTTTTACTGGACAGAAGAATGATGGTTCTTTTTCTGGTGTTTGTCTGAAATATCAAAATAGTTTATAGTCCATAAGGGAAATAACTCTGTTGACCATGATCTTTTGTGACTAGATTGGAAACCTTTCACAGCGAGTGGCTAAGGAGTGATTTTCTACTAGAATTGTGCACTGTTTGAGCAAAGTATGACACTTTGCACCATGGAAGTATGGTACCCATGGATCATAATTAAAAAATTAACATTAAAAAATGACAGGCCCAGATGCTAAATTCTAATGCCTACTACGTCCGGTCAGTATACGACTTCATATTCACTTAAGTAGAGAATTACCACTACCAACTCTTCATGGTTTTATTTCTGAATGAATAGGAACTAAAGTTATTTGGACATACTAGGTAGCTTTATAGATTTCAAATTTATAGAAGCCTGGTTGAAAATCGTTTGTCTTCCCCATTAAATTCCTCTTTCTACTACAAGTTCATACCTTGTGTAAACCTGTAACAAGATACAAATCCATATCTAGCATGATACTTACCGAAATTCTTCAATAGCTTTTATTTTTTCACAACCATCTGGTGGCTCACGAACAAAGTCATATGAATTATCTGGCTTAGGACTGGCTGGGAATTTTTCAGGCATTGGACTGGTTGGAAATGTTGAAACAGCAGGTTCAGGAGATTCTTCTTGACTCTCTGCTAAATAAGCATATATATCCTAATTGTTGATGCATAATAAAATTATCAAATTCATATTGTTGATACATGATAGATTATTAAATCCATATTGTTGATACATGATAAGATTATTAAATCCATATTGTTGATACTTGATAGATTATTAAATCCATATTGTTGATTCACATAATATCAATATATAACATCAAAGTAGAAAATTATTTTTCATGACAATACAAAATATTTGGTTGATCTGCCAGCTTAGAAAATACTGTAAAAATGACTTGATATTATTATCCTTATAAGACATTTAGAAGTAGATTTTTCAAATTAAAAACACTTATGGATATTCTACTTCTGAATTTATTAACATGCTACAACTCAATATACATACAGATATCGTTATCAAGCAAATAATGATAGATGTTAAAAGTGATTAACCAACTCAAAATGGGGGCAATCAAAATTGTGTATATATTGCACCACATTTTTGTTAAATGTCATTATTTGCTTGATAACGATATCTGTATGTAGCATGTAAATAAATTTACGATATCTATTGAAACGTAGCATGTAAATAAATTTGACCGGATATTGATTTCACCTACCCTTTTCTGATTTACTATCTAAAGACTGTGATCGACTAGACGGTTGAGATAAATCCATAGGACCAAGTATAATATTTATGGCTGGACTGATTGATTCACATCTACCAGCCAAACTGCTATTTCTACCATCATCATGGTTACTGGACGGGGTTTGTGTATCTACACTTCTGGTTGCACAGGGGATTCTTTGAATTTCAGGAATAGGAGCTCGATGGCCATCAGGAATTTCCTGTAAATGTAATAAACTACAAGATGATTCAATATTTTGGAAATTGTTCATGGTGAATTTAAACGAAAAACATAACCAGACAATTAAAACTTTCGTTAAACATAAGTAAGGACTGAAAATGGGTGTGTGAAATCATGATTTTAGTTGATCACAACTGAGCTGACAGAGTGTTATTAATGTTATAATGTATCTATCAGACGCCTAAAATCAAACACAATGCACTGCCCCCCTGGTGCTGATCCATTATACACTAAATCTACATACTCGTTAATAAAATAAGAGAGAGAGAGAGATGGGGTTTGACCTCATCTCAATTTTATTTTGGTAATTTGCTTGCGCATAGGGGTCTTCAGCAGAGCGAGCAAACTGGAGGACCCACAGAAAATACACAGGGTTGGACAGGTGTCCCTACTCCTTGCCACATACAACCTATGAATCTATCCCACACCAGTTGACTCAACCCCCCTTAATAACAAGGGTAACCCAGGGATCGAATTTGACGGACGCAAACACGCAAAATGCGTGTTGATTTTGTAGACTGCGTGTTACAAAATATGTAACACGAAAAAAATTGCGTGTAACATTTTTTCGCTTGTTGGCAATTGTTACTGAATAACAAGATTTCTTTTACGCAAAATCAAGACAATGATTAGGACCAAAAACGGAAATTCTATTATTATTTTCCATCCTAGCAAAATGTAAACAAATCGATGTCTATATTCAGCGTATTGTGGCTTCTGCGCATGCGTGACGTATTCAGAATTCTTCCTCAGACATTCGGAGTTCATTAGTTTTTTGCCGAAATGATCGTTTTTATTGTGGTAAAAATCTTCAATTTTCTTGGCTAAGAGTTTACACTGTTCAATAAAAATAATACACAAATATCCTAATTCACCTTTTTTAGTGTTCGACTATAGTATCGGGGCCCTTCGACTATCTGTCCTTTCATTATTGTCGTTATCTTTCATCAAACAAATTCCGACATCGGGTCGGTCAAAAATATACGTTATTGGCGATTGGCTTTCACTTTCACGCGACAAAAAAAACAAAAACATGTGCCGCGATATCGCAGTTTTGATTTTTCTGGAAGATATTTAAAATATTTGATGTTATTTACACTATTTTATTGTTTAATGATGAATAAATACTGTTATAAACTCATGAGTATTAATTCCACGATGTTTGCAAATGCCGATAAGGAGGGCTGTTTACGACGTCACGTGACTTCTCGCTCACTTTTCAACCAGTTACTTACTGGCGTTATCCCTGTTTCTGTTCAATTTCTATACATCTTGACAAATTGTTTATACCGATACTTTGATTTTCCAAAGGATCATTCATTTTCAGATTGAAATAAATTCTAATAAAGATTGCCAACTATTGGGGGGGGGGGGGGCTCCATCATAAAATGTTAAATTGTAATGAACAACTTCTGCAAAAATATTATTGACTAGAAATAATATTGACTAGAAAGTTTCAATGAATAGGCCTACATGTTTAATTACATTTAAAAATGATAAACTGAAAGCATTGACATTTCATAAAACTTTGTGAGTTGAGGACAGGTTTTGGTGTTTGTTAAATTGTTGTGTTTTATTTGCCATTTATTAGTTTTTTAAATGAAATTGTAAGGAATATGTGTACACTCCAATGTATAACATAACTTAAGTATTTTCATTAAAGAAAAAATTGCCCCTTGAATTTCTTCAGAATCCTATTTTTGCTTGTACATTTGAAATCAACAAGCAAAATTTTGCTTGTGTGTTTTCGAGTAAAGTTCAATCCCTGGGTAACCCACACCAGAAAATCCTGAAAGCTTTCTCAATAATTCTCAACTAACAATAAATCTTATAAAAAAATCAACAACCTTATCAATATATGAGGACTGAAATACAGACTTGATGACAATATACCAGATTAAAATGAGAGCATATAAAAACTTACGCGAAAAGTTTCCATATCTTCTATATCACATCCCATAAAATGTACTTCTTTGGCCCATAACTTTTCTATTTCCTGTTACGAGAGATATACATTAGGAATGAAATTTACTTGTACAGATTGTCAGGTCTACCATGATATGCAACAATACAAAATTTAGTGAGGCGTACCAGCAAATATTATTTCTAAGAATCATCATAAATGTCGACAATTCTGATTGTAAAGTTATAAAGAAAAGGTTGCCAGGCAACGAAACATACGCCCACACAGCAGCTAAATCGTTCGGGCAGTCAACAAGTAATCAGATTTGTTTGGTTTTTATAAAGTCCTGCCCCATGTTAACGTTAAGTATACAAAACATTTAATATTATGGATTTAGCACTTCAATTATCGATTTTCAAGAAATTCACACTCAACAATCATTAATGTGTAACAAGGATATAGTCAAACGTTTTTTTAATTCGAAATAAAATTGTGACCGCCATAGGGTCCACAAGTTAAAAAACATGATTTTTCGTACAATCAGGGGCCATAATTCAGGAAGTTATGGTCCAATGTGCCCAAATATCGAAAGAAACCGCGATCTTTGTGTTATAAACTTACTTATCAAATTTCATCAAAATCGGATTAAAATTGTGACCTCTACAGGGTCCACCAACCTTGATACAGTTTTATGTATAAGTTTATCAAATTTTAATGTTAGTTTATTTTATTCCTGAATTATTGTATTGTATTTTGTTTGTTTTATATTGTTTTTTTACTACTTACTTTGTAAAGGACATTTGAGCACTATGTGAATTGAGCGCTATATAAATGTTCTTAATAATAAAATAATAATGATACATCATATTTCTACACTATTCGCGTATTAGCGGCAGCCATTTTATTCGGCAGTTTTGGTCCGATTTTTACGAAATTTGAACTCACCTTTATTATGATGAAACAGTGATATAATCAAACATTATTTTAAATCCATTAATAATTGTGACCTCCAAAGGAACCACAAGCTAAAAAATGGGGCGATTTTCGTACAATCAGAGGCCATAATTCAGGAAGTTACAATCAGATATGTGCAAATATGCAATGGAACCAAGATCTTTAGGTTATAAACATGTACATGTATTTCAAGTTTCATCAAAATCGATTCAGAATTGTGACCTCTAGAGGGTCCACGACCTTGATATAACATATTTACACATTCCCGTACAAACGGTGACCGTTTTGGCCGTCAATTTTGGTCCGATCTTCACGAAATTCAACCTCCTTCTTCATTACCATGTAATGGTGATATAATCAAACGTTTTTTTAAATCAGATAATGATTTTGACATCCAGAGGTACCACACGCTAAAAAAACGATTTTTCGTACAATCAGGGGCCATAATTCAGGAAGTTAAGATCCGACAGGCGCATATATCAAAAGGTACCAAGATCTTTGTGTTATAAAAATAGATGTCAAGTTTCATCAAAATCGGTTCAAAATTGCGACCTCTATAGGGGTCCACAACCTTGATATAACATACTTTCACACTATTCGCGCACTCGGCAAATCTCGGCAGATTCCGTAAACTACATCTAGCCTCGGATGTATGACAGTGAGTGATATGTACCTACACCCATACATTTGCGAAAACTTGACGCTATTACACAAATTGGGAACCTATTCGGCTAGCGACCTATTCGACCGATCGAGCTGCAACCTGTTCGTTGGAAACCTATTTAGAATAAAGACAACAGTCGCCTTAACTCATCTATTTATCAACCAATAAAATCCAACGTTATGTCTATCAAATGAAAGTAGAAAAAATTATTTTTTATCCATTCCTTTAGCTCAGAATAGAAGTGTAATTTCGTCAGCTGGATCGGTCGAATAGGTCGCTAGCCAAATAGGTCGCCAACTTGTGTTCGTAATTGGCGCAGCCATGTTTCATCCGGGACCTTTACAGTATTTCTAATATGGCGGAATTCATCATACAGCCGAGTTTAGATTGTCCGAAATCTTCCGAGGTTTGCTGAGTGACTATTCGCATACAAATGGCAGCCATTTTGTCTGTCAATTTTGGTCCGATTTTCACGAAATTTGAACTCCACCTTCATAACCATGTAACGGTGATATAATCAAACGGATTTTTGAAATCGGATAAAAATTTTGACCTCCAGAGGGACCACAAGCTAAAAAGGGCAATTTTTCGGACAATCAGGGGCCATAACTCAAGAAGTTACGATCCTACAGGCGCAAATATTGAAGGGAAGCAAGTTTCATCCAAATCGGTTCAAAATTGTGACCTCTACTCTGTTCACAAGCTAAAGACGTGATATTTCGGACAGTTAGGGGCCATAACCCATGAAGTTACAGTCCGATATATGCCAATATCGAAAGGAACCGAGATCTTAGGGTGACAAACCTACATTTTAAGTTTCATTGAAATCGGATAAAAATTGTGACCTGTAGACTGTTCACAAACAATTGTGGACGGACGTATAATGTGGGCATATAAAAATGCGTGTTGGGTAACAACCCAAACACAGGGTTTTAATTTATCGTTACTTTAACCAATGTACAGAATAATTACTAGTTGATTACATTTCAAGACACTAACGTAACATTTAAAATCAATTTTGGTCTATGAAATTTTAAATCTTGACTGGCACTTACAGAGAAAATGTCCGTTACATTTGTCAGTTTAGTATCATTGCTAGTTACATCTGGATAATCATACAATATCCTTGTTATCATCAAACTGTCTTAATTGTACTTACTATGTTTAAACCTTCAACACTATTACGCTGGTATCGAGACATGGGCGTTTTTACCGGAATGTGTGATGCTGGAATATGGATGGCCTTGGATTGGGCAAAAACGGTAGGTGGAGCTGTAAGAGACAGGGCTGAGTGGTTGCCTTGTACTGGACTTTGTCTGTGTTGTTTGGCAGATTCAGTATTTTTATTTATTTCTTTCTTTCGCAGCTGTTGTAGTTGTTGTTTTATAAACTGATGTATATGAAATAAAAAGATATAATAAAACACATTCACATTGTCTTATTATGTATGTCAGTCTATAATAAACTGTATATGAAAACAGATTTTAGAACACAATTTAATGATGTAACAGATCTCGTAATATTTATTCTTGATTACTTCTACTAAGACTAAAAGCCCTGCAAAGTTGTCCAGAAGATTGTGATACATTGAAAGCCAGTGGTACAAATGATTTACAATCTATATTATGCAGAGCTGCCAACCTAAAATGAATTCAATGAGTGAGATTTAACCAAGCTGGGGTCCAGGACGAAGTCCTGGCGGGGGGCCCAGGGGGGCGGAGCCCCCCAGCCGAAAAAGGATTTAGTACTTTTAAAACACTTTTGGAGACCGGAGAATAGAGATAAAATTATTCACAAAAGAGATACATTTTAAAAGTTTTAATGCATATCATTTAAACACTTGAATCGTTGTCAGTGTCACTCATCTTGCAGGCTTTTCTCTCACTGAAACGCGCGGGAAGGATATTCCAGTTTCTGAACAGTGGTAATGAAACAAATAATTTCATTGGCTGATCTAACTTATCCAGCCAATCAGTGGTGTCGTACTTAAAACAAACCGGAAAAGAGCGACCCGACATTCGGAATACATCGCGTTTGACTAATTGCATCTGATCAGTGTGCATCCGAATGTAACTCGTACGTGGAAATCCCTTTTATTTTATTTTTATACTATAGTTTTGAAAATGCGTGAGATTTCACTATGTGCTCGTGAGAGCGTGATTTTGATTAAAAATGCGTGATTCTCACGCCAAATGCGTGACAGTTGGCAGGTATGTATTATGGCGGCCTCCAGAGTGTTAACAAGATTTTGTAAATTAAACGATTTTTACAAAGATTTGCTAACATAATCAAATGGTGTCACTAGAAATTGTTAACATAGTTGATGTCTTTCTTTCACCGAGCTAAACAAATAAAGATCTGTTGATAATTTCACCGATTGGGTTTAATGAAATGAGGTTGTTCTGCTTCAACTGGGCTAATGAAGAAATTGGGTTTATAATGTATTGACTATTCTGCACCAACTGGGCTTATGAAGATAGGCATATTCCATGATGCGTGTTTTGAGGGAAGGAGCAAAGGCACCACTTTATTGTTGTGTGTAGAAAGTTTTGCAAAGAAAATTTCAATGGTCCTAAATATTTGCTCCAGAGAGAGAGAGAAATGGGATTAAACGTCCACTCGATACAAACTAGGTCATTTAGGGACTAACATATGGTTTAATTTTATTTCAATAATTAACTTGTGCGTAGGTGTCTTTAGCAGTGGGAGGAAACCCTACTCCTTGTCAATACATCCAGGGATATGCTCCAGAAATGACTATCCAGGTTAGACAATGAATAATTTAATGAATAAGAAAAAGTACCACTTCAGCTTGGAACAACGTTTTATACAAAATACTCAATGGTTTTCAAGCTTTGCTCCAAAAGCAAAGGAGACAGATGGATGGACAAATTGAAGACATTGGTTTTAATGCCTAACATATACATGTACCAAGTAGAAAATAAACCCCAACATAATGTAGTATAATCATTTTGGAAATCGTCATTCGAGATGAACATTCAATAAATATGCTATTAGAGCCAATTCTGGATGTGTGGGTCACGCTATCATGAGGTCAGATTTTAGCTATAGCACACCAAGTCAAAACATTCAAGACTGACCTCTTTCTTAAATTGATCACCTTGGCCAAATGAAGCAGATCTTTTGTGTCCTTTAATCTTCTGTAAGTCGATGCTTTGAGTTAAATCCCATTCTTCTGGGGTCTAAAAAAATACATTTAAAATATTTTGAATAAAACAAATAACTTTTATTCACATCATTAAATAAATTCTAAATGTACAAAACGTTTCCATGTTTCTTTTATTTTATCATATACATAGTAATTAGTACATACATGTAGTCCAAACTGTCCCGTAACCCCGTAAGCCTTGAAATAACTGCTAAGGTTCAGCCTGACATTAATCAATGCAGTGGAAAATTCCCTCCTATATTTGATATTATTATAATACTTTAAACAGAGTTCACGTTTTAGTGCAGTCACAAAACCATTGTCTTTTTCCTTTATTAACCACAAGTCTGCTTTGGACTTTGCTAAGCCATTTTTGATCCACTTTTGTACAGTTCTTAAGTAATTTTCGAAAATGGTTTCTCTGAGAGACATTAGACACAGTATCAGTCTTCGAATTTTCTGGAACGGTCCAACTAGCCAGGATATCCGTGAGTTGGGAAAAATAAGAAGTTATTTTATTCGACATGTTTTCAAGGCTTTTCTATTTTCATTCACATCGGCCGTGTTTAACAAAGTGAGATATTTTCTTATAAAAAGTCTGTCACTAATTACATCCGTAGTCAACTTGAACATTTTCTTGTGAACTAATTTTAAATATTATTGCTTTTGTTACTAATAATTTATGTAATTACATGTCACGTTAGGTGTGATTTGGAGCTAATCATATATATATGATTATGAAAGTAACGCTAGCTACTACATGTAGGCTCGATTTTATTTTCACGCAACCGAGATACATGTATAAATAGTGATATTTTAACAATGACTCTGGTCGTTGGGTCATTGATATAACCAGCGTAAAAGAGCTGATTCTAAAAAAATAGTAATATTTTTATTAAGACTCGGGTCGTTGATTCGTTAAACAGCCGATTCTAAAAATTATTGATTATTTTATCTGGCCAAGATATAAATAGTAATATATGCACTATGACTCTGGTGGTTGATATTTTTGGGCCTGGATTTTTGAGTCTAATAATAATTAGCAATCGTCTTGAATTCACGAATTGAGAAATTAATATTTTTGGCTTAATGTTATACCAAAACTCAGTCGGACAATTATGTCCGGACGAAAGGCAATATGGCCTGTCAAAAGGGGTCAATTTGCCCGGACATTGTTTGTGTCCAGACGCTTATTTCAGCACTTGACCCCAAGCCGTTTTGGCCAGTATTGTGTTCCACATGAAAAACGGAGAGGAGAGATTCAAAAAGATAGTTTTACTGAAATATTAAGGGTTTTTTAGCATTTTTACAACAAAACATATTACATTATAGTGGATTGATTGCCTAATTATTACTTGGAAGATTCATTCTATTGTTTTGTACACAACAAGATTCAATACATGAACTGTACAAAAGCAGACGACTGAGATTTCAATTGGTGCTTGCATGACAAACATTGTTTTAATGAAAGATGCTTCAAATTATTAATTGCGCATTTATTAACATAAGTCCATAATCAATTCTCTTATCCATTGGAAGGTTGTGATATTGAAAGGAATAAAACAAAGTCGCCATTTAATAATTCAACCTACAAATGTAACACCGGACACAAATGGGTTGAAGTGATTATTAAAATGTAATAGTAATTTGACTGTTTATTCCAGTCTACACAGGAAGTATCCTGTGGGATATATTTAGCCTCATTCATCAAGTCGTATCATTTACAAAGGACACTGAGAAGCATTTCTGCACACGATGCGTTTGCCAATTTTAAAATGTTCATTTCGTCTTAAATATTTTATTGTTGATTATACTTTACCTGTGTTGATTTGTCTAACATAAATACACCAGTAGTTTGATAATGGTGTAACATGTTAATACAAGACTCTTTCGGCCATTGTCCTGTTAAATATGGCCCAAGTGTGTCTAGAGAATTTGTTCTTTTTAAATTGTGAATTGGACTTTGGCGAGATTTTGATTTTTCTGAAAAAGTAGAGTTAGTAGAGTTATTAATGCTGATTTCAAAAAGCACAGGAAAGAATCCGAATGACTTTGATGTTCTTTCCATTGAAACCTGAAGTAAAAGTGCAATTAAATTAACTATAATGGGACTCTTTTTAAATTCTTCACTGCAGATAAACTTGTATTCGCATTAAAATATTTCATTCCCAAACCACTTAGCCTATAGTTCCAAGAAATATGTATAGTATCCAAGAAACCGAAGTTAAAGCAAGCAAGTAGCATAATACAAACAATAATGCAAGTCAAATACAAAGACCAGTGGATTCAACTGTTATCTGATAAGAGAGGGAGATGGAGTTTAACATCCACTCGACAGAAACTAGGTAATTTTGGGACTAAAATATGGTTTAATTTTATTTCAATGATTCGATTGCGAGCTTAAGGGTCTTTAGCTGTAGGAGGAAACCGGAGTACCCTGGGAAAACCAATGAGGCTGGACAGGCGACCCTACTCTCTTATCCGGCTCGCCAACCATGAGGTTTCATGTTCGAACCCGATTTTGGATACTATACTGCACATGTTCCTATGGATTCTCCAGTGAGGTTTCCTCTTGTCAGTGTAGGTGTAGGACGGAGTGCTTCACAATTCACAAGCTTTGTCAGGAACACTGTCTGATCATCTGGATGGGATAAAATCCAATGTCTTGTGTAGGAAGACACTGTCACACTGGCGTACATGTCAAAGAATCCTCGACAGTTAGAACTTGAAATAAGAGACGTCCCTAGCGCCGCTGTCCAGGCACATAATTAGTCCCTCTTTATAGTTTATTTGTCCAGTCGGCCAAACTTTTCAAATACAATTTTAATGATTGTCTTTTAACTTATAGTGATTCAACACTGAAATCATAATTGCAGCATGGATTAAGAAATCAAAAATTTATTGTGACTCTGGATTTTTAAACTGTCACAACTCTGGGTTGAACTTGTCTTTTCTAGGCAAAATCAGTAGCAGCCTAATATTAGAAAACTAAGAAAGCGATATTTTACCTTTGTAACTTGGTGAGCAGGGGCTTCGTCTCTCTGGTGATGCCCTGATGTCTGGTGATTTTCTGGGCCATGTTTTCTGTGTGCCAACATTTGCAGTTGGGGAAGCTGAATTCAGACTTCTTGTTGGGCTCCCATGCTTGAACGAAAACGCTTTAACAGCTTTGATGGGGCCTGTTTTCGTGTGAGAGTGTAAGGGAGATCCATTCCGTCGAACTCTCTGTGACGGCTGCCCTGACATATTTCATTTGTTCGATTAGGGAATTGAACTATTTAGTAATAGCAGTACGAAGTTTTGTGAATATATTTATAATACTATACAACTTAAATAACGAAATAGTAGAACTACGTGAAATATTGTATCTCTCACAGTCACTCTCGATTTCAACACAATGAATACCGAGTTTGCAGATTCTCATAGCAAAAAATTTGGGTCACGTGATTACTATTAGCTTTATGATTGGTTGTAAATAGCTGTATTTCTGACTCCGGGAAATAGGTTTCTTTTGTGTACATTTTACATTCTTCAAAATAAACCCCAACCACATGCTCGATCTATTGTTGTAAATAAATATAAGTTACTAAAATGGTTAACTTGGCGTAATACAAGTTATGTTTGAAGAAATAACAAGAATTCACTAAATAAAACCCATGATTCTCTGTGTTACTGCTTAGAGTTATCTCCTCAACACAGTCCTTGGCAACCATTGTAAACACTTTAAAGCTGGACCAAATAAATAATAATAATATCTATTTCGAAAGGGTGAACAATTTTGGTTCGTTTGTACGGACCATTTTGACACGTTGTGTCGTTTATAATAAAACCAATAGATGCATAACAAATTAAAGAAGATAAACAAGATAGGTCTTTCTTTAGATTTATTTGTTTTGATTTTACCGTACCGTCCGTAGCCTAGAGTCTATTCATTTTTTCCCCCAAAAAATTTTAAAAAATATGTAGGCTAGACTCTATTATTTAACAGATTTAGACTAGGCCTACCAATGCTATTCCTACTGGCGGGCTAGTTAAAATTTATAGGAATTTGGTATCGTCCGTAGCCTAGTAGCAGTAGGCCTACTATCGATACCAAATTCCTATAAATTTTAACTAGCCCGCCAGTACTTAGCAAAATAGCATTGGTAGGCCTAGTCTAAATCTGTTAAATAATAGACTCTAGCCTACATATTTTTTTTATTTTTTTTTTTTGGAAAAACTGAAATCATTTCTGTTTTCACTGCAATTTTTAATCAGTTGTTTTCATATAAACTGAAATCATTTCTGTTTTTACTGCAATTTTTAATATTTGTGTTCTGCGAAATATGCGAAAAGTGCAAATTGAATGGCAGTCTTTGGTGTCTAGTTCTTCCAGTCTACACTGGTAGTATTCTCCTGTGGAATATATTTAGCCTTGTTCGTCAAGTCGCTTCATTACAAATGGCACACGAAAACATTCTGCTGGCACACAATTTGTGTGCTTATTTTAAAATTTCATTTCATATAACTGATCAATCGTTTCTGTTTTTAATGTAATTTTTAATCAGTTGTGTTCTGCAAAATATGCGAAGAGTGCAAATTGAATGGCATTCCTTGGTGTCTAGTTATTCGAAGATCCAGTCTAGGCCTACACTGGTAGTATTCTCTTGTGGAATATATTTAGCCTTGTCCATGATGCTTCATTACAAATGGTACTCAAAAGCATTCTGGCACACAATTTGTGTGCTTATTTTAAAATTTTCCCTGTCTTAAATATTGGATATCAGAAACCCAACTTTTCGTGGTATGTTAACATCAATGTTGATTTAAACTGACCATAATGTGGTATCACTGAGAATAGTGGTGTAGTTTCAATCCAATTCAATAGGATTTAAAAAATAAGGGTTTGAAAAATATGATCACAAGTAGTTTTTCAACATGTCAAAAACAAGCCCTGGCAACAAGAAAGAAGCCATGTCAATGATGCAACAGGTTTTGGTGGTGGTGGTGGTAGTCTGTTAAATTGAGTCTCTGGACGTAGACTCTGCCTTCATGTTTTTTTTTAAAAGTGGAACTTTGCTGCAACTATTATATAATTATTATATTAATTATTGTATTCAAATAAATACAGAGAAATTGTATTTCTCATATTTTGACAAGATTTTAGAACAGTTACTCCATATTTTTGTAATTTTACACTGATACATCTAAAATTATTTTTAAATATTAGTTTTAAAATCTTATAGGAACAGTTCTGTTTGTAGAGGGGTGTAATTGCTATTAGAAATAGCACAGTTTTATCTTTATAATCCAGCGTATGAAGATGTTTTTAAAATCAAATGATTGTACTCTTTATTGGAGGTTGTGCTGCCATTATGTTTTAGCGATGGATGGGGATCAAATATATGAAATAGGTAAGTCAGGGAAAATCATCTGCTATTAAATGTAGGCAAATTAAAAGATGTAATAGTATTGCTTACCTCCCTTTAAGCACATTTCTACCATTTAAAAAAGGTCAAATGAAAGCAATATTCAGTGTAGTTTAATTATCGAGTGCGAGACATTCAGTAATACATTAATATTGTACGAGTGCGATAGCAAGAGTACAATATCTGTATATTACGTAATGTTTTGCACGAGACCATTAAACAACTTTAAAAAAAAAAAAAAGATAACTGGATTGGATTATCTCCATTATGTGAATAAGAACATATTATAATCTACTATTGGCAAAATACTCAAGACTCAAGTTTATGTTATGTTTGAAAGAGATCTAACAAGATTCCAAAACAGTATCAACAATATTTTGTAACAAACGGAAACAACCCTGGAAGTTAGTTTAAATATAAATTAAAGAAAAGTTAGTAATTGCAGCCAATAAAGTTATAACAAAATTTAGTAACAAAGGGATTTACCCTAGAACTTATATATTAAGAATAGATGAAAAGTAATATAAGCTTCTAGTGTAACTAACAAGAAATGCAACCAACAGATGTCAACATTATTACAAAACCATGGAAAGTATTACGCTGAACTAAACAAATTTCAGGAAAATTGGATAATTAAATCTTTTAAGATGCTAGCAAAAGTTTGTACCAAAGGGGTACAACTATTGAAGTTATATTGATAATCAAGTTCCTTTTCAATACGATATTCAATAAAAATTTCAGAAAGATTGCATCATAATTAATGCATCTATGGTGCTAACAAGATTTCACAACAAATGAGAATAACTCAAGGAGTTATTATTAATGTAATTTGTTGAAAATCAATAGAATTGTTTCTTTCAGTAGAAAAAAAAACCCAGATGAAACCTTTACAGTGTGAACAGTATTCCATAGTAATGGGTAATAACTCTGGAAATAAGCGAGAATCCATGACATCTCATTTCAGTGAGAAAGACATATTTATTGTTGTAGCCAAGCAATGTTCGGATTGACCTACAAATGGGTGATGGCAATATATACAACCACACTGTATTCAAATGTGGGCATATGAAAATGACAATAATATTTCAATTACACATAATTTATTAAACAAAGTATTTACAATATATTTATACATGGAATTTCATAGACATAAATTTCTAAGAAGTTGTATCAAAAATAAGGATAAGTTGTCAGGCAACAAAACATCCACCCACAGCAACAAAGCTGTCCAGTAGTTCTCAAATTTGCTGCATGTTATTACAGCATATTTATAGCTCACCCTTTCATATCACATATTAATGTTCGGTCATCTAGAAAGACTACAAGATTTTTCAAATTAATCAAGATTTGATTTCTCCGGTAACTTCATAAGATGATAACAATGTACAACCACATTTCAGTGTTTGTGAATAAAAATAATATTGCACCATTGTGAGAAAATATTTATATAGTTGTATTAAAAATTATGCTAAAACAGATCTAATAATTACTAGTTTTAATCAAAGATATACCAACCCTTTCTAGGAAAATAACATGTTATTAAAATATAACAATTTTTAAAAAGTAAAGTAGGCTCTCAAGATGAGTGACATTGAGTAAGTTTGATATAGAAAGACACTGTACAATAATAAAAGAGAGAGAGAAATGAGGTTCAACACCACTCAACACAAACTGTTATTTTGGGACTAAAATATGTCATTTCAATAGTTCACTTGCCCTGAAGGATCTTTAGCACTAGCAGTGGGAATAAACCACAGGACCCAGAGAAAACCCATGAAGTTGGGCAGGTGACACTACTACTTGTCACAGTCAAGTGTGGGATCAACACCATACAATTTGACTCAATGACAGACATTATGAAAACTCACAGACCTTTCGGTCACCCACCGACCACCTCTTTGTCACCCACCGACCACCTCTCTTGAAAAAAAGATAAACAGAGTGGGAAACAATCAAATATATGTTTTTTAAGATCAATTTTTTCTGGTTGGTTTAAATTACTGATATTGAAGGATTTGAGTTTAAGTTCACACCTTGTTTCATAGAAGCATTTGTGTTGAGTGGTTGTTAACATCACTTTCATCTTTTAATGATGATTTATTTCGCTATTTTCCTGCCCGACTGTTACACTACTACATATATATTATGATCGCCCGACGTTGAAAGTGACAGATAGCCGTGTTCTATTCTTTTTTCTGCCCATTAGCAACTGAGAAGCCTTTTACAAAGTAGTCGATATGCTCCTTAAATTAGAGGCTTGGCCAGCTTTTCACACTCTCACTTCTGCAAATGCCAGAATATTATATATTAGTAATTAATCTCATAAACAGTATTAAATAATATGCTTCGATGTCCAGTTCTTATAAACAACTCAGAAGTACTTGTATAACAATAAAAAGGAAACATAATACAGGTAACAAGATTTAATGAGACGGAAAACATCAATACTGAGTATATGTCCTAGACAACAAGGAACTTTCTATTTCACCTCCACCAAATTCATTTAAAATAGACATTTCAGTCTTAAAGTCATAATCATATGAGTTCCAGTTAAAATGAGTATTTTTAGCTAATAAGGAAAAATAGTTTTTTTCTTGTATATCTTTTAACACAGCCATCCTTGGACCCAACTGGAAAGGCAAGTCTGAAATAGCTGTCATGTTGGAGTTTGTTGATGTTGCAATAATAGAGTAAGCATCTGCTGGATATTCTGGAACTGGCATATCAAGATCTTGACTGACAGGGAATATAACAGACTGAAATTTAGAAAAGAAGGTGATCAAATAAACATCCCCAAAAAATATAGATAAAGATAGACAAGTCTTCTGCACTAAATCTAAAATCAATGATGGGGTTTATTCTTGTGCCACCATTACCTATAAAATGAAATATAGTTATATAATTCCTAAGAGCAGGTATATGGGGACATTTTCTCCTACAGAAATTTTAAGTACAATCCAACCCACAAATGAGCTCTTGTTTTAGGTTAACCATCAATCAAATGCTGCAATGGCCCTTAAAATTGAGAACAATATTATCAGGAACAACGAACAACCCCTGACAGAACAATGCATATTCCGATAAACAGTCAATAATAATATTGCTCCCTAATAAAGAATTTCTGATGACACATGACATGCTCCATTGAGTTATGGTTGGAAGTGATTTCAAGATTTGTCATTATAATTTTGTACATGTACTTATTAGTGACGGTTATATTATAGTCATCGGCTAGTAACAAAAGCAAAACAAAGTCTGATTGTTTTATATATATATATATATATAGAGAATCTCCTACAAGTCTTTTTTAATATAAAAAAAGACGAGTTGGAGATTTTATTTATCACCCAATCCTTTCTTACATGCACAAATCAATAAATATAATTCTTTGGTATAGATTTCACCTTTACTGAACCTGATTACATTACAGCGTAGTGATACACCATTTTTTGACAGCAGTTTACCTATTACAAAGTCCTATAAATTGACCCAGTATTTCCTTCAAGGTCAATTAAATAAAAACAGGATTTTTTTTAACTAAAAAAGTGGTTTCTTTAAAATAAAAGAAAGTAGTTTCTTTTTGATTGACCAATCTAAGGAGATATCGCAGTAGATTATGCAATTTATCACACAAGCGATATCTGCTGTCAAATGTGTTATTGGGTCATAAAATACAATTAAGAATGTGCTTAGTAAGACAGTACCACAAAAACATGATAAGTACTATTTGCATTGAAAGTCAGAGTATGCATTACTATGGATCCTTTGTCTATCACATCTATGAATGAACAAAATATCTGCAAATTATGTGATATAACAATGAAGAATGACTATGATCATATGACAAAAACAAAAAGAAACGTTTTCTTGCCATAGCAGCATATTTTAGCGAAACCATTTTTTGGATATTTAATTTCGTGTTGAATTAGAAAAATCCTAATTTCAATGACTGCAAGTCAAGTTTGGAAGAACTTTTCCTCCTTTGACTTTGAGCATGTTCAAATATGAGGAAATTTAACAACTTTGCAGCTAAACAAATAATATCCATTTTTGTTGTCTGAATAAATCACTAAAAGTCTTAGTATCAAAGCATCAACAAACCAGAGTACTGTTATTGAATTCCCAAGCATGGATAAATTAAAATGTATATCTCAGCTGAGCCTGTTAAACCAGAAAATGCTCATTATCAAACAGGAAAAGATAGACTACTGTACCTGATTATACGATGGAGGTGCATCAACTGTTGCGGAATTGAACTCATTACCAACTATAGTTGTTCTTTCACTTCTTGTCTCTCCAACAACTAAGAAACCATCTTCTTCTGTATCATTACCTTGACCATCAGTTGGCATTGGTGATGGTAACAAAGCATCATTGGGTTGAGTTAACTCTTTTAATTTTCCAATTATAGATGAAAACATATTTTCAACATCCTCAAACCTTCAACTAAAAAATACACAACATAAAAACCTTGACGAGGAACTAAAGAATAAACAACTGAAAACATTTCTGGTATAGATTACATAACTTTTCTATTTGTTGAAATAATTTTATAATAGATTTTATATAACAGATGATTTCAAGCATTCAGGTGATAAGCGTTTAATGCATTACGTAAGATTTAGATAAAGTTCTCATTATAATAGTTTTATAAAAACAGATAAAAACTTAGTCGAGACGGCCAAAACAATTTCGTCGCAGTACAGCCCAAATTTTTTAATTTAATGCAAACAATATTTTTAAACAAAAAATGAATATGGTGCTACAAATTATGTGTTCTGAAGACATAGGCTAACAACCCAAGCAAGTCTGGAAAATTAAATGCTGTAAAGGGTAATCGTAATTCAAAGGAAAGAGTTGAGTACTATTTAATCAACTGATTGGATAATCCCTAATTAGGTACTTTACACGCTCTAATTTGATTAGGTGATATTGGAGATAAACATTAATCATTTATTTTTTATTAACCAAAGGTAAAAGAAATGGTCATCTCCAATCCATTCAGATTAAATCAGAGAACAGAGTGGCTAACAGAATAATAGAAAAAACATGTATTGCGTTAGAAAATTTAGAAAAGTTATTTATTGCGTTGAAAGTTATAATTACAATATCATGCTTGCTAAATCCAGGCAAAGGTTTATTTAGATGTATTATGTTGATGTATTTGAAATATTATTGAAATAAATAGTTTGTATGTTTTATGCAAATGTATATTGTATAATTGTCGAATTTACCACGACGATTTGCAAATCTTCCAACTTGCTCGCCTGTCGGATTGACAATTCAATTTTCAAGATGGCGTCCACAACGACATGTCCAACGTTAATTCATTTTCTTTCGAATTTCACCCTGAATTAATTATATCATGGACATTCCTAATAAAAATAGGCCCTACATGTATTTATTTATGTGGCAATTGGGAGCAGTCGACTGGTACATTTATTGTTTTTATTTTTGGGTGCTGTCTCCAAGAACAGGATAAAGAAAAAAGATTTTTATAACATTTTCGCCAATTCATTAGTCTTCAGCCATCTTTACCTTTACAAGAACCGATTCGATTACCAAACCCGAGACCTACGTACGTCATGCACAAAACGTTGAAAACGAGCTAGGTAATCCGTAATCGAAACCAATTTGTTTTCTCGTAAAAACGCCTCTGTTTTTAGGGTTGTTATGACCAATTTGTATGGTGGTTACAACCAAATTTTTTAGCCGTTATGTCTATATTTGTAGTATAGCCCTTACCTTAGATCTTTCTTAGACTTACATGTTAGAAGTATAGTTCACCGATGTTGATGTTTTTTGAATTTTTTTTGTTTACTTTAAGGAACCTATAGTAAGTTGAACTGTACCCCCATATACCTTAACAGTGACATCCAAATTGAATTATTCTCTCCGTTTAGGATAAATGAAGATGTCTTAATCGTCATGATAAAAATAAATATTATCTTGTTCGTCAAAATCTAAAATTAATACAACATTAATGACATCATTACCTAAAATCCACCATTTTGAATGAGAGTATCCTCCCTTCAATTTTTGACGATTACCCAGTCGAAATTAGAATTACCGGTATCACGTCATTTGGGACTCACGTCATTTGGGACTCAACATAAACGACATTTGGGACTCGGTTGACGACGTTTGGGACTCGGGTATACGACGTTTGGGACTCAACACAAACGTCATTTGGGACTCAATATAAACGACAGTTGGGACTCAATATAAATAATAACAAATTATCTTTTTTCGTTTTAGATGATGGCCGAAGATAGAAAAAGTACTCATGTATATAAGAATTAAATGTACAATTTTATTAAGCTTATTAACATGCAATGAATGTACAATTTTATTTAGCTTGACGATGGAAAGTAAATGTACAATTTTATTTAAGTTTTTGTTTTAGCTTGACGAAGATTTCATCGATCATAGTGCTCCTGGTTTTTATCAAAAAAGAGTAAAAGTTGAGGAAAAGCGCGCCATCACATTTTTTGTTCAGAAAGACAGATGCAACTACTCGCCAGAGCAAAAACCTGGTACATGGATGCCACTTTTCGTGTGGTGAACAAGCCATGGTCTCAGCTGTTTTCCATACACGCCTGCATTAAGACCGGAGAGACCACCCGACAGTTACCATTGGTGTTTGTTGTAATGTCGGGTAAAAGTCAAGACGACTATTATAAGGTAAATTGTACTTACTGACTGAATTACTATTATTAATTAAAACAGATTGATTTTTCAATTGGTATATAAAACTAATTGGTAATTAAAACAGATTGATTTTTCAATTGGTGTATAAAACTAATTGGTAATTAAAACAGATTGATTTTTCATATATAAAACAGATTGGTATATTTATATATTTACACTTTTCATATTATTTACAGGTGCTTCGTGCAATACACAATCTTCTTCCAGAAGACATAGCCTTGGAAGCGTGTGTCGTCGATTTCGAAGCAGGCTTGTGGCAAGCGTTAAGATTCGGAGACATACGCATCCAGGGCTGTGTTTTCCACTGGACACAGGCAGTATACAGGAAATACAGGAAAAGGGCTTCCAGGTACATATATTCTTCTCTAAAATATCTACAATATAGATTACAATATAGATATACATGTTACAATATATTCTTCTTTAAAATTCTACAATATAGATATACGTGGTACAATATCATCAACGTTTTTTTCTTTATTTCATTTCAGACAGTATACAATGAGAAAAAAGAGAAATACGACTACTGTAGGAAGCTGATGGCGTTGCCGTTTCTACCAGCCCAAAATATCGAGGGCATGTTCTACCACCTAAAAGAAAAATGCCCAGAAGGTTTTGCGTATGTCGTCAGTTACATCGAGGAAACCTGGATTCGTTCCAATTTATTCCCTATAGAACAGTGGTGCGTCTTCGTGTTGCCGGTCAGGACCAACAATGACGTCGAGGGGTGGCATAATAGATTAAATTCCAGAGTCAACGCCAGAGGTCCTGTGCCCTTTTACCTTCTAATTTGTGAACTATACATCGAAGCATCGAAAATACAATTAGACATAGTTATGATGTCGGAAGGCTCTTTACGGCGACACCAGAGAAAAAAGTACAAAAATGTGGAGGGAAAATTATTTAGTATGTGGGAAAGGTATAACGATGGGGAAATTTCAACCAGTCGATTATTGAAAAAAATTGCTTGCATATATGGACCACCAGCAAGTTAGATTTGATAAAATTAATGAAGATAATTCGAACAATTATACGAACCATAAGATAGCAAAAAAGAATAATATTTACAATAATTGTTACAAACTGATCCCGCAGTGAATATTCGCTTTTTAGTGTAAATGGGTATTAAAATGAGTAAAATGCATCATTTTGCCCGAAGCAGTTAGGTGTTAAGTAAACATTGCACGAGCAGTTGAGCCAATGACTGGCGCGGTGAGCAGTCAACGCACGTGCTATGGACACTTATCTGTTACAGAGATAATTCGTAAGTAATTCTCTGAGAAACAGATTGTAATTGTTATTAAATGTTATTTAAATCGTTGGTAATTTTTTTTTTTTAAAAATCGATGCTATACAATCTTGTTGAAATAAATGTTATTTTTTTTTTTTTGTTATAATAAATTATATTTTTAATTCAATTGGCATTTTGTGACTTTTTCTCGAGTCCCAAACGTCGTATACCCGATTCCCAAACGTCGTATACCCGAGTCCCAAACGTCGTATACCCGAGTCCCAAACGTCGTCAATCGAATCCCAAACGTCGTATACCCGAGTCCCAAACGTCGTCAATCGAGTCCCAACGTCGTCAATCGAGTCCCAAATGACGTGAGTCCCAAATGACATGTAAACGAATTACCAAGGGGCAGCACAGGGACATATATAAGTCGCGTAATTTAAGTAATTACACAAATTTACCCAAAGTCGCCAAAACCACGTTTGGGCACAAAAACGTTACGATTTCAAATTAAAATTGACAATTTTTGGAATAAAGATCGGGAAATTATCAACAACCGATATAAATTGGCCATATAAATTACTGCAATGAGTTGAAAAAATTGAGGATTTGTGTAGATTTTAGGAATGCCAATTAATATCTTGTACAGCTGGGAAAGACATTTCAAATATTTGTCAGAACATAGAACTGTCATTAGTGTTATACGATCCAATGTCTGAACCATAGAACTGTATACGATCTATGTCTGAACATCATCGAGTGCCTTTCGAGTCGAAGATCTTCAGTTTCCGGTTGTTTGAGAATAGGTTTATCATGGGTTTATTTGTCGAAGTGTGAAGTAGGTGGATCTCTGCGTGCAATATAGAATATAATTTTATTGCATCGATTCGAAACGTCCTTTGCGGACGGCATACAAATACAAAAAAATGGACGTGTACAAAAATATGGACGGGTAAAGGGAGCATAAAATTCTACTGGGTCTCAAAGATCGAGACTAATAATTTTCACGAAGTGCGCCGAATGCACGAGTCGCTTATACCAACGTCAAGTTCTATAAACAAAGCTTCGTTGAAGGATTTCCCGCCAAATCAACGTTAATTTAGAAAGTAATGCGGATAAACTGAATATGGGAGACTTCATAAGACCGAGAATCAATGGAAAAATGATGTCATCTCACCAAGGACGATTTGTTTGTCTACTAGGACTAGCTAAAGATGTAAATTTAATTAATTATTGATATTACAAGTTGTTAACAGACCCCCCCAAAAAACCATTATGATTTTGTCAAAAGGGTCATCATATCAAATACGATAAGATTTATTACCCAGAAATTCCATTAAGGACAACATGTCCATAAATAATTATCAATAAAGACTAGATTAATATTATTATTTGTTAACGTTTGCAATTGTAAAAATACCCGGTAGCGGTCGGTATATAAAATATAAAGAAAATTATCATTTGTTTTGTTTGTAATTTGTAACTGTCTAAATTGTTGCAAACTAGAAATATGACAAATAATATCTACATTTACAAACAAAACAAATGATAATTTTATTATATATACATATTACAAATACAAACATAACAAAATAATAATTTCAATCTAGTCTATAAGTACATTTACTAATAATGAAACTTTTACATCTGTCAAAACTGTCAATAAATGGCCATAAAAAATTAGAAGGAAAAGGTATAAAGTCTACAAATACGTCTTATATAAAATGTTAATCCCCATGGATGGATATTAGATTTAAACAATATTGTATTCAGATAAGAGAGAGAGTAATGGGGTTTAACGTCCACTCGACACAAACTAGGTCATTTTGGGACTAACATATGGTTTCATTTTATTTCAATAATTCGCTTGCGCGCAGGGGTCTTTAGCAGTGGGAGGAAACCGGAGTGCCCGGAGGAAACCCACGAGGTTGAGAAGGCGCCCCAATCTCCTATTCAGATAAGACTGATGTGTAGAAATATTGTATGATTTTGTTTTTAAATTTCAGGTTGATAACAGTGGTAAATATTTTACATTAACAACAAGTGATGGACAAGATATAAGAATAGATATGCCTGAACCAGTAAGTAGTTGGTAGGCCTACATAGTGTATGTGATAGTATTTACTCTTAAGATGCCTAGACACACCTATACTCCTATACCCCAACGGTTTGCTAAGTAAAGAAACCGTAAGCATGTTTCCATGTACATGTTTTCGTGGCATTTCTGTTGGTTACATGGAAACGGTCCCATTGCATTTGCATGCACCTTATGCCAACTTGGCCAGACAAATTTTAGCGAATCAAATGAGTTTTTTCTAAGTACAGTACCTTTAGACGAAATGACAACTGGAATAAAGTATTTTAATGATAAATTTCTTGATCATCAACTGTCCGTCAAATTTAAATAATGTTTGTTTTACTTATCCGACTGAGCCACAACTATTTGACGTTGACCATTGTTTGAGTGTCCTTTTCATGTGAATGTCACTGAGTTTAATTGCCCCTACCACTAAACCTCCATTCATGCTAAAATAATAAAATATCTTCTTTATATATTTTAGCTCAGTGAATATGTAGCAGGACTTACAGAAATCCAGGGTAAAGTTAACAAAAATACCATACAATGTGAAAATTATGTTGTATTTTCAGATGAAACCTCATCAAGTTTTAGTAAGTTATATACAAAGAGCTTTTTTATTTTTTCAGAACTGTTTGTGATTACAATTTTATATGTATATACATAATACATGTGGCTAGTGATTATAATGTTATATGCTTTTAGCTACATTATACATGTGGCTAGGAATTCAGAGTTCCTTTAATCAAATTTTTACTCTTCATTTAAAGAAGGAATCTCCAATCAATGTCTGGTTGTCATCATACTCCTCGCAGTGTTCCATTTGATTAGAGCTAATCACTGCTGTAAATAGAGAAAATTCTTGTTATAAATTATTATTGGTCAATAGTCCCATTAACAACCAATGGCTTACCGCGTAACAAAATCGTTAAATTTGAAACAAAGTTCCAAATTGGACCAAATATGTTTACATAACGTTACGTCATGACTCACGATTTTATTATGCCCAATTAACCAGTGCATAGCAGAATATTGTAGGAAAACTAATTGTATGACAAACGAGGATATCAACAATGTAAACAATATTGTATGAAGACGAACAATACTTTCACTGTTTTTAATACCTTAAATCACTGTCCAAAAAGTTTTTGGGAAGACCCCATAGTAAACAAAGGGCTGTCATGTTCCTGTACATGGGATGGATTTGATTGAACGGGAAATACGCACACTCCCTCAATAGCACAAGTATTAGAAATTAGACGCCAATCCAGCAATGGGCAGAGAGTGATTTCTTGGACCATTGCTTCAAGAATATGGGTTGTCATCTGCAATTGAAGGCATGCTTCTTGAATAACACAGTGACTGCGTACTGCAATTCCACTAACAACCACATTTTCCTCACTTGCTTGTAGATGCTTTACAGGCTTAATTGTTCAACCAATTGACTTATATATGGTATTTCTGTTCATTGAGATGAAGAACCCTATTGATTTTCAAATCTGGTTGATGCTCAAGATGATAAAGTTTTCTTTCGAATGCCTTTAAATTTATAGTGTTTAAGATAAAGGAGCCAATAATAACTTTTATACCCCCACTGTTCCTCACACGTAGTTTAAGTTTGGCTGTATATAGTTATCGCCCCTGTCTGTCATCGGCCAGTCTGCCCATCAACAATTGCTAATTATTAAAATAGGTTGGTGCAGTGATTGCAGATATTAGAGGAAGGGTCCACATCGATATTATGCATTCTGTGACCCTGTTTAAGTGGTAAATGTGCCATGCTCAGCACAGTACCATGCCGCAATAAATTTCAAGAAATTTACCAGTTTACATTACCAGTCTCTGAACCGTGCCATGCATGCAAAAGTGGAACACTTACACTATAGCATACCAGGCATGTTTATGTTTGATCCGCTGGTTATTTACACTATAAAAAAATGAACTGTGCTGTACTGACACACTTAAAATTTGTAATGTAAACAGGGTTTATATGATTTTTTATACGCCCACATAGAAATGTGGACGTATATTGCCGTCGCCCCCGTCCGTCCGTCTGTCCGTCCGTCCGTCCGTCCATCGTCCACAATTTTTTGTGAACGCACTAGAGGCCAGGGTTAATATCCGATTGACTTTAAATTTATACACAGTGTTTAAGGTCATGAGACGAAGAAGCCTATTGATTTTCAGCAATATCCGATAATTACTGCCAGAGTTATGACCCTTGATCACTTTGAAAAATCTTGTGAACGCTCTAGAGGCTAAAGTTAATATCCGATTGACCTTAAATTTACACACAGTGTTTAAGGTCATAAGACGAAGAAGCCTATTGATTTTCACGGATTTCCGATAATTAGTGCCAGAGTTATGGCCCTTGATCACTTCAAAAAATCTTGTGGATGCTCTTGAGGACAAAGATGATGTCCGATTGACTTTAAATTTATACACGGTGTTTAAGGTCATGAGACGAAGAAGCCTTTTGATTTTCAACGATCTCTGATAATTATTGCCAGAGTTATGGCCCTTGATCATATCAAAAAATCCTGTGGACGCTCTAGAGGCCAAAGTTAATATCCGATTGACTTTAAATTTACACACACTGTTTAAGGTCATGAGACGAAGAAACCTACTGATTTTCAGCGATTTCAGAGTTACTTCCAGAGTTATCTCCCTTGATCACTTCAAAAAAACCTTGTGACACTATAGATGCCAAACTTATCATCCGATTGACTTCAGATTGATACACAGAGTTTAAGGTGTTGAAATGAACAAGTATTTTGATTTTCAATGAATTTTGATAACTGAACAGCTAAATCCATGATATTAAATATTTCCTATACTAATTGTTAGCGTATGGCAAAACTTTATAAAAAGCTAACAAATTCTAATGATATTCAGATAATTACATAATGAGTTGTTACTCTTAATCAGATTTTAGTGTATTACAAATGTTTCATCCCCCCAAAAAGTAAAAATATGCGACAACCCTTGTTGACTGCCCGGACGATTTAGCTGCTGTGGGCATATGTTTCGTTGCCTGGCAACCTATCTTTTTTTTTCAAAGTTACCGTATCCCCTCTTATTCCAACAGGAAAATTAGTGCATTAGTTTTTAAAGCCCTTTTTTTTTTTGAAAATTTGTTTGAAGTATAGGAACCAAAAAAAGGTGATGCCAATAGATATTCAGCATTGTCCGTTTTTCCTTCTATTGCCATCACTTTTGTCGTGCACAGTGTCTTTTGGGCACTGTACATACTACATTTACTATCTGATCATTTTGAAAATTATATGTTGTTTACTTTAGTTCCACGAGGAAGCCTAGTTAATTTCAACAATTTCCTTTAATTACATCTAGAGTTACCGTCCTGGTTTCACTTTGTAGAACCTTGTGAATGCTCTACAGATTGAAGTTATCATCCAATCTGTATGAAATTTATCTGCATTGTATAGATTAGTAAATGAAGATTATATTGAATTCCAACAATGTCTGTTAACGGCAAAAGTTATCATTCGATCTGTATGAAATTCATATCAGTGTCTCTTGTAAATTCTCCCATTACCTACAAAAGAATGAATTGTTCATTTTTGTACGCCCACATTGAAATCTGGTAGTATATTGTTGTCGCCCCTGCTTGTGGACGCTCTAGAGGCTAAAGTTAATATCCGATTGACTTTTAATTTATACACAGTGTTTAAGGCCATGAGACGAAGAAGCCTATGGATTTTCAGCGATTTCCGATAATTACTTCCAGAGTTTTGACCCGAGATCACTTTAAAAAATCTTGTGGACTTAAGAGGCCAAAGTTAATATCCGATTGATTTTAGAATTATGCACGGTGTTTACAGTCACGAGACGAAGAAGCCTATTGATTTTCAGTGATTTCCGATAATTACTGCCAGAGTTATGACCCTTGTTCACGTTGAAAAACCTTGTGGGCGCTCTAGAGGCCAAAGTTAATATCCGATTGACTTTAAATTTCTACACAGTGTTTAAGGTCATGAGACGAAGAAGCCTATTGATTTTCAACGATTTCAAATAATTACTGCCAGAGTTATCTCACTTAATTACTTTGAAAAATCTGGTGGTGACATGACACTCCGGAGGCCAAATTTATCAACCAATTGACTGAGATTGTTACAGAGTTTAAGATGTTGGAACGAACAAGTATTTTGATTTTCAATGAATTTTGATAATGCTAAATCCATGATACTAAATGTTTTGTACTTTTGTATAGTAATTGTTAGCATGGGGCAGAACTCAATAAAAACAAAACAAATTCTAATGATATTCTGGTAATTTCTTAATGAGTTGTTACACTTAATCAGATTTTAGTGTATTACAAATGTTTCATTACCGAAAAAAGTAAAAATATGCGACAACCCTTGTTTACTGCCCGAACGATTTAGTTGCTGTTGGCGTATGTTTTGTTGCCTCGCAACCTATCTTTTAGAGATCTAGGACTTTCTGTTTTGAGATGAATTATGTGTCTGTAAAAGCTTATGAACACAATAGAGATAAGATTTTTTGAAGCATTCGAGATCCTTGTCAATGTCAAATTAAGTCGACTTTCTAGGTTTTCTTTTCAGATAAGCTGCAAATGAAACATAGCTGCTGTCTTGGCATATTTCCACACTTTTCATGGCTGTCTTTGGAGTTATGTAAATTTTTCTGGTCCCAATAGTAGTTATAGCTCATTGAAATTGAAACCTGTCATGTTGTTAACACCTTTTTATTTCGTTTTAAACATTTTGTAAACATTTTATTTACAGATATGGAATTGTACAATCAAGCTGTCGAGTTACAAGCTAAATTACCAAATCATTATATAACTGGAGTTAATCAAGAGTGAACTTAAAACCATGTTGATAATATTTCATAAACTGGACATTCTGTAAACTGGTGTAAATATGTAATTAAAGGAAAATTTGTAATAGTTGTGTTCTTATATAAAAAAAAAACAGATTTGACAAATTAATGTCAAAATGTGCTAAATAAAACAACAAATTAATATTGGGTCTTTTCATACGGAAATCTTCACAATATTATCAATAGTTGCAGTTTTGACAAGATGTGTGCATTGATCATATCCTCAGTACTGGTCACACAAGTCTTAGCCGTCTCTAATTTTAAATTGAATCATTAAATGGCCAAACCACTTTAATTTACATAAAATTGGAAGCATCTGATGGTATTACGAGTTGAACTATCATGTAATTAATGTCTAAGTAATAATTTATACATTTAATGCTAAAAAAAGACCTGCAGTAGGCAGATTTTGCTCTTATACAGGGTCTGGTTAAGTACATGTATCTTCATTCGAAACAGTTTACACCAAAGCAACATTATGTGACACTGCTCCTTGTATGTATAATAAAATTGTGTGTCGAATTTACATGGGACAAACGTCAGTCTGGTCACCCTTATAAGTCACCATTATGCTTATGCTGTTCTCAACATAATAATGCAGGACAGGCGAGCAACTGTTTAGACAAATAGCTTACTTATTGTGCAGGTAGAGGTAAACTTCGTCTGTCCTGCTGCTCTCGTTCACACTGCACAAGTAGTATCCGGGGCCCTGTTTCATGAAATTTTAACTTAAGATAAAATCCAATTTTAGTAGATACTTCAATTTTGATTGGCTAAGCACTAAAATCAATCTAATATTATCCAATCAAATTACTAAAATTGGGATCTTATCTTAGTTAAAATTTCGTGAAATAGGCCCCAGAACTGCACATCCTATTGTTCAGTTCTGGTACCTTCTTCCCACAACTTGTCGGCCCTCTAATTGGGGTGGGGACTGTAGATTTGAGATGGGCGATGAGGTCATCACTGATGTGGAATTGTTTTTAGGGTCTCATTAGTATCTGAACTAATCATCGATTAGCTAGAAATTTATTCATAGTTTTTACCTTCATTGAAAAGAAAACTTTTAATCTTATGATTTTTTGTCCCCCGCCTTTTGAAGAATCAACCATTGAAATGGGTTTGTCGGTCTGTTCAGCTGTCACACTTTTTGGGACACAATAACTCTTTCTAATTCATCTAAAATGTTCAAACTTGATGCAGATGTTTATTAGGTCAATGCCTTGATGGAGTTCGAAGATGAGTATTTTCTGCATACAATGAGCAGGCATAAGCAATCTGATTGGTTGGTGTTTTGGGGCACGATAACTTTAATTATAATGAAGTGAGAGCGATGAAACTTTGAATATAGATTCATTATATCACTACCTCGACTTACTTCGATGGTGAGAATTTTCTGCTTAGGCGAAGGAGCGATAAGCAGTTAGATTCGTCAAGACTACGGAACATAACTCTGCTTTTAATTGAGTTAGAATGTTTAAACTTCATGTAGATGTTCATTAAGTGGATGTCTTGACTGATTAACATTTCGAGCTGAAGCTAAGCAGGGTTATTCAATGTCATGGGTCGATGCTTTTGGAAAGATAATATTGCTTCTATCTGATAGTGAAGAAACTTAGTGTATAGTTTAATTGCTCGATACTTTTGAAAAAAATAAATGCAGGATTAATTACTATGTGTCATCTACTTATTTTGGGACATTGGTGGGGACTTGTAATAATTACTTACACTACAGGGTTAATATACCCATTATCACTTTGAAAAACTTACTATAATAAGTGTATATTTTCACCAGACAAAAAAAATCTTATTAATTATCGACAACTTCCGGCAATTACCATCATAGATTTTGCACCTCAAGAGAAATCCCATTGATTTCCACGTTTACAATAATTACTGTCAAAAGTTATCATGTCACACCTGTTTGTCCACAGTCCACCTTTCATCCAATTTGATGAAACTTGGTTTGTGACTTGATATGTATTATAAAGTAATGGTGCACGATTATTTGCATTTTGTCAGCGAAACTGATCCATGCTAATACAGTATATGTACTGAGATTGATTATTTAATCAAAATGTTGACGCTACATAATAGAAAGACTTATTTACTGGCATGTTTTGTTGACAGATTCTGTACTCTATACCTATATGTAAAAAGGTCGCATGGATCGATGGAATTTTGCTGTATCATATTTTGGTAATTACCAAACAGAATTAATTCATTTTTATATACGCCCACATGGAAATGTGGTTGTATATTGTCGTCGCCCTTTCTGTCCGTTGTCCACAAATTGTGGACGCTCTAGAGGCTAAAGTTAATATCCGATTGACTTTAAGTTTATACAAGGTGTTTAAGGTCATGGGACGAAAAAGCCTATTGATTTTCAGTTATGACCCTTGATCACTTTGAAAAATCTTGTGAACACTCTAGAGGCTAAAGTTAATATCCGATTGACTTTAAATGTATACACAGTGCTAAAGGTCATGATACAAAGAATCCTATTGATTTTCAGCAATATCCGATAATTACAGCCCGAGTTATGACCCTTGATCACTTTGAAAAATCTTGTGAACGCTCTAGAGGCTGAAGTTAATATCCGATTGACTTTAAATGTATACATGGTGTTTAAGGTCATAAGACGAAGAATCGTATTGATTTTCAGCGATATCTGATAATTCCTACCAGAGTTATGACCCTTGATCACTTTGAAAAATCCTGTGAATGCTCTAGAGGCTAAAGTTAATATCAGATTGACTGTAAATTTATACACAGTGTTTAAGGTCATGATACGAAGAAGCCTATCGATAATTAATGCCTGAGTTATGACGATTGATCACTTTGAAAAATCTTGTGAACGCTCTAGAGGCTAAAGTTAATATCCAATTGACTTCAAATTTATACACACTGTTTACGGTCACAATTCAAAAAAGCCTATTTATTTTCAGGGATATCCCATAATCACTGCCAGAGTTATGACCCTTGATCACTTTGAAAAACCTTGTCAACGCTCTAAATGCTAAAGTTAATATCCGATTGACTTTAAATTTGTACAGTGTTTAGGGTCATGAGACGAAGAATCCTATTTGATTTTCAGTGATACCTGATAATTTCTGCCAGACTTCTGGCACTTGATCACTTTGAAATATCTTGTGGAGGAAGGCCTTGAGAAAAACAATCAAAACACTTCTAATCATTTCTGATAATTACTTAATGGGCTATTACTCGTAATAAGATTATCATGTGTTGTAAATGTTCTCTTTACTGACAAAAGAAACAATATGCGACAATCCTTGTTGACTGCCCGGACGACTTAGCTGTTGTGGACGCATGTTTCGTTGCCTGGCAACCTATCTTTTGACTAATATTCCTATAAGAAATTCGACTTTTGCACTATTGTAGGTCATGCCCATGGAGATGAAAGTCAATTGATAAAATATATGCATAGTAAACACACTTCTGATAATTACTGACATTACTGTTGGATTAGTTAATTTATTATTTTGTACAACCATAGGGAATGTTGAACAACAACTACAAAAAATCTTTCGAATTAAGCAGTCAGTTGACTCTTTCAATTCACACAATTAATTATTCAATTTCTCCAGCCAAAACAGTACACCTAACGTTAACGTTTCTAAATATGCCACACTTATAGTTACACTAACACTTGAAGGTTTTGTTACACAATTATGTGGCAATTTTAACCCTCGAGAAGTTTCAACTTATTAAATCTTCTTTAATAAATTTAATTAACAATGCACAACATTTCTGTGGTTATTTGTTTCGTCCACTTTCAGTAAATACCATACTATTCCAAGCGGTGAAGTGGCTTAACGCACAAAACTTATCAATAGGTGATTTTCCCTTGACGATGTGGCTTTCAGAGGGTCCGACACAAATAAGGTAAGGTATTACTTATCTAACTATGTAGATCTTTTTATCTGGGTATTGGATTCACAAATCCACGGGAACATCAATGGTGCTTTTCACTTTTCATCACTTTTTTCAGCATTTAAAACAAAAATATAGACTCATGAATCCAAAGGTTCTAATAGGGAGTTCCAATTACCCTGTATTTGGAAGATACAAATCATATAAACTATTTCAATTCTTGTGAAATTCTTTTCACCTCATCTCCAATACTGCCACCCTTTTTTACAGCATTAGCTCCTTCCTTCAAGTTCCTCTGAACATTTTTCTTTTTCTTTTTTCCTGGTGCCAATGCACTGGCTGCTGGAGCATTACGACTATCTCTAATCCCTTGTCGTCTCTGATCACCTGATTTTTTACTGTTTGTTTTTTTAGTCATTTCATTCCAAAACAAATTGATGTTACCTGGATCCTGGTATCCTGGTTCAGAAGAGTTCAGGCCATCTTTTGACAACAAAATAAAAATTTCTGGGATGTTTTTGTTCACACGTAGTTTTTCTAAACCCTCCATCTTGGGCTCCCAATATTCTTCTAAGCGTTTATACCGCAAATGGGTGATTTGGTATAGTTTTTTATTTTGACGTTTCATAATTTCTGCGCATGTGATGGTTTTTGAGATAGCCTCACCACATCCATGCCAACAAATTTGACGAATTTTTTCATTCTTCATGCGTGCTGAAGCATATCCCATCAAATTTCTAATTTTGCTTCCCTTATTAACCTGCATATTCATAAGATCAGCTGATTCATTAAATGGCACAGGTGTTGCTATTTCCTTACTTTCACCCTGAGTATAGTTTTCCATATTCTGACTACACAGATTTAACCTCAAATCTACAAAATCAAAATAATCTAGTAAGATGAAGGTTAAACAACCTGCAACACCTTATATGCCCATTTCATTCAATTGATCATTCAGTATCAGATTTCTATTTTGATTGCTAAATCAACTAGATGTGGACATATAAATTATTGCAGTGGTGTATTTGAATTACTGCATTTCTCAAGAGACTTTACAATATGAGGAACATTTTGGCTGGGTAATCGCATTAATGTCTCTTACTTCAAATTCCAAATATTAAGGGAGCTAAATCGCTAATATTTGGGACATAGAAATTAACACAAATGGGTCGCAACGCATATAATAATGTGATATGAATGTATATAAACTGATTTACATTCAAAGGTTTCAGTTTTCAAATCAGCTCAGAAGTCTCAATTGAATGGCAATCTATAGCATCTGGTTACATAGTATTTATTGTGCATGCTCTCCAGATAAGAATATGGGTCACCGTTTGACATGACTTGTGGAATCTGTCTAGCCTTGTTCTTGGGAGTTACTTGTTAGAAATGGGCCTGAAACACATTATAATAAACTATCCGTTTGTGCACCAATGGCAAAATATTTACTTTGTCTTAAATAATGGACATCAGAAGCCCATCTTTTCCCAGTAAGATGGCAACATCAGTGTTGATTTAAATTGACAAATAATTTGTGTTTTGAATGTCAAAGACTTCAGATAATATTGAGTTTAGAGACTTAGCTACTTTAAGGATTCATTTACATGCATGCAAATATGTATATTGGACCTCAGTTTTGTGTACCATCCAAATGACTAGATTCTGTTTCTTGTCAGACGGCCCTCTGTCAGAACCACCCTGGAAATTCCCAAAGTACTGTATTAATATTAAATTTCTTGGCCAACAAAGTGAGTTTGGATATAGTTCCTTTAGAAACTGTCTCTGATTGGATTTTGTCCGCTGACACTTCCCACTGCTTGCTATCTAGCTGCAATATGAAAATGTGACAAAATCCCATGCTGCGCCGCCTCTATTCTCAGGCTATTTTGGAACTTTTACCATCTATTTCGCAAAAGGAATCATTTCTCAGCATATTTGACCTCTAGCTGGCCAGTCACCTCTGGCTTGCGGCTGTGGTGAGCGTATGTGGCATGGAGATAGGGGCACCTTCTCAACCTCGTGGGTTTCCTCCGGGCACTCCGATTTCCTCCCACTGCTATAGACCCCTACGCGCAAGCGAATTATTAAAATAAAATCAAACCATGTTAGTCCTGAAATACCCTAGTTTGTGTCGAGTGGACGTTAAACCCCATTTCTCTCTCTCGGCATATTTCACACAAATTTATAATAATTCAAGTAGAATTTAGCGAATACATATCACCCGGTCTGTGCATGATCGAGTCTTGTAATGTCTGATCAGCTCAAACATATTTTATGTATGTTTTTTATCACAAAATTCTGTTTGAAATTGTGTTGAAATATTATAATGAACCTTGGGCAAGCAAAAAGATCAGGGTGATAAATGATTGATATTGACTGAAAATATCCTTAGACCAGAGGTGGGGATGAGCAGTATTTTCATATTGCTACTATATATAGTACATGTATATAGCAAGCCCTAGGAACTGTCAGCAGACAGGGACATAATCTGATCAGAGACAGTTCGTAAAGAAACTAATTTGGATCATAACTGTAGAAGTAATATATTAATATAATATAGTAGTAGTAGTAGGCCTAAGGAACAGAAATTATTGAAATTTGATTCACTTCATGCCTGGAACAAGTCGAACGGAACAGGTTTGACAAACCGTTTGCGTTACGTCAAGTTATTAGGAGAAAAAACAACATGGAAATTAGTGATGTGCGGTTTTTCGGTTTAACCGTACGGTATCGGTTTTTACAAATAAACCGAAAACCGAACCGTTAAAAAAAAAAATAACCGTGCGTTTCGGTTTTTTTTCCAAATTCCTAATTTTTATGTTACCGTATTTCGAAAATTTTAATGTAGCCACTACTTCCGTTTTTATTTTCGATCAACCAGAGCCCTTATGTATAGAATAATAGAGTGTTTAATCAGTCTAGTTGGCCTAGACTATTTATTTTCTCAATTCGGTTCGGTTTACAATCCAAAATTTTATGCAACCCGAAGCCGGTTGTCAATATCGAACGATGGCTTCCTCTAAAAAGTAAAATGCCTCCATGGCTTGCTCAATAACTATGAAAGATTAGATGACACAAAATGTAGATTTAATCTTTGTAAAAAATCTATTTCTGCTGCATAAATTATAAGAATATAATTTAACAATTTTGAGTCAGGTTTAGAACAACATTTGAACAACGCCCGAAAACGGCAATTGCGTAAGCTTTGTTTTTAAGACTAAGACGTTTATAAACGAGAAATAAAAGACCACATGTTTCGATTTGTTGGATTGGTATTATTTTGTTATGCAAATTTATTTTGGTATTTTTTTTTTACAGTAGAATCTAACTTTACTGTTACAGATATTATGTCGTTATATTAATCTATTATTATGCCTATGGCGCTGTGTGTGTCAGATCTTTTTTTACAGTAACTTTGTTATTACTACCAGTCATAATTAAAGTCATATAACAGTAAAAAAAAACCTTGTTGTTTACTATATACATCAATATTTTTGTTATTTTTTCTGGCTTTCAAGTATTCCTATAAAATAAGCATAAATCAGTACATACATTACACAGTGTTTAAATGAATAAAAAACCGAAAACCGAAACCGAGGTTTTTTGCCTCAGAAAAACCGAAAACCGAAACCGAAAGAAAATTTAAAAACCGCACATCACTAATGGAAATAACATAAATGAATGCCTGTCCGAAATTTAAATTATTTCAATTAACCCATGGCCGTGGCGTAGCCGCCACAGGCCGTGAAATGGGTTGTTTGTTACACTATGTAAAAATGAAAATCTGACACTTGTGACCCCGCAAACTAAGCAAATCCTTGGCCTCTCCGACCTACCTTTAAAATGTTATCTTCAATCAACGTTAACACGAGCACGTGGCCTATGATGTCGATCATAAGCAATTTCTTAACTTTGTTTACGTTTGACTTCTTTAGACTCTTACTGTCAAGCTTTTAAACCATCCGCTTACTATATTACACGTGTATATGTGACAATCGTGTCTAGCGTGAACCGGATATAGCCGTCGGTTTCAAAGCGATAATGCAATACCATCAACGTAGACTTATTAAAGTAAAAAATAATCAGTGACGCTCAATTCCAAAAATATAATCTGGCACATAAAGGATAAAGAAATTTAAGTCAAACTCGCGTTCAGTCTTGTTTATAATTAATAGATGTCCATGTGTTTACTTCTTTGTCATTCGGCAATTCCAGATAAATGAGCCGCTTATGACAACGTAAATGAAATGAACTGGGATTTAATGTCTTACTGGTCAACGTATATTAAGTGACCTTCAATCAGCGAAAGCCCCATTTTAACCCAGTAGAATGTGACTAACGGGAGATGCTACTTGTAGGCCGTTGTTTGAGGTCTTGGGGAAGTTCGGGAATTTTCACAATGGCCGCTAATGAGCATTTTTTGGAAATACTAACCCTACAATTAACTTATGTCCCGACGTGGTAATGCAAATTAATCCTGACAGAATTGGTGCCATTGCCATTACTACTATTAGTTTGTACACTAAATAGGAAATATTATGTATCCCGATATACTTCTAACACATTAAAACAATGTTTTATAATTTTAATTGCAGAAGAAAAAAGTGAATATTGAAAGTTAATTAACTCATCCCGACTTCACCCCTTTACTTTCTTCAGTGATATTGATCGCAGCAGTCAAGCGACTATTTTATATTTTAGCGACGATAATCTAATGTCGTATTCCGTACTATTTCGGTATATTCTGGTATATTCTACCAGGAAACTAATATCCCACGTGGTGTTTTATATCTGTGAATCACGTGTACTTGCGCGTGAATTTGCTGTCAAAATATGCGCCACATTTGTCACAGAAAGAAAACTGTAAGTACGAATGCATGTAAGCTTCTTTACTATAATGTTTACCACTTTTATGTGTGAACAACATAAACTAGGCTATAAAAGATATAATTTTAGGTGTGTTTTACACATAGCAGCTCATTATAATATGCATTTTATCCACCCGCGATTTTCGTGTTTAGTAGAGGAAATCAGAGCGAAATAAAATTTAATTAGATTCTTTCTGCCAGGAAATAACCTAGCCTCCAAGGCTGGTGTCTCTTTATATATGCTCACATTTTCATGGGATAAGAGCAGGCGACATCGTCGCTCCACACAGACCATGACAAAATTTATCGGGTTTCGATTAAAATGTCGTATTTTTCAGTTACAACAAGAGTGTTATTGGGGCTTTAAATTATATCCCAGTTATCTTGGATTGGTTTGATTTATGCGCATATCGGATCATAATTCGCGCAATATTGCCCCTGGCTGTACAAATTTCCGCATACAAGTGTTGCTATTTTTATCCAATTTTAGAATACGCCCCTTTCCCGTTAACTTATAATGTCGTCTCCCCTGTCTGTCAATTGTTTGTCGACACCATACATGCTCCGTTTTTATACGCCCACATGGAAATGTGGTCGTATATTGTCGTCGCCCTTTCCGTCCGTCTGTCTTTCGGTCCGTCGTCCACAGTTTCTTGTGAACGCCCTAGAGGCAAAAGTTAATATCCGATTGACTTTAAATTTATACACCGTGTTTAAGGTCATGAGACGAAGAAGCCTATAGATTTTCAGCTATATCCGATAATTACTGCCCGAGTTATGACCCTTGATCACTTTGAAAAATCTTGTGAACACTCTTGAGGCTAAAGTTAATATCCGATTGACTTTAAATTAATACACGGTGTTTACGGTCATGAGACAAAGAAGCCTTTTGATTTTCAGCGATATCCGGTAATTACTGTCAGATTTATGACCCTTGATCACTTTGAAAAATCTTGTGGACGCTCTAGAGACCAAAGTTAATATCCGATTGACTTTAAATTTATACGCACTGTTTACGGTCACAATACAAAAAAGCCTATTTTTTTCAGGGATATACGATAATTACTGCCAGAGTTATGACCCTTGATCACTTTGAAAAATCTAAAGTTAATATCCGATTGACTTTAAATTTATACACACTGTTTACGGTCATGATACAATAAAGCCTATTTATTTTCAGGGATATCCGATAATCACTGCCAGAGTTATGACCCTTGATCACTTTGAAAAACCTTGTGAACGCTCTAAAGGCTAAAGTTAATATCCGATTGACTTTAAATTTGTACACAGTGTTTAGGGTCATGAGACGAAGAATCCTATTTGATTTTCAGTGATATCTGCCTGGCAACCTATCTTTTTTTTTCTTTTAAAAAAAAATGAAATTTAAAATATAATATTAATATGTTCATATCCCAAAGAGATCGAATACTTTTGATATTGGCGCGGCCGTAGGCCTATATAACTTCCATGATTATCTACCGTTATTGTACGAAATGGCGTTTTTAGCTCGTGCATTCTCTCGAGATCGCATGTTTTTTTTTATTTATTTTAAAAACACGTACAGGAGCTAAGTTTCTAACTCAATATTTTCCATAATTTTTTAAATTAAAAACATGTCTTAAAATTCAAAAGTAATCAATTTTAATCAATATTCATGTTCTCTTGCCGCCGTAAATCACGGGGATGAAATACCCACGTCGGGATTTGTCTATCTCTGACCAAAGGCAATCTCCCAAACAAGTTGCCTTCCCTACGGCTACAGTCCCCAATGCTGGATAGCGAGAATTCTGTAGAGAATGGCCCTCTGTCACCTAGATTACCACACTGTGTTGTGGCTAATAAATTGTCATTCGTCTAGACCAGTGGTTCTCAACCAGTGTGCCGCCAAATCTTAAGTGTGCCGCGAAATTGTGAACGGCAAACTAAGACAATGCGAAAAAACACATGATCCTAATTCAGTATTGACTGTAAGTTCATAGCTGTGTTTTTCTTTATCTAAATTGGGTCATTCGATGTGTCGATGACTAGTTTGTGACTTGCCATGTTTCTATTTTGCAAAATTCAAATATTTTCCCTATATATTTAGCCAGGCGTGCCGCTAATGTTTTCATGTGTTCCAAGGCGTACCGTTGACAAAAAAAGGGTTGAGAACCACTGGTCTAGACCCATAAAACTAATTCCTGCTTTCTTTATTTGATTTTAGTGTTAACGAAGAAGTGGTCACAGTCACCTAGTACCGTGTTGAAATGTTATGTTGAAGCTGTTGATGTGAAGTTATTGCGTACCACCGCCCAACCAATTAAAAAAAAAACAAAAAGAAAACGATTTCAGTATGTCAGCGGAGACAGAAAGGAAACATTGCAGCATTTGTTTAAATAACTTTCAGCAACCGAAAATAATCGACTGCCAGCACTCTTTTTGTTTCACCTGTTTAAAGGATTATATCCGAAAAACAAAAATACCTGGCCACTTTCCGTGTCCACTGTGTGCTTGTGATATTACAATCCCGGAAGATGGCGTGAACTATTTTCCCAATGATTTGAGTCATGGTGATGATGATTCTACAACTGATATTCAACTGTGTGATGTTTGTAAAACTGATTGCCGAGAATTTAAGTGTAGAGACTGTAATCAGTATTTGTGTGAATTTTGCAGAACGCTTCATGACATTTTAACTGTTTGTCGAGATCATGTTGTAGAAAATTGCCCTGATGATATGTCCCAAGAAAAAGCGCCCCCGTCTGCACCTATTTCAAATGATTTTTGTCCAAATCATAATCTATACAAGAAACAAAAACGGGCGAAGTTCTATTGCAGCGATTGCTCATTAGCTGTGTGCTCAAAGTGTTTTGTCACATTCCATAATGGCCACCAATTTTCACCTTTACAAGACATATGTAAACGGGATCAGATCAGAGATCAAATTGTTAACTAAAACACAAATATGTGGACGAGACAATGATAAAATTGAGGATGGTCACAGGGATATAATATATAACCAAAAACTGTCTGATTTAATTTTGTACCAATACTGACCGACTCATTTCAGATCGTGTTCAAATGGCGTGTTAATGAGTGTAAGTCAACGCTGATTACTATAATTTTTGAGTCCCTCAAGGTCCACTTCTAGGACCTATATTATTTTCACTGTGTATACTACACCTCTGGGAGATGACTATAACTTTCTGAAATTGAACTCTGATAAAACTGAATTTATTGAAATTGGATCTAAATCGTGTTTATCAAGAGTAGCTTCGGAACTGACAAAATCGACCCTGTTACCATCACGTAAGATACTTGTATGTATCCTGTTCAATAGCAACATGGGCATGTCCGCGTGTGAATAAGCAATTTTCAGTTATGAATCGAATTACATACATTATCTTGACTCAAACTCTATAAAACCTTTTCTTGTAAACTCCTAGTTGGATTATTGCAATGCATTATTCTCTGCTGAAAATACAAAACCATTTTCGGTAGAATAATCATAAAAACTATACTTCATGAACACATAGCGCCTGTTCTTAAATCACTGCACTGGTTACCAATAAAGAGACGTAGCTAACCCTATCGCGATTCCAATACTCTTCTTCCAGAGATATTTCGTGTCTGGAAAAGCTCGCAAATACGATAGAGGTTGGATATTATGAATGATCCAAGAACCATATCAAATTGGGTCAACATTTAAGTTTTCCTTTTGGGGTATATGGTTATATTTCATTTTGAGACATAGTTGCTATATATGGCGTCGCATTCCTACGCATTCTGTGAGCATCATTATATATTGTGCACTATGGCAGAATTGCAATTATCTACCTGTGAAGTTACCTTCTATCTAACACCCCTTTCTCTGCGTATACCAATTAATATGCCCTACTGGTATTAGAAATAACTACCGTAAAAAGTAATTACCAGGGAATGCATCTTAAATAATTTTTATCATATTATATCACTGTTTTATCCTAACATTATTCTGATGACCTTATTGTTTTATTATCTTTAAATAATTCTAATATCCATACTTTATTCAGTGTTATTGTATTATATTCATGTATTTTAATTATATTTGTAAAATGGATATATTGAGTTTGAGAAACCTGATGGGATCTGTTTGTATTTAGTTTCTGTCACTGTATTGGCTGGTCATTTAAACAGCAATAATCCATCAACTAGATGATTTGTAGAGAAACGGGTTATTTTTGACGAAAATTATGTGTTTTTTTAAAATTCCACCCACCCAGAGTATGCCTATGAGTAACATCTATGTAAAGGTGTTAAATTTTGATAATTATCCTGCAATAATGAATGCACGAAACGTGTTTGGGGACGAACTTGGTAGACATTTTGTGTTTGTGGATTTGTGGTACGAACTGATGATAGTTGGAACACGCTGTGTTCGGATTGGTTGTTATGTTTTGATAATCCCATCATTTTGTGTTTGTGGTACGAACTGGTGATAGTTGGAACACGCTGTGTTCGGATTGGTTGTTATATGCATTTCTTGATAATCTCATCATTATTTTGTAAGCCCTTAATTAAAATCAGATCATCCATCGAAGTCGTTGTTGTTGGCTGTTTTCTCTCCCAGGCTGCCGATCGCATCGAATGTTTTTGCTCATGGCATTACAGGCCATGATATGGTGAGCAAATAGAATTTTTATGAGCCCAGCATTTTGCATCGTCGCCAATAAAATATTTGTGAAGTTTAAAGCAGTGTCTGTTCAGGAGATGGGGAATTGTATTGCTTTTAAACGATTTCTAATAATTAATCCAGAGTTATTCCTAAAATTAAATGCAGACAAAACTGAGTGTTTACTATAGGGCTCCAATAAAGTCTTGTAACCATTGGGCTCCAATAAAGTCTTGTAACCATTGATTCCAATAACAAAACTTTTGCGGTGGACAGTTGTGTCATCTTCCCGTGAGGGATTTATCGGGAGAGAGTTTTACCCACACCTTCAGCTCGTATCATTGGTGTGGTTTTTGTTTAAAAACTGAACAACACACGAATAACATAGTAAACCATACTTAGAAACATTGGACGAATTCGTAATATCATTTCTGAGGACTTTAGTTCAGGCTCTAGTCTCATTCAGGATAATCTAAACCTCGTGGGTTTCCTCCGGGCACCTCGGCTTCCTCCCACTGCTAAGGACCCCTATTATACCCGCAAGCGAATTGTTGAAATAAAATTAAAACCACATTTTTATCCCGAAATTACCTAGTTTGTGTTGAGTGGACGTTAAACCCCATTTCTCCCTCTCACACATTCAGGATAAGACTCTTGTGACCATTTACTAATCGGGCTCATCGATAAACCAGATAATTGAAAATAGTGCTGCTAAAGACGTATATATAACGTACAAAATTCTAGATAACTTAACAACCATCCTTCATTCAACTATGTATCAATCCAATTCAAATTGTTTATATCCACTTACTAATATTCAAACAATCTGGCGCCAGACGATCTGAATGAATTATTAACTGTATAGGCCTACAACATTAAGATTATCTATTGAACATTATTATACCGATTTTCCACTGACTGCTAATATCTGACAAATAGCCATAAGATGAAGAGGGGCAGCTTTCACTTTTCTTTATTTCAAGAATAATTTAAATTGCTTTTTCACAAGTTAGTTTTTGTAGGTGGTGAAATACCAATGATTATGACCATTCTGAAACAAACAAAATTATATGTAAGGATTATTCCATTATCCCTTTGCCTACGGACTGGTGAAAGTTGGTCATTGGCTGAATTTTAAATTTTTAAATACGATGTGCATAGAAATTATCTTTTAGGGGCATTTAGTAACTGGGTCGAGCAAATATCCTATAACACATACTTATATCATGGAAGAACAATTATTGATTTATTTACGCGACGTTTCGAAGAGTTGTCTCTCAACGTTTCCAAGCAAGTACAGTAATAAAATGTGTAGGTAGAGCAATTTTATATAGATAAGCAATAACAACCAGTCTGAAACCATGCATGACAACAAAATCAACGGCAAGGTTCATACATACTCCGCGTAGCATTTCGTTTGATTAGAGGTAATCCCACTACTCACTGCTGTAATGGGCGGATATTGTTTTAAATTTTGATTGGTCAGTAGTCAGACTACCAACCAATGACTAACTGCTCTACAAAAGCTTTACATATAAAACGAGTGCCAATATTGGACCAAACATGTTTACATAACGTTGCGTCATGGCTCACGATTTTCTACCCAATTAACCCGTGTGTAGCATAATACTACAGTAAAACTAATTGCGTGACAAACGAGGCTACGAAGTCAATGAAATGCAAACAATACTGTTTGGAAACGAACATACTTTCACCGTTTTTAATACCTTAAATCACTGTCCAAAATTTTAGGGAAGACCCAGATTAAACGAAGGACTGTCATGTTGCTGCACTTAAGTGATAGCTTTGATTGAACTGGAAGAATAGACACACTCCCGCAAAAGTTCAAGACTCAGAAGCTAATACAGCAATGGCCAGAGAGGGATTTCTCGGGCAATTGCTTCAGGAATATGGGTTCATATAAAGAATTAGTGAGTTGTTATAAGTTAACGGAGTTTGACAACCGGTCCCAGTTCCAAGTTTCTATATTCAGATATATACTATTCAAAAAAGTAGGGGATATTTGATTTTGGGGGCATAATACTAAAATATGCAAATGACTACGAAAAAAGTCACTATAGAACCTAACAGAAGAAACATTTCCAGTTACATGTGACGCCCAAACGCACCAATAGCTACCGCATTAAATGCAGGTGATGCTTGGGATCATCATGGGGGTCCAACCCAAGATTTGCTCAGGGTGGAAACATCAGTTTAATTGTTTTAGTGACCAGAAAACAAATTTTGATATGCGTCGGCTTACCCAAAATGAAAGGTTACGTGCCCTTGGCATGCTACAGATCGGCACAACACAGGCGGTTGTGGTGCGGACGATGAATGTTTCTCAGTCTGTCATAATCAGGCTATGGTCCAGATACCGTGATACACAATCTGTACAGGACAGACCACGCTCAGGTCGACCAAGCCCATGATCGATTTATCTGTACCTTGGCCTTGAGAAATCGTGTCATCACAGCAAACCAGATCAGCGCTCGTCTTCAAACAGACATTGGTGTGAGAGTGAGTCGCCAGACGATTCGGAATCGACTGCATAGGGGTCACCTTCGCGCCCGACGTCCTCGCGTGGTCCCTTGTTTGAGAGATCATCACATTCAGGCAAGACGTCGTTAGTGTAGGGATCGTCAACACTGGGATAATCGACGCTGGAGCAATGTGATGTTTTCAGATGAGTCAAGGTTCACTGTTGATTTTTTGGACAGACGTAGGAGGGCGTGGATCGTCGAAACGAGCGCTTCCAAGACGTTAACGTCATCAGACATGATCGATTTGGGGGTGGTTCTGTTAAGGTGTGGGGAGGCATCACTGTTGCTGGAAGAACGGCTTTACATGTTGTTGCAGGGCGTGTTACAGGCCAGTACTACCGGGACAACATCTTGGCAGTCCATGTTGTGCCGTTCGCACGACGTCATGGCCGCCGTTTCATCTTCCAGGATGACAACGCAAGATGTCACAGGGCCAGGATCGTTACAGGTTACCTCCAACAACAGAACATCACCACATTACCTTGGCCAGCACTGAGTCCCGACCTCTCCCCCATCGAGCATGCCTGGGACATGCTTGGACAGAGGTTACGTCAACGTCAACAACGTCCTGCCAATGTCCAAGAACTTGCTGCTGCGTTGCAACAGGAATGGGACAATCTGGACCAAAATGACCTTAGACGTCTCATTAGGAGTATGCCACGTCGGATCAATGCTTGTTTGGCAAACAGAGGAGGATTTACCCGTTACTGACTTTGTTGTGATTCTGTGGTAACTTTGCTGTTTGACCCCGGGTATCATTTTACCCTTATAATGGTCAGTCTGTGCCTTACTTAGTCTAACAATCATTTGGAATAAATCGATGAATGTGAACTTCATTTCTTTTTGTCATTTGTTTCTTCGTCAGTTTCATTAGTATACGACACACCTGTGCTTGCCTACTCCATGATCAAACACGATAGCAGATGGCTTCCATCTTGTTTACTGACGGTACTACTTATTTTAAGACAGACTCGGCTTTCCAATTTATAATATCTACGTCATTGGGGATTTCCAATTTATACTCAGTGGTTGCTATGACCCGCTATGGCGTTGTCTAGAAACGCGCGTGCTCGCGTTAGTTTAAAATTTTTGCTATACGTTTAACATGGACTATTTGATGTAATTTGCCTGATTTGATTTGGCCCCATTTCCATAAATTTAGGTTGTTTTTTAGAAATTTTTAGCAAATGTTAATCTTAGGTGTTTTTTAATTCTAGCCGAAGTAAATTTTTTTACAATTTATAGCGAGTTAAGTTATCGTCTCTAAGAGGCGGGCGTAGTATTTTAAATGGCGGCCATTTGCCATCATGTGTATTCTTGAAGTAGGTACACATGATGTAATCGTATGTTTCATTAGGTGACTTTAATAACACTTAAAAATCAAATATCCCCTACTTTTTTTGAATAGTATATGTTAAATCATTATGTGAACAAGAAAAATACTACACTGCGTCATATTTTTGACGTGAAAACATTTCACAAAGGAAATTGGGTTTAGTGGCGGGTGGGGGTGATTGTTTGTTTCATTTATTGACCACATACATTACAATGCGGGAATTGGAAACAAATTCTTTTGTAAATTCAACCTGGGACACAATTTTCGTTTAAGCACCACGTACATGGAGTTATGGCTTGCAGTTTTGCCGTAATAAAAGTACGTGGACGTTTTAATTCAACAACACCCGGATGTCCCAAAATGTTCATAAAATATTGACTAGGCTACTGTGTTTATTTCTCGAAACAGATTTCAGAATATATCAGATAAAACTTACATGAGAACCCGGGCAATGGAATGGTTGATCTAGATGCCATTCTTCTTGTTTGTGTCCAATAGATTCCAACTGTTAACAAATCAATTAATAAAACAATTAATGGTGAATCGCGGGCATTGCCTAGTCCTGGCTTAATATGGGCACTACCCAGTCCCAACTTAATGTGGACATTTTCCAGTTTATTCCAGTCTTGGCTTAATATGGGTATTGCTCGGCCCGAAATTATTGTGGACATTGCCTTTTTCGAGCTGAATGACCCGTGTATTGCCCAAATCAAGCCTAGTCCAAGCCTAATATGTGTTTCACTCATACACAGTTTAATATGGGAATTACCAAGTCCCTGCTTGATGAGTGTATTGCCCAATTCAAGCTTAGTCCAAGCCTAATATGTGTATTAGTCGCCCCAGCTTAATACGAGAATTACCACGTCCCAGCTTAATGTGGACATTGCCTCGTCCCAGTTTAATGTGCGTATTGCTCTATTCAAGCCTAGTCCCAGCCTAATATGTGTATTAGTCACCCCCAGCTGGGTATTTCCCTGTCCCAGCTTAATGTGAATATAGCCCACCATTAATCTGTTTCGCAGAGGTATTGTGAAAGTCTTCTTTTTACTCTGTATAGGATGACTAACCCTTATAAACGGCTATAAATTTTGGTCATAATAATTTTAGCGAATTTAGTTGTTTTGTTTTCACATTTAACATTCAGATGCAGATAAGGTGTTGTAAGATTAATGTCATAACTTACCATATTATTCCACAGTGAAAGAGCAGCAGCTCCGTGACCTTTACCACTAAAGTGAAAACAATCAGCAGAAAAATACGTCATGTCGATGTCTCCTTTATTTCCCTAAGAAAGGTAAAAAGGATGCTTCAATCAGCCGAAGACCTTTAGGTCATAGGTGTATGTGCAGATAATTATTCTAAATAAGTTCAAGCTTACAAATTATGGAAATTGTTTATATTGTTATCTAGATACTTACATCCGTGGGTGGTTGTGTTTTTTTAAAGAAGGGTTGAATAACAACAGTAAAATCGTCTCTAGTATCATATCTACCAGTAGCAACCAACTGTTCTAAACCTTTTTGATATTCTATAGATGTGTGATTCAATATGACGGCATTATTTTTATCGTGACCACAATCACATACAAGCCTAATTCGAAAAAAAAAATGCCGATATTAAGTGATATAGGTTTGGTTTCGTGAAAAATTATATCGTTCATTCAAAATTTCAAAAACAAAATAACTGATGATGAGCAGCGAGAAGGAACTAAATTGTTATTCTCAGGAACCTAGAAATGGACACAAATGGGTCGCAACGATGTGGATGTATATATAAACTTATTTCCATTCAGAGTCGTTTCTGTTTTTACTGTAATTCCTAATTAGTTAAATTCGATGTAATATGCGAACAGTCCGAATTGAATTGTAGTTTTTAGTGTCTGGTTATCTTAGTCTACACTGGTAGTACCCCGCTGAGCTGTAACTTTCATTCGCTTTTAGATATCATTTCAAACATAAAGAAAATCCTGCAATAGGCAGATTTAGCACTTGCATAGTGTATGTTTAATCAAGTACATGCAAAACATACGTACACAGGCGCGGATCCAGGAATTTTTGCAAGAGGGGGTTTGCCAGGTTTCGGTTACGGAAATCTGCCATCATCGTCTATAAATTACATTGGCATACATACAAATTGAGCAACAGAGAAATCATTTTATACTGATGTAGGATTACTTTGTGATATAATTTCATTGATGCAATGCATTATTTTTTTTTACGTAGCTGAGCAGGGGGGGGGGAGAGCCGGAACCGCCCCTGGTACACGTACAGTGAACATTTTACTCTGTAACACTGTTCGTTAAACAGGCGTGAAATTATACAGACGAATGTAAGACCAGCTTAAGTACTCGGGAAGATTGATGTCGATCAGGGTCCAGAGAATGAAAACTTACGCGTGGACAAAAGTACAGAAGAAACCAGAACTAAGAGCTGCAACAGGTGCGATGTCAAATATAGGAACCAGGTTAACAAAGGCCCTTGGTACTTGACTGTGAAGAGTATCCAGTGCTTGTTGAACGTTAGCAGTGTAGGTTTGAGGACTATATTTATTCTGAAAAGTTGGTGAAAGTGCATTAAAAGTCAATATTAACATCTTAGTCTTTTGTTTGGCCTATATACAGAAGCGGTCTCAGATAAAGCTGGTTTGTGCTATTCGAAGAACCTTTGAAAAAAAAACCTTATCAAAGTCCTTCAGCTCTGGTTACGCATTTTTTCATAAGTCTCAAAATTCCACATCATACATCACGCTTCCGACGTTACGGTGGCAAGTGATCGTCGCGATTATCTAGTCACCAGTGGAATGGAACAATGAAAATCCAATAACCACAGGTAATCCCGTTAAATAATTCTTGTGCCTGTTTGCGAGTTACTCATCATTTTGATGGACTGAAACCCATTTTTATAAGCCCATAATTCAACCATACCCCCCAGTTCGCAGCAGAACAGTGAGACGTTAAACCCCATTTCCTTTCATTCCATTTTTTATGGATTTTTTTTTCAGTTGTCTTGAAGGCCTAAAGAATGCAAAACGAATTCGGATTGATGGCTATCGTTTTGTTTTTTTCGAGACACGCTGTGTGTGGCTATATAGACCCAAATTTTACTCCCTTATAGCTTGACATGTAGGTACAAACCTTATCATGACAATAATCACACAAATCATTGCCACCAATGAATAAAGTGATTATCTTCCAATCCTTCAAGAAATTTATATTTGTATCAGCTCGCATTTTATTAACCAACATAACAGCTTGTTCAGGCATATTACTGAAATAAAGACAGTGCAATATACATTCATATATACATATTATATTAAACGGAAAACGAACGGATTATTCATTTCCTTGGAAATACCCCGTCTCGGGATATTTATTGATCCGATATTTTAAATATTATGTTACAATCTGCTATTCAGTTATCATGTACCGTTGCCATAAACAACAGGCCTAATGCAAACAGATCAAATTACACAAGGCTATAAAGTACTTGGCGCTACACACACACTCATTTCCGCATTTTCGAAAAACATAAATATTATGACGAATATATAAACTTACTGTGAAGTATCGCCAGGATCGGCTACATTAAACCCAGACTTAGAACCAGTTCTTGGGCCCGTCCCAATAGAATAACCATACAGATTTCTTCCAAACTTCTTTAATATATCTAAATAAAGTTTGTTCAATATCGTTACGCCTTAAAGTTCCAATTTCATATTTTTAAGTTTCATGTTTTTAAAATGTATTAAAATAAAGCCCTAAAATAGATTGTATCTATAAATAGTCCTACCTTGTTAAAGAATAATCCTATTTATCCTATAATTCACTATTACCAGTTTAGAAATTGGCAAAAATATCATTTTCAAATTCAAACGTTTGAAGATCGCCATTGCATGGAGGGGAAAGGGAAAACAAGGGAGATAATTGTGTTAATATTTTCTGTGTGAGTGATTTTAATGCCTGTGAAATATTGCCCGCACGATCGTCTAATAGAAGGTTGACAACCTTTTGAGCCAAAGACATAGAAATAATTACGTTTTGACTTTCTTCGAAAATATGAAATCCCCGCTTTAAAGCAGCAGTGGTATAAACATAAAGCTGATTCTTTTCAAGTCGTTTTCAATATGCATGAGAATATGTTTATTGTGTGAAAAATTCCTTTCTTCATCAGTATCGAGCTAAAGTCTTAATCTTCTGATTTCTGATGGTATGGTTAAAGAAAAAACCTACTTGGTAAAGTAAGTTCTCCGCTTGCCAGTGAACCATCTCCACCGATACTAACAAGATAAAAAAAACACGTTCATTTATGTTCAAATTCGGATAAAAAAACGTAAAATCTATATGCAGTAAAACATAATTGGAGCGTTCACAGGAGTATAAGAAATAACCAAGGATAATAACAATAGAAGCATATATCAAGCTCCATCACTCTCGTGTTCCAAAGCATCAACCAACCAAACTGCTTATCTCTACTTAGCATAAGCAGAAAATGCTCATCAGTAAAGTCATTGCTCTACCGAAATTAGAAGCAATTAAAGTTATCATGTTCCAAAAAGCGAGATCTGTGCTAATAAAAAATATAAACGACAGACCGGTGTATGGACTTAATTTCAGACAAACTGGCGGCATTAGAGTGTTGGTGTATAAAAAGCTACAGGAATAAACTAATATCTATTACTGTTACCTCCAAGATAATCCACGATATTCGATCAGATCACCAATAATATTAGTGGCATCTACACCATTACCAGCCTGTATTAACATATTATATATAGAGAGAGACAGAGAACTGTCAATATTATAGAGCCACCATCGAGTTCAAGACTCACCCCACCCCCATCCCTCGATTCACCACTTTTAAATAAAATTATAAAATGGCGATCGTGTTTTAATACATTTAGATTTTGATCAGCCAACGGTCTGGACAGTTGATAATAGGCTTGCCATGCTAGTAATGTAGAATTACAGTTTTCATTTGAAGCCAAAAGAAAGACTAATATATCTTTAACATCTGATTAAAAGAGCAAGTATATCTTTGGTGACCTCGATTATTTGATAACAAGACTATCGAAGCTGGTGACTCGTAATATTAGACCCAAAATTTTACCAAAGGAGTGGGGAGTGGGAAGGATTTGGGAGGGGGGGGGGTCATACCAGTGTCCGCCCAACTCAATTTATTCAAAATTTGTGAAAATACAAATGCACCAACTGTTATATGAATCATTGTTCGTGAGGTCATAAAGGGTCCTTGGGCTGAACTGGATTTACAATTCAATAACATTGAATACATAGGAAGCCGGGATCTGAAATGTCAAATGAATTCATGGTTGTCAACAGGGCCGTAGCGGGAGTCCAGGAGGTACATTGCACCCCCCAGAAAAATAAGGCGCCCCGAGAAATGGCGCCCCCTCCCATCCCCCCAAAAAGTAATTTGACAATATTTCAATTATAAAATAATGTATACACTTGATTATGACCACACAGTGATGTTTGTAAGGTACTGATCAGTCGGTCTGTTTTAAGGGCGCCCTGATCCAAACTTTCTTATATCACTTACGTGGGGGCTATGGCGCCCCACCACTCTGCTGCACCCCCACTTTTAAAATCCTACATACGGCCCTGGTTGTCAATTGTTCTGTGATTTAATCGCTACAAGGAAATACAGTGTTGATGTTTAGTTTAGAGCAGTATGTAACATACGACAAACGTGATAAAAATAAAATGGTGAACATACTGTAAGAGAATCTCCAAGAGCTGCTACAACTTTTATATCACCAGGGTGAACTTCGTGTACTAACAAAACAATTACATACATATATTATTTAAAAAACCGATTGCTGTTATAATATCTTAATATGGCTCTTAAACTCATGAATGGGAGGTAGTTTGAAGCTTAATATCGACTGGGTTCGTCCTCTCGTAAACCCAGTGCTTCAAACAAATCCATTAAATACTATTCGCCTCTATCACTTTCAGAGGGAATCTGGGGAAAGTGCGACAGAAAGTGGCGGAACAATGGAACCCGGTAGAGTAGGTCCTCTCATGGCTCCAATCTCTCACACCAAAGTTGAAAACAACTCCCTTAATACTGTAGCCTCTGTGCACAAGGTTTTCAGAAAGGGGAGGGGGGTGCGAAACTGATCAAGGAACGCTGGATATATCAATAGGGTCCATTTATAATCAATTATATGAATTTTCGACCTGGGTTCTATCCTGAAACGAAACAACGCCGGAAAAAATATTGACCTTCAATTAATATTCGCAGATTAGTGTACCTTTACCAATCTAAAATTCATTCATAAGGATATATTCCCTAAATGGGAATTCAATAACATGTTTTGGTCGATCAATAGTCATCCATGAGATACCCATCTTTATTTAACGTGTGTTTTGATGGTAGAGACATAGATACATGTATAAGGTTGTTTTTTTTTAAACTACGTCTTCCCGTCCCTGCTTTTGCCTTAACCAAAAACATATAATCCTGTTGATAAGGTTTAAATCGTTTTTTTTTAATTAGATATACTTACCATTGGTGGCTTCACGTCCACCCCATGGTGTATCGGTATGACAGTCAAAAGGTGGAATAGGATAACGATGAACTGCTCGTGTCTACAAATTAACAAACAACATTTCAAAAAAATAAATTATGTCGTACGACTCGTAACGGTTTGGTACGTGCTATTATAAAGCTATTATAAATCGACATAATTCAGGCGCGGATCCAGAGGGGGTGGGGGGTCCAGGGGGTCCGCCCCCCCCCCCCCTGCTCAGGCTTGAAAAAAAATTTATGCGATTTTATTGGCGATTTAGACATGTAATTTTGGAATTTACCTTCCGGAAATAGGTCAGAATGAACCAAATTGAATCTAATTTACCAAATTTTTCGGAGGGGGGGGGGGAGGGCCCCCAAACCCCCCGTTAATCGGTTGAGCGCAATTGGTTAAGCAATTATCAAACCTGGACCCCCCTCCCCCCTTCAAAAAATCCTGGATCCGCGCCTGTAATTTGAGGATCGATATCAGACTCTAAAGTAGTCAAGAAAAAAAAACCCACATCTGTCAAGTGTCCAGTCATTAGCCCGACTTTCAAATTAATATATTATCAATCAATTTTTTTATATTATACATATATATATTCAATCTCATTAAAAAGGTATCCTGTTTTTGGGAGGGGGCGGGGTAGGGGGCCCAATTTACGCAAGTGCGCCAGGATTCCCATACATCTTAATCCAGCACGTACGGGTGTAAACGTACTGCTAAGTCTACCAGAAGGTGATGGTCTTTTACGTCATCGGCCCGTTGATTTTTTCCGCAATAATCGACTGCTATGGCGTCCCTATTGATGTGTGTGTAAAAGAACCCTTGACTGTTGGAATTCCATATAAGACGTGGCATCGTCCTACGGGAGAAATTTCTCTCTCAGCCCCTCTTCATTAGCCTGAGTACATGGAACATTAATCCCCTCCCCCTTATTTTTGAAAATAACCAAGACAGTGAGTACTCTTCTACTGACTTATATTTTAGAATAAATTAGAACACATTTTAAGGATGGTACCACAGATAACCTTTTTGTTTACGTGTACACGAATTCTTAACTATAGGAAATTGATATATATTTATTACGTTTTGTGAGAATCTAGATAAGAAGAAATCGGTCATGGTCGAGTTACGGTACTGTATGTTCTCACCAACAAAGTCATATGAAAATCAACGTGGATTTACTGGTATTTTATTTTTTAAATTTTATTCGGGATGGAGGGTTGGGGAGAAGATAGTCCTTTTTTAGTCTCTCATTTGTTCCTGATTGCCAATAAATTACACAAATGTTATAAAATGAACACAAGGTACAAAAAATTAATCATCATATATCTATTCTTCCAATTTAAAAAAAAATCAAAAACCTAAAACGTATATTTAAATTTATATTTCAATTTGTATTTGTTTTCAACGATTTAGAATAATATCTTGTTCTGCTCTGCTATGCTGACTTCCTTTCTTACAGGTATGCTTTCTCACCGATGGGGTGAAAGGTAGCTGTGTGAACCAAGCCAAATAAATCTATTCTATTTCTCGCGCTTTAACTGGTGTCTAGATCCCCGTGGGAAGATGGAGACCCCGTCATCAACGCCCTGGGCCATTGGACATGTTCTAAAAGCTACCAAGGCAGGCCCGTGGCTAACCCAAAATTGTTAGGGGGCAAAGACTTCCGGGGCCGCCGATGGTGCTTCTGGGGGCGCCGATGTACCTACACCGCGGAAGGGTTTATAGAGTGCTCTCCATAGGCGTACGGGGGTTCGGGTTAGCCTTACAGACGTCTAGTGGGAAAATTTGACGACCTCAAACGTGTTTTCTTGCTATTCCAGTCCCCGAGACAGTAGGTGGTCTGATATAGCCTCACTTAGATGGCCGAGTCGAATTCCAATCAATCGTTTATATTTCACGTCCCTGGAATGAGGCACCCCATAAATCATGTCGTTTTTGAAGCCCCATTGAACAAGTTGCGGGCGCCCAACAAATCTGATTCAGCATTATGTACTATTTGCGGCCCAACATTAAGGCGCTCCACCATTCATGTCATCATGAGCGCCTCTCTGGGATAAAGCACCACCTAGATCAAGCCGTTTTGGGCGCCCAATTCATTCGCCTAACTAATCACACTGGCATTATATCATGGGCGTCCCTCCTGGATGGGGCACCCCACAAAACATATCGTTTGAATTTTGAAGATTATCAAGCCATTTTGGGCGCCCAATTCATTCATGGGCGCCTAACCAAACTCACAAACATTATATTGTGGGTTCCATGATGTCGGCATTGTGGCGTCCCTCTGGGATGAGGCACCTCACAAAACATGCCGTTTGAATTTAGAAAAGTATCACGCGGTTTCGGCCACCCAATTCATTCATGGGCACCTAACCAATCTCACTAGCATTATATTATAGGTGTTCGTGATCTCGGCATTATGGGGTGACAAGGAGTAGGTTCGCCTGTCTAACCTGGTGTGTTTTCTCCGGATTCTTTCCATTGCTAAAGATTTCTACGCACAATCGAATCGTGGAAATATAATTGAACCTAGTTTGTGACGAGTGGACTTTAAACCCCATTTATTTCTCTCTGTGTAACTGAATATCTAACCTGCTGATGTTTGCTGTCTGTTTCTATAAGTTCTGTGTAGTTCTTCAGATGCTCCTTCCATAGATTTAACAAATAAGGGCTGTTTGGCAGTGTTTCTTTGAAGAATTTAGCGTATCTATCGTAAAATGTCTCTGAAAATTTAAAAAAAAACCGCTGTATTTAGACAATTAACATTCTAATGGATATAAATAGTATTAAAAGTGCAAAAATTGCTTTACCCCCCCCCCCTCACGCACACACACAAAAGCCCGAAAATTCTTGGTCTTTAACATCTAAGCCCAGTTGTCTGCAATGAAGTGGTTAAATCTTGCGTAAGCAGTTGTCTCTCTATGCAGTTAAACATTTTGGAAGAAACAAAACAGTTTAAAGACATCGGACATACCAGAAGCGACAGTGGCGGCGACCACCGCCGTCAGTATCAAGATAACCCGCATGGTGCAAAAGTAGAACACGATCTGATCTTATCTTGTAAAAGAGGATTATATAAACAGTTTAGTAATTTGCTTTCCTGATAGTTTCGGCTTAATCTTTCACGTGACATACGATTTAATTTTGGCGTGGATTGGCGAGTCAAATTGGGGAACATACTTTTCTGACAATTTCATACCCCATACCAGGACACACCTTGGTCTTACGTGCTTATCTTATTGAATTCAATAGGTCCTTGTAGCTAACAATTTTGTGTGCATCATGATATCCGGGTTTAATATTTCTATGTCCCTTCAAAGATCCTGGCCAGTTGCCCACAGTTTAATGGCACCTTTTAATGTTAGAGCACAGATTTTGATTAACTACTTCAAACATAACATAAATGTCTATTAAAAGGAAATGGAACCAAAACATTTTGTTTAGTCAGGTATTGAACCTTTATGGGTATTACTGATTCCTAATTATAAAGGCGCGTAAACAATTAATTTGATTAACGTTTAGTAAACAATAATTTGATAAACGTTTAGTAAACAATAATTTGATAAATAACGCACAGTGCCTACCTTGAGCAATTCTATGATTTTAGAGTAGGCTTTCTGGTTAATCTACATCTTTTCAAATCAATAAATAAATCGGTAATTATTTTTTTTTATACATAATTCCATTTCATGGTCTTTCCTTTTCTTTATTTGTACAACTTAAACTTTTGATGACCTACGCTACATGAAGATCTGACAAGTGTTAGTGGGGAGATCACATCAGGGGGGGGGGGGGCAGACGAGTGGCTTTCGACCCTATGGCGTCGGCGTGGACGTTTCTAGTGGTTTACCCACAGTGACGTGCATCAAAAGGCCAAGAAATCACCGTAAGGCCGTTTCAGTGGCTAGTCCCTCACATCATTCAGAACATGTCAATGATAACAACTCTTCCAGATCCTAGAGTAGCAAGTAAAGACAAGTTAAACGAAATTTTGAACTATAAAAATGAAATGAAATTGGATCTGTGTTTTAATCAGATTGCACTCTTTAAAGGGAGAAAAACAAACAACTTATCAGCTTAGAAGAAATCATGTCACATGTGACCAACTATTCTTTGTCCCAAAACAAAGATTAATAAAAAAAAAAAAAAAAAAAAATACTTAAAGTTCTATGGTGATCGAAATCTCAAACTACAGACTGCAGAACATTATGTAATATTACAAATACTTTTACGTTTTACATCAGAAGTAAGTTAATATAAGGACAATTTAACTTCTTTGAACCCCAGGTTCGTCAGATGGTGGGATGGGCTGGTGATTCAAAGAGCGAGATGATGATTGAAATCTGGTATATAGGCGTATGTCTATGAATTTTTTGGAAAAATCTTTTTCTCACGCTAATAGGCTACTAATAGGCCTAAATAGGGAGAAAAGTTATGGTTTTACTTTTAGTCCCATGGCCATTGTGCCCAGGCGTCCCTACTAATAACTAATTATTTCAATTTGGAATCATTTTGTTTTGTTTGTTTTTTTATAAATCATCATTCGTTGATATTATTATTAATATTTATATTTTATTTGATCTTTTAAATACTGAATACAGTAGCTATATTCTGTTTGCGCGAGCAGATTTTGTAAACAATAAAATGATAATAAAAAACGTCCAAGCGAATATTACTGCTGATCAGTTTGCGAATAAGCTGGCGAAAAAACTCTTCTGCTAACGAAAATCACATTTTGTCTGGTGCCCTGTACTTCCGGTGTAAACAAAATTAATTCATTTTCGGGAAAACCAGAAATAAATGACAGTGTAGTTGTGTGAAGTATATTTATAGTTATTGACAAATATTTGGTAAGTTATGGCAGTTATGCTACAATTTATAATGTGTCAATGACTAGTAAGTAGTAGGAAATGTCTGATTTTAAGCCTTTTTATAAGGCTGTGTATGCGGTCTATTGGCTGAAAAGAGTGATTACTCAGCCAGGTCTTGTCAATTTCTGTTTCAAAGGGTTTTTAATTTTTTGAAATAAATTTCCCCTTAGTCTTGTAATTAACAGTTATAAAAGCACTGCTGAATCATTTACGCTTCTACTGTCTAAAGTAAAGTCTTCTTAAGATAGATACGCAAATACAATTATATAAATGTTGACGGAGCCGATATAATATAGCGCGATACCGAGAGTGTAAGAGGGTCACCCTCCAAATGGCAGTGGCGGTGCCAGCGGCCAGTGGTTGGAGGTACAAAGTACAAGGTTAAGAGGGCAAAGCCAGGATTTTCAAATAGGGGTAGGGGCCTCACCCATCAATTTTTGAAAAACAGGCTGCCGTAAGTGCAGTATTTCAGGAACTTATTGTTGAGATAAAGTGTCAAACGAACGGACTTGTGAACATAGACAAAGCCCACTTACAAGTGTCAAAGTAGGGAGTCCTTACGGAGGTTATGGGGGATCTCTGTGAGAAAATTTTGAAAAATAGTCTGCCTGAAATGCTGTCTGACAGTATTCAGTCAGACACTGATCGTCGAGATAAATAGAGCTGACCAGAAACCGTTCATCGTCTGGTCACTAGTTTATCTGGCCAGAGAACAAAGTGTCAAACGAACGGACTTGAAAACCTGACCCCAGTGCCTTCATGAGCGCCAAAGTAGCATATCCTTATGGGGAGTATAGGGGACCTCCCCAAGAAAATTTTGAAAAATAGTCTGCTGGAGATGCTGTATGACAATATTCAGGCACTGATTGTCGAGATAAATAAATCTGATCAGATACCATATGTCGCCTGATCACTAGTTAATCCGACCTGCAGAGAGAAAAGTGTCAAATGAACAAAGTGAGTGAATCAAAGTCAATGAATATTTTTGCCACGATATTTTGAGAAATAGACTGCCGGAAATACAGTCTGGCAGTATTTCAGACACTGGTTGCCGTCGATATAAATAGAACTGATCCAATATTGTTTGTCACCAAATCACCAGCTTATCCGAACAGAGAGGGAGGTGTCAAACGAACGGAGTGAGTGTATCAAGTGAATGCATATTCTCGACGCGTTGAACCTATACCCCAAAACTTTCAGGATCATAAAAAGCACTTCTCAAGTAAACATTGAACAAATCAGGGTGAAATTATTTTTTTTTGTTTTAAACTTCTTGGGGTTGTGTTGCTAGTTCTAAAAGGAAACAAAAGAGCTCAAAATTCCATAGAATTAAAGTCTGCATCCATTACTGATTAAAACCAGATCTTTAGAATTACATTCAAATTTTCATAGTTTGTTATTTGAGATCAAAGGATTGAAAGTCTCCATCCATATTTGATTAGAACCAAATTTATCTCTTGTTTTTTTCTCATAATATCATCAAAGCAAATACAGTTATTAGTTTTAGTTTTATATTTTTAGACAAAGAATCTATTCAAATGATCTTTATAGATATATATGTAAGAAAAAAGAAGTGCAATGAGTGATGATCCTAACTACAGTAACCATGGTGATGATCCAGTGGCCCTGGTTACAGATGGCGTGTCACTAGCATCATGTGCTGTACAATTAGATAGAGAAGGAAAATATGAAACAGCTCTTTTTTATTATATAGTAAGTAATTTACTTGAATTGGTGTTGTTGGTATCTTACTAAAATTGTTTTAAAATACAAGGTATTTTACTAAATGGTTCTAGTATCAATTTGATTAAAATACAGATCTGTGTTTTTGATGGCCACTACTACATGAAGATTTGACACGATGTAGACAGGGTCAATCAACAGGGTCATATGAGCGACTTTTGACCCTGTGACATCAGACATTTGATTAACCAATCGGTGTTGTTGATGTTTGTAGTAGGATACCCACAGTTCCGTACATTGCACACTTGATGCAACTGACCGTTTCATTGGCTAATCCATCACATTAACTAGAATGACGGTTATATAACAACTCTTCAAGATCCTAGAGTAGTAAAGAAAAGTAAAACCCAATTCTGAACTATAAAATACGAAATGAAATAAAATATGTGTTCTCATCAGAGTGTTTTTGGTACAGTACATACAGTATTAAGAATTTTATTCATTTTCTTCCGCCGCACAAAGTTCTGCAGAGAAAGCATTTGAGTTGTCAAGACTTTTAAACACAATATATCTGATTGATTCTAATTGACTGAAAGTGATAAAAGTCTCTCATTACATCAAGAACTTGACTAAAAAAGATCATGAGCAATTTTTGTTCAGGTTCAGCAGCATTTTTTTTTATTATTTTGTAAATATTTTGCCAATTATATTTATATGGTTTATAATGCAGTATTTGTGTATGTCTATGATTACCTAATTTATTGGAAATAAAAATGTTATGCTTTTGAAAATTTAACAAATCTGTGTTGCAAAATAAAATCTTAATCTATGTAACAAAGATGGATTGTTTGTAAATGCAATCCCTGTAGTTTGTTTTCTTTTGGTTGTAAATCTAGCCTTAGATCATTCAAGTCAGATTTTCTTGAGATCAGCTCATCATTGTATTCTGTTTCTAGGTATGTACCATTGAACTTCAAAGGTGATTTTATTTCCCTTTCAGGAAGCTGCTCAAGCCCTGTTTTCAGCATACCAAGCAGGTGCCCAAGTACCCAATCTTTATGAGAAATCACAGGAATACACTGCAAGAGCTGAACAACTTAAAAAGATATGTAAGCTGGTCTATGTCTTTTGCTCAAAAGGTTGTCAACTCACTTTTATACGATCATGGGCATTATTTCCCTGGCATTAAAATTAGTGACACAGGAAATAATAACACATTCACCCCCATGGAATGACTATCTTCAATCGTTTGAATTTGAAAATGATATTTTTGCCAATTTCTCAACTGGCAATAGTGAATTATAGGATTAATAGGATTATTCTTGAACAAGGTTGGACTGTTTATAGATACAATCTATTTTAGGGCTTTATTTTAATACATTTTAAAAACAGAACTTAAAAATATGAAATTGGAACTTTAATACATGTTTTATTTCAGTGGATTCAGAATCTAAAGATTCGGCCGAATCATCTCCACCATTACACACAGAACAACAGGTAAAAATATTTTTATCTTAAAATTCATATGATACATGAAGACAGCTCCCCCCCGCCCCACAAAAAAAAATCTAATCTCATCCATCGTAGAAATATTTCGTTACTTTTATCTGTAGGTATAAGCATAACAGTTTAATGAATAATTTACTATTAACTTAGTACTAAACTGATGATGGCTTCCTGACTGTTGTCTATCACAGGGCCGATGTGTAGCCATGCTGCAAGAATCATTAACTACACAAGAACAGCTTCTTTATGTTCATTACATCAGCCTTGGCCCACATTGACATACTGTCTATAGTCACACAGTACATTAGCGAAGTGTTAAAAGTTATAATTAACCTGTTGTAATTCAGCCGAAAGTAAATTGATTTATGATGCTGTAATGGCCAGTTTTTCAAACATTTTAAAATCGGCTGAAGCCGACTATAATGAGCCAATTAAGATCCCTGGTTATAACCCGTGTTGACCAGGACACACTGACAGGTTTCAAGTTTGGAGATGTAGCAATTTGCGATAGGTACTGTTTCCCACTACAGAGAATACCAGCTGTTCAAGCAAAAGAAGGAACACAACTGAAAGAACAGTTTTGATATAAGAAAAGTAGCTAGACACTTGTTTATTTTTTCTGTGTTCTAATATAACTTTCATTTAATAATCAGTTTTTATTAATGAGATTTGAGTAATGTGTTATCGGTAATATGAATTTGATTGTTTACTGTGTGTGTTATTTTAGTCTGATGTGGATAGAGCTAAGTTTTTATTAGAACAAGCCCAAGATGAAGATGTAGCCAATAATATAGATACAGCTATAGAACTATATAGTCAGGCTATTGAAATATGTCTAAAAGTGGTAAGATAATAAAAATATCAATTGGAAAAGTACATTGCTGAGTTATGAATGATAAATTGTCTTTCAAACTCTGATCAGCATGTCTTGTGACCATCATATACTTATATATGGAAAAAAAATTTGTTTTTCTTACATGGAGAAATGACTTGGTTTCACTTTATGTAATCATTGCTAAGACCAGATATTTACACATCACTTCAAAATGGCCATATGACCTGTATTTATTTCAAAAAAATGGAAAATAAAAACAGACTCTTTAATTACTACCCGTAAATATTCTATAAAAAAATTTGAATTAATCCATAGACTCATTTATCAAGTACTCAACCCTGATAAATATTTCAGGCAATTATAAATGATACTGGATAATCATACATTCCAGTATACAACAATCTGATGTGTATAGATGTCTTTTAGCCATGTTGTGATCCTTTGACAAAATAAAAACACAACAATAAAAACTTCCCTCATGCTTCAGATTTTTGATGAGACAGAATATCTTTTTGTTTGATCTAATGATGACATAAATGTATTTACAGACAAAAGACACATCAGATCAAGTATTAGAAAGTAAAGTAACAAAATTAGCCACACAGGCACTAGAAAGGTAAACAGTACAAACATTGTAGGTTAACGGGAATGTGTCACCCAAATTTCGAATTTAATTCAAGAACTATTTCACCAGAGTTCAATCAATTGTGTCGCTCCTACAACAGAGTGTAATTAAATACAGTTCAGGGAAACGAGAGCACTGAGCACGATCATCCATGACACTATTATTGCAAGTATAGCGAGACATGCTGTATTGGTATGCTCTAGACCAGTTTAATAATTCTATTGTTCTAGTTTTAAGACATTATAATCAGCTTGGATGTAAATAAAATATTTTTAAATGGGAAAATTCTATGTCTTTACATTAATCTAGCTACAATGTATATCCAAACTTGTTTATATTTAATCATACACAAAACTGTGGTGATGTCTGAGGTTGTATTTTTGTTTCAGGGCAGAAATTTTAAAGAAAACACCCAGATTACATAACAAAAGTATCAAACCAGAAAATGTGAAAATTGTTCCACGACCTCTCGGCCTCTCTGATGGTTCTGAGGGCAAAATATCTGGTTCAGTTCCTAATCCAAATGTTTTAAGTCCACCAAACAATGTTGCTGGTGGATATACTAAAGAAGAAATTGCTGTACTTAGGTAATTACATCATGTCACAATACTTTTTCTCATACACACACTCACACAAAAAAAGATGCATTTAGATCAATTAAACATTCAACCCCTATCTAGATATTCATTGAACATTTGACTAAGGTAACCTGGTCCCAAGTTCGCAAAGCATTCTCAGACTTAAGTTAAGAATATACTCTAACTTTCAACCATTGCTTAGGAGAAATATCTTTGATCCAGAAACACAAAAATAGTTTTATAAGGGGGCTATATTTTAGCTAAAATAAGACAAACAATTTTCAATAAATTTTGAACTTGAGTCTGTGAATGCTTTGTGAACTTGGGGTCAGTTCTTAGGTTAAAGATAAACTGATTATGTCACTACTCTAATGGCAGGGGGTGGGTGACTGAATTGTTTAGCCATGTACTTGTAAGATCATAATATAATGTTTGTCATTGAGTCTAGGGTGGCCTGTCCAAACTTGTTGCTATTTTCCAGGACATCCTGTTTCCTCCCACAGGTAAAGAGAGAGGGAGAGAGAAATAGGGTTTAACATCAACTGACACAAACTAGGTCATTTCGAGGTAGGGTTGGGCGATATTGAACAAAAATTATCGTGATAATAATTCATCTAATACCGCGATAAACGATATTACCGTGATAATTGTTACACGTGTATAGAAGTCAAAATTTGAATACTTGTGATGGAGGAATTTTTTTTTGGGCAGCAAATCGTAGCTTGTTATGACTGTTATATCGTTGCTAACGGCGCTAGACGCCATGATGGAAATTTACCCTTGACATGCCGGTACGTAATAATGCTATTTTTATACTTGTAGATGAATTAAATTCTATCAATAGAATGGTATACTAGCCTAGTTAGTCGAACTAGAATATTAAGTTTTAATATACCGAAAATATGTAACCAGAATTGGCAGGATTCTAAAATCGCTTCTTAATAATCAGAACAGTGTAAAAAGTTGACAGTTGCGACTGGGGTAAAATACTGTCCAACCTTGACCTGCCAAACACGCTTTCCTCCTTTACGAGTCCAAGCGACAATGTATTATCACACCCTGTAGTATTATCATCGATATTGGTACACGATAATTATCATAATCGCGATAACATTTTTTATCACGATATACCGGTTTTTCAATATTTTTAAGGGTCCAATATGATAAAATCGCCGTTGATTTTATCACGGTATACCGAAATACCGGTATATCGCCCAACCCTATTTCAAGGCTAACATATAGTATTTTTAAAATTTTATTTCAATAATTCGCTTGCGCGTAGGGATCTATAGCTGAGTACTCGGAGAAAACCCACGACAACCGGGGATTCGAAACCACGCCAATTGACCCAATGGCAGGCCATATGATACAGCGCGCACACTCGCTAACCATTCGACCATCCAACCCACCCACATGCATCTAAAGACCCTATGCGCAAGCGAATAATTGAAATAACATTGAACCAAATGGTTGTCCTGAAATGACCTAGCTTGTGTTGAGTGTATGTTCAACCCAATTTCTGTTTCTCTCACACACCTCTAGTAATAATATTGCATATAATTATATTGTAGGACAACATCATTTATCAATGAAAGAGAATATGTACCATTTATGGATGTTGATACACGTGATAGATTCGCTCTTCCAGTAACATATACGTAAGTTTTATATACAATATAATCAAATATACTATATAGGTTTAACGGATAATTGAATGTTGAGATTCTTTAGTTCATGACCTTTGGCCTACTTTACTGAGGCATGAAATATAGATGATATTGTATGTTTTGTCTACCAGTGATTTATATTGTTAAGCAACACAATTGTAACTTTCTTTGTTTTTTGTTTCCTTATTTATTATTAGAGATAAAGATGGAAAACTAGCTTTATCTCCAAAACAGAAGAAAGATTTTGCACGGTGGGTTCGTCCCGATGAGTTTTGTGATGATCCAAGAATGATTTATGCAGTTTCTAGTTTAAGTATAAAACAGGTAATTACCATTATGTGACATGTTAGGGTTAGATGTAACATAATACAAAAACACCTTATTATCTACCTTGATTTTAGTACTATTATTATCAGGTTATTATCAATATAAATATACTGAGATGCAATGAAAACACAACAGTCCAAATCTAACAACATCAGATAACGGCGATAACACATGATAATAACGTATTCCGGATCATGGAAATGCGTCACAGATTAATTCTCTCAAACACAAAGATGAAGTCTTTCATTTGGGGCTTAAATATTGAAAATCCTATAGTGTCCGCATTACTTGGAATTAAATTTTACACATAGGGTCAGTGGTCAGTTGATTGAATCAATGGCATACAAGATACCACTGTTTGCAGATTTTGCATGGTTCTTGCGGACTCATTCTTAATACAGATAGTTTTGTGGTTCTTAATTTTGTTACTATTTCTAAGCATTCCATTAACTTTGAAAAACAACAATTTGAATACTATTTTATTGAAAAAGAAATATGTTTTATTGTATCTATTATAGACAATTGTATCAGATTGTAGTTTTGTGGCATCTTTAGCAATAAGCGCCCAATATGAAAGAAGATTTAAAAAACAGTTAATAACAAGGTAAATCTTATAGAATATTGCAGTTGAATATTGGAGAAATCTCAGATATATTTCAGTTAATAAACTGAAGCCAATATTCTGGCCACAAGCAATTAGCTACAGTACTGTGATATATTTTCAAAGAAACACCAATATCAGATTAAGTAATTGGAGATCAACTGCTTGATTCAGATTCTATTTTTTTTACAGTATTATATATCCACAAAATAAACAGAAAGAACCAATATATAATCCATGTGGTAAATATATGGTTAAATTACATATTAATGGTGTACCCAGAAAGGTTAGTTATAATAATACATATTGTTTAGATACAATAAATCATGGATCCGTACAAATTGTGACAAGCTCTGTCAACGATGTCGATCGTAGCATGTTTGGAAATTGTTTTTTTTAAAAAATACGCTATTTTTCTGGAGTGCAAAATGACGGATGGGTCAGATCTAGTTTCAGATATTTTCCATAGCCCTCGGTCTAGACCAGCATGTACGGCCAACTTGGAATCTCCAATGTGGATGCAATATATATTTTTTTAAGATATGGTAAAATTGTTTGTTGATAGTAAGTACACAGTTCATATTTTATGTTTATATGTTATTTTTGGTTATACATGTTGTATTGGATATTTATTTACCTATGTTTGTTTATACAGGTTGTATTAGATGATTATTTACCAATGGGAAAACATGGTGAATTGCTATGTTCTTTCTCAAATAATAAAAATGAACTGTGGGTATCATTACTAGAAAAAGCCTATATGAAAGTTATGGGTGGCTACGATTTCCCTGGTTCTAACTCAGTAAGTAAATATTTCATAAGATAAAATAAAAAAATCCAGAAACTGTTCAGACAATCGTAAAAATGAAATCAGGTGGAAAGAACAAGTTTGAATACTCTAGCTCTTGCTATAGGAAATGAAATATAATCACCACTATACCAGTAAATGATTTTTAAAAAATATCAAAAAGCAGAATAATGCAAACAAACATGAAATTATTTTAAATCTAAAGGAAATTCATTAAGTTTGATACACTTTAGTCTACTAGTACTTGTTCCAATTGCTGAATAGATAATTATCAACATTGATTACTATATTTTCTAATATAAATCACTGTTGGTTATTTTAATGGTTACTTTACATGGTTCTTCTGAATTATGGGCTGACTATTCTGCTTGAAAATAATGGGTCTTTTGGGATATGAAATTTGTGATACTATATTGTTTATTTTAGAATATAGATCTGAATGCTTTAACTGGTTGGATACCAGAACGTGTTGCCATTCGGCTCAACTCTCCAGAATTTGATAAAGACAGAGAATTTAAACGCTTAATAGAGCGCTTCCACAAAGGACATTGTCTGGTAACTGTAGCAACAGGTGAAATGTCTGATGCTGACGGTGATCGGGCCGGTTTAGTTCCAACTCATGCCTATGCCATGTTAGATATCAGAGAAATAAAGGTAAATAACACAATTTTATATATATTGTATTAAGTGGGTTGCTAGGGAATTTAATTGTTGTGGGAAACCATTGATTCGATTATGCAAGACTAGGAAATACATAGCCTGTTCTTGTTCTGTCTGTCTGACATTTAGTCATCCTTAATAATTGTTACTGCTCATAAATACCATGGTTATAAGCCGAATTATAGCTCATGCACAAAATGCATGTGTCCTTTACTGGCTATGGAAAATAAAACTCATTAGCATTTGATATATGTCTGGTGTTTAGATCTGTTGTGAGTTGCATTGAAGCAGATTTCAGCTGAATACAGGTTTCTCTAAGTGCTCTTAGATGTATATAGTTAAATTCCTATTTCAGGGAAAACAGTTATTTAAATTAAAGAATCCGTGGAATCATTTGCGGTGGAAGGGCCGATATAGTGAGAACGATACGGACACATGGACATCAGATTTACAAAAAGCTTTAAACTTTGATCCTAAGAGTGCTCAACTTTATGATAATGGTAAATAACAATTCTAAGAGTAAGAAATATAGCTTCAAAAATAATTTTCATTTTAGGGCGAAGACAATATAGGGTTACCAGACGTTCTGAGAAAATCTGTGTCTGTCCAGGTTTTAAACGAAGTAATATTCTGGCCATATAGATTCTATATTATAGATTCATCAGTCTATTTTGTCATTGAAAATGCTTTACAATAATCTGTGAAAATCAATATTAGAGTGAATCTGTCACATTTCTCTTAAATGAGCAAACTTTTTGTGGAACCATCTATTTGCAATATATCGCGAAGCAATTATAACTTTTGCTTTTATTTGTCATCTACTTGAAATTGTTTGAAATAAACCATTCTCTGATCTGGATGTTTACATTATTTAGTGTAGGCCTAATGTTCTTACTACCACCACCGGTACTTGTATCTTGTGTTTTCCATGTGAAGTGGAGTGAAGCCACATACCTTAAATTTATTTAATATTTATATTGTTTACTTTTAGGTTTTGTAAAATAATTTATCAGAAATGATACTGATGTAAGCGGGACTGTGGGTAGATTGTCACTCCTAAGATTTAGGATATATTAGTTCATCGTATACTTTGATTAGCAGGGAATGAAGTAGTTTTTGAAATTACTTTCCACTTTCCTTTGCAGAGATTTTTTATCTGACTTTTCGATTTATTAATCAAAATATTTATTAATCAATGATAAAAAGGCGTGTTGGGTCATCTCATTTGCACATTAGTCTTTTTACCCTCTGTCTATTACTAATTAAAACAGGCTTGTTGACACTCATATACCTTGATCATTAACACTGAAACTGAAACTATCTGTTGCTTTGCTTGTATATTTGTATGTTGAAAATCAATATATTTGTCACCTTAAGGTCTATTTTGTTTTTTTAGGTGTATTTTGGATTGATTATGAATCCATCTGTAGATTTTATGATGTATTTTATATTAACTGGAACCCTGAAATATTTTCTCACACAACATGTTTACATCAGTAAGTTATATTTTTGGATATTATAGCATGTTTACACCTATGTATATTATAACATGTTTACAAACATGTTTATTATTATAACATGGTTAAACCTGTGTTTTATATGATATCTTTACACCAGTATATATATTATAACATGTTTACCCATGTGTATATTATATAACATGTTTACCCATGTGCTTATCATTTATAATAAGTTTACACTTGTGTATATTATATAACATGTTTACACCCATGTATGTTATATATCAAGTTTACACCAGTGTTTATTATTATAAAATATTATAAACTTTACACCGATTTTTTTCTGCTTTTGTTAAGTAGAGATGATAAGCAATTTGATTTGTTGCTCAGAATAACTCTGATTAAACCCGTTGGCTTGTTTTATTGTTTTTTAGTACATGGTCAGCAAAGGCAGGCCCAAAGAAAGATTCCTATAACATAAGTGACAATCCACAGTATAGATTAGAAGTGAAAGCTACGCAACCATCCGCTGTCTGGATACTCTTGACAAGACATATTGTAGACAAGGTTAGCAGGTCGTAATATTCACTGATTGATGAAAATAAATTTTATGAAAGATATCAATGACGAATTTAATATAGATTCAATTTTATTATTATGTTTTATGTTTATGCTAGTTATTTTGTTTTTTCAACACTTCAAAGGTGATTGAAATTTTATTTTATTGATTTATTTTAGGCTGATTTTGCTGATAATAAAGAATTTATAACTGTTTTAGTATATAAAACTGGTGGAAATCAAGTCTTTTATCCATGTGAGTAACAATTATTGTATTTATTATATAATAATATTTCAAACTGTGGTTTCACTTTTAAATCTTGTTAATGCATGCCAAAATTCTCAAATGATGTTTTAAAACCTGGTGGTATTGCGGCATCAGGGGAGACAGGACCAATTTTGGTTTGTATATTGCAAATTTATCTCCTTTTATGATCAAATGTTCTGATCCAGCAATGAGTACAGTATACATATAATTCTGTATTAGCATAGAATATAAAATTAGAATTTGTTAAATATTTTGCACTAAATAGACTTTGATTAATGATAATTATTATTTTTGTAAAGATGATCCCCCTCCATATAAAGATGGTGTTAAAATCAACAGTCCTCATTATTTATGTAAATTGGTAGAGAAAGCAGGAACAACCCGTTATACACTGGTAGTATCACAGTATGAGAAGAGTAATACTATTCGATATACACTTCGTGTCTACGCAACATGTGAATTTAAACTCACAAGATTTACAGATCCATATCTGTCAAAGTTTGAAAAACAGGTAAATATATTCTATTATTGTATCTCTGCCTTTCGAAGAAAGCAGGAGACTATTAAAATATGTCACTCCGTCTGATTGAGCTTGTTCATCAGGTGAATGCCTTGACTGAGGTCGATGATGAACATTTTCTTCTAAGGTTAAGCCGAGATAAGCAAATTCATTGGTTAATGCTTTATGACACGATAACCATGTGATCGGATTTTCTAATCTAGTAACTTCATCATCTGAAAAATTTGAATCCCCATTACACCCATTCCCATTGAGTGCATTCAGGGCTGAAGTATATATATTTTAACAGAAACTATCTACATTTTGGTATTGATGTGATTCTAGCAAGTTATACAACCTGTATCGAATAGTGGCATTTATCTGGTCACTCAATAAAAAAACTGAGTCAGGTATGCCGATGAAAGATTAACAAAACTCCCATAATAAGTTTTTGCTATTATTTCAAAAAAGAACGACTCAATATTTCAGACAGGGGCATTTGATTGCATTTTTTTATGTAAATCAATCATATTAAAAATGTTAAGTATGCAAATCCACTCCAAAAAACAGTTTACACAGTTACGGTGTTGGTATGTACGGAAAATCAGTTTGGAAACTTATTGCCAATTAAACTAAAATAAATATTGAAATATATGTATATTGTTCTTGTAGATAAATGGTAAATGGTCTGGTAGAACTGCTGGAGGTTGTTCTAATTACATAGAAACACATAAAAACAACCCAATTTATCAACTTAAAATAGATAACAATAAATGTGATAATTGCATATTAATAGAACTTAGAGCATACAAGTAAGTCCAAATTTCTTCATATTTAACACATTATATGTGACCCTTCACATAAAAATGTGAAGTAAGTAGCAAATTGGCTATATTGAGTTATCCACATAATCACTTTGAGAAAATAACGGTTGAAAAAGAGTTATGAATCCATTCTGGAAATATATAAATAAGGTATTTATGAAGCTTTTTTTGTGAGAATCTCTGAGTGGAAAAAAAATTTATAAATACATTTTTGTTACAATGCTAACACAATACAGGTCTGTGCGACTTACTACCCAATTCGATGTTATGGGTGACTTGTGTGGGAATGTCCAAAATTGGATCACATCTGATTTGAGTGATAGTCACCAGTCTGTTCAAAGACATCTTCTTTCAATCTGATTCTACTTGTTTTCCATGAACAGTTTTTCAGTCACACAATTTAGAGGGGGCTAATTAATATTTCCCCCCCCCCCTTTTCTTTAAACAATCAGATTCAATTTTATTTCATATTTGCTCTTTAAATGTCATTTGTTTAATATACTGAGCGCCATAGAAAACGCATCACTTAGTTTTTCGTATAACAAAATGATCCTGTAATATCTTATTTATTTTGCTTCTTATTGTGAACAATATTCGAATAGGAACACATCAATAACAATACATTTGTACACTTTTGGATGTTTAATCTGTAGTCAACAGTACAAAGTCAGAGGGGTCAAAACCAAAAGTACGACACAGATGGTTAATTCCATGCTACGTTGCTGCACAGCGTGGGTAAGAGCCAGTGGAGGAAACATGCGCTACTGACGTGGTCCATAAAAGTGTGTTTTTTTTATGTGTACAAGCACGCGGTCACAATAAATCGCCACCATAGAATTTCTGTGGTTTCATCTCTATAATAAACAGTCACTTCTCTAACATGGCCAGCGGTCAGTACTTTAATTATAATTTTATCAAATCATTGCACATTCAACGACCATTGTTGACATCCGCCATGCTGTTTCATTGCTGGATTAACTGTCAACTATCTGATCCCAGTATATTATATTTTTTCTTATTTAACAGACAATATAGTGTTGGTATAGAAGTTACGTGTGTATCAGATAATATACCAGATTCATCAGGATCTATAAAAAAGAAGACTTCTGGGGACTTCAGGTAATCATAAATTTATGCTATTACGTAATCATGTTATTAAGTTGAAGATTAAGATAAAGAGCTGGCCGTTCTTGCCATTCTAGTTATATTGAAAATCTTACTATATTCTGGGCAAAATTACAACTGTTTGAAGAAGTAGCATAGAATGTTTATTATTGTAGCAATGGTACTTGACAATTTAGACTAACCTCCATTTTATCGTTATATTTTAAATCTCCTGGTGTTCAAATCCATTTAAGTAACAGCCATCCGATGTTCTTGAGTTGATTGTGAGCTTTTCTTGTTGAATAGATGTCTAATAATATAGAACATATGAAGCCAAAAGAAAGATCTGCAACAGGCAGATGGAGCTATTACATGATGTGTCTTTAATATGGGTGAAAAATGATATTGTCTGTTTCATTGCACTTTTATTTGCGTTGTGGTCTGACCATCTGTCTTCGTTCAAAATTTTACATCTATAGAAACAGATATGTATAGAAGAGATGGGAAACGTGTAGTGTTTTTTTGTTCATGAAATTAGTCTTTCAGCTTGATGAAATATATTGTATTTTATTTTTCAGGCCAGGTTATTGTGTATTACAATTAAATAATTTACCAGGAGGTGTTTATAATATCATGCCATGTACATTTAGACCTCAACAAGAAGGTGACTTTTTCCTTGATATCAGTAGCTCTGTGCCTTATAACATATCAAAATTACAGTGAATAATATGATTCAATTTACTGTTCTTGTGTACAATTTATCAACATTAATAGATCTACATATTCATAAGGACAGAGAAATGCTTTTTTAAGTGATTTATTGATGTGCATCTTAAAAGGCCTACACATTCTACACTAGACCTATGTACCAATAACATTAATAGGATAAACAGAGTGATAAATAATTTGATGAGTGTTATCTATTTATTTTGAGCCTGACTCGGCGTAATAAGAATTTTAAAGAATTAGACTGAAGCTGTCAAGCCTTTAAAATTCTTATATAATTTTTTTTATTTAACTTTAAAAACGAATGTTCAATAATCTTCTATTTTAAATACTATGTTGTTGTACATTCTCAACGCTAGCCATTCTCACCCTCCAAAAAACATAAAATAAAGCTTGTGTCATAAAAAACTCATATACATGTAATATCAACTATTTTTGAAGTAATTATTAGTTTGTTTTGAGATTTGTTTCAACTTTACTATCAAACTTCTTGCAGCATATTTCTCAGTTTGTTGATGAGTAACTGGGCCGGGGACAAATATAATTACTAAATGAATTCATGTATAAATCAATTTGGTTGTTATTGTACTTCAGTGAGTATAATATACATTTCAAAAATGCTTTTTCTCTTTTTATTTTTATTATTTTACTGTAATAATCTGAAGTTGTTAATTTGTCAGAATATCAGCAGAAGATGAAAATATAACCACCAATAAAATTTGTTTTAGGAAAAGATCTCTTCTAGGTGTAATTGTATGGTACAAATTTTTTAATGATGTAATTTGGTATATATATTTTTATTTAATGACAGGCAATATTACAGCATATTTGTTTTATTTATTTATATTTATGGATGAATGTAAATATATTTTCAATAATCATATAAATAAAAAGTAATTTAAAAATTAAATTTGTGTGTAGTATAAAAATTAACATATACTTACATCCAAAAATATGTAATAATTTTCATATAGAATTGCATGTAAGTCTGTAACCATGATAACTTCAGACAGGGCATATTAATTTAGTGCAGTATTAAAAGTAGTGGGGCAAATAACTGCCTTAGTTTTTGGACTCCTCCCACAACTATGAAACCCATGAGCTCTTTCTTATAGTAGTTATAATTCTATGTAAAAGTAAAAATTGCATTTGGGTGGGGGTGGGGGAGTCAAGTTCAGTCAACATATATTCACATAATTATTTAACGAAGAATTCATGATAGGAATATACAATTTTTCCCTTAATTTTGGCTCTCCCCATTTCCTGCATTTTGGGGGTTGGAGAAAAGGGATCAAATTTGCAATTTCATAGCAGTTTTGGGTAGCCTAGATGAAGCTACAGCCTGTGACAGCGATTTAACATTAAAGGAACTATCTCAGTTTTGAACAGTGTATAAAAAATAAAAGTCTGTGTACCTATGTAAACATTTGAAGATTTCAGGCTTTTTTTTTCGTTGGGTGACCTGATAATCGATCGTTGTTCATTTGGAGGGCTATACAGTGCATGACTAAGTACTGTACCTACCATATTCCTGAAGCAATGACCCGAGAAATCCCTCTCTGGCCATTGCTGGAATAGTGTCTGTTTCTTGAACTTATGCGGGAGTGTGTCTATTTTTTCCGTTCAATGAAAGCTATCACTTAAGTACACCAACATGACAGTTCTTCGTTTAATCCGGGTCTTCCCTAAAACTTTGGACAGTGATTTAAGGTATTAAAAATGGTGAAAGTATGTTCGTTTCCAAACAGTATTGTTTACATTTCATTCGACTTGATAGCCTCGTTTGTCACGCAATTAGTTTTACTGCAGTATAGTATTCTGCTATGCACGGGTTAATTAGGCATAATAAAATCGTGAGCCATGACGTAACGTTATGTAAACATATTTGGTCCATTGGTCCAATATTGGCACTCGTTTTAAATGTAAAGCTTTTGTAGGGCAGCTAGTGATTGGTTGGTAGTTAGACTACTGACCAATCAAAATTTAAAACAACAATAACCACTCATAATAGCAGTGTGTAGTGGGATTACCTCTAATCAAACGAAACGCTGCACGGAGTATGTGTACCTACTTGATAACAAAAGGTGAATTTCACCCAGGCCTACACATAATTTTTATAATATAAAAGTCTGGTTTTATCCAGAAACCATAACAGATCAGCTTGAGACACCGGTCTCCATTTCCAGATGAAGACAGATGGGTTAAATCTGAAGGGCTTTTAAACATTTAACACTAAATTAAGCATTTTTATTCGCCAAAATATAATTGAGAATGAGATTGGCCCTTTCAAGTCAATGAGCAAATAATTGCTGGTCTGTGGTCAATAAAAATAATTTTCACACATTTTTGTTATTTTTTTAGAACAAAATTGATCAGTAATTTATCCAATGCAATAGCTTCTTATATAACATGACATTCATAATTATAATCATTGAATTGAACTTATTTGAAGGTTTTATTATAAATATAAGATGCATCATGACATAATCATGTTTTTATATTATTTTTTTCAACAATCGCCTTCGCTCTACTCTGGCAATGTCTGTTATGAATTGATTGTGAAAATAAATGGGGAATGATTATAGTTTGTATTGCGGAAAATACCAAAACTAAACTACCAGCAGACTAGCCTATATTATAATTATATGGCTATACTGGCATGCTTCGATAACTTTTGCCACTGGAACTTGCCTTGGGCTCCGGACACAGTAATGAATAAGAACTGGATAAGCACGTCAATTATGGTGGGAGTGGTCTCCCCTTTGCTTTGTGACGTCATCTATTGTCGACTTCCATGGTAACGGCTTCTCTGTGTTGTCAAGTCAGTGTTTCATCCAGAGTTTGGTTGTTATAAGTTCCCCTTTCCATATTTGATTTCATAATAATATTGTACCTAGGAATAAGTAAACATGTCTTTGTTGGATGAAGGGACGATCTATAACCTGATTGCAGTAGAAGAACAAAAGCGACAGAAGCCACCAAGGTAAACTGTTAAAATATAATATGATATATGTTAAATATGGTCACACCAATATTGACCATGTCCATGGTCCATAGTCGCCATAGCCCATAGATAGGCCTAATCATAATAATAATTATAATAGTCCTACTAGTATTACGGTAAAATAAAACATGTCTAAAAATGTCACTGTCTGTATATTGATATTGTCGTGTTGTACTCGTATAGCCATTTATTTTTGTGATTTACTATATTTCAACTTGTATTTATATTGAATTCTGTGTTGTTTAGGCCCTAATGTTGTTAATCTTAATGTTATGCCGGGCGGTTAGTTTTTACAATCTGAAGACATAAATATATTGTATTACAATAATTGTAACTTGGAAGTTCAAGTTCATCTCTTACCTAATTTTCAGACTGAAACTGAACAATTTTGTTATGATCTCTCTCTCATTATCCGTTATTAAAATAACTATGGATTTACATACAATTAACAAACGATTTGGCTCATAGTCATAGGTCTACAAGAAAGTAAAATAATTTACTTCTACTTAAGTTCTACTCACTTCCTCTAGATTGGTGTTTTGAGCATAGTCTAACTAATTGACACATATATCTAAATCAATACCAATTAGGTTGTATTGATTGACTACTTTTACACCTACCAAAGCAATTATTGAATTATAGTTTCTAATAATTTGTAGAAGACTTATCCAAATGGTTAGTGCTAACTGGGACATTTAACATTAACGTATGTAAATTGTATAATGAATACAATACATAGTGTACATAATATGGTGTTTAGCGCTTTGAGCATGTATACCTGTATGCAAATTTGTGCATTATATTATAATAAATATACACTATTATTATTATTATGTAGGCCATAATATGCTATTTAGAGTAGATACAGTGTGCAACGATCCAAGTTACCTCCTTATGAATGTAAAAGTTTCAATGTAATTATATTGGCCTATAAATGCCTACTTCTTATTTCTACCTTTCATTCAGCTTGATTTCAAAGTTTAAATTTCTGCAACACCCCTTTTTTCAGATATAATTCCAAATTTAAGGATACTGTTCGAAATGAATCTACTTCCAACCGAAATGAACATAAAACTATGGGTCAAGCTAAAGTACCTGTACCAACTACAGACAATTATTTGAAGAAACATTCCAAGGAACCTGTTCTACCCAACAGTGAGTAAAATAAATAAATTTGGAAATAGCTTTTTGTTTCCTGCACTATATATATATATTTTTTTTTTTGCACCATTATGTAATTTTTTTTCAGAAAAGATAGAAATATTTAAATTGCATTTTAAACCTATGTTAACCATTCCAACACGTAAGATTTTCATACCATTATTTAAACAATAGCGGAGACCATGTCCATACATGGTTAGTGTTCAATAATTTATCACTAATATCAGCTTATGCTTACATGTGGGCAACTGTCTTGGCTTAGCTTAGAGGAATAAGTCCAGTTCAGATTACCATTTGGCCTTATAATTAATCATTAAAACACTAGAAGTTAGTCAGATATGTGAATGATAGAAAGGTCTGTAGATTTCAACAGAAATTTCCATTAAATGTATTTGTACATTATGCATTAAATAGGTTATAAAGTTGAGAAGTTAAGATATAGTTAATTTTTACACAATTTAGTTTTGCCATTGCTATTAACATTGTTGTTTTTTTTTCTTTATAGAAAGTGATTTTAAGTATGGTGATGAAGACCACAAAAAGCCAGCATTACCAGCAAGAGAAGAGAAACCATTGATGGGACTTAAAACTACAAAAAACTTTATCACAAATAATGCTGTACAAAACATTACTTCTGTCCCAAAACGACCAGAGAAAAAATATGTTGATACACGAAATGGGGATGCTCATAATCTCATTCCCTCCGGATTAGAACCTATATATGTTCAGAAAAAGGTACCAGGTTATAATTTTATCTTTTTCAATTTACTTTGTCATTTTCCAATTTATAAAAAACAAATTATGAAAAGACCTACATAAGATATTATGTGCACAGGCCTGCTAACTTATAGTGGGTAGCTTTTGTTTTGTAGCATGGATCTTTGTTTTGTACCATGGGTTTTATGTTTTTAAAGTGGGTACAGTATTTGTTTTATAGATAGTTTTGCTGGTTGTCATGTGAAATCTGTCAGTGAAAATCCCCCCCCCCCTTCCCCAAAAACACATGGCATTTTTACTAAAACATAAGCTTGTTTTTCTTTCCAGGAATTTGGTGAGGTACCTACATATTTACAGAAAAGAAAAGATGAAATGATCCAAGCACAGGAAGAATACAACCAATATGTTTCAGAATATATGCGACGTGGTGCCATGCAAAAATTAACAGAGGATGAAAGAAAAGCCATTTTGGATGGTCTGAAAACAAACTGGGAGGATATTCATGATCAGTACCAGGGTTTGTCTGTAGTAACAGATACTGCCCCCAAAAAACACAGAAAAGAAAGAATGGAATCACAAATGAAACAGTTAGAAAGAGACATAGAAATATTTGAAAAACATAAGATCATTTACATCTCTAATTGAATCGGGAAATATTTAACAAATATTGTTCTGTAAATTTTGTATGAAATAAATATTTATAATCCAAGCACCTGTGTGCTTCTAATTGTGATAAGATACCTGTGGACGGAAAAATTTACAGTTTTTAATTCACGTTAAAACCGCTTTTAATCTTGTATTGTTCCATATCTTTGATAGAAATAATATTAACCAACACAATGGGAAAAGGCATCTTCCAATTTAATCATATGAAACTTTTCTGTTACTGTTTTTCTCAGAATAACTCCCATGACGCTTAAATAATTGTTAAAAATAGAAAGGGGGGGGCACTTATTACAATGGACTTGAACAACGGAAATTGTCAAGCATCTTTCTAACTTGTCCTAGATAAGCAAGTCCTAAAAAGGGTAGGGATTGTTAATTTCAAAAAAGGTTATTTTTTATCATATACAGTTATTTATTTTTTTTTAATAAAGAATTCAACAATCCACACATTTTATATATATTTGTTGTATTTTTAAGATGTAAAATTTACATAATCAAATTGAATTTTGTTAATACAAGTGTACCATCAGAATATTCTGAAGGAATGAATGTAAAAAATTGGTTTAGTCCTTTATTATTACCAGCTCAGCATTGTTAACAATCACAAGGCCTCAAAATCTCTCCATTTAATGGCAATGTTGACAAATTTGGTCAAATTTTATTTTATTCATATTCACATATTTCACAAGACAATTTATTTACTGTCACCACAGTTTATGTAAATAAACATTTTAGGTAAAAACTGTTTTAATTATTTCAGTAGTAATGACCTAGATATTAATTTTTGAGTTGTGAATACATACAAGAGCCTTCACTATTGAGAATTATGTACCGGATTCACTTTTCCATCCAATCAGATGTCAATTATTCTCTGTTTGTTTTTGATGTTCTGCTACATTTATATCTGACATTTTGAGGGGGAGTTGGATGACCAAATGGTTAGCATGTGTGCGCTGTATCATAAGGTCTGTCATTGCGTCAACTGGTGTGGTTTCGAGTCAGCGGTTGCACGTGACAAGGCAAGAGTAGAGTTGTCGGTCCAACCTCGTGGGGTTTTCTCTGGGTCCTCCAGTGCCTCCCACTGTAAGGGTCCCAAGGCACAAGCAAATTGTTGAAATCAAATTGAACCACATTATAGTTCTTAAATGACCTTGTTTGGGTCGTGGGCGTTAAACACCCATTTCTCACTATCTGGCATTTTGAAGTCTGCTTCTAGATCACACAAACATTAAATCAATTTGTTTGCATATTGTTTTAAATCTTGAGTAGTTGAAAAGGGTTATAACCATTAAATTTGGAATACAATGGTGATACAAAGAACTGTTCCTGACACATTGTGATAGAAACTTAACTACATTTACATTTAACAGTTGCTAACATTTTGCAGGGGAAAGACAGAACTGGAAAAATGGATAGGCTTCATCCTCACAATGTCCTAATGCTTCACATCAAATTTCCCGTCTTGATTGGCCCAGTTCGGAGCAAAACATTAGGAAGTTAAAACCCCATTTCACATTAAATTTAAAAAAAATTTATAGTCCCTATCATGTTAAAAGGTTTTCGGAAAAAAGGGCAGAGCTCCTGAACTGTGCCAAAATCAACCAAGATATCTTGATTCTTAATAATAAAGTTTCATATAAATTGAAATAAAAATCATGGACTTTAGAGGACCAATATTTGACATTTTGTGTAAAAGCATGGTCTGATGTACATTATATTACATGATTTGCCACTATTTGAGTAATGGGGAGGGGCAATTTTAAAAGGAGGCAGAGAAATGGGGTTAAATATCCACTCAACACAGACTAGGTCATTTTGGGAGTAACACATGGTTTAATTTTATTTCAATTATTCCTTGCTCATCAGCATCTTTAGCAATGAGAGAAAACCCATGAGGTTGGAAATGTAATAGGATTAAACATCCTACTCTTCTGCACCTAACCGGGGCTAATGGAAGACGGGCATACGTCATCCAGTGTGCTATGAGCGAAATTTTGCCTGGGCAGAGGCTCTATGGCCTACTCATATCCAATTCCAACTGCCAAGGGATCTTTAACATGCACGGTAATGTGTACATGGAACCTCGTTTTTTTCGTACCATTTGAACGACTAGACAGCTGTCCATGTCAGGCCTTTCGTTCTGCATCACTGACAAGAGCAAACCACGCTGGAAATGATGAACTTTCTCGGCCAATGCAGGGATCGAACACCTGACCTCAGGGCTAGTGAGCCAGCGCCTTACCCATTTAGTCACGTGATCGCACCCACAAGGTTGGACATACGACACTACTCCTTGTCACGATCACTACTCCTTGTTACGATCTGTCATGGAATAAAGTGGTGTGGTTTTGATTCCCTACCTGTAAATGTCTGTCCAACCTCATGGGTTTCTCTGATTTCCTCTCACAGCTAAGAACCCTATGCCCAAGCAAATTATTGAAATAAAATTGGACCATATGTTAGTCCCGAAAGCAGACATTTCAATTTCTCTCTCTTGTAACACCCTGTAGGTCTGAGTTCTGCATCAAGTTTACATGAGTTTATTGTTTGGAGCAGACCATTTATTACTTTAAATTTAAACGTTCTAATTGATGTAAATAAAAACATCAAAGGTGTAAGGTACATGTAGATTGTCTATCATGACATATATTTATTTATATATTAAATCCATATAATTTAAAAAGTAAAATATTTATACAAAAACATATACTAGTAATATAAACCTGTTTATCTCCAACTCGTCTCCAAGTCAAATTATCTCGGCTTTGACTAGAACAAATTAACCTGGACTAAATAGCGTCAGTTGGGTATTAGTAACTTGCTGTTTAGTAAATACAATTACCCATACTGATAATTATTTGAATCCACACATTACCGAATGCATAATACATAGTCCAGATGCAAGGTTTTCATCTCAAAAAGAAATCTTGGTATGACACCAAGTTTAGACTATTTTGCACACACCAATATTTAGTCAAAACGGAGATAATTTGAGCTGGATCTATTCAAGTCTCTTTATGAAAATCTTGTTATAAAATAAAATGATTAAAAGTAAAAATATGAAAATTTAGTTTAGTGAAGATACATGTCTTTAGACCTATCTACTTGATATGATAGATCGATAGATCTTGTTACACTTATCGCCAAGTTTTGGAATTATTATGGTTTATTAAATGTCATTTTTGTGATTGCATTGTAGATCTTCCTACCTATATAGATATTATTTTTTGGACAGTAAACATTTAACGCCAGATGGTAACATTGTCTTTGCTCCTGGTTTTGCTTTTTCTACAATTCTGAACTGAAATCCCTCTTTTCCTTCCAGTAAATGTCTTTCATGTTCCCAGCTAAATAACCCACTGTCAGTAGATACCAAGAAAGGATTAATCTCAATCACCCATATTTTATCTAAAATAAAATAAAAAAATATAAGAGATCTAAGATTTTTAATACTCTAAAGGACTTATATATATCGCTGTTAGATATATACTGGTAGACAACTATTGCATGAGGCCAAAGTGTTCTTACCAGCAGGTATATCAAAAAAACAGTTGTCACAGTGGGAGAGGTCATGTTGCATGGGCATGTGGCTGATATTTCAGTATTCATCTTGGCACTGTCTGTCTATTAATAATTTTGAAAAGATTTTCCGCTTGGATTATTTCCTCTCAGATCCTTGTCGATGGCTTAGAAAATAATTTTCCACCATCTTCATTGCAAACATTCTATAATTCTACAATTACCTGGAAATTCTTACAAATCAGGATTGTCTAATATTCTTACAGAATTGCTGCATAAAACTGTCAAGAATAAATTGATTTTGTTTGGCTTCCAGAATGTCCTAGAATACCTAACACTATACGGATTGCTGAGCCCCCCTTGGCAGAAAAATCTTGTTAAAGTTTGATGGCCATTGGATCAAAAATCAAAACTGTAGGGAGATAAATTTTGTGCAAGACTAACTCTATCATTTGACGTGATTAAGTTAGAATACCAGTACTATGTGTAATCTCTGCACTAGCAAAAGTTTTGTCTGAATCAATCAAAGGAAGCTAGAACAAAAACTGAAAAATTTGTGTATGAGCAATGGTGGGGGTGGGGACGTAGAATGTGGAGAATAATTTGGTAAAAAAAATTAATAATATTCAAGTACCTTTACAAATAGCAAAATCTACAATAAAATGTCGAGGAAATTTGGTTGTTATTCTCGTCTTGACCTCTTCTTTATAAAAATTTTGTAGTCTTTCTAAAATAACATCTTTTTCCTTTAAAAGTCTATTCGAAAAGATAAGATAATTGTACTGTGCTATTGCAGTCAGCTCAAGATCAAAAACAAAGGCTCTAAACTCCATATCCACATCAATTGGAACAAATTCTCGAACAACAAAGTTTTCATGGTATCTTTCTTTAATTTCTAAAGCTAGCAGCATGTCTTGATAAATTCTCTCGCTTGTGAGCATTAGTTGCATCACCTCCCGTGCAGATGTCACTTTCATGGCCTCAAAGGCTGATTTTAGTAAGCATACTATTTGTTGATTTTCACAGTTTCTTTCTTCCTCAGACAATTTACTTAAATATGATTGGTACAAATCTCCAAATTTGCCATGAGCCATTGGTGCATCTTTTGGACTTCTACTTGAAGTTTTGACAAAAGCACATCCTTCCTTCGAGTTTCTTATCACTTCTTGTAAAACTACATCCAATTTGCATGATAAATTATCAATCACAGTCTTTTCTTCTGGTGTCAAATTTGTCCAAAAATCTATCTTAGAGATACTTTCTGCATCCAGATTTTTAAACATACGTTCAAATATCCTAACAAATGTTTCAGCCTCTTCTATGCTGACTGGACAATATTTTGATGGAAAAGTTATATCTTTGAGACATTCTTGCCATAATTCTGTATTGACATCTAATACAGCATTTTGGTATTCTTTAATCTCTTGGGAAGAAGTAAAACCAGCAAGTTTTGGACTGGAGTAGTCTTTTGTAGCATGAGCTGACTTTTTCAGCTTGGCTGACCTAATATCATCCAGAAAACTACTCATGACAATCACTAAATAAGATCTGAAATAGTCAAAGAAGTATGTGTAGTTGTTTCTGTTGCCGTACACAGAATACATTGTACAGTTAACATTCTCAAAGATAGTAAGAGTCAACATATTGTTACTGTAAGTGGAAAAATAACAAAATAAAAAAGTTGGGTTAATAGAGTGGAAAAATAAAAAAAGAGTAGGGTTTAGCAGGTACCAGTATTGTTATAATCTGTTGATCAAATCAAAGCAACCAAAGCCAGTACCAGGGCTGGGGCCATTACATTGCCAATGTAATTAATTACATTACCATTACTTTTTAAATGTAATCATTACAATTACTTTCTCATTTTTAGCAATGTAATTAATTACCATTATCCCATTAATTTATGACTATATAAATAAAAAACAATTTTTCACATAGAAATTAAAAAGACAACCTTCCGCCATGAAGGGCCTATAAAACCAAACTCAAAATACCCCTTGATTCACTTTAATAGATATCTGTGTATGAATTGTAATTTCTATAAATTATAACATCAAGGCAAATTTTCAATGGTGACAAACGCTGATGCTTTCACTTCATGTCTTGAAAAATGAATTGAAAGTATATTTGATTAAGTGTATTTTATAAGATTCTTAATTAATCCAAATAGTTTGTCTCTATAACATATTGTATAACTGGTAAATTATTCAGCATGATTCTAAAACAAAACATATGATATACTTCTTTTCAAAGATCTACTATTTAGGGGGAACTTTTTTTAGGTTACCGGTACATGTCTAAAGAAGGGTCCTACATAAAAAGTAATAAAAGAAAATGTTGAATGCCTTCTTATAATTTAAAATAAAATAATGAATTGGATTTGTGTCAGATACACTTAATTTACTTCTTTGGTGCTATAAAATTTTTCATATGTAAATATTCATATGTGCCTTAAATGTAATTGAAGAGTAATTGAAATGTAATTGACCAATACATGATTTGTGGAATGTAATTAATTACATTTCCATTACTTTTGAAATCTTCCATTACTCATTACTTGACTATTACTTAAAAAATGTAATGATTACATTCCATTACCATTACCCCAGCCCTGGCCAGTACATGTCCTTCCACATTTCAACCTGCAAAATTAGCTCTTCTGTGTAACTTTAGTCATGGAGATGAAATGATTTTGTCTGACATTTAGTGGCGTCAAATTGAAATCTTATGGATATTTAAAATAAACTGAGATTCGCGCACACAATTCCACCGAGACAACATTCCTGCACACACCATTTCACTTTGACAACATTCAGATTCAGAAAAGGATAAAGAAACATTGCCACCCACATTTTTAAAACTTCATTGTAAAATTAAACTTCAATACTTAAATCAGACCCATGACCATATTTGAGTTTTAGTTTATCTTCATTTTTTAATTTAGTTTTTTCTGTCCGTGTATGCCAAACTAAAATTTCTTTACAATCATTGGCCTTTGGCTCCAAATCATTTAGTTTTACATGTAATTGGGAAAGTAATGTTGACTCTTGGTAGCCTCTTTGAACTCTTAAACTAAATCGAGCTTCAGGATACTGAAGAAAAAATTTAAGGTTAATGGCAAAGCCAGCCATATCCATAGGAAACGGTCTCTCTGGTTTCCAAAAGACAAACCAATTTGTTACTTCATTGTTAGTAACTATTGGACTTTCAAATCGCAATCCCCCACTTAAACCAACTGGCCAAACAGACACTTTCTCTGTAAATCGTATTTCATCAAATAGTTTTAAGCTGTATGTATTGTCATCATCCATAAAATAAATAACACCATTAGATTTACTGTTCTGGTTTGTAACAATCCATTCCAATCCTGCATTTCTTTGTAAAACACCCCTTGGTTTCAACCAGTTGGGGTCTTTTTCTTCCAATTTATAATGTTTTGGAGTTAGAGCATTAAGATGAGTATAGTTTAACCCTGAATTTTTTAGAAATTTTGTAACAAGTTCGGTTTTAGTTGTGGCGTCTTCAATCACTATCCAATGAAAGTTTGGTATATGAAGAAGAGTTTGAGATAATCTTGTTAGTTCAGCTTTTTGTTCAAGTCTTGTATAAGTAGGTGTAATTGCATAGATATATGGCAAGTCTTTTATATACTTTGGTAAAACCTTCTGTTCTGTCCTATAGTAAATTTTGGACCGGGTTACTTTCAATTTCTTTAATTCAATTTCCTGTGTCATTATTTGTTTTTGATAAATTAGCACCAATTTTTCCATTCTGGATAGGTCTTCGGCTGGACACCATGATATGTAGAACATCAAAAAGAATTGGAAAACAAAAAATAGAAGAAACAGATATTTTTTCTTAAATCTCGGAGAGATCATAACCATACCAAAAACAGTACAAAAGCAATTAAGGTATATTCTTGTAACAATTACAACGGGTTCTTTACCCGCCTAACGTTCCGAATTGACGGGATATTATTCTACACGGATTTCAGTTCTTTACATTTGACGTCAATGGTTTTACGGGTGCATTCGTTTTAACAATATAACATCGCTTAATGCGTAGGTTTTCTTTTCTTTTGGGCAAATGCCACGAAGTGAAAATTGCAAATTTACTGCGGATTAGTTTGCGTCACACCGATTTGCGGTTACTCGAAAAAAATATCGTGGATCGCACAAAATATAAACCCGTAAATATGTTTAGATAATCCACAGAGTTGAAAACACGGATAGCTGGTATATAAATTAATCATGACAGTGACTGGCGTATGTATAATTACTGTATCCATAACTCATGATGATAATGATCATAAAATACGCATTTGACGCGTTTGATCCGTACTCATATTTTGGAGTCAACCACGACAGTACAGCATCAAAATTCAAGATGTCGAACACGCCGCAGTCAAGAGTTAGAGATTATCCAACAAATAGTCGTTTATTTGTAATTTGCGGTAAAGGTGCAGACGAAAATGCGTTCAAGGAAGCCTTTGGAAAGTATGGAACCGTCGAAGATGTCTGGGTTGTCAAAGATAGGCGCACAAATGAAGATAAAGGTACGCTATACTTTGTGTGACTTACAATAATTTGAATAATTATTATTGTCAAAGGCTCTGATGGGTGAGTCTGATAGACATAGTATTCTGAAGTGTAGCTTCCCTAAGTAAAACAGACCGCACATGAACTCCATCATACCTTTTGGCACAAAAAAATGAAAGTTAGAAAAATATCGCTAAATTTGATTCTGGGTGCTGGAAGCGTCAAGTAATTATATAACATAACGTCATACTCGTAACGGTATCAGGCGTATTCAATACCAGGCTAATTCATTACCGGTAAAATCGGCGTATTCAAGACCAGTATATTATAGGGTTGGTTGATCGGCATATAAAGGTGCTAAGTAGTACTCATCAGTGTGGATAGAAGCCGATACAATAATTATTATAGATGATTTTGATGATCGTAACGTGAAAATATTCCACAGGTGCGGATCCAGGAATTTTTGCAGGAGGGGGTTTGCCAGGTTTCTGTTACAGAAATCTGCCATCATCGTCTCTAAATTACATAGGCATACATACAAATTGAGCTTTTTAAACAGAGAAATCATTTTTATACTGATGTAGGATCACTTTGTGATGTAATTTCATTGCATTGATGCAAGGCATTATTTTTTTTTATGTAGCTGAGCATATTTTTGTTAACGTGAAAATATTCCTTATCTGTATTGTATATTAGCGCATACTACATACTAGGTAGCACACTAATAAAAGGTAATACATTTTGGTCGTTGAGGTTATTGATCCAACCATTATTCTATAAAATATGCAATATGCAAATAAGATGGTTTGATTCGTGTATGCATTCTCTCATCCAATAGTAACTATGTAAATTTTCCCGCGGTTAGACGCCTCTGACCAATCAAACTATCAACAATAATCATACGTTCATACAAACAAGACGATTAACTTTAGTACAAAAACATCGGTGATTCGATCTTAAATCAATGATAGCCTTTTATGTTTGATTTGTTATTAATAACGCTGTAAAAGGACCAATTACATCTGAATGTGAATAATGATCAAATAAAGTCTCGTTGGCAATAAAAATGACATGAAGTGTTAGAACTAGTGAGAATTGTGAGATGATATCAGACGATACATGGTAAATCACGTTTAAAAAGGGACAGTTCCCGGAAGAAGCATCCTCGGTATCCCCAATGTTCTCATTCAGTTCTACTCCACTATACCATGGGTAAATCTATAGGGTTTCCACAATTTCAAATGATCTGTCCTGGTCGTACTTGTATCATTGAACTGATACTTGAGAATTTGATACACAATAACTTATCTACGATAACTCAGGGAACGAACAAAAAAACAAATAGATTCCAAATAAAACTCTTGGGCCTGGACATACGGAGTCACTTTTCAAGAGTAAATAAGACACATTAAGTGACATTAGATTGATATTACTTCGGCACCATTATTCGTTGAATTAAAACTAACCGTTGATTTGTTTTCCGCCCACGAAAAGGAACTCTAATAATAAGAATTCCTTATAAGAATCAATTTAGAATACCAAAATACGAATCGGTCTAAACTGGGTAATAAATTATAAAATATATCATCTATCAATGGAACATGCTGTAAGCTAGACGCTGCAGGGTTTCTTTTAACGTTGGATTAAATTATTAGCTTCTTTGTATTGTGATTTAATAATAATTAAATAGCATATGTTTATATTTTATTTCTAAAAGGAATAAGTCAAGCCTTATAATATAATTTAATTGGTCCGAGTGGTCTTTTTATTGGTCCGACTTGTCTTGGTCTGAGTTATCTTTGGTCTGAGTGGTCTGGATACCATTTAATTAATGAATTAAACGAGACTTACCTTAAGTTGAAGTTTTATTGTAATTCTTCTACGTCACACAAACATTAGAGATCAAGTGAGATTTGGAATACATTCCAAACTATACCACCTCATACTACATCGACATCATTGTGAAAAACTGGCAGAATATTTCAATATATTAAAAGAAAATTAGATAATTTATGGAAAACTCTTTAAAAGTAATGTAGACTGTGGCATGTGTTGTCTTGTTCAGCTCTACGAAGTGTCATTACACTCGCTCTGCTGTAGCCTACGTTCAGGAACCGGCCTATTGACTACTTACTGGGCATCTTATTACTGCGAAACGGTTGCATGACAGTCCCTTTGAATGCCTGCACAATGTTTTTAGTATGTGCATGAATAATAACAAGTATCTTAATTAATTTCCATAGCTGGTTAAATCAGTATTATAATAATCTGTACAAAAGAAGGTAGAAACACAATTATAAGCTAATTGATGACAGCTATTTTATTTATTTCAATTCAATCTGCGATGGGAAATAGAATCCATTGCATAACACATAAGTTATGTTTTTAAGCTGTCTGTCGAGACTGCACATATCGTAAAGTGAAATTTTGTGACCTGAGCTTCTGGGGAGGCAGTACATGAAGGTCTAAAAACTGCACATCACATTGTGTTTTCTTTACAAAATTTTAAAATGGGTCAAAACAATGAAATGAAATGAGGTTTGACGTCCTACTGTCCTTCTCTGACTGCGACACTGAAGATAGGCATACACCAAACAGTGTTCTATGGGCGGAAATTTGCACTATGGCCTACTCTCATATCAAATTTCAACTGTCAACTGATCTTTTACATGTACATGCACGCCAAAGTGTTCATGGGACCTTGTTTTTTCTTCTCATCTGAGCAACCGGACAGCTGTGTCCTTGTTAGCCCCTCCTTCCTTCACCACTGACATGAGGAAACCACGTCGAAAATCGAGATGAACTTTCTTGGCCAACCTCAAGGCTTTGACTCAACATAGATCAAACATTGTTTAAAATGGCCAATGATTGGAAAAGACTTAATTCAAGACTTTAGAACATGATAACTTTCTTTTTGATTGAGATAGAATGTTCAAACATGGTGTGGGTATTTATTTGGTGAATGTCTTGACTGTATTTGATGGTAAGTCTTTGATTCTAATTGGGGGAGCATGATAAAACTGATATCAGTATTGTTGATTAGTCTAATTTATCTTTTGTTATGGTAGGTGTTGTCTATGTCAAGATGGAGAAAACTTCAGAGGCAGCTTTAGCTATGGAAGAATTGAATGGGAGAAAAATTGATAATCATCAGGGTACACTTAAAGTAAGACGCTTTTATGATACTTTTTATACTTACTACATTGTGTGTCCAGTACAGTTCATGTATATTGTGCCAAAACTCTACCTTGATTTTTTGCCATTATTTCATGGGCAAGCATTTAGATTTCTAGAATGCTGAAATTACTAATTAGTGAAAATACTCAAAAAGATAAACATTTTGTAATATTTCAAGACAAAACTAACCTCGGGTAAGCAGGGGTCCATGCTTGTGAAAGTGTTTTTCAAAATATTTCTAGTTGGATAAAATGCCATTGAATTTTTTGTTTTCATGTTAACCTTGTGATTCTCTTACACATGTGTACATGTTCATGAATATTGTACTGATGGATGCTGTTCTAGACTCTGTTAAATCCAAATGAAAATGTTCAGCTTTGAAAATTTTGAAACACCCTCCCCGATCATACTGAGGCTAAGGACCCAAAAGGATCGGGACGTAATAAGAATAAGTGATCTGACAAACCCTTAAGATTGTGCCTACAAATTTATTTGTGTCTGATAATTCATATAATTACAACTATTGCATTCGTGGATGTTGTTTATCTATTAGATTAGTGTATGTATATACCGAATTTGATTATATTATACTCCCCTACCATTGATACATATTGTCTTATTTGCATAATATCTTTTAATCCATGAAAGGTTGTTGTGGCCAGTAATAAAGCTGAAGGTTCAAATAGAGATTCAAGAGAAGATGAAAAAACTCTACGACTTTTTGTTCTCATCCCCAAAACTTTTACAGAGGCCGATTTACGAAAAGAGTTTGAGGTAACCAAAGCTATAAGATTATGTTAATGTTATTTAATATGTCATGTCGTGTTGATTGTTTTAATATGCATGCATATTTAATATCCATTTGCAATAATAAGAATTAGCCTACCACAACTGGTGTGTGTGTTTAATAATTGGTGTACCGTTTTAATACAATGTATGTGATTCCATGCAGGAAAGCATTGTTTACTGTTGTGAAGCGAATAAATCTCAGTCTCCAACATATTTTTTTTGCTGGGGAATACAATTAAAAACAGACACCTAGTTTAAAATTCATTATAAGATTGTATTTTGTTTTGAGTCTTTAAATGTAACTCGGCCAATCCACTGAGTCAGACCAAAGAAATTGTTGGGTTTGGAGTGATAAAAGTATTCCAATCATTTAATGTTGCATTAAACAAAGCAGTTAAAATCCTGAATACCACAAATCCAATTTACATGTATTATTCAACATACTCAATTTGAAACCTTTTTTTATTAATAGCAATTTGGTGACATAGAATTTTGTAATGTTGTCATAGATCGTAATACAGGAGATAATAAAGGCTTTGGTTATGTAAAGTACAAGAGACCATATCATGCAGCTCTTGCATTTGAGAGCTGTAATCCCAGTAAGTATAGGCTACACTTATTACTTCCAACGGTTGATGGATTTCAGATCTGTTACTTCAAAATATGTTTTAGTGATGGGATATCTATTTCAGCATGATGGTGTGTACAAGTTTCTTATAATAAGTAAAGAATATGAAAATTTATCCCTAAAATAGAAATATATATTTTGTTGCTTGTAGTCTTTACACATAATAACTACAAATTTAACTGTATTTATTGTATCTTAAAGTTATATTATTTTTAAGTTCTCCAGCCAGTCAATTTCACTGCCAGTCATTCAAGACTGTTATATACATTACTGAAACAAGAACCCGGCTGTTCTTAATAATGAAGGTGACATCTAAATAGCCATAAGCAAATTTAGTCAGTTTCTAATGTGAAAATGCTTGCACAAAGCAAAGATGCACATCGACTTGTGTTTATGAGCATATTATTAAAGTTTTGTTGATAATTAGTGCCAAGAAGATGATTTCTGATGAATCCATTATCACTTTTCATTGTCTTGTGAATTGTAAGTCGTCTCATACAACTAAGCGTATATTGTCAAACATCATACATTAGTATATGTCATTCTCAACTGTTTAATTATGTTTTGTTAGCTTTTAAACCCAAATTTGCTGATCCACCAAAATCAAAATCGGAAAGAGAAAATCGAGAGATGTATGGTGATCAGCGTCGTGATAGATCATCAGATAGATATGGAGGTGGTAGTAATCTTGGAGCTTCTATGATGGACAGATCGCCAAGAAATCGAGGTAACTCAAATTTTATAGACCCATATATAGTTGATGTTGATGTCGACTAGAATTATTTAATCCATTTGAAAGTTAGATATGTGCACTTAGAACTGGACTTACGGCTGTAAAATGCCACCATCTTTTTATTTATTGCAACAAATAAATGGTGAGCATTTGAAATACAAGAAATAAATTCAGAAATGATAACATCTATAAATATGAAATATCTAGAAATTTTCCTACTTAATGAATTTTCAGGTATGAAAAGAGGGTTTGATGAAGAATTAGGATATGGTTTTATGCATGAATCCAATCAAAGGCCCTCAGGTATATGTGTATACATTATCTACTGTATTTTCTTAAATCTACACAAATGTTTATTTAATTTAAAGGAACAATTTGAATTATGTTACTTGTTCATATTATATGATAATTGTTTGTAGTTGAGTGTTTTTACGTTCATATTATATGATAATTGTTTGTAGTTGAGTGTTTTTAAAGTAAAAAAATAATATTTAGGTCTGAAAAGATAATATCTGCTTCTTGATATGTTCAAAATAAAACCAGCTCAGTTGGTACCAAAAAATATCATTTTCTTAAAATAAGTTAAATTAATGTTTAGTCAATGTTTTAGAGTCATTAGTTGAACTTACATTTTGAACTTTCTTTTGCTATATCCAATGATTCCAGTCAGAGCAAAATAAGAGGACATTAAACCCCATTTCATTCTTTTTGCTGTAATCTTTGAAATATTCTTTCCATTAACACACACTTTGAACTGTTTTATATCATTTTATAAAGGTGGACCTAGAGGAGGAGATATTATGGACATGTTACAGTCCTATCCAACAGCTAGTCATCAAACTAGATTACAGATTATTACAGCACCTGGTCTCAGTAACTCATATCTGGCCAAACTAACAAACCTAGTACCAGGGTTAGAGTATTGTGACCTCAACGAAGTTACAGGTAATATGTTTATGATGTTCTCTAGAAATATATATAATATATCTAGTTACTATTTGTGCTTTGATCATGTATTGTCTGTGTTTTGTTCTGCAGTTCTTCTGCATTGTTTATTAGATTAGGTGTCACAGCTCCATTGCTCGCGTTGGAAGAAAGTCGTTTTTTCCCGATTTGTAACCTTTCTTCAACTTAACGTCACACAGTCGCTATTTCATCATTTGTAATAATTTAAAAATATTTTGGAAGCAGAAAAATTGTTCTTTTGTTTGATATAAATTTTATATATGTGTTCCTTATATTAATTTCAAAACAATCAATTAAAAAACGTCAATTTCGCGTGTTTTGACGTTACGCTAAAAAATTTTGTCACGTTTTTAAACGAGGGTACCCCACTTCATGTGCTCGGCGGAGGTTTCTGTTTTTAATATTTTTTGTTCATTTTAATATCATTAGAAAGATAATTGAACGATCTTTCGATCGGCGGGGGTAGCTTTGTTGGCATTTCGAAATACCATGCCCTTTTTTTAAGTTGAAGGCTTCAATTCACGTAATTTTTATTTTGTGGCGATTTGCCAGGATATCACCCCCCGCCGATCGAAAGTTCGTTTTATTGTCGTTTCAATGCTATTAAAATCAACAAAATCGGAGCATTTTTAGTACCTCCGCCGAGCATTTGAAAATTGTATACAATGAGCAATTTTGTCCAAAATAAATCACGTAGTTTTTGCCTTGTTATGACGTCATTTCAATACCAAAACTAAAATGTATTCCAAGTTCCTAAGACTCATATTCGCGGTAAATTATATCGAAAGGCAAATCCGATGTTAATTTATGAAGTAAGCGTTATGTTATATGTATAAAAGACTTGCCTGGAAATAAATAACATAGTTAAAATCCATTTTTTTACGACTTTCACGGGATTGATTATATTTACATCACGTGACTCATATTCGCGCGTTTTTATAACCATGTGACGATGTGGAGGATCGAACGGAAATTTCCTTCGAGCTACCCCACGTCTCTACGTTTGACACCAAACATTTGTCAAGAATGGAAAAATTCCGTAAACTAGACGACTGTTTCAATGCTTTGAAATCATAAATTCGCTGTTCCATGGATTATTCAAGCCCAGTGTTAAAAGTATTTCTGTGCATACGAATGGGTTTGAAACCGGAAAATATCCACACAGGTCTCTGTGTGTTGTCTTTACTGACCGCAGCCGTGAGTCGGAGTGATGACGATAACGTAGTAGTCTAATACGATTTCTTTTCACTTAAAAATGGAATTGTACCCTAATAAAGTTGGATCAACGAAAGAATTAACGCCAGCTGAAACATTTTAAAAAATGGCTCTATTTCTGGATTTGTCGTTGGGCATTTTTTACAACATTTCGTTTGACTTATGATGGAGCCGACAGATGAATTTACTATTTAGGTCAGTCATGTCAAAAAATAATCAGAATCAGTGTCGATACGGATACCCAATTTTGCAAAACTTTTTATTATTTAGCATTATATAACAGTTGTCACACTAATTATTATAATTTTAATTCTTGTTTTTTAGAGGAACTAATTAACATCTCAAGTATCACATTTTTGATCAGTCAACAAATTGTAAGAACCGATACAAGCGTAAGGCCTTTTAGTTTTACTCCTATAGGCCTTAATTTGATATTTATTTACATAACATTGATTAAAATCTACAAAAACTAAGAAAGTTGCTCAATGACAATAGGCTACATACTGATTTGAAGGAATAATAGAAATATTCAAAAGTGAAGTAAAAACAAAAAAAGCAGAATTCTAACAATAATAATGTAAGCAACAAATGCAGAGAACAGTGATAATGAAACAACAGTTGTCCTTTCTTTAAAATTATGTGGTTGCTATGGCAACCGTCCAAAATCCTTAATATTTCACTAAAATTATACAATTCACAATATTTTATATTACATTAGCTGTAAATATGTGCTAAAATGATTTCTGCTATCGTACTTAAAATGTGGTACCGTAATCAATTGGTTTGTCATGGTGATCAATTGGTTTGAAAATTGAATAACATTGCCTTTTTGAGGGTTTGTTTTTGTTTTGATTGCTATAACAACCAAATATTAAGTATTATAGAAGAGAAAAGATAAGTAATTGTAAAAATTCACTGCGGTACACAAATTCCACTTGAAAATCTCAATTCCTTCCTAATTTTTTTAACCCTAAAATTGGGCAATTTCCAATTGCGGAATGTTTTTCAAAGGTAAACCCTCTCCTGTGTATAAAGATGGCACATAAATATTTTGTTATTATTTATTTGTTCAATCTTGCCTGACACCTACTGACTTAAAATAATATAAAAATTAATATTAATGAGATAAATTATCAGAAAATGATGCTTTTTTAAAAAATATACAGTGGTTACTATGGTAACCACTCAAATTCCTTAATATTTTGCTCAAACTTATACAATCAATATCATTTGACATTACTTGGGTTTTAAATATTTTAAAATGCTTATTTTTAAATGTGGTGATCACCTTTTGGGTTATGGGAAATAGCGTTGAAAATGGTCAAAAATTGCATTTTTTCCATTTTGGTTGCTATGACAATCAAAATTGATAGTATATGGCGGATTGGAAATATGTAATTTTAAAAATTCACAAACTTTTTGACATGTTCCCATAATTTCACTTCCGTATCTCCATTCTTTCTTATTTTGTGAATGTCCCCAAAACGCCCCAAAAATAGGCAAATGTGTGCCGCGGACAATTGGTGAAAAATGAACATAAATCCAGCTCTTGAGAAAAGGCATATAGATATTTTTACGATTTTTTTTTCTTTTAATCTTATTTGATAGCTTCTGATTTTAAAATGCATTACAACCAGGTTCAATATTTCAGATATAACATGGATAAGACCAATTTTTCATGAAAAAATTGACCAAAATCACTTTGAAACAATGAGATTTTTGAGAAAACCTCCGTATTTTGGAGTTGCTGGGAAAACCGGAGTTATTGTTACACAAATGTGAAAATTGAAACATCATTAGCTTTAAAGTTGTATTTCATGAATATACATCTACATTTTTGATAGTTTCGATATAAAATGAACTATGGCATCACAAAAAACGCCAAAAATGACCTGTTCAAAGTGTTGAAAAACCTCAAAAATCGCAGCTTTGAACCTCAATAAAATAAAAAATTTTCATCCGATTTTGAATCTGTAAAAAGTTTTGTGAGAAGAATGATGAGATCTACTTAAAAAACTAATAAAATCAAATGTATAATCATTATCTCAAAATCACCTTTTCCACCTAATTAGATGCTATCCAGTGTCCTTGATAACATGATATTATTGATAGTTATCTTGTATTTCCATTGCTATTGTTTACAGTCAGAATAAATGTCAAGGAATATACAAGAACACATACAGAATAAACCAAATGTTGTAATGAATATAAATCTGCCACCTCTCTGTTTAAGATACTGACAAATCAAATTGGTATCAAGCATAGTATATCCTACCTTGTGTGTGATACCCTTCACAAATTGAGACTAAAACTAGTACGATACACATTGTGACAGAAAACAATATATTTAATATTGAAATAAACTAGATTAAAAGTAAAAGATAGTATTGACTCGGGTCTAATATAATTACCGATAAACAATGTGGAAAGTATTTGAATCAAAATGGATTCACAGTTTTAAGACCATTCGCAATGGATGGCTCAATGATAAGACTTAGTCCTGAAGGATCCCCAAGCTCTTTGTTTACATTTAACAAAAAAAATACAAATTCATACAGAAATTGATCTTTTCCTGTGACTTTTGAGTGATTTATACTATCATCATCGTTAAAGGAATATCTTTCACATCGGCTTTGGTTTATAGATAAATACATGTGTGTAATTTACTGGATACCATTTTTCTGATATTAAAATAATTTCATATTGTTTACTCATAAATAAACCTATGTTTAATATATTTCTTGCAGGAGTAGCTCATGTGCGTTATTCAAATTCACAATGTGCTGCATATGCTCGAGATAAATTAGATGGTTTTGAATATCCAATCGGTAGCCGTTTGATGGTACGCTATCCAGAAGAAGGGTCAGATTATGGTAGTAGTCGAGGAGGGGGAATGGCAGGCATGTTTCCAGGGTAAGATAATAACTCAATTGTTTCATTGTTAGTTTTGTGACCTCTCTTAAAGTTCGAGATTTTTACAGATCTTTTATCAAATTTGCCTATAAGGATGACCCCTAGTGAAGATATCTGACCATTTAGTTTCATATTGTTGAAAACTTGTGAATTTCAGTTGCACATTTTTTGTCCATAACACAGTTGTTGAAGCTTTGCATCCTGATCCTAAACACATTATTAGGCTTTATGCCCTGGTCCTAAATACAGTGTTAGACTTTGTGTCCAGGGCCCTGTTTCACGAAATTTTAACTTAAGATAAAATCCAATTTTAGTAGATACTTCAATTTTAACTTAAGATAAAATCCAATTTTAGTAGATACTTCAATTTTGATTGGCTAAGCACTAAAATCAATCTAATATTATCCAATCAAATTATTAAAATTGGGATCTTATCTTAGTTAAAATTTCGTGAAATGGGCCCCTGATCCTAAACACAGTGTTAGGCTTTGTCTGCTGTTCCACAACTAAATGTAAATCTGGTCTCCTGTTCATTTACCATTGATGCAAATTAATGTAGTTTTTTATGTAGGTTGAATTTGATGAATATTTTATTTATTTCAGAAATGACAGATATGCCATTGATGATAGGGTAGGTTATATAAACCATCTATAAACATTAGTTAAAACAAAAGTAAATCCACCAGCTTTTAGTTTTTTGAACTCAAAAATTTTTGGTGGATACCTTAATGTTGGTTTTTCATTAAATCCAGAAATAAAATCTAGCATGAATATTTGAGTTCTTGTAATTATTCCATTGATTGATTGGTTCATTGATTCAGATGAGTGGATTAGGAGGTGGAGGTGGTGATGATAGTAGAGAAAGGGTACAATATTGCAATATACCCCTTCCTCTACCTCAGCCATTACGTACTGAAGACACACCAGTTGCACAAAGATTATTCATAGTATGTCAGCCAGCAGCTGTTACAGAACGAGTTTTACGAGATGCTTTCTGTCGATTTGGTAACCTGATTGATGTTTATCTCCTAGCAGGTAATTTTTAATTCTGAATTAAAATCACATTAAATAGACAATAATATTGATGTCAATAAAAGCCTGTTTTGTGAAATGGGGAATTACGAAAAGTTAAAATTGATTTCTTTGGCCTTTTAAAACTTTTCATTATTTAAAGAATGTTTGTTGAAAATATTACAATTTTCTGTTTTATAGGTAGAAATTATGGCTATGCAAAATATGCCAAAAAGGAAAATGCAATGAGAGCTATTCAGAATTTACATGGTCAAAATCTGGCTGGACAAAGAGTTAAAGTATTGGAAGCTGAGCCTCCGAAATCAGGAGAGGGGGACGATTTTATAAATAAAAAAGCAAGATATTAAAAGATATGTATAAGAAAGGTGAGTTTTGTATATGTAAGGCTAGTTGATAGTGGATGATGTTGATCAGTTTGACAATCTTCATTCTTTGTATTCATGTCAAATCTGTCTTCAGCATTATAGTTTAAGTTTTAAAGGTAAAACTAACTGATAAAACTAATTTCATTAATTTTTCTCTTTGCCCCAACAAGTTCAAAAATATTGCATTGAAAATCTCCTTTATCATAATCTATTATTTCATGAATTTGAAAGTAAATACGGGGAGGAGAATTATTTATTACTTTCATTCGGGTTCTTAACTTTCTTCTCTTGGCCATGATATCAACAACAATCAAACCATGTTGTAAAAGAATCGCTAATTGTTTTCTATATCTTGCTCAAGAACATTTTCAGTTAACACATAAATGGAAAGATAACTCAGAAGATTTCTTAATTTGAATACAAATGGTTGAATAGAAATTTCTTATGCCCAAAATGATGAATAAAACGAAATTATAAAACCTTTCTATTGATATCATCCATACCACCATATAAACAATCCAACAAGAACTACAGGTTCAAAAAGCTGCAACTGGCCCCAACCCCGAATTCTTTTTTAAGAGGCAACCCTCAACAAGAAAAAATAACATATACTGGCCTGGGTAGAACCAATTTACAATTTTTAGTTGACAAATCTTTGTGTCAAAAAAGGGAAAAACAAGGGTTTTTTTTATTTTCTTGTCTTAATGTTTGTTATAGATATATATTTAAAACTTGGTCTTTGGAAGTCAATTGAATGAATGACATTGCTACTGTTGGACATATAGGGAAACCTGACACGCCTACTTCTATGTTAATAATAATATATCCAATGAACTGGAAAAGTGTACTCACAGCCCTTATCGGTTTATTAAGCTTCAAGTAACAGGGATCCCTTATCTACCAGTCATTTTAACATCGGTGCGATTTTGAGACATACAGAAAAACACAGCTTGATTTTTCGTGACATTTTCTGGTAAATATGAGACATGATCTTTGACTTAGTAAATAGAAGTAGCAGTTATGGGAAAACCAAAATTTATCCTGTCTTTGATTATATTTACCGTTCCAATTGTCAAAGGAATACATCTTTAAAGAGACATTTTATTAAGAAAAATATTCAACCAAAAAATCTTAATAGTTTTTCAATTGGAAGATACATGTACACATGTAACATAATTTCTTGTGTAAAATGTCTTTTTAATGATGAACCATTGTACTTTTGATGATATTATTAAAAGGATGTGTTTTATTACAGTCAGACGCAGATTACGGACAGAAAGAATATGACACACTGACATCACAGAACAGACAAGATATAAACTGCCAGTTGATGTACATGACGTCACATGACTGACATGATACTGTAAAAGATACATACTAGTGAAGACTGAATCTTCTTTTTAAAATTGACCAGAGACTAGAGATGTTTTTATTTAGATCTTAGATCTATAAATTGTGACAATTTGTTATTTCCTTGTGTATAGTTAAACACGTAAAAATGGACATTTTAAATTTTTGATTTTTATTAATTGATATTTAATACTGTACTTGTTTACATTAAGTTCTAAAAGTGAATTTATAGAAATGAATCTATGGTTTGTCAATATTAAGTTAATACTATCGTATCCATTTTGTAGTTAATCATTATTTTTTGTCTCTGTGAAATAAACCATAAAAGCCAGAATAACTTTATATGTAGTTACTTGGACGGTCATGCAAAAGACATTGTTATTTCATGACCTGTTTTACTATCAAGTTTTATTATCAGATCAATATAGAACATTCTAACAATTACTGTTATAATTTATGATGTGACTTCTTAATGACTAATGTATGAACATGGCTTAATGGGAATTGAAAATGCACTGTCAAAGGTATTAATCAGCCCTCTCCTATATCAGTCGATATTATTACAAGTAGTATTTATGAAATGTTAATGAATTCAGATTCATTTGTTCCTAATAGGCGGAGACTCAAGGATCATTTACAAACTCATATATTGAGCCTGTATTTTTGAAAACACGTTAAATCAGCTCTACTTTTGAGAAGTTGTATTAAATTAGGAGTGATGTAATGGCATGTTTTTTTATAGTTCATATTGTCACTAATCAGTCTATATAAGTACATTATCTACTTAGTATATTTAATCCAGGGTATTTATAAGTGTACGGTATATAAGATATTAATGCTGAAGAGCATCTCAGCATACACATATCCATACCACAGTTTAATGCCTTAAAGCCTATGAATTGTCATTCTTCAAATGACTCTCTACAGTACAGTAGTAACTGTACATGTGGACCTTCGTTTTACTTGTGACTACAGTTCTGTAGTGTAAATTAAACATTATTATTACAGCAGAAATCAACTTAGTCATTCTAGAGCAATATAGTGCATTATGATTGAACATGGACCTCAAATTATACAGACAAAACATTTTAAAATTATCTTCGTGCAGCAGGGCTGTTGTAATGATAATGGAGTGTAATCATTACATGTTTTAAGTAATGGTCATGTAATGAGTAATATCTCAAAAGTTATGATTAATATTTCAAAAGTTACGAGTAATGGAATGTAATGTATTACATTCCTAAATTTTAGCATCAAAGATGTGAATTACATGACACAAATCTCCCAAACATTAGGATTAAAGAACCCTTCCGAAAAAGGAAAAGATAACTTTTGCTTCAATATATATTGTAACCCCACCCCACCCCCTGTTTCTTGATGGGATTTGTAAATAGAAAGATTAGCAATCAATCAATTATTAGGCACCAAACACTCCATTCTAGTGGCTTTCAAGTCAAGTATTCCATGGTTTTATGGTCACTTTTTTTTTTGCACTTTGTTTCACAGTCATGCTGAATGCAATTTGCAGAACAGTAGGTCATTAAACCCTGTTTCATTTCATACAATGTATATAGACAAACTCTTTGGATTAATTAAGAATATTGTAAAGAATATTGTTATTGCAATAGTTATTGGGTAATAATAATTATTTACCTTCAATCTATTGGTCAATGGTAATTAAGTAAAAAGGTCATTGTAATGATTAAGTTAAAACGTAATGGTAATGTAATAATTACATATTTAATGTTATGCCCCAGCGTTTTGTGCAGATGAATATTCGTGTGTTTAACTGGCATTGCAGATTTTTACATCCTTGACATATTTTATTGGTACCACCAGCTAAAGTGGGTTTCAAAAGAATTAATTAGTTTGTAACAATTATAAATATTTTCTGGGTAATCAAGACTGCATTCACTAATGTCCTTTTGAAGATAGTTGTTCATTAAATGCAAAAGGAAAAGGACTATAGTTTGACTTTCAGGATTTCTGATGTTACCTGTATAGATCAGACACATGGAATATGTTTCAATTGGATTATCGATGGGAATAAATTTCATTTAGGATAAAGATAAACACTTGCAAATACCATATTTTTGCATTCAATATAGGAAAGCTCATGTCAATCTTGTTCTATGGCAATTACTATATTTGGCCATGACCTTTTGATCCAGTAGTGGACATGACAGATTAAACAGGGTTGGTTGAGGTTGGGAGAATATGATCTTTATTATAATAAAATAGTGATGCCATTTTTACAGAGCTGACAAAAATTTATGAGTTTTCAACAGTTATTTGTCATTAATTTAGACACTATGTCATAAAGTGTTCCAATGGCATTGAGTAATTGAACTGGAAATATACTGGTCACAATTCTGTGGAATACAAATTAAACACGGTTTACTAGTAATTGAACTGGAATATACAGAACAAGATTCTATGGAATACAATTACTGTTTATTTAATGAGTATCGTTTTAACTAGACTGGGGATTGGATGTCCGAATGGTTAGCACGTGCACGCTGTATCATAAAGCCTGTCGTAGAGTCAACTGACGTGTTTTTGTTTTTGCGGTTGTACGTGACAAGGAATAGGGTCGTCTGTCCAACCTAGTGGGTTTTCTTCTGGTCTTTTGGTTTCCTTCTTCTAAAGACTCCTCTAGTCTTTATCATTGCTTGATGAAGGCTAGAGAAACCTAGTTAAAGCAGTATTCAGTAATAAACAGTGATTGTATTCCATAGTCTTGTGTACAATATATTATATTACTGTACGAAGCCACCTATTGATTGACAAGGACGATTGTAGATTAATAGTTGCTGACTTGCTACACTGAAGCGGACAAGAGACAAACCAGGACGACAAACTGCCAAGACATGATTGATTTATATCTCAAAGGTAACATTGTTGTATGTAGACAGAAATACTTGATGACTTATTTTAATCTTGAAGCTGATGATTGGTTTTACTTAATTAAAATTAAATTTTTTGCCACATTTTTGTTCACCCAAATTTAAATGTGGTTGTATTGTTGTCACCCCTGTCTGTCTATCTGTCCATTGATTGCTTGTTGATCATTTATAGGCTAAAGTTATCATGTGGTTGACGTGAAATTGATTCACTGTTAATATTTTAGCCGAAGAAGCATATTGAACTAAACAATTGAAGTTCTTGTCTGATGACAGAAAAATTAAAAACATACATTATATATCAAAAATATTTCTTTTGATTATTTCATGGGTTGTTGTCTTAGATGACTTTTTAATGTCTTGTAAATGCAAAAGGATAAAATTATGACACACTTTATGCTCGACTTACTGTGGTGGCTGTATGTTTCATTGCCTGGTAATCTGTCTTTTGTTGTTGCGTCATGGTTAGTACAGGTCATGTGACAGACTCCGTTCTGAAAGATATTAATGAGGAAATATGAGATTGAATACATTTACTTAAAACAGCACCAGATTATCAGTTTTCAAGACAAAATGAATCAATGAAATTGCCGTAATAAAAGAAAATGTGCTTATCTTCAGAAGCATAATATTGTTAAACAGAAATATATAATTAACCAAAAAACTAGAAAATCAAGTAGCAGTCTCAAACATTTTTGGTGATATTTGTTTATCTAGATTTAATTTGAAACTTGTAATAACCTTTTCAACTGAATCTGTCGCAAAAAAACTCAATGGCTGGTCCCAAACATGATTTTTTTTGTATTTGAATTATTTTTATCCCACATTAGAATTATTCTGTAAGACAGAAGCAGGCAATTTTGTTTTCGACATACATGTGTTGACTATTTCATTTATTTTAAACGGTTAATAAATTTACCACTAGTCTGTTTGTTTATCGTTTATTGTGATCGACATTGATAAATGAATTTTAAGTTTCTGATTATTTCCTTTTGGATATCAAGAATTTAATTTTCTGTTCAATGGAATTACTGGTTACATCTTTAAATTTTCAAATCATTTGTATTATATATTTATAATTTTAGGTTAATACTTTATAAGTTGAATGGAGCTGAAAAAGAGAGTTTACTTTATTAACAAGGTAAGGCCCCCGCCCCCATTCCTTAAAAGAAATAGAGCATAGCTACCTCTGCAATATACTTCCACATTCCTCCGTTGACTGATATGGTTTTCAAGAGGCAAAGAGGACTATGCATTGGGTTTGTGTTGCTACATTTACAGGCCAAATATTAAGGAATAACTCTGCCAAGTTCCAGGATGATCTATTAAGAGTTCTAGTCTTTAGGGCTGGGACCATGGGCTAATTTAAGTAGGTACAGCTGCGCCCCCTATGATGAATCGGTTAATAATTGCAACCTGTAGAGTATTTACAGACAAAATGTTAACAAAAATGTGGGTGTGGCACTGTCCAAGGGGATCGGATCATGCCCAACACTCAGTAATTGCCATCTTTGGGGTATATGAAATAAGTACTCCAACTTTCAAGATAATCTAATCAAAATTGTGGCCATCATATGATCAACACAAATTTGGGTATGGATCTATCCATGGGGATCGGAACATGCACCAAATTCAATAGTTTCTGTCCTTAGGCTATAAGGAATAGATCAGCCATGTTCCAAGATGATCTATTAAGATTGCATCCTGTACATACAGCCAAAAATGGGTGTGGCTCTACTCCTTGGGTTTGGGCATTCAGCAAAATAATAAAAGATCCTTAGGGTATAAGGAATAGCTACGCAAAGTTTCATAAATATATCTGTTAAGAATTGTGGCCTGCAGACAACACAGACACATATATTTCATAATTGCAGGTAGGGGCATTTTCAAATTGTTAAATATGTGACTGTTTGGGAGTCATGTCATGACCCAAGGCTATACATGGTTGACTTGTGCTAGAACCTTATATCTATTATTTGTTGATATTATTTATTTATTTTTTATAGAACTGGATAATTAACTAGATATGATAGCAGAAACTCTACCTATAAAGTTTTGTTGATTTGTTTCAAAGGTAGATTTTTTAATGTTATTTAGAGAGATGGGGAGAATTGGGGTTTAAATTCCACTCGACACAAACCTGGTAATTTCTGGACTAGCATAAGGTTCAATTTTATTTCAATAATTTGCTAGCATGTAGGGGTCTTTAGCAGTCGGAGGAAACAGTAGGAAGTGGTGAAAACCCATGTGCTTGGACAGGCGACCCACCTAGTTGGACAGGCAACCCTACTCTTTGTCATGTACAATTCTGGAATCGAAACAACACCAATTGATTCAATGTCACACTTTGATACAGCACGCTGGATGGACAGGAAACCCTGCTTCTTGTCACATACTGGTAGAACTCAGGAATCGAAAAGACACCAATTCACTCAATGACGGACTTTGATACAGCGTGCACACACTAACCATTCGGCCATCCAACCCCCCAAATGTTATTTAGTAACTTAGATATAAACTATGTAACAGCATTAACTACATGTATTAACAATAAGATCAGTTACCTAAATATTTAGAGATCATAGCTGCTGTGGATGTTTGCTTAGTTACTTTTCATTGTTTCTCTCAGTCTAATTAAACTGTATTTTCTGAACCATGGATTTTGATAAGGGGTTTATATTAATCTCTACAAAATATACAAAAGGTCTTTAGGCCAGTGAAAATAAATGAAAAGTAAAACAAAATAAAGCATCTATCCCTGTCCTTTTTAGTATTTGCAATTTATGAAAGCCTTTAAATTTCTATTTCAGATTAAACAAAGTTGAGCAGGAAAACAACTAGAAACAGTTTTATATATCAATAACTAATATTGTTGTCACTTTATTAATGGATGTTTTATTTTTATTTATTTATTTAAGAAATGTTATGGAACGCTTTGAAAAAAAATTCACAGAACATCAGTTGTCACTAATTTGCACCAAAGAAAAGTTATTTGTGTAAAAATTTGACAACCATTGTTCTGTAAATGAAATGCTTATGAAAACAATCTATCGCACCTCCATTCATATCAAGCTGATATTGTTGAATTACTCATGCCTCATGATTTAACTTCCAAATTTGGCAGGAATTTTTATGAATGAAATGGTGTATAAAATATAAACACAAATCTTTGGTAACTGTACACTAAGGCAGGTTTCATTATAAAGAGTACCATAGGTTCCCATCCAAACAAACAGAATTATGAAATTCCTATTCCTCTTTCAAAATCACTGTCTCGGTGAAGATTGTTACATATATTTTAAAAAAGATAATTTTTACAAAACAATTTTTTTTATTGAACATGATACCTAACATACTGAAAATGTTTAAATTAGTATCACTGATATGAAATTATATCAAATGCAAACAATCCATATTAAAATTCATAAATTCATATAAATGGCCATCTCTATAGATAGAATCCAGGGCTTCCATTTCAAAAACTTCCCAACCGGTCATTTTTCACATAAAGAAAGTGGTGCTATTTTTAGCACATGATAAGAAGCCAAAATCTTCATGCTATCAAAATGTCGGTCGGTTTTAATTGGGTCAAGGACAGTCACACAATCTCACATCGACTTTTATGACCACCAACCCATCCCCGTAATAAATAAAAGAACACATGTAATCAATTATTATCATTTATTTATTTATACATTCATAAAATATAACAATAACAAGATACATTCATTCATCGAAAGTACACAATTTTCTTAATTTATTTACAATATCACCCATATACACCCATTGGTTTTTACAGGATTTCTGTAAAGCACATGCCGGTTGAAATTCTCCAAGTGGCAGTCCCTCCATAGAAATCTTCATTAATTCAACAAGAGTTTTCATCCCCAGGGAACATCGTAGCATGGTTTTTATTACGTTTTTGAGTGAGAATCCCTGTTCTCAGTCAACACTGCTAATGGGCAAAACATGACCAATCTCCATTACCGTATTTTTCGGTGTATAAGGCGCACTTTTTTTACCAGATATTATTTTTTATAGAAGGGGTGCGAATTATACATAGTAACAAGCAAATCTTGGCTTTCCCTGTGTTAACATTGGCTTCTGAAGTTGATGATGTCGGACTTTCCCATACAATAAAGATGGCGGCCATTTTACAGACGGTAATTCAGTATACCGTTAGTCATAAACGACAGTGCTAATAATATGGGCCGATACCTGTTTAGTTTAAATTATCGTAAATATTTCTGTTATTTCCACGTATTTCATTCATGAAGTATATTTCAACTATTCACTGTTAGCCATTACCGGCAATCCAACTATTCACTGTTAGCCATTACCGGCAATCCACACGTATCGTCAATGGCGGTGTTGTCAGTCAGTTGCCGTAAGGCGGGGCTTATGACAGACAAGACATTTCATTGGCTTTTAGAAAGATAACATTGATTGAGCACACGCTCAGTATACCATAGGCTATTGGTATTGTCTTTTACAATGACAGCGTTAATGGGCGGGGTTACAGTTAAACTGGCAGAATATCAAACAGAAAAAAATTAAATCATCGAGCAAAATATATTTTAATGACATAAAAAGTAACATTAGTATAATAAAAACAAACAGGTTCTTCAGTATAGCACAGTTATAAGCACAGTATAGAGTTTTAGAACAGTATATCATGACATAGTTTTAGACACACTATTGATTTGAGATATCACTTTTTTTTATTTAGAGTTACTTTATATGAATATCGGCTTGCGTAAAACCGTTGAATTCTTCTTCTTCATCCTCTTCCTCAAAAATGCGTAGGTTGTCGGCAACTTCAAGACCAGGGACGTTTTCGTCGGTGTAGTAAATGTCAATATCCTCTTGGGTGTCGTCTTCGTCGTTGTCTGTCTCTTCGACTAGCTTTCTTCTTTTATTTGCTGGCTCTTTCTGTACCATCCCCTCCCACAAAAGATCATCTTCTGTCCCATCCATAGCATTTGAAATGCAACATTTCTTAAATGATTTAATTATCATTTCTGGATCAATTGACTTCCAAGCTTCTACAATCCAAGAGCAGATCACATTTAAATCTGGCTTTCTTCTGGCTCCTCCTTTCGTGTATGTGTGCTCGTCGCCTGCCATCCAGTCGGACCACAGCTGTCTAAGTTTGACTTTCATCGGTTTGTTGATCGACACATCCAAAGGCTGGAACATACTTATCAATACCCCCTGGAATAATCACTAAATCGGTAGAATACTTTTTCTTGAGATCTTTCTTTACTGAGTCTGATCGGTGGCATCTAAAGGCATCTAATACTAGTAAGCCCTTCTTTTTTCTCAACCCCCCGGAGTTTGGTCGGCATTACCTAGGCAAATCATATAAGGATACTGGTCGGCCAATCCTAATGTTGACAATCGGCTGAGTAAGTCGCTATAACTAAGCGTGGCATGATTTTCTTTGACTATCGTCTTAAAGGCAGACCATTCTCCCTCCGCTTCCAGGCGATTTATCGGCAGGCTAACACCAATGGTCATAAAAATGCTCTAATGATATCGATAGCTTTTTTGTTCCAAATTTTGCTAGTTGGATAGTTTTGGGGTGAAAAAGTCAATTTTTGTATTGTCAGAGAACCTGTCTTGCTGACAATTGTTCTACGACAGAGATGACGTCATCTTGCAGATGCTCATCACCCTTTTCCTTTATTAATTCATCCCCTATGTAAGTGTCGTAATTTCGGGCATCTTCTAGACACTGTATCCATTTTGGACCATTTATTTATAGATGTGCATTGAATTATGTTTAATGACAGAAACTGCTTTAGCAGTGGGAGGACACAGGGGAACGCAGAGAAAACTTCATCAGAGAAAATTTCCTTCGTCGTGTTGTCAATGAGAGTTATATGATATCTACGTGTATGAAGGGTGTAAAAAAACATTTTTTAACGCATTATCCAAATCTGCTGGCAGATTGTCTTCCTCTTCCACCATAATTTCAAATTCTTTTCTTGTAAATACAGTTTTCTTGTAGGACTCTATATATTCCATATTAACACACTTATCAAACTGTCCAATTTTACAAAAACAAGGCAGATTTTTTGACTGAATTATATGGTATCGTTGACTTCGATTTTCCAGAGCCTGATGAACTTTTCTGCATTTGAAAGTGGTTGGCGCCTTTGTAGCACCATGGGCCTTTTGTCCTGACGTGGAGAGCGTGTCTTGTCGGTCTGGTCGCCAAATCCTACGTATGACCCATGCAACTTGTTTCTTGCTACATATTACCGTTAGCCTTGTGATCGTCTAGAATTTGTCTCTAGCCGTCTTTGCTTCTCCTTCACGTTATGTTTACTTCTTACTGGTTTCTTAAGACGTTTGTCTTCTTCAGTTATAACAATGCAACAGTTCGTTTTTACCTTTTATGTAGCATAGGTATACATACAAGCATATTACTATTACAGTCAATGCTAACTAAACTCTTCTCAACCTAGACACCTTGCGGTGTCTAGGACTCTTAGATGGTAACCCCCTGGAACCTAATCGAAGTCTGCTTTAATGACATAATATAGTTTCCTTTATAGCCGCAAGGGTATCACGCAGACCCATGCGTGTTCATTACCATGAACCTGTGCAAATGACGTAATGATTGGTTAAATTAAGCCAAATGATGCGATAGGAATATTTCGACTCACATGTATTTTGTTGAAAGATATAACCAGTATGTTTTGTTTCTATAACCCTTTTTCATATACCAATATGTCAATCAAATGTTAGTTGATATCAGTACACACCTGCATATATGTGAATATGTTTAGAAACATCAAACTATATCTTATCTCCTCATTCCTCGTCTATAATCTTTAAAAAAATGTCACCACGACTATATTGCTACACCTTTACATCGACAGAAGATATGTGTCTTTTAATGTCGGTGACCAAAACAAAGTGTCTTTTTTTTAAAATCTTCATCAATTATGAAATTCTCAACAGACCAGTTATACAGCTTTCCGCATTCCAAATAATAGCTGGTACAGCGACTATTGCCCTGGATACTGCACGATTAAATACACCTATTTCCCCATCTGCTGATATTATCTGAAACTTTCAACAAGACTTTCAGCATACTTTTAGCTTTTTAAACTCTTTCGTCAATCTTGTCACTGTCTTGTCGTTGCAGTAACTCAAAAATAGGGATTCCTGCCCTCAGAAACTGTTCGCATTTATTGGGCGTAGGTCAAGATAGTTCGCTATAAATTCGGCATGATATCAAAATCACCTGTTCTACACTAAATTTTCACAATCTCTTAGTTTGTCTGCTTGGCATATTCTGTTAGTCCACTTATTCCCCATGCATATTCTGTTAGTCCATCTATTTTTACTGAATTCAAACGGTGGCCATTGATCCTTCTGTTGTTGTCGTACATAGAGTGCAGGCTTCACTTTTTATAGCAGACGCTTGACTTTTTAGTTTAATGTGTATGCCTACTAAATCTCAAATATGTCTGAAGTAGTTATCTCCCCACATATTGCATTTTTCCCACGCCTGACAAAGAACAGTTTCTGTTAGATAAAAGTTTATGAAAAAAAAAATTATTTCCATTTCTCGCAATGTAATTGAACAGTTTCTCACCGTCTTTTTCTGTAATAGTGAGATCTTTCTCACACACTTCTTGTGTGAATTTGAGCTACACAGAAATATCATTTGTTGTCTCCAACCATTCAATTTTGTGAACCCAGCCATTTCAAACTTTAATTAATTGTTTATGAAAGATTGGAGTATCATCCACCACTCTGTCTCGACTCATTTTTCGGAGTTTCCTTTAAATATTTATTCTGAGTGAATAGACGGTTTCTTAATATGTCTCTTGCTATTATTTCAAGTGGATCTGCTGTTATCGATTTCACATTCACTTTTACGATGATTATTTTGGCGCCATTCTTTTTTCCTTTGGTTACTCTTATTTGACTTTGAGCACTTTCACTAATATTTTCTCCAATATCTTCCATTTTGAACATAAAAATCATATTAAAAACATAACACTAACGCAGAATAAAATACTTTACATATTGTTAAACGATGTAGGGAACATAAAAATCCAGTCGTTGTTTTTTGTATTTCAGAGGAGAGCCAAAAAAAAGCTCCCCTCAATCAACAAATTGAAAAAAATGGCTCTCCCAGTTTCGATAAGAGGAATGCTTTAGAAATTAAGGAGAGTGATTTAGAAATAAAGCAGAGTGATCTGATATTAAGGAGAGTGATTGGTAGATAAATGTTAATAAACCCCAATGACTTTGTAAAGGAGAATGATTTTCAATTTTAAGGGGAGGGAAAAAAACTCCGCTGGGTCAACATTCAGGTGAGCTGTAGGCGCTCAAGAGCGATCACTCGCCTTAAAAAACAATGACTGAAAATCATGTCTTCTCTGCCAGTGAAAAGAATTTGCGCCCATCTTGTGTGAGCCTAAACGAAATATTAAAATAACGCTAACGATTGAGATGACAATTTTTGGTCAGGCAAAGGCTTTTCACAATAATGATTATAATATTTAATCTTCACATCAACAAACAGGCATGGCTTAGTGACAAATAAAAGTGTTGAAGTATTTCTTATTATCTGAAAATATATATAATAAACCTTGATTAAGTAACTAATTGAGAGATTGGCAGTACTATAAAAACATGCTAAATAAAACTTTAATACCTCAAAATTTGTGTGTGAAAAGTCCACATTCTCAATCGCTCAATCGACAAAACAATTCTTTAAATATTATAAGGAACAATTATTATAACACAGGATACTGTGAAACCTAATATAGAATTAATCAGTGTACCGACCAAGTATAAAACTTGTAATAACAAAAATGGTAATGCTAAATAATATAAAGTTCAATCTGTTCACAACATTGTCACATTTCACAAGGGGATGTCTGGCTGATTTTTAGACTCAGTTCTAGGAGTGTGAGGACTTAAATGTATTAGGCATGCAACACAAATTATAATATTACACTAACTACATGTATAGCATCATCTTACAGTTCCCTCTGCGACGGAAAATTAGGGGTTGTTACTGATTTGAGTGGCACATAACTCCTCTGTAATGGCTATCAAACAAACTTTGTGAATTGGCCTTTCGTATTGACCAGTGGCAGTTTTTATTTTCACTTTCCCGACATGAACATCTTCACTAGGGTATATCATCCTTTTCCAGCGCGAGTTTCCATAACGCTCTTGGTAAATGTGGGTCAAACCAAATACATAAATCTCCAACTTCAAGATTGTCTCTTGAATGAAACCACTTGTTTCTGGCAACTAATGTTGGTGCAAAATGTCTAATCCACGGTTCCCAAAAAAACTTAATTCTATGTTGGGTGGAATTATTTATATGTTTAGGGTTAACAATATCTTTTTTCTCTGGCTGCTGGCTGTCCGTCATCGTTATGTTGGTACGACAGGTGGCACATCAAAAATATTATTTGATGATGGATATAATGGTCTACTGACTGTTGATTAAGTTACTGGATTCGCAGAAAATTGTTATCCTCTGACTTTTAGAATAATTAGCAAATCCAAATACTCCATCAGTGGCTTTCCTGGAGGATTTCATAACTGATTCAACAGCACCATTCATATGACGGGCTGTTGGGCAATTAAACTTCCATTCAAATTTAGACTCATTGCTGGCACAATCATTCTGAATTTTCACCAAGTTTCAATTATTAATCATTTCACGTAATTAAGTCTACTAACCGACAAAGTTAGATCTATTATCAGAATAAATCAACTTTGGCCATCCTCTAATGGATGAAAATATTCGTAAGGCCAGATGAAAAAAAACCTGTAGATTCATTCAAGACAAGCTCTACATGGTCTGTAGTCATTTTTAAATAGTTCTTCTGGCGACTTTAACTTTTAGGGGACCATACAAATCAACTGATATATTAGCAAAGAAGGGTTTACTAATATCAGCACGAAATTGAGGCAAATCTCCCATCTGTTCAGGAGGTGGCTTGCGTCTTCTATTATAGATTAGACAATTGTAGTAAATCGATCAAGCAATTCTCGAGCAACAATAATTCAAGACTTCTGCAACTAGATATTTGCAACCTGGGTGACCTAATTTGCGATGCAACGAGTAGATCAGTCTCTTATACCAGTGTCCGACATTGTTGCAGGAGAAACAAGCTTGGACTAGCTATCAAGAGCAGAATGTCATTTTATTCTGACACTTCGCTTCTCATAGTTTTCGTCCTGACGTCACTATCTTTTGATTGGTTGGTTCTTTCTTTTCCTTCGATTCTATTGGTTCGTGCCTAGTCTATGATTTCCAGGCTTTCCACGTATATTTTCACTTCTTCCCAATCGATGATGGCTTCACTCAAGTGACAGGCCTCCAAACATGTCATCGGGTCGGCTCGATTACAGTCTTTTTATCGCCATTGTTTAAACATGGCAAAAATTTGCATGCGTGCGTTGTTAGAATGACTGATCCGCGCGACTCTGATCCCCATATACCTGCCAATACATTCCCAACCTTCTTCCAGTTTACCGGACATGTTGTTGATATCCATTTGATGCAGGGATCATTGTTTCTTTTTCTTCGGTAATTGTTCCATCCATCGTCGTTTAGGGTCCTCTTCGTCTTTGTGTTCGATGATCTCGTCTTTGCATTTGATCAACACCGTCTTAAATCCCGGTACCCAGTCCAGAACTTTTTCAAGGCTTCGTCAACGTATTCCTGTCATCGTCCATCATACTGCCTAGCACGCTATTGATGTTTCGGCTCGTCCACCCCGAGTTAGTGATTGTAATGGACGATGGGATTGACCCGTTATGGAAGACACACCTAGCCCCAGACAAGAGTGGTATCTCTGACTGGGGTGCTCCTACTTGCTGCCGATACACTCCTCGCATTGCAATTCCTCTATGGTGGGTAGGTAACACTTTTCTGTCGGTTCGTTATCTTCTCTGTTCGTACAGAGACACGAAAGTCAGTATCCGTAGGATTAAGTGTTGCTCAGTTGGACATCTTCATTGAATTGTACAAAATGTTTGTCATACACCACTTTATACTTTTTGTTCTTAGGGCATGTCAAGAGACATCGATCACATGAAAACCCGAAAGTTGAACCATCGTCGTTGAAGTTTTTCGATCAAATCCGTATTTTCTGCCGGTTCATTATCTTCTCTGTTCGTTCGCCATCGTCCTGAGACACAAAAGTTGTTTGTCATCCCACTTCTTGACTTTATCTTATGGATCGGCCATCATACTGCCTGGCACGCTATCAATGTCTTGCAGTTTTGACTCGTCCACCCAGAGGTAGTGATTGTATGGTCGGTTTTACAGCCATTTTTGTGCACGTGCGTGCATGTGCTTGAACATGACCTTGCACTGGATGGCCCCAAAGACCCAGTTTGTCGTTGCATATGAGTGACCTTGAACTGGATAAGCTTCTACAGGTGCATGGTAGAAAGAGGGTATGTGTGTGCCTGCATGGAAAAACAGAGAGAGAGAGAGAGAAGAAGGAGGAGGAGGTGAAACAACTCTTTTTGCATTGACTGAGTTGGCTCTGAAAAGGGCCGTTGTCCTCACTAGAATGTGAGGGTTTCCTTAAAAAGGAACACTTCGGATCTTCTGCTGAGTACTGTGGTATGGGTCGCTTCTGGCATCTTAATGAATGTTTAGACCGCCTATGGTAGGTGTTGGACACATCTACTCCACACCAGAAGCACATCAGGTAATCGGCATCCGGCCAATTCCCCTTAAACATTTTTTCGATCCATTTCAATTGTGACTTCTGGCGTCGAAAGTCCTTTTTATGGCTCTCGACGAGAAGAGTCTAATGTGTTGGAATGATACTGTTTTCCACCAATCAGAATAGTATAATATCACAAAAAAAATATGACGTCACAAAAAACATACACGTAATATGTTGCTAACAAAGTGTTATATTGATCTTATACAAATCTTGAATTGAATACAAAACAAAAAATAAAAAAGTATTAGTATTGAACAGTACAAATTCGAACACAAACGAAAGCATTGATATTGTTGTCCCTTCATCTGGTCCTCTTGCAACTCGGGAAATAGTAGATGGGGTGGAACGCTTCTCCACATCAGTACCATCATCGTTGACTGCGAGTGTTGTCTCTGGACATATCGATGTTGTTGTCGATCATGCGACTGGTAACAGCTTCAAAGATGTTTGCTGTTTGGATTTCTTCTTGGCACTCGAGCAGACCGTGTCCGAGCTGTCCACATTTAAGGCACTTGTGATTTTCAACAGTGAGTCTCTTAACTCGGTTTCTTTTGACAGTTTCTTTCCTTTCTTCATCACTCTTCCATTTTTGGGCTCCGACTCGTTTTCCACACCGGGGTGGCCAGTGTCCTGGTTCTCCAAAGAGGTAACGACTTCCCGAGGAGTCATAGGCTGGTCTGTCTTTTTTTGAATGTGGTTTTTGTTATTGTTGGGAACGAGCAGGGCAGTCTCTTATACCAGTGTCAGGCATTGTTAAAGGAAGCTTGACTAGCCATCAAGAGCAGAATGACATTTTATTTAGAACTTCACTTCTCTTAGTCTTTGGTTGGTTGCTTCTTTCTTTTCCTTCTAGTCTATGATTTCCAGGCTTTCCACGTACTTTTGCACTTCCTCCCAATTGATGACGGCTTCACTCAAGTGACAGGCCTCCAAAAATGTCACCAGTTCGACTCGATTACAGTCTTTTTGTTGCCACTGGTTGAAGTTTCTCAATCATATCCGTATTTTCTGCCAGTTCGTTATCTTCTCTGTTCATTCGCCATCATCCTGAGACACAAAGTCAGTATCCGTAGAACTAAGTGTTGCTCGGTTTGACATCATCATTGAATTGGACAAAACATTTGTCATACACCTTTTTACACTTTTTGTTCACGGTGCTTGTCCAGAGACATCGATCACAAGATCTAGAAATCTTGAACAGATTGGAGATGACTATGGGTTCGTTTTGATTGATGTGTCATACGTTCTCCTTCGTGGTGGTATAATTCAGCTGTTGGGAGGCACGATAATTCAGAGTGAATCACCAGCCTTGCACACAGTTTTTCCATCGCTCTGGCGGTACGCGTAATTCTCCGGTCCTCCTCTGACAAATTACCGAATGGTGACATTCTCCGGCAGCTCGTTCTTCCACTGTTCCAAACATCACCATTTGGCTCGATTACAGTCTTTTTCTCGCCACCCTATTACAGTCTTTTTCTCGCCACGGGTTGAACATGGTGAAAACTTGCATGCGTGCGTTGTTAGGATGACTCAGCTTGACTGATCTGCGCTTCTCTGATCCCCAGATGCCAGCCAATACATTCCCATCCTTCTTCCAGTTTACCGGACATGTCGATGCTATCCATTTGATCTAGGGATCATCGTTTTTTTTCTTCGGTAATTGTTCCATCCATCGTCATAAGGGGTCCTCTTCGTCTTTGTATTCGATGATCTCGTCTTTGCGTTTGATCAACACCGTCTTAAATCCCAGTACCACAGTCAAAGGCTTCGTCAACGTCTTCCCGCCATCGTTGTTCGTTTTCTCCCACTTCTTGACTTTATCTTGTGGATCGTCCATCATACTGCCTAGCACGCTATGTTTCGGCTCGTCCACCCAGAGGTATTGATTGTAATCGTCGACGTGATGTGAGGGGTGATCCGTTATGGAAGACACACCTAGTCCCAGGCACGAGTGGTATCTCTGACTGGGGTGTTCCTACTTGCAGCCGATACTTGCCTTTCCTCTATAGTGGGTAGGTAACACTTGAATACCCAAAAGTTGAGCCATCGTCGTCGAGGTTTCTCAATCACATCTGTATTTTCTGTCGGTTCGTTATCTTCTCTGTTTGTTCGCCATCGTCCCGAGACACGAAAGTAAATATCCGTAGGACTAAGTGTTGCTCGGTTGGACACGTCATTGAATTGAACAAAACATTTGTCATACACAACTTTATACTTTTTGTTCTTAGGGCGCGACAAGAGACATCGATCACGTGATCTAGAAATCTTGAACGGATTGGAGATGACAAGGGGTTCGTTTTGATTGATGTGTCGTACGTTTCTTCTTCGTGGTGGTATAATTCAGCTGTTGGGAGGCACGATAATTCAGAGTGAATCCCCAGCCTTGCACACGGTTTTTCCATCGGTCTGGCGGTACGCGCAATTCTCTGGTGACATTCTCGGGCAGCTCGTTTTTCCACAAGTCCAAACTGGAACCTTCCGGGGGATTCCATGATGTGGAGTGGTATTTGTTGATGACACTGTAGGTGTCAAAATAGCATACGCGTTCTCCCAACTTTTCCAACACAGAATGGAGTTTCAAGTGGGCTCGGACGGCAATAACCACGTTGGTAGTGGAACATGGTGCGACATGTTCTTCGTTTTTGAGCATTTCCACCAATACCATGTTATCGTTGACTAATTGCACATCTCGCACGGTCTAGGTTATGTCCAACATTTTTTCGCAGTAGCCTCCGTGATGTATTCGGTCTTGGGGAAAGCTGTCCTTCTATCCGCGTTTCCCCCAGGTCGTGTTAAGTTACAGCTTACTAAACACTTACTACATGTATAGGATCATCTTACATTTTACCAAAACTGGACAGACACAGATTTGACGAACTGTAAGTAAAATATAAGCATCGAAGTTTGATTTTTCAATCCATTTTTCTGTCAATTTTAAATACCATATAATAAAACAAATACAGCCATTCCAGACATAGGCCTATTTGTTTCTATTGTGACAAAAATACAACGATAAGACCAATATAAGACCACTTAATTAATGTAGTGGATGGAAAGATCAGTCAAGTTTTCAGATCTTTTATTTTTCTCATCAGTATATCTGGTTTAAAGAAAACACACTAGCCATCATTATTTGCAAGAAAAATATTGAAAAAAATACATTACCTTTGTTAGATAAACCACTGGTACACTTTACAACAAAACGTGCCTTAAACTATATAAACAAAGAAATGGAACAGTTGAAACACTATCTTAGTGATAATCAGAGATCAGTTTCATAAATATTTATTTACATCTACATGCATCAGGACGGTACATAATAAAACTTAGTCTACTATTTCGTCTCGCTTCAAAGGCAGCGATTGAACCCGGGTGAGTCCATACGCCTGTCTGTGCGGCTCTCTCTCTGCTCAACCCTGTTCGTCTTTGCTCTCCATCTTCTCGACACAGAGAGACCCTTCTATGGTGAGCTTCCAAGCTCCACTCATATGTCTAAACAACCTCTAAACATAGATATGGTATAAAGTATGCGTATACATATATTATTGATATTAGATATATTAAATAAAGAACTACACAATGAATCACCTGTCATGGATAGATTTTATACTATAAGCACTCTCCCGTAATCTGGAAAAAAGTCAAATTTTGGTGAAAATTGAGTTAAACCCATATTTGGACTTGGTACACATGTATATAATAATAGGTTTTTTTTTCTCCTTCACCGAACGGGCTTCTAATTATCTTCACCTCAAAAGACAAAATAAAATTGATTATATATTCAGTAGTTTAACAAATAAGTTTTCCTTTGTTTAATCAAAACTACATTCAACAGTGTTACTAGGTTTTTCCAGATTACAGGAGCACTGTCAGTGATAGGTTAGCGTATTGTCTAACATGAAGTCTCTCACTCCGTAACACAGTGTGTATTACAAATGTTGAACAGACAGGGGGGGGGGGTCTTATTATCTGGACTTTAGCATTTAGACTAATACATTAAAAACATTTCTTACGAATATGTTTTTGTGTTTCCATGTAAACAATTATTTAACTAGTAAATGCTTACGTACGATTACAACATCTTTGATATATTATTTATTCTGTTTGATTGGAATGCTGGGAAATTGATGTAAGTTTTCAGAAACAAATATCATTCCAGAGTATATCTTGGAAACTGGGTAATTGATGTCTAACAAATATTATAATCATTTTCCCTAGTTGTAATATATGATTAAATCATTATTAAATATTAAATGTTATATTGTAATCTAAACCCATCTTCATGCATGAATAAAATTTATCATTTATGAGTGTGGAAATATTCTCTAGCTTTTAATATTACTTTTGCCTTTGCCCTGCATGTTTTAATTCAGTGTTACACCAACATTGATATAAATGTAGAGGCAGGACTATTGAATTTGTTGTATTAGGCTTAGGGTGCAAACTTCCTGGCGTTTGAGTTCTCAAATGAGAATGAATGTATACTTGAGATCATTGGGGTCAATCAAATGACAGAAAAAAAAATCTTATTATCTTGTAATTACAAGGTAACAATTTTATTTAACTATCTTGTGATTAACTGTAAAAATGTTTTTTGTTTTTGTTCGCCTGTCCCTCTATCCTTATAAGTTTGCCGAGGTGGTTCAACAGGTCAATAGAATTTCAAACACTTTATCGTGGGACGACCAAATGATGCGGGAACAGTTCCAGGACAGTGTATAATCGTTTGGGTAGGATGGAAAACTCAGGTTTCCTGTATATATGGGCGTGGATGTATATAAAACTTTGACAGTCGACGAATATGGTGGAAGTCGATGAATACTACATCGTGTATTTTAGTGCAGAAATGAAGACAAGCATCGCCCAAACAAAGCACATACCAGTCTGGTTGAAATCTAGCAGTGATTCTTGAGATTAAGTTGAAAATGTAAACATTTATCAGACATTGCTCAGAAATGGTTGGTGAAGGGTATGGCATAAGGCATATTTGTGCCCTTGTCCGAATGGTCCGAAGAGAAATAAAAACCAAACAATTAATTTATTTAGACGAATATAACAATAGGTAAATAACGATAACAGATAAACTTCTGACACGTTGGATTAGCAATACATGTTCCTAGTTTTATGGAATGCATAAAAACATGTAGATAATTATATTTCAGCTTGTCATTGATGCGGGGCGGAGGGTCTCGCAAGGAAAGCTGTCTGGTCGTTCGGACAGGACGAAAAACCGAGGCTCCGTGTACACATTGGCGTGCACGTAAAAGATCCGTTGGTAGTTGGAATTCGATATAAGAGTCGGTCAAAATTTCCCTCATAGCACACTGTTTAGGAGCAGAACAGTAGGACGTCAAACCCCATTTCATTTTCATTTCTGATATAACCCACGGTCCTGATACCACAGATAAGACCCATTCATAACCATCTTCGGCACCGCGATCTAGAGATGAGCATGATGCAAATAAACAACAGTTGTGGTTTAAACGAAAGGTTCCGCGAAGCGCTTCGGAGTGTAATAAACGCGACCCTGGCCTACGGAAATCGTAGACAGCATAAACATGAAAGCCTTGACTTTCTGCTCCACCAGCGCCAAGTTTTGTAGAACACTCAGAGCTCTCTTACCTGCTTGGCTTCCATAAGGTGACATCCACGGACCCCAATGAGGATGTTTCCATACATCCGGGACAACGCCCCAGGCCCGGATCCAGGATTTTGTCGAGGGAGGGGCCATTGGAGCAACGGGTTATAATCAGGTTTGATGTAGTCCCCAGCGTAGACAATGCGAAAATCATGTTTATTTTATATCATCTATTAAAGAGCAGCTATGTGAACTACAACAGTAACAAAGCAAACAAAAACGAAAATCAACTATATCTCACTGGGTCTGACGGGGGGGGGGGGGGGAGCACGGCCTGGATCCGCGCCTGCCGCTGGGTGATATGAGCTACCTTAATATTTCCCTGGAACCTCAATTTATCCTCCGGAAGAACTTGGACGTTACAAAGATTCCATAGGAAATCGTCACTAGGATGGATGTAACCCTTTACGTCATAGTTTATCTGTATCGCCTTTTGGACACATTGATATCGAGACTGTCCCATATTAAATTCAACTCCAACAAAGAGAGAGAGGGAGAAATGGAGTTTAAAATCTACTTGACACAAACTATTTCATTTCGGGAATAACATAGGGTTTTAATTTTATTTCAATAAATAGCTTGCGCGTTGGGATCTTCGGCAGCGAGAGGAAAACGGAGGACCCGTAGAAAACCCACGAGGTTGGACAGGCGCCCCTACTCCTTCCCACGTACAACCGGAATTCGAAACAACCCCAGTTGACTCAATGGCTTTATGATACAGCAAGCACGTGCTGGCCATTCGGCCATTCAGCCCCCCCCCCCAACTTCAATAAAAGTTATCTTTCTATCAATGTAAAATTGTGCAAGCCAATCCCAAAGCATATTTGGAAAATACGGTCGGTACATCGTTTCGAGGTAGTCGACATCTATATAGTGACCAGGGGCCGGTTGCTCAAAACTAAGTTATTTAAACGATATCGTTATCTTTCACGTGTTGTTTGTTAATGGTCCGCTAAATTTCTGTTGCTGGAAAGTCAATTTCATTATCCGTTAAAGTTAACGGGGCTTCCAGCAACAACCTTTCTCCCCGTATAGGATATTAACCTACGTCAATTTCATTATCCGTTAAAGTTAACGGGGCTTCCAGCAACAACCTTTCTCCCCGTATAGGATATTAACCTACCCAGGGTTGGTATGATAGAGAACACGCGGGACAACCCAAGTGTTCTCTATCATATCAATCCGAGGGAGAGTAGGTTTATATCTGACATATACAACGGGTTCACCTTTAAATTTAATGGGCTCTTCTAAAAAAGGCAACTGTGATTGTATATTTGCTCGACAGTTTTCGCCAAAATGCGAAAATTACCGAAGCTGTCACGTGGAAATGTTTATTTAAACGTCGCCATTTTGGACAAAGCAAAAACAAAAGGGATAGTAAAACGAAGCCAGACGAATAATCAATCCATTTTAGTCTCCATAATGACGATAGAATTGATGTGAATGCAAATATGATGAGGATCTATCCAAAGCCTGAGGAAAACTTGGAGTGTGTGGAGAAATAATGCGGGCGGAAAGAAAATTCTGAAAGATATCTTAGATGGAGTATGGTCATGGATAAACGATTTAAATATGCCTATAAGTACGCCGTCTATTTCGTTACTGAATGCTACAAACTGTACTATAACAATGATTTTTTTATTGTCAAAAGAATAAAATTAATTTCTGTGTTCTTTGTATTATTTCGACCATCTACGTCATCAGCGGTTGATATGAGCCGAATATATCGACCTGGGATGACGTCATCAGCGGTTGATATGAACCAAATATCAACCTATGATGACGTCACGAGAGGTTGTTATGAAATATAACTGCTATGGACATCAAAGAAAAAAAACTACACCCTGTTGTATAATATGTTAAAGTTAACGACCCGTTTACTCCATGTTAATGGATCGTTAAAAGTTAACAGGGCTTTGAGCAACTGGACCCAGGACGGTTAAGCACCATGACCAGAAGCAGGTTGTCATTTCAGGGAATGGATTTCTCTGCTTGATGAGCTTATTTATATGTGGGATAAATGGTCTCGGTGGAGAACTGAGAAGTCTAACAGACTGTTTATATCCAACAGAGTTCAGCCTCTTTAGGAGACCAAATCATGTGGCATTGCTGGTCAATAGAAGCCATCGTCCAAAAGGCCCCATAAAAATACAAACTCCCCTTTTGAGCAAATGTGTGATAATAACGTTTAGGAAGGCTTTGCTGTCTATTTTATCTGCACTCTTGGATGGACGGAGCAACATTCTGTGGGATAAGTGAATTCCTCCACTCACCTAGTTGGTAGGGACTTGTTAAATTCTTACTCAACGGTGATAAAAAGAAAAAAAAAACCCCAAAACTGGATTTATCTGCTTACGTCATTTGCATATTAACCTATGATTCTGCTTAAACGTATGCAGTAGGCCTATTGGCATTTTCTGGGAGAAAACAATTGTTAAACAATAGCAGCATCTTTTCCAAAAATCTTCTGAACAAGTGAACGTAAATATGTAATAATGCATACAAAACTGCGCAATAAATGCAGTACCTTGAAATCGGTTCTATATCGACTTAACCTGGTTCATAATCAAAATGGCGAATTTGTCTACAATTCCTTGGACTGTCCAAATTATGTTACACAGCATCACGATTTTGAGAATAACTCGCCAAATTAAATTATTAACTTGAATATTAATAAAGTATTATGGGGTGATACAACCTAAGTTATACTCAAAATAATCGATTCATACAAAACTAAACGATTTAAAACGAGTTGAAAATGTCGTCCAATTTTTATCAATCTGATTAAAACACATCCTATTTCGTTATGTTTTTTATAGTTCAAAATTTCGTTTTAATTGTCTTCACAACACTAAGATCCGGAAAAGTTATTATATAACAGGCGTTCTAGTTGGTGTAAGGAATTAGCTAATTAAACGGTCTGTTACACTTTACAGCGACTTCTTGGCGTGCTCTGCACGGAACTGTGGGTAAACCTCTAGAAACGTCAACGCGGTTGATTGGTTGATTAATCAATGTCTGACGTCAAAGGGTCAAACGTCTGACGCGACCAAAGGCGTGTGGGGCGGATGACAGGGGTGGTGGCAGAACCCGAATTGCCCGAAAAAATTTCGGGTTTACAGACACCCACCACACACACACACACCCTAAGAAAATTTTGGAATATTTGACGGCTGCAAACACGTTTTTCTGCTATTTCAGCCGGTGAACAACGCAACTTCAAAGTGGTCTAATATAGCTTCCGAAGACGGAAAGATAACGCGTCTTTCTGCTATTCCAGCCTTTGAATACAACAACTTCAATTTGGTCCAATACAGCCTACCTGCTGACCCGAATTCCAAACAACCAATCAATCGTAGCAGTGTATGGGGGACCCACCGTTCCGGAGAAAATTTTGAATATTTAACCACCGCAAATGCGTTTTCTGCTATTTTAGCCAGTATTAGTATGTGTTTGTCATTTTAACTGTGTATATACACCCATTTTGTTCCTTGTATATTATTTATGTATGTATATATTATCTAGGGAGAGGGGTTTCACATAGGCTAAGCCTGTTCCCCAATCCCATTCTGACATCCTGAATAAAATATTATTTAAAAAAAAAAGTAACTCCAATAGTACCCAATGGTTTTGTATCCCTCTCCGAATTCCAAGAAACCAATCAGACTGTTGCAGCTGCATTCACAAATACTAATCGATGCCCCCAAAAATGTGGCACAGAGTAAAAGTAGAGTGGCTCCAGGCAAAATGTTTTAATCCATTGTCAACTCAGTACAAATTCGCGGTATTCAGTAAAAAGTAAAATTAGTGTTTTATTAGTGCTCGATGACAGTTAGGGAAGCAAAACAAGAAATGCCTGAAAAAATTTCAGGTTAACAAACAGCGGCGCCGGTTTTCTTCGAGAGGCGAAGAAGCGATTCTGACCTTGTGTAGACCTCCCAAGAAAGTTTTGGAATAATTGACGGCCGCAAACGCGTTTTACTGCTATTCCAGCCCGTAAAATTGGTGTTTTATTAGATTTTGGGAACTTAATTTTACCAAAGCGAAACGAAATATAGGTCTGTATTTTAATCTGGTTGTATTATTATTGCACAAAGTTCGAAGTAAAATCAATTCTTTAAAGGCGTACACCCTAGAAGAAAAATTGGTGTCCAATATAATCAAACATGCACCTACCCAATACTGAAGTTCCGTGAATATACCTTTACGCTTGAAAATGGAGCTGAAAATAATTCTCAAATTATTTCTTTCTTCTTTTTATCTTTAATACTTTCACATACTTGTGTATCTTTATTCCAATCCTGTATTTAAAGCGCCCTTACTCAAAGGGTTCAGGATATGGCCTGTTTACCTCATATATTCTTGTTCAGAATAAAATTCTGGTCTAGAATTTCTACCTCTCCAAGCGCCCCCCCCCTCAATTTTAACCCGGACTAATTTCTTCTTTAAATATCAACCCATAATGGTAATCTGTGACATTTTGTTAAGGACATACTTCGACTGACAGCCGAATAATACCATCGTTAAACAGGTAACGGAACCCAACACTTCCGTCAAATATAACGGCAAGTTAATGACATGTTAAAATTAACGGGGTTTCAAGCAACAAACTTCAATCCGTGATACTGTTAGTTAATGAGTCGTTAAAATTTAACGGGACTTTGGCTAATCGGCCGCAGGAAATTACTATGGAGAGAGTATTCGCGCTTCGCGAGACTTGCCAGCATAAAACTATTCCTACGAACTGTACATCTTTATGTAATTTTCATCAACTTTTTATCTGTTTTTCATTCTTTTTACTATTTTACATTCACTTTTTATGTATTTCTATTTTCATGCATTATATGTATTATTTACATGCTGCCCGAAATGGGTGTTTTATGTTATAAAATCTATCTACGATTTAGTTCTATGGGTTCATGGATAGGGTAGAGGTTTACATGTGGGTTCACGTCGTCGCAACGCAAATTATCGTATTATATAGTCTGGGTGTTCGAGACTAATTTGTTCGTCGTCCTGCCTGAGCACATACTCGGTATTTTCCGTCATTTTCCGTACATTTCCGATTTCAAAATGGACGATTTGTGACAACAGACTGGTGAATATTTTGGAATTAATTAGATCAAGGTTTGAATTTAAGTTATAAAGCTTATAAAAATATCACGGCATTTGCTATGAACCAGTTTTTTCTTCTGCATCTTTACCCGCTATTTCATAAGGCGACATTAAACAGAAAACTGCCATTTTAGTTTCTTTTTTGATGCCAAATAAGCAAATGATATAATAATTTCCAGACCAGTGTCAGTAGCAGTCTCGGTAGGTTAGCCTAAGTATTCCTAATGTTGATCTGCTACGACAGATCCTGTGGTACCAGGGCTTACAAGACGACTCCAATTTGGTTATCCTCATGACTGCAATTTCGTGGCTTTTTTAGAATAAAATTACAAGAGATATGCCAACCTACCGGTATTTTTGTTGTAACTTTCACCTATCTACTCTAGATCTATGCCTTTTAATTATTTTTAAATAAGGAAACAATAACCCTGCAGTTGTCAATCAACACCTACATGTACCAACTGTCTGAATATCAGGGTTGGTGAAAAAGCTAAAGATTGATCAGTTACTGTTCAGAGTCTCATGGAAATCCACACCTATAGCACAGGTTTTGTCTCGCAATTTAAACATACAGAGTCACTGATCATCATATGTATTTATCAGACAATATCACGCTAATACATGTATGTAACGGTAACCTAATACCTTTTAAACAAAAAGTGCTGTTTTATTGAGCAAAACAAATTCTATGGTCTCTGCTGGAAAAAGCTTTTTTCATTGCAGTAGACTCATAATGCCACCACACACATTATCTTGCCTTTATGTATATGCTACTAAACTTATCTTACACGCGCATGTCGTACCTTCATTTTAAATGGATAATAAAAAATCTGTAAACTATAGTAAGATTCAAAGGGTTGTCTCAAGTTGTCTGAGGTCTAGTGTATTTTGGACTGGATTTCTTTATAGATGAATACGGAGGGTGGGGGATGGAGTGAAATTTTAACCTGGATGATGGCATTACCCACTAGTAATGTAACTAATGCAGATTCTGTCCTATTAATCCTATGTATGATTGTGACTTGTGTGTACTAGTGCTAGTGTGTACATGAATAAACCTCAGATTATTGTATCATCCCTACAGCTAGTCACTTACCTTGTTAACCCCATAAGGCTGTATATCATTGAATCAACTGCTGTTGTTTCGTGACAAGGAATAGGGTCACCTGTCCAACCTCGTTGGTTTTCTCTAGGTCCTCCGGTTTCCACCCACTGCTAAAGATCCCTATGCGCAATTTACTTAATGAAATAAAATTGAACTACATGTTAGTCCTGAAATGGCCTAGTTTATGTCGAGTGGATAATGGATGTTAAACCACATTTCTTTTTTTCTTCTAATAATTCTCAAACTAAATATTTTAAGTTATAGACTAGTTTCGTTAGATGTACATTGTATCTAATTGTATTATTCACTTCCCATCAAAAGATTCCCTGTTTTTGTATCAATTTTAAAAAACCCTCTTAGATTATGATTTGGTTCTATTTAAGGTGAATTTACAGTGCCTTGTGCACATTTTTGTCTGAAAGGTAGTTTTGAATGAGTATGATTTCAAGAGAAAGACAATCTTGAAATTAAAAACACATATTTTTGTATGTATTTTTTCAGTGCAAGAATCAGGAAATCCAGTATATATTATATTATCTTTTTAAAGCCAGTTAAATTCTAGCAAGACCATACATATATAAGGTGTAGCCATGTAAGTATATACTATGTATGTCCTGAGAAATTTAAATAAAGATTGGGTAAGGACAAAAGAAATGGACCAGAATTCTATATATAATAAGTATATACCTGTATCATGTTTTATTGATGTGATTGAACTACTGGGTGAAAATGATATATAAAATCACTAACAATTTACTGAACCTTTAAAGGACTTGTATTTCAGGAATCGGGGATATTCAGGTTCCAATTATGATCGTCATGTGGAGAACACAAACACATCGACATTACACAAGATGAAGGAAACATATTGGACAACTAAACAAGCTGTCATAAAAAAACTTGGAAAAAAGGAAGATGAACATGTAGTAGCTTCCGACTCCCAACTTGATGCTAAATTAGAGGTAAGCTAACCAGTAGCTGACAATCTACATTAAAGACATTTTACTATTTTCAATATACCTACATGAATTAGTTAATGGTTAATGATTAATGGTTAATGATTTATTGTATTGAAACTCTTTGAATGCTAAAACTGGATCCTTGCTAACCACTGTAAGCTTCTACTTTGTGAGGTGTATGGAACTGTAAAATAAAGACTGGAATTAATGTCTTTAACAATTTGGGGGAGGGGGGTTGCATGTATCCAACTGGAGCTGAACATTATGATCATAGTAAAATGTACTAGTTGAATTGAAATTGTCCTTTGTATAAATGAGGATGTGACTATTTGCAAATAAAAATATGAATTACTTATTCCCCATGTCATATTTTTATGAGGGGTATAATATTATTATTGGAAAGTACAATCATCCTAGAGAGTAAATATCTGTTGGGAGAAAATTTATGAGATGTTTTCTTTCTAGCCAACCTATGTATGTTTATTTGTATATTTTCATGTAGGTATTTAAAGCCATACAGAAATCTTCCATGGATTTATTACGTGTTATAGAAAGATATCAGGACAGATTATGTGGTAAGTTTCATTATACCCGAATTTCACTGAAGCAATGTTTGTCCAAGAAAACGATTTTATTAACTATACATATTATCTACATGTAATCAATGGTGAAATTTTTTTTCTTTATGAATTTTTATACGCCCACATGGAAATGTGGTCGTATATTGCCGTCGCCCCCGTCCGTCCGTCTGTCGGTCCGTCCGTCCGTCCGTCGGTCCGTCCGTCCGTCCGTCCGTCCGTCCATCGTCCACAATTTCTTGTGAACGCTCTAGAGGCTAAAGTTAATATCCGATTGACTTGAAATTTATACACAGTGTTTAAGGTCATGAGATAAAGAAGCCTATTGATTTTCAGCGATATCCGATAATTACTACCAGAGTTATGACCCTTGATCACTTTGAAAAATCTTGTGAACGATCTAGAGGCTAAAGTTAATATCCGATTGACTTTAAATTTATACACAGCATTTAAGGTCATGAGATGAAGAAGCCTATTGATTTTCAGCGATATCCGATAATTACTACCAGAGTTATGACCCTTGATCACTTTGAAAAATCTTGTGAACGCTCTAGAGGCTAAAGTTAATATCCGATTGACTTTAAATTTACACACAGTGTTTAAGGGCATGAGACGAAGAAGCCTATCGATTTTTGGTGATATCGGATAATTACTACCAGAGTTATGACCCTTGATCACTTTGAAAAATCTTGTGAACGCTCTAGAGGCTAAAGTTAATATCCGATTGACTTTAGATTTATACACAGTGTTTAAGGTCATGATACGAAGAAGCCTGTTGATTTTCAGCAATATCCGATAATTCCTGCCCGAGTTATGACCCTTGATCACTTTGAAAAATCTTGTGAACGCTCTAGAGGCTAAAGTTAATATCTGATTGACTTTAAATTTATACACAGTGTTTAAGGGCATGAGACGAAGAAGCCTATCGATTTTCGGTGATATCCAATAATTACTACCAAAGTTATGACCCTTGATCACTTTGAAAAATCTTGTTAACGCTCTAGAGGCTAAAGTTAATATCCGATTGACTTTAGATTTATACACAGTGTTTAAGGTCATGATACGAAGAAGCCTGTTGATTTTCAGCAATATCCGATAATTCCTGCCCGAGTTATGACCCTTGATCACTTTGAAAAATCTTGTGAACACGCTAAAGGCTAAAGTTAATATCCCATTGAATTTAAATTTATACACGGTGTTTAAAGTCATGATACAAAGAAGCCTATTGATTTTCAGCAATATCAGATAATTACTGTCAGAGTTATGACCCTTGATCACTTTGAAAAATCTAAAGTTAATATTCGATTGACTTTAAATTTATACACACTATTTACGGTCATGATACAAAATAGCCTCTTTATTTTCAGCGATATCCGATAATGACTGCCAGAGTTATGACCCTTGATCACTTTGAAAAACCCTGTGAATGCTCCAAAGGCTAAAGTTAATATCCGATTGACTTTAAATTTGTACACAGTGTTTAGGGTCATGAGACGAAGAAGCCTATTTGATTTTCAGTGATATCTGATAATTTCTGGCACTTGATCACTTTGAAATATCTTGGGGACAAAGGCCTTGAGACAAACCATCAAAACTATTCTAATCATTTCTGATAATTATTTAATGGGCTATTACTCGTAATAAGATTATCATGTGTTGTAAATGTTCTCCTTACTGATAAAAGAAACAATATGCGACAACCCTTGTTGACTGCCCGGACGACTTAGCTGTTGTGGGCGTATGTTTCGTTGCCTGGCAACCTATCTTTCTGATTTTATTATCAACAGTGATATCTATGGAAGAAAATGCCATGGGAAGATTTTTAAAATCCCACAGTAATGCAGATAAAACTAGAGCTGGTAAAATGATGGCCGCTGTGGGTAAATCACAGAGTTTTTCTGCTCAACAAAGGTAATGTATCTGCTTTTTAAAAAAATGAGATGCAATAAAATCACTCATAGAAATGTGATTTTAGCATGATTGTTGGCTCGACATTTACCAACTAAAAATAAACATCAACCATAATCTTGATGGCATTGAGTCAGTCTGGCATTCTGTCTGACAGATGTGAAAGGGTCTCATAAATGCATTTAACATATCTCAGAGATTCTGGCGATACTCGATTCACAGTTCCGGAATTGAATTCCAAAACTGGTGTCAATCGAGTGAAAAGGAGAATTTCGGATTACAGCGCATGCGTCGACTGTATAAAAAGTATCCCAACCAATCATGACTGCTGAAACATATTTTTACCGAGGAATACGTCACGATTCTACTCACTCCACCTCAGCTGTCGGGACTGGCAGAACTGTGACAGGACTGAATTCCGCGTCACTCGATTGTAATTCTGTCGATTCGGGACGTTCTGGACTGTGAATCGAGCACCGCCTCTATGTTCAAAAAGCATTTATTTTCTTGAAAGTTGGACAATCAGGAAATTTTACAAATGAAAATAGAAACTTTAGAGATTTTTGCATTTCATAAAACATAGGAATAAAGATTTGGATTTAGTGAAATAGAAAATTATAAAATAAACTGAATAAGAAGTTTGAAAAAAAATTTTCTTTCTGTAGAACTTAGGTTTGTGGTCTAAGGGGAGATAATATAGGTAAATACAGGATTACCTCCCTTAGCCCCTGCTCAAATTGTAGATTATTAACACAGCTCAATCAAATATACCAATCCACTATCCAAATACTGGTATTTACGTTTTCAAATTTGTTCATGTTAATTTTTTTTTTTAGCATACCATGTGCAATGTATATTATGAAATTGATATTGACAATTTATCATTCTTTAGGCTTGCCCTGAGAGTACCTTTGGTACGACTTTACCAAGAAGTAGAAACATTTCGTTACCGTGCAATATCTGATACTTTAGTCACTATAAACAGAATGGAAGGAGCCAGGACAGAATATAGAGGTGCCCTCTTGTGGATGAAAAATGTCTCAGAAGAATTGGATCCAGATACATATAAGCAATTAGAAAAATTTAGAACGGTAAAATTTTGAAAAATTACGTACAGTACTTAAAACTATATTTTATGTGACCGTAGATAAATGTATTTGTGTCTGATCAAACTGTATTTTGTTTTTATGTGAATCAGATTATTTAATTGCGAAAATGATTTTTTTATATACTGGAAAAAATGTGAGCCACATTGACTCATCGAGTATTGTTCTTGCTGAATAACAAGAGGGCCTGAGTTTGATCTATTTCCTGTTGTACATTGTTTCCCCTTGTCTGTAGGACAAGACGGATTATCTTTCAAGGAAACAGCGTCTTGTCATTTATATAGGACAAAAAGAACGAGATCCGGCTGTGTACTCTTAGGTGTGCATGTTAAAAATTACATGACATTTGGAATTTGGTGAATAGTATGCGAAAATATCACTGTCCCGGCAAAATAACCCCATGTCATTTTGTTTTTTTTCATGTAATTTTGTAGGTTATAAATAAACTGTTTTGTTAGATGTTGTAAATTTTGTAATGTATAGATACGCACCGTTTTATATATTATAAATGAACCCTATTGTTAGGGCTGGGTAAAATATCGATATAAATCGATAGTATCGATTGGGCGGCCCAGAAAAGCACTATCGATAGCGGTGGGTTACTATCGATTATCGCTCTTCGTCTATTTTTCTTGCGTCTGAAATGTCAATGTTTTTTTTCAGTTAATTATAATACACCGCTCACTTTAATTACTATCAAGTATCAATGTAACACATAACAAAATTGTGACCGCCTATTGAACAGCCGTTTTCATAAATTCACTCTCATTGAAACGTTACTTTAGTTTTGAAGAAATTATTGTTGAATATCGCTAAATCGGAGATACTAGGATGTGTAAATAAAGTTAGAGTTATTTCCCTTTGCAAGCTTCATAATTCGTCTGTACAGTTCACTATTTCTCTACGTGTGCCTCAGTAATGACTATCCGGTACAATAAATAGCACACATGGACGACAAAACTTTTGTTGATTTACTTATATATTATACGAATAATGGTTCTCTATTAGCACACGAAACGACACAGAATTGTCCGCCATATTGATATTTTCGCCCGCACGTACGCAATGTTTTGAATCGGAACAAGTTCATTTTGGTCCCTTAACATAATTATTTACGATATTTCTTCATTCGGAACCACGGATGCATTATTTTAATAATAAACAACATGAATTGACGTATATATACGTGATATAACAAGTTTTATTAATGTTTTCCAAGTAAATCTCCTCAGACAGGAGCAAATGATCTTTCGCCACTTCGTTATCGTATGGTTTTGAACTTTGAACTTAAACTGTATCCAGTCTTGATGAAGTCCGTGAAAATAAGTTTGTTTTCGATACTATCGATTATCGACCGACATTTCATTGCCGATTATCGATAGTAAAAATCGCTATCGATACCCAGCCCTACCTATTGTTATATATTGTAAATCATAAATAAACTGTCTTTACATTCATTTTACAGGTGCAGACACAAGTGCGTAAAACGAAAAGTAAATTTGATAAATTGAAATTGGATGTAATGCAGAAAGTTGATTTGTTAGCAGCTAGTCGATGTAATATGTTTTCACATGTATTAGCTAATTATCAAACAACATTATTACATTTCTGGGAAAAAACTTCACGTACTATGTCAGCTGTTGCTGAAAGTTTTAAAGGTTATCAGTATTATGAATTCAACATGTTAAAGGTAGGCATATATTCTTCTTTACCTATTTATCATATTTATCTTATATAGACTCTTGAGGTGGGCAATGGTGTGTATCTTGTCATTTGGTTTACATGCTAAAAAATGTAAATAAATGAATGTTTTCTGAGACGTTGAATTCTATCTTGTCCACACTGAGGATTTTAGACAGTGAAAATTTCAGTCATTTTTAACGAAGTTATATTTCAGTAAACTTTTCATTGAAACTTAAAACTGTAATTATAATTATCCGGCGTCAAATTAAGTAATGGAGGGATATTGAAATATCCAAGTTTTGTATCTGGTGCACATATAACTTTATGACATTTTGTACACGCATCAACTTATTCCATAAAAACACATTTTATTTTACCTCTAGGAACTAGCAGAACCATGTCGAGAATTATCAGAAAAAACATCACAAAGAGAAATTGCTGAGAAAGACACAGATGATCAGGATAGGGATAAGTAAGTTTATTCTCAGCTTACTCTTAGAGTCATAAAAAAAAATAATTTGAGTTCTCAGATAATTCTACATCACTGAAAAAAATACAAACGGTCTAATTACTTACCACACGTAATGTAGCATCTTGAAATGTGATAATTATGAGAAGTTATTTATCCCAGTGGTTTCGAATCCCGGCAAGGAGTAGGGTCGCCTGTTCAGCCTTGTGGGTTTCCTCCGGGTACTCTGGTTTCCTCCCACTGCTAAAAACCCCTACGTGCAAGCGAATTATTGAAATAAAATTAAACCATGTTAGTAACGAAAATGACCTAGTTTGTGTTGAGTGGACGTTAAACTCCATTTCTCTCTCTCTATTTATCCTAGTAGTGGTCATTTGACAAAATAAAGCCTCCATTCCTCATCTGGTTTTTAGTAAGAATTGTCTGATAACCAGAATATTTTATTGTATGACCTTCTAGATCTATGAGTATTGTTTATGTGTAAATGTAATGTATTAAATTAGAAAGAAAATATAACAGTACAAAATCTACCCACTATTTCAATGACAACATTTATTAGCACAATTTTTATTAGAAGTTGTTTTATTGAAGTCTGTATCACTACAGCAAATTGGATGCTTATGGCTAGCTCCCCGGATCCATTATCTCTTGATCTGATATGTGCATGTGTTGTGTTGTCAGTATATTGTATCCTGTCTGTAGATTTGTCTTGTGAATTTGTTTGTGTGTGATGTGGTCCCCCAGCACTTACTATTAAAAGCAAGAGACCTTACTTTAAACACCAAGTAGTAGTACTATGGTGTGAGGATTACATTTTGATTTGTGATTTTTGTAAGCTCATACTTTATGTGTAAATAGTGTATAATGTAGGTATATAGATGTTGTTTAGGCGTTGTTTATATGCATAAATGTTGAATCTATGTATTATGCTACCCAACTGACTCCCTTTCTAACTATAATAGTAGAACACAGTCAAATTAGTAGACAAAGTTTAGAATTGATTAATCTAAAACCATAATATTGACAGGGTTAAAGAATATTGTGAAAAAAATAGTTAATAGTTAAGGTCACTGCTTGGTCAACTAATATTATCAGCAGGTGATAAACTGGGATAATTTTAACTAAGATTAAAATAATGTCTATAGTAATACCTGAAAAACTAATTTGAGGCTGTGTGACAATAGAAATATTTTATAAATATGTTGTGCAACTAGCACTTTTAGATGTGCAAATAGCCAAGTTACCATATAAAAGTAAGTTCACATACCTTTAAAGTTGCATTATGTAAGACTTTGATAAAGACTTGATAGATCTCGCTATAATAGTTTTAAAATAGATCATGAAAAATGAATATATATAGATAATTTCACTTAAATTACTTCTTTCTGAGCAAAGTTATGGTCGCTTGGAGAATGGTCATTGCTACTGTTGCTACAATAGTGAACAAATTCTTGATTGTCCAGTTTTTGGTTGCTGTGGTGTCTTACTTTAAGTTGCGTTTTTTCTAAACATGAATGTTTCATTAGGAATCCTGAGAAAAGTTCCAACTTCAAAACTAAATACCTTAACCATTTTAGAGTTAAATGCCACATAACACTGTGAGGTTCTTTGAATATACATTTTAAATTTATGTAGCTGTGTTTTGATTTTTTGACCCATGCCATTTTCAGAGAGTTGGACTAAAATGTATGAATGTTGTATTTTAATGAGGTAAAAAAGTTGTATTATAGTTATGTATAAATGTTGTATTTTATGTTTTATATTTATGTACATATTAAAGTAGTGGAAGTAATGAATCAGAAGAAGAGGAAGATAACTCTGATACACAACCTGTAAAACTAACATCAAACTGTCAGGAAATAGACAGGTACTAGTTAAAACTGTTTTAACTGGTGGACGGGCAATCTTTCTATATTCCTCTTCATTCTCTTCTAAATAAATGAAACAGGGCTGCTTTAGCAGAGTCAAGCCCAAAATACTCCTTACTTACAAATACCTCAATTTTTCTCTGTACTCGTTAAAGATATTAGGTCCTAAATATTCTCAGATCTTCAACATACTCATGTTTGCTAGTAGTAGTTCTGCAAACTTATATTCATTTAGTAATTGTGTAATTTATGTACAAGTAACTCTTCTACTGGAACAAAATGCCTCAAAATACTGAAACTTTTTCATAGTTTAGGAATCATGTGAAAATTTTTGTTTTTTCTTCCATAATATATCTGTCTTTGTATTAGTAAATGTAGATTTATTTTGATTACATGTGTTTATTTTATTTATGTATCTTACTTTGTTATGTGCATGTAATAATAAGATGTTTTTAACAATGCTTTGTGGTGACAGATTTGAATATATTCTGCCCACAGTAAAGTTTGATAATATTGTCTTCATACTGAGTTTAGGTTAAAAGTAATATTTTCTCTGTTCTATTTCTTGCCATTTTGAATTATATATTAAAATTATTTTATATATGCTAATTTAGATATAGTTCAGAATGAAAAACTACCTTGTCTGTTTTAACCCTTTGAACACTGACTATACATGGGGTGTTGCACGTCCCTCCGTGGATTTACAGGACATCATATTAATTATGACGTCAACGCAATTGGAGCTTGACACGCCTCAAGCCGCAAAACCGACATTTCAGGTATATGCGATACAACGTCAAGCCGGTTTTGCGGCATTTCGGGTTCTAAGGGTTAAGTAACATTTTTAAATTATGTCAAAATTTATCAGTCGCCTGTTTAATGAAAGAGAAAAGTAAATGGCTAATTTCTGGTGTTAAAATCATGATAATAAATTGACATGTTATTCACTATATTTATATTTTAATTTCATTACTTTCTTTATTTTAGGTTATTGTCATTGGATGATGAAAATACAACAAACGATAGTAAAACTAGTGAACAGTCAACACCCAGTCTTCTACAGTTAGCTAATCAACAAACACATAGTAATAGTAAGTAATACTATAGTTATCTACAGTTAGCTAATCAATAACACGTAGCAATAGTAAGTCATTAACAAACACATAGTAATAGTAAGTAAATCTACAGTTAGCTAATCATTCAATAAAACATAGTTATATTAAGTAATATACAGTCTTCTGCAGTTAGCTTATCAAAAAACACATAGTTGTAGTAAGTAAATCTACAGTCCTCTTAGATCACCAATAAAAATAAGAAAAATAGCCTTTCTTCTGTATATATAATTGGCTGAACTGTTCACACAGGTACTGTCAAGCCACACAAAGATAGTTTTGTGTCTACTTTTAGTTCTGTATGATTGCCAGTGTTGATATGTTCCTTAAACATAAGATATCATCATTTCAAGTGTTCTTTTAGTCTAAGCTATTGAAGTCAGTTCATGGTTGGTTTTATTTTCTTGTTTCAGGTGATGATAAAAAAGATTTAGATGATGATTTTGGCCCATTTATAGATTTTGGAGATGAAGAAAAAACAATAGAGGATATAGAAAAAGAAATTGAAAATTTTGATTTTAGTGGAAAAACTATTTTAAGTTCGAAGAGTAAAGAGAAAAAATCAGATGGTAATTTAAATTTGGTTATACCAGAATAAAAACTAATATACAAATACTTACTCATGATGACAGACTGTTAGCCATTACAGACATAGGACTGTTGTCATTCATGTTATATAGCAGACGCTTAGATCTAATTGTATAGTTCTCTTACCTCCATGTTGGATGGCCGAATGGTTCGCACCTGCTGCCGTATCATAAGGTCTGTCATTGGGTCAACTGTCGTGGGTTTCGATTCCCCAGTTGTACATGACAAGGAGCGAGGTCACCTGTCCAATCTCATGTTTTCCGGGTCCTTTAGTTTCCACCCACTGCTAACGACCCCTATGCCATGCAAATTATTGAAATATAATTGAACCATGTGGAATGACCTAGTTTGTGTCGAGTGGACCTTAATGCCCTTTTCTCTCTCTCTCCTATCTTTTGTCTTGTGTTTTTTTTTTTGTTAGTTATCACACTGTATGTTGCTCTACTACACTTAACAAGGCTACTATGTAAATTTTAACATAATTTGGCAAGAATGTTGCATGGTACTTGTACAGATCTCTTCCAATTAATATTGCTCAGCCTCAGATTCAGACAGGAAGACAATAACTTTTGCATCTTTATTTCAAATTAATATTTCTTTAATTTTGTCACCTTTGTGTATAGTAATATAAGATTGAAATATTTGTACAGGTCCTAAAGATTTATTGGTAGATGATATTGAAGAAGATAATACTGATAAAGATGATATGACCTTATTAAATGAGATAATGAATGCTCCCTCGACAGGGGGAGATGAATTTACCCAGGAATGGCAGGCCGTATTTGGTGTTAATCAGTTATCTACATCAACGGGTAGTGTTTTAACAGCAGAATCAGATCAACCTAAAACACCAGCTGAATTCATGCCTTCTAGTTTACTTGATATGTCATCATTAATGACCACACAAGGTAAAATAACACATCAATAATTATAATCACAGATTGTGTTTGATTTTAAGATAACTTTAAGTAGTGTTTTGTTTGGACAGTAGAATTTATAAACTTTGAAAATTTAAACTGGGGAAAATCTTTATTATTAGCTTTGATGACGGACACTGTTTTTGTTTCGATGTCTGGCAACCTATGTTTTCCTTTTCATCGGCCTTAATAAAAATTATATTAGTTTATGAAAAAATAGAGTGACAATTGATCAATTTGAGGAACTTTAAAGATCCCACGAGAACATCCTTTAGGATCACAAAAAATGTTTTATTTGCCATCATTGTATGTTATGAAAAATTTTTGGGGTTTCTATTTGGGAGAGGTACATGATAGGAAGCATCACAAGCACATATACAAGACTATTTAGTTTATATCTTGGGATATAGAAATTGGCAGTGACAGATATCTAAATCTATAGTTTTTTTTACTAACTATGATGTTTGATTAAATATGATAAATTTATATCAGTTAGGTTAGAATATAGATATAATAATGCCTAATTAGGAAGACATGGCAGCTTGATGAGTAAAGCACTGGCTTTCTAACCAGGAGTTCAGAGGTACATGTTGGCACAGGAACTTCCTCTGGATTTGTAATCCTTACATCCCATTGTCAGAGGCATAGAACAGAGAGGTAGACGAGGAACGTTGTCTAGTTGTCAGGATGGGACAAAAACAAATGTTCATTGTAACATGTACATAAAAGAAACCTTGATAGATGATATTCTATGAAGGGTAGGCAGAAACCATGCTGTTCATCCTTCACCTAAAACAACACTGCATGGTGAATGCCATACAAAAGTTACACCTTCTGTCTACAATCAGCTCCATTTGAGAACAGACACAAAACTAATTGACCAACATTAATTGACGATTTTAGTCAAAACACAAAGTATACTCCGGGAATTTTGTAAAGTATTTATTCTGCGTCCATTTAATAAAATCTCAAATGTGTATTTAGTCTTGGTGTGTATGAAAGATGTAATTTGGATTAAAATCACATTACTATTAGTAGACTGATTTTTTAAAATGGCGGCCATTCAGGGTAGAGATCTATTCTTAAAGAAGATAGTCCTCTGTGTGCAGAATGAGCAGGCTTAGCTTTATTGGTGGATAAAAGAAGCACTTTAAACCTCATTTCATGTTATTCGATTTGTGTATTTTAGCTTCCAATCCTGTCAATGGTAATGGAACTGATTTATTAGGAGCTATAGGAGGAAATCAGAAAACGGTGCCACCATCAACTGGTCAGCCAGCGCAGGTCAAATCAAAATCACAACCACAACCACAATCTAAAAAGGTAAGTTATGGCAGGCATGAAAGTCTTTTCGGACAAACATTTATTCAGCTATGTCAAAGTATGCTTCCATGTTGGATAGGTGGCGTTTCAGTAAATGTAAGAAGTGCTGTCTGCTTGCATTCTTGTTGATTTGTTTATATTTTTTCACTAATTTTCCGATGATACATGTCCCCAAAAAATGTGAACTCGAGTAAAATTTGATCACAGTTGTTGACTCTGATTTTGACATTGACAGTGATAAAGATCTGATTTGCATACTCTGACAGCTACGTCAGTTTTAATAGAGGCACCCAGCATCATGCATGTATTCCCAAACCAATTCAGCTGACAACATCAATAATTCAACAGCTTCAGGGTTAACTAGACTGTGGTTAAAGTTATATACAGAATCAACTGTAATATCTGATTTAACATGCTTGTCACATATTATATTTGCATCGTCTTGTAATATTTCATTTGTATCAGAGCTATGAAATGAAATGGGGGGTTTACTGTGCTATTGTTCTACACCCAGGGGGATAGTGAAGACGGACATATGCCGTACAGTGTGCCATGGGGGGATAGTTTGCTCAGACTGTGGCACTGTGGCCTAATCTTATTTCGAATTTCTACTGTTAAAAGTCTTTTTAAGTGCACTCCGCTGTGGACACTGAACCTCTGTCCTTCACCTCTTACAGGGGGAACCACACCCAGAAATCCTAATGAACTTTCTTGGCTAACTCCAGGATCGAACTCGGGACCTCCACGTTATTGAGCTAAAGCACTACCCACTGAGGCACGGACGAGCTATATCTGAAATATTAATATAATGAGATTAACATGACATGAGAGAGATTGACATGACATGTTTATCAGTTATAATACATCTTCTTTAAATCTATTTTTGGACTTATTTATAATTTAGATCTGAGAATTCTCCTCTTTTATTGATATCTGATATGATTTAAGAGATTTGAATCAATTTAGATCTGAGAATTCTCCTCTTTTATTGATATCTGATATGTTTTAAGAGATTTGAATCAATTTATTTTTCTTTTGCAGAGTCAGAAATCTGACATGTCTGCATGGTTTAATCTGTTTGCTGACTTGGATCCATTATCAAATCCTGATGCTATTGGTAGAAAACCCAATGAAATAACCGAGATGTGATATACTATATATAATGATTGTGATTTAGTTGTATTTATGGTGTACTTGTCTTACCACTGTCTGTCAAATAACAGTTTTAAAAAATATTAATGCTAGTTTCCCACTATTACAATACATGATATGATTGAAATAGTGGGTTAATCGTAGATCCTTTTGGCTCTTATCATATATTTAGGTCAGTCGTAGCACTCATGTTGATCTATCGAAATGTATCCAAAAATATCGGCATGTACCAGATCTTGAACTCAATAGGAACAATTTCAAAATTTGTTTTAATATTAACATTATTTTCCAGTTTTGATGAAAATCGGATATCCGTGAGATTTGGGACAAGTTTGAATCATTAGCATCGTTAGTTATTCCCATAGACTGTTTTAAATCTGTTATACCTGTGTACATATGGGAACTGAATGATATTCTAAAGTTAATGTGGGTGTATATGCAATGGTGTCAAGTTCACTTATTGTCATAATTCAATGTGATTAAAACGTTTTGTTTTTTGTAGTTGAAAATTTCATTTTACTTGTCTTTACTACACTAGAATCTGAAAGAGTTGTTATAATTGACGTGTTCTGAATGATGTGAGGGACTAGCCAATGAAACAGTCTGTTATGGCGAGTTCTTTCCCTTTTAATGCACGGAACTGTGGATAAACCACTAGAAACGTCAATGCCGATTGATTAACCAACGCCTGGTGTCATAGGGCCAAAAGCCACTCGTTTGTCCCCTGACGTAAACTCCCCACTATAACTTGTAGTGTAGGCCATCGAAAGCATTTAAAAAAATGAAACAAAAGAAAGATCTGTATCAGATATCATCAATATATTCAGTTAGTTATTCAGTTAGTGTAGGTTATGTATTCTGTACATGAAACAGTGATGAGACAAATAAAGGAGGAGAAAGAACTAGGAACGTGCAATAACACCATTGATAATGGTTGACAATTATATTATGTACATAATGCTATTTAATCCTCGTATATTTTATTGTTGATATATTAATGGATTTGGTTATTATTTTTGCTATATGTTAAAGTCTGTGAGATAGGTTTTTGCAAAATCTTTGTGAATTATTGTAATATTTATATCTTTATGAATGACAAAAGAATTTATCATTTAGCTCTTTGTTAATAAATGGCAAAGTTTAAATTTTGCATTTCTCATCTTTTTTTGCTCAACTTAAGTTCACTTTTATTTTTTTTGTGTTTTGTTTATTTTTGGTTTTGTTAGTTTATCAGATATGTTCTGAACATACAATGTAATCTCTGTTCAACATGTATTATCTACGAGCTAAATCCAACTATTGCAGGTCTTTTTTTCTGGCTTCAAATTTTATATAAATTGTAATTTAGACATTTATTTATACACCAAGCCTAGAATCAACTTGCTAGATCTTTCGTTGGCCAAAATTTAAATGGATTTGAACACATGCGAGGTTTAAAAATTTACCGATAAAATGGATGATTGAGACTTAATCTTGGTTTTTAAGGACAGTTGCTACGACAGTCATAATTTCTCCTAGTATTTCACACATTATAAATGTAATAGATATATCAGTATATCGTCGGTGAAGTGTCAAAAGGGTGTATCTCGGGAAATTAGTGAAATACACCTTTTTGCATTTTTAAAATCTCCCAATTAATATGCACATTTCTGTCTAAGCTGTGTATCTCTAAGCCAATTAGAACTGTTCTGTGTATCATGTGTCCAAATGTTGTACCTTGATTTGTGGAAGTTTTGAAATGCAAAAGGTTTCTATTTCTTAATCTTAGAAATTCTGAGATACGCCCTTTTGACATTTCACTGACGATATTTGGGTAGAACGGATGATGTGGATTGGGGTTCGTACAATGTAATTAGAATTATACAATAATTTTGTTACATTTTATTTTTAGTTGTTTATTCCACTTGTAAACATCAGAATAAATAGAATGAAAATTAGGCATAATTAGATAGAGAATTGAGATTAATAAAATGAATATGAGTTTTATTATTAATTCACACATTCTCTTAGTGTTCCTTGTGTTTAAAGCCCCAATAACACTCTTGTTGTAACTGAATAATATGTCCCAATCTTCATTCTGGTCAACAAATCGTATTATTTTAGAATATTCCAATTAAATGATGATATAAATTTCATCTTAACACACCTATTTTAAAAAATTGGAAAAATTCAACCAATTGATTTGAAAAGTCTAACGTAAACCTTTTCAAATATGACTTGGATTTTAAAATATTTTCGAACCCTCTGGACAAGTAAAATAGGTTGTAATGGATAATTTGCACAACAGGTAGGACACTTAAACATCTAGTACTTAGAATAAGGGTATTATTTATTTTCTGGAGCTTCCAAGCCAGCAAGAATGTTATTGTCCCTTTAAGACCTGTTTCTTCCAGGGAAATTGAGTTCTCTAATGCAATATAATGGAGGAATTTAGTGGGATTGGTATTCTATCAACCTCCTTTATAACCAAATTTATATATCTGGACTATTAATGACCTTATAACTTAATAATAAATTCATAATAAATAATAACAGAATTATTGTCCCATTTGTCAAAGGAACATATTTGTAATTGTAATGTATTATTCTTTCTGTGATATTTTCTTTATGTTTCTCATTGATTATTTTTTTTTTTTTTTAAATATTACTATATTCATTTCATTCAACTTTATAGAATGTTATCAGTTTTACTGAAAAATAATTTTACATTCCAATAATCCTTGTATTTATTGATATAAAGTCCTACAACTATTGGAACATGTTAATGTAATCCATTGCTATGTGATTGGAATATTGAGAATTTGAACAACTCAACCAAATTTTGAAACATTCCATCTATAGCATCAACTTCATCCCGTTTTACTTACTTGGTTGACTGAATTGTTTAACTTGTGCACTTGCTTCAAGTGGCTTGGTTTCAATACCCTACTTGTACGTGACAAGATGTAGGGTTGCTTGTCCAACCTTAAATGTTTTATTGGTGTCCTCAAACTGCTAAAGACCCCCCCCCCCCACTACATGCAAGCGAATTATTGATATAAAATTGAACCATACATTTGTCCCGAAATGACCTGGTTTCTCTCTCATGACCTTTTGAGACCTTTTGAGACTTGTGGACAGGGGAGAGGTAACTCCCCAACATGAAATCGAAACATTCACAATTACAGTAAGGGTCAACCTAATGACCTCCATGTTAAACATTCCAAATATCTAAAACATTCCACCATCATGAACAATAATGCAGCAAAAGTCGCATTCTAAAACTTCTTTTTGTTCAAGGTCTTTATGATGAATAATTCCATCTTGGAAAAGTTATCATTTGATCTGTATGAAATATATATACATTATTTAGATTAGCAAACCATGAGGTCATGAGAGGACAAACCCTATCAATAGTCAGTATTTTATAACTTCGGAGTTAGGCACGAAGGCAACATGCTTAATTTGTTTTTTGTGTTAAACTATCCAAGTCTGTGCAGAATAGTATGATGTTAAACTGCATTTGTTTCTTATTTTTGTTGAACTATTGTTCTAATGTCTGAATCTCACAGACATCCAGCTTGTTGATAAAATAAACTTGTCTCAGTGTCAACATTAAACTTGTCTTTTTTATTGTTGTTTGGGATAGGTTTCATTCACACCAAAATTTATCTGTATTGTAATTATATAGATAAAATTATTATGTGTATTTTAATACTATTAATGTTGTTTTTACTTGATTAAATACAGTAATAACATACATATAAGTAAATAATTACAGATCTGTAGAGACTTTCCCCTCTTTTTTTATTTGCTCAAAGGGTTTTTGTCATTTTCCAGCCAGCCTTCCCCTTATCAATGGGGCAAGATGAAGGGTCTGTCAAGAAATAAACATTTTTTTTTATCCCAACTGGTTTGGGGTTTGGGGTTTCGTGAAATAAATGTCTATTCATGCGGAGGCGACACAAAACTGAGGTCACCGGTGCATTATTGGTGTAAACCTTTTCACAGAATTTAATGAAGAATATGCAGAATCACTGTTGTCCAGGGTGTTGGTTGTTGAGTGCATGTGCTTAGCTCATAGGTCTGTTATAGAGCCACATGGCATAGTTTTAATCCCAAGCTTGTACAGCAACAGAGTTGAGTCACCTGTTCACCCATTGAAATAAAATTGTACCATGTTAGTTTCTGTTAAGTGGACTTCAATCCTATTTAACTTTCTCTCCCATTACCCCCATAGCAAACTCCATGGCATGTGCTGGCCTTTAAGGGACAAATGTAGGTTTTATTAAAGAATCTTCTTTGGAAAGCAAGATACACCCACACTTTGCAAGAGATGATATGGCAGAGAGAGAGAGAAATGGGGTTTAAGGTCCACTCGTCTCAAACTATGTCATTTCGAGACTAACGTATGGTTCAATTTTATTTCAATAATTCGCTTGCTCGTTAGGGTCGTTGGGGGGAAATTTGAGGACCCGCAGAAAACCCACGACAATGAACAGACGACCCTAATCCTTGTCACGTACAACCAGGGATTCGAAACCAAGCCAGTTGACTTTATGTCAGCGCGCACATGTTAACCATTCAACCCCCCTTGAAATGACAGAACTAGGTAAATGATAAAACTAATCCTCAACAATAAGGGCCAAGGACATAATTCTGGAAAACAAATACCGGTAATCTTCTTTTCTGGAAGGGTCTTAAAAATTATGTGTGCAATGTGAAGCACATAGCATATTTCTGCCTAATCTATGGATTCCTACTGCCAATAATCTACAATTACTACAAAGATTTTCATCCCATCCTGATTTTCCACCCAACAGGCAACCACTCCCGAGAGGAGTGAACCGGGGTTCAGTTATACAATTCTTTTTTTTTAAATTAGCGTTTCTGATGACTATATGACTGGGATACTCTACATAACAGTCCAAACACAACATCCTTAGAGCCCATATAAAATAAAGATAGGTTGCCAGGCAACAAAACATGACAACAGCAGCTAATTTGTCCGAGCAGTTGACATGGGTTGTCGCATATTTATTTTTTGATAGAAATTGGAAAGGCTTCTTCAATCTACTAATTTAAATAATGCATATAAATTTCATACCGATTGGATAATAACCTTGGTGATTCCAATGTTCACAAGGTTCAACAAAGTAAAACAAGGGGCATAACACATGGGGGTGAGGGTGTGGGCATATCAAAATTAAGTGGTTTGTGAATTTTGCTAAAAAAAAAGAATTTATGAAATAATCGATAATTTATTTATAATAAATCATGTAGTTTGAATGACATGAATAATAATATAGATGACAATATACATAGTCAACAACAGGCATGACATTTATATTTCATGAACTAAAACATCAGCTTGAATAAATAACAAAAGTACACAACAATGTCACAGATAAACTTGACACTATATGCAAATATTCGACATTATTAAGTTCTGGATAGCTCGGAGGTCCAGGATCATAAAAAGTTTTTACACATCTCAAGAATTACTCAAAATTGCAACTCTCCCAATGCCTAAAATACAATGCAATAGTTTCAACCTATTTAGGGCCGCGTTGAACGAAAGATTACTACTATGGTACCTTAAATACCATAATTCACTTTGAGGTATTAAACTGTTTCCAGTTACTGTCGTCTAATTACTAAATTGTCACTTATAGTAAAGAACTACACCTATATTGGCATCCATTCCCAGAATTATCATTAAATTTCGGAACAGGAGGTAAAACAAAATGAAATTCAATAATATTAATAATCATTTGAGTGAGTGCATTTGAGTAAAATTTGAGTTAAGCAAAAAATATACTTATGATCCTGGGTCTAGATTAAATTAAGAGAAATACTTCATGTGCAAAGAAATAAGCTACATAATTGATATTTAATGATAACATAAAAAGGTGCTGTAATAATTTAGCAAGGCCCAATAAAACAGGCTTATCAAAACACATTTAATGTAACATAAATCTATCCAACAACATGATTGGGAAAAATTTAAGAATTTGTATTTCATACTTGAAAGCACCTAAAAACAGCATACCATTGGCCTAAAGCATCTAATTAACAGATTATTTACAAGTTTAAGGTTCAGCACATATTCAACAGACTTTTAGTCTTTTACTGTGTAGTGTTTTCAAATAAATCAAAATCATCATTTACATGTGAATTAATTAAGACTAATTACATAGATGATACAAACACATGATACAATAATTTAAATGAAACTAACAGATTTCGTTGGTAGGTCGACGAAGTGACTTATCCTCAGTTAGTTATGGTATGAAGATACGCCACTTCGTCTACCTACTGACAAATATTGGTAAAACAAGAACATTCAGGGCTTAACTATTAATTGTGTATAGCAACAAAATTTGATAAGAATATGAACTACATTGCAATAATGTACATATATACATGTATATAGTATTATAGATGTACATACTTGCAATTGTTTTGTATAACACCATAATTATACCATTTAGGCCTGTCAGTTTAAAAAAAAATACAATATAATCTTGCATCTATTCATATCTACATATAATTACCAGGCAAATAAAATGTGTATTATAATAAGTTCTAACAGGATTAACATATATACAGGTGCAACCAGGTGTGTCTTGTGTGCACATGTTTTATAAATTATAGATTCTATTGTACACACTCACATCTTATTCCTAATCTGTCTTTTACACCACAAAATATAATAATGTTCACTATTATATCCTCTGGTACCATACATAAAATATAACAATGCTAGCTATATTTTTGGTTTAATTCAAGAAAGAAGTCTGCCTTATTCTCTGATCTGATAATTAATCTTCTTATGCAACAAAGCAGACAGGTAAACTTATTGTAACAGATATCTTATTTACATGATATAATATAATATAGAAAAATACTCTTTTATGTATCAAACAGTCAATTCTAATATAAATCTTTCATAATAATAACTGCTCTCAAAGAGCAAACACAATGTAATTTCATTTTTTACATAAATAATTCCTTTAAAAAATGTTTCAACAGGGTTAAAACAGCATTTTGTTTTATTAATTCTAAAAAATCTTAGATCTCTCTCAACAAAATAGTCTATAGTAATCAAACATGTATGTTAGATTGTAAATAGAATGTTGAGGAACCAATGCTTTTTCTTCAAAACAGAATTGCATTATGTTTGCTCTTGGAGAAGATTTTCCAAATGTTGTCGATTTAGATATGAATTGACAGTGAAGTGTAATGCATGTATAGATGTATTTGGTAACAATAATAACAATAACAATTATAATAACAATCTTTGTATAGTTAGAGTATCTTTCTTTAAAATAATTAAATTATTATCACTTCAAAATAGCTGAATCTAAAGTAGAACATTTTCAAATTTCATATCTTTTCTGATAATAAAACTCCATTCATACTTTTGAACCATGATTACAATAATAATAATATTACAATGGCTTTTAAAGGATCTAGAGAAATTGTTCATACATGTTTCTTACATCAGTATAATGTACCTTAAAATTTTTAAAATTATCTGATTTGAGAAAGAAGTTTATAAACTAGAATAACAAGTATAATCTAATATATCATGATGTATGGTATTTATTATATACATAACAAATTCTCCGTCTATATTACATACAATATATGTACATTTGTTTACAATCAGCCATTATAACAAAACCAAGTCAATAACAATGAAATGATATATATAACAAAGATGAATTTATTGTTTATAATATAGTGTACATATACATTCAATATATGGATTAAGAATGTAAGCACTCAGCACTGGCATGATCTTGATATAATCCTAATTTGGTTAACACATATTATTTATAACCTGTCATGTTATTCATATTATCTGGCACGGTAAATATATTTGATTAACAATAACAATGAATTTCTGGATATCATACATATATTATTTAAATGGTGCATCTATTGCAAGTTAAAGAAATGATGGTAAGTATGCATAACAACGTCTTTGCATATTACCGGACTGATTACTAAAATAGTTTCAAATATCTGATCTTTAATCAACTAGTCGAAAATACACAAATATACAAAATGTATTTTGTTCAGTCATGCACAAGATATCTAATATTGATCTATTATATTAGACTGATAGAGACAATCCTTGATTTGTTTATTACCTATATCACAGAGTTTCTATGTAATATATAATGTGTATATATTTTACTTAAGTAGATCATCATGACTGTGATCTAATGGTGGTGGGGCATCAGGTAATGTACTTCTTGTCCCTGCTGTTAAATAACCTGCAACGCTCGGTCCAGTTGGTCCTGTAAGTAAAATAACTTAAGAATTAGGTCTTTACTATAATTTTTGTTTTCTGTAATTTCATTTTTGTCTAATAAAATCTAACATATGGCTACTGAATGGTCCAGAATCATTGATACAGTTGTGGAAATGTATACTGATTGATTATTGGAGGTTTACCTATTTACACCTTCTTAATACAACATCATAATAATTACAGTTAATTGTTAGAGACTTCCATACACGTGTTGAATTATAAACAAATGATTTGTAACCAACAATCCTAAGATTCTTTTGAGAACAGTTATTAAAATCTTGGAACTTGACAGAATGGATCTAGCTGAGCATAATAATGTAATTAAACGAAATGGGGTCCTACTTTTCTGCTCTGACTGGGCTAACAAACAGATGCTATGAGAGAGATTCTGCCAGGCCAGAGGCGCTAAGGTCTTATACATGACTTCAAATGTCAAGTGTTCTTTCACGTGCACGCCAATGTGTACGCAGGACCTCAGTTTTTGCCCCATCCACAGGAGTAGGCACTATCCTTGCCAGGTCCTTAACCATATTAATGAATAATATTACATAGATAATCTTGAGCTGTCGCATGTTTGCACTAATAAGTTAGGTTAAAAATTTGAAATTGATTCTTTGTCAAATAGGAAGACAGTGAAGTAACAGGACAGTCATTTTGGGAGATTGATGATTCAAACAACTTTATTCTGAAGGAAAAGGAATTCTATTATATATACAATATAGGTAATCATTGACAGATACACAATTCTCACACACATAATTTAAGAACAAGTATTCGGATTCATTGACTCATCTGTATAAACAATATATTTTCAGTATTAACCAGTAATATCTGAAAATATCACTCAATAGAATATTCACACATTAAAAGATAGGTTGCCAGGCAACGAAACATACGCCCACAGCAGCTAAATCGTCCGGGCAGTCAACAAGGGTTGTCGCATATTTTTACTTTTTTTTGGTAATGAAACATTTGTAATACACTAAAATCTGAGTAACAACTCATTACGTAATTATCAGAAAATCATGAGAATTTGTTTGCTTTTTATAAAGTTTTGCCCCACGCTAACAATTAGTATAGGAAACATTTAATATCATGGATTTAGCTGTTCAGTTATCAAAATTCATTGAAAATCAAAATACTTGTTCGTTTCAACACCTTAAACTCTGTGTATCAATCTGAAGTCAATCGGATGATAAGTTTGGCATCTACAGCGCAACAAGGTTTTATGAAGTGATCAAGGGAGATAACTCTGGAAGTAATTATTTGAAATTGATGAAAATCAGTAGGCTTCTTGCTCTCAGGACCTTAAACAGTGTGTGTAAATTTAAAGTCAATCGGATATTAACTTTGGCCTCTAGAGTGTCCACAGGATTTTTTGATGTGATCAAGGGCCATAACTCTGGCACTAATTATCGGAAATTGATGCAAATCAATAGGCTTCTTCATCTTATGACCTTAAACACTGTGTATAAATTTAAAGTCAATCGGATATTAACTTTGGCTTTTAGAGCGTCCACAAGATTTTTTGAAGTGATCAAGGGAGATAACTCTGGCACTAATTATCGGAAATTGCTGAAAATCAATAGGCTTCTTCGTCTTATGACCTTAAACACTATGTATAAATTTAAAGCCAATCGGATATTAACTTTGGCCTCTAGAGCGTCCACAAGATTTTTTGAAGTCATCAAGGGCCATAACTCTGGCACTAATTATCGGAAATTGATGCAAATCAATAGGCTTCTTCATCTTATGACCTTAAACACTGTGTATAAATTTAAAGTCAATCGGATATTAACTTTGGCTTTTAGGGTGTTCACAAGATTTTTTGAAGTGATCAAGGGCCATAACTCTGGCACTAATTATTGGAAATCGCTGAAAATCAATAGGCTTCTTCGTCTTATGACCTTAAACACTGTGTATAAATTTGAAGTCAATCGGATATTAACTTTGGCTTTTAGAGCGTCCACAAGATTTTTTGAAGTGATCAAGGGCCATAACTCTGGCACTAATTATCGGAAATTGCTGAAAATCAATAGGCTTCTTCGTCTTATGACCTTAAACACTATGTATAAATTTAAAGCCAATCGGATATTAACTTTGGCCTCTAGAGCGTCCACAAGATTTTTTGAAGTCGTCAAGGGCCATAACTCTGGTAATTATTATCGGAAATCGCTGAAAAACAATAGGCTTCTTCGTCTCATGACCTTAAACACTGTGTGTAAATTTAAAGTCAATCGGATATTAACTTTAGCCTCTAGAGCGTCCACAAGCAATTGTGGACGCCGGACCGACGGACGGACGGGGGCGACGACAATATACGACCACATTTCAATGTGGGCGTATAAAAAACAAACACGTCCAGATAGCTGCCAAAATGAAACAAGCACACAATAGTGGCAATGTTATCTGAGACTATTCTAGATCATTTTGGAACTTATATTCTGAGTTAGACTTCTGATTTATACGGTGGCTGATTTAGGACATGCCCTTGAGATACTAAGTGGACTTATTGTTTTCTTGCATGTCCTAAATCAGCCACTGCAGCCGATATTTGATATGTATATTAAAACCATTTGTATCAATAAATCTGACAATACTTCTGTAAATGTGTTAATATCCTTATCAAAAAAAACTGACAAAAAAAAACTCATTCTAAAAACTACACTTTCCAAATAAAACGAAATGTCTGTTGCAAGCATGTATTTAGTAAGTGTCATTAAAAGATATATTTTACTTGGTTATTTCTGTAAAACCACTTTATTGTAAACCTCCAATTAATGTAAAAGCGCAAGATGAAAAAATATTTTTAAAAAATGAACACCCAATAATATTAAAAATGTAAATATAGCAGAATGTATTTTTTTTCCAGTACAATGGTGATCATTGTTAATTTGAACTCCATCTATGCTACTACAGAGGTCAGGCATCGATCTCAAAAAGCTTTCTCAGACTTGTGATAAGGTTTTATTGCTGAGGAACTTTATCAACAGAGACAAACACACCTTGATGTTTTGAATATGAGAATAAATTCCCAAGATATACCTTGTAGGATAATTTACGTAGAACACAACATGGAAATTAACTTAGTAAAAGAGTAAGACAAAAACTTATACTTAAAGAAGAGCTGAACTTTGATACAAATGTATGATGAAACTAGTCATCGAATATCGAAATGACCAAGAATATTTTCTGATTTTCGATCATATTCATGGCACATTTTGTCAACAGAAAAATCGTACTCTGAATACATACATGCAGCATATTAGCATGAACTGAAGGACTGATAGCTGATTTCAATTTTAGAAAAATAAATTTTCTTTTTTAATTTTTCTATATGGGATCTCTTATGTTTTCTTCCTTGACTAATGAATCAACAGATCCAATATAGATATTAAGAATGTAATTATATTATCAAATATGTGCATGTAGATAAACGAAAATGAAATGAAATTGGGTATAATATCCTACTGTTCTGCTTTGAGTGGGATATGCCATACAGTAGGCTGGCTATAAAGGGAAATTTTGCTCAGACAAGACAACAGCGCAAGGGCCTACTCTCATATCAAATTCCAACTGCCAGTTTTTCTTGTCATCTAATCGACTATACATTGTATTTCTCCAGGGTCGTCTGTCCTGCACCAATGACAAGGGGAAATGAAAATGAATTTAGATGTACATGCATGTATATAATAAAGCATATTAATGTAAATATATTATTATAATGAAGTTATCACAATACCATGCGAATACTATATTACACTATATACCTGTGTGCTGACTGGTTTTATCTAAATATACATCATCTATATTCTATTATCATGTAAAAGTTAATAAAATATTCTTAAACATATATTATGTAAGAACTAAATCTGCCAATTGCATGTCTTTCATTAGACATTATTTAACTTAAAGCTGAACTCCGATTACAAAACTACAGAAATGATCAAATAAAAAAAATTACTGCCAAACATAATCGCCATACTTGTTTTCAATTTGCAGAAGAAGTATGGCCGCTGTACGGTGTACAAAAACAGAGGCAGGCCACGCCCACATCCAGTATACACTTTGGCCACCACACTGTCCACATCCGGCTAGCAATATTTCAACTACCAATTACCAGCTACTGACTGGGCGGTTTTTCTCTATAAATTGACTGAAAATATTATTGCTACACAATGTCCACATCCGGCTAGCAATATTTCAACTACCAATTACCAGCTACTGACTGGGCGGTTTTTCTCTATAAATTGACTGAAAATATTATTGCTACACAATTATTATGTCTGATCAGGTACATATTATTTTACCCATTAGAAGAAATAAGTAAAGTCCGGTGTACCTTTGCTCTAAAAATGAAAGAAAACTACTCCAAACAACAACAAATCTATGTTGTTGACATAACATCTAACATAACCACCTATGTCCCTTGATCGTCATAAATAACAACAAGATGAAAAATATTTTGAAGTGAAGACATACTTCTTCGATGGAGAGAACAGTTGTTTTATTGCTGCTTTGGATATATTTTGGAACGATAATACTGAACTTTATAATACTAGAAATCATTTGGTGTTTCTAACATGTTGTGCAAAACCTTTCAAGAAATAAGAATAAACATGGTTGGATGATGTCGGTAGATTTGTTGTTTGTTTGGGGTAAGACAATTTTTCCCATACTTTTAGAGCAAAAATATACCGTAGGTTACATTGTACTTATTTCGTACAATTAGTAAAATAATATGTACCTGATCAGACATATAATTGTGTAGCAATAATATTTTCAGTAAACTTATAGAGAAAAAAACGCTCACTCAGTAGGTAATTGGTAGTTGAAATATTGCTAGCCGGATGTGGACAGTGTGGTTGACACAGTGTATACTGGATGTGGGCGTGGCCTGCCTCTGTTTTCGTACACCGTACATACTTGTTCTGCAAATTGAAAACAAGTATGGCAGTATTTTTTTTATTCAATTATTTCTGTAGTTTTGTAATCGGAGTTCAGCTTTAACCAGACAATTATCAACCCTCGATGACAACGCTAGCCTGTGACATTTACTGGATTAGGATTTGATTTGCTGCTCAACTTTCATTCATGATTTAATTATGACATGGATAATCAAGACTATGTTTTTTATTGTACCGACTTTAGTAATGAAGATTGAGACTAAACCAAAAATTCAATCACTAAAATCTTGGTTGAGAGTGGATCAATTTGACAGAAATTTACATTATCAAGGTTTTAACTATTGTAGTGAGAACTGCCAGCTTGTTATCTAATCTCAGATAATGACTTTTTAACTTTACAGTATAAAAATATTTTCTCTCAACAACTGTCTTAAAAATTAACTTCAAATCTTACAGCAATTTATAGAGTATATACGAAAGAAATTTGTGTATACTGAATAAGATACTTCATTCAAAACAACTCTAACTGATTGTGGTAAGACCTGGATGGTTTCTATAAATAACCACTAGATTACAATAAACAACTACAATCAAACTATTTATCAGACCAATGAACTTATAGACCCAAATGATATATAATATAATCTCTCTATATCTTAAATATATGGATATAATCCCTGTGTCTAACTTGTATGGATATATATAATCTCTGTATATCTTAAATGTATGGATATAATCCCTATGTCTAACATGTATGTGATATAATATCTAACCGGTCATATGGATATAATCCCTATATCTAACATGTACATGTATGATAATCTCTCTGTATCTTAAATGTATAGATATAATCTTTATATAAATAACTTGCTATATAAAGATATAATGTTTTCTTCTTACCTGTTAAATATCCAGCTATATTGGTATCTGATATAAATAAATCATGTCTTTGATCTCTGTATTCTTTCCATACAGATGATTTCTCTAATATTTCAGATATCTGCAGAAATAATGCATTTTATAATCATCTTCATAATTAAACATAATCAGATATATTATACTCATAAATTACTCCCAGAGAGATTTGACAGCATATGATCAATCTAAAAATATCCCTTCCACTTAAACATGCATTATATATGTAAGACTTAAACTTACCTATTGCCAAGGAACAGAGAGGCAGGCATTGAAGAGTTACATACTATTCTTATCAACAGGACTAGGATTAAATGATATAATGTATTTCTACTATTAACCCCAAATATATTTATACTATTGTGATTGTTATACCTGTTCTCCATATAGTAAACTTCTTTGCATGGATTTTAACGCTTTAACTATCTGAGCTTTAGTAGCAGCAGGATTCTCTACAGCCTCTAATCCTCCTTCTAATAGCCGTAATAAGAAGGGAAGTAATTCAGCTTTTAATGCCTGGCAAAAAAATAAAAAGTACATTAGAATTAGTACATTTTTTTTTTAGAAAATATTGAGTGATTAAATCATTTAACTACTGACAATGTTTACTTTAGTAGAGGTTTTTATCTCAGTTATATGAAACTTATCACTGACCTGGGCGACTAATTCTTCTTCCCCTTTATCAAACATTTTACTAATGGCTTCAGCAGCCAGAGCTATTTGATCTCTTCTCGCTTTCATACCAACTATCATAGGTCCAATACATTCACACGATGTCATAGCACGAATACATATCTAATAATAAATTCAAATACAAATCAAATTACGATAATATTAACATGTAATTAATATATTACATATACATTAAATCTATGTGTAATTAAGAAATGAATCACAGGGAATTAAAATTTATTTTTTTTCACGATAACTTAATGGATAATTGGATAATTTTGTTGAGAATTGGATCCATATGGGTAAACGTTACATAATTTAGAAAAAAAAAAAACATACCTTGACAGGCTTCACAGATAAAAAATGCTAAATTATTTAGTTTTTTTGTCTTGAGGTGTATGTAAAAATACATCACTTTGAATTACAAGCCAGTTCAGAATGTTAGCATACAGTACATTAAAAGTGACAGATATGTTTTTTTTTAGCAGGGCTGCATAAACCTCTTTATACTAACCTCATTATTAGCCAGCTGATGTGTAACTTGTATAGCTGATTTAGGAATAGCATTATTACGTGAACTCATGGCCTGGAAGACTTTAGGTATATAACCTAACTGTGGTATTTGATCTAACAGACCAGACTGAGCTTGAAATAAACAAACTACAGCTGTTGTTACAGTTTCCAGAACTTCACCCTGTAAAATAGCCAAATAGATAGATCAAAGTTCACTCAATAAATGAACAAATATAATAATATTGTTCAAAGGATCATTCAACAAATTTAACCTGTACACGCTCAAGTCCATTTGGAGTTCTATTTAATTTTTTGCTTCTTGTTTGTATGGAAACTGGACTGTATGGTGGAGTTTCTGGTATATTGTTAAGTTTGAATTAATTTCTATGGCTCTAGTAAATCTGAACAATGTTAAGAAGATAGTTTGTCTTGTCCCTAGATTCATTTATACCAAACTAATGCTAAATAACTTTTATTTCTTTACCACAGATCGCATGATAGAGAGATAGATATGGGGTTTAATGTCTAAAATATGGTTCAATGGTTTACTTTGGTGTAGGGGTCTTTAGTAGTGGGCGGAAAGCAGAGGGCCAGAGAAAACCCTGAGGTTGGAACAGATGGCATGAAATGTGATAACTAGTTAAATAATTGATAAAATACTTACATCAGGACTATTTACACCAACAAGTTGAGCCCATTTCTCTAATAACTCCACTAGAAACTCTTTAGGTTTACGCAAAACCCAACCAGGATTGGTTATAAACAAACGCAGGAAGACTCCACCAACAGTTAACTCCCCTTGTATATCACTATAAACTACTGAAAATTCCTCTGGTATACTCCATTTTGTTGCTATATTCTCTTTCTGTGCTTGATAATGTCTACAATTATAATCAGTTCATCACTAACATCTTATATACAATTTATCTAACAACAAATATATTTACAGTCAGTGTTGAATAATTAGGGTTTATCTTTTATCAGATTATCAATAAATGAGACGATTTGTTTCAAGCAACAGAAGGTAAAGTGAAACTCACTGATTTTTTAATTTCATAACAAAATTGGAGACTTTTTCTCTTGCATCATCATTCCATATTAATTCTGGATTTTCATGACTTCCTAGAAAAAAAAAATAATAAATAAATAAATTTGACTGCCCAATAATTAAGGGGTGTGGGGGTGTGATGGCCTTGTGGTCTAGAGTGCCACGATTCGACCTCTAGCTGGCCGGTCACCTCTGGCTTGCGGCTTTGGTTTCGAGCCCTGATGTGAGCGTATGTGGCATGAAGGTAGTGGCACCTCTCAACCTTGTGGGTTTCCTCCGGGCACTCCGGTTTCCTCCCACTGCTAAAGACCCCTACGCACAAGCGAATTATTGAAATAAAATGAAACCACATAAAACCTCTAATAATAGTACAGTTGGTGATTTGTTTATTCTATACATTAATGCTTCACACACACTATTAGAATCCTCACAAATCCTTAGCATGGCTTTCGCAGAATGTTTGGATGAGATGGAAAACTGTGGTCCTGGGTACATATTGGCATGTACGTAAAGAATCCTTGGCACATGGTATTTGACAAAGATGAGCAGACACAATACTGCCAGAGAAAAATATGCCTTCCAGCACACGGCATGCCATATACCAATCTTCATTAGTTTGAATGGTGTAAAAAAGTAGGACGTTAAACATTTCATATTTATAAAGGGCGCACTGAAAGCCATGACAATCCACATACTGTATGTTGGTGAAATCACACTATAGTGAATCAGAGTGTAATAATTATTATCATTATTAAATACCTTCAAACATATGTACACTAGCTTCTGGGGAATCTCTCATGGCATCCATAAATATACTTGGTAAAAATTTATTGAGTATAATGCGGACCTTAGGTCCAACTAATTTATCAGACAACATTTTAGCAAATAATTCGGCTGTTTTTTCTCGTATCTGAGGATGAGTTGCATTACAGAAGAGATCTAACAAATATATCAATGCACCTGAAAATAGATTTTCATTTTATCAGATTATCTTTCTTCAATAACAGTTTTCGTTTCTTTTCTCATTCACAAAATGTTTTTTTTCTTGTCAGTGGTGCAGGACAAAGGCCCTGACAAGGACAGCTATGTAGTTTTTCGGATTGGATGAAAAACCAAGGTCTTGTGTATACATTAGCATGCATGTGAAAGATCCCTTGGCAGTTGGAATTCAATTATCCCAGTTGGAGCAGAATAGTAGGACGTTAAACCCCATTTTATTTTTTTACTTAGTCACAAAACCTTAATATGATTTATGAGCATACAGGATTTACTGCCAGGAATTTCAAATAATAGACATAATTTCTGGAAATTTGAGATACTCATTAAACTTTAGAGTTGTGTTTGGGATACTCATCAAACTTGATAGCTTTATAAATATAATTCAGGGAAAAGAGATGTTTGATCACATGTTTTTACAAGTACAGCTCAACAATCTAGCGAATTAAAGAAAATTCTCACCTTTCACCATTGCTTCTTTTACTATCTTTGTATTGGACATCAATGCAAATAAACTTTCTAATGCTAGCAGACGGCCTAGAAATTGAGTATAAAACAGAGATTAATTAACTCCCAATTTACAGTTCTAAAAAAGCTACCTTGGATCTAAATAATCAAACATAACGTTTCCACTTAAATAAAGCTAAATTAAAATTAAAATATCGAGCTGCAACATATGCAGAATGTATAGTTGTTTAAATATTCTTCAATAATAAACTTTAAATATAGCAGCCAAATTTATTACTCAGTGGTTTTTCATACACCAGTATGGCAACTAAACTTTATATGCTATTTCAATTTTTCGAATACACATCTAGAAGTTTTTTGAAAGATAATAATGTTGTATGATCTTACATTTACGTAAACTTTGATCTTACATTGTGGTATATGTTGTAATATAAACTATATAATCGTTATATATAAACTAGGATCTTACATTGTGGTAAACTTTGTAAAGTGAGCAGTAAATAAGATAAAACTTCAGCAGCAGCAATGTCATTAACACATTCCTGATTACCAGTAACACAATTAACAACCTGTAAAAAACCCATACAACTATTAATTCTAATCATATAAAATTAGCGAGAGACACTTTCCCCATTTAATCAAATCTAGTGGTTGACATTAATAAATTATCTATCACTGTTTCAACTATTACAATTAGAACATCTCAGCCATCAAAAGACCAAGCTTTGGGCATTCCACATGTTTATGAATGACACAATTTGTATACTGATGAATTAAGAAAATCTTAGAACTTACCTCCAAAGCAAACTGTTGTAATTTGGCACAATCTTCTAAACAGAGGAGGGCAAACAATAGTTTAAAATGGCCGATACATTGTATCTCCACTCCTAAAATGAAATAAGAATTCACATGGAATTAGCACACTGCAGATCTTCACTGGTCGTGTAAACAAGTTATTCTCATTTTGTAGTGCTTTGACTACTATACGCTGCACTGCACTGCCAATACATCGCTGATATACAGACAGTTTAGTATTCACTGAACATACAGTAGAATCTGCATTAAGCAGCCACCCACGGGAAATTTTAGGATTGACCGCTTAACGGGAGTGGCCTCTTAATAAAATCTCGAGTTTTTTGTGCCAACATCAATTAATATTACGCTTGGGTGCACTTGCATCGGTAAATTTGGCCGTCGCTGAATCTCGGACATAACTTCCGTAAACATGTCATTTTGTCCCAACCTTCAATACTACTGTCTATCATTGTCATGCATTCTATAATAACTATCCATTTTTGTAAAATCTCATGGGTTTTTTTGTGCTGACATCAATTAATATTACGCTTGAATGCATTGGAAGCAAACACCAATGCAATACTTCACTTGCATCGGTAAATTTGGCCGTCGCTGAATCGCCGATATAACTTCTGTAAACTTGTCATTTTGTACCAACCTTCAATACTACTGTCTATCATAGTGATGTATTCGATAATATTTATCCATTTTTGTGAAGAAAATCAATGAATTAATTTTATTTTATCAAAGAAGCACACGAACCAAAAAACATCGCTGATTTAGCTACCGAATCACAGGGGGTGTAACTCTGTATGTAATATTACAGGTGGCGCTAAAAACGTTTATTTAACAACATAGCGGCTTTTAGTCGGTACAATCAGTATCAAATAATGTCCCGTTACGTGTGAAAACAATGATCAGGTTTGTCGTTTAATAAAACAAAAGATTAATTAACAGATAATCCTGGGTTAATTGGTATTTTCACATTTCTTTTTATCTGATTTGCGGGAGTCCAGTTAATTGATTACTACTCACGGGATTAGCGGGGGGGTTACGAAGAACGACAAGATGGTATCATTCAACAATGGCCGTTGAATGGGCGATGTTTTGTTAAATTCATTTGCAAAATAGTGACCGCTGGCCGTGTTAGAGGAGTGACCGTTGAATAAGGAGATGAAACAATAGAATTTTTACGGGGGGAATTTATTGTGACCGCTTACAAGGAGATGTCGCTGAATAGGAGTGGCTGCTCATACGGATTCTACTGTAGTGGTTTTCAAGAGTTCAGTAGATACTTATGTAAAATTAGAGGAGTCAAAGGTTATCATGAATATGATATATCAAATTAATTACATTAATCAATTTAATATAAGCCTAATATTTGTAACTGTCTGAATCTTCTTCCATATAATATAAAAATAAATTCACTGATCATATATTGGATAAGAAATTTAAACAACATGGCAGTGAGGAAACTGGCTTGGTATAGTATGTTGGGGAAAGAGATTACTGGTGACTTGGAGAATCATTCTACACTGACCTGGATTATTTCTAATTACATTGCGGAGAGCTTCTAGAGCCATTTCTACTTGACTTAATCTTCCTCCTTTAGTTGATTGTTGTGTGGCTTTCTTCTGTTGTTGTAACATTAACAAGGAATGTAAATACTGTCAAATATAAACAAAATAAATATTGTACCTCATTCATTTTAAGCTCATCAAAGTTATTTCAGATTCAGAATAAATGTTTACAAAATACTCATTATCACAAAGAGAAAACCTTATAGCTGAACTAGAAATTAATAAAATTCAATTTAAAAGAAAACTTTACTAATTATAATGAAGTTTTACCTGTGCCTGAGATCCCAGAAAATCTAATAAATCTATCGTAAAACCTTTAGAATTCTGTAGATAAAAATACAACCATATATCATATCAATATTACTTTTCATAAACAGTGGGTGATGTTTTGGAAGGAAATTCGAAACTAATACCATTGAGATGATAAGGATGGGGAGCTAACGTACAGTTGTCTGTGTTAAACACAAACGCTGACTTGAAAATAACAAGGAAAAGCATTCCGACAGTATTGCTGAAGCAAAACGGGTCATAATTCAGACAAACGTTAATGGAATCCACGTAACATTAACCTGATAAATAATTCTGATATATAAAGTAATTTAGGTTTAATAATTCTTAAAATCCGGGAAAAGGCCAGAGAGAGACAATATCTATCGTCTCCTCTGGTTTCAATGGCAAGTGGCTACAAATTCTAGTGTCAAGAAAGAATAGAAAATGCTGATCATATGGATACTGTTGTTAACACCTATTTTTAACAGTAACATTACTGTAAGACACCTTCTGTAAGAACAATAAATAAAAATGTAGTGAAAGCTTGACTTAATTTATTTGCTGTTCATTTGTGATAACTGGTAGAATATATTGAACGATTGCTTAACAAACAAGCCAACAGTGAGGCTGATGTCCCCCGCCGAAATCCCCAAAATAAAAAGACGACACATATTAATTAATCGCACATTTATATTTTTCAAACGTATCGAGCAATAAAACTGTACACGAAGCGTCATCCAAAAGTGTTTTATAAAGAAAAATGCTAAAACCCACGAAAAAAATGAAAATGTACCCTTGTTAGGGGGACCCTAAAGGCAGACAAAAGGGCCCTCACGCTTGACAAAAGGGCCCTCTGGCTAAGGGAAAGGGCCCTCGTGTCCGAGTCAATTATTTCTATACACTGTTACTGTTGAATCCGTTACTGAATGAGAATGCAGTCATTGTATTGGCATAAAAATCATCTATCAAGATGAACCTAAGTTATCTTGTCCCAAAGTATCAACCAATCAAATTGCTTATCTCTGCCTACCCTAAGCAGAAAATGCTCATCATCGAACTCCATCAAGGCATTGACCTAATAAGCATACACACCAATTTTGAACATTTTAGCTCAATTAGAAGGAGAGTTGTTGTGTTCCAAAGTTTCGGCAAATCAAATTGCTTATTGCTCTGCTTACCCCGAGCAGAAAATGCTCTTTATCGATCTTAGTCAACTATGAAACATTCAAATCTAGTTCATTACTTCATCTTTTATCTACTACAGACCTATTCAAATATAATTTACATGTTGATAATAAATATTCCTAATACTTAATAAAATTTTTAAAAATATATTTATTTGTAATGCAAACCTCCAGTGGAAATGTTGGTTGTTCATTATACACACGAACAAATATTTCTCCCACTATCAACTCTTTAGAATGTACTTCAAATACAAAGTCACCACCATACGATTTATCACATTCTCCCTACAATATAAATATACACATCATCAGCTATTATACAGTTTCAGATAGACATCATAAGCTATCATACACAGTTTCTAATAGACATCATTGTTCAATGTAGAAGTAGTTCGAAATGATTCAGTTTGGATAACACCAACAGCTATACCCCTTCACTCACACAAGCCAAATTGTGGGTACAGTGTCTGCTCTATGGTATTAATTCTGGTTTTGTAAATCTTAAGGCAACAGAAATTTAACTAATTTAAGGCCAATTGTTCAACAAAAATATTACATGAGAAGAAAGTAATTGAACAGGATCAGAATGATAAAACACTTTAATCCTAACTCTTTACAAGTGGACAAACAAGGTGCCAAAATGTAACGTAAAAGTCAAGATGAATCCAAAGTTATTAAATATGGGAACAGATAAATCAATGCCCCTGTCACATTATTTGCATTGCTTCTTTAATGCACTCAGCACATGTTTTAAAGTAAGGTTGTCCTATCTTGTCACAATAACAAAATGGAAGCAAGAATACCTCCATGGGATTTACATTGTATAACTCAAGTATTTTACCGTTTTGATCATTTTTTGTTGTTCGTCTGCTAAATATTCTGTAAGCTGAGCTCTGGTTGCATTATCCCAGATTAAATATGGATCTTCTGTATTACTGTTTAATATCTTTAATAACTAGAAAAAATATAATATTATCTCACTATTTGTTTTATTTTTGTTTTTCTAGAAATGAAATGAAATGGGGTTTAAAGTCCTACTGTTCTGCACCGACGTGGTTGATGAAGATGGAGAGCCACCACACAGTGTGCTAAAAGCTCTACAGCAGCTCTACAGTCCTATCTTATTTCGAATTGTCAAGGGGTACTTTTTCTGCGCATGCCAATGTTTATAGGAGATCTCGTTTTTTTGTCACACCCACAGGACTGGAAGTTGTTCCTTGCCAGTCCCTCTATCTATCCTGCACCATTGACAAGGGGAAAATCCAGGGAAACTTTCTTACCCAACAACGGGATCGAACCCATGACCTCAAAGTTATTGAGCCAGCATCTACCCTTTGAGCCCCATGACTCTGTGTTTCTAGTATTACATTGTAAAATTTAGGTCAGATTTCTGGATGCTACTATATACATATTAATCTATTTCCATCAATCATTATAATGTAACTTACCTCAGATGGTGATTCATTTGATAATTTTCTAGCTAAGAATGGTGTTAGTAAGGCCCGAAGAGATTTTTTGACTGTAGGATTATCTGGACTAGTTAGAGGACTGTCGTATCTATAATAACCACCTAATCTAGCACAAGCTTTTATAGATAACTTGGCTAACTGATTACATACTTCCTGTAATAAATATCAGGTACAAATATTAGTATATTACACATAGATATCCCTACTATTGATTGTTGTGTCATGCTACTGCTGATGAAGTAAACACTTCCCTAGAAGAATTATATAGCTAGACACCACACAGAATACTATGAGAGTACTGTTTCACCAAGTCTACATAAAAGTAGATGAACTGAGCCTAAAAGACCGTATAATTAAACGTTTTGTTAATGAATGGCGGTACATCTTATTATGAATTTATTGCAACTAAGTCTAGTCACTCACAATATCAGAAAGACTGGATTTACAGTGCATTTTTTTTTTCTTTTTGAAAAAGCACTTGTGCAAACTTTGTATTACATTCATATATTTTTCAAATTCAAAAATTTTAATGAAGATTTCTTTAAACCTAATGGTTTCTAAACGCTTTTCTTAAATGCACTAACATAAGATATCTTGTAAACACAAAGTCAATCATGACATATACTAGAATAATACACTGTTCTGGGGGGGGGGGGTATATTCCATTTTACATGAACTATCTCGCTTGTCTTTAGATTGTTCTTATTTTGTGTAAAGCCTAGAGGTTTCAATACAACTGTTCAGACGTTTCCTAAATCAGTTAAATAAGAAGATTTATGCCAATTGTTTGTATATCATAATACAAAATATTGAATCTTATAACTTACAATAACTATGATTTGTTTTACAAGTTGTAACTTACTTGTTGATTAGTTCCATCTGTACGTTCTACACCTCCTTCTTCTAGCGTAAAATCATATTTAAATAAATAAAGTAAAAGATGCCATAGTACACCTGATTCATACAGATTAGTTTGTAACCAGAAGTCTACACAGAAAGCACTCACACATTCAGTTACTACTGAACATAACTTCGGTAAATTCTGAAATCAAACATAGCATAGATTAAAACAAGTGAAAAGAGAAATGGTATTTAACATCCACTTGACACAAACTAGTTCATTTTGAGACTAACATATGGTTTAAATTTATTTCAATAATTCGCTGCATGTAGGGGTCTTTAGCAGTGGGGGTAAACCGGAAGACCCGGAAAAACCCCATGAGATTGGACAGGCGACCCTACTCTTTGTCATGTCATGTACAACTGGGGATTTGAAACCACCCCAGTTGACTCAATGGCAGGCTTTATGATACAGTGCACATGTGCTATATCCAACCATCCTAAATCATTCAATAAGTTAAAAGATTACAATCTGTAAAACCTCTTACTGTAAGCACAAATAGTGGTCTTGGTTTGCTATGTCACATTCAGAGATTGAATCTTTTAAAATAAAGTAAGATTTTACACTGGGAAATACAATGCATTGTAAATACTATCTATTTGGTGTGATAATAATATATAAATATGTAGTGACCATTAATTATCAAGATGTGAGAAGAGGAAAGAGTATTTTGAAATTTTTACCTTATAATAGAGAATTCTACATAAATCTTTTATAATGGCTGATGTTTCTTGTATTTTTTCTCTACAACCCTCAAATTGAGCTGCTACACTGTAACATTTCGATACATTTGTACAAACCTGTAAAATAGATTAAATAAACTACAGACATATAATACAAACAAACCTACACCCCCCAGTGTTTCTATATTCACTTCAAAATATCCTGTAAAAACTGCCATATCTTACCTGGACTGCCATGTCATCTGGCTTACTTGATTGACTTAAAACATTGACACATCTGGCAAACGCTTCTTGTAACACCTATAAGATATATTGGTTTATTATTATAATAGTGGTCTGAAACCTTATATTTAAGTAAATATAACTATATTATAGTTATTCTGCCTTTTTGAGGAATAAAGAGAAAGATTTGAATTCTAAGATGGAGAATGGTTGTTTTTGCAATTCACTCACAAGTTTAGTTAAACACCCCATGATCTGAATATAACAATATGAACAGTCATCTCTACAAATACTGACACACAGATAAAATTACAATACATTTAACTACAATTCTCTTCTAAACAAGATCAAAACTTACTTGGATGCCATTTTCTCTTCTCAATTCTTCAGCATTCAAAGCTGAACAGTTGACTGTATGATAGGCTAACTCACTAGCTGCTGTTAATAATGGTGCAGATTTAGAAAACAGAGTATCATCACCTGTCTCTAATCTTATGGTCTTTATCAACATTGGGTAACCAGAATATTTATATGGCTCTAGAACTATAATAGATAAATTTCAATAAATAATTTTCACATTCTAAAACATCTTTCAAATATTGATATAACAAGTTTGAGTGCATATGGACCTAGAGTTGAGCATGACTTCATCTTTGCCATTTTGGAACTGTGACGTCCTATAAAAAACTCAACAATAGTCAGCTGATGCATAATTGTCCAAGGAACAATCATAACAAGTTTCATGTTAATCGTATGTACTAATCAAATAGCAGATAAGACATAAATAACTTTTTGTGAAATAAAATGAGATGGGGTTAATGTTCCCAATCTGTTCTGGTCCGACTGGGCTAATGAAGACCAAGCATTCGCCATGCAGTGGGCTATGAGGGAAATTTTGCCCCGACAGCGGCAATTGTTTGGAACATCCAAACAACTAGGTAGCTTTTCTCGCTAGTGGATTTGAGACCTTCAGGCTAGCAAGTCAGTGTCTTTCTCAATGAAATATAATTGAAGGAGGGACAGAAGTAACAAATTTAATAGCCCTCTGCAAAAAGCTAGTATTTTCAATTCATCATATCTTTGTAACAGAATTCTACTATTTTATGACTAATATTTCTTTCGATGTTTCAAATATCACAATATTGGCAATAAGTGATTTTAAAAATTGTATATTTGTTTTATGTTGAATTTCAGCGATGATGACAAGTAATCGTATTGTAATACCAGAGACACTTTTCTTCCATAAAAAGATTCTTATCAGAAGTTTTATATGAATTAAAACTGTTTTGATCTGTAAAGATTTTTAATTGGACTCACCATCTTTATATCTGCTAAACAGTATTGATTGAGCTTTTAATATAAGAACTATATTATGTGGATCTGGTCCTTCCTGTATCTTTGATTTACTGCATAAAAATTCATACGCCTTATTCACTTGCTCAAATATATCCTACAAAAAGAAAACAAAAGTAGAAAAAAATTAATATTTAAGCGTTGGAAAAGACTTGATAATCTACAAGGTTATTAACATTGTGGTCATCAATTTAAAATCTGAAATATGAAAGTATTCAAATCACTCATTACCATTTTAATTTCTCATTGTCAATTAGATCACTTATTTATGGTCTTAAAAGAGGAAATTTTCTTCAGAATGTTGAGAGAATACTCTAACTAATGTCTCCCAAATAAACTATGTAATTGTTCTTCGATAGGTATGTGTATAGTGTAAATGTTTATTTTATTAGAGAATTAAAACAAACCTTTCCATCAGGATTTTTATCAGGATGATATTTCTTAGCTAGTTTAAAATAAGCTTTTCTAATCACATTTTCTTCATATCTGTTAAATAAATTTAAACTATCCAGTATTAAAAAGTGAGCAACCATATGAATGTTAGAAAAAGATATAATTAAAAGAAAATTAACTTTTATCTTTTGGTGCCATCTTCAGATAGTATGGTTATGTACATGATATATACAATTTATAAAAATAAAATGCTGTATTTTAAAAAGTAAATACAAGACTTTCTTATTAAGTAAATTAAACAATCTATCAGCAAATGTTTTGAATATACATGTAATAATATAATTTACCCTCCTGCGCCAGATTTGAGATTAAGTACAGTATAGGCTTCTTCTATAGACATGGTAGGTGGTTTCTTTTCTACTTCTTTCTTCCATGCATCCAATATATCTTTTAGCAGACGTACCTACAATAGTAATATCATAGCTCTATATAATTCCTCTACAAATATATAATCACTTTACTCCTATATCTCAGTCATTTACATCATTATTAAATACTGTACCCAATAGGGGGGTTGGGATGGCCTAGTGGTCTGGAGTGCCGCGCTTCAACCTCTAGCTGGCCGGTCACCTCCGGTTTGCGGCTGTGGTTTCGATCCCTGGTGTGAGCGTATGTGGCATGGAGATTGGGGCACCTTCTCAACCTCGTGGGTTTCCTCCGGGCACTCTGGTTTGTGTCGAGTGGACGTTAAACTCCATTTCTCTCTCTCTCTCACTGTACCGAAAAAATACAACTATAAACAACCAACAAAACAAACATTTAAAACTAAACAATTCACACATAAACGACATGTACTTACAGGGTCTTTAATTGGCCAGTCAGGAAATCTTGTTGTATCACATAAATGTTTAAGATAATATATATTACAGAATAGTTCGTTCTCTAATTGTGGATAGTTTATTACAGGTATAGGACAGTACTGATATAAAGCTCGAGTATTACTCTGTAATCGTGGACTAAAATCAGCTATATGTGATGCTATCTTCTCTATCATCATACGCCTACAAATTATAATAAATTACTACAGTCAGTACCAATAAGTAAAAATAATCAAATCAAAAATAAATATCTATTTACAATCGCATTTCAAGTTTCAGCTGAAATTATTTGTCCTATCAGACATTTTTTATCCAAACATATACAACTATCTACGACTTGAAGAGAGAAAATTGGCTCAATCTGACCCTGCAATTTTCTTATCACAATGCTTCAGAATCTGGGTCTGGAACATCTGAAGACTTTACGATTATACATTATCACTATTCTGCACTTTTTAACATAAAGTCAACTCACCTCATTTCACTGTTCCAAATTGCCTCTGGTGTATCAAATTCTCCTAAAAATATCTCAGCAAATTTTTCAGGAGAATAGTTCTCTAGATAACAGACCATTGCCTCGGGTAAAATATGACCCAGGATACTTCTCATCATAATATCTGAACTGGTGTTCTATAAATAGATATATCATTTATACTCACTAATAAAATTGAAATTGAATTAATTCTGATACTTTCATGGTTGACCAATCTGATTAAAATACAGATCTATATTTCGTTTCGTTATTTTTATACTTTCGATGGCCAGTTGTATTGGGAGGTGGTGTCAGGGGTCATACATTGATTAATCAATCAGCGTTGACATTTCTAGTGGTCTACCCACAGTTCCGTGCATGGCATGCCAAGAAGTGCCTGCACAGACCATTTCATTGGCCAATCCCTCACTCCAACCAAAACACTGGTAATATAACAAGTCTTCCAAATCCTAGTGTAATAAAGACAAGTAAAATGCAATTTTGAACTATAAAATGAAAAACGAAATAGGATCTGTGGTTTTAATCAGATTGATAATTGATCTCAATAGAGCCACAGTGGTATGATAATAAACAAACCACTGAGTTTTCATTTGTATAGTATATCCTTAAAACATTATGTAGTAAATTCAAATGTTAAATATCTTACCTCATCTGAGCGGAAAGCTTGTTTCATATGTGTATATTTACATAATCTGGACACTGGTAAAACATTTGATCCTGTATACATCATTATAAAGAAAAACACGCCAACTAAATATAGACGTGAAACACTAGGATTATCCTGCATCAACAGATAGAGTAATGTCGCTACTTTCTCGACAAGAACTGGATCAAACGTTAATAATAGCTGAAACAAGAAACAAATTATAACAATGAAAAATAAAATCCTCTGCAGCAGATGCAAGGGACATCAAAAAAGCACAGTCAAAATAAAAATTGCTCAATTTTTCACCGATTGTCAGGGGGTGTAACTCTGTATGTAATATAGGAGGCGCTGAAACTTTTGTTTAGCAACAAAGTAACAATGGAAAATAGATACTAGATGACTGTGACAAAACTCAGCTTTGTCGGTGCTTATAGTTTATTCAATCAGTATCAAATAATGTTTCTTGTTACGTGTGAAAACAATGATCAGGGTTTGTCATTGAATAAAACAAAAGATTAATTAACAGATATTAATCACAGGATTGTCGGAGGTACTATGAAGTAGGATAAGTTGGTATCATTCAACAATGGCCTTTTTTTTTTTGATGTTTTGTTAAAATCATAACTAAAACAGTGACCGCTGGCCACATTAGAGGAGAGACCCTTGATTAAAGAGATCAAACCATGGAAATTCTACAGGGGGAATAGGAGTGGCTACTCGTACAGATTCTACAGTAGATGTAAACATAACGCTAACGCTACAATATACGTCCACATTCCTGCTTTGATTGATATGGTACTTTGTCAAGAAGGCTAGGCGTTTGGTTTGTTTAGCGTTGAGGGTCGTGCACCAACATTAATAGTTGCCGACCTTAGAGTATAAGGAATAACTATACCAAGATAATCCATTCAGAATTGTGCCTTCCTAACACTAAAGGCAAAAAGTGGGCATGGCTCTGCCCCTGGGGGTCGGGACATTCATCAAAATCAATAGTGGACACCCTCAGGCTATAAGGAATACATAAACCAAGTACCAAGCTGATTCATTCAGAATTGCGGCCTGTAAACGACAAACACAATAATTGGTCGTGTCTTGCCTGTGTGAGTCGGGACATGCAGTTGACGTCCTTAGACTATATGGAATACATATCCCAAGTTTAAAGACGATCCATTAAGAATCGTGGCCTGTAGACAACACACATAGACACAAAGTAAAAAAGGGCATGGCTCTGCCCCTGGGGGTTAGGAAATCACCAAAAACAATAGGGGTCATCTTTAGGGTATAAGGAATAGGTTTGTAAAGTTTTAAAAGGATCTGTTAAGAATTGCATCCTGTAGGCGAACACAAGACACAAAAGCATTGGGCGTGGCTCTGTCCCAGGGGGTCCATCATGCACCAAAAATAATAGTGGTCAGCCTTAGGGTATAAGGAATAAGTATAAAAAAAGTTTTCAAGACGATCGATTAAGAATTGTGGGCTGTAGGTGACACACAGACAGACAAAAAAAAAATGGGTGTGGCACTGTCCCTTGGGGTTGGGCATGCACCAAAAACAATAGGGATCTTCCTTAAGGTACCAAGAAGATGTATTCAAAGTTTCAAGATGATACATTAAGAATTGCAGCCTGTAGACGACAGACAAACAAATACAAGAAATGGGTGTTGCTGTCCCACGGGGGTCGGGCATGCACCCATTACAAAAGGGGTCATCCTTAGGGTATAAGGGATAAGTATTTACAGTTTCAAGATGACCGATTAAGAATTGTGGCCTGTAGGCGACACACAAAAAGAAAATGGGCGTGACTCTGCCCCAGGGGGTTGGGCATGCACCCCAAAAGATAGAAATGTTCCTTAGGGTACAAAGAATAATCATTCAAAGTTTCAAGATGATATGTTAAGAAATGTGGCTTGTAGACGACAAACAAATAAATACAAGGAATGGGCGTGGCTCTGCCATTGGGGGTCGGGCATGCACCAAAAAACAATACGGATCATCCTTAGGGTAAGTATACAAAGTAAGTTAGAATTGCGGCTTCTAGTCGACACAGAGAAAATGGGCATGGCTCTGCCCCTGGGGGTTGGGCATGCACCCCAAACGATAGGGATCATCCTTAGAGTATAAAAAGAGAGAAATGGGGTTTAAAGTCCACTCAACACAAACTAGGTCATTTCGGGACTAACATATGGTTAATTTTTATTTCAATAATTCGCTTGCGCGTAGGGGTCTTTAGCAGTGGGAGGAAACCGGAGTGCCCGGAGGAAACCCACGAGGTTGAGAAGGCGCCCCTATCTCCATGCCACATACGCTCACACCAGGGCTCGAAACCACAGCCGCAAGCCAGAGGTGACTGGCCAGCTAGAGGCCGAAGCGCGGCGCTCTAGACGACTAGGCCATCCCAACCCCCCTCTTAGAGTATAAAGAGTAAGTATACAAAGTTTTAAAGAAAATCCAATAAGAATTGCGGCCTGTAGGCGACACAAAGACACACGAAAAGAAAATGGGCGTGGCTCTGCCCCTGGGGGTGGGGCATACACCCCAAACGATAGGGATGTTCCTTAGGGTACAAAGAATGTGTACGCAAAGTTTCAAGATTATAAATTAAGAAATGTGGCCTGTAGACGACAAACAAACAAATACTAGAAATGGGCGTGGCTCGGCCCCTGGGGGTCGGGCATGCCCCAAAAACAATAGGGATCTTCCTTGGGGTATAAGGAATAAGTATACCAAGTTTGAAGAAAATCCATGAAGAATTGCGCCCTGTAGGCGAACCACAGACACACACACACACACACATAAATACATACACACACACACACACACAGAGGCGACGGCATAATACGTTCACATTATGAATGTGGACGTATAATAAAATTTTTTACCTCTCAATATAGATGTAATAAAATTATTGTAATAAGATTGTTTACCTAGATGTAATAAAATTGTTTACCTGTACAACATGTGGTAGACATGTAGCATCTGATAAGATACGTTTAACTTTAGGAAGAGGTCGGATTACAGCACCATCTACATCACTAAATAATAAACAATTACACAAATTAACAAATATACAAAATACAGACTAAACACTCCTTATAGGAAAAACAGAAAACTTGTTTTAAATACATTGATTAAACTGAAAGTAATCTCAATGTTTAGCATTTTTGATTCTATTGGAATTATCACCCTTATTATTGTTACATTTATTGACGTTTTCACTCATGACTTAACTGGGTGGCTATAGCCATTCAGAAGACCACCACTGTCAAGACTGGTCACATTCCCTTGTGATGTCTGTGTAGTTTGTCATGTCCTCATGTTTGTCTTACTGATTATATTGCAGCACATAGTGCAGTTCTTAATTTTAAAAAATATTACAATGACTCACCGACTAGGAAAATATTCTGTCATTTTAATGAGCATATTTAATATTAATGTAGCTAGATCACTTTCATTCAATACAGGCTGACTTGTAGCCAATAAAATCCATTTTAACTGTGGGACAGTCTGCAGAGGTCGCCAACCATCCATACCTTGAGCCCAACAACGAGTCTTAGCATGAATAATTCCTTCACTCCAAAATTCTTTCATCTATTTAAGGTAAAATGTCAGTGAAATAATCATTTAACAGTAAACCAATGTACACAAAACCCTGTCAGTTTCTATTACAGATCATGCCGGATAACCACTGTACACATGTCTAGTACGTGCCTCTTAGCATAAGTAGTCATTCCAATAAATTAAAAAACACCAGAATAATGTATATAACGTCTATTGTTGAATATCAAAATTTTATTTGGTATTATTATAATTTCACCTACTTCTTCAAAACTAAATGGACCTAATCTCTCTTTTTCAGCATTCCCGTAATACCATTCTTTTTCATTTTCTCTCTTCATATCCTGTCCTGCTTCTATAACATTTGTCTACAAAACAACCATACTAAACAATAATCAAAGTTACCAATTAATGTTTTTATTTGAAATTTATTCGATCAATATTTGACAGCTCTACATTCCGATAAATTTTTGGCAAGACCCTACTCGACAAGTATGTTTCAAACACCCCCAACCTCAGACTTGAATTTGTCAGTACTGTTTAGAAAGTATGACAATATAGTTTGCTGTATAGTATTTTGAACTGTTTTGTTCTTGCATTAACTATCTCATAGCATTAAAGAAACATTTAGTAAGATTAAGATAAAGAGCTGACCATTATTGCTATATTAGTTCAAAAATAGATAATGCAAAATAAAAATATTGAAAATTTCATTTAAATTACTTCATTCTGAGTCAAGTTTGCAGTATTGACAAGATGTGTGCATTGTAGTAACCAGGACACTGGTATATCTGAGACTTAGCCTCGCTTTCCCATTTTAAAATTAAATCTTTAAATGGTGAACCGTTAAAATTTAAAGTATTCGATGTCACCGCGAGTTGATTATGGTCTCTTTTTGTTTATAAATGTCTAATTTATAGTTTATATAATATTTCAGGCCTAAAGATAGACCTGCAATAGGCAGATTTAGTTCTTGCATTATGCATGTGTCAAATTTTTTCATGTACTTACTTGTAATGGAACAGTTGCTCTAGAAGTATGCAAATGAGCTAAGGTCAATAGGTCAACTAATATCTTGACACCATTAGCATCCATGATTTCTTTGACATTTCTTGGATGAAGTATCAGTTTATGTAGGAAAAATATTAATCTATCTCTTTCCAATTTATCTGTACACTGCAAAAAATATACACAAGTTCAGTAATTGTAATTGCTGGCACTAGCTATAATTTTATTTCTTTAGAAGGCATATTACAGAAGGGCTGATAACTTCAAAACTCAACTTCAGAATAAATGTCTATGAGAGAGGGGGAGAAATGGGATTTAACGTCTCCTCAACACAAACTAGGTCATTTCGGGACTAAAACATAGTTCAATTTTATTTCGATAATCTGCATGCATGTAGGGGTCAATAGCAGGAGGAGGAAACCAAAGGACCCAGAGAAAACTTATGAGGTTAGACAGGTAATCTAAGCAACACCAGCTGACTCAATGACAGACCTTATGATACAACGCCAACATGCTAATCTTTCGGGCATCCGACCTCCCTGATGAGTTTGATGTGCGCTGTTTTTTTATTCTACATACCCGTTCTAACATTCCAACAATATATCGTGTATCATTAAAAGCACCAATTTCTTCATAACATCTACCATATACAACAGTCATAGCTTGTAAACACATACATTTCATATTGATTTTAGGTGTTAATAAAAACCGATGATAAAGATCATTAAAAAATTCATATCTGCAAAGAAATGAAAAAACAACATAAACTTGTCACGCCTATAATACATCCATGAGCAGTAAAGCCTCCCATGATGATCTTTCAACAAATTACACAGTACAAGATATAAAAGACACACACTATGGTATCCATCCTAAACCTCAATAGTCAAAATATGTACAGGAAAGATAGGTCCACAAAATGTTACAAATTTACTATCAAAATAACTAGCATGGAAAGTTATGAGAAATTGAAATCAAATTCTTCACGATAATATACTGTCACATAAGGGTGTAAAAATGAAGGTTATGAAAATCAATAGGATTATTCCTCTCATATATACCACTCTGCAGGGCTGAAATTTACGGGCGACTGAGGCGAGATTCTCGCCCTACAACACCAAACTTCGCCTGAAAACTTGACCAGGGGGATGTCAACTTCGCCCTACCAGTTCTCTAGAAATGATAGATGTCTAATGTCCCGACAGTAAAAGGCATGCATGAAAGAAGTCAAAAAATGTCAGCCATGTTTAAATTTACGCTCTCCTGTCCATTCTGGTGTTGTCGTAATTTAACTTTGAAGTTGTCGTAATTTTATATCACGATGTAATTTTTAAACAAACAAATTCAGATACTTGTTTCCTTAAATAAAAAAAGTAACTATAAACTGAGTGTGTGTTGATACAAAATATATCAAACTTATTAGTGTTTTTAATTCATTTGGGCCAAGAACAATGACGGTAGGGTTCAAAAGGTCAAAAGATTGAGTACTCTGTATCGTGTCAGCCGACATCTTTGTTTATATAATAATACATTCTTTTGTTTTTCTATGATCAATTTAATCCACTAGTGTGTTATTTTAAAATTAATTAACAATATAATGTGATGATAGACATAATTTTAACAAAGAAAAACATTCGATTTTTTAACTAAAAGCTTTCAATTAAAATCTAAATATTTTTATTTTCTTTGTCCGGTAATGGCGGTAAATCGTAATTTGTTAACACATGGCAAGGGCGTGATTAATTTAATATTATTGAAGAAAATTTTACAAAATATGGAATCAGTATATAAAGGCAAACAACCAAGAGATAGTGTCATTTGCTACATTGAAAAACTTAGAAGATGGAAAATTGGCTGGAAGGTTGTTCACCCAAACCAAGGTCAAGTCCACAAAGTTCAAAAGTTCTCTGAAGATGGGCCCGAATATGAGGATTTTGATTTTAAACTTGCATTAATTAAATGGAAGTCAATGAAGCAAAGAAAAATATTTACTTCCTAATTAATTTATAAGAAATAACCCAAAATTGTAAGCTTGTATTTGTGTTTTTTGTTATTGTAATAAATTATTTTTTAACATTCTGAACTGACTTCTCTTTGACTTTACTAATGTCTCCCTGCTTACTGAACAGAGAATACAGCAATGCATGAAATTTGACCTCTCCTTCAAGTCTCCCAATGTCTCCCTCACTTCTCCCTATTTTGTCTGTAGGGAGAAGTCACTTCTCCCTAAAATTTGTCCCCAGTTTCAGCCCTGCCACTCTGTATAAATATCGATTCAAAAAGACAATAAATTTAGATCTTCCTAGTGATTTAGAGGTAAACTCGACAGTAATCATCTGAAATCGCTGAAAATCAATAGACTTCTTCATGTCATGAAATTCACATTAGGTGCAACTTCCACTATTGTCGTTTTTCAGTTACTTACGATTTTTTGATTGCACTAGTTTCTTCTGACTCATTTTCATCCTCTTCAAGTAACAGACGTAAATAATAATCACCTATAAGATACATCACAAACATACAGAAATTTTTCTCCTGAACAAACTTGTCAGTTTCATTCTTCATCAACTGAATGACATACTTCACGAAAAATAACAGATTGGAAAGGGTACAAAGATTTGCCCACACTTTTAGACTAATGTAATATGATTATTTCATTGCTATAATTGTAAGGACAAAAGGATTTGGAGACTAATGTAATAGGAAATTGTGGAAGAGGGACGCGGGTAGCAACCAGCCTTTATCATTGATGGGTCACTTTTAAGAGATGGGTTGAGGTCTCCAATGAGTTCCAAGACCACCATGACTGCTCTTTGAATTAGAAATCAATTTTGGTTCTTTTGCATCTAAATTTGTTCTAACACCACTCCAGTACCCCAGCAATACTGAAACCTTTCAATTTCTTTTTACCTATCTTAATTTCTTCACTAAGACAGATGTAAGGTACTTCAAATTCCTGGTGATTCCAACCAATAACAAAGGACTGGCCTAATTCCTTATCAACAGTAAAAGCCCTCATCTCATTTTCCAATGCATCACGTAACTCTTCTCTAGTCTGAAAAGTAGACAAATTTATATGTCAAATATAATGTAAGTCTGTGTTTCATTTTATCCAAGGAGCTTCTAGTGAATTAGTTGGTTACATTATAATGATGATAATAGTTTGTCTTTCAGCTATAAATTTATTTAGTCCAAATACTACCACTATATAATAAACCAGTTTCAATGTGCTTTAAATACAATACCAGATTGTTGCTTCAACAGGTATATGGTCATATATAGGAAAGCTTTGGTTTTACTAGTTAACTGATATAAGATGGTTGCTTTCAAGTTCGAGCATTATACTTTTATTGTAATATTTTTAATTCTATTTGATTCTTTCTAACAGAGAGCCAGTACTTGCATGCTCTCTAGTTTTCTCAAGTCGAGTAGTAAAAAGCTTTAAATTAGTTATAAATTCTGAATTTATTATCTGCCAACTGCTAAAATAAAGCATTATGGTAGTCTAGCTTTGTTGTTCTCAGTTATGTGTTTTATGAGGTTTAGCTGATTGAATTTAACAATGATATAATGATAAATTAAAGGCATCACCCTCTACATACCTTATAATTCCATATTAAATTTGGTTTTGCATGATCTTGATTAAAATAGTAATAAAAAAGTTTCCAGTTAGCCTCACTTTTTATTCTTTCTCTTCGTTTCCGTAGAACAACAGGACGGTCATTTTGCTAAAAACGTAAAAGTTCCAGATTTCACAGGGACCAGGGTACCAAATAAGAAATTTGTATAAAAATGCAATTAAACACCAAAATGTGAAGAAAAAGGGTTTTTTGTCTCAAGGTATCATCTTAAAATATTGGGCCATTTGGACAGACATGGAATTGCAGGTATTCATACATTTGTAAAGTTTGTCATGGGGTTTAAAAAAACACAGCTATAACCTGCAAAATCTATATGAATGTCGACTACTTGCTGGAAACCCCCACCCAAGACGAAATAAAATGGGTTTTAACGTCCTACTATTCTGCTCCTAAACTGGCCCCACCCAAGAGATAGGTTGTTGGGCAAGAACCAAACACCCACGGCTGTCCAAAAAGGATATCAAATGGTGAATCTTTAGGTTGATAAAAGTGCAGGAAAACCATTCCTGAATACAAACCTAGATGACAAACCCAAGAACATGATATATCATACAGAGATGTCATTAGTATTAAACAAAGAAAGAAAAGGGTCTCCAGGCCGACAAAAAGTATTTTAAAATATTTTATTGTTCTAGGCTATATCATGATCTGCTGTGTCTTTACAAGATATCCCAGGGCTGTCCAGTTTGTAGACATGTGAATAAAATCATGTTTATATTTCTTGAAAGTTCTGCTTTTATTGAACAGTGTTAATATCATTGGCATGCTGAATAAATATTCACAGAAATATGAGAAACTTGTAGCTTTGCATCTGTACTTGAAGTATAATATTAAGAGATAAATAAATTTTCAAAACACTAACCTGTTTTGTTTTTTCCACACCCATTCGAGATTTCCAATGTTGTAAAAATTCATCTACTTTTTTCTCTAATATCACAAGTTGAGGATTTCGACGATTTTTATTTTGTTCTGACTGAAAATAAAAATAAAAATATTTTCATTCAAATAATTCAAAAATTGTTATTATCTATTTATTATGTAAATTATTTAACAGAAACACAATTTAACTGAATTTACTACTATGGAACGTTTTATCGAGGATGCTCTTCTCTTAAACAAGCAACAGTTTAATGAGCTTTCCTGGAAAGAGGACATTAAAGATATTAAAGTTACTGACCTGAGCTAGTTTAACATTATCTCTAACATGCAATTTATCAACCTCATTTACTGGAACTTTATCAGCTGAATCAAGATATGCTAAAAGTCCACTAGGCTGAAACATAAAATACATGTTTATTTGGACGTGCAAGATAATTTATTTAATCATCTACTATGTATAAATTTTATTAATGATTAAATATAATCACAAAGATGAAGATAAAGTAAAGCATAAACACTTTGCGACATCAAATCAATCAATTAGCCTTATAGCAACATAAATTCACCTTTACTTTATTAACATAAGCAATAACCATAAGGTAATCCTTATAAGACATATAGAAGTAGGTTTCACAAATTAAAAACACTTATATGGATATACTACTTCTGAATTAACATGCTACATTTCGCTACACAATTAGATAAAATGGATTTAAAAAAATTTGGTCCATTGCCTCGAAGTCAGTCAATTTACAATTTGTTCCATACGGAAAGTGCTAGATTACAATGCCAAGAAATTGTTACAAATAATAAAAGGAAATGAAATTGAAATCTAATCTTAATGAACGCATGATAAAACTATACTTACTATAATTCTACGTAATAAACCCATAGCAGTAGGATGTCCTGTTACCCATAATCCCACTAAATGACGACTAAGTTGTCTGAAAATAATCAGTGCAAAGATTAAATATATGACAGGCTTACTTGTGCCTCACTTTAATTCACTGTATTGCTAAATAATAAAAAAATAATTGCCATAGCTTATTCCAAGACTTACTTCAAAAAGAAGCCCATTTTACCCTTAATAAAATGATCAGTTATCATAATAAGAAAAATAATATATTGAAGCCTTGACTTAATATGATGGAACATATCCGTTAAGATTTATGATATTTAAGAAGTTAAATTATATAATATATTTTGTAATTTAAATTACCTATTCGTTAACATCCTACTATCATTACTCTGTGTAAACATTGCAGTATGGAGATGTTTAGGTAATGCACCCTCAGCTAATGCAAGATCCTGCATCTTTGCAGCTATTTCAGCATCTCCCTCCTATAAATATCATATATATATAATTGTTCTAACTTTACCAATTAAAAATACAATCTTCAAAAAATAATTACTATTTTTAAAGCAATGAAGTTGAAGTTGTCATTGATGATGCCATACCTGAGAGGACCTGTCCCAATAAATTTTACAAAGCATGTGGGAGTAAAAAAAATAAATCTGCAAAATAAGAACAACAAACTAACATAGGGACAAAACCCAAACCTATAGTGATTATAATAAGGGACTAAAAACTATAATTTTACCTCAATGATAGCTTTCATCACCATTCCTGCACCTTTTACAATAGCTGTTGATGGATGCTACAATAAAACAAAGGTAACGTTACAATATCAACAAACCTTCACTACATTTATTCATTACATATATAATCAGAAATTAATTCAAATATCTCAATAATAATTACCTGAAATAATTTGAAAATAATTCTACCATTTGCAGCCACCATTTCTAATAATGTGTCAAAATGGCTACCATCTGTAGTTTCACTGTAAGGTGCACAGAGAGAAAAAGTCAAGAAATCTAGCATTGCTGATATAACTAAAGCACCGGTACCATGGACCTACAAATCAACATTAAATCATCATTAATAATGTTAAAGATCTACCTTTTGGGGAAAAACTTAAAAATCTTGAATTCATTTTATAAGTTGTAGTATTTACAACCATAACTGCTAGATCAGTGATAAATATAACAAACTAACCAGTAAAAAAATACAAGATCAATTTTATATCAAATAAATTACTCATGTTGATTTTTTTAAACTAATAATTTTAATCATTAATTTTGATATTGAGACTTTGTTATAAAAGATGTTTTTGAGGATTTGAATTGAATTATACATACAACGTGGGAATGGAAGACTTCAAGAAGTTCTTGTAAAAATTTTCTAGATGAGAGTAAAGATGTTTTATTCATTTGTTCCTGTCGTAAATCATAATCATCGTGCATGGGCTGAAATAAAATACCATCATAAATATATAACTTTAATTTTCCTAAAATGGTTAAAATAATGTTAGCATGATAGACAGATGATTTGAAACACAACCCAAGTCTAATTGAAAGCTGGACAGTATTGATGTAACGAATGCATTCTTTATTCACAGAACACACTATTTATGGATAACGCTTACCATGGTTTATTTCATTGCAACGTTTCAACAATTAAATAGAGAATAATTTATGTTAGCTATTATAATTAATACAACTATACCTGCATCAGGGCACATAACATATCTATGGCAGCATGCGTTACGCCATCATTATTTCTTTTAAAAGCTTTAATTGTCTTTAATCCCACACATTCTCTCATTCTATAGAAAAAACCCAACAAAATAAATAACATCTTCTATAATCTTTGAATGGCATTAGCATTTGAACGTAAAAGTCTACAGATAACAATCACTATACCATATACATACGATGTTTCCACAAGAATTCACTGGTCGCTAGAAAAAAAACTCCATGTATTCTGCAGTATAGCAAAAGAAGACCAAAACAATTAAAGAGACACACGTACACTGGACGAAACAGATAACTTTTTTCATACTTTAAGTAGAGGTTACTCATTGTCAAGAAACCCCACACATATCACTAGGTACTGGGAATCTTCAAGTTTTTACGAAAAAAGGTAAGAAACTACCCTTATCATCTAGAATCTAATACACGTCAAGAGTGTGTTAAATACCGTCAAGATTCATCAAAAACTGTCTAGTTTGTGCTACCGTGTAGATATAGAAACACAGTCTAGTTTTGTCATCGATCGTCTACTTTACGACCGTCCAGTTTCTCGGGATGTTTTAGATTTGAAAGGGGTTTAGTTTTTAGACAAGGCCTTATTCTCCCGTACATTGTCTAGAAATGAACAGAGTGTTTAATTACTAACGGCGTTTAGTTTTTACGCCAAATTACCACTTTACCGAGAGCCGTCTAGAAACTTACGGGTGATTAGAAATGCAATGCCGTTTTCTTTTCATGTCGTTTAATTAGTTTACCGGTTTGTTTTTGTGTGAAATATTTAATTTCTATCTCCCAATTTTAGAAACTATGTTCCGATTTAGAATCTTAGCATAGTGTCTAAAATTCTCGAATGAATTGCATATTTGTTGAATATCTTCCGTATTGCCGACGTCCATTGGGAAACGTCAATTTGCAATGAATTGACAATTTTCCCCGGCGTAAATAAAACTCAACAATTTATTTATTAGAAATAAACGAAATAAATGGACGTATATCTTGTTTCTTATAATCTTGTTTTCTGGGTTATTTACCCGCTCCCGCCATCAATAACAAATGTATTTGTGAATTTACAAATTAATTTGTGCAGTACTCATTTCAACCACGAATGACGTAATTTTCGACATTTATCAAGGCACATTCGGGGGACGGTTTTCGTCAACATTTATATTTGTATCCCGTGGAAATGTTGAAGAAATGCAGAAGGGGGGGGGGGGGTAAATGTTAACAGGCACAGTTTTCCCCCATTGACACGGACATGGACCGCAAATCGTCATTGATCCAGTCATTATTTTACAATTCATACTGTCAATTCATGCACGCTTTTCACACGGAATTGTTCTTTGATGTTGGAAGTTGACACACAGTGACGTTGGCAATACAGAAGATATTTTATAAAATATAATACATCGACGAAACTTAAGGTTATCTTTAGTTGCGAGATTTTTTGTTTTATAATTTTGTTTTCGATATAGATTAGAGCATATCAATCGAGATGAGGTTGGACCGGATATCGGTAAATAACGAAACTATGTTCCGATTTAGAATCTTCGCATGGTGTCTAAAATTCTCAAATGAATTGCATATTTGTTGAATATCATCACTGTGTGTCATCTACCAACATCAAAGAACAATTCCGTGTGAAAAGCGTGCATGAATCGACAGTATGAATTGTAAAGTCATATCGCCGACAATAACATGTAATTATATTTTGAACTTTTGTGGAAATATGCTTTTATATTTTGGTGGTTGTAAACAGTGCGCGGATTAGGTTTTAGACTTATTGAATGTGAGGTATCCCGAATGTAAGTGTGTAATTTGTAAACTGATAAGTGTTTTTTGTCCAATATATGTGTATATAGTTTGTAGAGGAACTTTCCATGTATTTGGATAATAAACATTATAATGACCCTGCTTGTTTTGCTTAGTTTTTAATTAGAAATACTCGATTTTATTGTGACGGTCCATGTCCGTGTCAATATGGGGGAAAACTGTGCCTGTTAACAATTCCCCTCCTTCTGTATTTCTTCAACATTTCCACGGGATACAAAAATAAATGTTGACGAAAACAGTCCCCCGAATGCGCCTTGATAAATGTCGAAAATTACGTCATTCGTGGTCGAAATCAGGGCTGGGGTAATGGTAATGGGTAATGGTAATGGGTAATGGTAATGGAATGTAATCATTACATTTTTTAAGTAATGGCCATGTAATGAGTAATGGAAGATTACAAAAGTAATGAGTAATGGAAATGTAATTAATTACATTCCAAAAATCATGTAATGGTCAATTACATTTCAATTACTTTTCAATTACCATGTATGGCACATACAAATATTTCCATATGATAAACATCAAATTTTATAGCCCCAAAGAAGAAAATTAAGTGTATCTGACACAAAATCCAATTTGTTATAATTCTTTTTTTAAAAAAAAAAAATTAAATCAGATTTAATAAATTTTAATAAGAAGGCATTTAACATTTTGTTGTATTACTTTTTATGCAGGACCCTTCTTTAGACATGTAACCTAAAAAGTGAATCTTTGAAAAGAAGTATATTTTAATCAAAGATTAGTGTTAATTTACAGTCAATCACTCAGTCAATCAATCAATCAGTTAGATTAAAGGACAATAGTCTTACTACCCTTTAATCTTAATCTCAAGGTAACAAGTGACAACCCAAACAATGGCTTTCAAGCATCTCATTATTTTATGGTTATCAGTTATACAATGTATTATAGACAGACTATTTGGATTGATTATGAATCTCATAAAATTACGTATTAAAGGAGCTAAATTGATATTTTCTGGACCAAGAAATTGACCCAAATGGGTCGCAATACATATTATAATGTAATATGAATTCATATAAACTGGTTTACATTCAATCCTTTCTGTTTTAATTGTAATTTCTAATCAGTTATGTTCGACGAAGTTTGTCAGTTTTTGTCACCACTGTCCGTCACATGAAAATTTGCCTTGATGTTATAATTTATAGAAATAACAATTCATAAACAAATATCTATTAAAGTGATGTAAGGTTATTTTGAGTTTGGTTTTGTAGGCTGTTCATGGCAGAAAATTGTGTTCTTTTTTTGATTTCTATGTGAAAAATGATTTTTATTTATATTGTCATAGAGTAATGGGTAATGGTAATTAATTACTTTCAATGTAATGGGTAATGGTAATTAATTACTTTGCTAAAAATGAGAAAGTAATTGTAATGATTACATTTAAAAAGTAATGGTAATGGTAATGTAATTAATTACATTGGCAATGTAATGGCCCCAGCCCTGGTCGAAATGAGTACTACACGCATTAGAAATACATTTGTTATCGATGGCGGGAGCGGGTAAATAACCCAGAAAACAAGATTATAAGAAACAAGCTATTACGTCCATTTGTTTTGTTAATTTCTAATAAATAAATTGTTGAGTTTTATTTTCGCCGGGAAAATTGTCAATTCATTGCAAATGGACATTTCCCACTGGACGTCGGCAATACAGAAGATATTCAACAAATATGCAATTCATTCGAGAATTTTAGACACTATGCTAAGATTCTAAATCGGAACATAGTTTCTAAAATTGGGAGATAGAAATTAAATATTTCACACAAAAACAAACGCCGTACGTTTTCTAGATGACACCCGGCAAACTAATTAAAAGACATGAAAAGAAAACGGCATTGCATTTCTAATCACCCGTAAGTTTCTAGACGGCTCTCGGAAAGTGGTAATTTGGCGTAAAAACTAAACGCCGTTAGTAATTAAACACTCTGTTCATTTCTAGACAACGTACGGGAAAATAAGGCCTTGTCTAAAAACTAAACCCCTTTCAAATCTATAACATCCCGAGAAACTGGACGGTCGTAAAGTAGACGATTGATTACAAAACTAGACGGTGTTTCTAAATCTACACGGTAGCACAAACTGGGCGGTTTTTGATGAATCTTGAGGGTATTTAACACATTCTCGACGTATATTAGATTCTTGATGATAAGGGTATTTTCTTACCTTTTTTCATAAAAACTTGAAGATTCCCGGTCCCTAGTGTATTGTATCAAAATATCTAATATGAACTGTACTAATCTTTAAAAGTAAAACGTGAACAATAAACCCCCTCCTCCGATAGGTATTGAAATGTTATGATCTGAAATTAACACTTTATCTTATATTCATATGGCTAATACAATGAAAGGATTGCTTACTTGGGTAATGTAATAAAAGCTGAAAATCCTGCTTTAGATGCAACAAGTCTCCGTAAAGCTTGAAACTGTGCCTGTAATTGTTCGTTACTAATAGTAGATTGATCTCCTTCTCTCTCCAATAAACCAGTTAAAGCTGCATTAATTAACTTCTCTTTATTCTTAGCAAATAAACCCTGATAAATAAATTATAATTTGCTGGGCAATGAAACATAGGCTATGTCCACACACAGCAGATGAGCCATCCAAAAAGTATTGATGCACAACAACATATGAAGTAATAATCGGCAGACGTTACTATCTGATAAACTTCTTTCGAGCACAGAAATAAACAATACATTAAATTCCAAGGCAGATTACTTGAGACACAATAATGTCTCATGAACTCAAAGTAGATATCAAAAATTTATGGATCAACAGGCTTTGTCATCTAATGAAAATAATTAACTCACAAATAACAACAACATACATAAATTCAAAAAATTTCTGATCCTGTATGTTGTCTTATGCAGATATAGGCGATACGAAAAGATTCTATATTTTATAGTATGTCAATTGCTTAAAGATATACTCACATCTTGTGTTACAGCATGAAGTAAACCACTATATGATACATTAGCATTAAATCTGTGTACAGCTTCATCAAACGACATTCCACCTGAATACATATACATTTATTCATTAATTAATTACCAATCAACAAATATTCAGCCATCAATTGAAAAGTATTATATTCTTTAAAGTGGCATTTAGCATTTCGGAAACAGAACACAATTTTTTATGAGAACACTCACTGGTTTTATTCTAATAGCATGACATATGATAATGACAAGATAATATACTTCTTGAAACATGCTTATAGAATAAAATCAGTGAAAGTTCTCATGATATTTGTTCTCTGTTAATTGAAAACTATCAGTTATACAATAATTATAGAGTAAATTTACCCTAACCTGAAGGTTGTTGTATAAACTTTAAATGTTGACTTTCTACTTCTTCATCTACTGGTACTGTGAATGGACCTTAAAATATATAAGTACACATGAAAATTAAAAATAAGCACACCAGCAGTTGTTGTGTCCTGACAACAACAAAATTGTTAAAATATTAATGCTTTCACTGCGACAACTTTTGGGGTTTTTTGGCTTTTGAAAATGACTAGCTGAATATCAATATATTGTATATTATGGTTATTTATCTAATTTTTTTTGTTTACAATATCTGAAAAATTTGGTCCATAAATGTAACAAGTAACGATATTTCATTCACAGTATACATGTATATATACTCTCTGACATGTTACTTTGAATGTTATCAATTTACAATCAGAAAATTTATCTAAAAAAATTTGGGGGCTCTTATCTATTTATTTGAACATGACTGACATTTCAGAGGAATTATTACGCACCAGTACATCAACATTATTTCAAAAAAATTTTGTAAATTGGGACAAAATGTTAACAAATCTTATATTGCTATGACCAGTTTGGTTTAATTTTCTACTTTGGGTCCTTTTAATTGTAAACTAGCAAGTGTTGCCAGCTAACTATAAAAAATATCCTTATAATTATATTGAATTTTTTAAAAAAAATATCACAAATTCATTACACGTTTAATTAGAGCAACCTTTAGGGAAAATAGTTAAGACATTTTTCCGAAATTTGGGGAACTGCATTGGTTTCAATTGATGTAAACTTGACAAAACCTCCATTTAAATATAAATCAAAAGATATCTGTGATAAAAAATTGGTGAATAAAAGTCATGGTTAACTGTTCATCAATATCAAGTTCAATTACGATGTGACAATATAAAATATTACTTTCAAAAAAATATCTTTATACGCAAAAAAAATACATACCTAATCTAAAGCCTCGATAGGTTGACGTCATTCTAACACATACATCTCTATTACCAGATGCTCTTACACCATCTAATATAGATGCTATCAATGCATCCCTGTAATAGTATACTTAATTGTCATCCTTCTGTTTGTAAAAGATCAATTTACTGTTTGTAGACAGTCTTTGGTCAAGATGATAGAGAGAGAGAGAAATGGGGTTTAATGTCCACATGACACAAATTAGCTCATTTTGGGACAAACATGATTTAATTTCATTTCAATATTTTGCTTACACCTAGGTGTCTTTGGCAGTGGGAGGAAACCTGAGGACCCAGAAAAAGCCCACAATGTTGAATAGGTGACCCTACTCCTGTCACCTACAATACAACCAGAGAATTGAAACCATGGCAGTTAACTGTATGACAAAACTTAAGATATAGTGCATATGTGCTAGCCATTCAGCCATCTAACTCCTCTCGTCAAGATGAAATTTTTACAGAAAAAAATCATTGCTGTGGTAATATATTGTACATCAGGACAAAAATGAGTTATTTTCTATTCCTGAACAGATATTCCCTATAGTTTGTCCTATAACATTATCACTCCACCATAAAGACCACAAAACATAACCATATGTTAGTCCAGAAATTAACTAGTCTGTCCGTCTGTCTGTCATTAAGCTGACATAAGAAGTTAATAAGAAGTTATCTTACCTATCAGTTGATAAATATGTTCGAATTGTACCCTTGACATATTCTATACTAAATTTCTGAGGATTATCAGGATGGCGAATTAAAGCAAAGACCTGAAAAAAAACACAAGTAACCCAATTAAAGGAATTTAAATTATATTAAGATTTGGTTGAATGAAAGTAAAGAATTTTATATGTGGGGTGTCAAGCAATGACTGATGTACTACAGAAGCAAAGCTGAAACAGTATTTTTACATTTAAGATATCTTAAAGGATATCAATCTAAACACCAACATTCTTAACAGAATAATTCCTTATTACACAAATCACCATTTGATCATCGATTTACCAATCACTGCAGTAATTTCAGAGAGAGCTTAGTATTTAGATCAAACTATGTAAAAACTTGAAGTATTTGGAATAATATGATGATGACATTGATCATCAGGTTCCACAATAAAATAACATTCTACTAAATAACAGACAATATCACAGTAATAAATGTTCATAGCTATCAAAAAATACACATTAAAAATACAACTTACATCACAGAGTGGTTTAAGAGTAACAATATTATATGTAGCTGGATCTCTTTCAACAAGACATGTTTCTGTAAGACAGAGTGTCCGTCGTACATTATCTGAATGACGTATAGAAATCTTCTGCACAGTAAACTCAGCGTAAGATGTAAGAGCTTCATCAGAACTAGAACAATAAAAATATTAAATGTCAGCATTCCAATATAATACTGTTTATGTTGAAAATATGTAAGTTTGTGCGATGGTCCCATAAAACACCTTGTATCCCACCCACCAGAGTAATAGAAGTCCACGTTTTCAAAAAAGGTGTCATAACTCCAACAAAGAAATGCAATGGTGTTACATGTCATACTTTTTTTGCAGAGATGGGGTTAATGAGATAGAGAGAGAAATGGGGCTTAAAATCCACTCGACACAAACTAAATAGTTTTGGGACTAACATATGAGTCTCAATTTTATTTCAATACTTCGCTAGCACGTAGGGGGTCTTTTAACAGTGGGAGGAAACTGGAGGACCTGGAGAAAAGCCACGAGGTTGGGCAGAGGACCCCTACTAATTGCTGTGTAAAAGCGGGAAATCAAAATCACGCCACTTAACTTAATAACAGACCTTATGATCCGACAGGCACACATTTTACTGGCATGCCAATGTGTACAGGGAACCTTGCTTTATATCCCATCTAAATGACTAGACACTGCTTTGCTAAACACTGTCCTTGTCGGACTCTTTGTCTCACATACAACTTTGGACACCACAGCATTCAAAAGATTCTACAAAGCAATCAAGGGCAATAACAAGAAAGTTATCAAAAAATTGCTGAAATTCAAGAAATTCTATTAATGGTTTATTTGATTAATCTCACCTGTATTTTCCCATACGATGAGTTTGAGCTTGTTCAAAGGTGATCGGTTCCTTTCTTTGTTTTATGGCAACACCGACATAATTAGCCCCACTCTCCATTATATTTCTTATTAACTCATCTTTTTGTTCTAGAGAGAAAAAATGCTGGAAACACAGAGATGTGATTTTAATACAAAACCATATTGAACAGAACAAGTTATATATTACATACTCTTACCTAAAAATATATAATTTAGTTAAACACATTATCATACAAGATACAGAGTTTATTTTACTTTAATCAGTCCAAAAATGGTTTAATTGCTTTCCAATCTGATTAAAACACAGATTCTACTTTGTTACGTCACCATAAAAAACTAACATTTAAATCATCATACAATCAGACCTCAGAATACAACAGTAATACAATTGAAGCATCAGAAACAATCACAATAAGTAAAATTTCGGATATATCTAACTGTTTTATAAAATCAGTTTTAGTCAAAGATGTATTTTGAGAGGCACGATCTGTAGAATCTGCTGTTATAGGTGTTATATTTATATAAGGTTATTATATATTATATTACCAGTCGACTAAATCCACCATATATAATAGCCACACCACCAGGTACATCAGATATCTAAATAAAAAACACAAAAAAACAGGAAAAACTTACAAGGTATTTACACAAACAGATTAATCCGAGTCAAAGTTATTAATGATATTTAATGTTAACTGAACTATGTAATTTCATCTAGTCCCTGCTAGAATAGTCTGAAATTCTCAAACTAGGTATGTTAACTACCTTTAGAACAGACATGTGAATTAAAACATTGTCCAATCAGAGGTTGTGATACAAACAAATACCCAAAACAAACATGGCAACATTCTAGGAAAGCACAGGTGAGTTTACGGGTCGTTGAAATTTCCAGCAACCTTGACACTGAATGAATCTTGAACTTTGCAACTCAATTATCACAGGTAATCATTTCAATTGGAAAGTGGGAGACATGGCAATCATCATCTATCTAGGAATCTAAGAGGTCTAGAGCTGGGTCATAGATCAGTCGAAAATAGTGACGAAAAATGTAGAGTCTTACAAGATATATGGAGTTAAAGCAATGCAAGCCTTCTATTGAAGACGGTGATTTATCTGATAATTAGGTAGCATCTGGAGAATTAATTTAAACATTCTACTCCTTGTTCAGCATATATTACTTTGCCACATATTACGTTGCCACATATTACTTTATGTTTTCAAGAACTAACAGAAAGATTGAAATCATCCAGGGGTATGCTGTGTTAAACTACAAATTAGTACAAATACTGAGTAACATCAACTAACCTGAACTAAACCTTCAATATCTTTATAATCATATGAACATATAACTTTATTTGAAGCTGGATCAATCTGGTCTAATGAACCATGGTTTATTTCTAGTATTAGTGGAACACGATTGTCAGACCAGTGTAGTTTATATGCATTAAATCTCTATAAATAGAAATAAATGGTAAATATTTCGACAAGCCACATAACTTACACTCACCAGTTTTTTGAAACAATTAGTTTTTTTATTTGAATAGCATTTTTTAAAGATGCATAATGTAATTGCTAATTCTTGCCTATTGCAACTCTTTATTTTGGCTTCAAATGTTATATAAATTAATCTTTACACATGTATTAACATGACAAGCTCATAATCAACTCCGTAGAATATCGGATTGCAAAGATTTTAACAGATTAGGACGCTCGCAAGAGTTAAACATTTAACGAAAAATTGAAAATTAAGACAGTCTCGTTTGTCCAGAACCAATGCTAAGATGATGAACAATCTACGCCACATCTTCCAACACACAAGACTTTGCTCAAAATAATAAATAAATATTCAATATATTCATTTTATATTATCTATTTTTGAACTATTATAGCAAGAACAGCAAGTCCTTTCCCTAAATGTTACATAATGTATCTTTAATTTGCACTGACAGTTTTTACCCTACCAGTCTATTATTTTGTGTAACAATTTCCTTATTTTGTGAGGATATATTTTAGTTTTCATAGCAATTCATAAAGTGTAGCAATTTCCTTATTTTGAGAGAATATATTGTAGTTTGTATAGTAATTAATAAAGTGGGCCATTTCCAGAGAAATTACTTCATAAACATCATTAACAAAATGATAATAGACCTTCAAATAAGTAAAAGAAAAAATAACTTCATGGCACATGGTCTTCCCATTGATGCAGGTATACATTTCTATACTTTAAATTATTGTGGTATAACTATAACATTTTACATTGATCAAAATATGGTTTTAAACTGAAAATCTTGTATCTTAAAACATATTGTTATGGTTTCCATCACATAGTACACAGTAGGTTCTTTTCAATACTAACTGAACAGATCTTTAAAACAAATGTTTAGTGTGGAAAAATCAATAGGTAAGAAATTCAAAATAGGATTGAATATAATAAAGATCCTAGTAAAAGCATCCTGGGTATTTTCTGTACTCTCATTAGGTTTGTATAAACTAATCAACAATACACTCACTTTCGTTGTCGTGTTTACTTCTGCAAATTTATTTCTGAATCTCTGAAAAAAAACCCAATCAAGATCAAATTTCAGATAATTCCATACGCCAGTTGAATCAGTGGTAATCAATCTTCATGATTGTTTAAGATGATCATGAAGCTGTTTGACTTTTATCATACATACTAACAAACAATTAGATGCTTTCATTGCCCAACCATTTTTCTTGCATCAAAGAAAAGGGGAAACAACAGGCAGACAAATCATGAGGAACTTTCTACATCAGGATCAGACCTAAGTAGTTAATGAGTCAGCACTATATTCCTTGAGCCACCGTGGCTTCTACGTTACACAAAGTTTGATATATGTAAATTAAAATCTGCTTTATAATATAATTAAAATACCTACCAGAGCCTCTGTCAAAAGATCTGCTCTATGATCGGTAGAAAACTTCATGTTGTCTGTTTTTTTGCCTTTACGCATGGTAATAACAAATTCACTATTGGATGGGGCTTTGACTGTGGGTACAATGCTAATAAACTCATTATATGGCCACTGAAATCATATGATAAGATGACTTAAAACAAACCAATATCTAAAACTCTCTCCCATCCCAACTTGGTGAATTCGTCGGTAGGTCACTTATCTTCATACCGTAACTAACTGACGATAAGTAACTTCGCCTACCTACCGACGAATTGATCTAATGATGAGTGTAAACTGATGAAAATATGAAACATAACGCTAACGCTACAATATACGTCCACATTCCTGCTTTGATTGATATGGCACTTTGTCAAGAAGGCTAGGCGTTTGGTTTGTTTAGCGTTGAGGGTTGTGCATCAACATCAATAGTTGCTGTCCTTCAAGTATAAGGAATAAGTATACCAAGATAATCCATTCAGAATTGTGACTGGGGGTCGGTCGGGACATTCACCAAAATCAATAGTGGACGCCCTTAGGCTATAAGGAATACATATGCCAAGAACCAAGCTGAGTCATTCAGAATTGCAGCCTGTAAACGACAAACACAAAAATTAGGTGTGGCTAGCCTCAGGGTGTCGGGACATGAAGTTGTCGTCCTTAGGCTATAAGGATATCCAAAGTTTAAAGACGATCCATTAAGAATCGTGGCCTGTAGGCAACACACACAGCCACAAAGTAAAAATAGGCATGGCTCTGCCCCTGGGAGTTGGGCAATCACCTTAGGGTATAAGGAATCGGTATGCAAAGTTTTAAAAGGATTTGTTAAGAATTGCATCTTGTAGGAGAACACAAGACACACAAACATTGGGCGTGGATCTGTCCCAGGGGGTCTGGTATGCATCAAAAATAATAGTGGTCAGCCTTAGGGTATAAGGAATAAGTATAAAAAAAGTTTTCAAGACGATTGATTAAGAATTGTGGCCTGAAGGTGACACACAAAAAGAAAATGGGCGTGGCACTGTCCCTTGAGGTTGGGCATGCACACAAAATGATAGGGATGTTCTTTAGGGCACAAAGAAAAAGCACGCAAAGTTTCAAGATGATATGTAAAGAAATGCAGTCTGTACAAAAAATGAGCGTGGCTCTGTCCTTAGGCTACAAGGAATAAGTATGTAAAGTTTCAAGATGATCGATTAAAACTGTGTCCTTGAGGCGACATACAGACACACACAAAAAAAATGGGCGTGACTCTTATGAATGTGGACGTATAAAAAAGTAGAATGAGATATTATAAAGTTTTAAACATATTATTATATGTAAATATTCTCTACCTGATTAGTAATTTCCATAGATTGAGGATTATAAGTTGTTATGCCATGAGTTCCCACAGAAAAAATTCTCTTGTACCTAAAATAATCAATTGTATAGTCATTTTCAACACATTCTAAAACAAAACAGGCCTTACATCGTCTACCCTGTGCTATCATGCTGTCATGAAATATTGCTGAAATAATGTATATTTGTAAAGCACCAATCCATCAACAAGTAAATGCCCTATTATACCTGGATGTCACGTGTTCGCAGCGGGTGTTGGCCAATAAAGTGCATCTGGATTTTCTGGTGTGGTTTCCCCTTGTCAGTGATGCAGGACAGGGGGCTTGACAAAGATAGCTATCTGGTTGTTCTGATTTGTGTGCACATAAGACATCCCCTGACGATTGGAATTTGACCAAGCAAAATTTGTCATTGTACAAATGTACATTACTGGGTTTGTTAGTCTCTCCGTTTGTTCTCTTAACCTGTATCTGTTTGTCTGTCTGTTTCTGTCTACTCTTTCTTGTATTATACCGCTATCAATATCATTACTTTTTTGTATACTTATCCTCTATAATTTTTATCATTTGTGATATCAATTGGTGGACAATGGCTGGACAGAATGATGGACACAAGTGGTAACATTAAATGTAAGGGTGTAACATCAGAGTACCAACTTACTTTCCCTTCCATGAGTGCTTTGTTATAAAATAACAAGCAATGTCTTGATTTTCTTTTAACAAACTCATTTTAACCTACAATTTGAAAAAATAATCATGGTTAAGTATAAAGGAGATTTAACGTAATACTTTTCTGCTCCATCCTGGCTAATAGTAATGAAGGGCTTATGTCAAATTTACAACTGAGACCAACTGGCTTCTACTGACTTCAACTGAAGATGTTCAAATGAGCACCTTTTTTTAGCCCCCAAAAGCAACTACATGTAGTTCCAGTCATGTTTAACTTCCTGCCACTCTGTTAAACTACGAGTACCAGAAAATAACATCTCATCATAAAAGGACTATGACACGTGCCTTTGATTTCTGAACCCATTCGATAAACTCCATTCTTCAACCTTGCATTCCAAAGTTACACCCAATATAACAAAAAATTGTAATGGGATACTGGATGCAGTTTTTAAAGATTTTTTTAAAACTTAGTGTGAACCAATCAATATTCAACATTCTTCAACTTTTCGTTCAAGAATTATGCTCTCTCAGCAGAATACGTTGCAAAAGTGATGGAGGTTACAGTTTTTAACAGATTTTTCAAATTTGATGTGATGCATTAGGTTCATGAGAGGACAAACCCTATCAATATTCAGCGTTCAACACCTGCAATTAGTATCTTGCATTGAATAAATAACTAAAACGTATCAAGCTACCAGGAGAACACATCTACATCAATTGTCAAGAGCGACATTTTATTACAAACCATACACCCTTTGGAGCTACCATGCAGTTTGTCTGATCAATCCACAAAGACTGCAGGGATCGAAATTTCCTTTATTTGCGTGCCGAGCGCACGGGTAAATTTGATATGGCACGGATGAAATTGAACAGATGTGCCTTGTGGGCACGCCTGAAAAATCACTTAACGTCTAAAATTTTTATCAAACTGACAAATATTTTGGACCTTTCCAACAATCTTAGCCATCTGTGCCTCATCAATCAACGAAGACTCCAGTCGAGCAGTCGACGACCTGCCATCGCTATTACTATCAATGTAACTTTGTATTGTATACACTAAAAAATACGCGTCTGGATAACAAAATCTAAAAAAAGAACCTACGGGAAATTTGTTTATTGTTTCTAATGCGCATGACAGGAAATCTGAGAAGTCAAAACAATTTTAAGTTTCTTTAAACCTCCGACAATTAATAATGCCAACTCTGAGAGTTTTAACACCAGTTCAGCTGAGTGCAACACATCTGACACAAGTAGGCCTAATGAAAATCAGAGTGCCGGTAAACATAAATGTGACGATACGAGTGAGAGTGACTCGACTCCCGAGTGAGGATGTGTTAAAACAATTAAAAATTAGTGAAGATTTATTTAGATGGCAAGAAATTGTATAATTAAAATACATTTTCCTAAATAACTGTGCAAAATGTGTAATGTGCTCAATTATAAAACAACACTCATTGAATTATTTTAGAATTTTTATTGTTATAATCATCTCCATGCTCTGATGGCACACTTCATTTGGTCAGGGCACACATAAATTTGAAATTGGGTGCCTTAGTAAGGCACCCTGAGAAAAAATTGCATTTCTATCCCTGGACTGTTATAAGATGGTAAATCATTATGTAAAAAAACCCCATTAAAATCATCATATTTAATTGGAACGTTGAAATCTATGCCTGACATTGTCAGTGACAGGTGCCTTATTTCCAGGCATTGAGATAAGATGATAAATTTTGCAGAGTGAACTAAAGTCATACGTCTATCTAATTTAAATTGTCAAATTTCAAATGGTTTCATTGTTTCACTTATCTAAGGGGTGACAACAACATACAACCATATTCCCATGTAAAAATCCACAACTTATTGCAGTGAGCTGCCTTTGCTATATATATTTTTGGTTTGTATTGCATTCACACCATTGTTGTATTGTCACATTTTCATGTGATGGATAACATTTCTTTAATATGTTTCCCAGATCACAATAAACAATATAGTTAGTATCCTTAACATATAAATTTTTGTTTTGAACTATTCCTTAATCTTATGAAGAATATCTATAGACAAAACCAGTCAGCAGTCACTTGTCATTGACTCGTAGGCTATGTGGACAAGCATGATGATCTTAAATGGCAGTTCTATAAACATATATTATTCTTAGACAGACTAGTTGTGACTTTTCGTCACATGGTTTGTAAGTAATTATCGAAAATAGACAGACTACAGGGTACATTGTGACACCCAGACCCACATTAAAAAGGGGGAGTGTCGACACATCATTACTTCAGCAAATGAAAACATTGCACCGATAGCAATTAAAATGCTTGACAGATTACCACAATGGCAATGCCTTTGTTCTAGCTATACTTACACGTCTTGGGAGGGCAGGTAATATGCATGGAAAGTGTTAATTGTATTTATCACTTTAATAGTTGCACATAAATTTAAGAATGAACTTCCAATTTATCTGAAAAAGCTGCCATGACGGTCAGCCACTTCCGGCTTCTTTGGATTCTGCGCAATCGCATTTGAGTTACCGTTATATCACGCGAGAGAGAGAGAACGGTTGTTTGCGCGAGGTTGAGTTCCTGACAACCGAGAGAGACAAGAATACTGATATCGGCCCGGTGTGTATACGACCCTATGGTTTAATGTATTTATACACTATTTCAGGATAATATTAGACAAGCTCACAGAAGGTAACCCGTAGAAAGCGTACATTATGTAGATGTGTTATATTAATTTACAAGCATTTTTTTGTTTTCTAAAAATATCTACTATCGAGACATCTTAATAATATTGGACAAGGATTTTATTATGACGTCATAATTTTTTTGCCCCCTTTCTACATAATATGGGCACCTGTAACATAGAAAATCTCTTAGTAAAATATTACTGGAAGGCCTGGAAATTAGCTGTACAAAAATTCGCGTTTTTATCATTTGGACACTTAAGTCACAATTTTTATTTCATTTTTGAGAAAAACGTTCAAATATAGTAACACCATGTTTGGCGATCGAGTTCGAATTTCGTGAAAATCGGATCGAAACTTTCAGTCAAAATTGCCGCTACGTTTACAATATTTAACGCTAACAATAGCCTATTTTGTGTCCGATTTATGTACTTAAAATATACTTTTACACCCCAAGGAATTACCTTGAAATTGCAACCTTTTAATACAACAGCTTAAGAGAGATCTAGGCCTATGTGGTTTAACAACTGAAAACCAACCTTTTAATACAACAGCTTAAAAGATATAGCCCTATCTATGCGTTTTTACAACTGATATCCCACTCTTTGCCGAAAGGAATTCCAACCAAGGAATCTGACTGTTATGATGTCCGACCAAATTCTCGTTTATAATTCGTGGAGCCGTTGCCTGCGAAACGGCGCACCAGCGAGCGCCGAAACAAAATTAATAATGACGATTCCCTCCAAAACGTAGGACATAAAGCGGAGTAACTGTTGGCAACAATTACCGAAAGAAATGGCACCGGGATATAGCTCATTAGCAAGGCGACGGGGGGATTGATGTGCGTTTACTTTGACGGACCGAAAAATCCCGGTATGCAAACGGGACTAATGCAGCCAACATGCACCCACATGCTCTTTTTGCTACTCAAGTGTTTTTCGTAATGCTTTTCTGTATGATTTAGCCTTCGAATGACCCAACCAAAGCAGAACAGTAGAACGTTAAACCCCATTTCATACATTTTCGAGATATTGGGGTGATCACGAGCAGTGATTCTTTGTGTGAGCGGACATTTTAGCTCTATAAAAAGGTGTTGCGCCTCTTAAAATGTGGCAGTTGTCTATAAACTGTAGACTTAGTTTGACGTTTACTAGATACTATTAAATTTAACACAGTATGCAAATGAGTTAAACATCCCACTGTTCTGCTCCTAAACTGGGCTAAAGAAGACGGGCATATACGCCTCACAGTGTGCTGTATGGGCAATTTTGCTGGGACAGCGGCGCTATAGCCTACTCTTATATCTAATTCAAACTGCCAAGGGATCCTTTACGTACACTCCAATGTGAACTCGGGGCTTCGGTTTTTTCGTACCATTCCAACGACTATAGACGGCTGTTTTTTGTACTGGTGGTAGACCTTGGATTTTCGTGCTCCTGAATGTTATGAGATCAAATGTTTTCTTTGCTTTTCTACAAGGGGGGGTGGGGGTGGATGGTCGAATGGTTAGCTTGCGCGCGCTGTATCATACGACCTGCCATAGAGTCAACTGGCTTGGTTTCGAACCAAGGAGTAGGGTCGTCTGTCCAGCCCCGTGGGTTTCCTCCGGGTACTCCGGTTTCCTCCCACTGCTAGATATCCCTACGCGCAAGCGAATTATTGAAATAAAATTAAAACCACGTGTTAGTCCCGAATACAGACACCCCGCACGTGCTTTTACAGTGAAATACGTCGCCTAGTCCAATATTTCACTGGTATAAATAATGTACCATTGACAAGTTACACGTGCGATTGAAATAATGGAACGCCAACATCAAAGCGTGACGTCACATCTGTATTTTAGATAAGATTAGGGCACGTGATTGTTGGTGAAATTGTAGGTCAGATCCAGGTTAGTGGTCAGTTATTGGTTTCAAGACTGTGACGGAGGAAAATGAAATGGGCTATGACGTCGCTCCGACTGGGTTAATGAAAATGGGCATACGCCATACAGTGTGCTATGACTTACTCTTATATAAAGTTGCAACTGCCAAGCGTTCTTGAGGTTAACATAAACTCCAATATGTACACGGGACCTCGGGTTTTCATATTATCCGAACGACTATACGTTGTCCATTGCCATGGGTTCTGAACTTACCCTGACCAGCACCGGGATCGAACGTGAGACTTCTAGGTTAGCGAGCCAATGTCTTACTAACGCACCGCAAAAAGCAAATTTTATATACCCATTAAATAGACCCACACAACAATATAGAGCAATCTAATTTTCTAAAGTAAATTTAAATTGATATTAATCTTTTTACATATTAATTGCTACATTTAGAGTTTATTTTGGATGCCAACTTGCTTCCATACATCCGCCATTATGAAATGCAGCACATTGTTTTTGTATTGACTTTCCCGGAGCTAAGTTTTTGTTAACATCCTGTAGTATATTTTCGATTGGCAAGATGCTTATGGGTATACATAATAATGGAAAAATAGTCGGTGTCACGGCTGGACACATGTGGCTGTTGTTATACCCACAAGACGACTCGCATGCTAAGGCTGACCGTTGTATAGAAACGTCTTTTATTTTATTGTCTGGTTTGGTCTGCGTGGCAAACGATCTAGAGTGGTTTTCCACTTCTACATAATTCGTTTGAGTAGACGTAGTTCTCATTGAAGATATTTTAGAACTGTTTGATTTACTTGTTCTGTTTAAACTTGTATTATTATTGCCAGGATTACCAAAATCGCACACAGTTTGCGTTTCTGGAACATTTGTCACCCTCGCCCCAGTTTCTGACGTCAGTTCTTGGGTTATTATTCCAAGCCTTTTCAAATCTTCTATACTGTAAACCCGACCGTCTATTGTGGGATTTACCTTCCCAACCACCGAATTCAGCGACATATGAACCGGGCTTTCAACAGTCGACATATTATTAGTGTTTCCCGGACTGTTTGAGGAACTAGAGACATCTGCAAACTGACCCGAACATTGATTCGAAGTATTGGTAGTTTGACAGGATATATCAGCTAATTGATTAGATAAATTAGTAAATTGACGAGGATCATCACCCACTTGATAAATATAACTAACTGTGGATGCTTCTGTAATTTGATTGGGTAAGACGTGCTCTGTATTACAGTGCGATATGTCATACTCTGGAATGTTGACTGGAGACTGAGTTACATCAGGTGAACGGATTATGGTCTCGGCATTTTCATCACTTTTGTATAATCTTTGTTCAGCGTTTAACTCATAATCAGACAATTCCAATATGTCATTATCAGGACCTTGATAACTTGCAGTCTCAATTCCTTGGTGACATGCCGTCGGAATGTCTTGGTGTCTTGTAGTCAGATTTTCTTGTACACGTGTAGTCAGTATTTCTTGATAACTTGTAGTCGGTATTTCTTGGTAATTTGTGGTCGGCATTTCTCGGTAACTTGTAGTCGGTATTTCTCGGTAATTCGTAGTCGGTATTTCTCGGTAACTTGTAGTCGATATTTCTTGGTAACTTGTACTCGGTATTTCTTCGTAATTTGTAGTCGGTATTTCTTGGTAACTTGTAGTTGGTATATCTTGATAACTTGTGATCGGTAGCTCTCGATAACTTGTGGTCGGCAGTTCTTGATAACTTGTGGTCGGTAGTTCTTGATAACTTGTGATCGGTTGTTCTTGATAACTTGTGGTCGGTATTTCTTGATAACCACCCTTTGTCGGTATTTCTTGGTAATATGTAGAGGGTATTTCTTGGTAATATGTAGTCGGTATGTTTTGGTAACTTCTTGGTAATTCTGTGTAACATGTAGTCGGCAGATCTTCGCAACTTGTCGGAAATTCTTGGAAACCCGCAGTCGGTATTCCATAACTTTCTTGATAACTTGATTTCGGGGGCCACGTTGTACCACCAGTAGTTGCGGGAAAATTATTATTTGGGTTGCACAAAATATTTTCAGAATGTCTTAACAATTCAGCAGCCTGATCGACACTATCTCTGGGAGGAGAATCGATTCTTACCAGCACAGTCTTCTGTCGTCGTGATTTTGGAGTCCCATAAGAGCACGAACTGCTAGTGACAACTTTAGGTAGAACATGTACTCGCTCCAAGATTTGCGATTTCATCATTTTACTCCGCCGTGAATTAAACCATTTCTGAAAATATTAATTATAAATAAATTACCGATAGTGGTTTGGTCGTCAGAAACAATTTGTTCTAACACAAACTACCCATACCCAAATAAAATATTTATATTCGAGTTCCATTGTCCCCCTACAATTCCATGACTCCTCAATCCCAAATTTCGGTAATCCTACATATGCTGCTGGTCCGTCTGAAATGGGTGATGTGCACCATTGTCTTTACCAAAACTTTAAATTGAAATATAAAACCTACGAAAACTCAACAGTGCGTTACTTTTTCTAAATGTAGTAAGAGTGCCTGATGAGAGGTCCCAGGCTATTCCACTAATGAGACCCTTCATAATACCCCACCCTCTATACGCGTACAGTCAAAATAAACTTTTTCGGGGAGTGACTGAAATGTATAGCCGGTCGTCAGAGTACGTTTTCCTGCTATTCCAGGTCGTGGTCTTAATATGTAGCATAACTTATATTTATTGAGTGACCCGAATACTAATCAGTCAATCAATCGTTCATAGTCCAGGAAGATAGGACCGTTGGGAGAAACTTTGACGGCCGTAAACGCGTTTCCTGCTATTCCAGCCCGTGAATACAGCACCATCAACGTGGTCTAATGTAGCATAACAATTCGTTAAATCTACGGAGTCGCTGCTGGGAAAACCAGTCTTTACGGTGCTGATCTCGCCCTTCCCGAGAACAGGGCCTTGCCCTTGCCATAAAAATTATGAAAAGCCCATGAATTAAGTAACTTCAGAGTTGTCCAATGGTGTAGCAACCACAATCCCACCATTTACCGGCCTGAATTATGACGGATGTTGAACACTACTGTGCGTATAAGAAAAATACACCTTGAGGGCTCGGACTGGACTTGACTCAGCCAATCGTATAGATAAATCTGGTACTGGTCAGACATTTGGACTATAATACTTAAAAATGTCGTAATTACTTGGTAGTGTTTATCATTTCTTACCTTGATGATAGAAGAATTAGTGTGTATTTTTCTAGACAGGTTTAATATCATGTTGTTATCAGGATACAATGTCTGTAGAAACACTTCCTCTAATTGTTTCACTTGTCCATCATTTAATTTACTAGTAACTGATCGTCGTTTCTTGTTGGTAATTATACTATCATCTGAAATATACAGAACATCAGAACATATCGATGAACTGTAACTATACAGTGGCGCCGATACAGAGAGAGAGAGAGAGACTTCACACAAACTAGGTCATTTTAGGACTAGAGAGAGAGACTTCACACAAACTAGGTCATTTAGGGTCTAACATGGTTCAATATTATTTCAATAATTCGCTTGCCGGTAGGGGTTTTTAGCAGTGGTATGAAACCGGAGAAAATCCACAAGGCTGGAAGGGCATGTACCGGGAAATCGAACCACGCCAGTTGATAACCATTCGGCCCCAAACCCGCTCGATACAAAATGCATACGCAACAATGCAATTAAACAACAATTCCAGTATAAATACAAAACCGTTTTAAAACCGTTTTGAAAACCGTTTTAAAAACAAATGGGTAGGATGTTAGAAAATCGTTAAGAGGTTAAGGATTAAATGGACCCTTCTAAAACAAATAAAGTAAATTCTGGCCGCTCCGACAAAATGTTCGTTTTGAAATCAATATATTATTATGAAACGCAGTACCAACTTTTGCCAGTTTTGACATGAATTTTAGAGATACAGACTGGCGGTGAAATGAAATGAAATGTGGTTTAACTTTACTGCTCTGCTCCGATTTGGTTAATATAGACGGGCATACACAATACAGTGTGCTATGAGGTAAATTTTGCCCTGAAGCGACTCAATGGCCTACTCTAATATTGAATTCAAACTGTCAAGGCATCTTGTACGTGCACCCGGTTTTTCGTCCCATCCGAACTACTACCTGTACTGCACCATTGACAAGGGAAACCACGCCGGAAATCTGCACTTTACCTGGGCTAATGGAAGACATGCATACGCCATACAGTGTGCTATGAGGGGAATTTTGTCCGGGCAGCGGCGCTACGGCGTACTCTTATATCGAATTCCAACTGCCAAAGGATCTTTTTACGTGCACGCCAATGTGTACACGGGACCTCGGTTTTTCGTCCCATCCGAACGACTAGACAGCTGTCCTTGTCAGGCCCTCCGTTCTGTATAAATCCTTATGAACCAGACTGGTGGTATAATAACATGGACAAGGAGGAACGGATAAACATAAATATATCCGACAACATTTAAAATTTATGCAATACGCAACAGGCAATCGCCCCCGCCCCCCTAATTTTCGACAGTGCCCATTTTTACTGCTGAAAGTGCCTTTTTCTCAGACCTAAATATATCCGTTCCGAACGTTTACGTAGACGAAAATAGCAGCCGAATAGCTCTTGGAATGGCTAGAGATGCAAGGAAATGACGGATAATTTTTTTCTTGTGAGCCCCCCTCCCTCGATAATTTCCCCCCCCCCCCCCAAAAAAAAACCCCTCCCCTCTCAGCCGCGTGCCCCGTCTCCGCAGTTAGTGCCCCCATTTTGCGGCACCCTCCCCCCCTTTTCACCCTTTTCAAAATTCCTAGCGAGCCGATTCTTTTAATAGTATGGATGATGTGTTCTCTGCTCTGGGTTTTAGAAATGATATGATGAGCTGCTATATTTTGTATCTTCGTTTACATAGATCATGCTAATAATTTATGCAAAATAATGAATGAATTAAGAGGGGCATAAGTTAAACAGTTCTGCACTGACTGGATTGATGAAGACAGACATACGCTAAACAGTGTGCCATGATGCGTTGGGAGAAATTTTGCCCGGACAGCGGCACTGTGGCCTTCGCTCTCTATGGCATACACGAATTCCAATTGTCAAGGTTCTTTGACGTGCACGCTGATGTGTACACATAATCTCTGTTTTTCGTCACATCCTAATGCTATCCTTGACAGGTCCTCCGTGGACATGGAAATGCCGTGCGAACACGAGACTTCCTAGTTAGCGAGCTAGCGCTTCACGGGCCTCCTTCGGCATCCGAACAGTTAAGGGCGTTGACAATTACAAACTTACTTGTATCAGATGGTATCCTTTTCGCTGCATCTGTATTATACCTAGGGATATCCATTTTCAATACCACAAATGATTTGAAGTAAACACTCAATACTACAGAGTACAGTACGCATGTGCCACTTGTAACAGGAACATGCTATAAAACGCACGTGCATGTATTTATTATGGACCGTGTTTGCTTAGTCTCGTTTATCCAGCCCCTAATCGGCCAATGCCCGGTGAAGCGATAATTTCATATTTTCTACAACCAAAACATAATTATTTCTATATCTATTTCAAATCACTACCTCCCTTGACGTCATTGGTTTTGATGTTTTAAATGACACTTTTATTATCAAAAGTTTACTTCCAAAGAGAATTTTTTTTTTTTATCGAATTTGCAACGGATGCTAATATAGGGAGAGAGACAGAGAAATGAGGGTTTAACGTCCACACGAGACAAACTAGGTCATTTCGGGACTAACATAATGATTAATTTTATTTCAATAATTCGTTTGCGCGTAGGGGTCTTTAACAGTTGGAGGGAACCGGGGGACCAGGAGAAAACCCACAAGGTTGGACAGACGACCCTACCCCTTGTCACGTACAACCGGGGATTCGAAACCACGCCAGTTGACTCAGTGACCGGCTTTATGATACAGCACGCATGTGCTAACCATTCGCCCCCCCTCCCCCACCAAGCTATTATAGGAGTATTCTTTAACAAGGCTGGACTTTGTATTGATGCCACGTACTTTAAGGTTTTATTTTAACATTCTTTAAAACATTAAAATTTGACTTCTAAGGTAAAAAAAAAAAAAAATGACATTTTTAGCCCGCTTTTTTCCAACAATTCTACCAATTGCCTATACTGTTATTTATTTTAGTTTTGTTTTTAAAAAAAATCGTTTCAGATTAAAAATGGAAGCTGATGACGTTGGTGAGGAAGACGTAATACTAGTCGAAAACAACCAATTGGTTATTGAGGAAATGATGTACCCACAAGGATCAAGAGTGGTACTCGATCTCAATGATTTAAAACTACCCCGAATCCCTTCTCCAGTTTTCCAGTGCGATAAATTTTCTTGCTTATTTTTGTCGAATAACAACCTTGAAGAACTTCCAGAATGTATTGGTGACCTAGAGAATTTAGAGGCCTTGGTCATTTCCAACAATAAATTAACGTCGTTAGTTAGTCCAATTTACTTCTTACCACATCTTCAGATTCTAGATATTTCCAACAATGATATCGATGAAATAACGACCGAGATATCCAATCTCAAATCTCTGACACAGTTTATTGCTAACGGAAATAAATTGACACAGATACCGGCAACTTTAGGTCACATGACACAACTAAGGGTCCTTGGCTTTAATGAAAATCGACTTAAACACACGCCCAACTCTTTCAGTGAACTGACAAATCTTCAAATTTTGGGTCTAGAACGAAATGAACTCGAATGTCTTAATCCAGTTATTTGTAAATTGGAGAGTTTACGGAGACTTGGTCTCTCCGGTAACCACTTGGCGAACCTACCGCGAGACATTGAGAACTTGACAAATTTAGAACAGCTTCTTTTAGACGACAATGAGTTCGAATTCATCCCCATTCAAATCTTTTGGTTGGAAGAACTCAGAGAATTGGCCTTTTCTGGAAACAATTTGCAAGAAATGCACCCAGAAATTGGAAAATTGAGCAAACTGAAAGTGCTTGGAATGAACAACAATAAACTTAAAACGATACCAGCCGAGTTTTGTCAGCTAAAACAACTTGAAGTTATTGGATTTGAGAACAATGAACTTACAACAATGCCTATAGATATAGCAGAATTATTCCAGCTTCGACACGTTTATTTTGGTTCCAACCAAATTGAGGAGATAGCTGAGGGAATCTCGTGGTGTTCAAATATAGAAATTCTGAGTTTGGGAAATAATCAACTTTCAAACCTACCCCTTGAATTTGGAAACCTAAAAAAACTTCGAACTTTAACTTTATCTAACAATAACTACGAGTACCTGCCTGTGGCTATGGGAGCTGCAAGGGAAATTGAAGAATTGGCTTTGGATGGAAATCAGCTTCGAGATTTGCCAGACGAAATAGGGAACCTTCATAAAGTTCGTCATATTAATCTTTCCAAGAACAACTTTCACGACTTCCCATCTGTTCTTTGCAAGTTACATTCTTTAGAAATACTAGAATTTGGCGATAATAATATATCAGCTGTTCCTGTGGAAATTTCAAACTTAGAAAATTTGACATTTTTGGATCTGCACCAAAATAACATTGGTGTATTTTTGCCAGAAATGTGCGGTCTCATTAAATTAAAATGCGTGGATTTATCAGCAAACGTTATAGAGGACATGCCCGAAGATGTATCCCAACTTAGAGCTCTAAACGAACTAAATCTATCCAACAACAGCTTCCCACAATTTCCAAAGTCGGTGCTTGCCATCCCAAATTTACAGAAATTGAATTTTGATCAGGAAGAGGGTAATAAGGTGTCATCTTTACCGGATGAAGTGGAATTTTCTAAAATTAACCATCTTATTCTGTCCCACAATGCCCTACGACTTTTACCAAATTCAATCAATGGTATGTCTGATATCCGGTCTTTGATACTGGATCACAACGAACTTTATGAAATCCCAGAAACTCTCTGTGAAATGAAACAAATTGAAATACTCCATCTTAACGATAACCGTTTGGCTTGCTTACCGGAAAATTTTGATCATATGACCGGGTTGAGAGATCTTCGACTTCATAATAACCCTCTTAAAATTCCACCAATGGAAATATGTGTAAGTGGAGTTCTGCAACCAATAGGACGATTCATAAGAAGAGCTGTAGAAAGAGAGGGTAGGAATTTAACTATTTCTTCAATTTTACCATGCATTTTTAAATAAACAGTTGCCATGCAATTTACTCCCACATTTTGCTAGAGATGGACAGAGAACAAGCAAAACGGAAAAGCGATTTTTCCTACAATACGGGGTCATAATCCAACAAGTTACCGTCCGATATCCGCAAATGTCGAAAAGAACCGAGATCTTTGGGATGTTAACATATATTCTAAGTTTTGTCAAAATCTGATAAAAATTATGACCTCTAGGGAGTCAACGCAACATTGGTATCCCTTTCGATGTTCCTGCATATGGGACCGTAATTTTCTGGATTATGGCCCCTGATTATACTACAAAAGATCGCGTTTTTCTGCTTGTGTTGTCTTTAGAGGTCATAATTTTTATCCGATTTATGAGACCGTTGGAATGTATCACCATTACACTATAATGATGGATGAGTGTGAAAATCGAACCGAAATAGCCCGACAAAATTGCCGCTAGTCGTACGCTTATATTGTAAAAGTATGTAATACCAAGGTTGTGGACCCCGCAAGAGATCGAAATTTGTATCTGATTTTAACGAAACCTAAAATATACCATAATAGCCCAAAGATATCGTTTCCTTTCGATATTCGTGCATATCACATTTTCAACCGTTACTTCATAGGTTATGGCCCCTGATTGCACGAAAAATCACATTTTTAGTTTTAGCTTGTGGATCATGTTGCATTTTGGGCTGTAACTTCCTGGATTACCGTTCTCTTCCATCTCTTCAAAATGTGGTCGTTTCTTGCATGGCGACCGCTGGCTAGTCAACGAATGAGCAGTGGTAATACTGGTCGAATTATGCTGGCGGTGTACTATAATGGTATTCAAACATAATTGATAAATAAATGCTGTATTTAAATCTTATTATGTCAACCAGTGAATTATTTCAGAGTTTTCGCCAGCTGGCTGTACAGGAAGAAAACGTACATGTACTTGATCTGGGAGTATTACCCAAAGGTCTCGACATACAGAATAGGAAAATGCTGTGGAAGAGAAATCTACATAGAAATCACATAATTTCTCGTAAATGCTTAACTTTTCCACCTGAATGAAAATAAACCCTGTGCATTCTAACGATTATTATTGCCGACATACTAAAGTTCTATCGAGTTTTCCAGTTAAATCGGCCTAAGTGTATCCATGTGGTTGCATTGAGAACAATAGGAGCTAACGAGACAAATTTTTAAACCAAACATTGATGTAGTTGGAACAAAAAATGAAACAAGTACCTACCTATCACGCACAGGACCGGTTTTGCCACATTTTCCCAAGGGGGAAGGGGCCCCGCAGCTCACCAACTTCAAAATTTCCCAAGCAATCTGGCAGCAGTGCTGCTAATTTTCATAACCTGCTGCTGCAATGTATTCATATCCTGTATCTTAGGTACTCCCAAATTGAGCCCCACATTTTCAATCTGTGTTCTCTGATGTCCACGTTTAAAGTAACATCGTTTCATTCCATATCATTTTTTTTCAGAATTACTTCTAACACGAATGTTTGTTGAGATGAAAACTGGCTTGAATAAAAATGAGCTCAGATACCTGATGAAAAAATTCAGATTTCCCGAGGAGAAAATTATGGATATTGAGCAGACGTATAGTGGGAAGGAAAATCTACCGGAAAGGATCTATGCCGCGCTGACGTTTTGGAAGGAGTATAAAGGAGCTGAGGCTACCATTGATGAACTTATCCGAGTTTTGCACATCGTGGGTTATGATTCATTATCACAAAAACTGTTAGCCATGAAAATTTATTCTCAGCGGCTAAGATTCTAAACTGGAGACTGGTGTAATTTTATTTTGGTCTTTTAAGGGCTTCTTAAATTATTGCATTAGGTTGATTGAGAATAGGGTATTCAAATTTTGAAGGGCTAGATGAAAGAATCTTGGCAACAACACGCTACCCATTCCATGCCCAGCGATCAAGGATTAGTGTTACGAGATATTGTCATTGGCCATAGTGGGTTAAAATAGCCTATAAATATAACTTATATTGCGGTCTTATATCCATATGATTTTGGAGTTAATGTGTTAACTTGATTCATGATTTATGCATGGATTTGGTAGGCCTATATCGTTTAATATTAACGGAATCTCAGTTGATTTTGAACATTTTTTGCCCTGGACTTAATATTTAAATTAGCTTAACAACATACTTGTGCAGCTGTCCGGCCAAAATGTCCTCGATACGCCAAACAGTGTGTATGGGTGACATTAGCGAATTAGTAAAGCCTTTAAATCACGAAAACTGATTGTCTCTCAGTGTATTAAATATTTCACATATTGATTTTTTTGTAAAAGTCGGGATTCCGCGGCTCGCCTAGCACTTGACAGTTTATAGATGTGTCAAGTCGATATTCTCTATATTATGTCTTCCTCCGAGCACCAGATGTTTTGAGGTATAATATTTGAAATAACACATCCATGTGTTTAAATTAAAATCATATTTCATTTTAGTTGACAAATATGGTAGTTTACTTAATTTTCCAGTATGATTTTGTCCAAGTCTACCAACACTTTAAGTTTTTTATTTGCATAGTGCTAAAAAGAAATTATTGACCCGATAATATGCCAAATGATGTTTTTTTTATTATATAAAATTGTATTGTATTAATTTCATAATTATAAAATATGTATTAATATCATACATGTCATTTATCTCTTATTGTCATTTGAATGGATTACCCGTTAAAAGAAGGCCCATTAATCCGTTGGAGAAGTTGCATTTATCCACAGAGTACTTGGTTAGCTCTAGTCCTATTCGGCTGATTATTATCCCCCCCCACCTTTTTTCCAAGAAAGCAGGAGACTATTGAAATGGGTTCGTCCGTTGGTTTGTCTGTCTTTCCGTTCCTGTGTCTGTCTGCCTATCACACAATAACTCTCCTTCTATAATTGAGCAAGACTTATGAAACTTGGTGTGTACTTTCATTACATCAATACCTTAATTAAGTACGATAATGGGCATTTTCTGCCCAAGGAAAGCAGAGCGATAAGCAATTTGATTGTTCGAGACTTTGAAACACGATAATTCTTCATCTAATTGCGGTAGAATGCTCAAACTTGGTGTAGGCGTTCATTAAGTGAATGCCTCGATGGAGTTCGATGATAAAATTTATTCGGTAAATGCCTTGATGGAGTTTGAAGTTTTGACGGCGTTACGTCTTGCTCGTTGTGACGTCATTGTTCAATTTAATTGGAGAGATAAGCAATTTGATTGGTTGATGCTTTTGGGCAAGATAGCTTGGGTTTTAGTTAAGTGAGAGAGATGAAACTCCAATTATAGATTCATTATAGCATTACCTTGACTAAGTTCGATGAAGCTTAGGAGCGATAAGCAATTTTATAGTCCAAGACTTTGGAGCATAAAAACTCTGGTTTTATTTGAGGTAGAATGTTTAAACTTGATATAGATGTTCATTAAGTGAATGTCTTGACTAAGTTCAATGAGCTAAAGCTAAACAGAGCTAAGCAATGTCATTGGTCGATGCTTTGGAACAAGATAACTTTTATTTTATATAATAGAGAGTGATGAAACTTAGTCTATAGTTTGATTGCTTGATACTTTGAAAAAATAAATGTGCTATTAATTAATATGTGTCCTCTATTTATTTTGGAATTTCGGCGGGGGACATCGGCCTTACTGTTCGCTTTTTTAGTATTTCGTTTCTTTCCGAAATTGCAGTCAATGTGGCGCTTAGGAAATTCAGTCTAAATATATAACAGCAATGTTTCCATTTATTCTTCATCGAATTATACCCGAACCCCATCGAGTACCAGATGGACCTCGGCTTTTCGTTCCACGCAAACTCCTGACAAGCCCAACGCCTGGATTGAACCTACAACTGTGGAAGATTGGTCAATCAATAGAAATCGTCATGGATATGGTCAGAATTGTCTGACAGGCCATTCTATTGACAGAAAACATCAGAACCAAATACAGAATGCACATCCCGAAGGTCATCTGTATGGTAAAATACGTCGCCCTGAATTAACCCATCCTCGCATATTCCGAACTTGCTGTTCAGCTGTATGCGAATAATACATAATATTTGTTATAAACAAATTCCTTTAAGATTTTGTTTGAGGCATTGTAGACGACTCCAATAGATATTGTGCGTTCTACGACTTTGGATGATGAACCCTAACGATATATTCAGTTTTCCACGACTTTTGGTCTAGTTAGTGGATTAATTAGTGTCCCCCCCACCCAGTAAGTAGATTAACCTGCATCAGTGAGCACTATTATAGCAGTTTAAAATCGACTCAATCTAGTTAATAGATCAATCCATATTCAGTGAATACTATCATAACGGTTTAAAATCAACTCAATCTAATTAATAGATCAATCTATATTCAGTGAGTACTAGTATAACAGTTTAAAATCGACTCAATCTAGTTAATAGATTAATTTATATTCAGTGAGTACTAGTATAACAGTTTAAAATCAACTCAATCTAGTTAATAGATCAATCTATATTCAGTGAGTACTAGTATAACAGTTTAAAATCAACTCAGTCTAGTTAATAGATCAATCTGTATTCAGTGAGTACTAGTATAACGGTTTAAAATCAACTCAGTCTATTTAATAGATCAATGTGTATTCATAGTGAATACTATACTCAACAGTTTATAACGGCTTAAAATCAACTCAATCTAGTAAATAGATCAATCTATATTCAGTGAATACTATTATAACGGTTTAAAATGAGTACCAGTTTAACAGTTTATACTCAACTCGATCTAGTTAATAGATTGATCTGTATTCAGTGAGTACTAGTTTTACAGTTAAATCAATCAAGGCCATTTAAAAAAAATCCTAGGATCCCCGTCACCATTAGCCTTTTCGGAGCAGTACAAAGGGGTCGGGTGGTCTAGATGTTCAACGCATAATCAAACCATAAGGGATGTCAATGAAACAAGTTGTGTGGTGTCTCAAAATAGTTTCCAATTTTTTGTCATACCGAAGAATAGTCCAATTTGAGGTAAATGTATTAAATAATCAGGCCAGTCAATTTCAAATTGAACGTAATATGTTAAAAACTAAAGCATCTATCAGGCCCGGATCCAGGATTTTGTCTAAGGGGGGGGGGGGCATACATTGGAGCAAAGTGTAATATGTTGCAACCTTGTATTGCTTGGGCGGAGACAATGCAAAAATCATGTTTATATCATCTATAAAAGAGCAGATATGAGAACTACAACAGTAAAAAAGTAAATGAAAATCAACTATGTCATTGGGGCTGACGGGGGGGGGGGGCTGCCTATCGCTTCCACGGGAATGGAACGTTGCAGAAAGCTGAATATTGCTATAGAGTTCATCCTCTCCCTGCCCTAATGCTTCCAATATGCTCTATACAAGGTTTTTTTTATATCAAAGGCGTGGGTGTTTTTGTGTGTGTGTGTGTGGAAGTCGCAGAACGATAAAAAGACTTTCAGCAAATGGGGAATAACTCCGAATAGAATGTCATAGAACGCCGAATATAGCAAGGGTTCTTCTAAGAACGCAAAATAAAAAATAAAAACAAAACCCTGATGCTTCTAACCACATTTGAAAAATAATCTGTTGAAAACTGTATCCTTTATCATCACAATTCACTCTCATGAACACAATGCTTCCGACGAAAGAGAGAGAGAGAGATGGGGTTTAACGTCCACTCGACACAAACTATGTCATTTCGGGACTAATAAATAGTTTAATTTTATTTCAATAATTCGCTTGCGCGTAGGGGTTTATCAGTGGGAGGAAATCGGAGGACCCAGAAAAAACCCACGAGGTTGGACTGGCGACCCTACTCCTTGCCACGAGCAACCGCGGATTCGAAACCACGCCAGTTGACTCAATAACAGGCTTTATGATACCGCACGCACATGCTACCCATTCAGCTATCCAATCACCTGTCTTCCGACGAACTTTGTGCAAAACATCCGTTTAACAATAAACAGCCTCTATAGCGTTCACTCATTGGTCCATTTCAATTAATATTGTTGTTGCCGTGAAAATATGGGCCCCTAATATCCAATATTTAAGATGTAATGAACATTGTAAAGTCAACACATGAGTGGTATATGTTATGGTTTTCGGAGTCATTTGTAATGAACAAAGAAAACATATCTTACAAAACATTGCAAAAGCAATTAGTAAAATGGCTGATTTACAAAAACCAAATAAAAAGTATTAAAATGTGTAGAATGGACTAAGCATGCGTAAGTGGCTGTCCTTCACTTTGGACACTTTACGTACTTTCCCGAACAAAACTATTATGATAATACGTTAATATGTGCTTTTAGATTATTTTTTTTTCTATTTTGAGCCTTTAAAGACTAGAGCCACGTATACGCCCTTGATTTAAACAATATTTTATTCAAAAAAGATAGATATTGTATATATACACTGCCAAAGGTAAGGATTCAAAATCAACCAGTGGCGTATATTAAATTCGCCTCCTTATTAAATGATTTTAAGGATTAACTTAAAATCCGTTATCAAAGCTCAACTGTTAGAACGTTTACGGTAAAGTATATTCGAACCACGTGGTTATAATGACGTCAGTCTTCGCTGTGTTCCACATTATATTGACGTCGCCTTACGTGAGTAACATCATTGACAAATTGTGAAACAATTTAATCCACTTTTGAATTTATTTAATACCGCATATCGAAAGGCTGTTACTTTTATCCTGGAACAGATCAATTCATTACATTTTCAGGTCTGTAGAACTTTATTTATTTATTTATTCACATAATAATGTATATAGCACCTAAGGCTACTCAGTATTTGAGCATATTTCTATCTTATCTTTAAAGTTATTTCATTCACCACTGCCCATTATGCGGGTCTTTGGATTGTATCTCCATTCATGGTCATTTGAAAATGTAGACTACTCATGTAATGTATTTGGGCCTACTTCTATTCTAATGTTCTATGTAATTTTTTAATCCCATCGGGCACACAAGTACTTCTCTAGTGTTATCTTTATCACTGCCCGCTATTTAGATCTGTAGGCCTATTCGATCCCATATCATATTATTTTAGAGCTAATTTTAAAGAAAATGATAATGTTTTATTTTGTGTTAAAAGTAAAAGTCATTCTTAGTTTGTTGACCGCATGGGTAGTGAAGTTGACCTCACGCACCGGTTGACCTTAATATTGAACCGTTAGTTCATACTGGTCTGAATCGGTGTCAAGGTAATATTTTAGCGTAATATAATGTGTCATAATACATAGTAGACCTAGTTCAAATAAACCATGCCAAGGTCACGGAAGCTACCGGGTGCATTGTCAGCAACAATGTTAATATAATTTTATCAATAATTTTACTTAAAGGACTGGTCTTGTAATAATAAGTATCGATATCGCACAGTAGCTGTCAAGTGCTAGCTTTGTCTGTAACCAGATTATTTTTAAAGGGACTAGCACCCTCCATATCTCTGTTCACATTTACTTGGTCAATTAAATAATTAAATTAAGTTTCAGATTAGTATAAGCAGCTAACATGTGGAAGTCAAATAGAAGGAGATCGACCGTTACAACTTATTACAAGAAAAGTTCAGCGTCTCAAGTAAAGTGTTGGTATTTTACTCAAAATGACCAACTAGGACAGAGCACAGTAAGGATGACAAAAAATAATATCCCTACACTGAAAGATTGATTGAGCCTGGTGGTGTCCTAACATCAGTCGTTGAAACCTCATCTATCGGTAATGCTTACATTTACTCTAATTCCCCGTCACATATTCACATATCCCTGGATGTAAAACTGCATACTCTAATATTCAGATAAAAATCATCCAAGGGGAGTTTATCGATTTAGCCTTAGCCTACTATTAGATGATTCATCCGTCACGCGTAGCAGCAGATTTATAGTGCAGTCATCTTTCTGTAGAGCCATACAAAACTGAAACTTGAATAACCTCAATAGAGGTATGAACCGATGGGGTCTCGTGTACTTATGTCAATAAATGTCTTCGTTGCCATAGGGACTACCCAATTATACACTGTCAGACATCCACAACTGCTCCAATTACCTGTCGGCACCCAATATTCCTCAGTATATACTCCACGAAGAATGAGGAGTAATAACCCCTTTAAATGTTGTTAATAAGCCTTAATTTGAAAATTGATAGGTTTACCGTATTATTGTTTATGATCTAATCTGCCACCGTTTTTGTTTCATGAATTAGTAGGTAACCTTATAATCTATCAGATATATGGGAAAGTTTTTGTTTAATTTCGCCAGTTCGACTTGATATTTTGAAACCACTTTTATGCAGTTTTAAATACAGGTTTCGCTTAGAATATACTGGCCCGCAGCTGCGCCAGTTTTCCAACAAATCAAAAATCCGCAGAAAATAATTTTTGTGCAAACCTGGAAGAATTTAATTGGTGCCATAGAGGCGGGTATAATGATTCAAGACCCTTGTTCAAATTACAAATTTCTTCTATAGGTTTGGTCCCCCCCCCCCCACAAAAAAAAATAAAAAAAAAAATAAAAAAAAACCCCACCAAACCCCCAAACTGGCGGGTGGAGACTAATTACTCACATATCATATCCGCACGGCAAAAGTTTTAACAATTTTATTGATGACGATACGCCAGTGTTGAATATTTGTCTTTTAAAAGATAGCATCCTGGGGAGAAAATGCAGTGTTAAGGAAAATGGATATAAAACCCGCTTTCCGCTTGCCTTCCGTTCATCTGGGCGACTTTGATTTTCTCGGTATTTATTTTAATAATTATAATTTCCTAGAAAATGTCTGCCAATGGGATGCACTGTATCGTGTTCGTTATTCAAGACCCTTTCCAGATATTGTCAATCGGTAGTTATTTCTCAATCTGAACTGCACAGCATTGATCATTACCCAGATAATTTTTTTTTTTTTTTCTTTTATTTTCGCGAGGGTCAGTAATTTCTGAGATTGTCAAGGTCTCGTGTATGCGAGTCTCTGTTGTTCTCATAGCAGACGATAAAACAGTTGGCCTTACGTTTTAGGTTTGAGTATTAATACAAGAAACACGCAAATACAAATGCCAAAATAGATAAACTTGCCATTTTTGAATCGTGAAATAAACATACATTATGCAACAGGTAAATTTGCAATTGCACGTCTTTCATAAGGCCTGAGATGTTATCTAAATTATTAATTCGACATTAATTAAATTAATTAACTTATCCAGACGATAATCAACCCTCGATGACTTCCCTAGCCTGCGATATTTACTGGATTACAACCCTATGAGCTACTTAACGTCCATTAACAATTTTGTTTTTATCGTACCGACTTTAGTAATGATGATCGAAGGTAGACTCAAAATTCAATCGCTAAAATATTGGTTCAAAGGACCTCAATTTGACTGAAATTTTCAATAAATTCCCTTTACATTATCTAGTTAATATTTTATAACATACGAGTTACCGGAAGTCTGAAGGCAACTATTATGGTCCGGCTTACATTTTTGGACTCGTTTAATTGCGTTTGTTATATCCCAGATCAGCGTTGGTTGTCAAATACATATTTACAATTACTTACAATTACTGGCGGTAACAGTGATCTCGGTTGCGGCGCGTACCTTTGTGGTCACTGGTTACAGTTCAGACGGCCTAAAAGTGGGCCAATCAGGATATTATGCGAGATATGACATCAATTGAACTGATTCCAACTGTTTTTGTCTTTATTACATGGTTTTCATACCTCCAAAATAAATGTGTCGTTCTTCTTCATGTTGATAATCATTGATGTGTGGGTGTCGGTTATGAATAAACAATCGTCTAAATCGCACAGGGTTGTGTCACTGTTACAGTCTCTTGTCTTACAATAATTTTTGTACAATATCCGTGTCTTGGCTGTATATATCTCTTCTAGATAGCGTTTGGACATTACAGCGGTTTGGCCACTACAGATAGCTTCTTATATAGTTTTCCGGTTTTAGTTTTCATAGCCAGATTAATAATCTTCTTGACCCAGCAAATTCGTGTTTGCTTAAAAAGATCCTTCAAGGTTATCCTATCCATAGGTCCGACAACGGACACTTGTTTGCCAATTATTAATTAACATTAATTAGCTTTTCCTTGGCCGTGCATGGTTGTTAAGGATTGGTGAAATCACATTTTACCTGAGGAATACCCAAAATTACCACCTTACATTCGATAATATTCATTGTCTATCCGATACTTTAAATATTTTTCTTGGTTGGTCAAAACCGATCAATTCCGAAAAGGGACTGAAATAAAACTTAATAAATTATTGGACGACATCACTTGTCCTCCAGGCACAGGGATACTCTTTGACCACTTTGATAGCAACGCTGTTACTGCCAACCAATTTTCAACGGTAAACTTTATGGGTATATGCGTGCGACTCAATATTCAGCCCATTTTTTCCGTATTGGCTTAAAGTTCCAATTTCACTTTTTCTAAGAAAGTCAAAATATAATTATTTCTATGTTTTTTGCTCAAAAAGTTGTCAACTCACTATTATACGATCATGGACAAAATTTGGGGGGGGGGGTTAGAAAGGGTGACACTGGTTGATTGAGGAAATAGTTACTCAATTACCTCCCTTGTTTTCCCATTCTTCTCCATGGACGGCCATCTTCAAACGTTTGAATTTGAAGTTGAAAATGATATTTTTGCCAATTTCTCAACTGGCAATAGTGAATTATAGGATTAATAGGATTATTCTTTAACAAGGTAGGACTGTTTATAGGTTCAATCTATTTTGGGGCTTTATTTTAATAAATTTTAAAAATATAACTTAAAAAAATGCTATTGGAACTTTAACATCATATATAAGATATGGGGCGTCTGAAGTCAAAAACCTACAAGAGGTATCTTTGATGTTAAGTTGAATAATGTATCAACTATTAGAATTTGAACTGTTTGCTTTGCTAATATACTTTGATTTCGGGCTCAAATAACGTTTGGATTTAGGGTTCTTCAATTATTAAATGTGCTTTACATCGCAGCTCGTCTTCGAACAGGATGTATTTTATCTAGATCTAAAGCGAATAAATACTTATACATGATGGCAGTAATTCGTTTCGGTATGAAATGGAAGATGTGATTCCTCGCATTAACTCCCAAGATTTCTCATACTCGCATTAACTCCCAAGATTTCTCATACATGCATACATGCATCGGGCATTGGTCGCGGCAAGACGAAAGTCGGCTATCTTCGCAACAACTTTGTGTGAATTGGGCAGGACGACTGTTATATGGTCACAAATTACCGAGACTAATCGGGCGTCACTCTCGGCCCTCGGGACACTCGAGCCATCGGCTCTACCAGGAAAGGAATAAACAGCGCCAGTTTTAGGTATATAATAAATAATGACGGTCGTTATGTAACTTATCCGGATATAATTGCGGACAGTATATATATCTATATGTATAAATTTACAGATGATTGAGTGCAATATCGTAAGGTACCCTCTTAAAGAGGGAATTTCATATTTTCTAAGAAAGTCAAAACATGATTATTTCTATGCATTTTGCTCAAAAGGTTGTCAACTCACTATTATACGATCATGGGCATTATTTTACAGACATTAAAATCGTTGACACAAGAAATAATAACACAATTATCTCCCTTGTTTTCCCATTCCCATCCATGGAATTGCGATCTTCAAACGTTTGAATTTGAAGTTGAAAAATGATATTTTTGCCAATTTCTCAACTGACAATAATAGTGAATTATAAGATTTTCTTTAAAAAGGTAGGTATACGATCGTGGGCATTATTTTAGAGACATTAAAATCGCTAACACAAGAAATAATAACACAATTATCTCCCTTGTTTTCCCATTCCCATCCATGGAATTGCGATCTCAAACGTTTGAATTTGAAGTTGAAAAATGATATTTTTGCCAATTTCTCAACTGACAATAATAGTGAATTATAAGATTATTCTTTAAAAAGGTAGGACTGTTTATAAATACAACCTATTTTAGGTCTTTATTTTAATAGTACATTTTAAAGATATAACTTAAAAATATGAAATTGGTTTCCCGTATGAGTGGTCACAGTTGCAGCTTCGGGCGCACTTTGTGGCGGTTGACAGTGTCTCGAATTCTTCTTAACACTGTCAATTTGGCACACTCAGCTGCCCTGTGATATCTCACTCTGGTTTCTGTAGCCCAGATACCAGCGGAATAAAAGATATCAATAATATGCATGGAATGGCATGCCATATAGACAATCTGTCGGTGGCCATTATTAGTTGAATTAGTAAATATATATATCTATCAAGTTACAGTTATTGGTGAAGTTACATTGGTATTATATTGAAGAGAAAAGTTACTTGCAGAAAATAGTATGAACACTCTGTGAATTTTGTGATATTTGGAACGGATTATTAGTAAATACCTTAAATGAGTTATTATCAGTAAATATTGAACTAGAAGTAAAAATTCACGTTAATGAGTTATTATCAGTAAATATTAAACTATCAGTAAATATTGAAGTGAAAAGAATGTATGTTGAACTAAAGTGTATAGCTAATGTATAGCTATTAGTAAATATTGAGTTGAACTATAATGTATAGCTAATGTATAGCTATTAGTAAATATTGAGTTGAACTATAATGTATAGCTAATGTATAGCTATTAGTAAATATTGAGTTGAAATATAGTGTTTAGCTAATGTGTAGCTATTAGTAAATATTGACTTGAACTAAAGTGTATAGCTAATGTGTAGCTATTAGTAAATATTGAGTTGAAATATAGTGTATAGCTAATGTATAGCTATTAGTAAATATTGAGTTGAACTATGGTGTATAGCTAATGTATAGCTATTAGTAAATATTGAAAAGTAAGTAAAACTTGATCTGTCAAGTTATACTTCACCAATTCAGCTGTGACTAATCATGCCAATAAATCAATATTCCCCAATTTACTCGTTTGTCTTTGATAAATAACCACACTACAAATACAATTTCAATATGTACACTTCACATACAAATTACATTTAACCGTAGGGTATGTTCTATTTCTTATTAATCGTGCATGCATGCAATTAATTAATAGTTTGTTTCACTTAGGCTACATTGTCTTATCATTTCACAATACGCTTGCTTTGTGATGTTTTAAGTACGTCAGATGTATACGCCATTTTACCGAACACATTTGTAAAACATTTTACAACGAAATTTTCTCATTATGTTTCTATTTGATCTGGTAAAAGATTTATTAATGGGGACTGGGGATATTTAAAATCATTTGGCTGATAATTTGACCTAGATTATATATCTTACTTTAAGATGATTTACTATATAGTCCAAGTGTAATATCTTTACTGATAACAGAAAAGTTTATAATACCAAATCGTGGTCACCGTAATATATACTACGTAAGTAAATTATTCTCTCCTTTTACCGAATGTGTAATAAACCCTTCTTATACAGGACCTTGCAGGACACGTTCAAATGGTTGGTGTTAGACATGAGCTTTATATAACATTATCTGTCAATTTACATCATGGTATTGAGTAATTTATTGGTATTCAAAACATTGTCTACGTTATGAAATGAAATGGGCAGGTTTAACGCCCCCTGTTCTACTCCGGCTGGGCCAATCAATGTGCTACTGTCTAGCCTTTGTTCAAAATCCAAATAGCAACGCTGAACTATCTCGGCCAACACTTGTATGAATACCGGATCTCCGTGTTAGTGAGCCAACGTCTTACTTACTGAACTACCGATTTGAAATAGCGATTAGTTGTCCGGAAGAAGGAGTGTCTGTCATAAACTTGATTGTTATAGCAAAGCAAAATTATGACCAAATAGTCCGGGACCTAAGTAGGTTTATTCAACATGAAAGGTGCGGAAGGTTTTTGATGATGGTGATGTATGACTGGGTTAGGATACCCCAGAAACACAATTATTAAAGTTCCAATTACCCCCAAAATTGGTTTATTTAACATTGAAGGTGCAAGTTCTGCTTCAGTGGCATTCGATAGAGGAATATGCCCTGAATTAGGAATTACAACTTTAAAATAGTATTTCGGATGGAAAGGCCAGTTCAGAAGAGGTCAAAGGTCACTTATTAGCAATTTTTCGATTTTACTCTAAACTACTGTTATTATAGTTAGGATAGCTAGATGTGTAAGTTGTATTTACTTACAGACTTGATAACTGCCGTCTGACAATGCATATATAATGATTATTACCTATGTGTTGTATTATAAGATAAAGATATGTCTTAATGACCTCAATGGAAGAAATGCAGGTTAGCTATACAATAACATGTGGTATATAAGAATCAATATGTGCAACCATCTAGTTCTATAAATGGCCGGATTGTCCTTGCATGGGGGACTGACAATGGATCAAAATGTATTGCGCTACGTAACCTTCTAATGCAATAATGTTTACGTACACAAGTGGTTGTAACTGCAACCCCCATATAAGCGTTGGGTGTCCTGGGAACATTTCTCACACCCGGACCCGAGATTGGATAACTCATACAATAATAATAGTTTAATAAAATTTGATTATATCTTTATGAAATAGGATATATTATAAACCGTTATATCTATATCAGGCTACACGACTGTTTTTACATCAAATACGCGAGTCCGACTTAATTGGTAATAGTTCCGTCCGCCTCTTCTTAGTATGTTCCTTGACAGATATACGTACCGATTATATCACGCGAAATATATCTTTTACTGCATCCTCATATGCAAACTATGAGTCAGTTATTTATCATTTTATTTATTTAATTGCAGTTTAATATGGCTTATAGACAATCACCAAGTTTACCAGTACTGTGTACAACAGGTACCCATTATGATGTAGGGTACAACACCGGGGTCACCTTTTCCAATAATATTCGACAATATGTCAATTCCTCTAAAAGAATTTGTGAGAAAATCAAACCATATTACGACACACAGGAAGGAAGAGAGTTGTATGACATATTTTTAAAGGCCACAGAGGACAGCTACCCACAGTATTGTCGAGAGTTGAAGGGAATTTCTGACGGTAGCGGCGTTCCGTTTGAGATGTTATTTCTCTTAAATATTTCACCAGAAATTAGAAGGCATTTGGAAAGGGATACAACACCGAAAGTTGAAGCAGATGGATGTAGCGACATTTTTCTCAATGGTCCTAACTTAAAACTTTTAGTTCACAATGAAGATTGTGATCCATTGGTAAAACAATATGGATATATGTTGAACACAAAAATTGATGACGTAGAAGGAAAAGAGAGATTTTTGGCTTTTTGTTACCCAGGGATTTTCCCGGGACCCGCCTTTGCTGTTAACGGGGATGGCTTGGTAATAACTATTGACGGATTATATCCTAAACATGTAACACTTGGAGCACCACCGCGTTATTTTGTGAATAGATCTTTAATGCGCATGACTGATATAGATAGTGCTGAGAAATTAGCAAGAAATGCTGGTCACGGAATGGCTTTTGGCTTTTGTGCTAATATATCCTCAATTCGAAACACAGAAGAATCTTGGGTGCTAGAAATTGCCCCGGGACATCCAAACGCAGGAACCCAGATTCACACGATTGAGGAAGGCACCGAATTGGATCCTAATTACTATTTTCGTTGTAACAGCTATAAGCATTCCACAGTGGAGGAGGCGACTTATCATAGTTCAACCCATCGAATGATACGGGCACAGGAGTTACCAGCACCAAAATCGCTGCACGACATACTCAACATACTTGGTGATACCCACCACGGTTTATATCCGATATTCAGAACACCACGGGAAACAGACAGGAGTGAAACTGTGCTGACAGTTTCAATGAATATTTTAAATAAAACCATGAATCTTTATCAAGGAAATCCAAAATATAAGCCTTACCCATTCTTGTCTTTGCCACTGGAATTGGACAAAGACATAATTTGAATGAAAATTATTTACAAATTAGTGAATAAACTGATTGAATTATGGAATAACAACCCTGCAGAATGATAATAAAATAATTAGTCAAATCCATTATGAATTTATGCATTTTGAAGTAGATCGTGATGAACTCTTGTGTGTTTGTTAAGCTTTGTAATTAAATATGAAAGTTTGTCAAATCGATGGTCACGTTCTCTTAAAGAGGCAGTATATAAGACTTTGTCTCGCTTCTCCACTCCATTTTTTAATTAAATGACGACCGTATTTTAATCTGTTTAAATCTCCACTATACGATTATAGGCGTGTCATGTGAAAAAATGTCTAAATATAAAATTTATATAACTTTTTTAAGCCAATATAAAATCCGACAATGGACAGATGTATAGCTCTTAATTAAACCATCTATAAATCATGGTTCATGAAAGAAGGCGGTGCTGGTATCCTCCCACCTATTACCATTCGACAGTATAAACTCCTTTGAGAGTGTCGACGTTCCCAGAAAGTTTTAGCGTTGCCATGGCCACACAAAATCACTACCCCTTGATCCGAATCTGATCAATAACTGTAGATTGATATCGATCTTACGCTTCATTTTAAAATGTCTTGAAAAGTCCATTGACAGATGGAATTCGATAGAAGAGTAGGCGGTAGTGCCGCTGTCCGGGCAGAATTTCCCTCATCTACACTGCGTGGCATATGCCCGTCTTCATTAGCACAGCTCGGGGCAGAGCAGTAGGACATTTAACCCCATTTCATTTCATTTGTATTGAAGAGTGTTATCGTGGAACAGTGATTCTATTTTACATGGGAGGGTCTTATTAAAAGCTCAAGCTGTATTGTGATAGCCAAGCCTGTGGATTACCACATTCCTGAAGCAATGGCCTGAGAAATCCCTCTCTGGCCATTGCTGGATTAGCTTCTGATTCGTGAACTTTTACGGGAGTCTATTCTTCCCGTTCAATCAAAGCTATCATTTAAGTACAGCAACATGACAGTCCCTCGTTCAATCTGGGTCTTCTCTAAAACTTTGGACAGTGATTTAAGGTATTAAAAACAGTGAAAGTATGTTCGTTTCCAGACAGTATTGTTTACATTTCATTCGACTTGATAGCCTCGTTTGTCACGCAATTAGTTTTACTGCAGTATTCCACTATGTACGGGTTAATTTGGCATAATAAAATCGTGAGCCATGACGTAACGTTGTGTATACATATTTGGTCCAATATTGGCACTCGTTTAAAATGTAAAGCAACAATATCCACCCATTACAACAGTGAGTAGTGGGATTACCCCTAATGAAACGAAACAACGTTGACCACAATCTTTATATACTTTATATTATTGTCTGATAGCAACTCGTATTAACAACGTGTTGTCCGAAATTGGGATGTTTTATTCGTTGTTCGCACAAGCAGTATCTTGGATCTGATTTTATTTACACTTCATAAAATAGCTAGAAAATATGCCGAAGACATCCCACCACATAAAGGTTTTAAACCCACTTAATTCCCTGTTGCTTAATTTGTAAAATATACAGAAAGTGCAAAATTTACCTGTAAGTAGATTACAATCAGTATTCTACTACAGCGGTTCGTGGTAGTGTTTAAGTCGTGGTTTAAATCGAGGAGTAATCGAATCGTCGTGATACTAACGGGTCTTATCACCTATTTTTTGAGGTGTCGAACAATTTTTAGCTCCATATATTCTCGCGAGAAAGTAGAACGAAAATAGTTTAGGTTGGAAATCGTAATTTACAGTTTTAGCACGAAATTAGTCCTTGTGGGCATTTTTTACACTCAAAAAGCACGGTTCCGGGCTTCGCACTCCCAAGCTGGTGCAGCACGCCCCCTCTTTCTGAAAATCCTGGATCCGCCCCTGATCATATATTGAGGCAAGTTAATTAGCTCACAACATTAACTTTTTTTCTTCTGCCAATTGAATTCCTAAACATTATTTTAAAGTATTAGAAAAATACATAAAGGTGTTTGGTGTGTATCCCGGTAAAAATATTTCATATCGAGTAATGGGTGCATAAAATAGTACGCAAAGGTGTAAAAGACACCATTCTGCCCGACCAGTTTACATCACTATGTGTGTAAACAATGCACGCAGTAAAACATATTTAGAAGGCGTTCACATTACCTCTGTGAAGAAACAGATTGGTAGTTATGCTGCCAAGAAAATATGTGGGTGCTTCGTGCCATTTAGCTGATAATTTGACCTAAATTATATATGACATAACAGGCACGTTTATATTATCAAATTGTCGTCTCCGTGATATGTATGCGTAAGTAAAACTGTTCTCTCTTATTGTACAAGGTCTTGCTTGGGCTCTAAATAACATTATCTGTCTATTTATATCATGGCATTGCGTAATTATTGGTGTTCAAAACATTGTCTACGTTATGAAAAGAATTGAAATTGGGTTTAAGGTTCTACTGTTCTGCCCCGGCTGGCTGGTCAAAAGACGGGCATACGCCACACGGTGTGATATGAGGGAAATTTGGCTGAACAAAGGCGCCAAGACCTACTCTTATATCGAAATGATCCAACTGTCAAGGTATCATTTGCGGGGACGCCAAAATGTGTACAGTGACTATCCGGACGGCTATGTGTTGTCCCTTTCCAGGTTCCCTGCCCTACACCACTGGCAAGGGGTCCAGTCGAAAATCGTGATGAACTTTATTGGCTAACACCGGTAACACCACAGTATCGAACCCCGGATCTCCAGGTTAGCGAACCAACGCCTTTTTGATCATGTAAAATGTTTGTTCCGGAAAAATACAACATATTTTTGTTTGTGTGCATGTATTGAAAAATAAAATAAAACACAGCCAACGTCTTACTCACTGAGCCACCGCTACGAAATGGCACTCTGCGGTCAGGAAGAAGAACTATGGATGCCTATAACTACCACTCATTTACAAGAATGTTAATAATATGCCGATCAAATTGCAAATCTTACATAAAGATAATCTAGATCGGGATAATATTATTAACGTTCTTGCAAATGACTGCCATCAATTCTATAAGACATTATTTCTCCAGCAAGATAGGTTATTTCCACCAAACGAAATGAAATGGGGTTTAACGTCCTACTGTTCGGCTATTTTGACCAACAGTTTGGCTTAATTTCAAGCAATCTCAGTGGGTATGGGGTAGTGCATACTACCCGTAGTGTTTCGTTTGATTGGAGCTAATTACACCAAACACTGCTTTAATGGGAAACCATTTCAAAGTTTAAGGAAAGTCCCCAGATTAAACGAAGGGCTGTCATGTTGCTGTACTTAGAATAGATTTGATTGAACGAGAAGGATAGACACTCTCCCTAAAAAGCTCAAGTATCAGAAACCAATCCAGCAATGGGGGTTGTAAGGAGGGGTGGGTCAATTTTAAGTACCGGGAGTTGGTCGGCTACTTATAGAACCTCCCAAGTCTATAATATACATATAATATTGAATTACGTCGTATACGTGAGTAAGCTGGCGAGTGCCCTTCCATCCCTTCTTAGTAAGTTCCTTGACATACTGCTTATATCGATTACAACACATGAAATCCATCTTTCCATACCTACACCCTCATATGCAAACTATGAGTCAATATCATTTTATATTTTTAATTCCAGTTTAATATGGCTTATAGACAATCACCAAGTTTACCAGTACTATGTACAACAGGTACCCATTATGATGTAGGCTACAACACCGGGGTCACCTTTTCCAATAATATTCGACAATATGTCAATTCCTCTAAAAGAATTTGTGAGAAAATCAAACCATATTACGACACACAGGAAGGAAGAGAATGGTATGACATATTTTTAAAGGCCACGGAGGGCAGCTACCCACAATATTGTCGAGAGTTGCGGGGAATTTCTGAAGGTAGCGGCGTTCCGTTTGAGATACTATTTCTCTTAAATATATCACCAGAAACTAGAATACATTTGGAAAGGGATGCAACACCGACAGTTGAAGCAGATGGATGTAGCGACATTTTTCTCAATGGCCCTAACTTAAAACTCTTAGTTCACAATGAAGATTGTGATCCATTGGTAAAACAATATGGATATATGTTGAACACAAAAATTGATGACGTAGAAGGAAAAGAGAGATTTTTGGCATTTTGTTACCCAGGGATTTTACCCGGACCCGCCTTTGCTGTTAACGGGGATGGCTTGGTAATAACTATTGATGGATTATATCCTAAACATGTAACACTTGGAGCACCACCACGTTATTTTATGAATAGATCTTTAATGCGCATGACTGATATAGATAGTGCTGAGAAATTAGCGAGAAACTCTGGTCACGGAATGGCTTTTGGCTTTTGCGCAAATATGTCCTCCATTCGAAACACAGAAGAATCTTGGGTGCTAGAAATTGCCCCGGGGCATCCAAACGCAGGAACCCAGATTCACACGATTGGGGAAGGCACCGAATTGGATCCTAATTACTATTTTCGTTGTAACAGCTATAAGCATTCCACGGTGGAGGAGGAGCCTTATCTTAGTTCAACGCACCGAATGATACGGGCACAGGAGTTACCAGCACCAAAATGCCTGCACGACATACTCAACATACTTGGTGATACCCACCACGGTTTATATCCGATATTCAGAACACCGCGAGAAACAGACAGGGGCGAAACTGTGCTGACAGTTTCAATGAATATTTTAAATAAAACCATGAACCTTTATCAAGGAAATCCAAAATATCAGCCTTATCCATTCTTGTCTTTGCCACTGGAATTGTACAAAGACATAATTTGAATGGAAATTATTTATAAATTAAATTTGAATAAAATGATTGAATGACTGTAGAATGGTAATAAAATAATTAGTAAAATCCATTATGAATTTATGCATTGTGAAGTAGATCGTGATAAACTCTTGTGTGTTTGTTAAGCTTTGTAATTAAATATGAAAGTTTGTCAAATCGATGGTCACGTTCTCTTAAAGAGGCAGTATATAAGATTGGGGTAGTACAACCGGTAGTTCTTGTTAAGGTAGGTCATAAATAAATAATGAAAAGATAGGCTGGCACTGCCAGGCAGGATACGCCCTCATTTTTGAGAGATTGATAGAGAACAAGCAATACCGAAAGTGATTTTTCCTACATCATAAAGTCCTGTATTTCATACTGTATTGGGAGCAGCCATTTTGTTGGTCAGTTCCAGTCTGATATTCATGAAATTCGAAGCCGACAATGATTATGGTGTGACGGTACACAACCTAGAAATGTTACTTTTCGTCAAAATCGGATAAGGATTGTGACCTGTAGAGGGTCCACAACCATGATATACCATATGTTTACACTATTCGCGTACAAACGGTGACCATTTCGTCCGGCAATTTTGGTACGATTTTCACGAACGAAATTCGAACTCAACCTTCCTTACGGTGCAACAGTAATATAATCATAGTTTTTTTTTTTAAATCAGATAATAATTGTTCGAGAGATAGACAGAGAACAAGCAATACCGAAAGTGATTTTTCCTACAATCAAAGGCCATAATTCATTAAGTTACAATTTGATATGCGCAAATATCGAAAAGAATAAAGATCTTTAGGTTACAAACAAACATTTCAGGTTTCATCAAAATCGAATTAAAATTGTCACCTCTACAGGGTCCACAACCATGATATACAATTTTTTAACAGCATTCGGGTATAAACGGCGGCCATTTTGTATGCCAATTTTGGTCCGATTTTCCCGAAATTCGAACTCAACCGTCCTTACGGTGTAATGGTAATATAATCAACCGTTTTATTAAATCGGATAATAATTGTGACCACCAGAGGGACCAGAAGCTAAAATAAGGCGATTTTGCGTATAATCAGGGGCCATAATTCAGGAAGTTACGTTCCGATATGCGCAAATATCGAAAGGAAGTAAGATCTTTGGGTTATAACCATGAATTTCAAGTTTCATCAAAATCGAATAAAAAATGTGACTTCTACAGGGTCCACAACCTTGATATACCCTTTTTTAACAGTATTCGCGTACAAACGGCGGCCATTTGGTATGGCAATTTTCGTCCGATTCCCGAAATTCGAACTCAACCTTCCTTAGGGTGTAACGGTGGTATAATCAAACGGTTTTTTAAATCGGATAATAATTGTGACCGCCAGAGGGGCCACAAGCTAAAAAGGGTGATTTTTCGGACAATCAGGGGCCATAAGTCAGGAAATAACATTCCGATAGGCGCAAATATCGAAAGGAACCAAGATCTTTGGGTTATAAACATACATGTAAAGTTTCATCAAAATCGGTTCAAAATTGTGACCTCTATGGGGTCCACAAGCTAAAAACGTGATTTTTCGTACAATCAGGGGCCATAATCCATGAAGTTTTCATTCGATACATGCCAATATCGAAAGCAGCCGAGATCTTTTGTGGATAAACCTATATTTCAAGTTTCGTCAAAATCGGATAAGAATTGTGACCTGTAGAGAGTCCACAAACAAAATGTGGACGGACGGATAGACGGACGGACGTCCGGGCGGACAGGGGCGACGACAATATACGTCCACATAAAAATGTGGGCGTATAAAAATGAATGTATTGAAAATGCCATTCAAATTATTTTATTCTCAGCGAAGATGTTGGCAGAATAAACTGATTGAATTGTGGAATAACAACCTTGTCAAATGATAATAAAGCAGTAAAATCTCCTTTGAAAGAGTCGACATTTCCAGAACGTTTCAAAGTTGCTAGTGCCACACAAACACCCCTCGTCCCTCTTGATCCAACTCTGAACAAGAACTATATACCGAATGATATTGATGTTACAAGCTCAAGATAGCATACAATATGATAGTCATGCCTGTGGATTACTTGTATTGTTGCAACGTTACAATATATCTTACTATCCAAACTGATTATTATCTGATTACAGCTGGTCGTAACAACATATATGTTGACCTAACTGGGAATGTTTTATTCGGTCAGGCGGTATCTTGGGTCCGATTTTATTTACACTTTATAAAACCACATAGCCTGACATGGAGACACAAAGATTTTAAAACCTGCTAAAGGTTGATTAGGTTGAAATGTAAGGCGGAAAATTGCATGTTTACCGTCCCTACTTACAGTTTGTGTATCTCCAAGTTTTAAAGGATGAGCGTGATATTGGACAAGAGGTTTTCGCATGATATTGCTCCAACTGTAGTAGAAAGCGTTCTACCCGAAGAAATTGCGGGAAAAAGTTAGAGCCGGTCTAATAGATTGGTGGGGAAGTAATCGGCCAGTTTTCCCATGCTAAAAATAGACACACAATCTACGTCATGCGGTCAACAACAGTTTCAAAGAAACACAATCTTTGGACAAAGGCTATAATATCTTACTATGTGGTCCATATTATTATTTGCGACATTGGGTTTGTGAACAGTAAAGACAAAGAGAGCAAAATTAATTAGCAGAGCGTGGTTTCGATCCACGGACCTCTGGGTTATGGGCCCAGCACGCTTCCACTGCGCCACTCTGCTGGTAGACAACGATGTGTTGGTAATATTATTAGAAACAGGCAGAGCAATTTGGTATATAAATGTTAGCGCTTGATTGTAATAATAATATTATTACAGTCAGGGAAGGCAGGCCATATATACATATTACTGTTACAAAATACTATTATTAGTGTAGGAACCCAATATAATGCTAAAATATACCTACAATGAATAAATATAAATCTGACTATAGGGAATAGGCAGCGCACATGCAACTGACATATTTTACTCTGTACAAACTAGATTTATCACAATTTTTTCATTAATTACGGGTAGAGTGGCCGAGCGGTCTAAGGCGCTGGTTTTAGGCACCAGTCTCTTCGGAGGCGTGGGTTCGAATCCCACCTCTGCCATCAGATACTTTTTGTTTGTCGTCCCCTTGATGGGTGATAGATGGATGGATGACCTGGGATTGATTTCTATATAGTTTGAAAGCGTGATTAAAGGCTCAATACCACTCTTTATGATAATTCTGGTAAACAAATTGTACTATAGTATTTTACAATATCTCAATTATGAATTAACTGTTGATACAAATTTCATCTTATTCTTAATCTTAACATACTTAATTTAAAAAATTCAACTAAATGGCTAAAATGTCATGATTTGAAAAGCCTAACGTAATCTTTTTCAAATGAGGCTTGGATTTATAAATATTTTCGAACCCTCTGAAGTCTGGACAAGTAAAATACTAAATAGGATGAAATGGACAATTTACACAACAGGTAGGACACTAAACATCTGGATAAAAAAAAAAAAAAAAATCATCTCTCAACCCTCAGTTTTCAACGTTTTAGCTATAAAACATCTCGTACTTAGAATAATGATATTATTTTATTTATTTTCTGGAGCTGTCAAGCTAGCAAGATTGATATGAAGAATGTTTTTGTTTCTTTTAAAGAATGAGGTCCCCCTCGCATTTTAATTTTAAATATCAAATGATAATCATCCCTAAATGATTGAAAATACATTATCTACACCCCCACACCCTCTCTGCCTTTGGTTGGATGGCCGAGCGGTCTAAGGCGCTGGTTTAAGGCACCAGTCTCTTCGGAGGCGTGGGTTCGAATCCCACTCCAGCCACACGACTTTTACAAAAAGTTATATTCTAAATTCAACAATTAGCGTTTGAAAAAGAGTATTTTGACCAAACAGACTTGTTTAATTAACTTTTTACAGATCTATATTGATTTAACTTGACTATTTACATGTTGATGAACAGGTGCGAATCACGAAAAGACTATCTAAAAAACTATCTTTCGGAAACACCCGCATTAGTTTCACCTTTCCAATGGCTGGGAGTTGTGGCGTGCTCCTGTAATCTAGCTACTAGGAGGCCTGGGATGGAGAACGGTTTGAGGGTGGGGTTCCTGCTCTCAGGTGTGCTATGTCGATCGGGTGTCCGCACTAAGCTAAGCATCAATATGGTCTCTTCAGGGGAGCTTGAAGTTACCAGGTTGTCTAAGGAGGGACGAATCGGCCCAGGGCGGAAACGCAGCAGGCAAAAGTCCCCGTGTTCAGCAGTAGTGGGATCGCACCCGTGAATAGGCATCTGTTAGTAGCCTGCCTGATATAATCGAACCCATTCCTTTTTTCTTCACTTTAAAATTTGGGTTAAATTTATACCGTAAAAAAAAAAAAAAAAAAAAAAAAAAAAATGCGATTTCAAGATTTAGTGTGGTTAATTGATGTCATTCCACAATCTTGTTCTTTGCCACGGCACATAATAAATACATAACATTCCTCGATTTTATTATTAAAGCGCAAGACAGGAAGTGTACACATGTGTCACGCCCACTGTATTATAAGGTCCATGATTTATCCTACCGGTATTTTCTTAAACAAGACATTTACATTGCCTGTCTTGTCTTTCTTTTTATATGCATACTATGATTAATATTCCCATTGATTTTCCTAATTTTTAAAAATTAGTCCGGAGTTGGAAAACATAAACAAATGGGAGATAAAAGCAAGAAAGACAACTCTTACTGTATTCCTAGTGATTATGGACGGAGTCAGACTGGTAATTTTAATAGACTGTAAGGTTTATGATGCTCACCAAGACATAGGTTGGGCGAATGAAATAAGATGAGGACATGGTATAATGATGACGTAAAATATTATTATTATCAACTGGAGTTTCAATGAGGAAGCTCTGAGCAGGAAGCCATCTTATGTCATGATATTCTAGCGTCTATTGTATTTTGCATATAAAAACTGTTACCTCCATTCTCTTGACAAGCCAACTGTTTTACAGACAGGGTGAAAATGCCCACAAAGGTGGACTCTATTATAATTATATATTAAACTGGCATGCTCTTTTCTGCCTGACAATATTATTTACGTATTTTAATGTCTTTAATAATATTTCTGTGCATCATAATATACACCATTTTCCAATACAATACCATATCTATCTCCCTTCAAGTACATTAACTGCATACAACAAACTCTAAAATATAATTACTATTTATTACTGAGCTTCTTGACTATGATTTGTTACTTTATTTCAAATAAACAGTAAGTATGAATAAACAATTGTAGTGTTTCATACTTATTTAAAGATACATTAGTTAAGAGTGAAATAAAGAGTTGGTCATCATTCTTGCGGTAATAATTCAAAAATAAATGATAAAAAAAGATAATATTGAAAATTTCATTCAAATTACTTCATTTTTAGCCAAATTATCACACTTTGTAGTTTTGACAAGATGTGTTCATGCATGTATAGGTAATAAATGTCAATTTAATAGTTTATACAAGATTTCAGGCCTAAAGAAAGAACTTCAATAGTCATATTTAGCTCTTACATAATGTATGTTTAATATACACACTTTTCATTTTCAATAGCCACAGAGTCTGGCTAAACTTAGTAATCCATGCACTATTACTCTCATCAACACCCTGTAACACACAACAATATTGTCCCAATACTACTCCAATAGAAGAATATGATCAGAAGACCGGAAACTATACATAGTATAGATTTGTGTACTATAAAACTCTACGCCAGGGTCGTCAAAGATGCGGCCCCCGGGCAAGGCCGAGTCTGCCAAGGGTTTAAATGTGGCCGGTGACCTGCTGATAATTCTTAGAAACTACCGGTGGAATTTATTTATTATTGTTATCTGGATTTCAGTAAAATCTGTCTTCTATGCTGTATGTAATACAAGAGAACATTATGTTCAAATCTTACCAATTTGGAAACCAGTCTAAAAAATTACTGGAGTCAAGGATGTTTGGCTTTGATTTTAGAATTCAGTAAAGTTCAAGGACGACTGGCTTTGTTTTTAGAATTTTTGTATATCTCAGGCCCACTTGATGGAAAATTTAAGTTCATGTGGCCCTTGAATTGTAATGAGTTTGACACCCCCTGCTCTACACCATTATTGTGAAGGCCTAATGTGCATTATATATTTTAGATCTTGCAATAACATAATGTTGGACACCGACAAGTAAAATTATTGTTTTTATTTTTTTCCTTTCTTTTTTTTTGAGGTTTGTTTTGTGGGTGGCGAAGGTGCAGTTTGTGAAGAACGTCTTAAATCTTCAATGGCGCTTGACACTTCAAGTCCCTGATGTTCTAAATCTTTGTATTCATGCTCTAATTTAGATGGAGCTTCATGTAATATTTCACATAATTTAACCATCTGACGAGCTTTAGAACATGCTTCACTAATCTCGGCATTCAATTTCTCTAATTTCAATCTGTTATTTTCATCATCTGCGTCTATGTCACTTTCCTCATTACTTGCACCATCTAGAAGAACAAAAATGCATAATTGTTTAAAAAGTTTGCAACGCAAGATAAGTTTACAACACAAAAGTTATTAGAAAGATACATTATTTGTTCAGTTTAAATATCAATTCTGTTTCATCTTATTTCCATTATTGGGGCGAAAAATGTCTACTTCATTGTTGTATTACATGTTATGCATGAACGGCAAACAAATTTATGATACTTCTACCTGGCAACCATCATTATGATGTCGTTTGGTGTCGCCACCGTGTGCTCAGTTTTGCGATTGAGCACCTAATCGGGACCATTCTATTGACACAAACGATTCGCTCTTCGTCACGTTGAGTGGCTTGCCTGAGTGTTAAAATTGAAAACAATATCAAGAGAGAGAGATGGGGTTTAACATCCACTCGACACCAACCAGGTCATTTTGATATTAACAACGTTAATTTTATTTCAATAATTTGCTTGCGCGTAGGGGTGTTTAGCAGTGGGAGGAAACCGGAGGACCAGGATAAAAACCCACGAGGTTGGAGAGGCGGCCCTACTCCATGTCACATAAAACGAGGAAATCGAAACCACGCCAGTTTATTCAATGACAGACCTTATGTTACAGTGTGCATGTGCTAACCAGTCGGCCTTCTTACCCTTTAAACAAAATTGAACATGATATAAATGTATGGTTTGCAAATACTATTTCGAATATCGTGGCTAAGTGGGTAAGACGCAGACTCGCTAGGCTGTGAGTCTGGAGTTTGATCCCTGCATTGGTCGAGAAAGTTCATCCAGATTTTCTGGCGTGGTTCACCCTTATTAGTGTCTTGTCGTTCCGCTGGGATGAAAACCCGAGGTCCCGTGTACATGTTGGCGTGCACGTAAAAGATCCTGTGACCGTTAGAATTCGATATAAGTCCAGGTTGTAGATCCGCTCTCCGGGCAATATTTCCCTAAAGCACACTGTATATGGAGTATGCCCGTCTCCATTAGACCAATTCGGAGCAGAACAGTAGGGCGCTAAACCCCCTTTCATTTCATTTCATTTTCTATTTCAAATATAAGCTAAACAGGATTTGGAGAATTATATTTGAATTTCTTTTTTACGGTTGAGCCAATAATTAATATTTATATGCAGTTGGTCTATATTAACACAGGGTATAAATGTTATGGGGTAGGCCTACACAGTTACTGAGTTTAATACTAAGCGACCCCCCTCTCTCTCTCTCTCTCTCTCTCTCTCTCTCTCTCTCTCTCTCTCTCTCTCAGCACTCCTTCCGACCTTCAACCAGAGCAAGAATGAGTTGTTTATACCAAATAATGGTCCTGATCAGGTGCACAATCACCAATTGAGCACGCAGTAGCATCACCAAACGACTTCATAATGATGGTTGCTAGGCAGAAATGTATAAATTCTAAAATCGTTGATGTTGATGCTAAACATGTAAAGCATCTATTAAGAAGACATTTTTCGTTTAAATAATAGAAACAAGTTGGAACAGAATTGAAATTTACACTTAACAAACACTGGGTTATACATTGTCTTAAATGAGAAATTACATGAATGGAAGTTAGAAATTACATGAATGGAAGTTAGAAATTACATGAACAGAAGAAATTAGATGATTGATAGCATGTTAGAATTTTGACTCTAATATACCGCCATAATCTGGGTCTTCCTTAAAACTTTTGACAGTGATTTAATTTATTAAAAACATTGAAAGTATTTTGTTTCAAAACAGTATTGTTGTTTACACTTTATCCAATTTGATAGCTTCATTTGTCACGTAATAAGTTTTACTGCAATATTCTGCTATGGACTGGTTAATTTGGCATAATAAAAACGTGAGACATGACGATGACGTAACGTACTGTAAACATATTGAGTTGTGGGATTAGGTGTAATCAAACACAACACTGTGTAGAGTATGTTAGTAAGGTTGACTGCACCACACATTATTTGACACAAACTAGGTCATTTGGGGACTAACATATGATACAACTTTCCTTCAATAAAACGCTTAAGTGAAAATTCATGACGGTGGACAAACACAACACAACACCATGTCACCTGCAGTTGTCACACCATTTTACTTGAACAGACCTTATGATAAAAAGCCTAAGTTAGACCAGGGACAAGTTTCATGCAATTTACACAGAATAAATCATGTACATGTAATATGAATAAGATTTGTTAAATTGGTAATGTAATGTGAAATATGACACATTATTCAGAGTAAGTATATTTCAGCTCTCTGGTAAAAGATCACTTCCGGTACGCAGTCAATAGCAGCAGCATCTTCAGCATGTTTTCGTGGCTAGAAATGTTCTGTGGAGAAGTGGACAATGGAACCTTGATAGTTCCTGTGGCTTCAAGACTTGAAGTGTTTGTGAGGATTTTACATGTTTGCTCTTGTAACAGGTTTTAAAGACTAGGGGATTGTAGATGAATCAGTGACATTAAGTCGTAGTCACACCATCAGCAGATGACTACACAGCAAGTATAGAATAAGTGGGTTTGCGTGCCCTGTCACCCGCTGAGTTTCACCTTTTCTACCAACAATCCTTATGCAATTATTATAGGTTATTTTGATCAAAAATATTTAGGAGCTGATATTATACAGAAACATGGAAAGGCATTGAAAATCAGGAGGCTACATAATCTAAATCCGAGAGGGAGAAGTCGATATAGGCCAAAAACAGTACTACAAAACAAAACATAGAGCATTACTGCCATTTACACTCGAACACAAGGATCAAGTAAGATTTTTGCAAGAAAATTTCACCAGCGTGTGCCCCTTTGTCAATATTGGTCCATATTCCTGAAGCAATGGCCCGAGAAATCCCTCTCTGGCCATTGCTGGATTAGCTTCTCATTCTTGAACTTTTGCGGGAGTATGTCTATTCTTCCCGTTCAATCAAAGCTATCACTTAAGTACAGCAACATGACAGCCCTTCGTTTAATCTGGGTCTTCCATAGTTCAGCTCTGAACGTCGGTCTCATTACTCTCACCCTGAACATTCAGAGACCGTCCAATTCAATCAATGTCCAAAATAATTGGAGCCCCAGTCAATTTTACTGGGCAACTTTTCACTGCCAAACGATGGGATGGCAATCCGTGTGGACGCATGTACAAAGTAAACGAACATCTTAGTGAGAAAATAAGACCTTGCTATAGTCAGTATGAGCGACACAAAACGCTGTTAAAAATACGTCCCCTCTTATCAAGTTACATTTTCGCCGCCATGACACTCTAATTGTAGGTCAACGTCCACATTCAGTAATGTCGGTCATACAAGACTAAACGAAATGTACAGGCTTTACATTGTACAGGCTTTCACACGGATTGACACCCCGTCGTTTAGCAGTGAAAAGTTGTCAAGTAAAATTGACTTAAATGGGGCAGTCCCTGAACGTTCAGGGTGAGTGTAATGAGCCTGACGTTCAGAGCTCAACTAGGCCTTCCCTAACACTTTGGACAGTAATTTAAGGTATTAAAAACAATGAAAGTATGTTCATTTCCAAACAGTATTGTTTACTTTTCATTTGACTTTGATAGCCTCGTTTGTCACGCAATTAGTTTACTGCAGTTTTCTGTTATGCACACGTTAATTGGGCATAATAACATCGTTAGCCATGAGTCCATGACATAACGTTATGTAAACATATTTGGTCCAATATTGGCACTCGTTTTAAATGTAAAGCTTTTGTAGAGCAGCTAGTAATTGGTTGGTAATTGGACTACTGACCAATCAAAATTTAAAACAACAATATCCACTCATTACTTATACTATTAATATTATACTACTACTAGTTCAGCCCTGAACGTCGGTCTCATTACACTCACCCTGACCGTTCAGGGACTGGCCTATTCAATCAATGTCGAAAATAATTTGAACCCCAGTCAATTTTACTGGGCAACTTTTCACTTCGAAACATCGGAGTGTCAATCCGTGTGGACGCCTGTACCATTTAAAGGAACATCTTAGTGACAAAATAAGACCTTGCTTACCTCGCTAGATTCAGTATGAGCGAAACAACACGCTGTTTAAAATACGTCCCCTCCTATCAAACTACCCTTTCGCCACCATGATACAGCGTGCTGTGATGCTCATACTGACTCTAGCGAAATGAGCAAGGTCTTATTTTCTCACTGAGATGTTCCTTTACACTGTACACGCGCCCACACGGAGTGACACCCATCGTTTAGCAGTGAAAAGTTGCCCAGTAAAATCGGGGGTCAAATTATTTTCGACATTGATTGAATGGGCCAGTCCCTGAAAGTTCAGGGTGAGTGTAATGAGACCGACGTTCAGGGCTGAACTATACTACTACTAGCTTGGGATTATCTCTACTCAAATGAAACACTGCATGGAGTATGTATTGGTCAGGCAAGGAATTTTCGGACACTCAACCAGCCCTATCAATATATAATGCTATTATGATTATGAATATACATGTGTATGATGTAAAGTCTATAAAATATTATATATTAATTATACTTACTGGCAATACTACTACTATGCGATGATACAAAATTTAATTTTTGCAAAACAACATCATCAGTAGGTGCCTCTTCTAAGTCTTTGGCAATTTCGGTCATGGAAGGAATTTTTGGACGTTCAACGAAGCTCTTTGACATGGTAAGTGATTTGTCTTTTATTTAAACGATAAGGTAATGTTTATACCCCTCCGTCAGTCAGTCAGTCAAGCAGGTGCTATTTACTTATGTGCTTTCACAACACGAATGAGTTACTAAAGGGGAGTAACTGTAATTGTAGGAAAATCAACCAGCCTTATATTTTTGTTAACACCCGCCCCCTCCCTTACATAAAAACAATACAAATGTATTTCTTTTCAGTTATAGAATACCCCGTATCTGATTTATGTTACTGTAAATAAATAATTACAGTAACTTATGAACTCCGGAATTCAGTTTGAAAAAAAAAATCGGAATATTACTTACATTTTGCATTAATAGTAATATATACAGGAGAAATCAAACAAGTGGTAACTACGAAGAATATAGAATAGCCAGAAACCATGCCACTAGTCTTCAAAAAAAAGCCCACAAAGAATTCGAAAAGAGTGTTGCTGCAGATGTGAAAGACAATCCAAAAAGCTTCTGGAAGTACGTCAGATCAAAGACCAAAAAAGGCGAGGGAATTAGTAACTTGGAGAAAGAAGATGGAACAATACTTTACAGTAACTTGGAAAAGGCTGTGGAATTGAACAATTTCTTTTGTGGAGTTTTTTCAAAAGAAAATACGATGAGTCTACCAACTGTACTAATCGCATCATCACCCATTCTTGATGATATAGAAATATCACCAGATCTTGTTAAAAGTAAACTAGAAAAGCTTAATACAACAAAATCCCCGGGACCAGATAATTTACATCCTAAAGTCCTAAAGGAACTGGCTGACGTCTTAAAATTACCATTATCCAAGTTATACAGGAAATCAGTTGATGAAGGAGTACTTCCAGAACACTGGAAAGCAGCAAACATCACATCATTATATAAGAAAGGCAGTAAGAAGAAAACCTATAACTATCGACCAATAAGCCTTACAAGTATCGTTATTAAAGTATTAGAATCAATACTAAGAGATGCCATCATAAAACACTTAGATTCCTATAACATTTTATGTAGAGAACAGTACGGATTTAGAGCTGGTAGAACAACAACCCTACAACTTCTCGAGGTACTAGACTACATCACAGAAGCAGTCGACCACAACAATCCTATTGATATCATCTATTTTGATTTCCAAAAGGCTTTCGACAAAGTCCCTCATATGCGTCTTCTAATTAAACTAGAATCAATCGGAATTGATGGCAAAATCCTTAGATGGATAAAATCATTTCTTAACCAGAGAAAACAACGCGTAGTTATCAACAACCAAGCCTCAGAGTGGTCTGATGTAGAGAGTGGTGTGCCGCAAGGAAGCGTACTAGGACCAATCCTATTTCTGATTTATATTAACGATATACCAGAAGCTGTTGAATCAGTGGTCAAACTATTTGCAGACGACACAAAGTTATACGGTCATAGCGGAACCTTAGAAGAATCAAACACCATTCAGAGAGATATTAATCAACTTGTGAAGTGGTCTAATACATGGCAACTCCATTTCAACCTTGAAAAATGTAAGTCACTGCATATCGGTCACAACAACATAAAGAGAAAATATAATATGGAAGTTAACAACCAATATATAGAAATTGGTCAAGTCGACACAGAAAAAGATCTGGGAGTAATTTTCCAAAATAACTTGAAATTTAACAACCATATTGCTACTAATGTGAAAAAAGCCAACCGCCTATTGGGATTGATTCGACGGACCTTCACTGAAATAGATAAAGAAATGTTCTTACAGTTATACAAATCTCTAATTCGTCCACATTTGGAATATGCTGTGTCAGTATGGTATCCCATCCTCAAGAAAGACATTAGAGCAGTTGAAAATGTACAACGCAGAGCGACCAAACTAGTGAAGGGACTAAAAGACCTTGGTTACCAACAACGCTTGTTCAAGCTCGGTCTGCCATCTTTGGAATACAGAAGGAAACGTTATGATGTCATCCAAGTATACAGGATTCTTCAAGGAAAGGATATTATAGTTAATAAAGAAATGCTTAAATCAAATACAGAGAAAAGAACAAGAGGGCACAACTTTAAGCTAGAAAAGCGTCATTGCAGATTAGACATAAGAAAAAATAATTTCTCAATCAGAGTCATAAACAATTGGAACTCATTACCATACTATGTTGTCAATGCTGAAACCCTGAACCAATTCAAGTCAAGTCTAAACAAATTTTGGAAAAATGAAGAAACTAAGTTTAACCCAAGTTGCTATTAGTACTAGAACAATTTCCTGGTAATTATGAGACCAAATACTTTGAGAAAAATTTTTTAGAATGTATCTATGATAATATTTAGCCCAAACATGCGCAAACCTCCCAATGTTAGATTTATTCAAGGTGGTCAACAAGCCACACAGGCTTAATGGTAGACCGAAGAAAAGTTGAAAAAGTTGAAAAAAATAATTGCCAGAAGTAAAATATTTGCGGGGTACTTTTTTGAAACAAAACGCTATGATTTTAAATTCAAAATGTCAATTCAAAATTTCAGAACGGTATATTATTGTAATATAGATGTAAATTATAAACATGGTATGAGTTGAAATGATGGTGGATTTTTTTTTTTGTAAACAATATTTTATTTCACAAATTCATGAAAAAGGATCAGGGAACAGGCAAAGCCTATATCACCCCTCTCCTCACACAAGGATTATAAAACATATAAATATATACAGATCCTCTATGTACATATTATACAATAGTGGTGAGAATCATATGCTGTTAAATAATAGTATAAGTGCTATTTACAACAATTTATATAAAAAGGGGAAAGTTCTATTTTGTAATATGATAGAAGGTTTATATAGATTGAGTCAGATATTGAAGCGTCTGGTAACAACGAAGTATTCATGTACTATTTTAAAGATGTTGTTCGATGTATCCTGATTTTCTGTGCCAAAAAGAAGTGGTTTAGTTGATTGCTGGTGTGATGGTAAAAGATGTATTGTAATTTTTCGTGCATCTGAGTACAGTGGGCACCAGCGCAGAAAATGTTCGGAATCTTCAAAGGGATGACCACAGCTGCAGGATGGATCCTCGGAGATATGTCGTAAAAATTTATGCCCGTTTAGGTCGCTACAAGAAAGACGCAGTCTGCTGTGTATTATCTGGTTCTTTCTGGTGGATTTGGGTATATAATAGACGTACGAGCGTTACCGGTATCCCTAGAAATGGTCCCACCACTGATGCCTTCCGTCATACTTCAGGCATAACCAGCTATAGTTATCGTTACATTATAGTAACTACCGGTATCCCGTGTCAAATACAAGGGATTCTTATTGGGCAGACAGCAAAACCCCTGCGCAGGTCGTGGTTTTGGCCTAAGTTAATCGATTTATGAAATATATTATTTGACAGAGATTATAATCAGATATTGCACCAAATCGCATATATTTGGGGTTCATTTTAAAAAAAATGTTCAGGGGGAGAGCCCTACAGACCCCCCCCTCCCGGGCCCTTTGTTCCGTAAAAGGGGCAGCTCCGACACGGGAGCCCGGACCAGTTCCCGGCCCCAATCCGCCCCTGTTCCCTTGGGCCTTATTTCATCATTAATACTGTAAAATATTGTGAAATTTCTCTACTTTGTCGATATTTCTACACTTCTGAATTGGCGGGCCGGTCGATGTAAATAAAGAAAATGGCGACTGCACTCGCGTGTCTTGAGGTAAGCCCAACTATACCTTCTAGCAACAAGTGTGAATTAACAGGGAAACTAAATAAACCTACTACCAGAAGTTCGAACTACACCATTAGTATTGACAGATGTCTGAAAAAGAAACTTAATTCAACGTATAGGGATGACTTTACCATAAAACCTACGGACGGAGGGCTCTGAATGTACTGGAGTGCCGGTCATTATGAAGGGTTTCACAACTAGATATATACCATAGAATGCTACTTTATTATAAAAGACTTAACCATCCTGACCTGAAAGATCCAAACCCGTTACTGACTGAAGCCTATATTGATGATATTAAAATTGCTAAGTCTAATACTGAACTCTCATGGACTGCCTCTATAACTCACTTAATAAATTATTTCAATATAAATCCGTCAAACCTCACTAAATTTAATATCAAATCATCACTTCAATCCAAATTCAACTCCCTTTTTACCGAATCTTGTCCAATCCAGTCCATTTAAAAAGCTACAAAAATTAGGACTTACGGTTTATTTAAAATGGAAATCTCTAAACCTGCTGAATATCTCTGCTATGTACACAATAAGAACTTTAAAACAGCCATGACCTCACTCCGACTTAGTACACACTCACTCCAAATTGAAATGGGTAAATACAAAAATGTCCCCCCAGAATATGCCAACAATGCTCTGTGCACAAAACTGAAGATGAAGCACATTTTTTACTAGAATGTCCATTGTATGAAAAATTACGTACCGTTCACATATACCCAGCATTTACAAATAATTATCTACCCTATTATCTAGAAAATCTATTTAACCCACCCCAAAACAGTTGCAAAATCAGTTAGTGCATTTGTATTTCATGCTATGAATCTAAGAGCTTAAACTGTGTATAGATACATGTACATCTATCACTACCTTTTTATATCAAAATTATTATCTAGATTTCCATGTATTTATATATTTCATTCCATATTTCATTACGTAATTTAAAGAATGCCCCTTGCATTCCAATCTCATATTTCCATGTCAACACCTAAACTAAGTCTTTCTGTTATGTACTTAAAATATTTATACCCATAATATTCATCATACTTGTGTTGGATGTTGTGTCATTATCGGGCCATTTTGAGGTAAATGTGTATTTTGAGATGATTATCATACTCATACTGTTTGCCCTTTTAGTATATGTGTAACCCAGAATATTTTATCATTTGTCTTGTTTGTAAATATATATATATTGTCATATTGCTATATCTTTATGTACACATGTTCATATTGTAATTGTATGCTGTCCTCAATGGATATTTTGATACAATAAAATCTTATCTTATCTTATCTTAGCTCAGTCGCAACAGCACAGAAGGCCGTTAAACCCCATTCCATTTTATTTTTTGGGGAGTCACCCTACCCACCGACGCTAGCTGGTACCCGGTTAATATGGCGGGGGAAAGCGGCAAAAACCTAATTTTATGTAGAAATGTCTAATTCAAAACACACATGTAACATAATGCCATACCAAATACCTAAAACGTCTAATGCAAAAAACAAAATACAAGAAACCTCTAATACAAAATACCTCATACGTCTAATGCAAAATACAAGAAACCTCTAATACAAAATACATATAACCTCTTATGCACAATTGATTTTACAATCTGAAACATCTACCATCAGCATTAGATGACATATCTCGTTGTCATTACTTGCGTTTCTCCACTGAATTATCTTTATTTAGGTCAATGTCAAGGTCGAACTATTTTCTAATCGACACAAAGGCGATGCTCGATTCACAGTCCAGAACGTCCCGAATCGACAGAATTACAATCGAGTGTCGCGGAATTCAGTCCTGTCACAGTTCTGCCAGTCCCGACAGCTGAGGCGGAGTGAGTAGAATCGTGACGTATTCCTAGGAAAAAATATGTTTCAGCAGTCATGATTGGTTGGGATACTTTTTATGCAGTCGACGCATGCGTTGTACTCCGAAATTCTCCTTTTCACTCGATTGACACCAGTTTTGGAATTCAATTCCGGAACTGTGAATCGAGTATCCCCAATGATTTCTGCCAAACGAAGGGAGCTAACTCTAGTTTATTGTTCTGGACTCAGACTAATAATTATTTGCCCATTGACTTCAATGTTAAATGCCTGTAACATCACAGGCTGTAGTTTTTTTCTCAACATTCCGTTGCTTCCAATCTTTTTAGGCACAATGGGGACCACATTTGGCAATCTCCTCATCATAAATTTGTAGGGGGTTGACCGTTTAGATTTTTTGCTACGGGGATTTTAAGTTGATTGGGTTGAAAATCTCACTTCCGACACAATGATTGCTCCGCAGAAAGACATTTTACACCCCCTATCCCTCCGCTGTAATATCCTCAGTATTACCCAAAACTGCTATGAAATTGAAAATTTGATGCCTTTTCTCCAATTCTAGACCAAAAAGTCAACCCAAAAATGCAGGAAGAGGGGAGAAAAAAAATAAGGGAAAAATTGTCTATTTATAAATCGCACTACATTCGTCATGAAATGAGGGGAAATAATTACTAGTTTTAGTCGTATATACCTCACATGTTACTGCTATTTGAACAAATCTTTTGTAATCTAATAAACAAACATATATGCAATTCACTGGCCAAAGATTATGAAAATCCATGCATTTTCAGATGAGCAGTGCTGCATTCTGCAAACACTATAATACATCAGAAAACTGCGGAATTTCAGAGAGAAATTTCAAAGGACATGAATTTTGAATTCCACACAACATTTTTATTGTTTAAAGTTCCAATTTCATATTTTCTAAGAAAGTCAAAACATAATTATTTCTATGTTTTTTGCTCAAAAGGTTGTCAACTCACTATTATACGATCATGGGCAAAATTTTTTGGGCAGACACCGATTGATTGAGGAAATAGTTAACCAATTACCTCCCTTGTTTTCCCATTCCTCTCCATGGACGGCCATCTTCAAACGTTTGAATTTGAAGTTGAAAATGATATTTTTGCCAATTTCTCAACTGGCAATAGTGAATTACAGGATTAATAGGATTATTCTTTAATAAGGTAGGACTGTTTATAGGTACAATCTATTTTTGGGCTTTATTTTAATACATTTTAAAAATATAACTTAAAAAAATGCTATTGGAGCTTTAACATAAATGCATTCTGTAAAAAGATGAGATAAATTCAATGTAAATCAAACATGAAAATACTTTAAAACAACAATCATGATGCAATATTAGACTTTTTAACACTTTCATCAAAAACCATACAGTTTTTCGCAGTTAACGCAGTTTCAAGTGCCAAATTATAGTTAAATCTAAGATGTTGAAACCTGCAGTGCCTATCAATTTTAAACTGTCTCCTATAGCTATATAGCTGTATTTCCATAGGATAAGTAAGTGGAAAAATCTGATTGTGTAACACTACAACAGCTTTTTCAACCCCACCCCCAGTATGAAATCGTATAATTTGAAAGCACATGAATTTTGAATTCCACACAACATTTTTATTATTGAACATAAATGCATTCTGTAAAAAGATGAGATAAATTCAATATAAATGAAACATGAAAATACTTTAAAACAGTAATCATGATGCAATATTAGACTTTTTGACTATTTCATAAAAAATCACACAGTTTTCTCTGTTAACATAGCTTCAAGTGCCAAATTTTGCCAAATCTAAGATGTTGAAACATGAAGTGCCTATGAATATCAAAATATCACCTATATAGCTGTATTTCCACAGGATAAGTTAGTGGAAAAAATCTGATTATGTAACACTACAACAGTTTTTTTCATCCCCACCCCCCAGTATTGAATCAGATACACTGCTGACCAATCATAGGTCACCCTGTTCACTCTGGTCTGTCAAATGATTTACAATGGTGATGGTGCCTACAACTTTCCTGGCAAAGAGATATGAACAACCGTCAACACACAGGCCATTTATTGCCATTTATGTTATCTTCCAATATGAGAGGTCATGATAAACACAAGGGTGTCCTGTTCAAGCTCGGAAATGAAATCATCATCAAAAAGCAAAGTTTACAGGGGTCCTCGGCTGGAACCCAAACTGATTACGATTTGCCTTCCACTTTCACCACCGGTGTCATAGAGATCAGGGATGAAATTGATATGCATCATCATTCTACTAAAGCCAGTCCAGGAAGTCATCGGGTTTTGAGATGTAGACCTGAAATGTTAAATTTGGACGATAATGAGCATTCTGGGGTGAATACTATCCAGGTAAATGGATCATTGACATCCAGAAAATGGTCAAAATGTGCAATTCTGTCATTTAGTTACTAGTCTGAGTCCAACAATAAACTAGAGTTAGCTCCCTTCGTTTAGGAGAAATTATTGTGTCGATTAGAAAATAGTTCGACCTTGACATTGACCTAAATAAAGATAATTCAGTGGAGAAACATAAGTAATGACAACGAGATATGTCATCTAATGCTTATGGTAGATGTTTCAGATTGTAAAATCAATTGTGCATAAGAGGTTATATGTATTTTGTATTAGAGGTTTCTTGTATTTTGTCTTTTGCAATAGACGTATGAGGTATTTTGTATTAGAGGTTTCTTGTATTTTGTTTTTTGCATTAGACGTTTTAGGTATTGTATATGGCATTATGTTACATTATGGAGGGAAGGCTATTGATTTTTTTCTGAATCTTATGCCGAGTAAGCCAGACATCAAGAAATTCACCCACACCACTATCAAGCATAGGCGTACGGGCTCGGTGACAGTTAGGGGGGGGGGGCAGAACCTGAATTGCCCGAAAAATTTCGGCTTTACAGACCCCACCCCACCCCTCCTCAAGAAAATTTTGGAATATTTGACGGCTGCAAACACGTTTTCCTGCTATTTCAACCCGTGAACAAAGCTGAATTAAGGTAGCTGACTCAAATTTTAATGAATCGTTTACAGTCCACGAAGTCAGGATATTTTTGGAAAATTTAACAGCCGCAAACGCGCCTTCCTGTTATTCCAGCCCGTGAAAAAAGCAGCTTCAATTTGGTCCAATACAGCCTACCCGCTGACCCGAACTCCAAACAACCAATCAATCGTCGCGGAGTATGGGAGCCTCACCATCCCGGAGAAGATTTTGAATATTTAAACACCGCAAATGCGTTTTCTGCTATTCTAGCCCGTGTAAGTAACTCCAAAAGTATCCAATGATTTTGTAAGCGAAATCCCACTCCGAATTCCAACCATCCAACCAGACTGTTGCAGCTGCATTTACAAATACTAATCGATGCCCGAAAAATGTCGCACAAAGTAGAGTGACTCTAGACAAAATGTTTTAATCCATAGTCAACTCAGTACAAATTCGTAGTATTCAATTAAAAGAAGAGTAGAATTAGTGTTTTATTAGGTAAGTTAGGGAAGCAAAACTAGAAATGCCCGAAAAAATTCCAGGTTTACATAGAGCGGCACCGGTTTTCTTCGAGAGGCGAAGAAGCGGAGCTGACCTTGTATAGACCGCCAAGAAAATTTTGGAATATTTTACCGCCGCAAACGCCTTTGACTGCTATTCCAGCCCGCAAAATTAGTGTTTTATTAGATTTTGAGCACTTTATTTTGCCAAGTAACTTTACCTGCCTGCCCGAAAAGTCGGCTTGCCCGAAAGTTAGGGGGTGGGCAGCCCCCCTTACCCCTGGCTAGTACGCCTATGCTATCAAGTTCTGATGATATTGAAAGCTTGTCAAATTTGCCAACAACAGAACAAGCTACAAATGATCCATCAACAGACCCTTCTCCCCCACCAAAACGTAGGAAAACTGCGCACAAACGTGTTGTGAGGCGTCCAAGAGATGCTACAGAGGTTACAGCGACAACAGAAGAAAGGGTGTAAAGGTTGAGATCCCAGAGAATTGATGGATTGAAGGTATAAATAACCGTTGTTTATTTACCACCCTTATGCTGTATTATGCTTACTTTAGACGACAGGGTTGTGTAGCTTGGGTTACAAACCAGGAATGATTTCTTTCGAGTGTCAAATGAAGGCAAGTTATATAATTTACATTGCAGGCAATTATCGTATAAAAGCAAAACCAAACAATTTTTTGACTGTTATGTGAGCTTATTTATTACAAAAATACAAAAAAAATTATGGCATTACATCATGATTATTTTTAATATTTACAGATGTTAATATCACAGCTGGATGATAAAAACAGAATGGAATTGCTGGTTGGCGTAATGTAATACTACTGCTACTTTTAGGACTTCTTCTTTGTTGTGTTCTTGTTATCGTAAAACAATACCACAGTATTTAAAGGGACAGTCCCGATAAGAACAGAGTCTCAAAAATTAAAGTCCGAGTATTTATGAAATTTATGGACCAAAATATAGTGGCATGGTGTATTTACCGTGTCTCAAAATTTCAGCTCAAAATTTTGTGTCGTTTGGACGTGAACGTCAACACTGCTTATCCGGACACGTAACCCTTTTAAGATTTCGGGTCAAATTTTTCATTGGGTGACTTGATAATCGATTAATGTTTCTTGAGAGGTCTATACAGTGAATGACCCATGCAATGTACTTGATAACAAAAGGTAAATTTCATTTACATATTATTTTTATAGAAAAAAGTCTGGTTTTTATCCAGATACTGTATATTAAAACGGTCTCAATTTCCAGATGAAGACTGTCAGGTTTAAAGCTCCAATAGCATTTTTTTAAGTTATATTTTTAAAATGTATTAAAATAAAGCCCAAAAGTAGATTGAACCTATAAACAGTCCTACCTTGTTAAAGAATAATCCTATAATTCAGTACTGCCAGTTGAGAAATTGGCAAAAATATCATTTTCAACTTTAAATTCAAACGTTTGAAGATGGCCGTCCATGGAGAGGAATGGGAAAACAAGGGAGGTAATTGAGTAACTATTTCCTCGATCACCCTGTGTCACCCTTTATAATGCCCAAAAAATTTTGCCCAGGACCGTATAATAGTGAGTTGACAACCTTTTGAGCAAAAGACATAGAAATAATTATGTTTTGACTTTCTTAGAAAATGTGAAATTGGAACTTTAAGTTATCTACAAGCGTATCACAAATATCGGGTTAGTAGGTGGGCCTTAGGTTATGGATTTTAAAGGATTTTAACACAAAATTAAGCAGTTTTATTCCCCAAAAAGTTATCGGGATTGGCACTTTAAGCTATAAGAACTTTATTGCCAAGCTGGATGACTTCGCAGGTCTCTTGTTCTCAACAGATAATGGCCGCTTGAATGTCTGGATGAGTTTCTACTGGGGCTTGGTCTACACTCAAATTTATACCCCCATCCCTGCACGTCCAAGATTTAGCCTTGACGTTAATTTCCATTCCAAATGCGTAATAACCTCCTAAATTTCACACAAATAAAGGAGGTGATGACACCATATTATGTCTACTAACCATAGGTCCAATAACAGGAAGAACGTGATGGACAGTTTTGTCACATGTTATGATTTTACCAAAACATCACTGACTTTTTATGTACAGCTTATATTTCACGTTTACTAGGTACGTGGGATTTTAATTCTATAGACAGAGAATTTAATAATTTTCCAAAGACACAATATGATTTTAGAGACCTAAGACCATAGTCTTACAGTAACAGAAAGGCAACCAGTGTAAGAATATGGTCTTTAAGACCATATTGTGTCTTTGGGAAATTGTTAAAAACAACTATTTTTATAAAGTCAATTCACATGCACCTAGTGCACTGAATGAAAAACTATACATAAAAAACAAGTGATGTTTTGGTAAAATTCTAACCACTGTCAAAATATTCGTCAAGTTCTACCTGTTATTTAACCTATGGTTGGAAGACCATATAAGGAGTATCACCTGATTGTAGTGGTGAGAATTGTAAGGCTTTATTCCATATTTGGAATGGAATTTAGGTTCAAAGTTAATCTTGAGCCTGCAGGAACTGGGGGATATAAAATAGGGGGGTAGAGCTAGATTCGTTAGAAACTCACCCAGATATTCTAGCAGCCATTATCTGTTGAGAACAAGGGACCTGTAAACTTGACAATAAAGTTCTTATACCTTAAACACTGTGGTATTATTTTACGATCACAAACACAACAAAACAAGAAGTCCTAGAAGTAGCAGTAGTACTACACCAGGCTTGATATTTGATGTTTGCGACAGATTGGCTATTCCAGCTAGAGACACACCAGTCACATCACCACCACCACCACCGACAACAAATCCTGACTGGTGTACCTGTAACAATTGTCAGGAAATTCCAACAGACAGGGAGAAACTCTGTTGTAGACTTTTGCCTCAAAATTGCCTATCTCTGAGACCCGTAAGTGATTTATAAAATCTAACATTTCATGCAGTTAAAGTTGAAATACCAGTGAATGATGTATTTCTTTATGTTAACTTGTGAGTTTATGATAACCAAATAATTATGACATCAACAACTGGTTTAGGTAATTCGGTAATGAGGTACTCTTTACATTCAGGATAACCTCTATTCACAAAATACAAAAATAACATTTGACAATAAACAACTAATAGTTATAATAAAACTATAATACATTTTTACATATTTACATTTTACTTTCAGGAAATTGGTCAGTATTGTTTAGACGGGGGAGTGCTGCAGATTGCATGGCAAACCAGAAATGACATTTTTTTTAGGATGCCAGAGGACGATGAACAGAAAGGGTTTCGTCATGCTGCCTATCGTCAGTTTATTTACTGGAGGCATGGTCGTCTTGGAAGAGCTACTCCCGACATAGTGTCACATACCATCTGTCTACAGGCGGAGCACAACACGTAATATCTTTTAATCAACACGACTTTTTAACGACCACATACACAAACATTTCAAGACAAAGCCACAGCAATTTAGGCGTATATCTATAAAATAATTTTGACGATATAATATGGAACCAGATAAAGATAAAAGTTAAAGGATCTAAATCGCTAATATTTCGGTCTTAGAAAGTGACACAAATGGGTCGCAACGCATATAATTAGGTAATATGAATGTATATAAACTGTTTTATTCAATCGTTTCTGTTTTTACTGTCATTTCTAATCCATTATGTTCGGCGAAATACGCCATAAGTCTGAGTCGAATGGCAATCTTTAGCGTCTGGTTATTCCAGTCTATTCCAATACTATTTATTGCACATGATCACCAGTAAAGAATATACTGTCACTGTTTGACATAACTTGTGGAATGTCTAACCTTGTTCCCCGAGTCCTTTGTTACCAATGGCACTGAAACGCAGTATGGTACAGGATACGTGTACCGATGGTAAAATGTTTATCTTTTCAAAAGCCAAGCCTTTCCCGGTAAGATCACAGCATCAATGTTTTCAATGTCGAATCCTTTGGATGATATTGAGTTAAAGACTTAGCTACTTTAAGGATTTACCAGACAGGTTAAATGAAAGCAGCATTACAAACATGTTTATCCTACTTTCTTTCATTCTTACATCCCAAACCCACGATTATGATAAATAAGTTTTGACACTTCCACGCAATGTTTTATGACACACTGGACATTTTAATACAACAGGGGCACATAATTCACATGCAACAAGATGGCCACACGGAAGAAGAACAATATTAGATTCAGCATCCATACAGATTTTACACAATCGCTGTTCTTTCAATTCTTCATTTTCTCGCAGTAGCTGAGACGATTCTGTAAATATTTGAATAACAAGAGTCAGGAGATGTATTTAGTATTTAATTAATATGCATTTAATATATTCCAGGGATTTTCTGTTTAATCATCAGTTAGAATAATTAAGCGGAGTAAATTTACAAACACAAACGAATAATATGCGGATTATATTTAATCATTACCATGTAATTTGTGGAACAATTAAGGAGACATAAAAATAACTGACGATCAGACAGTTGGTTTTAAAATATCAATAGAAACATTGGGTAATTGTATATAAAGGATTTCGTTATATTAAATCTAAGTACCTTCTCCTGGTCGTGGAATAGTTGCTGTTTCTGATGCTTGCTGTTCTGCTGGTCCTGCTTCAACAGCAGCCAACGTACCAATAGGCACATGAGGATTCTCATCTGCAACATCTTGATGTTTCGTTTTTAACACATCGCCATTTCTTTTAATCCCAGATCCATTGGTGATACTATCCATTTCTAACGCTACATTATGCATATCAGAACTTTTCTTATAAAGCTGACCTGAAACACATTGGACAAAATCTTAAACCACAACATGTAATTAACAGGGGTGTCGTTATTGAGATTGAGGTACTCTTGGTCAAGTTTTAGAGTGCGCGATTTATATTTACTGTATAGCCTTCTTGGTTAATGATAATTCCTAAAATGTGATAATGTTGATTATTTTATAGATATGCCTACAGTTCCTTCCCCCCTCACCTTCCACCCACACCTGGTCCCCACACATAACAAAACAGTTATTCAGGAGGGCCATAAATGCTTTTTTAGAGATGTAAAGTGCTAAAAAATGAATATCACCATTATCACATTTCCAACCAATCTTAGCCATTCGGCCCATCCCACCCCATCCCATCCTAACCCCCGTATCTCGGAAAAAAACCTTCACATAATGATAACCACCCAGACTTGAAATCTACGGAAATAACTGCTCATTTCGGCTGGCGCCCCCCTCTCCCCCGCACCTCTCCCACTTCCACACACTTTTCATCCATCAAACTGTAAAACATGATTTTTACATTCTCCTTGTATTGGTAAACCTGTCCATTATTTTCAATCGTCTAATATTTATAAAACTGTCCATTATTTTTAATAATTATACTGTTAAAAACATCAAGGGTGACGTGATATCTATGTTTTAAATACGTTTTATTACTGACCTGTAACACTCGTAGAACCATTAGTTCCTACTACCTGAAATAACATTCAGAGGTATAATAATTAATTACAGTAATCTATACAGAAAACATTTATCAAGTCAAATAATAGATAGTACACCACAAAGATGAAAATGAAACGATTAAATTGTGATGAAGCGGAAGTTGGCTTCTTTATTTTAGTTTAGAATTTGGGTTAAAGTGGAACACAAAAATGTCAGAATGGATTAGACAGCTAACCTGGCTTTATCAACATTAATTAAAACTTTCAATGAAAATAAATTATTATTCCTCAAACATATCTAGCGAAACCGACAATTTTATTGCTGAACTAAATCAAAGCGGTTGTATCACACATTACTAGTAACGTTATATTTACGATAACGGCGTCCACATTCATAAAGAAAACTGTTTCGATAGATGTGACATGTTGATAACCCTATGTACGAAAAAATCTATCTCGTACCCATCCATTCGCTTACCTTTGCCGTACCGGTACCAGGTTGATGTATAGAGTTCACAAAATCTTGACCTTTGATCCTCAATACATATGCACATTTAGGAAACCATTTTGCATGTTCATTCCACGGAATGTCCTCATCTCTCCAGGATGTTAAAACACCACCACAGAAAAAACATTTTACAGCATCTTCTATGTCTGAAAATAAAGTAAAATTTTTTATCGTATAATATATAAACAACAATTACTACCCATGCCATAACAAAATTTTGGCGATCTTGTTTCAGCCATCATGAAGTCTATATCAGGTCTATATCATTAAGCAATGGATTCGACAGTAACAGTGTATAGAAAACCATTGACTCGGACTCGGGGCCCTTTCCCAGAGGGTCCATTTTGTCAGAAGTGGGGTCCTTTTGTCTGCCTTTAGGGCCCCCCTAACTAGGGTACATTTTCATTTTTCTCATCGGTTTTAGTATTTTTCTCCCGTTTTATTTTTCCAATATCTTTGATTTTTTTTCGAGAGGAGGCTGGCGCCTCCGGCGCCTCAGCAATAAAACGCCTTTGACTACCCGGATTGAAAATCCAGCACGTGACAGGTTGTGCTAGACAATGTAAAGATCTATTGCAGTGAAAAATGAACACCTTCTATGAAAGAAAATGTACGAAAAACTTGGTGAAAACAACGTTTTGACAAGGAAATGCTCCTGGAATCTATGATCATCACACACACCTTGTACTCTGGTGGGATATTTCCTGCCCGTGGCTCATTTCTACACAGCAACTTCTACGCAGATCGGGGAATGTTTATAACGGTCCCATCACGTTTCTTAGGAGAGAGAAATGGGGGTTAACGTCCACTCGACACAAACTAGCTCATTTCAGGACTAACACATGGTTAAATTTTATTTCACTAATTCACTTGCGCGTAGAGTTCTTTAGCATAGGGAGGAAACTGGAGGACCCAGAGAAAACCCATGAGGTTGGACAGGCGAGTCTACTCCCTGTCACGTACAGCCATGGAATCGAAACCACGTCAGATGGCTCAATGACAGACCTTATGATACAGCGAGCACGTGCTAACAATTTGGCCATCCAACCCCAGACGTTTCTGAGGCGTTACCCTTTCGCTACCAACCGATTGCTTATTAGCCAAATATTGGCAGCTATTCAAGGTGATCTTAATAGACAACATATAGTGTTTTCAGAGCACGTACTAACCCATCATGGATACTGCAACTATTTACTAAAAGACGGAGTGCCCTTCTTTTCACACAATTCATGTACATATTTTGTAATATTCGAAAATGATTGTAATTTTTTTTTGTATCTGTAAAGTAGACAAATGTGTGGATGTTGTATAATATCTTTGCCTGGAGAAATATCAATGTAAATAAGACAATAAATCTTATACATGAGATTACCCATTTCAAAATATTTGCTGAAAATCAAGGATGGATTTACACCACAATTTTCAGCATCGACAATATGTTATTTGGTTAATAAATTTTAACAGGCCTACCAAAGAAGTAAAATCCAGCTTCAGCAATCTGTTCTTTGCTGGGCACTGGCGATTTTCTCGGCCAGTTAGCAAATGTTGCCACCCGTGTAGCGAGTATAGCTTTATCTGGCTGGGCAGCTGTTTGGGTGATGATACCTAAATCTTCTGCGGTTGCCGGGGCATCACTTTGAACTAGATTCAAATTTCCATTATTTAAGATAGTTGATAGTGGATTAAGAGCTGCTCTAACATCTTCATCTGTAGAACTCAGTGGGTGGGTTGACACATAATCATGTATATAAGTATCATTTGGTGTAATAGGAACATTAGATTGGTCGACTCCTCTTAAAAATTCACACCTGGAAAAATATCTCCAGTGTTCAGCTACTGGACTTTCTGCTTCTTCCCAATCTCTTAAAATACCTCCACAGAAGGCACATCGTACTAGGTCAGTGGAACCAAGATGATAGAAACCTGCTCGAGCTAATTCAGTAGGTCTAACAGTCAATTAGCTTGGCCAGTTTTGAAATGTTCTTTGTCTTGCTTCTTCTACTACCATAGCTTGTGCAAAACTAGTAGAACTGAAATTATAAGAGTAAATGAATAAACAGTAAAACATCCAAGGGTCATCCACGATTAAAGTCTGGTCATTTTAACACTCTTTCAATCTGGAGATCTTCATGTACTTTTAAACCAAGATAGAGACATGTGTCATTAGTATTGGATTCTTGACGTTACATTTTGAACCATTTGACATGTTAACAATAAATATTTTATCAAAGGGAATTCGTCCAAAATATTATTCACAAGCTTGAAATTCTCACAATGGCGGGGTTAAGAAATGGTGGGGCACCTAGTCTTTCTGGAGAAAAGGTCTAAGAATCCCGAACTATTGTCTATCACTGTAAAAGTGTTCTTTAAATACAAGGACCGTGGTTCTTCACAGTTATCAGACTGACTGGTTGAGCACACAGATTTCATATACAAGGTTTGTTTTATTTCTTTTAATATCATGTTATTTCGTATTTAACATAACAGTGTAAAGGAACGTGATGCCGCCAAAGCCCAATCAGCACACGAGTCCAAATGTCAGTTTCTGTCATCACATCCCGTTACTTGCAACATTGACTTCACAGAGACACAGACAATCGAGAACACAGAATGAAAATAACAGGTGAGTACTTTTCTCCCCTCTATGTTAATTTTAGGATTTAAAATGTATGTTTTGATTGCTCACAAGGTAGCTGCATGGATTCGGTTTTTAACAGAAATCTCAATGCACGACGATACATTTGAAATATTTTAACTGAAAATTCGGCAGGTTTGAAAAAGTCAATGCATAACTGAAACTGTTCCAACCCGATCTGGAAATCGCTTTCGACAACTTTATCGTGTAAAAATGTAAACAACAAGTAACTCTTTAATATGGCATCCAGAATCTCCAAATTAATATATTCATTCATATCACGATTTCATATTCACAATGTCAACTGAGAAATATAATAACTCTATGGCGGAAGATTAAATGAATTTTATACAAGGATAAAAAGTAAGAGAATGGCCTTAAATTAGAGCAGGGGCCCAGGGGGTTAACCTAGCTGAAAATTGTACCAATGTTTTCCTTTATTTTATCTGTGTATGTATATCTGGCATCATAAAAATGTAAGTCTGCCGGGTTTCTGGTGGTGGGTGTGGTATTCCACTCCCAAAATGCGACACCTGATAGCTTAGATTAGCTCAAAAGTGTGCTACATGAAATTCACACAGCAGTGTACCGTACATCTTCAGGTATCCCCAATTACATAGCTCTGTCAGGGGTACCCCACCACTAGCAATGTCTGACAGGTTGTTTTTGTGACACCTGAAGATGTACGGCACACTGCGGTGCAAATTTCATGTAATACACTTTTGAGCTAATCTAGACTAGTTGAAGGGTAGAGCATTTTGGGCGTGGAGTACCACACCCACTGCCAGAAACCCGACATTTTTATGATACCAGACATAGAGGCATCGATAACATGTAGAAGAAAATTGGTACAATTTTCAGTTAGAATGACCCCCTGGGCTCCCGGTCTATATGACCACTAATGATCTTATGGAATACATATCAGTAGCTCTATCACGTGTTTTACCATTTGGAACAAAATCTTATGACAGTATTACACGATCCGGTGCTGCGGTAGGCCTATGTCTATAATTTCACTCTCAATCATTAATAACCCCACCCAACCTTAAAGCAACAAAACCCTCCAGGAACATGCCACTGTCCGTTGAAACATTCGGCCTGTAACTTTTTACTAACCTTGCTAAAGTTAAAGCTTTTTATACCTATGATATAGTCAATCGATATGTATTGATCTTGAGTGGCATGTCGATAATTAACAAAGTATTTTAATATACGGAACCGAGAATTAACAACCAAAAAATAAAACGGAAGAATTAGGGCAGTGTGAAGTTAGCTCGATTTTCGTTTTTCGTTTTTCAATATTGGTGAATATCGAAAAACGAGCTACTCGTTTTTCGATATTGGCGAATAACGAAAAACAACTAGCTCGTTATTCGATATTGGCGAATGTTGAAAAACGAGCTACTTGTTTTTCGACATTCAAACTTGAATCTCAAAAAAGTAGATTTGATGGAGGTATTTCAGTAGAATGTCTCCAAAACACATTTTATTAAATACGTTTTCTAAAACGAAATAAAGATATCATAATTCAGGATGCCTGAGCAGTGGATTCATATAAAAACTGCTCTTTCTCCTTGTTTTTTGATATTGGCGAATCTCGAAAAACGAACTTCTCGTTTTTCGATATTCAAACTTGAATATTAAAAAAAGCAGATTTGAAGGATGTATATCTACAGAATGTCTCCAAAATAAATTTTATTAAATCAATGATCTAAAACGAACTAAAGATATCATAATTGAGGATGCCTGAGCAGTGGATTCACATAAAAACTTTTCTTTCTCGTTGTTTTTCTCGTTTATATTGGCGAATCTCGAAAAACGAGCCACTCGTTTTTCGATATTCGAACTTGAATGTCAAAAAAACAGATTTGATGGGTGTTTATCTACAGAATGTCTCCATGACACATTTGATTAAATTAGTGATCTAAAACGTACTAAAGGCATCATAATTGAGGATGCCTGAGCAGTGCATTCACATAAAAACTGCTCTTTCTCCTTGTTTTTTGATATTGGCGAATCTCGAAAAACGAGCCACTCGTTTTTCGATATTCAAACTTGAATATCAAAAAAGCAGATTTGATGGATGTTTATATACAGAATGTCTAAATTGACACATTTTATTAAATAAGTGATCTAAAACGAACTAAATACATCATAATTGGGGATGCCCGAGCAGTGGATTCACATAAAAACTGCTCTTTCTCCTTGTTTTTTGATATTGGCGAATCTCGAAAAACGAGCCACTCGTTTTTCGATATTCAAACTTGAATATCAAAAAAGCAGATTTGATGGATGTTTATATACAGAATGTCTAAATTGATACATTTTATTAAATGAGTGATCTAAAACGAACTAAATACATCATAATTGGGAATAACCGAGCAGTGGATTCACATAAAAACTGCTCTTTCTCCTTGTTTTTTGATATTGGCGAATCACGAAAAACGAGCTACTCGTTATTCGATATTCAAACTTGAATATTAAAAAAGAAGATTTGAAGGATGTATATCTACAGAATTTCTCCAAAACACATTTTATTAAATGAATGATCTAAAACGAACTACAAATATCACAATTGAGGATGCCTGAGCAGTGGATTCATATAAAAACTGCTCTTTCTCCTTGTTTTTTAATATTGGCGAATCTCGAAAAACGAGCTACTCGTTATTAGATATTCAAACTTGAATATTAAAAAAGCAGATTTGAAGGATGTATATCTACAGAATTTCTCCAAAACACATTTTATTAAATGAATGATCTAAAACGAACTACAAATATCATAATTGAGGATGCCTGAGCAGTGGATTCACATAAAAACTTTTTTTCTCGTTGTTTTTTTTTTTTGATATTGGCGAATCTCGAAAAACGAGCCACTCGTTTTTCGATATTCAAACTTGAATATCAAAAAAGCAGATTTGAAGGATGTATATCTACAGAATTTCTCCAAAACACATGTTATTAAATCAATGATCTAAAACGAACTAAAACTATCATAATTGAGGATGCCTGAACAGTGGATTCACATAAAAACTTTTCTTTCTCTTTGTTTTTTGATATTGGCGAATCTCGAAAAACGAGCTACTCGTTATTCGATATTCAAACTTGAATATTAAAAAAGCAGATTTGAAGGATGTATATCTACAGAATTTCTCCAAAACACATTTTATTAAATCAATGATCTAAAACGAACTAAAAATATCATAATTGAGGATGCCTGAACAGTGGATTCACATAAAAACTTTTCTTTCTCGTTGTTTTTTGATATTGGCAAATCTCGAAAAACGAGCCACTCGTTTTTCGATATTCAAACTTGAATATCAAAAAAGCAGATTTGATGGATATCTATCTACAAAATGTCTCTATGACACATTTGATTAAATGAGTGATCTAAAACGAACTAAAGATATCATAATTCAGGATGCCTGAGCAGTGGATTCATATAAAAACTGCTCTTTCTCCTTGTTTTTTGACATTGGCGAATCTCGAAAAAGGGGCCATTCGTTTTTCGATATTCATACTTGAATATCAAAAAAGCAGATTTGATGGATGTTTATATACAGAATGTCTAAATTGACAAATTTTATTAAATGAGTGATCTAAAACGAACTAAATACATCATAATTGGGGATGCCCGAGCAGCGGATTCACATAAAAACTGCTCTTTCTCCTTGTTTTTTGATATTGGTGAATCTCGAAAAACGAGCTATTCGTTATTCGATATTCAAACTTGAATATTAAAAAAGAAGATTTGAAGGATGTATATCTACAGAATTTCTCCAAAACACATTTTATTAAATCAATGATCTAAAACGAAGTAAAGATATCATAATTGAGGATGCCTGAGCAGTGGATTCATATAAATTGACACATTTTATTAAATGAGTGATCTAAAACGAACTAAATGCATCATAATTGGGGATGCCCGAGCAGTGGATTCACATAAAAACTGCTCTTTCACCTTGTTTTTTGATATTGGCGAATCTCGAAAAACGAGCTACTCGTTATTCGATATTCAAACTTGAATATCAAAAAATCAGATTTGATGGATGTTTATATACAGAATGTCTAAATTGACACATTTTATTAAATAAGTCATCTAAAACGAACTAAATACATCATAATTTGGGATGCCCGAGCAGTGGATTCACATAAAAACTGCTCTTTCTCCTTGTTATTTGATATTGGCGAATCTCGAAAAGCGAGCTACTCGTTATCGATATTCAAACTTGAATATTAAAAAAAGCAGATTTGAAGAATGTATATCTACAGAATTTCTCCAAAACACATTTTATTAAATGAATGATCTAAAACGAACTACAAATATCATAATTGAGGATGCCTGAGCAGTGGATTCACATAAAAACTGCTCTTTCACCTTGTTTTTTGATATTGGCGAATCTCGAAAAACGAGCTACTTGTTATTCGATATTCAAACTTGAATAACAAAAAAGCAGATTTGATGGATGTTTATATACAGAATGTCTAAACTGACACATTTTATTAAATAAGTGATCTCAAACGAACTAAATACATCATAATTGGGGATGCCCGAGCAGTGGATTCACATAAAAACTGCTCTTTCTCCTTGTTTTTTGATATTGGTGAATCTCGAAAAACGAGCTACTCGTTGTTCGATATTCAAACTTGAATATTAAAAAGAGGATTTGAAGGATGTATATCTACAGAATTTCTCCAAAACACATTTTATTAAATCAATGATCTAAAACGAACTAAAGATATCACAATTGAGGATGTCTGAGCAGTGGATTCATATAAAAACTGCTCTTTCTCCTTGTTTTTTAATATTGGCGAATCTCGAAAAACGAGCCACTTGTTTTTCGATATTCAAACTTGAATATCAAAAAAGCAGAATTGATGGATGTTTACCTAAAGAATGTCTAAATTGACACATTTTATTAAATGAGTGATCTAAAACGAACTAAATACATCATAATTGGGGATGCCCGAGCAGTGGATTCACATAAAAACTGCTCTTTCACCTTGTTTTTTGATATTGGCGAATCTCGAAAAACGAGCTACTCGTTATTCGATATTCAAACTTGAATATCAAAAAAGCAGATTTGATGGATGTTTATATACAGAATGTCTAAATTGATACATTTTATTAAATGAGTGATCTAAAACGAACTAAATACATCATAATTGGGAATAACCGAGCAGTGGATTCACATAAAAACTGCTCTTTCTCCTTGTTTTTTGATATTGGCGAATCTCAAAAAACGAGCTACTCGTTATTCGATATTCAAACTTGAATAACAAAAAAGCAGATTTGATGGATGTTTATATACAGAATGTCTAAATTGACACATTTTATTAAATGAGTGATCTCAAACGAACTAAATACATCATAATTGGGGATGCCCGAGCAGTGGATTCACATAAAAACTGCTCTTTCTCCTTGTTTTTTGATATTGGCGAATCTCGAAAAACGAGCTACTCGTTATTCGATATTCAAACTTGAATATTAAAAAAGAAGATTTGAAGGATGTATATCTACAGAATTTCTCCAAAACACATTTTATTAAATGAATGATCTAAAACGAACTACAAATATCATAATTGAGGATGCCTGAGCAGTGGATTCACATAAAAACTGCTCTTTCACCTTGTTTTTTGATATTGGCGAATCTCGAAAAACGAGCTACTTGTTATTCGATATTCAAACTTGAATAAGAAAAAAGCAGATTTGATGGATGTTTATATACAGAATGTCTAAACTGACACATTTTATTAAATAAGTGATCTCAAACGAACTAAATACATCATAATTGGGGATGCCCGAGCAGTGGATTCACATAAAAACTGCTCTTTCTCCTTGTTTTTTGATATTGGTGAATCTCGAAAAACGAGCTACTCGTTATTCGATATTCAAACTTGAATATTAAAAAAGAAGATTTGAAGGATGTATATCTACAGAATTTCTCCAAAACACATTTTATTAAATCAATGATCTAAAACGAACTAAAGATATCATAATTGAGGATGCCTGAGCAGTGGATTCATATAAAAACTGCTCTTTCTCCTTGTTTTTTAATATTGGCGAATCTCGAAAAACGAGCCACTTGTTTTTCGATATTCAAACTTGAATATCAAAAAAGCAGAATTGATGGATGTTTACCTAAAGAATGTCTAAATTGACACATTTTATTAAATGAGTGATCTAAAACGAACTAAATACATCATAATTGGGGATGCCCGAGCAGTGGATTCACATAAAAACTGCTCTTTCACCTTGTTTTTTGATATTGGCGAATCTCGAAAAACGAGCTACTCGTTATTCGATATTCAAACTTGAATATCAAAAAAGCAGATTTGATGGATGTTTATATACAGAATGTCTAAATTGATACATTTTATTAAATGAGTGATCTAAAACGAACTAAATACATCATAATTGGGAATAACCGAGCAGTGGATTCACATAAAAACTGCTCTTTCTCCTTGTTTTTTGATATTGGCGAATCTCAAAAAACGAGCTACTCGTTATTCGATATTCAAACTTGAATAACAAAAAAGCAGATTTGATGGATGTTTATATACAGAATGACTAAATTGACACATTTTATTAAATGAGTGATCTCAAACGAACTAAATACATCATAATTGGGGATGCCCGAGCAGTGGATTCACATAAAAACTGCTCTTTCTCCTTGTTTTTTGATATTGGCGAATCTCGAAAAACGAGCTACTCGTTATTCGATATTCAAACTTGAATATTAAAAAAGAAGATTTGAAGGATGTATATCTACAGAATTTCTCCAAAACACATTTTATTAAATGAATGATCTAAAACGAACTACAAATATCATAATTGAGGATGCCTGAGCAGTGGATTCACATAAAAACTGCTCTTTCACCTTGTTTTTTGATATTGGCGAATCTCGAAAAACGAGCTACTTGTTATTCGATATTCAAACTTGAATAAGAAAAAAGCAGATTTGATGGATGTTTATATACAGAATGTCTAAACTGACACATTTTATTAAATAAGTGATCTCAAACGAACTAAATACATCATAATTGGGGATGCCCGAGCAGTGGATTCACATAAAAACTGCTCTTTCTCCTTGTTTTTTGATATTGGTGAATCTCGAAAAACGAGCTACTCGTTATTCGATATTCAAACTTGAATATTAAAAAAGAAGATTTGAAGGATGTATATCTACAGAATTTCTCCAAAACACATTTTATTAAATCAATGATCTAAAACGAACTAAAGATATCATAATTGAGGATGCCTGAGCAGTGGATTCATATAAAAACTGCTCTTTCTCCTTGTTTTTTAATATTGGCGAATCTCGAAAAACGAGCCACTTGTTTTTCGATATTCAAACTTGAATATCAAAAAAGCAGATTTGATGGATGTTTACCTAAAGAATGTCTAAATTGACACATTTTATTAAATGAGTGATCTAAAACGAACTAAATACATCATAATTGGGGATGCCCGAGCAGTGGATTCACATAAAAACTGCTCTTTCACCTTGTTTTTTAATATTGGCGAATCTCGAAAAACGAGCTACTCGTTATTCGATATTCAAACTTGAATATCAAAAAAGCAGATTTGATTGATGTTTATATACAGAATGTCTAAATTGACACATTTTATTAAATAAGTGATCTAAAACGAACTAAATACATCATAATTTGGGATGCCCGAGCAGTGGATTCAAATAAAAACTGCTCTTTCTCCTTGTTATTTGATATTGGCGAATCTCGAAAAACGAGCTACTCGTTATTCGATATTCAAACTTGAATATTAAAAAAAGCAGATTTGAAGAATGTATATCTACAGAATTTCTCCAAAACACATTTTATTAAATGAATGATCTAAAACGAACTACAAATATCATAATTGAGGATGCCTGAGCAGTGGATTCACATAAAAACTGCTCTTTCACCTTGTTTTTTGATATTGTTATTCGATATTCAAACTTGAATAACAAAAAAGCAGATTTGATGGATGTTTATATACAGAATGTCTAAACTGACACATTTTATTAAATAAGTGATCTCAAACGAACTAAATACGTCATAATTGGGGATGCCCGAGCAGTGGATTCACATAAAAACTGCGCTTTCTCCTTGTTTTTTGATATTGATGAATCTCGAAAAACGAGCTACTCGTTATTCGATATTCAAACTTGAATATTAAAAAAGAAGGATTTGAAGGATGTATATCTACAGAATTTCTCCAAAACACATTTTATTAAATCAATGATCTAAAACGAACTAAAGATATCATAATTGAGGATGCCTGAGCAGTGGATTCATATAAAAACTGCTCTTTCTCCTTGTTTTTTAATATTGGCGAATCTCGAAAAACGAGCCACTTGTTTTTCGATATTCAAACTTGAATATCAAAAAAGCAGATTTGATGGATGTTTACCTAAAGAATGTCTAAATTGACACATTTTATTAAATGAGTGATCTAAAACGAACTAAATACATCATAACTGGGGATGCCCGAGCAGTGGATTCACATAAAAACTGCTCTTTCACCTTGTTTTTTGATATTGGCGAATCTCGAAAAACGAGCTACTCGTTATTCGATATTCAAACTTGAATATCAAAAAAGCAGATTTGATTGATGTTTATATACAGAATGTCTAAATTGACACATTTTATTAAATAAGTGATCTAAAACGAACTAAATACATCATAATTTGGGATGCCCGAGCAGTGGATTCAAATAAAAACTGCTCTTTCTCCTTGTTATTTGATATTGGCGAATCTCGAAAAACGAGCTACTCGTTATTCGATATTCAAACTTGAATATTAAAAAAAGCAGATTTGAAGAATCTATATCTACAGAATTTCTCCAAAACACATTTTATTAAATGAATGATCTAAAACGAACTACAAATATCATAATTGAGGATGCCTGAGCAGTGGATTCACATAAAAACTGCTCTTTCACCTTGTTTTTTGATATTGTTATTCGATATTCAAACTTGAATAACAAAAAAGCAGATTTGATGGATGTTTATATACAGAATGTCTAAACTGACACATTTTATTAAATAAGTGATCTCAAACGAACTAAATACGTCATAATTGGGGATGCCCGAGCAGTGGATTCACATAAAAACTGCGCTTTCTCCTTGTTTTTTGATATTGATGAATCTCGAAAAACGAGCTACTCGTTATTCGATATTCAAACTTGAATATTAAAAAAGAAGGATTTGAAGGATGTATATCTACAGAATTTCTCCAAAACACATTTTATTAAATCAATGATCTAAAACGAACTAAAGATATCATAATTGAGGATGCCTGAGCAGTGGATTCATATAAAAACTGCTCTTTCTCCTTGTTTTTTAATATTGGCGAATCTCGAAAAACGAGCCACTTGTTTTTCGATATTCAAACTTGAATATCAAAAAAGCAGATTTGATGGATGTTTACCTAAAGAATGAATATCAAAAAAGCAGATTTGATGGATGTTTACCTAAAGAATGTCTAAATTGACACATTTTATTAAATGAGTGATCTAAAACGAACTAAATACATCATAATTGGGGATGCCCGAGCAGTGGATTCACATAAAAACTGCTCTTTCACCTTGTTTTTTGATATTGGCGAATCTCGAAAAACGAGCTACTCGTTATTCGATATTCAAACTTGAATATCAAAAAAGCAGATTTGATGGATGTTTATATACAGAATGTCTAAATTGATACATTTTATTAAATGAGTGATCTAAAACGAACTAAATACATCATAATTGGGAATAACCGAGCAGTGGATTCACATAAAAACTGCTCTTTCTCCTTGTTTTTTGATATTGGCGAATCTCAAAAAACGAGCTACTCGTTATTCGATATTCATACTTGAATAACAAAAAAGCAGATTTGATGGATGTTTATATACAGAATGTCTAAATTGACACATTTTATTAAATGAGTGATCTCAAACGAACTAAATACATCATAATTGGGGATGCCCGAGCAGTGGATTCACATAAAAACTGCTCTTTCTCCTTGTTTTTTGATATTGGCGAATCTCGAAAAACGAGCTACTCGTTATTCGATATTCAAACTTGAATATTAAAAAAGAAGATTTGAAGGATGTATATCTACAGAATTTCTCCAAAACACATTTTATTAAATCAATGATCTAAAACGAACTAAAGATATCATAATTGAGGATGCCTGAGCAGTGGATTCATATAAAAGCTGCTTTTTCTCATTGTTTTTTGATATTGGCGAAACGAGCCACTTGTTTTTCGATGTTCAAACTTGAATATCAAAAAAGCAGATTTGATGGATGTTTATCTACAGAATGTCTAAATTGACACATTTTATTAAATGAGTGATCTAAAACGAACTAAATACATCATAATTGGGGATGCCCGAGCAGTGGATTCACATAAAAACTGCTCTTTCACCTTGTTTTTTGATATTGGCGAATCTCGAAAACGAGCTACTCGTTATTCGATATTCAAACTTGAATATCAAAAAAGCAGATTTGATGGATGTTTATATACAGAATGTCTAAATTGATACATTTTACTAAATGAGTGATCTCAAACGAACTAAATACATCATAATTGGGAATAACCTTGCAGTGGATTCACATAAAAACTGCTCTTTCTCCTTGTTCTTTGATATTGGCGAATCTCGAAAAACGAGCCACTCGTTTTTCGATATTCAAACTTGAATATCAAAAAACCAGATTTGATGGATGTTTATATACAGAATGTCTAAATTGACACATTTTATTAAATAAGTGATCTAAAACGAACTAAATACATCATAATTGGGGATGTCCGAGCAGTGGATTCACATAAAAACTGCTCGTTCTCCTTGTTATTTGATATTGGCGAATCTCGAAAAACGAGCTATCAAACTTGAATATCAAAAAAGCAGATTTGATGGATGTTTATATACAGAATGTCTAAATTGATACATTTTATTAAATGAGTGATCTAAAACGTACTAAATACATCATAATTGGGAATAACCGAGCAGTGGATTCACATAAAAACTGCTCTTTCTCCTTGTTTTTTGATATTGGCGAATCTCGAAAAACGAGCCACTCGTTTTTCGATATTCAAACTTGAATATCAAAAAAGCAGATTTGATGGATGTATATCTACAGAATTTCTCCCAAACACATTTTATTAAATCAATGATCTAAAACGAACTACAAATATCATAATTGAGGATGCCTGAGCAGTGGATTCACATAAAAACTTTTTTCTCGTTGTTTTTTTGATATTGGCGAATCTCGAAAAAACGAGCCACTCGTTTTTCGATATTCATACTTGAATATCAAAAAAGCAGATTTGATGGATGTTTATATACAGAATGTCTAAATTGACACATCTTATTAAATGAGTGATTTAAAACGAACTAAATACATCATAATTGGGGATGCCCGAGCAGTGGATTCACATAAAAACTGCTCTTTCTCCTTGTTTTTTGATATTGGTCAATCTCGAAAAACGAGCTACTCGTTATTCGATATTCAAACTTGAATATTAAAAAAGAAGATTTGAAGGATGTATATCTACAGAATTTCCCCAAAACACATTTTATTAAATCAATGATCTAAAACGAACTAAAGATATCATAATTGAGGATGCCTGAGCAGTGGATTCATATAAAAACTGCTCTTTCTCCTTGTTTTTTAATATTGGCGAATCTCGAAAAACGAGCCACTTGTTTTTCGATATTCAAACTTGAATATCAAAAAAGCAGATTTGATGGATGTTTACCTAAAGAATGTCTAAATTGACACATTTTATTAAATGAGTGATCTAAAACGAACTAAATACATCATAATTGGGGATGCCCGAGCAGTGGATTCACATAAAAACTGCTCTTTCACCTTGTTTTTTGATATTGGCGAATCTCGAAAAACGAGCTACTCGTTATTTGATATTCAAACTTGAATATCAAAAAAGCAGATTTGATGGATGTTTATATACAGAATGTCTAAATTGACACATTTTATTAAATAAGTGATCTAAAACGAACTACAAATATCATAATTGAGGATGCCTGAGCAGTGGATTCACATAAAAACTGCTCTTTCACCTTGTTTTTTGATATTGGTGAATCTCGAAAAACGAGCTACTCGTTATTCGATATTCAAACTTGAATATTAAAAAAGAAGATTTGAAGGATGTATATCTACAGAATTTCTCCAAAACACATTTTATTAAATCAATGATCTAAAACGAACTAAAGATATCATTATTGAGGATGCCTGAGCAGTGGATTCATATAAAAACTGCTCTTTCTCCTTGTTTTTTGATATTGGCGAATCTCGAAAAACGAGCCACTTGTTTTTCGATATTCAAACTTGAATATCAAAAAAGCAGATTTGATGGATGTTTATCTACAGAATGTCTAAATTGACACATTTTATTAAATGAGTGATCTAAAGCGAACTAAATACATCATAATTGGGGATGCCCGAGCAGTGGATTCACATAAAAACTGCTCTTTCACCTTGTTTTTTGATATTGGCGAATCTCGAAAAACGAGCTACTCGTTATTCGATATTCAAACTTGAATATCAAAAAAGCAGATTTGATGGATGTTTATCTACAGAATGTCTCCATGACACTTTTGATTAAATTAGTGATCTATAACGTACTAAAGGCATCGTAATTGAGGATGCCGGAGCAGTGAATTCACATCAAAACTGTTCTTTCTTCTTGTTTTTTTGATTTTGGCAAATATTAAAAAATATCGAGAAAGATCAGTTTTTCGTGAATCCACTGCTCGGGCATCCCCAGTTATGGTATTTTAGTACGTTTTAGATCACTGATTTAAAAAAATGTGTTTTGGAGAAATTCTGTAGCTATACATTCATCAAATCTATCAAATCTGCTTTTTTGATATTCAAATTTGAGTAGCTCGTTTTTCGAGATTCGCCAATATCAAAATACAGCGAGAAAGAACAGTTTTTATGTGAATCCACTGCTCAGACACCCTTATTAACGACATCTTTAGTTTGTTTTAAAAACGTATTTAATAATAAAGTGTTTTGGGGACATTCTATAGTAATACATCCATCAAGTCTGCTTTTTTGAGATTCAAGCTTGAATATCGAAAAACGAGTAGCTCGTTTTTCGAGATTCGCCAATATCAAAAAACAAAGAGAATGGGCATTTTTTATGTGTATCTACGGCTCAGGCATCCACATTTTTGATATCTATTTCATTTTAGATCACCGATTTAATCAGATGTGTTTTGGAGACTTTCTTTAGCTACACATCCATCAAATCTACTTTTTTGAGATTCAAATTTGAATGTCGAAAAACAAGTAGCTCGTTTTTCAACATTCGCCAATATCGAATAACGAGCTAGTTGTTTTTCGTTATTCGCCAATATCGAAAAACGAGTAGCTCGTTTTTCGATATTCACCAATATTGAAAAACGAAAAACGAAAATCGAGCTAACTTCACACTGCCAAGAATTAGGCGGTTTTTTTACTGAGGGTAAACAACCCAGAAATAAAAAAGGAAGAATTAAGCGTGTTTTCTCGGGGCGCTTTATTTTTCTTGGGGTGCAATGTACCCTCTGCACCCCCGCTAGGACGGCCCTGCAATTTAACATGGAACAGACAGCAATTAGTCTTAAGCTATTTCTACTAGTCGGCAAATCAAGTAGTAAAATGATTGACCTGTGTGGGGAGTAAAAGGGGATTGATTGGAATGGCCTAGTGGTCAAGAGAGAAGGAGAAATGGGTTTAACGTCCACTCGACACAAACTAGGTCATTTCGGGACTAACATATGTTTTAATTTTATTTCAATAATTCGTTTGCGCGTAGGGGTACCGGGGGATTCGGAGAAAACCCACGAGGTTGGACAGGCGACCCTACTCCTTGTCACGCACAACCGGGGATTCGAAACCACACCAGTTGACTTAATGCCGGGCTTTATGATACAGCGCGCATGTGCTAACCATTCGACCATCCCCCGCACCCTAGTAGTCAAGAGTGTCGCGCTTTGAGCTCTGACTGGCTGGTCACCTCTGGCTTGCGGTCGGGATTTCGATCCTTGGTGTGAACGTATGTGGCGCCTTCTCATCCTCTTGGGTTTACTCCGGGTACTCTGGTATCCTCCCACAGGAAAGACCACTGCGCGTGCGCCAAGACAATAAAAATACGACAGCTTGTCTGCGATATAACCCACGGCGATAGCTGACGTTAAAAGTTTGTGGGTTTACTAGTGTTGAAACAAAGTTAGAGGGCTTAGGCCTGTGGCCTATAGTGTGGAAGCAAATTAAGGGGTTTATCTGTGTGGAAGTAAATTAAGGGGGCTTACGTGTGTCGACGGAAATTAATGGGGCTATTCAGTGAATTACCGGCTCTTGTCGCAAGAGGGAAGTGTCCAAACTCAATAGCGTCACCGTACGTAACTAACGTACGAAAATTAAATGGTGAATGGCTATTTTGCTCCCAGCCAGAATTTTCAAAATTGCGTTAAAGTTTTAAATTTTTGTTTAGAACTGAAATAAATTAACTATTAGTCAATCCCCACGCTAAAATATTAACAGAATTGATTTATGTATATCTGAAATAGACACGACCGAAGCACAAAATAGTTCCAATATGACGACTTCAAATGTAGAGTTGTAGATGTTATTTCCGTGAAAAATCATTGGAAGACGCGATAAGACTTTGTGGACTTATGGCAGTGCGGATTATAAGTCCTAAAGGCTGCAGGAAGGCTTATGTTTACAATGTAACATAGTGTCTTGTATTGTTGATAATGACCATAATGATAGTGTTGACATTTTATTTGTTGATGTGACCTCATGACCTGTGACGTTTAGATAACGTCATATGGATATCATGGCTATTCACTGTGCCAGAGTCACTTCTCTCCAGGTAAGGTGAGTCTGTCGTTCAGATTGTAGCGCCAATTGGTCTTAAACACCGGCGGACAGTATATGTGAAACGGCATGGAGAGTCTCCTGCAGCCCGCTTACATGTCATAGGCCCCTAACACGAGGTCATCCGCCTGTCTCTAAAAGTAGAGTAAAAATGTAACGAAGGTTAAGGCCTGGTTTAAGAATTATCACAAACTCGTCCTCCCGGTCTTACACCGGTCAAGTTAATGATAAAGTCGACTCAATGCGTCGTCGTAAGATCTATAATTCAGACGTTCATATTTTCGTTTTGCGGTTAACCAGATATTGCCAAATGGGGAGCGAAGTTGTTGGATGAAATATGTATTGGGAGGGTAAAATACGTGTATCTACAGGGCAAGGGTGGATATTTAGAAAGTGAGGTTTACTTACATTGCTAAGTTAAAGCGGTTTATATATATCTCCAGATCATAATATGATGAAGCATAGTAGACGTGTCTGGCTCTTTGTGTATCCACCTGTACTGGAAATAGTGCCTCTGAGTTTAAATCTGTAAGTTCGCTGTCGTCTTCTGGCGAAGAGATGTGATATTTATTATGCAACTTTTCCAAGATTTTCTTATATTCATCTGGCCCTGGAACTAAGATGCCGACATTTGTAGATGTATAGTTTATAAAATTGCATCTTGGATTCAGATCTTTGTGAATTTGAAGAGGGTTTTCATATTTAAGCCAATTATTTTTAGTAACGCCACACGTAAAACACGTGACAGTATCATACAATCTGAAGTGGGTTGTACATTACCACTAATTCCTTGTTTTATAATTTCTATCCATGTTTGATTTATCAACCTACTCATCTTGTAGTCAAAATGTTTTTCTATGCGAAATAAAAACACGGCTACAGTATGTGATAAATTTAATTATACAATACGACCTGCAATTTGATGTCACAGAATGTTTCTGTCGATCTTTGTATGTAAATACACAGCTATTTAATGTCACAGAATGTTTATGTCGATCTTTGAGTTTAAATACGCTGCTATTTAATGTCACAGAATGTTTATGTCGATCTTTGAGTTTAAAGACACTGCTATTTAATGTCACACAATGTTTATGTCGATATTTGTGTTTAATTTGAAGATTTCTAGGTTGTATTATTGAAATTACCATAAATACGCACACACCATGATAATGAAATATAGAACAAAGTTTGTGAAACTGATTACAGTCTTCGCAGGAAAAAAATTCTGTAAATGGTACATCCAAGTTCAAGTAATTTTGTGGAATTCTGAATGCGGTAGTATGTAGTTTTCTTCTCCAATGATTGGATTCGGTGTAAAAGTACAATAGGCGTTTAGGTATGACACAACTTTGCAATAAGTATAGTATATTTTCTTTAAATACTGCCATATCCCCTGCCTTGCAGCCGGATCCATTTTAAAGACATTATGTCCATTATCTGAAATATAATTAATTACATATTAAACATGTAGTAAGCGATTTAGAATTATCAAATATTCTACATTTTTTATACGCCCACATTTTTATGTGGACGTATATTGTCGTCGCCCCCGTCTGTCCGTCACACTTTATGGGACACAATAACTCTCTTCCTAATTGAGCTAGAATTTCAAACTTGGTGTGTGCGTTTATTAGGTCAATGCCTTGATGGAGTTCGAAGATGAGCATTTTCCGCTTAAGGTAAGCAGAGATAAGCAATTTGATTGGTTGATGCTTTGGGACACGATAACTTTAGTTCTAATTAAGTGAGATTGATGAAACTTGGTGTACAGTTTCATTACAGTAATACCTTGACTAAGTTCGATAATGAGCATTTTCTGCTCAGGGTAAGCAGAGCGATACGCAGTTTGATTGGTCGAGACTTTGGAACACAATAACTCTCTTCCTAATTGAGTTAAAATGTTCAAACTTGGTGTGTGCGTTTATTAGGTCAATGCCTTGATAAAATTCGAAGATGAGCATTTTCCGCTTAGGGTAAGCAGAGATAAGCAATTTGATTGGTTGATGCTTTGGGACACGATAACTTTAGTTCTAATTAAGTGAGATTGATGACACTTGGTGTACAGTTTCATTACAGTAATACCTTGACTAAGTTCGATAATGAGCATTTTCTGCTCAGGGTAAGCAGAGCGATACGCAGTTTGATTGGTCGAGACTTTGGAACACAATAACTCTCCTTCTAATTGAGTTAAAATGTTCAAACCTGGTGTATATGCTTATTAGGGCAATGCCTTGATGGAGTTCGAAGATGGACATTTTCCGCTTAGGGTAAGCAGAGATAAGCAATTTGATTGGTTGATGCTTTGGGACACGATAACTTTAGTTCTAAATAAGTGAGAGTGATGAAACTTGGTGTATAGTTTCATTACAGTAATATCTTGACTAAGTTCGATAATGAGCATTTTCTGCTCAGGGTAAGCAGGGCGATACGCAATTTTATTGGTCGAGACTTTGGAACACAATAACTCTCCTTCTAATTGGGTTAAAATGTTCAAACTTGGTGTATATGCTTATTAGGTCAAAGATGAGTTCGGAGATGAGCATTTTCCGCTCCGGGTAAGCAGAGATAAGCAATTTGATTGGTTGATACTTTCGGACACGATAACTTTAGTTCTAATTAAGTGAGAGTGCTGAAACTTGGTGTTTAGTTTCATTACAGTAATACCTTGACTAAGATCTATAATGAGCATTTTCTGCTCAGGGTAAGCAGAGCGATAAGCAATTTGATTTGCCAAGACTTTGGAACACAATAACTCTCTTTCGAATTGAGTTAAAATGTTCAAAATTGGTGTGTATGCTTATTAGGTCAATGCCTTGATGGAGTTCGAAGATGAGCATTTTCTTGGTAGGGTATGCAGAGATAAGCAATTTGATTGGTTGATACCTTAGGACGAGATAACTTAGATTCATCTTGATTGGTGATTTTTATGCCAATACAATGACTTCATTCTCATTCAGTAATGGATTCGACAGTAACAGTGTATAGAAACGACTGACTCAGACACGAGGGCCCTTTCCCTTGGCCAGAGGGGGCCTTTTGTCAAGCGTGGGGTCCCTTTTGTCTGCCTTTAGTGTCCCCTAACTAGGGTACATTTTCATTTTTCTCGTCGGTTTTAGCATTTTTCTTTATAAAACACTTTTGGATGACACTTCGTGTACAGTTTGATCTATTTTTTGGGGATTTCGGCGGGGGACATCAGCTTCACTGTTGGATTGTTTTCCAGAATTTGATTATTATAACTCATATGCCTATATTTTTTCCTTATATTGTAATTTAATATGTTTATTTTTTGTTGTTTTGTAGGGAAAATATCAATACCATGATGATTAAATTAGTTAATGGATTGCAAGTAATTATAAGTGGAATGGGGAGAGATGATGAAGTTTCTAGAGTGGCCTGTAATAAGTAGTGGAATGCCTTAAGTTATAAGTAATAAGTGTAGCCTATAGCAAATTAATGAATCTACATATCCATAATTATAGGGCCAATTAGTCATCTGGCTTAATCCTAATACCATTATTATTTGTTAAGTTTATGTGAGATCTCAATTGATTTGAGTAGCCTACCATAATATCTTGCACTGTGGTGAAGAAAAAAAAAATTGGAGTGAGGATATAGTTTCTTGATTTTCGCATGATTGGCTTGTTACTTTGGAGATCTAGAATTATTGCACAAAACAGTTGATATATTTTGATGTTTATAGTGACAGTACGTAATAACATTGTTCTGACGAGTATACTGTTAAAATAGTATTATCCAAAAGTAGGCCTATACTGAATTGGCTTTTGATTAATTCAGTATATATGTGTTATTCGATTTAGTGTAATATTCCAGGGACCACGCCTTGATCTTATCTACGGGTAATGCAGCTGAAGCCGTGAGGGTCAAATGACAATACATACATACATGCATAATGGTTTACACAGCTTTGCTTCTAGAACAGAGGAAAACAATACATGGTTTACACAGCCTTGCTTCTAGAACAGAGGAAAACAATACATGTATTATACAATTATAGATGTACATACAGTTAATTTACAGTTTGACTGGGAGATAAGTTCAGTATTCAAATCATCTGTCTTCGTACTACTGATAGCAGGTGCTATATTATTAATTGGTAGTTGTTTACGATTATGTAATTGACTATAATAATTATTACACACTAGATCCTTTGTTCCGACACGGGTGTTCAAGTTACTGATCAAACTGTTTTGTATTGTTTTAGCACGTGCACAGGTGATCATTTGAGGAAAAGTAGGTGTTCATATAAATTAACACCCCAGCATACTAACCCGGTGATTGTCAAAACAGACCATGCATTTTAATGCGTGCACTGTATTAGAAATAACAAGAAACATCGTGTTAATTAAAAAAAGATAATTATATGCAGTTAAAAGAATAAATAAATATTGTTTCAGTGTAAATTGTGAAATAATATCGTTAGCTAGAAAACGCATTCAACAGTATAAGAAACAAATACACAAATCCTAGCGAACTGGGATAAATTTCTGTTTGGCCATTTTTTTTTTTAGATAATTGTAATCTTGTAAAATATCATTTCTACATCATCACACATATGCTATTTTTTAACACATTGTTAGTTTGTTCTGTGGCTGGCGAATCATGAATGTAAAACGTATTCCAGCCAATGAAGCATACCCCATTCACACCAAATAAAATATTACATTATTCGCCAGTTCCTCAATGACACAACGCGCACGCGCTTACCACCCGGGCATCGACCCCCCCCCCCCTTGTCGGTAAGGAAAACATTTACAACACTAAAATCTAATTACGAACAACAAACCCAATAATTAATTGTCATACTTGTTTTGCCTCCAGGTATGAGGTCTACTGACAATGAGTACTCACAACATTAAATATCAAGGGCCATAAATCTCGAAGTCATTATCGGAAATCATAGAAAATCAAGAGGATTCTTCTCGCGTGACCAGAATTGTTTAGCCTTCAAAGCGAGAAAGAGCGACCGGGTGCGACGACAATATACGACATGTTGGCGTATACAAAATAGTTTCGAAAACCTGAAATCAAGAAATAGGCTTAACATACATTTATCCATAATACTAGGGTCTGCGTGATTCAGAGAAGGCAATCAGATTTGGCCGTGGTAATGCTGGTGTGATGGATTATACAATCGAGTCATATTTCATTTCTAATTTATACAGCTTAAATTTATATGATATTCATCAAGATTTGGGCATAGAAGCTTTGATTTGAATTTTAAAACAATGCATGCGGAGAAATGGAAATGAAAAGGGATTAGAAATCCTGCTTTGCTTCACCAATGCTTGCATAGGCTGGTGTACTATTGGTTTGATATAGTACTGGTAAGGTAAGGTGGATATGTACATGTATTCATAGTAATAACAGATTATGTGCTTAATTTAACTGTCATTATCGCTTAATAAGTAGTACTTAAAGGTTTACCAGGATAGTAGCATAATTCTAAATATGATTGGGTCATGGTAATAAGCTTGGTTCAAAACGTAATTAGCTAAATTAATAGTGCGAGAGATTGTTCAAGGGAGACAATTTATGTAGTTTATATGACTCGTGGTTTTGGAATGCCTAATTTCCATTTCCCTTTCATTGCCTTCATAAATTTCTAGCTTATGTGTTCGATGATCTACAGATACATGTACCAAGGTAAATATGAACTTAACTTTAGTTACAGTTAATGTGCTTAAGCATTGAAGATCAGTATGACTTAATTAATAATACCTGAAGGTTTTACCATATTAGAAAGGTCAGTTGTGACAGACATCTGATTTAATTAGTTCAGAGCAATTTATTGGGGTTTACATTGATCCTAGTTACTATTGAACCATATATCTCAGTACTTATTTGATGATTTTTGAAATGAGCCATATTATTTTAGCCTAATCAGGGATCCACTATTTAATGGTGCACTTGGTCTGACCGATTTACACCGGTTAATAGTTGACTTATAAAGGATATGAGATAATAAGATGGTTTAATTATAATTGTATTTTACAGGTTGAAGCAGGCAGATGTGTATTAGAGTTCTTAAACAGGTGTTGCTTCTGGTTCACTCTGGATATTTTGACTCAGGTTGAAGTTGAGAAGTTCCTTTGGTGATGGTTTATATCCAGGAATTTGAACTTTACTATGGATACGCGTTATTGAACCATCCATTCCATCTGGTTTCTCTCCCGAATGAATATTTTGCCATCACGAGTCCAGCAACCATTGATTAAATTTGATTTGAACGATTTTCTTGCATTTTTGAAGATGTGCGTTCTGTACCGTGTCAAATTTTCGTTTATATAAATGTTGTCTTCCGCAGAGTTTATGACTTTCTTACCACGCATTATGGAAACTTTTGTTTTGTAGCTAGACAGTCTAACAATTATCTTTTTGGGGTTTCCCATAATAGGTTTACCAACCCTATGGCTGTTCTGTATGTCATTTGATGCTATGGTTGGAATGATTTGTTTAAGTACCTCAATAACTTTATTTTCAACTATTTCGTTAGGAGTTTCTGTGATACCACTAATCCGAATGCAGTTACGCCTACCGTATTGTTCCAGATCGTCACAGCGTTCGTTTAACTTACCGTTTAGTTGGAGTGTAACAGATGATAACTCATATTTTAAGTCATGGATTTCTTTTCTTAATGGGGCAATATATTTATCTATCTGTTCTCTCAGAATGAGAGTGATCATTGGTCTGATAGCATTCTGGACTTCAGCTTTCTCGAAAGCTCTTGATAATTCCTTGGTTATTGCATTTAGGGTACTGGTAAACGCCTCATCAGGGACGGGAGTGGATGACAGCGGGTGGGGTCTGTAGGGGACACTGGTGATGATTCTGCCTCGCTCATGGTGGATTCCAAATAATCTTCGTAACTGTCGTTACGATCAGTATTATCCATCATATATGCTGTGATAGTACTTTGCTGAAGTTTACTTTTTTTTAGATTATAGCTTTCAGCACCAGTAGCCAAAAGTAGGCCAGTTTGGATCTGAAATGGGGAGGTTGAGCCCTTTCTTTTTCTCTCTTCCTTGGCTCAGGCAGGAGTATACATGGAGTTTTGATGTTTTTTTATATTAAATGATAATTAGTAGTTGTGATTCAATAGAAAATAAAATAAGATACCACTAATAGTTTGATGGTTTTTTTCTCCAGCTGGCAACTTTCTGTAGACAGGAAAGTAAACAACAAAGATGGCTGCTCACAAACAGTTTATAGGGGTTGTTTGAAATTCCCACAGAGTTCTTTCCATTCACTCTAAATTAGTTTAATTTGTTTGTTAATGACACCAGACACTTCTGGGTGTATAACTGTTATCTGATGAATCAGTTAGTGTGTATTAATTAATCGCATTTCGCTTAATGTTGTAGCTCTCTTATAAGGGTCTATCTACTGGCGGCCATCTTGCCGCTTTCAAGTGGTTCATAATCGAAGGGGAAGCGAGTGGGTTGCCCAAACCTAATAATGCATTCCAGTCCGAGCCACGACCGTGATCCCGAAAAATTGCTCGCAACTGACCAATGAGACTATCCCCTGAAGACGCAGCCATACGACGCGGACAATAACACTCAACTGGATGAGCTCTATGGAAACGTCTACCACACACAGAACTATGGACGCAGATCAAACGGCGTCGCATAGTAGTATCAGCGCTTGTTCAGGAATGCAGCACGTGCGTGCACGTGACCTTGCACTGAATGACCTTTAGCACGAGCGTGACCCCCTGCACGTGGGATTGCACATACAGAGAGGGCGCGCGCGAAGAGAGAGAGAGGAAGAAGAAGAAAGGGGGAGGGAAGGGGAAACAACTATTTTGCATTGATTAAGTTGGCCCTGAAAAGGGCCGTTCTTCTAACAGCAGCACTTCGGCTGCTCCCACCGATTAGGTTTTTTGATGCATTTCACGGCATGTTTCGACCGCCTATGACAGGTGTTCCCAATCTCTGTCCCGCACCAGAAACAGACTAGATAATCTGCTTCTGGCCGATTCCCTTCAAACATGGGGTAATACCCCCGACAAGTAGTACAAAATCTACCTACGATCTTTTCGATCCATGGTGTTTGTGACTTCTTTTGGCTTCGACACTCCTATTTCTTGCTCAAGACGGGGCGAGTCTAAGGTGTTGGGACGATACCATTTTCCAACCAATCAGAGTAGCATGACGTCACAAAAAAAGACACGTGATATGTTGCTTACAAAGCATTTTATTGAACATATTTACAAAGCATTTTATTCAACATAAAATTGAACTTGAACACGAAGGCATAGAACACAAATTTTATTGAACTTGAATTGAACATAAAGCAAACAAACATATTTACAGAGCAAAAAAGCATCGACATCGTTGCCCCTTCTTCTGGTCTTTTTGCAAGTCGGGAAAATGATCCCTAGCCCATTGTTCGACGAGTATATCGTTCACACGATACACGTGCCCGAACACCGAAAGGGCGTGCGGGGAGGGAACGTGAAACCGATGACACAAATAATACAAACAATAATGGCAGCAGACGACACTCTCGAGTCCCTGAATCCATCGGGGTCGGTAGTGGAGTTGTAGATCTTGGACGAAACGTCGAAAGGCTTCTCCGTAAACATCAGGGGGACACCCGTAGGAATCGAAGAAGGTAATGTGATCTGGTCCTGCGCACACAAACACGGTCCAGTGTCTACCGGATTGGTCTTCGTCGTCCTTGTTGATGACGTAGGCTTTGGGGTACGATGTCGGGTGCAGTATATCCAGATGATTACGAGCCCACACGCCGCCGAAGACGTTAGAGGGTAGGTGTTTTTCTAAAGCCCGTGACAGTTGTCGATTGGAGAGAGCCTCACCAATCTGTGATGACATTGTCGTATTCGGCGAACAGAACAAGACTGAGGTGATTGATCGGGACCGCACCGAACTTGAGTTCCAAAGACAGGTTACCCGCTGCTTTGGGATGAAAGTAATTACCGTTAGCTCCGTGGTCGTTGGTCAAATCGAAACAATACAAAGTGTACCCATTGATATAGTCGTCGAAAGGGAGGTCCAGCTCTTCTCGTGTGTTTAAGACGGCCACTCTTTTCATCATATCCAGGTATGGTACGATGGCTTGTCGCTCGGGAAAGTTGGCGTCGTGTTTGTCTACAATTTCCCCGTTCTTGGTCAATTTGATGTTTTGCAATTGATTGTGTTCGAATTGGAAGGGATTTCTTTTTTTTCTTCCGTCGTAGGCCGTGTTACGTACCATATACCCACGATTAATCTCTTGGGCAGGCTTTCGTTGACAAACAAATTGTCTAGGACGTGACTGGCACGATTGTCGGGAATGACCATGTCGCGGACCACCACGCGCTTCAGGGGATACTTGGCGTTGGACGATTGAAGTTGCACGGCCAGAGTGACGAATGGGATATCCAGGTAGGCTTTGGTGAACTCGACTTTGTAGTCTTCTGTGTCGTTGCCTTCGCCGTACATCAGAAAAAAATTCGGGGATTGTTTTTCCAATGTCAACCGCAGGTCCACACCGTCCAGCTGATACCGATCTTGTAAGCACATGTCCAAGTGTAGACGCGACTGCAAAGGTGCGACTGGCAGCGATGGTTTTCTGACGTTGTTCCAATCCTTTGTTATTCGGGGCCTGTTGTCGTCCACCGTCCCCGGTGGTGGCGACGGATTTCGTGGAATTGAACTGCCCGGCCGTGTCTTTTTCCCACAGGTGGTCGTTCTTGGCTCCCTTACCGAAACTCAGCAAATTCTCCAAGTAATCCCGGTAGGGATAGGTGGGCAGAGAGGTGGTGACCAAAGTTTCGGGATCCTTTCCCAGGCGTAATTTGATGTCTTTAAACAACGAATGAAACAAGTTGTTAATGGGTGCGACTATCCGCATCCAGGTCATCCCCGTTGTTCTTGGTCACCTTCAGGGCCACGTGCAGTGTCATGTTGGCCAGATCATGAAATCGGTGGTGGCATTGGAAATATAAAATTCGATGGGTCCGTCGTGGTTCAAGTCGGGCGTCAGTGGATACTTTCTGATTTCGTCACCTTGTTTATGGCCGTCTGCGTGTCGGGTACACTGAACAAATCCTGCAATTCGTCTCGCGCACAGGGACAGGAATCATTGCGCATTACCTGCGTTGCCATGGTCGAAGATATCTAGTTTACGTCGCTTGTGAGAGGTGACATGTGTCTTCTTCTGCCTCTTCGGACGATGTGAAGTGGATGGGGTTCGTGAGGGGTCTTTGATAGGTTCCAGGTGGGCGACCACGTTCTTGAGTGTGTCGGACATCGTGTTTGACACCGCGGGGCGAAGCGTGTCCTGGGCGACTTTCTTCCAGTTTCACTTTTCACGACCACTGACGGCGTCGAGCACGCTTTGCCTCACTTTGGGTAACACTTGGGCCACATTTTTTTTTCACGGCAGCTTTACCGGCCGACCACAAGGTCTTCCCGACCGATTTGACGGCATTCAATAACCCCGACCATTGACCGGCACCCTGTCGTCTCAGAATTCCTCCCCTGTACACCACCAGACCATTGCCAGCCCCTCGCTGTCTGAACACTCCATCTTTGTACACTCGAATCATCATCGGCGGCGAAAATGAAGTTGGGTCACCACCTTACCGTCGAGAAATGGCACGGCTTTCCCCATTCCGTTACCTACATAGAGACCAACGGAGTTTAGTCGACTGTACTTCAGAGGTAAGTAGTGAATCCTGGCGGGGCGGTGATACAATCGTCGACTGGGAATCGCGTCCAACAAGGTAGCCTTCACGTCGCCCACGGTCTGGGGTTCGATAATGTCCGTGTAGATGTAAAACAGATCGTACTGGATTTGAAGATTTGGGGTGTGGTGGGCGTAGAAATACCGTAGACTTTGGCCATCTTCACCGGTCATATCGATTGACTGCAGGGCAACCAACAGTTCGTTTCCAGTACATCCCAACATGGACACGATTTTCGGCAACACGTCAAACCAGAAAAGCGTCTGCACGTGATTGATCTTCAGATAAACTTTGTCATTGGTGTTGTCTTTCTTGAAAGGCACGAAGGGACCTCTTGATACGGCCCCTTGGTGCATCACCTCTCGAGTTTCGTACTCGGTCTGCTGTTGCTTCTCGTGGTCGGTCATTTCCTTGTTATTGGGATCCAAACGAACGGGTTTATTGGCCAGATGATGGTAGATGACAGGCAGGTTCCACAAATCATTCAGTCTAGTGTTCAGGACAGTCAGGATATGCCTCAGCGACTCGTAGTCGCCACTCTTGATGTGCGTTTCCATTTCGATCGATCCCTTCATCTGACCAGCCTTTACACCTTTGAAACAATTCGACGGGTCGATTCTGTGGCGGTCCCGGCATATCTTTACTCCGGATTCGTCGCTCGAGGGCGACCATGGATGAATGCGTAAGCCGATCGTGTTGTTTCGTTGATCGATTTTTTACCATTGGTCAGGTAACGTGACCATGGACAGACTCACTTCCCATTCCCGATGATCGACGAGAAGTGGCGGTTCCAGATGTGTATGATACGTGGAGACTTTGTTGTCGGGATACCACGACATGGAACTGTCACTAGGGAGCGTGAGGTAAAAGGGCCGGTCGTTGTTCATTATGTTTGGTTTTTAAGGTTGGAGAAGGTAACAGGTAACCCAAGGTACTCGAGAGCAAGGCCGTCCACAACGTTGTCTGCGATCCGTCGGGTTTGAAAGCCAGTTGGGACAAAGAAACACCCACCACGACGTACACTAAATTCACTTGACAGAAAAAGACGATTTCCGCTGGTGGCACACGTTTTCCCAAGAGCGACCAATTGTGGGCACTCACAGACGTAGACGTGGTTTCGTCTTGCATGTTGACTGATGTCGGCGTCTCTTGCTCCTATTTATACGTTTTGGAGACTGGTCCTGTCGATCCACGAATTCAAACTCGCCGGATAGCCCAACCATTTCACCAATACTTTGTCTTTTTTTCTTTCGCGTACTCTTTCGATGGGGAAGATCTCGTCGTCGTTGACTTGGACCGCTTGCAATTCTTCGGGATAGAAGGTGCCCTGTATGGGTTCGCCTCTTTCGTCCAACAGTTTGTAACCGGGACCGACGTTGGGTGCGACGTTGAATGTTTCCAGAGTCCAGTTGGGCCAGTAACCTTTGTCGAAGGCACCATGTTTCGGTAAAGCCAAACGTACGGTCGTACCATAGTCCATTGATTTTTTCTTTTTCTGGGGACGTGGAGGAGGTGTTGTCAACATCCACTCGTGCTCGGGGCGAACGTCTTTGGGCGCCATACCGATGGTCCGATGTCGTCTAGCATTGTAAGCCCGAACCAGGTCGTCTAGCACGTCGATGTACCGTTGTGTTTGTCGATGGGTAAAGTATCGTCACATGCGCTCTTTCAGGGTCCGTTGAAATCGCTCGACCACACTTTCTTTGGTTTCGATGTTGTGTGTCATGAAAAAATGAATCTTTTTCTTCTTCAGGTACGCTTGAATTTTTCGATTGAGGAATTCGGTACCTTTGTCCATTTGAAGTCGCACAGGTTGTCGACTTTGAAAGATTTGACGAAAGGCATCCACCAAACTGTCCCCGTCTTGTTTTTGAGGGGCAACACCCAAGCGTACTTGGAAAACACGTCGATGACGCACAGCAAATACCTGTATTCCTCATTCTGTTTGGCCAAAGCCGACATATCGCTCATGTCGGCTTGCCACTGATGATCTATGCCGGCTACCACCATGGGAGACCGCGAGAATTTCTTTTTCAATGGTTTGTGCAATGTGTACGCCCTTTGTTGTTTCAACCATGCCTTGACTTTGTCCAAGGACACGCCGGTGGCTTTGTGAAGACTCAGAGCGCCACCGAAAGCGGCCGGGTGGTTTGGGTCGTAATACACTTTCTTCAGCTTTCGTTCCATGTTTCAGCAGGTGTCCCTATGAACAGACTATTTATAGTTTTTGAAAGCAGAGCCATCTTCTGGTAGGTATACTAGGGGTATCCGTACTGGAGATTTTCTTCTTTCTCGGGCGTCGCGGCGGAGTCCGTGTCGGTGGTGTGGACAACACGTTCCATCGTTCTTGATTCCCGATGGCTTCGCGCGGTACGTTCGTAGCCTTCAAACTTTGCATCACGCCAAACCATCCCACGGGAGCCTGGATATTCTTTCGCCGACTAACCAAATCGTTCACGATGTCAATGGCACTGGTGTCGGGTACGGGTACCCCATTCCGAACCAATTCAATGTTCTCGTTCCAAGACCAGGGTGTCTTCTCTTTCACGTGTTTCAACAAAAGGCGAGCTCGGTGTTGATAGGGTCGAGGGACCGACTCCAGGATGGGTGCCTCCGAATTTTCTTCTTTTTTTGTTCGGGTATGTTTTCGTCCAACAAGGGAACAGCCTGTTTTCGTTTCTTTTGCATCGTTTGATAACGATGTAACAGGAGGCAGACCACCATTAAATTTTAAATCTCGGTACCCACAAATTGTAGTTCGTCTATTTATAGCAGTTCTCTCTCTGTCTCTTTTCTCCCCTTTTGCATGCCCATTTTTGTTGATTTTTTGGCCTAGAATGGACTAAGAGGGTTTGAATTAATATTTTCTGCTAGGTTTTGGTAAATATTCATGATTTTGAGGCGGAAGGATAACGGCGTTATGAGGTTGGCTACGGTGATATGTACGGCAACTAGATACATGTTTTGAGTATGCTTCTTCAAGTTCGTGTATCTCAAAATTTTGGTGGTCAACCTCATAAAAATTTTAGTGCAAAGACATGACCATTTGTTCCTCTGTCTGTAGTGAAAAGCATTTCGCCCAACGAAAATTTGGGGATAAGTTGGAGGTGGGCAAAGAGTCCAGAATTAACATTGAAGTCAATGGGGAAATTAATGGTGGTCTGCCTCCTGTATGTAAACAAACTGACGGCGAATGAGAGGCCTAAATTTGATGCTATGATCTCCAATTTGTCAGAAAATGTGATATATGACATTTTGATAATAAAAAAATTGAAATGGTAAAATTTCTAAAATATTTGACAAATTTGTGAGGGGAATATTTGATTTTAGTCCAAATTTTGTGATTTTCAGTGTTTATTTGCTTTTCAAAATGAGTGAAAAATATTTTAATGTGTAATTTTGACTTTTTCTGCATCGTAAAGGTTAGATGGGAAGAAAGTATAATAATTTCACTCAATTTTGCCTAAAAATCATGATAATTTGTCTGAAATTCTTCAGATTACCCCCAATATTACTGTCAAAATTTTAATTATTCATCTGTTTTAAAATGAAACAAAATGTCTTGCATGTCTTTATTTCCATTGTTAAATAACTTGGAAAGGAGCCATGTGTTTGTCAGATATTGAAAAAGTATCTATGATTTGAATAGAAATTTAAAAATTAAGAAATTTGGTCTAATTATGTACTGCTGAGGCATGTTAGAATTTTCAAAACATGAGTGAACTGCATTTTGCTTGGGTGTTCCTCAGACTTAACACAATTTTAATCTTTTAAAACCTGCAATTGTTGCATTTCCCTTCTCGAGAAAGTAAAATCTGTGTGTCTGCAGGGAAATTTCTCTGTCTTCATTTCATTTAGACTGGCTCAACCTCCCCACCCCACCCATTTTCTTGAACATGATATTTGGATATTCAATTGAAAATATATTGACTCCGAATTAACAGTAATTGGATTTTGTGCTTGAATTGTAACCGAGCATTTTATTTTGCTCAAACAAATAGTTACATAAAAGATTCCATGAATTTTTAAGACTTTTTGTTTATGGCCAAACATGTTATTCTATGACATTTTCCCCAAATGAGTCCACACCCCAAAATGGATATGTTGTAGATGTGTCTTTTGCAGCTTAATGTTTGACATTTTTGATGTAAATCTATTATTTGTGGTGATCTTTTAAAATGTGGCACTTACAGAGCAATGAAATATTAATTAATAGCCTTTTCATACTCCTTTTATGCAATGAATTATGTCATAACTCCCTTTTCCACCTCATTTTGTCAGGAAATTGATGTAAAGATTAAAACAACTTGCTTCCACAAAATATTGACACTATATAATTCCAAGGATACCTCTGATTGTTAAAGTGTTTTAAATACTGAAATATTCCCATTTTTTTAAAAAAAAAATAGAGCTTTGTGACCCTTTTGTTGGAGTGGCTGGTTGTCAACTAAATACAGCATTTATTTTACATTTATCAATCCATATTTTAATAAATGATTCATATTTCTTACAAGTACCTGTGTTTGTATGTATGTATACAAGCCAGGGATAGAAAAATGTGGCTTTTAGCCATATTCCATCAACAGTATTACTTATGTGGACACAGGTTGGATTTGTTATCACAGCAACATTTTCAGGGGGTGGGCTTACAAGTTTCATTATAGTTCCTTACAGTTACCCTCAATGCAACCAATTTGCAGCTTGTCTTCTTGTATACTGGCCAAGGTTTCTAGAAATAAATGCCTTTCACCTCAGAGTTTCCAAGAAATAGGGAATTATTGGCATTTGGAGACATACAAAGTGTCAAAGAATGGGCCATGTTGTAAAAAAAGGTAAAATAAGGTCAATTTTTGAAAAATATCCCAATATTTTGAATATTTTTGATGAGACTTGTTTGAAACTCTTTAAATCTTTTTGCGAAACTCACATTTTGACAAAATTAAGAAAGAGTCTTCAATTCTAGAACAAAAGGCCCATGGACCTGATCTGCAACCCAGCATGCAAAACAGTACATAACTTTAAAGGGTCACCATTTCTTCTGCAATTATTTTTTTTTGATTCTGTATTATAATAATTTTGCAAAAATAAATGTGAAGCTATAAAGAAAAGAATTTTGATGATATATGAATTTTTAAAAACATATAGGAGGCAGACCACCATTAAATTTTAAATCTCGGTACCCACAAATTGTAGTTCGTCTATTTATAGCAGTTCTCTCTCTGTCTCTTTTCTCCCCTTTTGCATGCCCATTTCTGTTGATTTTTTGGCCTAGAATGGACTAAGAGGGTTTGAATTAATATTTTCTGCTAGGTTTTGGTAAATATTCATGATTTTGAGGCGGAAGGATAACGGCGTTATGAGGTTGGCTACGGTGATATGTACGGCAACTAGATACATGTTTTGAGTATGCTTCTTCAAGTTCGTGTATCTCAAAATTTTGGTGGTCAACCTCATAAAAATTTTAGTGCAAAGACATGACCATTTGTTCCTCTGTCTGTAGTGAAAAGCATTTCGCCCAACGAAAATTTGGGGATAAGTTGGAGGTGGGCAAAGAGTCCAGAATTAACATTGAAGTCAATGGGGAAATTAATGGTGGTCTGCCTCCAACAACAGTCCGTACCGTTGCATTTTATTTTCGTCGGTTAGGGTGGGATCGTTTAGCACGTGTTGCATGTCTTGGTGGACATTCTCGACGGCCTGCTGCAGTGGATCTCGATCGTAAGCGGGTTCGACTGGCCTGACTTCGACGGGTTTGACGTCGGGGAGTCCGTCGAAGGGTACCAGTTTCATTTTCTTGGCGAATTTCATCTTTGGGAAAGGACCGAAACAATCGGGTGAAGAAACCCCCTTTCTGTTGCTTCAGAAGTCGCCGAGGGTCTTCCAAGGTGTTTTAGTCGTGCCCAAACGTCGTAACAAGGGGGCGTCCTTTTTCAAGCGCTTGACTTCTTTGTCGGTCACAGGAACGTTGCCGCGAATCAGGTTTCCAATACACTCACACACACCGTCGACGATGGGTTGGGTCTCGAGTAAAAGGGGACGTTCTTCCGGTGCAGTGTTCAATAGATACCGCAGAGTCTCCATGACTGAGCTCGGGGTCGTTCTCCGGTCCCCCTTTTATACCTTTCTGTTCCCTGGGTTATCCACCAAATAGTTTAGATAGCTCGGCAGCCATAGCGTTCGCTTTATGGTGCCTTCTAAGGAAGGGATGTTTACCACCCTGTTGTCTTCCCAATAGTTTAGATACCAAGGGGGCCAAAGCCAGCAATGCACCGATGGCACCACCCTGTTGATCGACAAGTCGCCGTTTGACGTCGGGTGGAACATTACTCAGTTTGCGAAGCAACGCTCGATGTTTGTTCAATTCTAGGGTACTCAGTCCCCCTCCGCGCTGCGCGGTCCGTCGAACGAATTGATTTCGTTTCTTGTTTCTTTCCTCTTGCAGTCTTTCCTTCCATCGCAGCAAGATACGAATCAACACCCCCCCCCCCACCCCCCCAAAAAAAAATCAAAAAAATCCACGTCCCCCAGGTTTCTCTCCGTCAGTTGGGTCAACACTTGTCGATTTCGTTCCACCCATTTCTTGTGTTGAGCGTGCAGTGGCTGAATGTTACCCTTCAGCAAATGGTTGGCCGCCAACTTGAACCACTGCAACAATCCAATACGTGCCCGGAAATGGTTGGCCGCCAACTTGAACCACTGCAACAATCCAATACGTGCCCGGGCCCGTATTCTTAACCAACTGCCCATAAGCCATATCGGGAGTCAGATCTTGTAACTTGCGAATGAAGGACTTGAGTCCTTTCATTGAACTCTTCTTTTCGCTTCGTGGTCTGCGAAAGATCGGGGAGAGAGCAGGGGAAGGTGGTGAGGTGGAGGTGTAACCGATAAGGTGGGGCGTGGTGGTGGTGTGGCCGGTAAGGGAGACATGGGACCCGTGGGTGGTGTCAACGAGGAAGGTGACCACTGTGTTCTGGGGGCCCTCATTCTCGGGCGAGTCTGACTTCCTACCGTGGGATCACGAAGGTCCGGTGCCAGCGTCGGGTACGTCGCCCTGGGAAGGGTGGGAGTTGGGTGTTTCCTCTGCGTATTCTTCGTACGAGCCATCGTGACAAACAAGAGTCAATTCGAGGTACAGGTCCCCCTTTTATACTTTTTGGACGTAGACGATGGGTGGTTCCTCTTGTGGTAAAATGTTGGATCTCAGTCGCAAAGCCTCGGGTGTGTCGGGCTTCAAATCAACGAGTAAGTAACTGCGAGGGGTACTCGTCGCATCTTCATAAGCTTCTTGCATATACTTGGAACGGAAAGGGTACATCTGACGGACCAACACACCAATTTGCGAGGCGTCACTGGGATTTTTGAACAAGACCAGGTAATGGGCATTCAGACTGATGGTACGCTGTTGCTTGTCAAACAAGTTTTGCACAATGTAAATGACACTCGTGTCGTGGCGATGACTCTTTTTCGTGAACCACTTTTGCAATATCTCCGTGTCTTCTCCCATCAAATCGTCCACGACTAAGACTTGTGGACCCTTGACTTGACCCATCACGTCGTCAATATCCGCCAAACCTTTGACATAAGTGTAGGGAAAGCGATCGTAACTCTCTTGCCATAAGCCCACACGATGCGTTGGGGAGGGACGTCGAACAGGGACGCATGAAGAAACTTCTGCACAAAGACCGTTTTCCCAACACCCGTTGGACCAATGACTAACATGGTAAAGGGATGTTTGAACGTCACATCCATCTTGCACTGTTTCCGCCATTCCCTTTTCCCCTGCCTTTTACACCTTCGCGCCAGAACAACAGACATGGAGTGAAATTAGAACACAATTTATTTTACAAAAAATACAAAAAGAACATTCAATAGAACAAACATATCATACAAAGGAAAGGAACATTCAATAGAACAAACATATCATACAAAGGAAAAGAAAAAACTGTTAGTTATCGCGTTCTCTCTTCGGGATCTCTTGTCTCACCCAGGGTACATTTCTCAGGACGCGTGGAATCCAATACACATGTCCCAAAAGCTTCTGCATCGTGTCGTGTGGGTGCCAGTCTTCCACTTCAGCAAACGTGACGACGACGGGTATCCATTCACTCATATCGAAACAAGGGTGATACGACAAGACTTCGGTCATATCTCTCGGGCCCGCATATTGGATGAGTGCTCGGAAAAAACTTTCTGGAATTTTTACACAATCTTGGATTGAATATTACCTAACAAATCTAAAAATTTACCCTCAGCGATCGTAAAGGGTCCTTTTCTCACACTAATCTTCTAAAATACCATGTTAGAAATAAAATCGACATTCAATCGGATTTAAAACGTGCTTCAATTTTAACCGTGGTAAATTAAATATGTGGCTGTTTTGTTAGACAGCGAGAGGAGTGTAAATATATTAAATTTCGAGTGGACATATCTTTGTTAAAACTAAAGGGATTTGGAACTATTTTTGAACCGACATTCAACTTTCACAATATCATCGAATGCACATAGCTAAAATCACGCACCACCGCGTCTTCAATATCCATATGCGGATTCAACATCTATCAGAATCAGTTTAAACAAGGTTCACTACAGAATTAAACTTTTCTGATCTTTTAATCAACAAATAATCACCTCAGAATCTTGACTACCCTCTAATTTCCTCTTTGAGGTTGACGGACGTTCAGTGCTTCCATGTAGTACAGATTGTTCGTGTTGGCTAGTTGTCTTAGAGCAACCTACAAATAAACCGATGAAGAAAAAGCAAACTCAAGGAACTATGCAATAGAATATCGCTTGGACATTTTAAAAAAGAAAACCAAACCCAAAATGGTAAGAGGTTCCTCTACATATCTTTAGCCATTAAAGGTTTACGACAAGAACAAATCAAATGGTATTTTCCATATACCATTTGAGTTTACGTGGGATGGCAACATATAAATTCTTCCGCAACCATGACTTACACATTATGAGACCTATTGATCCATTGTTTTTTCTGATAAGATTGAGGGGCGGGGAAGGGGAGGTATTTAAACCCATGTACAATGAAATTATACTGTCAAATTACCACCGTGAGAGCGTGTCGCCAAGTCTCGCAAAGAAAACGGACAACTGGCTTTAATCAATGAGCGAGATAATACATTTGAGTATTTAAAATAACACTTACATGAATAGCTGCGCTTGTTATTTTTACCATATCAGCTTGAGGAGCTGATGAAAAATCATCAAAATTCAAAATTACCGCCATTTCATCCAAATGATCTCGGTTAAGCCCCATCTCCATCAAACCCACCTGTAACTCGTTTTTAGATAACGTTTTAAGATCCTGGTTCTTATTAAAAGATTAAACATCCTTCATTCCTTTTCGAAACGATAAAACTATTTTAAAAAGATCATTCCCCCGAAAGGGATGCATTTGGATGTTTGACAGGCATTTGGACGTATGATCTTTCCCTCCCAAGCGGTTGTTGATGAATGGCGCACACCTAAGATCACGTGTTCCCATTCCGGTCAGGGTTCAAAGGTACGAACAGTGTGGTTTGTTTCCTGTGTCTTCAAGGACGTTTCTTCTCTTTGGTCATTATTAATGGTATTAAGACCTGCATTTGTTTTTGTTTTTGGGGGCCGTATATTTTTTAGCCTTTTGGCATTTTTCATAAATGCCTGTTTGGTGTAATAACCCTTAAATCTTACAATAATTGGTCTATGGTTTGACACAGAATCATATGCACCGGGAGGGGGGGGGGGCTACCCTATGACTCCGATTTATGTCGTCTCTGGTTATTGCAACATCAATGATTTTACCTGATTCAAGGCAAGGCAAAATATCCCAGATTAGCTCAGTCGCAAAAAATAAGACGTTTAACATCAAATAACACAGGTCCTGGAAAATTACTTTTTATATAAAATGACTAAAGATAATATAAATAAGCAAAATGTAAATAATTATCTAACTAATGAAGCCATGATGAAGCAAATAAAATGAGTTTTCGACAAAGCGATTTCATTTTACATTTATAAAATTATATTTCCTTGATATGGTTGCATTCTCTGATATTTGCGTCCTATAGGCATAAATACATTGTTCGTATGCCTGTGATCGAGAGTTAAAGTGTTCTTAAGCAAGTTCCAACTTACATGCGTATTAGGACATTAGATTAAGGATTAAACGATTGGAATCGCCTGATTGACCCCATGGCGCTTTTAACCAATAAAACCCCGACTGACATTTATTGTTTCAATTATTTAATATTTCTACTCCAATGAAGAAATTAGATTGGTTGAAATAACTGTCTCATAATGGTAGCTCACTATAATTAATGAGAACAGTGTGATTAAAATCTACTTGAATCAAAGTTTATATGAAATGATACTTATCTCAACATACTTCCGATTTACGCTCTTGCTTTTATGATCAAAAAATAACAAAATAAGAAAAGATTACACGAAAATTAATTATAAAGGGCATTGTCACTCATTAAGGACCCGCTTGTTTTAGTTTAGTCCATCAAACAGTATAATACCACAGAATGACTTATGGTACATTTCAACTAAAACATTTGTTCCAGTTCCAGTTTTCTTACACGCCTTTTCACAAAAGAGAAGCACCATTAAATCGTGTTTGAATGGAATTAACATTAATCTAGATTATGCTAATGCTGCCTCATTGGTTTCACTTGATATTTCTGTTGAGTTTTACACACCCGTTTCAATTGTATTGATGAACAGTTTCCACAATATAGCAGTGGGAGGACCCGGAGAAAACCAACGAGATTGGACAGACGGTCTTACTCATTGTCCCGTACAAGCGAGGAATCAAAACGACACTCACTACTTGACTTATATAACACCTTCTGACCCAAGGCACACGCGATAACCCCCTCCCCCGCAAACCCGCCTTAATGCACTTTAGCGCAAATATGGCGGGGTGGGCACGGTGATTCCAATCGAAAACGTTTATCTGGAGTTTCCGACCAGGTTGCCCCTTACGGAAGTTATGGGAAAGGACGACGTAGAAGGGCATTTTTCACAGAAAGAAGAAATTACGGTAAAGACGAAATGTGCACAAAAAAAGTTAAATAAATGATTTAAGTTTTCTTGGTTTTAAATGCAATTTGTATGTCAGTATGTTCGCAAGGAGGTAATTATAATCTTCATTATACAGTGGGCCTATGCTGTAGAATGAAAGGGTTAAATTGCTAAATTTGTGTTCAACACTATTTATAGACTAAATGTTTATTTTGTCTTAAATATTGGATATCAGAAGCCCGTCTTTTCCCGATAAGATAACAGCATCAATGTTGATTTAAATTGGCAAATAATTTGTGTTTTCACTGTTGAAAATTTTGGATGATATTGAGTTAGAGACTTAGCTACTTTAAACAAAAATTCATGATGCCAGAAAAAATGTCACTGTGTATTAAACTGCCTTTAAATTTTATGCCGAATTTTTATCCCCTAGTCAGTTGTAAATGAATCATATGTTTGACAATAAAATAAACGGTTGGGAAAGAGAGTTGCCCGAAAAGACCTACATTGTGTTGAGTGGACGTTACCCCCCCCCCCCCCCTCCCCCCCCCCCCACACACACACTCTTTCTTTCCAGTTTGAAATGGAATGTATAAATAGAAATATGCGGGTGGCAAATATACGAATGGTAAATAACTCGGGTCGCAGATAAAACATGCGGTTGGCAATGAAATACGTGTGGTAGGCGGGCGGCCAGATCAGGTAGAACAATTTCAGTAAGCCTCTATTGCTTTCGCTCGACAGGAATGGAATTACATTAACTTTGTATTTTATCTACTTTTTGATAAACACAAGTGCAAAGAAATGCGTTTTTAATGTTTCTGAATTAGTAAAGATACAAAATGTCACAGAATACGGAACGTTTCACACGTGTGCTACTTCCATGTACACACGATGTCGGTTTCTGCCTTCGCTTCGCTGTGAACGAAGGTTTTACTTTACACGGTGAAGCTTCAAACAACAAATGACACTTAAAAAGGGATTCTGGGTCTGTATTTTGAATGAAAGCACAAACAATCTGCAAGAATTTAAAGTTTATTATATAAAACGAATGGCGAATAGCCATCCTTATCTTAAATCGCCTATTATAGAATTCATCAACAGCAATTTAAATGTATATCTATAAAATAATTTAGACGATCAATGTCATAACACGGAACAGATAAAGATAAACGTTAAGGGTTTGTCAGACAGGTTAAATAAAAGCAGCATTACAAAAAAGTTTATGCTACTTTCTGACATCCCCAACTCACTTTAATGACAAATAAGTTTTGACGCTTCCACGCAATGCTTTACGACACATCGGACATTTTGTTAAAGCAGGGGCACATAATTCACATGAAACAAGATGGCCACAAGGAAGAAGAACAATATTAGATTCAGCATCCATACAGATTTTGCACAATCGCTGTTCTTTCAATTCTTCATTTTCTCGCAGTAGTTGAGGTGATTCTGTAAATATTTGAATAATAACAAAGAGTCAGGAGATGTATTTAGTATTTAATAAATTTGTATAAATATATTCGGGGGGTTTTCTGTTTAATCATCAGTTAGAAGTATTTACTCAATACTTATAACCATGCTTTTTTTGCGGAACAAATTAAGGACATATAAGAAACAACTGACTTTATCAGACATTTTGTTAATATCAATAGAAACATTGGGCAATCATATTATTTAAAGAGTTTCTTATTATATCAAATCTCAGTACCTTGATTTTCACCTTCTCCTGGAATAGCATCGGTCCCTGCATTGGCTGCTGATTCTGTTGCTTGCTGTTTTGCTGGTCCTGCTTCAGCAGCCGCCAGCGTACCATTAGACACACGATGATCCTTATCGGTGACAACTGGATGTTCCGTTTTAATCACATCTCCATTTCCTTTTATCTCAGAATCAGTGGTGACACTATCCATGACTAACGCTGCATTAAACATATCAGAACTGTTCTTATAAAATTGGTCTGAAACACAACTGGGCGAAATCTTAACCGCTAAATTTAATCAACCGGGGTGTTGTTTTTGAGATTCGAGGACTCTTGATCAAGTTTTAGGGTGGTGTATTATAATTATGATGGTGGCTCTCGATATTATAACGTTGGTATTCGAAACAATTTAGCGGGATCTATATACATGTCGCGATAATACACAAACTACCTTGATTATATAATGTAGAAGTTATGAGTACCGGGGTTGAACAATACCTAAAAGTGCCAACAATTCCCAACCAATCCTAGACATTGAAACTATCCCATCCCACCCTAAGCATTACCACATAATGATAACCACCAAGACTTGAAATAAACGCAAATAACTGCTCTAGTAAAATTTCTCATAAAAATTCTCATTTCGGGTGGCGCCCTCTCCCCCCCCCACCCACGCACTTTTGAGCCATCCAACTATAAAACATGATATGACAGTCATCCAACTATAAAACATGATTTTTACATTCTGCTTGTATGTAGCATTTTTAGGGAGTCCAGATATTCTTATCTGACTACATTTTCCTGTTTGATATTAAAATAGCTTGGACTAGGTACTATATTATATTTTATTACTGACCTATAACACTCGTAGAACCAGTAGTTCCCACTACCTGTAATAACATTCAGAGGTATAATAATTCATTAAAGTAATCTATATAGAAAACATTAATCAAGTCAAATAATAAATAGTACACCACAAAGATGAAAATGAACCAACCTCGTGCTTTTGGCCAAGATGCAGTATTGGATTGCCTTGTTATATTATTTCTATTAGTAATGGGTTTTGTTCTATGAAGCCGAAGTTTGCTTCTTTACTAATTTTAGTTTAGAATTTGACTTACTGTGGAAAACAAAATGCCCAAATGGATTAGATTGATAACCAGACTTTATCAACATAATTTAAAACTTTCAATGAAAATAAATTGTTATTCCTCAAACAGATCTAGTGAAGCGGACCATTGCTGACCCAAATCAAAGCGGTTGTATCACACATTACTAGTAACGTTATATTTACGATAACGATAACGGCGTTCAAATTCATAAAGAAAACTGTTTCGATAGATACGACTTGTTGATACCCCTTTGTACGAGAAAATCTATCTGGTACCCATCCATTAGCGTACCTTTGCCGTACCGGTATCAGGTTGATGCATAGAATTCACAAAATCTTGACCTTTGATCCTCAGTAAATATGCACATGTAGGAAACCATTTTGCATGTTCATTCCATGCGATGTCCTCATCTCTCCAGGATTTTAAAACACCACCACAGAAAAAACATTTTACAGCATCTTCTTTGTCTGAAAATAAAGTAAAATTTTTTTATCGTATAATATATAAACAACAATTACTACCCATGCCATAAAATTTTGGCGGTCTTGTTTCAGCCACCAGGAAGTCTATATCAGTACTAACCGTATTCAAAATCCAGCACGTGACAGGTTGTGCTACACAATGTAGAGATCTATTGCAGTGAAATATGAACACCTTCTATGAAACAAAATGTACGAAAAACTTGGTTAAAACAACCTTTTGACAAGGAAATGCTCCTGGAATCTATGATCATCACACACATCTTGTACTGTGGTGGGATATTTCCTGCCCGTGGCACATTTCTACACAGCAACTGTGTGCTGTGACACCGCAGATCGGGGAATGTTTATAACGGCCACATCACGTTTCTTAGGAGAGATAAATGGGGGTTAACGTACACTCGACACAAACTAGCTCATTTCAGGACTAACACATGGTTCAATTTTATTTCAATAATTCACTTGAGAGTAGGGTTCTTTAGCATTGAGAGGAAACTGGAGGACCCAGAGAAAATCCACGAGGTTGGACAGGTGAGTCTACTCCTTGTCACGTACAGCCATGAAATCGAAACCACGTCAGGTGGCTCAATGACAGACCTTATGATACAGCGAGCACGTGCTAACAATTTGGCCATCCAAACCCAGACGTTTCTGAGGCGTTACCCTTTCGCTACCAACCGATTGCTTATTAGCCAAATATTGGCAGTTAATCAAGGTGATCTTAATAGACAACATATAGTGTTTTCAGAGCACGTACTAACCCATCATACTGGAACTATTTACTAAAAGACGGAGTGCCCTTCTTCTCACACAATTCATGAACACATTTTGTAATATTTGAAAATGATTGTAATTGTTTTTATTTGTATCTGTCAAGTAGACAAATGTGTGGATGTTGTATAATATCTTTTCTGGAGAAATATCAATGTAAATAAGACAATAAATCTTACACATGAAACTGCCCATTTCAAAATATTTACTGAAAATCAAGGATGGGTTTATGCCACAATTTTCAGCATTGACGATATGTTATTTGGTTAATAAATTTTAACATGCCTACCAAGGAAGTAAAATCCAGCTTCAGCAATCTGTTCTGTACTGGGTACTGGCGATCTTCTCGGCCAATTAGCAAATGTTGCCAGCCGAGTAGCGAGTTTAGCTTTTTCTGGCTGGGCAGCCGCTTGAGTGACAATAAATAAATCTTCTGCGGTTGCCGGGGCATCATTTTGAACTAGATTCAAATTTCCATTATTTAAGATAGTTGATAGTGGATCAAGAGCTGCTCTAACATCTTCATCTGTAGAACTCGGTGGATGAGTAGACACATAATCATGTACATAAGTATCATTTGGTATGATAGGAACGTTAGATTGGTCGACTCCTCTTAAAAATTCACAACTGGAAAAACATCTCCAGTGTTCAGCTACTGGACTTTCTGCTTCTTCCCAATTTCTTAAAATACCTCCACAGAAGGCACATCGTACTAGGTCAGCGGAACCAAGATGATAGAAACCTGCTCGTGCTAATTCAGTAGGTCTAACAGTCAAATATCTTGGCCAGTTTTGAAATGTTCTTTGTCTTGCTTCTTCTACTACCATAGCTTGTGTAAATCTGTCAGAACTGAAATTAAACAGGAACAAATGTGTGTAAATTATAAGATCAAAAGCGAATATACAGGTACTCACTTTCCATACTATTTAGAAGTAAAATACGTGAAGGCGATGCATGTTTAAAGCCTGACCAATTTAACATTGCTTCATTTGGGACTTGTAAACCTAGATAAAGAAATGTGTTATTGGTGTTGCATACTTGACGTTACATTTTGAAACAAACCGAGGGTGTTTCAATCAGTAGACATGTTAAGAAGAAATATTGTATCAAAGGGAATTCGTCCCAAATGGTATTCACATGGTGTTAACATAGGGTTAAACTTCTCACAACGGTGACATTAAGAAATGGTGGAGCACCTATAGTCTCCCTGGTGAAAAGGTCTCAGTTCGCACAAACCCCAAAAATTATATATCACTGTACAGGAATTACAAGGACCGCGACTCTCCACAGAGTTATCAGACTGACTCTTGAGCACTTGACTTTCATATACAGGGCTTGTTTTATTTCCTTTAATACTATCTTATTTCGTATTTAATAAAGAACAGTTCAAATGGACATGGTACCGCCATAACCCAATCAGCACAAAAGTCCAAATGTCGGTTTCTATTATCACATCAACACAACAGAGATTGCTCATCCTCGACCTCCATCAAGACATGTACCTAATAAACACATACACCAAGTTTGAACGTTCTAGCTCAATTAGAGGGAGCGTTATTGTGTCCCCAAAAGGTGTGACAGATGGAGGGATCGACAATAAAGGCCGAATTTTGTGCAGACAGTTTCTATCCACAGTCCTTTCTTTTCAAATTTTAAACATGGTAATAACCCGAACCCGACACTAAAGCAATCAACACTTGCCGAGAGCAAGTTGAAATGTTCTTTAACCGGTTAACGCGTTAAAATTAAAAGTTAACAAATATGAGTTAATTATCGAAGCTCCTACGAATATGGTCAATTTCGTACCCAGTCTTTTTCAGAGACTAAACAAACTTTTCATACAGCGATACACGTGCACTGACTTTATCTTCAAAACAGAAATGCGAATTTGCTCGTAGACAAATCCATATGCCTAAAAAAAACGTTCAGGTGATGCCAAGTAGCGATGGGCCATTTTTGATAGTTTTGGTAGTCGTTCAATGTAGTCCCTACCACCATCGCATCTCATGAATTAGTGGTTCCAAATCCAGGATTTAGGTGGACATCTAATCGAATTTGATACGTTCGACCTTGACACTATATTCCGAGATCTTGTATAGTTCGATCGGAGGCCCGATCCAACCAGCAGACGTAACTGAAGCGATAGTTAAAGGGGCTAAATCGCTAACATTTTGGATCTAGACATTGACACAAGTGGGTCGGAACGCATATAATACTGTAATATGAATGTATATAAACTGATTTACATTCAATGGTTTCGGTTTTTACTCTAATTCAAGTCAGTTATGTTCGGCGAGTTAAGCCAGCAGTTTTAATCGGACGCAAATTTCTAGTGTCGGGTTATTCCAGTCTACATACGCCGTATGATTTGGTGCAGTGTCTCTTGCCTCGTTCACCGAGTCTCTTGCTAGAACTGGTGCTGACACGAATCATGGTACACGATTCGTGTACCAATGTTAAAATATTTATTTTATCTTAAATATGGGATATCAGAAGCCCACCTTTTCCGTGCAAGATCACAACATCAATGTTGATTTGAATTGACAAATACTCCGTGTTTTCAATGATGAAGATTTTGGATGATATTGAGTTAGACACTCAGCTACTTTAACCTTCGTGGGTCTAATAAACGATGTTAACTGCTCTCGCCCTAATATTCCAATTAATATCAAGTCGTTGGTGTAGAGTCGATTAATCACAAAGTGTTTTAATATAAAGAATATAGAGAGAATTAACAACCGAAAAATAAAAAGGAAGAATTAAATGTATTTTTACGAACCTTGCTATGTTAAAGCTGGATATACTAATCTCCAACTCACTACTGTAGACAGGTATAGGGTCGCTATCGTCTTTTGGTGAAGAGTTGTAACATTCGACAGGGCGATTTCGGTGGTTTACACAATATGTATTACGCAGTGTTTCTAAGATTTTATGATATACAGTTGGTTCTGGAACTAAGATGCCGACATTTGTAGATGTATTGTTTATAAAATTACATCTTGGATTCAGATCTTTATGAATTTGAAGAGGGTTTTCATATTTAAGCCAGCTATTTTTAGTAACACCACACATAAAACACGTGACAGTATCATCCCCTTCTCTGGTACCAGTAAAAATAAATCCAGCTTTAGCTAATTTTATCGGCCTCCCTTCAGATTGTCTAGGAAATGATTTGAAGGAACCGAGCCTCATCCATTCATATTTCATACAATCTGAAGTTGGTTGTACATTACCACTGATTCCTAGAGCCTCAACAGATATAGTCCGATAGATCGTCGCCATAGTCGCATGAAGACTCGATTCAGAAATTAAGACCCGTAACACCTCTTTTGAAACACAGATCGTGAAAAAACACGCTAGAATATAATAATAACCCACCAATGTTATTAATAGCAAACTTATTATACTTACAAATCACAAACAATTACCCGTGTAACGAGTTTGATTGACAGCAGCGATTGGCCAACCCAAGTATTAATCTAGCACAAGACTATAATAAAGGATAGAAAATGAAAAACACACCCTTTTAGTTTGTCCAACATATAGTGATATTAGATATGATCTTATATCGGAAATCAATAAATTAGACCATTCTTTCAATGAAATGAATTTGGATCAAAAATTCAAGTTCATAATGAATTGTGATTCAATTCAACAAAGACTTGGAAGTTACTTGTTTAAGATGATGAACCGAAGGCAGTCTCTGAAAACTTTTGTGTAAATCTAACAAACAAAACGATAGAATATAGTATACGCTAAAGTTTGAGTTTTAAGTGAAAAGTATATTTTATTTTATTTTATTTTATTGAACTAAATGAATCAAATGTTTTATGTAGCCGTGTCTCGTAGGTCAATTATGGCCGGAAATCATTCTAATTTTACTTGGTTGTCTTTTTTTTAACAATAAACTTATGTGTTTTAACTGTATAGAATGATTTGTGACACCTTAATAAAAATTATTATTATTATTATTATTATTAAGGACGTCAAACCTCTAGGGGCAACTAAGCCTACCATAGACTCCTTCTCGTTCAGCCTCTGCTCGTTCACTGCGACTTAGTTTATTCTCGTGACATTTTGTCGGGACCCATTCACGGTAACAGCAAACTGTAAAAAATGAAATATGATTAATACAGAAACCAAGATGAATAGCATTTCTTTAAACATACATAATGCAAGAGTTAATCTTGCCAAATGCAGATCTTTCTAAATTATTAATCATACATTAATTAACTTATCAAAACCATAATAAGATCTAGATGTCATCGCTAGCCAGCGATATTTACTGGAGTAGAACTCAGTCCGCTGCTGCTGATTAAATTAAAAAATGGATTATGTTTTTAAGGTACCGTCTTTACTAATGATGACCGAGGATAGACGCAATATTCAGGTTGATGCTATACCGTATCTATCTAATTATAAAAGATAGGCTGGCACTGCCAGGCAGGATACGCCCACATTTTCGAGAGATGGATAGAGAACAAGCAATACCGAAAGTGATTTTTCCTACATCATTAAGTCCTGTATTTCATACTGTATTGGGAGCAGCCATTTAGTTGGTCAGTTCCAGTCTGATATTCATGAAATTCGAAGCAGACAATGATTATGGTGTGACGGTACACAACGTAGAAATGTGACTTTTCATCAAAATCGGATAAGAATTGTGACCTATAGAGAGTCCACAACCATGATATACCATATTTTTACACTATTCGCGTACAAACGGCGACCATTTCGTCCGGCAATTTTGGTACGATTTTCACGAAATTAGAACTCAACCTTCTTCATCAAAATCGAATTAAAATTGTGACCTATACAGGGTCCACAACCATGATATACCATTTTTTAACAGTATTCCCGTACAAACGGCGGCCACGATAATGCCACATGCTTGGCAAGTTAAGCAAAGCTTAAATAGTCTAAGTAACAATGCATCTTTATAAAGCTTCATTTATTATACGCCCACATTTTTATTGGTTCCTTTCGATATTTGCGCATATCGGAACGTAACTTCCTGAATTATGGCCCCAGATTATACGCAAAATCGCCTTATTTTAGCTTGTGGTCCCTCTGGTGGTCACAATTATCATCCGATTTAATAAAACGGTTGATTATATTACCGTTACACCGTAAAGAAGGTTGAGTTCGAATTTCGGGAAAATCGGACCAAAATTGCCATACAAAATGGCCGCCGTTTGTACGCGAATACTTTTAAAAAATTGTATATCATGGTTGTGGACCCTGTAGAGGTCACAATTTTAATTCGATTTTGATGAAACTTGAAATGCATGGTTATAACCCAATTTTGATTCGATTTTGATGAAACTTGAAATTCATGGTTTTAACCCAAAGATCTTGGTTCCTTTCGTTATTTGCGCATATCGGATCGTAACTTCCTGAATTATGTCCCCATGATTGTCCGAAAATTCGCCTATGGTCCCTCTGGAGGTCACAATTATTATCTGATTTGAAAAAAACGTTTGACTTTATCACCGTTACACCCTACGGACGATTGAGTTCGAATTTCGAGAAAATTGGACCATAATTGCCAGAAAAAATGGCCGCCGTTTGTACGCGAACAGTGTAAAAATATGGTATGTCAAAGTTGTGGACCCTGTAGAGGTGACAATTTTAATTCGATTTTGATGAAACCTGAAATGCTTGTTTATAACCTAAAGATCTTTATTCTTTTCGATATTTGCGCATATCAAATTGTAACTTAATGAATTATGGCCTTTGATTGTAGGAAAAATCACTTTCGGTATTGCTTGTTCTCTGTCTATCTCTCGAACAATTATTATCTGATTTAAAAAAAAACTCTGATTATATTACTGTTGCACCGTAAGGAAGGTTGAGTTCGAATTTCGTGAAAATCGTACTAAAATTGCCGGACGAAATGGTCACCTTTTGTACGCGAATAGTGTAAAAATATGGTATATCATGGTTGTGGACTCTCTACAGGTCACAATTCTTATCCGATTTTGACGAAAAGTAACATTTCTAGGTTGTGTACCGTCACACCATAATCATTGTCGGCTTCGAATTTCATGAATATCAGACTGGAACTGACCAACTAAATGGCTGCTCCCAATACAGTATGAAATACAGGACTTACATGGCTATTGTGACGAAAATATTCTGCCCTCTTGGATTTTCTAACGGCAATTCCTGCTCTGCTGAATAATCTAACCACAATTCCTGCTGTTGGGACAAATCTATAGAAAATTCTGCTGTGAAAGCTATTTTGACGAAAATTCTGTTTTGGTGGTCTGCCAAATAAGAAAATCTTACGAAATTCCCGATATGATGGATAATCTGAAGAAAAATCCAGCTGTTTAACCCAATCTATATGACGAAAATTTCAGCTCTGTTCAATAACCAAACCACAATTCTTCCAGTTAGAAAATTCTGCTGTGATGGCTATTCTGACGAATAAGTCTGCTGTGTTGGCTATTCTGCCGAATAAACCTGTTGTGATGGATATTCTAACGAAATTCCTTATAAGATGGGTAATCTGCAGCTAAACCAATCTATAGAAAATCCTGCTGTTTAAACCAATCTATAGAAAATCCTGCTGTTGGAACCAAGCTAAGAAAAATTTTGTTGTATATGACTGTTGTGATGAAAACATTCTGCTGTCATGGCTATTGTGACGGAAATATTCTGCTGGCATGGATTTTCTAACGACAATTCCTGCTCTGCTGTATAATCTAACCACAATTCCTGCTGTTGGGACCAATCTATAGAAAATTCTGCTGTGATAGCTATTTTGACGAAAAATTGTGTTTTGGTGGCTATCTACCGGATAAAATATTGCTGTGATGAATAATCTATAGAAAATTCTGCTGTGATAGCTATTCTGACGAAAATTTGTTTTGGTGGCTATCTGTCGAATAATATTGCATCCCAAACTTAGGCTGTCTATCTACAGCTAGCTCCGGCTGAGAATAACATTCTCGGAAGTCTGACGTAGGTGGATCGCTGTGTGCAGTATGATAATATTGCTGTGATGAATAGTCTAACGAAAATTCCAGCTGTTTAAAACAATCTATAGAAAATATGCAAGCAGAAAACAACTTCTGCTGTCATGGCTATTGGGGTAAAATTATTCTGCTGTAATCGCTATTCTGAAGAAAATTTCCGCTCTGCTGAATAATCTAACCACAATTCTTCCAGATAGGACCAATCTGTAGAAAATTCTGTTTGATAGCTATTCTGCCGAATAAGTCTGCTGTGCTGGCTATTCTGTCGAATATACCTGTTGTGATGGATATTCTAACGAAATTCCTTGTATGATGGATAATCTATAGAAAAATCCTGCTGTTTAAACCAATCTATAGGAAATCCTGCTGTTTAAACCAATCTATAGAAAATCCTGTTGTTGGAACCAAGCTAAGAAAAATGTTGCTGTATATGATTGTTGTGATAAAAACATTCTGCTGTCATGGCTATTGTGACGAATATGTTCTGCTGGCATGGATTTTCTAACGACAAGTCTGCTATGCTGGCTATTCTGCCGAATAAACCTGTTGTGGTGGATATTCTAACGAAATTCCTTACATGATGGATAATCTAAAGAAAAACCCCGCTGTTTAAACCAATATATAGAAAATCCTGCTGTTTAAGCCAATCTATAGAAAATCCTTCTGTTTGAACAAAGCTAAAAAAAACAAATTTTGCTGTATATGGCTTTAATCGCTATTCTGACGAAAATTTCAGCTCTGATGAATAATCTGACCACAATTCTTCCAGTTAGGACCAATCTGTAGAAAATTCTGTTGTGATAGCTATTCTGCCGAATAAGTCTGCTGTGCTGGCTATTCTGCCGAATAAACCTGCTGTGATGGATATTCTAACGGAATTTCTTATGTTATGGATAATCTAAAAGAAAATACTGCTGTTTAAACAAATCTATAGAAAATCATGCTGTTGAAACCAATCTAAAGAAAATCTTGCTGATGGAACCAAGCTAAAAACGAATTTAGTTGTATATGGCTGTTGTGATGACAACATTCTGCTGTCATGGCTATTGTGACGAAAATATTCTGCTGTCACGGATTTTATAACGACCATTGCTGCTCTGCTGGATAATCTAACCAAAATTCCTGTTATTGGGACCAATCTATAAAAAATTCTGCTGTGATAGCTATTCTGACGAAAAATTCTGTTTGGGTGGATATACAATGTATGCCGAAAAATATTGCTGTGATGAATAATCTAACGAAATTCCTGATATGATGGATAATATAAAGAAAAATTCCAACTGTTTAAACCAATGTATAGAAGATATCCAAGCAGTAAACCACTTCTGCTGTCATGGCTATTGTGATACAAATATTCTGCTCTAATCGCTATTGTGACAAAAATTCCAGCTCTGTTGAATAATCTAACCACAATTATACCAGTTAGGACCAATATATAGAAAATTCTGCTGTGATAGCTATGCTGACGAAAAAGTCTGCTGTGCTGTCGAATAAACCTGTTGTGCTGGCTATTCTGTCGAATATACCTGTTGTGATGTATATTCTAACGAAATTCCTTGCATGATGGATAATCTAAAGAAAAACCCCGCTGTTTAAACCAATCTATAGAAAATGCTGCTGTTTAAACCAATCTATAGAAACTCTTGCTGTTGGAACCAAGCTAAAAACAAACTTAGCCGTATGGCTGTTGTGATGGAAATATTCTGCTGTCATGGCAGTAGTGATGAAAATATTCTACTGGGATGGATATTCTAATGGCTATTTCTGCTCTGCTGAATATACTAAATAATCTAATGACAATTCCTGCTGTTGGGAACAATCTATAGAAATTCTGCTGTGATAGCTATTCTGATGAACAATTCTGTCACGTTGGCTATTCTGACGTGATGGATTGTAACGAAATTTCTGATATGATGGAAAATGTAAAGGAAAAATCCTGTTTAAAGCAATCTATAGAAAATTGTACTGTGAGGACCAAACTGAAAACAAACTCTGCTGTAATGGATATTCTGAAGAAAAATTCTGCTGTTATAGCTATTCTGACGAAATATTTTGCTGTGGTGGATAATCCAATGGAACTCCTGATGTGATGGATATCTAAACAAAAACCCTCTGTTTGGGACCAATCTATAGAAAATAAAGTTGTGGGGACCAATCTGAAAACAAATTCTGTTGTGATGGCTATTCTGACGAAAATTTCTGCTGGGCCGAACATTCATACATAAGATAAACTACTTTTAAAGGCCAACCCTGTTCAATTTGTCTAAGACTCTTATGGCCGGCCGCTGGTGGGGGCTCTTTTAGTTTTCAACTGCATGTTTTATAGAATAATTTTCCATTTAGTATAAGAACGTATTTTTTTTTTTTTAAAAAAAACCAACCCAACTTAACACCTTTTTTTAAACAGGCTTTAACAGACACTGTATACAACTGATATGCCCATAATTTTGCTGGTTGGTTGGTTTTTTATTGTGTGTTTTTTATACGATTACATTGTCACTTTGTAAAGTCTCCCTGAACATAACATAAAGGGTGCACTATAAATATGCTGTAATAAAAATAATAAATATGATGTAATAGTAATAGTAATAAATATACTATAATAGTAATCTATAGAAAATCTTATTGTTGGGACTAATATATTGAACATCCTGCTGTGAGGGCAAATCGGAACCATTATAAATAATTCCTGCTTTGAGGGGTGGGTGGGGCAATCTACAGATAATAATGGTGGGGGAATTAATCTTAAGAAAAATCTTGCTCTGAAAGACAAACTGAACAAAGCATTCTGAAACTTTAGTGAAGAATTCACTCAAAATTGTTTAGCCTTATTTTAACTAAAATATAGTCCTGTATTAAAACCTTGGCTGTTTTAATGTATGAAATAGGCCTACATGAATAAGAAACTATGTGCAAAGTTTTGTGTTTCTGGATCAAAGATATTTCTTATAAGAAGTAGGGACTAATTGAAAATTGAGTAAATTCTTAACTTAAGCCTGAGAATGCTTAGTGAACTCGGGGCCCGATGTGCTGGATAATCTAAAGAAAACTCTGTTGTGAGGGCTAATACGAATAAAAATTCTGCTGTGACGGGCAATCTATATAAAATCATTGGGACCATAGAAATACTAATATTATTATAACAATATAAGTAGACGGGACCGACCATGCAATATTTAAAAGATCGTGGCGCGGGCGCTAATCTACAGATAAATACCACTGGAGATTAATGTGAACAAAATCCCCGCCGCGAGGGATAACCTAAAAAAAAAAAAAAATATAAATATGATGTGTGTGTGTGTAGGGGGAGGGGTATAGAAAAATTAAAACATTGTATGTATATTTCTTTCTTTCGTCACTTTTTCTGTATGTGGGGGTAGGGGGAATTAATGGCGTTATGGGCGAAAAAAAGTTTGTCAAAGTTAGCGATATAAATATGGCTATATTAGTTTAATGTTCTACTTTAAATTCGTGGCCTGGAATAGCAGTAGAACGGGTTTTAAGATTTATGTGGTCTGCCTCCAGTTGTTCAAATTATTTCCCTTGATACTTCCAAGGTGAAGGCTGACAGCTGTCAATCATTCTGCACTGGTGTGTATGATGCCTGTCACTTTGTGGTAGATCCGAAAGAGCGTTATCCCAATCAAACTGATCCCGCAGTGAATATTCGCTTGGCCGCTACAATCACTGATAAGCATGACATCGACGAGGCTTAATTAGTAGTTCTACGGCATATTAACTTTTTTACTCCGACAAATTAAATTATTTTTTGAGGTAAAAGAAAAATGAATAAAGACGTTTGAAGTATTTGGAGTTGAAAAATATTTCCTATTTAGAGTAATTCTCTGTGAAACAGATTGTATCCCAATATTCAATAGCTAAACACTCGGTCAGAGGTGGATCAACTTGACAGAAATTTTCAGAAAATTCCCTTTACTTTAGGCCTATATAGAGGCCTAGTTTTTACATATAATATTGATAACTGCTTGCTCTTTATCTAATCTCCCATAATGTATTTTTAATCATAAATTTAAAATCAAATTGGCCCTGCAACTTGAAATAGAATTCGTTCTTTATGAATTGATGTGACCTCAATCAAAAGATATAGGATTTTTTTCCGACACGCGCATGACAACTTAAACCCACATGCGTAACAAGTTCAGCGTGGGCCTAACAACTGTTGCGAAGTTATTATAGCACAACAGAACTGACAATCTGCAGACGTGAACTATTTATTGCAGACACGATATCTGTGGAATTTACAATGAATTGAAGGTAGGTCCACTGCTGTGTTATATACCAAGTTCGAGTTCAAACCTTGTGGGTTTTCTCCGGTCCTTTGCTAAAGACCCTACGCGCAAGCGAATTATTGAAATAAAATTGAACCATATGTTAGTTCTGAAATGACCTAGTTTAAGTTAAGCCCCATTTCGCTCTCGCTCCCCACGTTTGCGAATTGATGGATTGTTAATATTTTACTAAATTATGGCTATGTATTTGATGGAAAATCAACCAAAAAACTTCCCGGAAATATTTTGTGTTAAACTTTGAACTACTTGCTTGAAATTTAGAACATCGTTTAAACATGCATTATGCAAGAGCTAAATCTGTCTATTGCAGGTCTTTCGTTAGGCCTGAAATGTTGTCTAAAGTATGAATTAGACATTAATTAACTGATCCAGGCCTTAATCAGCTCTCGATGGCATCAGATTTCTCCGATATTAAATAGATTGAAAGGTTAATATCTTCGTTTGCAATAAAGTAATTTGTATGAAATTTTCAAATTATTCATTTTACATTATCTTCTTTCTAACTATTATAGCAAGAATGGCTAGTTCTTTATCTAAATCTTGCGTAATGTATCTTTAACGGAAGTTAATAGATTTGAAAGTATTTGGCTTATATATTCACAGAATTCACAGCATCAGCCCCTTTTTGGCGCTCACATTGTAAGTTTGTGGGAAGCTGTATTACCCCAGCAATACTTCCATTGTGCTTGTTTTACACAGTTCATGGCCGATGAAAATTATTTCAATAGACTTAAAATTATTTGATTATATAGATTACGCTATTAGAGACGATGTAAATATAAATGGAATAAAATTTGGTCGAAAATCCATAAAAGTTGTAGCCTTTGCTGACGATAACGGCATTATTAAAAGATTTTAGCTCTGCACGACATTTGCTTGAGATATTGAGACTTTTTGGTTTAGTTTCGGGGCTTATAATTAACGTTAATAAAACAGAGGCGATAGATTTAAATAGCTGCGATATGAATTTAAAGCAAAATTTAAAATCAAACGGTATAGTTTTATGCGAAAAATCTATAAAAATCCTCGGGATACATTTTTCAAAAGAAACTCAAATTACCAGTGAACTAAACTTTGCAAATAAACTAAATGAAATAGAACGAATATTAAAAGTATGGGATAAACATAAATTATCTTTAATTGGAAAAATACAAATAATTAAAACATTTTGTATTTCAAAAATTCTTTACCCGGCAACTGTTAATCCAGTGCCGGATTCTACTATTCAACAACTTAATTCAATATTCTACAAATTTATATGGAACGGTCCTGACAGAATAAAACGAGATATTCTTATACAAAACAATAAAAATTGCGGATTAAAAATGATTGACTTAAAAGAATTTCTAATATGTAAGAGCATTTTTTGGATTAAAAAAATATACCAGTCACCAATACAAACATGGCTCATACCATATGAATTCATTATGGCTGAATATGGAGGAAATTTATTACCTGCATGCAACTTTCCAGATAAGTTAAATATAAACATTCCTTTTTATAAAAACCTGTATGCTAACTGGTATACAATTTACACAACGCATATAAAGAACATTACCCACGCTGAAAATCAAATTATTTGGAATAATACAAATATAAAGATTAATAATAAAATTATATTTTTAAAGTTTCTTTTTAACAATAATATTCGATAAGTTAGTGAATATTTTGATAAAATAAATAAGATCGATAATCAATATATAGAAAAACACCAATTTATCTTAAAAGGAATAGAAAAATGTATCCTGCAATATGTACAGGAAGCGGGCGAATTTGAAAGTGCGGTAAATACACATATCAATTGTAATAGAACTCCTTTGGAAGATATAAGTACTTATTTTTACAAAATATACAATACCGATTTTCACAACGTAGACTCAAAAGATATTTATGATAGCCGGATAAAAGCAAAGTTCAGCAGACGAAAAGCCATTAAAGAATGGGAACATATTCTAGATACAGAGTTAAGCGATTTAGACGTAGAAAATATATTACCCCAGCAATACTTCCATTGTGCTTGTTTTACACAGTTCATGGCCGATGAAAATTATTTCAATAGACTTAAAATTATTTGATTATATTTGAAAAAAAATAACCTTTTCTGGTCCATTATAATTCTGACGGATTAAAATCGGTGAATATAAAGCATGACAGGTACATGGCAAGTATAGGTATGCAGCATGCCCAAGGCACCACTGAGCAGTTTCTAAAAAACATAGGACAACACATACCTTCTTCAGATGTTTGTTCTATCCTTGAAAAAAAACATAGATGAGACGCACTAAGATAGCCAGATTGCAGAATGTATAAATCATTAGCTAATAATACGGTTATGGGAGTTAAATTCTTTTGTGCAAATTAAGGAATTCGTTGCGGCCTTTGCCTCAATTGTTAAGCTTATAGTGTGCATGCATAGATCGAAGCATATTCCTGAAGCAATGACCCGGGAAATCCAGTTTTGTAATATCTAATTACTATATTTAGTAATAAGAGTTGTAAATAAGGAAAGGGGAATTCCGTTTTTCCGATCGAGCACGTTAGAACAAAGCCTAATATCGCGATGACATTACCCACATTGTTTTGAAATGACGTTTTAATAAAAGAAAACATTCGAGGCTATCTCGACATAATGAGTGTTAAGACATATGACAAAACAATAACGAAAACCGATTTATCCACAGGGTTTCCAATTTCTCTAAGTGTGTAAGATACAAATTAGCAAAACACTTTACACGGTCGTTCAAACCTGTATGAACAAATAAGCAAACCACGTAAAAAAAATCCAAAAAACAAACAAAAAAAACAAACCCAAAAAACAAAAAAAAAACAAAAACAAACCAAAAATTAATCATTTCAAAACCATATATTTATATTTATGCATTTATAATGTATCATGGCAAAAATAATACTTTGCTAATTGCAGTTATATAATTTATCACTTACTTTGATATGTATTTACACTTGTTGAATCATTTAATATGTCAAGGTGCACCAGTAGACCTGTGTATAATGTAATCGGGTATTCCAATAGACTGATTCAATCGGTTATACCCAGCATACTACACACATTTCTAGAATTAACTGTAGGAGGACCGCACGACACATAAACAGTTGGGAATACCCGATGGGAAATATTTAATGGGCATACCCGATAAGACGCCCTTGAAATGTCAACTGATTAATTTGTATGTCTAGTGTGGGTTATCTTGTATTTCTTCCCATTGAGATTGTATGTTTTCAATCGGATATTCTCGTCATAACCAAAACACTTCTTGGAAATGTTATATTAAAATAGTATCCAACAATCTCTGGTTAAACAGGGATTGGAACAATATTGAGGCTGCTATTTAAATTACACCAGATATCGCCGGGTTAGTGCATTAACGAGTAATGGTATTACTCACTATAGATTATACTTGGAGGTGACAGAATTTAAAACATCGATAGTTGCTATTGAAGACATAACCTGGAGGTGTAAGAATTTAAAACTTCAACAATTGCTATTGGAGATACATGTATAACCTGGAGGTGTGAGAATTTAAAACATCAACAGTTGCTATTGGGCATATAGCCTGGGTGTGTGAGAATTTAAAACATCAATAGTTGCTATTGGACATATAACTTGAGGGTGTATTAATTTAAAATATCAATAATAATAATAATAATACTAATGTCCTAAAATCCAACCAAAGCTGCTCTTTGGTAACATTATGGTCAGTTTAAAGAAAACACTAGTTAAAAGGAGTATGCGATCAACAATTAAAAGAAAACGTTTCTAAAAAGATGGGTTTTAAGATTCCTTTTAAAACTGTCAATTGATGCACAGTACTTGAGTTCTATGGGAAAATCGTTGTTATAGGAGATATAACTTGAAGGTGTATTAATTTAAAACATCAATAGTTGCTATAGGAGATATAGCCCGGGGTGTGAGAATTTAAAACATCAATAGTTGCTTTAGCATATATAACCCGAAGGAGTGAGAATTTAAAACATCAACGGTTGCTACTGGAGATATCACCCAAAGGTGTGTAAATTTAAATTCTTCCTAAATATATTCGAAGTTCATTTTTGTAAACTGAGTCAATTATTTCCCGATAATAAAACAGAAATACAACAATAATAATATGTGAGCTGTGTCAACTCCCCGAAAAATAGTCACAAACATCTGCTGGTTATTTTCATGTAAATCCTATTGGAAAATATAATGTTTGAAAATTCCGATAACTATTTTCTTTGATGTTTTTAAAAACTGAAATGCATAAGCCCAACAGTCTGTGCAGAAAAGTAGGACCTGAAACTGCATTTCATTTCATTTAAAGATTCATTATGGGAGATTAGATAACGAGTTGGCAGTTCTCACTATAATAGTTAAAAACTAGCTAATATAAAGGCAATTTGCTGAAAATTCCAGTCAAATTGATCCATTATTAACTTAGAACTAAGCGAATGGAAGTTCCACTTAGCCTCGGTCATCATTACTAAAGACGGTAAGACAAAACCAGTAGTCTCGGTTATCCAATTGTATTGGTAAATCACGAAGGAAAATATTTCAGCGAATCGAACTAGAATCCAACAAAAATCTAATGCTAGACTCTACGTCGAGAGTTGATTATGGTCTGAATAAGTTAATTAATGTCTAATTAATAGTTTTTATAAGATTTCAGGCCTATAGAAAGACCTACAATAGGCAAATTTTGCTCTTGCATAATGCACGTTTAATGTAATTTCATTTATTTCTCCACATCTTGATCACCTCAATAATGGGTGTATAAAGTTTTGACGAGGTCAGAAAAAGTGAAAAAAAAAAAAAAAAAAAAAAAATAATTATAGATAAGCCCGAGCATGACCTAGTTTTGATTATATCTCTTCTTAGATTTAAAACACGAGGTTGCAAGACAGCGGAACGTACGCACGCAGCGGCTAAATCGTCCGCGCGGTCGACGAGGATTGTAGCATTTTAATTATCCTTTTGTAGGTGATCGGGGCTATTTACAAGAAAATTTAATACAGGTGAAAACATAATTCTAATCGTTTGAGGGTTCACACGGTTCTAAAAACTATAACAAGGATGAAATTAGCTCTGGAAGTGATCTACAGAAATTGTTTTACTAATTTAAAAAAAAAACAAAAACGTATATCAGTTTCATACAGATCCGATGCTAACTTTTGTCGTCAGTTTTAACTCCAAAGGAAAAAAAAGTAAACAGTGAGGCTCATCCCCCCCCCATCAGTTAGAATCAAAGTCATCTCATTCCAAATCATCGACCAATGAAATTGCTTAGCTCTGCTTAGCTTTAGCTTGAAATGTTAATCATTGAACTCAGACAATGCATTCACCTATTGAACATCTACATCATGTGTAACCATTTTACCTCAATTAAAAGCAGAGTTGTTATGTTCCATAGTCTTGACCAATGGCTACTTAACCTGAACAGAAAAGGCTCATTATCGAACTGAGTCAAGGTATTGGTGCACTGAAAGCAAAAGCGTTTTATAGCTGAGGCGCCGGATACATACAACCCTATACATACAAAGTACATACGACCCTATACATGAAATACATGCAACGACCCTATACATGATATATACTATAAATGTATGCAACGACCCTGTACATGAAATATACCAAATGGACACAGATCACTAAATATTCATGGGCCGTCGTAGGGCGGAAGTTATTTTTAGTCCTTCTCTCCCTTTCCCTTTTCCCCCTTTTGCATGGCGATTTTTGTTGACTTTTTGGTGTAGAATTGAAGAAAAGGGTTTAAAAATACATTTTCTGCCAGGTTTTGGTGAATATTCATGATTTTGAGGCGGAAGGATATAAGGGTTGTGAGGTTGGTTCCGTTGAAAAGGAGGGCTAAAAATTGCTTGTTTAGTTGTATCTACTTACAGCCTGTGTATCTCAAGTTTTTCATGGTGAACCTCATACATGCTTTTGGGCCAGAGTTTGCCACATGTTGCTCCATCTGTGGCAGAAAGCGTTCTACCCAACGAATATTTGGGAAAAAGTTACAGCCAGTCTAAGAGACGAGAATTAACATTAAAGTCAATGGGGAAATAATTAGTGATCTGTGGCCAAATGTATGAAACGACCCTATTGTTTTTATGGGTCAATACAACTACGGATATAGATAGAGAATGGGGAAACGACCGTATACCTTCGATAGATATAATTGGAAGCTCAGAAGTAGAGTTAAATGCAGACGAACTAGATATCGCAGTGTCCCAGCACGTAATAGACGATATACTCGTTTTAAACGAAGAGGTCGTAGGGTTATGGCCGACGCCGCACAAAAGGTCTCAAGCCGTATTGTAATAGCTCTGGTGAAGGCCTATGGTACGCTGATAACGACGGTGTCCGGAAAGTTGAATGCTAATTTTAGATACACGTATGTAGGAGGTGGCGATACAGAAATAGGTTTACGGCGTTATTAATTACAAATCAAACTTGAAGCGTGGTCACTTGACTACTCGTATCAACCTGTTTCACAGAGAATTACTTACGAATTATCCCTGTAACGGATGGCTGTCCAAAACACGTGTGTTGACTGCACGGCTCGTAGTCATTGACTCAACGGCTCGTGCAATGTTTACTTAACACCTAACTGCTTCGGGCAAAATGATGCATTTTACTCATTTTAATGTCCATTTACACTAAATAGGAAATATTTTTGAACGACAAATACTTCAAACGTCTTTATTTATTTTTCTTTTATCTCAAAAAAATGTTTGAGAATTTAATTTGTCTGAGTAAAAAAGTTAATATGCCGTACTCATTAAGCCTCGTCGATGTCATGCTTATCAGTGATTGTAGCCGCCAAGTGAATATTCACTGCGGGATCAGTTTGTACTCGTATCTTCGACTGACCGGAAGTACGACGAAATGAGGTCAAAGGAATAATTCCCTTTTACTTTTGCTTTTGATTGTAGCAGTCGGTATCACACAGTCCATTTCCGAACCTATCTGATTCTCAAAATTTGCTTATGTACTGGGTGATCGAGATTGCACCAAAATACAAAATTATGTCCGGAAATATTTGTGTGAAACTTTTTGACTGAAATTTAGAACAACGCTGAGCGGAAGTTAACGCATTTATAGGTTCTTGGATTATATATTGCAAGAAATGAATTCACAGCATCAATCTGTTATAGATGCATACAGTGTAGTTTGTAGGGGCCTGTATTACCACAGCCATACTTTCATAGTGCTTGCTTTACAAAGTTTATACAGGTTGAAAATTATGTTAAGAGGTTTAGAATTATTTGTTTATGTCTGTGATCACCCATGACCACACAGTTAAATGGCGCTATAAACATATATGTCCGATCCCACGTAGCACCATACGTCCCAGAAACTTATATAGGGGTGTATATAAAGCATGGCAGGTATATAGCAGGTACGTATGCAGTGTGCCCAGGGCATCACTGAGAAGTTTCTATAAATATATACCTTCTATCATTGCAAACCATGGAGGAGACGCACTAAGATGGTCAGATGGCAGATTGTATAAATCATTAGCTAATAATACAGTTCTGGGAGTAACATTCTTTTGTGCAAACTAGGGAGTTCGTTACGGACTTTGTGTCAATTGTTAAGCTTACAATGTGCATGTATAGATCGAAGCATATTCCTGAAGCAATGGCCCGAGGAATCCAGTTTTGTAATATCTAATTTCTATATTTAGTAACAAGAGTTGTAAATAAGGAAAGGGGAATTCCGATTTTCCGATTGAGCACGTTACAACAGAACCTAATATCGCGTTGACATAACTCACATTGTTTTGAATTGACATTTTAATATTACACGTAAGATCGAAGCAAAGAGTGTAATGAAATAGGTTGATAACGAAAGAAAAAATTTGGGGCTTACATAATGAGTGTTAAAACATGACAAAACCATTGCTCTACGCGTGTAAGCTACAAATTAGCAAGCAAAACGTGTCCAAAAAGTACCAATATCAATAATTTCAAGACCTTATATTTATGCATTTATAATTAAAATGTATCATAGTGAAAATAAATAATTAGGTAATTGCAGTTATTAGTTATAACTTATCACTTACTTGTGCTGACAAAATGTTTGAACTAGTTCCGTATTTACACTTGTTGACAATTGAACTGAATCTTTTATTATGTCATGTGCCAGTCACCTGTCTGTACATACGACACATCAGTGCTTGACTACTCCGAGATCAAACACGATAGCAGATGGCGGCCATCTTGTTTACTGTCGCACTACTTTTAAACTGATCTATAAAACCACGGTAAAAGTTGGAAAATGAGGCTTTTTCCATATCCTGTAGGTAGTATAGCTATACAATCTTCTCCATTATATAAAGCTTTCAATGTTTCTATTTGTTTATCTTTAAGTTTAATCGTAGTGACGCCTAAATTAGTTTTAGAAAACTGTACAGCTGCTAAAAAACCTTCTTCCATGGGCGCAGCCATCTTGAATTTGTTACTATTTTCATTTCACTCTGTGAAGAGTCTGTGCTATTTTTAGATATAAATAGACTCGTGGGAGTTATGCGGATGTTGCAACGTAGAACTTTGAGTAAATTGGTTGACCCCCCAGTTTTAAATATTTATACTGTTTCTTTTGCAAATTTTTAGCAAATGTTTATGTTTAGAACTATTGTAACCTAACAAAGGTAATTTTTTTTACAATTTATAGCGAATTAAGTTTTCGTCTCTGAGAGACGAGCGTAGTATTAAACATGGCGGCTATCTGCCATCATGAGTATTCTTCTAATAGGTACACATGATGTAATCGTATGCTGTCTGTAATGTAAACCGGGTATTCCCATCGACTATTTCAATCGGTTATTCCCGGCAAACTGTAGGAGTATAGAGGCTGCTTGATTTGTCCGCCGATAGGCGAGCCGGTTTGAACTTGTTTGGTTTTTATAAAGTTCTGCCCCATGATAACGTTTAGTATACGAAACATTTAATATCATGGATTTAGCTGTTCAGTCATCAAAATTCATTGAAAATAAATATACTTGTTTGTCTCAGGACCTCAATCTGAAGTCAATCGGATGATAAATTTGGCCCCCTGACCTTCCACAAGATTTTTCAAAGTGATCAAGGGCCATAACTGTGGAAGTTATTTTCGGGAATCGCTGACAATCAATGGACTTGTTCGTTTCGTGAGCTTAAACATTTTGTATAAATTTAAAGTCAATCGGATATTAACATTGGCCTCCAGAGCGTCAAGAAGAGTTCTTTAAGTGACCAAGGGCCATGCCGCTGGCAGTAATTAACGGAAATAGCTGAAATCCACACGCTTCTTCGTCTCTAGAAATGGCTCCACTACTGCTGTCTTGCGGCTTACTCCAGTCGCAGTAGCGGTTTTTCCTACTGAGTTCCTTTGCGCAAGTTTTTTAGTCAAATGACTACAAAAAGTTTACCGGCCTATAGCTCGCTAAATATACAAATAAACTGACCCAAAACAGTACTGCATGCAGCTTAACATATAATAAATCAATTCTTATTGAAATAAAGGTGAGGCCTTACCACTTAATTATATGATTTGATGAAACCCATCTCCTACGCGAAATTTCAACTGGCCGACCGTCATGGCCGCAAGTTGCGTAATACGTCATTAGGCCTACAACATAAACAGCACTATGCAAAGAAAAACTGTTCGGTTACTATTTTAATGGTCCAGTCTTCACTATTTGTGATAAAATTACTTATTTTAATACAAACTGTAATGATGTGTGTTGACAATTGTGCGTTTGAACCTATTTGAACTTGCGTAAGGGGTCTTAGACTGTACCAATTGTTACCTTAAACACAGTTTAAGGTAACAAGTATAGTTACTACTTCGTCTCATGACCTTAAACACTGTATAAATTTAATGTCAATCGGATATATTAACTTGGCCTCTAGAGTGTCCAGAAGCAATTGGGCGACGACAATATACGACCACATTTCAATGTGGGCGTATAAAAACAGTATTCATGAAAGCATGACTATAAGTACATGTAAGTGATCACAATATAAACAGAAAATTATTATTTGTAGTATTACCAAAAAAAAAAAAGATTAATGACATATGGGTTTACGAAGCCTTAATTCAACTTCAAAGCATTTGGTTTAATTTTAACGCTTTAATATTCGGGTTTAATGGATGGGGATATATAGAGCCAAACAACAGAATTAGGGCTTGGGAGATCAGCTTAGATCACATGCCTAAGAGCAAACCTGTTTTTGGATATTTGGAGAAATAAGTCTGTCAATTTCCATATTCATATTGGAGTTTATTTACTAATAAGCATAGAAAATACACAAAAGTGCACTTTTACAGAAGGACCACACGACATATAAACTGTGATGGGAATACCCGATAAATACTTAATGGGCATGCCCCATAAGACGTCCTTGACATATCAATTGATAGGTTTAATTTGTATCATGTCTAGAGCGCATTATCGGGTTTTCCCATTGCATATTTTCAATTGGACATTCGTTTCTTGGAAATGCTACGTTTAATCAGTATCCAACAATCTCTGTCTTAACAGGGTTTGGAACAATATTAAGGCTGCTATTTGAATTACACCAGATATCGCTCGCCCGATTAGTGCATTAACGAGTAATAGGTATTACTTACTATAGATTATACTTGGAGGTGACAGAATTTAAAACATCGATAGTTGCTATTGAAGATATAACCTGGAAGTGTCATATTCCTGAAGCAATGGTCCGAGAAATCCCTCTCTGGCCATTGCTGGAATAGCGTCTGTTTCTTGAACGTATGTGTGTTTATTTTTTCCGTTCAATAAAATCTATCAATTAAGTACAGCAACATGGCAGTCCTTCGTTTAATCTGGGTCTTCCCTAAAACTTTGGACAGTGATTTAAGGTATTAAAAACGGTGAAAGTATGTTCGTTTCCAAACAGTATTGTTTACATTTCATTCGACTTGCTAGCATCGTTTGTCACGCAATTAGTTTTACTGCAGTATTCTGCTATGTACGGGTTAATTGGGCATAATAACATCGTGATCCATGACATAACGTTATGTAAACATATTTGGTAAAGCTTTTGTAGAGCAGCTAGTCATTGGTTGGTAATCGGACTACTGACCAATCAAAATTTAAAGCAACAATATCCACTCATAATAGCAGTGTAGTAGGATTACCTCTAATCAAACGCAACACTGCGTGGAGTATGTGGAGGTGTGAGAATTTAAAACATCAATAGTTGCTATAGGAGATATAGCCTGGATGTGTGGGCATTTAAAACATCAACGGTTGCTATTGGAAATAGAACCCAAAGGTGTGTAAACTTAAAATTTTCCTTGTGGGGTGTTTTAATTAAAACATATTTTCGAAGTTCACTTTTGTAAATTGAGTCAATTATTTCCCGGTTATAAAACAGAAATACAACAATAATAATGTGTGAGCTGTGTCAACTCTCCGAAAAATAGTCACAAGCATCTGCTTGTTATTTGCATGTAAATCCTATTGGAACATACCATGTTTGATAATTCCGATAACTATTTTCTTTGATGTTTTTAAAAACTGAAATGCATAAGCCCAGTCTGTGCAGAAAAGTAGGACCTGAAACTGCATTTCATTTCATTTAGGGATACATTATGGGAGATTAGATAACGAGTTGGCAGTTCTCACTACAATAGTTAAAAACTAGCTAATGTAAAGTCAATTTGCTGAAAATTTCAGTCAAATTGATCCAGCATTAACTTTGAACTAAGCGAATGAAAGTTCCACTTAGCCTCGGTCATCATTACTGAAGTCGGTAAGACAAAACCAGTAGTCTCGGTTATCCATTTGTATTGGTAAATCACGAAGGAAAATATGAAAAAAAAAAAAAAAAGATAAGCCCGAGCATGACCTAGTTTTGATTATATGTCTTCTTAGATTTAAAAAGCAAGGTTGCAAGGCAACCAAACATACCCACGCAGCGGCTAATTCGTCCGCGCGGAAAGTCTCATATTAATTATCCTTTGTAGGGGCTATTTACAAGAAAATTTGATACAGGTGAATTATATAGTTCGAATCGTTTGAGGGCTCACACGGTTCTAAAAACTAAAACAAGGGTGTCATTAGCTCTGGAAGTGATCTACAGCAATTATTTTACTAATTTAAAAAAAAAAACCGTATAAGTATAATTATCAGTTCCATACAGATCCGATGGTAACTTTTATCGTTAGAGTGTTTACATGACGCAACAAAGTGAAATAACAGTTTTAACTTCAAAGGAAAACAAGCCAACAGTAAGGCTCACCCCCCATCAGTTAGAATCAAAGTTATCTCATTCCAAAGCATCGACCAATGAAATTATCGGATTAGACGTATAGAAAGCATTCACCTATTGAACATCTGCATCAAGTGTAACCAGTTTACCTCAATTGAAAGCAAAAGCAGAGTTGTTATGTTCCACAGTCTTGACCAATCAATTTGGTTATCACTACTTAACCTACACAGAAAACGCTCATTATCGAATTTAGTCACGGTATTGTGCAATGAAAGCAAAAGCGTTTTATAGCTGAGGGGCCGGTAGACTGGCCCAGTCTCTTCTATTTCGTTCGTTCGTTTCTTGGGTTTAACGTCCACTTCCACCTAAGGTGATATCGTAGACAACGCTTCTATTTATTTTACATTTCGATTTATATAAAAGTAGTAATTTTTAGTAAACCAACACTTTCGTTTCCATTTGTATAAAAAAAAAAAATTGAGAGATTACGTTTTTCTTTCGTTTTTTTTTGTTGAGAGGACTGGCCAATTTTTGGTGTGTGGAGAAGACTGGCCACCAGTCTAAGGGGCCGGAGGCACGAGCCTCCTCGCGAAAAAAATCAAAGAAGATGAAAGAATAAAAACGGAGAAAAATGCTAAAACCGACGAGAAAATGAAAATGTACTAACAAACAAAAGGGCACGACGTCTGAAAAAAGCACCTCTGGCGTAGGAAAATCCCCCCCCCCCCACCTGTTCAAGTCAATCGTTTTCTATACACTGTCGAATACTGAATAAGCATACAGTCATTGCATTGGCATGAAAATCATCAGTCAAGAAATCACGCTTTTTTAGAAAACCTACTAATAAGCTATTCAGGAATGAAATGGCTAAGTAACCCATTGGCGCTGATTGCACAATGGGCCCACCCCACCATATTCCATTAATCATTATTTAATTGAGCTCACGGTACGAACAAGTGATTCGCATTCAGGCTTCAGACGAGTATCGATCGAATCAAGCCCCGGTCCTCAGATTAAACTAGCCCCAAGTAGCCAGCAGGATATGTCAGAATGCATCAAAATGTTTTCTATTTTGCAAAATTTCGTGACCTCCACCAAAGCATTCACCTAATAAAGATCTACAACAAGTTTGAACATTCTTGATCATTTAGAAGGAAAGTTATTGTGTCCCAAAATATGCGACGGAAAGACAGACGGACAGGTGAACTGACTTCAAAACGCGGGAACAATTAATGGAGATTGGTGAAATTTACGTACATGTACGTACACAAACTGATCCCGCAGTGAATATTCGCTTGGCCGCTACAATCACTGATAAGCATGACATCGACGAGGCTTAATAAGTACGTCATATTAACTTTTTTACTCCGACAAATTAAATTCTCAAACATTTTTTTGAGGTAACAGAAAAATAAATAAAGACGTTTGAAGTAATTGAAGTTAAAAAATATTTCCTATTAAGTGTAAATGGGTATTAAAATGAGTAAAATGCGTCATTTTGCCCGAAACAGTTAGGTGTTAAGTAAACATTGCACGAGCCGTTGAGCCAATGACTGCAGTCAACGCACGAATTGGGGACACTATCTGTTACAGAGTTAATTCGTAAGTAATTCTCTGTGAAACAGATTGGTACGTACATTGTATTTTAAAAATCGGGTATACCCACTCGATTTATTTCCTTATTACTTCAGCCAAAAAAAATCTGATAAGTCCGGATTCTGTCAGTTCCGGATTTCGACAACAATCAGCCGTCCCGTCATTATAATTTCCATTGAATCGTCACCGTATAATCCGGCCTTAAATCGGTAGGTGTCAAGCAATTGCTTGTAGATTAAAACTTGATGGGTGTGAAGCATAGAGTTATAAATAGAAACTAGAGTCTGCACTGATCACGTGACAGCGTGCCGACATCAATGACGTCTATATAGATAATATAGACGTCATTGGCCGACATGGAGCCTTGTCCGCCATGTCAGTTCCGGCACAGAGTAATTATTTTTACTCTGTGGTTCCGGGCTATGTCTATGGTTCCGGGGAGTATGAACGTAAATACCCGGATGTTCACGATGTTATTGCATCATAGAACTGTACTAGAACTATGATTGCATCAATCAATCGGTGTCGAACTGTTTTAAAACGTGCACAAATATTACATTTTTAAATTTTCTCACCCAAATACTTATTGTTTAATAAAAAATAGGTTGCCAGGCAACGAAACATACGCCCACACAGCAGTCAAATCGTCCGGGCAGTCAACAAGAATTGTCGCATATTAAGGAATTATCAGAAAATCATTAGAATTTGTTTGGTTTTTATAATCAAACGTTTTTTTTTTAAATCATATAATAATTGTGACTTCCAGAGGCACCACAAGCTAAAAAGGGTGATTTTTCGTACAATCAGGGGACATAATTCAGGAAGTAATGACCCGATGGGCGCAAATATCGAAAGGAACCAAGATCTTTGGGTTTAAAACATACCCGTCAAGTTTCATCAAAATCGATTCAAAATTGTGACCTCTATCTATAGGGTCCACAACCTTGATATAACATATTTTCACACTATTCGTGTACAAACGGCGGCCATTTTGTCCGTCAATTCTAGTCCGGTTTTCACGTAATTCAAACTCTCTCTTCATTACCATGTAACGGTGATATAGTCAAACGTTTTTTTAAATCGGATAATAATTTTGACCTCCAGAGGGACCAAAAGCGAACAAAAGCGATTTTTCGGACAATCCGGGGACATAATTCAGGAAGTTATGATCCAATGGGCGCAAATATCGAAAGGAACCAAGATCTTTGGGTTATAAACATACATGTCAAGTTTCATCAAAATCGGTTCAAAATTATGACCTCTATAAGGTCCACAACCTTTATACATGTATAACATATTTTCACAATATTCGCGTACAAACGGCGGCCATTTTGTCCGTCAATTTTGGTCCGATTTTCACAAAATTCATACTCAATCTTCATAACCATGGAACGGTGATATAATCAAACGTTTTTTTAAATCGGATAACAATTTTGACCTCCAGAGGGATCACAAGCTAAAAAGGGCAATTTTTCGGACAATCAGGGGCCATAATTCAGGAAGTTACGATCCGATTGGCGCAAATATCGGAAGGAATCAAGATCTTTTGGTTATAAACATGCATTTCAAGTTTCATCCAAATCGGTTCAAAATTGTGTCCTCTACACTGTTCACAACCTTGATATAACATATTTTCACACTATTCGCGTACAAATGGCGGCCATTTTGTCCGTCAATTTTGGTCTGATTTTCACGAAATTCGAACTCGACCTTCATAACCATGGAACAATGATATAATCAAACGGTTTTTTAAATCGGATAACAATTTTGACCTCCAGAGGGACCACAAGCTAAAAAGGGCAATTTTTCGGACAATCAGGGGCCATAATTCAGGAAGTTACGATCCGATTGGCGCAAATATCGAAAGGAACCAAGATCTTTGGGTTATAAACATGCATTTCAAGTTTCATCCAAATCGGTTCAAAATTGTGTCCTCTACACTGTTCACAACCTTGATTTAACATATTTTCACACTATTCGCGTACAAATGGCGGCCATTTTGTCCGTCAATTTTGGTCCGATTTTCACGAAATTCGACCTCAACCTTCATAACCATGGAACGGTGATATAATCAAACGGTTTTTTAAATCGGATAACAATTTTGACCCCCAGAGGGACCACAAGCTAAAAAGGACGATTTTTCGGACAATCAGGGGCCATAATTCAGGAAGTTACGATCCGATTGGCGCAAATATCGAAAGGAACCAAGATCTTTGGGTTATAAACATGCATTTTAAGTTTCATCCAAATCGGTTCAAAATTGTGACCTCTAAACTGTTCACAAGCTAAAAAACGTGATTTTTCGTGCAATCAGGGGCCATAACCCATGAAGTTACAGTCCGATACATGCCAATAACGAAAGGAACCGAGATCTTAGGGTGATAAACCTATGTTTTAAGTTTCATTGAAATCGGAAAAAAATTGTGACCTGTAGACCAGGGAATATTTTACTTTTTTACATTTGATTAGCAGTTTCCATAAAAATTGTGTAAGAATGCTAATCAATTGTATAATTGAGTAGCAAAATTTACCAATTGATTAGCAATTTTGTAGTATGTAATAGAATTCTTATTTCACATAATTAGGCCTATATGTGACAATAACAATACCCACATTATTTGTATTACCAAACGGTTGTTTATATTTATATATAAAATAAAAATAAAAGTATGTGACCACATGTTATTCTTTGTACGAAACCTGGACATTCTTTATTTACTTCATACTCTAGTCAGATCTTTTCTGCGTCATATTTCCTCATCCAATCTTGAACTGTTGCTAATTTTAATGTCGAATTTGAAGACAGAACATAATATCATGTGTATGAATTTCGCGACGTACCCTCGATCATCCGGTAATTTTATCTTGTAGTGTTTTGAATGTCTGTCTCGACGAATGTGACTACAACAGATATAGAAAGAAAGTATGTAGTGTTGTCATCTCTGTCATCAAAACTTTTTACGTCTATAAATAGCAGACGTCAACATGTACTGCTCTCGTTCCACTGGACCGTTGCAGAGGCACGTAAAGAGTCTTGATGATATAGACAATAAAATTGCGAGATTTCAGATTTGTTTTGATGTGTTTTACGATACTGAATGGTTTTAAAGTTAAAATTAATTTTCAAAACTTTGATTCGCGCTGAAGCAGGGTTTTAAGCTAATAATGCTAATCAAATATGAATTTGATTCGCAAAATCGAACGTTTGAGTCTCAAATTGCGATACGAATCCGGTTAAAATATTCCCTGCTGTAGACTGTTCACAAACAATTGTGGACGGACGGACGAACAGGGGCGACGACAATATACGTCCACATGAAAATGTGGGCGTATAAAAATAATAATAAAGGTCAATGGACCGACTTATCTCCGGGCCCCTCTTTCCACGTAAAGGTTATAGAATAATTTATTTTGACAAAGACATGTCCGCGATCTCGACAACAACAGTGACTGAGTGTCTCTGTGTCTACATACTTACTTTACCTTTTTTACTAATAAAAGGTAATAATAATACTCTATGACATAGGCCTAAAAATTTTAAGCAAACTTTTATGACAGTAAGGTAAGATTTCAATTTATAAATTTATTAGTCACATTTACTATAGAATACACATTCGGGACATAATTTAAAGTATCAAATATTAAACAGGAAATTAAAGTGAAAGTAGAGTAGGCCTACGGGATCGCTGACACTGACATGTCACTTTTCATTACATAATTAACAAATAAATAATTAATAATACAACATTTTCTGCAGGCTGTTTTTAGTTTCTCTTCCCGTTTCAGTTCCATATATTTCTAAAAATAATTAACAAATATTGACATAAATCATTACCGGGCGGTAAATAGAAATAGGCCTACAACATTATACGTAGCACTGATCTATGTAGATCAGTGGTACGTAGGCTATTAATTTTTCTTCACTTTGCATTCCCAAACTTCCTGAAATAAAAAAATTAAAAAATAAATAAAAATACCAGTACATATTTACTATAGAATACACATTCGGGACATATTTTAAAGCCCCAATAACACTCTTGTTGTAACTGAAAAATATGTCCCAATCTTCATTCTGGTCAACAAATCGTATTATTTTAGAATATTCCAATTAAATGATGATATAAATTTCATCTTAACACACCTAATTTAAAAAATTGGAAAAATTCAACCAATTGATTTGAAAAGTCTAACGTAAACCTTTTCAAATGTGACTTGGATTTTAAAATATTTTCGAACCCTCTGGACAAGTAAAATAGGTTGTAATGGATAATTTACACAACAGGTAGGACATTTAAACATCTAGTACTTAGAATAAGGGTATTATTTATTTTCTGGAGCTACCAAGCCAGCAAGAATGTTATTGTCCCTTTAAAGTATCAAATATTATACTGGAAATTAAATTGAAAGTGAAAGTAGAGTACGGGATCGCTGACAATGACATGTCACTTTTCATTCCATAATTTTCTAAAACAAATGAATAAATAAATAAATAAAAATACATTTTCTGCTGTCTGTTTTTAGTTTCTCTTCCCTTTTCAGTTCTATACATTTCTAAAAATAATTAACAAATAAATAAATAACGGGCGGTAAATAGAAATACAACATTTTACGTACACTAGGCCTATTAATTTTTCTTCACTTTCCATTCCCAAATTTCCTGAAAAAAAAATAATTAACAAATAAATAAAAATACCAGTACATAATTCTGCGGGCTATTGTTTTCTGTTAACTTTTAGTGCTTAAATTTAAAAAAAAACAACAAAAAAACATTCATTTCTCTACACTCTTTATTAATTAGTTCCATAAATTTTTAAAACAAATTTACTGTGTAAGAATTCATATTGTGGACATTGCACTAATTCAAAAGATGAATGTTTTAATAAAAATTAAAACAGAAATCGAAGGTAAAGTAAATAGGCCTAGTAGCGTATAGTCAGACAGAGACACTGCGGTCGAGATCGCTGATATGTCAAAATAAATTATTCTATAACCTTTACGTGAAAAGAGGGGCCCGGAGATAAGTCGGTCCATGGATCTTTATTGTTATTTTTATCAAACAATAAATTATTTGGGTGAGAAAATTTAAAAATGTAATATTTGTGCACGATTTAAAACAGTTCGACACGGATTGATTGATGCGATAACATAGTGAACATCCGGGTATTTACGTTCATACTCCCCGGAACTAACGCGGCCGTCGCTTCATTCCGGCACCACTACGGTCTATGCCGGCACAAACCTTTAACGTTGTAGTCATGGGAGTCACGTGATCAGTGCGGACTCTAGTTTCTATATAACTCTATGGGGAAGGCATTTTTTTCCGTCCACCGGAGCCTGGTCTTATGACGTCATATGTGGATTGTGGGTTAGGATAAGGGCTGTGGCCTGCAGATTTCGTCACAATCTCGAGATGTAGACAGGGCTAACCCTAACCCTGGGCCAAGCCTAACCCTTATCTTAACCCACAATCCTTATATGACGTCATAAGACCAGGTTCGGTGGACGGAAAAAAACGTTTACCACTCTATGGTGTGAAGCCACAAAAGATTAAGAAGCAATCACCAATCAATTATCGGTAAGATTAAAACTCGCTATCGTGTAGGTCTTTGTTGATTACCTTGATAATTTTATAATCTCTTGTAAGACAGTAATTGTGACAAATACTCACGGATACCTACGAATTTTCCCCACAAATTTGGTCGTACAAATATTCCTAGCAACTGCTAGAAACAATCATTGCGCATGCCGATTGAACCCGAATAACGCTAGTTAAAGTTTGTCCACGTTGAGCTGAAATGAGCACTCGACTAATCTCGACAGATTCCGTAAACTAGATTGTCCGAAATCGTACGAGGTTTGCCGAGTGCTGAAATGAACTTTCGCCGATGAGTGTCAAGGTCATAAAACGGCCGCTGAAAACGGTAAGCATTTTTTTCCGTCCACCGGAGCCTGGTCTTATGACGTCATATGAGGATTGTGGGTTAGGATAAGGGTTAGGATAAGGGCTGTGGCCTGCAGGTTTCGTCACAGTCTTGAGATGTAGACAGGGCTAGCCCTAACCCTAACCCTGGGCCAAGCCTAACCCTTATCCTAACCCACAATCCTCATATGACGTCATAAGACCAGGCTCCGGTGAACGGTAAAAAACGTTTACCGCTGAAAACGTACGACGACCTTGACATAGAACGGAAGATTATCAATGAACACGTGATAGCAAACACAAGCGTGCGACCAAGTGAAGACGACGAAGAAACTCGACCTTTTCAAAATGCCTACGCAAATAAGCAAAATTATTATAATACTTCCGGTTTTCGAACGAAATTACAATATGTCCGGTTTTGACAAAACTGGGTATGTCGGATCTCTGTGACATCCGACATATTGAAACGGCAGAGTCCACTGTATTTTAAAAATCGGGTATACCCACTCAAAATACCCTATTTGGTAAAATTATAAGCTTGCGTACAACATAACATGAGTCATATTAGCGGAGTTTGTGAGAACAAGGTCAGTATAATTTATTTGTCTGTTTTTACATAATATATGCCTATCTAGTCCCTAAATTAAGGCATGGTTCCGAGTTGACATGGTAACTCGTTTATATTTGTCATTTTATTGCTCCCTGGTAGTATGGTGGCTTATGAATTCTAGAGCTTTTCAGTATTTGGGCGACGCCAAAGTAACCTTTATAGACATATCACCTTCATAAATGTTGGGGGTCACGGTAGCTAAGTGGGTAAGATGCTGGTTCGCTAGCTTGGAGGTCGGGTGTTTTCCGGCGTAGTGTTGCAGGACAAGGAAATGCCGACGTCCCGTACACGTAAAAGGCCCCTTGACAGTTGGAATTTGATATGAGAGTAGGCCGTAGTGCCGCTGACCTGGCAAAATTTCCCCAATATCACACCGTATGTCGTAATGCCCGTCTTCATATCACACTGTATGGCGTATGCCCGTCTTCATTAGCCCAGTTCGGAGCAGAAGGGTACGTTAGTAGACCCCATTTCATTTCAGTTCATAAGACTCTTTCTACGAGGTACCAAAATATAATGTGTTACCAGTACTACAGTACGAACTTGTTTTATTGAATGAAAATAGCGAGTACATGAATGTTAACTAATTCTAGATGTAATTTCCTCAAAATAATAAAATATTTGCGTACTAAAGAATATTGTTTCTGTTATCATCAAATTAATCTAGAAATATTACAAAGCATTGTTAGCTATTTCTTTTTCCTCGATTGGGAAGTGATATCAGGTGACCGACCTAGAAAGGGTAAGCATACCCCACCCCGTGTTTGACACAAATGGTTTGGATCTTAGTTTCCTTGGTAGAAGTTAACTTTGAGGCGAAGTCCGCCAGCTGTCACTAGGCCATTGGTTTGAAAAAAGAGTAAAACAGTGACTTGGGTTTATGGACTGCTCTGAGAAATGGCATCATGTGTCCCAAAAGAATGGATTACTTTTTCTGTGTCTTATTTGTCCTTATGTGGCGATACGGATGCGTGATACGGATGCGGAAAATTCCACTTGCCAAGTCTCTATTGAGTCGTTTTGACGTAAACGTAAAACCTACTTATCCGGACACGTAACCCTTTTAAGATTTCGAATCATTTTTTTCGTTGGGTGACCTGATAATAGATTCCCATTCTTTTAGAGGTCTCTACAACGAATAGCCCATATGATGTACTTAATAACGAAAGATAAATTCCACCTTTATGTTATTTTTATATAATAACACCGCATAATTCAGCTTAGGACACCAGTCTCCATTTCCAGGTGAAGAATGACGGGTTTAAGTTGTTTGAAAACATATCACGGCCCTAAGTTAGAATATTTTAAGGGTTTTTTTTTAAACACAAAATTAAGTTGTTGTATTCTCCAAAATATTATCAGGATTGACTCTTTAATATATTGCGTAATTTCACCCAAGAGGGCTTAGTTTCTATCATCCAAACAAATATTCTACGAATATAAATCTGTATGGTTCATTAAAATTTGACGGAAAATAGGTCATTATCTGAATTATCCAGTCTTTTATGTTGCCATGTACTGAAATTACCAAAGCATCTCGCTTGTGAACAATAACACTCTCTAAAATTTTGTTTGTAAAGGTTTTAATTGAAATGGTAATTTTCTCTGGTCAAAAATCAAACGAATGGCTTCTCTAACAATCTTCTTAATTCTTCATGGCGATTCATGTTTATTCCCCGCCTCTAATAATAGATGTGCCAAGTGAATTGTGGGACTTTAACCAAAAGGTTCCATTGCCCATGCGTAACCGGATGTTGGTTTTTTATGTGGTAGATTATGCAGTAATTCTCGTCAAAAATTGACAACGGGCCCAGACCATCCGTACGTTGAAGACTAGGGGGTTCTGGGTGATCGTGTCTAAAGAGGGCTTTGCTTATGCAATTTTCAATAAAGCCCTTTCGGGTGTTTTGCTAAATGTGGTATATAAAATTGTGCATTTTCACCCGAAAGGGCTTTATTGAAATTTGTATTAAGTATTATAAATACTATTGTAGTGATTATCAACTAAACAATATTATTATAAATTAATTAAAATTGTTTGTGTTGTAAGGGTTAAACACTTTAATAATGATAGAGAGGCAACAGTGGGTTTGTTTATAAAAACTTCAGACCTCATAGATATATAAACCCAAGAAACAGTCAGTTTCTTTAGTTAGGTTTACTAATTATAAACTTATTAGATACCTGACCAGTTGTTCTCGTGTTTAGCTATGAGTAAATAATTATATTAGGTTTATTATCAAGTCATTTATATATCTAAGTTTCTAAGAAAAATTCATAATAATTGCTATAGTCATTTTACCTGGTTATTTAGGGGGATGAAATATGTGACAGATTCATCGGGTCCTCGGTTTGGATATGGGCCTTGTAAGAATTCGACCCGATGAATCCAATGAACCTGCGTTTTCCTCCTAGATGTGATGGCTAGTTCCGCTAGGGGACCAAATTCAAAATGGTGGCTTATTTTGGCAGGAAATTTATCAAGTTCCCTAGGTGTGTAACATATTGAAATATAACTTTTCGCTGTATTATATACATTAAATATGCATATAGCTTCAGAATCCTAATGATACCACCCTGGTATACTTAAGGAAATTTTAAAAAATAAGATAGCCGCCATGAGTCATTTTCGGGTTAATTACTTTATTCTCTGCGACCTCGATATAAGAGTGGTTTCTGTGATAATTTGACCCCCTGAATCTAATGAAGATTTTCAAAGTACGGGACATTGTGGCCCTTTTCATCCATTGTGGGCGGATCATGTTGCGGATAAAGTCCAAGAATTCGGTGTAATCCTGCATCGGTTTTTATTTTTTAATTGATTATTTAACGGAAAAAGTGTATCAAGAAAACACATTAATATCTTCTTTAGGTGCCGGTGTTTCAACGCACGTTGGTTTCCGGACTAGTAATTATTTAATAATTTGGTGCGTATAATATGTGTAATTTCTGTGTAGACTATAGCCAGGTCAATAGTTTAACCCTCCAAAAATTGAGTCAATTATTTCCCGATAATAAAACAGAAATACAACAACAATAATATGTGAGCTGTGTCAACTCCCCGAAAAATAGTCACAAGCATCTGCTGGTTATTTTCATGTAAATCCTATTGGAATATATCATGTTTGAAAATTCCGATAACTATTTTCTTTGATGTTTTTAAAAACTGAAATGCATAAGCCCAGTCTGTGCAGAAAAGTAGGACCTGAAACTGCATTTCATTTCATTTAAAGATACATTATGGGAGATTAGATAACGAGTTGGCAGTTCTCACTACAATAGTTAAAAACTAGCTAATGTAAAGGCAATTTGCTGAAAATTTCAGTCAAATTGATCCATTATTAACTTAGAACTAAGCGAATGAAAGTTCCACTTAGCCTCGGTCATCATTACTAAAGTCGGTAAGACAAAATCAGTAGTCTCGGTTATCCATTTGTATTGGTAAATCACGAAGGAAAATATTTCAGCGAATCGAACTACAATCCAACAAAAATCTCATGCTAGTCTCCACATCGAGAGTTGATTATGGTCTGAATAAGTTAATTAATGTCTAATTAATAGTTTTTATAACATTTCAGGCCTAAAGAAAGACCTACAGTAGGCATATTTTGCTCTTGCATAATGCATGTTTAATGTAATTTCATTTATTTTTCCATACCTGTAGTGATCATCTTGATCATGTCAATAATGGGTGTTTAAAGTTTTGACGAGGTCAGAAAAAGTGGAAAAAAAATAATAGATAAGCCCGGGCATGACCTGGTTTTGATTATATCTCTTCTTAGATTTAAAACGCGAGGTTGCAAGGCAACGAAACGTACGCACGCAGCGGCTAAATCGTCCGCGCGGTCGACAAGGATTGTCGCATATTAATTATCCTTTTCTAGGTGATCGGGGCTATTTACAAGAAAATTTAATACAGGTGAATAAAATAAAACCAAGTACGAACAATCCAAACCATTAAACAGAATTCGAAGTCCTAAAAAAACGTTATAGGCAAAATAGTGTAATCAGCAAATGGACTGCTCCCCGTGTACAAAATACACGACAAACAGTGGTAACAGGTGTCCGGAAGAGTAAGCTTACCCTGCCTGGCGCCACACCCGCCATAGCTGCATCCAAACTATTAGGCAAAATGTCGATAAAATAGCGTGATTGGCCAATGAACTATCGGTATGCAAAATGTACGTGATGAACTGTGTTAACTATGTAGTGGACATATAATCAGTGAGATAGTATTAGTATACCTGTCAATTAAATATATCTAGAATAATAACCGAGAGAGACACGTTATATTTACCAATCAAGTCAACATGACGGCCATAAAACTTTTTAAAGGTTTTTATAAGTTTAGTGCGCACGTATCCTTGTAGTTGAAGCTTAGATGACAAATGCCTCGATCTACTTAAAAAATCAGAATAAAAGGAACAAGCTCTCGCGTACCGAATTAGCTGAGACACAAACACTCCATAAGCTGGTGATATTGGAATGTTACTACTAATAAGTATAATTCTAATCGTTTGAGGTTTCACACGGTTCTAAAAACTATAACAAGGGTGTAATTAGCTCTGGAAGTGATCTACGGAAATTGTTTTACTAATTTAAAATAAAAACGTTTCATACAGATCCGATGCTAACTTTTGTCGTCAGTTTTAACTCCAAAGGAAACAAGTCAACAGTGTGGCTCATCCCCCCCCCCCTCAGTTAGAATCAAAGTCATCTCATTCCAAATCATCGACCAACGAAGTTGCTTAGCTCTGTGTAACCATTTTACCTCAATTAAAAGCAGAGTTGTTATGTTCCATAGTCTTGGCCAATGGCTACTTAACCTGAACAGAAAAGGCTCATTATCGAAATTAGTCAAGGTATCGGTGCATTGAAAGCAAAAGCGTTTTATAGCTGAAGCGCCGGATGAAAGAATAAAAAATGACAAAAAAGCTAAAACCGATGAGAAAAATGAAAATGTACTCTAGCTTGGGAGCGACCTAAAGGCAAACAAAGGGGCACTACGCCTGAAAAAAGGGCCGCTCTGGCCAAGGGAAAGCCCCCCCCCCCCACGTGTTCGAGTCAATCGTTTTCTTTACACTGTTACTGTCGAATCCACTACTGAATGAGCATGCAGTTATTGCATTGGCATGAAAATAATCAGTCAAGAAATCACCTTTTCTGAAAACCTACTAATAAGCTATTCAGGAATGAGATGGCTAGGCCACCCAGTGTGGCCTGACTTTGCGGAGCGATCATCTCGTCGGTGAATAGATTTCCAGGATTACGCGTGCTGCTTGCACGATGGGCCCACTCCACCATATTCCATTAAATGTTATTTGATCGAGCTCGCCCCGGTCCTCAGATTAAACCAGCCTCAAGTGGCCTGCAGGATATGTCAAATTGTTTTCTATTTTGCAATAGAGCCCCCCCCCCCCCGCGAAAGAGGGTCCTCAAAATAATATAGCCCTGCCATGAGAAACCTTAAAACGCCAATGAATGCAATTATACATCAAGTTTCATCACTCTCACTTAATAAGAACTAAAGTTATCGTGTCCCAAAGATTCAATTAATCAGATTGCTTTTCTCTGCTTACCCTAAGCAGAAAATGTTCATCAAATGCATTCACTTAATGAACGCCTACACCAAGTTTAAACATTCTACCTCAATTAGACGCAGAGTTATTGTGTGCCAAAGTCTCGACCAATAAAACTACTTACCCTTAACAGAACATTACCATTATCGAACTTTGTCAGCGTATTGACTAATCAAATTGCTTGCCCTGAGCAGAAAATATAATCTTCAAACTTCAATACTTTTGCTACCATAATGGCAAAAGTGGTGTTTCAGTGATGTTTGGTATTTACTTACTTATTTAATATTTCTTTGTTTATTGCGTTATATTGTATTGTAATTATTATTAGTTTATGTTTTTTTTTTCATGTATCCCTTGTAATTTTAAGGGTTTTTTTTGTGATAAAAACCAACGACCCTATACATACAAAGTACATACGACCCTATACATATATACCAACGACCCTATACTATAAATGTATGAAACGACCTTATACATGAAATATACCAACGACCCTATACAGCAAATGCATGAAACGACCCCATTGTTTTTTATGGATCAATACAACTACGGATATAGATATAGAATGGGGAAACGACCCTTTACCTTCGATAGATATAATTGAAAGCTCAGAAGTAGAGTTAAATACAGACGAACCATATATCGCAATGCCCCAGTACGTAATAGACGATATACTCGTTTTAAACGAATAGGTCGTAGAGGTTATGGCCGACGCCGCGCAAAAGGTCTCAATGTAATAGCTCTGGTGAAGGCCTGTGGTACGCTGATAACGACGGTGTCAGGAAAGTTGAATTGTCTAAAGACGGAAAGTTGAAGGCTAATTTTAGATATGTAGGAGGTGGCGATACAGAAATATGTTTACAGCGTTATTAATTACAAATCAAACTTGAAGCGTGGTCACTTGACTACTCGTATCTTCGACTGACCGGAAGTACGACGAAATGAGGTCAAAGGAATAATTCCCTTTTACTTTTGCTTTTGATTGTAGCAGTCGGTATCACACAGTCCATTTCTAAACCTATCTGATTCTCAAAATTTGCTTATGTACTTGGTGATCGAGACTGCACCAAAATACAAAATTATGTCCGGAAATATTTGTGTGAAACTTTTTGACTGAAATTTAGAACAACGTTGAGCGGAAGTTAACGCATTTATAGGTTCTTGGATTATATATTGCAAGAAATGAATTCACAGCATCAATCTGTTATAGATGCATACAGTGTAGTTTGTAGGGGCCTGTATTACCACAGCCATACTTTCATAGTGCTTGCTTTACAAAGTTTATACAGGTTGAAAATTATGTTAAGAGGTTTAGAATTATTTGTTTATGTCTGTGATCACCCATGACCACACAGTTAAATGGCGCTATAAACATATATGTCCGATCCCACGTAGCACCATACGTCCCAGAAACTTATATAGGGGTGTATATAAAGCATGGCAGGTATATAGCAGGTACGTATGCAGTGTGCCCAGGGCATCACTGAGAAGTTTCTATAAATATATACCTTCTATCATTGCAAACCATGGAGGAGACGCACTAAGATGGTCAGATGGCAGATTGTATAAATCATTAGCTAATAATACAGTTCTGGGAGTAACATTCTTTTGTGCAAACTAGGGAGTTCGTTACGGACTTTGTGTCAATTGTTAAGCTTATAATGTGCATGTATAGATCGAAGCATATTCCTGAAGCAATGGCCCGAGGAATCCAGTTTTGTAATATCTAATTTCTATATTTAGTAACAAGAGTTGTAAATAAGGAAAGGGGAATTCCGATTTTCCGATTGAGCACGTTACAACAGAACCTAATATCGCGTTGACATAACTCACATTGTTTTGAATTGACATTTTAATATTACACGTAAGATCGAAGCAAGGAGTGTAATGAAATAGGTTGATAACGAAAGAAAAAATTTGGGGCTTACATAATGAGTGTTAAAACATGACAAAACCATTGCTCTACGCGTGTAAGCTACAAATTAGCAAGCAAAACGTGTCCAAAAAGTACCAATATCAATAATTCCAAGACCTTATATTTATGCATTTATAATTAAAATGTATCATAGTGAAAATAAATAATTAGGTAATTGCAGTTATTAGTTGTGCTGACAAAATGTTTGAACTAGTTCCGTATTTACACTTGTTGACAAATGAACTGAATCTTTTATTATGTCGTGAGCCAGTCACCTGTCTGTAATGTAAACCGGGTATTCCCATCGACTATTTCAATCGGTTATTCCCAGCAAACTGTAGGAGTGTAGGGGCTGCTTGATTTGTCCGCCGATAGGCGAGCCGGTTTGCACAAGGCGTACGCCGGTCAAGTTAACCTTCTTAGAGCAAGACATTTGGAGACATAAGTTTGTCAATTTCCATATTCATATTGGAGTTTATTTACTATTAAGCATAGAAAATACACAAAAAGTGCACTTTTACAGAAGGACCACACGACATATAAACTGTGATGGGATTACCCGATAAATTCTTAATGGGTATGCCCGATAAGACGTCCTTGACATATCAATTGACAGGTTTAATTTGTATCATGTCTAGAGCGCATTATTGGGTATTCCCATTGCATATTTTCAATGGGGCATTCGCTTCTTGGAAATGCTATCTTGAACTTTATAGGACATTTGGCACGCGAAGGACGCCAGGCCTATCTCATATCTGAGTTATTTGAATTATGCCGTGTGGAAGAAAAACCAGCGTTTACACCAAAAATATCTTGGATTATATATATTATTTATATAGAGAAATTCCTCGTGTTGTTATTCGACAAGAATATTGGTGTAAACGTTGGTTTTTCTTCTCACGGCATCATTATAATTGTGATCGACAGATATGAGATATAGGCCTAGCGTTCTCCGCGTGCCAAATGTCCTGTAAAACTTGTTAATTCTATTAAAATCCCATTTTCGTCGGGGGAACTATTTACTCAATGAGTGTTATTCTCTTTTTTATTTAAACAATATTTTATTCATTTAAATTTGCAAAATTTATATAATGAATATAGGATACGATAAAAAGCTTTATCAGCTTATATAAAATCGCTACTAAAACGGATCTTTAACAGATTTACAACTGGCAGTCATAATATTAACACAGATATTAGTATAAAACATATATTATGTACAATTTGGATGATAATTTTGGGTTTCTTAAAGGGACATTCTCACGAGGGGAATACTAAAAATTATATTTTATTTAATGATTATATCTTGATATTTTGTTAACGTCGAGTTGATTTGTTTTCATATGTTGTGCTTTTTATTTTTTATTTAGATGTTCTGTTCCAACATGTTCAATATATGCTTTGATTGCTTTGGTTGAGTAAAATTATTTTCAGATCAGATACGCACGAATGTCCCTTTAAGCTCACACACAATAAGAAATAAAAATAATAATTGGGGGGGGGGGGTATCAACACAACATCGACAAATGTTTTTTGGGGTTTTTTTTTGAGGGGGGGGGGTACAATTTTTATTTGTTTGTCGTCTTCATCGTATTAATTTTAATTGAAAATGAATCGCATATACATAAACCGTTGTAGGCTAATGTCAGTCGGAAAGAAGGTAACCATTTACTAATTTTGACATTTTTAGCTTCATTTAATACAGATAAAAGAAGAAAGATACTCAATGGCATTTACACGGTACTGGCATCATTTAAATGTAAAATGTTGTATGATTACGAACAGAAACGTTTTGTAATATCCAAGTACTTATGAACAGTTTTGAAAATTTTAGTGTCTTCATCATATGTATTACTTTTTTGCCCGAAAAGTAAGGATTGACTGTTTTGGTTTTTCGTCAGAAGTTCATCAATTGTTTCTTTTCTAGCTTTTAGAAATAATGGGCAATGAAAGAAAAAGTGTTCGCAATCCTCTATAGCATTTCTACAATGGCAAAGAAGGTCATCTGATATATGCATTAACGTTTTGAGATTTTAGATCACTTTTGAGATTTCTTAATTTACAGTATATAATTTGATTTTGTCTATTGCCTATACAATAGAGCTCGGGTGCTGGCTGTACAGAATTATTTTGCCTTAGCTTTGATTTAAATTGTGATAGTGTTCGTGAATATCGTATTTCGCTAGCAAAATTATTCCAATCTTTGATAACTGACGGGAAAAAAGAGTTTTGATAGTTTGAGGTTCTACAGTTTATTTGTTTAATATTATCAGAGTTTCTCAATTGATATGATTGATGTGATGAAATTTGAGGTGGTACAAGATCAGAGAGGAAAGTCGGAACTTGATTATCGAAACAGTATATATAATATTATCTGTAGAACTTAAATTGTTTCATTTTCATAATACTTAAGAGACTTATTAAGCAGTTTCTATGCATGGATTAAAATCTCAATCTACACGCCATTTTGTTACCAGCATCCGTTAATTAATCTGCACCAAAGAGGTTGTGGTTTGACCCACTTTTACAGTTAATCCCATTAATCGGTAGGAATATAATAAAATCGAAAGAATGTTTAAGATAATATCTGACATAACTTTTGTTATTCATTTTTATAATCTCTTTATTAAGAATATAAAAATACACTGCTTGGATTAAGGTGTTCAATAAAATTCGCAGTTTTGTTTACAGATGACGTTCATTAATCGACAACTTAGCCTATGTGTAACTAAAAATATCTACTTTGATTTTCAATGATAAGATCGAAACAAGAGTATAATCTGCTATTACTAAACTTGTTTATTGGTCTCTTAACGCCCTGGATTTTGGACACCAGTCATCACCGCTTTTTTATTTTGTGCGCAGATCACGCTTATTAATCTGTTACAAAGATGTTGTCATTTGTCCCACTTTAGTTGGAGGTAGATCGCCATCTTTGATTTCAAGCGATCTCTGATTGATTTGATCGTTTTACATAATAGAGTTTAAATTAAGCACTCTTACTGTGCGACCAATTTGCAAATGAGACTTTCCGAAGAGATCACTTAATGAAGAACTCACTATATTTGTTCAGTGTTGCATATATCATTGGTTGCATAGTTTACATAACTATTGCTGTTAAATTAACACGATAATCAAACAAGACAGTAGATAATCAAACAAGTACATATTTCTTCTCACAGTCTATGTGCGCTAAATTATAATTAATAATCTTCGATTAGTTCAGCTATCAGTAATGTACATTTGGGTCTAAACGTAGAATATTTGAATATTGTCACATATTTCTTTGTATATTTTGGCATTGGTCGCAGACGAATCTTTTAAAACTTATTTATATTAAATAAAAAATGTCTGAAAAAAAGTAGACTACAAGTATGAATTACCGCAATTATTGAATTATGCTAGCGCCACCCAGACCGTTGAATAGAATATTTTTCGCTGACCAATGGGCGACCCGGGCACTGACCCCACCCAAGCCACGGGGCATACCCCTAACCTCCCCAAGGTCCACCCAACCTCACCCCGCAAAAATTTAGGGCCGTTGGTACAATTTTGTTTCGAACGACTATCCAAAAGTGGGCGTGGCACATTAAAAAAATTTTTTTTTAGTTTTCATGCGCGACCTGTAGAATGGATACTGGACCACCCACGTGGACCACCCGTGGCCTCCCACCCCCACCCGTGACATCTTGACTCGACAAAGTTCAAATTACTGATTTTGAGTCAAAATTGCCGATCACATTTTCGATCCAACACGTTTTTACGGCCACTAAAATGTCCAGGAGTTCACAGTTAGGGGTTCCCCACAAACATGCGTCACCCCTGGTCAAGTGGGAAGCGGCGATCACAGATTCGTGTAAGGATTAAAGAGCTGGCTCCTCACCGAAGTCCCAGGGGGTGTACGGGTAGGGCAATGCCTCAGGGGACACAGATTTTGAGAGAGGGGACCCCGGGGTATCCCAGGGGCAGGGCCGGGGTCGATCACAAAATTGCGACATCAAGGTCAATTCTGTGATATAGTGAATGACACTGTTGAGTTTGGCTCACGATTGGCTTTGACGTCGGCCAGTGACAGGGAGGAAGGTTAGTTATTTGAGTTAGGTTATTTGAGTTAGTTAATTAGTCACTATCTTCTCGTAATATTAGATAATATTATATGATTGTCCGTTTAATGAAGGCTTCTAATATATATGTATTATAACTTGTGAATGGCTGCTCAATACTAATAAGGTTGTGGAAAACACCTTGGCCTAAAAATGATCTCAAGTTAGAGGCTTAAAAAAGACCATAAGAAACAATCTTATCGAGAGGCCGCAGACCGGAGACTGCTCTACAAGACAGAACGGGGGCATGTGACAATGGAAGCAGACGTGAATTTCGGCACTGGTCATTGTGACGACACACTAATGTTATGATATGCTATGTTCCTGTGTGCTGTATTGGTTGTTAGAGTTATAGCTGTTTTTGTAATGTTCGTTCCTGCACTGTTAAAATAAAGAAGCCAAATCTACAGTCATCGTTATCATTAGATCAAATGTGATGATATGTCACACAGGGGCTACCACAATACACGTCCACGTGCCAATGTGGGCGTATAAAAGGACCCCAATTATCTAGAGGCCGCCTTGCCTACTACACCCACGATGCCAGACGGCTTTTCAATCAACCTCTGCTTGCTAACTGCGACTTAAATGATTCATGCATTTTAACCCAACGATCACCAGTGACGTTTTCTCGGTCACCATTCACAGTAATAACAGTCTGTACATAATTGACATATTATGATTAATACAGAAACCAGGACGTATTTCATTTCTTTAGTCTTATATATAGTATTCTATTGATAAGTTGAGAAATATAATTTATGGGTTGATATGACCGCACTCAGAAGATCTAGAAAAATAGGGTTTTCCCATTGAGGTCGACATGTGCATAACAACTTAAACCCACGACATCAATACATCTGCGTGACACAAAGTATGTGTGTGAAGGTCAGCGTGGCCTAACTATGGAAGCCTATAACTACCATTCATAATTTCTACTTTTCACCCCTTCAAAACACGAAAGTAGAAAAGTAGACGTTACGACAAAATGTAAGGCGACAGCACGGTATACAAGCCAAAATGCAAGTCGAAAATAGGAAATTAAGAAAAAACGAGGTCGATAATAGCGGGCCTCGTTATTTCCTAATTTCTTATTTTCGACTTGCATTTTTGCTTGTATACCGTCTTGGCGACTTTCGACTTAGTCATATTTTTGTATTTATTGATGTCTGTAAATAGGCGACAGCACGGTATACGAGCCAAAATGCAAGTCGAAAATAGGAAATTAAGAAATAACGAGGTCGCTAATAGCGACTTGCATTTTGGCTTGTATACCGTCTTGGCGACTTTGGACTTAGTCATATTTTTGTATTTATTGATGTCAGTAAGAAGGCGACAACACGCAAACCAAGCCATAATGCAGCTCGAAAAGTAGAAATTAAGAAATAAACACACGCGCTATTAGCGACCTCGTTATTTCTTAATTTCTTATTTTCGACTTTCGCCTCGGAAGTTGTAGTAGTCTCTACTTTCCAGATTACATTTGCATACATGCAATTTGCTTTAACAAAATAGTGTGTATGATTAAGTCTATAGTAAATTGATGCCGATATTAGCGACCTATGGTTTTTGGCTTGCTGTCGTATTGTCGACTTCTCTCCTGGGAAGTTGATGTAGGCCTAGTCTCTACTTTCAAGGTCACATTTGAATACGCGCATTGGCAATTGAATTTCATTTACTGTGACTTCATACGGCATATAAACAGGTTTTCCCGATTACATGTCATTATTTTATTTCATATTATATCATTACCATCAGTAGGAAACGTAACTAAATACCGTACCTGCAATTAACAAATAGGCCTATTTTACATGTAAAACGTAAATCTAATAGAGAGAGAGACGGGGGTGTTTCACCCGGCGCCCACTAAATCATTTCGAGACTAAAATGTGATTCAATAACTATTCCAATAATTCGCTTGTACGCGTGTGTCTGTATGAGTGCGGGGATGAGGGTGGAGTAGGGTTGCCTGTTCAACCTGGTGGGTTTTCTCTGAGTTCCCCAGTTTTCCCCCATTGCTAAAGACCCCTAGGTTATTACCGAAATGACCTAGTTTGTGTCGAGTGGGCGTTAAACTTCATTTCTCCCTCCCTCTGTCTTGCACGTAGGGGCCTTTACAGTGGGATGAAATTGGGGGGCCAGGCAACCCTACTCCCTATGCGAGGAATAGAAACCACGTCACTTGAATCAATGAAAGATCTTGTGATATCACGCGCACGCGTCAAACTACTAGATCACCCAAGGCATGGTATAAGTTGTATATTGTATATATATACCCGTATGTGATGATTGTTTTATAATAGGCCTACATAATAAATTAAATTGTCGTAAGTTTTTTTTTATCAGACAATTTTTGCAGATTAAATATTCCAGTTGGAGGAGAAAAAATATGAATAATTATTTGGAATAAAATGTTTTATCCATTTTGGCGTAGAAATGAGGAAATAACGAGTGTCGCTATTAGCGACCTCGTTTTTTCTTAATTTCCTATTTTCGACTTGCATTTTGGCTTGTATACCGTGCTGTCGCCTTACATTTTGTCGTAACTTCTACTTTTCTACTTTCGTGAAGGGGCGAAAAGTAGAAATTATGAATGGTAGTTATAGGCTTCCATACCTTACAAAGCTATCGCAGAACACGACTGTTAACCGGATTTTCCCAGCAAGAACACGAAATGAAAACGACATCAAGTACACCGTTTGTTCGTGTAATACTGCTCTACGGTGTCTGACGATTTTACACTGTTTAATGCTAACAAACATTATTATACTGGTATATGTTGACAGGTATTTGTATATTTATTTATAATTGTGGAATTAGGTCGATCAAATATGATACATTGTATTGATAGAAGTAGGGGTGTCACAATGGGAACAAAATTTGGGGTCGGGTTGTTTCTGAGGCCAAATTTGTCACTGAAGACGATTCTGAGATTATTTCACTTCTGTGACGTCATTTTCGGTTTGCCTGATTTCCAAAATGGCCGCCCAAATTTGACGAAAAATGAATTTTCAGATAAGATGGGTGATTATCACACGAGGTATGGCTTGTAATATATCATGTATTAGGTTTTTGTAGTACTTGAACTGAGAAATAATCTCTAAAACTAGTTTCCCTAAATCCAAGATGGCGGAAATTCAAAATGGCGGCCAAAATTTACCGAAAATGGCTGATTTGTCAGATAAAAGTCATTTAATTGTTTGATATGGTTTGGAATATGTTATTTTAAGGGTTTTCAATGTCATTAAACTTAAAATCAATGCAAACAAAAGAGTTTCCCCAAATCCAAGATGGCGGAAATGCAAAATGGCGGTCAAAATGCCCGATTTGTCAGTTAAAAGTCATTTCACTGCTTGATATAGTTTATAATATGCAATATTAAAGGGTTTTCAGTGTCACTGAACTTAAAATTAATCCAAATATAAAGAATTTCCAAATTCCAAGATGGCGGTAATTCAAAATGGCGTCCAGAATTTCCCCAAAATGGACAATGTTTCGGATAATTGTCATCTTTAAGCTTGATATGGCTTGTGATATGCGATTTAACAGGTTTTCTGTGTCAATGAACTTAAATACAATCTCAAAAGAAAAGTTTCCAAAATCCAAGATGCTTGAAAATCCAAAATGGTGACCAGAATTTCCCTAAAATGAACGATTTTTCAGACAATCATATTTTTTTCGTTTTTTTATGGCCTGTAATAATGTCCTTTGTTAGGCTTTTGAAGTCAATGAACTGTAAAATAACCTCAAAAATGAATTTTGAAAATGAATATTACCTCAAAAATGAATTTGGAACATAAATATTTCCTCAAAAATGAATTTTGAAAATGAATATTACATGCTGAAAAAAACAAAATGTCGACCAAAATTTCCCTAAAATGAACGATTTTTCAGATAATCGTCATTTTTTCGATTTTGTATGGCTTGTAATAATGTCCTTTCTAAGGTTTTTATTGTCAATGAACTTTAAAATAACCTCAAAAATGAATTTTGAAAATGATTGTTGCCTTAAAAAATGAATTTTGAAAATGATTGTTGACTTAAAAATGAATTTTGAAAATGAATATTGCATCAAAAATAAATTTTGATGTAAGTAGATGATTGCTTGATTATAAAATGGGACAATCATGAATTTTCCTCTTGGATTGGCTTGTCATGGCAAAGAGTAGCAGTTATTTTGATGGTAACTAGAATCCCGGATCTCACGTAAGCAAGATTTAATATTCCAGTGAAGCATATATCAAGTTGTTAAGAATTCATCAATTGTTTATTCATAAATGGTTCGAAACAGTGGTTTAGTGAGTAAGACTCGCTAAGAACGAGGTCCTGGGTTCGATCCCTATATTTGTTGAGAAAGTACCTCAGGATTTTCCAGTGTGGTTTCTCACTGCAGCATGGGGGCTTCCCAAGAAACCGGGTTTATATGTACACGTTGACGTGAGCATAAAAGATCCCTAGACAGTTGGAATCCGAAATAAGAGTACACTAGAGTACCACTGTATGTGCCAATTTTCTTTATAGGACAATGCTTGACGATTAGCAATATTCATTAACTTTGTTAGAAAAGAGTAGTAGGACATTAAACCTCATTGCATATATTTCTGGTTCAGAAGACTTACGTCTGGAAACAGTTTGTGGTAAAATGTGCAAAAAGAATTTTGTCTGTAATGTATTGCACACCAAGTTCTAAGTTTAAAAATAATCATCACAATTTCCTCTTTTCTAATGTGTTATTATTCTTGCATGAATAACTTGTTATGAAATACGTCACTGACGAAAATGGTATATGTATACCACATCTCATCTTCAATAGAAGGCTTGATCTCGCCTTAACTACGTAAATCTTGTAAAACTCACGGACGTTGCTTAAGGAACATGACCACATCTAGACTATACCGCAAGTTACTGGACACAGAGGTTCGGATTAACCAGGTATTTTCTCCAAAGAATGTGTCAACCTTTAACATTATCATTAGCATCATATGTTTTTATGCATAAAAACAATTAAACTACATTTATTGTGTCTTAAGGTTAAATTCTTTGAAATTCTAATTAGCTTGCTGGTTTAAAAGTTCTGCACATGGTTAATTGACTAACAGGAAGATTCCAGAGTCAGGTCAATTTCAGTTGCCTAATAAACTATTACACTTTGCAATTATAAACCAATCGAGGATATCTTTAAAAATTATAATTTTAAGGAAATTCTGACCGCCATTTTGAATTTCCGCCATCTTGGATTTTGGAAATTTTTTTTTTTTAGATTAATGTTAAGTTCAATGACATTGAAAACCCTCAAAATAACATATTACAAACCATATCAAACAGTGAAATGACTTTTAGCTGATAAATAGACCATTTTAGATAAATTTTGGTCGTCATTTTGAATTTCTGCCATATTGGATTTTGGAAATTTTTTTTCTTTAGATTAATTTTAAGTTCAGTGACACTGAAAACTTTTTAAATTACATATAACAAACCAAATCAAACAGTGAAATGACCTTAATCTTACAAATCGGCCATTTTAGGTACATTTTGGCCGCCATTTTGAATTTCCGCCATCTTGGATTGTGGAAAACTAGTTTTAGAGATTGTTTTTCAGTTCAATTACAAAAAAACCCTCATATTTGATATATTACAAGCCATACCTTGCGTGATAATCACCCATCCTATCTGAAAATTCATTTTTCGTCAAAATTTGGCGGCCATTTTGGAAATGAGACAAACCCCAACCGAAAATGACGTCATAGATAATTTTTTTTTCAATATTCGTGTTCAGCTAGCAATTTCGCCTCTGGAGATTGCTGGTTTGAAATGATTTGCAAAAAAAATGTCTTATTTTTTTTTCAATATTCGTGTTCAGCTAGCAATTTCGCCTCTGGAGATTGCTGGTCTGAAATGATTTGCAAAAAAAATGTCTTATTGTGACACCACCAATAGATGACCCTCAGTCAATGGAAAGTGGGCGGTCCTTTTATTTAAAGGACAATATTGGTGCCAGTCATTATCACATATGTGATAGAACTGATTAAACACTTTCCAAATATAATATTATCACAGAGATCATCGCTACCATAGAGGAGTAATAAAGGATTCACGAATCGGAAGTGACGAACGCCAAAGGAAAACACGAGTTATTCCTCTATATAACTAACTGAACTGACTAATGATAACAGATACATGGGCGAATATCCTGCTCACTAATAATTCCTTCGAAGAACTAAAGTTGCTGTGTGACGCTGTGAGAGAATATCTTACAATTCATGAAAAGAATTGACTGCCACTAGATAAGAGAACAGGAAAGAAATACAGATTAAAAGTCCGTGCATTACCATGTTTTAATAAGGTAGGGGAGACCGGGACACATTGAACCACCATGGATATATCCTTTATAAATAATACTATACAACCCAACACTATACAGATGTGAGATAACTTCTTAGACCCATTTCTCAATCAATAAGCCACATGCTGTCAATTATTTTCTTAGGCAATGGATTTTTCAAAAAAGCGCTTAAAAGAGAAAAATTTTCCATACATGTTAACTTCTTAGCCTACGAAATTCTTGTACTTAAGTTCATATAAATATGTCTAATCCATACAATCCAGATAAACCGGGGTTTGATCCATATAAGAGGGCATATTGCTTCTTTTTTTTTAATTTTGATCATGAAATAAAGAGATCTTCCAATAAAAACATTTGATATGGAATGAGTACAAACATGTATGTGAACAAAGCGGTTCAATGTGCCCCGGTCTCCCCTATAGAATGAATAAAAACAAGGGGCTGTACGGAGTATTTCTATTTTTCCCGTGTTCTCTTATCTTATGACACTTAATTACTTTATTATATCGTCAGATAACCTCTTGCGGTCCCATATAACAACTTTTTGTCTTCGAAGGAATTGTTAGTGAGCAGAAATTCGGCCGTTTATCTGTCATCACTCTTGACTTCAGTCATTCACATAGAGAGATAACTCGTGTTTTCCTTTGGCGTTCGTCACTTCCGATTCATGAATCCTTTATTACTCCTCTATGGTAGCGATGATCTCTGTGTTAATATTATATTTGGAAAGTGTTTAATCAGTTCTACCACATATGTGATAATGACTGGCACCAATATTGTCCTTTAAGGCTTGTGTTATCCATACATGTTACGTAAAGAGTTTCTTACCGATGAAACTGGTAAGGCTACGAATATTAGCCTGGATGGGTTCTCAAAATTTGGCGGAAAGTAGGTCATTGTCTGAATTATCCAGTCTTTTATGTTACCGCCTACTGAATCTACCAAAACATCTCGCTTGTGAACTATGACACTATGTAAAATTATGTTTGTAAAGGTTTAATTGAAATGGTAATTTTCTCTCGTCAAAAACAAACGTATGGCTTCTGTCACAATCTGAATTCTTCATCGCGATTCATGTTTAATCCCCGTCTCTATGTTGTTTCTAATAATATATATTTTGGGGATATATTTAGTGACTTTAACCAAAAGGTTCCATTGCCCATACGTAACCGGGAGTTTGGTTTTTTATGTGGTAGATTATCCAGTAATTTTCGTGAAAAATTGACAACGGACCCAGACCCTCCGTACGTTGAAGACTATAGGATTCTGCGTGACCGAGACTAGAAGAACAACAGATTTTCTCTCTGTCCGTTGGTCTATCTTTTTTGTTTTCCAGTTTGTTAAAACTTGGGCTGAAAAGCATTATGGTACACGATTCATGTACCAATAGTAAAATTTTTATTTTGTCTTAAATATTGGATATCAGAAGCCCATCTTTTCCCGGTAAGATCACAACATCAATGTTGATTTAAAGGAGCTAAATCGCTAACATTTGGGATCTAGAAATTGACACAAGTGAGTCGCAACGTATATAACACTGTAATATGAATATATATGAACTGATTTACATTCAATGGTTTACATTTTTACTCTAATTTCAAAACAGTTACATGTATGTTCGGCGAAATAAGCCGGCAGTCTCATTGGGGTGCTTATTACTAGCGTCTCGTTATTCCAGTCTACATACGCTGTTTGATTTGCTGCAATGTTTCTAGCCTCGTTCCTCGAGTCTCTGGCTAGAACTGGGGCTGAAACGCATTATGGTACACGATTCGTGTACCAATGAGAAAATTTTTATTTTATCTTAAATATTGAATATCAGAAGCCCATCTTTCCCGGTATGATCACAGCATCAATGTTGATTTAAATTGACCAATAATTCGTGTTTTAAATGTGGAAGATTTTGGATGATATTAAGTTAGAGACTTAGCTCCTTTAAATTGACAAATAATTCGTGTTTTCAATGATGAAGATTTTGGATGATATTGAACTTTGAGGTATCTGTGACTTTAAATTGAACTTTGAGGTATCTGTGATTTTGTAAGCTAAACTTTATGGTATTTCATTCAGTGTATGTTCACTATTATGAAGTTCGCGATTTGTAGGATTCTGTTTATTTGTGAGTGAATTATAACCCTTTGTTGACTTCGTGGGTATTCTCCGGATTTTCCGGTTTTCTACCACTGTAAAGACATCTACGCTCCGGCGAGTATTGGAATAAAACTAAACAATGTTAGTCCCGAAAAGACCTAGTTTGTGTCGAGTGGACGTTAAACCCCATTTCTTTCTCTCTCTCACCAAGTAAGCATTTCCGTGGACTTGTTAATATTTTACTAAACTATGGCCATGCATTGATTGAAAATCAATTAATTTTTTTTTTCATCCGGAAATATTTTGGGCTGAACTTTAAAATTTTGATTGAAATTTAAAACATCGTCTAGTGGACGTTAACGCGGGGGTTGGGATGGCCTAGTGCCGCACTTCGACATCTAGCTGGCCGGTCACCTCTGGCTTAGGCTGTGGTTTCGAGCCCAGGTGTGAGCGTATGTGGCATGGAGATAGGGGCGCCTTCTCAACCTCGTGGGTTTCCTCCGGGCACTCCGGTTTCCTCCCACTGCTAAAGACCCCTACGCGCATGCGAATTATTGAAATAAAAAAATTTAAAAACCATATGTTAGTCCCAAAATGACCTAGTGGACGTTAACGCATTCTTTGAACTAGTTTAGGGGGGTAGCGATGGCCTAGCGGTTTAGAGTGCCGCGCTTCGACCTCCAGCTGGCCGATCTCCTCTGGCTTGCAGCTGTGGTTTCGATCCCTGGTGTGAGCGTATGTGGAGATAGGGGCGCTTTCTCAACCTCGTGTTAATTTAAAACACCAGTAGTTGCTATTGGAGATATACCCCGGCCCCGGGGGGTGTTAATATAAAACACCGATAGTTGCTATTGGAGATATAACCTGGATGTGTGTTAATTTAAAACACCGGTAGTTGCTATTGGAGATATAACCTCGGGATAGAGTCTTTCTCACTCTTTCCTTGTGACCCTTATCCATCAAATGCTTGCATACAAGATACGCCGACATTTTCCAAGAAATATATAGCGAGAGGGCTGTATCCTCTCGTTCAAGATCTTTTGATCCTTAATATATTTGTTATCAGAATGGAACTATAAAATGCATACATATTTCACATTTTACGTAAAAAGCATGGACTATACCTTTGGAATGTAAGGTCTGGTACGTACCAAAGTCGAGCTCATCCACAAACTTTTGATCCTTATGGATCAGGGGTCACCATCCAGAAAGTTATGGTCAAATACGTACCAATATCGAAAGGAATCAATTCCGTTTGGATATTTCAAAATTGGATGCCATGCGAATTCAAACCTGTGGATGGTCAACAACCTGGTTATTATATGCCTTTAAGGATAGCGGCCATTCGTCTGGTAGTTTCGGCCCGATGTTCACGAAATTTGATCTCAGTTGTTATTATGATGTCACGATGATATATTTGAACGGTGTTTACAATCAATTAAAAACTACGAGCTATGCAGGGTAATGAGCTAAACGTATGTAAAAGGAAGTTCCTGTCCTATTTGCGCCAATATCGAAAGAAACCTCGATCTTTCGGTTAAAACCATACGTGGTCAATTTCATTAAAATCGTGTAAAACTTGTGACCGCTACGATGTCCATAACCTAGGTATTATTATGCATATATTAGTCCTTCGTAGGAAACTACCAACGACTGAGTTTGCATGGTAATAGATTTAGGATTGCTTCCGCAGGCGCTTAGTGTTGACTAAATTTGATAAGGGTGCCCCAATTAAGCAATATTATCTTTATCTTATTCACAAGCTTCTCAACATTGATGCTGTGCTCTTACCGGAAAAAGATGGGGTTCTGATATTCAATATTTAAGACAAAATAAATATTTTGCCATTGGTACAGGAATCGTGTACCATTATGTGTTTCAGCCGCAGTTCTAGCAAGAGGGTCGGGAACGAGGCTAGACACAATGTACCGAATCGAACGGCGTATGTAGACTGGAATAACCAGACGCTAGAAATTTGGATTCGATTCAGGCCGCTGGCTTATTTCGCGGAACATGGCTGATTTGAAATTTGAGAGAAAAATGGAGACCATTGAAATGTAAATCAGTTTATATATACATTCATTTTAAAGTATTATATGCGTTGAGACCCTCTTCTGTCAATTTCGAGGTCCCAAATGTTAGCGATTTAGCTCCTTTAAAATCAACATGGTTCACCCTCTCCTGTCCGAATGCTGCAAACAAAACTGGAAAAACAGTAGAGCTTATTCCTAATACCTCACACCTAATTTTGAAAAAAGTCCACTATGGCATGGAACCAATGCTCTCCCTTTTATTGGCACAATTTTAAAAATCGGGTATACCCACTAACTTTAGGACGTTGTCCTATAATCTGCCTTAATATAACTATTTTCAAGCATTTTTGGGGGTAAATGAGCTTTGGTGCAGTATGATAGTCATGCAATAAAGAATCCGGATCAGAGATCCAAAGCTATGTAGATTCATGTAAATGTAATTCCAAAATACACTTTCATCCTCCCATGCATTGACATACATTAAAATCGGGTATACCCCGTTAAATTTAGATTGAGAATAGGTTATCCCATAATAGATGACGCTTAGCCAAAATGTTAAAATCAACCATATTGATCAGACATAAAAGCATCGTCAGTATTCATCAAAGGGAGTCCGGGAGTAGAGGGTCAGTAATGTTAACATCTCAATGGCATTTAGGACGATTCGCACAACCAGTTAACTTAGAAATAATTCTCACACCTGCTCTGATAAATTGATTACATCACTGGGTTTGTGAAGAAACCTATGGGTGTTTGGTTTAAACATATTTTAGTACTAAGTAAAAACATTACCTTGAGTTACATGGACGACTGTGTTTCATAAGAACATGGGTGTTAACATAAACAATTGTTTTCTTTACATTAATGTTTTGCTGTGGAATCGATTTTAACTAACCGGAGATTACATAAATGTGTATTGCTCAGACAGTTACGATTTTTTATATTTATTAAATCATGTTTTAGATGCCCTTACCCATCACGTCATCAATGGTTGTTCGATGGCCTATTTAATGACATGCAAGTCGTCGTGGGTAACAGATCAAACTCCACTGTTGCAATAATTGCTACAACCCCCAGAATACAGCACTTCGGCAGAAGGGAGGGTGTGGTACGGAGGACCCCTAGACCTCGAAGCCGTGAAATTTAGCCACTCACACCCTAAAGGTAAATCTGACACTGGAGACATTGCCCTACAATCTTCAATATTGTTATAACGTGCCCTTTTTTAATTACAGACATTTTGTATAAGCGTGGGCTCGGTATGACGCACAAGTCATAATGTACAAGTGTACTTCTTGTGTATTTTCTTGAATTCTCGTTGTTTACAAAATGAAGGCTGGAATCTTGTTGATTGTTAATATTACTATATTCTCTGGCGAACATACCCGTATCATTTGCTTGATAAAGACGAGAGTATCCTCGTTGAAACAGTATTTAACTCAGTAATTGTGTATCCATAAAATTTTACCACGTGTTAACGCTTCCGTGACTTTAATCTTACATTCATTTCTTGATGATTTTTACGTGATTCTTCTCACAAAGAAATAATATTCAAAAACAAAGGTCCGCTGATATTCTGCTTGGTTGCACATTATTCTCCAATTGGATAAAACAAAACATTCAGCTAGATCTACGTCTCATTATTTTGCCCTTTTTCTTTAATTCAATTCCAAATCTCCACAACTCCCCCTGTTGAATAAGTTATGACAATTTTTGTTTATAAATAATTATTGGTAAGCGAAGATCACAAATATTGTTGGGAGCAAGGCACAAATAAATAAATATTTAGCCCAATTCACTCACTTGCTTTCAACATAATCAGGCTAAAAAATCGCGTAAAATCGACACATTGTCACCGGAAGTTCAATTTCTCGTGAAATCTCGCAATTTTGCGGGATTTACTTATCGGCGCTATTATCCTTCTGTAGGGAGCAGGGCAACTGCCGGCGGACAATTACCGGCGAGGACAACTTCCGATGGGACAACTGCCGGTGATATCATTTGTTTTTCTGTATTTATGTACTTTTTGTTAAAAAAAAAGCAATACTTAATAATTAAATACTCTTTATTATTATCACACGGGTTCAGTTTACATCGTCTATAATATCACTCACTAAGTGACTGACTAAATATCACTGACATACAGTTATCACAGGTGGATATTATATAGACCGGGAGCCCAGGGGGGTTAACCTAGCTGAAAAGTGTACCAATTTTCTTCTAATGCGTGTATGTCTGGTATCATCAAAACGTAAGTCTGTCGGGTTTCTGGCGGTGGGTGTGGTATACCACGCCCAAAATGCGATACCCCCTCAACTAGTCTAGATTAGCTCAAAAGTGTACTACATGAAATTCGCACAGCAGTGTACTGTACATCTTCAGGTATAACAAAAACACTCTGACAGACATTTCTAGTGGTTGGGTACCCCTGACAGAGATATGTAATTACCAGACATGTGTAGTGTTGGGGTATCCGCGACAAGAGTTATCTAATTTCAAGTCAACAGCTGTTGTACTACCTAGCTGAAATCTGTACTAGCTAAAACAGCTTTGGAGTTGTTCAATATCACCACAGGAGTCCTGAATGACCACTGCCAGACAGTTTGTGCTGTGGTAATTACATAGCTCTGTCAAGGGTACCCCACCACTAGAAATGTCTGTCAGAGTGTTTTTCTGATGCCTGAAGATTACGGTACACTGCTATGTGAATTTCATGCGGTACACTTTTGAGCTAATCTAGAATAGTTGGGGGCCATGTCATTTTGGGCGTAGAACACCACACCCACCACCAGAAACCCGGCAGACTCACATTTTGGTGATACATGCATTGATACCATAAATGAGGAAATTGGTACACTTTTCAGCTAGGTTAAACCCCTGGGCCCCTGCTCTATACATGCAATACCACGTAAATAGTACAACATATGGCGCCTGTTGAACTTACGAACAATGTTTGGTACCCGCTCTGCACAGTCTCTGTACTGTACTTCTTGCGTTGAGCAGGTTGTTCTCCAGCCAATATCTGTTCAATAGTTACTTCTTGTAGAGCTTGATGTTTCTTCCATATGCCTCGTGTTCACCCATCAATTAATAAACTATTCTAAAAATCCCAATGAAATCATTGGCAATAAGATTAACAGTTTTTATGATGATTACATATACACTGTTAAAAATATTCTGGTTATTTTACCGTAAAACTACGGGCAGCAAAAGTTGCCCCTAAATCATACGTAAAATTACACCGTTAGTTATATAACATTTTACTGTAGAATTACATATATGTTAAAGACATGATAAACATACACGAAACTCGGTAAAAATACATCATACTTGTTAAAAGTATATCACACTTGGTAAAAGTAGTATATGTTGTAAAATATCAGACAATTGCGGTGCAAAAACTACTTGTACTACCGTAATTTTACATACATTTCTGACAGTTTACCTGATGGTTGTCGTAACATCATTTGCTATTTGGCTGTGGACTTCAACGATCCCTGGTAGTGTGTTGAGAAATGTTAACAACAATATCTCAATTTTGATTTCATTACTACTCTATAAAACGTTTGTGTGATATCAACATTTTACGACAACCAATTTGGGCTACGAAACATCTTAATATAGTTGGAATACACTGTACATTACTGTATTTTGACGTTACGTGTGTAAAATGATCTATTTCAGGGTAAAATCACCTGTATAATGTGGGGGTTTTACGTGTATTTGTACTATCACTCCTATTTTGCTGTTATAAAACATACATATGTAAAATAACATACAACTACGTAAATATTTTACCATATTCTTACGGTAAATTAACATTTATTTCTAACAGTGTATACATTTAGTAAAAGTATAGTTTATAACTGTTGCCTCATATTCTATTTAAAAACTATAATAAAAAGAACAAATGATATCACCGACAATAAAATCAACAGACTATTATAAAATAATAAAATGGTCGACAGTTGTCCTGCCCGCAGTTGTCCTCGCCGGCAATTATACTCGCCGGCAATTGTTTCTACATTCTTATGTCAGCATTTCATGCACAAAATCAACATTTCAGCAAAAAATTGATTTTCTGTTTCATTTTTGGCGTTTTATCGGTAACATTTATATATCATTAAATATTAAAATTAAAAAATTAATTTCTTAATTTCACATGACAAAGAAATCAAAAGCAATTCATTAGTTTCTGAAAGTATCTAAAAATAAAGTCTGGAATTTGAACTCTTATGAAAATATTTTCTACGTTTCAAAAAGTCTTGAAATTAAAATCTTGAAATGGAAAATGTCCAGAAAAATATAATGTATTATCAACATTATTACACCAGGGGGCGCTAGACCTAACACAAATTGGCAACCTCTTCGACTAGCGACCTTTTAGACCGATCCAGCTGGCAACCTGTTCGTTGGCAACCGATTCACAATAAAGACAACAGTCGCCCAAACTCATCTATTGTTACCAACCAATAAAATCCAACGTTACGTCTATCTAATGAAAGTAGAATATATTATTTTTTATCCACTCCTTTAATTCAGAATAGGGGTGTAATTTCGCCATTATCTTACAAAATTCTGGACATCCAGCTGAATATATTTCGAAAGGGAATTAAATAAGGTTCCAAATATTATTAGTTAAAGTTGGCACAGTCATATTAAAAGGGTGCACTCTCATCCTAAACATGACTACCTTTTTGAATTTAAAGTGAAAGAACGTAATATTCCGAGTCTGAATTCGGACCATCGTACAAATTTCTCAGCATCCAGCTATATATATTCGGAAAGGTAATTGAATAAGCTTTCCAAATTTTTTTCGAAGTCATATTCGGATCATCGCTCAAAATTCTGAGCTTCCAGCTACCAGCTATCTATATTCTGAAAGGTAATTGAATAAGCTTTCCAAATAGTATTAGTTACACTTGGCACAATCATATTAAAGGGGTGCGCTCCAATCCTAAACGTCGCCAATTTTTCAATATTTTAAAGTGAAAGAACGGTAATATTCCGAGTCAAAATTCGGAACAAAATACCGGTTTATCTTTACATTTAGAATATTGAAAAATTAGCTATGTTCAGGTTGAGAGCGCATCACTTTAAGATGATTGAGCCAACTTTTACTAATAATATTTAAAGAAAGCTTATTAAATTACCTTTCAGAATATATATAGCTGAATACTCGGAATTGTGTACGATGGTCCGAATATTACCGTTCTTTCACTTTGAATTTTTTAAAAAATTAGTCATGTTTAGGATGAGAGTTCACCCTTTTAATCTTTTAATATGACTGTGCCAACTTTAACTAATAATATTTGGAACGCTTCCCTTTCGGAATATATTTAGTTGGATGTCTAGAATTTTGTAAGATAATGGGCGAAATTACACCTTTATTCTGAACTAAAGGAATGGATAAAAGATAATATATTAGGTCGCTAGTCGAATAGGTCGCCAATTTGTGTTCGATCTAGCGCTTTCTGGTGTAATAATGTTGATAATTCATCATATTTTTCTGGACACTTTCATTTCAAGATTTTTATTTCAAGACTTTTTGAAACGTAGAAAATATTTTCATAAGAGTTCAAATTCCAGACTTTTTTTGGGGGATACTTTCAGAAACCAATGAATTGATTTCTTTGTCGTGTAAAATTAAGAAATTATTTTTTAATTTTAATATTTAATGACATATAAAAATTACCAATGAAACGCCGAAAATGAAACATAAAATCAATTTTTTGTTTGAAATGTTGATTTTGTGCATGAAATGCTGACATAAGAATGTAGAAACAAGAATAATTAGTTTAGAATGTTGCGTTCGTGTCTAAAATGTTCAAACTAGAATGTAGAAACAAGAATCATGAATATTGTCCCATTTGGTCTTCCATAGTAGACCCCCTTCTGTATCGTCTAACCCAGAGCTTATGTATATAACCCTTAATTAAATTAGATTCTCTTTAGGTGCATGTAAGGGATGTCTCTGGTTGATCAGCATCCTCTAAGTATTGTTATGTACATTGCCTTGTCATATTTTTATATTTTATCATTGCTTGATAAGGCCTAAAGAAGCTTAGTCGAAAAGTCGCTCAGTTGTAAGCAGTAATTGCATTCCATAGACTTGTGACCTGTATGGACAAAGGAAAGCGGACAATTGTCAAGGGATCTTTTACGTGCACGCCAATGTGTACACGTGACCTCAGTTTATCGTCCCATCCGAACGTCTAAACAGCTGTCCGTCCCGGTCTTGCATCACTGGCAAGGGGGAACCACGTCAGAAAATCTGGAGTACTTTCTCGGCCAATGAAGGCCAGCGTCTTACCCACCGTCACATTTAAAGTAAAACCTAATATACAAAAAAAAACACCCATAACGTCATTCATGGTTGTTATATCAAATACCCAGATGCCTTACCGAATACTAAGATTTTCTACAATTTTTGTAAGAATGGTAGGTCTTTGTCTATTTCTCATCCCTATCGAAAGATATAATTGCTTTCTGTGTCGGCATTCACTACTAATCATTATTATAATTTCATAATTTCACTAGCATGAACACCCTCATGTTCCTTAAGCAACGTCCGCGAGTTTTACAACATCTACCGTTGCTTCAATATTCAGAAATTCCCGAACTTTTGTGCCCGTTGTGTTTACACGTGACTAATTAGCATTGACCAATCAGAGGTCGTGGAACATAACACACTGTAAACAAACAAGTTTACAGCCGTTGAAAGTTTATTTTTAAATTGAGAAACTCATAGGCTGACAAGCTGGGCTTGTACCCAATCGACATTAGTGGCGAAATATGCAAGGTATTCCGTGAAGGGCTTGATAAGATAAACAGCATACAAATATTAAACAAAAGTTGAACATCATACAATTACAACATAACATCTGGGGTGATCCTTTATGGATGTACAATCTGATATTTAGATCTAAAACGAAACTTATCTAAACTAGTCTGGAAAGTAAACAAACTATTTCTACCTTAAGTATTAGTATAATAAACATACTATATTGAACAGGGGTGTTGGTTAACAGTTAACTCTGGTACTCTTTCTTGGAGACACTTATCCTATATATATATTAGGCCCTATATGAAGCAACCTGACTAGCAATTTCGACTGGGGGATTTAAAACATTAATCATATTGCACGAGATGTGCGGATTGCCTTTGAAAATAGGCTTAAATTTAGAATTTCTAAGATTGTTTTATTTATTAAATTCAAATAAGAAATGATATTCGTCTTCAATTTGATTATTATTACATTGCTTACATAACGTGCACGTGGCGGAATATTTTTGTAACGTAGACGTTCTATCTTGAGATAGTGTGTGCTAAGCCTGATCGAAGTTGGCGTAATTTTAAGAGCCTTTGATTTGACGGATTGCAGAGAGAATGGTATCGCATAAAAATCTGGCTTAATTTTTCCATACGTCGAAGTTTATGGATCGATTGTGAATTTTTTTGTTGATCAGTAAGTAACTATTAGGAAACGATCTACAAATTTCTTTTCTTTAGCAGAATTCATGTCACAATTTTTTTAGGTCATTTTGTCAAGTTTAAAATATCTGGTTAAATCCCTATGCTATGACAAAATGATATTTTGAACCAGCAGTTCAGTTCATAATCCGCTTCAAATGGCGTATCAAGGAGTTTGTTTTTATTATCGGATAAGAATCTTTTGAAATAAAGGAGCATACGCTGATATATGTCCAGAGATGGTGGACGGATGCCACATTCAGCTAGACATCCCTTGTTACTGGTACGCTTAGGCATATTCAGAATGGATTTACAAATGTTGATCGTGCTTTTACTTTCTTCAATTTTATCCCATCCATCTATTTTAATAAGATGTACGTATTTAAGGCGAGATGAAGCCTTCTACTGAAGATGGAGCATCCTGTAAATTTAAACGAGCGTGCTCCTCCTCGTGATCACATGGTAATTCGAGACTATGTTTACGTATCGTTACATAATGACAAATGTAAATTTCAAAATCAAAGTTGAATCTGTCAAACCACACTGTTGGTAAAGTACTCATTTAAGAGGAATTCTATGGAAAATGAAATGACAAACAATAAATGTGTAATTCTGGTTTTGTTTTTTTCATTGTCGTATTTGAGAGTTAGGTGGTCGAATGATTTAACGCGTGTGCGTTAGATCGTAAGGTCTGCCGACGAATCAAGAGGCGTTGTTTCGATTCCCCTCTTGTACGTGACAAGATACAAAATGTTGACAATCTATGAAGTCGGAGGCACGAGGCTGCGCTACAGCCGATGTAGCGCGATAGGGAGAGTGTGCGAGGGTCACACTCCCACAGGGGGGGGGGGGGGGCACCCCCGTAAAGTTTCAGTCTTCTGTAAACACTGACATATTTTACGGGGTTAAACTAAAACATCACACCATGACTTATACATTTTGAATGCTACGCTTGAGTTATGAATGACACAACAAAGCGAGTTTAGTAGGGGAATTTTTACGTAGAGGATCCAAATGAAACAAACTTGATCACATAACTTTGGTTTATGAGGATGCATATTTGACAATCACCTTGTTATTTACATTACTATATACATATACACATTGACATTTACAAGAAAGTTGTATACATACTTAAAGTATTTTGTACGTTTTGTGTATTATAACTGAATTCCAAAAAGTAAACATTAAGTGTTTGTGTTTTAATTTGTACATTTAGACCCCCACCCCTCAAATGTGTGACAAGTAGGATTAAGGTCGCCTGTCCAACATTTAATCTTAAAAGATCCCAAACCACCTAACGTACATCGGATTACTGAAATGTGATAGTCTCTAAATGGCTTAGTTTGAGTCGAGTGGATGTTACCCCCACACTCTTTCTCTGTCTCTGTTATCTTTCTCACGCTGTCTCACAACGTCGTATAATGAAATCAATAATTTAAACTCAGTCAGCCGTTAACAGTCTATTATTAAAACTGGAAATCACCTTTCCTATTTTAACTCTTATGTTACTATAAATATCGCACAGCTGTAGCTACGATTATCACGTAGAAATATACCCATTTCCGGTTCATGCTTCAACTTAAATATATCATATATTTATTATGAATGAATAACACACCATATTAATTTATCTCAGCATGACATGTTTTTTGTCACTGAACTGGCCAACTGGCCAAATGCCTCAATAAGATACGATTTTATTACATCGAAACATCCATCGAGGGCGCAGCATACAATATAAACATGTACATAAGATAAAACAATATAACAATTATAACTAGAGACACAGTATTACATACAAACCTCCCTTAATGAGGACAACATACAATATGATAAATACAAGTGTGAAGTATGACATCTAGTTTCCAGCAGAATTTTCCTGGTGCTGTGATGTTCTATATTAGTTTTATAACGAACAAATATGAAAGTCGTAAAAAATAATAATGTTTTAATGTACCGGTACCGTATATAAATATGAATGTAATCCTCTCGTCCCTAGACCCACCCCCACACCCCCAAAAAAGCCAGTAAATGAAAATCTTGAAAGCAAAAATAATAAATTATTCTTGAAAGAATTCAATGAAATAAAGACAAGGTTTATTTGAACACAGTCTGAGTACACGTAGTTAGATTTTCATTACTATAGCAGATTCTATGGTGGCTGATTGGTATCATGTCGTATTGTCGTGATGTCGCCTTTCATAACGCGACAACCCGACAACCCGACATCACGACATTTCTACCTGACAACCCGACAACCCGACATCACGACATTTATACCCGACATCACGACATTTTTACCCGACATTACGACACTAAAAATGTCGTGATGTCGGGTAAAAATGTCGTGATGTCGGGTAAAAATGTCGTATTGTCGGGTTGTCGGGTTGTCGTGAAGTCGGGTTGTCGGGTTGTCGCGTTATGGAACAAAAATCTGGCAATAAAGAAAATGGTTGATCAAGTGGAAGTAGATTCACGCTCACATTGCAGTTTGAGTTGCATTCGTATCCATTTGTATACGTCCACATTCATAATGTGAACCGTTTTCATTAGCTCAGTCTGATCAGAACAGTAGGACGTTAAACCCCATTTCAGTTCATAATGTGAACATATTATGCCGCCGCCCTTGTCTGTGTGTCTGTCATTGAGTCAAGTGGTGTGGTTTCCAGCCCAAGCTTGTCCATGACAAAGAGTAGGGACGTCTGTCTAACCTCGTGGGTTTTCTCCGGGTGCATGCCCTACCCCGCGGGGTGGTGCCAATCCCGCTGTTTTGTTATTATTTTGTCTGTAAATATTCTACAGGTTGCAGGACAGATTTCATACTAAGCCGAGGGATTTGAGGAATAATCAATGGCACCACATTCTCTGTCATGTATTGAATGGCTCAAATAAATAAAATGGCAGCGGACGTAAGAAAATGAAATGAAATATAACAAAAAAATAGACTGGGGGTGGGGGGTAGTCATTTTAGGGGACAGATTTCATACTAAGCCGCGGGATATCAGGAATTATCAATGGTACCACATGAAAGAAGAATAACCCGTCTTTCATTCCATACCATGTATTGGGTGGCTCAAAGAAAAAATGGCAGCGGACGTTAGAAAAGGAAATGAAATATAACAAAAAATAGACAGGGGTGGTGGGGGTAGTGATTTCCGTGGACGGATTTCATACTAAGCCGAGGGATATCAGGAATAATAGATGGTAGCACATGGATGAACACTCTTTCATTTCATATCATGTGTAGGGTGGCTCAAATAAATAAAATGGCAGCGGACGTTAGAAAACGAAATGAAATATAAGAAAAAAATAGACTGCGGGGGGTGGGGGCATAGTGATTTTCGGGGACGGATTCCTGACTACGTCGAGGGATTTCAGGAATAATCGATGGTACCACATGAAAGTGAGATAAACACTCTTTCATTTCTTACCTCGCGTAGGGTAGCTAAAATAAATAAAATGGCAGCGGACGTTAGAAAATATAAAAAAGAAAATAGGTTGGGGGAGGGGGTGTAGTGATTTTCGGGGACGGATTACAGACTAAGCCAAGGGCTGTCAGGAAGAGCCCTGGGTGGCTCGGGAAGAAAGAAACATTCGTGTTTTGTAAATGAACATCGATGGGAGATCAGTTTATTTCGATGTTTTGTGGTGTATACCCGTAATTACTTCAACCTGTTTTACGGAATATTCCGGTGACATTCAGGAATTATCTTTGATGTCACAGAAATGGGGGATAAAGACTGATACAATTATTGTGTGTCTTAAATGGTTAAAATACTACGGGTCGTTTGTTATTCATTTCATCCGCTCACATAAACGGCTAAACATGGTGTTTATTAAACACAGCTATCGACGATGAGGGTCAAGGTCATAAATCGTAACGATCTGAGCGGACGATAGTTCTCAGCAACCGGTTCATGACCTTGAACCTCGTCGTCGAAAACTGCGGTTAACTAAACACTGTGCTAACCGTTTATGTGAATACACGAAGTGAATTACAAATACCCAGTACTATTTAAACCATTAAATACACATAATAATTGTATAAGTCTTTGTCCCCCATTTCTGTGGCACCATACATAATTCCCGAAAATCACTATAATATCCCGTAAAACAGGTTGAAGTAATTACCGGTATAAACCAAAAACATCGGAATATACTGATCTCCTTTTCAGGTCGATTTTCATTTACCAAACCCGAATGTTTCTTTCGTCCTGACCCACACAATACACGACATGCGGTGATAGGGTATTTATCCATCTTATATAGCAACATAGAATATTACTATAAGTCCTCAAAATAGTCTTAAATCCGTTCCGCAAATACCCGCACGATTTTTTTTTGTCAGTTGTTATTTACCAAAAGTCCTCAGCCACCTAATAATTGGTATGGAATAATTTAAGCGTTTAATCCTCTTTCATATGGCAACATAGATTATTCCTGAAATACCTCTACATCAGAAATCGGTCCCTAAAATTATTACCCCTAACGTCCGCTGCCATTTTATTGATTTGAGCCACCCTACACATGGTATAAAATGAAAGAGTGTTTATCCCACTTTCATGTGGTACCATTTATTATTCCTCACAGCCCTCGACTTAGTCTGAAATCAGTCCCCGAAAATCACTACCCACCCACCTATTTTTTTTTAAATATTTCATTTAATTTTCTAACGTCCGCTGCCATTTTATTTATTTGAGCCACCCTACACATGGTATGAAATGAAAGAGTGTTTATCCCACTTTCATGTGGTACCATTGATTATTCCTCACAGCCCTCGACTTAGTCTGAAATCCGTCCCCGAAAATCACTACACCCCCCCACCTATTTTTCTAAAAAATATTTGATTTAATTTTCTAGCGTCCGCTGCCATTTTATTTATTTGAGCCACCCTACACATGGTATAAAACGAAAGAGTGTTTATCCCACTTTCATGTGGTACCATTTATTATTCCTCACAGCCCTCGACTTAGTCTGAAATCAGTCCCCGAAAATCACTACCCACCCACCTATTTTTTTTTAAATATTTCATTTAATTTTCTAACGTCCGCTGCCATTTTATTTATTTGAGCCACCCTACACATGGTATGAAATGAAAGAGTGTTTATCCCACTTTCATGTGGTACCATTGATTATTCCTCACAGCCCTCGACTTAGTCTGAAATCCGTCCCCGAAAATCACTACCCCCACCCACCTATTTTTTTTTAAATATTTAATTTAATTTTCTAACGTCCGCTGCCATTTTATTTATTTAAGCCACCCTACACATGGTATGAAATAAAACGGTGTTTATCCCACTTTCATGTGGTACCATTGAATTTTCCTCACAGCCCTTGACTTTGTCTGAAATCCGTCCCCGAAAATCACTACCCCCCCCCCCACACACACACACACACCCACACACACACACACCTATTCTTTTTTAAATATTTCATTTAATTTTCTAACGTCCGCTGCCATTTTATTGATTTGAGCCACCCTACAGATGGTATAAAATGAAAGAGTGTTTATCCCACTTTCATGTGGTACCATTGATTATTCCTAACAGCCCTCGACTTAGTCTGAAATCCGTCCCCGAATATCACTACCCCTCCCTACCTATTTTATTAATATTTCATTTAATTTTCTAACGTCCGCTGCCATTTTATTTATTTGAGCCACCCTACACATGGTATGAAACGAAAGAGGGTTTATCCTTCTTTGATGTGGTACCATTTATTATTCCTGACAGCCCTCGACTTAGTCTGAAATCCGTCCCCGAAAATCACTACCCCTCCCTACCTATTTTGTTAATATTTCATTTAATTTTCTAACGTCCGCTGCCATTTATTTATTTGAGCCACCCTACACATGGTATGAAATGAAAGAGTGTTTATCCCACTTTCATGTGGTACCATCTATTATTCCATATATCCCTCCGCTTAGTATAAAATCCGTCCACGAAAGTCACTACCCCCCCCCCCCATGTCAATTTTTTTGTTATATTTCATTTCCTTTTTTAACGTCCGCTGCCATTTTATTTATTTGAGCCACCTAATTCATGGCATAGAATGGAAGAGGGTTTCTCCCTCTTTCAAATGGTACCATTTATTATTCCTCACAGCCCTCGACTTAGTATGAAATCCGTCCACGAAAATCACTACCCCCCCCCCCCCTGTCAATTTTTTTGTTATATTTCATTTCCTTTTTTAACGTCCGCTGCCATTTTATTTATATGAGCCACCTAATTCATGGCATAGAATGGAAGATGGTTTGTCACTCTTTCAAACGGTACCATTTATTATTCCTAACACCCCTCGACTTAGTCTGAAATCCGTCCCCGAAAATCACTACCCCCCCCCCCCACACACACACACACACACACACCTATTTTTTAAAAAATATTTCATTTAATTTCTAACGTCCGCTGCCATTTTATTGATTTGAGTCACCCTACACATGGTATGAAATGAAAGAGGGTTTATCCTTCTTTGATGTGGTACCATTTATTATTCCTCACAGCCCTCGACTTAGTCTGAAATCCGTCCCCGAAAATCACTACCCCCCCCCCTATTTTTTTTTAAATATTTCATTTAATTTTCTAACGTCCGCTGCCATTTTATTTATTTGAGCCACCCTACACATGGTATGAAATGATAGAGTGTTTATCCCACTTTCACGGGGTACCATTGATTATTCCTAACAGCCCTCGACTTAGTCTGAAATCCGTCCCCGAAAATCACTACCCCTCCCTACCTATTTTATTAATATTTCATTTAATTTTCTAACGTCCGCTGCCATTTTTTTTATTTGAGCCACCTTACACATGGTATGAAATGAAAGAGGGTTTATCCCTCTTTGATGTGGTACCATTTATTATTCCTGACAGCCCTCGACTTAGTCTGAAATCCGTCCCCGAAAATCACTACCCCTCCCTACCTTTTTTGTTAATATTTCATTTAATTTTCTAACGTCCGCTGCCATTTATTTATTTGAGCCACCCTACACATGGTATGAAATGAAAGAGTGTTTATCCCACTTTCATGTGGTACCGTCTATTGTTCCATATATCCCTTGAATTCAATGAAATAAAGACAAGATTTATTTGAACACAGTCTGAGTACACGTAGTTAGATTTTCATTACTATAGCAAATTCTATGGTGGCTGATTGGTATCATGTCGTATTGTCGTGATGTCGCCTTTCATAACGCGACAACCCGACATCACGACATTTCTACCCGACACCCCGACAACCCGACATCACGACATTTATACCCGACATCACGACATTTTTACCCGACATTACGACACTAAAAATGTCGTGATGTCGGGTAAAAATGTCGTGATGTCGGGTAAAAATGTTGTATTGTCGGGTTGTCGTGAAGTCGGGTTGTCGGGTTGTCGCGTTATGGAACAAAAATCTGGCAATAAAGAAAATGGTTGATCAAGTGGAAGTAGATTCACGCTCACATTGCAGTTTGAGTTTTAAATGAAATATTTAAAAAAAATAGGTAGGGGGGGGGGGGTAGTGATTTTCGGGGACGGATTTCAGACTAAGTCGAGGGCTGTGAGGAATAATAAATGGTACCACATGAAAGTGGGATAAACACTCTTTCATTTTATACCATGTGTAGGGTGGCTCAAATCAATAAAATGGCAGCGGACGTTAGGGGTAATAATTTTAGGGACCGATTTCTGATGTAGAGGTATTTCAGGAATAATCTATGTTGCCATATGAAAGAGGATTAAACGCTTAAATTATTCCATACCAATTATTAGGTGGCTGAGGACTTTTGGTAAATAACAACTGACAAAAAAAAATCGTGCGGGTATTTGCGGAACGGATTTAAGACTATTTTGAGGACTTATAGTAATATTCTATGTTGCTATATAAGATGGATAAATACCCTATCACCCCATGTCGTGTATTGTGTGGGTCAGGACGAAAGAAACATTCGGGTTTGGTAAATGAAAATCGACCTGAAAAGGAGATCAGTATATTCCGATGTTTTTGGTTTATACCGGTAATTACTTCAACCTGTTTTACGGGATATTATAGTGATTTTCGGGAATTATGTATGGTACCACAGAAATGGGGGACAAAGACTTATACAATTATTATGTGTATTTAATGGTTTAAATAGTACTGGGTATTTGTAATTCACTTCGTGTATTCACATAAACGGTTAAGCACAGTGTTTAGTTAACCGCAGTTTTCGACGATGAGGTTCAAGGTCATAAACCGGTTGCTGAGAACTATCGTCCGCTCAGATCGTTACGATTTATGACCTTGACCCTCATCGTCGATAGCTGTGTTTAATAAACACCATGTTTACCCGTTTATGTGAGCGGATGAAATGAATAACAAACGCCCCGTACTATTTTAACCATTTAAGACACACAATAATTGTATCAGTCTTTATCCCCCATTTCTGTGACATCAAAGATAATTCCTGAATGTCACCGGAATATTCCGTAAAACAAGTTGAAGTAATTACGGGTATACACCACAAAACATCGAAATAAACTGATCTCCCATCGATGTTCATTTACAAAACACGAATGTTTCTTTCTTCCCAAGCCACCCAGGGCTCTTCCTGACAGCCCTTGGCTTAGTCTGTAATCCGTCCCCGAAAATCACTACACCCCCTCCCCCAACCTATTTTCTTTTTTATATTTTCTAACGTCCGCTGCCATTTTATTTATTTTAGCTACCCTACGCGAGGTAAGAAATGAAAGAGTGTTTATCTCACTTTCATGTGGTACCATCGATTATTCCTGAAATCCCTCGACGTAGTCAGGAATCCGTCCCCGAAAATCACTATGCCCCCACCCCCCGCAGTCTATTTTTTTCTTATATTTCATTTCGTTTTCTAACGTCCGCTGCCATTTTATTTATTTGAGCCACCCTATACATGGTATGAAATAAAAGAGTGTTTATCCCACTTTCATGTGGTACCATTGATTATTCCTCACAGCCCTCGACTTAGTCTGATATCCGTCCCCGAAAATCACTACACCCCCCCCCCACCTATTTTTTTTTTAAAAAAATTTGATTTAATTTTCTAACGTCCGCTGCCATTTTATTTATTTGAGCCACCCTACACATGGTATAAAACGAAAGAGTGTTTATCCCACTTTCATGTGGTACCATTTATTATTCCTCACAGCCCTCGACTTAGTCTGAAATCCGTCCCCGAAAATCACTACCCCCCCACCTATTTTTTTTTAAATATTTCATTTAATTTTCTAACGTCCGCTGCCATTTTATTTATTTGAGCCACCCTACACATGGTATGAAATGAAAGAGTGTTTATCCCACTTTCATGTGGTACCATTGATTATTCCTCACAGCCCTCGACTTAGTCTGAAATCCGTCCCCGAAAATCACTAACCCCCACCTATTTTTTTTTAAAAAATATTTCATTTAATTTTCTAACGTCCGCTGCCATTTTATTGATTTGAGCCACCCTACATCTGGTATAAAATGAAAGAGTGTTTATCCCACTTTCATGTGGTACCATTGATTATTCCTAACAGCACTCGACTTAGTCCGAAATCCGTCCCCGAAAATCACTACCCCTCCCTACCTATTTTATTAATTTTTCATTTAATTTTCTAACGTCCGCTGCCATTTTATTTATTTGAGCCACCCTACACATGGTATGAAATGAAAGAGGGTTTATCCCTCTTTGATGTGGTACCATTTATTATTCCTGACAGCCCTCGACTTAGTCTGAAATCCGTCATGTATTGGGTGGCTCAAATAAATAAAATGGCAGCGGACGTTAGAAAATGAAATGAAATATAACAAAAACACTGGGGGGGGGGGCAGATTTCATACTAAGCCGAGGGATTTCAGGAATAATCAATGGTGCCACATGAAAGAAGAATAAGCCCTCTTTTATTCCATACCATGTATTGGGTGGCTCAAAGAAAAAAAAATGACAGCGGATGTTAAAAAAGGAAATGAAATATAACAAAAAAATAGAAAGGGGGGGGGGGTGATTTTCGTGGACGGATTTCATACTACGCCGTGGGATATATGGAATAATAGATGGTACCACATGGGATAAACACTCTTTCATTTCATACCATGTGTAGGGTGGCTTAAATAAATAAAATGGCAGCGGACGTTAGAAAATTAAATTAAATATTTAAAAAAAATTAGGTGGGTGGGGGTAGTGATTTTCGGGGACGGATTTTAGACTTAGTCGAGGGCTGTCAGGAATAATCAATGGTACCATATGAAAGAGGAATAACCCCTCTTTCATTCCATACCATAATAAATGGTACCACATCAAAGAAGGATAAACCCTCTTTCATTTCATACCATGTATTGGGTGGCTCAAATAAATAAAATGGCAGCGGACGTTAGAAAATTAAATGAAATATTACAAAAAAATAGACTGTTGGGGGGGGGGGTAGTCATTCTAGGGTACAGATTTCATACTAAGCCGAGGGATTTCAGGAATAATAAATGGTACCACATGAAAGAGGAGTAAACCCTTTTTCATTCCATACCATGTATTGGGTGGCTCAAAGAAAAAAAAAATTACATCGGACATTAAAAAAGGAAATGAAATATAACAAAAAAATAGACAGGACGATCATCAAGATGACTACACAACAAGCATAGGATTAATGGGTTCACGTGCCCAGTTACCTGAGGTATATTAACTTTTCTACCGCCCTTACTGTGCCAAATAGATTGTTTTGGTCCGACTAGCTTATTCCCATCTGTATTTAGGGGCCGATCATTGTGTAGAAATATTTAGAAATTTTCATGGAGAAGCATTGGAGATCGGGAGGCTATGATAATTCCATATTGAAATCGGGGGGGGGGGGGGATTTTCGTGGACGGATTTCATACTAAGCCGAGGGATATATGGAATATTAGATGGTAACACATGAAAGTGGGATAAACACTCTTTCATTTCATACCATGTGTAGGGTGGCTCAAATAAATAAAATGCCAGCGCACGTTAGAAAATTAAATGAAATATAAAAAAAATAGGTGGGGTGGGGTAGTGATTTTCGGGGACGGACAAAGTCGAGGGCTGTCAGGAATAATCAATGGGAGATCAGTATCGATGGGAGATCAGTATATGCCGATGTTTTGTGGTGTATACCCGTAATTACTTCAACCTGTTTTACGGAATATTCCGGTTACATTCGGGAATTATCTTTGGTGCCACAAAAATGAGGGATAAAGACTGATACAATTATTGTGTGTCTTAAATGGTTAAAATACTACGGGCCTTTGTTATTCATTTCATCCGCTCACTATAAACGGCTAAACATTGTGTTTATTAAACACAGCTATCGACGATGAGGGTCAAGGTCATAAATCGTAACGTCCGCTCAGATCAGCTCAACTATTTCCTTGTCGATCGATGGTCATCTATGATGTAAGTAATTCACTAATTTTATATTGGACAGTTGCATTATGAAACGTTACTGTTTGAAAGAGAATTCCTGTTTAGGGGACAAATTCTTTCACGCCATATTCACACAAAACAAGGTGACTTATTAACAACAAGATTTTAACCGCATACGGCACAGGTGTACTCGCGCTTATTTAATATACAAAGTAGTCCAGTGGACAAAGGGGAGTATCACCACGCGAGGGGAGCATTTATGAGATCAAGTATTCTTGGAACAGTTTTCTTTTCGTAGATTACCCAAAACAACCTGTATAATTTTGAATAAAACAACACATTTTTATGATATTTTCTTTCTTTTTGCGTAGTAGGGCCACGTCATTTCTCTATGGAAGACCAAACAGCTCTATTCACTCAGTGCTCTTAATTCTTAATTGGAATCTCTCATTTAGTCACTTGAGTAAAGGACAATTTGGGCGTGTGTGATTAATGTCAGTTCACTGGAAAAGTCCATTTTTCGGACAATGTTGCCGTTTCAACATAACATAGCCAAATCGGCGTCAACTTTTTTGTGTTAAGGTCATTTGTATTAAGGTCATTTATTTGAATAAACATGTTGAAGATTTTATCAGTGACAATGCGCTTTAGCTGATTGGGACTAATAATACTTTATTAATATTTCAGGCCAATTCATTACTTTGTGCGCTATCTCAATAGATTGCAATATCATGTAACTATTTATAAAAACATTTCTTTATACAATAACTTACTTGAATACACCCCAATTGTGTGTTATATATGAATAGTAAGTTGTTTTGGAATATCGCTTTACCAGCGCTTTTGAAGAAATTCTTAGAATCGTTTATGCAAGAGCTAAATCTACCTATTGCAGGTCTTTCTTTAGGCCTGAAATTTTACCTGGATTATTAATTATACATCAAATAACTTATCTAGACTATAATCAACTCTCGTCGTCAAAGCTAGCCTGCGATATTTTAATGGATTAGGATCCAGTTAGTTGCTTAACTTTCATTCATGATTTAATCATGAAATGGATAATCGAGACTATGTTTTTGTCATTCCCAAAATTCAATCGCTAAAATCTCGGTTCAGAGTGGATCAATTTGGCTGAAATTTTCAGTAAATCCCCTTTACATTATCTAGATGTTAAAGTAGCTAAGTCTCTAACTCAATATCATCCAAAAATCGTGTATCATAATCCGTTCCAGGCCCATTTTTTACAAGAGACTTGAAGAACGAGGCTAGACGGAGAGCATACGCAATAATGTAGACTGGAATAACCAGACGCTAGATATTGACGTGCTATTGAGACTTAAGGCGTATTTCACCGAACATAACTGATTTGAAATTAATTAGAGTAAAGACGGAAATGAATGAATGTAAACCAGTTGATATACATTCATATAAGATTAAATTATGCGTTGCGACCTATTTGGGTAAATTTCTAGGTCCCAAATATTAGCGATTTAGCTCCTTTAACTACTTTAGTGAGAACTGTTAGCTCTATATCTAATCTCCCGTAATGTATTGATTTTGCATGCAATTTTCCATGTCAGTGAATCAACTACTCATATAAACTTCCAAGTATTATTATTTGATTGTCTTCCCACACAATGTTATTAAAATGAAAACGCCACACCCTTATTTCAAATAGCCAGTGTAACATAAAACACTCTGGTCTTATCATGATGTTCCAGCACCCTGATTCAAAACGAAGGTTAGCAAACAAATTCCTAGCACCAATAAAAAGACATATAATACATATGTTATATTTATCTATTACCGTAAACATACTAAAACATGGCAAACTGAGCTGAATAAGCATGCAGGAAAGGGTACGTCCACTTTGCATTCAAGCTAAAGTATTGACTATTCAAGCCTGCTTTGGTTGCATAATGGTTTTTATACGCCCACGTGAAAATGTGGACGTATATTGCCGTCGCCCCCGTCCGTCCGTCTGTCGATCCGTCCGTCCGTCCGTCCGTCCATCGTCCACAATTTCTTGTGAACGCACTAGAGGCTAAAGTTGATATCCGATTGACTTTAGATGTATACACATTGTTTAAGTTCGTGATACGAAGAAGCCTATTGATTTTCAACGATTTCCGATAATTACTGCCAGAGTTACGACCCTTGATCACTTTGAAAAATCTTGTGAACGCTGTAAAGGCCAAAGTCGATTGACTTTAAATTTATACACAGTGTTTAAGGTCATGAGACGAAGACGTCTGTTGATTTTCAGAGATTTCCGATAATTACTGCCAGAGTTATGGCCCATGATCACTTCAAAAAATCTTGTGGACGCTCTAGAAGCCAAAGTTGATATCCAATTGACTTAAAATTGATACACAATGTTAAAGGTCATGAGGCAGAGAATCCGATTGATTTTCAACGATTTCCCATAATTACTTCCAAAGTTATCTCCCTTGATCACTTTGAAAAATCTTGTGATGCTTAAGGGGCCAAACTTATTATCCGATTGACTTCAAAGTGATACACAGTCTTTAAGGCCTTGAGAAGAACAAGTATATTAATTTTCAATGAATTTTGATTACTGAACAGCTAAATAAATGATATTAAATGTTTTGTATACCATACTATATGTTAGCATGGGCCAGAACTTTATAAAAAACAAACAAATTCTAATGATTTTCTGAGTTGTTACTCTTAATCAGATTTAAGTGTAATATAAATGTTTCATTATCGAAATAAGTAAAAATATGCGACAGCACTTGTTGACTGCCCGGGCGATTTAGCTGCTGTGGGCGTATGTTTCGTTGCCTGGCAACCTATCTTTATTTCACAGATTCAAGGGATGAATGAACTACAAGACTGCAAAATTTCAGAAACCCCCTATGTTGTATTGTCGAGATATATTACCTTAAACATACTAAAATATTGGAGAATCGTGTTCGGGTAGGTTCAGTGTGCACGTGCGCGCTGTATCATGAGGTCTGTCATTGTGTCAAGTATAATGGTTTCGATTTCCCCGTTGTACGTGACAAAGTGTAATGTCGCCTAAAGGCCCCTTCGTGCAAGCGAAATATTGAAATAAAATTGAACCACATGTTAGTTCCGAAATGACATGGTTTGTGTCGACAAAGCTTCTTTCGGCAAGCCAAGTCTTGAATTACTAGATATTAATCCCGAAATGACCTAGTTTGTAGTTCAATTCATGCTCGAATTACGTTGATTTGGCACTTTAAGAAAAAAAAATTAGTACGCTAAGAAAATAATTGAAAAATGTAGAATATTTGATAATTCTAAATTGCTTACTACATGTTTTATATGTAATTAATTATATTTCAGATAATGGACATAATGTCTTTAAAATGGATCCTGCTGCAAGGCAGGGGATATGGCAGTATTTAAAGAAAGCGTACTATACTTATTGCAAAGTTGTGTCATACCTAAACGCCTATTGTACTTTTACATCGAATCCAATCATTGGAGAAGAAAACTACATACTACCGCATTCAGAATTCTGCGAAATTTCTTGAAATTGGATATACCATTTACAGAGGTTTTTTCCTGCGAAGACGGTAAACAGAATCACAAACTTTGTTCTATATCTCATTATCATGATGTGTGCGTATTTATGGTAATTTCAATAATACAACCTAGAAATTTTCAAATTAAACACAAAGCTCGACATAAACATTGTGTGACCTTAAATAGCAGCGTGTTTAAACTCAAAGATAGTCATAAACATTCTGTGACATTAAATAGCTGTGTGTTACTCAAAGATCGACAGAAACATTCTGTGACATTAAATAGCTGTGTATTTACACACAAAGATCGACAGAAACATTCTGTGACATCAAATTGCAGGTCGTGTTGTATAATTAAATTTATCACATACTGTAGCCGTGTTTTTATTTCGCATAGAAAAACTACAAGACGAAAACCTTTCATAAGATTCATTAGCATTAACTTTATCTCTGTGTGTATATCTCACAGAAAAACTAAAAGACGAAAACATTTTATCACGATCTAAAGCAGTGTGTTCATATCTAATATCAGTATTTTTTGACCATTAACTCCATCAAGTATATAATATTCCATAAAAGTGCAATAATTATTAAATGTTAAATAATATTTAAAATTTAAAAGCATATTTTTGCAATACATTTTGATTACAAGATGAGTAGGTTGATAAATCAAACATTAACCATAGAAACTATAAAACAAGGAATTAGTGGTAATGTACAACCCACTTCAGATTGTATGAAATATGAATGGATGAGATTAAGTTCCTTCAAATATTTTCCTAGACAATCTGAGGGAAGGCCGATAATATTAGCTAAAGCTGGATTTATTTTTACTGGTACCAGAGAAGGGGATGATACTGTCACATGTTTTATGTGTGGTGTTACTAAAAATAATTGGCTTAAATATGAAAACCCTCTTCAAATTCATAAAGATCTGAATCCAAGATGTAATTTTTTAAACAATACATCTACAAATGTCGGCATCTTAGTTCCAGAACCAACTGTATATCATAAAATCTTAGAGACTCTGCATGATACTTATTGTGTTGGAAACAGGGGACAGAACTCACGCAGCACGTCTCCCTTAGCTACAGGTATCAATTCTGGAATAACAGGCCCAGCAATAAGACAGATGTGTGGTATTCCCTTAGAAAGACCAGATAATAGCCAAGCAGTGCAAGTAACTGACGATGGACAGGGACCAGATGTTAGGAGTAGAATGGTACCCAATCAATCCATGAGGTAGGAGATTATTTTTGTGTGTTATATATTCAATGACAAGGGTTTCCTTAATCTGTTTAGCCTTTGAGGCAGTCCGTAAAGAGCTTGTTAGAAGTTATTTTAAATGTTGCTGAACAAACTTCTGATTCATATCAATTTCACTCTGGTTACTTTCAGTTCTGCTAGTGTTGTATTAACAGGTGACTCTACCAGACAAACAATGAAAGTGGAAGAAGCAAGACTAAGAACATTTGAAAACTGGCCAAGATATTTGAGTGTTAGACCTACTGAATTAGCACGAGCTGGATTCTATTATCTTGGTTCTGCTGACCGGGTACAGTGTGCCTTCTGTAGAGGTATTTTAAGAGATTGGGAAGAAGCAGAAAGTCCAGTAGCGGAACATTGGAGATATTTTTCCAGTTGTGAATTTTTGAGAGGAACCGATCAATCTAATGTTCCTATTATACCAAATGATACTTATATACATGATTATGTCTCAACCCACCCACTGAGTTCTACAGATGAAGATGTTAGAGCAGCTCTTAATCCACTATCAACTATCTTAAATAATGGAAATTTAAATCTAGTTCAAAGTGATGCCCCAACAACTGCAGAAGATTTAGGTATCATCACCCAGACAGCTGCCCAGCCAGATAAAGCTATACTCGCTACTCGGGTGGCAACATTTGCTAATTGGCCGAGACGATCGCCAGTGCCCAGCAAAGAACTGATTGCTGAAGCTGGGTTTTACTTCCTTGGTAGGCATGTTAAAATTTATTACCCAAATAACATATTGTCGATGCTGAAAATTGTGGCGTAAATCCTTCCTTGATTTTCAGCACATATTTTGAAATGGGTAATCCCATGTATAAGATTCATTAACTTATTTACATGGATATTTCTCCAGACAAAGATATTATACATCATCAACACCTTGGTTTACATTAAAAGGTTGGGATCAAATACTACATTTCAAATATTCAAAATATAAATAGTGTACAACTAATAAACGCAAAATTGTTTTGAGAGAGGAGCTCTCTGCATTCTCAGTAAATATTTGCAGTACCTATATGGGCTAGTAAGTCGTCTGAAAACACTGTCTATTGCCTGGTAAGATTACCCTCAATAACAGTCAATATTTAACTACTTAGCAATCAGTCAACCCTATTTAAAACACAGATCCTATTTTGTTTCGATTTTTTAGGGTTCAAAATTTCGTTTGACTTGTCTTCACGACACTAGGATCTGGAAGAGTTGTTATATGATAGACGTTCCAGTTGGTGTTAGAAATTAGCCAATGAAACGGTCTGTTATGGCGAGTTTTTGGCGTGCCCTGCACGGAACTGTGGGTAAAGGCCTAGGAACGTCAGCGCTGATCGATTAATCAATGTCTGACATCATAGGGTCAAAAGCGACTCGTATGACCCCTAACGCGTCGTCCCAGTACGACTGGTCATATCTTCATGTAGTGAAAGCCATCGAAAGTATAAAAAAACACCACGAAATACAGATCTGTATTTTAATAACAATGGCAATCAGTTGTCAGCAAGAGAAGACTAAGAAATTTTTGGGGTTGTTTGTAAACATTCCAAGATCTGCGGCGCCACCCCTGCAGCGTAGAAAGGAGTCACGGGCAGGAAATATCTCACCCAGGGCACAAGGTGTGTGCGATGATCAGAGATACCAACAATGTCATTCCAGAAGCATCTGCTTGTCAAAATGTTGTTGCCCTCGGGGGTTGGACATAATCTTTGATTTTCTATGTGGCTGCAACAGATCTCTTCATTTCTTTACATGTGCAGTTTCTGATAAAAATATATACATTTATAGCACAACCTGTAACATGCTCGATTTTGAATCTAGTAAGTACTGATATAGAAAACCTTTAAAATAAGACCATCAAAATTTTGTTATGGCATGGATAGTAATTGTTCATTTTTTTTCAGACAGAGAAGATGCTGTAAAATGTTTTTTCTGTGGTGGTGTTTTAAAATCCTGGAGAGATGAGGACATTCCATGGAATGAACATGCAAAATGGTTTCCTAAATGTGCATATTTACTTAGGATCAAAGGTCAAGATTTTGTGAACTCTATACATCAACCTGGTACCGGTACGGCTAAGGTAAGGAATGGGTACAAGATAGATCATTTCATACATAGGGTTATCAACATGCCGCATCTATCGAAACAATGTGCGGATTTTTTTTAAAACAATTCAAGGTTTCTTTATAAAATAATAAACATCAGATTCACTAGTTTTTTGTCTATAATATCACCTTTGGTTTAAGTGAACGTAAAACTTCAGGAACGAACGAACTCATTTACTCTTGGCTTTTAAAACATTCCCATATTCTCAACAAAACGGCCAATATATTTAGACGATTTGTTTGGTAAATAAATTCATGTGATCTGATCGCCATCCTCGTTTATATCATAAATATAACGTTACTAGTAATGTGTGTGATATAAACGCTTTGATTTGGGCCAGCAATAAAATTGTCCGTTTCACTAGATCTGTTTGAGGAATAACAATCTGTGTTCATTGAAAGTTTTGTGTTTTGCTATGTAATCCATTTTGTGTTAAACTGTAAGTCAAATTTTAAACTAATCCATTTTGTGTTAAACTGTAAGTCAAATTTTAAACTAAGAGACGCCCTCTTCCGCTTTATCATTGGAAACAAGAATCTTTGTGATGGACGATGTTGGATTTGACAGAATCCACTGTATATTACTTTAATTTTGATTTATAATATCTCTGAATGTTATTTCAGGTTGTAGGAACTAATGGTTCTACAAGTGCTACAGGTCAGTAATAAAATACAATGTTGTATAATAGTAAATATTAAACTCTCAAAGACAACGTATAGTTAGATAAGAATAGTTGGACTCCCCATTAATGCTATTTACAGGAAGGTTTAAAGAGTGTAATTAAATGCAGTAATTTTAGAATGCAAGCATTGTATACAGCAGGATGTATGTGTTATAATATCTGTTCAACCTCTGTACTTATGTACAGTGTATGTCTGATTTTAAATCCAGAAAACCAATTAAATCATGCCATTTATCAATATGATTTTCAGGTAATAATCGAAATACTATTGATGTTGAACAAATACTCAGTCTGCCAATGGTGAAAGCTGTGTTACAATTACAGGTTGACAAAGCTAACGTAATAAAAGCCATAGAAAACAGACTGAAAAATCAAGGTAATTTATGTACTATCGCGACATATACAGACATTGCGACTTAAAACAATTCGAAAGCCGACATTCATTATAATATCCAGAGCCAGCACATAATGTATATGATGTCACGTAATAATACACCACAACAAAACTTGATTAAGAGTAAATGAATCTAGAAAACCACATCCCCGTTAATTTAATGTTGCGGTTAAAGATTTCCCCGATTTGTGTTTCAGGTAAACTTTTTACCGACAGTACTGAACTGCTCAATGCAGCGTTAGACATAGATAGTGGGATTAAAAAAAATGGAGCTGCGATAAAAACAGGACACCCAGTTGTCACTGATAAGAATCGTGGTGTGCCAAATGGCATCCTGGCGGCTGCTGAAGCAGCGCCAGCAGAACAGCAAGCAACAGAAGCAGCATCTACAGCAGGAACAGATGCTATTCCAGGAGAAGGTGAAAATCAAGGTACTGAGATTTAATATAAGAAACTCTTTAAATAATATGATTACCCAATGTTTCTATTTGTATTTTAAAACAAATTGTCTGATCGTCAGTTATTTCTTCTGTATCCTTAATTTGTTCCACAAAAAAACATGGTTATGAGTATTGAGTAAATATAATACGCGTATTACTTGTTTGTCCTTAATTATTCTAACTGATGATTAATCAGAAAATCCTCCGAATATATTTATACAAATTAATTAAATACTAAATACATCTTCTGACTTTTTGTTATTATTCTAATATTTACAGAATCGTCTCAGCTACTACGAGAAAATGAAGAATTGAAAGAACAGCGATTGTGTAAAATCTGTATGGATGCTGAATCTAATATTGTTCTTCTTCCTTGTGGCCATCTTGTTGCATGTGAAAAATGTGCCCCTGTTTTAACAAAATGTCCGATGTGTCGCAAAGCTGTGCGCGGAAGCGTCAAAACTTATTTGTCGTAAACGTGAGTTGGGGAATGTAGCATAAACATTTTTGTAAGGTATTTAAAATGCCTTTGTGGCTGCTTTATCTTGAAATGTGATGTTTGTTGTAAATCTTTAACGTTTATCTTTATCTGGTTCCATGTTATGGCATGCGTTGACTAAATTAATTTAGACATCCTATCCTATACAACTAGCCGTGCTGTAGATGAATTTTATAAGATGAATTTTGTAAGAGGAGTTTTAAGATAGAGTTATTTATCTCCCTTATATGAACTGAATAGGAACTTGATACATGCTGCGGCTTTATCTTGAAATGTTTGTGCATGTGGTCTGGTGGTCTGGTCGTTAAAAAAGGCGTGTTGATTAAAAGATATTACACTATTGTGCTCCGTATGTAGGCAGATAATATGTGACATTATGCCACATGGTGGGACAGCAGATAAGAGATGTGATACTAAAATCACAGCAACAAAGATAAGTTTATAAAAGTGATGATTTCTACAACAAAAACAACATCAATCTTAAAGGTATTAATCCATTAAAACACATCGAAAACAATGAGAAATCTACCAAACCCCGGCACATCGGCCCCCTTTTAGCATTGTGGTAATCTGTAATCTATCACATGGTCTGTTAACGCTGACCCAACCTTTGTCAAATGTGGCAGGTAATTTTGTTATAGAAAATTAAAGCGGATGATCACCCCCAGAAATAACCGACCTGTGGAAACTGCCAGGGATTAATGTCTAAGAACCAGTAGAATCGCGAAATTTGGTAATAGCAAGATAGTGGTTACCTATTGTAAGTACAGGCCCTTAATTTCAAACCAATGAGTACGTATGTTAAAACCACTTGAGAGGAAGTACCAGGTCATTTTGTGATTGCCTTATTGTCATTGACACATGCCAGTATCCTACAGAATAGGATAGTGGAGTAAGGGGAGGTCACGATAAGACGGGCCTGGCACCTAAACACAGATCCTACAAAGATGACATCTACCAAACTAAGCAGGATAGTGGAGTAAGGGGGAGTTTCGGTCAGACAAACTTGGCACCTAAACACTATTCTGAAAATAAAAACGATACCAAATCCATAGAGTGGGATAGTGTAGTAAGGGGAGGCCACGATAAGACGGGCCTGGCACCTAAACACTTACCCCAAACGATGACATGAACTAATCCAGTAGCAGACGCGATCACCTACCAAATGATATATTTTTTATTAAATAAAGGGAAGAATTTCCCACTAAACCCAATCCATGGCTTAAAGCCAAATGGAAAGATTGCAAAATCATATTCTAATTAACAGGAATCAGCTTCGGCTCTCCTAAGTCTTGTCTGCGATGTGGAAGCAGACGTTAAACACCAAGTAGAAGAAGTCAGTATCATACGCTACACTGGGAATATTATTTGGTGACTTACCTATCGTTAGAATGACTGACTTGGTGTGCCGAAGGACAACAATGTCACCTTACAAAAGGCATGCAGAACACGAATACAGCACAAACATTGAAACTATATACCGCAGAGTGCTGATATTGCCTTGAAATATTAAGGTAAACGAAAATAAAGATGTCAAATAGTTTATTCCTGTTAAATTAGTACTTTACACGGAAGAGCAGCTTGACAAGAATCACACATTATAATATGTGAATTGAATAATAAGAAAAAAGGGTAGTTAACGTTCTGTTATGAAATTATTATTTAACACTAGACCTGCACGCAGGAATGACGGGTTTCACTGGTGCCACGTTAACTTTAAACTTATGTCGCTTTCGCTCCCATGTTGCCCTTGAACCAATGGCACCAATAAACAGATTTTCATATAAACATTGCACACATCAAATAAAAGGGAAACAGAATCAACAAAAATCAAGCAGTATCAATTCATTTTATACATTTGTAACATGTAAGTGATCCTGACCATATCACAGTACTTTCCGCGATAATGAAAATATTAAATTAGTTTCTTAAAATCAGAAATAATAATCACATGGTGAAAATTTTATATAAAATCGAATAAGACCCCAAACCTTGAAAAGTGACTTGTAGGAAATCGTCTATTTCTCTGCAACCATACAAGTGAGAAACCATTTTGTGGTATCTGAATGATCGCATGGGTTCATTCTATTAGTTGATGCGAACTAAATATCATAATTTTAAATATATTACAAATCAGACTCATTTGAAAAAAAAATATCTGTTTTGAAGGCTAAAAATACAGTTTTTGCCAAAATATAATTACTTCCGGTGATACTGAAAATGTTAAATTAGTTCTATGAAATCATAAATGACATAAGATATCATATGGTGAAAATTTTATGAAAATCGAATAATAATCGACACTTTTATAGACCAAAATCCTCGAAAAGTGACTTGTGGAAAATCGCCCATTTCTCTGCAACCGTACAAGTTAGAAACCGTTTTGTGATATCTGTATGATCGTAGGGATTCATTCTATTTGATGAATAGAATCAAATATCATAATTTGAAAAAAATAACACGTATGACCCATTTGAATAAAATATTGTTTTTTAATGCTAAAAATTAAGTTTTGAGCAAATGACGTCATTTCCGGTGGCAGCGTATGCGGTAGAATGGTTTGACCTTGTCCACTATGACATTAGGCATCCAATGGTGAAAGAAAATTGAAAATCACATAATAATTGATTCTTTTACAGCCAAAATAACGTGAAAAGTGACTCATGCAAAATTGACTTTTTCTCGGCAACTGCGCATATTACAAATTAATTTTAACATACATTCTCTTCGTATGGGTTATTGCTATGAGATTATGAATGTTACGAAGATATTTTTTTTATTATGAAGACGCTGGATGGGTTGTAAATAGCTTATTTTGACACCTTTTTTCACCCTTTAATCCAAATTGCCCGAAAACGAAATCGAAATTAAAAAAACTGAGCCCGATGTTTTGTGCGCCTTTATATGGCACATCTTTTCAGTCATATTAGATTTGAAAAAAATAATTTTTGCTTTCAAAAAGTGGTACCGAACTGTTAAAATTGTAGTTTTTGCTAAATTTACGTCACTTACGGTGCCGACGGGAAACTTTGCCGGTAACAAAAAAAAAAATGACATTTTGGACCATGGAGCATAATAAACTTTGTTTTATACAAATCGGACAATAAATAATTTATATAGAACCGATAAACTGAATTAGCCAATAGCGACCAAGGAAAATTATCCAGAAAAAAATATTCACATTGTTGCCCAAATCCGACGACCCTTTAACCCTTGGTAAAAGGTCATTAAAAAATATTCATTAATAAAAAAGTTTTTTGTCAAATTTTAAATTTTCAAAATTTGGCGCCTTATTTTTCCGAAGATTCTGCGAAATTTAAAAATCTAAAGACCCGTAGCTATGTGCCATGTCTCTGACTATGTCAAAAAAATCCAATAATTGTTGTTAATATTACGGAAATATTTCAAAAAACGACAACTTTGGTGATTTCGGACATTTCGCATTGTCGCAGAATGCCGGAAATAGCTTTAATCTCTAAGTCACACCCACTTTCCCAGTAAAACTTAAGACATTGCATCGATCCGACAAGTAGTTCCTGAGATATAAGCAAATTGGAAAAAAAAAAAAATAATAATAATAATAAGAAGAAGAATTTTAACAAAAACAATAGTGTTTCACACAAGCTACGCAGTGTGAAACCCTAATTAGCAAAACACCGAGATATAATACAATCAGATGGGCTATTTTAATTTCTAGATTGCGATAAGCTGATTAAATTCTATTTTATTTGTGTGGCCATTACTTGACATGTCTTTATTTATTTTTCAAAAATCAAATTGACATAGATCCAGTAACGGTAAATTATCCGAATAAATATGGAAGGGCGGGTATTTAGGGATATTTGTTGCATAAGCTGTACACTTCAAGTTCAGACTTGTTAGGAAGGGTTAATGTTGATATTTTATATCATATAGATTCGGAGTTGACTTACGTCATTATTCTTTTGAATTATTTATGCTTGTATATATATTTTAATATACATTTTAAGAATATGATTTAGGAATCGTCCTTCTTTTGTTTGTACTGTTATTCTAAATATAATCAATAAAGAATTTATTTTTTATTCTCTCTTATTTGTTTTCTTGTCTTACCGCGTGTCATATAAATATATATACATATATATATATATATAAGCTCGGACCAGACATCGATACCGCAACCGAAAGCCAGCTAGAGCTCCAAGCACTACACTCTTGACCACTAAGATATTCTAACCGGACTAGAGAGACTGGTTCCTTGAATTTGACATCCACTTCCACTCAGTGTGATATCGCAAACAAGAAGAGGGAGGCTGCGTGGCGTGTGAGGTAGCTTTATTGTACGTCCGCTCCCACCAAGGTGATATCCCTCACATATTATACACATCAAGTTATCAAATAATTACAGTCTTGGGACTAAACGCCTAAGAAAACGAGTTCAGAAACCAACGTTCCTCGATTCACTCGCAATAAAAAGTAAACACAATCTGATTAAAATACAGATCTATATTTCGTTTCGTTTTTTTGTATACTTTCGCTGGCCCACACTACATGAAATGAAATGGGGTTTAACGTCCTACTCTTCTGCACCTAACCTGGGTTAATGGAAGACAGGCATACGCCATGCAGTGTGCGATGAGGGAATTTTTGCCCGGGCAGCGGCGCTACGGTCTACTCTTATATCGAATTCCAACTGCCAAGCGATCTTGTACATGGGGTGACAGGACCTCGGTTTTTCGTCCCACCCGAACGACTAGACAGCTGTCCTTGCCAGGCCCTCCGTTCTGCATCACTTACAAGGAGAAACCACGCCGTAAAATCGAGATGAACTTTCTCGGTCATTTCAGGGATCGAGCCAGCGCCTTACCCACTTTGCCACGTGAACCCCCTCACTACTTGAAGATCTGACACGTTATAGTGGGAGTTTACGTCAGGGGGTCATACGAGCCCCTTTTGACCTGTGACGTAAGATGGGGCCCCACTGTCATTGAAAGGCGTCGTTGTATTGTACATGTAATTAACTTGAATAATAGGTTATGTCTATTTACCCATAGGGGTTTGGGTGGTCGAATGGTTAACACGCGTCATATGGCCTGTCATCGAATCAAGTGGCATGGTTTTGATAATTTGCACCATATGTTAGTCCCAAAATGACCTTGTGCGAGTCGATTTCACGTTAAACCCCATTTTTTTCTCCATTTATCAATAACCATTCAGAATTATAAATGTAATTGCAACCAAATGTAAAAAAGCAGCACAATTTACATAATTACAACCATGAAATGAAATGGGGTTTAAGTAACATCCAGCTCCTAAAATGGGCCAATGAAGATGGGCATACACCATACGGTGTGCTCTGAGGGAAAGTTTGTTAGGGCAGCTGTCACTGCGACTAATAGATGTAGTGATTGGTCCTATACACCATGCTCACACCACTTTTCCGGCAACTGAAATTTTTGTGTGGGGCACCATGATGTCCTTGGGCCTGGGTTCCATCAAACTCCGTTGTTATTCAGGCCCTGGGTCAACATGTAGCTATAGAATGTAAATGCAGAATTTTACATGCGTACTCTTCTTAATGAATTTATGTCATTGCCACGAATTAACTCTGGAGCAAACTTGTTTTTAAATTAATGCAAATTCCATTTTACCCCATTACCTTATTACGTAGAAATGCTGAAAATATTTTTACTTATTTGCCAGGCAGATGCTTGCGAATGTTGGTTGTTTCCCTTTGATGACCATCATCAACCCTATCAACACCGCCCGTAGGCACATCGGTTACAAGGGGTTGATTGTTGAAGAGAAATGTTGATTAACAAACACAGACTGCTGGCCCCGAGGGCAACATACGCACCCCAAATCTTTAAATTATAAAGTCGTGCACAACAATACTTCTAAATTGAGAGGTTCATTCAGAAAATTTTGCTGTGAGATATTTGTATTCTTATTCATACTTGATGGATGAGGCCCATTCTGGTGTATGCCACACTGACAAAATATCAGTCCGATTCAAATACAAATCTATATTTCGTTTCGTTTATATATATAAATTAAAATGGTCTGATGGTGTTCAGTACGAGGAGAAAGCGCTAACCGTCAAATTAGGATTTTGGTGTCTTTCTTTAATTTAGTCTTGAAATTATGAATTTTCACAAAAGCCCGTAGATTTAAAGACACTTCTTCAATTTCAGATAACAAGCAGAAAAGGGGATCATTACTATAAACACACGAATTGCTTTCGTGTATAATGAAATCGGCGGAAGTAATCACCACTACCGTCTACCAATACACAGCGATGCCCTTCTAAAAGCAAAGAACTTTTAATTAATGGTAGCGTCGTATGTCTATTCAAGGTCAGTCTATTTTCGATTATTTTTCCTTTCCTTATTATATATTAGGAAAACATTAGCTATGCTTAATTTTCAAAACAAATCCTGCGGAATGCTGTTTGCACCAGGTGTATACACTGGGTTTGACTCCCAGGGGATTTATATAAGCATAATGCATTTGTACAGTATGCATGATGTAAATTCTAAAGAGGTTGAAGGCAACTATACAATAAGAGGACATTTTTAAATATCACATTTTTCTTAGAAAAGTCTAATGGGTGGCACTTTGCCTGCCAGTGCCCTGAATGTATACTTTGCTTTCGGCTCCAGTGTAAAATAGTCGTGCCCTATATTTTATATTTATATAACTCAAGTCGAACCATTGTTAAAGATATTTAGGTAATGATATATTAGTAGGTTAGCCTAAGGCTAACCTATTGTTTTAGGCCTCTATATTTTTAATGACCACACGATGTCCTCAGACTCGCCTTTGTTCTCGCCCGCTATACTTTTTTAATGACCACACGATGTCTTCGGGCACCGTGATGATGATAAATTGACCAGAGTCTTATATAAGGGGGAATCGGATACATTCCAAATCAGTACCGAACTGCACTCCAAGGTATTCCGACTCAACAGACAACCAGGTCAAGATACGAGAGAACCGAGGCAAGAGGGCTATCAAGAGGAACACACAACGTGAACGGCTATATAGGAACTCGTGACTTTTAAACATAATCTCATTACTGAACTTCTGTAAGCTGTACTCAACCTGATTAAAAGATTATCCTATATTTGAAAACATAACGCTAACGCTACAATATACGTCCACATTCCTACTTTGATTGATATGGTACTTTGTCAAGAAGGCTAGGCGTTTGGTTTGTTTAGCGTTGAGGGTCGTGCACCAACATTAATAGTTGCCGCCCTTAGAGTATAAGGAATAACTATATCAAGATAATCCATTCAGAATTGTGCCTTCCTAACACTAAAGGCAAAAAGTGGGCGTGCCTCTGCCCCTGGGGGTCGGGGCATTCATCAAAATCAATAGTGGGCGCCCTCAGGCTATAAGGAATACATAAACCAAATGGGTGTTGCGCATGCACCCAAAACAAAAGGGGTCATCCTTAGGGTATAAGGAATAAGTATTTTAAGTTTCAAGATGACCGATTAAGAATTGTGGCCTGTAGGCGACACACAAAAAGAAAATGGGCGTGACTCTGCCCCTGGGGGTTGGGCATGCACCCCAAATGATAGAAATGTTCCTTAGGGTACAAAGCATAATCATTCAAAGTTTCAAGATGATACGTTAAGAAATGTGGCTTGTAGACGACAAACAAATAAATACAAGGAATGGGCGTGGCTCTGCCATTGGGGGTCGGGCATGCACCAAAAAACAATACGGATCATCCTTAGGGTAAGTATACAAAGTTTTAAGAAAATACAGTTAGAATTGCGGCTTCTAGGCGACACAGACACACACAAAAAGAAAATGGGCGTGGCTCTGCCCCTGGGGGGTTGGGCATGCACCCCAAACGATAGGGATCATCCTTAGAGTATAAAGAGTAAGTATACAAAGTTTTAAAGAAAATCCAATAAGAATTGCGGCCTGTAGGCGACACAAAGACACACGATAAGAAAATGGGTGTGGCTCTGCCCCAGGGGGTTGGGCATGCACCCCAAATGATAGGGATGTTCCTTAGGGTACAAAGAATGTGTATGCTAAGTTTCAAAATTATAAGTTAAGAAATGTGGCCTGTAGACGACAAACAAATACATACTAGAAATGGGCGTGGCTCTGTCCCTGGGGGTCGGGCATGCACCAAAAACAATAGAGATCTTCCTTAGGGTATAAGGAATACGTATACCAAGTTTGAAGAAAATCCAGTAAGAATTGCGCCCTGTAGGCGAAACAAAGACACACGAAAAGAAAATGGGCGTGGCTCTGCCCCTGGGGGTGGGGCATACACCCAAAACGATAGGAATGTTCCTTAGGGTACAAAGAATGTATATGCTAAGTTTCAAAATTATAAGTTAAGAAATGTGGCCTGTAGACAACAAACAAACAAATACTAGAAATGGGCGTGGCTCGGCCCCTGGGGGTCGGGCATGCCCCAAAAACAATAGGGATCTTCCTTGGGGTATAAGGAATAAGCATACCAAGTTTGAAGAAAATCCATGAAGAATTGCGGCCTGTAGGCGAACCACAGACACACACACACACATACATACACACACACACACACACACACACACACACACACACCCAATCACACACACACACACACACAGACAGGGGCGACGGCATAATACGTTCACATTATGAATGTGGACGTATAAAAAGAACCTGTTATTCTTAATTACACTCGACTGTATAACATAGAGTTGTAATTTGGTGCCGTGACCAGGATAGGATACATCGAAATCAAGAGGACGGAATACAGACGAATAAGTAAGGTAAAAGATTTTTTGTATTTACTAAAAATGGCAGCAGAGGCAATTCTAAATGACCTAAACGGTAACGTGGGACAACTGAAAAGTGAGGTAGGGGGCTTATCTAACTCAATAGGCGCCCTGAGTACGCAGGTTGCCACCCAAACAGCCGCCCAAACCGAGGCGTCAAATAGGGCGCACGATAGCCACAAATATGGGGACATCTCTACTCTCGTAGACCCATACGAGGGTAGTCCTCGAAAATACAGATCATGGATAAAAACACTTGAAAAATACGCAACTATTAAAGGCCTTTCGAGGGGAGCCATCAGAGAGTGTGCGTACCACACGGCCAGAGGGGGAGTTAGCGATTTCATTGAACGCTTTCTAACAGACAATCCCGCAATAAGCTGGGAAGAGATGAAAGCTGAATTAGCGTCTCGTTTTGATGAAACATCGGACAAGATGGACATAATTTCGTCCATGTGATACTTAAAGCAAAAACGAGAAGAGAATGTCCAACAATTTTCTGACAGAATTTTGGCAACTGCGCATTTGGCGTATACGAACGTGGGACATCCGGACGTACAGGCCCACATGGTGCTGGCATTTACTGACGGAATAGCCGACAAACAATTGTATTCCGAGCTATGGCGAAAAAGCCCGCGGACATTGCAGGACGCGGCGCTGATCGCCACCCAGGAACAGGACTTTATGAAACGATACATGACACGTACGGGCCAACAGGCACCCCCAGCGACGATGGTAGAAAGGATGGAAGTGGATCACTTCCGTCCTCGAAAATGCCGCAAATGCCAACGCGCGGGACATCGAACGAGCGAATGTCGCTCACAACGAGTCAACGTCGTACAAAATAGGAAAGTCCAGTATTGCTGCTGGCACTGCGGCGAGGACGGCCATTTTAAAAGGGATTGCCCACAATTAGTTGACAGACCGCAACCCCATGGACAAGGACAGCGTAGGGGACGGACCACGCAAAATGAGAGACCACAGACGTTAAGCCAAGACGAATTACTGCAACGATTTATTAAAAATCACGGACCCGAGCGATTTATGCGAAGTGACAGACCCGCATTTATGCCGAATATCGGGCCCGAGAGATTTATTCAGAACGGCGGACCTAGGCATTTAGGAAGGGGAAAAGCGCTCGAGGCAAGAGGGCGCTTCCTTCGAAGTTTAGGACGACCGGGAAACTTCTAGACTCTCTCCAATCAAGAGCTGTTGGAGAGAGTGACGATGGACCAAAATTGATAAAATACATAAATTTGGCAGGGAATCCGAGTTCATGCTTGGTAAAAATAGAACGACAATTTTATAGGTGCCTTTTAGATTCTGGAGCTGACTGTTCCCTTATGCACCGAAGGGTATATACATCACTGACATATAAACTTAAATTATTTCGCGAAACGATATCGCTCCAATCCGTCAATGACCACGAAATTAAGGTTGACGGACACGCGATATTCCATTTCGAAATGAATAAGAAAAAACTTAAGCAGAAATTCTACGTCGTTACAAGCATGAATCGGAACTTAATTTTAGGTAGAGATTTTTTGATTGACAATAAAGTTAGGCTCTATTTTGACCTTGGTTGTGTGAGAGTGGACGGGACGTATGTTCCCCTTATAGTCGACGCATTTGTCTCGTCGTTTCTGCGTATAGCGAGCGACGTGGCTGTGTGTCCACAATCGAGTGTGCTGTGTGTATCCCGGATGAAACAGATACCACAGTCACAATCATTATATGTGTCTGGAATCGAAGACGGATTCGTAGGCTCTGAACCTGGACTAATGATATGTAACGGACTAGTCCAGGTCAGCGAAATAGATTTTCACAAGGGTATACCGGTGTTAATCGTGAATAATACTAACAAAACATATAAATTAAAAAGAGGTTGTGTAATAGGTCGAGCTGAACCCGCGAACGATAACGAAATGAATAATTCATACTCGACACAGGAAATAGCCACAATAAGTAATAAAACCAATCATGCGCAAAGTAACAGTGAGTTACTAGGTCAGCTTACCGTTGACCCGAGGCATAAAGAAGTAGTTAGTAAATTAATCATTAAACATAGAGATCTTTTTGCTAGGGATGATAATGATCTAGGTCAAACACAAACCGTCGCCATGAAGATTGATACTGGCAATCATCCGGCGATAAAACTTCGATCATATAGGACCCCATTAGGTAAGAGAGAGATCGTTAATAAAGCAATAAACGATATGTTATCTTCGGGTATAATAAGACGATCTTCTTCCCCCTGGAGCTTCCCGGTGGTAATCGTTGATAAAAAGGATGGCTCGAAACGTTTCTGTGTTGACTTTCGACAGTTAAACAAGATTACTCGCCCGTGTTCCAACCCAATTCCAATAATTGATGACATATTAAACATGTTAGATAAAGCGAAATACTTTACTACATGCGATTTACGAATCGGATTTTGGCAAATAGCGTTGAACGAAGAAGACAAAGAAAAGACAGCGTTTGCATGTCATAAAGGGCTCTTTGAATTTAATGTTATGCCTTTCGGTCTGTTTAATTCCCCCTCAATTTTCCAACATTTAATGAGTGTAGCCTTGCAAGACTTGGAGGATTTTGCCATGGCATATTTGGATGATATACTGATTTATTCGCGCACATTAGAAGAACACCTTAAACACATAGAAATTGTGTTTGACAGGCTAAGGAAACACGGGTTGAAGCTCAAAATTAGTAAATGTACCTTTATGCAAGAGGAGACGAACTACTTGGGCTTCGTAATAACGTCGAGCGGAGTTAAACCAGATCCGAACAAGGTGAAGGCCATTAGGTTTATGGCTCCGCCCACAAGCGTAAAAGAAACTCGTAGCTTTATAGGCATGTGTAGCTACTATCGGCGCTTTATACCTAATTTCTCTAAAATTGCGGAACCTATAATCGAACTGACAAAGAAGTTTGCGAGGTTCAATTGGGATGAGACATGTCAGGCAGCCTTCGACTATCTCAAAGAAAGTTTAACCGTGGTACCTCTCCTGAAATACCCGGATCCCAACCGCATGTATATTCTTTACACAGATGCATCCGATACCTGTGTAAGGAGTTGCTTAGTTCAACCCAGTGAGACGGATCCCGACGAGGAGCTTCCCGTCTATTACCTGTCTCACAAATTGACTGATTGTCAGACGCGATGGAGCACGACAGAAAAAGAAGCCTTCGCAATACACTACTCCTTGCAGAAACTGGACTTTTACCTTCACAGCGCGAGGTTTATTATTAGGACTGACCACCAACCGTTGAAATATCTTCTGGAATCGCCTATGCAGAATAAGAAGATTCAACTTTGGGCTTTAGGTATTGCAGGTTATAACTGCAAAATAGAATACATTCCAGGGAAAAGTAACCTCTGCGCGGACCTCCTCTCAAGAGTTCCCAAAGCTTCTTTTAATAATATTGATAGACCGGAGGATAGCGAAGTCGAACCGGAGATAAACGATAACACTTTCGAAATTAATGCTTTCAACTCGAATTTATTCAATCCAAGAGAATACGCGAAATGCGAAATTAACGAGGTTGAAGAACTTGGAGACCCTAAGATAAAAATCAAAGATTACGATGTTAAGTTAGAACAGTCTAAAGAAGAAATAATAGCGAAGGCAAGAGGGCTATCAAGAGGAACACACAACGTGAACGGCTATATAGGAACTCGTGACTTTTAAACATAATCTTATTACTGAACTTCTGTAAGCTGTACTCAACCTGATTAAAAGATTATCCTATATTTGAAAAAAGAACCTGTTATTCTTAATTACACTCGACTGTATAACACCAGAAATAAACCTGTTTCTACAGTTTTTTTTAACTCTTTTGTAATTTTGGGCGATAAATTGATGTTTGAAAAAAAAATTAGTAGTCCGGCCCATGAAAATGGAATTTTCCCTCATCTTACACGTTAATAGGTATTGTTTTGTGTGTAAATGATAATTGCCATTCTTTGTATTTTAAAAAGACGTCTTCTCGTATATTTCGTTTTTTTTTTGTGAAATTTCCTGTAGTTTACGGTGGCTGATTTAGGACACGCAAAAAAAATTTTTTTTTATCTCGAGCGCTCGAGATATTAAGTCAGTTGTCAGTTAAGGACAGCTGTCTAGTCGTTCGGATGGGGCAAAAACCGAGGTCCCGCAGTTGGAATTCGATAAGAGAGTAGGCCTAAGCGCAGCTGCCAGGGCAAAATTTCCCTCATAGCAAACTGTCTGACGTTTGCTCGTCTTCAATAGCCCAGTTTAGGAGCAGAACAGTAGGACCTTAAACCCCATCTCATTTCATTTCTCATGTAGAAGCCTAGGTCGGATCCAGGGTTACTTTTTTCATATGTAGGAACTGATCAATGTCTAATTTACCCGGGTTTCTACATTCAACTCCCCCCTTCCCCGCGCCCCATCGGTTCTAACACCTTGACCTAAATGGGGATTCAACGTCTCCGCGTCCTTGCTTTGGGAGGAAACATAAGGGCATGGAGTAAAACCACACGATCGAGAACGCATCCCATTATCTTGGATGTAGTGGCGTTGATGTATGTGGGCTGGAGTTGGGGCGGGGGTATCCCCTTCCAAATTAAGGTGTGTGTAATCGGGGATGGTTGAGGTTATGTTGCGCTTTAAGCTATAACTGGCCAGCTACCTCGGAATTGTAGATCTGGGTTAGTTCCCGGTTGTGAGCGTATGTGACTTGATGATACAGATTCCTTCAATCGTGTGGTTTTACCACGTGTCCGTAGGATTCCTCCCACAGCAAAGACTCTGAATTTAATAAGAATACCCATAAGGTGTGGGGAACGGTTGGTGGGGTTCGGGTGGGTGTATTATTGATTCGTATATTAACATGCCATATACTCCGAACTTGGGGCGACGACAATATACGTCCACATGAAATAAAATAAAACCAAGTACGAACAATCCAAACCATTAGTCAAAATTCGAAGTCCAATAAAAACGGTCGAGGCAAAATAGTGTAATCAGCAAATGGAATGTTCACAGTGTACAAAATACACGACAAACAGTGCTAACAGGTGTCCGGAAGGGTAAGCTTACCCTACCTGGCGCCACACCCGTTATCGCTGCATCCAAACTATTAGACGAAATCTCAATGAAATAGCATGATTGGCCAATGGACTATCGGTATACAAAATGCACGTGATGAACAGTGTTAACGATGTAATAGACAGACATAATTAGGAAGATAATACTTTACGAGTCAATAAAATATATCTTGAATAATAGCCGAGAGAGACATGTTATTTACCAATCAAGTCAATATGACGTCCATAAAACATTTTTAAGGTTTTAATGAGTGGGCGTATAAAAAACACTTTTCCGGGAGTCCTACTTTAGTAAACTTTTAGTATGTCATAAAGAACTCTAAACCCTGCCAGAATCAGTTGAGAAGGCTTTTGTTGCAATTTTTTTTTTTTGGGGGGGTGGGGGGGTGGACGGGGTATTTTCCATATATTGACCTAACTACTAGGTTATTTAAATTTGAGGCAGCCCTGTTCGACTTGTTTAAAAGTCATCTCCGGTCGATTACTACCCCCCCCCCTCCTATTTATCGCTGCACGATTTCAAATTAGGTTTGATGTAGTTATATTCAACTGTGTGGTATAATACTAAGTTCTGGTCACTTGTGTTAGGTTGGGGACCCACACATGCTTAAGCCCCCCCCCCCCCCAACACACTCAACACGCACATTGGTTAAGCTATGTTTTGATATTCGCAATTATCGAAAGGAATCAAGATATTTGGGATATAAACGCATGTTTCATCAAATTCGGGTACAAAATGTGACCTCTAAGGAGCCCACAACCTTGAATACCAGCATACGGGAAGCGACCATTTTGTTCGGCAGTTTCGGTCCGATTTTTACGAAATTCGAATTCAACCATCATTACTGTGTAACGGTGATATTCAAACGGTATTTTTTTAAATCGGATAAAAATTGTCAACTCCAGAGGGACCACAGACTAAAATGTGATTTTTCGTACAATTCGAGGCCATAATCCACGATATGCGCAAACCGAGATCTCTGTGACCTGTAGGGTGACCACAAGCTAAAGACGTGATATTTGGTATAATTGCAGGGTGCATAATCCACGAAGTTACAGTTCAAATAGCAATTACTGATTTTTTAACACGTAACGTTTCGAGTCATGTTGAGAGTACCATCGCCCAAATGTTGCATGCTAATAAAGCTGAAATTGTAATTCCATAATATTTATTTTTTAGTTTGGAATTAAAAAAACACTTACTAGTTAAGTTTTGTTGAAATCCATTTCACAATAAAATATCCAAACATTAATGTAAGAAACCCTTTGATTACAAATCCAACCTGATTTTGTGTAGGGGTTGAACAGCCGTTTTTATATACGTGTCGTCTAACACTATAAACCTCAGAATGCCACGTTTGGCATTTTTGTCCAAACGTCGCTAAAACGTATCAATAATTTTGCCACGAATTTGCCTCGGTGTAACGTAGTAAAAAAAATGGCACGTTTTTCTGGAGTGCTGAAACGTATAGTAGCTTTTTAGATTGCCATGTTTTTGAAACGAGGTATTTTGTCCAGAACGAGGCTGGGTAAAAAATGCCACGTTTTCAAAACGTGGTTTTCTTCACGATAATTATTACCGGTACTTTCTATCAACATTTAGAGTCACAAAAATTAATGTTCCGACCTTAACGTGAATAATTGCAGATCTACAAATTAGATTATTTATTGGGATATCACGTGGTTAATTATGATGGTTTAATTCACTGGAATTCTATTGTGTATAATAAACATGACATTTTGGGGTTCTTCTCGCATATGCTAGATTAAATAAACACTAATTTCTTCTCTGCGATATCAGTTTGGTGGAGGCAGAGTCAAATAAAGCTATTTCACACTTATCGTCGTTAATTAGTTTATGGGTTCAATCAGGTATCACCGCAGTCGCTACTTAAAACCTATTATATATAGGTCAATGTTTTCAATCAACCATGACAATATGTTCACCTATTTTGACTGTATATACGTAATTCGACACAACATTCGGTAAATATGAGGGATTTAAACTGCTAAATAAAAGATGAAATATTTAGAATATGGATCATGTTGTCTATACAAGATGTCAAATCTAACTTTGAATAAGAAAAATAATTTTGTATTTAATCAATAGATTATTCACGGGATAACGAAACGAGCCAAATATCAAAGGGTTCATTGGCTTCAGGTCTATCGTTATTACATAATTTACTAACAGAGTGAACGCTTTTCACATAGAACTGGGTGTTTAAGTGGGTAAGACACTGGCTCGCTAGGATGGATTCGCGTGTTCGATCCCTGCATTGGCCGAAAACGTTCATTAAGACTTATCGAGTTGGTTTCCCCATGTCATTGGTGCAGGGCGGAGGCCTGACAAGGACGGCTGCCTTGTTGTTCAGATGGGACAAAATTAATTAGCAAGCTCGTAAAATATTCCTTGGCAGTTGGAATTCGATATAAGAGTAGGCTATAGTGCTGCTGCCTGGGCAAAAATTCCCTCATAGCACACTTTGGCGTAAGCCCATCTTCATTAGTCCCTTTCGTTTCATTTCATTATTGATATCCATGTGTCTTCATAATTAAACCTTTCAATTAAATTCTAATATAGAAATGTGCGCTTTAGTCAAGCTATTTTTCTTCAACAAATATAAAAAATAAACTGGCGTAATGGAAATATGCAATGTTATGCCTTTTTCAATGATAATAATGGATTTTGTTGCCGTGTTTGATGTTTCGTCGTTTGCATATATTAGCTAGCTAGACACTAATTTCTTGTCTGCATATCAGTTAGGTGGAAGCGTGCGTAATATTCAATTGAAAGAAACCAAACGATTAATAAGCAAAGAACCAATCGGGTCATTCTTTGAATTTAAATAACCTTTTAGTGCGCATCAAAGGGCAATCGATTGGCGCCAAAATAAAAATCAACAATCATCACAGAATTGTACCTGTCTTGTTGATTCAGCTAAGGTTATAAGTTCCATTGTATAGTCACTAATTTAAACTTGACGATATATTACCTGGGATGTGACTTGAACATTTAAATAGTTCATAGAATAGACCTTTGATATTACTTATCATTATTAAATAGGATATTCGTAGACTATTATCAAGAATATACAGTCAAAATGGGTAACAAATAATGTTAATTAGCTTATAGGTTCAATCAGGTATCACCGCAGTCGCTACTTAAAACCTATTATATATAGGTCAATATTTTCAAGGAGTCTGATCAATCAACCATGACAATATGTTCACCTATTTTGGCTGTATATACGTAATTCGACACAACATTCGGTAAATAAGAGTGATTTAAATTGTTAAATAAAAGATGAAATATTTAGAATATGGATCATGGTGTCTATACAAGATGTAAAATCTAACTTTGAATAAGAAAAATAATTTTGTATTTAATCAATAGATTATTCGCGGGATAACGAAACGAGCCAAATATCAAAGGGTTCATTGGCTTCAGGTCTATCGTTATTACATAATTTACTAACAGAGTGAACGCTTTTCACATAGAACTGGGTGTTTAAGTGGGTAAGACACTGGCTCGCTAGGATGGAGTGCGCGTGTTCGATCCCTGCATTGGCCGAAAACCTTCATTAAGACTTACCGAGTTGGTTTCCCCATGTCATTGGTGCAGGGCGGAGGCCTGACAAGGACGGCTGCCTTGTTGTTCAGATGGGACAAAATAAATTAGCATGCTCGTAAAATATTCCTTGGCAGTTGGAATTCGATATAAGAGTAGGCTATAGTGCTGCTGCCTGGCAAAAATCCCCTCATAGCACACTTTGGCGTAAGCCTATCTTCATTAGTCCCTTTCGTTTCATTTCATTATTGATATCCATGTGTCTTCATAATTAAACGTTTCAATTAAATTTTAATGTAGGAATGTGCGCTTTAGTCACGCTATTTTTCTTCAACAAATATAAAAAATAAACTGGCGTAATGGAAATTTTATGCCTTTTTCAATGATAATAATAGATTTTGTTGCCGTGTTTGATGGTTCGTCGTTTGCATATTAGCTAGATAGACACTAATTTCTTGTCTGCATATCAGTTAGGCGGAAGCGTGCGTAATATTTAATTGAAAGAAACCAAACGATTAATAAGCAAAGAACCAATCAGGTCATTCTTTGAATTTAAATAACCTTTTAGTGTGCATCAAAGGGCAATCGAATGGCGCCGAAATGAAAATCAACAATCATCACAGAATTGTACCTGTCTTGTTGATTCAGCTAATATAAGTTTCATTGTATAATCACTGATTTAAACTTGACGATATATTACCTGGGATGTGATTTGAACATTTAAATAGTTCATAGAATAGACCTTTGATATTACTCATCATTATTAAATAGGATATTCGTAGACTAGTACCAAGAATATACAGTCAAAATGGGTAACAAATAATGTCATGGTTGATTGATTAGAATCCTTGGTAACGTTGACCTATATAGGTGTTAAGTAAAAACTGCTGGTGCTGTGATAACTGATTAGGCCATAAATTAATTATGGGCGCTTTGTGTATGACATAGTTTTACTTGATGTCTGCTTGAACCTGACTGATATCGCAGAGAAGGAATTAGTGTTTATTTGTTATAACATATTCAAGGAGGAAAACCATAAAACGCAACAAATAATCCATTATTATTGAAAACGGCATAACATTTCACATGTCCAATACGGTGATCTAATTTTTCACATTTACTGTAGAAAAATAACTCTACAGTAACTATGTCATTTCGGAACAAACATATGTTTTAATTTTATTTCAATAATTCGCTTGTGCATAGGTGTCAGAAAGACTGAAATTTAGTTGGCTGGATTTTGACCATTTTTACCCATGACGGTTTATTCCAGTATGATCAAGTACAACAAAATAAGATGGTTTTGAATTTTGTGTGAATATTATGAACTATCTAATAGCGGTCTTATAGCAATGACACAGGTCTTATTTAAATAAAGCTTGCTATTTATAAAATTTTATTTCCCATCTGAAACGAAAATAACACATTCGCGCTGTATCATAAAGTCTGTCAACTGTCGTGGTTTCGAACCACCGTTTGTACGTGACAAGGAGTAGGGTCGCCTGTCCAACCTCGTGGGTTTACTCCGGGTTCTTCCCCGACTTCTAAAGACATCTACGTGCAAGCGAATTATTGAAATAAAATTAAACCATAAGTTCGTCCCGAAATTACCTAGTTAGTGTCGAGTGGACGTTAAACCCCATTTCTCCCTCTGTATATAGTATTATAATCAGAGAAGTGTTCAAACAAGGAACAGACAAGAAAAGAACACATGCAATACCATAAATTATTATCACATTATTGATATCCATGTGTCTTCATAATTAAACGTTTAAATTAAATTGTAATGTAGGAATTATGTGCTTTATTTTCCACTTAATTGACAATTGGTATGAGCTGAAACATTCATAAGTACGTATATATAGCTTTGCTACAATAATGACATTTTGTGCACTGTTATAGGGTTTCAAAAGAAATATAGTCAATGCTAAGTTAAAGACTTGAGTTATTTTTCTGCAGTAAATATAAAAAATTAGATAGCCGTATTGGAAATGTGAAATGTTATGCCCTTTTCAATAATAATGGATTATTTGTTGCCTTTTACGGTTCTCCTCCTAGAATACGTTACATCGACTAAACAGTAATTCCTTCTCTGCGATACCAGTTAGGTTCAAGCAGACATCAAGTAAAACTATGACATACACAAAGCGCCCATAATTAATTTATGGCCTAATCATTTATAACAGCACCAGCAGTTTTTACTTAACACCTATATAGGTCAACGTTAGCAAGGATTCTAATCAATCAACCATGACACAAATGACATTATTTGTTACCCATTTTGACTGTATATTCTTGGTACTAGTCTACCAATATCCTATTTAATAATGATGAGTAATATCAAAGGTCTATTCTATGAACTATTTAAATGTTCAAATCACATCCCAGGTAATAAATATATCGTCAATTTTAAATCAGTGACTATACAATGGAACTCATAAGCTTAACTGAATCAACAAGACATGTACAATTCTGTGATGATTGTTGATTTTTATTTTGGCGCCAATCGATTGCCCTTTGATGCGCACTAAAAGGTTATTTAAATTCAAAGAATGACCCGATTGGTTCTTTGCTTATTAATCGTTTGGTTTCTTTCAATTGAATATTACGCACGCTTCCACCTAACCGATATGCAGACAAGAAATTAGTGTCTATCTAGCTAATATGCAAACGACGAACCATCAAACACGGCAACAAAATCTATTATTATCATTGAAAAAGGCATAAAATTGCATATTTCCATTACGCCAGTTTATTTTTTATATTTGTTGAAGAAAAATAGCGTGACTAAAGCGCACATTCCTACATTAGAATTTAATTGAAACGTTTAATTATGAAGACACATGGATATCAATAATGAAATGAAACGAAAGGGACTAATGAAGATAGGCTTACGCCAAAGTGTGCTATGAGGGAATTTTTGCCAGGCAGCAGCACTATAGCCTACTCTTATATCGAATTCCAACTGCCAAGGAATATTTTACGAGCATGCTAATTTATTTTGTCCCATCTGAACAACATGGCAGCCGTCCTTGTCAGGCCCCCGCCCTGCACCAATGACATGGGGAAACCAACTCGATAAGTCTTAATGAACGTTTTCGGCCAATGCAGGGATCGAACACGCGAACTCCACCCTAGCGAGCCAGTGTCTTACCCACTTAAACACCCAGTTCTATGTGAAAAGCGTTCACTCTGTTAGTAAATTATGTAATAACGATAGACCTGAAGCCAATGAACCCTTTGATATTTGGCTCGTTTCGTTATCCCGTGAATAATCTATTGATTAAATACAAAATTATTTTTCTTATTCAAAGTTAGATTTGACATCTTGTATAGACAACATGATCTATATTCTAAATATTTCATCTTTTATTTAGCAATTTAAATCCCTCTTATTTACCGAATGTTGTGTCCAATTTCGTATATATACAGTCAAAATAGGTGAACATATTGTCATGGTTGATTGACCAGACTCCTCGAAAACATTGACCTATATATAATAAGTTTTAAGTAGCGACTGCGGTGATACCTGATTGAACCCATAAACTAATTAACGACGATAAGTGTGAAATAGCTTTATTTGACTCTGCTTCCACCAAACTGATATCGCAGAGAAGAAATTAGTGTTTATTTAATCTAACATATGAAGAACCACAAAATGTCATGTTTATTATACACAATAAAATTCCAGTGAATTAAACCATCATAATTAACCACGTGATATCCCAATAAATAATCTAATTTGTAGATCGACAATTATTCACGTTAAGGTCGGAACATTAATTTTTGTGACTCTAAATGTTGATAGCAAGTACCGGTAATAATTATCGTGAAGAAAACCACGTTTTGAAAACGTGGCATTTTTTACCCAGCCTCGTTCTGGACAAAATACCTCGTTTCAAAATCATGGCAATCTAAAAAGCTACGTTTCAGCACTCCAGAAAAACGTGGCATTTTTTTACTACGTTACACCGTGGCAAATTCGTGGCAAAATTATTGATACGTTTTAGCGACGTTTGGACAAAAATGCCAAACGTGGCATTCTGAGGTTTATAGTGTAAACAAATTATTATACATGGAAAAGTGGTAAAAATGAATTGATATACTTAACCTTCCTGAAAACCCCGTTTATCATGCCCTGTAAAACTACATATAAAGTTTATTTTATCTTCCAATTGGGTGAGTTCTTTCTGGGTTTTCCCCCAATCTAAAATTAAGTAGTAATCTTTACACAGATATGTCGAATGCAGCCAGCTACGTCATAAATTTCGTCACGTGAGTTACGTTTAATGTCGAATGGTTACTCCACACGGATATTTGTTCTTAATTTTGTACACCGATTCAGTCGTTATATTTTGTAAGTATATATTATATATGATATAAATTTCTTTGGGTCAAATTTTTAGGTTATAAAATATTTTTTTTTAATTCTTAAGTAAAAATCTAGGCCTAAGAAGAGTACAAATCTTTAGGATATGAATTAAAAATCGTTCAGATATAAAGTAAATCTTAAGGATATAAAGTCAAAATCTTTAGGATATAGTAAAAAATTTTAGGATATAAAAGTAAAAACTAAAACGCACGAGTTAATTGTAAATTTCAGCTGCCCTTAAAGTTGTTTTTGTAGAATATTTGATAAGCAACATGGATTACAGGAATAAAATCAAAAAGTTTTTTTATTTAAAAAAAAAAAAAAAAAAAAAAAACCCAATCGAATCGAAATTTGAATTATAGAAGTTATTGTTAAGATTTCTGTAACTAGCGAAAAATTGCTTGAAAACGAAGACTATGTAGACTCTATTAACTTTTAGAGAGAACTGTATATATTCTATAGAAATGTCTCGACTAAACTATATCTGAATTATAGCACAATGTAAATAAAGAAGATATAGTGTTTTATTCATTCATAACAGCTACATTATATTTTAGGTTGGTTACTGGAAATGAATTTTTACATGAGCGTAGCATGTAGCGATTGTAAAATCTTTATCGTCCGCTTTCATCGAAGTAATATCGCCGACATTCGCCGTGCGATAATTATAGTAACATAAGAGCTAAAATGGGAAAGGTGATTTCCAGTTTTAAAAATAGACAGGTTCAGAGTTACTGGAAATGGATTTTTACATGAGCGTAGCATGTAGCGATTGTAAAATCTTTATCGTCCGCTTTCATCGAAGTAATATCGCCGACATTCGCCGTGCGATAATTATAGTAACATAAGAGCTAATATAGGAAAATTGATTTCCAGTTTTAAAAATAGACTGGTTCTGTGTTATTGATTTCTTTATACGACGTTGAGAGAGAGGGAGAGAGAGAAGACTCGACATAATCTTTAGGTCATTAAGGGATTAACAGATTGTTCAATCTTCTTCGCGTGCACGTTCGGGGTCTTTAGCTGTGGGAGCATGAGCATGGGCTTTGTGGGAGGAAACCATTGGATTCACGAGACTCGGAATCTAGCAACAAAGAATTTTGGTCGTTTATTGACAGCGTTGATTATCTAATAATTATTGTATTCTTTCCCCGTATTTCTAAGAATGACATTCGTCACACATGGACTATTATTTGTTATAATTAGATTACTGATGAATTGTTAAATACTTTAAATCTATCATCTTTCATTCCATCATCAGTTAAATTAATAAATGTCTTCAAGAGTTTATGCCAATCTATGCTCTTCAGATACCCAGAAACTAAGAACATTTTATAGGCTAAAAAAGAATATCAATGCCACGATGCCCTACCTGCAAGTTTTTAAAAATCTTAGAACTAAAGCCGCTATGTCTCGCCTTAAAGACTAAACACGCATTCCCTTGAAATAGAGAGGGCGATACAACAATTCAAAGACCTCTTTCCGTTTACATGTATGTAGTTCAAGCGACTAAAATATATATATTCAAAACTTTGGTTTATATTTTGTACATACAATATCTATGTATATACATATACATTTCATCCACTTTTATGTAATTTTCATCCACTTTTTATATATTTTTCTCATTCATTTCATTCACCTTTATAATGTATTTATCAACCAACCTGTGATAATTTTCTTTGAATTAAAGTCCACAATACAATTAGTAAACAATCTGTATCTTCATCTCGACTGTCACTGTGAGTACCGATTCATCAATGAGTATTCTTCGAGTGCGTCTTTATCAACAGTTTATCCTTATGAAAACATTTCGAATTACATAGAGTCGTCGATCCTATTGAACATTTTAAGCACTTATAAAAATACGGGTCTGCAAGTGAAATAACAGTGCTGGACTTATAGAGGTAGTACGATGATTGGCAAACCATGGACCGTGGCCAAACATGACCTTATTATACTGTGCAAAACATAGTCATATGTAGATTGGAATAACCAGACGCTAGTAATTTGGTCATTGATTGGGATACCTGGCGTACTTCGCCGACCACAATTCTTTTTTGAATTTGAGTAAAAACGGAAACAACTGAATGCAAATTAGTGTATACACATTCATAATACATTATTATATGCGTTGCTATCCATTTGTGTCCATTTCTAGGCCCAAAATGTTAGCGAATTAGTTCCTTTAAGGAATTTTTAAACAAAGATTTGACATTCAATGAATGCGAAAGAAATAAGTGTTAAATGCACAAGATTAAAAATACAGTGTATATCAGTGATCCACGTTAAACAATACTTGAAATAACATGACAGCTATTATGCCAGTATCTTTATTTAGTACTGTTTCAGCGGGATAGATTCCGGTTTTATTTTTTATTTAAAGTCCCGTTAATAGGCGGTATGCCATCAGTGTATTGGAAAGTATAATTCATATTTTTTATCCCTAAATTTGACAAGGTCTGTTCCCATTCGAATGCTAGAAAAAGAAAGCACTCTTAATGAATTGAATACGTTTATTGATATTCAAGCCTCTGGGTCTTCCAAACTGTCTATTTTCTGAGCCATGTATTCCATAAATCGGAGATAACGATTCACTCCAAAACTAAACAGTAATAATTTCAAACATTGGTAATTGGCAACTGAACAGTTGCGCGCTAAATACGGAATAACAATTACTGGTTTAATAATATAACAGAAAAGCTTTCGATGGGGGTAGTCCCAGCATTATCCAGCAATGATGAGAGTGCCATCGTACAAATATTGCATATTAATAAATCAGTAATTGTAATTCCATAATATTTATTTTTTTAGTTTGGAATTGAGAAAAACACTTACCACATACGTTTTGTTATCTTTGGGTGATTAAAATCAATTTCACACTCGGCTAATCTCGACAGATTCCGTAAACTACGTAAACTACATCTAGTCTCGGATGTATGACAGTAAGTGATATGTACCTACGCCCATACATTTGCGATGCGGCTACCGGTTTACTTTAACAAGAAAACTTGACGCTATTACACAAATTGGGAACCTATTCGGCTAGCGACCTATTCGACCGATCGAGCTGCAACCTGTTCGTTGGAAACCTATTTAGAGCAAAGACAACAGTCTCTATTTATCAACCAATAAAATCCAACGTTATGTCTACCAAATGAAAGTAGAATATATTATTTTTTATCCATTCCTTCAGCTCAGAATAGAAGTGTAATTTCGTCATTATCTTACAGCTCGATCGGTCGAATAGGTCGCTAGCCAAATAGGTCGCCAACTTGTGTTTGGAATGGGCGCAGCCATTTTTCATCCGGGACCTTTAAAGTAGTTCCAATATGGCGGAATTCATCATACAGCCGAGTTTAGATTCCCGAAATCTTCCGAGTGTCGGTTTCCTTTAATCTCGAATAATCATGCCCATGGGAAGCTTACACCTCCAATCTGTTTCACAGAGAATTACTTACGAATTAACTCTGTAACAGATGAGTGTCCACAGCACGTGCGTTGACTGCTCACCGCGCCAGTCATTGGCTCAACTGCTCGTGCAATGTTTACTTAACACCAACTGCTTCGGGCAAAATGATGCGTTTTACTCATTTTAATACCCATTTACTCTAAATAGGAAATATTTTTTAACTTCAAATACTTCAAACGTCTTTATTTATTTTTCTTTTACGTTAAAAAAATGTTTGAGAATTTAATTTGTCGAAGTAAAAAAGTTAATATGCCGTACTTATTAAGCCTCGTCGATGTCATGCTTATCAGTGATTGTAGCGACTAAGCGAATATTCACTGCGGGATCAGTTTGTTACACCTCAAGGAAGTTTATTTGTGCGTGGTAGTACACAAATTCAGTCACTAAATTCTGTGCGATAATTATAGTAACATGAATAGTTAAAATAAGAAATGTGATTTTCCAGTTTTAAAACTAGACTGGTAACGACTGACTGTGTTTGAATTATTAATTTTATTATATGAGAGAGAGAGAGAGAGAGAGAGAGAGAGAGTGAGGGGGGGGGGGGGGGTGAGGTGCGTCCACTCGGCACAAACTGGGCCATTTCGGACTAACACATGACTCAACTTTAGTTCAATAATTCGCTTGCTGCACGTTAGGCAATTGATCATCATCATTTAGCATTTGGAGGAAACCGGGTGACCCGGAAAAAACCCACGATGTTGGACAGGCGACCCCAATTCATGTCACGTACATAAAGGGAATCGAAACCACGACACTTGACTTATTGGCATACCTTATGATTTAATGCGCACGTGTTAAATCATTCGGCCACCTAACCCCCAAATACCAAAACCAGAATTACACATTTATTGACTGTCATTTCATTTTCCATGAAATTCCTTTTATACCCTAAGGACGATCCCTATTGTTTTAGTGCATGCCCGACCCTCAGGGGCTGAGCCACGCCCATTTCTTGTATTTGTTTGTTTGTCGTCTACAGGCCACATTTCTCACCGTATCATTTTGAAACTTTGAATATTTATGCTTTGTACCTTAAGGAACATCCCTATTATCTGGGGGTGCATGTCCGAGGCCTCATGGGCAGAGCCACGCCCATTTTAGTGTGTTGCCTACAGGCCACAATTCTTAATCGATCATCTTGAAACTTGAAATACTTATTCCTTATACCCTAAGGATGATCATTATTGTTTTGGGTGCATGTCCGACCTCCTGGGACAGAGCCACGCCCATTTCTTGTAAAATAGCCAATTGGATGAGAAAATATGCTGCCTAGATGCCGTTTTCGAAACCAATGTTGCGTGCAAATCTGGTAAATGCATTTAAGTTTCAGTTCCAAGTTATCATATGCAGGCCACAATTCTATGCATAATTGTACGCACCAGGGGGGTGGGGAGGCAGCTGCCCCCTAACTTCCGGCAAGTTGACTTTTCAGGCAGAGGGGTAAAGTAAGAAAAAAAAATATCTCATCTACTTGGCAAAATAAAATGCCTGAAATCTTACAAAAATCTAATTTTACGAGCTGGAATAGCAGTATAACGCGTTTGCGGTCGTCAAATATTCCAAAATTTTCTTGGGGGTCTGTACAAAATCAGCTCCGCTTTTTCGCCTCTTTTAATTGAATACTGCGAATTTGCGAGTTGACTATGGGGGCCGCAATCTGTAACCACGAAAATTTTTCGGGCAATTCGGGTTCTGCTCCCCTACCTGTCATCCAGTCCGTACGCCTATTATTCTATGCAATGCAATTACAACTTTTTCTTTTTGGTCAGCATTGACCAAGTATTGCTTTTACATGTATTATTGTCAATTTACATTTTATGTTTTACATTTGGTTGATAATGACTGGATAATCATAGTCAAAACGTCGCTCATTAATATGCATTAATTGTATATTCCATAGAATTGTGACCTATATATTCCAGTTCAATTACTAAATACCATAAACACAATTTACCAAATTTCCATGCACTGCTATGTGAGAATGCATGTCTTGTGATAAAGCCATAATTAGAAAATGTATTGTATAGTAAGTTGATATTAGACAAAATCAACGGTAAAATGGAAACTGTAGTCATTGGGATCCAGTATTTACTCATCGATCAATGTATATCCATCTGTATTCACCCGATTCGCCTTGCTTGAATAGAAGGTTGTTCTTTCAAATTATCGCTGTTAAAAGGGGCCAAGTTAATAATTCATAACTTAAATTATAACTTATTACTCTTGAAGCGGTCGGTGAAGCGCTGGCAAAAACGACCAATCAGAACACGGTTGTAGGAGTTTGCGCAGAAGCCTCCAATTGCAATTGGGTAACTTGTACAAAATGGCGTCATTGGTTGTTGCCGTTGATTAACAGGTAAGCCTAGTCGAAGTAGCAGAATTAGATGAATTGTTCTGGGGGCAAGCCTTACAACCAAAGAGCAAGGAGTATAAAATTATTGTATATTAGGGGAGGGGTGTATTTGGAGCTTGCATGGTTGCTATGGCCCTGGCTTAGACGACAAGTTAATTAAAATTATTAAGAATCATCCTTCACGTTCACATTAATTTAGAATGATAATAATGTGACATAAACTGGACAGTGGACATCTTAAAAGTCGAGCCTCGTGGCCCAAATTTTTAAGGCGTATGCAAGTCGCAAGTGTCAGTTCCCACCACTGCTAACAGTTATAACCTAGTTCATCATATTATAATTATAGTCTACCTTGGTCCCTTGGATTCAGTAGGAATTAGGATAACAGGGGGCGGATCCAGGAATTTTTGCAAGAGGGGGTATTTTGCCAGGCAGGTTCCTGTTTAAGACTACTTGACTAACAGGTTGTTAAGGGAATCTGACAGTTCAGTCAGTTGACAATGCAAGTTATTTACATACCAAATAGTCAGTAGTCTCTAAATTAACATACAGATTGTCAATTGCCAATAAATCATTTTTATAATGATGTAAAATTGTAGCCTGTAGGATCACATTGTAATTTAATTTCATTGGTGCAAGGCATTCAATATTCAATTTTATGTAACTTATAGCCATGTCACATGAAGTGCTCTTTGATTTGAAAAATCATAGGCCTATTATAGGCCTATAATAGATATTATACCGTAATACGGAAGAATTGAGCCAGGACTAGGCCTAATTCAGTGTAAATAAACACCAGATTTGTTTGTATACACGCTTCCATAAGTCTCATATAAGCAAACCTCCAATCGATGATGCTTTTATGACTTATTTTGAATGATGATAATGTAGGTTTCACATGGTTTCAGTTGATGATAATATGTTTCTGTTTATATTATATAATATAATATAGGCCTATTTTAAAACTTATCTTTTACTTTGATGAAATGATTTGTTTTCTTATCTCTTTTAAGGATTATGTACAGCGAAAGTCTTTCTATGAAAAAGGACTGAGTGGTATTAAATGTTTTGTTAGAGAAAATGCTGGTAAAAGTTATATATAATCATATTTAATTTAATTTTATATAAATGATCTAAGTGGAGCGTAGACCATAATGATATCGATCAAAACATCACTTGATTTCGAAATATGTTATATCATGCTATATGATCTGAATTTTAGTACAGGTAAAAAAGGACATGAGGTTACAGGATTTCGTTGATCATCGTAGAACTAGATCATCAACAACATTAACTCTGACAGTAATTATCGGGAATCGTGGCATTTCCATAGGCGACTTCACCCCGTGAACTCAAAGTACGGTAGCTGTCTCTAACTCAATATCATCCAAAGCCTTAAACAATGAAAACACGAATTATTTGTCAATTTAAATCAACATTGTTGTTGTGATCTTAACCGGAAAAGATGGGCTTCTTACATATAAACATTTCATCATTGGCACACGAATCGTGTATCATAATGCGTTTCAGTACCATTTGTAACAAGGGACTCTCTCTCCAGAGTGAAATGGGGTTTAATGTTCACTCGACATAAACTAGGTCATTTTGGGACTAACATATGGTCCAATTATTTCAATAATTCGCTTGCCCAGAGGGGTCTTAAACAGAATACTGGAGGAAACCCACCAGACTGGACAGACGACCCTATTCCTTGCCACGGCAGTTGACTTAATGGCAGGCCTATGATACAGCGCACGCACCTTAACCATTCGACCATCCAAACCCCCAACAAAGAACAATGCTAGATATATTCCACAAGTCGTGTCAAATGGTGATGCCATATTCTAACCTGGAGAGCATGCGCAAAAAATACTATCAGTGTAGACTTGAATAACCAGATGCCATTGCATATTTTGCTGAACATAAATGATTTGAAATTCAAGTAAAAACAGAAATGATTGAATGCAAATCAGTTTAAGTACATTTATATTGCATTATTATTATATGCATTGCTACCCATTTGTGTCAATTTCTAGGTCCAAAATATTAGCGATTTAGCTCCTTTAATCAAACGCTGTTTATGAATTTAAAGCTAATAAAAAATGAGCTTGAATAGCTTCTAGAGTGTGCACTGGATGTTTCAAAGTGATCATGAGACATTATTCTGGTATTAATTAACGGAAATCGTTGAAAATCAACAGGGTTGTTCGTCACATGACCTCAAACACTGTGTGTTAGCCTCTAAGTAGGGTCATTAACGTCAAAAGAAAAAATATGTTATAGATGCATATTCTCAACATCATAATCATCATATCCACATTTTAAAAATTGTCATGAAAATTTTTAAAAATTTGAAATCAGAAACACGAGATGTATATCATATGAAACACAGATTATATATTGTGATACAATCCACAAGGAGCTGTCTAGTTGTTCGGATGGTACGAAAAAAACGCGGTCCCGTGTACACAGTCGCATGCACATAAAAGATCCTTTGGCAGTGGAATTTGATGTAAAAGTAGGCCAAATTGCCGCTGCCCAGGCAAAATTTCATAGCACAATGAATGACATATTGCTCGTCTTCATTATCCCAGTCGGAGAAGAACAGCAGGATGTTAAACCCCATTTCATTTGCAATGCAATCCAAGACAATGACAATATTATACAGTGTCAATGAAAATATGCAGTAAAATATACTGACCTGTCAACATTTCTTGCATTACTTTTTCAATTGTGGGGGGGGGGGGGGGTGGATGGCTGAATGGTTAGCACATGCGTGCTGTATCATAAAGCCGGCCAATGAGTAAACTGATGTGGTTTCGAATCCCTGGTTGTATGTGACAAGGAGGAGTAGGATCGCCTGTCCTCGTGGGTTTTCTCCGGTTCCTGCAGTTTCCTCTCACTACTAAAGACCCCTACCCTCGAGCGAATTATTGAAATAAAATAAAAACCATATGTTAGTCCCGAAATGACCTAGTATGTGTCGTGGACGTTCAACCCCATTTCTATCTCACACTTTTCCAAAAATGCATAAAAATGAATGGTAGATCACGAAAACCTATGCCCAATAGAAATGATTGGTCGGCACTCTTATTACTAAAATTAAATCATGGTATAACTTGGGTTTAATTTCATATCACTGGGATCTAACAGTTTTATTCTTGTAAGTATATTCATCCAAATATCCGGAATTATGGTTTATATTGAAAGCTTATGTTATCGTGAAAATAACCTAATAATGGTGAATTGATTTGATGTTGCGTTTTGAGCTCTAGGTGACTGGTCAGCGGTTGTGGTTTCATTAACTGGTGTGTTTGTTTATGGCTTGGAGATAGGGTCGTCTTCTCAACTTCATGGTTTTACACCATGGCATAAAAATAAGGCAACTTGTCTGCGATATAGCCCACGGTGGAAGCAGACGTTAAACACTAATTGAAGAAGAAAAGGGATATATTTACTTTTAGGGCAAGGTAGGACTGAAGGCTATGATCGTACTAATATATTTCTCATCTTTGATTTTTCAGAACTTGGCAATCAAAAAGGAGGATGTTTTTCTTATAAATTATATAAAAAGGGTCATTTCCAAATTTTTGGCCTGTCTGATTCTTTAAAGTCTCGATCAACATACGGCAGAAAGAAATTACAAATGATACTGCAAATTGTGTGAGTATGATATTCAGTCAGTCAAAATATTTGTTCAAATTGAAATTATCTGAGATACATTTATTGTGGTAATCTTCAAAAGACAGATCAATTATTAGTTGATATAACTTCTATCTAATGTAGACTCAAAAGTTATTGAAAGTACATAGAGCTGTGCCTTTTTTGGAGTTCAAATATGCCTCCCAATGATATGTGAAACAATTTAGAGGCTTAAGTTACTTTTACCTGATTTATGTTCAAAAATATTTTCTTCAGTTATATATAAAGATACTGAGAGAGCGAAACTGAAAACCTCAACTTCACCCACAATTAATCACACAAATATCACCCAACACATAAGCAAAACATAACACACAAACATCACCAAACACACTAGCACAGCATAACACAGAAGCATCATCAAACACACTAGCACAACATAACACAGAAGCATCACCAAACACATTAGCAGATACACAAAGACCATCAAACACATGCAAACTTCACAAAACACACTGACAAACATACAAATATCACCTGTCACACAAACATCACACAACGCACTACCAGACACACAAACATTTTGAAGTTATATGTTATAGGTAAATGGTATATATATTTGTATTGTTCAATGTGAATTCTATTATTTGAGAAATAAATCCATTTTTTATTTCAGAATATGAAGTTGAGAGTATAATTAAAAAGAGAAAGAAAAATGGGAACATTGAATATTTGTTAAGATGCAAGCGGTTTCCTACATTATCAGACACTTGGGAAAGACAGAAAAATGTTATCAAACATTCGCAAAAAATTAGCAAAAAGATGAAAATCTCCAAGTAGATTTTCATCTATTCAATAAAATTTTGAAACCAATAAGTCAGTTTTTCATTTAATGAGCTTCAATTAATTGCAGTCAAGAAGTCGGTGATTAAATTCATTGGGACAATTGGCTTGTTTTCTTTCACAGACCAGTTCGTGACAAAGGTGTCTGCATAACTGCATGTGTTTTGTCTGGTTCCCTTTCACAGCTAAAGACACTTTAATGCAACTTGCTATTGAAAAATAAGTATACCAAACGTTAGTACCAAGTGTTGAGTGTACTTTAACTCCAAATTTTCTCATTCAATCAACAGACAAGTAGCTGATAGTTTGTAGAAGTTTTGTAAATGTTTAAAGTATTAAAAATGAAATATATAGCCTACTGAGGCGCAATGGTTATATTATCTATAAAGCACCATTTCTAGGCTAAGAATACACATTAAATTTGTACTGAACATTTAATTTGGGCTTATATTTCTTTAAAAAAAATCACTCAGCTGCCAACATTAAAAGATCAGACATGTGCCCCAAACCCTCCCCCTTAAATTGATCCTTGGGATTCACATGGTACAAAAATCTGTTGACCTTAAATTATGAGGGTCAAAACGATTTACTTGAGACCGCGAGCTTTAAGTCGATGAAACGGAGGCAGACCACCATTAAATTTCACCATCTCGGTACTCACAAATTGTAGTTCGTCTATTTATAGCAGTTCTCTCTCGTCTCTTTTCTCCCTTTTTGCATGCCCATTTTTGTTGATTTTTTGGTCTAGAATGGACTAAGGGGGTTTGAATTAATATTTTCCACCAGGTTTGGGTAAATATTCATAATTTGAGGTGGAAGGATAAAGGCGTTATGAGGTTGGCTATGGTGATATGTACGGCAACTAGATACATGTTTTGAGTATTTGAGTATCCTTCTTCAAGTTCGTGTATCTCAAAATTTTGGTGGTCCAGAATTAACATTGAAGTCAATGGGAAAATTAATGGTGGTCTGCATCCAAACGGGATCGGGTGGTCCAAATTACCTCCCCTTAGACCACACACTTACCTAAACATAAACTAAGCCTTTGCGGTGTATTTAGAGGAGATGGACAAAAATGTCGCCCGATCGAGCCGGCCTTTGGTGACCTGATAGATCAGCCTCACATTTCACTTCCAATTCCGACCTCTTCAAGTAGAACAGTGGCCATTTTCCCGAGGTTACTGAAATATTTTTTTTTTTTTTTCAAAAATCTTAGAATGCTTCGATTTTTATTTTGAGACCAGATTCGGACGTGCAAGGGTCGAAAAGGGAGGGATGGCCGAAATTTTGAAGAGCTTAGACCATTATGAAAAGAGATATTTTGGATATTCAATTGAAAACGTCTGTATTTATAGGGCTAGGATCCGACGCTTACCCTCTATTCGAGATTTTTCGGAGAATTTTAATAAAATAAGAACCCCTGGGAGATCGAGACCGTGGCAATTGCCCATGGGCGCACGGACCCCGACCATCACATCTCCAAATTTTATTGACCTACTGCCCATAGGGGCTGAGTTACGGGCTTTCCCCAGGAGGTATACCAAAATGCCAAAAATCGACTTTTTCCCTTTTCGCCCAGTTTTCAGATGTATCACCGATACGCCCCATCCCTTCCTAAGAGGCATTGGCACCAAATTCTCAGGGTGGGTTCCTCAGCCTATTGTCCCTCGCTCAGACAAAATATGTGGATCCCCTCGGGCCCAGACAGGCTTAGTATGGACCCTTTTTGAGAGCAAAATTGAGTCGAATTTGGCCGAAAATCGAAATACGTACGCGTGCCCATATGCCCACAACATCTTAGAATGCTCCGATTTTTATTTTGAGACCATAATATTTGGATTTACAAGTTTCGAAATGGGTGTGGGGTAGCTGAAATTGGAACATTTTGAAAAAAGTTATTTAAGATATTCAAGTGAAAACGTCTAGTAGGATTCGGATCCGGTATACTTACCTACCCTAAATTCGAGTTTTGCCGGAGGCTTTTATTGAAATTATAAACCCTAGGTCAATCGTGTCCATTTTCGGTGGGCACCTGCCCACGGACCCCTACCGGGAACCCTCCAAATTTTATTGACCTACTACCTATAGGGGCTGACTTATGTACTTTTTCCACGGGGTACCAACATGCCAAAAAATTGAGTTTTTCCTTGTACGTCCTGTTTTAAGGTGGACTATCACTACGCCCGAACCCTTCAAAAGGGTTGATTGGCACTAAATTAATAGAGCATGTACCTCAACCCATCACCCCTCGCTCAGCCAAATGTGGATCCCCTCGGGTCCATAGAGGCTGATTACAGACCCTTTTTCAAAGCGAAATAAGGTCGAAAATCGAAATACGCGTGCCCCTTATTTGGTGACCATGAATTGGTGACCTTGAACCTTTCAGATGACTATGATCTATCGAGGTCATGCGGGACAAGAGGTCATGTCCAGAGGTCAAAGTCCGATGTGCGTGACCTGATCCGGGGCTCGCTAGGGGCAAAAATCAAAAATAATTTTGGGGCCCACAGCGGATCAAGGTGAGGACTTTGGGTTGACGATTTTAAAAAAAAATATCAGGTCACAGATTTCCGACCCGATCGGACGACCTTGACACACGCCCCCAGTCTAGGTCCAGAGGGACTCATCACGGTCAGCCTGAAGCTGTACCCGCGACCCAGATCACGGTGTGGACTTTTGGGTTAATGATTTTAAAAAATAAAGAACAAATACTGTGTCGCTCTATCAGGTCACCGAGTTCCTACCCGATCGGACGACCTTGACCCACGCCTCCGATCTGGGTCCAGAGGGGCCCAAACGGTCAGCCTGGATCTGTACCCACGACCCCAGAGCTCGCGGTCTCTTGAACTAAATCGACCCCGGGGATGCGCGTGGCGACCTAAATTTGACCTTTGAAGGTTAGGGTCAAGGTCAATCGCGATATTTTTATCGATTTCGTCAACTTCCGGTCACCGGAAGTCAATTTCGACGCCACCAAAAGTCTTCCCGGGGTCGATATTGTTCAAGAAAACCCAGCCTTTGACCCCGCCCATTAGTCCTTCTGGGAGTTTCAGGAAATCCATCCTAATCGAAAGTTAGTCGTGCACGGTGGTATATACCTTTTGAACGAGATCCTAAAACGTAGCAATCTTTCAAAATTAACCTGAGACTTCTCGTATTTTATTATTATTATATCTGAAATTCCCCCATAAAATATTCCTGGAGGTTTTAACGAAATCCATCAACTCGTTCTCCCGATATTAGACGAAAAACTAAAATTCTCAACTGAAGCGATCATCCAAATGGAGCCATTCGTGACCTTTGACCGGTCGACGTCACACTGTCACAGTATAATTTACAGACGTAAACAAGGAAATCCCGAAGACAATATGGCGGACACTGTTGACGGGACCTATAATATAATGACGCCAAAAGATCGGACAAGATGTGTATTGCTTATGGCTACGACAAGCTAGTTGTGTGGTGACAAATCGAGACAAATGCCTGGACAGGATCACTAAAGACACGCCATCATTCCGTGTTTTGTTCGACGCATATTTTACAGACGATCACAACTCTCTAATATTATAATTTTGGAATGTTGTCCCTACTGTGGATTTTATAATTTGTGAATCAGTCGTAGAAACATCAGCAAACCACCCGAGATAGGCCTATGTGGACAGGGTACAAAAAGAAAATAGATCACACTCACAACAGACAGAAAATAAGAATAATAAGTATAAGATGGTGAGTCAAATTCTGTTTATATCGGTAATGATATCTCTCCTATTTCTTTTGTAGAAAAAGATATTTATGTATAAAATTATATTATATTAGTCTATGCTCTTTTGGTTTAGTTTGGTATTCAGCCTCAGGATTGTGTACAATCAGTAATTGAAGAGTCTAGAGACTTAGCAGGCCTACTGAGTACTTTTGTAAAAAATGTTAAGAAAAATTCTTTTCTTTTGCAGACTATTATTTTTAACGCTGGTTAAAGAAAAAACTCATGTCCAAGACTCCACCATCAGAAACTGAAGACAATGATGTTATGACAGTGCTGATGAACTTAAATTTTTCAGTGTTCAAGGCCATCATTCAGAAAGTAGGCCTATCCATAGTCACATAGTGATGATACAAGGTAGATACAGTACATAATTATATATAGGGCCTACCCAGGATTTTATGGTGTGATTTCCATGTTAGTAGTGTTTGACAAAGGGCCTGGCAAGATACAATGTCTAAACTGTGTACAAATTGGTGTGCACATTGAAGAACCCTTGACAGTTTGAGTTAAAAAAAATAAGAATACATGTAGGTCATAGAGCCGCTATCTTGGCAAAAGTTTCCTCGTAACTCTTTGCATGTTATTTGGTTTTTTTTCATTAGTCTGGATGGAGCAGGAAAGTAGGACATTACATTAAACCTCATTTCATTTAATATTTTTACATATACATGTACTTTGATTTTCATTGCCTGTCATACATTTTTTTCATTTCATTCCCCGTGAAGGTCATAATCTATATTGTGGATTTATGAGTCATGACTGGACAAGAATTCACAATGTATCTTCTAAAGATCAAACTTATATTTTAATGCAGAACTGTCAATTTTATTTGCAGGAATAATAGTGGAGAAAGAACATTTGCTGAGCCTCTGTTCAAAGTGACATATTTGTGCCAGCCCATCACTAACAGATAACAAAAATTCAGCTCAATATGGTACTAAATAGTATTTGCATGTGATTGATAGTTGTAATTATCATATGGGAATCCTGCTGATAAATAATAAAAAAATTTCTGAATATATATTGTTTTTATTTCCACTTAAATCCTGCATGGCATTTTCTTATACAAATGTCTCTCTGATAAATTTTTACAACACAAGATAGTATTGGTACACCGTTAGCATTTTGTCTTCCCAACTAGCCACAACACCTGACAAACTGTTGTTAAGCCATGTTCGGTATTAATGTTTTCTGAAAATATATTTAATATACATGTTGGTACCAACATATTATTTTCACTCAATATGGTTTATGTACACTGCACAAATTGGGTCATTTTAGGAATAACATACATACATGTATGGTATATGGTAGAATCTAATAGGGGTCTTAGCTGTGGGAGGACCCAGTGCTAACATACAAATTTAGGCAGGTAACCGTATGTAGTCACTCAAGCATGGGATGAAATGTGTATCTCCAAGATTTTTGTATGGTTATCTTAATTGTTAGGAACAAGTTTGATAAGTGAGTAAGATACTGGCGCGCTAGTGTGGACAAGGCAGTTCGATCTTGTTGTTGGCAAAGAAAGTTCATTGGGATCTTCCCTGAGTGGTTTCCTTGTCAGTGGTGTAGGATGGGACGGAAAGCTGAGATTCAACGTACACATTTGCATGCACGTAAAAGATCCCTTGGTAGTCGCAAGTTGATATAAGAGGAGGTTGTAGCACCGCTGTCTGGGCAAAATTTGCCCCATTGTCTTTTATGAATTTGAAAAGAAATACTAGGCCTAGCTCAGAATAGTTTGATAGCCACCTAATCTATACGTTTGGTTAATGATTGTTTAAAGTGGGAATTTCATATTTTCTAAGAAACTCAAAACATAATTATTTCTATTTCTTTTGCTCAAAAGGTTATCAACTCACTATTATAAGATCACAGGCATTATGTCCCAGGCCAAAAAATCATTGACACAGGAAATAATAACACGATTACCTACATTTTTCCATTCCCCCCGTGGAATGGCCGGGCAGCAAATATTTCGCCAAAAATAATGATTTCTTAGCAGTGTTCTTAGCCGGCCACATCCTCAGCCCCTCCAAAACATTCTGTAGCCCCCCCCCCCAAAACAAAAAAATTCCGTAGCCGCCCCCAAATTTTATGAGCTGGCTACGGGCCCGGGAATGGCTATCTTCAAACATCTGAATTTGAAGTTGAAAATGATATTTTCGGCAATTTCTCGACTGGCAATAGTGAATTATAGGATTAATAGGATTATTCTTTAGGGCTTTATTTTAATACATTTTAAAAATATAATATGAAATTGCAACTTTAAAGGAATGCATATCATCAAAGCCAAAAGAACATTTGATTTTCAATTTGATACAAACACAATATATTACTGATAGATAATTCAGGAAAGTTAATATGAAATGAATTGTAATGTAGATAATAAAGATAGGTTGCCAGGTAATGAAACATATGCCCACAGCTGCTAAATCGTCTGAACGGTCGACAATGGTTGACATATTTATTCTTTTGTAGGTAAATGGGGGCATTTACACGCACCATTTCATACAGATCAGATTATAATTTTTGTCGTTTGGGGTTTCACAAAGTTCTACAAACTGAAACAAGGGCCTTAGGATTGCTTTACTACTCTGGTCCTGGAAGTAGCCTAATTTACAGCAAATTTTGAAATTTGACAGGCTTTTTCGTTTTACTAGATAATACATCATATTTATATCTTTTGGCGATAGAGCGTTCACAAGAAATCGTGGACGACGGTGACAACAATATACATCTACATCCACATTTCAATGTGGGCGTATAATAAAACTAACCATTCATTGACGTGGGATCAAGACGATCGTATTTGCGGGTTGTTCAAGCCGTTGGTCTGCATTTAAGGCTCACTTGATATGGACTGGATGAACCCTGCCGTCGTCTTCAAATCAATGACATCTTTTTCGGTTTCGAATCCTTAAGCTACGATTTATTACATGACAAATTTCGAGAACTTAAGAACAAATGTGGGATCGCTCTATCAGATCCTTAAGTCCCGGCCCCATGGGACGACCTTGACTGACGCCCTTATTCCGGGATCGGCACGAAAAGACCAGCCCGGATGCTGCACCTTGGAGCTCTCGCCTCTTAAACCGATCGACCTCGTGGGCGCGCGTGGTGATATTAATTTGACCCCAACTGGCCCAAGATGTGGGGATCAAGGTCAATCGTGTTTTGGGCGTCAATTTTGCCCACTTCGGAAGTCTATATACTAACGAATACCCAATCTGGGAGCCAAACCACGAGCCCTTTTGGGCGTTACATACGAGTGTGTGTGTCTTGCTGTGAATTTTGAAGGTGACTTTTACCGAAGTTGCCACCATTGGCATTGTATGTTAGCTAAGGTCATCACCTTGACCCGCGAGACAGCCCCGTCACCGGCCTTGTAGGTAGTAACCTGAACTTTGACCTTGACATTTCGGGCGAAAGTCTGGATGGTACATGAAGTTTTAAGACTTTTTCGAACCCAAGGTCAAATAACAGGTCAAAGGTCAAGGTCTCATTTCAAAGGCCGATGAAGTGTCCATCCATTGTCATGGTCTTTGACTTGTTGCATGGACCCAGGGTCCGACCAGATGCCCCGGAGCACCCGAGACGGTAGATATTTTAGTGACCTTGACCCTTTTAGATAAAATTGACCTACAAAGGTCATGTGGGCCATGATGTTATCTCGGAAGGTCAAGGTCCGGTGGTCCTAACTTTATTAGATCGGCCCTTAGGTGGCAAAAACCGAAATACTTCCGGGGCCCCTAGCGGGTCAAGGTCACGACTTTTGGTGGACGATTTTGAAAAATGAAGAACAAATGTGGCGTCGATCTATATGGTCACCAAATCCAAGATCGATCGGAAGACATTTTTTGGGCAATACTCCCAGAGAAAGTAAATAGCCAGTATTTGCGTCATGTGGTCCAAGGGCAGATAACTGACCAATCCCGAACTGCATCCGACGATCTTGAGGTATTATCAGTAGGCCTTTAATCTGTCTTCTTCGTATTATTATTATAATTATTATTATCAAAGTCATGGCCCCTGCTATTATCAGTAGGTCTGCTATCAGTCGTCGTCGTCGTCGTCTTCTTCTTCTTATTATTATTATTATTATTATCATCATCATCGGAGCCGTAGCCTATAATAATGACGTTATACCTATACCCCCTTTGATTGGCTGTAACTTTCTCAACTGAAATTCAACGACTCCTTTTCAAGAGTAATAAATTATAATTTAAGTTATGAATTATTAACTTGGCCCCTTTCAACAGCGATAATTTGAAAGAACAACCTTCTATTCAAGCAAGGCGAATCGGGTGCTGTATTAGCCAATCTTCTGCCCCATCCACATCCCTCTCGAGATCGTTCCCGCATGTTATTTTCTCCGAGTTTTCAGTACAGGATAAAAAAGTCGGGATTTTGTTTTCCGAGCGGCACATGACTTACATGTAAGTCGAAATTATTTTTCAGTGTTTTCGGTTAATCACTGTATCCAAAACTATAACCCGGAATTGATAAAACTAAAAAATTCTTTTTCACTTGGATATTTTTTTCCCGAGATTTCCAAGTTTTCGGTGAATTCTGAATTTTTGGTATGGCCCTAAATGAGATGGGTAAAAACACTAAATGGGCGTAACTAAATGTAAACTTTAAGTATGCTACCTTCTAATTGCGATACCGCCAGACAACATCAAGAGATATATTTTCCAGCAATCTAGACATATTATAATTTCTCGTCATTCAGAACATGCTTCAAGTTGTGCTCATGTATTGTTTTAGATTAGTTCATTGTTTATATATTGGAAGGCATTTCCGTCGATGTTATTTGTTTGATTCGTTGATAAGCGTGATTACACTCATTTTATATAAAAAAAACCGCATTATACTCAAATACATTTCTTACACTGGTTACAAATACAGTAGAGCAGCTGCTCTTGTTAATAACTATTATTGTTTGTTCTCATTCTCACTAACGTCTATAAAGCGTTGTGTTTGAATACATCAAACAGGTGAATAGACGTCCACATTCCGAATCTGAGGACATGTAGAATATTTACCTTTACCATATGTTTTTCATTTAAACATTATACAAGAACAAAATATGTCTATTGTAAGCCTTTCGTTGTGCCTAAAATGATATCTATACTATTAATTAGACATTTATTAGCAAAACAAGACCCTAAACAACTCTCGATGGCATTGGATACTCGTGACTTTAAATAGATTAAAATGGTTCCCAATTCCAAAATTTTGTTAAAATGACAAACAGTGATAATTTGGCTCAGAATGAAGTAATTTTAAAAATGTTGTCATTATTCTCTTTTCTTATCATCTATTTTTGAATTATTATAACAAGAATGGCCAACTCTGAACTAATGTATCTTTAGTTTAAGGAACAAGAATTTTGAAAGTCAATTAAATTCAAGAGCATGCCTGAATTATTCTTTTTGACATAAATTTAACAGTTAATTTTTTAAAAATGTCACATAAAAAATTTTATTTGTAAAGAACGTATAAATAATGTGTTTCTTAATGCGCATTTTGAACTAAAAGAAACTGTGTTACATTCGCAGGCTATGCCTGCATTTTGGCAGATAATCAAAACGGACCAGATTGCTTTTGCCAACAATTATACCAATGACATAATGTACACGAAGGCAAGAATCTGAACTCGTTACCTCTTTAAAGCTATACCTTCCCACATACAAACTGTGTTATTTGATGATATATTTAGAATTAAAACAAATTCAAACTAATTTTCATTAAAATCTTTCAAAAATTTAGAGTCCATGTTACTGTGTCACCTAACTTTGATTGAGGTAGAGATTATTGTCCATTAACCATACATATAGAGGCCAAAGTAAATTCTTGGATTGTTTTCTTCCAACTTCTTTATACGTCGTTTAATTGCAGGGTCTGTTATATGTTTACACTTCTTTTAGAGATTCCCTTATTACATTTTTGTCCAGAGCTTGCCGAATGGATGTTTTTGAGTTAATCTTATATTGGATTTTTCAAGTAAGATTGGTCGTGTATACTTTCCATATACCAAATTTGACACACTTTTATTGGAAATAACCTCCCGATGAATGCGAAGTATTTTTAATAGCTTTAGATTAAATATAATTATCTCATATCGGAGTTCAAGAAATCTTGGTATATGACCAGAGTCCATTTGATATGTATATCATAAATAAATACGAACCTTACACTTGTAAACATGTTTACGTGCAATCCCCTGAGCCCGATTCCTAGAAAATTCTTAAGAACATCCCTGTGCTTAGATTTTAAGTAGACTTCAGTGTAAGCACAAGTACGTCATTATGTGTCCCAAGAAAAAAAACTTAAGCGCAACTTTGTTATTACCTAAGCACAAGTCTCAAGCAAGGTATAGGGCTTGCTTACCAACCTTAATTCTGTTTCTGCTTCAAACAAGATGGCTGACAGTTAGCTATTCCACGGCATTTCCTACATCTTTTGATGCGTATGAGACAATTTAAAGGTAGAGAAAATCCTTTAGAAACATATTCTCGAGAAGCATGCAATAGTTAAATTTCGCTTCTGCCCTGAAACCATTTTATTTATTTACCAATTAGGAGATAAACACTTCTTGTTTCGCATTTAGAGCGGTGTTATTGTCCAATAGACATGTCCTGAGATCATTAGGCTACTTTTAAATCAGGCGCTCCCGCAGTTTTTCAGTTAGTATCTTGAAAATTCAAATTACTAACTTGAAAAATTGAAAATAGAATAATAAAAAAAAAATATGTGGCCCTATTACGCTTCCGTAGATTTGGTAGTGTGATGGTAATCACTGAAAATTATAAATCACTGGTTCCATAAATCTAAATAAAGCCACAATATACGTCCATAGCGCCACCCGCCCTCAACACCAACCTCAACACCAACCCTCTATCCGTATTATATGCATCACCATACCGAACTAGACAATATTATAATAAAAAAAGAACAGGAATGCAATGCCTGTTGAAGCCTCGATTTAACCTGCTCTCGCTTCTGCACGTTTTTGTTCCACAATTCGTGATGCCGCTCAATGGCAGTTGATAATTAAATCAATCAAGTGGATAATCGAGACTATGCTGTTTATATTAATGATTTGAGTTATGATGACCGAGGCTATGTGAATATTTCAAACGCCTTTTCCTCGGCTAATAGTGCATCAATTTGACTGAAATTTTCAGCAAATTACCTTTACACTATCTAGTTTTTAACTATTATAATCAGCATAGGCGTACGGGGAAATTTTTGACTGGGGGGGCGGTGGTGGTTGGTGCCCCCCCCCCCAAATAGTTAGGTTTTTAGTATGGTACACAATAATGATCATAGGCATACGGGCTCGATGACAGTTAGGGGGGCAGAACCCAAATTGCCCGAAAAATTTTCGGGTTTACAGACGCACCCCCCCCCCCTCTCTCCCTCAAGAAAATTTCGGAATACTGACGGCTGTTTTCCTTCTATTTCAACCCGTGAAAAAAGCAACCTCAAAGTGATCAAATTTAGCTTAATTAGGGTAACTTCAATTTGGTCAAATATACAGCCCACCTGCTGACCCGAATTCTAAAAACAATCAATCGTCGCGGGGTATTGGGGCCTCACCAACCAGAGAAAATTTTGAAAATTTAACCACCGCAAATGCGTTTTCTGCTATTCTAGCCCATGTCATTAACTCCAAAAAGTATCCAATGGTTTTGTAACCGAAATCACACTCTGAATTCCAACCATCCAACCAGACTGTTGTAGCTGCATTTACAAATACTAATCGATGCCCGAAAACTGTCGCACAAAGTAGAATGGCTCCAGACAAACTGTTTTAATCCATAGTCAACTCAGTACAAATTCGTGGTTGTCAATTTAAAAAAAAGTAAAATTAGTGTTTTAGGGCTCAAGGACAGTTAGGGAAGCAGAACTAAACAGAAATTCAGGTTTACAGACAGCTGCGCCTTTTTTTTCGATAGGCGAAGAAGCGGAGTTGACCTTGATAGACCTCCCAAGAAAATTTTGGAATATTTGACGGCCGCAAACGCGTTTTACTGCTATTCCAGTCAGTAAAATTAGTGTTTTATTAGATTTCGGGCTAAGTAGGTGAATTTTTTTTTCTCACTTTCTCTCTCTGCCCGAAAAGTCAGCTTGCCCGAAAGTTAGGGGGTCAATGTTGATTTAAATTGACAAATTATTTGTGTTTTCAATGTTGAAGGTTTTGGATGTTATTAAGTTAGGGACTTTCCTACTTTAATATTATTAATACAAAATATAGGTTCACGTACCAGGCCTGTAGGATGGAAACGAAGTGTGCAGATTCTTTTACAAAGCTAACGGACCGAGTACCGACCATATTTCCGACCCGAATGCTGCTAAGGCTGTCTGTGTTTTTATTTAACCAAAACACGTATGAATGAATATGCATTTTAAGTGATTATAAGGAGTTTTTACCAAATAAAAAATAGTTCAATTTTTATTTGAAGGCCCATGACAGGTTCTACAATATCTCTTTTGCGACAAATAAGTTCTTGATTTCTAAATCATCAATAAAAGAGAACTAAAGTTTATTTACTTGTAATCTACACAACTAAAAACAGTTGTTTATGTAACTGTAACTCGTGGCTTACTATGTACTCCAAACAAAAGAGGGTTCGAGTCATAAGATTTCTATTTAATTGCCTAACTATAGACACTCTGAATATAAATTCGCTGTTAAATTGGACACATTCAAGAACACAATATTTTTTTATACAACTTTTACAAAGTACAGATGTGTGCCCAAATTTTCCCAGCATTTGGTGCCCAAAATGGGGGGCCCAGCCCCCCCCCCAGCTCGTACGCCTATGATAGTGAGAACTGCCATCTCTTTATCTTATCTCCCATAATGTAACTTTAATAAAGAAAATTGTGTAATCACACCACAGTCGTAAAAGCACAAAGGTCGGGGACAAAGCCTATAAAAAATTAACTGAAATATCTATGCTATGAAAAGAATTTAGGATTGGTGTTAATGTTATCGACTGTGTTCCGTATTTAAAAATAGCGCAGGATTCATACGCCATTGGTGACCGTCTCTATTTCCTTGTTGATCGGTGGTCGTGTTAATGTAAGTAATTCACTAATTTTATATTGGACAGTTGCATTATGAAACGTTACTGTTTGAAAGAGAATTCCTGTTTAGGCGACAAATTCTTTCACGCCATATTCACACAAAACAAGGTGACTTATTAACAACAAGATTTTAACCGCGTGCGGCACAGATACTCGCGCTTATTTAATATACAAAGTAGTCCAGTGGACAAAGGGGAGTATCACCACGTGAGGGGAGTATTTATGAGACCAAGTATTCTTACAGCAGTATTCATTTCGTAGATTACCTAAAACAACCTGTATAATTTTGAATAAAACAACACATTTTTATGATATTTTCTTTCTTTTTGCGTAGTAGGGGCACGTCGTTTCTATGCTGTATGGAAGATCAAACAACTCTATTCAGTGCTCTTATTTCTTAGTTCTTAATTGAAACCTCTCATTTAGTCACTTGACTAAAGGACAATTTGGGCGTGTATGATTAATGTCTGTGTTCATGGGAAAAGTCCATTTTTCAGACAATGTTGCCGTTTCAACATAACATAGCCAAAATGGCGTCAACCTTTTGCGTTAAGGTCATTTGTTAAGGTCATTTATTTGAATAAACATAAATTATCAGTGACAATGCGCTTTAGCTGACTGGGAACAAATAATACTTTATTGATATTGTATTCATTACTTTGTGCGCTATCTCAATAGATCGCAATATCATGTAACTATTTATAAAAACATTTCTTTATACAATAACCTAACCTACTTGGATACACCCCTATGTTATGAATAGTAAGTTGTTTTGGAATATCGCTTTACCAGCCCCTTTGAAGAAATTCTTAGAATCATTTATGCAAGAGCTAAATCTACCTATTGTAGGTCTTTCTTTAGGCCTGAAATTTTACCTGAATTATTAATTATACATCAATTAACTTATCCAGACTATAATCAACTCTCGTCGTCAAAGCTAGCCTGCGATATTTTAATGGATTAGGATCCAGTTAGCTGCTTAACTTCCATTCATGATTTAATCATGAAATGGATAATCGAGAGTATGTTTTTGTCATACAGGCTAATCGAGGCTAGACCCAAAATTCAATTGCTAAAATCTCGGTTCAGAGTGGATCAATTTGGCTGAAATTTTCAGTAAATCCCCTTTACACTATCTAGATGTTAAAGTAGCTAAGTCATTCAAAAACACAAATTATTTGTCAATTAGATTTCAACATTGATGTTGTGATCTTACCGGGAAAAGATGGGCTTCTGATATATCCAATATTTAAGACAAAAAAAAAATATCATTGGTACACGAATCGTGTACGATAATCCGTTCCAGGCCCATTTGAAATTAGAGTAAAGACGGAAATGAATGAATGTAAATCAGTTTATATACATTCAAATAAGATTATTTTATGCGTTGCGACCCATTTGGGTAAATTTCTAGGTCCCAAATATTAGCGATTTAGCTCCTTTAACTATTTTAGTGAGATCTGTTAGCTCTATATCTAAACTCCCGTAATGTATTGATTTTGCATGCAATTTTCCATGTCACTGAATGAACTACTCATATAAACTTCCAAGTATTATTATTTAATTGTCTTCCCACACAATGTAATTTAAATGAAAACGCCACACCCTTATTTCAAATAGCCAGTGTAACATAAAACACTCTGGTCTTATCATGATGTTCCAGCACCCGGATTCAAAACGAAGGTTAGCAAACAAATTCCTTGCACCAATAAAAAGACATATAATACATATGTTATATTTATCTATTACCGTAAACATACTAAAACATGGCAAACTGAGCTGAAAAAGCATGTAGGGATGAGGCAGAGAATCCGATTGATTTCCAACGATTTCCCATAATTACTTCCAAAGTTATCTCCCTTGATCACTTTGAAAAATCTTGTGATGCTTAAGGGCGTTGAGCAGTCTAAGATTCGCACTAACTTTTCAACGCCAATCTTATTAAGTCTTTGCAAACTTGTTCCACTTATAAAATAACTCAGAAAACTCTCGAAAGTCGCGTCGTTTTATGTGTAACAATGGAGATACGAGGCGGAGGAATAAAACTATTTATAGCAAACGAGACTGATTCCCCGAGCTAGATCAGGTGTTGAATAAATTATGACGTCGTGCACGTCAGTCACGTGATCAACACAAACGTGGCTTCAACAGGAGCACAGTTACTCTGTGACAGGAGTGGAAGATGTCACGTGACCAGAAGGAATTCCCTGTATGACGCGATTATCCAGGTCTATTTACTATATGACATGATTATCCAGGTCTACTTATCTATCACGAAAGGAACATGACGGATTTTTTTTTTTTATGGTCAAAGATTACTATTTTTTGAATGCATAACATGATTCAGAGTGCGGTGGAGTAGTGCAGTGAAGTAATTATTTACTTTTACATCCGAATTGTTGTATTTTAATACTTGTTGTCGACGTATTCAAAGAATTAACCCAAAATCGCAAAATCTCGTTTGAAGGTAAATAATGAACAACAATTTTAAAATACTTTGAGTTGGTATTTTTTAACGTTTTTGGTGTCGAAATTTATAATCTCCACTTTCGATCTACTGGTGGGGTTATCAATAAATCTTTTGAGCTTGTACTAATAGAATTTCCAAGAAAACGCATCGTTTTTTTGCGTTTCCATGGATACTAGACAAACCACAACCAATAGCCAAAAATTGACCAGTGTATTTTTGGGACTTGCTATTAGCATTGTTCATGCGAAATTTGATGAAAATATCTGCAGGCATAAGTGAGAAAATTCTACTTTTGTTGTCATCAATACCCCTTTTTATCATGCTTTTGGGCCAAGTTTGGAACATAGTTGGTAAATAAAATTGGTATTTATTTGGTGATTAATATGTAGTTTATCACCCCAAATAACAAAAAATGTCATATCTTATCAACAAAAATTACAGTGCTAGCTTTAAAATTTGCATTTTAGACTACTCAACGCCCTTAAGGGGTCGAACTTATTATCCGATTGACTTCAAAGTGATACACAGTAGGGCCGAAACGATACGCTGTGCCACGATATGATACAGCATAATGTCATAACCCAACGATACGGGTGCATCACGATACACACGCCTATAATGTGAAATCGACTAAAGTTTTCTTGAAATAAAGAAAAAATACACAATGTTTTAAATTTATATTGTTTATTATTAGATAAATTAAAATTTATATTTAACCAATATGTTTAGCACATTTTTCATTTTGTGCGAAACAGGAAGTACGAAACAGGAAAACCAAAATTCTCCCACACCTTCGATCGAACAGGCGGGTGGCTTTTCTATTTGAACTTCACCAAGTGTAACACTGCTACTACACAGTCTTTAAGGCCTTGAGAAGAACAAGTATATTAATTTTCAATGAATTTTGATTACTGAACAGCTAAATAAATGATATTAAATGTTTTGTATACCATACTATATGTTAGCATGGGCCAGAACTTTATAAAAAACAAACAAATTCTAATGATTTTCTGAGTTGTTACTCTTAATCAGATTTAAGTGTAATATAAATGTTTCATTATCGAAATAAGTAAAAATATGCGACAACACTTGTTGACTGCCCGGGCGATTTAGCTGCTGTGGGCGTATGTTTCGTTGACTGTCAACCTATCTTTATTTCACAGATTTAAGGGATGAATGAACTACAAGACTGCAAAATTTCAGAAACCCCCTATGTTGTATTGTCGAGATATATTACCTTAAACATACTAAAATATTGGAGAATTGTGTTCGGGTAGGTTCAATGTGCACGTGCGCGCTGTATCATGAGGTCTGTCATTGTGTCAAGTAACATGGTTTCGATTTCCCCGTTGTACGTGACAAAGTGTAAGGTCGCCTAAAGCCCCCTTCGTGCAAGCGAAATATTGAAATAAAATTGAACCACATGTTAGTTCCGAAATGACATGGTTTGCGTCGACAAAGCTTCTTTCGGCAAGCCAAATCTTGAATTACCACATATTAAATGACCTAGTTTGTAGTTCAATTCATGCTCGAATTTCGTTGATTTGGCGCTTTAAAAAAAAAAAAAATAATTAGTATGCTAAGAAAATAATTGAAAAATGTAGAATATTGGATAATTCTAAATTGCTTACTACATGTTTTATATGTAATTAATTATATTTCAGATAATGGACATGATGTCTTTAAGATGGATCCTGCTGTCAGGCAGGGGATATGGCAGTATTTAAAAAACATGTACTATTGCAAAGTTGTGTAATACGTAAACGCCTATTGTACTTTTACACCGAATCCAATCGTTGGAGAAGAAAACTACATACTACCTCATTCAGAATTCCACAAAATTTCTTGAAATTGGATATTCTATTCACAGAGGTTATTTCCTACGAAGACTGTAATCATATTCACAAACTTTGTCATGATGTGTGCGTATTTATGGTAATTTCAATAATACAACCTAGAAATTTTCAAATTAAACACAAAGATCGACATAAACATTGTGTGACATTAAATAGCAGTGTCTTTAAACACAAAGATCGACATAAACATTGTGTGACATTAAATAGAAGTGTCTTTAAACGCAAAGATCGACATAAACATTCTGTGACATTAAATAGCAGCGTATTTAAACTCAAAGATCGACATAAACATTCTGTGACAGAAAATAGCTGTGTGTTTACACACAAAGATCGACAGAAACATTCTGTGACAGCAAATTGCAGGTGGTGTTGTATCATTAAATTTATCACATACTGTAGCCGTGTTTTTATTTCGCATAGAAAAACTACAAGACGAAAACCTTTCATAAGATGCATGAGCATTAACTTTATCTCTGTGTGTATATCTCATAGAAAAACTAAAAGACGAAAACATTTTATCACGATCTAAAGCTGTGTATTTATATATTAATAAAATAAAACCAAGTACGAACAATCCAAACCATTAAACAGAATTCGAAGTCCTAAAAAAACGTTATAGGCAAAATAGTGTAATCAGCAAATGGACTGCTCCCCGTGTACAAAATACACGACAAACAGTGGTAACAGGTGTCCGGAAGAGTAAGCTTACCCTGCCTGGCGCCACACCCGCCATAGCAGTATTTTATATTATATTCCATAAAACTGCAATAATTATTAAATATTAAATAATTTTTAAAATTTAAAAGCATATTTTTGCAATACATTTTGATTACAATATGAGTAGGTTGATAAATCAAACATTAGCCATAGAAACTATAAAACAAGGAATCAGTGGTAATGTACAACCCACTTCAGATTGTATGAAATATGAATGGATGAGATTGTGTTCCTTCAAATCTTTTCCTGGACAATCTGAAGGGAGGCCGATAAAATTAGCTAAAGCTGGATTTATTTTTACTGGTACCAGAGAAGGGGATGATACTGTCACATGTTTTGTGTGTGGTGTTACTAAAAATAGCTGGCTTAAATATGAAAACCCTCTTCAAATTCATAAAGATCTGAATCCAAGATGTAATTTTATAAACAATACATCTACAAATGTCGGAATCTTAGTTCCAGAACCAACTGTATATCATAAAATCTTAGAGACTCTGCATGATACTTATTGTGGTGGAAACAGGGGACATAACTCACGCAGCACGTCTCCCTTAGCTACAGGTATCAATTCTGGAATAACAGACCCAGCAATAAGACAGATGTGTGGTATTCCCTTAGAAAGACCAGATAATAGCCAAGCAGTGCAAGTAACTGAAGATGGACAGGGACCAGATGTTAGGAGTAGAATGGTACCCAATCAATCCATGAGGTAGGAGATTATTTTTGTGTGTTATATATTCAATGACAAGGGTTTCCGTAATCTGTTTAGCCTTTGAGGCAGTCCGTAAAGAGCTTGTTAGAAGTTATTTTAAATGTTGCTGAACAAACTTCTTATTCATATCAATTTCACTCTGGTTACTTTCAGTTCTGCTAGTGTTGTATTAACAGGTGACTCTACCAGACAAACAATGAAAGTAGAAGAAGCAAGACTAAGAACATTTCAAAACTGGCCAAGATATTTGAGTGTTAGACCTACTGAATTAGCACGAGCTGGATTCTATTATCTTGGTTCTGCTGACCGGGTACAGTGTGCCTTCTGTAGAGGTATTTTAAGAGATTGGGAAGAAGCAGAAAGTCCAGTAGCGGAACATTGGAGATATTTTTCCAGTTGTGAATTTTTGAGAGGAACCGATCAATCTAATGTTCCTATTATACCAAATGATACTTATATACACGATTATGTCTCAACCCACCCACTGAGTTCTACAGATGAAGATGTTAGAGCAGCTCTTAATCCACTATCAACTATCTTAAATAATGGAAATTTAAATCTAGTTCAAAGTGATGCCCCAACAACCGCAGAAGATTTAGGTATCATCACCCAGACAGCTGCCCAGCCAGATAAAGCTATACTCGCTACTCGGGTGGCAACATTTGCTAATTGGCCGAGACGATCGCCAGTGCCCAGCAAAGAACAGATTGCTGAAGCTGGGTTTTACTTCCTTGGTAGGCATGTTAAAATTTATTACCCAAATAACATATTGTCGATGCTGAAAATTGTGGCGTAAATCCTTCCTTGATTTTCAGCACATATTTTGAAATGGGTAATCCCATGTATAAGATTCATTAACTTATTTACATGGATATTTCTCCAGACAAAGATATTATACATCATCAACACCTTTGTTTACATTAAAAGGTTGGGATCAAATACTACATTACAGATACAAATAAAAACAATTACAATCATTTTCAAATATTCAAAATAGAAATAGTGTACAACTAATAAACGCAAAATTGTGTGGCGAGAGGAGCTCTCTGCATTCTCAGTAAATATTTGCAGTACCTATATGGGCTAGTAAGTCGTCTGAAAACACTGTCTATTGCCTGGTAAGATTACCCTCAATAACAGTCAATATTTAACTAGCTAGCAATCAGTCAACCCTATTTAAAACACAGATCCTATTTTGTTTCGATTTTTTAGGGTTCAAAATTTCGTTTGACTTGTCTTCACGACACTAGGATCTGGAAGAAATGTTATATGACAGACGTTCCAGTTGGTGTTAGAAATTAGCCAATGAAACGGTCTGTTATGGCGAGTTCTTGGCGTGCTCTGCACGGAACTGTGGGTAAAGGCCTAGAAACGTCAGCGCTGATCGATTAATCAATGTCTGACATCATAGGGTCAAAAGCGACTCGTATGACCCCTAACGCGTCGTCCCAGTACGACTGGTCATATCTTCATGTAGTGAAAGCCATGGAAAGTATAAAAAACACCACGAAATACAGATCTGTATTTTAATAACAATGGCAATCAGTTGTCCGCAAGAGAAGACTAAGAAATTTTGTGGGGGGGGGGGTGTTTGTAAACATTCCAAGATCTGCGGTGTCACCCCTGCAGCGTAGAAAGGAGTCACGGACAGGAAATATCTCACCCAGGGCACAAGGTGTGTGCGATGATCAGAGATACCAACAATGTCATTCCAGAAGCATATGCTTGTCAAAATGCTGTTGCCCTCGGGGGTTGGACATAATCTTTGATTTTCTATGTGGCTGCAACAGATCTCTTCATTTCGTTACATTTGCAGTTTCTGATAAAAAATATATACATATTTTAGCACAACCTGTAACATGCTCGATTTTGAATCTAGTAAGTACTGATATAGAAAACCTTTAAAATAAGACCATCAAAATTTTGTTATGGCATGGATAGTAATTGTTATTTATATAAGATAAAAAAAATCTACTTCATTTTTTAGACAGAGAAGATGCTGTAAAATGTTTTTTCTGTGGTGGTGTTTTAAAATCCTGGAGAGATGAGGACATTCCATGGAATGAACATGCAAAATGGTTTCCTAAATGTGCATATTTACTGAGGATCAAAGGTCAAGATTTTGTGAACTCTATACATCAACCTGGTACCGGTACGGCAAAGGTAAGCTAATGAATGGGTACAAGATAGATCATTTCATACATAGGGTTATCAACATGCCGCATCTATGGAAACAACGTGCGGCTTTTTTTTTAACAACAATTCAATGTTTCTTTATAAAATAATAAACATCAGATTCACTAGTTTTTTTATCTATAATATCACCCTTGGTTTAATATCACCCTTGGTTTAAGTCAACGTAAAACTTCGGGAACGAACGAACTCGTTTACTCCTGGCTTTTAAAACATTCACATATTCTCAACAAAACGGCCAATATATATAGACGATTTGTTTGGTAAATAAATTCATGTGAATTGATCGCCGTCCTCGTTTATATCATAAATATAACGTTACTAGTTATGTGTGTGATATAAACGCTTTGATTTGGGCCAGAAATAAAATTGTCCGTTTCACTAGATCTATTTGAGGAATAACAATCTATGTCCATTGAAAGTTTTGTGTTTTGCTATGTAATCCATTTTGTGTTAAACTGTAAGTCAAATTTTAAACTAAGAGACGCCCTCTTCCGCTTTATCATTGGAAACAAGAATCTTTGTGATGGCGATGTTGGATTTGACAGAATCCACTGTATATTACTTTAATTTTAATTTATAATATCTCTGAATGTTATTTCAGGTTGTAGGAACTAATGGTTCTACAAGTGCTACAGGTCAGTAATAAAATACAATGTTGTATCTAGTCAATAATAGTAAATATTAAACTCTCAAAGACAACGTATAGTTAGATAAGAATAGTTGGACTTCCCAGTAATGTTATTTACAGGAAGGTTTAAAGAGTGTAATTAAATGCAGTAATTTTAGAACGCAAATATTGTATACAGCAGGATGTACGTGTTATAATATATGTTCAACCTCTGTACTTAAGTAGAGTGTATGTCTGATTTTAAATCCAGAAAACCAATAAAATCATGCCATTTATCAATATGATTTTCAGGTAATAATCGAAATACTATTGATGTTGAACAAATACTCAATCTGCCAATGGTGAAAACTGTGTTACAATTACAGGTTGACAAAGCTAACGTAATAAAAGCCATAGAAAACAGACTGAAAAATCAAGGTAATTTATGTACTATCACGACATTTACAGACATTGCGACTTAAAACATTTCGAATACCGACATTATAATATCCAGAGCCAGCACATAATGTATATGATGTCACGTAATAATACAACACACCAAAACTTGATCAAGAGTCCGTGAATCTAGAAAACCACATCCTTGTTAATTTAATGTTGCGGTTAAAGATTTCCCCGATTTGTGTTTCAGGTAAACTTTTTACCAACAGTACTGAACTGCTCAATGCAGCGTTAGACATAGATAGTGGGATTAAAAAAATGGAGTTGCAATAAAAACAGGACACCCAGTTGTCACTGATAAGAATCGTGGTGTGCCAAATGGCATCCTGGCGGCTGCTGAAGCGGCGCCAGCAGAACAGCAAGCAACAGAAGCAGCAGCTAAAGCAGGAACCGATGCTATTCCAGGAGAAGGTGAAAATCAAGGTACTGAGATTTAATATAAGAAACTCTTTAAATAATATGATTACCCAATGTTTCTATTTGTATTTTAAAACAAATTGTCTGATCGTCAGTTATTTCTTATGTATCCTTAATTTGTTCCACAAAAAAACATGGTTATGAGTATTGAGTAAATATAATACGCGTATTACTTGTTTGTCCTTAATTATTCTAAATGATGATTAATCAGAAAATCCATTGAATATATTTATACAAATTAATTAAATACTAAATACATCTCCTGACTTTTTGTTATTATTCTAATATTTACAGAATCGTCACAGCTACTACGAGAAAATGAAGAATTGAAAGAACAGCGATTGTGTAAAATCTGTATGGATGCTGAATCTAATATTGTTCTTCTTCCTTGTGGCCATCTTGTTGCATGTGAAAAATGTGCCCCTGTTTTAACAAAATGTCCGATGTGTCGCAAAGCTGTGCGTGGAAGCGTCAAAACTTATTTGTCGTAAACGTGAGAGAGAGAGAGAAGAGAAGAGGAGAGGAGAGGAGAGGAGAGAGAGAGAGGAGGAGAAGAGAGGGGGAGAAGGAGAAGAGAGAGAGAAGAAGAGAGAGGGAAGGAGAAGAGAGAGAGAGAGAAGGAGAAGAGTGAAGGAGAAGAGAGAGAAGGAGAAGAGAGAAGGAGAAGAGAGAGAAGGAGAGGAGAGAGAGAGAGAAGAGAGAAAAGGGAGAAGAGAAGAGAGAAGAGAAGGAGAAGAGAGAGAGAAGGAGAAGAGAGAGAGAGAAGAAGAGAGAGAAGGAGAGGAGAGAAGAGAAGAGCGAAAAAAGAGAGAGAAGAGAGAAGAGAAGGAGAAGAGAGAGAGAGAGAAGGAGAAGAGAGAGAGAGAAGGAGAAGAGAGAGAGAGAAGGAGAAGAGAGAAGGAGAAGAGAGATGAGAGAGAAGGAGAAGAGAGAGAAGTGAGAAGAGAAGAGAGAAGTGAGAGAGATTATAATTAGATTACTACTGAATTGTTAAATACTTTAAATCTATCATCTTTCATTCGATCATCAGTTAAATTAATAAATATCTTCAAGAGTTTATGCCAATCTATGCTCTTCAGATACCCAGAAACTAAGAACATTTTATAGGTTTAAAAAGAATATCTATGCCACGATGCCCTACCTGCAAGGTTTTTAAAAATCTTAGAACTAAAACCGCTATGTCTCGCCTTCAAGACTAAACACACATTCCCTTGAAATAGAGAGGGCGATACATCAATTCAAAGACCTCTTTACGTTTACATGTAGTTCAAGCGACTATGACATATATTCAAAACTTTGGTTTATATTTTGTACATACACTATCTATGTATATACATGTACATTTCATCCACTTTGATGTAATTTTCATCCACATTTATAAGTTTTTCATCCATTTCACTCACCTTTATAATGTATTTATCATGCTGACTGTAATGTATAATTTACATGCTGTCTATCTATCTATTTGTCTATATAGGCCAGGTTGTGCATATCAACCTGTGATAACTTTCTTTGAATTAAAGTCCACAATCCAATTAGTAAACAATCTGTATCTTCATCTCGAGTGTCACTGTGAGTATCTTCAAACTGACACTTAAGTTTTGTTGAAATCCATTTCACAAAATATTCAAACATTAATGAGGAGGCCTTTATGTAAGCATAGAAAATTAGTTCTATGAGTAATCTTCACAGCTGCTCTCTCTATATGTCGAATGGTTACTCCACACGGATATTTGTTCTTAATTTTTTGTACACCAATTCAGTCGCTATATTTTGTAAGTATATGATATAAAATACTTTAGGTCAAATTTTTAGGTTATAAAATATTTTTTTTTTAATTCTTAAAGTAAAAATCTAGGCTTAAAAAGTTGGTTACTGGAAATGAATTTTTACATGAGCGTAGCATGTAGCTATTGTGAAATCTTTATTGTCGCTTTCATCGAAGTAATATCGCCGACATTCGCCGTGCGATAATTATAGTAACTTAAGAGCTAAAATAGGAAAGGTGATTTCCAGTTTTAAAAATAGACTGGTTCTGTGTTATTGGTTTCTTTATACGACGTTGAGAGAGAGGGCGCAATGAAGACTCGACATTATCTTTAGGTCATTAAGGAACTAAATGGTTCAATCTTCTTCGCGTGCACGTTCGGGGTCTTTAGATGTGGGAGCATGAGCATGGGCTTTGTCGCGGGTTCTAATGTAAAATCTCAGGACATGTCTATTGGACAATAACACCCCTCTAAATCCGAAACAGGAGGTGTTTATCGACATTGTAACATGCTATTTTTCTCGATTTTAAAAGGACTTATTTTTATTGTGTAAACTTCAAAATTCGTCTAACTGCAAATCGGTTTTAATGACGTAAAAATCAAAGAAATCAATTTTGACGTAATGAGACGCCATGACGTAACAGGATAACAGGCTGCTCTGGTTGGATTTGGCTCGTTTATCGTTTGGTTGCTATAGTAGCAGTATGAGTATAGACACAAAAAAAAAAATTCTCACTTCATTTTTTTAAAAGTATTTTTTAAACCAAAATGTGTTTTTTTTGTATTAGATTATTGTATATTTTGTTGTTTGTAGCTGATACCTGCCAAGGGGGTTGGTGTTTTAAGTTCATGTTCGGACATATCTCCAAGTATTTCATCTCATGTACCAAGATCAAAATTGATTGTCTCCATTGTGGTTATCGCCATTTAAGTAGTACGCATAATATTAATACGCAGTGATCTTTCTAAATCAGAGGGGTGTTAGAGGAAACCATTGGATCCACGAGACTCAGAATCTAGCAACAAAGAATTTGGGTCGTTTATTGACAGCGTTGATTATCTAATAGGGTTTCACACTGCGTAGCTTGTGTGAAACACTATTGTTTTTGTTAAAATTAGGGTTTCACACTGCGTAGCTTGTGTGAAACACTATTGTTTTTGTTAAAATTCTTCTTATTATTATTCTTATTATTATTATTTTTTTTTTTTTCCAATTTGCTTATATCTCAGGAACTACTTGTCGGATCGATGCAATGTCTTGAGTTTTACTGCGAAAGTGGGTGTGACTTAGAGATTAAAGCTATTTCCGGCATTCTGCGACAATACGAAATGTCCGAAATCACCGAAGTTGTCGTTTTTTGAAATATTGCCGTAATATTAACAACAATTGTTGGATATTATCGTTTGATAGTTTTTGACATAGCCAGAGACATGGCACATAGCTACGGGTCTTTAGTGTTTTAAATTTCGCCGAATTCCGGAAAAATAAGGCGCCAAATTTTGAAAATTTAAATTTTGACAAAAAACTTTTTTATTAATGAATATTTTTTAATGACCTTTTACCAAGAGTTAAAGGGTTGTCTGATTTGGGCAAAAATGTGAACATTTTTTTTCTGGATAATTTTTCTTGGTCGCTATTGGCTAATTCAGTTTATAGGTTCTATATAAATTATTTATTGTCCGATTTGTATAAAACAAAGTTTATATGCTCCATGGTCCAAAATGTCATTTTTTTTGTTACCGGCAAAGTTTCCTGTCGGCACCGTAAGTGACGTAAATTTAGCAAAAACTACAATTTTAACAGTTCGGTACCACTTTTTGAAAGCAAAACTTATTTTTTTGAAATCTAATATGACTGAAAAGATGTGCCATATAAAGGCGCACAAAACATCGCGCTCAGTTTTTTTAATTTCGATTTCGTTTTCGGTCGATTTGGATTAAAGGGTGAAAAAAGGTGTCAAAATAAGCTATTTACAACCCATCCAGCGTCTTCATATTAAAAAATATATCTTCGTAACATTAATAATCTCGTAGCAATAACCCATACGAAGAGAATGTATGTGAAAATTAATTTGTAATATGCGCAGTTGCTGAGAAAAAGTCAATTTTGCATGAGTCACTTTTAACGTTATTTTGGCTGTATAAGAATCAATTATTATGTGATTTTCAATTTTCTTTCACCATTAGATGCCTAATGCCATAGTGGACAAGGTCAAACCATTCTACCTCATACGCTGCCACCGGAAATGACGTCATTTGCTCAAAACTTAATTTTTAGCATTAAAAAACAATATTTTATTCAAATGGGTCGTACTTGTTATTTTTTTCAAATTATGATATTTGATTCTATTCATCAAATAGAATGAACCCATGTGATCATACAGATATCACAAAACGGTTTCTAACGTGTACGGTTGCAGAGAAATGGACGATTTTCCACAAGTCACTTTTCGAGGATTTTAGTCTATAAAAGTGTCAGTTATTATTCGATTTTCATAAAATTTTCGCCATATGATATCTTACGTCATTTATGATTTGATAGAACTAATTTAACATTTCCAGTATCACCGGAAGTAATTATATTTTGACAAAAACTGTATTTTTAGCCTTCAAAACAGATATTTTTTTCAAATGAGTCTGATTTGTAATATATTTAAAATTATGATATTTAGTTCGCATCAACTAATAGAATGAACCCATGCGATCATTCAGATACCACAAAATGGTTTCTAACTTGAACGGTTAGCCGAAATAGCCGATTTTCTACAAGTCGCTTTTCAAGTTTTTTGGTCAATAAAAGTGGCGATTATTTTTCGATTTACATAAAATTTTCACTATGTGATATCTTATGCCATTTCTGATTTCATGAAACTAATTGAACATTTTCATTATCCCCGGAAGTACTGTAATTTTATCAGGATTAATTACAAATGTATAAAATGAATTGATATTGCTGGATTTTTGTTGATTCTGTTTCCCTTTTATTTGATGTGTGCAATGTTTATGTGGAAATCTGTTTATCGGTGCCATTGATTCAAGGGCAACATGGGAGCGAAAGTGACATAAGTTTAAAGTTAACGTCGCACCAGTGAAACCCGTCATTCCTGCATGCAGGTCTAGTTATTAGGGTTTCACACTGCGTAGCTTGTGTGAAACACTATTGTTTTTGTTAAAATTATTCTTATTATTATTCTTCTTATTATTATTATTTTTTTTTTTTCCAATTTGCTTATATCTCAGCAACTTCTTTTCGGATCGATACAATGTCTTCAGTTTTACTGGGAAAGTGGGTGTGACTTAGAGATTAAAGCTACTCCCGGCATTCTGCGACATTGCGAAATGTCCGAAATCACCGAAAATGTCGTTTTTTGAAATATTGCCCTAATGTTAACAATAATCATTGGATTTTAGCATATGATGCATTTTGACATAGCCAGAAACAGGGGACATAGCTATGTTACTTTTGATTTTTGATTTTCGACGAATCTTGGAAGATATTAGGCGCCAAATTTTGAAAATTTAAATTTTTACAAAAAACTTTTTTATTTATTAATTCTTTTATATGACATTTTATCCAAGGTTAAAGAGTCATCTGATTTGAACAAAAATGTCAACATTTTTTGTTTCCGTAATTTTCCTTGGACGCCATTGGCTAATTCAGTTTTTCAGTCATGCATTATTTATTTATTGTTCGATTTGTATAAAACACTGTTCATATGTTCCGTGGTTCAAAATGCCATTTTTTTTGTTACCGGTAAAGTTTCCTGTAGGCACCGGAAGTGACGTAAATTCAGCAAAAACTACAATATTGACAGTTCGGTACAACTTTTTGAAAGCAAATATTATTTTTTTCAAATCTTATATGACTGAAAAGATGTGCAATGTAAAGGCGCACAAAACATCGGGCTCAGTTTTTTTAATTTCGATTTCGTTTTCTGGCAATTTGGATTAAAGGGTGAAAAAAGGTGTCAATATAAGCTATTTACAACCCATCCAGCGTCATCATATTAAAAAATATATCTTCGTAACACTCATAAACTCATAGTAATAACCCATACGAAGAGAATGTATGTGAAAATTAATTTGTAATATTCGCAGTTGCCGAGAAATAGGCAATTTTGCATGGGTCACTTTTCACGTAATTTTGGCTGTAAAAGAATCAATAATTATTCGATTTTCAATTTTCTTTCGCCATTGGATGCCTAATGCCATAGTGGACTATGTCAAACCATTTTACCTCTTGCGCTGTCACCGGAAATGACGTCATTTACTCAAAACTTAAATTTTAGCCCTCAAAAACAATATTTTATTCAAATGAGTCGTACTTGTTATTTGTTTCAAATTATGATATTTGATTCTATTGATCGAATAGAATGAACCCATACGATCACACAGATACCACAAAATGGTTTCCAACTTGTACGGTTGCAGAGAAATGGGCGATTTTCCTTAAGTCACTTTTCAAGGTTTTTGGTCTATAAAAGTGTCAGTTATTATTCGATTTTAATAAAATTTTCACCATATGATATCTTATATCATTTATGATTTCATAGAACTAATTTAACATTTTCAGTATTTCCGGAAGTAATGTCATTTTGGCAAAAACTGTATTTTTAGCCTCCAAAACAGATATTTTTTTCAAATGAGTCTGATTTGTAATATATTTAAAATTATGATATTTGATTCCAATCAACAAATAGATTGAGCCCATACGATCATATTGATACCAAAAAAATAGTTTTTATCATGTGCGGTTGCCGAGAAATAGACGATTTTCTACAAGTCACTTTTCAAGGTTTTTGGTCTATAAAAGTAGCAATTCTTATTCGATTTACATACAATCTTCGCCATATGATGCCTTATGCCATTTGTGATTTCATAAAACTAATTGAACATTTTCATTATCACCGGAAGTAATGAAATTTTGCCAGGATCACTTACAAGTAACACATATATAAAATGAATTGATATTGATGGATTTGGTTGATTCTTTGTCCATTTTATTTGATGTTTGCAATGCTTATGTGGAAACCTGTTTAATGGTTTCATTGGTATAGGAAGTGACATATGTTCAAGGGCAACGTGGCACCGAAAGTAACGTGGCACCAGTGAAACCCGTCATTCCTGCTTGCAGGTCTAGTTCTTATTATTATTCTTCTTCTTATTATTATTTTTTTTTTTCCAATTTGCTTATATCTCAGCAACTTCTTTTCGGATCGATACAATGTCTTCAGTTTTACTGGGAAAGTGGGTGTGACTTAGAGATTAAAGCTATTCCCGGCATTCTGCGACATTGCGAAATGTCCGAAATCACCGAAAATGTCGTTTTTTGAAATATTGCCGTAATATTAACAATAATCATTGGATTTTAGCATATGATGCATTTTGACATAGCCAGAAACAGGGGACATACCAATGTTACTTTTGATTTTTGATTTTCGACGAATCCTGGAAGATATTAGGCGCCAAATTTTGAAAATTTAAATTTTTACAAAAAACTTTTTTATTTATTAATATTTTTGTATGACATTTTAATCAAGGTTAAAGAGTCATCTGATTTGAACAAAAATGTCAACATTTTTTGTTTCCGTAATTTTCCTTGGCCGCCATTGGCTAATTCAGTTTTTCAGTCCTACATTAATTATTTATTGTTCGATTCGTATAAAACCATGTTCATATGTTCCGTGGTTCAAAATGCCATTTTTTTGTTACCGGTAATGTTTCCTGTAGGCACCGGAAGTGGCGTAAATTAAGCAAAAACTACAATATTAACAGTTCGGTACCACTTTTTGAAAGCAAATACTATTTTCTACTAATCTGATCTTACTCAAAAGATGCGCACTGTTAAGGTGCACAAAATCTCGGACTCAGTTTTTTTAATTTCGATTTTGTTTTCGGGTCATTTCGATTAAAAGGTAAAAAAAGGGGTAAAAATAAGCTATTTATAACCCATCCAGTGTCTTCATATATTAAAATATTTCTTCGATACTTTCATACACTTGTAGCAATAATCCATACAAAGAGAATGTATGTGAAATTTAGTTTGTAATATCAGCAGTTGCCGAGAAATGGGCAATTTTGCATGAGTCACTTTTCACGTTATTTTGGCTGTAAAAGAATCAATTGTTATTCGATTTTCAATTTTCTTTCACTGTCTGTTGCCTATTGCCTCAGTCGACTATTCCAAACCATTTTAACACTTTCACTGTTACCGGAAGTGACGTCATTTAGGCAATAACTGAATTTTTAGCCTTAAAAATACATTTTTTATTCAAATGAGTATTATTTGTAATATGTTTAGAATTATGAAATTTGGTTCCCATCAACAAATAGAATGACCCCATACGATCATATAGATACCACAAAATGGTTTCTAACTTGTACGGTTGCAGAGAAATGGACGATTTTTCACAAGTCACTTTTTACTTTATTTTGGCTCTAAAAGAATCGGTTATTATTCGATTTTCATAAAATGTTCACCATATGATGTCTTGTGCCATTTACGATTTCATAGAACTAATTTAACTGTTTTAGTATCACCGGAAGTGATGTCATTTTGTCAAAAACTGAATTTTTAGCCTGCAAAAGAGATATTTTATTCAAATGAGTTTGATTTGTAATGTTTTCAAAATTATGATATTTGATTCCATTCAACAAATAGATTGAACCCATACGATCATACAGACACCACAAAATGGTTTCTAACTTGTGCGGCTGCAGAGAAATAGTCGATTGTCTACAAGTCACTTTTCAAGGTTTTTGGTCTATAAAAGTGGCAATTATTATTCTATTTACATAAAATTTTCACGATATGATGTCATATGCCATTTCGGATTACATAAAACTAATTGAACATTTTCATTATCACCGGAAGTAATGTAATTTTGTCAGGATCACTTACAAGTAACAAATGTATAAAATGAATTGATATTTGCTGGATTTGGTTGATTCTGCGTCAAACTTATTTGATGTATGCAATGCTTATGGGGAAACCTGTTTAATGGTTTCATTGATACCGGAAGTGACATATGTTCAAGGGTAACGTGGCACCGGAAGTGACATGTTAAAGGGTAACGTGGCACCAGTGAAACCCGTCATTCCTGCATGCAGGTCTAGTAATTATTGTATTCTTTCTTTCCCCGTATTTCTAAGAATGACATTCGTCACACATGGGCTATTATTTGGTCAGGTACAAAACTCGGAAATATTTTCCGACTTTTCTCCTCTCCGAGTTTTATTATTTTACTCGATTGAAAATACAAAACCCGGAGAACTCGGGGAAAAAAATGTCCGACTTTTTTGTTTGAATAGAAAACTCGGAAAATATTTTCCGACTTTTCAGTTTGACACAAAAAGTCGGACAATTTTTTCCGAGTTTTGTGTTTTCAATCGAGTCAAATCATAAAACTCGGAAAAAGAAAAAGTTGGAAAACTATCAAAAATATTATTTTTTTTAAATTGGCGAAAGTAGTTGTAGTAATACATCTATTTAATAAGTTGAACATAATCTGTAACTTTTCAGTTATATTTTAACCAAAATAATGCAATATAGCAGTTATAATTAAATTTCCGAGTTTTCCGAGTTTTGTATTTTCACCTATACGGAAATACAAAACTCGGAAAACTCGGAAAGTGGCGAAAAGATATCAAAATAAACTTTTTTTCATTGGATAATTATGATTATGACAGTAACAGATCTCTATTTAATAAGTTAGACATGATCTAAAACCTTTTCAGTTAGATTTTAACCAAAAAAATGCAATATGGCAGTTATAATTAAGCATCCGAGTTTTCCGAGTTTTACAAAACTCGGAAAACTCGGAAAGTGGCAAAAAGATATCAAAATAAACCATTTTTCATTGAATAATTATGATTATTATACAGCGGATTTCTCCTTAACGGGAATAACTTGTTATTTAGTGTAGCCCACTCAAGTTGTCGTTGCATGCAGACAGACATCACAGGCAGTAGGCCTACTACGTGTCGAGAATATTTATAGAATTGGATACTTAAGTGATAGTAACACATCTATTTAATAATTTGGACATATCTATAACCTTTTCAGTTATATTTTAACCAAAATAATGCAATATGGCAGTTATAATTAAATATCCGAGTTTTCCGAGTTTTGTATTTTGGCCTATACGAAAATATAAAACTCGGAAAGTGGCAAAAAGATATCAAAATAAACTAGTTTTCATTGGATAATTATAATTATGACAGTAACACATCTATTTAATAAGTTGGACATGATCTATAACCTTTTCAGTTCGATTTTAACCAAAATAATGCAATATAGCAGTTATAATTAAATTTCCGAGTTTTCCGAGTTTTGTATTTTCGCCTATAAATATTCTCGACACGTAGTAGGCCTACTGCCTGTGATGTCTGTCTGCATGCAAGGAAAACTTGAGTGGGCTACACTAAATATCAAGTTATTCCCGTTAAGGAGAAATCCGCTGTATAATAATCATAATTATCCAATGAAAAATAGTTTATTTTGATATCTTTTTGCCACTCTCCGAGTTTTCCGAGTTTTGTATTTCCTTATAGGCGAAAATACAAAACTGGAAAAGTCGGATACTTAATTATAACTGCCATATTGCATTTTTTTGGTTAAAATCTAATTGAAAAGGCTTTAGATCATGTCTAATTTATTAAATAGATGTGTTACTGTCATAATCATAATTATCCAATGAAAAATAGTTTATTTTGATATCTTTTTGCCACTTTCCGAGTTTTCCGAGTTTTGTATTTCCGTATAGGCGAAAATACAAAACTCGGAAACTCGAAAATTTAATTATAACTGCTATATTGCATTATTTTGGTTAAAATATAACTGAAAAGTTACAGATTATGTCCAACTTATTAAATAGATGTATTACTACAACTACTTTCGCCAATCTAAAAAAAAATAAAATTTTTGATAGTTTTCTATCTTTTTCTTTTTCCGAGTTTTATGATTTGACTCGATTGAAAACACAAAACTCGGAAAAAATTGTCCGACTTTTTGTTTCAAACTGAAAAGTCGGAAAATATTTTCCGAGTTTTCTATTCAAACAAAAAAGTCGGACAATTTTTACGAGTTTTCCGAGTTTTGTATTTTCAATCGAGTAAAATAATAAAACTCGGAGAGGAGAAAAGTCGGAAAATAATTTCCGAGTTTTCCGAGATTTCCGAGTTTTGTACCTGTTCTATTAGGTATTTGTTATAATTAGATTACTGCTGAATTGTTAAATACTTTAAATCTATCATCTTTCATTCCATCATCAGTTAAATTAATAAATGTCTTCAAGAGTTTATGCCAATTTATGCTCTTCAGATACCCAGAAACTAAGAACATTTTATAGGTTTAAAAAGGATATCAATCCCACGATGCCCTACCTGCAAATTTTTAAAAATCTTAGAACTAAAACCGCTATGTCTCGCCTTCAAGACTAAACACACATTCCCTTGAAATAGAGAGGGCGATACATCAATTCAAAGACCTCTTTACGTTTACATGTAGTTCAAGCGACTATGACATACAAAAGATGTGGTCATGCCAAATGTATCATAAACATCAAAAATGATTGAAACGTGTATATTCAAAACTTTGGTTTATATTTTGTACATACACTATCTATGTATATACGTGTACATTTCATCCACTTTGATGTAATTTTCATCCACTTTTTATATATTTTTCATCCATTTCATTCACCTTTTTAATGTATTTATCATGCTGACTGTAATGTATAATTTACATGCTGTCTATCTATCTATTTGTCTATATATGCCAGGTTGTGCATATCAACCAACCTGTGATAACTTTCTTTGAATTAAAGTCCACAATCCAATTAGTAAACAATCTGTATCTTCATCTCGAGTGTCACTGTGAGTATCTTCAAACCGACTCACGGAGTCAAAGTTTCGTCGCGAAATGCCGAAATGATTCCAGATCAATGTCATCAATGAGTATTCTTCGAGTGCGTCTTTACCAACAGTTTATCCTTATGAAAACATTTCGAATTACATAGAGTCGTCGATCCTATTGAACATTTTAAGCACTTATAAAAATACGGGCCTGCACGTGAAATAACAGTGCTGGACTCATAGAGGTAGTACGATGATTGGCAAACCATGGTCCGTGGCCAAACATGACACTATTATACTGTGCAAAACATAATCCTATGTAGATTGGAATAACCACCGTATCATTTTGAAACTTTGAATATTTATGGTTATACCTTAAGGAACATCCCTATCATCTGGTGGTGTATGCCAGACCACCCAGGGGCAGAGCCACGCCCATTTTTTGTGTGTCTGTGTGTCGCCTACAGGTCACAATTCTTAATCGATCATCTTGAAACTTAATCGATCAAGTTTCAGTTTCAAATTATCATATGCAGGCCACAATTCTATGCATAATCGTACGCGCCCCCCCCCCCCTAACTTTCGGGCAAGTTTCCTTTTCGGGCAGAGGGGTAAAGTAAGAAAAAAATTCCTCATCTACTTAGCAAAATAAAATCCCTGAAATCTTACAAACACTAATTTTACGAGCTGGAATAGCAGTATAACGCGTTTGCGGTCGTCAAATATTCCAAAATTTGTGTTTGAACACATCAAACAGGTGAATAAGTGTCCTCCTTGATAAACGTCCACATGAGGACATGTAGAATATTTACCTTTACCATATGTTTTTCATTCAAACATTATACAAGAACAAAATATGTCTATTGTAAGCCTTTCGTTGTGCCTAAAATGATATCTACACTATAAATTAGACATTTACTAGCAAAACACGACCCTAAAAAACTCTCGATGGCATTGGATACTCGAGATTTTAACTAGATTAAAACGGTTCCCAATTCCAAAATTTTGTCAAAATGACAAACAGTGATAATTTGGCTCAGAATGAAGTAATTTTTAAAATATTGTCATTATTCTCTATTCTTATCATCTATTTTTGAATTATTATAACAAGAATGGCCAACTCTGAACTAATGTATATATCTTTAGTTTAAAGAACAAGAATTTTGAAAATCAATTTAATTCAAGAGCATGCCTGAATTATTCTTTTTGACATAAATTTAACAGTTAATTTTTTAAAAATGTCACATAAATAATTTTATTTGTAAAGAACGTATAAATAATGTGTTTCTTAATGCGCATTTTGAACTAAAAGAAACTGTGTTACATTCGCAGGCTATGCCTGCATTTTGGCAGATAATCAATGTTATTTGATGATATATTTAGAATTAAAACAAATTCAAACTAATTTTCATTAAAATCTTTCAAAAATTTAGAGGCCATGTTACCGTGTCACCTAACTTTGATTGAGGTAGAGATTATTGTCCATTAACCATACATATAGAGGCCAAAGTAAATTCTTGGATTGTTTTCTTCCAACTTCTTTATACGTCGTTTAATTGCAGGGTCTGTTATATGTTTACACTTCTTTTAGAGATTCCCTTATTACATTTTTGTCCAGTGCTTGCCGAATGGATGTTTTTGAGTTAATCTTATATTGTATTTTTCAAGTAAGATTGGTCGTCTACACTTTCCATATACCAAATTTGACATACTTTTATTGGAAATAACCTCCCGATGAATGCGAAGTATTTTTAATAGCTTTAGATTAAATATAATTATCTCATATCGGAGTTCAAGAAATCTTGGTATATGACCAGAATCCATTTGATAATGTATATCATAAATAAATACGAACCTTACACTTGTAAACATGTTTACATGCAATCCCCTGAGCCCGATTCCTAGAAAATTCTTAAGAACATCCCTGTGCTTAGATTTTAAGTAGACTTCAGTGTAAGCACAAGTACGTCATTATGTGTTACCATCCTTAATTCTGTTTCTGCTTCAAACAAGATGGCTGACAGTTAGTTATTCCACGGCATTTCCTACATCTTTTGATACGTAGGAGACAATTTAAAGGCAGAGAAAATCCTCTAGAAACATATTCTCGAGAAGCATGCAATAGTTAAATTTCGCTTTATTTATTTACCAATTAGGAGATAAACACTTCCAGTTTCGTATTTAGAAGAGTGTTATTGTCCAATAGACATGTCCTGAGATCATTAGGCTACTTTTAAATCAGACGCTCCCGCAATTTTTCAGAGTGCTTGTGGGTTTTTTTATTTTTTATTATTATTTTTTTTTAGCTTGTGTCACATGCATCTAAATCGACCATTTGCCGGGAAGCAGACAACAAATTTATGATGTAATTCGCATACCAAAACTGTTTTTATGACGTTTGAGATCACCATAGTCTCATTTTAGCATTCACAGTGTGCTTAGACTCGTACTTGACTTGTGCTTACGTAAGAACGGCCTTAAGAATTTTCTAGAGACGGTATTTTATTAAGATTCTTACGTAAGAAAAAGTGAAGCATAACTTTGTGCTAACTTTCAGAATTTTCTAGGAATCGAGTCCTGTTTTCGTCAGGATAATAGACTACAACCTACTGAATGTAGACATTTTATACCATCTAGAGCTTACGCGAAAGTGAAAGTGAATATATAGTTTAGTGTTTAGATAGACAATAGAGTTAAATCATATTTTAGATAATCCAAACCCCAGATTGTATCTGTAGATTGCGGTATTCTTAAAGGCTAGTTGTAGGTGGTTATCGTTGGTCTGTGTGTTGGTGTTGAGGGCGGGTGGCGCTATGGACGTATATTGTGGCTTTATTTAGATTTATGAAACCAGTGATTTATAATTTTCAGTGATTTCCAATCACACTACCAAATCTTTGGTCCTTGATTTCTTAAACAAATATTGATCGCGGGCCAAAGGCTAACATTATCATCGAATAACTTAAATTGAATGTAAATGCGAGCCCTGTTTTTGTTAGGGTCCGTGTTAATCAGCGTTTCCCCAGACATTAGATCACCGAATACATAAACAAAAATTCTATCAAAAGGCGTGTCTTTATAAGCCTAGAGATGGTTCGATCTCAATCCGTATTATCTTACCCGCTGCCCACCTCTTGCTCTTGCCATTTAACGGATTTTCTTTTTGTGGTCCTTGTTCATTGGCTTTGATCTTCACTCCCTTAATAAAGAAAATTATGTAATCACACCACAGTCGTAAAAACACAAAGATCGGGGAAAAGCCTATAAAAAATTAAAATAGCATTATGCAAGAGCAAAATCTGCTTATTACAGGTCTTTCTTTAGGCCTGAGATGTTATCTAAATAATCAATTAGACATTAATTAACATATCCAGACCATAATAAACTCTTAAAGTTAACGCCAGCCTTCGATGTTGGCGGATTGAATTCCTATATGCCGCTTAATGGCCGTTGATAATTAAATCAATCAAGTGGATAATCGAGACTATGCTGTTTATATTAATGATTTGAGTAATGATGACCGAGGCTATGCGAATATTTCAAACGCTTTTTTCTCGGCTAACAGTGGACCAATTTGACTGAAATTTTCAGCAAATTACTTTTACACTATCTAGTTTTTAACTATTATAGTTAGAACTGCCATCTCTTTATCTTATCTCCCATAATGTAACTTTAACTGAAATATCTATGCTGTGAAAGGAATTTAGGATTGGTGTTAATAGAGACTTTTGGCAAATGGCATTTTCCCTATCCGTATCACGTATCCGTGTAGTACACGTGACACGTTGCGTCAGAGTAGTTTTAGAGTTTTGGCAGATTCTTGCGTTGCGTACGTATGCGTCACTGGGCTGAGCTTAGTTCTGTACAGCATGATGGCGGTTATCTACCAAGATCGCCAACAGTACTAGTTAAGTGCCTTGCCTACAATTTCTCGGAGTGCGTGAATTCATTCGACAGTCGCTAAGGTATTAAAAAAATAATGTCATATCTTATTTAAAAAGATATCTTTGACTTTGACTCAACGGCAATTTTTGGTTTCACTAATTTATCATTGACACCCCTTTACTATAGAATCACATCATTTACAGATTTGCAAGTTCCCATTTTAACCTAAAGCTAGCGCGTAGATCAAATCCGAGAAAAAATCATCAAAAATAATGATTAATTTCCAGTCTTTATTATGATTAAATTCACGTCAAATATACATCTGCGTGTTCTAAGATACACATACATTCATAAAAACGCTATGATACAACTTTTCAGCGTCTAAAAAGACGACAGTGTTATACGGACCATCTCCGTATGAAAGCTGTTTGATACGGGCTGCCGTATCCGTGTGCCGTATCACGTATGAGAAATACACACATATTGATGACGTCACGCACAAAATTCATACGGATACGCGCTACGCACTAGCAATTTACGCTTGCCAAAAGTCTGTAAGGGTTATCAACTGAGACAGAGGGGTTCAAGTTAGATGAACACCCGAGCTCGTGCCATGTTGTACACTGAGAACGCGCAGCGTTCGAAGTGTTCAATGCACGGGCGCGGGTGTTTATCTAACTTGACCCCGAGGTCAAGGTTGATAACTGACTTACACACTGGATTCTTTGTGTAAGAAGTTGAACGAGTGAATGAAAATGGACGAATACGAGAGAGACGCATTATTATCACAGACCCTTTATCACACACAATTGTTTTACCAATTCGTCTATAACAGGTACCAATATGCTTTATTTTGCACGTCATATATTGTTGTTTACTCAGCAAATTGGGGAGTGGGTAAATAACTGAATATGTGTATACCGGTTTATTTACGATGCATAGAAATCAGATTATTCAAATGTCAGGTTTTTGAAAAACAATTTTAAGAAAGTTGGATTGGTATATGGATAAATGTCCAAATGGTTAGCGCTTGCGCGTTGTGTCATAAGGTCTGCCATTCAGTCAACTGGTGTGGTTTCGATTCCTTGGTGGTACGTGACAAGGTGTAGGGCCTCCGGTTTCCTTCGGCTGCTAAAGACCCCTACGTCGGATGAACGTTACCCATTTCTCTCTCTCCTTATCATAAGACGACAAAAGAAAAAATATGCAACACCCCTTATTCACTGTAATATTTAATTGTGCGAATGGGGTATGCTGCATTGGCTGGAATACGTTTTACATTCGCGAATTGTCAGCCACAAACTATCCATGTGCGAAAAAAAAATATCATGTGTGATGATGTAGGATTGGTATTTTACAAACTGACAATTATCTAAAAAAAATGTTCAAACAGAAATTTATCCCAGTTCGCTAGGTTTCGCGCATTTGTTTCTTATACTGTTGGTTGCGTTTTCTAGCTAATGATATTATTTCACAATCTACTGTGAAAAAATATTTATTTTTCGTTTTAACTACATGTACATGTATTTATCTTTTTAAAATTAACACGGTGTTTCTTGTTATTGCTAATACACAGTGCACGCACCAAAATGCGCGGTTGTCTGTTTTGACAATCACCGGGTTAGTATGTTGGGGTGTTCATTTATATGAACACCCACTTTTCCTCAAATGATCACCTGTGTACGTGCTAAAACAACACAATACAGGTTGATCAGTAACTTGAACACCCGAGTGGGAACAAAGGGTCCAGTTAGTAACTAATGTTATCGACTGTGTTCCGTATTTAAAAATAGCGCATGATTCATACGCCATTGGTGACCGTTTCTATTTCCTTGTCGATCGATGGTCGTGTTAATGTAAGTAATTCACTCATTTTGTATTGGACAGTTTCATTATGAAACGTTACTGTTTGAAAGAGAATTCCTGTTTAGGGGGAAATTTCTTTCACGCCATATTCACACAAAACAAGGTGACTTATTAACAACAAGATTTTAACCGCATACGACACAGATGTACTCGCGCCATAGAGTTATATATAGCTCTATGACTCGCGCTTATTTAATATACAAAGTAGTCCAGCGAACAAAGGGGAGTATCACCACGTGAGGGGAGTATTTATGAGACCAAGTATTCTTAGAGCAGTATTCATTTCGTAGATTACCCAAAACAACCTGTATAATTTTGAATAAAACAACACATTTTTATGATATTTTCTTTCTTTTTGCGTAGTAGGGGCACGTCGTTTCTATGGAAGATCAAACAACTCTATTCAGTGCTCTTAATTCTTAGTTCTTAATTGAAACCTCTCATTTAGTCACTTGACTAAAGGACAATTTGGGCGTGTGTGATTAATGTCTGTGTTCATTGGAAAAGTCCATTTTTCGGACAATGTTGCCGTTTCAACATAACATAGCCAAAATGGCGTCAACTTTTTGTGTTAAGGTCATTTGTATTAAGGTCATTTATTTGAATAAACATATTTATCAGTGACAATGCGCTTTAGCTGACTGGGAACTTATAATACTTTATTAATATTGTATTCATTACTTTGTGCGCTATCTCAATAGATCGCAATATCATGTAACTATTTATAAAAACATTTCTTTATACAATAACCTACTTGGATACACCCCAATTGTATGTTATGAATAGTAAGTTGTTTTGGAATATCGCTTTACCAGCCCCTTTGAAGAAATTCTTAGAATCGTTTATGCAAGAGCTAAATCTACCTATTGCAGGTCTTTCTTTGGGCCTGAAATTTTACCTGAATTATTAATTATACATCAATTAACTTATCCAGACTATAATCAACCCTCGTCGTCAAAGCTAGCCTGCGGTATTTTAATGGATTAGGATCCAGTTAGTTGCTTAACTTTCATTCATGATTTAATCATGCAATGGATAATCGAGAGTATGTTTTTGTCATACCCAAAATTCAATCGCTAAAATCTTGGTTCAGAGTGGATCAATTTGGCTGAAATTTTCATTAAATCCCCTTTACACTATCTAGATGTTAAAGTAGCTAAGTCTCTAACTCAATATCATCCAAAAATCGTGTATCATAATCCGTTCCTGGCCCATTTTTTACAAGAGACTTAGAGAACGAGGCTAGACGGAGAGTATACGCAATAATGTAGACTGGAATAACCAGACGCTAGATATTGACGTGCTATTGAGACTTCAGGCGTATTTCACCGAACATAACTGATTTGAAATTAATTAGAGTAAAGACGGAAATGAATGAATGTAAACCAGTTGATATACATTCATATAAGATTATATTATGCGTTGCGACCTATTTGGGTAAATTTCTAGGTCCCAAATATTAGCGATTTAGCTCCTTTAACTATTTTAGTGAGAACTGTTAGCTCTATATCTAATCTCCCGTAATGCATTGATTTTGCATGCAATTTTCCATGTCAGTGAATCAACTACTCATATATACTTACAAGTATTATTATTTGATTGTCTTCCCACACAATGTTATTAAAATGAAAACGCCACACCCTTATTTCAAATAGCCAGTGTAACATAAAACACTCTGGTCTTATCATGATGTTCCAGCACCTGCATTCAAAACGAAGAAGCCTATTGATTTTCAACGATTTCCGATAATTACTGCCAGAGTTATGATCCTTGATCACTTTGAAAAATCTTGTGAACGCTGTAAAGGCCAAAGTTAATATTCGATTGACTTTAAATTTATACACAGTGTTTAAGGTCATGAGACGAAGACGTCTATTGATTTTCAGAGATTTCCGATAATTACTGCCAGAGTTATGGCCCATGATCACTTCAAAAAATCTTGTGGACGCTCTAGAAGCCACAATTGATATCCAATTGACTTAAAATTGAAACACAGTGTTAAAGGTCATGAGGCAGAGAATCCGATTGATTTTCAACAATTTCCCATAATTACTTCCAAAGTTATCTCCCTTGATCACTTTGAAAAATCTTGTGATGCTTAAGGGACCAAACTTATTATCCGATTGACTTCAAAGTGAAACACAGTCTTTAAGGCCTTGAGAAGAACAAGTATATTAATTTTCAATGAATTTTGATTACTGAACAGCTAAATAAATGATATTAAATGTTTTGTATACCATACTATATGTTAGCATGGGCCAGAACTTTATAAAACAACAAACAAATTCTAATGATTTTCTGAGTTGTTACTCTTAATCAGATTTAAGTGTAATATAAATGTTTCATTATCGAAATAAGTAAAAATATGCGACAACACTTGTTGACTGCCGGGCGATTTAGCTGCTGTGGGCGTATGTTTCGTTGCCTGGCAACCTATCTTTATTTCACAGATTCAAGGGATGAATGAACTACAAGACTGCAAAATTTCAGAAACCCCCTATGTTGTATTGTCGAGATACTTAAACATACTAAAATATTGGAGAATCGTGTTCGGGTAGGTTCAATGTGCACGTGTGCGCTGTATCATGAGGTCTGTCATTGTGTCAAGTAACATGGTTTCGATTTCCCCGTTGTACATGACAAAGTGTAAGGTCGCCTAAAGGCCTCTTCGTGCAAGCGAAATATTGAAATAAAATTGAACCACATGTTAGTTCCAAAATGACATGGTTTGCGTCGACAAAGCTTCTTTCGGCAAGCCAAATCTTGAATTACCACATATTAATCCCGAAATGACCTAGTTTGTAGTTCAATTCATGCTCGAATTTCGTTGATTTGGCACTTTAAAAAAAAAAAAAAAAAAAATTAGTACGCTAAGAAAATAATTGAAAAATGTAGAATATTTGATAATTGTCCCCCGCCTTTTTATACGCCCACATTGAAATGTGGTCGTATATTGTCGTCGCCCCCGTCCGTCCGTCTGTCCGTCCGTCCGTCCGTCCGTCGGTCCGGCGTCCACAATTGCTTGTGGACGCTCTACAGGCTAAAGTTAATATCCGATTGACTTTAAATTTATACACAGTGTTTAAGGTCATGAGACGAAGAAGCCTATTGTTTTTCAGCGATTTCCGATAATTAGTGCCAGAGTTATGGCCCTTGATCACTTCAAAAAATCTTGTGGACGCTCTAGAGGCCAAAGTTAATATCCGATTGACTTCAAATTTATACACATTGTTTAAGGTCATAAGACGAAGAAGCCTATTGATTTTCAGCGATTTCCGATAATTAGTGCCAAAGTTATGGCCCTTGATCACCTCAAAAAATCTTGTGGACGCTCTAAAGGTCAAAGTTAATATCCGATTGACTTTAAATTATTTATACACAGTGTTTAAGGTCATAAGACGAAGAAGCCTATTGATTTTCAGCGATTTCCAATAATTAGTGCCAGAGTTATGGCCCTTGATCACTTCAAAAAATCTTGTGGACGCTCTAGGGGCCAAAGTTAATATCCGATTGACTTCAAATTTATACACAGTGTTTAAGGTCATAAGACGAAGAAGCCTATTGATTTTCAGCGATTTCCGATAATTAGTGCCAGAGTTATGGCCCTTGATCACTTCAAAAAATCTTGCGGACGCTCTAGAGGCCAAAGTTAATATCCGATTGACTTTAAATTTATACACAGTGTTTAAGGTCATAAGACAAAGACGACTATTAATTTTCAGCGATTTTCGATAGTTAGTGCCAGAGTTATGGCCCTTGATCACCTCAAAAAATCTTGTGGACGCTCTGGGGGCCAAAGTCAATATCCGATTGACTTTAGATTTATACACAGTGTTTAAGGTCATGAGACGAAGAAGCCTATTGATTTTCAGCGATTTCAAATAATTACTGCCAGAGTTATCTCCCTTGATAACTTCAAAAATTCTTGTGACGCTATAGAGGCCAAAGTTACTATCCGATTGACTTCAGATTGATACATAGAGTTTAAGGTGTTGAAACGAACAAGTATTTTGATTTTCAATGAACTTAGATAACTGAACAGCTAAATCCATGATATTAAATGTTTCATGTATATACTAATTGTTAGCGTGGGGTAAAACTTTATAAAAAGCAATCAAATTCTAATGATTTTCTGATAATTGTTACTCTTAATCAGTTTTTAGTGTATTACAAATGTTTCATTACCGAAATTAGTAAAAATATGCGACAACCCTTGTTGACTGCCCGAACGATTTAGCTGCTGTGGGCGTATGTTTCGTTGCCTGGCAACCTATCTTTAAGAAAGTTGGGGGACTATTAAAATGGGTTCGTCCGTCTGTCTGTCCTTCTGTCTGTCTGTCTGTCTGTCCGTCTGTCCGTCACACTTTTTGGGACACAATAACTCTCTTCCTAATTGAGCTAGAATGTTCAAACTTGGTGTATATGCTTATTAGGTCAATGCCTTAATGGAGTTCGAAGATGAGCATTTTCCGCTTAGGGTAAGCAGAGATAAGCAATTTGATTGGTTGATGCTTTGGGACACGATAACTTTAGTTCTAATTAAGTGAGAGTGATGAAACTTGGTGTATAGTTTCATTACAGTAATACCATGATTAAGTTCGATAATGAACATTTTCTGCTCAGGGTAAGCAGAGTGATACGCAATTTGATTGGTCGAGACTTTGAAACACAATAACTCTCCTTCTAATTGAGTTAAAATGTTCAAACTTGGTGTATATGCTTATTAGGTCAATGCCTTGATGGAGTTCGAAGATGAGAATTTCCCTCTTAGGGTAAGCAGAGATAAGCAATTTGATTGGTTAATGCTTTGGGACACGATAACTTTAGTTCTAATAATGTGAGAGTGATGAAACTTGGTGTATAGTTTCATTACAGTAATGCCTTGACTAAGATCGATAATGAGCATTTTCTGCTCAGGGTAAGCAGAGCGATAAGCAATTTGATTTACCGAGACTTTGGAACACATTAACTCTCCTTCTAATTGAGTTAAAATGTTCAAAATTGGTGTGTATGCTTATTAGGTCAATGCCTCGAGGATGAGCAGTTTACGCTTAAGGTAGACAGAGATAAGCAATTTGATTGGTTGATACTTTGGGACAAGATGATTTAGGTTCACCTTGATTGATGATTTTTATGCCAATACAATGACTGCATTCTCATTCAGTAATGGATTCGACAGTAACAGTGTATAGAAACGATTGACTCAGACACAACTTCACACAAGGGCCCTTTCCCTTGTGTGCCTTTAGCCCCCCCCCCCTAACTAGGGTACATTTTCATTTTTCTCGTCGGTTTTAGCATTTTTCTTTATAAAACACTTTTGGATGACACTCCGTGTACAGTTTGATTGCTCGATACGTTTGAAAAAACTAAATGCGATTAATTAATATGTGTCATCTAATTATTTTGGGATTTCGGTGGGGGACATCAGCTTCACTGTTGGCTTGTTCTAAATTGCTTACTACATGTTTTATATGTAATTAATTATATTTCAGATAATGGACATAATGTCTTTAAAATGGATCCTGCTGTCAGGCAGGGGATATGGCAGTATTTAAAAAACATGTACTATTGCAAAGTTGTGTAATACGTAAACGCCTATTGTACTTTTACACCGAATCCAATCGTTGGAGAAGAAAACTACATACTACCTCATTCAGAATTCCACAAAATTTCTTGAAATTGGATACTCTATTTACAGAGGTTTTTTCCTGCGAAGACTGTAATCATATTCACAAACTTTGTTCTATATTTCATTATCATGATGTGTGCGTATTTATGGTAATTTCAATAATACAACCTAGAAATCTACAAATTAAACACAAAGCTCGACATAAACATTGTGTGTCATTAGATAGCAGTGTCTTTAAACTCAAAGATCGACATAAACATTCTGTGACATTAAATATCAGCGTATTTAAACTCAAAGATCGACATAAACATTCTGTGACAGTAAATAGCTGTGTGTTTACACACAAAGATCGACAGAAACATTCTGTGACAGCAAATTGCAGGTCGTGTTGTATCATCAAATTTATCACATACTGTAGCCGTGTTTTTATTTCGCATAGAAAAACTACAAGACGAAAACCTTTCATAAGATGCATGAGCATTAACTTTATCTCTGTGTGTATATCTCATAGAAAAACTAAAAGACGAAAACATTTTATCACGATCTAAAGCTGTGTATTTATTATTTTATATTATATTCCATAAAACTGCAATAATTATTAAATTCTAAATAATTTTTAAAATTTAAAAGCATATTTTTGCAATACATTTTGGTTACAAGATGAGTAGGTTGATAAATCAAACATTAACCATAGAAACTATAAAACAAGGAATTAGTGGTAATGTACAACCCACTTCAGATTGTATGAAATATGAATGGATGAGATTAAGTTCCTTCAAATATTTTCCTAGACAATCTGAGGGAAGGCCGATTATATTAGCTAAAGCTGGATTTATTTTTACTGGTACCAGAGAAGGGGATGATACTGTCACATGTTTTATGTGTGGTGTTACTAAAAATAGCTGGCTTAAATATGAAAACCCTCTTCAAATTCATAAAGATCTGAATCCAAGATGTAATTTTATAAACAATACATCTACAAATGTCGGCATCTTAGTTCCAGAACCAACTGTATATCATAAAATCTTAGAGACTCTGCATGATACTTATTGTGGTGGAAACAGGGGACAGAACTCACGCAGCACGTCTCCCTTAGCTACAGGTATCAATTCTGGAATAACAGACCCAGCAATAAGACAGATGTGTGGTATTCCCTTAGAAAGACCAGATAATAGCCAAGCAGTGCAAGTAACTGACGATGGACAGGGACCAGATGTTAGGAGTAGAATGGTACCCAATCAATCCATGAGGTAGAAGATTATTTTTGTGTGTTATATATTCAATGACAAGGGTTTCCGTAATCTGTTTAGCCTTTGAGGCAGTCCGTAAAGAGCTTGTTAGAAGTTATTTTAAATGTTGCTGAACAAACTTCTTATTCATATCAATTTCACTCTGGTTACTTTCAGTTCTGCTAGTGTTGTATTAACAGGTGACTCTACCAGACAAACAATGAAAGTAGAAGAAGCAAGACTAAGAACATTTCAAAACTGGCCAAGATATTTGAGTGTTAGACCTACTGAATTAGCACGAGCTGGATTCTATTATCTTGGTTCTGCTGACCGGGTACAGTGTGCCTTCTGTAGAGGTATTTTAAGAGATTGGGAAGAAGCAGAAAGTCCAGTAGCGGAACATTGGAGATATTTTTCCAGTTGTGAATTTTTGAGAGGAACCGATCAATCTAATGTTCCTATTATACCAAATGATACTTATATACACGATTATGTCTCAACCCACCCACTGAGTTCTACAGATGAAGATGTTAGAGCAGCTCTTAATCCACTATCAACTATCTTAAATAATGGAAATTTAAATCTAGTTCAAAGTGATGCCCCAACAACCGCAGAAGATTTAGGTATCATCACCCAGACAGCTGCCCAGCCAGATAAAGCTATACTCGCTACTCGGGTGGCAACATTTGCTAATTGGCCGAGACGATCGCCAGTGCCCAGCAAAGAACAGATTGCTGAAGCTGGGTTTTACTTCCTTGGTAGGCATGTTAAAATTTATTACCCAAATAACATATCGTCGATGCTGAAAATTGTGGCGTAAATCCTTCCTTGATTTTCAGCACATATTTTGAAATGGGTAATCCCATGTATAAGATTCATTAACTTATTTACATTGATATTTTTCCACACAAAGATATTATACATCATCAACACCTTTGTTTACATTAAAAGGTTGGGATCAAATACTACATTTCAAATATTCAAAATAGAAATAGTGTACCACTAATAAACGCAAAATTGTGCGGAGAAAGGAGCTCTCTGTATTCTCAGTAAATATTTGCAGTACCTATAATATGGGCTAGTAAGTGCTCTGAAAACATTGTCTATTGCCTGGTAAGATTACCCTCGATAAAAGTCAATATTTAGCTACTTAGCAGTCATTCAACCCTATTTAAAACACAGATCCTATTTTGTTTCGATTTTTAGGATTCAAAATTTCGTTTGACTAGAGAAGCCTAGTCGAAACGTCGCTCAGTAATAAGCAGTAATTGTATTCCATAGAATTGTGACCTGTATACTCTAGTTCAATTACTAAATGCCATTGAAACAGTTGAAAGAGTTGTTATATGACAGGCGTTCCAGTTGGTGTTAGAAATTAGCCAATGAAACGGCCTATTATGGCGAGTTCTTGGCGTGCTCTGTACGGAACTGTGGGTAAAGGCCTAGAAACGTCAGCGCTGATCGATTAATCAATGTCTGACGTCATAGGGTCAAAAGCGACACGTATGACCCCTAACGCGACGTCCCAGTGCGACAGGTCATATCTTCATGTAGTGAAAGCCATCGAAAGTATAAAAAACAGCACGAAATACAGATCTGCAGTGTAGAAAGGAGTCACGGACAGGAAATATCTCACCCAGGGCACAAGGTGTGTGCGATAATCAGAGATACCAACAATGTCATTCCAGAAGCATCTGCTTGTCAAAATGTTGTTGCCCTCGGGGGTTGGACATAATCTTTGATTTTCTATGTGGCTGCAACAGATCTCTTCATTTCTTTACATGTGCAGTTTCTGATAAAAATATATACATTTATAGCACAACCTGTAACATGCTCGATTTTGAATCTAGTAAGTACTGATATAGAAAACCTTTAAAATAAGACCATCAAAATTTTGTTATGGCATGGATAGTAATTGTTCATTTTTCAGACAGAGAAGATGCTGTAAAATGTTTTTTCTGTGGTGGTGTTTTAAAATCCTGGAGAGATGAGGACATTCCATGGAATGAACATGCAAAATGGTTTCCTAAATGTGCATATTTACTTAGGATCAAAGGTCAAGATTTTGTGAACTCTATACATCAACCTGGTACCGGTACGGCTAAGGTGAGGAATGGGTACAAGATAGATCATTTCATACATAGGGTTATCAACATGTCGCATCTATCGAAACAATGTGCGGATTTTTTTTAAAACAATTCAAGGTTTCTTTATAAATTAATAAACATCAGATACACTAGTTTTTTGTCTATAATATCACCTTTGGTTTAAGTGAACGTAAAACTTCAGGAACGAACGAACTCATTTACTCTTGGCTTTTAAAACATTCCCATATTCTCAACAAAACGGCCAATATATATAGACGATTTGTTTGGTAAATAAATTCATGTGATCTGATCGCCGTCCTCGTTTATATCATAAATATAACGTTACTAGTAATGTGTGTGATATAAACGCTTTGATTTGGGCCAGCAATAAAATTGTCCGTTTCACTAGATCTGTTTGAGGAATAACAATCTGTGTTCATTGAAAGTTTTGTGTTTTGCTATGTAATCCATTTTGTGTTAAACTGTAAGTCAAATTTTAAACTAATCCATTTTGTGTTAAACTGTAAGTCAAATTTTAAACTAAGAGACGCCCTCTTCCGCTTTATCATTGGAAACAAGAATCTTTGTGATGGACGATGTTGGATTTGACAGAATCCACTGTATATTACTTTAATTTTAATTTCTAATATCTCTGAATGTTATTTCAGGTTGTAGGAACTAATGGTTCTACAAGTGCTACAGGTCAGTAATAAAATACAATGTTGTATCTAGTCAATAATAGTAAATATTAAACTCTCAAAGACAACGTATAGTTAGATAAGAATAGTTGGACTCCCCATTAATGCTATTTACAGGAAGGTTTAAAGAGTGTAATTAAATGCAGTAATTTTAGAATGCAAGCATTGTATACAGCAGGATGTATGTGTTATAATATCTGTTCAACCTCTGTACTTATGTAGAGTGTATGTCTGATTTTAAATCCAGAAAACCAATAAAATCATGCCATTTATCAATATGATTTTCAGGTAATAATCGAAATACTATTGATGTGGAACAAATACTCAGTCTGCCAATGGTGAAAGCTGTGTTACAATTACAGGTTGACAAAGCTAACGTAATAAAAGCCATAGAAAACAGACTGAAAAATCAAGGTAATTTATGTACTATCCCGACATATACAGACATTGCGACTTAAAACATTTCGAATACCGACATTCATTATAATATCCAGAGCCAGCACATAATGTATATGATGTCACGTAATAATACACCACAACAAAACTTGATTAAGAGTAAATGAATCTAGAAAACCACATCCCCGTTAATTTAATGTTGCGGTTAAAGATTTCCCCGATTTGTGTTTCAGGTAAACTTTTTACCGACAGTACTGAACTGCTCAATGCAGCGTTAGACATAGATAGTGTGATTAAAAAAAATGGAGCTGCGATAAAAACAGGACACCCAGTTGTCACTGATAAGAATCGTGGTGTGCCAAATGGCATCCTGGCGGCTGCTGAAGCAGCGCCAGCAGAACAGCAAGCAACAGAAGCAGCAGCTACAGCAGGAACCGATGCTATTCCAGGAGAAGGTGAAAATCAAGGTACTGAGATTTAATATAAGAAACTCTTTAAATAATATGATTACCCAATGTTTCTATTTGTATTTTAAAACAAATTGTCTGATCGTCAGTTATTTCTTATGTATCCTTAATTTGTTCCACAAAAAAACATGGTTATGAGTATTGAGTAAATATAATACGCGTATTACTTGTTTGTCCTTAATTATTCTAACTGATGATTAATCAGAAAATCCTCCGAATATATTTATACAAATTAATTAAATACTAAATACATCTTCTGACTTTTTGTTTTTATTCTAATATTTACAGAATCGTCTCAGCTACTACGAGAAAATGAAGAATTGAAAGAACAGCGATTGTGTAAAATCTGTATGGATGCTGAATCTAATATTGTTCTTCTTCCTTGTGGCCATCTTGTTGCATGTGAAGTATGTGCCCCTGTTTTAACAAAATGTCCGATGTGTCGCAAAGCTGTGCGTGGAAGCGTCAAAACTTATTTGTCGTAAACGTGAGTTGGGGAATGTAGCATAAACATTTTTGTAAGGTATTTAAAATGCCTTTGTGGCTGCTTTATCTTGAAATGTGATGTTTGTTGTAAATCTTTAACGTTTATCTTTATCTGGTTCCATGTTATGGCATGCGTTGACTAAATTAATTTAGACATCCTATCCTATACAACTAGCCGTGCTGTAGATGAATTTTATAAGATGAATTTTATAAGAGGAGTTTTAAGAGGGAGTTATTATCTCCCTTATATGAACTGAATAGGAACTTGATACATGCTGCGGCTTTATCTTGAAATGTTTGTGCATGTGGTCTGGTCGTTAAAAAAGGCGTGTTGATTAAAATATATTACACTATTGTGCTCCGTATGTAGGCAGATAATATGTGACATTATGCCACACGGTGGGACAGCAGATAAGAGATGTGACACTAAAATCACAGCAGCAAAGATAAGTTCATAAAGTGATGATTTCTACAACAAATAGAACATCAATCTTAAAGGTTTAAAAACCATTAAAACACATCGAAAACAATGAGAAATCTACCAAACCCTGGCATTGTGGTAATCTGTAATCTATCACATGATCTGTTAACGCTGACCCAACTTTTGTCAAATGTGGCAGGTAATTTTGTTATAGAAAATTAAAGCGGATGATCACTCCCAGAAATAACCGACCAGTGGAAACTGCCAGGGATTAATTTCTAAGAACCAGTAGAATCGCGAAATTTGGTAATATCAAGATAGTGGTTACCTATTGTAAGTACAGAATCTTAAAGGACAATATTGGTGCCAGTCATTATCACATATGTGATAGAACTGATTAAACACTTTTCAAATATAATATTAACACAGAGATCATCGCTACCATAGAGGAGTAATAAAGGATTCATGAATCGGAAGTGACGAACGCCAAAGGAAAACACGTGTTATCTCTCTATGTGAATGACTGAAATGACGAGTGATGACAGATAAACGGCCGAATTTCTGCTCACTAATAATTCCTTCGAAGACAAAAAGTTGTTATATGGGACCGCAAGAGGTTATCTGACGACAAAATAAAGTAATAAAGTGTCATAAGATAAGAGAACACGGGAAAAATAGAAATACTCCGTACAGCCCCTTGTTTTTATTTCTTCTATAGGGGAGACCGGGGCACATTGAACCACTTTGTTCACATACATGTTTGTCCTCATTTCATATCAAATGTTTTTATTAGAAGATCTCTTTATTTCAAGATCAAAATTTAAAAAAAAAAATCAATATGCCCTCTTATATGGATCAAACCCCGGGTTATCTGGATTGTATAGATTAGACATATATGAACTTAAGTACAAGAATTTCCTAGGCTAAGAAGTTAACATGTATGGAAAATGTTTCTCTTTTAAGCGCTTTTTTGAAAAATCCACAGCCTAAGAAAATAATTGCATGTGGCTTATTGATGTATAGTGTTGGGTTGTATAGTATTATTTATAAAGGATATATCCATGGTGGTTCAATGTGCCCCGGTCTCCCCTACCTTATAAAAACATGGTAATGCACGGACTTTTAATCTGTTTTTCTTTCATGTTCTCTTATCTAGTGGCAGTCAATTCTTTTTATGAATTGTAAGATATTCTCTCACAGTGTCACAAAGCAACTTTAGGTCTTCGAAGGAATTATTAGTGAGCAGATATTCGCCCATGTATCTGTTATCACTAGTCACTTCAGTTAGTTATATAGAGGAATAACTCGTGTTTTCCTTTGGCGTTCGTCACTTCCGATTCATGAATCCTTTATTACTCCTCTATGGTAGCGATGATCTCTGTGTTAATATTATATTTGGAAAGTGTTTAATCAGTTCTATCACATATGTGATAATGACACATATGTGTCAATTTTTGAAAACCAAGACTAAATGAGGTTATAGTTTATTGATTTTATATTTTTAAAATACTTTTCTTTGAAAGTCTATTATCTCCATTCTTCGAATGGTTAAAAGGCCATGGTTCTTATCTTTAAAATGTTCAATTTGAGACATTTTACAAGCTGATCAAAAAAAAATGTTGTATTAAACCCAAAATTTGTTTTCAATTTACGTAATTTCTAGGGACTTGTAAAAAGAGTGCATTTCGTGTAAATAATTATTTATGTTGTATGTCATTTTCAAATAAATTCATCAGCATATTATTGGTTTTAAACAAATACATTACTTTTACGGGAAACGATGATTATCAAAGAACCGTAAGTGCAAGTAATTTTTATGGTTTGGTGGAGCCTTTTACTAACCACGTGTTTCATGTTAATAAATATTTTCTTTCGTGTTTTAAATTGGCCTATTTCTAATAAATTCATCAGCAACTTTTTTATATACATAGTACAGCGATACATGTATAAAGAAGTAAAACGTTTTTTTCAGAAACATTCAACATAGGAACTTTTGTCGTGTAGGTTTTGACAGTTGTGTTCAACCTTTCCTTTCAACTTATTCCCGAGTCCGAAGCGTCACCTACCCGAGTCCGAAATGTCATATACCCGAGTCCGAAACGCCGAGGCCATATTTTATGGAGTCTGAAATGTCGTAAGTCCGAAATGACGCGGGACCGAAATGACATGTAATCCTCTCCCTCTACTGGCGTTTATAAAGAGCTATTTATTTAGCGTCCGATAATGGCCATCCTATCTTTGTTATAGATACGACCCAAATAGCCTGTAATGGATTAATATCACAGAGTTGATATTTGTATAAACCTCCTTTGTCCTGTGACAAGACGTTTGAATTCTCAGTGTTGGTGTCAGCCATATTATCATGGCCGGTCTATCATGGCCACCGTGATTCACCGGTATCAGGCGTATTCAATACCAGGCTAATTCATTACCGGTAAAATCAGCGTATTCAAGACCAGTATATTATAGGGTTGGTTGATCGGTATATAAAGGTGCTAAGTAGTACTCGTCAGTGTGGATAATTATTATAGATGACTTTGATGATTGGTGTTTGATGTATTAAAATTGTTTTTTTTTTATTATTGAGTTGTTGATTAAATTATTTAATCTTAAGCTTGAGATTGTACATCCCGGCTTTGTTATTTTGATTGGTCGGTGTATATAAAGGTGCTAATTAGTACTCATCAGTGTGGATAGAAGCCTATACGATAATTATTAATTAATGATTTGTGTTTGATGTAATAAAATTGTTTTTTTAGGGTTTCACACTGCGAAGCTTGTGTGAAACACTATTGTTTTTGTTAAAATTATTATTCTTATTAGGGTTTCACACTGCGAAGCTTGTGTGAAACACTATTGTTTTTGTTAAAATTATTATTAAGCTTTCATATTACATATGAAAGCTTATTGTTTCTGTTAAGATTATTATTATTTTTTTTTTTTGTGTATTTTCTGCAAATCGGATTTCTCAGAATCTAACCATGGGATCTTTCTGAAACTTTGACCTACCCCCCCAAAAATGGGGTGCGAACGTTGTTTAAATATATTTTCAAAACGTTTTACGAATCCGAAATCACCGAATTTTACGAACGAAAAAACTGACAATGCATAGTCGTAACTTTGTTATTTTTTGACCGATTTTACTAATTCTTTTTTCTTTGAATACCTTGAAAAAAATCGTTTTGATCTGCAGTTTCACATTTTCGAATTTCGAAAATTCGTCGCTGTGATTTCGAACCGGAAATTTAGACCAATTTGACAACTTCTTTAATAGATGTACGATTTTCATGAAATTTAGTATACAAGTAGATCTTACCGATGTGACTTCAAAAATATAATTAGAAATTTTCTAAATTATCTCCCCTTGGTGAAATTAAGGATCAAAATTTTCAAAAAAATCGTCGAAATATAGGTCAGAATGACCTAAAAAATTTTTTCGATACTCGACAAGTAATTACTGATTCCTACACAAAATATGGAGTTTGTCGATCGAACCGGAAGTGCCACCATCTTGAAACGTGAAAAAACAAATGAACTTTTGCGATATTGCACTTACAGACACGGGAGTTATATTTTCTGAATCCTTGAAGGATGGCCCAAAAATCGTAGGGAGCAGAATTTTGATTTCGGTCACGTGATGGTCACCATTTTGAATTGAAAATGAAAAGTAGTAGCAATTTGAAGGGCCGAGACTTTGAAACACAATAAATCTCCTTCTAATTGAGCTAGAATGTTCAAACTTGGTGTAGACGTTCACTAGGTCAATGTCATGATTGAGTTCAAAGATGAGCATCTTCTGTCTAGGGTAAGCAGAGATAGGCATGCTGATTTGTTGATTCTTTAGGGCACGATAACTTCGGTTATAATGAAGGGAGGGCTGTGAAACTTTTGTCAATAGAGAGTCCAATAGCTAGCCTGTTGTGTGAAATCATTGTATCATTTATTTTAAATATCAGGGATAGGCGAAAAAAAGAGATTGAAAATCCAAAAAGTCGTATTTTTACAATTTGGAGCATGTTTAGAGGTCTTTCTCGTAAAGTCAACTTAATATTTTTTGGGAACTTCTTCTACAAAGAGTCTTATTGGTAGTCTTTTATATAAAACCATCGATCAACAATCCAACATATTAGGAGTAGAAGAACAAAAGGATCGAACATTGAAAACGGCACCCTTTCATTGTTAAGCAAAACATGCAGTGTGGGTGGCTACAATCTGCACATTTAGTCATCGTATAGAGCTTATTCAACAGTATCGAATTCCAACTGCTAAGGGATCTTTTACGTGCACTCCAATGTGTACACGGCGGGTGGGGGGACACGCCAGAAAATCGAGATGAACTTTCTCGGACAATGCAGGGATCGAACACCCGACCTCCTGGCTAGCAGGCCAACGCCTTAGCCACATAGTGTGGACATCCATCGTACATTTCATCCGTCAAATCAAAGCATTTCATTGCATTAGACCAATAATTAATTATTCTTAATTGAAAACTTTATTTTAATACTAGTCTGGCATTATTAAATCCTAATTTTATTGGTCTTATTTAAAATTAAACTTTCATTTAAGTATGAACAACCCTTAACGTGTCTCTTTAAAACATAAAAAAAATACTCTAAAACAGTAGCTCAACCTTTTGACCTAAACTCATTAATTTACCATTTTTTGTGAGCCACTTGTTATTTTTCCTATGACATATTACACGTGTCTGATTTTAAAGGGGGGTTGGGTGGCTGAATGGTTAGCACGCGCGCCTGTCATTGAGTTAACTAGCGTGTTTTCGAATGCCGGGTTGTACGTGACAAGGAGTAAGGTCGCCTGTCCAACCGGTCATTTTTAATTTTTTTCCCGCCATTTTCATTTCATTTTCTCATCCGTCTCATTACAGTAATACAAGTTTGAGGTATTTCCCTTTAGTTTTCAGATTATTGTTATGCCTGGGTGCAATGTTTCATACTATATTTAGACTTGTAACTTCGCGAGTTTTTGACCAATTTTGATAATTTTTTCTTCTTATCCTTTTATTTAGGATACTTGATACAATCAATGACACATGACGATGAATATGAAAGCTTTCATATCTGCATGGGACAGTAGCAGATCTAGTTAGGGTTTCACACTGCGAAGCTTGTGTGAAACACTATTGTTTTTGTTAAAATTATTATTCTTATTATTATTATTATTCTTCTTTTGTCTTGAGTAGATCTCAGCAACTGCTTGTCGCATCGTTACGATTTCTTCGGTTTTACTAGGAAAGTGGGTGTGACTTAGAGGATAAAGCTATTTTGAACGTTCTGCGACAATGCGAAATGTCCGAAATCACCGAAGTTATCGTTTTTGAAAATATTGCAGTAATTTTATCAATAATCATTGGATTTTAACTTTCGATACATTTTGGCATAGCCTGAGACAGGGCACATAGCTACGCTACTTTCGATTTTTGATTTTCGGCAAATCTTCGAAGATATTAGGCGCCAAATTTCGAAAATTTAAATTTTTACAAAAAACTTTTTTATTTATGAATATTTTTTAGTCGTATTGTGCACAGAATTAAAGAGTCATCTGCTCAGTGCAAAAATGTTAAAAAATTTTGTCTCAGTAATTTTCCTTGGCCACTATTGGCTAATTCAGTTTTTCAGTCCTAGATTAATTTTTTATTGTTCGATTTGTATAAAACAAAGTTCATATGCTTCGTTGTCTCAATTGTCATTTTTTTTATTACCGGAAGTGTTATCTGTCGGCACCGAAAGTGGCATAATTTTACCAAAAACTACAATTTTGACAGTTAGGTACCATTTTTCGAAAACAAATATTATTTTTTGGAAAAATTATTTGACTCAAAGAGAGTGCCCTTTCAAGGCGCAAAAAATGGCGGAAGCAGTTTTTTTAATTTCGATTTCATTTTCGAGCAAATTCGATTAAATGGCTAAAAATGGTGTAAAATTGACCCATTTACAACCTATTCAGGCTTTTCAGATTTTAAAATATTTCTTCGTAACTTTTATAAACTTGTAGCTATAATCCATACGAAGAAAATGTATGTTAAAATTAGTTTGTAATATAAGCAGTTACCAAGAAATGGACAGTTCTGTACAAGTCACTGTTTTCGTTATTTTGCCTGTAAAATAGTCAATTATGATTGGATTTTTATAAAAGTGACATCATTTGATTCAAAAAGCATGTAGCGTCATATCAAGTTGATTACAATTTAAAATTGACACCGGAAGTGACGTCATTTGGTCAAAAACTGCATTTTAAACTTTTTAAATCAATGTTTTATTCAACCATGAATAACTTAATATGTATTAATAATTTTAACTTTTGGTTTAAATTCACATATAAATACAACTCATATGGTCATATAGATATCATAAAATTGTTTCTAACTTGTTCGGTTGCCGAGAAATAGACGGTTTTCTACAGGTCACTTTTGAAGGTTTCGGGGCCATAAACGTGTCAATTATTATTCGATTTTCATAAACGTTACACCATGTTATACCTAATGCCATTTGTGATTTCATACAAGTAATTTAAGATTTTCATTATCACCGGAAGTAACGTCATTTTGGCAAAAACTGAATTTTTAGCCTTCAAAACAGTTATTTTATTCAAATGAGTCTGTTTTGAAATCTTTTTCAAATTATGGTATTTGATGCCAATCAACAAATAGAATGAACCCACACGATCATACAGATACCACTAAATGGTTTCTAACTTGTACGGTTGCAGAGAAATAGCAGATTTTCTACAAGTCACTTTTCAAGTTTTTTGGTCTTTAAAAGTGGCAATTATTATTCGATTTACATAAAATTGTCACTATATGATATCGTATGCCATTTCTGATTTCATAAGACTAATTGAACATTTTCATTAACACCGGAAGTAATTTAATTTTGTCAAGATCATTTACAAGTAACAAATGTATAAAATGACTTGATATTGCTGGATTGATTGGTTGATTCTACGTCCATTTTATTTGTGTGCAATGTTAATTTGGAAACCTGTTTAGTGGTTTCGTTGGTACCGGAAGTGACATATGTTCAAGTGTAACTTGGCACCGAAAGTGACATGTTTAAGAGTAACTTGGCACCAGTGAAACCCGTCATTCCTGCATGCAGGTCTAGTTCTTATTATTAGGGTTTCACACTGCGAAGCTTGTGTGAAACACTATTGTTTTTGTTAAAATTATTATTCTTATTATTATTATTATTATTATTATTCTTCTTTTGTTTTGAGTAGATCTCAGCAACTACGTGTCGCATCGTTACGATTTCTTCGGTTTTACTGGGAAAGTGGGTGTGACTTAGAGGATAAAGCTATTTTGAACGTTCTGCGACAATGCGAAATGGCCGAAATCACCGAAGTTATCGTTTTTACAAATATTGCGGTAATTTTAACAATAATCATGGGATTTTAACTTTCGATACATTTTGGCATAGCTGGAGACAGGGCACATAGCTGCGCTACTTTCGATTTTTGATTTTCGGCAAATCTTCGAAGATATTAGGCGCCAAATTTCGGAAATTTAAAATTTTACAAAAAACTTTTTTATTTATGAATATTTTTTAGTCGTGTTGTGCACAGAATTAAAGAGTCATCTGACTTGCGCAAAAATGTTAAAAAATTTTGTCTCAGTAATTTTCCTTGGCCTCCATTGGCTAATTCAGTTTTTCAGTCCTAGATTAATTTTTTATTGTTCGATTTGTATAAAACAAAGTTCATATGCTTCGTTGTCTCAATTGTCATTTTTTTTATTACCAAAAGTGTTATCTGTCGGCACCGGAAGTGGCATAATTTTACCAAAAACTACAATTTTGACAGTTAGGTACATTTTTTGAAAACAAATATTATTTTTTTGAAAAATTATATGACTCAAAGAGTGTGTCCTTTAAAGGCGCAAAAAATGTCGGAAGCAGTTTTTTTAATTTCTTTTTCATTTTCTAGCAAATTGGATTAAGAGGTGAAAAAAGGCGTAAAATTGACCTATTTACAACTCATTCAGGCTTTTCAGATTTTAAAATATTTTTACGTAACTTTTATAAACTTGTAGCTATAATCCATACGAAGAGAATGTGTGTGAAAATTAGTTTGTAATTTAAGCAGTTGCCGAGAAATAGGCAATTTTGTATGAGTCACTTTTCACGTAATTTTGGCTGTAAAAGAATCAATTATTATTCGATTTTCAATTTTCTTTCGCCATTGGATGCCTAATGCCATAGTGGACTATGTCAAACCATTTTACCCCTGGCGCTGCCACCGGAAATGACGTCATTTGCTCAAAACTTAAATTTTAGCCTTCAAAAAACAATATTTTATTCAAATGAGTCGTATTTGTTATTTTTTTCAAATTGTGATATTTGATTCTATTGATCAAATAGATTGAACCCATACGATCATACAGATACCACAAAATGGTTTCTAACTTGTACGGTTGCAGAGAAATGGGCGATTTTCCTTAAGTCACTTTTCAAGGTTTTTGGTCTATAAAAGTGTCAGTTATTATTCGATTTTCATAAAATTTTCACCATATGATATCTTGTGTCATTTATGATTTCATAGAACTAATTTAACATTTTCAGTATCACCGGAAGTAATGTCATTTTGGCAAAAACTGTATTTTTAGCCTTCAAAACAGACATTTTTTTCAAATGAGTCTGATTTGTAATATATTTCAAATTATGATATTTGATTCCAATCAACAAATGGATTGAACCCATACGATCATATAGATACCAAAAGATAGTTTTTATCGTGTACGGTTGCCGAGAAATAGACGATTTTCTACAAGTCACTTTTCAAGGTTTTTGGTCTATAAAAGTGGCAATTCTCATTCGATTTACATACAATTTTCGCCATTATGCTGCCTTATGCCATTTCTGATTTCATAAAACTAATTGAACATTTTCATTATCACCGGAAGTAATGAAATTTTGCCAGGATCACTTACAAGTAACATATATATAAAATGAATTGATATTGCTGGATTTGGTTGATTCTTCGTCCATTTTATTTGATGTTTACAATGCTTATGTGGAAACCTGTTTGATGGTTTCATTGGTATCGGAAGTGACATATGTTTAAGGGTAACGTGGCACCGAAAGTGACGTGGCACCAGTGAAACCCGTCATTCCTGCATGCAGGTCTAGTTATTATTATTATTATTCTTCTTTTGTTTTGAGTAGATCTCAGCAACTACGTGTCGCATCGTTACGATTTCTTCGGTTTTACTGGGAAAGTGGGTGTGACTTAGAGGATAAAGCTATTTTGAACGTTCTGCGACAATGCGAAATGTCCGAAATCACCGAAGTTATCGTTTTTAGAAATATTGCGGTAATTTTAACAATAATCATGGGATTTTAACTTTCGATACATTTTGGCATAGCTGGAGACGGGGCACATAGCTGCGCTACTTTCGATTTTTGATTTTCGGCAAATCTTCGAAGATATTAGGCGCCAAATTTCGGAAATTTAAAATTTTACAAAAAACTTTTTTATTTATGAATATTTTTTAGTCGTGTTGGACACAGAATTAAAGAGTCATCTGACTTGCGCAAAAATGTTAAAAATTTTTGTCTCAGTAGTTTTCCTTGGCCTCCATTGGCTAATTCAGTTTTTCAGTCCTAGATTAATTTTTTATTGTTCGATTTGTATAAAACAAAGTTCATATGCTTCGTTGTCTCAATTGTCATTTTTTTTATTACCAAAAGTATTATCTGTCGGCACCGGAAGTGGCATAATTTTACCAAAAACTACAATTTTGACAGTTAGGTACATTTTTTGAAAACAAATATTATTTTTTTGAAAAATTATATGACTCAAAGAGTGTGTCCTTTAAAGGCGCAAAAAATGTCGGAAGCAGTTTTTTTAATTTCTTTTTCATTTTCTAGCAAATTGGATTAAGAGGTGAAAAAAGGCGTAAAATTGACCTATTTACAACTCATTCAGGCTTTTCAGATTTTAAAATATTTTTACGTAACTTTTATAAACTTGTAGCTATAATCCATACGAAGAGAATGTATGTAAAAATTAGTTTGTAATATAAGCAGTTGCCGAGAAATAGGCAATTTTGCATGAGTCACTTTTCACGTAATTTTGGCTGTAAAAGAATCAATTATTATTCGATTTTCAATTTTCTTTCGCCATTGGATGCCTAATGCCATAGTGGACTATGTCAAACCATTTTACCCCTTGCGCTGCCACCGGAAATGACGTCATTTGCTCAAAACTTAAATTTTAGCCCTCAAAAAACAATATTTTATTCAAATGAGTCGTATTTGTTATTTTTTTCAAATTGTGATATTTGATTCTATTGATCAAATAGATTGAACCCATACGATCATACAGATACCACAAAATGGTTTCTAACTTGTACGGTTGCAGAGAAATGGGCGATTTTCCTTAAGTCACTTTTCAAGGTTTTTGGTCTATAAAAGTGTCAGTTATTATTCGATTTTCATAAAATTTTCACCATATGATATCTTGTGTCATTTATGATTTCATAGAACTAATTTAACATTTTCAGTATCACCGGAAGTAATGTCATTTTGGCAAAAACTGTATTTTTAGCCTTCAAAACAGACATTTTTTTCAAATGAGTCTGATTTGTAATATATTTCAAATTATGATATTTGATTCCAATCAACAAATGGATTGAACCCATACGATCATATAGATACCAAAAGATAGTTTTTATCGTGTACGGTTGCCGAGAAATAGACGATTTTCTACAAGTCACTTTTCAAGGTTTTTGGTCTATAAAAGTGACAATTCTCATTCGATTTACATACAATTTTCGCCATTATGATGCCTTATGCCATTTCTGATTTCATAAAACTAATTGAACATTTTCATTATCACCGGAAGTAATGAAATTTTGCCAGGATCACTTACAAGTAACATATATATAAAATGAATTGATATTGCTGGATTTGGTTGATTCTTCGTCCATTTTATTTGATGTTTACAATGCTTATGTGGAAACCTGTTTGATGGTTTCATTGGTATCGGAAGTGACATATGTTTAAGGGTAACGTGGCACCGAAAGTGACGTGGCACCAGTGAAACCCGTCATTCCTGCATGCAGGTCTAGTTATTATTATTATTATTCTTCTTTTGTTTTGAGTAGATCTCAGCAACTGCTTGTCGCATCGTTACGATTTCTTCGGTTTTACTGGGAAAGTGGGTGTGACTTAGAGGATAAAGCTATTTTGAACGTTCTGCGACAATGCGAAATGTCCGAAATCACCGAAGTTATCGTTTTTGAAAATATTGCAGTAATTTTAACAATAATCATTGGATTTTAACTTTCGATACATTTTGGCATAGCCTGAGACAGGGCACATAGCTACGCTTCTTTCGATTTTTGATTTTCGGCAAATCTTCGGAGATATTAGGCGCCAAATTTCGTAAATTTAAAATTTTACAAAAAACATTTTTATTTATGAATATTTTTTAGTCGTATTGTGCACAGAATTAAAGAGTCATCTGTCTTGTGCAAAAATGTTAAAAAATTTTGTCTCAGTAATTTTCCTTGGCCGCCATTGGCTAATTCAGTTTTTCAGTCCTAGATTAATTTTTTATTGTTCGATTTGTATAAAACAAAGTTCATATGCTTCGTTGTCTCAATTGTCATTTTTTTTATTACCGGAAGTGATATCTGTCGGCACCGGAAGTGGCATAATTTTACCAAAAACTACAATTTTGACAGTTAGGTACATTTTTTGAAAACAAATATTATTTTTTGGAAAAATTATTTGACTCAAAGAGTGTGCCCTTTCAAGGCGCAAAAAATGTCGGAAGCAGTTTTTTTAATTTCGATTTCATTTTCGAGCAAATTCGATTAAATGGCTAAAAATGGTGTAAAATTGACCTATTTACAACCTATTCAGGCTTTTCAGATTTTAAAATATTTCTTCGTAACTTTTATAAACTTGTAGCTATAATCCATACGAAGAAAATGTATGTTAAAATTAGTTTGTAATATAAGCAGTTCCCAAGAAATGGGCAGTTCTGTACAAGTCACTGTTTTCGTTATTTTGCCTGTAAAATAGTCAATTATTATTGGATTTTTATAAAAGTGACATCATTTGATTCAAAAAGCATGTAGCGTCATATCAAGTTGATTACAATTTAAAATTGACACCGGAAGTGACGTCATTTGGTCAAAAACTGCATTTTAAACTTTTTAAATCAATGTTTTATTCAACCATGAATAACTTAATATGTATTAATAATTATTTTAACTTTTAGTTTAAATTCACATATAAATACAACTCATATGGTCATATAGATATCATAAAATTGTTTCTAACTTGTTCGGTTGCCGAGAAATAGACGGTTTTCTACAGGTCACTTTTGAAGGTTTCGGGGCCATAAAAGTGTCAATTATTATTCGATTTTCATAAACGTTACACCATGTTATACCTAATGCCATTTGTGATTTCATACAAGTAATTTAAGATTTTCATTATCACCGGAAGTAACGTCATTTTGGCAAAAACTGAATTTTTAGCCTTCAAAGCAGATATTTTATTCAAATGAGTCTGTTTTGAAATCTTTTTCAAATTATGGTATTTGATGCCAATCAACAAATAGAATGAACCCATACGATCATACAGATACCACAAAATGGTTTCTAACTTGTACGGTTGCAGAGAAATAGCAGATTTTCTACAAGTCACTTTTCAAGTTTTTTGGTCTTTAAAAGTGGCAATTATTATTCGATTTACATAAAATTTTCACTATATGATATCGTATGCCATTTCTGATTTCATAAAACTAATTGAACATTTTCATTAACACCGGAAGAAATGTAATTTTTTCAAGATCATTTACAAGTATGTATAAAATGAATTGATATTGCTGGATTTGGTTGATTCTGCATCCATTTTATTTGTGTGCAATGTTAATTTGGAAACCTGTTTAATGGTTTCGTTGGTACCGGAAGTGACATATGTTCAAGGGTAACTTGGCACCGGAAGTGACATGTTTAAGGGTAACGTGGCACCAGTGAAACCCGTCATTCCTGCATGCAGGTCTAGTTTATTATTGAGTTGTTGTTTAAAACTCAAAATGGATATGGTGATGCTCACCGAAGGAAAATTCCGCAGATGCCAACGAAGCAGAGTTGGACTTATGCAGACACGCATATTCTCTCTATGGACCAACTACAATGCAGGTGAAATGGATACTAGTAGGCTATTGAGAGAGTGTGCGTCTCTGTACGGTTCCTCTGCGGAAACATCGTCGTAAGTGTATTGTAGTCTTGTTTGTGTTGTAAGGTCTTCGCAGACCTAGGGACAAGAGCCAGATAGATTTCACCATATGTACCTGTAAATATGTTATCCAGCATTATCTGTACATGTAAATATGTTATCCAGCATTAAAGTATATTTCTAATAAAATGAGTTTATGTATTATGTTACAGTGTGTGAAATAGCTTTATTGTACGTCCGCTTCCACTAAGGTGATATCGCAGACATCACAGAGAGAGACTGTTGTACTTAATGATATCGCAGATGTTCTTAGCGCATGCATACGCTCACTCCAGGAACCGAAACCACAAACGCAAGCCAAAGGTGACCGGCCAGCCAGAAGTCGAAGCGTGATTCACCACTACCCCATCCAAATCCCTCACATATTATACACACCAAATTATCAAATAATTACAGTCTTGGGACTAAACGCCTAAGAAAACGAGTTCAGAAACCAACGTTCCTCGATTCACTCGCAATAAAAAGTAAACACAATCTGATTAAAATAATCTATATTCCGTTTCGTTTTTTTTTGTATACTTTCTCTGGCCCACACTACATTAAATGAAATGGGGTTTAACGTCCTACTCTTCTGCACCTAACCTGGGTTAATGGAAGACGGGCATACGCCATACAGTGTGCTATGAGAGAAATTTTACCCGGGCAGCGGCGCTACGGCCTACTCTTATATCGAATTCCAACTGCCAAGAGATCTTGTACACGGGGTGACGGGACATCGGTTTTTCGTCCCACCGAACGACTAGGCAGTTGTCCTTGTCAGGCCCTCCGTTCTGCATCACTGACGAGGGGAAACCACGCCGGAAAATCGAGATGAACTTTCTCGGTCATTTCAGGGATCGAGCCAGCGCCTCACTTCATGAAGATCTGACACGTTATAGTGGGAGTTTACGTCAGGGGGTCATACGAGCCCCTTTTGACCTATGACGTAAGATGGGGTCCCACTGTCATTGAAAGGCGTCATTGTATTGTACATGTACTTAACTTGAATAATAGGTTATGTCTATTTACCCATAGGGGTTTGGGTGGTCGAATGGTTAACACACGTGTGTTGCATCATATGGCCTGTCATCGAATCAAGTAGCATGGTTTTGATAATTTGCACCATATGTTAGTCCCAAAATGACCTTGTGCGAGTCGATTTGACGTTGAACCCATTTTTTTCTCCATTTACAAATAACCATTCAGAATTATAAATGTTATTGCAACCAAATGTAAAAAAACCCAGCACAATTTACATAATTACAAAAAATGAAATGAAATGGGGTTTAAGTAACATCCAGCTCCTAAAATGGGCTAATGAAGATGGGCATACACCATACAGTGTGCTCTGAGGGAACGTTTAAGTTTGTTAGGGCAGCTGTCACTGCGACTAATAGTAGAGTGGTTCAGAGACACAGTATTTGTTCTTATAAAAACTGACCCGCTTATCTGTGTGATTGCTCCGTCGAGAAATCTTCTGAAGTGAGCAGAAGTTAGCGCCGCGCACGTGGTTTAGGAAGTCGCAGCAAATATACGTCACATGAGGTATTTTTACAAACCTGTATTGGTATATAACGCGGAGTAAAAAATACACTCATTACGGGCTTCGACTTACGTGTTTATTTAATAGCGAACGTGAGCAAAAATTTCGATTTCAACCTTGATTTGATTTTTGATTTTGGCGATTTTGGTGATTTAAATACAGAGCTAGCTATAATAGCTTCGTTTCATTTCTAACTTTCAAGTAGGTGAAAGCGCCCAGATAAATTTACTACAACCTTTCGAGATTTACTTTTATTAAGTGGCTACATTCTTGGTTTACGCTGGCGACTATTGTGGTTAGGAAATAAATATTTGTTAGCTCTAAATACGCAGAACTATTTGAGACCGGAAAATAACCGAAACAAACTTTTTATTTGTAGTCTTTATTTTCCAGACCCTTTTCGGTAACATGGTGTAAATTATTTTTATAATCATAGTATATTATCTAACCATCCTGTAGCCATAGACTTTGATCGACGGATTCTAGATTTGAGACTGAGCCCTGCAAGATATTGTCCACGGATGATTTGCTATCCAGCATTGGATTGGACAAGTACCCCTATGATTTGGGAACTGTAACAAACTACCTATGACAAAAATCACAAATAGGCTTTATGCTAGACAAATGTTAATAAATTCCCGACAACTTCGGAGCATCGGTCTATCATGACTGCTTTACATGACGACTGTGTGACTTTTGGTGACAAATACATTCAAAATAGACTGGTCAGACTGACGACAAAGACTAGGAAGGTGAGTAAAAGTAAGGTTAAGTCCACTAAAAGGTATGAAATCATACGATGATTTTCTTGACACCCCATTTTTTCCGTGATAGTTTACGTTACTCCATCGGCAGACACAAGTGAAATTAATTTAATAAACAGAGAGACTCGGACATCTGCCGATGCGACCTTAACTGATTTAGATAGAAAGAAAAGTATTTGCGGCGATTGTCATAAAAGCACAATCACCAAGTTTAAAAAAAAATCAACTTTCGAAGACTAAAAAAGAAATGATTCGCATGAAGGCTAATAATGAAAATAAAAAACAATTGGCAGGTAAAAAGAATGGTTGCAAGTCTAAACCTTTTTAGATGAACGAAGGAATTTAGTATGATGTCAAAAATCAAAGATACACAGCAGAATGCCATAATTTGGTCATGAAAATAAAAAATCTAAACGTTTCCAATGGTAACGTAGCAGTGGTTATAACCGCATGTTTGGCTCTCGCGGAAAAAAAAAATATAATTACACTCCATCAAAATCTACAGTTCAAAGAATATCATGTGAGCGCGTCGGTGTCCACATGTTTAGGAAACCTTGAAGTCGGCGAAAAATACCACCCTTTATAGGCCTACAGACGAAACTACAAAATTTGGCTCTAAATTCGGTACATACACAATAATCGCTGGCTCGGCGCATACGCCACTTACCCAGCAATGTGTTTTTTTTTCATAACAAACATCATGCAGTACAAAATATTTATTTATCTGAGGGACAAAAAATAAAGTCTTAAATTAATAGTTTTATTGGGGTGTTTATCCCTCTCTCTCACTCCCCGTATTACATGTCATTATATTTTCCTCGTACTTTACCCAGCAATTTATTTTTCATAACAAACATCGTACTGCACAATATAATATTTAGTTATCTTTGAGATAAACATTAAAATGTTACATTATTAGATTTATAGACCCCTCTCTCTCCCTCGCTCCCTCTGTATAACATGCCGTTATAAATAGGCCAGTGTCTGGGTATAAATAAGTAAACGCACTGTTCATTTTAATATATGTATGAGGCTAATCTTGAAATAATTCATGTCAAATGCCGATCTTTTCATCTCCAGCTTAACATGTATTTTAATTTCTACTGTAGCATTATAAACACGGTTAATATAAAGACATTTGAAGGCGCGGGTTTACTGTTAAAACAACGAAGCGTTCGCGCATGCGTACATATGTCAAATCCAATCGTCTCATAGAGTGTATTCGGTTACTTTGCAGTATGGAAATAAACGATATTTTCCGACTGCGATCAAGTTATTTCGTTTCCGGGACGTGCGTAGCTTGGAGCATATTTTTTTTAGCACAACCAAGGGACATAGCTCTTATTCTCACTAAGAGATAACTCCTTTGATTATGGAAGCCGGGAAGATTTTGAGCCATTTATAATATAATGTCCAAATGATTATATATCCTCAAAATTCAGAAGTGGCCAGACTTCCATTGTTGATCAATGAAGTTTTTATAGTAAGTCTTATCATATAATGTCTTTACTGTCCCGAAATAGTGTCTGTTTGTTATAAAACATTTTTAGCCTGAACCACTCTACTAATAGATGTAGTGATTGGTCCTATACACCATGCTCACACCACTTTTCCGGCAACTGAAATTTTTGTGTGGGGCACCATGATGTCCTTGGGCCTGGGTTCCATCAAACTCAGTTGTTATTCAGGCCCAGGGTCAACATGTTAGTAGCTATAAAATGTAAATGCAGAATTTTACATGTGTACTCTTCGGCGCTATTGCACTCTCGCACCTCTACCAGTTCCCATTGTCGTAGAGACTTGAAATTTTCAGGGGATGTCAAGGGGGACTAGCGATGACCTCACGCCAAATTTCAACCGAATCGATCAATAACTTTTCATTTTACCGACCTTTTACGTTCTGCCTCACAGATAATCTTATCCGTTCGATGCCATTTTCTTTGTTGACTATTTAGACTCGAATAACAAGACACTCAGACGGACGCCGACACTCTGCGCTACACGCCTAGCGATGCAGTTCATAATAATAATAATAATTTTGGTATATTTTAATTTTTGCGCTAAGCCACCATTTTCTGTAAATGACTATTTTGCGTTGATCATTTGGATTGTCGTTTACGTGTGAATAACGTTGTGACCTTGATGCTGACCCTGACTTTAAATTTTCCATCGAGCTCGGGGCCTTTGCGTTTATGCTTGCTGCCCCCATACTTCTTGCTGTATTATCCAATTCAATATTCGAGGTGAAAGAAGAGACGATGTCCTTCAAAAAAGGTAACAGGGTCAAAGTCGTGGGTCAAGGTCATGCTACAGAAAACTGAACTGAAACTTTTCAAAGTCAGTTTTTGGTCACTTGACCTTGGGGCACGATCTTCACCAAATACTATATTTTGAAGTTCACAATCTGGACTTGGACCACCGACCTTGACCTTGGTCCTGTCACACACTGCCTGGTCAGAAAACTGTCAAATGCCGAGGGTCCGTGACGAAAAGGAAGTCAATGGACGTGGTCAATGTAGACGGTCGTGGTGACCTGCACTAGTCAAGGCTAACCAACCGTGACCTTGACTTTGACCTTGAGTCCAAACTTCCCATAGTTCTTGGAGCCTTTGCGTTTATGCTCGCCATGAACCTATTTCTCGCTGTATTATCAATGTCAATGTTCGAGGTGAAAGCCGAGACAGCGTCCTTCAAATAAGGTAACTGGGTCAAAGCCGTGGGTCAAGGTCAAGTTACAGAAAACTGAACTCAGACTTTTCAAACTCAGTTTTTGGACACTTGACCTTGACTTACGACCTTCATTCAGTAACCATTTTCAAAGGCCACAATCTAGACTTGGATCACCGACCTTGACCTTGGTCCTGTCACACAATGTTTGGTCAGAAAACTGTCAAATGCCGAGGGTCCGTGACGAAAAGGAAGTCAATGGGCGTGGTCAATGTAGACGGTCGTGGTGACTTGCACTAGTCAAGGCTAACCATCCGTGACCTTGACTTTGACCTTGAGTCCAAACTTCCCGTCGATCTCGGGGCCTTTCCGTTTATGCTTGCCATGACCCTATTTCTCGCTGTATTATCAAGTTCATTGTTCGAAGTGAAAACAGAGATGATGAGCTTCAAAAAAGGTAATTAGGTCAAAGCTGTGGGTCAAGGTCGTGTTACAGTAAACTGAACTGAAACTTTTCAAAGTCAGTTTTTGGACATTTGACCTTGACTTACGACCTTCACCCAGCAACTTTTTCAAAGGCCACAATCTTGGCTTGAACCACCGACCTTGACCTTGGTCCTGTCGCACACCCCTTGATCAGAAAACGGTCAAACGCAGAGGGTCCGTGACGAAAAGGAAGTCAATGGGCGTGGTCAATGTAGACGGTCGTGGTGACTTGCACTAGTCAAGGCTAACCATCCGTGACCTTGACTTTGACCTTGAGTCCAAACTTCCCGTCGATCTCGGGGCCTTTCCGTTTATGCTTGCCATGACCCTATTTCTCGCTGTATTATCAAGTTCATTGTTCGAAGTGAAAGCAGAGACGATGAGCTTCAAAAAAGGTAATTAGGTCAAAGCTGTAGGTCAAGGTCGTGTTACAGTAAACTGAACTGAAACTTTTCAAAGTCAGTTTTTGGACATTTGACCTTGACTTACGACCTTTACCCAGCAACCTTTTCAAAGGCCACAATCTTGGCTTGAACCATCGACATTGACCTTGGTCCTGTCGCACACCGCTTGATCAGAAAACGGTCAAACGCAGAGGGTCCGTGACGAAAAGGAAGTCAATGGGCGTGGTCAATGTAGACGGTCGTGGTGACTTGCACTAGTCAAGGCTAACCATCTGTGACCTTGACTTTGACCTTGAGTCCAAACTTCCCGTCGATCTCGGGGCCTTTCCGTTTATGCTTGCCATGACCCTATTTCTCGCTGTATTATCAAGTTCATTGTTCGAGGTGAAAGCAGAGACGATGGCCTTTAAAAAAAAGGTTAGTAGGACAAAGCTGTGGGTCAAGGTCGTGTTACAGTAAACTGAACTGAAACTTTTCAAAGTCAGTTTTTGGACATTTGACCTTGACTTACGACCTTTACCCAGTAACCTTTTTCAAAGGCCACAATCTTGGCTTGAACCACCGACCTTGACCTTGGTCCTGTTGCATACCGCTTGATCAGAAAACGATCAAACACTGAGGGTCCGTGTCGGAAAGGAAGTCAATGGGTGTGGTCAATGTGAAAGGTGCCTGTGACCTCCACAGGCGGGAAAAAATTGGAACAGGCCACAATATTTTTATTAGATGACTGTGACATGCCGGAGCCTTTGTGTTTAAAAGCATTAAGATCATAAGAATGTTACTGGAAAAATGTTATAGGCCAAGAAATATCATCGATTTTCCGCTAAAGTAAAACTGTGGAGAATTACATGTCTTATCCCTATTATGTTAAACAGGAGTTACTTCCCTTAGACCTAAACCTAAAATGTTAAACAAAGAAAATGGCGTCGACCAAATAAGACTATCTGCGAGCTGAACGTAAAAGGTCGGTAAAATGACAAGTTATTGATCGATTCAGCTGAAATTTGGCGTGGGGTCATCACTAGTCCTCCTGAACACCCCCTGAAAATTTCAAGTCGTTACGACCACGGGAACTGGTAGAGGTGCGAAAGTGCAATAGCGCCGTACTCTTCTTGGTGAATTTATGTCATTGCCACGAATTAACTATGGAGCAAACTTGTTTTTAAATTAATGTAAATTCCATTTTACCACATTACCTTATTATGGTGTACGTAGAAATGCTGAAAATAGTTTTACTTATTTGCCAGGCAGATGCTTGCGAATGTTGGTTGTCTCCCTTTGATAACCATCAACCCTATCAACACCGCCCGTAGCCACATCGGTTACAAGGGGTTGATTGTTGAAGAGGTTGATTAACAAACACAGACTGCTGGCCTGAGGGCAACATACGCACCCCAGATACCCGAATCTTTAAATTTTAAAGTCGTGCACAACAATACTTCTAAATTGAGAGGTTCATTCAATATTTGTATTCTTATTCATACTTGATGGATGCGGCCCGTTCTGGTGTATGCCACACTGACAAAATATCAGTCCGATTCAAATACAAATCTATATTTCGTTTCGTTTATATACATAAATAAAAATGATCTGATGTCTGATGGTGTTCAGTACGAGGAGAAAGCGCTAACCGTCAAATTAGTATTTTGGTGTCTTTCTTTAATTTAGTTTATATATATATATATATACTTAAAACTACCCCTCTATTGGGGCTGCCTTTTCAAACGTGGTTACTGGGACCAACAAGAAGTACTTATACTACACACGACCTTTTTACATATTTTCTGTTGGTTTCCTTCAGAAAGGTATGTATGCCTTAAAATCCAATATATCCATCATACTTTAGTGGGCATGTGGTTTAATTTTCAGACCCTGTTGTTGGCTCCGGCCCAGGTATTTACTTGGGGGTCGGACCCAATAACTCCTGTATACTCATTGGTATTATAATAGGGATAATATTGGAACGTGTGCTATTTTTTAACATTTGTTGGCAAGTGTTCATGCCTGGAATCCTATAATCGGTAATTTTAAACATTAAACGGAACGCGTCCTTGTCAGCTGTTGATGGCATTATCGCTGTCAACAAGTTTTGGGTATCTTTTTTAACAAATTTTGGTATCTTTTTAAACAATAAGCCGCTTCAAGAGGGTGGGTATTTTCTTCAAAACTTCCCCTACAAGACAAAAATCGAGCCAAATCTGATTGTGGTAATTATTGTTGTTTTTAATGTAATAAAACTTACATCCCACTTCTACCTCGTTACCAGTGGCAACTTTTGATAAAACTGTCCTGTTTATTGCTCAGGGTTTAAAGTGTCTGTGTATCAGAGATGGACAGTACACTTTCCAGGAAGAGTATTGTTCATTTTCGACAAAAAAGCACTTTTATACAAGTGTTGAAATAAAGCAGGACAGGCCGAGAACAAACGCCCAGAAGGTCAAAATATTTTTTTTATTACAAATAAATTTCAGCTGAGGAACCATCCGCCGATACACACTTCACCAGGATTGACCTACGTGTCCTTTAGATTACTTTTAATATCTGCACGATTTTAAGATCACCTTTCTCTGGTGCAGGTCGTTTTGGCGGAGGCGGCTGTAATGCATCCGATATCCCCTTTGCTTACATGTAGAAGTACATCTGTAGACTCTTACTGCGTCTTATCGGTGAATATTAAAGACCGTTTCGGCCGGGGGCACCCTCGCCTCAGCTGGGCTCCACGACCAAAACTGTCCTGATATTCACCTATACGCCGAGGAAAGTGTGCTAATAACTATTACAAACTGACAAGTAGTACAATCGATTGAATTGCCCCTCCACCTTCACCCCCAGATATACATTTTATTGAAACATACAACACATCCTTTGATAAACGGATCTTGATTTTGAGTTTATTGGATGGTAATTAAAAGGAAGTTTAAACAAAAATTTATTTTTAAGCTTAAATTCAAAGACTTCTTTATCTCAGGGCGGGGTGAACACGACGATGTAACGATATGGAATCCATACATGCACTGTAATTAGGAAGGCTGCATGGGTTACTTGATGTAGCATTTTGGCCTGCCACAAATTTGTCAGCGACATATTTGCAGAATTATGATATAACCAAATGTAGCAGCTGTTCATAAGTTTTAGGTGTGTGGTCGCACATGACCCATTAATCACTTATACAAGATTGTGACTATTGGGTCCACACTTATCCCCCCTTTGACCACAATCGGTGGAAAAGCAGTCACAGACCACATTTATACGCATGGTGTCCAAATTAAATAAAAAATGTGCACAAAAAAATCGGCTTTTCTCTCAGCGCCTCAATTTTTGTCCAATCGGTCTGAAATTTTAATACAAACTATCCGTGGTGGATGCGCAGGTGCTGTAAAAATTTCAAGAAAATCGTCCTACGGGAAGGCCGTTAATGACACATACCACTTTGAGGAAATCAAAAATGTGCACAAAATTGTCGGCTTTTCTTAATTCTCGTCCGATCTGGCTGAAATTTTAACACAACCGTCTCCTAGGTCATGCGAAGAAACCATAAAAATTTCAAGGCACAATTCCTACGGGAAGGGTGTTAATTATGCAAAACAGTTTTCAAGAAACAGTCGTAACGCGCTCAAAATACCTAAACTGTAGAGCCTCGGAATCTCTTGATTTTGCTCCAATCAGTCTGAAATTTTAACACAACCTTGCTAGCCTTCGTACCTTCCGACATGCAAAGTTTCAGATCCCTAGTCCTACGGCACGCGTTCGACCTGAATCTGTTTTTCAAACATTCAAGGGGTATAAAAACAGTGCACAAAAAAATCGGCTTTTCTCTCAGCGCCTCAATTTTTGTCCAATCGGTCTGAAATTTTAATACAAACTATCCGTGGTGGATGCGCAGGTGCTGTAAAAATTTCAAGAAAATCGTCCTACGGGAAGGCCGTTAATGACACATACCACTTTGAGGAAATCAAAAATGTGCACAAAATTGTCGGCTTTTCTTAATTCTCGTCCGATCTGGCTGAAATTTTAACACAACCGTCTCCTAGGTTATGCGAAGAAACCATAAAAATTTCAAGGCACAATTCCTACGGGAAGGGTGTTAATTATGCAAAACAGTTTTCAAGAAACAGTCGTAACGCGCTCAAAATACCTAAACTGTAGAGCCTCGGAATCTCTTGATTTTGATCCAATCAGTCTGAAATTTTAACACAACCTTGCTAGCCTTCGTACCTTCCGACATGCAAAGTTTCAGATCCCTAGTCCTACGGGAAGGTCAAAAACTGAAGCCTTTTTGGGGGTGCTGCATCATACGCGTTCGACCTCATTCTGTCGCTCAACCTTGGAGGGGGTATAAAAACAGTTCTAATAGGGCTAGGAAGCTGAAATTTGCAGGGCCACCCCGGAATACAAGCAGGATGATGCTCTGGAAGTTTCATCTTCCTAGCTCCAATAGTTCCAAAAATAGGGGGGCTGATACATGCGCATAGACATGCTGTAGGAAGCGTATGACGCAAAATAACCCGAACTGTAGAGCCTCGGAATCTCTTGATTTTGCTCCAATCAGTCTGAAATTTTAACACAACCTTGCTAGCCTTCGTACCTTCCGAAATGCAAGAAAATCGTCCTACGGGAAGGCCGTTAATGACACATACCACTTTGAGGAAATCAAAAATGTGCACAAAATTGTCGGCTTTTCTTAATTCTCGTCCGATCTGGCTGAAATTTTAACACAACCGTCTCCTAGGTTATGCGAAGAAACCATAAAAATTTCAGGGCACAATTCCTACGGGAAGGGTGTTAATTATGCAAAACAGTTTTCAAGAAACAGTCGTAACGCGCTCAAAATACCTGAACTGTAGAGCCTCGGAATCTCTTGATTTTGATCCAATCAGTCTGAAATTTTAACACAACCTTGCTAACCTTCGTACCTTCCGACATGCAAAGTTTCAGATCCCTAGTCCTACGGGAAGGTCAAAAACTGAAGCCTTTTTGGGGGTGCTGCATCATACGCGTTCGACCTCATTCTGTCGCTCAACCTTGGAGGGGGTATAAAAACAGTTCTAATAGGGCTAGGAAGCTGAAATTTGCAGGGCCACCCCCGAATACAAGCAGGATGATGCTCTGGAAGTTTCATCTTCCTAGCTCCAATAGTTCCAAAAATAGGGGGGCTGATACATGCGCATAGACATGCTGTAGGAAGCGTATGACGCAAAATAACCCGAACTGTAGAGCCTCGGAATCTCTTGATTTTGCTCCAATCAGTCTGAAATTTTAACACAACCTTGCTAGCCTTCGTACCTTCCGACATGCAAAGTTTCAGATCCCTAGTCCTACGGGAAGGTCAAAAACTGAAGCCTCTTTGGGGGTGCTGCATCACACGCGTTCGACCTGAATCTGTTTTTCAAACATTCAAGGGGTATAAAAACAGTTCTAATTGAGCTAGGAAGCTGAAATTTGCAGGGCGATCCCGGAATACATGTAGGAAGGTGCTCTGAAAATTCCAGCTTCCTAGCTCCAATAGTTCCAAAAATAGGGGGGCTGATACATGCGCATAGACATGCTGTAGGAAGTGTATGACACAAAATAACCCGAACTGTAGAGCCTCGGAATCTCTTGATTTTGCTCCAATCAGTCTGAAATTTTAATACAACCTTGCTAGCCTTCGTACCTTCCGACATGCAAAGTTTCAGATCCCTAGTCCTACGGGAAGGCCAAAAAATGAAGCCTCTTTGGGGGGTACATCACACGCGTTCGACCTGAATCTGTTTTTCAAACATTCAAGGGGTATAAAAACAGTTCTAATTGAGCTAGGAAGCTGAAATTTGCAGGGCCACCCCGGAATACAAGCAGGATGACGCTCTGGAAGTTTCAGCTTCCTAGCTCCAATAGTTCCAAAAATATTGGGGCTGATACATGCGCATAGACATGCTGTAGGAAGCGTATGACGCAAAATAACCCGAACTGTAGAGCCTCGGAATCTCTTGATTTTGCTCCAATCAGTCTGAAATTTTAACACAACCTTGCTAGCCTTCGTACCTTCCGACATGCAAAATTTCAGATCCCTAGTCCTACGGGAAGGCCAAAAACTGAAGCCTCTTTGGGGGTGCTGCATCACACGCGTTCGACCTGAATCTGTTTTTCAAACATTCAAGGGGTATAAAAACAGTGCACAAAAAAATCAGCTTTTCTCTCAGCGCCTCAATTTTTGTCCAATCGGTCTGAAATTTTAATACAAACTATCCGTGGTGGATGCGCAGGTGCTGTAAAAATTTCAAGAAAATCGTCCTACGGGAAGGCCGTTAATGACACATACCACTTTGAGGAAATCAAAAATGTGCACAAAATTGTCGGCTTTTCTTAATTCTCGTCCGATCTGGCTGAAATTTTAACACAACCGTCTCCTAGGTTATGCGAAGAAACCATAAAAATTTCAAGGCACAATTCCTACGGGAAGGGTGTTAATTATGCAAAACAGTTTTCAAGAAACAGTCGTAACGCGCTCAAAATACCTAAACTGTAGAGCCTCGGAATCTCTTGATTTTGATCCAATCAGTCTGAAATTTTAACACAACCTTGCTAGCCTTCGTACCTTCCGACATGCAAAGTTTCAGATCCCTAGTCCTACGGGAAGGTCAAAAACTGAAGCCTTTTTGGGGGTGCTGCATCATACGCGTTCGACCTCATTCTGTCGCTCAACCTTGGAGGGGGTATAAAAACAGTTCTAATAGGGCTAGGAAGCTGAAATTTGCAGGGCCACCCTGGAATACAAGCAGGATGATGCTCTGGAAGTTTCATCTTCCTAGCTCCAATAGTTCCAAAAATAGGGGGGCTGATACATGCGCATAGACATGCTGTAGGAAGCGTATGACGCAAAATAACCCGAACTGTAGAGCCTCGGAATCTCTTGATTTTGCTCCAATCAGTCTGAAATTTTAACACAACCTTGCTAGCCTTCGTACCTTCCGACATGCAAAATTTCAGATCCCTAGTCCTATGGGAAGGTCAAAAACTGAAGCCTCTTTGGGGGTGCTGCATCACACGCGTTCGACCTGAATCTGTTTTTCAAACATTCAAGGGGTATAAAAACAGTTCTAATTGAGCTAGGAAGCTGAAATTTGCAGGGCGATCCCGGAATACATGTAGGAAGGTGCTCTGAAAATTCCAGCTTCCTAGCTCCAATAGTTCCAAAAATAGGGGGGCTGATACATGCGCATAGACATGCTGTAGGAAGTGTATGACACAAAATAACCCGAACTGTAGAGCCTCGGAATCTCTTGATTTTGCTCCAATCAGTCTGAAATTTTAATACAACCTTGCTAGCCTTCGTACCTTCCGACATGCAAAGTTTCAGATCCCTAGTCCTACGGGAAGGCCAAAAAATGAAGCCTCTTTGGGGGGTGCATCACACGCGTTCGACCTGAATCTGTTTTTCAAACATTCAAGGGGTATAAAAACAGTTCTAATTGAGCTAGGAAGCTGAAATTTGCAGGGCCACCCCGGAATACAAGCAGGATGACGCTCTGGAAGTTTCAGCTTCCTAGCTCCAATAGTTCCAAAAATATTGGGGCTGATACATGCGCATAGACATGCTGTAGGAAGCGTATGACGCAAAATAACCCGAACTGTAGAGCCTCGTAATCTCTTGATTTTGCTCCAATCAGTCTGAAATTTTAACACAACCTTGCTAGTCTTCGTACCTTCCGACATGCAAAGTTTCAGATCCCTAGTCCTACGGGAAGGTCAAAAACTGAAGCCTTTTTGGGGGTGCTGCATCACACTCGTTCGACCTCATTCTGTCGCTCAACCTTGGAGGGGGTATAAAAACAGTTCTAATGGAGCTAGGAAGCTGAAATTTGCAGGGCCACCCCGGAATACAAGCAGGATGACGTTCTGGAAGTTTCAGCTTCCTAGCTCCAATAGTTCCAAAAATATGGGTCTGATACATGCGCATAGACATGCTGTAGGAAGCGTATGACGCAAAATAACCCGAACTGTAGAGCCTCGGAATCTCTTGATTTTGCTCCAATCAGTCTGAAATTTTAACACAACCTTGCTAGCCTTCGTACCTTCCGACATGCAAAGCTTCAGATCCCTAGTCCTACGGGAAGGTCAAAAACTGAAGCCTTTTGGGGGGTGCTGCATCACACTCGTTCGACCTCATTCTGTCGCTCAACCTTGGAGGGGGTATAAAAACAGTTCTAATGGAGCTAGGAAGCTGAAATTTGCAGGGCCACCCCGGAATACAAGCAGGATGATGCTCTGGAAGTTTCAGCTTCCTAGCTCCAATAGTTCCAAAAATAGGGGGGCTGATACATGCGCATAGACATGCTGTAGGAAGCGTATCAGTCTGAAATTTTAACACAACATTGCTAGCCTTCGTACCTTCCGACATGCAAAGTTTCAGATCCCTAGTCCTACGGGAAGGTCAAAAACTGAAGCCTTTTGGGGGGTGCTGCATCACACGAGTTCGACCTCATTCTGTCGCTCAACCTTGGAGGGGGTATAAAAACAGTTCTAATGGAGCTAGGAAGCTGAAATTTGCAGGGCCACCCCGGAATACAAGCAGGATGGTGCTCTGGAAGTTTCAGCTTCCTAGCTCCAATAGTTCCAAAAATAGGGGGGCTGATACATGCGCATAGACATGCTGTAGGAAGCGTATGACGCAAAATAACCCGAACTGTAGAGCCTCGGAATCTCTTGATTTTGCTCCAATCAGTCTGAAATTTTATCACAACCTTGCTAGCCTTCGTACCTTCCGACATGCAAAGTTTCAGATCCCTAGTCCTACGGGAAGGTCAAAAACTGAAGCCTTTTTGGGGGTGCTGCATCACACTCGTTCGACCTCATTCTGTCGCTCAACCTTGGAGGGGGTATAAAAACAGTTCTAATGGAGCTAGGAAGCTGAACTTTGCAGGGCGACCCAGGAATACATGTAGGAAGGTGCTCTGAAAATTTCAGCTTCCTAGCTCCAATAGTTCCAAAAATAGGGGGGCTGATACATGCGCATAGATATGCTGTAGGAAGCGTATGACGCAAAATAACCCGAACTGTAGAGCCTCGGAATCTCTTGATTTTGCTCCAATCAGTCTGAAATTTTAATACAACCTTGCTAGCCTTCGTACCTTCCGACATGCAAAGTTTCAGATCCCTAGTCCTACGGGAAGGCCAAAAAATGAAGCCTCTTTGGGGGGGTGCATCACACGCGTTCGACCTGAATCTGTTTTTCAAACATTCAAGGGGTATAAAAACACCGCGCATGATATTTATTACAACAATTACATGTACACGTAATGCTATTGCCAATATGCATATAGTTCATGACAGCTCAACCTACACATGTATAATCAAATGTGATTTGGCAAACTCTTGAAGAAAGTTTGAAAGACAGAATGGCGCTGTAAGACCTCGCCCAGTTCCCAACTTTTCTTGCACGCCTGATTTCCCAAAAGTACGCTTTTAGAAAGTGATTCCCTGAGAGAGATTAAAAACTTTAGTGGTAATTGGCAAGTGTTTGATCAAATTTATTCAATTAATGTATTGTACATAGCAGCGATATACAGGACTCGTATGTATAATGTAAATATGCAGATCTCAACCCAATATTTGAGGAAAGTTTTTGTACTAAAATCGTGATGATTAATGATTTTCAGGGTGCTATATTGAAATAATGTCGTGGAATAACAATTAATCCCCTGATCAATAAATCTTAGTCGATCGACAAAACCATACCTATATGCAATTTAAGATGCCTTGCGAATGACGGCTAATTCGATCGCGAAGCGTGAAAAAATGTGTTTGATTGAACACAAAATGTAAAAGAAAATTACATTTTAATTGTAGCCTACTGGAAATGCATCCGGAAATTAAAAACAGACAGAGAAGCCATGACCCCCATTTACATACAATCTACGCCGTATTTCTACCGATTTTAAAATCGTGGGAATATACTTTATGTTCATGATAAAGCGATCGCCTTTGTCGAAACTTTCTCAATGGCGACTGTCTCCGTTCCACCATTAATAGTCTCGAATATACAGTCGTTATAGCACGCATATCCGAATATATGACAACCGAGTCTATTTGTAAGCCATGTGACCGTAAAGCGATCGATGATTGGTCATGTATAATAGCGAATATATATCGCTCCGGGGGAAAAGCTAAAATTGAACCAGGCGCGCTATTTTTAGAAATTTTGGACCCAGCAATTTTGTATGGGAGTTAGCAATGTACTAGTTATGCGAGGCCCGATAATTCGATATATACATACAATTTTACTGGGGCATTTAATTATTGGGACCAAGACCCACTGCTCAATAAAAGACCCACTGCTCAGTAAAAGACCCAATACTTCGAGTGTCAAAATTAAGAATGACCCACGGAACTGGTGATTTTAAAACTATATATATATATATATATATATATATATACTTTTGATGGCCTACACAACATGAGCTCTGGCCATTTGTACTGTGAGATCACGTCGGTGGTTGTTCGAGCGGCTTTGGACCCTATGACGCCAAGACGTCGCCGTAAAGGGTGGTTTCGTTTGCTAATCCCTCACTCCACCAAGAACGCCAGAAATAAACAACTCTTCCAGATCCTACTGTAGTACAGATAAGTAAAACGAAATTTTTATTTTAATCAGATTGCCAAAATATGTGTACTTAAACATCTGAAATTTTGGGAGACCAATGTGGATTGTTTGATTCCTACGTGGTAATGTATTATATGCCCAAAAAAGGCAATTGGTTATCGCAGGTGTGTGGTAATCAAAGGGAGACAACCAGTATTCGCAAGACTTTTCCTTGACTTGGATTGGTCATTTTCTCCACATTGACTTAAAAGTTAATTCCGTCACATTTCTTGGACATTCAGATGATCTTAATCTTTATAAGCACAAATAGCCCAACATGTCACATTTAACTGACAAAATTGTGGAAGGGGATTGGCTGATTCGAATGTGGTCTACGTGGGTCTGTTGTCTGTCTGCTTCCTGGTCCTTCCGTCTTGAAATTATGAATTTTACAAAAGCCCGTAGATTTAAAGGCACTTCTTCAATTTCAGATAAAAAGCAGAAAAAGAGATCATTACTATAAACACACGAATTGCTTTCGTGTATAATGAAATCGGCGGAAGTAATCACCACTACCGTCTACCAATACACAGCGATGCCCTTCTAAAAGCAAAGAACTTTGAATTAATGGTAGCGTCGGATGTCTATATAAAGGGCAGTCGATTTTCGATTATTTTTCCTTTCCTTATTATATAATAGGAAAACATTAGTTATGCTTAATTTTCAAAACAAATCCTGCGGAATGCTGTTTGCACCAGGTGTATATACTGGGTTTGACTCCCAGGGGATTTATATAAGCATAATGCATTTGCACATTTGCATGATGTAAATTCTAAAGAGGTTGAAGACAAATATACAAATAAGAGGACATAATTATTAGTTTTTTAAATATCACATTTTTCTTACAAAAGTCTAATGGGTGGCACTTTGCCTGCCAGTGCCCTGAATGTATACTTTGCTTTCGGCTCCAGAAATAAACCTGTTTCTACATTTTTTTTTAACTCCTTTGTAATTTTGGACGATAAATTGATGTTTGAAAAAAAAAGTAAGTAGTCCGGCCCATGAAAATGGAATTTTCATTCGCCTTACACGTTAATAGGTATTGTTTTGTATGTAAATGATAATTGCCATTCTGTGTGGGTGTGTGTGTATGTGTGTGTGTGTGTGTGGGGGGGGGTTAAATCAGACGTATTACACTATAACGTGTTCATGTGTCTCTAGGTTGTATACATTTTTCGCCTTTCAAATCCATAAAATGCTACTACTTGTTGCAATTTAACAACAACTTTCAACATTTCCGTTTTTTTATTTCTTTCCACATCTGATTTAATGAATGAATGAATAAAAAAAAAACAAATCAAATAAATACATTATATCTTTACATTGTATTTTAAAAAGACGTCTTCTCGTATATTTCAGCACATTTCGTTTTTTGTGAAATTTCCTGTAGTTCTAATGTTAATAGCGCAATAAAAAATAAACAAATCCCGATCATCAAGCCACAGTTGCTCTAATTTACGGCGTTCGCACTTTTCGGAGGATCAAACTGTTAAGCGTTTGTAGATTTTTGAGTAACCTTTCATATGAACTAGAACACAGTTATTTCCCCTCAATTGATTTCACCAAAATGTAATTTCAATAGCGCACGTAAGATATTTAGAGTGCGTGTTTTTTTTTTGGGGGGGGGGGGGGCGTCTGAGGAAATTTCACAACATAAATGTAACAATTCAACTACTCTGACTATGCTGCAACCAACAAAAAGCTCAAATTAAGCGATCTTTGGAGGAGGGGTTTTATTGCGTAGTTTTGTTTTCCTTTTTCTCTGGTTTTGCATGTTGGTTTGTGTTTCGACGTCGACTTCCTACTTAAAGGTCTATTAGTGACATGCTTCTTTTAAAAGCAATATTTTAAAATTGGTAACAAAATCCTTCCTCTATTGTTTTTAACAACCGTTCGTGACCTTATATTATCTAATTCTGAATTCCGCGACAAGAAAATAATAATATGTTCATGGAATTTAGATCTACCGCATAACGAGTTTTACTTTACTTACCATGTTATCAGTTTTGATTATTATATTCAAAGATATACGGAGCTTTTGTGTTTAATAGTCGTAAAATGTCAATTATGATTGATCTATTATTACTGTATTAATGTGTCTTCCGTCAATGTCCCGATATTTTGACAGAATATAATGTAAGGTTTTATCCATACAGAAATTAGATATTATGTACACAGATTTTTCTGATTAAGCCAACACGAACTATTATTTTTATGAAAGTGTAGTAAGTGAACTTTTCCATTGTTTGTGTAATCAGGTGTTTTTGCTTCATTAATTTTAATATCTTCAAAAAAAAATCTCTCAGTAAATACAATTTTACTTTAACCTTTGATCTACTCCGAATCCCCAAGGATTACCGCGCTCATTCAAAACAATGATAGAAAATAATGATATCGGTGCATATTGACTTGGTTAAATGAAACATTTATATTCCCGAAACTCGCTTTTTAAAATAATAAATAGGTTTATTGGATTGATTATTAAACATTGCTTCCAGACTTCATTAAATATACAAATGAGAACGACCCCAGGGAAATATACGCTGGTTGGTATTCGACGTGATGTTAGTGGCCAGTTGTTATACGAGACACGACATGGTTAAATCCTCGCGCCTTAATAACCCACCGAATAACTTTAATACTGGTAGTAACACCAATTGGCCAGAAAGTCAATAATCATTTTACTTATTTAACTTGGAACAGAAAGAGGGATTTTATAGTGTCCATTAGTATTAGGTAGTTATATAGCCTGTTAAGACAACGGGTAGTTAGTTAGACTCGAAAGACCATAATAACAAAATTATTCAGCAGTTAAGAGATCAGTAAAGACTGACCTATCAAATTGCTTATCGACGATTGGTAGGGGTTTTTGTTTGTTTGTTTGTTTTTTTTATTAATAACTGAAATTGAAGCGCAGACGCCTTTAACGTACTTCCCTTTTAAGCAATTAATGTGCTGCTTCACTTCCCCCTAAAGTTGATTGCATGATTAGGGGTGTACTACATGTATATATTCCCTCGCCCCTTTTCACATCGCCCAATATCATGCGCCTAGACAGTCGGTAGTTTATCATCTTGGAGGTGGAATTTTGTATGGCGTAAATTGTCATGCGGGATGTGCAATGCGACATGTGAATAAACACATGCCACGATTGACATCCCTCATCGTATAAAACTCAGAACTTACCAGCTGTGGACCGTGGTTGCACCCCAATCATATTGAGATTATATTAAATTTGTTTAGATATCATTTGAGAAACGATTAACTTTGGTCAATTTTTTTTTTTTTTTTTAAAAAACAATATTTTATTGAATGTTAGGGGATTAAATGTTAACGAGGACAAAGCGGGTTTTCAATATAAATATTAAAACATGATTGTCTTCTATTTGCACTGAATACACCAGATGAAGATATTTTGCATGCTGCGTGCACTAATAAATACCTGAGGTGAACGGTTGTAAATCGAAGTCGTGGATATGTCCTAATTATTTTCACGAATTTTTGTTAAGTGAAGAACAAACACATTAAACCATATAATATCATATACGATATTTATTAATTCTGTATGATATTAGGTTTTAATGTCATGGTACTGTTGTTTACCCATTATCAATAACCATACATTAAAACCAATCACATCCCAGGATATATTTTAACATCAGTATAAACACATTATTTAACATCAATTGTGTTTTGTAACCGGTTAACCGCTCACTTATAAATTGGTATTAATGCCCAGGACTATTCAATCGTTAATGGATGTTTAAAACGCTTACAAAAGATAACCGATGATGATATTGCTATTCATTTGTCGTTATGATGTACTGGGTAAAGGGTTGTCACTCGTCCGATAGCAGGTATCACCACCCCTGGGGTATAGTCGGCTTACTTTTTCAAAAACACCGGATATCACTTCTCTTCTAAGGAGTGTTGCATTTGTACTTTACTATTAATTTTCTTTTAATGTGAAAACTCTATTTGGTGCACGATATACAGTAAATCGTTATCGTGTATGAGTAAACAACACATAGATAACCAAATACTATGATGTTAGGTGTCTGTGATTCTCTTAATCATCTGGGATATCTGGGATAATAATAATAATAATAATAGTTTATTTCAGTAATTAGGTCGAATGACCCATAGATACAGAGTATGTAATACCTTTATATTTACAAAAATAAATAATTTTCATTAACACAATTTGAAAACTAATCATGGTAAATTCGCTGGTAAATTTAACTATCAATAATGTTCACAATACTACAATATAATTTGATTTAAATTATATTCGCTTTATTTACAATTTCAAATATTTTTATTTACAATTAAATATAATAATTTGTTAACTTATTTAAATCATTTACAAATTTTACACGTGTTCACTTCTCAGTGCAAGTGCTTTATCCAGAAAACATGATGTGGATACCATAATACTTTTGTCTGCGTTTGAACATAACTGATTGAACTTATAAACATTTTGCACATGATTCCAATATAGTTTAGGTAAATATTGTATTCTTAATTCATTATAATGTTTACATGCTAAGACAAAGTGGTAAATGTCTTCTACCGCACAATCACAAACAGGACAGGCTGGGCTGTTTACTTGTTTTCGCCTAAATAAGTTTGCATTTAATTGGAACAAATTTAATCGTAGCTTAGTTATATTTCTTTTAATATGCTGATTAACGTTGACAGACAAGTAGTTTTCCTGAGTTATATTCAGTTTGAATGTACAGTAATACTTAAGACTTTCACTGTTAGAGATTTTGGTTGACTATTCCTGTATATTAATGTCAGTTAAACGAGTTTTTAATATATTTAAAAAATATTTCAAGGTACCAACTTGCTCACAGTACCAAATGTAACCAAATCCAAGTGAACTTAAGAGTAATTTAGTGACCAATATACGTCCACATACCTGCTTTGATTGGTATGGTACTTTTTAAAATGAAATGAATGATATATGAAAAAGCGCTAAAATGACAAGAGGCAAAGAAGGTTAGGCGTTTGTTTTGCCAAATTTATAGACAAACTATTAACAAACAATTAGGTGTAATACGGCCTCAGGCGGTCGGGGAATGCACTAAAATAGATAGTTGCTGTCTTTACGGCATAATGATAAATTATGCTCCAAGATGATCCATTTAGAAATGCAGTCTGTAGACGATAAATACAAAAATTGGGCGTGGCTCTGGCCCTGGGGGTGGATATGGAACAATATAAATACATGTAGGTATACCATCCTGTTATTGAGCTGCATTTGAACAAAATCCGTTAATTATTGCATTCTGCAGAGTATTTACCGATGTCGGGACATGAATCAAAATAAATAATGCTATCCTTACAGTATAAGGTATAAATATGCCAAATTCCAAGATGATCCATTTAGAATTCCTGTCAAAAAACAAAAAATGGGCGTGGCTCTGCCCCTGGGGATACCACCATATGCTGGATCGTTTAAGACGATCGATTAAGAATTGTGGCATGCAGGCTACACACAAAAGATAATGGGTGTGGTTCTGGTCCGTGAGGTTTGGCATGCACCCCAAACGATAGTGATGTTCCATAGAATAAGTGTGCAAAGTTATAAGATGACACATTAAGAAATGCGGTCTGTAGATGACAAACAAATACAAGAATGGGCGTGACTCTGTCCGTGGATGTCGGGACAAGCACCAAAAACAATAAGGATCATTCTTAGAGTATATGGAATAGTATGCAAAGTTTCAAGGTGGTCACTTAAAGGAGGTAAATCGCTAATATTTGGGACCTATAAATTTACCCAAATGGGTCGTAACGCATATAATAATGTAATCTGTTTATGAACTGATTTACATTCAATGGTTTCGGTTATGTCCGGCGAAATACGACAGGAGTCTTAACCCAATAGCGATTTCTAGTGTTTGGTTATTCCAGTCTATTGCGCACACTATCCAGGTAAGTTATGAGGAATATGTCCAGCCTCGTTTATTCTGGTCAATTGTTACAAATGACGCTAAATCGCACTATGGTACACAATTTGTGTACCACTGGTAAAATCTTTATTTTGTCTTAAACATTGGATATCAGAAGCCTTCCTTGACAAATAATTCGTTTTTTCAACGTGTAACACTTTGGATGATAGTGAGTTAGAGACTAAGCTACTTAAAGAATTGTGGCCTGATACGCATAAGACTTTGGGTGATATTGAGTTAGAGACTAAGCTACTTTAAGAATTGTGGCCTGTATGCGAGACACAATCTCGTTCCCAGAGGCAGCCGCGGAGCCGAAGGCCTCTGGCACATTAGACCGTCCATTTTTTCAAATCTAAGCCCCGCCCATTCTGACCTCTGATTGGTCAATCTTTTTGAGTCGATTTCTCGAAAACTAGAGGTTGGATCGTTGTTTCGTTTGTTGTAAAATGATCCTCGAGTCAAAGTCAACTCGCTGACATAAAAAATTGGATCCTAAACAAATTCAAGTTTTTGTAAATCTATTTTTCTACGCGTGGGTATATTTTTAAGTGATTCGGTCATCCAGGCACGTAATAAACGAGAAATTTCGCGCATAGGAATTACATGTTACCTTCCGGGAAAATGGCTACCCCGATTCACCAGAGACACAGACAGGGACAACGGCAATATGTGGACGTATAAAAAGGAATTATATTTATTTGGTATTTTATTGTCTGCGATATCACCTCGGTGGAAGCGGACGTTAAATAAAGCTATTTCACACACACTTGGTATTTTTGAAAAAAAGGAATTATGTCTTTAAGTGCTATTCCATCTCTTTACACAATGTTTTTCAACGAAACACCATAACCGACCTTGCAGGATTTGACGAATTGGTATTTAGGCTGTTCGATTTTTTAAAAGTTCCTCGATGACTTCTTGTTTACTCGTATTAAGATCACGGGAAAATAACTTACTACCATTTTGGCTTTAAGCAAACCGTCCACAAAAAACAAACATGATGTTAGACTTTGAAATTAGTTTTATAAATTATCGGATGTGCTGTCGACCCTGACATAATAACCGATGAATCCCAGGCCTTTGACACTAGTTTTTTGACAAAGGAAATGTTTTTCGAGTAAGATTGAATCAAAACTCCATTAGATGAACAATAATATCATGAATAAAACGTCATTATCTAACGCCGTCTCTTACTTCATAAAACTACATCAAGAAGATAATTCAATAGTTAGATTTTTACCCGGCATTATAATTACAAAATAGATGTTTTTATTAAGCAGTGTTACATAAAATCATGCATTATGGAAATAATTAATAGAATAATTGGTTCAGCTGCTGCATTGAGCGAGTATATATTAAATAAAAGCTTCGGTGTAAAGTAAATATATGATTGTAGTAATAGATAAAATACCAGGGCTGAAGTCATATTTTAACAGTAATCTATATATGAAACGAAAATATTTTACATATTTATTAATTGCAGTCGGTCCTATTTTACATTTGTTCATTGACGAATCATTTCCAAAATGTCTCCATGTTTACATTAGGATTTTTAAAGCTTATGAACACAAAACGTGTCGTGGTTCTCATTTGCTTTTATAAATGACTTATTAAATACAGTCGGTCATTTTTTAAAATTGGCCCACTGTCTGAAACTACATATATTTCAAATAGTTAAATAGCCAAGAATCGTCCTAAAATAAATTTCAGACTAATATCTATATACCCCAACATTACAAATAATGACATACAGTAATTATTATCATTGTCTGCATGCGTCGTTCATATCACAATTGTTCTAGCCTTATGAATAAAAGGCATGTTTCTTAATGTAGTTCAATACGTTTGTTCACTGTGGAATCATTTCCGCTTTTAAAAACAATTCATGTACGTGGCGGGGTTCTCTTTGTATTTTTTATATGACGAGATGATCATTCGGCACAAGCATGCCTATTATACATGGAAATCATCGTAAGACCCACTTTCTATGTACGCGTTTTCGCCAGCGGTATAACACGGCGTTCCTACGCACAGTAAAATCGCTGCAATGCTTTGGAGAACTCATGTAAATGGCATTATAAGTGAGGATTTCTCTTTACATTACGGAGTCCGATATTGTTAACGTTCAGTGGGTGCCCTTTTATAATAATGCCACATCTAAAAAATCTGCCCTTTGCAAGCTCGACATGTAGCAGGCAGGGGCGTAACCGCAACTTGGGGGTGGGGTACCCCCATAAAGTTTGTTTAAAGTCTCATTCTTCTGTAAACATTGTTTGGCATAATTTACGGGGTTAAACTAAAATATCACACCAATACAACGTTTATCATGTTTACAGACAGCGGCACCGGTCTTCCCCGAGAGGCGAAGAAGCGTGGCTTACCCCCAAACACTTTTTCCTGCTATTTCGGCACATGAACAAAGCAATTTCAAAGTTGTCTTTAAGGTGGCTTGCTGACTCGAATTCCAACCAATCGTTTACACCCACAGCAACTTCAATTTGGTCCAATATAGCCTACATGGCTGCCCAGAATTCCAAACAACCAATCAATCGTCGCGGGCTATGGGAGCCTTACCCGCCTGGAGAAAATTTTGAAAATTTAACCACCGCAAATGCGTTTTCTGCTATTCTAGCCTGTGTGAGCAAGTCCAAAAGTATCCAATGGTTCTGTAACCGAAATCCAACTCTGAATTCCATCCAATCACACTGTTGCAGTTGCATTCACAAAGTAGAGTGGCCCCAGACAAAATGTTTTAATCAATAGCCAACACAGTACAAATTCGTGGTATTCAATTAAAAGAAAAGTGAAATTAGTGTTTTATTAGGACTCGATGACAGTTGGAGAAGCAAAACTAGAAATGCCCAAAGCAGGTTTACGGCCTTCGGCCAGTTTTCTTCACGGGGCGAAGAAGCGGAACTGACCTTGTATGGACTCCCCAAGAAAATTTTGGAATATTTGATGGCCGCAAACGCGTTTTACTGCTATTCCAGTCCTAAAATTAGTGTTTTATGAGATTTTGGGCACTTTACTTTGCCAAATTTTATTTATTTTTTTTTTTTGGGGGGGGGGGGGGGTCCAAGTATATTCAGCCCCCCCCCCCCGGAAAACAATTGTGGGGGGGGGGCGGACCATGGTGTAAATATCAGATATGTTTAGTTCCCGTCTTCTGTAATAGGGGATAGAATCAATGCGGGAAATGATTAATACAGACGAGAGAGAGAGAGAAATGGAGTTTAACGCCCATTCGACACAAACTAGGTCATTTCTGGACTATCATATGGTTTAATTTTATTTCAATAAATCGGTTGCGCGTAGGGGTCTTTAGTAGTGGGAGGAAACCGGAGTACCCGGAGAAAACGCACGTGGTTGGACAAGCGACCCTACTCCTTGCCACATACATCCGGGGATTTGAAACCGCGCCACATGACTCAATGGCAGGTCGTAAGATACAGCGCGCGCACGCTAACCATTCGGCAATCCAATCCCCCTTATTACAGACGAACACTGTATTTAGCTTAAATAAATGCACCAACCTATGTATGGTGGATGTGTAGGCTATGTGTCTCTACTATAAACGTTTTAAAAGACACACAATTTTGTTATTTCTGCTGCTCGCCTCTCTTACCTCAGAGTTTCAGATTTCTAAAAATGGTTTGCAAATGTTAACATAATAATTTCGAATGACATTAGTTTGTGTAATGTATGCCTTTTAAACCCTGTGGATACGATCATAAAAAAGGTCAGTGACTTGAAATTGACCGCCATTAGAGCTGATTAAAATCTACTTCTTGTTAGTTTCTATTTAATTTTTTTATAAAAAGGTCAGTGACTTGAAATTGACCGTCATTAGATCTGATTAAAATCTACTTCAAGTTTCTTGTTAGTTTCTATTTATTTTTTTTATAGATGATATTAAGTTGATGAATAAGATGAAATCAGCTCATCCGTAGATTTATTCATGTTTTGTTGGAAGCAACGAATTACCAAGAATCATATTTTAAAGAGTGTCATCTGCTGTTTTATTACAAGATCAAACAATATTTTCCTGTAATCTTAAAAAAACAACCAACTTGTTCGCTGTTGGTCTTTTTGTGAATTGTCAGATATCCTCTCACCTTCTCATATAATAACTTTTCATCGTCATCGGAATTGCTGGTGAAATGAAATTGGCCTGCGTGTCTGTTATCGCTCGTTAGTTCGGTCAGTTATATAGAAGGATAACTCCTGTTTGTCATGTTTGACGTCGCTTCCCGTATATTTAAGAATTTATTACACATTTCCCGTAGCAATGATCGCTGTGTTTAAATTATATTTGGAATTTCAATTTACCAGTTCTATCATATTTTATGTTATAATGACCGGCACCAATATTGTCCTTTAATATAAAAGTAAAGGGTGGCTGAATGAAGGAGTAAACGAAGGATGGGGCGAAGGAATAAAATAGGTAACGGAAGAATGCAAGTACACGATGGAGTAAATGAAGGAATGGGTAAATGAGACTAAAATCTCCAGATGCATGCATACGATAGAATCTTGTTTTCTTGTTCCTTACGAGCCATTAAGAAACTTAAACCTTGTTGAAAAATCTAGAATGTTTGTGTTTAATATTAATGGAATTGTGATATTTATGACACATACATTATGCAAGAGCTAAATCTACCTATTACAGGTCTTTCTTTAGGCCCGAAATGTTAACTAAATTATTAATTAGACATTAATTTATAAACAAAACAAGACCATAATCAACTCTTGATGCCAATGGATACTCGAAAATTTAACTAATTTAGAACGGTTTGCCGTTTAATAATTGAATTTATAAATGGGAAAGCGAGGCTAAGTCTCGAATATACCAATGCCCAGGTCACCACAATGTCTGCATCTAAACACTGATAACTTGGCGTAAAATAAAGTAATTTGAATGAAATTTTCAATATTTTCATTTTACGTCATCAATGTTTGAGTAATTATATATTAAGATTAAGAATGGTCAGCTCTTTATCTAAATCTTACTTAAAGATACATTATGGGAGATAAGATAAAGAGATGGCAGTTCTCACTATCATAGTTAAAAACTAGATAGTGTAAAGGTAATTTGCTGAAAATTTCAGTCAAATTGTTCCACTATTGGCCGAGAACGAAGCGAGTGAAATATTCACATAGCCTCGGTCATCATTACTAAAATCATTGATTTAAACAGCATAGTCTCGATTATCCACTTGATTGATTTAATTATCAATGGCCGTTAAGCGGCATATATGAATTTAATCCGCCTACATTGAAGGCTAGCCATGACATCAAGAGTTTATTATGGTCTGGATAAGTTAATTAATGTCTAATTGATTATTTAGATAAAATTTCAGGCCTAAAGAAATAAGCAGATTTTGTTCTTGCATAATGCTATTTAAATGTATCTTTAATATTGTGATGCAGTATTGACAATGTCCTTTTTCTGGCACAAATTTATACTTTCGTTATTTGAACCAAGCTTGCTTTTTTGTTGATGCTGTTTAATGAAATCTATCTTTGCATTTTATTCTGGAATATTGCGTCTTTAAATGGCAAAGTTTTATCTTTTAAAGATATCTAAACAATTGTGATTCTTTCTTTATTTCATAACGTCTCATGTTACCGTTTGGAATGCCCTTCAATCAGAAACTAAAAACTATAGAAAGCATACACAATAGAATGTTAAAAATGACCAAATTTCATTTTCTAACGCCAATTTGCTCTCGGTGCCTTAACTTTAATGGCCCATTGACCTATATTCTATTACACCCCATTTGACGATTGTTTCTACAGGAAGCATAGTTTGATGGGAATTATTTCAAATCTTAGATTATCAAAGTTATCTAGTGTAGTGTAAAATTGTAGCAAGACAACCAGAAATCTATGTAAAAGCCAACAGCGGCGTTGATAAATTCCAGAGAGAATAAAATTCCTTTTGGTTTTCCATCAATCTTGTAAGATAATGATGCTTGCTTGTTAAAGAAATTTAATCTGCTGTTGTATGTATGTATATGTATGTAGGCCTATGTATGTATGTACATATATATTCAAAGTTTTTAGTACAACCGCAAACTGTAGTACTTTGTTTCGAGGTAAATGTTAAAAAGATAAAAGATGTGCGGAAAAAAAAACTGATTTCGACACTGGTTTAATAACATTTTAAAGTACTTTTCGTCCGTCTTGGGACTATTCATAAATAATGTTATGTATTATTAAACGATTTAAAAGAACGAACTCTCAGATTTATATACCAAAAAATACTAATATTTGGATGGAATAATCTATATTTAAATAACTTTTACATTAGTGTCAAGATCTTTCGGCCTTACGGCGTCTTCAGGGCTAATATAAAAGACAATGGCGTCGCTTAGTTACCAAAACCAAGAATGTACTAATATCACATCAAAACACTTGCAGTCAGAATACAGAATATAATCACCTCAAAACCCACAATATATCACATAAAGCACCTGCAATCAGAATATATCACCTCAAAACACCTACAATCGGAATATTTCAACAAAACCCAAAATATATGCCACCTCAAAACACCTGTAGTCAGAATATTGACCCAAATGCACCCAAAATCCGTTTATATCACAACAAAACATCCAGTCAGAATCCCCCCCCCCCCCCGCAAAAAAAATAAAATTAAAAACAAATCAGTATATATATCATCTTAAAGCCCCAATGCCACTCTTGTTGTAACTGACTAATATGTCCCAATCTTCATTCTGGTCAACAAATCGTATTATTTTACAATATTCCAATTAAATGATGATATAAATTTCATCTTAACACACATAATTTAAAAAATTGGAAAAATTCAACCAATTGATTTGAAAAGTCTAACGTAAACCTTTTCAAATGTGACTTGGATTTTAAAATATTTTCTAACCCTCTGGACAAATAAAATAGGTTGTAATGGATAATTTACACAGCAGGTAGGACATTTAAACATCTAGTACTGAGAATAAGGGTATTATTTATTTTCTGGAGCTACCAAGCCAGTAAGAATGTTATTGTCCCTTTAAAACAAACGCAGTCAGAATATTCGACGTGGGCTCAATGTTGCGGTTTCGATTCCAAACTTGTACGTGGTAAGGAGTATTGTTGTCAACCTTACATCGTGGGTTTTCTCTCTTTCCCCGGTTTCTTCACACAGCTTACCTGCCTAAGGTGAATTACTGAAATAAGATATATAACATACATAAGTGACCGGGTTGCGTTGAATGGGTGTTATAGCCGATCTGAAGAGATCGACTATTTTCTAACAATTTTATCAACACGCAAATAGAGTATTACCTTTAGAAATAATTAAATCACAAATGACCTTGTATTAAAGTGTCGTGGTTGATTACGTGGCACCCAAGGGAATATAGATATTGATGAAATCAATTATACGTGTATTATCTCCAGGAATATTTATTTAAATGGTGCGTGATTTGCATTTTTCGGAAAATTTTAAATTTCTTCCGGTTTTATTAACGCTATAGGGTATTCAAAAATATAAATTAAAGGGACATTATGTAATATTAGATAAAGAGCTGGCATTTCTCGCTATAATAGTTAAGATAGGTAATGAAAAGGTGATCTAACAAGAGCTGACAATTTACGCTATAATAGATACAAATAGATAATAAAAAGGGAATATGTTGAAAATTTCAAATAACTCCACTCTATGCGTCAGAAGAAAAATATATATTCGATTGTCATTGCTACCGTTGATAAGATAATAAACAAAGTCTTGATTAGCTTTTTTAAAAGTTAAATCATTAAAAGACCGAACAGTTCTAATCTACTTAAAATCGGGGACATCCGCTTGCATCGAGAGTTAATTATGGTCTTATCATGTTAGTTAATGGCACAATGGACTTTTATCAACTGCACCAATTTCGGGGATTGTACCATCTTCGCTATCCAAGGGTGAAAAGACGCCAATCGTAACTATTGGTTAGAGAAGTGGGGTTGTACATACATATTGAACTACACATATCTCTCATCTATCATGAAAATCAGCCTAAACATCTAAAATGTATGTCTATATCTACAATTAAAACCCATATTAATGCTCAAGCAGAAATCATAAGCTACTTGTTTATAAATATGATTGTTTACCTGATTGAAAATATTCCCTTTGTTGGTTTCATGATTGGGAAATATTAAATCGTGACAACAACCTGTTCATATATAGAATAACATAATGGGAATCAATTATTAATTATAAATACACAAACTCTGCTCCTAATCGATAATCTATATGTTTATTTTTAATTATTACATTGGTAAAGTGACATGCCTTAGAATGTCACACAAGGGACACAAGGTACAACACCTTGAGGAAAATGTCAGTTACGTTTCACGCAAGGCCCAGTCGAACCACATTAAAGCGACATGACGCGGAATCTAAAAACTAAATTTCTCTTTTCTTATGTCTATAGTGATACATCCAAAAAAAAGTCGTGTACGTAAATTTCAAAGGAGAAATCAAAAAAGAACATAATTTTAAAAATCATCCACAGTGTGGAAGCGGTGACCTAAGAAATATTGTTCAACTGAATTAAACTTCATTTGGATTTTAAAATCTATTACACAACAGATTTTAACATAATAAACAAGAATATCGACGATACTGCATATCAAAGCTTAACCTAAATGACAAGATGAATCTAAAACGGCAAGAAAACCGTCAATTGGTTATTTTGGTTACCACGAAGCCTATGCATCAGATGTATTACTACGCGAGTCTCGTGATCATAATTACTACCGACATTAACCGAGCGCTCAATCCAGTTCTTATGTGTTTTTATTAACGCGCCAAACTAAGCACCAAATTATTGGCCTATAGATAGCTCTCTATTAACGTTGGGGTTTGATTGAAGTTGGTTGATCTTGACGTAGATCGAAATAGGCTACTGTACCACAGGTCTTCGGTCGAAAATTGTGATATGTGTTAATCGAAATACACCTACGATCCTTGTGAGAGCATATTTATTTCTTTGGTCGGAGAAGTTTTGAAAAGTGTTCCGTTTCCGTTTTGATTTGTTATTTCAATGAAAATTACGTTTATAGTTGCCACCGTTTGTGGCCAACCCCTTGATCTCTTTTGCTTTATTTAACATTGAAGATAAATGCTTATATAGTTTATAGTTACTGCTTACATAATGTTTGGTAATGCTTACATAGTTAATGGTTAATGCTTACATAGTTTATAGTTATTGCTTACATAGTTAATGCTTACATAGTTTATGGTTAATGCTTACATAGTTTATAGTTAATGCTTACATAGTAAATGGTTAATGCTTACATAGTCTATAGTTAATGCTTACATAGTTTATGGTTAATGCTCACATAGTTTATAGTTAATGATTACATAGTTTATAGTTAATCGAGTTTATGGTTAATGCTTACATAATTTATGGATATTCCTCACATAGATTACGATTATGGTTAACGTCTCAATCTCGTTGGATTTATCTTTTGTAAAAGAAAACAACGATTTTGGAAATGGTGTGTGTGGGGTTGTAATATTAATATTGACGTTATATACAGGATCCCCACTCCCATCAAAGAAAAAAAAAAACCCAACACAGAAACCATAAAATTTGTATTAAATCCTACGGTCTGGACTTAAAATTCTGTGTGTGTGCGATCGTTCCCCAAAGTTTCAGTTGTCTTATATTAGTCGCTTTGCATAAAAGTCGTGTTCTTTCCAAACTATGATCCACATGGTCTCCGCGGCGTTGGGTGCAAACTTGCATACGTTGGGGAAAACTGTCAATTAATCTTACACATTCCTCTTTTGGGGATTTCCTAGATTATCTCAAGCGTAATGTGTACCAGAACAACCCTCAAACGATTGGTGAACTGAAGGCAGTCATCACAGCAAAAATCGAGAAAATTTAGGTTGCTGTTTCTAGGGTGACGTTCCACAAATAAAAGACGCTAGGCTCGATCAATTCGAGTATAATCGCAGTGCAATTTGGCATTTTTTTTTTATTTTGAACAATTGTGCATCGATTCCCAGACGACAGCATGACGTTACGCTTGGTTTATACAATACGCTTGTGCTTGTTCTCGAGTGCAACGTGAGAAAGACCAGGAAGGTAATAAATTATTTTCGTTTAGTAATCCTGGAGATACTTAACACTTGCTTCCAAATAATGGATTCGCCTTACATGGCAGAATGAATTAAAGAGAAACAGTTTTAATTCTACCTCTGTGGAATCTTTAACGGTACGATGATAACTTTTCCTTTAAACTTATTTTAGAAATGTTGCACTCTTAGTGAATGTGACTGTTATTTGTGTTACAGTGGCTGGAAGTCCACTGCCTTTATTTAGACATTAAGATCCAAGTCCAAGTTTTGGACCTATTGATTTGTCCGGTGTGTGTTGTCTGCTGACTTCGTTTCTATGTAGGCCTACTGTTTTTTTTGCGCCACCATCATTGTTGTTTGACAACTGAACTTTAAATTTAATCACATTTTGTTGATTTATGCTGTAACCTCTATTTGTTTCTTCTGATTAAAGTTTTATTTACGAAACACCAAGACTTTTTTCAACAGGTTATGGGCCTAGCAAGCAAAACAAACTGAGGTGAAATTAACAAAATTGAACTGATTGAATAAACTTAGAACATGGCTGCTGAATTAAAACCTGTCGGGATAGTTCCACTGAATGGCAAAAATTATCCAACGTGGAAAATACAATGTCGTATGGCATTAATGCGAGATCGAAACTGGAACCTAGTGAATGGTGATGAAGTTGAACCAAGTCAATCTGATCAACAAAAGTACATCAATTTTATCGCAAAAAAAAGAGATAGGGCATTGTCAACGATTGTATTATCTGTGGATCCATGCCTGTTATATCTACTCGGGGAACCAGAAGATCCAGTTACTGTCTGGAAGAAGCTTGCTGATCAGTTTCAAAAGAAAACTTGGGCCAATAAATTGTCATTAAGACGCAAGTTGTACTCCTTACGATTGAAAGATGGTGATTCGGTACAGGAACATGTTAAGGCGATGATTGAAATATTTGATGGCTTAGCAGCGGTTGGTGATCCTGTGAAAGAGGAAGATAGAGTTGTACATCTCCTCGCCAGTCTACCAGACTCGTATGATATGCTTGTAACAGCTCTAGAGGCTAATGCTGATGTACCAAAAATGGACATTGTGACAGAGCGTTTATTACACGAAGAAAGTAAGCTGAAGGATCGTGCTGCAAATGGGAAAGAAGCTGGTACAAAGGCTTTGGCAGGCAAACATCGAAGTAAAGGTCGGGGTCCGAGATGTCATCATTGCGGTCGTTTTGGTCATATAAGACGAAACTGTAAAGACCTGATAAGCAAGAATGACACACCTTCCTACCACAAAGAAAGTGCACAAAAGCACAAAGCAAACAAAGCTCGAGTGAAACAAAGAGACAATAGTAGTTCTGATAGTAGTAGTGGGGGTGCTGCAGGATTAGTAGCTAGTCATGCGTTATCTGCAATTACCGTAGATGAGAAAGATAGCTGGATCGTGGATTCTGGTGCAACCTGCCACATGCGTAATGACAGGGACCTTTTTGTTAAATTTTGTACCCTGAAAGAGCCGATAGAGATCGCATTGGGAGATGGATACACAGTAGAATCAACTGGACAAGGAAGGGTCAAGTTAATGGTCACAACTGAAAATGACAAGCAGCAGAAAGTCAAGCTTCGTGATGTACTTAATGTCCCAAAGTTGGCGTATAATTTACTGAGTGTATCTAAAGCAACAAAATCAGGAAATGCATTTGAATTTAACGACGCCGGATGTCAAATTAGAGATGTAAACCGGAAGTTAATTGCTACTGCAAGAAGAATAGAAAGTTTATACTATTTGAACTGTTACGAGAATCGTAGGAAGATGAATGCTGCGATCGAGAAACCAACACAAGAGACCAAAGAAGATATTTGGCATAGACGTTACGGTCATCTTGGTACATAAAACTGGAAAAAGTTGGCTAAAGAAAACATGGTACATGGATTCGATTTTAATCCATCAGAAGACACAAGTCTTTATACGTCCTGTGTTGAAGGTAAACTGCATCGTTGTAAATTTCCAGACGATGGAGGGAAACGATCTGATCAGCCACTTGGTTTGATACATAGTGACGTCTGGGTGGAGGTGAATATTTCCTCACTTTGATTGATGATAAAACGAGATATGTATGGGTGTATATTCTAAAACATAAAGATGAAGTATTCCAGAAATTTGTAGAATGGAAGGCTTTGGTAGAAAAATCTACTGGTAGAGAATTGAAATGCCTACGCTCAGATAATGGAGGAGAATACATTTCTACTGAATTTCAACAATACATGAAGAATGAAGGTATACGACAAGAATTTACTATACCAAAGACGCCACAACAAAATGGTGTAGCTGAGAGAATGAATAGAACTCTAGTAGAAATAACAAGGTCAATGTTAGTTGACGCAAGGCTACCACATAAATTTTGGGCTGAAGCACTGTCAACAGCTGTTTATCTTAGAAACAGAAGTCCAACAAAAGCTGTAAAGGATATGACACCTTATGAAGCCTGGTTTGATGAGAAACCTGATGTCAATCATTTACGTATATTTGGAAGTACAGCATATTCACATGTGCCCAAAGATGAAAGGAAGAAATTGGACTCAAAAGCTCGAAAATGTATATTCCTTGGTTACGGAGCAGCAACCAAAGGTTACAGGCTGTATAACCCTGAGCGTCAACGAGTTTTTCACAGCCGTGATGTTAAATTTAATGAAACGAATATACATGGTTTGATAGAAACTGAAGAAACCAGTACGAAACATGAGGCTACAGGAAATAGTCAAAGCCTCATTGAGTTTGATTATACAATTAATTTAGGTCAAACTGAAGACGAAGTAATAGAAGAAGACGTATCGGTAGTAAATCCACAACCAAGAAGATCAACCAGAGAGACCAAACAACCGCAGTTATATGGTGAATGGGTAACTCTGGCCAGATCTGAGTTGATAGAGCCTAAAACATTAACTGAAGCATTATCACTTCCACATAAAGCCAAATGGGAAGAAGCAATGGAAACTGAGTTAAAATCGCTGTATGATAATCATGTCTGGGATCTGGTTCAACTACCAAAAGACAGAAAGGCTATAGGTAGTAAATGGGTTTATAAAATCAAAACCGACGCAGATGGTTCAATAGAACGTTACAAGGCTCGATTGGTAGCACAAGGCTATTCTCAGAAGTTTGGTCTGGACTACGATGAAACATTCTGCCCTGTTGTAAGATTTGAATCTATTAGAACTGTAATAGCGTTGGCTGCCCAATATGGACTGAAATTACAACAAATGGATGTTACAACTGCTTTCTTAAATGGTGAACTGCAGGAGGAGGTTTATATGAAACAGCCTGTAGGTTTTGTTGTTGAAGGGAAAGAACATCTAGTTTGTAAATTAAATAGAAGTATTTATGGCTTAAAACAATCTTCAAGATGCTGGAATACAGCATTAGATGTCAAGTTAAAGAAAATGGGATTTACTCAAACTGCTGGAGATCCTTGTATTTATACAGCCACAATTGGTGAAATGTTTATAATAACAGTATATGTTGATGATATACTTTTAGCTTGTAAAAATGTCACCAGAATTCAAGAAATCAAGAAGCTATTGGGTCGTGAATTCGAAGTGAAAGATATGGGAGAATTGCATCATTTCCTTGGTGTAAAAATTATTCAGAATCCAGAAAAATGTCAAATCTGGATTGGTCAACCAACATATATAGCCAATATTATAGAGAAATTTGGAATGGAGAATTCGAAACCAATTAGAACACCAGTTGATGTTTGTATAAAATTGCGAAAAGCTGAAAAAGAAGATGAGATGGCAGACCCTTCTCAATATCAGTCTGCAGTAGGTAGTTTACTTTACTTATCTACCAAAACAAGACCCGATATTGCTTATATCGTGAGCAATGTAGCTAAATTTTGTTCTGAACCTACCACACAACACTGGGCTGCCGTAAAACGTATATTAAGATATCTAAATGATACAAGAGAATTAGGTCTGTTGTATAGCAAGACTGAAACAAACCAAATGGAAGGATATTCTGATGCTGATTGGGATGGAGATTTAGATGACAGAAAATCTACATCTGGCTACACATTTCAAATGAGTGGAGCAACAATTAGTTGGAGAAGTAAGAAGCAAACTTGTGTTGCGTTATCAACAGCAGAAGCTGAATATATGGCTTTATCGAGCACAGCACAAGAAACGATTTGGATCAGACAGCTATTAACAGAGTTGAGACACGAGCCTGTAAAAGCAACTCTGATACACGAAGATAATCAATCAACCATTTGTATGTCCAAGAACCCCCAATTTCATGGAAGATCGAAACACATCGACATAAAGTACCATTTTGTTCGTGAGCAAGTATCCAATGGAATTATTGAATTGAAATACTGTAAATCTGAAGACATGATTGCAGATATGTTTACTAAAGGACTTAATTTTATTCAATTTTGTAAACTTCGAAATATGGCCGGAATTTTGCCTGTGAATTGACAATTCGCTTGCGATTGAGGAGGAGTGTTAGAAATGTTGCACTCTTAGTGAATGTGACTGTTATTTGTGTTACAGTGGCTGGAAGTCCACTGCCTTTATTTAGACATTAAGATCCAAGTCCAAGTTTTGGACCTATTGATTTGTCCGGTGTGTGTTGTCTGCTGACTTCGTTTCTATGTAGGCCTACTGTTTTTTTGCGCCACCATCATTGTTGTTTGACAACTGAACTTTAAGTTTAATCACATTTTGTTGATTTATGCTGTAACCTCTATTTGTTTCTTCTGGTTAAAGTTTTATTTACGAAACACCAAGACTTTTTCAACACTTATAGGGTATTCTATTACAGTAATTGACCCAAACATACTATAAGTTAAGAAATCTTGATTGAACGAACAAGCACTTTTGTCTCCGGATTCAAAAATAGAAGTTGACTTCAATGATAACAGTTTCACATATCAGTGTTCCGAAATCCATAAAGGAAGTACTAGAACAAAATTGCATGGTTATTGATGAATGCGCAGTGATTTATCACACACTATAAATTCATTGATTGTAGGTTGCAACAACTGCTCACCATGTATTGTTGTATCCAAAAACATTGACAGAATAAAGAGTAGATCTTAAGCAAAGATAATTAGCCAGGCAACTTAACATAACGCCACTGCAGCTAAATCGTCTGACGGCTGTCTTAAGAATATACATATTTTATTTCTTAACACTTTATTCACATATAGACAATATAGCTACCAATAGCTACCAATGTTAATATCTTGATTTAAAGTCTATAAAGTAATTGCCTAAAGCACGATTAGTTTTGACTGCTTTATAATCTTAATAATAGGCCTATTGCGAGAAACCTTGAGCAAAGATTTATACAGTTAACAATGCAGTAAGATCAAGTGTCAACGCCTTCTTTATGGCTTAAAGCTTATTAACTGATTCTATTTACTTTATTATCAAATCTATGTATTAATTAAACTCTTTCATGTGATTTGTTACAATATTTTTTATCCCTAAGTTTATCTTTAATTTGATTCTTTGAAATCATTGTCCTTTTGTTTGTATGCAAGATGGTTTCTTTAAAAGACCTCTACACACAGACAAGGGGGTACCTTTGTAGCCGGTACAGGCTAGTTTCCTAGGAAACAATTTGTCTACGATATCACCCTAGGTGGAAGTGGACGTTAAACCCCAGAAACGAACAAACGAAGACAAGGGAGCAAATGAAAATATGCGAGAGATCAGATGAGATAGGAGATAGGGTTACAGCATTCATGAACCCTTTAATATGATCGTGTATGAAATGTGGCTGTATATAAAGAAATAATGAAACAGATTTCGACCTGGAATTCTTTATGAATAGTAACCACCTTCAAGAGGATACTTCGCCGCGAATGAGCTATAGTCACACCCAATCCTAGCTCGTCCATATGTATCAAATGTTACACGTGTATCATCTAGGTGCATATTCGACCTAGGAATAGCCCCGAAACACGTAGGTGATAGATGTCTCACAGTTATCCTTTGGTGGGGTTTTGGGGATATTTACAGAATATTGATATCAATTTCGTACAAATTAGATTATAATGTTCGTTATTTAAGCGTTCACAAGGTTGTACAAACTGAAACAGGGGCCTTAACACTAGAAGTAAGTTGAAATTCGACAGGCCTTATAATTTAACTAACTTAAATATTTCATTTAAATTTCATATAAATAGGATTATATCTTTGTCGTTCAAGTGTTCACAAGGATCAACAAATTGAATCCAGGTCCATAACTCTAGAAGTAATTAACAGAATTTAATCTTCTTTGATTTATTAATTTAATGATGCATACAGAATTTCATACAGATCGGATGATAACGTTTATCGCTAGATTGTCCACAACTAAATGAACCAAGGACCATAACTCTGTATGTATGCTTCACAATTTTGTATTAGCTTGATAACGTTGAGAGAATATGATTTTTCTTCGAAACGTGCCCAAATAATGTTGTCCATAATGAATGTATTATTGACTGTGCATCACTCTAGTTACCAAATGCCACTAAAGGGTTGACATAAAGAGTGGTTTTGACTTTTTAACTAGCCCTATTTATTGCGAATATCTATGATGTTATTAACGTAATGTGAAGGTATTTTGACATGTGTCATGGTAGTGGCATATAGAAAGGGTCAGAGATATATATGACAAGATAACTCCATCTCAATACTCTTAATAGCTACGTGTCAATCACATCCTAAAACTGTACCAAGATAGTATGGTCTATCCACTTCCGAGTTTCTAACGGTTTCAAGAAATTGAGCGAACACAGGCAGATAATTGATGAAATTTTATTTGACTTCAGTTCGCTGTGTCAGGACCTTTAATCTTGAGCTCATAAAATTACCAAGTGGAAGATTACAACAGAGTTCAGGATAGTCAGTCGGTAAAAGAAACCTTGGTAGTTTGAATTTGATGAAAAGTTAGCGCTGTCTGGGTACCATTCTCCTTTTATTGGCACACGTGAATATAGAAGCACAAACAACCATGTAAGACCCAAAATGACTGATGTATTGTGTGTTATCATTAAATATAAAGATAGGCTGGCACTGCCAGGCAGGATACGCCCACATTTTTGAGAGATGGATAGAGAACAAGCAATACCGAAAGTGATTTTTCCTACATCATTAAGTCCTGTATTTCATACTGTATTGGGAGCAGCCATTTTGTTGGTCAGTTCCAGTCTGATATTCATGAAATTCGAAGCCGACAATGATTATGGTTTGACGGTACACAACCTAGAAATGTTACTTTTCGTCAAAATCGAATAAGATTTGTGACCTGTAGAGAGTCCACAACCATGATGTACCATATTTTTACACTGTTCGCGTACAAACGGTGACCATTTCGTCCGGCATTTTTGGTACGATTTTCACGAAATTCGAACTCAACCTTCCTTACGGTGCAACAGTAATATAATCAGAGTTTTTTTTTTAAATCAGATAATAATTGTTCGAGAGATAGACAGAGAACAAGCAATACCGAAAGTGATTTTTCCTACAATCAAAGGCCATAATTCATTAAGTTACAATTTGATATGCGCAAATATCGAAAAGAATAAAGATCTTTAGGTTATAAACCAGTTTTTCAGGTTTCATCAAAATGGAATTAAAATTGTCACCTCTACAGGGTCCACAACTTTGACATACCATATTTTTACACTGTTCGCGTACAAACGGCGGCCATTTTTTCTGGCAATTATGGTCCAATTTTCTCGAAATTCAAACTCAACCTCCCGTAGGGTGTAACGGTGATAGAGTCAACGTTGTTTCAAATCGGATAATAATTGTGACCTCCAGAGGGACCATAGGCGATTTTTCGGACAATCAGGGGCCATAATTCAGGAAGTTACGATCCGATATGCGCAAATATCGAAAGGAACCAAGATCTTTGGGTTATAACCATGCATTTCAAGTTTCATCAAAATCGAATTAAAATTGTGACCTCTACAGGGTCCACAACCATGATATACAATTTTTTAACAGTATTCGCGTACAAACGGCGGCCATTTTGTATGGCAATTTTGGTCCGATTTTCCCGAAATTCGAAATCAACCTTCCTCACGATGTAACGGTAATATAATCAACCGTTTTATTAAATCGGATAATAATTGTGACCACCAGCTAAAATAAGGCGATTTTGCGTATAATCAGGGGCCATAATTCAGGAAGTTACGTTCCGATATGCGCAAATATCGAAAGAAACCAAGATCTTTGGGTTATAACCATGAATTTCAAGTTTCATCAAAATCGAATAAAAAATGTGACTTCTACAGGGTCCACAACCTTGATATACCATTTTTTAACAGTATTCGCGTACAAACGGCGGCCATTTTGTATGGCAATTTTGGTCCGATTTTCCCGAAATTCGAACTCATTCTTCCTTAGGGTGTAACGGTGATATAATCAAACGGTTTTTTTAAATCGGATAATAATTTTGGTCCGATTTTCCCGAAATTCGAAATCAACCTTCCTTACGGTGTAACGGTAATATAATCAACCGTTTTATTAAATCGGATAATAATTGTGACCACCAGGGTGACCACAAGCTAAAATAGGTGATTTTTCGGACAATCAGGGGCCATAATTCAGGAAATTACATTCCGATAGGCGCAAATACCAAAAGGAACCAAGATCTTTGGGTTATAAACATGCATGTCAAGTTTCATCAAAATCGGTTCAAAATTGTGACTTCTATAGGGTCCACAAGCTAAAAACGTGATTTTTCGTACAATCAGGGGCCATAATCCATGAAGTTTTCATCCGATACATGCCAATATCGAAAGCAGCCGAGATCTTTTGGGGATAAACCTATATTTCAAGTTTCGTCAAAATCGGATTAGAATTGTGACCTGTAGAGGGTCCACAAACAAATTGTGGACGGACGGACGGACAGGGGCGACGACAATATACGTCCACATAAAAATGTGGGCGTATAAAAATCTTATATACCATATATCATTGTATAGCTGACCTGGCTATCGGTATCGTCAATAATAGAGAGTGAGAGAAATGGGGTTTAACGTCCAATCGATTTAAACTATGTCACTTCGAGACTAACATATGGTTTAATTTTATTTCAATAATTCGCTTGCGCGTAGGGGCCTTTAGCAGTGAGAGGAAACCGGAGGACCCGGAGAAAACCCAGAAGGTTGGACACAGGCGAATGTACTCCGTGTCACGTTCAACCGGGGATTCGAAACCACACCAGTTGACTCAATGACAGACTTTATGATACAGCACGCACGTGCTAACCATTCGACCATCCAACCCCTTATGGCCCTCATGTTATTACAATATATTATATTACTTAATGTCTCGCCCTCGACCATTTAACTATACATAATGTACATGTATTTTCATAATTGTTTTTTCCTCGAGATTTTTAATTCATGATTTCCCGTGCTCCCATTGTTAAGTATTCCTAAAGCCAGGCTGAAGGTCATTCTGTATTTCGATAAATTGATTTCTTCGATAATAATTTGTGCTTTTAGTAATTTCTCTTTACGTTTTGATTTATCAAATAACTGTTTAATGGTGATATATTAGTCTTTAATTTATTCATCATCATTAAATTGCATACTTGCACAAAAAGTGTTCAAATTGAATAAACGACACGGACTCCATTGCCGAATCCTTTCCATACAATAATTTCTTTATAGCGACGATAACTGTTTTTTTATTTATCCATTCCTCGAATCCAAAGTTGAACATCTCATTAGGTATCAAATTCTTATTGTGTCGAATTAGTCTAGAAAGACGCGTAAGTATTCATGATTGATGGACGCTTAGTAATCTACATTATTCTAATAATATCATCATCATCATCATACATGTATTCATTTAATCAAAATATGGAAGAAATGAAATATTTCTGACTTTAATCGCATTGCTTTATGTGTTAATATTGGACAGTGTGGTATATATAATAACATTACGTCATAAAAACTGTGATTTATGTAAAAATATCAGCTATTGATTTAATTACACAAGGCATTACATATAAATTACACCGAATACAATAAATAGTTTTCCATACGATAAATCGTTTTCAAATAAAAACTTTTTGTTGTTTGGAGGCCCGTATAATAGTTTTATGTGTTTCTGGGTGTTGCATCACGTCCTATTTATGAGTTTAGTGATTTTTCTATTTACAAACTGCAATTTAAGCACATTAAATATATTATATCCACTACTGTTACAATCCAGAATACCCCACCATCACCATACTTCATCACCACTATCACCGTCACCCTTCACCACCGTGACCACCTACTGTCCCAATCTCCCGTAATCTGGAAAAACCTAGAAGCCCATATTTGTACTTAGTACACGTGTATATAATAATAGTTTTTTTACCCCTTCACTGAAAAGGCTTCTAATTATCTTCATCTAAAAAGACAAAATAAAATTGGTCTTATATTCGGTAGCTTAATTCCGAAACAAAACAGTTTTTCTTTGTTTTCTCAAATCTACATTCAACATTGTTACTATAGGTTTTTCCAGATTGCGGGAGCACCCTTCGTTACCATCAACAACTATAACCATCATCTAGAACTAGAACCATCCACACCACCATCGCCATCCTTTGCCCCATCACTATCCTTCACCACCTGCACCTACTGTTGCGACCCGCCAGCACCCCCCACCCCTAAGTTCACTACCCTAATGAAATATGCCCTGTTTACTGTACTAAAGTGGTTAAACAAATGGGTGACAACGAGAAATAGGCTAAGTAGGTATTTTGCAGATCCACTTGCTTGGACTTACCCACAGATAGTTCCTGCCACCACCAATTTCTGGAAGTAGGTTACAGTGGACCAGACAGATGGTGCACGGGTTAGAATAACGTTGACGTAAAAACGGTGTCCATACGAAACACTTACCCATAAATGGTAATTGCCCAACCCTGATAGCTGACAGATCTATGCTTTCTATATGAGAAAGTGGAAAGTTAGAATTAATTGATAATTCACTTATTTAACAACACCGTGGTGTCACATGTATGTTTTAAACGATTCTTGACCAGGATAGTGTCACAATCATTCGTCACTATCACCATCCTTCGCAACCTTTTTCAGTTATAACCATCTAGAATACCATTACCAAGCTGTCAAAATCCCATACCACTAACGCCCAACTGTCACCAACCTTCGCCTCTATCACCATCCACCCAACGATCATCAAACATCATCACCATGCATAACCATATTCGAATTGCTTGGTCGATCGATATTTGAGCGTGTCAATCATTGTATCGCACAGGACAGTAAAACCTGGATCCTGTGAATACGTTTTATGGAAAGTATATGTTTTAATAAGTAGTTGCAATTAAATATACTGTCGTGTACTCTTTCCAAACACCATTAATTTTGAATATTTATTTGGTATAGAATAGAAAACATCCCAGGACGTTTTTTGATTGAGTGTGTGAGGAGATATTAAACCTGCTTATATACGTGTTTCTTGTAGGCGGTTAGAATATTTATATAGACCTTATATCCCCTTGATATTGCTAAATCAATCATGAAATTATGTTTAACTCTAAACGGTAACTTGACTGCAATAAGAAACACGATTTTCAAATCAAATATTCCTTTTATGAACTGTTGAGTTGAGTTTGAAGATCGGTGTATATTTGTAGAAAATGACAAGTTTTATCCCTCACCGGAATATGTTTAAGTTCCGACATGTAACAAAGTGGTTGTAAGTTGGCCTGTGGACTGTGTATAATATCCTCTGTATTAGCAAGAATATTGATCAATAAACCTATTTTAGCTATTAAGATATCGCACAAAGACACATAAGGGGTGGTTATACGATATGGTCAACATCTAACATAGCTCAGTGGCTATGGTGCTTACTTGCTAGTCAGGATGTTCCTGTCCGTTCGATCCAGGCCGTTAGCTGAGAGCCTTTATTGTGATTTTCGAGGCTGGTGTAGGACAAAAGAAAAGCATGTAGTCCTTCGGACTTGTTGGTATACTTGTACAAGAGTAGGAATTCGATGACGAATAATGGAAACGCCACTGTCCAGATGCAGATAATACCCCCCCTCCAAAAAAACCACCACTGAATGTCATTGACCGTCTTTATTAAGAGAAAACTAACACTTTAACGTTCCCTGGACACTCTACTTAGGTTATTTAAAGACTGTTATATGTATTTCTATCGCGACGTATGCAATGTGGCAGTGGGGATATTTTTCATTCCAGGCAAACCATTTTAACAAGGAACCTTGGCAATACTCGAATGACTACACAAACTTCCCTTGTCGTCAGCCCTGCCTTGACATTTGAGAAATCCAGATAGAACCCCAGTTGTAGGCAGTACAATCTGGTTTTGAGTCCTAACCACACATCCACCAAAGTCCCTTATTAGCGAGAGGAAACAGAAATACCACACGAATTTGGAAGGACGACCACTGCTTCCTACTATCACCGCATTCTCAACCCCTGCAAAAATAAAGTAATTGCTGAATATATCTAAAGGCATAGCAATTATAGATCTAAAACAGGTTTTATCATTTGATGAATAAGTTAATAAAATTGCAAATAGAGCAGTAGCCATTTGTATACATGCTGCAAGCTTTTTGGCCCCTGCATTAATTTGGCAGGTGCCATGAAGCTTACGTGTCTACTGATCTTTTACGCCACAACAAAAATAACACTCAATTCGAATATATTGGTCTAATTGACCAGTATGGTGTAAAATAGTAGTATTATTGCATGTACACACCGCACAATATCATTTGGTGACATCTTTACTGTAGAAGGATTAATTTGTCCAGTAATGTCCATCACCATTACAGAAAGTCTTTACATATAATAACTTATTTTATTATAATGATAAAGTAAGTTGAGTTTTCTAGCACTTTTTGTAATTGACACATTTACACATTGTAGCTATATGTTTACGGCTTCCAATTATTATATTACAAGTTTCCACAGCTTTAGTGTTCCACTAGTGACGTCATTAACACCGATACTAGTAATTGCCTTTCTAAATTATTATAGAAAAACATTAAATTAACCAATTTCTCGCGCCTTGAATTGGGTCAAAGGAATTAATGACAAGACGTAAATAGTAATATTTGTTTATGCTGTTTATTGTTGTAGGCTGACGATAATGGAATACTAGTTAAAGCTGCACGACGGGCCTTCTTGCCGGACACTCGCCCTAAAGCTACCGAGTAACAGCTTTATGAAAAAAATAAAAACAAAACTGTTAACACTACCTTTAATGATACGATACGTTAGCGGTACCACCGAGACTTTTATGTGTCGCAATTAACTGTTAGTTATGTTACTCCAGCTAAACAACTGATTCATGATAAGTATGATCCCCTACAAACCTATATTTTAATCCGTGTCTTGGATTCTCCAAACAGTGCCAACTACGAACGCCAAAACATAGAGATAATGCAATTTGATAATCGTGATTCGTTTATTTCCCGCTCATTATTTTTTATACTGCTGTAAATTTTTTAAAAATTTGATGAAAAATTGGTTATATAATTTTCCTAGTCCAATATACATCCCAATCTATTTAAATAGTGCGCCATGTATCCCACCACGTTGTAGATAATCATTATATAATAAATATAACACAACACATGGACATTGTAAGTAATGAACTTATTAAAATGGTATCGAATGTAAAGGGTGTCCGACCGAATCTATCGATTGCACTCTACTGCCTGGGCTTTTATTCTTATTTACGACTTTACTCATATGTTTGAAACAAATGGTAGTATTATCTCTGGGTTCAACGGCCAGCAACAAAGTCAGAAGAATAGTCTCGGAACACCAAGAAATTGTGATCCATGAATATTACCTTGAACCGATTTTGATGAAACTTGAAATGCATGTTTATAACTCAAAGGTCTTGGTTGATTTCGATATTTGCACATATCGCATCGTAACTTCCTGAATTATAGCCCCTGATTTTACGAAAAATCGCCCTTTTTTTAGCGTGTGGTGCCTCTTGAGGCCAAAATTATTATCCGATTTAAAAGTCCGTCCGATTATATCACCGTTACATCATAAAGAAGCTTGTGTTAAATTATGTGAAAATCGGACCAAAACTGACGGACAAAATGACCGCCGCTTGTACGCGAAAAGTGTAAAAATATGGTGCCGGCGCTTTTACGCGAAAAGTGTAAAAATATAGTATGTCAAGGTCACAATTTTGAATCGAATTTGATGAAACTTGAAATGCGTGTCTATAACTCAAATATCTTGGATTCTATCGATATTTGCGCATATCAGATCATAACATCTTGAATTATGGCCCCCGATTGCACGAAAAATAGCGCTTTTAACTTGTGGAACCCTATAGAGGTCACAATTTTGAACCCATTTTGATGAAACTTGACATATACGTTTATAACCAAAAGATCTTGGTTCCTTTCGATATTTGCGCCCATCGGATCGTAACTTTCTGAATTATGTTGCTGTGCTCTACTGAGCATCAAAAGATTGTCACTGGCTGACTGACATGGTAATGTATGACTAAGTTGTTGTGCTTGACATTCCATCAGTATTTCCTCAGAAATTTAGTTTCTCTTACAGTGGTCTCAATTTTACTATGGCAAACCAGTTTTGCAAAGGACCTAGCTGGTCGAGCTGCCTAGGACCCATCAGGACCTCGATCCGCCTCTGTGTGAATATAATGTATAAATTCGGAACTACCTTTTGCTGAGGCATTCAGAAAACAAATGTTTTATACTTTTAAATTTCACTTTAAACTTTTCTTTTTGCAGCACTTTCTCTATGGAATTCTCTACCCGTAGACATTAAAGAATAAAAAAAAACTCTAGACATCTTCTAGTTGCGTTTGAAGGCATAGCTATTTGTCGTAAATAAACACTAAAAGAATCCACATAAACTTTTACGCGCATTAGGAACTTTATCGAAGTATTGTTTGCGCTATACAAATGTTGTGCAGATTGAATGATATTAAAAAAAGAAGATACGAATATAGGAACGTCCAGTCCACCCTCTGAACGACGGGTGGTTACATTACTGTACTCACCAACAGATCAGTTGAATACCCTAATGCTTGAGTAACACTGTCCAGAAATTGACACCAGATGGCCATACGAATATAGAATTATGCGTGAAGCAAGGACGATGCCTACAGAAAGTCATTCGATGGCACCCGAACCACACACGTAGGGATGGTGAATTTTGTATTGAAGTTTATACCCGCAGATCACAATGCTATGAGGCTGGTCCTTATTATCTTCATGTTACCCATGCCACATGGGAAACGCTAGAGCTACTCGAATTCGGCTCTCTTCGCTGACACCTTTATTCCATTTCTATGTCATCGTCTACTATATGATGAGATGGCTTCACGTAGTCGTGTTGTCTTCGTGAGGTGAAAAATGGCCAATAGCATTGATTAAAGACGAATTAAAGACGCAGATTACACAATGTGACAATATGGCCTTTCGAAGGGCAAAATGGATACAAGAATTCGCGAGTTCTGTTGGTATGTCAAAGCTTTGGCCAGCGCTCACGAAGTTGCTGCCGGATCCTGAGAAACCCCACAGGCGGGAGTACAGTGTGAAGCCTGCATGAATATTTTTGATCGAACAGCGAGGCCTTAAAGATCAACTTGAGACCTCTCATATTTTATTATTATTATATCTGAAATGCCTCCATAAAACGTTCCTGAAAGTTTTAACGAAATCCAATTACTCGTTCTCACGATATAGACGGAAAACTAAAATTCTCACCTGAAGCGATAAGCCGAGTGGAACCTCTCGTGACCTTTGACCGGTTGACGTCACAAGTGTGAAAGACGTAAACAAGGGAATCCCGGAGACAATGGCGGACGCTGTTAACGGGACCAATATTAATGACAACAAAAGATCGTACAAGAGGTGTGTTGCTTATGGCTATGATAATGCAAACTCAATAATGTTTCACTCAATTAAATTCCGTTTGAAAATAAGTTATTTTAAAACGATAGGCTAGTTTTGTGGCGACAAATCGAGACGAATGGACATGATCTCCGAGGCGACACGTGTTTTGTTCGTCGCATTTTTTTTTTTTTTTTTACATACGAGTACTAGACTACTACTACCCCTTTCAACCATTTAATTTTGGAAGCAACGGGACAATCGCCAGTCACACGTGTATTATCAAATGTTCTTACTGTGGATTTTATTTGTGATTCGGTCGTAGAAACCCAAGCAAGCCACCCGAGATGGTATAGGCCTACTGTACTACGTAGACAAGGTACAACTAACTACAAAAGTAGTACTGAGTCTGACTAACACAAGAGACTCAGCAACGAGAGAAAATATTAGGGTGAGTCAAATTCTTTTTATATTGATATCTCTCCTATTTCTTTTGTAGAAAAGATATTTATGTAATTATATTAGGCTCTTTTGGTTTAGTTTGGTATCCAGCCCCGGGATTATAGGTACAAGCAGTGAGTAATAATTGAAGAGACTTGTATTATAAAAAAATGTTAAAAGAAAAAAAATATATTTTCTTTTGCAGACCATTTTTAAATGCCAGTGAAGAGGAATAAAACTCCAGTCACCAGACACTATTGAAGACAATGTTATGACAGTGCTGATGAACATTTTGATTTTTCAGTATTCGAGGCCTTCATACAGATTCAGAAAGTAGGCCTATCCATAGTGATGATGCAAGGTACATAAAATACGTAATTATAACCAGGGTTTTCGTGTGTGGTTTCCATCATCCATGTCAATGGTGCACTATGTAGGGCCTGTCTTGATTAGCCCAGGTTAGGTGCAGAAAAGTAGGACGTTAAACCCCATTTCAAGATACAATGTCTAGGTACTGTGTAAAAATTGGTGTGCATGTTAAAGATCCCTTGACAGTTTGAGTTAAAAAATAAGAATACATGTAGGACATTGCGCCACTACCCGGGCAAAAGTTTCATAGTAGCTCTTTGCATGACATTTGGCTGTCTTCATTAGTCTGGATGGAGCAGGAAAATAGGGGGGGGGGAGAGAGAGAAATGGGATTTAACGTCCACTCGACACAAACTAGGTCATTTTGGGACTAACATATGGTTTCATTTTATTTCAATAATTCGCTTGCGCGTAGGGGTCTTTAGCAGTGGGAGGAAACCGGAGTGCTCGAGGGAAACCCACGAGGTTGAGAAGGCGCCCCTATCTCCATGCCACATACGCTTCACACCGGGGCTCAAAACCACAGCCGCAAGCCATAGGTGACCGGCCAGCTAGAGGTCGAAGCGCGGCACTCTAGACCACTAGGCCATACCCCCCCCCAGGAAAATAGGACGTTAAACCACATTTGATTTACAGTTTACGTACATTTCGATTTTCATTGCCAGTCATAGATTTATTTTATTCCCAGAGAAGGTCATAAATTATATTGTGGATTTTTGTGAGTCGTGACTTGACAATGATTCATTTTGTTCTCTTCTATAGCTAGATTAAACTTATAATATTTTAATGCATAACTGTCAAATTCCTTTGCAGGAATAGTAGTGAAGAAAGAACATTTGCTGAGCCCCTGTTCAAAGTGCCACATTTGTGCCAGTCCATCATTGACATAAAAAAACATTTAGCTCAATATGGTACTAAGTAGTACTTGCATGTGGTTGATTGATGTAGTTATCATGTAGGAATCTCACAGAAAAATAATAAAAAAATTGTCTGAATACATATTGTTTTATTTCCACATAAATCCTACATGGCTTCTTCTTATACAAAGGCCTCTCTGATAAATTTTTACCATTGGTACAATGTCAGCAGTTTGTCTTCCCAACCAGCTCCAATAACTCCTGACAAATTGTTATAAAGCCATGTTCCATATTAATGTCTCCTGAAAATATAATTAATATACATATTATTATGTTTAATATCCACTGCACAAATTTAGGAATAACATACACCTATGCCAAATGGTAATGCAAACCCATAAGGATAGGCACGTTGAAGTGCGTGATCAAATGTATATCTACAAGATTTTCGTTGCTAATTTTTTTTTAGGAACCGAACGAGGTTGATAAGTGTGTAAGATGCTAGCTTGGACATAGCTAGTTAGATCCTGGTGTTTGCCGAAAAAGTTCACCATGTTTTTCCGGGGTGGTTTCCTCTTGTCAGTGATGCAGGATGGGACGAAAAACTGAGATTACACATTCGCACGCACGTAAAACATCCACCGCAAAATTTCCCTCATAGCATACTGTATGGTCCGTCTTCATTAGCCCAGTCGGAGCAGAACAGTAGGAAGTTAAACCCCATTTCATTTCTTATTTGTTAGTACAATAATCACAATATTATATCCCTCTGGACATGTTACAACTGATGTTTACCCCAAATAATAGAAATCAGATTTTTTCCCAACTCAGCTACCACCTAATATAATTTGCCAAATTTTGACAATAATCATACAGGACTAAGCCTAAAAATAATTGACAATCGTATCCGATCTACAGAAATAAAATGAAATGGGGGTTTAATATCCTACTGTTCTGCTCCAAACTGGGCAAATGGACAACTAGACAGCTATCCTTGTCAAGGCCTTCCATCCTGTATCACTGACAAGGGGGTACCACACCGGAAAATCTGAAATATAATTGTGTATTTGTGTGTTACATTAAACTAGGTATTTTATACATTGTTTAATTGTCTTTTCTAAATCCTCTTAATGTGGGTCTTTCTTTAGGCCTGAAATCTTTTCTTATTAATTAAACATTAATTAACACATCCAGACCATAATCAACTCTCGATAGCATCGCTAGCCTCCGATCTTTGGTGGATTATTATCTGATTTACTGATTATTAAATTGATAATCAAGACTATGCATATCGATTACAGTTATGATGATCGAGGCTAGGCGAAAAATTGCAATTGCTTAATTTTCGGTTGATAATGTATCTTTGAGGGTCAACAACACAAATCAGGAAATTTTATGAATTTATAACCTAATATGGTACAATGCTAATTAAATAATTTTATTGGAAAAAATTTGATTCAATTTTAAAAATGTTATTATAAAAAAAACATGACTTTTTCCCAATCTGGCTAACTCCAAAGATGATAATAAAAAATATTTATTTTGACAATAATGTCAATAACAATTGATCTAAAAAAAATATATAATATAATAATTGTGTGCTATGCATACAATTTAACAATTAGGCAGATAATAATAAAAAATATTTACTTTGACAATAATGTCAATAATAAGAATATAGGCCTAGGCCTAAGTAATAATTGATCTAAAAATATATAATATAATAATTGTGTGTTATAAAGTTATGCATACAATTTAACAATTAGGCCTAGATAGGTTTACTTTATAATTTTCTTTTATGAATTTGAAAAGAAATCCTTTGTCTTAGATACCATTTACTAGGCCTAGCTCTATTCACAGAATAGATCGATACTAACTTTAAACTAGTACTAACTAGGCTAACTAGCGGCCTACTAAATAATCTATTGAATGTGTCTATACTCCTGTTTGGTTAATGATTGTTTTAAAAAATCGATATCTAAGTCAAAAGAACGTTTGAATTTCAATTTGATACAAACACAATATTACTGATAAATAATTCAGGATGGTTAAAATATAAATTGTAATGTAGATAATAATAAAACTGACCATTCATTGCCGTGAAATCCAGACGATCGTAGTTCCGTGGTAGTTCAAGCCGTTGATACGGTCGTCTTTGTCTGACTCATACCAGTCTGCATAAGGCTCAAATTGTTGTGGATTTACTCTACCGTCGTCCTCATTGACACCTCTTTCCGAATCCTCAAACGACGATTATTTATATGACAAATTTAACTCGCCCAGAATTCCTTTTTAATTGATGCCCTATCCGAACGAACACATGTTGTCGCCATTTTGTTTACATTCGTCTCACACTTATGACGTCATAACACATTTCAGGGAATTACCGGAAGTTGACTCGTACGCTGATTGGATTTCACCAGGGGGTTTTCCAATCTAAATATATCGATAACGGAATGACCTATTTTCGTAATTTTTTTTTTATTTAGGGGTTTTAGAATTATTGCTATTTGTTTAAAGAAAAATATTCTGGTCTCAAGTTTATCTTTAATTTAAAATAAACAGTATGGAACCATTGGACAATTTACGATGGACTGTGGGGTCTCGTAAATATACAGACGTGAAGCCCCAGTATAAGGGGCATTTCAGACACCGCTGAATCTTTTTGTAGATCTGTATACATATTCTGAAGAAGTGGTGGCATACGGACAGGTATCGCCAACCATTTTTTAAAAAAAGAATTACTTTTTTCTCGAATGTCCGCATGGACTTAGCCATTTCTATACCACCTGATCGATCGCGACATATGGATTGGATGTTCGTATAAAATGTTTTGCTCTTTCTTGAAATACAACGCTAACGAGACCGACACGTTTGTTGGCGGAACATTGTGTTTGAAATCAAATACGTTTATCTCCCGAACATTGTTCAGCCTATAAATGTTGTTTTGAAATCCAATGCGCTAATAGTTTCGTATATTGGAAACTTAATAGAAATCAATTAAACACAGTTGGATATTTTGTAAATATTAATTATGTTTATAGTTATCTCTAACGTGCTACTATATCAATATATCAATATAAAACAGAAAATTGCTGTATTACACAGAATATAAATGACCGGCCATCAGATGGCTAGACTTTAAAGTAGAGTTGGGGAAATCAAATTAATAGTCAGTTGATTAAATAATTTCAATCTAGGTCTGTAAATATTCTATTTATGACCAGATTAAAATTCAGGCATATTTTTTATAGCAGCATGGTGTTTTGGTGCCTTTTTCAGTTTTTAAATGCGCCTTTCTTTGTCCAAGCTATACGGTTTGTGACTTATCAGGGGCGGATCTAGGAATTTTGAAAAGAGGGGGCGCCGCAAAATGAGGGCACTGACCACTTAGATGGGGCACGTCGGTGAGAGGGGGTGGGGCCCCAAGAAAATAATCCGTCATTTCCTTCCATCTGTAGCCAATTCAAGAGCTATGTGGCTGATATTTTCGTCTAGACGTTCGGAAATCGTAGAAAAAAAGCCTCAAAATCGGGCAAAATAGCTAGTTGAAAGGCACTTTCAGGAGTAAAAAAGGGCACTGTCGAAAATTAGGGGGTGGGGGCCCAAGAAAATAATCCGTCATTTCCTTGCATCTGTAGTCAATTCAAGAGCTATGTGGCTGATATTTTCGTCTAGACGTTCGGAATTCGTAGAAAAAAAGCCTCAGAATCGAGCAAAAAAGCTAGTTGAAAGGCACTTTCAGTAGTAAAAAAGGGCACTGTCGAAAATTGGGGGGGGGGCGCCCCTTGCGCCCCCCCACCCCATTGAATCCGCCTCTGCTTATAACATCCGAGAATTGATTGATGTTGTTGTTATTGGGCTTGTATCTTAATCGCTTCCGTTTATTAGACTTATCGAATACTTAATTGTACATGTATAGTACGTAGGCCCATGCTGTTATGTGACTAGAAAAACAAATTACTGATCCAAAGCGGGATAAAGGATCTTCCATCCCACATATCAAATTAAAGAACAATGTCTGTTTCGTTACACGAATCGTATGAAACTATACAAACTATGATTGGGGAAGTGTCGTACTGTGCTTAAACTAAAGGCCATCAATGTTCTATAAAATTGATATCGATTCATTAAGAGCTGGCGAACCTTTAGTTTCATATGTTGTTATTATACGTCAAATTCTATTAACTACATTTCACGAGTCGTGTCGTATTATATCCATTCAGTAATCTGATAGCAATTATATAAAACATTGAACTACCGGATGTCATATAGATTGTCTCCCCTGTGTATTTGTTTGTTGTTTATACTGTCCAGGGATTGTAATGAGTATTTTCTGTTTTTGTATATTGTAATTAATTGGTTGAATTGGTATCCAACCACTTGTTAGATCCTATCTCTAATCTTTTATCAATGTTATAACATAAAATAATCTATCTCGTAGAGTGTAATGTGGTAACTTTAGATTGTCCAGGGATCACCTCTAATGAATATTTGCTTTTTCATTAATTGGTTGTAATTTAGATTCAATTTAGATTTAAGAAACTGCAACTTTCAATCAAACTACATTTAAACATTTTACGTTTGTTTTGATAAGTACATATATAATACATCCTACAACATGGATACGTATATATATACACCCACCCTACAACGTTATTGATATACTGAGAAGTATAGTATATAATGCTCATTGCTATTGATATGTGTCGTACAACGTTATTGATAAGTATATTACATCATATAACGCTGTTAATAATTTATGTATCTATGACCAGGCATAGTATTTCATTTCTCATGGTTAATATCAATCAGGGTAGAAGCTAATTACACCCGGCAAACCAAGATTTCAGAACCAACATCTGGCCTGACAGTAAGTGATATGTACCTACGCCAATACAATTGCGCCGGTTTACTTATAGGAAAACTTGCCGCTTTTAGAAAGAAGTTCTCAAAATTGCGTCGTTCGAAGGGTGTGTAGAATTTTCTGTGCAAACTTTCCTTGTCTACAGAAAATCGGATAAACTTGAAAGAAAAACGTTGAAAATGTTGAAAACTTTGTAAGATAAAACATTCTTCAAAGGCGTCGTCATGGGCAACGCCGTTGGTAATCCGGGAACTTGAAAATAACCCTATTTAATCCATTATTGTTTATTTATGGTAATGTCTCTAGTGATGATCCTGTATAGTGTATGTTTTCATGTCAACACTTGGCTTATCCATTTATAAAATGGTTACATCAGTAGGCATATTGTCTGCCATATCACTTCTGTGGAAGCAGACGTTAAAACACCAGGTAGTAGTAGCAGTAGGCATATCATTGTGTCATCTGACTTAGTAGCAGCTACGTCTGTCATTCACTGCTCTGTGTACATTGTATGTATTGAATTGTCATTTGTCAGTAAAAGATTGAAAAACTATTCCGTAACCTTGTGAGTTATTGAAGAACCCAGACGGTTATATACATCCTACAACGCTATTGATAAGTATGTAAACATAGACGTAATTCAACGAAACTCTTTTATCTACCAGATTTGTATATAATTATGTTTTTCAGTCACCCAGGGTATCAGTATTGTGTTAAATGTATACCCCATAAAGAGATCATTTCTATAGATCAATTGTCAAGTTCTTGATAAAGTTTATGACATTTTGTTTTAGCTAAATGCTGTTACTTTACTCAAATAATGCATGATTAAAACGTAAAGTAAATCATTTTGTATGATTTCTATTTAAGAGCAACCGCGTCTATTATCATAATAATAGCGTCTGATACAGGACGTTATATAGTTTCCATAAATCATTAAGTCCATAATTTCTAAATGCCAGTTAGTGCAATAGTATCTTGACTTAACCCGGATAGTATGCCAAAGAAAAACATAACGCTAACGCTACAATATACGTCCACATTCCTACTTTGATTGATATGGTACTTTGTCAAGAAGGCTAGGCGTTTGGTTTGTTTAGCGTTGAGGGTCGTGCACCAACATTAATAGTTGCCGTCCTTAGAGTATAAGGAATAACTATACCAAGATAATCCATTCAGAATTGTGCCTTCCTAACACTAAAGGCAAAAAGTGGGCGTGGCTCTGCCCCTGGGGGTCGGGGCATTCATCAAAATCAATAGTGGACGCCCTCAGGCTATAAGGAATACATAAACCAAATGGGTGTTGCTGTCCCATGGGGGTCGGGCATGCAAACAAAACAAAAGGGGTAGCCTGTAGGCTACACACAAAAAGAAAATGGGCGTGACTCTGCCCCTGGGGGTTGGGCATGCACCCCAAATGATAGAAATGTTCCTTAGGGTACAAAGCATAATCATTCAAAGTTTCAAGATGATACGTTAAGAAATGTGGCTTGTAGACGACAAACAAATAAATACAAGGAATGGGCGTGGCTCTGCCATTGGGGGTCGGGCATGCACCAAAAAACAATACGGATCATCCTTAGGGTAAGTATACAAAGTTTTAAGAAAATACAGTTAGAATTGTGGCTTCTAGGCGACACAGAGACACACAAAAAGAAAATGGGCGTGGCTCTGCCCCTGGGGGGTTGGGCATGCACCCCAAACGATAGGGATCATCCTTAGAGTATAAAGAGTAAGTATACAAAGTTTTAAAGAAAATCCAATAAGAATTGCGGCCTGCAGGCGACACAAAGACACGCGATAAGGAAATGGGTGTGGCTCTGCCCCAGGGGGTTGGGCATGCACCCCAAATGATAGGGATGTTCCTTAGGGTACAAAGAATGTGTATGCTAAGTTTCAAAATTATAAGTTAAGAAATGTGGCCTGTAGACGACAAACAAATACATACTAAAAATGGGCGTGGCTCTGTCCCTGGGGGTCGGGCATGCACCAAAAACAATAGAGATCTTCCTTAGGGTATAAGGAATACGTATACCAAGTTTGAAGAAAATCCAGTAAGAATTGCGCCCTGTAGGCGACACAAAGACACACGAAAAGAAAATGGGCGTGGCTCTGCCCCTGGGGTTGGGGCATACACCCCAAACAATAGGGATGTTCCTTAGGGTACAAAGAATGTGTATGCTAAGTTTCAAAATTATAAGTTAAGAAATGTGGCCTGTAGACGACAAACAAACAAATACTAGAAATGGGCGTGGCTCGGCCCCTGGGGGTCGGGCATGCCCCAAAAACAATAGGGATCTTCCTTGGGGTATAAGGAATAAGTATACCAAGTTTGAAGAAAATCCATGAAGAATTGCGGCCTGTAGGCGAACCACAGACACACACACACACACACACACACACACACACCTACATACACACACACACACACACACACACACACACACACAGACAGGGGCGACGGCATAATACGTTCACATTATGAATGTGGACGTATAATAAATGAACCTGCAGTTGCATAATGTGTTATAGCTTAAAAACACTATCCCGATTTGTACAAGGTTTCAAAGATAAAAGTCCGACTACGTATGAAATTTAAGCGCAAAGTACAGACGCACCGCTCAAAATATTGAGTCGTTTGGACTTGAACGTCAAAACTGCTTATCCGGGCACGTAACCATTTCAAGATTTGGGGTGAATTTTTTCTTTCTATGGGTGACCTGATAATCCATTCCGTTCGTTTAGAGGTCCAAACAGTGAATGACCCATGTGCTGTTCTTGATAACGAAAGGGTAAATTTCACTTATTTCACATTTTTTTATAAAATAAAAGTCTGATTTTATCCAGACATCGACTAAATACAACTTGGGACACCGATCTCAATTTGCAGATGAAAACTGATGGTAGTTATTTGAAAACCTATCACATATATATTGAGTTAGTTACTTTGCCAGATAAAGTATTTCAACACAAAATTAAGCAGTTTTATTCCCCAAAATATTATCGGGATTGGCCCTTTAAAGTGTCAGGAAAGTCTGGCGCATGCATATCATCCACTATCATAATGATACATTCTCCAACAATCACACCTGTTTGTATGCTCACTAGGTCCATCGGTTCACTATTTTTACGATTGTTGATAACATGCAAATGCACACCCGTGACGAACTCTGATAATTATATATACTAACGCACCCACACTGACATTCTATCCAACAATCGTAACAATGGTATGCACGCAACGCAACCACACTGTGAATGGTATGAAACTATTTTTTGAATTCAATATAAGAGCGCCGCTATCCGTGCAAAGTTTCCCTCATAGTACAATGTATATAGCGCATGCCCGTCTTCATCAGCGCACTCGGAGTAGGACATTAAACCCCCTTTCATTTCATTTCATTTACCTACTTTTCCAGGCGCGGATCCAGAGGGGGGGTCCAGACCCCCCCCCCTGCTCAGGCTTGAAAAATTTTTATGCGATTTTATTGGCGATTTAGACCTTTAATTTTGGAATTTACCTTCCGGAAATACGTCAGAATGAACCAAATTGAATCTAATTTACCAAATTTTTCTGGGGGAGGGCAATTAGTTAAGCAATTATCAAACCTAGACCCCCCCCCCTGCAAAAAATCCTGGATCCGCGCCTGTTTTCTGTGCCAGTCCGACTATCGACGATAAGCATACTGGATTTTTTGATACCCATATTTATAGTATTTTTTTATAGCGGTGGATTACTGAACCCCTCTCCTGGACCTATAGCAGCTTTTACTGAACTTATATGAACGTAACTTTTCCAATATTTCGTGCTTTGTCATAGACGTTGAATTGTTGCGCATATATAAATCAAAAGGGAACCTGCTTTCTTGTTACAAATAAAGTATTTCTAATGGAAACTGAAGAGTTATGGCTTCGCCCCTTTCAAAACATTAGACTTTCGAAAGCAGGTTTGTGAATGATTTAAGCAACAACTATATCTTTGAAAAAAAATCGCAGAAATACGATAAATTTAAGTTCATTCTTGTAACTTATTTTGTTCAAAATACAATATACTCTGAAATGTAATGCGAACAGACACGAGGAGATGATGGAGAGGCAATGATATAAGTGGGTGTATTAACACACTGCATGTTTTCTCTTTTTAGAAGACCTATCAGCTCTGTCAAGGATTTTATATAACTGACAGCTTTTGTTACTGTTTGATAAATTCATGTTAAGCCTTGTTAAGGTAACAATTGACAATAATTGAAATTTCGGTTCATGATAGCATTCTGGTAATTCAGGAAGACTTATCTTCGGACGAGTACCCTCAGTTTACAGAAAGCTCTGATATTGGTAAATACAGTGGTTAATTTCTAGAATGAGCTAAAACGTGTGGTTATTCAGTATTGACTTCACGATCACAATAGATTCCTTAAGATTCGAGTAATACAAAAAAAACCAGGAAATGTCTATAGGCGATGTTTTAAGTCACTGGAGATAGTACAGAACCGGTGGAAATGTTGGTCACTTAATTAATCATTTTTAATCATCGCAAAAACCGATGTCGACCCTGAAACTGGCAAATTTGTTTCACGTTTATACACAAGAATGTCTATTTCTTTCTAACCTTTATTATTTCTTGTCATATTCTATAGACCACATAAGACCATGGCAGACACATATGTTTGTTTTATAACAACAGGAGGTCGCATTCAAAGTAGGAAAACATACAAAGACATTTTTAATACAATTTTCAGAGAAGCGGAAATTTAGTTCCATTGTGGTCTTGTGTCCTTGGAGGAATTCTAAATGCGTAGATAGTGAGCACCGTCTTGTATCAACCTGAGTTCCATAGCACATCTCAATTCACAATAACTCCAACAACCCTGTGCTTTACTTTCCTTTATCTCTCTAATACAACAAGGTGTTATAATTTGTATTTTAGAGTATCATTGACAATGACTTTATGCCTAAATTATCTATGTATCTTATTTCTATAAATGATATTACATTTTAAACATGTGGGGTTATGTTCTCTGTCTTGTTAAAATTGGTGACATCAAGTAATTTTCTCTTCTCAGTAATAATTTAAGTGGTTAACGAGGGAACATGTCTGAAGTAGAAAATCATGTACCATTATCTTATTTCATGTCAGAACCATGTTGAACCGGTAGTCACGTAACAAAAGGACGCCAGATGCCCTAAAACAAATCATATCTTCATGTTAGACCAACTGCTGTTAATGTGTGTAGACTATAAAAACATGGATATAAGTGATTATTTCTGTCTTTTACTGAATAGGTTGTCAACTCACTACTGTACGATCATAGGTATAATACTGACACTTAAAATCATTCACACCGGAAATAATAACACAATTATCTCCCATGTTTTTCTATCCTTCATGTGAATAGCTATATTCAAACGTTTGAAGGTGAAGTTGAACATATTTTTGCCAATTTCTCAACTAGCAATAGTGAATTATTGGATTAATATGATTATTCTTTAACAAGGTAGGATTAATAATAGAGAACATCGATTTTAAGGCTTTGTTATAATACATTTTAAAAAATAATAAAATATGAAATTATAGCTTTAACGATCAGTCGAAGCGTGTATTGGCCAATAAATAGTGGTATTGTTTATACATCTATCAAATTATAATATAGTTTAAAGGAGTCTGAATCCTGATAGTATTTTAATTGTCAGTAGTAACAATTTTTTATTTTATTAACAACAATGCTACTTCACACCAAAAAAGATGACCTAAAGACAGCAAAGTAACTTCAATTATCACATTGAAGCTATATAGATTCTTCTGTCTTAGCTTGATTTGTTTAGAACAAACCTATTTTTATTTATTTAATTGCTTTTTTGACTGATTTGAATCTCTCCAACTAATTGCTTTTTTGGCTGATTTGAATCTCTCCAACTATCCATATTTTTGAGAATGTTGAAAACTAAAACACATTACTTTGTCCCTTTAAATTTACAGAATTTCCCAGGCTTATCCTTTACAAAACACCTATACTATCCAGTCATCTAGTTCACCTGCTAATAGAGCATTATATGAAAGGGAATTCTCATTTATCTTCTGCTTTTGTTTGGCCCCCTTCGTAGATTGAGAAATCAATGACATTTTTATTATTACATGTTCCATTTACTGTGTTTTCATTTCAGTATATTCCAAACAGCCTTTGTTAGAGGTGTGTGGTGCTTCCTGATGTTCCCCTTAATGTCCTTAAACTTTTGTATGTTGATAGGAAATCGAATTATACCACTAAGATCTAATTTATCGTGTTGGCAAATACCTCATTTTAAAAGTACACAATCCAATCTGATCCAATAAAGTAGATTTGAGAATATATAATTTTATTTTTATTTATTTTTTTTTATTGTTCAAAATTACGTTTTGCTTGTCTTTACGACTCTAGGATCTGGTTAAAGTGAGGGTTTAGTCAATGAAACGGTCTGTTACGGCGATTTCTTCACGTGCGATGCACGGAAATGTGTGTTAACAACTAGAAACTTCAACTCTGATTAGTTAAACAATATCTGACGTACGACCCCTGACACGACCTGTCGGATTTTCATGTGGTATAGGCCGTAAAAAGTATATAACAACGAAACGAAATATAGATTTCTATTTTAATCAGGCTTGTAAAAATAATTTAATTTGACCTGTGTAAGTCATTACTTCTTGTAAAAAATGAAACGGGGAGGGGGGTGGTGGTGTTGCTGATTGTATCGCCTTGACTGTAGAACTGTAGGTGGATGTATATAATTATCACCAATAGGCTAATGAAGACGGCCATACGTCAAACAGTGTGCTATGAGGGAAATTTTTCCGGACAGCTGCACCACAGCCTAATAATATATCGAATTCCAACTGTCAATGGATCACTAGCGTACACGCCAATGTGAACACAGAACTTGGTTTTTTGTCCCATCCGAACGACTAGACAGCTATCCTTAACGGGGCCTGCATCACTGATAAGAGAGAACCACGACGGAAAATCTGGATGAACTTTCTCGTCCATTGCCTGGATCAAACACCCAACTTACAGGGAATCTGTTTGCATGTTTCCAAGTCCATGTTGTTGTTTTTTTTTTTTGTTTTTTTTTTAAATAATACAGCATGGTACTGCTGGTTCTACTGTAATACCTGGTTATATGAGAACGACCAACAGATATAGCAAAGTCACATGTTTAGTGGAATCCAGGTCAATATGCCCATTCATTTAAATATGATGCAAAACAGAGACGTTAAGGTCGTAATACGGTTACAAGTATAGCACAGTCTTCCTTAGAGCCGGTAGTCAAGTTGTTTGTCCCTGAAATCATTTTATCATAGTAGTGAAGTGATTTAAACAGTTGATCAGTGAAGCGCGTAATTGAGGACAAAAGAAAACTTTACACATGTTACTCAAAGTTTTTACTTAAAAATTAAGCAAAACCCATGGTAATTCTTTTACCGAAGTAATATCTTGGCTTTTATAAAAGAGAGACACATAGAGGAATAGGGTTCAACGTCCATTCGACACAAACTAGGTCATTTCGGGACTAACATGATTCAGTTTTATTTTCAATAAATCGGTTGCACGTTGGGGCCTTTAACAGTGGGAGGGAAACCGGAGAAAACAGACGAGGTGGGACAGGCGACCCTATGTCTTTTGTAAGGAAATCTTAATAGGGCATGTGATTAGAAGTCGAGTGTATTTAGTGTTCGAATTGTTACTCGTAGTTATAAATGAACATAATATCGCTTGGCGATTTTTCGTCGCCCACGAATAATCTCCGTAGTTTGAGCCAACTATAAAGAACGACAAACTTGGACCAGCTATCAAGACCGACAAATTGTTTATGTGTTTTAAAACAATCGATATACATGCCAGGAATTATATGTTGGTATCAAACATATAGAAATAAAAACATTAACATTTAACTCACAGGCGATAAAATAAAATAGCTATATGTATCAATTGATGGTTAAATTCACCTAACTGTCCCGATGCTGGCACACGACGCATTGGAAATAGCCAGCAATACAAACGGAAATGCAAAACAATTGTGAATCAGTAAAAGAAAAGGAAATAAATGTATAAACTTTGATAAATAAATGTTTTTAACATTGTTTTTTTATAGTGTGTTTGTTAATAACGCTCGTACTATTCCTAACAAGGAAATATATTTTATAAAATTATATTCTATTCGTAATATCCAATATTATACGCCCACATTTTCATGTGGACGTATATTCTCGTCGCCCCTTTCCGTCCGTTAACAGTTTGTTTATTGACACTCTGGGGTCACAATTCTTATCCGATTTTGACGAAACTTGAAATATAGATTTATGTCCAAACGATCTCGGTCCCTTTTGATCACGTCCCCTGAATTTAGCTTGCTGACATTCTAGGCGTCACAATTTTGATGAAATGTGAAATGTCTGTTTATAATCCAAAGATCTGGTTTTCGTCGATATTCGGGCATATCGGATCGTTCCTTCCAGAATTATGGCCCTTGATTGTACGAAAAATTCTATATCTATCCCTTGCAAAATGTGGGCGTATCTTGACTGGCAACCGACAAAATGACAAAACCAGGCGCGGAACCAGAGGGGGGGGGATCCGGACCCACTGGACCCCCCCTCCCCCCTGCTCAGACTTGAAAATTTTTTATGCGATTTTATTGGCGATTTAGACCTGTAATTTTGGAATTTACCTTCCGGAAATACGTCCGAATGAAACAAATTGAATCTAATTTACCAACCGTTAATCGGTTGAGCGCAAGCAATTATCAAACCTAGACCCCCCCCCCCCCCCCTGCAAAAAATCATGGATCCGCTTAGGGTTTATATAAATTAATAAACCGCGGTGATTTGAAAGTTTAATCGATAAAAAAAGTAATCGAGACTTACTCCCACCGTTGCGTCAATAATGTATAACCTACACTACATTTTGTCAAATTTCAAAACAGAATAAAGAAATTTGAGTGAAGTTTTCGATATATTCATTTTTCATTATCTAATTTTGAACTAGTATAGCAAAAAAGTCAGCGCTGGTTGGTCATCATTTACAATACGTTAGGCGCTATTATAGCAAAAACCATAAAGTTGGTGATTAGTAAGACCGCTAAAAATGATTTTATTTCTGAGCTTGTCATTCAGGATTAGCCAGACAATCCCAATGGAATGAGTAACACGGGTCTAAAGAGTAGTAAAAAAAGAACATTCATTATTTCTATAGGTTTTCAATTGATATTCATTTACATCTTACTGTGGTAGGGGTGGGTGGGGGGAGTGCCTGCGTGCTTTATCTATAAGGCCCGTCATTCAGTCGACAGGCGCGGTTTCAATTCCTCGGTTGTATGTGACAAGGAATATGGTCGCTTGTTCAAACGGGGGAGGGGGGCTTTCTTGGGATCCTCTGGTTTCTTGCTAAAGGCAGTACGGGCATGTGAATTATTGAAATAAAATTGAACCATATGAATCTTAGTTGCATACCCGGGTACCTGAGTGATTTGATGATATATTAGGAGTAAAAACATATTCAAACTAATTAATTTATCATAATTTTGCTTGAAATCCTGCTCAAAACACTAGTTGCCAAGTATACCCTGCTATGAAAATCGATCAAAAGAGGCCATATTTGCGTCAGGGTTTACCCCTCTCCGTCCCTATGGCAACGGAGGGCAGAAACGGGTGAGAATTCATTGCATACACAAGACGATGTTGTCTGTAATCGCTGACTATTTATTACAAATATCGAATCCTAATTAAATTCTCGGATTATCTAGGCCTACTGCCTGCGTCTTCTACCGTGATTTTTATCTCAGAAAGTGTTGTACGTCTATCAACATGGACACAAAGCGCTCAATGTACTGGTGCAGCCTTCGACATCACGCGTGGGGGATAGCCTTAATCACTGGGCTGATGATTAGGGGAACCCTTACATTTTTGTCCTGTATACGCTCCATGAGTGTTTTTCAGGGAATCGAGTATTTTTCTAGTAAGATTGGATATCTCTACTTTCCATATGTACCAAAATTGCCATACTCTTATTGGCAATAACCACCCGATAAATACTTTGCTTGGAACCCATCTTTAAACCCTATTTGTCTCTCTTTCTACTTTGCTTGGAACCCATCTTTAAACCCTATTTGTCTCTCTTTCTACTATATTGTATTTATGTGGGTTTTTTTTTTGTCTTTTATATTTTAGTGACGTTTTTGCGATATGTAATAGAAAGATATTTAGTGCTCGGTTTGTTACGGCTAAGATTTCTAATCAGATAGCAGATATATGTTATTTTCTATAATTCTAAAAATACAATGTAATTTTCTTCGTCGGTTATTTTATGATATAGGGCACCATTTCTCAGCGATAGATTGTAAATCTTAAAATATACAAGTTTTATAGCTCTACTAGTCGCCAGATTAGTTGATATTGATCACCGATGCCTTGAGTGACACCGATTCCTGCGATCCCAGAATACAGAGACATGAGAATATGCCAGAATCTAATAAGCATTCCTAAGACATCATACGTGATTCTATAGATGAAGAGAATCAAAGAGTAATAGGATGAATGATAAAAAGACTAAAAGGCCAATAAAAGGGGTATTATCGATAGATAAAACTGGAAGCCTTAATGCCCCGTTGATTTATATCAATCATAATATTCTTTCTGTTTTATCATAAAGCCCTAATTTCTCACTGTAATATTATCAGAACCTGGCACTCCATCTTTACAAAATAGTCTACGTGTTGCCAAACATTCTGGTGGTCTATATATTAAAATAAACTTAAGTGACATAAAATTTGGTTGAATGTTCTGTACCAGAAGCTTTAATGGTTCTATACCATCAGATTTTGTGAAGACGGGCATACGCCATACAGTGTGTTGGGCCACGGTGGCTAAGTGAGTAAGACTCACTAGCCTGGATGTCGCGGGTTCGATCCCGGTGTTGGCTGATAAAGTTCATCGGGATATTCAGGGGTGGATTCCCCGTGTCAGTGGTGCAGGACGGGGACCTGACAAGTACAGGGGGGTGGGTGGTCGAATTGTTAGCGGGTGCGCGCTGTATTAAATGACATATCATTGAGTCAACTGACGTGCTTCGATTCCCGGTTGTACGTGGTAAGGAGTAAGGCCGCCTGTTCAACCTCGTTGGGTTTGTCAGGGTAATTTCGTATCCTCCTACTGCTAAAGATATCTATTGAGAAATAATATTGAACGATATGATAGTTAACAAATGACTAAGTTATGTCGCGTGGACGTTTAACCCCATTTATATATATCTTTCTCTCCCTCTCTCTCTCTGTGAAGAGGACAACTGTTTGGATGTTTGAATGGTACAGAAACGAGGTTCCGTGTACACACAGGCGTGTACGTAAAATACCTTTTGACAGTTGGAATTCGATATAAGAGAGAAAGAGAAAAAAATGGGGTTTAACGTCCACTCGACATAAACTAGGTCATTTCGGGACTAACATATGGTTCAATTTTATTTCAATAATTCACTTGTGCGTAGGCGTCTTTATCAGTGGGAGGAAACCGGAGTACCCGGAGAAAACCCACGAGGTTGGACAATCGACCCTACTCCTTGTCACGTACAACCGGGGATTCGAAACCACGCCAGTAGACTCAATGGCAGACCGTATGATACAGCGAGCGCACGCCACCCCACCCCACTCCGATTTCGATATAAGAGTAGACCGTAACGTCGCTGTCCGGCCATAATTGTCCTCATAGCAAACTTTGTGGCGTATGCCCGTCTCTATTAGTTCAGTCGGAGCAAAACATAAGGACGTTCAGCTCCATTTCATTTCTATAATATTGTAGTAATTAATCTCTACGGAACACCCTTTGCTTATTTTTTATTCTCAAACCCCCTTTCGATTAGAATACTAAACCTTTAAGCTACTTTCTTCATAATCATATAAAAGTGATATATTTTTTACTTAAAAAAAAACCAAAACCCACTACATATTGTTTTTTGTTTTGTTTTTTTGTTATTTCTTCCTGAATGAAAATGGCGTGATATAGACGCATTATAAAATATTTCATTTGTGCAGAGTTCCATAAACAAGTGATTAAATTAAACATGATAAACAACCATAAAACATGTCTCAGTACGATTAAATCGCGTTGAGAACTTAGAAAAAATATTCTCATATTCCTTGACAGATGACACATATAAACTATTGTAATAATACGCAACACGTGGAGATGAAAACAAATTTTTATAGCAAATATGAGATGAATGCAGATTATTTTCGTTCTGTGGATTTTTTAGATAAGAAAGAAGCTTTTAAATCATAAGGAAGGTGGTTTCTGGGATATTCTGCTTCTTTGATTAATTTGGGATATTAGATTATCAAACCGTGGTGGCATAGTATATTGTTGTCAGTCTGTCTGTCTGTCGGTCACACTTTTTGGGACGCAACAACTTTCCTTCTCATTAAGCTAGGGTGCCCAAACAGGGTGTAGATGTTTATCAGGTGAATGTCTGTTAGAGTTCAAAGATTAAAATTTTATGATTAGGTGACACAGAGATAAGAAATTTGATTGGTTGATGATTTTGGACACGACAACTTTGGTTCTAATAAAGTGAGAGCAATAAAACGCAGTGTATAGTTTCATTATATAAATACTTTGACTAAATTCGATAATAAGCATTTTCGGCTCAGGGTTAGCAGAGCCATAAGCAATTTGGTTAATCGAGACTTTGGAGCACGATAAATTTGATTTTAATTGAGTGAGAGTGGTGGACTTTCGTGTATGGTTTAATTACATCAATGACTTGCGCAACTTCGACAATGAGCATGATCAGATAATCAGTTTCATTGCTCGATGTTTTGAAAAAAATAAATATGCAATTAATTACTATGTGCCATCTATTTAATTTGGGATGTCGGCAACGGACATCAGCCTCACTGTTGGTTTATTTCATTTATGTATTCCGTTTATTACGTTATTAAAAAAAAAAAATCCGATGTATTCCATGTATTATTTCACTTGACATGTATTCCGATTATTATTTCACTTGAAAACCATTTTATCACTAGTGACATCCTTGGTGTCATATTAATGATCCACACGTGTTAGGGGTTCAACTAAATTGTACAATTAGTAGTAACTGAAGGGACTACTCGTGTAGCATGGTCCACGTCGGTTTTTGTATTATTAGAGGTTCACAGAATCTCCACATGTTTCTTGACACACACCCTTTGTGTATTTCAAATCTCAGTAAAATATTTATGACAAACCGGTTTCAACACAGAAGAGAGTGAGAGAAATGGGCTTTAACTTCAACGCGAAACAAACTAGGTAATTTCGGGACTAACAGACGTTTCAGTATTTATCAACAATTCGCTTATGTCTTTAGCAGTAGGAGAACATGGATAAAACCCACGAGATTGGGCAGGCGACCCTACTTTCAAAACAGAAACATATGATTGAGTAAATGGTTTGGTTTGATTAAAGGCAATGCACACTAGGTCATCACTGACATGCTACAACTCCAGTCAACTGATATCGATATCACATACGACGATTGTATATCATCCTATTAGGTGGATTAAAAATCTTCTTTCCACGAGTTTCCGGACACAGCAGATGGTGTAAAGATCACTTATCGGAAGTACCCTCAAATTCGTATTTTTGTGTAAGCAGTGGTGAAAATGTTAGGCTTTAGGTTAAAATATGAAACGAAATGAAATGGGGTTTAACGTCCTACTGTCCTGTTCGGCAAAAGCAGAGATCAAACACCCGACCTCCACGCCAGCGAACCAGCGCGTTAGCCACCGTTGGATGCTAGGTTCTAAAGTCTTTTGGAAATGCTGTTGTCCTTTTGAAATGCTGTTGTCCATAGCTATATTTTTCGAAACATTTCTGATGTGTGGGCGTATTTTCATACTTTGTAAATACAAAACTCATACGAAAACTATGAGTTATATCATCACTGACTTAATTTAGTTTTAAAATTGTTTACAACAAACTAAATCATTAAAAATATGATTGCTTTGGGGATTCAAATAATTGGAAGAAATCATTCGTGTTCTACAAAAAGAAAATAATCGAAGAATACTTATTAACACAAATTTGTATGGTAAATATTTTTCTATAGCTTTATACTAGCCATGGCTTGTTTTTTTTTTAAAAAGAAAAAACGAACCATAAATGATTATGGGGCTTTGTAAATGAAGATAAGTCTTGCGTTGGTTGTTGTTATGTTTGTATATTCTCCTGGTTAACACAATATATTAACATAAATTTCCGCAGACAATTGATGTAACAAACATAATTCAATGCTTAATAATAGATAAGCTCCAACATGGACATAGGAATTGACATAAACTTTTGTCTCCAAATACAGATAAAAAGGTCTGCCTCTAGGAATGTGATCTAAGTTGATCTCCCAATGACACGTTTGTTTCTTAACGGATTCGTTTGGGGCTATACGTCCCCATGCATTACCTAGGGCTTTAATCCTAAAAATCCATCATGTATACAAACAATATACACTGGTAACTCAAACGCTAGAGCCCGTAGACGTAATTTACAACTTATAAGATCAGGTTAAAGTGTGAAACAAAAAATACTGTAGACATGTGAATAAAATAATATATAATAATAAGGCAATATGAAGTATATTTAATTGGCGGGTAATAAGGTGGATTACTGAATTAAACAATACATGATGCATTAAACATTTATTATTGGGTCGAAATTCAGTATTATGGCTTTAACAAACGCAAGACATCTCCAATCCTTAACTACCCAATGTCCGATAATTATTTTGCCATTTGACCATTGTCATAACATTGTAGGTGAACGGGAATGTCTAACATCCTACATTGCCTGGGTAAGAAATGACTCGCGTCATAAACCAAATAAAGTGTCTGGTCTGGTCAATCAGTTATGAATAGATATAATGAAGGTTACAAAAACAGACGCTCTTGTGAATATACTTGAAAGCAAATATTTTAGTTACTGACTGATTGGTCAATGTTGTTCTTTAGCGAATCCAGTAAATGACTAGGTCAGATGACGAGGCGTTATTTTTTTCCTGGTCGTCCTCTTCTTAGTATTGGTGTGCTATAGTTTACGGGTTGACATACAGATTTTAACGAATGTATTTAAATATTGGGTGTATTTATGGAAGAAAGGCTATTACCTTTAATGACATTTTCATCTGGACGTATATTGTCGTCGTCCAAATCCGTCCGTCCACAATTGTTTGTGAACACTCTACAGGTTACAATTTTTTTTTATCTAATTTCAATGAAACTTGAAAGGATTATGGCCCCTGATTGTACGAAAAATCACGTTTTTGAACCGATTTTTCTACGATTTCCGAACCTTTGGACGAAAATGGCTACAGATGCAAGGAAATTACGGATAATTTTCTTGGGGTCCCCACCCCCCCCCTCAGCGGTGTGCCCCGTCTCCGCGGTCAGTGCCCTCATTTTGCGGCGCCCCTCCCACCTTTTCAAAATTCCTAAATCCGCCCCTGACCATTCACACAAAACCGTATTAGGTTTAAGATCATATACAAGCTCTTGCCAAACACCACCTTTATAAAATATAAACCGTTTAGGCCATATAAAGCCATTCATACTTGCCATCGGACAAGGACTTAATGACATGTCCAAATACTATGACAAATATAGACCATATACCAACTCTTTCTACATATTTAGACGTGAAATATACATGATTTCAACAAATAAATAAATTGAAACGATTGTACTTTTTATAGTCTATAAATGGATTTACAATTAAATTGACAAAAAAGATCTGCGTTCAAAAAAAAAGTATCGGTTTCTTTTAAGATCTCGGATTTTCTGAAAAATATATGTTACGCTTTTATAAACGTCAACACTCTTGTAAAATATCTGGTTGAAATCAAAAGCATAACCGAAGCAAAGTTCATATAAATGGGTTCCATATATTATTACAGAAATTCAAGAGGTATCAATCGGCTATTGGATTTAATTTCATAAATGTCAAGGCATCTTTTAATGCAATTTTTAACTTGTTTCACGATACTCTATAGATTGTGTTTGTAGTCAACCTTAATGCTTATCTTTTAACACAGATTTCTATTATCTGTTGATGTATTTACATTAGTTGGATTCGCTTCCGTATAATAATGGTATGGCTTTTATTCAATGATCTATCGTTGTAAATGGGTTTTGATATTGAAATCCGTATCTGTGACGCAGTTAATGTTAAGCTGTTCATTTTCAACCCCAGAGCACTCCTACATAAACCTGCACACTATCCATTCTGGGCTACTGCTCAACCTCTAGAAAAAAAATCTATATTACGGGACTGTGTATCTTCATTCTTACCAAAATACCCGACACCACTTACCTTATCAGTTACAAGGTAGCCACGGCGGATCAATGAGTAAGGCACTGGCACACTAACTAGGATATTCGCGAGTTTTCACCTTTCTGGTGAAGGCACAATTTACTCATAGCACACCAAATGACGTATGCCCAGTTGGTACAGACAAGTAGGACGTTTAATACCATTTTTTTCTATCCGTGATAAAAGACTTTTTTATGATGTGACTAGGTTCTGCATTGCAGACACTATTGGCTTTATTTTCATACTTATATATATGAGTGTTTTTTTGTTTTGTTTTGGGTTTTTTTTTGGTTTTTTTTGTTTTGGTTTTTTTTTTTGTAAAAGACAATGCTCAGGATTTACCACTCATCAAGACAACTAATTTAATAGCTACTGATTAATTATGCAGTTCAAACCCTTTTCGCCCAAGGAGCGAAAGTCAAGACAATAGCCAAGATATTCTTCAAGTTCAAGGGGGTTTCGTTAAACTCTTTGAAAACCACGAAGAGACTGGAGTCAAACCATTAAAATTTATATCTGAGCTGCGGATTAACAGATTTGTCCCAAAATTTGTCTCCAATTTTACTCCGCCCTATCACCCATGTGGTGTGCCTCGAGTATCGTCATTAAACTTCAAAATGGTCTTGGTAGTTTGAGTCTGAAGTGGAACAACATGATCTCCGATATTAAATATACTCTGTACCGATCATGTCCCACAAAGGGCGAATACCTCTTGGGTATACATGAACTGTTCTAAATATCGCGCCAGTTAGATACAAGAGGACATAATTGTTACCTTTGACACCACTTAATCATCACTATGTGACCGATTTATTTTAAATACTTCCCTACTTCACGATATGTTATATTACCTTGTCAAATGACTTCTAACAATTCGGATGAAAGTGTGATATATTCTACCAATTAAGCCCTTTTGTCATCAGTGATTTAATTGAAATCACCCGTTTCCAAAGGAAATTTCTATCTAAATTTTGAAATCCCGACTGTGCGCGATATCGCCGACAATTTCGTTGAACAACTTAAATAGGCAGCGGCACACAGATCAAAGGGGTGTGTCTGCCTAAATAATAGCTGTCCGCTGCTAACACACAATTATGACGGTCATCTTTATTTTCACCCGTCCTTCCCATGATTAATAATGGTGCACAACTCGATTGAAATAAATATACACATGACGTCCCTCAGGTTATTGGATTGACTGTGGGAAGATGTTACTTTTTCATCCCTTAAATTTGTTTTTGCATAATCAATAGCGTCTACTTACTTTACTAGTCACTATCAGTAATCACACGTAGTTACAATTAATATAATGTAAAAATAATAGAAAATTATATCGATATTATCTCATTAATATATTGACAAATATTAGACTGGATTGTGATTATGTTTATTCATACATTTTGACGTAAGATAAAGATTTATTCAATCTGTACAGGAAACTTCTATCAAATCTGTGACAAACAAAGAAATAAAAGAGAAGTTTTCTGTGAATAAATGATCAATTGTTTCACATTTTCCAGGTTTATGGTTTGTCTTGCTTTGTCATTGATTATGGAATTATTTCTAAGACAATAAATTTTTAATTAGAATTGGATTACAATTCTCGTTGGGAAAGGATTTTAAGTCTGTGCGAAAACTTGGCTTAACTAAAACGAAAACAAATCCGGCATGGTTCCCCCAGTATAACTGAAGTAGAATTTTAAAATTGTTTCCTTAATAAAGAACTAGAACATATAAAACATTGTATTCTGTAATGTCAACAATATCCCGAACAGTTAGTTTAAAAAGTTATCAACACCGCTACTAGCAGTGGACCTAAGCCAGCAGAGACTAATCAAGATTCACATCCCCATTCCGTTCCACAGCAAGCTAGCCTACTAAATCCGGAAACTCCTTAAGCCAGCAGGAATAGACACCAGCTACACTGGTACAACAATAAAAGATATCCTTAGCTCAAATGGTAAATGCCGACCATCAATACCTATCCTACCAAAGGTGTGTGTGGACTAGATTACCGGCTCCTGTAAGAAATCATACATAGATGGAAAAAAAGGAAATTAGATAACCGCCTCAAAGAGCACCAGTCCAAAGGCACCACCTGAAAAATAGCCAACGCCAGCTGTAAATACCCTTAATATCAGCATCAACGGAAAGAAAACCCGAAGATTAATGGGATGGAGACCATTCAAATAAAGAGACATTAAGCTGAACTATACAGAGATAGTGGTATATATATATTCCTAGAGCCAGTGATGACTTAATCACAAAATGATAAAAAACAGGAAATTAACATAGACGTTACTCCATTGTCCATAGTACCATTTACCCCACAAGGATTATTACTTATCACAATCTATTTAGTTTAAAGTATCACACAAATCAAGGTATCATTGTTACATGTGTATCCTTTAACGGATCTTTGTCTTCGAAACCCAGTGAAAGCCACTACAATTTAGTTTCGTATCTGATTATTACTTACGGATGTCAAAATGGTTGTAATGAATTGAACTCGAATTATGGTGGGAGGTGATCTGTAGTATAGAAATTGTATAATCCCTACTTTGTGTAAGACTTTTCACGAAACTTTTGATTACTTACACTAAAGATAAATAATGCCTAAAAGTATTCTCTAAATCAAGATAATCTTTTGATTTAGACGAGAGCGGATGCAATATCACAATTCAGCACTAACAATAAGACAAAGTAATCTCGATTAATGTCATGGACGTGACTTTAACAGTATTTGATAATCGAGAATAATGCTTTGTTGTGAGTAGATTGATTTAAATTTTACAGCTAATCAGAATATTGTCTTGTAATACTCTCCATTTCGTTGTCCGACGGGATTTACATATTGTAATCCTCGAAACTAAGCTCATCAAATAAATAATTAACCCATTTGTAAATCTTTTGCCAGAATCTAATTGATTGAGATGTAACCATCTTAATTAATTTATCACTCCTCAAACGGACCCTTATTTATACCAATGCGGTTTGTCTTGGCATAACGGAAGCATGTGTTCTAATAGGCTTTATGCAAAAGCTAAATATGTCTATTGCAGGTCTTTCTTTAGGCCTTAAATGTTATATAAACATTAACATGATAAGACCACAATAAAGTCCCCATGCCATAGAATAGATGTGATTTTAAGTAGATTAGAACGGTTCATCCATTTAATGATTTGATCTAAAATGGTAAAGCGAGGCTAAACTTCGAATAACCAATACGATGGTTACAATTAGTGCACACATATTCAAACGCATTCCTCTAAAAATTTCATATACAGGACCTCATATATACAGTGAATTGAGAGAGATGGGGTTTAACGTCCATTCGCCACAACCCAGGTGATTCTGGACTAACATACGGCTCAGTAATATTTTAATAATTCACTTGCACGTAGGGCCCTTTAGTAGTGGTAGGAAAGAGGAGGACCCGGAGAAAACCCACGAGGTTTGACATACGACCCCACTCCTTGTCACGTACAACCGGGTAATCGAAACCACACCAGTTCAAAATGGTTATAAAACGATGCCGCCAGTTTGCTTGGTTGTGTGCAAATAGGGACACTGTAATATATATTGATTGCCCAGGATATGTATGATTTGAAATTAAGCTACGATACAACCAATAATTAAGACAGTGTCAGATATAATTGCATATTCTTATAGGGGTTTGTTGGATTGTAATTCCCAAATTATGATGGCAACAGAGATATGGATAAAATTACGATGGGTTTAATTTGGTAAAATAGCCAAATGACAAACTTTTTGATCCGGAATAAAGGCTTCGTTAACAATAACAGATCAACACAAAATCCGTTACAAAGTAAAATTGACACGATTCCAGGAAGCAATGTGGCTAGTTTCAGTGAAAAAAAAATCTGATTGACGTTTTGAAGCAAACTTCGCTACGTTTGGTATCATTTCTCGTTGAAAATGTGTCAGATCGTCGCAAAAATCAAGCTAATCTTACATCATTGGGACTGATGGCTAATTTTGATTATTTGAGGCACTGGCTCGATTAAGGTGTTGATCGAGAAAGTTATCCTGGATTTTCCGGCTTTGTTTTCTATTGTCAATGGACCGGGCAATGAAAAGTGTCTAGTCGTTCGGGTGGTATGAAAAAGATAGAGTCCGTTAAAGATCTCTTGATTATTAATAATTATCCCGGTTTGGTACAGAAACGTGGAACGTTAAACTCAACTGAATTCATTTATTCTAATTATTCGTCAATATGTATGGTTTGATTAAAATGTTTATAATGTAAATTCTCATTGACGGGGTAATGTGATAATCTCCATTGCTTCTATTAAAGCTATGAGTTAAGTTCATATCATTGGGGTTGTTGGAGGTTTTTAATTATTCTCCATATCTATGATTTCTATGATTTGATTAGAACGTGTGTATCAGTAAATGCTACTGACTATCGTTGTTAATGAGTTGAGGAAATGGGTTTTTATAATATCCCCAATGATTTCTAATAAGCGGGCAACAATATATACTTAAATCATAATAAGTATGTAATTTGGTTTTATTATTAAGTCGGTTATGATGCTCTATTGTTAATCATATGGAATTAATACGTATTAAAGATGCATTATGATTAGTATTATACTAAGTCGTTATTATTATAGCACATGAATAATACATCCATTTATTTAGTTTTTATTATCCTCGGGGGGGGGGGGGGGCTAGTAGTTACATGCGTGTGTGGTTTCGATTCTCCGTTAAAACGTGACAAGGATTAAGCTTGCCTGTCCAACCGCATGGGTTTTATCCGGGTCCCCCGGTTTGCTAAAGACCCCTATGCGCAAGCTTTTACTGAAATTAAATGGAAACATGTGTTAGCCCCGAACGGACCTGGTTTGTGTTGATTAACAGTTTGCAGTGGCGTAGTTTAGTTGTAAATCCGTCAAACTTTTAAATGTAGATAATACCTTTCATAGTGAGACTCAATAAAAACGTACCACTTTCATAAATGCGTTTTTGTAAATCTCATTTGAGAGATAACCTTCAATTCAGAATTTGACCACATCAAATAATGACGGTATCACATATGATCGCGTTAACACGTCACATTATATCCAATACAGAAATTGAATTCGACAAAATAGGAAGTTGAACATCATGATTTTATGGGGTATTCTGCAGGTGACCAGTGCCTTGATGTCACCATTCCACGATTCTACAACTATATTAGAAATCCGTCACTCGCAAATCCCACTCTCAGCTATTTCTTAGAATTGGTCATCTGTATTCTTCAGAGAGTGACATACTAACGGGCAAACGATGGGGAAAAGTTCCACAATGGCTTATAAATTACAGGTTAAAGTAATGTAAGTGGGCATTGGTGTGCCTTAAACGGTTACAAACATGGTTATAGACCTTATAGAAATTTATAACGAATCTATGTAATTTTTGTTATAAGCTAGACCAGCGGCTTCTCCACGGAAAGTATAAGTGATTTAAGTATACTCATTAAGCATACATTATGCAAGAGCTAAATCTGCCTATTGGCGGTCTTCCCTTGGGCCTTAGATGTCATAGAAATGATAAATTAGATCTTTATTTACACAAGCCCAAAATCAACTCTGTAGACCCACGGGTGATTTGGATTCGGGTTGGATTTAAACAGGATTTCATTGATAGATTAAATCTTTAAATGGCATCGTAAGCGGAGATTAACCGTTACGTTCATGTCAAACTCCCGGAAATTTTCCATGAAAGGCACTGATGATCGAGGTTAAATTATAGAGCGTGCGAAGCGAGGCTGCTGCTGAGCGACAGGCTGCACGTCAGTCAATTTGATTGAAAGTTCGATACGGCCTTGATATAATTTTTAGTTGTGGATAAAATTAGAGTTTGGGTGTCGGTATTATACGCTCTTTTGTAACTTACGTTTACAGTCAACTTATGGAAAATATCGCAGGTAACATCACGTCATTTGAATTGAACCCCATTGGATCTCTGTTTCCTATATGTCTGCTTCGGGAGTGAGGTATGTCTACCAGTTACAGTACACGCAGACTAACAAGACGTCAGCTACAATTATGCACAATGCCACCTCATTGATTTGGTCCATTCCTTTTAAAGTTTCCCTTCTTTCTATATATTATTAAAAGTCTTATTTTTAATTTGTAGTAAAAAATAAATTTGGTGTGAATTTAATTGCAACCCCGTCTCAAACCTAATAGGCTAACGGTACCACATCCCTTGAAAACGTTTCTTGACAATCGAGATTATGTAGGTGGAATTGAAATTCAGATCTATTTGTGAAATAGCTTTATTTAACGTCCGCTTCCACCGAGGTGATATCTAGGACCTATGTTTCGTTTCGGTTTTTATAACTTCAATGGCCAACACTACATGTAGATCTAACAAGTTATAGCGGGAGGTCACGTTCAGTCAGTTCAGATATCAAGCACGCGACACTTGACCCTATAACCTCAGTCATTCGATTAACCAGTCAAAATCGTCGTTGCTTTATTTTGATTTCTATCGCTGATAATGCCTTCCCACAATTCCGCACAAACCCTCCATTCGACAGACAATTTGATTGACTGATCCCTCCTTTTAAGCAGAACACGAGTTAAATAACAATTCTTTCAGATCCTAATGTACTAAAGACAAGTAAAACAAAATTTTGAACTATAAAAACGAAACTAAATAGGATCTGTATTTTAACCAGTTTGAGTCAATGCCAGTCAATCCAACGATGGCCATTCTCGGAGACCGTGAACATAGAGTTAACTCCTATTTCTAGTTTAAATTACAATGGTGATAACTTTGTTCAGGATAAAGTAATTTGACTGAAATTTTCAATATATTCTTCTTTCATCATCTATTTTTGAACTGTTATAGCAAGAATGGCCAACTCGCTATAAATATCTCCCATAATGTATCTTTAAGTATTATATCTAAATCATTCGTAAGCAAGGTGGTAAATTCAGGAGCGAATAACTCGTTTGAAACCGATTCTCTTTCAGTTGATAAACGTACTCAGGCGCGGATCCAGAGGGAGGGGGGGGGGGTCCAGGGGGTCCGCCCCCCTCCCCTGCTCAGATTTGAAAAAATTTTATGCGATTTTATTGGCGATTTAGACCTGTAATTTTGGAATTTACCTTCCGGAAATACGTCAGAATGAACCAAATTGAATCTAATTTACCAAATTTACCGTTAATCGGTTGAACGCAATTAGTTAAGCAATTATCAAACCTAGACCCCCCTCTGCAAAAAATCCTGGATCCGCGCCTGGTACTTATACACAGGGGAAAACACGTTCCATCAACCAATCACAATACTCGCTAATTGTGTACTAATTAGATAATCAAAAGTACAACATCTATTACATTGACCCTCCATCAAATAATGACGGATTTTATTGGTCGGAGGCGGGATGGAGGATGGCCGCGCTGTATTTAGCGTGCGCGCGCTGTATCATACGGCCTGCTATTGATTCAACTGACCTGGTTTAAAAGTCGCATACCCAAACTCGTGGGTTGTCTCCGGGTACTCCGGTTACCTAGTCCCGAAATGACCTGGTTTGTGTCAAGTGGATATTACACTCCATTTCTCCCCCCCTCTCTCTCTCTCATTGGTAGGAAGTACTTTACTTTCTGCCGTAATAAACACTACTTAACGGTGTTATAAGGTAATTAAGTCTACATGTACATCTAACTAGCGAGAATTTGCATGGATGACGTCACTGAATTTAGCCTTTTTTATCCCGTGTGCCTACGTTTCATATAAAATTACAGTTGCTATGTCCTCCGTGGGCTGTTGATTTTCTAGTGACAGTAAATATCGGGCCTGCAATGATGTCAAAAGTCACATTTCGGCTGCACGATATCTCGACGACACGCTGTAGTGTGTTTTCATTGCGTCTCGGTATTTTATTTTTGTTTTTTAAACTGACATAAAACATATAAATTATGATATTATTATGCAACACGTGGAGATGAAAGCATTTTTTTTTAGAAAAGGAAACTAGGAGAATTATGTTGAAAATCGATACTTGTTTTGAGGAAAAATGTCTTTCAATCATAAAACAGTAGCTGTAGGATATCTGTATTTTCCAGATTAACTGGGGGTTTTAACTGAAATTCCAAATTTGTACTTTAAATAAACGAATTTCCGATTACATGGCCTTTGAAGATGATTTTGGTTTTTCAGCTTCTTTAATTTTGCGTTATTTAAAAATATGTGTCGTCTATCAACTTTTTAGAGTGGTCTTATAAAGTTACAATTCACCAGAAGTACCACCATTTTGAAAATGTAAGTCAATTTTTAAAATCCCACTCGTGCTACAGTTTTTATCCAATTTTCAGGCCCGGATCGAGTATTTTGTCGAGGGGCGGGGCACACATTGGAGCAAAGGGTAATATGTTGCAACCTTGGATTACTTGGGCGGAGAAAATGCGAAAATCTTGTTGATAACATCTATTAAAGAGCAGATATGTGAACTATAACAGTAACAAAGCAAACGAAAATGAAAATCAACTATGCACCACTACCCCCACCCTGCATCCGGCCCTGATTTTCAATATCGTCATATTTTCGTAGATTGTTTCAATGTTGCGTCGTAAAATTAAGTTTTCTCTAAAATGGCGTAAGGTTTTGAAATCAGGTAAAATGTCAACGGCAAACGATAGATTGTGTCAGTTGGTGCATATATATTTTGAAAGTTTTATCAAAAACACCAATGTAAACAAATGTTCTGTGTACCTTTTAAAAAAATATTAATGCGATAGATTATGGCACAGCACCTTTAATATTGGTTATGTTTAATTTAAATGTTCACCAAAATGTGTGTTTTGGCTTCTTAAGTGAAAATAAGCCATCAAATTAATATGACTGGATCAGTTAGTCTATGTGTAGGTCAGTAAGTGTGGATTTCGCTTGCTAGGAAGGACACCACGAGTTCGATCCCGGTGTTGGCCATTTAAGTATTTTCTCAATTTTATGAAGTCAGTTGAGTAAGTTATTGTTCGCCATCAAATTTATATGAAATATCTTTTTGTCTACATGATGTTTTTGAATACGAATAAAGCTACAGCTAACATATCCTGTTGTTTTAAAACGATTGTTTACAACTTTGAAGATAATTGTATAGGTATCGTTTGAAAATCTAATCTTACTTTTATTTTTCTAAGGTTCCACGGTGGTTCAGTGAGTAATGCACTGCCTCGCCCTTTAAGACCTAGTAATAACTCAAGAGAACGAAAAAGGTGTTTAATATGAGGTAAGTAAATATTTGCACAGGAAATTAATACCAAATGCTTCATTTAATTGTTTGCGCTATATTTGTATTCCACATCCGTGTTAGCATCGTTGATTTCGCTAATTAGACAAAAAGCTACGCGATGCCAGCCAGGTCGTTAAATAATTTGATAAAAACCAATATTTTATATAACGGACCAAAACACATTTCACAACATTATATACAGTGAATAATCCGAACTGAGGTAAGGGCACTGGACGTTTGACTAGAATGTCCATGGTGCGAGAAAAACCTTGGGATTGCTCTAAGTCGGTTCCCACTTGTCTATTGATGGCTATAAAAAAAACCCTGCGAATGAAACACAGATGTTTATCGAGTCACGTTGCGAGTAACTATTTGCTTTTGAAATTAACACTATAAAGGATAATAAATTTATTATCATGCGATATATATATATATATATATATATATATATATATATATATATATATATATGTACTACGTGTAGATTCGGATAAGGATAATCAGTATGTGGCAAACTAGTTAATGTAGGCAGTAGTATTATAACTACTTATTCTAAATTTAAAGACTTTTCATCGCCACGGGTTGTATATAAACAAGCAACGTCGTATTAATGTTGTGTGTTATTGCAATAATTAAAATAAATACGATTCAGAGGCAATCCTGGTGAAATGTCTTCCACAGAAAACAGTAAACACGTAATTAAGTTCCGAGCTTTTACATCCTTCATTTGTAATAACTAATAATAATAGGTTCAAAGGCGTTTAATGACCGAGGCGCCAGTCTCCCCGCGAAAAAAAATCAAAGAAGTTGAACAAATAAAACGGGGGAAAAATGCTAAAACCGATGAGAAAAATGAAAGTACCCTAGTTAGAGAGGGCCCTAAAGGCAGACAAAGGGGTCCCTCGTCTGACAAAAGGGCCCCCCTCCCCCTGGCCCCTGGTTCAGTGAGTAATGCACTGCCTCGGTAACCAAGACGTTCACTGCCAGTATTGACCGAGATAGTTCCTCGCTTGTGCTTTCTTCCTTGTCAACTTTAAGAGAGAGAGAGAGAGAGAGAGAGAAATGGGGTTTGTTCCATTTTATTTCAATAATTCACTTGCGCGTAGGGGTCTTTAGCAATGGGAGGAGACCGGTAGAACCGGACAAAAACCAGTAGGTTGGACAGGTGACCCCACTTCTTGTCACGTACAACCAAGGAATCGAAACCACCCCAGTTGGCTCAATGACATACTCTATGATACAGCGCGCACATGCTAACCATTCGGCTGTCTACTAGATGTTGAAATTAATGTATTTATAAGTGTATGATTGGGTTGTATGAAAACTATAAAACCTGTACGAGAACAGGTCTAGTTGACATCATTTATATTTGTCTTCGTAAAAAATTTTACGCCTACAGATTAAGCCACAGCTGAGATATAACAGATTTTGTGTTGTATCGACATCTTCAAAAATAATCTAAAATAAATAGTAAATAAACCGACTCCGTGTTAATCTCTCGCAACAAGAAATAATCATATAGAGCATGTCCTATCACCATTCCAAATAACACAACATAGCAACGTAATCCAAATCTTTACTTTGTGATCTAAATCAAAGCAGTTTAGCTTATTTTAGGCTTCTGTATTTCATGATATGAATTATCAGATCAGCAAGAAATCCGGTTGTAGTCGTGTGGTTATATGACTGGATTAATGGCGATATATTTTGCGTGTGCGTCAGGGAACGACCCTCTAGCATCTAGTGAGTTTTATCCCCGGTCCCATTCGTTGTTGTGTCACAAATACGTCAAGTTCTTCTTACACTTTCACATCATAAGACCAGAGGTCCCACAATCATGTGTGCATTTAACGAAACGAGAGTCCAGACCAAGTTTAATTAAAAAATGAAATATGGTTCCACGTACTACACCAACGGACTATTTGAGACTGAAATCAACCGAATCAAGTTAAAGGAGCTCAACCTGTAACTCCATGTTTTCCATAATATTCGAAATTAAAAAACCGAATTAAAATTTAATATTGACCCATTTCAATCAAGATCGAGGTTGTTATCTTGCCGTGAAAATATGGGATCCTAATATTTAAGAAATAATGAACATTTTATAATCAGTGCGTGAGTCGTGTTTTGTATGGTTTCGGGGGCCATTTGTAATGAATAATGAAAAACATATTCTAAAAGACAACGGGGTAGTAATTAATAATGGTTCATTCACAAAAGACAATATAATAATAAAAAAATCGTGTAGAACGAACGAAGCAGGCGTAAACAAATATCGTTCAATTTGAACGGTTCAGGTATTTCACCAACCATACTTGCTTAGAAGTTATTATTTATTTATTCCATTTTTAAACCGAATATAGATCACTTTATATACATTCATGCTACATTAAAATGAGCTTTAACGTCCATTTTCGTCTTTAATGTTCCAAAGAATACAGACATGCGCCCTTTAAGACCCAGTAATTACTAAAGAGAACTAAAAAGGTGTTTAAAATGTGGTAAGTAAATATTTGCACAGGAAATTAACACCAAATGCTTCATTTAATTGTTTGCGCTATATTTGTATTCCACATCCGTTTTAACATTGTCGATTTCGCTAATTAGACAAAAATCTACGCGATGCCAGTCAGGTCGTTAAATAATTTGATAAAAACCAATATTCTATATAACGGACAAAAACACATTTCACAACATTATACACAGTGAATAATTTGAACTGAGGTAAGGGCACTGGACGTTTGACTAGAATGTCCATGGTGCGAGAAAAACCTTGGGATTGCTCTAAGTCGGTTCCCACTTGTCTATTGATGGCTATAAAAAAAACAACCTGCGAATGAAACACAGATGTTTATCGAGTCACGTTGCGAGTGACTATTTGCTTTTGAAATTAACACTTTAAAGGATAATAAATTTATTATTATGCGATATATATATATATATATGTATTACGTGTAGATTCGGATAAGGATAATCAGTATGTGGCAAACTAGTTAATGTAGGCAGTAGTATTATAACTACTTATTCTAAATTTAAAGACTTTTCGTCGCCACGGGTTGTATATAAACAAACAAAGTCGTATTAATGTTGTGTGTTATTGCAATAATTAAAATAAATACGATTCAGAGGCAATCCTGGTGAAATGTCTTCCACAGAAAACAGTAAACACGTAATTAATTAAGCTCCGAGCTTTTACATCCTTCATTTGTAATAACTAATAATAATAGGTGCAAAGGCGTTTAATGGCCGAGGCGCCAGCCTCCTCGCGAAAAAAAAATTAAAGAAATTGAACAAATAAAACAGGGGAAAAATGCTAAAACCGATGAGAAAAATGAAAGTACCCTAGTTAGGGAGGGCCCTAAAGGCAGACAATGGGATCCCTCGTCTGACAAAAGCCCCCCCCCCCCTGGCCAAGGGAAAGGGCCTCGAGTCCGCGTCAATCGTTTTCTTTACACGGTTACTGACGAATCCGCTACTGAATGAGAATGCAGCCAGAGCACTGGCATGAAAATCATGACCCCTCCCCCCTCCCCAGGTCCCCCGCGAAAGAGGACACTCAAAATACTCTAGCCTCCGCCATGATAAACCTTAAAACGCCCCTGAATAGATTTTCAATTATTCTAAAGCATTGATTATTCATGTGTATATATAGTCAGTCGCGTAGGTGGTGCTAAATTAATTACCATCCAGTCATGTTACATTTCACTCAGTGTCTATTGTTCTCGCCAACATTTTTTATTAGGGTTTCACACTGCGAAGCTTGTGTGAAACACTATTGTTTTTGTTAAAATTATTATTCTTATTATTATTATTATTCTTCTTTTGTTTTGAGTAGATCTCAGCAACTGCTTGTCGCATCGTTACGATTTCTTCGGTTTTACTGGGAAAGTGGGTGTGACTTAGAGGATAAAGCTATTTTGAACGTTCTGCGACAATGCGAAATGTCCGAAATCACCGAAGTTATCGTTTTTGAAAATATTGCAGTAATTTTAACAATAATCATTGGATTTTAACTTTCGATACGTTTTGGCATAGCCTGAGACAGGGCACATAGCTATGCTACTTTCGATTTTTGATTTTCGGCAAATCTTCGAAGATATTAGGCGCCAAATTTCGAAAATTTAAAATTTTACAAAAAACTTTTTTATTTATGAATATTTTTTAGTCGTATTGTGCACAGAATTAAAGAGTCATCTGCCTAGTGCAAAAATGTTAAAAAAATTTGTCTCAGTAATTTTCCTTGGCCGCTATTGGCTAATTCAGTTTTTCAGTCCTAGATTAATTTTTTATTGTTCGATTTGTATAAAACAAAGTTCATATGCTTCGTTGTCTCAATTGTCATTTTTTTTATTACCGGAAGTGTTATCTGTCGGCACCGAAAGTGGCATAATTTTACCAAAAACTACAATTTTGACAGTTAGGTACCATTTTTCGAAAACAAATATTATTTTTTGGAAAAATTATTTGACTCAAAGAGTGTGCCCTTTCAAGGCGCAAAAAATGGCGGAAGCAGTTTTTTTAATTTCGATTTCATTTTCGAGCAAATTCGATTAAATGGCTAAAAATGGTGTAAAATTGACCCATTTACAACCTATTCAGGCTTTTCAGATTTTAAAATATTTCTTCGTAACTTTTATAAACTTGTAGCTATAATCCATACGAAGAAAATGTATGTTAAAATTAGTTTGTAATATAAGCAGTTACCAAGAAATGGACAGTTCTGTACAAGTCACTATTTTCGTTATTTTGCCTGTAAAATAGTCAATTATGATTGGATTTTTATAAAAGTGACATCATTTGATTCAAAAAGCATGTAGCGTCATATCAAGTTGATTACAATTTAAAATTGACACCGGAAGTGACGTCATTTTGTCAAAAACTGCATTTTAAACTTTTTAAATCAATGTTTTATTCAACCAAGAATTACTTAATATGTATTAATAATTTTAACTTTTGGTTTAAATTCACATATAAACACAACTCATATGGTCATATACATATCATAAAATTGTTTCTAACTTGTTCGGTTGCCGAGAAATAGACGGTTTTCTACAGGCCACTTTTGAAGGTTTTTGGGCCATAAAAGTGTCAATTATTATTCGATTTTCATAAACGTTACACCATGTTATACCTAATGCCATTTAGGATTTCATACAAGTAATTTAAGATTTTCATTATCACCGGAAGTAACATCATTTTGGCAAAAACTGTATTTTTAGCCTTCAAAACAGATATTTTATTCAAATGAGTCTGTTTTGAAATGTTTTTCAAATTATGGTATTTGATGCCAATCAACAAATAAAATGAACCCATACGATCATACAGATACCACAAAATGGTTTCTAACTTGTACGGTTGCAGAGAAATAGTCGATTTTCTACAAGTCACTTTTCAAGTTTTTTGGTCTTTAAAAGTGGCAATTATTATTCGATTTACATAAAATTTTCACTATATGATATCGTATGCCATTTCTGATTTCATAAAACTAATTGAACATTTTCATTAACACCGGAAGAAATGTAATTTTGTCAAGATCAGTAACAAATGTATAAAATGAATTGATATTGCTGGATTTGGTTGATTCTGCATCCATTTTATTTGTGTGCAATGTTAATTTGGAAACCTGTTTAATGGTTTCGTTGGTACCGGAAGTGACATATGTTCAAGGGTGACTTGGCACCGGAAGTGACATGTTTAAGGGTAACGTGGCACCAGTGAAACCCGTCATTCCTGCATGCAGGTCTAGTGTTATAATTCCTTTTCATAACATTAGACAACATTTTAATTGCTGTTCAGTCTGATTGAAACCATGTTCCAGCTCGTTTTACCTCTCTGTACACCAAGTCTCACCGCGACTGAAAAGTTAAAATAATAGAGTTCTCGCACACAGCTGTTCAGTTCGAGCAATACTAGTCTAGTATAATCGCCATTTAAATTTTACATTGGTCTCTTTTGAATTTACATACGGAAATAATAGTTCTGCTATACCTTTCGTATCAGCCTGTCCGTTCTTCGTGAATATGTTTAATATCCTCGATTGCGCACTGCACAAACTTTTACCTTCGAGATTTAATTGCGGACGATCTGGTTTGTTCTGTCTAAGACTGGCTAGTGAGGCAGATAAATTGTCAAAATCTGACTACAAGCAGTATTATTTGCATAGGTGTCCGTTTAGGGTCATTTAATGAAAAATCACGAAGCCACTTGAATATTAGAAATGGACGTTTTATGAAATACGATGATTGTAGACCACCCAAAGGTGGATGATTGTAGACCACCCAAAGATGGTAATTGTTGGCCCGATTCAATTGAAACTTAACCCCAATTTTTGGGGTTATGGCTTGTAGAATGTGAACTGAGAAAATTTTGTGGAACTTCCATCCAGAGCCCATAAATTGTTTCTAATTTGGTCGAACGTAAAATAAGAAAAATATTACCAGCTGTTTATAACAAAAACTTAACTTTTTTGTTGGCCGAAAGTCGTCCATATTGAAAATTGCCACCATCTTGGATTTATGAATAACTAATGGGCTTTTTCAAAAGAGTATCCCCCACGGAGTATCTTTGCCAATTTTTATATTATTATTATTTATTACATTTATATAGCGCATCGTTCACCGAAGTGTTCAGATGCGCTTAACAGTAACAATTTTGATACTTATATCCAGGTTTGAACGATTCCCATGATATTATGCAATTATCTGCTGCATCAGGGACCAGGCATCATTGTTGTAAAGTAAAAACAATTGGGTTTATACAACAACTTATACCTCAAAGTCACGGTATAAACCTATATATTTTTTAACCGAGAACTAGCCTCATATGTGTCATACAATTGCCCTATAAACCTCTATATAAACACATTCAATTATAGAATATAAATTAGTTTAAAACTTTATCTGACATCAATCTATATGCATAATCATTAATCACAACCCAGTCAAATATTTGTCAGTATATTAATGAGATCATATTGATATATTTTTCTATTATATTGGTTGTAATTACATGTGATAACTGATAGTGACGAGTAAAGCGAATTGTTCATACACCAATTTTAAGGGATAATAAAGTAGCATGTTCCCCATACTCACCGCAGTGTTTCGTTTGATTGGCGCTAATCCCACTAAACACTGCTTTAATGGAAGCAAATTTCTGTTCTAAATTAAGACCGGTCATTAGCCCGATTAACAAACAATAACTAACTGCTTAACAATATCATTACGCTTTAAACATACATGTAGCTCCAAATTGGACAAAATATGTTCACATAACGTTACGTCATGACTTACAATTTTTCTGATTACAAATTAACCAGTACATAGCAGGATATTGCAAACGAGGCCATCAACACGGTTACAATGTAGACAATCTGTATGGAGACTAACAGTATTTTAATACTTTAAATCATTGTCCCGAGTTTCAGGGAAGACACAAGATTAAACGAAGGGCTTTCATGTTGCTGTACGCGGGATATATTTGATTTAACGGGAAGAATAGACACATTCCCTCAAAAGCTCATATATCAGTAATGACCAGAGAGGGATTTCTCTAGCCATTGCTTCAGGAATATGCATCTTCCCTGTATAGGTGTGTTTAGGACAGTTACTGTTTAGACACCCATCCTCTAATGTACGGTACCACTGTCTATTTAAGTTATACAATAAGATTTTCGGTTTTATAGCAAACAATCTAGTTTTTAAATTTCGATAAAAATTGTTCTGCTCCGATTGGGACAATGACTACGTGATTACACCATACCGTGTGCTACGAGGAAAATTTGCCCGGGTAGCATTATAGCATACTCTTACTTCGAATTCCATCTGCCAAAGTATACACGGAACTTTTTTTCTCTTTTTTTTTGTCGTCCCATCCAAACGCCTAGACAGCTGTCCTTGTCAGACCCTCCGTCCTGCACCACCGGCAAGGGGGAAACCACGTCGGAAAATCCCGATGAATTTCCGTTAAATTAAACCAGTAATATACTGTTATTGTCTATAGTTGGACAAGCGAATAGTTAAATAGTCATTAGACAAGAGTATTATCGTGAAATAGGGAAATATTTAAAATAATCAGACACCAGTGGTGATCAAGTCAAAGGTAATAAGTATTCTTGTATGGGGCGATTGTTTTGGCATTATGAGAATGTATTTGACTAATTTCATTGAAAGTGGCATTCAGGGTTTTAGGGGACTAAATACATCATATTAAATTAGCGGTTATTTTAACGTAGAATGTATGCAAATCGAATCCAACAAATTCAAATTTTTGGTTGCTTTCAAAGAGTTTGAAGAATACTCCTGAACAAAAAACCCTGCTTTTTGTCTTGGATGATCACGGCCTAGACTTCCGATAATTTTGTGCATTTTGAAAACTAAATTTGTTGTCTGGGCTAGTGACGAAACCTTTTCTAACGTGGTCTTTTGCAGACAATCAGTAGAATTTGTTTGCTTTTTATAAAGTTCTGTCCCATGCTAACGTTTAGTATACGAAACATTTAATATTATTTTTAAAATCGGGTAATAATTTTGACCCCCAGAGGGACCACAAGCTAATAAAGGCGATTTTTCGTATAATCAGGGGCAATAATTCAGGAAGTTACAATCCAATATTGACAGGAACCAGGATCTTTGGATTATAAAAATGCATTTAAAGTTTCATCAACATCAGATAAAAATTGTGACCTCCACATCGTCAACAACCATATTTTTAAAGTATACGCCTAAAAGTGGCAGCCATTTTGTCTGTCAGTTTTTCGTCGGATTTTCTCGAAATTTGAACTCAACATTTATTACATTTTTACGGTGATATAATCATACGGTTTATTAAATCGGGTAATAAGTGTGACTCCCAAAGGGACCGCAAGCTAAAAAGGGCGATTTTTCGTACAATCAGGGGCCATAATTCAGAAAGTTACGATCCGATGGGTGCAAATATCGAAAGGATCACCAAGATCTTTGGGTTATAAACATGCATGTCAAGTTTTTTCGTACAATCGGGGACCATAATCCACGAAGTTTGGTCCGGACTGACATGGGCGACGGCATAATACGTCCACGTGAAAATGTGCGCGTATAAAAATAAATCACAATGTCATGACCAATGTAAATTTGTTAGCTATACGGAAAATTGTCACACGCAAATCCCTGAATTCAGCTAAATCAGATAGCCGTTGGATTCTTCTCGAATATCAGAAATTACAATCACACAAAAGCTGAATCTTGTAATAAAAATTTAGAATAAAACTATCAAGCTGTTAATTTGAATGTGTGAATTATATGTTAGAACGTTCGGAACACGAACAGTGTGGTCTAATGAAGATACGTGAGGCAAACATAGATTAGAGGGGGAAAAAATGACAACAGACGAGTAAAATATGTATAGGTTATTTTATAAAACGGCAAAAAGAAAGAATCTAAGACGGGATAGAAACTAGTATTTTTTGAAAAGGACTTGATAGGCTAGGAACAGTGTGGTCTAATGAAGATACGTGAGGCAAACATAGATTAGAGAAAAAATGGCAACAGACGAGTAAAGTATGTATAGGTTATTCTATAAAACGGCAAAAAGAAAGAATTTAAGACGGCGGGATAGACACTAGCAATATTTGAAAAGGACTTGATAGGGTTTGTTAATTGCCTTCTTGGTCACAATCAGGGAGGTACAATATTACCCTCTATTAATAATTTCGACTTGCCAATTTGTTACTTAGAATATTTTGAAAGTAAAATTCTAAATATATTAGGTAACATGTAACTAACAATAATTCCATTCAGGATCATAAAAATGACATTTCGAGTACTCTGTGACAATTTGAAACATTTTCCAGAATGAAATCTATGGTAAAACACAGAAATCGAAAGCTCAGCTTCCGGTGCTATTCCGGTTGTTTGTGACATAATAAATGCTTTGTTTATATTAGGAAAATTTAAAAAGATATCTAATAACAATGTAATCCCCAATCTGTTTCACAGAGGTATTGTGAAAGGCTTCTCACACCACTAAATTATATGACTGACCATTTTAAGTTCAAGTATGACGTTACATCACGGGGCGTCCATCATTGGCTCCATGGTGCGTGAATAGATTACATAGGACGTTGTGGCTTTTGCTAATATCCATTTAAACTAAATAGGAAATTTTTTTTCTGGATATACTTCAAACAGCTGTTTTACTTTTCTAATACGTCAAAAAAAAAAATGGTTTTAGAATTTAATTTACAGATGGAAAAAAATAAGTTAATAACGCGAACTCAGTAAGCTGCACCGACGTCACTCGTATGATTGATTGTAGCGGTCTAGCGAATATTCACAGCTGGTCAGTGTATAATCCTGACACGTCGTTTCCAATCAATTACTATAGATCACAAAAAAAAATCTGACAAAGATCTGAGCTTCGATGTGCACCAGGGCTCCGTTTTAGGCCCACTTTTCAACATATACACAACAGCATTTTTTCAACATTCTTAAGAAATGTGTCTACATTTCAAATTTTACTCAGTTGTAAATCCCCTGTCTCGAGTAAAGATTATAAAATATCAAAATGAAAGGTGCATTAGTGAAATGTGAACGTTGATGAGAATCAATTTCTTCAACCTCAACGACGAAATGAGAATATTATGTTTTTTCGTCCAAATGTGTTTCTTTCTTGATTAGTGAACATGAAATAGTCTGACAATCTTCAGCCTGTAACATGAAGAAACACGTCACCAATATATGCACATCTTGATGTTTCCAACTGAAAAATTAATAGTAAAATCAGTAAAAGTGTGACAGTTGTATTCCTCAAAACTGTTCTTCAAGCGAATGTCCAATAACGATTAGATCAATGTAATATTTTACTCATAGCTCTTATTATCTCCTCAGTTCGATTCATTACCAGAAGCAAATATCACGATCATAATATCCCTGTTTAAGCCCTTTTCTATAATTCCTTAAGGTCATTCTTTTAACTTTTTAAATGTTTAAATGCTACGACACCGTTGTATTTATAGCCTATTTTAAATAACTATACCTCTACTTGAACATTAAGGTCATTTCTTCCAAGGATCAATATTCAATGCAGAATAGCCAGACTGAACAGTTACGGTGAACGACCTTTCATGTCCTGAATCATGGGATAAGCTCCCAGTTGACCTACCTCCCAATTGAGTTTTTAATCGCAATATAGACAAACTTTAGATTTTAAAAATATATCTTTACATATTATGTAACCCTATGCAATGTATTAAATGGAGATACATAAATCTATTTTTTTATATTTGTATAGTATATATATAGTACAAGGCATATGAACACATTCTGGAAAACGTAGACTGTGTAAATAAATACAATATTATTTCAAAGATCAAACCCACGGCTGTCAGGCAGAATATGCCCACATTTTCGAGAGATGGGTAGAGAACAAGCTAAAACGAAAATGATTTTTCTTACGATCAAGGGCCATAATTCGTGAAGTTACAATTCGATATGTGCAAATATTAAAATAAGTTGCCAGGCTACGAAACATGCCCACCAGCGCTAAATCGCCCGGTAGTCAACAAGCGGCGGCCATTTTGTCCGGCAATTTTCACGAAATTCGAACACAACCTTCATTACGGTGTAACGGTGATATAATCAGATGTTTTTTTTTATATCAGGTAATAATTGCAACCTCCATGGAAACACAAGCCATAAAAAGCGATTTCAAACAATCAGGGGGCATAAGTCAGGACGTTACAATAAGATATGCGCAAATATGGAAAGGAACCAATATCTTTAGGTTATAAATAGGTATTTTAAGCTTTATCAAAATCGAAATAAAATTGTGACGTCTATTCTTCGAACTCAACCTTCATTACCAAGCAACGGTGATATAATCAAACGTTTTTTTAAATCGGTTAATAATTTTGACCTTCAGAAGGACCACAATCTAAAAAGGGTGATTTTTCGGACAAACAGGGGTCATAATTCAGGAAGTTACGATCCGATGGGCGCAAATATCGAAAGGAACTAAGATCTTTGGGTTATAAATATACATGTTAGGTTTCATCAAAATCGGTTCAAAATTGTAGGGTCCACAAGCTAAAAGCGTGATTTTTCGTACAATCAGGGGCCATAATTTATTACGACCCAATATGCGCAAATATCGAAAAGAACCACGATCTTTGAGTCATAGACATGCATTTCAAGTTTCATCGAATTCGGTTCAAAATTGTGACCTGTGCGGTGTTCACAAGCCTGACATACCATATTTTTACACTTTTCGCGTACAAGCGGCGGCCATTTTGTCCGTCAATTTTGGTCCGTTTTTCACGATATTCGAACACAACCTTCTTTACGTATAACGGTGATATAATCAAACGCTTTTTTTTTAAATCGGATAATAATCTTGGACTCAAGAGGGACCACAAGCCAAAAAAAGTCGATTTTTCGTACAATCAGAAATTACAAGGAAGGACCACAATCTAAAAAGGGTGATTTTTCGGACAAACAGGGGTCATAATTCAGGAAGTTACGATCCGATGGGCGCAAATATCGAAAGGAACCAAGATCTTTGAGTTATAAACATGCATTTTAAGTTTCATCAAAATCGGTTCAATATTGTGACCTCTACAGTGTTCACAAGCTAAAATCACGATATTTCGTACAATCAGGGCGCATAATCCATGAAGTTACAGTCCGATACGTGCCAATATTGAAAGAAATTGAGATCTTGGTTAACCTATATTTCATTTTCTGGGGTAAAAATTGTGACCTGTGCATTGTTCACAAACAATTGTGGACGGACAGGGGCGACGACAATATACATCCACATGAAAATGTGGGCGTATAAAAACCGGTGTGTGGTATCGTGTGTTTGATATTTGCTGTTTTATTCAGTCTTGCCCACGGGTTTAGTATTTAAATTTTGTTATGCGGTGGATGTCAGAGCGATCAAGATTCTAGAGAGCCTTGGATTTTAGTTGGTTTTTTTTGTGTGTTTTAAAGACGAAAAGCCGTAAATGTTACAGATACGGATTTCAACTCGGAGACTAATTTACAACGTTACACCATTGAATAAAAACCATAATATTGTGTGAAATAAACTCATCCGTCAAAATACATCAGCGGATAATAGAAATATGTGTGTAAAGATAATCATTATGATTGGCTGTAAACATCACGAAACATGTTAAAGTTTGCATTAAAGGATGTCTGACCATTAATCAAAGTTAACTCAAAAACTGATTTATTCCTCTTCAATTTCTGCAATATTATATGTAATCCATTTATGTTGAATTTGCTTTGGTTATTTCTTTGCTTTCAATCAGATATTTTACAAAAGTGCGTTGACTTTTCAACAAAATAAACGATTGTGATGTATTTCCGAAAATCCCAGATTACAATTTTCTGTTATTTTGATCGAAAGTATTTTTGTCAATTTAATTCCTTATCTATTTACGACCTCTTCTATTGGGACAAAAATCAGCATGAAAATACATATTGAAATACATAAAAAGTACAATAATACGTGTCAGCATATTTTGTTTCATTTCAATTTCATCATTCTTTTGACCAAGGAGATGAATGTTATATTCCAATTTAAGTGCACTTAGTTTATTTATATGAAGTTTACATTAAAGATACATTGGTTAAGACCTAAATCTGCATATTGTAAGTCTTTCTTTGGGCATCAGATGGCTTGTATACAGTTTGGATTTAAACAGTCGTCCATTTAATAATTAAATCAATAAATGGTTGATCATGCTCACAATAACCGTTATCACTGAAGTCACTACCGATGAAAGGCCTGCCATTCGAGAGTACCGTAGCCAATGGGCATGTTACTTGATAATCGAAAATCTGTGAGGGGAGTTATCGTCTGTCAACCAAACGATCGGCAGTTCTCGGAGACAGTCGATGCCATTTTATACTGAAATTTTCATTATTTCTTTGTTATCATCCAAATGTATTTTTGAATTACTATAGCAAGGATGGACAACTCTTTATTAAAATAAGTAATGTATCTATTTAAAAAATATGGACCGAAATTCAGAAGATTGAAATATACGTTATTAGAAATTATAAGTAATGTATCTTTTAAAAAAAATGTGGACCGAAAAACGATATTTAGATCGAAATTCAGAAGATTGAAATATACGTTACAATTACATGTACAACATGTATTTATATAAAGTTTTAAAGACACAAAACCCTATAAACTGGGACTGAAACGTGTAATTTAGATACATTTAGTAATTTTGGGAATTAAAACAACCGAGATACATTAGATTATCGCTCGCTTCCAATGTTTTCTTTTTAGCGGATACAAATCGAATATAATTTAAAGGGTCTATCCCGATAATATTTACGAGAATAAATCTGCTGAATTTTGTGTCAAAATCCCTTAAAATCCTCTACCGTGGGGCCGAGCAACTAACACAATTATGTATGATACGTTTTCAAACATCTTAAACCTGGCAGTCTTCATCTGGAAAGGGAGACCGGTCTCCGAAACTGTACAACGCGGTGTCTGAATAAAACCAGACTTTTATTTTATAAAAAAATAATGTGTAGGTGAAATTTGTCTTTCGTTATCAAGTACAGCACAAGGGCCATTCAATGTATAGACCTTTAAAAGAACGGGAATCGATAAAAATGTAAACCAACGAAAAAATTGACCCGAATTCTTAAAAGGGTTACGTGGCCGGATAAGCAGTTTTGACGTTCACGTCCAAACAACTCAATATTTTGAGCTGAAATTTTGAGACAAGGTAAAATACACCACTCCTCTATATTTGCGCGCATAAAATTCATACAAACTCAAACTTTTATTTTTGAGATTCTGTTCAAATCGGGCCTGTCCCTTTAAGACACTGCACACAAATACAGACTGCAACATGAAATCAAATGAAAGATGTAAACTATACACGGTCACAATTTTAGTTAAAGAGATTAAAGCTCTATTTCAATATCATCTAGAGACATCAACATTGCAAACACGAGTTATTAGTCATTTCTAATCAATGTTGGTGTTATTATGGTACTGAGAAAAAATGGGTTCCTGATATCTAAGACACAGTGAACAATTTAAACACCAGTACACGCTTTCATCTGCGTAAGTGAATTATCAAACCTCCAGCAATTGCCATTCAATTTGGACAACTCACGTATATTTACAAACAAGACTAATTGGAAATACAATATAATTTTTTTTAAAAATGAATGTAAATAAATTTATATAAACCCATATTACATTACTATGTGCTTTTTGTCCCCCGCCTTTCGAAGAAACCAGGGGACTATTAACATGGGTTCGTCCATCTGTCTGTCCGCCACACTATTTGGGACACAATAACTCTATTTCTAATTGAGTTAGAATGTTCAAACTTTGTATAGGTGTTTATTAGGTCAATGCCTTGATGGAGTTCGAAGATGAGCATTTTCCGCTTAGGGTAAGCAGAGATAAGCAATAAGATTGGTTGACGCTTTGGGTCACGATAACTTTAGTTCTAATTAGGCAAGAGTGATGAAACTTGGTGTATAGTTTCATTACATCAATATGTATATACGCCTAATTACATCGACCATTGGCAAGCCATCTGTTACTAGTGGGAACCACTGTGAATTTACCCTATATAAATACAGAAATTACCTGAATGTTAGCCACAAGAAACAAGTTTCGCAGTGTCAGATCTTAAAGGGAATGTTGAACATAATTGATCATACGGTTTCTGACATAATTAGTATAACCGACCCTTCATCCATAAACTTGGTATAAAACAAGTATATATTTACACACAGTCTGTTATCTGTAGTAGTTAAAATTCCCAATGCAGGAATCGAACACCCGACCTCCAGGCTAGCGAACCAGCGCCTGTTTTTAGCTTGTGGACCCAACGTGAAATGTATGTTTATCACATATCTTGGCTCCTTTCAATTTTTTTTTTTTTTTGCATATCGATCGTAACTAATTGAATTATGGCATTTGATATGGCTTGTGGTTCCTCTAGGGGTTAGAATTATTATCAGATTAAAAAAACCCAAACAAAACGTGTGAATATTTCACATCTTGAAATACATCAGCTACAATACGATTGTTGTCTCTTACGTCATGTCACGTGAGTTTGCTTCAGATCATTAATTGTCGGGTGTTTCCATAATTGCGGAAATTCAAAAGTGTTTTAACGTTATTTGTTATTAAAAATTTCTTTATAAAAAAAAATAATTCTGAAATATGTTACACAATGAACTAAAGTGAACGATAAAATTAAACTTTTACTTTAGCACTCTCCTTTATCACACAAAATCTTTTATGTGATACATAATAAAACCTCAAGAATAAAAGTGTTTTTAATGTCTTGATTTTACTTGAAAATCAGATTATAGTACACGCCTGGATCATCTCCAAGAAGCTATAGACAGGTTTATTTTAGAAGAAATACACTGTACAACTTTAAAGTTCCAATAGCATTTTTTGGAGTTATATTTTTTAAAATGTATTGAAATAAAGCCCTAAAATAGATTAAACCTATAAACAGTCCTACCTTGTTAAAGAATAACCCTATAATTCACTATTGTCAGTTGAGAAATTGGCAAAAATATCATTTTCAACTTCAAATTCAAACGTTTGAAGATGGCCGTCCATGGAGAGGAATGTGAAAACAAGGGAGGTAATTGAGTAACTATTTCCTAAATCAGCCTGTGTCAGCCTTTCTAATGCCCAAAAAATTTTGCCCATGATCGTATAATAGTGAGTTGACAACCTTTTGAGCAAAAGACATAGAAATAATTATGTTTTGACTTTCTTACAAAATATGAAATTGGAACTTGAAGCCTCTTGTCGCCATTTCTAGAACAATCTACCTTTTCACTAAAACTGATTACTGAACATTTATTAAATAGTAGGCCTAATTTTAAATTACAACTAATGCTAGGTTCCCATCCTCTTCAATAGAAGGCTTGGTCTCGCTTTAACTACGCACATCTTATCAAGACCTTCATTAGTTCGGGAATTGTGGGGTAATCCAGCAACATCTGTCCAGATGTTGTAAAACTCGCACTCGTTGCTTCGGGAGCATTGGTTCCCACTGTCTTGCGACATTGAGTCCACGATCTGATACGCGCAGATACATTTCGATACATCAACACGGTTGCTACGACTGACATTAATGTATGATAAGACCTGATAGGATCACCACGACTACTCCACTAATGGTGGGATATTTGGAACCCATCATTATGAAAATCAAAAAACCGTACAGAATTTTACACGGACTTAAATTTTAAAACATTGAATCTTACAAACATAGTCAAATTTTGGGAATATATATATATAATTCAAATTGTGTTGACATAATTTATAATGCTTTTCATTACAAAAAGAAGCACGATATCGATGTTAAAACAAGTAATTTTAAGAATTAGAGCACACAATAAAAAGAAAGATTTATATACCAAATACTGTACAAGAATGCAATCCGTGATAAGAAATATTTTCTAATTTTAAGACAGGAAAACCCATCTCGATGTTTGTTTGACTCTAGGTGGATCAATCGGTCAAGTATTTTACATACGTATGCTTAGAGACCAAGTAATACCGTGGACAAAAACAGGCTTAATCCCAAACGCGAGCTTTATAGCGTACTGTATGGTCTTCTTGTGGACACTTTCTTAATTCATTTATGTACATATTTCAGCGTTGTGCGATTTTTCCACTTGTGCTCTTTTTACCCATGTGACCTATTCTTTACCTAAATGGTCTTATAGAAAGATAAGAAAAATGAACTAGTATGGCAACTCTTGGGTTGTATTCCCGCGAAGGCGCAGTTACAGAGCGTGACCAAAATTAATCTTTCCCGCGAAGGCGCAAATCTCGACTCGTTGGCTTTCGTTTGAAGAGAAACATGTTGTTATTAGAACCCAATTAACGGTGTTAAAAATTTTATGAATTTATTTCACTCTGAATTTTATTCACCAATTGGCAACTAATGATTAAAATGATGAAAACGATTTTATGAATTGATGTTCACTACAAGTGCAATATAGAGAAGACGAAGATGGTACGGAGATTTGCAGCTCTACCGTTGATACCGATAGAAAGGGTAGGTGTATTATATTATGTCTTGATGTGTTGATCCTCGGTTTTCTCGGAACGTTTTGACCACTCTGGTCGTCACATTCGTTTTTGTTATCAAATTTATTTACAAAGTCTATTTTACGTGCAGGTTGAAGATGCCCACGTACACATTATTGCAGAAATGCAAGCCAATCCAAAAATAACCGATTTGACCGACTACATAACAAATCAATGGTTCGAGGGTGAATTTTCAATTCGTCAATGGAACCACTACGACACCGAGGAGCACAGAACCAACAACAATCTGGAAGGATGGCAGTCAAGAGTCAAGAAACTGGTTGGAAAAGCCCATCCGAATGTGTTTGAAATGGTCGCATTTTTGCAACAAGAACAAAATATTAATGAGATAAGAATCGTCCAGTATGCAGGGGAACAGGAATCACCAAGGAAGAGGCACAAATATACCCAAATCCAAAGCCAGCTCCAGGAATTAACAGGAAAAAGAATTGAATTTAATCGAGTATTTAGACAGGGTGTCTTATTTGGCGAAATTAAACTAATTTGTTATAGTATAGTTATGTTTTTAATTATTTGGCGAAATTTGTTATAGTATAGTTATGTATTTATTTCAGTCTAGTTAAGTTCCTAATACTTATGCTAAGAATGATGCTAAAATGTTGGTTAATTAGTTACAGTGGGGATTCTGAAAGTGTAAATTCTTATCATAACAATCTATATCACCATTGTTACGTTTTTAATCCATTATAATCCTAGGAGCTGGATTCCCGCGAAGTCGTCGAAAACGACCTCTTTTAATCCATTACGGTCAATAACTGCGCATTCGCGGGAATAAACCACTCTTGGAACTCAAGATTCACTAATTAATATGCATATTCAACAATTAAAAGTTGATTCATGACAACAGATAATCCCGTTTCGTTTTTACTTGGATTGGCCCCTGTAATATCTGTTACGGCGAGTTGAAACATCAACGCTGATTGATCAATCAAGTGTCTGACGTCACAGTCAAAATATGCTCGTATAACCCCTGACGCGACCTTCCCCTACAACCGGTCAGATCTTCATGTTGTACAGGCATTCAAAAGTATAAAAACGAAATATAGATCTGTATTTTGTTTAGATTGATTATTCTGGCGAACATATACTTATTTCGCTTTTAAGAAGGCAAAACCAAGTTATAAATGGTAGATAATCTCCTTGTTTGAAATCAATCGGATTTATAAAAAAAAAGGCCCATCAACGGATTTATCCCAATACTGAAAGGTTACATTGTCTTGCCAATATCGTCAGCAGACGATACTAGGAAATGTTAAAATCGTTATAATTTTGTAAATACTGAAAGGAATTGAACCTCCGTTGAACTGATATGTCTTTTTGAGATAACATTTTCAAAATCTCTCCAATGAATGCCAGCAATATTACTACTTTTTCTGCCATAAAAACTGTCAGTCCATTAAATTTTAGAATAGACTCGAAATGTAACATACACTGAGAAGATTAAACGTTGTCAATGGCATCAATTACATGGCACCAGTCAATCATTGTGTAAAGCAATTACATAATATCTGTCAATTTAACAAGCTCGATATTTTATTTACTTTCCGCGGTAAATAGAGTCATTCTTGAAGACATCAGGTGATTAGCGATGTAAAAATGGATTCCTGCAGAGAAAATGGAATAATAAGGTCGACTTCAAAAGGAATCAGTTTCCTTTGATTTTAAATCAGAAATTTTAAATAAAAATTACCACCTCCTGGTGTTTCTCAATTAGGTACTATTATCAACTGTAATTCACTTTGATCAGTCTTCATTAGCCTCAATCGTGCAGAAGAAGTTGAACGTTAAACGAGTTCCATTTTTTTAAAACTTTTACAGGTTAGCGCATTTTGATACAATAAAATGAGTGGGTCATTTTAGTACAACTGGCGCATGTCAGTACATAACAAGATTGGTGCATTTTCGTACAATCGTTGATGCAGATTTTAAAGTAAATGTTTACAGTTGCTCGGGTCCCTATATATGCTTGTGGAAAGCATGGCCAAAAGATTTCCATTTGTTCATGGTACGCCGAACCGGCAGAGACGTCGGGTACCGGAATCAGCCGAGGTTTGCCGAATGCCGAGCTAAATTTGTAAACTGAAGATTTCAGTCAAAATATTTCCCCCTCTCTCACGTTAATATTACAATTATTAAAACATATCTGAATGATTATTTGTTACTTTCTCGCAACGAGTTCGGAGATTAATCTTATAAATTCCTTATAAAAATCTAAATACCGTTTTTGTTCGTGAATATACGAGATGTTAAGTGAATATGGCCGCCCCCGTGAAAAAACCACGTGTTGAAAGAGTGAAAGAAAAAACATTATTCGTTCTTGGGATTTTTCGTCTGACTTTACGTATGATTTGGCCGTTAACAATAAGGTTACGGTAGTGAAATGCCGAATATGTACAGATAATATGGCTCAAATACGTAATGAAGCTAAAAGACGAGGAATTTCTGGAACGGTGTTGAACGGAATACTGGCATACGTTGATGGTGTGATGTGGGGCGGCATGTTCACTTAGGATCACTTCATGATTGGGCTAAAAGAAATCTAAACTTGAAGACACATTTAATGCAATCACCGATATTGAGAATCTTCCTCCTAAGGAGAAGCCTAGTTTTAGAAGTATAGCATCTGTAATAACTCAAAACTGCCATGAACACTCTTTACACCTGTTTAACACTGCCATGACTATTGTAATGAGGGGAAAACACCCTTCTGACTTGAAATACCCCATAGAGCCCCAAAAGAAGAATGGTGTTAAGTTTTTAATTGGCAAGGACAATGAAAAGGTTATACACTTTTTGGCGAAGGCCCTAATGGAAGATATATCTGATATCCTCCGAAGCACAAACGTCTTGCTAAAGTTGTACGAGGGCAACAAACTGAATTACTATTGAAGTACCAACCAATGTGTCATTTTAAAAGTGTGGAAGCAGCCCGTATAAAAAAAAGTATCTACGATGCCTGTAACAGCTATGGTGTCCAGGGAGAATTTTTAATGAACTGTCTTGTTTCTTCTTGTGCCGATGGCGCCAGTGTCAATTTGGGTTCTGTTTCTAGGGCACTCAAAGTCCTGAAGAGAGAAGGCCGTCCGTTGTTGTTGAGCTGGCCGTCAACGATACTTTTCAAACGGTCAATGATTTTGCTACAGTAGATGAAATGATGTTGAATATGTATTTATTTTTTAAACACATGCTTTTCAAACTGTCAATGGTTTTGTTAGAATAGATGAAATGATGTTGAATATGTATTTATTTTTAAATGCACTGGGAAGTGTTGGAGACTGTTGACTTTGTTGGCGGACAAGTTGAATGTTGTAGTTCAGCGATTTCTGAAGTCATCGGGTACAAGGTTTACTGCGCACAAATACAGGGCCATTAATGTTCTTATTGTCAATTTTCTACCGCTGTGCTTGTTAGCTGAGAATTTGGTCGCTTCATACAAGAAGATGTGTAAACCAAAACAAAAGGCAAAGTTACAAGGATACTTACGACAGTGGTTAGATTATGGTTATCTTTATAGATTAGCTCTTCGTTAGACAGAACATTGATATTACTTTTACAGAATTCCACACTCATAATTACTGATATAATGTATGGCACCCAGTCAATAGTAGACCAGTTAAATGCATTGGTGGAGCTTGAAGAAGAACCCCTTTGACCCTTAAGACCAACAGATGATGATGGTTTGGGGGTGATTATCACACAGAGTCAACCAGTTTACCAGCGACATTAAAGTTCAAGGAACAAAATATGTTAAGTGATAGCCAGAAGAAAAAAATGTCACAGTAGTACAGGAAGAATTCACACTGAAGAATGTTAACAGAGGTAAAGAATCAAGACAGAATTGTCAGCTAACTTGTCTAAACGGTTAGAGTCATTTGAAGATGGAATATTTCAAGCCTTTAAAATTGTTGATCACAGTCAGTGGGATATGCCAAATCCAAATTATAGTAAAAGAAGAAATCATCCTGACTGGAGAGCATTTCCAGCAGATTGTGTGATATCACAATTCAAAAGACCTTGCCTTGATGGAATGGGAAGTCTTAAAGAATTTGGTTTCAACCAAATTTCATCACATCAAGTCATCGCTAGTGCTCTGAGAAAAGATCTTTGCACACCACAATGAAGATTTACCACATATTCTTCTAATTATTGAATTGATTTAGTGACTTTCCTTTCAAGCACAACAGTAGAACGGGGTATTAGTGTGTTGAATCGACTTCTACAACAGACACGGACACGCTTGAATAATACAACTATTAATGATCTACTGCTGTTAAGAACACTTTCCACTTATCCGTATGGCGGTATATTAGAGTCAAAATTCTAACATGCTATCGTCTAATTTCTTACTTCTGTCCATGTAATTTCTAACCTCCATTCATGTAATTTCTAACTTCCATTCATGTAATTTCTAAATTAAGACAATGTATAATTCAACTTCTTTATTTGTTCAGTGTAAATATCAATTCTGTTTCATCTTATTTCTATTATTGAGGCGAAACATGTCTACTTCATTGTTGTATTACATGTTAAGCATGAACGGCAAACAAATTTAGAATTATGATACTTCTACCTGGCAACCATCATTATGATGTCGTTTGTTGTCGCCACCATGTGCTCAGTTTGGCAATTAAGCACCTGATCGGGACCATTCTATTGATACAAACGACTCGCTCTTCGTCAGGCTGAGTGGCTTGCCCGAGTGTTAAAATTGAAAACAACATCGAGAGAGAGAGATGGGGTTTAACATCCACTCAACACCAACCAGGCGTTCAATTTTAATTCAATAATTCGCTTGCGCGTAGAGGTGTTTAGTAGTGGGGGAAACTTGAGGACCCGGAGAAAAACCCACGAGGTTGGACAGGCGGCCCTACACCATGTCACGTAAAACGGAAATCGAAACCACGCCTGTTTATTCAATGACAGACATTATGTTACAGCGTGCACGTGCTAACCATTCGGCCATCCTACCCTCTAAACAACATTGAACGTGATATAAATGTATGGTTTGCAAATACTATTTCGAATACCGTGGGTAAGAGGCAGGCTCGCTAGGTTGTGGGTCGGGAGTTCGATCCTTGCATTGGTCGAGAAAGCTTATCCAGATTTTCTGGCGTGGTTCCCCCTTATTAGTGTCTTGTCGTTCCGATGGGATGAAAACCCGAGGTCCCCTGTACATGTTGGCGTGCACGTAAAAGATCCCGTGACCGTTAGAATTCGATACAAGTCCAGGTCGTAGATCCGCTCTCCGGGCAATATTTCCCTAAAGCACATGGATCGCGTATGTCCGTCTCGATTAGCCCTGTTCGGAGCAGAACAGTAGGGCGTTAAACCCTCTTTCATTTCATTTCATTTTCTATTTCAAATATAAGCTAAACGGGATTTGGAGAATTTTAAATTTTATTTTATTTTTTTTTTTTTTGATTAATATTTATATGCATTTGGTCTATATTAACACAGGGTATAAATGTTATGGATAGGTCTACACAGTTATTGAGTTCAATACTAAGTGAACTGTCTCTCCCAACATTCAACCAGACGAAGAAAAAGTCGCAATGGCGACACCAAACGACTTCATAATGATGGTTGCAAGGCAGAAATGTATAAATTCTAAATGCGTTGCTGTTGATGCTAAACATGTAAAGCATCTATTAAGAAGACATTGTTCGTTTAAATAATAGAAACAAGTTGGAACAGAAATGAAATTTACACTGAACAAACAAAGACGTTAGGTTATACGTTGTCTCAAATTAGAAATTACATGAATGGAGGTTAGAAATTACATGAACAGAAGTAAGAAATTAGACGATAGCATGTTAGAATTTTGACTCTAATATACCGCCATACACCCGTGCCTGTTTCATCTGAGGTCAAGGCAGATAAGACGACTATGGATACATTTATACCAGTTCCGTTTCATGCCATAAGTAATTATGATTTACTGAACACAGAATTTCCAGATACTGATGAAAGTGATGGTGACGAGGATGCTTTTGTTTGTTCTTCTTAAGATACTAGTTCCGATGAATCTTTGCCAAACTTGAAGATAACTGTTTTCATATTGTTAACTTAAGTGTTAAAGTTCCTGTCAATTAATGTTATACTCAGTGACATCCAGTTGACTGTTCTGTGTTTTGTGCCAATTTTTTTGAAATATTGCTATGCATATTGCTTATCTTCAGATACTAGTGACGATGAATCTTTACCTAACTTGCAGATAACCGTTTTCATATTATTAACTTTAATTGTTACAGTTCCAATTAATTAATGTTATACTCATGGACATGCAGTTGACTATTCTGTGCCAAAATGTTTGAAATATTTCATTTCCATTCGGACGGGGGCATGCCATTAAATTGAGGCGAATCCGAGCCTTCAGCTGTAAACAATATGTCAGCAAATTGACTCATCGTAACCTATAGGTTACCATTTCAAATTTTAGTCAGATTAACGTAACCTATTTTGAGGTTACCATATTAGAGCCTTATTCCATACCCTGCACATGTCGTGGATCACACAGGCAGAACACGACTCATTCAATTAGAAAATGATTAGCAATACTACAAAAGATGAATTGATTAGTAAACGGTGGACATGCAAGCAATAGTCTGAATTATATTAACAATACAGCATTTAACAATGCTGCAATGATGAGTGACAAGTCCAGGCACTGGTCGGTCAAACAGAACACGGCAAGAACGCAGATGAAAGGCGGTTGTACGGTGATTACGTCGCATTTCAAGGTCGGGAACGGAATTTGTGATTAACACATTTGAATATATCAAACTAAAGGTCAGTCCAGTAAACTAAATTAACATGTAGATAATAAAAGGAAGTATGGAAAATAATACCAGCTTACTTACCAGAAACACGACATATTCCAACGGAGAGAGAGAGAAATGGGGTTGAACATGCGGCCCTACTCTTTGTCACGTACAACCGGGGATTCGAAACTACGCCAGCTGACTCAATGTTTAAGACATTATTTTGCAGAAAGGTATGCATCATTACAGGGTTAAATATAGTTTCTGCTACTGATATTCTCAACTGGAATATATATCATGTTAGGTAATGTTTTGTTTAAAGTCTGTTCATTTATATTGAGCTTGGAACGACAACAGAAGTCAATGACTGGAATAATAATTAATCCCAACGCCACACGTGTATTCCCTTTCAATTTCCAATGGCAGATACACCATGAAAGAAGTTAATTTACCTCAATGGTTTAACTACAATATTCTGTTGTATACCTGGTCGAATTTCTTAGGTCGCTCATTAAGCAACAGTTGCGAATCAATTATATCTAATTTGAGTCATTGTGGGATACCTTAGATCACGACATGACACCACAGAAACGGTAGTATATATATAGCAACGAGTGAATTAGCAAAAGGGAGTTATTTTTGGAGAAAAAAAAGTTTGAGATTTTACTTCGTTTAACTTGGTGCTGTGGGTATTTTGTACATGTTTTGTGGGAAGTAGTAGTTTAGTGAAATCTTGCGCCCGTCTAAAGTCAGACAAATTCGGTGTACCCAACGGTATTAAAGGAGCTAAATCGCTAATATTTGGGGCCGAGAAATTGACCCAAATGGGTCGCAAGATATAATAATGTAATAGGAATATAATCCTGATTTACATTCAATCGTTTACGTTTTTACTCTAATATCAAATCAGTTATGGTTGGCGAAGTACAACAGAAGTCTCAATTGAATCACAATATATATAGTGTCTGGTTATTCCAGTTTACATAGTATTTATTGCGCATGCTCACCGTTTGAGATGTAATGTGGAGTATACCTAGCACACGAGTTGTGTACCAATGGTAACAAAATTATTTCGTCACAAAAATTGGATATCAGAAGCCCATCTTTACCTGGTAAGACAACACCATCAATGTTGATTTAAATTAGCAAATAATTCGTAGACTTACCTACTTTAAATTAAAGAAATAATCACTGAAAACTTCCAGGTAAACGTGGTGTATTATTATTAGAATATGGCCATTATTATATCACCACATAAAGAAATGGTGTCAGGTAGCATAGGTCATCCTCCATTTCTCCATTTAACAATTGTTTTTACTAGTTACACCACACAAATACAAGAAATAAAATGGGGGTTTAAGTCCTGTTATGCCTCTACTGGGGTTATGAAGAAGGGCACAAATGCAAACAGTATGTATGACATGAGGGAAGTGTTTGCCTCGACAGCGGTGCTACGGTCTACTTTATATGGAATTTCAACTGCCAAGGAATATTTTACGTGTACGCCAATATGTACACGGGACCTTGATTTTTCGTCACATCCGAACAACTAGCAACGTTTGAAAAAGGAAACCGTTTTGACTTTCAATGAATATATACGGGAGTAAAAACGTTTTACTGCCAACCATCAATAACCGTAATAAAAGTCGGAGAGAAGCTTCCGGACTATTCATTCAGTTTATTCTCTGTTGCATTAAAAACCTTTTATAAAGATGGATACTACTTTGCAAACATAATCATTAGCTCTATTATTCAAGCAATGTATTCGCGATGCATAATATAACAAAGGAAATGACGTTAAAAATAAAAACCGAATAACTGGTGAATCTTTGATCAAAAATTTCCTCTTCCTTTGTTCAGAGGCGTTTTATAGCTGAGGCGCTGAAGGCGCCAGCCTCCTCGCGAAAAAAATCAAAGAAGTTGAAAAAATAAAACGGGAGAAAAATGCTAAAACCGATGAGAAAAATGAAAATGTACACTAGTTAGGGAGGACCCTAAAGGCAGACAAAAGGCCCTCACGTCTGACAAAAGGGCCCCTCTGGCCAAGGGGAAGGGCCCCCGAGTCTGAGTCAATCCACTACTGAATGAGAGTGCAGTCATTGCAATTGCATGAAAATCATCAACCAAGAAATAATTCTACTAATAAGCTATTCACGAAAGAGATGGCTAGGCGGTGCGGTCATTTCTTTGCTGTATAGGTTTCCGCGTGCTGCTTGCACAATAGGCCCACTCCACCATATTCCATTAATTATTATTTGATTGAGCTCCCAATACGTACAAGTGATTTGTTTCGCGTCCAGGCTTCAGAAGAATATTGAATTAGGCCCCGGCCCCCAGATTAAACCGGCTTCGAAGGGCCTGGAGGATATGTCAGAATGCACCAAAATGATTTCTATTTTGCAAAATTTCTCGAGGGCCCTCAAAATAGTATAGCATCCGCCATGAACCTTAAAACACCCCTGCCTTTGTTGGAACATTTCAGCGACAATTTTAATTGAGTGAGTGGAATACGTATCATTATAGATCATATCGATTTAAAAACCCGTTTGTAACAGTGTAACTTTCACTCTCCTTCATGAGTTACATTTAACACAGATTTTAATTGATCTCGGTAATGGCAGTTTATACAATCAACTTTGTGAATGTCCCCTGTGAACAATGGACTCATGAATTTTAATGATATACATTTGTTATATAAAGAATAAAGATATCTAAATATTTGTAGATAATACATCCTGGTAAATGTCACTGTATGGTATTGGCGCAACCAGGATTTCCAGGGTAGGACACAAAATGCGAATGTTATTTATCTGTGCATGTAACATCGGCGAGAAGTTGGCAGCTCTTCGCCATCATCCGTTACAGGGTTATATATATAAATAAGAAAATCTACAGGGTTTGGTATTTTCGTCGCAGATTACTTTTTGATGACGGAAAGTCGCATGCGGTATGACCCATACATCCATCGGTTGACATGCCACTGATAAAATCATCTGATGAATAACCTTTTCATTGCTTCAGATCGTTCTTTCCTTTAAGATTGTTGCCTTCACCATGTGGCCTCTAAATCACCGATTGCTTAGTGAATGTTATTTTGTATTCGTGTGGTGACAATAGAAGTCTCTAGAAATTTTTGGATTTGGGTTAGTATCCTTGTCACATAGAAATATTGACTACAATACGAGCAGAAGGACTAAAATGACGTCACGAATTTTATTCACCGAGAACGGCGTAAATTGCTAACGTTGTGATTTACCTGTAGCAGGTAGCATTGACATTTGGGATCCTGTTATACTTATGGAAAGGATATGTTGTCATAATTATTTCCATTATTTAAGACATGTAAAGCTTTTCCGGCGAGCTTTAATTTTAATTGCATCCAAATATATAGATTAATACCGCATTACAAGTTGTGAAACTGGAATAATAAATCAAATCTAATCAATATACAGTATAATGCATTAAAAAGGTTACTGAACTTAAAATGTGAATATGTTTTTCTAACGGAAATTTAAATAAAATATATGATGGATAATAAATCAAACAGGAAAATTAATTATCTTAGGAAATAAATTATTTTAGATAATGAGTAGAAAGGGGGATCAAATTCCATGGATCCACTGGGAATAATGATTGCATCGCATGTCGTAATGAGATCATGATTTAGCGTTTGATTAAACATTATTAAATTTATCATAATGTAGATTAATGGGACCCTTTGGTTGGGTATACAGGACCAGGTAGCAATTCTTTAACTCTGATAGTTTTAAATATGGTAGGCGTAAAATTCAAGGAAATGTGTCTTTATAATTAAATTAATTTTAATTGGCGGGAAAAATAACATACGCCAATCAGCAGCTTCGTCGTCCCAGCTTTAATTATTATTATTATTATACATACATTTCTATAGCGCTATTTCCACAAGTGGTCAGAAGCGCTTTACAATATGATACACACAAGGATGTGATAAAATTCAAAAAATAGAAAAACAAAAGTAAGATCTGTTAAATATAAAAAATATAATAAATTTTATCTAAAATATAGAAATGACAAAAAAATAAATATACAGTAGAACTTGCTCGGGCGTGCACTCCTAATCAGCGAACACTTGCTTCAACGAGCACCAAAAAATCCCCCCGAGCGATTTTTAAGTAATTTAACCTCTACTAAACACGCACCTGTTCAACGCGTGCAACGGGCACCACGATTAATTCCCTCCGTAAAAATTCTACTGTTTCAACGGTCACTCCTCTAACAAAACATCGCCCATTCAACGGCCATTGTTGAATGATACCATCTTGTCGTTCTTTCTTTTAAACACTCTCGCTAATCCCGTGAGTAGAAGTTAATTAACTGGACCCCCACTGATCAGGTAAAAAGAAATGTAAAAATAACAATCAACCCGGGATTATCTGTTAATTAATCTTTTGTTTTATTAACACTTAACGGAACATTATTTGATACTGATTGAATAAAATGGAAGTACCGAGTTTTTTCCATTGCAACTTTGTTGTTAGACTTTTTAGCGCCCCCTATAATATTACATACAGAGTTACGCCCCCTGTAAATCGGTGATAAAATCAGCGATGGATTTTTTGTTGATGTGCTTTTTTGATAAAATAAAATTAATTCATCGATTTGCTTCACAAAAATGGATAAATATTATCGAATGCATCACAGTGGTAGAAAGTAGTATCGAAGGTTGGTACAAAATGACAAGTTTACAGAAGCTATGTTCGAGATTTGAGTAAAGAATTTTCGTTCGGCGCAAGATTCAACGGCGCTCAAATTTATCGATGCAAGTATTGATGTTCGCTCCCAATGCACCCAAGCGTAATTAATTTATGTCAGCACAAAAAGCGCCGAGATTTTATTAAGTGGTCGCGTAATCGCTAAAATAGTTGGGGTGGGAAATTCTCAAATTCACGGCATTTTGAAACGCTTTTAGACGCTATGAGTATGATGAAAGTAAAAGAAATATTGGAGGCCAGAGACCCAGTATTACTAAACAAACACGTATACGCGACTACTTTTAATTCACAGCTAGATAAAAAGTACATGTATTGTTATACTACATGAATAAAACAATATATGCAATCTATATCTTTATTTTTTGTGGGAGGGGTTGGGGCAATATTGGATACCTCTAGTCAAAGAGCACCTCCATTAAGCAAGCATTTTTGAATTTCCCTTGGGTGCTTGCTTAATACAAGTTCTACTGTAGAATATAAAATAGATTTGATCAAAAGTTATATATATAACAAAAGACAAGATCAGGAGCTAGTTAAAAGGGTTCTTCGTATCATGATTTTCTTGGGTCTTGTTTCTCTCATTTTTAATGTATATAAGATTTTGCGATTAGAGGCCTGGGGCCTATTTCACAAAATTTTAACTAAGATAAGATCTGAATTTCAGTTATTTGATTGGACAATATTAGATTGATTTTAGTACTTAGCCAATCAAAATTGAAGTATCTGCTAAAATGTGGATTTTATCTTTAGTTAAAATTTCGTGAAACAGGGCCCAGTACTGTAAATAATATTCATGATACAACTTTTGATCAATGACTCAGATGTGAAGAGTCGATACAATCATAAGTCTAGGACAATAACACATGGGGAACTTTTCTAAAATGACTTAATAATTGATATGAATTATGAAACAATTCCCACCAATTTGCTGAACATCGGCAAAAAACATTACTCGATAGAGTGAGTACGAGTACGACCACTTATCAAGAAGAGCAACAACTCTAGAACCTGTATTACTAAAATGCCGAATATCGATGAAGCCATATATAACGATTTCTGAAAAGTTATCAAACTGAGTACCTGTTAAGAAGCGAAATTTGAAATGGGATTTAACCCCCTACTGTTCTACCCAGACCGTGTACACGCCGTAAAGTGTGATACGAGGATTGTTTTCAGGTAATTTCTGTCCGGGAGGGGGGGGGGGTACTCTTATATCGAATTCGAACGGCCAATGTGTAGGCTACACGGGATTTTGGATTCTCTTCTCGTGGATTGTAATGGTATATCGATACATTTTCTTAGCCTGTAACATATTTATGAGCATGCCAATTTAATCGGATGACCATTTCCATTTAATTCTACACCAGGTGTTGGGTTTCACGTCCATTTTCTACGGTCTTGATTCGAGTAACTCGGTTTTTTTAAAACACTTATATTACAAGAATACTCCAAAACAATAACCACATTTAGTTTGTAATTATATTCCAAGCCCTGCTCTAAAATAACCAAAAATTACAAGATATACTCAAAAACTTACCCCAAAATAACCAAATATTATAAGATGAACTTCAAACCTCACCCCCAAATAACCAAATATTACACTACAAAATCTACCTCAAAATGTCCAAAAATAAAAAATACACAAACCTCTGTCTTACAATAAACAGGTAATATGGATTGATGAAAAATTAAATATTTCCGATCAGCTCTAGGTAGTTCCGTATGCTTACCCATAAGACGTGGCGGTGCTATAGACTTTAATATCAATGGTTGACTGGCGACCAAACTTTTTTCAGCTATGTTTACCATTCCTGGAGATCACTATGCAACAAGACAGGCGCGTGGATCATTCAAAGTGTACGTTACGGAAACATAATATATTCCTTGTCACACTAAGTCTAACTATATTTCTCTGTACATGTATTAACTGGGTAGTATTTCCTGATAGTATTTATACACTATATTATGGATATGTAACAACTGCCAATTTCATAAAAGCAAAAATATGTTGATCAATACTTATATGTCAAACAGACAAACTTTATGAAATACAATGACAAGAATACTTCTTTTTCGTCTGAGTAAAAGGCCACAGAATATTCTAATATCACACTGAAACAATTTCTTTCATAGAAACCTGCAGGAAGATGCCTAAATGGAGATTCGTGGTCTTAAAAAGCTGTCAAACGATAAAAGCAAAGTGAAAATTAACCCAGGGAAAAAATGTAACTGAGCGGTTCAAAAGGGGGTCCATAATCTTGAAAACAGATGAGAGAGGAAGAGAAACCAGGTCATTTCGCAACTAACATATTCAATTTTATTTCAACATTTAGCTTGCGCGTAGGGGTCATTAGCAGTAGGAGGAAACAAGAGGACCCAGAGAAAACCCACGAGGTTGGCCAGGCGACGCTATTCTTTGCCACGGTGAATTGAAGCCATTGAGGTAAATTAACTTCCAAACGTCCACTCGACATTAAGTATGCCATTTCGGACTAACATAATATGTTCAATTTTATTTCAATAATTGGCTTGGGTGTCGGGATCTTTAGCAGTGGAAGACCCAGAGAAAACCCATGAGATTGGACAGGCGACCCCACTCTTTGCCACGTATCCCCGGGGAATTAAAACCACGTCAGTTGACCCAAGAGCAGACCTTATCATACAGTGCAAACTATCCGCCATCCACCCCCACACCATTAAAAACAGATAATACAAGCGGGGTATTATACTGCTAGTGTTTGTTTAAAATATAAGAAGATAATATTGGAAATATCCAATATTGTGAATACCTTTTATTTTCACATTCATTCACAATTGTTTGCATCTGTTGAGAATCTGTACAAGAAGCAGACCAATTACATACACAGGTACAAAAAAGTTGTTTTAGAAACTGCAGAATTCATACTACAATTATCAAAAAAAATGACCTGATAGACAGAAAATATCTGGTTTGTCTTAGTAATTAGAGCCAAAAGGCGCAGAATCATATAATAATAATACTAACGCGGAGGGTGGGGTCGGCTTTGATTTTATCTACTGCAGGTAAAAGGAATAAATTAGCTGTAACGTCACTTCCGTGTGTGATTTTCCTAATTGATATTTATGCCTTGATCTTTCTTTCTAAATCGTACCAATATTTGACAGACTATGTAACTTCAAACAATTTTCTTAGATTCTAGATCAAAAACCAACAAAACAAATGCCACGCAGTAGGCGAAGGGGTGGAAAACGAAAGAACTGCTGTAAACAATTACGAGAATTAATACATTTTGCGCACGTGCTAAGAATTAAATCCAGTAGTGGCTATATTTACAGCTACATGTATATTAACTATAGAGACAGTAGCGATAGTATATTTATACCAAATTAATTATTTTGGTGATATTTAATGAGATGGGACAACCCGTGATTTCTACTCCCAACACCTACCCCGCCAATGATGTAGCTGTTAGTGTTCTGGTTTTTGGAGTATATTGAAATATTGGATCGTACTAATCGCCTGCCTCAAAGAAATGGTGACTTAATACTAATCATTTGATGGATTGTATTAACTGAAGGATTGTATTATCACGTATTGTCCATGGTTTTGATCAGTCGAAAAATTGTGAGTGACACATCGATTATAAAAAGACAGTTGGCCGGACAGAGATTGCGACAATAATATATAACTTAAATGTGCATCTTTAAAACGCGCTGGACTATTTCATACTCGAGTGATTGGGTCGCTTAAAGAAAATGATTGAATATTGAACTGGATTATTTCGATTACTGAACGGGAAAATCCTATACATTTTCAAACATTCAATTTGACATGGGGAACATGTAATTTGACATGGAACGTGTGAATAATTGATCCGTTGGATCGATCTGGATTGTATAGCCATAAGAACTGTTTCTGGACGGATAAAAACAACTTATGTAGACATTTGTCATATTGCAATAAAGTTATTTGAATTGCCGATCAATCTATTGAGTTATGTCTTGATTGTAACGTTTTCGCCTCCGCGATCTCGTGTCTATAACACTTGTGGCCAATAGCGATAAAGTAGTGGCATTATCGGCGTCATATAATTATTAACGCTAGTGTGGAGTATGCTGACTATTGCCGCCCCGTCGTCATCACTTCATTGGTAAAGATAATCAAACTATTACTGTATTCGTAGTGATTGATTATATATGGTTATACCTGTAACGGTAAAGACAGTACAACTTTGACTATCTTTGGTTCCAAGTTGGTTTAACAGTTTGAATAGAGTGCTATTCTCTAGGCCTTATAAACAGTGGTCATTTTTCAATAATATTTTAAACACATCCTTCATACGATATACTAAACGAGAATTTTATCGACACCTATATTTTCATGGACAATTTTGTATAAAATAATTACCAGCTGGAAATAGAGAAGTATAGCACACGGTATGAGAGCCACCGCTTAAGGTAATATCATTTTATTCATTCTTCTGTTCAATAACCTTTAATTAAAGTATCTAGTCGTCATTATTACGTCCACTTTATCGTGGAAGTCAAATATCTGAATCCAATATGCTGATACAATAGCTACCGTTGTCATTTTGAATTCGTTTTTTTAAATTAAATAATTTGGGTTTATTTAACTGAAGGTTGTACCAAGAAAATTAGATGTTCAAATAATGCAAATGAATCACAGCTGCTTTAACGATAAGTTTATTCTAAACGATTTACGTTGTGAAGAGCAGAGAGGTCACAAACTTTCAACATTTAAGTACTAGTATACATATTTGCAATCGCCTGTCATTTTGATATCCCCAGAAGTTATGCTAAATTCTTTCGATCGTCAGGTGAATCAATTTCACTTAAATCGAACATTTAGAATTGTTTTTTATCTTCTCTGATATTCAACTTTCGCTCTAATTACCAATTCAAAAACACCCGATAACATTTCTCAATGTTAGAGTTAGAATAGCTAACAAATTCATATTGGGATGTCTGTATTATTTTGGGTATTTGTTTTTTAAGTCTAAAATTAAAGCGTTTTTCGATTTCAATCTAAGTACTGGCCACATCATCTGATAACCCATTGAACCAGGATGATTGAAATTTGCCAGTGCTGAAAAAAAAAGTATTTACTCACCATCATGGGTCTGAAGTAACATCATAAATACGTAATACGTTATATCTAGTGGATGTCGAATACGCGGTCGGCTTATAGAAAATTAAGGCATTTGAAAAATCATTCATTTATCAAGCTTGTTTAATATCACAATTATTTCATGTCTCTCAGACGATTCCATTGATTGCTCTTTCTGACAGTGCGTCAAGTTGAAATCGGTTGTAAAAGACCGTAGAGGTTAGGGCGCTGTTGGGGTTTAATAATGAACATAACTGCCAACAAATAACACGTGTGGGTTTTTAACCAACCGTTACAACTTTGATATAAGGATGGGATGATTTAGTATATATAGGAAACACAAGATATAGAACCCCTTCTGTTTTACGCACAGCCACGTGGGATAGAATTCCTTGGCGTCTTGATACCATACGAACAACAGAGATAAAATACGTGTGCATCACTGCACTAATGGATCATTTACCCTGCCACACCCATGAACACTTGACCTAGAAAAACGGCTTTAGTATATGGGCAGACTAAGAATTCACAATGGAATTCTGGTTTGTTTTCCGGAAGAGTGGAGTGGGGTCTCTTGCTCAGAGTGCCTGGCTTGGTATTCTATAACAAGAGTTATTATTCTGTATTTAAAAATCTTGACACATAAGGCGAGAGCGAAGGTAGTTGGTGGCCCGGTATAATTTAGTATGTCACATCTTCGTTTAGAAACCCCACTCCGCTATGGAATCTGGGGTTTCCGTTAGCTGTGGTCTTCTCTTTGCTTCCAGGTAGGTTGATTTCCATAAAGGCCATCTGGTCCTCCCCATTGCTAAGGACTCCTACACTCAAGCAAATTATTTAAATAAAATTAAACCGGATGTTATTTCAGAACAAAGAACTCTTTTGTGGTATGCTCAGTAATGCTTTAGGCTCGAGGGAAGTCGTATTGAAATAAAATGTCCTATCGGGCTTGTCAGTTATGTGCCAATCGCACCTGCCTATAACCAATGTTTCTACCAATGTCGATATCTTTCTATACGAATGAATGAAATAGTATTTTATTTGTCTTACAGAAATTCAATAATAAAGGTTGGTTTAATCTTAAGTTTAAAATATTAATGAGCAAATATAAAATCAAACTTTTTGGTATAAATGTTCATTGAGCTGTTACAGAAGTTTACTGTGGGTCTTGTGTTGAACATACTACATGCGTCCCTGATCTTTAATACCAACAAAAATTAAAAGCTATGTGACAAATGACAGCAAGTTTTGTGGGTGTTGAATTAAATGTCAATATCCACCTACTGATATTTTCAAATTGGCGATTAAAATGATTCCTTTGTGTTCGTTGTTCGTTAAATCGATTAATTTTCAGAACCAAACGAGATAAACGTTTGACTCGGTTCTCCAAACAATTAAAATTTGTTCGAAGAATAGGACCACTTACTCTACACAGCCATTATTAATTGTTAACTATCTTATTGTTCCATGTCTTAAACAAAAACAACAGGTTGTAAATAATTAAAGTAAACAAGATAGTAATGAATGTGTTTTATTTTTGTGGGGGTGGGGAATATGTAGAAAACAATTAAATGAATTTAAGTGCTAACATCGGCTTTATTTTATCATTATTTAGAGTACTGAATAATATTGCCGCATTAAAATCCCCTATTTATATTTTGCAACAAGTATGCGTTAATGCCATCTTAATCTGGAAATGGGCAACATGGCGCTATTTCTACTGGTATCTATGGATCGTGTCGTAATGACGGATCTTAGCATCCACATTTAGAGAAATAATAATCCTGTTTAGCGCAAAAATTGACGAGTTATAATCAGCCACCCGTAAGAATAAACAAATTGGATATTGGAAGTGACAATATTTATTGATATTCTGGAAAATGTAGAATTTATCTTAAATAGTCTTAAAGGGAAGTAAACTGGTTATATAAATAAGATTTATTCTAATCGTTAAGAACAACATTGAGAAACCATAAGAAGTTATCAGATGGGTGTTATTGTAATGCACTGCCGATGTCATCTCTTGCTTCAATTTTCTTGAACTAAAAATAAACGGAACATTAAATTTCATTTTCATGTGAACGTATTATGCCGCCACCCATGTTGCTCGGGACGTTCGTCCGTTCACTATTTGTGGACACTCTACAGCCCACAATCTTTATGCAATTTAGACAAAACTTTTGGTATGTATGGTAACATAATTTCATGGATTATGGCTCCAGATTCTACGAAAAATCACATTTTTAGCTTGTGGACTCTCTAGCGGCCACAATCGTCACCTGATTATAATGAGACTTGATATACATGGTTATGACCCAACGATGCTTGTTCCTGTCAATATTCGCGCATATTGGATAGTAACTTTCTGAATTATTGAGTTTTTAGTTTGGGGACCCTCTGTAGGACACAATTATTGTCCGATTTCAAAACCAAGGTTCTAATGTATCACCACAAAGCCGTAATTTTGGTTAGTTTGAATTTCGTGAAAATCGGACCAAAACTGTCGCACAAACTAGCTACCCGTCGTACGCAAATGGTGTAAAAAAAAATATGGTTTATCAAGGTTGTAGACCTTTTTGAGGTTACGATTTTGATGAAACTTAAAATAAATGTTTTTAAACCAAAAATCTTGGTTCCTTTCGATATCCACGCAAATAGGAGAGTTACATCCTGAATCATGGTCTTTGATTGTACGAAAAAACGAGTTTTTAGCTTGTGGTCCCTCTAGAGGTCACAATTTTTATCGATTAAAAAATCCGCTTGAAAATGCCTTGTTACACCTTAATGATAGCTGAGTTCGAATTCCGTGAAAATCGGACCATGGACAATTACATTTTATCCTAGAACAATTAAGCGGAAGCCAGGATGATTAGTTTAGTTTCTTACACGTAGGATGTTCATACCACAAAACCAATAACCACATAAATATTCAATTTTATTCTTGAGCTAGATCAAAGAGGTTTAGCTTTCCTCCGATGATGTCCGGATGACTAAACTGGTGATCATTCGTCAGGTTTTTACTAAATATTATATTTTCATTTTCGCATGATTTCAATATCAGAATGTGACCTGGCCCTCTGGAGATCTCTCAAATTTACATATCTACACATTGTTTTCCCGGATTAAGTTCAAAATCTTATCGTCGGTCTATCAATCTCACCCATGTGTTTTTAGCTCACACGCATGGTACAGAACTTGGTAATCATTGATGTACTAAATCGACCATTCCGTTCAGAGAATGAATTATCACTTTTCATACCATCAACGCGATTAAAATCATTTGGCGATAAACTTTTAGTGTATACGGTCGGCGATTGTGTAATGATTGGCCGGCTGTGATTAAGTATTCAGAATCGATTGCTCAGTTTAAGACCTATGTTCATCGTGCTTTATATACAGTAGTCATTAACGTATTGCCGCTCTTAGGTGAATTATGCTACCTCAAAATAGAGCATGCGGCTTGGCTAGATTATACGTCCTAAACATGCAAACTGTTATTATTTTCTTTCTTCTTTCCGGATCACTCTTACAGAGTCTGGGTACATATTGGGGTCCATGTAGGTTGGCACTTAACGTAAATAGTATGTGTTTATGGTTGTATTATTTTCTGCAGATTTGCTTCCATCGACTACCACATACCAGCATTGTCAAAAGAATAGGCTATTTAAATAAACAGTGGAAACTACTTGGTATTAATTGGCATTCCTAAATGGTTTTAATGTTTATACTTGTCAGTTATTGGAAGTGGATTAATAATAAACACACCTGGTAGATATCTTATATACCTATAGAATATTGATCTAAAACAAATACTTACCTTCATATATAATCATCTAAGACTAATAAACACAATTGCTTTTATTTTTTCATGACAGTAAACAGCGCATATACATTAACAACATGTACGTCTGTTTTTAAAGCACACAACCCTAATTTTAGCTTTACATGAATTTATCAGATATGCGCAACATTTCCAAAATGTGTTGTTTTTTTTGTCATTGGTGAGATTTTATCTCCTTGGAGGTCTCCAAATGGCATATGTTCGAACCACAACCGGGAAATGTGCATCGTTATAAAATGAAGAAATACGAAACCCACAATTCGATTATCCACTGTGTTACTTATATTAGGTCCCAACTTTCGTACGATACGTTACGATAGAATTGTTCCTGTTGAGTTCACGATCTGGGATGTGCAGATACGATGAACACGATTGCTACGAATGACCCCAATATATGATTTTCTGGAATTCTCATTGTTGAATAATTGAAGACAAGGCTTTTGTTGTTAACATTTCTCTATTTTTTGGTTGACAAATAATCAACATAACTTACAGTCAGACAATTATTGTAACAAAAATTGCTTCAATGCGTAACAATAGATAAGCTTCAATGGGAATTGGCATAAACCCCTGTTTCTAAAATATCCAAATGCAGGTAATGAGGTATGTCCTCAATCTCGTTCCATTTTTTCCAAACCTAAGCCCCGCCCATTCTGACCTCTGATTGGTCAATCTTTTGGGGTCGATTTCTCGACTAGAGGTCGGATCGTCGTTTCGGTTGTTGTAAAATGATCCTCGAGTCAAAGTCAACTCGCTGACATAAAAAATTGGATCCTAAACGAATAAATTCAAGTTTTTGTAAAGATCTATTTTTCTACGCGTGGGTATATTTTAAAGTAATTCGGTCATACAGGCACGTAAAATTAGGGGCGTACGACGCAATAAACGCGAAATTTCGCGCGTAGGAATTATATGTCACCTTCCGGGAAAATGGCTACCCCGATTCACCATTCACCAGAGGAATTTCTTCAAAAAATTTTCTGGTTTCGAAATTGGTATGCCCTTAGGAATGTGATCCCGCTATTACACCTGTGTAACAAGGTTCTCCCCTAATTCCGTCATTTGGTTGGGTCTATATATCCCCATGCATCAGCTATGGTATTTATCCAATAACGCTATCGTCCGTACAAACAATATACCATGGTACTTAAAACGCTTTAGCCCGTAGACGTTAATTAAAATTTATAAGATTAATTTAAAGTATAAAACAAAGGTGACAGGTGATTAAAGAAATGTAAAAGACAATATAAAATAAATATAAAAGGGGGGTGTAATTAAGATGGATTAAGAAGTAATACTGTGTGGATTAGCACGACGAGTTAAACAATTTCTATTGGGTCAGGATCACTGCGATTACTCCAGGTTTAAATCCACGATTTCAATCATAAAACGATCCGAGTCTTAAAGTGGATCATACAAGTTATATCCGGTAATGACAACAGACGAAGGAAATGCATATTGGGGTATCAAAGTGTCTGAAATTCATTTTACACCCGGTTCAATCGACCCACTTTGAAATTTCGTGTAACAATTTCATACTCAATTAATAATTTGAGATTCAATTTTTGCCATTGCACATGGTAAATTTCTAAATTAGCAAATGTATTGACGCAAGTCAGTCTTTTTTTAGTTTAGGGGACTCTTCAGTTTCAGGTCATATTGTTTTATTGGCATTTAATAACTGGGTACAACTAGAAAAGATAGTGATGGAAAAGACCTACTGGTTTATTTCGGTGATGTTTCGGGTCAGTTACATGTAACCCCGTGGTATACGATACCCTGTTTATTTCATGATTGCTTAGCGTACTGTAAACAGAGCTCATTATGTTTGCCAACTAAGTTAAGAAATTGTGCTTCCAAACAGGATACAGCAAGTTGTTTGTGGCTACACTTTTAACCTTGTGTTACTATTACCTTAAAAACTTGACAGCCACCCGTCAAAATGTTATTTGGTGGCGTACGTTCGTGCCTTGGCCACATATTATTTTATGCAGACATGATTTGCTTTTAACTTAATGGTAGTATTGCTACTTTAAATCATTCCTTCGGGTGTCAGATCAGTTAACAACTAAAGCACAATAAATAATGGAAATGCATGACAATAAATGATTAGACGTTTCTTTACAATTTACTTTTTATGGGCAAGAGTTTTGCAAACAGGCCCATTTTCTTGCAAAAAAATATGCATGACAATAGAATAATGACATAAATGTAGTTCGCTTTTGTAATATATCATACACTGCTACATTAAATATGCTTCAGTAGTAATTGGGAAGTCGTTAGAGCATGATAGTACGTTAAACACGACTATTAGTAGAACTGGTAATGGAGATCTTAATTGATTCCATATTTTCTAGTGATAACATGTATTGCCCGGCAGTCTTCATCCGTTCAATAACAATTCAGATGATCTCATAGTATTGAGATTGATATGTTAACAGTTGATTTGGTGCTGTAACACTAGATTCTGGAATACAACAGAACCCCACCAAGCGAGTTTAGACGTTTTGTTTGATATCATTACAATTGTCCTGTTACATCTGATATGTGAATAAATGTAGTTTTGGTAAACCAAGACTCGCTCTTAAAGACCCGAAAGATGCGTGCGCAACAATTTTGTCTTAATAAATTTTAGGGTATTTTGTCCATGACAACGATAATAGAAACACGATGTTTGGGGTAAGTTGGCTAGACATGCACTTTGGGATTGTATAGGTGTTCCCTATTCCGTTATATTGTTTTATCTGATTCAGTATTTGTGAAGACAGTCAAGCGATAATAATCAACTGTTTTTCTTTTACAATCAATAATACCCAAATGATAATACAGCATCGCATTATTGTTACTTTCAGATCGGTTAGAAAGCAATTTACTAGACATGCAATACCATATTATCTGAATTGAAATGCTAACCTTTTCCGCAACGTCTGCTTTAAGGTCCCCAAGCTTACCAGTGATACACTCTACACAACAGACATGATACTCTCACTGGGACATTCACGATAATTTAGTCTGATTTGCCCACGACACATTCTTCTTACCCTTTTAGAATATATAGACGTTATATCTTTACAAACTAATGCGAATAGAACATAAATATAAACAAACTTATTGGTCATGTGAGAACGAAAAGATACAGACTAGATCCCTCACCCCATCCTACGAAAATCGTGCTATATGTTATTTTTCATCTTCAGCTCTGATTTTAAATTCTGGTTAAATTCTGGGGTAAATTAATGGGATCTCGTAAATAATCTCATGTGCTTCAATTTTCTTACCTTGAAGTATAAAATTTCAAAATTGTTTTCGTGACATGCACAATTACTGGGGGGGGGGGGTCTTTAACATATTATGTTGAATTAGATTGCAAGTGGCACAAGGTCAAAGTTCATGGACACGGTCGTGATAAAGGGGTAATTGTTTACCAATCTATTTTCCAACACCTTATACATTACCAATAATATCTTTCAGCTGATATTGCTAATCATGCCGTTTCTATATCCGCGTCTTGTCATCCGATTGTATCTGAAGGGTCAGAGAGTAAATGATAACTGTTCAATTATATGATACTAACGATCTAAGCACATAATCTTTAAGAGGCATTTAGTAACTGTTAAGAGCAAGAAGTATGTGTTTTAGTTTATTGATCTAAGCACAGATGAAACAATACATTTTGAATTTCTAAATGTATAGGTCCATGCATATATTGTTGATATCATTTGGCCTTAAAACTACTTTGATTCCTTCTACAAATGTGTTTGCGCCGATCGTACCCATCATCCATCATGTCTCGTAAATTAACGACAGCAGTTAGTATTTGTATTAATGGGCACCGTGAACAAAATTTTGGATTAAGCTGACTTTTAAATTCCGACAGGTTATCTGTGATAAAGGTTGTAAATAACGTTCTAATGAATCGATTGATAAATGTTGTACATGGAACGTGTAATCTTTTAATCAAAAACTGCCGCGTAAACTATTCAGTGATAACAAATTACACAATAACAAGTCAAGCTGTTGTTCGCAAGTAGTTTAATTCATGTTGGGAACTGGATTCTAGCCTATAATTCCTCAGTTTCGAATGGCCTGGTAGGTCGTGAAGAAGAGCTTTTGTGACGTGCGATAGCGTCTTCATTCAACAGGGCAAAGGGGGGGGGGGCACTTAGTCATAGTCCGCATATTTGTATATTATGCCATAAACATATGCTAGCATTTAACAGCTTTCGGTGTGGGAAGAGGGTCAGTAAATTTGGAACAATTCATTACAAATGGAGGAGGAAAGGTGGCCAGTAACTTTGGAACAATTCATTACAAATTGTTCAGATGTCCATCTGCTCTTCAAACGGATAAAGGTTACATGTCAATTGTATTTAGCTTCAATTAATTGTATTCACTTGAATTCTTTGCCCCCAAAAATCTAATACTAAAAATTTGAGCTCTTTAATTTAACTATGGCTTTTTCTCAGTTGGGGAAATATAATATGATTAGCCGGGAACTTGTTTAGTTTTAAATGAATAAAAAACATAACATAATCACTTGTAAACCCAGTAATTGAAATTAGAGTGCATGACGTGTACGATAGCCGCGGGCATTTTTACTACAGTAACTTGATATAAACAGAGAAATGGGATTCAGCGTCCACTCGACACAAACTAGGCCATTTCGCGACCAACATGGATAAATTTTATTTCATTAATTCGCTTTCGTATAAGGTTCTTTAGCAGTGGGAGTAAAACCCATGAAGTTGGACAGGCGACCCAGCTCCTTGTCACGCGAGTGGAGACATAGAGGACGAAGTCGCGTAGTAAATGCATGGACCATGGTAAAGGTAAATTCGTGTGTTGTACATTCGCTGTGTTAAAAGCATTTATCCGTTCCTTGTAGAAATGGGAATTTTGGGTAGGGGCGGGTCATCTCAAACTGCTTAGACCAACAATTACACGATATGTTAACGAAAAATTGTAATCTGAAAAACAAGAGGCCTTCTAAATATGATAAAGTTGCTAGTTTATTGATTAAAGTATTAATATGTTAGTTGTCTGGGTCATTTGATTGTCTGATAGAATTATTATACCAATTAATTGTAAAACTGGGCATGATTACTCCATATTTACACTGCACTTAAATTCTAAATCAAATCACCACCATTAGTTTACTTCCACTTCATCGGCAATCTGACAAGGTCCGTGCTTACTCTTTCCAGAACCACTTCTTTGATTTAAAACATAGTATGTCGCAACCCAATTCTAAAATCGATCTTAATTTGATCCACCTGGAGACTTAACAGCTTTATATTACCACACAGAACAAGGCCAAATTCAGGAAATATGAGTTCTGTTCTCAAGAGGTTCCATTCTGTTTGTGGAATCTGATGACTTCACACAATCCAAAAAAAAGTTAACCATTACAGATCTAAACGTTGGGAGATTTATTTAATATTTACACAGCTCTTCAATTTTTCATTAAATGATTTTTTGCAAATTATTGATATATGAATAACGTTTGCGAATCACAAAATCTAATTGTTCTTCATTGGAACACATTAGTTTCAAATGGAAATTTATTGCGCTTAACGTATACTGTATTATCTAGGGACTATATATCACAAAAAAATCATTAATCGTTTGTTACTGACTACTGATTTAACACCACAACAAACTACATAACAAGTCCATGTCTAGTCAAAATTGGAACCAATCAAACAAAGGAAACAATCTAAAAATCCAATATGGCAGAATTAGGCCGCGTTCAATATTTGTACCGGAAATTAACACTTAGCTTCCAGTACGAATGTCGAAATGCCTCCCAAGCGAATTTAAATGAACTTGATTTCAAAATATATTCGACTTCTGTGTATTAACTGACAGCACGGATTGTGTTTGAATGTTTTATATAAGTATACAATTGGAAATTAAATTTATTTGAATATACATTAACAAAGATGCATCTGTTCGACAGTTGAGATTTTCAATATATATAGCCACTTATCTCAAGTGACATCTGTCAGTCTCGATTTACTCTCCATTCTGTTTTTATCGTGTGTTAACAGTGACACTACAGTGTGGGTTTTTTTTTTTCTTGTCGTTTTTTCTCACTATTGTTTTATCGTGTGAACAAGTACATTACAGTGCCGTCTTATATAACAATCTTTAATAACTTTTGGTTTACCTGATCTGAACTGGACTCTTATTTAGCTAATAATGTATACAAGGTGTCTACGGATAAGAGTCAAGAGTTTAATTTACCCCTATGAGGTAGATGATGAAAAGTCTGATCAGCCTACACATAAGTTACCATAACAATGGCCTATAATTATTGTTAAATTTGTCCTCATTACATACTAGAACTGACCTAATTTGTTTTTTCTGATGCGGAATAAAACTACTCATTGCCATAAATCAATTATTGTAGACGATGTCTTGCATAGACGATGAACTGACCAGTCTGTAAGACATCAATGTAAATTGTGGAGAATATTCCAAATGAATGAAACAATGAACTGACTGAGAGACATGACTGTAATTTGTAAATCGTGGAGAAGATTCTAGATGAATGAAACGGTCGGACTAGTCAGAGATATGAGAAGACTCCCAAATGGAACTAAATACTCAATCAGACCTGATATGATTTTTTAAGACGTGAGGGATGGGAACGATTCATCCGCACTAAACATCGTTTTGGGACTAATGGTTATGCGTGGTGTGCTAATGGAGTGGGGTGCATTGATTCTGATCTGGTGTACAATGTTAATGGCCTGTAAGGTGCAATGCTAATGGGATGGAGGTGCACTGCTAATTGGATGTTTCCCCCTTCTTGTTTTCGAATTCCAACTCCCGATGGTTTTATTATGTATACGCCAAATTGTTAGCCCCTGTGCAATAATTTTCTTAGAAGCCGCCCATAACAAGTGGAAACAGGGATATAAACATTTCACACAGGGTTCAAACACAAAACAATGAAGCCAAGGAAAACCAATGAATGAATAATTTGACGGCTTTATCTTATACTAATTGTTCATCAACACAATTGGTACATAATTAGGCTAAAAATTGGACAAGACATAACCTGTAAAGTATCTTTCATGTCCATTTTCACCGTCTCCCAAAGGGGGGTTTACCACAATTATTGTCGCAAGATTTCAGCAGCCAGTACTGAAGTTATAAAGATGTAAAATAATGTGTCACATGTTGTACTCGACCTTGACATGCAGTAACTGAAGTAAGAAGTACACCCAAGACCATTGTTCTATATTCTGCCGTCGACTTTATCTTTCAAAGAATCTAGTACTCACTTTAAACCTGGATTAGCACCAAGCCTAAATCAGAGCTTACTGGACAGGCCAGATATTGTTCAACCATTTACGGTAGAATATGTCATGGCCATTGATATATTTCAAAACTACCGTGAAGATGAACAAAAGATTAAGACGGAGAGCCACTTAACATGGCGTTGTTAATTTAGAACTGTCAACAATGATACAATAACAAGATATTAATAAACAGTTAATATTCCGTATCGATCAGTTTATGCCTTACGAGTAACATTAGCTTTCAGCTCCAAGTAAATATTAGGGTTAACGGGTGCAACGGACAAGTAAACCGTCAATCATTGACAGAAATTGCCCACCAAAATAATCATCTGATTGATAGCTCAATGTTTAGAACTCTTATCTTGATGGGTTGACTGTGATGCACTACTAGAGGGAGAGTAAGGCTTCAAGCGGTCAGTGATGCTGCATACTCTCTTTATTATTTCAATCAACTTCTATTTAAAGCGCGAAAAATAATTCCAAACATCCTGTCAACAGTGGAGATTGGTGGTCTCTAGCGTCGTTCTTCTAAAAGGTTGACGTTTTTTTAAATTGCGAATCAATTCCTGAATTTGATTTGTATACTCCCATCTTTCGGTGTGGGCGTATTTCTCCTCCGCCATACTGTCCGTGTTAACGTTAACAATGGGTTAAAGTTTATAGTGAACCTTTTTCGTTCATAATTTGCTTCCTGTCTTTATTTCTCAGATCATCAGCGGACCCGTATGTTCATTTGGTGATCATTCAAGCCCCTCTTTTCTGGAACGAACCAACTCAAAATATTAGAACCCGTTTATAGTTGAGGATTTTTTAAGAAAAAAAAAAATCACTTATTTGTAGTGACTTTCCCTTGGTAATAAATTATTCGTTATTATTTATGCATAACAGGTCATTTTTAAATTAATTCTTGTCGATTAGCATTGTTAGTTTAGTGCAACTTTTGTTTTCAATGTAGTTGTATAGGATTTATTTCAGCTCTATAATTAATTTCTGTAACACAGTTTGTAAAGTCTTGGAAGGTGTGCGGTATAAATATATACAATAGCAATAATGGTACTGTTGATTTTACCGTTTACATAAAAAAAATTATGAAATATTTTTCACCATAAAATACAAATGAGAGTAACAGATTACTTTCTAGGAGGAATCATTCTGGGGTGAGTTGTTAAACCCTATTTTATTTCATTTGCCAGAGAAAATCCTTAACCCAGGTTATAAAATATGGCTGAACCCACTCGTAAATAACATATAATGACAAACTTTATGGATATGAAATGCATTTTAACCCTAGTACATTATGTATAGCGGTGCGTTTTCTAAGTGATATAAACTGTTATGAAGATTTACTGCTTGCCCAATTTACCCATAAGTAGAAAATAACTACTGTTTATGATTTTTGAGCTTTTTGCAGTCAGACGAGATATTTTGTGTAATCCAATTACTTTTCGTTTCGTTATTTTTCTCAGTTTTACAAAAAATGTAAAACTGATTGCAGTGCTTCCTTAGTTGAAATGATTATATTTTTTTTTATATTGGGATTCTTAGGTCTTCATTTCCTCATGATGTTGACATGTTCATGCTCACCATGTACTCATAAAAAATAGCATGTTATTGAAAGGACATTTGTCCATGACTTGATAATTGTTGAAACTGTTTTACCTTCTGTCTGTTACTATTTTATTGTAGGATAATTTGTGTTGCAACATTTTGTTTTAATGGTAGCCCCTATGAAAATGGACAAATACATGCTATTCAAGGGATATGAATAAACCAGTCAAAAATCGAAAAAAAAAGTTGAAAAGATGTCAAAATAACCAGACGTATCAGAGAAATGGGAATTTCATGCATGTCCCAAGGTCTGAATTTGGAATGGTTGCTGAGAATTCTAGGCCCTTATCTAATAAAACAATATTGTTTATCCAATGGCCACTTTATCCAAATAAGACGAAACTTGAAATAATTATAACCCAGATATCTTAATATAGTGACGATCAGTGTCTAATAATCAGTCTCTATACTATACGGGGCTGGAACTAAAAGTAGGAACAACTGGTAAGGCTCTTATAAGTTTATATCATTAAATATAACCAAAACAATTTACAAACCTAAGAAGTATAAAACATCAAATATAAAGTGGTTAATCATATTAATTAAACAATTCCAATTAACTCTATTGTTTATAGGATTAACACCATATCGGTATAGACGAGTCGAACATCTGACTTGGATGAATAAGTTGTATTTACAAAAAGTGAACAATATAACATACCGTACATCGTTTTGGATGAATAAGTTGCATTTACAAAAAGTGAACAATATAACAATATTCTTTCCTTTCGATATTCACGCATATCGAACCGTAAGTTACCAAAAATCACCTTTTTAGCTTGTGTTCCCAATACTGGTCACACATTTTTTTTTTTTTTTTTATTTTATCCGATTTAACAAAAAATGTTGAAATATATCACCAGTACACAATGTAACGACTGAGTTCGAATTTCTGACAGAAACTACCTGACAAAATGACCGCTCCGTGTACGAAAATAGTATATAATTCCAAGGTTGTTGATCCTCTAGAGGTCACAATTTGTATCGCACAGATTTCGGTTGCATACGATTTGCGCGCATATCGGACCGTAACGTCCTGGATCGTGGCCACTGAGGTTGTTCGAAAATTCACGTTTTTAGCTCGTGGACTCTCTGTAGGTCGTCTCAATTTTATCCAATTTTAAAACTCGTTCAAATACATCATCGTTACAACATAATTAACATTAAATTTGAATTTACAAGAAATCAGAGGAATACTAAAATCGGTCCGTCAGTCCACCTGTCTGTGCTTCACGCGTGTTGGAGTGCAATAACGATTGGTAGTGACTTTTGAAAACAATAACTCTCCTTATTGAGGTAGGTGTCTGATTGGTGCATGCCTTGAGTGTTCGTGTTCGATCATACGCATTTTTCGCTAAGGTTTAGCAGAGATAAGCAATTTGATTGTTTGGAACACAACAACTTTGGTTCTAATTGGGTGAGAAATTAGACAAGCAATATGATTGCTCAAGACTTTGGAACATAACTAACTGTTTAAACTTGGTGTCGATGTTCAATGATTAACAGTTTCAGCTAGAGCTAAACAGAGCTAAGCAATTTCATTGGGCAATAATTTAGAACAAGATAACTTTGATTCTAACTGATGGAAAGATGTAACTTAGTGTAGAGTTTCTATACGAGGTCGGACAGAAAATGAAAAAAAAAAAAATTGTCCAATTCGTCTAAATAACCCTGTTTTCTGCTGAACACTATGTGGAGGGGGGGGATTGGACCGGCCACGGAACGATGGTGATCATGTTGTATTGCCGATGGAATCTGGAATGGGCTGGTATAATCGACTTCCAGGGCAAAGATTATAATCAGATATGTAACCTAATCGCATATTAGGGGTTCATTTTTCAAAATTTTCAACGGAGAGAGCGGCCGGACCCAACCCGCCCCTGTACGACGTACTTCAAAACCTTGACTGAGTTCAATCGAGAAAATTTTCTGCTTAGAGTAAATATAGATAATCAGTTTGATCGATCGTTACATTTTCAAAAAGATAAATGTGCAATAAATTAATATATGTCGTCTGCTTATTTGGGGGATTTCCGCGGGCGACATCAGACTCACTGTTAGCCTGTTTAACTTGTTCTCATCTATTTATTTTGGGATTTCGGCGGGGGACATCAGCGTCACTGTGGGCTTGTTTAATTAGTTTTTGCACAATGTGTCACCAATTAAGTCAGATAATAAAGGTGAATTAAAAACTATCCAAACAACAGACATTGTATTTTCTGGATGAAACATTTATCGTTTAAGAGAAAGTCGTATTATCGTATACGGAGTTTACAATCACAATGGATTACTAACCGAAATAACCATATATAGATACTGGATTTATAACGTGTCTGTCAACATGTTTTATGAAAAGAAAATAATTGAACAGAAAATGTACCGTTATTATAAATCACATAGAACTAATGTGTGTAGGCAACAATGACATTAATTATTCTGTTTATCGTAACTTTTCAATTATATTCAATTGAGGTTTATTTGTTTGTATATTTATACCCATCATACTAAATAATGTCTTTAAAAAATATAATCACATTTAGACACAAATGAAGTTTCGCCAATGTCTCGTCAACATGTCCCGTCGTCATTAGCCTAGTCGGTTCAGAAAATTAGAACGTTTTGTATCACATTTCAGAAACGAATGAAGTTTATTCTCTCGTCAGCATTGTACTTGAGTCAATAATTGTAAAGGAGTTTTTAGCTCGTCAGCATGGTACTTGGGTCAGTTATTAAGGAAGTGAGTTTATTCTCTCGTCAACATAGTACTTGGTAATCACTGTGACCACGCCTGTAATACAGTTGTCGAGTAACCACCCTCAACTTTTAACAGGGATCCTTCAACGTGCACTATCATGTGTTCCATGGTTTATTCATCTGGGGCCGGTTGCACAAATCTCTGTTAACTTTTAACGATCCGTTAACATGGAGTAAACGGATCGTTAAGGTTGTTGCTGGAAGCCCTGTTAACTTTAACGGATAATGAAATTGACTGTCCAGCAACAGAAATTTAACGGACCGTTACCAAACGACACGTGAAAGATAACGATCCGTTAGTTTAACGGATCGTTAAAATAACTTAGTTTTGAGCAACCGGCCCCTGGTCCGAAAACTGAATTTGTAGTTTCTGTTGTCATTCTTAAATTACCATCATTACGATTAACATACATCCCGTGAAGAACAAGCTTTAAACCTTAATGCAGCCGCAAATATTTTGGTTAAAAGCGTCTGTAAAAGTAAAAACGGGGAAATACTCGGAGAAATCACCCACGAGACTATACTCGTAGACACGTGCAATCCTGGGATTGATCCGAACCGCTGAAATGCATAGGTTTACAGTTTTCGATACACTCTGTCGTGTGACCTCTCTAATTAAATTCGGGGAAACATATATTTAAAGCCCCAATACCACTCTTGTTGTAACTGAATAATATGTTCCAATCTTCATTCTGGTCAACAAATTGTATTATTTTACAATATTCCAATTAATTGATGATATAAATTTCATTGTAACACACCTAATTTAAAAAATTGGAAACATTCAACTTATTGATTTGAAATGTCTAACGTAAACCTTTTCAAATGTGACTTGGATTTTAAAATATTTTCGAACCCTCTGGACAAGTAAAATAGGACGTGATGGATAATTTACACAACAGGTAAGACACTAAAACATCTAGTACTTAGAATAAGGCTATTATTTATTTTTTGGAGCTACCAAGCCAGCAAGAGTGTTATTGTCCCTTTAAGTAATGATTATATGGTCATGGTGAAAGATTCTATTAGACTTTTATATCAAATAGCGCTTTTAGCGCATTATTTCGCAATATAAAATTATGAAAGGGAATAAATAATTTAGGTCCATTAACTCTATGAAAAGAAAAAAACAGATCATGGTAGTGTTTTCAAAAAATAACGGAGACCAACAAGTCAATCGTGTGCACAGCTTGAACTGTTTATGTTTTTATTTTGAAACAGTTGTTTTGGGTTTTTTTTTAAAAAAAAAAACATAAGAAAATATTAAACTAAACATAGAACAATCAAGACTTTTTTAAAGTCATTTTCAAAATTGTTTTCATGACAAAAAACAAAAATATTTATCATCATGTTGAGCAACCAGCAATCTGAAGCTCCAGTCGAGCATATTGAAACAAAGCAAAATATCTAAAAATATCTGGTATTCAACATATTAACACCATGTGTATGTGTGATTTAAACAGGGTGGTCTGGGTATAAGAAAAAATATTGCGAGTAAACACGTCTCGCTGTGGTATATATCTAAACAATAATTAATTAAAATAGAACAAGAGAACCACACCACACACGCAAGTAATTAACAATAAAACCGACCGGTATAGTTGTTATTGTATGATTTAAAAGTATTTATTCAGAATTCTTATATACAACGATGGAGGGAATAATATGAATAAATTGGATACAGTAACAAGCAACTAAATGCTTATGTAAAACTGCTTCCAGAATAGTAGTTGTTATTGTATAGGGGGAAATATCTCTTCAATTTAAGCAGCTTACACTGGCCTCAACGATGGTGTAGCATGTCCACAAGTGGGATTCGTTATACCCGGGAGACTGGCGGGACTATTTAAAGGGACAATCGCGATAAGAACGGAGTCTCAAAAATTAAAGTCCGAGTATTTATGAAATTTATGGACCAAAATATAGTGGCATGGTGGATTTACCTCAAAATTTCAGCTCAAAATATTGAGTTGTTTGGACGTGAACGTCAACACTGCTTATCCGGACACGTAACCCTTTTAAGATTTCGGGTCAATTTTTTCATTGGGTGACCTGATAATCGATTAATGTTTCTTGAGAGGTCTATACAGTGAATGACCCATGCCCTGTGCTTGATAACAAAAGGTAAATTTCGCCTACATATTATTTTTATAGAAAAGGGTCTGGTTTTATCCAGATACTGTATAATAAAACTTTCTCCATTTCTATACGAAGACTGTCAGGTTTAAGTTATTTACAAGCGTATCACAAATATCGGATTAGTAGGTGGGCCTTAGGTTAGGGATTTTAAAGGATTTTAACACAAAATTAAGCAGTTTTATTCCCCAAAAAGTTATCGGGATTGGCACTTTAACTGACGCTTGATGATGAACTATTTTCTGGACCGCCTAATGTACATTGGCTACTGGTGAGATTGGTGCCCTTTTTCGTGATTATTCTGGTAGTTTTGTTCAGTGTGATCTTTGGTTATTGACTGAAGCGAATCTTTCCCAGCTCGTCGTCGCTTACTAGTATCTTTAATAATAATATGTATTTATTCAGGAAGGAGATATCGCGATCTATAGATACAAATAACATTCGAATATATATACATAGTGAAATTTTCAAGCAGTTATACAGAATTTAGTATAATATAATTTATTGATGGATAGGTTTTAATGTGATACACTGTTTGATAAATTGATTTTAAGTTATAATTATAATGCAATATAATAATATTGAAAAATGATAAATTATTATTCTATTTACAATATACAGCTTGCTTATTATCTATCACAGTCTTAAAGTTTCACTATTTGCAATTAAACTGTCTAGTATGCATAGCTTTATGTAGATAACAACGAAACAAGTGCTTACTCCCAAGAGTAAGATGAAACTAGTATTTTTAAAGCCCCTTGTGGTACTTTAGAAAGAACATGTGATTCCGTCTTTTGTCTTGTCATTTTGAATGTGGAGAAGATCTGCGTGTGCAGTTGTCCTCAGCGTATTACACCTAGAAGTCGTTGCTTTTAAAGTTCCAATTTCATATTTTCTAAGAAAGTCAAAACATAATTATTTCTATGTCTTTTGCTCAAAAGGTTGTCAACTCACTATTATACGATCATGGGCAAAATTTTTTGGGCATTAGAAAGGCTGACACAGATTGATTGAGGAAATAGTTACTCAATTACCTCCCTTGTTTTCCCATTCCTCTCCATGGACGGCCATCTTCAAACGTTTGAATTTTAAGTTGAAAATGATTTTTTTGCCAATTTCTCAACTGTCAATAGTGAATTATAGGATTATTCTTTAACAAGGTTGGACTGTTTATAGGTTCAATCTATTTTGGGGCTTTATTTTAGTACATTTTAAAAATATAACTTAAAAAAATGCTATTGGAGCTTTAAATGAAATGTTATACAGAATCTGTCACGGAATTCGCCCTTCGGTATTTAAACAACTCACATTTGTGTGTTTATTACCTATATTTACCGCGATTATCCTTTTAAACTAAATCTTGGTGATGTGGAACATCGATATAAACTTCTTACAAAGATTCGAAGTGAAAATTTGTTCTGTGGTGGTATCGTAGTTACCTTGTTTCGCTCGTTTTATTAAGTAAGCCACAGAACACAATTAATTTCCCATTGACTTAGGTTAATTCTCGTCTCTTTGACATGCTGTAATTTTTTCCAAATTTTCGTGACCTAGGACGCTTTCTACTATAAATGAAGCAAAATTTGGCAACCTCTCCTAAAAGAATACGTGGGGTTCACCATGGAATCTTGAGATACACAAACTGGAAAAAGCATACAAGTAAACAAGCAACTGTCCGCCCTACAATTCAACGTTACCAGACATAAATTCTTTCACCCTTCTGTCTCAAAATTATAAATTATATTCACCATAGCCTGACATATTTTGTTTTACTAAAACCCCTTTCTTCAATCCCACAACGAAAAGTCAACAAGACTCGCCAGGCAAGAGACTATACATAACTTTTGCACTAGATTCATAAGCAGCGTAGGAATAAATGATGTCATGTCCGGTTATCGCTGGGGTGAATGGATGTGCACAGGATGACCACCTTGTTACCGATCCGCCTATAACTGATGATATCTTAAAGGTGAATCAGTCAGTTTTCTAATCTTTTAAACATAATGAGAAAACAATGAATTGTGTTTCGCTTTTATTTGTAAAGAACTTGTTCTTAATTCGACCTGATATTAGCTGTAGTCGTACATCTTAATCGTTTAATACCAAAACCAATCCAATTCTGATACTTCGGGTCGTTAGGAAGTAAAACTCGTAATGCGACTTGTAATGGGAAATATCATTATCTGCTTCCATTAAGCACCATAGCCAATCTATATATTGACGATTTTGAGCGAGACGCCATATTTCCAATAAATCCCACTTTATTCGGATTTTATTTGTCTACCAAAAATGTGTTAAGGTAATTTTCATCAATTGTGTCGCATGAGTGATAAACGTGTGTTTGGCTTCTGACAAAATAACATGATATTTTTTGTTTTTTATGTGAATGGGTCGTAGTACACCGAATGGGATAACCGAACCGCGGGTAATGTTTTTGTTTATTAGATGATTCGCCGTCTGCTTGTCAATTAATGATAATATAATATATCGGAGGTTCAACGGTTATGGTTTACGCTTGGTGGATCAACATGTGGTATTTTGCAGAGAGTTTTGTATACATTTCCATTGCAGGGTTGTTTTATTGTTTTGTTTTTTTTTGGGGGGGGGTTGTTTTTTTTTACACCTGCATTATTTACCCAAATAGACACTTCTGTACACGTAAATTGCGATAGATAACCACACAGAAGTAAAAAAATAATTTTACCATGAACACTAAGCTGATACTAAATAGTATTTTTAAAGTCATGTTTTTATCGAGATTACCAAATTCAGGCGTAAAAAACTCCCCCGAAACCTATTCAGTAGCAATAATAGACACAGATGGCCACAGAACACTAATTATTGCCCCATTGACTTTAATGTTAATTCTCGTCTCTTAGACCGGCTGTAACTTTTTCCCAAATATTCGTTGGGAAAAACGCTTTCTGCCACAGATGGAGCAACATGTGGCAGACTCTTGCCCAAAAGCATGTATGAGGTTCTTCATGAAAAACTTGAGATAGACAAGCTGGAAGTAGAGACAGCTAACCTTGCAATTTTCGACCCTCCCTTTCAACGTAACCAACCTCACAACTCTTGTATCCTTCCGCCTCAAAATCATGAATATTCACCAAAACCTGGCAGAAAATGTATTTTCAAACCCTTTTCTTCGATTCTACACCAAAAATTCAACAAAAATCGCCATGCAAAAGGGGGAAAAAGGGAAAGGGAGAGAAGGACTAAAAATAACTTTCGCCCTTGTTTCGTGGGTGACTGCCCAGGAATATTTGGTGATCTGTGTCCTATATAGGGGTGGAACTTCGGATATCACCATAAGGCCTTTTGTATTTGCTTCCCATATGTTCTGGCAACATGCTGGTGAAAGGAAATCAAAATCAAAGAATAACTGCAAAAATGATGGCCCTTTAAGTATACATGCTGCTTTAAGTACAGTGGTGCATCTCAGGTCCCTGGGCCTTTTGTGTTAAAATTTAAAAAATCTTTTTTAATAGAGGCAGTATTTGAGCTCTGTGAAAAAATTAGACAAGTTACAAACAAACTACATAGAAAACACAGATAATTTGGAATTTTTTTTTTACTGCCATGTCATGAAAAATGTCTAAAATTTACATGTAGCATCTGTCAAAAAAACAATAATTTTCCACTTTTTTAGATAGGCAGACTGACAAGTAATATATTTTTGGAAACCCTGGACAATATACAAACAGAAAAATCACAAATCAGTTGCATTGATTGTAATTATAGAGGTGTGTACTGAAACATGTAACCCCACCCCCTAAAAATGTCAATGACTGAATCAATCTTATCTTTGGTTGCAGAGCTAACATAACCAAAGGAATCTGTCTAACAGATATGTTTAACCATCCCTGGCTAATATATGTACATAGAAGCTAAAATAGGTGCAATTAATATGAATTATGGTTAAAATAGGCCTTGCTGGAAGAATAAAAAAGGTATATTTGGCCTATGTCCACCCCTCTCTAACAAAAGGGTCACAGAATACACAATTTTCACAAATTTGGAAATAGTTTAATGTTTTCAACATCTCAAACCTCAGGGGCATCATACAAATCTTTATTGCAATTATTGTACTGAAGCAAGATGTCTGGACCTTTATATCAATTGCCTTAAAAAAATGAAGTCAAAAAGGTAGTTATGACATACTTGACAACATAAAAGAGGCCTGAAAAGGAGCAAAATTAACATTTTACTGTTCTATAAGTGACATAAATGCAACAAACACCACAAATCCTAGATTTTGATAAGAAAATATTGACCATTAAGCTGACATTTACACATCTACACCAGTTCTGTATCAGGGTGTGGTCTTACTGGCCTGACGTGTCTCAAGGTTCTAAGTTTGACTATGAACAAAAAAGGTCAGAAATCCTTGGAATGTACAAAATGACCATTTATTGGCAAAAAATAACATTCCCATCTGTAATTCAACAACAAATTCCAATTATTATCATTTAATTGTCAACACAGGTGCAATTAAATATCTCAAAACACATTAGTAAAAACGGGTGGGTGGGGCATTTAGAGCCCCTCTAAACAGAAAGATTGGGTGAAAAATGTCTATAAAGACGGGGATATTGCTTCCTACATGAAGAAAATGCAAGAATTTAATGCTTCAAAGAAGAAAAAAATGCTTGTTCTGGGTAAAATAGTGGCCAAATTGAGCCTACCCCTGTTTTGAACATTTTGTACAAACCCATCTGCTGAATATTATTAACTCAGTGTTGCCAATTTTCCATTTTCTGTAGGAAAGCTGGAGCTATTTCTAAACTTGACAAACTTATAGATCCCATCTAAGTTACATTAGCAATGAAAATAGGGGCATTTTTAGAAATTTTGAGTCATTTGAGTAGGTATGAAAGCATTAATTTTTACATCGAAATGGGAGAATCTGGAGATTTTCTGTTAATATTCCTGATTTTTAGACAAAATTAGGTGAAATTACAATGTTGTTCACTTTCTCTGTGCTTTCTGAGGCTGAATACACTGAAATTGGACATTGAAATATTTCTCTTACTGTTAGAAATTAAAAAAAAAACCCTGAAAATTGGAAAATTTGCAGTAAAATCACAATTTTTCCCCAAACTTTGATAAATTTTTTTCTAAATTTATTTTTTTTTAGTTTTTCTGTAGTCAAGTTATTTTATACATATTTTCTGACAAATTAGTCATCATATTTTCAAAACTAAGGCATATCAGTCACAGCCTTGTCATACACAGACAGGCCACAGAACACTAATTATTGCCCCATTGACTTTAATGTTAATTCTCGTCTCTTAGACCGGCTGTAACTTTTTCCCAAATATTCGTTGGGAAAAACGCTTTCTGCCACAGATGGAGCAACATGTGGCAGACTCTTGCCCAAAAGCATGTATGAGGTTCTTCATGAAAAACTTGAGATAGACAAGCTGGAAGTAGAGACAGCTAGCCTTGCAATTTTCGGCCCTCCCTTTCAACGTAACCAACCTCACAACTCTTGTATCCTTCCGCCTCAAAATCATGAATATTCACCAAAACCTGGCAGAAAATGTATTTTCAAACCCTTTTCTTCGATTCTACACCAAAATTTCAACAAAAATCGCCATGCAAAAGGGGGAAAAAGAAAAAGGGAGAGAAGGACTAAAAATAACTTTCGCCCTTGTTTGACTGCCCAGGAATATTTGGTGATCTGTGTCCAGATGAGAAACGCACTAATACCGGAAAGTAGTATAAACATCCACTACCGAACATGGTGTCAACCAGTTGATATACTTACTAGTTCTTACTAACAGCCAGGTAGATACTACAAGAATTTCACAACAATTTCCAAGTATTAATATATTTAGAGATTATGTTGAATTGTATTGCCTTTGTGTCGGAAACAACATGGTATCAACTTCGGGTTGATGTTTAGCCAATTTGTGTAGATATTCGAGAGGGTAACGTCTGCGGCTTAGTATTGTCATATCCACCCTTTCCACTACATTTGATAACGCGGTATAAGGTTTCATTGTCCGAATTAAGTCACTATAATTTTGTTGTTGACGATTGATAGAACTAGATAGTTGAACTAGTTCCTTTATCGTAATCGAAATCAATATTAATTTATTGTGTATATAATAATCATACTATTGATTGCAATATAATACCGAGTATTATTTGTTGACTTGTCTAACAATATTGAGAATGTATACATTTGATGGCACAGTGAGTAAAGCCCTAGCTCCGAGACCTGGGGAGACAGCATTCGAAACGTCATCAGGATTATGCAGTGTGCAGGGCGGAGAGTCTGACTTGAATAGGCATCTAGTCGTTATGTGCACATAAAAGAACTCTTGGTATTTGGATTTCGATGAATAGTATAGCGGAGAGTCCGCTGTCTGGATGCCACAGATCTGTATTACTACATCGTCTTCTATGTTTATACTACAACACTAACATCGTACACTATGTTTCTATTATATTACTGTCTGTGCCACAACATCGTATGTTACATTTACACTGTATTATCGTCTGCGCCACAACGTCGTATGTTACGTTTATACTCTATTATTAGAGACTTTTGGCAAGCGTAAATTTCTGGTCCGTATCGCGTATCCGTATCGATTTTGTGTGTGACGTCAACAATGCTTGTGTATTTATCATACGTGATATGGCACACGGATACGGCAGCACGTATCGAACAGCTTTCATACGGAAAAGGTCCATATAACATCGTCGTCTTTTTACCATACTTTTTGCTACTTTTAGACGCTGAAATGTTGTGTTATAGTAGACACTTGACTAGTACTGAAGATCTTGGTAGATAACTGCCACCATGCTGTATTAGAACTAAGCTCAGCTCAGCTACCCATATGTACACGCCGCGAAAATCTGCCAAAACTCTAAAACTACCTTGACGCAACGTATCACGTGGCGATACGGATACGGATGCGGAAAATTCCACTTGCCAAAAGTCTCTATTGTCTGCGCAACAACATCGTATTCTATTAGTTAGTGCAGGGCTACTGCACCAAACACAATGCTACACAAAAACAAATATATGGACAGGACATCGTACTAAGTTTATTTTTTAACTTCCAAATGTAAATTTACCTAAAAGCCCCCCCCCCCCTTTTAAGGTAAACACAAAAAAAGAGAAATAAACAGAATAACGGGAATTTGAAACCCCGATTGTGTTGTGTGTCGAAAACATAAGCCTAATCTTGTTTGGCCGATTTATCTCACAAACGAACACAGGTTGAAACCGCCGCTGGTCGATGATAGTTGGCGGTTCCAGGCATTCAGATGTATGCCTGCGGTACTGTCTATTGCAGGCATTGAAAATGCTTTAGAGACAGTCCAGCTAACACTGGCCAATCGGTTTAATTAAGCATCTTCAAGTGACCTTGACTACGACATAATTTTAACCTATGGCTGGAAAGTAAAAATGTTTCAATACGTTTATGAACATACTTACAATCTGATTAATGTACGATGAATAATAATACACGTTATAGGTCGTATAGATAAAGGAAATTAGATATACATAACATGCAGTATACAAAATTTCACAAAATGTGATTGTCCATATTATGGTTAATAAATTAGAATGAATACTTTTAGAAGATAGTTATTAGGAATGGTTCGCTGCTATGGAATACTAAAATAAGATAAGAGACAGTAAATTTACCTTACCAATAAGTAAATTTACCAAATAATGTGAAAAAAAGTAAATCTGCAAACCACTTCTGGTTTTGCTATTTTTAGTGCAATATTGAAATACTTAATATGTATTTTACCGGGTTTTAATGTGCCTTTGATTTCATCAAAGTTCGTTGTAAAAAGATACTGAAACTTGGTAAATATATATCATTTTTGTAAATATTCCAAATATTTTATGGCAAAAAGAAAAAATATTTTAATTGCTGTAATTTTACTTATGTTTCTTACCTGAAAGTTTCAAAAATAATGTGAGTACTGAGTAGACGTATACAATCTGTAAAATTGCATGCCGAATACGACAACTACCAATATTTTAAAAATACATTATGCTAAATTTGCCTATGGCAGGTCTTTCTTTAGACCTGATATTTTATATAAACTATGACTTAGGCATTTATTAACATGAAAAGGCCATACCCAACTCTTGATGCCATCTTGGGTGTCAGATTTTCATTAGTGATTAAATTCACAAAAGGATAATCGCTACGTTGTTTTTATCGTACAGACTGTTGTAATACTGATCTAGGCTAGGCCTAACATTCAACCGCTAATATCTCGATTCAGCTATTTGACAGAGATTTTCAGCATATGCCCTTGACATTATCTAGTTTTTAACGTTTAGGTTATATTTCTAACCTAAAAGTAAATTTACAAAATAATGTGAATAAACTTAAGATCTGTAAAATTATATGCTTGCTTATTCATTTTCCGTTCTGTTTGTAAATATTACATATGTTAGAATGTATTTTTACTGTGTCTATTGTAAAGAAGACACGAAACTCGGTAAACATACATGAAAATCCGTTAACATACACGAAACTCCGTAAAAATACGTCAGACGTATTAAAACTACTATATTGTGGCGAATATACCGACAATTAAGGTACAAAAACTACTTGTAGTACTCTGGTTTTACAAAAATTTCTAACAGTGTAGTATTACTATAAAACTAAAATGAATAACATTAATTGATTTAAACGAACAAAGCACATCTCCAACACTATCGGTAGCCAGTTATCTCTCCATATATTTGATTTAGAAATTACCGTACGTAGGATTATTTATTAGAATCAACGACCTTATTTGCGTGTCAAATCGTATACAGTGCACCATATCGCCCCTCTAAACAGGAAGTGTTATTTATCATCCTAATCTTTTTTTTTTCTTTCCGAATTTCGACTTTGATAAATGGAGATCACGAGGATAGTTATTCGAAATACACCGATTTTTATCTGTGTTATTTCAATTTGTGTAATTCCAGTAATCTAAGATAAAAAGGGTAACATGATTGTTATTTATCGCGTCACGACTACATGCTTAGTGAACTGATGGGCAGGGTGATGCCATTTGTCTTTCACAAGCTGTTTTGCACTATGAACACACAGACATGCTTTTAATGCATATCAGACCGATGTTGTTTCGTGATTCTTGGATCTTAAATGCTATTAGGGACACAAAGGTCTCATTTATCTACGACGTCATGGCCTATTATAATGTCAGGATAATTTGGGACCAATTTATATAACTTTACGTTATATACGATTCTTTTAGATAAAAAATAAAAATAAATAATGAAACCTGAACAATTTAACTGAATGTCCCGGGGAGGGAGGGGGGCGTTAGTCATCCCAAATGACATATAAATTGTATGGACAGAATAACATAATCTATATAGACTGTCAAACATGTACTCTGTCCTGGTAGTAACACATTGTAGCCTGTATGGACACTATAACATATAACCTGTATGGACAATAGAACATGTAATCAGTAAAATCATATGATTTGTAGTGGCAGAAAAAATATGACGAAGGAAGAAGATAGCCAACCATTCTTTTCACGACAGATAATTTTAAAAGTTGTGACATTTTTACGTACAGGAACTTTTTTCATGTCTTTCGCTTTTCATGCCTCTTTCTTAAGTAAATAATCTTAATCTAGTCAACCTGTCCATAATATCATATTATAATGTAGTGGACGTTTCAATCGCAATAAGCAACAACAGACAGTAAATAAAATAAATGGGACTATAGGAGCGCACATAGCTGATGAGCGTTTGTTGTTTTACTGTAAAATAAGAAATTTAATTGATAATCAGAAACAACGACTACGGACAGTAAATGGAGTTACTGTCAAGTATATCATACCATATTGGGATCCAAAAGAACTGCAATTAAGGAAATTCTACTTTTGCTCTCCCTTAATTCACAAGTGTCAAATACAATCAAAGTGAACAATGTGGTATACGTTTACATCAGACATCACCAGTAGGTCTCACAATGTACCGGGAAGTGAGATTGAATTATTTAATTGGCTTATTGATTATTTTGTACCTATTTTTGGTGCGTGTCTGTTGTTTATGATATCGCATTGCCTTCACCAATTGGATGACATACAGATCTGGTAAAAGTCAACCCTCTTAAGGGACAACACGGTAGGAACGAAATGCAATATATTACATCAAAACACATCCAGTAGACGTGGTACAAGGGTTAATCAGTGAACTGGATGTATGAGATGTGTTGTTGACGTTTGGGAAAGTAGGTCGAGGGGAAATGTGTAGGGAGTGATAGTTAGATGTATTATGAATGGTTAGAGTGGCTGTGGTGTTACGGTCAAATACTATGCCGCTACCGTAACACCACAGCTTTATGATTTGTTAGACAGGAGTGATTTAATGGGTGTCAACAACTGGGTTTCTGATTTTAATGTTGTCTTTTCCCACCGGCACTGGCCGTACGCCAGCAACTGAAAATAGCTGACGAAACAGCTTGGGCGTTGATTGTTAGTTCGCGTACAACTTGAAAAACCGAATGTGAAACTGAAAGTAGCTGACGAAGACAGTTAGGGCGCCGATTGTTAGTTCGCGTACAACTTGAAAAAACCGAATGTCAGTATGGTATTTCTGACATAATTGGTTATCGGTGACCTGAAAGCTGGTAATCTCGACTCAAAGCGAGTAATCTCGACTCAAAAGTATAGTGTATAACCTACTTACTGTCTACAGTCGTCGCTAGTCTTCCTATGGTTCCTTCATGATTGTTTGTGGACGATTTACTACTCAGTAAGAAAGCCTGTGCCCAAAAAGAGTTCTCGTCTGTTATTATTAGTATAATGACTTCCTCATGTGCGGCAGGTTCGTTTGTTTTTAAAAACACTGTTTTTCGTTCCAAAAAATAGAAAAGCAATTTTTTACCAGATGATCATGGTTTTTCACCGAGACTAGATAATTTCTTTCGGTGTAAGGCTATTATCGCTTATGGATAAGTTCATACACTGTTGAGAAAATAGTCCCATTGGTTTGCTTAGCGGCAAATAGAGCGGGAATAAACTCTGTACTGAAAATTTTTTGCGTGATCTATATCACACACACTCAATTTATAATTAGCGATACTCAGGTACAGTGGCAAGTGTTATGCTTCTCAGGCTAATACCTCAAAAGTACCTCCGCGCGAAAACCCAGATTTTGGTACATGCAAAAGAAAAAGAAATAGTGCCCGTGCGCGTGCCAGTAATAGGAAAACTAAGAGTTCGCGCATAAAAATGCACGAACGTACCAGGCGCGATGTCATCTAGCTTTAAAAGATAGCCTGCAACATAACGTTATTTAAAAAGTGTTCAATAATAACCACCCATGAGGATTTTTGAAAACTTGATCCTGGATTACCACTTATCGTGCATCATCTCAGTCTAGATAAGTTCGTGCCGCTGTAAGTAATGGTGAATGCTGGATCAAACTATGTTTAGTTAATACTATCTTACATCGTCGCCAATATATTATGTAAGGTACATATTTTTACAGGAGAACTATAATTAAAAGCTGAATATTTGTAGATGTATGTTTTGGTTTTTGTAACCATTAAAAGGGGAGAGGGAAATGGGGTTTAACGCCCATACGACACAAGCTAGTTCAATTTTGTTTCAACCATTCGCTTGCGCTTAAGGCTATTAAGCAGTGGGGGAACCAGAGAAGCCCCACGAGGTTGGACTGGCGATCCTACTCCTTGTAACGTTCAACCAGGGAATCGAAACATCGCCAGCTGACTCGATGACAGACCTTACCATACAGCGCACAGGTGCTAACCATTCCGCCATCCTACTCAATAACCGTTTACAAATTTGTGTTACTACCGGAAACGACGTACGGGTTCAACCATTGCGCCGTTAAGCAGATATACCTGTTCGTCTGTAAATGATTTACGTAGGTTAGAACAAGATTACGGATGAATGTTTAAGATTATATTTTTAAAACCAGTGATAAATCTTGCTGGGCATTATACAGAATAAACAGTATTGGTCCAGCAGTGCTGATAGGAAGATATTAAATGGTTAACCTATCAAAGATATGACATGTTCGTTTTTACCGTATTTCATTTCCATTGCGAAATATTATCCTGACCCTGTAGCCAATTTGTGTAAAGCTGGTCCCCAGAGAATGCCTTTTCAAAAACTAATCCATGTGCTTATTTTCACCAGATAATCCTTTTAAGCCTATTTCACTGATTATTGGTGATAAAAACCGTTGTTAGAGACATGAATTGTGCAATATTCAGGATTTATTATATAATCGTATAGGCGGATGACTGAGTTTAATACGAGTTTGAGTTTCAGAGTGTTTGAATGCAGCATTACCATTTAAATTATTAATATATACTATTCAAAAAAGTAGGGGATATTTGATTTTTAAGTGTTATTAAAATCACCTAATGAAACTGACGAAGAAACAAATGACAAAATGAAATGAAGTTCACATTCATCGATTTATTCCAAATGATCGTTAGACTAAGTAAGGCACAGACTGACCATTATAAGGGTAAAATGATACCCGGAGTCAAACAGCAAAGTTACCACAGCACCACAACAAAGTCAGTAACGGGTAAATCCTCCTCTGTTTGCCAAACAAGCATTGATCCGACGTGGCATAATCCTAATGAGACGTCTAAGGTCATTTTGGTCCAGATTGTCCCATTCCTATTGCAACGCAGCAGCAAGTTCTTGGACATTGGTAGGACGTTGTTGACGTTGAAGTAACCTCTGTCCAAGCATGTCCCAGACATGCTCGATGGGGGAGAGGTCGGGACTCAGTGCTGGCCAAGGTAATGTGGTGATGTTCTGTTGTTGGAGGTAACCTGTAACGATCCTGGCCCTGTGACATCTTGCGTTGTCATCCTGGAAGATGAAACGGCGGCCATGACGTCGTGCGAACGATTCCGAATCGTCTGGCCACTCACTCTCACATAAGTCTGTTTGAAGACGAGCGCTGATCTGATTTGCTGTGATGACACGATTTCTCAAGGCCAAGGTACGGATAAATCGATCCTGGGCTTGAGTTGTCGCCCTTGGTCGTCCTGAGCGTGGTCTGTCCTGTACAGATTGTGTATCACGGTATCGGACCATAGCCTGCTTATGACAGACTGAGAAACATTCATCGTCCGCGCCACAACCGCCTGTGTTGTGCCGATCTGTAGCATGCCAAGGGCACGTAACCTTTCATTTTGGGTAAGCCGATGCATATCAAAATATGTTTTCTGGTCACTAAAACAATTAAACTGATGTTTCCACCCTGGAATTCAATGCCACAATGACTGTAACATTCAAAGTCCGAGTCGTGCAAATCTTGGGTTGGACCCCATGATGATCCCAAGCATCACCTGCATTCCATGCGGTAGCTATTGGTGCGTTTGGGCGTCACGTGTAACTGGAAATATTTCTTCTGTTAGGTTCTATAGTGACTTTTTACGTAGTCATTTGCATGTTTTAGTATTATGCCCCCAAAATCAAATATCCCCTACTTTTTTTGAATAGTATACTATAATTATTCCATGACCTCAATATGTATAGCCCCGGGGTGAAGTATAATTATTTTATGGCTTATAGCTACAGGGCGACATGGGCTTTCTGTCGCAAGCAATGCCGGTAGGAAAAATTTTATCAAGTGGACCAAAAGAGAAAAAAGATTCTCGTGCGCAAGATATTACTCCATGGACAAATAGGAAACACATCTCTTTGCAACTAGACTATTACCGGAACTTGTTGGCAAACTATGATACCCTATAGACGAACGGGCCAACAAGATATTCACCAGACAATCTGTAGCTGTGACACATACAATAGGTCGACAACATATTCACGAGATAACCTCTAGCCGTGAAACACAAATAGGCCGAAACTGACAGTCAACCTAATCACAAGAAAACCTCTAGTCGTGACACACAAACAGACCGACAACATATTCACCAGTTACACAAATAGGCCCACAACAATAGACCGACCACGTATTCACGATATAACCTCTAACTGTGAAATACATGTTGACCGACAGCAGCGGTAATAGCAACTGCAAATGACCACATTCCACGCGTCAGTCTAAGTGTTCAAATGAAAAACAAAATAATGATTTACAAGAATGAGGCTAAATAGCGACCGGTCTTTAGGCGATATTCCGGATAGAATTTCTTAAAACGATAAGAAATTATATAATTTAAAAATTAAAATATTTGTTGATATTGTTACGACCAGGTACGCTAGGCAAATCATGTATTTTTCGAGTCATTCTAATCTAAAGTAAAAACATTCTCTAGATTCGTTTTCCTTTGATTTACATGCAATTATGACGTCTATGATTTAGTTCCACTCGACATAAGCAAAAGATGGTTAAGTTAAAAAGATCCAGGTTCCTGATGATAACCTCGGGGTAGAGTCATCATATCGGTGGGTTAATTACACCGAGAAGTAGTTCCTAGAGAGCGTCAACAGGCCCTAATCTGTGCTCTACTGTAGATGAACTGGATTTCAGACGCCGAAGGTTATACAGGGTACAATTGTCATGCTCAAATATTATAACGCCTATCTTGCCATTTTTTATAATGCAACGATGGAAAGGAATCCGTGGGTAATTAATATAAGACTTATGACCTGGGGTTTTAGAATCTTTCAGACACTTCACTTGATCAGACAGTATTTAACTCCGTTCAAGCCACTTTTAAGTTGGATTAGCGATTGAAAATAGTGAAACACTTGTAAGATCTAGACTTCAAAGGTCAAATCAATACGTGAGGGTTTTCTATATTGGTTCGAGAATCTGATAAATGTATGGCCAAGTGATTTCAAACAAAGTTACTGCTAATTTGATGTATTCGGAAATGAACTGGAAGGGAATTAGGTGTAACGTCTCTCCCCTTAGCACCAGCCAGACAAACTGATATATTAGGAAACGATGAGCATGATCTGACGGAATTAAGAGAAAGTTATTCTCCCGAGCATAATTAGGCCATCTGTTTCACCTACAAAATTAGAGACACAAAATGCATAATTTAAATCTTCGACCACGGTTTGGCCATTTGAATAACGTTGATTCTTATTGACGTCACTACTCTTATGCTCGAACGTTCCTCAGGTCATAGTCTACTGTTCAATTTTTGTTGTTTTTTTTTTTTTTTTTTTTTGCTTTTTTTAAATGGACGTGGCTTGAAACATTCCGTGTATATATATATTTGTTCTCGGTAGTTTGAATATATTTTCCAATCAGTGCTTATGTGGTTAGGTTCTTGGTTAACAAATGGTACTTCCCATTATGAAAAAGACAAAGAAGCTTATAAAAAAATGTCACAAATGTAAAGAACCTATGGTTTAGCCAAATTAAGGTATTGTAAGGCAAGGTCGATATATCATTTACTCTAAATTCCAGTAGTTGCTCTACTGTCGGAGAATACTCGCTAGGTTGGGCAAGCAACCCTACAAACACGGGATGGAACGCATGACTTGCATAGATGACAGATCTTATGATCTACAGATATATGCGTTAGACCTCTCTGTCAACTGCACCGCCAGCTCTCTTTTTCCCCTGTAACCAATGATTAATTAAGTTTGTGAGATAAAAATTGCTTATACGAGTTTCGTTTTGTTTCATTCCAGGTATTGAGGCTCACGGATCAGAATTAAACCGATCAGAGGAACTCATTTAAAACAAGAAATTTAAGGATGGCTACTATGACATCACAAGTAACAGAAATGACAACCACAAACATGACGTTTGGAAACGATAGTGATTTTCTTAACTCAACAGAAAGTCCGCCGATGCGTATTGATCAAGAAATCAGGACAATTAAAATAGCCGTCCAGTCTGTGATTTTTTACTTGGCCTTATTTGGCAATTTGTTTGTGTTGATTGTACTCAAACTACGTAAGCAGAAGTTGAGTAGAATGCAATGGTTTATTGTGCACTTGAGTTTAACTGACATTTTTGTGGCTATATTTAACACCATGACGAACTTGATTCAGGATATTACGATTGTTTTTCAAGGCAATGATTTTCTGTGTCGCTCTGTGAAATATTTTCAAGTTGTCGCCATGTACGCGTCGTCCTACGTACTAATTATGACAGCCGTAGATCGTTACGTCAGCATTTGTCATCCGCTTACCAGTCAGACCATGAGTCCTAATCGAGGACATTTAATGGTGCTTGGAGCTTGGGTAATTTCATTACTGTTCGCTAGTCCGCAAATCTATATATTTCGTTACATTCCAAGACAAAGTGGAGTGTGGGACTGTTCAGATCATTCTGTTATGACCGAGAACTGGATGTACCAAGTTTATGTCACGTGGATATTTATCTCCATCTATGCAGTTCCATTCATAGTTCTCTCAGTGTGTTATGGACGGATCTGTCACGTGGTATGGTCTAGTGCTCGATCCAAAAACAACCTTGACCTTACCGCCTCGACCACCAGGCGAACTCAGAGCAAGAAAGGGCCGTTATGGCGGATATCGTTCAAAAATAATGACGCAAATTCCATGACTCAGAACGATGAAGGCTTACTTAAAAAGAGCAGCGTTAATCCGAGGGGGCATAGTAAAGCCATGTCCAAGTCAAAAGTTAAGACCGTTAAAGTTACTTTAATAGTCGTCATCTGTTACCTTGTTTGCTGGGCGCCATTTTTCATTGCCCAAATGTGGTGGATCTTTGATCCTAATGCGCCGACATCAAGTAAGTATGCATAACAACTTTGTGTTTTTTGTGTGATAAAATAATTACGGCTTCGGATAGCCTAGATAAAGTAAGTAAAGACCTAACCCGTGAACGACACTATCTGACGCAATATAATTTATTTGCATGGTTATACCATAAACACCAAAAGACATGTTTAAGACAAACGCATTCAGAGCCAATGACGGCATTGTGATAATGCCTTTGACCTTAGAAAATCTCGTGTCACAATAATCAAAGTCTTTCTAAAGATTTCGCGGAATTATCCGCATTACGGGTTTTCATTTGTGGGTTGATCTGACGTGACCAAACGCGCACTATCAAGAGCCGTCTCTGTATCAAGACAGATATGTAATGGACGGGGAAGAACCTTCGCAATTTTTAAGCAAAATTCTCACTTTTGAGGATTGCACCTGTTAGAAAGATAAAAATAGTGTTGCGCAGTCTTTCGCAATGCTCCTGTCAGTCCGAGTGGTGTCCTTACTGTGCTACTGCGACCGTTCCGCGACCAGAAAATGTGCAAGGTCGCTGGCAATTGTGAAAACAACGCGAGAAAATGACCAAAAAAATTACATGAAAAAGTCCCGTTAATACCGCGAATTGTGAGATTACATCGCTTTCTTAATGCGCGCTCGTCACGATCTCTCCCCGTTAAAGATGTTTCTATTGAGATCTATTAGCTCGGCTACGACGATCATCGGCGAACCCGTGGCGCTCTAACCTCGCTCGTGGGTTCATACCGCACTTTATCTGTACGTGCTTTTCAACCACGTGATCACAGCGACTATATAAGCAGGTCTGAATTTGGGGAATTTCAAGATGACATACACACTGATATATAAACTTTGAATCGCCTGTAGTTATTATAGCAATTCACACATGAAAACTATAATTGCATGCTTAGTAACCGCGGTGCAAACAAGCAATAGTGGTGAAATTAATGTAACATCGCCATGTTAGAATTTTCACAACGTCTTTCCCACGTGTGACCTGCGCGTCCACAGCTTTTCAGGTCAAATCACAGAACCTTGGCGTTTGTTTTGAACATGCCAAAACAAACGCCATGATTCGGCGCGGTGTTCATTGGCGACCACGGCACGATATCTGGCGTTTCCACTACCCTTATGGTGATTTTGACGAGCTCTCAGACCATTTTCCGTCGCCGTAGCTGCGCAATAAGGGCACCATCTTGGTATGATGGGGTATTATACATGTAAAGGAACTCAAAATGACCAAAATGGTGTGGTAAGCTTTACTCCACGCTATTAGTTTCTTTATGTTTGATGATGCTAGGTTTCCACTATCACGATTCGCGCTACAATTGAAATTGTGGTTTTAATCGTGGTGATTCTATCAAATCTTATTATATTGAAGTTAGTCTAACAATTGCGTTGGTCGTATCTGATCGTATCTGCATGTATCAGATCGTGAACCAGGCGCGGATCCAGGATTTTTTGCAGGGGGGGTCCAAGTTTGATAATTGCCACCGCCACCATTACCGGGGGGTGTGGGGGCCCTCCCGCAGAAAAATTTGGTAAATTAGATTCAATTTGGTGCATTCTGACGTATTTCCGGAAGGTAAATTCCAAAATTACAGGTCTAGAAATCGCCAATAAAATCGCATAAAAAATTTTCAAGCCGGAGCAGGGGGGCGGGGGGGGGCGGGCGGACTGCCTGGACCCCCCCCCTCTGGATCCGCGCCTGTGAACTCGATATGGACAATCCTATCGTAACGTATCGCACATTAGGATTCCATAGAGAAAAGGGTGGGGTTCAATGTCCACGCGATTCAAACTAGGTCTTTTTGGGACTAACATATGGTTCAATTTTTTTTCTAATAATTTGCATGCGCGTAGGGGCTGGACAGGCGACACGACTCTTTGTCACGTACCACCGGGGAATCGAAACCACGCCAGTTGGCTCAATGACAGATGTTATGATTTTATCGTGCACGCGCTAACCATTCGGACATCCAACCCCCACTACTTCCCATTTAAAATACATGTCATATCAGGGAGTGATTCCTAACTCGGTGATGGTGAGTGAAAGTAACCACTGTTTGTCAGGTAATACCATTAGTCAATCTCCTTCCTTCCATTTCCAAGATTTAACCAACACAGTTTACGGATATAAACCTTGATTTAATTTTTTATAAAATAGACGAAACTGCCTTTGGAATATGACTGTATATAATGTGATTTATGTTCAGTGTATAAAAAAATTACTTAAATTTCTAATCAATATATTGAAAATATTGAGTTAGAAGTTTAGTCCCTTTAAAGTAGCTAAATCTTTGACTCACCACAGTCTTCGACAATGAAAACACGAATTAGTTGTCATTTTAAATCCACATTGATTTGGTGAGTTTACCGAGGAAAAGTGAGCTTCTGATACCCAACGTGTAAGAAAAATAAACATTTTTGGTACACGAATCGTGTTTCGGCGCCAGTTGTAATAGGGGACACGAAGAACGATGCTCGACATATTCCACCAGTCATTTCAAACGGTGACGTCATATTCTTATCTGGAGAGCATGAACAATAAACACTACCATTTGAGCATGGAGTAACCAGACGCAAGAGATTGCCATTCGATTGAGATTTCTGGTGTATTTCGCCGAACATAACTCATTTGAAATTAGAGTAATATGCATTCATATTACAATATTATTATATGCGTTGGGACCCATTTTTGTCAATTTCAAAGCCCCAAATATTACCGATTTACTTCCTTCTCAGGTTTTATAGATAAAACAGGAATTATTAACTTGACCTGTTTTTCTTATAGGTTGATCTTGTTCACTAATTTTAGTTTCGTTTTATTGTCATTTTTTACTAAACTATCGATCGCTTGAAACATCAATATTGACATATGGGAGATAATTGTTTTCCATGTAAAGGATATCCGTTTTGTTAAACATAATATGACATTTAGAATACGTTCAATTACAGACAATTCGACCAAATCCGCATTTACATTTATTTGATTTTAAGCTTATTCTCTTTATCGTCAAATTAGAAATCCACTTTCCGGATCTTCACTCTATATTGCAGATGAATAATTCCAATAGTGTAAACCATAAATTCTTAATTCAAGGTAATGGAAACACAATTCATTTACTGACCGGTCAAACGAACATTTAATTAAATCAAAACTGTTTATGTTACATTCAAATGTATGTGAAATGCTTTATTTTACGCCCGCTTCCACATGTATATACAAATAAATTATTTACAAGGTGATTAGTGGAAAAGAAATTGAATCGAATAAAAAATAATAATATAATATGTTGTCCAGAGCGACGGGACTATACATTCAAATCCAATTCTGTGCCTTTTATAGTTTTCAGACGAAAATGAAAATAGTTAATTTAGATGTCTACATCTCTCCTTTATCTAAATCATAATTTTGACAAGTTGACAGACGTGTAATAAATTGGCCATTTAAATCAAATTTGATAATAAATCACAAACTATATATCGCTTGCTTTCAATGAGCTTTATTTTCAGTAAATTCCAGCAGTTAAACTTTTTTCAATCCAGTTTCAAATTGAATTCGATGGGGTGCCATTTGTGTGTGGGTGGGGGGTTGGGGTAAAGAGGATGGGGTGATCTTTGATATATATATTTCTTTCGACGAGCTCAACGACCGTATAGTAGTGTGGAAGCCCAGGAAAACTTTTATTGGTATTGTACTGTAAGTACCGGTCATTTTAATCAGTCAACTCTGATTTACGATGTAATAAACATTAATGTTATGTCATTACCAGATAAACTTAGATAAGTAATATACTCAATCCATAACTTTATTTCTTTAGTACCCAGCCATCCATTCCGTTGGATCAGCTCGTAAAGATTTATGCATGACACAAGACCACTTTAAGTCTAGTATTTTGGTGTTGATGATTTTCAGGTTATAATATGGGGAGCACTAAAAGGGAGAAGCGTGCGTGGATTTACCTATAGGCTTGGCAGAATGACGCCCAGGGCGTCAAGATCAAGGGGATCTCCGTCATAAACCTTTCCCACACGGTAGACTTAAATATCCGTCACCATCCTTGGATTTCAATTGTGTTTAAAACAAACTTGTATCTTCCCTTATTCGGGGGAATTATACTTATCGGTTGGTCCAAGCTAACAACTGTGGATTCAGTTTGTCACCGTGTTATAATTATATTGCGGTTTTCTTTTTTTGTTTGTTTTTGATGTTTCATTAATGGGTTTTTTTGGAGGGGGGGGGGGGCTTTCTTAATCCAAATATAGGTCATGAGATTATAGTGTTCTTCATATCCAGGGTTTGGATTCAGTGCGTCATCAAATAAATTAGTAGCCCTGTCGGCATCAATAGTTGTTAACATGCATTTGTGAGTTTGATACGGTGGCGTTATTCCAATAAAAGAAGACAGTGCTATAATCTGCAGTCTGTAATTTCTATATTTTATGGAGTCGTTAGGATTTGCAGCAGAGAAAGGGTTACATTGGTTATTTCTACCAGGTTAGCTTCCATATGACCGAAACACGACCGGGTTGACATAAATATCAATTTAATAAAATGACATATCGACAGAACACAGGTTTATTATTTAAAATGTTCGGAAGACCAGTACACAAGGTTTAATAATTATAATGGTTCAGGAAATAGCGAGAATTGAAAATGGGTTGCCCCATGATATTAGTCAAATTTGGTTATCTTAATAAAACTGAACTCCTTACAAAAAGCGATATTAGCTAAATAAAGATATTTATGGAGAGAAACAGGGAAACATATTCACAGCATGTACATCGAAATTCTCTTTTATCACAGATATATATCATATTTGAAGATACTTTTATTGCAACATAATTAAGCCATTATTGGAACGGCAAAACCGATTGCCGCTGGGTTTTTTTAAATATGGTGTTTCTATGGCCAGGAAAAAGAGAACATGGGCTTAAATTGCTTAATTCGCTAACAATAAAGTGATGAAGTTAATTATTACATTGCGTCCAGAACTATGTCTGCATTCGTTATTTTCGCGTGTTGTGTCCGCACTCCATCACATAATGACGACTGCGTTATCTCTGTATTTTGGTTACAAATATATTTTTCTCGGCAATTTGAATACATGTTATGGATGGGTATGTATTTAATCTCTCGGGTGTTAAAGCCCCAATAACACTCTTGTTGTAACTGAATAATATGTCCCAATCTTTATTCTGGTCAACAAATCGTATTATTTTAGAATATTCCAATTAAATGATAATATACATGTAAATTTAACACGTGTTTTAAAAAATTGGAAAAATTCAACCAATTGATTTGAAAAGTCTAACGTAAACCTTTTCAAATGTGACTTGGATTTTAAAATATTTTCAAACTCTCTGGACAAGTAAAATAGGTTGTAATGGATAATTTACACAACAGGTTGGACACTTAAACATCTAGTACTTAGAATAAGGGTATTATTTATTTTCTGGAGCTACCAAGCCAGCAAGAATGTTATTGTCCCTTTAAAGAATCGACTTTAAGTATGTTGAACATACTCGAACTATTGTACCATCCCTGAACCGGGGGAGGGGACCGAATGGTTAGCACGTGTACGTTGTATCATAAGGTTTGTCAATGAATCAACAGGCGTGGTTTTCATTCCCTGTTTGGACGTGACAAGGAGTAGCTAGGGTCGCCTTCCAACCTCGTGGGGTTTCTCCATGTCCTCCCACTGCTAAATACCCCTACGCACAAGCGCATTATTGAAGTAAGATATAGTTTGTGTCAAGTGGACGTTAAAACCTATACTTCAGATATTTCTTATCCTACCCATAATAATTTGTTCAGTATAAATATAGATGTTCTCTAGTAGGTCTATCTTCATTAGTCTGGTGTTAGCAGGTCTATTTTCGTTAGCTTGATATTCTCTAACAGGTCTATTTTCATTAGCTCGATATTCGCTAGAGTGTCCATTTACATTAGAAGTATATTCTGTCTGGAATAATTTGCGGTCTGGAGGGGACGTCTTTTGACATATGAAAGGGAATTTTGGGTTTACCTGATTTTTTTTCTTTAAACCCGTGACGGGTTATTCTTCCAGGGTAGATTTTCCGCTCTCATTCCCCAACATAACCCTGTATCGCGCGCGTTTTTCTCATTTGGGTTGTTCACATTATGATAAAACATTTCTGTTTTTGTCATGCTTCTGGACATGTTTGCGGTTTTTTAAACTGAAAGCCACATGTAATTGCCAATTGCCAAATACAAAGCATCTCCATTTTATCTTTTTTTCTTTTATTGGTTAAATCAAATTTAACAAATATAACAAAATTGAGCTATTTTGTCTATTACGACATACTAACAAAGTTACTGAACAAATGCCGTCTATATTCAACAATCAAATTTTCTTACAAATCTGTTGGCTATACAATAGGCTATAATTTTCGTGCGATGGAGGCATTAAAAAGATGCCGTGTGTAACATCATTAACAGGAAATACAATATTGGGAGCTTTTGTCTGAAATAAAATAAGATCACATTATTGTGTGAAGTGGATGACATAGTTTAAAATTTAGACATGTTTTAAAGGTCCACTATAATTGCTCTCAAATGCCAACGTCCAGTTTTCATTGAACAAGCAAATCGCCGAATTACGTACAATTTCCACAAATAAACGCAAAAATAAAATGTTGATGTCAACTCACACCATGTGATTTAAAAACTTATCAATCTATGTACCGTTTCCGACTATTTTATTTATTCCATTAGGTTGTGTCCTCAGAGGAGATTATTTTCTTAAATTTGGGTGAAAATAGACAAAATTGGGATGTCCTGATCTGTTATCTCGAAAAGTCATGAACGACTGTGTTATCTCGATTAGTCACGAACGACTGTGTTATCTCGATTAGTCATGAACGAGTATGGAAAAGTCGGTTTGTTTAAATATTGAAGTTTCACACAATGGATTGTAATCAGGGGCGGATCTAGGAATTTTGAAAGGGGGGGGGCGCCGCAAAATGAGGGCACTTACTGCGGAGACGGGGCACGTCGCTGCGAGGGGGTTGTGTGTAGGGGGGGGGGGGGTACCCCAAGACAATTACCTGTCATTTTCTTGCATCTGTAGACATTCCAAGAGCTATTTGGCTAATATTTTCGTCTAAGTAAACGTATTTGGGTCTGAAAAAAGGCAATTCAGCAGTAAAAAGGGCACTTTCAGCAGTAAAAGAGGGCATTGTCGAAAATTAGGGCTCCACATCCACCTCTGGTAATCCCAGCTTTGGTTTTGTCTATGGGTATAGATTGTCATTCGACAAAGCAATATCAACGCATTAAATCGTATAAAATGGCAATTTTATCCCCCCCCCCAAAAAAAAAAAAAAAATGTTAAAAGAGGTCTTGCCATCGAAAATTACTATGATAAAATATATATAAATTTAAATTTCTTGAACTACAAAATAGATGTCTGAAATCCAAATGTCTTTTTTAAGCATTGTGTGTCCATTTATTGATTTATTGTCGCGGTTTCACTCGGTACCCGGTTTCAACTGACACTTCGTTTATTTGCAAGTAAACGTATTGTTGGTATACAGCACTATTTAACTGGACTTTAATAAGAAAACAAGTTTATGAATACAAAATACAGCCCAATATTTATATTTTAATATTAAAAAGTGTCGTTGCAAATCTAGTTTGAAGAGTAAAGTAACACGATAAGTTATCAACTATTTTAACACGAAACCGTAGAACCAAACAGATTAATGGGTGTGGATGTAACGCGTCAAACGGCGATAAACGTATACCGTCTTCATTAACCCAGTCGGGGCAGACTCATTTGAGGGGGGTTGGGATGCCCTAGTGGTCTAGAGTGCCGCGCTTCGACCTCTAGCTGACCGGTCACCTCTGGCCTTCGGCTGTGGTTTCGAGCCCTGGTGTGAGCGTATGTGGCATGGAGATAGGGGCGCCTTCTCAACCTCGTGGGTTTCCTCCGGGCACTCCGGTTTCCTCCCACTGCTAAAGACCCCTACGCCCAAGCGAATTATTGAAATAAAATGAAACCATATGTTAGTCCCAAAATGACCTAGTTTGTGTCGAGTGGACGTTAAACCCCATTTCTCTCTCTCTCTTTCTTTTCATTTGATAAATGATTTGTGAATTCTAATTCTAAAAAGTTAGGTTTTTATACATTCATTTATGAGAATTACACGTAGTTCACTTTTTCTGATATTCTGCGGGGTGGGATCCGGTGGGGGAGGGGGCTGGGTGGTACATGTAATAACTAAATAACTATAGATGGTTTATAGCCAACAATATTTTCCAATCTTACCATTTATATTTCATCGCGTATTTGAAGAGAATTGAATTTGATCGATTGATGTAACTTTGGTATAATCATTAACCTTATTCACATAAGACAGTCGCTGACCGCCAATATTTTCCAACTTCCGTCATTTGTGATTAAACTTAACGAGTTCGGGCGAATGGCATCAATCATTTCATTTGGCCTCCTTCAAATCCAGCGTGAATAACACCACTGATACAAACGACAGACATATTCTTGTGTCTGATCCATCAATTTCTACTTAAGGTAATCACAGTATTGCTGTACATCGACCCTGGTATAACTAGGCGTATGATGCGATTCGTCTTCGGTTCAAAGAATGGTGAACCTCAAAACATGGGTTTAATTTAACCCGAATAACCCACATTACTCAAATTATTAACGGATACAGAAAGAAGGTTTATTCACCAAGCTAAATATGCAAAACCCCTTGCAAATTCTTACCTGACCAAAAATAATAAGCGAAGTATTAGCATTAGAACAAAACAGCTCAAAAATAAAACAGATATCGTTAATATCTTCTTTTGTACAGAATTGCAATTTACTCAACTGGACTGTATGAATTACTGTTTTCGTATTCATGGTTGAAGGTACCCATAGTGACATTAAAGTGAGATTCGATTGTGATAAGCGTGTGGAAAGTATGTCAGCAGTCTACTTACTCCACTATCTAAATAGTTGATCTAGTCGAGCAGTAATTGAAATAAGGACATGTCTTGACTAAACTTGACTAAATGTATAATAAGTTCTACCCAACTTTAAACTCTCTTAACGACCAGTCTAAATACACCCTTACAAAAATATCACATGTTCTAGAAAGTCCCATACACGACAAATTGAACCCTGGCATGTCTTGACTTTTTTGTTTTAGGTAAAAGTAGCGATTGGATGAAATTTGGTATTTAAATCTGTCTACATTTATGTCACAGATTTGCGAAATAACCGATTCGGTGTTCAACAGTCGATATTTTTAAGCAAATAACAGAAATTAAAATTAGTAGGGACCTTGGGTTTTCGTCCCATCCGAACGAATAGACAGCTGTCCCTGTTAGGCCCTCCGTTCTGCATCACTGACAAGGGAAACCACGCCCGCAAATCGAGATGAACTTCCTCGGCCAATGCAGGAATCGAACACCCGACCTCCAGGCTAGGGAGCCAGCACCGGGCCAACTTAGCCACGTGATCCCCAGGTCAATGGACATATAAGGGCATAAAGATCTCGTGAGGCCATTGAACGAAATAACACATGATGACATGAAACCAATTCTGACTTAAATCTTATTTGAATTTTAAAAATGCAAAACATCAAACATTCATAATTTCGTTCTGGGTGACGTTTTTTGGGATGACACTTTCATTATATCAGTTTTTAAACCATGAAAACGAACATATAAATCGTACATAGTGCATCTTTAATTTTGTATCAGACAATAACACACGAAATAAACGAAACTGATGTCCACGATTTATTATTACCAAAACTATGAACGCAGCTAATCAGATATGAATAGTTATTCCCACCATTCCTATCTGGACTAACTTGAATACCACATTGAATTAGTTATATGAACACAATTCAATAATTTGTGGACATGAGTAACTTGACCGTCTCAGCGTTTCCAATGTCCAGGGTCGTCAATTTAATCATGCTTTATCCATCCATTCCTTCGATGTTACAAATTGTCCCTTGTTGACTCCTACAGAAATATATTGTCTAGCACCTTGCTAAGATCTAATTATTGTAAACTGAAATTACATCTGTGTTCCCAATCTAATTTTTTGTAACTATTTTTTTTTATATATTAAAGTATTGTAATTTGCTAACAGAGGTTTCAGTCTTATCGCCTTACAGCCTGAAATTAAAACCCCCATCTTTAATTCTTGCAGGATATTGTCTTTCTCCGTTCTTTAACCCATAGTGCCACATATATTTCACTGAATGCTTTCAAATGGTGTTATCTTACTTTTTCTAATCATTCGTAAACGTATTAAGATTCAACCCTTAGGTTTATCATTTCAATTCATGTAGCTAGTCAACTATTGTATTTTTGAATCTTAAAAGAAAGGTAGGCCATAAACTGGGAACTCTACCGGTGTCATATAAGACATATCTTTAAAAGTGAGCAATGTTAGTTTACTGAACTCCATGAATAGAAAGGGCATCATATGTTTTCAGAAAGAAAACTTCTACCCTGTCACCAATTGCTTCAGATACCAAAGCTACTTAGTTGATATAGGCTGATCATTGTATCTAAATAAAACATATAATAAATCATGTCTGATACATTATTAGTACATTATCAAACAGAATGAGTGACAAAACGGAATATTTGTTAATAAAGAATACCATTTCTTAGCATACCTCTCGTGCTTTGTTTAAAGTCTGTGTTAATTTTATATTTTTAGGTTGGGCGTTTATGATAGTTGTTCTTCTGGCCAGTTTAAACAGTTGTACCAATCCATGGATCTACCTGGCGTTTACTGGTAACATGTGTGTGAAGCCGGACAAACATCGGCGTATATCTCGCTCGTGGACGGCATCAACAAATCTCATGTCGACGTCTGAATCGGATTCACGACCAAGATCTACAAGGTCATCCTATTATGACATGTCTCAGCGATCTTCTCGGGAATTCTCAAGCTTGTCACGTGACGCTATAACCAGCCATTGTTGATAACATTACTATGATAATTATTAGATGAAAGTGGCGACATCTGAAAGCCTCTAAGCCCACTACAATACGTAAATGGAGAATGTGGAAGAATGGAGTCGAAAGCATAATCGGTCCAAACCGGAAGTTATCAAACAAAAGCCTATAGACTAATTAAGCCAAAGAATGAATATTAAGTAGATATTTCAACTGAAAAATAATCATTTGAAAAGTCTACCCTGCCCCGTGTACGGTATCTATCACTTTAAATGAGATTTGAAATGTGGAAGCGACGGGACTAAATTAATAAATTGAATTATAAATCAACTATACCCCTATTTTAAAATGTTAATGACATAATATATAATACATGGACGAAGATTACAGGTAGAAAAAAATGTTTACATTAATGTGTAAACAGTAGGAACATACACACAACTCGTATAACGGCGCCATTTTTCTTTTACCACATTGTATTCCTTATACTTGCACAATGTCATGACAGTCTTCTGCTCCAAATAACTATAATTCATGGGTTACTGCACTAGATACACTGTGTGCGTATGCACTTGTTATGGGGTGATCTTTGGGTGTAATTTTGCGGTGATCTTTGGATTGAATTTGATCAATGCAGCATCAGAATATATCTTAGCGGTTTTTACCAGAAATCAAAGATGTACCCGTTAGATACAATTTTCGTTGTTTTCCGGATTCTTCCGTCGAATTTAAAATAACAATTTTATCAGCCAACGCGGCCATTTAATCGAGAAAGTGGGTTGAAGCTCTCTGATTGGATGAATAAATTCAAATAAACTAAAATATCAACCAATCAAGCAAAGAAAGTCTAGTTTGATGAAACTCATTACACTGATATCGAAGGTGAAATCTGGTTAACCCAGTGCTGGTATGGTGAACTACCTATCACTGACGAGGTCTCCTGTATTAAAGTATTAGGAACAGTGATCGTATTTGTGGAAGGCGGGTCATGTATTCACATTTATAGATCCCGAATTAATGCTTGTTTTGCTCATTATTAGAAAGGTCTTGTTTAACGATAGCGATTGGGCATATTGCACATATATGTATATATTTACGTGTTGGGATAGATCTCATTTGCGGGGTGCACCGCGCCGCTGGTCAGAATCCTATCATGTATTCGTTGTATGTCGGTTAGTTAAATTGTCTTATACACGTCATTATGAACTCTGTATATATATAAAGTAATGTATGTGTGGGTAAGCAAGACAATTATAGCGACATAACTCTATCAATGTTCCGTTTATGTCGCTGTGTAACATACACATGTACTACTCTAAAGCTCATTATCTTATGTGTTTCTTATGTCTCTTAATAATCTCAGTCAATATACAAACTGGCTGAACAAAATTAACATATCAAACACAACAGATAAGTAACAGCGCCAAGTTTGTTTTGTAAACTTTGACTGCATATTCCTTCATATAAATTATAACAGACGTTATTTTGTTTCAGCTCACTGCCTAGATTCTAATAGAAATGCATAATTATAATTATTTATAATAACATGCTCATAAAACAGTCCATGAAACAAAAATGCCTTATGTGAATTCCATGTTTTCTCTATTGACAAACCATTGCCAGGGAGCGCGTTGCATATGTGACCGGGCCAATTTTTGGTTTCGTTGTATTTATAGGCATTGATTGCACCATACCGGAAGAAACGACGTTCAATATAATTTCAAGAGATGAATTAGTTTGTGGTATATGTAAATTTGTACAAAGAATAGTGATGTTAGATTTGTTAACTTTTCTCAAACTACGTGTGCCTAAATAAAACATAAGTAGAATCATTTTATCTAGATTTGAAAAATAGTCCGCACTGTACTTTTATAAATAGGAAATAAGTAGGCAAAGGTAACATTAAGTTCGAATACTGATCCAATTGTTCTATGTTAACGTGGATACTACGGGTATTTTCTTGGGCTGTATGGAATGGTTAAAGTGACTTAAATATAATTTCTCTACACACGATGCATCAAAATGCAACCCAAGCTGCATACCAATTCCAATCCTGTCAGCATCAATGCAGATTTTTTAAAGGAACCTGTTTGCCTCAGACATGAATACAAACCTGATCTAAGCCACATAGAAAAATAAGTCGACCCGTACATGTAATCAACGTAACATTCAACGACAATTTAAAGAATTGTTCACCATTTTGCAGTCCTGCAAAACCGTCACGGCAGTCGTTGATTATCTTTAAATAAAAAATATGATATTACATTCATTCATTGGCATTAAACTTTAACTTGCAGCGAAAGCAGCAGCGTTGGTTAGGTTGATGTTTTGAATGCGTGGTCGTGGATCATAAGGCCTGTTATATATAAACATGCAATGGGTTTTATCCCACACCAATACGTGACCTTTACCATGGTGTAGAATCGCCTCCTACTCTGTGACTTTGACCCCCCGGGTCATAAACCAATTGTCCAAATCATGTATTAGTCCCGAAATGACTTTGTTTGGGTTTAACATACACTGAACTCTAACGAAGTCATTTCGGCTAAAGTAAGACTGATGTAAGACGACCCCCATAATCGCCTGCAGCGCTTTAATATTTTCATTTTAAATTTCGCACGTTTTTTGACGCTTTACTGCTGCTTATTAAGGTTAATATTTTTGAATTAATCAGGGTATCAACACTGAATTTGCCTTTAAAAAGAACACCAAAATTTGACTTTTGATCAAATGTGACCCAAGAAATACCTATATTTAGAAATGTTTACTGTTGCTTGAATGTTTAAATGATGATATACATATATTATATTTGTTGTTGTTTTTGTTTTAATAAATAAATGGTAACTGTAAATACTAACCCGTGTGTTCCGGTCCGGTGATATCCTACAATGTATAATCGAGAGCCAAACAAGAGTATCTTTTATTAGGGTTTCACACTGCGTAGCTTGTGTGAAACACTATTGTTTTTGTTAAAATTCTTCTTATTATTATTCTTATTATTATTATTTTTTTTTTCCAATTTGCTTATATCTCAGGAACTACTTGTCGGATCGATGCAATGTCTTAAGTTTTACTGCGAAAGTGGGTGTGACTTAGAGATTAAAGCTATTTCCGGCATTCTGCGACAATGCGAAATGTCCGAAATCACCGAAGTTGTTGTTTTTTGAAATATTGCCGTAATATTAACAACAATTGTTGGATTTTATCGTTTGATAGTTTTTGACATAGCCAGAGACATGGCACATAGCTACGGGCCTTTAGATTTTTAAATTTCGCCGAATCTTCGGAAAAATAAGGCGCCAAATTTTGAAAATTTAAATTTTGACAAAAAACTTTTTTATTAATGATTATTTTTTAATGACCTTTTACCAAGGGTTAAAGGGTTGTCGGATTTGGGCAAAAATGTGAACATTTTTTTTCTGGATAATTTTCCTTGGTCGCTATTGGCTAATTCAGTTTATCGGTTCTATATAAATTATTTATTGTCCGATTTGTATAAAACAAAGTTTATATGCTCCATGGTCAAAAATGTCATTTTTTTTGTTACCGGCAAAGTTTCCTGTCGGCACTGTAAGTGACGTAAATTTAGCAAAAACTACAATTTTAACAGTTCGGTACCACTTTTTGAAAGCAAAAATTATTTTTTTTAAATCTAATATGACTGAAAAGATGTGCCATATGAAGGCGCACAAAACATCGCGCTCAGTTTTTTTAATTTCGATTTCGTTTTCGGGCAATTTGGATTAAAGGGTGAAAAAAGGTGTCAAAATAAGCTATTTACAACCCATCCAGCGTCTTCATATTAAAAAATATATCTTCGTAACATTAATAATCTCGTAGCAATAACCCATACGAAGAGAATGTATGTAAAAATTAATTTGTAATATGCGCAGTTGCCGAGAAAAAAAAAAGTCAATTTTGCATGAGTCACTTTTCACGTTATTTTGGCTGTAAAAGAATCAATTATTATGTGATTTTCAATTTTCTTTCACCATTGGATGCCTAATGCCATAGTGGACAAGGTCAAACCATTCCACCTCATACGCTGCCACCGGAAATGACGTCATTTGCTAAAAACTTAATTTTTAGCATTAAAAAACAATATTTTATTCAAATGGGTCGTACTTGTTATTTTTTTTTCAAATTATGATATTTGATTCTATTCATCAAATAGAATGAACCCATACGATCATACAGATATCACAAAACGGTTTCTAACTTGTAAGGTTGTAGAGAAATGGGCGATTTTCCACATGTCACTTTTCGAGGATTTTGGTCTATAAAAGTGTTGGTTATTATTCGATTTTCATAAAATTTTCACCATATGATATCTTATGTCATTTATGATTTCATAGAACTAATTTAACATTTTCAGTATCACCGGAAGTAATTATATTTTGGCAAAAACTGTATTTTTAGCCTTCAAAACATATATTTTATTCAAATGAGTCTGTTTTGAAATCTTTTTCAAATTATGATACTTGATGCCAATCAACAAATAGAATGAACCCATACGATCATACAGATACCACAAAATGGTTTCTAACTTGTACGGTTGCAGAGAAATGGCCGATTTTCTACAAGTCACTTTTCAAGTTTTGGGGTCAATAAAAGTGGCAATTATTATTCGATTTACATAAAATTTTCACTATATGATATCTTATGCCATTTCTGATTTCATGAAACTAATTGAACCTTTTCAATATCACCGGAGTTACTGTAATTTTATCAGGATCAATTACATGTTACAAATGTATAAAATGAATTGATATTGCTGGATTTTTGTTGATGCTGTTTCCCTTTTATTTGATGTGTGCAATGTTTATGTGGAAATCTGTTTATCGGTGCCATTGGTTCAAGTTTAAAGTTAACGTGGCACAAGTGAAACCCGTCATTCCTGCATGCAGGTCTAGTTGGGAATTGTAACTATCCTGTTTATAATTGAATATCATGGTTTAATGCTAGATTATATAAAATATATGATGGAAATTAACCGCTGGAAAAACTACTGACCAAGTAACATGTATCCAAGAGAATCCTAGATAAGAAACCTAATCTCTCAACATCTGTGTTATGAGATAAGAGATGGTGTTGGTGCTATATAGTTTTACGTGGTCTTTATTAGGTGCTTTAACAACATTTTTCATAAAATAACAGTTAATTATAGCATTTCTGCCACATCCAACTACAATTAAGCATAAAATACTACCTGAAATGGGCACAAGTCATCGTATTTTAAATCGAGACTTTACAAGTCGTCACTAGGAAGCTATTTTGAAACGCTGCTTGTTAATAAAAGAGGCCATTCGGCACACCTCGGTAAAAGCTCCACACACCTATCGAACGACGCCATTTTGAGAATTTTGAAGTTTTATTAATAAGTAAATCGGTAGCCGCATCACAATTGTATGGGTGTTCCAGCTACTTCCAGTCATAGAGCAGAGGTTAGGCGTAGGTCACCAGGTTTTCCGATGGCATTATCAAGTCGGATAAAAACGACGCTTCATTAATTTAAGCGCAATAGTTGTATGACTACATTTGCCTCTGTGAGTTTAATTTGTCATAATAGTATACAATTATTTTAGGTTTAAGATGTTATATGTATTAATAAAGAAAATGAGTTTGTCAGGTGAACCTGGAGGCACCCAATCGTAGCTAAAAAAAAAACCCAAACACATCAGTATATTTCAACGTCTCTACCCCAGCTACGTTCTCGTACCTAATCGGAACTTCTTACGGGGCATTATCTTCACAATATCTTCCAAAATCTCAATTGAATTACTTAAACTCAGATGTAGCAGTGTACGCGCAGCTATGTCCACGGCAATACTAAGATATCCTCGAAGCGGTAGCATCTTCAGATATTGGAATTGTCTGGCAAACACAATATTTTTGACGGCCCAAATGAAGTTTATGACATGTCTCAATCCTCACCCCTTGTCAGTACCAATCGCCATCAATCTGTTGTTCGAAACATATGGATATTGAAGAGTAGAGATATCAAAATAGAAATATCTTAGTATATTTCACTTAGGCAGCCTCGAAGCATAATGAATTCCCTGTCCGAAACTGGTGAAAAACAAAAATCATTCAGCGGGTAATCGATTTACACAAATTGGGATTTGAACATTCTAATTGATTCAACTGACAATAATTTAGACTTACAATATTTCTCTAGGTTTCTTCTGTCAACCATTCAAATGTCGGGTTTCTCGAGATACTTTCAACTGAATAATGGGAGATAACTTCCATCAGCTAACAAGGCAGACCACAATTAGTGTCCTAGTTGACTTTCGTCTTCATTCGCCCAGTCGGAGTAGAAAGGTAGGACGCCAAACCACTTTTCATTTGCCTTCAGTTTTAATTGGTCTCTTTGCCAGACTGCAACCTTTTCCCGATATTTTTGTTGGGCTGAACGCTTTTCACAACAGACAGAACAACAAATGACCATGTCTTTGCTCCAAATTTGGTATGAGTTTGGTCGCTGAAATTTTGAGATACCCAAACTTAGGTAGCAATATACTACAAACTTCTAACTATCACCGTAACCAACATTTTCAAACTTCTGGACCACAAAATCAACAAAATCGTGTCACGCAACAGAGTGGGGGGGGGTGAAATGAAATAGGGTTTAAAGTCCTACTGTTCTGCTCCTTAACTGGACTAATGAAGACGGGCATACACCATACAGAGTGCTACGAAGGAAATTTTGCCCGGAATATTTTACGTGCACACCTCAGAATGACCTCGTCCCATCCGAACGACTTAACACCCGATCTCCAGGCTAGCGAGCCAGCGTCTTAGCCATCGTGATCAAGAACATTACAAAACGTACCGAGATGGTCAAATTTAATTGGGTCTGCTTCCTTCTGGTACGGTATTTTGTTCTCCCCGATGACCTCCATGACATTCCGTGGCCTGTATAAGATTTTATGAACATTCCGATGATCTTCATCTTTATAGCCACAAAGAGTCATCTGATAAAAATGGTTGACCATTTCGATTTTTGGCTGGTATAGGCCTTGTCAATGGAATCTATAGGCAGTGACGTCATTTTAATGGGCCACCACCATATTTCATGACTGTTTGCTTTCTTGTCCGTTCACCTCAAAATACACGAATATTCATCAAAGTCTGGCAGAAACTGGAAATGCAAACACCCTTCTTTGATTCTGTACCAAAAAGTCAACACATATGGCCATGCCAACACAAATGACCATGCCAAAGGGTGGAAATTGGATATTGCTATAAATACAAGCACTGTATATAGTCTTAGTCCGGGTAACCTAAAATAGCATATTATACATATATCGACTGGGAAGGAGCAGTGAAGCTCTAAATATAAAATTGACTTTAGAATCATATCGCGATTCTGTTAAAATAGCATTGATGTTTTACAATTATTTCCTGCTTGTTCTACATGATATTTGGATTGACCGAACTTTAAACAACATTTTTCCATTATAGATGGCCATGTAACACTATTTCAATTACTTTGAATAGTTATATGTCACTTGTAATGACCGACACCCTGCCCACGTTCCTCCATTACTTTAATAACCCAGACTTGTATATGGCATTTGGAATGACCGATGTCACATCTCAATTCTTCCATTCTGCATATACATGTAGATGTCAATATATCAGGGGCTTTTTCCAATTCGAGAGGGAAGTGGGCTGAATAATTGATAGAAAACCAAAGATCTAATCTGGTGGACAATAAAGATATTATTAGAATCTACTATAAGGACTTCTGTGCAGGTAACCGACATACTCCGTGCACAATAGTAATCTTTAGTTATAATTCATAATGCAATAGCATGCAGTGTGGGTCGTTAGCGCAAATACAGGGGAAATAACCATGGTTGGAATAGTTGCTTGATTTTAGAGAAAATAATCAACTGCTTATCAAAATCTCACTCAAACTAAGTATTAATATATGGAATAGAAATCAATTTCTTTTAAATAGCTAGGGTCAGTGCAACTTTTACGGTTTTGTAGAAAACGTAATATGTTTTATATCTTATTTACTGTTTTCTGAATCTTTGGGAAATAGCATAAATAGGCCTTTTCTGCATTCAACCCCTATCAAATGAATAAGATATTGTTAAACTAAACTAAAACGCAACAATATGCCAACTTTGACACCGAAAATGCACAATGCGATAGGCCAAGTGGGCATGAGATCTATATAGCCCCAATACTTAAACTTAGGGGTTTATTTGCATACAAAATATTTTCGGGGAGAAGAAGGCCTAACTCCATACCCCGCGACGATCGACTGGTTGCTTGGGATTCGGGTGAGCCATATAAGGTAGGCTATATTGGACCACATGATAGGGCAGGAATAGCATGAAAACGGGTTCGCGGCAAAACTGTCTCCTGATGGTCGTATCTCCATGGACTGTAAACGATTGATTGAAATTCAGTTCAGCACCCAAAGTTAGACTATAATTATTAGACTAACTTGTAGTTCAGTTGCTGTATTCACAGGCTGGAATAGCAAGAAAACATGTTAGATGCCGTCAACATTTTCAGATATACTTGGTTCTTTTCATCGTGATCAGTAAAATTCACCCCTGCACTCAAAACCGAATAGATTATGTACTCATACCGAATAGATTAGTGTAATGAACGAGAGATAATATAATAGAACATCGTCAATTATTTTCGAATATATTTCCTATTAGTGTGAATTGTTGTTATAATTAACAAATAGCGGTTTGTATTTAGATTATTTAATGTGGATTCTTGCGTTACTTCTTAGTGTCATTAAGCCAGTTCCAAATACTTCGATAAATGAAATTGTTGTGGCTAACAAGAAGGAGAATCATTTTTAACAATTTCAGGATATCCGAGATTTTAGCGTTTGCCTTTTTTTTCAAATTAACATTATATCAATGATAATTCAAAAGACACCACGGTTAAACAACGTCCACTAAAGCCAATAGAAGCGTGAATAAACCGTGTCCAGAAAACAAGGATAACAATGGCGATTGATCTATGTCGAGGTATTATCATTATTTGACTAAGTACGATAATACTATTATCATTAAAATAAATACTAATTGGATTGTGTCATGTGTTGATGTATAGTTTACTCAACTATCGTATTGCAATTACTAAATATTAAAGACAATATTAATGTATAGAATAATTTTGAAATGGCTTCACGGCTTTCCGCAATATTTTTGGTATTTTAATAATAAAAGCTGTTCATAAATTTATAAGACAAAAAACGTACTAAAATATTCGAGGTCGAGGTTGAAATGGGGTTTAACGTCCTACTGTTCTGCCCTGAATGACATACGCGTCATACAGTGTGCTTTGATGAAATTTGCCCGGGCAGTGGCACTATGGCCGAATCTTAAATTGAATGCCAACTGCACATGCCAAAGGATATTTTACGCCAATGTTTACACGGAACCTCGGTTTTTCGTCCTATCCGAACGACTAGACAACTGTCCTTGTCGGGCCCTTCGTCATGCACCACTGATAAGGGGAACCACGTCGGAAAATGCCGATGAACTTTCGGGGCCAATGCTTGGATCGAACAACCGACCTCCGGGCGAGCCAGTGTTTTGCCTTCATAGCCACAGTAGCTCCCGAGATGTCGTACGCTTATGCACACCCATGTCCTTGTTTAACCAAGCATCTTTTATGTGACGTTCTTTGATAATCGATCCCTTTTTTAGTACATTACCTGATTTTTAGATTAATCTTTATTAGATTGTAAGTCTGAACACGTAAACAAACATAACCATTATTCTAGGTTACTTAGATTTAAGCCAATGCTTTGGAGGATTAAGTGACTACACGTAGTTCATTTCCTTCTCTTTAAAAGTATTGATAGTAACAATTCAGGATTTCCGTCTGGAGTCATATATTCTCTTCAATCTTCTGTTCCGTTAGTCTACGATCAATCATTTATATAGATACTACAAATCTAACTGGAGCTGCGAACTCCATTGTAATTAGGTTCTATCTTTCTTCTTTCATATCAAATTATACCATTACCTGTGAAGTACCTGTTGTATTACATGTCCATGGTGTGTTCTAATAGTTTTATGACGTTCTTGTGTTATTAATGAAACTTAATTTAATGTTAATGAACTGGAGTTAGATAGCTACACAATATGTCACATGTTATCTCCATTGATGGAATGTCTGTAGTACTTTGGACGATTCAGCGAGTTTGCGTCAAATCGACCCTCTCCCTCACTCTGTCTGTCTGGCTTCAATATAGGAAAAACAATTCAGTAAATATATCAATGTCATAGTTCTGAAAGGTGTTAAGTCTCAAAATATGATGGATTTAGTTTTTGAGATATCAGAGAAAAACTTATTCCAATCTTTATAACGCAATAAGGATATCAACATTTTTAAAAAGCAGTTTTTTGTGTAAGTTACTACTTTACAGTTATGAAAATATTGCATAGAGAATCCCCCCCCTCCACCAAATCTCCCAAGAAGCAGGCTAAAAATCTTGGCTATCAACAGTATTATAGGGAAAATACATCTTCAATTGAGAGCTGTTTCGAGAATACGCTCTAATCTTAATACTGATGCTTGCCAGAGTGTTGCAAGAGCATTAGTAACATCGCATGTGGACTATGCGAATTCTCTATTAGGAGCACCAGAAACAGCTTTAAACAGACTACAGATAGCGCAAAACAATGCTGTACTTCTTATAATTAGACCACGATAATTTGATCATATATCCGCTAAGTTACAGAAATTCCACTGGATTCCATGCTTCTGGTAGATCCAACCTTCGTTCTTCAAATGGTCGTAGCATATTGAGGATTCCTAAATATAATAAACTATCTAGTGAATATGCTTTCTCCTTCAGAACAGCTAAACTGTGGAATGGTCTTCCAAAAAACTCTTCGAGAGTCCTCTTCCATCCAGAGTTTTTAAGACTAACTTAAAAACATATTTATTTCAAAAATGTTTATGAACTGTTGTGTTGTGAATGCGCTTAGAAACACTCATGTATAATGAAGCACTATATAATTGGAACAATAATAATTAGCGATCCTATGCTAAAAAAAACTATTTGGATCATAAGTGGCACTTACAACCTTTCAGACCTATAGCATTGTTCTTTTATCATGGTTTGAATCTATGCTTGTTGTCAAGTATTTTAAGGACGTTTCTATCATATATGAAAATGTAGTTATTCACGGTTTCTAACTGACAAAAGTTAATTACGTTACTTGGCATTCAGTTCCTGGCAACTCCGTCGTCATTAAAGTAATACGGCTGGATCAGCGGAAGTAGAATCTTGTTGTATGGAGACATCCGAGTTGAAGGAAGATCATAAATGTGTTGAACCTTTCGTCTTTGAAATCTGTATTGTAACGAAAACGGTCGACATTAGCAGTTTGAGAGCTGGAGCAACAGTTGGTAGACACAATATCTACCAACCCCACTACTCAAGACTATTTAAGATTTAATCGCATGATATGGTCCACCCGCATATTTGCAACCGGGTAAAATAATTTTGCAGATGCGATGTTTCAAATACGAATCGCAGATGCCGTGTGCCCAATGTTGTTATCGATCCTGTCCAATGTTTGAATTAAATTGTAACAACATATTGGAGCTTACTGTTTTTAAAAACATCCCACATTTGCCCAAAAAAAATCGTTTGTAATCCTCACATCTAAAATTAGTTGGGAACCAAAATAGCCTTATCGGTGCATATTACTGGAGATGGAACTTAAACTGCCAGAACTTACTTCTAAATTATTCAGATAGTAAGATTAATCAGAGAGAGAGAAATGGGGTTTAAAGTCTACTGGACACAAACTAGGTCACTCCGGGACTAACATATGGTTTAATTTTATTTCAATAATTCGCTTGCGCGTTAGGGTCTATAGCAGTGGGAGGAAACAGGAGTGCCCGGAGGAAACCCACGAGGTTGAAAAGGCGCTCCTATCTCCATGCCACATACGCTCACACCAGGGATCGATACCACAGCCGCAAGCCAGAGGTGACCGGCCAGCAAGAGGTCCAATCGCGGCACTTAAGACCACTAGGCCATCCCAACCCCCTCGTTATAATGGAGTCGACGTTATTCCGAGAGTGGTTCCTGTAATGAGTGTTTAGTTCAGTGTAGTTTGTGGGTGATTATAGAAGCTCGGATATATTCATGCGTGTTTTATTGAATCAAGATATTAAATTACCATCTATAGCCGATAAATACTAGTCGCTGTAAATTATTGGTTCTATATTAAAGATTTGAGCATAAAAACTGTAACATCGCTGTGTTGTTTCCGTTTTTGATTAAACCAAGCATACCAGAAATGAAGAACTGTAACAAAAAAAAAAATAATATAAAACTATTCAAAGATCATTATTTTCATTGAACTCGTACTTGGGGAATCTTTGAATTTTATTTAAAAAAAAACAAAAAAAACTCCAACAGATTTGCTCATACATTAAATTGAAGACTGTTTGCTTTAATGTTATTATTAATTAGTTGTCATAGCAACTGGTTCGTTTTATTGAACTGACCTTCTCAAGTTTTATGTATTTGAATTTTTATGTTTGAAATTAATTTCCTGTGAGCTATTTTATTGTACCCCTCTCTTATACAACTGAAGCGATAGCAATATTAATTCGAGTCTATTGTGTGATGTGTAAGCACACAGTCCTAACATTTTATTAAAGTTTTTCCGTCTACATCTCTTCTTTTATTATCTTTTCAAGTTCATACTTGTGTGTCAGTTCTGCAAAGCTTTATTGTGCGATATATATGCAGACAACTGGTGCTAAATGCGAGTTCAGGGCCATGCGTGATTAAAGGTATTTTGCCAAAAAAACATCGGTCGAATCGATCATTCGCCCCGGGGATCAATTCCGTTGATTTTACGTCGCCTTCTTTACGCCCATTACATCTGCGCCACATGTTTGATTTCTATTCCCTAAGTCAAGGCACCCTAACTAACTTATATTTTTTGGCCAACGAAGTTTTCAAACAGTGGTGTAGACTGTGTACCTGCTAAGGAAAACGTCTTTAGTCTTTGAGTGGCATGACAAACTGTACGCGTTGTGAGTGCACGGAAACGCCACTAAATACCGATAATGTTTATCTGACGTCATTATATTATTTCGATTGGTGCAAAAACGTAGGATGTTAAACAATATTTTATTTCATTACTAGGTTACATGTCTTTATTTTTGTCAAATAATGAACTCATTTTCAGCTTCGCGCAGGTCGCCCAATTAAGAGACATTATCCCAGGGCTAAATTTACAAATTCAACATGGGCCGGAGGCGGTGGTTAACGCGTGTGGCGTTGTTTCAATCCGGTGCCCCATGTACATATTGGTGTGCACGTAAACGATCCCCTGGCAGTAGGAATTCAATATAAGAGTAGGCTGTAGTGCTTTTATCCGGTCTGTAAAGGGTTCTTTTGTGTGCGCGGCAATGTGTACACAGGAGGTTGTGTTTTGCCGATCTTCACAACACCTTATCCGTCACCAAGGACAGGGAGAAACCACGCTGACCAACACTAGGATCAGTGTACATAATCCTAGAATTGAGACGAGCATGTCCGTGTTTGCTATACTAGCTTAAAAATAGATAATCTAAAATGAAAATACGGAAAGTTTCATTCAAATTACTCTATTCTGTGCCACGTTCTCACCGTGTTTTCAGTTTTGACCAGGACAATGGTATATTCGAGACTTAGCCTCGCTTTCCCATTTTCAATTTAAGTTTTAAATAGCGAACTGTACTAATCTAATTAAAATCTCGTCGACTACCTGATACCAAAGCTGGTTGAGTTTGGTCTTTTAATAGTTTAGATAACATTTCAGGTCTACAGAAAGACCTGCAATAGACAGATTTAGCTCTTGCATAATGTATGTTTAATGTCCTTTGATTTTCATTTTGTTCAGAAACAGAAATTTTGAGTGTAATTCTATCAAATTATTGAAGAGCAGTTTGGCTGTGAATGTGTGTTGACTTTGGCTCGCTCGTACTTTAGGGAAATACTATTTGAATGGACAATCTATGTGGAGAAAGTGATTTATCTGTTAATCGTATAATAACAGAGAGAGAAATGAGGTTTAACGTCTACTCGACACAACTAGGTCATTTCGGGACGAACATATGGTTTTAATTTTATTTCAATAATTCGCTTGCGCGTAGGGGTCTTTAGCAAAATAGTTTGATAATGGTAATAATAATAATATCCCTAAATAATTTATTAAGATTACAAAATAAGGTTTGGCACCTATCGTGCATTTTGGTGGATGTGTCTTTGTTGGCCTTTAAGCAATAAACCATTTTACATATTGTCCATTTAATGTAAACGATTTGGGTTTCGATGACCTACTAAGAAACAGGCCGATTCTTATTGCATGCAACAAGTCTGGGAGTTAATAGTAATTCAATACCTAGTTTATTTTACCATAATTCCCAACATCTTTCACATATCTCCGGCACTAAGAAACTGTCTTTGAGTGTTTGAACTAGCAGGTACATTAGTTCCCATTTCCTATTTGTGCTATTCAGAATATTCTTCATCTCTGTAACAGTTCCAAAAATCTATAAATATGCCATTTCTGGCACTCCATGTTTCGTGATGTTTTTGTTTCTGGCAAGGGAGAGTTTGTAAGAATTGAAAGTTGATAGAATGGATGAATTATGAAAAGGCGATATTGTTACTAGGGAACAAGGAACGCGTTATATTGTTGATTGACATGTGTTACTGGTTGTTTAACATTAACACCATATCATTATTATTCTCATGAAAACACAGACGGGGGATGGTCGGGATTCCCCAGACACGTCAACCAGAAGCAAAATCTTCTGGTCTTCATGGATATGTTTTTCGTTGACCAATGCAATACCCGTCTTTTGCTCAATTTCATATTTTCTAAGAAAGTAAAAAAATAATTATTTCTCAATCTTTTGCTCAATAAGTTCTCAGCTCTCTATTATACGACCATAGACATTATTCCCCACACTTTAAAATCATTGACAACGGAAATAATAACACGCTTACATCCCTTGTTTTTCTATTCCCCTCCCACCCCCCATGGAATAGCTATCTTCAAAAGTTTGAATTTGAAATTGAAAATGATATATTTGCCAATTTTCAACTGGCAATAGTGAAGTATTGGATTAATAAGATTATTCTTTAACAAGGTGGGACTGTTTATAGATACCATCTATTTTAAGGCTTTATTTTAAAACATTTTAAAAATATAACTTAAAAGTATGAAATTGTAGCTTTAATTGATTAATCTGTATTCAGTGAGTACTATTATAACAATCTACAATCATCCCACTCTAGTTAGTCTCAACTCAGTCTGGTTAATAGATTAATTTAAATTCAGTGAGTACTATTATAACAGTTTAAAATCGATTCAGTCTAGTTAATAGATTAATTTAAATGCAGTGAGTATTATTATAACGGTTTAAAATCAACTCAATCTAGTTAATAGATTAATTTGTATTCAGTGAGTACTAATTATAACAGTTTAAAATCAACTCAATCTAGTTATTAGATCAATTTATATTCAGTGAGTACTACTATAACGGTTTAAAATCAACTCAATCTAGTTATTAGATCAATTTAAATTCAGTGAGTACTATTATAACGGTTTAAAATCAACTCAATCTAGTTAATAGATTAATTTAAATGCAGTGAGTACTATTATAACAGTTTAAAATCAACTCAATCTATAGTTAATAGATTAATTTGTATTCACTGAGTACTATTAAAACAGTTTAAAATCATGTCAGTCGGGTTAATAGATTAATCTGTATTAAGTGAGTACTATAATAACGGTTTAAAATCAGCTCAGATAACAGTTTATAATCTACTCAATCTAGTTAATAGATTAATTTGAATTCAGTGAGTACTATTATAACAGTTTACAATCATCCCAATTTGGTTATGTCGAGTTATATATATTATGCAGTAACGTGGCTAATATTGAGTTTGAGGTTTAATAGCATTTACAAACCGTCAAGCTTCACACATCCTCTCCATGCAACAAGTCTATGTTTGTCTGTCTTTAAAATGATAAATTATTTTCCTGCTATAAATCGATTTTTAACAACCTCTGTTATAAATTACAGTTCCAATAACCCGGCAAAACATTAAATCGTCTTAAATGAGTTTTTAATGAGATCTATGAAGGAAGAAAGATCGCTGAATTACATGTTATGTAAAATTAGATATGAAGGCAATTTCTGTACGCTGACGACGTACATAGTAAAGAAAGACGTTATTTTCCAGTGTAGATATCAAATACTTGGAAGTATAATTACGCTCAAACATTGAGCCTGTTTGTAATGAAATGGGCGCTACAAGGCAGTAGCTCATATTTCAATCATTAAGTAGTTTTAGAATACGCTATTTGCATAGTTTGTCGTTCAAGCAGTACATATACACTGCATTTCAGCAGTACGCACATCTACCAAGAGGATATTTTCAGTAGTACTCTGTACGTCTTCATTGAACATATTTCAGCAGTACAGAACATTTCAGTAGTACGTGTACGTCTTGATACAGAAGTTTTCCAACCATGCCAACTTTATAAATAAATCGTATCACGTGTGGACAAGAGCCAGTTCCATTGAGTTTTGCCAATTATTTCAAGGGCATTGCCCTAAAGTAGATCTAATTAAAATCAACAGGTTCGTCACTGGCATTATAAATAAAATCGTTCACTTGGGTTAGTGTTGTAACACGTATATATATAATTAACAAAATTAATACATAAACATGGAAGTGACAGACAATGTTGTTGGGCTTTTTTTTGGGGGGGGGGATGTTTTGTTTTTTGTTGTTTTTGATTTTTTTTTTTTGGGGGGGGGGGCAGATCAGACCACCTGTCAAAACCATTAAACAGAAGACTATGAAATATACTATTCAAAAAAAGTAGGGGATATTTGATTTTGGGGGCATAATTCTAAAATATGCAAATAACTACGAAAAAAGTCACTATAGAACCTAACAAGAAACATTTCCAGTTACATGTGGCGCCCAAACGCACCAATAGCTACCGCATGGAATGCAGGTGATGCTTGGGATCATCATGGGGGTCCAACCCAAGATTTGCACGACTCTGACTTTGAATGTTACACTCATTATGGCATTGAATTCCAGGCTGGAAACATCAGTTTAATTGTTTTAGTGACCAGAAAACAAATTTTGATATGCGTCGGCTTACCCAAAATGAAAGGTTACGTGCCCTTGGCATGCTACAGATCGGCATAACACAGGCGGTTGTGGCGCGGACGTTGAATGTTTCTCAGTCTGTCATAAGCAGGCTATGGTCCAGATACCGTGATACACAATCTGTACAGGACAGACCACGCTCAGGTCGACCAAGGGCGACAACTCAAGCCCAGGATCGATTTATCCGTACCTTGGCCTTGAGAAATCGTATCATCACAGCAAATCAGATCAGCGCTCGTCTTCAAACAGACACTGGTGTGAGAGTGAGTGGCCAGACGATTCGGAATCGACTGCATAGGGGTCACCTTCGCGCCCGACGTCCTCGCGTGATCCCTTGTTTGAGAGATCATCAAATTCAGGCAAGACGTCGTTGGTGTAGGGATCGTCAACACTGGGATAATCGACGCTGGAGCAATGTGATGTTTTCAGATGAGTCAAGGTTCACTGTTGATTTTTTGGACAGACGTAGGAGGGTGTGGCGTCGTCGAAACGAGCGCTTCCAAGACGTTAACGTCATCAGACATGATCGATTTGGGGGTGGTTCTGTTATGGTGTGGGGAGGCATCACTGTTGCTGGAAGAACGGCTTTACATGTTGTTGCAGGGCGTGTTACAGGCCAGTACTACCGGGACAACATCTTGGCAGTCCATGTTGTGCCGTTCGCACGACGTCATGGCCGCCGCTTCATCTTCCAGGATGACAACGCAAGATGTCACAGGACCAGGATCGTTACAGGTTACCTCCAACAACAGAACATCACCACATTACCTTGGCCAGCACTGAGTCCCGACCTCTCCCCCATCGAGCATGTCTGGGACATGCTTGGATAGAGGTTACGTCAACGTCAACAACGTCCTGCCAATGTCCAAGAACTTGCTGCTGCGTTGCAACAGGAATGGGACAGTCTGGACCAAAATGACCTTAGACGTCTCATTAGGAGTATGCCACGTCGGATCAATGCTTGTTTGGCAAACAAAGGAGGATTTACCCGTTACTGACTTTGTTGTGATGCTGTGGTAACTTTGCTGTTTGACCCCGAGTATCATTTTACCCTTATAATGGTCAGTCTGTGCCTTACTTAGTCTAACGATCATTTGGAATAAATCGATGAATGTGAACTTCATTTCATTTTGTCATCTGTTTCTTCGCCAGTTTCATTAGGTGACTTTAATAACACTTAAAAATCAAATATCCCCTACTTTTTATTGAATAGTATAATAAGCACAGCAAAAAAAAAGTTCAGTACTTACGATGGTTTGTTAAGTAACCACTTTAAAACGAAACAAATATACATTGGGCAATGTACACTATCTAGTTACAACACAGTATACCGTAATATAAATCGCACGCACACAACAAACATGGTGTTTTATTGGATTCTTTTTTCCTTTGACAAATTATATTCAGGAATTTAATCGTAATGAATCACGCCTTCTGAATGGCGCTCCAACTGAAACTTTTATTTCCTGGTTACTAGGTTTATCCATGATGGAGAGATCATCTGACAAACAATCTTCCACGGAATATACAAATATCATCTATTTATAATTCAAAATAAAAGAACAGATTCGTCAGATAAGTGAACATGACATATACATAAGAATTAAAGTATAACATTTTACTCTTTTAGTTATATTTTAAATTTGAAAATGAATCACCGCGGCTAATAGAAACTGTTATTTGTTTTAAAATGTTTGGATGGTACAAGGACCGCTTCAGTCCGTCGTTCCTCAAGAGGCGGACCAACATTATGCCTAATACCGAACCTTAACATAACAAGGAAATATCTGCACTCGAAATAATTGTTAATCGATATATTACAAATATTTACTTATGCTAGACAATTTTGATCTGGAGTTGCATCAAAAAGCTAACGTAAATACCAATTAGATGGCGTTGGTTACATACAATGTCGAGGTGTTCATTCATTGAATCACGTTGCATGGTTTCTGTCTTAGAGCAAAAGGGTCGCCTGTCTAAAATCGGAATTTCCGTTCACAGCTAAAGACCCCCCACTTGTAAGCGAAGTATTAAAGGTAAATTCAACCATACATGTATGTTGTTCCAGAAAATGAACTAGTTTGTGTGTGTGTGTCTCTCCCCCCCCCCTCTACCTCTCTCTCTCTCTCTTTTAAACATAACATGGCATGTCTGTAGTACTTAAACATGGAAGATAGATGATACATCTTCCGTTCTGAAAGTTATTACTAAAACAGGAAACAAGAAAGGGGAATCTACAGGATAGATTTACGGTAATCAGGGAGGAATGAATGTCATAACAATGGCGATTGATCTATGTTGAGGTATTATCATTACTTGACTAAGTAAAATAAATACAAATTGGATTACTAATTATTAAAGACAATATTAATCTAGAAATAATATGAAATGGTTTCACGGATTTCCGCAATTTTAATAACAACCGATCTCTGGGCGAGCCAGTGTTTTGCCTACTTAGCCACAGTAGCTCCGAGATGTCGTACGCTTATGCACACCCATGTCCTTGTTTAACCAAGCATCTTTTATGTGACGTTCTTTGATAATGTGACGTTCTTTGATAATCGACCCCTTTTCATGTACATTACCTGATTTTTAGATTAATCTTTATTAGATTGTAAGTCTGAACACGTAAACAAACATAACCATTATTCTAGGTTATTTAGATTTAAGCCAATGCTTTGGAGGATTAAGTGACTACACGTAGTTCATTTCCTTCTCTTTAAAAGTATTGATAGTAACAATTCAGGATTTCCGTCTGGAGTCAAATATTCTCTTCAATCTTCTGTTCCGTTAGTCTACGATCAATCATTTACATGGATACTACGCATCTAGCTGGAGTTGCTACCGCCATTGTAATTAGGTTCTATCTTAATATGAAATTATACCTTTACCTGTGAAGTACCTGCTGTATTACATGTCCATGGTGTGTTTTAATAGTTTTATGACGGTCTTGTGTTATTAATGAAACTTAATTTAATGTTAATGAACTAGAGTTATAGCTACATAATATGAGACATGTTATCTCCATTGATGGAATGTCTGTAGTACTTTGGACGATACAGCGAGATTGCGTCAAATCGCCCTCTCCCTCACTCTGTCTGGTTTCAATATAGGAAAAACAATTCAGTAAATATATCGATGTCATAGTTCTGAAAGGTGTTAAGTCTCAAAATATGATGGATTTAGTTTTTGAGATATCAGAGAAATCCTTATTCCAATCTTAATAACGCAGTTCTGAAATATTGCATAGGGAAGCCCCCCCCCCCCCAAATCTCCAAAGAAGCAGGCTAAAAATCTTGGCTATCAACAGTATTATAGGGAAAATACATCTTCAAGTGAGAGCTATTTCGAGAATACGCTCTAATCTTAATACCGGTGCTTGCCAGAGTGTTGCAAGAGCATTAGTAACATCGCATGTGGACTATGCGAATTCTCTATTAGGAGCACCAGAAAAAGCTTTAAACAGACTACAGATAGCGCAAAACAATGCTGTACTTCTTATAATTAGACCACGATAATTTGATCATATATCCGCTAAGTTACAGAAATTCCATTGGATTCCATGCTTCTGGTAGATCCAACCTTCGTTCTTCAAATGGTCGTAGCATATTGAGGATTCCTAAATATAATAAACTATCTAGTGAATATGCTTTCTCCTTCAGAACAGCTAAACTGTGGAATGGTATTCCAAAAACTCTTCGAGAGTCCTCTTCCATCCAGAGTTTTTAAGACTAACTTAAAAACATATTTTTTTTCAAAAATGTTTATGAACTGTTGTACTGTGAATGCGCTTAGAAACACTCATGTATAATGAAGCGCTATATAACTGGAGCAATAATAATAAGCGATCCTATGCTAAAAAGCTATTTGGATCATAAGTGGCACTTACAACCTTTCAGGCCTTTAGCATTGTTCTTTTATCATGGTTAGAATCTATGGTTGTTGTCAAGTATTTTAAGGACGTTTCTATCATATATGAAAATGTGGTTATTCACGGTTTCTAACTCACAGAAGTTAATTACGTTACTTGGCATTCAGTTCCTGGCAACTCCGTCGTAATTAAAGTAATACGGCTGGATCAGCGGAAGTAGAATCTTGTTGTATGGAGACATCCGAATTGAAGGAAGATCATAAATGTGTTGAACCTTTCGTGTTTGACATCTGTATTGTAACGAAAACAGTCGACATTAGCAGTTAGAGAGCTGGAGCAACAGTTGGTAGACACCCCCCTATTCAAGGCATGTTCAATTAAACTCAAGACTAAGATTTAATCGCATGATATGGTCCACCCGCATATTTGCAACCGGGTAAAATAATTTTGCAGATGCGATGTTTCAAATACGAATCGCAGATGCCGTGTGCCCAATGTTGTTATCGATCCTGTCCAATGTTTGAATTAAATTGTAAAAACATATTGGAGCTTACTGTTTTTAAAAACATCCCACATTTGCCCCAAAAATTCGTTTGTAATCCTCACATCTAAAATTAGTTGGGAACCAAAATAGCCTTATCGGTGTATATTATTGGAGATGGAACTTAAACTGCCAGAACTTACTTCTAAATTATTCAGATAGTAAGATTATAGGTCACTTCGGGACTAACATATGGTTTAATTTTATTTCAATAATGCGCTTGCGCGTTAGGGTCTATAGCAGTGGGAGGAAACCGGAGTGCCCGGAGGAAACCCACGAGGTTGAGAAGGCGCCCCTATCTCCATGCCACAAACGCTCACGCCAGGGATCGAAACACAGCCGCAAACCAGAGGTGACCGGCCAGCAAGAGGTCCAATCGCGGCACTTTAGACCACTAAGCCACCCCAACCCCCTCGTTATAATGGAGTCGACGTTACTCCGAGAATGGTTCCTGTAATGAGTGTAACTTAGTTCAGTGTAGTTTGTGGGTGATTATAGAAGCTCGGGTATATTCATGCGTGTTTTATTGAATCAAGATATTAAATTACCATCTATAGCAGATAAATACTAGTCGCTGTAGATTATTGGTTCTATATTAAAGATTTGAGCATAAAAACTGTAACATCGCTGTGTTGTTTCCGTTTTTGATTAAACCAAGCATACCAGAAATGAAGAACTGTAACAAAAAAATTATATAACACTATTCAAAGATCGTTATTTTCATTGAACTCGTACTTGGGGAATCTTTGAGTTTGTATTTACAGAAATAAATATCCGCTACTTTTATCATTAAAAAAAACAACAAAAAAAACTCCAACAGACTTGCTCATACATTAAATTGAAGACTGTTTGCTTTACTGTTATTATTAATTAGTTGTCATAGCAACTGGTTCGTTTTATTGAACTGACCTTCTCAAGTTTGATGTATTTGAATTTTTATGTTTGAAATTAATTTCCTGTGAGCTATTTTATTGTACCCCTCTCTTATACAACTGAAATGAAGCGATAGCAATATTAATTCAAGTCTACTATGGTCTATTGTGTGATGTGTAAGCACACAGTTCTAACATTTTATTAAAGTTTTTCCGTCTACATCTCTTCTTTTATTATCTTTTCAAGTTCATACTTGTGTGTCAGTTCTGCAAAGCTTTATTGTACGATGTATATGCAGACAACTGGTGCTAAATGCAAGTTCAGTGCCATGCGTGATTCAAGGTATTTTTGCCAAAAAACATATCGGTCGAATCGATCAATGGCAGCGGGGATCAATTCCGTTGATTTTACGTCGCCATCTTTACGCCCATTACATCTGTGCCACATGTTTTATTTCTATTCCTTAAGTCAAGGCACCCTAACTAACTTATATTTCTTGGTCGAGGAAGTTTCCAAACAGTGGTGCAGACTGTTTACCTGCTAAGGAAAACGTCTTTAGTCTTTCGAGTGGCATGACAAACTGTACGCACTAAAACGCCACTAAATAGAGATAGCGTATATCTGACGTCATTATATTATTTCGAATGGTGCAAAAACGTAGGATGTTAAACAATATTTTATTTCATTACTAGGTTACATGCCTTTATTTTTGTCAAATAATGAACTCATTTTCAGCTTCGGGCATTTCGCCCAATTAAGAGACATTATCTGAGAGCTAAACTTACAAATTCAACCGGGGGGGGGGTTAACGCGTGCGCATTGTATTATTAGGTATGGCATCGACCTTTTGACGTTGTTTCAACCATTACATAGAGATATAGGGATGTTTGTTGGCTTTAGATTCATGTTATCAGGTCAAAATGTGTTGTCGTGATATCGAGTTTTGACGGGATGTGTCCATTGTCTTAACCAGGGCACTAGTATATTCGAGACTTAGCCTCGCTTTCCCATTTTTAATTTTGATGAGATGTGTGCATTGTGTTAACCAGGGCACTGGTATATTCGAGACTTAGTCTCGCTTTCCCATTTTTAATTTAATTTTTAAATAGCGAACTGTACTAATCTAATTAAAATCTCGTCGACTATCCGATACCAAAGCTGGTTGAGTTTGGTCTTTTAATAGTTTAGATAACATTTCAGGCCTACAGAAAGACCTGCAATAGACAGATTTAGCTCTTGCATAATGTATGTTTAATGTCCTTTGATTTTCATTTTGTTCAGAAACAGAAATTTTGAGTGTAATTCTATCAAATTATTGAAGAGCGGTTTGGCTGTGAATGTGTGTTGACTTGGGCTCGCTCGTACTTTAGGGAAATACTATTTAAATGGACAATCTATGTGAAGAAAGTGATTTATCTGCTAACCGTTTAATAACAGAGAGAGAAATGGCGTTTAACGTCTACTCGAATCGAGACAACTAGGTCATTTCTGGACGAAAATATGGTTTTAATTTTATTTCAACAATCCGCTTGCGCGTGGGGGTCTTTAGCAAAATAGTTTGATAATGGTAATGATAATAATATTCCTAAATAATTTATCAAGGTTACAAAATAAGGTTTGGGACAAATAATGAACCTCTCGTGCATTTTGGTCGATGTGTCTTTGTTGGCCTTTAAGCAATAAACCATTTTACATATTGTCCGTTTAATGTAAACGATTTGGGTTTCGATGACCTACTAAGAAACAGGCCGATTCTTATTGCATGCAACAAGTCTGGGAGTTAATAGTAATTCAATACCTAGTTTATTTTACCATAATTCCCAACATCTTTCACATATCTCCGGCACTAAGAAACTGTCTTTGAGTGTTTGAACTAGCAGGTACATTAGTTCCCATTTCCTATTTGTGCTATTCAGAATATTCTTCATCTCTGTAACAGTTCCAAAAATCTATAAATATGCCATTTCTGGCACTGCATGTTTCGTGATGTTTTTGTTTCTGGCAAGGGAGAGTTCGTAAGAATTGAAAGTTGATAGAATGGCTGAATAATGGAAAGGTGATATTGTTACTAGGGAACAAGGAACGCGTTATATTGTTGATTGACATGTGTTACTGGTTGTTTAACATTAACACCATATCATTATTATTCTCATGAAAACACAGACGGGGGGTGGTCGGGATTCCCCAGACACGTCAACCAGAAGCAAAATCTTCTGGTTTTCATGGATATGTTTTTCGTTGACCATTGCAATACCCGTCTTTTGCTCAATTTCATATTTTCTAAGAAAGTCAAAAAATAATTATTTCTCAATCTTTTGCTCAATAGGTTGTCAACTCTCTATTTATTATACAACCATAGACATTATTCCCCACACTTTCAAATCATTGACAACAGAAATAATAACACAATTACATCCCTTGTTTTTCTATCCCCCTCCCACACCCCATGGAATAGCTATCTTCAAAAGTTTGAATTTGAAATTGAAAATGATATATTTGCCAATTTCTCAACTGGCAATAGTGAAGTATTTGATTAATAAGATTATTCTTTAACAAGGTGGGGCTGTTTATAGATACCATCTATTTTAAGGTTTTATTTTAATACATTTTAAAAATATAACTTAAAAATATGAAATTGTAGCTTTAATTGATTAATCTGTATTCAGTGAGTACTATTATAACAATCTACAATCATCCCACTCTAGTTAGTAGATTAATCGGTATTCAGTTATAACAGTTTAAAATCAACTCAGTCTGGTTAATAGATTAATTTAAATTCAGTGAGTACTATTATAACAGTTTAAAATCATGTCAGTCGGGTTAATAGATTAATTTGTATTCAGTGAGTACTACTATAACGGTTTAAAATCAACTCAATCTAGTTAATAGATCAATTTAAATTCATTGAATACTATTATAACGGTTTAAAATCAACTAAATCTAGTTAATAGATTAATTTAAATGCAGTGAGTACTATTATAACGGTTTAAAATCAACTCAATCTAGTTAATAGATTAATTTGTATTCACTGAGTACTATTAAAACAGTTTAAAATCATGTCAGCCGGGTTAATAGATTAATCTATATTAAGTGAGTACTATTATAACAGTTTAAAATCAGCTCAGATAACAATTTAGAATCTACTCAATCTAGTTAATAGATTAATCTGAATTCAGTGAGTACTATTATAACAGTTTACAATCATGCCAATTTGGTTATGTCGAGTTATATATATTATGCAGTAACGTGGCTAATATTGGTTTGAGGTTTAATAGCATTTACAAGCCGTTAAGCTTCAAACATCCTCTCCATGCAACAAGTCCATGTTTATCTGTCTTTAAAATGATAAATTATTTTCCTGCTATAAATCGATTTTTAACAACCTCTGTTATAAATTACAGTTCCAATAACCCGACAAAACATTAAATCGTCTTAAAATGAGTTTTTAATGAGATCTATGAAGGAAGAAAGATCGCTGAATTACATGTTATGTAAAATTAGATATGAAGACAATTTCTGTACACGGACGACGTACATAGTAAAGAAAGACATTATTTTCCAGTGTAGATATCAAATACTTGCAAGTATAATTACGCTCAAACATTGAGCCTGTTTGTAATGAAACGGGCGCTATAAGGCAGTGGCTCATATTTCAATCATTAAGTAGTTTTAGAATACGCTATTTGCATAGTTTGTCGTTCAAGCAGTACATATACAGTGCATTTCAGCAGCACACACATCTACAAAGAGGATATTTTCAGTAGTACTCTGTACGTCTTCATTGAACATATTTCAGCAGTACAGAACATTTCAGTAGTACGTGTACGTCTTGATACAGAAGTTTTCCAACCATGCCAACTTTATAAATAAATCGTATGACGTGTGGACAAGAGCCAGTTCCATTGAGTTTTGCCAATTATTTCAAGGGCATTGCCCCAAAGTAGATCTAATTAAAATCAACAGGTTCGTCACTGGCATTATAAATAAAATCGTTCACTTGGATTAGTGTTGTAACACGTATATATAATTAACAAAATTAATACATAAACATGGAAGTGACAGACAATGTTGTTGGGGATTCTTTTTTTGGGGGGGCGATGTTTTGTTTTTTGTTGTTTTTGATTTTTTTTTTTGGGGGGGGGGGGCAGATCAGACCACCTGTCAAAACCATTAAACAGAAGACTATGAAATAATAAGCACAGAAAAAAAAAGTTCAGTACTTACGATTGTTTGTTAAGTAACCACTTTAAAACGAAACAAATATACAATGGGCAATGTACACTATCTAGTTACAACACAGTATACCGTAATATAAATCGCACGCATACAACAAACATGGTGTTTTATCGGATTCTTTTTTCCTTTGACAAATTATATTCAGGAATTTAATCGTAATAAATCACGCCTTCTGGACGGCGCACCAACTTAAACTTTTATTTCCAGATTACCAGGTTTATCCATGATGGAGGGATCATCTGACAAACAATCTTCCACGGAATTTACGAATATCATCTATTTATAGTTCAAAATAAAAGTACAGATAAGTGAACATGACATATAAATAAGAATTAAAGTATAACATTTTACTCTTTATGTTATTCAAAATTTGAAAATGAATCACCGCGGCTAATAGAAACTGTTATTTGTTTTAAAATGTTTGGATGGTACAAGGACCGCTTCTGTCCGTCTGTTGTTCCTGAAGAGGCGGACCAACATTAACTATTACCGATCCTTAACATCACAAGGAAAACTCTGCACTCGAAATAATTGTCAATCGATATATTACAAATATTTACTTATGCTAGACAATTTTGATCTGGAGTTGCATCAAAAAGCTAACGTAAATACCAATTAGATGGCGTTGGTTACATACAATGTCGAAGTGTTGATTCATTGAATCACGTTGCATGGTTTTTGTCCTAGAGAGAAAGGGTCGCCTGTCTAAAATCGGAATTTCCGTTCACAGCTAAAGACCCCCACTTGTAAGCGAAGTATTAAAAGTAAATTTAACCATAGGTTGTTCCAGAAATGAACTAGTTTGTGTCCAATTCCCCTCCTTCTCCTCCCTCTCATACATTATGCAAGATTTAGGTAACGTGCTGACCATGTTTGCTATACTAGCTTAAAAATAGATAATCTAAAATGAAAATATGGAAAGATTCATTCAAACTAATCTATTATGAGCCACGTTATCATCGTGTTTTCAGTTTTGACAAGATGTTTGCATTGTGTTAACCAGAGCACTGGTATATTCGAGACTTAGCCTCGCTTTCCCATTTTTGATTTAAGTTTTAAATGGCGAATCGTACTAATCTAATTAAAATCTCGTCGAATACCCGATGCCATCGCTATCTGAGTTTGGTCTTTTAATAGTTTATATAACATTGCAGGCCTACAGAAAGACCTGCAATAGACAGATTTAGCTCTTGCGTAATGTATGTTTAATGTCCTTTGATTTTCATTTTGTTCAGAAACAGAAATTTTGAGTATAATTCTATCAAATTATTGAAGAGCGGTTTGGCTGTGAACACGTGTTGTTGACTTTGGCTCGCTCGTTCTTTAAACGGACAGACATTTTGAGTGTAATTCTATTACATTATTGAAGAGCAGTTTGGCTGTGAATGTGTGTTGACTTTGGCTCGCTCGTACTTTAGGGGAAAACTATTTGAATGGACAATCTATGTGGAGAAAGTGATTTATCTGCTAATCGTATAATAACAGAGAGAGAAATGGGTTTAACGTCTACTCGACACAACTTGGTCATTTCGGGACTAAAATATGGTTTAATTTTATTTCAATAATTCGCTTTCGCGTAGGGGTCTTTAGCGGTGGGAGGAAACCGGAGTACCCGGAGAAAACCCACGAGGTTGGACAGGCGACCCTACTCCTTGCCACGCCATATAAGAACAGAAACACGCATTGATAAAATGGGATATGAGTAATTGGGCTATCTCATGACGTTTGAAATGTTTTAACCTAGGTGATATTAGAGAAGTTTTAATCATTGCTTCAGTTACTACGCAGGTTGCGCCTGCATTTTGTCAGAATTCGTGGGAAGCAAATAAAAAAAAAAACTCTTTTGCTAATACATGAAGCTCTAATCATATGTAATTGATTTTCCTCCTATCTACCATTTTCCGAGATTCTATCCGGATTATCGCCCTTAGTGTTAATAATTTTCATGACGTCAATTACAGTCAATAACCACCGCCATGACCAGTCGCATTATTTCTAATAACGTCTAAATTGAAAATCATATGGGTCCATTCACCTGATTTTATATTTGTTATTTATTTTGTGCAATGTCTATGTAGTTTGTCTCGTCTTGTCGGTTTTTGGCAGCCGACAATTTATTACTTCTCTAGAGGCGTGGTATTTGTCGTGAAAGTTCATCTGGATTTGCCGACTTGGTTCCCCAGTGGTGTGGGATGGGAAGCCTGACAAGGTAAAACGTACAGTCGTTAGGGTGGTATGAAAAACCGAGGTCTTGTTTACCCATAGGCAGGTTGAATTCGATATAAGAGTAGGCCAAAGTACTGCTGTCCGGGCAAAATTTCCCTCATAGCACATGGTGTGGCGCATGTCCGTCTTCATTATCTCAGCAGAATAGTAGGACGTTAAACTCCATTTAATTTTGTTAAGACGGTGTAGCTTGACCAACACAGCTTGCTTGATAAGCTGGTGTGATTTGGCCCCAGATGTAATAAAGTTCCTTTTCATTCAGACTGTAATCACCCGAGATATTTACATATGAGATTACACAAATAGCGATTTTTTACTCAAAGGTTTCACCACCCTTTCCTTTATACGATTATCGCAAAATAGTTTGATAATAGTAATAATAATAATATTTCTAAATAATTTATCAAGGTTACAAAATAAGGTTTGGGAACTCGCGTGCATTTTGGTCAATGTGTCTTTGTTGGCCTTTAAGCAATAAACCATTTTACATATTGTGCGTTTAATGTAAACGATTTGGGTTTCGATGACCTACTAAGAAACAGGCCGATTCTTATTGCATGCAACAAGTCTGGGAGTTAATAGTAATTCAATACCTCGTTTATTTTTCCATAATTCCCAACATCTTTCACATATCTCCGGCATTAAGAAACTGTCTATGAGTGTTTGAACTAGCAGGTACATTAGTTCCAATTTCCTATTTGTACTATTCAGAATATTCTTCAGTTCTGTAACAGTTCCAAAAATCTATAAATATGCCATTTCTGGCACTGCATGTTTCGTGGTGTTTTGTTTCTGGCAAGGGAGTGTTTGTGAGAATTGAAAGTTGATAGAATGGCTGATTAATGAAAAGGTGATATTAGGAACGTGTTATATTGTTGATTGACATGTGTTACTGGTTGTATAACATTAACACCATATTATTATTATTCACATGAAAACACAGACGGTGGAAGGTCGGGATTCCCCAGACACGTCAACCAGAAGCAAAATTTATCGGAAACGATTTCGAATATATTGACTGTGTGTGGGGGAAGAACAGGTTGTCTATCCAATTCATGCATTTGAATCCTTTTTCGAGCTATGAATCAGGTCTACACCCCAACCCCCCAAAACCCCTACACAAATGCTTTGCATGCGCATTCACGCATTTGGAGAGTTGGTGTGGGGTGGAAGAGGGCTTTTACGAATCAATTATTTGCAATTTCTTCTGGTCTTCTTGGATATGCTTTTCGTTGACCAATGGGTTGTCAACGCACTATCATTTGCAATGCCTTCTGATATTCCTGGATATGTTTTTCGTTGGCCATCGCAACCCCTTGCTTAAGACTAAATCAGTTTAAAAGGATAAATTCATATTTTCTAAGAAAGTCAAAAAACAATTATTTCTCAATCTTTTGCTCAATAGGTTGTCAACTCTCTATTATACGACAATAAACATTATTCCCCACACTTTAAAATCATGGACAACAGAAATAATAACACAATTACATCCCTTGTTTTTCTATCCCCCTCCCACCCCCCATGGAATAGCTATCTTCAAAAGTTTGAATTTGAAATTGAAAATGATATATTTCTCAACTGGCAATAGTGAATTACTGGCTTGATAAGATTATTATTTAACAAGGTGGGGGTGTTTATAGATACCATCTATTTTAAGGCTTTATTTTAATACATTTTTCAAAATATAACTTAAAAATATGAAATTGTAGCTTTAATTGATTAATCTGTATTCAGTGAGTACTATTATAACAATCTACAATCATCCCACTCTAGTTAGTAGATTAATCGGTATTCAGTTATAACAGTTTAAAATCAACTCAGTCTGGTTAATAGATTAATCTAAATTCAGTGAGTACTATTATAACGGTTTAAAATCAACTCAGTCTAGGTAGTAGATTAATTTGCATTCAGTGAGTACTATTATAACAGTTTAAAATCAACTCAGTGTGGTTAATAGATTAATTTAAATGCAGTGAGTACTAGTATAACAGTTTAAAATCAACCCAGTCTAGTTAATAGATCAATCTGTATTCAGTGAGTACTAGTATAACGGTTTAGAATCAACTCAGATGACAGTTTAGAATCTACTCAGTCTAGTTGATCGATTAATCTGAATTCAGTGAGTACTATTATAACAGTTTACAATCATCCCAATTTGGTTATGTCGAGTTATATATATTATGCAGTATCGTGGCTAATATTGAGTTTGAGGTTTAATAGCATTTACAAACCGTTAAGCTTCACACATCCTCTCCATGCAACAAGTCTATGTTTGTCTGTCTTTAAAATGATAAATTATTTTCCTGCTATAAATCGATTTTTAACAACCTCTGTTATAAATTACAGTTCCAGAACCCGGCAAAACATTAAATCGTCTTAAAATGAGTTTTTAATGAGATCTATGAAGGAAGAAAGATAGCTGAATTACATGTTATGTAAAATTACATATGAAGGCAATTTCTGTACATGGACGACGTACATAGTAAAGAAAGACATTATTTCCCAGTGTAGATATCAAATACTTGGAAGTATAATTACGCTCAAACATTGAGCCTGTTTGTAATGAAATGGGCGCTATAAGGCAGTAGCTCATATTTCAATCATTAAGTAGTTTTAGAATACGCTATTTGCATAGTTTGTCGTTCAAGCAGTACATATACAGTGCATTTCAGCAGTACGTACATCTACAAAGAGGATATTTTCAGTAGTACTCTGTACGTCTTGTTTGAACATATTTCAGCAGTACAGAACATTTCAGTAGTACGTGTACGTCTTAATACATAAGTTTTCCAACCATGTCAACTTTACAAATAAATCGTATCAAGCGTGGACAATAGCTAGTTCCTTTGAATTTTGCCAAGTATTTCAAGGGCATTGCCCTAAAGTAGATCTAATTTCAACAGATCGTCAGTGGAATTATAAATAAAATCGATCACTTGGATTAGTGTGGTAACACGTATATATAATTAACAAAAATAATACATAAACATGGAAGTGACAGACTATGTTGTTGTTTTGGGGGGGGGGGGGGGGGTTTGGGGAGGGGGGGGGGGCTTTTTGGGTGACGATGGGCAGATCAGACCAACCGTTAAACAGAAGACTATGGAATAATAAGCACAGTAAAAAAAAGTTCAGTACTTACAATGGTATGTTAAGTAACCACTTTAAAACGAAACATATATACAATAGGAAATGTACACAGTATACCGTAATATAAATCACACGCTAACAACAAACATGGTGTTTTATTGGATTCTATTTTCCGTTGACAAATTATTTTCAGGAATTTAATCGTAATAAATCAGGCCTTCTGAATGGCGCCCCAACTGAAACTTTTATTTCCTGATTACCACGTTTATCCATGATGGAGAGATCATCTCACAAACAATCTTCCACGGAATATACAAATATCATCTATTTATAATTCAAAATAAAAATACAGATAAGTGAACATGACATATAAATAAGAATTAAAGTATAACATTTTACTCTTTAAGTTATTCAAAATTTGAAAATGAATCACCGCGGCTAATAGAAACTGTTATTTGTTTTAAAATATTTGGATGGTACAAGGACCGCTTCTGTCCGTCAGTTGTTCCTGAAGAGGCGGACCAACATTACCGATCCTTAACACCACAAGGAAAAATCTGCACTCGAAATAATTGTCAATCGATATATTACAAATATTTACTTATGCTAGACAATTTTGATCTGGAGTTGCATCAAAAAGCTAACGTAAATACCAATTAGATGGCGTTGGTTACATACAATGTCGAAGTGTTGATTCATTGAATCACGTTGCATGGTTTTTGTCCTAGAGCGAAAGGGTCGCCTGTCTAAAATCGGAATTTCCGTTCACAGCTAAAGACCCTCACTTGTAAGCGAAGTATTAAAAGTAAATTTAACCATATGTTGTTCCAGAAATGAACTAGTTTGTGTCCTATCCCCCCTTCTTCCCTCTAACATGGCATGTCTGTAGTACTTACACGTAACATGGAAGATAGATGATACAACTTCCGTTCTGAAAGTTATTACTAAAACAGGAAACAAGAAAGGGGAATTTACAGGATAGATTTACGGTAATCAGCGAGAAATGAATGTCATAAGATAATTAAATATGTCCCTGTTACGGGTTCCATTTCACAGTATCGGGATTTAAATATAAATGTGTATGTTTTTATGTTACGAGTAGCCTCGATCCTCCAGCGATATCTAGTTCGTCATGAGGTATTTTCTCCACCACCCCCCCATGAATATGAGATTTGTGTGCATGCACGTCGGGTCCCCCAATTAGGGGTAGCGCATGTTGGGTTTGTAAGGTAAATGTTACCTTCTAGTTCCGCTTGGGAAACGTCCAACTGCTCGTACAATTTGGTATGCTCTTAAAAGACCTATTGCCAGTTTGATTTCAATGAAAAGTAGACCTAAACGCCATTGCCCGGGCTAATTTTTAGCAGGTATCATTTCACACATGGTCATTACATAGATATGTATTCAATTATTTAAAATTAGACTCGTGGGGTCACGGTGGCTAACTGGGTAAGTCGCTGGCTCGCTAACCTGAAGGTTGGTCAAGAAAGTTCATCCAGAATTTGCGGCGAGATTCCCCTTTGTCAGTGATACAGAACGGAGGGCCTGACAGGGACAACTGTCTAGTCGTTCGGGTGTAACAAAAAACCGTACACGTAAAAGATCCCTTTACAGTTGGAATTCGATATAAGAGTAGTTGTGCCACTGCCCGGGGCAAAATTTCCCTCATAACACACTGTATGACGAATGCCCGTCTTCAAGTTTAGAGCAGAAACTAGGACGTTAAACGTCATTTCATTTCATTTCATTTCCCCTCATTATATTCATGATTCATGTTTAACATACAACATAAATTGTATGATTTATCTAAATAATATTATAACATGGGTGTTTCATGTGGATTCTGGAAACAGGCGCCATGGTCTAGATATTAAGAGGATTTTATCGTGGGTTTCCGGTCAATATTCATCGATTTATACTGTGACTATTACATTATTAATTGATATCGCCACTACGCAAATCCGAATATTTTTTGTCTGATTCGAGACTTTTCTAAAGTCTGGCTGGGAGAATTTTATTTGTAGTGATCATTCATTCAACTGCTGACTGTTTTTACCGCATGCCGTGGGAATCGACAAGGTTATCATATATATTAGTTACTTGTTGCGATAAAAGGGCATGGTGATATTTTAATACATATTAATATCATTTCTTACAAACAAGAGAGTTTTTATTCAATATTTATAGTACAGAAAAACATTGTCATACTTTATACATGTAGACAGGGGATGTTTTTACGATGTTATATATGCAAAATCTTTTTTGTCACTGCAGTAGACAAGGCTAAAATGACCTTCGAATGACCTTCAATTTTTACGACATGCGTTTTTCTGTAAAGACGATGTGCTGATATTCGATATTTACATATAAGTATTTCTCATTAATAGGCACTTTTTCACATAGATAATACTTAACACAATACTATTTAACATAAATAATGTATAAAAATTTTGTTTAACATAAATATTATATAAAACCGCACTGTTTAACATAAATAATATATCAATAGAAATACATTATTTAAAATAGGTATTATAAAATAAAAATACATCTGAAATTACAGGAGCACCCAATAAGATGAGATAAAGGGCTGAAAGTTCTCTCTATAATATTTTGAAAATATATAATGAAAACGGAATATGCTGAAAATTACAGTCGAATTGCATCACGCCGAACGGATATATTAGCGATTCAATTTTAAGCTAGCCTCGGTCGTCATTTTTGTTGGTGCGATAGACATGGCCTCGATTATCCACTTTTGCGTTAAATTATCCGTCACAAAATCTATTCAAATCCGCTAAACATCACAGGCGAAGGATGGCATCGAGAGATGATTTCAGCTTGGATGAGTAAATAATTAAGAAAACTTTTCAGGCCAAACGAAAGACCTGCACGTTTAAATAATATTAAAAAGAACTGTATTTAACATAAATAATATTTAACACAACACTGTTTAACATAAATGATATTTAAAACAACACTGTTTAACATAAGTATTATTTAAAACAACAATGTTCTATTACGTGTCAATATGAAATGAAATGGGGTTGTACGTCCTACTATTCTGATCCGGCTGGGTAATTAGGACGGGCAAACGCAATGCAGTGTGCTAGGGGGACATTTTGCCCGGACAGAGGTCAACTCTTATATCGAATTCCAACTGGTACGGTATATTTTACGTGCACGCCAATTTGAACATTGGCTTTTCATACCAGCCGAACGACTATACAGTGTCCCTTGCTGACCCTCGGGCATGTACGACTGACAAGGAGAAACAATGCTGAAAAATTCTGATGACTTTACATTCAACTAAATTAGTTTATTTTATTCATATTATATTTTAGTCACTTCAGAAATTAGTTGATATTTATTTGACAGATTGGTTGTACGAAGCATTGCTTCACATCAAATTTATTGTAATAAAGTGACTAAATTATAATATGAATAAAATAAACTTATCAGATATGTTAACAACAGAAGCAACCAGGTTTCTATTTATGGCATCTTTATTTATTCAAAAGGCTAGATACCTTCTGTTTGATTAAATACAGGTAATAAATCTATTGTACACACACGTAATAAATCTATGTAAAACCGTTGTATGATTAAATGCTCCAGTATTTACGCTCAATGTTTGATTTTGAACATGCCTGGAGATTTTGTACACATTATTTAAAGTTGCAATTTCATATTTTTAAGTTGCATTTTTAAAATGTATTAAAATAAAGCTCTAAAAATATATTGTATCTACAAATAGTCCTACCTTGTTAAAGAATGATCCTACCAATCCTATAATTCACTATTGCCCGTTGAAAAAATGGCAAAACTATCATTTTCAAATTCCATCGTTTGAAGATAGCCATTCCATGCGGGTGAATGGAAAAACAAGGGAGGTAATTGTGTTGTTATTTCTCGTATCACTGATTTGTATGCCTGTGAAATAATGCCCATGATCGTATAATAATGAGTTGACAACCTTTTGAGCAAAAGACATAGAAATAATTATGTTTTGACATTCTTAGGAAATATGAAATTCCCGCTTTAAATATAGATACTGTCATTTGAAATGAGATTTACAGGTTACTGACAAATACAATGTCTGCTTGATTTATACTAGTCATCTTGTACTATAGGTTATTGAAATTTGGTTAAATTTAACGTTACATCACATGTCAACAATGGTACACTTAAATAATTGGAGGCCTTTGCCCAGTCCCGCAGATTAAGTTTATATTGAAATTGAATTATAGTCATACACAACCTGGAAATACGTTCATACAACAGATTGGTCTCGAGAAATTATTGGCATTGACAACTTGTTATCTGAAAGGATGATGACCAAATGTGATAGATAACTTTAAGAAATCTTTATACATGTAGTATATCTCTGGAAGAAGTCCTAGAATATGGAAAATCAACAGGGTTCATCCTTAATAAGTTTATTTTATTCATATTATAATTTAGTCACTTTATTACAATAAATTTGATGTGAAGCAATGCTTCGTACAACCAATCTGTCAAATAAATATCAACTAATTTCTGAAGTGACTAAAATATAATATGAATAAAATAAACTAATTTAGTTGAATGTACTTTGTATACGTGTAATTTCTTCTTTTTTATATATATATTTGTGTAGTCAATACGCTCTGTAAGGACCCCCCCCCCCTCCTCTTACTCAACGTGCGCCATGGTTAATTCCGGCCCACTGCATGACATTGTAACTTTTATACAGACATCTTGCCGAATATTTTCAGCTTGTGAAAGGACACTGTAGATAATCTTTATATCAATTATTAGTTGACGGTTATTCATGTGGTTCTATGGTTGTCATATTACTGAATGACTGAGATAATATTACACGGTTCAACTTCAATAATATTACAACTTCCGGTCTATTACCAAACGATATGAGATGGTTACAATTCCCAAGGACAATAGTTACATGATGACGTAAGTAGACAGTGAACTATGTCAAGGTGGAATTCACCGATCAAATTTCAGTTTGTACTTTAAAGGATAAGAACACCCAGCATTATATACAATTATATTTTTCTTTTAAAAGATGTTTGTATGTATGCATGAAATAGCTTTAGTTAACGTCCGTTTCCACCAAAATTAGATCAACGATAATATAGGTCGCGGAACTTTCGTTTTATATCGGTCACTGATTATCACATAAGGTTTAACTTAATCGTTGCCATTTTCAAACTCAGGCGCCCCGTGGGTTGTTCATAAAACTTGGGCTGAAACGCATATCTTTCAAGTCATTTGCCACTTTACCTCCTTATTATAAGTAATCAAATCGCTCTGTTGATCAACAAGACAGTTTGATCACCCCCAACACACTAAGGTCATATCAGTTTCATTGTTTCCTTGGACTATGATCGTATTTGTAATACGATGCTAATATATATCTACGTAGATATTTAAATCTAAACAGTGGATGAAATTTAATGCTAGTTTCGTTTTAATCTTTCCCCCTTTTCGCTTTTGCCATTAAAGCGACAACCGGTTGAGTTAGGGTATGCTTAGCAATTAAGTAAAAGGGTTAAGATTAGCACAACTTAGTCTATATCCGCGTCAACTCATCAGGCACCTCTGGGGATGTACTACTGATTGAATTGATGAGCAGAAGGAGGCGCCGAGAACAGGTTCCAGGGTGTCGCTAGGCTACGATATATAATACCATCCTGCCAAATTATCATCAATTTCAAGACACATCAGATTGGTCGATTTATATTTTCGACAAATCAAAGCTACCATTGTCTGTTGTTTCTAATAATGTTGTTTAATTAAATTATGTTAAATTTGAGATGTAATGACAGTTTAAAAGAGCTAAATCGTTAATAATAATTTGGGACCTAGAAAATGGCACAAATTAGGCCGCAACACATATAATAATTCTAGATGACTGGTTGTTATAAATGTTACAGATGTAGACTGGGATAACTTGACGCTAAAGACTACCATTCAATTTGGACTTTTCGTGTATTTCACCGAACATAAATGATAAGAAATTGCTGTAAAAACAGAAACGATTGAATATAAACCAGTTTATATTCATATTATATGCGTTGTGACCAATAAAGTAATAATAATACCATGTGATATCTGTTTAATAATGTATTCATTTCAGGGAATTGAGACACACTAATACAAGTGGAAATGGCGTTTAAGTTTCATTTTGGGAACATCAGTATAATAGTTGATCCATTTCTGGATGCACCAAAGTACATCCTGAATTTGCTAACCATGTGATTACAAAAATTTAAAGTGAAAGTGTTCTAAAATAAACAAGTTTCTCGTATCGCGACCGAAAGGTTTGACACGCTTCGGGTATGACACTTGTTAAAAATGGTAAATGTTAACGAAATGTCCCTTTAGTTAATAACGTCTCTTTAGTTATATATGCAGATAATTTGTTTAAAATATACTGGTATATGTTTGATCAGTTATAAATAGGCACGCCATACCCTTCTATGTTATTTGATCCATGATTATACAAAGATATAAAAAGTGCTATGTTTAAATTAAATGTAATGTTAAAGTAGAGGTGCCTGTATCCTTGAAATTGGAATTCTAATAGAAGCTCTCGGTAAAATTGGACCACATTTAAGCTACGAACATATAATATGGGAAAGAAAGACTAAACGGCTGGTTGTATCAAGTGTCATTGAAGGTGTAAGCTATCTCAACAAAACATAGATATAATCAGCCATAATTGAGATGGCTGGAGTCGTATTGGTCACCATATACAGATAGCTTTCGATGGACCCAATATTAACAACACACGTAAACAAGCATGCTTCACTGACTTCTAACCAAATCAGATCAGGTAAGATTGAGAAATCAGATTCACCCTTTTAAGCTGATACCCTCTCTAGATTTAATTAATTTGATAATTATTTTTGTCTTGTTAGTTGTTCGAGTGTTTGACATGTAGGTTTATAATAAGTAGTCGTTATTGTTGTGTATGGTGGGTTTATAGTTAGTAGATGTATGGTGGGTTTATAGTTAGTATTTGTTATTGTTATGACTGGTGAGTTTATATTTTGTTTTTATGTGGGTTTATAGTTAGCAGTTGTTATTGTTATGTCTGGTGGGTTTATATTTTGTTATTGTTATGTGGGTTTATAGTTAGTATTTGGGACCACTATACTATATTTTTTTATTGTTATGTGGGTTTATAGTTAGTATTTGTTATTGTTATGTGTGGTGAGTTTATATTTTGTTATTGTTATGTGGGTTTATATAGTTAGTAGCTGTTATTGTTATGTGTGGTGGCTTTATAGTTCGTAGTTGTTATTGTTATGTGTGGTGGGGTTATAGTTCGTAGTTGTTATTGTTATGTCTGGTGGGTTTATATTTTGTTATTGTTATGTGGGGTTTATAATTGTTATTGTTATGTATATTGGGGTTATATTTCATAGTTGTTATTGTTATGTGTGGTGGCTTTATAGTTAGTAGTTGTTATGGGATGTGGGTTTATATTTAGTAGTTCTTATTGTTTTATTTGTGTTTTTATAGTTTATAAATCAACGCTTTAAATTTGAGCTTACACTTATTGAGGACACATCGTCATATTTTTCTGGCTTAGACAAATATGACAATAACAACTCTGATATCCAGTGACAGTTTTAACATCAATTTAATACATAATTGTTTTTTTATATATATATTTTTGTGATAGATGTAAACTATCAGCCTTTAACGTATAAATGTTCAATTATCTGGGTCTCTAGCTTTAATGTAAATTGATACCGACATTGTGAAATATGTTGGTATTTTTTTCTGATTATATAATGAAGGTATATTATCTACTTTATATGAATTGATAAATATGGAATAGCGTTGGGTGCATTCAACTTGACGTAATTGATTTATTATAAGCTACGTGATTGTTTTGGACAGCTTGGTTTTTTTATGCATGTGGTAAATTTCTACGCGTTATATATAACCTATGTCAGTGGCTCGATTTTTATTTTAAAAAATACTACAGAGAACTTTATATTAATGATCAGTGCGGGTTTGACTTGAATACGTTAACTTTACCTACATCCTTAGAATGCTTTTTTTTTTTTTTGGTATATTGGAAAAGATTTGATAAAATTCTGGAAATATCCATGCATATTAAATAAGAGAGTTTATTACGCATCCTTGTTATAAAGCCCTATTGCGAATGGATTGATGGAATAATACGAACAGGGGTAACTTGTGGAAAATATCATTATGTTTTAAAGGTAGGATATTTAATGTCTTTGCTTTAATTTATATAATTGCCAATAATTATATGTATTAAAATGTACCTTGTGTTAGTTTTAAAGAAAGTTCCAGAAAGGGTCAGTAGCATTAAATATGTAACATAACAGTACTATTAGAGAGAGAGAGAGAGAGAGAGAGAGAGAGATGGGGTTTAACGTCCACTCAACACAAACTAGGTCATTTCGGGACTAACATATGGTTTTTAATTTTATTTCAATAATTCGCTTGCGCGTGGGGGTCTTTAGCAGTGGGGGGAAACCCATGAGGTTGAGCAGTACTATTAGAATAGTTTACATTTGTATTGTAACATGATGTACATTATAGTATGAAAATAGTTACTAAGCATTTCTTTTAATAGTTACCATGTCATTTACATTAGAATAGTTACCATAGGATACATGTTATATTAGAATAGTTACCATGACAGTATTATTAGAATAGTTACCATGACAGTATCATTAGTTACCATGACAGTGATACTAGAAAAGTTACCGTACCAGTATTATTGGAATGGTTACCAGGACAGTAAATTTATTATTTAAATAGTTATCATGAAATTTATATTAGAACATAAACCATATTATTATTCTTAGAATAGTTACCATGATATTACTATTAGAATAGTTACCATGACGTTTATATTGACATTTACATAATATACCATATAGTTATTATTAGAATAGTTACCTTGACATTAATAATTACAATATCATTCTAATTAGAATAGTTATCATGACATTTATATCCACACAGATGCGATATAGTTATTATTAGAATAGTTATAATGACAATTTTATCAGAATTATTATTAGAATAGTTATCAGGACAATTTTATTAGAACGGGTACTATATCATTATTAGAATAATGGCCTTGATATTTATATTAGAACAGATACCATGTCAATATTATTAGAATAGTTACCATGATATTTATATTAGAATAGATACTATGTCAGTATTATTAGACCAGTTAATTAGTCTCCAGTCTCTACATGTTAATACAATAACTCAATCACGCAATCTAAATCAACCAAGATGTCGTATTGATTCACCCTAATAACTAGAATGGAACACGGAAAGTCTAGTTTCTAGTTGAACGACCAACATTACCAGACAAAAAGAAATTAATCAATTTAAAGGTTGAAGTTTCAATTTACTCTTGGGAGCTATTGAAAGTCTGAAACTTTCATATCCATTCACAGCATTTCGGTAGACAGAAGGGAGACATGATTGGAAAGGTCGCGAAATTCAAAATGCCATAAAATATTAGTGAATATTATTATTGACACTATAAGCATCGTCGACGTCAGCAGCAAGGCCAGCAAAGCACCATCGTCGTCGTCTTAACATATTCACGATATTCGTCGTCCATACCACAACCTAATCTCAACAATAGAAGCACCTAACAACCATTCGTTTACCTCCAACTTAATTTTATTAAATTATATATCTCAACGATTGATCAATAAGACATTGAACTTGCATGCGTTATTATGTATTCCATCAATATTTCTGTTGTTTATAATCAATGGCTAATCCGTTATAATTGCCTGATAAATCACTTCGTATTAAGCACACATAACAAGGATTAGGCCAATATCATTTGAAGTAGGGACGTTGTGGGTAAAAATAGTTTAAAGGGGCTTTATTTCAAGAGCCGTCGAATGTAATTTGTGTTTCAATATGAACCGTCTTTTAACAGTTTAACTGATTCTGACCAAACAAAATATTTAGGATTTCTCATTGGTGTTAAGATTAATGTTACACTTCCAAGGGTGTAAATTAATGCTCAAGAATTCAAGTTTTTTCTGTGGGATGATATTTTATTGTCTAAATACCAGAGATGGCGCCATGGGCACTTTTAAACTAATACAAATAGATTCTTCTAAACGTTTACAAGTCGGCATTTCTAAACGTGTACATGTTGGCTCTTTTCAACTATACAGGTCCGAGGTCGGCACATCTCAACTTATACAGGTCGGTACTTTTAAAGGTAAACAGGTCGACACTTCTCATCCAGTACAGGTAGATACTTTAAAATACACGTCGACAGTTCTAAACGGCCACTCTTCACTAAATTCTATCTAGGTCAAGTCGGTCTACGTTTATGGTTGGAATTGCAAGAAAAATTGGTGTCACGTAAGATTTACTTCATGTTTCACGTGAAAAATACAATAATGTCCAATTGGGAATAATCTCCACACAGTCCCGGGCCTTTAACTGTTATAGACGAGTCCATTCTGTATTACCTAGCTCAGGTGATAGAATAACTACAATGTATTATTAATAATTTCTTACACGCGTATTATTCTAAGTTGAATCCGGGGAGTACAACTGATAATGTAAAACTTATATTCTGTGAGGATTTTATGAATAGGAATATCAATTTTACAGGTGTGAAATATTAATTGAGGTAAGTCAATAAATACACATATTCCATCATCAAGTTCCTGTATTCTGTATATGAAGGGTCTTGGTGGGGTGGGGTCTGGCTATGGGGCATATGGGTAGGGGTCTGACTATCGGATCGGGGTATTGGGTTTGTTTTATTAAGTTGCATTGGTGGCGGGGGGGGGGGCTTTTTTTTAAAGAACTAAATTGACCGAGTATTGTCAAAATCATGAGGTTATAGAGAAAACGACAAACATGTTTTAGCTGTTGGTGATTGATGCTGGTAATGGTGGGGATGTCATCGTGTTCAGTAAGTGGTATTTAAGGAGTACAATTTCTCTTACACTGGAGGAAAACTCCGGTTAGATGGCGTCATCGACCAAATCACACAAGCCCACTATTCGACATATCCAAATTTTTCTTCCTTGAAAATGTTTCCATTGAATTCTCCACCAATTTGTCGTTACTGTGTGTGACTATAATTATTTCCCTTTGTCGAAGACCCGCGTAAATTCAACAATCGAAGAAAATGAATATAATTTGATTTACATTCAATTGTTTCCGTTTTACTCTAATTTCATATCAGTTATGTCCGGCGAAATTCACCAGAAGTCTCAATCAAATGGTAATCTATAGCGTCTGGTTATTGCGATAGTATTATTGCGCATGCTCTCGAGATAAGAATATGCCGTCATCGCTTGACACGACTTGTGAAATATATGGTTTCCCATATGGTTTCCTCCGTTTTCCTCCCAAGCGAATTATTGAAATAAAATTGAACCATATGTTATTCTTGAAATTACCAAGTTCGTGTCAACTGGGCGTTAACCCTATCCCTCTCTCTCTCCCCCCCCCCCTCTCTCTCTCTATCTCTGGCTCCACACTACTGAATATAATATGGCAGGCTAAAAATATGTTTCTATCGACATTTGTTATCAATTAATCTGTAACACTAATTATAAATACCAGGTAATATTTATCGTTCAGCAGTTTATTAATTATCTTGTGGAATTTCTGTAGTGAGAAAAACATGAGTTAATCATGCCTAGTTTATTAAAGTGAGTTATTAAGGCGTACCTGTAATAATTATTGTTCATTAGTAATCTCCTTACAAATGCTTTAACAGATTTGGGTCATTACTTGTACCAAATTAATGACTCAATTTCACTAATGAGATTGGTGATGGAAACACCTATTATAATTATAAATAACATGATATAGGGTTTAACGTCCGACCTTTCTGCACCAACAACGATAATGAAACGCAATTATCACATTTTGATCATGTATTGCTCGTCTTGTCCGAATTATGCGAATCTACATATTAGCAATGGGATGGAATGAGAGTTACTGTGTTATTTTTTTATTATTTTGCTACATCCGGGCCGTGCAGCGTCCAAGAAGCGGAAATATACCCGTACAGCGTCGCTATGGCGTAGCTTCATTTCGAATTCCAGAACAGTAGGGCGTTAAACCCCATTTCGTGTACACAAGCATTTCAGACCAAAGCAGAAGACAGCAAATTTTTGATTTACTTATACAATTAGATATCCGAATGACCTAAGAGCACTATCTTTAGATGAATTTGAAATCTCCTGTCCTGTGTCCTGTCCTCCCCTTGCTTCTTTTGTTTCTTTCCTTCCCCTCCCCTTTCTATCTCTTTTCTTTTTTCTTTTTTCATAATAGACTTAGGCCCACTTTTTAATGAGTTTAGGCCCACCTGTCACGGACAGGTGTACAGATGGGTCCAGTCCGACCGGCACTAGTCACAGTACCCCGAATTGGGATGACCAAGTGATAATTAAGACGTTATCATCATTAAAATTGCAATCAGACCAAGATAAAATCGTTAATAATTTAATAGGCCAAGTGAAACTCGAGAACAGCCTAGTAAATAAAATAGAACAACGGACATAAGATTTCTTTATGGGTAACATAAAAGTTGATGTCATTTATGACTTCTTCTCTGAATAGAGTAGAATTTAAACACTTCTGTTACTGTTTTGACACTTGTGGTCAAGTTGATAACAAACTGTTTTACGTATATAAATCACGTATGTACCTACAACCAAACTATTTTAAGTGATAGTATATGAAGAGAATTTGAAATGTTGAAAGTCAAGGGTAATCGGCTATTTCTATGACGTTTATGGCATATAGTTTTAATTGCTTATTCTTTAAATAATATTGTTTTATCCGCTTTTTTTGACATCACGCTGTTTTCATACGTAAGTCTAAGTTGAGTAACCTTACGATCGTGCGCCCTGTAGCTCATGTTGTAGCTTATTGAAAAACGAATCTGATATATGAGTATGGTGTCAAGAAAGAAGTTGGTTGTAAGGTTTCATTATAAAATATTAAAATAAAGAAGCGTTCAATTTTTCTTCATTCATTAACTATTGATTGATGAGGACTCCAATCCTAATTGCTTTTATTATTAATTTTCAACACATGCGCGTAAGATTTAGCAATTGGTAAGATGGAAGAGAACCATTCCAGTCTAATTTGAAATTGCGAAACTTGAATACGGGTCTCAATTCAAAACGCGTTACAAACTAAGTCATGCAGACGACAAATAAACTAATTGAATGGCTTCAACAATTATTTAATTGCTCATATAAAACGGATAAACAAACAATCTCCCCTGACAAAATGCATGGTTTGTTTAATTCCCAACCTTGGACTAACTACACGTAATCATCAAATTCATTATCAGTATAGTGCCCTCTAAAAGTGCTCTATAAACGTGACTAGATAAGCACCATTCAGTCTGGAGCTGCCATAGAAATGGCGTCATTTAATCCTAATTGAGTCTCTTTTTTTAAAGCATAATCTGTCTCTGAAAGTTGAAACAAATTCTCAAATCTATTAATGAGACAAAAGCGTTAATACCTAAAGGCAAAGTGTTTATTACTACATAGTAAGCTATATTTATAATAATCAATAACTCTTTAATGTGTTATTGTGTTATCTAGACCGAGTTATCCACCCTTTTACGCGGGCTCATTCCCCGGAAGGTCTTGGTGTTCCTCGTGATACTGACGAGAAGAAGAAAAGTCGAGGCCACGCTGGGCCACGTATCCACGTGCACTTAAAAGTTCCTTGACAGTTGAAATTCGATAAAGCGTATGTGGGCGCACTCTGCGTAAACTATATGCCGGGTTTCATTACCTTGGTTGCGACAGACAATTAGGACGCTAAACCCTATTTCATTTCAATTCCGCTCGTTTATTTTTATCAAATCAATTGCATTGCAATCGACATTCCGTTAATTCTGGTTTGCATATATACTTATAAAGATTATTTCTTTTTAATATTTAGGCCGAAAATCTTCGTCGGATAAAATCCAGTTTAGTAAGTCCAGAAAAGTTTAGTGCAGAAAAGTCCACATCATTTCAGTTGATTTTATGATTTGCATATAATAATTAAACGTACTCAAGATTTGAACTAGATTAGAACGGTTCGCTGTTTAAAGTTTAATTTAAAAATGGGAAAGCGAGACTAAGTCTCGAATATACCAGTGTTCTGTTTACTACTATTTACACATCTTGTCAAAACTACAAACAGTGATTACTAGGCACAGAATGAAGTAATTGGAATGAAAATTTGAATATTTTCATTTTACATAATATAGTTTTGAGCTATTATCGCAAGGATGGTCAGCTCTTTATCTAAATCTTACATAATGTATCTTTAAGTTAGATATGGGGTCTATTTTAAAGGTGATCGTAGGCTGTATGCATTTATTGGTCTGGGTAATCGATCTATATAAATAGATATAGATATGAGCTTTATGTTCGAATACGGTATAGATCAATTACATTTATGTGTTATTAACATTATGTTTCTAATGAGACTGGAAATAGCGTTTCCCCGATAGTAATTCGGGGTTATGTATGGTATTATTGTGTTCTCTTTAGGAGATGTGTCGTATTAATAGTTATATGTTATAGTGAACAGATTTGTTAAAACATCTGTTTTAACACCTTCGTGATATACAATAGATGAAAATATCAAATTTCTCACGGATTAATCCATGCTATGTACTCAGATTGATCATTCAACATTTTAACATTGTAAAACAGGCATTATCCAAGAGCTAAATCTACCTATTGCAGATCTTTCTTCGTGCCTGAAATGTTATATTAATTGGACATTAATTAACTTACCAAGACCAACGTTAACTCACGATGCCACCGGATTGGTCCGATTTAAGTAGATCTAAATACGTTGTGCGGTTGTATACGGTTACCGTAAAAATGAATAAACGAGACTCTGTTTATTATCGTAACAATGATAGCAATGACAGTCGTGGCTAGACTGCAATTATATCGCTGATAACTAGACTGAGAGTGACGTTATTTGTCTTAGAATGCCATATTTCATAAAATGGCAAGAAATTCCCTTTGCGCTAAAATGACGGTACGAGACTTTAAATAAATATGTTTTAAGTATAGAGAATTGGTAACGTGATATAGACATCTATACCGTGTTAGATGTGATCTCAACCATTGTAAACAAACACAATATTTCGTATGTAAATTCTACCTATCAAAACAAGCGTTAATTTCATATGGGAATTCCATTCCTAAAATCGGTTTATTTTCGTACGGAAATCTGCTCATAAAAGGCTTTTTTTTCGTATGGAATTCGTCTTAAATTTATGGTAATATTTATCAAGAATGACACGTATTCCCACTATTAGTGATCAATGGATTTGATTTGGTGAACTGTTTAACTGCTGTAGGTAATGAAGTACATTAGAAAGGTGACAATGTATTTTCGTACGGAAATCTGCTCATAAAAGGCTTTTTTTTCGTATGGAATTCGTCTTAAATTTATGGTAATATTTATCAAGAATGACACGTATTCCCACTATTAGTGATCAATGGATTTGATTTGGTGAACTGTTTAACTGCTGTAGGTAATGAAGTACATTAGAAAGGTGACAATGTCACACAGATGATAAAATCTGACGACTCAGCAACATAAATTGGGTTGTTTAGGTAACACGTCATTTGAATAGAAAAAGAAACCTTTAAAGGTCACAATGACAAAAATTGTCTACATTTTTTTCAAGTCGACGCCGCCATCACAGATTCTCGCACTAACGTAACATTAAAGGTGGGTTCTATAGCACTAACATTAAAAGTTTCATAATAATCAAATGTTTTGGATTCCATGGATTTCCGGAATTACCTTTCCACTTTCTTACAGGATGCCTTAATTGAGATGTTGTTTATTCATCGAATTCTGGAATAAAATATTATGAAGATATAGAGTTGTGAACAATCCCACATGAAATGAAATTTTGAATTAACGTCACAGTTTCAAATAATTCTTATTCAAATAATATGTAAGTTACTCGTAGTATCAACCCACACAAAGCTTGGAATTTCCAAAGACCAATTCACACAATTTGTCATTTCTTTTATTGAAGGACCAGATCTTTGCCTGATATCAGAATAAAAATGACAAACTCTTTAAACATACGTTATGCAAAAATTAAATCTGCCTATTGCCAATGTTTCTTTAGGGTTGAAATTTTAACAAACTTATTAATTAGACAGTTATTAACATGGCGAGGAGTGGACATTAAACCCCATTTCTCTCTCTCTCTCTCTTAACATGGCGAGACCATCATCAAAGATCGATGTCATCTGATGCTTCTTATTTTCATTCGATTTGAATCCGATCTTCCGTACAAGAGTCAAAGATGATTAAGTGGATAATCGAGACTTTGTTTATTATTGTACAACGATAACAATTTTATTAACATGAGTATTTTTCTGCTTAGATTGAAGTAATTTCACTGAAATTTTCAGGTTCAGCATTCAACAATTACAGCTAGAAATGTCAGCTCTCTTTATCTCATCTTCCATAATGTATCCTTAATAAGAAAATTCCGAAGATATAATGACTATTTTTTAGAGGAATTCTGGAACCTGGCTGGTATAGTTACAATATCATGCAGTTTCTCTTTAACATCCTTGAAAGCTAAGTTTTTCTTTAACATCCTTGAAAGCTAAGTTTATTTCGTCATCCTATGAACATGGTGTCGTGACATAGATGTTGTGTTGAGTCATGATGATTTTATAAGTTAGATTTATATTAAGTAATATAAGATACATTTACTATTTCTCGTGTCTTTTCTGTAATGTTTGTGGGCAGAACGCAGCAATTGTCAGTGGATCGTGATATAGCTTGAAAAACGCCTTAATCTTCGTCCCTCTTCACACTGGCAACATATACAACCCCCAAACTGATCCCGCAGTGAATATTCGCTTGGCCGCTACAATCACTGATAAGCATGACATCGACGAGGCTTAATGAGTACGGCATATTAACTTTTTTACTCCGACAAATTAAATTCTCAAACATTTTTTTGAAGTAAAAGAAAAATAAATAAAGACGTTTGAAGTATTTGTAGTTAAAAAATATTTCCTATTTAGTGTAAATGGGTATTAAAATGAGTAAAATGCATCATTTTGCCCGAAGCAGTTAGGTGTTAAGTAAACATTGCACGAGCCGTTGAGCCAATGACTACGGGGCGTGCAAAGTCAACGCACGTGTTTTAGACAGCCATCCGTTACAGGGATAATTCGTTAGTAATTCTCTGTGAAACAGGTTGATACAACCCCTGATTATGTCCCTGTTCACATATATAATGATTCTTTTATCAACACCATGTCTTCTGAGCCGTTCGTGTTTCACCATGATAGTCTCTTACTTTTTCCATGTCACATTAATAACCATTTCAATCTTGTAATACGCATCTTTTCCCCTTTCTCACCTTCAAATTACTAGATTCGTATTCGGTCTGTAAGCAACCAGACACCAGACCCTCAGTCAATAATTACCCCCACCTAACCCGAAGCCCCCCTAAAGAACACCAACTGCGGGCCTGCGAGAAACTACTAATCAGTTTCGTCACTCCGAGTGAAACCTGTTCACACACCATTGGTAACGAAAACACAATTTTTCTAATGATACCGAATATCTGCACATAACAATTGTTTCACGTTGTTATTTCTACATGTTTTCAAAAGTAGTGATTGTTTATTTGCCGCCATGGATTGCCTTTTATTTTAATAATGATTACCATGTATTCTGGCATTGATTATGAGTTGTGTGTCGAACCAATCACTCAGGATGATGTAACACTTCATCGATAGAAGCAATAGTCTGTTTCAGATAAGTTATGATGATCATCATCACATGTGGAAGGCTAAAAAGGTCGTTAAACCAATTGGGAATCTCATCACTGGAACAGTCGCCTACGCTGTTATAAAGGCAAATCCTTAATTTATGGCGAAAGTCCATTAGGAGTATTCAGTATCCGATTATGTCTTAAAGAGATTGACTGTTGATTCGGTAGGTCTATGAGTCTTCGTAATTCCGGCGTAATTTACCCTTGTCAGAGTGGTGCAGGACAGAAGGCTTGACATGAATAACTATCGTGTCGTTCCGATGGGACAAAAGACCGATGTCCCGTGTACACTTTGGTGTGCATGTAAAAGATCCCTTGGTAGTCGGAATTCGATACCAGAGTAGGCCTTAGTATCGCTGCCCGAGCAAAGTTTTCCAAATAGCACATTATATGGCTTATAGACGTCTTCATTAGTCCAGTCGGGGCAGAACAGCAGGACGTTAAACCTCATTTCATTCCATACACCTTTGAGCAATTCCTCAACTTTTCAGCAAAATTTTCAGTACACATAGAAATACAAAAACATGGCGTGCGAAAACGCTTACATGGTAAGCAGAACCGATTCTGATATTATAAGACTATTACTGGTGTATTTACAAGTAGTTTTCAACTATATAACAGAATGTTGGATACTGAACACGAATGTTGGACAGCATACCTACGCGTTGGACACATTACAAGACTGCTGAACTATGTACAACAATGCTGAAATATATTAAATATTCTGGACAATATACAAGATTCCGGGACTGTAGCTACGAATTTTGGACTATATTCACGATTATTATAAAGGTTGTAGCTAACTGAACTTTCCATATTGATGAAAAGTGTGAACTATAGTACCGTCCTCGTGCATGGAACCATACATTATTGCTAAACCCTATGATGAATTGTCCCGAACGTAAGGAATCATTTATATCACTCTACGGCAGATGATTGTCTTCTGCATAGGAACATTAAATATGGTGGAGGTCCCCTTCCTTTAAGATAAAAGGGTTACATTAGCTGATAGTTTTGCGATTTGCCAGCCTACGGACGTTTTAGCAATCAATAGCATTAATCAATAGAGTGAAAACAGTCTAGATGTATGGCACCACTTCATTACTTTCTGTTTTAACTACCACACGTCTCGTCCTAATCTCTAAAACTATATGCAATATGGCGCCCGGTTTAAACACAGCCTTGTGTGCAACCAATCGCTCTAATCGTTACATGTGAATGTGGTTAGGATATGCCATGCTTATTTAATGAGACAGTTCTATATGCGATAAAAGAAGGGGTTTTAGCAAAGCTTTAGTTGTTTGACTGACTAGTATGTACACACGGTTAAAATCAACCTGTGCTATATATAGTAATCAAAGGAAACATTCGAGCCGTTCGATTCAGTGAGCTATAACGTATACCTAGTATATATAAGTCAAGGATATCCAGATAAAGGTATATATATATATATATATGAACCAAATCTCGCTAAGCGGATTGTGATATGCACGAGCGAAGGGGAATTTTGTTATCATATTAAGCAAGTGGAACAAATCTTTGAACAGTTTACATATGTACTTAAATTGCGTTTTTCTGTAAAAATGATGGTTTTGTGATTTGCTTCTCGTTCCAAGCGTGTTGTGTTTTTATTATGTTTACAAACAATTCAAGAGGTGTACGTATATTTAGGATACCTGTAGTTTACCTGTTGTATAGTGAATATATATTGTAAGTATTTGATTTAATATTTATATATATTATTGACAAGTTTTGTTTTTGTTTAACCGATGTTTTTACTTACTTGGTACTGTCTTTTAGTTTATCGATAGTTGTCATAGCGACGCTCAAAATACTGAAGCCAAAGAAGAATCGTTTGCAGAGTTATAGTTATTAAGCCAGAATATACGATTTAAATATGTAATGTAAACAGAAAAAAGATTTAGTTTCAAATTTTATTCAGTATATATTGCATGTACTGCACGAACATCTGGCATTATATTTCGGTGCAGAAACAATCCAATGCATCTGGTTGGAACAGAATTCAAAGAGACGACTTGCTGGAATTTTATAAGAATAACACGATAGACTGTATTAAAATGTTATGGAATATTCCAGCTAGCATCTTCCCAGAGACGGGACATCGCTGTCTACATGCCGTATTCATAATGTCATAAAATTCTGATAGATAGAAACCCTTGAAAGTAAACTACAATATTTACGATGTAAACCCGTCGTATTTATTGATGGAAAACTGGCTCAGATATGTTAAATCTAAATAGAAAGCATACATTCAATTGTGACTAAAAGCGTTATACATGCTCATTGTCTAAACTTGAAATTTGAACAAAGACTGGGGACCTTAAACAATGTGTTTATTATTCAACACTTGGTTATTTCATGCTATTTAGTTTGAGGTACAGCTTAAGTCACATTTTAATGAGGTCTATCGTCCTATAATTCAGCACTAATTAAGATGGGGAAAATGGGGGTAAAAAAAAGACTTTTCATTTGCTCACTATGAGCCTACCCTGTGTGATTTACAAACTTCAATTCGCTCTACATGTAATAAAATGGAGCCATGGACGCCAAGTGGGTAAGACACTGGCTTGCTGTTCGATCTCTGCATTGGCCGAGAAACTTCATCGGGGTTTTCCGACATAGTTTATCTTTGTCAGTGGTGCAGGAAGAAAGGGCCCGACAAGGACATCTGGCTAGTCGTTTGGATGACACGAAAAACCGAATTCCGTGTACATAATGGCGTACTCGTAAAAGACCCTTGGCAGTTGGAATTCGATATAAGAGTAAGCCACAGTACCACTGTCCGGGCAAAATGTCCCTGTATGGCGAATCTCCGTCTGCATTAGTCCAGTCAGCAGCAGGACAGTATATAGGGCGTTAAATCCCATTTTATTTCATTTCATTTGTAATAATATAAACACGGATAAAATTGAACATGACCACATAATATACGAAAAGAGATGGGCGACAGACATGCAATCAATTGATTTACAGCATTTGCCAATGTCTAGAAGCAATGTTATTTCAGTATATCTTACTTTAAAGGCAGGTGGTCAAAATAACTCAACCAGCCTATGTCGTGTTCCAAAATAATTGTAATCGATGCCTCCATATCCCATATTGGAAAATCAGTGACCTTTGGGTTGATTGTGTTTGAGGCTGTAACAAACGAATAGCACTGTCTCATGCGTGATGTCACACCACGTTGTCCCCCAGGTCGGTTCACTATTATTACGTTCAGATGAGCAAGGAAATTCTAATCAAGAGAAGTTCGTCTTCTCATAGGCTATAAATAAAACCAGGTTATATTAAAATAGTTCCAACTTATTTTGAATTTATGCATATAATTAACTAAGACCCCGACTGTGACGTCATTAGGACAACCAATCGTCGTTGTTTAAAAAACAAAATCATGCACGTTTGCTAAAATAGCTACTTTTTGCATTTTATGAATACGTAGTTTTTGGGAAATATACTAAAAATGTCGTCAGAGATTGCTTTGTAAACTTGGGGCCTCGCTTGTTAATTTGTTAATTATAGACAGACCCACCCGTACTCCGGGTTTGGCATGATTGAAACTATGCCAGTTCTAGTAATAATAGCATATCTACAAAGAATCTATAACGACTTAACTTTAACTTAATTATTCTTTGGTTGAAAGTTAGAGTTGATTTACGCATGGGTAACCTATTGATCACATTATGTTCTGATCTATTGTGAATATGAAACGACTGCAAATTTCCTATCTGTTCAATATGTCTGACTTCAAGTAATCTTATTTTTAGAATTTCAGAGTCAAATGGATGGTTCAGCATTGTATTTCTTCCCACATTAGATCGAGTGATTTGAGAGAGAGATCGAGTTATTTGAGAGAGAGGGGGTGGGGGGCATTAATTCGTACGGGGGTGGGTTCTATTGGTATTAGTGAATTAATTAAGTTAATTTACTAATTCAATCCTTTTGCAAACAAATCAGTCTTGTTTAACCCATATTGATTCTTATTTTTAGTTATTTTTTGCTCCAAAAATGGACGGAATGTTAATTTCAAAAGTTTAAAACGTTCTTCGCAGATGCTAAAAGTGACACGATTCCCAATCGACTAAACGAAAGATCAGTTTGTGGAGTTTTATAGATAAAACTGGATTTAAAAAGTTGATCAATTGCCCAATTTATAATAGATATTAATTGTATATCTAATATTTCATAATTTTAAATAAAGTTTGCCCTCATCAAAGCACAAACAGGAAACTGAAATACTGGATATTAATTACATATCTTATAATTAGAGATTTTAAATGAAACGTGGCTCCATCAAAGCAAAAAAAGGCAACTACCATGACGTCATATCGGTAAATAATTATTGCCTTCGTGTTAACTGCTTCTTTATCTAAATGGAATTGTATATAATAATTATATTCCAAAATGTTATGAAACATCCAGACTCGCTAGCGTGGAGGTCGGATTTTCGATTCCTGTTTTGGCTGAGAAAATTCATCGAGATTTTCAGGCGCGGTTCCCCTTTGTCAGTGATGCAGGGCGGAGGGCTTGACAAGGATAGCTGTCTAGTCGTTTGAAGGACGTAAAGATCCCTTGGCATTTGGAATTCGATATAAGGGTAGACCATAGTGCCACTGCCCGGGCACAATTTCCCCCATGGCACACAGTATGGCGTATGTCCGTCTTCAATAGCCCGATTCAGAGTAGAACAGTAGGACTTTCAACTCCATTTAATTTCATTTATAAAACGCCCCAACAAATATAAGCAAGGTATACTACTAATCTTCTACTCTCCAGATAATATATATTATTCATGCTATATACGTATGTCGATTATTTCACGCTAATTTCTAATTTTGAAGCTACACCATTAATCATTGCTGTCCCTAGCTTACGCCTTTAACCATATTAACAGGACAGTCAATCATGTTGTCCCTAGATCCTAAAATATTTTCTCTATTGAAATTTGTTTGTATAACATAATGGTATCAACACCCGAGGGACAGCATTGATCAAATGTCCAAAGGTAAAAAAGGGCACTTTGTGCATTGGAATTAAACCATGACAATGTGAATAGCAAATCGTTTTCAATCCGTATTACTATATTATTATGTTTATATGTATATCTGGTTAGGACGGCGCAAATTTTGTTAAAATAGGGAAGGTCGAAAGGGGGGAGGGGTAGATATTTTTTTGTTTTGTTTCGAAATCCACTGTCTCACAAAACACATGGTCTTGTGCGAGCGTGTAAACATTCAGTGAGAAAAGTCCCACGAGATCTTTACCATATTTTCTGTAATTAATGTAAACTGATCCTGAAAAGGTTATATTTATATGAAAGCCTGTGTATGTTTTACCTGCGTTGTTGTAACAACACGTACAACTGTTCATTAACTATCAAGCTATAATAATGATTACCAGTACATCTTTAAACCTGTTAGTTTCCATATACATATATTTATTAACTATTGCGGATTAACTCTTCAAAGATGTTCTCGTAGAGGGAACGGGTGGTGGAGTGATTGCGGATATGGCGGTGCAGGCGCGGATCCAGGATTTTTTGCAGGGCGGGGTCTAGGTTTGATAAAAGGCCCTCAACCAATTAACGGGGGGATTTGGGGGCCCTCCCCCAGAAAAATTTGGTAAATTAGATTCAATTTGGTATATTCTGACGTATTTCCGGAAGGTAAATTCCAAAATTACAGGTCTAAAAGTCACCAATAAAATCGCATAAAAAAGTCTGAGCGGGGGGGGGGGGTCCGGACCCCCTGGCGCACCCCCCCTCTGGATCCGCGCCTGCGGTGAGAGGTTCAATCCACTAACCCGACTGTACGTGACTAAAAGTAGTGTAGCCAGTACCTCTGCCATGTTCTGTACGGCTCAGTTACCAGAGACCCAGTAGAGCCACCAACTGAGATGTATGAACTTACTAAAACATAATTTTTCACCAACATAAAATCTGACAGTTTCTTGGCTCGAGGGGAGATGGTTTCAAATTTACAACAACAAAATCTGTTTTGGCGCCACATCGGTAACCGTTTTTATTGCTAATCAAAATGATCGTGACTTGAATGGCCGAATGGTTAACACGTGCGCCTTATCCTAAAGCCTGTCATTCAGTCACTGGCATGGCTTCAAACCCATGGTTGTAAGTTCGCCTGCCCAACTTCGTGGGGTTTTTACGGGTCCTTCGGTTTTCTCCATCGCTAAAGATCCCTACGCGCAAGCGAATTATTGAAATAGAATTAAGCCATATGTTAGTCCCGAAATGACATAGTTTGTGCCGAGTGGACGATAAACCCCCCTCTCTCTCTCTCTCTCTCTCTCTCTCTCTAATAACTGCTATTCTTGGTTACGTTAGTGCTACCCAATGTATCTTCATAGCTACCTCCACGGTAAATATACTCAAGTTGTAAATGTTATAAACGTGCCGTGCCCTTGTAGAACAGTTAGGGTATAAAAATGAAGGATTCTGAGAAATTAACGAGCAAACATTACTTATTACGACTACGTCAAATTGTATACAACTCACCAAAGATCTACATATAAAGATAACTCAGACAAGGATGAAAGAGGTTTCAAACTTTAACGACGTCAGGCTTTGGCAATTGACTTTGAATGGTATGAACTTAAAGTTACATTATGGGAGATAAGATAAAGAGATGGTAGTTCTCACTATAATAGTTGAAAACTAGATAGTGTAAAGATAATTTGCTGAAAATTTCAGTCAAATTGAACCACTATTAGCCGAAAAAAAAGCGTTTGAAATATTCACATAGCCTCGGTCAACATTACTCAAATCATTAATATAAACAGCATATGTCTCGATTATCCACTTGATTGATTTAATTATCAACGGCCATTAAGCAGCATATAAGAATTTAATCCGCCAACATCGAAGGCTAGCCTTGATATAAAGAGTTTATTATGGTCTGGATATGTTAATTAATGTATAATTGATTATTTAGATAACATCTCAGGCCTAAAGAAAGACCTGTAATAAGCAGATTTTGCTCTTGCATAATTCTATTTTAAGCAATAATTGATGAATTTGGATAAATATATTAAGAGAGAATATGATTAATGGATATGAATAAATGTTTAGAGAGAATATCGGTGAATTAAACATGATTCTAAGACTATGTGTCTATGTAATTGTTGGCACTGGCATATTATTCTCTACTTCTTTCAATAATTCTCATGCACCAATGTATTTTATTAGACATATGAACCTTAAATTTGTAAGGGGGGGGCTAGCTAGTGGTCTAGAGTGCCGCGTTTCGACCTCTAGCTGGCCGGTCACCTCTGGCTTACGGCTGTGGTTTCGATCCCTGGTGTGAGCGTATGTAGCATGGAGATAGGGGGGCCTTCTCAACCTCGTGGGTTTCCTCCGGGCACTCCGGTTTCCTCCCACTGCTAAATCGAATTATTTCAATAAATATAAACCATATGTTAGTCCCAAATGACCTAGTTTGTGTCGAGTGGACGTTAAACCCCATTTCTCTCTCTCTCTTAAATTTGTGATTGCATAGATGATAAAGCAGCTCCCTGTGTCATTCGACCACCAACATGCTAATACAAAAAATAAATGGTAGGATTGTGCATCACCAGAGCTGGATTAAAATAATTAAATTCCGTTTACACCCAGTCTGTATGTCGTCAAACGCATTTCTTTCAGCTAGATTATATAATGTCCCATCAACATACACTCAGTAAAGCTTTACATACATCTTTTGATGTAAAGGGTGTATTTTCAACAAAATTATATTGTTGGTTGGCTATTTTACTGAATGATAGCAATATTGTAATTGTTAACCGTGTGAGTTTAACACTTAAAGGACAATATTGGTGCCAGTTATTATTACATATCTGATCTATAGAACTGGTTATATACATTCCAAATATATTTTTAACATAGAGATCACTGCTACGGGAGATGTGTAACAAACAATGGAAAGAACGGAAAGTGACGTCAAACATGACAAATACGAGTTATCCTTCTATATAACTGACTGAAGTAACGAGCGATAACACACGCGATCGCATTTCATTTCACTGATAATTCCGTTGACGATGAAAAGTTATTATGTGAGACGATGAGAGGATATCTCACAATTCACAAAAATAATTGGCTGTCAGTATAGATAAAAGATGATGAACAAATTAGAAAAAGTCCGTGCATTACCATGCGATAACACGTTTTTTGCATTTTTGACGTCACTTACCATTCATTCCAGTGTTTGTTACACATCTCCCGTTGCAATGATTTCTGTGTTAACATTCTATTTGGATTGTATTTAGCCAGTTCTATCACATATGTAATAATGACTGACACCAATATTGTCCTTTAAGGCGTTCCCTTTCAACAATCAAAACGTGCGGTTAAGTGGAATGATGGTTTAAGAAGCTGGTGCTGCTTTGACAAAAGGTGCTCTCTAGAATGCCTGGATTCACCATCCGCATTAAATCCAGTTAGCTGCACGAATTCCATATCCACGATGACAGATGGTTCTTCCAATAGAAATATTATAAAGGAGTAGTTTTTTTTTAAAAACGTAGCACATGTCTTGCGGTAGCTGCTCTTGGCTAAGATAGAATTCTTTAAAGGTTTTCCACACAAAATTAATGTATCTGACATTGTCCCTTTAATGTCCGCGAGATTGAAATTCCGGCTGTGTTCACCTGTTGTTGACGTAAGTAAAATAACACATGTAAAACACTAACTAGACTTTATTTACACAACATAGATTTCTGATTGAACCGCTCTCCTTATAAATACCCTTTTGTCTATACAGGCCTTAGTAACACAACTACACCCCTCTCAAATAGTCTGATAACCTTGTTATAGATCTATTTTTAAATTCTATTGGAAATCTTTGAGCTGTCATCATTTTGGAATTTCACCTTCAAATCTACTCTCTAAAATTAACTCGTTGATATAATCCATCCTTTTTTTAACATCTGACAATCCGTTATCACCCACAGCTGATTTTTAAATTAGGTACGTGGCAAGGAGTAGGATCGCCTGTCCAACCTCGTGGGTTTTCTCCGGGTACTCCGGTTTCCACTCACTGCTATATACCCCTACGCGCAAGCAATTTATTGATATAAAATTAAACCATATGTTAGTCCCGAAATGACCTAGTTTGTGTCGAGGGGACGTTAAACCCCATCTCTCTCTCTCTCTCTCTCTCTCCCTCTCTCTCTCTCTCTCTCTCTCTCTAATTTGTGTTCCAATTTACATTAAATGCGATATACTTTTTTATTTAAATATATATCTAACTCCATTTTTAGAAAGTTATAAAATTGCTGCACAATTTAATTTACAGAAAATACGGAGCTGATATTGGCTCCTCTTTAAATTGACCCTTTAGCGAATCCGTGCATGGAGGCGCCGTTACATGTGGGAAATCAACTTAATCATGATATGGGGCCATTTAACCCAGAAAGTAGGTTGACTCCATCTTAGAATTGACGCTGAATAGTTGCGTTTATTACCTAAACAAAAGTCAAGGGAAATTTTGTGATTTTGCTTGATAACAGGCTATTATTTTAGTTATTTTTTGCAAGTAAAATGGTAGGCATATCAACTATACAATACATTATTTAACAGACCCAACAAGAATAACAAGAAGCAAAGAAGCAATGAACAAGAAATATAACATCAAATCGAAAATTTATACTAATAATATACAGCTTAGTTGCTGTACAGCTCTCTGGGGTGTTTCTAATAACAGCGAAAACATGTAAAGCAACACCATAAATCAATTGTCGGACATTAAAAAATGCATTCGGAAATGAAATGAAATTAAATGGGGTTTAACGTCCTGCTGTTCTGTTCCGACTTGGCTAATGAACTTAGGCATACATCATGCAGTGTACCTATATCGAAGTCTAACAGCCAAGGGGTGCTTTACGTGCACACCAATGTGTACACCGGACCTCGGATTTTCGTAACATCCGAACGACCATACGTTGACCCTTGACAGGCCCTCAGTCCTTTATCACTGAAATACGCCGGAAACCCCATTGGACATTATTGGCCAACGAAGGGATATAACACGAAACCTTCAGGTTAGCAAACACACGTCCTACCCACAGAGCCACAGTGGCTCCTAAATGGACTCTGTGTAAAAGTGGCTTTGTTAAAGAGCCGTTAACTTACTAATCAGGAGCACTGGCGCAGGACCAGCATCCTTTTTGTTCGGACACGCGAAAGAAACCTTGACCGTTGGAATTCGATGAAGATTGGGAAGAAACACAAACAAGTTGGATGTTGAAATGGGTTCCGTATCAAATCGAAGAACCCCCCAAAAAATCTAACAGTTGTGATTCACTCAGGTCGAGCATATGAACCGATCCAAGCCATGACACGTGTATTAGATGGGCGTGTTTCTAGCGATCATTTGACGAATTGGGATTTCCATAGTTTATCAGATTATCACATAGATGAATGTGTACATCAGTGTATCGTTCTACTGATAACATTTGTATACAATCATCCCAGTCTATAAAATTATTGGGGTGTAAATTTTAAAAGTGACTTTGGCTTATATCAGAGGTTATCTTTCAGGTTTTTTGTTGTTTATTTTTTTAAAGCCTGGGGTGTAGTTTAAATGATAAACCCTTCAATGTCTTGAGTGTACAGACGTACATCATTTAAATCACTGCAAATCCTGATGCATGTCCGTATTAAATGCCATAAAGACGTCAACACAACCAAATAATCCATTACATACTAAATAATTCAAGTAAAATCAATTTTATTACACGTTTACTGTTCTTAAAATTTCCCCGTGGACGTCAATTACATCAGGAACTGTTTGCCTTTTCGATGTGTATAAATCAAATGGGATATTTTTAGTGCATTAGGAATTTATTTGGCGTGTGGTTTGTGGAGACTGGAATAAAAAGAATGGGGTTTAACGTCCCGACAAAAAATTGCTTTGGTCAACATGGTCCACGGTTTTTCGTCACATTTCACTCGTCAGTCCCGCGGAAGCCATACCTGACAGTGTGGGAAAAGGGGCTTGGCAAATCCTGAGGCTATTCGAACCGTCGATATTTTCGTCGAGAGTCCAGTGCCCTCAACGCCCAACACAGCGGCTCGGCCCTGAAACAGTGAATCGTGATTTAAGTAGTCTGATACCTTTAATTATTAGTTTACGTCTAATGTTATAGTAAACCGAGGACATATAGACTTGAAATCTGATATAAAGTTTATTATAGTTGTAATCATGTTGTGGAGTAGATCTTTTTTATACGTATGCTGTTTCTATATTTGTAACAAAAAAATGGTTGACTTTTTTGCACATTGAATGAGTGCAGTACATCAAGAATTGAAGGTCGATGTTGGGTTAGGTTCTAACTTGTCATGTAATGAAGGACGTTTTTAAGGACAGTTGTATCGAGTTTATCGCAAGGGACGGGTAATAAATATCTCTCAAAGACTTATTGGATCTGGATCTAAATGAAAAGCGCAAGTAGGTTTTTTTTCACATTCAGTGGAGTGTCAAGAATTGAAGGTCGATATTGGGTTAGGTTCTAACTTGTCATGTAGTGAAGGGGGCTTTTAAGGACAGTTGTATCTAGTTTATCGCAAGGGACGACTAATATATATATCTCGAAAACTTGGATCTGGATTCGCAAGTAGGTAAAAGATTATGTCAATTGAAATATTTTGATAAAGTATACCCGAAGTTTAATTAGTAATGTTAGTAAAACAATGTCCGTCCTGAATAACGTTTTTTTTCCTTTAAGACGGAGCGAGAGTATTAACGTCCACTCGACACAAACTAGTCATTTCGGGACTAACAGATGGTTCAATTTTATATCAATAATTCGCTTGTGCGTAGGGTACTTTAGCAGTGGGAGGAATCCCACGAAGTTGGACAGACGACGTACAATCGTGGAATCAAAACCCCAGTTGCTAACTATCCGCCCCACCCGGTCTTTTAAGGTTCGCACTATGTGGTTTATATAAGTGAAATATCTGAGATTTACATGTCAAGTAATTTCATTCAGTCATTCAGCAAATCTATCTTATTATTAGAATTAGCTACATGAAATCTTGTCACATTTGATAACACATGGACCGTTTAGTCAGCTATTGAATGACTACATACTCAGTATTTAAAAGTTTACTGTTTAAATCAACCGTTTATATTTTGTATGAAAGATTATTGTATATAGATGTAAATACGAAGACATCACGAGTGGCGTAAAGAATTGTAACTTTCCAGGTGTGTTGCGTAGTGAGTGTAAAGATTGTTTTTATAATTACACATGTACGTAATCAAGCATAGCCGAGTATAAAAAACATTCATGAAGAATGGTCATTCGGAGGGGACGGAAAACCGAGGTCCCGTATACACATTAGTGTGCACTTAAAAGATCCGTGCGAAATTCTCGGTCAGAGTAGATCGATTTCGTAGAATGCATTGGTTAAATTTTAGTTTAAAATCCCAGCAATATATCAAAATCTTCATAAAGTGATTGGTACAACCAGGGCAGAAATAATAAGTGGCAGATGGACTAGGTAGAAACATGTAAATAAACACTATGTTGAGCGATTCTCTTTAGAATAAATAACAATATTTTCTACAAAACCTAGTAGCAGTGATGACTACCATAATGTATTCTGTAGTTAAACGGGGAAACCTATCTATATATAGATGCTTTCTAATACCTGTCGCATCCTGGGGTATGGAGGGTGGGGGTGGGGTAATTTACATGTATCTGTTCAGTATTTTAAGAATTTGGATCACTACACTGGACACTATCAGTTCCCATCCCACAAATATGAATTTCGTTCCGACGACCCCGACCTTTCATCATTGTCAATCATTTTTTACGTTAATATTGACGCTAATGCACTTTCATACACCTAGTACTTGCCGTTGTACTTGGTGTACGAAAGTGCATTAGCGTCAATATCCCTACATATTCGACAGCTTGATTTTAATCTGATATACACAAACTTGATTTAGTTGAAATACGCCCGTTTAATAATAAGTAAAAATATATCTGTTTCATAATGAGAAAAAAATATCATTGGTCCTAATCATTATATATCTGACAATTATTTGTTTCTATTTACGTCCTCTAATTACTTATAAATGGAAAATAAAACATCTTGCTATATCTTATTCGAAAGTACTCTAATCAAACCATCAGCTTCGTGTTAAATATTGTAGGCAGTCGGGTTATTACTGGTATCTGTTCCGGTATAGAGATGTTAATAATGTCTTGTGGGTGTAAAATTAAAACTTGTAGAATAGAAATAATCCAGGCAAGTCGTGTTTACCGTGTTTACCGTGTTTACCGTGTTTTTGAATTTTTATTTTGGGTTTAATTAAACTTGATTAAAATATATTATTTGGTTAAAACCTGTCATCTTGAAATGTCTTTGAATTTCTATTTTTGACGTCGCTAAATGTTGATTAAAATCTATACCTACTGTGGTTAATACCTGTCATTTAATATTATTACAGAACTGATACACAGACAATCCTGTTAAAACTATAAACAAAAAACACCAAACACACGTGAAGTTATTAAAATAGAAAGTCAACAATCGATTATAGATAATTTGTGAAAGACAAATCATCGTTTTGTCATCTGTACCCACATTTACCGACTGTAAATCATGTCCATTGAAATTAAAGAAAAATCAACAGCGATAAATATCATCATTTGACATCTCCAATTTCGGAGATATCTTACCACGTCAGTACAGGAAATGAATCTTGTATAAAAAGGGAAAACAAAATTGTAAAATGACCTTTACTGGAATGAATAATGGAGAATTTCAACAGACTATTGCACAATACCTGAAATGTCATTCGGTTATATAATATCTCTTGTTAAAGCTGAACTCCGATTACAAAACTACAGAAATAATCAAATAAAAAAAATTACTGCCAAACATAATCGCCATACTTGTTTTCAATTTGCAGAACAAGTATGGCCGCTGTACGGTATACGAAAACAGAGGCAGGCCACGCCCACATCCAGTATACACTTTAGCAACCACACTGTCCACATCCGGCTAGCAATATTTCAACTACCAATTACCAGCTACTGACTGGGCGGTTTTTCTCTATAAATTGACTGAACATATTATTGCTACACAATTATTATGTCTGATCAGGTACATATTATTTTACAAATTAGAAGAAATAAGTAAAGTCCGGTGTACCTTTGCTCTAAAAATGAAAGAAAACTACTCCAAACAACAACAAATCTATGTTGTTTACATAACATCAAGGGACATAACCACCTATGTCCCTTGATCGTCATAAATAACAACAAGATGAAAAATATTTTGAAGTGAAAACATACTTCTTCGATGGAGATAACAGTTGTTTTATTGCTGCTTTGGATATATTTTGGAACGATAATACTGAACTTTATAATACTAGAAATCATTTGGTGTTTCTACCCTGTTGTGCAAAACCTTTCAAGAAATAAGAATAAACATGGTTGGATGATGTCCGTAGATTTGTTGTTTGTTTTGGGTAAGACAATTTTTCCCATACTTTTAGAGCAAAAATATACCGTAGGTTACTTATTTTGTACAATTAGTAAAATAATATGTACCTGATCAGACATAATAATTGTGTAGCAATAATATTTTCAGTAAACTGAGAAAAACCGCCCAGTCAGTAGGTAATTGGTAGTTGAAATATTGCTAGCCGGATGTGGACAGTGTGGTTGACACAGTGTATACTGGATGTGGGCGTGGCCTGTCTCTGTTTTCGTACACCATACAGCGGCCATACTTGTTCTGCAAATTGAAAACAAGTATGGCGATTATGTATGGCAGTATTTTTTTTTATTCAATTATTTCTGTAGTTTTGTAATCGGAGTTCAGCTTTAATTAAGATGTTCTACGCTGGCTGTTAAATGTGGCGTCGGCCAGGCAACAGTAGATCTTGGAAACATTTAGTTGACGCCAAAGTCCACACAAGAATGTTCTTATCTGATGGGTTCTACTGCTCAGTTTACCATATTTGTCTATTGTTTTGCATTTTTCCAAACTGATCTTTGAAAATAGAGCATCTTTGCAACTCCGTGATTCTGTAGCAAATCTTCTGAAGGGGTGGGCCGCGGCGGGTCAGATAGTGGCCCAGAGTGTTGTACCTCGAGCTCTAGCTGCTCAGTCACCTGTGACCTGTGGTTTGTAGTCTCGGTTACCATCCTTGGTGTAAGGAATTTGGCTTGGCAATGGGGCCATTTCTCAACCTCGTTGGTTTACACGCCTTACAAGAAAGACTCCTACGCATAGTAAACAACATATAAGACAGTTTGTCCGCGATAACTCTCTTAGTGGAAGCCGACGTTAAACTCTAATAGAAGAAGATGGCGTCTTCTGAAAAGTCCTGACTCCTCCAAATCCATTTGAATGTTTCCCTAGATTAAATTTGATTGAGGCATTTGCACTAATCTATTATGAATAAAATTCGTCTATAAGATACAATGACATTAAAAGATAATAATTCAAATGTTTCTTTTTGAAAGGTTACCACTAGACTAGATTATTGGCGCATACAAGTCATTTAGTCAGTTTTGTTATGTGTTCCTTTTGAAAAATGTGTTCTGACGAGGGTAGTCTTATCTGACTTCTGTGTTTATTTTAGATAACCTTAGGCTATGATATATACACATGATAAAGTCTTATATAAAAACTCTTCAAACGTTCATAAATCGCAAAAGTTAAACTGAATTTCGTGGTTTATGAGAAATATATTACAAGATATGTTTACATTGTGGTATATTGCTTCGTCTGCATGTTAATTTAAAGTACGTGTTTAATGCGTGAAATCGGGAAGAATTATTTGCTTATAATTGAATAACTGTTCTTGGCAGTAGATTCAGTCGTAGTTGATGGATGAGTCTGAATATGGAACAACTTGTAATATAAGAATAGCACTGAATTATATAGTGAATGGCTCCTTATAATTAATGCAGTATTACTTGGGCATCAAGGATGAATCCAGGTATGGGTGTGGGTGTGCGTGTGTGTGGGTGGGTGGAAGTCGGGTGCACCTTTTGATCTACACTTATTGAAAATGAAATTAACTAAACGAAACATTATCGAAATATTTACTACACAATTTCGATTTTAAGACCCTGTTTTGGGAGACTACAATTCCACAACTTAAAAAGGGCTGAATCACCATATTTCTTTGTTTTGGGGTTTTTCTTTTGTTTTTTTTTGGTTTTTTTTTTTTTATTTTACTGCAATTTTTAATCAGTTATGTTCGGCGAAATACGCAACGAGTCCAAATTGAATGTCGTCTTTGACGTCTGATTATTCCAGTATTCACCGGTAATATTCTCCTATAAGGCATATGTTTAGCCTCGTTCATTGAGTCGCTTCGTTACAAATGGCGCTTGAAAGCATTCTGGCACGTGATTCATGTGCCAATTTGAAAATGTGGGCTTTTTTTTCTTTTCTTTTTTTTTTTTGGTCATAAGCCCAACTTTTCACGGTAAGATAAGAAAATCAATGTTGATTTAAATTGATCAGTAAGCTGTGTTTTCAATGTTGTAGACTGGGTATGATATTCACTTAAATACCTGACTCCTTTAATTGTTATTGCCATTCCATTTCTAACCGATAAGTCGAGAGTCGAGTGCATTCTGTCATGTCGAGAAGTGTATTATATTATTTATGGTGGTTTTATTTTAGTCGTATAGTTTTTTATGATCCATTAGTTAAAGTTAAGTCATTAGAAAATACACGGAAGCTTTTAAGTAAAGGAAGGGGGGGATGGCGGAATGGTTAGCGCCTGTGTGTTGCATCATAAGGTCTGTCATTGAGTCAACTGACGTGGTTTTGATTCCTCGGTTGTATCCCATAATCTATGTACATCAGATCACATGGAGGATAATTTAATGTGATTCTACCTCAACGAACCAAGTGTAGATGGATCACTCAAGTTAACAATAAATAAGAACTTGAATCGTTGAAATTATTTGAAATGAAGCAAGGTTTGGATTAGTCGTGGCTTTTTTTATTCAGGATACTAATTAATTATAGTTGACCCATACTCATCCGCGTGTGATTTATAAAATGTTTGAAGTTCCGTTCACACAATAATTCGCTTTTTTCTGAAACAAACAGAAGTTATCTGGTTCTTTGGTCACCTGGGATCCGTTTGTCCAATTTCATCTGTTATAGGTTCTTTTGCGTACACACCAATTATTACACTAATGAACCTCGTGTTTGTAATTTGTCAACAACTAGACAACAGCTTCCTTTTCAGTGGAAGCAGTTTGAAAAAATGTCATGGACATTCCATTTGAGAGTTTGGTATCCTAACCACCCGACTATCCCGCCCCGTAATGAACAACTTGTAATGTAGTACAATATTATATGTGTCAAACTTAACTAAAAACTCCAAAATAACCTATGTTAAGGTATAATACAACTGTATGTAACCTCAGCCCGCCTTTCATACGTACCAATAGACCTATGTTAATTTACGTATATAATTGTGTATATGTGCGATGTCATACTATTGATCTCAAACTCAATAACATTACTGTAATCTTTACGACCAGGTGTGAAGACGCTCTCATGAATATTTTACATGGCTATGTCCTGAATACTTTAATCTTTCCTCAATAATCTTTTTAAAGAAATCACGAGATCACTTTAACACTGTTCGATATTAGATTTACTGTGTATTTATTATCCAATCCAACTAACTAGGCAATACTTCACACAACTTTAAAATATCATCTCTTCCTTAGACTTTTGATGGACAATTTGATTGCATTGCTGGTTTCAGTCCATATATAGATGTTGCAAATGTTGAGATAACGGTGCGTACAAGACCTGAGATACAGTTCAGCCAAAATTGAAAAACAAAAGTTATTAAACAAACTAACTTATTCTCAATCTTTCGAGACGAAGACGTAATTATATATCACCATCTTATTCCTTATCGGAATAAAACATCAGATTAACCCAATGCGTCACTATATTTTGAGCTAAATCAGAGAGGGTCAACTCCTTTAAGATACCATATCTTACCATGATTCCCCTCATTAAACTCGTATTCATGACGGAGCTATATCTCTTCAGATCCTCTAGCTTTATGAAATCATTATTAATAAACCCCGGGGATCAAACGGAACTTTTCGAGGAACTCCGAGTGCTAATATTTCCCAAGAAACTTGCAATACGACCATTAACGTTAATAGAGACTATTTCTTGTGTGTCTTATTATTTTTACATAGCATGCAGTTAATATACAAGTAACATAAAAAAAATGTCCATTGGCGCCGATTTAAAGAAGTCGTGAACAATCACCAGGAATTGTTAATATGAACATTTTATTTTTAAAAGTGTTGCAGCTCCACCTTATGGGAATCTTACACGCCCTCTGTATTTTTATTGCAGAAATTATTTTTATTATAGATTGCCAATTCTATCTGTAATGAGATTTCATGCGATGAATAAGCTCAAATACAGTATTATTAATAGCGGAATACGGCAATAAAAGTTGGCTTAAATACATTTCCTTGTCAACCTTGCCGGTTATTTTCTGCCTTAAAGACTCAAACATGATTTTCAAATAAGAAATTTTCAATAGCCGTGCGAAAAATCAATACTATTTTAAGACTTGGGATTTATTTTCATTCCTTAGCGTTGAGCAGTGTAAGCAATGTGTGTTTTATTAGATCACTATAGTAAATGTCAATGATATGTGAGTTTTCTTGCCTCGTATAAAAACCTTTAAATGGCCAAATCAATCAAACTCGAAATACATTTTATAATATAATGATATATATATAATTTATATAACAATCCTTGCTGGCGTATTATTATTCTAGAATTAATGGAAAATTTGAAGTACATCTACACTGCTAAAGATCTGTATTTGATCTTTTCAGTATGGATTTAGATCAAATACATGCCATAATCCTAACATGGGCAAATCATTCAACCTATTTTGTTTGGAAGGGGCATCCCATCTGAGTCCATCCCCATAAGACTAAGAGTGGCGGTGTGGTAGTTGGGGAGTATAGAATAACCCAGGTTCGATCCATTGGGATTTTTCAATCCCGGTTCTCACTTATCAGGGGTTTTCCTAATCTGGGAAAAGAACCGCAGACCAACCCATGTACACATTAGTGCGCATGTAAAAGAACTCTTAATTTGGGGACAGCCAGACGGAAACACCACTCTCCGGTCGTGCAAATTTCTCATTGCACAAAATTTTCATTAAAATGACAATCACTATCTTAGTTTCAAAATTAATAAAGGAATTTGTCGAATAGACGTTAACCCAGTGTTTTAAGATATCGGCCAATGAAAGGAGCAAGTAAGCTTTTTGCTGGTGAATATTTTTTTAAGTTGGGTCGATAATTTATTTTGTCCTTTTAAGCGAACCCATCGCAATTCTAACGGTTTCAAAGAACGACCTTTTGCACGTTATTCAAAATAAATCATTGGTTTTTAAAATACTCGACAATCTACGATAGTTTCTCATTTCCTTATACAAATCTGACGGAAGTGGTATCGTGGGGACTACCAGTAACTTGAAACACAGATTACCAATGGAATTCATGATCTCCATATAAAATTAGATCAAAGTAAAGCACATAATATTTCTTAACGATCCGTTACTTAAGATTAGAAAAAGAGCTGGGAGTTCTCGCTACAGATTAAAAAAAAAAAAGATAACGAAAAGGGGATACATTGAGAATTTCAATCAAAATTACTTCATTCTTAGCGGAGTTATCGTCGATTGAAGAATAGTGTAGTCATGGTTGTCATTGTTACCGTTGTTACAATAATAATCAAAGTCTCGATTATCCACGTTTGAATTAAATCATTAACTGACAATCGTATTTAACTCTGCTGCAAATCTAGAGCATCCGATGGCATCGAGAGTTGAATATGGTCTTGGCAAGTTAAAAAATGGCGAATTAATAATTTATATAACATTTATGTCCTATTGAAATTCCTGCAATAGGCAGATTAAGCTGTAGAATAAAGCATCTTTAATTTGAAGTTGATTATGTACTGTTCAAATATACCATGTTTCCGTATTCTGTCTTCGGTTGGACCTTAACTGCTTTAAATTGTCTGTGTTTGTCAAAGATAAGGATCTATGTAGTCTTGGACGAAGATCAAAAATGATAATTGGTGATTTCTTTTAAACATATAATCTTAGATGAATTATTGTGTCTGCTGTGATATATATTTATAGAGTATAATAGTCACGGAATGTAACCGTGTATCTTAAAGGCGTAATACCACTCTTTTTGTAACTGAATAATATGTCCCAATCTTTACTGGTCAACAAATTGTATTATTTTACAACATTTCAATTAATTGGTGTTACAAATTTCATCTTAACACACCTAATTTAAAAAAATTGGAAAAATTCAACTCAGGAATAATATGTCCCAATCTTTTATCTGGTCAACAAATAGTATTATTTTAGAATATTCCAATTAATTGATGTTACAAATTTCATCTTAACACACCTAATTTAAAAAATTGGAAAAATTTAACTAAATGAATTGAAAAGCCTATCGTAAACCTTTATAATTGTGACTTGAATTGTAAAATATTTTCAAACCCTCTGGACAAGTAAACTATGATGTAACGGATAATTTACACAACATAATTTACACTTAAACATCTTGTACTTAGAATAAGGTTATTATTTATTTTCTGGAGCTGCAAGAGTGTTATTGTCCCTTTAAATAACTCTACTGAACTTAGAGACATTTTTCTTGTTACGTGGGAGATATCAAAATATAGGTACTCGGTTGGCTGTTGAGTCTTGTTAGATGACAGTCTTGGCGAAATAACTAAAAGATCATACCTGTCACTCAGTCCAAGTACACAATTTCCGGTTTATTAAGAAAACTGATCTTGGATCCTCTATGTATTCAAAATAATAACCATGTGATATTTTATCTAAATACTATTTGATATAAATTTGCGCCATTCAAGATTTTCTGGCACTTCTAGTCATTAACGCATTCTGGTATTTATACTTATGAAGACATTTTTTAAGAATTTTTGACTTTGCTAGTCATTAAACCAATTCTCAGGTTGGTCGTTAGGATCTACTTCTGAAGACATAAACGACACAGGAGGGCCGGATCATAAGGTCTTTCACCAGGACAACTGGCGTGGTTTCGATTCCTCGGTTGTACGTGACAAGGAGTAGGGTCGCCTGTCCAGCCTCGTGGGTTTTCGCTGGGTCCCCCAGTTTCCACCCACTGTTAAAGACCTCTACGTGCAAGCGAATTTTTGAAATAAAATTGAACCAAATTGAACCATATATTAGTCCCGAAATGACCTAGTTTGTGTCGGGCGAACGTCTTTCTCTTCTCCCCCCCCCTCTCTCTCTCTCTCTCTAAAGGATCCTGAAATCGACGTTTTGACTATGTGAACATGTCTATATAGAGGGATAATGTGTAGGTTAAAGAGTATACGGTTGGTTAATTTTACCTACATACAGATTAATCTACAGCATATGTAAACACAATAATATTGTCTCAAATAACCAACCCTTACTATATATATATAATTAAACGGTTACCTTGGCCACATAATAAAACTCCCTTCTATTCACTTCAATTTAATACACAAGTGTAGATAGTTTATTTTATGTGAACAGATTTGGGTGGTTGGGTACATTTATTGGCTTATTGTGCGTTTTATCCCACGGGGCATCGATCGCAACATGGCGACGAATTAGTACTCGTGTACCAGCTCTTGAATATTGTTACAGTTAAATTCGTATTTTTTACAAATTGACGTTTGCAATGCCAAGGCAAAAGTTTCTTCGCAGCACTCTTCAGGGACAACGCAGTACTCTTCATGGCTCAGTTGGGTAAGACGCTGAATGGGTAGCTTGGAAGTCGGGTGCTCGATCCCTGCATTGGCCGAGGAAGTTCATCAGAATTTTCCGGCGTGGTTTCTCCTTGTCAAGTGATGCAGGACGGGGTGCCTGGCAAGGACAGCTGTCTAGTCGTGCGGATGGGACGAAAACCGAGGTCCCGTGTAAGCCTACACATTGTCGGGCACGTAAAAGATCTCTTGGCAGTTGGAATTTGATATAAGAGTAGGCGGTAGCGCCGCTGCCCCTGCAAAATATCCCCCTAGCACACTGTATGGCGTATGCCCGTCTTCATTAGCCCAGGTTAGGAGCAGAACAGTAGGACGTTCATAACCCAATTTTCTTTTATTTCTTCAAGATGTATACCTGTCTTCATCAGCCCAATTGGTGCAGAGCAATAGGACATTGAACCCCATTTTATTTCATTGGGTTAAGCGGGTTGAGTGTGTTCGTGAAATGAGTAGATTGTAAATTAATTGTTATCGATGTTCTACTTCAACTGTAGATTGAGTTTATAACGTGTGTGATTTATAACCTAGCATATGTTAGTACTGGTTTACATACACTAACTTAGCGTAATATTTGAACGTTATAGAGTACACATGGGCCACATGTTAACAATAATAATCAACAAAATATCTAAATGTTTACTATGGTCAACAAACATCTAAATGTTTACTATGGTCAACAAATATCTAAATGTTTATGTTTGTAAACATGGAAATTCGACATTAAATGGGAACTATTTAATCTTCTGCTGAGAAAAAGACCAATATATTCTGTTTTAACACGAGACATATTTTAATCGTCGATCCATTGCGGAGACTCATAGACTACAGTATAGTGGCCAATGACTTTCATATCAAGTTTCCACGTCATATACAAACAATAACATTAAAAAAAATGTAAAAAACTTATATTAAATCATTTTATTGTTCTAATTCTATGGAATAAACTACCTGATGATAATAGATCTAGCAAACTCGTTTATCTTGTCCTTCATAGAACCAGTTTAGATTTGTGTACTGTGGTCTATTATTTTTTTGTTATTTTTATTGTGTATATATTTTAAGATTTTTGATTGGGGGGTAGTTGTGATATTCTTCTTCAGTTGTGATATTCTCTCTTTTTTGCGGTACTCTTCTTTTGATATGATGTTTTTTTTCTTTTGTTGTTTTGTTGTGATATTTTTTCTTTTGTTGTGATATTCTTTTTTTTGTTGTGATATTCTTCTTTTGTTGCAATATTCTAGCTTTGTTGTGATATCACGTGCAAGCGAATTATTGAAATAAAAGTAAACCATATGTTAGTCCCGAAATGACCTTGTTTGTGTTGAGTGGACGTTAAACTCCATTTCTCTCTCTCTCTCTCTCTCTCTCTCTCTCTCTCTTGTTGTGATACTCTTTTGTTGTTTTGCTGTGATATTCTTCCATTGTTGTGATATGCTTCTTTTGTTGTGATATTCTCTGTTTTGTTATGATATTCTTCTTTTGTTGTGAAATTATCTCTTTTGTTATGATATTCTTCTTTTGTTGTAACTTTCTCTATTTTGTTGTGATATGCTACTTTTGTTGTGATATTCCCCCTTTTGTTATGATATTCTTCTGATGCTCTCTCTTTTGTTATGATATTATTCTTTTATTTTGATATTCTTCCGTTGTTGTGATATTCTCTCTTTTGTTATGATATTTTCTCTTTTGTTATGATATTCTTTTTTTGCTGTGATATTCTTTTTTTGCTGTGATATTCTCTCTTTTGTTATTTGTTTGTATGCTTTGTAGCACTGAAGTATTGGACACGTATGCAAATGGAGGGGGATATTGTTTGTAATAATAAAACAATAATAATAATACGTGAATATTCATGTTAAATTGTTGGTGATTGTTTATGGTTGAAATGATTTTTGAGGGGTATGCTGTTTTATTAATATCACTTAATTGAGATCGTCCTGATAAATACCAACTATGTAATAAGATCTGTGAAATAAACAATTAACAATTATTACAACATGACACGGTAGAATGATTAATAATGCAATGTCATGATGATCTATGTAAATTATATGCGATATATAGAAATATCATCTTGCGAGATCATATCAAATAGTTCTTTTGTTAAGGACACGACAAGCCAGAACGCTCGTATAGTAAAACACATGTACTTATTCAGTGTATAGGATGCTGTTGTCATTATGCAATTAAGCACATCCGAGTATAAATACCTCGTCATGGAGAATGGGCAGGTAGGAAAAGATTACAAAAGTCTTGTTATTGTATTTATCTTAGAGAGATAGAGGATTGTGCCCCGCCCCAACCCCAAATTAATTTGCAAAAATGTGTTTATTAGTTTAAAAATTGTCCAATTTTGTCTCATTATGCAGTTATGACCACCCCCAACCCAACAACATAAATTGGTCAGGCATCGTCGCAGTTGTCGTCGACACCATCATCCCTATCGTTATTAACTAATCCTATCCCACAACTTATATCATTATTATCATCTTCATTATTATTATGATATAAGAATAGAAAAATTAAGTAGTATTATTAAAGTGATTTTGTTTATATTTTAAGGTAACAACATCTGATCTGATACGCCACGTTGCTTGACTATAGACATCATCTGAATCAAGAAATCGTGTTTGTAGATATCACCTTTGGATTTCTGGATAATACCCGATTCAAAACTACGGAACAAAAAATAACTGTGGATATTGGGGATGTTGGTTTCAATACCAGGAATTGTGTTAATGGGATACTAGATGTAGAATGTGTGGATATTAATACATTTGAAGAGTGTGATAGTTATATGTATATGATATTGTATTCATACTTTATTCAATGAATTCGGCATTCAAAATGCGGACGGGTCGGCGTAAATCCTACGCGGCCCCAGGGGCATTATACAATATCCCTGATAATGATACCCCTGTGGATTTTAAACAAGAACAAAAGTTGATGAAAAGTATGAAGTCGAGAAGAACGTCAGTTCCGGTCACTAGTCTGGTGAGTCAATTTTCTAATTACCTATCCAAACTGACCACCTTCCCCTACGATATCCATTCACACAGTCCAACGACCTTTCCCATCTGATCAGTCACTATGCCATTCTCCATTAATTCCATATAATTGTACTGAATATACATCAATGGTCAAAGTCATCACTAACCTATTACTGACTCTAGCTTTTCAACGCGTTAACACAGCTAAATAGAATATTTGGGCCCCTGACAATTATGGTTGGAAGGAAACTTAGTGTGTTTAATTATTTATCTTATTAGCGGATCGCTGGAGATCGGGAAGACAGTTATTTTAGTTCCGTTTATTGTTGTTGTTATCCACCTCGACCTATAAAAATAGCATCAGACATTGGAACAGCTGCCTCGATCGTTAAATTCTGAAGTCCTAAATGTTACACTATAAATGATAAAGCTTGCAGACATAATTATTTTTATTGATGTGTGGAAATATCTAAAATGCAGATGTTTTAGACCGCGGGGGATTCTTGGAGGAGTTTTAACTTGTATACCTTTAGAAACACCTATTTTTAAAACATAACACACTGTTTGTGTCAAAAGGGACACCCGTTTAAGATGGAACTGCAACACAATCTTGACAAACTGTTAAGAGCTGAAACCAGTTTTGAAAACGGTGTCAGTAAGCAATAAACCAAGAACCATATAAACATTTATATCTGTAGAAGTCGTGGAAACTAGGTACTTCCTTTAAAACTAACCCTTACACTAACCCCAGTTCATTTATTATTGAATTGGTTTGTTGTCAAACTTGGCATATTATATCCACTTTGTTAAAGAGTTTTTAAATTTCTTCCTGTGAAAAGATCATGTATTTAAACATGTGTTTTTGATGAATGTATACGTACATCAAAAGCCGGCAGGTACAAATCTTTAAATCCCTTTCAATAGTAAACTCACCTTAATCTCTCTATAAAATTCTAATGATCGGGTTTTACTGCTGGAGAATACAATAATATCGTCAAAGATCGTCTACTGGTGACGTATTGCTGGAGAATACAATCATATCGTCAAAGATCTTCTCCAAGCGCCGTATTAGTAGAGAAGACAACAATATGATTTCGGTGGACTGTATTGTTTATGATTACTACTGTAGACATATTCGTGTCTGTTTTATAATAACAAACCTGGTGAAAGAAAGTACAGTATAACAATTGTTGAGTAGTAGGCCTATTATTGTTGATAGAACAACCTTGACATATCCATATGTTTTATACCATAATGACCAGACGTCTTTGATTGGGTCTCAAAATACAATTGTCGATTTCATCATGTTGATTTATTTCGTGGGATGACAATCTATCTTCGTTAGTAGTTTTGCATCTATTGATAAAAGCACTCTTCTCCGAAATAGGGGAATTATGTGAAAATGTGGGGTAATATATCATATTTAATCATATTTCAGGATCTGTTTCTCATCAAATAATTTATTAGCGTATTAAAAAATGTGAAAAACGTGTGTAATTATGTTTATCACGTGTCATCACGTCATGTTATTTCAACAGTTCTATAAAATACATAACATATGGCCCCAAGATAATATTGTCAGAAGATGTTCAATTATTAACCTACTGGGATATTGAATTTTCTAGAAATATATAATGGACAAATTCTCATCTAATCTGTTATTTTGAAAAGGTTAAATGTGAAGTTAATTTCCCCCGATCAGGAAGATAAACGCTCCTTCATTGTACTGATTGGTTATCCTCTATTCGTGGAATAATCCCGAAATAAAGTTACAGCATTTAGATTTAAAGTTCCAATAGCATTTTTTTAAGATATATTTTTTAAAATGTATTAAAATAAAGCCTTAAAATAGATTGAACCTATATACAGAAGAATAATCCTATTAATCCTATAATTCACTATTGCCAGTTGAGAAATTGGCAAAAATATCATTTTCAACTTCAAATTCAAACGTTTGAAGAAGGCCGTCCATGGAGAGGAATGGGAAAACAAGGGAGGTAATTGAGTAACTATTTCCTCAATCAGCCTGTGTCAGACTTTCTAATGCCCAAAAAATTTTGCCCGTGATTGTATAATAGTGAGTTGACAACCTTTTGAGCAAAAGACATAGAAATAATTATGTTTTGACTTTCTTAAAAAATATGAAATTGGAACTTTAAAGTAACGCCAACCCTTACAGGGATCTTGCGTGTAACTGGTACTAAAACAATAACATTCCATAATCTGTGAACGATTGTCATAATTAATATCTTTCTTGATGATGTCGGCCTTAATTATCAGTGGTAAACAATTTGATACGAGTCATTGAGCTGGCTGCCAGGTATACTCTGTATTGGGTACAATTTAGCCCGAGACTTGGGCCCGCTGTGATGATACTTGTGAAATGGCGATAATAATAAGGATGACTTAAACGATCGGCAAAGATGGAGATTTTGATCACTGTAGTACTGGTCCTGGAGATAGGAAAGGTGAAATTAACATTTCGAACTCAATAGGTTTGATTCCTTGAATTAGTATATATATATATATGTGACCGGGACCCATTTAGCTTGGTGGTAAGGTTTTAAGTCCGCGTCCATCTTGGGTGATATCGCAGACAAGTGTTTCCTAAGAAACTTACCAGAGAAGCCACATAATAGGTTTATTCGATCTTGTTCCCTTAAAAAAGACACAATGCTATTAGTTTGGTAGCGTCCAAGGTATATACATGTAACTACTACCCAAATGAGTTGCTACAGGTAGGCTACTAAAAATAAAAAGGCGACCGTGCGCAGTCTAGCCCTAGGTCCTGGGTTTGCAAGCAAACATTCACCGGGTCAGGCGTAGTCGTGCCATTGTACTTACCAATTTAAAAACGGTCAACTCATATACACCGTAGGTATATGCCCGACTAGCTGTAACCATATTGATGATCTCATTCGTTGGGTCTTGGGGTAAACCTCTTCGTGTCCCTCCGGGGTAAAAGTATAGGGTCTTGAATACTAATCTCACACACGAAATCGTAGAATAACTCATAAATCTTGTGTCTGCTTACCTTAGGATAGAGTAGGTTCTAAACACTGACAGCCGTGACAGGTACAATGTCTGGGCGTTTCTTTCGCGGTCTGCTTTATTATAAACCGGCAAATTCTCTTGCTAGGATGATTTATGATTAACTTAGCATTTAGAGGTCATGAGAGTTTCTCCATTAAGAGTTGATGCGTAACCTAATTAACCATAATTTCAAATTCATTCATGCTATAAGGCAGTTCAACACTTTGTTCCCCCACTTTAGACCATTATTTGAAATAATGATACGACAACATCTAAGAATTGGTCTATTAACTTGATTGAGTTGATTTTAAACTGTTAAAACTAGTATATTGAATACAGATTGATCTATTAACTACTGAGGCGTTTAAAAACTGTTATACTAGTACTCACTGAATACAGATTGGTCCATTAACTAGACTAAGTTGATTTTAAACTCTTATACTATATAGTACTCACTGAATATGGGTTGATTTGTGAGTTAATTTTCAACTGTTATATCATGATTGAACTACCAGGTGGATTTTAAACTGTTATGAGAGGCGTGTCGGATATGGTGCGACCTGGCTAAAATAAACGACAAATCGATACATATGCAAAAGAACCAAACATTCCCGACGTGAGAGCACCCCCCCCCCTCTCCTCTATTTAAAGTGCTGTCTTTCGATTTGTGGTTTGACAAGTGAAAAATGTCTATTAATAATGATTATAATTTATATTAGATTCGAAGGCATGGAAACAATTGCAATAAGCTCTTACATAATGAATCTTTTAGAAATTTTTGTTGGCAGGAACACTTGTTTAACATTCTTCATTTTATTTATTAAGCTGGCGATTTGCCTTTAATATATTGTTTTCTATAAACAAAGTTTCTTATTGATAAAGTACATCATTTAGACGCCATTGTTTTGTTGGGTAAAATCTGCCATACGGCTTCAACGTCAATTATATCTATCATACAATTTGGTTTTAAGAATCATTGTAACTTTAGTTATCTATTTTGATTGTACCAACAATTGAAACAAAAAGCTTTTTATTCATTGCTATGGATACTATTTAGTCTTTCTGCAAATTTTGGATTTAGGAAATTGCTTCCCATGGCGAATTACCGCAAATCTGTCATCTCAGTTCTCATGACTTGACCATATTAATTGATCCACCCTTGTAATAACTGTAATTACATGTTAAGACTACATGTAATTGTCCTATGCTGTTGTCGATATGGACACGGTAACATACGTTTTTACCGGCGTCATTTCCGTTTGTCAGTGGTACAATACAGGGGACCTGGAAAGGAACAGGGCCAAGTAATTCGGATGGGTCGAAAATTCATTCGAGGTTCGAATTCCAAATAAGAATAAACCGTAGCGTAGCTGTCGGGGTAACTTTTTCCTTATAGCACGATATATAGCGGCGTCTGACTCTTCTTTACTAACCCTGATGATGCAGCAGAAAAACCCTGTATAACATTGGATAAAGAGTCGCTTTAAATGATATATATAGTAAGTAGGTGTTATTTGTTATGTAACATATGTTTATAATTATACATCAACAGGTGCTTATAGGTCATTACAATAAGTACAGCCAAAAATATGGTGTGAGTCTTGGCACATAGTTATAATGGTAACAGCTACTGTTGCACGTAGAAAGGTAACAGACAGCTTTGTGCCCATCAAGATATAAGGATTACAGCATGTGAAAGCACCAGAATGAATCGGTATGTCATGTCTCCTCGACATTCTACTTGGACTATTTTGAGACAGAGTGCAATTGTAGGTCTGGGTAGGAAAATATAAGGTAATGAATGAAACATGTACGACCCTTCCATAATAAACCAAACACTTATATTAAAACAATATCCATTGTCTGCCAATAATTTATTTTAAAAGATTAACAGCATTGATTATATTGGATTGTTGGGAGAATAACACGATTAAATCTGTTACATTACGTCATTCAGAAGTGAAATAGGGTTTAACGTCATAATGTTCTGCGCCTACTGGGCTAATGAAAACGGAAATACAGTGTGATATGGTGGTAATTTTGCTCGGACACTGGCAATAGGGCCTACGTACTTTGCTTGTGGACCAGACCGGAAAATCCCGACGATCACAGGGGCTTCAGGCACCGCAGCCTTCACAATATTCTAACATCCTTTCCTATTCGACACCTAATTTACATAGATCTATATTTTGTAAAGTCGACCATAAGAATGAAAAAAAAAAACTCGAAAACTTCAAATATAATTTAATTGGATGGTTGGATTTAAATGGATGGTCGTGCCATGTAAATACAGTAACATAAAGGTGTCTTATGTAAGATTAATGTAATGCTAAAATAGTTCCAAAATAGTTTATTAGAATTAATAAATATATTACAAATTGTATGCAAATTGATTTATTTTGAGCGACGTTATCACTGTTCGAAGTTTAGACTTTTTAATCGATATTTATTTTTAGAATAAATCTTAAAATGTAATCACATTTTAATCTGATTATATCTGCACCATCTAGTGGTCTAGAAAGTTGATTATGGCTTGCTATGTGAATAAATGTCTAAATAATAATTTATATAGCATTAAAATTTGAAGCCAAAATAGAATCCTATAAATGGCCGATCAAGTTCTTACATAATGCATCTTTATAGCGGTTTTTTAATCATACTAAATATCACAAGTGAGACAAGCAGTTCAAACTGGGATTGCGAAATATTTGATACAGATTAAAGGATTGAGATTTCCCGCCGGCTTATAAAAAAATTAACCAGCTTCTGGCACAGAACTGTAATTCTCAAAGATATGTAGCAATATAGATAGGTGGGCGGTAGAATAAAGGGAGTAAAATCTCTTCCATAATGTATCAAATGTCGTGCTCGTGGTAACGTCGCTCAGAATAAAGCAATCTGTTGGTTTGGGGGGTATTTAAAAGATTGATAAATATCGTTTGACTACCTCGATTTGCTTATAATTGATAAAGCTCCATGATTGATGTCCAATATTTTGTTTTAAAAACTGATATGTGTATATATGGTTTTTATCACGCCATTCGCTATTCCATTAACTTTCTAAGAATTTCCGAAATTCTATTGAGAGTTTCTATTTTTGTGGTTGGTAATGTCAGCCAGATACACCGCTAACAAATCTTTGTGTCAATATAATGTAATAGAATCGACAGACCTGTCGTGAGTAGCTTCAGTAGACTGGCCTGGGACAGTGAGGTGTGTGGTTACTTACCCGCCCTTAATAGACTGGCCTGTGATAGTGAAGGCAGTGTCTAGTTACTTACCCACCCTCAATAGACTGACCTGGGATAGTGAAGTATCCAGCTAAACAGCTACTTACCCACCCTTCGATAGACTGGTCTGTGATATATTGAAGCGTACTACTTGCCCACACCTCAATAGACTGGCCTGGGAGATCGAAGCATCTAGCTACTGGCCCGCCCTTCATTCAACTGACCTTTGATATGGAAGCATCTACATACTGGTCGGGTCTTCAAAAGCTGACCTCGGACATTGAAGTGTCTACTTGTGTAGTTCCCCACAGCCAAACATGTCTTAGATCAAACGTCTAAATGAATCCATTTACACGGCCTATTCAAATGGCCAAAGACATTAAATATAGCATACCGATATTGATCCTATCATAGTCCTAAAATAGTCAACAAATCACCATGATATGATTCTATAGATCTGAGGGTAATATAAACAGCGTGGCCATGATAAGAAGTGGATTGACCATGATATAAACAGCTGAACATCGATTCCAGCTATATCATGTTCTTATCTGCTATTCTTCTAATGGACTATGGACGATAGATTGTGTACTAATAAACTAACTTATTCCTGTCTTTAGTCCACCCTAAACACAACTAATCACAATGTGAAAGACAATTATAGCTCGTTATTTACCAATTGTCAGTATAACGACAGCTTCAATCGATCACTACTAAGAACATTAACCCGCGTTCGTGGGAGACGAGTTGTTTTCATAAATTTCGGAAATAAAAAATAAGATTCACCCAGGTGACATCAAAAGAGAAAGAGTCGGTCTAAGGGTACGTCTTTTACACGATGCAAACTACGTCATTTCAGGAAAAAAATATTATGATACTGTTTTATAATTGTTTTGTGAGTAGAGGTCTTTAGCAGTGAAAGGAGACTCACGATGTAAAAGTTGGCCAATGTTGTCTCATGATTGGATTCTGAGACTCATCTATCCATGTCTGAATGGTCAACTTGGCGTCTGTCTTTATCTAATCTGTTCTTTAACAGAATGATAAAAATGGAGCCTCGCGTGTTTTAATCACATTTGGTATTTGTTGGTCAAGCATGCTGACTTTTGCTATTTATTTATATCAATAAAAATAGTATTTCTCATAACCGGAATAAATTCCTATTAAATATAAGTTAGTCACGAACATCTTGTCAAGTTAAGATTACTTATAGGAAGAAGCCAAACTCTATTCCAGATGATTTGGAATAGAATTTCAGATTGGAAACCATGATAACTTTCTAGGACTCATCAGTGATTTATGTTCTATTCAGTTAATTCATAATGCGATTGGATTGTAAAACATAAAACTGTAAGTTGTCGTTTCTTTTGAAAATTACAATTTGGATTACGTTTGTTTCAATTTGAATAACCCATATATTTTAGTTTAGTTTGTTTCATTTTATATAATATATTCGTTTGCTAGTTGGTATATTTCTGGAATAATTCCCCTTCTTTATTGCCCGAAAACATTTTCATAATACTTTCTGCCTATAAAGATGGAAAGTTTTACCAGTGTTTGTAAGTTAATACAATAAAGAATTGTGATCATTAAGCTAGTCTGTAAACCTACATCTTTGGTCTTATTGGTAATATTCATGTCTGTTACGGCGACTTCTTGATGTGCCATGCGCGGAACTGTGGGTAAACGCGACTAGAACCGTTAACGTTGATTAATAAATATCTGACGCCATAGGGTCAAAAGCCGTTCGTACGACTCTTGACAGGACCTTCGAATACAACTTGACAGATTTTCATGTAGGGTAGGCCATCGAAAGTACAAGAAAAGAAACGAAGTATAGATCTGTATTTTAATCAGATTGTGACGTCAATGGACCGTATTGTTGGCCAATAGAAAGGGCATATTAATTATGCACCAATAACCAACTGACGAGTACATCCCTTTAAACAGTTCCTTATAATGAATGTATTACTTATTTATAATGTTGAATAACTTTCCTACTGATAACCTTTATAGCTAATTACAGTACGTATACATTCATCTTAAATTTCATCATTATATATAATCTATATATATATAAAGTTTCCATTAGTCTGGAACTTCCTGGTTACCTGGTGCTATGCTCACCAAGTCACCGTCATACTCTATGGTTCCATATTATGCTGTAGTTTCTTATCAAATATCGTAATAATGTAAATGGTCCATTTTATGTCTTGCACAAAAATAAATCTTCACGATATACGCAGTCGAAAGTTTGGTAAAGCCTCTGAATTGCAAAAAAATCATGTTTGTAAATAATAGTTCTTTAAAAAAAATGAATTGAAATGGGGTTTAACGTCCTACTTTCCTGCCTCGATATATATATAAAAAAAATAACGATTCTGGTTTACTTTTAATAATAGTGAAATGTCCTAACGCAAATAGTCATCGTATGGAACATTAGTAAAATTATAGATAGCTATGAGACTTCTCGTGTGGTTTAGAAACAATACCAGTTCTAGAACAGTCATAATATTATAGCCTACACAAACAGATACAGCGTGGTTGAATTATGAAATAAAGTATTGCCACTAAAGAATCTTTCTCCTACGATCATTGTGCACACAGATATACATCTACTTCATACTTCGAGTATAAATCTCTGTCCTGAATGACCGCCATATCCAAACATTAGTATAAAATATTGTTTTGTAATGCGGTTCTACTCGGTTTTGAATAAACCTATTTTTAAAAATGGAAGCAGATAAATACATCTCAAAATTCTCGAAGTATATTTTGTTGTTTCGACTAAAATCGTCGATTTAGGACTTAAAATGTCTGTCAACTAGCTTAGTGTCTGTTCTCAAGTGGAGGTAACTGTAGACAGAGAGTCTTAAGTTTAGGCCCTGCGATAGAAAGTCGGTACAGTATTTAATTTATATCAGGAAACCGCCAATGTATTAATGAAATAAACGACATTTCTTCGAACATTCGATCGTCATAGTTTGTTTAGTAATTTACCCGGTACTCTGGGTCTCATTACGCCGTGATTATCCAATCCGTCTTGTTAATAACAAGTAACCTTTTCTCTGGGCTAACCAAGGTTATAAATAATTCAATCACGCCAGTCGAACTTTCCGTAAAGTATCGACGAATGGCGATTGCGGTTCAATCTAGGATATAATCAGGCCTTGGTAGCTCTAGGATTAACATTTCTTTAGTATGCCACGCAGAAGTTATTGAACTTCACCCAGGGAACTGAACGGAGGTCTCCATTTATTAATGTAAATACTATAATACTATTATTATATATGTGCAGTATATAATAATGTTCTGTATTTCTTGTGTCTATATACATTCTTTTATTACGACTCTATCAAAGTACAAAACAAATATAGAAACCCTTTATATCAAAACTAACACCGTATAATACACAATAAAATAAAAAAAATATAGCCAATCATTGAAGTTTTACGGTCGTTTAAAGGGGAAAACACTCAAGAAATATTTTTATATTAACTGTAAACTATCTCAAATACTCTGTGTTCAAATATATTGGATGGAAACTTCTTTGATGTGCACACTTCAGTCGCATTTGTGTATTACATGCTGAAGAATATCTATTTTTATGAATCATTTTCTTCTGTTTTATCTTGAGAGGTCATTCAAGAGACGACCCTTTGTTTGTGTATGGTGCGATTTTCATGCTCTTTCTGATAGACTTCTTGGTTACGGTGTACCGTTAATAGTTTAGATGTTTAGTATGCGACTTTACGTTTGTGTATCTTTAAGTTGTGACATTACGATTCAGCCCAAAAAAATATGGGGAAAATTGGAACCGGGCAAAGAGATCAGTATTAACAGTGTAGTCAATGGTCAAATAAATAGGTGGTCTGCATCCAAAGGTAGTTGTTGAAACTAGTGATTATCTCCCTTTAACTACATACACCCACAGATCATCAATAACTTTCCCCGCTGACAAAATAATTAATGTTAATTCTCGTCGCTTAGACCGGCTCTGAATTTTCCCCAAATGTTCTTTGGGTAGAACACTTTCTATTACAAATGGAGCGACGTGTGGCAACTGCTTAGACAAAAGCAAGTATGGGATTCATCATGGAAAACTTGAGATTTACAAACTGGAAATAAAGACAACCAAACATGAAACTTTCTACCCTACATTTAAACCTACCCAAGCTCTTACCTCTCGTATCCTTCCGCCTCCAGGTCGTGAATATTCACCCAAACCTGGTAAAAAGTGTTCACCAAACCCTTTTTGGGGATTCTACGCCAAAGAGTCAAGAAAGATCGCTATGCAAAAGGGAAAAGGCGTGAAAGACTAAAAATAGCTTGGCCATATTATTTCCAATAGTAGATTGTACCCCTAAATGTAAAATACATTCACAGTTAGACAGACCACTTTGATGAGTGGTGAGCATGATGCCGAGTGTCAGCAATGCAGTGTCTTTGGGATAGCCAGACCTTGTTCTGAGTAGAGGCGAATCCAAGGGTGGGTGGGGGGTTCTTTTCTCAGACCCACGTATGTCCGTTCCGAACGTTTACTTAGACGAAAATATCAGCCAAATAGCTATTGGAATGATTACAGATGCAAGGAAATGACGGATAATTTTCTCCCCCCCCCTTCCTCAGCATCGTACCCCGTCTCCGCGGCCAGTGCCCTCATTTTGCGGCGCCCACCCCCCTTTTTCAAAATCCTAGATCCGCCCCTGCTGAGAGCTATTGATGCTACGGTGGGTGTGCAAAGCCTTTCCAAAATTCTAAAAAGCTTCTAAATGCCAATCAATTTACAGCAAATAATTCATTTTTCTACTCTAGATTGTTACGTTGAGCGGGCACAGTAGCAGTTCGATAATCGATATATTTTCACATAAAATATCTAAAATTTTAGAAAGACACCATAATTGTTTTGTTGATCGGTGTCCTGTTCGTATTATAGTCAGGGGTACAGCCGTGATTTGGGTCTGTTTATTTCCCTACGATGAATATGTTGTGTCGTTTCAGACAATTACCCACGTGGGCTGTGTATTGATCCACAGTCAATATTTCTATACAACTAAACGATGACCTTTATGATACGTGTTGCCTAGTATTATATTCGGACAATATCAATTTATTTGTTTACCTTTTGTTGATTGATGACCGTGGCAGTTTGTTATCTTGTTTTCATGTCTTAAAGGGTAATGTCCTTGTAGTAGAAACAAGACAAGAGAGACCAGGGGCCTCGTGTTAGGAAATTTAAACTAAAATATTGTAAGAAGGCAGCCATTTCTTTGGTTGTTGGTTAAAATTTCTTACCCATTAAAAGGGGTGCAAGCTTAAATATTTTAGTTGAAGCTTTTGTGAATAAGGCCTCTGGATCCTCCCATCACAAACTGGGTACAGTACCAGATGTGTGGCGGGCAAAGTGGGTCAGATGTCCTGGGGCGCCTCACATTTGGCCGGTTGGGGAGCAGGGAGGGGCATTTCATTTACCAGACTGGGGCATTAGACAGACTTTGTGGAATCATTACTAACTCATATTTTCCTCCTTGCTGGTTAGAAATTAAAAATTTGAAAACACTAGTTTGTAACATGATTCAGGCGCTATAATTATTTTTATATCAAAAGATCATACGTAGGTATTATATTTTACTGGGGAGACCCCTGTTATTATATCGATCTGCTATTATACCTACAAATACTGTATATACGCAACGTGTAATTTAGGTAATTGACACGAATATACGTTAGTTTTAATGTAATAAATATATACAGGCAACATTGTCATTGTCTATTGGTCTTGTTCCACTTCAGTTCGGTCCATCTTCATTAGCCCAGTCGAAGAAGAGGACGCTAAACCCCATTTCATTTCATGACTTCAGTTAGGGACGATTTTAATATTGATGGGTCTCCATGTCATTTTTTAAAAAAAAATCCCAATTTCTACAAAATTTGATCACGCACTATTGAATATTAAGTAGGTGTTATGTATTGCCCGGTCGAAATGGATGTCATAAGAGAAATATTGACAAAATTTATGGTTTAAAGCATATAGACCAATAAATATTTAACAAAAATGATGTAATTTAGGCGGTGAAAATAAAATGTCTCGGTAAGACAGGGTCTATTTTAACTGTATCGAAATAGTGTTTTGAGAATCTAAAATCCATTCCTTGTTAAAATGGTAATCCTTATGAATCTTAAAGGTGGTCCGAGGAAACTTGGTAAGTGTGCCATTAGAAGTTGTTTTGATCATCAGTTGTTTCGTTTGATTTCGTTCCAATTTCGTTTAATTTGGTGTAAATGTCTAAAAATAAAGCTGTTGATGACTTATGTGGCGCACCTCCACAGTCTACAGTAGAGGTTCGTCTGTTTTGTGACGCGTTTTTATTCTTTTGTTATCAATGATACGGATAAATCGTAAATAATATATATATAGTGTCACATTTTCAAATTAATTTGTGCCACTATGTTTGTCCGGTTTTTGATGTTGAGGATCAAATGACTTTTGTTGAATTCGATTTAAGTACAACTGCTTGGGTTGTAAGTAGCCTTACATGCACAAAGCGTAACAAATTTGTGAATTGGGAACAGGGGGGCTTGAAACCTATCGAATCTCTGGTGGCCCATCCGTCCGTCCGTTAAGACAATCTTTTCGATAATCAGCATCTTTTTTATTCGCCACTGTCACGATTTCAGAGGGTATATTCTATAGTAGATCTGATAAAAGGCGATGGAAGACGCTAAATTGGACATATCAATTATCAAAAAACCTCCATCTTCGGAAACCGCACTTCGTCAATAAAACCTTTAATTACAGAGGTTACATAATATAACAAACACTCTTCGTATTGGTGTTTCTGGACATATGATAAGCTGTCTTTAAGACGTCAAATTAATATTATCTTGAAAGGTTACTATAATTTTTGCTAGCAATGATCGATTTTCATATTTTTTTGAATCAAAATGCTTTTAACCAGTACTGTTTGTATTTCCATGATACAACCTGTATGATCTATGAAATGCTATATTTATTTGCCTTTTGTTTCAGTTGTTAGTATAAATATGAGTGGGCCTGATATTGTGTACATTACAGGTTGTATATATTGATCGATATGATATATAGTGGTTAATAAATATAATATACCAATTGTTGTTGATTTGAACGTGTGAAATATTGAAACAGTCTTTATCTTCAACATCTCTATCACGATATGCATAGTCAATATTAGACGTGGCCTCGGGCAAGTATATGGATAACCATCGCCGCCAAAAGTGTGTAACTATGACTAAAGCGGTAAAGGTCAAAGATCTCGTGACATCAACCATTTATGAATTCGTATTGCTATTTTTGTTATCTTCCAATCGTAATAGGATACACGTACTAAGGTAAATAGAGATGGATACCGATGTCAGTTATTTATTTAGTTGTTTTTCTCTCCATTTAATGAAGTATTTCATATTTCATGTCATACAAATAATAGGGTTTTTTTTTCGAGAAGGCGTTATTGAAGAGACCAAATGAATGGTCTGTTAACTGGTATATTTCGGTTGCTTGCGACGCCCTAACAGCGGTTCTGGGGAATTACCATAATATAATTTAATAAAACCAGACGCTCTGAGACCCGAGACAATGTTTTTGCTCCTTTAGATTATACATGTATTAGACTGGAGCGGCCATTTTTCACAAGTTTGTTTCTTACTTCTGCGTTTTTTGATGAATTGAGTAGAAAAATATATCCTGCAAGCACACTCCAGTCACACGCCATAATATATTGTCTTGTTAATTTTAATTATTTATTAGCTGGTTTACCAGTAATACTTTCAAATAAAATTCAAAAATTGACAAAATACTGAAAACAAACTTTTCACTGTCTATGACTATGACTGTCTGATTCAGCTCATTTATTATACCAATTGGCATTTCTAGAACTAGTAATATATTACACTAAGTATGGTAAAGTTATTTCCAAACAAATTGCCATTCTTTCAATGTATGGTCAACTCTTTAAACGCTGTATACCAAAGTATACACCGGCTCTTCTGGGGAATGATTTTAAAATGCGTAGTAAAGTTCACATTTATATTCTATGATAATGATTTAAGAACAACTTTATATTTGTATCTTTTTCCACAATAATGTTAAATTCCAGACAGTATAAAGCACCCCAGGAAACTTTGGTTTAATGAATTATACTTTTTTTCAACAAGCGGGCTATTTATTATTTAATGTACGAGGTCTGTACCACATATAAACAATTATTTAAACCCGAAGAGCATGTTGTTGGGTAAAGTTCCTTTAGAAACTGTCTCTGAGGGGACTATGTCCGCTGACAGTTCCTATCGCTTCATATATAGCTGCAATCTGAAGATACCGACCATCCCCACCTCTGGTCTAAGGTTATTTTTGAATCCTTACCGACAATTTTTCACCTTGATTCTTGTTTGCTCGCCAAAGGAATCATTTCTTATCGCAGCCGACACACATTTATAATAATTCAACACTATTTTCAAGCAGAATTTTGCGATAAAATACATACACAAAATACGTTTGGACTGATCAGCCATTACGTGAGTTGAACACAGGCAGACCGCATTATTTAAATTCTACTTGAACATAGTGTTGAATTTTTATAAATCTGTGTCAGATATGACGAGAAATGACTGTTTTTGCGAAAATTAAACATTCACGGTGAAGGTAAAAATTCCAAAATAGTCCGAGAACAGACGTGGGGAAGAGTGGTATTTTCACATTGTCAGCGGACATATTCCTATCAGAGACAGTTAAGTAGCTAAAGGAATGAGGACATAGTCCGATCAGAAACAGTTCCTAAAGAAACTATAGGTAACTATATACACACACTAATACCTGACAAAATCCAACACTTTATATCATTTGATCACATATTAAAGATCAGACTTCTACCTCAGAAATGGACTCTAATTAGAGGGCGCGAGCATTTATATATATATCTAATTATATAGGCCTGGAAAATAAAATATATACCTAATCAATCAATGTCATCCTCTATACCCAGCTAATATACGAATAAACACTGCGTGGGTTTATGTTTTAACATTTTTATAAGAGAAACCCGTGATTGATCGATGTCAGACCAATTCAAATAATGTGAGTATTTCTTATTTAAAAACTTTATGGTGTAGCCATCAAATATTCTAACATGTATAGCATTTCAAATGATGAACTGAGCGACATAAGATTTTGACAAGTGTAGGGGCCTGTTATTTATGTTAATATCTATTTAAAAAAAAGTTAATAGCAGATAGAATGCTCGGCATCAAACTGATCGGCAAAAATTATTCACTCGGTCACTATACAATCAGTGGTAGCTCTCAATATCAACTTTTTTAGTTTTTTGCAAATTAAATTTTAAAACAATGTCTAAGAGTATATCTGGATAAAACAAATATACCCTTTTAAGGGTACGGAAAATAGTATGCGAAGGTGTAAAATGAAAACAATAGCACAAATTTTGTCTGGATCAGTTTGTATTACTACCCACGATGTAACTATTATTCTGTTACATTTTACTGCCCGGTCCGAATCGAATATAATAAACTTTTGATTAACATTACTATTTAACCCCTCTAGTTCGATATAATATAGCATTCAGAAAGAACTATGGAGCTAATGTCCACGTGAGAATGAAAGTGGCCGTTGCAAAACTAGAAGTGAGTCAAGGGAGACAACTACAAATAAGCTTTCGAGATTTCTGCCATAATATTAATCCATGGTGGAAACGTCGATGCCCGGCTAAAATTTATTTGCATATTTTTGTTTAATCACCTTCAGATACATATTTTCTGTCTAACTTAAATCGATTAAAAACCTGGAAGCTGATATTTTACAGGCTATCATAAATATTATATAGGATGCCGTGAATTCAGTCTGAAGTTAATTGGATCCGTGAGTCGGTTAGCAAATAAATAAAATATTTTGTGTTTGATCGCCACGGTGCGACACCTTGACTGACGAGGGGCGAACATGGATATTGTGTGATGGTGAGTTGTCTGGTGTATAACACAGTAAGCAGGTGTAGTGGATCGACTAACATCTGTTTATTTTACATCAAGTATCTGTAGATAAACATAGGTCATAGCCTTGAACTTATTCTAATCCATAATATACATGCTTTCAAATAACCTCACATTATTATAGGCCTTACTAACGTTTCATTTAAAAAAAGGGATTTTGAAGCTCAAAAATTTACTTTCTGGGCATAACTTTTACAATGTAATGTACCGGTATTTGTGATAACATAAAAGTGGATTTTGTTTTATTTTATCGGATTCTTTTGTAGAAAGTAAGTGATTTTGTTCTTTTCCGGCTTTGAGATTAATTTGGCATTATTGGGTCGTTTCGGCCACCAACGTCATGAGTAGGCTACTTTGGTTTTTTAACCCTAACCTAATTTGGCCGAAACGTCGGTCTACCATCATTTAATCATCTGAAATATTCATCGTCTTCATTCGATTAGTACAAATAAGAAGCACGTAAATAAAGGCAAATATCTCTGGCTAAAGTTTTTAAAAAGTTAAAAGAATGGCATTGTAATGCAACTATGGTGAACCGCTCATGAATCACTCATCTAGAAAAGCTACGCCATAAGTAGTGTATTTTTGTTTCACTATACAAACATTCCGCGGCTGAGTTCGATGTCCTGTCGTACTCAACAGACGTTCATGATTCTGTTAATTCTCAGCTGAATATTCATTTTTCTGTAATACAATTCGTCAACATGATGGCTGAAAGATAGAAATAAATAAATCCAATAATATATCACACAATGAGATTTTTTTATTTCTGTTAACAATATTAAATTACACCAGAATATCATTTACAGAATAAACGACTTTACTTTAATATTTTATAACCATGTAGTCATGACTTCCAATATAATTAATAAACTAATGTTATTATTATTCAAAAAGCTCTATTCCTGATAGCCACCATCATTAATATGCACGTGTATAGAATTGAATTGAACTAAATTGGTATTTATTACGTTATGGTTCATGTTATAAGTCGAAAACATTTGTCATTATTTTATCCAGGACGGGATTGAAAGAGGGTGGAGGGGGCAGTGTTGCCGGGGGTTTGCTGGGCTGTAGCCAGATAACTCTATATTAACGGAACCCCTAAATTAGTCCTAAACAAACAAATTGTACCATCAGTTTGGTATATGTGTGTGTGACGGACAACGATTTGAAAATCAACCATTTTCTTCATTGCTGATTGAACGGTCCCCATGGACATTTTCAGTCAGGGCACCATGCAAGCTTGATCCGACCGGATCCTATCTTCATCATTTCATTCACAAAACTGCTATGTTTTTTTTCGGCGAAAAAAAAAATAAAATGCCATATTTGATAAATATCTGAGATATCTCATGCATGTGAAATTACGATATTCGTTGAATGTTAATTATTGCTAAATTGGGGAAATCAGGCAGGAGTGAACTGCCTCTATAGATTTGTGGCAGTTTGATTCAAATCGAGAGGGTCACAGAAATCGCAAGGGATCTTTTTACTATAAGCCAATTATGTGTACACGGGACCTCGATTTTTCGTCATATCCGAATGACTATACGTTATCCTTTGTCAGGCCCTCTGCCCTGCACCATGCACTGACAAGCAGAAACCATGCCAGAAAATCTCGATGGATCGGACATGGGATCTCCAGGCTAGTGAGCCCAACGTCTTACCCACCGCGAGTCCCACCACTACAACTTAACGCATTTCAGAGTTACAATTTGCTAATTTTGTAGTACGCCAAAATTAATTTAATATTGTAAAATAACATAATAATTGTTCTCTCTTTAATTTTTCTCGTCAATATATTTTTCATTATTTTATGGCTTTTATCCCTGTGCAAAAACACGTTAGCTTAACGTCGCCAGATCATAAATTTACAATATGGCTGCGTAAGGAAGCTTGAGTTTTACCACATGATAAGATAACAATCTCGGTGGAAAAAAATAAATATATCAGATTATATCAACTTACCATATTATCAGGTCATGGAAATGTTTATATCGTGAATTAAGCACACCCCGGAGCTCAAACTCGTCGTATTTGCAGAAGTAAAAACCCGGAAGACATCGTGGGATAGAATTTGAAGACGGATGAAGCGAAACGCCGCTGGTCGGACATTGAAATAAATCTTTGTTTTCACGGGAAGAAGTGGCTGGCATCGATTTAAACAATAAGCTATTTGTTTTCTGTTAGTGAAATTGGTTTTAAAAAGTAATTGCAGGCGCGGATCCAGGATTTTTTGCAGGGGGGGGGGGGTAGGTTTGATAATTGCTTAACTCAACCAATTAACGGGGGGGGGGGGCCTCCGCCCGAAAAATTTGGTAAATTAGATTCAATTTGGTGCGTTCTGACGTATTTCCGAAAGCTAAATTCCAAAATTACAGGTCTAAAAATCGCCAATAAAATCGCATAAAAAATTTTCAAGACCCCCTGGACCACCCCCCCCCCCCTCTGGATCCGCGCCTGAATAATTGTTTCTGTTTTGACAGTTTATTTCTTAATTGTTGTCAATAACACCTTCTTCTTCGTTTAATCTGTACGACCAATCATTACAGTATTGAATAGATCCCATTTTGCGAGAATACCATTGATTCAATAGCTCCAAATTCTCTTCCCCGTATCGTAATTAACGTGGTGGACTCTGTCCTTGTTGCACACCAATCCAAAGTATTATCCATTTAAATTGACAGTCCCTTTAAAATTACCTCCCTCTTGTTTATTACTATATATTTTTCGTCTGGTACTATCTGGCACAGGAAATGGAATAATGTGATCATGTTTGTCTTGTCTTCAGCTCAAATCGCCAATTCAATTATTTATTCCTATTCTAGCGCTATTACATTTTCTTCTCGTTTGTTTAAAAAAAACATACATTGGTTTGTCAGAGTATACCTGAATCAGGGGCGGATCCAGGGGGTGACTAGGGTGACTAGTCACCCCCCTCCCCACCGGTGTATAGGAATCCCGGGTCCTACAAGCTTCCACCGGGACATGCACGCATGGTCGTATATATATTATATATAGCTCACGGTACGCATCTTATCAGACACACAATCAGCATATATGTTACTAGCGGCAGAAATTTTCCTCCGTAAACCCCGGTTGGCGAGACAAAACATGGGGTTGTCACCCCCCTCAAAAAATTCCTGGATCCGCCACTGCTGAATGAAGAATTAGAAGTTTAGATTGTATCATAATTTTTTCCAAGGAAATGGCAACCTTGGTTAGTAGGAATATAACAACATCAAAATAGTCTGCATGATTGAAAAATGCTATAGGAATTGCGAAATTATGTCTAATAAATCGAAAACATTAATTGTATCAATCAAGACGAAGGGCCTCTGACAAGGAACCATGTCTAGTCGTTCGGTGGGACAAAAAACAGAGGTCCTGTGAACATTGGCGTGCACGTTAAAGAAATCTTGACAGTTGGAATTCTAAATAAGACAATATAGTGTAGCTTCCCGGGAAAAACTTTCTTCATAGTACAGTGTCATTACAGGACGGTATTACATCAAACCCCTTTCCACTCATTTCGATCAGGAAAAAGTCATACTTATGTTGACTTACTATAAGATGGCCTTCCGAGTACCTGTCTAATGACGATGTCCAGGGCCCGTAGCCAGCTTATTTGGAGGCACTGAGGATGTGGCCGGCTAAGAATACTCCAAAGAATTCATTGTTGGCGAAATATAAAAACATATATAATACACCTTGGTCTAACTAACAAATCAAATTATATAAGTAATACTGAATGGATTTTCATTAATCATGTATTATTTTAACTAAATTCTATATATATCGGGCTAAACTACGAAACGAAATTCTCAATATTAATAAGTATGAAAGCTTTTTAGTAGAGCATGCTAAAATGGAGATTGAGATATCTCCAGAATTATACACAAATAAATGGAAATATCTTTTTTAAGAATTAACAGATTGCCTCCATAACGATTCCCCATTGATGGATTTATATACTGTGTATAGTGTTTGTGAAAAAAAAAAAAAAAAAAAAATTCGATTTTTTTTGGGCTTATTGGATATCAGAAGCCCATCTTTTTCCGGTAAGACCACACCATCAATTTTGATTTGAATTGACATATAATTCGTGTTATCAATGTAAAAGATTTTGGATGATATTGAGTTAGAGACTTAGCTACTTTAAGCCACTAATAATTTACACACAATCAGAGATTGATTTACACAGGGCAAATTAGAAAAGTGATCTCTGTTGTGCTTTAACACTATAACGTATTTATAGTATACAATTATGATCCACTGGGGGCCGACGAAATAGCATTATCCTCTTCCCCGCCTCTCCTTGTTACTTAATCCGTCTCAGCTGGGTAGCGAAACGTTGTAGGCCTAAAGTTTCAATTCACCGTCACTGCCCGGCTCCATCAAGCACCATCTCCCCCGCAACCTACACACCCAGTATCGACAAGCAGACGATATTTTTTCCCTTTACGAGTTAAAAGACCTGAGACCATGCACTAGTCAAGTATTTGCATATGGCTTTTTATTAAGTCAGACACGTTAAACTTTCAAGGAATCCGTGGGTCACTGTGTCAAGCGATAACTTCCTGCACACGCTTGTGGCCCACTTTCTTCGATGATATTGTTCTTGAGGCCATATCCGTATTATTTATTCGTTAATTCATCCATAACCATTCATATTTTAAAATATAGGGTGCGCGGTGAAGGGTGCGCGGTGAAGTGTGGGCCTTGTTTAGAATAAGCATAGTAAAAGCAAGCAAGTCAATAAAAAAAACTTGGGGGGGGGGGCTGAAAATGTTTACTTCGAAATCGAACCTAGACAGACATATATCTATTCTGTTATTACACCTCCTCTTTTTGCGCGTTAGGCTATTCACAGTTTCTTAATTTTTGTTGAATATACAATCATGGGTTTATTTTTTCATTTTCAAATTCTAATCCTATTATATAACGACATATCATAGCTCTTCGGGTATCGGGACGGAGAGTCTGGTAAGGGACAGCATCTAGTCGTTCGGATAAAACGAAAAACCGAGGTCCCAACACGTACTCGTCCAGTTGGTGTGAAGAGTAGGTGAAATTACCGCTATACGAGCAAAATTCTCCACATTGCACAAAACACACTGCTTGTCACATGCTAGTATTCATTAGCCGGTTAGTGCATAAAACTAGGAAGTTAGACCCAATTAAAATTCATTTCATCGACACCGTATAGTTGTGCATCACGAATTTTGATGATACCAAGTTTAAAGGCTTTTAATTTTTGTCGGTTTCCGCTTTCCATATTATTTATAGCCTTGAGTTTTTAGTTGTCGACTGAATTGTCAATCACAAGTGCACGCAGAGACCCATTCAGTGAACAGTGAAATAAGAAAGAAAATACGTTTTCAACTATTCTTTAGGATTTAGCAGATATTCCCACTTAGGGATATGGTAGGTTCAAATTATTACCCAATAATTTAGTTCCTCCTTTGTTAACGTGTTGCTAAAAATACTAATAAACTTTTCAACTCAAGTCACTAGAAAGATACAAAACGCAGTCAAAGCCGCTACGTTCATGAATGAATTTAGATGAGTTTGGTCCATGACAAGTTGTTGTATTATTGGTATTTCCACGTTGTTATATTGTTAATCCCATGACTATGTGATCACCCAATGTTCTAAACCCATCATTATTTTAAGTTGTAAAGACACAACTGTCGTCGAGTATTTTGATTTTTCATCAGCTGACACTGAGCAGTGAGCTAATGAATGAGCCTTATACTTACTATACGGCATGCCAGCTCAAATTCATTCATTTCATTACTCGTCTTTCTTATGACTTCGAGGAAAATACTCGATTCTCATTTATTGAATTGTTTTTAGCTATCGTGTGACATCGTTACTGTTCTTTTACTGTTCAAAAAGGCGGTGAGATACGGGTTCAACGTCCGCCATTTTCAAGTGTTTGGCGAACAATAATCGAGCATGTCGTGAGTGGCAGTGGGGAAATCGTGAATGCAGACGGCGAGAAGCAGGTCCAACCGGCAAACAAAGCTGTATTACGGCCTTATTAAAAGATTAAACTAAAAATTGAAATGAAACGGGGTTTATATAACGCTCTACTTTTCTGTTCCATCCTAAGGAAGACACATGTCAATAATGTCATGTAGGAAAGGCAAATAATAATAATAAAAAAAATGATGTTGACGAAATTATTGGTGAATTTTTAATGATGATGGTTCGAAGGTGTAGGCCTCTTTGTCCTATCTGAATGACTAGATGAGATGCTGTTCCATAAAAATAAATTCTTGACAGAGATGGAACTTGCAGGAGCCTTCCATCGACCTGTACCACACAAAGGGGAACCACATTGGAAAATCTTGATAAACATTCTCATTCAACACCGAGATGGAACCACAAGCCTGCACAGAGCCCCCTTCCCCCTCAATATTCTATCAATGTGTAAGGTGTAAAGTTAAAATTGTTGCAACTCCTTTAAAAGCTAACCACAGATTACCCTGCTAACAAAGAAACATTGAAGGTACGATATGTGTCTTTTTGAAGACAGCAGCTCAGTTGTTAGCGCTCAGGGATATCACCCTCATGGAAGAGGACATTAAACCCCAGAGTTAAAAAAAAAGCTTTGTCTACCCCAGAGATGTGGTCAGCCACCGATGAATTTGCTTGAGGAACAAGATCTTGTCCCCCCCCCCCAATAATATGTGTCTGTTTGGGGGGGGGGAGCCCTACCAATGCCACCAAGTAATATAGAGCTGTGTGGAACATGTTCATGTCGATTTGTAGCGTATCTGATCCACTGTGTATGGTTGAGACTGGTTAAGCATCATGATTAATTCTAATGACATGTTAAAAATTGCATTGAAACCGCATTCGCGAGGGGGAGCGGCAAAAACTTATGGGGCCCAAAAGATCAAAACCGATCCATTCCATGAATGGACAGAACACAAATCCTATTTTGTCCCCCTCCTCAATCAGCCCCCGCCCCCTCAAGTCCCAGCCCATGATTCAGAGGGTCCTGCTCCTATTTAGATCCTTGACAGCATGTCAATTGGAGAAGTATTTGATTGTGATCTCCAGAGCTGACCTACAAGATAGAGTGGCATTTATTCAATATTGAAAACAGAGAGAGAGAGAGAAATGGGGTTTAACGTCCACTCAACACAACTAGGTCATTTCGGGACTAACATATGGTTTAATTTCATTTCAATAAATCGCTTGCGCGTAGGGGTCTTTAGCAGTGAGAAGAAACCTGAGTGCCCGGAGGAAACCCACGAGGTTGAGAAGGCACCCCTATCTCCACCACACCAGGGCTCGAAATCACAGCCACAAGCTAGAGGTGACTGGCCATCTAGAGGTCAAAGCGCAGCACTCTAGACCACTAGGCCATCCCAACCCCCCAATATTGAAAACAATTACATACATGTACATGTATCTGCAGAACAATTAAACAAATGATTGCCAAATTCAGTTCACTCTAAGTCTTGATAAATAAAGACCCCTATATATCCACTTTGGTTTTATACTGCATTATGGAGTCTTTAATATCATCCAAAGTCTTCGACATTGCAAATACAATTTATATTAACACTGATGTTATCTTACCATGAAAAGTTGGGCTTCTGACATCCAATCTAAAACAAAATTAATCGTGACTACAATGCTTTCGAGCACAATTGGCGTCATTTTGTTGCAATGGAAATAACATCACATGATAAGAGACATGGTGTCCTGTGACTATGAATTAGAAAAAAGGATGCGAACAAAGACGTTTACTTTTTAAATGTTAATGATGTTGACAAAACATAGTAATAGAATTATTGCAAGATTGCGGTCATGCCTTTGGGTTGTTTCTACTAAGGTATTCGCTCTTTTGTTAATCATATGATAAATAAATTAACATTGCAGTCACATGTTAATTGTAATCGCTATCAGTTGACATGACTGTCCCGAATTCAGTTGCAGATTTGTTGAGATAGCACACTATATATATAACTGGTAGTTGCTCCCAGTTGCGAAGTCGACATAAGCCCCGCAGTAGAGTGAATTGCTTGACCTGACCCCACCTTCGAATACCACTTGCATAATATACATGATTTATATAGAGAAATCAGTCAGTGATATGACCATATGGTTTGTTTTATCATGTTGTTTACACACTGAATACAATAGATAACAACCTTCGTATGACCTATTGTCAAGATCTTCCGATAGCATTACATGAATAATTAATAAGATAAAATATTGAGATAATGGAGACAAAAAGGTTATTGACTTTTAAAGACTTATTTATTATTTACATGCAAGATATGTTTACAGGTTGTTCAAAAATGGTTGTCAGTTTGTTGTGATTTGGCCACCATAACCTCAAGTTGACTACCAGGCCCCAATTACACAAAGCATTCTCAGAGTTAAGAATTTACTAAAAATTGTTTGACTTATTTTAACTAAAATTAATATATTAACCCTTTATAAAACTTTTGTTGTTTTAATGTATCAAACACATCAATAAGGAACTATGTAAAAAGTTTTGTGTTTCTGGATCAAAGATATTTCTCATGTTCAGTACTTAAAAGTTCAGTAAATCGCTAATGTTTGGGACATAATATTGTAATCTGATTGTATATGAACTGATTTATTTCCAATTGTTTCTGTTTTAATTGACTCTAATTTCAAATCAGTTATGTCTAACGAAATACGACAGGAGTTTCAGTCTAAAGAAATTTCTATTGTCTGGTTATTCCAGTCTATTGCGCATGCTCTCTAGATAAGTTATGGCGTCGCTGTTTGACTGCGTTGTGGAATATGTCTAGCCTCGTTCTGTCTGGTCACTTGTTACAAATGATGCAGAAACGCACTATGGTACACGATTTGTGTATTAATGGTAAAATGTTTATTTTGTCTTAAATATTGGATATCAGAAGCTTACCTTTTCAAAGTAAGATAACATCAAAGTTGATTTGAATTGATGAATAATTTGTGTTTTCAACGTGTAAGACTTTTGATGATCCCGAGTTAGAGACATAGCTACTTTAAGCCAGAGAATGCTTTGAGAACTCCAGGCCTGTAGGATACAATACATAGTTTGTCAAGTTTAGACCATTTAATAAATGCACAGCTAAACAAATGTGCAGTTTGATTTTATTTAAATGTCACGTCCTGTTTGTAGACATAATCAATGCAACATACAACCAACACCAAAGAATATATTATTTATACACTCACATTGTCTGTCTGTTGTCAACTCTTTCTTGTGATGACTTTTACATACTTATTTATCATCAAATTTCTGTTAATTTCTTATGGAGTTATGGTCTTTGTTTAGCTTTGTAGTATCTTTCGAAATGATTAAATGCAAAAAGATATTATCTGCTTAGTATGAAATTTATATTCAAAATTCAAATTGTAAAATGACGAATCATATTCATTTTCAATTTTCAACAATGGTACCTAAACATCAAAGGATGATGCCATGTGCACCTGTATTTAAAATGAAATGGAAAGGAGTTTAACATCCTAATGTCCTGCTCATACTGGGCTAATGAAGACAGGCATACGCGATACAGTGTACCATGAGGGAAATTTTGTTTGGGCAGCTAAGGCCACCTGTTATAATGAATCCCAACTGCTGAGGGATCTTTTTCGGGCAAGCCATTGTATACACACAGGGCCTCTTTTTTGTCCCTTTCAAACAACTGGACAGTTGTCCTTGTCAGGCCCTCCAATCTTGCCCCACTGACAAGAGGAAACCACGCCGGAAAATCCTGCTTTCTCGGCCAATGCATGGATCGAACATGCGACCTCCAGACTAGCTAGCCAGTATCTTACCCCCTTAACTACTGTGGCTCCAACATCTGTATTTAAATCTGTAATATTATAGTTATTTAATGTATTTGGGAACAATTACTTTTACTACTACTTGCATCTAGTCGAATCAGTCAAATATTACATTTCAATCTAGTCAATTTGTATTGAAAAATGTCTTCTTAGTAGTTTGGTTAATCAAAATGCAGGACAGCGGGTCTACCAAGGTACAATGATTCAGATGGGCCAAAGAACCAAAGCATTTTAAGTTCAACATACAATCTAAGACTTGGCTGTAGAGCCTGTGTCTGGGTAAAATTTCTCTCATAGCACACTGTATGGCGTATACCTGTCTATATTAGCCCAGCCGATTGCTATGACGATTTTTTTAGGAAATTCTAAAGGGGATGTTAAAAATGCCCTTTTAGTCATACACAAAGCTGCATCATGTTTAATACATTGTTTAGCTGGCTTCCTAAAACACATTATAGTTATAGCCTATAATCTAATATTTCATTACACTATGTACAGATTGTTATTTTTAGAAAAGGATTCAATTCAATATTATTTTTAAAGTACTTGTACGAGACTGAAAAAGAAATTGATATTTATTTTTGTTGTATTGATCATCTTAAAAATGATTTTATGTCTTTTTTTCTCGTAGATCAAAGCTTAAAACCTATTAACCTTTTCATTATGTATATATATTGCTCATATCACGATAGAAATATAACTTTTTGTTAAATAGTAGCACTGAGTACACATTGATTAACTGACGGTTCCATTCATTCCATCTGTGAGTAATGTTGTCTGTATTATCTTTGAGAACCATTTTCTTGGTTAATGTCTGTGATTTCCTCGAACTCGTGATAATAACCTAAATATCTGTGGAATTGGTTTAAGCTCTATCATGTGATGAGACTTGAGTAAATTAGAAATTAATTTAAGGAATTGGCAAGATGAAGTATGTTGATGTGTATGTTAGAAATAGTTTATTTTGTGCTTTTCAATGGCTAGGGTAATAACACTTCTAGACTGTTAATCATGTTAAGCACGATATGGAACCATTCCGTATCAGTAATGAAATCGCCCCACTCACCATCATGAATGATGAAAGATACAGATTACAGATAAGTTTTTCCAAGCATTTAACTTTTCATCTCATTTCTTTTGGATGCTTTTTAATTTAGCTTGGTGGAATGCCCGTACCCAGCTCTTAAAATTTGGGGGGGGGGCTACAGAATGTTTTGGAGGGGCTGAGGATATGGCTGGCTAAGAACACTCCTAAGAAATCATTATTTTTGGCGAAATATACCTACATAGTAACCCAATACCTTATTCAGAAAATATAGATATTTTAGTTGGAGTAGACATGACAGTGAATAATGAAAAATGAAAAACAAAAATTATATTTTTATTTTAGAATTCTCTTCCCTTATTCTAAGAGCCTTTTGTTTATCATTTTGAGGTATCATTATAGGCCAAGGCTGTAGGGCACAATCAACACTTCTGACTGACCTCCGGATCCATTTTCTAGTTCTGATATTTGTTGTTAATTTCTCACATTATCTGTGTAGTTTGTCTAAAATAAGTTAATTAAGCTTATATTCTTGCATCTTGAATCTTAAGATAATTTTTTGTGTTTTGCATGGTTGCATATGTTTGTTGGAAAGTTTTACGAGCAATTATATAGTAGTTAAACATACATTATGCCAGAGCCAAATCTGCCTATTGCAGATCTTTCTTTAGGCTTGAAATGTTATCTAAATTTTTAATTAGACATAAACTTGTCCAGACCAGATTCATGAATCAACGACCGATGTCATCGATAGCCTGCGATAGTTAACAGATTGGAATACATTTTTTGAACCGACTTTAGCACTGATGATTGAATCTAGCTAATCTCGGGTTAAGAGTGCTGCAATTTGACTAAAATTTTCAAACCTATTCTATAAAATTTACACTAACTATTTTTTTAAATTATTATAGCAAGAACACAATCTCGTTCTCAGAGGCAGCCCCGGAGCCGAAGGCCTCTGGCACATTAGACCGTCCATTTTTTCAAATTTTTTTCAAACTCAATTTTAAGCCATTCTGACCTCTGAGGTCGGATCGTCGTTTCGTTTGTTGTAAAATGATCCTTGAGTCAAAGTCAACTCAAAAACATAAAAAATTGGATCCTAAACGAACAAATTCAAGTTTTTGTAAAGATCTATTTTTCTACGCGTGGGTATATTTTTAAGTGATTCGGTCATCCAGGCACGTAAAATCAGGGGCGTAAGACGCAAATAAACGAGAAATTTCGCGTGTAGGAATTACATGTCATTTTCCGAGAAAATGACTACCCCAATTCACCAGAGAAATTTCTTCAAAAAATTTTCTGGTTTAGAGATTGGCAAGAACAGTCAACTCTTTATCTAATTTCCCTTAATGCCTTTTTAATAAGGAATCCTGAATAATCTGTGCCGGGGGTATTGGAGGATGTTTTGGATGACTTATTGTTGAATATTTATAAAGATAGATTACGCAACCACAGCCATTAAGTGTTCAATTATGTGCAGATTACTATAAAACCAATCCGTTGAATATTGTTCTGTCTTTGTTGAACTGCCAAACACTTCTGGTAATAAATTTCCCTAACAACCCGACAAAGGTTTTTTGTACACATTATGTATGTTATGTGCATAAAAAATGTGCTTAATAAATTTCTGTCTGTCCTCTTTGTTCATTTTTCACATCAGTAGAATTAGAATGTTGGTTGTATAAATATTTATATATCACTTAAAAACAGGTTTGGTACAATTTGCTTTTAAAATGTAAATATTGCATCATCTAATCTATAAATGTAAGCTCATAGAAAATACAGTATAACTTAAACCAGAATGAACAAGCATTTTCACATATTTTATTTTGAAGTCAGAGAAAAGACTGTATTCTTAAATATTTAAGTGGGGCTTTTTTTTAAAGATGCATTACATGTACACAAGATTTAGATAAAGTGCTGACACTTCTTTAAAAAAGCTTTAAAAAAAAGATAGTATAAAATGGATATGTTGAGAATTTCATTCAAATTTCTTTAATCTGAGTGAAGAAAGTTATGAGTGTTTGAAGTTTTTATAATAAATAGTTTCCGCCGATTGCCAATTAACTTTATATTTTCTCAATTGTCAGTACCATTTCCACAATAATAAATGAAGTCTCGATTTTCTGTCCTTTGATCTGCAGTTTCAATGAGTGGCGAATATTATCTAATCCATTCTGGGGCCTATTTCACGAAATTTTATCTAGGATAAGATCCCAATTTTAGTAATTTGATTGGATAATGTTAGATTGATTTTAGTGCTTCGCCAATCAAAATTGAAGTATCTACTAAAATTGGATTTTATCTTAAGTTAAAATTTCGTGAAACAGAGCCCAGTATCTCAACCATATGATGTCCTAGATAGTTGATTACAGATCTAGATAGTGATTTATGTAACATTTGATGCCAGAAAAAAGACTTGTAATAGGTAGATTTAATATTGATTTTAGATTCTTTTAGTTGTAATAGTAAGTGCAGGAGGAAATTATTTATAGGGTGAGGGGTGTATGGATATAGGTGAGATAGCAAGGTTAAAGACTGCATAGATTCTTACCTAAATTGCTTTCAATGTCCAACTGACCATCTTCATACTGGTAGAGGTAGGGGGAGGGGGGGCGCTTGCATTTTAAATTAACAACCTAAATGGACTTGAATTGGTAGCTATTTGACAATGTAAGAGTGGTTGGAATAACCACTAGCCTGTGATATTTACTGGATTAGGATCCCTTTTGCTGCGCAACTTCCTTTCATGATTTATATCATATGAAATGGATAGTCAAGACTGGTTATTGCACCGACTTCAGTAATGGTGATCTATGCTAGGCATGGAATTCAATGGCTAAAATCTTGGTTCAGAGTGGATCAGTTTGACTGAAATTTTCAGCAAATTCCCTTTACATTATCTATTTTTCAAAACTATTATAGTGAGAACTGCCAGCTTTTTATGTAATCTCCCATAATGAATCTTTAATTATATTGAAGACTTTGTCATTTACAATTTCCATGTATAATTCAAATTGTTCAGTCCCGAGTCTCGATGACACATTTTCATTATTTTGTCGATAGCTCTGATAATTGCTTTTTACTTTTTATCACGATTGCTACAGCTTTAAATTGTTTCGATTTCTACACAAGATGTGCATTCCCTATATTGGCAAATAAGAAATGATTTGAATATAATTGTGTTGCGTAGGCCTATTGGGTTATTATGTTCGCAGGCTTAAGAGTTCTTCCTTTAAAAATTCATTCTGTATTATGCCAAAAGCCACTGAAAACAAAAATACTATGTATAAAAAAAGATAGTTGCCATACCACATTGAGAGATAATTGAATTTCAGGGGAAAAAAAATGATGTAGGAAAGCATTTGTTGTTTTCAATTAAAACCCGAATATGCCAGAAGCCCAATATTCACCTTCCATATTTAGAATTAATAGGAATTATGGTTGAAAAGCGAATGAATGAATGAATGGGGTTTAAGTCCTACTTTCTTACTACAACCAGGCTAATGAAGACAGGCATATATGTACGCCATATGGTATGCTAGCTGGAAAGGGAATTTTGAATTCCAACTATCAAAGGTTGTTTGTGCATGCCAATGTAAACAGGACCTCAGTTTACAAGGAACTTCATACTGCACCTTGAAAGAAAATCCTGAAAAAATTTTTTGATCAACACCGGGAATGAAACCTGGACCTCCAGGTTAGTGAGCGAATGTCGTACTGACGTACTCACTGAGTCACTTTTCATTAATAGTAAAACAAAGTAGATGATTAAAAGTTTTAAAAACATCGGTCAAATACCATTTTCGGCTTGATGAATTGCAACAAGTTATCGTGTGATTAGACAATAAAGATGGAATCTTGTTCATTGAAAGTTAAATGAATACATTAGATTGCAATAATAGTTTGACCAGTATGTTTTTTGGCAAGAATACTGTTTTTTGTTTATAATCTCCAGTTTATTTGGCGTTTAATCTTGAATATTGTACCATTAATTTTGCAATATTTGCATTATGATTTTGATCAGCTCCTATTATATACTCGTGGGATGATGTAGTTGCTGTGCATTTTAAGATAACAATATTGTTGAAAAACATGCTCCCATTATTGGCCTATAGTCTGTCTTAGATTCTAGGATTGTTTTGCAGATGAAATTGATTTTTGTATAATTTCCTTTTAACATAGCTGATTTATTCTGTGTTCTAACAATTTGGATTAGACTAAGGTCTGTGCTTAGTTGTTAAAGGCAAGCTGTTGTGTTAGTTAAAGTGAGTTTTATTCAATAAATGGAGATTGAATTGATAACATTTGAATAACGCGAACAATTTCCAAAACACACCAGAAAAGAAAAGACATTAATATTATTAATGGATGAATTAAACACATATAAAGATTTTACTAAGTGTTAGGTGGAGGTTGCATATAGATTCCTGCATTGGATGAAAAAGTTCATCAGGATTTTCCGACATGGTGCAGGATTGATGGCTTGACAAATGACAGCTGTGTGTGTAGTTGTTCGGATGGTACAGAAAACCGAGGTCTCTGCCCGTGTATACACTGGCTTGCACGTAAAAGATTCCTTGGCAGTTGGAATTTGATATACATGTATGGGTAAGCCATAGTGCCGTTGCCTGAGCGAAATTTTCCCCTTAGCACACTGTATGGCGTATGCCCGTTTTCATTATCCCACTTGAAGCAGAACAGTAGGACATTAAACCCCATTTTATTTCATTTTAAGTATTAGGTTATAGATCAAGATTAAATTTGATATTGTCAATGTATTTTGACAGATGGAATTCTTTACATTGTGATCCAAATGATTGTGTTCTCACCAGTTTATCATTAACAGAGAAAATAATTTCTGCTTACTACACAGAAATAACACATCAAGCGGAGCTAGTAACTTATAGCAATATTTTGTTAGAGAGCAATTATGACATGCCATTTTATGATCCTTGCACTTGGTTGCTCTATCACATGATTGCTCAAATGGGAAATTCCCATGTTCAGCCATATTGTAGCCAATAAAATACTTATTTTTTATCAGTATCATGCATGTAATGAATTCACCAATACAATGCCTAACAAAAGCTGTGTGATTTCTTAAAATGAGACGTCATTAGTTGGGTTGTCTGAAACCACTTTTGGAAAACCACTGCAGAGTAACACAGCTTCAGAATAATGTCAAACGATCAAACAAAAGTATGAAGGATTGCCACTTTATATTTTGATCTCACTCCACTATATAGGACCTATTAAATGAGCAGATGTATTGACCCAGAGCTTGCTATTTTATAAAAGACGCAGATAATCCCTTAAATCTCAAACCAAAGTTGATGTTTTCTCCACCTTGGACCTTCACCTATAAGTACAAGTTTGGTCTAAAATAGTAATATCACCAGGTCACACATCTTATTACAGTTGATTGTAAATTTAGTAATTAACGCAATCTGATTAAAACACAGCTTCTATTTCATTTCGGTTTTTTATAGTTCAAAATTTTGTTTAACTTGTCTTTACTATACTAGGATCTGTGTTCTGATGGTCTGGATAAAGTGAGGGATTAGCCAATGAAACGGTCCGTTACAACTAGTTTTTGGTACATGGAACTGTTGGTGAACTACCATACATATCAATGCTGATTGATTTATCATGTCTGATGTCATAGGCTCAAAAGGCACTCGTATCACCCAATGCGCCTCCTTTTTAGTACAACCAGTCAGATCTTCGGGTAGCACAGGATATAGAAAGCATAAAAAACGAAACGAAATATAGATCTTAAATTATGTTTGTGAGATTATAATTAACTTGTTTACTGAGTATTAGTAGCAGAAGTAGCTGTCTCAGACCAGTTTGGTTTTTAACTCCCACAGTAGTTCATATGGTCTGTTACATGTACACCGTAGGATTCCTGCTAAATAAAAATAAAAATATTATTAAGATCCCTTGGCCTTGGAATTTGAGATAATTTGATGGAATGTGGCAAAAATTCTTCCCTGCAATCTTTCGTTTTATGTCCTGTCCTTTCCAGTTTCATTTTCAAACGATTAATTTTGAATTCCCCCGTGCATCAGCATGATAAATGACGATGTAATATTCTATCCATTTTTACACAAAATAAATTGTATCATTTTTCTGCCATTGCTCTAATTGCTCTCTCTCTCTTTCCATTGCTCTAATAGAGATCACAGATTTAACACAAAGTTTTTTCAATCTTTTATACAGTTTGAATTTATTATCAAGGAAGCCATATGATAAATATTGTTTTTTTAAACTAAGCTCCAAGTTCAGAAAAGACATTAAGTTCTTGCAAAGGTTGAGATTAATCCAGTGAGAGGGTTCTAAAGAAAACCTAAATGAAGGCCAAGCGTTGACATATTTAGGCTTCTGTACATGTATGCTTTAGTGCCTTGAATAAACAAGCCTTCCTGAAAGTAGGTTTGAGTTGACTAAGGTTGAGTTTGGCTCACGTATGAATATTTACTGGCACTATGTATTTCTGGACCTTATTTATCGAAGTAAATTGTCAACTGAAATGTAGTTCTGTTGTTTTTCAAGCTGCTGTATGGTGATACTTCCTGACAAACCACCATTGTTAAAAACATCTGATGTAGAACAGAGAGTTGCAAATTGATGTATATTATCTCTTATCAATGAATCTGTGGCGACTAAGAGCTTTTGTGGTTTGTTTTGATCGTAAAGTGAGTAGTGAGTTATTAGAGCTGAAATATTTTTTGTGTTGTTAAATGTTTTGGATGATTCACTATTTATTACAGTGGATACTGGTAATTCTGATAACAATTGAATTCTGTGTCCGTAGTTCAAGACTGTTAATAATCTAAAATAATTCAAATGAAATTATGAAATGGCATTGTCTGCACTGACAGCGCTAATGTAAAATCTTTGTTCATAACAGCGGTACTATGGCTTACTCTTATCAATTCCAATTGTCGAGAAATCTTTTATGTGTACTCGGGACCTCAATTTTTCGTGCTATCCAAATTACGATATGATGTCCCTTGTAAGGCCCTCTGTCCTGTACCATTGAAAAGGGGGAGCCACGTTCAAACCCTAATGAACTTTCTCAGGATTGAAAATAGGACCTCCTAGTTTGCGAGCGAATGTTTTACTCATGAAGCCACAGACGATTGTTCTTATTTACCATTAAAACTTATGGCTGGCCCACGGTACCATTCACTTGATTTGATATTTGTTTATTTTTTTCAATGTCTATTATTCTGTCTTGTCCGCAGGTTTATCTTGTAGATTTTTGTTTTGCGTGTAGTGCAGGCCACCTGTACTCACTAATGGTGTTATGTCTGCAATATAGAAGGGTATGTTTCATATGAAGTTGTTAAATTACAGAAAGATTAAAAAATGTTTTAAAAAAATAGTATGAATATTCAAAATGGAACAATCTGTCAATTATAAGGAAAGTAAATTTTATTAATTGATTGGCAACGACTGCCATTGTGTAACATTAGATAAAACAAAAACCTGTTTAAGGAAGTAGGAAATTAGCATGACCTTCAGTAATGATCTTCAACATAATTAAATATTTATTGTAGAAATCCTTTGTCTAAGAGAGACCACTAGTTCAGACAAGTGTAAAGTAGATTTTCAATTGGAGTTGAGTTTAAGTTTCGTTAGAACTAGTCAATGTTGTAAATTAGTCTTAAAAAAAAACCCCAAAAAACAGAATAGTTGGGCAGGGCCATCTTAAAATACATGGGGCTCCATGCTATATTGTGACTTGCTATTTAAACACTGATTTTGTTGGAACTATCAATACAATAAATATATGATATATTAAAGTTTATCAACCATCGAGATGTTTACTCTGTCGCGAGGCTGTGTAATTCTTTTAAAGATGGCCCTGAGTTTTCAATGTTACATTCAGTGCTCAAGTTTCATTATTTGTATATAGATTTCTACACCAGAATCCATTATTTACTGGTAACTACTCACTCTTGAATGAAATAAAATCAAACAGTAGCTTTTGTAGCGATTATTGGAGCATCACTGGTGTACGTGATTATGACATTGGACTCACATCTGAAACAAGCCATAGATAAAGATCTGTGAATGTATGTCTATTGTTAGGGACGAATTAGCTTGTGAGGAAACTGATAGTTGGAATTTGAAGAAAAGTACCACTGTCTGAGCAAAATTCTCAACCTCACAGTGCACAGGTAACCGTAGAAATGGTCATTACTTGTATGTTAGGTAGGCTCCTCCAGTAGGTGGGCCACGATGGGTTCATTTCATTTGTCATTGTTTTCTTGTATTCATTCCAAAATCCAGACCATTATAATTTGAACTTTTTAAATTGATTAATTGCCAATATATTTCCATTATAGACTCAGTCTAGAAAAACAGAAAGTCATGTAAAAACAAACATCACATGACCACAATTCCTTCCTAGAAGCACTACCAATTAACTGAAATGAAATTATTGTAGGATGCCTAAATAAACTATAAATCTTACTTTCGTTTGCATAAACTGCTTTCAATCTAATCTCTGTCTTGCTTACCGCTTGTGATTGTGATTGACAGTCACAATATCTGATTTTTCATGGCTTAATCTAAATTAAAATGTACATAAATTGATTATTAAAAGATGCATTATGTAAGATTTAGATAAAGAGCTGACAGTTCTCGCTACCGGTATAATAGCATACTCCGCGCAGCGTTTCGTTTGATTAGAGGTAATCCTACTACACACTGCTATTATGAGTGGATATTGTTGTTTTAAATTTTGATTGGTCAGTAGTCCGACTACCAACCAATGACTAGCTGCTCTACAAAAGCTTTACATTTAAAACGAGTGCCAATATTGGACCAAATATGTTTACATAATGTTACGTCATGGCTCACGATTTTATTATGCATAGCAGAATACTGCAGTAAAACTAAATGCATGACAAACAAGGCTATCAAGTCGAATGAAATGTAAACAATACTGTTTGGAAATGAACATACATTCAATACTTTTTATTGTCGTCACCCCCGTCCGTCCTTGTGGACGCTCTAGAGGCTAAAGTTAATATCCGATTGACTTTAAATTTATACACAATGTTTAAGGTCATAAGACGAAAATACCTATTGATTTTCAGCGATTTCTGATAATCAGTGCCAGAGTTGTAGCCCTTGATCACTTCAAAAAATCTTGTGGATGCTCTAGAGGCCAAACTTAATATGCGATTGACTTCAAATTGATACACAGAGTTTAATGTGTTGAAACGAACAAATATTTAATATTAAATGTTTCCTATACTAATTGTTAGTGCGGGGCAAAACTTTATAAAAAGCAAACAAATTCTAATGATTTTTTGATAAATACATAATGAGTTCCTAGTACTCTTAATCAGATTTTATTGTATTTTAAATGTTTCATTACCAAAAAAATATGCGACAACTCTTGTTGACTGCCCGGACGATTTAGCTGCTGTGGGCGTATGTTTCCGTTGCCTGGCAACCTATCTTAATACCTTAAATCACTGTCCAAAGTTTTAGTGAAGACCCAGATTAAACGAAGGACTGTCATGTTGCTGTACTTAAGTGATAGCTTTCATTGAATGGAAAGAATAGACACACTCCCGCATAAGTTCAAGAAACAGACGCTATTCCAGCAATGGCCAGAGAGGGATTTCTCGGGCCATTGCTTCAGGAATATGGTATAATAGTTGAAAAAAAAAAGATCATGAAAAAGGTTAATGTATTGAAAATTTCATTCAACTTAATTTATTCAGATTGAATTCATGAATGTTTGTAAGAATAGTGTAGTCTTGATTTGCATTGCCACCATTGTTACAATGATAAACAAGTCTTGATTATCCATTTTTGAATTAAATTATTAAAGAGCATTTCTAGAGAGCATCGCTGGTGTTCTTGAGAGTTGATAATGGCATTGTCATGTAAATAAATGTCTTCTTAATAATTAATAATAATTTGAGGCCAAAAGAAATACCTACCAAGTAGGCAGATTTAGCTATCACATAATACATCCTTAATGATTCATATATCAGTGCTAGATAATCTTAGCTAGAATTCAATTATAAAATGGCCCATCAAACGATTTTGAAATAAACAGTTATGCCATTTTGGTTTCAATGTTTGGGAAATACCATTAATCAGTTGGCTAACAATCTCAGAAATAAACAAGATGGGAAATATCATTAAAGAGTTGGCAAAGAATCTTCGCAATAAACAAGATGGCAGTATTAAATCAGTGAAAAATAATGGTAACTTTAGAAAATGGCCAGAACACCTGTTAGGGTGAACGGATTATTTGACTAGTTTTTGAACCATAATTGTTATTATACTTTATGGTGATACTTGTTTAAACTGAAACTGGAATATTTTACTTTAAAGATATATGGCTAAGATTAGCCAAGGTAAAAAAAATTGTTATTGGCCCACTTGACAAAGTGAAGAAGGTCCAAATTATTTATTTGTTTAGTAGTTTTTTGGTCTTTAGTAAATATTTGAGAAGCAGTTTGGAAAACATTGATTAGTAATTTTTGTACTTTAAATCAAATTTATAATCCTGTGTCAACTTCATACTTATATTTTGCTATGTTGCACTGATAAGCATTTCGGTTAGCAAGCTGAGTTTGTTTGTTGTTGACACAGTACAAAAATTTTTGGATCAACGGCAAGATAAAAATAACAATACATAAATATTTGTTTGTTTTCAGTATAATTGATAAAGTAACTTCTTTGTCATTGACTTCCTGATCTCAGACAGGACGGATGCAAATATAGTTATTTTTGTCTGAATCTATTTAAAACTGATCATCAAGATTACGGTAGCTTTAACCGTTTAATCCACAGGAGGTGAAGAGTTGTAAAATAAAAAGCATCTTTACTATCTCATAAACCTAGACATTTTGTTTTATGTGTTTTATTAGCTAGCTATATGTCTGTTGTTCCTTGTGGCAGGCCTCGATATAATATATAATAAATATTTGATTTCTTGACTTTGGTTAAATAGTAAAAAAAGGAGTGAGCCGATTTCTTCTATTTTACTTTAGGCCAAAGAGTCGAGGAATCATTATTCTTCAATTTATTTGAAGGGGAGGTGGATCCAGCCTTTTAGAAAACATATAGGCTAGTGAAGCTAAGAACTCTTCGTTAACTGCTGGGGGGTTGGGATAGCCTAGTGGTCTTAGAGTGCCACGCTTCGACCTCTACATGTAGCTGGCCGGTCACCTCTGGCCTGCGGCTGTGGTTTCGAGCCCTGGTGTGAGCGAATGTGGCATGGAGATAGGGGCGCCTTCTCAACTTCGTGGGTTTCCTCCGGGAACTCAGGTTTCCGCCCACTGCTAAAGACCCCTACGCGCAAACGAATTATTGAAATGAAATGAAACCATATGTTAGTACCAAAATGACCTGGTTTGTGTCGAGTGGACCCTTTTGTAAATATGGGCTCCAGATATTATGTTAAGAAGGCATAGGAGGAGAAGCACATACACTGATATCGCAGCCTCTTCCCACCAACCTTTCTGATGATTAAATCAAACTTTCTAGCGTTCAGACCTTTGATCAAGGAATTCAAATAGGGTATAGAACTACATATACTGGTGATAATATACATTTATATCTGACAGAAAGGCTGACTGTTGAAGGGATTATTACATGGAAGGGTGATAAATGTACTAATTAGAAAGTCTAACTGACATATATCTATTATTGAAGTATATAATTAATATTAATCTGTTGTAAAACAGGTAATAATATTAACCCACCTCTAATAAACTTGGCTCCGATCATATTAACTGTGTAGGTTTTCTATCCTGTAATAATTATTTATTATAATATTGTTATTTTTAGAATAGGTTCCTATTATTATTCATATTGACAATTAATAAAATTGATTTTTTAAATATTAAATGAACTTTAATGCTATTTTCCATTAATTACGTGCATGTGTTATTATCATATATTGAACCTAGAAGAAGTAGAAAATACAATGTAAGAGGATTTTGTTTTATAAGTGTATTTTTTAGAATTAATTACTCTCCTGTGATATTTATCAAGTGATTGTCGGACTAAAGCACTGTTTACATTTTCTCTAGGATAATTACATTTTGAGTAGGGAAGCTGGTCAAATGTAATGTTCCTTCTAACAGTGTTTCCATTTTGGACAACTGAGGTCTGGGAACCCTCAGAACGGCATGGTTAAATTTATTTGAGTCTTTGTTTCATTTTTATGGTTCCAATTTTCAACACTAAAGTACATTTAAACATGCATTATACGAGAGCTAACTGCTTATTGCAGATCTTTTTTAGGCCATAAATGTTATCTATATTATTAATTAGACATTAATTAACATATAAACACCATAATCAACTCTTGAGCCATTATTCTCCTGTGATATTTAGTGGATTTGAATACCTTTTGTGATGGATGATTTAATCTAAAAATGGATAATCAAGACTTTGTTTATTATTGTACCAATGGTAGTAATTAGTTGCTATAGTAATTAGTATAGTTGCTAATATCTCGGTTTAGAGTGACACAATTTGACAGAAAGTTTCAGCCTATTCTGTTAGCTGGAACTGTCAGCTTTTTATCTAGTCTTACTTATGCATCAAATGCAGCCATTTTTTATTGAAACAGATGTTTTTACTTTGTTTACATGGTGACGTCAGCAGGGTAATAACTTAACATAGTGATAAAATAAAATTGAATCTTGTCAAATACAAAATAAGGAACACAAGACAGAAGAAAACGAAACAATGATCAAAAAGAATAAATCTGACTTTAAGCACATTGGTTTGGAGAGAAATTCCTTTTATGCAAAATCTTAGCTGTATCTCCAGGCAGCAATTTATATGTATAATATTAAATTCAGCTGAATGAATTGGTCCTGTTGAAATAAGTGTTTACATTCTAACCTAAATTCTTGTTGTACACATGTTTCCAGTCACAGTCGGCAAACTACTTCCATGATGACCAGTTTGGGTGACAAAAAGGTTTTGAATTTTTTGAGTGCAAGTCCTTATTTTCAGGTAAATTAAAGGAACATATGTGAACCCTCCCCCCCCCCCCAAAACAAGTAGATATTGAGTAAATCAAAGAGGTAATTTAACAAACGTTTGACAATACCCAACTATTAAGATCACTGTTGAATAACTAGTTCTTATGTTTGCAAGAATCTAGTTCCTAAAATTTGGTTAAATTCCAATTAATAATGTCACATCGACTACATACTACATAGATGTATTTTATTGGGCGGTATTATTTTCTTTGTGTATATAATGTAGAAGTTGACTTTTTGCCTGAATAGGATCATCTTCCCAATGTACACCATTTTTATTGACGCCCTTCAACTTGATCAACTTGATGTGTTTGCTATCGGGTGAAACTAATCTATGATAAAATTATCTTGTTTTAAGATTCAAGAATTCTTTTTATAATGTAAAACAAGAGATATTGACTACCTATATAATGACACGGTGTAAAATGTTTATATAGATAGTATACAGTAATGATTTTCTCCAATGGAGCACGATTTACAAGTTTACTGTACACCATGTGTTCAAGTTTCCATCGTAGCATGCGTTAAGAGTTATATTACCGTACATGTAACACACGTGACTATAGTATTGAGGCAAGGTCTTCACTGTGAATAGTGTTTTACTTACATGTGTATTGTGCTCAGGGTCGTGGTGGTGGCGTATTCCAGTCTTTAGTATTAGTTCAACCGGTTTATTCATAGATACAGCATGTTATGTTGAATACTGTTCATTATATGAATATTATATAGATATATAGACAGGTATATACACAGTGAATAATCTTGTATACACCAGTATATAAAGGAGTAAGGATTGACTTATAACTTTAAGGGAGTATAACTATGATTCTCAGGTAGGTACATGTATATGATGCCTTCTTAATCCATGTATAATTTATAATGTGAAAGAAAGATTGATTTAAACAGCAAGTGTGGATTTGAGTTACCGGTAATAGTATTTTGGATGTATAGGTATATAGGATTCCTTTCATATGTGTCATGTCAATTTACAACATGAAGCTATATTTTACTTAAATATTTATAAGAAGTTAGTGGTAGAATTTCTTTAAAAGTTTATTTACTCTTGTATGGGTTACATATCAATGAAATTTAGGCGGCTTCTCTCTGTCACAGTTTTGTTTCCAGGAATAACTCCTGTAACTTTGTCATGTATCACTCAGTTATATAGTAGTTGTGCCTTTTGCTGATTATATTAATGCTTTCTAATTTTAAGTTTGGGAACTTTATGTTTGATACCGTATATAATTTATTCTGAAGGACATCTCACACAAAAATCTTTTATCAAACTTTGTACGCATCAGTCTATTATATCTTAAATTATCTCGTTTGCCAAATAGAAATTTCTTGTGGAAATAAATCTAACTTCATATTTGGTATACAATATATATGTCATGCCTTTTGCTGATTCAAAGACTCTTAGTTGAAGTTTTTTTGCATCAGTTTTTGGTATTCCACCGTTATTCTGGAGCAAATCTCAGAAACCACTCAAAATATTTTTATGAAAACCTTCTGAAAACTTGTTTCAAACTTGCGTCATTGCTACATCTGGAACTGTGTTCAGTGTTTTGATGCTTGACTTTCACATTGGAATTGTAAAAAAATGAAAGTAGTTGTTACTAAATTGAATCATGTGGAATAATTGGGATGTCTCTTACAATTTTCTGTACATTTAATAACAGTACACTACAAGTGGTTGGCTGTTTATAACCAATAACACATCTGTTCGGTACCTTCTTAAACATGTCCAAAGGTGCAAGAGGTTCATGACCTAGTCTCCTTGTTGAAATATATATATTATACCACATAGAAGACAAATTATATAGGTTCAATTTGTATTTAATTTGAGCACATATTTTTGCTTCCTACCATGATTAAATTTGGAAAACTACTTTTTTTTCTGTTTGGGTATCTCTTTTTTATACGCCCACATTGAAATGTGGTCGTATATTGTCGTCGCCCCCGTCCGTCCGTCCGTCGGTCCGTCGGTCCGTCGGTCCGGCGTCCACAATTGCTTGTGGACGCTCTAGAGGCTAAAGTTAATATCCGATTGACTTTAAATTTATACACAATGTTTAAGGTCATGAGACGAAGAAGCCTATTGTTTTTCAGCGATTTCCGATAATAACTACCAGAGTTATGGCCCTTGACGACTTCAAAAAATCTTGTGGACGCTCTAGAGGCCAAAGTTAATATCCGATTGGCTTTAAATTTATACACAGTGTTTAAGGTCATAAGACGAAGAGGCCTATTGATTTTCAGCGATTTCCGATAATTAGTGCCAGAGTTATGGCCCTTGATCACTTCAAAAAATCTTGTGGACGCTCTAAAAGCCAAAGTTAATATCCGATTGACTTTAAATTTATACACAGTGTTTAAGGTCATAAGACGAAGAAGCCTATTGATTTTCAGCGATTTCCAATAATTAGTGCCAGAGTTATGGCCCTTGATCACTTCAAAAAATCTTGTGAATGCCCTAAAAGCCAAAGTTAATGTCCGATTGACTTTAAATTTATACACAGTGTTTAAGGTCATAAGATGAAGAAGCCTATTGATTTGCATCAATTTCCGATAATTAGTGCCAGAGTTATGGCCCTTGATCACTTCAAAAAATCTTGTGGACGCTCTAAAAGCCAAAGTTAATATCCGATTGACTTTAAATTTATACACAGTGTTTAAGGTCATAAGACGAAGAAGCCTATTGATTTTCAGCGATTTCCAATAATTAGTGCCAGAGTTATGGCCCTTGATCACTTCAAAAAATCTTGTGGACGCTCTAAAAGCCAAAGTTAATGTCCGATTGACTTTAAATTTATACACAGTGTTTAAGGTCATAAGATGAAGAAGCCTATTGATTTGCATCAATTTCCGATAATTAGTGCCAGAGTTATGGCCCTTGATCACATCAAAAAATCCTGTGGACACTCTAGAGGCCAAAGTTAATATCCGATTGACTTTCAATTTACACACACTGTTTAAGGTCCTGAGAGGAAGAAGCCTACTGATTTTCATCAATTTCAAATAATTACTTCCAGAGTTATCTCCCTTGATCACTTCATAAAACCTTGTTGCGCTGTAGATGCCAAACTTATCATCCGATTGACTTCAGATTGATACACAGAGTTTAAGGTGTTGAAACGAACAAGTATTTTGATTTTCAATGAATTTTGATAACTGAACAGCTAAATCCATGATATTAAATGTTTCCTATACTAATTGTTAGCGTGGGGCAAAACTTTATAAAAAGCAAACAAATTCTCATGATTTTCTGATAATTACATAATGAGTTGTTACTCAGATTTTAGTGTATTACAAATGTTTCATTACCAAAAAAAAGTAAAAATATGCGACAACCCTTGTTGACTGCCCGGACGATTTAGCTGCTGTGGGCGTATGTTTCGTTGCCTGGCAACCTATCTTGTTATTTGGGAAACCATCACATTTGGTAAAATATGATTACATAAACAATGGTGAGATTATGATTAAATATGAACAATCAAATATCATAAGTGACACATGAGAACTGTTTTCACACAAATTCAGATTTTTATTGATCATGCTCCCCTGCACCACCATTAGAGATGGAGTAAGTGTTATAGTGCAATCTCGTTCCCAGAGGCAGCCGCGGAGCCAAAGGCCTCTGGCACATTAGACCGTCCATTTTTTCCAATTATTTTCAAACCTAAGCCCCGCCCATTCTGACCTCTGATTGGTCAATCTTTTTGGGTCGATTTCTCGAAAACTAGAGGTCAGATCGTCGTTTCGTTTGTTGTAAAATGATCCTTGAGTCAAAGTCAACTCGCTGACAAAAAAAAATTGGATCCTAAGCGAACAAATTCAAGTTTTTGTAAAGATCTATTTTCTACGCTTGGGTATATTTTTAAGTGATTCGGTCATCCAGGCATGTAAAATCAGGGGCGTACGACGCAAATAAATGAGAAATTTCGCGCGTAGAAATTACATGTCATTTTCCTGGAAAATGGCTCCGCCGATTCACCAGAGAAATTTTTTCAAAAATTTTTCTGGTTTCGAGATTGTGTTATAGTGTTCAGACATATTAATACTCTTAAGCAGAGTTGGGATTTCGCCCGTATATTCCGGACTTGTCCGAATTTTTTTTCCAAACGCACAATATTGTCCGACCGGGAATATGCCCAATCGGACATCAAGACATAGTGAATAATATTCAAAATTCCAAAATTCATATAGTGTACTGTGAGTATAACTACCACTCAACCCGATTATCGTTGACAATAGGCAGGATTGATGAGGTAATTAAGTGATCAACGTGTTTATCGTGTTATACCGTCAATAAACCTACCTTGAATAACCACTTAATCTGCCTTGATTGATTGACATAATCCTTTGTCGGACAATTCATCAATCTAATCTTAAACAGAAGTCATTGCTTTCCCTTTGTCGGACTATTCGAAAATCCAATAAGATTGATTATAATTTTAATCCATCTGTTTACCTCGTGGTCTTCAATTGTCGGACATTTTAATCGCATTGATGTGAGCCGACAGCATCTATATATATCAACTAATCATAGATGTCACATATCGTAAGAGTATATTATTTTATAAAACCCTAATTCATTTTGTCTACGATATCCTTTACGTCTTTTAAGAATCCATATATAAATTCTCATCCACAGTGGCACTTTCCCGTGATCTCGAGCGCGGCACGAATATTGCTTAATATGTTAGTCAGTTCTTACTATGAAGCTGTGTGCTGTAAGTCACGTACGCCATAGCGGCAATACGCTGAAGTCAGTTATGCCTTTTGTCATCACCACAAGTATTATTTCGAACGCTTTTCTTTCATTTGCTGCCGTGTTCTTATTTCTATTACGCACGGATTTGAATATTTTGTAAAGAAAAAACGATGTTCTGACATCACAAACTATTCTTATTTCGGAAGTTCGGCATTCATTTGCTGCCATGTAAATCTAAAGGAATATTACGGTTGTGAATTTTATGCCGAAGCAGGATCGGCAAGCTTTCATTCAATGTATTACGAAAATGTTGACATTTTATAAAGAAAAAACTATGTTCTGACACCACAAACTATTCTTATTTCGGAAGTTCGGCATTCATTTGCTGCCACGTAAATCTAAAGGAATATTACGGTTGTGAATTTTATGCTGAAGCAGGATTGGCAAGCTTTCATTCGATGTATTAGGAAAATGCTTAATTTTGTACGGCATTTACTGATATAAATTTGAATGCCGTACGGGAATTAGTATTAGGTGTGAAAAATAGCGAGGTTCACCAATTTTTATTATGTACGGGATTTGAATATTTTGTTGACATGTGATTTTTAATTGTGGTATGAATTGAATACCGTACGGGAATTAAATATGAAAAATAGCGAGGTTCACCTAATTTTGTTATGTACGTGATTTGAATATTTTGACACGTGACTTTTAATTGTCGTATGAATTCGTCTGCTTAAATAACGATAAGAGTTATGCCCCTTTATTTTCGGTAAAATGTCCGACACGAAAAATTTTGAAATCCCAACTCTGCTCTTAAGTCACATGATTTACAATCTGTTGTATGGTACATTGAGACCTCCCTTCAGAGCTGAACTATGCGTACACATCAATTGGGCCGGGGTCCTAAGAAAACTAGACTGAAATTTTAATCAATTATTCTAGTTATTTGTTGGAATATAAATGTCTGCCAGAAAACCAGAGCCACACATTGCTTGAAAAATTACCTGCAGAAAGAATGATGGATCTATTCCATAATAAGCAGCAAATTGTAGTCTCTAAACAAAAAAATTAAATTAAGTTATGGCCATCTGAAAACTTTCTCGGCTCCATTTATTTTGCTGTAATTTGTTATCAGGGCGATCGCTGTCCACAAACACGGAGGCCAATTAAGACAATATCTGAACTACTTTTTAAGGAAGATTTCGTTAAAATGAAAATTTAAATAAGGAAAATGTTGGCATTATGTTGTATTTCATTTGTTTTCAGAATTATTTCGGAAGTCTGCATTGTTAAATTTGACAGGTTATGCAATTGAAGATTTGCTGTAAAATAGGTATCTTAAAACAGGGGTAGATCTAGGAATTTTGAAAGGGGGGGGGGGGCGCCGCAAAATGAGGGCATTGACTGCGGAAACAGGGCACACCACTGAGAGGGGAGTGGGGGGCCCCAAGAAAATTATCCGCCATTTCCTTGCATCTGTAGCCATTCCAAGAGCTATTTAGTTGATATTTTCCGCTAAGTAAACTTGATGTCTGTCTATAGTCATTCTATAGGATTAGAGCACGGGTGCTACTAAACAACAAGAATTCGTTTAAAAGTGGAACCATTAATTAGACCAGGCTGGTGTGTTTGAGTCGATAGTTTGAGCCATTTGGGATTCCTGCAACGGGTTGTGAACGGACATATTTGGGTCTGAGAAAAGGCACTTACAGCAGTAAAAACGACACTGTCGAAAATTAGGAGGGGGGTGCCTCTGTCTTATATACTGGATACATCACATGTAATCATATACATGTTGGTTATTTTAGAATAGGAATAATCCAACGATGTTAGTATTATGGTCTAGTGATGTTTATAATCCTAATTAAAAAAATATGATGTAGAAATAGATTTCATGAATTAGAAACACTTATATGGATATACTTACATGCTACGAGTATGATACCTGTATGTGTATTGAAATGTAGCATGTTCAATGTTCATAAGTTCAGAAGTAGTATATCCGTATAAATGTTTAATTAATGTGATATGGTATGAGGTATTTTGTATGATACGTTGGTCTAGTGATGTACCGAAGTATGATATGATGTTGTGGTAATGTACTGAAGTTGTGATATGGATGATGTTTTTGTGATGTTATATAGTATGATATGTTGGTTTATTGATGTACCATAGTATGGTGTATGATGTTCTAGGTATGGTCTGGTGATGTACCAATGTCTAGTGACATTATATGATATGATATAATGAGTTGTAAGTTGTTTTAGAATAGGATGGTATATATGATGTTATAACATGATGAAGTTAGAGATAGTTTATCTCTCACACTGTGATCACCTTACAGACATTATAGATATATAGAGAATCTCCTACGAGTGTTTTTTGATATAAAAAAATATCAACACAAGTTGATAATGTAAAAAAAACGAGGCTCTGCCGAGTTTTTTTTACTTTATCAACGAGTGTTGATATTTTTTGATATCAAAAAACACGAGTTGGAGATTTTATTTATCACCCAATCCTTTCTTACATGCAGAAATAAATAAATATAATTCTTTGGTATAAATTTCACCTTTACTGGACCTAATTTCATTACTGCGTAGTGATACATCAGTTTTTTGACTGCAGTTTATCTATTGCAAAGTCCTATATATTGACCCAGTATTTCCTTCAATGTCAATTAAATAAAAACAGTTTCTTTTTAACAAAAAAAAAAGTCACTTTTTATTTAAAATAAGTGGTTTCTTTAAAATAAAAGAAAGTAGTTCCTTTTTGATTGACCAATCAATTTCATGTAAAGCGATATCTCCTAAGGAGATATCGCAGTAGATTATGTAATTTATCATACAAGCGATATCTACTGTCAAATAAGATATTGGGTGATAAAATGATATAGGTATACAACATGCATACATCTTGTATAATAGTCAATGATAATACAAATCACATAGATATACTTGTCTGATTATTCTTCAAGGGAAGGACGAGTTTTGTGGGTGATGAGTAAATAAATAACGAAGCAAGATTTCCAACCTTTTACCACTGAATGGAGATATAGATTAAATATAGATAACTCAATATATTTAGGATCCATTGATCTTCATAATGTCAATCTATTACAATATCCACATATAATACTGAAGTCAATTTCCACATTTTCTTTGATGATACACCTGAACATTAAATATTTTCTTTGACAATGTACTTGAGCAACTTTTGTCACAATAAATACCTGTAGTGACAATGCTTTTGGCACAATAGACATCTTCTTTGATGATATAAGAAAAGAATACTTAGATCAGTAGGAAACTACTGCACTTCAGGTAAATCGTATGTAATTAGATATTCGCATGTCTTTCAGAGTTTTGAGTCCTTTCAAGATTAACCATGCGGAACTTCTAGTTATATACATGTGTATGATATGAGGAAAAGGGTGGCTACTAGATTTGTATAGTTACTTGTAAAATTATATCGGCAATTATAGTGAGGATTATTATCGAAAGACTGAATAGCTAGATGGTCAATTGAAAGCATGTGATCCCTAGAAATATAAATTTTACTATAATCTTTATTAATTACATGCATCTGTTGGGGAATAGATAAAACTCATATACATGTATAGAAAGACTGTCTACAGACCTTACCTATATTTAATGGTACTTAATTTTGTTTTGTACGCTGTAGAGGAATGGTGTTTAATGCCACAAACCGGAGGACTTGAAGAAAACGTGAGAGGTTCTGACAGACGACACTACTCCTTGTCACCTATAAGTGGGGAATCGACATCACGCCACTTAACTCAATGATAGATTTTAGGATCTTAAGGACACATGTTAAACCATTAGCACTCCCCTCCCCATCTGTGGACTACATGTAGCTTGTAACACTTACATCATGTCCGTAGAATAGGTAGTGTGTCAATCAGTATTGAAAATTCTTTCAATAGTTGTATTTCTGCTTCTTCATCACTGACGAGATAAGCAATGATATTATTATGTGAGAACTAGTATTATCGATATACTGGAGGCCAATTTACTTGTGGACATGCCGTTTCTAATCACTGACACAAGGTTAATTAGCTAGAATGTCAGATTAACTTAGTACATATTTTACACAGAAATACCATTTATATGGAATACAATCACTGGTTTATTTTATATATGGTGTGAAGTTTCAACAAAAATATCTTTATCGTTTTTAAGCATAAACACCTTTGTGGTTTAAAGATCTATAAGAGACCATTTGTGGAAACTTCATATAAATGGTCTTTGTGCTCAACGATTAAATGCTGCTCCAGGACAAATACAAGTTAAGAGAGTTTTCACTTATGGTTTACATTAAGTTTTCTATATAATTTATACATTGAAGCCAACATTGTAGTATTGAAAGAGGGTTAAAAAATATTTAATTATAACTGACATGTATCATGTATACAGGTAGTTATCAGGTAATCTAAACATTTTATAATGAATAACATCCATATGTTAAAATATTTATATCGCATAGTTATAACAATTTACTTTGTTAATAACACCTGGGGTGGTGGGGAATAGCTGGCCAAGTGGTCTAAAGTATGTTATCTGTGAAAGTCATGAGTTTAAATCTGATACATCTTAAGTCCTGTCATATATGCAAATCATGGGTTTTATCCCGATACATGTACATCATAATTAAGTGTAGTATTGGCCTTCTCCAGGTACTCTTGGCTTCTTCCAGTTTATGCACAAATGTAAATAAAGTAAGAATTAATGTTATTGAACAAAAACTATGTAATAAGTACAGAAAGGTAGTAAATTAATCAATGCATACTATCTTGACAGTGGTCGTCTGCTTAATGACGTCATTAGACTACAAACAGGGCTATAATAAAGGATATATCCTGTGAGGCTGGAATGTCAGATCAGTAACTGAAATTGCTCTGTCTAAAGTGCGCTGTCCAAATTAGCTGTTTGGAACTATGTTAGCCAGACAGGATTTGCTTACACTGTTTAGAACACCTGATGCCACTTCTCATTTCACATCAAAACAAGTTTCAATGTGGATTCGTAGATTTGTCATGAATTGCTCCCAAAATATATTAGGACAATTATAGATTAGGATAGATTGGTTCTGTGTGTCAATCATTTTAAATATTAGAAGGAACATCTGTTTATGGGGTTTAACGTCCACTCGATGCAAACTAAGGTCTTTTTGAAACTAACATATGGATCAATTTTATTTCAACAATTTGCTTGTGGATAGGAGTCATTAGCAGTGGGAGGAAACTGGAGGACCAGGAGAAAACTTGCCACATACAACCAGGGAATTGTTTATTATATGGATGATTTATACTGTAATGTAATAACACACATCATGTCTGCACAGTACACACATGACATACTCCTATATAATGCCATTCTTTCTTTGTGAGCTAAGAATAAGTCATTTTGGCGCCTTACAGAAATTGGCAACCTTTTTTACAAATGAAACTTGAAACTTATCTTCTCGTCTTCTTAATGCATGGAATAAGAATGTTGTGCAGCAGTAGGCACTTGAATTATGTCAATTCACACACTGTATTGAAATGATTAGATGTAGTTTAAAGACCTGTATAGGATGTGTCTTTGTTGAGATGTAATTACTGTCTGGAAAATCTCCATAAAACACAAATCTAAATTTGTGGACTTTTGAATTGACAACTTTGTAAATGGAAAGAAAATTTTCATTTCTTTACACAGGGACGGCGAGTGGGTGGGTTGTTGGCTCGCTAACCTGGTGGTCTCATGTTTGATTCCTGCATTGTCTGAGAAAGTTCATCAGGATTTTCCAGTCTTATTCCCCCTTGTCAGTGATGCTGGGAAGAGGGCCTGGCAAGGACATCTGTCTAGTCATTTGGATGGAATGAAAAAAAATGTGTTACACATTGGCATGCAGGTAAAAAGATCCCTTGACAGTTGGAATTCAATATTAAAAGTAGACTGTAGCTCCGCTGCCTGTGCAAAATTTCCCTCATAATAAACTGTTTGGCATATAGCAGACTTCATTATCCCAGATGGAGTAGGATGTTCAACCCTATTTCATATCTTTACACAAAATTAAAACATGTGTGTTTGCCAGTTAACAATTCATATTGACAATCTAATCTGTGTACTGTTTTATCCTTTTATATAGCACAAAAAACAAAAGACAGGTTATACATTATAATAAAAGATTGGAATGACATTAATAGATTGTCTACTGCAGGTGATTTTATTTTACATCTTATCTAAATATGTGTGAGACTGTGAGTCAGTGGTTCGACACCGGTCTCTACTTTCCTGCTCGTAAGATTTGATCAAATTAAGTTTCCTTTTAATGCCAAGATAAGTTTTTTTCAAGGGATCTTGAACAGTTTTAATAGTTTTGAAGAGAAGGAAAATAATTCTGCAGATTGTAAAAGACTGTGCTGATAAAACTTGATTAAAAATGGATCTCAACTTTAATGATGTTGTGTCTTTTAATATACAGTAGTAAGTAACTCTCAAAAGGAACATACTGAGGAGCATCAAACAAGATTAACAATATATCTGAAGCAATTTGTGTTTATTAATGCAATTTTGTGGCTGTGATATTTTCAATCGGAAGTTCACGTTTTTGATAGGCGAACAGTATTGATATGGTATACACATGTAATAATTTGTGTTAAAATACCAGACATCGAAAGTATTTAAAACATGTAAAAAAAAATTTATAATGATGTCGAACATAGAACTTATTTTTGGCACAGAATTACGTATAGGTGTGTACATGTATGTATAATTTGTAACTTGAAGAGTTGTTGCATGTTCTTTGGTATTCTCAAAACTTATCTTGATGTCAAATCATTCACTGTGAGACTGTGTTAACATTACACTATGGTATATGGCAGAGCTAGAACAAAATATACACCCAGGAAGCTTCATTGCTCATATTTTACACTATATTCAGGCTCTTTCCCCCACAATAAACCAACCATATAAAACTTGATTGGCCATCTTTGAAGGATACCTGAAAGATTGATGTTTTCCTTTACACTAAGTTTTATTATAGAAATGAGGGTAGAATCAATAGTATAAATTCAGTTTATGATCAATTGATCGCTATCTATATATTATATTACATTGGTAATAAAATAGGTGACATATTTATAGTCTTACTTACTTCCATTATAAACTGTATTTAAAACTACCCAGTATTTTATACAAATTCAATATTTATAGTACCAAACGTTTCCAGGGATTAAGAAATATTATTGAATCTAGCGAGTTAACCAACTTAATTTGATCAAAGTAAGAGAACAGTCTAGATTGTGGCCTCATCATTCGACTGATAAGTTTTATAGTACTATGTATGTTCTATTTTTTCTTGTTTTCCTTATCTGTTTATTTTTACGGTCTATGTGATGGGGAGGTGGGGGGGCAGGGGGAATGGTTTTTGCACGTTGCATCATAAGGTCTGTCATTGCAATTGAGTCAACAGATGTGGTATTGATTCTCTCGTTGTAGTGAAAAAGAGTAGGATCGCCTGTCCAACCTCTTGGATTTTCTCTGTGTTTTCCTGTTTCTTCCTACTACTTAAGACACCTAAGGGCAAGCGAATTATTAAAATGAAATTGAACCACATATTAATCCCAAAATGACCCAATTTGTGTCAAGAGGAGTCAGGTAAAACTCTCTCCCTCTCTCTCTCTCTCTCTCTCTCTCTTAATCTCAGTAAATAGTATGCCTATTTATTAGGTCTAATTAAATTTAATTAGATAGATGATACTGCCATCTATTCCCAGATACAATATTTTATTTCTTGCCCATGGTATTCAAATGACTACAGTGTCTAGACCTCCCTGATTCAAGTCGATTAGAATTTAATTTGTTTTGTGAGCTGATCATTTCATCTGCCTTCACTGAAATTATTACATGTATAGACAATGCCAATGTTAAAATATAACTGATCTTAATTTGTGTTCCAATGTCTACAAAGTAAATCCATTGTTTTAAAACTAAAAGTTAGTAAACCAGTTCATCATCTGAAACAATTAATCAAAATTTTCCAGATTCAAAACCTTCAATGGTTTATATATAGAACAACCTTAAAGTTACATTTGAGTTCGGCATTCTAGCTCATACTTTTCAGCAAATTATCATCAATTTATAGTATGTAGTCACAAAATTTTATCCAAATTGCTTTTATTGTCTGAGTTTCATGTAGGTAGTAGTTAATTAAGTTATAATTGTGATCCGTTCCCTTGATAGAGTCCACATACTATTGCACTCATTTGTCACATTGAATTTATGCACTTTGAGTTTGAATATATTTAAGAAATCAAATGTACTATATTTTTATTATTAGAATCATGTGTTTGATATAAATCATTTGATGTTAAATTATTGAATCTGAGGAAACCAGATTCTGTTGTTAATATAATATTATAGTTCTAATGTTATTTGATAGTCTTATATTCCAGTAGAATTGGACTGGGAGTTTCAAAATAACTACAGTCTTTGTGATGAAATTCATTAACCAATGTTGAGTTGTGTGTGGGTGGAGATACCAGGGATATTATTGATGTTAAAAATAAATCAGATTGGTTTCATGAGTAGGCATCATGCGTTAAGTTATATTTTACAGGCCTGGAATTAAATGAAATTGTGTTTTACGTCCTACTATTCTGCTCTGACTGGGATAATAAAGACATGCATACTCGTGGGCTGGACATGTATTTGAAAATTAAAAACCACAGAAAAATCACAAAATCAAAGAAATTGTGCCAGACAAAGAATGACTGTGCCTTTCATTGCCTGCGACATTGACTGTTAGGTTATCAGTCACTATGCCATTTACAGGGACGGATCCAGGAATTTTTGCAGGAGGGGGTTTGCCAGGTTTATGTCACGGAAATCTGCCATCATCGTCTCTAAATTACATAGGCATACATACAAATTGAGCTTTTTAAACAGAGAAATCATTTTTATACGCCCTCATGGAAATTTGGTCGTATATTGCCGTCGTCCCCGTTTGTCGGTCCGTCGGTCCGTTGATCCATAGTCCACAATTTATTGTGAACGCTCTATAGCCTATATTTAATATCCGTTTGACTTTAAATTTATACACGGTGTTTAAGGTCATGAGACGAAAATGCCTATTGATTTTCAGTCATATCCCATAATTACTGCCAGAGTTTTGACCCTTGATGACTTTGAAAAATCTTGTGAATGCTTTAGAGGCTAAAGTTAATATCCGATTGACTTTAGATTTATACAGAGTGTTTAAGGGCATGAGACGAAGAAGCCTATTGATTTTCGGTGATATCCTATAATTACTACCAGAGTTATAACCCTTGATCACTTTGAAAAATCTAGAGGCTAAAGTTAATATCCGATTGACTTTAAATTTATACACAGTGTTTAAGGTCATGAGACGAAGAATCCTATTGATTTTCAGCAATATCCAATAATTCCTGCCAGAGTTATGGCACTTGATCATTTTGAAATATCTTGTGGATAAGGACTTGAGACAAACCATCAAAACTATTCTAATCATTTCTGATAATTACTTAATGGGCTATTACTCATAATAAGATTATCATGTGTTGTAAATGTTCTCCTTACTGACAAAAGAAACAATATGCGACAATCCTTGTTGACTGCCCGGACGACTTAGCTGTTGTGGGCATATGTTTCGTTGCCTGGCAACCTATCTTTATACTGATGTAATTTCATTGATGCAAGGCATTATTTTTTTTATATAGCCATCTGAAAAAATCTAAACCACCTTAACTCTTCTAACAACAATGGAGAGACTAAAACCTAAACAATCTTAACTTTTGTAACAACAGTGGACCGAGGCTATAGTTAATTATCTATAAATATATCTACATGAAATTACAGATTTTGTGGAAAAAATAATAAAATATGCATGTTCTAAACTTGGCAAAGCTGGTCTGTGTTAGCTGACATGTTCAGGAATGTATAAACCCTTGCTGAAGACATGTAGAGATCTGGTACATTTGTGTTCAGTCTCCACTTAATCTACTTTTAAACAGACTTAATAAAGATACATTATGGGAGATTAGGCTGGCAGTTCTAATTATTAAAAACAAGATAAGGGAATGTGCTAAAAATTTCAGTTAAATTGAGCCACTCTGAATTTTAGGCCTAATTATCATTACTATAGTCGGTACAATTAAAAAAAACCATAGTCTTGATTATCCATTTTTTGATTTAATCATGAATAAGGGTTGGGCAGTAGATCGGATTCCAATCCAGTAAATATAGCAAGCTAGCGATGACATCGAGAGTTGATTATGGACTGGATAAGTTAATTAATGTCTTATTGATAATTGAGATAACATTCCAGGCCTAAAAGAAAGATCTGCAATAGACTGATTTAGCTCTTGCATAATGTATGTTTAAGCGTCTGATATTTGCATGTATATTTATACACTGGTGTCCACTACTTTTCCTGATTCCTTGTCTAGTCAATTTTATGTAAGATTTGTACTGAATAATAGAAGTATACAACAATAATGATGTAAATGGTTTACTGGACACAATTCAGTTGCACAAGTACACTGACAGATCCTTTTGTATGTAATTATGAATTACGTGTTATTTTGAAAAAACTACAATATCTTCAATTTTATATCACGATCTTGATAGTTTTTATTTGTAAGGAACATGATTACAAAAACTTTACACAGAATTTATACTCAAATTCATGTAACCAACAACATATAATTTTTTTTTTTTATTGCTCTTGTCATGCAATCATTTGACTTTTAAGAGCCTTGACTGTGTTTTATTACATACAGTTTGATATTTATACGAAAAACTCTAGAATTTACAGCTTACATGAAGGGTTTGTATCAGGTATAATTAGGCAATTTACACATGGCCTGAACCTAATGTCTCATTATAAATGTATCAATTATGTTGTTTTTGTTTATACTTAATTATATGTGCGAGTTAGAATTCTGTCTAGTTTTATACATGTATGTTAGTTTATGTTGAAATAACAAGATCGGTTAAAATAAAAGTGTTGATTTAATAAAGTTTGATCTGATATATCATATGTGAAGTAAATATCTGTCCACAAATAGAACCAATTCATTTAATATGTTTGGATGAAAAAATGTTATTTTATATAGTTTGTTCTATCACTGGTCTTAAGATAAGCCCTGTTCAGTACTTTATTTTGATGTAAATCAAAGAAGTTTAGTTCCTTTACACATATATAGCCACAAGATGGCCACACACAAAACACACCAATATTGGCAATAGAGAGAGGGAGAGAGAGAGAGGTTTAATGTTCACTCGACACAAACAAGGTCATTTTGGGACTAACATATGGTTTAGTTTTATTTCAATAATTCGCTTGTGCGTAGGGGTCTTAAGCAGTGGAAGGAAACCGGAGTACCCAGAGAAAACCCACAAGACTGGACAGGCTACCCAAGCAAGTTGACTCAGTGGTAGGCCGTATGATACAGCGCGCTAACCATTCAGCCATCCACCCCCCACTTTTACTATAAATAGAAACACATCACACTAAAATAAAATGAAATGGGGTTTAACATCCTACTGTTCTGCTGCGAACTGGGCTAATGAAGACGGACATACACAATACAGTGTGCTATGACTATGAGGGAAATTTTGTTTGCCTGGACAGTGGCATTAAAGCCTACTCTTATCCAAATCCAACTGTCGAGGGATATTTTACGAGCACACCAATGTGTACAACGGACCTGGGTTTTTTTGTCACATCCGAATAACTAAAAAACGCTGTCATTGTCAAGTTGTCCTCATCCTGAACTACTGACCAGGAGAAACCGTGCCGGAAAATCTGGATGAACTTTCTCGGCCAATGCAGGGATCGAACACCCGACATCCAGGCTAGCTAGCCACTGTGGTCCCCACACTAAAAAGTGGGGTTGCCGGTTGGGGTTGATATATATGAATGGGGTGTGTGAAACCATGTTTGATAAAATTTTACAACTTCATTTTCCAGACGTCTAGCTAGACAGATAAAGAATTAAAATAGTTCTTGTTGTTTAGCTTTAGAAACCCTAGTCTGTAGATTCTCTTTGAGACTTTATTCTTCGGAGAGCTGAAGTAAATGGTTTGTGTCATTTCCTTCTTTCACATAAATGCAAGTATGGCTGTGTCGTGGTTCTGCATAATCTGCTTTCCATTTAACTATTAGCGTATATTTTATTATAGAGATTGATTCCGAAGCTCACAGACATCATTTCCAGAAGATAATGAACAATATGTTTGTCTAAGAGTAAGAAATCGGTTGATCCTTCGTAATGTTATCACCAACGTAATTCCCTTGTAAGCTCTGTGAAATAGTACTAAATGTTCCCATTGGTCCTTTGCTGCTTTTGTCAGTCTCATCATGCTACTTACTGTAAGCTAGATAATCTGGGCACTTTCTTTAAATTATTTCTTTGTTTACTGACTTATTTTTCTGTAGACATAGTTTTTTTTACAGACAAATGATTATTTTTTTGCCATTCATAAGAAATTTGTGGCTTTGAAATCATACAAATGTTGATAGATGTAGAAGAGGGAAATTGAGATTAGCGTGATTTGTAAACTAGAAACAGAGACAGCGTTAAATGTAATTTTATGAAAGAAAGAAAGTCATGGAATAGACAAGGATACTGAATATTTATAGCACAACATCACGGCGCTATTATTTTTGATTTTAGGGAGACTCCAATGGAGGAGTTTATTTAGATTACCGTAAGTCAAAAATAGAATTCTCTTCTATCAATTTGCATATATATATGTTATCTATATATCATTTACTATTGGAGCATAAAGGTGAAAATGGGCGTAATATAGAAAAATCACAGAGTGGATCTGGTATGCACATAGACAAACCCTCATACTAAACTCAGGTGGTTGTCTATTCTCCAGTTATGAAAGCGATAAAAATGGGGTTTAATATCTTCTCAACACAAACCCGGTCTTTACAGAACTATAACACATGGTTCATTTTTATTTTAATAATTTGCTTATGTGTAGGGGTCTTTAGCAAAACTCACAAGGTTGGACAAACGCCCCCCCCCATCCTCTTATGAAGTAGATAGTCTCTGGGTGCAAAGTATATAAATGTATTTGTGGCATTAGAAAACTATACCAAGATGGTGTCAATATGATAGTTTGTAGACATCTATACATTAGAATCACAAGAATTATCTAGAAATCTTTAGTAGTAAAGTAATGTAATTAGATGAAAGCTAGGATACTTGTGTGTAAGTTATGGAACTAATAATTCCTGCTATCAACAGAATGATTTAATGATAAATAGTAGACCAAATAATCAATGATGATTAAGGTGAAAACTGTGATTCAAATAGAAATATGAGATGGTAGTTTTATTCAATTAGTTATAGGTTGCCTAATTTTGATGAAAGACAATTAAAAATATTTTCAATAAATTCAGATGTTTTCTGACTCTTGAGATTCATAATAACATCTAACTGAATTATAATAGTATAAATAGTGATGGATGTCATGCAAGAGGCAGGGTAAGAACACACTTTCTAAAACATCTGATACAACGCCTCATTTGAGGAGTTCACTTTGCTAACATCTGATACCACTTCTCATTGGAGGAATTCCCATTGCTAACATCTGATAACCAAGGAGTTCACACTATTAAAGAAAAATTTGTTAAACTTTCTCCCATTATCATTAGCCCAGTCAGTGTAGAAAAGTTGAACATGAAACCCCTTTTCATTTCATTTTGTTGAGTTAGAATTTGAAATAAGAGTAGACTGTAGCGAGTTGCACCATTCCCATTGTACAAAATTTCCCTCATATCACACTGTATGGCATATGTCTAGCCCAATAGGTGCTGAAAAGTTGGATGTTACATTTTATTTCACTTAATTAGAAGATGAGCTGTAATTAATATGCTAATATAAGATATGTTAAAGATACATTATGGGAGATTAGATAAAGAGCTGGCAGTTCTCGCTATAATAGTTAAAAACTAGATAAAGTAAAGGGAATTTGCTGAAAATTTGAGTCAAATTAATCCACTTTGAACCAAGATTTATCTCATATCATCAGTCAACTAGAACCACCAGATCTTCATCAGGAATTCAACTTTTCGAGCCAAGATACAAGCAGGAGTTTTATGGCAGGCGAGCTTTTTCTGTTGCCGCCCCTCGTCTTTGGAATGCCACGCCTTTAAACATCCGTAATGCACCATCACTTGAATCTTTTAAATCCTTACTAAAAACTCATCTTTTTAGCATAGCATATTATCAGTTTTAATTATTATATTTGAGTCATTTAAGCAATTTTAAAATTTGTTTTGTTCTTAAACTATTTTCTGAATTTTTTCTTTTAATTGTGTATTTACTTTTAGCGAAAATGTTCATTATATACGTGCATCTTTTTATTCAGGATACTCTGTGATATTTTATGTTTATGTTGTACCGCCTATTGAGATCTATGTTGATGTAATTGGCGTTAAATAATAAATATTATTATTATTATTATTAAGATTTAGGCGATAAAAATTTTGAGCCTAGCCTCGAACATCATTACTAAAAGTCGATACAATAAAAAAACATAGACTCGATTATCCAGTTTTTGATTTAATTATTAATGGACATTAAGCAGCAGATAGGACTGTAATCCAGTAAATTTTGCAAGCTAGCGAAGCCATTGAGAGTTGATTATGGGCTGGATAAGTTGATTAATGTTGAGTTGATAATTTAGATAACATATCAGGCCTTAAGAAAGACCTGCAATTTGCAGATTTACCTAGCTCTTGCATTATGTATGTTAACTGCAAGTAATTATATGCAGAAAAAATTGTCAAATCACTTCAACTAACAAGCTGTACGTTCTCAAGTCAAATTATAGTGAATTAATGTTCAGATTGTCGTTAAAGAATCACATTAAAACTGTCACTCGCAACAAATGATTATTAAATAACGGTGGTGGTGTTTTAAAAGTTTATTTTTTTGAGATGTCAATTATATAAATATCTGAAACCAGAGTTAATTTCAATCTTGAGCGTAAACTTGTTTCTCTACAACAAAAACCTGCTCCATAACGCAGGGCTTGAAAGGAATAAAATCATGGAGAGCTCTAAAAGCTGCGCCTAAAATTACAAATTCAGAAAATCGCTCTCCTAAAAACCTGCACCTCAGATGTTCTAGGAGAGTGTTTTTCAAAAACAGATTTTGCTTATATTAAGTGCCCAAATATGTAATATTATGTGATAAATCTGTTTATTTTACATCTTTTTTTCTCAGTCAAACGGTTGTTATAGGCCTGACGATCACAGCCCGTTCAATATATTTATTACCTTTACAAACATATATAAATGCGTTCTTCGTGCGTGCGTAGAGGATTCGACTCAATGTTTTCTGTGACTTAATCCTTCGTATAATAATACAATAGCCTACATCGGTCACTTTATATTTACTTCAAAGTCTCAATCTCAAGGTAGCCTTTTTTCCCCCAAACGATGCTGAAATAAATTCACCCTCATTTAAACAATACTTTCATTAGAAGCAATAATCGCCATATCATGGAATTCGCTAAATTGGATATACCCAGATGTGTAAATAACCCGGAGTTTTCCCCCTAAACTTTCAGAATTCGTCTGATCATTATAAATGACTGATAGAAGACAAAAACGTTTGTATCTTTTATTCGGAATCAAGGCTACATTATTTTAATAATAATAAACAATTTACGAATTCGTGATAACAAGTTATTTAGGCTTATAAATTTTCTTTAATTTTTGCACGCGAATTGACAACGAATTGTCCGCCATGTTGGTATTGGTATCTCTCACGTACGCAATGTTTTGAATCGACTCGTGCTCATTTTATTTTGGTTCCTCCACATACATCGGCCTATCAACGGTATTTCGTCATTCAGAACCAAGGCTACATTTTTTTAAAAATTAGGTTTAATTTATACGTAATAAGAAACGTTTTATTATTAATTAGACAAACAAAAAACATCTATCGCAACATAGTATGGTTTTGACTTTTAAATACGTAACCCATTCTTGGTTACGACCGTGAAAATAAGATTGTTTCGATACTATCAATCGACATTTCAATGCCGATTATCGATAGTAAAAATAACTATTGATACCCTTCCCAAATCGGTGACCATTCATGGCCGTTGATAGTTGAAAATCTTCCACGAATCTGCGGACAAAAATTCTAAAATTCGGAGGCCATTTTTCTTAATTTGTCAGCACTGTTCTCAATCACAATTGTTTTAGACATCAAAAAGAGGGTGTAAGCCTGAACCATATATAAAGAGTCTGACCAAGTTTGTTATCCAGTCTATTAGTTGAAGATGCTTTATGTAAGAATGAGATAATGAACTGGCCATTTGTACTATAATAGTTCAAACATAGATGAAGAGATGACGAAAAATTAATTTCTTGAAATACTTTATTCTGTGTGAAATTATGGATTTGATTGTGTTTAAATAATAGACGAAAAAGCTATTTTGTTGCGCAAAACACAATTTGAGGCAACATTTGGACATATTCTCTCTCAATCCCCATAAACATTGCAACATGGGGACCATATGGGGAAAAAAGGGGCTGTGGGCCCAGATCATACCACAAGGTTCCCATACTGGACCCATATTATCTTCCCACATACAAATGTAGGCAAATACACTTTATTTTCATATATATTAATATCACAGAGACAAGCCAAATGATATAATGCTTACTTCTTTTTTAAAATGATAATCTGAGCTTATAGTATGTGTATCTGGGGCCAATATGGGATCTATATGGGATTTTCCCGCATTAACAACTCTGTTTTTGTATACATGGGGCCAATATGGTGTCCATATAGCATTACCCATTTGTGTATCTGGGGCCAATATGGGATGTATATGGGATTACCCACATTAACAACTCTGTTTTTGTAAACAAGGGACCAATATGGTGTCCACATGGGATTACCCATGTTTGTATCTGGGATATATGGTATCAGTATGGGATTACATATTAACTTTTGTATATCTAGGACCAACATGGTATCCATATGGGATTACTTATTTGTTATGTTAGCTCATTATTGAACCCATACTTTTATTTGTTTGTACCTTGAACCAAAATGTGCACCCAGAGTCTGTGTGGTATGGATATAACCACATTCCTGTATATTATGTACATGGGCCCAATATGGTATCCATATGGAAATACCCACATGTGTATCTGGGGTCAATATATCTATATGGCATTTCACATATAATATATCTAATTCTAATATGGTATCCATATGGAGTTACCTACACGTGTTTCTGTGTCCAAAATAATATATATGGTTTATTTACCACATATAAAATAATTATATACGTCTCGGTCCAATATGGTATCCATATGGGCCCCATAAACATTGCAATATGGGGACCATTATGGGGAGAAAATGGGCTGTGGGCCCAGATCATACCACATGGTTCCCATACTGAACCCATATTATCTTCCCACATACAAATGTAGGCAAATACGCTTTATTTTCATATATAATAATATCACAGAAATACGCAAAATGATATAATGGTTACATGAACTTCTTTCTTATATTGATAATCTGACCTTATATAGTGTGCATATCATATCTGGGGCCAATATGGGATTTATATGGTATTACCCACATTAAAACTCTGTTATGTAAACATGGGGCCAATATGGTGTCCATATGGGATTACCCATTTGTGTATCTGGGGATAATATGGTATCTGTATGGGATTACATAATAAATTTTGTATATCTGGGGCCAACATGGTATCCATATGGGATTACTTATTTGTTATGTTAGCTCATTATTGAACCCACACTTTTAGTTGTATGTACCTTGAACCGATATGCGCAGATGTGATTACCAACATGTGCACCTGGAGTGGTATGTATATGATATGACCATATTCATGTGTATTATGTATGTGGGTTCAATATGGTATCCATATGGGATTACCCACGCGTATATCAGGGGCCTATATATCTATATGGCATTTACCACATATAATATATATCTAATTCCATATGGGGTTACTCACACCTGTATCTGTTTCAACATGAATTTAATATCATTTAAACTTTTGTGCAAATCTGCTATATGGCCAAGATTACACGTAGTTTTCCAAATGAGAAAGAGACTGTCTAAATATCTTTCAAATTTCTCTTTGATCTAGTTTCTACAGTTAAGGACAATTCCACCGTAACAAGCGTACATTTTAAACTCGTCATATTTTTATTACTTCCAATATTATCTAACCATGAATAATTAACCGTTTTGGTTTTATTTAGTATTAAAAACGTATGATTAAAATATCAATTGAAATATGATTTTATTTGTTCATGAACACCAGAAATAAATATTGGCTCCTCAAAGTATAGGTAATAGACGTACAGAAATGAGCACCATGATTTGCCTGCATGAACATATATAGTTGCAAAACTCTGAATTGTCCGGTGGAATTGAAAAGTTTTTCTCCTTGTAAAAAAGGACACTAATACTAAATGTCTACTGTATGGTCACATTTGGATTTTTGTTATCCAGTAAATGAGAAATTATTGTGGTAACGGACGTACATATTTTCTTGTAACAGATGTACGAGCGCAAATTGCAAACCCATTACATGAGATATGTAAACTTTCAAATAATCGGACTGATACATAATAATAATTATTAACTCATTTGAATTAATGGAGCAGTTACTTTCCAAAAAACATTACTCCTTGAATAAAATATTGTGACCCTAAAATTTTGGTAGCGGACGAACATACATCTTTGACATCCCGTAATTGAATCAGAGAATTTTGTCAAATGTTTTCTTTTTACGGTCATAATATCAAGAATGGGTGATGTTAGCTTTGAATATGAGTTTTTGAACAGTTCCATAAATAAATATGAATGAGAGATAAACTGTAAATATTTGATTACATGAAATACTGTGAAAAATAATGGACTGGACGTGCATCTATGAAAACCAAAGTTTTGCTGAGAATTTTTTCAAATCTTTTCTTTTTATGGACATTATTATAAGAATGGGTTATTCTTGCTTTAGATCATGAAGTTTTAAACAATTCCATACCTAGATCATATGAATGAGAGAGAAAAATGTAAATATTTGGTGACAGGCGCAGGTTCTCATAGTAATCTTTTTCATTGTTAGTTACTTTTGCAAAACTATATTATTTTTATATTTTTATGTATAAATATCATGTTTATATACATTGTCAGATAATGAATGCCAAATCATTCATTGTGATTCAGAATAATCAAACAAACACAAAGCAAGAAAATACAAAAAATTTATAAATTCGACATTTAGAATGTAAACATTGACCATTAACTTTTCAACTAATTAAATTTTTCACCTAATTGTATAATTTGATGTGGAATTGCCCTGAAGATTTACGTGTAATATAAATAGTTACTCCATAGGTAGACGATTTAGTCTACTGTCGTACAGAAATTGTTTTTATATCTTAAATGAAATAACAGTCAAAACACTAAAAATTTAGTGATACACTGATATGGACTTTGCAGAGATTATACAGATTACAGTAAAATTCTCCTAACTGGCTGGTATACCAAATGACAGACTATAATAATATGTTTACCATGAATAAAAAAAAAATAGAGTTTATTTATGAATGAAATTGTGATACATGTTTTCACTTTAGGAAATACTCCACCCTGCCTTTCGAATCAAATGCCTGTCTTTGTGGAGCTTTAAAGCAAAAAGAGTCGCTAATACTTATTCCTTTAAAAAAAAGCCAAATAGGACCCGTTATTACTCAAATTTATTATGAATACAGCATGGCTGGTAGTATCTTGCTAGTACGATTTTAATGACTATAGCAGATTCTGTACACAAATTATATAATATCTAACTTTACTGTGGAGGTCACCAAGTCACCCATGAAAACCTGTCAGCGAGTCATCATTAACAACCAATTTAGTCTCTTGGAGTCTGTTTGGTCACTGGCTGAAATTTAGATTCTACAATGTAGAAGTATGTATATAATTAGTACTAACAAGAAGAAACTGCTGAAAGTGGTACACATCTCTGAAATCAGTTAACAAAACTTAATCAAAGGTAAATTTTTCCCATCCTTTCTTACTATAATATATTTAAGGGCTTTTGGATAAAACAAATTAAATGAACGGTTTTAAAGTTTCTATATTTCGAAAAAAATGTCTTTTGGAAAATAACTGATACAAATGAGTTCATCATTTTCTGTGGAAATATACAAGTGCATCAAAGTACTTATACAAACGTTTTGTAATAATATAAGAATGGATTTGAATAGATGTTTCTTTTTTTCTTAGTTATTTTGATTTGACAGAATATTGGTAAACTCTAAAACAAGAAAGCTGTCATTTCCAGAAAGGTGACTATTTCCAGTTTCATCTTATAACATATGTTGTATTATTGTGTGTCATGGCAAAATATGTTTCTTGCTCTCGCTGGACTAAACGTTTGAAATTTTTATCAGCTATACAACGAAATACAAATGACATTATATAACTGAATTTGGTAAAGATGAAATAAACGCACTTTAAAACAAAAGATATAATAAATGCTAAATCTGGTCTTTTTACAGCTTAATCTATTTGAAACGAGGGTAATTCAAATACTCTTCAGATTGGAACAACAGATTAAAGAATTAAAATGACAACATAAGCACTGGTCAAAGAAAATGGTGAGTTTCTGTTTGCATTAATTACTGTTTGTGGAGACTACAGGTCAGAATTTATATCCGATTTTGATGAAAATTAAAATATGTGTTTGTATCCCAAAGATGTTGATTGAATTCGATATCGGCGCAAAATATGGGTAGAGTTGTCTTACTTTGCCAGGCTGCACATCGACAAACCTAATCAATGTGCTTTTCTTTTGAATTGCAGAGTCGGCCAGAAGAAATCCAATGTTTGTGAACACTACAAACGAAGACATCAAAACAGCTGTTTTATTGCTTCCTGATTATCTCAAGGGGCAGGGATGGTGTGAGATCCCAACGAATTTCAACTGTCTTACCGAAAAAGCATTATAATAAAACATGAAACCAAATAAACAGTTTTGTTATTTTATTAGACTGATTTGGTACTTGTTGTTTACCATGCTTAGAACTAGAGAATTCATCAAAGTTACACGGAGCTGTCTAGCACACTTGATATTATCATTAAAATAGTGTTTAGCATGTAATATCAAATGATCATACATTAGAAGATAATTTCATACTTGTATTAAATTAGTCTTAGTTCGGCTATAATGTCTGGTATAAATAGTTTACTGTCCATATGTGTTGTCACCACAAATAAGCTCAGTACAGTATTTCTTAGAATCCCACAGGAATCCATTTGGTGCCCAAATTAATATTCTGGCATATCCATACAGATCCCATATGATGCCCATATTACATTGATTTGTACTCCCACATGAGTCCCATATAGCACCCATATTACATGTCTTATCAAGACCATATAGGTCCCATATTACACACATATTATTTTAGATGATTTACCCATATATAACCCACACAAACCCCATTTAGAACCCATGTGGATCCCATATTATGCCCATATATCATTTATTTGTACCCCATATGAGTCCCATATAGTACCCATATTATATTTCTTAACATGACCATATAGGTCCCACACAGGCCCCATATAGCACCCATATTATTTTTAATGAGTTACCCATATAGGCCCCACACAAACCCCATTTAGTACCCATATGGTTGAGCCCATATGGATCCCATATGGATGTTGGGTGCAAAAATGTCGGGGTCCGATATGGGCTCCCCAACATGGCCCCATATTACATGACACATGGTACCCATATGGTACCCATCAATGAATGTTATCAGGGATATGGCTCTTGGATCAATCTGATTAAACACAGAAATATATTTTGATTGTTTTTTTTATATACTTTCGATGGTCTACATTACCTGAAGATCTGACTGGTTGTACTGGAAGGTTGCATCCGGGGTGGCTTTTGACCCTATGACATCAGACATTGATTAATCAATCAGCATTGACGTTTCTAGTGGTTTAACCACTGTTCAGTGCTTCATATACCAAGAACTCGATGTAACAGATCAATTCATTGGCTAGTATAATCCCTCACTTAAACCAGAATGCTGGTAATAACAACTCCAGATCTCAGTAATATAACAACACTTCAGATACTAGTGTAGTAAAGAGAGTAAAACAAAATTTTGAAAAATAAAAACAAATCTATTTTAATCTGTGAGGATAAGCCTTTTAAGAACATACAGAATCAGAAAAAAAAAATAAGAATAAAATATTCAGCTTGCATGAAGATTTTGTGGTGTGTGCTTCATCACTTGAATAGCTATTCAATACTACTGTGAAGTTGTGGAATATTTTCATATTATCAATCAATATCAAGAACCACTGAAAATTTGTATAAATGTCTTCAAATCCACATTATTGGATAAGATACATTTCTTTGGAATTCTGAGGAGGGAACATCAAAGACATTCTTATGTGCCAGTTCTTAATAAATTAGATTGATCATTTATAGACAGGAGTCGTGACCCATATAGATTACTTTTATTATGGTATTGATTGTTTTAATTGGTAGAGTTCCCTCTTGTTTACCAATCAGAAAGCTTGATACAACAGATAGCTGAATGTGATCAAGAATAAATGCACAAGATTGATCAATATGTACAGGGTAAATCGTTCATCCACCATTTATCAGAGATGTTAAGTGCCAATTATAAACTTAATTTATTGTGACACTGACAAGATCATCTTAGTGCTACTGTAACTAAATAAGCTGTCTGGTTTTGAGAGGCTTAATACTATTGTACAGAATTCACAGTCTTTTATGCTGGTGTGGTGGTATCCTTGGTAACTAACTAATAAAAAAATCCCAAAGAATTATTACATGTAGGTAATTGTATGTTTGTCAATGCTGAATTGAGAAAAATTATACAAAATCCCTATAAATAGTCCTATAGGAACACTTTGAATAACATGAATTTTATGGGAGGTTCACATTCACAATTATGTTATATGCAGTTAATTTCTTATTTGTCACTGATGAATCGAGAATTACACACGCATGTTCTGATGTTCTCATAAAAAACACTTTGAATACGAATAAACGGAAGTGAAGGTTGAATAGGGTGTGATATGTGAACACAATAATAGTAAGACATTGTATGACTGGGTTTTTATAGATGTTAGACAAAGAGTTGTACCTGTTACTACGTCTTAAAATTCTATTCTTACCGAGGTGCTTATTGATACCTGTAGACTGTAGTTAAGCAAGTATAGCCCATAGAATAAACCAAAAGATTGGGATAATCGTCTACATGTATATATGTAGTCAATAGATGTCTGTCTATAGTGATTGCTTATTCTTGAATATTAGCCTTTGTATTATGTCCTCTGTATAGAAATAGTCATAGATTACCATAATATCCCGGAGTGAGACCAATAACTAAGTTAGAAAGTTTATATTTTATATCAATTTTATTATTGTAGTTCCAATATTCATTTATGTCTCGTGGCTTTGACATTTTAATTCTTTAAACCTGTTGATTTTTTTTTTATAACCCTTTAAATGTCATTTTTATTTTCAGACAGTTCTCCTTGTTTCTGAAAAAAAAATGCATTTTTCATTTTCAAGCATTGTTCCCCTTTGCTTTTTTTGTAGAACATTACGTTGTTACTTTTCAATCATTTTTCTTTAATCCTTTGTCTTAGCTTCTGTTTGAATCTCAGTTCATGACCTTTTTATGTTTCTTTGGTTCAAGTCCCAATTGTAGAACTTTTTATTATTTTCAGGACTTAAGTGCCTTTGCAATGCCACTACTGGAGTCGGATGTAGCTGATGGTACAGGTGGAATGGAACTTCCAGAAGATTTTCGTCAAAGGTCAGGGTCAGGTGGTATCAAATCTCTCTTTGCTGGTAAACGTCAGCGCAATAAATCTGGAGATGAACTTGGTAACAAGGATAAGGGCAATTCTCCAACGTCCGGAAATAAAGTGAAAAATTTCTTTGAGAGTATTCGACCGCGTTCGAAATCAGATGTGTCAGGGATGAAAAAGCCTGGTAAAAAACATGCAAATGCACAAGTGATGCAACACTCTATGGACGAAGACGCATTGAGCTCTGGAGGAACCCGACCTGTTGACTCTCTGAGTCAAGGTGGAAGGGGACCTATGGATACACTAACTCCAATGGGACAGATTCTAGAGGATCAAATGTTGGATAAGGGTGACGGAAATCATCTAAGTGTTACTAATGCTAGTGTTAATGATCGTATGCGACATAAATCAGGTCCTGTAACTCCTGTTGAACAGTTTATGAGCAGATTCCGGGGACGTTCTAATTCAGATTCTCAGCCAAAGAAAAAACCCAACATACCAGAGGTTTGTAAAGTCTTTTTTTTTAGCTCTTGATGTTATGTCATGTATGTTAATTGTACATGTGGACATCTTGGTTAACCACCATGTTGGATATTAAAAATTGTGAACTAAATATGGATGCATGATCAGATGCCTGTTAAATTAAAGTGAAAGGCATTTCAAAATATGGAACCCAGAACTAAAAACCCAACAAAAGTGACTTACTGTAATTCTTCGCTTTAGGTAAAAAACTATTGTGATCTTTGTAACTTCCTGAAAGTCTGATACAACATTTTAAGCAATACCAACTGTTAACTTCAATAATTTGAAGATGAATTCCCTAATATGAATATCAGTCTAAGAATGGTTCACTTTCATTCAGTATTGACGAAGAATAGGAATTGAGATTTTATTGATCTGTGCACTAAGCCTCCTTCCTTTTTGATGTCAATGAAAATATAATAATAGACCTTTGTTTTAAATCTTATTGAATCCAAGCCAGGTCATTATCTAGCATTGGTATTTCGATTTTGTTTTCTTGTGGGCATATTCAAGCTGAGAAAAATTTGATATTTTAACGACAAATGCCAGAGGAGTATCATCAGTTTAAACTAAAAGTTTGGGGTTAAAGGACACCACTTGGTCCTACAATCCAGTCTGTTTTCATTCGTATTTGAAACTCATCAATTTAGATCATTTGATTCTGTACATGAATATAAATTATAAAAAATCACTTGTCATGTTAGCAAATACAATTGTTGATATGACAAATTGATGACAATAGGACATTTATTGATGAAATGAAGATTGAATTCGCTCTGCACTATCTGAAAGCACTCTGCACTACATGGCAGCAAAGAGTACAATATTCCCAAAGCAATACCTACCAATGAGAATTATCAGCTCTTTAAACATTGCCTTATTTAATAGTAATTGTTTTCAATATATTGTTTAAGTTTACTTGCAGACTAATCACAATGTAATTACATACTCTTGTGTTTTTACTGCATAATTCTATTAATATATCCTCTTGTATCTGTCATATAATGGGGGGGGGGGGTGGCGGCATGGCAGCAAAGCAAATAATCACTGGACTCTTGACAGCAACTATTTGTCTCAGACTTGAATTATTACGTGAAAAGAACCTTCATGGCTCTTCCTTCACTTGTTACTTAGTGACCAGCAATTTAAGGAAAATGAGTTTAGTCAATTGTAATGGACCAAAAGCCAAACTCCATCTGTGTGTACACATTAAGGAGCACAATAAAAATCCCTTAACAGATGGAAATCAATGAGGAGTAGGTGAAATTAGATAAAATGGGGTTTAGTGCCAGCTTTCCTTGTCAGTCCCTCCATCCTGCACTGCTGACAAGGGGAAACTAGAAGAGTATGTGAAGATGCCTTAGTCTAGGCAGAAGTCTCCATGTACCCCACACTGCTAACTAGTGCTAACGTAAATATAGAATGAAAATGTTTGTCTTTAGGACGTTAACCATGTCAGTAACTGAAGAGTTATGAAACAGACACAAGAAATCGGGTCTGATTTATTGAGTATGTCTGCTTATGTGTTTAGCTGTCCTGGAAGGTCACATAGAAATCAGAGTTCACCACATTACAATAGTTATACATGTGTAGGGTATCAATACTAGCATTTTGATAAGATGTGGGCATATTCCACAAACATTCACACTATCTGAAATTGTATGTCAATACTGGCAAAAAATATGATAAAACCAACTACCCAGCAAACCGATATAGTAATTGTTAGACACCTTGAATAGGTTATCTGTATCAACTTTCCACCATATTCCCATGAGACCATTGATAGATATCTTAGACTGGGTGTAATGAGATGGAAATATTTGCTGGAACTACTTGTGACAGGGAGAATTGTAGTGGAAAAACTGAGTCAACTTGGTTTGAATGATCACTAAGGTCATTGTCAATCTATTCCTGGTCTAACCCTGCCATTATCCGTCAAATAATAGTTAGTCATATATCAAGTTTAATATTGTATCAAGACCAAAATCTTTCGGGCGCAGCCATTTTTGCACGATTCCAATTTTATTTCTTAATTGCAAGAAACCCATCATGACAGGCTTGTACGCAAGCCATCATGTAAACTAGGCTTGCTTGTATAAAAACCATCATGATAAGTGGGCTGGCTTGCACAAAAACCATCATGATAAGCACTGATTTGTACAAAATCAATCATCCTGGGCTGGCTTGTACAAAAATATAACAGAATTATTATTATATCTGTGTAGGATTTTGGTTGACTCGTGAGAAAATATGTATCAAAGATTTAGCCAATTTTGGAATACACACTTAAAAGATTGCAGAGCCCTGGTCTAAGACATAAGTTAGAATTGATCAATTTAAGTCATTCTGAGATCAAATTGTTTGTGAAAAAAGTTGCTTTTAATTTTGTAACCTCTATGTATACTGCCATATATAATGGCATGTTAAGATTCTTCTTGGAGGCTTGAAGTTAACTACTTATAGTTATTGACCATTATGGAGATTTTGTAGTGTTAGCTGGTTATTTTCATTACCAGATTCTTGCTTACAAATCAATATATTGTAGACACAAATCTTTTAAAGAATGTTTACCCAATTTTGGGGTATATCAGAGCAGCATGCTTTGGAAAAGAATAATAACATATCTTTTTTTCAACATGGATGCTAATGTAATTGTATGTGAGTCAGTGTATGCTTTTCTGCCTCTGGTCACAGTTTGTACAGAATTTATTAGTGTGTTGATTAAACTTTATATGAAACTGGCTGCAGGGAATCGACCAAAACAATTATAAAACGATAACTTATGTAGACTAGAAACTTTTACAGCATAAGAGCTTGACAATAGAATAAATCCCTTGACATGCTAGATTATTATAAAAATGAAATACATGAATTTTAATGAATAGTAAACAATGGATATGTAGAATTGTAATTAATTCAAATAGAAACACGATGATATATATATATTGTGTAAATCCAACAATGTTTTACCAACATGGATCTGTCCATTTTGTTTACTAGTCCTTGGATAAAATATCGGTTTGGAATTAGCCGAGATAAACACATGTCTAGAAAAGGAGCTAATTTTAGCTGCAGTTTTATTCGATTATTGTTGCTTCGTATATTGATAAAAGAAAGAGAAGAAAGGGATTCAAATACAAGCGCAATACTGATCCGTCTAAATCTGTTTTAGCCTTTAATGTACATATTACTAGTCAATGCTTCAGGTCTGCTGTATTTCGAATCTATACCGTACCGGTAGTACCAGTATATGTTACTTGTACATATAGAAATAATGCATTTGATCAATTAGTGACATGGTGCTCAGTTTTAAAAAACGTAATCTTAGAAAAGAGATAATTATAGACACTCTAACTCTTAAAGATACTTTCCTGCATACAAACTGGGTAATTTGATGATATATTTAGACTAAAAACATATCCAAACTAATCAATCTATCAAAAATTTGCTTCAATTCACACTCAAAACTTTGTATTCACCAGGGATACCTACATCTATAAGTAAACTGTTGTTAGATACTATGTCTGTCACCTTAGCGTCATAGTGGGAGGGTCCATTTTTCAGAATGTATTTATCATTTCTTCCTGTATATTTACCATACATATTATCTTAATTATTTTCTGTCAACTTCTTAGTCCGTTTTTTTAATTGCAGAGTACTTTGACACCTTTCAATTATCCCCAAACAGCCTAACCATTTTATCAAGAAATAACGACTGCTTCCTCCATCAAGCTAGCACACAATAAGCCGGCAGATAATGGTCGCATTGCCAGTTATTGATACCCTGACTAGTGCTTGTTCCATGAGTGTTTTCGGGTAATCCAGGATTGGGTGTCTATATTTTCCATACACATGCATACCAAATTTGCCAAACTATTATTGGAATAACCATCTGATAAATATTTTCCGGACAATGATCTTTAAGTCTAATGTTGTTTGATTCCAACAGTTTTGGAAATAGTAAGACAGAATCACAATACATTAAAGCCACACTAAGAGTGTTTAATCTTTGGTTTGTTTGACTGTTATCGTATGGCTTCAAGCAATTTGATTTAATATTTGAAAGTATGTTAAAACTAACTTAATGAAACCATACTATGAAATCATTCAATCACAGATGATTGCCTGCAGTAAAAAAGAGTAAATGTGTCAAAATTGATTTTATCTTTCAATCTAGATTATCATGACCATGAACAACAATTTAAAACAATAATAATAGTTTATTTAACTTATAGGTAAGCAGAATTTATAGTAAGCCTACTTGTAAATTAAGCTTTAATACTCTTGTGATAAAGCAAAATCTTGATGTCGTGGATAATATTGAGTTAGTCTGTTTATAATTTGATTATTTGACAAGAGATATTCTCACAGCAAAATGAAATGACACATCAAATTTAATCAAACCAGCACTTCATATTTTTATATAAATAAGTTTGTGTCCTTTTGACTTACATTTATGCATACATGAGGTTAATAATTCAATGAGTTTGACTTGTCTACATGTTGAATATGACAGCTTGGAGATGTTTAAATATGACAATATTGTTTTATATGTCAATCATTTTACAGTAGTGGTTGTGATCAGGACAAATAAACATATTGATTTTACTATATTGATCTGACTGATTGCTGTTACTAGGTGCAATACACCTCTAGTATATAAATAATAAGTAATTAGGATTTTAATTTCTTCTGCTATCCAGGTTATTTCAGCCCTACTAAATCATTATCACTTCAAGAGAGACTAGAAAGAATATGCTAATTTTAGCCTTTGCTAGTGTATGGTTAGCCATATCCACCAAAATATGTAATCTGTAATCTTCAACAGAATAATTCTATTGATAATTTTATAATCTTCACAAGGACGGTTCTATTGGAGACACTACAATGTATCAGGTTAGTGCAGCCATTGCAAACTGAAGTATTGGGGGATTGGAAGTATCGAGACACTAGCATATTTAAGATGCATTATGTAAGATTTATAAAAAGAGCTGGCCATTCATACTATAATATTCCTTAGATAGATAATGCAAAAGGAATATAATGAAATTTCATTCAAATTACTTTATTGTCAGCGAAGTTATTGCTGTTTGAAGTTTTGCCAAGATGTGTCATACATAGTTTATTGTCCCCCGCCTTTCGAAGAAAGTTGGGGGACTATTAAAATGGGTTCGTCCGTCTGTCTGTCTGTTTGTCCGTCCGTCACACTTTTTGGGACACAATAACTCTCTTCCTGATTGAACTAGAATGTTCAAACTAGGTGTATATGTTTATTAGGTCAATGCCTTGATGGAGTTCGAAGATGAGCATTTTCCGCTTAGGGTAAGCAGAGATAAGCAATTTGATTGGTTGATGCTTTGGGACACGATAACTTTAGTTCGAATTAAGTGAGAGTGATGAAACTTGGTGTATATTTTCATTACATCAATACCTTGACTAAGTTCGATAATGAGCATTTTCTGCTCAGGGTAAGCAGAGCGATACACAATTTGATTGGTTGAGACTTTGGAACACAATAACTCTCCTTCTAATTGAGTTAAAATGTTCAAACTTAGTGTATATGCTTATTAGGTCAATGCCTTGATGGAGTTCGAAGATGAGCATTTTCCGCTTAGGGTAAGCAGAGGTAAGCAATTTGATTGGTTGATGCTTCGGGACACGATAACTTTAGTTCTAATTAAGTGAAAGTAATGAAACTTGATGTATAGTTTCATTACAGTATAATTCCTTGACTAAGTTCGATAATGAGCATTTTCTGCTCAGGGTAAGCAGAGCGATACGCAATTTGATTGGTCAAGACTTTGGAACACAATAACTCTCCTTCTAATTGAGTTAAAATGTTCAAAATTGGTGTGTATGCTTATTAGGTCAATGCCTTGATGGAGTTCGAAGATGAACATTTTCTGCTTAGGGTAGGCAGAGATAAGCAATTTGATTGGTTGATGCTTTGGGACACGATAACTTTAGTTCTAATTAAGTGAGAGTGATGAAACTTGGTGTATAGTTTCATTACAGTATAATGCCTTGACTATGATCGATAATGAGCATTTTCTGCTCAAGGTAAGCAGAGCGATAAGCAATTTGATTTGCTGAGACTTTGTAACACAATAACACTCCTTCTAATTGAGTTAAAATGTTCAAAATTGGTGTGTATGCTTATTAGGTCAATGCCTTGATGGAGTTCGAAGATGAACATTTTCTGCTTAGGGTAGGCAGAGATAAGCAATTTGATTGGTTGATACTTTGGGACAAGATAACGTAGGTTCATCTTGATTGATGATTTTTATGCCAATACTATGACTGCATTCTCATTCAGTAATGGATTGGACAGTAACAGATTGACTCGGACACAAGGGCCCTTTCCCTTGGCCAGAGGGGCCCTTTTGTCAAGCGTGGCTGCCCTTTTTTCTGCCTTTAGGGTCCCCCTAACTAGGGTACATTTTCATTTTTCTCGTCGGTTTTAGCATTTTTCTGTATGAAACACTTTTGGATGACACTTCGTGTACAGTTTGATTGCTTGATACGTTTGAAAAAAATAAATGTGCGATTAATTAATATGTGTCATCTATTTATTTTGAGATTTCGGCGGGGGACATCAGCCTCACTGTTGGCTTGTTATCATTAATGGCGACTGTGTTCCAGTCTGTTTGAATCTCCACCATCCAATAATCTAGAGATTGGTTATAGGCTTGCGTGAATAAATGTCTAAATAATAATAATAGTTTATAACATTTGAAGCAGGAATTAAGACCTGCAATACGCAGATTTAACTTTTACATGATACATCTTTAATGTTTAAAAACAGAAATCAGAATAAGAAATGACACCACTAATCTCTCCACTACTTGAATTATAAATCAAAATTCTACTAAAACTGCCATTATGAAATTCTGTATTATTTCTCATATTCAGAATCATGTGTAAGATGAGTATTAGTAGAACCGAGGAGACTCTCCATTATCATTGGAACACTAAAAACAAGTATCTGTCATTAATGAATAGAACAATATGGTTTAGTTTGATTATTCACAATCAGCAGTACATAATACAAGCTCTACATGATATCACCATAACCATCTTCATGTTATCATATTATCCTTCCGCCTTTAAACTAGGAATATTCACCAAACCCTAGAAGAAAATGTATATTCAGACCGTATTCTGCGATGCGAGACCCAAAATGACCATAGGGTGGAATTTAATAGATACATTAGGTTGATATGTCTGTATATAGAATGCAGTAGTGCAGTGAACATTTTGTTTTCATTTACTAAAACACACAACCAATAAACATGAGTTGGGTGCTTGAGTGGAAAATTTGTAACAAAAACATAGCGATTGGTCATTGATTACAATACACAGTAATTGATTAAATAACAAACTGTTGTTTCTGATTGTTGATCACCATCATATATCTTCTATCACAGATAAACGAAACTGTAAGATTCTAAGCATACTGTCATGTTAAAGTTCAAAATTGTTCTATATCTTATTTATAATAATAATTGGTCATATAGATAAATCAATCAATCATTACATTAATTCCTTTGGGGTGTCATCATTGGGTTGACTGAGTTCGATTCAGTATAATGTGTTTATGATAATGGCATTAAAGGCATGGGATGCCCCATTATCTATTTGTTGAGGATAAAGTGATGATTTTGAACCAGGAAGTGCTTCAAAACAGTACCACAGTGCCAAGATGGCTGCCACTAAGTTGTGTAAACCATTTGCCTAGGGTACACAGGAAGATTGCTATATATCTGGTCCTGACTGAGTTTGGCCTAGCACCATCCATATGCATTTAATTAGTGCAAATAGCAAATTGGCAAATAAACTCAAGTTAATTTTCTTAAAGTACAATATTGGTGTTAGTCATTATCACGTATGTGATAGAACTGGTTAAACACGTTCCAAATATAATTTTTCTCTCTTTGGAATTTAAATTTGGAAAGTGTTTAACCAGTTCTATCGCATAGTGTGATAATGGCTGACAGACTCGTTAATATCAAGCTATTTTAGGCCTTTATTATTTGATCATTGTAAAGGGAATGCTTCGTGCAATGGCCATATGTAATCACATGAGGTTAAACATTCATTGTTCAAATAAATTCAACTCTTATAAGAGCTGATTTCTCGCTGTGTGTCTCACCCCATTGTAGGCTATTTCTATGTATTAAAAACACCTTATTGCATAACGCTCCACTTAGTAGAATTTCTTTTAGTTCTGTGTACGTGCAATTTTCTTCATTTAATGACTCTCTGTCTGATTTTCTCATTAACAATTTGGCAATTTCCTTCAGAAAGTTTGCTATGCCCTTGGTTTACTTCCCCTGTGTATACTCCTGTTCCTTTAATCAGATTACCTATTATGAGAACACATCAGTATTCTAACGACAACCCACAGTTCTTCAATAAATTATTACACAATGTCTTCAGTTCATGTTCAGACTGGTAGCCATTGACATAAGTTTTCTTGATTTATTACATCAATATCATGAGTCTGAGAACAATATGGTAACCAGGCAATTCATCTCATTTATTACTATTTTACTCAAATATTTGGCCTTGGATCCAACAGATGGAAGTCATGATAAAAACAAAGTGGTTCAAATTAACAAATGGAGTGTTGTTAGAAATTCAGTTTTATTTAGCTAGAACTCTATTGGCGCGAGTTCAGTGATCAGATTATAACCTTTTGCCAGAAAATCATGACAGAGGCAATAAGATTATCGCTGTTGATTACAATTTATTTACAAAATTACGAAAAAGTCATTAATCTAATTGTTTAGTAAGGTTTTATATTTGTAAATATTTCATCTCGTGATGTGGTTTAATCTGTTGTTTATTCTTGGGAAAATGAAAAGCAATTCAGCTTATCAGATAATAAGGATGTATTCTGCTGGGTAGGAAGGTTGTGAGTTATCGAGGTAGACGATTTTTTTCACCTCAAATGATGAATGAAGGAAATCATGCGGCTGCTCTCTCATCTATCAAGTGCACAGTCTTTCGCTTTATTGTGATTTAAGTAGAGCAAGATTCAGATCAATTTAAATACCACTTCATTACTGTCAAACTAATTTTTCTCTTTCCTCGTTTGGGATCCGTACTTTCCAAAAAACACAATGGCCACTGTTGTTAATGGATAATCGTATTTGAGAGGATTTATTATACCATTTCCTTTAAGTTTTTGTTAATTTTACAAATACATTCAGTGACATTTAGACAACAACTAAAAGAACAGCTAATGCATTATAATTATAGGCCATTAAATTTATTTGAAATTAGCGTAAAGGTACAGTGGCATTTCAATGAAAAGTACTTTAGGTACTTAAAAGAGAATCTTTACAATCACATAAGTTTTTTAAATTACTTAAAGCGGCAATTTCAAATTTTTAAGTTATATTTTTAAAATATATTAAAATAAAGCCTTAAAATAGATGGTATCTTTAAACAGTCTTACCTTGTTAAAGAATGAACCTATTAATCCTATAATTCACTATTGCCAGTTGAGAAATTGGCAAAAATATCATTTTCAAATTCAAATTCAAACGTTTGAAGATAGCTATTGCATGGGGGGATGGGAAAACAAGGGAGGTAATTGTGTATTTATTTCTGTTGTGATGGATTTGTATGTGTAGAAAATAATGTCTATGATTGTATAATAGTGAGTTAACAACCTATTAAGCAAAAGACATAGAAATAAATATGTTTTGACTTTCTTGGAAAATATGAAATTCCCGCTTTAAAATTAGTAAAACAACTTTGGATGTTTTGTTTTATTTTTTACTACAGAAACATGGTTGAATGCCCACTGAACACTTTAAAAAATCAGGTTGGGGCTAACATATTTCAATAAATTGGACCAAGGCTGAAGTTATATGTCTAACTTATTGTAAGCTATTAGCACATGCAGAAGACACCACCGAATCACTCATTCCCTTGTAATTTCAAAAATTGAGAACTAAAACATTGTAAACTCTCTGATTGTATTTGAAATTTTGATATAGGAAGACTACAGAAGCCTTATTTCTTTACTTATAATTATAATCTGCTATAATTTAATGCCAAGCCGACATTCATTTCTGCGTACACCCTTCTTTTCTAAACTTGTATATCCCCAGTTGGATTTTCGTTAGCCCCCAGATGATCTACATCTAGCTACAGTCTGATCAGGTTGTATGCCCTGTATTATAATATCTAGTTGAGGTTAGCTTGTTTGTTTTATACTGTCAATGACCTGTGATTATGGATGCTGGTTGAATAAAGTATACCAGATGTTTGTTCTGTATCAATAACTACATTCCATATATGTTTTACACTATAAACAGCTGAACTAGACAGATACTACTTAAAAAAATTAATGGGTGGTGTGAATCCAAGAAGGTGGAAAACAAGGATGAAATGGGGTTTCAGGGGGGAATCCAAGGGGGGTGACTCCCCACCGGTGTATAGGAATCCTGGGTCCTACAAGCTTCCACCAGGACATGCACGCATGGTCGTATATATATTATATAGCACACAGTGCACATCTTATCAGACACACAATTGGCATATATGTTACTAGCGCCAGAAATTAGCTCTGTAAAGGGTGGTCGGTGAGACGAAACATGGGGTTGTCACCCCCCTTCAAAAAAATTCCTTGATCCGCCACTGGGTTTCATGTCCTAGATTTCAGCATAATCAAGGCTAATGAAGACCGACATGCCAGACTGCAATGTGTCCTTCTATTCTTCATGTGTGCCATGTGCACAAGGAGATCTTGTTTTTGTCCTGTCCAAAGAACTAGAAACTGTCCTGCACCACTGAGATACTCTGGTTCATTAGCACAACAGTAGGATGTTAAACCCATTTCATTTCAGTTTAAGATTCCAAAATAAAAGTTATTTCATCACCCAGATTACTGGAAACATGGTTACCGATTTTGCAACAGGAAAATTAATTCATTTATGTATTATGTTTTTTACTTCTGTTCTCAAAAGGGAAAGGTCACAAATAGAATCTCTTATACTTGATCTAGATCATGGGAAATGTGTCTTTTTGAATTTATCAATAAGATAATCGGACAATGAGTGTCATCTTGTGCTAAGTTAAAAGATAAGATTTTATTGTATAGAAATATCCATTAAAGACATATGCAATTTTAAAAATTATGGCGATGATACTCACTTCTTGGTCCCTATAGTACTATCATAATTGTCTTCTGTATCAACCAGCACCGTTAAAGGTACAGACCCTATACTTAAGTGAGAAATTAAAGGGGAGGGGGAAAGTAACTTATTGATTACTGGTAATAACATATTTAAGGGGTGCATACAGTCACATTGCTAGAAAAGTGAACCCAGAAGGTTAGATGCACTTGAATAAAATCCAGTATAGAGTTCCTCCATCAAGTTAGGATTATACTAAATCAATAAAATCATATCTTAGCCGGAAGGACTTATATGAAATTCTGTCTGAAGTCCTTCACAGTTTTAAGTTGGGTCTGCCTTGGGCCGGCAGACGATAACTTATTAAACATCCTGATTTAATGTTATTTTATTGTGTTGAACTCTGACATGTTGTCTCTTTAATGTATATATATAAGCAAGAGATAGACAGATAGTATAGGTATAAAAGAATATGCTGGTTATCTACACATCTGTGATCCTATCAACAGAGTACTTGAACTCTGACTCACATTATTCATGCCCTTTTGGTCGACTTTACACAATAATATATAGCCTGTTCAGACACTTACATGTAAGTTGAACTGGCTTAAAACCTCAGAGATTGTTCAACCAGTTTAACTTTGCTGTCTGAACTGGTTGGCTTAAAAACCCTGGCTCCAGCTCTTTTTTTAAATGCACAGTAAGTTACATCCCTGGGAAAATGACGGCATAGTGCCAGTGTTATGGAAAGGGTGCAAGAACCGAATAAGGAATATGAAGCAACTCATGCATAGTAACTCTTAACCGAAGAGATCAGCATAGTTTAACTGGTTTGGCTTAAAGTAACACAACATGACCCTTTCTTAAGAACTTGACGATTTTGTATTGGTTTAGAAATAAGCATCTATAATAAATGGTATTTTAAAAAGATGATGGTAGGATTGGGCGAACTTCTGCAGAACAAAGTCAGACAGACAATCCAAATTATTCGAACTAGATGTTATTGTTCATTGGAGACATATAAAAAAATTCTTTCTTAACAATCCTGTTGTAACCGCATTGATGATGACATTTCTCCTGCCGGAGTCATTACAACTATCAATATTTCTGGAAAATGTCAGCTAAAGTAGCATCAAGAATTGGGCAGCTATGGTGACCACTGCAGGCAGAACTTTTTATACACCTACACTGGGTATTGGAACTTTCTGACATATCCAAGAGTAGGAGATAGAGCAATATAGATCTGTTTGTTTGAAGAAGACAGCAGTTACAGTCTACATATATACTCAGAAGCAGAAGTTTTGTATGATTGAATATATTATTATCTTAAAGTGCCTACACTGTAGACAGAAGATAAGTAGAAAAACACAGCCATTCACTGTACAATAAATACTGGTACATAGATTTTGCTATTAGATAAATATTTCTGTGGATGGACAAACTTTTAAAAACATTTTTGAGGCATTGCAGTTCCCAAACTGAAAATTTCCAAAATGATACCTCCTTTGTTGAAATTGTTAAGAGATATTCCAGTGCTAGTTAATTTAAGTCTCCAAAAAACAGTTTGATTTTATTGAACCATTATTGTCAGATTGTTCATTTCACACGCAGTACATGAGAACAACAAGTCTCGTGTGGATAGCAATTCCTTCATCACAGTAGAAAATTGAACGAGTCCTTATCGTTGCTTGGGTTTCAACTCTATTTAGAAAAATAATCATTCTTCCGTTTTTTTGTTAGCTTTTTATTTCTCTTCAGTTGTTTTTGTATAGAACCATCATGGTGGGTGATCAAATATTGTCTGAAGTTCTACATTAAAAGCTTCTTGTAGACCATGTGTCAGGAATAGTCAGATTTCCTGAAAACATAAAACGTCGAGCAGGATAAACAGTCTTTAATAAAATCAATATACTTTCATGAAATGCGTAAAAAGCTATGGGGTAGTAATTATATTGATTAGGATCTGTTTTCGTTAAGTATTTTAACAGCAATATCGTGTCTGTTTGACTAGCGGCCAATCGTGACTCTAATTACCTAAAACTATTATCTAAATAACAATACAGTAATTTATTTTATGCTGTCAACGCAACATTTTATGTGTTTGACATGCGTAATATGTAACACCTCCGCAAGCAGAGTTTGTTTTTACGGATAAACATGGAATAATGCAGAAGTGAAAGATATTTTAAGGGCAGTCACATTTGTACTTTAAACAGGCATTATGCTGGAGCTATCTATTACAGGTCTTTCTTTAGGCCTTAAAAATGTTACATAAACTATTAATTAGACATTATCTACATATATAACAAGACCATAATCAACTCTTGATGCCATCAGATTTTTCTGATATTATGTAGATTAGAATGGTTCGCCCATTTGATGATTTAATTTAAAAATGGAGCTTTGAACAACCAGTACGGCGGTTACAATCAATGTACACATCTTGTCAAACCTTCCTAGGAGTGGGAATGAAGGAATTTGACTGAAATTTTATAGTAAGAATGGAGCTATTTTTTTAAATCTTACATAATGCTTCTCTATTCTTCAACTTGAGAATTCAAGTATGACTTTTGAGTAAGTGAGAAAACTTTAGTTAATATAATTTGACATTTAGATGAATAAGCCTTTAATCATGGTTGAACTTTTCAAACTCTTTTGGTGGGTCCACGATGTTCAAGTGGTAGGGAAGTTGCGTCTTGACAACAATGTTCCCAGTCTGTTGCCAAAAGTGTTCCAGGCTCAGATGACAGATCCGAGTGTGGGCCAAGAAGAAGAACAACATTTTTTTAAAGCCATGTTCTTTTATGTCAGGGGTATGTTCTGGCAGAAATGACAAGGAAAGTATGTCTACTTACAAAAAACAAGGTCTAACTGTCTTCACATTGGCATACACAAAAAATACCTTGAAGAATAGGTTGAAATGCTACTGTATGGCCAAAAATGATATATGAAAGTACCAGATGAGAAATTAAACCCAATTTTATTCAAAGTCTCAGGTTATTATTCAGTAATCAAGAGATATCCTTGAATGATTAAAGGACAGCCATTTACTCAATTTATTCAGTTTATCAGTTGGCTTAATGAAAATAAAAACGAACAGCAATTATTTTCGGCTTACAGAAAACAGAAGTTAACGAGTTAATTTATTGATAGAACTCATTTACCATCCCAAGATTGTTAGGCACCATCCATCATGAAAGAAGAGTTGGTTACTTACTAGTAAGTTGTCTAATCGGTAGTATTGCCATTTAATGACACCAACTTGTACTTATCTAGTTATAAATCTTCAGGCGTATGAATACCCTGTGGACATGTAAACCTAAATTCTTATAATTATATTATATTGATTTTCTACACGTATGATCGACAATGCGTTGTAAAAATCATGAAATATGACATTGTTCATGCCTTTTTCCAATGTAAATTAACTATTCCCTCTTGGATATTTCAAATATTATATTTTCAATGGCTGTACTCTGGGATCAGTGGGAACTCAATTACCATGTTTGATCACTCTCATTAAACACTTGTTCTGAACTTTGGTGTCTGGCATGATAAAATTGTTTTTCGTTTGATAGTCTCAGTCGATGTAACATAAAACGGTCATTGGTCTGTAGGAAGACAGACATATCGTTATATACAAACGAATAACTAAATAAAAACTCAGATAGTTTTCCTGATACAGAATGTAAGTCTGTAATTATAATGATTGATATTAAAACATTTGTTTTTTTGTTAATTTACTGATTTCTGTTTAAATACTCTTGGTACTATTTTAATTTACTGTAGATCTGTCCACATCAACATTCTTCAGGTCATGTTTGGCAGATTTGCAGGAATTGTTTTTGTGGTCGTAAAGCAGCTGATCCAGTTACATGTTTCAGATATACTTGAATCAATTAACAAAATTTAATTAAAGAAACATAACTAAAATATCAAGAATAGATAATCTTTTGATTGGATTGAATCAGATTAAAAAGAGTGCCATCAAACAATTTATGTGTTATGCTGGTGTGTTTATATGATCTGCAGGAAGTGATGAACTTTTGCCAAATTCATCTTATCATCGTATGTATTTATCAGAATCAAAACAGTGCAGCCATCTTTAATATAGCTATTTGACACTGGCTGTGATAAACTATACAGTGCAATCCCCTGTAATAATAATATAGCTATTCGACACCAGCTATGATCAATTTTATTAGGCAACCAACCACCTTTAATGGTTATTTGAACTTATTCTCTATTTTGTCATTAGTTAATAAGATACAGCTGGATTTTGAATGGGAAGTAAAGAAAACAATATATTAGGTAGTGAGAAAATTATCCTGAACAAATAAATACATCTTCCAAATACAAGGGTATCTGGAACTCCATTGCACTCTTGAATTCATAAGTTAGGTTGTGTTTTAACTGTTCATTAACTGACCAAATAAAGCCTGCAACAAAACGTGGCAATATAGAACATGGTTCATTAAAGCAGACCTAATAAAACACAACTTTTGACCAGTATCACTCTATAATAGCTACACAAGTAGTGACCAATGTTATATATGCTTACTTTATCTGGAAAACCTGATAACACTTCTGAATTGCAAATTATAACATAACAAATGTTTATTCTACTTGTCTATATAGAATAGTTTACAGTATGACATTGATGGAAGATATAATGTTAGTATGTAATATTCTGGCAAATATCACCTTCATAATGTCACCATATTTTCTTCATATCTCAGCCACATGGACAATGTGGTTCTAAAACAATCGTGTTCTAAACATACGTGGTATACCTTGAGTATAGTAGCATTTCCTGGTTGTCATAACACTGAGCATTCATCAGAATATTATTTATTTAAAATTGGTTTTCATATGATCCATATTGTAAAAAATATTGTACAGTTAATTATTAGACTAATGATAGAATGGAATAATGAAAATGGGATGCCAGACAGATGTATTATATCCTTTCTTTCAATATAATTCTACCCATGAGTAAGATAAGGTCGTAAGTGACAAAATCTGAAAAATCACTTTTTGTTAAAAAAAATGACTTATAATACTATATCTATCTTACACTAGAAAATGGTCACAATCAAAGCTTTTTTATACGCCCACATTTTCATGTGGACGTATTATGTCGTCGCCCCTGTCCGTCTGTCCACAATTTGTTTGTGGACTCTCTACAGGTCACAATTCTTATCCGATTTTGACGAAACTTGAAATATAGGTTTATCCCCAAAAGATCTCGGCTGCTTTCGATATTGGCATGTATCGGATCAAAACTTCATGGATTATGGCCCCTGATTGTACGAAAAATTACCTTTTTAGCTTGTGGACCCTATAGAGGTCACAATTTTGAACCGATTTTGATGAAACTTGACATGCATGTTTGTAAACCAAAGATCTTGGTTCCTTTCGATATTTGCGGCTATCGGAATGTAATTTCCTGAATTATGGCCCCTGATTGTCCGAAAAATCACCCTTTTTAGCTTGTGGTCCCTCTGGAGGTCACAATTATTATTCGATTTAAAAAACCGTTTGACTATATCACCGTTACACCCTAAGGAAGGTTGAGTTCGAATTTCGGGAAAATCGAACGAAAATTGCCATACAAAATGGCCGCCGTTTGTACGCGAATACTGTTTTAAAATGGTATATCAAGGTTGTGGACCCTGTGGAGGTCACAATTTTGATTCGATTTTGATGAAACTTGAAATTCATGGTTATAACCCAAAGATCTTGCTTCCTTTTGGATATTTGCGCATATCGGATCGTAACTTCCTGAATTATGGCCCCTGATTATTCGCAAAATCGCCTTTTTTTTAGCTTGGAGGTCACAATCATTATTCGATTTAAAAAACCGTTTGACTATATCACCGTTACACCCTAAGGAAGGTTGCGTTCGAATTTCGGGAAAATCGGACGAAAATTGCCATACAAAATGGCCGCCGTTTGTACGCGAATACTATTTTAAAATGGTATATCAAGGTTGTGGACCCTCTGGAGGTCACAATTTTGATTCGATTTTGATGAAACTTGAAATTCATGGTTATAACCCAAAGATCATGCTTCCTTTCGATATTTGCGCATATCGGATCGTAACTTCCTGAATTATGGCCCCTGGTTATACACAAAATCCCCCTTTCTTTAGCTTGTGGTCCCTCTGGAGGTCACAATTATTATCCAATTTAAAAAAACGTTTGATTATATCACCGTTACACTGTAAGGAAGGTTGAGTTGGAAAATCGGACCAAAATTGACAGTCAAAATGGCCGCCGTTTGTACGCGAATACTGTTAAAAAAATGATATATCATGGTTGTGGACCCTGTATAGGTCACAATTTTAATTCGATTTTGATGAGGAAGGTTGAGTTCTAATTTCGTGAAAATCGTACCAAAATTGCCGGACACAATGGTCGCCGTTTGTACGTGAATAGTGTAAAAATATGGTATATCATGGTTGTGGACTCTCTACAGGTCACAATTCTTATCCGATTTTGATGAAAAGTCACATTTCTAGGTTGTGTACCGTCACACAATAATCATTGTCGGTTTCGAATTTTATTAATATCAGACTGGAACTGACCAACTAAATGGCTGCTCCCAATACAGTATGAAATACAGGACTTAAAGATGTAGGAAAAATCACTTTCGGTATTGCTTGTTCTCTGTCCATCTCTCGAAAATGTGGGTGTATCCTGCCTGGCAGTGCCAGCCTATCTTTTAAGTGCATTATCGGTAATTAAGAAAATGTCGTAAGTGTTGAAGTTCACCATAACTTCCCTGTAATAAGGTCGTAAGTGCATATGGTTAAGTTTCAAAAAGCTAAAAAAAATTATTAAAACATCATTTAGTGATGTTATTTTGAAACCTTTAAATGCGATTATCTCGAAATGAAATAATTGTCACTTACGACCTTATCTTACTCAAGGGACGAATTCTACGCATGGCAATTGGTTTTGGTAATGTGCAGAAATATGTTTTGTTTGAGATAACTTGATAAAAACTTGTTAAACCCCACAAAAAAGACTCAATTAACTTGTCACGAAAATGCATTTTGTGATGGAGATACAGAGCAATAATGACAGGAATTTTCCTTCCATGAGATTAGAATTTCACTACTATAACCTTTTCAAAGACAGGTTGCTAATTCTTTTATAACAAGATAATCATGGAGGCCGATGTGAGGTCAGGTCAAAAACACTGTGTTTATGTCCTGGTTAGTGTCATATTCCAACAAATCTTGTGTTGGGACAAAAAATATGTCAAGTATTAATCTCAAAAGTTGCAATCAATATTTAAATCTACATATCCTAGAAACTGCCCCCCCCCCCCCAATCATCAGTTGTAGTGGGCTTTGATCAAGAAGCGTCAGAGACAGTAAATATATAACAACTTCCTTTACCATTCAAGTCTGATTATATAATCATCCAGTCATTCTATTCTGCCCTTTCTTTATTAAAGTAACAAGGCACCATTTGTATTTGTTGGTAAAATAAGGATGGCCGAATGGTTAGTGCGCGCGCACTGTATCATACGGCCTGCCATTGAGTCAACTGTTGTGATTTCGAATCCACGGTTGTACATGGCAAGGAGTAGGGGGTTGCCTGTCAAACCTCGTGGGTTTTCTCTGGGTACTCAGGTTTTCGCCCACTGCTAAAGACCCTTCTGTGCAAGTGAATTATTGAAATAAAATTGACCTAGTTTGTGTCATGTGGATGTTAAACCCCATTTCTCTCTGTCTCTCTCTCTGTTGGTAAAATATCTCGAGGCGTATGTCGGTCTTCATTAGCCCAGTTCGGAGCAGAACAGTAGGATAGTAAACCCCATTTCATTTCAGTTCATTTATACCCACTGTAATGTGTACTAGCATGTAGATTGATTATTTAAAGCCCCAATAACACTCTTGTTGTAACTGAATAATATGTCCCAATCTTTATTTTGGTCAACAAATTGTATTATTTTACAATATTCAAATTAATTGATGATACAAATTTCATCTTAACACACCTAATTTAAAAAATTGGAAAAATTCAACTACATGATTTGAAAAGGTTAACATAAACCTTTTCAAATGTGACTTGGATTTTATAATATTTTCGAACCCTCTGGACAAGTAAAATAGGATGTAATGGATAATTTACACAACAGGTAGGACACATAGACATCAGGTACTTTGAATAAGGTTAATTTTTTTTTTCTGGAGCTGTCAAGGCAGCAAGAGTGTTATTATCCCTTTAAGATTGTCTTCCAACACAGAAAGGACATTTGGATTTAAGAAGGAACACCCACAAAATCCAGAACTTATCTCTGGTTTGTACAAATTGAATTCACTAGGCATTTTTATAGGTGTTGGTTATATCGGTAGCTGTTATAAACACTCCTACTCTTAATATGTATGATAATTTCTGTTTTATCAGAGTATCTATATTTTCGTTGTGTTGAATAATTCTCAACAGCTGGTGCCTTCTGGTGACATTTTCTACTCAAACAGCATACCTGTTTATTGCATTATATTTACACGTATAAGTGCATTATATTAGGGAAATTTGTGAGTTATTTTTCCAGTTGACTGCTATTTTTGCCAGTTAAATGTAAGTAGTGATGTTTGATGTGCATGAGGTAGGGTAAGTCAGGGTTTCTGAAATACTTTCTGACAATTATATTTTATTAAAGATTTTAGATCGTTGATACAGGATTGTATTGTTTTATACTGGTGAATACAGTAAAACCATGTATTGATATATATGTACAGAATGTTGACAAGGGAGGCTACTCCTTGAAAACAAGGCAATCTGATTAAAACACAGATCCTACTTTTTGTGTTTATTGTTCAAAATTTCGTTTAACATGTCTTTACTACAAAAGGATCTGAAAAAGTTGTTATCATTTGTGTTCTGGATGATGTGAGGGATTAGCCAATGAAACGGTCTGTTAGGGCGAGTTCCAGAAACATCAACGTGAACTCCCACTATAACTGGTCAGATTTTCATGTAGTGTAGCTAGGCCATGGAAAGTATAAAAAACGAAACAATAATATAAATCTGTATTTTAATGAGACTGAAAACAAGGGGGTTGTGTGGTAGATTTGTCAGGCATGTGACCAGTAAATAACATGTTTTGTTATCTATGCAAAGTTTGCAAGTGGTCTCCTGTCCTTGCATAGTTTCGAGTTTTCTACAGGTTCTTTGGTTTATTCCTGTTGTTTAAAAACACAGTGCACAAACAAATTTTTGTAATTAGAGCATGAAATGGCCTAGATTACAGAGAATGGATGTTGCACTCCATTTTAATGTCTTATTCGGTAAATAAAGGTTGCGCATTGAAAAGAATAAGTGACTTTTAGTAGTCATATATTTCTCTTGACCGGTGCCAGTTTCCATAATGTCGTCCATGTGAAATGGAGATAAATCCCATTCAAAGTCACATACTACAGATTGTACTACTTCACTGCTCTAAACATGTATAATTGTTAGCACTTGAACTCCCAAAGGTAGCCTTATGGATCACACAATCAATAACCATTATCTTAAAAGCATGTATTGAGTATTCTTACTGACTGATGCCATTCTAGTGCTTTTTATTGACAAAAGAGAAGTAACTGGTAATTGGAAATATGTAAATTTTAGATCAACACTTTTGTACCTTAAGTAGAATGAACATGTAGATGCATTCAAGCTGTTTTATTCCCTCTTGATCTCTAAATCAATTTCTGGCTTCTAGAAATGTCAGTCAAGTTGGCTGAAGAGGTTAATCTGCTTTTATTCTGTGGTACAATACAAGGGGAATAACTCCATTTAAACATGACTTGATTTTCTTGAAGTGCAAAGGCAGGGATTCTTATGTCGAGTCATAGTAGCCTTTATGCAAAATCATACACTGTTTTACAGGAATTCTTTAGAGAAAATGCAAACAATCTGATGGGTTGAGCCTTTGGAACATAATCCTTCTAGTTGACGAAGTAAATTCAAACTTATTGCTGGTGTCTGTTAGGTGTGAATAACTGGTCAAAATCCGCTCTTGCACAGTTTCCATTAAGGCTTAGCAGGGATAAGCAATTTGATTGGTTGAGACTTTATAGCACGATAACTTTGGTTTTTAATGGATGAGAGTGATGAAACCGAATATAGATTCATTATATCAATACCTTGATTTTGGATTATAACTCTGCTTTTAATTGAGGTAAAATCTTTAAACTTTGAGTAGATGTTCAGTAGGTAAAGTCTTGACTGAGTCCAATGATTAACATCTTCCACTAAGCAGAGCTAAGCAATTTCGTTGGTCGGTGCTTTGGGACAAGATATCTTTGATTCTAACTTTGACGAGTTTGATTGTGAACATTTTCTGCTTAGACTAAGTATAGGAAACTTAGTGTAGGGTTCACTACCAGGAACTTAAAGGAGTTCGATAGTGAATATTTTCAACTTAGAATAGATATAGATTATCAGTTTAATTACTTGATACTTTTCAAAAAGAAGCATGGGCAATTAATTAATACATGTCATTTATTTGGGGGGGATTGTGGTTTTGGGACATCAGCCTCTTTGTTGGGTTGTTACCCATGCGATGTGATTATATCACATACAGGGCCGAATTACGCGTCCATGGGGCCCCTGGATCAAAGTGTCACTGACACCCTTGCTTAGATCAGCAGTGAAAGACGGGAATATTCTGGTCATTGTACATCACACTCACACAAATGTAATACATACATGACAGTATGGTAGATAGATGGATTTACTTGGCCGAAACATGAAGTTAATGAATTTAAAACATATATGGAGGGCTCCTTAATATTGGGGTCACTGGTTGTATGTTTTTTTTTTATATCAACACATTTCATGTTTGATATGGCCTTATTGCATGTGAAGGCATTGAATTGAGTATTTTTAATCCATTGTTAATTTGACTTAATGTATAGTTTTTATGATGCATTAATATTATCTTGTTTGTTCTCTTACAGAAAACTTTAAGTCCACCAAACAGTCCTTCAACTCCAATGAAATTAACAGGTATGTTCAAATTATTTTAATATTAAAGAGTAACCAGTATGTTCAAATTATTTTAATATTAAAGAGTAACCAGTATGTTCACTTAATAAAGGCACACTATTCCAGACTTTTGAAAAGCGTGTTGGCCCAATAATATTTAGAGGATTGGCCATTGGGTAGCTGAATGGTTAACGTGTGCATACTGTATCAAGCGAATGGTTTCGAATCCCCGCTTTTGTGTTAAAAGGAGGACGATCGCAACAAATGAAATAAAATTGAACCATATGTTAGTCCCGAAATGTGTAGAGTGGACATTAAACCCCATCTCTCTCCAGCAATATCTAAGTTAGCTCCATATGCAAAAATTCTTAAGTTCACATTACTTTCTAGGTTTTTCATTATGTCATCGATCTTTTTCTGTCTTAGGAAGTCAGTGTCCAGATGGCATCTAGATCTAACCCAGGGTTATTGGTTTTAATTCAATCTAAAGATTGTTATCAAAAGATCACATTTCAGCCATAATTTTTGTTAAATTTAGATATGGAAAATGACTAGAGGGGTGTGGATGGCAGAATGTTTAGCGTGTGTCATTGAGTCAGTGGTGTGGTTTAGATTCCCCGAGGTTGTATGTGACAAGGCGTAGGGTCACCTGTCCAACCTTGTGGTGTTTCTCCGGGTCCTCCTACTACTAAAGACCCCTACGCTCATATGTTAGTCCTGAAATGACCTGGTTTGTGATGAGTGGATGTTAAACTCTTTCTCTCTCTCATTTCTTAGTGAAAACTACGCTTGTTTTAATTACTTATTCATTGGTGAATCAGCCTTTACTCATTTCTTCCAGATTGATCAGTTGTTTTTATTTATTCTTTACAAAATGGTGCCCGAAACGATAGGGTACACAACTCCTGTACAGATTTTAAAATGTTGATTGTGTCTTAATTATTGGATATTAGGATTGTATAGTTATTCATGGCAAGGTAACAACATCAATAATGATTAAAACTAACCAATATTGAATTCTAATTGTATGTGTTTTTAATTTAGGATATAGAAATTATTGAGTTAAAAGAGACTTAGTTCCCTTAAACAAAATAGTTGGTCAATTTATTGAGATGGTTGCTATTTTAGGAATACAGGAATCAAACATTCATTAATTTACCCAAATGATCAAACCTTCAATAATTAAAATTTCATAAAACAGATAACATGCCACAAATTGATGAGACTGGATATCAGGGTAGACAAAGAGACTGGTTAATTGATCTAAACTGACTGATTAACCTAGTTGAATATTCATTAGTGATTGGTTTGATAATGAGGCCGTGGGAAATGGAATTGTGGGTATGGTTCAATGGCCTTGATCTTGAAGGGTAATTTAACCTTTCACTTCCAGCTGGTAATCAGTCATTGATTCATTCAATGTCAGTTAACAACAATTTATTGAATACTGGGTATATTACAACTAATATAGTATACACAGGTATAACTGCATTACTTATGTTGTGTGTAAACTATTTTTTTATTTTAGCTTCTTTCTTATTAGACTTTGTGTGAAATAAACTGAACATTTCCTGGTCAAATACATGTACAGTAAAATGTACACCACACAAAACAGTCAGACCTTCCCTACACATTCAAGACATAGCTCACTATATGTACAGTCAGTTGAAACATTGATTTTTTGCTCTTGTGGTGTCAATCATGGTAGGGCAATATTTCACATTTGACTAGTACCAGCACGTAATAAAAGATAAAATTATAAAAATTTCCTATTTAAGGTATTATTAAATAAATTAAAATTATTAATTATTGCTTTTTCTTACTTCATTACGTACACATGTACGTCTTGTTTGTCTTCCTTTTGCCTCTGTCCCCTGTCAATGTCATCTCTTTAGACCAATGTGATGAAATTATATGTCGTGAGTTGTTGTGTTGAGTGTTTTATATATATTCATGTTCATATCCAAATAATGTGAAAATTATGCATTAAATTCTATGATCAGGGATTAAGGTTCTATATATTGTTAATGAAAATCGTCATCAAACAGTATTTGAATTGTAATTTTGTATGTTAGCAGTTCATTTGAATTGTCATCAAGTGATAAGAACATCATGGAGTTTCTTAGAAAATGACAAAAATTGTCATTACCTTGGAGTTTGATTTGAACTAATTTGGTTGAGTCCTGCCAGAGGTGTCAACCTATACTGTCAACCCCAAGAAATGGAAAAACAGGAACATAGCATTAGCTATGAAAATTAAAAAGCAGGAGTATTGAGGCGATTTCTTTTATTCATCAAAATCAAAATAAGGTCGTTTTAATTACTGGTATATATATATATATATATATATAGGTACACAATTTATAACACTTGATATACCACTACCAGTACACGTTCAGTATATTTGTCACTATGATGTCACCGGTCCTCTCACTTTGTTTCAAATTCCAAATGTCTAGGGCTCTTTTTATGTGCATGTCAATGTGTTCATGGAACCTTGGTTTTCCCAACTACTACGGTACACCCTCCGTCATGCACCACTTACACGCGGGAACTTTCTCTGCCAACGCTAGGAGCAAACCCAAGATGTCCTCGTTAGTGACCTAGCAACTTACTCACTAAGCCACTGCTTTTCCCCTCTTTACATGCAGTTAACACTATTGTTTTTGCGCTTCTATGTTCTTTATTCAACATCTTTGCCAATTCAAGTAGATTTTTCTGAGTTTACATTGCTTCGTAGGTATCTGATTATTTATATTATTACACACACGCTTCTGTTTCTGTTATCAAAGATTCTGAAATTTGCATTTATACTGCTTTCTCTTCTTTGGTATATTGTCAAAGCTGAAAATAATTAGGCTTACGTCACAAACAAAGACATAGACTGTTAGTTTTTGTCACAAACAAAGACATAGACTGTTAGTTTTTAGAATGTTTTCGTGGCTCCATGCATGTCTAAGTCACATCTACATGTACTAATGATGATGGTAAATGACAGTAGAGTACTGAATCAAAACACTGTATACAAGCATGTTTATAATTGTATGGCTCTGAAGGGGGTCATTCCTGGTATGATCAATGGCAATTACTTTGGTTGGAGCCCTGACCAGCATGGTGTAGCCTTGGACCTGGGTGTATTGTAAATTTACAGTACTTGATCATAGTAATAATATGTTATTCGGCTATGTATGCCTTGCTTTTTAAAATTTATATTTGTGTACATTTGTGAGACGAAGTCTATTGAATGTCAATGGTTTTGATTAACAAAGCATAGGCTACATTTAATTAGAAATGCATTATGTAAGAGCTAAATCGGCCTACTTCTAATTAATGACATTTCATTTTCAAAATCACTAGAAACAAGATTCCTATAGTCTTTATAAAACCTATTGAAATTCACTTTTGTTATCTTTAACTTTTGCAGAAACATTTATACTAAAATTAATTATGGTCCCTTTTCCAAAGAAAGTAGCCCTTATCTTCGCTGAGTTACTTTTATCAATTGACAATTGTTTTGTTCTTGTGTTTATAGCCCGTACTATAGTATGTCTGACATAATAAAGTAAATAAATATACAATTTAAATCATTAAGATAACTATTCAGCTATTGTATTGTCAACCAATTAAAACAGCAATGCAAAAATTACTTCCGTATTAATAAAGATATTTCCTACCTGATCACATGGTTGATTTGCACTTCAATTCTCAATAGAAACTTTTGTTGTTATTTAAATTTGATATATTGAAATTCCCATTGAATATTGACAAGTTCAGACTTTATATCTATTTCAATATGGCCGCCATGACAGACGTATATTCTACTTAACAACAACAGGAAGAATAGATTAATACATGTAGCTATATTTAGACTGTATTAATAATAAACCTATTAATTTAATTACCCATGGTTTTATCAGGTAGATAAGATAATGAAATAAATTATTTCAGTAAGGCAGTCTCTGACAAGGTAAGGTAAAATAACTGATTTATATCTGTGAATGTCAAAATCTCTTTCATAATGTATTCATTTATGCAGTTTCTGAAATAATATAATTTGATGTTAGAATATCATGTGAGAGTCAGTAAACTATTAAATATGTTCTAAATCAACTTATTTTCACTAGACTGTCTTACTCAACATGATGACATCATTTGATTAAGATGGAAGATTAAAATTACAGTTCTTATTTGGTACACACAAAGCTTTTTTTCTTTAACTCCACATTGCTATATATAAGTCCATGTTAAAATGGTTGTAAATATAGCCACAATGAAGAATAATAATAATGTCCATTTATATAATGCCAAATCTACAAAATGTGCTAAGAGTAAGAGTGAATGTGAAAACTATATAAATATACAAAATAACAATTACGATTTCCAATAATGACTCATGGAAACTTATTGCTTATTGCTTTCACTATGTCATAGAATTTTGTTTAAAACATCTTTTTATTTATCTAAATCACCTGCAGTATGGTTTTTTCCACATCTTTTTCTTAAATTCATTGTTAAATTAAACAAATCTCTTTGTGAAAATAGAAAAAATGTCTTGATCCGTGTGCAACAAATTGTTACAATTTGTTTTTGAAGATCATCACGATCAAATTTAAAAAATGAATCATGTTGATCTAAAAAAACAAATTGCATCAAAACAACTTGTGGTCTGTCTCAATCTGATTTTATTTTTGTGCTTGTCGAAACATTATGCTATATGTTTTAAGCGGTGGACAGACTAGCTGAACGAATCGGCTGAATTGCAGCCGAATGATTGGACACACTCATATGTTTAAACATGCCAGGGACCATGTCTACAAACAATCATGTGAGTGGTGATTGGCTAACGAATTCTACAATCGGACGAATGCTTCGGCAAACCGGACATACTTGGCAAATGCTTCGGCAAAGCAGACACACTAATTTCGACGCTGATTGATTCGACTAGTGTGTCCACCACTTAAAGGGACAATAACATTCTTGCTGGCTTGGTAGCTCCAGAAAATAAATAATACCCTTATTCTAAGTACTAGATGTTTAAATGTCCTACCTGTTGTGTAAATTATCCATTACAACCTATTTTATTTGTCCAGAGGGTTCGGAAATATTTTAAAATCCAAGTCACATTTGAAAAGGTTTACGTTAGACTTTTCAAATCAATTGGTTGAATTTTTCCAATTTTTTAAATTAGGCGTGTTAAGATGAAATTTATATCATCATTTAATTGGAATATTCTAAAATAATACGATTTGTTGACCAGAATGAAGATCGGGACATATTTTTCAGTTTCAACAAGAGTGTTATTGGGGCTTTAACAAACCAGTGATTGTATTAGTATAATTTGTCTTGTTGTTTTAGCCCAGAACAGTAGGACATTAAAGCCCATTTAATTTCATATACATTTCATTAACCTTATATATTCCCTTAACCTTGTCAGTCTGTCATTGAAATGAATTCATTTACCTTAATTTCTTTACATAAATCAAATGTTATATCTGTCTGTTTCTCTAATCTCTACAAGTTGTTATTACCAACATTTAGTAATTTACGATTTAATATCCAGCAACAAACAGATATAAAAATAGATCTATTTCTTACATTTAGGTCATAAAAAGTTTTAAGATTAGTGAACTTAATAAATATTAAAAATATATTACGACTTGCTGGATAAATCACCTTGATGTTAGAAAATAACCAATAGTCTATATTCTTGTGCTTTCTTCGTCTGGAACTATTCTTGTGCAGATGTATGACATTTACTGACAACCTTTATGCTAATTTTTCTTCTCTTCCCACGTAACTTCTTCCTGCAGTTGCAAAATGCTTTGTAACAAATAGATAATGGAGATATCGAAGAATGCATTAAGAACATGTTATCCGTGTCATGTCATGAATTTATTCAAGTGAAAAACAGGATTTCACTGTATAATTTGTGAAAAATAGAAAAGCACTAGAGCAATTAGCATTACTGACGATAGATTATCCAGTTATTTATTAATAAAAATCAACCTGTAAACACACAGTCACGTGATTATAATGATAATATTGGTGTGATTTGCTAAGCTTGCTGTATGTAGTAGTATGGACCAGGGACCATAAGCTTGTAGATGGCCTACATACTGTGACAGGCTAGCTATAGCACATGTAAACCTATCCATATCCTACCACTAGTTCTACATACAGCTTGAGTAGTGAGAGCAAGCCAGCAAAACAACTCTGGCCATACTATTTGATGTAAACCAGTATTGGTGAATAGGCCTGGCTAGCTACACATCTCTTCATAAACAAGCCAAGACTAGCAATATACTCGGAATACTACAGTGTGTGTTTATATCGACAGCCTGAGTTTGGGGGTTTAAGAGTGCAAGGACGAACGGATTAGAGCATTAGATCAATAAGCCAAACCTTTCACCATGAGTAAAAAGCGAAAGTTGAGTTTGAGGTTGAGAATTCCGATCAGTAAGTAACCTTATTTGCATCTCATTAAATATCTGATGGTTTGTTTGTGTACATTTGGAGGTCAGCATTCAAGGCTATTTGCCAAAAGATGTAGGCCACTGTTATTAACACATCCTGATAATATATTTATATTACATTATTACGCATGATTGACATCTTATCTGCTCGTCTTATTTATGCCTGCTGTTTTTGTGCAGGATGTATTCAGTGATGAATGCCTGAAGTACAGTAGTAATTATTACAAAACATGTCTGCTAATCTTTTCTAATTAATAGACCGGAGGCTCAATGTTTTTCTATCTTTATTAATACTGTGATATGTCTTTAATAAGAATCACCTTATCAACATGTCGTCGTTTTAATTAATTTTATATAAACATCATGACTTAGTCAGTTCAATGATCTATATATAGATTTCTATCTGTATTAGAAAAAAAACAGCCTGCTCATTAATCAATAGATCAGAATATATTTAAGGTCAATTGACGTAATGATAAGAAAATCCTCAAAGAAAATAGTTTTCGCTTTAAGATTTTCCTAATTAGATTAAAATTCTGTCAGTTCGATGGTTGAGACCTGAATAGCAGCTCGAGTATGCCTTGATAATATCATTAATTATACACTGTCTGATTAAATCTCCGGTGATTTCAGTCGGGTATTGGAGGAAATCCGGGTTGGGTTTTATATGATAGAAAATAGAATCAGTATCTGATTCCATCAATGAAATATTTTATACATTTAAAAACTGTTTCCGCACCTCCACCCCACCCCACTCCCACCTGTGAAACAATCTACAATCACAATTTTTATCAATTCATATCAGTTTAATCAGCATATAAATATTTATGAAAATTCTCAGATATGTTGTGATGCATACTTGGAATTGAAACATTAGCTTTGTTTTTTTAGTCAGCTTAGAACAATAAACATGGAACAATGCAGTTTCTGATCCTGCTGGCTTGGATGTAATTTCCTGTAGTGTTTAATGGCTTTATGATAATTGAGTCAGGTTTTCTTTCACCAAGAAATATTAATTCCGTGATACATTCTTTTGATTTGATAGCTATTGTGTTATAGCTTACAATGTGTGTGGGTTTATAGTTAACTGTAGGTTTATAGTTAACTGTACTCCTACTTCAGTTTCACTAATGGAGTAGAAAAAGGAGACCATTAATCCCTATTTCATTTCAATTCTTCAATACCCACTTTTTTCTTGCCATATAGTGACAAATAGAAAAACTGCTGTGGTATTATCTACTAGAAGTGTCTGCATTGGCAAATGGTCCTCAATTAATGCCCACTTCCATCCCATCAAAGGACACTATTGCTGCTATGGAGCCACTGTTCGTCATACGATGGATTTTGAATGCCATGCAAACTTCAATATTGCCATTACTAAAGTTAAATCTCTAAATGGAGTTTCTGTCTAAAAATGGTACAAATTCGTCCGTTATTTACTTATATTGAATTCATTAAAAAAATTTTTTAACAATCAACATCCTCTGCAATTGAATTAAAATACAAATCTATATTTCATTTTGTATTTTTATACTTTTGATGGCTTGGACTACATGAAGTTCTGACTGGATATAGTTGAAGGTCGGCTAAGGGGTCATACAAGCAGCTTTTGACCCGGTGATATGAGACATTTTTAGTGATATACTCACAATTCTGTGCATTACATGCCAAGAACATGCTGTAACAGACAATTTCATTGGCTAGTCCCGCCCATCAACCAGAATGCGTGTTATATAACAACTCTTCCAGATCCTAGTGTTGTAAAGACGAGTAAAACAAATTTTGAACCATATTAAACGAAAGAAACAGGATCTGTGTTTTAATCAGATTATCATCCTAATCAGACTACTGCCATCAAGCCAGTGCCATCTGTAAGTCATTTTAAATGTTATATAGATATTAAACTTGAGTAGATATACTGTGGACTAAGTAGATATTGTCCGGAAAATGAGACTTTGTCAGGATCAGCGAATTTTGATAAAGAAAGGATATATTGTGATTCAGTACGAATTATCTCACGCTTGTTCTATATTATTGTAGAACTGTAAAAAATCAAAAGGAGGTGACCTACCTGTCTGTACTTACTGTATATAAATGTATATATAAACAGATGTTCATGATAGTTTCAACATAATGTAGATCATTATCATACCTAGCTGCAATCTTTTCATATTTTTTGGCATACATTTTTTTAATAATTGTTTAATAATCATAAAACTAATAGTACCAGATATATTTAATCACAATGAATTAATACATGTATATTAATGTAAGTTGACTTGAGGGTGAATGTTAATGATAATTAGTATTAGGAGATCCATACATTTTTAACATACTTGTTTGTAGCCAAGGTCATAAGTTTAAAATGACAGTATGTGAGCTAGGTTCTAGTATGCACGTTTATTGTGGTAATTGTCATGACTAGCTATGTTAAGGGCAACTGACAAGTTTTTTCTTGGATCAGGGGGACTTATTTGTTTGAATCCACTGTTGTTCCTTTTTGCAGATAGTGTACCTGTGTTGTTTGTGTCAGATATCCAATTGATAATCATTTTAATTACCCATACTTATTTTGTTATTATAGTCTCTGTAAATCATTTGCATTTTTGTGAAAATATTAAATGTTCCATGGCTTAATCCATGCTTACATGTGTGGATATTTTTAAGAAAACAAAATCAAGTGTCAACAGTATAGACAATCCTTTTTTTGGATTCAATCGAATTTTAAAAAAGGTCCATAAAATATTTCAATAGAAACATTTGCGGCATCTGCACTCCTCAGCAGATTCTGAATATCAAAAATTGCTCAATTCAGATCATCACATATCTTTGTAAACATTCAACCTTTTTGGGCTGATATCCAATTTCGTTAGTTCTGAAATGACCTAGTTTGTGTCGAGTGGACGTTAAACCCCATTTCTCTCTCTCGATATCCAACTTCAAGATTCAACTTTCACAGTAGTTTTCAAGAAATCAGTAAAGCATTTAATGACAATCAGAGACTTTAATGTACAAGAATTCTCATAACATTACTGTATTGATAACTTTTGAATATTTATAACTGAACCTGTCTAAAACAGAAAATAGCACAATTCTTCACAGTTGAGGATCACATGACTGGTTGAATCCAGAGGAATATATTATTCCATTTTTGCCAAGAAATATTGAGGGAAAAAAGGTACAGGGTGAAGAAGAGAAGGTATATGTCATAACAGAGAATAAATTTTCTCTTAAATGAATATTATTTACCTTACTTTGATTTTGGAGAAGCAGTGGGGGTTGGGGTGGGGGTTGTGTCAGTTGTGAGGAAGGATATTGCCATCACTTTATAAAATAAACAAATCTTTCATCTATGAATGAGGAAGGATATTTGTCTACTTTTGGTGTGAAGAAGCTTATTCACTGACTTGTTGTGAGGTGTTGGAGAAATGTGCAGGTCAAGCGGGCAGGGTTTGGGGGGGGGGGAGACCAGAAGGCTTATTGAGGGGAATAAGATACAAAATGTATATAGCAGCTTGGATCAGTCCATTATCTGTGTGTGGATGTCTGTATCAATCCTGTCCATTAGAAAGAGAAGCTTGTCAAAAAATCCCCTTGTTGCACCTAATGGGTTGAGCCAACCAATGAGATGATTCGATGATGTAAACAATGTATATTTTGGTGTGATAAGATTATTGTCATAACAACAACAATGTCATGTTGAACTACATTTTGATAAAATAAGATAATGGAATGAAGTTATGTTTCACTCGTTATGTGTACAATGCAAGGGGAGAATTTTGCCCCGACTGCTGCAGTTTCACCCAATCTTTTTATAATCCAATAGTCGAGGGATCTATTCAGTGCACTTTTAAACTTAAACATAGTTTATCCTTTCCTTTAGAGAAAGAAATGAGTTTCAACATCCACTCGACACAAACTAGCTCATTTCGGGACTAACAATATTATTTCAATAATTCGCTGGTGTGTAGGTGTAGTTTGCCGGATAAACAGATTTATGTGTTTTCCTGGAAAAAAGTCCCATCAAAGCAAACTTGGTCTCAAATGAAACGTGGGGTTCGTAGGTACTCCAGAGAAAAAATGACCCATCATGATCGCTTGGGGAAAATTTTTGGGGTGGGGTCAAAGATGACCAATCAGAAAAAGGCAGCCAATATCTCAAAGACTATCATTGTTAGACCCTATGAATTTATTATTAACATCGTGTACACAATTTCTACTATGCTAGATGAGTGGACAGCGATGTCAGACACTCTGAACCTTGATTCTTAAATTGCGGGTCTCCTTTCCATGTGGGAGGAGGGACTGACAAAATGTCGAAATTTCATGTTTAATTTGACTTTGGCACACAGCAATCAACTTTTGTGCATAAGTCGACCAACCTCAGATGTAGCCAAAAACACTGCTTAAGGAGACCTGAACGTCAGTCATGCACTGTATAGAGTAGTATAGACCTCTAAAGTGACAAAATTGTGAATTTGTGATGTCAGATCTCTCAATAGCTAGTTTACAAAAGTGGTGGTAGATTTAGTAGATTGGTCAATTTTTTTAATTTATGGTATCCAGCTTAACAGTAGTGTTCTGCCCATTCCAAATGATGACTGTTGTTTATTCTGATTCTGCCTCACTAGCGACTGGTTCAAAGCAATCCTCAAGTTTGTGTAGTATTTAAATCCTACATGGTTCTAGAAGCACTCATTGGGTTTAGTGGCTGAATGGTTAATGCATGGGTATTGGATCAGAAGGCCTGTCATCGAGTCAAGTGACATGGTTTCTAATTACCTGCTTGTACATATCGAGGAGTAGAGTCAACTCTCTGACTGCTAAAGACTCTTATGTGCAAGCAAATTTTTGAAATGAAATTGAATCATACAGTCTCAAAATGATCTAGTTTGTGTTGAGTGGATGTTAAACCCATTTCTCTCTTATTATTTGAAGATTGTCTCCTTTAAATGAAAATGTAGAAATAGGTCATGGGTCATCCTTTGAATGTAAATAAGTAGATTGTTTTCTGAAACTAAAACATTTAAGATTAGAGAAACATGTTACAGAATATGAGAATAAAGGGTGATGTATTATATATATTGCATGAATGATGTTAATATTTATAAATAATATCAAGGAACATCAATAAGTTTGTTATTGTATTAGAAATACAATGGAAGTAGATCAAGAAGTATAGTACAGTACACATTTATTACTCTCTTTAAAACACATTTATACATACACGTACAGTAATATGATTTACAATCTGAATACACTTTAAGTGTCCACATTATATTACATATTATTTACAACTCTCTCTGAAAGGCAATCAAAATTACAAGACTTCTATGATTCAATGCAAATGTGGGTTTATTTTAGAATTCTTTAAAAATTGTCGCTTTAAGAACAGCGGTGATAAAATCAGAAAACTGTAAAATTTGGTTTGAGTTGTGGGGTTACTGATGCAAAAATGTTTGGAATCATATTTGATTGAATTGAAAATTTTAAACAAATTATTTCAATCCACTGATACATCTGTATTACATGTAGCCTCAATTATCATTACTACTATTGTTAAGATAATAAAGTCTTATCAGCCATTTTTGTAGTTTAATTATCTACCGCAAATTTTATTTAAATTTCTTGAAAATCTAGATTATCTGATGGCATTGAAAGTTTTTTGGGAATTTTCATGTTAATTAATGTCTAATTTTTAAGTTATATAATGATTTAAGGCCTAACGACAGACCTGTATGCATTAGGAAGATTTAGTTCTTGCATAATGGCTGTTTATTCTGGGCCATAGAAAGCAATAACTTGATTATAGATAATAAAACTGATCGATGTAAACAACATGTCATTTATAATGAATTACAAATTAATGCTTGGTAGAGAATGTTACAAAACAAAATCATCAATACAAACAACAGTGAACGTGGATGACAGACCCTTAGGCATGTTTGAGCTTGTTTAATTCCTAAAGCAAGACGGTACCTTACATGAAAGTATTTTAGAAATAGATTTTCTGTCATTGTAGTAAGCCTGGGAGTACTAATACTGACATATTTAAGTACAAAACGATTTGATTTTAGCTTCCATGGCATGGCTGTCATTAATATTTTACTGATATTGTTAACTGCCTCGAGTCGATGGTGACATTACTCAGTGTACAGTTTATTCCTTACAATACACTGCTGCCCCCAGAATTTCATGTCAATAATAGCTATATTAAGAAACAAAATAAACTTAATAACATGTTACTTGTTTATACAATTTACCATAATCAATTGTCCACTTGGTCCATGATAGTCTTTATTTCAATACATGTAGGTTGTAAAATGGAACCGCGCCATAGTTTTGTTGAATTCTTTTCAGTTGCAACAAATCATACCACCTCTTGCAACTTATCATTTTGCAACTTTTATCATGTGGTCACGTTAAACATAAATATCATGTGGTTACTTTAAACATAAATATCATGTCACCACTTGCAACATATCATGCTCTACCTTGCAACATCTCATGCCACCACTTGCAACATGCCATGCCACCACTTAAAACATGTCATGACACTACTTGCAACATATGACACCACTTGAAACATATCATGTCACCAATACTTGCAGCATAACATGTCACCACTTGCAACATATCATGCTCCACCTCGCAATATATCATGCCACACTTGCAACATATCATGTCACCACATGCAGCATAATATGTCACCATTTGCAACATATCATGCCATCTGTAAATTGGTTTTATATGAATTTTACATTACATTAAGTATTGTAATTTAAGTATTGTACAATTAGTTGGTAAGTAAATTTATAATAAATGGATGTCATAGTTTCTACAACCACCTGAATTATCCATTTTGGAATAGGACATCTTTTAAGAAAACTGACAAATAGGAAAGACAATGGTAGGTTTCTTTATGTATGTGAAATTAAAACTAAACTAAGCCAATAAGATTAACTATTTTTGGACAACCTTGAAGATCGATGAAGAAATGACCATTAGGACAATCTACTGTGTATTAAAGCCAGATAACTGTCACGTATTGAATGTATTATCATTTTCACAAGTCATGTTTCACCTGTATGCTAACATCAGTTGTGTAACATATCAACAGTTTAACTAATACTCAGTGGACTTACTGGATTGAACATTTTAAAATTCTCGACATCCTTTGGTCATATGATTTAAAGTGAAAAGTGAAAACAACCGTAATAGAATTTCAACAAAATGCTTTCTTTTTGTGATTAACTTCTAGACAGAAACTGTTACATCTTGGACTCTTTTACAGGAAGTGGTATCTAGTGTTCTAGAATGAATAAACATGGCCTACCTTGTTTATGACACCTTTCACCACTTGTAGCTCAATTTAGCTATAGCTTAAGATGTCTGGAGCCATGAACTGTGATTTTAAATGGACTTTATTTTCAATTTTTGCTCAATTTATATTCTGTTATTGTTGATTGATATCTACAATTTGTGTCTTATTTCAAAATCACTTGTATAATTATTTTAGCAGCAATATGGACTACTTGTTGAACGTAACGGTACGGTAATTAAAACCTGTGGTAAACACATCTCATGGCCGTGTAGTGTAACATCTCATGGCCGTGTAGTGTAATACATCAGTTACATGTTGGCTTAATGTATATCAACGTTCACTGCCAACAATTATTCTTTAATGGATTTGCAAAAATGTTAGCGAGAAAGTGGTTACCGACAACTTGACATACCTGTTACTTGAAGTATTTAGTTGCAGGATTAGACAGCGCCGTGCCGCTCACTGGCAATTGATAAATATACACTGTGGCAGTTGTCTTTAGAACTTTATGATTTAAACTTTTGGATTATTTTGTTAATAAGTTGTGAGGATGGTTTCTAAACTTCCGTTGTTTATTATGTCTTTATTGCGACCTAAAGGTACAGTGGATTTTATTTATGTTTTACAAAGTTAAAATACTTGTTGCATGATTTCTTGTTCTGTACTTAAAATATTTTGTAAGTTTAGCCTTGAGTTGAGGCATATGTTAATCTGTTCCTGCTTGATGTATAAAGTTATCAGGAGCTTATTAAAGGTTATGGATACAGTAAATATAGATTTATAGATCATGAAAATGGAGTATTAAACAAAACGATGAAGATATGAACAGAGATAAATAGAGTTAGATGATATCTGGGACTAGATTTTATTGCAAATAACAAACATGAAAATGAAGGCTACGGTTATGTAAACAAACGTTACCCACCATAAAATCAATCTACTGTATGTACTAAAATATATACTTGACTATTCATACAGACATTATTTTGTCAGTTCAGGAGCTACTGTCTTCATTACCGGGTTTGGACTTAAAAAACCCATTTCATATAGGACAATTTCTCTTTTATTTTAGGCCAAGATAAGGTATTGAATTGGGTAGATCGCATGTGTTAACTAGTATCTAAACAGTTAATTGTTGTTTATGAATTATGTTAATGACACAACAGGCTGCAGCTATGCTGTCCATGCAAAATGTTCCTCTTAGCACAGCACATGGTTTATGTCAGAATTCAGTTGATGCAGAAAAGTAGGATGTTCAATTTCATTTCAATAGAATCCAATGTATGATAAACTTGAAATGGCCATAACTTAAGTGAGAGTAGACCAGAATTTTTAGATATAAAATTCTTTTTGGTTGTGTACGATTTATATTGAACTTTACATAAAGCATGTTGATTTTTATACGCCCACATTGAAATGTGGTCGTATATTGTCGTCGCCCCCGTCCGTCCGGCGGTCTGGCGTCCACAATTGCTTGTGGACGCTCTACAGGCTGAAGTTAATATCCGATTGACTTTAAATTTATACACAGTGTTTAAGGTCATGAGACGAAGAAGCCTATTGTTTTTCAGCGTTTTCCGATAATAACTACCAGAGTTATGGCCCTTGATCACTTCAAAATATCTTGTGGACGCTCTAGAGGCCAAAGTTAATATCCGATTGACTTTAAATTTATACACAGTGTTTAAGGTCATGAGATGAAGAATCCTATTGATTTTCAGCAATTTCCGATAATAAGTCCCAGAGTTATGGCCCTTGATCACTTCAAAAAATCTTGTGGACGCTCTAGAGGCCAAAGTTAATATCCGATTTACTTTAAATTTATACACAGTGTTTAAGGTCATGAGGCAAAGAATCCTATTGATTTTCAGCGATTTCCGATAATAACTACCAGAGTTATGGCCCTTGATCACTTCAAAATATCTTGTGGATGCTCTAGAGGGCAAAGTTAATATCCGATTGACTTTAAATTTATACACAGTGTTTAAGGTCATGAGACGAAGAAGCCTATTGTTTTTCAGCGATTTCCGATAATAACTACCAGAGTTATGGCCCTTGATCACTTCAAAATATCTTGTGGACGCTCTAGAGGCCAAAGTTAATATCCGATTGACTTCAAATTTATACATAGTGTTTACAGTCATGAGACTAAGTCGTCTATCGATTTTTAGTGATTTTCAATAATTGCTGCCAGAGTTATGGCCCTTGATCACTTCGAAAAAATCCTGTGGAAGCTCTAGAGGCCAAAGTTAATATCCGATCGACTTTAAATTACACAGTGTTTAGGGTCATGAGACGAAGAAGCCTATTGATTTCCAGAGATTTCAAATAATTATTGCCAGAGTTATCTCCCTTGATAACTTCAAAAAATCTTGTTACGCTATAGAGGCTAAACTTATCATCCGATTGACTTTAGATTGAACAGCTAAATCCATGATATTAAATGTTTCATGTATATACTAATTGTTAGTGTGGGGTAACACTTTATAAAAAGCAATCAAATTCTAATAATTTTCTGATAATTACATAATGAGCCGTTACTCTAAATCAGTTTTTAGTGTATTACAAATGTTTCATTAGCAAAAAAAGTAAAAATATGCGACAACCCTTGTTGACTGCCCGGACGATTTAGCTGCTGTGGGCGTATGTTTCGTTGCCTGGCAACCTATCTTTTGAATTTGATTAAATTTAATTTTGTTTTATTATAATATTATAATTCAACATTCAATGGTTACTTAGACCGAGTTTGGTCTCAACTCTATCAGTAAACCTATTTGTAGCTAAAGATATATCAAATTATGTTAAATCAACACTTTTAATTTTGACCCATCTGGCCTTCATAAACATAGGATTTATAGAGAAAAGCCCTTGATATATTATTTAATTTTAAAAAAAAAAAAAAAAAAATTGGTTCTTAAACTACTGACTTTCTTGTCTGTACCATAATAATATCTAAGATGAAGTAAAATTATTGATGTATCTAAGACTATCGAAACTTCTCACAGAAACACCCTATGGGAAATAAGCTAGGCTGAATTCCAAGACATTGTTGAAGGCTTAATATAGCTCAGTAAATTTAACTTTTTTTATGCTCCCCACAACAAAAATTCCAGGTTTAAATATACAAAATGCAAGTTTTATACAGATATGGTGGAAATTGTGTAATTCACCCCATAGGTTATTGTGGGCTTGTCATGTGAATTATGTCTGTATAATATTTATGTAACATTTGAGGAAGCTAGTAATTAAACACCTTGCAATAGGGAAGTCTAGCTCTCCCGTAATGCCTCTTTAAATTGGTTTGTCAATACCACACTGTCTTGTATATGGCTTGATTCATTTTAGATGGAAAAACATTTCCCCTTCACAAAACTTCTAATTCAAATCATTTTGAAATAGAATATAAATAACCATACAACACTGCTAACATTTGTAGATATCAAGATCTTTTTTTATATTTTCAGTCTCACCGCGGCCTCATCCATCAAGTGAACCGAAGTCGGCACCACCAACCATGGCACAGTCATTAGGTAATGAACATACACACGCCATGATATACAAATCAAATCTAATGAAGGTAAGTTATTTTATTTTATTGTTTAATTAACTTGTGAGTGTTGACAGTAAACTTTGTTGGATCTGTTTTACTAAGCGTACATTATAAATAAGAACTTATGTGCACACAAAACAAATACATTTACTGTATGATTACTATTGAATTTGACCTCATCAGAGTTATCAGCCCTTGAAGCAACTTGTGATGGTGGAATCAAAATGTCCAGATTTAAAACTAAATAATATGAGTAAAGTGATAAAAATTCTAAATATTCATCTCCTGCATGAACCTCAAACAAAATGTATGCGTTAATTGGCCATATTTGTATAATATTAGCATACCAGCACCTATTGATGGTCCAAATCAGCTGTTTCCTATCATATCACACTAACTGTTACAAAATGTTATAAGCAGGCCTTTAAATAACATTTTATTAGTACCTACATTTTGAACTTTGGTCTGAATATGTGTCACTAAAAACACAGAAAAAAACAAATCTGTAGCAGACAAAATTAATATCAGGCACGAGTGGGATTGTACCTGACAATGCCTATGACCAGTGTCTTATTTTCAGGCTTGGTTATAATTAAACTAAGAAATCTTCATCTTAGTGAATATTTACCCCTTTAGGTATTTGTTTATGTCACCTAGATAAATTGTAGATTTAAGCTCACAAGAATTCTTTCTTCTTTAAAATACATGTAGAATCAAGGCACCATTATTATTTGTTTTACTTCTTCAGACTTTAGTTTGTAAAAGAATTTTACCGTTTGTACGTATAATAATATATTGTCCCATGTCTTGTGATATTATAACAAGTATTATCCATTAAGCTTCATCCATTGCACTCCGTTTTACTGTCCGTCTTATCGATTGGTTCAATAATAAGTTGAGAATTAATAATATTATAATATGATAGTGCAATTAACGTTCTCATGTTTCATGTAATTTCATATAGAATTGCTGTTTTTATGGTATAGATCAATAAGCTTTTTCTGAACAATATCATTAATGTTCTTTTTGGCATGAAAAATTTGATAAATTATCAATAATTGAATGTGCATCTTGCCAACCCACACCAACCGCATTAAATTACCAACTTATCAATGTGTCCCTATATCTACGGTAAGCAGTGATATTAGCTTAAGCTTGAGCTGAAGATGCTATTTCAGAATACAGAATTTAAAACGTCTGTTGAAATCCTCCAATTTCCTCCCCTTCCAACCCCTTCTCTTCCTACCCATTTGCGAATTGCCTTAATATTGCCATTTGAGGCCTGATGTTTACTTTAAATGCTTGTCTCATAGTTTAAAGGGGTTTTGCTGCATTTGCAGATGTCGAATTACATATTGATTTTAGACTGAGGCTTTAAAAACAGAGGCTTTAAAAACAATGTCTGGATAAGCGAGACCATGATTAACCACCGAAAGGAATAAGGGTTAAAACAAACCCAAGCCAATGGACTATTATTAGGACTTCATAAGCACAGTTGGAATATCTGGAAATATACCTTAAAAAATTTGTTTATTTATTATCTGATACCAAAAAAGTTTCGACCATGTTCAATCTGAAATGCAAACTATTTTTGTTTTCGACTCATTCGTATAGTTAGTTTCCCTACAACCATATGTTTTGACATATTAAATACTTTCTCATTACACTTCCCAACCATATGTGTTTACAAAGTTCAATGAGTATATTATAGTTGCTATAATACAATAACATGACTGACAGTTATCCTGATGACAATCTGGTTGAAACACAGATCCTATTTTTGATACATGTAGTTTGAAATTTATATAACCAAGGTTATGGTTGATGTGAGGGAATAGCCAATGAAACAATCTGTTGCGATGAATTCTTGGCATGTGGTGCAAGGAACTGTGGGTATCCGATTAGAAATATCGACACTGATTAGTTATGCAAATGTCTGAAGTTATAGAGTCAAAAAACTACATTATTCCACCAGTCAAATTTTTATCGAAAGTATGAAAAAACGAATTGAAATATAGATCTGTATTTTAATCAGATTGTCCTGATGATGTCATAGCCAGCATCTCATTGGATGAATTCAATTCAAAATAAGTTGTTCTAGAGGTTCTTTGTTATTACCAGATAATTAGTACAACATTATAAAGAAACTGCAATGGGCAGACTGTCACCCTCAACTAAATAAAAGAGAAATTATTCTTCTATCTATACCTATGTTGGTGTGGCGTTTCAAATCTAACTGAACATTCTGTTCATTGTTTGGGAACTTGTGTTTGTTATTTGTTTGTGGAAATGAATACTAACCTCCATGTAATGTAATTTATGTCTAAAAACTAACATGAATACTGACTTTCTTTGATAAAAATGGTCTCAGGTGTTCAACTACAAATTACATCCCACTGAGATTTAATCCATTATAGCAAAATATTATATCATTGGTTTATTAGATTGTTGATTTAAAAACAAATAACTAGGTCATGTGATCAGGATATGTGCACCTGTAACTTTATTTACCACATTAGTTTTTTGGTTTATGTTTTTATATTTCAGCTGAGTCAGGATTCAGACAGTGATAAGATGGAAATAGAAGATTTAGGTTTGTAGATTTAAAATTTACAATCACCTCTTGTTGAGGGACAAGATAGACTACTTACGACCTCCATCTTGCATTATCGCTCAATCTGTTGATAACTGGGACTGAGGTGAAGAAAAAAAAGGATCCTATGTTGGCATATTTCCAAGTTATTAATATGATTTCTCCCACAGGTCTTAAAATTACCTTAAACATATATCGCCAAGATGTTAAACATTCATCGCCAAGATGTTGAACATTTATCATGGAGAACATTCACTGCCAAGAACATACATTGCCAAGATAACAAACATTAATATGATGCATTCATTGCCAAGATGTTGAACATTTATTGCCAAGATAACAAACATTCATATTAAACATTCATTGCCAAAATATCCCACAGTCATTGCCAAGATTTTAATCAAATTTTGCCAAGATGCGGGCTTAGTTACAGATAGAATAAGGATTAGAAAGGAGCAATCTTTTCCATTGATCAGTTTGTTTTGAGGGTTGATTGTCTGTTATCTGGGGTCCCATGTTTTAGGTGTCACATTCCCATGTACACATCATAAATTATGAATATGTGTAAAAGTTCCATTGACAGCAGGAATTTGATGAAGGGTAGATAGAAATGCTACTTCTGTGTCAGAATCTTCGGTTAAGTAGTACACACGCGGTTAATAGAAAAAACTGAATGTTTTTAAGTTATGTGTCAATTAACTCCCATGCTATAAAGTATATTAACAAAATAAAACAGTTGAAATAATGTTTAAATATTTATTTGACCCAATGACCTCTAAATCAGGTCATTCTCATGTGAATGAGATATTAATTCGCATGTAAATAAGTAAGGAGTAAATTACTTGATGAACCTTCGGTTATATTGAACCCTGTTGTCCTTGTCTACCCATTCATTCATCCTGACAGTTTTCGATGTTCAGTGTAATGTCAAAATTCCTCTAACCCCTCTCATGCCATTGACTAAATCTATTTACACTACTCAACGGTCTTTCAAACATTGGGTATAAATTGTAACCTTTGAAATAATAGACCTAGATAGGTGTATATAAAACACAATGTAAAAAAACTGGATTGTGGATAACTTTTGAAGTATGTTTTTATGCTGTTCTAAAAAGATTACACAAGGTATATTCAAGATTTTTATCACTTTCTGTTTTAAAAAAAACCCACAGTTGAATGAAGACATTTTATATGATGATAGTAATTTTGTATTTTTAAATTCTGTTTTTCAGAAGATAATATTGATCTAGCTTTTGGTAAATTTATGCGAGCCCATAAATGTTACGATTTAATACCTACCAGTGCCAAATTGGTTATTTTTGACACCCAGTTAAATGTAAGTAGTAAGCTTTATTTTGGGATTTGTCTGCTAGATTTATTTCTGTGTACCTGATGTTATTGGTGCTAAGAATTTTGTTTTAACAAAAGGGGACAACACTTTTAGAAGCAGGATATAACAAACATATATATATATAGTTATTGCCAAATTTTCGTTGACATTGTGATGTGTTGTTGAAATTAAGTTGACCTAAAACAGGATATTTAAATACCTTGATGTATTTATAGAGCTATTGAAAACATGCTGTTATAGGTACGGCTCACATATATCTCAAAACTCAAAATATTTTGAAGTAAAGACTATTTATGTACATTAACTTTTATGACAAACCTTATTTATATGGGGGTTTGAATGGCCAAATTATTAGCATGTGTGTTTACAGGCACTTGAAGGGATTAAAATAAAACTTCTTACTACTGCTTGACTATAATAGTATAGTATCATAGTATACAAGGTAAAACAGACGACATCTTTGTTATGACTTGTTTATGATATATCGTCTGCTGTCGTCTCACAATACTCACTGGTTCTAACACTTCATGTCATTTTTATTGCCAACAAGACTTTATTTGATCATTATTCACCTTCCGATGTAATTAAATTGGTCCTTTTAGAGCGTTATTAATAACAAATCAAACTTAAAAAGCTATCACTTATCTATATACAAGCCCGAAATATGGTCAAAAGAAGTCTGTATCACCCAGTCCCTTTATAAACCTATCATTACTCGATATGTGCATATGAACTGGGTGTCATAAGGCCTGTCATTGAGTCAACTGGTGTGGTTTTGATTCCTCAGTTGTACGTGACAAGGAGTAACCCCTAACCTTGTGGGTTTTCTCCAGGTCTACTGAAAAAGACCCTATGCTCAAGGAAATTATTGAAATAAAATTGAACCATATTTTAGTCCCGAGATGACTTAGTTTGTATCGAGTGGATATTAAACCCCATTTCTCTCTCTCTCTTCCTTAATTATATATGGCAGTATGAAATCAATATGATTAATTCATTTGATTTAATTTAACCAAATTAATTTTGAATAATCATATTTTTGTTGGTGTATGTTCATCATTAGCACTATATTTTACTTTTGCCTGACATCAATATGTTACTTGTTCTACATATAATCCTGTGATCATCTATCTTTATAATCTGTTGACCACTTCTAGTAGCCACATTACCAATATATCGGTATGTATGTACAGGTAACATTAGTGTAACTATAGGTAAACTGTAAATGTCAGATTCTAATATTGCTCCAAAGCATCATGTATTGAACCTGGGTCATAGAAATGTTAATTAGTTGAATTATTTATATTTATTTGATTGATGTGTTTTGTTATAGGTAAAGAAAGCGTTTTTTGCGTTGGTATATAATGGTGTCAGAGCAGCACCACTATGGGATTCTAAACAACAAGATTATGTAGGTTCGTATACATATATATTTGACATGTGTATATTTATAACACTAGCAATTGTATGTAAATAAGTACTTGACACGGCTCCAATATTATATATCAGTCGTGAATGTTAAGTTAAATTTACTAGCAGAGATATGCCATAAGATTAGTCATTCATATTTAAAATTCATATAAAAACTCCATAAATAATCTATGGTGAATCGATTTTGTAATAAATTAACTAATAGACGAAGTTTGAAATGTGAGATATTTTAACAGAAACCAGATTACTAGGGATAGATGACAGAGTGAGATATCTACTACTAAACAATAAATGCTTGGATTATTTTATTGTTAAATTGTGTGGTAGTCAGCCCTAAAATTTTTCATGGACATTTTATAATTGAACAGTAGCAGTGTACATTAACGATTACTGGTTTATTTAACATGCAACATTTTGATGACAGTATTCTTGTCTTCATTTAGAGTATCATTGTTGAAACATTCATTTTAATAAGAGTGTTTGGTTGGCCGAATGGTTAGCATAGGCACATGGTATCATAAGATCTGCAATTGAGTTAACTGCCATAGTCCAACCTCCCACTGCTAAATACCATTACACACAAGCGAATTATTGAAATAAAATTGAACCATATGTTTGTCCCAAAACGATTTAGTTTGTGTCAAATAGACGTTTAACCCCATCTCTCTCTCTTTCATTTTACTAATCCAGTAATTGTTATTGCATACATAGTTGTTAGTGTATTGTGATTGTACCACTACTTAATAAAAATTATATATATTTTCAGGAATGTTAACTATAACAGATTTTATCAATATACTTAAAATGTATTATAAATCTCCACTGGTAAGTTGAACAGATTTCTTTCCATTACATGAAAATTAGTCAAATCAAAATAGACTAAAACCATTCATAAATATCTAACATAACAGATAGTTTACTACAATGTTTGTATTCTGGTTAAATATGGGGGTGGGGGGACTGGCTGGCTGAATGGTTAACATGTCCATGCTGTATCATAAGGACTGTCATTGAATCAACTGGTGTGGTTTCAATTTCCTGGTTGTACGTGACAAGGAGTAAGGTTGCCTGTCCAACCTGGTGGGTTTTCTCTGGGTCCTTTGGTTTGCTAAAGACCACTATGACAGGCATATTAAGCCGAAATGACTGTGTCAAGTGGTCGTTTAACCCCATCTCTCTCTCTATCTGGAAACATGTGGAAGGGTTACTGTAGTAAGTGGAGAATGTTACATAATGAAACCAATTTCAGAACAAATTAGTTTAATTTGTGAACAATACAATAAATGGAATAGTCTTACTGGATTGTGATTTACTGAGAATAAAAATGGGTTTGATACAGCATTTCATTTAAAGGGAAAAAGAAATATGTGCATTTAATGCAAATTGATATTCGCAGATAACAAACATTGAGAATCACAGTCATCTTTAAACGTTTTACAGAATGGTGATGTCTGTGATGTGATAATAATGTGATAATATACTCTTGATTACAGGTAAAAATAGATGAATTAGAAGATCATAAAATAGATACATGGCGAGGTAACTATTAAACTTTTTCACACTAAAATTAATTAACTATACAGTGATCTAGTGAGTTACATTACTAACTAGACAGCCGGCATACTCTAGTGAGTTATATTACAGAACTAGACAGCTAGTGTGCTTCTAGTGAGTTATATTACAGAACTAGACAGCTAGTGAGTTATATTACAAAACTAGACATCTAGTGTGCTCTATTAGAGCACTAGACAGCTTATGTGCTTCTAGGGAGTTAGATTGTTATCAGAAGCCAGTTTTTGCTAGAAATATTTGGTAATTTTTCTTTCATAGTGTTTAAGAGTATCTGCACCTTTATTTTCATTTTCAAGCCATTGTAATGCCTATAAAAATCAGAGATGTCTCCTTTAAATTTCCTTTTATATAAACATCTTTTATCTAAGAGATTAAGACAATAACAAAAGTGTGATTTATTTCATAATGTTTAACCTGTATATTTTATATTTTGTTTGTAGATTTATTTAAAACACAACAGAAGAAATTTGTTTGTATTGATCCCGATGAGAGTTTATTTGATGCTGTTAAAAGATTATTAGAATCACATGTACATAGATTACCTGTTATAGAGAAAGCTACTGGTAACGCTATCTATATTCTAACTCACAAACGAATACTGAGATATCTCTACCTCTATGTAAGTCGTTTTTTTTATTCTTCATGTCAACATTTCATATTCTATTGAGATCCTTCTGAAAAACATTCATTGGATCACATATATATATGCATATATTATGTTTATTTCTAGAGTATATATTTCTCTAATGGATGATGATAATAAACTGTGCCACATAACAGTAGTTGAATATCCTAACAGAACAAAAGATACACAAAAAAACAAAACCAGTGCATGTTGACATAAGTTTGAATGATGTGCAAAATAAATGTTTCTTTTTTAAAATAACAAACCTATTTATACCTTCTGGAAAAAAAAAAAAAAAAAAATAGTAAAATGGAAATAAATAAAATACAGGAAAATACAATAATATCAACTTTTCATGATTACTAGTTTTTCACTCCCTATTATAATTGTCATATAGGTATGTTGATGTGTTTATTTTATATTTTAGATGAAGGATTTACCATCACCAGGATTTATGAGTCAGACATTAGAAGAATTAAATATAGGAACACTTAAAAATGTTATCACTGTAAGTAGCTGATGATCAATAAATTTTAAAGAACACCTCATACCACTTACCTTATATAATTCACTTTTGTTGTAATATATATTTCTATGTTATTATAAAATATTATATTTACAAAATTTTGATTGATGTGTAAATATCAAGATTTTGGGGTCTGATTAGTCTTGAGTGCTAATGAGTTGAGTGCTAATGTGTGTGCTTTAGATCATAAAGTATATCATTAAGTCAAGTGGTGTGGTTTAGATTCTAAGCTTGTCTATGACAAGTAGGATTTCTAGTTATTGAAATAAAATTGGACCACATATTAGTCCCAAAATGACCCAGTTTGTGTTGAGTGGATGTTAAACACTTTTTCTCTCTCTCTCTCTCTCTCTGTCCAAATCAGAAAGAATAAGCTGTTTGAGAAATACATGTAGATATATTAGCAGGGAGCCCCATTGTTGGTTTCAAGGCCTATCTTTATTATAATCATATGATGGTTAACATATTTTCCAGGCTACAAAAGAAACACCTCTTATTAAAGCCCTGAATTTATTTGTACAACATCGTATATCAGCTCTACCTGTGACTGATAACCAAGGAAAGATAGTTGATATATATGCTAAATTTGATGTCATTGTAAGTATTCTATACGCCATATGGCTAATAGTTATTTTCTTTATTGACAAGATTAATGTTGTGCCTGAAGATGTTTTTTGATAGTATTCGCTAGACAATTAATGAAAACATTCAGGTTAAAAGACATCATGTTGTTGCTAGAACAAAAAGCATTATGTGGTCTAAGGGGAGATAAGTGATATGCAGATGAGTTGCCTCCCCTTGTCCGTGTTGGTACCTTTGTTTTATTAAGGTTTTGAGATCCGAAATATAAACTGACTTTTAAAAATATAGCAGTTATAATGTGCTTGCTTTAACCTAATATTTTTTATGTTTTTCTCAGAATTTAGCAGCAGAGAAAACATATAATAATTTAGATATTACTATAGAACAAGCACTATTACACAGAGACCAGGTACACAATTGTTTTATATTTATTTTCTGTTAAAATCTATCAACAATTGGATTTATTTACTCAACTACGGCCCGTGATATACAAACTTAAATGTGTATACATCTACAAATTTGTTCTAAAATTATATTTTGGCTTAGAAATATAAATATTATAGTTTTTTGGTCATTTAAATTTACCTTTTAATTCAGTGTAAAGGATTCTTTACCCATATGTTTAACCTCACTTGAATTTGACAGTAAATATACATGTGGGGTAGTAAAATATCATAAGATGACTATAGACAATTAACAACACAAGTTTTACCAGAAACAATCATTGATTTTATTATATAAGCACAACATTTCAACAAGTATCCTTACACAGATTCAATAAAAACAACAAGAAATAAAAAGTTAAACAGAACAGAATGATTGGCTTATAGACAAAATGATGTGTTACTTCTTTAATGGGCATGTAGTAATTGAAGTTATTGAACATATTAATACAAAGTACAATTTTATGTATACACAGTCCAGTAATTACATGTATGTATCCATAAAATTGTACCTTGTAATAAGTTAAAATATGCCTGATTTAACTGATTATATATAAATGTTATGTTTTACAGCAAGGAGTTGAGAGTGTTGCCAGATGTATGGCAACAGAAACATTAAAATCGGTTATAGAAAGAATTGTAAAGGCTGAGGTAAGTCGTATGAGTGAACCTGTTAATATTGTGTTGAACCTATTGTCACTGGATGGCTGACTGGATCGCATGTATGCCTTCAACATTCACAGCTTTGAATCCCAGCGCAGCTGGAGCCACATAAATAATAATTTGTATTGTACTTTGTATCCTTTAAGTGAAGAGATTCATCGTTTATCTAAACACATCTTTAAAAAAATTGTGAATTTTGACTGTATTTGCTTTCAAGCCAGCCAAACACCTCAAAATTTCTTTAGAGTAGAGTGTTTTCAAGCTTTTGGTGATAGGGACCATAACTGCACCATTGGCAAGAAATAACCATGCCTGAAAATCATGAGGGACTTCCTTGGCCAACAACCGGAGTGGCTACCCGCAAGAGTGTTGTTTTATGTATTACTGTTTTGTTTTTACAGGTTCATCGTTTAGTTATTGTGAATGAGAAAGATACAGTAACAGGAGTTATCTCACTATCAGATATCCTAAAATATATAGTTCTCCGACCCATGGGTAGGTAGTATTTTATATATTTCCCATGGGTAGATAATATTGAAATATATAGTTCTTTAGTCCATGGGTAGGTAGTATTATATAGTTCTTAAACCGGGTAGATAGTATTAAAATATATAGTTCTTTGGCCCATGGGTAGGTAGTATTACAATATAGTTTTTAAACCTTTGGCTAGGTAGTGTTCAAATATAATAGTTTTTTGACCCAAGGGTATGATGTATTATAAAATATAGATCTTAAACACATGGGTAGGTTGTATTAAATTGAGTTTAAATGCAATGGCTGCAGTAGAAAGACAGAACCACAAACCTTGTTATAGAGATGAAACTGTTAATCATCAAATTTAATATTCAACAATATTTGACATACATTATACCTCTGGAGTGTTTTACTGTAATTAAAGTTGGTTCTTTTTTTGTCATATTTTCAGAAACTCACTGAAGAATACAACAATCATGGTTGATGATCTTCTGGAAATATTGAATTGACTGATCACCAGTCGAACAAGAAGAGTGTTTAAAACAGCTAATTTATTTTAACATCTAAAACATTCATTTACAACTGTATCAAGTATCTATTTTAAATATATGATCTATGTCTTGTTTCTACTCATATACAGTTTTGTTAGATGTAGAAATCAAAGAACATATAAGATCATTGGTAGGAAAAATTCTGCCTGATTTGAAATAATGAGACTATTTCATAAAATATTTTGTACATATGGTGTACATAATCTTACTTAGGATATTAGACAATTAGTCTGTGTTGTCGTGGTGATCCATCACAGCAAACATTTAATAAAAATATCTATTTTTGTAAGTAGTTTTAAAAATCAATTTATGATAATGCATAAATAGTGCTACTAGTGGTTTACATAATATTGTTTTAATTACTTATTTCATGGTTACTGAAGTTTTGTATGGGAGGTAACTCCCATGATGCATTTACTTGTCACATGACCAGATCTCAGTACAAGTAATTTACCAGCCTTGAGAAAAATGTCAGCATTTTAGCAGATTTTAAATCAATTATTCAAGAAAACATAAAACTGCATGTCTGTAATAAATTAAGTTACCTAGACAGTTTTCATGAACTATTGATTTCAGCCATTATATATTCTTGTTTTGCTGTTACAATGCATTGAATGACAATTTGTGACAAGATGACATGACTGAGAAATGGTCAACCATTGTGACTTAACAGTTAATAATCGTGTGCATGGTTATATTGTTCCACACTTTTATCCACTTGAATTACTTTCAATTAAAGCAGGGCATGGTGCAGAGTGAAGGGCTCATAGATTTAATAATGAACTTGATTGAATTTAATTTGTACATCTAATTAATTAACTATATGGGTATGCTAAAACATTGAGGTATTTGACAAGTTGGATTTAGCTACTATTGAACCCCTAAACTCAAGATGAAAATCAAATATCAGTGTGTCAAGAAAGAAACGCTGTTTGCATAAATACTCTACCATTGTCTGCTACATTTGAAAATAAATTGTTTATTTCAACATACTAATGTTAAAGGAGTCATCCCAGTGAATCAAACAGGTTAATTATGTGTGTAAAGCTCTGGTGGTACCTATTTGCAGAAATACAGACTTTCCACTGTCCCCAAGTGCCTGGATAATCATTTCTACATACTGGTACTAGGCTTAAGTGGTATCAAATCACTCATAAAATTTGATAATGAAATTCCTTAAAGTTCCAATTTCATATTTTCTAAGAAAGTCAAAACATAATTATTTCTATGTCTTTTGCTCAAAAGGTTGTCAACTCACTATTATACGATCATGGGCAAAATTTTTTGGGCATTAGAAAAGGTGACAGGGGGTGATTGAGGAAATAGTTACTCAATTACCTCCCTTGTTTTCCCATTCCTCTCCATGGACGGCCATCTTCAAACGTTTGAATTTGAAGTTGAAAATGATATTTTTGCCAATTTCTCAACTGGCAATAGTGAATTATAGGATTAATAGGATTATTCTTTAACAAGGTAGGACTGTTTATAGGTTCAATCTATTTTTGGGGTTTATTTTAATACATTTTAAAAATATAACTTAAAAAAATGCTATTGGAGCTTTAAATGAATAACATAATCATAATCACTCCCAAACTGCTAAAACTTTCAGACATGTTTGGCTGATTTCTTTACATTTAATTGTTTACCTACTATCACTTTTACCATCAACATCCATGAGTAAAATCTGGGACTGACCCTTTTAAAATAAATGTGATTAATATGGAAGGAAATCGTATAATATATTCAATGTTAAACAGTCCTATTAAATTATATATAATGATTTGATAGATTTATTTACAAGAACTGGAAGTCAAATGAGAGATTTGTGTGGTTATATTAGTATTCTAATCTTACTTCAGGAAAAACAACAAAAAACTAGTTAGATCTATCATGTATGTATAATTATATAGATCTTTTTACAGGCATATAATAAGATACTATTATTTGTGGAACAGAATTAGCATTGTTGATGCTTTATAACCAAAATGAACAAGAGTTGTTTCCCTTTAATACTGTTCTCATTGGGGTTCTAATCTAGTCTGGAACTGTAAATGTTCATTTGTATCATCTTAAATATAGTTATATGATTTTTCATTTGGTATTTATAAAAATTATGTTTGCCTGTGTATCTACACTTAAATTTTGGATATTCTTAAAGCAAAGTTTACTGATACAATCAGCTTTTTGGATCAATCTCCAAATAATGCTCTTTTCCATTGCTTTGAGAATATGGTTATCTGAAGTTCTTGTTTATTAGAAAAGATTATTAGACAAATGATATTGGGGACGAATTTACTACTGTTTAATTGTTTGTCATTACGTTAACTGCAGAAAACATACATTAATGTATTCACAATTAAAATTTTAAAATGAAATTTATTAAGGTCTTTGAAAATAGAAATATGCATATTTTGTAAATAATTTAGAATAAAGGTGTTTCATCCAATATTTATTTTGTATGGGCATTATTATAGATAATATCCACATTATTAGAAATATCTTCATTGTAAATATGTCATTCGTTAAACTGATTCGAGGGTGGTATAAATAATTGGGTGAAATAGGAAAGATGAATTGAAATCGTGAACTTATCAAATTTGTAATAAAACATGCATAAATGTAAAATTAATCATATTATCAGAATTTCTTCTTTTTTCTCTTCAGAATTGAAAAATTAGATTATGTAATAAAATGATTTGGTAATAATATATCTACTGATTTCAAGGAATATATTCAAAAGAATGTGGTGTAAATAAATTTTTCTAATACATCTTGATGTCTGTTATATGTTTTAATTAAATAGCTTAACATATAATAAACCAATTTCCATTGAAATAATTGTGAAACCTTACTGCATGATAATATGATTCGATTAAACCTAACTGCTATGCAAAATTTATGTTCAGTTTAAAATGACTGCCGAACCAGAATCACGGGGTGTCATGTCACTGGAAAATACAGAAAAAAATGTTTGGTAAGATAAGATTATTATTTCAGTGTACCACTTTTCACTGGTTGTAAAATAATTACTTATTTCTATGCAAACAGTGATGATATGTGTTGAAAATTTTGCAATTGATGCCAATTTTAATCGCTCAAAGCCTCGAATAAGTGTATCAATTGCAGCCGTAAACATCTATCACGACAAAAAATTGCAGCGAGGCTGTAGCCTGTGGGATCATAGTGAGTACTCGTGCCCTGGGCTAGGGACTCTTGGTCTAAATAAAAGAGACTAACTAAAAGAAACATTATCCCCTTCTCCAATACATCAAATCTTTTTGATTTTTAATATTATCACATTCACGAAAATGCAATGTATTTTTCAAAAGTGTCGTTAATAAACGGTTCATGCAGCCCCGTCCACATAAATATTCTCCACTGGGCTGGAGCTCCATTTTGGCTCGCTGCGTGGATTACGAACAGGGTTATCGAATGGCGGGCTACAATTAACTAAAATATAAGGGAGTGAAAAGTTCACTATGCTTGGCGGAATATTGCCCGTTGGGAGCTGACATGACATAACCGCCTACCCTACTCCATTTCTCTCATTTATTTTTGTGATAATCAAATGGTTAAAGGGGGACAACTCTATTTTAGGTACATTCAATTGCGCATTTGGTAAACTGGGAAAACATTCTTGCCCTGTGAAAATTAAAGGGTGCTATCTTTATGAAGTAAACGAAACTTATACAACTTACTTTGCAAGCGGGTTATTTTCCCGATAGCATAGAACGACCACGCATGATTCAGCGCAAACTAAAGAATATTAAAATAGCAGTCTAACTACCGGCGTCCCGCTACTGAAGTTAGCTTAACATTAGTCTTCGACAATTAGATTTTCGAACTTACTTAAAGGAGCTAAATTTCGATTCTTTGGAGTCTAAAATGGATCTTAAAATACATATGCTCGAGACGCCCATATTTCCTCGGTAAGATAACAACATAATCATTGATTGGAATCGACCAATAATTCATGTTTGTTATGTCGAAGACTCAGGACACCATTGAGTTAGAGTTCTTTGTTCTTTAACTGGCTTTTGCAAATTCCTCAATCAACGAAAATTATGACCCCCTACTCCCCTCCCCACCACAATAAGCTGAGCACTGAGCAACCCTATAAGGTGAGGTCAGTGGAGTATTTACCTATATATAACCAGTAATGTGTTTGGGCTATATATTGAGGGATTGCCATACAAGATCCACCCACATTTTGCAAAAGATGGACAGATTTCGACAAGCTAAAAACGGCGACATAATCTTGGAAATTGTGGTCCGAAATATATGCGAATATTAAAATGAATCTAGATTTTGGGGTTATAAACATACATTTCAAGTTTCATCTACATCGGATAAGAACTCTAGACTGCCAACAAGCTAAAAACGTGATTTTTCGTACAATCAGGGGCCATAACTTCATAATCTATGAATTTTCGATCGGATACATGCCAATGTCGAAAGAAACCTCGGTCGTGTGGAGATGAACCTACATTTCAAGTTTTGTCAAATCGGATAAGAATGGTAGAGTGTCCACCAACAAATTGTGGGCGTGCGGAAAGAGCGATGATAATTACATACGTCCACATGAAAATGTGGGCGTATAAAAATCTTTTGAGGGTAAGAGTTTCAATGCACAATCATTGATCGTCTCGATTTCTGGATGTCATGTACACCTGGTACAAAAATAAACCCAACAAAAACACATTTGCTCAGCGACAACAGAGCCGATTCACGTTATTTGCATTTTGAAATTGAGCTAATTTACTATCGAGTAAACAAGTAAATCGACAATATTGTTTCCCTTTAAGATAGAACCTTCCACACAAATGTCTAATTTAACCATCTCAATGGATTTGACAATGGCATATTATATAATATATATTCAGGCGCGGATCCAGAGGGGGGGGGGGGGGTCCACCCCCCTCCCTGCTCAGCTACATAAAAAAAATAATGCCTTACATCAATGAAATTACACCACAAAGTGATCCTACATCAGTATAAAAATGATTTCTCTGTTTAAAAAGCTCAATTTGTATGTATGCCTATGTAATTTAGAGACGATGATGGCAGATTTCCGCAACAGAAACCTGGCTACCCCCTCCCGCAAAAATTCCTGGATCCGCACCTGATATTATATAACATCAGCTGGACGTGTTTAAATTGTCTACGATTATCTGGCACACTTTTTAATCCAGGTAATAAACTTCTGAAATGAAATGAAGGACTGAATTAGTTTTTACCACAGAAATTTGTCGGCGATAACCCACACAGACAACCATTGTGTCATACGATTACATCATGTGTACCTATTTCAAGAATACTCATGATGGCAGATAGCCGCCATGTTTAATACTACGCTCGTCTCTCAGAGACGAAAACTTAATTCGCTATAAATTGTAAAAAAATTTACCTTTGTTAGGTTACAATAGTTCTAAACATAAACATTTGCTAAAAACTTGCAAAAGAAACAGTATAAATATTTGAAACTGGGGGGTCAACCAATTTACTCAAACTTCTACGTTGCAACATCCGCATAACTCCCACGAGTCTATTTATATCTAAAAATAGCACAGACTCTTCACAGAGTGAAATGAAAATAGTAACAAATTCAAGATGGCTGCGCCCATGGAAGAAGGTTTTTTAGCAGCTGTACAGTTTTCTAAAGCTAATTTAGGCGTCACTACGATTAAACTTAAAGATAAACAAATAGAAACATTGAAAGCTTTATATAATGGAGAAGATTGTATAGCTATACTACCTACAGGATATGGAAAAAGACTCATTTTCCAACTTTTACCGTGGTTTTTAAAAGTAGTGCGACAGTAAACAAGATGGCCGCCATCTGCTATCGTGTTTGATCTCGGAGTAGTCAAGCACTGATGTGTCGTATGCCATTGTGTCTGGGGGATGAAGAGAAACCTCCGATAAAGAACTATATCCACGATAACATTTCACAATATTAATGTCTGGTATATATGGGTTATTCACAGTGAGATTGTCTATCGGGGAATATCCCTGTAATGCACACTACTGGTCTTTTGACACTGGTTTCCACAAATTGTTTATTGGATATTATTCGACTCCAAGCTGTTAAGAAAATTTTAAACTCTCGATCCATTGTGTGACATAACGATATGTCCCCCCCCCCCCCTCATAATAAACATCTTTTAATCCGACCCCTATGACGTGCCTGGCGCCGGTAACACGGACCTACTGCCGAGCTATAGTATATGTGGCGTACCGGTATATAAGTTATAATGTGTAATCAATGACTTATTATTCAATCTGTTAACCATAGGTCTATCTGTATTGGCCGGCAACCAGGGCCTGCCAGCAACCAGATAACCCTGCGTCTATTATTCGTACTTATACGAATATTCAACTGCGAATATGTTACTAGCTTCGGTGGAATAGCCGATCGGAAGCCAGTTGATCGTACAGTTTGAAATCTCCATTGTTTACATTAGTGCATGAATTCGATTAAATAGTCTGGTGACAACCCCCTTGTGTATTTTTGTTGACATTTATTCCTAGAGAATTTGCGTCATTTTGAGAAAGTGCAGGTATGAAATCGGAATACATTGGGGACGGGAGAAATAGAACAGAAGGACGACAATATTTACAAAGGCGTCGCCTAACAAAACCTGTACATTACAAAAATGGGGACTTCGATTCAGACTTGGCTCTCGCCATGCAAGAAAGTCTTAAGCTCGCCAGACAGAAAGAAACTGAACTAAATCTAAAGGATATTGAAAATCGTGTTTTGCCCAATGGCACCGTTCTAGATGTTATTCCTGCCACGAAAATGGCGGATAAAATCAACAACAGTGGAGACGCTGGGAACCAAGAATGTAAAGATTTAAAAAATCTTCTTCTACTTCACGTCGAATTAATCCAACACCAAGGCGACTTGTTGGCCAAAAGAGATAAAGAAGTCAAAGATTTGAAAACAGAGAAGCATGCGGTAAGCTTTTAATAGCACTGACGATAAACTTTTAATCTATTTATTTCGATTTTGTTTCTTCGTCCCACCCATTAATTTTTTGAATATTATTGTTATTGTGCGCGAGTTCAAAATGGCGGACACCGGTTGTCTGCTACAAAAGATTTTGTTCAAATTATAGGCTTATGCAAAAGAAATATCTTGACGATCACTGTTTTTTTTCTTTCGAATAACAGGCGGGTAAGGGGTGGCAGATTGTCTCCTTACATGTTGACAATGACATGGCCGCGAAGGATCGCCTACTTCCACTCAAAATATAATATAGAAAGAAGAGAACACATTTTTTATTTTTGAAATTATCCTCAATCTAACCCGTACGACGTGCCGTTCTTGTTTATAAGACAAATGTCCACAGTTGGTTTGTTAAAAAAAAAACTTGTTGGTGTTGTCAGTCCCTTTTAGGCTTCGGAATTCATTTCAGCAAGGCCAATTCAAAGTCAGAAGCGAAGCGACACAAGACCAGAATTGAATAAATAAAACGCCCCCGCATTCATTTCCAAAGCGCGTTCAGAATGCAGGTGCGCGTGTGACGTAATGGCATTATCGAATCTGGATACATTCAAGGCGTTATGTAAAGGGTTTACTACAGAATCCGCGGCGCGAGTTGCACATATTTTCTGGCCGCTATATTATGCATCTTGAGTTCAACTAGAATGAAAATAAAGCAAGGTCATGATGGTCATCGGTCAAGGACAGTGTAGTTACGGGGAGATTAATTGAAGTTTCGGATATGTAGTCATTTTACGTTCGTGACACGTATGTTTCCCAAATTATAATTAAAAAACGGTTGTCTTTTTCGAGTATTCAACGTTGAAGTGTTTTGGTCGGTAAATACAAATATTTATGACGGATAAAAGATCACATGACCGATCATGTGACAAAGTGATATGTGCAGACTGGCCTTTGTGTACAAACACGCGTCATGGCCGAAATAAAATGGGCTAAATAACGTTGACTCGTGTTTGGAAACAGCCTAGGTTGAGTAAGCCTTGCGTGTATGTGTGTGCGTGTGAATAAATGGGGGAATATTTGCGTAAACTATGATGAAATTTATAGGTCGCTTATTTCATCCATCAAGGTGGAATATGGGAAGTAAAAATGTCGATAAGGTGAGAATTTTTGCTTGATCATCGACATTTTTGTACGCTATGTAATATAGGGCGACTCTATAATATTATCCCCTAAATGTTTTTTGGTTTAACTGCATGGATTCTACAGTAGTGGGCTTATTTATTTGAAGGCAAGGAGCCGTCTGATAAAGAAATATGTTTTCGTTTTATTTATGCGAAAATTACTTCGTCTGCAGACCGGCGGAGCCAAAGATATTGTGGTTATATTTGTTGGGAGATATGTACAGTGAATACAAATAGTCAATAGACTAACACAATATTTCCGCATAGAGCCGTGAACGTCTAGACTTCATTGAATTATTTCTAGTTGACACTGGTTAAAAGTGGTTTGAGTATTACTGTCTGAACTGTCCTTGATGATATTTTAAAATGGATTTCTTCCATTATGAACAAGTTACTTAATTATGGTTATTATAACCTTGCCCATATTTTTGAAATTATCTCTTGTTAACTGAAGTCCATTGTACAATTAAATATTCCAACAACTAAAAAAGGTTGCTCTTGAAACGTCAATGTTTTTACCTGTTTTTTTTGACAGAGTTCCTCAAAATTTTGCACAAGTCATATGAACGAAGCCATCGTAGACTGATGATTGGAGATAAACATTGACAAATTTTGACAACCTCGTATTTTACTATCAAAACAAAGAGTGATCATATCGATTGAGGTTGAGCATCATGGGCGATGAAAATAGCAACCGGAGATTAATTTTGAAACACATAGATACAAGGTTATAATAATCATAATGAAGTAGTTTGTATGCATAATCAAACAAATCTGTTCAAAATTTATGGCGGTTCAGACAGAATCATGTTCTGTTTGATGTCTTATAAATTTATAATAATTACAAATTTTTATTCCCTTGCAAGGGGTTGGTCATTGAGTCAACTGGCATGGTTTTGATTCCCCAGTTGTACGTGACAAGGCTTGGGGTTATATCTGGTTTCCATTCCATTCCCTGCTAAAGACTATATGTTAGTCATAAATTGACCTACTGTTTCGAGTAGACATTAAACACCATTTCTCTATTCCCTTGCAAATAATATGGAGAACTGCTAAAATACAAAGTTTATTGTACCTGCTTTGTGATGTCCACTGTTTGCTTCTTGAATAACATTTTTTACATATTATGGGGTCTATATTTCCGTTTGGCGCTTGCTTTCTTGTCTTCTCTTCTTTACGGATAGCTTGTTTATCACCGGAATGAACGGTTCTTGACTGCAATGTGGTGGAGCTTGCTGGAAACCACAGGGTGGTTTTAGACATATTTAAAGTAATTGAACTAGTTCCATATCATCACTGCACAAATAATCTCTATTAGAATGCCAGCGTTAAATGTGATTCTGTCTTTTCATCCGTTTCATATGAATTGCTTTTGCATCAAAACTTCTGTATCCTGGACCCATTCATTACTATCTGGATCAAATATGGTTGCATTGATTATAGATTATTCTGTTAAGGCCACACTGTCCTTATATTTGATTTTGGCCTTCTAGAGTTAAGGTCATTGTGACATCAACATTCATGACCTGGCATAACATGACTGCAGTGTGTATAGGTAATAAATAAATAACAATAATTAGTGCACTTTTAACACTCTAAACTCCATACACGAAGTATATGCTCATAGTGCTACAAAGAGTCTAATGACATTATGGTTTATGTAAAAAGGTTTTGATGTCTCAAAGAATTCTTTAAACAGGTGATTTTAATAAATTGTTGAATAACAATAAGGTTAGTGCATCTTTAACATCTGATGGTAATTTCACAGGCCAGTTTATAAATGCTAGACTCACATATGACCCCAACTAAATACAACATTGAGCTAATCTAAGCCTGTGTTTATAAGCTTGTATTGTCATAACAACCATATGAGTGATGTTTATTAACTAGGCCTCAGCAAAGTTGACCAACCTGACTCTAGCTGTTGTTCACTAATCAGTGTTATATCATACAGGCGGTGTTAAATGCTTTCACGTAATTAATTATTTACGTGACTAGATTACTAATAAATATGTCGGAATGGCTTCTTTATTTAAGGATTTATATTTTTAAACCCCTTTTCAAACTTAATATGTCTAAGGAGCACACTTGTTTTGAGCAACTCTGAAAAGTCGGATGACACCTTGTTGATCAATACTACAGTAGAAAAGCTACTTATTTGTCAAGAAATGACATAAGATATATTACATTTGTTTGATGAACTGTCTGTTTATATTGACTTAACTTCAGTTTTCACAATAATGGCTAGAATTTAACAGAAATTTAATAGGAAACAATCACTGGTTTCATTCTAAAAGCATAACGTTTCAACAAGTATCCACTTACCAATAAGGCGATTCGTGACTGAACTTTGGGCTTTTAAGATACTTGATGAAATGTTGGATTTGGAACGGTTTGCTAAAATGTTATGAAAGTTTTAGTTTTTCTCTTGGTATAGATAGTCTGGGATAAGTTAATGTTCAGACATTACATATTTTTTTTGATTTTTCTGTCTTAGTAGTTGGAATTTGTTAAAGAGTAGTCGTAATGTCACTGTCCAGGCAAAACTTCCTTCATATTCTAGTTTTTCCCGAAAAGTAGACAATAAACCTTTTTACATTTTATTTGATTTTTAACTCTTACCAGTATGTGTGAAAATACTGAATATTTTATATGTATTATACTATTATACATGTTATTCATTTTTGACCCTGAGTCGCAGAATTATGAGAACACAGTATTAGTAGTAGATCGTACCGTTTTTGAAAATTAAGCACATGTTTTATGAAATACTGTCAGACCATTCTTGTCATGTTAAAACACATTATCCACTATTTATGATTTATAAATTTGGTTGAGTCTATATTAATATATATTTATGTTGATGTTTATAGTTAGAATGTCGGTTAGAACGAATGGAACGAAGAATGTCTCTACTCAAACAGAAAGAAGAGTTCCAGGAAGCAGCTGTTGTCAAGGAAACTCACGATGTCACTCCCACTAAATCTGTTGAGAAAAGTCTAAAAAGGTAAAAAGAAACCCTTAAATACGCCCACGTTAATGGTCAGCATCATCAATTGCGTGTGGAAGTTCTAGCGGATATATTAATCATCGGATTGACACTTTAAATTAGAAGAAGGAGAGTATTGGAAAATTGCTGCAAGAGTTATATGGCCTTTGATCATTTTGATAATCCTATAGACTAAATAATTAATCAACTCCACATGAAATTAATATACATTGCTTTCCAATGAGTTTCAAGAATTTCCATTAATTACTGCTAAAGTTATTGCCCTTGATAACTTTGAACAATCTTGTGAACTACATGAAGATTTGTTCAGAATAATCAATTTATTTATCGAGTGCCTTTCAAATTAAAAATTTCTTACAGAGTTATTTATTACTAAAATAGTACCGTAACAGTTAAGGTTATTTGAAATTAATACACAATGTTTATGTGAGGAATCCTACTATTAATTTTCAACACTAATTTTATCATCGTTACTTGTACATGTTTTCTATAATAAATGTCAGAATCTTGAACTACAGGTAAAAGCCAATCAAATTGTAATTACCGGTATTTCTGATGATTACTTACTGTAAGTGTGTCTCATTAACTACAAAACAAGGAATATGTGATAACTCTTTTGGGTCATGAAGCATTTATTTTTTTTACATGACATAGAATTATCTATTAGCCAAATATTTTTTTCGTATGGCCTTATTAAAAATGATTTGTCAACATAGACCAACTTGAATATTTGTGATTATACGCACATCAGAACCATTAAATGCTCTACAAATTACAGAATATTTCTCACTTCACTGGATTATTTAGAAAACAAATAAAATTTCTGTTCCAAAGTGTGATTAAAATTGGAGTTACCTCCCATTATATTAACCATTAATTTAAGTTGTAAGTATTTGTGTATCATACTGATAAAAGCCAAGGGAGTTAATGAACCAGAAAAATCATTTTTTGCAGAAAATCCACAACCTGTCTTGGCTCTCCCACACCCAGTAAACATCCAGCACGACGAATGACGAAAACACCTAGTATACCATCTAGAGCCAAAACAGATAAACCAAAAAAACACAGTGATACAAGTCATGCTGCTATGGAAACAGAGAACACTGAAACACCAGTTAGTAAATACAAACAGTTACATAACCAACTAATTGAAGACGATAATTCTTTCTTAAATACAGACACTATATATCATGTTGTGGAGTCTCAACTTCGGTCTCGCAATGTTGAGATTCTTGATGCTTCTAAAATCCAATCCGGTGTCCAGTCCCAGATCGAGAGTAAGTAGTATTTATAACCTGATTGTAAAATCTTTGTATGCCAGAAAAAATGGAGACGATTCTGCAATAAACAGCAATGTTGATGAATGATTATTTGCGCATATATAATGTCTGGTTGTTTTCAGATTTTGTTCCATAATGTCTGGTTGTTTTCAGATTTTGTTGTGTTGCATCTCAAAAATGCATTGTAAGATTTAGAACAAGAGCTGGCCGTTCTTGCTATGATAATTAAAAGATAGATAATGAAATATTAATATATTGAAAATTTAATTTTAAGTACTGTATTCTGAGCGAATCCATGCTCATACGTAATGCATTAGTAATGGCTGAGTAAGCTCATCTGGATTTTCTGGCTTGGTTTCTACTTGTCAGTGGTGCAGGATGCAGGGCCTGATAAGTACAGCTGTCTGGTCGTTTGAATGGGAGGAAAAACCAATGTCCTGCGTACACATTGGCGTGCACATAAAAGAGATTCCTTGGCAGTTGCAATTTGATAAAAGAGTAAGCGGTAGCAGTGCTATCTGGGCAAAATTTCCCTCATAGCAAACTGTATGGCATGAGCCCGTCTTCATTAGCCCAGTAGGACATAGAACATTAAAACCCATTTCATGTCATTATTATTTACCCATTTCTTCATATATAATATGTAGACTATGATTGGTTTGATATATTTTAATTATCTCATAAATTTTTGTTTTTGTTCAGTTGAAGTACCTAACTGGAGAATAATAAAATATACCAACTTATGGCAAATGGAAGGAACAGAGGTAAATATTATTTCAATACACATTGTGCCTTATATAAATTCATTCAATTGTTCCTTAAGGCTTAATACCCACTTCCACCTTGAGTGATATCGCAGACAAGTGTTTCTCGAGAAAAGTGCTAGACAGACATTATAATAGGCTTAGTATAGCATAGAGACATAAAATTGATTAGGCCTTTTTCGATTCCGTTTCCTTTGAATTGTATAAATTATAAATTCCAATTCATGCCAGTTTAGTGGTACAAACAGTCTACTTCACACATGAGTCTGAGTCAGATAGTTAGGAATCCTTGGACTTTTTTGACATATGATAGAGTTGAGTTTTAATGATCACAAAATCTTCAAGAAAAATTAGGGGATAATACAACAGTACCAATTAAATAAATATTTTACTCCCTTGCTTCAACATCTTTGGGGGTTTTGGATGGCCTAGTGGTCTAGAGTGCTGCGCTTCGACCTCTGGTTTCGATCTCTGGTGTTGAGGGTATATGGCATGGAGATAGGGGCGCCTTCTCAACCTCGTGGGTTTACTCCGGGCACTCCGGTTTCCTCGCTCTGCTAAAGACCCTTATGCGCAACGAATTATTGAAATAGAATTAAACCATATGTTAGTCCCGAAATGACCTAGTTTGTGTCGAGTGGAGGTTGAACCCCATTTCTCTCTCTCTCTCTCTCTTTCAACGTCCTTTTTAAGTGGAGTGTCCTAACAATCATAATGTCTGTTCTGAAATGACCTAGCTTCCCAACATCTGTGGAAGAGTCATCTCAAGATAAAACTATAGTTATAATAAATCTAACATTATAACTAATCTTTTTATTTTCAGAATCTTGAAGATGATACAATTATTAAAAGACATCAAAAACCTGAATTAGAAGAAAAACGTAGAAAGAGGTAAATATGTTACTTTAACTTAGTCGTTAATATATCATTTTAAACCATACACAGCTAACAATGTATCTTTTATAACCATACACAGTTATAACCATACACAGCCAGTTATATATCATTTATAACCACACACAGTTATAATTGTACACAGTTATAACCATACACAACCAGTAGTATATCATTTATAACCATACACACTTATAACCACTTATAACCTGAAATATATCATTTACAACGACAGACAGTTTATAACCATACACAGACAATCATGTATCATTTACCCAGACAGTTATAATCATACACAGTTATAACCATAAATAGCCAGTAATATACCATTTAAAACCATATGTAGTTATATAAGTTATACACAACCACTAAGTAGAATTAAACAAGCGTATTGCTATAAGTTGAGTTATAAGTTTATAAGTGGATTTTGTGTATATTTTAGATGGGATATGCAGAGAATGAGAGAACAGAAAGCAGCGATGAAATTACGCGTTCGAGAGAATTCATCTTCTACAGATCATAATATAGAAACATCACAAGATATTGATACATTTTTACCTATATTAGATGACAGTAAGTATATCTTTCTATTCAAAGAGCAATAATTTTCATTCACAAATTATGCATAATGAGGATATAAGATTAGTCATTTGTAAAAGTCATGTAGTACAGTACAATATTTCCATTTGTTTTGGATGTATATGGTATAGACAGGTAGTTATGTGTTTGATGGGATTTGATTGAGAAATGAAATGGGGTTTAACGTTCTACTCTGTTCCGACTGGGCTAATATAGACAGAACTGATTGAGAAATTAAGTTCATATACTCTCATATAATATACAATGAAACTCTAACAACAAATAAAGACAAAAAGATAGTACACATATGAAAATTTGATTTTATACAATCTACTTTGTACTTAAAATATTTGTTTTATATTTTACAGTAACACATATCGAAGTTAGAGATAAATTACCTGTTATAGCATTTGGTCATCCCTTACCTGGTCTTACTCAACAGTAAGTCATTTATACTTATATAACACTGGTCATTACAACTTTTATCTTTCAAACTATTACAGATTGTATTTTATACTTATATTGCATTCTGGTTAGACAGCTTTTTGGATATTCCACATTGTATTATGATTTATATTTGTAAGAACTGAATTATAGAAAGTACAAACATATAGTTTGAATTGATAGTTGTGTAATATTCTCATACATCTAGAAATTGCTTGCCTTAACCATGACTACTTATTTGATATTTCTTGTTTAGTTTGTCTTGTTGGTTTAGTTTTGTGTCCTCAAGCACTTACTAAAAAATACATTAGTTAAGAGTTTAATAAAAAGTTGGCCACACTTGTTGTAATAGTTTGAAAATAGATAATGTAAAATGAATAATTTGAAAATTTCATCCAAATTATTCTATTATTGTGAGCGAAGATATTAGCCTTAGAAGGTTTGACAAGACTTGGGCTATAATTGCAACTACCGCCCTGGTTGTTCGAAGCTAAGTCTTGCTCGTCCATTTCAAATTAATCAAGATATGGTTGATCATGTTCTAATCTATTTCAAATCGGGCAAGTCCTATGCCGTCGAGAGTTGATTATGGCTTGAATCAGTTACCTAATTAATAATTTAGGTAACGTTTCAGGCCTAAAGAAAGACCTACAATAGGCAGATTTAGTTCTTGCATAATGTATGTTTTATATATAAGTTACTAACTCAGAACAGGGGCGAAGTTATTGGTGATTGTGGACAAGGAACAATATCCCATGGTGGTGGCCACAATAATACAATATTTGTATCATTTAGGACAGGGCAACTGTTTTGGCAGTGTCGGACAGGCTACAAGTCAATTTGTGTCTATCTGAGCCAAGGTAGAATACACATGTTTGCCACCGGTTGAGCAATATGGTTATAAAGTAATGAGGATCAGAATCGGAATGAAATTTTGGAAGACAAACAAAGCAATTAACCATTATTGGATATTAGATTTACTTGCTTTTTGGCAAATTTAATTTGAAATATTATGGTTTTTTTCTTTTTTTCAGAGATTTTGATTTACCATGGGAATGTGATAAAACTCTGGTAAATAAACGTCATACAGCATCCAGATCTCGTAGAAAGTGATATATAAATGATCTGTACTATATTAAACTGTTATTTATCTTATTATTTATCATATATTATATTCTCATTGTTCCTCATTCATCACATACATAATCACAGGTAGTAATTACTTACCACCATTCATCATCATAAGGCTTTCAGTGAACACACCAAATCTCTTTCAGTTTAAGTGTATGGTATGAATAGTTGACAAAATATGGTAATAAATGTACAAAAATATTACATATTTTGATAGGTAAGACAATCCACACAACTATTATCTGAAGTGCTGAGGTGTGTTTGGAACAATGCCTTGTGTTTAAAGGTTTTACATAGGTTCATTAAAACTTAAAATAACTAGACCTCTGTCATTTGGGTCAAAAATAAAATTTAAAATGACTACACCTCTGTCATTTGGGTCAAAAATGAATTTTTGATTTCTTTGGATATAATGTGTTGATTTGTTTTGAAATGTAACCGATGTTCTGTTCCAGTGTTAACAAAGTAAGACAAAAATTAAACTAAAATGTAATTGAATACAGTGTGCCCGATCACTAATAAAATAGCAGATCAGATCAAACCAATATAATTCATTATTGTGACCCAAATCAAAGACGTTTAGTTCCATTAAAATGGCGGCTATCATAAGATAGTGAATTATTTATAGTTTTGTTCATTCATATAATTTTTAGTTTATTTCTAGTATTAAATTTTTTATAGAAATATATTTAGCAATATTAAGTTGCAATTACTCATTTTCATGTTGGACTACTGGGACCATACAATGTAAGTTTGGCATAATAGATACAAGGCTAGATCAATGATCTGGAGTAACGATTACTCAAATTCAAATAACTAGAATAGAATATGATGTAAGATATGAAATAAAAACACATCAGTACTATTTGGATATTTTTCCATGAGCACCAGCAAGAAATGATTTAACAGAGTTAGTTGTGATCAGTGGTGGTCATAACAATCCATGCCATACGTGGTCTTATTTGATGTTCTATGATTTAAGAGTATCAGTTTTTAAATATTGAATACATCTATTCCCATCACACATTATTACAAGATTTGAAATAGAGTACCCAATCAAATCTTTACCTTCATTATTCGTACGATTAACACCCCAGCCAAAATATCAATTCCATGTGTATATGGATTACAGATAATGTAAAAGTAGGTCCTTATTTTAATAATTCATTAAAACCATACCCAAATAACAATCAAATATTTTTATAATATCGTTTTTGTAGCGGTTCCAAAATTTTTAAATTACTTTTCATCTGAAACCAGACCATAATCAAGGTTCATTTCATTTAAAATTCTATTATGTATATATATACCAGATAAAATGTGTAAAATAGAGATAAAATGTTTCAGTTCCGATATATTGGTGTTGATACTGTTGAATAGTATAATTTAGATTTAGGTGTCATTTGTGTAAACTTTTTTCACTTTATGTTAAAGGGGCATTAGAACTTTGGTGATCTTTGTAGATTGATAATTGTTTTTATGATTAGAGGTGTAATTACAACACCGTTATATCTGTAGAGTTTAAATTAGATTTCTTTCAAATGTTACGACTGATCTGTCAGTTAAACAAGAGATGGAGAAGTTTTACGATTTTGTATTTGTTAATAGCTTATGGACGCTTTTGAATAATGATTTAATCCAAATAATTCACTTCTTGAATTGCCAATAATTTGAGTTATTTTAAATATATTTATTTGCTTCTTGAAAATTCTATTGCCTCTTTAAACATCTTTTTTTCAGTTGTATTAAATTTGTATATAAGTGGCATATTAAATAACACTCCTACAGACTAATGATGTTAGATATATTACAGTAGTTGAATTTTGACTGAAAAAACAATGTTTCATTTTCAAACTTGATTTTAGAATGTACACCATTTTAATCATCATAAACATACTGGTTTCTGTTACAATTGTTGAAACATTACATACGTACTATGGTTTCTGATACTTCACCAATTATATACAGGGACAGCCATTGTTGGATGGTTAAAATGTTTTGCATTTTCAAATTACAGAAGTTTAAACTATATGTTTAACATAGTTTAGTGCTTACATAAATATACAAATCATGTTTTATTTTCGTGATTTGGATCAGCTGTACATACTTTTCTGTTGAAAGTCATCCTCAATATAGCTGCTGCTTATCTGTGAACTGAGTGACTAGTAGCTAGGGTTCTATATAATATTTGTTACTAGCATTTGTATATTTTGTATTTAAATGTATATACTGTATATAAGAAAGATATTGTGTGTGTGTGTTGTGCAGTTCACCTGTATGTGCTAATACATCATTTGGACTTATATATATATATCACCAAGCTTTGAATACATAACTCAATCATGTATATTAATGGCTAAGTTCAAATTATGTCTTTATTACAATAGAAGCAAATCAAAGTTATGATGAGGTTTCATTTCATTTCTATTTATCTTATTATGTTTTAATGGTTGTACCATTGTTTTAGTATTCTCTACATTTGAAGTTTGTGACAGTATTCTATCATATCTATTTAAAGGAGAACTCTAGCGGTAGCATCTTATATTAGATTCTGAATGCTCAACCTGATACAAATCATTTGTCAGACATTATGAGGGTAACTGTTTAATAACAAAATCATGTACTCCTGTTACAATAGTTGCTTTCCTTATTATGTAAATACATGACTGAAGACAACCATATTCATCTCGCATTGACCAAATTTGTTTTTGTATAAGTCTGTGTTTTTAAGCCCAGTAAGTGCAGAGAAAGGATGTTAAACCCTATTTTTCTCATTATTATCACAGCCTTTGTCCAAAGTTCTATAGATAGCAATCACTATAGTGATATACACAATGTTTTGAAAATATTTCACTGGTCATTAACCCTATAATATAGTGATTGTTATCCATAGAACTAGTGTTCTTATCGTATGCCATTCAAAGATTGTATAGAAATAATTTGTATTTCAGTTTGTGCATTTTAAGTTAAATGTAAACAGTGTTCTGCTTTAATAGATAGGTTAGTTTATGGTGGTTATTTTTGTATATAATTAGGACAGCTTATAGTGGTTATGTTTCTATATAATTGAATTATGTAATAAAATGATTATTATACAATCTTATGAGTGATAATGTATGTTATTGTTATTGTATATAAACTGTCAAGTTTGTCCATTGTCCAAATTAAAATGTTACACTTCACTGTATTTGTTTATTATACAACAATGGATTCCATCTTTTAACAGCATGTATTCAAGTCAAACAAATATTGGGGGTGTTGGATGGTCGAATGGTTAGCGTGCATGCACTGTATCATACTGCCTGCCATTGAGTCAACTGGCGTGGTTTCGAATCCCGGGTTGTACGTGGCAATAGTAGGGTCGCCTGTCCAGCCTTGTGGGTTTTCTCCGTGTACTCAGGTTTCCTCCCACTGCTAAAGACCCCTGTTCGCAAGCGAATTATTGAAATAAAAAATTGAACCATATGTTAGTTCCAAAATGACCTAGTTTGTGTCGAGTGGACGTTAAACCCCATTTCTCTCTCCCAGACAAATATTTCATTTGAATGTTAAGAATAGCTGGTGAATTATAAGATACCACTCTGGAAGTGTCCCAAAATTAGTCCAATGTCTAGGGTAATTATGGATTTCTATCGAACTTTTCCAACCATTATTATGAAGCAGGCCGGTCACCTCTGGCTTGCGGCTGTGGTTTCGAGCCCTGGTGTGAGCGTATGTGGCATGGAGATAGGGGCGCCTTCTCAACCTCGTGGGTTTCTTCCCACTGCTAAAGACCCCTTACGTGCAAGCGAATTATTGAAATAAAGTAAAACCATATGTTAGTCTCAAAATGACCTATTTTGTGTCGAGTGGACATTAAACCCCATTTCTCTCTGTCTCCATTATTATGAAGGAGCACTAAAAGTGTTCAAATTGATCTTTATAATATGGTATTACATACTAATACACTTTGCTATGTTACCCCAATATGTTGAACTACTGAAATTAATCTGCAACATTTGAACATTTCTCTTGAAGCATTTTGCCGGACAAGGACGGCTGTTTAATCGTTTAGATGAGACGCAAAACTGAGGTCCCCTGTACACATTGGCATGCACATAAAAGATCCTTGACAGTTGGAATTCAATATAAGAGTAGGCTGTAGTGCCACTGTCCGGGCTAAATTTCCCTCATAGCACACTGTATTGCGTGTGCCTGTCTTCATTAGCCCAGTTCGGATCAGTAGGACGTTAAACTCTATATCATTTCTCTGGCAGTATCTCGTCTGTCTAAAAAGAAATCTGATAATACACTGATTTTCTACATTTTTTATTGAAATATTAAAACTTTAAGATGAAATGTTTTTATGATGTGAATAACTGTATATCTTTATATTATTATCTGCTCCTGATGACATCATTAAATCTGGTATTGACCAATCAACTGCCAGTATTTTATCTTCATGACCAGTCATATCATAAAGTGGAGCTTTGGGGCTGAAAAATAGATAAAATACTAATTTATAATCTCATCTGAGTGGCAAAACCTTTTCCTTTATACAGCTGTTCAAATTATTAATAATGATGACTTTATTTAGAAAGAAAGTCCTTGATAAACAAAAACAAATAATATTATAAATCATATAAAGAGAAATATATATAGAGCACAAGGTTATCAATGAAATATAAAAACAATTTGACAACTATTTACAAAAGAAATAAAATAAGGTTTAACATCTTCATTATTTATACTAACTAGGCTAAAGAAGACATGGCATACATTGTGCTATGGAGAAAAGTATTACCCAGACAACAACAGAGTTTACTATTTGTACAATTATCTCAAGGGTTCTTTCATGTGCCTGCCAACCCTTTAGACAATGTAACACAGACTCCGGGCGGCTTTCTACTATTTACAAAATAATAATATAAAACGCACTGCCATACCATCCCATGAGATAGGGATGTAACACTAGTTTATTAGGATATATTATCTAATCTTGATGTCGATTTTATAATGGCCAAAAGACTATATGTTACAATGTATTAAATATGTTTCACTCTTTTGGAGCTGCAGTTTCTCACTAAATAACATGCTGACTTGCTAGCCTCTAGTTCCTGGGGATTATCCAGCGCGGTTTCCTCTTGTCAGTGGTGCAAGACAGAGGTCCTGACAAGGACAGTTGTTTAGTCATTCGGATGGCACAAAAAACCAAGGTCCTATGTATACATTATCATGCACGTAAAATATCCCTTGACAGTTGGAATTCGCAATTAAGAATAGGCTGTCTGTAGGGCTGCTGTCCAGGCAAAATTTCCCACAGCACACTGTCTCCATTATCCCAGTAGGTGTAGTCAACTGCATTCCATTTCATTTCGCTCTGTAATAAAGCATTAAAATACTAATTTTGGAGTCACATTTATAAACACTGTGACTACAGGTTGACTCTCCTACCTTCTTCTATCCCATAATTTAACAATACCATCATGTGATCCAGATATAAAATGATTATCATTGGTTGATGACCAGGCCACACCTACTATCCATAATTTATGAGATGTGAATGCACATTTAACAACTGCTCCATCTTAAAACAAAAAACAAGATAGTAGTTCAATTAAAAGTAAAATGTATGAATTTCAGTTTTCATTAGACTGTGTATTATTCAATCTGATTAAAACACAGATCCTATTTCGTTTGGTATTTTATAGTTGAAAATTTCATTTTAATTGTTGTTACCATACCAGGATCTGGAAAAGGTAGTTACATAATGTCATTCTTGTTGTCCCCAGCCTTTCGAAGAAAGTTGGGGGACTATTAAAATGGGTTCGTCTGTCTGTCTGTCCGTCACACTTTTTGGGACACAATAACTCTCTTCCTAATTGAGCTAGAATGTTCAATCTTGGTGTATGTGTTTATTAGGTCAATGCCTTGATGGAGTTCGAAGATGAGCATTTTCCGCTTAGGGTAAGCATAGATAAGCAATTTGATTGGTTGATGCTTTGGGACACGATAACTTTAGTTCTAATTAAGTGAGAGTGATGAAACTTGGTGTATAGTTTCATTACAGTAATACCTTGACTAAGTTCGATAATGAGCATTTTCTGCTCAAGGTAAGCAGAGCGATACGCAATTTGATTGGTCGAGAGTAGTCGAGGGTCCTTTCCCTTGGCCAGAGGGGCCCTTTTGTCTGCCTTTAGGGTCCCCCTAACTAGGGTACATTTTTATTTTTCTCGTCGGTTTTAGCATTTTTCTTTATAAAACACTTTTGGATGACACTTCGTGTACAGTTTGATTGCTCGATACATTGAAAAAAATAAATGTGCGATTAATTAATATGTGTCTTCTATTTATTTTGGGATTTCGGCGGGGGACATCAGCCTCACTGTTGGATTGTTCAACTGGGGGATTAGCAAATGAAACCGTCTGTAATGGTGAATTCTTGGTGCTTGATGCATGGAACTGTGGGTAAACCACCAGAAACGTCAATGCTGATTGATTAATCAATGTCTGATGGCATAGGGTCAAAAGCCACTCATACAACGGCTGACGCGACCTTCCAGTACAACTGGTTTGATCTTCATGTAGTGTAGGCCAGTGAAATCAAATATAGATCTGTATTTTAATCAGAATGTGCCTTATTCATATTGTAAATTTCTTTTTGTTGACCTGTCACTTGATCATTTAGACCACACTTTGTTATACAAATTGTAACCTCCACATGCAAGCGTGGACATATGGCACCTGTTAAAGACATTATGCTTGACAATATCTATAACATGTGCCTTATGTCCATGCTTGTCCATAGGCCAGTCTGTGAGGATAATGTTTTTCTGTGTAGCTAACAGATTTGGCTTCACCATGACGTTTGTAGTGTTAGTGTAGAAGAATATATTAAATATTTAAATAACCTGTTGATCGTGGATCATACAATCGTATGTGTCTGTCTGAACCACCTGCTATAACCATTCCATTTGAAGGTGAATATGATATATCAAAAAAAGCTTTTGGTCCTTGCTGAAATAAAAACAGATTTTTAGTTTTTATATATAAGTTTACCAATTAGACAATGTCTAACATAGGCTATAAGAAAATCTTGTCAGGTTTTATTAAATAACAACTGACACAGAGCAATAAAATACACTCAGTTCTCAAAAAAAAGTTCTGGCTGGTGTGTATGGAGTCAAACAATTGTCAGTATGTAAACGTACCAAATTGCCAGAATGCAATCAAGTGAAGTGGAATTCAATCCCATCACCAGGGCCGTTTTAAGGTTTATCATGGCGGAGGCTATGCTATATTACTATTTTGAGGGCCCTCTGTTGCCGGGGTGTGGGGTGTGTGTGCGTGTGTTCTTGATTGATGATTTTCATGTCAATGCATTGACTGCATTCTCATTCAGTAGTGGATACGACAGTAACAGTTTATAGAAAATGATTGACTTGGACTATATCTCTACTTATTTCTACTATTCTGTAAATAATTACATACCAATTGTGATTTTTCTAAAGCTCTGTTAACATCCCAGATACGTAGAGTATTATCCCAGGATGCTGTACAAACATCTGTTAGGTTTAACCATTTTACTGATGATATAGCTTCTTTATGACCAGACATTGTAACTATAGGTACCTAGTAAATATAATCTACATATCAGAAAAATGCGTTCCCTAAATATAAATCCACAACACATTATTATTTGGGGGGTTGGATGGCCAAATGTTTAGACCTGTCATTGATTCCCTGGCTGTATGTGACAGGGAGTAGGGGTCTCCTGTATAACCTCATGGGTTTTTTCCGGGTCCCCCGGTTTCTTCCCACTGCTAAAGCCCTAACGCGTAACCGAAAAATTGGTCCTGAAGTGGCCTGGTTTGTGTTGAGTTGGCGTTAAACCCCATTTCTCAGCGTTAAACCCCATTTTTCTCTAGCACAAATTTTTTTTCAGCAATATTTCTTATTATTTTTTTTGAATGGCAAAGATAAAGATAAGTATGAAAAAAGTTGTTCTGTAGTTATGTACATTTGTGTCAGTGTATAATTTGTCTTCCTTATTGAAAACTCTTTGAGAAAAAAGTAAAAATGTACCCTTGTTGGAATAATTTGATCTGTTTTCTTCCGTTTTTTCTGTGTCGATGTACTGTCTTCTTGTTCATCTTGTTCAGAAGCAGAAGCTGGAACAGAACATTATTTTTCTATATTTGGAATGTAAACAAAAGGAGTATGATAACAAGAAAATATTCTTTTAACAAGAAGAATATCATGGACATGATATCAAATGACAGACTACTGACCAACTGTTGACATTTTATGTCACAGAAGAACTTTCACAAATATCTAATTGCTGGTAGGTACCTTGATCACTGGTAATGTACTGATAAATAGATATATTACCTGTTGACCAGATCTTTAACATTTTATCCCATGAACCACTACAAAACTACAATAAAATAAATAACATTTAACACAAAACTACAATAAAATAATTAAGATAGGTTGCCAGCCAACGAAACAAACGCCCACAGCAGCTAAATCATATGAGCGGTCTAAAAGGGGGGGGGGGAGGCATTTACAAGACAATTTCATACAGACCAGACTATAATTTTTGTTCTTTGAGGGCGTATAAAAACTACGCAATAAATAGGATTAAAATTATTTCTGTGGGAACTTTGAAATTCTTACAATATAGTTTATCATAAGACAGCCAATGAACTTGGCTAACATTGAATGGAAATAATTAAAGATTTACAGTCACACACTTACCCTTTGATTTTCATTGTTTATTGCAAGACAATCAACACTTTCTGTATGACCTCTACAGGTCACCATACAATCTACCTCTTTCTTTTCTTGGTTCCATTGCCATATATGGATTGTCTGGTCATGTGATCCACTGATAAACAATGGTGATGTGTCTTCTTCATCTGTAAATATGAATAAGAGTATCATGGCCACACAAATTTACAAATATAATTTATATAGTTTTTCAATGCTTTTGAAGCTCATTTTTTGTTCTTCAATGTCAATGTAGTTCATTTTTATCTTCCATAGAAATTATCTAATGATATTAATTCAAGAGAAGTAATAAATTTAAAATATTTAATAACATTAATACAAGAGAAGTAATTTATATAAATAGTAAGTATTTAATAATATTAATTCAATTAACTGTACTTATATAAATAGAATGTATTTATAGTACCTATAATGAAATTAAGTAAAATGTAAATATTATCAAAACATTTGGGACTAACATGCAATTTATTTGCTTGCAAAGTGACAGGAAAGTAGAAAACCCAGAAAACCCATCAATTTAGAAAACGACTCTACTTCTCATAAGATGAAACTAACAAATGCAATGGAGACCTACAGAGTTTTTGTTATTAGCAAATTGAAGTCTTAATGGTGTTTTGCAATATTCTTTGATGTTATGAAAGGCAATGAGTGGGAACTGAGTGGGAAATTGAAATGATATATCCTGACAGTCCTTCAGGTTGATTGAATAAAAATCTAAATCTAGTTTCAAATAAAGTAGGAATTCGTTTATCTACCTTGTGTTATCCATTTTACAGCTTTTACTGGTCCAGTATGAGCAGGTATTGTCATTAACTCAGTCCCATCTGTCTTCCATAGTCGTATTGTGTTGTCATAACAACCAGATAAAACACTGAAATAAATAAACACATATCAAACAGTGCTGTTTTGAAGACTCTTTGTCCAAGATGGCATGTCAAGTTCTATTTTCAAATTACCAGTAGTTTCTTTCACTGAGTTAACTTTAACAAAGATGGTTCTCAAATTACCGGTACATTTATTCACATGATCTACCTTTCAATGGATTGAAACATTATCGTCATTTAATAATTTAATTTAAAAATGGATAATCAAGACTATTTATTATTGCTACAGTGGCACTTGACAATCAAAGACTATATTGTGAACACTTTAAAGTCCGGAATAAGTAATTTGACTGCCACTTTCAATTTGTTCATTTTTTATTATCTATTTCTGAACTATTATAGAAAGAACGGACAGATCTTGATCTAAATTGTACATAATGCATTTCTAATAATTTCAATCATTCCTCAGAAGATCAAAATATGTTTTGAAGTAAATAACTAATTGAAGTCTCCAGTCCAGTAGGTGTTTAATCTTTTTTTTAAATATAAAAGTGAAATTGTGTATAAATTCCAACCTAATAGAAGAAACTGCAGAAAACATATATATATAAGTTAAACTTACTATTGACTATAACCTTGTAAACAGCTCACCCAGTCATCATGTAGAAGTGAATTATCAGGTTTTGGAGCTGGGTGATGTTCTATATATTCTATTTCTAACACATTTTCCTAAAAAAAAAAACAAAAAAAAAATGAAACAAAAGTAGATCATACTTATATTGAATGGAATATATTATATTTGTTACATGTGAAATGTATGAACTGTGGGGACAATTTCACTTATCAAATGTTAAGCCTGAAAATAAAAGGCCTTTTAACATACAAGAATAAACTACTTACAGTAGAAATATTTCTTTGTTCTAGGTATTCATTTAATGCTACTCTCAAAAATTCTTCATTTATCAAAAAATCAAACTTAACAGATTCATCTTCAATTTCATCACCTGTAAAAAAAATTAAAAACTAAATATCAAATAAATTGGTATTAGATTTAAAAGTTAACAATCAAACTCTATTCTTTCTTCTAAACTGACTAAAATTTCATATTAAAAAAAAAGAAAAGAACAAATACAGCCATTTTAAATAAAGCAATCAATTTCAAGAATCATAGTTAAATTCAAAATAATTCTCATCATTTCTGATCAAAAATATCATTTTTCATTTTTGTAAGCTTAAACTATAGCATAATTTACATAGGTTCAAACGACTTCACCATAGGCCATTGTTTATACACAATAAGGAGCTTTTCCTCAAAATCACTCAATTAGATTTTGCATTTTATTTATATTTTGTAGACAAGCTTTAAGGATTCTTTTATCTTAAAAAATAAAATCACAAAAACCTTTTAAAAGTCCATTTATAAGAGATGATAATTCTTCAACACCAACTGTTATAGGAACAGAAAATGGAGTATCTGGAACAGAATATCTGAAAAATACAAATACCCATATCCAATCACATAGTTTAATTTTTCTCTGGATAAATATGTTTTAAAGACAAGAGAGTCAGACGAAACAAGGCCTCAACAATACAGTTTATTTTGCATTAATTATAAACTTACCTGTGTGTTTGAAATCAACTCCCATTAAATAAAATTCACTGCACAACTAAATATACCAATGAATAAAACCAGTTCTCTCTTGAAAAGTCAATGTCGCTTGTATTTTCGACTGTGTCCATCACAACATTAACCATGTTATGTCACAAGCTAAACCATCGTAATATGTTGAAAGGGGTAAAGGTTGACAATTTTTGACTATCACATGTGTTGTAATCAAAACAGCGCACGACCTTTTCGATCGTTTGAGTTTGGAGAAGAAAATAGCAACTGAAGACAATGACATTAATTTTGAAACAATTTTATTTACAATGAATATATAACAGATTATATGAATACTCGTAAATACAATATTGCTTTTCACCCCTTTATAAAACATTTTACATCCCTGTCAATTATAGGCAACTGTGTGACCAACATTTATAAATAAACACATCTTATTTCATAATTTTAATTGATCATATTTCATAACATGTGGTCTAATCCCAATGCTCTGTGGTTATTAGTCCACTTTCAATGTTTATGATTACCACGAAAACTATGAAAAAAGACCACCACTTCTCAACAATTTCCATATTTAATTCACATTCTGACTGTTCATGTCATTAATATTCCTGATTAAATTACTTTTTTTGTTCATTCGATAGATACTGAAATCGAAACAATCTTAATAAGAACAGTTCGGGATGTCTAAACATTGTTTATCGTCTTTATAAAAATGTTGTATCGTAATGGTCGCGCTTTGATTTGATTGCAACACGTGATTGCCAAACTATGCGTCAACTTCGCTTCGGCTGTGTTGGATTCGTCCAATACGTGACGAAAGCATTCTTGTCTTCTACTGTGTCGAAATTACAAGTAAATAGTCAAATTTTTCAAGAGAAAACTGTTTTTATTCGTTGGGATATTTAGCTGTGCAATGGATTTTATTTAACGGGAGCTGATTTCAAACACACAAGCTACGTTTATAATAACCAAAGTTAACTAGTTTGTTCATAATCGAAGAAATCCGTTTATTATCTACCATGGGTCACACAGGGAGAAAATGTTGCAGGCCAAGTCGGGAGGAGGCGAACTGGCTACAAATTAAATAACAGTATATCGTTAAACGTTAAACTGTGTTTGGAGTAAGGCGGATGAGCGGGATGACATCAGTTGTGGAACCATTTCTAGAGAGACATTAGGCAATCATTCCCATATGATATGATAGGTATATGACAATAATGATTAATGAAACCATAATTAGGGTGCCCCACCCTAAATGAATATCTCCAAATATCTCGACAATTACACCACAATACTAATATATTTAGAAAGCCTTAAATCTGTTTCACACATTTATAGTCACTAAATAAACGACCATGCTGTACTTCATAAGCTATGATCATTTAAACCATACATAAATAATACTGAAAAATGGTTTGGAGTGGCGTCCATAACATCCAGACACTTTTGAGTAAAATATAGGTTACGTGCCCTTGTTTTGAAATTAGTCTCGCTTAACTAGTCTACCGATCATTCTACGTCTAATTGACGGGTCGGGATAATCAAGACTACTTTTTTTACGAAACATGGAACAAGAAATTGAATTTAGAAGCACCAACATCAGGCGTCTCAACAATATTTTTAAGAACCTTGTAAAAGTAAAATGAAACTACTGCTTTGATCATTATTCTTCCATACGGACGTTGAGTCAGAGATATTATTTGTACTTAACCAAAATATGCAGCTTCTAATGGTACAGCTAATTATAAGGCAATTTAAAAAATAAAACGAGCGTAATTTCTAAAGATGCCGTAATAACCAAAATATTAAATATTATTGCTATTCAGAATCGTCAACAATAGATTTTTTACGGCTGTAGTAGTGTTTGGTGTTTTGAACATATCCGCATGCTGTTGCTATTTATACTAATTTATAGCCTCAACGAGTGTGCGAGACTGTTAGAAATCAGTAGTAAGTCATTGAACTAAAACGTGCAGGATCAACGTGTCAAGAACAACTTTTCAGTTGCACGTGGGGCACCCTACCATAATCATAAATAATATCATAATTATTATTATTAATTCAACCTGGCCAATAATTTTAAGAATAATGCCCAATGATGGGCATGGCAATGAATGGAATCAATAATCAATGATCTGGTACTTATTTGTTTAATTTCTCATATTATGCGGTTATATCAATCAATTAACGTTAGATTATTCTTTAACAAAATTAAAAAAAACACCTATTTCCCTATTTTTGTTGTTTACTTACTGAGATTGTTTAGTGTAAAATTTAGCTTGCACATGTGGTGTGTTTTCATCCATGGTTGGTATTTATCTTTAATTGAAGAGAACTTATCTAAGGGAGGCAATACAACATGGTGTCATTGACTTGGAGACAGACCACCATTAAATTCCCCAGGCATTGACTTCAATGTTAACCCACCTCCAACTTTTCCCCTAATTTTCATTGGGCTAAATGCTTTTCACTACAGACAGAGGAACAAATGGTCATGCTTTTGCACCAAAATCTGTATGAGGTTGACCAACAAAATTTTGAGAAGCATACTAAAACATGTAACTTGTTGCCGTACATAACACCGTTGCCAACCTGATAACAACATAGGAGGCTTCTGAAATTTTGTATTCTAGTAGTTTGTTCATCTCTCGATTCTGTGAAACAGAAAAACAATTTGCCAGGTGGCTGCTTTAAATGCTTCTTGGCGCAGCTTGGCGTACCCCTTGTTTATTGAACCCACCAACGCCGCCGCGAATCCATATTCCCGAAGCAATGGATCGAGAAATCCCTCTCTGCCCATTGCTGGATTGGCTTCTGATTTCTGATACACGAGCTTTTGAGAGAGTGTGTGTATTCTCCCCGTTCAATCAAATCTATCCCATTTACAGTAACATGGCAGCCCTTCGTTTACTTTATATGGGGTCTTCCTTAAAACTTTCGACGGTGATATAAGGTATTAAAAACGGTGAAAGTCGTTTGTCACACAATTAGTTTTCCTGCAATATTCTGTTATACACTGGTTAACTGGACATGATAAAATCGTGATTCATGTAAACATAATATTTGGTCCAATTTGGAACTTTGTTTCAAATTTAACGATTTTGTTACGCAGTAAGCCATTGGTTGTTAATGGGACTGTTGACCAATAATAATTTAGCACAAGAGTTTTTCTCTATTTACAGCAGTGAGTAGTGGGATAGAAAGTTAATGAAATGTGGTATTTTTATGCCTATGCATCGGTCGATTTTGTGAAATAAAGATCTTGGAGCCACCAAAGCTAGTTTAAAAGTTATTGTGTTCGCGGTAAGCCTGCCCTAACACGACACCCCCCCCCCCCATATATTTAATATGTTTACGGTAATATATCTCGAAAAGCCAACATAGGAGACGTCTGTATTTTTGTATTCCATTAATTTATTTGACACTTTGAAATACAAAACATTTTGCCACCACAGCTGGTTTGGGTGCTTTTTAATGCAAACTGGACATAGCCTGCCAAGTTAGACAAGTGTGTGATGTTTTAGGGACAATTATAACTTCAGAAAAATTCTATATTTAATATATGTACTGTTAAAAGGGAATTTTTCTGAATTTGCCGATCTGTATGAACAGATGTCGCAATTCAGAAAATTTCTGAATTTGGTATATGTATAATATATAATGCACAGATGTGACAATTCAGAAATGTTCTGAATTTGGCGATCTGTATTATATACTCAGTTCTCGTGGAATCGAATGGGTCGATTCTTGGAATGACTCCGTTTGCAACGGTAACCTGTAACTCTTGATCACCTCGTATGATCCAAGAAAATAAGATATGGTATTCGCGAACATATCGAAAGGTATCGCAATCTGTGGGATATACAAATATATTTTAAGTTTCATGTGATCTTTGTGCCTCTGTCAGTTTCCATATTAACCAGGGATAATGAACAGTCATAGATGTTCTGCGAAGACTGAGGTGTGGCAGTAGGATTTCTCTACTTTTAACGGATGGACATGTTTAAACTCCAGACAGCTTCCCACTTTAAGGACAGATCTTGTGAATATTTAACGTTTCATCCATCACTATAATAAGTTGTTATTGTGAAATATAGATCTGTATGTTAATCCGATATATCTATATTATTAATGATTATTGTGAAATAGGTTTTATCGTATTACTGTATATTTTTTACACGGGAATTTAAAGAAATAAAACTTCTTACTATAATACTGCAGTCGAAAATAAGTATAAGGAAATACTCAACAGTGAGTCAAGAGTCATTAGCTATTTTTGAACTATAACAGGAGCAGTCAGTTCTTTATCTAAATCTTACAAAATGCAGGGTTTTGCAAGTTTTGACCGTATGCTAAAGGACAATATTGGTGTCGGTCATTATCACATTATGTGATAGAACTGGTTTAACAAGTTATAATTTTAACACAACTGTCATTGCTACCATAGATGCGTAATCGAGGTTTCTACTAACAGAGCATACGATTACATCATGTGTACCTACTTCAAGAATACACATGATGGCAAATGGCCGCCATTTAAAATACTATGCCCGCCTCTTAGAGACGATAACTTAACTCGCTATAAATTGTAAAAAAATTTACTTCGGCTAGAATTAAAAAACACCTAAGATTAACATTTGCTAAAAATTTCTAAAAAACAACCTAAAATTATGGAAATGGGGCCAAATCAAATCAGGCAAATTACATCAAATAGTCCATGTTAAACGTATAGCAAAAATTTTAAACTAACGCGAGCACGCGCGTTTCTAGACAACGCCATAGCGGGTCATAGCAACCAGTGAGTATAAATTGGAAATCCCCAATGACGTAGATATTATAAATTGGAAAGCCGAGTCTGTCTTAAAATAAGTAGTACCGTCAGTAAACAAGATGGAAGCCATCTGCTATCGTGTTTGATCATGGAGTAGGCAAGCACAGGTGTGTCGTATGCTAACAGAGGTGACGAAAGCAAAGGGAAAACAGATGTTATCCTTTTATATAAGTGACTGAGTCATACACGGACGAATTTCTGCTCATTAATAATTCCTTCGAACACCAAGAGTTATTACACGAGACTGAGAGAAAAGCTGACAATTCAAAACAGAAATTGAGTGTCACTAGTAGTAGAAAAGAGAAAACGAAAAAATATACAGTAGAAAAATTCTACGCATTACCTTGTTTTTGAATAAACATACATGAATGTACGACGTACTGTTTCAATCTGATTAAATTACAGATCTTGCGAAGAAATTTTTTCAGCAGTACATAACTTCCTCGAGATCTCCAAACGATTTTGAAAATTACGTATGAAATATAAACATTCTGATTGTGGTTTGTACCTATCGTGTATATAGTGTATATAGCCAACTTCGGGCTATTTAGCCGAAAAACTCATTTACGGCGGTTAAATTTTCCTCAAATTTCTTTCGGTGAGACCCGTATACCTCACGACGGCGGCTCCATCAACCAAACGACTAGACATTGTTCCTTGTCTCGGGAAAACATGCCTGAAAAAAAAACAACCCGATATGTTGAAGAGAATTTCATAATTCAGTGATTTCCAGGTAGGCGGAGGTGGCAGCAGATGACAGTGAGAGGAGGGGGGGGGGCGTAGGTTATTTTAACATCCGTAAAACGTATTTAAATCTACAAAATATCGGAGTTACCCGATGGCATCGAGAGTTGATTATGGTTTTGATAAGTTAAAGAACTATTTAAGGCACGAAGAAAGACCCACAATAAGAAGATTTAGTTGTTGCATAATGCATTTTTAAATAAAATTGTTATCCATTCTATTCTTTATGTGTTCAATTATTTGTTCAGTCCCCACCCCACCCACCGCCGCTAACATCCCAATTTAAAATTTTGAAAACTTATAGTGTCCTTGGTGATTTCTGGCGAGTATCTGTACCTGAAAACAATAAATTTTGCATACAATAATGGGGACACGCTTGCTTGCTTCAAATAGAATGGTGTTGAAACTTTGGGTGAAATTATTGGATTTTCGATTATTGCTAACACTAGAAATGCGGCTTGGAATAACTGATGATGCCTTCCCATGGATGACATCCCATCTCTCAGGCCGTTTCCAGTATATGGTTTTCAATGGCGTTGGGTCATCAAAGTATGACTTGAGTTTTGGAATTCCACAGGGATCCTTCCTGGGTCCCATGCTGTTTACTACATACGTACTCCACCTGTGGGAGATATAGCTAGATCACGTTGAGCTTCGTATAATAAATCGATCGCCATATTCAGAAAATTTCTGAATTGTAACATCTGTGCATATATATACCGATTGCCAAATTCAGAAAAGTGTGAGCTTCGTATACTATACAGATCGCCGGATTCAGAAAATTTCCTTTTTACCAGTAGGCTATACAGATAATTAAATATAGAAATTTTCTGAATATATCAATTCCCATATTTTTGAATGTTTATGGTAATAGTATATGGGTGGGGACGTCTATTACATCTTATATACTTTGCATTAAAATGTTTTAAAATGTTATTAATGTAACAATTACTTTCGTGATAATTATATCTGGAAATACTAGAGTTGAGAGATTCCGCTCGGTGATGATCTTTGGGATATAAAATACTTACATCCAAGTTTCGATCGTCAAAATGGGATAAAAATTGTGACCTGTAAATTGTCCATAAACAGACTCTGGACCGACTGGTGGACACGGGTGACAATATATACGTTCACATGAAAATGGTAAAAATGTGGGCGTATGAAAATTGAGTACATTTTCTCTACTTTTGGTTTAGTTGAGCAAATGATGACGTGATATTTGGCCAATCCAACAAGTCGACACATTTGCGCATGGACATTGTAAACATCCGGTCGCGGGCGACAACTGTGGCAGATTATCGAAATACTTCCGCCTTGAATTGCAGAAAATGTGTCAAGTTCGGACATTTAATCCTTGTACATGACACCTGTCAAAAACGGAACAATTTTCAAGTTAATACATACCAATTATCGGAAGGAAACTGGAATATTTGTTAGATTTTTACTTAGCTCTGTTTACTTCGAAAATCACTGACTTTGCGGACAATAATTATTTTTCTAGCCAGGCCAAATTGAACATAACAACAAAATATTTTGAGAATTGGAGAAGACGATCTAACATGGAGGAGTTAAATATTTGTTGTGTGCCATGTCAACAGTATTATGGGTGAATATATAATATGTGTTGTCAGTGACACCATTTCTCTAACGTTTTGTGAAATTTGAAGACATGAGTGACCTTGACACAACGCTTGAAGAAGATGTGAATTATAGGCGTGTAAAAGTTTTGTATGATTATAGCTATACTGACTCAGATATTGAAGAAGATGTGGCAATGCATACCGGGGAGGAGTTCTTTCTCATTCAAGAAACCAATGACGAATGGTGGGAAGTTTGTCGAAAGAAAGACTCCATCCCCTTCTTTGTACCTGCTCAGTATGTCGAAATCATAGACAATGTTTCAGTTACTGATGAAAATTCCAATAAAGAAGCCATCAAAAATGTACCATCAAATAATCAAGATCAGGGCGTTAATAAAGCTTCACAGGAACCCAGCAACATTCCTTCGAGTACCAAAGAAGTAATCTATGCGAATCTCGATGAATACAGGGCCAAAGCCAACATTCCACAACCTCCAGCTAAATTAGAGTTAGCTGATAATGATGTTAGTTTGTATTGCAAACAATTTATTTTCCTCACTGGTAGATAATGTATTAATTAACCCCCTTTTTTATAAAGAAATACACCAAAATGACCAACATGTAGTTTCTGTGGAGTAGATATTAATGATTTTCAATATGTACTTGAAACAATGTTATTATTGTTATCTTCATTAAATACATGCAACATACATGTAAGTCATAAGATACTGGTACGGTGCCAACTGCCAAGTAGCGGTTATCCATATATCAAAGATTAGTTTTATGCTTATATTTGTATCTTTTTTAGAACATACAGTTCATAATTCAAATAAAAAAAAAAGGATTTGGAAAGTTTTTAGGTCAAATATAGAAGAAGGGAATTTATACATTTTTGTGACTAGTCAACTGTGATAGTTTTATATGATCATCCAGTGACCTCATATCAATCATGACAGGAAATAACTGTTAACAAAGTTATTTCATAGCTAATGTAGCCTATTTAGCTGCATGTAGAGATTGAGAGATTTTTAACTAGAACAGTTGGGCTGAAATTATTACAAAAAGGTGCAGTCATTCACTTGAACTTCCAATACATGGAGTAGGTCCTCAGTAGGGTATTCTAAATTTTACAAGTTTTTGAGAAATATTGTGCAAGATACATGTAACAAACATGAATAAATGAATAATTAGAACTTGTAATTGACATATACTCATATACCCTTGTTTCTTAATTAAAATGTAAAATTATTGACCTATATTTGATTATAATCTAGACTTTTTGTTTTCTCTGAGAAGAACAACATTTAAGCCAAAATTAAGACACGCCTCCATAATCTTAATTTCAAGTCGAACATCACATATTTAATTACTTAGTGTGTTATTGTAAAGCCTGTATAATGACCTTAGAAAGGACTATTGTTTTTGTTTTTTTTTGCATGACTTTTTTTTAATATAAATAGCCTATTTTTAAATGAGAAAGGTTGAACATATCACATGAACTATAACCTGGAAGTCACAACTGTTGAAAGTGAACAATGAAAATGAAAGGTCATTAGTATTTAATGTTTATATGTCAAGCTGAACTGCTTTTCTTGCACAAGTAAAAAAAAACCCAATGTAGTAAACTTCTACGAAAAATAATTTTCTAGAATTACACAGTAATGATTTTGCTTGTTGTGATAAGACATTATGAGTTCACACAAATAATCATCTGCTTTTTAAAATTTTTGTAGTACTTGTTATTCAATGTAAATTAAAATTGATTAAGATGAATGGAATTTTAACAGTTTTTGTCACCAATAGAAAATATTTGATGATATATTAATTCATTGAAATCTACTAATATTAAAAAATAAACAGATATATATTTATTGAATAGATTCCGGATTTCTAAAATTCATAAAAATGCCCTAAAACAATCCTTAAATAAATCAAATAAAATATTCAGTTAACAGTCCAAAAATGACTAACTGTACATGTACATACATTGTATTTGTCTTAATATTTAAATAGTAAAATGAGCATGTGACCACCTGGTATAACATGTAAGTTATAAGTAGTGATACAAGTAAAATTTATCCAGTGTAAAAATTACATTCAAAGTAATTGAGTGTTGTTTTTTTCATAGCCTAATTAACTTTATATAATGATAGGTTCTTTCATGGAGTCATGTTTGTTATAATACTACACTGTATGTGTAATTAGAAACTAAAGTTATCTAACTAAATGATAGTCACACTATTCCACATTACCTATCCCAGATATATTTACATAGTGTAGCATTAATTAGTGTTTGAGATGAAAAAACGGTTTCAATGAATATTTGTCAACACCACCTCTCCACAAATGTTATTCATCTTGCTTGAATTTTGCCCAGAAACATAAAAGATAAATATTCTTGTTCCTTGTGATAAAATGAACACAGATGTAGATACATATATTAGGCATAAGGTAAATCATTAAAAGAGACATTGACATTATGTAACATTTACATAAAGAGTTGCATGTTCTTGATATAATAGTTCAAATACATGTATAGATAATGAAGAATTAATATTTCAACAAAGTTATGACTGTTTGAATATAGAGCGTAGGAACGGTACTTGACATCCAAGATTGTTGCGACTGTTAAAATGAATTCAAATCATTTTAGTATACATGTATGTCTGAATAATAATTTATATATTATTTGAAGCCAAAATAAAGACCTGCGACAGTAAGATTTAGCTCTGGTCTTACATAATTCATCTTTAACTGACTATTTATGATAAATATCTTTGGACAGACAATTCAAGAAAATGTGGTGATGTTTTGAAACATTGTTTTATTTTCCAGGTTTTATACCTTTTCTCTTTGATTATTTTGTCTTTTATTCTTGCAATACTTGTAACATAATTGTCATACTTTTTATACTTATCCTTATTATAGAAACTTCATAATTTTATTTTGATATTTTCAGGGGCCTTCTGGAGAATATGCAAATTTAGCCTTTATACAAAGTTCTATCCACCCTCCATCAGTAGAACAAGGAGATTACCTTCATGTTTTACTGGAACCTTTACCATGGGATGTTTATAAAGATAGATATTCAGGTCGAGAATTCTTTCATAACCGAGATACAAATGAAACAACATGGAAACCGCCAAGAAAAGCACGAACTCCTACATCCCCTCCACCAGAGGTAATTATACAAATGACTAGCTGCAGTGCAAGCCTATTAATAAACAAATTTGCATGTCAATAATAGTTAGTAAAAGATGCTGTCTTTCATTTCCTTAAGATGATTTATCATTTTGTTCTGTCAGTTCACTTTCTCATTCATTTATTAACAGAATCTTATTATTCAGATCTTGATATTATTATGCATACATGTATAATAGTGTCAGAAAAAACAAGTCTACCGACAGTATTGGGCACAAGATTATGGTAGTGCACATGAAATATGACATTGATCTTTATATGTATATGCAAGGCAGACAACTATTGATGAGCAAGCATGGAAATAAGGCGCACCTGTCACCTACAATGTCAAGACAGATTCAGGCTTTGTCAGGCACAAAAAATCTGGTGTCCGGTACATCTAAAACTTTTATTTCCAGGCCTGTTGATAAACATTACAAATCCCATGCTAGATAGTAGTAGCATATATTGGTAAAAAAAGAAGTTATTGGCCAGTGCCGATTTTGGTCGATAGCGTAACAGATGATCACCCATACCATTAACTCATGGTGCAACCTCGATATTATTTTCTTATACCATTTTAGAATAGTATTTGTTTGTTTTTATAAATGTATATAGACAATTGGAAAGACTGTTGAAAAAACTCACAAAAGAACGGGTAGTGTACCAGAAATTATTGAAAGTAAAAGTGCCATCGATGAATATCATGTAAAAATAGAACATGGAGATACAATTTATACACACAAAGTTACAGAAGAAAGGGTATGTATTACACATTGATAAACATCACATTACACAGCATATAACTGCCTAAAGGACATTTTCATTGAAAGATACATTGATATGATTATATAATTGTTGTAATTGTCTAGAGTCAGCCTATTGATTGCTCAATGCTCATGCCAATCGTTTTATCTAGGAAATCAGTTTTTGTAAGGATGTTAAAGATACTTTTCAAGAAAAGTATTTATCAGGTGTTTTTTGCTATAAAAATATGGCAAGTTAGGTATATATGGAAAGTAGATAATCCAATCTTACTAGAAAAGTACTGGATTCCCAGAAAAACACTCATTGAGCGCAATGAGGACAAAAGCGTAAGGGTTTCCGTAATCGGCACCTCCACAATTAGGAATGTCTGCTTGCGTGACGTCAAATGTTAAAGAGTTAGACATACAACACTTTCTAAGATAAAAATCCTGGAAAAAGATGAGACAGTGGATAATCCGAGAATTTAATTAGGCTTCGATATTTATGATAATGGATACCGAATAAAGACAAAATTGTCTTGTATATATATGCAATGAATTCTCCTCCAATTTCGCACCTGTTGCTAGCTAGTGCTCAGCTGAGTTACGTGACATAAACATGACCGCTTTTGATAGATTTTTATACGCCCACATGGAAATGTGGACGTATATTGCCGTTGCCACTGTCCGTCTGTCTGTCCATCCATTGTCCACAATTTCTTGTGAACGCACTAGAGGCTAAAGTTAATATCTGATTGACTTTAAATTTATACACAGTGTTTAAGGTCATGAGATGAAGAAGCCTATTGATTTTCAGCAATTTCCCATAATTACTGCCAAAGTTATCTCCCTTTCAAAACTCTTGTGACACTCTTGAGGCCAAACTTATTATCCAATTGACTTCAAATTGATACACAGAGTTTAAGGTCCTGAGATGAACAAGTATATTGATTTTCAATGACTTTTGATAACTGAACAGCTAAATCCATGATATCGAATGTTTTGTATACTAAAAACCAAACAAATTCTATAGATTTTCTGATCATTACTTAATCAGATTTTAGTGTATTATGAATGTTTCATTATGGAAAAAGTAAAAATATGTGACAACTCTTGTTGACTGACCAGATGATTTAGCTGCTGTGGGCGTATGTTTCGTTGCCTGGCAACCAATTTTTTTATCAGGGTTATTCTCTTGCTTAAACAGTGTTTTGAGAATGATTTGAAGCAAAATTATGATAGATTGATTAGTTTGAATACGTTTTTAGTTCAAATATATCATCAAATAACCTAGTTTGTACACCCATTTATTTTTACTGGCTTTCAGTCAATACTGATTTGTCTGTTGTTGTGTTGCACTCAATTGTCTGTTTAAGTTTATCATTCATTTTTTAAAAGTATTTGTTAAATTTTATCATTCCGATATTTTGTTAAGCATGTCGGTAAACACAGTCCTACATATAAATGTTTTGTTTTTATAAATAAATCAAGTGAGCCCAAAGTTGAGCTGTAGAGTCACAATTATGAATGGGCAACACATGATTTCAATGCCAGACACTATGAATATGTTTATAAATAAATACCTAAATAATTTTTATTCGTACACTAAGTACAATAAATATGAAAAAATAATTGCATATTAAAGTCTCTTGACTATGAGGAGGTTTGGTTGTAGTGGCAGTCACAGACTACTTCAACCTGTACATACAGTAGAATCTTTATTCAGCAGCCACTCAAGAAGAGAATTATCATGACTGAGCTCTTAGTAAATTTAAGTTTTATTTCCTAAAACTCTTTTTTAGATATACACATGTATCATTATAAACTACTATATAAATTACTATGTATTACAATTAACAATAATCTCAAATTACAGCATAAAGCTACTACTTCCCTATATTATATTATTATCAATTATGATAACAATAGTTGGCATATAATTCCAGCTGGCCACCAGGAAGCCAGCTGATCAAATATTTACATATGAAGAACATTATCAAAAAACCTATCTACGCGGCTACGGTATATGATGTTTTTTACATTTGAAGGGATAGAAGTAGATATGAGGGTATTAACTTCATTTTAATACTGTGTGTTTTATTCAATGCATTCTTTACTTTTCAAATGACGATCTTTATATTAATTAGTTGGTGAAATATTATGATCTTACAAGCTTTTTTGAAATAAGATGACTCTGTTAAAATTTAAACATACATGATTGTAATTCCTCCTCTTGTAAAGACATCTAGAAACACCATATTTCTCCCCAGAATTCTTCATATCTGAACCATTTTTTTAAATCACTTTCTTAGAAATAAAATGCCGATTCTGTCACCTAGTCCTTCTTTAGATATTGTATACTCAAGATATTTTATAATTACAATGTTCCTGATAGATAAAGTCAAAAAACAAACAAACAAAAAAAAAACATGAAAGAGGAAATCCCACAGAGGAGGAACATAAGTTATAATAGAACTCATATGTGAACAGAAATTTTTATTCCGTCCAATTCACAAACTTCTGCATAAAGCAGAGGCAACCATTTTAAAATCAAGATGGTAATATTTAGTTTATACAGTAATTTTGAATATCTATACTCCGGGTGTTTGTATGTCATGCACTAACTTTTAGGATAGACTCAGCTAACTTGAATATTCAATTTGCCTTGCCGTCACATGTTGAAATTACCGTCCACCTACATAAACAGAAGTCTGTACTCTTATCACATGTTTTTTTTTAAAGAATTTCAAATTAACCCACTTTGTGAAAATCAGGTATTAATAAAGCAACCAGTTTCATATGTTAGCCAATAATATTTGATTTTATTTCAGTGGAAGAAAGCTGTAGATGACAACCAGTCTGAATATTATATTAGTTTAGATAGAAATGAAACAGTTTGGGAACTTCCATCAAAGGTTGGCAGGAAAGTTAGTTTTATTCCAAAGGTAAAATATCATGTTTAGTTATATTGTATAAATATTATAAATCATTATTAAAACACCTTATTTCCACAGGCACTTGAAGGGATTAAAATAAAACTTCTTACTACTGCTTGACTATATAGTATGTGCAAGGTATGTCAGAGGCCATCTTTGTTACGACTCGTTGGCTAAATTCTGTCTGCTAACATCTCAATACTCACTAGTTCTAAGACTTTCCATCGTTTTAAATGCCAACGAGACTTTATTCGATCATTATACACCCCCCAATGTAGTTAAATTGGACATTTTACAGCGTTATTAATTACAAATCAAACTTAAAGTGTGTTCACTCGGCTATACAGACTTCTTTTGACCTGATTTCTTCGTAATTCCGGTCCGTTGAAGATGATTGAAGATATGAATAGCCGAGTGAACACACTTTAAGTTTGATTTGTAATTAATAAAGCTATAAAATGACCAATTTAACTACATTGGATGGTGTATAATGATCAAATAAAGTCTTGTTGGCATTTAAAACGATGGAAAGTCTTAGAACTTGTGAGTATTGGGAGATGTTAACAGACGGAAATTAACCAACGAGTCATAACAAAGATGGCTGCTGACATACCTTGTACATACATACTATATAGTCAAGCAGTAGTAAGAAGTTCTATTTTAATCCCTTCAAGTGCCTGTGCTTATTCCTTTATCATCTAATATTTGTCCCTACATTATTATACAAAATCTAAGAAAATTAGTTCTTTTAATGAAATTAATTCAGTATTCAGAAATGCAAGTAATCTTTTTGTTTAATTTTGAGACAATTTGCATTTGTAGAATTGTAAGTTACAAATTATTGAAATGTTTCACTGATTATAATCAAACCAGAATTTTCATCATTTAAACCCCTACCTTGCAAACTTTTACTACTATATAATCCTTCCACATTGCTTAGATCATAAAATAATTATTGACACGAGTAGAGTTTTGGAAGGATGTTAAATGTTGATCTTTTTAATAATAGGTTGAAGAACCCGCTAATGGAGATGTAGGCGGACAAAATGACAAGTTTTCTCTCAGTTTACCCAGATCAACTAAATCACGATCTGTACATGGTGGTGAAAAACTCAGACAAAGTCTGGAAAATGCGTTATCTAAATCATCTACGTTACCTCCTAATTTTTCACCTGCAAATCAAATGGTACGTTAAACTCTTAAAGAATTCAGTTTTTAACGTGCTGGACCCTCGACAGTTCCCAAAAGAGCATGTGATTAGTTTGCTCCGGTTCAGTTAATAATCAACAAGAGTTTTATTTGGTCAATAGGGTCTGAAATAATTCTCATGTCAGTAATTAGAAAACCCTTTTTTTTCCCTTATTTCAATTGTTCATAATTTTTTTCAATTTTTTATAAAATTATTTTCCATACTTTTGATGCTACTGATAAATAAATATTCTTGTATCGTTGATTAATAAACAAGTAAAGTAATATAGTTCATACAAGCTATCCAATTCTTGATTGTGCTTTCTATATGCCATTGCCCACACGGAAATGTGGTCTTATATTATAGTCTCGCTAGTCTTTCCTTTCGGCATCCATTATTGCTTCTTGATATATACAATGGCTGCAAATTTATACACAGTGTTTGAGGTTAGCAAACGAAGAACCAATTAGTGGTTGATTATGATCAATATATTTTGTATTATATTTTAATAGCAGATTCATTCATCAACCTCCAGTGATAATATACCAACTAACTTAACTAAAACCGGACGTCCTACATTTAAAGCCATTCAACAACCTGAGGTAAATATATTGTTTTCAAAACGGAGAAATTATAGTATTGTATTACATTACAGTGCTTCATTACAATATTAAGTTGTGCTACAGTTCATAAAACCATAACATTACCCATATTACAGTACACAACATCATGACATTACATTATATTATGATATTACATTACATCGTAATATTACATTTCATCATTATATTACATCATATTTCACTACATACCATCTTTATATTACATCATATTACACTACATACCATCTTTATATTACATACTTTCATTATATTATATTACATTATGATTATACATAAAATTATACATTCTCTTTTTGTCTCCAGATGTTAGAGTTGAAACATATTTAAATACAATTTATGCTTAGAAAGGGAACAAATTAAACTTTATATCTTTGAATAAACAGATTCAGGTAATTCATTAGTTGATTAATGATGAGTTAATAATATATCTTGAATTTATTTGAACAGAGACCATTAGCTGCCACGTTTAATACATCAAGATTATCAGAGGTCGGTAAAAAGGTCAAGTAAGTATATTCTAAAGATAAATTATTTATCCACTGTTTTATTAAATACTGGTCTTCTGTAATTAGTTCTTTTTCAAGAATTTTATTCAAAATTGATCTTCAAAAATTTTTTTGCTTTAGTGTCATTTTTTTTATTTCTTTCAGGAAAAATTGGAGTTCATCATATTTAGTGTTAAAACAGTCAAATCTGGTGTTTTATAAAGATGAGAAAGCCGCTACCCAGAAACAACCTGGTTCACCTCATGGTAAAACAGATCAAGTTGTTAGTCTAAAGGGTGCTACCATTCAACTTAATCCCAAAATAGTAACCAGTAAGAAAAATGTGTTATTGGTAAGTTAAGTGCTTGAATAACCTGAAATATGGAATCTATAGTGAATATTTTGAATTTGTATCTGCCTACATAGATGTAGAGAGATTATCTAAATTTGTTGTTTTTATCTCCTTATGCTGTATTCGTTACTTATCATTCAAAGGGAAATTGTTATATCCGCTGTGGGGAATGACATTTACTGTATACAATTTGTCGACAAGTATGTTAAAACTGATAGTGAATCATGAAACTTTTTGTATTTAACTGCTTAGTTGGCGGAAGAAACATTTGTGTCGTGATGAGAAATTGATATTTTTTATGAGCTGCGTCTTTTGCCAAACAGATTGCCACTGACATATATAGATGACATGTACATTTGTTTCACAGAAAAATTAGTTAATTCCAGATGCTTGCAATCTTTGGATTTGCCATGATTTAACTGTAAATGGGTGTTGTGTTGATTAGGAAAAGACAATATTATATATATAGAATTTGTATTTACATTTACTCTCTTGTTGAAGGTTCTAATGCCTTTGTTTATTTTCTAGTTAACAACATCAAATGGTAGTAAATATTTACTACAATCGGATGAAGAAACAGTATTAAAGTGGATAGCAGAATTAACTTTAGCTGCTGGGGGTACTAATGTAAGCAAAAAATCATGAAAACTTTGTTTCAGTCATTCTCAGTACTAATCAGGGCTTCCACTTCAAAATTTTCCCAATCGGTCATTTTTCTCACGGAGAAAGTGGTGCTATTTTAAGCACATAATAAGAAGCCAAAAACTACATGCTATCGGAATGTCGATCGGACAGTCACACAAAAATCAACCTCACATCGACATTTATATACCCACCCACCTATCCCCCTAATAAATAAAAGAACACATGTAATCAATTATTATCATTTAGTTATTTATACATTCAGAAAGTATAACAATAACAAGATGCATTCACGAAAGTACAGTATTTTCTTAATTTGTTTACGACATCACCCGTATATACTCGTCGGTTTCTACAGGATTTCCATTTCTGTAAAGCACGTGCCGGTTGAAATTCTCATTAATTCGTCAAGATTTTTCATGCTCAAGGAACATCGTAACTTGGTTTTAATTATGTTTTGGTGCTAGAATCCCGGTTCTCAGTGGCGTACGTGACATTATTCGGCGGTTGACTATTTTCTCCATACACGGGGAAAAAGTAGTTCCGAATGATTAGCACACGTAAATAATTCAAAGTAATACACATGTACAATAATTAACATAATTCTTAAACTTATCAATTTATTAACTCGTATTGATATTTTGAGAGCTCAAATAATATCGTGCTAGTATTTTAACTCTATAACATGTAAAGATATTTGCACATATTTCAAAATGGTGGCGATCGTAAAAGCTCATTGTTTTAACCAAATGATGTCTACCGATTGTTATATAAACGGAATAAATGGATTAAAAACACGTGTGGGAATATCATATCTTAACCACAGGAATATTTGTAACCATTTAGTAGAGAATTTACGGCTGACTTTGTTTTTCGGGGCGGAACTGTCATCCTCGTGGTTCGATGTTGAAGAAGGGGAATCTGATTCATTGACAGCAATATCATCATCTCGCTTTCTTTTGTTATTCTGGGAGGTGAGGAATTTCAACATTTTGAAATGATATATAGAATGCTAACATTCTTGTATATATATATCATTTGCAAGATTGACATGATTAACTCTTGTGAAGACATCAAAGAACAGTTTTTAATTTGTTTGATGTTCAACAGTGAATTGCCGCACGAATGATGAAAGTCGGTAATTATGCTGTAACAACAACTCAAGAATGATCACGCTGACAGTATTACTAATTATAAAACAAAACAAAACTAAGTAAATTGATTAAATGTTGAGCTTTTAATCTGTTTGATGTAGCCCCTTTGTTAATTGTGATTAGAGCAATATACACAAGGATAATTGATTGGCAGTGGTTTCCATTCGTGGGCTACTGAACACTGTTAATTTTATTATACCCGATAGTTTACATCACGCCACGCACGGAGTTTCGTCGTCTCCCGGATTTTATGATTTAGCACAAAATATGCTATTTTTCCGGCGTGCAAAATGACCTACGGATCTGATTCAGATTCGGTCATTTTCCAAAGCCGTAGGTCCCGACCAGCATATACGGCCGAAATGGAACCCATGGTACTAATGCATCTTGATTGATTTTATAGTCTCTGGTCATCTTTGAGGGGAATTTTAATCCTTTGCAAACTATAATTGAATCTGTGGAAGGCAGGTTGGTCCAGCTAAGAGATAATTTGTCACTGGCTTTGCTTTCGAAATCAAGTGTTAAATTATAATGAATTTATATGTTTCAATCTGTTTCTAAACTTTATACTGAGAATTTCTTTGTAATAAAGCATTAGTTGAGTGAGAGCTGTAGACTGAAATTTAACTGATGTTTTTAAATTTCTTTTAGGAAAACACTAGTCATGCTCAGAGAGAAGAAAAGAAGGGTATGTTTTTATGTTCATATTGTAAATCAATGACTTTACTAATCCCATTGTTATTATTATTAACAATTTATAATAAATATATCATACATTTTTTATATGTATTTATCTTTATATATTTGATTAATAAATCTAATAGTTTCTTTTAAACTGAAAATGCTAAGAAATAAATAGATTGAAAGCTGCTGACCTTTATTTACATTTTCAGACGATATTTAATTTTTCCTGCCTTAATCCACGCTAAATGTACTTCAATGTATTTTATTTACTACTGATTTAGTAACAAACATTACTTAATGGTGGTATGATAAATGTCAGCTATTCATGCATGTTTCTTTACTAACAGTCAAGCACTTAGTAGTACATGTATTCTATATTCATTTTACACATTAGGACAAACCTGATAGGATTAATAAAGAATTATTACTTGTTATGGATGGTACCAACAAATTTGAGAATAAATCGAATTGTTTAACCCCAAATGGTTATTGCACAATGACATCATTGTCATGTTTGCAATATAACTTATTTTGGGTGTCGGCATGTCTCCCACGGTGAAGTGCTTGTGTATTATATATAAGGGTTTCACTATAACATCGGTGTCGTCATTGGACAAAATATCAGTGTTATAGAAAAATCTGTATGTGTATGTTTTTATACACCCACATGGAAATATGGTTGTATATTGCCGTCACCCACGTCTGTCTGTCGTCGATAATTTCTTGTTAACACTGTACAGACTACATTTATCACCTGATTGTTTTGAAATGGATATGTTGTTTACATAAGTGAGATGAAGTAGCCTATTTATTTTCAATAATTTCCGTTAATGTCATCTGGTGTTATTCCGTGTGTTTCACTTTGTTGCACCTTGTGAAGGCTCTCATGACATAAGTCATCTTCCGATCTGAATGGAAAGTATATGCCTCATTTAAATCTGTTAAATGAAAATGCCTATTGAATAGCGATATCCATTAATTACGCCAAGAGTTATTGCCCTTGTTTATTTTTGTTGAATATTGTAAATGCTTCAGTGACAAAATATTATCTGATATTTTATATGCATCATTTAGATTAGTGAAATGGAAAAGTCTATTTGATTTCAGCAATTTCCATTAATTATAGAGGTTATGTCCCTTGTTTAACTTTGTTGATCCTTTGTTATCATCTGATCTATAGCAAATTTATGCGCATCACTTACATTAGTAAAACAAAGATTTCTGTTGAATTTCAGCAATTCCATTGGTTACGCCTAGAGTTATGGCCCTCGTTTCACATTGTCGCACCGTATGACTGCTTTAACGACAAAAGTTATCATCCGATCTGTGTGAAATTGATATTCTTCATTTAGATTAGTGAAACAAAGAAGCCTTTCAGCAATATCTTTTTATAACTCCTACAGTTATGGTCCTTGTTTAACTCTGTTTATGTGAATGCTTAACTGACGAAAGTTATCATCCAATCTGTATGAAATTTATTTGTGTCATGTAAATTAGAGAAATAAAGAAGCCAGTTGAATTTCAGCAATTTCCGTTAATAACTTCTAGTGTTATGGCCTTGTTTCACCTTGTTATCATCCGATCTGTATGAAATTTATATCCATCACTTAGATTAGTGAAACAAAGAAGTCTTTGAATTTCTGCAATTTCCATCAATTACATTTAGAGTTATGGCTCTTGTTTTATTTTGTTCAATCCAATGAACTTCTGAATGAAAGTCATCATCCGATCTTTCTGAAATTTATATGCCAAACTTAAATTAGTAAAACAAAATTTCAACAATTCATGTAAGTTGCCTCCAGAGTTAAGGTCCTTTTTCAGTTTGTGAAACCAGAAACGATGAAAATTTTTTATCGATCTCTATGAAATTTTCTTGTACCCCCCCCCCCATTACTTGTAGCTACAAAAGAATAAATATGTGACAACCCTTGGACAGTTTAGCTGCTGTGGGCGTATGTTTCGTTGCCTGGCAACCAATCTTATTGATTTATGTGGGATTATGTAGGAATGCCAAGAAGTTTATCAGAAGATGGCAGTAGTGCACGTAATATATGGAACATAAAAACTAAGTTATTGAGTTTAATGAGAACGAGACCAGCACAAGAAGATTTAGTCAAACGGGGCATTATTAAAGGTGAAATTCGCATGTTAATATCATAATAGCTTACCACATAAAGCATTTTGTTAAGTAGAACATAGTTACTCAAAGGTAAAATAAAGTCGCCATTCACCTAGATTTTAATAATTTAATCCAAAATTATTAGAATTATTTTACAGTGATTTGATCAGTCTGTGACAAGCTTTTGCTTTGTCTCTTCCCTCTTTGATCATTTGTTTAACTCCAGTCGGTGACATTGTTTTTCTTTTGAGTATAATATATTCTGAATAGTAATAGGTAAATATTTAAATAAGATGAAAGTTGAAGGCACTATTTTAGTAGACAAATACTAACTTTTATTTTTAAATCTTAATTTTTTTATTTTTTTTATTTTTTATTATTTTTATAGCTTTCACGAGTTGTTTAATCATTTTTTTTTTCATTTCAATTTGATGATTGTTTTCACATGTTTATTTGTAAATTTTAAAATTCAGTATAGGCCTTAGAATGGTAGAAAGACCCTTTGAATCTTTTCTCTCATGTATTCGTCAAAATAAATTTAAATCATATTGAAGATCAGTGTAATGTCCAAGCATACAGATGTTGTACATTCCATATCTATCAGAAGATTTTATATTATGTGCATGCCTAATGTTGATTCAATGGATTACGTGTTACAGATTCAGTATTTGGATCAAGGTTAAAAGATTTATGTGAAAAGGAGCATGCCAAGGTGCCTAAATTTGTCTGTCTTTGTGTAGCAGCTGTAGAAAAGAGAGGTTAGTAGTCTTTGATTTACATCAGAAGATGGTGTCCCACATGGGTGTACTTTTGGCCCATGATGTAGGCCATGACAAATTATTTGTAGAAAGAAAAAGTATCTTATATTGATGACAATTATCTTATTGTAACTAGTCTTGTGTATGAGGCCAGGTATGGTAAATCTTTCCAAAACCTATTTCTTTATTCAGTGAGTTCACATTCCTAACATTATTTTGAATGGTAGTAGTAAAATTTCTTAAAATTAAGAGATTATACAATTAATATTTTTGTATATAAACAGGGTTAGATCATGATGGTATATATAGAGTTAGTGGTAATCTAGCAGAAATACAAAGATTGCGATATGTTGTAGATAAAGGTAAATAAACTCCCATCTTCATTCTAGATTATTTTACTGAATATAAAAAGTATTAATTACCAGGATACATCTACTATTTTACTTTCTTGGTGAGTAAGATGCGGGCTCGATAGCCTGGAGGTACTGTATTCGCTTCTGAGTTTGACCGAGAAATTTACTCAGGATTTTACGGCATAGTTTCCTCTTGTTTACACATTAGTTTGCAGGTAAAAGAACCATTGACCGTTTTTTAAAAAAGAGTAGATTGTAGCACTGCTGTCCAGGGAAAATAAAACCCCATTTCATTTCTCCAATGTTTACCAATGACAGGGGTGTTTTAATTTGGTGGTGAAACATTTGTTTGATTTAATTTCCAAATTGGTACACCTGTCAATGAAGAATTAAATGGGTTTAACTAAGCAGAATTCATCTGATTATATCACAGAACAAGTTTTACCCATAAATTTCAATGAATTCAGATTATCATCCTAAAACATAAAATTCATTGACAATTTTATTTTAGCCCCAAATAAAGAGGAGTTAGGGTGGCTAAGTGGGTAAGATGCTGGCTCGCTAGTCTGGGGGTTGCGTGTTCTATCCCTGCATAGGTTGAGGAGGTTCATCAGGATCTTCCAGTGTGGGTTTCCACTTGTCATTAGAGCTGGACAGAGGACCTGACAAGGACCGCTATCTAGTCATTTGGATGGGACAAAAAACGTGGTCCCATATATATATGGCATGCTTGTAATAGATATGATATAAGAGTAGGCCATAGTGTAGACCATAGTGCCGCTGCCAGGGCAAAATTTCCCTTCATTAGTCTATTTGAAGCAGAACAGTAGTATGTTAAACCCTGTTTCATTTCATTTCACTTCCAAATTAAAGGGGACTAGTCCTCTTAATTTGAAAATGATACATGAAATCCACCCATACTTAAGTTTAAAACTAAGTGTATTTGAATTGTGGTATAATCTCATTGTTACAGAGGAGTCCTATAATCTAGATGATAAACAATGGGATATGAATGTATTAACTGGAGCTTTGAAATTATTTTTTCGTGAATTGAAAGAACCTCTTATTCCTTTTGACATGTTTGATATGTTTGCTGCAGCAGTTCGTGAGTATTTATTTTGTTTACAAGTGATTTAAAATCCCTTTAAATTAAAGTAGCTTCTAAGAAAAGAGGGTAAAATTTAATATACCGGTACTCGGGATTTCCTTCTAACATTTTCAGAAATTTTCTCTTTACCTTGTCTGAAGGTAAAGAAGATATTATTATAATGTTATTTCTCCTGTTAGAGATCGGTTGTACGTGACAAGGACTAGGGGTCGTCTGTCCAACTTGGTGGGTTTTCTCTGGATGCCCCAGTCTCCTTCCACTGCTAAAGACCCCTACGTGCAATCAAATTATTGAAATATAATTGAACCATATGTTAGTCCCGAAATGACGTAGTTTGTGTCCACGCTCTCTCTCTCTCACTTTTCAGAGATTTTTTTCTATATAACTTTGTAGTTTATAAAAGTTCTCAACGCTATAATACTGTCGATGAGCAGCCACTTTATGGAATTCCAGTGCCATCATAAGATTTTTTATTATAACATGTACTAGTATAATCTTTAGCCATTGATCAGAAACACATTAACAAAAGACAATTTTTATGGGAAACAATCTTTGTGCTTGATAATAATAGAGGATACTTGTCCAAACATTGTGCTCATAATAAAACCAGTGATTTTTTCCAATGAAAATTATTTTTTGTTGATATTATTATTAGCCCTACAAAATAATTAAGTGACAATATTTTAGTTTATATTTATTTTATTTATTTTTATAGAAAAGGAAATGTATAGTGAAAAATTTAAGTTTATGAAGGAATTATTACCGGAGTTACCCAGATGTAATTATGAGACAATGAAATTTTTATTTCAACATTTAATACTGTAAGTAAATATACATTGTTTTCATTATAACAAACTGTCTTTGAAAGTTGCATTATATAAATACCGGTATGACTTTTACTTGTCGTATATGGTCCCCTGATCAATTCACTTCATCTTATATGCCCTATAAACGTGGTTTATTTTGAAATGACTGTGGATTTGTCCTGTGGAAATTATTTCTATACTTAAGTTTCCAGGGAAGGATTTTGTCGCCCAGATATTAATTTTGTGTATTTCCATTTTCCTTGGATTGACTATAAATTAGGGTTTCTGATTATGTAAATCTTTTATGTAATTTTATCATACATTTGATGTGGACAAATATTGTCAACACCAATGTCTGTCTGTCTGTTCACAGATTTTAATGTCGCTTTGTATCCTTGAGATCTTGGTTGACTTAGCATTCAATTCATGAATTATTCGCAGAATTATTTACCCTTGATGTTGCAAAATATTTTTGAAATTTTGAAATATCTTGTTAATGCTTTGGATTCCACTAGTTTCATTTGTTTTATTGGTATGTAAATTGAATTATTTGTGGAATAATAACCATTGACTTAATGAAATTGTTTCAAGAATAGGTTGTGAATCCATTAGGGTCAGTGATATACAGTGGTCATTGGTTTCCTGATTGATTTTTCAGGGTAACGAAGGAAAGTCAAAAGAATCGAATGCAGATTCATAATCTTGCCATTGTGTTTGGACCAACGTTGTCATGGAAAAATGATGCAGATGCCCAGAATTTAGCAGTTCTGACAGTTTTTCAAAGTCGTATTGTAGAATTTATGTTACTAGAATTTGATAAATTATTTAAATAGCCTTGTTATGTATTGTCCCTCCTTCCCCTTAAATCCCTTATCTCCCCCTTCTCCTTACAGATTATCTTCAGGTCACCACTTGTTAGTGTGATATATATATATATTTTTAAAGCTAGATTTTTGAGATATTTTGATTGAATTTGAATCTTTATTTTTCACACTTTGTATTTTAGAAAACAGGTGGCTAAAGGCATTCTTGATTATAATAATAAACATAAAATGTATTGCTATGGTACTAAGATTAATAACGGAAACAATCATTTGTTATAGAAGAGTTAAGTATGTATTATGATAGATAATATGAGTATGATTTGTATTTAGAGAAAAGAAACTATTTTTCAAATAAACCACACGCTTTGAGCGCCAGAGACACACAGTACATAACAGGAAGTCATGGTGGCCTCCCCCTGAACATTGTGAAAACTAGAACCCCAGCAATGCTATTTCTAGTGATATGAGACAAGAATCTGGTTCTAAAATTATGAATTATAATGGGACTTTTTCAGCCAGTGGTCTTACGGCCATATTGGTCATTGTTTCTTTAAATACCTAAAATCTTATATTAAAATCTCAGTGCACCAGAAATCTACCTGTCATTTTCCTTATTTAAATTTAACAAAAATAAAGTCTGAAATGTGTTGTGTACATCGTAATCGAGACAATAGGATGAATAAACCTAGGTTAGATACTATCGTGACCTCCAGGTTACAGATAGGAATGATTTATTCTTCGATATCTGTTGCTTATAAAATTCTAAATCTGTGTATCATGATGTCGTGATGCTTTTTGATAAGAGTACTTTGAATGTGTCCGGTCTGACTTTGAATGCGTCCGGTCTGAATTTCTACACCCGGTATTTGCTATCTCAATCTGAAATATATTGTATCTTTAATGAAATATTAAAAGTTAAAATTGAGTCTCCAGTTCTGCCTTGGATTAAAAATGAATACCAACTAAAGTAGATATTTACTAAATGTCAAATATTGAATTTTTAAAATATTGATATTTAGAAATAATCATGAAACTTAAAAATTGCAAAATTTTAAAATTCTGGAATAGGACTCTTGTTAAAAAAAAAAAAAAATGGTGTACAACATTAAGAATGTTATTTAAGGTATACATACTATAAACTAGAGGGATTATTAGGTAGTTATATTATAATATCTTTTGTTGTATTCTTTAAACGTATTGCCTTTTTCACTAACTCATCATTGCTTTTTGAACCAAAAACTTGGTAATCTTGGTAATCAATTGATGAAAACAATTTTTTATATGACGTAAAATTTCCAAGATGGCTTTGATAACGGCATGGTCCGGTTAAAAGAGAAATAAGTAGCCCCTACTCAGATATGATGAGTGAATGAGTAAGGTAATAGAGGTTAAGAGAATACAAATGTTTAAAAACGGTCACATTATAGGTGACAATATTATTTTGTTTATTAGTGTGCGTATGAAATTTATATAATATATGCTTCCTTAAGCCTTGTAAACTCATCATTTATTTGTAAAACACAGCACCAATTGTTTCCTTATTTGAAATCAAATTTGGAATTCTTGACTTAAATGTTTTATTGAGAAATGATTGGATTGCGAGAATTTGCTTCCATATTGTTGGTATAAATGATGAGGATTATTCTGTGTATAAATTACGTAGCTGAAGCATTATCATTTGTTAATAAAGCATGCCCTATAGGACTACTATTGCTATCTGGTTAAAATCACTTGTTAATTATCTTTCTATCTTATACTAAGTTATCATCTGACATATTTTTTTGTAAACAGTGTTCAGATCATGTGATCTTTTTGACCAATTCATATGATCTGTATTGGTATACACGGCTGTGATTTGGGGTGAATTTTAAAACCAAAGCTTGTAATTCTGATGGCTTTTTGGATTATAGTATGACCTGGTTAATATAAATAAACAGTTTCAATGGTATTTAGAAATTGAACTGGATTATACAGGTCACAATTCTATGGAATATAAGTACTGCTTATTGTAATAATCAGAACTATCACCGGTCGAACAAGGTTACAATAGAAAGTATGTTAGGTTAAATTGTAGTATAAAAAAAAACAACAAAATACTAATTTAATTTAAATGCGATTTGTATAATCAACTGGGTTATATACAACAATTAATTATGTATTATGACTGAGTTATATAACATACCTAGTTACATTATAAATCATAACTGATTATGTTGCATGATTATGTTATATTACACACCTTGTTGTTACATTATATACCATAACTGATTATTTTATATAACACACCTAGTTACATTATGTACCGTAACTGATTATGTTATTTACCATAGCTAATTATGTGTTTTATAACATAGCTAGATACCATGTATTATACCCTGCAGCTGCTAATTATATGTTACGACTAGTTATGTTTGTTTATGTATTAATCCATGAATCATGCTTTCTGAATATAGCTTTTATAAAGTAGATTTATAATGCTGCTTCAAGAATGACAATAACTAAGTTATTACAGTAAAATAAATTATTAACCTAGGCCTAATTTTTCAACGTATGTAAGTTAACCCTTAGATTTTCCAGTATTGGTAGTATTTTGTAGTATAAGTTTTTCACAATGCCAGTGAATGCTCAAATAAAGGGGAATAACTGTTTAATACTAAATTAGGTCAAGGATCCACTAGTCAAACTTATATTCCTTAATACCCTGCTAGTTACATATAGAAATGGAAAATCTGAGGTTCTCTTGAAATTCCACAATGATTATCATATGAATAGACAGAAATTGTCATGATTAATGATACCATAACTCTGTGCTATTTAATACAAATATATTATAAGTCACTGTGCTACATACATGTAGTAACAAAATGTCTTGATTTCCACATTCCTTCTAGATATTACCAATGTCCATGATATAGCATTACAACTAGTGGTTCAGTACATTTCAGTATCATCGAGAGATGAGTCTCTCTACTCTACTTTCCATTAAATTCACAACATGCCAAAATAAAAGATCAATCAATCAATCATGATTCATATCAATAAATGATATCTTTAATAAGTTATGACCATGTAATATTTACATTGATTGCCATCTTTACAAATAAAGTACCAAATAAAGTACCAATGATAGTAATTCTTTTATCATTTTGGTAGAAGCCATCCCATTCATCATTTCATAAAGGTTTTTTTATACATGGATGTGCTTATTAATATAATTAAATACCTACCGTATGTAGTCTGTAAAATAATTCACATTTTTGTTACTGATGAGATAAAAAGTCGATATCAAAGTGTTTGCGATTAGAATCATGCAGACACTGAAAACTATTGAACTGCAAATAAGCCATTAATAGTAATGATATTTTACTTTGTTAAGACTAAGATGCCAATAACTCCCATTAGGTAGTAACACCCATGCTCATCTGTGATTAGTTAATTAAACCCTGTTATTTTCCTCTATTATTTAAATGATTTGTTATATATTATAATGATGTACAGCTTGGTAAACCGTGTTAATCTATTCCTGGCTGATGTTCAGCCTCATTCCCATTGCTCAAAGCTGAGTCCATTATACTAGTATTGTGTTGTATTTCTTTCTAAGATTGAATGTTTATCAAACTATTGGCTATTGAAACGGAACGCGACTCTAATAGCAATGACATCTTATACACCTACACATTAATGTGGTCATATATATATATATATATATACAGGTATATCTTTGTATTCTTCGTTGGGTAAACATGTTTGTTTTTTATTCAATATTGTCTAAATATAGGAAAGAAATTCCAAATGTTTATAGATTATTCCTTTTTTTGCCCTCAACAATTATCATTGAAACTTTGCAAAAAAAATCTCTATCATGAAATGCCTAATATTTTAGGTTTTGGGGGGGGGGGGCTGTTTAAATGAAACATTCTTGAGGGATATATTCGTGTAGGATAGTTTTTGACTTTTTTTTATGGAGTTTACGATTGGTCAGGTAAAATGTAAAATGCTGGTGGGTCTATGTATGCATTGTTTCCCTGACAACTAGTCTTTCTAATTGTTGATAATTGATGTATGTATGCTAATTTCCTTCCAGGACTGGATGAAACTGATACCAAGTTGTTATTGCTTCTTTGTTAAAATTATATTATTATATGGTATATTATAGTATATATTAATCCACAATACAGATAGATTATCGTATTTTACACATTTTTGTAATTCAAAATTCTGAAATTTCATAATCCAAGTAATCTAATAATATTTGGATTACTTTCAGAGTCTGTTCAGTGATAACTAAACCTTACATTAACCCTGACCCTTGTTCATTGTGGTATGTTACGCAATACACAGATAAAGCCAGATTGATTCTTGTATCCAGCCTAATATTCTTCATGCCATAAATTCTAAGTCTATTATATGTGATATACAGTTTTGTAGACAGTATGAAAAATTTTCACTTACAGTCCATGGTTGAACTTTGCGATTTTATCTTTCATATTTGGGGAAATTTAAAGAGCTCTTTTCTAAAATGTGATAATGCCATTCAAACCTTTTTCAAAAGATTTTTTTTATCTTATATATATATATTAATTTAATCATTTTAAAGAAGACTCAATTTATTTTCCTTCCAAATCTGCCATGCTATTGATTGCAGTTTGAAACAGAGGTCTTTCTTTTATTAGAGAATTGGTAAAAAGAAAATCTGATATTTTGAGTTACAAAATTGGCAAAATATAAAGATTAATTATTGTTATTTACCTATATATTATAAGTATATATATTATCAAGTGATATATTATTATTATCCCTACAAGATAAACGTGTTCATCTTTTTGTTATTACATCATCCTACTCATATTAAATATATTAAAGAAGATTTTAATTGTATATATTCCTGATTGACAGTGGTAAATTACCAACTGTTATATTGACAGTGGTAAATCACCAACTGTTATATTGCCTAATAAATTCTGAAATAAAAATTCTCCTTGTTTTTATACTACCTGTCCATCCCTGATTTCGTGTGCCCATTCACATTTTGTTTGTGGACACTCTTCAGGTCACAGTTTTTATCAGATTTTAATAAAACTTGAAATATAGTCCAGATTGAATGGCAGTCTATGGCATCTGGTTAGTTCAGTCTACACAGGTAGTATTCTCCTGTGCCTTTGCAAATGGGGCTTGAAAGCATTATGGCACACAATTCGTGTGTCAGTTTTAAGATTTTGATTGTGTCTTAAATATTGGATATCAGATGCCCAAGATAAGTGTTGATGTAAATTGACGAATAAGTCGTGTTTGCAATGTCGAAGACTGTAGATGTTATTGAGTAAGTGACTTGGGTCCTTTAATATTTGAGACATGTATATTTTAATACTCGTGAGTCACATTTATTTTAATACCTGAGAGTCACATTTATTTTAATTCCTGAGAGTCACATAATTATATTTTGATATATTTCTAATCGTTGCCTATAATTGTGTTAAATAATTGCACTTTGCTCACTTACAATATCAATAATCATAGGCCCCATTGTCACCCAAACATCTCACCTTCTGTTATGACAGACAAATTGGTTCTGATATGTTTTATTTTATTTAAATAAGAATTTAGAAAACTAAAATATGAAAGAGTCTCTGAATGTTGATGTTAGCTAATATAGACCTATTTACAAACCCATACAAATGTATAATGGTCGTGGTGTTCAATCGATAGAAACAAATTAAAACTTCAAATAGTCATAAATTACGTCTGGATTGATCAATTTGTAGTTGCTGGTTCAACATATAATCAACTCTATATTTTACGTGTGTCATTAGAAAGGGAATAGGGGTATTACGTGTACAAAATAATATAAATGATTTTTCAAACGGATATGGAAAATACCATAATGTTATAACATTATCTGTGAAGTTCTGACATGTACAAGTAACAATATATTTATACCCCTAGGACATCCACGTCCGGAAAACGTCTTGCTCTCGGCATACAACATACTTAGATTGCATTGTAGTCTGTGAAACAGTTACATAAATGTTTTAACTTGTCGAATATTCACCCACGGATAAACTTAATAAATTTGTTTCTTTAACAAGCGCATTGCAAATTGTAACAAAATACACCCGTTAACAAAATTTGAAAGTTGAAAATAGAAAACTATTTAGTATGTAAATCAGCTAAATGGCGACTGATGACGAACTTGATGAAAGATGGAATATTTAGTTGTACACAAGTACGCTGAAACACGGGTCAAACAATTATGAAACCAATTCTCATATAACTGCAAAATGTATACTCAGGGCTCGATTAATAAACCTGGACAAGTCAATGGGTGGGGTCTGAATTACCCTTTTAGATCCAGTATTGTATGTACAATTTTTCAACATGGTCTACGCATATTTTGAATACATTATTTCGCAATATTAGGACTGGGCATTCAAAACTCCGTAAAGTGCAATTATAATCCTGGCAGTCACTTACGCATTGCTTAATCAAAATCTCTTACAAATTAACTGTGATAATATTGATTTCACAAATTGATTACTGTCAAATTTATAAACAGCGGAAATTTCGACCAAATACAATATTATTGAAACTGTACAAAGGTAACCAACCGCACAAAGCTTCAAAATACGTCGACGCACATATTATATGTCTTAAAGAAAAAAGCAGCTTATCCGAAAAGAAAACTTAAAATATAAATAAAATAGTCTAACCTCTACCACGTTTACAAAGTTTTCGAAAGAGTGGGATTAAATCTGGGGCGAAGGTCGTGGAACCCTGAAAATCAATAGAGCTCGTCCTCTCAATCTCTCATGACTCCAATGCTTCACACCGAATTTGTAAAAACTCGTTAAAAACTGTAGCCTTTATCCCGTTCGAAAGTCAAAATAAACGCACACATTTTCTCCTCACGTCTTTTGTAATCACATTAATATTGATATATAATACTGTACCTATTTCTTATTCCATTTGCATCAGTGGTGGATTTTCTGGTACGCTGCTAAAATGGCACCTTTGTCGGTCGAACTGCTCCTTTGGTTTTGTTATTCGCAGGCATTGTTCATCCTTACAACTGTAAGGATTCCGTGATGCTTACAATAAATTCCATAGTAGCGAAACCTTAAAGGTCCGTGTTCACAGCGATATCAACATTTGATAGTTTGGCCATAAATTGTTTAGGCTGGAATACGAGGTAGGTGTGTCTGAAAATGATTTGCCACTTTTGATCTCTCCACATTCAGCATGGAAACACATTCTGGATATCAAGACTTTAGGTGAGTATCTAAAACTCTTAGTATAGAGTAATTGGGTCTGGCTTGGGTAGCCTACTGAAAGTATGACGTTGAATATATGTCAACGTCTACTCGATTGCAAGATTTGAAAAGGAGCTGACCATTCTTGCTATATAGTTCAAAAATAGATAACAAAAAAATGAGTGAATTGAAAATGTGAATGTTTAAAGTTTAGACAAGAAAATCATAAATTAGGAGATGAAAAATCCGCTCACTTTCATGTTCTCGATGTAAAGTGCGAGAGCCAGATCAAATTAATCTCGATTGATACTCCTTTAATCGATAATCACCAGCAAAATTAGCGTTTAAAACAAATATGGCGATCATTATATGTGATCATAGGGTTGTCAAAGTCATGTGTTTAAATTTCTAAATTTATATTTTGTAACCAGAAAAACGCCCTATCCCGTAAAAAGCAACTTTGGCTCTGGCATAATGCCTATTTCATGTATCATTTTGCAAATTTCAGTCAATAAGAAAAACAAATCTGAAAGAAATAAACCATGATCTCTCTAATCGTGTAGGGGGCAACTTAAAGGTTATAGGGGGCAACTTAGTTACTATACGGAAGACATCAGTAGTGGAAACATTTCTAGCGGCAACTCTACATGTATCTCCTAACAAAATCTACAAGAACATCGGTATAATATTTGATTCAAACTTGTCCATGGAATCAAATCAAAAATATTTAAATAAAATGGTTATTTCCATCTTAGAAACATTAGCCAAGAACGCAAATATCTATCAGTTGATTCTTTTCTCCGCTAGATGCTTCCGGTTTAGATTCGTTTCATTCTTAATTATGCTTTCCTTTTATTTCATGAAAAACCCTTGATTAATTTATTAAAACCACAAATAAAATAACGTCGTACTGTTCTGCTAAGGAAGACGGAGACACCATAGGGTGGGAGAAATGTTGCCCGGACAGCGGCTCTACGGCCTAATCTTATATCCAATTTCAACTGCCAAGGGATATTTTACGTGCACACCAATGTGTACATGGGAGGGTTGTTTGTCGTCCAATTCGAACGACTAGACAACTGTCCTTAATAAAACTACAAAATTTGACAGCTCGACTTATAACGTTGCAAACAAATAAAGGTCGTAGAACTCCAAAGTTGTATAATTTACTTACATAGTACATGTAGGATTTACAATTAAATATATTTACGTTTTTATGTCTATTTGCATCTATTTTTTATCTTTCCAAACTGTTTTTTTTTTTTTTTTTTTATCAATCTTGTCACAAATTAAGTTACGTTCTTCAAATGGCATGTCTTCTTGTTTGAAAGTATGTTCAATTATCTGTGTCATTTTTTAACAACCATGTAGACATTTTCACTGTCAATTTATATTTACTTTTGACGTGTATTTTTTACTATTTAATCGTTGTAGTTTATAAGAAACGTTGATAACTTCCGTGAATGTGGCAACTTCTTTGTACATACAGCCTCAAGACAGCACTGTCTTTGATATACCGGTACGGTAGCACGATTTACCCAAATCTACCCAAATCCAGTATCCACCCAAATCTACCCAAATCCATCATTATTTCAACTGATATCACAATAATTTACATCGATAATTGATCATATACAGTTCTTTCTGTCAAATTGTCATTTTAGATTTAAAATCGTAGCGTTTTTGTGTCAGAATGTGATTTCCACGTAACTTTGGAAGAACTACAAATTTAATGGTGGTCTGCATCCATGTGGGTATATACACGAGTTATGTCCCTTACATAGGACGACGAAACACGCACGAATTGTTGGATTTTAAGACAAAATTTTAAAGTAATTATGGCATATTTAGCTAAACGAATGATAATGTATTAAAAAACGATAAAAATAATTGTGATATAAGCGGAAATAACGTGGTTTTGGGTAGATTTGTGTATTACACGAGCTATTCCCTTTGTTTCGACTTCCAAACTTACTTGGAAATCGCATTTTGAGGGGCATTTTGACAATAAAAAGCTGCGATTTTAAATTAAAAATGTCAATTCCACATAAAGAACGGTATATTATCAAATATCAATATAAATTATTGTGGTATGAGTTGAAATAGTGGTGGATTTGGGTGGATTTGGGTAGATTTGGGTGGATTTGGGTAAATCGTGCTACCCATACCGGTATGCCAAATTTCACAATAATCAACATGTTTAAATTTCGAAATTTATTCTTCAAATTTTGAAAATCGTCAACGAAATAAAACGTTGTCGACGAACAGAAATCATTGTTCGCATTGTTCGTTATTATGACTCAGCTTTTCTGGTTGGAGAATACCCCCACCCCCCTCCGCTACTTCTCGTGGCTACTGCTTGTCACCCCCCTCAAAAAAATCCTGGATCCGCAATTGTGGGGTGCAATATACATGTTATGATAAATGAAAGTTTGACATAAATTTGCTTTTATGAAAATGCCGTTATAGTTTGCAAATGGATAATGTAGAAAATTAAATGTTTGTCCACTATTTACGACTGGATAGACAAACAGTATGTAGATATTTAATGGGGGCCGACATTTTAGATAGTCATGTGACAGGGATAATGGCATTGAGCAATTGTGTCATCCCAATTGCCGGGACATTGACGTGGCATGTGCAACGAGATATTCTTTTCATTGACCGCCATTTTGACTTGTTATAAGTTACAGGTATGTGTTCCATTCGTTTATTTAGACATAAGACAGTTCTGTATAGCACGAATTCTATGCTGTAAGCCTTCTGGTGTATTCTTTTTGTTATTATAGGCGTTTTAGGTGTGGGTAACGGACGAGAAGACGGTAAACTATCCATAATCTTTTCAGTTATTTCTTATAATAAATCTGCTTCCGCTTTGTGGAAGAGTGGACCACATTCAGAAAATTTGCCAATCGATTACTCTGACTGATTTTTATAAGCCTATTTCAAGGGTGGGGCTTCGATTCATATCATTTCATATCGTTCATTACATTTCATACACTGTGTATGTTTTATTCCTTTCATTTTAAGTGTTTCTCTCTTATTTTTGTGATAGAATTATTAGGCCCGACCCGAGTGCTGAGTCAGTCACACTCGACAATGTTATTCGTTATTTCAGTTGACAATAGTACCAATAGAATAGTATAGTGCGTCACATCTTGAACAGAAACTCTTTTGAAATGAATTCACCGTCTACTTGTTTAATAATTATTTGTTATGAAAAAGACTGTTTTCAGATCTCTAAAAATAGTTTATTTCATTGAAGTTCAGAATAAGGGGTGGGGTTCAGAAAACCAGTGACATATTTTCTATTAAATAGGAAATCACAAGACTACTCATTTTATTTCTAGTTTTGTAGAAGCAATTGGAAATAATTCTTCACACTAATTTAACAAGGAAATCTATGTTCAGACTGCCATCTTGAATCCAATTGTAGTGAAAAATATTTTGTATAACAACCCTCTTTACATTTTATTTCCTAATTCAACTAATTGGACCTATTCGGAATAACTTTCATACTGGTACTATAAAGATTTTTGGTTAATTCTTTCATTTAGAGGTTTATACAGTGAACGACCCGTGTTCTGTACTAGATAACAAAGTGAAAATTTCACCACCACACAATAGGGCCTACAGCTTGGGATAACAGTGTTCATTTCCAGATATCAACTGACCATTTCAGTAATTGAAACAAACAATTTAATGGTTTTCTGATTGAAAAGAATCCTAATTCTGATGGGCGGATGAACTAGCCCAAAAACATCCTGCTAGGGCGAGTTCATGGCATGCAATGCATAGTACTGTTTGTAACATCTGGTTGATTAATCAATGTCTGACATAATAGTCTAAAGCCACTCGTATGACCTCCAACACGACCTCCCACTACATCCGGGCACCATTTTGAGCCAGCAATGGAAGCAACACCGAACGAAGGATGGCGTCAACACCACCTCCCCAGAAACAATCGCTTTCCAATACGCTGCCGCTGTGGTGACACTCCACGACAGAGTCGATTGGCAATGTTTCCAGTGGCGTGGAAGCTTTGTCTGTGATGAGCAATGGTTGATGGGTGGACATTACAGTGTCTGGTGAAACTCACTGATACAGCATGCCAATACATGTAGCTCTCTTCCTGTTTTTTTTTGTGTAAGGCGTGGAATTTTTCCAAAGTGATGAATGTTGAAATTGTGATCTGTATTTAAAGAGCCAGAGTGCGGGGAATGCATAATATACAAAATGTGTGACATGGGACTTCTTAAAGTTCATTGCCGAGAACTGATATTGGGTTCAAACCAAGAACTTCACAAAAAGAGACCATCACAAGTTTCACGAATGTGCCGTAAGATGAGAAAGCCCAAGAAAATGTTTACCAGAAATATTTCACCAATTATTAAGCCTAACATTTTTATTGGCTTTGATTGTAGATATGTATTTTATGATCAGATTGCTAATTATATATAAAACCTAAATAATTGTAGAGTTTTAGTTCATTTCTATTACATCACTGGTGTATCTAGATTTCTAATAGATTTGTCGCAATCAGTATTAAAGGATAAAATGATTGAGACCTGTGTTTTGGAGTTAGGCAAATCATATCATGGTACCTTACATCTATCATCTGCTCTTGTTCCAGCTATGACAGCTTCTGTGTCATTACTTTAATCGAGATTGTTATGAAACTTTATGCAGATAATGAAATTAGAAAATAATGTTACATGTATACAGAGCAATATATACTATATTTTCCATCTGTGTAGCACTCTGATGTCCCCCACTTGAATTTTGCAATCAATGTCATTGATCGGTGACTTTCATACATATTTTCAGGGGCAATTTACAAAATGACATAGTAATCATAAATTAATAACAAGATCATTTTTGTAGCTTTTACATTTTATATTATTTATAATTTTTTTTATATATTTTAAGATTGGATCCACCTAAAGAATCAAGATGGGGAATATGATTTCAACCATCTTTGCCAGGATGTTGGGCAAGAAAGAAATGAGAATATTGATGGTGGGTCTAGATGCTGCAGGAAAAACAACTATTTTATATAAACTTAAATTGGGAGAAATTGTAACAACTATTCCAACTATAGGTAAAAACTTTAAATCACAAAGTAAAATCTCAGCAATTGGATAAACATGGGAGCAACAGTGGCCCAACACTTTATTGGATGAACACAGGTGCTTATTGAATTTAACACTGGCTCGGTAAACTTGAGGTCTTGGGTTTGCTCCCTGTGCTGACAGAGGTATTTTTGGATGGTTCCCCCTTATCAGTACTGATAGTGCAGGAAAGATGAAATGAAAAAACAAGGTCTTGTGTACACATTTGTGTGCACATATTTGTTAAAAATATGACATGAGTAATCATGCTAAAACCTGCTATAGAGATGCCAACATAACTTCTTTTTTTAATAGTCCCCTACCTGTAGTAGGGGTACCTCTGTCAGTCACACTTCTTGGGACTTAATGACTAAGGACAGCCTTGATGGAGTTCGACAACAGAAATAAGCAATTTAAATTGTTGAGACTTGGAACACGATAATCTTGATTCTGATTGGGCGAGTGATTAAATATGGTTTATAGTTTCATAACATCAATACCTTGACTAAGCTCGATGAAAGTGATTTGATATTTTTGTTTTTTTGTAGGATTTAATGTAGAAACTGTAGAATATAAGAATATTAGTTTTACCGTATGGGATGTTGGAGGACAAGACAAAATCCGACCTTTATGGAGACATTATTTCCAGAACACGCAAGGTATGAATATACATGTTAGAATCTAATAATTATGAATGTAAGTGACAGTGTTAGTTACTGGTGCCTTTTGTCCAAAATTTTTTTATTGTTAGTAAAAAAAAATGGAATACATCGTCAGATGCTGTTGCTTAATTGAGGAGGCTGTCAATATTTTAATTCAAATTTCATTTATAATTTTCAGGTTTAATATTTGTGGTAGATAGTAATGATAGAGAGAGAGTAACAGAAGCTAAAGAAGAGTTATCTAGAATGTTAAGTGAGGATGAATTAAGGGATGCAGTATTGTTAGTTTTTGCAAATAAACAGGTTAGTAGTAAGAGCATTGCGATGAGATGGTTGTCGGGTCAAAGCAAAAATATCGGTGTTGACCGTTACCAGACCTACCATATTTTTTCCCCCTCATTTACCATGTCTTACATATATAAGTTTTGGTATAGTTTTCAACAGGCACTTAAATTGCAGTATTATAACTGTCTGAATATTAACTGATGAAGTTTTATTTGGCCTGATGAAAGGATCCATTTATCAACTGTTAGTATTCAAGTTTTACTTTTGGATAAGTTGTTGTCGAGACATACATGCGATGTGGACGTATTTGGGGTCGAAAAGACGAACTAGCTGTAGAGTTTCATTAGGTTAATGATTGGTATTTTCTGCCCGGCAAAGCAGAGATAAGCCATTTGATTTGTTGATTCTGTGGCATGCTTTATTTTAAATTCTAACTGAAGGGGAGTAATGTGGTTTTTATACGCCCACATTGAAATGTGGTCATATATTGTCGTCGCGTCCGTCCAACATTCCGGCGTCCACAGGCTAAAGTTAATATCCGATTGACATTTATACACAGTGTTAAAGGTCAAGAGACGAAGAAGCCTATTGTTTTTCAGCGATTTCTGATAATAACTACTAGAGTTATGGCCCTTGATCACTTCAAAAAATCTTGTGGACGCTCTAGAGGCCAAAGTTGATATCTGATTGACTTTAAATTTATACACAGCGTTTAAGGTCATAAGACAAAGATGCCTATTGATTTTCGACGATTTCCGATAATAAGTGCCAGAGTTATGGCCCTTGATCACTTCAAAAAAATCTAGTGGACGCTCTAGAGGCCAAAGTTAATATCCGATTGACTTTAAATTTACACACAGTGTTTAAGGTCATAAGACGAAAACGCCTATTGATTTCCGATAATTAGTTCCAGAGTTATGGCCCTTGATCACTTCAAAATATCTTGTGGATGCTCTAGAGGCCTAAGTTAATATCAGATCGACTTTAAATTTATACACAGTGTTTAAGGTCATGAGACGAAAAAGCCTCTTGATTTTTAGCGATTTCAAATAATTTTTACCTGAGTTATCTCCGTTGATAACTTCAAAAAATCTTGTGACGCTATAGAGGCCAAATTTATCATCCGATTGACTTCAGATTGATACACAGAGTTTAAGGTGTTGAAACGAACAAGTATTTTGATTTTCAATGAATTTAGATAACTGAACAGCTAAATCCATGATATTAAATGTTTCATGTATAATTGTTAGGCAAAAAAAAAAAGAGTTCTGTTTCCGGTAACGGATGGAAAATAGGGTAGGGTCGGTAGGTAGGGTTGTTTTTTGTTTTTTTTAAATATTAGATCTTATATAAATATCTACCCAATTTTTTTATTTCATCAAAATATTCCATGTATAATTGTTAGGCAAAAAAAAAAAGAGTTCTGTTTCCGGTAACGGATGGAAAATAGGGTAGGGTCGGTAGGTAGGGTTGTTTTTTGTTTTTTTTAAATATTAGATCTTATATAAATATCTACCCAATTTTTTTATTTCATCAAAATATTCCAATTAGACCCAAAATCATGGAATTCTGAAATCCGAGATCGACGTCAAAAATGTAATCAAAACTGTCCGTCGTATCAATATTTTGTGCGAAAATCTTAAATTTTATGTTGGGTTGAGTTGGCGCTGTGAAATAAATTACGAATAGATTTGTGGATGGAATTCTTGGATAATTGTTTAAAATGTATCAGAGACTCGTTTATTATATTATCTTTGGTGGCAAAACAACTTTTAATCGTTCTATGAAGATAAAAACGGAGGCCATTTTGTTCAAGGGAAATAACTCGCGCTGAAAACTTATCATATCGTACCGTTGCACGAAATCGGTCCGCAATAAATTTATTTGTCTTTTAAATACCAGTCAAGCAGATCCTATCCACCTGTTTGATAATTACTACCAGAGTTATGACCATTGATCACTTTGAAAAATCTTGTGAACGCTCTAGAGGCTAAAGTTAATATCCAATTGACTTTAAATTTATACACAGTGTTTAAGGTCATGATACGAAGAAGCCTGTTGATTTTTCAGCAAAATCCGATAATACCTGCAGGAGTTATGACCCTTGATCACTTTGAAAAATCTTGTGAACGCACTAGAGGCTAAAGTTAAAATCCGATTGATTTTTAATTTATACACGGTTTTTAAGGTCATGATACGAAGAAGCCTATTGATTTTCAGCAATATCCGATAATTACTGCCAGAGTTATGGCCCTTGATCACTTTGAAAAATCTAAAGTTAATATCCGATTGACTTTAAATTTATACACACTATTTACAGTCATGATACAAAATAGTCTATTTATTTTCAGCGATATCCGATAATTACTGCCAGAGTTATGAGTCTTGATCACTTTGAAAAACCATGTGAACGCTCTAAAGGCTAAAGTTGATACCTGATTGACTTGAAATTTGTACATAGTCTTTAGGGTCATGAGACGAAGAATCCTATTTGATTTTCAGTGATATCTGATAATTTCTGCCAGAGTTATGGCACTTGATCACTTTGAAATATCTTGTGGACGAAGGCCTTGAGACAAACCATCAAAACTATTCTACTCATTTCTGATAATTACTTAATGGGCTATTACTCGTAATAAGATTATCATGTGTTGTAAATGTTCTCTTTAACGACAAAAGAAACAATATGCGACAATCCTTGTTGACTGCCCGGACGACTTAGCTGTTGTGGGCGTATGTTTCGTTGCCTGGCAACCTATCTTTAGTGTATTACAAATGTTTCATTACTGAAAAAAGTCAAAGTATGCTACAACCCTTGTTGACTGCCCGGAGGGTTTTAGCTGCTGTGGGTGTATCTTGTAGAGTTTTACTTGACTAATTTCTATCATGAGCATCTTATGCCCTACATAAATTTATGTAGATAAGCATTTTGGTTGCTTGATGCTTTACAAAGGGGTTTATAGTGAATAAGACCCTGGTTCGCTACCCTGCATTGGTCAAAGAAAGTTCCTCCAGATATTCCGGCGTGGTTCCCCCTTGCTGTGCAAAGGCCTGGCAAGGACAGCTGTCTTTCGGATGGGCGAAAAACCCATATCCCATGTACACATTGGCATGCCCATAAAAGATCTCATGACCAATAAGAGCGTGCCATAGTGCAGCTATCCGACAAAATTTCCCTCGGCACACTGTATGGTGTATGTCCGTCTTCATTAGCCCATTCCAAAGCAAAACAGTAGGATTTCATTTCTGCTTTATAAAAAGATAAACGTATAATCAATATCTTGTGAATGTTCCTATTGCGGTACCTATTAAAGAATAAATTTGCAACAAACTTTGGGGGATTGCATGGACAATATAGCTGCTGGAGGTGTATGTTCTGCTGTCTGACAAGCAAATAATTGAAATGAAGTCTCAGAGTATATTATTATACTGTGAAAAAAAAAACTTTCAACCCAAGTACATAGATATCTGATTGTATTTTTCTTTTGATTTTAGGATTTGCCTAATGCAATGAATGCAGCAGAAATAACTGATAAACTGGGCTTACATCAATTAAGAAATCGTACTTGGTATATACAGGCAACATGTGCTACTAGTGGCGATGGATTATATGAAGGACTTGATTGGCTCTCTAATCAATTAAAAAAGAAATAAAGTCACTCCATTTATAGACAATTATTATCAATTGTTAAAAATTCTCAAAACAAATCCATCTACTAGGGTTGACTAAGTTAAATAAGAAAAAACATGTTTGCTTATTTGGGGACATTTTACCGATTTATGTGTCATACAGCTTAAAAGACTATCCCAGTCAGCTTTTGTGGCATTTGAATTGACGTTAAATCGGCAAAACTATGTCATGAACATGAAAAACATTTCCTCAAGTCCTACATGTTGTTATGACTAAGAATATATGTATATTATAGACGTTCCCAAATCGCAAAACAAAAAGAAAGAAAATTGTACATTCTGATATAAAATTATTAATTGTATAAATATGAATATTTGTGTTGTTGACATTATGTTTATTTCACATTAATCTGTTCTAGAAAAGAAGTTTTTGTATATCAATTGAACTTATATAATTATTGGCACGGCATCTTGTCTAATGTTTTTAATGTTTATTTTTATCATTCAGAATGAATGATGTTGAGGGTAGGGGGAATCACTATGGGGAAGGATTAGGGGTGGGGGAGTCGGATATTGTGATGGAAACGAATTGGTCATCCATGTTTTATAAGTTGAATGTCTAAGATCAATATTTTATCAAATGACTAAGATGTTGTTACAATAATACAAGTGTCTATAACTACATCAATCAATACTATTAGCTTTGTTGTGAATGTTTCTCAACTCTTTCTATACAGTGTTAGAAATAGGTATAATCATTCGGTAATATTGTGACAATGTGTGAGTGATTTGGTAAAATTGTAATTTTGTGTGTGAACTGAAATGCTGGGTGTATATATTATTTTCCTCTCTTTTGTTGTAGCTTTGTAATTTCTCAATGTTCAAATTTCCTCTGTATAATTTCTTATGAAGCAAGCAAAAAAAAAAGGCCGTCTTGAGTCGTGAATGGCACATGGATGCATATTTATGTATGTAAGCTTTATAGTCGTTACTGTTTATCATTTCAATTCTGTGAAAACGATACATTTTATCATCCTTCATTTAAAAACAAATATACAGAACTATTGTATTGTGATATTTTGGGGAGTTAAATAGAACGTTGATGAAAGAGACAAGCTTTGCATCATATACTATTTTTACGTACACAATTTTCAGTAATTTATGTGTGTAGAGACCAGTACATAAAGGTTTATTGAATGGCTGTTTTAATGGGAAAAAAATATCTGTAATTTAATTTGAGCTGTTGTGTATATTAATATTTGGCAGTATTTGTAAGGTAATCTAATTTCTGTGTTTAGCAAAATGAATCGTATTTATATAAAGCCTCTAATTATTTCTAATAATCTGTGAGTACTATTACGGTGTACATGGATTATTATATATTTAATGGAAAGAGAGAATGGTGTCTGCACGGAACAAAGTAATAAATTAAGTAGGTTAACTCCCATATATGGTCATTTTATGTAATAAAGGAAATAAATTAAAAGCTTCTAGTTTAAGTTGTGTGTAACGTAGGTTATTTGATTGAATAATCTAGAATTGAATTCTCTTTATCACTAGAAATGGGTTGGGTGAAACTTTGGATTAGGGGGTTAAGTGTCGCCAACAAAATTCCCTACAGATAAGTCCCATTATTGAATAAAGTTAACACATGTTATTCCTGAAGTAAGATGAGTTGTTAAACCTAGGCGATAGTAGTGCTGATCCAGCAGCTATGGAGCAGAAAAGTGGAACATGAAACCCCAGTTGACACTTTAGGTTGACACTTTAGGTTGCATTGATTTAAATCTACATCGGTGTTGCCACCTTTGGGCATACTCCTGCGCAGTGTTTCGTTTGATTAGAACTAATCCACTTCACACTGCTATCTTGAGTGAACATTGTTGTGCTAAATTATTATTGGTCAGTAGTGCCATTACCAACCAATGACCGGGATTGTAACAAACAATATCGGGGTTAACCAGACCTCAAAATATGTTACCGCAATGTATTTAGTGACAATCGCGACTTGTTTACGTCATAACCCGCGAAATTTATTATGCCTGATTATCCAGTGCCAACAAATTTTCTTCGTCGGCCATTTTGAAAATTATGCCGAATGTGAGAAGAGAGTGATTTGATTGGACGTTAAAAAGAGACACGCCCCGCCCAATTTCAAGAAGATGACTTCTATCCAGCAATGGTAAGAGAGGGATTTCTCGCACCATTGCTTCAGGAATATGCCTTTGGGTTAATTGCAGCAAGTTGCATATATCAAGGAAATCTTTGAAAGCCACATTAATTTTGAGAATCATGCTAGTTTGCAGTGTGGAAAGCAATTTATTTTGTAGTTTACTGCATGGTTTCCCTTTATTGGAGGGCATACTTGTTCGGATGGGTACGCAAAACTGAGGCATTCAAACAAAAAATGCTGTTGGGGCAAAACTTCCCTTTATAGCACACTGTATGGCGTGCACCTATCTTCATTTCTACTCTATATAAACAATCATATCTGTATCAAATTTAGTCGGATAAAAGAGCACCAAGAAAATAGATTCGAGATTTTAAATATTTTATTTTCAGTTAAAATATTAAGGCATGATATGTGCTGATGACTTATGCCTCTGGCTGGTGTGGATATAAGGCTAGATCAACACAGCGATATGTTATAATATAAAGATATAATATATAACAGATATACAACTACAGGACGTTTTATCTTAATAAGGCAATATGAATGATGGCAGAATATAGGGGGGGAAAAAGATCTCCAAATTGTTCAAATATTACATTATAAATATAGATCTAACCTCATAAATACATGTGCAGATTAAAAAGATGATTGATAATAAAGCACACCTCCATATTCACTACCTGGTAGTGGTAGTCACAAAAACAAAAATGGTCCCATATTGTTTAACTCTAACCTAGGTTGAAACTATTCACATGATAAAATTACACATTATTGCCTTAATATAAAATAAAATCCATATTGTTCAAAGAAAAAGTACAGAAAAAAGTAAAGTTTAAAAGAATATAGAAGCAGAATAGTGAGGAATTGTTTCAAGAGTTTTTTGCGAGAAACAAAATTTAATATCAGTTTTACTTAAACTGGAATGACAGGAATCGGGAAGCAAGAAGTATTCATCATTCGTTTGAAGTTTAAATGATGGTATAAACAATAAGCAGAATTATTCAATAGATTGCTTATTGAAATATGTTTTAAAAAATGTGGACAAGGTGATATACATGGAACGTTATTATAAAATTGGAATATATATTTAATTCTACACTATACACCATTTTACTACAACAATTACTTTATAAAACTTAATAACATGCAACATAAAGCCAACAATAACAAATTCATTCAGGCTATATACAACAGATTATATAATATATATAGCATCAAGGCCTTCACACACTGGCTTATTCAATTGATTTTAAACAACTTCAAAAGGGGGGGGGGAGGGGCGTGGTGGTGGTGTAACTCTTCTACTCCTGACTGCATGGCACAAAATAGAAACTTAGAAGACAAAACATAGAAAGAGAGAGAGAGAAAAGGGGTTTAACGTCCACTCAACACAAACCAGGTCATGTCGAGACTAACATATGGTTTAATTTCTATTTAAATAATTTGCTTGCAGGTAGGGGTCTTTAGCAGTGGGAAGAAACCAGAGGTCCCGGAGAAAATCCACCAGGAGGGACAGGGTATCCTACTCCTTGTCACATATAACCAGGGATTCGAAACCACGTCAGTTGTACGCAATGACAGGCTTTATGATACAGCACGCATGTGTTACCATTTAGCCATCCAACCCCCAAATAGAAATAGGCATTGTCACCTTGTTCAATAAAATTATTATTTATGCCATGCCTATTTCAATACTCCAGTGTTAAATTGTCCAATAAATGAAGCATCGTGTGACAAGAAAAGCCTTCAATCTGACAAATACCCAGCCAATGTGTAGAGTCTTTTTCAACACACCAAATCACTTAGTTTAATAAATGATGTATGGAAAGTCAAACCTGCCAATAAACTATGTATGGAGAGTCAAACCTGCCAATAAACTGAAATGATCAGATGTGTAGATAAGGGTTAAATAATGCCTATAGAACAAAAAGTAAATAAAACTATGGATGGGAATATATTTGGCTAAGATAGCTTCACATTATAATAATCTTTTACAATAGAGTATTACAATAAATTATATACAAAAGCAAATGCATTTTTAACCCAAAACATGAAGAACAAATAATTCCCCATTATTGTTTTATTTCACAAATAATTCATGAATGATCTGCTTTAAAATGTGCGTACTATTTAAAATTTGAACATATTTTGCAACAATCCCATATTTATTCAAATACAGAAAAGTTTATAATATCTCATACAATTTAAAATATTGCTTATTCTTGTGGTTGTGAAAACGAGATTTCAAGATTTCACACTTTTAGGAAGTTCACTGAGCATAATGTTTTCATTGTACCTTTTTTTTCCAATCTTAAAAATAGAAACCCAGATCCAATAGTTTGTATTTAGTTATAAAGACTAGGAATCAACTGAAAAAATGAAAAAAAAAAAAACCCTTGAGTTTCAAGATATTGGGTATATAAACTTGTAAAAATGCTAGATAAAACAATTCTAGATATTACTAACCTATGTTTTACACCAACAATGTCTGAATCTAAAATCACATATTTGGTTCAATATCAATAAAATTATATTACTGTTTATTATAATATCAGAAGATTTGTTAGAAAATAAAAAAAAAATTTACAACCTACTGTCTAACAGTCACTTCACTACCCTGGATTTACAAAATTTAATAAGATTTTAAAATTCATCAAAAAACGTTTTTTTTCTCAGCAGAATTAGTTTTAAAAAAATTAATGTAAGGTAACATATTACCAGTATATTTCATCTTTATGAACTATACCATATTCAATCTAGAAGTATTAAATATAAGATATAGAAAATAGGTCTGGTAAAGAAATAACAGTTAAAGCTAAGTATAGCCTACTATATATATCTATAATGAATACTGATAAAGCTAAATAATAAACAACTATATACATATAATCACAACATTAAACATATTCTGTCAATGTTCTTATTCAATCAATAATTTATTAAAAATTGAACCAAAAGAATCTGAGGCAGAGTTGGGATTAAAGCTGCAAGCTCTTCCTATAGGGGAACCAAATTGTTCAATCAAAAGTTATTACTATTATGCCTGAAATATTCTTTTCGCTATTGGACTTGGAGCTTACTTTGTAACTCCTGCCACTCTATGATTAGCATCTCAATCATTTGTATGATGAATATTAACAATATTATCTACTTCCATTTAGAAAACATTTCACTTTTGTACTTACAACCTTACAACAAAGTTCAACCCAATCCCACTTCTACTTCTGTAAATTGTAGATTATACGTATATATATAAACCAACCTATATATAGCTGTATCTATGTATATAAGATTAGTGCCAAAATGCATCCAACATGATTTTAAAGACTAATGACAGAATAAGTCAACCTGTTACGATTCCTACATTTACTACATTAAAGAACATAACAATGTGATTTAATACGAATCTATACCGGTTATTGATGAACAGCTCTAGCTAAATGAGATGCATATCGTAGGTCCCTTATATTAAGATTTTCAGTTGATGGTTGCTAAAATTTATTTTTATGGAATATACCAACTTCCTAACTAAATATCTTAACTAGTTATAAATTATTTGTATAAGTCACACTTAAATACAAGTTTAAAAATCTTAGACTACACAACTACACACAAGGAGAGGGGTTTCACATAGGCTAAGCCTGTTCCCCAATCCCATTCAGACATCCTGAATAAAATATTGTTTAAAAAACCCCCAAAAAACTACACAATTTAAATCCATAGACAGTAACAATTTGATTTTTTTTTTAACTTTTATATGTTTCATTTAGCCAGAGCTGAACACATTTGTTCATTTGAGAAATATACACTAAGTTAACTAAGTACTCTTATTTTCTATCAACTAATATGCATAAATAAATTAAGTCCATCTTATATTTATTGCAATAATAATGACATATTTGTCAAAATAATAATATGCAATATACAACTATGGGTGGGCTAAAAGAAATGTTGGTATTCATTATTTTTAAATTATCAATAAATTGATATTCTTTATATTTGGAAATGAAATGGACATTAACAAGAATAATTTTTGTTTGTTATTCAAAGAATGTTTGAACTTGAGTTTGATGAAAAGCTTGTATAGCATTATTAATGTATGCAAGATATGATACAAAAGTATATATATATATGTATAATCATTGCACCAGTCTAACATAATACAATATATATATATATAAAAATTAAAGATGTAAACAAAATATTAAAACACAACCTTTGATATGGGAATTTACATAGATATTAAAAATCATTTAAAGTATTATTAATTGTTCAAACACTGCATTTAGTTTTAGAAATTGGTAAATAAGCCAATATGGAATATTGTTACATTTTATTGGGAAAGTTTTAAGTCCAGCATGAATTTTGCATTTCGGCAATGATCTAGGCTCAGACTCCCATGGCCAAACCCTTTGTTTAGCTTTACTTCAGTAAACTCAAATTTCAAACACATGTCGGTAGCACTCAAGGTGGAAAATGTACCTATAAATATAATTGAGTTAAAAAATGTCTTGCATGAGTTACAAATCTTGAATACAAAGATTTTATGTCAATAAGCCCCTGGCCGATATATATATTTTTTTTATCACCATATTGGTTGGGGTAGGCCCATAACTAGATACTTGTATCATAATGTTCTATATAATATTTACATAGTTATTTGAAATGTGAATATTGAATTTTATTTAACAAAGATTTTATTTTCACATTCAAATTTTACATTCACATAGGTTCTATTTTCCCATTCAAATTTCACTTTCAAATAGATTCTTAGGTTCTATTTTATTTTCACATAAATTCTTTCTTACTTTCACAAAGATTCTACTTTTCTTTCACATGAATTCTACGTTACATTTCTGTTTCTTATTTCTATTTTACTTTCCTGTTTCTAATTTCTATTTTACTTTACCACTTCACATAGATTCTCTTGTATTATTATCAACTTAGATACAGAATCTCATTCACATGTCAAAATTTTACTATGCTCATTAAAACCAGGAACCAGTTCCTTTTAGCTAACAAATTTACTCAACAATTTCATTCTTATGCCAATTTTCTGTCGAAAAAAGGGAGAAAATTTGACAAATATCAGCTTTCCTTTCAATCATTTTGAGTATGCTTTTACATTACATTGTAAATCCATGATGATCTAACTAACAACCAACAATTTAATATTTCTATACCGGGTTATTCATTTAAAAACACAACAAATATCAGTTTTTTCTAATCATAAAATAATATCCATAATTAATAAAATATTTTTTCTTTTTAGCATTTTACAAAAGAACAAACAGCATTATCATCCTATTCCAGGGTCTAAATATCAATACACCTTACATCTAGTTTTGTAACATGTTGCCAGAACAAACATAAGTTTGTATGACATAAAAATGAACTTGTCCATCAATTTTACAATATATCTTCTTATTACTTCACATAATGTTATTAACAATTGCTTGATAAAGATAAGAGTTTCCTCCTCGAAACGTTGTCGTTTAGTATTAAACTCAGAATGTGTATCCATTAAATTGTACCTTGTGTTAATACATTCAATTACTAAATGCCAATAAAAGGAGGAATAAAATTAGCATTGAATCTATTAATAATATCATCACTTAGTATAATAAATGCATGACTATGTAGATTTAATCTATTCAATTGAATTAATAGACAATCTTTTAATTGGAATGTGATAGTCAACAGAAATTGTAGAGTGTCGACAAGAAATTAATTCAACTAGTCGTTGGAAAGGAATGAATATAATGGAGTTTAACATCCTACTTTTTGACACTAAGCAGACGAATGAAGATGGAAGGTGGGAAATGTTTAATACTAAATATGTGTTGAATTTAATGCAGGTTGTTATTAGAAAAAAGAATTAGGACACACATCATCAGATAATTTTACATCCTTTAAATATTGACTTAATTAACCACTATCATACGATTTTCAGGTGTTATACGTTTATGCTGATTTATAGGTAACACCAGATTAATCCATTAATCTCTTGTTGTGTATATATATATAGTAGATATCAATAATGCTGTTTAACAGGAGAAAAGATAAGAATTTTGTTTCTAAAAGCATATAAATAAATCTAAGATACATCTGCAGTTTAATCTAGAACAAGATCATTACTGGTTTAAAGTTGGTTCGATATTTAAATAATGAGCAAAAAAAACCATAAAAAGTTTATAAGAAAGAATAAAATATTGGTTGAAACTAACAGAATCTAAAAACCCAACGATTAAATATGTCCTTTGAATAAGATTATATTATCAACTAAAATAACATGGAACTATACTTAAACGAGCAAATTGTCTCTCATTTTAATAAATCTGAAGTTCACACGATTTAACCATCACTCATAATTCAGTCGTCAGAGTTATCTTTCTTTCAATTTTCTTCTCTGGTGGAGCAACATGCCATGGTGAAAGTTCGCTACCATTTGAAGCTTGCGGGGAAGTCTCAGCCTTTGAGCGAGTTACTGTTATGACTTGATTTGAAGCCACTTTGGATGTGGACGTTGATTTTCTGGTAACTAATTTGTTCCCGGTAAATGAGGTCTCCTGAAATACACAGAACAATCAATAAATTTCACAAACAGAATATTACTACTTTGTATTGTTGATCTATATCCGAATCCCAAGTGGAAACAGTATATTCATGAAGTCTAAAGGCAAATACTAGAATATAGACATACATGTAACAATAATTTTTTCTTACTTTTTCTCCAAAAATCAAAAATAAATAAAATATAAAAAGACCTTATTTAATTTCATAAAAAATAATTATTTGTGAATTGTAATCTATCCAATAACAACAATTGATTCTCTTCTTTAATACATTCAAATGGGTTTAAAAAAAGAAAAATGAAAAGAAAATCCAGATAATTTTCAATCTGTGTAAAACATGTTGTGGTATGTTAGTAGTATAATGTTAGTAGTCAGAGTTATAATCAGGTTTCTCTCCACTTCATATTACTTACTATAGATACTAGTGAAGTACAGGAGGCCAACAGGGGTTACTCAGAATGACAAAATTTAAATAGACAACACACCTTTGATGTTATTTCTATAAGGATGTATGTAGTCTTGGTAAACCAGACTATAAATTAGTATAAAACTTCCAGTATATAATCCATAGTGGTCTAGTAAAAATTGCCAAAATGATTGTAAACAAATATATTTTTTTCAATATTTCTGAACAACCCGTACATCTGAGTGGTTCAGTTCCATTAAATTCTCTAGTCTAGCTAATCATACATAAATATATATTGAAATCTGTTATTCATCACACTACACCAGATATTATATATAATTGATTACATTCAAAGCTATCTACATAGTATACATATATATGTACATGTTTATAATAGGATAGTCTCCGAGACCCATTCTCTCATGCTAACACTATCAACCAAGTCTGTCAAATCATGCATCATGCACAGTTTTATACTTGAGTTGTTAATCAACTATTAAATGCTGCCAATCACCTTTCGATATAAGAAAGTCAAGAACTGACTGAGTTTACATGTTAGAAAGAAATTATGGGTTTCCAAGAATAATATTGGGAACTGCAACAGCCTGTATGAAAGCCAGCATCATTGATGATTTTATTCTATTAATATTCATCTTGCTTGTAACACATACAGCATGCAGACCCTCTTATGCAGCCCCACTAATAATATATGGTTATGTCTAATAAATACATGTAATACACATATAATCATTTGAAGAGGGGAACGGTAAATAGGGGGAGAAAGGTTGGGGTTGTATTCTTAATATAATAAAATAAAATGGCTTTGATAAGTTAATTAATAATCAACACAAACAACTACAAAAATAACGGTGCAGCATTCCAAATCAACAGTGCTGTTTTGTTTTTTGTTTTTTTTTTGGGGGGGGGGGGGTCATAAAAACAAAGGGAATCAACTCTACAGTGCTTCATTCATAAACCCAGAAGATACATCAAATATTTCAACAGGTGCTTGTGTTAACTTTCATATAATGCATTATGATTATCAACGCTTTAATTTCGTGCTAAGTGTCAAATATGCATGGAACTCTTTGCTTGGAAACTTACAATTACAACAGAGTTATTATCTCCTGATTCTTGCGTATTGCCAGCCATATTGGAATCCTCAGTTTCTTGTTCAGAAGGAATAGCTGGTGTTTTTATGAAAGGATTAGAAGTAGGACTAATGGATATAGAGACTGGAAACTTTTGTAATACAGGGGAAGTAACTTTATTTTCTTGTATTTGAGCAGATGCTGAGCTGGAGAAGGAGTCTGACTTTTCATGTGAGTGGTTTTCTATCTGAATTTTTCTTGAAGAAATGTTATCTTCATTTAGAATGTCATCGTCAAGTGTGAGAGGGAAGGGATTATCCTTAATTTTAGATTCTTCTTCAAAATCGAACCCAGTCGTTGGAAAAGGGGGTGTGCTGTTTTTTGGCGAAGAGATGAGATTATCATAAAGAGACTCGCCAGTAGAAATATCGAAAGAGGTTACTCCAGTATATTTAGTATTAGTTATAGAGGGAGTGGTAGTATATTCAGTGGATATATTGTTGTTATCATGAGACTCAGAGATGTCTACTGATGTAATTACTTTTGGGGGTGTTTTATCTTTTTTTAATGTAGGAGGTTTATCAGGTCGTGGTGGTGCTTGGCGCTTTGATTTACTATCTTCATTATGCTGTGGGAAGGAAACACAAAATAAAAATAGATTTACAATAACATATACACAGGGTGGATTGAAAATATGGTTTTAGTTGTACCAGACAAGATGTCCGACACTAATGAAGTAATAATTGATGGATGCCAAATCTGTGCCTGACAAAATGACAGGCACCAGAGAATTTGTGTCTGACAATGTCTGTGACAAGTGTCTTATTTCCAGGCTTGAATATACAACATAGACACAGGAAAAAAGCTACACAAAAATGTAAACTATGACCCAGTCCCTAAAATTTTTTTGTATACCCAAGACAATTAATGAAACTTTAAGATTGCTTTTTTGTCAGCTGTACTAAATATGACAAGGAGCAGAAATAATATGAACTTCTTTTTCTTTTTAGGAAAAGAGCCACAGTTAATAAAATAATTTAAATTTTATACAATAACAGAAAGCATACGTCATCACACCTATTTAAAACTATTTCAAAAATAGAGGCTTAAGGACCTTTGTAGCTCATCATTTCAGAGTACGGTCAAGGACTAGTGAAGAATACAAAGACTTAAACTATTAAAATCGTGGAATAATTTCCTTTGTAAGTAACACTTACAAATTAAAACAAATATTGTAATAATTGCAGGCTACAAAATACATCTACAAGATTTATTTACCAAGGCCATAACTCCAAAAGTTATCGTATTCGTAAGTAATCAATGTGTTTAATTATCTTACAGCGCATCAAATTTCAAAGAAATCGGGAAATAGGGTAGTCTCTACAGCACTAAAATTCAATTGTGGACTGACAGATGGAAGAAAAATATAAAATTTGACAGATAAATAGACAGTGGTGACAATAATGCACACCCACGTTTAATGTGGACAGACCTTGGGCATAAATCTAATCCCAAACTTAATATGATCAACTGTTAAGAGATTTATAACCGTCAATGTGCAAAAATGGTGAAATATTTCTAAGATGTGCTTCTAGCGTGATCTACATATAAGAGCAGATTTTACACCTTTCACCTTATGTATGCTTGGTAGATACCAGTACAGATGTGCCAGTAAAGATACATTATGTAAGGTTTAAATAAAGAACAGGCCATTCCTGCCATAATAGTTCAAAAATAGATCATATTTAAATAACTTAATTCTGAGCCAAGTTATCACTGTTTACAGTTTTGACAAGACTTGTGCATATAAAGTTGATTATGATCTTGTCATGTTCATAAATGTTAGATTAATAATTAATATAACATTTAAGGCCTAAAGAAAGACCTGCAATAGGCAAATTCAGCTCTTGAATAATGTATCTTTAACCTTTTACATTTACATATAAAACACAACTATCCTAATAACTACTATCTTACTGTCTCTTTGTGTCATTTGAATTTGTCACAAAAAATTGGTTTTTACATGGCTTAATTCATGGCAAAATGTACTAAATTTGATATTTGATATTTATTTAAGAAAAACAAAATTAAAATATCAAAGGTAGATAATCTCTAAGCTTGAAATCCATAGGATTAAAAAATAAAAAGATTGTTAGCGAAGATTACCGAAGGCTCTTGCTTGTTATGACCAATTCCTGACTGTTTAATTCATGATATATTTGTAATTTATGCACTTATGCACAATGGAATTTAACCATTTTTTAGAGTTCTCCCAAATGCCACACAGAGACCTTAAATATTCACACATTACCCTACATACAATAAATAAAAACCCTGTGATAGTAACATCTTTTCCTGCTCAACTCAAATTTATAATGCTCTCCCTCTGTACAATACAACACAATTAATACATTGACAAATTAATAAAGAGGGAAGAAGCAATCCCATGTCTTGTGTTTAATTTTCACCACAAAATCAAAGTCAAAATGAACTTGAGTAAGAAAAGTTTCACGATGTCAGCAGAGGTGGACCTTAACTATTAATTAATTTACCTTTTTTTGAACAGTAGGGCCTGTTATGAACACTTCGTTAGATGGATTTATTTTACGTCTTTCAAGTGTATTCATACCCGAATCACTATTGTGGCTAGGATGACGATGTTTATCAGACATATCGCTATGGTGACGATGTTTATCAGACATATCGCTAGGGTGACGATGTTTATCTGACATATCGCTAGGGTGACGATGTTTATCTGATACATCGCTTGGGTGACGATGTTTATCTGATAAATCGCTAGGGTGACGATGTTTATCCGATGTATCGCTACTTTGACTGGTACGTAAGTCATTGCCATGGGAATTACTGGTATTACTGTTAGATCGTCTGGTTAGACTCTCTGTGCTGTAAAATACACAAAACATATCTTCATTGGTAAGAACAGTAATTTTCTAAGAACCATTTCGTTAGCAGTATATCTAATATAGCTTAAATTGATATATTTTTTATTCTCACTCGAATTAAAATTATATGACCAACTCATTAAACTTAGTTTATTAGATGTTTCCACTATTTCATCATGCTATTGTTTGACTGACTTATTACTACAGAAGATAATTACAAGTTCTTACTTTCATAATGGTATGTCAATAAGATGGAAAATCGATATGTGATAGAATTTTTTCTGCATTTCAATTTTTGAAATCGATCATCCTATAAAGTCCTGATGAGTCCTTGGCATTTGGTATCAAATTACTCATGTCTAGATCAATTTAATCAAGAAAACAAAATCTAAATTCCAATGCTAGATAATGTCCTGGCTTGGACTCAATCAGATCTAAAACAGAACTATCATTAAATTTTCATGGACCATTGAATAGATCAATTTCACTTAGACATATTGTTGTAAATATGGAATGGAATTGAAGTATTTTTGGACTGAAGTTTCTGAAAGTGATTCATCTTTGACAATACTGTAGTTTGTAAGGGATTTATATTGTTTACTATGACATATTGAGACTTTGAGGTTCTTTACACGATCCTATTCCAAATCTGATAAAATGTAAATTTACCCATTTTGAACCGAGGAATTTGATGCTGTTCTCAATGTTGATGTTCTTGGAGCTGGTTTAGGAGGAATCTTCACAATTAATTTAGGATTTTCTTCTTCCTTTGGAAAACTGAAAAATATTAACAACACACATTTTACTACATTGTCAATTGGTAAAAAATCCAGAGTCAAATTTCCGTCACTGTTACACAAAGGCCAACATCTCTGGTCATAATGCTACAACCAACAAATACTGCATGCAGTTATGGTTATAGTTAAACAAACAACATGGAACTGGTTTTACCAAACATTTCATAATACGACTAAATATTTTATTTACATATTTCAAAATGTAATCTAAATATACAAACTATAATTATTCAAATATTATGTAGGTTTTATGTATAATATATATATTTTTCTCCTGTGTCACTTGTCATATTATTAGTAGAATAAAGTGAGAAAGGGTGAAATATAGTGTTAACTATATAACAACTATTAAACTATTAAAGTTAAATAAAGGACAGTGGATTTGGGAGGCACAGTGACTCAGTGAGTAAGATGTTGGTTCACTAGCCTGGACTTCAGTGTTCTATCCATGTGTGCAAGACACAATGTATAGTCATGTGGATTGTAAGAAATTCCGCTGTTCCGTACACACATTGGCATGTACCTAAAAGAACCTGTGGAATTTGATATAAAAGTAGGCTGTACTGCCACTGCTCCGGAACAATTTCTCTCATAGAACACCACTCAATGGTGAATGCCTGTCACCATTAGCATAACAGTCAGACGTTACATCCCATTCCATTTCATTTCAATAGCATTAGTGCATGTACCTGCATGTTGTGTTATTTAATGACAAATGGTGATGGTGGCTGCAGAAGGCCATACTCTCTCAATATATGGCTCTGGCTAGTACAGCATACATTTTGACATAAACTCAACAATCTGATATACTAAATGTCTATACTTTTTACATTTTTTTTCAAGTTTTGAACATGTGTAAATGGTCCAACAGATCTGTTAGTATGAATTATCCCTCGTACCATAAAACATAAATCAACAAACCAATCAGTGTTACAATATAACCGTAAACCAATTATAACAATGAAATACATGGTACAGTTTTTATTATCAACACAGGTTATCATAATACTGAAATATAAATAACTATTTCAAATTAAAAATTATTTCCTCTTTACCCCATCCGTTTATGTTCCACTCATTACAGTACAGTCTAAAGACATGATATAAGGGACTTATCTAATCAATCCACTGAATATTTGTCCATGTTACAAGGGACTTATCTAACCAATCAACTAAATATTTGTCCATGATTCAAGTCACTCGTCTAATCAACCAATCAGATATTTGTCCAAGACTTCAGGCACTCATCTAACTAATAATCTAGACATTTATCTGCGATGATGTAAAGGATAAGAAACAGTTGTTGGCCTGAATCTGATGAACAATATTTAACTTAACACAATTAATAATGAAAATGAAGTAGGACTACTGTAATTAGGCAATGAAAACATAAAACTGAATGAAAAGGAGGATACAATTTTCATTATATGTTAGTTTAAAGTACTATTGCCCTTTATCCTGAAATATAATCTGATCTATATAAAGAGTTGTTATCTTACAGACTTACACAGCATATTGTTATATACATCATGCTATTACTGACAAGACCAGAATAGTAATATTCTTTTAATCATTTTGGAATCAAACGAATAACATGCATACATTATACAAGCTTTATGATCTATGGCCTGTAATTATGACTAAGATTTGCCAACTTTGTTCAGAATACATGTTGTAAATGAACATCATCCTATGACAGTGAAGTTCCCAAGCTCCTGTCCCCAATGGGCCTGTAGCACCATAATAATAATATATACATTTATAAGTAGCAGTAATTAAAGCCATGTTTTAATCTTCAGCTACTCATTAAGATCTACTCTGTATGTAAAGAATAACATCTTCAAAACAGATTTGATCCTAAAAGATTCACAAGCTGTGACAGAAACAAGTGTGTTTTTAACAGCAATCTGATTAAAACACTTATCATATTTCGTTTCCTTTTATATTGTTCAAAATTCCATTTTACTAGTCTTTACTACACTAAGATCTGGAAGAGTTGTTATATAACTCCAGACTGGATGTGGTTACGGCAAGTTTTTGGAGTGAGGTGCACGGAACTGTGGGTAACCCAGTAGATCATCAATGATGATTGGCTATCAAATGTCATAGGATCAAAGGCCACTCATATGACCCCTGATTTGACCTTCCACTACAACCAGTCATTTCTTCATGTAAATGGGGGCCATTGTAAGTATTAAAAAAAAACCTGAACTATTGATTTGTATTTTAATCAGATTGTTTTTAACAGATAATTGTAATTATTGTTAATACTAAGATTCTAAGAAAAGTATTAATATAAGAGTAGAAATGTTATAACAATATATTAGTATTAAGTAACAGCATGCTATAATGTTGATGATAAGAGATGTTATGCTGTGATGACACATGCGATTAGTTGGTTAGGAACATTAGAGAATGCTTCACGATCACTACCTCTCTTCATCCGATTTCTCACTTTCTTCAGATTCTTCGCTCTTTTCAGATTCGCTAGCTTCCTTGTCTTCTTCTTCACCTTCACTGCTACTGTCAGCACTGTAAGCATTAAGGGTTTGTCATGCAAATGAGTTATGACATCATGATATGAATGCTCTACCATGCAGCATGATGCCAATCAACAGGATTTGTATATGTAAGAAATACAAGCTGGCAGTTCTGCTGTGATCATATTTTGTTATCATATCATTTTATATATTTTAACGGATAAGTTTTTATTGTGTTTTTGAAATTTACTGGCTGAAACTCTCTGAAAACAGTCAATCAACAATATGCATCGTAAATTTCTTCATAACTTTAATTGAGATTATAATATTAAATTCTTAGCATAGGTTTGTAGTTGTATAATTCTTCAAATTAAAATTAGAAAAAGGAATTCATAAAAGAACTAACAATTATCAAAATGTTAGTTTTTTACCAAGAAAAAACCCCTTAGGAATTAAAAAGTGTTCACTCATTATGCTATGTGATATTAAAGTTCTATTCTGAAATAGATTAGTTTTGTATTTTAGATGACAGGGTGTATTGTTATGTAACCTCTGCCTATTCAAAATAGATTCAATAAATTTAATTGAAGAATGTTTCTGGGAGATATAAATCTCTGTAACATAAAATTTAAAAGCATTGGATCTCGGTAGAATTAAAGTTATTGAGTGAAACCAAATCGGGTAACAAATTAGTCTTAATCATTTCACCCGAAACCTGAAAGAAATCAAAGAATGACAGCCTGTGTGTGTGTGGTAGAAACTATTTAAATACTAGATAATAAATAAAACCTAATCAAATGCAAGTGTTTTATTTTTTCCTTGAGTGAATTCTATGTAAAAAGTTATTTTGCAAATATGCAAAGAAAAAAAAGTTAGTAAAATCTGGAAATTCAATGGGCTACATTTCTTTAACAGAAAGACTCCTATAGAGTTTGAATTTAGTTTTAAAATGTTGTTGGGGTTGGAAGGTCATGATTTCCCCTTGTATATTATGATAAATCTAACAATATGTTGATTCATACTGAGGTAATAAAGAGATTAATCTAAAATAAATCTAAAAAGCTTATAGTTCATTTACAAGACACTAATGGTGTATGGTTAATCAAAATGATACCCAATTAACTAATGGTGTATGGCTTGTCAACATGATTCATTGTGTGTGCAATTTACATGAAGAAATAATATTTCCCAGACAGCAACCATATAATGGTTGTCTAATAATTACAGTCGGTTTGAATTGGTTCCTAATGTATGGGAGGGACTACAGTAAAAAAAAATATCATTAGTTACCGGTACATTTTTGATTCCCTGTTTTTCATTGGAGCTTACAATTATTTTATAAGAGTCATGAAATGGTTGATTCACTTTTGTACAATCAAACTGAATACAGGGTTCCCGCGGCTTCGTCTAACATTTTTTCAAGGATATTCAAGGATAAATATACGTCAAATTCCAGGATTTTCAAGGACATTTTTAGCCTAAAGTTACAATTTTTCATCTGAAAAACAACCAAAACATTACCAACTATCGTTATAATCTCATATTTAAAAGGAATTGAAGACATAAACTGTTTTTTATTATTACAGATTGACTTTCGGTACACCGGGAAAAACTCCCGCCATTTTTAAAACAGAGTTATTTCCCTTTTCGTCATTATGCATTGTTTAATGTAATTACTAATACCGATTTTGATTAGTTAGTGTAGTGGCTTCTAGTATGTTAATTGGACAATGGAGTCACGTGGGAGTATTTGGTAGCCTAACGGTAAATGTCATTGGCTTATCTTGTTATTACGTGACAAAACACGGCTGTTTATTTAGATCAGTTGATTGACGTCAGTTATTGTTTATAGTATAACCAGCATTACTTATAATCTAAACGGGATTTTCAGATCAACTTACTAGTATTACTAACAAAATTAAGGATCTTAACTGAAATTCAAGGATATTTTCCTATTTCCGCGAAATTCAAGGATATTCAAGACCTTGAAAATGAAATTTTAAATTTAAGGATATTCAAGGATTTTCAAGGACCGCGGGAACCCTGGAATATTATTACCATTAGCATAAATCTTTGTATTTCCTAGTTTTTTGTACATGTATATTACGTATCCCTTCCATATAACGTATTACTACAAAATAAGGTACCAAGACAAACTGGGTACTGAGTAAAGACTGCCACATCAGTATCTTATAAAAACAATACTTTGTGATGAATGTTGAGAATAAAATATATTTTTAAACTTCTTCAAGATAAATTTTGTGGGGTTTGTGAATGAAATTACTAAAAGCTGCAAATAGACGATTAATAGTAAAGACCCTCATTGTAATAAAGCGAAATGAAAATATTCTAATCTTGATAGAAAAACAAATGAAATCTGAGAAAGAAAGCAAACGGCAAACTGAGAATATTTGATCTAAAAGAAAAGATACCTTGAACCAAATATATTATTCAACTTCACGTCCAAATAGTTTCTACAGAAAAAGTATCAATTATAAAACAATTCTGTATCTAATTTCTATAAATTCACAGAAAAATGTTTGTATTTTATCTTGCAACATAACTGAAATGCTAAAATTTCTATAAAATTCAAACAATATGTTGAGCTCTCAAAGATAATATCTTCTGCTTTTATTAGAAACTTAATGTAGTTAAGTGAATCTCAGGTTTAAGTGCAGAAAATATTGAATTCTTATGAGCACAAGAGCATACTGGGCGTGTATTTTTAAAAAATTGTGTCGTTTAATTGGAATTTTGAACTTATTTAACAGCAAGTCAGAATGTAATAAACATGCATTTTTTGTCCACTGTGTACAAAGTGATCATAATACTTCAAATATACACGTCTATTGAACTATTTAACTTTGTGTTCAATTTGTGTAACAAGCTGAGTATTAGATGATTTGAAATACATGCAAAAAATAAATTCATACAACATACAAATTGCAATTGGTGTTCATGCTGTACAAGTGTCAAACAAATGAAATAAAATCTATTGCATAACCATCAATTTGTTCTAAAATATTAATATATACACTTGTCGTTTTTCAATGTTTCCAACAAAGTTTCTTATATATCAAGCAATATTGAGTGAATGTGTTTATAATATAAATACTTTTACCTTTTCGGCAAGATCTCTTCTTCATTATCAACTGTTGTATTTGGTGAAACAGTCTCTACTTCAGATCCTACACAAAAACAAATAATGTAAAGTCTTGCTTTTTGCAACACTACTTGCTGTGATATACATTTCATAATTGCACAGAATAAATTTGTGCAAAAAGAAAATATTGTAGCACTACAACATGAGTTGGTAACAAACTATGATGGAGAATGCTATATAACCTTGACATTGAATTATCTTATATAACCGATTGACCAAATATAGATATGTTTACACTAACCTTTTATTAATTCCTTTTCTATTTTAGCTTTAAAGATGTTACATTTCATTTGATCAGCAGGTATAGACGTAGCACCACCAGCAAATTTAACTTGATTATTTTTAAAATTATTAACATCTTTATGTCTCTGGGCTGGTAATGGTTTTGTTTCATCAAGTCCTTTCATTCTGGCTATGGCACTCTCTGAAGCAGCTGTAAAAATAAAAACAAAACCCTAAACTTATATTTGCTATTCTGAATCTGATGACAATGATTCCCAATGCCTCAACAAAATAATCACGAATACTAGATATAGAGCAAGGGAGAAATCGGGTTCAATGTCCACTCAACACAAACTAGGTCATTTCAGGACTAACATGCATGTCTCAATTTTATTTCAATAATGAGTATGGTTCTTTAGCAGTCGGAGGAAACCACTAGATCACCCAACCCCTTAATACTACATAGAATGAAAGTGAATGAAGAATTATGTGAACCCAGTCCTCGATCCCCATCCCCACCCCTTAACAGCCCGCCAAGTCCAGTGGTAAATGATTTCAGGTAGTCAAGAAGTATATCAGTGGGGTCTTTACACTAGAGTTAATATATGATATGGTGTAAAACGGTAGTTTTAGCGCTAGTTTATTCATACCGATTTTTGTCAATTATCGAATTGTTTTGAAAGTAAACGGTATGAATATTAACTAGCGCTAAAACTACCGTTTTACACCACACCATAGAGTAGTGTTAGTACATGTAGAAACTTCAATAGTGCATAAAATTTTAATTGGTGAACTTAAAATGGCTATTTCATTGTCTGAGAAGATAATTTTGAAAGCCATATTGTCTCTGTAAAACTTTCTTACCCTTTATATCAATATCAGCTGTTGTAGTAGTACTAGTTGATGGTGCTGTTACAGTTGCCTCTCCAGCACCATGTTTTACTGGACGTTCTAATGTAGAGCCTTTTATAAGATTATCCAGACGTTCAACTGCTGCATGTGATTTAGCCTCAGCTGTTGATGGTGTTACACTAACTGTTGGTGGTGTAATTTTATTACCAGAGGGCAGCACAACTGTAGTATCAGTGGTATCAAAACTTGTGTCAGCAATTGGTGGAGATGGCGCTGCAGCTTTTCTCCTGGAAATATAAACACATTATCATGATTCAAAATCAAAATAATGACCAATTTAATCCCATGGTGAAAATCGGTTTACAAATTAAATTGGAATCACTTACTCAGGAATTTCCCAGAAAATGTAACATAAATGCTACTTTTTCAAATATTTTGGTAATTTGCAATCAAATTAACATTTTCTTAAAGTCTTACTTTTCCTCAGCCAGTCTCTTCCTTTCCTGATCTCTGCGCTTTTTCTCAACCAGTTCTTTACGTTCTAATGTGGCACGTCTAGAATAACGTTGACTAGGTTTCCGTTCAAATCTCACACTTCTTCTAACTCGGTTTAATGTTGCCGTCTGATATTCTGTTCTTCCACTATAAATACAATCAGAACCATTATATCATTACCTTTATGTCTTATCCAGACGAACAACACAACATGCTAGTCAAATGAACTTTCCCAAGAAATACATGTTAGAAAGATAAACAGAGAGAGAGAGAGAGAGCGAGAGAGAGAGAGTTTAACATCCACTCGACACAAACTAGATCATTTCTGGACTAACACATGGTTCAATATTATTTCAATCATTCACTTGTGGATAGGGGTCTTAAGGAGTAGGATGAAACCGGAGGACCCGGAGAAAACCCATTACATACAACAGGGAATCGAAACCATGCCAGGTGATTTAATGACAGACCTTATGATACAGCGTGCACATGCTAACCATTCGCCCCTGTGTTAAAAAGAGTAAGCATATTCTTGCTAATGCAGAAACTACCAAACTATTGTAAACCCATTCATTGGTCTACTTGTACTTTTTGAACAAGCCTTTTGTGTTCATTTTCATATCTGAATGAAATATTATATAGGACTCTACCTGTATCTAAATCGTGAACCCATTCGGAAGAAATTTTGTCTTGTTGAAGTTCCTTTAACTGGTCCTTTAAGTCTGAAGAAAGCATGATGTTCTACAGCACACTTCCACAGATGTTTACACGCTTTCTCACTCAACAGTCGAAATACAAACGTATGATCTTGACCCTTACCCTAAAATCATATATAAAATAATCAAACATATAATCTTGACCTTTACCCTAAAATAATATATAAAATAATTAAAAGTATGATTTTGACCATTACTCTCAAATAACAGATTAAACGAATCAAATGGGTACTACAAATGCAATGCATATAACAGTGGAAGGTAACAGGAGAAAACCCACTAATAATAATAATAATAATAATAATCTATTTTTAAAGCGCTGAATATCCAACTAACTAGTTGCTCAAGAGCGCTATATACATAAGATTAAATAAACCATGACACAATAAACATTTAAACACATTGAAGGAATGAACCGAATAAAAGTCTGAAATGGTAAAAATAAATTAACACTAAGGGTAAACAGAGTTGAATAGTTCAGTCTTAAGAGATTTCTTAAAAGATGTCATGTTTTTAGAGTTTTTAGTCTTTTTTGATAGTCTATTCCATAATGTTGGGCCACCATGGGCGAAAGTTCTCTCACCACTTTTAGTTTTCACTGGAGGGCATACGAGAAGGTTCTCATTCAGTGAGCGAAGTGAACGCGAGGGAGTGTACGGTGTAATAATTTCTTGTAGATATTTAGGAGAGTCAATGTTATTCTGTATATTATATACAATGACATTTATCTTAAATATTATCCTTTCTCTAACCGGGAGCCAGTGTAGCTGTTTAAGCACAGGAGAAATGTGTTCACGTGGTTTTGTTTGAGTTACGATCCGAGCCGCTCGGTTTTGGAGTTTCTGTAGTTTGTTGATTTGCAAAGCAGGTAAATTGAACAGAAGAGAGTTGCAGTAATCCAAGTTCGATAAAACAAAGGCATTAACCAACATCTTAGTAGTGTCTATGTCAATAAATGGACGCAGTTTTCCAATATTATATAAATGGAAATTTATTTTCTTACATGTCAAGTTAATATGAGTGTTAAATTGAAAGTTACTGTCAAAAAATACTCCTAAATTCTTTATAGATTCCGTTGGTTTTACTTTAACATCACCAATAGAAATATGATCAAGGTGGACGGACTCCAAAATTTTATTGTTGCCAATATGTATGACTTCTGTTTTGTCGTCATTTAATTTTAGAAAATTACATTTCATCCAGTGGCGTATATTCACAACACATGACTCAATTCTTTCGATTTCATTGTCCACATTGGATTTGTTTAATGCCAGATAAAGTTGTGTATCATCTGCGTATAATTGATAATTGGTATTATTTCGGCGAATTATATCCCCGATATCCCCGATAGGTGCAGTATAGTCTGACCACCATACTCTGTCACATACAAGCCTGAGATCAAACCCACTACACCCAACTAAATATTGCATATAGGCATAGTAACTATCAATTTCCTCTAGAATTATCTTTGTCTTTGTGCAAGAATTTAAACATTCCCTCACTTGTCGCCATAAAAATTCCAAGTAAAGAGTTCTGAATATATAAAATAGTGAATATTTATCCCACAACTTACATCTTCATCATCTTCTACAACTATCAATGTTAACTTCTTTCCTTTAAAGTCCAACTTTGTCATTTTAGGCCTGAAAATAAGAATTCATTTTAAATTCCTAGTCTTTTTCTACTACAGATAACAAAACACATGTTCAATGACATAACAATTTTATATTTTATTCTTATATCAACCCTACTTCATAATAGAGAGTGTCTATACGGTCGACATGGAACCCATAATAGAGACCCTACCAGCTATTTTGACAACTTATTTTGTTTGTTGCAGACCATATGTTGTTTATATGTGTATATTAGGATATATAATGGTCGAAACAATTTTTATGGATTCCTTTATTATATTTTCATAGACATCCTAAAGGGGCTTCCTTATTCTGGTTGAATAACAACATCCATTTCTAGCCCGGAAATTAATGTTAATTCCAACATCCACTCACCAGAAGAATAGGCCTATTTTTTGTTGACCTTCAAACACCAATATGCCAGTAGGAGTAAGTCCAAGAGTATAGTCCATACCATCACGACCCTGAACAGTATGCATATCTACACCATACATCTCTAACCATTTTGCTTTATTTAAAAATACAACTTCTGCTTGTGCTGGCGTCTGACCTCTGCTTTTTAAAAATCAAAATAAAGAAGGTTGGTTTTGTTTTGACCTAAATCTAAAATATTTAACTCATTTAAGGATGTTATGAAGGCCTTTTACCAATGATATTATTATTATAAAATACAATTATATAGTGCTATCATTACAATAAATAGTGAAAATATAAATATATCTATAAAATTAGTAAAAAATAAATATTGCTCTCCATAACAGGTAATCTCACACTTTCGGCACTTATGTTCTATAAGATTATCTTGCTCATTTATCACTGATGTACAATCATTCGGGGTCAAAGAAACAATCATACATTTTTACAACAATCATTTCACTTACTTGCATTCTTTATATTTTTCGAATATTTTCAGCTCTAATTCTTCAGTTTGATCTGGTACGAAACGGAACTCAGATATCAAAGCTGCTGTATGTTCATCAGGGTCATAATCTCCCAGCTCCGCTAAATAATAAACATTATTTGAAATTAAAGCTCAATCCCCCAGCTTCGCTAAATTATAAACATTATTTCAAAATAAAGAATAATCTTCCAGTTTCGCTAATAACAAACATTATAAGAAATTAAAACATTATGCTTTAGAACTACGACAGATTTATAAATATTATTGAATTCTGATTGAGAATCATTTTGTAATGTGATTTCTGTATGGTGCTATAAACCAACAAGATACGTTCATAGAATGGTGAATATTGTCTCAAACTCTTCTCCTTACTATGAAAAATAGGGTTCCACATCCACTAAGCAGGCCATATACCAGGACTAACATACAATATATTTTTATTCAAATAAAGAACAACACTCAAATATTTTTCGAAGTAGGGGAAGCTAGAGTACCAGTACCCAGAGCAACCCCATGAGATCAAGCAAGCGAACTTACTCCTAAAATGAGCCATGACATATAACAGGCCTTATACGATCTAGGGCAAGAGAGAGAAAGAGAAAGAGAAAAAGATGTGTAGAGCCTCCACTGAACAAAAACTAAGTCATTTGAGGACTAGCATATGGTTCAATTTTATTTCAATAATTCACTTGCACGTAGGTTTTTTTAGTGGGACCAGAGGTCTTGGAGAAGACCCACAAGGTTGGACAGGCGACCCTATTCCTTTCCACTGAAGTCAATGACAGACCACCCAATGCCTCAGAGAGAGGGAGACTTACATTGTATAGCGAAGGCACACATTTCAATAAGAACATCTTCTGGTGGTTCCAATCTTTTACTATAAATATCATTCTTTAATTGCAAGAAAAACTGGTATCTGAAAAACACAATAAATGGTGTAATTTGTCAAAAACAGATTAAGAAACATGGAGCAATTTTAACAATGTCTAATGGACTTTTTTAGTCCAATTTGTACACATGTATAATAGTATTTGTGACAGAAGCTGTAAGGATTAAGTCATTCACTGAACTCGATAATTCTTATTAAAGTACAGATTTTAACAACTGGCTGGAATTCAAGTTATGATATGAACTACAAGAATGTCTTTTTGAAGCATGCATATTAAAATGGAGTTCAATTTATTTGGGCTAATCAGATATATTAACATATTATGACACTTATATATTATTTTCAAATTTGAAAATGTTACAGATGTGACCACAGGTGTTAAGTACAGAATTATTATGCTTCATTCAATAATTATTGGAGTAAAACGTTTTTTTAAAGGGCTACATCAAAAACGTTTTATTTCACGTAACCTAAACTCTTGCCAATTTATGTGGTCAAATTAGTAATAATATTAATAACTCAGGCTGTTCAATAGAAATTTATTTACATGAAGAGAATTTAGTCTGAGCAGTGGCACTTCCACCTAATTCTATTATTTATCCAACTTTCAAGGGTTTTTACTTTTTTTTTGTCCCACACAAGAAGAATAAGAAACAAAATGAAATGCTGCTTTGACTGGGCTAATGAAGACGGGCAAACACCATAGTCTGCTTTGAAAGACATTTTCTACAGATAGCGGCACAAAGGCCCACTCTTATACTGAATTCCAAATAAATGTGGACCTTTTACATGCACCTGAATGTGTACAGGGGATCTCAGCTTTTTATTCCATCCAAATGACTAGACATTTGTCCTTGATATAGCCAAGTAATTGTTGACATATAGCCGCTTTGCCTTGCCATTCTGACCTGTTTAGTCAGCCGATTTTCATTTGAAAATAATAACACAAAACAAATAACCATTTTTATCTTGAAGAAAGGTCAAAGAATTAAATCAAAGAATAGTGTGATTGCTTCTATTTGCTTGTCAACAATTTGGACATGATATTCCGCCCACAGTAAGGCACTGACCAATCAGCTCTGATTACAGTTTCCCGCGAAGGTGGATGCAGTGCATAGCACAACCAGTCCTTATAGTCAGCAAAAGGGGTTGGGAATTGGGATGCTGTGAATTAAATAACTTGAATAAACAAAGTAATAATATGCAATACGATATTTCGTTAGTTACAGATCATTTAAACACTCCTTTTATTACACAAAACACACATTTTGCAAACATTATTCAGCTGACTGAAGAGGAGTATGCACCCCCTTTCTTAAAGCGAAGGGGGGGGGGGTGTACCCCCTGCAACCCCTACTGTCGGAAAACCTGATTGTGATTCTTTTAAACATTGTTATCAGATTTAAGCACAAAAATTTCACTGTGTAAATGATTAATTATGATGTACTAATACCATATTACTTGTTTCTATTTATAAAATATAATCTTTAATAATCTACTTTCAATTCCAAGAAGCACAGTTTTTCCTTCCCTATATGTAAAGATAGGTTGCCATGCAACGAAACATACGCCCACAGCAGCTAAATAATCCGGGCAGTCAACAAGAATTGCCACATATTTTTACTTTTTTTGGTAATGAAACATTTATAATAATATAATACACTAAAAATCGGATTAAGAGTAACAATTCATTATGTAATTATCTGAAAATCATTAGAATTTGTTTGGCTTTTATAAAGTTCTTCCCCATGCTAATGTTTAGTACACAAAACATTTAACATCATTGATTTAGCTTTTCAGTTATCAATATAGTTGTTCAAACCAATGAAAAGAAACTGTGTAAATTATTGTCCTCTGTCTAGAAACAGTCAAGCATTGAGAAATGACATGGGGTTTAACCTCCCACTGTTCCGATTCAACATTGGTAATGAAGACGGCAATGAGGAAAGTTTTGCCCAGACACCGGCACTACAGCCTACTCTTACATCGAATTCCAGCTACAAAGGTTTCTTTTATGTGCACACTTATATGTACACATGACCATGCTTTTCCGTCCCATGCGTATGACTATATGTTGTCCCCTGCCAGAGTCATTGAGAAATATGGATGAGGTGAATATGAAATCCTATAATCTACAACTTACCGAGTTAACTCTTCATGTAGGTTATTGGGTTCAGATGAATAAAATTTTACCCGAAATCGGAATGTGAAATGTGGTCCAACTGAAAAATAAAAACAAAAAAAACCTGTAATAATCTTTATTATTTGAACAGAAATAAATTTTGTACCTTTACTACAAAAAAGAAATGCATGTGTTCACAAATATGTTGGAAAATTTGACTTAAGAAAACCACAATCCCAAGATACAAAAAAATGAGGACTAACATCCAGTCTAGTTATTAATTTGTGGTTAAGATAATGTGCAATAAGGTGTACCTGCTAAAATGTCATGTATTCATCAAGCTGTATTAAAAAATATCAAAAACATCTAAGACTGTGGCAATCTTGTGCCCCGATATGAGAGGCACCAGGAGAACTGCGTTTAACTATAGCAGGGGGTATACTACCAGGATTGTAAGTTTCCATATTTACATGCACTATAGTATAAATCTTTATTTCTTTAACCCTTTGTATTGTTTCAATGTATTTCATTAATCTTGAGCAACATCAATATACAGATAGTCATTCATAATTTCTTTGCTTACAACAAGGTGGTCACAGCCAGTTGCAAAAAGCTTTTTGTTATGTTGAATTAAAATAATGTCAAATAATTCTGACCAGCTCTACCATTAGCAATAATTATTTAAAGCATTTCATAGACTGCTTGAGATTTGCATATTTTGGAAAATATCAGATTATCAAGACTTAATACACGCAAATAAGAAATGAAAACGTGTTTAGAGTCCTACTGTACTGCTTCAATTGCGCTAATGACAACGTGGATACAGCATACAGTGTGCTATGAGAGAAATTTTGCACGAACACTCACCCAAAAAACAAAATCAATATATCAACGTGAGATAATTTACGGCTTAGATTCAAATTGATTAAAAACAGGCCCATCCATTAGTTTCACATACATGTACGTGTAGGGAGCAGTATAGATCGATGGAATTTCAGTTCATCGTTTCTTGTAGAATCATTTTAGGACTAATATTCTTATTACTATTAGAAATTCATCTTCCACAAAATTGTAGTTTGCCAGGGATTTCTGTATTGCTCAACAAATCAAGTTCATGGACTTTAAGAATTCAGGTAGCTGTCATGAATTGTCTGTCATTTGAGGTGTATTTTTTTACTACTATTAAAAGTATTAGGTAAGACAGACGAGTTGTAGAGTAACCTTTAAATACTTTTAAACATGAGAAGGTATCTGATGACCTTTAACAAACACCTACACACATTATCACCTACAGCATACACTTTACAGCAAAAACGGCTTTTTTACTAAATTATCTAGACTTAAACCCCCAAAATAGGTAGAAATTGAACATTACACATCCAAAAACTTCGTATTCTAAATTACCTTACACTAAATCTGAATATTTATCTGTTTATTCCTGGTACATGTATATTGCATTGCACACATGTACATACATTTACATGCTAAATTGAAGAATGTATACTTTTCTCAATTTACAGAATTCATTCATAGCTTCATTAATAAAATGAAAGCCATACTTTGTTGCATTGACTGGTTGTCTGGGATAATGGAGATGGTCATACATGACCATACATTGTGCAATGGGGGGAAATTTTGCCAAGAGTCTACGTGGGAATGCCATGTTCAAACAAAAGAAATATATAATGTACAAGAACTTTAAATTCATTATCAAACTTTGATATTTATTTACTTTTTCAATCTATTAATTTTCTCTTAATGTATACAAATATTGTTTGTCTTCTAACAAGATGATCATTCATTTGTGAGAGTTGTAAGTATAACAAAATAAAATAAACTAATTTATAACAACTCAGTTTAGACACATGTGGTTTAACCTAGAAACAAAACATATAAATGGCTTTTCTACATATAATTTATAAACACTATCTGTACAGGTATCATGTTATATAGTTAGATTAGCAAAAAAACCCCCAAACAATTGGAGTTCTAAAACAGGAAGGTATTTCACAGCTTTCTTCCCAAATATAATATTCAAATTAGACTGTAAAAAGTCTAAATAAATGTTTACTGTAATTAGTAATAACTACATGTACTAGACACACTTTAGTTTCCGTTAGTAGTAATGAAGTGCTATTTAACTTAAGGATATTATTTGATTTTTATTTATTTGGATAGGCCTATGAATTGGTATGTGTAATGCTTATGAATCTACTGTGATTCTAACAGCAATCTGTGTTAAAAACTGATGTTTCATTGAATAACCCATCGAGTCAACATGGCAGAGAAGCTTTGTTGATCATTTTGTGAAAATCTTCTTTGACTGAGATGTTTAGTTCTGTGAGAATCTTTGTGTAAATCAATCTTTGATTTATAAGCATGTAAACGTCGCAACTTGATGGACCTGTTTCTTATCTCTATATTTGGACATGAAATTGATGTCATTTTTTTTAGACATATTATTATATTAAGATGTTTATTCAGACATGACTAGAGATATTGGGATCAATTCAAATGCTGATATCATTCTGTCAACAACAAAGAGAATCTGGATACACGAATTTGCCAACATATGCATATCCCTATAGACATACATGTAGTTTAGTTTTCATTTCTTTTAAAGAGACAAAGTCAATAATTCAGCTGCTAATCTTTTGATAACTTCCCTTATTGTACAGAATGTTATTTTGGTTCAGCCCTTCACATTTATAAAATTGTGCGGGAGCCATAAAAAGCTCCTGGTACCTTGAATTTATGCAGTTAAATAGTAAACAAAAACTGAAAGTAGTTTATTAATCTCAATATTTGAGAGAATGATTTAGCTAAATTGCATGAGTCTTTAATGACCCCTCGAAGGAAAGCTGATGTGCCTTGAGAGGAGCAGGAGCAAAAGCTCCCCTTAAACGTGAAGGACTGTTGGTTGATAAGTAATTCCTAATTTTAGTTTAAAACATTGTATTTGAGAAATGAGGATGTTTGTAAGATTCAATAAGTTTGTTGATCCTCATAATGTTGTACATGTCTGTGTATGTTTTAAACTCCATACATGGCTGGATGTGGATAGTTTTAAGAGAACTTTGTCTCCAATGTACCTGAACTGTGTACATGTAGTACCTGATAGTGAATCAGAATGGGTAAAATCTAATGGAGAGGCTCTTAGAAACCTTAATTCTAGTTCTCAAGAAGGAAGCAGCATGACAATATCTAAATCAATTAAGACAAAAAAATAAACATATCAATGTTTTATGAGTAGAAAACCTTCCAGTCAGACAAACAAGATGCCTATCGAAGATTTTACCCAATACTTTATAATGCTAGGTAATTCTGGCTGGTTTCTACACACTGAACGGGAATTGAATTATTTTTAAAGTGATATTTCTTCTACAGATTCAACTTATTGTTGTAGTTTAAAAGCGATTTCAAATCCAACTAATGACCATCAATGACTTTTAATAAACAAAATCAGGCAACATGTTCAGCTTTCAACTAAAGTGCACAACACACTCAAGTATTAAAATAAGATCACGGTAAGCTGGTTTGTATAAAATTAGTGCACTATTAAATCAACATATTATAAAACATGGAATCAATATTACACAAGACCACATGCTGTTTGTTTAAACCGTTAACCAAGCAATTCATACAATAACACAACTAAACTAAAGTTAAAACAACGTTTACCCTGTCCACGGACAGTTGTATATGGAATATCTGTAAAGACATTTAAATAAAGTTTTATAATATCTTCTAATCTTCATCAGTAGACAGGCCTGTCCATTTGTACTACATATCTACATGTACATGTATAACGCAAACCACTTTGTACTAAAGACCATTGAAAATAAAGACTCTCATTAAACAAAAATTCTTATATTCAGAAATATTTTGTGTGATGGGAATACCTATATTATACTTATGTCTTTTGTTTTCTTGAGTTAAAATAAGATTCTTACTGACTTAGGGGACTCTATTTGGATAAACCAGTAGTCATGCTGAACGATATTCAACGATGATCAACATTTTTAGAAGCCTTACATGTACCTGAGTTTACCACCTGAGAATGTTGACATGTACAATAGTATAAGCTCAGACAATATACTTACTTTTAGCTTGTTTTTTAATCTGTTTGGTTGGATCAAGCCAGTGCTGAAAAAAAAAACCATGAATAATAACCTAACTTATATTAAAATTATTGATTATAGGGTATCAAATTACAACAAAAGGCAAAAAAGAAATAAAATGGGGTTAAATGTCCTACTATTTTGCTCCTACAGGCTCAATGAAGATTGGCATACGCCATATGATTATACAGTGTGCTACATGTATGAGGGAAATTTAGCCTGAACAGCAGCGATATGGTTTACACTCTTATTTCGAATTCCTAGTCAAGGGTTCTTTTATGAGCATCCCAATGTGTACACTGTCCCATTGGAACAGCTATCTGGAAACTACACAGGAAAATCCTGATGTACAAACAAGTACTTTCTCTACCGCCAGCCAATATCTTATTCATCAAGCCACCCCTACAAAAAGGCAGGTCAGTTTATGTTATTCCAACTTTTAACTGAAGAACAAAAACTAATTATACAGGTAAACGTTTTTAGGACAATCATATCAAAGGAACGTTTGCGGAAGCCATGGGGACTCAGTGAGTAAGATGCTGTGTCACTAACCAGACTCAATCCCTTCATCTAGGGATGAATTCTTCAGTGTGGTTTTTAGTTATTTGGATGGAACAAAAAATCTAGTTTTTGTGTACACATTGCAAAAGAACCACTGGCAGTTGGAATTTGAAAAATAGGTTGCCAGGCAACGAAACATACGCCCACACAGCAGCCAAATCGTCCGGGCAGTCAACAAGAGTTGTCGCATATTAAGGAATTATCAGAAAATCATTAGAATTTGTTTGGTTTTTATAATCAAACGGTTTTTTTTTAAATCAGATAATAATTGTGACCTCCAGAGGCACAACAAGCTAAAAAGGGTGATTTTTCGTACAATCAGGGGACATAATTCAGGAAGTAATGACCCGATGGGCGCAAATATCGAAAGGAACCAAGATCTTTGGGTTATAAACATACATGTCAAGTTTCATCAAAATCGGTGCAAAATTGTGACCTCTATAGCTTGATAAAACATTTTTTAACACTATTCGCGTACAAACGGCGGCCATTTTGTCCGTCAATTTTGGTCCGATTTTCACGAAATTCGAATTCAACCTTCATAACCATGTAACGGTGATATAAGCAAACGTTTTTTTAAATCGGATAACAATTTTGACCTCCAGAGGTACCACAAGCTAAAAAGGGCGATTTTTTGGACAATCAGGGGCCATAATTCAGTAAGTTACGATCCGATGGGCGCAAATATCGAAAGGAACCAAGATCTTTGGTTTATAGTCAAGCATTTCAAGTTTCATCCAAATCGGTTCAAAATTGTGACCTCTACACTGTTCACAAGCTAAAAGATAGGCTGGCACTGCCAGGCAGGATACGCCCACATTTTTGAGAGATGGATAGAGAACAAGCAATACCGAAAGTGATTTTTCCTACATCATTAATTCCTTTATTTCATACTGTATTTGGAGCAGCCATTTTGTTGGTCAGTTCCAGTCTGATATTCATGAAATTCGAAGGCGACAATGATTATGGTGATGGTACACAACCTAGAAATGTTACTTTTCGTCAAAATCGAATAAGAATTGTGACCTGTAGAGAGTGCACAACCATGATATACCATATTTTTACACTATTCACGTACAAACTGTGACCATTTCGTGTGGCAATTTTGGTACGATTTTCACGAAATTCGAACTCAACCTTCCTTACGTTTGTACGGTGCAACAGTAATATAATCAGAGTTTTTTTATAAATCAGATAATAATTGTTCGAGAGATAGACAGAGAACAAGCAATACCGAAAGTGATTTTTCCTACAATCAAAGGCCATAATTTATTAAGTTATAATTTGATATGTGCAAATATCGAAAAGAATAAAGATCTTTAGGTTATAAACAAGCATTTCAGGTTTCATCAAAATCGAATTAAAAATTGTGACCTCTACAGGGTCCACAACTTTGATATACCATATTTTCACACTGTTCGCGTACAAACGGCAGCCATTTTTTCTGGCAATTATGGTCCGATTTTCTCGAAATTCGAACTCAACCTTCCGTAGGGTGTAACGGTGATAGAGTCAAACGTTTTTTTAAATCGGATAATAATTGTGACCTCCAGAGGGACCATAGGTGATTTTTCGGACAATCAGGGGCCATAATTCAGGAAGTTACGATCCGATATGGGCAAATAACGAAAGGAACCAAGATCTTTGGGTTATAACCATGCATTTCAAGTTTCATCAAAATCAAATTAACATTGTGACCTCTACAGGGTCCACAACCATGATATACAATTTTTTAACAGTATTCGCGTACAAACGGCGGCCATTTTGTATGGCAATTTTGGTCCGATTTTCCCGAAATTCGAACTCAACCTTCCTTACGGTGTAATGGTAATATTATCAACCGTTTTATTAAATCGGATAATAATTGTGACCACCAGAGGGACCACAAGCTAAAATAAGGCGATTTTGCGTATAATCAGGGGCCATAATTCAGGAAGTTACGTTCCGATATGCGCAAATATCGAAAAGAACCAAGATCTTTGGGTTATAACCATGAATTTCAAGTTTCATCAAAATCGATTTAAAAATGTGACTTTTACAAGGTCCACAAACCATGATATACAATTTTTTAACAGTATTCGCGTACAAACGGCGGCCATTTTGTATGGCAATTTTGGTCCGATTTTCCCTAAATTCGAACTCAACCTTCCTTAGGGTGTAACGGTGATATAATCAAACGTTTTTTTTAAATCGGATAATAATTGTGACCTCCAGAGGGATCACAAGCTAAAAAGGGTGATTTTTCAGACAATCAGGGGCCATAATTCAGGAAATTACATTCCGATAGGTGTAAATATCGAAAGGAACCAAGATCTTTGGGTTATAAACATACATGTCAAGTTTCATCAAAATCGGTTCAAAATTGTGACCTATATAGGGTCCACAAGCTAAAAACGTGATTTTTCGTACAATCAGGGGCCATAATCCATGAAGTTTTCATCTGATACATGCCAATATCGAAAGGAACCGAGATCTTTTGGGGATAAACCTATATTTCAAGTTTCGTCAAAATCGGATAAGAATTGTGACCTGTAGAGAGTCCACAAACAAATTGTGGACGGACGGACAGGGGCGACGACAATATACGTCCACATAAAAATGTGGGAATATAAAAACGTGATTTTTCGTACAATCAGGTGCCATAACCCATGAAGTTACAGTCCGATACATGCCAATATCGAAAGGAACCGAGTTCTTGGGGTGATAAACCTATATTTTAAGTTTCATTGAAATCGGATAAAAATTGTGACCTGTAGACTGTTCACAAACAATTGTGGACGGACGGACGGACGGACGAACAGGGGCGACGACAATATACGTCCACGTGAAAATGTGGGCGTATAAAAAGGACAAGCAAAAACGCTGCCGTAAGGGCAAAATAACAATTCATATCCAATATTTAAGCGAACATATTTTCAAATTTATTTTCTAAGAAAACCGATAATTTCACAAATAAATAACTACTTACTGTAACATTATGAGTATCTGTATATTGCAAACCAAAATAATCTTTCTCAACCAAATCAAGATGGTAGAAAACTTGTTCGAGTAATTCTGAACCCGGAGACTTTTTCTGTAACCATAAAACAATGTCAATATTAGAAGAGAGACAAAAGTTAAGCCTTGTTAAAACAAAAGAGTTCGTCCACTAAAATAAAGCAAACTTAAATCAGTATAGGGCTGTCTTTTATTTTAAAAGTCTAAAATATTATGTTGTAGCCCTAGATTTTTCATCAACAATGATTAACGGTCTTTGTCTTCAGCAAATTGTTCATGTTAGCTCTAATATTATTGCCAGACCGACAGATAGACACAGGTTATAACAATATTCACCCACATTAACAGTGAACCTATAATAACAATAAAATAAAGTCAATGTCTGCAGCATTTGTAAAGTTTAAATATTTCTGATGGAGAACTTAAAGAGATTTATTTTTATACAAAGACAGCTCAAATATGGAAATACAAATTAAAATAATTGTCTAAGTTTTACAGTCCTGGTAACTTTAGCCTGATTAAAGGTATATTGTACATTCTTCGAGTGTATAAGTCATGGTAGATGGAGGGTCATGAATCCAAAGTCACTCAAGCTAAAAAACTGAAATACTTTTTTTGAAATTTTGACAAAAATCTTTTTTCATAAATAATATAGGTTAAATTTTAAGAATGTAAGAAAATAAAAGGTGACACACCAAGTTAAATGAAAGTTATTCACATTAACAGTGGAAAATACCACTTTACGGACATTGTTGTGGGTTAGTTACATGTGGTTGTGAAGATGATACCATGTATATAAGATAATGTTCTAAATCTAATGGCTATACCACAGACATTTTCTCATTAGTGTATATATATCTACATGTAGTAATGATAAGTACTAGAGTAATGGGTGGAACTGTCTTGAATATAGTCTGTACTGTAGTGTTATCTACGGTCCTGTCTAACAGACCAGACCATGAGGACATATAAGGAAAGTAAATAGTCTGGAGGCCCAGTCCAGGGGGATCGATCAAATGGATCTAACTAAAACCAAACCTGACTTTTCTATAGCCAAATTTTTTGTAGAATATGTTGCCAAGTAGTAATCAGTTCATTGTAGGGGTGTTTTCAAGATATTCAGTGTCAAAGGTCAAATGAGGTCATTTGCACTGAAAGTGAATGACCAGCCATTCTTGTATCAAAAAAAACATGCTGAAAATAATCGGCCAATATCACAGCTTGCAAAACGTTATCTTTGCCATAGTAATTGATTTGTACATGTTGTACATGTTCAAGATTTAGATGTTTACAGTCTTCCATGTAAATGTATGCGTGTCAGTTTCGCACCAGTTTTGGCGAGGCCAGGTGATCACACTCCTTTTTTACGACCAGGTCTGGTCTGCTACATGTATGTATATTATACTTAAGATAGTGTTTAAACATTTCTAACACAAAATAAGGGACTAACATGAAGAGAATATTTGTTTTATAAACCTGATGTGATTACCAACTGTCAGATTGATATAGATAACATAACAGTATAGTAGTATACTGTAGGTGGAAGGAATTGTTAGAGTGACATTTCTAGTGAAAACAAGGATGTCATCTTGTGTCAATAAGCTGCTGTACTGTATATGATTAATTTTGGTGGTGTTCACAGTGAGAGATAGGTCAAATTAAAATATATTTCTTGAACTATTTTCATCCACACTAATGTGTCAACACAGAATATCATTCTTGGGTAAGCGCGATTTTAAATCCTCAACCAAATCCCCGGAGAGGACACTGGACTACCGAAGCATAGCATCTAAGACAATCTGGAGAAGATGACAGATTTAGCATAATTATATTCCCAAATAAATCTTGATGATAAAAACTGTTTGGTTAGATTTCATTTGATAAAACATACATGTAGACAGTACAAAACAAAAATAACACTCCTATAAATCAGGTCACCATCGCAAAATTATTAGCATAAATTCTATTTTCTCGTGTCTAGTATGTATAATATGTAGTGTACTTTGTTTGCTTTCCTCATTACCAGTACAAATAATTCACAAAATAGATTAAGATGCCACTACGTAATACATGGTAATCTCACACTGAAAAAAAAAAACAATTAAAAAATGTGGTGCTTATAAACGAAGATTCAAACCATTAAATCTCAAATAACCTGGCTGTATACTTTTATGGTACATATGGATAATGTTACGTTTATACATGTATTACATGTACAATGCTATTTTAAAGCTCATATGCATTTAACCACTGATTAGAAAATATGTACTGAGAAACATGTACACATGTACAATTATTACAAAACTGTGGTTACCATCAATGTTATTGTGAAGATAGCATGCACTAATGTTCTAATCAAATAGTGCTTGGGGCTTATTATGTTTTTAACAATTATTTTTTCTGGTCATTAGAAAGTATGTTTTGTGTGTCAATTATGTTTGAAATGAAATGGGGTTTAACGTCGCACTGTTTGGCTCCTATTGGGCTAATGAAGACAAGAAATGAAATGAGGTTTAATGTGCTGCTGTCCTGCTCCAACTGGGTTAACGAAGACGGGAATTATGTTTTAACCAATCTTTGAATGTGCACTGCACTAAACAAAACTAGGTATCAAAGGCAAGAAACAATCAGTTCTGTCTTGTCACACTGTCACAGCCACTTGTAGATCAACAATGACAATGTCAATAATATCCTATAGTACTACATTGTACATTAACAACCAGTTGTCAACCAAGTTTGCTGAAAGTCAGATTACTCTGAATTAAAATCTCAGATAGGAAAATGAAAAAATACAAGAATCTATCATGATTACACTTACAGTTAACTTGACAAATGATAAAACCAATTATCTATTCATCAGCACCCATGTATTAATACAAATAAAATGTTGACAATAAATAATGTACAAATATGAATATTGTATTTTGTTGTTATTGTCAATATTATTGGCCTACTACCTTTTATTGACATTAGGCTATAATACATTTACACAGTACTTTAAAAGTTAAGTCTTAAAAGTGTCTGCCATATTGATTTGTCACTCGTCCTACTGTTCACTGGTTGATAAACAAAACTCTTTATTGAAGGACCACTTTAAAGACATGACATCCAGATTGCTCACATTTATTTCAAAAGTCAAAAATATGTACTAAGTACTAGCCATGAACCGGAAGTAGCATAACTCTGAAACCAGACGTGGTAGGCCAAGCCCACATTATTTACTTCCCAATTAGATCTACACCAAATTTCAGCATTGTGCCAGTCCTAATGTAGCCATCAACCCTGAATAGACAGACAGACAAAGACAGTTCCAAATATTAGTAAGATTTCAAGGTAAAGACTACAGTAATGCAGAGTAGGCCTATATTCAATTTTAAAAGCACATATAAGTGGTACATGTACATGCATTGGTTTGAATAAAAAAAAGATACTACTGTACATATATCATTGTGGTGTGAAATCAATAGAACCCAATATAAATTTAAATGTTCATGATTAAAGTTGCAGTTGATTGATTTTAATAATTTTGAGGCCAATATTGTTTTAAAATAAAAGTACTTTTGATTGTGTAAGAGATGGGGATGTAAATCTGTTGCATTGTGATTGTACTTACACATAACATCTGACACTACATGTACATGTACATATACCACCCTAAGAATTTACAGCTTCATGTACATGTATGTACTTCGACATCTTCATGATCAGAATTCCAACCTTTTCAGACAGGGGCTAAAAGTTGCTCCACTAACCTGTATGTACCATGACTTCTGTTTTATGTTCCCAACAATTAAAACAGAAATATTGCCTTATCACTATCATAATTCAATTTGTACTTCGCAGATACAAATCAGGGCTTGCCACGAGACGCGAGCAGTTGCTCGCGCTCGCGCTGTGCTCGCGTAAAAGTAGATTTACGCGAGCTATTCGTTGCTCGCGCAAATGTTTAGGAAAAACCTGTAAAAATAATCAAAATATTGACGAGTTTATTGCCCAAACTAATCCAACAATGTCAATAACGTCATAAATTCGTCTGTCAAACTGACATTCAACAAGCTGCACGCGGCATTTCGTCCTTAAATTTGATTGGCTAATGAGTCGTGTTACTAAAAATACACTTTATACCTGAACGTCATGACTGGTTTTCCTACGAAGACCAGTAACAAACGCGTGATAATCGAGTCTAAAGTAAAGAATGTTTACATCCGGATGATTTGGCATTTCACGCTAAATGAACACGTTTCAAACTTATAATTATCGGTATTTCTTATTTTATCAGAACTTCGACTTTTATTCCATTGTGCAGTCGTATAATTTTAAATCTAAGTGTAATAATTGGCTAAAGGAAACCTGATTGCCCTACCTATCCACATTTATGTCGTGGGGTGAAGAAATCCGTACGGAAATTGATTATAAAAAAAAAAGAGTAGGCCTATGACTTGTCAAAAACAGAAAAGCGATGGTCACACATGTTTACTGCAAACTCTGTGCCAGGAATAGCAATTTTGGCGCTCAATCGTTTATTTTGTTGTTTTGTTATACTAGTGCCAACTCATAGTAATAGTACTACATGTATGATGTAAATAAAGAATTGAAAAAAAAATAATTAATAAATAACAAACTTTAAACAGCATTTTCATTATTTAATTTAACAAAAGTATCCAGGCAACAAATTGATTTTAAATTGAAACAATTTTAGAAAATGTGTGCTCACGCAAGCAACATTTTACGTGAGCAATTTTTATTGCTCGCCCTGCTCGCCCAAACCTATATTTGCGAGAGCAGTCATCTGCTCGCCATCAATTTATTCGTGGCCAGCCCTGCAAATAGAAGAACTGAAGTGCAGCAATATCAATATTATTGTGTGCTGTGCATACATGTATATTTATAGAGAGAACATCCACTCGATACAAACAATTTCAATAATTTGCTTTCGTGTAGGGTCGTAAGGGTCTTTAGCAGTACAACCAGGGAATCGAAACCATGCCAGTTGACTCAATGACAGACCTTATGATACAGCGCACGTGCTAAACATTCAGCCCTCTAACTTATGAATGAATTTTAATATGACTTCACTTCACTTATTGAAAATGTATACATTATTCAAGAGCTAAATCTGCATATTACAAGTCTTTCTTTAGGTCTTATTTATTTATATGACAAGATCACAACCAACCCTCTATGCCATAAAAATGAATAATCTAGACTTTGTTTATAATTGTAACAATGACAATTGAGGATACAGTGTTATTAAAATGTTGTTTTCTCGGCTCAGAGTGAAGTAATTTGACTGAAATATTTGGCATATTCCCTTTACGTTATCTTTTTTAAAAAATATTATAGAGAGAGGAACTGTCAGCTCTTTCTTTATCTTCCATAATGCCGCTTTAAGGAAGTGATCCTTGTATATTCCTAGATTGACTGTGCTAGTCATTGTAATAATCCATATAGATTAACTGCGGGACAAACAACCTTAAGTACATGTAGATTGTACGAGAAGCCACTCCTTTTCCACGACATCTCCTTATAACAGCCCAATTGGATAAGCAGTGAATCATATTTTTTTTTAAAAACAGTAAAATATGACAGATATTATGCTAACTTTAAACAATATAATCATATATGACACACATCTAATAGATGACTAATATAACAGGTAAACAGGTGACTACAGCAGAAAATAGTCAATAAATATTCATACATGTAGAAGCAATAAATATCTTAACTAGTACAAAAGCAGACTAGACTAGCCCTTGTTTGTCTAATCAGTAATATTTTTTTGCATTTCGTTTTTTTCTCTAAATTATTCCAGGCCCAGGTTCCAAAATATCATCATTAATTAATTCTCAGAAAAGTAAGACAAAAGGACATTAAGTAATGTACTACAGATAAAGTCAGTTTGGTTCACATGTGTAAATCAAAATTTAAAAGTGAACTAAACATACAAACTAAATCCGCCTATTCAATATTTCTTTAGGCCTTAAAAATGTTATCTATATTATTCGATTCGACATTAATTAACTTATCCGTACCATAATCCACTCTTGATGGCATCGCTAACCTGCGATTTTGAGTGAATTATGACCCAATTAACTGCAAAATCTCCTTGCCCGATTAAATCAATAAATGGATAATCATGATTATGCTTTTTATTGTGCTGACTTTAGTAATGATGATCAAGGTTAGACGGAAGTTTTAATCGCTTAATTCTTGGTTCACAGTGGATCAATTTGATTGAAATTTTCAGCAAATTGCCTTTACATTATCTTGTTGTTAACTATTATAGTGAGAACTGCCAACTCGTTATACAATCTCCCATGATGTATCTTTAACAAATGTAACAGAATTCCACATAGAAACAAAATTTAATGGTAAATGTATAGAGCTACATGTAGACCCATCACTAACCAAAGTAGAAATACCCTTCAATATTTACATGTATTGTGGTCTAAATGAAAGAAGTTTAAGTTTTTGAACCCTCTCACATATATTTCAAGTTATCTCATGCACTATGTGTTAAGCATAAGGGAGTGTTTTTATTTGATTAAATACATTTGAGATGTTTAAAGTGTAGGTGTAGATGGACATAAATTGAACAAAAGCCCATTAATTACCTAGTTAGTCCTGGATACACATCTTTAAGAAAATGGTGGATACACATTAAGATTTGTTTAATGAGTTAACATGAGAGGAGAATGTCCACATCATTTGATATGTAGAAGTTTGAACAAGTTTATTTGATACTCTTGTTAGCGGACATCCCAGTCTAACAGTAGTAACATCTCGCTTATATACACTTAACATGTACAGTAGCCTTTATAACAGATGAGATTCATTTTAAAGGGACAGTACTTGTTTAGTACAAGAGGTACGGTGCCCTACACGGAAAAAAATCTTCAAAACTGGTACAGCAACACTGCCTTGAAGTTAATTCCTACTCATTACTAGTAATCAACAAAAAATGTCCCTTTACAGTATCTCCATTGCATTGTCCATTTAACCATAGAAGCATGTTAGTATCAGAATTACTACTAAAGTATTGTGTTGAAGAGGTGTTCATAATCTATCCCTTTCCTATTGTATACATTGTTTATAAAGTTGAACAACTTCAACAACTAAATATTATACAGTCCTGTACATGTACTTCACCTGGTCATAGGAGAACAAATAATGTTACCTTAGTGAACTTCCTAAATAAATGTAACACGTTGATGTCAGGTTTTTTTTTACAGCACTTAGCATGTACTGTTTTGTACATGACACCTGCCAAAAAAGCCAAGAACAATAATCCAGTCAGGATTAAGATTTCAGGTGCTGAAGCATACATGTACTTGTATGTATTTTATGGATAAAGCAGTTGGACAATACAGAAACACTGGCTACATGTATAATCTATCCAAATAAATGAGAAATGGTATCAAGTGTTCTACAAACAGTAACCTGGTCAATAAGCTACCAAGCAGATGTAGGTGGTGTACATGTAGTATGTAGTCATGTACATGTAGGCCTATGTATTCTAACCGGATAGGGCCAGAATTAGATGAAGTGAGGTCCTAGCTACATGTAAGTACCGGTACATACATGTTTATATAGGCTATTCTACTTACGAGTAACCTCCTAATCCCCCATCCTCACGAACAAAGAAGATATAATTGCGTAAATTACAAAAGTTGAGGATGACGACAGGGGTTATAGACTACATTGCTGTGAAAAGTTAATGACAGTGTCAAAAATATTACATACAATTTGGTCGGAGATCCTAGGATTCAGTTGGCCAAGCCTACATGTACATGTATCCGGCACTGTAAGCAGATCACATGATCTGTTCATGTATTTTTGGAAGTTACAGGTACCTGGTAGATGATAATTTTGATGCAAACGTGACACATGTCTGGAAATGGCGAGGATTTAACCATTGTTGGAGGTTGTTTAATGTTCACAGACCTTCATAAAACATTTACATTAGTCTGTGATGTCAAACACAAACCTGGAAACTGTACTGACAGTACATGTACATCAGTGCATGTATCATACATATTGTAAACGGTATGTATTCTTTCGAGTGTGTGTATCTTAGAAGACTGTCAAGTCTTACCATACTGAACATTGAGCGCACATTGTATATTTGGCTTAATCAGGTGTCTGGTGATATTAATTAAGACAAACGCAGAGAAATTTGGACACCTGAACTATTGTCATCTCAACCCTCTGTCGTGATGTAGGCCTACCACCATCCGGTCCAAAATTAAATAATTCTGTACCCCTTACCAGGACTTGCCAGAAAATATTGACGTAAGTTTTGAGGTAAAATCAAATTGCAATATCCCAAATTACAAATACCAAATACAGGTTTCCAGCCAAATCAGTAAATGTTTGCCCCAACCAGCCCCAAAACTGCAATACAACCGGAATAACCAGTTAACGATATAATATGTACGATATAATATGTACATGTCTGATGTCATGTATTGGTAAACTGATTCTGCAATCTCTCCTATTTTGTTTAGCATTACAATGTCAGAACTTAACAATATGTCAACAATCACAGTGTGACGTGACTGTACTGTAACTGTGTGTCACTTTAAAATTTAATTTGATCTATCTTTTCACTATCTGTCAAATAGTAAGGCTAAAATAAATGTTTAAAGTAAGTAACAAAATACAAAGCAGAACAAAATTGCTTACATGGATTTGTAGTGTGATCTCTGAGGCATCTAAAAGGACAACGGTGCAAGTTAAAAGATGCTTCGACTTCACTGGAGTTGGCTGCTGACCGTCAACAAAGTCAGAATGCGATTTTGCTCCACCACGACCTCGTCGGGAACGACGTTTGCTAAACAATCTCGTAAAAAAAGACATTATTGCTACATTTGGCACAGTTCTGCTAAAATCCTGTTAAAATTTTGTTTGGAGAATTAATCACTATTACTTGCTTGTCTCATATTAGAAGCCTTCGTTCATTAACCTGGCTAAAAATTAGTTTTTAAGAACAAAATTCTTCCAGTGTTGTCAATTGACTTCCGGTTGCACATTCCGACCGTGACGTTTACATACGGAGATTAACGAACTGTGTCGGAAGTCTCCTTTGGCTGAAAAGGAATTTTTCGTAGACTACATTAACCAGACACAATTTCTTTTTCATTGAAATCAATACAAAGCAGGTTATCCGATCTATTAAGGATGAAGGGAACGGCAAATGTGTAATGATCATCTTTACACAAGTACACGAAGTACGACATCTTAACTACTTTATGAACTATCGTTTAGGCAATATAGTGAACAGGAGAATCACGCGTAACACAAATAGAAACTCATGACATTAATAATATAAGACAAAACACGATCATCACCGACCATGCCATCATATGTGATTCACTGATTGTATTGTGAGATATTGCAAGATGCAAGCAATACATGAATTGAAATGAAATCGAGTTTAACGTCCCAGTCTAACTGCTATATAGCACTATGCTTCGCTATTAAAGGCTGGCAAACGGTGCTACGGCCTACTCTGATATTTAGCTCCCTAAATGTTGGCAGAGAAAGTTCCTCTGGATCTTCTCAGTAGACTAGAAATGGAACAGTGCTTAATTGTTAGTATGGTATGGTACAGAAAAAACGGAGGCAGGCACGTAAAAGTTAAAAGAAACCTGGTCATTTGGAATTTGAAATAAGAGTAGCTGTAGAGTCACTGTCCAGGCAAAGTTTCCCTCATAGCACACTGCGTATGGTGTATGATTTTGTTCATTATCCCAGTTAAAGCAGAAAATTAAGTAGGATGTCAAATTCGTCTAACCCTATTTCATTTCACAAAACTTTGCTATTTTCTATTGTCCTTCACAATACGAGGTTGTGAATTAATAATGTATTTGTTTTATTCCAGGATGTCTAATATTTTGAGGATAGAAAATTTGTGTACAACTGTTTTAGCAGGAGGGATTTACTTTATCTCATTTTATCGCGGTACACTGGGACTAAACAAGTTTAAAGAATCCAAACAATATTACAATAATGATATAGTTGTTCCTGTTGATGATCAATTAAAGTCTATTATTAAAGTAGGTTTGTGTTGGCTTGTCATAATTGTGGATTATTGAGACATTTTAAAAACTTGCTGAAATTATTTGGCAACTCTTAATTAAAGGGACAATAACATTCTTGCTGGCTTGGTATCTCCAGAAAATAAATAATACCTTTATTCTAAGTACTAGATGTTTAAGTGTCCTACTTGTTGTGTAAATTATCCATTACAACCTATTTTACTTGTCCAGAACCAGAGGGTTCGAAAATATTTCAAAATCCAAGTCACATTTGAAAAGGTTTACGTTAGACTTTTCAAATCAATTGGTTGAATTTTTCCAATTTTTTAAAATAGGTGTGTTAAGATGAAATTTATATCATCATTTAATTGGAATATTGTAAAATAATACGATTTGTTGACCAGAATGAAGATTGGGACATATTATTCAGTTACAACAAAAGTGTTATTGGGGCTTTAAAGACACACTATTTTGAAATTCAGTGTTGCATATTAATTTTATGTATAATTATTTCCCTTTAACAGAAATATTGAAAAGTCTTGTTTTTGCTGAATTTATGCAAGGTTAATGTTCCTGATACCAAAACCTGAAGGTTCCTATTATTTTCAAACTTGTAAGAGTTGTTCAACTTAGTGTACCGTTAGTATCAAAATTCAAAGATGCACATCATTTTGGTGTGTAGTTATATTGCCTTGAGTAAATATGCCATTTGGAGATCCCAAAAATGTTATGAGTGGCCTTTTATACGACAATACCACATTTTGGAGGATAATTACATTTTATAACTTAAGATGTAGATAAGTCATCTGACAAATGATATGTCTTTTTATTCAACACCGGTATGTGACAAAGTGTAGTTCCACTTGCCTAAACCATCTATTGTTGAAGGCTCTTTTAAGTGTAAGGGAATTATTTAGATATAATTCATGCATGCCATGTGTTAGTCCCAAAATGATGTAGTTTAGTTTGGGTTAATGTCATTAAATCTCAATTATCTTTTTCAGAAACCAGAGCCATCAAAATCATATTTTGACAGAAAACAGGAAACTGAAATTTTTACTGTTTCTGGAATAGATATTATCAGCAGGGGCTCCATTAGTTCAGTATGGGGATCAATCATTGGGATTCCAATAAATTTAAACTGCAAATCGGTTACTGACTTGGAAAAAGAGAAAATAACAATTGATAACCAGGAAATTAACATGGACTCACCTCAAGGGAAACAACTAGGCCCGTTAATGATTTTTAGTGAAAAGGCCAAATTATTTGCTATTTCACGAGAATTATCAAAGATAAATGATGGATTAGCATTTCATGAAGAAAACATGGTGGCTCCTATTTCATTGATATTAGGGTCTATGATTAATTATGTATTGCATGAAAAACTACGCTTTCGGACACGGTTGGCGTATCGTTTACTAGTATATGGTTTTGTAGGATTATGTTATATACGGATAAGAGAGGGTATGAAATTTCATAAAGAATTGGATGGTGACAAACATGCAGTGAATCAGAGTTTAGAATTAGTTGAAGGCGGCATTGAGTTTATTGATAAACTTATAGAGCAAAATAAAACAGTCCCAACTGTATTAGGTAGTGATGAAAGACCCTTATACAGCTATGTTATATACGGTAATGACTATAATTCATGGAAAACTCCAGAAACTTTTCTCAAAATTAGAAGAGATGCTCTATTGAAATTGCAAAAGGAACTTATTGAAAAAAATGAAAAGGAAATTCAGGAAAATGCTACTGGCAGTCCTTCTGTAGTATAGCAGATATTGATATTAGTACCTGTATTATTATTCCAACGTAGTGAAAGACGTACATAAAAAAAAAAAAATGTCTGGTTCTCGGATACCACTGCGCCATTTCAAAAAGAGTAGCTTGACCATGGACCTTATATTATAAGGTCCATGGCTTGACCCGTTCGTTACAATTAATAATCCTTTAGATTTTGCACAAATCAAAAACCAAAAAATAAAATCCAAGATATTTATTTTTTGCAAGGATTATCAGTTATGTAGCTATCAAGATTAAGAGTTATGTAGCTATCAAGAGTGTATTGGGTGTAAGAGTGTGGTAATTGTATAATAATATTAAATGTTTGATACAGATAATTATACAAGTTTGTAGTCGTTTTATATTAATTGGCATTGAGTAATATGTTCCTAGGATTGACTGTGACCTGGAGTAGGGTTCCTGCCTAATCTTATCGATTTTCTCGAAGATTTCTATGTACAAAATTAGGTATGAATCGGAATGAATTGTATGGCAGTTATATGCAAACATAAGATAGAAGAAAAAATATCGAATAAAATTTATATTGTTGATGTTCATGAGACGAAGTAGTCTGCTCAACAGCTTAATTATGATCATATGACTGGGAAATGGTTTGTGAAAAAAAAAATTTCTAGCACAAGGCAGGAGAAACCATTTAAATTTCATAGAAATGGTGTTTAACAGTGAAAGGGGGACAACTTGTTTTACGGTAATTGGAATCAGACTAGTAATACACACACTCCACACCAACATAACAAATAATAAACATCAAACACATCAACTCAAGCGAATGGATAATGGAGTCAGTGTGCTGTACAATCCCGGACATAGTGACATGTATTGTGCATAGTGCGGGGGATGCGTACACTTTCTAAAAAAAAAAACTTTTCATTTGCAGAGTTGTAGTCGTGGCCCACATCCCTTAACTCTGGTAAGATTTTCGTCGGACATTTTTATTCGAAGATATCCATGCCGCATGAGCCAATTTACCCGTTTTTCAGATGGTTGCTAAGATGCAATTATTTCTATTCATTATTTTGACTTATTCAAGATAAACCCCAAATCGCGTGTTCTGCCGAATATTGTTTAAAATTTTCTGATTGGGCTCCAATATTCCCTTACATGTAGAAACATTTACACCACCTTAATTTAATGGACTAGAACGATTACCCCTAAAGTTAAGCATGTATCTTGACGACAGGCGCATTTTCAGTAAAGGAACGGGGCTCCGATTAGATAATGTAACACTAAAGTTATGAAATATGCTCCGCAGATAAAATTTGGTTTCATTAAGTGTTTGTGTTTCCTATCCTTTCACGTACCGTTACCTTGAAAAATCTTTTGACAATTAAATCACCTCCAACCAATTTTTTCAGTAAGTTGGGTTTTCATTCTCCCATTATAAAACAACAGATGAAGGGGAAAATCCTAACATGCTATTTCTATGTTAACTATAAACATAAAAGTAACTCATAACAAAGTTACTTAAAGGGACAATAACATTCTCGCAGGCTTGGTAGCTCCAGAAAATAAATAATACCCTTATTCTAAGTACTAGATGTTTAAGTGTCCTACCTGTTGTGTAAATTATCCATTACAACCTATTTTACTTGTCCAGAGGGTTCGAAAATATCTTAAAATCCAAGTCACATTTGAAAAGGTTTACGTTAGACTTTTCAAATCAATTGGTTGAATTTTTCCAATTTTTTAAAATAGGTGTGTTAAGATGAAATTTATACCATCATTTAATTGGAATATTATAAAATAATACGATTTGTTGGCCAGAATGAAGATTGGGACATATTATTCAGTTACAACAAGAGTGTTATTGGGGCTTTAATATTTTTTTCGTTCTCATTTGATTTAGTACTATCTCAGTGTGTCTGGTAACATTTTGACGGACTGGTAGGATAAGCATCTTGTTTTTAATGTGATTATTATAATTATCTTGACCTGGGTTACATTGGTGAGTAACTATTGGCAATGCAGAAGTTACACAAACTAAAAATAATTCAACATATTAAAACTGATATTCTGGTAAAATTTGGAATTAAATCCGCGAAACTTCATTATGTAAAAACTGGTGAGATTGAACTTCATTTCTCATCCATTTCCGCCAAGAAGCACAATAAAAACTTTCATAAAGTATTTTTGCGCTTTCCAAATTAATCCTTATTATAACGAAAAATATAATTAATAAATCTGCTTTTACGTATTTTGTTAAATAGTTTTCTTACAAAAAATAGAAAGACTTATCCAGCAAGCTGTGTCGTTTTTATTGTGTTCATAATAGGTAAAATATTATGTGATATTCTCAGACCTCCAACCGACATCTTATCAGTAAAGATTACCGGTAACGATAAAGTATCCACAGCAGCAGTAACTCTTTACCTGACCCGTATATTGACCAAACTGTCTTGACCATGATAAGCTGGTATGATAAGCTGCTGAAAAGACGGATAATTTTTTCTCTCTCGTTAAACCATCTTTTTTCGTATTTTGCAACCTGTTTCACGTCGAAAATTTCAAAGCCTTCCTTTAGCAGCCAAGCGAATATTTGCTGCTGACAGTTTGGGGTATTTCTTGGTCAGGAAAAGTTTGAGCCCGTTCCATTTAATAGATTGAACTATTATGATGACCGTCTGCTCCAAGAGATCACGTGACATAACAGCCTATAACAGGTAAATCACTACAAATGTATACATCGTTTCGAAGTGGTTAATGTTCGCTATGAAATGTGTCTTTAAGAACAATATTATACTAAACGGTTAAAATACCATCATCTATTTTTACATAATCTTCGTATCTCTGTTCGAACGCTTTAGCTTCAAGTGTTAGACTACGAGGGAAGATTGCACGTGCATATTTTGTGTAACGTATTTTGAAAATAGGCCTTCTATTCCAGTTGTGGGGATTTATATATTAGGCTACTAGAACGAAATGCCGACTGGAAACAATAGCTTCTGATCCCCACCTCCTATAGTTAGATTACGCTTAACCCCAAATGGAATATTTTAAAGTGCCATGATTGGTTTTTCGATTGAATTGTTCTTTTTTGTAGATCTAAATAATAAAATCCAAAACAGCTTTATGACGTTCTACCGATGTGTAATTTTGAGGACTGGATGTCTAGATGTCTAAAACGAAACGTGGATGAACCAATTAGGCCTACCCATAAAACTTGTTAATTGTGCACTCCTCCAACAACAAAAAGCCCACTATCTTTTATCCCAGATATGAGCAAGAGAAAGAAACACAGACATTGCCACCGCAGGAAATATAATAAAATAAACACATTAGGTCCAGAAACACAGACTTGTGATTTAAAAACTAACATCACCAAACATAAGAAAATTAAAAGGAAGAAAAAAAGGAATAAAAGCAAACACGACGAAGTTAAAGATTTTAATGTTGAGCCGCTTGGTTCGGATTGTGATGTCAAGGACGAACTTTCATTGTCCCTTAAAAATCTCAGCCAAGAAACCAGAATAACGACCCAGAAAACGACGATGCCCTCGGAAAAGGGAGGTAACTCAGCAGCGTTACCCACACAGAATAGAAAACAGCTGGAATCGGATAAAGACAACACTACGTCTACTGTGAAAGAGTTGACATTAACAAATAGTAGTGATTTTGTTAATTGTGACATAAATATAGGTGAAAGCAGGAAAGACGATATATCCTCTGAGTACAAAACCAGCTCCTCTAAACAGCACACAAATATAACGGATAGATGCGGTCGTAATCAGAAAAAACGAATCCGTAAAAGCAACAGTATTGATAAACACGAAAATACAAATGTATTCAGTCACAGGCATGGAATAGACAAAAAAGATGGTGTTCAGCTGTCGATAAAAACAAAGAAAAAGAAGAAAAGATGTCAGTCACGCCAGGTTATATGCGGCGATGAGCACCAGGAAAACACGGTGCACCTGGATAACATGGAACATCGAGACAACACGGAGCACCCGGATAACATGGAACATCGAGACAACATGGTTCATTCACAAAAGGCGAATCGCAAGAACAACACGGAACAACGGGCAAAGGCGGGGCACCGGAACAACGCGGAACACCTGGATGACCAGACCAACGACGACCATCAGAAGAAGACACACGATGTGGAATCAGAAAATGTAAGATAACATTTTTTCAGTTAAAGTAGCTAAGTCTCTAACTCAATAACATCTAAAGTCTTACATGTTGAAAACACGAATTATTTGTCAATTTAAATCAACATTGATGTTGTTATCTTACCTTGAAAAGGTATGCTTCTGGTATCCAATATTTAACATTTCTGGTGTAATCATTTTCTCATTGGTACACGAATCGTTTACCATGGTGCGTTTCAGCGTCATTTGTAATACGTGACCAGAAAGAAAGAGGTTATTCATATTCCACAACTTATATCAAACGGCGACACCATAACTTACCTGGAGAGCATGCGCAATTAGACTGGAATAACCCGACACTAGAAATTTCTATTCGGTTGAGACTCATGCCGTATTTGACTGGACATAAGTGATTTGAAATTAGAGTCAAAACGGAAGCAGTTGAATGTAAATCAGTTCATATACAATCAGATTCCATTTAGGTCAATTTCTAGATCCCAAATTAGCGATTTAGCTCCTTAAAACTGATGTGATTGTATCGATGTATCCTTACTAGGTAAGATTTACTACATGATTATGTGAAATAAGATGTATCACCCAAGTTCATGACTTCATAGTTTCAAATAAGTTGTCAGCTTGTGTTTGGTGCAGTTCCCCTGCACTTCCCAAAACACCACCCAGAACATTAGAATCATTTCTCATATCCGTGACACGAATTTTGATCAAGGGTTTTACAATGAAGTTTTTGGCACTTTATTGGGTTTTTATCGTCTGTTGTACCATACTGTCTATCACACAACCTCGTATTGCTCAAACGATTCGTTATTAAAGCCCCGAAAACAAAGCGTTCAGCTGAAATGACCAAGTTTATTATTCTCATGTTTAATTTCAATTTTGATTTTTAGTATAAGTACATGGTGACATTATATAATTTATGGAGAGATGTAATACAACAGGATATTCTAATACACAATCAAAGATTACAGCTAGAAAAAACGGTAAATAATTATAATGTATCTTACTGATTGATTAATAATATACACAAGAGTTCATGTCAGCTGTTGCCCGAATACCACCTCACACTCTCTGAATGGGATTCTTTCGTAATTAGACATAGCATTTGACGAAGTTGTTCCAGGAAAAGACATAGTTCTTGATGAAGTTCTCCAGGAGTAAGTAAACAAAGACAATGTGTACCATGACCCCAGAACTAGACGAAGTTCCTCCAGGGAAAAACACAACATATGATGGCGGGCCTTTATGAGAATATACTCCGTCTTCATTAGCCCAGTCGGTGTAGAAAAGTAGGCCGTTAAACCCATGTCAGTCATGAGAAGATGCGGCATTTGACGGTAAACATTTAGTAGTGGAAACAGCCCATGATGGAGTACCACCAGGCATAGGTACAATTCTTGAGATGGTTCACCAAGAAACAGACATAACCCTCGATGGAGTGCCCCCGGATGTAGTGAAAACATTTGAGGGAGGTCTCCAGAATTACACACAAAGAAGTGCCTTCGAGTGAAGATATACTATTTGATAGAATCCCTTCAGGAGTGGGCACAACTCTTCAGAAAAGATTCCCTCTAAGTGTAGCCTTGATGATATCTTCTGTGTATTCCCAATACTTGATAATTGTCCCTCGGGTAAATGTACAGTTTTATTTATTATACTTTCTTACTCTTTCAGAAATTAGAAACTAAACAACTTATTCGGGAGAAATTGAACCAGGAAGAACAACTTGCTGAGCTCCATCTTTTAGTGGGATCCTTGAATAAAATAATAGAAGAGAAAGATGCGGATATATCTTCTCTGAAACAAGATTTCAACTATATCCAGGGTTTAATAGAAGATAACCATGGACTAGTCATCAATCATGAATCCTTAACAGAAATTCAACATAGAATCTCTGATGGTGTTACAATGATTAACTCATTAGCTAATATGTTGCAAAGTGGAATGTTTGATTCTAAATAGCCGACCGAACAAATAACAGAACATAGGAATACTGAAAAATCACAACAGATATTGTTTAGCATATTATAACCCAGTGTGTGTCATCAGATATAACCGGGATCTATCTAGTCTTGGAACGTTACATTAACAAGATCTCAGACCCTCAGGCAATGGATGTCAAATTTTATTGAGGAAATTCTGTGTTTTATCTATATATTATAACATGTAGTTTGTTTTATTCTATTATGTTATTTTCTGATATTTACTGTTTGTTTTTACAAGTAAAATACAACGATTTTACCACTATACTAACTATTGTATTTGATTTACTGTATATTTGAAATCAGCATTGGAACCGGGCGCTGGTTATAAATTTTCTGCGTAAGGCAGTCGCAGGGGTAGGGGGGTTGATGGCCCATCTTTCGAGATATGACACGCCAGATGTCGACACTTACTAGACTTGGGGTCGCGGTGGCTCAGTGGATAAGACGTTGGCTAGCTGACACGGAAGTCCCATGTCCGATCCGGTGTTGGCCGAGAAAGCCTATCTGGATTTTCCTGCTTGGGTCTCTGATGTCAGTGGTGCAGGACGGAGGGCCTAGCAAGGGATAACGTATAATTCAGATAGGACGAAATCCGAAGTCCCGTGTACACGTTGGCGTGCAAGTAAAAGAACCCTTGACAACTGGAATTTGAAATAAGAGTAGGTCGTAGTGCCACTGTCAGATAATGTATGGCGTATGTCCGCCTTCATTAGCCCAATTGGAGCAGAACAGTAGGACGTTAAACCATTTCTTACCAAAGCTACTGTGTTGAAGGGATTTAAAATGGGGTTAAGGAAACTTCTTATTAATACTATTTTGAGATTAACATGGTTATATACTACTTAGTTTATGTGCGCAGCGTTTCAGAGGGAATAAATTTGCAAGGAGAATGACTATCCCCATTTACTCTTCGCTAACACCCAACTGCCAAGGGATTAATTTATTTGTACAGCGATGAGGAACACCGTTTTTCCTGCCCCCACTCCACGAAAAACTATACAACACAAGCATCTCACGAAAATAACATTTTCTCCTCCAAGATTATTTTGCTCATTTTATGAAAGTTTTATTTTCTTGAAATATCTATTCTATATTTATATAGTTTTGTCCATATCATGTTCCCACTCTTGTTAAAATAAACATAAACATGTCATCCATAAGTAAACCGGTAGACTCATTCACTATTTCAGATAGACATGAGATAGAATCGTTATGTTAGGCATGGATTCCACAACGTTGTTTTCAAATTGATACTATCACCATTAACACGTATTAAATGTCTGGAATATTTCTTTAAACATTTTAAAATGGCGTACTGGAATCGTAATAACCTTCTGCTGTTAATGATTTTATTTTTCCGTTTGACCATATTATCATCAACTAGGTTGGAACGAGGTAAGTTTATCATTCTTCCAGGTGGACAAGAATTGGGGAATCCCCATATTTCTCTGTATGCTTTGGTAGGGCAACTAAATGATTTCTTGGCAGATGCATTAGAAACGGTTATGAGTGGCAACACTGCAAGAACGCAACCGTAGAAAAGTGCTATAACAATATCTCCTCGAGGAGTAGCTCTGTGAGTAAGGCACAGGCTCACTAATTAGGTCCCTGGTTCGATCCCTGTGTTGGCTGTGGGTTCCCCTTGTCAGTGGCGCGGATGCCTTGATGCTGGACAGCGTGTAGCAGGCGCGGATCCAGGATTTTTTGCAGGGGGGGCGTCAGCGCCGAAGGCGCTTAACCAATTAACGGGGGTATGGGGGTCCTCCCCCAGAAAAATTTGGTAAATTAGATTCAATTTGGTGCATTCTGAAGGTAAATTCAAAAATTACAGGTCTAAAAATCACCAATAAAATCGTATAAAATTTTTTCAAGTCCGGACCCCCTGGACCGCCCTCTGGATCCGCGCCTGGTCTAGTCGTTGGGATGGGACGAAAACCCTTAGTTGAACTTCAACAAGGGGTAGGTGGAAACACCACTGTCTGGTCAAAAATTTCCTTTGTAGCAAAAAAGTAGATGGTTAAACCTAGTATCATTTCATTTTGTTCCTCGAGGTAAATCTATTCCTATCTCATAGAGGTCTCGTTGACACGGTTGGTCAAAAATAATAACAACGTAATAACGTAATAACGAAATGTCCATTTCAGTAGGGTTGAGTAAATATGAACTTTTTCCCATGATGAGCTTTGACCCTAGAAAATTCAATTTATTCAAAATGGCGGCCGCATTTTATGTTTTAGGTCAAATATATGATAGATATACCGTCAAATACTTCTATATATATAGGTTTTAGAGGTAGGGAAGAATAAAAAACAAAATTTCAGAACTGAATTCGTTGGAATTTTTGACCTGAGATAACTTTTGACACTGGAAAATTCAATTTATTCAAAATGGCAGCCAAATTTCATGTTTTTGGTCATATACTCAATAATACTTCTAGGAAAGCACAAATACAACATTTCAGAATAGTTGTGAAGCTTCTAAGCTTTCAAACTAGATGTATATCGAAAACTACGAAAAAGCGTTTTTTGTAGCAAAATTTGACATTTTTTGGAAAACAGTAGAAGAAATTCAACTTGGTAGAATTACGGAACTCTATAAAGAAAGCTCTTTGGCCAGACAGTGACATAGCTATTGACATCGATTAACTTCTGAGAGGAGTATTTGGTGATATAAACTGAACTGTTGGGTGGAACTTTGTTTACTACGTCAACCGTTTCAATCTGGAAAGTATTGAATTAAAAATAATTGTCAAAGTTTACTACAAAATGACGCTCTTCTCATGAGTTTTCGTAGTTTGTGACAATTTGAAAATTAGATACTTAAAACAGTTAAAACCTATATGTGCAGGTATTTGTCCAAAAAAAAACTGAAATGTCCATTGTCAAATGTCATCCTTGGTGAAAAATTCCGACGGATACACCAGATTGACTAAATTCAGACAGATTTAACTCCTTTTAGCTTTGCATCGCAAAGGGTGCTAACCCTTTAGTTAAATATCATTACATGTATATATGTTTCAGAATGTTTGGGAACTACTAATGGCTTCACAATTTCTGGTAATTTTAGCACCCATTACAAGAATCTGAGAAGTCGGTACGAGAATTGTAATATTGTTCTCGGAAACCTCGAGGTCACTAATCTCATGGACAGAACAATCAACTACGATCTTTCATTTCTACAAGATATTCGAATGGTCACGGGGTATGTTCTGATTGGTCTTCTATCTGATGTTCGAATCCTCCATCTACCCAATCTAGAAATAATTCGTGTTGATTTACCGTTTAAGCTCTTCGATCAGGAATATGGCCTGGTGGTGGCACTGACGTCACGAAATTTTGTGCGAGGTCTAAAAGAACTTCACCTTCCAGCTTTGAAAGGTATGTACACGTTTCTTGTTTTAAAACGTAACACTGTTAGTTTTTATATTATCATGCCTCAATTAGTTCCAATTGCAGCTGTTACTTTTATGGAATTTTGCGTAAATTTGTTTTTTTAAATGGTAGATATACTACAAAAGTATGTTGGCTATATAAAATCATTTTAATGTAAATATTTGACACATAATGCGGTCTTGAGGTAATACAGATCTGTTTCTAAGTTCTTATTGTCAGCCGAGAAAGCTCCCATGGATTTTCCGTGTTGCAGGACGGAGGGCCTGACAAAGAATTCAATTGTTGTTCGGGCAATATTTCACTCATAGCTTTATGTATTTATTCAATAATTAAACTGTTATATTTCAGAAATATCTCGAGGAAAAGCGTTGTTTGTGGAAAATCCTCTGTTGTGTTATGTTAATACTATACCATGGAATGACATCACGTTCGGTCAGCAGGCGTCAGTAGACATATTGAAACATGGCGTCGCCCCTCAAGATCAATGTGAGTAGTACAAAGGTGGTTGATGCATGATAATATATTGATAGATACAAGATAACCCGTATTATGGGAAAAGGACTGGAGTTTAAGGTAGATTATTGGAAAGATGAATTTGCTACAATGATTTTTGTATGTTTATTTTAGGTGGCAATTGTTCTATGTTATGTGAAAGAGATGGACGTGGTGTCAGAAGATGCTGGGGACCGGAAGTTGACCAGTGCCACACAGGTCAAGATTTAAAATAATTATCCCCATTCTTTTCAGAATTTCCATAGATGTCTGTCAATTTGTCTCTGGTATTTAGCATCTGGACAATTATCTACCGCCCGACAACGTGCCGAATAATAGAGGCAACCATTTTTGTTAAGTGCAATTGACTTACAACTGCATCTACTCATCTAATGTATGGTCTTACCGTGGTAAAAGGGGGGGGGGGGATTTGATGGAAACAAACTCAATCCATTGCCTATTTGCTGCATGTATCCATTGTAAGTTAATATTTGAAGACTAAAACCCAAGAAGACGCATTCCCTCTCCAAACAAGAAAATAAATGTCATTAATTGTAAATAATATCATATCAACGTTAGAACCTCTTAATGAGCGAACGGTCAAGAACTGGCCTATTAAGAGAAATTGAACCTTACAAAGTGTATATGTCGGAAATATCGTAGCATTCCCGATATAACTATGTAGTTAAATCCATAATTACATTTTTCTAACCGGTGGGATCATTAATGCCAATTCAAGGTAATACTATATGTCAACCCTAATCTCACGTTGCGTTCCCTACACTACTCCCGCCTTGCTTTGCTCATCCCACTTTCACCCTGCTGTGCCCAACCCGCCCCACCTTGTTTTGCTCATTTTACGACCACCTTGCTTTATGTTAACAGGTATTTTGTTTCGGTGTCAAGAAGAGTGTTTAACGTGGTGCTTTAATCCACGAGCTTTTGGGTGTTGCCATCTACAATGTGCTGTTGGTTGCTATGGACCATCTGATACGGAATGTTTGGTAAGGAGTTTGGTTGGTTTTAAAAAACCGGTCCCATTATTTACTTCCAGATATTGTTCATATCATGAAGAATGTGGAATGCTTTTTAGAATTTTAACAGAAAAAACTTTAGCAGAAGCCACGCCTCAAACGAATCCAAATTCAGATTTCCCCACCACCGCAATAAAACACAATCTTGGGGTTTCGGCTAATCTGATTTTTCTATCCCAGTTTCTAGACAAAATGGAGTTCTTGGTAAAACAAGAAAGAAATCAATCTGGCCTATTTCAACCAAACGACGCATATGGTTCATAATTACAATGACAATTCTACGTTGACAATTGCCTATATTATAATACAACTCGAAATTTGAACACAATTACCGACCAAAAATGTTCCGAACTGTTGACCATTTGGTTTCAGTGATGTAGGTCTGTCACCTTTTGACATCTAGGTCATTGTGTGTTTCTACCAGGATATAATTTCAAATGTCATAATGTTGATAACGAATTTAGTTCATTGTGTCACTCTTCTATTGCAGACATGTAAATACTTCCGGTATGGCGGTCGATGTGTGCCAGAATGTCCGGAAGGATATTATGACATCGGACAGGAATGTATTATCAAGGAAAAGATTTTAGCTACAAATTAAGATGAAAACCATTTTTATTTATTTATAGTCATAGTCGTTTTTTTTCCACGGAATTTATTTAAAGAATAGAGTCAATTTAACTTTGACCTTTTCTAAATTAAAATTTAAATGGCTTAGTCCCATCTATTCGCATCTTAACTTCGCATAATATATTTGATGGGTAACTGTTGAACGTTTAGCTCACTCGTTTCATGTTTGAAACCGAGACAAGAGCTTTTAATGACAATAAAGCAATTTTGACACTCGATTATCTGTTGATGTTTGTCCGTATATTTTTTTTGAATTTATATATAAATAGCGTGTCCGTCCTATTGAAAGTAAGAACCCTGTTGATTTTTAAAAATTTTAGGTTACCGGTAGACCCAGAGTTATCGGTCTTGATCATGAAATCGTTTTAGAACCATAACAGCTTTAATAATGATTTATTGATTTTGAAATATTTGTGAGTTGTAGCCTGTCAACATACATTCCTAATTATACGAAGTGAGATCATTGGGATTTTGTACCGGCGTAGCTATCCCTTGTCAGCTGTTGCAAGACGGAGGGCCTTGCAATGGACAATGTGTAGTCGGATGTCCGACTTCATTAGCCCAGGCGAAGCAGAACAGTAGGACGTTAAACCCCATTACATTTTTTTCAATGCGTTCCACCCTAGTCTGAATTAACCACTGCAAAGTCATTTATCTATTATAAATGATCCGTAATGGCTTGAGGAAAGCCGTGACAATTATGACCTCAGATGTTTATAGTGATATCAAGATGTCCACAACATTGGGGTTAATCTCCTACTCCACCAACCTTGTTAACAAAGTGTGATACGGGAAATTTTTACCCGGGTAGCCTCCGGTGTGTGAACCTTATTAATCCCCAGAAGGGGTAAATATATATATACTATATTGTATTTCTAACATCGTAGGCTATAAGCATACAATGAAATGAAATGGGGGTTTAACGCATCAAAGTTCTTCTGGGATTGGGTTGTGCTACTGCCTACTCTTATATTGAATTCCCACTGCCAAAGTATATTTTACGTGTACGCCAATGCGTACATGGGACATTGGCTTTTCGTCCTATCCGAATAACTGATATGTGTATATAACATCGCATTAATAGAAATTAAAATATTTAGATATAGTCTATACTGACGATTAAGTTACATAACGGAAGGATTTGAAGGATGTTGCCACAATTGTTGTTTTGGTGGTTGTACAGGACCTGCACAATCTGATTGTCTGGTCAGGTCGTATAGTATTTATATACAGTTTTAAACCGGGTCCTTCAACTGACCAAAGGAATACCTTCAACTCATTTTGTAGTTTAATATCATGACACTGGACCATTTCCAAATACGTGTACTAATCAGACAAGATTCGAAATGCTTATTTAGTCTGTTGTAGCTCTGGCCACGAGATCAAGAAGCCTAAATATACTCACTCAAGAGAATTTTTTATTTTTAAATCCAGTCCCAGAACGTGCTGCTTCTCTTGTATCTTTCGGTGAATCGAAAATATATTTTAAAAGTGATAATGATAGCTATGTTTCAGGTATGTTGTGATTTTAAAACGGGTGATCAATGTGTTAGCCACTGTCCAGAAAATACCCACCTGGTTGGTCAGAACTCTATCGACAATTTAAAAAGGAGTTAGCCGCCAATTTTAACGTCCACTCGACACAAACTAGATCATTTCGGGGCTAACATTTCATTAAATTTTTAAATTGAATTAATATTCAATAATTATCTTGGGCGTTGGGGTCTTTAGTAGTGATTGGGGTGGGGGGGGGGGGCGAGGGCCCAGAGAGAACTCATAAGGTTGGGGTGGGGGGGCGAGGGCCCAGAGAGAACTCATAAGGTTGGACAGGCGATCCTACGCCTTGTCACGTACATCCGGGGAATCGAAACCACGCCAGCTGACTCAATTACAAACCTATGATACAACGCACCCACACTAACCACCCTGTTCTGTTCTCCATTATCCCCTCTGCTCTGACCACCACTTTCCTCTCCAACACTGTTCCGTTCTCCACTGCCCCTTTTGCTCTGTCCCCTACTCCCCCGTCCCCAACTGTCCCCTCTGCTCTGCTCTTCACTCTCCTCACTCGATCTGTTATGTCTTTTACTACCCCCGCTGTCCCCCACTCTCTTCTCCCACTCTGTTCTGCCCTTCATTGCACTAACCCCTCTGCTCTGTCCTCCGCTTCCCTCTCTGCTCTGTCATCCACTCTCCCCTCACCTACTCTGTTCTGTCCTCCACTCTCCCTCTCTGTTAGGCTTCCATATTAGATAAACCAACTTGTTAGAAATCAACGTTTTATTCCACTTATTTGATTTGTTGATTTCCGAAACAAATTATCTGATATTTACTATTAGTTAAATGAATTGCATCTATTTCGTTTTGGGTGGCACAAATGTAGTGCACAACTACGCTGGGTTAAATATTTGGTATAGAGGTCACTAATTACAGGAAATGAAGGAGAGTTTTTGTGACGTAATTTAGATAGTGGTAAATGTTAATACGATCATGTTCTTTTAACAATGACGAGAACCATACGACATCCTGTCTCATATCAAACTTATTATTCTTTTTACCTCGAGCAGCCGAATGCCAATAGCACGCGCCTTCCAGACGATCGTGGGATATATGTATGTCACGTGGTATAAAACCGTGGTATACAGGAACTTTTAAGAGCAAAGTTTTATGTACATTTAAAATGGAGCTACGTTTTTTGGTTCTACTTGGTTGTTTTGTTTTGTGTTCTTCTGTTGATTTACAGGAAACAACAAAATATGAAGATAAAGGTGAGTACTTGATTGAATATGTTGCTGCCGTTATATGACACAGCACTCCGTTTCGAAAGTTTTTAATATGGGGCCAAGACAGAATGACTGGGTAATATTGTCTTTATTGTTTTAATTTATAGACACGTTCTTCCATAACATTACCTATATCACTACATTGTATAACAATCGGTTACTACTACAGTTAGTTCCTGGAAGTATATGATTCTTCTCGATCACCACTACACTTAGTTCCTGGAAGTATATAATTCTTCTCCTTGTCATTTTGTTGGCTGATGATGTGATTGTTGACCGCTGGCGCCCAAATAGCCGTACAAAAGGCTGGCAAAGATTGAGAACGTTCCAATTCTGTCATAAGTGACTGAACAATTGGGGTTTTAGGCTTTTGATAGGTTTGAAGTCGTTCTGAAGATTACAAACTGGCCGGACTCAGTTCGATAAGAATATCGAACTCGACATCTCTTAAAATTTTACCCTTCGTAGCCTCTTTAATGTATAGCTTCGTGTATATACAAATACAAACACTGTCTTACAACGAGACCGAAATGTTGACGTAAAGCCAGTCCCTGTCTATATCCGTTCATTGTCAGAGATCCTCTGAGAGGGAATCGAGAGACCAACTTTATACATTTGAATCCAATAATGCACATATACACAGTAGTCGATCTACAATGGTGTCTTTAGCAGTGGGGGATAAAAAAAAGAACACGATAATATGCACGTGACCACTGCTCTTTTTCAATTAAAGCATGGGTTCAAATCTCGAAGTCGTTCTGTCTTTCGGCTTGTCAAATAGCCCCGTTTTACACCCATGTGAAAATGTGGTCGTCTGCTCTACATATTGTATTTCTTTGCCGATTTTCTTACAATTTTTATAGTTAGTACCAGGGTAAAAAGTCATGTGTATTTTTAACTTATAAATTGTTGATCAAAGTACTATCTACTGTTAGAGCTTTGATTTCGTTGTATAATCCATTTGTAGAATTGTGATATTTAGATCCACTAGGGTTTTGAAATATTAAATGACATGTATTTCAGAGTGCCATGGTACCAGTGTGGGATTCGGCTACAGTGGAACTTTGAGAAACCATTACGAAAGTTTGAAAAACCGTTACCAAGGATGCACGTTCATTCACGGAAATCTGGAAATCACAAACTTAGATGATCCAACTATAGATTACGACTTGACCTTTCTGTCGGAGATTCGTTATGTTTCTGGGTACGTTCTGATCGGTTTGGTGTCGGAGTTGGATCAGATCAACTTTAAGAGTTTAGAGGTGATACGGGGTAATAGAACATATCGTGTACGTGGAGATGAGTACAGTTTAATTGTTGCTTTGACATCCAGGTATAACAGTCCACACCTTGGTCTTCAGGAACTTCACTTGCCGGCTTTAAGGGGTAAGACGCGACATTTAGAAAAATAAATTAACTGACTTATTGTAATTTCAAAGCCTGGTGCCATCAAAACCTTTCATCTATGAATGTTAAAAGAATCAACAATTTGGCGGTTGGCGTTCATAAAAGGAAATCAACTTGGTCTGCTAGTGGTACAAAATTTATTGTAGAGGGACCCAATGTAGCTAAGCCGATAAAGCGATAGCTAGCTAGCCTAGAGGTCCAGTGTGCAACCCGTGCATTGGCCAAGAAAGCTCATCAGGATTTTCAGGCGTGGTTCTCCCTTGTCAGTGGTGCAGAATCGAGGGTCTAGCAAGGGAAATGTTAGTCTTTCGGATGGGACAACTGTATGGTGTATGTCCGTATTCACTAGTTCGTTCGGAGTGGAGCCAGTAGGGCGTTAAATCCTATTTCATTTCAATTCGTTTATTTATTGTAGAAATTGTGGAGGGTAAAGTGCTGTTTTTACAGAATCCTATGTTATGTTATGTAAATACCATATCCTGGGATAAATTAACCAAAGGATTGAACACAGTCGGATTTAATAATTCAGTTCATTATGGAGCAAAGGCATACTCCAACAATTGTAAGTAGTATGAACAGTCTATCAATATGTAAATAATAGTAAAAGGTCCACTGATACATAATGCGTATTAAAGAATTATTATGTATTGATTACAGCCCGAAAGAGATATCAAAATACCATGTGTATTGGAGTCCGAAATGACTATCAATATATCGTGTGTATTACAGCTTGAAAGGGCTATCAATATAGCGTGTGTATTACAGCCTGGAAGGGTTATCAATATATCGTGTGTATTACAGCCTGAAAGGGATATCAATATATCGTGTGTATTAAATTTTTAAAGGGTTATCCTTTTGTATCAAATCATACATGACTCTTTACATGTCAAATGTATTTCTGATATATTTTATAGGTCCACCGTGTCCTGTAGAATGTGAATTTAATGGGATATCAAGTTGCTGGGGAGCAAGTTCAAGTCTTTGCCGTTTAGGTAAACTATTTTATTACTTGAAAATGCGATAGTAGTTAATTTGACAGAAAAACGCCCGGCTCACATTTAGTGTAGTTGGAATTTAGACGCCGTATCAAATGGATTGAATTATTATTATATATAAATAAATGAACATTCCTAGATAGATAATCGCCGCATATTACGAACATGATTAAATTCCATTGTCTAACTGACGTGCAATTTATAAGCCCATATTGAAATTTGGTCGTTCGTCTACAAACTACATTTACCATTCAATTGTTTTGACATCTGTGTACGTGGGTTACAATTAGTGAGATGGAGAATCCTATGATGGTCCTAGTTTCACTTTGAAGAACCTTGTGAATGTGAAGGCGCTAGCTAGGGACCAAAGTTATCATCCAATCTATGTACAATTTATATGCTTTCTTTAAATAAGTTTATAACTTCTGTAGTTATGGTCCTTGTTTCATTTTGTAATACCTTACAAGTCTGTCGATTTCTAACAATGTCCATTAATTAGTTATAAGATTTCTGGCCATGGTTTTACTTTTTAGAATCTAATTGTTCACGCCCAAACTACACAAGTTATCATCCGATTTGTATTAATTTAATATCAGCATCTTGTAAACAACCCCATTACCCATGGACTATTTAGCTGTAGTGGGTTATGCTTTGTTACCTGGAAACCTTTCTTTGTATTAGATTATGGATTGGAGTGTGATGATTCGTGTAATGGTGTTTGCTTTATGAAAGGACGAGAAGGATGCTGTCACGATTTTTGTTCAATTGGTTGTACAGGGCCTACACAATATGATTGTCAGGTAAAGATTTATTGTAATTAGTAGAAGTTTAGTTAAAGGAGCTAAATCGCTAATATTTGGCACAACGCATATACTGGTGTAACAAAGGCGTTTTATAGCTCGCGAAAAAAAAAATCAAAGAAGTTGGAAAAATAATCGTTTTCTATACACTGTTACTGTCGAATCCATTACTGAATGAGAATGCAGTCATTGCATTGGCATAAAAGCCATCAATCAAGACCATCCCTACCCGCGAAAGAGGGCCCTCTAAATAGTATAGCCTCCGCCATGATAAACCTTAAAACACCCCTGTGATGTAATATGAATGTATATAAACTGACATACATTCAATCGTTTCTGTTTGTCGACTGCCGGTTAAATCAAGTCACCTCCCCGTGGACAAATCAAACAGGGCCTCTAATATTCTATAGAATAAAGAATTTGCTTTCATTTATCAAAATATTCACAATACAGTTGCCCTTCCGGACCGTGTGTTTACGTTTCGTGGCCTGGCAATCTATTTTGTATTATCAGTTTCTATATCATATTATGTTGTAAACTATGTTTCAGGTATGTCGTGATTTTAAAATGGGTGACCAGTGTGTTAGCCACTGTCCAGAAAGTACCTACACTGTTAGCCAGAACTGTATTGACTTTTAAAACAGTTGTTGGCCGCCAACCGTGTTCACTTATAAGCGTCCATTTTGTTTATAAACGTCATATTGTGGGAAAAACCAGTGGAGGGGATATTAAATTGACTGGACCTTTGATTTGAGGCAGAACTTGATTTTGTGGAATGACATTCAACTTCTACAGATAAAGCCAGTGTTCAGATATTACTGACTGTGTGTACCACTATCGATACAGTATTGTTAGTCATGGTTAAACATACATTATCGAAGATCAGTTAAAGAGCTGGTAGTTCTCACTATAATAGTTACATACTAAATAATGTAAAGGGAATGTGATGAAAATTTCAGTCAAATTGCTCCTCATTGAACCGAGTTATTAGCGATTGATTTTTCGGTCTGGTTTCGGTCATCATTACTAAAGTTGGTACGTTAACAAACATAGTCTCGAATATCCATTTTGTGATTTAATCATCAATAAGCCTTGGGTGGCAGATCGGATTCAAATCCATTGACAATCTGACACATAAGATGGCATCAAGAGTTTCTTAAGGTATTTTCACGTCAATAAATATCTAATTAATTAATTGTTTATAAACATAGTCAGATTTAGCTCTTGCATAATGTATGTTTAAACAAAAATTATTAAACAAGCCGAATTCCGCTTAATCTTTGGAAACATATAGGGCTTGTCTTATCAATAATCAGAGTGACCCATTAGATCAACAAAATCAATACTGCAATTTGACGTAAATAAAAGAGGGTTATTTTTTTTATATATTATGTTTGGTAAAATTACCCTCAATTAAAGGGTCGCTAGCGCTATTTTCAAATTGTATCTGGTATATTAAAATTGGACGTTAAGCAACAACATCCGGTATAATTGACGTTAAGCAACTACATTTTGTAACACCCAGTGTTATACATTTTAATTTTTCAAATTACGTGTTGTACAAATTGTCGGTTTCATAGAGTTTAAAGGACTTTTATTATGTCATCGGTAGTTGTATTTTAAATAAATAGGTCTTTCTAATGTTAATTTCAACATAATATTTTTCAATATTAATTAATGGTCGTAGACGGCTGATGTGCAAGTTAAATATAATTTGTTTTTATCTAGTTGTAAAGAGTTTCTCCATCAGATTGACTGTGTTGTATTAATGTACAGTTTGTCTTGTTTTGTTGGCAAGTTGGGCTGTATATGAAATTACATTTTCCAGTTCTTTTTTTGTATATTGTGTATGGGCTTTCTTAATGGTTAGTGATTAATAAAATATTTCTATTACTATATTTCCATTTCTTTCTTGTATTTGTATATTAATTGTTAGTGATTAATAAAATATTTCAACTAGTATCCATTTCTATCTTATTGAACGTCGGATGAACAGAAAACATGTAAGGCCGATAAGCAAACAAGATGAATAATTTATTTGAGCAGTATTAACTTCTTGCACACAGTTATTGAAACGGAATCTTCTCAATGGAAATTATATATCAATGGTAATTATAAAACATGAAATGTAAGAATAGTCAAAAAATCCAATATTCAAAACAAGAAATGCGTTAATGGTGATCAAATCCTAGCCGTATTCATTTCCATAAACATCTAACATAACCCTTGTTAAGCAGCACTCATGGTTCATAAACTAAAATAAGTAAACAATCGGCTTTCGAAACACTAATAAACCGAATCTAACACCCTGTTGTCGGTTTACTGCGGCACATAAACTTCTGTAACTGTTTTAATTTTTTTTAAAAAAAAATGAATGAATCAATTGAAGCAAACGTATATCGCATTTACCGAAAAACACAACAAATCAAAACGCACAAGCATAAAATGGGACCAAATGGAAAAATTGGTCGGGACCTGTTACTAAAATTGATACGCCAATTTATGATTTTTAAAAACAATTTGCTAAACTATGTTTCTAAAATACATTAATATCCCACAGTGACCTATATACATTGATTTACACTTGATATTTATCGCTGTATTTTACAATTTTATATAGTGATAAAGTTGCTCAAATGGTGAGCTTAGATCGTGAGCTTAGTGATACAGTGTTGGTGGAGTTCGGGAGGAAGAAGTTATTGATAAGCACGGAATGTTTCTGGTCCAGTTATTTCATAATTAATTTTCTTGTAGTCGATCAGATCCTTGACACGTGTTTCGTGAATCATGTCGAACAGTTCTTGGACACTCTTTGCTATTGGGTCAACATTAGCCATTCGGGCAAGTTCGGTTGTGTATTTCCACTGTCGCGGGCCCATTAAATGCGCATGTCTTGGGGCCAAACCTTCGTCCATTCTCTTTTTGAAATCATAATCGGCGTCTGCATCCATTTCCTCACGGGATGGTAACTTTAACGAACCGTCGAGTACAGAAATGGCGAACTGAGTCTGTATATGAAAAGAAGGAAAGGGGCAAATGATCTTACACAGTCCAATAAAAGACAAGTTTGTATATTGAGAATGTACCAAATGTTTGTAAAGGGGAGTAACTCGTTCATTCTCGTCTATCTCCAAATTACACTCATCGGTAAGAAAGGGGTAAACAAATCTATAGCCAGTGCAATAAAGAACAATATCAGCATCCTCTATGGTACCATCACGGAACGTAACGCTCTTTTCCGATAGATGTTTTATTCCGGGCTTCTGTTTGATGTTCCCAGGAAATGGTGACGTAATCCACAATTTATTATGACTTAGTGTTACCTGGAAATAAATAAGGTAGATATTTCAGCTTGAAAATCCGGGGACCTTCTCGACTAAAACGATGATCTAAGCCAGCGCTTTACTCACTGAGTCACTGTGACTCCAATATTGTATTTGAGGGATAATAAAACCTCACCTGTTCGGCCTGGGTACTGATGTCTATAGCGATATCAACCCCTGACGCACCAGCACCTAAACATACAACTTTCTTATCCTTAAAAAAACCCGGTTCACGATAATCATGGCTGTGTATCTGATGACCTTGGAATACATTCATACCAGGTAATTTGGGCATCAACGGTACTGAATAATGTCTGCAAACAAAAATAAAAAATACTATTAAACAATCTGTTGTGTTCTATGAACTTTATGTTACACACATTTGCATACATAATATAGACCACGGGTGAACTGTATTCGAGCCGATCTGAATAAGCATCACACAATAAACATACTGGAGATCCATCATCGGTACTGAAGACGTATTGGATAACAAACAGGTAGAATGGTATTTTGGGAGTGAAGGAAATCATTTGATTTTTCATAAAGAGAGAGACACAAACTAGGTCATTTCTTCGGGACTAACATATGGTTTAATTTTATTACAATTATACGCTTTCGCGTAGGGGTCTTTAGCAGTAGGAGGAAACCGGATGACCCGGAGAAACCCACGAGATTGGACAGACGACCCTACTCCTTGTCACGTACAACCGGGGATTCGAAACCACGCCAGTTGACATAATGACAGGCTTTATGACACAGCGAGAGCCCGTGCTAACCATTCAGCCATCAAACCCCACTTTCCATAAAAAGATAATGATTAACTGGAAATAGTTATAACTATATCACTTGTCACCGGGATTGTCAGTGCTAGCTGTTCTGCCATTTGGTATCGTCAGTGCCAGCTGATATTTTGACCTGATATTTGGTATCATCAGTGAGTGCCGATGTTTGGACTGCGTCCGAGATCATCAATCAGCGAGAATCGATGTTTAGACTTGCGTCTGGACTAGCTCTTTTGCAGTCTTCGCCGGTAGTAAAAAAAAACCCAAACTGTTTTCAATTTGTCGTGATTTATATGTTAGATAAATTGTAATGGAGTCGCTGGGATCTAAACAAATTAGCCGCCGTCTAACGAGAGAGAGAAAATGGGATTTAACGTACAATCGACCCAAACTAAGTCATTTCGGGACTAACATGGTTCAACTGTAGTTCAATAGTTCGCTTTCGCGGGGGGGGGGGGGGGGGTCTTCAACAGTGGAGGGAGACTCTCCGTCCTGCATCACTAACAAGAAGAAGCCACGCCGGAAAATCTGGATGAACTTTCTCGGCCAATGCAGGGATCGAACATCTGACCGCAATACTTTGCATGCGCAAATGGCAGTAAACTGGAGAATCAAGAGTGTCCCCCTCCACTTCGTTCATAATTGTGGATGCACACCTTACTGCACTTGCCTTCTCCAAGGACAATATGGGTGTCAGTCGCGCGTTCCATATATAATTTTAAAACATAGATCATTGATAGAAGATTTTAAGAGATGGAAGTGATGCGAAAAATACAAATATACAGGTTATTCATAGACTGAAGAAACGAACGATAACAGATACATGGTCAAATTTCAGCCCACTGATAATTCCGTTGTTATATGAAACTGCAAGAAGGTATCTGACAATTCAAAAAAAAAATAATATTGAATGTCATTAGATAAGAGAACACGAGAAAAATGGAAAAGGCCCGTACATTTTCTTGGTTTTATTCATTCTATATGCTTAATAAAAAGCTGGTATTGCACAGACTTTTTCTTGTTTGTAGTAGAAATTCGACCATGATCTCTGTGGTAAAATTAATTTGGAATGTTTTTAATCAAGACTGACACCGATATTGTCCCTCAATTGATTCACCACCATAAGGACGCCACTGTCTACAATTAAATTTTACTAACCAGCCATAACGACCCAAGCCACCCCGTTAGTAGGGTAGATATTATATTCACATTTAGCTATTATATTAAACGTAAATGAGATTCAAAAAAAAGGGGGCTATAACGTCACACGTTTTAAACAGACGATCTATAAAAAACTATTCAATTTATATAATACAATAAATACAAGAATCATGCATTATGAACAAGCTGTATACAGCTACACTTAATTGTAACATGCTTAAAGGTGAATCTTGTGTTTTGATTGGTCAATTAGACACTGTCGATTGGACAATAACACCCCTCTGTTTTAGCAAGGCGAATAACTGCGTATAAATATTACAGTGCACTTTTTTTTCATTTTGTCCTCAGCCATCTTCCTCAACTCAAATTTTTATTGGCTAATATCTTCATGAAATTCTGCTCAAATGACCATCACACTATTTTCAAGCTTCATTCTTTACACAAACACATCTCTGAAATACATAAAACAGAAGAAAATCAGTCATGAATTAATGAAAACCGTTTTCAGGCAACATAAATTATTCGTAACTAAGCAGTGTGGACAATTTTGTTGTTGTTTTTTGCACTCCGCAGTGTTTACTTTAAAGTGGAAATTTTAAATCGAAGTTTGCTCAGATTATGAATAACATGATCCGTCTGACAATGAGTCATTAGTCAAAAGAAAGTGTTTGGAAATATAGTAACAAGGGAATGTGAAATAACAGCTGAGAATGGGCCTTGAATAACGGGGAAATTATGCCAAAATTGATAATGATTGACAACGTCACAACGATATACATAGCAACCACATGAATCCTAGGCATTGCATAGTTTTATAGCGTATTTTGAGGGAGGTATGTAAGAACTGCTCTACTCAGAACAAGAACCAGCAATGAAATTGTGTTGACAGTCTGCAAATAAAATAATAAAAGGCTAAAAACTCACCCATGTTATCACAAACTGCGAAAACGAAGCCATCATTGTTGCCAAGAAGAGTTACCTCTGTGTAGTCTCGGTTAACAGGCCGTAACTAATTCGTTCACGACTGGCACTGTCGGTCAAAAAGACCACACTAAGGCTAATTTACTTATCTGTTTAAGTCTTCAAACGTTAAAAATATTTTATTTGAAATATTCGAAAAACATTTTTTATTTACCAGAGACCAAAGACTCAAGCATTTCAAACTTGAATTTATCTTTGCTTGGATTCGGCACACCTCGGTAAAACAGCAGTCCGTTATCAAGTTACATACGTCACAACCCTGTCTGACGTCAAAATAGATTTTTTTGATTTTTACGTAATTCAAACCGATTTTCTGTTTTGCGAATTTTAAAGTTTACACAATAAAATAAGTCCTTTTAAAATCCAGAAAAATAGCATGTTACAATGTCGATAAACCCCTCCTGTTTCGCATTTAGAGGGGTGTTATTGTCCAATAGACATGTCCTGAGATTTTACATTAGAACCCGCGACGCTAACGGGTCTTGGGTCCTAATGATCTCAGGACATGTCTATTGGACAATAACACCCCTCTAAATGCGAAACAGGAGGGGTTTATCTCCTAATTGAATGCTACCACAGTGCATTGGTAATAAAGCGTGAACGAAGTTATTAAAGATGCATTATGTAAGATCTAATTCTGCCTACTGCAGATCTTTTTATTGCACCAAATATGAATCATTGATTAGACATTTATTCACGTGACAAGTCGACAATAGAGACTTTTGGCTAGTGGAATTTTCCGCATCCGTATCACGTATCCGTATCGCCACGTGATACGTTGCGTCAATGTAGTTTTAGAGTTTTGGCAGATTTTCGCGGCGTGTACATATGGGTAGCTGAGCTGAGCTTAGTTCTAATACAACATGGTGGCAGTTATCTACCAAGATCTTCAGTACTAGTCAAGTGTCTACTATGATACAACATTTCAGCGTCTAAAAGTAGCAAAATGTATGGTAAAAAGACGACGATGTTATATGGACCTTTTACGTATGAAAGCTGTTCGATACGTGCTGCCGTATCCGTGTGCCATATCACGTATGAGAAATACACAAGCATTGTTGACGTCACACACAAAATCGATACGGATACGCGATACGGACCAGAAATTTACGCTTGCCAAAAGTCTCTTATATTAACTCTCAAGAACATCGCATGGATGTGATTTTGAATTGATTGAAACACCATCACCATTTAATAATTTGATTTATAAATTAATGGGTAAACGAAAATTTGTTTATTTCACAGGAATATTCTTTGAAATCTAAAACGTACGAAATGGATAAAAAAAAGAACCCTTATCAATATGAATATGTAAAAATTGATTTGCACTCATATTTACAAAACTTTGTTCTTCGAATTACATGTAATGAACTTGAACCATGAGTTGGTACCGAAATGACCCTATTTGTGTCGAGCGGTTGACGTTAAACCTCATTTTTCTCTCTGTCTCTTAAGTTTTGGGTATTATGATACCGTATTTTCACGTAAGATATAACAACAAGAATATCCACTGGAATAGATCAATAAATGTGTCGAAGACTCCGGACAATCATAGGCGTACGAGCCATGGGGACAGGGGGGCAGCTACCCCCCCCCCCTAACTTTCGGGAAAGCTGACTTTTCGGGCAGACGGGTAAAGTGAAAAAAAACCAATATTTCATCTACTTGGCAAAATAAAGTGCCCGAAATCTAATAAAACATCAATATTACGGGCTATCCAATATTGCAAAATTTTCTTTAGGGGTCCATGCAAGGTCAGTTCCGCTGTCTGAAAATCCGAAAATTTTTCGGGCATTTCTAGTTTTGCTTTGTTATCGAGTCCTAATATAACACTTATTTTACTTTTCTTTTAATTGAATACTACGAATTTGTACTGAGTTGACTATGGACTAAAAAATGTTGCCTGGAGCCACTCTACTTTGTGTGACATTTTTCGGGCATGGATTTTTATTTGTGAATGCAGCTGCAACAGTCTGACTGGATGGTTGGAATTCAGAGTGGGATTTCGGTTACAAAACCATTGTATACTTTGTGTGACATTTTTTGGGCATGGATTATTATTTGTGAATGCAGCTGCAACAGTCTGACTGGATGGTTGGAATTCAGGGTGGGATTTCGGTTACAAAACCATTGTATACTTTTGTACTTTTCACGGTCTAGAATAGCAGAAAACGCATTTGCGGTGGTTAAATTCCAAAATTTTCTCCGGGTGGGTATACTGCCGAACGCAACGACAATTGATTGGTTGTTTGGAATTCCGGTCAGCCAGGTAAGCTTTATTGGACCAAATTGAAGTTGCTGTAGTCGCAGGCTGGAATAGCAGGAAAACCAATCTCGAAACCAGAAAAATTTTTGAAGAAATTTCTCTGGTGAATCGGGGTAGCCATTTTCCCGGAAAATGATATGTAATTCCTACGCGAGAAAGTTCTCGTTATTTGCGTCGTACGCCCCTGATTTTACGTGCCTGGATGACTGAATCACTTAAAAATATACCCATGCGTGGAAAAATAGATATGTACAAAAACTTGAATTTGTTCGTTTAGGATCCAATTTTTTTTATGTCAACAAGTTGACGTTGACTCAAGGATCATTTTACAACAAACGAAACGACGATCCGACCTCTAGTTTTCAAGAAATCGACCCAAAAAGATTGACCAATCAGAGGTCAGAATGGGCGGGGCTTAGGTTTGAAAAAAATTGGAAAAAATGGACGGTCTAATGTGCCAGAGGCCTTCGGCTCCGCGGCTGCCTCTGGGAACGAGATTGCAGGAAAACACGTTTGCGACAGTTAAATTTTCTCCCAACGGTCTCGTCTTCATGGACTGTAAACGATTGATTGAGATTCGAGTCAACCACCTTAATAAGGCTATATTTTAGAATATACTTTGAAGTTACTTTGTTCACGGGCTGAAATAGCAGGGAAACGTGTTTGCAGCCGTCAATTATTCCCAAATTTTCTTTTGGCTTGAGGGGGGGGGGGGCACAAGGAAGACCAACACAGCACTCTGTAAACTCGAAATTTTTTTGGGTATTTCGGGTTCTGTTCCCCTAACCCCCATCGAGCCCATACGCCTATGCGAACAGTACTGAGTAACAACTTTCAGTCCTTTAAATGGATAATATTTTCTAAAAAAAGAAAAGAAGTAAGAAGCTAGGGGGATTAACGGTGGACTAGAGTTTAAATGTATTTAAAAGTTCACAACCATTTCACATGTCACATGTTTGCAGATTGTGACTTATTAAAGAATTAAAAATAACAAATTGTGCGTTTTAGTGAAAGGTATAAATTAAAATAAAGATTTAAAAACAGTTAAAACTTTTATGAAATCACGCGTTTTAGTAGCTTTGTAAAAGAAGTGAATTGTTTTAGGAGTGGGTTTGGTTGGCTGGATTATATTAGTCCTTACACCGTATGGGTCACTATTGGGGTAACTGTTTTGTTATGCAAAACTTGGTTTGGTGTACAACAATTATTGGCGTTGTAACTTGGCGATTCGGCGTTATTGGGGTTTTAAGAAATATGCTAAAGAAAAGGGGGTATGCCATATATGCACCTCACGAGTTTGATCCAGGACTTGACCAGGTGTGCGGTTAGCTGCGGTTAACTGCCTAACCCTGTGGGGGAAATGTGGCCGTATATTGTCATCACCCCCGTCCGTCCGTCTGTCCGGTGTCCACAATTGCGTGTAGACGCTCTGGAGGCTAAAGTTAATATCCGATTGACTTTAAATTACTTACCCGCTACAAACAATGACACCATCAAACTCTTCGGTATGTTTCTTTTCTTGGTTTGTGACATCACTATAGGTCAACTGCCAGGTTGGTTGTTCCTTGGTCACATTTTGTACTGGTTCAATACGTTCAACCAATGTTTTTGACTTGATAGAAAAAAATATAAAAAAAATCTTTTGTAAATCATGTTCATAAAAAGTTAAAACGAGAAATGGAAACATCGTCATTGTGAAAAAAACCAAACAAACAATTTCAATGTTAGTGGGGTGATAACAAGTAAAAAGAATGATTTTTATAAATAGTAGACAAAACAATATTCCCGCAAAAAAATTTTTCTGTTAAAATGAGATAGATGATATATTTGTTATATTCAGTCATGGTGCTTAGACATTGGTTGAATTCAATTTTAAATTGGTTTTATATTCCTAACATGCGTTTTTTTATTTTTGTTTTTTTTTTGTTTTTGTTTTTTTTTTTGTGGAGAGATCACCATTAAATATACCGTCTATTTAATGGTTAAAATTAATATATATTATATGGCGATGTTCAAATTTATTTAAAATCTTAAGTTAAAAGGCGAATACCAGATGATAGCTTTATATAGAATTAAAATGAAACTGACGTTATCATAATATACTGTATGATTGTAATGTATTGAAAAACTGTCTAAAGATCGGGTTTGTAACCATGCTGCATCGATGACGTTAAATAGTAAGACTGTGTGGAACCCTTTTACATGCGGGATTAAATGGTAAGACCTATTGGAACCTGTTTGACAGATGCGGTTAAACATTGTGGGGGCTCTTTTTACACACGGGGTTAGATTATGTGTCAGTCTGAAGCCTTTTATAGTTGGGGTTTCATAATATAAAAGTATGGGGCCCTTTTTACAAATGGGGTTAGACATTACTGATGTATTGAAACCTGTATTATAGATGGCTTAGGTGATGGGTCTGCTTAATTTGAAATCCCTTTTAAAGACAAAGTTGAATAGTAATATTGTATTATAACTCTATTTAAAGATATGGTTAGATTGCAGCTCTGGATTGAAACCGTATTCAAAGAAGATAATGATGAAAGTCAAGGGCTGTTAAAAATGATTCAAAAATGAAAAAAAAAACACACAATGAATAAAAAATGTATCTTTAGTGAAGAGCATATAGTGTCAAACCAGCTGAAACCTCAATCGCTATTCCTTAGATGGGTCATCCTTCGGTTTTTATTCCCAAACTAAACCCGACAGCTGACGTTCACAGAAACAAGGTCAGTAATATTGTTGACGTCTTCTGACATATCGTATTAATTTGGTAAGTAAAGATGTCACCTTACCCACTTTAAATAATTAATTGCCCCTATTAAGGATGTTATTTCGTATTTATCACACGTAAAGGTAGTTAAACGTAAAATAAACATTCCATGGTATATATCGTTAAATGAATTCCTATGCTGTCCGTCTCCACCCCCCCCCCAAACATCTGGTTGGACTTTCCAAAGCCCATATTTCCCTCTCCGCCCATTAATGTTACTCTGTGGGTCCTCTTGTTGTCGTCCAAATCTCTTAAATATCAAGCTTTCCCATTCCTCGCCCCCCCCCCCCGCACTGTCTGATGGGGACTGCTCCGGATTCATTGCTTATTATTTTCTTCTCGGTCGTTTGATGGGGGCTGTCCCAGGCTCGCGTTTACCTGTCTACACCCTTTGATGTCCCCCCTATCCCCGTCCTCTACAAGGGTGGTGGGGATTTTCACTGTCCGAACGTTGCCCCACCCACCGTCTGATGGGGACTTTACCAACCCAGTAGTATACTGTTTTTCCCTCCGCATCGTCTGATAGGGACTTCCATTCTCCCCTTTCGCGGTTCTCTTGTTCCCCTCCCACCACCAGAAATGAACTTTCTTAGACCTTTTGGTTCCCTTCCACCATCAGATAGGAACTTTCCCAGCCCTTGGATTTGTTCCAAAACCTCTGATGTTCCTTCTTCATATCCCTATTTCTTCTCCCCCAACCTTCTGACGGACACTTTCCCATAACCCCCAATTCCCTCCTTGCCGTCTGATCTGGACTTTCCCCGCCCACTTGTGTTCACATCTCCAATCCCAGCGCGGCGAACCGAAGGATGCCCTAGATGACCACATCCCAGCTGGACCTACTTTTATGTATGGTTCTAGGTTGAAGTGGTGCATGTATTTCTCCAGATACTTCATCACTTCAACATGGCTAATGAACGATGGTAAGTTCTTCTCAAAGGCGAAATCAGGGAAGGCCATAACTTCTTTCGGCAGGTTCGTTCTGTAATAAGTTTAGGATTTAGTACGGGGAGCAACTATAGTGACTCCCCTTGATATTGACAAAGTAAATTATTCATAACACAAATATTTACCATGGTCTGGTTTTCTTCTTCTGCACCATCGTCTATGCATGTTTATTTACACAGTGTACATTGTAAATATGCGCTTCATTTATTTACAATACGTTCAAATTAAATAAGTAAATAATGCATGAAATAACTAGATGTACACTAGATAGTACACCGAAAAAACAACACTTCAACTCACTGAACATTTTCTTTATTATCGTTCTTTCATACCTGTTTTTGTAGAGTTGCATATTTGAATAATGCACCGAATGCATTGGAGGATGCCCTCGTCATTATCTTATTTTATTTGCATATTCAAAAAAATGATTTGGTAAATTGCGAGAAGTTTTGAATTAACTATTAGTTTGATTGTGTTATTTATTTGTCAAGTTGCCAGGGATCAATGAGTTTGATATATGTAATAGGTAAAATTGGTGTTGTATCCACCGGGCATGTTACGTTTAAAGGGGTTACCAATCAGATAACACAAATAAATGGATTGTAATCTACACGGCTTTCACTCACAAATAATGTCAGAGGGCCAAGGTTGAACAGTCGTTCGATGATGAATTCGATCCAGTTTCATCCAGTTACCAGGGAATTTTTCCAAAGAACGTCTATTTTGTATAACGGGGAAATTTCCCCGAACATCTCGCCATGGCTCTGTACGACCAATAGTAGTAGTTGAAGCTGAATTACGCGTTCTAATCTTGGAAATAGGGCATTGAACTGCGTACCAGTCAGTGTGTCACTGAAACTATGTCTCTCATGCATTTATTATGTGTTTCAAAAATGGGGTTCAACGTCTTCTCACCATTATCATTTGGTTATGTTATGTGAATGCTTAACAATATTACGCGTCGCGTGCAGTACAAAGAGACCCAATATGTACAAGGAAATAAAAGACCAGTTAAATGCATGAGATAGGTTCGTGGTGGAGTTAACATACTAACATACTAGCAACGTACATAGACCGGTCTGCACCCATGTTCGATCGACATATTGCGTTTCTCAAGTTAAATTATTCAACCGTGCGAAGAAAATGGTTTAAAGTGGAGGTATATATATAATTCCGGATAAAAATTCAATTCGATCTCCAAAATAAGCCTGAACGCTGTACATATTATTAAACAATAGAAATAATTTTAGAAAACGTAATAGCAGATGACAAACATTTTCTAGGAGACAGAATTAGTTCTTACATAATGCATCTTCAATGGATTGGTTGATCAAACGGATAACACCTGGCTTTTCGTTAGGCTAACATCCGCCATAAATTACGTAATGCTAAACCCCACAGGCATTCTCTCTCGACTTAAAATGAATTAAATGGATATTCACGATTTCTATACATCATATATCATCACTATTTCTTCCACTATCCAGGCGCGGATCCAGAGGGGGGGGGGGGGGGTCCAGGGGGTCCGCCCCCCCCCCCCCCTGCTCAAACTTGAAAAAAAAATTATGCGATTTTATTTGGCGATTTAGACCTGTTATTTTGGAATTTACCTTCCGGAAATACGTCAGAATGAACCAAATTGAATCTAATTTACCAAATTATCGGTTGAGCGTAATTAGTTAAGCAATTATCAAACCTAGACCCCCCCCCCCCCCCGCGCAAAAAATCCTGGATCCGCACCTGCTATCCACCGGTTATGTTCCATTCTTGGTGGGATTGTTCATTGGGGCGTATATCACATATGTAAAAATTACATAATGTTAGAATTTTAAATTTTGGACGAGTTTTGCGGAGCTGTTATGACTGTTTCATAAAGCTTTTACCCGCAATTTCTTCTCGACTATTTCAGATAATAGTATATGCATGCCAACTGATTATAGAGGTGGATATAACCTCTGCTTGACTTATCTTTCAATTTTTTAAATAACATACACGGCTACGATATCTGGTTGTTGCGGACTTGTTTTACAATTTGATTTGTTTATAAAGAATGCGACTGGAAGCAGCTTATTAAAATGTCGTAAATGATTTTTGTTTTTGCGCTCTAAACCATTTAGCTGGTTTACCTGTGTAACACAAAACTTGCTTATAAGTATGAAGAATTTAATTCCTTAAAGTAATATACCCACCCCAAAACACACACACACACACTCTCTCTCTTTTTCTCTCTCTCTCTCTCTCTCTCTCGCACACACACACACACACACACACGTATTACATCATCGTAGAAAACCAAGGGGAAATTTACGTAGAACCAATGACCAAATTTAGCATGACTTTATGGCCTGATTAGAATATTTTGTGAAATTTCCGTAGAACCAATAATCACACTTATTGCCACAAGTTAAAATTGAACTTCCCAGTGGGTATTATACATTCTATTCAAAATCGATTTAATCAATAAATTTTATTTTTAAAAAAAAAGACAACCTACTTGAGATTTCTATACATGCTGGAATGTATCGGTAGTCCATTTTCATCCTTTCCTTGTCGATCCGTGTACACCCAAGTGCCACCAACCTTTTCACCTATTTCAAAAGCAACGGGTTGAAAAATTGAGGGTTTGGCTCTCAAGTGTCTTAATGCACATAATCCCGCAGCACCAGCCCCGATAACCGCAACTCGATTCATTTTTTTTGAAGTAACAACAGTAAAATGATGCTAAAAAACCCGGACGCCTGGAGCTGATATGTGCAGGTAGCCGTGAAGAAAATCGATAAGAAGATGTAGCTTCGCTGTGCTCTTTAAATAACTGGATGGTGTGACGCGGTCTGTCTCGGCTTGAAGCGGAGCGAATGAAATGGTTTGGTCTGCACAAATAATAATGCAATAACGTTCCCGGTATAAACCACGTGGGAAGTGTATGCTATGGACTAAGTGTAAATAGGGAAGAAGAAATTAAATTAAATGAAGTCGGGAGTTACGTCCTATTTTTCTGCCCAACCCGGATAATATTTTAGGAGTGTGCATGAACAAACATGTCTTTGTTGTACACTAACAATTAATGAATTAAATTAAACCTTTAGCTTTAACTTCGTGGTTGTTACCAAGTCTTGATCGGAGTTACAATCGTATCCATTATAGAGACATTAAATTTTGCACCCTCATTAAGTCTCTGGGGAGAGAGAGAGAGAGAGAGAGAGAGAGCGAGAGAGACAGGGGGGGGGGGGATAAACGCCCACTCGACACAAACTAGGTACTAGGTTATTTCGGTAATCGTTACATATTTGAATAATTAGCTTGCAAGATAAGATAAGATAAGATTTTATTGTATCATTTCATCCACTATAAGGACAGCATACACAGTTGAAACAAAAGTTGATCATACAATTATAACATAACATCTGGGGTTATCATATTTGGATGTACAATGTGATATAATAGGTTTATAAGCATTAAAAGATGGTTGGTATAATGAAAATCAGTATAGCTCGAAAATGAAAATTATCTAAATTAGCTTGGGAAGTAAACAAACTATTTCTACCGTAAGTATTAGTATAATAAACATACTATATTGAACAGGGGTGTTGGTTAACAGGTAACTCTGATGTTCTTTCTTTGAGACACATATATATATATATGAAGCAACCTGACTAGCAATTTCGTTTGGGGGATTTAAAGCATTAATCATATTGCACGAGATGTGCGGATTGCTTTTGAAAATTGGTGTAAATTTTGAATTTCTAAGATTATCATATTTATTACAATCAAATATGAAATGGTATTCGTCTTCTATTTGAATATTATTACATTGTCTACATAGACGAGCATGTGGCGGGATATTTTTATAGCGACTACGCTCTATCTCGAGATGGTGTGTGCTTAGCCTAATCGAAGTCAGCGCAATTTATTCCCAACGAGGATTGTTCTCGGTGTGCAGAATGCGGGGAAATTGCTTATCTGCTGCGTATTTAGTTTCTGGGACACACAAGAAATGGTTCTCAATAGAATTTCATCAAACTTAGTGAGATGTTTTGGGTACACGTGATTTCGGTTTTCGATTATACGTTATCCCTTGCCGGGCCCTTCGTCCTGCATTTCACAGACAACAATTCAACGTAGCTCTTTCATATAATATTTGAATATTAAAATTGCGTGCCTAGGCAGTTGGTCTGATTCGGGATTCCTTCGAAAAAAATAACATACGAAGCATTACAGGCCTGTAACTAGCCGAAAACGGTTAAGAGTGGGGTGGCAAAGGCTTCAGGGGGCGCCGATGTGGCTTCTGGGGGCGTCGATGTAGCCTACCTACATTTTGCGGTCCACGGAGAACGGTACCGTGGACACGCATCCTTTCGGAGAAGGGTCTAGACAGCTCTCCCCCAAGAAAATGTTGGAAAATAAGGTTAGCACCTGAAAATGACGAAAAATTTCTATTTTGAGACTGAATTTGCGATATTGGCGTATTATGACATTTTTAAATAAACATTATAAAAAATTGAAGGAGTGCGACTTGTTAGGATTTAATTATCACGCCGTTTTGAGGCGCCAAACCAATCTTACTCGGCATTTGGCATTATTTGTGACCGGACAGTCTTCATTGTCATAATAAGGCGCCCCACCAATCATGTCATTATAGGCGCATCCCCCGGGATAAGGCGTCCCACAGATCAGGACGTTTTGGGCACCTCATCAATCAAGTTTATAAAATTGCCCCATCTTAAAAATAATGTGTACGCAGGGGCGTTTTAAGGTTTATCATGACGGAGGCTATACCATTTTGAGGGCCCTCTTTCGGGGCGAGTGGGGGTGTGTGTCTTGATTGATCATTTTTATGCCAATTCAATGACTACATTCTAATTAAGTAATGGATTCGACAGTAACAGTGTATAGAAAACGATTGACTCGGACTCGGGGCCCTTCCCCATGGCCAGAGGGGCCCTTTTGTCTGCCTTTGGGGCCCTCTAATGGGGGTACATTTTCATTTCTCTCATCGGTTTTAGCATTTTTCTCTCGTTTTATTTTTCCAATTTCTTTGATTGTTTTCGAGAGGAGGCTGGCGCCTCCAGCGCCTCAGCTATAAAACGCCTTTGTGTGTACTCCATGCACAGGGGCATGTTCACAGCACACGCAGTTAATTAATTTGATTTAGCCCACCGCTGTTCAAATCCCTGGACACGCCATTCATATCGCTCAAATTGTGTCAGTTATTTTCAGTTAGTAATTTTCCAGTGACCGATGAATCACAATTGAATTATTGATACTTTATCTGACATCTATAATCAACCACCGCCGTTATTGTTTTAAAAATACATAACACACCAATTTCAACATACCAATAACATACAATAGATTCCCAAGCAATGAAATATGCGCTCACCTGCAGCTTTCTGTACATGCCGTATTTCTAGGAGAGTGGGCTTGCGAATGCATTTCGCCAAATGGTCACAAAGTGTTCGTGACTCTTCATGGGGTGTTGCGTATATTAGGAACTTGTTCTTAGAATTCAACAGGAAAACATATTTTCATTAATAATCGGTAAGCGATCACAAACCAGTTATGGCAAAGCATTTGTAATGAGCCTAATGCAATTTTCCTACGTGAAATGTGATGGTTCCTATAATGATTGTCGAATAGCCGTAGGGGTCGAACTCCCAGATCCTTGACAAATTTCCGGGGAGGAAGGTTTGACTCTGGTAGGGGGGGGGGGGGGGCTGTTCTGAGGATTTGTGCAGTTTGCAACCTCTGGAAAGTGTGGGCAACTCTCAGGAGATGCAAAAATCCGAGGTGACAGCCGAAATAGCACAGAGACGTATAAATGTGTGCTAATAATGTCATCAAACCGTCCTTGTAATATGTCATTTTTATAGTTTTCAGGGTCGCTGAATCCATTAAGATCACTGGCAAGTCATTTTGATGCACCCATATCCCAATATGGCGGAAATCTGGCGGAGATGGTGGAATTAACGGAAAATAATGTCATATTTTCTAGTAAGGCAAATATGGGCTTGTATTATATCGTTTTTAGGGTTTTATGGATGTTTAGTTCATTTTAGATAGTCTCGCGTCAATGAAATCTACATTAGATGTTAAAAATATGAAACAAATGTCAGCGCACAGAAGATACAAAGATACATTTATGCACAACTGAAATCGATTGGAAACGATGAACTTGTAATTAGTTTCGCACATTTATAGTCACTAAATAAACGGCCATTTTGTACTTAATGAGCTATGACCAATTAACCATACATAAAATACATACTGAAAGATGGTTTGTACTAAACCAAAAGATGCCGCTCGTAACGGGATAGTTAATGATAACGCAATTTAAAACATAAAATGAAGGCAATTTCTAAATCTGCTGTAATAACCAAAGATAGGTTGCCAGGCAACGAAACATACGCCCACAGCAGCTAAATCGTCCGGGCAGTCAACAAGAGGTGTCGCATATTTTTACTTTTTTTCGATAATGAAACATTTATATAACATTAAAATCTGATCAAGAGTAACAACTCATAAAGTAATTATCAGAAAATCATTAGAATTTGTTTGGTTTTTATAAAGTTCTGGCCCATGCTAACATTTAGTACCGTATACAAAACATTTAATATCATGGATTTAGCTGTTCAGTTATCAAAATTCATTGAAAATTAATTGGATAATAAGTTTGGTCTCGAGAGCATCACAAGATTTTTCAAAGTGATCAAGGGAGATAACTTTTGCAGTAATTATAGGGTTTTGCTGAAAATCAATAGGCTTCTTCGTCTGTGTATCAAGTCAATCGGATATTAACTTTGGCCCTTTACACATCCACAAGATTTTTTGAAGAGATCAATGGCCATAACTCTGGCAGTAATTATCAGAAAATCAATAGGATTCTTCTCTTCGTGACCTTAAACGCTGTGTATAAATTTTAAGTCAATCGGATATTAACTCTGGCCTCTAGACCATCCACAAGATTTTTCAAAGTGATCAAGGGCCATAACTCTGGCAGTAATTATCGGAAATCTCTGAAAATCAATTGGATTCTATGTCTCATAACCTTAAACACTGAGATTAAATTTAAACTCAATCGGATATTAACTTTAACCTCTAGTGCGTTCACAAGAAATTGTGGACGATGGACGGGCGGACGGAAGGACAGGGGCGACGGCTATATACGTCCACATTTCCATGTCAACATTTGATTTTTTATGGCTGTAACAGTTGTTACATGAAAAGTTGTTAATATGTAGATAATTTCATGTGCAATGGCTATTTATAGACTCAAATAGTAAGTGCAGGGGACTGCACCACACTCAATTTTACACAAAAACAAATACATGGACTAGACATCATACTCAGAGACCACAAACAAACAATTCAAAAAGAGTGAATGGGTGACTAGCCATAAATCACTTCGAGACAAGTCATTCATTGTGTCGAGTAACACTTTTAATGGGGACAATTTTCGACACATGGGGCACCCTACCACTAGCCATCAATGATTTAGTTTTGACTATTCAAGTGCTAAAAATAAATTTTGATTGCATGGGTACATAGTTTTTTACAAACTAAAATAAGCCAAATTGTCAATCAGTATGTTACAGAGCTCAATTTGATAAATAAACAAGCCAACAGTGGGTTTATGTCCCCCATCGGAATATCAAAATAAATAGATGATACATACAGGTATTAATTAATCACACTTTTATTTTTTTTAAAAGTATCAAGCAATCAAACTATACACTATACACTCTTTATCAGATAGAATCAAGATTATCTTGTCCCAAAGCATCGACCAATGTAATGTTTCAAAGTCTTGACCAATCAAATTGCTTAGCCTCTAAGCAGAAAATTCTCACTATCAAACTTAGTCAAGGTAATGATATAATGAATCTATATTCTGAGTGTCATCTCTCTCACTTCATTATAACCAAAGTTACTGTGCCCCAAAACATCAACCAGATTACTTATTTCTGCTTACTGTAAGCAGAAAATGTTCATCACCGAACTCCATCAAGGTATTCACGTAAAGAATGCCAACACCAAGTTTGAACATTCTATCTCAGTTAGGAGGGTTATTGTATTTCAGCCAATCAAATTGTTTATTGCTCTGCTTACCCTGAGCAGAAAATGTTCATTATCAAACTTAGTCAAGGTATTGATGTAATGAAACTACACACTAAGTTTCATCACCCTCACTTAATTAGAACTAAAGTTATTGTGTCCCAAAAGATCAACCAATCAAATTGCTTATCTCCACATACCCTATTGTCCAGACAGACCGAAAGATGGACAAACCCATTTTAATAGTCACCCACATTCTCGAAAGGCGGGGGACAAAACACACAAACACAGCAGAATGAAAGTTCCAAGAAAAAAGAAAAGTAATTCATTTAATAAAGAAATTTATTTTTTATTCCGTACATTCACACTTAGCACACATACATGTATATTTTTTATATTTACTGTAAAGTATTATTACTACATATAGAAACTAATATACTAGCTTGTAGTTAAACTTGAAATTTATAGGCTATCAAAGGAGCTTGAAACAATGCGTATAAATACATACCGACAAAACAAATATCACTAATTTCGATCAAATGTGAGCCTCTAGTGTACAAAAGAAATATATGTGTGTATGTATACTAGTATCACTTATTAAACCTCTAATTATCGAGGTATACAACACTCCAAACATGGAGCAGTTACCATAACATAATCAATAGAAAGTATTGAATTAGGTCACAGGCTAATTACTGTCCTTGAGAACATAGTGACCTGATTATCTGATAATGGGGCGTTGCTTCACAAGAAGTCAATCACATTTCACTGCATTAGAAATGAATATGGTACTAAAATATAGTATATAAAGAAAATGGCTACAGATTGTTTCAAGTTGTTACAGTCAAGATACATTATGTATGTTAAATTTTTAGATAGATGGCCGTCATTAATCACATTTCTTTACCAAGCTGTTCACAATATTTGTAAAATAACGGTTAATTATAGTCAGCTCTTCGAATATTCTGTTGCTTGATTATCTCAACAGCTCTTATTACATTAATAGTCTTGAATAACAAGTCCCTTATTAATCTTCCCTTATTGTCTATCAAACACATCACTGAGGAAGTGACAGAAGAGTTTGTTGTCCAGGCGGTAAATATGTCACATTTCTAGATTTTGACATTTGGTAAGCTATATCTTCTGCTGCTTCAAGTTTACGTAGCTCGACTAAACCTTCTCCAGCATCTCCAAATGATTTGGCCAAAAGTTCAGCTGCTTTAGAATCACCCTCGGCAGTAACAATGGCAGCAATCTTCATTTGTTCAGCCTAGAAATAGAAAATATTGTGAATGCAAATGAAATGGGGTTTAACATCCTACTTTTCTGCACATGAAGCTAATGAAAATGTGCACACCTATGCAATTTGCCAAGAGGGAAATTTTATCTAGACAGTGTCGCCAGGATCTACACTGTCATGTGTTCCTTTTAGGTGCAAACCAATGTCTAGTGTCCACAAAACCTCAGTTTAAAGGGTCATTATGGAGATTAGATGAAGAGCTGACTGTTCTAACTATTATAGTTAATAGATAACGTTAAGAGAATATGCTGAAAATGACAGTCAAATTACCCCATTATGAACCAAGATATTAGAAATTGTATTTTTGGCCTAGCCTCGATCATTATTATTATTACTTAAAACATACATTATGCAAGAGCTAAATCTGCCTGTTGCAGGTCTTTCTTTAGGTCTGGAATGTTTTCTAAATTATTAATTCGACATTAATTAACTGATCAAGGTCTTAACTCTCGATGGCATCAGACGTCTCCGGTATTAAATAGATTTGAAAGGTTCTGCCATATTTTGATTTAATTGAAAATGGAGGAGCGAAACTTAGCTTCAAGCAACCAATACGGTGGTTGAAATTATTGCACAATTGTTGTCAAACCTTCAAAGGCTAATGACTTTGCTCACAATAGAGTAATTTGAATGGAAGTCGGTACGATAAAAAAACAAAGTCTCGATAATCCATTAAATCATCCATGTATTTAATACAGTAAATATTGCAGGCTAGCGATGGCATCAAGAGTTGATTATCATCTGGATAAGTTAAATTAATGACTAACAATTTTGATACACTTCAGGCCTAAAGAAAGACCTGCAATAGGCAGATTTAGCTCTTGCATAATGTATGTTTAAAGCACCAATCAAATAACTGGACACTGTTCCTTGTCAGGTTCTCCGTCCGACATTACTGACAAAACAAAGGGAACTATCTCAACCAACAACAGGAGGAAACCCAGGTCCTCTTTGCTTAATAACCTGCCTCCTTACTCACATGGACAATATCTGATATAAATGTGGATATATTTTGGGCTAAAGAAGAACAGAAGAGTTGTCTACCTTTTCTACCATATATCTGGCTCTCTCTGCTTCTTGTTGAGCCACTTGTTTTTGTTCTACTGCAGATGTAAATTCATGACCAAACGTCAAATGGGTCTGAAATACAATACAAATCATTATTATTGAAGGTAAATGAAATAATATGGGGTTTATCATCCAACTGTTCTGAGCTAGTGAGGAAAACGACCATATGCCATGCAGAGTGCTACAAGGGAAATATTGCCCGGATAGTGCCATACCGCCTACAAATTTTAACTGCCAAGGGATGTTTTACGTGTACACCAATGTGTATATGAGAATTTGGTTTTCTGTCACATTCAAACGACTCAACAGCTGTCTTTGTCAGGTTCTCTCTGTCCTGCTCCACTGACAAGAGGAAACCACACCAGAAATTCTTGATGAACTTTCTCAGCCAATACTGGGTGCAAACCAGTGTCTTTATCACTTACATGGCTCCCTAGAGTGTGGACAAACAAAATTACGCTAAAGTGTCATAACTCTGGCACAAAAAAAGTAATTGCGCTCAAACTGAATTCCTAACCATTGTCGACTTATATAAACCATTAACCTAAAGTTTGAAAATGATTCACCCAAAATTTTGTCATCTTAAAGAGCGGACAATTTTGTGTCGATGGACTAGGCAACTGCATTATACATTCACACTTTGTGTTCGCATATAAAAAGTCGAACGAGGTACATTTTATGGTTAATTATAAACATACTCAGCCATATACCTATAAAAACAATTATGGACTTTCTCACCTAAACAACAGTAAAGACAGTGTCTGAATTTGATTTAGCGATGGGAGGAAACCGGAGTACCCACAGAAAACCCATGATGTTAGACAGTCGACCCTACTCCTTGTCACATACAACCGGGGAATCGAAACCACCCTTAACATGAATGCTCATACTACGGTGTGTGGAAGGAACTGGGCGAAAGTTTAAATGCTCAAGCAGATGATGCAACATGTTAGTTCCACAGCTGAATAGGGGAGGGACCTATGATTGAGAGTAAAATGTTGTAAACCACAACAATTAACAGGGAAATGTATTTATTTGTAATTATTTACCAGTGAAATGTCATCTAAGATGATTCCAAATTGCGATGCTCTTTCTACCAATTCCTCACTAACTTTCATTGATACAACTTCACGATTTGTAATCAGTTCTCCAGCATCAAATAAGGCCTACAAAAATAAAACAATCTGATTGAGATTTCAAACAGCTAAATATAACCATATTTCATTCTAGACATACAACTGTCAGTTAATAGTAGGGGGCCTATGCATTGAAAATTTCTCTTAGTGAAAATATTAATACTTGCAACATTTAGATCTTTTTAACAATGACATTTCTTTTATTAAATCGAAAAGACAAGACAACCATTTAAACAAGATGAATCCTATGAGTGGGTTATACATCCAGCTTTCCCAATTCCCAACTTAAAGCTGAACTCTGAATACAAAACTACAGAAATAATTGAATAAAAAAAAATACTGCCATACATAATCGCCTTACTTGCTGTCAATTTGCAGAACAAGTTAGCCGCTGTACGGTGTACGAAAACAGAGGCAGGCCATGCCCACATCCAGTATACACTGTGTCAACCACACTGTTCACATCCGGCTAGCAATATTTCAACTACCAATTACCTACTGACTGGAGCGTTTTTTCTCTATGAGTTTACTGAAAATATTATTGCTTCACAATTATTATGTCTGATCAGGTACATATTATTTTACTAATTGTACGAAATAAGTAACCTACGGTATACTTTTGCTCTAAAAGTATGGGAAAAATTGTCTTACCCAAAACAAATAACAAATCTACCGACATCATCCAACCATGTTTATTCTTATTTCTTGAAAGGTTTTGCACAACAGGGTAGAAACACCAAATGATTTCTAGTATTATAAAGTCCAGTATTATCCTTCCAAAATATATCCAAAGCAGCAATAAAACAACTGTTCTCTCCATCGAAGAAGTATGTCTTCACTTCAAAATATTTTTCATCTTGTTGTTATTTATGACCATCAAGGGACATAGGTGCTTATGTCCCTTGATGTTATGTCAACAACATAGATTTGTTGTTGTTTGGAGTAGTTTTCTTACATTTTTAGAGCAAAGGTACACCGGACTTTACTTATTTCTTCTAATTAGTAAAATAATATGTACCTGATCAGACATAATAATTGTGTAGCAATAATATTTTCAGTAAATTTATAGAGAAAGATAGGCTGGCACTGCCAGACAGGATACGCCCACATTTTCGAGAGATGGATAGAGAACAAACAATACGGAAAGTGATTTTTCCTACATCATTAAGTCCTGTATTTCATACTGTATTGGGAGCAGCCATTTTGTTGGTCAGTTCCAGTCTGATATTCATGAAATTCGAAATCGACAATGATTATGGTGTGACGGTACACAACCTAGAAATGTGACTTTTCATCAAAATCGGATAAGAATTGTGACCTGTACAGAGTCAACAACCATGATATACCATATCTTTACACTATTCGCGTACAAACGGCGACCATTTTGGTACCATTTTCACGAAATTCGAATAATTCAGGAAGTTACGATCCGATATGCGCAAATACCGAAAGGAACCAAGATCTTTGGGTTATAACCATGCATTTCAAGTTTCATCAAAATCGAATTAAAATTGTGACCTTTACAGGGTCCACAACCTTGATATACCATTTTTTAACAGTATTCACGTACAAACGGTGGCCATTTTGTATGGCAATTTTGGTCTGATTTTCCCGAAATTCGAACTCAACCTTCCTTACGGTGTAACGGTAATATAATCAAACGTTTTTTTAAATCGGATAATAATTGTGACCTCCAAGCTAAAAAAAAAAGGCGATTTTGCGTATAATCAGGGGCCATAATTCAGGAAGTTACGATCCGATATGCGCAAATATCGAAAAGAAGCAAGATCTTTGGGTTATAACCTTGAATTTCAAGTTTCATCACAATCGAATCAAAATTGTGACCTCCACAGGGTCCACAACCTTGATATACCATTTTTTAACAGTATTCGCGTACAAACGGCGGCCATTTTGTATGACAATTTTCGTCCGATTTTCCCGAAATTCGAACTCTACCTTCCTTAGGGTGAAACGGTGATATAATCAAACGTTTTTTTAAATCGAATAATAATTGTCACCTCCAAGCTAAAAAACATAACGCTAACGCTACAATATACGTCCACATTCCTACTTTGATTGATATGGTACTTTGTCAAGAAGGCTAGGTGTTTGGTTTGTTTAGCGTTGAGGGTCGTGCATCAACATTAATAGTTGCCGTCCTTAGAGTATAAGGAATAACTATACCAAGATAATCCATTCAGAATTGTGCCTTCCTAACACTAAAGGCAAAAAGTGGGCGTGGCTCTGCCCCTGGGGGTCGGGACATTCATCAAAATCAATAGTGGACGCCCTCAGGCTATAAGGAATACATAAACCAAATGGGTGTTGCTGTCCCATGGGGGTCGGGCATGCACCCAAAACAAAAGGGGTCATCCTTAGGGTATAAGGAATAAGTATTTTAAGTTTCAAGATGACCGATTAAGAATTGTGGCCTGTAGGCGACACACAAAAAGAAAATGGGCGTGACTCTGCCCCTGGGGGTTGGGCATGCACCCCAAATGATAGAAATGTTCCTTAGGGTACAAAGCATAATCATTCAAAGTTTCAAGATGATACGTTAAGAAATGTGGCTTGTAGACGACAAACAAATAAATACAAGGAATGGGCGTGGCTCTGCCATTGGGGGTCGGGCATGCACCAAAAAACAATACGGATCATCCTTAGGGTAAGCATACAAAGTTTTAAGAAAATACAGTTAGAATTGCGGCTTCTAGGCGACACAGAGACACACAAAAAGAAAATGGGCGTGGCTCTGCCCCTGGGGGGTTGGGCATGCACCCCAAACGATAGGGATCATCCTTAGAGTATAAAGAGTAAGTATACAAAGTTTTAAAGAAAATCCAATAAGAATTGCGGCCTGTAGGCGACACAAAGACACACGATAAGAAAATGGGTGTGGCTCTGCCCCAGGGGGTTGGGCATGCACCCCAAATGATAGGGATGTTCCTTAGGGTACAAAGAATGTGTATGCTAAGTTTCAAAATTATAAGTTAAGAAATGTGGCCTGTAGACGACAAACAAATACATACTAGAAATGGGCGTGGCTCTGTCCCTGAGGGTCGGGCATGCACCAAAAACAATAGAGATCTTCCTTAGGGTATAAGGAATACGTATACCAAGTTTGAAGAAAATCCAGTAAGAATTGCGCCCTGTAGGCGACACAAAGACACACGAAAAGAAAATGGGCGTGGCTCTGCCCCTGGGGGTGGGGCATACACCCCAAATGATAGGGATGTTCCTTAGGGTACAAAGAATGTGTATGCTAAGTTTCAAAATTATAAGTTAAGAAATGTGGCCTGTAGACGACAAACAAACAAATACTAGAAATGGGCGTGGCTCGGCCCCTGGGGGTCGGGCATGCCCCAAAAACAATAGGGATCTTCCTTGGGGTATAAGGAATAAGTATACCAAGTTTGAAGAAAATCCATGAAGAATTGCGGCCTGTAGGCGAACCACAGACACACACACACACACACACAGACAGGGGCGACGGCATAATACGTTCACATTATGAATGTGGACGTATAAAAAGGCGATTTTGCGTATAATCGGGGGCCATAATTCAGGAAGTTACGATCCGATATGCGCAAATATCGAAAGGAAGCAAGATCTTTGGGTTATAACCATGAATTTCAAGTTTCATCAAAATCGAATCAAAATTGTGACCTCCACAGGCTCCACAACCTTGATATACCATTTTTTAACAGTATTCGCGCACTAACGGCGGCCATTTTGTATGGCAATTTTCGTCCGATTTTCCCGAAATTCGAACTCAACCTTCCTTAGGGTGTAACGGTGATATAATCAAACGTTTTTTTAAATCGAATAATAATTGTGACCTCCAGAGGGACCACAAGCTAAAAAGGGTGATTTTTCGGACAATCAGGGGCCATAATTCAGGAAATTACATTCCGATAGCCGCAAATATCGAAAGGAACAAAGATCTTTGGGTTACAAACATGCATGTCAAGTTTCATCAAAATCGGTTCAAAATTGTGACCTCTATAGGGTCCACAAGCTAAAAACGTGATTTTTCGTACAATCAGGGGCCATAATCCATGAAGTTTTGATCCGATACATGCCAATATCGAAAGGAACCGAGATCTTTTGGGGATAAACCTATATTTCAAGTTTCGTCAAAATCGGATAAGAATTGTGACCTGTAGAGAGTCCACAAACAAATTGTGGACTGACGGATGTCCGGACGGACAGGGGCGACGACATAATACGTCCACATGAAAATGTGGGCGTATAAAAACCGCTCAGTCAGTAGCTGGCAATTGGTAGCTTAAATATTGCTAGCCGGATGTGGACAGTGTGGTTGCCAAAGTGTATACTGGATGTGGGCGTGGCCTGATTCTGTTTTCGTACACCGTACAGCGGCCATACTTATTCTGCAAATTGAAAACAAGTATGGTGATTATGTTTGGCAGTAATTTTTTTTTTTATTTGATTATTTCTGTAGTTTTGTAATCTGAGTTCAGCTTTAACTCCCATTGACAAAGTTTTTACTATGTTAACAGTGTAACTGTTATCCTTTTACATGCAAATCTAAAGTGTACACTGGTCTACTTCAATTTTACATTCCTTCAGAACGATCAGGCATCGCTTTCCTTGTCAGAATACGAAGGTTTCTGGACAGTTTGCTTTGTAATTCTACATTAACTTACCACTACAGCTTTTAAAACTTCATTGGTAATAGATGGTAGAACTCTTTCTTCATAATCTAAACCTAGATTAGTATATATCTTGGGTAAATCAGTAATAACAGGTCGGAATAATATTCTTAATGTAATATTTACATTCTGTAAATCTGAAATATAATGAATAAAGCAATGAAATGAAACTTAATGCCATATTTTTCTGCATATAGAGTGCTATTCGAAAAATTTTGCCTGGACAGTTGCAATGGCTTACTCTAATACCGCATTCTAACTGTTATCGGTACTTCTTACAATGTGGGGATCACAGTGGCTAAGTTGATAAGATGCCGACTTGCTAGCCTGGAAGTTGGGTGTTTGATCCCTGCACTGGCCGAGAAATTTCACCTGACTTCTTTTAAGCAGAATATTTTTTTATATATGACCTAATACCGAATAATAAATTCTGTATCTTAAAGAATAACTTACCTTTGCTACCAGTAATAACAGGTACATTTCTTGGTCGAGATCGACAGTCAAAAATAATAGGACGCTGGACCCATGGAATTAAAAAATGTGTACCTTCTCCAATAACTCCTGGTTTCACTCCAGTAAATCTGTCAAAAATAACTGCTCTATGACCACCGTCAACTGTAAAATAAAGATAGGCTGGCACTGCCAGGCAGGATACGCCCACATTTTCGAGAGATGGATAGAGAACAAACAATACGGAAAGTGATTTTTCCTACATCATTAAGTCCTGTATTTCATACTGTATTGGGAGCAGCCATTTTGTTGGTCAGTTCCAGTCTGATATTCATGAAATTCGAAGTCGACAATGATTATGGTGTGACGGTACACAACCTAGAAATGTGACTTTTCGTCAAAATCGGATAAGAATTGTGACCTGTACAGAGTCAACAACCATGATATACCATATCTTTACACTATTCGCGTACAAACGGTGACCATTTCGTGTGGCAATTTTGGTACCATTTTCACGAAATTCGAATAATTCAGGAAGTTACGATCCGATATGCGCAAATACTGAAAGGAACCAAGATCTTTGGGTTATAACCATGCATTTCAAGTTTCATCAAAATCGAATTAAAATTGTGACCTTTACAGGGTCCACAACCTTGATATACCATTTTTTAACAGTATTCACGTACAAACGGTGGCCATTTTGTATGGCAATTTTGGTCTGATTTTCCCGAAATTCGAACTCAACCTTCCTTACGGTGTAACGGTAATATAATCAAACGTTTTTTTAAATCGGATAATAATTGTGACCTCCAAGCTAAAAAAAAAAGGCGATTTTGCGTATAATCAGGGGCCATAATTCAGGAAGTTACGATCCGATATGCGCAAATATCGAAAAGAAGCAAGATCTTTGGGTTATAACCGTGAATTTCAAGTTTCATCACAATCGAATCAAAATTGTGACCTCCACAGGGTCCACAACCTTGATATACCATTTTTTAACAGTATTCGCGTACAAACGGCGGCCATTTTGTATGGCAATTTTCGTCCGATTTTCCCGAAATTCGAACTCAACCTTCCTTAGGGTGTAACGGTGATATAATCAAACGTTTTTTTAAATCGAATAATAATTGTGACCTCCAAGCTAAAAAAAAGGCGATTTTGCGTATAATCAGGGGCCATAATTCAGGAAATTACGATCCGATATGCGCAAATATCGAAAGGAAGCAAGATCTTTGGGTTATAACCATGAATTTCAAGTTTCATCAAAATCGAATCAAAATTGTGACCTCCACAGGGTCCACAACCTTGATATACCATTTTTTAACAGTATTCGCGTACTAACGGCGGCCATTTTGTATGGCAATTTTCGTCCGATTTTCCCGAAATTCGAACTCAACCTTCCTTAGGGTGTAACGGTGATATAATCAAACGGTTTTTTAAATCGAATAATAATTGTGACCTCCAGAGGGACCACAAGCTAAAAAGGGTGATTTTCCGGACAATCAGGGGCCATAATTCAGGAAATTACATTCCGATAGCAGCAAATATCGAAAGGAACCAAGATCTTTGGGTTACAAACATGCATGTCAAGTTTCATCAAAATCGGTTCAAAATTGTGACCTCTATAGGGTCCACAAGCTAAAAACGTGATTTTTCGTACAATCAGGGGCCATAATCCATGAAGTTTTGATCCGATACATGCCAATATCGAAAGGAACCGAGATCTTTTGGGGATAAACCTATATTTCAAGTTTCGTCAAAATCGGATAAGAATTGTGACCTGTAGAGAGTCCACAAACAAATTGTGGACGGACGGACGTCCGGACGGACAGGGGCGACGACATAATACGTCCACATGAAAATGTGGGCGTATAAAAATAGTAATATATGTAAATGATACATTTGATCATTAGTAAAGTCGGTACAATAAAAATCATAGTCTTGATTATCCATTCCATTATTCAATCATGAATGAAAGTTGAACAGCGAATAAGATCCTAATGCAGTCAATATCATAGGCTAGCGATGACATTGAGAGTTGATTATGGTTTGGATTTAAGTTTTTAATGTCTAATTAATACTTTATGTAACATTTCAGGCATAAAGAAAGATCTGCAATATGCATATTTGGCTCTTGCAAGGTTGCATAATGCATGTTTAAGTTATGAACAATAAGATGATATTTGTTGAAACTTGGGGTTTTGCGGCCTTAATCGACAACGTTAATTACGATCTTGCCATTGAGAGTTGGCTAAAAATTCCGTTACTTGACATCATGGCGAGAGAGAGAAGTGGGGTTTAACGTTTTCAGGACTAACATACATATCAATTTTATTTCAATAATTCGCTTGTGCGTAGCTGTCTTAAGCAGTTGGAGGAAACCAGAGGACCCAGAGAAAATCCATGAGCTATGAAAGGTGACCCTACTAAGTCCTTGTCACGTAGAAATAGGAATTTGAAACCATGCCAGTTGACTCAATGACACTCTTAATGAAGTACAGCGCGCACATGCTAACCATTCAGCGACTCCCACAGCCAGATGAGCTCCATTCTGTACATACTACATAGTGACGTGAACCGCCATTCCAACCTAGTTTAGTAGTTCAGCTCTGAACGTCGGTCTCATTACTCTCACCCTGAACGTTCAGAGACTGCCCGATTGAATCAATGTCGAAAATAATTTGAGCCCAAAACAATTTTACTGGGAAACTTTTCACTGCTAAACATTGGTGTGTCAATCCATGTGGACGCCTGTACAATGTAAACGAACATCTTAGTGAGAAAATAAGACCCTGCTTACCTAACTATTTATAAATTATAACAGCGTGTTGTGTCGCTCATACTGACTCTGTAAGCAATGTTTAGACGTGAAAAGTTGCCCAGTAAAACTGACTGGGGCTCAAATCATTTTCGACATTGATTCAATCGGGCAGTCTCTGAACATTCAGGGTGAGTGTAATGACATGCACAGTTCAGAGCTGAATTAATTCCAACACACTTTGAGAAACATTGCTGTGGTTTGGGGAAAATATGCAAATATCTGTATGCAAAGGATGTGTGAGCCCTTTTTTAACCTTGAGAACCTACCATTATAAAGTGCCGTCTGAACAACACCGCCGGCCACAGCTATACCGATACCTATGCGACCAATAGCATTAAAGATCCGCGTTGCCATCTTATCGATTACTTTAAATACCCTTAGTCGATTGTGTTATAATTATCTTAACCATATAAATCACCACAAAAATGTTTTAATTGCTAAATTAATGATGAAATTCTGAAGAAAATCTGCACATGGAGAAAACGGAAATACCAACAGCGCATGTCTTATGTGGATATTACAAATTTAAGAACAGAACTTATGTAATAAAGAAACGCAATAATAAATCCAATTTTTCAATACAAACTGGTGATATTTTCTAAAGAATCACTTTGTTTATAATTAATTTGTATGTGACTAAAAAATCCGACATAAGACATGTTCGATTTAAAGACAGCATTAAACATTTCGTTTTGTTAATTTGGATTCATTATTATGGTTAATACGCATGCGTATATTGGTGATGCAAAAACGTGTTTCCAGCGTGCAAGAAAACTGAGTACAAATATAAAGTAACGATTTCACACGTGTAAGTATTTTGCCAGCAGACGGTAGTATCATACCTGTCTTGTTTACTTTTTCGCCTCTCTTTTGAAGTAACAATATGTCTACTGAAGATTGGTAAGTTTTCCCACGATAACAGTAATTATATTCTAAACCATTCATGTATTTTGTAAAGTGAAAGTACCGTATATTATATTTTACGTTCAGATTTTAGATTGTATTTCGTGCTTCAACTTACAATTTTATGGACGTACAAATAAATATATGATATCTGGGATGAATATAATTGATATTATCGATCAACCTAGACTGGCATAAGGATTATAAGGAAACAAAATCTTTATGATTGTCCAATTTTTATCAATAGTCTGTCTGATTTAATTATAATTATAAATTAATATAAATAAAACAAATTTCTATTCCAGTACCATGGCCTGGTATTTGAATCTCTTTATATTAGATCGAAGCACTGTCCTCCACCATCCACATTGCCATTTCGGATTTCGTATGGCATAAGTATGATGCAATTGTTTTAAAAAAATTGTAATTGAATATAAACTATGGGCGGGTGGGTAGATGGCCGAATTGTCAACGCGAAGGCATTGTAACACAAGGTCAATTATTAAATCAACTCGCATGGTTTTGATTCCCCAGTTGTATGTCTACGTTACAATGCGAATTGTTGAAATAAAATTGAACCATATGTTAGTCCCAAAATGACCTAGTTTACTTTCAGGTTGTCGAGCGGATGTTAAACCCCACTTCAGCTGTCTCTCTCTTTTGTAGAACTCTACTTCGAATTTAGGAGCTGCGTTATAAACACATTTAAAAAATCTGTCGTTTAATTTTTGATGGATGGTTGACATCTCAATCTGTAATAGGCCTTCTTTCCTGACAATAACCCTTAATCAACCATTCTTTATTTTACAGTGTAGAGAATAAAGAAAACATGGCCGAGACTAATGGATCGGCGTTAACTGATCAGGAAAAGAAAATAATTTACCAAATGGAGGTATTGACAAAATAATAATTACAGTAATTTCAAACACTAGTTGCCTGTCCAACCTTGTAGGTTTTCTCCGGGTTCCTCCTTCTACTGCTAAAGACCTGTACCAGCAAGTGAATTATTGAAATAAAAAATTAAACCATATGTTAATCCCGATAGTTTGTGTCGAATGGACGTTAAACCCCATTGCTCTCTCTCAAAGACTAGATATAAATTAAAAACATGAACTTGCATATACGTGACACCTATTTGAACCTGATGACAGTGTTTGAATTTTATTTTTAACACCAGAACCCATTTTTTGCTTGTTATTTTTAAAATAAGGAGCCAAAATAATATTATTCTCTATTTATCGCCATACTGAAGGAATTGTTCTTAGTTCTTTGAATTATCTGATCTTTTGATTGTTTTATTTACTCTATTTCAGTACTATTTTGGGGACATTAATTTGGCAAAAGACAAATTTCTACAGGAGAAAATCAAAGAAGATGATGGCTGTATCCTTTTTAACAATTTTTGCTTTCAAAATCATACTGGCTCTATTCATAACAGATACTGGCCCTGTTGTTCATATGTTCATTAAAAAGATTGAGTTTTGCAAACGACTTAGCTTAATTTCCCCAACAATATTTTATTCGTTTGATTTTAAAATAGGTTTCCATGCCCAAATATGTTTTTTTCAACCAAATGCAAGAATGTAATAGGCTGTTTAAGTTTTCATATGTTGATTTTATTTAATTTATCTCAATGATTTATTCTCCTTAACGGCATGAAAAGATGTAACATTTGAGGTTTTGCTAACATTCAACAAATTAAAAAGTATTACGGAAGATGTAGACGTTATTGTTGCTGCCATCAAAAAATCTGAGAATAATCTATTAGAGGTAAGAAATATCACAATGATATATCTTCCTTGGCTTATCAATAATTTATGTGTTGGTCTGAACATCTATTCATAGCAACTGCTTCTTTCTCTCTTTTTTGTTGAGTTTTTACTCAAGAAAGGATGAAGAGGGCATTCAGATTTTGGGAAATATTCATGATTTAGTTGCCTATGGATAACAAGTTGGTTAGGGTGATTATTTGGCAAATAGTTACATATGTGTATTTCCTGATTTTTTGGGTCAACCTCGTACGAATTTTGGTGCAAAGACCTGTTTCTTTGTAGTGAAAAGCATTCAGCCTAACGAAAATTTGGAGCTGGAGGAAGAGATAAGAATTAACGTTAAGATCAATGGGTAAATTAATTGTGGTCTGCCTCCTATATATTGTCAGAGCTATCTTCCTGTTCAATTCTTGAAATAATTGAAGAAACACAGTGGGGATCGCTCATTGGGTGTAAGGAACAACTATATCAAATTTTCTAGTTTCCTTTTCTGCTTATGTTTTGACTTAAGAATGTTACATGTAACAAGAAAAAGGTTACAATTTAATGTTCAAAATCTATTAATGTGCTGTCAAATGTATGTAATGACATTCAATCAATGCAACCATGTTTATTTGTTATTCAAGGTTTCAGAAGATGGGAAGAAAGTTCGAAGGTCACCTGAAAAACCGTTACCTGAAAATAACAAAGAAAGAAGAGATGATCTCAATAACCGTTCTATTTATTGTGTGAGAATATTTATATTTTTTATTTATCTTTGAGTAATTCACTGATTTTCATGTTATTATCCCAGCCTTAAAATTTTTGTGCTACGTTAAGTTCACCCTGTACCAGGGCTTCCACTTCAAAATTTTCACTACCGGTCATTTTTGATAACGCACGAAAACTTTGCAAAATAAATTCATATTTCATGTTTTTTATTCACGGTCGGTTATTGTGAATTTACGTGTCTATACCACTTTGTCAGCATGAGGTACACAAAAAATTATATATTAGACTTTAAAAAGAAATATTTATTGTAAGGCTTGTGATAATTATTTATAAGTTAAATATTCTCTTTTGGCTACTTAAATAATCGAAATAGCTGAAGAAAAACCATGTCAGTGGCTGATACGTAATTACCACATGCTCAATAGAAAACACACTGACCTGGATAATTATGAGTTGTAATACAATAACTTAGATATGAAGATAATTATATAATTATCCATGGCATATATTTTACATTTAATGGGTTTACAACATCTCTTATGGCGTTGCGGGCCGCAGAATATTGACGAAAATCAGAGTATGAATAACTGTCGAATAGCTAACTTCGCATTGCATGTTTGCTAACATCAAGCGATATTAGCGCCGCCTAGAATATCGTCATCTATAAGATTTATAATATATTTATGCATGATAATTTTTCTAACACGTGGAATCATCAAAATTGCTACACAATAGCTCTGGAATACGTAATGTTCTTAATTTGTCGGTAAGCAAGTTAACTAATATCTACTCTAGATATTATTTCTACAATTCCCACAAGGCTGTAATATCACTATAAAAGATAGGCTGGCACTGCCAGGCAGGATACGCCCACATTTTTGAGAGATGGATAGAGAACAAGCAATACCGAAAGTGATTTTTCCTACATCATTAAGTCCTGTATTTCATACTGTATTGGGAGCAACCATTTTGTTGGTCAGTTCCAGTCTGATATTCATGAAATTCGAAGCCGACAATGATTATGGTGTGACGGTACACAACCTAGAAATGTTACTTTTCGTCAAAATCGGATAAGAATTGTGACCTGTAGAGAGTCCACAACCATGATATACCATATTTTTACAATATTCGCGTACAAACGGTGACCATTTCGTCCGGCAATTTTGGTACGATTTTCACGAAATTCGAACTCAACCTTCCTTACGGTGCAACAGTAATATAATCAGTTTTTTTTTTTAAATCAGATAATAATTGTTCGAGAGATAGACAGAGAACAAGCAATACCGAAAGTGATTTTTCCTAGAATCAAAGGCCATAATTCATTAAGTTACAATTTGATATGTGCAAATATCGAAAGGAACCAAGATCTTTAGGTTATAAACAAGCATTTCAGGTTTCATCAAAATCGAATTAAAATTGTCACCTCTACAGGGTCCACAACTTTGACATACCATATTTTTACACTGTTCGCGTACAAACGACAGCCATTTTTTCTGGCAATTATGGTCCAATTATCTCGAAATTCGAACTCAACCTTTCGTAGGGTGTAACGGTGATAGATTCAAACGTTTTTTCAAATCGGATAATAATTGTGACCTCCAGAGGGACCATAGGCGATTTTTCGGACAATCAGGGGCCATAATTCAGGAAGTTACGATCCGATACGCGCAAATAACGAAAGGAACCAAGATCTTTAGGTTATAACCATGCATTTCAAGTTTCATCAAAATCGAATTAAAATTGTTACCTCTACAGGGTCCACAACCATGATATACAATTTTTTAACAGTATTCGCGTACAAACGGCGGCCATTTTGTATGGCAATTTTGGTCCGATTTTCCCGAAATTTGAACTCAACCTTCCTTAGTGTGTAACGGTGATATAATCAAACGATTTTTTAAATCGGATAATAATTGTGACCTCCAGAGGGACCACAAGCTAAAAAGGGTGATTTTTCGGACAATCAGGGGCCATAATTCAAGAAATTACATTCCGATAGGCGCAAATATTGAAAGGAACCAAGATCTTTGGGTTATAACCATGAATTTCAAGTTTCATCAAAATCAAATAAAAAATGTGACTTCTACAGGGTCCACAACCTTGATATACCATTTTTTAACAGTATTCGCGTACAAACGGCGGCCATTTTGTATGGCAATTTTCGTCCGATTTTCCCGAAATTCGAACTCAACCTTCCTTAGTGTGTAATGGTGATATAATCAAACGGTTTTTTAAATCAGATAATAATTGTGACCTCCAGAGGGACCACAAGCTAAAAAGGGTGATTTTTCGGACAATCAGGGGCCATAATTCAGGAAATTACATTCCGATAGGCGCAAATATCGAAAGGAACCAAGATCTTTGGGTTATAAACATGCATGTCAAGTTTCATCAAAATCGGTTTAAAATTGTGACCTCTATAGGGTCCACAAGCTAAAAACGTGATTTTTCGTACAATCAGGGGGCATAATCCATGAAGATTTCATCCGATACATGCCAATATCGAAAGCAGCCGAGATCTTTTGGGGATAAACCTATATTTCAAGTTTCGTCAAAATCGGATAAGAATTGTGACCTGTAGAGAGTCCACAAACAAATTGTGGACGGACGGACAGACGGACGTCCGGACGGACAGGGGCGACGACAATATACGTCCACATAAAAATGTGGGCGTATAAAAATTATGATGCAATTTTCTCCCAACATGTCCGTTGTTAAGAATTTACATAATTTCTATGCTGTATATTTAATGTGACAGTTGGTTGGATTCGAAGAGCAGTACTTCATATTAATTTTCCTTTTTTCGAAGATCGTAACAATGTCGTTTACATAGTGCGTAACTGTAATAGCCGTAAACGACTTTGTTCTAGAAAATTCTTATGACACGTGGACAATACGTGATTGGCTAAGAATGGACTGTTTCACGCCTTTGATAAGATTCCCGAATATCAATTAACTTTTATTGTTCTACTACACGACAATCATCATTAACTATCAACATAATGCCCAGTATAATCTATTGACGACTATGTATACAACTCTATAACACCAATATTGTGGCTTCTTTATATACGCATTATTCTGCACTGGCCGTACAATGTTATAGTTACATAGTGGGTGTCGATCGTAACCATGTTTGAAAATTGGTTATTTGAAAAAAAAAGACTGTGCTTCTGACGTGCAAAATAACCGTTTGGTCACATCTAGTTACAGTCATTTTCCAAGGACATGGTTTGTATTTGTTCCTGTGCTTTTATTTCAGAAAGGATTCCCTGAGGATTGTGATTTCGACACAATTAAAGAATTTCTAGATAAACATGGTGTTGTTGAAAATATTTATCTTCGTAGAATTGGAAAGAAATTTAAGGTAACTGAATTTGATTTTGACAACCAGTAGCAAGTTGTGTGTTTGTCGAATTTAAATAGCACATGGCCAGCCATAATATTGACAATACTAGTTTCAATTTATTGAACATGTGATAAGCTGATAGTACTGAGATGAAAGTAATTGGATGTATCAAAGTTCTTTGTATTTTCAAAAATAAACAGCATCTAAGTTGTGTAAATAAGCCATTCCCAAGATATTTACCAAGATGGAGTATGAAGAAAGGCTGGTTTGTATGCTATTTGATCTTTCATTTAATAGAAGAGCAATGATTGTTTCTTTTCAGTTTGAAATTTAAAATCAAATCTTCTTTTACAGGGATCCATTTTTGCTGTATTTAAAACTAAAGAACAAGCTGACTCATTTGTGAAGGCAGAATCTATCAAATTTGGTGAAACAGAATTAAAGAGATTGTTAAGGTGATATAAATTATTGTGCTTTGAACAAAATTTCATTTAGGATTTAACGTCTTGACCGCGAAACTCATTTTGTAAATCATGTGATAGTCTCTATTTCTTTTAAAATTCTTTGTAAATCATCCAGAGAGTTAGCAGTCTAGAATTCTGCATTAACCGAAGAGTGGATGTGTGCCTACTTTTCATTGACTGTTACTTTTACATGCATAAGTTGGTGACCCATAATTTTTATTTGTCCAATTCAAATGGCTAGACTAGAAAATGCTGAGAAATTTTTCTCGTCCATGACTATACGATTATTGTAAATTAGACTAGTCTACAATCAATATTGTAATACAGGCTAATGCTACAAGACTGAGGGGGTTGGGATGGCCTAGAGGTCTAGAGTGCCGCGCTTCGACCTCTAGCTGGCCGGTCACCTCTGGCTTGCGGCTGTGGTTTCTCGAGCCCTGGTGTGAGCGTATTTGGCATGGAGATAGGGGCACCTTCTCAACCTCGTGGGTTTTCTCCGGGCATTCCGGTTTCCTCACACTGCTAAAGACCCCTACGCGCAAATGAATTATTGAAATAAAATTAAACCATATGTTAGTTCCGAAATGACCTAGTTTGTGTTGAGTGGACGTTAAACCCCATTTCTTTCTCTCTCTCTCTCTCTCGCTACAAGACTGTAGGGATTATTATAATTAAGACTAGCACCCTTCTCATTTTGACCCCAAATCGATTTTGTATTAATATGTATAGAAAGAAAAGTAATTGAAAGATCAGAAATTATCATTTCTTCTTGTATAATTTCATAGAATTTTTGTATTTTTTAGGACTGACTATTTCCTGAGTAAAACAGAAGAAAAACGACAATTGAAATTAGAGAAAGAAAAGGCAGCAAAAGAGTAAGATTTTAAAATTATCCTATTTATAAAGCCTGTTTAGGCAGACAGTTTTATCCATTAACATATATGAACCATGGTATACTTAATATCTACTGTGGTATATTAAAAATCTACCTTCTAGGTCAGTGGTGGGCAAACTACAGCCTGCAAAGCCTTGTCATCTGGCCGACCAGACCCTTCCACTAAATTTGAAAATCTATGAGTAATTTGTTGTGGAAATAAAATAAAAATATGAAATTGCTTGTTTTTGGGCCCAAACTCTAAACAGAGGTTACTCTCTGTTGGATCAATAATCTTCAAAGGTTTATTAATAGCTTGAAACATCACTCATTGAAGTAGTTGCGTAATTGATGTCACTTGGTGTGGGCCTAGTTTCATTTTATGGTATACTAAAAAATCTATTAGTACTATTGTATACTAAATAGCTAATATTAAATAGATAGCATGTTATACTTAATTTCATAATGACCGGTCACCTCAGTGTATTCACTAGAAAAAAGGGTTTTGCATTACTAGGTGCAGAAAGAGAGAAATGGAGTTTAACAACCGCTCGACACAACTAGGTCATTTTGGGACTAACATGGTTTGATTTTATTTAAATATTCTCTTGCGCGTAGTGGTCTTTAGCAGTGGGAGGAAACCGGAAGACCTGGAGGAAACCCACAAGGTTGGACAGGCGACTCTGCTAGGTGCAGAGAGTAATGAAAATCATATATTTGATTTTATGGTGTCTGAATAGGTCTTTAATAAATTATTGTTTATTTTATAGGGAAACAGCAAAACAGATGAATGAGGTAAACATTGTGTATGGTTTCTAGTTAGATTATATGACCGTTAGGCGCAGCAATGGCTCAGTTTGCTATCTAACATTACTATCCTGTGTTCAATCCCGGTGTTGGATGAGAACGTTCGTCAGGATTTTCCCCTTCTCACTGGTGCAGCCGAAGGGCCAAACAAGGAAACCTTGTTTTTCGGATCGGATGAAAATCCCTGAGGTTTCATACATATACACCTTAGTATGCACATTATAAGAACTGTTAAAAGTTGGAATTCAATTGATCTCCAGGCAAGATATCCCTGTTTGCGTACTGCGTGGTGTATGTTGTCTTCTATAGCCCAGTTACGGATTATTCATATAGTACAGTTTAACAAATGTTCTCTTAAAAGTTCTCAAGCTTTATATTACAAAAATCTGAATAAAATTGTTTGAAATGAAATGTATATACTAGCATAAAACAGTTTTTATTGATACTATATTTTACAGAGGTTAGAGAATATGAAAGATAGTATTACACATGGTACTATTTTACATCTAGAAGGTTTTGCAGATGATACATCACGTGAAGATGTTCGAAACTTCTTTGAAGATTTTTCAAAAGTTGCTTGGGTTGATTTTAACCCTGGTGATAAAAAGGTTTGAACATATCTTGTGATTTTATAAATGAATAGTAGATGATGTATATGGAATTTTATTCATGATTTAGTTGAGTTTCAAGATTAATGAGGGTGGGGATTTGGTTGGGTGGCTGAATGGTAGATAAGGTTTGTCATGGAGTCAAGTTGTTTGGTTTCGATTTCCTGCTTCTACTTGACAGTGAGTAGTAACAAAATATGGGGTCGTATGTCCAACCTCGTCAGTTTTCTTCGGTTTCCTTTTGTTTCCTCACTGCTACAGACCTCTACGCGCAAGGTTTCCTCACTGCTACAGACCTCTACGCGCAAGGTTTCCTCACTGCTACAGACCTCTACGCGCAAGGTTTTCCTCACTGCTACAGACCTCTACGAGCAAGTAAATTATCGAAGTTAAACTGAACTAAATATTAGTACCAAAATGACTTAGTTTGTGTCGTGTGGATTTTAAACCCGATTTCTCTCTATCAAGTCAACAGGATTTATCCATTTATGATAAAGATGTTATTTGAAATTTCATGTGGTCGTATAAAAGGGGGGGGGAATTGTACTAACATGACGTGTTTTGTAGACAATGAGGCACGTCATGACAAGCACATGAACCCTTCTCTGTTACTAAAAGTTAAAATGTCAAAATCTTAGACAGTAATTTGCAATTATTTCGTATTATCAAGTGTGGAAATGTGACTGGCTAACAAACTATCTGGCTAACAAGCTGTAATTGTTTGTTTTTAGTGTGTTATTATTGTATTATTATGATAGGGTCAAGTGAGGTTTGCTGAAGAGAATCAAGCACAAGTAGCTTTAGATAAAGCTAAAGAAGCTAATGGTGGTAAAATAGAATTAAATGGAGGTGAATTACAGGGTCGAGTTCTTGAAGGTTGGTATATATTATATTTCATAAACATCTGTTACATTACATTTTATACCTTATTTGATAAAAACTAGATTGGCTGGTGACATTTCGATAGTACTGTCTGGCAACTCAAGCCGACCGGTGATTTGCCACTGATGCTGCTGTCTTGAATTTCTGTAGCACATTACATCGACTTTATTATCCTGTTGGTACTCAAAGTAGAACATTAAATTTCACTGTACAATGAGTTAGATCGGTTTTTATGCATTATTCATATTAGTGACATTTTTATGCATTATTCATATTAGTGACGGGCACAATTTCCTGCATAGCATACTATATCGTGTATGTTCTTCTTCATAAGACCAAACAGAGAAGAACAGGAAGACATTTACTCCATTCCATTTTGCTTTTTGGCTTAATATTTATATAGATTGCTTTGACTAGCTAGCTGCTGTATGTTTTGTTGTCTTGTAAGTGAATAAAAAGTAAGATGTTGACATAGTGTACCATAAGTTAGACGAATATATTATTAATGTACACATCCATTCATTCCTTTCGAAAACCATTAACTATTTCAGGAGATGAAGAACTTAATCATTGGAAGAAGATATTTTCTGACCGATCAAATCGTGATATGAATAGACGTAAACCAATGAAGAGAGGTCGAGGCAAAGTAAGATATATTCTATGTTTTTATACGCCCACATTGAAATGTGGTTGTTCCGTCGTCCACAATTTATACACAGTGTTTAAGGGCATGGGAAGAAGAAGCCTATTGTTTTTCAGCGATTTCCGATAATAACTACCAGAGTTATGGCTCTTGATCACTTCAAAAAATCTTGTGGGCGCTCTAGAAGCCAAAGTTAATATCCGATTGACTTTAAATTTATACACAGTGTTTGAGATTATGAAATGAAGAAGCCTATTGATTTTCAGCAATTTCTGATAATTACTGCCATAGTTATGGCCCTTGATCACTTAAAAAAATCTTGTGGATGCTCTAGAGGCCAAAGTTAATATCCGATTGACTTCAAATTTATACACAGTAGTGTTTACAGTCATGAGACGAAGACGTCTATTGATTTTCAGTGATTTCCAATAATTACTGCCAGAGTTATGGGCCCCTTGATCACTTCAAAAAATACTGTGGATGCTGTAGAGGCCAAAGTTAATATCCTATTGACTTTAGATTTACACATAGTGTTTAAGCTCATGAGACGAAGAAGCCTATTGATTTTCAGGGATTTCCAATATTTACTGCCAGAGTTATGGCCCTTGATCACTTCAAAAAATCCTGTGGATGCTCTAGAGGCCAAAGTTAATATCCGATTGATTTTAGATTTACACGTAGTGTTTAAGGTCATGAGACGAAGAAGCGTATTGATTTTCAACAATTTCAAATAATTACTGCCAGAGTTATCTCCCTTGATAACTTCAAAAAATCTTGTGACGCTATGGAGGCCAAACTTGACTTCAGATTGATACACAGAGTTTAAGATGTTGAAACGAACAAGAAAGTATTTAAACATAAGGAAAGACTAGAGTACTGAAACATATAGTACATTTTGTTAATTATTGTATTAATATGTTATGCAGGTCTTGTTAATTATACTGTGATGACATCATAGTAGTAGTATCTTTGATCTGATTAGATGGCCATAGCCAGTCATATTTGTCAAGTTGTATTTCATATCGATAAACAGATATAATTCTAAAAATTAATGATTTCATTTCAACTTTAACCTTCTTTCAGTTTGGTTCCTTTAAGGGTAAACGACGAGGTCATAATAATGATGGTGAGTTAACTAATGTTCTTTTGAAAAATCAAATCAGTTTTGTGCATCACCATGTTAAACTCTACATATTCTATTATACCATGATCAAACCAATCCTTTTCCTGTTAACAAGTAGAAGTTTGTCTCGGTTCAGACCCATTTGTCAAGAAACCTCATATTTAACAAAAAGTTGAATTTTATACTATTTGTTTTAGTCATCGTGTAGCAAGGGTCAGTCAATACCAGGGAGCAAAGCCATTTTTGATGTCTTCGCATTTGCATTAACACAGAAACAACCCACTTGGTCACTGTTATTAGTAAGATAACACCCATTTTCATTGTCAGAGTTTTTTTCAATGACAACTCTTTAATTATTTCAGGAGCACCTGCAGCGAAAGCAGCAAAATCAGAATGATGTTAAGACAACCAATATCTTTGTTTTATCTTTTTGTAAATAATTGTTTTTAAATTCAACCATCATGGAATAAATTATCATTTGTACATAGTATCATGAATATAAATATATAATAGTGAATATTTTAATAGTCACAGAACAGCATAATGTTCCTCATTTATTATTCTCACTATCAGATTGAGTATTCTTCTTGTATTTCATCTTGTAGTTAAATCATACAGTACATAAATGTATTACTGACAAGGGTGAAAACCACATTGGTAAATCATGAACTTCTCGGCCAACACTGTGCAGAATTAAACACAGGACATTCATGTTAGGGAGCCAAGGCCTTAAATAATATATAAATTAGGACATTGAAGAATCAGGAATTAGATTAAAAAAATGTTTGATTTAAAATACTTTTTGTTTAAAATTAAATGTATAATTAAATTTATATTTTTAATTATCAGTGAACTAATGTAGATTATTAGGTTATCATGTCATATATTTAGCCTCTTTGAACCAAACTGGTCTTGTACTCAAAATGATCATGTCAGTGTAAATATTCTATTAAAATATCACATAAAATCTTTGTGTTGAGTGGACGTTAAACCTCATTTCTCTCTCTCCTGTTATACTATGAGTAATAATACACACCTGAGTAACTCATTATACTACGAGTAATAATATGCCACCCGAGTATACTATGAGTGACAATACACATATTATGACAGAAGTGACGGTCAAAATCATCGACAATTTGACACCAGTAAACGACCGCTATAAAGTACTAGCGGATGGTGCGTCGTAGCACGAGTATACATTGTAGCTATAAACCGGAAGTAGGGTAACGGTAACCCTGAAACGTTCCTATGTTACTCCCCTGTACACCAAATTTCAACCGCAGGACAGCCCTAGTGTAGCTCCCATTCCTGAACAGACGAGTCACAAATATTAGTATAGATATTTGTCCACATATCTTTTTTGGTCTGTCAACTGATCCAACAGTTTCTTTAAATAAACAGTTTGTTGATCTTAAAATACAAGGAACGGCTAAACAAGTTTTGAATAGGTAACGTCTTATTATTCAGCTTCTAAACTGTGTGGCATACTCAATACGGTGTGCTTTGGGGGAAATTTTGCCTGGGCAGCGGCACTATGGCCTTCTCTTATTTCGAATTCCAACTGTCAAAGAATCTTTCTCGCCCGCTCTCAGCCGTCCGTCCCGTATCACTGACAGTGAAACCACGTCGGAAAAAGTTGATGAACTTTCTCATCCAAAGCTTACCCTTGATCTCGCCATTATGGCGCCCCTCGGGGATGAGGCACCCCACAAACATGCCGTTTGAATTTAGAAAATTATCACGCCGTTTTGGGCGCTCAATTCTTCGCTGGTGCCTCACCAATCTCGCTATATTATGCAGTGTGCAACCCAACATTGAGGGAACCGATTTTTCCCCAAATGGCTGCTTTCTGAACGCAAATCTCGTTGTGTAAGACGTATTGGATAGCTCAGTGTTTGTCGTATCTTTCGTTCACCGTGAAGCAAGAATTAAACATACCCTCGTCGATTTTTATGGAGGGGGATCCTCGCCAAAACTCTCAATTTGTGAAAATACATATGTCGTTTTGTGAAAGTACATTTGTTAATTTGTCAAAATACAAAATACATTTGTCGATTTGTGAAAGTACATTTGTTAATTTGTCAAAATGCAAAATACATTTGTCGATTTGTGAAAATGCATTTGTTGATTTGTCATACAACAAAAATACATTTTTTCATGTGTGAAAATACACCTGTCGAACCTACAAAGCACAAATTTTGAAATAACACAGCTTAACTTTATAGTTTCCACATATGTAATTTCAACATTTGTATTTTCAAGATATGTAATTTCAACATTTGTAGTTTCAACATTTGTAGTTTCAACAGTTGTATTAACGACACTTGCATTATCGAGCCTTGCATTAGCAAGCCATGCATTAGCGAACTATGACCATATTTGGGTTGATGACGTTGATCATTATGGAGGGGGATCCTTGCCAACGATGCTGCAAGGCCTGGATGCCGGTCAGGAAGAATTTCTTTTATTTTTTATCCCCTCCGTCATCTTAACTAAGAAAATGAGGGCTGACGTTGATCATTATGGAGGGGGATCCTTGCCAACGATGCTGCAAGGCCTGGATGCCGGTCAGGAAGAATTTCTTTTATTTTTTATCCCCTCCGTCATCTTAACTAAGAAAATGAGGGCTGACAAGTTACTTTTGTGTTAGGGTTAGTCCTTTCAGTGGCATATACTCTTTCAATTAACATTAGGTGGCACTAGAGTAGGAGCCCAGAGGGTCGAACCTAGACGAACGAGGTACCAATATCTGACCATATATATAGGCATCTACATACTAACCTGGGATGCACAGAAGTGGGCGTCTGTCGGGCCCAGTCCATGGGTGTGACCCTGGTGACCCCTATAATGACCCCAAAAATGGGTTAAACTCATACATTCGAGGTACCGGTCAAAACCAATCTTAAATGAAAGAATACACTCTACTGAGTACGAAATTGCCCATAACAGACGATTTTGGCCTTGGGACTGCCCAAACTGACACCCCAAATATGACCCCCCATCCTCCCTGGGCGGCTTAAAAAAAAGGGTTATATTCATACATTCGAGTTATTAGTAGACACTAATGTTAATTGAAAGAGTATATGCCGCTGATTACGGAATTGTCCATAACAGACGATTGGGCCCATGGAATGGCCCAAATTGGCGCCCTAAGACGATGGGGCCATAAATTCGCGGTACCGGTCAAAACCAACTCTAAATGAAAGAGTACATCTCACTAGGTACGAAGTTGCCCATAACAGACGCTTATGGCCCTTGGACGGCCCAAATTGACACCCTAAATATGGACCGCAGAGCCGAAGGGTCAAAAATAGGTTATACTCATATATTCGAAGTATCAGTCAAACCAATTTTAAATGGAAGAGTACATCTCACTGAGTTTGAAATTGTCCATAACAGTTGGTTTCGGCCCTGGGGGCCAAGCTGACACCATAATATCGACCCCGAGGCTCGAGAAAAATTTATATTCACACATTCGAGGTATCGGTTCAATTTAATTTTAAATAAAAGTGTGCATCTCGCTGATAACGAAATGACCCATAAAAGATGATGGTTCAAACTGACAAAATGCATAAAATGGTATTGTGAGGCGAGATTGAAGCAGACTTTTGACACCAAGAAAGTACAATCATGGACAGGTGCAGAAGAGTAGGACGTTAACCCCCATTTCATTTCATTTCATTTCATAAGAACTGCACCTGTAGTGTTAATATTGTTTTCATACCAGACCATCTTGTGTGTGATTAACCCATCAGGAATCACCAGAAATGGACAAAACTGGCTATAGGGCAGCTATCAAATACCTACCACTGAAAGGATAACCCTAGTACAAAAGTAACTTGTCAGCCCTCATTTTCTTAGTTAAGATGACGCCATTTCAGCTATGTGAAATTTTTTAGGGGGAGGGGATAAGAAATAAAAAATATTCTTCCTGGCCGGCATCCAGGCCTTGCAGCATCGTTGGCAAGGATCCCCCTCCATAATGATCAACGTCATCAACCCAAATATGGTCATAGTTCGCTAATGCATGGCTTGCTAATGCAAGGCTCGATAATGCAAGTGTCGTTAATACAACTGTTGAAACTACAAATGTTGAAACTACAAATGTTGAAACTACAAATGTTGAAATTACATATCTTGAAATTACATATCTTGAAATTACAAATGTTGAAACTATAAAGTTAAGCTGTGTTATTTCAAAATTTGTGCTTTGTAGGTTCGACAGGTGTATTTTCACACATGAAAAAATGTATTTTTGTTGTACGACAAATCAACAAATGCATTTTCACAAATCGACAAATGTATTTTGCATTTTGACAAATTAACAAATGTACTTTCACAAATCGACAAATGTATTTTGTATTTTGACAAATTAACAAATGTACTTTCACAAATCGACAAATGTATTTTCACAAATTGAGAGTTTTGGCGAGGATCCCCCTCCATAGATTTTTAGTATAAATAGTGTAACATTTCCCTGAAATATGGCTCATTCAAATATTGGCATCGGCTAACCGTGAAAGACGGTTTTTAAAATTGGACAAAAATTGTAACCTCCAACCGCAAGTTAAAAGCGTGAATTTTCATGCAATCCGGGGCCATGATCCAGGAAGTACCATTCGAAATGCGTGAATATGGGCAGTAAAAGAGATCACTGGGTTATAAACAGTGCGTATAAAATAATATCAATACTGATGTCAAGAAACCACATATTTAGGAGCACAATACATAAATGTTTAGAGAAGAACATGAATGAATATTTGCCAACCACACTATCCTATCGAAATATTCAATCTATGGGTTAATTTACCAAATAAGGATTTTAAAACACCTCTACTTCTTGAGAACTTTGCCAGAGGCAGGATAGAATTGATTTGTCGGAAACAAAGTGAGTATTGCCACTGGTTGAATAGTGAACTTTGATCCCAATTAATTATTTAATTCCAATCCTTTTCGCACCTTTGTATTATTATATCTACTGAAAGAGAATCGTTTTAAGACCAGTTATTTTCCCCTGAGTTAGAAATCGGAATCGGACGAACATGGCCTTTACAGACTTTGACATTACACATGTATACTTAGTCGTAGCGTTGTGTTATTTTTGAAATATTTTCTAAGTTACGGGCGTCTGTGTTTTAAGACAGGGTCGTGTTGTGTGTACACGCACAATAAGCCAAACCAGTTTTAACTATTTTGACCTCTTCGATCGGAGGTTTGAGTTAACTACGCATGGGTAGCTTCATATTCTTTATTCGGTCCGCGAACGCTTTCAAAAACACCGGCACTGCATGACGCTGCTCTTTACCCAGGAATGTAACTTACTGTGCACTGGAGCCGTTTTTATACGCCCACATTGAAATGTGGTCGTATATTGTCGCTGCCCTCGTCCGTCCGTCGTCCACAATTGCTTGTGGACGCTCCACAGACTAAAGTTAGTATCCGATTGACTTTAAATTTATACACAGTGTTAAAGGCCATGAGACGAGGAAGCCTATTGATTTTCAGCGATTTCCGATAATAAATGCCAGAGTTATGGCCCTTGATCACTTAAAAAAATCTTGTGGACGCTCTAGAGGCCAAAGTTAATACCCGATTGGCTTTAAATTTACACACAGTGTTTAAGGTCATGATATTCGTCGATTTCCGTTAATAACTGCCAGAGTTATGACCCTTGCTCACTTAAAAAAATCTTGTGTACAGTGTTTAAGGTCATGAGACGAAGAGTTTATTGATATTCAGCGATTTCCGATAATAACTGCCAGAGTTATGGCCCTTGATCACTTCAAGAAATCTTGTGGACGCTTTAGTTTCCAAAGTTAATATCCGATTGACTTTAAATTTACACACATTGTTTAAGATCAAAGAAGCCTATTGATTTAATGTTTCGTATACTAAGCGTTAGCATGGGGTAGAACTTTATAAAAACCAAACAAATTCTCATGATTTTCTGATAATTACTTTATGAGTTGTTAATCTTAATCAGATTTCAGGGTATTATAAATGTTTCATTACCGAAAAAAGTAAGAATATGCGACAACTCTTGTTGACTGCCCGGACGATTTAGCTGCTGTGGGCGTATGTTTCGTTGCCTGGCAACCTATCTTTTTATGCCAACCCGTTCGGACGAACAAGATGAACCAAGATGATCGCGAGCTAGGGTTTTTAAACTGGGTTATTTGCCCCACATTTGCGTTCAGTATATCGATGTCATAGTTCTGGAAGGTTGTAAGTGCCACTTATGCATAGGATCACTCATCACATAGGGAGCTCCTCTATGCAAAATTTCAAAACTGCAAGGTTGTAACTTCCACCAAAAAATTACTTTTAAAAATGTTAATATCTTATTTGCGTTATTAAGATCGGAATAGGTTTTCCTCCCATATCTCAAAAACTAAATCCGTCTAGTTTTGAGAACTATGACATCGATATACAAAATTGGGTTAATGATCCCGTCTGAACGGGTTATTAGTTTATTGTCCGCTTTCCATTACCACGTTTCCGCCGACGAAAAAGTCAGTCTAATGCAAATGTAATAGGACCATTTCCACGTAAGCGTTTCGATAATCGAGAGAACAAGTGCGGAAAAAAAATTTGTCTGCGTACTTGAAATTGGACAAAATGTCACAAGCCAACAGTGAGGCAGATGTCCCCCGCCGAAATCCCAAAATAAATAGACGACACATATTAATTAATCGCACATTAATTTTTTTCGAGCAACCAAACTGTACACGAAGTGTCATCCAAAAGTGTTTTATAAAGCAAAATGCTAAAACCGACGAGAAAAATGAAAATGTACCCTAGTTAGGAGGACCCTAAAGGCAGATAAAGGGCCCCCACGCTTGAAGGGAAAGTGCCCTCGTGTCCGAGTCAATCGTTTCTATACACTGTTACTGTCGAATCCATTACTGAATGAGAATGCAGTCATTGTATTGGCATAAAAATCACCAATCAAGATGAACCTAAGTTATCTTGTCCCAAAGTATCAACCAATCCAATCAAATTGCTTAACTCTGCCTACCCTAAGCAGAAAATGCTCATCTTCGAACTCCATCAAGGCATTGACCTAATAAGCATACACACCAATTTTGAACATTTTAACTCAATTAGAAGGAGAGTTATTGTGTTCCAAAGTCTCGACCAATCAAATTGCGTATCGCTCTGCTTACCCTGAGCAGAAAATGCTCATTATCGAACTTAGTCAAGGTATTACTGTAATGAAACTATACACCAAGTTTCATCACTCTCACTTAATTAGAACTACAGTTATCGTGTCCCAAAGCATCAACCAATCAAATTGCTTATCTCTGCTTACCCTAAGCGGAAAATGCTCATCTTCGAACTCCATCAAGGCATTGACCTAATGAGCATATACACCAAGTTTGGACATTTTAACTCAATTAAAAGGAGAGTTATTATGTTCCAAAGTCTCGACCAATCAAATTGCGTATCGCTCTGCTTACCCTGAGCAGAAAATGCTCATTATCGAACTTAGTCAAGGTATTACTGTAATGAAACTATACACCAAGTTTCATCACTCTCACTTAATTAGAACAAAGTCATCTTGTCCCAAAGCATCAACCAATCAAATTGCTTATCTCTGCTTACTTACCCTAAGCTGAAAATGCTCATCTTCGAACTCCATCAAGGCATTGACCTAATAAACACATACGTCAAGTTTGAACATTCTAGCTCAATTAGGAAGAGAGTTATTGTGTCCCAAAAAGTGTGACGGACAGACAGACAGACAGACGGACGAACCCATTTTAATAGTCTCCCAACTTTCTTCGAAAGGCGGGGAACAAAAATATTAATTGGAGAAACTGCAACGTGAACTGATTAGTCGCCTATTAAAGGTACGGTACAGATATTTCAGCTGTTTTTCACGATGAAATCTGCTATGTAGAAGGAATCTTACTTTTTTAATGTTTACAATTGGTATGTTTGACTCCGGTAAATATAGTCTCGATCATAACGCTTGGTCTGGTTGTATGTCTCTCAACTCTTCAGTAGTAAATATTCGGTATAGCAATACAAGTCTTATAACGCAGGCAATACAATTTTTTATTTATTTACAATTCTGGCTTTTAGATTTTGTTTTATTAAGCGGACCGTCGAGAGAATTGGTATGTGCCCATTCATCTTCTGGGACCTGAATATCGACTATATGCCGATGTAACAACTTATTTTTAGATATTTATCACACTATATTGTCAGGCAGTAATAAGAAGTTTTATTTTAATCCCTTTAAGTGCCTGTGATATTTATAGACCCCGGGGCAATGTACCGACTTCATCATCTCCTCATTAGTAAAATATGATAAATAATACTAATAAAAGACCGCGTTCCAGTCCGGCAAGTTGACATGTGTTAGATTGAGCGGGGGGGGGGGAGTTAGCGCGTGTGCGTTGTATCATAAGGTCTATCAATGAGTCAACTGGCGTGGTTTCGATTCCCCGGTTGTACGTGGGTTTTCTCCGGTTTCCTCCCACTGCTAAAGACCCATACGCGCAAGCGAATTATATAAATTAAATTGAACCATATGTTAGGCCCAATATGACCTGATTTGCGTCGAGAGGACTTTAAACCCCACCCTTTCTCTCTCTCTAATGTCAATTCAATTATGTTCAGTGAAATGCGTAAATAGACCGAACATCCTTACTGACAATTTTAAAGATTCTGCGTGGTGGTCTCAAAGAAAATATTTTGTATGTCAATTACAACTTTTTGATGCTATGGTATTATTTAATTAACGCATAATATCTGAAAAATACAATCGATATAACTCGCTAGACAAAATACACAATCTTATGCACGAATTGAACAAATTTGACCAATAGTAATTAAACAGTTTCAAACATTCGCCATGAGCACGTTTTGATTGATATATAAATGGATATATTATTATTATTAAATGGTATTATTTACATCGTGATGAGGTCGACCTGGACAATGTAGAGATCTCTAGACGTCGATGAAAGCGGATGCAAAATCCAACATAAATGTCTACTCGGGCACAAGACAATAGGACCCACACACATGAGTTAGTGTATGATGATCAGTACTTGAACCCGACACGTGACTTCACTGATGGAGATTTTCAAGTTTTTCTACTACTTGCTTGTACCCGTTTGTCCTTAAACTCTCTATAAATGGTTCATAGACGTCTATTCCAGATCGACTTAAAATATTCAAAAACTTTTTCGTTGCATTTCTTCGCGAATCTTCAGCTTTGATTTCTTCCAAATCATCTTTGGTTAAATATCCCTGAGAAAACAGCGAATCCATAATCTGTTTCACATCCAAAATGTCCACCAAATAGGTATAATTTTTCCTTATTATTTGATAATGTCTTCTTTTTTTGCCTGTATCAGACATACTGAATTGAAATGAAACGTGGAGTTTACGGTCCTAGTGTACAAAAATACTGAAATATATAAATAAAGCGGGATTATGGAATGGGCTACATATTTCAAATATGTCGCTGGACAAAAATAGGGGACATTACCAGGCATAATCAGTTAAGTTGAATATTTTAGGAATATGAAAAGGATTGTTTTAAAAGATGACGAATGATGTTGGGGTAGTGGCGGTACCTCCCCACACGACCCCGCCACTACGAAACCGTATAAAATTGGAGCTTATGGTTACGTCCAAGTAGAGCACCTGGCAGCGGATCGCGGTCTTCTCATATTTTGATTTCTAACTGATCATGATCTTTACAATTGGTACGCGAGGCCAGATATTCATCCCTTAATTCTGTACCACTGACAAGGGGGATACTGGCTGGAAAATTTCGAGGAAGTTTCTCGAACAACTCCTTTATCGAATCCACAGCAATATTTTGGGATTGCATGAACCTTTTATTTTATATCATTCGTATGCAAGGAAATAAACAAAAATTTTACTTTATCATTCGAAAACACGGAAGTAAAGAAATATTTTGTTGTGCTATTATTAATAATAGTCCTACTATTATATAACTTGGTGACTGTACATCCGTGTGTGGTGGTGTATGGGCACTTTCAACCGCCACTAGTCTTGATTACGTTACAGTTACACGGTTTAAAAATAATCTATTAGTTCAACAGTAAAAATACCTAATTCCACCACCCACTGACAGTACCTGTAGTAACCCCACAGTCAACAGGAGTTAAAATTGTATCCAAGTAGACAAATTCTGAAATCATTCCCACTTCAATTAAACTCACTTGATTACATAGCATAGGCTACATTATCTGCTACACGTTAATCCTTTCAATTACTCTGATGAAGAGCTGTTGACATACCAACCGTCTTTATGTTCACTGCACACCGGCGTTTAACTAGGTTGAATGGATTGCAATATCGAGAAATAACCGTCCTTGGTGTTGACTGAATTCGACTGCTTGTGTGATATAGTTTTCCATACAGTTAAATCCTGGTGAAAAAATAATTCAGTCTAGATTAACAAGTCTCACCACCCAGATCAGGAAAAAGGATTACACATTCTATTCTTATGCAATATTGAATATGTTTTTCAATTTGTTTCGCAAAGTCTTCTAATATTAACTAGCCTCACCGCCCAGACCAGGAAATGGATTTCACAGTCTTATTTTTATGAAATATTGAACATATTTTTCCAATCTGTTTCACAAAAATTACGAAAGTCTTCTAATATCTCTGTAAAAGATGACTGTCAACACGGGCAATCACATCACGCGGCGTCAATTATTGGCTCAATGGCGCGTGCATTGTTTACATAATACGTGACTTAAATAGGAATATTTTTTTTTTTTACCTACAAACACTTCAAACGTCTTTATTTATTTTTCTAATACATATAAAATGTTTTAGAATTTAATTTATCGGAGTTAAAAGTAAATATTGAGGTCTCATTAAGTCGCATCTGTGTCATCCTTATCAGTGACATAGCGGCCCAACGAATATTCACTGCTGATCAGTTTTACTATTACAAACGTACTGGTACAAACTGGCATCATCGGATCGACACCGATTGGACACAATAAATTGACATACATTTTGTTTTCAAAATAAATAAAATTCATCTTTGCATCCACTGAAAAATATAACAGTCTAAATTGGGCTTCCTTAACGCATGTGCATACGCCATGTACGGTGTGCCGTGAGTGAAATTTTGCCCGTACAACGGCCTACTCTTACTTTTAAGTCTTATAATTTATATCGAGTTCCAAATGTCAATGGTTCTTTTACGTGCACCCAAATGTTCCATGTCAGGCACTCAGTTCTAGTCAATGGACAAGGTGGACCAAGCCGATGACTCGAACCACTCAATAATGTAGGCCTAGATTAGGTCTATCAGATGATTTCAACATGAATGGATGTTCCAATCTGATTAAAACACGGATCCACTTTCGTTTCGTGTTTTATAGTTCAAAATTTCGTTTTTACTTGTCGTTACTACTCTTGGATGTGGAGGACTTGTTATTTAAGTCGTGTTCTGCCTGAAATGAGGGGTCAGCCAATCATATGGTCTGTCGAATCGACCGTTTGACCTTTTCATGCGTGGAACTGTGGTTAAGTATTACCAGCGGATAGAAATGAAAACAAAACAAAAGTAGATTTTAAAAAGCACGGCGGTCGCTAATTCGTTAATCGAATGACTGACGTTATCGGGTCAAATGTCCCGTGCTTGATACCTGACGTCATAGAACGTGAGCTCCCACTATAACTTGTTAAAAGTACATGCGTACTCCGTGTAGGCCATCGAAAGTATAAAAAAAAAACGAAATATAGATCTATATTTTAAGTAGATTGTAGATTTTCTTAATAATATAATAAACCCGTCGACCATGATTTCCTTGAAAGATCCAGAAATACCCTTCAACACCTCGTTTTTTAAGTTTATTTAATAAACCAGATGAATTACGTGATGTTTGTGATTCCGATGCCCTATCGTCTAGATGTGAAGTTGGCTTACCGTCTTGTTATTTCTCTGTAACTACAATGCAAGACTATAATGAATATTCCACAGTCATTATTTTTCATTTCCACTGTGTGAACTCATACCTAAAAATGTACTATCATCGTGTGCCAATTATCACGTAGCCAAATGTTTAAATAAAGATCAGATACCGGTGATAGTGGAAATAAAGGCATTATTTAGATACACTCTAGAATCAGTAGCTGTAGGCTGGCTACACTAATGTACACATTCAAAGAAGGGGCTGTTCAGTATGGGTTGAAAGTAATATTCCCATGTATTTAATAATACCAATAATAATTGTGCTCTTAGTGATAGCCCACCTTCTGTAGTCTCTTTAAATGTCATGAGCAATAACTTGTTCCAAGTACACCGTTAAAGGGAAACAACTGCCATTTACACAACGTACCTCGTGCGATAATTACGGACCCAATCCATACAGTAATAATAATATTTGTATGTCTATGATCCAATCTGTTTCACAGAGAATTACGGACAGTCGTCTTCTAATATCTCTGTCACAGATGACTGTTTTCAACGCGTTCAATTACATCACGCGGCGTCAATCATTGGCTCAATCTCAATTGCGGTGCGTTGTTTACGTAAGACGGAACTGGTTCAGGGTAAATGGTGCTTTTTACTCATTTTAATACCCATTTACACTAAATAGGAAATATTTTTCAACTACAGATACTTTAAACGTCTTTATTTATTTTTCTAATACACTCACACACACAAAAAAAAATGTTTTAGAATTTAATTTGTCGGGGGAAAAAAGTTAATTTTTGGGGACTCATTAAGTCGCGTCGATGTCCAATCTGTTTCACAGAGAATTACTTACGAATTATCTCTGTCACAGATGGCTGTCTTCAACACGTGCACTGATATCACGTGGCGACAATCACTGGCAAAGGTTCGTGCATTGTTTACATAAGACGTAACTGCTCCGGGCAAAATGATGCCCTTTACTCATTTTAATACCCATTTACATCATAGACAGTACCAATCTGTTTCACAGAGAATTACTTACGAATTAACTCTGTAACAGACACTGTCCACAGCACGTGCGTTGACTGCAGTCATTGGCTCAACGGCTCGTGCAATGTTTACTTAACACCTAACTGCTTCGGGCAAAATGACGCATTTTACTCATTTTAATACCCATTTACACTTAATAGGAAATATTTTTTAACTTCAATTACTTCAAACGTCTTTATTTATTTTTCTGTTACCTCAAAAAAAATGTTTGAGAATTTAATTTGTCGGAGTTAAAAAGTTAATATGCCGTACTTATTAAGCCTCGTCGATGTCATGCTTATCAGTGATTGTAGCGGCCAAGCGAATATTCACTGCGGGATCAGTTTGAGACAGTACAGTTCTATGGTGATAGTAGCGGCCAAGCGAATATTCGCTGCTGATCAGTGTGCACTCGGCTAATCTCGACGGATTCCGTAAACTACATCTAGTCTCGGATGTATGACAGTAAGTGATATGTACCTACGCCCATACATTTGCAATGCGGCTACCGGTTTACTTTAACAGGAAAACTTGACGCTATTACACAAATTGGGAACCTATTCAGCTAGCGACCTATTCGACCGATCGAACTGCAACCTGTTCGTTGGAAACCTATTTAGAGTAAAGACAACAGTCTCTATTTATCAACCAATAAAATCCAACGTTATGTCTATCAAATGAAAGTAGAATATATTATTTTTTATCCATTCCTTCAGCTCAGAATAGAAGTGTAATTTCGTCATTATCTTACAGCTGGATCGGTCGAATAGGTCGCTAGCCAAATAGGTCGCCAACTTGTGTTTAGAATGGGCGCAGCCATGTTTCATCCTGAACCTTTAAAGTAGTTCCAAGATGGCGGAATTCATCATACAGCCGAGTTTAGATTGTCCGAGTGGATCAGTGTGGTCGATGTCATCCTTATCAGTGACTGTAGCGGCCTGGTGAATATTCACTGCTGATCAGTGTGTTACGGATCCTGTGCAACGAATGATTATTAATAGCATTACCGTATATTTATATATTTAACTTATTATTGGTTTCAAATTATAGAAAAGTCATGCTCAATTTAAAATGAGTAATGTGTTGACACATAAAAAGATTTATAAACCAAAACATAGATGTTTCTAGGTGAACCCAGAATATCATGTATATCACTTGTGTTGGAAAATTCCCTCTGCATCATTTGGCCCAGTAGCCAATCATCATAATTAATTATTTATCACAGTATATAATTACCAGAGCTGTCTCAAGGGCACCGTGCGTGCTGTATTATAATGTTGGTCATCGAGTCAACTGGCGAGGTTTTGATTCCCCGGTTGTAGGCCTATGTGACAAGGAGTTAGGGTCGCCTGTCCAACCTCGTAGGTTTTCTCCGGGTCCTCCGGTTTTCCCTGACTTCTAAAGACCCCTACGCGCAAGCGAATTATTGAAATAAAATTGACCATGATGTAAGTGCCGAAATGACCTTGATTTTATCGAGTGGACGTTAGACCCCATTTCTCCCTCTCTAGTATAAGTAGTATATTAGCCTAGTGGGATCAAAACCATATATGAGATGAAATATATCGACAATCAAAACTATGCTAATCACGACGTAACAAAAAAGAAATATCCTCCTTGTAACTTGGAATATTAAATTACGGAATGACCCATTGTAAGTCGTCTCCTTTATAACAGTATTGGGTGTTTTTCTCAATCATAATTTAAAAAAAACCAAATTAAGACAAAAACTATTTCAACACCGTCAAATTAAAAAAGAAATATCGCCCAGCTCCATTCCGAATCCTTTTCTGTAATGCCCACTTTCAACGACGTATAGATTATTGTCCCCCAATTTAGGACCGTTCTGACACTAAATATCTTGAATGTCTTTCCCGACAGCAAAAATGATCTTAAATTTAATTTTAGATGTAAAACAAACTGCCAATGTTAACCCTCGACTAGACAAATTGAAACTTCTTACAATAGTAAATCAACAATAATTAATGTATATTTATCAAAACATTTCTGCTAAAACGGTGTCCCGATTAATGACTTATTTTACCCTTACCTTATTATCAAACTCCGTATAATCATCCTAACAATAAACTTACTATTCTCATACACAATATTAAATATAGAGTTAAAAATCAGTTATAAGCTTTAAAGGGCCCAAACTACGGAACACGTTGTCAGTCTCATTAAATAACCTTAAATAGCTTGAATCTTTTCAGCAAAAAATGCTTCTTCTTTACCTCAAATCTTATCTTTAAAATCTTATCCTATCTTTTCTATAACGCCTTTTCTATAATAAGCTTAATTCTAATTATATAATATATTCCGTGTATCTCCATTTTATAAGCATGTACATATTGTATAGTGTATATTTTTGTTGATATAAATATATCTATATTCAAACCTCCTGTTATATGACCCTCATATATACTTAAAATAATCTATTGTAAATTATTGTGGCGCATAATTGAATTTATGAGCTATGTCTTATTTTAGGACAGGATGTTAGAAATGCTATTATAGCCTAATCTTTAGCATGTTTTAAATAAAGCTCATACTTCTTTTTAACAGTTATTCATCTTTTAACATTTAACAACATGTTTGTTTTAATTATAAGTAAAATTTTTAAAGTTCGCTGTTCTTTGTTTATAGCAGTTTTATGCACACTTTATTTAACAATAGCTTTAATAAGCGTAAAATTAGCACATTGATTAATTGTTTAAATGTAAATTGCTTCATCAAAAATAATTAATTATTTTATTATTAAAGATACAATAGGGGAGATAAGATAAAGAGATGACAGTTCTCACTATAATAGTGAAACATAACGCTAACGCTACAATATACGTCCACATTCCTGCTTTGATTGATATGGTACTTTGTCAAGAAGGCTAGGCGTTTGGTTTGTTTAGCGTTGAGGGTCGTGCACCAACATTAATAGTTGTCGTCCTTAGGTATAAGGAATAACTATACCAAGATAATCCATTCAGAATTGTGCCTTCCTAACACTAAAGGCAAAAAGTGGGCGTGGCTCTGCCCCTGGGGGTCGGGACATTCATCAAAATCAATAGTGGACGCCCTCAGGCTATAAGGAATACATAAACCAAGTACCACGCTGATTTTAAGAAAATCCAGTTAGAATTGCGGCTTCTAGACGACACAGAGACACACAAAAAGAAAATGGGCGTGGCTCTGCCCCTGGGGGTTGGGCATGCACCCCAAACAATACGGATCATCCTTAGAGTATAAAGAGTAAGTATACAAAGTTTTAAAGAAAATACAATAAGAATTGCGGTCTGTAGGCGACACAAAGACACACGATAAGAAAATGGGTGTGGCTCTGCCCCAGGGGGTTGGGCATGCATCCCAAATGATAGGGATGTTCCTTAGGGTACAAAGAATGTGTATGCTAAGTTTCAAAATTATAAGTTAAGAAATGTGGCCTGTAGACGACAAACAAATACATACTAGAAATGGGCGTGGCTCTGTCCCTGGGGGTCGGGTATGTACCAAAAACAATATAGATCTTCCTTAGGGTATAAGGAATACGTATACCAAGTTTGAAGAAAATCCAGTAAGAATTGCGCCCTGTAGGCGACACAAAGACTCATGAAAAGAATATGGGCGTGGCTCTGCCCCTGGGGGTGGGGCATACACCCCAAACGATAGGGATCATCCTTAGAGTATAAAGAATAAGTATACAAAGTTTTAAAGAAAATCCAATAAGAATTGCGGCCTGTAGGCGACACAAAGACACACGATAAGAAAATGGGTGTGACTCTGCCCCAGGGGGTTGGGCATGCACCCCAAATGATAGGGATGTTCCTTAGGGTACAAAGAATGTGTATGCTAAGTTTCAAAATTATAAGTTAAGAAATGTGGCCTGTAGACGACAAACAAATACATACTAGAAATGGGCGTGGCTCTGTCCCTGGAGGTCGGGCATGCACCAAAAACAATAGAGATCTTCCTTAGGGTATAAGGAATACGTATACCAAGTTTGAAGAAAATCCAGTAAGAATTGCGCCCTGTAGGCAACACAAAGACACACGAAAACAAAATGGGTGTGGCTCTGCCCCTGGGGGTGGGGCATACACCCCAAACGATAGGGATGTTCCTTAGGGTACAAGGAATATGTATGCAAACTTTCAAGATTATAAGTTAAGAAATGTGGTCTGTAGACGACAAACAAACAAATACTAGAAATGGGCGTGGCTCGGCCCCTGGGGGTCGGGCATGCCCCAAAAACCATAGGGATCTTCCTTGGGGTATAAGGAATAAGTATACCAAGTTTGAAGAAAATCCTTGAAGAATTGCGCCCTGTAGGCGAACCAAAGACACACACACACACACACACACATACACACACACACACACAGACAGGGGCGACGGCATAATACGTTCACATTATGAATGTGGACATATAAAAACTAGATAGTGTAAAGGTAATTTGCTGAAAATTTCAGGCAATTTGATCCACTGTGAGCCGAGAACGAAGCGGGTGAAATATTCGCATAGCCTTGGTCATCATAACTAAAATTATTAATATAAACAGCATAGTCACGATTATCCACTTTTTTAAATTTAATTATCAATAACCGTTAAGGGGCATATATGAATCTATTCCAGCCAACATCGAAGGCTAGCCTTGACATCGAGAGTTTATTATGGTCTGGATAAGTTAATTGATTTCTAGTTGATAATTTAGATAACATTTCAGGCCTAAAGAAAGACTTGTAATAAGCAGAATTTGCTCTTGCATAATGTATTTTTAATAACATGTACTCAACTACCGACAATTATTCAGTTGGCTATTATTCCCACCGGCAATTGTCTTTGACCCATTTTCATGACCTAAGGATGACATAGTTCCAAATCAATTGTTGCAGGGTTTGTAACACTATCCTGTTACACAGCAACCAACAAGGAATTATGTAAAACTATGTTTTTGTATTACCGGCTCACGGTGGCTACGTGGGTAACATGCTGGTTCCCCCTTGTCAGTGATGCAGGAGGGCCTATGGCAAAGTCAGCTGTGTAGCCGTTCGGGTGGGACGAAAATCCGAGGTCCGGTATACACATTGGCGTGCGCGTAAAAGATCATTTGACAATTGGAATTCGATATAAGAGTAGGCCATAGTGCCGACACCCGGGCAAAATTTCCCTCATGGCACATTGTATGGCGCCTGCTCGTCTGCATTAGCCCAGTGCGGAGCCCAGCAGTATAACGTTGAACCCTATTTCATTTGATTTACTTTTGTATTAACATTGCGTATGTAAATTAAAGCCTGTTCTCCAATCTCATTCAGATAAAAAGAAGAAAAAGAACCGGATATCCCGTGTAATACCGTCTTCAAAAAGAAGGATATCTTAATATCCCGATTTCTTCATACTTGAATTTCCATATTCCTACATCACTTGACATCAATACTGTGACTTCACTATGGACTTCACGTTGTGTTGTAAAATATTTAAACCCGTATTATTCTAAGTGCGTGTTTATGTAACAGTTGTAGTCTATAGTCCGAGTTTCTTGCCAGGGTCAAAGTCACTTCCTAAGGATCTGTAAGAAGTCTAAAGATGTACAAATGACACCTATCCCAATCTCTAGCCCACAGCCACTAAAGGGTGAACCAGCGATAAAATCCCTCCATTGCTGCATGATGATTCTTAAGAATCCTAGCCTGCTCGGCTACTCTAAAGACGAGTGAATACTCCCATAGTCGAGTGCAGACCTACTACGTTTCCATCACCTCCGTGGGTTGGATTGCCGAATGGTTAACGCGCTTTGTATCATAAAACCTGTTATTGAATCAACAGTACAATAAGCTGTGAGGACTTCTTTCGTCACTAATGATGGATACTAAAGACCATGATCCAAATTTTAACAGTCAATTATAGGGTGTATTTTCCAGTTCTAAATCTTTGGGTCCATGGGATTATCAGTAACATAATCTGTACCTTTTTTTAAAATAGCAAACAATATTTTATTCAAAAATTGAAACGGATTGGGGAACATGCTACTTATATATATATATATATATATATATATATATATAACCCCTCCAAAAAACAAGAATGAATATGGAAAACTATTATTATAATCATTTAAAACAATACAATGGATGCTTAATCAACAACTATTATACAAAATAATACATACAATAAATACATATTTACATATTGGTTACGTAGTTGTTCTCTTGATAAAGAGATTACACTGATCTTGAACCCTTTAACGAATTACGATTCATGCTAAGACCGTATAACAGATTATGTATATTGACAAAATGTGTGGTAAAAAACCCATTTAGTGCAGACCTACTACGTTTCCATCACCTCCGTGGGCTGGATTGCCAAATGGTAAACGCACGTTGTATCATAAAAGCTGTTATTGAGTCAACTGTACAATCTCGTTGGTCCTCCCGTTTCCTCTCATTGTTGAAGACCATTTGAACCATATGTTAGTTCCAAAATGACCTAGTTTGAACCCGATGGTGTCGTAGGATAGTCAGTAATACCCGCGTAGTTCAGGACAACACACTTCTTGATGGAAAGCAGGGCTTTATAAAATGTTTATACAATCTACAAACAACACATGATGCCCTTTTATATATATATAAAAAATATTTAGTAGAACGCGTAATCAGATGCTGGTTATTTTATATCATAATCTTCTATACGGTATAAAACATCAAAACCATGATGATATTACTAATACCTTCAAATACACAAACTATCTTGACCCTGAAAATACAAAATAGTTGCCATTATTTATGTATACATAACCAACATTTATTCTCATATTACTTACGGAGCCACGGTGGCTAAGTGAGTAATACGCTGTCTCACTAGCCTGGAGGGACGTACCATGTTCGATCCTATGCGTTGGCCTAAAAAGTTCATGGGAATTTCCCGACGTCGTTCCCCCTGTCAGTGCTTAAGGACGGAGAGTCTGGTAGTGGATAACGTACAATCGTTCGGATGGGACTAAATACCATATTGACAGGTGTAAGAGAACCCTTGAAATAAGAGTAGACCATTGCGCCGCTGTCCGGGATTGTTTTCCCCCATAGTAGGCTAGCTGCATGGCGTATACTCGTCTTCATTAGCCCAGTCGGAGCAAATCAGTCGGACGCTAAACCCCGTTTTTGTCATTGCATTTCATATTACTTACAATAGGTCATTTCGGGATTAAAATTTGGTGCAATTGTATTTCAACAATTTCTTAATTCCCTTGCGCGTAAGAGTCTTTAGCAATGGGAGGAAATCGAAAACCCGGAGTAAACCCACGAGGTTGGACAGGCAATCCTATTTCTTGTCAAGCACAACCGGGGAATCGGAACCTTGTGATGCAGCGCACACACGCTACCACCCTCCCCGTGCACGCACTCTTTCAAAGTCACCTAATCAAACTATTAAATGAAATATTTATAAAATAATTATCTTACTTGTTTGTGGAAAAGAACTAATTGTGTGACCTGCTGCACCTGATCATTGTGCGCACAGATATCCATCTACTTCATACTTCGAGTATAAATCTCTGCCCTGAATGGTCTCCATATCCGAAAATTAGTAGAATGTTTTGTAATGCGGTTCTGCTACGTTTCGCATCTGGTATACACACAAAGACTAAATAAACCATTGAATGGAAGCAGAATGGGTATTCTAGGGGTTAAAATGTTGGTCAGCTAGCTTAATGTCTGTTAAGTGGAGCTATCTGTAGGCAGACAGACTAAGTTTAGTATGGAGCCTGATAAGCAGTCTTTTCAATCGAGTTATCATTTCAGTTATACATCATCAATATTAAGAACCGAACCCGTATAAAGACCAACACATTTCCACCACTAAAACACACCTTAATTTTAGATGCATACAATATAAAACGCGCCAGCCAAAACATTAATGATAATTTATATTAGCTTTAAAAAAATCCTATAAAATCACTAATTCAAAACTCAACCTCATAAATACCTTGGTCAAGACATTCATTACATTAATAAAGATATTAAGTCCCAAGACATTAACCATGTTACAGACACAGTTACAACAAAATGTAAGGAGTGACGTAAAAGATATGCTTAGTTCTTTGAAGAATTGACCACAATCACACTCGGGATTAAAAACATTTGACGACCTCTGCATGGCGTTCGGCTCTGTACGATTCAACCAAATTGTTTTTTTGTTTGTATAACGGTGGTATAGTAAATGTTGGGATGGTTTCGGGTGTCAGAACGTTACATCTGTACATATTAATAATCTTTTCTCTGTTTTTACGTTTCACTTCTTGACATTTGTTGTTAATCTTTTCTCTGCTTTCACATTTCTCTTCTGGACTCTTGTTGCATATACTGTTCAGTACATAACTGATGCGTTGTTTTAACGAGGCCATGACGTCCATTTTGTTTGCTTCCAGTAAGTCTGAAGGTTGAGAAGATTAATAATTTATAGAGTGCATGATTGAATGTTATAATGGATGAATGAGATGCTGCATTGAATGGAAGGGTGCTGCAATGAATGAATGAGGTGCTGTAATGAATGATGGATGTGCTGCAATGAATTTAATGAGATGCTTAATGAATGAATAAGGTGCTGCAATGAACGAATGAGTTGCTGCAATGAATAAGGTGATGCAATGAATGGATGAACAATAATATATATTATTACATAGAAATAGATTTCATTAATACTTTTGGGCTAAGAAACTCGTAGATGCACATAGTTGATGCATAGTTCATAATCCAACCTCGTCACCAATTGAGTCATGATGACGAGCTTCACGTCTGTTCCTAATAATGAACCGATTCTTGCTAACTTCGGAATATTGATCTGAAATATGGAATTAGACAACATGGACGCCAGACCTGGTGTTATCGACTTACCTGCTTGATGTCAGTCCTTCTTCGTCTCTAGTTCTGATGATGTTAAGGGCTTATATATGATATGGCACTTCCGCCTGGATAAAACTGTCAACAACAACAAGTTGGAAATAGGTAACAGCGAGTGTATTATTAGCAGACACATCCGGATAGCAACATGGAGTGTATTATTGGAAAGCACATCCGACAAACAAATTTTCTTGTCTTTTAAAACTTAACACATGGCGTCTGGTGGTTGGAAATAGACGGACCCCGATATGTGTTAATTGTAGTCCATCAGTTCCGGTTTCGGCATTGTTAAAAACCCTTACGCGTAAACGAATTATTGAAATACAATTTTAAAAAGACACATATGTTAGTCCCCAAATGACCTAGTTTGTGTCGAGTGGACGTTAAATCCCATTTCTCCCCTCCCTCTCTCTCCCTCTGTCTGTCTCCCTCTCTCTCAAAAGTCACTATTGTTCGGTCCCACCCAATACACATTTAATACACATCTCCACTACAAGCACAAGGATTAACTTGGGCAAGGATTAACTGTGGCGATTAACCCCCTCCTGGGCAGTAGCGTGCATAGAGACTGGAGGGGGTCGACCATCAATATGGGGGAAGCATCCAATCCAAGACGGAAATTAAATCAATTGTTTTAAAAAAAAAAGCCATCGCTTTTAAAGGAGCTAAGTCGCTAACATTTTGGGCCTAGAAATGGACACAAATGGATAGCAACGCATATAATAATGTATTATGAATGTGTATACACTAATTTGCATTCAGTTGTTTCCGTTTTTACTCCAATTCCAAAAACATTGTGGTCGGCGAAGTACGCCAGGTATCCCAATCGATAACTAATTAGTAGCTGCATTTCAAATTTAACATATATTCGACTCCAGAAAATTAACAAATGATAATTTGTGGTATGGAATTTCCATATCTTGTCGTCAGATCAAGACTTGACGCTCGCTTGTCTTATAGTAAGTACAAAATGACCACACTATAGGCCTACGTAAAAGAGAGAGAGAGAGAGAGAGAGAGAGAGAGAGATGGAGTTTAACGTCCACTCAACACAAACTAGGTCATTTCGGGACTAACATATGTTTCAATTTTATTTCAATAATTCGCTTGCGCGTAGGGGTCTTTAGCAGTGGGAGGAAACCGGAGTGCCCGGAGGAAACCCATCACTGGAGTCTGGAATAGACTTTCTGGACCGGATGTGCTGGGTGTGGGTCAGAATTCGGAATCCTGGAATGGGGATACGAATTTCAACCGAAAATTTCATCGGATTCACCCTACACCGTCTCCCGCAAATTTACTAATCATTTAGTCACCTGCACCCTGTTTGTGGGGATACGCCAAAATCCAAAATTAAAAAGCAGCTTTTATGATTTTCATTTTCGTCACTCGTACCAATGTGTTTCGTGGCCTTCCATTACAGGAGGAATCAACTAGCGTTCCCGGCAACAAAATGGGACATTTTTCAAAGAAAACATTCCTGCTGATTCAATATTTCTAACTGATTAATCAAATGGTCAAAATTTTCTCAACTAGTCCCATTTTTCAACCAGAAAAATTCTCTTCACTCTTGACGACACAATGATAATACCTTAATTAATAATAATATGACGATGGTTGATGGTTGTAAATTACTTGCAGGTCGATTTATGACAGAGATTATAATCAGATATTGCACCAAATCGCATATTTGGGGTTCATTTTTCAAAAATGTCCAAGGGGAGAACACCTGCCCCCCCCCCATCCCGGGCTTCTCAGTCAGTAAAAGGGGGCTGCTCCGACACGAGAGCCCGGGCCGGTTCCCCGCCCCGGCTGATATTGTGTGCTGACTTTCCGACAGCAAGTCAAATGATAGGTTACTCATACCGCGATGTGTATATTTCTTAATTTCCAATATTTTAATCGAGTTTTGCTTGGTGTACGAATGGTAGTGGTCTATCGTATTTATCTTGTAATTTTTATAGCATTATCCGGTGTCAATTTGACCAATAAACAGATTTTATGCCCAGGTAAACAATCGCCGGAAATATTGAATCAAGGACCCAACACGTTGCTTTACACTCCAAAAATAGTGATAACAACCGTTTACATAATATCTGAGACTTCCTACTAAAACTTATAACGATTGGTTTAAATGTATTGTATAATGGCTGAAAATTAGCGCTGTAGACTCATGGTGGTCAATGCCATTAAAGCAGGATATAACACAGCACCACGTCAAGACTGTCTTTGAATTCCAACCGCAAGGGAACCGCACCACAGACAAACAAAACCGAAAAGACAAATCTGCGGGCAAGACACAAGCATCAAATCACGTAAATGGATCCTGGGACCAGTCAATAGCGTCCACTGTGCTTGTACAGTCCCGGGCCTCAAAATGAAAGTCAAAATAAGTAGGGATTCCTTGTCTTGTCAGTCCCACCTCCGATACATGTCCCCAGTGGAAATTGTATTCGTGCAATTTGCACTCATATACATGTACGTGTTTTTATAATATTTGTGGCGAGTTATTGATTTGCCTTCGTATTAATCTTCAATTGTCAAACAATTAGAAAAAAAGTTAAAAATCTTTGAAATTGTATTACTTTTTACACCCAACTTCTTGTCCTGTATACCATGGAGTGTATTCCTCCGTCCTGCACCGCAGAGCCTGGCAAGGACAGCTGCGACGAAAACCCGAGGTTCCGTGTAGACATTGGTGTGCACGTAAAAGGTCCCTTGACAGTTGGAATTCGATATAAGAGTATGCCGTAGCGTCGGTGCCCGGACAAAATTTCCCTCGTGGCACACTGTATGGCATACGCCTGTCTTCATTCACCCAGTTTAGGTGCAGATGCAGTAGGACGTTTAACCTCATTTCATTTCATTCCCCCGTCCTGCATCACGGACAACGAGAAACCACACCGGAAAATCCCGATGAACTTTTTCTGCCAATGCAAGGATCGAAGGCGCGACCTGTAGGCTAGCTGGTCAGCGTCTTACTCACTTAGTCACCGTGGCTCCCCACAATTCTATGGAATACAATAACCGTTGACAGTTCCTGAATTATACAAAACAAATACAGTTTGCTGTTTCTAACAAAACAACTTACAATTACATAAGCCTTGGTGTTTCTTTATTTTTCATTGGGAAATCGCTTAAGACAGGCTGACACTTGCACGACATTTGGCAACGATTTTGTCGTGCCCATCAGTGTCCACATTGACACAAACTGGCACGATGAGTTCACGCTTAGTTTGCGCATTGTTTACGCACTACCCGAATTGGCACGATGAGTTTGCGCAAATCGGACGCTGTCGTGCCGACTCGAGTCGTGCCAATGCGTGCCACGGAATCGTGCAATTGTCAGCCTTGCTTTACAATCTGTTAACGATAGAGCCCCACGACGATATTCAGATATACTACAAAATGATGATCTGTTTAAAACACAAATTCTTTTTCAAATGTCGTTTACGTGTCTTTAATACAGTTTTATAAAGGGCATGAAATTCAATTTTAAATCTGTATTTTAATCAAATTTTAAAAACAAATTCTATTTCAAAATTTCGTTTACTTGTCTTTAATATATTTTTAATAAAGGGAATGAATTTTAATCAGGTTTTTAAAAAAAATCATGTTAGCCTGTTAAAATACCTGTTAAAGTCCAATTGATGCATTCGTCACACTATCCACAACAAAAGAAACATCATAATGGAAAGCGGTATAAAAGTTTACGAATAGGATCGTATGTCCCTGTATTGTCTTTTTAAGTCAGATGGGTCGCCACAATATAACTGTCAGCTGAGTCACTACAATAAAATTGTTGAAGTCAGGTGGGTCGCCACAATATAACTGTTGAAAGTCCCCGACCTCCAACCACATAACTATTGAACAGAAGGTAACTTTCGACATGATGAAGTCAACATCCAATTCCCCTCAAATTCACCCCAAGTTGAAAGTGCTAGAAATCTGGTCCTCTTCTGAAGGGGGTCTTTATAAGTAAACATTGTTTCCAAACCGAGTACTGTTCCCGATCCCATTGTCAAAGATTGATTAAACCAATCAAGCCAAAATGGCCGGAATTTATTGCAATCTAAATGAATGCCATGTTTATGTTCAATTAGTGGTCCAGTTGTAAAATTCCTTAATACGGTGTAAGAATTGATTCCTGCACCAAGCGTTACTTCATATATCACACCAGAATCACTCTTATTAAAAAATAAACCAATCTTAGCATTACGACAAGCTTTCACGAAAAATATCCAATTTGTCTTGTTACCGACATCCGTAAAATATATGTACGGTGAATTTTCTGGAACTTTTAAAATAACCGAAAGGGCCATTGGCACCATGACAGCCACTGCTAACAACGACACTAAGGTCGTTCTCGTGTTACACATACTGATAGTCATGAACAATTTTAGGTTTTGGAGATAACCTCCCAAACAATTCCAGATACCAGTAAATAATGAGAGGATGAGAGGAAAGGACAGAGTTTTAATACATTTCCGCTAGTCCTTCAGATTCACCCACAAACAATTCTTCTGTTCTGTGCAGAAAAGAAATGAATGAAATTATGCACACGTAAAAAATAGCACTGTAAATAAAAATATTTCTTCTCGTTTAATTTTCGATGGAGAGGGAGAGAGAAATGGACGTTAACATCCACTCGACACAAACAAGGTCATTTCGGGACTAACACATGGTTTTAATTTTATTTCAATAATTCGCTTGCGCGTAGGGGCCTTTAGCAGTGGGCGGACCTGGAGAAAACCACAAGATTTCAAGGCGACCCTACTCCTTGTCACGTACAATCGGGGAACCGAAACCACGCCATCTGACTCAGTGACAGGCCTTGATATACAGAGTGCACGTGCTAACCACTCGACGATTCAACCCACCATTTTTCGATGGAGAAATAGAATAGTTATGACTGGATTCCCATCCATATTAAGATTTATTTAACTTTCCTTTGTCTGTTTTGTTTGTGGATCCGCGGTGAGTAAGGCGCTGGTTGGTTAACCTGGGTATCAGGGGTTCCAGAGGGTACTCCCAGGGGTTCCAGAGGTTACTTAGGTGGGGTTTCAGGTATTATTTAACCTTTTCAATGATGCAGGAGTACGGTTTTAATAAGCCGTAACGTCTGGTCATTCGGATGTGGCAAAAAAGGGTGCATGTTCAAGAACCATTGACAGTTGAATTCAATCTTTTACGTGCACGCACATGTGTCCACGGTTTTTAGTCCCATCCGAACGACTATACGATGACTCTTGCGAAACCCTCCGTCCTGCACCACCGACAAGGGGTAACCACGACGAAAAATCCCAATGAACTTTCCCGACCAATGCAAGGATCGAACACGGACATTCAGGTTAGCGAACCAACGTGTTACTCATTTAGCCACCGTGGTTCCCGACCCCTATTAAAATCACTCGGATTATGATATAAATTTAAAAGTGAAATATAAATTAATATATATATAGTTTTGGGTTTGCTTTCAATGACCTTGGCTACTTCAAGAATAAATATAGCACGAAATTTGAACTATAAAATACGGCGTTTAATCGGATTGTGCTGATATCAATGAAATGGCTGTACTGGGTAAATTGAAATGAAATGAAATGAAATTGGGTTTAACGTCACACATTTATTATGCGCCGACTGGTCTAATACGTCACACATTGTGCCATGGCATGCGGTTCTACTCTTATTTTGATGTTCAATTGTTAAAGGTTCTTTTAGGTGACCGCCAATGTGGACACGTGACCTCGATTTTTTGTCTCACCAGAACCACTAGACTGCCTTCGTCAAACTCTCCGTACTCGCGATGGTGTCGGAAAATCCGGAGGAAGATTCTCTGTCAATACCGGAAGTTAGCGAGCTCCTACCCGAATGAATCCGCTAGTTTGAGCATTTATTTCATGTTCTAACGGTTATATCTTTAGATTAGTAAACTAAGTTGCACGGATTCTCAATGCTGCTGTTTTTTTTCATTGTATTTTTATTAGTGTAACATGTTCATTTAATGTTGTTATTGTTGGTCAATTCGGTGAACAATCTATTAAGATTGTTTAATTATTTAGTTATGAGTACTTGATGCATGTCTCATTACAGTTACACGTATCATGTATCAGCTTTAGTATAACTAAACATCGCGTTCTTCAATTCCAGTGTTTATGTTTCAAATTACGACCATTCGCTAGTTTGCGCACGTCGTGTTAAAGATGCTTTCCCGGTGCCTTTTGGGAATATGTTTTTTTCAGTCGTTATAATTACGATATTTAATTTGCGGGAGAATCTGTTAGTAGCTTGTTCCGATCCATCCGAACGATTATACACCATTCCTTGCTAGGCCGGGGGATCTACGCCGGAAAACCCAAAAGAACTTTGTCGGGCAACACCAGATCAACATATAAAAAGCGCTACTTACTTCACTCGAGGCTGTCCGTTGAGGATATTCTCAAAGTTTTGTCGTCTGTGCCCAACGTGGGTGTGTTTCAGGGAATTCCTTATTTTTCTAGTAAGATTGGGTGTCTACTTTCTATATACCAAAATTTCATACTTTAATTCGAAATAATTATCCTATAAATACGTTCGTGGGAATGTATCTTTAATATCTGCTTGGTCGTATTGTGTCAACACCCTCTGTAGGTGGGTTCAGTTATTATATCTCGGGTGACACAGGAAAAAAAAAAACGTGTACACTATTTAAAGTAGAATAATAAAAAAAAAGTATTGTACATTTATCATTCATATTTCACATGTAGTAGAATGTGAATGTTTGACAACTTCACTCCAACTTTAAGGTCCACTGCTCAAAGAATTTCAAATTATCTTTTGCCGGACTCACAATTCACATCATACTCACCTCAGTTTACATAAACAAACGGTAAACGCATGCTCTCCCACAACCTCGTCTTGCTCGAAAGCGCATTTTCAATCCAGAAATCCAATTTCGTATATTTTCTTAGCTTATTTCTACCCATTTTGCCCAAATTGTATCCCTTGTGCATATCAAAAAGAGACTGTTCCAGGTGGCGTAATTTATTCGATTCAAATCCCGAGTTAAAACGTTTGGGGTGGTCTACTTGATAAATTACGTAAGGACTAACAACTATGTGTTTCAGCATGATGAGGCTGCAAGTCACACAAGCAGACTGGCTTAGATTTATCACGAGGAGGACACCCATCATTATGAATGCGTCGCTATGAATTTTAATCCACCAATTAAATAATCTACTACATAGTTAAAGATAAATTTGTTAGGAGTTTAATATACTAAATCAAAAATTGATATTGAAAATTGCAGTCAAGTTACTTTATTCTGAACAGTCAGACGTTTGGGCTAGAAATTGTCATCAACTGTGTCCAACCCGTCTACGAGAATTGCCGTCCACTTGATTGAGTGACTGACGATAACTCCACTCACATTTTCTCGATTATCAAGTAACATCTTCAATGGCTTTGGTAACATGGGTTGGCAGACCTTTCATCGCCAGTCATCGGTAGTGACGCAAGTGACTAATTGTAAACTTTATCTTGGTCCGCCATTTATTGATTTAATTTCAAATGGACGACTGTTTAAATCCAAGCCATCCGAGGGTCCACAGAGTTAAATTTTAACTTGTCGTGTATATAAAGGTCTAACATCTGAAGTCTGAATAAAGACGTGCAATAGACAGATTTATCTCTTGCATAATGGGTGTTTAATAAAAAAAAAAGATCAGAGCCCGCCACAGTCCTATGACTTGAATCCGATTGATTACGCCATCGAAGACAGTATCTCTCGGAAAAGAGTTTAGGAGGGACACATGGAAATTTAATTGATGGATATAATCCAGGCAAAATGGGCAGGTATAGGCTTAGAAGAAATACGAAATTCGATTTCTGTATGGACAAGGAGCAAAGTGCAAGACGGTGGACATATTGAACATTTAGAATCCAGTGTCATGTCCGCCCAAGCTATGTTAACACTATTTAATAGATGGACCTACAATGTTGTAACCAACGGAAAATTATATAATTTATGCACAATATTTTTTTTTCAATTATTCACTTTAAATAATGTGCCCTTTTTTCTTTGCCACCCGATATACTGCATAGTAGGCGCATTAAATATTTAAATAATGTTTTCGTCAATATTACGATCAACTTACACGCTTCTGCGTTCCATCAAATTTCTGGGGGTGGCCGAATGTGTGGTGTTTCTCAGTTCAGTGCAATTCAAGTTGGTCTAACTGAAATGCGATAAATGGAGATAGGACTTTGTAATTTACAAGCTGTTAAAAATTTGCCAGGCATAAGGGGATAGTGCCCCAAGAAGGTAAAAGGTGAACATAGAACCAGTTAATGGTGGCTCATTTTGGCGGGAAACTCGTAAAGTTCCCTATTCAAGTGGGCAATATATAGAAATATAGGTTTTCGGATAAAGTGTAAAAACCATTTGTATCAAGAACAACCAACCCAAAGATTTTCTTCCCTTTGTATTCTTATAAGGACCCAAATCACCGAAACTAGGTACTAGGTTTTCGTCTGTCGCTGGCCAACATTTCTCATATCTTATCCCCCCCCACACCGTTTTCTGGTAGACAAGGTGACACGAACGGATGTCATAGTAGATTATTGTCCGAGAAAGTTCATCGGGATTTTTCGATGCAGTTCCCCTTGTCAGTGATACACGTAAAAGATCCCTTGACAGTTGAAATTCGATATAACAATAGGCAATAGTACCACTGCATGCCGGGGTACAATTTCGCTCCTAGCACGCTGTATGGTGGCGTTAGTCCGTCTTGATTAGCTCAATCTTAGCAGAACGACTGTACGTTGTACTCTGCCCCCCACCCCCCATATTTAGAGTGCAGTCATAGTGCGTTTAGTATATCCTCCGGATGCCGTTCAATAGTTCTCCGTTTGGAATGCACCGCCAAAGTATTGAGCTTGTACGGGCCCGGATATTTGGAGTATATACACATCGAATATAGTCAGAAGTTTTAGAATGTACTTCGAATATCCGGGAATATGCAAAGAATGTCCCTGTCTCTTCTTGGTGATAAAAGAGAGAGAGAAATAGAGTTTAACGTCCATCCGACACAAACTAGGTCATTTTGGGACTAACATATGGTTTCATTTTATTTCAATAATTCGCTTTCGCGTAGGGGTCTTTAGCAGTGGGAGGAAACCGGAATGCCCGAAGGAAACCCACCAGGTTGAGAAGGCGCCCTATCTCCATGCCACATACGCTCACACTGGGGCTCGAAACCATAGCCGCAAGCCAAAGCTGACCGGCCAGCTAGAGGTCGAAGCGCGGCACTCTACACCACTATAGGCCATCCTAAAATGGTGATAAAGTAGCCATTGTCTTACTCACCGCATATTCCTGAAGCAATGGCCCGAGAAATCCCTCTCTGACCATTGCTGGAATAGCGTCTGTTTCTTGAACTTATGCGGGAGTGTGTCTATATTCTTTACGTTCAATGCAAGCTATCACTAAGTACAGCAACATGACAGTCCTTCGTTTAATCTGGGTCTTCCCTAAAACTTTGGAGAGTGATTTAAGGTGATAACCTCGTTTGTCACGCAATTAGTTTTACTGCAGTTTTCTGCTATGCACGGGTTAATTAGGCATAAAAAAATCGTGAGTCATGACGTAACGTTATGTAAACATATTTGTCCAATATTGGCAGCTAGTGATTGGTTGATAGACGGACTACTGACAAATCAAAATTTAAAACAACAATATCCACTCATCATAGAAGTGTGCAGTTGGATTACCTCTAATCAAAAGCAACACTGCGCGGAGCATGTACTCACCGAGTCGTAAGACTATATTATTGTAAATGCTATTATTTTATAGTTAACGTCATGCCTTTCACTTTGGGAGAGCGATGAATGGGGTATAACGTCCACTCTACACAAACTAGTTAATTTCGGGACTAATATATGGTTTAATTGAAAATTCGGAGAAAACCCCACGAGGTTGGACAGGCTACCCAACTTCTAGCAACGCTTCCACATTGGAATGGTTCATGTGTCTTACTACTGGAATGGCCCTTGTACTGAAGTCAATGATACACATGATGCCAATGTGTACATATGAGCTTGTGTTTTTGTACCATCTACACATCTAGACACTGTTTTTTTGCCAGACCCTCCCTTCTGCACTACCATGCTGCAAAATTCCAATTAACGTTTTGGACTAACACCAGCAAGCATACATTACTGGTTGGGTATTTTATTTCTCAGGAAATTTTTGTAATGAATCAATTTGAATTGAAAAGCTTAAGTATCAAGACACGTGATACTATTCAAGATTTATTTTTATTTTTGCTATTTTTATTGCCACCTTTTTTTTAATTTAAAAATTGTTCTGATTAATCAGTTTGATTACAAAAATACACATATGATGTTTACATTCTAAAATATAATAATGGACCCAATAATAAAAAAATAGTTATTTTTCAAGAAATTCAAGATTATCTATTCATCTAAAATTTAAGTACTCTTTAAAAATATAAAAGATAGGCTGGCACTGCCAGGCAGGATACGCCCACATTTTTGGGAGATGGATAGAGAACAAGCAATACCGAAAGTGATTTTTCCTACATCATTAAGTCCTGTATTTCATACTGTATTGAGAGCAGCCATTTTGTTGGTCAGTTCAAGTCTGATATTCATGAAATTCGAAGCCGACACAACGTAGAAATGTTACTTTTCGTCAAAATCGGATAAGAATTGTGACCTGTAGAGAGTCCACAACCATGATATACCATATTTTTACACTATACGCGTACAAACGGTGACCATTTCATCCGGCAATTTTGGTACGATTTTCACGAAATTCGAACTCAACCTTCCTTACGGAGCAACAGTAATATAATTAGAGTTTTTTTTTTAAATCAGATAATAATCGTTCGAGAGATAGACAGAGAACAAGCAATACCGAAAGTGATTTTTCCAACAATCAAAGGCCATAATTCATTAAGTTACAATTTGATATGCACAAATATCAAAAAGAATAAAGATCTTTAGGTTATAAACAAGCATTTCAGGTTTCATCAAAATCGAATTAAAATTGTCACCTCTACAGGGTCCACAACTTTGATATACCATATTTTTACACTGTTCGCGTACAAACGGCGGCCATTTTTTCTGGCAATTATAGTCTGATTTTCTCGAAATTCGAACTGAACCTTCCGTAGGGTGTAACGGTGATAGAGTCAAATGTTTTTTTAAATTGGATAATAATTGTGACCTCCAGAGGGACCATAGTCGATTTTTCGGACAATCAGGGGCCATAATTCAGGAAGTTATGATCTGATATGCGCAAATAACAAAAGGAACCAAGATCTTTGGGTTATAACCATGCATTTCAAGTTTCATCAAAATCGAATTAAAATTGTGACCTCTACAGGGTCCACAACCATGATATACAATTTTTTAACAGTATTCGCGTACAAACGGCGGCCATTTTGTATGGCAATTTTGGTCCGATTTTCCCGAAATTCGAACTCAACCTTCCTTACGGTGTAACGGTAATATTATCAACCGTTTTATTAAATCGGATAATAATTGTGACCACCAGAGGGACCACAAGCTAAAATAAGGCGATTTTGCGTATAATCAGGGGCCATAATTCAGGAAGTTACGTTCCAATATGCGCAAATATCGAAAGGAACCAAGATCTTTGGGTTATAACCATGAATTTCAAGTTTCATCAAAATCGATTTAAAAATGTGACTTTTACAAGGTCCACAACCCATGATATACAATTTTTTAACAGTATTCGCGTACAAACGGCGGCCATTTTGTATGGCAATTTTCGTCCGATTTTCCCGAAATTCGAACTCAACCTTCCTTAGGGTGTAACGGTGATATAATCAAACGTTTTTTTAAATCGGATAATAATTGTGACCTCCAAAGGGACCACAAACTAAAAAGGGTGATTTTTCGGACAATCAGGGGCCATAATTCAGGAAATTACATTCCGATAGGTGCAAATATCGAAAGGAACCAAGATCTTTGGGTTATAAACATGCATGTCAAGTTTCATCAAAATCGGTTCAAAATTGTGACCTCTATAGGGTCCACAAGCTAAAAACGTGACTTTTCGTACAATCAGGGGCCATAATCCATGAAGTTTTCATCCGATACATGCCAATATCGAAAGGAACCGAGATCTTTTGGGGATAAACCTATATTTCAAGTTTCGTCAAAATCGGATAAGAATTGTGACCTGTAGAGAGTCCACAAACAAATTGTGGACGGACGGACGGACGGACGGACGGACAGGGGCGACGACAATATACGTCCACATAAAAATGTGGGCGTATAAAAATGAAGTAAAAAAACACAGTCTATAGGAAACGAAATTAGTGCCCTTCTCATAGATCATTTTAGTCCTCGGTTTTAGGTCATAATATTTTTCAATGCATTCAAAGATGGATATTTTGAAATAAACCCCGTGTCATTGTTTTATTTTTCAACCGAGGCCTCATGGCCAAGGTTGACTTTGTTTCGGCGATCGGGGTAGTTATTTATGCCATTTTAATTTATTCAGAAACAATATATATTTACATGTATATTATTGAGATAGCCATATAAAAATCCACAACAGATTGCCATTATTGCGATATTATAATGCATTAAAAGCAACGATAATCGGGACAATGCCCCACACAAAAGATTTCTCTGAGAAGCAAGTAAACTTGCCATATGATTCAATAAAATATAAAAATAATTCTGAGAATATTACCAAGGAAATAGAGATAGTTTCAAAGTTTTACACTATATTGGATAGTTGCCGGATCTGTACATATTATGGTATACTGATTTATTGAAAATTATTGTCCAGTGTTCAAGTTAACCCCTGTCAGACCGGAGTGTAGACTGGCCCAGTCTCTTCTATTTATTTTACATTTCGATTTATATAAAAGTATTAATTTTTAGTAAACCAACACTTTCATTTCCATTTGTATAAAAAAAAATGGAGTAAACCTGTAACCAGCACCAGAGACTGGACAATTTGCGAGCTTCAAAATAAAATGGGCGTTCCTGTCCTGTTTTACGTTGTTCCTTATTTGGAATGATTGACAGTTGTCAAGCAAGCCCCGAGTCACGTGACACGAATTTGTAAATAAAGTCTGCGGGCTGGTGTCACGTTTTTGTTTCCATTCGCCATTCGGCTTCGTCCCGATACGCATGAACTGGCTTCGTTAAGTTGTTATAATGATGTCGTGTGTAATTATTTATGTTCATTCACCTCATCCCATACGTTGTATCCGTTCATTCGACAGATATTGTCCGTCAACAAAATTCTTAGATCGTTAAAGTATCACTAAATAACAATAACTGTTATCCACAACAAACATCTCGCACCTACACCAGTTTGCTAGTTTTTCGACAGCCATGTTTATTATCACGTGATGTTAGATATGTCGTGATCACGTGCTCGACGTCACACGACCTACATAATGCAGATTGACCTACTAGATGAGAATGAAGCTCTATTTGCCCAGTCTCTAGAGATTACGTTTTTTTTTTCGTTTTTTTTTTTTTTTTTTGAAAGACTGGCCAATTTTTGGTGAAGACTGGCCACCAGTCTAACCGGAGTGGTGACCCTACTGCGCTCTGCGACCGAACGGCGGCCTGGAAATACACAAGGTCGTCGGCAAGCGTGAACACAACGCAGAAAAATGTCCCAAAATTACAAACTTAAAAAAGTCGCATTCTTACTGCAACCTCTGCGTTTATATAGCATTCTCGCGACGGGTTCGTCACGATCTCTCCGCGCTTATGGCGTTTCGATTGTGATCTATAAGCGGTCATCGCGAACCCGCGTCGCTCAACCACACGTCTTATCTGGACTACACGTGCGTTTCCACCACGTGATCATGGCGACTATGCAAGCTGGTTTGATTTTTTTTCGAAATTTCAAGATGACCTTTGAATCGTCCGTTTTCAAAGCAAGTCATGCATGAAATGCATGGTCGCGGTAAGCGAATAATGCAAGCTTGGTAACCACGCCATGGTCGTATTAAGAACTCCATACACGTTGTGGGAACCTCATAAAATCGCCATATGCTTTAGAGGTAGCCCCATGAGGTCGTAATGCAGTTGCGCAACAGTGGTGGAATCATCGTAACATCGCTATGACAACGCCATAAGGACTCAGAGCGCTGGGTGGGGTCGCGGTCAACGCGTGAGGGTTGTGGTGAAGACGCCATGAAGGCACCGTTGCAAATGTTACAATTTTCGCAGCGTCTTTTCCACGTGTGTAATGCGCGTGTGCTACGTTCATAGAGATGTTACCACGCTTATCGCGCGACCCTCGCGACCCAGCAAGTTCTCTCGGTTTTCAATGTCATATGACCAGGACCTTGGCGTTTGCTTTAAACATACTCAAAACAAACGCCGTGACTCAGTGACGGCAAACGTAAACACAATGCGAGAAAATGTCCCAGAAATTACAACATGATCATTGGCAACCACGGAGACCACAGCATGATATCTGGCGTTAGTAATCAGACAGTACTTTGAACATCAGGTTTATACGAATTAACAGTAAGGCCCCTTTCAGACCAGGTTGGCGTCTGCATGCGAGAAAATGTCCCAGAAATTACAACATGGTCATTGGCGACCATGGAGACTACAGAATACGATTTTGACGCGCTCTGAGACCATTTTCCTTCGCCATAGCAGCGCAGTAAGAACGCCACCCTGTCTGACGGGGATATAACATTAAAAAAAAAGAAAATAAATAGAGTTGAGTAGTCTAAATATTAAATAATTACATCTTATTATGGCATAATTACAATTTAGAAATAAAATTAGAAATAAAAATAAACGTCAAAATATTTATAAAAGTACATCTGATTATTCATAATGGTTTAAAGAAAACTAGGTTAATAAATTAAATATTGGTAATATTGGTTAAAAAGCATATATACATATGAATTGTTTATACTGCATTTACTAACGGTATAGAATAACACTTGACACAATTATATAGAATACAAGTTGCTTGATGAAGACAAGAGAAACCTGGTCCAAGCTTATTTATTATTGAATATATAATTATTACTGTTGGAAGTAATGTTTAGCCATACAGAGAACCGTCATGAATAGAATAAAACACAAACCAGGACTGTTACATTTGGAACCGCCTGCAAAAAAGTAATAAATAAATGGAATCACGACACATTGAAACAATATTTAAAAGTATACTTGGATATTCCATAATTCAAATGCAAACTTTGATATCGACCTATATTATATATTTGATTTTTGAAATATAAACAGGGATATCGACATTTATTATAATCTATATTTTTCGACATTTATTATAATCTATATTTTATGAATAATCTGGGACACCGGCTTATATTCTACATTCAAAATATAAACTGAGATATCTACATGCTATTATATTCTATATTTAACGAATAAAGTTGGACACTGTCTTACATTATCAAATACAAACTTGGATATCGCAAAATTATTATATATTTAAAATATAAACTGTATATCGACATTTTGCTATATTCTATACATTTAATGAATAAACTGGGACACCGTCTTATTCTGTATTTAATTAATGTAACTGCTTCGATCTATATTTAATGAATAAACTGCATCGACCTATATCTAATATTTAATGAATAAACTGCTTGGGCCTATAATTCCATACTTAATGAATTAACTGTTGAAGATAATCCCCTATTTCAAGTTTCGTCAAAATCAGAGAAAAATTGTTACATTTAGAGTGTTCACAAACAAATTGTGGACGGACGGACAGAGGCGAAGACGATATACATCCACACTGTGATATCGGCCCATTTTCTAAATCTAAAAAAATGCGATATATAGACCAATATTTTATATTTAAAGAATGAAGTTTTTTGTTCCATCTGAAAGACTAGACACATTCCCTCGAACCAATCCATCCACGATATTTAACTTTAATTTACTTACCACAAGTAAGACTGTACTTATCAAGTCCTTCGCTCATATTTTCATTAAATAAACGCAGAGCTATACTACAACCTTTGTTTTCCAGACAATTCTTTGTCCTGGACATGGTTCTATAGATAAAAACAGAAAGAAAATAATTCTAGGTATATACATGTACTGAAAGACAAACAAACGATTGTCATGCAAGATACACCCACATTTTTCAATTAGATGGACACAAAACCGGCTAAAGAAAGCGATTTTAGTACAATCAGAGGTCATAATCCAGGTTGTTGCACTATCAAAGGGATATCGACATAGATATGGACATCTATTTTAAGTTCCATCAAAATCAGAAGAAAATGATGACTTCGGGATGGTACACAACCTTGGCATTAGATACATAATATACACTATTTGCACGGGGATGGCCATTTTGTCGGACATTTTCTGGAGGGACCACGAGAATTTTTCGTACAATCTGAGGTCATAATCCAGAAACTTACAAATATCGAAAGAAACCTAGGTCGTTTGGATTTAAACATGTATTAGTAGTTTCACCAAAATTGGACCAAAGTTGTGAATCCTAGAGGGTCCACAATTTTTACACTAGTTGTGTACAAGGGGCGGCCATTTTGTTTGGCATTTTCGGACCAGTTTTCACGAAATTCGAACTCAGTCGCCATTAAGGTGTAACGGTCATATATTCGAACGGTGTTTTTTTTAAATCGGAGAAAAAATGTGACCTCCACCGTCAATACCGTGAGACGGTGATATATTCGAACCTTTTTTTCAAAATCGGATACGTACACTCAGGGGGCATAATCCAGGTTGTACGGTCCCATATACACGAATATAGAAAGGAACCGAGATCCTGGGGTTATAAACATACTTTTCAAGTTTCATCAAAATCGGCATCCTCGACATTCCCAGTGTTCTCTTTCCGTTCTACTCCATTATACTCTTTGTTAACCCATAGGGAGGCAGACCACCATTAATTTCCCCATTGACTTCAATGTTAATTCTGGACTCTTTGACCACCTCCAACTTATCCCCAAATTTTCGTTGGGCGAAATGCTTTTCACTATAGACAGAAGAACACATGGCCATGTCTTTGCACTAAAATTTTTATGAGGTTGACCACCAAAATTTTGAGATACACGAACTTGAAGAAGCATACTCAAAACATGTATCTAGTTACCGTACATATCACCGTAGCCAACCTCATAACGCCGTTATCCTTCCGCCTCAAAATCATGAATATTTACCAAAACCTAGCAGAAAATATTAATTCAAACCCTCTTAGTCCATTCTAGGCCAAAAAATCAACAAAAATGGGCATGCAAAAGGGGAGAAAAGAGACAGAGAGAGAACTGCTATAAATAGACGAACTACAATTTGTGGGTACCGAGATGTAAAATTTAATGGTGGTCTGCCTCCTATATGTTTTTAAAAGTTCATATATCATCAAAATTCTTTTCTTTATAGCTTCACATTTATTTTTGCAAAATTATTATAATACAGAATCAAAAAAAATTAATTGCAGAAGAAATGGTGACCCTTTAAAGTTATGTACTGTTTTGTATGCTGGGTTGCAGATCAGGTCCATGGGCCTTTTGTTCTAGAATTGAAGACTCTTTCTTAATTTTGTCAAAATGTGAGTTTTGCAAAAAGATTTAAAGAGTTTCAAACAAGTCTCATCAAAAATATTCAAAATATTGGGATATTTTTCAAAAATTGACTTTATTTTACCTTTTTTTACAAAATGGCCCATTTTTTGACACTTTGTATGTCTCAAAATGCCAATAATTCCCTATTTCTTGGAAACTCTGAGGTGAAAGGCATTTATTTCTAGAAACCTTGGCCAGTATACAAGAAGACAAGCAGCAAATTGGTTGCATTGAGGGTAACTGTAAGGAACTATAATGAAACTTGTAAGCCCACCCCCTGAAAATGTTGCTTTGATAACAAATCCAACCTGTGTCCACATAAGTAATACTGTTGATGGAATATGGCTAAAAGCCACATTTTTCTATCCCTGGCTTGTATACATACATACAAACACAGGTACTTGTAAGAAATATGAATCATTTATTAAAATATGGATTGATAAATGTAAAATAAATGCTGTATTTAGTTGACAACCAGCCACTCCAACAAAAGGGTCACAAAGCACTATTTTTTTTTAAGAAATGGGAATATCTCAGTATTTAAAACACTTTAACAATCAGAGGTATCCTTGGAATTATATAGTGTCAATATTTTGTGGAAGCAAGTTGTTTTAATCTTTACATCAATTTCCTGACAAAATGAGGTGGAAAAAGGGAGTTATGACATAATTCATTGCATAAAAGGAGTATGAAAAGGCTATTAATTAATATTTCATTGCTCTGTAAGTGCCACATTTTAAAAGATCACCACAAATAATAGATTTACATCAAAAATGTCAACCATTAAGCTGCAAAAGACACATCTACAACATATCCATTTTGGGGTGTGGACTCATTTGGGGAAAATGTCATAGAATAACATGTTTGGCCATAAACAAAAAGTCTTAAAAATTCATGGAATCTTTTATGTAACTATTTGTTTGTGCAAAATAAAATGCTCGGTTACAATTCAAGCACAAAATCCAATTACTGTTAATTTGGAGTCAATATATTTTCAATTGAATATCCAAATATCATGTTCAAGAAAATGGGTGGGGTGGGGAGGTTGAGCCAGTCTAAATGAAATGAAGACAGAGAAATTTCCCTGCAGACACACAGATTTTCCTTTCTCGAGCAGGGAAATGCAACAATTGCAGGTTTTAAAAGATTAAAATTGTGTTAAGTCTGAGGAACACCCAAGAAAAATGCAGTTCACTCATGTTTTGAAAATTCTAACATGCCTCAGCAGTACATAATTAGACAAAATTTCTTAATTTTTAAATTTCTATTAAACACATAGATACTTTTTCAATATCTGACAAACACATGGCTCCTTTCCAAGTTATTTAACAATGGAAATAAAGACATGCAAGACATTTTGTTTCATTTTAAAACAGATGAATAATTAAAATTTTGACAGTAATATTGGGGGTAATCTGAAGAATTTCAGACAAATTATCATGATTTTTAGGCAAAATTGAGTGAAATTATAATACTTTCTTCCCATCTAGCCTTTACGATGCAGAAAAAGTCAAAATTACACATTAAAATATTTTTCACTAATTTTAAAAAGCAAATAAACACTGAAAATCACAAAATTTGGACTAAAATCAAATATTCCCCTCACAAATTTGTCAAATATTTTAGAAATTTTACCATTTCACTTTTTTTATTATCAAAATGTCATATATCACATTTTCTGACAAATTGGAGATCATAGCATCAAATTTAGGCCTCTCATACACCGCCAGTTTGTTTACATACAGGAGGCAGACCACCATTAATTTCCCCATTGACTTCAATGTTAATTCTGGACTCTTTGACCACCTCCAACTTATCCCCAAATTTTCGTTGGGCGAAATGCTTTTCACTATAGACAGAAGAACACATGGCCATGTCTTTGCACTAAAATTTTTATGAGGTTGACCACCAAAATTTTGAGATACACGAACTTGAAGAAGCATACTCAAAACATGTATCTAGTTACCGTACATATCACCGTAGCCAACCTCATAACGCCGTTATCCTTCCGCCTCAAAATCATGAATATTTACCAAAACCTAGCAGAAAATATTAATTCAAACCCTCTTAGTCCATTCTAGGCCAAAAAATCAACAAAAATGGGCATGCAAAAGGGGAGAAAAGAGACAGAGAGAGAACTGCTATAAATAGACGAACTACAATTTGTGGGTACCGAGATGTAAAATTTAATGGTGGTCTGCCTCCATAGGGTTCCACAATTTTAAATTATCTGCCCCTGCCTTGATTGTAGCCACAATCTACGAACCAATCAAAAACAGTTCACAAACCAGTCGTTTCGACTTCGTTTATATAAGGGTAGATAACCATTTTCATGTCCGTTTATTGAATAATACATGTAAACAATGTATATATTTCTAATTCATTTACATTTAATTGTATTTTCAAAATCGGTGTTATGTGTCACTGATTTTAAATATGTATAACATCTATATGTTTGACTTGTGTTTTTATTATTACTATTCGTTCTTTTTCTGAAATGTTTAATTCCGTTATGTTCATTATTGACCCTACATATTTATAAAGGTCCGGTATTCTTTAATATAATGTACATAATACAATTTGTTCTTAATAAATACGAAATCTGATTAAAACACGTTCCTCTTTCGTTTCGTTTTTATAGTTCAAAATTTCGTTTTAGCTGTCTTTAGTACACTGGGATCTGGAAGAGTTGTTATCATTGACGTTTTCTGAATGATGTGAGTGGTTAGCCTTTCTGTGAGGCCGACTTCTTGGCCTTTCAATGCACGGAACTGTTGGTAAACCACTGGACACGTCAACGCTGATTGACGTATCAATGTCTGGCGTATTAGGGTCAAAGGCCGCTTGTTTGATCTCTGACGTGAACTCCCACTATAACATGTCATGTCTTCATGTCGTGTAGTCCATCGAAAGTATTAAAAAAAAAAAAAAAAATGAAGTTTAGATCTATATTTTAATCAGATTGATCAATACGCATTTACAATAATTGTCTGTGATGAGAGTTACCTCCCTTTGCCAACTTCCTTTTCAATTAACGATTGATGGGATTGATCGATAAAAATTGCACAATCATCAAGGGCGGATAACTTAAAAAAGGTTCCCCTCCGCATAGATTAACCCAGGGATTAGTGGAGTAGAAAGGGGTGAAACTACTGGCGATACCGAGGATGCAAAATCGGATGAATCGGTCATTGCAACTGCTCTGAGGTACTGAATATAAAATGAGTTTCATATATTCGCCGAAACAGGGTGGGGCATGACGCTAGATAGAGGCGGAAGTAAAGCCCAAAAAGATGACAAAGAATATTTCGGGTCATAGTTTCCAAATGTCAATAAATCGGGATACTCACGAGCAGATTTGGTGTAAAGTTGGTTTATTTATTTTTTTTTTAAATTCAGACCAAATACTGGTACATGATCCAGCTTCTTGTGCAGAGCACGAATCACTCTTTTCGGTATCTGTCCTGGAAACGTGATCTGAAATCATGCAATTAAACAAAAATTCTAGCTTTCTGTTTATGAAAAGACCAGTTAATCTCTCTCATTTTCCCCTTTTGCATGGCGATTTTTGTTGAGTTATTGTGTAGAATCGAAGAAAAGAACTTGAATGTACATTTTCAAACAAATTGTGGACGGACGGACAGAGGCGAAGACGATATACATCCACACTGTGATATCGGCCCATTTTCTAAATCTAAAAAAATGCGATATATAGACCAATATTTTATATTTAAAGAATGAAGTTTTTTGTTCCATCTGAAAGACTAGACACATTCCCTCTAACCAATCCATCCACGATATTTAACTTTAATATACTTACCACAAGTAAGACTGTACTTATTAAGTCCTTCGCTCATATTTTCATTAAATAAACGCAGAGCTATACTACAACCTTTGTTTTCCAGACAATTCTTTGTCCTGGAGATGGTTCTATAGATAAAAACAGAAAGAAAATAATTCTAGGTAAATACATGTACTGAAAGACAAACAAACGATTGTCATGCAAGATACACCCACATTTTTCAATTAGATGGACACAAAACCGGCTAAAGAAAGCGATTTTAGTACAATCAGAGGTCATAATCCAGGATGTTGCATTATCAAAGGGATATCGACATAGATATGGACATCTATTTTAAGTTCCATCAAAATCAGAAGAAAATTATGACTTCGGGATGGTACACAACCTTGGCATTAGATACATAATATACACTATTTGCACGGGGATGGCCATTTTGTCGGACATTTTCTGGAGGGACCACGAGAATTTTTCGTACAATCTGAGGTCATAATCCAGAAACTTACAAATATCGAAAGAAACCCAGGCCGTTTGGATTTAAACATGTATTAGTTTCACCAAAATTGTATCAAAGTTGTGAATCCTAGAGGGTCCACAATTTTTACACTAGTTGTGTACAAGGGGCGGCCATTTTGTTGGGCATTTTCGGACCAGTTTTCACGAAATTCGAACTCAGTCGCCATTAAGGTGTAACGGTCATATATTCGAACGGTGTTTTTTTAAATCGGAGAAAAAATGTGACCTCCACCGTCAATACCGTGAGACGGTGATATATTCGAACCTTTTTTTCAAAATCGGATACGTACACTCAGGGGGCATAATCCAGGTTGTACGGTCCCATATACACGAATATAGAAAGGAACCGAGATCCTGGGGTTATAAACATACTTTTCAAGTTTCATCAAAATCGGCATCCTCGACATTCCCAGTGTTCTCTTTCCGTTCTACTCCATTATACTCTTTGTTAACCCATAGGGTTCCACAATTTTAAATTATCTGCCCCTGCCTTGATTGTAGCCACAATCTACGAACCAATCAAAAACAGTTCACAAACCAGTCGTTTCGACTTCGTTTATATAAGGGTAGATAACCATCTTCATGTCCGTTTATTGAATAATACATGTAAACAATGTATATATTTCTAATTCATTTACATTTAATTGTATTTTCAAAATCGGTGTTATGTGTCACTGATTTTAAATATGTATAACATCTATATGTTTGACTTGTGTTTTTATTATTACTATTCGTTCTTTGTCTGAAATGTTTAATTCCGTTATGTTCATTATTGACCCTACATATTTATAAAAGTCCGGTATTCTTTAATATAATGTACATAATACAATTTGTTCTTAATAAATACGAAATCTGATTAAAACACGTTCCTCTTTCGTTTCGTTTTTATAATTCAAAATTTCGTTTTAGCTGTCTTTAGTACACTGGGATATAATAATAATAATAATAATCCTCTATTTATATAGCGCGATAATACTAAAATTAAAGTTTCTATTGCGCTTTTCAAGATTTCTCAATTGAACTACGGAAACGCCTCTGTAAACAGGAACGACTTTAGCTGGGATTTAAATGCATCTAGTGAGTTAATAGTTCTAATGTTGTAAGGCAGCGAATTCCATAACATAGGAGCAGAGAACGAGAAAGATCTTTTTGCTATTTCAAGATTCACTGATGGTTGATACAGAAATTGTTTATCTGTGGATCTAAGGGTTCTTGTGGATTTATATGGGGTAATCAGGTCTTTGATATATTTTGGTGATTGATCATGTAACGCCTTGAAAGTCAACAGTAATATTTTGAACTTGATACGTTGTTGAACTGGGAGCCAGTGGAGATTTTCCAGAATCGGGGTGATGTGGTCGAACTTTTTTGTCCTTGTCAAAACTCTGGCGGCAGCATTTTGAATTCGTTGAAGGTGCTGAATTTGATAATTCGGAAGGCCAAAAAATAAGGCATTATGATAGTCTAGTTTATTTGTAATGAATGAATGAATGAGGAGTTCTGTGCTCTCAGCATTTAGGTATTTCTTTATTTTGTTAATTCGGTAAAGATGGAAATAGGAAGAGGAGCAAACAGATTTGATGTGGGAGCTAAAGGACATGGTGGAATCTAGAACTGCGCCGATGTTTTTGGCTTCTGGAGATTGAGCAAGACATTCGTGTTGAAATTTAAGAGTTGGTATTGAGAACCTACTAAGTTGTTGTTTTGTTCCAATTACCAGATACTCGGTTTTTTCAGGATTTAGTTTCAGAAAGTGTGATGTCATCCATAACCTGATTTCTTCCAGACAGTTTTCAATATTAGTTAAAGCTGAATTAGTGGATTGTTGATTGAAGGATGCATATATCTGTGTGTCATCAGCATACAAGTGAATACTAAGACCAAACTTTTCAGCAATTTTAGTTAATGGTCGGGTGAAGATAATGAACAATACAGGGCCTAGAACTGACCCTTGGGGGACACCACACACCATAGGGACCTTAACAGATTTGACGTTGTCGATCTTGACACATTGTTGTCTGTTTTCTAGGTATGCTCGGAACCAGCTTAAAACAGTGCCTCTAGCCCCTATTTCTTCCTGCAGAGCTTGGAGAAGGTCTTCGACATCGAGAGTATCAAAGGCAGCCGAAAGGTCCAAAAGTATCAGCAAAATACATTTTTGGTCATCAATAGTTCGGTATATATCATTAGTTATTTTGATTAAAGCTGTCTCGGTGCTGTGAAAACGTTTGTATGCGGATTGTAAGATGTTTGTTAGGTTGTTGGATTCCATGTGTTTTGACAGTTGATCGAGTACACATTTCTCTATCAGTTTTGAAAGGTAGCTGAGGTTACTGACAGGCCTGTAATTTTTCATTATATCACGATCAAGGTTCTGGATATGGAAGAGTTGTTATCATTGACGTTTTCTGAATGATGTGAGTGGTTAGCCTTTCTGTGAGGCCGACTTCTTGGCCTTTCAATGCACGGAACTGTTGGTAAACCACTGGACACGTCAACGCTGATTGACGTATCAATGTCTGACGTATTAGGGTCAAAGGCCGCTTGTTTGATCTCTGACGTGAACTCCCACTATAACATGTCATGTCTTCATGTCGTGTAGTCCATCGAAAGTATTAAAAAAAAAAACAAAATGAAGTTTAGATCTATATTTTAATCAGATTGATCAATACGCATTTACAATAATTGTCTGTGATGAGAGTTACCTCCCTTTGCCAACTTCCTTTTCAATTAACGATTTATGGGATTGATCGATAAAAATTGCACAATCATCAAGGGCGGATAACTTGAAAAAGGTTCCCCTCCGCATAGATTAACCCAGGGATTAGTGGAGTAGAAAGGGATGAAACTACTGGCGATACCGAGGATACAAAATCAGATGAATCGGTCATTGCAACTGCTCTGAGGTACTGAATATAAAATGAGTTTCATATATTCGCCGAAACAGGGTGGGGCATGACGCTGGATAGAGGCGGAAGTAAAGCCCGAAAAGATGACAAAGAATATTTCGGGTCATAGTTTCCAAATGTCAATAAATCGGGATACTCACGAGCAGATTTGGCGTAAAGTTGGTTTATTTATTTTTTTTTTAAATTCAGACCAAATACTGATACATGATCCAGCTTCTTGTGCAGAGCACGAATCACTCTTTTCGGTATCTGTCCTGGAAACGTGATCTGAAATCATGCAATTAAACAAAAATTCTAGCTTTCTGTTTATGAAAAGACCAGTTAGTTAATCTCTCTCATTTTCCCCTTTTGCATGGCGATTTTTGTTGAGTTATAGTGTAGAATCGAAGAAAAGAACTTGAATGTACATTTTCTGTCAGGTTTTGATGAACATTCATGACTTTAGAGGCAGCAGGCTTCGAGATTTTGTTCCATCCCTACACTGACCGAGAAAGTTTATCTAGATTTTCCGGCGTTATCAGGGATGCAGTGGTGCCTGACATAGACAGCTGTCTAGTCGTTCGGCTCGGGCGAAAAACAGATTGGTGAGCACGCAAAAGATACTTTGGCAGTTGGAATTCGATATAAGAGTATGTCGTAGTGCCACTGCCCGGGCAAAATTTCTCTCATAGCACACCGTATGGCTTATGTCCGTCTTCATCAGCTCAGTTTAGGAGCAGAACAGTAGGACAATAAACCCCATTTCATTTCATTGCTAAGAGAGTTATGGGTTGGTTACTTTTACTAGTATGCTACTTACAGTTTGTATATCACAAGATTTCAATTGCGAACCTCGTACATGATTTTGAGCAAGAAGTTGTAACAATATGTTGCTCCAGACCCGGTAAAAAGCGTTCAATCCAACTTTATGGAAATGTTGAAGACGATAATGAACATTAGATTCAATGAGGAATAAACACAATTCAGCACTAAGTGCACCGCCGACATTTTTTCATATAATTCAGAGCTAGTTCTTTAAAATCAAATGTTCTTACCACAAGAGACGACACCACCATTTTGAGCATACGTTTTCTGCACCAGGGCTTTATACTTTCTGAGAGCCTCATCACAACCCTTCAAACAATTCTCTATTTTAAAAACCGTCCTATAACGAAATTGTTTATACGATGATTTGGATTACGATGCTACAACGATTTGTTGACTTTAAATATGATAGATATTATTACCTGACCAAATCATACAATAAATTGTCCATACGATAAACGTATTAATTGTCCATACAATAATCGTTTAATATTAACGGAAGGTCCATACAATAATCGCATATTCGTAAAACTTTTATCCCTATTTGCAAAAGTAAATCAAAATGATCGACGGCCGAAAAAAAACTAATCAACTTACAAATATAGCTGTGGTATATTTTTTTGAGGCCAATTAGAAAATAACTATTGAACTCTGACAATCACACGCGTTTGGGTTCAGTAGATAAACAGCCCTTTTATATTGAAGGTAATAACCAATCCTGTTTTCCAGATTAACGCTTTGGCAAAATAAGCCAAAAATAACCAGAATTTACCAAGAAACGTCGATTTAACAACACCAACTTCCTTCAAAGTCTCATCAACATCAAGTACACATTAATTATGTTTTCAGAACAGGTAAGTCGATGGCTTCTATTGATTGATTAATAAATGTAGAATTATTTTATTTATGTTGTTAAATATAGGTATAAAGTAGATGACGGTATAACATCGTTTGTTATTGGTCTTGATAATGTCCTTTTGCGTTTAAATAATGCTGCCTTCGCTTTCTTTTAACGATACTTTGGCACAGAAGTATTTATATGGTAGTTATGGCAATTAAACCACATGTATATGAAAAGTAGAGACAGCTACGTCGCGGCACAGAGTGCGTAAGAGCCAGTGGAGGACACACGCGCTATTGACATCCGTGTCGTACTTTTGGTTTTGACCCCTCTGACTTTGTACCGTTGATTACAAATTAAACACCCATAAGTGTACAAATGTGTTGTTATTGATGTGTTCCCATTTGAATATTGTTCACAATAAGAAGCAAAATAAATAAGATATGTTTACAGGATCATTTTGTTATACGAAAAACTAAGTGATGCGTTTTCTATGGCGCTCAGTATACTTATAGATCCACGTTCGGGACGAAACAACGTCTGCCATGTCGCGCCAATCCGTCATATTTTTTCAGCAACACCCAATAATCAACATCATAAACGGAAACGACGCTGTGTAATTGAAATAAGTGTTACCACCCCGTATCAATTTACTCAATTTAAAACGTGGGTCTCTCCACCCCCATCCCGCATACACCACACTGTCTTGGATACAATTGGAACTTCTGGTGGATACTTACGAGCAAATTTGTGCCTCTGTAGGGTTGGCTATTTTTAGCAATTCGTCATTATATCTATAACAAGATTTAATTACTATATCATTACAGTAGCCGGTATTTGGCGTGGGTGTTGTCACCGAACTTGACTCTGAAAAAAGAAAAGATTGATAGACATGTGTTCAATTCAACCCCTGCAATCACATGTTACAATTAGGTAATCTATTCAACCCACGGAACTTTTCTTTAATCCATACAATCATATTTTAACTACCAAGAAAAATTACTTCGACCATAATCTTATTTGAAACATATGGATATTTTAGACTAGTGTTTCCAGTGATCTAATTAAATTCAAATGGTAAATTCTACCATCTTGGATTGGCAAGGACTTTCAAAGAGTTCTGTATCGCGGATTTTAATTGGTGGGTTGATTTGGAGTTTACCACCAACCGTAATCTGCACATTACCGAAAGTGAACTAACAAAGACATAAAATAAAGCGTCCAACTTTTCTCCATCAACTGGACTAATGGTGGCGGTCACCCAGTGTGCTACGAGGGAAGTTTACTCAGATAGTGGCATATCTGACTACTCTCCATCGAATTTCGAGGGATCATTAGCGTGCACGCTAGTTTGTACATTGGGCCTCAGTTTTTGTTCCCATCCGAACGACCAGACTATGAACCACTGACTGGGGGAAACTAAACCGGAAAATCCGGAGAAATTTTCTTGGTCAACACCGGGTAGCGCCATACTCGCCCAGCCACCGCGGTTCAGCTATAGAGAAAAGAAATTCCTTCATACCAAGATGGATTGATGAAAAGGCGGGAAATCAAACGGAACAACATGTTGGTATAGAAAATTAATTAGACTGATTATCAAGATTTTGTTTTTACTTTTTTTTCGTGTTAATTTAACCTAAATATCACCGTTAAATCATATCTTACATGGTATTAGATGACATCCATGGCGGACGCGGATGGTACTACTATTACTAATACTATACTATATATCTTACATTGTCTGAAATGGCATCCATGGTGGACGCGGACGGTAGGCCTACTACTACTATTAACACTACATATCTTACCACATGTAAAACCCGATGACTTAAAAACCTTGTCTATGTTGCTGTTAAACAAGCTTAATGCCAAGTCACAACCTTCCAGACAGTTCCTCACCTTTGTAACGGTACTGTAATAAAATAATTAATATTCTCGAGTACATGATAGACAATATAAATTCAAACGCTTTATATCAATACTTTACCTGATTTTCTCGACAGGGGGGGGGGGGACAATATTTCTGTTGATTGAAATTGTAGAAAAAGTTTGGAAGTTATGATTTGACCCTCTGTCCTGCATCACTGACAAGTGGAAACCACACCGGAAAATCCCGATGAACTTTCCCGGCCAACGCAGTGATCAATCACGCAACCAACGGGAACAGTTGTCTCAATTCCCAAGATGATTGTCGTCCCAGCCATTCGTCAAACACAGAGAAATCACTATAAGATCTTTGGCACTGTATCACTATTTACTCCGTATATCGTTGGAGTCAATTTAAGAAATCGAGCTGGATCGGTCGAGACTATAACCGGGCCCCATTCACCATAAAATCTAGATTTTCAACCAAAGGCTTTTAATGTATGAAAGTAATGTAGGTAAAGGATAATGGACGGGGTTATACATACTGACTTATATATAGATGTTCAACCAAGGATTCTTAATGTATGAGAATAATGTTGGTAATGGTAAACAGTGAGAGTATGTGAACTGATATAGAATTAATTCAGCATTAATCTGATGGTTGGGTACTTACTCACAGACTTGTTTTTTGGTAGGTGAGATTATTAACTTCAACTCATCTGTATATCTACTACATGCTTGAACTTTTATAGCACCACATGATGGGGCTCCAGTCACCATTTGGGTAGTTATATCTGTCATATTGATTGGTGGGGCAAGAGTTGTTATAAGACTCCCACTGGTACCTGCTCATAAATAAAATGGTCTTTAACGTCACACTGCAACTTAAGAAGCCCCATCGCTCAACCCTGCACGATTTCAGATTGTACTATATAGATCCATCTGGCAAATCTAGACGGATAACATATATGGCGTTCAATTAGCAAATCAATGTTGACGTCATGAAGGTGGAGTGTGGTATCCAAAAGCAAATCAAAGTACTAACCCCATGTGTGTTGCGCATCGAAGAAGTAATACACCGTAATTATGAATACCGTATTAATTTTGATAGAAACAACACTTGATTTAATTTATTGATAATGTTTGCAGATAAACCAAAGTTGTTCCACTAGAGTGAGATACGTATGTATAGTAAGTTTTAATAGCATACAAATAACTTATTTTCAAGATGTTACATGTATTAAAGGGCATTATGGGAAAATGGATAAAGAGCGGATAGTTCTGGATAAGTCAGTTAATGTCTAATTAATAATTTAGATAACATTTTAAGCCTAAAGAAGACCAGCAATAGGCAGATTTGCCTCTTACATAATGTATGTTTAATAATGAAATTAAGTCTGCCATTTGAAACTAAAGGCATCCAACAGTAGTTTAAAACGAGCACATTAGTATAAGCACCGACCGGGATAATGAAGAATGGCACACCCCAGACAGTGCGCCACGAGGGAAATTTTGCAAGGACAGTGTCTTTTTACCCTACTCTTTTTCGAATTCCAACTGTTCGGGACGGGTCATACGCCGGATGTATTAGGGTATGTCCGATTTCTACGTCTGGCAGACGCATGAATCGGTAAAAAAAATCTTAGGAATGGCCATTAGAATCCAAGCCGTAGGAATCAATATAAACAATAGTAGGTGAACATATTAATAAACGTACCAGAACAAGATATCTGTGCCCTATCAAGAACAACTTTAATGTTGTCGTTGAATAAACTTAAAGACAGATCACAATTGTTGTTTGTTAAACAATCTTGTACATTCTTTATAGCCCTGGAAAAGAGAACATATAATGATTCCATGTTTATAGTCGTGATATGTATGCACATATTCTTCAAATTACCCAGGCGCGGATCCAGGATTTTTTGCATGAGGGGGGGGGGGGGTCTAGGTTTGATAATTGCTTAACTAATTGCGCTCAACCGATTAATGGGGGGTTTGGGGGCCCTCCCCCGGAAAAATTTGGTAAATTAGATTCAATTTAGTTCATTCTGACGTATTTCCGGAAGGTAAATTCCAAAATTACAGGTCTAAATCGCCAATAAAATCGCATACAAAATTTTCAAGCCTGAGCAGGGCGGGGGGGGGGGGGGTCCGGACCCCCCCCCCCCCCTCTGGATCCGCGCCTGTTACCCCTATCAACCGAGGAAGACAAAGACCACAATCCCGCACCGATGGATCTTTAGCTACGGACCTGGGAAGTCAACATTGCTGCAGTCAAAGATTAAACTAAAACAAGTAAACAAGACGACCTCTGCTTAATCTTTCAAATCCATTACTTATTAAAATAATACATCAGATCAATCTAAGTCAACGCTTTATTTACTTCCTTTAAATTACAATTATTATACATACGTGCATATGTCGTCAAGTGTTGTGTTGGTTAATCGAGCTAATGCTGCCGTATATCGAGTGCAAGAATACACTATAGAGCTGGAACATATAGCAGAAACGGGCGCCATCTTTGACATCACACCTGTAACACATTATTATCATCATGCACTCAAAATTGTCTGAGGGCGGAACTACATGAATGTTCTCACAATTCAGGGGGCGGGTCTACGAATTTTGAAAAGGGGGGGGGGGCGCCGCAAAATGAGGGCACTGAACGCGGATACGGGGCACGTCGCTAAGAGGGGGGTGGGGGCCCCAAGAAAATTATCCGTCATTTTCTTGCCTCTCTAGCCAATTCAAGAGCTATTTGGTTGGTATTTTCGTCTAAACGGTCGGATATCGTAGAAAAAGGGCCTCTAAGTCGAGCAAAAAAGCTATTTGAAAGGCACTTTCAGTCGTAAAAAAGGGGCATTAGCTGCAAAAAGTTGGTGATTGGTCTCTCCAAGGGGACATATCGTTTTGTGGATCCAAGCCAGTTGGTAAAAACAACAATCACAACATCAATTGATTTGACCATCGAGATTGACAGTTCTAGGCAAATATTTGAAAGAAATCGTTTAAACCATCGCCATGTTGAAATTGTCAAATTAAAATTGCTTTTAAAGAGATTGCCAAACACTAGTGGAGGATACCTTACATTATAATGGTACTTTTGGTGCCTTAATTTTCGATAAGTTGGTCAGTCTATGGTTATTTTGAACGGGATATTATTCAAAATTAGTCACCTATATCTGCATTATTTTCTCGATTATTTCTGTATTCGTTACGGACAGAATAGTCCAAAAGTTTAAAAACCTGAACTTCATTATATCGTAAATATTGTGGCATCGTCTCTTAGTTAGTAATCCGACATTCTTAGGGGTCAATTGTACAAAACCATCAAATACCCCCTCCATTCCCATCCCCCGATAAGGCATCCACCCCTAATTACCTTAACCCTATATATATATAAGGTAAGTATAGAAACCCATTTAAAACATTGTGACCATATGTGGCCACCGGACTTGAAACTGACACACTTTTACTTTGAGTAAACAATCTTGCGCAATCACAAAAAATTTTCCACCTTTCTAGGTCAATTATTCAGAAGGATTTATACATTTGATTAAAAGTGCATTTCATAATAAATAAATCGAATGTCGTTAACTTGTTGACATGTTGACTTCAGGTTTAAACAACAATTGTTGCAGATTATTTTTAGAATTTAAATAGTTTAAGTGTTCCTTTGGGACATATTGCAAAGCGACCGCTTTATATCTGTACATTACAGCTTCTCAATTTAATATTTTGCTCATAGAAATTTTGTATATTATATACAATTATCCATCACCATTAATTACATTAAATAGATTTATATTAATTAAATCATTTGTATATTAAACTTATATTCAATATGGTAATTGATCAACTTTTAATTAAATACTTAAAAGATATATATCTATATTTAAGTCATATTGAAAATATTAACGAATTGTAGAATTAGAATCTAAACATATTGTATATTATTACAATCATATGTATAATTTAAGACAATGCTATTAAATAAAATTGTGATTTTTTTATTTTCTAATTTCGTAAAATAATTTAAATTCATCCCTGTTTATTCGTGAAAATGCTTATGAAAAATATTCGGATAAGCAACGGAACAATTACCCGACACCAAACTTTCTTTATATATTTGGCCTGAAATTATCCATAATTCGTGCAATTTCGCAATATGATGTATGATGTATGTACCCAACTTAGGTAAATTCCCGAGTAACATACAATGTCAAAGAGTGATTAGAATGTCGTTATTTATTTACCTTGAATGTTATGGATAATATTATTTACATTGCTAACAATTATAAAGAAATTGGCACGATGACATTTAAGAAATATTGGTAATGAAAATTAATTACATTTTAATATAATGATTCATTTTCACAGTAAGATAGTAATTTTAACGCTTATTTTTTTTAGAAAAAAAATATTGGTAATTTTAATTAATTATATTTTCAATTTAATCTGTAAGGATAATAGTTTTCATTGCTAACAATAAGACAGAGATTGTAACGACGACATTTAAGAAATATTGGTAGTGGCAATTAATTAAATCTGTAATGTAATGGATAATGGTTATCATTTACATTGCCAACAATAACAAGTTAATTGGTTGTGGCAATTAATTACATGTATGATGTAATGTATACTGGTAATTATTTACATTGTTAAAAAAAAAAACAATAAGAAAGAAATTGCAACGATTGTAGTCTAATATATTGGTAATGGTAATAATATTTGCCATGTAATGGATAATGGTAATTCTTTACGTTGCTAAAAATAAGAAATAAATTGTAATGATTGTATTTTAATATGTTGATTATGTTCATAACATTTACCATGTAATGGATAATGGTAATTAGTTAAATTGTTAACAATCTACATAATAGAGGGTTAAAAATGTATCCTATATGAGAAACTCTGTATTAACGTGTTTGTAATAAATGATGATAATTTGTAGTTGAATGAAGTCATCCAGGCTTTTGCAATCTAGAATAAATCTTTTTTTCAAATTTCAACATGCAAGAAGTTTTGTTTCATTTCGAAATATATTTTTTCTGTTAAGTGTGGTATTTATTTTGAATAACTACTTGGGGACACGATAATAATTTATGTTTAGAGCTTTATAGCGCTAAAACAACGTATTAATTTATAGTAAAGTATACAGTTTTATAACAAAACATGACTCCATAGTAATTGATATTAATCTTTGAAGAAAAAAAAATAAATATGAATATTTGTAATAAAAAGCTAACACGAAGTGAAAGCCCTGTTGTACTTAAATACATGTAAGTATATCCGCGATGTTCATCTTTTTGAAAGATGACTTTGATATTTTATAAAACAATTTCAGCTATAAAGTGAAAGTTCTCCTTGTATCTATATCCACATATAGTTGAATACAATATGAAATTTATTTTTTAAATTCCGTGTTCAGATTTCTAAAATTAAATATTTAAATATTATACACGTAGATATTATTCAGACATCGGGAACTGTCCAAAAAACTGTAGCAGACAAGTCCAAAATACCAAAGTGATAAAAATTTCTCTTTACAAAATGTAACGCGGGAAACTCTTCTTTATCTTATAATTTATTCAAATACAGATCTTTATTTCGTTTCGTTTTTTAATACTGTCGATGATCTACACTACATGAAAATCTGACCAGTTGCACAGGGAGATCGCATCTGGGGTCATACGAGCGGATTGTGGCCCTTCAGACATTGATTAATCAACCAGCGTTGACGTTTTCATGGGTAAACCAACAGATCCGTGCAGAGCACCCCAGAAATCACCGTTACAAATCGTTTCCACAACCAGAAATTCTGTTATACAACAACTCTTACGGATCCTAGTGTTGTGAAACAAATAAAACGAAATTTTGATCTATAAAAAAAACGAAATAAAACAAAATCTGTGTTCTAATCAGATTGTATATTTCATTCAACATTTTCCACCAAATGAAATAGTTTAATATATGTAAACACGAAATATAGCACGCAAACAAATAAATATTTGATGGTGCCCTAAAATGCCTCAAATCTATATTTTCAATTACATACAAAACAAAAGTATCTTAATGCCAGGACAACAAAAATATTCTTGTATTCAATAAGCTAAGGAGGTTTAGAACAGTTTTACAGTACATGTATTGCATGATGTCCCAGTATAAATTATCAATGAGAATAAGAATTTATTATATATAATATAGCGTCTTAACAATAAATTACAAAAGTAGAAAGAGATATAATATACTTACCAATCAACACAAACATTATTAATATATTCTTCATCTTGACTTCCATACTCTTACAGCATAAATAATATTCTAATATTCACAGATCTAGTTGGTAGGAACGTCAATCGCTTAATGATCCAAACACTTTGTAGTCATGACCAAGTTGATAGCCGAAGTTTCCATTGAGCTGTTATTGCGCAATGCCACATAAACATGAAAAAACTATCTGTTCTTTATCGGAATGAAATGGAGCGTAACGTGGTATTCATAGGTAAAATATATTTTAGAAAACGATTTCAATTTCTAAGAAATATTGCTTAAATTTACTACCAATTCTGTAATGGGAAAAATCAAACCAAGAATTTCAACTTTGTCATATGAACAAATAGATTAGGCTAAAATCCAAGAATAGTGCCAAGTGACCTGGTTCTAATAGACCATACATGTTTAAGGGCGGGGTATAAAACGTTATTCGGGGGGAAGTTTAGCAAAATTGGACCGACTGATAAACCGGGTCCTATTACGAGTGACGCACCCACGAGCTGCCCCCCCCCACCGGCGAAAATTTTGAGTCCCTGAAAAGCCATTCCCTGGACTCTGATGGTCAGAATACACTTTTAAAATGAGTAATTTTCAGTACTACGCATGGGGATGTCTATTCATAAGTTCAGCATTATATAGTTTATGAATTGTTTGCTAATGTTAGTTTGGTTTTCGTAATTACTGAATCGCCGGTAAATCTATGGAAATCTACAAATATCCTATTAATTCATGTTGTAATATTTCTGAAAAATTGAAATCTTATTCTAAGAAATAAAACAAAACACCACGTCATGCAACATTTCATCTTTACAAAACATAAGGTACAGATATATCCTTTGTGCCTCAGATGCGCAACCCCAAATCAATGATGCAGACCAACGGATGGTATTGGATTCGGCTTGGATTTAAGCATGATTTCATTGCTTGAGTAAATCTTTAAATGGCGTCGTAAGCGGCGATTAGTCGCTTCGTTGACGTCATATTCACGTGATTTTTCCTTAAAAGACAGTGATAATCGAAGCAGTGATGACCTAGGCTAAATGATAGAGCGTACGAAGCCGCTGCTGAGCGGGGCCGAATGTCAGTCAATTTGATTGAAAGTTCGATATATATGGCCTTGATATCATGTTTAGTTGTGGTTAAAATGAGAGTTTGAATGTCGGTATTATACGCTCTTTTGTCACTTGCGTTTACAGTAAAATTATGGAAATTGATAAACATCGCAGCTAACAATTGCAGCCACAATGTATCACTGTTTTCTATTTGTTTGCTTCGTGAGTCACGTAGGCCTACCAGTTACAGTAGGCCTATAAGAGTACACACACGCTAACAAAAAGTCTGTTATAATTATGTTCAACGCTGTCTCATAGATTTGGTCATTCATTTCAAACTTTCTCTTCTTATCTATATATTAAAAGTCTAATTATTAATTTGTAGTAAAAATAAATGTGAATTACAACCCCGTCTCAAACCGAATGGGCTAACGGTACCACAGCCATTGTAAACGTTACTTGATAATCGAGATTATGTAGGTGGGTTTTACGCCCGTCAATCAAACGATCGGCCATTCTCGGAGACGGTGAAGATAGAGTTCACTCCTATTTCTAGTCAAAAATTACAATGGTGATAACTTTGTTCAGAATGGTGATAACTTTGTTGACTGAAATTTTCTATAAAGTAATTTGACTGAAATTTTCAAAAAAGTAATTTGACTGAAATTTTCAAAAAAAGTAATTTTTGACTGAAATTTTCAAAAAAGTAATTTGACTGAAATTTCAATATATTTTTCTTTCATCATCTATTTTTGAACTGTTATACCAAGAATGGCCAACTCTCTATAAAAAAAATGCTCTCAACTGCTTAATTTTGTGTTAAACGCAATTAAAATACTCTACCTCTGGGTCAAACAACTTAACCCGTTAGTCCTCATCTGGAGACCGGTGTCCCAAACGGTGTCTGGATACAACCTGACATTTACTTTATAAAAATAGCGTGTAGGTGAATTGTACAGCACTTGGGTCGTGTACTGTATAGACACAAATATTATTAATATATTCTTCATTTTGACTTCGATCTTCTGTATTATAAATAATAATATTCGCGGATCTAATTGGTTATTATAGGATGTGGGTGCAAAGTAGTCCTGAAATTACTAATTACAATCACAAGTCGGGTTAGGGTGGGCCAACATTACGGCCAGACCTACCCCTCTACCTCTTTCAACGGGTATGTACGGATTTTCAATATATATTATTATCAAGTAAAGTTATACATTTACAGAAAAGTCAAAGGCGAAGAAGGCATGAAAATATGAAAGACTTTCCAACTGACAAGTACATCTCCTGATGCCGGTCTTCGAGCAGTCAGTGAAGTGGTAAATAACAATGGATCTATTCACAAAGTCGCCATCAAGTATGGTATCCCAAAAACCATTTTGCACACCGACGTAGACCTAGAAAAGAAGAGAAGAGTTGGCTTAAATGGATTAACGGTGAACATCAGTATATAGGCTACAATAAGAATCGCCAGATATTTACAGATTTGTAGGTGAGAATTGTACATTATTTGCTTCAAGCATTATCATTTTATTTCGGTCTTACACCAAGAGAAGTTTGCAAATTGGAGTATGAGGTAACATTAGAAAATGATGTCAGGAATTTACTGGTTCACAGGTTTCATCAAGCACCATCAATTGAGCCTTATGACACAAGAAGCAACAAGCTTTGCAAGGGCGACTGGTTTTAACTCTGTGAATATACCAACTCATCTGCGTCATTTAGAAATTTAATCTTGGATCTGCTGAACATCGACGAGACAGGTGTTACAACCGTCCAGAAATCAAAGCGGAAAGTCGCACCCCATGGTTCAAAACAAGTTGGTGATTGGTGTCTCGCGAACGTGGTGAACTAATAACCGTTTGTGCAAGGATGAACGCTATTGGCTCTGTTCTACCGCGGATGATTATATTTCCAAGAGTCCGATATCACAATCATTTTATAACTGATGGTCCGGTTGGCTGTGTGGTGCTGGAAATATGTCAGGATGGTGAATAGAGATATTTTTCTGCGAACAATGGAGCATTTTGCGAATATTGTAAAACCCACTCCTGGTAAACCAGCTCCATTGCTTTTGGACAACCATAATTCGCATCTCAGATTTCGGATGATTGAATATGCCAAGTCCAACGGAGTTGTGATGCTCAGCGTCCCTCCTCATTGCAGTCATAAATTACAACCCTTAGACTGTTCAGTATTCGGCCAATTCAAGCATCACATACCTGGGTGTATACGTAACCAAGTGTCCATTAGTCTTACAATATATGCAATAGGTGTGGCGCAAGTCTTTTTCTTACCAAAACTGTGTGTGTGGATTTGGGGTAGCTGGTATTTGGCCTGTTAAACCTGGAATATTCTCAGACAAAGACTTTACACCATCAACTGTGACTTATAAACCATACAATAATCCATCTCCATAATAAGTTTTACATTCGAATGATTCTACCCAAGAAAGACAGATAATCGAATCACATTTGTCAGAACGACGGGAGGTCCCTGTTGATGTTCGAGATGATGGTCACTGTTTGTTACATGCTGTTAATCAAAGTTTGCAAGGGCAAAATATATGTATGACCATTGACCATGCAGTAAAAAAGTGAAAAGTTGATGGAGGAAGTTGAAACTAACACTGACTTTTACCAACTGTCCAGCAGTGTATTTAAGCAGCTCACAGTACATTTTCTGCAAAGATTACAACACAAATACTGCTGATATGCCACTTGGAGTTCGTATAGATTTCCATTAATGTGATGCAAATAGATATACCTGCCGACGACAGCATCCACGAAAAAATGTTGAGCATTGAGTATTGAATTAGCCTTATTTGGATATGGTATTGGTGTTCACTACTTCTGTGTCCAAAAGAAGCGACTGACTCCGTTCAACTAACGGATACAACCTTCCAGCCAAACCTCTCTCCAACTACAGAGAGAATAGGGACACTACCATTCAACAATCCACCATCAATAGTTCGACCCATGACAAAGGCGCCCGTCACTCAAAAGAAATCGATTAATGGGAGGAGGCGATACACCGCAATTTTGACCAACACCCCAGTAAAAGATTCACTAGCTGCTGAAGAAGCCATGAAAAAAACGAAAAAATCGGCAGCAAAGAAAATTAAATTTAGTCTCGATAAAACGGGAATGAACAAAAATAACAGAAAGAAAGTACACTGAAAACGTACTAAATTGACGAAAGAAAGTCAGAACTGTTTCATTGGATTCTGGGTTAGGTACCAACTATTAGAATATCCCACAAGGTTGGACAGGCGACCCTTGTCCTTGCCACGTACAACCGCCGAATCGTAATCACACCAGTTAACTCAATGCCAGACCTTATGATACAGTGTGCATCAGCTAGCCATTCGGCCATCCGAAACGAGAGAGGTTAGAGCCTCATACACGAAGTATAAACTAACGTCATGGCCAGGCTGACGTTAAGAAAAAGTATTATAAATTATATTTTGTGACGAATAAGTGTAACAGTCAACGGGGAAAGAAAGACAATGGTTATCAAAACTTTTAGGCCACAATCACAATCTGATTAAAAAAACAATCCTATTTCGTTTTGCAAATGCGGGGAATCAAAACCACGCCACTTGACTCAATGCTAGACCTTATGATTTCATGCGCACACGTTAAACCACTAGACCATCCAACCCCCGCACCCCGGCGTTAAAAATTGTAGTATTGTAAGGTAGATACGCTGGGTCTAAATTAAAACCAATAATCAAAAAAACGGAGTCTTTTTTTTTCTAAACAGAAAATTATGGAGATGTGTTCAAAACGTTATTATCTATTTGTAATTTTAATATATTTTAACAATATAACCTATAGAAATTAAATGTATATGTATGAAACAGTAGTCATTTTAAGTACTGGTGATTACAGTGAAATTTTCCACTGACTGTTAGATAATAACCAACACGTGCTGTCCTATTCACCTATTCTTTTGTTCATGATTTGAAAGGCGTATTCTCGGTATTATGATTGTAATCAAACAAAATATAACCCGGATCTTAACCTTCCAGTTATAACCTACCTGATTTCAACATAACGATGTTTTCAATCCATTTATAACATATCTACAAACATCTAATTAAAGTGACATTGTCACATTCACAAAAGAAGCGAATGCTGTTGGGTTTTGGGGGAGGACTTTTGTTTTATGAACAACATTTTATTCAAATTAAATGTAGTTGAATAATAGTGATGGCCAATTTAATACCTTTTCTGTATGTAACAAAAAAAAAAAAAAAAAAAAAAATATTGATCCCCTCTGAACCGAGAATTTAGCAATTGAAGTTTCGGCCTTGCCTCGATCGTTATTACTAAAGCCGATACGATAAAAAAAAAAAAAAAAAAAAATAACAAAACATAGTCCCCATTATCCATTTCACGATTAGATTATGAGCAGCAAAATCGCATCCTAATCCAGTAAATATCGCAGGCTAGCGATGGAATAGAGGGCTAATTATAATCGGAATAAGTTAATTAATGTTCAATTTATAATTTAGAAACTTGAGCAGAAAATCGGATTCTAATCCAGTGAATATCGCAGGCTAGCGATGGAATCGAGGGTTGTTTATGGTCAATTAATAATTTAGTGAAGATTTCAGGCCTTAAGAAAAACATGCAATAGGCTGATTTGGCTCTCGCATAATATATATTTAAGTATTCTTTAGAGGGTATAGTACGGAAGCATATAGGGGGTCAGGAAAAATTTGCAGAAGCCCAAGAAATCCTGCAATCCTCAAATACTTTCTCGAGATCCCAATTCAATGTTCTCAAAATGCCCTAATAATTTTCTCGAGAATCTCCCATCCTGTGTTAACGATCCCGAGAATTCAAGTCAATTTTCCCGGGATCTTACCATTCTATGTAAATATTCTCAAAATCTCGGGTATTTTAACGTACTCTCAGCGCCCCACTACCTGTCGTTTCGGAGTCACCCCTCTCCCCTCCCACACAACCTTAATAGCACGATAGAGTCTGCAGTTTTTAACTGGTTTGTTTCAAATTTAGTGTGTACGTTTGAGCCATGAGAGGACAGTCCCTGTCGCTTCTAGTACCTTATCGTCCTTATATATCCCTTACCCGAAAAAACGTGTTAACACAATAGAGGCTACACTTTTTAACTGATTTTGTTTTTCAAATGTGGTGTAAAGACCGTTTGATTTCCAGTACTCCGCAAACTTCTGTTCGAGAGTATTACCCTCTTTGTCCGTATTTCTTTCAAATATGTGACGAAGAGAGGACGAACGATATCGATGTTGAGCATTCTGTGACCTTCTGTTCTTTAATATGCTGAAAAATTTTCCATTGGTTATACCCAATTTCCAATAGCGGATCTAGAAGCCATGAATGGAGAGAAGTGGGAGCGGGGGATCTAGGGCACCATCCACAATCGCTGTAAAATTGATGAGACATACTATACCACTGAGCGCCCAAGTAAAACATAGATAACTATGCATTGATATTGGTGTTATTTTATTATGTAAACGTTAGGGGCGCTTACTTGACCCCATGCCTCCCTCCCCTTAATCCGCGCTTGTCGTTTGCCAAACCAATCTCACTTAGTTTTATGGGCGCCTCGCCAATCATGTCGTTATATATGATGAAATATTATTGTCGGGCCCGCACATAATGCCGAGTACGATAGTTGGGCGCCCACAACTTGATCAATGGGTCGCCCAAAACGGCATGATTTGTGGGATGCCTCATCCTGGTTGGCGGGGGGAGGGGGTCCATAATGCCGAGATTGGTGGTCAACGCACGACGAGATCATGAGCGCCTAGAATAAAAATGGTGGAGCGCCCACAATGCTAGTGAGATTGGTTTTAGGTCCCCACGAATGAAGTGGGCATCCAAAATGGCGTGATAATCTTCAAAATTCAAACACGACTTTTCATTTTTCTCATAAATTATTAATATTATAGGTACTTTAAAATAGTATCGTTTCCTTCAAATTTTTATAATGTTTATATCAAAATATCATAATACGCCAATACCGCAAATTCAGTGTCAAAATTGAAATTTTCCTTTATTTTCAGGTGCAAACCCTATTTTACAATATTTTCTTGGGGCAGAGCACCATAGGCAATCTGACTTTTGGTGTAGACTGGTAAAGTGAAAAAAAATAATATTCCATCTAGTTGGCAAAATAAAGTCCCCGAATACTGTTATTTTAATTAAATACCGCGAATTTGTACTGAATTGACTATTGATTAAAACATTTTGTCTGGAGCAACTCTTCTGTATGTCACATTTTACGGGCATCGATTATTACTTGTGAATGATACTGTAACAATCCGATTGGATGGTTAGAATATTCAGGTCGGCATAAAATGGGATTTCGGTTACAAAACGATTGGAAGTTACTTAACTCGTGGGTTAGGATAGCAGAAAAACGCATCCGTTGTATTTTTAAAATCTTCTAAGGCATGTTTACGCGCCAATGATCCTAAAAGTGTTATAATGCGAACACAAAGGGGATTATGCAGGAGGGAGTAATTAAAGCTCGGCAATCAAATAATAATCCAAAATATATTGCAAAATGAAATTCGAAAAGTTCCGTCCTGTGTTCGAATGGATGCTGGGACATAAAACGTCACTGTTCGTGATATTTAAACTGCATTTTAAGTTGTGATAGGACGAAATTCAGGATTATAATCGTTTTTAGTTTCTTGATCTAATCAACGAATAGAAGATTTTCAGGTCAAAAGCGTTATTATACAATTTGGCAGAAATAAGTAAAGACGTTTGGAGTATTTGTAGGTAAAATCTATTCCCAATTTAATCTACATGTATATGGTATTAAAATGATTAAAAGGTACCATTCCGCCCAAACCAGTAACGGTTTAAGTAAACGATGCACGAGTCATTGAGCCAATGACTGACGCCACGTGATGTAACGTCACAAGTTGAAGATAATCATCTTAGAGATATTAGAAGACTTTTGTAATCCCCTGTTAAACAGCTTGTCTGTGTATATCTGGACGATTGAACCAAATGACTAGAAAACGAAACTAGCGAACTTCTCATAGATCATTTTCTGCTAGGATTTGGGTCATTTTATTTTTTAGTGCATGCAAAAATGGATTTAATATACACTCTTTAAAACAAGAAACGCACAGCCCATTTTTCACAATTTCTTTTTATTTGAACGAGGTCGTTGTTTCAATAAATCTTACTTGTTTTTAATGCCATTATGTAAGCATAAAGAAATTCATTGTTGATTTTAAACGTAGGGTCACCAATTGTGACTGGTGAATACTTTTTGTTTTGTCTTGATTACACCAAGACACAAGAGTTTAGAATCCGGGGGTTCTCGGTTTCCAAATCAGTTGCGCATGTAAACACCCAACGAACCAAGTCATGTCACATCTGAACGCAACAACGCTGTTGGTCGGTTACAAGCAGATGAATCCCAAATAGATGTGGCCAGACTGCTGAAGGTTTCCCCCGAGTACCATTTCTCGCCTTTGGGATAGGTACCGAGAGCGACGTTCAACACGTGACCGCCAAACCTCAGGCCAAACAAGAGTGGCCCAACCTGCCCTTGATCGTCACTTCCGGTAACTTCATTTGCGGAAACGGCTCTCAACAGCGACCTTTATTGCAGCAGCAATTCCTCGACGGTGTAGAATCTCAGACTATACAGTCCGTAATTAATATCTGCGTGAAACCAGATTACGCTCCAAACGTTCCGTTAGAGAGCTGCTGTTTTGTAATACACAGATGCCGCCAAATACGACTTCAATGGGTTCAGACCTGAGGGTATGGCCACAGCAACACCGAAGAACAGTTTGGTTCAGCTGCGTGTCGCGGTTCCTGTTGCAACGAGAGTATGGTAGAGCGTTGGTATACCGACGATGAAATGTCACATTGCGTTCCTTTTTTTCCTTTACTAAAAGTATACCATTTTATATTTTATAAAAAATAGAACTGAATCGTCTAAATATTAAATAATTACATCTTATTATGGCATCATAATTACAATATAATAATAAATTAGAAATAAAAATAAATTAGAAATAAAAATAAATGTCAAAATATTTATAAAAGTACATCTGATTATTGGTAATGGTTTAAAGAAAGCTAGGCTAATAAATTAAATATTGATAATGGTGGCCAAAAGTAATGGATATATACATATGAATTGTTTATACTGCATTTACGAACGGTATAGAATAACACTTGACACAATTATATAGAATACAAGTTGCTTGATAAAGACAAGAAAACCCTGGTCCAAACACTCATATAAACTTATTTATCAATGAATATAGAATTATTACTGTTGGAAGTAGTGTTTAGCCATACAGAGAACCGTCATGAATAGAATAAAACACAAACCAGGACTGTTACATTTGGAACCGCCTGCAACAAATAATAAATAAAATGGAATCACCACACATTGAAACAATATTTAAAATTATACTTGGATATTCCATATTTCAAATAAAAACTTGGATATCGACGTACATTTATAATCTGTATTTAAAATATAAACTGGGATATCGACATTTTATTATATTCTATATTTAATGAATAAAACGGAACACCGTCACATATTCTATATTTAATGAATAAATTGGGATATCGACCTATATTCCATATTTCAAACATTAGCCGGTATATCGACGTATATTCTATATTTCAAACATATTCTGGTATATTGACGTATATTCTATATTCAAAATAGAAACTAGGATATCGACGCATATTCTATATTAAAAATAGAAACTGGGATATCGATTTTTATTCTATATTATAAATATAAACTGTGTTATCGAACTATAATCTACATTTAAAATAGAAATCATGACATCGACCTATACTAAAAGAATAGTTAAAATATATAATGACCTCTATTCTATATTCAAAATATAAAATTTGGATATCGACCTATGTTTTATATTTAAAATATATCCTTAGATAGCGAAACGTATTCTATATTTAAAATAGAAACTGGGATATCGACCTACATTTAAAATATTTAAAATATAACCCGTGATATCGACCTATATTCTATATTTGAAATAAAAACTGGAATATCGACCTAGATTCTAATTTAATGAATACATTGGAATATCGACAAATATTCTATATTTAAGATATCGACAAAAATTCTATATTCAAAATACCGAATTATATTCTATATTTAAAACAGAAACTGGAATATTGACCTATATTCTATATTTAATGCATACACTGCAATATCAATATTTGCTCCATATTTAATGAATACACTAGAATATCGACCTTAATCTATATTAAAAATATAAACTGTTATATCGACCTATACTCAATATTAAAAATATATCCAACAGTGAGACCGATGTCACCACCGAAATCCCAAAATAAGTAGATGACACATATTAATTAATCGCACATTTATTTTTTTCAAAAGTATCGAGCAATCAAACTATACACTTAGTTTCACACGTGTCTATTAGATAGAATCAAGTTTATCTTGTCCAAAAGTTGTTATGTTACAAATTCTTGACCAATTAAATTGCTTCTGTCTCCTAAACAGAAAATTCTCACCATCGAAAATAGTCAAAGTTTAAACATTCTACCTCTATTAAAAGCAGAGTTGTTATGTTCCAAGGTCTTGACCAATTAAACAATTAAATTGCTTGTCCCTCCTATCCTAAGCAGAAAATTCTCCCCGGTAATGATATAATGAATTTATATTAAGAGTTTCATCGCTCTCATTTCAGTGTAACCAAAGTTATCGTGCCCCAAAGAATCAACCAATCAGATTGCTTATCTCTGCTTATCCTTAACAGAAAATGCTCATCTTCGAACTCCATTCTACATTAATTAGAAGGGGAGTTATTGATCACCATCCTGACTTCAATAGAACTAAAGATATCGTGTCCCAAAGCATCAACCAATCTTTTTTTACCTAGACAGGCAGGCGAACCCATTTTAATACTCCCCTGCTTTCGTCGAAAGGCGGGGGACAAAAACTGAAATATAGACCCATATTCTATACTTAAAGAATAAGTTTTTTGTTCCTTCTGAAACACTAGGCTTATTTTCTTTTCCAACTGCGCAACTCGTGATATTTAACTTTATTTTACTTACCACAAAAAATATTGTTCTCATGAAGTAAGTCACTAAACACTTTAATATAAATATTCAAAGCTATACTACAACCTTTGTTTCCCAAACAAGTCTTTGTCCGGGAGATGGCTCTATTGATACAAAAAAAGAAAATAATTCCAGGTTAATACATGTACTGAAAAAAAAGAAGTGTAATAAAAGTCGTATCGTTCTGCTCCAGTCAAGCTAATGAAGAGAAGCACACGCCTTTACATACCTTGCAGTGAGAAAGCTTTTCCTCCGTACAGGGGCCTTCCCGTCGATTCTTCTAATTTTTACGCCAATAATATTAGGCCTACACGAGACAACGGACGGGAGCTATTTCGACCAGGAGCGAACCCAAAAGACCAATGGCTAGTGGACAAGCTCCATATTCTATGAGCCATTACCGTATTGTACAGTTTTATTTCGACAATTCGCTTGTGCATGGGGTTTTGTTTAGCTAGAGGATCAGATGGCTTGAGGGAATATCACAAGACAAGGCAGGTGACTCCACGGCTAATCATTAAACAGTGCTGATCTTTCTTTTTTTTTTATCAAAATCTCACTAGTGGGACAAATCGGTCCTAGGAACTGCTTTGAGGTAGCAAATATAAAATGAGTTTCATATTCGTCGAAACAGATTATGGCAGTTAGAAGAGTAAACAGCTGCATAAGATTTGTCTGCAATATGACGCTAGATAGAAGGTCGACAAGATACTCACGAGCAGACTTGATCTGAAGTTGATTTATTTATTTTAAATGATTCTGAAAAAATACTGGTACAAGAGTCAACTTCTTGTTCTTTGCAAGAATCAATCTTTTCGGTATCGGAAAGTTGATCTGAAATGACGCAATTAAACAAAAATTCTAACTTTCTATTGGTAAAAGACCAGTTAATCTCTCACCTTTTCCCATTTTGCATGGCGATTTTTGTTGACTTGTGGTGTAGAATCGAAGAAAATGGTTCGAATAAACATTTTCTACCCTGTTTTGAGGAATATTCAGGATTTTGAGGCGGGAGGATAATAGAGTTAAGAGGGAGGGGGGAGGTTGCATGTTTATTGGTATGCCACTTTCAGTTTGTATATCTCAAGATTTCCATTGCAAACCTTATGCATGCTTTTGAGCAAGAGGTTGCCCCATGTTACTCCATCTGCGGTCAAAATTGCTCAACCAAACGGAAAAGTTAGAGCCGGTCAAAGAGACGAGGATCAACATTAGATTCAGTGGGGATTTGGGTAGATGTACAGAGCGACTGTAGTCAAATAAAGCCGATATAAGACCATATCAGATGAACAAAATTCAGCACTAAATGCGGCACTGACAGGTTTTTATTCTATCCAATTCAAAGTTCTTACCACAAGAGAAGTAACCACCATAGGAAGCGTAAAGTTTCTGCAGCCCGGCTTTATACTTTCTAAGAGCCTCATCACAACCCTTCAAACAATCCACTATTTTAAAAACAGTCCTATAACGAGATTGGTTATACGATGATTTGGATTGCGATGCTACAGGGATTTATTCACTTTAAATATGATAGACAACCTGTTTCAAATGTAGTAAAACAGGTGTCGTAGGAGTACGTCATAACTTTAAATTTGCAATAACACTGACACAATCATACAAGTAATTGTTGACTATCCATACATTTAATCGTGTTAACTGTCCATACAACAACCGTATTAACTGTACATGCAATAATCGTATTAAATATTAAAGACAAAAACAAGCTGGAAATGAAGTCCAACTCTCACCATTTGGCATTGGCTAAATTCCGCGACATTCAAGTTACGTGACAAACATGAATGCTTCACGTTACGTGACAAACATGAATGCTTCACGTAGATTTTTACGGCTTGGGGTTTTCCTTGCAATTAAAATGGTTTGAGAGGGAACTATTTGATAAATAATTTTGAATATGTTTCATTAAATCAGTACATGGGAATTTAATATATAATATTTCTTTAATGACTAACATTGACGAAAGTACTTTTCGATCTAAGTCGGGACCAAACAACATCAGCCATGTAGCACCAATCCGTCAACCTTTTTCTCAGATAAACCAAATAACTGACTTCATTAATGAAAATAACACTGTTTAAGTAAAAGAATGTAACCACCCCCGTATCAATTTAAGTAATTACAAATACACAGTTAAGAACCACGCTGTATTAAATACGTACACGACACAATTAGAACTTTCTGTGGATACTATGACCGACATAAGTTATATATTAAAAACAATGTTACATTTCCCATTTTGGTTAACATATCTATGCCAGCATTAATGTATTTTAAATCTGTTTGATTTACCTAATTATTTCTTGTTTAAGATACGTGTTGAATTAAACAGAAACAGGCATGGGTGTCCTTATAAAAACACAACTCTTTACAAACGGCTCCTAGTCTACAGTACCTTCTTGTCTAAATTTAGGAGAGACTTATTAATCCAGCCAATGGTTATTACGTCAGATATAATTTAGACTAAGCAATGGAGGGATTAAGAATTGGTCATTGACCAGACTTTCCACAAAACGAACTATTGTTTTACATTTCAGCAATATTTTATAGCTTGATTATCAATATGTCATAATTGTCTATTATATATGTATGACTGTGTGACAAAGGCAGAGCGAGGTATGATTTAGAACAGATCGGATCTCGCTCTATTTCTTGTAAATATTTGTTGAATTATCTATGTTTGATAAATCACATAGAAGTTACTTGGACTTTATTTAATAAAACCAGAAGTACGCGTTCACAATACTTACGAGCAATATTGAGCCAGCGTAGGGTTGGTTATTTTACCATATTCGTCGTCATATCTTTTACAAGATTTAATTTCTAGATCATTACAGTAACCAGCGAGTGTCGTCAGCGAGTTTGATTCTGAAAAAAAGAAATTAATCGAATCAAAGAAATTGATCGAATCAAAGACACGTGTTCAATTCAACACCTACATCCGCGTTACTAACGTACGACAATTAAATGGTATTAAAATTTATTAAAATGTAAGGTGTTCCCACTAGTGTGTGTCAATACATGACACAAGTCGTAAATTCACTCGGCTAATCTCGACAGATTCCGTAAACTACGTAGACTACATCTAGTCTCGGATGTATGACAGTAAGTGATATGTACCTACGCCCATACATTTGCGATGCGGCTACAGGTTTACTTTAACAGGAAAACTTGACGCTATTACACAAATTGGGAACCTATTCGGCTAGCGACCTATTCGACCGAGAGAGCTGCAACCTGTTCGTTGGAAACCTATTTAGAGTAAAGACAACAGTCTCTATTTATCAACCAATAAAATCCAACGTTATGTCTATCAAATGAAAGTAGAATATATTATTTTTTATCCATTCCTTCAGCTCAGAATAGAAGTGTAATTTCGTCATTATCTTACAGCTGGATCGGTCGAATAGGTCGCTAGCCAAATAGGTCTCCAACATGTGTTTGGAATGGGCGCAGCCATGTTTCATCCGGGACCTTTAAAGTAGTTCCAATATGGCGGAATTCATCGTACAGTCGAGTTTAGATTCCGAAATCTTACGAGGTTTGCCGAGTGGTCGTAAATTGACAGTTTCATAATTACGGTGTATTATTCCTCCGCCGCTCATGTCAGGTTAGTACTACGATTGGCTGTTGTACACGACACTTCTCCATGATGACGTCAAATTTAAAATGTCGGAGAGCCAGGCTATTATCGCTTCAATTAAAAAAGACGTGATTTGTGGCCGTGTCAGGTAGGATAACATGCTTAACTGAAGTTGAATGTTATGAAAAACAATAATCTATCCTTGTTTTGAAAAAATGGTCATTGAAAGCCCGATGTGATATATGGTACCATCTCTTATCCCGAATCGCGGAGGGTTGAGCGATGAGGTTTCTTAAGATGAGGTTTCTTAAGGAGGTCTGTCTGTCTGTCCGTCACACTTTTTGGGACACAATAATTAGGGTTTCACACTGCGTAGCTTGTGTGAAACACTATTGTTTTTGTTAAAATTATTATTCTTATTAGGCTTTCAGACTTTCGTCTGAAAGCCTATTGAGATTACTAAAATTATTATTAGGCTTTCAGACTTTCGTCTGAAAGCCTATTGAGATTACTAAAATTATTATTAGGCTTTCAGACTTTCGTCTGAAAGCCTATTGAGATTACTAAAATTATTATTAGGCTTTCAGACTTTCGTCTGAAAGCCTATTGAGATTACTAAAATTATTATTATTATTAAGCTTTCATATTACATATGAAAGCTTATTGTTTCTGTTAAGATTATTATTGTTATTTTTTTTTTGTGTTTTGTCCACAAATCGGATTTCTCAGAATCTAACGATAGGATCGTTCTGAAACTTTTACCTATCCCCCCAAAAATGGGTGGTGGCTGTTGATTAAATATATTTTCAAAACGTTTTACGAATCCGAAATCACCGAATTTTACGAACGAAAAAACTGACAATGCATAGTCGTAACTTTGTTATTTTTTGACCGATTTTACTAATTCTTTTTTCTTTGAATACCTTGAAAAAAATCATTTTCATCTGCAGTTTCGCATTTTCCAATTTCGAAAATTCGTCGCTGTGATTTCGAACCGGAAGTTTAGACCAATTTGAGAACTTCTTTAATAGTTGTACGATTTTCATGAAATTTAGTGTATAAGTAGATGTTACCGATGTGACTTCAAAAATATAATTATAAATGTTCTAAATTATCTCCCCTTGACGAAATTAAGGATCAAATTTTTCAAAAAAATCGTCGAAATATAGGTCAGAATGACCTATTTTTTTTTTTTTGATACTAGACAAGTAATTACTGATTCGTACACAAAATATGGAGTTTGTCGATCGAACCGGAAGTGCCACCATCTTTAAACGTGAAAAATCAAAAAGGCTTTTTTGCTATTTTACTTACAGACTCGGGAGTTATATTTTCAGAATCCTTGAAGGAATGCCTAAAAATCTATCGGAGCCGAATTTTGATTTCGGTCACGTGATGGTCACCATTTTGAATTGAAAATGAAAAATAGAAGCAATTTGAAGGGCCGGGACTTTGGAACACAATAACTCTCCTTCTAATTAAGCTAGAATGTTCAAACTTGGTGTAGACGTTCACTAGGTCAATGTCATGATTGAGTTCAAAGATGAGCATTTTCTGCTCAGGGTAAGCAGAGATAAGGATGCTGATTTGTTGATTCTTTAGGGCACGATAACTTCGGTTATAATGAAGGGAGGGCGATGAAACTTTTGTCAATAGAGAGTCTAATAGCTAGCCTGTTGTTTGAAATCATTGTATCATTTTTTTTAAATATCAGGGATAGCCGAAAAAAAGAGATTGAAAATCCAAAAAGTCGTATTTTTACAATTTGGAGCATGTTTAGAGGTCTTTCTCGTAAAGTCAACATAATATTTTTTGGGAACTTCTTCTACAAAGAGTCTTATTGGTAGTCTTTTATATGAAACCATCGATCAACAGTCCAACTTATCTGGAGTAGAAGAACAAAAGGATCGAAAATTGAAAACGGCACCCTTTCATTGTTAAGCGAAACATGCAGTGTGGGTGACTACAATCTACACATTTAGTCATCGTATAGAGCTTATTCAACAGTATCGAATTCCAACTGCTTAGGGATATTTTACGTGCACTCCAATGTGTACACGGGACCTTTGTGTTTCATCCCATCCGAACGACTAGACAGCTGTGCTTGTCAGGCCCTCCGTTCTGCCTCACTGACAACAGGGAACCACGCCGGGAAATCAAGATGAACTTTCTCCGTGCAGAACTTTCAATTCAGGCCAAACGTTTATTGCACACGATTAAGCTGGTCAGTTGTAATAATCGGTTGGCAATTAAAGTACCGTGCACATTAAACTGTTAAAACAGAAAATTTCGCCCGGTTGAAATGTTTCTTGCTATAACTCAGCAATTTTCCGAATTCAGGGAGGCTGAATGGTTAGCATGTGCGCGCTGTATCGTAACGTCTGTCATTGAGTCAACGAGCGTCGTTTCGATCTCCAGGTTGCACGTGACATGAAGTATGATGTCCAGTAAGCGCAAGGGGAGTTTTTAAAAAAAAATAAAAAACATAATTTAGTCACAAAATGACCTAGTTTGTGTCGAATGGACATTAGGCCGCATTTCTCTCTTTCTCTTTTATTTTTAAAGTTTTGTAATAATCTTTTGGTAATCAAAGGTACTGTAAAAGTGATAAAACAGAAAATTTCGCCCGGTTGTAATGTTTCTCACTTTAAAGTCAGCAATTTGCAGATTTTGAGGGGCAAACGTTTATTGCGAACGCTTAAGCTGGTCAGGGGGGGGGGCTTATTTTTAAAAGTTTTGTAATATTCGGTTGATAACTAAAGGTACCATGCAAATTAAACTGTTCAAATAGAAAATTTGGGCCGGTTGAAATGTTTCTCGCTGTAGGTCAGCAATTTGCCGATTTTAGGGAGGTTGCGTGGCTGAATGATTAGCACGTGCGCTCTGTATCAAAACGTCTGTCATTGAGTCAACTGGCGTTGTTTCGATTTCTTGGTTGTACGTGACAGGGAGTATGGTCGCCTGTCCAACCTCGTAGGCCGTAACGCCGCTGCCCGGGTAAAATTTCCCTCATTGCACACTTTATGGCATATGCCAGTCTTCATTAGCCCATTTTAGGAGCAGAACAGTAGGACGTTAAACCCCATTCAATTTCATTTCATTTTCTCTATGTTGCTTATTTATTATAGTGGATAAATATTTTTCTGGTTCTAGCAATTATTTAATTTCTGCATAGAAATCTTGCTTTGGCCAGTTTTTTTTATTGCAGAGTGCCATTCTTGTATAATTCAGTCTATGATCCTTTGTTTAAAACATGCTTAAGAAGTCGTCATGATTTCCTACTTATAACCAAACATATTGGAAATATTTGTCTGGCATTATTAAATCCTAATTTTATTGGTCTTATTTAAAATTAAACTTTCATTTAACTATGAACAACCCTTAACGTGTCTCTTTAAAACTATTAAGTACTCTAAAATAGTAGCTCAACCTTTTGACCTAAACTCATTAATTTACCATTTTGTTGTGAGCGACTTCTTATTCTTCCTATATGACATATTGCACGTGTCGGATTTCAAAGGGGGGGTTGGATGGCTGAATGGCTAGCACGCGCGCCTGTCATTGAGTTAACTAGCGTGTTTTCGAATGCCCGGTTGTACGTGACAAGGAGTAAGGTCGCCTGTCCAACCTGACATTTTTATTTTTTTTCCCGCCATTTTCATTTCATTTTCTCATCCGTCTCATTACAGTAATACAAGTTTCAGTTATTTCCCTTTAGTTTTCAGATTATTGTTATGCCTGGGTGCAATGTTTCATACTATATTTAGACTTGTAACTTCGCGAGTTTTTGACCAATTTTGATAATTTTTTCTTCTTATCCTTTTATTTAGGATACTTGATACAATCAATGACACGTGACGATGAATATGAAAGCTTTCATATCTGCATGGGACAGTAGCAGATCTAGTTATTATTATTATTATTATTTACCGCGAGGGCCTAGATCTCCATGATCGAAAACAGATATCGATCTGGAATTAGCTTTTCTATCAGGAAACCATGTGGTGGCTACTTGATAAAATATTTTTGAAATTTCTGCGCATACCGGAAGTGACCGAACTTTTTACTTTCTCTAAAAATTGAAAATCGGCTATAGTTTCGTCAATTCTTTATCCATTTTCAAACAAATTACATTTTTGGAATCCCTGAATCTTTTCTGAGACAATGGCTATCTCACATTTTTCAATTTCGAACATTCGTCTATGACTTTTATCGTTCGAAAATTGAAAACATGTTGTTTACGAGACAATTTTTGTTATTTTTCAAAATTTTCAAATTTGACCTACATTTTTGGATACCTGAAGTCCATCCGATTCCAGTAATATAAGTTTCATTCAGAGTTATCGCCCTTTATTTTTCGATTTTTTTCGAATTTTCTTCCCATTTTGCGAGCTCGGGTTTCGTTTTATGGTAGAATTGACGTTTCTGAAACTTCTGGAACATGAAGTTATAGTCCAATACCAACTGATAAAGCAATTTCGACACGGATCTTTAAACCGGAAGTGGTCGAAATAATGTTCAATATTTTGAAAAAAATGCAAAAAATGGATATTTTTGGGAAAAACGCGATTTCTCCGCCCGTTATCAATGGATTAAACAAATTAGGGTACCATTGGACTGCACTAGGATTGTACTATCGTATGATACCCATTTCATACGGATACTATGATCAGGCAGCAAAATATGGCACGCTGAAAATCAAGTATTTTCTGATTTTTAGCATTTTTGGGCGCCTGTATCTCGAAAACTTAACCGCAACTTTTTTTTTAACTTTCTCTATCGAGAGTCCATTCGATAGTCTTGTGAATTATGCCACCCAATAAGACTTTGAAATGTCTGGAATAGGTGAAATAACGGACTGAAAATCGAAAAAAGTCGAAAAATCGTGAAATTTTGGAAAATGCTCTACTATTTTTTTATTTTAAGAGATTTTCAAAAAAAGATTGTATATTCAGATAGCTGACCTAATTACGATTCTAACGATGTATAATATGTATGTAGTTATTGAAATTTAATTTTCGATATTTTAAATTTTTTGCATTTTTGGCACTATTCAACATAGGATTTCTCAGGTGCATTTTATCTGATCAGATAATGTAATATATCATTACAGAGCCCTGTGGCTATTTTAGTGCCCAAACCGGCTATTGAGACTATTCCGAAAATAATAACCATACCGGAAGTATTCAAAAAATGAAAAAAAAGGTTAAAAACATTGTCGCACTTGCGAAAAACTTGATTTCTCACTTAGGTAATAGCGGACCAAAATAACTAAAGAGTCGTTGGAAAGCCCTATTAATGGACCATCATATGGTATCTAAATAATACGATTTCGATGGTAGGGAAATAAATTATTGTATGCCAAAAATCTAGTATTTTCCGATTTTTTAACATTCTGAGACGCCCTGTTCTCGAAAACGACGCCGCAGATTTTTCTTAAACTTTTCTTACTCAAAGTCCTATCGGTTGTCTATATAGTGAATCTAAAATGGAAAGCATTGAAATAATATAGGTGGTCCAAAAATGGCATCAAACTTTGAAAAAAATTGAAAAATCATTAAATTTTTGTAAACGCTCTTTAATTTATCTTTTTTTCCAAAACTACTCAATGGATCTTTCTGACACTTCTGGTACAGAAAGTTAAGTATCGAAAGAACTTCGTAAAGCTATCGCGACAATGATCGTAAAACCGGAAGTAGTCGAAAAAATGTCCGATATTTTGAAAAAAATTAATTTTTTTAGGAATACCTTTTTTATTTATGAATATTTTTTGATGTTATTTTACACAGGGTTAAAATATCATCGTACTTGAGCAGAAATGAGAAAAAAAATTGTCTCGGTAATTTGCGTTAGCCGCCATCGGCTAATTTAGTTTTTCGTACCCAGAAAAATTATTTATTGTTCGATTCGTATAAAACAAAGTTTATATGCTCCGTGGTCCCAATTGTAATTTTTTTTGTTACGGTGAAATTTTTCTATCGGCAACGGAAGTGACGTAATATTAACTAAAACTACATTTTTGACAGTTCGGTACCACTTTTTGAAAGCAAATATTTTTTTTTTCAAAACTGATATAACTAAAAGGATGCACCCTGCAAAGATGCAGAAAATCCTTAGCTCAGATTTTTTAATTTCAATTTCATTTTCGGGCAATTTCGAAAAAAATGTAAAATAAAGTGTAAAATTCAGTTATTTACAATTCATTCAGCGTCTTCATATTTTGAAATATTTATTTGTAATTTTCATAAACTCGTAGCAATTATCCAGACGAAGAGAATGTATGCGAAAATTAGTTTGTAATATGAACAGTTGCCGAGAAATATGCAATTTTGCATGCATCACTTTTCACGTTATTTTGCCTATAAAAGAGTGAATTATCATTCGATTTGCAATATTTTTTTTCCATTTGATGCCTAATGCCAATTTGGACTAGGTCAAGCCAATTTTACATTTTCGTTGTGACCGGAAATGACGTCATTTGGGCAAAAACTGTATTTTTAACCCAAAAAACAAATATTTTATTCAAATGAGTCTGCCTTATAATATTTTTAAAATTATGATATTTGATTCCCATCAACGAATAGAATGAAGCCATACGACCATACAGATACCACAAAATTGTTTCTAACTTGTATGGTTACAGAGAAATAGGCGATCTTTATAAGTCACTTTTCAATGTTTTTGGTCTATAAAAGTGTCAATTATTATTCGATTTTTATATTTTCTTTTACCATTTGATGCCTTATGCCATTTATGACTTCTATGAACTAAATTAACATTTTCAATATCACCGGAAGTAATGTAATTTTTTCAAAAAACGTATTTTTGGCCTTCCAAACAAACATTTTTTTTGAAGTGATTTATGTTTATTATTCGTTTAACTTTATAACGTCTGACTCTAATGGGCAGTAAGATTGAATCAATACCATCATATTGATATCAAGAAAAGGCTTCTAGCATGTTCCCTTGTCGAAAAATAGCCAATTTTCCCAGGGTCACTTTTAAGTTTTTTACCTTCTTAATTTCAGTTTATTGGTTATAGGTTAATTATTTATTGCCCGATATGTATAAAACAAAGTTTGTATTTTGTATGTTGCGAATTTTCGACTTATTTTTCACCTATAATAATTTCTTTCGGCACCGGAAGTGACGTAATTTTGCCATAATTTACAATTTTGACCGGTCTTTTCGCCAGCAAATATTACTTTTACATATGATAGAGGGTGTCACTGAAGCAAAACAATTAAAGTTTGGTAGCTCAATGGATCGGCTAGGGTATATTAAACTTCCTGTATGATTCCTGAAAGCCGGTTCAGTGCTGCTTGCAGGTCTAGTTATTATTATTATTATTTACCGCGAGGGCCTAGATCTCTATGATCGAAACAGATATCGATCTGGAATTAGATTTTCTATTGGGAAACCATGTGGTGGCTACTTGATAAAATATTTTCGAAATTTCTGCGCATACCCGAAGTGACCGAACTTTGTACGTTGTCTAAAAATTGAAAATTGGCCATAGTTTCGGCAATTCTTTATCCATTTTCAAACAAATTACATTTTTGGAATCCCTGAATCTTTTCTGAGACAATGGCTATCTCACATTTTTCAATTTCGAACATTCGTCTATGACTTTTATCGTTTGAAAATTGAAAAGATGTTGTTTACGAGACAATTTTTGTTATTTTTAAAAATTTTCAAATTTGACCTACATTTTTGGATACCTGAAGTCCATCCGATTCCAGTAATATAAGTTTCATTCAGAGTTATCGCCTTTTATTTTTCGATTTTTTTCGAATTTTCTTCCCATTTTGTGAGCTCGGGTTTCGGTTTATGGCAGAATTGACGTTTCTGAAACTTCTGGAACATGAAGTTATAGTCCAATACCAACTTATAAAGCAATTTCGACAAGAATCCTTAAACCGGAAGTGGTCGAAATAATGGGCAATATTTTGAAAAAAATGCAAAAAATGGATATTTTGAGGAAAAACGCGATTTCTCCGCCCGATATCAATGGATTAAAGAAATTAGGGTACCATTGGACTGCACTAGGATTGTACTATCGTATGATACCCAATTCATACGGATTCTATGATCAGTCAGCAAAATATGGCACGCTGAAAATCAAGTATTTTCTGATTTGGAGCGTTTTTGGACGCCTGTATCTCGAAAACTTAACCTACAATTTTTTTCAAATTTTTTCTATCGAGAGTCCTTTTGGAAGTCTTTTGCATGAAGCCATCCAATAAGCCTTTGAAATGTCTGGAATAGGATAAAAAAGGGACTGAAAATCGAAAAAAGTCGAAAAATCGTGAAATTTTGGAAAATGCTCTACTATTTTTTTATTTTAAGAGATTTTTAAAAAAGGGTTGTATATTCAGATAGCTGACCTAATTACGATTCTAACAGTGTATAATATGTATGTAATTATTGAAATTTAATTTTCGATATTTTAAATTTTTTGCATTTTTGGCACTTTTGAACGTAGGATTTCTCAGGGGCATTTTATCTGATCAGATAATGTAATATACCATTACAGAGCCCTGTGGCTATTTTAGTGCCCAAACTGGCTATTAAAACTATTCCGAAAATAATAACCATACCTGAAGTATTCAAAAAATAAAAAAAAAAGTTAAAAATATTGTCGCACTTGCGAAAAACATGATTTCTCCCTTAGGTAATAGCGGACCAAAAGAACTAAAGTGTCGCTGGATAGAACTATTAATGGACCATCATATGGTATCTCAATAATATGATTTCCATGGTAAGGAAATAAATTATTGCATGCCAAAAATCTAGTATTTTCCGATTTTTTAACATTCTGAGACGCCCTTTTCTCGAAAACGACGCCTACGATTTTTCTTAAACTTTTCTTACTCAAAGTCCTATCGGTTGTCTATATAGTGAATCCAAAATGAAAACCATTGAAATGAAATAGGTGGTCCAAAAATGGCATCAAACTTTGAAAAAAATTGAAAAATCGTTAAATTTTTGTAAACGCTCTTTAATTTATCTTTTTTTCAAAAACTGCTCAATGGATGTTTCTGACACTTCTGGTACAGAAAGTTAAGTATCCAAAGAACCTCGTAAAGCTATCGCGACAATGATCGTAAAACCGGAAGTAGTCGAAAAAATGTCCGATATTTTGAAAAAAAATAATTTTTTTACGAAAACCTTTTTTATTTATGAATATTTTTTGATGATATTTTACACAGGGTTAAAATATCATCGTACTTGAGCAGAAATGAGAAAAAAAATTGTCTCGGTAATTTGCGTTAGCCGCCATCGGCTAATTTAGCTTTTCGTACCCAGAAAAATTATTTATTGTTCGATTTGTATAAAACAAAGTTCATATGCTCCGTGGTCCCAATTGTAATTTTTTTTGTTACGGTGAAATTTTTCTGTCGGCAACGGAAGTGACGTAATATTAACAAAAACTACAATTTTGACAGTTTGGTACCACTTTTTGAAAGCAAATATTATTTTTTTCCAAAACTGATATAACTAAAAGGATGCACCCTGCAAAGGTGCACAAAATCCTTAGCTCATATTTTTAAATTTCAGTTTCATTTTCGGGCAATTTCGAATAAAATGTAAATTAAGTGTAAAATTCAGTTATTTACAATTCATTCAGCGTCTTCATATTTTGAAATATTTATTTGTAATTTTCATAAACTCGTAGCAATAATCCAGACGAAGAGAATGTATGCGAAAATTAGTTTATAATATGAGCAGTTGCCGAGAAATATGCAATTTTGCATGCATCACTTTTCACGTTATTTTGCCTATACAAAAGTGAATTATTATTCGATTTGCAATATTTTTTTTCCATTTGATGCCTAATGCCAATTTGGACTAGGTCAAGCCAATTTTACATTTTCACTGTGACCGGAAATGACGTCATTTGGGCAAAAACTGTATTTTTAACCTAAAAAACTAAAATTGTATTCAAATGAGTCTGCCTTATAATATTTTTAAAATTATGATATTTGATTCCCATCAACGAATAGAATGAAGCCATACGACCATACAGATACCACAAAATGGTTTCTAACTTGTACGGTTTCAGAGAAATAGGCGATCTTCTATAAGTCACTTTTCAAGGTTTTTAGTCTATAAAAGTGTCAATTATTATTCGATTTTTATAATCTTTTTACCATTTGATGCCTTATGCCATTTATGACTTCTATGAACCAAGTTAACATTTTCAATATCACCGGAAGTAATGTAATTTTTGCAAAAAACGTATTTTTAGCCTTCAAAACAAACATTTTTTTTTTGAAGTGATTTATATTCATTATTCGTTTAACTTTATAACGTCTGACTCTAATGGGCAGTAAGATTGAATCAATACCATCATATTGATATCAAGAAAAGGCTTCTAGCATGTTCCCTTGTCGAATAATAACCAATTTTCCCAGGGTCACTTTTAAGTATTTTACCTTCTTAATTTCAGTTTATGGGTTATAGGTTAATTATTTATTGCCCGATATGTATAAAACAAAGTTTGTATTTTGTATGTTGCGAATTTTCGACTTATTTTTCACCTATGAAAATTTCTTTCGGTACCGGAAGTGACGTAATTTTGCCTTAATTTACAATTTTGACCGGTCTTTTCGCCAGCAAATATTACTTTTACATATGATAGAGGGTGTCGCTGAAGCAAAACAACTAAAGTATAGTTTGGTAGCTCAATGGATCGGCTATGGTATAATAAACTTCCTGTATGATTCCTGAAAGCCGGTTCAGTGCTGCTTGCAGGTCTAGTTATTATTATTATTTACCGCGGGGGCCAAGTTCTCCATGATCGAAAGCAGATATCGATCTGAAATCAACTTTTCTTTCGGGAAACCATGTGGTGGCTACTTGATAAAGTATTTTCGAAAATTCTGCGCATACCGGAAGTGGCAGATCTTTGTACGTTGTCAAAAAATGGAAAATTGGCCATAGTTTCGTCAATTATTTACCCATTTTCAAACAAATGACATTTTCGGAAACCCTGAATCTTTTTCGAGCCAATAGCAATCTAAGATTTTGTAATTTCGAAACTTCGTCGCTGACTTCTAGCGTTCGAAAATTGAAAAATTTTGTTTAAGAGACAATTTTTTTCATTTTTCAAAATTTTCAAATTTGACTTATATTTTTGGATACCTTAAGTCCATCCGATTCCAGTAATATAAGTTTCATTCAGAGTTATCGCCCTTTATTTTTCGATTTTTTTCGAATTTTCTACCTATTTTGTGAGCTCGGGTTTCGTTATATGGCCGAATTGGCGAATCTGAAACTTCTAAGGCATGAAGCCAAATGACCATTGCAAGGAATAAAGCAATTTCAACAATGATCCGTAGACCGGAAGTAGTCGAAAAAATGTGCAATATTTTGAAAAAATGCAAAAAAATGGATAGTTTTGGGGAAAACGCGATTTCTCCGTCCGATATGAATGGATTAAACAAATTAGGGTACCATTGGACTGCACTAGGATTGTACTATCGTATGATACCCAATTCATACAGATACTATGATCAGGCAGCAAAATATGGCACGCTGAAAATCAAGTATTTTCTGATTTTTAGCATTTTTGGACGCCTGTATCTCGAAAACTTAACCTACAATTTTTTTTTAATTTTTTCTATTGAGAGTCCGTTTGGAGGTATTTTGCATGAAGCCATCCAATAAGACTTTGAAATGTCTGGAATAGGATAAAAAAGGGACTGAAAATCGAAAAAAGTCGAAAAATCGTGAAATTTTGGAAAATGCTCCACCATTTTTTTATTTTAAGAGATTTTCAAAAAAAGGTTGTATATTCAGATAGCTGACCTAATTACGATTCTAACGATGTATAATATGTATGTGGTTATTGAAATTTAATTTTCGATATTTTAATTTTTTTGAATTTTTGGCACTTTTGAACACCAGATTTCCCAGGGGCACTTTATCTGATCATATAATGTAATACATCATTATAGAGCCCTGTGGCTATTTTAGTGCCCAAACCGGCTATTAAAACTATTCCGACAATAATAACCACACCGGAAGTATTCAAAAAATGAAAAAAAAGGTTAAAAAAATTGTCGCACTTGCGAAAAACTTGATTTCTCCCTTAGGTAATAGCGGACCAAAAGAACTAAAGTGTCGTTGGATAGCCCTATTAATGGACCATCATATGGTATCTAAATAATACGATTTCGATGGTAAGGAAATAAATTATTGTATGCCAAAAATCTAGTATTTTCCGATTTTTTAACATTCCGAGACGCCCTTTTCTCGAAAACAACGCCTACGATTTTTCTTAAACTTTCCTTACTCAAAGTCCTATCGGTTGTCTATATAGTGAATCCAAAATGAAAAGCATTGAAATAATGTAGGTGGTCCAAAAATGGCCTCAAACTTTGAAAAAAATTGAAAAATCGTTAAATTTTTGGAAACGCTCTTTAATTTATCTTTTTTTCCAAGACTACTCAATGGATGTTTCTGACACTTCTGGTACGTAAAGTTAAGTATCAAAAGAACTTCGTAAAGCTATCACGACAATGATCGTAAAACCGGAAGTAGTCGAAAAAATGTCCGATATTTTGAAAAAAAAAATTTTTTTTACGAAAACCTTTTTCATTTATGAATATTGTTTGATGGTATTTTACACAGGGTTAAAATATCATCCTACTTGAACAGAAATGAGAAAAAAAATTGTCTCGGTAATTTGCGTTAGCCGCCATCGGCTAATTTAGTTTTTCGTACCCAGAACAATTATTTATTGTTCGATTTGTATGAAACAAAGTTCATATGCTCCGTGGTCCCAATTGTAATATTTTTTGTTATGGTGAAATTTTTCTGTCGGCAACGGAAGTGACGTAATATTAACAAAAACTACAATTTTGACAGTTCTGTACCACTTTTTGAAAGCAAATGTTATTTTTTTCAAAACTGATATAACTAAAAGGATGCACCCTGCAAAGGTGCACAAAATCTTTAGCTCAGATTTCTTAATTCCAATTTCATTTTCGGGCAATTTCGAATAAAATGTAAAATAAAGTGTAAAATTCAGTTATTTACAAATCATTCAGCGTCTTCATATTTTGAAATATTTATTTGTTATTTTCATAAACTCGTAGCATTAATCCAGACGAAGAGAATGTATGGGAAAATTAGTTTGTAATATGAGCAGTTGCCGAGAAATATGCAATTTTGCATGCATCACTTTTCACGTTATTTTGCCTATAAAGGAGGGAATTATTATTCGATTTGCAATTTTTTTTCTCCATTTGATGCTTAATGCCAATTTGGACTAGGTCAAGCCAATTTTACAATTTCACTGTGACCGGAAATGACGTCATTTGGGCAAAAACTGTATTTTTAACCTAAAAAACAAATATTTTATTAAAATGAGTCTGCCTTATAATATTTTTAGAATTATGATAATTGATTCCCATCAACGAATAGAATGAAGCCATACGGCCATACAGATACCACAAAATGGTTTCTAACTTGTACGGTTACAGAGAAATAGGCGATCTTCTATAAGTTACTTTTCAAGGGTTTTCGTCCATAAAAGTGTCAATAATTATACGATTTTAATAATTTTTTTACCATTTGATGCCTTATGCCATTTATGACTTCTGTGAACTAAATTAACATTTTCAATATAACCAGAAGTAATGTAATTTTTGCAAAAAAAAACATTTTTAGCCTTCAAAACAAACATTTTTTTGAAGGGATTTATATTTATCATTCGTTTAACTTTATAACGTCTAACTCTAATGGGCAGTAAGATTGAATCAATACCATCATATTGATATCAAGAAAAGGCTTATAGCATGTTCCCTTGTTGAATAATAGCCAATTTTCCCAGGGTCACTTTTAAGTTTTTTACCTTAATTATTTATTGCCCGATATGATAAAACAAAGTTTGTATTTTGTATGTCGCGAATTTTCGACTTATTTTTCACCTATAAAAATTTCTTTCGGCACCGGAAGTGACGTAATTTTGCCATAATTTACAATTTTGACCGGTCTTTTCGCCAGCAAATATTACTTTAACATATGGTATAGGGTGTCACTGAAGCAAAACAACTAAAGTATAGTTTGGTAGCTCAATGGATCGGCTATGGTATAATAAACTTTCTGTATGATTCCTGAAAGCCGGTTCAGTGCTGCTTGCAGGTCTAGTTATTAGGCTTTCAGACTTTCGTCTGAAAGCCTATTGAGATTACTAAAATTATTATTTTTTTTTTTATTATTATTATTTACCGCCGGAGCCTATTTCTCTATGATCGAAAAGAGATACCGATCTGCGGTTCATCTTTCTATCGGGAAACCATGTGGTGGCTACTCAATAAAGCAATTTTTGAACTTCTGCGCAGACCGGAAGTGGTCGAATTTTGAACGTTTGTAAAAAATAAAAAATCGGTCGTGGTTTCGTCAATTCCCTACCTATATTCAAACAAATCACATTTTTGGAAAGCCTGAGACATTGCCAAGACAATAGCAATCTCACATTTCGCAATTTCGAAACTTCGTCGCTGACTTCTATCGTTCGAAAATTCAAAACACGTCGCCTACGAGACATTTTTTGTTATTTTTCAAAATTTGCAAATTTGACCTATATTTTTGGATACCTGACGTCAATCCGATTCCAGTAATATAAGTTTCATTCAGAGTTATCGCCCTTTATTTTTCGATTTTTTTCGAATTTTCTTCCCATTTTGTGAGCTGTGGTGTCGTTTTACAGCCAAAATGATGTTTCTGAAACTTACGGAACATGAAGTTATAGTCAAATACCAACTGATAAAGCAATTTCGACAAGAATCCTTAAACCGGAAGTGGTCAAAATAATGTGCAATATTTTGAAAAAAATGCAAAAAATGGATATTTTGGGGAAAAACGCGATTTCTCCGCCCGATATCAATGGATTAAAGAAATTAGGGTACCATTGGAATGCAAAAGGATTGTGCTATCGTATGATACCCAACTCGTACGGATACGATGAGCAGGCAGCAAAATATGGCACGCTAAAAAACAAGTATTTTCTGATTTGGGGCGTTTTTGGACGCCTGTATCTCGAAAACTTAACCGCAACTTTTTTTGTAATTTTTTCTATCGAGAGTCCTTTCGGAGGTATTTTGCATGAAGCCATCCAATAAGACTTTGAAATATCTGGAATAGGTGAAATAACGGACTGAAAATCGAAAAAAGTCGAAAAATCGTGAAATTTTGGAAAATGCTCTGCTATATTTTTATTTTAAGAGATTTTCAAAAAAAAATTGTATATTCAGATAGCTGACCTAATTACGATTCTAACGATGTATAACATGTATGTAGTTATTGAAATTTAATTTTCGATATTTTAAATTTTTTGCATTTTTGGCACTTTTGAACCTAGGATTTCTCAGGGGCATTTTATCTGATCAGATAATGTAATATATCATTACAGAGCCCTGTGGCTATTTTAGTGCCCAAACCGGTTATCAAAACTATACCGACAATAATAACCATACCGGAAGTATTCAAAAAATGAAAAAAAAGGTTAAAAACATTGTCGCACTTGCGAAAAACTTGATTTCTCCCTTAGGTAATAGCGGACCAAAAGAACTAAAGTGTCGTTGGATAGCCCTATTAATGGACCATCATATGGTATCTAAATAATACGATATCGATGGTAAGGAAATAAATTATTGTATGCCAAAAATCTAGTATTTTCCGATTTTTTAACATTCTGAGACGCCCTTTTCTCGAAAACGACGCCGCAAATTTTTCTTAAACTTTTCTTACTCAAAGTCCTATCGGTTGTCTATATAGTGAATGCAAAATGAAAAGCATTGAAATAATATAGGTGGTCCAAAAATGGCATCAAACTTTGAAAAAAATTGAAAAATCGTTAAATTTTTGTAAACGCTCTTTAATTTATCTTTTTTTCCAAAACTGCTCAATGGATGTTTCTGACACTTCTGGTACAGAAAGTTAAGTATCCAAAGAACTTCGCAAAGCTATCACAACAACGATCGTAAAACCGGAAGTAGTCGAAAAAATGTCCGATATTTTGAAAAAAAATATTTTTTTTACGATAACCTTTTTTATTTATGAATATTTTTTGATGATATTTTACACAGGGTTAAAATATCATCGTACTTGAGCAGAAATGAGAAAAAAAATTGTCTCGGTAATTTGCGTTAGCCGCCATCGCCTAATTTAGTTTTTCGTACCCAGAATAATTATTTATTGTTCGATTTGTATAAAACAAAGTTCATATGCTCCGTGGTCCCAATTGTAATTTTTTTTGTTACGGTGAAATTTTTCTGTCGGCAACGGAAGTGACGTAATATTAACAAAAACTACAATTTTGACAGTTCGGTACCACTTTTTGAAAGCAAATATTATTTTTGTTCAAAACTGATATAACCAAAAGGATGAACTCTGCAAAGGTGCACAAAATTCTAAGCTCATATTTTTAAATTTCCATTTCATTTTCGGGCAATTTCGAAGAAAATGTAAACTAAAGTGTAAAATTCAGTTATTTACAATTCATTCAGCGTCTTCATATTTTGAAATATTTATTTGTAATTTTCATAAACTCGTAGCAATAATCCAAACGAAGAGAATGTATGCGAAAATTAGTTCGTAATATGAGCAGTTGCCGAGAAATATGCAATTTTGCATGCATCACTTTTCACGTTATTTTGCCTATAAAAGAGTGAATTATTATTCGATTTGCAATATTTTTTTTCCATTTGATGCCTAATGCCAATTTGGACTAGGTCAAGCCAATTTTACATTTTCACTGTGACCGGAAATGACGTCATTTGGGCAAAAACTGTATTTTTAACCTAAAAAACTAATATTTTATTCAAATGAGTCTGTCTTATAATATTTTTAAAATTATGATATTTGATTCCCATCAACGAATAGAATGAAGCCATACGACCATACAGATACCACAAAATGGTTTCTAACTTGTACGGTTACAGAGAAATAGGCGATCTTCTATAAGTCACTTTTCAAGTTTTTTCGTCTATAAAAGTCTCAATTATTATTCGATTTTTATAATTTTTTTACCATTTGTTGCCTTATGCAATTTATGACTTCTATGAACCAAGTTAACATTTTCAATATCACCGGAAGTAATGTAATTTTTGCAAAAACGTATTTTTAGCCTTCAAAACAAACATTTTTTTGAAGGGATTTATATTTATTATTCGTTTAACTTTATAGCGTCTGACTCTAATGGGCAGTGAGATTGGATCAATACCATCATATCGATATCAAGAAAAGGCTTCTAGCATGTTCCCTTGTCGAATAATAACCAATTTTCCCAGGGTCACTTTTAAGTTTTTTACCTTCTTAATTTTAGCTTATGGGTTATAGGTTAATTATTTATTGCCCGATATGTATAAAACAAAGTTTGTATTTTGTATGTTGCGAATTTTCGACTTATTCTTCACCTATAAAAATTTCTTTCAGCACCGGAAGTGACGTAATTTTGCCATAATTTACAATTTTGACCGGTCTTTTCGCCAGCAAATATTACTTTAAAAATATGATAGAGGGTGTCACTGAAGCAAAACAACTAAAGTATAGTTTGGTAACTCAATGGGTCGGCTATGGTATAATAAATTCCTGTATGATTCCTGAAAGCCTGTTCAGTGCTGCTTGCAGGTCTAGTTAGGCTTTCAGACTTTCGTCTGAAAGCCTATTGTGATTACTAAAATTATTATTTATTAAGCTTTCATATTACATATGAAAGCTTATTGTTTCTGTTAAGATTATTATTGTTATTTTTTTTTTGTGTTTTGTCCACAAATCGGATTTCTCAGAATCTAACGATAGGATCGTTCTGAAACTTTTACCTATCCCCCCAAAAATGGGTGGTGGCTGTTGATTAAATATATTTTCAAAACGTTTTACGAATCCGAAATCACCGAATTTTACGAACGAAAAAACTGACAATGCATAGTCGTAACTTTGTTATTTTTTGACCGATTTTACTAATTCTTTTTTCTTTGAATACCTTGAAAAAAATCATTTTCATCTGCAGTTTCGCATTTTCCAATTTCGAAAATTCGTCGCTGTGATTTCGAACCGGAAGTTTAGACCAATTTGAGAACTTCTTTAATAGTTGTACGATTTTCATGAAATTTAGTGTATAAGTAGATGTTACCGATGTGACTTCAAAAATATAATTATAAATGTTCTAAATTATCTCCCCTTGACGAAATTAAGGATCAAATTTTTCAAAAAAATCGTCGAAATATAGGTCAGAATGACCTATTTTTTTTTTTTTGATACTAGACAAGTAATTACTGATTCGTACACAAAATATGGAGTTTGTCGATCGAACCGGAAGTGCCACCATCTTTAAACGTGAAAAATCAAAAAGGCTTTTTTGCTATTTTACTTACAGACTCGGGAGTTATATTTTCAGAATCCTTGAAGGAATGCCTAAAAATCTATCGGAGCCGAATTTTGATTTCGGTCACGTGATGGTCACCATTTTGAATTGAAAATGAAAAATAGAAGCAATTTGAAGGGCCGGGACTTTGGAACACAATAACTCTCCTTCTAATTAAGCTAGAATGTTCAAACTTGGTGTAGACGTTCACTAGGTCAATGTCATGATTGAGTTCAAAGATGAGCATTTTCTGCTTAGGGTAAGCAGAGATAAGGATGCTGATTTGTTGATTCTTTAGGGCACGATAACTTCGGTTATAATGAAGGGAGGGCGATGAAACTTTTGTCAATAGAGAGTCTAATAGCTAGCCTGTTGTTTGAAATCATTGTATCATTTTTTTTAAATATCAGGGATAGCCGAAAAAAAGAGATTGAAAATCCAAAAAGTCGTATTTTTACAATTTGGAGCATGTTTAGAGGTCTTTCTCGTAAAGTCAACATAATATTTTTTGGGAACTTCTTCTACAAAGAGTCTTATTGGTAGTCTTTTATATGAAACCATCGATCAACAGTCCAACTTATCTGGAGTAGAAGAACAAAAGGATCGAAAATTGAAAACGGCACCCTTTCATTGTTAAGCGAAACATGCAGTGTGGGTGACTACAATCTACACATTTAGTCATCGTATAGAGCTTATTCAACAGTATCGAATTCCAACTGCTTAGGGATATTTTACGTGCACTCCAATGTGTACACGGGACCTTTGTGTTTCATCCCATCCGAACGACTAGACAGCTGTGCTTGTCAGGCCCTCCGTTCTGCCTCACTGACAACAGGGAACCACGCCGGGAAATCAAGATGAACTTTCTCCGTGCAGAACTTTCAATTCAGGCCAAACGTTTATTGCACACGATTAAGCTGGTCAGTTGTAATAATCGGTTGGCAATTAAAGTACCGTGCACATTAAACTGTTAAAACAGAAAATTTCGCCCGGTTGAAATGTTTCTTGCTATAACTCAGCAATTTTCCGAATTCAGGGAGGCTGAATGGTTAGCATGTGCGCGCTGTATCGTAACGTCTGTCATTGAGTCAACGAGCGTCGTTTCGATCTCCAGGTTGCACGTGACATGAAGTATGATGTCCAGTAAGCGCAAGGGGAGTTTTTAAAAAAAAATAAAAAACATAATTTAGTCACAAAATGACCTAGTTTGTGTCGAATGGACATTAGGCCGCATTTCTCTCTTTCTCTTTTATTTTTAAAGTTTTGTAATAATCTTTTGGTAATCAAAGGTACTGTAAAAGTGATAAAACAGAAAATTTCGCCCGGTTGTAATGTTTCTCACTTTAAAGTCAGCAATTTGCAGATTTTGAGGGGCAAACGTTTATTGCGAACGCTTAAGCTGGTCAGGGGGGGGGCTTATTTTTAAAAGTTTTGTAATATTCGGTTGATAACTAAAGGTACCATGCAAATTAAACTGTTCAAATAGAAAATTTGGGCCGGTTGAAATGTTTCTCGCTGTAGGTCAGCAATTTGCCGATTTTAGGGAGGTTGCGTGGCTGAATGATTAGCACGTGCGCTCTGTATCAAAACGTCTGTCATTGAGTCAACTGGCGTTGTTTCGATTTCTTGGTTGTACGTGACAGGGAGTATGGTCGCCTGTCCAACCTCGTAGGCCGTAACGCCGCTGCCCGGGTAAAATTTCCCTCATTGCACACTTTATGGCATATGCCAGTCTTCATTAGCCCATTTTAGGAGCAGAACAGTAGGACGTTAAACCCCATTCAATTTCATTTCATTTTCTCTATGTTGCTTATTTATTATAGTGGATAAATATTTTTCTGGTTCTAGCAATTATTTAATTTCTGCATAGAAATCTTGCTTTGGCCAGTTTTTTTTATTGCAGAGTGCCATTCTTGTATAATTCAGTCTATGATCCTTTGTTTAAAACATGCTTAAGAAGTCGTCATGATTTCCTACTTATAACCAAACATATTGGAAATATTTGTCTGGCATTATTAAATCCTAATTTTATTGGTCTTATTTAAAATTAAACTTTCATTTAACTATGAACAACCCTTAACGTGTCTCTTTAAAACTATTAAGTACTCTAAAATAGTAGCTCAACCTTTTGACCTAAACTCATTAATTTACCATTTTGTTGTGAGCGACTTCTTATTCTTCCTATATGACATATTGCACGTGTCGGATTTCAAAGGGGGGGTTGGATGGCTGAATGGCTAGCACGCGCGCCTGTCATTGAGTTAACTAGCGTGTTTTCGAATGCCCGGTTGTACGTGACAAGGAGTAAGGTCGCCTGTCCAACCTGACATTTTTATTTTTTTTCCCGCCATTTTCATTTCATTTTCTCATCCGTCTCATTACAGTAATACAAGTTTCAGTTATTTCCCTTTAGTTTTCAGATTATTGTTATGCCTGGGTGCAATGTTTCATACTATATTTAGACTTGTAACTTCGCGAGTTTTTGACCAATTTTGATAATTTTTTCTTCTTATCCTTTTATTTAGGATACTTGATACAATCAATGACACGTGACGATGAATATGAAAGCTTTCATATCTGCATGGGACAGTAGCAGATCTAGTTATTATTATTTTATTTTTCGGGGGAGCCTATTTCTCAGTGTCTGTAACAGATACAGATCTGGGACATAATTTTCTATCAGGAAACCATATGGTGGCTATCCCTTCCACTGTATTTGAAACTTCTGCGCAGACCGGAAGTGGCCGAATTTCGTGCGGTGCCAAATATTTAAAAAACGGCCGTAGATTCGTCAATTCTGTATCTATTTTCATACAAATTACATTTTTGGAAACCCTGAGTCTTTTCTCGGACGATAGCAGTTGAAAATTTTGCAATTTCGAAACTTCGCCGCTGACTTCTAGCGTTCGAAAAATGAAAATATGTTGTTTAAGACACATTTTTTGTTATTTTTCAAAATTTTAAAATTTGACCTACATTTTTGGATACCTGAAGGCAATCCGGTTCCAGTAATATAAGTTTCATTCAGAGTTATCGCCCTTTATTTTTCGATTTTTTTCGAATTTTCTTCACATTTTGTGAGCTTAACATTCGTTTTACGGCCAGATCGACGCTTCTGAAATTCCTGGAACATGAAGTAATATGGTCAAACCACCGTTTAAAGCAATTTCAACAACAATCCGTAAACCGGAAGTAGTCGAAATAATATGCGATATTTTGAAAAAAAACGTGAAAAATGGGTGTTTTGGGTAAAAACACGATTTCTCCGTCCGATATCAACGGATTAAACGAATTAAGGTATGATTGGGTCGGGCGCTGATTGGACCACTGAATGATACCCAATTCGTAAGGATACGATTAGCAGGAAGCAAAATATGGCACGCTGAAAATCAAGTATTTTCTGATTTTTAGCATTTTTGGACGCCTGTATCTCGAAAACTTAACCGCAACTTTTTTTTTAATTTTTTCTATCGAGAGTCCTTTCGGAGGTTTTTTGCATGAAGCCATCCAATAAGACTTTGAAATATCTGGAATAGGTGAAATAACGGACTGAAAATCGAAAAAAGTCGAAAAATCGTGAAATTTTGGAAAATGCTCTACTTTTTTTTTATTTTAAGAGATTTTCAAAAAAAGATTGTATATTCAGATAGCTGACCTAATTACGATTCTAACGATGTATAATATGTATGTAGTTTTTGAAATTTAATTTTCGATATTTTAATTTTTTTGCATTTTTGGCACTTTTGAACATAGGATTTCTCAGGGGCATTTTATCTGATCAGATAATGTAATATGTCATTACAGAGCCCTGTGGCTATTTTAGTGCCCAAACCGCCTATTAAAACTATTCCGACAATAATAGCCATACCGGAAGTATTCAAAAAATGAAAAAATAATGTTAAAAACATTGTCGCACTTGCGAAAAACTTGATTTCTCCCTTAGGTAATAGCGGACCAAAAGAACTAAAGTGTCGCTGGATAGCCCTATTAATGGACCATCATATGGTGTCTAAATAATACGATTTCGATGATTAGTAAATAAATTATTGTATGCCAAAAATCTAGTATTTTCCGATTTTTTAACATTCTGAGACGCCCTTTTCTCGAAAATAACGCCGCAGATTTTTCTTAAACTTTTCTTACTCAAAGTCCTATCGGTTGTCTATATAGTGAATCCAAAATGAAAAGCATTGAAATAATATAAGAGGTCCAAAAATGGCCTCAAACTTTGAAAAAAATTGAAAAATCGTTAAATTTTTGGAAACGCTCTCTAATTTATCTTTTTTTCCAAAACTAATCAATGGATGTTTCTGACACTTCTGGTACAGAAAGTTAAGTATCCAAAGAACTTCGTAAAGCTGTCACGACAATGATCGTAAAAACGGAAGTAGTCGAAAAAATGTCCGATATTTTGAAAATTGTTTTTTTTTTTTTTGCGAAAACCTTTTTTATTTATGAATATTTTTTGATGGTATTTTACACAGGGTTAAAATATCATCCTACTTGAGCAGAAATGATAAAAAAAATGTCTCGGTAATTTGCGTTAGCCGCCATCGGCTCTTTTAGTTTTTCGTAACCAGAAAAACTATTTATTGTTCGATTTGTATAAAACAAAGTTCATATGCTCCGTGGTCCCAATTGCAATTTTTTTTGTTACGGTGAAATTTTTCTGTCGGCAACGGAAGTGACGTAATATTAACAAAAACTACAATTTTGACAGTTCGGTACCACTTTTTGAAAGCAAATATTTTTTTTTTTAAAACTGATATAACTAAAAGGATACACCCTGCAAAGGTGTATAAAATTTTTAGCTCAGATTTTTTAAATTTCAATTTCATTTTCGGGCAATTTCGAATAAAATGTAAAATAAAGTGTAAAATTCAATTATTTACAATTCATTCAGCGTCTTCATATTTTGAAATATTTATTTGTGATTTTCATAAACTCGTAGCAATAATCTAGACGAAGAGAATGTATGCGAAAATTAGTTTGAAATATGACCAGTTGCCGAGAAATATGCAATTTTGCATGCATCACTATTCACGTTATTTTGCCTATAAAAGAGTGAATTATTATTCGATTTGCAATATTTTTTGCCTAATGTCAATGTGGACTAGTTCAAGCCAATTTTACATTTTCACTGTGACCGGAAATGACGTCATTTCTGCAAAAACTGTATTTTTAACCTAAAAAACAAATATTTTATTCAAATGAGTCTGCCTTATAATATTTTTAAAATTATGATATTTGATTACCATCAACGAATAGAATGAAACCATACGACCACCACAAAATGGTTTCTAACTTGTACGGTTACAGAGAAATAGGCGATCTTCTATAAGTCACATTTCAAGGTTTTTGGTCTATAAAAGTGTCGGGGGATTGGGATGGCCTAGTGGTCTAGAGTGCCGCGCTTCGCCCTCTAGCTGGCCGGTCACCTCTGGCTTGCGGCTGTGGTTTCGAGCCCTGGTGCGAGCGTATGTGGCATGGAGATGGGGGCGCCTTCTCAACCTCGTGGGTTTCCTCCGGGCACTCCGGTTTCCTCCCACTGCTAAAGACCCCTACGCGCAAGCGAATTATTGAAATAAAACTGAAACCATATGTTAGTCCCAAAATGACCTAGTTTGTGTCGAGTGGACGTTAAACCCCATTTCTCTCTCTCTCTCTCCCTCTATAAAAGTGTCAATATTATTATTCGATTTTTATCATTTTTTTACCATTTGATGCCTATCAACTAAGTTAACATTTTCAATATCATCGGAAGTAATGTAATTTTTGCAAAAAACGTATTTTTAGCCTTCAAAACAAACATTTTTTTGAAGGGATTTATATTTATTATTTGTTTAACTTTATAACGTCTGACTCTAATGGGCAGTAAGATTGAATCAATACCATCATATTGATATCAAGAAAAGGCTTCTAAAAGGGTCACTTTTAATTATTTTACCTTCTTAATTTCAGTTTATGGGTTATAGGTTAATTTTCCATTGCCCGATATGTATTAAACAAATTTTGTATGTTGCAAATTTTCGACTTATTTTTCACCTATAAAAATTTCTTTCGGCACCGGAAGTGACGTAATTTTGCCATAATTTACAATTTTGACCGCTCTTTTCGCCAGCAAATATTACTTTTACATATGGTAGAGGGTGTCACTGAAGCAAAACAACTAAAGTTTAGTTCGGTAGCTCAATGGGTTGGCTATGGTATAATAAACTTCCTGTATGATTCCTGAAAGCCGGTTCAGTGCTGCTTGCAGGTCTAGTTATTATTATTATTTACCGCGGGGGCCAAGTTCTCCATGATCGAAAGCAGATATCGATCTGAAATCAACTTTTCTTTCGGGAAAACATGTGGTGGCTACTTGATAAAGTATTTTCGAAAATTCTGCGCATACCGGAAGTGGCAGATCTTTGTACGTTGTCAAAAAATGGAAAATTGGCCATAGTTTCGTCAATTATTTACCCATTTTCAAACAAATGACATTTTCAGAAACCCTGAATCTTTTTCGAGCCAATAGCAATCTAAGATTTTGTAATTTCGAAACTTCGTCGCTGACTTCTAGCGTTCGAAAATTGAAAAATTTTGTTTAAGAGACAATTTTTTTCATTTTTCAAAATTTTCAAATTTGACTTATATTTTTGGATACCTTAAGTCCATCCGATTCCAGTAATATAAGTTTCATTCAGAGTTATCGCCCTTTATTTTTCGATTTTTTTCGAATTTTCTACCTATTTTGTGAGCTCGGGTTTCGTTATATGGCCGAATTGCCGAATCTGAAACTTCTAAGGCATGAAGCCAAATGACCATTGCAAGGAATAAAGCAATTTCAACAATGATCCGTAGACCGGAAGTAGTCGAAATAATGTGCAATATTTTGAAAAAATGCAAAAAAATGGATAGTTTGGGGGAAAACGCGATTTCTCCGTCCGATATCAATGGATTAAACAAATTAGGGTACCATTGGACTGCACTAGGATTGTACTATCGTATGATACCCAATTCATACAGATACTATGATCAGGCAGCAAAATATGGCACGCTGAAAATCAAGTATTTTCTGATTTTTAGCATTTTTGGACGCCTGTATCTCGAAAACTACGCCAGTTATTTTTATGAAACTTTCTCTATCGAGAGACCTCGTGGCGGTCTTGCGTACGAATCATTCCATTACCACTTTGAAATATCTGGAATAGGTGAAATAAGGGACTGAAAATCGAAAAAAGTCGAAAAATCGTGAAATTTTGGAAAATGCTCCACCATTTTTTTATTTTAAGAGATTTTCAAAAAAAGGTTGTATATTCAGATAGCTGACCTAATTACGATTCTAACGATGTATAATATGTATGTGGTTATTGAAATTTAACTTTCGATATTTTAATTTTTTTGCATTTTTGGCACTTTTGAACACCAGATTTCCCAGGGGCACTTTATCTGATCATATAATGTAATACATCATTACAGAGCCCTGTGGCTATTTTAGTGCCCAAACCGGCTATTAAAACTATTCCGACAATAATAACCACACCGGAAGTATTCAAAAAATGAAAAAAAAAGGTTAAAAAAATTGTCGCACTTGCGAAAAACTTGATTTCTCCCTTAGGTAATGGCGGACCAAAAGAACTAAAGTGTCGTTGGATAGCCCTATTAATGGACCATCATATGGTATCTAAATAATACGATTTCGATGGTAAGGAAATAAATTATTGTATGCCAAAAATCTAGTATTTTCCGATTTTTTAACATTCCGAGACGCCCCTTTCTCGAAAACGACGCCTACGATTTTTCTTAAACTTTTCTTACTCAAAGTCCTATCGGTTGTCTATATAGTGAATCCAAAATGAAAAGCATTGAAATAATGTAGGTGGTCCAAAAATGGCCTCAAACTTTGAAAAAAATTGAAAAATCGTTCAATTTTTGGAAACGCTCTTTAATTTATCTTTTTTTCCAAAACTACTCAATGGATGTTTCTGACACTTCTGGTACGTAAAGTTAAGTATCCAAAGAACTTCGTAAAGCTATCACGACAATGATCGTAAAACCGGAAGTAGTCGAAAAAATGTCCGATATTTTGAAAAAAAAATTTTTTTTTACGAAAACCTTTTTCATTTATGAATATTGTTTGATGGTATTTTACACAGGGTTAAAATATCATCCTACTTGAACAGAAATGAGAAAAAAAATTGTCTCGGTAATTTGCGTTAGCCGCCATCGGCTAATTTAGTTTTTCGTACCAAGAACAATTATTTATTGTTCGATTTGTATGAAACAAAGTTCATATGCTCCGTGGTCCCAATTGTAATATTTTTTGTTACGGTGAAATTTTTCTGTCGGCAACGGAAGTGACGTAATATTAACAAAAACTACAATTTGGACAGTTCTGTACCACTTTTTGAAAGCAAATGTTATTTTTTTCAAAACTGATATAACTAAAAGGATGCACCCTGCAAAGGTGCACAAAATCTTTAGCTCAGATTTTTTAATTCCAATTTCATTTTCGGGCAATTTCGAATAAAATGTAAAATAAAGTGTAAAATTCAGTTATTTACAAATCATTCAGCGTCTTCATATTTTGAAATATTTATTTGTTATTTTCATAAACTCCTAGCATTAATCCAGACGAAGAGAATGTATGGGAAAATTAGTTTGTAATATGAGCAGTTGCCGAGAAATATGCAATTTTGCATGCATCACTTTTCACGTTATTTTGCCTATAAAAGAGCGAATTATTATTCGATTTGCAATATTTTTTTTCCATTTGATGCATAATGCCAATTTGGACTAGGTCAAGCCAATTTTACATTTTCACTGTGACCGGAAATGACGTCATTTGGGCAAAAACTGTATTTTTAACCTAAAAAACAAATATTTTATTAAAATGAGTCTGCCTTATAAAATTTTTAGAATTATGATATTTGATTCCCATCAACGAATAGAATGAAGCCATACGGCCATGCAGATACCACAAAATGGTTTCTAACTTGTACGGTTACAGAGAAATAGGCGATCTTCTATAAGTCACTTTTCAAGGTTTTTGGTCTATAAAAGTGTCAATTATTATTCGATTTTTATAATTTTTTTACCATTTGATGCCTTATGCCATTTATGACTTCTATGAACTAAATTAACATTTTCAATATCACCGGAAGTAATGTAATTTTTGCAAAAAACGTATTTTTAGCCTTCAAAACAAACATTTTTTTGAAGTGATTTATATTTATTATTCGTTTAACTTTATAACGTCTGACTCTAATGGGCAGTAAGATTGAATCAATACCATCATATTGATATCAAGAAAAGGCTTCTAGCATGTTCCCTTGTCGAATAATAGCCAATTTTCCCAGGGTCAATTTTAAGTTTTTTACCTTCTTAATTTCAGTTTATGGGTTATAGGTTGATTATTTATTGCCCGATATGTATAAAACAAAGTTTGTATTTTGTATGTTGCGAATTTTCGACTTATTTTTCACCTATGAAAATGTCTTTAGGCACCGGAAGTGACGTAATTTTGCCATAATTTACAATTTTGACCGGTCTTTTCGCCAGCAAATATTACTTTTACATATGATAGAAGGTGTCACTGAAGCAAAACAACTAAAGTATAGTTTGGTAGCTCAATGGATCGGCTATGGTATAATAAACTTCCTGTATGATTCCTGAAAGCCGGTTCAGTGCTGCTTGCAGGTCTAGTTATTATTATTATTATTATTATTCAGATTCCAATTTGAATAGATCTCAGCAACTACGTGTCGCATCGTTACGATTTCTTCGGTTTTACTGGGAAAGTGGGTGTGACTTAGAGGATAAAGCTATTTTGAACGTTCTGCGACAATGCGAAATGTCCGAAATCACCGAAGTTATCGTTTTTGAAAATATTGCAGTAATTTTAACAATAATCATTGGATTTTAACTTTCGATACATTTTGGCATAGCCGGAGACAGGGCACATAGCTACGCTACTTTCAATTTTTGATTTTCGGCAAATCTTCGAAGATATTAGGCGCCAAATTTCGAAAATTTAAAATTTTACAAAAAACTTTTTTATTTATAAATATTTTTTAGTCGTGTTGTGCACAGAATTAAAGAGTCGTCTGACTAGCGCAAAAATGTTAAAAAAATTTGTCGCAGTAATTTTCCTTGGCCGCCATTGGCTAATTCACTTTTTCAGTCCTAGATTAAATTTTTATTGTTCGATTTGTATAAAACAAAGTTCATATGCTTCGTTGTCTCAATTGTCATTTTTTTTATTACCAAAAGTGTTATCTGTCGGCACCGGAAGTGGCATAATTTTACCAAAAACTACAATTTTGACGGTTAGTTTCCTTCTTCTTAAACAAATATTGTTTTTTGGAAAAATTATATGACTCAAAGAGTGTGTCCTTTCAAGGCGCAAAAAATGGCGGAAGCAGTTTTTTTAATTTCTATTTCATTTTCTAGCAAATTGGATTAAGAGGTGAAAAAAGGCGTAAAATTGACCTATTTACAACCCATTCAGGCTTTTCAGATTTTAAAATATTTTTACTTAACTTTTATAAACCTGTAACTATAATCCATACGAAGAGAATGTATGTTAAAATTAGTTTCTAAAATAAGCAGTTGCCGAGAAATGGGCAGTTTTGCATAAGTCACTGTTTTCGTAATTTTGCCTGTAAAATAGTCAATTATTAATGGATATTCACAAAAGTGACATCATTTGATTCAAAAAGCAAGTCTGCGTCATATCATGTTGATTACTATTTAAAATTGACACCGGAAGTGACGTCATTTAGTCAAAAACTCAATTTTTAACTTTTAAAATCGATATTTTTTTCAACCAAGAATTATGTCACATATAATAATAAAATTAATTTTTGGTTTAAATTCACATATTAACAAAACCCATACGGTCAAAAAGATATCATAAAATTGTTTCTAACTTGTTCGGTTGCCGAGATATAGGCGATTTTCTAAAAGTCACTTTTGAAGGTTTTTGGCCCATAAAAGTGTCAATTATTATTCGATTTTCATAAAATTTTCACCCTTTGAAGCCTAATGTCATAGACGATGTTAAAAAACTAATTTAAAGTTTTCATTATCACCGGAAGTAACGTCATTTTGGCAAAAACTGTATTTTAAGCCTTCAAAGCCGATATTTTATTCAAATGAGTCTGATTTGTAATGTTTATACAATTATGATATTTGATTCCAATCAACAAATAGATTAAACCCATACGGTCATATAAATACCAAAAAATGGTTTCTAACTTGTACGGTTGCCGAGAAATAGACGATTTTCTACACGTCACTTTTCAAGGTTTTTGGTCTATAAAAGTGGCAATTATTATTCGATTTACATAAAATTTTCACCATGTGATGCCTTATGCCATTTCTGATTTCATAAAACTAATGGAACATTTACATTATCACCGGAAGTACTGTAATTTTGTCAGGATCAATTACATGTAACAAATGTATAAAATGAAATGATATTGCTGGATTTGTTTGATTCTGTTTCCATTTTATTTGATGTGTGCAATTCTTATGTGGAAACCTGTATATTGGTTTCATTGGTACCGGAAGTGACATATGTTCAAGAGTAACGTGGCACCGAAATTGACACAAGTTCAAGTTCAAAGGTAACATGGCACCAGTGAAACCCGTCATTCCTGCATGCAGGTCTAGTTCTCCTTCTAATTGCTTAATGTTTTGGGACACGATAACTTCAGTTATAATTAAGTAAGAGTGACGAAACTTGGTGTATAGTGTCATTACATCAATATCTTGACTAAGTTCGAAAGTAAGCATTTTCAGCTCAGGATAAGCAGAGCGATAAGCTATTCGATCGGTTGCGACTTTGAAACACAATAACTCTCCGTCTAAGTGAGGTAGAATGTTCAAACTTGGTGTAGGCTTCCATTAGGGGAATGCCTTGGTGGAGGTCGACGGGGAGCATTTTCTACATATGATAAGCACAGATATGCAATCTTAATGGTTGATGCTTTGGGACACAATAACTTTGGTCCTAATTAAGTGAGAACGATGAACCTTGGTGTATAGTTTCGTCACATCAATACCTTAACTAAGTTCGATATTGAGCATTTGATAAGTTGAGACTCTGGAGCTCGACAACTTTGATTTTAATTGAGTGATAGCGGTGAAACAAAGTTCGATGCTAAGCATTTTCTGCTTAGGTTAAGTAGAGACTTCAATCTGATTGGTGGAGGCTTCGGAAATGAATAACTCTCCTTCTAATGGAGGTAGGGTGTTCACACTTAGTGTAGGTGTCTATTGGGTAAATACCTTGACCAGGGGCGGATCCAGGATTTTCAGAAAGGGGGGCGTGCTGCACCCACTTGGGAGTGCGAAGCCCGGTCCGTGATTTTTGAGTGAACAAAAATGCCCACAAGGACTAATTTCATACTAGTACTGTCAATTACGATTTCCAACCTGAATTATTTTTGTTTTCCTTTCCCGCGAGAATATATGGTCCAACCATGCGCATTTTCGATTTATGCTAAGCAGAGATAAGTAATTTGATTGGTTGAGACCATGGAATACGATGAAACTCCATGTATAGATTCATTATTTCAACACATTTACTAAGTTCAATGATGAGGATTTTTGATTGGTCAAGACTTTGGACCATAACAACTCTGCTCTCAATTGATGTGGAAACATTGGTTGATACTTTGCGACAAGATAACTTTGATTCTAACTGATAGGTAGTCATAAAACTTAGTGCACAGTTTCACTACCAGGTACTTCCACACCTTGACTGAGACTGGGGTTGGCAGAACCCAGATCAATTAACCAATTAAAATCCGCGTTACACAACTCTTTGAAGCCCTTACCTATCCATGGTGGTTGAATATACCATTTGAATTTAAATAGATTACTGGAAACTAGTCTAATAAGTTTCAAATAAGACTATGCTCGGTGAAATTTTTTTTGGTAGTTATATCATGGTATGAGTTAATGATAACTCTTCAGCGCCCTGTTTCACGAAATTTTAACTTAAGATAAAAATCCAATTTTAGTAGATACTTCAATTTTGATTGGCTAAGCACTAAAATCAATCTAATATTATCCAATCAAATTACTAAAATTGGGATCTTATCTTAGTAAAAATTTCGTGAAATAGGCCCCAGGCTGAATAGATGACCTAATTGTAACGTGTGATTGCTTTGATCGGATGGACCAATCTGAACAACAGACTCTCCCTGCCTGCAGAGAAGTGACTCTGACACAGTGAATAGCCATGATATCTAAACGTCACAGGTCATGGGGTCACATCAACAACCGAAATGTCAACAGTTATCAACTTTACAAGACACAATGTTACATTGGAATCAATAGCCCCCCGGCAGCCTTTAGGACTGTATAATCTGTACAGCCATAACGTCTTATCACTTTGTCTGACGATTTTTCACAAAAATAACATCTACAACGCTAGATTTACGTCGGCATATTGGCACTATTTTGTGCTTCGGTCGTGTCTATTTCAGGTATACACAATCAATTTTGTTAATGTTTTTGACGTGGGGATTGACTAAAAGTTAATTTATTTCAGTTCTAAACAAGAATTGAAAAAAATTAATGCAATTGTAAAAAAAAATAGCCAAAGTCTGGCTGGGATTACAGAGCAAAATGGCCATTCATTGTATACGTGCGAAAAAAAAGTAGTTTTTTGTCTTAATTTTCGATGAATGGTTTCTGTATTTGTCATAAACGTGGCTAAGCGGGTAAGGCACTGGCTCGCTAGCCTTGAGGTCGGGTGTTCGATCCCTAAATTGGCCGAGAAAGTTCATCTCGATTTTCCGGCGTGGTTTCAGTGATGCAGAACGGAGGGCCTGACAAGGACAGCTGCCTAGTCGTTCGGATGGGACGTAAAACCGAGGTCCCATGTAAACATTGGCGTGCACGTAAAAGATCTCTTGGCAGTTAGATTTCGACATAAGAGCAGGCCGTAGCGCCGCTGCTCGGTCAAATTTCCCTCATAGCACACTGTATGGCGTATGCCCATCTTCCATTAGCCCAGGTTAGGTGCAGAAGAGTAGGACGGTAAACAATTTCATTTCATTAATTTAGCAATCCGAGATTTATCAGTCTCAAATATACAAAACAATCAAATACCCCCCCCCCCCCCGATAAGGCATCTACCCTAATATACAAGGTAAGTATAGAAACTCATTTAATGCATTGTGACCATATGTGGCCACCGGACTTGAAATAGACACGCTTTTACTTGAAGTAAACAATCTTGCGCAATCACAAAAAGATTTCCACCTTTCTAGGTCAATTATTCAGAACGTTATAATGAATGCTATTATGAAGATTTATACGTTTGATTTAATGCACATTTCATAACAAATGAATCCAATGTCGTTAACTTGTTGACATGTTGGCTGCAGCGCAGATTATTTTTAGAATTAAAATAGTTTAAGCGTTCCTTTGTGACATATTGCAAAGCGACCGCTTTATATCTGTACATTACAGCTTCTCAATTTAATAATTTGCTCACAGAAATTTTGTGTATCATATACAATTATAAATAATAATTTAATTAATTACATTAAATAGATTTACATTCAGTAAATCATTTGTATATTAAATCTATATTTAATATGGTAATTGGTCAACTCCTTATTCAATACCTAAAAGATGGTAAAGTGAAATGTTAAAGAATGATTGGAATGGAGTTACTTTTTTTTATTTTAATGTCATGGCTAATGTTATTTACATTGCTAACAACTACAAAGAATTTTAGACGATGACATTTAATGGCTAATTTTAACAATAAGAAAGAAATTGCAATGGTTATATTTTCAAAATATTGGTAGTTGTATTTAATTACATTTTCAATTTAAAAGGTAAATGGAAATTATTTATATTGCTAACAATGTACACGGTAAAGGGTTGATGTCAAGAGATATCTGTATTCTATGAAAAACTCTGTGTAAACGTTTCTTGTAATAAATTTGAAGTTAAATGAAGTTACCCAGGCTTTTGCGATCTAGAAAAATTATGTTTTGAATTACAACCTGCAAGAAGGTTTGTTTCTTTTCTAAATTTATTTTACTGTTAAGAGTTTATAGCGCAATAACAACATATTAAGTTATGTTAAAGTATAAAGTTTTTAAAACAAAATATGACTCCATAGTAAATGATATAAATCTTTAAAGGAAAAAATATATATGAATATCTGTCGTAAAAAGCTAACACGAAGCGAAAGCCCTGTTGCACTTAAATAAGTACAACCGAGATTTGCATCTTTTCGAAAGATTATTTTGATATTTTATAAACACAATTTCAGCCATAAGGTGAAAGTTATGTTGTCTTCTAATAATTTAATACAGATCTATATTTCGTTTCGTTTGTTTTAAATGCTTTCGATGGCCTATATCACATGAAGATCTGATCAGTTGTACTGGGAAGTCGCGTCCAGGGTCATTCGAGCGTATTTTGACCCCATTACGTCAGACATTGATTACTCAACCAGCGTTGACGCTTCCGTACAGAGAACGCCAAGAAATCACCGTAACATACCGTTCCATTGGCTTACTCCTCACATCAACTAGAACGCCTTTTATATAATATCTCCATTTAACATTTTCAACTAAATGAAATAGTATTATATATATAAACAAGAAAAATAATCACGCAAACAAGCAGATATATATATATATATATATATATATATATATAGGGTTTTAACAAGAATTTATACGAAATTATGAAAAGACATAATTTACTTACCAATCAAAACAAACAGTATTAATATATTCTTCATCTTGACTTCTAAACTCTTTATCATAAATAATATTCTAATATTCACAGATCTAGTTGGTAAGAAATGTCAATCGATATTAATGACCCAAACAGTTTTTAATCATGACCAATTTGGTAGCCGAAGTTTCCATTGAGCTTGTTATTGCGCAATTACGCACACAAAAAAAACATGGAACAGCTCCATGTACTTTATCTGTATGAAATATAGCATACCGTGGTGTTCAAAGGTAATTGATTTTTAGAAAACGGTTTCTATTTCTAATTGCTTTCATTTACAGGCGATTCTGTAATGGCGAAAATCAAACCAACAATTTCAATGTCATATGAACAAATAGATTAGGTTCGAATGTTATATAACAGCACCCTGCTCAGCTACATAAAAAAATTAATGCCTTGCATCAATGAAATTAAATCACAGAGTGATCCTACATCATTATAAAAATGATTTCTCTCTTTATAAAGCTTAATTTGTATGTATGCCTATATAATTTAGTGACGATGATGGCAGATTTCTCTAACAAACCCCCTCCTGCAAAAATTCCCTGACGTCATATTGTTCTGCGCCGACTAGTCTAATGAAAACGGCAATGCGCCATACAGTCAAAGCCCAGCTTAACCGGAGTGGGCCTCTGGGCCTGACTAGAATCGCGGGTGCCCTAACGCGACGAAAAAATTATTTCATTTCCTTTGGAATGGCATGCATGGGTAACACACTTACACACAATATAATATACGAAATCTATTTAGTACGGAATGGCATACAATGCAGAAATGGCACATACCGGCGATTACCGTGAAACTTTCATCTGGAATTTGATATTTTCTTTCTTTTTGCCTTGATCCGCGGGGCCCTGGGCCTGAGGCCCTTAATCAATGCCTAAGCTGGGCGCTTTGCATACAGTGCGCTATGAGGGAATATTGCCCCGAGAGCGGCACTACCGCCTTCTTTTGTGCAGGATTTGAAAGGCGTATTCTCGGTATTATGATTGTATACAAACAAAATTTAACCCGGATTTAAACTTTTCAGTTATAAGCTACCTGATTTCAACATAACGATGTGTTCAATCCATTTCTTGGAAATACGTCATTCCGATATACTTATGACATATCTACAAACATCTATTTAAAGTGATATTGTCACATTCACAAAAGAGGTGAGGAGAAATGGGTTTTAACTTCCACTCGGCACAGACTAGGTCATTTCGGGACTAACATATGGTTTAATTTTATTTCAATAATTCGCTTACGCGTGGGGGTCTTTAGGAATGGGAGGAAACCGGAGTGCCCGGAGGAACATTCACAAAAGACATTGTCACATTCACAAAAGACATTGTCACATTCACAAAAGAAACAAATTTGTTGGTTTTGGGGAGGTCGGGGTTCGATGGCCGAATGGTTAGCACGTGCGTGCTGTATCATAAAGCCTGTCATTGAGTCAACTCGCGTGGTTTCGAATGCGCGGTTGAACGTGACAAGCAGTGGGGTCGTGGGTTTTCTCCAGGTCCTCCGGTTTCCTCCCACTGCTAAAGACCTAGTTTGTGTGGACATTAAACCCCATTGATCTCGATCTCGCCCCCCCCCCGCTAGCTGTAAATATTTTAAAAAAATATTTAGACTCGTCGAATTTTCCAAATCCAAATACTCCCTAATAAGAGTATGGTATATCTCACGAACTCGTGAGGAGAGAGAGAGGGGGGGGGGATAACTAGGTCATTTCGGGACAAACATAGTTCAATCCTATTTCAATAGCAGTGGGCGGAAACCAGTGGACCCGGAGAAAACCCTACCCCTTGTCACATACTACCGGGGGAATCTATCCCTTTAATCTCCATTGACCCATGAATTAAATCCAAAAACATGATTGTTTCAAAACAAAATTTTATGTGCAATCTGAATGATGTGCACCTCATTCCCAAATGAATCTTTTTTTTTTATATAAGTCAAATTATAATTGAAAAATCTACTATCTGACCAAAATTAAAAACTAAGATTAGCGAACAAACAGACCATCACTTTAACCATTCAAGAGTTCGCCGTATCGGCAACTGAACATCAGTTAATCAAACCAAGTATAGATATTGTCAAAACAATTCTGATTGCGCAAACCCGGTTTTCACGTAAAAGACAATCCCAATGGAATTTTTTTTAATTTATCATGAGTTGAATATAAGTATAAAATAGAAAATATTATTATTAACAATCATCGACCCATAAGTTGCAAGAGAGAGCTCCTGAATCTTTACCCGTTATTTAGATTATATTATATTAATTTAAGCAACATGGAAATTAAAATGAAAAATATTTTAATAGGTTTTGTAATAATTGGTGAGTAAATGAAGTTTAATATTTCAAACATATTTAATTTATAAAATTAATTTCCCTTTTCTTATTAATTTATTATTGACTTCTTGGGGTTTCTTTTTAGTCCAAAATAGTTTTAATTACTTTTATTTTGATTGAAGAGTATAACAATTTTAAATATAATTTTGTTCAAAATTATGAAGTAAGGGATTTGGGAAATAAATTTTCACTCCTTATTTAAAAAACACTCAAAAAAAAAACAACAAAAAAAAATAGCGTGTGCGAGTATAATGAAATAAATGTGGTTTAACGTCCTACTGTTCTGCTCCGACGTCATACTTTTAGGCTCGGACTGGACATAATGGCAATAATGACTTTATTCTCTGAGAACATATTTTTTAAATTTTAATTTTAAAATGTCCCGCCTGGTAAGTGCGGGGTACCAATATTTACAGATAATTACAAAGGGCATATACATGTATACTGAAAAAAATAATATTTAGCAAATAGACATGCGAAGGACAAAAGTAAGGCCTTGGAAATGTTGCATGATTTTTTTAAACCAAGCGTGAATACAGTTTAAGGTGGGTTTATTGAACTGCTGTCCGATATAGGTTAATGAAGGTCCGGTTTTTATATTAAATTCCCACTAAAAACTATGTTAAAAATTAGATAGAAACGATTTAATTTGAATCCCGGTTTTTGCCCGAGAAGGCAACTCGAGATTATTTAGCGTTATTCCCTCTTGTAATGGCTTTTAAGGAGCTAAATCTATATTCTTTGGCAACTAGAAATGGACAAAAAGGGTAGAAACGATGATTTAGCTTTGAGAGGTCCCAGCGAGTGTTTATTAGTCATTTTTGAAAGCCCGAAAACTGTATAATGAGATTTGCAAAAAATGTAAATGTATTTGGCGCGCTTGATTTTATTGACTAGAAATACTTATTTGTGGACAATCTAGGCGTAACAATTTGACCAAGTTAAAATATGTTTATTTCCAAAAGGGTTTGGATGGAATTCAATTCTTGTGGGTATTTATTAAACCACAACCAATAGGGTTAATGTCTCTGCCATTTGAGGATAATTGTAAAATATGCCTGAGGTTTGTGGAACTTCAGTAGATCACATTATTTGGTCCGGTTCAGATGAAACATTATAGTGCATTTTAATAATCAAATGATCTTGGTTTCATATATGTTAAGGATCATACTAAAATCTTGGAGGGGTCGATTTTGGTCTGCATCAGACGGCAACGTCTTGGGTTGTGGCATTTATTCGGCATATAATAATAAATAGCGCTGTAGTTATACCTTTAAAAATGAGAAAAAGAAGTTTTGATGCTTTATAAGTAGTCTTTACATTCTATAGTTATAAAGGTAATTGTGTTTTCAACATGGTCAGGCCCATGAATCATTTTTTTTTTATTTAATTCTGTATCCAGCACTATGTTTGATTGATACCGTAGCAGCATGTCAGAATGGGGAATATCGTCCACATTCCGATTGTACCAAATTTTTACAATGTTCCCATGGAGTTTTCGTTGAACACGTTTGTCCTAGTGGACTACACTGGAGTATGGAGAAATCGGAATGTGAATGGCCGAATGTTGCTGGATGTACATCTTCTAATAACCCTTCCGAAGGTGAGTAACTTTGTATAATAATTATTTTAAAAAATAAGAACTATTGTGGCCACGGTCCTTTTAAGTAAATGATCATAGAAATACGCCATTAATAAAGGTCAACTAATAAAGCGTGGTTTTTAGATACACTTTTTTCACTAAAAAAACAACAAAAAACCCCCCAAAACACAGATACCAGTCAAAAGTATTTCGCCTCTTGCACAACTAAGATTTCTTGCGGCGGCCATTAACGCTCGTGTGTGTCTGTGTGTGGCCGGGCGGGAGGGGGCTGATAATGATATTGATGTCGTAAGGGTTTTTTTCCTATCGCTGAATAATCTTTATCCATAATGTATCATATATTATGTTCTATATTTATGGAATAATGTACGTATGTATGTCTGTATATATTTTTAATGTGTCAATGTATCTAAATCAGAGAGAATGACATATGGGCACATGCGCTTGTATTTAAACATACTAGAGACTTTTGGCAAGCGTAAATTTCTAGTGCGTATCGCGTATCCGTGTGGATTTTGTGTGTGACGTCATCAATGTGTGTGTATTTCTCATACGGGATACGACACACGGATACGACAGCCCGTATCGAACAGCTTTCATATTGACTTAACGCACTGCGAGATATTGTAGGCAAGGCACTTGACTAGTACTGATGGTGATCTTGGTAGATAACTGCCATCATGCTGTACAGAACTATGCTCTGTTCAGTGATGGATACGTACGCGGGGCAAGAATCTGCCCAAACTCTAAAACTACTCTGACGCAGCGTGTCACGTATACGATACGAATACGTGATACGGATAGGGAAAATGCCACTTCCCAAAAGTCTCTATTGGTCACAGAAAATGGCGCTAACGTATAAAAATTTGTTGCATATAAAATAGTCCAATCCGGGGAGGTTTCTGTTAACTTTTCCATAGAAAAGAATTCAAAATATTCCGTTGAACATTTACATATAACTACATATTTTCACTCTTTGCAGGGATGAGTACGCAAGCGCCCTTATCAGCTGTATGTTCGTCTTCAACAATTACATATTGCACTCGTCACACGACGGCATTGGGTCGATTAACAAGTCATACAATTGTCGATATATGCACGTAAGTGACTTTAAAAGTATTTATCGGGTGGTATTTCCTCAAATAATATGGCAATTTTGGTACATATGGAAAGTACAGACAAGGCAAATACTAGATTCCTTGAAAAACACCCATAGAAAGCGAACAGCACGTAAATTAGAAGGTGTTACTAAATGGCAGCCTATTTAGGGCTGTCGGTTGGATGGCCTCTATCACCCAGATAAATATTCTAGGAATATTAGTCTGGATGCGTTGTCAACATTTGAGAACAGTAGATCATTGGCTTGATTATCCGATCTTTTACATTATCGTAAACAAATTCTAAGGGAGGTATCTAGTCCTAAAACAAAGGGGGTGCTCGATTCACAGTCCAGAACAGACATTTAATGATGTTGTTTAAAATGTTACGTTTGGGTTTGTCGGCACAAAATGCGTGATTTTTGTCTGGTCTGAGCCCCATATTCCCAAGACCTCCATATATAATGCCCGTGCTAGACACGGGATTGGCAGTAGTATTAGGGGCTTGGCATCCATTTTGTTATCAAAGAATATTTGAAACCAAAAATTTCGACTGAGCAGCCGCCCATCATTTCTCTGATGTAGACACTGAATGAAGTGAATAATCCGAGACCAAAAAGACTTTGGTCAATTAGCCAAATATATTTTTTGATATTTCTACTATGATTTTTTTTACAGGGCTATAAGGAACGTTAGAGATTGTTTAACCACCAACAATTGTGATGTAGCTGCAAAGGTGTTTAATGATTCTGTTAATATCGTTCTAGAGGGTGCACAGATTACCTGTAATAGTAAGTATATTACGTTGATGCTGACCTGTTGCATTTAATTATACCAACTTTTCGCTCCGATTGGGGTAGGGGTGCTCAATGAGTAAGGCGTTAACTCACTGAACGGATATGAATGTTGGAAGATATCGTAGCAACGGTGGTATATTAATTTTATCGTAATTTTTTTTTTTAATCTGGCGGATGTTTAAATCCAGTCAAGAGAGGTGATAACAGGCTTAAATAAATATCTAAATTCTAGTTTATATAAGATTTTGAGTCAAAAGAAAGATCTGTAGTAGACAAATTTAGCTCCTGATTGCAGAATTCATCTTTAACTAATTCTACAGTTTTCATTGTATTGAGATATATCATTTGCTAAATTTACATTGTTGAAAATATGATTTCAGAAGTACCATCTACCAATATTGCGACCCGGGCGCCATCTTGTACGGCTAAAAAAGTTCGACTATGTACTCGATACACAAATCAATTATTTCGGTTGACCCGCCCAACTGTTGTTGATATCTGCAAGTAAGTATTAACGCATCAAGATAACCAGACTTTGGGAAATCTCGATACTGGAGAAGTGGATTATTATACATGTATCTCTTTCACGTGTAAATAAAAAAAATTGGGTTTGGTAGAGAAGTGGGTTGGGGCGTCTGTTGCTGACATGCGTAGTTAGTGCCGGTTTCTTAAGTCGTATTGTTGGGGTAGCAAGGAATTGTGACATCACTTTCGACCGTCCACTGTGTATTCGAAATGACTAGCCGTTAAGATTGTTGGAAAGACTGATATCAAGATAACATCTGACATAAACGGCCATTCCGTTGTTGGATATTTTTGTGGCAGAAAGATCCACAACGAGTGTCTACGATACTAAAATACGGCTTTGTGATCTTCACCAATGTCTTCTGTAAATAATCCTCTCTATATCTTTGTTCCAGCTCCATCTTAAAAGTACAAAACTGTCTGAAGGGCTGTGACTTCGCTTTGAATCTGTTTAATAAGAATATTGAGAATATTTATAAATACAGCCGTTTGTCATGTGGTAAGATATTTTTGACAGAATTCGTGTTGGTTGATAGACTCTTTTTAAAAACATATATAAAAATTGATAAGAGTCTGATTTATTCAAAATATGTTGACATTTGGACATTGTCTGTGGAATATTTGAGATGCGATCTTTTTATCAATAATTGTGATATATATTTTGAATTCTATTTTTCAAAAACAGACCCGGTAGCTATATCAGAGCCCCAATCTGAACCTAAACCTGAAACCGAAGCAGAACCTGAACCCGATACCGCGGGTGAACCTGAACCAGAAATATATCCTGAACCAGAAATACATGCTGAACCAGAGACCGGGGCTGAGCCAGAAATATATCCTGAACCAGAGACCTGGGCTGAATCAGAGACCGGGGCTGAACCAGAAATCTATCCCGAACCTGAGACCGGGGCTGAATCAGAAATACATCCTGAATCTGAGACCAGGGGTGAGCCAGAAATCTATCCCGAACCTGGGACTGGGGCTGAACCAGAAATGTATCCTGAACCAGAGACCGGGGCTGAGCCAGAAAACTATCCTGAACCAGAGACCAGGGCTGAACCAGAAATGTATCCTGAACCAGAGACCGGGGCTGAACCAGAAATGTATCCTGAACCAGAGACCGGGGCTGAACCAGAAATGTATCCTGAACCAGAGACCGGGGCTGATCCTGAAATGAATCCTGAGCCAGAAATCTATCCCGAACCAGAGACCGGGGCTGAACCAGAAATGTATCCTGAACCAGAGACCAGGGCTGAACCAGAAATGTATCCTGAACCAGAGACCTGGGCTGAACCAGAAATGTATCCTGAACCAGAGATCAGGGCTGAGCCAGAAAACTATCCTGAACCAGAGACCAGGGCTGAACCAGAAATGTATCCTGAACCAGAGACCGAGGCTGAACCAGAAATGTATCCTGAACCAGAGACCGGGGCTGAACCAGAAATGTATCCTGAACCAGAGATCAGGGCTGAGCCAGAAAACTATCCTGAACCAGAGACCAGGGCTGAGCCAGAAAACTATCCTGAACCAGAGACCAAGGCTGGACCAGAAATGTATCCTGAACCAGAGACCGGGACTGAACCAGAAATGTATCCTGATCCAGAGACCGGGGCTGAACCAGAAATATTTCCAGAACCCGAGACCGTGGCTGAACCAGAAATATATCCCGAACCCGAGACCAGAGCTGAGCCAGAAATCGATCCTGAACCTGAGACCCGAGCTGAGCCTGAACCCGAAACTATATAATAAACTACAGCTGAATGGAAGATTGTCGCCGCGGATCCTGATATGGACATTTATTTACAACAACAAAACTACTTTGTGGTCAATTATTTTAGCTTACTTCATGCTGTCAGATAAAAAGACGTTAAGAAACTGTCATATAATATAGTAGGCTCGCTAGGTCAAAATCAAAACCAAATAAACAAAAAGACGGCGTCTTTTATTCAAAACAGAAGAATTAAAGCGATGTGTTCAAAACGTTATTATTAATATGTGATTTTAATATATTTTAAGAATATAACCTAGAAGAAATTAAATTTATCTGCACGAAAAAGTAGTTATTTTAAGTACTGGTGAGTACCGCGAAATTTTCCACCGTTTATAAAATAATATGGAACCCCAAATGCTTCACACACAATTTAGAAAGTGAATCCTATGTGACGTTAACAAGGCTTTCTGTAGCAATATAGTCGTGGTGACATTGTTTTTTTAAAGATTATAGACGAGGAATGAGGGGATAAGATATAGTTTGATGTTTCTAAACATATTCACATATATGCAGGTGTGTACTGAAATCAACTAACATTTGGTTGACATATTGTTACATAAAAAAGGGTTATAGAGGCAGAGCATGGCTGCTTCTATATGGCAACAACATGATAACGGATATCTCATGCACAATTTCGAGAGTAAATTTCCATAATCATGTAAGGGCGGGTTTTGACCTCACGCATTTGGAATGGAGGTTGACGTCAGGGCTGAGTCTTGGACGTGCAGGGATGGGGGGTATAAATTCGAGTGTAGATCGGGCCCCATTAGAACTCACCCAGACATTCAAGCAGCCATTATACCTATTGAGAACAAGGGACCTGGGAAACCATTCAGCCGGCAATAAAGTTCTTACACTTTAAATACTGTGGTATTATTTTACGATCACCGGGGCTGAACCAGAAATGTATCCTGATCCAGAGACCGGGGCTGAACCAGAAATATTTCCAGTACCCGAGACCGTGGCTGAACCAGAAATATATCCCGAACCCGAGACCAGAGCTGACCCAGAAATTGATCCTGAACCTGAGACCCGGGCTGAGCCAGAACCCGAAACTATATAATAAACTACAGCTGAATGGAAGATTGTCGCCGCGGATCCTGATATGGACATTTATTTACAACAACAAATCTACTTTGTGGTCAATTATTTTAGCTTACTTCATGCTGTCAGATAAAAAGACGTTAAGAAACTGTCATATAATATAGTAGGCTCGCTAGGTCAAAATCAAAACCAAATAAACAAAAAGACGGCGTCTTTTATTCAAAACAGAAGAATTAAAGCGATGTGTTCAAAACGTTATTATCAATATGTGATTTTAATATATTTTAAGAATATAACCTAGAAGAAATTAAATTTATCTGCACGAAAAAGTAGTTATTTTAAGTACTGGTGAGTACCGCGAAATTTTCCACCGTTTATAAAATAATAACCAAATCGCGCTGTCCTATTCACCTATTCTTTTGTTTAGGATTTGAAAGGAGTATTCCCGGTATTATGATTGCATACAAACAAATTATAACCCGGATTTAAACTTTTCAGTTATAACAGATTTCAACACAACTGGCCCAATACTTCGCACCAAATTTGATATGAATACCTAAAAGAATACTCTAGCATTTGTCCCTGTACTGAATTTGAAATAATCGGATTTAAATCGATAGGGTTCATCGTGTTATGGTCCCAGTGCCTCAAACTAAATTTGAAAATCAAAACCTTAACGCGTTACCTTGTAATGTGTAAGTTTAAAATTACAAATTTGCTTGTAAAATTATTATACAATTTAATTTGTTGGCGGCATTTTGTTGAAAATATCATTTTCTGCATGGTATTCAAACCTTATTTCGTTTAGAATAATAAACGTGATTTATTGTCTTGTGCTCCAAATGTTTGTCGCAGATTTTAAAACAAAAGTTAGAGATAACGTCATAACGAAAAGTCGGGAAGCGCTGCAAATCAGACAATGTTCATTCTCTAGTGGCAACAATCCTTCCAAAAATGTAGATCCTATCCGTTTATCCCACGAGCGCCGAAAATAAATAGGGTTCCTCTGCTCATGACACCAATCCTTCGAAAGGAAATTAATTTGAAAGATGGAACCCCAAATGTTTCACACACAATTTAAAAAGTGAATCCTATGTGACGTTAACAAGGCTTACTGTAGCAATATAGTCGTGGTGACATTGTTTTTTTAAAGATTATAGACGAGGAATGAGGGGATAAGATATAGTTTGATGTTTCTAAACATATTCACATATATGCAGGTGTGTACTGAAATCAACTAACATTTGGTTGACATATTGTTACATAAAAAAGGGTTATAGAGGCAGAGCATGGCTGCTTCTATATGGCAACAGCATGATAACGGATATCTCATGCACAATTTCGAGGGTAAATTTCCATAATCATGTAAGGGCGGGTTTTGACCTCACGCATTTGAAATGGAGGTTGACGTCAGGGCTGAGTCTTGGACGTGCAGGGATGGGGGTTATAAATTCGAGTGTAGACCGGGCCCCATTAGAACTCACCCAGACATTCAAGCAGCCATTATACCTATTGAGAACAAGGGACCTGGGAAACCATTCAGCCGGCAATAAAGTTCTTACACTTTAAATACTGTGGTATTATTTTACGATCACAAGAACACAACACAGAAGAAGTCCTGTAAAAGAAGCGGTAGTACTACATTTCAAGGAGAGGGTATATTAAAGCCACAATTGCATATTTGCATATAAGCCAAAATAGAATATAGTATCCATAAACAGTCCTACCTCGTTAAAGAATAATCCTATTAATCCAATAATTCACCATTGCCAGTTGAGAAATTGCAAATATATAATTTTCAATTTAAAATTCAACCGTCTGAAGATAGCTATTTCATGTGGGGGGGGGGGGGCGATGGGGGGTAGTAAACAAGGAGAGTAATTGTGTTGTTATTTCCGGTGTCAATGTTTTTTAAGTGTGGAGAATAATGCCTATAGTCGTATAATAGTGAGTTGACAACCTATTGAAAAAAAAAGACATAGAAACAATTATGTTTTGATTTTCTTTGAAAATATGAAATTCTCGCTTTAAGGATTAGAAGGTTACAGAATGCTCAAAATCGATAGGGTTCGTCGTCCCATATTTGAAAAATAGGGTCAAAGATGGTTGAGGTAGTATTCTGAAACCCTAAACTTGAACAGTTTTTAATTAAAAACTATAACCTCTATTGAGTTAGCTAGGTTTTCAGAAAAGGGGTGGGGGGTAAGTCCAGAATGTTGAGGAACGATGAAAATCGACAGGGACGTCTTCGGATGACGTTTATGCTTCACACCAAAAATTGACAAAAATCCGTATAGCATACATCGCGCTATTGAGGTTTTCGGAGGAAACCAATAAACTCCATTAAAATTACGCGCACACATAAAACTTCTCGGGATCTCGAGCAAATATACACAGGTTGGCAAGATCCCGATAACAATAACTTGAATTCTCGAGATCATTAATACAGGATGAGAGATTATCGAGAAAGATATTACGTGCTTTCAAGAACTCAATCAAAGGATCTCGAGGTCTTCTACAAAGTTTTGCATGACCCCTATATGCACCTCCGTAGGATAATAATGACTTTATTCTCGAGGGAAATATTTTTTATTCTAATTTTCAAAATGTCTGGCCTACACTAAAACTAGTAAGTTCACATATAATTACAAAAGGTATATATACTGAAAAACATATGAAGTACAGTAATGTCAAAAAGAATATTTAGCAAATAGACACCCAAAGGACAAATGTAAGGACTTGTTCTATTTGTTATTAGTTTATACTACAGATTACAGACGCGAGATGGTATTCTGTTCGACATTGGTTTATATACAGACGCGAGATGATTTTTACTTGTTTTTCTTGAACAAAACAGTAGAACGTTAAACCCATTTCATTTCGTTTTGGGGGCGTTTTCTCGGTAACCATTGCAGGGATATAAAGCGATGGCATATTTTTTTTTCTTTATGCCAAGCGACCATAAGGACACGTAATTATACGTTGATGCTGATTACATTCCCATATCAATATTTCTTGGGGTTTAACGTCCGCTTCCATCTCCGCTGGACATCTCAATACCAACAACACTATTCTGGGATTTAAGCCTAATATGTCTGTTCATATGAAATTGTTGGAATTATTGGTTTAATTGTTGTCATTGCCGAATCGCGGGTAAATGTAAGCAATATTTCATAGAACTTGAAACCGTTTTCTAAAAGATAATTTTCCTTTGAACACCACGGTACGCTGTATTTCATACGGTTAAAGTACATAGAGCTGCTTCATGGGTTTTTTTTGTGTGTAATTGCGCAATAACAAGCACAATATGGAAACTTCGGCTACCCACTTAGTCATGACTACAAACTATTTGGATCAATAAGCGATTGACGTTCTTACCAAGACTAGATCTGTGAATATTAGAATATTATTTATGATAAAGAGTATGGAAGTCAAGATGAAGAATATATTAATAATGTTTGTGTTTATTGGTGGGTAAATTATATCTAATTAAACATACATTATGCAAGACCAAAATCTGCTTATTGTAGGTCTTTCTTTAGCCGCGAAATGTTACAAAAACAAGTAATTAGAAATTAATTAACTTATCCATACCATAATCGATGTCGAGGCTAGCATGGGATTTTTGTTGGATTGGAGTTAGATTTTCTGCAATATTTTCCTTCGTGATTTATCGATTAAATGGATAACCGAGACTACTAGTTTTGTCTTACCGACTCTAGTTATGATGGCCAAGGCTAAGCGGAATTATCATTCGCTGAGTTTTAAGTTCATAGTGGATCAATTTGACTGGAATTTTCAGCAAATTGACTTTACATCCGCTAGTTTTTAACTATTGTAGTGAGAACTGCCAATTCGTTATCTAATCTCCCATAATGTATCTTTAATTAACTTATCCAGGCCATAATCAACTCTCGATGACAAGGCTAGACTGCGATATTTGTTAGATTATAGTCCGATTTGCTGCAAAATTTAACTATTAAATGGTTAATCGATACTATTAGTTTTGTCGTACGGACATTAGTAATGATGATCGAGGCTAAGCGGAGCTTTCATTCGCTTAGTTCTCGGTTCATAGTGGATCAATTTGACTGAAATTTTCAGCTAATTGCCTTTACATTATCAACTATTATAGTGATGACTGCCAACACGTCGTCTAATCTTTCATCATAAATCTTTAAATATATATTTATATAAAATAAACAAAGGTTTTAGGTATTTGATTAAAATGTGTTAAGTTGGTCAATTGCCATTTTAAACATACGTTTAATATACAAATGATTTAATGAATGTAAATCTATTTAATGTAATTAATTAAATTGTTATTTATATGTGGATAGATAATTGTGTATAATACAAAAAATTTTTATGAGCAAATTTTTAAATGGAGATATAAAGTGGTCGCTTTGCAATATGTCACAAAGGAGCGCTTAAACTATTTCAATTCTAAAAATAAACTGCAACAACTGTCGTTTAAACCTGGAGTCAACATGTCAAGAAGTTAACGACATACGATTTATTTGTTATGAAATGTTCATTAAATCAAACGTATAAATAGTTCTACATAATTCACTTAGAAAGTTTCGTGATTGTGCAAGATTATTTGCATACACGTATGGACTCGATGACAGTTAGGGCCAGTTAGGGGGCAAAACCTGAATTGCCCGAAAAATGTTCGGCTTTACAGACCCCCCCCCCCCCTCCTCAAGAAAATTTTGAAATATTTGACGGCTGCAAACACGCTTTCCTGCTATTTCAACCAGTGAACAAAGCAACTTCAAAGTGGTCTAATATAGCTATATTAAGGTGACTGACTCGAATTTCAATGAACCGTTTACAGTCCGCGAAGACGAGAAAATTTAAAAGCCGCAAACGCGCCTTCCTGCTATTCCAGTCTGTGGATGCAAACGCGCCTTCCTGCTATTCCAGTCTGTGGATAAAGCAGCTTCAATTTTGTCCAATACAGTCTATCTGCTGAGCCGAATTCCAAACAACCAATCAATCGTCGCGGGGTATGGGGGCTTCGCCCTCCCGGAGAAAATTAAACCACCGCAAATGCGTTTTCTTCTATTCTAGCCCGTTTAAGTAACTCCAAAAGTATCCAAAGATTTTGTAAGCGAAATCCCACTCCGAATCCCAACCATCCAATCAGACTGTTGCAGCTGCATTTCACAAATACTAATCGATGCGCGAAAAATGTCGCACAAAGTAGAGTGACTCCAGACAAAATGTTTTAATCCAAAGTCAATTCAGTACAAATTCGTGGTATTCAAGAAGAGTAACATTAATGTTTTATTAGGGAAGTTAGGGAAGCAAAACTAGAAATGCCCGAAAAAATTTCAGGTTTACAGACAGCGGCGCCGTTTTACTGCTATTCCAGCCCATAAAATTAGTGTTTTATTAGTTTTCGGGCACTTAATTTTGCCAAGTAGATGAAATATTTTTTTTTCTCACTTTATAACCTGTCTGCCCGAAAAGTCGGCTTGCCCGAACATCTCGTTTCACAGTGGAGAAATTTGACTGAAATCATGGATATAGAGAGGATAGATGACAGAATAAAAATAAAATAACTGAGTCTAGAGAGGGAAATGAAAAGCTCATAATTTATTATTTTGAGACTCATGCGTATGGCTACGTGTGAATGAAGGGGAAGGTATATTTTTTTCTCAATTAAATAATATATGATAATAAGAACTAGAGCATAATAAACATTTTTTTTTTTGAATATTGATAAAAACAAATATAGTTTGGCCAGAAAATGATAACCATTTCTTCTTTACCTTCTGGGGCGGTGCTCTGCCAGTTCAAGTACGGTCAACGTAAAAAAAAAATGATGGCCGTTTGGATGGGTGGATTCGTAGGGCGAATGGTTTGATGCGTGTGCATTAGACCATAAGGTCTGTCACTGAATCATTCGATTCCCGCTTTTACGTGGTAAGGAGTAATGTCACATGGTTAACCCCTTCCGGTTTACTCACACAGCTTAAGGTCTCAACGCGCAAGCGAATTATTGAAATAAAATGGAACTCTTAGTCCCGACAACACCCAGTTTGTGTCGAGTGGACGACCCCCGCCCCCTCTCCCCCTCTTTCTACCCCTCTCTCTCTCTCTGGGTATCTGTGTACATGATGTAATTATTTATTAAATGATTTGTTGCAGGTGTGATGTCAAAGATGGCGCTCGTTTCTGCTATATGTTCCAGCTCTATAGTGTATTCTTGCACTCGATATACGACAGCATTAGCTCGATTAACCAGCCCAACAATTGACGACATATGCACGTATGTATAATAATTGTAATTTAAAGGAAGTAAATAAATCATTGACTTAGATTGATCTGATGTATTATTTTCATTAGTAATGAGTTTGAAAGATTAAGCAGAGGTCGCCTTGTTTACCTGTTTTAGTTTAATCTTTGACTGCAGCAATGTTGACTTCCCAGGTCTTTAGCTAAAGATCCATCGGTGCGGGATTGTGGTCTTTGTCTTCCTCGGTCGATAGGGGTAAGACTTCGTGATTGGCTTGGAGCTCCACCCATGCCCTCACCAAATCGTAGAAATTTGAAGAATATGTGCATACATATCACGACTATAAACATGGAATTAATTTATGTTCTCTTTTCCAGGGCTATAAAGAATGTACAAGATTGTTTAACAAACAACAATTGTGATCTGTCTTTAAGTTTATTCAACGACAACATTAAAGTTGTTCTTGATAGGGCACAGATATCTTGTTCTGGTACGTTTATTAATACGCCCACCTTCTATTGTTTATATTGATTGCTACGACCCAGCTAAAGGCCTTTGCTTCGATTCTTTACCGTTTCAGTAAGTCATTGCCTCCGCCCTGTTATTAACTTTAAACAAACTAAAGTTATTTTGTTATTTGAAACTTGCAAGACCAGATGAATGAAATCATAAAAATTCGACTCACTTTTTTAAGCGTTGTTGTCCTTCTGTGCGCGCTGTTTTTGGCTTGACATATTGACTTCAGGGGGCTCGAAAATATACAGATTCCATTTACGAACGAAACGTTTTGGACCTCAATAACCTGTAAAATATAAACAAATTTTTGAAGTTGCCCGAATGATACAACTTCTAGTGATTGTCTAGTCTATTGTCTCTAGTACTTTGTACCATATTTAGGTATTAATGGTATCATATGACATAAAACGTTAAATGGTTAAAATAGCATTATGCAAGAGCAAAATCTGCTTATTACAGGTCTTTTTTTAGACCTGAGATGTTATCTAAATAATCAATTATTAGACATTAATTAACATATCCAGAGCATAATAAACTCTTAAAGTCAAGGCCAGCCTTCGATGTTGGCGGATTGAATTCCTATATGCCGCTTAATGGCCGTTGATAATTAAATCAATCAAGTGGATAATCGAGACTATGCTGTTTATATTAATGATTTGAGTAATGATGACCGAGGCTATGTGAATATTTCAAACGCTTTTTTCTCGGCTAATAGTGGACCAATTTGACTGAAATTTTCAACAATTTACCTTTACACTATCTAGTTTTCAACTATTATAGTGAGAACTGCCATCTCTTTATCTTATCTCCCATAACGTAACTTTAATATTCTGTAAGTTAACAAACATCGATCAAATATATGACCAGCAGGGAGGAGGGAAAGGGGCAATGTATAGTTCAAATTGACTAGAAAATCGATGCCCCGTGTACACATTGACGGGCACGTAAATGAATCCTGGACATTTGGAATTCGAAAAAGATTAGGTCATAGAGTCGCTGTCCTGTCAAAATTCACGCACTGTATGGCGTATGATCTTGTTCATTAGTCCGGTCGGTACAGAATAGCTACGACAACGTAGCTAAAAACGTTTAAACATACTGACGTGGTTGTTTTCAGCTATGGTTTCACCTGACAAACATAATTTAATTATTAATAAACAAAAAAATAAGCTAATGTTATACGATTAGAACTTATTAAACACCCCTCTCCAGTAAAACAACTTTGGTTTATCTGCAAATATTATCAATAAATTAAATCAAGTGTTGTTTCTATCAAAATTAATACGGTATTCATAATTACGGTGTATTACTTCGACGCAACACATATCATTGTTTGGAGGCTGTACACGACTCCCCTACTTCATGACGTTAGCGATGTTAAATACAAAATACCGGGTAGTCCGGCTTCAATTTAAAAAAAAACATGATTTGTACCAGCGTCATGTAGGATTATATGCATAAAGGAGCTAAATGGCTAAAATTTAGGACTAAAAATTGACACAGATTGGTCTAAACGCATATAATATTGCCATACGAATGTATATAAACTGATTTACATTCAATTTTTAATCCAATTTCAAAACAGTTACCTTCGGCAAAGCGCCAGAAGTCTCAACCGAATGACAATCTCTAGCGTCTAGTTATTTCAATCTGCAATAATAGTTTTAATTGCGCATGCTCTCCGGATAACCGTTTGCCACTACTCGTGGAATATGTCTTGCCCCGTTCGTTCTTCGAGTCTCTTGTTACAAATGGCACACGAATAAGAATGTGTATTTTGTCTTAAATATTGGATATCTGAAGCCCATCTTGTCCTGGTAAGATCACAACATCAATGTGGACTTAGATTGATAAACTCGTGTTTTCACTGTCCGTAACTTTGGATGATGGATGATATTGAGTTATAGACATGGCTACTTTGATTATAGTTGAATGTGTCAGAAATGTTATGAATAACACTAATCAATCCTTGCTTTGAAAAATTAATTGTCGGATTTGCTAATTGAAAGCCCGATGTAATATCCATCAGGGTTTGCCAGATGGATTTACATATAGACCAGGAGCTGAAAAGTGTACCAAGGGATCAACCTAGCTGAAAAGTGTACCAATTTTCTCCTATATATGGTATCAATGCATGTATATAATATGGTATCGCCAGAATGTAAGTCTGTCGGGTTTCTGGTGGTGGGTATGGTACTCCACGCCCAAAATGCCATGTCCCCCAACTCCAGATTTGCTCTGACAGACATTTCACGTGGGGGTTACCCCTGGCAGAGCTATGTAATTGCCAGATATTTGCAGTAGTTGAGTATCCCTGACAAGAGTTGTCTAATTTTCAGACCATAGTTAGGCTAGATTAGCTGAAATCTGTACCGCCTAAAACAGCTTTTTTTGAGTTGCTCACTTCCACCACAGGAATCATAAATGACCAATGCCAGACAGTTTGTGTGGTGGCTAGATTACCTGAAATCTGTACCACCTAAAACAACTTTTGAGTTGTTCATTACCACCAGGAATCATGAATGACCATTGCCAGACAGTTTGTTCGGTGGGTTACCCCTAACAGACACGCCCTTAAATGCCACGCCCCAACTAGTCTAGATTAGCGAGCACTGTTCCCGTGTTATAAAAAAGTGAATTTTTAGCAATGATGCGTAAAATATTGATACCCAGCACGTATGAACGATGCGATAAACTGCGGTTGCAAGAAATTGATTTTGGGGCAAAAAAGCTTTTTGAACAAAAAAAAAATGTTCATTTAACCTCAGTTTATCGCATCTTCCGTATGTGCTAGGTATTAATATTCTACGCACCTTCGCACAATTTTTAATTTGTTGGACCACGGGAACATAGACAGCACTTGTCAGAGATACTCCACCACTACAAATGTCTGGCAATTACATGGCTCTGTCAGAGGCACCACACCACTACAAATGTGTGTCAGAGTGGCAATTTGGGCGTGTAATACAACCCCCATCACCAGAAACACGACAGACCTACATTCTGATGATCCCAGATATGCATGCATTCATACCGTACAGGAGAAAATTGGTACACTTTTCAGATAGGCTACCCCCCTGGACTCCCGATCTAGCAGTACTATCTCTTATCTCGAAACACCAAGGGTTGAGTGATGAGGTTTCTTATATAGCTACAGAATAGTGTGACGTAAAAGACCATTTTATTTATGAGCAGATATAACTACCCACATGGTAACTGGAGCCCCATCATGTGGTGCTATAGAAGTTCAAGCATGTACTAGATATACAGATGAGTTGAAGTTAATAATCTCACCTACCAAAGAACAAGTCTGTGGGTAAGTACCCAACCATCAGATTAATGCTGAATTAATTCTATATCAGTTCACATACTCTCACAGTTGTATGTATAACCCCGGTCCTTATCCTTGACCTACATTACTTTCATACATTAAAAGTCTTTGATTGATAATATCTAGATTTTATGGTGAATGGGGCCCGGCTATAGTCTCGACCGATCCAGCTCGATTTCTTAAATTGACTCCAACGATATACGGAGTAAATAGTGATATAGTGTTAAAGATCTTATGGTGATTTCTCGTGTTTGACGAATGGCTGGGGGAACAATCATCTTGGGAATTGAGACAACTGTTCCCGTTGGTTGCGTGATTGAACACTGCGTTGGCCGGGAAAGTTCATCGGGATTTTCCGGTGTGGTTCCCCCTTGTCAGTGATGCAGGACAAGTCATAACTTCCAAACTTTTTCTACAATTTCAATCAAAAGTCAACAGAAATATTGCCCCCCCCCCCCCCCGTCGAGAAAATCAGGTAAAGTATTGATATAAAGCGTTTGAATTTATATTTGTCTATCATGTACTCGAGAATATTAATTATTTTATTACAGTACCGTTACAAAGGTGAGGAACTGTCTGGAAGGTTGTGACTTGGCATTAAGCTTGTTTAACAGCAACATAGACAAGGTTTTTAAGTCATCGGGTTTTACATGTGGTAAGATATGTAGTATTAATAATAGTAGACAATGTAAGATATATAGTATAGTATTAGTAATAGTAATACCATCCGCGTCCACGATGGTTGTCTTCTAATACCATGTAAGATATGATTTAACGGTGATATTTAGGTTAAATTAACAAGAGAAAAGAGTAAAAACAAAAACAGTATACATCTTGATAACCAGTCTAATTAATTTTCTATACCAACATGTTGTTCCGTTTGATTTCCCGCCTTTTCATCAATCCATCTTGGTATGAAGGAATCTCTTTTCTTCATAGCGGAACCGCGGTTGCTCGGCGAGTAAGGTGCTGTCCGTTGTTGACATAGAAGATTCTCAGGATTTTCTGGTGTGGATTCCCCTCGTCAGTGGTTCATATTCTGGTCGTTCGGATGGTGTCAAAAACTGAGGCTCAATGTACAAACTAGCGTGCACGCTAATGATCCCTCGAAATTCGATGGAGAGTAGTCAGATATGCCACTATCTGAGTAAACTTCCCCCATAGCACACTGGGTGACCGCCACCATTAGTCCAGTTGATGGAGAAAAGTTGGACGCTTTATTTTATGTCTTTGTTAGTTCACTTTCGGTAATGTGGAGTTGGCGGTTGGAAAACTCTAAATCAACCCACCAATCAAAATACGCGATACAGAACTCTTTGAGGCACTTGACTATCCATGGTGGTTGAATGTACCATTTGAATTTAATTATTCGAAATATTAGTACAAAACATTTATATGTTTCATATAAGACTTTGCCTGATGGAATTTTTCTTGGTAGTTAAAATATGATTGTATCAGTTAAAGAAAAGTTCCATGGGTCGAATAGGTGACCTAACTGTAACGTGTGATTGCACTGAACGGGGTTAAAATGAACACATGTCTTTGATTCTATCAATTTCTTTTTTTCAGAGTCAAACTCTCTGACAACACCCACACCAAATACTGGTAACTGTAATGATGTAGAAATTAAATCTTGTTATAAATATGATGACGAATTGCTAAAAATAAACAACCCTACATTGTCACAGATTTGCTCGTAAGTATCCACCGGAAGTTCCAATTGTATCCAAGACAGTGTACATCCTAAGTTCTATATTGTGTCGTGTATTTAGACAGTGTGGCGTATACGGGGTAGGGGTTGAGGGACCAAAGTTTTAAATTGATTTGGGTTGGTAACACTTAATTTAGTTACACAGCGTCATTTTTATACGCCCACATTTTCATGTGGACGTAAATTGTCGTCGCCCCTGTCTGTCCGTCCACAATTTGTTTGTGGACTCTCTATAGATCACAATTCCTATCCGATTTTGACGAAACTTGAAATATAGGTTTATCCCCATAAGATCTCAGTTGCTTTCGATATTGGCATGTATCGGGTCGAAACTTCGTGAATTATGGTCCCTGATTGTACGAAAAATCATTGTACGAATACGTTTATTGTATGGACAATTAATACGTTTATTGTATGGACAATTAATACGTTTATTGTATGATTGGGTGAATTATGTAAATTTCAAGTTGTAACGTACTGCTACAACTTCCGTTTTCCTACATTTGAAACAACATCTTACGTGTTGTCTATCCAATTTGCAGTGAATAAATCGTTGTAGCATTGTAATCCAAATCAACGTTAAACCCTCACGTTATAGGACTGTTTTTAAAATTGAGAATTGTTTAAAGGGTTGTGATGAGGCTCTCGGGAAATTTAAAGCCCTGATGCAGAAAGTTTATGCTCAAAATGGAGGTGCCTTCTCTTGTGGTAAGAACATTTGATTTAAAAGAACTAATTTCCTTGGACTTAAAATTCAAAAACTGACAGTGCTGCATATAATGCTGAATTGTGTTCTTATCAGCTTCATTTGGCCATTGTCGGCCAACACCTACACAATTCCCTATTGAATCTAATGTTGATTCTCGTCTCTTTGACCGACTTTAACTTTTCCGAAAATTTTCGCGAGGGTTGAGCGATTTTAACCGCAGATGGAGCAACATGTGGCAACCACTTGCTCAAAAGCGCGTATGAGATTCCCCATGGAAATCTTGAGATATGCAAACTGGAACTGGATACTAGTAAAAGTAACCAACCCCTTAACTCTTATCTTCCCGTGAATGTTCACCAATACCGTGCAGAGAATGTACATTCAAATTCTTTTCTTCGATTCTTCACCAAAAATCAACCTTAAATCGCCATGCAAAAGGGGAACATGGGGAGAGATTAACTGGTCTTTTTCTAAACAAAAAGCTAGAATTTTTGATTGTTTAATTGCATGATTTCAGATCACGTTTCCAGGACAGATACCGAAAAGATTGATTCGTGCTCCGCACAAGAAATTGGATCGTGTACCAGTATTTCGTCAGAATTAACTAAAATAAATGAACCAACTTTAGATCAAATCTGTTCGTGAGTATCCCGATTTATATTATTGACAGTTGGAGACTATGACCCTAAATATCTTTTGTCTTCTTTTTCTTGTTGGGCTTAACGCCCACTTTTATCTTGCGTGATATTGCAGACAAATCTTTTTTTAGCTGTCTACTGTTTTTATTGCCCCACCCTGTTTCGACGAATATGAAACTCATTTTATATTCAGTACCTCAGAGCAGATGCAATGACCGATTTTCGATAATAAAGTGTAACTAAGCGGCATGGTTGCATGACCATGAGTAGGGTCGTCTGTCCAATCTCTTGATATTCCTCCAAGCCATCCGGCTTCTTTAAACTAAACAAGAACTCACGAACAAGCGTACCATTTACCATATTGTCATGGCTCATATTCGGGGGGCTGTGGGTAGCTCCTCAGATTGTATGAAAATATCGTCTTAAGCTTGTGATCCCTCTAGAAGTTGCCCGACAAAATGCCCCCCCCCCTCCCAATGCAAATAGTGTAATAGTATCTAATGCCAAGGTTGTGGACCATCCCGAGGTCAAAATTTCTATCTGATTTTGATTGAACTTAAAATATATGTTCATATCACAAAGATCCCTTTGACACTTGCGTGTTTCCGGACTGGAACTTCCTGGATTGATGCCCCTCCTAATTGTACTACAATCGCTTTTTTAGCCTGTTTTCTATCCATCTCTTGAAACATGTGAGTGTATCTTGCATGACAATCGTTTGTTTGTCTTTCAGTACATGTATTTACCTAGAATTATTTTCTTTCTGTTTTATCTATAGATCCATCTCCAGGACAAAGAATTGTCTGGGAAACAAAGGTTGTAGTATAGCTCTGCGTTTATTTAATGAACAGATCAGCGAAGTACTTAATAAGTACAGTCTTACTTGTGGTAAGTAAATTAAAGTTAAATATCGTGGATGGGTGGGTTAGAGGGGATGTGCCTAGTATTTCAGATGGAACGAAAAACTTCATTCTTTAAATATGGAATATAGGTAGATATTCCAGTTTATATTATAAACACTGAGTATAGATGGAAACATTTTGAACTTTAATAAGTTGTAATATATAAACAACTTTTTAAAGTTGCCCGGATGATACAATTTCTAGTGATTGTCTAGTCTATTGTCTCTAGTACTTTGTATCGTATTTAGGTATTAATGGTATCATATGACATAAAACGTTAAATGTTTAATATTCTGTAAGTTAACAAACATCAATCAAATATATGAGCAGCAGGGTGGAGGGAAAGGGGCAACGTAGAGTTCAAATTGACTAGAAAATCGATGTCCTCTGTACACATTGACGTGCACGTAAAAAAATCCTCGACATTTGGAACTCGAAAAAGAGTAGGCCATTGAGTCGCTGTCCTGTCAAAATGTTCCTCATAGCACACTGTTTGAAGTTATAACGTAGATCGTTCAATATCGTAGCAACGGTACTTGACAATCGAGACATGACCTTGTTCAGTATGTTAATTTCATCGTAAATATTTCAAATCTCGCAGATGTTTACATCTATTTAAGTCTCGGTCAAACGACTCTCTAGAGAGTTGATAATAGGCTTGTAATGTTAATAAATGTCTAAATTCTAGTTTATATAACAGCTTGAGTCAAAAGAAAGATCTGCAGTAAATATATTTAGCTATTGCTGACATAATGCATCGTTAACTAATTCTACAGTTTTCCTAGTTTTGAGTTAGATCATTTACATGTACAATTGAAAATATGATTTCAGAAGTACCATCTACTAGTATCGCGACCCGAGCGCCATCTTGTACGGCTAAGAAAGTTCGACTATGTACCAGATACACAAATCAATTATCTCGGTTGACCCGCCCAACTGTTCATGATATCTGCAAGTAAGTGTATCAAGATAACTTTCAAAATCTCGATACTGGACAATAGGCGTTAGGTAGATTATTACAAATCTTTGACGTGTGGTGGATAAATTATGATTTTGGGGTATGGTAGCGGAGTTGGTGTGTGGGGATGGGGTTGTATGTTTATCGTAATGCTGACATGCGTAGTTGATACCTGTGGCAGCGAGGCAAGTCGTATTGTTGAGGTTGCAAGGAATCGTGACATCACTTTCGATCGTCCACTGTGTATTCTAAATGACCAGCAGTTGATATTGTTTGGAAACACTGATATCAAAATAAAACTGACACAAATTTTGACATTCCGTTGTTGGATATTTTTGTGGCAGAAAGATGCACAACGAGTGTCTACGATACTAAGATACGGCTTTGTGATCTTCACCAATGTCTTCTGTAAATAATCCTCTCTATATCTTTGTTCCAGCTCCATCTTAAAAGTACGAAACTGTCTGAAGGGCTGTGACTTGGCCTTGAATCTGTTTAATAAGAATATTGAGAATATTTATAATTACAGCCGTTTGTCCTGTGGTAAGATATTTTTTTTATATATTTAATATGGATTTTTTGAGGAATTCGTGCTGGTTAGACTCTGTTTAAAAACATATACATCAGAATTGCTAAAAGTCTGATTTATTCAAAATATGTTTACGTTTGGACATTATCTGGGGTATATTGGAGATATGATCTTTTTATCAATAATTTGAAATGTGTGACATATATTTTGAATTCCCTTTTTTTCAGTTTCAAAAACAAACCCCGTGGGAGTATCGGAGCCTCAGACTGAACCTGAAACCGAACCTGAGCCCGAAACCAGGGCTGAACCGGAACCCAAAACCAGGGCTGAACCAGAACCCGAGACCGGAGCTGAATCGGAACCCGAGACCAGGACTGAACCAGAACCTGAGACCGGGGCTGAACCAAAATCCGAGACCGGGGCTGAACCAGAACCCGAGACTGCAGGTGAACCAGAGCCAGAGGCAGGGACTGAACCAGAACCCGAGACCGCAGGTGAACCTGACCCCGGGACCGGAGCTGAACCAGAACCCGAGACTGCAGCTGAACCAGAACCCGGGACCGCAGGTGAACCTGAACCTGAACCCAGGACTGGGGGTGAACCAGAACCCGAGACCGGAACTGAGCCAGAACCTGAGACTGCACGTGAACCAGAACCTGAAACTGCAGGTGAACCCAAACCCGAAACTAAATAAGAAATTCCGACTGAATTGAAGATCTCCTCCGTGGATCGCAAAATTGACATTAACAAAAATCACAAATCCTACTTTGTGGTCAATTATCTTCAATTTAGATTTTTAAATATAATTATTATTATTATTATTTTATTCAGGTGATTTAATAAATAATCTGTGTAAACCCGTTTTATTGTATATGAGATGTTATTATATTATAACGAATTGGGGTTGCCTTCCACTTGGCGATGTTTGTTTAAGGGGAAATAACTCCAAATGTTACAAGCAGCGATTGGTATATTATGATATCGTTCACCATCGTTCACCACTCAATTTGCTTCAAATTCAAACAAGCCTTTAGCTTAAAATCAGTTTGAAAAACGCATGTATTTCAGTGCAAATTATAAAGCTTAACAAGGGTTAACATTGCCCCCATACATGATAAAGTGGGAAAATAACAGTAAAATGAAATACATGTATATATTTTAATAAGTTTGTCAAATAAATATTATAATACTTACAATTTGATTGGTGTTACTTATATTTGAGCAGAATTGTAAATTTAAAATAAAAGAGTGTGGCAGAATTATTTATTAACGAGCATTATAATCCGGAAGAACATTTACGGTCCGTAATCCCTTACCCTGCGATTGAAAATGGCTCTAATTAATTTTCTAAATTTGCTAGAGTTACTAAAGTGTTTTGTACTTTTTGATTAAGTGGTTTCGAATCCCCGGTTGTACGTGGCAAGAGGTGGGGTCGCCTGTCCAAACTCGTGGGTTTTCTCCGCGTACTCCGGTTCCCCCCCCCCCCCACTGCTAAAGAGACCTACGCGCAAGCCAATTACTGAAATAAATTTAAACCATATGTTAGTCCCGAAATGACCTAGTTTGTGTCGAGTGGACGTTAAACCCCATCTCATAGTATTTGAATATCTTTCTTTCATATTCGGGATTGGTCAGATGTATTACTCCGGTGCAAGACCGGAATTTAGAGATTTTTGATGATTGTCGGCTGATTCTGAAAATATAGCCGTAGCATCACTAATTAAATTTCACGATTCGTCTCAGAGAAAACTCAATTTGTCATAATTCCAATTTCGTGAAACTTCAAAACGTTTAGAAAAATGTCAAATAGCAACGTTGACAAATGGTCGCCCTGGCTGACACAAAGTTCCCAGTTATACGTGATGTTGCCTTATCATCCATAATATAGACAATGTTTATTATAGCTTTACAACTTAGTCCATTTAAATGTTTCAAAAATAAAAACAACCGGTCCAATTTACAATTCATAAACGCACAATAAATTTGTTTCTTTTAAGTAAATACAACTGTAAAGACGATGTAACATTGTGATCAAGTGTTGACAGCGATTTTTGGTCCACATTGGCCTTAAAACAATGCTTTGCAGGGCAGCATAACAAATAGACAGATTATACATGTAATCTATATGAACAGTATTCGTGTTCATGTTTCAATCTGAATGGGCAATAAAGGGTTAACGATATTAACCGATTTGACACCGTAATTCCAGACACCGTAATTAAAGACATAATTAGGACGCATACCGATTGATAATAGCGCAATTAAACATGTTTTCACAGTGGCTATAAAATTTGTTCTGATATCTAGCTAGCTGTTTTGGGTTTTTTTTTTGTTTTTGTTTTTTTTTTTTGTGTGTGTTTTAATTATCTTCTTTATATTACTCATTCATATGTAAATAACTTAATTAAATCAACCTGTCCATAATATCATGCCTTATGTATTGATTTGTTTTTATATACAAGGACTTTTAAAAATGTTTTTACATGTATTATGACAAGAGGGGGGGGGGATAGCCCGCCCTCGCTTCTCACGAAAGCGGTTTTATAAGTGTGATTTAAATTGACTTTTTAATATACAAGGACTTTTTATTTTGTGTGTTAACCATGTGTATGTTTTTACCAACTCTCAACCAATGAAGTGTAAATAATTTAATTTAGCAAGTCCTGTAGGGATTCAGTAGATAAACGTAGGATGCTGATATTTTATCACGTGTGATAAAGGTGGGGGGCGTTTGGGTGTCGGAATGGTTAGCACGTGCAGCCTTGCGCGCTGTATCATAAAGCCTCTCATTGAGTCAACTGGCGTGGTTTCGAATCCCTGGTTGTATATGACAAGGAGTTGGTTTTTTTACTGGTCTTCCGGTTTCCTCCTACTGCTAAATACCCCTACGCGGAAGCGAATCGTTAAAAAAAACATATGTTTGGGGCGAAAAGACTCTCGAATAGACGTTAAAATCCAATCCCCCCCTCTCTCTCTCTCTCTCTCTCTCTCTCTCTCTCTCTCTCTCTCTCTCTCTCTCTCTCTCTGTAATAAACAACCATATATTTTTCTAGGTTCCATTAGTGTCCTCAGTGATATATTTTATACCAAAAGTCTTGCTACTCAACAATTTATTCATCCTTTATGATACCTGTATAAAGTTGTGTGTACTTAACTGTTCCAGAACATCTAGAACCATTATTCTGTGATTATGTTGATTTCGATTGCCAACAATGGTATATGTCCAATGGGACAATAAAGTAGGATGTGAACCCATTCATTTAATAATAATACTTCATTCCATTTAATGATAATACTTCAGTCCATTACGGTGCTGTATTAAACTGGCACCAGACTTTTTGGTCCCATTCTTATGTCATGTTTTACTATTACATATTTTGTATCATCATAAAATAAAACTAAAAGCAATCATAAAAAAATAGCTACGGCCAACTGTGTAACGTACACGTTTAGTTTCTGTTTTGGTTTTATGTATACTTTGTATTTAGTATACGTTCCTGGTGTATAGAAGTTCTATATACATTGTATACACATTACTTCCTGAAATTAATTTCTAATGGAATGAAATATTGTTGATATAAAAACATGACGCTCGACGTCTGCTCCAAAAACGGTCTTTATTTATTATTATTTGGGTTCAATTCGTAAGAAATTGGCATTAATTATAATAAGTCATAATTGATCAAACTAAATTGATCTTAACTAAAACTAAACTGATCTAAACTAAATCCATCTCAAGTTCGAGTTCTTTATTCCTTTTTAAAGTCAAAGACACATCAAACAATACAATAAAATACAATGTACAAAGATGATACCAAACACAAGTAGATTACATATTTCTGTAGTAAAGATTACAGGAGAGCAAACGGGATTTTTCTGTGTCTAAGTTAATTGATGCCAAAGTATTATCGATATATATATAAATTGTATAAGTTTATAAAAACCGACATTTCTTTTTAAATATATTTCCCTATATATATATATATATATGATATGCAAATTAAATTTAAACGATATCCATCTTCAATGTCTTCTAAATTGCATTTTTACAGATTCTATTGCAGCCTTAAATTTGATTATATCTTCCCATAAAAATCTCATGTTTTTTTCGGCCCGTTGAAATTTGAAAGTCATTTTGATTGTTTTCCTGAGCTGAATTCAGCGTGATTGAAGCTTAAAGGCCCTGGAGTCTCCCAGAACTCGTTCAGTGTTCAATCGGTCGTTAAGAGTTAATTAAAGGGTTAATTAGTGTTGACAATATGATTGACACTGACATGATCGTAATATTTAATATCTGATCAGAATGTAAATAAAAACTTTCTATATAAAAAACTATATACATTGATCCAATTTTACAAAGAATTTGTGGTTTCAGCTTAAATAACCCGTAAGTAAATATGAATACTATTTGCATATTTTTTTTGTTTTTTTTTTTGTTTTTAGATAATTAACTGCTTTCTCTTCGTATTCACCACATTTTTAAATATTTAAATGATTGGAATTCTAAGTTTTCCTCGTTCTTGTCATACTGATATGAAGTATCTCAGTTTTTAATAACCAATTTAAACTATTGTTACGAGCATTTGATTTTTGAAACAATACATGCGGTTCCGTTCCACTGTATTTTAAATTAATGGCGGTTATTTTCAAATTGATTTTAATCTGAAAACCGGTGTCTTGCCTCAAATGCATGTTATCTTCTGAACATAGTATAATGTTTACAAAATTTGCCAAGTGTTTAGGTTCGAAAAAAATATAATAAACCAATGATTATTATAAAAAAATTATTAGGATCATCGTAACAAAATTATTAGAACGAAAGAAAACCTATAAACTGTGACTGAACAGATTAATCAAATATATTTATTGCCTTATACAAATCTACTAGGAAGAAAATAAAAGTCATTACAAAATTATTAGGAAGAAGGGATTATCACCAACAGCATTAAAAGTATAGCTTTAAATTGCAGCTGAACAAGTTAATTGAATAGATTTTTCAATTCAAAGTGGAAAAGTGAGGAGAGGCGACCAATTTGTATTCTCATTTTTTTAACTTTTTAAAATATAAAATAAAGGTCTGAAAATTGTTCTTTAAATTGTAATGTAGACATTAAAACAAAATCGTAAGTTAAATGTTATGAAATAAAATGTTTTTAATCTAAAACGACACGAATAGACAATTGTTCACAAGATTAACGTGAACACTTTTATGAGAACTGTGTTAAGTTCAATCGGATTAAACATTAACGGGTTAATACTACTAATTACAATCAGGGGTCAGAGGTCAATTAACGACACTGGCATACTGATTGCTTTTGACATTCTGATCGCTACAGACGTCATCAACATGTTTTTATAAGAGGTTATTAAATCTGTTCAGGATGGATATATCATAGTTCAACGTTTTATTCAACTTTATTCTCCAGAAATATTTGTGTGTGCAACATCAAGCTCAGGTATGATAGTTGGAAGTCTTCTACATATTTCTTTTGTAAACTTTTTTTATATATAACATTATGCATGTCGACATCAATGGACTTCTTGACTGTTTGAATATTTAAATCAACAACTGTGTTTGTTCAATCAAACGATCTATGGCTCATTCTTTGAAAAATCTTTTTAACTCCAAATTTTAGTTATAATATTAATTTGTGGAAGGGCTTATAACTCTATCTTAACATGGAAAAATAAACACAGAATTCGGCTGAGCAAATTAATCCTTTGATCTTAGATCAACATTTAGTCATCGACCATAAATTATGAATAATAAAATCAAAAATAAGTTTAGGTAATAAATAAAATTTTATTTACAAAATAAATTATGTGTTTCATATATACAAAAAGTAGCCAAAATATGCATTTATATGTACAATAATATAACTATAAATATTGCAAATTATATAAATAATTAAATACTAGGATAATATAATACAAAACTTCCTGACATAATACATACATTTGCATCATAATATTTATAGCACCTGTTTTACTGAAATACATTCAAGAAATAATTGATCGCTGGTTGCGTAAAACCATCTGAATTTTAAGAACTTTAAATTTCGTTTCGTATTTCTAAATAAATTAATCTTTTGTATAAACTCTCAACTATTTAAAAAGTAATTCGAACTTTCAAAAAACACGAAACGAAATATGATGTAGGTCTTAATCAGTTAATGTATAAATTAAACATACAGGGTTGTCTGGTTTATCACATTATCACATAAGATATTATGCCAATACAAGTATTTGAGATAGAATATCACACATTAATATCATAATAGGCTTCAAATAGCTAATAAACTGGACCTTTGTGGGCCGAACGTTTGCTCTTATTTGATATATAGTCACTTTAATTGATGCGTTAACAAAGAACATTTTTTACTAATATCAATAGTATAGGAGAAAATAACGGAACGTGAAACACCATAATAATAAGTTTACTTGAACAAGTATAACGTTCCTAATATTGCACACTATATTTAATGAAAGTTTGATTTAGCAAACTTTGAGCACTAATATTTAAACATACATCGAGGTAGAATGGAAACTTTAATGTTCAAGGGAGATAAGTCACGGATTACTAAGGATAAAAACACTTGTTTACGGTAATCGAGTGTATTATTCAAACAGATTTCTACTCTTTGGCATGTTTTTGATATGTAACGACAGCCACTATCAGGAATAATTATAATGTCGTAACCAGAAACGCCTGCTTGGTACTTTCGTTTCACTTCCCGCGTATTTATTAACCATTCACTGATAAAGTGTAGCACTATGACGTATACGTTTTTGTACACGCGGCCCTTAGCCTCATTTATATTCCCAAATCAACATCAATCACGAAGACCGATCTCTGTAAATCATCAGTGATTCCCGATGACCGTTTGAGCACTATCATTTCGTCTGACACTCGGCCACCTTTCGCAAAGTCACTCGGACGTCTACTACCGCGCCTATTGGGAAGCCTTGGGAGAATTTAATGGTATAATTCACACCAACTCAGGCATACTGTTCAATGCTCTCCTATTTTTTTGGGCACTTCTCTGGAGTTATGCATCTGTTGTTGTGTAGAACTAAACCACCCTTACACACGCATCCAGGGACACATTTCTTGGAACATTCACCACCTTTCTTGGCATCGCTGCAGGTTCTTGGACAAGCCGGGGAACACAAGGAGTGAACGGCACCTTTGGGACACGTCTTTTCTGGCGCTGAAAAAACAAGAAGAGCAACAATAAATATTTAGTTTTATTGGTAGATGTTTTGTTTGATTCGTCAAGAGAGATTTGAAATGAGGATAATTTGTTGATCTATGAGAAAGGGCAATTGAAGACAGCTGGATGATATTTACTGATATATGAATGCAAATAAAGGTTCATCATGATTTTGTGAGAGGACTCAAAGGAATTGTAGAAAATAGTTTTTTGTTAGTCATAGAACCACCTCAACGGAATTTGGCTCATATTTTATTCCTAATCCATAGCAGGTGTTAACAAAAATATCCTGTAATTTTGACACTAGGTTGGTATTTTTTCTCAAGATTTCAAAATATGTTATTTATAATAAAGGAAAAAATTCAAATCAACATACCTTTACAGTTTGAAACTTTCTCCCATTTGACGTCATAACCAGCTCTTTTACATTCATGGGCATAGGCTTGAATAGACTCACAGGCGCATTGTCGGCCATTAGGACAATCACACATATCGGTAACACAGGAAGTGACGTAAGGTTGGACATCGACTTTCTGTCGACAGGCGGAGAAGGCTCTGGAATACAGGACACTACATTCTCGATTTGCTCTAACTTTAGCTTGAAAGTCTTTATCACAGATTGATTCAATGTTTTTCATTTTAGGTTCTTTCTGACAGGCTTTCTTGCTTCCTATTCTCCACGAATTTCCGAACTCTTCGCCCTTGTAGTAGGTCTTCTGATCTCGTCCAATTAAATCGTCCGTTTCTAGACCGTTGTAGTTACCACATAATCCACATAAACGATTCTTGTATTTGCTGCTTGCAGTCACTTCCAGGAAGCTATCTCCATCCCATACGACCTTTAAACCGATGTCGGCTCTGAATGTTACGGAGTGTCCATCACGTCGAATGCTGAATTTTCCTGGAACAGAATATGGGAGCTGAGTTCTCTTTCTATTGATCTTTACCACAAGGTTCTGGCGAAGACTGACTCGTATGTCGCCCATTAAAATAACTACCATCTGTGTCCAGGCAAAACCACTGGATAGCCGAACTCCGTTCTTAACTTTAATGGTAAAATCTTTATTATGGCAATCTTGGGTGAGTAGATATTTACAAGTTCCCTGGAAATTGTACATCTTTCCGTCAAAGCTTCTGTAATGGGGATCTCCGAACACAGTACATACGGCGTCTTCTGTTAAAAATATAAAAAATAAATTTATTAGTTATTGGGGAAAACTTTAATATGATGTTTTAAATTATACAAATATTTCTGGTAATTAAAAGATTAAGCTAGATTTTTCTGGGGTATAGCATAACAAATGTCATTCAACTTACGTTCTACACATTTAGGACAGCAAGCACCAGGCATGAATTTGAGTTTATATCCAGATGGACACCAGAGGGAGTTGCTGCATCTTTCACGTTGACAATAGGTGACGCCATCTTTGCAGGAACAATGTGTGCACATATTGGATTGCCATGAAGACCGATGCTGCAAGATATAGAGGAATATACAAATTAAAAAAATATAAAAAAAATTAAAACAATCTCTTTAGTTTATTAATTGAATAAAGATGTAACTAATAATATCGATTTAGTTGAAACATACCTTATGTGTTTTGTCTTGGTAAATGCAGTCTCTTTTTGGCTCACAGACCTGACAATTTCCTTGCTGTTTTCGCTCATCAAGTGGGCAGTCTAATGGTGGACATGTGGCTTTTTCGCACACCACAGTTCCTTTCTAAAATAATAAAAATAATAATTTTAAAACATAGATGATATAAAATTAAAATTGAAATTTATTTATATTGGTATACAAACATGTCAAATGTCAAAAGTTATCTAGTTTGAAAACAATTAATTATACAGCAAGGATTAAAGTTAGGCAATTTGATGAATAGTGTGGTTTAACTTACCGAACAAGTACACCTTGTAGTTGGTTTGGGTACAAATGAAAAACCGTCAGTATAAACACGTTTGGCAAAATAACACGCTCCAGCAAAATCAAATATTTTTCTCATTCCTGAAAAATAAAATTACAATGAATAATTATCAAATATAATAAATACTCGTTGGATTTTAATATTTGAAACACAGGCACCTGGGATAATTTTAATAGCATTAGTCAGTGGCGCATACATTTATGGAAAAAGAATTTCAGATTTTTTTTTAATAATTTTGTTAATGCTTACCTTTACAGCGGGGACAACATTCTCCCTTGGGTTGATAAATAACTTCATCCGGACAGTTTAAGACTGGACAGGCTCTTTTCATACAGGTCACACTTCCTTTCTAAAAATACATATAGTTTATCAAATTAAATATTATGATATCAAATAATGTTTCATAAAAATATAATAATAACATGAAGCTTAATATTTCATATACTTTTTTGATAACAGCCGAAATTTTATAAAATTTTGATATGAATTGCAATAAAATTTTAACATAATTAGAACATAAAATGTATTTCTAGAAACATTAAGATAAATTTCACACACACTTCCAGAGCTTATTGAAATATTTATTAGATCATATGTACGAAATAAATCACAATAATTACCCTGCACTTGCACTGTACACAGGGGTCGGTTGCTAGGGTAAACTTTTGGCCATTTTTTCTCTCGACTCCATCAAAGTAACAACCTGTTGAAAGAAAGGATAAGAATATGAATTTATTTCCATGATACATGACATAAAAATATGGCATTAAGTGCTTAATTACTTGATTAATTTTAATAAAACAATTTTCTCCCTGGCACACGTAGCTAAGGGAGCACGTGCCTGGCAGACGCGCTAGACGCCATCTTCGTAGCGTCTTATCAAGCGGGGGTAAGAGTTAGACGTTAAAGAAAATGCCGTAGAAATTGGAGATAAAGCAAAGAGAACGTGCCAGATGACTCAAAGTCTTTCTATAGAAGTTTAACATCACCCAAAAAACCTGACTAAGAAAGCCCCGGAGATATTTTTTCTCGGCGCTAAAATCTTAACGGTTGTAACTCGACGAGCGAAGAATAAGTAGCCAACATCCATTTCCGTATTTTATGTAAATGAAGGAGAGGGTAATATAAGCATGTTTTGTCTCTCAGGTGAAGTATGTAAGTATTTACAGTAAATAAATGGGTAAATAATTCAGACAAGTAAGTAATAAGAAAATAAATTGAAAAAGATTAAATATCAACAAACTGGGAGGTTTTTGTCGTACGTAAATGTGAAATAATTAAGTCGAGACAGGTTATCTGGGTACAAATAAGTTAGCCTACATTAGCCTGATTAGGTATAGCTGAAGAAGTAGGGTTAAAATTACTAAATATATCTATATCTGATGAAAACGACCCCCCAAAAAAACAGAGAATATTGGTGTGGCTTTCAATGTCTAATTCTACCTTCGGTCTACGCAATTGTGGATTGGAAGTTTTATCACGGATACTACTTGCACCTAATCTCATTTTGTATGGAAAAGTCCCCACCCCATCTCCCCTTGTAAATGGTTATTATTAGGTTTTGTTTAAGACGTGTTTTGTTGCTGTTCACGTGTAATTAACTGACCAGTGAGTGACCAATAAACCAAATGGTCATTTGAGTCTTGGCAAATAATCTCCTCTCCCAACATGTCACATAGAGACGAAATTTGTCACCAATAAACGACAAAAAAAAAATGGACAATTGAAATGGCGAATGTTTTATGAAATGAAAAGTGGTAATGAACGTTTATTATAAATACGTAGAATATTTGTAAAACAGGTTAAGTCATTTATTCGCCGGGACAGGTGTTCTCGTAAACCAACACCTTTCATTTTCTTTCTTATTTGAAATAGAAAATGTGAGTCGTGTGTATGAAAACACTCGCCCATTAAATTAATGATGTTAATATGAAACGCAGGTAATGTAGGCCTACCAACCAGACACGCCTTGTTGTCGTCTGCTCAAATACCACATGCCATAGGTCACGTGTCATGTTTTCCAGACGACATCAGAAATTCCAGATGACCATTTGTTTGTCCATTTTATTTGACCAGGAGAAATGTATTGATCGTTTTGCCCTTAGCCAGACGAATTTTAACTTTCGACAACTTGTGGTTATGACCTGACAATATCAAATAGTCTCGCATTATAAATCAAAATGGCCGACAGCCTTAAAAACAGATATTTCGAAACTTACCTTTGCAAGATGGACAGCACTGTCTTTTCCTTTGAATTGGATTGGCACACGGAACGTGGCATTGTACCTTTGATTTAGTAATAACACCAGCCTGAAAATAAAAACATGTAAATTATACACATGTTTGGGAGTTATTGTTGGCACCAAGAAAAAAAAAGAATTGGATTTACTTAATTTATCGAACGTTTCAAATCTCAGAAGCTCGCGGTGATGTGGTAGATGCTGTCTGGGTTATGTTTTGTCTGCATTTTTTGTTTTGTTTTGTTCTGTTTCCGTATTTCTCTTGTTGAAAATGATATCCCCTCTCTAACGGCCCCAAGAAATATAACATATGTGTGAAAGAACAAGGTGTGCCTTAATTACAGCCTTAGACGGGGGATTTGGGGACAAAATAATAACAGCTTTCAGCCCCGAACTCATCCATCAGCATAAAATATACACGGGTTTAACAGTGGAGATCTGTCAGCAGGTTTTGGACGAGCAGAGAATCACAATTTAGTACGCCAACCAGTTCATTAGAATTGTAGCTTGGAGTAAAAACAGACGAAATTTGTTCTTCTTGATGAATTTCTAAGAATCTGTTTACAGAAATATTATAATCGCGTGGAAAATAGAATTTGTGCGCGTGTTTAGAAAAGTTTGGTGTGTACACATAGACGCACACCTTTCTCATATTCCATTACCAGTCTTTTATACATTCTATATCTTTATCAAGGCGTTTCTTATAAATGTTGTAAGGGGTTTGCCAAGGCGGTATTCTTTTGCCTTCATCATTCACTAGACCGGCAAATAGATTTAATATATGTTAATGTGGCCCCGGTTTATTCAATTGTCAAAAATTTACAAATTACCCTGTCCAAATTGTCAGAATGTTTAATGTTTTGTACGGAATGTTCGCAGTAAATTGTGAAATGTTTGGATAGAGAGGCAAAGCACTGCGCTAAATCTATGTAGGATCTTTCCAACAAAATGTACATGGTCCTCGCCAGAGTGGGGAGAATGAGCGGGACTATTAGAGTCAGTGGAAATATTGACAGATGATTTTAGAAACAAATAACAAAGGCCACGCTAAACAAACCCCGGCTTAGGCGCAGATTTCCACCAAATCTGTGTACATAATTACCAGGTGAAGTTCAAAGATGCCGATGTCGATGTTTAATTCCGATGAAGGCAGGTTACAGTAATATATTTCATCTTCCAATTGGAGAAACTTCAAATCCCGAACTCCCTCCCATCCCTCCCACAGCGGTTATTTTTACATAAGTTTAGCTGGTAAGATGAAACAATGTTTGGCTAGTGAAACTGTGCTTTGGGTGGTTGTATATTATATATCAGTGAGTTACTTACCCGACAAGAATAAGAAGTACACCTGTCTCGTTTATCAAGCCACGTTTTACCACTATCATGGCTAATACCGTTTAATCGACATCCTAAAAAAGCAATGAAAACATTTTTTTTATAATTCCGTTCCATTTGGTTTTGTTTAGTATTTTGCTATGATGTTTGAATATTTAAAATTACAAATCAGAAATTCTAGACTATTATAGTTTATTTTAGCAGGACTTATATGCTTGAATATTAATTATTCTAGATATATGTACTTACCTTTGCAAACATCGCAGCATTTTCTATTCGGACCGTCAAATAAGACAGCGTGGCATCCGTCTAAATTTGCACATTTCTTCTTTTCACATTGAACTTCACCATTCTGAAATATTCGAAAAAAAAAATTTTTTGTTAATGTGTGTTAATATGCTATGTATAATATATACCCTGTTAATGAAGGCTACTGTGTAGTCTTGTTTGTCAAAGACAACGATGTAGTAATACTCGTGTTTTATCTTTAAGTCTGAAGAAAGTGATAGACCATATTTACATAGTCCCTTTTCTATTTTAATGTGTATAAAGCTTCAAGTCGTGATTACTGCAGTAGGCGCCCCTGAGTCAGACCCTCGGTCGCCACTACAAATCTTAGCTCGGTGTTCAAAGATAGTTCGAATTTTAATCACGCGAAAATCCACTTGTAAACAGCGTGTGCCCATTTCTATCTAACTCACTGTCTATATTTTCATTATTTTAAGCGTCGTCGACCATACACAGATAAGTCAATGCAGACAACGATATACTATAATATTCATGCATGCCAATACAAATACATGTACATTGGCAAACAACGCCCGGTGCTGAATTGACAATAATTCTAAATAGTCTACAAAATTAAAGGTAGTCGTTCCACTTTTTGAGGATGAAATTTTAATAGAAATATGTTTTGTGTGACCAGTCTTCACTATTCCGGGCTGAGCAAAAAAGTAGGACGTAAAAGCCCAATTTAATTGAGATTCAAAATACGCAACTAAGGCTTCCAAGACAAACGATGTATTACATAATTCTCCCCTATGACGTAATTGAATAATAAGACAGTTATTTAAAGTGGGGTATATGAGCGACGTGGTAATGGTCATTAAACAATAAACAACGCTCTCAATCTAAAACGACGACCAAACTTCGATAGTAATGTTTAACGAATCTTTACTATCTATGCATGCTTTAATCACTGCGCTGAGGAGATACACGTATTTTACTGTAGCAGTCAAGTGTCATTTCGGACCACTCCAGATTTATTGTGTTTGTCTTATAACTCCACAAAGATAACTGTATTGTAATCAACCAGGCATTATTTACTGGGGTATAAATACGGTTGCACCGACGGAAGATTTTAACGGTGTTGTGTTAAGCCTTTAATGGGCGTTTAGGATTAGAGTATGGTTTATATTGGTATTAGGGACCTATTAATGGGTAACTTTTGGGAAAATATTATGTATATCATTTGATTTCTAGCTGATAAGCAACTATATCAGAATCGAGGGGGCTAGACATTTAATTCCAAGCCCAAAATTGTTGAATGAAAAAACCTTTAAGATTAAATCAGCGCTTGCTTGTTTTGTTGGGTCTTTTTCAAAATTAATAAAATTTGACCCCGAATTTTGATCATCATGAATTTTGAAATTTAACTAACTCCAGACCAAATGTCGTTTAAATTTCCCCGTGTGTTTACTCAAAGGCAGGTGAAATGAGCCTGCTTGCCGCGACGTGTCCGCGCGCCAAAACCACCAGACGAGACATAGTCCCGAGACGAACACACTCACTTCTAATTTATAACACAAAGTGTTGCCTTTAACTAACCGCGCTATAGTTTCTATTTTATTTAAAACTCAATTGTAGAACATACTAAACGACACAGTTCTCTACATCTGTACATGTTCAATTAGCATATAAATGATTAAATATAGAATTCTCAGTCGAATATTATTCCTAAAATGACTTATGAATTGGACGAGCATAATACAATAAATGAAATTGGTCTGTTTCGACCCATAATTGGTTTGGATGAAGATTTTTGATTAAATATTGAATGGGTTTAAACCAAAGCTTTCATTGAAAAGAATTCTCATTAATGAACCAAGTGAACATAAAAACAGAGTGACCGTTATGGGCAGATTAATCACAGACAAAGCCAGATAATTTAACAGTCGTTTTATCTCTTTCTTTAATAGCTTACTATAATTCGGTAAGCCCTCTCGGAAGAGAGATGAAATACCTTAACCGTTTGACTATCTTTCGAAGTAGGCAATCGCTCAATTACGAATAAGCAATAACTTTAAATAAGCAATTTTATCGGAATAACGAAGCAAACTCGGACCTTAAAAACCCTACCAAATTTTGGCAGAGCTACCCGGAGTAGAGTTTGTTAAACCGCGACATAAAAACGACCTTTATTCAAATAAAACAAGGTAAAAATCGCCATTAATTACTAAGTTGGAATTATAAACGTATATGCAAATAAACATGTATATATGCATTATGCATTAACGTCTAGGTATCTGAAAATATGTAGGACATTGGCGTCAAATCCGAATAATTTATGTATGGTATTAAAAATTCCGTGTGAATAACACGACGAATTAAGTTTGAAAGTCGTCGAAATACATGCTTTCTTTTATGTCATGCGTCAAGTCGGCTGTCATCAGTATGACAAAGTGACAAAAGAAATGCCCATTTAAACTTATTTGCTATGTCGGCACGGATCAAAGCTTATTATATGATAGGTAATTAACACTTGAGGTAGATGGGTACACATAGATATGTATATCAGATTATCATCAATACCGCCGATAGTCATGTTGTAAGGAGGAACAATTTATTATTGACTAATTTACCTTCAAATTTGATTAGTACGCCCCGAGTGTGTAAGATACGAACTGTCTTAAATCTTCGAATCGTATCTTTAAAGTTGTTTTGCAATTAAATAACAATCTCGTCTTTTTTTACTTATGTAACGCGGTTTCAAACACCAGACAAAGCGTCCACACTTCATTATTTTCCATAACTTATTTAAAATTCCCATTAAAAGTGCATTAAAAACATATTTTCCATATTACAAGCGACAGACAAAGGTTGAGTCTAGAGGTAATATATCACAGGTAATGGGAAAAACTTTAATTCGCAGGTGCTACAATATATGACAGCCAAGAATGTCTTTTTGATGGATGTGTGAATCCAAAATCTTGAATGAAGGCAGCCTAATTGCGAAACGCAACGTTTTAAGAAAAGCCACAACCGAGTGTATAAAATTGTTAACGCGAATTTTTAATACATAAGTAATTTATGGATTTCAATACTTATTAAATTATGAAAAATTTCTAATGTGTACAGAGCCGAATGTGCATTATACATGCCCACAATTCACATAATTATATAGTTATATATTTTACAATGGCGTAAGGTTCTTTTTCAGTTCTCTCTACTTCTGACACCAGATTTTAAGTACAATCCACTTTTATCCTTTTGACAAAAGGTGGAGGAAAGTAACTGAATATAAAACAAATTTATTTTCTATGCGAAACACAGGAATTCTTTTCACGCAAAAATCTACCAAGCAATCGTAAAGTTATCCCGTATATACACTTGAGTTGAAAACACGCGAATAACTCACAATAAAGGATGTGACGAAGACATTTTGCAATTTTGAATCTCAATACACCAAAATAATGTGATTTTATTATCACCCATGAATGAAGAAAAAATGTAAAACTTCCAATTTTCGTATCTTATCATGATCTACGATACTTAGAATTTACAAAAAAACGAAAGACATCGTAAAAGAGGGAGTCGTTCGTTCAGACATGTGACTACGCCCGCCATTTTGGGTTATTATTCCTCACTTAGAATTCCAAGTTTTCACACGAATCTATTCTGGAAATAATTTAAACAAAAAACCCGATGGTATTTCCATTATGTAACTGCTTCAATTCTAAACGAATGTTTTTTGCTGAAGAGCTTTAAAAAAAATGTGAAGCGAAACAGAGCAACAATTATCATAAAAGTTTTGAGAGAAAGGGGTGTGGAGTTCGCCAAAGACAAGTTCTCACGTTAACATTAGGGCATAGACAAGATGAGGTGATAATGATAAGAAAATGGTGCAACATCTCTTGCAGAACTAACGAGCATATTCCTGCTGAAGCCACAATATCGTTTTTATATATCTTTGGCTCTAAATAGTTTGGGCTTTTTATCGGCCAAATAAAACGGTTATTATACGTATGTCGTATTGCTAAGAACAAATACCATCATAAATATCTTTAGTTACTGGCAAAATTTTTAACGTCTTTTCTGACTTATGCGTACCCTGGCCGTTTAAAACCCCAATCTAAGACCCTATTCATTTGACAGCATATTTTATACGCAATTATTAATGGTGAATATCCGTTATATATATATATATTATCTCTCGCCCTGTCTAATCTAGCGCTCTATGAATCAAAACTAACTTTGAAATTGATAACCTCTTTCATTTTTTCTTAAAAAAGATCTCAGATTTGCTGTTGTGCACGCGACACGCGCGCGTGTTCTTGTGAAAATATGGCGTTGAATACAAGTCATAGAGGTTTGCTTAAAGGGAAATCCCTTTTAGCTTTGTATAAATAGAAAGAATAAAGACACTGAAGTCGTTCCTCATGGGTGGGCTACATGGGTTAGAGTACAGCAAGGATGTGTACAGGGGACCTTCGCTAAGGATCCGTACTGTGTCCTATCTTATTTTGTTTGCTTACAGTTTCTTTAATCTTATTGTACCCGCCTGCTGTCTGTTTCAATACTACACGGTTCACATTTTATAGACATATTCACCAAAATAGATTAAAACCTAGACAGCATTCAAATTAAACAGTGCTATTACATTTTTATCACTCAAAATGTTTTGTGAAAATACTTGTTTCAAATTATGTGAAATTAACAGTCCGAACAGGTAGATTTATTCCTTAACATTTCCAAATGCTGCAAAGTTAAACAATAAACACGCGTGTACTTTTTTCAATGTTAATTTGTAACACCTGAATTTTGTTTTCTGTGTGATAATAAAATAACCTAATTAGGTCTTTAAAGAGAAGAAGGGCTATTGTGTGTAACAGAATGTGGAAGATACTTCGTCTGAAGCAAGACGAGTGTCAAAAACACCCCCTTACGCTTTTACCATAATACTTGATGTTCATTTAAGTAACTTATTACCGTTGAATAAAGGAATATTGGCGAATTATAGCCACCGGCCCGTCAATTTTTCAAACCGAATTTTCAGCCAGACTGCACTCGAAAAGAAGTAGAAAACATTCCAGCCCCATCTATCGTTTATCAACCCAGTGAAGCAAACGGACAAAAAGGTTTTCATTGAAAAAAACGAATGAATGAAACTTGTCCAATCCACTGTGTTGTTCGGTTTATTTATAAATTCTTCCCAAATCTCGTAAACCTATTTAAAATGAATGCTCAAACATGCTTGGCTTGATTTTTATAATATTGCATAATAATTTGAAGGGTTTTTTTTCTATCAATCAAAAATTCTCATAAATACCCTAATCTACAGTTTCTAATTAAATAGACTATCGCCAAAATTTGTTGAATGGTGTTAATTTCTTTTTTTATGGCAAATTGTTTACCAAATAATATTCAAAAAGATATGGCATTGCATGTATAGCCAACATGTAAATAATGTGAAAAGAATCTCGTTTAAGTTTTGCAAAACAAAATTTGTGACGAAATTAGTTGGAAATTGGCATTCAGAAACTTTATTCAGGTACTCATTTTTAAAATTCTTTTAAAATGTTAATCATAATGTACGTGTGGTCGTGAACAAGATTTCCTTTAGAATTTGCTGCGGTAAATTATGATGTGTGGGCTGATGTTTTCACTTAAAATTGACTTAACCGCGCACTTTTTAAATTAGAACTTTTCAGTGAAAATGCGTCGCCGCCGCTATCTTTAACTAGACTTCATAATAGGTATTAAAACCTTCTATTTATAATGGTAATTAGGAAAGTACTCTTGCCATCGAATCGGTTTATTACAAGCATGCTCCCAGCAACCGACTTCTTAAAGCCAAAGAACTTTTCAAAGAAAAATCTGCGGTAGTTTCGCTTCTTTTGTGTTCAAAGAATGCGAACATTGAAATTAGGCACGCGCTGTCGAGACCGAACATGGTTGGGAGTAGCGTAATCACCTTTATCAGGGGATCGAAAGTTAGAAATAAGATTATAGCGGCGAAATAACCATTAATCACTTAATTCATCTCTTTTAGTGGTGAAAGGGCGGCCTACGACCATAAATATGTTTTAATAGAGCCTAGATGTCATTTCTGCTATATACTAGGTATAATGATGTTAATAATGATATTATGCCCCAGATTTGCGGGTCAGAACCAGAACATAACTTACAAATACACTCACTATATAACTACTGACCAGTGTTTTTAATGGCAACCCAAAATAGAGCAATGGTACAATTTTGAGAGTTATCATTTTTATATTTTCAGCATCGTTATCTCGAATTATAAATTATGAATGTGTTATAGTTTTCTCGATAAATATAATTTCGTTTATTGTCTGATTAAGTTCAAGAAGGTGTACGCTGTACAGATGTTCCTCGCAACTGGAAATTCTCTGACTCGCAGTAAAAAATTGATTATCTGCGGGACTGTGTTTTGTGTTTGTGCTGGACTATCATTCGACCACCCAAACCAACCGGTCTGATAGATAATCCAAATTGCTCCGAGACAATAAAAAACTACATATGTTTCTGAAGATTACATTCCTACTTGACTTTCTGGTCAGCAATAATGGAAGTTACGCAGACTATTCTTACGTCATCGATTACTGAGCTCATGTATCAGTAACAAAGTGCGTCAGTGGTTTTTGGTGCTTGCTTACATATCGTGGAAACTGTTTGTTAAAAAAGCGATAAAGTTATATTTGTTAAAAAATAAACTTACCAGACAAAAACAAGAGATGCAGGGATCGTCTGTAATACCAGGTATCTTGACCTCTTGACCTTCGTTGGTGCACCGAGAAACAGAACCTAAAATACACAGAATACATAAATAAAAATTAAGTTTAAAACGTCAAGATTTTTTTTTTTATTTCTAGTTGATATCCTAAACCAAACAAAAGAAATAAAATGCTAATAAATTCAATGAATAAGCATACAATGAGGTTGTTGTTCACGACAATTAGTAAAAAAAGAAGAAAGGGAACAATAGAAGACAATACTGATTAAAAACTCTGATTATAGGATCAATTCCTAGTAATAAATAAACCCTTATTATGTATCAATAGAGACCCACTCTCCCGCGGGGGTTACATTCGGGTGGTAGGGGGTGTCGAGTGACAGGAGTAAAAGGGGCGTTGGCGTTGATTACTCTTCAAACAACGGGTTCTAGTTAGATATCCCACGAGGAAAATTACCCTATCGTCTCACCGAATCCACCTTGTAACAATACCTAGCCTCTAAATTATACCTAGTTAGGCCCGTCAGCCATCGCAGTTTATCCTATTCCCCTCGTCTGTCTGTCAACTGATATTTATCCACACCGACGATTTGACGTTTCGTGTGGCGTTTCTTGACTAGACACGTCCAAAAAAATTGACGGATAATTTGAGGGGTAATTTTGTAATTAAATAATGGTATTATTTTTTTAAGAGTTTGTCGCTCAGGTAGATGTCCGTTACCTGAGGGTATATTCACCTTCTGCCCACCATAACGATTTCCAGCACGAATGCCCAATTCGCTAACAAGAGTTTCTGTTATTTATTACGAATCTTGGTCGTTCCTGGACATTTTGAAAGAGAGTATCAAACAACAGAAAATACATTTTTAACTCAGTTTTCAACCGCTACTTTTAATTCTGCAAAGATGTGTGCAAACCGCTCTAAAACTTCTCAGGTTTTCCAGAAAATAATTGAAAAAGAAAGCCGAAACCGCAAATGATCATGATCGAAGACCAAAAAATAAAAAACCAACTTAAAAATAGAATAATGAGAAATCTAAACCAAATTTGTTTTTCGTGGACTGACATGTTTGTTTAAAGTCAATTTTTTCAAAAAATCTTTACATTTTGTTTCCTTGCGTGATTTGGTGAATTAATATACTATTGTGCTCAGAACAGGATAAAACAATTCAATGTTACATGCGATGTTTAAGTATATGAATACTGGAATATTCATTATTATATTCATGTGTCTTCTTTCAATTAATATGTAGGCCCCCTGTGCATTTATTTGTTATAAATATATTGTGTATCCATCTTAATAAAGGTAGTGATTTAAATGTATTATTCAATACAAACCATCAACAATGCATTATTTAATTAAGCTTTTGTTTTATTAGAAAAACTATTTAGTTTTGTACTAGTTCTTATTGGTAATTTTATGTAAATCAGTTTATACGCCTTTGTTTCATTATTATGAGGTAAAATGACGTCATACTTGACATACTTTCTGTATGATATATATATGTTTGATTTGGACTGATATAGACTCTATACTTACTTCAATATAAATATCGATTATACTAGTACAATGACTCTAACGTATATCGAGTCTCACAGAGGAGAAAAGAATCTGAATTTATTCTGAGGTCCTAGTCGATTTGCGTGTTTGCGATTTTTGGCAAGACTTTGTCTAGGTGTCGAGACCTAGGGAAAAAAAAGAAATAGATCTAGGCTTCAAAAGCCGCAGAATATATAAAATCTAAAAAATTACGCTGAACAAGATTTAGTTGAACTTCTAAAACAGGCGTATTAGGTGACAAGGAGTGGCGAATTGCAGGATACGGCACTACGTTTTAATGGAAGGCAGGCCTTTGAAGAGATCGGCTTGATATTTCATAAAGTATAGGACCCTACTTCAATGTAATGCATACCATAAACTTAAAGCACATATTCTACTTATTAAATATACATACATATGACTGTATTTTATTCCACAAAAGAAAGTGTATTTTATTCACATTTCATTTCAAATCTTTTACTGAAATTTTAGAATGTTGTACATTATTAAATTTTAATTTCCAGATCGCTCCCATGAGATATTTTCAGGCGATTAATTCCTTGATTCTTCTCAAATAAACGCAAACCATATTAGGCGTATCTCAAGTTTGTTTTATTAATAAATTTTATTTTTCAAAATGCTAAGAAACTTTCTTTTAAATGAGCTTTGTGCGATTATGTTTTGTTGGGTTTTTTTTTTCACAAATCAAGAGATATTTTGTCAAATAACCGTAAACCATATTGAGTGAATCTCTCGGGATGTTTTTTGTTGTGTGTTTCGCGATGCGTTGAGTACTAACATAAAATGAACATCAACGAAGCATTCTGCAGTAAGACCTTACCTGCTGTGATTGACTATAGCCTGATACTAGACACCGACACATATAAATTTGATGTGAGAATGAGTTTCTTTACCTACTCACTATACATAGAAAACAATAATAGGTCGACAGGGTTTATGAACGAAAATCCTTGATTTTTAAGTGTATTTGGAGTAGAATTTTATTGCGGATAAAATATCTGATTTCAAGAAAAATACAAAAAATCTTAATATTATGTCAAAATTTCATTATAAAAACCGATTATTTACTTAATCCTTTTTCAAAATATACCGGAACGTTTTAATAACTGAGACATGCATATTTATTTATACAAAATTTCAATTAATTTTTAATTTGTTTAATTGATTTCAATTATATTTTACTTGATTCCAGTTAATGAACATTTTATACAATAAATACATGTAATTATTCAGTTTAATTAATTAGTTAATTCATTTGAAGCGAGTTATTAGAAGTATTCCATGATTTTAAGAACAATGTAGTCTATTTTTAATGCAAAACTACAATAGGTATATACATGTATATAAAAACTGCCTATACATAAAGTGTAGGAGGTCGACTATACTACTTACATTACTATAACATATGTCAATATATTTAAGAGATGTTGGTATACTGAGAACCTCGAGTATATATAATGGTTTACATGTATGTATATTGTACCTAAAGCTATGATAATTCTTGTATACTCGGCTAATTTGTTGTACATACAAAAAAGACACTTAATCTTTTTACGATTTATACAGAGTACAATTATTAGTGCACGATGCAGTGTGTGTTTTACTATGTAGAACATCTGATACCATTTCATATAGCTAATGCATTTTGTTTTACTTTGTATTAAGAAATATTGTTAAGTTTAAAGAAGAGTTTTAAAAAGTTGATTCAGAATTCGTGTAAGATATTCGAAACGTTGTGTATTGTTTAAAGAAGAACAGACACCTCGTATATTCGAAACGTTGTATGTGTTAACACTCAGAAGCATATCGTTATATCCAATGTGTTATGTATTTTTTGTGTTAACATACATGGGTTATAAGTAAAAACGATGTAGGTAGGAAATATACCTTATTGTCTTCATCCGACGCAGGGAATACACGTGCATCGCAGATAGGTATATAGATATATTTATACTTATACTATTTATATCTCTAAGGTATTTATATTATTACAATACTATACCGCCCACTTTCCTTTCATCTTTTTATATACCATACTCTATTATATATTCAAATAATTATGTATTCTTTAATAGATCACAGTTATTTATATACATTATGGAATTTATTACTTTATTGTATATTTATATTGTATCCTTAAGTATTCATAAATATTTATTCAGATTTTCAGTAAACAATAAATGATGATTTAATGAATTATTCAATTATTTAAGACATTAAAGTATAGCATGATTGAATTTTATTTAACTTAAAATAAATCGAAATAAAGATAATTGAATATGCATTAAAATTTATCCTACACTGAATGATTTCTTTACTTGATTGAACTATTCAACCTGGTATTTATGCTATTAGTTCATTATGCAATTATATGATAAGAGTCTGATTGAATAATTTGAATATTTACATTTTAATAGTATTTTGGATAGTCATAATATTATTGAATAAAATGGAATAAATTGATGGATAATTTGATCAAATACATCGCAAAGGGGGATAAATTTACAGATTTTTCAAGTAATGTGTTATTTGCATCGAGTATACTTATATAGTAATTTGGGTATGCATAGCATTCAATTAAAGGATAAGTACTAGTCAATTACTGTCTATACAAAGAAAGACAAAAGATAATATAAGTAAATGATATGTATATAATGTGACAGGGAGGTAAATAGGTATGATATATTACATACCGAGGATATAGGTAAAATGTACTCACCCGCTAGCTGGCTATTCACATGGGTAACTATCGCTAGTAGAAGACATAGTGAAACGCGACTAGTAAGAAGAGATAATTCCATACAAAACATAGTATAACTTGAAAGCTTTAGTCAGGAAATAAACACCTCCTCTTTCAATATCTACCACAGATATTGGCTTTTATTCACTATTTGGATGTATATTTCAAGTGAAACACTATTAGATATTATAATATCGAAACGTATAACACAGTTACAAGAACACCGGTAAATACAGTTCACACACTGTCGTTTACTGTTATACCAACTCAAAACACGAAGATGATAAACGTTGATGATGATGAGTAGTTGTTGATATGATTAACGAAGATGGTCAAGTAAAGCTAAATATTCTATCTGTCCAGTGTAAGGTTCCTATCCACAAATGACCAGTGCACCCCATGTGAGGGCCTTAAAAAGCCCACCACTCACGATGACGGCACTAACTCATTATCGGCAGTATCCCGTTCGTTAACCGCTAGCCCTACCACAACACCGCTTAAACAAACAATGAGAATTGACAATTGTTTTGTTTTGACTGCTCAGATCGTCCACATGTTTAATCCTATTAGGTATACGTTTGAAACATTGAGCTATGATTGTCATCCACACATGTACCTCTCGTTTCATCCAATCGTCAACATCGTCTTTACACGGCTTTAGTCTACCTGTTTTTTTAGACCAATCAAAATCTGGCACAATTCATTGCACAGGGAGACGAATTTAGTTGGAGAAGCCTTGATTCAGTTTGAGGGGATTGCAGACCGAATGTTATTGCTGACGTTTTCCTTATTTTTTTATGACATTTCGGAAATTGATGGTAATTTTCTGTTTTATTTATTAAAAGAATTAATGTTTGCATTATTTTCTAATGTCATATAGGTCCCAATGATCTACCTAAAAGCTTAAGTAGACTCATTAAGGGCCTTCTATTGCATCAAAACAAAATAATATGTTGGGTTTGTTTTATTTTTTTAAATTGAAATTAGGAAAAATACAATTCAGTTAGATAATCGAATTTTATTAACCAATTAAAATTTAATTAAATATTAACTATAATCTAATTATCACCATTTTCTTAATTGTCATTTTTTCCGGTATATACTCAAAGTTTATGTACTTCAATACCCCATAATATACGACATTTTATTTAAACCTATAACAAAAAGGTTTCTTATAATTGATATGTTCTCTTTGTTTTTAATGGTGTTATTTAAAATACATGGTAAAATGTCTGGAAAATATCGCTATGGTGAATGCAATGAAAAAACAAAACGGCTAATGGAGCTGCAAGTTATCGCTTTGCCTTTGAAAAATTATGAAGTTATTAAACATTATACATAAGTGTTTAATTATTCCAAGAAATATCTCAAGAAATTTAAATTTAGGATTGTGATAATGCTGATTCTCGAATGTTAATTTGATTTGGGCACCAAATATTTAGTGATTAATTGAGTTATTTCAATCAAGATTGTTTTATCTATCAATCAAAAAACATAATCTAATTAGAGACAGGTTTTAATCTAATTAAGACGGTTTGTTTTATTTTACTATTTTGGGAGGAGATTACATCTGCTTTCAATTTTATTAGGAAATTTATGACTTCACCAAAAGTGTTTTCATTTCACAAGTTAGAATTTTTGTATATTCACCATATGAAACTAACATATAATTATTAATAATGCATTTTCATAAATATTTCTTTTTTTCATACGATATTCTGTACAAAAATATGACACCTCCATGAAAGGATAGTGGCATCTATGATATTTATACGGTTGATGGCGGTTCTCATCATGCACGGATTATCAGTGTGATGAAATTATCTATTTTTCGGATTTTCGTAGCCACATTCTTATTCATGATAAAGACACTGGTTATACTATTTCATTTTATATTATTATAAGAATAGTACAAATTACTATATTCGATCAATCTAATGGGTGTGTCCCGCGAATTTCATATTTGTATATTCAGATTTGGGGTTAGAAATATTTAAAAAGGTAACCGTAAAAAAATAAATAGTATACAGTATTGTTGAATAATGTACCGAAAATATATTCTTCCAATAGTTTAATACTTATAGGCCATGAATCTTGTCTAAATGAAATGTGCACATTAAAAACACATATTATTATTACTATTGTTCGTTTTCAATAATTTTCAAATTTTTATTAACGAAATTTGAGTTTAAGCGACCACTTTTGTTTCTGGTGTTGTTTTAGCTAGATTGTAATTGTCCATTAATTGAATCATCGTTAATTGAGCTTTAGTTATCAACTTTGTATTTACAGTAAATGACCAGTTAAAAAATTAATTCGATTATCTCAAAAATCTAATTGAAAGCTGTTTCTTATTGTTTGAATTAACGAGGTTTGATTGATTGACAATACCTACTCATTGTTCCAATAATAGGCTTTATAAACACAAGTGTCTTTCGCGAAATACTGGGGAGTATGCAGAGTTGTTTTGGTACGGTTCCGGGGGGCGGGGGGGGGGGGGGGGGGGGAATCCATGGACGAGTATGCAGGTAGCCAAAATTAAATACCCTGCTAAAATGACATATATAATTAATAAATATAAACCGTTTGAATTCTTTTTATACAAATTCACGAACATAATCGATGATTTCGGTAAAAATAATCGGTAATTCGGCAAATATAATAGGTGATTTCGGAAAAAATAATCGGTAATTTCGGCAATTTATTTTTAACACACATTAGAATAAGTTATGTGGCATCCGTCATTTACATGTGATTTGCATGTACGTAAGTTATTGCTCTGTGAAATATGGTTTGTAGAAAGCGCAATAGACGAATGAAATACGGTACTGCGCAAATGTAAGATGTCTGATAAAAGGGAGGGGGAGTTAAGGTGACGTGTGGGGGTGTGGTGGGGTGGAGGAGGTACCCGCTTGTGTAAATAATAGATTGTATAAATAAATCAATTTAGACAAACAAACAATTGATGTAAGCGAATTAATTTAAAATTGCCATTAGAAGTTTGTTAGATTCAATGGTGTTAGGACTTCAATCATTTTAGGTTGTAAATTAAATCGTTAAAAATGACAATATCGCAGCAGAATGTTTAATTTTGGCAGTCATATCGCTCCATGTCCTGCCAAAAATCATCACAGTTGATATCATATAAAACAGCTACAAAACAATAATCTCGGGCTTTCTATTTCTACATGTCGAATTTATTTGGACAAGAAAATGAAATTTGATTTGATATAGCGTTTCTGTGGTAGCTAAATCTGACCAAAGATCTATATGTGATATGTACTTATCGTTACAAGATACCACTGATCGGGTTGCTTTTAAAGATGGGCTTGTATGATTGACCGTCTTGGTGTTTATTAATATATTTATTATAATGATATGGACTACTTACATCCCCTTGCTTCATCCCTAGGTCAATAAACTAAACAAATACAAACTCTTATACAAACAATAAACAATTCTAGATTAAATAAACATTTATTCAAATCTTTGTTGACAAACAATTTACCTAATTACGAGTTGACAGGTTCATTTGAATATATTAGAGGTCAGATTTCAACCCCCTTAAAACTTCATCTTTATCATCAATTTAAAACACGAGTCAGAAATTCTTCCGACAATCGACTTAACGTATATTAGCATACTTATATTTACGAGAATTCCTTCTTTGTGTGTGTGTGTGAGTGAGGGGGGGGGGCATCGAATATAAATATTTGTTTTGTTGTACTCTATTCAAATTGAATAAATTTTTATCTCCGTCGAATATTTGCCAAGAGAAATTGGTTCAGATGACCATACTGTCTCCAAAAATGTATTTATATGCAATTCTCATACCTTATAGCACACGCCTTTCCTGGGGGGTAAACATACTAATAAGCTGCTTTTAGCAGTAATTTTCGATAATATATCAGATAAAAATTGCACAATATCTTTAGTTAATTCGCCTAGAAGTGATAAACATATACTTGTTTTTTCATCAGTAGGCTCTTCCCGAAAGATATTTGTTCAAGAAAATGTCTGTATTTCCAAATTTGCTCGATTACCAAATGGATTCAGCTTTATACATATATCTATATTGCGCTTTACCATTTCACAGAAACTTCGTCTGTCAGGAATAACTGATTAATATTCAGCAGTTTACTATAATTACAATAGAGTACCAAATGGATTCAGCTTTATACATATATCTATATTGCGCTTTAATTTCACCATTTCACAGAAACTTCGTCTGTCAGGAATAACTGATAAATATTCAGCAGTTTACTATAATTACAATAGTTAGGTTATATCCTTTCGTCTCCAGTAGCCCGAATGGAGCTAATTTCTAACAGTAACAGCATCACACAAAACCAACTATATTTATTATAAACCCAACACCCAAACACGCAGATAAGACATTAGCCCTATTAAATAGCTTATTAGAAATTATTGTTTTGCAAATCCTACCAGAAGATTGATTGCATTTACACTCTTCAAAGAACAAGATGTGGGATGTTTTAATCCTTGGCGATTGCAATCAGCTAGCAAAATATTGGGAAGAAATGGGATGGGTTTTAATGTGTTGTCGACACTTGCCTTGGGGTAATTGAGACTAACATGCGGTGTTTTTTTTATTTCCATGGTTACGGTGATACAGAGCAAAGGGAATTGATTTGTCTGAACAGTAACTTTTCCACATAACCATCTGCGATGTTTGAAGTGCTCTACCAGTGTGTACATTCTACTTCGTTTTTTTCTCATCCGGACGACCAGACATAATTTTCATGCCAAGCCCCATGTACGGCCTCTACCCCTGATAAGTGATATAAAAATGGGAATGTTTAGGGTGTAAGTCAAGTGTTCTAACCACCGTGGCTGGTGCCGTATTGAAATAGAGAGATAAATTATGTTTAACGCCCACTAGACACAGACTAGGTCATTTCGGGACTAACATATGGTTCAATTCTATTTCAACAATTCTTTTGCGCGTAGGGGTCTTTAGCTTTGGGAGAAAACCGGAGTACCCGGAGTAAACCCACGAGGCTACCCTACACCTTGTCACGTACAGCCGGGGAATCTAAGCCACGCCAGGTGACTCAATGACAGACTTTGTCATACAGCGCACACGCGCCAATTATTCGGCCACCCACCCCCCTCCTACTGGCGAGCTGGTGTAAACGGGAATATGACAGAGGTAATAATTATGAGTTTTATCAACGTGAAAACATGTTTAATTTATTGTTGAAAGAAATATTGCCCGTTTAAATGTTTTCTGCTGCTGATAACTGTACAGATAATTGACATGCGGCGCCATGGAACTAGCTTTTTAATACCTTAATAACCCTCAAATAAATCTTAACTGCGTCATTTTTAATGGTGGACTTGAACCGGGAAGCTGGTGCTTAGCATGTAATGGTGTTGCCAGGAAACACACCGATTTTGGTCCATCATTATCGATCTTTTCAAACTTGATTTCTTCCTACGAGTTTTGGAGATAAACTTAGATTTTAGGATTTAGAAATACCTGAATGATTAATCATGTTTCTTATATGATATTAAACATACATTATATAAGAGCTGAGTCTGCCTATCTAAATTATTAATTAGACATTAAACTTATCCAGACATAAACAACTCTCGATGGCATTACTAGCCTGTGATATTTACTGGATTGGAATCTGATCTGCTGCTCAACGCTCATTGGTGATTTTAACAATTTAAAAAGGGTGGATAATCGAGACTACGTTTGTCGGAAATTTTCAGCAAATTCCCCATACATTATTTATTACAGTGAGAAGTCCACTCGATCAATCTAGGTCATTTCGGGATTAACGTATGGCTCAATTCTATTTTAATAATTCGCTTGCGAGTAGTGGTCTTCAGCACATTATATAGATAAGTGGTCTTCAGAAGTCGATGATAGAGCTTGTGGCCCAACGTGCACGCGTTAACCATTTACTCCCCTCCCCTTTCGACTTCCGGTTTAAATATTTTGTGCCCCCGCGCCCATTTCTAGAAATCCAGCACACGGCTGCGTGCTGGGAATATAAGATAACATTATAAACCTTTGTCTAGATAAAAGTAGCTTTAAACCTCTAACGAAATAACAACCAATCTTAAATGTTGAAAACACGAATTATTTATCAATTCAAATCAACATTGAATTGTTATCTTACCTTAACAAGGTAGGCTTCTGATATCCAATATTTAAGACAAAATGAACATGTTACCATTAGTACACGAATCGTGTACCATAGTGAGTTTCAGCGTCATTTGTAATAAGTGACCAGAAAGAACGAGGCTAGACATATTGCATAACTCATGTCAAACGGCGACGCCATAACTTATCTTGAGAGCATGCGCAATAGACTGGAATAAGCAGACACTAGATATTTCTATTCGGCTGAGACTCAAGCCGTACTCGCTGGACATAACTGATTTGAAATTAGAGTCAAAACGGAAATAACTGAAGGTAAATCAGTTCATATACAATCAGATTACATTATTATGTGCATTGCAACCAAATTAGGTCAATTTATAGACCCCAAATATTGGTGATTTAGCTCCTATAACACATGACACAATGTAGAAATATTGTCGTTGCGACATTGTTTTCAAATTTATAGACACGGCATAGCTCCTTCCTGTCAGCGGATAGGAAAGAGGACGCGACAAGGGACGCTGTATAGTTGTTGGAGTGATGCGGAAAACTGAGGTCCATGTACACATTGGCGTGTGGAATTCGAAATACATAATATGTTCCCTTATAACAACACACTCTATGCCCGTCCCCATTAGCCTAGTTCTTGAAGAAAAGTAAGAAGTTAAACCCCATTTCATTTGGTCTATTTAATTCTATTTTGGGTTTTTTTTTTTACATCTCGTACAATACAAACTAGAAAAATGTTCAAATATTTACATCTCGTACAAGATAATGTTAAAATATCAAGACATTATTAAAATCTGCCAGTTAAATATCTAAATATCTTCAAGACAGCTCAACCATGTCCGAGATCTTCTTTGATTTAAAAGTGTTTAACTATTGAAAACCAAAGCATTGAATAATACCGTTATATTTAAAGGTACGTTACACAGTCACATGGTAGATAGGCCAATCATATACCACAGCTGTGAGGTGCCCAAACTTTGCCCAGGGTCAAATTCTTTAAAAAAAAAAAAACAGAAATGAATTATGTTTTTTTTACTGTTTTTGACATATTATGTAACATAAATAAAAGTATAGTACAAGAAATTCATGACTGTATTTTATTTTTCTTCAAATTAGATTATCAAATGTTTAATATACATGTATATTTGAATAAAGAACACAGACAAAGTAGACATTTTTTAAAAATGAACTTAACAAATGTATTCTTATAATCATGAATGTTTAGTGAATGGATTTTGTCTTCAGCTAAAGAAATAAATAAAACGAGTCGACTTCCAGATAGTTTGAATTCTTCAAGAAAAAAAAAAGCTCAATCAGATTAAAACACAGATCCGATTTCGTTTCGTTTTTATAGTTTAAAATTTCGTTTCACTTGTCTTTACTACACTAGGATCTGGAAGAGTTGTTATCATTGACGTGTTCTGGATAATGTGGGGGATTAGCCAATGAAACGTTCTGTTATGGCAAGTTCTTGGCGTTTTGATACACGGAACCATGGGTAAACCTCTAGAAACGTCAACGCAGATTGATTAACGAATTCTGACGTCATAAGGTCAAAAGACCCTCGTTTGACCCCTGGCATGAACTCCCACTTTATTAATCAGGATGGAGAAAAAAAACAACCTTTCTTCTATATCATATTTTCATGTATATACGAAACGTCATCATCCTGGAGGTTCAGTCGCATAAATAACACCATTACATTTATGCATGTATATTTTCCCTGTTATATGTTTTAAATGTGTGTTAGGCTCCTCTTGTATTTTGATTTTGTGTACCACCTTGTAAATAGAATAGTCCACACATTGGCGGTTCAGCCGCACGAACATTCTTGAAATTACTCTATGTTATTATACAAAATGCAAGCGAGAGAGAAGCGGAGTTTAACGTCCACTAGGTCATTTTGGGACTAACATGATATGGTTTGATTTTATTTCAACGAGGTTGAGAAGCGCAACTGTCTCCATGCCACTGACCCTCACACAAGGGATCGAAACCACAGCCGCAAGCCAGAGGTAATCGGCCAGCTAGAGGTCGAAGCGCGGCACTCTAGATCACCAGGACCCCCCCCCCCCCCAAAAAAAAAAAAAATGCAATAGAACCATTGGGCAAGACATCGTTGTCGGCAGTGGTGTGCAGAGAGGTGGCAACGGGCGCGCCAGCCCGGGTTATTCATTTAAGTTATTTTCAGTGGGGCATTTGAAATTATCGCTGACAAATGCCCCCTTTCTGCTAGACCACAAATTTGAGACTTTGGAGCACACAACCAAAGAGTTGGTCCCAGAATTGCTAATCTTCAACGCGCCACTTGTTGTTGGAGTTCTGACGCTCTAATAACATATTATAAAATTACATTTTATGAGCTATATTTGCATAGATATATTAAATCATGATTATTCTATTATGTGGATGAACTTAGTAAAATATTATGTTAATCCTTATTTTAAAACGAGTGTTATTTCAAATATAAAGTATTACTTCTACTATTTATTTTCATTTATCTACAGACATTTACCACAAACATGTCGCCAGCATTTAAATTTGTCTGTGGAATTTTACAAGTTGTCTCAAATCTTTCTTAGGCAGTTATTTCAAGTAAATCTTCTTGTGTATTATGGTCAGAGTTTGCTTCAATATTTTTATTTGAAAACATACATTTAATAATCCCTTGAGAGTTATTACATCGCTTTTTTAATGTATAACTTCTAGAAAACTTTAAATATAATGCATGGCCGTGATTAGAATGACACATAAGATAAACCAGGAGACAATTCGGCCAGTGGTGGTGGGTTAGGTTATTCTGCCCAAGTTTAAAAGGTCTTTTTACGCTATATTCAGTACTGAAATGAAACAGACTTCTGTTTCTTCAGTTGCTTTAAAGATCCATAATATGAAAGCTAATTGCAGGTCTTTATTTTTACTTCAAAAGTTACATAAACTATTATTTAGACATTTAATCACATGACAACATCGGATGGTTGAGATTTAACGGATTGAAACGCTCTCTATTTAATGATTTAATTTAAAAATTGCAAATCGTGGATATGACTCGAATAACAAGTACCACCGTTGTTATGATAATGAATAAACTATGCCACATCTTGTCAAAACTTCAATCAGTGATAACTTCGCTCAGATTAAAGCAATTTGAATTAAATTCCCTTTGTATTATCTATTTCTAAAATATCAGTGCATCTTTAACTAAAACTAAATTCTATACCGATGAGTAGCGATTTATGTTTGTTGTGTCGGTAGAACTTCAAATCCAACACACGATGCCACGTAGCTTATGCTATATAATTTCTTTACACGGAAAGTCACTATTTTGTAAGGCACATCATCAGCCGTGTTGCCTGAAAAATTCACTTTTTGAGTGGGATTAGGTTCAATCAAACGAAACGCAGCAATGTGTATGCTGTTTATAGGTTTTCTATAAGTTTTGGAATCACCATTCTAAACCTATAAGAGCTACCCATTGCAAAGCTGAAACTCTGGTTGCGACAGTATTTTATCGACCATAGAGTGGAAATATACTGAGACATCTGTAGTCCGATCGTTATCAGACCACAGATCACTAAAGTTTTTTTCGTTGACTTTAATGTTAATTATCGTGTCTTGGATCGGCTCTAACTTTTCCCAAATTTCGTTTGGCAGAACACTTTCTACCACAGATGGTGCAAAAAAGGCAACTTGGTGAGGTTCGCCATGGAAAATTTGAGATACACAAACTGACAGTAAAGATCATAAAACACGAAATTTTCCGTCCCACATTTCAACCTGACCAACCGCTTGTATCCTTCCGCCCCAAAATCATGAGTATTCACCAAAACCTGGCCGAAAATGTATTTTCAAAGCCTTTATTTCAATTCTACACCAAAAGTCAACAAACGTCGCCATGCAAAGGGGGAAAAGGGAAAGGGAGAGAAAGACTAAAAATAACTTTGGCTCTTGGAATATTTGGGGAGCTGTGCCATTGGTAGCTAATGTGGTTATTTGGATCCCAGCCGTGACAAGGAACCACTGGCCTCACCTCGAGGATTCCCATCCAACGACTAAAGTCCCAAGTGCGCAACCCTGATTCTTTTCTTTTCACTAAAAAAAATGGTTGATATCCTTTAAGAGTCTTACTAATCTCCCTCGTAAATAAAACGTCAACCCAAGTATTCGACTAATGTGGCCATCAAGGTTTAAAGTCTTATTATGTTTTATGTTTTACAAATCATACCGGCTTGACCGCAGCTAGGTCCTATAAATTACATTCCAACAGCGCAATGCCGACATTGTCTAACCCTGTAGTCACATATTCCCCCTATAAATAAGTTTAATATGATTGCGCAGACTAATAACTATTATTATAACATTGATCAGCCGATCGAGACTACAGCAAAGATCACCCGGTCACCTAATAACCATATAATGAAGATCAGGGAAAAATGGTTATTTCGTGGTTTATGGAAATATTGTAATAAAATTCATCCTCGTGGTTTAATTTAGAGTTTTCTGATTGTTTATTAATTATCACCCACATCTATCTTCAATAATACTAAAATTATTTTATTGTTAATTTTGCACTAAATCTAGGGCCGTCCACACATTTATTACTATTATATTTTTAGCTAAATATACATGTATATCGAATCGAGAATAATTACCATATACACAAAGTATAACTAAGATATCTTAGCTATATGAACATCTCAGATATTCTAGTAAGAGTAAGCATACCCATCCACTTACACGAAACCCGTCAAGTTTCAGAGACAAATAGCGGGATAGTTTAAATTCATAAATTGACACTCAGGTTATGCGAATGACGATTACTTGAAACATTTTAATTATCAACCATGTATTGCTGTGTATGACTTACTTCCCTTGGAATCAAACAGATTGAGGGGGGGGGGGAGGTAGGGCCAGTGCGTTATTATCCCGGAACATTTGACACCACTTGATGCTATTTTCATCGGAGCGCGACCCGGGCTATCCGAATTGTATCCGTCTTGATACCCGTGTATCCTTGTCTTGTCGTTGTAATGAACTGTTTCATCTACCATGTCATCAGATTGTAGGTGTAATTTTCTTGTTCTGTCGTTGTAAGAGCTGTGTCACACTCTGTGTCATTTCAATGAAAGTGTCATTTCCATGTTCTGTCGTTGTAAGAGCTGTGTCATCCACCGTGTCGTTTTGTTTTGGTTTTTTTCCTGTCCATTATCTGTTTTTTATGTTGACGAGTTGGGTTGCATTGCTTATAAGATCTGATAATGATAAGTAAAGAAGAAAAACGTGTGAATGAGTAAAAAATAACCTCGATTTATACCAATAATAAAGATGTGGACTGTTTGTAAGCTCTTTAAGACAACAAGATTAATCAAGCAGAATGTTGAATCAATTTTTGACCCTTGATGGCTAATTTTTAAAATGAAAACAGGAAACCGAATTAAACCAACGGTGACCATTTTTTGAGTTTGGTACTAATTAAAAATACGGGAGCGAAACAAGCCGCTTACTGAGAAAAACCGCGACGGTGGCAACTGCATTTTCGTCTATCCTCTTTCAAAGGACGTATTTTCTAAATTACCTGTCTGATGTCGACACACGTTTTATAGATTGGCATCAAAGAAATAATTATAATAGGCACTGCAGCAACAGAAAACATGCTTTGTCGTGCGACGCATTAAGGATGCATTATAATGTAAGAACTAAATCTGCATATTACAGGTTTTTATTTTGGTTTCAAATGTTATATAATCTATTTACACATTATATATTCACATGACAAACCTATCAGATTGGCGCAGATTTAAACGGATTAAAAGACGGTCGCCATTCAATGATTTAATTTAAAAATGCAATAGTTATTCGCGACTAATTCTTGAATAACAAGTACCGTTGTTACGATAAACGATCTATGTCACATCCCGACAAAACTTCCAACAGTGATAACTTCACTCAGAATTAAGGAATTTGAGTGCAAATTCATTTTGCATTATTTATGTTTGAACTAGTATAACAAAATGGTCAACTCTTTATCCATATAAATTTTCCAAATGCATCTTTTAAATAGAGGACAGACACACCATTAGTTCAGAACTTGTAAATATAGATTTTAGGAGTTAAAATCTTTTATGTCATTGTATTTCAAACGTTTATTACAGTCTTGAAAAATGATGATGATTTTTACGAAAAAAAGGTCCCATTTAGCATGTAGTCTGTTATCTCTAAAACACCATTAATGATGTTTCATATTAATTTTGTTTAGAAAACATCAGATTTGTTTTTAATAAATCTCTTTTGAGGTGAAACATATTGGAATTATATCGACTAAGTGCTATTGGATGTGTCCATTTATCATATCGTTTGGATTAAAAAACGACCCGGCGATATTTCATCATATTGACGATAAATATAGGTTATCGCTGGTCATCATGGGTTTTCATAGTCATCAATGGATTTTGTGTGGCATGTGGTCAGTTAACGTCCCAGTCTGGACAGTAATCATGTCCTTGATGACAACAATTTTAGGCTTATAATATCCTTACGAAAATCCCCTCAGCAGATAATCATCTCCAATCCTTTGATTGATTCAGACCAAAACGCGGTTATAGTAAACCGCAGACCCGGGTAAAATCCTCTCGGCAGATAATCATCAGGAATCCTTTGATTGGCTAGGCTCTGAAAGAGAGTTTAGGGAAATCGTACTTCTAGGCAAAAGATTTAATGTCATTATTAGTATATTTATTGGCAAATTAAAAGGCCATTTGAGATAACCGGGGTTTTTTTTCTTCAGGATATTAATATTTTTGTTTTAATGGGTGGCTATGATTCTGTTTGCGTTGTCATGGAAACAATGCAATCAAATCCCCAGAGATGTGAAATTGTATACCCGTCTTCTGTACGAATATAATGATAATTATATATTCATGTCATACAAAATGTTGTATGTAAAAGTATCATAATGACGTGTTTATTCTACGATCAACTGAATGGAATTTGCTTCGATGGAAAGGTAACTGACTTGATAATTTCCTTTGACGACACATAACATAACATAACGATTGAACAATATAAACGAGTTGATCATTTCTTTTTAAATATGACCTGAAAATCTGGTAAAAAATGTACCAACGCTTTTTTTGTTTCGGAAAGAGTCAATTAAATATTCATTCGACTGAAATCGAAACAGGGAGAAAGACAGAAAGGGAGAAGGGGGTGGGGGTGGGTTTAGCAAACACTCGTCACAGACTATGCCATTTCAGGTCTAATATATGGTTCAATTTTTTCAATATTGAGCTTGTGTGTGCATATGGGCTTTTGGCATGGAAAGAAAACCCGGAAGGCCTGGATAAAACTTACGGGTTTGAAAAGACGATCTTGGAAGCTGGGAATGAAACCACCCACTTGACTCAATGGCTGACCTTATGATCTAAAGTGTACCCCATCTATTTCATTTCAACTTAGGGCTATGTGAATCTACCTTTATAGTAATATAAGACATATACATTATAAGGAAACAATCGAAATCATAATATACTTTCTCAAAGAGTACTTGGTGGAGGTGAAAATGAAGAGTACCCCCCAATAACGAAGTGTTATTAGATGTTCACGACCTGTTCCACTTCCGGGTTAACCCCAGTACAAATGTTCCAGGTAAACCCAGGACTCACAAATCAAATATGTATACAGCAGAGATAACTTTTTTACGATTTGGAGTACCGGAATCTCGTCCGTGCTTACGCTCTCTAAATGTATTAACCTGGCCCAGCTTTCAGTTCATTTCCGTTCACCAATGTACGACCGGCACATCTATTATAACATTTTACATTTAAAATCATGGCGTGACATCACCCACAGTATATCATATATTGACTCCTTCCCCTTGATTAACTTTTTTTAAAATTTTGTATAAAGGATTTTCTTTTTATTAAATTGGATGATTATAAATCCGTGTTTGTTGTTAATATTAGCTTCATGTGATATATTGTTGGGTCGCCAGTGGGGGTAATATACGTATTTGTATTAAAAGAAAGAGTTAAAGAAAATATCCCCCCGTCGAAGTCATTGAAGGTTGGATTCTTTAATTATATCGGCACGCCCCTAGACAATAGCTTTTAAGCAGTAATATTAGCTATTAAGAGTGGTCACCACCAAAGACCAGGGTCGTGTTCGGAAATTTGAGCAGGGGTTTAGGGGTAGAGGTGGATAACATGCCAAGTTTGGCGCCAGCTCTGGCGATTACCGGGGAATATGATAAAACCAGAAGCAAACAGACAATATTTCCTCTCATTTAGCATTAGAATTGAGCTGGGCCAAAAACGGCGGCAATGCTTCGCACATTCAATTGTTATTTCGATGAATGGCTAAGAAATTAGTATGCTCTGCGTCCAAGACAGCCCCATGAACCCCAGGAAGCCCCCCTATGGACACGCACCTGGTGACTAAATACAATTTATATTCATATGGAGTTGTTCTCGCTGGTTTGTATTATATTTGCCGGCAGACAATGATTGAACAAGGTACAATAACTAAGACGATTCTGATAGGGGAATTCAATAAAAAATCCGGCGGAACTTTCTCGGACAACACGATGATCAAATCCTGGACCTACTGGTTAGTGAGTCATACGTTACTCACTGAGTCACCGTAGCTCCAAGTCCAGAAATGATCTGGTTGTATAGATGTTAAAACATATTAACCTATTATAGTATAAATGACACCTGTCATAATAAACTGTCACCTGTATACAGACAAGGTTTGATTGATTGATCAGTATCTATCTATACAAATCTCAGTTACATTCGACAAATCTAAATTTACTGTTTTATAGCAAACATTTGGTAATGGACTGAATGGGGTTGGTGTGCTGTTTTGAGAATCAGTATGCCACACTTTAATTTAAATAACAACCTTCGTTAGCCCGGTTGTATTTCGATTCCGTCAAAATAATGTTTTAAATTGGAATGTGATATTTTGCTAGTGAGAAAAATCATATAAAAGTCAGCTTGTTTAGTAATTTTAGTTTAAATATTGGCCTACTGTGGTCGAGAGTAGAACACCACATCGGTCATATCGAGCACGATGTAGGGTATAATAACTATGCGATGCAGGGTATGTTTATGGTACGCTATACAGGGTATGTTTATAGCACGCGACGGAGGACATGTTTATAGCAAGCGATAGGGGACATGTTTATATAGCACGCGACGGAGGACATGTTTATGGCACTCATTGGAGGGAATGCGCATGGTACGCAACACAGGGCATGTTTATAGTACGCAATACAGCGCATGTTTATAGTACGCAATACAGGGCATGTCTATAGTACACAATACAGGGTATGTTTATATAGCACGCTATATAGGGTACGTGTTGGAGAGCATAATTGTAGCACGAGATATAGAACATGCTTACGTTTATAGTACGCGATGGAAGTAATGCGCATGGTACGCGACGCAGGACATGTTTATAGTATGCGATATAGGACATGTTAATAGTGTGCGATATTAGGCATGTTTATAGTACGCGATAAAGGGCATGGTGTGCGATAGAGGGCATATATATGGTACGTGATGCAGGGCATGTTTATCATGTATCAACACTTGACACCACTTTCGGTTAAGGAATATTTTGTTCACTGCAAATTGCTGTAACGCAATTACTGTAACTTTGTTTGAAACTGGTTTTGATCGAATCTGTTTGATCGTCTTCGATTATTATATTGTTTGTTTGTAAACGTAAATGTACAGTTCATAAACCACCACGCCTTTCTTTTTCTATCTATTACTATGATATTCTTACATTCTAAATTTAGAAGCATACGCCCTACACATACATGTACATACCAACAGGCATACATAATAAAAAAACCTATATAATAATATACACACTACATGTACTTCAAGTTGAAAGGGCAAATAAAAATTTGTTTTGTTTATGATATCAAATAGCCAAGTCAAACTCCACACTAAGAGACAGTCTGTATATCTCTACTAAAATGTTGACAGGACTACTTGAAACAGTCAATCATTTTCAGTGAAGGTAAAATACATAACATAGCCTAGAAACCTAATCACCTATATATCACTGATAGACCATATAGATAAACCAATATCTACATACACAACCAAGGTATGACAAACACCCACGATATTCTAAACACAGATGTAGAATTAATACAAGATTCATTCTTAAATAAATGTAATCTATTATCATTTTTCGGGGAAATGGGTAAATTTGTTGGTTAACAGTGAACAGTCGGATATAACAACCAATGACAGTACGGGACGCTTAATCTGCAACAATAAGTTATCGGGGTTATAATCCGGAAAGTTAACATGTAACATTACGGAACGTTAACACGCAACAACATGTAACTTTAACAGGCAGCATCAGGAACGTCAACATACAAGAGTTAGGACTGCTAACGGGCAACGGCATGGATCGTTAACAGGAAAAAAGGTAGGCCCATTAACAAGCAACAGATTGGACCGTTAACTGGCGACAACGTGGAACGTTAACAGGCAACAGCTAGGGACGTTAACATTAGACTGTATGAAACAGCAGGGGCGGGCTTTACGTTAACTTTATTAACAGAAAGCGCGTATGTTAACAGACGTTGAATCCGGAACGCTAACGGGCAACAGTGGATAGTACATACAACAGAACGGGGATAGTACAGACATGGTAACAGGGGGTTTTGCAGTCTGTACCAATGGACCAAGGGAACAGTATATAATATTAAAACAACAAGGTGTTGAAAAGGTGACAATTTAGGCCATTAGAAAGATAACATGACAGAACAATACAACAAAAGAGAACATTGCGTGAAATCTATTTTATGCTATTTTATCATTTTTATCTGCAATTTAACAATAATTTGATGGTGAGAAACACGAACTCACATAATATATTAAAAACCGCCGCTTGTTAAACAGTTGAACATATGGTTGTTTTCACATTAAAGATTAAAGGTATACAAAATAACACAGATCTGCTGACTTCGCTTTAAAGTTTATAAATTGATTTCTGTTTTTTTTTTCAAACCTGACTTATTGGGTAAGTTATAAGTTCAATTATTAGTAATATACATGTAGGACATAATTATAGTAGACATGTGTCGTACTTCAAAAGACATTAGAGACTTTCAAGTATTACATGTAGAATAGGCGTGGCTTTATTCAATCTGTCAAAATCGTTGATTTTACCTGGAGTCGGTGGTTTCTGCCCAGCCATCTTTTTATCACCAGCGAGTTATTCACTTATACATGTTTGAAATCAATCCAATTAAAGCCCCTTTCCCATGTTTACATTTAACAAAAAACAGGGGTTGAAAATAGATTTTAGATTAAAAAGCAAGGGATTGAAATGATCTTGACCTCTATGTTCGTAGATAGATATAAATTAGTGACAGTAAGGACAGTGGAGCGATATCAAAATAATGTGATTTACCCAATTGTTGGACTCGAATGTTTATTGGTAGGATTACTTTTTATATGGTACAATCTAAAAGTCTGGGGGTCGCGTCATTAAGTGGGTAAGACGCTGGCTCGCTAGCCTGAAGGTCGGTAGTTCGATCGGGTGTTCGATCCCTGCATTGGCCGAGGATGTTCATCTAGATTTTCCGACATGGTTTCCCCTTGTCAGTGATGCAGGACGGGGGGGGGGGCTGTCAGGGACAACTGCCTAGTCGTTCGGATGGGACAAAAACCGAGATCCCGTGTACACATTGGCACACTGTATGACGTATGCAAATGCAATTATCCGATTTCAATTAAATTGGGATGTTCTGACGTTTTCGTGGCTATTGTGGTGGTTGGCAACTGGGAGAGAGTCCACGTGAGAAGTCATTTCTATTGGAAATATTCACACAGACTCCCGCATCTTACATACCTTAAAGGAGGCATTTCCTCTATTTCCGTATTTAATATCGGCATCTAGACTTTAAAATGAATGGAAAATATCTCTAACCTTTTCTTGTTGCAAATCTCTCAATAGATATTAAAACCACGATCATTTTATATGGAAATTTATATTCAGATCAGATTGCTATATCTAAGTTTAATTATTTACATGTTCGTGTTGCAGTTTGTGCTGTCTTAAACAGAAATGAAAATAAAAGTAGCGGAATCTGCTCCATTAAATTATAATGTTATTGAAGGTTGCGGCAGAAGTAGTTTTAAAATATCGATAAGATTTTTACTTGATAAATATTCCGCTAGCAATAAAGAAAATCGTTTATCTGGCCCGCTGTCGATTCTACACATTATTATCAATAGAGTCTATACAGATTACTACTTGACTGCAGGACGTCTACATGTAGTGTGTGGTTTTTGTGAGATCGTTTGATTTCCATTATCCCTTTCTGACTTTAATATTAGACCACTTACGAATTTATACGACATAAATAAAATATTTTATGATTTCAAAGATGTCACTTTCATATAAATCTAGCTTTCTTTTTTACCCCCAAATTGAAATATTTTTTCTTCTGACTCTATATATTTTCTACGCACGCTCTAACTACTTATATTAATATTTTTGCGATATTGTCCTGTTTTGTAGTAATCTATTTTGATATACTACAAGTAATGCCGTCTATCAATTTATACAGTTTATGTTTTGCATCACATATTAAATACAGCTGTATAGTGGATCAATACCTCGGAAAACAATAAAAATTCTTTGCTTTCATTTGAATACACCCACGATTACATGTGTGATGATTGGATATAAATGGGGTCCTCAAGCTGAGCCTTGGGGCACACCACCAAATGCACACAAGAGCTCAAATAATTTTGACAACGGTACAATAAAATATCTGAAACATTAACTACAGAAACGTTACCAGTATAAATGCGCTTTAATAAAAACATAACGATATTACTGCTAATAACAATGTTTCACAACCGTATCATTCAAAATTTAACCGAACACTGAACGTGTTACCTCCCCTTTAAGTATGTTGTCTGGGTGAATTATACCAAGTAGAAAACATGTGGTGAAGTCTGTACACCTGAGCCAGTGTGATTACCTAATATGATGTATTTACTCTGTGAGACCTAACCCAGTCGCGACTTGTAGGTGTTAAACTAATCCAATACTACATATTGCAGCCCCACTCAATTCAATATAACCAACCCTAACTGATAACAATACACGTCTATATCATAGACACAATTATAAAATATTACTTAATCATTGAATAATCCTTTTTGTTACCCGTATTTTTATCTCTGATTTTTAAGCTGCATTGCATGCTTTTCTATTTATTTTTTTTCTTTTAAATGTTAAACTTTGAACCGAGACGTTATGTAGGTTAAACACACGCGTCTAATAGACAGCTTATTTAATAAAAGACGTGTCGTTTTTTAAAATTTGTTTTAATAAGATTGTTTAATAAAGTTATATTTTTTTCGATTATTAATGTTTATTGGGAAACTCAATAGTAATATGTTTTTAAAAAATAAAATCAATAGATTAAATACTAACCGTTGCTTTATCAGATTTTATCGGTTCGTTTTCGTTCAGCATTTGAAAATGGTATGTTTATAGGCTATTTTAATACATTTTAAACATATATTTTGTTTCAATGTTCTCATTCCATTTTGATATGTATAGATGGGTATACGTGTCCCAGGTTTACATGTAGATCGACTGTTGTGGAGTTTAATAGAATAAGTGAAATGAGGTGAAATGGGGGGTTTAACGTCTAATTGTATGGTGGTATATGAAACTCAAAATTCTAGCGTACTATCATATAATTTCAAACTTCTGTTCACGTAATTTTTAATTAACTTCTATACATGTAATTTCTAACTTCTATTCATGTAATTTTTTTTAAATTAAGACAATGTATAATCCAACTTCTTTATTTGTTCAGTGTAAATTTCAATTCTATTTCATCCTATTTCTATATTTTGACGAAAAACGTCTTCTTCATTGATGCTTTACACGTTTAGCATGAACATCAACGAATATATAATTTGTACACTTCTACTTTCGCCTATCAATTTTAGAGACTGAAACTAGGAGAAGTGAGGGGTTGTCACCATGCCCCTCCACACAGCTCCGACATTGCTTAGGGGCACTGATTTATACGTTAACGCGAAAGACGCCTACGCGCAAGCAAATTGAAATAAAATTGAACCATATGTTAGTCCCAACATGACCTAGGATGTGTCGAATGGACGTTACCTCCACCTCTCTCTCTCTCTCTCTCTGTCCCTCCTTCTCTCTCTCAGATGAACATTCTCGACCAACATCAGGATGGAACAGAGCCCTTCATGCCAGCAAACCCACGTCGTGTTCCAGAACTTAACAAAGCAAAACATTTCTAATAAATAATCTTATATCAAATTGTATAAACTTCTAGAAATAGGCCTACATTGTTGGGGCTGAGAGGTAATGTGTTGGTTTTAAATTTCTGTTTTTTCTTACAAAATCTATAATTAGGATTGATACGATCTTCAATTTTAATCCTTGGTCTTTGGTTCGCGTAAACACATTAAAAATGTCAGCTTTCTTAAACATCTTAACATTTTGTTCATCTGATATATTTTAAAAAGTACAGATTTAGAATTTTTTTTAAAAAAAATATATTTATATTTATACAGTTTCAAACCTTGGTGTCTTAAAATCATTGAATGGGGTTTCGAAATGAAGTGAAACATCCTATATTTCTGTACCGACTGCGTTAATGAGCACGGGCATGGGCATACGCCATACAAAGTGTTATAAAGAAAATTTTGCCCGGACATAGACGCTATAGCCTAGCCTTATTCGAATTCTAACTAACAAGGGTTCTTTTTGCCTTGCCAATGTCTAATGAGACCACGTTTTTCGTTCCGTTCTAACGACTTGACATTGTCCTAGCTAAGCCCTCAGTGACGAAGGGAAACCCTAATAGAAAATCCCGGAGTTCCTGAGCCACTGTGGCTCACCTGTTTTTGTAAGAAGCTTGATGAATGATGTACATATACTGGTAAAAATGCAAACTGACCTATTTTACTTTCTGTCTCGCTCTTTGATTTCCGTGTGATTCTTTTCCAGAATTTCTGAAAATGATCTAATATAATTTTCTTTATTGAAATCTGTGTTTGGATCTTTATAACTTGCTGAGTTTAAAATGAATTAATTTCATTTATTTTCCGAATGAAAACGATAATGCCCATTGACATTGTTGTGTAACACGGAAACAGTATCTTGTTAAATGGTTACCGTGACAAGGTCTTTTAAACAAAAAACAATTCACTTTAAGAAAATTCTAGGCGTTTCTTGTTCTCCTGTTTTAACTGAGAAACGTCGATGCTCTGTCATGGTTGATGAAACTGTAGAAGAATTGTAGATGTTGACATCAACAGTATCTTTGGTATCTTGGCACCGATGTCTTATAAATTTCGTCTGAGATATCAATCCCAGGAATGGTTCGACTAGAATTCGGTTTAACTTGAGTTGCGGAGATGACGTTACCATCTATCATTTTGTCAACCATATTTATGACTCCATTCTTATAAGTTGCACTTTTGTAATTTTTTCCATCTACGATTCCCTGTCCGTCTAACAGCATTCAAAATATTATAAAGTGCCCCGGCTGCAGTCGACCTGAGGGCACATGGAGTAAAATTTGTAGCAATTATTCCACCTAGCATCTTTTAAATCTTTGTTGTTACATCTCCAGGTTTTTCTGTGGCAGACGATCTAAGGTACATGGAGTTAAATTTGCAGCAACTGGCTTCTTTGTCGTTATAAATCCAGGAATCAAGTTTCTGGAAAGGGACCTAACGGCAAGCGACCTGAGGGAATGTGGCATCCTTGTCTCTAGATCTCCTGGAATAGATTTGTTATCTCCAACCCCGATCTCAGCTGTAGTTTTATTATTAGCTTTTGGCAAGATGTCGCGTATGTGTCTACCATTCCTGCGACTCGTGGCATCAGAATCGTTTATGATGCTGAAAAACAGAGGTCGCGTTTTGATATCCTGGATGTCGCCTAGTTGGAGGCTGAAGTCTAAATCAACCAGTTTAAATCGGATTATAGGACGACAAGATTTAGCATAAAATCCTGAAATAATGAATAATAAAATATATCAATTTTAGCAAAGATATGAACAGGACTTCAATATACATTATGTAAGAGATAAATCTGACTATTACAGGTTTTTATTTTGGCTTCAAATGTTATATAAAATATTTACATATCGGATCAAAATATGATCGCCATTTAATGATTTAATTTAAAATGGAGAAGCAAGGGATGGTCTAGATTAACCAGTTTTGTTGCTGCGATGATAAACAATTAGAATTTCAACAAACCTTTGGTCGAGTATTTGATCGAGTTTTAAATCTGCTAGTCCTCAGTTCCTCATGTAAAATTTTAATATCCTCCATTTTTTCTGGAATAAAATACATGTAGCAATTTAACATGATTATAGAAAATAAATAAATAAATAAATAATCAGGTTTTGTTGAAGTAAAGAGTAAAGTAATTGTTTTACACACCCTCGCGCCTATCGCAGCGTTTTAGACTTTATTTTCTTCTAATTACAGAGAATCGCGGCGAAAAGGCGCGCAAGACGCTGACTTGTTAGCCAGGGGGTATCCGGTTTATACCTGGTAATGGCCGAAAAACGAGAAAAAATTCGACGATATTTTCCAGCACGGTTTCTCTATGTCTGGAGTTCAGGAGGGCCTGGTAATGGCCGTGTCTTTCGGTTGGGACGAAAAACCGAGGTTTATTGTACACATTGACGCGCATGTAAAAGAACCAACGCAATAGAGTTGAGTTTGAATTCGAAATGGCAGAATATTGTTTCCACTTACCTTACAGAAGATTATGAAGACACTTTAAGGTCAATTCGAAGAGAACTGTTCGAAAATAGCAAATATTCTCACAGAAAATACAATGTGTGACTTTCCAGTAGTGATATAGCTGGTAATCTAATTGTTATGACGCCATTCTATTATATTACGTAGAATAATGACATGACGTCACTTTTAATCGTTATTGTAGTTTCTCCTATTACAGAAAATAAATCATCAACTTTCAAATTGAAATTTCGCGAGACGCTGACTTGTTAGTCAGGGGGTATCGGGTTTATACCTGGTCCCGAGTTCACGAAGCATTCTCTGACTTAAGTTAAGAATTTACTCAAAATTGTTCGCCTTATTTCAACTAAAATATAGCCCGTCATCAAACTTTTGTTGAGTTAATGTATCAAATACATCAAAAAGAAACTATGTGCAAAGTTTTGTGTTTCTGGATCAAAGATAATTCTGATAAAAACCGTGATTAAAAGTTGAGCAAATTCTCAACATAAGTCTTAGAATGCTTTGTGAACTTGGGGCCTGGTGTTGGCCGAAAGACGAGAAAATTCGTCGATATTTTCCAGCACGGTTTCTCTATATGACTATGTCTGGAGTTCAGGAGGGCCTGGTAAGGGCCGTGTCTTTCGGATGGGACGAAAAACCGAGGTTTATTGTACACATTGGCGCGCATGTAAAAGAACCAACGCCATAGAGTTGAGTTTGAATTCGAAATCAGCCGAAAATGGCAGAATATTGTTTCCACTTACCTTACAGAAGATTATGAAGACACTTTAAGGTCAATTCGAAGAGAACCGTTCGAAAATAGCAAATATTTTCACAGAAAATACAATGTGTGACTTTCCAGTAGTGATATAGCTGGTAATCTAATTGTTATGACGCCATTCTATTATATTACGTAGAATAATGACATGACGTCACTTTAATCGTTATTGTAGTTTCTCCTTTTACAGAAAATAAATCATCAACTTTCAAATTGAATTTTCGTAGGTATTAGAGAAATTTGGATATTAGCGTAATATGTTGACTGGAACAATTCTTGGAGTCTTCCTGTTTCAGGGTGTTTCCCGCTGTCCAGGTAAAATTTCCCCCATAGCATACTGTATGCCGTATGTCCGTCTTCATTAGCCCAGTCGATGAACAGTATAAGGACGTAAAATTCAAATAATTTTATTTCATTGGGAAAATTTCGAATACTTTCAATATTGACCAACAGTCAACAGTCCTGCTAATCACCGACCAGGATCTTTTCTTGTCAATATCGCCCAGATGACAAGATAAAAAATATAGCCAACACGGGATAAACCATATCTTGTCGGTGTATATAATATAATAAGCCTATTAGTCTGTAGAACCTATCAAAAAAACCCTGATAATATAGTCTAAAACCAAAAATGTTCTATTTGATTTTCGCTGCGTTGTTTATTCCAGTCGCGTTGGTTTTCTCTGGGCTCTCCGGTGTCCTCCCACAACATCAGGCAAATTATTGAAATCCTCCCTCCCCCCTCTCTCTCCCTCGCTCTTTCTGGCCTATAATAGACGAGTAAGATTGTCCTCGTTATTCCGTTTCTTACAAAATTAATAAAATATTTCAAAGCCTTCCTACGTTTCATTTCTCCTTTTTATTTATAAAAATTAAGTTATTTTAGAGAAACACAAATTTTATGGAACGGGAAGAAATAAAACCAACTCTTCACATTTGTAATCAATGTTTTATATTTCAGCTTCTTGCACACCACTTGTAACAAGAATGCGTCGAAGATTTGCATATTGTAAAAAGCAAAGAACAATAGGCTACTATGCAATTGTACAGGGTTTGGGGAAAGCGATTTTAATTAACGACCAAAAAAACATTGATTTTATTGATAACAGATTACTTTTGGGGGCTAATTTGCCAATAAATCAAACTTCGGGTAAAAGAAATATAGAGACCCCGACGAGAAATGATATCTTAAAACGAAAAAACAAAAACAAATAGCAACAATTCAATTATAAATATAAGATTTTTTAAAAAAATTTACGGCACACTGGAATATGGAGACAGAAATAAAATAAGATAACCATTGCGATCATTTGTCCCAATTATAAACAATTTTTTCAGGATACCCTTTTAAGATTAATATCGCTATAACATAACTGATAATTGGCCTGGATAATGGGTTATTTATGGGAAAATAGACAAAATCGGATAATTTGCTAGGTCTATAGATATTCTTTTCATATACATCGGGTATATTGCCGGAATATTTTTTAATTAGTCGAGATATAATTATAATTTCTCGGAATATATATTAATTATTGTGGGAAAATAAACATTAAGTAATGAGTTGAGGGTGGGGTGGGCGGTAAATATGACTTTCAAAAATTGAATGACAACTTTATTTTTGTTGTCTTACAATTCAGTCAAGTTTTGTTTCATTAACAAATTCAGAAAATTTCGAATAAAGTATATTTATAAAATGTTAGTCGATGTCATAATAAATAATCCCCTTGATCCAATAAATAGTTCCGCGCAATTGGGTCGAGTTAAATGTACTTTTTGTAAATATTATTTATTTTGCTCCCAACATTAAACATGAAAGCTACCCGCCTCGCGTCATTTAATAGCCTTAGCACAACAAAAGAGTTAGTCTATGTAGGTATAAAGCCATTGTTTAAAGTGTGACATTCAGGTATGTGTTTTAGTCTGGGGATCAATGAAAAGGTAGATCAGTTTACCCTGTGTTATTGTTTATAACCATCTTAGAATGACATGATTTACTGACTCGTCGTAACCTTGTCAACTCATCACAAAACTTCAACAATCCCTTCATATTTACAGACGGCAATACTAGTATATTTAGTGACATATAGAATAAAATGTAAAATCAACATGGTCCCACCGGTCCGAAAACGTCAGAGTCGTTTGTGGGATTTCCATTATCCTAAGGATAAACACAGACCCTGGATATTATAAGTCAACAGCAGGATTACAATCGAAAAATTATAATTCCTCCTTAGGACCAAATGATCAATCCCACCATTTAAGTTAAAATATTGAATTAGAAATTTTTTCTTGTATCGCCGTAACAGTCAGATGTAAAGAACGAATAGAATGGGGTTTAACGTCCTATTTTTCTGCACCAACTGGGATAATGTGAACGGAAAGATAACGCCAGTTTTTTGTACCCTGCATGTGAACTAACTCTATCGCTATCACAAGATTTCATATAGTCGAACCTTAATTGTAACACCGCAATTTGAGATCGAATAGGTTTAAATTTTGATAGAGTTCCCCTTAAACTCAAATAAACAAAACTACCAAGCTTTAAACAAAAATCCACAGATAAATTTGTCCCGTGTCATGTTCGCAAAACATAACTCGGGAAAACGACTTCGAAATTTTAAATTCTAACATCAAAAAATCTGCGAAATTCGATGTCTTTCGGGTCGACGTTGTTAGTCCGAAATAGTTTGGTAAGACCGTTCTATTACTGCAGTGGCGGATCCAGGAAGTTTTTGAGGGTGGGGGGGGGGGGGGTGACAACCTCATGTTTTGTCTCGCCGACCACGGTTTACGGAGCTAATTTCTGCCGCTAGTAACATGCTGATTGTGTGTCTGATAAGATGCGTACCGTGTGCTATATAATATATATACGGCCATGCGTGCAAGTCCCGGTGGAAGCTTGTAGGACCCGGGATTACTATACACCGGTGGGGAGGGGGTGACTAGTCACCCTAGTCCCCCCCCCCCCTGGATCCGCCCCTGTACTGCGTTATTATAGTACCGTACTTTTAGTTCTTTGGGGTATTTTTACTTCAGGAACTCATAAGTTTTGGCCTCGTACCTACAAGACTTAATACCATATGGAACAATTCATCAAGATATAAGGCCTTAATAAGGGTCGCGAAAATATATATTTTACTGGATTGTATATCATATACGTGATTTATATTCTTTTAAAAACGTAAAATACAACATTTGATGAAGTTGAAAATATCCAAAGACCCTGTAAATAGAATGAAAAGGTTCATACACTTGTCGGGACACTGATCATCCGACAATGAGCGTATTCCCTAAATACCTTAAAGAATAATGCCACCGAGATTAAAAAGCCACCAAGAACTCTGTACTCCGTCGAGGTCATGCGATTTCAAAAACCCGAACGTAAATGGATGGGGAGGTAACTCTGTGACTCTCTAATCTGAAGGACGTATGACAACCGAAAAACGAATGACAAGACATTCTAAACAATAACGCCTCACTTTAGGCCGACATGTTTTAATTATTTTATCGAACTATAGTGTTATGAATAATGTTTGCACCACGATGCATTCGGATTCTACTGAATAGCTACCTCAAGTTATAACTAAGAGAGAATATAGTAATGACAGGCTCAAATAGAAGAAAAACAGGTTCACCAGATGCATGTCAAAGAGAATGACAGAGGCTCACAAGACGAATGACAGAGAATGAGGACATAGGTTTGATGGACGAATGACAAAGCGACTGGGCCGTTATGTAGGATTTTAAAAGTGTTGGGCGCCAATATAATGCTCAAGTTACTGCGTATATGTGGTGGCGCAGGCCCATATCCAGAAAGGGATGCTAGGAGGGGCATGTTGCCTAAGGCCATGGGGGGGGGGGATTTTGAAAAATAATGTTGCCAGAAAAACGTTTTCCGCACACTCTGGTGATATCTAAGTCAATTTTGTATTTTACATGGTCGATTTTTTTTCAGGGGCGGCAGTTTTTTTAGTAGGGGGTTTTGCTCCTGGTGTCCCCCCTTGGATCCCCGCCTGTGGTGGCGCCCCATAGCCTCCACATAAGTGCCATAATAAAGCTTGGATCAGGGCTAACGAACCCTGTACCCGTTGGAGAGTGGGCGCAACCGACTGACTGATCAGTGCCCTGAGAGCATCACTGTGAGACCACATTCAAGTGTATTTCTCACGGCGCCTTATTTGTCTGGAGGTGCAGTGTACAAACCAAAGCAGATGACTCAATGATAGGCTTTATGATACAGCGTGCACGTGCTATCTAACCATTCAGCCATCCACCCACCAGCTAGGAACAATTATAGAGGTTTGTTCCTTATAACTTATCAGACTTGACTTTATTTTTATACTGTACACAAAAATAACAAGTAATATTAGTATTACAAAATCAGTTATAAATTTCATTGGAGGAGGGTCGCCACTAACAATACCATATTCTTTACACCCATTCCACGAAATGATTTAATTGTTTTGTCCTGAGGGGAGAAGTTATTGCTTAGAAATTTCTTGTCATTCGTCATGCAGTTGTCATTCAGATAAGGAAGTCCCATAACTCGGACGTTTGTGACAACAATAATATATACACCCATATTTAATGTTTTCGTTCGAAAAAAAAAGGAATTTTGTGTCAAATCATATTTCTATGATAAGGTGGTAAATAGTATGCACATAGATTAGTGTCTATATGAAGTGGGTTTGCGCATTTTACACATGATGTACATGTAAGAGGTTCGGTGTGGGGAGGGGGAGGGGGCTATTAAAGGGTTGCAACAGATGACTGGTCTACATCCAAGGGCCCTAAAATCAAAGTGATCCCCAAATTAGTTCCAAAAAAATATTTGTGGCATGATTTGTTTACATGCAATAACCGACACCTCATAACAAGATCCTGGAGTCCTTCATTCCGTATTTTACTTTTCGTATTTCCAAAGAGAGAAACTTGACCATGTTTCTATTCTTTAAAGAAAACACAAATACTTTAATATATACTTATAGAATTTATTTTTACTTCCATTCATAATTTACAGTACTTTCTGCTTACTTCTCCCTTTAGCTTAAGTTTGTTATAACATATTGTATTCAGAATTAAACATTTAAATTATTATCGTGTTGAAGAAAGTTTATTTTTTGTCTAGGCAATTCAATTCAAGCAGGAAACATCAAATTCAACATGTGCGATTTCATAACCAAGAAATGAATGTGACTGAGATATTCATGTTTTAAAATTACAGATTTTCATATAACATTTAAATCCCCCCACCCCTTCCGAGTATACATAAATTATATATAAATTGACCTCTAGAATATGAACAATATCATAAATAAATAGTGGATTTATTTTAATTTTTAAAACATTAATAATACATAAACAACAATGATGTACACAATTTACATACTTCATATCTTTCGTGGTAAATAATTAAAAATATCCTTCAAAAAATAAACACAACACACCCATTGACGACAAAACATTCTCAAAACAAATCAAGAATTTTGGCATTTTCACAGTGTTTGTATAAAGTGGACAATCAGCATCCACAAATTTAATACTTTTGCCTAGACAGGCATTTAGAATTTTTCAACATTTCTAATGATAAAATTTATTAAATAAAAGATATATGTATATTTATATACTGTAGTCAAGTTACCTATTACATAAACCTTAATTAACTTTTTAAAGGTCTCAGTAAGCTGCAGAATAAATTGGATCAATTTTAATTTTGTTCGAGAATGTTTTGTGGTCATGACAACAGGCTTACACAATGTGATTTTCAAAAACAATTAATTATTCTACACAGTGTATATAAAAATAAAATAATACAATTTTCAGAGGACGGATTGAGTTTTCATCCATATATCATAGATTTGTCAATGCGATAAACATATAGAAATATTTACAAGTAGCTGGATATCTGGTGAGTTGCTTTATACAGTCTATTACATCAATATTGACATCACTGGTTTAAAGAGAAAAACAAAAAACATTAAATATACAGTTTAACAACATACATAATCATAAGAAAATGAATCAAATGGACCAATTATAACTTAGGTTTACATTTGTTTCTACTGATTTTACGGGCACCATCTTTATGTGATTAAGATAAATAAAATAATAACAATTATGTGATCTTCACGATGTCAACAATCTTGTACAGTACATATTTTAACTTTTGAGATATGTGAAGTGCTGGCTGGTTGGTCCTTTAACAACATAATATATATGAGTTGTGGTGGCTCAGTGTGTAAGAAATTGGCTTGCTAACCAGAGGTCTCATGTTTGACAATAATGGTTGGTTGAGAAAGTTTAGCAGGATTTCCCAGTGTTGCATCCCTTGCCAGTGGTCAGTTGTTTGGATGAGATGGAAAACTGAGCCCTGTTTACACATTGGTGTGCATGTAAAAGATTCCTACAGTAGGCTGTAGGGCCACTGTTCAGGCAAAATTTCCCATATAGCACACTGCATGGGGTATACCCATTTCCATTGACCCAACTGGTGCTGAACAGTGGACGTTAAGCCCCATTTCATTTGCTTTAACAAATATAGCACTACTACAAAAAAATCAATATTACATACATAAAACACCCATTATTATTTCTACTGTAATTTGTTCTAAAATTTATTGTAAAATAGATGCAAATCCTGAATCACATGGCTTAAATTCACAATAGCTTGAGGACTTGGAACATCATTATTTACATGAAGTGATAAAGGGTTAATAAGTTATATTCCCAAGATATGGTCATTATTTTGACATGCATCTATCAACAACAACCATAAGGTTTCGTACCTCTATAATTCATCACATCACAGATAAAAACAAAGGCGTTCATGGCGGATTGACATCTTGTGGTAGAGAAATAAAACAAACAATGGAAATTTAGTACAAATGAAATAAGAATAGAAAATACTAATAAATTACAAACACTGGTCCTGGAGGTACTCCATCATTTGAAGACCAGTTGCAACTACCGATACAGTTTTAACAAAGCTCTCACATATATACAATATGTAATATTACAAGTTTAAAAAATAAGGTTCAGTGGAGGTTTTTTGGGTACAAAATCTACATCATTTAGTACATCAGAAAACAAAGAGATTCAAAAATTTATAGACGTAGATCTACTACAATATAAAAGAATTGTATGCAACGTGAACTTCTTGATTAATCAAACTTGGCATCAAAGGTCTAGTGACTTATTCACAAAATCTTAAACTAAAATGTTTTAAGGATACAGCCATGTCATTGCTTGGAGTTAAAATCCTGGTATAAATTAATACAATGAAAAGATGGAAATATCAAAATATTTTAGTGTAAGTTTTTCTTTTTATTAAAGCAAAACCAGAATATGACCTGGAATCATTAGCATTATTAACATAAATAAACTGCAAGCAATAATTAATTTACATTGATCTATAATTCTATGGTGAGCAAATCTTCCTACTGTTACAATCTCATCTGAACATTTCATTTCTTCCTGGTCTGAAAATATCAATATATTCAATGCAGTACATTTAAACATTAGTGAATCATTAGCACTTAAACTGTAATTTGGTGACAATTGTGTTATAAATATTGTAGGTCATTGAGAAATAAGTCCATATATCCATACTGTAGGCTCTAAATACTAACAATATTTATGAAATTTATCTTTAATTTATATATTTGAATTTGATCGGATTAATAAAGTGAAACAAGGCCATAAAAATCTGAAGCGGAAGGAAGGTTTTTCATTTTGAATTTTTTTTTTGTCAAAGGATCACTTCTTGTTATATTTCAAGGCACTACATTTATGACATTATGTTGTTTATAGGAATGTTTAGCACTTAAGTCCATATATCCATACTGTAGGCTCTAAATACTAACAATATTTATGAAATTTATCTTTAATTTATATATTTGAATTTGATCGGATTAATAAAGTGAAACAAGGCCATAAAAATCTGAAGCGGAAGGAAGGTTTTTCATTTTGAATTTTTTTTTTGTCAAAGGATCACTTCTTGTTATATTTCAAGGCACTACATTTATGACATTATGTTGTTTATAGGAATGTTTGGTTATCCAGTATCATTTATGATTTCTATTAACATTTCTTAGGGCTGTGTACTTGATAAATGAGTCTAAGCATTCATTCAATTTTCTTTAAAATAGATTTACTTACCGGTACTGTAACAAGGGTAAAATATTCACATGTGATAATTAATGAGACTATTTTTCAAATAAAAACAAGTCACACAGCCTTTTTGAAGTGATGCAGGCTTATCTGAGACCCTAAATATTTATTATATATAGCCTAATAATTGAATTTTTCTAAAATGAATGAATCCATCAAAACCTTTTATCACAGAAGTCATCAATATAACAATCATAATTAATGAATATCTTTTCTACAATTTCTTATGTTAGGTTTCACTGAATTTTATGACCCTTAACCCAACCCACTTTTTTGTTAAGAGTTCATTCACCTCAGCTACTATACTAAACAAATTCAGATGTCAATAAAAACAACTAATAAAATATTTTTTCATCCAAAATGGGTCAGTGGCATGAAATTATCAAGACATAAAAACTTGTGGCTCTATGGGAAAATCTATTCTTAGTTTTTTTAAATTCAAGTCCATTAGTGGTGCCAGTATGTCTAACATACAATTTGTCATCATGTGAAGTCTGGATGTAAACATAACAAACCCTTGCTAAAATACATCCCATAATAATATAAAAAGGGACTAATTGGGGATAAAGAGGGGCTGTGTGGTATAGCACACCAGTGTCGACAGTTGATCATATTTAATTTTGTATATTCAAACTAAACACAAAATAAGAGATCTATTTCGTGATAAAAATAACAACACTTTTATCATTTTGTACGTAATTATCACATTGGAGATATTTGTCGCTTTTTAACCAAGAAAAATATATCTCGAGGAACAATATTCACAGATTTGTTTTTTAAATTGTCTGATATAAAATATATTTTCATTCAAATTCCTAATAAAATTGGTTTTCATCTAGGGCAACTCAGCTGGCGGCCCTTCGTTATCTTCTACACAAATCCAGATATAAATTATTGCTTCAGTGGTCAAGGCTTATTACTTGTCATTTAAGTAAGATAAAATCCAATTTAACATCCCACGTTTATGAATCAAACGAACATATGCAAATTGTTTTGTATTTTTTTGGTGTTTTACCATACACGATTATGCTAACAATTTTGACAATTGAATACATCATGAAATTCAAGAGATTCTATTAAGATTATACCGATAGACCTTGTATGGTTTTAAAAAAAAAGGTTTTCTTTCAGTTAAAAAGGTAGTATCGAAGTTGTTGGATAGTCAAACTAACAATTCATTGTTGTATGTCCTAGACCATAAGGGTAACATGCATGATTTCATCCATGGTCTACTGGGAATGAAGTTTCTAAGTCCCTGAACCAATCAAAAATCTCCTAAATCAAAACTTATCCAATACCCAATGGACTGGAAAGTAGAATATCAGAAGAATTAAGTCCTAGCCACTGGATGCAACTGCAAGGCACTTAGACAGATCATCACAATTATCAGACTTATCGTTATATCAGTTCCTGCCAGGACTTTCCTGTGATGTTATAATGGGTAAATTTTCAAAGTCGTAGTTATTATTTCATTATCTTTCCAAGCTCGTGGTGGTCCTTATAAACCTTTCTAATCCAAAATATAAAATATTGACATAAGAATCCATTAACTGAGTGAATGAAAAATAATAGTTCTTTGTTAGAAGCTCCACATGGAAAATTAAAAAAAAAACTGGTCGTCTGCTAAAATTATGACATCACAGACATGTAATATTTACAAATGTTATCTGTGCGTACATCTTGAACAGGTTTATTTTACAGTTGCCCAGATTTCATCTAATAATAGGGATGCAGACTTGAGCGAAAAATCATTAAATCTACTCAACGCGAAGCTGCTGTATGTAACAGTAGTAGCAGGGTAATATAGAGTAGCATAACCAAATCTTTCCACTTATTCATCAATCAGAATTATCTCCTCCTGATCTTGATACCTAATCCCGGCATCAATGTTATCAGTTGAATCATCAGTAGTCCCTCGGTTTTATCATACAAATTCAACAATGGCCGCAAAAGCAGACGTATTGTTCCCTTATCATTATCATCTTTACATTAACAAAGCCAACACACAAGAATACAATCTAGTAACTGTATCATTTTCTATGGCTAAATTAGTCAAACAAGTATTTTAAATAGCTTTACATAATCAACTCCTTTTAAAATCATTGTTGCTAAGGAGCCATTTTCTTTCAGATGTAAGATTATGTTAATCTGGAGTTTCTTTGTACAATTTATAAAGATATCCTACTGTTTATTATTTGAAGAAAAATAATGTCTTTTATGGAATCACACTGAGATAACGAGGCAACTGTCAGGACATTTAAATTATAATGTATGTTTATATACAATGTTCTCTCATTTATAAAGAATATTTAGACATCATTGCTGCTTATTAAAAGAAACAATTTTGTCTGCGGTGGAGACTGGAGACTGATCAACACTTTTTATTTTCAACGGAAAAAAATGCTTCAAAGACATGAAGGCTCTTAACAGTTGAGAGCACGTCCATATCAACATTTGAAAGCATTCCAGTCTAATTCGGTTATTGTGTAAATGACTATATGTTAAAACTAAAATTGCCACACCCTTTTAGATAATGTTTGAAACGAGAAAGAATTACAAATTAAGTTTAAAAATGGCTTTCCACAACATACCGACAGAAATCGCAACAGTTGACATTATTTAAACCATTTCCATACGTTGTGTTGTCAGGCAAGATTATATTTAAAAGTTTGAATACTTAGTTATTCAGATAGGACAAAAACTCAAGATCCACCTGTGTACACGTTGGTGTGAACATAAGAGAACTCTTGACAATTGGAATTTTATGACAAGGATGTTGGAACGCCCAGGTCCGACCAAAAATCTCCTTCCTGACACATTTTTACTTTCCAAATGTGTAAATAGAGGTGAGAAAAAGTCATCAAGTTCAACAAAGTGTATGACAAATAAATCTAAAATAAAAGTTACCTTCTTCATCATAATGCAAAAAGAGCTTGACTGTCTGTCTGGTTGATGTTTCTATCATCATCTTGATTATCCATATCATCCAGATTAGGAACTATGGCTTCTATCTTCTTTTGACGCCTTTTTTCATTAAAATTATCTGTAAATATCACCTCAAATTATCAAATAGATAGAAATCAATATTTTACAAATATTTCAAAATTAACATAATAGTTGATTTCTTTTATGGGGGAAATCTTAACACTGAGACAATGTAAATACACAACAGATAGAAAGAGAGTAAAATGCAAATTAGGTCAAGTCAGGACTAACATATGGCTCAATTTTATTTCAAATTTTCGCTTGCGCGTAGGGGTCTTTAGCAGTGGGAGGAAACAGAAGGCTTTGGAGAAAACACATGAGGATGGATAGGCAACCGGACTCCTTGTCATGTACCACCGGGGATTTAAAAACCATGTCAGTTGACTCAATGACAGACTTTTTGATACAACGCGCACATGCTAACCATTTGGCCACCCACCCCTATTCAATAGAGAACAAAACAGAGACGAACTTTAGGAGAAACAGTAGATTATTTCTAACAATTTGTAACTTGAATGGAATACAAAGGGCTTTATATCTAAACAATACTGTAATAAACTTTACTTAGTTTATTCAGACACTTTTTGTTTGACCTGTACAACAATTTGCAAGTAAAGGATATTCAGGTGCGTGGGTCCCTGGATAAAAATGTCAATGGGGACCTTGTATCAACAGTAAAAAGGAAGCATATTCTGGTCATTGTCTGTCACACTAACACAAATGCAATTTGTATGTCGGTGAAGTAAATAGTTATATATATATATTTCCACAGAAGATAAAACATTAAAATCAAAATAAAACAGACATTTATTTTATGACAAGTTAATTTTATTTATAATTTGAACTTGCATGTCTTTCGAATCTTGATTCATGTATTATTCTATCCAATCACACACATCTAGAGCTAAGATGTTTTCAGAAGAGTAAATAAGAAACAATTCAATCAACTTACCTCCATCAGGAATGTCTGTCACAGGTAAACCAAACGTTTCCGAATCAAACATGTTTGTACTTATATTATCTCCAGCTAATGGAGGTAATTTCTTCTTCTTCTTGTTCTCATTATATTTCATATTAACTATATTATCTACAGGACGAGATTCTGGTGTCTCATTAATGGTACCATTTTCAGTAATATTCATCTTCTTTGGTGCAGGCAATTTCTGTTTATGTTCAGATCTCTCTGTTGAGGAAAAACCCAAATAATCAAGAATCCAAAACAAGTTTTAACAATCATAACAATGAATATGAAATTGAGACATCAAAATACACTGAAAGATAAAAGTGTACAAATACATGTCCAGTATTTTCCACTTTGTGAATTTCTAAACCTTTGATGGAATGTGGTTTCTGAACAAAAAACATTGGTCATTTCTATGTGCAATGCCAGAGTGAAAATTTTGCCGGGACAACAGCTTTTCCACCAAGATTTTTCGAATTCAACTTTGACCGGTTCTTTTAAGTCCAATTTACGTTTTAAGACAGATATTCTGTTTAGAGATTAGAGCTGGGCGATATACCTAGAAACAGATATCACAATATATTCACAAAATATCGCGATATAATTACTATATCGCGATATTTTATAAAAGGTCAATACTTCCAGTTTATCACTTTTTAAATGTAAATATACATGCATAAAAAGTTGGAAATACCCCTCAATATTATTGTTCCTAATCAATATTATTTTTAGCGTACAATACCAATTCCAAATTAACAAAACATTAATTCGAGCTGGTTCAAACACAGATCTAAGATAGCCATGAAAACTCGCTAAAGTTGTTGTTTATTACAATTTTGATATTCAAAATACCAATTATATTTTATTAAAATTAAAAAATATTTCGAATGGAGGAGGCCCAAACAACATAAAACAAAGTTTGTGTTCTTTCGGCCGTGCATATTTTTATAGTTGTTACGGGTACGATTTGACTTTGTTTACCCATACAAACTCTTTCTTTCCCATTCAAGAGTATACCTTCTTGAAAATGCATAATTAAACAATACAAGGATACTAAATTAAACTATAAAACAACTATAAAACATAAGTACTATGCCAAAAAGTGACCATTGATTTCGTCAAGTATTTTTTCCCGGATCACGACCTCCATTGGCATGACACTGAATGATAATCAGTCAACCGGAACTCTCAATGTAATTGGCATTATTTATATTTCTGCTTTATTAAAATTTAATTCAATCTAAAATCAGTGATCTCTTTTGAAAATCAAAGTATCAGTCTACACAATTCGTTCATATGTTTAGAAATTGATCAGAAACAGGGATAATTCTAACGGGTGGAAAGGTGAGCGAGAAGTCACGTGACGTAAACACGCTCCGTATCGGCATTTGCAAACTTTGTGGAATGAATACTCAGGAGTTTATAGCAGTATTTTTTCATGATTAAGCAATAAAATATAGTAAATAACATAAAAAAGAAAACATTTTGTTCAATATTTATATTAAATATTATCCAGGAAAATCAAAACCGCCATCCGCGATATATCGCAGTATGTTCGGTTTTTCGATATTTTTCTGAAGACGGTATTTTTCACGGTTTTTATTTCTGTGACGGTTTTATATCGAAATACCGAAATATCGCCCAGCTCTATTATTAGAGATTCAACTTTAACAATATTGTAGCTTGAAAGGGATTCAATAATCAGAGATTTTAATATGAACAATAAGAAATGAATCAAAAGAAAGTCAACAAAATATTAAATACATTGGTGTTATCTTCAATGTAAAATTCAATAAATTCAATTTAATTAGTAAAGTTATTCACAATATTCTTATTAAAATCAAATAGTAACTACAAGGGAGCCACACAACATATAAAACAGAATCCAATAAGATAAACGCATGAACAAGATATATCACACATAGTCAATCTAATTAACAAGGCAGGAAAAATATTATCAAATCAAGTGAATGGAGAGAGAGAGAGAGAGAGAAATGGGGTTTAAACTCCACTCAACACAAACTAGGTCATTTCGGGACTAACATATGGTTTCAATTTTATTTCAATAATTCGCTTGCACGTAGGGGTCTTTAGCAGTGGGAGGAAACCGGAGTGCCCGGAGGAAACCCATGAGGTTGAGAAGGCGCCCCTATCTCCATGCCACATACGCTCACACCAAGACTCGAAACCACAGCCGCAAACCAGAGGTGACCGGACAGCTAGAGGTCGAAGTGCGGCACTCTAGACCATTAGGCCATCCCACCCCCCCTCAAGTGAATGGACAACCAAAATGTTGACCATGCCCTGTGCAGAAAATAATTCAATATTTTAAGGCCACTCGCAAGATTTCACCACTCCGCTGCACAGTAAATAATTTCATGTTTTGTCTTTAAGCACAGTAAATAATTTCCTGTTTTAAAGCATTCACCACACTGCCGTGGAGTAAATAATTTCATGTTTAAAAGCAGTATATACCTCGTAATCCTTCTATTAATCTGCATCCTTTACCAAGTCTATCACACATTAAAGCTATATGTTTCTTTACTTTACTTGCATCTGACGGAATAGTTAATGGTGCTGGATTAATGGAAGTATCTTTTGCTGTTTTAGCCAACACCGTTCGTAATAAATGTGTCACAGCTGCGTCCACCATTTCCTCCCAACCCTGGTAAATATATTATAATAATAAATAAATACATCTATATTTTAAAATATATTCTGAATATACTCGAATTTGAACTCAAATATTATGCAGCATTTAATTAGGAAGTCAAATCAAAAATATCAACAATAGATAATCTCCCAGACTTGTATTCAACAGGATTAAACAGAGGGTCATCAAAAGATTTAATTTAAAATTCATAGGTGGTGCTGGTCTGTTTATAACGCCTGTAGAGCAGGATGAATATGGTATATCCCTGTGTAAATACTAAATTGCACTGAACGTATATTCTATTTCAAGATTCAACTTTGATAATGTTGTAGTTTGTAAGGTTATTTAAAATTCAGCAATGATCTTATGTCCTTCATGTGAGAAATGAAATGGCCCTACTGTTCCCCTCCAACCGGGCTAATGAAGACGGATGTGAGAAATGAAATGGGGATAAGGCCCTACTGTTCCCCTCCAACCTGGTTAATATAGACTGATACATACAGTGTCTTACAGCCTAATTTAATTTCCAACTGTCAGGAGATCTGCCAATGGTATACATATCGAGGATGCTCCATTGTCAGTCCAAATCGTCCCAAATTGGCAGAATTGCAATCGAGTGGTGCAGAATTCAGTCCTGTCACTGTTCTGTCAGTCCCGACAACAAGAGGTGGTGTGAGAAGAATTGTGACGTTATTTAACACAACAAAAATGTTTCAGCCGTCATGGTTGGTTGAGATATTTTCTTATGCATTCGACGCATGCGCCGTTTCCTGAAAATTCTGGAACATTCAATGAGTATCCCCTTTATCTCTTTTTCTTGTCACATCTGGGCCGTTTTCCTTGCCAGACGTTCCATTTTGCATCACTTAAATGCGAAAATGCATGACTTAATATCCTGAGGAATTTCACTGGAACTGCGGAGTTGTGAAGTTGAGTACTTACATGTTGATGATTATCATTAACTATAGGTGTTATAACAGATGTTAAAACACTGAATTCTTCCTCCGTTAAATCTAGCCATAGTTTAATTAAATAATTAAGGAGATTTGTTCCACTAGATAAATTATCAGATGTATTATTCTGAGCCTGATTATTATCTTCTATGGCGTCTGCTAACGCTAATAACTATAAAATATATAATATTAATCATTTACAATAAATAAACATTTTTATGTTGAAAAATACCACAATATGAATCGCATGGGAGCAGATGTCGACAGAGTTTAATTCCACTTAACACTAACTTAGGGAGAGAGAGAGAGAAATGGGATTGAACATCGACTCAATACAAACTAGATTATATGGGGACTATGGTTTAATTTGCATATATGGGTCTTAAGCAGTGAATGAAACCAGAGGACCTGTAGAAAACCCATAAGGCGGGACAGGAAACCCTACTCCTCGTCACTTACAAGCGGAAAATCAAAACCATGTTACATGACTAAATGACAGACATTAAGATGAAACACACACATGTCAACCATTCGGCCACCCAACCCCTCCACAGTGCACACACCCAAGAAAATGAAATGAAATGGGGAGTTATATCCTACTATTCTGCTCCAACTGGGCTAATCTAACAAGCATACACCATATAGTGTGCTATGGGGGAAATTTTGCCCAGGCAGCAGTACTAAGGCTTACTTTTATATCGAATTCCAATTGTCAAGAAAGCTTTTACGTGCACGCCAATGTATACATGGGAGCTATCTTGTATATATATATATGTTATATTACACACCTGTCTATATGTGCCTTCTAATAGTGTATCTAGATTTTGTAATGGTGAGGGGGTTTTATCCTTAAACTTAGTTAATAATCGTCTCTGTATAACACGGAACTGTGACGCCCTCTGTCCTAACATTTCCTCACATTTTACAGCATTCATACGATACTGAAATATACAACAAAAATTAATTACGCCTTGACACACTTAAGATTTCCAAGACTGTGCATAGAAAGACAATATTCAATAACATAAAGAATGTGCAATTTAATGACCTAAAAATACCACTGTACGGGACACAGTAATATAGATGTAGTTTTTACTCATCAAAAAAGATTACTTTAACAAATAAAACAGGTAAACAATTGTCTTTAATCAATCCTATTTTAAAAACAAAATTAAAAGATAATTACCTCAAAATGAGCTTCTATTAACTCAAAATATTCCTGTAAGGGTAAGGAACCGTCAAATGAAGCCTTGAAATCACCTGATCTGCCACGATTAAGATGTGATGTCAGTCGACCAACTAAATCTTTTAATGGTAACCACATAGCTTCAAATTGATCACACTGTAATCTGTAACGCTCTGCAAGATAAAATATTTCGAATTCTAATCTGTTGCTTGTCCTCAAGTTTTTAGAGGTAGGGAAGGTAACATTTTCATATTCACAGACTCATCTTTATAATGTAAGCTAGCATATAAATTTTACAGGATTATGAATTTTCATTTTGTTATTAATATGGTTTTTAGTTTATTTTAATAGAATTCAACCACCACACCAACTGCAGTCAATAATAGGAACAAAACGTCCAACAAATTCGAAAAACCCAATCATATAACAACAGCAGATACACCTACGTGATGATTTAGAAGCCAATATGGTAACAACCGGTCCACCAAAAAACTGAAAACCCAATGCAGCTCCAGCACTTCCAGCATTCTCTCCTAATAAATCTATAGAAACAAATTTATATATTATTCAATAGCCATAATTTGGGTTTGGATAAGGCACAAGTTCCAAGATGAGATGCGTGACCTATGTACATTTTCCAGTCAAAATAAAGGAGGGAGAGAGAGGGATGGGGTTTAATGTCCACTTGACCTTTTGTTTCAATAATTCGCTTGTGTGTAGGTGTCTTTAGTAGTGGGAGGAAACCAGAAAACCGAGAGAAAACCCAGTAGGTTGGACAGGCAACCCTACTCCTTGTCACGTACAACCGGGGAATCAAAACTATGCCAGCTGACCCAATGACAGACCTTATGATACAGAGCGCACACACACCATTCGGTCAAAATTTGAGTTGGGTGAAGCACAAGATCCAAGGTCTATGACAGAATAACATTTTCCTGTCAGTATTTATTCTATTTGTTAAATTGGTATCTATGTTTAATTTACCTGGAAATATATCATTTAAACTAACAGGTGGTTTATTGGTATCTATAGTTAACTTATGTTCAGCATTCTTTACAGGAAATACTGGTTTCATCACTAATTTTAATGGTAATTTAATTTTAGCTGTTGCAACTCTTGGAGCCCCTGTAAAATATTGTATATTTGTCTTAAAAAACATCAGTTCATTGAGTAAACTATTTAGCAATCAAATAAATATTTCAAAAGTAAAAATATAGAAATATTTTATTATAAAACAAAGACAAAGTTCAAATCAATTGTATAATCAAATCCATTTGTAGATGCATCATGTAAGAATAGATCTGCCTATTGCAATCTTTTTTTTAGGCTTCAAATGTTATATAAATTATTATATTTAGGCATTTATTCACATGAAAATCCCATCTTGGATGGCTGCGGTGTTAAGTTGATCAGAACATCCATGCCATTTGATAATTTAAAATGGATACATGTTTTTTTTGTAGTAGCAATGATACTCTACAATCCAAACTATCTATGCTACATCTTGTCAAAACTTCATACGCTCATAGCTTTGTTCAGAAACAAGTAATTTGACTAAAATTTATAATATATTCATTTTCCATGATCTGATTTTCAACTAACAAAAATGGCCAGCTCTTCAACCAAAACTTACATAAAATATCTGTAATATACTTTATTAATTAACTGCCATAGAGACAAAGGTAAGTAAATAGTAAATGAGGATATATTAAGTTTAACAACTACAGAAATAAACATGCATAGTTTTTACATATGTATTATAATAAAATCATAGGCAAACTATATATTTCCAACCCACCAGTAGCACTGGGATATTTAGCGGATACTTCTGCTGATAAGGTTGAAGGTAAACTGCAATATTTCATATAAAACTGAACAAGCAATTCTGTACTTTTACCAGATTCTGTTTAGAAAAAATAAACACAGTTAAAGAACATATTATGAACAGTACTTAAATAGGAGAGGATCATATATGGTTTAAAAGCATAATCTGGTCAGGCGATAGTAGAGAGATTACATCATGTGATCAAACATGTTACATTACTCAATCCCACACTTGTACCGGTACATCACAAGAAGTTGTGTCACCTGTCCAACCTCATGGGTTTTCTCCCACAGCAAAAGACCCCTACATGAATGCTAATCAATGAATTAAATTGAATCATATGTTAGTCCCAAAATGACCTAGTATGATCCAATCCCATTTCTCTATCTTTTACAATACAACTTAAATGATCACAAGTCAACACTAGCTGATTATGGGCTAAATGACCATAACAGCGATCTTCTAAAGAATAAAGGCTAAAGAGTCATTGGAATCAATGTGGTTTATAATGATCAAACAATGAGATAATTCATATCAAGCTAATTGATGAACAATTGTGTAGTAAGTTTACCTAGAGATGATAATGTAAAGCTGTGTTGACTTGATGTTAATGGTCTACTAGTATGAATATCAACATGAATATTCTCTACCAATGTTTTGGCTTTTAATACAATCTGATATAAAAATATAAATACATGGTCATATTATGAAGATTTTATTATCAGTAAGGTCGAGCTATCTTTTAAATGCATAGGAATGTAAAGTTACAAAAACTGCAAGAAATATTAAATAAATTTGTTTAAAAACTTACTCTGGCTGTAATGGACGGAACTTTTTCACCAGGTATTTGTGCATCATTAGTTGCCTGTAATTACAAGATTATTCAAATCTATTAAAGAACTAAGGAATATGAAAATAGATTTCAGATCCACAAAGAGTAACCAGATTAGCAACACCTTCACAGATCCGACAAGTGGAACCAGATGACAGATCAGACAAGTGGAACCAGATGACATATCAACAAAGTGTAACCAGATGGTAGATCAGTCAAGTGTAATCTGATTGCAGATCAGTTAAGTGTAACAGATCAGCAAAGTGTAACCAGATGACGGATCAGTAAAGTATAACTAGAGTCGGAAAGTATAACAGATATCAGATTAGTAAAGTGTAACTAAATGTCAGATCAGTAAAGTGTAACCAGATTAGTAAAGTATAACCAGATAACAGATCATCTAAGTGTAACGAGATGACAGATCAGTAAAGTATAACTAGAGTCGGAAAGAATAACAGATGTCAGATTAGTAAAGTGTAACTAGATGACAGATCAGAAAGGGTAACCAGATTAGTAAAGTATAACCAGATAACAGATCAGCAAAGTGTAACCAGATGACAGATCAGTAAAGTATAACTAGAATCGGAAAGTATAACAGATATCAGATTAGAAAAGTGTAACTAGATGACAGATCAGTAAAGTGTAACCAGACTAGTAAAGTATAACCAGATAACAGATCAGCAAAGTATAACTAGAAACAAAAAGTATAACAGATGTCAGATTAGTAAAGCGTAACTAGATGACAGATCAGTAAAGTGTAACCAGATTAGTAAACTTTAACCAGATAACATCAGTAAAGTGTAACCTGATGAAACAGATCAGTGAAGTGCCAAAATAAAACTTACGGATGAACCATCATCTAAGTGTTGATTAACATGGACTGTAATTTGTAAATCATCATCAGTTTTTAAATTAGGTGTTATCACTGAAATCAGATCACATAATGATTATCAAACATTTCAATATTAATCTAGTTTACCACATTAACATATTATATGTAATCTTTGTATTTTCTCAAAAATTGATCTTGTTTAGAATGTTATGAATACATTTTTAACAAATACTACTAAAAGTATATAAGTACCAGCTTTGTGGGCTTTTTCTCGTATTTTTTTCTGTAGTTTTTCCATCTCAGCATCCATAGCTTTATAATTCAAATCTCTAGCATCTGTAGCTGGTGGTATAAAGATGGCCGGATCTGTTCCTAGATACGAACACTGTAAATGACCGTCATCACTTAATGTAACAATACTTCCTTTTAAATCTCTGAAATAAACAAATCATATCTTCATTCGTTCAACTAGGTACTGGCCAATTGCTGATGTATCACCAATTAGATGACAACGAAGTGGAGTACTTTGGGGATGTGTGTGGCTAGAGAGAGAGAGAGAGAGAGAGAGAGAGAGAGAGAGAGAGAGAGAGAGAGTTTCACTCAACACAAACTAGGTCATTTAGGGACTAACATATGGTTTAATTTTATTTCAATAGGGGTCTTTAGCAGTGGGAGGAAACTGGAGTGTTTGGAGGAAACCCACGAGTTTGAGAAGGCGCCCCTATCTCCATGCCACATACGCTCACACCAGGGCTCGAAACCACAGCCGCAAGACAGAGTTGACCGGCCAGCTAGAGGTCGAAGCGCGGCACTCTAAACCACTAGGCCATCCCAACCCCCCATGTGGCTACAGTGTCAGGTCAACGTATCAATTGTACAAGAAAGCAGCAAAAAAAGAGGTTGGATTAAGGACTCGCTTGGGAGCGTTCTAGTTAGATTTTCATATCAACTAACAATTCAAAAGGAAAAACAGCTTTTAATTTACATTAAAATAAAGTGTCATTTTGGGGGATCTGATGATTTACTTTCAATAAATATTTATCGGTCGACCGGTCAATACAAAATCGTAAATATCACAACACCGATTTAAGATACAAACATTGTGAATATAGGAGGACATCTGTATCACAGCACACATTACAACATTCACTACAATCATATCAAAACCAGCTAGGGTATAGCACAATCCTAAACAATCTGATTAAAACACAGATCCTATTTCATTTTATATAGTTCAAAATCATGTTTTACTTGGCTTTACTACACTAGGATCTCAAGAAGTTGTTATATAACCTGCATTCTGGATGATATGAGGGATTAGCTAATGAACGGTATGTTGTAGCAAGGTTTTGGGCAAGATGCACAGAACTGTGGGTAATTAAATGTCTGTCGCCATAGGATGAAAAGTCGCTTGTATGACCTCTGACTATATTCCTGGGACTTTATGAATATAATACATGAATAGTTGAAAAGACCTTGTTATCTTACTGAAAATTTGCAACTTTAACTTGAACTGGACAATGTTCTACTTTTGCTGCCCATTTTAATGTGACATCTTGATAGACTAAAAGAGACTTGGTGGTTGTGGCTACTATATAATTTATAGTCCCTTCTGTCACTAAAAGAAACAAAAGTTAAACATGTAGCATACAATTAAGAACTCTCTTTGCTTAAATTTAGATAAGTAAATGTTTGGAGAGAGGGCTCATTGCCTAGCATTGTCTTCAAACCAAACCCTACTTAGAATCTATGAAAATAAATATACTTTTTGAAAAAGACACTAGTCATAAACTATGTATGCCCAAATAAATTTAATAGAATCAATGTCTGAAAGTGGCCATACTCTTTGGCAAAAATCTCCTTTCAAAAGGCCATCATTTGCATAATCATGACTTGAGGCTTTAACCAATCAAATTTTAACAGTTTCAGGTCTTGTCTTAAAATTCTATCAAATAAAACCTTACTTACTTGAACCATACGGTAAAAAACAACATGGATCAAATTCCATTTTCGACATGTAACGTAATAAACCACCTTCTGTTAAACAATATAAATTCCTTTCTCCTGTAATAAACCAAAATTTTAAACATGTAACATAATATCCACCTTCGGCTGGAGAACTTAAAATATGTTCTCAAAAATAAAAGATTTAAGCTAAATATAAAATAAGAACTCAGTCACATGGTTTACAAGCTAATTATATCCATTTGACTAAATGACGGAAACCAGAACCTATGTTTTGATGAGTACGCTCATCAGTGTCTATCTAGTTGTCGAGTTAAAATCTAGATCCTTTCTCCATTTATTAAAACTTACCTAGTACAAGTATAGAAGATGGAGCTTGGGGGAAAGCAATAACATTTATATCTAATGCTGCTTCTCCGATAGAAAAAGTCCAATCAACCTTAGATATAAAAAGAAAAATCATACATAAAATAAAGTACAACAATTTGTTAGCTGTGTAAAGTATCAAAATGAGAAGTGGCATCAGGAGTTCCCGAAAGCTTTATCAATCTGAAGTTGAAGCAATAGTTTTGTAATCGTTTTGCAGTCTGTGGTCTAAGGGGGGATAATATTGCGTTTGGATCCATTGAAAAGAGTTACCTCCCCTTAAGTGTTTTCTGAAATGCTGTTTATCATATCAGCAATTTATAAATTGAATATAAATATACACTCTAACTATTGACCTAAGCAGACTTTTTTTTATCAATTTCTTTTTCTACCACAACCTCTTAAACAATGTAATTAATGGATTTTTCTCAAACCAAATTAAATGACTGAAAACAAACAGCAAAACAAGAAATCTTTAATACTTACAACAATCTTTTTCCCTGATTTAATATTCTGTGTTTCATCTACACCTGGTGACTGTGAGGCTGCTGCTATTGACTGATATCTATAAATAAATGTTGAATATTGATCAGTAAGTCTGTTTTAACCATCTAAAATTACTGATACAAATAGAGGGTGTATGCTAATCCTGTTTTATATTGGAAATGGAAGTGACGCTTAATACTGGGTTAATGAAACAGACCATACACTATGCAGTGTGCTATGAGGGAAATATCCACCTACACTTTATAAAATTCCAACCCTAACAGGTTCTTTGACATGCAACTCTTTTTTTGTACCATACGAACAACTAGATGCCTTTCCTTGTCAGATCATCATGTTTACAACTCATTCAAAACTGTGATTGAACCTCGGACCTGTTTACTGAGTCTGTGCCTTATTCGATGAGCCAGCGTGGCTCTTCTATTTACTTAAAATATTCATACTAAAATCTTACTTGTAACATTCAACATGCCAGGATGAAGAAACAGTAATAAAGCTGTCAAGTCGAGGAACATATTTTAAAGGGCCTGGTAATAAGGCTCCAGGTAAGAAACGACTAAACGCAAAACTTTCCTGTTCAAAAAATGACACAGTTCCATCCATAGATTGCACACATATAAAATCTTTTCCTGTAAATAAATCATAACAGAGGTGAATAAAATGTAAAATCTAAAATTGAGAATTTTTAAAATTGTTCTTTTTTCCAATTGTTCAAGAAATATTTTGTCAATGTGTTATCAAGAAAAACTGTTGTAAGATTGTCTGTAAACCATTCCATTAATCTGCTGATACAGACAAATATACAGACAAACATACATAAAAACTTACAGACATACAGACAAAAAAGACAAACATACAAAGAAACATACAGACAAACACACATACAGACAAACAGACAAACACACAGACAGACAAATGACAGTCACAAATATATAGCTAGATTTGCTGGATAAAGACAAGAGTTATCAACTTGCATGTTGTGTATACTAATACTGTACCTTTAATTCCACCAAATGGACCGTAACAAAAATTATACGTAGTTCTCTGTAGATTGTGTTCATATAATTTCTGTATTTGATATTGTTGACCATGTTCTACTGTACCAGATATAGCTGTAAATTCAATATATAATGATTACTAGTGTCAATCATTTCATCAACCTAATGCAAAAATAATGGAAGGGACTAACACAAGTTCAATTTTCTTTCAATAATATGCTCGCACATAGAGGTCTGGATAGAAATTCCACCAGGTTGGACAGGCAACCCTAATCCTTGTCAAGTACAAGCAGGAAATCGAAACCAACTTGACTCATTGACAGACCATATGATCTAACATGTTTTCCCATTAGGCCACCCAAACCCTCCTTTTATAGTTGGAGCCACGGCAGTGTAGCAAGGTAAAGCATTGGCATGCTAACCTGGAGGTCCCATGTTTGATCAGGATTATCCGGAGTGGTTCCACCTTGTCAGTGGTGTAGGACAAAGGACCTGGCAAGGGACAGTGTATAGTCAAGATTGAAGGATATAACAATTATGTTTCATAGTTTCGAGATAAAAGGGTATAACAATCATGTTTTAAATTTTCGAGATTGGAGGTATAACAAGATGTTTTACACTTTCGAGATTTGTGAGTATAACAATTGTGTTTTATAGCTTCGAGATTTGAGGGTATAATAATCATGTTTACCTTTCACACTGTAAATAGCCAGTTTTCTCGGATGAAGAACAGCCAATTGTAAATTTTCAGTAACTCTGAAAAACAAATCCAACACATTGGTCACTGAGATCAAGAATATTAACATCGGATTGTCAAAACGAGGTCCTAAATCAGTGATTCATCTGGGCCTTATTCACAAAATCTTAAATCAATATATTTATCTTTAGTTAACATTGTTAAAATCTACATTAAAAGCTGGAACAAAAGATTTTCTGGTCTGTACATTCTAGGTTTCTGCTTGCAAGAATGGAAATAACATTTTTGGTTCAGGCTGATAAAGTTACTGGCAAACAATACTTAATTCTTTATATTATCTACCAAGTGATGGCAATGATTTATGTGAAATTTGACATTGTACTTGTACCTGAACCTTTTGACTTTGCACACAGCATACAATAAAAAAAAAGAAAACACAGAAAAGAAAAAGATCATTGTTCAAAAAAAGAAACAGGCGACATCAGAGGAGGCATTTTACCCAACAAAGCCTGAATTGCAGTTTGAAACTGTGGCTTCAAATTTTCAATCTGTTATCTGTTTCTAATTAAAACAGCAAGCCTTGAAGAATCACAAATGCCTTATTGACTTGTTCAAAATATTTATCTTGGGAGTAACCCTGTTATATTTTTTCATAATAAACATGTCTACTTACGATGAAAATTTACCAACTTCTATCTGTAATATAGGAAGCTGAAATGCTTGTTCTACCATGACATCTTCTACCTTATACCCACTCCAGCCATTTTCGGTCTTAGTTGGATGTGGGTTGTAAATTCTTAGTATACCATGAAAACTACCAATTATTATTTTATCTGAAATCAAGTTATAACTGTTTTAATAAGAGCATGTAAAAAGATTGCACCATATTATTTTCTGTTGCCGGGAGTAGGACTGATGACAGGGGTTGGACTGATAACTGGGGTATTTAGATATGTACAGATATAAGCTAATCTGATAATCTAATTTGATCATTTTATTAAAATGCAGTCCTATTTGTACCCATCAACATACAAATTGTGTATGTACAATCACCAGACACAAAGTTTTCATTTTAATATCTATTTCCACCAGTCCGTAAAATCATTGAAAAATAATCCGAAACCGATCAGATATGCCAATGAAATGAGAAAGGTTCCAGTACAGCAGGGATGTGAGGGTACAGGAAAAGAAGATAAATAAATCAGGTAATTTGAATATACTGACCTACATTATCAGGATTATTATCTATATTACCAATACACAGACAACCATGATCAAACTCTTCATCTTCACCGATGGCCACAGACCACCAGTCGCGTGTTTTAAACAATGACATATTACCTCCTGTCACTCAACTCGCAATTTATCTGTAAATTGTAATAGTAATAAATACACAAATATGAACAGAATAGTGTACCGGTATTGTCTACCACTCGTCCACTGCTGAGAACATATTATTTAATATTATTGAGAAATATCAATAAAGATGGTCTTATTTCTGCACAACTTTATCTGTGGCTATGTAACTCATAGAAATGTTGATTGTGCATCTATGTTAAGGCCAGAATCTTATGTGAGAACCAGCGCTCGAAATTAACCACGGCAAACGGCAAAGCCGTGGTAAATGCCGACGCAACTCCCATCTGCCACGGCATAATTCTTTTTTTTTTGCCGTGGTAGATCTTACGATCCTTAAAATTATAGTGACAAAATGTACCGGTTATAGAATAGTACCAGGAGGATGTCGATTGACCGTGTAATAACGTCATGAAAATTTATAATTTTGTATACGAAAGTCTGACAAATATATTGCAATACCGGTACACTTTTAACCCATGTGCTGAAGGTATATTCATGCTGTACCGTTTACAGTGGTTTTTTTTCAACGATTATAATAAACTAAAATAGACATAGATGTACATGGACTGTTGCCAATAGTCTGGCTAATGCATGAACAATGTTACCATTCTCGTCATTTTTATTTTTAACAGACAACTGTATCATTTGTCACATTCGATGGACCTGTACCGATTTACATCCTTTGTTTATAATTACTACGCCCTATATAACGGAGCGTAATAGCCTCAATGTACCGACTGATTGACAAAATAAATAGTATTTATTAACCTCGACACTCTTCAAACCAAACCAAGTTTCAAAAGGAAACAGAATAATTTGATGTGATGAAATAATATTAAAATAGACAGGACAGTAAAATCGTTTACATTGACAGGCAAGCGATGGCTGTGGGGGTCAAAGTAGACGACCTACATACGGGCCATTGTACCACCGGCACCGTACAGCATGGCTATATAAGTGAAAGGAACACGTGTAGTAAATTATTTGGAAATATAGATGACATGTTTAAATATTTATGGCACTACTATCATTTAAAGAATTAAGGCTTGGGGCATTTTTAAATCAACCTGCTTACAACTGGTCAATACCTGATGTCAAAAATACGTCATCTGTCAAAGTGAAAGTACCAGTAAGACTGATGGAGAAATGAAATGGCAAGAATGAATGAATTGAGTTTATGGTATAATCTAATTATTTAGACCAGTGTCACAAAGTCATCTTGTATAAATATTGATCAAATGCGAATAAATTTGTTAACGTAACTGATATTTCAATTTGCGTAACCAGGAGATCATTCGCATGTTTTTGAGCTCGCACGACCACACCTAACCGATTCGCGTCAAATTTTGTGACGTGAATAAATAAATTTTATCCATCTTGAATAGTTAAGAAAAGCATTGATCTTGAAATAAAAAAAAAATGCCGCGGTGCCGTAGCAGTACCATTCTGCCACGGCATTTTTCATTTTTTTGTGCCGTGGTAGAAAATTCCTAATTTCGAGGACTGGAGAACTATCTAAACCCTCTAAAAGACATGTACACTATACTGTCCTGTGGTGGTGTGTGGGGCATGACATGAAAAATGTTTTTGCTATTTGTACTACAATGTCTGAATAAATTCAGTGGAGTTGTGGAGTAAAATTATTCATTCAACATTTTTTCTTGGAATTACCACATAAGGTTGACGCTGCAAGAGAGGAGTCGCGTTTCGGGCTTACGTAGAGGCGTTCACATGATGTAAACTATTTGGTTTCCATCGAAAACAACTTTTTCCACCATTGCTAACTATTCGTGAAATACGCATGCGTGCAGTTCAGGAAATCATAAAATATCGGTTGATGCTATACCGTATCTATCTAAATATAAAAAAGGGGAGGAGCTACCAATAACTAGATGAGCAGTAATTCTAACGCGTTTGTAGGCGGGAATTAAGAAGCATGACCACGCCTTGACATGATCGGTGAAGGTCGCGTTAGCAGCTCGCTTCACCAGCGAATTGCGATACCCATTTAACTACCGACAATTGTGATGTACAAGCTGTTTAATGCATTTAGGAAGCTGAGAAATAAATGAAAGCGACAAAAGTACACGTGACGACACAATGTATAACTCGAAACACCAGGAATTTCAATGCACCAGGTAGGAAGTGTCTTTTGATATCGATATATACGGTCGTTTGGCCTGTAAATATGTCTTTCCATATTGTAATACAATAATTGTACCGGGCGGTATTGGTCAGTGGGCGAGAATTGAGAAGTTCATCGAGATTTTCCGACGTTACTTCCTCTTGTCAGTGCTGATCGACGGAGGGTCTGACAGGGACAACTGTGTAGTCTTTCGGATGGGACGTAAAACAAAGGTTCCGTCAATACATTGTCATTGATGCGCATGTGACGTAAAGGATCCCTTGGCAAATGGCGAAATGGCTCAAGTCAAACTGCGATTTCTTGTAGTTCAAAAAGATGAAAAAACAATGTTCAAATGTTGACATTTTTTCTGGATAGGGCATAAACTAGTAAAATGCAATGGCATGCTATGCCATTACCTGAAGAGTGGCGTTAAAATTCCATTTTTATTTTTATTTTCACCTTCACCTAATTTGTAATGTTACGGTACCCAAGGTATCAATTGTTATTTGGCACTATTATTATTGACAGGGGTCATGGCTGATGGGTCAACGGACTTGAGAGTTGATAATGCCACATGCTTGGCAAGTTAAGCAAAGCTTAAATAGTCTAAGTAACAATGCATCTTTATAAAGCTTCATTTATTTACAATTTAATTTTGTTCTATTTTCTTTTTTCTTCAGGATGATGCTCTGATAGTCTATTAAAAAATCTAATGTCAAAGTAGAAATTGATGTAAGTGGTTTTATCCTTTGACAGCAATTCAGCCTATAATACTAAAAATGATAAAGTACCCATCATTAGTTCCCAGTGTTGACTCATGTTAGCGAGTGGTGCAGAACATAGCGCCTGACAAGGACAACTGCCTAGTTGTTGGGATGCAAAGATTAACAGAGGTCCAGTGTACACATTGACGTGTACGTAAAAGTTCCTTTGCCAGTTGGAATTGGATATAAGTGTAGGCCGTAACACCACTGTCTAGGCAAAATATCCCTCATAGCAGTCAGAGCAGTACATAGGACATTATACCTCATTTTATTTCTATAATATTGGGAGCTCCTAAGTCTCAGTGTGTAAAGTGTGGTTAGCAATAGCTAGACATGGTCATCCTGTGTTTGATAGCACCTATGTCCAGGCAAAAGAGAGAGAGAGAAATAAATGGGTTTTAACATCCACTCAACACAAACTAGGTCATTTTGGGACTAACATATGGTTTCATTTTATTTCAATAATTCGCTTGCGTGTATGGGTCTTTAGCAGTGGGAGGAAACCGGAGTGCCTGGAGGAAACCCACGTGGTTGAGAAGGCGCCCCTATCTCCATGCCACATATGCTCACACCAGGACTTGAAACCACAGCCGCAAGCCAGAGGTGACCGGCCAGCTAGAGGTCGAAGCGCGGCACTCTAGACCACTAGGCCATCCCAACCCCCCCATGTCCAGGCAAAATTTCCCTCAAACCTCATTGCATGGGGTTTGCCTGTTTTCATTAGCTCCATATTGGAAATTAAAACCCATTTAAGTTTATTTCATGTAGTATGTAACATTGACAATAACAATCGTTAACATTATAGGCGTGCGGTCCTGAGAGAAGAAAAGCAGAAAAGAGGCTGCAGATTTAACGTTGTCAGCAATAAGGTAATTTCTTGTTCTTGTAAAACCCTTTTATACTGAGCCGAATATAGTACGAGGTTTGTCCGCCCAGATTTCATTTACAAAGCATTATCTCATAAACCATTTAACGTAACTTTCAGACTGGTTATTTTGGGTTTTTCCTGGGTTTTCTGGATTCTCCTGGTTTCCTTCTGGTGCTAAAGACTCCCAATGCGCAAGCAAATTGTTGAAATCCTGATTCTCCTGGTTCCCTTCCACTCCTAATATTGAACCCTATGTTACTCCCAAAAATGACCTAGTTTGTGTCATGTGGAGGTGTATTTATAAAATTTCATTACATTGTGTTGTAAACCTGCATCTGGAACTGTCTCCAATTTGATGATTCTTTGATGGTAGTGGTGGTAATTTGTAATTTTAGTTAATTTATGTACACTTACACTATGATTAAATTCATTTATTAAAGAAGACTATTTACCATTATTCTTTCAGGCACTGGGATTCCAATTAGTTGTATATCTATGTACAAAACTATTAAAAAGAAGATTCAAGAAAAACTCTCTATTTGCAATGCTACATTTACCATCTCTCCAGAATTGCAACTTCCGTGTTTATAATCTTGACAATTTATATGCAACATTTTGTTGAAAGAATCCACAGTATTTGTTGTGGTGAACAAAATAAATATATGCTGTGGAGAGGCAAATTTTATGTTGACCAAATATGAAAATAAAGTTATACATCTGCATGTTTCAATCACTCTTTTTGTTATGCCTCTTTTCTTTTGCAAATTAAGGTCCCAATGTTTTCTGCGGTATGGGGAAATGCTGCATCTGATGTAAAGAAATGAAATGGGGTTTAACATCCTAGTTTTAACACCTACCTGGCATATTAGGACAGGTATACACCATGCAGTGTGATATGATTGAAATTCCAAGCACCCACCCCCTTCTTCCTAACCTATTCACAAGAGAGAACAACATCGGAAAAGCATGCCATTATGACCTTTGCAAAAAAATACTATTCTTTATTTCAAATTCCAAGCCCCCCCCCCTCCGTCCTAACCTATTAGGGGGAACAACATCGGAAAAGCATGCCATGATGACCTTTGTCAGTCTACACTGAGTGGAACATTGAGCCACCATGGCCTCCCTAAAGGAAACACCCAGTGTGTAGGCAAATATTTTCTGTAACACAAGAAAGCATAACACTTTATGATGAATTTATCATACAAAATCCTCCTATAAGAACCAAGCTGAAAACAAATGCTGCTGTCATGGCTATATTGTGACCAAAATAATCTAACAACAATTCCTGCTGTTAGGACTAATCTATATAAAATTCTCCTGTGGTATCTTTTCTGACGAAAAATTCTATTTTGTGGCTATCTACCGAAAAATTTTGCTGTGATGGATAATCTAATGAAATTCCTGATATGATGGATAATCTAAAAGAAAAATCCTGCTGTTTAAACCAATCTATAGAAAATCCTGCTGTTGGAACCAAGCTAAAAACTAATTTTGCTGTGTATGGCGGTTGTGGTGAAAACATGCTGCTGTCATGGCTATTGTGACGAAAATATTCTGCCTTCTTGGATTTTCTAACGGCAATTCCTGCTCTGCTGAATAATCTAATCACAATTCCTGCTGTTGGCACCAATCTATAGAAAATTCTGCTGTGATAGCTATTTTGACGAAAACACTGTTTTAGTGGTTATCTGCCGAATAACATGGCTGTGATGGATAATGTAACGAAATTCCTGATATGATAGATAATCTGAAGAAAAATCCAGCTGTTTAAACCAATCTATAGAAGATATCCAAACTGAAAACAACTTCTGCTGTCATGGCTATTGTGATAAAAATATTCTGCTGTAATCGCTATTGTGACGAAAAATCCAGCTCTGTTGAATAATCTAACCACAATTCTTCAATTTAGGACCAATCTATAGAACATTCTGCTGTGATCGCTATTGTGACGAAAATTCCCGCTCTGTTGAATAATCTAAACACATTTCTTCCAGTTAGAACCAATCTATTTGAAAATCCTGCTGTTTAAACCAATCTATAGAAAATCCTGCTGTTAGAACCAAACTAAAAACAAATTTTGCAGTTATGCTTTTGTGATGAAAATATTCTGCTGTCATGGCTATTGTGACGAAAATATATTCTGCCTTCGTGGATTTTCAAACGGCAATTCCTGTTCTGCTGAATAATCTAACCACAATTCCTGCTGTTGGGATAAGTCTATAGAAAATTCTGCTGTGATAGCTATTCTGAGGAAATATTCTGTTTTGGTGGCTATCTGTCGAATAATATTGCTGTGATGAATAATCTAACGAAATTCCTGATATGATGGATAATCTGATGAACATTCCAGCTGTTTAAACCAATCTATAGAAAATATGCAAGCAGAAAACAACTTCTGCTGTCATGGCTATTGGGGTAAAAATATTCAGCTGTAATCGCTATTCTGACGACAATTCCTGCTTGCTGAATAATCTAACCACAATTGCTGCTGTTGGGATCAATCAATAGAAAAGTCTGCTGTGATAGCTATTCTGACGAAAATTTGTTTTGGTGGCTATCTGTCGAATAATATTGAATCCCAAACTTAGGCTGCCTATCTCAAGCTAGCTCCGTCTGAGAATAACATTCTCGGAAGTCTGACGTAGGTGGATCGCTGTGTGCAGTATAATAATATTGCTGTGATGAATAGTCTAACGAAAATTCCAGCAGTTTAAAACAATCTATAGAAAATATGCAAGCAGAAAACAACTTATGCTGTCATGGCTATTGGGGTAAAAATATTCTGCTCTAATCGCTATTCTGAAGACAATTTCCGCTCTGTTGAATAATCTAACCACAATTCTTCCAGTAAGAACGAATCTGTAGAAAATTCTGCTGTGATAACTATTCTGCTGTGCTGGTTATTTTGCCGAATATACCTTATGTGATGGATATTCCAACGAAATTCCTTGTACGATGGATAATCTATAGAAAAATCCTGCTGTTTAAACCAATCTATAGAAAATCCTGCTGTTTAAACCAATCTATAGAAAATCCTGCTGTTTAAACCAAGCTAAGAAAAATGTTGCTGTATATGGCTGTTGTGATGAAAACATTCTGCTGTCATGGCTATTGTGGCGAAAATATTCTGCTGGCATGGATTTTCTAACGACAATTCCTACTCTGCTGAATAATCTAACCACAATTCCTACTGTTGGGACCAATCTATAGAAAATTCTGCTGTGATAGCTATTTTGACGAAAAGTCTGTTTTGGTGGTTATCTGCCAAATAAGATAATCTTACGAAATTCCCGATATGATGGATAATCTGAAGAAAAATTCAACTGTTTAACCCAATCTATAGAAGATATCCAAGCAGAAAACAACTTCTGCTGTCATGGCTATTGTGATAAAAATATTCTGCTGTAATCGCTATTGTTACGAAAATTCCAGCTCTGTTGAATAATCTAACCACAATTCTTCCATTTAGGACCAATCTATAGAAAATTCTGCTGTGGTAGCTATTCTGGCGAAAAAGTCTGCTGTGCTGGCTATTCTGCCGAATAAAACTGTTGTGGTGGATATTCTAGCGAAATTCCTTATACGATGGATAATCTAAAGAAAAATCCTGCTGTTTAAACCAATCTATAGAAAATCCTGCTGTTTAAACCAATCTATAGAAAATCCTGCTGTGAAAACCAAGCAGAAAACAACTTCTGCTGTCATGGCTATTGTGGTAAAAATATTCTGCTGTAATCGCTATTCTGACGAAAATTTCAGCTTTGTTGAATAATCTAACCACAATTCTTCCAGTTAGGATCAATCTGTAGAAAATTCTGCTGTGATAGCTATCCTGCAGAATAAGTCTGCTGCGCTGGCTATTCTGCCGAATAAACCTAGTGATGGATATTCTAACTAAATTCTAAAGGAAAATCCTGCTGTTTAAACCAATCTATAGAAAATCATGCTGTTTAAACCAATCTATAGAAAATCTTGCTGTAGGAACCAAGCTAAAAATAAATTTAGCTGTGTATGGCTGTTGTGATGAAGACATTCTGCTGTCATGGCTATTGTGACGGAAATATTCTGCTGTCATGGATTTTCTAACGACAATTCCTGCTCTGCTGAATAATCTAACCACAATTCCTGTTTTTTGGACCAATCTATAGAAAATTCTGCTGTGATAGCTAATCTGACGAAAAATTCTGTTTTGGTGGATATCTGCCGAATAATATTGCTGTGATGAATAATCTAACGAAATTCCTTATTTGATGGATAATCTGAAGAAAAATCAAGCTTTTTAAACCAATCTATAGAAGATATCCAAGCTGAAAACATCTTCTGCTGTCATGGCTATTGTGATAAAAATATTCTGCTCTAATCGCTATAATCTAACGAAATTAGATATAACGAAATATTCTGCTGTAATCGCTACTGTGACGAAAATTTCAGCTCTGATGAATAATCTAACCGCAATTCTTTCAGTTAGAAAATCCTGCTGTTTAAACCAATCTATAGAAAATCCTGCTGTTGGAACCAAACTAAAAACAAATTTTGCAGTTATGCTTTTGTGATGAAAATATTCTGCTGTCATGGCTATTGTGACGAAAATATTCTGCTGTGATGGATTTTCTAACGACAATTCCTGCTCTGCTGAATAATCTAACCACAATTCCTGCTGTTGGGACTAGTCTATAGAAAATTCTGCTGTGATAGATATTTTGACGAAAACACTGATTTTGGTGGTTATCTGCCGAATAACATTGCTGTGATGGATAATGTAACGAAATTCCTGATATGATAGATAATCTGAAGAAAAATCCAGCTGTTTAAACCAATCTATAGAAGATATCCAAACTGAAAACAACTTCTGCTGTCATGGCTATTGTGATAAAAATATTCTGCTGTAATCGCTATTGTGACGAAAAATCCAGCTCTGTTGAATAATCTAACCACAATTCTTCAATTTAGGACCAATCTATAGAACATTCTGCTGTGATCGCTATTGTGACGAAAATTCCCGCTCTGTTGAATAATCTAAACACATTTCTTCCAGTTAGAACCAATCTATTTGAAAATCCTGCTGTTTAAACCAATCTATAGAAAATCCTGCTGTTTAAACCAATCTATAGAAAATCCTGCTGTTAGAACCAAACTAAAAACAAATTTTGCAGTTATGCTTTTGTGATGAAAATATTCTGCTGTCATGGCTATTGTGACGAAAATATATTCTGCCTTCGTGGATTTTCAAACGGCAATTCCTGTTCTGCTGAATAATCTAACCACAATTCCTGCTGTTGGGATAAGTCTATAGAAAATTCTGCTGTGATAGCTATTCTGAGGAAATATTCTGTTTTGGTGGCTATCTGTCGAATAATATTGCTGTGATGAATAATCTAACGAAATTCCTGATATGATGGATAATCTGAAGAACATTCCAGCTGTTTAAACCAATCTATAGAAAATATGCAAGCAGAAAACAACTTCTGCTGTCATGGCTATTGGGGTATAACTATTCTGCTGTAATCGCTATTCTGACGAAAATTTCAGCTATGTTGAATAATCTAACCACAATTCTTCCAGTTAGGACCAATCTGTAGAAAATTCTGCTGTGATAGCTATCCTGCAGAATAAGTCTGCTGTGCTGGCTATTCTGCCGAATAAACCTAGTGATGGATATTCTAACGAAATTCTTTGTATGATGGATAATCTAAAGGAAAATCCTGCTGTTTAAACCAATCTATAGAAAATCATGCTGTTTAAACCAATCTATAGAAAATCATGCTGTAGGAACCAAGCTAAAAACAAATTTAGTTGTATATGGCTGTTGTGATGAAGACATTCTGCTGTCATGGCTATTGTGACGAAAATATTCTGCTGTCATGGATTTTCTAACGACAATTCCTGCTCTGCTGAATAATCTAACCACAATTCCTGTTTTTTGGACCAATCTATAGAAAATTCTGCTGTGATAGCTAATCAGACGAAAAATTCTGTTTTGGTGGCTATCTGCCGAATAATATTGCTGTGATGAATAATCTAACGAAATTCCTTATTTGATGGATAATCTGAAGAAAAATCCAGCTTTTTAAACCAATCTATAGAAGATATCCAAGCAGAAAACAACTTCTGCTGTCATGGCTATTGTAATAAAAATATTCTGCTGTAATCGCTACTGTGACGAAAATTTCAGCTCCGATGAATAATCTAACCGCAATTCTTCCAGTTAGGACCAGTATATAGAAAATTCTGCTGTGATATCCGTCCTGCAGAGTAAGTCTGCCGTGCTGGCTATTCTGTCGAATAAACCTATTGTGATGGATATTCTAACGAAATTCCTTATATGATGGATAATCTAAGGAAAAATCCTGCTGTTTAAACTAATCTATAGAAAAAATACTGCTGTTTAAAACAATCTATAGAAAATCCTGCTGTTAGAACCAAACTAAAAACAAATTTTGCAGTTATGCTTTTGTGATGAAAATATTCTGCTGTCATGGCTATTGTGACGAAAATATTCTGCCTTCGTGGATTTTCTAACGGCAATTCCTGTTCTGCTGAATAATCTAACCACAATTCCTGCTGTTGGGACTAGTCTATAGAAAATTCTGCTGTGATAGCTATTCTGGCGAAATATTCTGTTTTGGTGTCGAATAATATTGCTGTGATGAATAATCGAACGAAATTCCCGATATGATGGATAATCTGAGAAACATTCCAGCTGTTTAAACCAATCTATAGAAAATATGCAAGCAGAAAACAACTTCTGCTGTCATGGCTATTGGGGTAAAAATATTCAGCTGTAATCGCTATTCTGACGAAAATTTCAGCTTTGTTGAATAATCTAACCACAATTCTTCCAGTTAGGACCAATCTGTAGAAAATTCTGCTGTGATAGCTATCCTGCAGAATAAGTCTGCTGTGCTGGCTATTCTGCCGAATAAACCTAGTGATGGATATTCTAACGAAATTCCTTGTATGATGGATAATCTAAAGGAAAATCCTGCTGTTTAAACCAATCTATAGAAAATCATGCTGTTTAAACCAATCTATAGAAAATCTTGCTGTAGGAACCAAACTAAAAACAAATTTAGCTGTGTATGGCTGTTGTGATGAAGACATTCTGCTGTCATGGCTATTGTGACGGAAATATTCTGCTGTCATGGATTTTCTAACGACAGTTCCTGCTCTGCTGAATAATCTAACCACAATTCCTGTTTTTTGGACCAATCTATAGAAAATTCTGCTGTGATAGCTAATCTGACGAAAAATTCTGTTTTGGTGGATATCTGCCGAATAATATTGCTGTGATGAATAATCTAACGAAATTCCTTATTTGATGGATAATCTGAAGAAAAATCCAGCTTTTTAAACCAATCTATAGAAGATATCCAAGCTGAAAACATCTTCTGCTGTCATGGCTATTGTGATAAAAATATTCTGCTCTAATCGCTATAATCTAACGAAATTAGATATAACGAAATATTCTGCTGTAATCGCTACTGTGACGAAAATTTCAGCTCTGATGAATAATCTAACCGCAATTCTTTCGGTTAGAAAATCCTGCTGTTTAAACCAATCTATAGAAAATCCTGCTGTTGGAACCAAACTAAAAACAAATTTTGCAGTTATGCTTTTGTGATGAAAATATTCTGCTGTCATGGCTATTGTGACGAAAATATTCTGCCTTCATGGATTTTCTAACGGCAATTCCTGTTCTGCTGAATAATCTAACCACAATTCCTGCTGTTGGGACTAGTCTATAGAAAATTCTGCTGTGATAGCTATTTTGACGAAAACACTGTTTTAGTGGTTATCTACCGAATAACATTGCTGTGATGGATAATGTAACGAAATTCCTGATATGATGGATAATCTGAAGAAAAATCCAGCTGTTTAAACCAATCTATAGAAGATATCCAAACTGAAAACAACTTCTGCTGTCATGGCTATTGTGATAAAAATATTCTGCTGTAATCGCTATTGTGACGAAAAATCCAGCTCTGTTGAATAATCTAACCACAATTCTTCAATTTAGGACCAATCTATAGAACATTCTGCTGTGATAGCTATTCTGACGAAAAAGTCTGCTGTGTTGGCTATTCTGCCGAATAAACCTGATGTGATGGATATTATAACGAAATTCCTTATATGATGGATAATCTAAAGTAAAATCCTGCTGTTTAAACCGAACTATAGAAAATCCTTCTGTTGGAACCAAGCTAAATACAAATTTTGCTGTTAGCTGTTGTGATGAAAATATTATGCTGTCATGGCTATTGTGACGAAAATATTCTGCCTTCATGGATTTTCTAACGGCAATTCCTGCTCTGCTGAATAATCTAACCACAATTCCTGCTGTTCGGACCAATCTATAGAAAATTCTGCTGTGATAGCTATTTTGACGAAAACACTGTTTAAGTGGTTATCTGCCGAATAACATTGCTGTGATGGATAATGTAACGAAATTCCTGATATGATGGATAATCTGAAGAAAAATCCAGCTGTTTAAACCAATTTATAGAAGATATCCAACCCGAAAACAACTTCTGCTGTCATGGCTATTGTGATAAAAAATATTCTGCTGTAATCGCTATTGTGACGAAAATTCCAGCTCTGTTGAATAATCTAACCACAATTCTTCAATTTAGGACCAATCTATAGATTATTCTGCTGTGATAGCTATTCTGACGAAAAAATCTGCTGTGCTGGCTATTCTGCCGAATAAACCTGTTGTAAGGATATTCTAACGATATTGCTTATATGATGGATAATCTAAAGAAAAATCCTGTTTAAACCAATCTATAGAAAATACTGCTGTTTAAACCAATCTATAGAAAATCCTGTTGTTTAAACCAATCTATAGAGAATCCTGTTGTTGGAACCAAACTAAAAACAAATTTTGCAGTTATGCTTTTGTGATGAAAATATTCTGCTGTCATGGCTATTGTGACGAAAATATTCTGCCTTCGAGGATTTTCTAACGACAATTTCTGCTCTGCTGAATAAACTAACCACAATTCCTGCTGTTGGGACTAGTCTATAGAAAATTCTGCTGTGATAGCTATTTTGACGAAAGTACTGTTTTTGTGGTTATCTGCCGAATATCATTGCTGTGATAGATAATGTAACGAAATTCCTGATATGATGGATAATCTGAAGAAAAATCCAGCTGTTTAAACCAATCTATAGAAGATATCCAAGCAGAAAACAACAGCTGTCATGGCTATTGTGATAAAAATATTCTGCTGTCTGTTATAACCGCTACTGTGACGAAAATTTCAGCTCTGTTGAATAATCTAACCATAATTCTTCCAGTTAGGACCAATCTGTATAAAATTCTGCTGTGACAGCTATTCTGACTTATAAGTCTGCTGTGCTGGCTATTTTCCCGAATTAACCTGTTGTGATGGATATTCTAACGAAATTCCTTATATGATGGATAATCTAAAGGAAAATCATGCTGTTTAAACCAATCTATAGAAAAGCATGCTGTTTATACCAATCTATAGAAAATCTTGCTGTTGGAACCAAGCTAAAAACAAATTAAGCTGTGTATGGCTGTTGTGATGAAAATATTCTGCTGTCATGGCTGTTGTGATGAAAATATTCTACTGTGATGGATATGCTAATGACTATTCCTCCTCTGCTGAATATACTAAATAATCTAAGGACAAGTCCTGCTGCGGGAACAATCTATAGAAAATTCTGCTGTGATAGCTATTCTGATGAAAAATTCTGTTTTGGTGGCTATTATGCCGAATAATTCTGCTGTTCTGATGATTAATCTAACCACAATTCCTGATACGAATGATAATCTTCGAAAAAATAATGTTGTTGGGTGCAATGTATAGAAAATCCTGCTGAGAACGAATTATTCCTGTCGGGACCAATCGATAGAAAATTCAGCTGTGATAGCTATTTTGACCCAAAATTTGTGATGGCTATTGTGCCGAATAATTCTGCTATGATGGATAATAATCTTAAGAAAGAAATTCCTGATATAATTGATATTCTAAAGAATCTAACGGAAATCCTGATGTGATGGATATCTAAACCAAAACCCTCTGTTGGGACCAATCTATAGAAAATCGTGTTGTGGGAACTAATCTGAAAACAAATTGTGCTGTGATGGCTATTCCGACGAAAAATTCTGCTGGGCCGAACATTCGCAGTTTCTGTAAGACTCTTATGGGGGCTGTTTTAGTTTTCAACTGTATGTTTTATAAAATAATATTCCATGCAGTATAAAAAAAACGTTTTAAAACGTTTATTTAAAGCCGCTTTAACAGACACTGCATACAACTGATATGTCCATAATTTGGTTGTTGTTTTTTTTGTGTTTTTTTATACGATTACATTGTCACTTTGTAAAGTGCCCCTAAACACGGAATATGAAAGGGGGCACTATAAATATGCTGTAATAATAATAATAAATATGATGTAATAGTAATAAATATGCTGTAATAATTTAGTAATAAATATACTGTAGTAATCTAGAGAAAATCTTATTGTTGAGACTAATCTATTGAACATCCTGCTGTGAGTGCCAATCAGAACCATTATAAATAATTACCTCTTTGAGGGGTGGGGTGGGGCAATCTTTAGAGAATAATGGTGGGGGCATTAATCTTAAGAAAAATTTTGCTGTGAAAGCCAAACTGAACAAAGCACTCTCAGACTTTAGTTTATAATTTACTCAAAATTGTTCGCCTTATTTTAACTAAAATATAGCCCTGTATAAAACCTTGGCTGTTTTAATGTATCAAATAGGCATACATGAATAAGAAACAATGTGCAAAGTTTTGAGTTTGGGGATCAAAGATATTTCTTATAAACAGTAATTGAAAGTTGAGTAAATTATTAACTTAAGCCTGAGGATGCTTAGTGAACTCAAGGCCCGACGTGATGGATAATCTAAAGAAAACTTTGTTGTGGGGGCTAATGCGAATAAAAATTCTGCTGTGACTGGCAATCTATATAAAATCATTGGGACCATAGAAATACTAATATTATTATAACATGCAATATTTAAAAAATCGTGCCGTGGGCGCTAATAAAAAAATCATGTTGTTGGGACCAATGGAGAAAATACTGCTGGGGACATTCTAAATAAAAAAAAAATCCTGCTGTGAAAGCCAATATAATAATGGTGTGTGGATGTGGGGTGGGGGGTATAGAAAAATTAAAACATTGAATGTTTATCTATTTCTTTCGTGACTTTTTGTGCATGTGCGGGGAGGGGGATTAATGGCATTATGGGCCAAAGACAGATTGTCAAAGTTACGGATATAAATATGGCTATATTAGTTTATGGCTCTACAATGTACTTTAAATTCGTGGCCTGGAATAGCAGTAGAACAGGTTTTAACATTTATGTGGTCTGCGTCCAGTTGTTAGAATTATTTCCCTTGATATTTCTAAGGTGAAGGCTGACAGCTGTCAATCATTCTGCACTGGTGTGTATGATGCCTGTCACTTTGTGGTAGCTCTGAAAGAGTGCTTACCTAAAATATCTGCTTTGAACATCAAGACCCTAAATGTTAAGGAAATTTATTGGGCATAATATGTTGTTTTTTTTCAAAGGTCACCACCACAATGAATTAACACAATTCGAGTCTTACACGATCTGTTTATTAAATAAACAATTTTTAATCGCTGACTGTGTGCCAGAACGCATCTTATTTATTTCCTTCATTTATTTATTTGCTACATTACAATACAGTTCGCATTCGGTTTGCCGAGTAGAATTTTCCAAACCACGTGTATGTGTGTGTGTGTAGATTGTATTTTTGTCGGAGGATGTTATCCATAACACCTACTTTTAAATCCCTTTATTTTTTAATCAGTATTTTTGTAAAGAACAATTTTCCGTTTCCAGAAATCTCTTAAGAAATTGTATAATGACTCTTTTTTTTTTAAATTGGATAATAATTTTCAAATTTCTTAAATCTCGACTAGCCGAGATTACACGCATACACTCGGCCATATTTGTTTAGATTTGTCTACTGGAATCTCGTGCACTGCTGTATGCAGGAAAGATTTAGGGAAATATTACAAAGACAACCATGAAGACATTTACTTCTGTTCAAGCAGTTCATGTTATTTATTTATGCATCGCTTGGGTAAGTATTTATGCACGGAAAAGGATGCATTCTATCTGAAATATCCTCAAATATGCTTATTTCTGAAAGTGAAATAGCCATTAACTGGGTACAACTTACGAATTCACTGGTTCCGTCTGCTGGAGCGACAAGAATCTAAAGCAATGTAGGGCCTTGTGATAGTAAAACAAAATCCCAATTATTCACTCGACAAGCAGAGCAGTTAATACAGTTATTTAATGATGCATATTATCTATATATGATTTCCGTCAACTATTTAAAACAATATCTCTAATGTCGTCATAGTCCTAATATTAATAATCACAAAACAGAAAAATCAAGTGGAAGTGGAAGGGTGTTTAGGGAGTAGCCTAACAGGAAAGAAGATTGCCATCCATAACGTAACATATGTACAGGCATTGCCTGAGTATAGAGCGAGGCTAATGTGAATGTTAATTGTTGTCAAATTGTCAATATAAAACGTTTATAATTCAGTTTCTCAAGTGATACAAATAAGTGTCAGAATTATTTTCATCGATTTCATACATGTAAATACAATTATGTATGCGACGTCATTGTTCATTGATTAGGCACGTCAAATATTTCTTTGAGCTTTGAGAGGCATAATCTCACTTCGACGAAATTTGGTAAATTGACATACACATTGCAAGTTTTGCCCCGGTTTGGGGTTTAATTTTTCTTTTATTAATTAACAGTCTGTGGGTGACAGCTTTAGTTTAGTCTCCCTCCTGTGTTTCGAGAAAGAACTTTGCTGTAAATACAAGCCATCTGTGAATATAGGAAATAGGAACCTGTAAATTTAAATGTACGCGTACTACATCCTTGTCAGTGCCAGTGGTAGGAGGTTCAGGTCAAAGTTTCAAATGACAGAAAAAAAATTTTAAAAAATATTTTGTGAAAATATACATAAAATGCTACCCCAATTTTTTTATTTCATCAAAATATTCCAATTAGATCCGAAGTTATGGAATTTTAAAATCCGAGATCGACGTCAAAAATGTAATCAAAACGCTCTATACCAGTCAATGCATGGAATGGACCTAAATAAGTGCTTTTCAGTTATATCTGAGTGATGTCATAATGGGAATTTTCCCTTCAGAATCGCTAGTACCAATTTTAAAACTGAAAGCCGCACGTTATAACATTAAACTATTACAATACAATGGCAAGTAATACATTTACATAAAATAGTAATTCAGAATCGTAGATTGAACTTGGCTATATTTCAGCCATTTGCTGTTCGATTTCACACTCAAGACATGTGACCTGAAACGCCTACCAGTGGCTTACTTCCTCATACACATTATATTGTGTTGAGTTGTCATAGTTGGTCTGTTTCCACCCAAATCATCCAGTTTCCTACCACAGCTAAAGACCCTTATGTCCACCAAATTATTTTATACCGAATATGATAGTTTGTGTTGAATGGACATATTTTCGTTTTATATTGGTACAGTGTACAATCAGTGTACATGTACATTATTGTGTCAAACAAAGCCATCGTTTTGGTTCATAGGATTTTTGCGGTTCCACTAAATTTTGATATCAAAAATTTCTTTTTTCAGTTGTGTAATATAATAAATCCTGTTTATGGAGAAACTGTTGCTCTTAATGATGGAAATGTTAATAACATATTAGGTAAGTAAACATAGTTTGAGTTTCATCATACAGAAGGGTGGCACCACAATTAACTAAAACCCCAAGATACAAATAAGCAAATGAGACATTAAAACTAGATGTTAAAAGTATTTGTGGAAGGGTTTTAGAATTATCCAACCTACGAACTGAAGATTAAGATATAATATTTGAAGAGGAAAACAGTTTTAGTTACTACATAAGAAGCAAATGAAATGAATTCATAGAAATGTGGTTAGCTTGTGCATGCTGTATCATTAGGTCTGTAATTGAATCAACTGAACTGACATTGTTTTGATTCTCTTGTACGTAAAAAAGAGTAAGGTCACCTGTCCAACCGCTTGGGTTTTTTCCAACTCCTCCAGTTTCAACATGCCTCATCCAAAATTCTATATTTTAAAGAATTATATGTATTGTATTGCAGGAGGCCATGATATTGTGTTTGTAAATTTTTATGCAGATTGGTAAGTTTTTTTGGTTATTGCATATATTGTGTACTGCATTGTGAGGGAAATGCTACTGTCCAAGCAAAATTTCCCTCATAGCACAGGGCATGGCATATTCCCGTCTTCATTATCCCAGTTGATGCAGAGAAGTAGGATGTTAAAGCTCATTTCATTTCATTATTTGATGTATCGAAGTACAAATGTTACATATGCATTTAAACAGTGACTCTCGCCCTCACATGATCCACAGCACCACATTCTATCTACTAATGTTTGTTTTTCTCAATGGTATTTTAATGTTATTTCCTTTATTTTTACCTACTTTATGCTTTCATCTTTGGGCACTGGTATGGAAAATAAAATATCAAGTGTTTTAAAAGAAATTCATAGTTTTGAATCTGCAGGTCATGTTTTACACCAGGTTATTATTGTATCAATATTTTTTAGTGGAAATATTTTGAAAATCTTGCTTAAATTTTACTATTATTTTTTAGTCAAAAAGTCATATTTTTCTGATCGTCATGGTTTTCGACTTTATACTTTCTGCAGAGGATAAATGCAGCTTATCTTTGCAAATACTGAACAGAATTTGGACTGATATGGTAGAATACAAAGGCTTCCCCAATCCTTAAAATTTAAAAGAACGATCAAAGACTTTACTTTCCGTTAAATAATAAACTTTATTCATGCACTAAGTACAATAAATATATCAATATATAGAAGTTCTCAATTATTACATAGTTGATTAGTTATTTCATTCAAGTTAATAGGGGATCACGTGGGTAAGGCGCTGATTCGCTACCCTGGAGGTCGGGTGTTCGATCCCTGCATTGGCCGAGAAAGTTCATCTCGATTTTCTGGTGTGGTTTCCCCTAGTCAGTGATGCAGAACGAAGGGCCTGACAAAAACAGCTGTCTAGTCATTTGGATGGGATGAAAAACGAGGTCCCGTGTACACATTGGCGTACACATATATGTAAAAGATCCCACGGCAGTTGGAATTCGATATAAGAGTAGGCCGTAGCGCCGCTGCCTGCGCAAATTTTCCCTCATAGCACACTGTATGGCATGTGCTCGTCTTCCCTTAGCCCAGGTTAGGTGAGGAAGAGTAGGACGTTAAACCCCATTTCATTTCAAGCTAATATATATGGGGAACAATCTCTTAAACATGGATTATTCAAGAGCTAAATCTGCCTATTGCAGGTCTTTGTTTAGGCCTGAAATGTTTTCTAAAGTATTAGACATTAATTAATTGATCCAGGCCTTAATCAACTCTTGATGGCATCAGATTTCTCCAATATTAAATAGATTGGAACAGTTCAGCCATATTTTGATTTAATTTAGAAATGGAGGAACGAGACTTAGCTTCAAACAACCAGTAGGTGGTTGAAATTATTGCACATGTCTTGTCAAACCTTGAAAGGCTTATGGCTTTGCTCACAATAGAGTAAATCGAATGACATTTTCAAATTATTCATTTAACATTATCTACTTTCGAACTATTATAGCAAGAAATCGAGAATGGCTAGTTACATATCTAAATCTTAAATAATGTATCTTTAAATCTATGTATTCTCATAATCATATAGCATTTCCTATTCTCTTATTTCCTTCCAGGAAGTTTTCTTATGACATTCTATTTGATTTACAAAATTTGATAATGACTTGGGTTCAGATTATATTTTGTTATATTATAATTGTTGCATACACTGTCTTAATGCAGCCAAATTCTTTGCTTATTTTTATAAATATTATGAGTTTATTGGTGGTGTTTAATAAAACAGAACTGGTCGGACAACCGTTTGTATTTGAACTAGACATCAATACATTGTACATTATCAGACTTGCATGAAATTATTGACATAACATGTTTGAAGAGATACAAAGATATATATTATTGAAGAGTAATTTTATATTTAGATATAGGGTAACAGCTGGATAAGTTAATATACATACATTGTATAATATGGTTTAGTCTACCAATTAATTGCTCCAGGGTAATGTTCTCAATTACTGGAAAATATGCAGTTCATATGGATAGGCAAACAAAATGCTACTGGCAAATTTTGAAATTAGACATTGCAATAGAAACTAATATATACATGTAAGGTGGTCCATACGCTTCTATATTCTAATGAAAAATTGAATAACGATCTTGGCTACTTGCATCAACATTGATAGAATTTGAGGTACAGGTATATATACCCCTGTGCTCCTGTTCTGGAACTACCGTTAATTAAAGAATGTGATTGTCATACCAATAGTATTGGTCCAATACTACTGGCACCACCCAACACACATCAATGGGAATTGGTATCTTTGTGTGTAGAAGTTGACGATTCTAAAACTGAGAGCGCTAGTGGTGTCACAAACATTAGATTTGAACTTTGTTGTTAATTTTATTCCTGTCAATGCTGTCTGTATGTTTCTTTCGTTATAATACAGAAGTACATGTTCATGTAGGAGGACCATCTCCTTAAGATTTAAACATGCAGAATGGTCACTTTATTTTTTTACCCTATACGATTCTATAGTTAAAAATATTTGTATGGATCACAACATTGTGTGCATGCATCATGCATGTCCACATTTTTTTTTACCCTGAATGACTATGACATGACCCCCCCCCCCCCCCCCAAAAAAAAAAAAATGTGCATATGCATGAACACAATATTGTGATTGATAAAAATATTTTGAATTCTTTAGAAAAAGAATGAGACCTTACACATTGCATTGATACCATTGATACATTTAACGTCAAACAAGAAATTAAAGTAATTGGTACAACAAATCACAAGTCACATTAATTAGAATATTAAATGAATTATTGAGTTTCAAAAGTTTATGTAAATCAGCTGTATCATCCAAACATGAAACCGTATAATAGAACACATTAAAATAATCAGTGATTAATCAGATGCTAATCAGTAAGTTATTATGATGTAATAATCTGATAATCATCACCTATTGGTAAAATTACACCATATCTAGAGAATATATATATGACAGATCACATTAATTTCAGTTTAATTTCCTGCTTGACACAAGGAAAGATATTTTTGTGTCTTCAATCTGTCACTTGATCGATATTATATCTGTAATAAAATACACGATACATGATAACTATTTCAATAATATTATATCTAATCAATATACTAATACAGCTGTTCTCTTGATTAAAATATGATATTTATTTATAGCTCTATTGTCGTATTGATAGACTTTATGTGCTCTTCTCTTGGAAATAATTGTTTTAATGTCAATGTGTGTTTATGTTGATATTTAATGGCCCAATATTCCAGAAAATTTATTATGAACACTTAAATACTGTGTTTATGTTGACCACAATGGTTCTCCAAGGCTCAGCACAAACTAAACTTGAGATCTCCAATACGGAACACAAAATGATAATGAAATCCTTAAAGAATTAAAACATGTAGACATAATTAAAAAATTTCATGTTGCATATTTGTTAAATAATGATAATAAATTGATCAGTTTTAACATAGATTTCACATAATTTCTATTATGAAAAGTTTTCTGCCTTTTGTATCTTCCGTATAATTTGCTGTTATCTAGTGATTGACTTTTATTCATCACTACATACATGTGCATGATTTAGGAGGCTACATGTACATGTATACCCACGTTCCTCAATGATACATTATAATGAAAACATTCAAAGTGGGTTAAGGAAATAGGCCTTTGTCCATTAAAATTTCAAAGATTATGGATCTGAATCTTGATTTAAAAGAGTGAATACCATATCCCAGTTATTATATACATGTAGATCATGTGTTTTATTTTTATTACCAGGTGTCGCTTTAGTCAGATTTTAGCACCCATATTTGAAGAAGCATCGAATAAAATAAGACAAGAAGTGCCGGTAAATCAAGTTTTATATTTTAGTTATATTATGTTTGTTTAACTAGTATGATATTTATTTTAAATAAAATTTCTATAATAATTATATCCATATGTCATCACCAATTCAATAAGTATGAAAACAGCTGCATGAAAATGAATGATTAAATAGGCGTTATTCATTATTGTGATATTAACATTTATAAACCAGAACTTGTCATGCAGCTGTAAATGTCTCATGAACTATTTCACTAGTGGGAACTGTGACAACATCATCTCAGTACACAATTCAAAATATAATAAAGTGGCAAAACTTTCGATCAACATATTTATATAAATTGTAATAGAAAAGTCAAAGGACTTTTCCAAATACTAAATGAACATCTTGTCATTTTTTAGGAAAACATTTTACAGCCCAAGTGATAAAAATTGTATTTTTACCCCCCCCCCGTCCCCTTTTTTTTTTTTGCTCATACAAATAGTTTGATTTTCGACTCTTGGTAATGTAAGGATTATCAAAAAAAATAATTTTGAAAAAAAAAGGGTGTGGGGTTCATAATCATCTTGGTTTAGAAATTATGCTGCTTTACATATTTTGCAAGAAATATTGATGGTATAATTGTAGGAAGCAGGACGAGTGGCATTTGGTAAAGTTGACTGTGATAGAGAAGGTAAAGTATATTGAATTATAAATATAGTAATGTAATGTTTATTGTACAATTAGCAAGACATTAGAACTGTGGATATCTTACCTGTTTGGTAAAACCCTCATAAATTTTTTACATATTTTATGTTTATCACTTATTTCAAATTAGATTTCATGTAAATTTGAAATAGATCTATCCATCATTGACAAATGAACGCTTCAAGATTCTGTATAAGTTAAACATATTATAGTCTGAATTATTAATCCATATTTAAGGGCGTTGAGCAGTCTAAGATTCGCACTAACTTTTCAACGCCAATCTTATTAAGTCTTTGCAAACTTGTTCCACTTATAAAATAACTCAGAAAACTCTAGAAAGTCGCGTCGTTTTATGTGTAACAATGGAGATACGAGGCGGAGGAATAAAACTATTTATGGCAAACGAGACTGATTCCCCGACCTAGATAAGGTGTTGAATAAATTATGACGTCGTGCACGCCAGTCACGTGATCAACACAGACGTGGCTTCAACGGGAGTGGAAGATGTCACGTGACCAGAAGGAATTCCCTGTATGACGCTATTATCCAGGTCTATTTATCTATCACGAAAGGAACATGACGGATTTTTTTTTTATGGTCAAAGATTACTATTTTTTGAATGCATAACATGATTTAGAGTGCGGTGGAGTAGTGCAGTGAAGTAATTATTTACTTTTACATCCGAATTGTTGTATTTTAATACTTGTTGTCGACGTATTCAAAGAATGAACCCAAAATCGCAAAATCTCGTTTGAAGGTAAATAATGAACAACAATTTTAAAATACTTTGAGTTGGTATTTTTTAACGTTTTTGGTGTCGAAATGTAGCTTATAACCTCCACTTTCGATCTACTGGTGGGATTATCAATAAATCTTTTGAGCTTGTACTAATAGAATTTCCAAGAAAACGCATCGTTTTTTTGCGTTTCCATGGATACAAGACAAACCACAACATATAGCCAAAAATTGACCAGTGTATTTTTGGGACTTGCTATTAGCATTGTTCATGCGAAATTTGATGAAAATATCTGCAGGCATAACTGAGAAAATTCTACTTTTGTTGTCATCAGTACCCCTTTTTATCATGCTTTTGGGCCAAGTTTGGAACATAGTTGGTAAATAAAATTGGTATTTATTTGGTGATTAATATGTAGTTTATCACCCCAAATAACAAAAAATGTCATATCTTATCAACAAAAATTACAGTGCTAGCTTTAAAATTTGCATTTTAGACTACTCAACGCCCTTAACAGTGTTTTGATTTAATACTAAATAACTGCTAAACAATCCATTCTAATTAATAACCATATATACTGTTTTATGTTGTTTTTTTTTTTACAGTAAATATAGCTACAACATACAGAATTAGTAAATATCCCACATTAAAATTATTCCGTAATGGACAGGTTGTTAAAAAAGAGTTCCGAGGTCAAAGATCTGCAGACTCAATAGCTAATTTTATACGAGAGCAGATGAAAGATTCAGTAATAGAACATACGAATGTTGAAGATTTTGATGAATTGGATGTAAGTTAGATTTATTTGGGCAAACAACCAATTAGCTAATATAAGAGCTTATTTCGTAACTTGTGGCCTATGTTTGAAAGGATAAATCAATTAGATTGTTGTTTGTTCAATTTGGCAGTTGTGCATGCTAATGATAAGTAGTAGTTTGTGTCTAAGTGGGTAAGACGCGGAGTCTGGAGGTCGCATGTTCGATCCCTGCATTGGCCAAGAAATTTCATCAGGATTTTCCAACATGGTTTCCTCTTGTCAGTGATGCAGGTCAAAGGACCAGATGGGATGAAAAAGTTGGGTCCCATGTACACATTGCCATGCACATAAAAGATCTTGTAGCAATTGAAATTCAATATAAGTATTGTAAGAGTAAGTCATAGTGCCGCTGCCTGGACAAAATTTCCCTCATCATAGCACACGATTTGAGAGAATCGGATACACAAGCTAGATGTTGACTTCATGTAGTCGGTACAGGTTTGATGAAAGTGTTTAGAATAAGAGAGAATATTCTGATAGAAGTAAATGTGGTCATATAAATACTAATAATATTTCTTCAAGAATAGTCAAAGAAAACATATAGCAGGAACATTAAATGATAAATGTATTTCCTTTGTTGAATTACTCAGCAAAAATGATTAGAGTTCATATAATGAAATTTGATAAATTGGTTTAAAGTGATATTATTATATTTTTCAGACCAAGAAAAGACATGTGATAGGATATTTTGATACAAAAGCCTCAGACACTTATAAAACATTTACTAAAGTTGCCAGTAGTCTTAGAGATGATTGTGTATTTCATGCTGCTTTTGGGTAAGTAACCAACCATCATGTGGCAGTTGGTGCACCTTATATATTCAAAGAGTGATGTGATCTCAGGGGGGAAGAGTAGGAGGGTTAACGGGTAGACTGGTTTGACTCACAATCTGTTGAATTTTCATAATTTATAAAAGTTTCTTAATATGGGGAAATAACTGACTGAAGACACAAGGGAGAGTCATAAAGATTATAAGGAGGAAATGGTATTAATGCTCACAGACAACACTGATTTGTTAACTCATTTTAGGTTATTGGACTGTATTAACATGTATATATATATTTTCAGACCTGCATCAGTTGCCGAGAGATCAGGAGGGGATAATATAGTCTTTAGACCTGCAAATGTAAGTATTCCTTATATTTACCTGATGTGGATCTATGTGTGTTCATTAGAACAAGGCAAATAAAATGGTGTTTAACATCTTGTAATTAGGAGTTTACATACGATATTGCTAAGCAGTTGGAATAAGAATTCTCTTATAGTAATGGCCATTTTATGCCTCGGCTGAAAACTAACTTTAATGGTGTTAACTTCCTACTGTTCTGTAGGACTGGGGATAATGAAGATGGCATATTCCGTTCAGTGTTCTATGGGGGTGGGGGGGATTTTCCCCAGGCAATGGCACCACAGCATTCTCTTATACAGAATTCCAACTGCCAACGGACCTCATGTCTTTGTCACATCCAGATAGCTAAAAAAAAAACATCTTAATCCCTGAACCACCATGGCAACCAGATTTGAGAAATAAAATGGATTAAATTAAATAATAAGTGCCTAATATTGTCCAATATTGTGTTTTATTTCAGTCTAGAAGACAAGATATAGTATACATGGGGTCATTAGTAAATTTTGATACTGTCAAACAATGGACTACTGAAAAATGTGTACCTTTTGTTCGAGAAATTACATTTGAGAATGCTGAGGTTAGTTAGTAACTGGTGATTTTATTAAGAGTGTGGAAAAACCCCTGAATATTCCAGACTTATAAAGTAATCATTGGTTGAGAAGATTCATGATATATTATCATGCCTGATTCCCAATTATATGTCAAGTGGTGTAGTTTCAATCCTAAGCTTATACATGGTAGAGATGGTGGTCTGTCGTCGAGTCAAAGTGGGATGGTTTCGATTTCCCCGCTTGTATACAACAAGGAATACAGTGGCCTTTCCAGTGTTAATGGTTTTCTCTTGTTCCTTGGGTTTCCTCCCACAAATGAAGTCTGCAATGTGCACAGGTCTTTTTCAAATAAAAATGAACCATGTGCATGTCCTGAAATTACCAGCTTTGTGTCGAGTAGACATTAAAACTTTATTTCTCTTTCTGTATGCGAAAAGTTATAAGGTTGCCTTCCTACCCTCATGGGTCTTCTTGGGTCCCCGAGTTTCCTTCCATCGCTCAAGACATAAGAATATTTTTGAAATAAAATTGTACCATATGTTACCCCTGAGATGACCATTTCACTTATTACATGTGTTTCCCTCTTACCTAACACAGCAGAATTATTGGATAAAATTTGATCATTTAATTTCAGGAATTAACAGAAGAAGGTCTGCCATTTTTAATTTTATTTCATAAATCTGATGATACTGCAATCGTTGATAAATATCATACAGAAGTAGCTAGACAGTTATCGTCTGAAAAAAGTAAGTCAATTTAACAGTTTGCTTGAGTTATTGTTATTAACCCAAATGAAACTATGATTTCAAACCTTAGTCTTTTCTTTCTCTGCAGTCTATAAAAGGTCCTTGAATATTATCTAACTTGATATATCAAAATTAACACTGACCTGATATATGACCCCATCATCAGTGAAATCTACACTGGTAATGGATATTGAGACTAACACAATATAGACGTGGCATGATTTGGATCATGATTCATATTCTTATCACAAATTTCATTTTAGTGTCACTAATACTTGAATATTCTGTACCCAGAATTTTCATGTATATTTCTGGCCATTTGTGATTCAATAGAGTATTGTGGGAATGTAAATTGTGATATACTGATACAAAGAATTAAATATCTTTATGATCCAGTAGTCACTCAGATCTAATTGATTTGTCCAATCTACCTAATTCAATCAATGGACACAGAAACACTCACCATTCCTTTCCATCTCAACTTTTACACCTAGTTTAATATTGATATTTGTTTTTTAGCCAGTGTAAATTTTTTAACTGCTGATGGTAGCAAGTTTACGCATCCTCTTCATCATTTGGGTAAAACATTAGATGATTTACCTGTGTTAGCTATTGATAGTTTTAGACATATGTATGTTTTTCCTGGGAACGTCCGAGAAGATATGTCGTAAGTATTAATCAATTATATTTGTTAAAGAGCAAAATCTGCCTATTGCAGGTCTTATTTTAGGTCTGAAATGTTATCTAAATCATTTATTAAATTATCCAGTCCATAATCACCTCTTGATGCCATTGCTAGACTGTTATATTTAGGGGATTGGAATACATATTGTGATTAAATAGGTTTTGTCTTACAGAACTTAAGTAATGATGTTCAAGACTAGTGTAAAATTCAATTTACATTATCTATTGTGAGAACTCTTTTATCTAGTCTCCCATAATGTCCCTTTAAGATTCATTCCCAGTCTTAAATGTAATTGATATAATTAGTAATAAAGGTTGTACCTTAATTAAATATACCAAGGACCTGTTATCAGTGAATGAACACATGATTGTATTAGTAACACCACAAATAGAAATTAAGACAAACCCATGGATAAGACACATACCACACATGGATGGACACAAGTAATAAACAATAAAAGTATTATCAATTCAAGGAAAAAGATCTGAGGTAGGCAGTAACACCAGACAAGTCGTGGAACTGTAGCAATACAGACATAAAATCAACTGACATCATAGTATCCCAATCATAGTATTAGTCTAGTGTATTAATATATTGATTTTTCTGTTTAATTAGAAAACCTGGTGTTTTGAAAGCCTTTATAGATGATCTTCATTCTGGTAAACTTCATCGTGAATTTCATCATGGTCCTGATCCCACTTCAACAATCCCACCACCTCCTGCTCTCGTAAGTGAAACATTTTTTTATGAATTTGCTGATATTTTCAAAATATACTGCTAAGAATTCCAATGCCACTAAGCATTTGGTGATCATGTTTATAGTTTTTAACATTGTAAATCTTGTTGAGGAATTCAAGAAGGGACGCTCCTCCAACCTCATCACTGTTTTCCTGAAATGACTTCACATCATCCATATTTATTTTCTATAAGCATCTCCATACTATCATGTTAACTCTCAACGTCAGCACTATTATCAAACTCAACACCAATTTAAAACCATGTGCAGAGTAGTATCCTCCAACATCAGGGCTATTATCAAACCTAGCTTCCCTCTAAAACAACATCAGCACTATCCACCCTCTAAAACATAGTATAGTAATCAACAGTTCGTATGTAGAATGTTGTGTCTGATAACTGATATTTTAGATCTTAGCGGAGGGTTATCATATGCACATGCGATCATAACGTCTGTCATTGAATCAAGTGGTGTGGTTTTGATCACAAGCTTGTATATGTTGTGGTGAGTGGCGTAACGCAGCACTCCAGATCATAAGGGCTTTAATTTCAACCTCTGATTTCCTTCCCACTTCTAAAGACAGTATGTAATTAAAAATTAATCTGTTTATCCCAAAATGACCTAACTGGGTTACAAGTATTAAGTGACATATACTTTTTTATCACCCCCCTCTTCAAGTCTTCATGAAACATTAATTTCATTAAGCTATGATTTCATGATGCATTGAGTTCATGAAGCTACAATTTCTTGATACATTAATTTCATGAGGCAAACATTTTATGGACATTAATATCATGAGGCATTATTTCTATTTTTCTTCAGGGTCAACAAGGAGATCAAGAAGTACAGAACCAGCCCAATCACATTCCAAAAGATGCCAGCGATTCACAACCTGTACGTGAACAACCGACGTCTCCACCAGAATCAGCGTTTAGAAAACTTGGTCCCTCTAGAAATAGATATACTATATTACGTGATGAGCTTTAGATAGCTAGTGTAGATAACATTAATTTAAAAAAGATATTCATTTATAGTACAACTCACAATATAACCGTAGTAACATCATTGGCAAACCCATCATAAAATACATAGGCGTGTCCGTATGATGTAATTTAGTTATTAAGTTGGAATTAAACATTCTATGGAAGACAAAGTATCAACTGAAAATAACAGTAACAGTCTTCCATAGAATTGAGTCCTGTGTAGTAAAATCTCCAAGATTGGAGAAATTTCTCCCAAATATATTTTGTAAGTCTTTATGCAAGTTGGTGAATTTGTACCACATCTGGTAATAGAGTTACTATTGTTACATACTGAATATTGATTGAATTTATGAAGTCAGTCTTAAGATAAAGCTAAAATGCATAGACTCCTCTCTAATACATGGTTGCACTTGGCTAATCTCGACAGATTCCGTAAACTACGTAGACTACATCTAGTCTCGGATGTATGACAGTAAGTGATATGTACCTACGCCCATACATTTGCGATGCGGCTACCGGTTTACTTTAACAGGAAAACTTGACGCTATTACACAAATTGGGAACCTATTCGGCTAGCGACCTATTCGACCGATGGAGCTGCAACCTGTTCGTTGGAAACTTATTTAGAGTAAAGACAACAGTCTCTATTTATCAACCAATAAAATCCAACGTTATGTCTATCAAATGAAAGTAGAATATATTATTTTTTATCCATTCCTTCAGCTCAGAATAGAAGTGTAATTTCGTCATTATCTTACAGCTGGATCGGTCGAATAGGTCGCTAGCCAAATAGGTCGCCAACTTGTGTTTGAAATGGGCGCAGCCATGTTTCATCCGGGACCTTTAAAGTAGTTCCAATATGGCGGAATTCATCGTACAGCCGAGTTTAGATTCCGAAATCTTCCGAGGTTTGCCGAGTGACATGGTTGGTGTAATGCAATATTTTAAGCCCCTCCCTAACTATGAATTATTTAGCGGAGGTCCATGTTATATTGAAGTCCTATTGTTGATAACTATATTTATGTATATTATAAAAATTGGGTATATTTGTAAGTAACACTGAGACCGATCAATTTAATTATTGTTAATATCATTTTGTTTAAGTTTATGAATTTCGTTTTATGTTAAGCTTTTTGTTTTTAACCGAGGAGTAGAAAGTGAAGCAAATTAAACTTATATTTAACAATCTGATTTAGATTTGATGTCAATTTTGTGTCATTTTATTTCTTTGGTGTACTACATCGATATCTGACAAATTTTCTTTCAACTTAATGTTCACATCACATATCTTAGTGACCATTCAAATCATTGTGGTGAATTATGGGGAATTTAAACTCACACATATTAAGCCTGAAAGCTGAAATTAAGTAAATCTTTTCACACATGGCTGAAGTGTTGGTTTATCGTTCTTTCATATATATAGAGAGATTTGTCTCTGATACAAAGTTTGTTGGATTAAAATGTGGTGTATAAATTAGAAGAAAAGGGACAAAATTGTAATCTGATTTTAATTGAATTGTATCTATAAAGGTAAGAATGTGTTTTTGTAAAACAATCCTCATTATTAAATTGAATCTTTAATGGGTTTAATAATATATAAAGTAAATTGATAATACAATTAAATATCAAATCTTGCCCATTCAAAATCAAAATATTTTACAAAAAATTGCATTTTATCTTTGTGTCATTTTTTTTATAACAATAAGACAAAATAGTTGAACAGTAGATTGATCATCTGATCTCTAAAGGATGCTTTACGCCATTCTCCAGTCAATATTAGATAAACTAGTCTTCATAAACTTGAGTCTATTTAACAATCCTTTGACTAAATGGTCAAGACTGTATTTGTTGCACAGTTAGACACTGATCAACAAGTTAACCTACGATCAGGAAAAGTTCTCTTACAGAAACTTGTTACACATCAATGAATGTATTGGGACAAATATTTACTAGGGAAATTAACTTGAGGGGAAGGCAACACTTCTGAAACCTATTCCTGATTGTTAAAATATTGTTTTAGTAGGTTAATGTTTAAAATATTAGACTTAAAGATGCTTAAGAAATATTTTACTTAAAAGTAAAAGAAAATAAGAACATAATGTGCTGATATATAGAATGTTTTGTATATTATAAATATAGCATAAATGTATCTAGTTGTTTTTGTTAGGGTTTGTAGTATGAAAGTTTATTTTTATCTTCAGAATTTATGTTAGATTGTGTGTCATAGCAGAAGTTACAGCACGGTATTTCAGACTGGCATCGGGGGATTGGTTGGGCTCATTTCATTACTACTTTTTATCATGAAAGCTGTAAAATTTTAAGACTCAAGAATTCAAAAGAAAACTTAGAAAAATTATATTGATGCCAGATCGTCACATCAGAAAATATCTTGCATCATGTCTCTATTAGATCTAACAATGGTTAATTTTCAAACACAAAACAAATTCTTCGGTTGAAAATGAGCAATAAAAACATTTTCCAACTAGAAGATGTTAAAATTGTTTTATTCTCAAGAATGAAGAATGTCATGTCATGTGTCATATTTTGGTTTTTGGAAGGTAATTCTTGTGAGTTATTTATTTTGTGTTCATGTGTACATGTTTTGGTCTGTTTCAATCATTGCTCTATACATCACTATACTGTCTCTATTAAATCATATTTCTTAGTTTCTTGATTGTTTCTCCTCAAAGATGCATTATGTAAGAGCTAAATCTGCCTATTTCATGTTTTTATTTTGGCCTCAAATGTTTAATAAATTATTAGACATTCACATAAGCCCAAACCAAACGTTGGAACTATTATAGCAAGAACGACCAGTTCTTATTTAAATCTTTCATAATGCATTTTTGATATTGATAATACTAGATAGATGTATTTTTCTAGTAATTTCAGCACTTATTTTATTGTGAGCTATAATTAATATTATATAACTTGAAAGTGATATGGGACCAGTTTTAAATTAAGAATTTTGATGCTGTTGTCCCCAGAGTGTATAACAGAGTCCCCAGAGTTAATAGCCAATCACATCACCTTCTACTGTTCTTGTAAATGATACGTGTACATACCTGGGTGATCATGGAAGCTAGAGGTTACAGCATATTCTATTGTGTTGTATAATTAGTTATGTTTAAACCACATCTATTACTGGTATATAAACATTGTATTATTTACATATACAAACTCATAATAATGTTCATTACAAGTTTTATTGTCAATTTTTGTGTGAAAGATCTGCAAATAAGTTATGATTATTCAGTAGAAAAAATGTATCGTTTCAAGTTGGTGTGATTTTTATTGTGGAAACCTGACTATATTTCACGGTAAGTGAGCGTATGTGTCATGTACTAGCATATAGTGAGTCTAACTGAACATATAGATATTTATTCACAACAAAACACAAGATATATATTGGACATAAGTACCATCTTTAATCAGATTTAATTGTGTAATGAATATTCATGAGGTGATGTAGATAGTTATATAACCAATCAACAGTGCCATTATAGATGTCATGTTTATGCATAGTATTGTGTCTCTGTATGCTACATTGTTTGTAGTTTTTAAACATTTCACTGAAAACTTTTTTCTTGTACATTGACTATCAGATATGAATTGTGAAATAATCATCTAACTAAATAAATTGCTCATCTTGTTTTTGTATTGTATATTGTTTCGTAAAATTTAGCTATAGATTAAAATCTGTGTCACTTTCTTTTGGTGAAATCTGAGATAAGACTTTTAGTCAGACTTGGCTTGTAATTCTGCATTTGTTTGAAAGTAATAGACTTTAATAATCAAATGCACCTAGTGTATAATCTAAGGCTAACCAAGTTCTTTCATATCATTGTAAACCATGACCCCAAATTCTCTCTGAGTGGCACATTGGAATTGCTATATTGAAGTCCAATAACAGATGACATAGAACACAATCATTCAGGCATTTGATTGTGTTGGGTCATGGATTATAATATTGTGGGGACGATGGTTATTTAAATAGTTAGTGTATGGAGGGGATGGTATCGACTTTACCGGTAATTTATTTTTTAATATTTGAAGATTGGTATAAGTTTGTATGGTTTTCATTCTTATAATATTTGTAAATTGGTGACAGGGGTGTACACGTTATGTACAGGAAATAAAACAGAATCTATCCTCCATGCAGGTTCATCAGTTAGTTTATTCAGGACTAAAAAAAATGATCATGTTATCCTTTGTTTAATTATTTTAAGAGTGGTGAGTAAAGAAGATACAGAAACCTATTGAAGTTAGGCAGGCAACCGTACATTTCATATTAAAATAAGTCACTTGTCAATTCTTCCAAAGTCAAAATATGTTTTCATAATACACAGATGGCTCTAAAACCAGAGTTTGGAGGGTTAAAGTTACATTATAGGAGATAGGATAAAGAGATGGCAGTTCTCACTATAATAGTTAAAAACTAGATAGTGTAAAGATAATTTGCTGAAAATTTCAGTCAAATTGATCCATTATTAGCCTAGAAAAAAGCGTTTGAAATATTCACATAGCCTCGGTCATCATTACTCAAATCATTAATATAAACAGCATAGTCTCGATTATCCACTTGATTGATTTAATTATCAACGGCCATTAAGCGGCATATAAGAATTTAATCCGCCAACATCGAAGGCTGGCCTTGACATAAAGAGTTTATTATGGTCTGGATATGTTAATTAATGTCTAATTGATTATTTAGATAACATCTCAGGCCTAAAGAAAGACCTGTAATAAGCAGATTTTGCTCTTGCATAATGCTATTTTAAAATTTTAGAAAAGCTGTTATTTGAACTACATAGGTATATCATTGATGAAACTGCATGGAAGAAATTTTCCATTTAATTTAAAATTTTAATATTAATTTTGCTTTATGTTGATATAGTAACATGTATCAATGTTCTTTGTATTATATTGTTTTGTATATATTGGTTATTTGTTATATATTACATGTATATTACTATCACTTTTTACATATAATGTATATAATAATATAACTTGTAGCTTCTGTCAATTCGTTTTCTCTGTAATCTCACAAACTTTTTCTGCTCCATGGATTACGAAAAACAATTTTGCTTGAAATATTCAACTACAAATTGAATAATCTTTATTTGTACAATTCTGTGTTTTTATCTTTCTATCAAGCACTATATAAGTTGTCTGAAATATACCACAACTATAAAAAAAAAAAGTCGCATCTTGCAAAAATGTTTTGTGTAATCCATTTGGCAGCAACAGAAGGTTCTTTAACAAAGTTATAAAATATAGTTCCATTCAATTTATAAATACATTATAATATAAGCTATGAAGTATCTGAGCTTTATTTATACATAAGACATCATCCTAGTTTTGGAAAGTTTATACTTGCACACTTGGGTTCTGATGCATTTGCTCATTCTTATTTTGAAAACATTTTTATATTTAATTCACACAATCAATTAAAATTATAAACAGTAATAATGTATTTATTGATTAAATCATATGTCTTCAAGAAGATAATTTTGTTCAAAATATATGATCTCTCCCAGAAAGTCTCTTGATAGTGTTTGTCAGACAGATGACATTTGGTTGGGCGTGGGGGATTTTTGGGAGCAAATACAAAGAAATCTTTGTTCTAGTCATAGAAGATTAAGATTAAAGGAACAGATAAAGAACTCAGAGATTAAATGAAGAATGGGATAAGATGTTTTAATCATAAATAAGATATTCCACTTATGGCAAATTTCCAAAAGACATGATTTTGTAATAATTATAATACTCTTTACTCTCTTACCATTCCCCCAAACATGCAAGGAAGATCCATGAGAGAGGCTGGGAGAAAACAGTAATCATGTTGTATAGGGTTTCACACTTAACGTAGTCGTTAAGTGAACAACAGCACTATGGTTTACTGTTATATCAAATTCAAATTGCCAAGGGTTCTTTTACGAATGTGTACACAGGACCTTGTTTTTTTGTCCCTTGCCAGGCTCTCTGTTCTGCGCAATGGCCAAAGAGAATTGTGCCGGAAAATCCAAATGAAATATCTCTGTCAACAGTCGGATCGAACACGGAACATCTAGATTCACAAGGCAACGTCTTATTCACTGAGTCAATACGGTCCATTTCTATTTCGAATACAGATTGGAAAAAATTCTGGTTTTATATGGATAAATGCAGAATGGGTGGACATTACTCAAAAGCATGCCAGTAACAATTGAACTGAATGATGTAGCAGTGAATAGTGTTTTGTCATTTAAGAAAAGTAATAGATTGTGTTATGACCTTGTCATGTTTTGATGTGGAATGCCACGTTATATTATTTAACTTTCAAGAAACCGTTGAAATGCTAGAATATTAGACCGTCTATTGCATTGTAAAGTTTAATGCAATAGACGAATTGCTATATTATTTTAAATAACCTTATAAAGTGCTGTTGTCTCATATCTTTTCTCTAACTGCCTGGTGACTGGAATAAAAGATCTTGACCATCTTAAAGTTTTAACTTTCGTTTTGTTGAATACTTGAGTGCTCCTAGTATGCCTTGACCAACATGGTGTATGTCCATCTCTCAACATGGTGTATGTCAGAAGTAATTGTGTTGGCCCATCTCCCAACATGGTCTAGGTCAGTTGTGCTGGCCCAACATGAATTAGTAATGGTGTCTGCTAGTAGCCCAATATGTTGTATGTCGGTAGTAAGTGTCTGCTTGTCACTCAATATGGTGTAGGGGCCAGATTTAATAAGGAGGAAAATGTGTAACTTCTATTTTTTGGCACCAACAGGGATTATGAAGTGTTTTATGAGGTAAATTAAGCTATGACATACTCTTTATTTCAAACAGTCGTGGGTTCTTCTACATGCCATCCATATGGACAATCTAAGGAAACTTGGTCCAAATCTGGATCTCCAGGTTAGTGAGCCAGTGCCTTAATCACTATATCACCATGGATTCCTCACCAACAGAGTTTTGTAATAATATGATTATTTTGTGACCTGTTATAGCAAAATGAGTCATAAGAATGGAACCCTCACAAGCCTATGTGGCATCCCAGGGCAAAAGTTTGAGGTACACCCCCCACACACCCCTGCATACTGTAACTGCTTTGTTCAGTGCCTGCACTAAGTTGATTTTTTATAATTAAGGAAATTTTAAAACAATATTTTTTATACTTTTAACACTTTATCGCAATAGTTATTTATTAAATCAACTTAAGTGTATCCTTATGATATTTCCCCTTCAACTCTCCATTTGATTGAAAAACCATATTGTGTTGAAAAAAGCATAATTCTACCATATCTATTTGCTGAAATATGAACTGGTTTACACAGCTTTCGGGGGGCTGAAGGTCGTGATTTGCTATCTCGGCCTCTAAGGCGGCTAGTCCATAATTATTCAAATGGGATTTCTAGTATGCACTTACATAACTTGCAGCCCACCAAAAAGTGGGTATATGGCCTCCCCCCTCCCCCATCTGAGGGCCCTGTATGAGACACAATTTGTTTACGAGGTAACCAACGATATCACACAAAATGTAAAAGTTTTGATTTGACAGATTTATATTTTTGTTTTTGGCCTATATCAACATTTCTGTTAATATAAAAACTTGCGACTTTCCAGTGACATATTGTAAGTAAATATTACCTGTGATTTGTGAAACCTGGCCCAACATGTTACGATGTTATGAAGCTAAAAACCACTATGGTTGTAAGTCAAAATAAGTGTTGAATCTGGTTGATCTTGCGTATCATTTCAATTACTGGCAGGATAAATGACACGCTCCTATGCCATTAGTTATTAAGCAGGAGTCATTTTGTTTACTAATTTCAGTAACATTTATTTTCATCCTCGTTATACATAGTACTTCAGTAACAAATAATATTTTTATCATATTTTTATCACATTTCAATCATAAGATATTATTCTTCAGTAACAAATCATGTGTTTAACATATTTCAATTATTATTCTTCCATAATAAATGATGTATTACATTTCAATTATTATTCTTCAACACAAATCATGTGTTTAACATACTTTAATTATTATTCTTCAACAACAATTCATGTGTTAATCATAATTCAACTATTCTACTTCAATAACAAATTATTACTAAACTTCCAATTATTATTCATCATAACAAATCAAATTTTTTATCACAATTCAATCATTATACATTCGTTTGGGTTTTTTTTAAAATTTGGTTCAAGTTGGTGTTGAGTAATAGAGGTGTTACTCTGATGTTCTCAATACACTAACCCAACCAAAAGAGACATGATTTCATTTATGATAAATTATTGGAAAAGATAAATGAGAATCAAGAATTATGTGATGTTCATCACTGTTTATCCTAACCATGGGTTACTTGAAGAACATGGGTCCCATGTTATACCAGATTCTTCCTTTGAGTTCTGAAAAAAAAAAACCCAAAGATACAACTCATAGATCAATCTGATTAAAACAAATCTGATTTTGCTTTTTTTGTACCGAACATCAATAAACAGATCAGAGAACTTCAATTCTGTGGCCCATCTTCATTAGCTCAAGCCCAAGCAGTGCAAGAACGTAGGATGTTAAACAAATTTCATTTCATTTGTCTTCTTGAGTCATAAGGTTTGCTTGCCTGATTATCTTTCTTTTTTAAGAGCGCAGTCTTTTCATCATCTTTCTACTCTCTACAGTTCTAAGTTTAACATAACATCCCATCCATACCCACTATATTAGAAGATTTTCAGGATACGATTAATTGCCCAGGTCCCGAGTCACCAAGCATTCTCAGACTTAAATAAAGAATTTACTCCAAATTGTTTGCCTTATTTTAAATAGAATATAGCCCATTATAAAACTATTGTTATTTAATGTATCAAATACAAAGTTTTGGATCAAAGATATTTCTCATAATAAGTGATTGGAAGTTGAGTAAATTCTTATGTTAAGTGTGAGAATGCTTGGTGAACTTTGGGCTTGGAGTAAAACAAGTTAAATTAGATCTAGAACAATCCCCTGGTGCTTTGCAGGCAACTGACACCAGTCATGAACAGTTTATCGTCAAGGCAAACAAATTGTCGAGAAGGGGAGAAATAGAGAATACCAATGATTAGACCAAATTTGGTGCTACATCACAGGGTAAAAAGTCCAACATATTGACTGAAACATATGAAAAGTATTGAACCCTAGAATCTAATGCTCACCGATAAAAGGCTATTGGTTTATGTAATTCAGTTTCAACAGAATTCAGCTCAAAATGTTTAAATTTAGAATGCATACAGATAAACGATAAATATTAATACCAAACTGTCCATGCCCTCTTGTGGAATTTCCCAATCAAATACTTCTGCATTTTCTTTAATTCTTTTAGGATTGCCTGATTTTGGTATAGTGATAATACCCATCTGTACACTGTAGCGAATCAAAATCTGACCTGGTGATTTATTTAACCTGTAATAACAAATAATAATCGAGTGAAATAAAAAGACATTCATACTCCCATACCATGATTAAAAATGGGTTTGGGAAAAATTGGCTAGTTTGACCAAATGCTCCTAACCTCCTTAGGTCAATCTTTAAGATAAATGGTACTGTCTGACATATATGACCAATATGAAACACTTATATTGCCTACACACCCAATAGAAGAGGGTAATGGAGGGATCACCATAACAACAACATACAGTATTCAATTTTATTTACAAATAATAAACTCACATTTTTGACAGTCGCACAACATCTGGGTCATCAAATTTTTGTTGTCTGACAATTGGACAATAACCAACGACAACTATATTTTTCTCCCGACAGAAATCCACGAGTTTTGGTCTCTTCATCCAGGGATGGAACTCTATTTGATTGACAGATGGGGTTGGCATGCCAGCATCAAGTAAGCCCTGTATATGATGAATTCCAAAGTTGGACACACCTACTGATCTGAAAATGAAATTTTCAAATCAAGATAGAGAGAAATGGGGTTAAACTTTAATCTCCCGGACTCAGTCAGTTCTTCAGGATTTTCCGGCTTGGTTTCCCCCTTATCAGTGGTGCAGGACAGAGGGTCTAACATGGAACAGCGTCCAGTCATTCTGGCATGCACATAAAAGGAACTTTGACAATTGGAATTCAATGGCGGTCTGGGCAAAATTTCCGTTATAGCACACTACATAACGTATGCCCACATCTTCATTCTTTGGAGAAGAAAAGTAAAGACATTATACCCTATTCATTAATTGTAACCAATACATGTATGTAATCTCCATGTATTGACATCTAGATAAACTAGGACTAACATATATATCTAGATAATAATATGAAGATGCTAGAAACAGTCTGCTTATAATAAAACCAGTGATTGTTTACCATAAAAATTGTGTTCAGTTACAATGAAATGGAGGACTGGGTGTGCTAACATCTTATTTTTCTGGGCCTTGCTCACTTTTTAAAGAGAGAAATGGGGTTAAAGTCCAATCAATACAAACTAGGTCATTTTGGGACTAACAAGGTTCAATCTTATTTCACTAGTTTGCTTCTAAGGAGGGGTCTTTAACGAGGTTGAAAAGACGATCCTACTGCATGTCACATACAAGCTGGAAATTGAAACCGTGCCACTCAAGTCAATGACAGACCTTATGATCTAAAGCATGTGTGTCATTAAACCATTCAGCCATGCTCTCAACCTCCCAGTCCCTGAAGGATGTGTTAAAGATACATCAAGGGAGGTAAGATAAAGAGTTGGCAGTTCTCCCTATAATAGTTAAAATCTATATAGTGTAAATGTAATTTGCTGAAAATTTCAGTCAAATTGATGCTGTTCAGCGGCATATTTGAATCTAATCCAGCTTACATCGAAGGCTAGCCTTGACATCAAGTCAAATTATGTGTTTATTATGGTCTGGATAAGTTAATTAATGTCTAATTGATAATTTAGATAACATTTCAGGCCTAAAGAAAGACATGTAATAGGCAGATTTAGCTCTTGCATAATGCATATTTAATATTAAGTGTATAAATACCTTACTAAACCTTGCTGTTTGAATTCTAACATAGCTTTATACATTTCAACATTACGCCCACCATTTGGTGAATGTATCAACAGTTGATCAACATAACCACAATCTAACCTACAAATCGTATACACAATTTAATATTAACATCATATTAAATACAATTATTCTGGTTCACAGCTACTACATATAAATTGTCAAACTAGGTCCATAACTCAGGCCATAAATAATTCAAGTGCATTGTTGAAATTCAATAGATTATTTGCCTCCCTAATGCAAACGAATTGCACAATCTATTCACAAACCCCCCCCCACAAAAATAGAAACCCTGCAGCCAACATCAGGATATTCATATCAATATTCATGTCTATTTATAAATAAATATTGTCAACATGTTAGTGAGGATATATCTTTGTTCTTAATTTAATTTACCATAAATAGTACCTTTTAAAAGATGCTTGGAAAGATTTTTTACATTCATCGTAACCATGACAATCATCCCAGACTTTAGTTGTAACAAATATATCTTCTCTTTTAACTCCTGATCTCTTGATACCTCGACCAACATCTTCTTCATTTCTTTAATACATCAAAAATAATATAATACATCAAATCAAATATAATACAAAATCAAATCAAATATAATACATTAAAAGAATCAGAAATATAACATATACTATTCAAAAAAAGTAGGGGATATTTGATTTTGGGGGCATAATACTAACATATGCAAATGACTACGAAAAAAGTCACTATAGAACCTAACAGAAGAAACATTTCCAGTTACATGTGACGCCCAAACGCACCAATAGCTAGCGCATGGAATGCAGGTGATGCTTGGGATCATCATGGGGGTCCAACAGAAGATTTACACGACTCTGACTTTGAATGTTACAGTCATTGTGGCATTGAATTCCAGGGTGGAAACATCAGTTTAATTGTTTTAGTGACCAGAAAACAAATTTTGATATGCGTCGATTTACCCAAAATGAAAGGTTACGTGCCCTTAGCATGCTACAGATCGGCACAACACAGGCGGTTGTGGCGCGGACGAAGAATGTTTCTCAGTCTGTCATAAGCAGGCTATGGTCCAGATACCGTGATACACAATCTGTACAGGACAGACCACACTCAGGTCGAGCAAGGGCGACAACTCAAGCCCAGGATCGATTTATCCATACCTTGGCCTTGAGAAATCGTGTCATCACAGCAAATCAGATCAGCGCTCGTCTTCAAACAGACACTGGTGTGAGAGTGAGTGGCCAGACGATTCGGAATCGACTGCATAGAGGTCACCTTAAGCGCCTGACGTCCTCGCGTGATCCCTTGTTTGAGAGATCATCACATTCAGGCAAGACGTCTTTGGTGTAGGGATTGTTAACACTGGGATAATCGACGCTGGAGCAATGTGATGTTTCCAGATGAGTCAAGGTTCACTGTTGATTTTTTGGACAGACCTAGGAGGGTGTGGCGTCGTCGAAACGAGCGCTTCCAAGACGTTAACGTCATCAGACATGATCGATTTGGGGGTGGTTCTGTTATGGTGTGGGGAGGCATCGCTGTTGCTGGAAGAACGACTTTACATGTTGTTGCAGGGCGTGTTACAGGCCAGTACTACCGGGACAACATCTTGGCAGTCCATGTTGTGCCGTTCGCACGACGTCATGGCCGCCGTTTCATCTTCCAGGATGACAACGCAAGATGTCACAGGACCAGGATAGTTACAGGTTACCTCCAACAACAGAACATCACCACATTACCTTGGCCAGCACTGAGTCCCGACCTCTCCCCCATCGAGCATGTCTGGGACATGCTTGGACAGAGGTTACATCAACGTCAACAACGTCCTGCCAATTTCCAAGAACTTGCTGTTGCGTTGCAACAGGAATGGGACAATCTGGACCAAAATGACCTTAGACGTCTCATTAGGAGTAGGCCACGTCAGATCAATGCTTGTTTGCCAAACAGAGGAGGATTTACCCGTTACTGACTTTGTTGTGTTGCTGTGGTAACTTTGCTGTTTGACCCCGGGTATCATTTTACCCTTATAATGGTCAGTCTGTGCCTTACTTAGTCTAACGATCATTTGGAATAAATCGATGAATGTGAACTTCATTTCATTTTGTCATTTGTTTCTTCCTCAGTTTCATTAGGTGACTTTAATAAAACTTAAAAATCAAATATCCCCTACCTTTTTTGAATAGTAAATAAATCTGTGAGTGGCAAGTTGCCATCCAAGATTTCTCTTATGAAGTGACTAGTTTTGTTCAGTTCGAACTCATCAGACTTAAGTGAGAGTGTGCGGATGTTGCCTTTATATTATATAGTCGTTGGGGACCAAGCAAAAAATGGGTCTTGAATGAGATGTTTAAGTGGCATTTAGAGAACACAATATTAACAGAACACAATATTAATGGGAAACAATCACTAGTTTTTTTAAACGTACAACATTTCAATAAATATCCCCTTATATCATTATCAAGCCTTTATATAGTAAACTTGAGGTCATTATTTGTATCTGAATAGGGATCTGGGAACAACCATAGCCTACAGTTGCCTACACCTATATAAAACCCCTCTACTCCCAGGATATTTAACTGCATTGCATTTATTAAACTAATAAAGCTAGCCTATACAAGCGACCAAAACCGTTGTCTAAAAATGATATTTGGAAAAAGTCAAAATTATTTGAATACCGTGTAGGGCTAATGGTTCCTCCATTTTTTTATGAGAATTGTTCAATTTAAAATATATGATAATAATAGTAATAGTACATTGTAGTAAATGATAATGATTGAATGGATTGTAGTTATTGGCTTTCAATACCCATAAAGAACTGCTGTATCAATATATCTATAACCCAGTTGTATTGCCGAAACCACTGCATTTTCAGCTTCTTTATTAGCACCAGATTCACACCGAAATGTTCCCAATCCAAATAAGGGCATGTCCACTCCATCATTCAGTTTAACAGTACTACTTAAACTAGTGGCAATGGTCACAGCCATTTCTTTATATTTCTGAAAATGTTTTTAAACAAATACAATAATAACTACATATCTCTAGATATTAAACAGGCAAACTCAAAACCATACTGCTCGTTGCTCAAGAATATTCATAAGACAATTAAAGCTCTATTCATTCATCAAGCAGTATTTTAGCTATTCATCTGATTAAAATTTAAAACTCTGGTCTAGCCTACATATTCTGGTATCTGGACTATGTAATTATACTTAAAGTTAAAATATAACCTTGTCCTAGTTGGGTGTCATGTTAGATGAGTGATATAGGGAATATATCAGGATTTGAATCCTGATAATAGGCTATCATACTGGGCAAAGAAGAAGTTCTGATGTTCAAGCCTTCTTTGATATGGAATGCCGAGTCATTCGGGTGGGATAAAAAGCCCACCTGGCATCTTGCACTGCAACAGCATGGAATATAAAAATTACTCTAGCGCTTTGTCTCAAAATGACCCTTGCATTGTGTTAAGTAACTTTGTTTCGGTTACTTAAAGGAACTATGTGTTGAGAAGAGATTAATCAATCTCGAAACCAATCTCTGGGAACGAGATTGAAGATTAATAAACCTTATTCCATTGACAAAATCTGAGCTTCTATCGGTATTATAGGCCTAGTCTAGCTAGTACTAACCTACTTTTTTCTATCTACATGAACTGACTATTGTTTATGTCATATGATATGGCATGGGGCTCATGATATATATATTAGGCCTATATATATAATATAACCAAAGAATTTTATGATCTACTGTAGTTCACTGCAGCTAATAACATGAACCCGTTTCTAGAGCAGTTCCCACAATAGTTAATATCAAAATTAAATGATTACAAATTTAAAGCTCAGGGACTTATTTGCTATAATATTAATATATAAAATAATTCCTGTGAAAATATTATAGTCATACATCATAATATAATATAGAATTAAACTTAGGAATGTCCCGGTCTATTTTAACAAACAAATTTATTTGACTCCAAATATAACATACCTGGCAGTTTTATGACTTATTTAATTAATTCCCAATTCCGATTCCTACTGTGACTGCTTCTGTCACTTTCAAAATTACCCTAAAAACAATATCACCGCCACCGGTTCAAAATCTGCTGAAACTGATAATGTAAATGTGTCACCGAAACTTTTCTCGTTTAATCATGTTAAAAGACGAAGAGTTCCGACTTATATTTGACGATGTTTGCCGATCGCGTGTTTTGAAGCTTGCATAAAATGGCGGCTACTTTTACAAGTCCATCGCAGTTGCTGCCGCTTGGTTTGTTTAAATTTTAATGATACTATATGATCAGTTTATTTGGATGAAATATAATATATTTTTCGTGTTATAATTCAATTTTGAAATGTCCACCATACACAAGTGTATGACTATAAGTAATGTTTGATGACCGATTGTCTAATAGATGGGGTGAATCGACCACCAAAAATGTAACTGCTGATGTTTATTATTGTTTTCTGTCTCCATCAAAAGCTAATCAGGGACGGATCTAGGAATTTTGAAAAGGCGGGGGGGGGGCGCAAAATGAAGGCACTTAATGTGGAGACAGGGCACGCCCCTCCGAGGGGGTAGGGGGTCCCCAAAGACAATTATCCATCATTTCCTTGCATCTGGAGACATTCCAAGAGCTATTTGGCTGATATTTTCATCTAAGTAAACATATTCGGAGAGGACATATTTTGGTCTGAAAAAAGGCACTTTCTTCAGCAGTTAATAAGGGCACTGTCGAAAATTAGGTAAGGGGGGCACCCCTCGTGCCCCCCCACTGGATCCGCCTCTACTAATTATGATTTTCTTTTCACAGAATTGGTAGACAAATGTATTGGATCAAGAATACATATTATTATGAAGAATGACATAGAAATAGTCGGTACTTTCTGGGGTTTTGATGACTATGTCAGTATCCTTTATGGAATGAAATGCAATATGACTATAGATTATACTAATAGATGTTAATATATAGTCACTATCATTACACTTAATGTAACATTAGAACTGGAAGTAGAAAGATATGACATGGACAAAATATACATGACATGGAACCTTAATTGTTTTTTGTCCCATGTAAGCTACATAGTACATACATATGTTGTATTAGTGCTGATATCAAGTAAAATTTTATGCATCGATGCATCGGACGCAAACATCGATACTCGCATCGATGCATCGGGAATTTTTTGCCGCCATTCTGTTTTTCAAAAATTTCTGAAATAACATTAGTATTTATGATAGAAACATAGATTTCCTCAACATTATCATTATTATAGAAATGTTGATTATTTGAATAATTTATTTCGACAATATTATTCAAATATCGTTCGATTCAATTGACACTCGTAACTAGGCGGTTTGCAGGTCGTACCACAGCCTGTCTATACTCTATAGGGATTTATGAAATACATTCTTTATAGCCCGTTACAAAAAATAAGACTAAATAGTTTTAACCCTGACACTAGCATTAAAAACGAGCCGGGAAATATTATCATCCAATCTGTACAATCTGTTAATTAGAAAACTGACTTAGACAAACTTAAAGGAGTAATATCAGTCACCTATATTTAGGACCTATAGAAATTGACACAAATGGATTTACATTCAATCGTTTCTGTTTTTACTCAATCGACTTGCAGTCTCGTGTAACACTATTTTAGTTTTAGTTATTACAGGGATCAGTTTCATAAATATATGGAACAGAATATCAAACAGTAGTTACATAGATATAACAAGTCTACACTACATCGGAAACTATAGATACAATAGGAACACATCTAACATACTAATTCCACCATTCCGCCCCTCTGCCAAGGCATCGTCTGAACTCGGGTGAGTCAACGCACGCATCGTCTCCTAACTGTCCGTAAACCCCTGCTTATAAAACCTCCAACAATTAGGGAAGATGGACAGGAGTGATCATCATATATGGTATTGTTGATTTATAAGATTATAGTATCTGTAACTGCACTGCATATTCCCTTTTGAGTCACAAAGTTCTGCTGTGGGTTATACACAGATCATGTGTAGCTTGTAAAGAAACATATTGAATAAATTAGATGGTTAATGAGATCGTGCCTTAAAATAAGTTTAGAGAGTTGAAACGTCAAATATAATATACCGGGTATTATCAAAACTACCAGAGGTCATTAAGTTCTCTGCACCTAAATGATTGTTCAGTTTATGGAAGGTATAGAACACTGTGTCACACTCGAGCATCTAGTTATTCCAGTCTACACCAATAGTATTTATTGTGCATGCTCACCAGATGAAAATGTATGGTCACCGTTTGACATGACTTGTGGAAATGTCTAGCCTCGTTTTGAGTCCCTTGTTACAAATGGCACTGAAATGCAGTATGACACACGAATCATGTACCAATTGTAAAATGTTTATTTTGTTTTAAATATTGGATATCCTATGCCCATCTTTTCCCTGTAAGATCACGTCAAAGTAGATTTAAATTGACAAATAATTTGTGTTTTCAATGTCTAAGACTTTTTTGATGATATTGAGTTAGAGACATGGCTAAGTTAGATTGACAACTTTCAAAAGATATAAAGCAAAAAGACATATTTCAGTTTCAATAACAAGTCTGACACAAAGTATTTTAAAATATAAATTAATTTGAATCCCGTCCGTTTTCTCATCTTTTTCATGTAGATGCATATATTGTCGTCACCTCTGTCCGTCCGTCCACAACTTTTTTGTTGACACGATACAGGAAAAACAAATTCCAATTTTGACGAAAATTGAAATATTGGTTTATTTCCAATAAAGCTCTGCTCCTTTCGATATACGTATGTATCTGATCATAACTTTATGGATTATGGACCATGATTGTAAGAAAAACCATGTTTTTAGCTTGTGAACACCCCAGACCCTAGAGATCACAATATTTATCTGATTTTAATGAAACTTGAAATATACGTTTATAACCCAAAGATCTTTGTCCCTTTTGATATATCAGATCATAAATAACTTCTGAATTATGGAGCCTAATTGTACGAAAAATCACATATTTAGCTTGAGGTCCCTCTAGAGGTCACAATTTTTATCCAATTTTAAAAAACTTTAAATATGCATTATGCAAGAGGCAGAGCTCAATCTACCAATTACAAGTCCTTCTTTAGGCCTGAAATGTTATCAAAATTATCAATTAGACATTAATTAACTTAAGGGTCATGATTTTACGAAAAATTGTTTGAGTTTTTTTTTTAGATTCTCTGGACGTATCTTGCATGGCAACCACTTGTTGATTTAATTGCATGAATCAACTTTTCAGAAAATTGTGTGTGGAGTGGGGTAGGGGAGCAACATGCAAATTTCAGTCACCATCTGATAAACATTACAAATTACACAAATCATTAGACCAAAACTTATGTAGCCATATTTTAATTTCTTTAACATATAACTAGACATGGTTTTAGAAGATGTGTCAGAATTGTAAGTAAAAGTTGAAATAGCTCTAGTCTTTTTTGCACAAACATCTTTTCCTTTGCCGTTTGTTATTTTTAGAAAATTAGAGTTACTCCCCAGTGAAGATAGAATTATGTGCTAGGGATTCGAAATAACTTACAAGTTTTTAAAGTCTGCCATTGAAATCCTCTTGTTGTATAACCATTTCTATCACTCACACAGGTTACAATAACCTCCGAAGATTTAATGAAATGAATTTAAACTAACCAGTCAAGTATCAACCCTTTACTGATCAAGATTTAATAAAATGAATTTAAAGTTTAAACTAACCAGTCAAGTATCAACCCTTTCTTGATCCTGATGTTAGCTAATTGTTAATTATATTTTTAGTTCTAACTTTATTAGGGGGGTTGGATGGCCGAATGGTTAGCGTGCCTGCTGTATCATACGGTCTGCCATTGAGTCACCTGTAGTGGTTTGAAATCCCCGGTTGTACGTGGCAAAGAGTAGGGTCGCCTGTCCAACCTCGTGGGTTTTCTCCCGGAACTCTGCTTTCCCCCCACTGCTAAAGACTCCTACGCGCAAGTGAATTATTGAAATAAAATTAAACCATTATTGAAATAAAATTTTCGTCCCGAAATGACCTAGTTTGTGTCAAGTGGACGCTAAACCCCATTTCTCTTTCTCTCTCTATTATATATAAGCTTATGTAATTTAACACTATATGTTGATCATATATGTTTATAGTTTTTATGAACAGTATCTTACTTTTGGGATTGGCTTATTTAGGTATCCTGTGAATAAAATATCATTAATGAAACAAATATTAGCCATGTTAAGTCATCTATAGAGAATACTAATGTAGCAGATGAGTCAGCTATTTTTCTGATGACTTTATCCATACTGTTTGTACCTGATCTCAAAAAGGACTAAACATATACTCTTAATAAAACCAATGTGAGAATAGTATGATATTTATATGTTTTGTTCCCATGTTATTATCCCAGTAGAACATTAAACCCAATTTTATTTCATGTTTTGTTATTTTAGTGAGAGTACACCTGAAGGTAGACGGGTAACAAGAATTGATAAAATTTTATTGAATGGTAATAACATTACTATGGTAAGATATTTACTTTTTATACGCCCACATTGAAATGTGGTCGTATATTGTCGTCGGTCCGTCCGGCGGTCCGGCGTCCACAATTGCTTGTGGACGCTCTACAGGCTAAAGTTAATATCCGATTGACTTTAAATTTATACACAGTGTTTAAGGTCATGAGACGAAAAAGCCTATTGTTTTTCAGCGATTTCCGATAATTAGTGCCAGAGTTATGGCCCTTGATCACTTCAAAAAATCTTGTGGACGCTCTAGAGGCCAAAGTTAATATCCGATTGACTTCAAATTTATACACAGTGTTTAAGGTCATAAGACGAAGAAGCCTATTGATTTTCAGCGATTTCCGATAATTAGTGCCAGAGTTATGGCCCTTGATCACCTCAAAAAATCAGTATTTAAGGTCATGAGACGAAGAAGCCTATTGATTTTCAGCGATTTCAAATAATTACTGCCAGAGTTATCTCCCTTGATAACTTCAAAAATTCTTGTGACGCTATAGAGGCCAAAGTTACTATCCGATTGACTTCAGATTGATACATAGAGTTTAAGGTGTTGAAACAAACAAGTATTTTGATTTTCAATGTATTTAGATAACTGAACAGCTAAATCCATGATATTAAATGTTTCATGTATATACTAATTGTTAGCATGGGGTAAAATTTTATAAAAAGCAATCAAATTCTAATGATTTTCTGATAATTACATAATGAGTTGTTACTCTTAATCAGTTTTTAGTGTATTACAAATGTTTCATTACCGAAATTAGTAAAAATATGCGACAACCCTTGTTGACTGCCCGGACGATTTAGCTGCTGTGGGCGTATGTTTCGTTGCCTGGCAACCTATCTTTCATTAAAGGGGTTAAACCGACAAAATAATAATTTTTAAAAATGTGTAGTTTGGACTGTTGATGTATTTCACTGAACTTTATTGATTAGAAATTACAATTGATCTGTTAAAAATTTAAAATATAAATTAAGTTATATACATATCACACAGACATGTTCTTCTAGACCCCATTTCATCTATATTAAGCTTCCAAAGAATAGAGCCATACATGGTCTTTCGGGTTTTAAAACTATTGGTGTGAAGGCCTAAAATGTACAACCACTGTGCAAGTTGTGGATACACAAAAATGTTAGGAAGCGCAGCTAACTGAATTTATACAAAAATATCAAAACGTTTTGAAAGCAGAGAATGGATTTTAACATTAAATTATTAAATGGCACGGGTGTTCTATTTAACATTAAAATGACTTTGTTCGTTATTGTTGCAATGGTATTTGATAATCAACACTTTTCGTTCAGAATAAAGTTATTTGTCCTAAATATTCAAAATTCCTTTTTCATGATCTATTTTTCAACTATTATTTTTAAACTTTCTCTACAATTGACATAGTGTATCTGTAATCAGGCCTTGTAATACAGCTGTACCCAAGGAATTAGAGATAGCAGAGCATTTATGCGAGAACAGACCTGAATTTATACCCAACATTGTCCATGACAGACAGTAGAGAATTTAAGCCAGACAAAGTCTGAATTTATGCCTCACAATGTGTATAACAAGCATCGGACCGTTAACTCCTGACAAATCTGAATTTATATCTAATAAATGTGTGTATTACAGGTGATGCATTTGATTACAGGATGTTTACGTCTGTGACTTTTCAACCTCAGTAAAAATATTTCTTGACCTTTCAGACTGGGTAGAAATGAAATGAAATGGGATTTAACATCTAATGAAGGCGGGCAAATGCCATACAGTTTGTTATGAAATAAATTTTGCCCTGGCAGCAGCGCCACGACCTACTCTTATATCAAATTCTAACTGCCAAGGGATCTTTTACGCGCACACCAATGTGTACACGGAAACTCAGTTTTTCGTTCCATCCAAACGACTAGATAGCTGTCCTTGTCAGGCCCTAATCACTGACAAGGTGAAACCATGCCTGAAAATCTTGATGAACTTTCTCAGCCAATGCAGGAATCAATCCAACACCCAACCTCCAGACTAGCGAGTCAGCGTCTTACCCATTTAGCCACATGATCCAGGGGACTACTTGGTAGGTGAGGCTTGGTATAAACATTCAGTTGAAGTTGAGTAATGTTTATTATTTTTTTTATTTTTCAGTTAGTACCAGGAGGTGAAGGTCCCGAGGTTTAGGATTTGTCTCCTGTTGTTGTTTTTTATGTTTTGTTTATTTTTTTTCTATCTTTATTTTTGAACATTGTACATGTATCATTTTCTTCTGTATGTAATAAAACTCATATTTCAGCAGGAATTGAACACTTGTTTAGTTTGTGAATATATTGTAACTACCAGTAGTGTCAAGTTTTACAAAGTGGCGTCATATATTTCAGTGTCATATTTTAACATCAAACTGGTGCTTTTGATAAAATCATATATAAAATATTGAAGGCTATTCTTATTCTGCTCCAATTTTAGACAAATAAATGAAATAGGTTATATTGACCTACCTATCAACTATAGAGGGTGAAATTTTGACTGGACAGCAGCATTTCACGCTACTCTTCATTGAAATTTAATTGTCAAGCATTGTTTAAAATGACAAGATGTTTTCCTTCATCATTGACAATGGAAAATTCAGGAAAATTTTGTTGTCCATCATCAAGGTCGAATCTGGGTCCCCATGGATAAGGAGCCATCACTGGGCTACCATGGTTCCGTTTGGATAAACTGTTGAGATACAACTGATTTTTGCATGTGGTATATTTATGTTCCCCCCCACCCTCCTTCTTCTTCTTGTAGTAAGGTTTTTCCATCCACTTCCACCATAGACAAGCATGGGGGGGGCCGGGGGGGGGTCCGACCCCCCCAATTGTTTTCCTGGGGGGGTCTGAATATACTTGGACCCCGCCAAAATTTGGCAAAGTAAAGTTCCCGAAATCTAATAAAACTGGAATAGGACTGGAATAGCAGTAAAACGCGTTTACGGCCATCAAATATTCCAAAATTTTCTTGAGGGGTCGAAGAAAACTGGCCGCAGCCCGTAAACCTGCTTCGGGCATTTCTAGTTTTTCTTCCCTAACTGTCATCGAGTCCTAATAAAACACTTATTTCACTTTTCTTTTAATTGAATACCACGAATTTGTACTGAGTTGACTATCGATTAAAACATTTTGTCTGGAGCCACTCTACTTTGTGAATGCAACTGCAACAGTGTGATTCGATGGTTGGAATTCAGAGTGGGATTTCGGTTACAGAACCATTGGATACTTTTGGACTTGCTCACACAGGCTAGAATAGCAGAAAACGCATTTGCGGTGGTTAAATTTTCAAAATTTTCTCCGAGAGGGGAGGGTGAGTCTCCCATAGCCCGCGACGATTGATTGGTTTTTTGGAATTCTGGGCAGCCAGGTAGGCTATATTGGACCAAATTGGAATTCGAGTCAGCAAGCCACCTTAATTAGGCTATATTAGGCCACTTTGAAATTGCTTTGTTCATCGGCTGAAATAGCAGGAAAAAGTGTTTGCAGCCTGCAAATATTCCAAAATTTTCTTAGGTGGGGGTAAGTAAGCCACGCTTCTTCGTCTCTCGGGGAAGACCGGTGCCGCTGTCTGTAAACATGATAAACGTTGTATTGGTGTGATGTTTTAGTTTAACCCCGTAAAATATGCCAAACAATGTTAACAGAAGACTGAGACTTTAAACAAAATTTATGGGGGTACCCCCCCCACTCCGTTGCGGACCCCCCCAATATATATTTCATGGCTCCGCCCCTGTAGACAAGACCCCCCTGTCTCTGTCCATCCATTTATAGAACATATATTAATGTCCTCTTAACACTGTCTGTCCATCCATTTATAAGGTGGGGGGGGTGACCGAATCATCAAATGGTTAACGTGTGTGCTGTATCATATCATAAGGTCTGTCATTGAGTCAACTGGCGTGGTTTCGATTCCCCAGTTGTAGTTGATAAGGGGTAGGGTCGCCTGTCCAAATTCGTGGGTTTTCTCCGGGTCCTCCTTTCTCCTCCCACTGCTAAAGACTGCCACGCACAATTCAATTATTGAAATAAATTGAACCATGAGTTACTCCCGAAAAGACCTAGTTTGTGTCGATCGAGTGGACGTTAAACCCCATTCTCACTCAATATATATATGTTGTATATAAAGGTATATGTCAATGTCCATTCCTATACATGTGGTGTCACCTTTCTCTGTCCATTGCCCCAGTAAAGGCTACTATTATATCCAATTTAAATTCATGAGCCAAAGTAGCCAATTGATTTTCGTTACCATCCAATATCTGAAGAATTATTACCCTTGTTTACTGTTGAGGTCAGTCTAATAGCAATAATTATCACATAATTGTCATGAAATTTTAATGTTAATGCTAGAAGGAAGGAAACCAATTAAAACTGGACCGATTCACTTCAGTTCAGTACTTAATTTCACATGCTTTACAATCCTCAACTTCATGGATAGAATGAGTCACTTAGCTGCTAAAAATTAGACCAATTTTGTCCTCTAACTCTTTCTCTTAATTATTTTGTAGAATTCTTGCACTATATAATTAGAAGTGAATTGAAAATATTTGATCGCTTTTAAAATAATGACTTTCACAGTATTCTCCATTTTATATATTTCTATGTGTGATATGCCATATTGGTTAACCCAATATATGTTTTATTTTTATCAGGGTGGGGTGGGGATGGAATATGTGCCACCCACCAACACAAACACATCCACACTTTTTTGCCAAAAAAATAACTGCTATGTTAAATATAATTTTTTAATGGATTGACTGCAGTCTGTGAAATTATTCCCCCACTGTGTGTTTTGTTCGACTGATCGACTACCCATTTATTAGTTAGCAGTTTTCCTTTGTAACAAATTCTAGAGTATATTTTTATCAGATTTGATGCGAAATATTGGGTCAATTGTTGCTTCACAAGGTGGAGAGACGTCCATATCTCGAGAAAATTTACACAGGATGTCAATATCTCGAGATGATTAACCCGAATTATAGAATTATCGAGATTGTTAACTCAAGATGACACTATCTCGGGAAAATTATCATGGGATTTCGAGAACAATAAATTGATATCTTGAGAAAATTACCAAATGATCATTGGATCTCGAGAAAGTGTCACCGGATAGCAGAATCTCAAGATCTACAAAATTTTTCATGACCCCTAAACGCTCCCGTGATCAGTAACTCGAGGCATTAACATAGTGACATTAATAGATTTTACGTGATATTTTATACGGCAAGCAACAGATGCAATCTTTAAAATACTACAGCATTCTCTGCTGTTGGTTATGGAAACAATACGAGCTGCTTTAATTTGTATTGTTTGAAGAATGTCGATGGATTTAGTTGGTAATTTATACCAAGGAAAATTTCAATAACCTACATTTGAAATAATAAACGCATTAACTAGTGTTTTACGAGAATCTACATTACTATAATATATGAACGAATTTTACCAATTTTATACACGTGTATTACAAAATAAGATAAATCTTATACGTGTACATTCCAAACAAGTTTTAACAATAACTTCATTTAAGAATCGAGCCGAAAGAGAAAAGTCTCCCCAAACACCACGATAAAACTATTCTTTAAAAACTAGGTTTGACAAATTCGCCTCTCGTGTGATGATGTACTTCATTTCAGTCACTGAACTACATCCATGTTGTTGACACACACAACCAAACAATTAAACATGGCCGTAAAAAAAATTAGTAGAAAAGAGAATAGATTTTAATCTACGTTCATATCGACCAGTTAACAACTCTTGTTTGCCTGGAAAGTCCGTTTGATTAAACATTATTTTTTTTTTACGGAAAACAGATTTGTACAGGAAAGAAACAACAATTGAAAAAATTAAATCATCAAAAATTAAGGTCGTAAAATTCGACCACAATTGAAATTAAAAATAAAATTCGTATCTTTCCTGAATTCATTTTTGTGGTTTTAAAAAAACCCTATCAAAACAAAGGAAACTTCTTACTATAAATTGAAGGGGGAAATCTTTTAAGTTCTTTTCTACATCACCTTTGTGGAAGTGGACGTTAAACTCCAACGACGCCTTTGAAGTTTGCAAGGGCTGACCTACGTGAGCTGGGTAGGTCTAATAAGGCGGGTCTGTTACAATTTATGTGTCGTCGATGCTTTTATCAAAATAGAAGGTAACCCAAAATATGAAAAACTAAAACACCGCGTTACGTGCCTTGTCCCGTTCATGTTTTACCACCAAGGGGTCATTTTCTGTTTAACCTTACCCCGATGGAGGACGATTATGCCTTACAGTAGAAGCCGCTTCTATCCCCCGAAAAAAATCAATGGATTCGCGCTAGTTTCGTGATCTCCAATCACTACTAGACAGTACCCGAGCTGACAGGTTGTAGTTGTGGTCTCTTGTTCTTTTATTTAATTAACCAGGAACGAGTCCGTATAAACGTGTTGTATTTGTTTATACGTCACTTCTGTGTTAAATCAGATTCAAGTGATGTTTACATTCAAACGGTCAGTCAAATATGAAACCGGAAAAAGTACGACCCGAAGTTTAACTGAGTTGACCAGTTAAGACAACGGAGACGCGCTTTGTATCCCAACCTTGTGACTTTTTGAAATTCAGAAGTATATATCAACCTGTTCGGGAGTAGAATAACGCGAGAATTGAGAAAGTGAAGGGATATACTGGTTAAAACTTTAATTCTTGTGGGGATTAAAAAGTATTTAAAATGTGAAAAGTATCTTTAAGATAAATAATGAAAAACAAAAACAATAACTCTTTAAAAATCGAATACGATTTAAACCTAGCTAAAACATGATCTTTAAAACCATGATAGAGAATTTGTGACTCGATGGTGATTGTTTTTTGTGAAACTAAAAGGAAATCTGGATGACATCGGCTTTATATATGAAGTAACAATTTTTAACAAAAATAACCATAGCGGAAACTTGTGTGTTTTTTGTTTCTAGCTATTTGATACTTACTATACATGTATTATGATATACCATAGACGTATGAAACATTTCGTGTCAATGTGCCGTGGATTCATACCATCCATGTGGTAAGTAATTTTAAGCATACATTATGCAAGAGCTAAATCTGCCTATTGCAGGTCTTTCTTCAGATTTGCAATGTTATTATAAACTAGTAATTATTAGACATTTATTAAAATGAAAAGACCTTAACCCCCGATGCCATAAATGTCGGATTGACCCTGATTTTGAACCGATTCTCTGCTTAACGACCATTAAATGGTAAAATTAAACAAATGGATATTTGAGACTATTCTTTTTATCGTACCGTCTTTAGTAATGATGACCGAGGCTAGGCCGAAATCTCAATGGCTAATATCTCTGTTCACAGTGGGGTAATTTGAAATTCTCAGCATATTCCCTTTACATTATAGATTTTAACTATTATAGTGAGATCCCCCACCTCATTAATGCATCTTTAATAATAAAAAATGGACAATATGACCGATTTCATCAAACATGTCACCTTATTGTTGCCTTATTTTTGATCCTGGAAAATTATTAAAAACACAGGCAATGAATAGCTTAATGAACAATTTATTCCATAACTGTAGTAACGAATAAATTTTCATCCAAGTTTTGTTTGATCGTATGTGTTCTCTAAGAATAAGTAAATAATGTTTATACATGGCAATGTTGAGTAAATACATATAAATATACATGTATAAAAAAAATTCAGCAATTATATATTCTGATCTCGTAATATTGTGGAAAAATTAAATTTGACCTGTGATTTTGCAGTACATATATAGAAGGAATGCAAAACTGGGACTGTACTGGAATAACTCAAGTGATATCCTTCCTTCTAAACTACCTTCATGCTAAACATTTGTCAGTACTTAGTCCTAGAGACAATATTTTGCACTAATTTGTGTTGTTTAGTGTTGATATAAAGTGTTGAAATTACGCAATAATTTGTGTTGTGTTGTTTAGCTTGTAAATATTGTTAAATTTAACCATTCTTGTAAACATTAAAATAACCAAAGGCATACCTTCACCAAATAATGCTTAGTGTGCCCATAATGACGTTTAATTTGGAATGCTGACGGAAAACAAAGTCCCCACATAGTTATTTTAAGTTTTCGCAAACAGAACATCTTTCAAGTTAATTCCTGTTACAATATTATATCGTTGAACAGCGACAAGTTTAAAGGGAGATGGTTTAATGTTGTTGTCTAAAAGAAAACATAGGAAAGTGAACTTTGTGTAAATAAATTACAGCCTCTGACCGAGTAATAGATTCCCAATAAGATCTTTTTTTTAAAGTGAGACTTTTAACAAATTTTTCTTAAAAGCATATACATTGTAAAAACAAAACCGTCTATATATGTATATAGCCGAGAGAGAGAGAGAGGGAGAGAGAGAGAGAGAGGGGGGGAAGAGAGTTTAACGTCCACTCGACCTAAACCAGGCCATTTCAAGACTAACATATGGTTTAATTTTATTTCAATTATTGGCTTGCGCGCGATAGGGGTCTTTAACCGGAGGACTCGGAGAAAACCAACGAGGTTGGTAGATTTATTTGACACAAAAAAAAATCATTGAATGATAAATTATATGCTTTACCTATAAATACAACAATGTCCATTGTTCGTTCAGATGTTTAATTAAAACTTCTTTTTTTATTTGCAGGATCAAGATTTTGTTATGTATAATCATCACATTAATGTTGTTGCTCAACTTACAGACAAATCTAAAAGGCATCTTCGACATAACAGAATTTCTGAAGATAAATCCTAAGTTAAATAAACCCACGGCTATAGAGTTTAGGAGCATCGTCGATGAAACTCAACAAGAAAGTGATGAACTTCAATTCCGCTCCAGTTCCACGGAGAGAGACAAATCATGTCTGCCGACTAGGCGGGTGGTTTTTCTAAAGGTTCATAAAACTGGAAGTTCCACCATTGCCAATTTATTCCAGCGATTTGGTGTCACCCATAATTTAAATTTTGCGGTTCCAAGAAAATCTAAACATGAAAATGGGTATAATTATATTGGGAAACCAGGAGAGCCGATAAGGAAGGAATCGCTTTCACCAATTCCTGATAATCAAACCTACGATATTCTGTGGAATCACGTGGTTTACAATCGAACTGCTTTCCGCTCTGTGATGCCTAACGATACTGTATACATAACCATTATTAGGGAACCATTCGATCAATTTGTTTCTGCATTTGAATATTTCAAAATATATGGTATCCAGTTTATTAAAAATAATATGGCGTCGGATATTTCTGTCAATCCGATATCAGCGTACTTGAAAAATATCTCCAGATCGGAATCACCGCGGAAGAGTTTAAGCCATATTAGAAACAAAATGGTTGCCGACTTAGGAATGACTTTAACCCAATTAGCAGATCCATATAAAAGAATTGACTTCCTACGGCAACTAAATAAAGACTTTAAACTCGTTATGATTATGGAATATTTCGACGAATCTCTTATTCTACTTCGAAGATCTTTATGCTGGACACATAAAGATATTCTGTACTTCCCGAAAAACAGAAACATATTTCGTCCTCGGCGAATTTTTGATTTGGAGGATCATAACCGCCATCGTGCTATTTCGTTTGCGGATTACGAACTTTATGACTTCTTTTATAAAGAATTCAATAAAAAGATGTTGCGAGCTGGAGATGATGTATTTGAAGAAGTGCGATATTTTAGACATCTACAAAAAATAGTTTGGGATCAGTGCATGACGAAAAAACATATAGTTTTTCCAACATCAAAATGGAGTGCTTCGTTTCACGTAACCCAGGAAGAATGTCAAATGCTGCGAACCGGGGAACTGGCGTTTCTCGACTACATTATGAACATAACGTCGGCTAAATATACCCGATTTTTAAAGGAAAAAATGCCACAGAAATAAAATGAAGAAATAGAAGTTGCAGGTTAGCCATAAAGCAGGTATCGCTTTTATCGATCGTCATGAATAGATACTTGACGTGTGTCGAATCCCAGAAAAATGCTAGGATTGTTTCAGTCCTGTGTATAAAACATTCCAACACCAACTAACCAACGAAATGCCAAAGCCCTCCATTATAGGGACTTAATAAAACATAATGCACCCAGTGCCAACACAATAATTACTATCTCGAATATCTAGTCATTTAGGTGGAATGAAAAACTGTCCCGTGTACAAATCATCAGTGCACGTAAAAGATTCGTTAGAGTAGGTGGAAACGCGACTATCAGAGCAAAATTCTCCACCCACAACATCGCATGTTATTATGTTAGCATAATGCCGTGTTGAGTTAGCGAGGAGTTAAACCCAAGAGTTTTGAAATCAATGGTGAATCAGTTTGGTGTCTGTGTTTTTTTTTTTTTAGACCAGCGTGTTTTTGTAAAATAGGTTCAACCCTTAATAACAAATTTCAAGATGAGGTTTTTAGTGTTAAGTGTACTGAATGACATCCTAAAATTGACTAAAATGGAAGTACCGGAAAGTCCCGAACTGTTAAATGTCAGGTTTTATAATAAATCGGTCAATGTATGGAAACATCCGCAAACCATTGCAAGAAAAGGTTATTTTAAAGTCATTTTCCTTTCAAAAATAAAATGTTACATTAGCAGTCGTTTGATTGTAAGAAAAAATAATTAAACTGACACCTTGCCCTATAGTTTGTCTGTGCCAATGTATCTGTAATAATAACAGTACGTTCAATATAGAGAGTTTATGATTTATTACGTCATGGGTTCTGTGGTCACCATCTTATAGTTGGGAATGATCATGGTGATGCACTAGAAGCATCTTCGACGCTAGAAGCATCTTCGTCTTGCCCTAAAAGGGACTGATAACAATAGTTTTAAGAAGACAACCACGGAAAGACATGGCGTAATAGTACATCACAAACACTCCATATTGCGTCATTGTAATGTCTAGCGTCTAAGCTCGAGACCAAATCTTAAAGCCCCAATAACACTCTTGTTGTAACTGAATAATATGTCCCAATCTTCATTCTGGTCAACAAATCGTATTATTTTAGAATAGTCCAATTAAATGATGATATAAATTTCATCTTAACACACCTATTTTAAAAAATTGGAAAAATTCAACCAATTGATTTGAGAAGTCTAACGTAAACCTTTTCAAATGTGACTTGGATTTTAAAATATTTTTGAACCCACTGGACAAGTAAAATAGGTTGTAATGGATAATTTACACAACAGGTAGGTCCCTTAAACATCTAGTACGTAGAATAAGGGTATTATTTATTTTCTGGAGCTACCAAGCCAGCAAGAATGTTATTGTCCCTTTAAATACAGACTCTCGCACGTGCTTTGCGATGAAACACGTCACAGTGGTCCCACATTTTAACAAGTATAAAAAATGTACTCTTGGCACATTGTCCATACCATTATTTGAAATCATGATTGATACGAAAATACCAAAGGATGACGTTACATCTGCAGTATTTTAAATATGGCTATATGATGACGACATGATACTCCTCATATTACACATTGGGTCTTAAACCAACTGTTTAGGGTTTTCTTGTACATTTATTAGGCGATTTTGTACCACTTTCCGTTGCGTAAAATTTGGTAAACTTTTGGGATGTTAAAAAGAACACCTAGATTAACTCAAAAGTGCATTAAAAACCTCTCTTGCAATTTTTTTTAGAGGTAAAATCATAATTTCGCAAGCCTTTATTATTTTGAAAGGGACCTCGTATACCAGATTGTGAATGGAACGGTAAATGAAGTTAACATCCATGTGTGATCGAAATAACATGAAGACAGTAACGAAGTTTCAACTACCGGACTATTAACATGTCTCTGAAGGTTTTAACTAGATTATCAATAACACGACAGGATTTATATAGTGTACAATATTTTACACTTGTATGGTCGTTGTTTTGTTTGTTAAAATTCAACATCTTTTAATTGGAATTCGACGTAACAGACGTGAAGACTACTTTAAATGGACCCAGTCCGGAAAAATAATACCCTCCCTGTTTCAAAGCGGTGAAGAGAAAAGTTGGATTTGTCTCCCTTGTACAAGTAAACCAACCTCACTACTTTAATATTTTATATCCCCATATTGGGAGGGGAGGAAGGGGCTGTCAGCATAGCTAAGACAAAATAGGGGTGGGGGGTGGTCAAAGGAGATCCAATCCGACGGATCCGCAAGATGAACGTGTACATAATATTAACAGGTACATATAATCAAATACACAAAAACAATCGTAATCAACAGGTTTTTTAAAGCACTTTTGATTGGCCAAATTAATTTGCGTCCATGATTTAGTGTACCCTCTAACCAATTTACAGTATATTTTAATAATATATTTATTTATTGTAAGTCCCCATTCCAAAGTTCCTGTTCTCAAATATAGGTCATTTCCGTTTAAATTGAATATTTTTTTATTTCTAATAGAATACAGCAATGGAAAAAGGGGATCCCACAACATGGTCCATAAATAAAAAAATATCTTCTAAAATATACTATTCAAAAAAAGTAGGGGATATTTGATTTTTAAGTGTTATTAAAGTCACCTAATGAAACTGACGAAGAAACAAATGACAAAATGAAATGAAGTTCACATTCATCGATTTATTCCAAATGATCGTTAGACTAAGTAAGGCACAGACTGACCATTTTAAGGGTAAAATGATACCCGGGGTCAAACAGCAAAGTTACCACAGCATCACAACAAAGTCAGTAACGGGTAAATCCTCCTCTGTTTGCCAAACAAGCATTGATCCGACGTGGCATACTCCTAATGAGACGTCTAAGGTCATTTTGGTCCCATTCCTGTTGCAACGCAGCAGCAAGTTCTTGGACATTGGCAGGACGTTGTTGACGTTGACGTAACCTCTGTCCAAGCATGTCCCAGACATGCTCGATGGGGGAGAGGTCGGGACTCAGTGCTGGCCAAGGTAATGTGGTGATGTTCTGTTGTTGGAGGTAACCTGTAACTATTCTGGCCCTGTGACATCTTGCGTTGTCATCCTGGAAGATGAAACGGCGGCCATGACGTCGTGCGAACGGCACAACATGGGCTGCCAAGATGTTGTCCCGGTAGTACTGGCCTGTAACACGCGAATTATCTCTGTAACAGATGACTGCCCACAACACGTGCGTTGACTGCACACGGCGTAGTCATTGGCTCAACGGCACGTGCAATGTTTACTTACCACCTAACTGCTTCAGGCAAAATGATGCATTTTACTCATTTTAATACCCATTTACACTAAAAAGGAAATATTTTTTTAACTACAAATACTTCAAACGTCTTTATTTATTTTTCTTTTACCTCAAAAAAATGTTTGAGAATTTAATTTGTCGGAGTAAAAAAGTCAATATGCCGTACTCATTAAGCCTCGTCGATGTCATGCTTATCAGTGATTGTAGCGGCCAAGCGAATATTCACTGTGGGATCAGTTTGTTATATCATGTCAAACGCAACATTATTTTGTTTACTGACAGAAGATCTCCAAAGCCTTATAACTGCCCATTCAAGATAACATTTAAAACACAATATGTATTACGTAGAAACGAACCCAGAGTTTGTTGTGTTTTTGTCGTTATACTATTTCAATTAAATATATTGATTATGCTTTAAAGTGGCGTTCCCATGCAAAAACTGTTGTGTGATGGACTTACACATATTCAAACTAATTTATCTATAACATTCCCCCCCCCCCAAAACATTTTACTAATAAGAAACTACACCAAGCCATAAAAATATATTTTAAGCAGCTTTGTTTGTCACGTGAATTGATTAAAGGGATGGTACATTTATAGCTTGCATTTGTCTTTACCCGCTGTCTATTTGCCATAAATATCGAAACCTAAGTAAATTATTGAATTATTCTTTGCTAAATTCTTGTCAGTGTATTTATAAGTCATTCACTGTTCTCACAACCGCTAGCCATGACAAAAACACAACGACGCGCTCCTCACTAGCCTGGAGGTCGGGTGTTCTATCCCTGCATCAGCCGGTGTGGATTCTCTCAGTGATGCAGGACGGGGTGCCTGACAAGGACATGTCTAGTCGTTCGAAAGGGACGAAAAACCAACGTCACATTCGATTTAAGAGTTGGTCGCAGCGCCGCTCCCCGGGCAAAATGTAACTTATAGCACACTGTATGGCGTATGCCCGTCTTCATTAGCCAAGTTTAGGAGCAGAACAGTAGGACAATAAACCCACTTTCATTTCATTTCACCACGCCCACGAGTTGCCAGTTAGTGATAACCATATATTTTTGTTCTGTGCGTGCCCCATAAATACTCTATGAATACTTTCGTGGGAAGGCATAGATTGTAATAACAAATGTATAACGATGAGAACAATCTAGAGTAGCGAAAGTAAAACGTTTTGACAGAGATGAATGAATTTTGTTTTTATCAATAACGAATCGTGAAGTTCTTTTGGTCGATGTCAAGTTATGTTAGTAATTCTCTCAGTGATAATTGGATATGACAAGCTTGAAACTAAACTTTAAAGGACAATTTCCCTATAGTTGCATTTGGTCCACCTTCAAAAACAAATAACAATTCACTGGATCCTATAAACCAAAGCTCTATTTTCTCGAGTAACACACCTACTGTGTCTTGTGGCGTCTACAATTCAACACAAAGTTATAAAAAATTAGACAATAAGAGCATCCTTTGTCCGAATGGATCATTGCGCTTATTATTCCAGTATAGACATGCTGATATTCCATGTTCAATCGACGTTTGAATTGACTATCTCGCAGCCAATTTATACACCTAGATACAATTGTCAAAGTTTATGTAGGTCCTACACGTAATTAGAAATGTTCACAATAACGTTTGCAACTCAAACTATCGATTGACTGGCTGTAAGTGGTTGTGTCTTCAAGGGCAGTCCCTATTTTCGTGAAAATAAAATTGTTTTTGTGTCCAAATACAATACCAACAGGGGAAACAATTGACTTCTGAACGCAGTTGACCAGATATCCCTTTCCAGAATGTAGTGCTTTAAAAATGAAAATGTCCGTTTTCTCCCAGATATTGTATAAACAATTAGTTTCAGAAAAGTAAGACGTTAAAGCCCTGTATCATTTATTTCATTTGTAAGCAATTGATAATAAAAGTGCCCCATCCCACCCCACACTTTATCTGACAGATGCCTACTTAAAAATTTTTTAAGTCCACGTCTTAAAAAATGTATCGATTTTCTGAGGAATTATTGACAGTATTAACACAGCATTATCGGCGTTAAACTTTCTTTGGAAGAAACACTGTATTGTCACTTTAAATAAAGTGTAAATAAACAGAATGGCGAGATGTTACTCGGTAAACATGTTCCAGTCCCTGAAAACACCTTAAATAGTATTTAGTACATATAGCCTGTACTTTCTTATACTTACAAGGCCTAATTTGGATATATCCTTTAAATGTCAGGGGTCAATATTTACACTGTGAGGTTGTCACACCAGTTTCACCAACCATAATATTGTCATCATCCCACATAGAGACATCGTCGTACAACCAGGTTACTTCTCTTCATCCTTAAATTAGATGAATGAAAAGTGAAACGTGTTTCGAGTAAATCGATCTGATTAAAATAGATATATATATATATCGGTCTTTATACTTCCAATGGCCTCTAATACATGAAGATCTAACTGTTGTGGTGGAGGGTTGCGTCAGGGATCATACGAGCGGCTTTTGACCGATGGCTTTTGTCATTTGATTAACAAATCAGCGTTGTTGTTTCTAGTAGGATACCCACGGTGCCTTGTATTGCAAGCCAAGAACTTGCTGACACAGACCATTTCAAATTTGCTAATCGAGAACGCTTGTTATAACCCCCCCCCCCGCACGGTTGCTTTAATTCAAATGATCCCCCAGCAGTCGGGGGTGGGGGTGGAAATCTATGGCCGGCGGAATAAATTTTTCCATTTGGAGCTGCCATGTTGGTCGAAGATGTTAACCGACCTACAATATTGACAAAATGTTCTGAAGAGCCCGGGAACATGAATAATGCAAATAAAGAGCGTATAAAAGTATTATATGTTAGAAGTTTTGGACTATTCTCACGTTGGACTACTTACAGCCTTAGTGAGCTCTCTGCATATTTTTTTAACACTTTCTTTATTTATTTAGAAATCCACAATCATGGTAAGTGTTGTTTACATTTATTATATTTGAGACATCTGTGACGTTGAATATCGTTGATTTATTAGACTTTGATTAAAAAAAATCATTTCCTTTATGTTTCATTGACGGTTTTATGATGGTTTTTATGTTATATGTTAGATATGTTTAAAAAAAAAACACCTTTGAAGATATCCAAAGGCAATGTTCAGATCTAGCATTTGTTAATCTGCCCAAGTATATTCCAATGGAGATTGCCTTTAAATTAGTTCAGACAATAAGCCAGACCTGTCACCTGTATGAAATATGAATTATACCTACTGTTTTATACAAACAGTGTTGTTATTATTGTTTAATTATTATAATAGGGCACAGCTGAATATTTGGCTCCTACTAAATTATTATTACTTAAATTACTTAATGTTCATAACGATGACAAGAATTTACTCTATTTTTACAAATTGTAAGAATACCGTTAATATATGGTCTTAAACTCTTTTTTTTGTGGGGGGGGGGGGTCGTAAAGTCTTAATTAAGCAATTACTGCTTTGAATATTTTCCATGGGAGTGTTTAAAAAAAAACGATGGAGGTGCTGAATAATATCAGTTCATTCCGTCATTTCAATCTGTTCCTATTGTTTTCTTAAAATGAATTTCAAATATTTGAGACTTTCAACTACGTCAACAGCCAGTGCATATAAACACCATCTTTAAACATGTTATTTTGGCAACTGACCAAACTGTGTATGGTTGATGGTAAAATAGATAAATTAAGAAAGGTGTTAAATTCGTTTGTTTATTTCATCGATTAACGTTTAATACAACTAATTTGGGTAGTCTGTTTATAGTTTAAAGATGATGTTTAAATCTTTCAAGCCATGTATCGCCGATATATAAACGTTTTATCTACAAATTTACAAATGCTCATATAGTCCCGAAATGACCTAGTTTGTTTCGAGTGAACGTTAAACCCAATTTCCCTCCTTCTCCCTCTCTGTTGGCGAGAGTGCTATTTCCTCTGTAAATGAGTGACTTTTGCTTGTGAGATAGCAATTAAAGATTAAAATTTTGTAGTTGCATCGAGCGCACAGGATGAATATTTATGAACATTTAATTAACATTATTTTAAACATAACTTGCACAACCAGTTGCATTTAGTTTTTTTTTTACGATTGACCCGTTTTACCTGCCACTCGCAACGGAATAAATTTAAAGTTTCGATCAAATCTATTTGACAGAACAGATGCGGCATCTGTAAGTTAATTACATCGTATGTCAAATCTTTTTTAAACGATCACCAAAGTCTTAGCATTTCATTTGACAACACGAGCTTTCTGAGTTGTAGATTTCAAATGATGATGAGGAAACGATACAGCAGGACCCTGTTTCACAAAATTTTAACTAAAGATAAAATTTAAATTTTAGTAGATACTTCAATTTTGATTGGCTAAGAACTAAAATTAATCTAATATTGTCCAATCAAATTACTAAAATTTGATTTTATCTTAGTAAAAATTTCGTGAAACAGACCCCAGGTCTGCAGAGCTTTCGCAGCAGTGTAAAAATGAAAACATAAATATCGACATCTCCATAATAACCTAACCCAGATTACATTTCAATGTAAAAATCAATAGAAATTAGGAAAGAAATGGTGAATAATGTAAACAGACTCTTTAATCATATTCCATTGATCTTAACCCCAGTCAGCAAGGAATTTAATAGAGTCATCAAGGAGTTATACAATGATATTTGAACATGGGGAGGTCCACATTTGAAGTCAGACTTCGAAATTCCATGAACGGCTGACACATAGGCTATTTTTTTTTATCGTATGGTGCTCTACGTAACAACACAACACCAGAAATCTTAATTAAATACTTAGATTAGAAAAGAAAACGTCCGACGAAGTGTTGGCGGGGTGTGGAAGGGTGGATGGGACCGCTGTCTGAAAAATTATTTCCCTTATAATGTTTTGATAGCTTTCCTTTATGATATTTTGATAGCTATTGATATGAAAACATAATTTGAATAAGTATTATACTAAATTTTCGATATGTATTTTATGTTAAATGCGAGAGTCAGTGTGGACAGATGTTACAGCATATGTGGAATTCTTTCAAACTGTCGTATTGATTATGACTTATATGAACATATATGTGCGTGTATTTTGATTATCTAAATTCAATATGTAAAATCCGCAGCCTAGAACATTTTATAGCAATACAATTGTTATGACTGTATCATTTGCTAAATAAAGACTAGATAATTATAGTCGTAATATCGTTCACAATGAACGGTATAGCTTTAGTCCTGTGTATTTTTAGTTCCATTACATAGAACGGTTATATAAAATATAATCTTAGATTATATCTATATAGGCCCCGTTTTAAATAATTAAAATAAGATTAGTGACTAATCATACGCCTAGAAATCAATTCCTGCCCGAACACTAGAGATAAACACCATTTCATTAATTCTGGAAGTAGGGATAAGCCACGGTGACTTGATGGGTAACACGCTGACTCACTAACCAGGTGGTCCGAGAAAGTTAATCTGGATTGCATAGCGCGGTTTCTCCTTATCGTCGACGTGGGAGGGCACGGACGGCATGGACCAGTGTCTGATCGTTCGGATTGGAAGCAAAACGGAAGTTGCCTGAACACGTTGCCGTACACGTAAATTAACCCCTGACAGTTGAAACCTACTGATGACCAAAATATCTCTCACATCACACTGCTTAGCTCATGCCCGTCTCAGTGGTGTAAAATGTCCCACTTCATTTCACTGAAAATAGCCCAATGAGAGAGAGCGAGAAATGGAGTTTAACACAAACTAGGTCATTTCGGGACTTACATATGGTTTAATTTTATTTCAATAATTCAATATGGGTCTTTAGCAGTGAGAGGAAACCGGGGGACCCAGAGAAAATACTTGAGGTGGGACAGGCGACTATACTCCTCGTCACGTAAAACCGGGGATTCGAAACTACGCCAGTTGACTCAATGATAGGCTTTAGGATACAGCACGCACGTGCTAACCATTCTGTCATCCAATCCCACATAGCTCAATCAGAATGTTACGGCAAATTATCTTTCCTTTCAATGACCAATGTATTGGGTATTGAAATGTATTGTCGGCTGCGTAATATGTAAGATACGTGATCTATAATGCCCCTATTGTACCCACTATTGGTAACAAGCCACTGAACCTAGCAAACTCAGTAACCTAGGTCACCAGAACCATTTCTGCTTAGCAGTGAAGACAAATATCAATGATCGCCGTTCAATGCTCACTATTCATAGATTGTCACCAATCCCTGAGAGGAAAGGAGACAGAAGACTCTGTGTATGGCAATCATTATTGTCAAATGAAATGTTTTTTAGTATTACAGACTTTCTGATTTATTTCAGCGTGAGTGTATTTCCATCCACATTGGCCAAGCTGGGGTACAGATGGGCAATGCATGTTGGGAGTTGTATTGCTTGGAACATGGTATCCAACCTGATGGTCTCATGCCATCAGATAAAACAGTTGGAATGGGAGATGACTCGTTCAACACGTTCTTTAGTGAAACAGATGCAGGCAAACATGTACCTAGAGCGATATTTGTGGATTTGGAACCAACTGTCGTAGGTATGTACGGAATAGAGGGTCTAGATTTCATTCTCGTTTTACCAAATATGGTGAGGTCGAAAATTTCGACTACCCAAACCTAGTTTTCGTGTTTTGTACACTTGGACTGATGCTATAATCCCCCATACAAATCCGATTAACAATGTCACTTTTGCGAACACTTCCCGGTTGAATATCATCTTGCTTTCCACTAATGGACTGTATAGGCCCGGGGTAGGGGGTAAGTTTAATTCGGATGACCATGTAAGACATATATAAGCTCCCCAATAAGGTCAGGTCAACAAACATTTAGAATTCAAACATGGCACGTCTCGTAGCTATGTGAAAGATACCCGCAGAGTCTTTATCGACGAATCTTTACTTTATAAGGAAATAAACAAACATGGAGTAACTGTTTAACATTTACCCAGGATAGGCCTGCACATAGGTAAACAATGAAAACATATCATCGTCTAATTACAACACCACGGGGAACACCCTAAAATGTTGATATTTGTATTGCTAAACGCTGATAACAGCCCCACGATAAAATGAAATAACTCACATATTCTGTGAGTCCAGATTGCGCATTTACTTAAACTATTCGATGTTATACTATATTCTAAAAGTCCAGTTTGAGTTCACTTGAACCATTTTATGTATTGTAATACCAAAATCCTAAATGTATAAACATCTACTCCATTAGCACTAACTGTTAGAAACAAGGCTCGAAATGTAAGTTTACCCTTTCACAGGTGTCCCTATTTTGATATATAAATTATAGAATGATAGCGACAATTGTATGTAATTAATTTTCATTGGTTCTGCAATGACTATTTCTTTTTCAATCATTCTTCTGTGAACAACGATTTGACTCTGTATTTCTAGCGCGAATAAAATACCAGATGTTAAATAATTTAAAGCACAACGTAGGAAGTTTTCCGACAATTCTATTTGTACAGCTAAACTTCGTTATAACGAAAATGGTAATATCGAGGACCTGAGTTGTGTCTGGCGTCCTTTGCCTGTCCCGCAAACCAATTTTCCGTGTTTATATCAAATATGGTTAATTTAAGAACACAATTTGATTCCTGACAATCACAATACTACATATTACCGTTCATATTTCAGATGAAGTTAGAACTGGTGCATATCGTCAACTCTTTCACCCAGAGCAACTTATAACAGGAAAAGAAGATGCTGCTAATAATTATGCTCGGGGCCATTACACCATTGGTAAAGAGATCGTCGACAGCGTCCTGGACAGAATCCGAAAACTGACCGATAACTGCACTGGTTTACAGGGTTTCCTCATCTTCCACAGTTTTGGTGGTGGAACCGGCTCTGGCTTCTCTTCTCTGCTGATGGAACGATTGAGTGTCGATTACGGTAAAAAGTCGAAACTCGAGTTCTCTATCTACCCCGCCCCTCAGATTTCAACTGCTGTGGTTGAACCGTACAACTCTATCCTCACTACCCACACTACTCTAGAACATTCCGATTGTGCCTTCATGGTTGATAACGAAGCTATTTATGACATTTGTCGCAAGAATCTTGATATCGAACGCCCAACCTACACAAACCTCAACCGACTGATCGGACAGATTGTCAGCTCTATTACTGCCTCTCTCCGATTCGATGGTGCTCTTAACGTCGACTTGACCGAGTTCCAGACTAACTTGGTACCCTACCCACGTATCCATTTCCCACTAGCTACTTATGCTCCTGTTATATCGGCAGAAAAGGCATTCCACGAACAACTGTCCGTTGCCGAGATCACCAACGCATGCTTTGAACCAGCCAATCAGCTGGTAAAATGCGACCCTCGTCATGGTAAATACATGGCATGTTGCTTGTTATATAGAGGGGATGTTGTTCCCAAGGATGTTAACGCTGCTATTGCCACCATCAAGACTAAGAGAAGCATCCAGTTCGTAGATTGGTGTCCAACTGGTTTTAAAGTGGGTATCAACTACCAACCACCAACCGTTGTACCAGGAGGTGATCTGGCGAAAGTCCAAAGAGCAATGTGTATGTTAAGTAACACCACTGCTATTGCTGAAGCATGGGCTCGTCTTGATCATAAATTTGATTTGATGTACGCTAAGCGAGCTTTTGTTCATTGGTATGTCGGTGAAGGAATGGAGGAGGGTGAATTCTCTGAGGCCAGGGAAGATTTGGCTGCCTTGGAGAAGGATTATGAAGAAGTTGGAGTTGACTCGAATGATGGTGATGCCGGAGAGGATGGGGATGAATATTAACTTCTGCATTATCGCACATTTCGCTGCGGATTACAACATCGTCCAATGCTAAATTAAACCCCGAACACGTGTAATTTATTTTTTTTAGCCGTAAAACTGAAATTTTACCATTCTTTGCCACAAATATTGTTTGAATTACATACCGAATCTGATCATAAATTTACACAAAACAAAACAAATGTGTTATGTTATTTTAAATAGATTAAATTATACATGAAGTCTTCCCTTCCAAAGATGAACTCACTGCTTTAATAAGAATTTCTGCATGAAGTTTCGTTGAGTTCCAAGCATTTGCTTTTATCACGTAGCGAATTTTGATTAAAAACCTTTCATCCGGAATGTCAAATAGCGAATTTTGATTAGAAACATTTCACTCAATACCCCCCTCCCCCCCCTTGCCGTATAGAATAGAATAGAACCAATTCAACGAATAGTCGTACAATGTGAACCAGGCTTAATACTAGTTTATGTATCTGTATTAATAATAGTTATCTTTTTTTTAGCGAACTATAATAGCTGTATCATGACCTTCATTTTATTCTCACAATGCTGATGCAATGGTGCTTTTAAGGAAACACTGAACTATTTATTTATCAGTTCAATATTTCAATTATAACTATTCAATACAGAGCTGATTTTTAAAGCCAGAAACAGACTCTTGTTATTTTATTTACTATACTACGCTTCGATTGTGGTATAAGGTATTTTAGACAGAGTAATCATACCCTTTATTGTAGCTGTCACTCGTCTTGTACTAACTGGGAAGGACAAAGAAGACGGATGTCTTTTCTGTGGGGGTGGGGTAGTTGCCGCGGACGGATGTAGAATCCAGAGAAGCTCAATGTGGTTAGTAGTAGCGATTTGGGAGAGAGGAATGGGGTTAAACGTCCACTTGACACAAACTAGGTCATTTCGGGACTAATATATGGTTTAATTTTATTTCACGTATGGGTCTTTAACAGTGGGAGTAAACCGGAGGACCCGCGGAAAACCCCGAGGCTGGACAGGCGACCCTATATTCCTAGTCACTTACCACCGGTGATTCGAAACCACCCCATTTGACTTATTCATGCGATTCATATTTCGATTTCCGATTATCACGGGATATGCTGCCAATTTTATACAGAGAACCTCGGTTTTATACGGAAGCGTAATAGGGCCACATATTTTTTTTTTTTTATTATATTTTCAATTTTTCAAGTTACTAACTTGAATTTTCAAGATACTAACTTGAATTTTCAAGTTACTAACTTGAATTTTCAAGTTACTGTTATATTATAAAAAAAGGCGTTTTGATCTAATGATATAGTATGTTATGCAATGCTTTAGTCAATGGACGGCACGGTTATAGACCTCAATGACAAGATTCTGGTTTCCCCCAAGCAGCGAAATTACTCCCTGCGCATTATGGTGTCGACGTGCCATAAAACACCATTTATTCATTCATTTATTCATTCATTCATTCATTCAAACAGTATTGAGCCCTATAGAAAACCTTTTTGAAGTACAAAAAAAAAAAAAAAATTAAATGACAAATCAAACGTCCCAGTTCCCAGATCTAAAAATAGTCTTTAGTGACATAATACACTAGAATGTGGGTTAGGGTTAGGGTAAGGGCTAGAACCTGTAGTCTCGAAATGTAAATATGGCAAACCCTAACCCTAACCCTTGGCTAAGCCTAACCCTTACCCTAACCCACAATCATACATATGACGTCATAATATTTCTCCGTTTTTTGGGGCGAAATCTTGATTTGGGTCGAAGGAAAGTAACTCTCATTTACAGGAAATGGTAAAGTAAAAGTAGTAAAATATATAATCATTTTCTACAGTCTACAGTGATAGTGTCTTCTATTTTTTCAATGGTATAACTAGCTAGATATTTGTATGCGAAATGGAGAACAGGAAGGTGACTCAATTAGCAAAAGACAAAGAGGTAAACGTCGCGATCAATATAGAAAGCCTTACTTTTAGAACAAGCTTAGTTAAAAGCTCCTATGAAGTGGCCATGCGGCATGAAATTGAAACTGTGTCTTATTTCTAATAAGGCAGTGGCTATTTGCCACATGTGGTAAGCAATAATTTCTAAATATCCTCGCGACTACAGACCGCAATTACTAACTGATTTCAATCTAACTTACAGAATATGATAACAATCATAACATCTCGGAGTAGCCAAAATTTCGACCACTTCCGGTTAGTGGTTTCCGAGATATCAAGTTACCACACATTTCATGTGGCACGCCTACAGACCACAATTATCAACCGATATCGACGAAACTTACCGAATATAATTACACTAATAATATCTCGGGGTAGGCAAAGTTTCGACCACTTCCGGTTAGTGATTTCTGAGATATCAGGTTACCACACATTTCATGTGGCACGCCTACAGCCCACAATGATCAACCGATATCCACGAAACTTACAGAATATAATTACACTAATAATATCTCGGAGTAGGCAAAGTTTCGGCCACTTTCGGTTAGCAGTTTCCGAGATATCAGGTTACCACACATTTCATGTGGCAGGCCTACAGACCACAATTATCAACCGATATCCATGAAACTTACAGAATATATTTACACTAATAATAGGCAAAGTTTCGGCCACTTCCGGTTAGCGGTTTCCGAGATATCAGGTTACCACACATTTCACGTGGCACGCCTACAGATCACAATTATCAGGTCACTTCCGATAAGCGGTTTCCGAATATCAGGTTACCAAACATTTCATGTGATACGCCTACAGACCACAATTATCAACCGATACCCATGAACCTTACATGATATAATAACAATAATAATATCTCGGAGTGGCCAAAATTTCGACCACTTCCGGCTAGTGGTTTCCGAGATATCAAGTTACCACACATTTCATGTGGCACGCCTACAGACCACAATTATCAACCGATATCCACGAAACTCACAGAATATAATTACACTAATAATATCTCGGAGTAGGCAAAGTTTCGACCACTTCCGGTTAGTGATTTCTGAGATATCAGGTTACCACACATTTCATGTGGCACGCCTACAGACCACAATGATCAACCGATATCCACGAAACTTACAGAATATAATTACACTAATAATAGACAAAGTTTCGCCTACAGACCACAATTATCAACCGATATCCACGAAACTTACAGGATATAATAACAATAATAATATCTCGGAGTAGCCGATATAATAACAATCATAATATCTCGGAGTAGTCAAAATTTTGACCACTTCCGGTTAGTGGTTTCCATGATATCAGGTTACCACACATTTCATGTGGCACGCCTACAGACCACAATTATCAACCGATATCCACGAAACTTACAGAATATAATTACACGAATAATATCTCGCAGTAGGCAAAGTTTCGGCCACTTCCGGTTAGCGGTTTCCGCGATATCAGGTTACCATACATTTCATGTGGCACGCCTACAGACCACAATTATCAACCGATATCCATGGAACTTACAGGATATAATAACAATAATAATATTTCGTAGTAGCCGAAATTTCGACCACTTCCGGTTAGTGGTTTCCGAGATATCAGGTTACCACACATTTCATGTGGCACGCCTACAGACCACAATTATCAACCGATATCCATGACACTTACAGGATATAATAACAATAATAATATTTCGGAGTAGCCGAAATTTCGACCACTTCTGGTTGGCATTTTCCGAGATATCAGGTTACAACACATTTCATGTGGCACGCCTACAGACCACAATTATCAACGACACTTGCAGAATATACTTACATTAATAACATCTCGGAGTAGTCAACGTTTTCGCCTAGTTGTCCGGATGGTACAAAAAACCGAGGCCCCGCGTGCACGTAAAGATCGGGACATAGTAACACTATATATAGGTAGTACAGGACGGAGAGAGAGATAATAGGATGGGGTTTAACGTCCACTCGACACAAACTAGTCATTTATTCTGGACTAAATGGTGGTTCAATTTTATTTCAATAATTCGCTTGCGCGTAGGGATCTTTACCAATGAGTGGAAACCAGGGAACCCGGCGAAAACCCACGAGGTTGGACAGGCTATCTTACTCATTGTCACGTACAACCAGGGAATAAAACCACGTCAGTTGACCCAACGACAAACCTTATGATACAGCACGCACGTGCTAACATTTCAGCCATCCAATCCCCCTAGACCACTTTGAAGTCGATTTGTTGACGTGCTGGAATAGCAGGAAAACGCGTTTGCAGCAGTTAATTTTTTAAAATCAACTCTCCTGTTTTCGTGGACTGTAAACGATTGATTTGTTGATTGGAATTTGAGTTAACCACCTTAATTAGGCGATATTACTTTGAAGTTGCTTTGTTCATGGGCTAGAAATGAAGGAAACGCGTTTGCGGCGTCAAATATCCCAAAATTTTTCTTGGGCGCTACGGGTTCTGCTCCCACCCCAACTGCCATCGAGTCCGTACACATATGGCTGCATTAGCCTTGATGACGTAGAAAAGTTGAATGTTATACCCCATTTCATTGTTTACGAAACTTACATCTTGCTTTCTATTTCACACTCATCGGAACGGAATTCGTAATTTTTTTAATTTCCATTGGAGGGAGGGGTTTCTTGTTGATTTACAAGTAAACTAAGTAAGTACAGCACCTAACCAATCTATTACAACCCTTCCTTTGGCTTTAGTAGGAAGTATAAATACTGTATGTAGGATCTGTTTTGTGAATATTTCCAGGGCCGGCGGAATCAATTCTTGATGGGGGAAGGGGGCTAGGGGCCGCCGATTATAACCCATCCTTTGGCTTTAGTAGGAAATAAAATGGAGTTTAACGTCCGACTCTTTTGCTAGACAGCTGTCCTTGTCAGACCCTCCGTTCTGCATCACTGACAAGGGGAAACCACGCCGAAAAATCGAGATGGACTTTCTCGGCCAATGCCGGGATCGAACACCCGACCTCCAGGATAGCGACCCACTTCCTTACCCACATGATCGCCCGGCTTTAGTATGAAGTATGAAAACTACATGTAAGCGGCTGTATCCGCGTGGGTTCTATCAGAGTTCCCTTCAAAGGCTAAAGACCAATAGACACAAATTATTTGAATAGGCTTGGACCACATGTCAGTCACAACATGACCTAGTCTGTGCCGAGTGGATGTTAAAGGCTTTACTTCTCTCTTATATTAATTTCTGTTGATTAATCCGACGTGGGTTCAATGCTTTCTCGAGCAATAGATGTTACAGTGTCTTCCATTAATCACGGGAATCTACGCCTATAGCATTTGAGGGGCCGATATGGAGATTTGCCCAGTTCGGGAAGACTTTGCAGCTGGAATTTCAGAGGCATGTGAGTTTTAAGTTTAAAAAATGTCGCACGTCGCATTCAATGTGCTATACACCAAAGCTAAACCAAACTTGTTATCTGTGAAATTGTTGCCTAAATTAATAAGAAGCCTCGTGCTTGCTTCTTTCGTGATAATCGTTACTTCACTGATCATTGATTTCAGAATCCTATTTTGCATCTCATTTGTCATCTACCAGGCTGGTGTCCCCCCACCTTATCAGATTCAACTCACAGCAATGGTGAAATATTTTATTTGTAAATGATTTTTCACTACATTGATTAAGAAACAATAATATAATCTTTAAAGTTATAAATTATCAGTTGATCTATATTAAACAATATTTTTAAAGCTATGAAATGGGTTTGGCCTCAAAAACATATCCACCCCGCACCCACTACATGTTGGTATGTCGAAAATTTCTAAATAATTTTGACCCATTCTATTTCCCATAAAAGGTGTATTATCCAAGTTTAGAAAAATAGGAAATTTTGAATGTTGACCTATACTATGACGGTCGACGGACATGATCAACCGCCCACCCTCACATCATTTTGGTAAGCCAAAACTTTCGAAATTTGTTTTGCCCCGTTCAAATTCCCATAAAGGTATACGTTTCAAGTTTAGAAAAATGCAAAATTTAGACGTTTGACATGTAGCTTTACAGAACTAAGGGCATGAAATATGGGCATATAAATAAAATATTGTTTAATATGAAAATACAAAAAGCAGCCTATATAATGTGCAATAATTTAACATAAGAGTTAATATGATTTTAATGAAGAAAAATCGTACGTCGTTGATATTACCGAAGTATACAATATCAAATTAAAACAAAAAAAAAATCGAAGAAATTGTAATTCTGAAATGGTAATTTCTAATGGCGTATCAAATTACCAACGACAAACAATAATATAAATCATATAATGTGAATAGTTGTTTCCCCAAAACTTTAACTATTCTGTCAGAAAAGCCTACAGTCTTTAAATATTCTAAGGTAATTATTTGAGTAATATAAGAGAATTACCGAAATAAACCTTAATCAAAACCTCCCCTCAAATATGAAAAGGTAACATCTCTTTTACCCCAAAAAACCCTGTTGCTCGGCCGAAAGTTTCAAAAGAATTGTAATTTCACCCCATTAAGAATCCCAAAAAGTTTTATGTTGCCTATAGTCAATGAAAATTTTTGAATGTTCACCTAACGTCCATATAAAGTATTATGTTACCCAAAATTAAACATTCTGATCTTTGTAGGCGTTTCTGACATCAGTGGTCGGTGTTGACAGCGGCTACCCAACCCTAACTCCCATTTAGGAAGGGGGAGGTACGATTTTCCATGTGCTGTGATCAACTGGAAGTGTTTACTCACTGATGACCTTACATTGTAAATAAACATATAATTATGCATAAGGTATAATATAAATGAAACATAATAACAGTAGACATCTGACGACAACTTCATTAGAAAAACATTACTTTGGCAATAAGCTAATTTAGATAAATAAAAAAAATCAAGTTTTGAAAAATTTGTAATTTTGAAATGGTTATTTCTAATGGGGTATTGAGTTACCAACGACCAACACAATAATGCACATTATATGTAAATATTTGTTTCCAAATAAAACCATAAAATATTCTGTCAGAAAAGCCTACAGTCTTTAAAGATATCATTCTAAGGTGATTATTTGAGTAATATAAGAATTACAAAATAATTAACCTTAATCAAAACCTCCTCTCAAAAAACATTACAAATATGAAAAGGTAACATCTCTTTTACCACCAAAAACACTATTGTTCGGTCGAAAGTTTCAAAAGAATTGTAATTTGACCTCATTAAGAATCCCAAAAAGTTTTATGTTGCTATAGACAATGAAAATTTTTGAATGTTCACCTAACGTCCATATAAAATATTATGTTACCCAAATTAAAACATTCTGATCTTTGTAGGCGTTTCTGACATTGTAAATAAACATAATCATGCAAATATCAATGAAAATAAATAACAGTAGACATCTGTAGACAACTCCATGGGAGAAAAAAACTAGTTTGGCAATAACAAGCTTATTTAGATAAATTGATGACCGTTGGCGATATATAACCATAGTTAAATCCAAATTGCAAACGAACTCGATCAATATATGAATCAAAATGTTACAGTAAAGAAACATGAGCTAACAGGTCTTGGACACACCTTTACATAGAGAAGTGATTTGATCGACTTTGAGTGAGGCTATCGGTTTAAACTACATGATGAGACAAGCCCAAATGTTATGTTCTAGTGAAACGAAGCGAACTGCATATATCCTCGTCTGTGAGGATATCAGAGATAACAGGGTGGCCAATCACGAGTCTGCAAAGATAACTGGCCTTGTCGATGAATGTGGTGCGCACACCAGAATCGATGGAAAAGTACACGGAAGTGAATCAGAAGTCGGTAATATATTTCATCCATAGAATCTAGATTAACAATGTCATAACTAGTGAAGAAACGGTTTATGTTGTGTTGGAAGAAACTGCTTGGTCAGGAGAAGGTGTTAATTTTATGTATGTGTGAAGAAACTGTCCGTCAAATCTGGCCGTCGGTGTGTTTTCTCCCGGTAGAGAAATACTTCTTCGATGTGATCTTTGTTGTTGAAGTAGAGAAATACATTTTCGGTGTGATCGTTGTTGTGGAAGTAGAAAAATACATCTTCGGTGTAATCGTTGTTGTTGAAGTAGAGAAATACATCTTCGGTGTGATCGTTCTTGTTGAAGTAGAGAAATACATTTTCGGTATGATCGTTGTTGTTGAAGTAGAGAAATACATCTTCGGTGAGATCGTTGTTGTTGAAGTTATGACATGTTACCCTAGACATAACAGATAAACTCATCCCTCAAGTAGTTTTACACCTCAAGCCCAACTAAAAGTCAATGTGTTCAAGGGGTTTCTATTTTAAGATGTGTTTCAAACTTGTCAACAGAATGTCCTTTACTGTAACCTATTAGACGGACCCATGAAAATTTAGAAAATAAATACAGTACATACATAAACCAGTTATTGCTAAACTAGAATTTCCCTTTCAGCTTCCATTTCCCAGTCGAGTTCCTGGTACCATAAAGTGCCGCTTGACATCCATCCAAATCACAGCTGGAAAAAAGGTAAAGTATGACAATTAAAATGTCCACATGAATAATATTATCGTTTTTTTAAAAAAAGGAGATAATTGAAAATGTGCCCATCTGTACAACGCGATTAATATTTGGTCAAATCTGAAACGTCATGGAAAACAACGATCGGACGTTTCCTAACTTTATGCTGTACTGTTTTGCGACTAGAAAAATCAGATTGTTCAAAGTAAACCGATAGAGTAAATTCATCTTTGAACCACTACTGAACAACATGGTGACCAAGTGATATGTTCAGTTGAAATGTCACAGTTTTGAAGGTGTAATTTCTATTTCCAGGAATATTTCAATAGTCAATATGTATAAATTGATTCAAAGACCACCACATTATGAAATTACGTATATCACACGGAATTTAATTACAATTATTTATAAATATTACGGATGATTTAGAAATAAGTAAATTTCGTATTAATGCCTACCCCGTCTGTTCTCCTATACCCGTGGTAATCATCGTCATATTGATCATTCGGCGCCTTAATAACATTGTTGTGGTCCTGTAAAATATACAAAAATTACATATTTTGTGTTTATAACATCGGGAAGTATCTTGGCACGCTTACAAACACATTTCAATAGCCAAAGACAAAGTTGCACGACAACTACGGTCGAAGGTTTCCTAACTTCATGTTGTATTGTTTTGCGACTAGAAAATCTCAGCTTGCAGCTGAAGTATGATTTGTTTAAAGTAAACCATTAAAGTAAATTCATCTTTGAACCACTACTGAACACCATGGTAACCAAGTGATACGTTCAGTTGAAATATCACAGTATTGAAGGTATAATTTCTATTTCAAGGAATATCTCAATAGTCAATAAGTATAATTTGATTCAAAGAACACCATATTTTGAAATTACGTATATCACACAGAATTTACTTTGAATTATTTATAAATTTTACGGATAATTTAGAAATAAGTAGTTTGGTATTAATGCCTACCCTGTCTGTTCTCCTATCCCCGTGGTAATCATCACCATATTGATCATTCAGCGCCTTAACATTGTTGTGATCCTGTAAAATATACAACAATTATATATTTTGTTTTTTATAACACCGAACAGTATCTTAGCATGCTAGAAGACACATTTCAAGAGCCAAAGACAAACTTGCTCCCTACAGAAACTATAGAAGTTGTAATTAACAAGTATGTGTGTGTGTTTTTAATGTTTTAAAATAAAGAAAACAGTGAATCATTAGAGACGTATATTTGAATGCCAGATAAGAAGTGAAATGGAATGTTCTAACAATAAGCTACCCTCAATCGTGAAATTCCTATGAATAACCATTACTATTTCGTTTCATGGTGTTACATTATACGACATTTTATGTTCTAAATAAATCTCATTAATAATGTTGTAAATTTTGTATTACAGTAATAACACTTTCAATTTTGTTTTAGAAACACAGAAAATATTGATATTAATGCTTACCTCGCCAGTTGCATAACCATTGCTTGTACCATAATACCGCCATGTATAATATGCTGTGTGTCCTGCTCATCCACAACTATCACCGTCTTCATACGTCTCTTACAAACATATCTCCACGACCCTGGAATTGAGAGGAGGATAATTAAGTATTGTACATTCTAAATTTCCACACAGCATCTAATCTCAGTTTATGTACTTTACGCGGCGCCGTTACTATTTTTAAAGATAAATTTCAATGTTTTATGTTTAGTTAAATCTTCCAAGACCCTTATTTTTTTTTTTATCAAACTTAAAATAATCCTATAAAGTACAATCTGTTCATGGACTAATTTTTAAAAAAGCATGTTTTACTTTTGTCTATTGTCATACCAAAACATTAAAATCTTCCAATGGTGATGTATAACTTACCTGTATCGGTAAATTCTCTAGATCCCACTATCAACAATATACATCTAAGCTAATCATAGAATCACGATATACAAGATTATCTTTTCTGGACTCTCAGGAGAAATTTGAAATATACGTTAAAGGTATTAAAAATCTCAGATAAACCAAATATCAGAATATATTAAATACAGCACCCCTTAGCAAGCAAATGCAAAATGGTGAAAAACATGCAAAAAATAAATAAATAAATAAAAAATATTAGCTGCCTAAAGGAAATGTGGGATTAGTTGATGCCATATTAATATATCCCAATTTAGTTACTCTCCAAGTCTACAACTTTCAACCAAAAAACCTAATAATACATCATGGAAAACTTCACATGATATTTACAAACGAATCTGGTGCACAAGTCAAGCTTATACATCAACAAACCAAAATATAAAGACAGGCCCAGTACAAGATAAATGATAACGTGTCTATGATAGCATAGACATCTTGTCTCCTTTAGTGTAATCTGCAAATAAAAACCCATGAATTAAATTAGCGTTAACTATTTTCCTATATAAACTCAAATCAAGATGTGCATCGATTGACAAATTCATGGGTGTTAAAGGATTGCAGCAATCTAATTAAAATATAGATCTATATTTCGTTTCGTTTTTTATACTTTCGATGGCCTTCTCTCCAAACTGATCCCGCAGTGAATATTCGCTTGGCCATTCGTAAGTAATATCTAACTAGTTATAGTGGAAGCTCACGTTCTATGACGTCAGGTATCAAGCACGGGGCATCTGACCCGATAACGTCAGTCATTCGATTAACCAAATAGCGACCGCCATGCTTTTCAAAATCTACTTTGTTTTGTTTTGATTTCTATCCGCTGGTTTTAGTATAGACGTCGTTGGCTGGTAATATCTAACACAAACTAGGTCGTTTCGGGACTAACATGGTTTAATTTTATTTCAATAATTCGCTTGCGCGTAGGGGTCTTTAGCAGTGGGAGGAAACCTGAGTGCCCGGAGGAAACCCACGAGGTTGAGAAGTCGCCCCTATCTCCATGCCACATACGCTCACACCAGGGCTCGAAACCACAGCCGCAAGCCAGAGGTGACCGGCCAGCTGGAGGTCGAAGCGCGGCACTCTAGACCACTAGGCCGTTTTAAATGCAAAACTTTTGTAGACCAGATAGCCATTGGTTGGTAGTCGGACCACTAACCAATCAAAATTTAAAACAACAATATCCACTCATTACAGCAGTGAGTAGTGGGATTACCTCTAACCAAACAAAACACTGTGCGGAGTATGCATGTTACACGAGGTGACCGGCCAGCTAGAGGTCGAAGCGCGGCACTCTAGTCCACTAGGCCATCCCAACCCCCATTACAGTTACGAATATGTCAGTAACATTGTACTAGATCTGCCCCATGGGTCACATTAGTCGATATATAGGACGGAACCTATTCTATGTAGTTTAACGAAAACATTGTAATATTATGGTGAAGATTGTTTATTTAAAAGAAAAGGATAGCTTACCCAAAGAATTACCATACCGCCATCGTCCGACCAATAACTGGAGATATGTCTGTAATATGTAATAGAAATATGGAAGTAAATAAATTGATTAATTCTGTAAAAGACTCTAGCCTTGGCCCTTACAACAGTCTAAAACTGTATGATGTTATGCCAAAGAAATACAAACTTTCATTGTTCAAGTGAGGTGGGCGATAAATCAGAAAATTCTTCGCACGTTGTCTCTTGATTTGCATACCTTGTGAAACCTTGGACCACCCCTTTCATAATGTACAATGCTGTCACATTATTCATTTCCGGGTATTCAAATCCTACATTGAAAAACTGTTGCTCGATAAAGACAATTATGCTGTTGGTGATACAAAAAAAAATTTTGCGCCATTTTGAAGGTCCATTTTAATACAAATAAAACACGATATTTTTATAAAACGTTCACTCGACACAAATTAGGTTAACATAATGATATGGTTCAATTTTATTACAACAATTCACTTGTATATAGATGTCTTTAGCAGTGGGAAGACACAGGGGAATTAAAATCCTTTAGTGCTGCCGACTTGTTAATATATCAGCCTATCTGAATAAAATTTTAAATAGAAAATTAAAAGTTTACTAACCTGTTTCATACGAGAGACTTGTCATATATTTGGCTCATGTGAAGCGATGCTTTCACTTGGCCGCCCAATCTCAAATTGAAGGACGGTTGGATGATGTCTGTTTTGTTTGTTTAAATCTGAAAAGTACTCACACCGGTTACCAAGTGACTGTGGGTTGTTCGAATCGGTGTCTCTAGCTGTATGGAACGACAAATTTACAAATATTCATTTAATTGACGGGACCCATTAGCAATAACTAGACTTTATGTTAGTTTGGCTTTCCATAATTCAGATCACTTACAAAAGATCAGCTCCCTATAATGTGTTCGCGATACCAGCGTGAACTATGATTGGCTAATATATCTGGGGGTATTCGATTGATTACAAAACAATGAAAAGAATGCGCATGTATATTTTAATGGTTTAATGTATGATTCATTTCAAAAAGAATAAATTAAATTCATCACTGCCTATCCTTATTGATCAGTGAAAATTCATTCGATTCTTGACTATATTACACAAGACTATTTCAGAAATCACCAACTATCGAAATGTTTAATTTACGGTGTACCCAGATACGGAAACCAAGTGAAAATTCTCAAGATATCCAAACCTAAAATTTCAGACATGCCCCTGAGTTCAGTGGAGAGACTTTATGTTCGGGAACATCCTTTGTCTTCAGTACAAGATTGTTCCAGACAGAGAGAGAGAAAGAGGAAGGGAGGGAGAGAAAGAGAGAGAGAGAGAGATGGGGTTTAACGTCCACTTAACACAAACTAGGTCATTTCGGGACTAACATAAGGTTTAATTTCAATACTTCGCTCGCGCGTAGGGGTCTTAAGCAATGGGAGGAACCGGAATGCCCGGATAAAACCCACGAGGTTGAGAAGGCGCCCCTATCTCCATGCCACATACGCTCACACCAGGGCTCGAAACCACAGCCGCAAGCCAGAAGTGACCGGTCAAACCCTATCCCTAACCCTTGGCTAAGCCTTACCCTTACCCTAACCCACAATCATACATATGACGTCATAATATTTCTCCGTTTTTTGGGGCGAAATCTTGATTTGCGTCGAAGGAAAGTAACTCTCATTTACAGGAAATGGTAAAGTAAAAGTAGTAAAAAATCTGCTTGCTGTCCAGTTTGTGTAAAATATTTACAAAGGTACTGAACAACAGACTACTATCCTGGTGTAATTTGAATAATGTTATCCATGAGTATCAAGCTGGGTTCCGCCAAAAATACTCAACTGTCAATAATATATTCTCCTTACAAGGCATTATAAGTAAATATCTATCGCGAAAAGGGGGGGGGGGCGAATATATCTGTTATTTGTGGACCTCCACAAAGCGTTTGATTCCGTCCAACATGACTTGCTCTTTTGTAAGCATGATGGAAGCAGGTATCCATGGAAAATTCATCAATATCATCAGAAACATGTACTCCAAGTGCCAATCTTGTGTTGCTACATCACTGGGACTAACTGACTCATTTGCTTGTAATACGGCTACCCGACAAGGCTGTATATTAAGCCCTTTATTATTTTCGCTCTTCATAAATTAGTATGTCAGTAATTTGATAACTAAAAATGTAATGGTATCCTTTGTATCCAATGTATTTCCCAATGTATTCTCCTTGCTATTTGCCGATGACATCGGAAACATCGCAGATACTGTGTTTAATCTACAGCACTAAATTAACTGTCTTGCGTCATTCTGTGAGAAATATGGAATGTCCATCAACACTCAAAAAACCAAGATACTTGTATTTAGAAACGGTGGTCCCCTGAGAGCCTATGAAAAATGGAGTTACAATAATGTCCCAATAGAAACCGTTTCTTTCTACAAATATCTAGGGGTTGTGTTCTCAGCAAAACTCAAATGGTCGAAAACAAAAGAAGTTCAAATTCTACAATCCGAAAAAGTTATTGATATGATAAAATGTATAGACAGAAAGTGTCAAGGTATTAATCTTAGTTGTGCCGTGCAAATATTTGATAAAATGATTCTTCCAATTTTATTGTATGGCTCCGAGATATGGGGACATTCTTTTTGTACAAAAATAGAAAATGTTCATCTAAAGTTCTTTAAATTTGTACTAAAACTGCCTCCTCATACCAGTAACTCTGCTGTTTTAGGTGAACTTGGGTGATCTTATCTTTTGATTAACTCTGCAACAAGATGTGTCAGATATTGGGTTAAACTTTTATGCATGCCAGACCATCGACTTCCCAAACAAACTTATGTAATGCTACATAACCTGGATATGAATGGTGGGAAAACGTGGGCAAGCGATTTAAAAAATCTACTATTAAGGTATGGATTTGGTATAGTATGGATTTCCCAAACAATTGGAAATTGCACTGAATTTATTAACCTATTCACGCAGAGAATCCATGACTGTTGTGCCCAAGAATGGCACTATTCCTTATATGAAAACTCAAGACTTATATATTATAGCCAATTTAAAAGTATGCTTGGTCTAGAACAGTATTTGCTGTCAACATATGACAAGAAATTTAAGCGCGCGCTTATTAAATTTCGTTGTGGATCATACCTGTTTATGAACACGCTTTGTAAATGGCGTAAATTGCCAGAGGATTAAAAAATATGCCATTTATGTGATCTGCACGAGTGCGAAGATGAGTGTCACTTTCTTTTAAGATGCTCGGCATACGATAGCCTTAGAAAAAAATATATCCATGTAGATAACAAGTATGATACAAAGTACCAGTTTATTCAATTAATGTCAAATAATGAACAAACTGTCGTTATAAATATCTCAAAATTTATATATTTTGCTATTGAAATACGTAAAACATTATCAACTGTTGCATAAATCTTGTATCCAGTTTGTCAAATATCACAAGAAATCATTTATATTGAAAATTGCAAAATATTTTTACTTATTTTACTAATCAGACTGTTATAGGTATAGTTATATATACACTATTATAACATTGTAAATAGTATCCATTTCCTACACTTTACTGTTACTCTTTCTCGACTTTGTGCACCGCTCTATTTATTGTATCTATATGTTTTTCATAAATCTATAAAGTATTAGTTAATGGTTAAAATTAAATTAAGTGTACATAAACTTCAATTCAACATGCTAAATTTGTACTATGGCCGCAAGGCTTCAATACATGAATAAAGATTATTATTATTATAGTAAAATATATAATCATTTTCTACAGTAAAAGTAGTAAAATATACATATATAATCATTTTCTACAGTGATAGTGGATAGTGTCTTCTATTTTTTCAATGGTATAACTAGCTAGATATTTGTATGCGAAATGGAGAACAGGGAGGTGACTCAATTAGCAAAAGACAAAGAGGTAAACGTCGCGATCAATATAAAAAGCCTTACTTTTAGAACAAGCTTAGTTAAAAGCTCCTATGAAGTGGCCATGCGGCATGAAATTGAAACTGTGTCTTATTTCTAATAAGGCAGTGGCTATTTGCCACATGTGGTAAGCAATAATTTCAAAATATCCACACGACTACAGAGCGCAATTACCAACCGATTTCAATCTAACTTACAGAATATGATAACAATTATAACATCTCGGAGTAGCTGAAATTTCGACCACTTCCGGTTAGTGGTTTCCGAGATATCAGGTTACCACACATTTCATGTGGCACGCCTACAGACCACAATTATCAACCGATATCCATGACACTTACAGGATATAACAACAATAATAATATCTCAGAGTAGCCGAAATTTCGACCACTTCCGGTTGGCAGTTTCCGAGATATCAGGTTACAACACATTTCATGTGGCACGCCTACAGACCACAATTATCAACGGATATCCACGATACTTGCAGAATATACTTACATTAATAACATCTCGGAGTAGTCAACGTTTCCGCCTAGTTGTCCGGATGGTACAAAAACCGAGGCCCCGCGTGCACGTAAAGATCGGTTCATGGTAACACTATATATAGGTAGTACAGGACGGAGAGGGAGAGAATAGGATGGGGTTTAACGTCCACTCGACACAAACTAGTCATTTATTCTGGACTAACTGGTGGTTCAATTTTATTTCAATAATTCGCTTGCGCGTAGGGATCTTTACCAATGAGTGGAAACCTGGCGACCCGGCGAAAACCCACGAGGTTGGATATGCTACCTTACTCATTGTCACGTACAAGGGGGAATAAAAACCACGTCAGTTGACCCAACGACAAACCTTATGATAAAGCACGCACGTGCTAACATTTCAGCCATCCAATCCCCCTAGACCACTTTGAAGTTGATTTGTTGACGTGCTGGAATAGCAGGAAAACGCGTTTGCAGCAGTTAATTTTTTAAAATCAACTCTCCTGTTTTCGTGGACTGTAAACGATTGATTTGTTGATTGGAATTTGAGTTAACCACCTTAATTAGGCGATATTACTTTGAAGTTGCTTTGTTCATGAGCTAGAATGGAAGGAAACGCGTTTGCGGCGCCAAATATCCAAAAAAATTTCTTGGGCGCTACGGGTCCTACTCCCACCCCCAACTGCCATCGAGTCGGTACACATATGGCTGCATTAGCCTTGATGACGTAGAAAAGTTGAATGTTAAACCCCATTTCATTGTTTACGAAACTTGCATCTTGCTTTCTATTTCACACTCATCGGAACGGAATTCGTAATTTTTTTTTATTTCCATTGGAGGGAGGGGTTTCTTGTTGATTTATAAGTAAACTAAGTAAGTACAGCACCTAACCAATCTATTACAACCCTTCCTTTGGCTTTAGTAGGAAGTATAAATACTGTATGTAGGATCTGTTTTGTGAATATTTCCAGGGCCGGCGGAATCAATTCTTGATGGGGGAAGGGGGCTAGGGGCCGCCGATTATAACCCATCCTTTGGCTTTAGTTGGAAATAAAATGGGCTTCAACGTCCTACTCTTTTGCTAGACAGCTGTCCTTGTCAGACCCTCCGTTCTGCATCACTGACAAGGGAAAACCACGCCGAAAAATCGAGATGGACTTTCTCGGCCAATGCCGGGATCGAACACCCGACCTCCAGGATAGCGACCCACTTCCTTACCCACATGATCCCCCGGCTTTAGTATGAAGTATGAATACTACATGTATGGGGTTGTATCCGCGTGGGTTCTATCAGAGTTCTCTTCAAAGGGTAAATACCAACAGACACAAATTATTTGAATAGGCTTGGACCACACGTCAGTCACAAAATGACCTAGTCTGTGCCGAATGGATGTTAAAGGCTTTACTTCTCTCTTATATTAATTTCTGTTGATTAATCCTACGTGGGTTCAATGCTTTCTCGAGCAATGGATGTTACAGTGTCTTCCATTAATCACGGGAATCTACGCCTATAGCATTTGAGGGGTCTATATGGAGATTTGCCCAGTTCGGGAACACTTTGCAGCTGGAATTTCAGAGGCATGTGAGTTTTAAGGTTAAAAAATGTCGCTCGTCGCATTCAATGTGCTATACACCAAAGCTAAACCAAACTTGTTATCTGTGAAATTGTTGCCTAAATTAATAAGAAGCCTCGTGCTTGCTTCTTTCAAGATAATCGTTACTTCACTGATCATTGATTTCAGAATCTTTTTTTGCATTTCATTTGTCATCTACCACCGTCTTGTTCAACTTTTTACAGCAAAATTACAAGGCTGGTGTCCCCCCCTCCTTATCAGATTCAACCCACAGCAATGGTGAAATATTTTATTTGTAAATGATTTTTCACTACATTGATTAAGAAACAATAATATAATCTTTAAAGTTATAAATTTTCAGTTGATCTATATTAAACAATATTTTTAAAGCTATGAAATGGGTTTGGCCTCAAAAACATATCCACCCCGCACCCACTACATGTTGGTATGTCGAAAATTTCTAAATAATTTTGACCCATTCTATTTCCCATAAAAGGTGTATTATCCAAGTTTAGAAAAATAGGAAATTTTGAATGTTGACCTATACTATGACGGTCGACGGACATGATCAACCGCCCACCCTCACATCATTTTGGTAAGCCAAAACTTTCGAAATTTGTTTTGCCCCGTTCAAATTCCCATAAAGGTATACGTTCCAAGTTTAGAAAAATGCAAAATTTAGACGTTTGACATGTAGCTTTACAGAACAAAGGGCATGAAATATGGGCATATAAATGAAATATTGTTTAATATGAAAATACAAAAAGCAGCCTATATAATATGCAATAATTTAACATAAGAGTTAATATGATTTTAATGAAGAAAAATTATACGTCGTTGATATTACCGAAGTATACAAATCAAATTAAAACAAAATAAAAAAATCGAAGAAATTCTAATTCTGAAATGGTAATTTCCAATGGCGTATCTAGTTACCAACGACAAACAATAATATAAATCATATAATGTAAAGAGTTGTTTCCCCAAAACTTTAACTATTCTGTCAGAAACGCCTACAGTCTTTAAATATTCTAAGGTAATTATTTGAGTAATATAAGAGAATTACCGAAATAAACCTTAATCAAAACCTCACCTCAAATATGAAAAGGTAACATCTCTTTTACCCCAAAAAACCCTGTTGCTCGGCCGAAAAATTCAAAAGAATTGTAATTTCACCCCATTAAGAATCCCAAAAAGTTTTATGTTGCCTATAGTCAATGAAAATTTTTGAATGTTCACCTACTGTCCATATAAAGTATTATGTTACCCAAAATTAAACATTCTGATCTTTGTAGGCGTTTCTGACATCAGTGGTCGGTGTTGACAGCGGCTACCCAACCCTAACTCCCATTAAGGAAGGGGGAGGTACGATTTTCCATGTGCTGTGATCAACTGGAAGTGTTTACTCACTGATGACCTTACATTGTAAATAAACATATAATTATGCATAAGGTATAATATAAATGAAACATAATAACAGTAGACATCTGACGACAACTTCATTAGAAAAACATTACTGTGGCAATAAGCTAATTTAGATAAATAAAAAAATAAAGTTTTGAAAAATTTGTAATTTTGAAATGGTTATTTCTAATGGGGTATTGAGTTACCAACGACCAACACAATAATGCACATTATATGTAAATATTTGTTTCCAAATAAAACCATAAAATATTCTGTCAGAAAAGCCTAGTCTTTAAAGATATCATTCTAAGGTAATTATTTGAGTAATATAAGAATTACAAAATAATTAACCTTAATCAAAACCTCCTCTCAAAAAACATTACAAATATGAAAAGGTAACATCTCTTTTACCACCAAAAATACTATTGTTCGGTCGAAAGTTTCAAAAGAACTGTAATGTGACCTAACGTCCATATAAAGTATTATGTTACCCAAATTTAAACATTCTGATCTTTGTAAGCGTTTCTGACATTATAAATAATCAATCATATAAATATCAATAAAAAAAAAAATAACAGCAGACATCTGTAGACAACTCCACGAGAGAAAAAAACTAGTTTGGCAATAACAAGCTTATTTATATAAATTGATGACCGTTGGCGATATATAACCATAGTTAAATCCAAATTGCAAACGAACTCGATCAATATATGAATCAAAATGTTACAGTAAAGAAACATGAGCTAACAGGTCTTGGACACACCTTTGCATAGAGAAGTGATTTGAAAGACTTTGAGTGAGGCTATCGGTTTAAACTACATGATGAGACAAGCCCAAATGTTATGTTCTAGTGAAACGAAGCGAACTGCATATATCCTCGTCTGTGAGGATATCAGAGATAACAGGGTGGCCAATCAGGTGGCCCTGTCGATGAATGTGGTGCGCACACCAGAATCGATGGAAAAGTACATGGAAGCGAATCAGAAGTCGGTAATATATTTCATCCATAGAATGTAGATTAACAATGTCATAACTGGTGAAGAAACTGTTTATGTTGTGTTGGAAGAAACTGCTTGGTCAGGAGAAGGTGTTAATTTTATGTATATATGTGTGAAGAAACTGTCCGTCAAATCTGGCCGTCGGTGTGTTTTCTCCCGGTAGAGAAATACTTCTTCGATGTGATCATTGTTGTTGAAGTAGAGAAATACATTTTCGGTGTGATCGTTGTTGTGGAAGTAGAAAAATACATCTTCGGTGTAATCGTTGTTGTTGAAGTAGAGAAATACATCTTCGTGTGGTCATCCTTGTTGAGGTAGAGAAATACATTTTCGGTATGATCGTTGTTGTTGAAGTAGAGAAATACATCTTCGGTGAGATCGTTGTTGTTGAAGTTATGACATGTTACCCTAGACATAACAAATAAACTCATCCCTCAAGTAGTTTTACACCTCAAGCCCAACTAAAAGTCAATGTGTTCAAGGGGTTTCTATTTTAAGATGTGTTTCAAACTTGTCAACAGAATGTCCTTTACTGTAACCTATTAGACGGACCCATGAAAATTTAGAAAATAAATACAGTACATACATAAACCAGTTATTGCTAAACTAGAATTTCCCTTTCAGCTTCCATTTCCCAGCCGAGTTCCTGGTACCATAAACTGCCGCTTGACATCCATCCAAATCACAGCTGGAAAAAAGGTAAAGTATGACAATTAAAATGTCCACATGAATAATATTATCGTTTTTAAAAAAAGGAGATAATTGAAAATGTGCCCATCTGTACAACGCGATTAATATTTGGTCAAATCTGAAACGTCATGGAAAACAACGATCGGACGTTTCCTAACTTCATGCTGTACTGTTTTGCGACTAGAAAAAGTCAGATTGTTCAAAGTAAACCGATAGAGTAAATTCATCTTTAAACCACTACTGAACAACATGGTGACCAAGTGATATGTTCAGTTGAAATGTCACAGTTTTGAAGGTGTAATTTCTATTTCCAGGAATATTTCAATAGTCCACCACATCATGAAATTACGTATATCACACGGAATTTAATTTGAATTATTTATAAATATTACGGATGATTTAGAAATAAGTAAATTTCGTATTAATGCCTACCCCGTCTGTTCTCCTATACCCGTGGTAATCATCATCATATTGATCATTCGGCGCCTTAATAACATTGTTGTGGTCCTGTAAAATATACAAAAATTACATATTTTGTGTTTATAACATCGGGAAGTATCTTGGCACGCTAACAAACACATTTCAATAGCCAAAGACAAAGTTGCACGACAACTACGGTCGGAGGTTTCCTAACTTCATGTTGTATTGTTTTGCGACTAGGAAATCTCAGCTTGCAGCTGAAGTATGATTTGTTTAAAGTAAACCAATTAAAGTAAATTCATCTTTGAACCACTACTGAACACCATGGTAACCAAGTGATACGTTCAGTTGAAATATCACAGTATTGAAGGTATAATTTCTATTTCAAGGAATATCTCAATAGTCAATAAGTATAATTTGATTCAAAGAACACCATATTTTGAAATTACGTGTATCACACAGAATTTACTTTGAATTATTGATAAATTTTACGGATGATTTAGAAATAAGTAGTTTGGTATTAATGCCTACCCTGTCTGTTCTCCTATCCCCGTGGTAATCATCATCATATTGATCATTCAGCGCCTTAACATTGTTGTGGTCCTGTAAAATATACAACAATTATATATTTTGTTTTTTATAACACCTGACAGTATCTTAGCATGCTAGAAGACACATTTCAATAGCCAAAGACAAACTTGCTCCCTACAGAAACTATAGAAGTTGTAATTAACAAGTATGTGTGTGTGTTTTTAATGTTTTAAAATAAAGAAAACAGTGAATCATTAGAGACGTATATTTGAATACCAGATAAGAAGTGAAATGGAATGTTCTAACAATAAGCTACCCCCAATCGTGAAATTCCTATGAATAACCATTACTATTTCGTTTCATGTGTTACAATATACGACATTTTATGTTCTAAATAAATCTCATAAATAATGTTGGAAATTTTGTATTACAGTAATAACACTTTCAATTTTGTTTTAGAAACACAGAAAATATTGATATTAATGCTTACCTCGCCAATTGCATAACAATTGCTTGTACCATAATACCGCCATGTATAATATGCTGTGTGTCCTGCTCGTCCACAACTATCACCGTCTTCATACGTCTCTTACAAACATATCTCCACGACCCTGTAAAAAAGAGGAGGATTATTAAGTATTGTACATTCTAAATTTCCAGACAGCATCTAATCTCATTTTATTTATTTTTTTTTATCAAACTTACAATAATCCTATAAAGTACAATCTGTTCATGGACTAATTTTAAAAAAAGCATGTTTTACTTTTATCTATTGTCATACCAAAACATTAAAATCTTCCAATGGTGATGTATAACTTACCTGTATCGGTAAATTCTCTAGACCCCACTATCAACAATATACATCTAAGCTAATCATAGAATCACGATATACAAGATTATCTTTTCTGGACTCTCATGAGAAATTTGAAATATACGTTAAAGGTATTAAAAATCTCAGATAAACCAAATATCAGAATATATTAAATACAGCACCCCTTAGCAAGCAAATGCAAAATGGTGAAAAACATGCAAAAAATAAATAAATAAAAAATATTAGCTGCCTAAAGCAAATGTGGGATTAGTTGATGCCATATTAATATATCCCAATTTAGTTACTCTCCAAGTCTACAAATTTCAACCAAAAAACCTAATAATACATCATGGAAAACTTCACATGATATTTACAAACGAATCTGGTGCACAAGTCAAGCTTATACATCAACAAACCAAAATATAAAGTCAGGCCCAGTAAAAGATAAATGATAACGTGTCTATGATAGCATAGACTTCTTGTCTCCTATAGTGTAATCTGCAAATAAAAACCCATGAATTAAATTAGCGTTAACTATTTTCCTATATAAACTCAAATCAAGATGTGCATCGATTGACAAATTCATGGGTGTTAAAGGATTACAGCAATCTAATTAAAATATAGATCTATATTTCGTTTCGTTTTTTATACTTTCGATGGCCTACTCTCCAAACTGATCCCGCAGTGAATATTCGCTTGGCCATTCGTAAGTAATATCTAACTAGTTATAGTGGAAGCTCACGTTCTATGACGTCAGGTATCAAGCACGGGGCATCTGACCCGATAACGTCCGTCATTCGATTAACCAAATAGCGACCGCCATACTTTTCAAAATCTACTTTGTTTTGTTTTGATTTCTATCCGCTGGTTTTAGTACACACGTCGTTGGCTGGTAATATCTAACACAAACTAGGTCGTTTCGGGACTAACATGGTTTAATTTTATTTCAATAATTCGCTTGCGCGTAGGGGTCTTTAGCAGTGGGAGGAAACCTGAGTGCCCGGAGGAAACCCACGAGGTTGAGAAGTCGCCCCTATCTCCATGCCACATACGCTCACACCGGGGCTCGAAACCACAGCCGCAAGCCAGAGGTGACCGGCCAGCTGGAGGTCGAAGCGCGGCACTCTAGACCACTAGGCCGTTTTAAATGCAAAGCTTTTGTAGACCAGCTAGCCATTGGTTGGTAGTCGGACCACTAACCAATCAAAATTTAAAACAACAATATCCACTCATTACAGCAGTGAGTAGTGGGATTACCTCTAACCAAACAAAACACTGTGCGGAGTATGCATGTTACACGAGGTGACCGGCCAGCTAGAGGTCGAAGCGCGGCACTCTAGTCCACTAGGCCATCCCAACCCCCATTACAGTAACGAATATGTCAGTAACATTGTACTAGATCTGCCCCATGGGTCACATTAGTCGATATATAGGACGGAACCTATTCTATGTAGTTTGACGAAAACATTGTAATATGGTGAAGATTGTTTATTTAAAAGAAAAGGATAGCTTACCCAAAGAATTACCATACCGCCATCGTCCGACCAATAACTGGAGATATGTCTGTAATATGTAATAGAAATATGGAAGTAAATAAATTGGTTAATTCTGTAAAAGACTCTAGCCTTGGCCCTTACAACAGTCTCTAACTGTATGATGCTATGCCAAAGAAACACAAACTTTCATTGTTCAAGTGAGGTGGGCGATAAATCAGAAAATTCTTCGCACGTTGTCTCTTGATTTGCATACCTTGTGAAAGCTTGGACCACCCCTTTCATAATGTACAATGCTGTCACCTTATTCATTTCCGGGTATTCAAATCCTACATTGAAAAACTGTTGCTCGATAAAGACAATTATGCTGTTGGTGATACAAAAAAATTTTTTGCGCCATTTTGAAGGTCCATTTTAAAACAAATAAAACACGATATTCTTATTTAACGTTCACTCGACACAAATTAGGTTATTTAGTGATTAACATAATAATATGGTTCAATTTTATTACAACAATTCACTTGTATATAGATGTCTTTAGCAGTGGGAAAACACAGGGGAATTAAAATATTATAGTGCTGCCGACTTGTTAATATATCAGCCTATCTGAATAAAATTTTAAATAGAAAATTAAAAGTTTACTAACCTGTTTCATACGAGAGACTTGTCATATATTTGGCTAATGTGAAGAGATGCTTTCACAAGCCTGCCCAATCTCAATTTGAAGGACGGTTGGATGATGTCTGTTTTGTTTGTTTAAATCTGAAAAGTACTCACACCGGTTACCAAGTGACTGTGGGTTGTTCGAATCGGTGTCTCTAGCTGTATGGAACGACAAATTTACAAATATTCATTTAATTGACGGGACCCATTGGCAATAACTAGACTTTATGTTAGTTTGGCTTTCCATAATTCAGATCACTTATAAAAGATCAGCTCCCTATAATGTGTTCGCGATACCAGCGTGAACTATGATTGGCTAATATATCTGGGGGTATTCGATTGATTACAAAACAATGAAAAGAATGCGCATGTCTATTTTAATGGTTAAATGTATGATTCATTTCATAAAGAATAAATTAAATCCATCACTGCCTATCCTTTATTGATCAGTGAAAAATCATTCGATTCTTGACGATATTACACAAAACTATTTCAGAAATCACCAACTATCGAAATGTTTAATATACGGTGTACCCAGATACGGAAACCAAGCGAAAATTTTCAAGATATCCAAACCTAAAATTTCAGACATGACCCGGAGTTCAGAGGAGAGACTTTATGACTTCGGGAACATCCTTTGTCTTCAGTACAAGATTGTTCCAGACAGAGAGAGAGAGAGAGAAATGGGGTTTAACGTCCACTCAACACAAACTAGGTCATTTCGGGACTAACATATGGTTTAATTTTATTTCAATACTTCGCTTGCGCGCGTAGGGGTCTTTAGCAGTGGGAGGAAACCGGAGTCCCCGGATGAAACCCACGAGGTTGAGAAGGCGCCCCTATCTCCATGCCACATACGCTAACACCAGGGCTCGAAACCACAGCCACAAGCCAGAGGTGACCGGCCAGCTAGAGGTCGAAGCGCGGCACTCTAGACCACTAGGCCCAGGGGCGGATCCAGGGGGGGGGGGTGACTAGGGTGTATAGGAATCCCGGGTCCTACAGTCTTCCACCGGGACATGCACACATGGTCGTATATATATTATATAGCACACGGTACGCATCTAATCAGACACACAATCAGCATCTATGTTACTAGCGGCAGAAATTAGCTCCGTAAACCGCGGTCGGCCAGACAAAACATGGGGTTGTCACCCCCCTTAAAAAATTCCTGGATCCGCCACTGAGGCCGTTTTAAATGTAAAGCTTTTGTAGAACAGCTAGTTATTGGTTGGTAGTCGGACCACTGACTAATCAAAATTTAAAACAACAATATCCACTCATTACGATAAGTAGATTTCTTACTGAAGAAGCCAGCTATATTTGTCGTGCGGCCCTCTTGTTGTTACAATATTACTTATAAATGTCTCGCTCTCGACTATTAAACAATATTTAATAGCTGTGCATTTAGTTTGAGTCATTATATGTGTCTATGACTAGTCTGTGTCTATGGTCTGGCTTATCTGGTTTTTATTTTGCAAAATTGGAATAATTTTCATATTCATTTAGCCGTGTGTGCCGCTATTTTTCCAGTGATCCAAAGTGTTCTGTTCCGTTTGCAAAAAAAAAAAAGGTTGAGAACCACTGTTCCATTACATATGAGAGCATACTGTGTGTCTATTTTCTCGCTCTTGGGGCCAAACATTTTATAGGTGCCTTAAAACGACCGTCCCTACAAATATGTAGACTTACCCATTAACATTCTACTTGAAAATATGCGTTAAATTATTATAGCTTTGTTTCAGATGTAGCAAGAAACATAGGCGTACGAGCCAGGGGGGGGGGGGGGCTCCCCTAACTTTCGGTCAATCTGACTTTTCAGCCAGACGAGTTAAGTGAAAAATTTTATTATTTCATCTTCATGTCAAAATAAAGTATCTGAAATCTAATAATACACTAATTTTACGGACTGGAATAGCAGGAAAAGGCGTTTGCGGCCGTCAAATATTACAAAATTTTCTTAGGGTTCATACAAGGTCAGCTCCGCTTCTTCACCTCTCGAAGAAGACCGCTGTCGCTGTCGGTAAACAAGAAATGTTTTCGGGCATTTCGGTTCTGCCCTCCAACTGTTATCGAGCACTAATAAAATACTAATTTTACTCTCTTTTAATTGAATACCACGCATGTGTACTAAGTTGACTATTAAAACAATTTGTCTGGAGCCACCCTGCCTTTGTTCGCCATTTTTCGGGTATCGATTACTATAATTTGCGAATGCAGCTGCAGCAGTCTGATTAGATAGGTGGACTTCAGAGAGGTATATCGGTTACAAAACCATTGGATACTTTTGGAGCTGCTTACACGGGCTAGAATAGCAGAAACCGCATTTGCGGTGGGTAAATTTCAAAATTTTCCCGGGGAGGGTGGTATTTGGGTCAGCCAGGTAGCGTACATTGCACCATATTGAAGTTGTTGTATTCACAGGCTGGAATAGCAGGAAAACGCGTTAGCAAAGTCAAATTTGCAAAATTTCTCCCAACGGCCCCGTCTTCGTCAATCTCATTAAAATACAGATCCTTTTTGGTTTAGTTTTTATAGTTCAAAATTTCGTTTTACATGTCTTTACATGTAGTGTAGTCCATCGAAATTATATACTATTCCAAAAAAGTAGGGGATATTTGATTTGGGGGGCATAATACTAAAATATGCAAATGAATACGAAAAAGGTCACTATAGAACCTAACAGAAGAAACATTTCCAGTTACACGTGACGCCCAAACGCACCAATAGCTACCGCATGGAATGCAGGTGATGCTTGGGGTCATCATGGGGGTCCAACCCAAGATTTGCACGACTCTGACTTTGAATGTTACAGTCATTGTGGCATTGAATTCCAGGGTGGAAACATCAGTTTAATTGTTTTAGTGACCAGAAAACAAATTTTGATATGCGTCGGCTTACCCAAAATGAAAGGTTACGTGGCCTTGGCATGCTACAGATCGGCACAACACAGGCGGTTGTGGCGCGGACGATGAATGATTCTCAGTCTGTCACAAGCAGGCTATGGTCCAGATACCGTGATACACAATCTGTACAGGACAGACCACGCTCAGGTCGACCAAGGGCGACAACTCAAGCCCATGATCGATTTATCCGTACCTTGACCTTGAGAAATCGTGTCATCACAGCAAATCAGATCAGCGCTCGTCTTCAAACAGACACTGGTGTGAGAGTGAATGGCCAGACGATTCGGAATAGACTGCATAGGGGTCACCTTCGCGCCCGACGTCTTCGCGTGATCCCTTGTTTGAGAGGTCATCACATTCAGGCAAGGCGTCGTTGTGGTAGGGGTCGTCAACACTGGGATAATCGACGCTGGAGCAATGTGATGTTTTCAGATGAGTCAAGGTTCACTGTTGATTTTTTGGACAGACGTGGGAGTGTGTGGCGTCGTCGAAACGAGCGCTCCCAAGACGTTAACGTCATCAGACATGATCCTTTTGGGGGTGGTTCTGTTATGGTGAGGGTAGGCATCGCTGTTGCTGGAAGAACGGCTTTACATGTTTTTGCAGGGCGTGTTACAGTCCAATACTACCGGGACAACATCTTGGAAGTCCATGTTGTGCCGTTCGCACGACGTCATGGCCGCCGTTTCATCTTCCAGGGTGGCAACGCAAGATGTCACAGGGCCAGGGTCGTTACAGGTTACCTCCAAAAAGAGAACGTCACCACATTACCTTGGCCAGCACTGAGTCCCGACCTCTCCCCCATCGAGCATGTCTGGGACATGCTTGGACAGAGGTTAAGTCAACGTTATGATGTTCGATCTTGTGAGTTTTCTCTGGTTTCCTCGCTCTGGTGGGGTCACAGTGGCATTGACCGAAAGTTCATTCAGTTTCCGACGTGATTCCCCCTTGTCAGTGAAGCAGGACGGAGGATTAGTTACTTTACTTGTTGTAACCTTAAACTGACTGGAGTAAGAAGGAAGGCATAGTGGAACCATTTCTAGGCGGAGGGTCTGACAAGAGTTAGAATTCGATAAGACTATAAGAGTAGGCCGCAGTGCCACTATCCGGGCGAAATTGCACATTGTGTGGCGTATGGTCGTCTTCATTAGCACAGTTTAGAGTAGTTCAGCTCTGAACGTCGGTCTCATTACACTCACCCTGACCGTTAAGGGACTGGCCTATTCAATCAATGTCGAAAATAATTTGAACCCCAGTCAATATTACTGGACAACTTTTCACTGCGAAACATCGATGTGTCAATCCGTGTGGACGTCTGTACAATGTAAAGGAACATCTTAGTGACAAAATAAGACCTTGCTTACCTCGCTAGACTCAGTATGAGCGAAACAACACACTGTTTAAAATACGTCCCCTCTTATCAAACTACCCTTTCGCCACCATGACACAGCGTGTTGTGATGCTCATACTGACTCTAGCGAAATGAGCAAGGTCTTATTTTCTCACTGAGATGTTCCTTTACACTGTAGACGCGTCCACACGGAGTGACACCCATCGTTTAGCAGTGAAAAGTTGCCCAGTAAAATTGAGGGTCAAATTATTTTCGACATTGATTGAATGGGCCAGTCCCTGAAGGTCCAGGGTGAGTGTAATGAGACCGACGTTCAGAGTTCAGGGTGAGTGTAATGAGACCGACGTTCAGAGCTGAACTAAGTTTAGAGCAGAACACCAAACTATGAGAACGTTAATATTAACTCCATTTCATTTCCGCATACTGCTAAATACCTAGTCTGTGTCGAGTGGTCTTTATCTCGCTCTCTCTCACGCGTCCAACAGGAAGCGTTTATTTTACTTTTTCGTTTCGTTTTATATTATTGGATTCAGTGTGTGATCACGTGATATCTATTTTTATCTCCAGTCAGCAGTCATAAAGTTGGGAGTAAAACGATCATGGAGAAACAACTTGCAAAGTTATTTTGTAATTTAGTAATAGTATTATGTATACAACACTGCGGTACTGTGAATCTCAATACTCTACGTCTAACTAATGTAGTAAGTATTTTTAATTTGAGTTAAATTCATGGGATTTGGCTAAGAGACAAACTTCACATTCACCTTGTGTAAACTTTGACTTCGTTGAAGACTGATTAGTGATAAATGATTACCACAACAGTAAAGAAAAACAAGCATCAAAAGAGTAGCTTATAAAGAGTACCTACCCACTTTTATCCGTGTTCTCAAGAACGAAAAGGGACATTTTTACCTTACATAGAGTACCTACCCACTTTTATGCGTTCCCAAGAACGAAAAAATGATAAAGATTTATAAGTTAACTATGGCACAGATTTAACAAGAGCCTGCCCAAGGGATTGGATACCAACCACAATCAATCGATCATAAGCAACGTTAATAGGTTTTCTGTCCCACTGAGGCCGAGAGCCACCCAATGCCATCAAGGATGCTTGATCGATAATGCATGTACGTACTTACATAATTCAGCCCTGAACGTAGGTCTCATTACACTCGCCATTGCTACGTTCAGATCTCGTGCAATTCAACCAATGTCGAAACTAAAATCTGTCCCAGCCAATTTTACTGGGCAACTTCATGGCTAAACAGTCGCATGTCAGTCCCCATGAACGCCTGAACAATGTAAATGAACATCTTAGTGAGAAAATAAGACCTTGCTTACCTAGCTAGAACCTAGAACCAGTATGACCGACACAACACGCTTTTAAAAAATACGTCTCCGTCTGCTATACGACTTGGCCAATGCCATTGATAGGGTAACACACAAATTTACAAACTCGGCCATATAAGATGAAACGAAATTTAGTTAAGCCTGGGGGGAAAAATTAAAATCTTTGAAAAGCCGAAAATCTTCCGCCATTTATTGCTTTCTTTATTTCAATTACAATAATTTTCAATCAAATTTTTTCAAAAATCCCAATTTTTCCCGGCCTACTCTGCGCAGGGTTTTGTTTGATTAGAACTAATCCCACTACTCACTGCTGTAAAGGGCGAACATTCTTGTTCTAAATTGTGATTGGTCATTAGTCCCATAACAACCAATAGCTGACTGCGTTACAAAGGCTTTACCCTTGGAACAAAGCGAGGGATTTCTCGGCCCATTGCTTCAGGAATATGGTCAAACGCTGATGCCACATTGTTATCTTGAGAGCATACACAATAAATACCCTCAGTATCGACCGGAATAATCAGACGCAAGAGATTGCCATTCAACTGAGACTTGAAAGAATATGAATCATTTATTACTTTATATCTTTTATTTGAAATGGTGTTTGTTAATAAATTTTAATCATTGTATGCCATTCTTGCAATCTGATGTGATAGTGTGAAATTCTTTTAGAGAATATAAATTGGGAAAAGATTGTTCAAAGAATGGTGAGGTCAAAGTTCACTACTCCAGATTCTATCAACAAGTTGCAATACACACTAATTTTGTTACATGTAGTTAGACAATTGAGTCTATGATGAGTCTATAAATGTCCATGTGACAGACTCGATTAAACAAGTTTAACTAGCGAAACTAGTGAGTACTGCGACTGGTTGACAGAGTAGTGAACTTTGACCCCACCTTTATATTATCGCTTCCCACCTTTCTGTATTATATCTATTCAATCTCAAAACCAGAAAAAGTTTTGTAGAAATTTCTCTGGTGAATAGGGGTAGCCATTTTCCCGGAAAATGACATGTAATTCCAACGCACGAAATTTCTCGTTTATTTGCGTCGTACGCCCCTGATTTTACGTGCCTGGATGACCGAATCATTTAAAAATATACCCATGCGTAGAAAAATAGATGTTTACAAAAACTTGAATTTGTTCGTTTAGGATCCATTTTTTTTATGTCAGAAAAATCAGAGGTCAGAATGAGCGGGCTTAGTTTTGAAAAAAATTGGAAAAAATGGATGGTCTAATGTGCCTCTGGGAACGAGACTGATATCTACTGAAAGAGAATCGGTTTCAGACAAGTTATTTGTTCCTGAATTAAAAACATTGGATTCAGACCAGCTATTTAATCTTGTTTATGAGCATGGACGTAACTGTATTTTAAAGGAGCTGATCCTCTACTTTGTCACATTATTGTAATTTCTTTTCAGTAATATTCAACGGTGAAATTTGTGAGCAGTTGCAATTGAATGGCAGTCTTTTGCACCTGGTTTGTCCAGTCCACAAGATTTTTGGTTTGTGATATTGAAGATTATTGATACTATTGAGTTAGAAGCTTTGCTCCTTTCAGATAATTATTAGTTGAGTTTATTTTGTTTTGTTTACAGTTGTATCGTCATGGAGATAGAAGTCCTGTGAAGATTTTTAAAACAGATCCTAATACAATCAGTAGCTGGCCACAGGGATTTGGATATCTTAGCAAAGTAAGTAGATCTGCATGGCTTCTAAATTTTTTTAAACACGAGTACAAGTGTACTATGACTTCATGGAACTGTGACGTCACATCAAAAATAGGGTTTCTGTCAATCGATTTCCAATTTGCTCTTTTTTCAATGTGTGTCACCCCCAGGAAGTTAAACAAAAGGAAGATGAGTAAGCTTGGTGCACAGTTTGTGGTCCTAAAGTCAGACTTAATTTCACCAGACATCTGGAAATAAACTTGGCACTCATTAAAAAAAAAGTTTTTAACAAATTGTTTAATAATTCAAAGCCTCATAAACATAACCATTATATTCCAGATTGGAATGCAAGAACAGTATAACTTGGGTAAATATTTTAGAGAACGGTACAATGGATTCCTAAATGGATCCTATATCTTTTCAGAAGTAAGTCAATTATATATTTCTTGAATTTTTCTTTAGGATTTTGGTCATCAAAGATGGCCGCCAACATTATATCAATTTTATCCAGTCTGCTCTAGTTTTCTGTCAGTGTCAATTTTTATGAAATAAAGGCCAGAATGAAGCAGTTTATTTGAAGAACATATTTTTGGTAAATTTGTTATTAATGTTCAAGAAAACACATAAGACTTTTTGAAGTGAAATCAATATTTAAAAGTTCCAAAAAAAAAAGCAGTTTGGTCTTTTTATATAAAGAATTATCTCTGCATACTATATATTATGTCAGACATAATTACTTCAGATGTGATGTCACAATACATAGTTACAACAAGATAGAGTATTTTCTGACTGTGAAGAAGTACACCAAGAGGAATCCCTCACCTGGATTCGAAATGAAATTAACAAACATAAACTTAACGTCAATAAAACCTGTATATTTATAATAGAAACATTTTAAACCATGTAGTAAAATATTTCAAACTAGGCATGCAGAAAAGGATATGTTTACTTTGCATCAAGCAGTATTCAAACCAGCTTTGGTGGCAAAAAATATTTTTTATTTCATAGAATCAAGAAATGAATAAACTATAGACTGCTAAAATTCATAAGCCTCCTTTGTTGAATTATATTCATCAGGACACTTATTTCACACAAAATCATAATTTTTTTTAAGGAGGACCTTCCATATAAAAATCTATCAGCATAATAAGTTTATGTATTTAAACAAAATTTTAAAATTATCTACCACCTGTAGTGCTTTCTGCCCGAACTAAAAATAAATTGTTTATTGTAAAATACTCAATCAAAATACCAAGTGTTAATTTATATGATAATTTAAGGCCGACCATGTAATACAACACGTTTTAATATCATATCTTTCTGCATGAAATGATAAAAAATGTTAACTGGATAAAACGGAAACATATCTTTTTTTTTCTATTTTGTACCTGTAAAATAATATACAATTTATCGTTTTATATAGTAAATTTCTACTGATGATTAAAGTAATCCAGTAATGCAGAAACTTGCAACAGGTGGTAAATGAATTCTGTCTGCTTTCAATCTAATTAAAATATAGATCTATATTTCGTTTCGTTTTTTATACGCCCACATTGAAATGTGGTCGTATATTGTCGTCGCCCCCGTCCGTCCGTCGGTCCGGCGTCCACAATTGCTTGTGGACGCTCTACAGGCTAAAGTTAATATCCGATTGACTTTAAATTTATACAAAGTGTTTATGGTCATGAGACGAAGAAGCCTATTGTTTTTCAGCGATTTCCGATAATTAGTGCCAGAGTTATGGCCCTTGATCACTTCAAAAAATCTTGTGGACGCTCTAGAGGCCAAAGTTAATATCCGATTGACTTCAAATTTATACACAGTGTTTAAGGTCATAAGACGAAGAAGCCTATTGATTTTCAGCGATTTCCGATAATTAGTGCCAGAGTTATGGCCCTTGATCACCTAAAAAAATCTTGTGGACGCTCTAAAGGTCAAAGTTAATATCCGATTGACTTTAAATTTATACACAGTGTTTAAGGTCATAAGACGAAGAAGCCTATTGATTTTCAGCGATTTCCGATAATTAGTGCCAGAGTTATGGCCCTTGATCACTTCAAAAAATCTTGTGGACGCTCTAGAGGCCAAAGTTAATATCCGATTGACTTCAAATTTATACACAGTGTTTAAGGTCATAAGACGAAGAAGCCTATTGATTTTCAGCTATTTCCGATAATTAGTGCCAGAGTTATGGCCCTTGATCACTTCAAAAAATCTTGTGGACGCTCTAGAGGCCAAAGTTAATATCCGATTGACTTTAAATTTATACACAGTGTTTAAGGTCATAAGACGAAGAATTCTATTGATTTTCAGCGATTGCCGATAATTAGTGCCAGAGTTATGGCCCTTGATCACTTCAAAAAATCTTGTGGACGCTCTAGAGGCCAAAGTTAATATCCAATTGACTTTAAATTTATACACAGTGTTTAAGGTCATAAGACGAATACGCCTATTGATTTTCAGCGATTTCCGTTAATTAGTGCCAGAGTTATGGCCCTTGATCACCTCAAAAAATCTTGTGGACGCTCTAAAGGTCAAAGTTAATATCCGATTGACTTTAAATTTATACAAAGTGTTTATGGTCATGAGACGAAGAAGCCTATTGTTTTTCAGCGATTTCCGATAATTAGTGCCAGAGTTATGGCCCTTGATCACTTCAAAAAATCTTGTGGACGCTCTAGAGGCCAAAGTTAATATCCGATTGACTTCAAATTTATACACAGTGTTTAAGGTCATAAGACGAAGAAGCCTATTGATTTTCAGCGATTTCCGATAATTAGTGCCAGAGTTATGGCCCTTGATCACCTCAAAAAATCTTGTGGACGCTCTAAAGGTCAAAGTTAATATCCGATTGACTTTAAATTTATACACAGTGTTTAAGGTCATAAGACGAAGAAGCCTATTGATTTTCAGCGATTTCCGATAATTAGTGCCAGAGTTATGGCCCTTGATCACTTCAAAAAATCTTGTGGACGCTCTAGAGGCCAAAGTTAATATCCGATTGACTTCAAATTTATACACAGTGTTTAAGGTCATAAGACGAAGAAGCCTATTGATTTTCAGCTATTTCCGATAATTAGTGCCAGAGTTATGGCCCTTGATCACTTCAAAAAATCTTGTGGACGCTCTAGAGGCCAAAGTTAATATCCGATTGACTTTAAATTTATACACAGTGTTTAAGGTCATAAGACGAAGAAGCCTATTGATTTTCAGCGATTTCAAATAATTACTGCCAGAGTTATCTCCCTTGATAACTTCAAAAATTCTTGTGACGCTATAGAGGCCAAAGTTACTATCCGATTGACTTCAGATTGATACATAGAGTTTAAGGTGTTGAAACGAACAAGTATTTAGATTTTCAATGAATTTAGATAACTGAACAGCTAAATCCATGATATTAAATGTTTCATGTATATACTAATTGTTAGCGTGAGGTAAAACTTTATAAAAAGCAATCAAATTCTAATGATTTTCTGATAATTACATAATGAGTTGTTACTCTTAATCAGTTTTTAGTGTATTACAAATGTTTCATTACCGAAATTAGTAAAAATATGCGACAACCCTTGTTGACTGCCCAGACAATTTAGCTGCTGTGGGCGTATGTTTCGTTGCCTGGCAACCTATCTTTATACTTTCGATGGCCTACACTCATGTAGATCTAACAAGTTACAGTGGGAGCTCACGTTCTATGACGTCAGGTATCAAGCACGGGACGTTTGGCCCGATAACATCAGTCATTCGATTAACCAATTAGCGACCGCCACGCTTTTTAAAATCTAATTTTGTTTTGTTTTGATTTCTATCCGCTGGTGTTAGTATAGACGTATCTACCCACAGTTTCACGCATGAAAAGGTCAAACGGTCAATTCGACAGGCCATTTGATTGGCTGACCCCACATATCAGGCAGAACACAAGTTAAATAACAAGTCCTCCAGATCCAAGGATAGTAAAGACAAGTTAAACGAAATTTTGAACTATAAAAAACGAAACGAAATTGGATCTGTGTTTTAATCAGATTGGTCTGCTTTATTATGAGACTGTCAATAAAAATCTTATAAAGAGTAATAGATTATGATGAACTACTATGTCATTCATATTACATAAGATTATACTGTGTTTCCTGCTTGTCAAGTCAAGATTTAGATTTTAGATTATTATGTAGACTGTTTAATAGATATTTTAAAATGAATATATTTACAACAACTATTCAGGTGCAACAAAATGCAAGTTGCTTCCCTTTGCCCACTCGCTTTGTATTTATTGAATTTTTCGATTGATCAATGAAATTAGCACAATTACCTAGGGCGAGCAAGGACTGGAATGGACACAGAGGTTTTTGGATCGGAATGGAATTATACCACTGGGGAAACCGAGGATGGTCTCAAGTTTGACCTTTTGCCCTTTATAGACACATATGGCAATTGGAGACTAATGTAGATCGATGTTTAATTTTCTTACAGATATACGTCAATAGTTCTAATGTAGATCGATGTTTAATGTCGGCGTACAGTAATCTAGCGGGACTGTATTATCCAAACCGTGATGAAGAATGGAACATGAATATAACATGGCAACCAATACCAGTCCATACGATACCAGAACCACTTGATAATGTAAGTACAATACCATTATGGACCAGAGTTCTGCAGTGATTCAGTGAGTATGACATTGACTCGCTACCCTGGATGTTCCGTGTTCAATCCCAGTGTTGGCCAAGAAAATTAGCAAGTTCATGTGGATTTTCCTGCATTGTTCTCCCTTGTCAGTGGTGCAGGACAGAGTTCCTGGCAAGGGACAACATATACACATTGGCTTGAGCGTAAAACAATTTGATAAAAAGTAGATCATAGCACCGCTGTGTGAACAAAATTTCACCTATATATATATTTATTCGTACTCAAAGTACAATATTATACAATACATTTACAAAAATAAATATTTGTCTATAAACTTAATTTGTACACAGGTATTCTAATATACAGTTCAGATGATCTTTATTTTCATTACGTCTATCAATGAGATAAATCATATCAGAAATAGCACCTGCAGTCATAGTAACATCAATATTAGCATTATTTTCATCACATCGAACAACTTTGGACAGAATGCAATTAATGTTTGTTACAGGAATATCATATTTACAGAGGTTGTATTTAAAACAGATTAAATTTAAATTATTACAAGTGCTAGAACAACTTCCATTGAGAGCAAGTAGGCCACTTATTTTGGTACATTCATTAGCACTTTTCAAGATATTTTTGAAAAATTTAAGAAATCTTTTGAAAAGTTGAACATCTACGTTAGAGTCATTACATATTAAATGGAGTAGGTTACTGTGAGTACGGGGGGGCAGTTTGTATAGACGCCGTATTGATTTCCTCCATGTACAATAGAAATTTTCAATGCTATTGTGAGATAAGTCCCACAGTTGACAACCGTACAGAGGCATACAAAAGGTTTTAAACAACTTATAACGAATATCAGAATGGACATGTTTGAAACTAGAAAACACTATGTTGAACCTGGTTACAAAATTACTGACACATTCATTAATTTGACCAGTTTTGTTAAGAACATGAATATAGTTACCTAAATGTAATTCTGAACGTGATATTTGTATAATTTGATCATTAAACAGTATACTCTTGATTTTAACATCTTTGTTATTTGAGCTGAATATTACAAGTTTACTTTTTTCGGGGTTAAAATCAACACAGTATTCTTTAGAGAATTCATTTACTATAAGAAGCATAGACGTCAGGGCATTACGGCTTGGCGAAATTAGAGTTATGTCATCAGCATATTCAAGAGCACCGACAAATACGTGTCCAATATGGCAACCCAACTTGCTCTTTTTTAGCCTAGCGCAGTGACTGACATATGCTCGTCTTTATTAGCCCAATCAGAGCAGAACAGTAGGATGTTAAACCCCATTTCATTTCCATAATGACCAGTGGCTTACAAAAACCTTATAGTCAGAGCAACACAATGCTACTACAATCGCAACCATTTTATGATCATTTACTTAGCTAATCTATCATTCAAAAATATGTTTCCCTCAATCCACTCGGTTGTACCCTTAATTGTGAGTACAGAATGTCCTAGCAACTTTCAAAGTGAACATTATGAAACCACTTTACCATTCTTGACCAATCATTTTGCTTTTATGTATTTCTACATTTAATGGCCATGGCCCATGTATGACCTAGTTACAATGAAGGTCAGGCAACCTACCTTAGAATTCTAGATTTAGGAGCCTATTTTGGAAATTTACTCCTATAGGTATATCGCTTTGAAATCCTACCTAGTTACCATTATGGCCTGGTATTCTAGATAGATGTAATAATGGGGTTTTTTTTTGAAAATGTTTTCCTGCTTCATATTATAAAATATTATAATCATGTTTTTAATTATGTTCAGATGATAAGTTTACAAAGAGTATGTCCTAAGTATGATCAACTATATCAACGATCATTGAAATCACCAGCGGTTAAAAAAGAAGAAATAGAAAACAAGGTAAAAAAACACTTCTGCTGCTGAAATCATGAGTATCCAAACAGAATCAGACAACAATGGTCATTAGGAAATACTTACTGCTTTTGATATCTATTAGTGAGACATCAAAATGGCAACCAGCATTCATTTCTGACATTTAAAGTAAAGTTTTGGAAAACATTGATCCATCATCAATCATTAATTATGTTATACAACAATAACATGTTTAAGCTTAAAGATATGCATTATGTTAGAGGTTAAATGTAGGTATTCATTTTGGCCTCAAATGTTATATGAGTTATTGATTAGAGATCTATTAACATGACAAGACCATAATCAACTCTCTGTAATATCTGATGCTGAGATTTTAACAAGATGCTGGATTGAAACCAGATCATCATAGAATAATTTAATTAAACAGTGGCAGTGACATTAAAGACTGCAATTTACTCCAAACAGCCATAACTTTGCTCAGAGTGAAATAATCCAACTGAAATTTTCAATATATTTATTTTTCATTATCAATTTTTAAACTATTATAGCGACATGTGTCAGCTCTTTATGTAAATCTTACATAATGCATCTTGAATGTGTCTAACTATTTAGTGTAAAAATTATCACTATCAGTATTTGTATTGGTTAACAGTTTTACTAAAGGTATCTGTGGGAAATTATACTCTTTGTTGTATGTTTTACTGGCCAGGTATTCTTTCATATATATATCTTGTAATTATCTTCATAAAAGTAATAACAATATAGCTAAGTTTGTGTAGAGTGTGCATTAAACTCAATTTTATTAATCAATTTGATTCCCAAGGAATTCTGTTTTTCATTTTGTGAGATACTTAGATAAACATTTGATCTCATTCTAGGGTTTTTATGAATTTGTATCCCAAAAAAGTGGACAACCAAAAGAGTCTATAGATAAAATATGGCAAATAGCTGATACTCTGCTATGTGAGGTTAGTAATAGTATTTCTTACGAGATTGACTTGTGGTCAAGGAATTATGAAAAGATGGGGTTATAAATATGATCTTGTGATCAGAGGGCTTATAGATGTGTAGGGTGATTTATATAACAGTTACATCTCTAGACTTCATTGAACATTTTGGTTTAAATACCTTTAGCAATCACAATCCATGCCCAAGATACTACAAAATTCTTTACAGTTCTGTCATTATGCCGAATACATTACAAACCTTGTTGAATCTTATATTATATTTTTAAAGCATGGAGGGTACTTACAAATACTCTGAATTCCACCATTTAATATTCTTGATTAAAATGGTTTGAACAATTAACCCTTTTTTTTATTTAGCTTTACAGTGGACATGCTGTGAAGGTAAACTGGACCAAATCTGATATATTCTAAACAAATGGTTTGAATTGCTAGGTACTGGAACAAATCTGATATATTTTAAACAAATGGTTTGAATTGCTAACTAAGCATTAAATGAAGATGATAATTTTTTTATTTCTAGCAAAGACATAATAAAACGTGGGCTTCGTGGGTTAATAATACAATTTATAATAAACTACGAGATTTAGATAAGTGGAGTTTTGATCTTCTATTTGGTGGTAGAACAGTTAGTAGATTAAAGGGAGGTAAGTATCATTGTAGTGCAAACTCAATTATTAAATGGTCCTGTTGTCAATCTTACCCAGTCGTAATGATCACTGGAAGATATGAAAGTAGGTTGTCACTGTTATGACGGCCAAAACAATTCACATTTTTTAACCAGCTAAATGCAAGCTATGCAGATGAAGAGTAAAATGTCAGTGGCAATTATGTTTGCTTTGATTCATTGTCAAGGAATTCAAATTGAGAGTAGACATAGTACTGCAGTCCTAGTAGAATTTCCCCCATAACAAACTATATGGTGTATGCTTGCCATCATTATAGAATTCTATGCCTTCATAGACCAAGTTAGTTTAGAGAAGCAGAAGATTATATTAAACTCCATTTCATTTCCTTGTTCATTAAATCAAGATAAAATATTTGGGCTGGAAACTAAAATTCACAACTAATGAAAATTTTGAATTTTTTAGCCAGTATTCAAATTACACTTTTATAGATTTAACTCTTGCGTTTAAATATTTATGTAAACTATAGTTTCATTTTGTTTGCCCGCTGGAATAAGATTTAATAATGGCCTAAATTTTAATATTTCAGGTCCAATCTTGGGTCAAATTGTCAATAATATTCAGATGAAGATAGCTGGACAATTAAATTATAAAATGATGATGTATTCAGGGGTAAGACATAAATCATAAATCCAGTAAACTTCGTATAAGTCAGATCTTTGCTCAACTCGTAGGTGGCAATCTTTATGCTATTTGAATAAGCCTACACTGTACACTCCCACTGTAACCAGGAGAATATCAACCTACAGCAATTATTGAGAATGTTCTTATTTTGTAAAATAAAAACTGGTCATGTGTCCCTTTTTTCATAGCCTTAGGTATTGATACGAAGTTTAAAGATGCATTGTGTAAAAGCTATATCTGCCTGTTGTAGGTCTTTCTTTTGGCCACTAATTTTCTATAAATTATTATTTAGACATTTATCCACATGACAAGCCAATAATCAACTCTCTAAATTGTCAGATGGTCGTTATTTTCTGTGGATTGAAACAAGATTGCCATTTAATAATTCATTTTAAAAGTGGATAATCAAAACTTTGTTTATTATTGTAACAATGGTACTTGACAATCAAGACTATATAATATTGTGAAAATTTCAAAGCCTGATAACTTCGCTCAGAAATGACTAATTGACTGAAATTTTTAATATATTCATTCTTCATTATCTGAACTATATTTAGAACATTAATTCCTATTTTTCAGCATGATACGACAGTAGCTGCGTTGTTAAATGCCATGAAGGTTTTTAACCAAGAGAGTCCACCATATACAGCCACAGTTATTATAGAACTACATGAAGAAAATAACCAATATTTTGTATATAGTTATTATAAAAATAATACCTGGCCTAATACTACATCAATACATAATCTTACATTACCAGGTAGATATTATATTAATTATCAAGAAAGTTGAGGTGGCTCAGTGAGAAAGGTGCTTACTTGCTAACTACGAGGCAAGGATTCCATCCCAGTGTCTGCTGAGAAAGTTTCTTACTTGGAATTCTAATAAAGAGGAAGCTCTAGTGCTGCTTCTCAGGCTAAATTTCTCTCAAACTAAACTGTATGGCTTTGTCCTTCTTCATTACACTGGTCGGTATAGAACAGTTTGGCTGACAATTTCTATCTTTTATTTCTATATTCAGGTTGTGATTTTCGATGTCCAGTTGATAAGTTTGATGCTTTAACTAAGGATAGTATTCCTGTAGACTGGGAGAAAGAGTGTAGTATTGATCAACATGGTCATAATCCACTACAATTCAGTGAAGGTAAAAAAAAAATATTACTTATTTTAATGTTTTAAAAAAAATACAAAGTAGCATACTAACACATATATCAACTTCCTTTGTCTACAAGCCAAGTTTGGAAATAGGTACCTTTCAAAGACATTGTCAGGCATAAATTATGGCTATGCCAGGCACCACCCCTCTGGTGTCTTGTCATTTTGTCTAACATACATTGTTAAGGCCAAGGTCTGCTACGAGTTACTACTTACTAATTATCATAATTTCCAGACCTGTAGAAACTTTTCTGAGAATCAAATTAAGATATATTAAAGTTACATTATGGGAGATAAGATAAAGAGATGGCAGTTTTCACTATAATAGTTAAAACTACATAGTGTAAAGGTAATTTGCTGAAAATTTCAGTCAAATTGATCCACTATTAGCCGAGAAAAAAGCTTTTGAAATATTCACATAGCCTCGATCATCATTACTCAAATCATTAATTTAAACAGCATAGTCTCGATTATCCACTTGATTGATTTTATTATCAATGGCCATTAAGCGGCATATAGGATTTTAATCCGCCAACATCAGAGGCTAGCCTTGACATCAAGAGTTTATTATGGTCTGGATATGTTAATTAATGTCTAATTGATTATTTAGATAACATTTCAGGCCTAAAGAAAGACCTGTAATAAACAGATTTTGCTCTTGCATAATGCTATTTTAACTGTTTATTTTACAGTTACAGTGATGATTGTGTTTATATAATTAGGTGGTATGTGGTTACTGAACCATGTTTTGTTATTACAGTTTATCTATTTTAGGTTGTATGTTGTTACTGTTAACAGTAATTTATACTATTTGTTATTACAGTTGCAGTGACGATTATGTCTATATTAGGTGGTATGGTGTTATTGTTGACAATGATTATACTTGTATGTCAGTGTCGACAGAATAATACAAAAACTACTACTAAATACAGGTTGTTAGAAGAGAATGGTTACCAAGATTCCTGATTATGAATTTTATTTATTTTTATTTGAACTTGAAATTTTAATTGTTTTTATACGCCCACATTTTCATGTGGACGTATTATGTCGTAGCCCCTGTCCGTCCGTCCGTCCACAATTTGTTTGTGGACTCTCTACAGGTCACAATTCTTATCCGATTTTGACGAAACTTGAAATATAGGTTTATCCCCAAAAGATCTCGGCTGCTTTCGATATTGGCATGTATCGGATCAAAACTTCATGGATTATGGCCCCTGATTGTACGAAAAATCACGTTTTTAGCTTGTGGACCCTATAGAGGTCACACATTTGAACCGATTTTGATGAAACTTGACATGCATGTTTGTAACCCAAAGATCTTGGTTCCTTTCGATATTTGCGGCTATCGGAATGTAATTACATGAATTATGGCCCCTGATTGTCCGAAAAATCACCCTTTTTAGCTTGTGGTCCCACTGGAGGTCACAATTATTATTCGATTTAAAAAAACCGTTTGATTATATCACCGTTACACCCTAAGGAAGGTTGAGTTCGAATTTCGGGAAAATCAGACGAAAATTGCCATACAAAATGGCCGCCGTTTGTACGCGAATACTGTTAAAAAATGGTATATCAAGGTTGTGGACCCTGTGGAGGTCACAATTTTGATTCGATTTTGATGAAACTTGAAATTCATGGTTATAACCCAAAGATCTTGCTTCCTTTCGATATTTGCGCATATCGGATCGTAACTTCCTGAATTATGGCCCCTGATTATACGCAAAATCGCCTTTTTTTTAGCTTGGAGGTCACAATTATTATTCGATTTAAAAAACCGTTTGATTATATCACTGTTACACCCTAAGGGAGGTTGAGTTCGAATTTCGGGAAAATCGGACGAAAATTGCCATACAAAATGGCCGCCGTTTGTACGCGAATACTGTTAAAAAATGGTATATCAAGGTTGTGGACCCTGTGGAGGTCACAATTTTGATTCGATTTTGATGAAACTTGAAATTCATGGTTATAACCCAAAGATCTTGCTTCCTTTCGATATTTGCGCATATCGGATCGTAACTTCCTGAATTATGGCCCCTGATTATACGCAAAATCGCCTTTTTTAGCTTGGAGGTCACAATTATTATCCGATTTAAAAAAACGTTTGATTATATTACCGTTACACCGTAAGGAAGGTTGAGTTCAAATTTCGGGAAAATCAGACCAAAATTGCCATACAAAATGGCCGCCGTTTGTACGCGAATACTGTTAAAAAATGGTATATCAAGGTTGTGGACCCTGTAAAGGTCACAATTTTAATTCGATTTTGATGAAACTTGAAATTCATAGTTATAACCCAAAGATCTTGGTTCTTTTCAATATTTGCGCATATCGGATCGTAACTTCCTGAATTATGGCCCCTGGTTATACGCAAAATCCCCCTTTCTTTAGCTTGTGGTCCCTCTGGAGGTCACAATTATTATCCAATTTAAAAAAAAACGTCTGATTATATCACCGTTACACTGTAAGGAAGGTTGAGTTTGAATTTCGGGAAAATCGGACCAAAATTGACAGACAAAATGGCCGCCGTTTGTACGCGAATACTGTTAAAAAAATGATATATCATGGTTGTGGACCCTGTATAGGTCACAATTTTAATTCGATTTTGATGAAGAAGGTTGAGTTCTAATTTCGTGAAAATCGTACCAAAATTGCCGGTAGAGGACGTAATATTGTCTAATATACTTTAATGCCAAATATTGTTCAAGTTGAATCTTAATATTCTAAATCATTTCTTGAATTGACTTCAGTGATTTATACTTAACAAATATAACCATACTACAGAACAGGAACCGACCATGACATTTATCCGCGCCATATTGGAAATTACTCAATATATATCAAAATTCAAAGTCGATCAATTGATGCAAAGTTGTCCAAGGAACAATTATGCCAAGTTTCATGTCGATCGTCCTTAGCAGAGTCGGAAAATTTTTTGAAGCATGTCAACACAAAAACAACAAGATAGACAGTTACTGGTCCAAATATTTCTTCAAATAGCCACTATTTGAAATTTAGTATTCATGTGAACACTAGTGTTGAAATAAATAGAAACATTACACGGCATGTGATCTAGTTTAAAATGAACTATAAGTAATTATTAACATTAATCTTGTATATAAAACAAACTAATAATACTTGTGGATAATTATATATTACAGTTGTCGGGTATCAATTACTTAAATAAAAATATACTTTTCCCTCGACTTCCACTGAGGTAAATATAAATACTAATATTTATAAATATATTGCCTTTATGTCGTTGTTTCATATCATTGTTATTTTATACAAACTATTTTAATTGCTTGTTTTTATTTCTCAAGTTGATAAGTGAATATACTTAATGTTTATTATGCCTATTGGAAACATTGCTAATTAATAAGCAGGACTATTCCATATAAGCCATCGAAAAGGGAATTCTAATAAGAGGTGGCATCTTGAAGCTTTGCAAACTTATTTCATTTACCTTATTGTCTTGGTGCAAACCTGACTCCCAGGGATAGTGGCATGCCCAATTTTTGTCTTTGTTGTCTATAGACTGCTTTTATTAACAGAATGGCTTGAAACTTTGCTTACCCTAAAGATGATCCCTATTGTTTTTGATAAATGCCCAACCTCCAGGATCATAACGTGAATGTACATTGCCGTTGCCCCTGTCTCTGTGTGTCTGGTGGAGAGCAGGAGCAGGTGCGCGTTGTATCATAAAGCCTGTCATCGGGTCATCTGGTGTGGTTTTGAATCCCCGGTTATACATGACAAGGAGAAAGGTCGCTTGTCCATTGTCCAACTCATGGGTTTTCTATCGGTCCTCCAGTGTCCTTCCACTTCTAAAGATCCCTACGCGCAAGCCAATTATTGAAATAAAATTAAATCATATATTAGTTCCGGTGAATGGTTGAATGGTTAGCAGGTATCCGCTGTGTCATAAACCCTGTCATTGAGTCAACTGGCAGGTTTCGAATCCCCAGTTGTACTTGACAAGGAGAAAGGTTGCTTGTCCAACCTTGTGGGTTTTCTCTAGGTCCTACCGTTTCCTCTCATTGCTAAAGATCCCTACGTGCAAGCGAATTATTGAAATGAAATTAGATCATATGTTAGTCCCAAAATGACCTAGTTTGTGTGGAATAGCGCTAAACCCCATCTCTCTCTCTCTCTCTCTCTCTCTCTCTCTCTCCCTGCCTATGTTTGTGTCTCTGTCGGTCAACTGCGGGCCGCAATTCATTATCTTCAAACGTTGCATACATATTCCTTATACCCTAAGGATCATCCCTATTGTTTGTTGTGCATGTCCAACCCCCAGGTGTGTCACCTACAGGCCACAATTCTTACAGGAACGTCTTGCAAACTGTTCATACTTATTCCTTATACCCTAAGGATGGCCTCTATTTGTATGTGTGTGGGGGGAGGGCGCCTACAGACCACAATAGTTAACAGCAATCTAATTAAAATATAGATCTATATTTCGTTTCGTTTTTGTATACTTTCGATGGCCTACACTCATGTAGATCTAACAAGTTATAGTGGGAGCTCACGTTCTATAACGGCACACTGGTTGAGAATCACTGCTCTGGAGGCCACGATTTTGAAAAAACTTGAAATTCATGTATTATTATATTACAAAGGTCTCGGTTCCTTTCAATAATCGTGCATATGGATTATGGCTCCTGATTGTTCGAAAAATCAGATCAGCATTCATTTTTTTTAAAACGTCTAAATATATTACTGTTACACGTCCGTGCAGATTGAGTTTGAATTTCGTGAAAATTGGACCAAATCTACTGGAAAAAACGGACATCAATGAAGGGTGAGTTCGAATTGCGTAAAATCTGCCCCCTCCCCCAAATGGCCGCTCCTTGTACGCAAATAGTGTAAAAGTATGTAATACCAATCTTGTGTCGAGTGGACGCTAAACCCAATCTCTCTACAGGGGCGGGTCCAGGAATATTTGCAGGAGAAGATTTGCCAGGCACCTATTAAGGACATTTGACAGTTGACAATGCATGGTCCAATCACCGTCTCTTAATTACGTAGGCATGTCTAAACATTGGGCATTTTAAAGGGACAATAACATTCTTGCTGGCTTGGTAGCTCCAGAAAATAAATAATACCCTTATTCTAAGTACTAGATGTTTAAATGTCCTACCTGTTGTGTAAGTTATCCATTACAACCTATTTTATTTGTCCAGAGGGTTCGAAAATATTTTAAAGTCCAAGTCACATTTGAAAAGGTTTACGTTAGACTTTTCAAATCAATTGGTTGAATTTTTCCAATTTTTTAAATTAGGTGTGTTAAGATGAAATTTATATCATCATTTAATTGGAATATTGTAAAATAATACGATTTGTTGACCAGAATGAAGATTGGGACATATTATTCAGTTACAACAAGAGTGTTATTGGGGCTTTAAAGAGAGAAATCCAACCTCGTTTACTATGAATTAATAAGATCACACTGTGATGAAACAGTAGCACTCATTTCATCAAGATGACTCATTAAAATAAGACTGAAATTTGACTAACATGTAAACCCTACTGTGATATTAATTCATATTCATTCAATATCATGTATTTCATTACTAGACAACACAAAGTATAGTAAATATAGATATGCATGTGTATGGAGAATAAGAATAATTAAATCTATGGTAAAATCCATTGCATTGTAATTTTGTTCTAAGATGACAAAACAAATATTTAAGAAAAAACGACGAAACATATTCGTCACCAGTGGAAGCTTTGAAGGTATGTATGCCGGGAAGGGTTTAGAGTGGTCATTGCGCCGTCGGGGTACATCGATGTTATTTTATTATATCATTTAGTTTCCTCGACATGCGCTCGTATATAGGAATCTATAGCTGTGGGAGAAAACCCACAAGGTTGGACAGGTGACCTTACTCTTTGTAAAGTTAGACATATATGAGTTTGGCCCCAAAAATCTCTTGCTCCGGTACAATTTGTTTTACTCACGGGGGCAATATAAGGGAATATATTGGATATTTCAGTCAAATTGCATTTAATTTTGTCTGAGCGAAGGTAAAAGTGTTTGAAGTTTGACAGAGATAGTCGATTGTCAGTCCATTTTGACTGCAACCTGCAACTGAACGGAGAAAAACAAACACATATTGACATGGTCTTCACTTTAGGGGGTGATGTCCCTTCCTTTTCCATGGTAAAGAAGTGGAATGTATAAGCGTGGCAAAGAGAGCCTTGATGATGACCCGCGTCAAGAAAACATGGTGATGGCTGATCGACGATTGAACACTCGACATATTGCCAGTGGGGCGTCTCTCAAGAGAGGGTTGAGCACATTATCGCCGAGTTAAGAATGACAGAGGTTTCTGCAAAATAGGTTCCGACGCCCGTGACTGCGGATCCTGATAGGCCTAATATTGTGGCCAGATTCGTTACCGTGGACGGGACCGGTTTCCAAAAATGCAAAAGGGACTAACCAGTTGTCATTTTCCTAGTATACTGATGTAAGCTGTGAACGACTTTCTTGGGGTGTCTGAAGAAAATTTCGTTCTGACCGGCATCCAGATCTTGCACATTAGTTGGAAAACTGCGTATACCTCGAAGGGGACTGGAGAAAAATAATGGAAACCATCGACTTTGTACAGGTCTTTCATGGACAGGCTTAGGACTTTTCAGCCGGCTCTCGTAAATCTCTGATCTATACACCGCTTGTTACATTGCCAATCGTTTTTGATTTTTCATAGTAAAAGGAGTAGCGATCAGATTATGGTTTCTGGAATGAGTTCGCAACTTGTCTGAAAGAAACTTCCGACTATGCAAGGTGGAAATCTCATAATGAAACCTTTTTAAGAACTCCTTTTGCAAAGCGATCAGTTTTCCTAATCAGTAAACATACGACCGCACCACAATGCCAGGCGCAAAGCCAAGACTCTAGCAAGCAACGTCGTGCCGGCGAACTATAAGACACGATGAGGATCAGAGCATCAGCCGAGGTTTGCCTAATGGAGCTCGAGAAAAAATAGAATTAGTTTTTCACAAAACAAAATTATAAATTATTTTACAAAATGGAAATTGAAAAATAACATATAAAATTATTGTTGGAAATTATGAATAATATTTTAAAATTATGAATTAAAGATCAAAATAAAAAATAATGGTTTAAAATTATAAACTTATTTACAAAATCAAAAAAATATGGTTACAATTTTGGAAACTCAAAAATAAAAATCAACGTAGAAAATTAAAAATCAATGTAGAAAATTAAAAATTAATTTAGAAAATTAAGAATCAATTTAGAAAATTAAAAATTAATTTAGAAAATTCAAAAAAATAATTTAGAAAATTCAAAATTTAGAAAATTCAAAATTAATTTAGAAAATTCAAAATTAATTTAGAAAATTAATCATTGATTTAGAAAATTAATCATTAATTTAGAAAATTAATCATTAATTTAGAAAATTAATCATTAATTTAGAAAATTAAAAATTAATCAGCAAAATCCAAAATAAAAAAATAAAAATTAGACTAATTTTTCAAAATTAAAATAAAAACAGGAGATATAATGTTGTAAATCTTTTTGGTCCATTTCACAGTTTGTGTTTTTTGTCTTAAAACAAACTATGTCACTGACTCGTGACAAACAATCAGTTTTGAAGGTAATTTGCGTAACACAGTGTGTTAGTACGTTAACCTGAAAGACGAATCTGCTAACGATGACCAGGTGTTCGGAAATGAAATGGGTATACTTCATACAGTGTGCTATGAACGAAATTTTGCCCGTGCAGCGGCGCTACGACCTACTCTTATATCGAATTCCAACTACCGAGGGATCTTTTACGTGTACGCCAATGTGTACACGGGGCCTCGGTTTTTCGTCTCATTGGAATGACTAGATAGCTGTCATTGTTTAGTCCTCCGTCCTGCATCACTGACAAGAGGGGGGGGGGCATACTAAGAATGTTTTACCAGTAGTGTATCAGAGTATCTCCTATATGGATTTTTTTCACCAGGTCGTTAACAACCAGCAATCTTTGTTGAAAAATTTACATCTACATACAGAATATAGACGTCCGGGGGGGGGGATCATTTTCCCCTGAAATATACGGTGGCAGCACCCAAAAAATGAACCTACATAACTTTACCACATAACGGCATATTTTCTGGAATTGCAGTTTGAGAACTAGACATCATGAATCAAAATTTGAACTCAGGATGGGGATTGCATCTGCCCATCCAGTGATCAGTAAATGTCCAGGATTTCGGGCACTTCATTCTGCGGGATGGAATAATATTTATGTTTCCTTTTATATCCTTTTTCATAATTTGGCCACCGTTCGAAAAATTTGATTGTTGTCCGACTTCAGACACAATCAATCCAGTATTGAAAAAAACAAGTCATATCAATTAAATTCCCAAACTGTATATTTTTACCTAATTAAAACAGATGTTACTATCTAAAACAAAACAAAGAAAAAACCAGAATCCGCCCTTGATTACCTTCATATTGATTGACATCAGAATATTACTTTCATCCCTTATTAAACATGGCGGCCATGTGGTCGTCTGATTTGTACCCATGTCAACCTACGTGCATTGTAATACTAATTATCATTGGCTGCTGCTAATGAACGTGGACAGAAGGCTATTAATAATTTATCCGATGAATAGAACCACTGTATGTTACAACATCATAAATGTAATAGTTCTTTCTCTACATTAGTTTTTATGTCGTCGGCTGCTACGAGTAGCTAGAACTATATGGATTAAATGGAAAGCTAACTATGAGGAAATGAAAGGTAGGATTAGTTACCAATATTATTAACCAAATGGATACATTTTAACTATAATATTAAACGTGGTCCTAACTCATTGAAAAACACCCCAAAAATATTATATAGATGAATTCGGGGGAAATTACCAATAGTTATTTGACAAGACCAGGGTTAGGTTTTGGAGGTGGGGTTGAGTTTGATTGGTCTTGTCCCGACGTTTTGCTTTTTTTTTTTGTTCTGGGTGGACAGTTTGTTGTTATATAATGATGTGATTCCGATAAGGATATAAAACTGTTGATTTAATTACGTTAATGTGTGAATCTGTTTTGTGAAGTGAGTATATCTCTACATTTTAAAATTTTAGACCCACGGATGGAGTCAAATGCCAAAACGAAACTTTTCAGAATAGTTACTGAAAAAGGTTGACTATTATCAACTATTTATAGTCATTCGGACTAGTTCTGAATGTCACACCCGTCACCATCTTCTCGGACACAGCCACGGTTATTTCAATACTAAATAGTTGTATTCCTAATTGTAAGTCCTTTTCCGTAATCAAATGACGTGGGTGGGGGGGGGGACGAATGGTTAGCACGTGCGCGCTGTATCATAAGGTTTGACACACAGGTGTATAAACATGATATAACTTAAGATTTTGGATATTCAGGATCGATTCTCTACTTCCACACCGTCTTTAAATTATACTATGATAAAGATGTAATCGATTGCGATTCAAGCCGCCCCTAAATGCAAAGTCCATTGTTTGGAAATGAGCCCCATTCTCATTCTTTGGGACAATTTCTCAGCACTATGTACTCTCATCAAACAAAATCAGAATATCGACGATAGATAATCTCTAGACATGGAATCAACCAGATTAAAATAAGGCCGATCAAAGATGTTACCCAACATATACTGATGTCGCTCGTCGGTAGTTGATACCGTTTCAAATTTAAAATTAAAACTATCTTTATGCATACTGAATGGAATTAAATTTAGGCAGATATTGATTTTTCATAATGGTATAGTTTGTACGTGACTGTTTAAACTTGGCACTAACATGGCGCAAGTGAAGCGTCTGGGCAATTAATCCAAAAAGAAAAAAAAAGCTGTGTGAGCCAGTGTTATTATGTGTGTTTGTAATATTGACATTTACATGGTTTTAACATGGTTTTATCGATATTTTGTAATCACCATACCTGACTTGATAACTGACACCTTTATCAGTAGAAACATACTCTATTGCACTAATTAACAAGTATTTCACAGAAAGAGAGAGAGAGAAGAGTAGAGAGAGAGAGAGAGATGATGATGATTAATCACACGTCAGCAAATTATTATAGGATTACCGGTGTGGAAAAATAAAACCTAGTGGTAATAAATACCCTCTTGGCCCCCCCCCCCCCCCACCAAGAACAAATCGTTCAATCCTTGAAGACAAGATGAAATGATACTGGGTTTAACGCCCTACCTTTCTGCATCAACCAGGCTGATTAAGACAAGCATTCCCTAGGTTACATGAAGCTGTCATAGTTCCGCCAGAATTTTTCAAATATCGAGAACATTGTTAGATAACCATTGATTTTCGTCTCCAGTGCTTCGACGAATTCCAAATGCCAAGCTCGTTTTTTTACATGCACGTCAGGGTAGGGTGTATAAGGGACCTTGGCTTTTTGTCCAATCCGTAGTTTTGCCTTGCACAGTTCTCCATTCTGTGTCTTTGACAAGGGGGTAATCACGCCGAAAAATCCCAGGGAACTTTCTTGGCCAACATCGGAATCGAGCCTCAGACCTCCTGGTTGGTTAGTCTGCAACCTACACACCGAGCCACCACACCACTCACCTCTACCCTGAATAAACACTACGTTTATTAAAACATGGCATGTCGCGTGTGTAATATTACTCTCAATATCAAGGATTTTAACATTTAATTCATATTTTATTAATCTGTGGGCGGGATGGAAAACAGAATATCGGCATCAGAGGATTCTTCTATGAAAATTCCAATAAAATAAATGTAATAGATATGACTGAATGGTTATATCAAACATCTGTGGAATCTACTCATATTAATTGTTTAAAATAAAAGTTGATGTATCTTCAAGCTCAGATGAATTTCATAATGTATGAGATTATAAACATATATAACATGTTAAATATATACATGGATATTTACTGAAGTTTTTAATGTAGAGGGGAATAGAGAGTACACTCGTCCAATGAATTCACAAAGGGTTCATTACTCTAAAAAAGGTACGGTGAATAGTTTGGACATATTCTAACATATTTGTATTTTCGTTTGTGTTTTGGCTCACGTTTCAGCACTTTATTGTTATATCGTTACTAGTATTAATCTGCTGTACAATCTGATTAAAACACAGGTCATATTTCGTTTCGTTTTTTATAGTTCAAAATTTCGTTTTACTTCTCTTTACTACACTAGGATCTGGAAGGGTTGTTATCATTGGCATGTTCTGGGTGATGTGAGGGATTAGTCAATGAAATGGTCTGTTACGGCGAGCTTTAGGCGTGTGGTGCTGATTGAATAATCAAATGTCTGACGCCATAGGATCAAAAGCCGCTCGTATGACCTCTTACGCAATCTGTCGCTACATGCGGTCAGATCTTCATGTTGTGTAGGCCACCAAATCATAAAAAACAAAACAAAATATAGATCTGTATTTTAATCAGATTGTATGTTATAAAAGGTCTTTCACTTTGCACTAGATTTCAACCCGCTGGATTGTAACTATTTTATACTCTTATTATACTATCATCTTTTGTATTATATTTTTCATGAAGGGCAGGGTGGTAGAAAGGCTTTTACAGCCTAATCCCTTACCCCTCTTAAAAAAGTTATTATTATTAGTAGTATTAAATCAATTCTACTAAGTATTATCGAGTTTTCCCGAATTCTTTTAGTAAAATACTGCTACCCATTAGGTATACAACAAAACCCACAAGCAAACTAAAAAACTTAAATGTCATGATATTTCTATAATGTTCATCAATGGCTATGAACTTCCGAGAGAAAGGTGATTTTATCTCAGAAACACACTATAGTTTCAGCCGTTTTGCGGTATGAGCTTTAAACTCCTCCTTAATTATTTTAAAGTCCATTTCTTTAGACTAATTAGATGATCTCACTGAAATCTACATAACGGTACCTATCAAATACGCATATTGTCTTTTACTTAATTTTGTCTCCTTTCAGATGTCAGTTTTATTGAAATTTGGCTGACTCTTCAATCGGCAGTCTTGTGGCTAACGAAGAGTTTAATCCGACTTTGGCAGTTGAATCCATTGAGTTTTATACAGCGTCGGCAAAAACAACTTTACTCTATCGACAGCCCGGATATAGCACCAAGTTTCCAGGAGAGGGTTGCTGGCTTTTTCCAGTCCGGTAAGTTAGGGTGCATTTTTGTAAAATATATCGTTTCGTACTACTATTTGTTGATTCAATATTGACAGCAGACAAGTTTCTGTTGCTAAAGTAATTGGTGATCTATTACAGTCTTGAACAAGCAGAGGATTCATCAGGAAGTGACGTATTTGGGAGTCAATGATATACGCTTCTTCGACCCAATCTGTAACCAAAAACCCGATCAAATAAATAGCGTATTATGAAGATAAAAACCTTTTCTGAAGACTACCTATTATTACTATCATTTCTGTTATTACTATTACAGACAAACAAAGACAAATAAAACTTCTAAAATGGGTGCAGGCTAATTTAACGAAGTTTTCAGTGGTTGATTTTACAACATCATGGCAAGATGGGATAACGTTGTGTGCCTTATTAGAACAAGTCTCTAATGGCGCTTGTCCTCGTTTTGACTTACTCAAACCTCACCACAGAGTAAACAACTGTAGACTGGGAATAAAACTCACACAGAGATTTCTTGGTTTAAAAAAGGTAACATTAACAGTTTGATTATTCTTTTTATTCCTTTTTGATGACTGGTTCTCGGGTGTAGGTGTTTCAGTATCAACGATCTAGACTCTGGGTATTTCGGGAGGCCTATTAATTTTCAGGGCTGTAGGAACCGAAAAAAGCACCCTTTTCAAACGGGAGATGTACATTGCGTTATAATCTACGAAAACTCAAACATACCTTGGTAGAACAGATCAACAACTCTTATTACCCTACCACTACGACAATAATGTTTTAATCTTTCCCGAACATGGTAATTGCATACACCATCGTCCGACGATAACATGGCGATATTCTTCTTTAGAAATTACATCCAGCATATAAAGGTCGTCACATGGAACACAAGCCAAATGTTAGCCCTTCTGTTTGATTTTGTAACGCCGTGTTCATTGTTTTTAAAGTTCTTACTTCCAAAATAGTTTCTACAGACATGCTAAATGCGAACTGAACCCGCTACCAACGCCAACTAAGCAAATTGCCTCCATATGCCAAACTGGCTGGATAATCGTGATTTCAGGGTACAAAAAATTAAATTTCTTTTAAAGGTCCACTGCTTTTGTTTACATTTGTACATAAATGAACTTCAAGAACAATGGACTGACTTATACGAAACGTATATCAGAGTTGTTGTTACTTGGGGGTTTGAAATCAATATATAAAGAAACCCATTAAACATTAAAATGACGTTAACTAAATATAGAAATCAACGTAATCTTTGAATTCTAATAACTTAAATGAAATGAAATGGGGTTTAACGTCCTACTGTTCTGCTCGGAACGGTACCACGGTTTTTCGTCCTATCCAAACAACTAGACAGCTGTCCTTGCAAGGCCATCCGTCCTGCATCGGTGAAAAAGGGGACTAATAAATTAATAGGAATTTGTGTAAACGATGAGAAATTGTTAAAATGAGTTACGTGCCCCTGAATATCAACGACACTCATTCCTATAATTTTTGAGGGACAATTTATCTTCAATATTGAATTAGATTACTATTTCGTTTCATTTATAGTCTTATGCTTCATTATAATTTAACCGACGGGACTGTGATAGCCGTGTTCTACCAGTGAGAGTTCTAGTAATTAATCTACTCGTCAACCCAACAGAAAAGAAATTTGTTAATTTCAGCCCGAATTTTCAGTTTTCTGATACCCCTTTCCATCAAATGTCATACTAGCAACAAGCTTTTTCGGGACTGGAGTGATTAAGTAAAATAAGGTCAAATGGGATTCGACGTTCTCCTTTTCTGCAGCGACAGGGCTAATAAAGGGATTTATTAGTATTAAACCAAATTGTATCTTATTTTTTACATTACAGATGTCAATAACACCCGAGGAAATGGCGATAGCTGATGAGGACACAGGACAGAAGATCATCCATATGGTCCAGATGATCAAATGGAAGAGCAACACCACCAAAAACAATGGTTCTTGTTCAGCCTTGATTATCAACCCCACTCAATCCATGGCAAATAAATTGTTGGGTGAGGTTACAGCGCGTGGCACCGGCCTCAAAAAGGGTATAGTTGGCCGAAAGGCTAAATTCCACATACTCACAACGATCGGTCCCATTATGAATCTCCATATTGACGTCCGTGGTCCTAACAACGAAATGAACGGTGAAAAGATTGTGAGTGTTGTTTCTGGGGTTCGTTTATCTGGTTTGAACGAGGATCAAACAGACAGTCAGCACGTCCTCAAAACCTCAGATAGCCACAGAACTAAATATATCAAGGACACATTAGGAAATGTCTTCGTGCGTCAGAAGACCTTAGAGGAAGATGTCCAAGACGTCATTCCATTTGACTGCCAATGCGTGGGAGAGGGTCGTTTTCAAGTGACCTATATACCAAGTTCAGTCGGAATTTATGTAATAAATATTAAGTCAGAATGTCGCAACATTGAAGGAAGCCCATTTGAAGTTAAAGTGAATGATTGGAGTGGTTCCTGGAACCGTGTCTCTACCGTCAAACATGTCCCCTTTGATATGCTCTCTGCTATTGATGAGAGTCAATCCCAGCGGAATCGTCAGCGTGTGCATAAAACCAACAGCGATCGACATAATTCCAAGAACTCGATAAGCAAGATAGCAGGTGTATCGAAGCAATTGACGATAATGCGAAGACGAGTTTTGAAAAGAATCATCACCAGAAATGGCGAAGAAATTGTCTTACATGACGCCTCCGTGTCACCTACTCTGTCGCGACAAAGCAGTGCGGATGTATCAGATATATCTGAGGATGAAGGTACCAAACGACTTTCACCGCTTGATCTAACACAAGGATCTGCAACTGACCATGGTTCCCAAACTAGAATGGCCTCCTTACTTCCTAGACCTATCGACTCACTTAGCTTAAACTCGAACCAAGAGGGCGGTAGACCTAAAACTGACAGTCCGCCGCAAAAGCGCCGACTACGGCCTTTAACTCCCTGTAGAACAGAGGTCATATACACCGATGAAGCTGGAATAGAAAGGAGAGATACGGAAGGTTCTGATTCACCAGATTATCCAGAACCAAAATATAAGATTATCATTGATGATCTCCACGCTACTCCTAAGATGGACCTCAATCGCTCACTTGTTGATGACATCACAGAAGACACCGCGGATGACTTCAAATTCCCACAAACACCACCCAGTTATGAGACGAGAGATCCCATCGATTCAGCAGATGAAGAGACCTGTGCTGAAGATGACCTTAATGATGTTAAGGATAACAATGACGAAGATGATGTTTTTACGTGGGATATCCCAAACCCAAAACTACCAGCAAAGAGAACTATGTCAGATGACGTTATTCAACGATCGCCTGGACACAGTTTCTTTAAAAGTAAATCAGTAATAGATGACCACTCAAGAAATGTACATTCTTCAAAGATAACCACCTTGAAATCATCTAGTTTACAGAAAGCCTGTTTTTACATTAGTGACAAGGCTTTCTCGCAAAGTTTCAATTCGACATCGGAGACCGATAACAGCGATTTACCGGCTTCTAATTTCAGTTCATTGGATATTAGTCGGCCAGGGTCCATTAATTCGGATAATACTGACGATGTATCTGATCATCAGGGAGCCGATTTAGAATTGACCGAAATTAATTCCACAACACAAAGCGCTACAGGATCTTCTGATTCGGGAGAGACAGGTGCTGCGGAGTCTGGTAGTAACGACGAGAATGAAAACTGTGTAAGAAAGCCTTCTACATGTAATACTTCTTCTAAACAGAGACGCAGTAATTTACTCCGACAAGCAACGTTACATTATTCCCCGACATTATCCGGTAACGTCTCGGCGAGTATGACAGACAGCCCCGAAGAATCAAGCTGTGACCAAGAGGGTTCAGTTCGACTTAGAATTAAAGTGGACAAATCTACACAAGTAAAATATGATGAAATAAAAGCTGAGACTGGTTGGAATTCCAGAATCTATACTCTCCGCCGAAGAAACCTGGATAATTCTTCAGAAATATTCACAGCGACGACGGGATCAAACGAAAACACAAATCGTAAGTTAGCAGCGTTGCAACAACTTCTCATGAACAGTCACCATTCATTCTTTCGTCCAGTATTTGCCGATACAACTGATTTTGGACGAGCAATGCATCAAAATGAATTGCCCATTGGCAATAGAGAAAATCCCAGTCTAGGCACGGGTGAAAACCGGTCTCGACAATCGACAGTGGAAACAATTGATAGTGGTATCGACGACAGTCACAGAGAAATTGGTGCTTCTGGAGTGATTAACGGACACAGAAGGTTGTCGCGACACACGTATCCCTGGGAGATCAACTTGGATCCAGAAATGACTAAAGGCAGTAGCTGCAGCTCTATGTCACCAGATGAAGGAGAAGGCAGATTCCGACTGTCCAAATATTTACATGCTACTGTTAACCGAAACATACAACATATTTTATCCCAAGGATCCGATACAGATTCTCCCGAAGTTGTTTTCTCGTCCCCTGGCATCACAGAGGAAGGGAGTTTATCCGATTCAGAAGTCGCATGTCTAAACAGTTATGCGCGACGAAGAATCTTCAAACATCAACGTATGCGACGTCAAATATCGAGTAACTCAAGTTCTGGCAGTGTTAAAGCTGTTGACAATCTCGGCACGAATATCTTCTTGCGAGGAAAGCGGTTCAAATTTAGAACTTTGACAGGTAGTGACGAAGACAGTGAGATGAGCAGAAAACTGTCTGATCAACAATCTGCAAAACAGAACAATCGTATTTCGACAGTTACCAGTGGGGAAGAAATAAATATGGATCGTCTATCCCCATGTAAAAGAACCGTGTCGTGTAGCTCAGATGATAGTTATTGTGGATTTGGATTGTCCAAGAGTCAACGAAAAGATTTTCTCGGAAACCTGGCTAATTTTCAGAATCTTAATGTAAGTTACCGTGATCAACCCCAAAGTATATCGCGAGAGGCGAGTCTAAATTCTGGGGAAGAAGTCAGGGCTTGCGACAAAGAGGTTGAGTGGGTGACTTCAAAATCTGATTTGGATAGATTTATTCCTGATCCGTATGAGTTAACGAATATGTTATCGGATAGTGACAATCCATTCGATAGCGATAATGATCGGAGCAGTGAAGTCTTTATCAAAGAGTTCATAGACAATAATTCCCATCTCTTAGCACAGAAGAGTCCAATCAAAGAAGAAGTCCCCAGTGCCTTGACCCAGCTCATTGCCGAGAATACTATCTATGCTTTTGGATCTGGTTTGTTATTTGGTGCCGTCGACGTGAAAAATCACTTTCAGGTAAAACTTACTGTGTTTCGTGTTGAAGTAGATTCTGTATTTCAATAAGTCGCATGCACGCAAGGTTGTTTTAAAATCAGGGTTAGTGGGTAGTCCGTCCTACTCCTTGCGATATAAATCACGACACACGTCAGTCGACGTTAGACCATACAATATAAAGCACATGCGTTTCTAGACCATTCGGTTAGTCCTCTCCTTACCGAATTCACCTTTCACCAAGTAGGTTCAGCTTATGTTTCATAAGTAGCAAGATGTGATAACTCATTCTACAATTATTTTCAACAATTTTGATTTTTAACGTTTAGTGAACTTCGCCCCCTTTTTCGTATTTCATAGATTTATTACGCCATTTAGTAAATTAGTGGATAGTTAGTAATTGTTTATCATTAATTCTACGAGACCATTTATTAAATGCGTGTTGTGACAACCTGGTGAGAATGTGTAATCTAAATCCACCTTGTTTGCAACTCGATATTCCAATACTGTTACTATGGTAACGGTTTATAGTGTCATTTGATATATTTCCTGCGTTATAAACTAAAAAGCTGCTATTTATATTGTTTTCGTATTTTAGACCTGAAGCGTGTAATTAGTGTGGTGGTCGTGTATTTCACACAACAGGGTTCTTAATGAATACTGTATGATATAATAAATATTGTGTGGAATTTCATCGTGTCATAATCTCGAATAGAACAATTCTAATGGGAGATTAGATAGACCTAAATAGGACTAATAGCCACGTCAAATCCAAGTAGGCGCTTTACAGAGCAACTTATATATCGACTTTAATGGAGCGGGTGTGGTCATAATTATATCGATTAATTGAAATCGAATCGATTTTATGTGGGTTTTTTTTTATAAACAAAATTTTTATTCAGTAAATCTGAATCTGTATTGGGGAACACGCTATGCCTATGCGTACCCCCACCCTCCTCTCTCTCTCTCTCTCTCTCTCTCTCTGTCTCTCTCTCGCTCTCTCATTTCGATACATGCATACATTATAAATATATACATACATAATTACATAAATACAGAATATATATAATACATAACGGATGATATAAAGTCTTTTCTTTAAAAATAAATACTTTAGTAAAGCATAGCTATCACCGACGTGTCTAGTGAATTACGGGCTTTTTAGATTTCAGCAGGAAAATCTGAGTTTACATTGGATTATTTGTAATTTTCTTTATCCTTTATAGTAATAGGGTGTCTAATTTATTTTAGGGAATTTCCAAACTATGGATCCAGAATTTCAAGGTTCCATTCTCGGAGAAAATTTCGGCTCTGCATATGAATTCCTTTAGTTTATTTTTGTTTCTAAGAGTAGAGTTAATAATTCTCTACATTAATTTTAATTTATAACGATAGTAGAACAACCATTATCCTTTAATCCGTTATGTTGAGGTATATAAGTTACATAATTATTTATTAAGGATCATACGCCCATCATAATACACAGTAACATTTGTAGATCAAGTCATTAGCGGAATGTCAGCTTCATTTACAGCTTTTAATATTAATAATCAGTAATTGACTGTATTTCAGGTTTATGCTGAACGATCGGATAATGGTTGTTTGACGGTGGGTATGTATGGACCACGCCCACACTGTGTGGTAGAGACGGCAGTCAACTATACCGGAAGCGATATATATGAAATAACTTATCAAGTCTCAATACCGGGACAATATGTTATATCAGTTAAATGGGCTGACAAAAATATACCTAATAGTCCATTTATATGCAATGTAGAATAATTGTGTATTTTCTGAGGGAAGCGTGTCCATCAAAATCCCTATTTTGGACTCGGACAGTCCCACATTTTGTCCATTAAGCTTTAGCCGTGCCAAGGAACAGGAAGTGAGTGTTTAAGGCACCACTGTTCTGCAAGGAGCGGTGCAATATGGTGGTACGTTAAGTCACAGGCGCCTGTAAGTTCACTACTCTATATTCCGTCAACCAGTGGCAATACTCATTACATTTCGCTATGTAGACGATCCAGTCTACGATGACTTTCTAATTTTAAAAATTATCCAATTGGCTTCAAGATGGTCACATTTTTTAAACGTCATAGTTGACTCGAATGTCTACGTAGCGAAAATTAGTGAGTATTGCCACTGGTTGACGGAATCTAGAGTAGTGAATTTTGATACCTATTATTTAATTCCAACCCGTTTCTCACCTTGGTATTATTATATCAACTGAAAGAAAATCCATTTCAGGTCAGTTATTTGCCTTTGAGTTAGACATTGGAATCAGATCAGGCTTTTTATACGCCCACATTTTGATTTTCAATGAATGTTGATAACTGAACTGCTAAATCCGTGATATTGAATGTTTCCTATACTAATTGTTAGCATGGGGCAAAACTTTTATAAAAAGCAAACAAATTCTAATGATTTTCAGATAATTACATAATGAGTTGTTACTCTTAATCAGATTTTAGTGTATTACAAATGTTTCATTACCCAAAAAAAGTAAAAATATGTGACAACTTAGCTGATGTTTCGTTGCCTGGCAACCTATCTTTTAATAATCTCTTAGACTATAGTCGTTGCAGGTTATATCGCAATGAGCTCATTGCTTGAAGTATTTCTTTTGAATATGCTTTTGCTGGTGTCCCGGTTATGACTTTGAAACATATTACACGAGACCATCTCTAATTTTGATATTATTCAACTTGTGTGACCTATAATCTTTGTTATATTTGTAAAATTGTTAACTTATTTGTTTCTTTTATTACATGGATATAACAACAGAAAAATTGTTGCTTCTTAATCGTTCAGGTGTTTGTTTCACACAATACCGCATATAGAAGGTGGTCTAACGGAGCAGTCATTTCACTAGGACTGTGTTTCCAATTTATTCACAATAACCTGAACCATATCATTGAAAACGCCAGCAGCGGTCTAATTAGATACCAGGCCATCGCTGCACTGGGTTGTATGTAATGTGTACAGTAGTATACTGACTGACAGATTTCTACGATTTGTCCACAGCCTAACCTGAACATGCTTCATTAGGCTGTGTTCTCAAATTAAGTCAAACTGGAAATATATTTAACGAACACAGACAGTTGCCATGGCGATTTTTTAAACATATATATCTGACTGTATTGATACCTGCTGATTGGATGACATACTAATGACTTAAAGAGTAAAATGTGCCCTTAATGTAATCTGTCTGTAATGATATTTACATGGGAGTTGGGTTAATTATTATTATTAAACGCTTGTCTGTTATTGAGTCAAGTGGTGTAGTTTCGATTCTCTGCATGACCTCCACAAGGAGTAGAGTCGCCAGTCAAGTGACAAGGTTATTCTTGGGGTTCCCCGGTTTCCTCCCGCAGTTATGACCTACATGCACGAGAGTGAGAGAAAGAAAGAGAGAGAGAGAGAGAGGGGGAGGCATAAACTAGGTCATTTCGGGACTAACACATTGTTCATTTTTATTTCAATAATTCGCGAAGGAGGACCCGGCAAAACCCACGAGGGAATCGAAACCACACACACCCACAAGCCAGTTACTGAAATATAATTGAACCTTATGTTATCTACCTAGAATTGAATATTTTATGTAACAATATGTCATCCATTCACTAATTTGATTTAAGTACCAATATATGAATCTAATTACTTGCCAAAGATATTAATTAACACAATGTCATCATTAATTTCAAGAACACAGACATATTGTGCGAGATTTTCGAAAAATCCAGAACTTAGCTCCCTTACTACTACATCCAAAAGATCAGGGTACGGAATGGTGAAGAACTTGCACAATATGATTGTGGTGGATTTGTTTTGTATGTAATGAACCTGTTACTGAAACTCAAATCAATATTATTTTGGATTGTTTTCTGAATTTCGAATGTTTTGCATCATCCAAAACACGTGTTAATACCAGAATATAGGTATATCGGCTGTTGTAAATGCCTTTTGAAGACCACGCCACCCATTACATCCCACTTAATAAACAAGTCTACGTCTCGCTAATCTATTCCTTTCACCATTTGCTTGATGGAAGGGTCAACAATCCTAACACACACGACGCTCAGCGATAATATTACATACAACCATGTCTTGCGTATGTCCAGCTCAATTATTAAATAGCACAGAAACAATCATAAACCAGCAAAATATAAATATTGCATCTATTGTTCAATAACATACACAATATCAACAGCATATCGGTACTTTACGCACCTGGAATACAAAATAAAGTGTGAGCGGAATGTCACAGATGTAACTGGTGACAGTTTATTTGATCAGAGAATGAGTATTTATACAGGTATATATACTAATCGTGTTTTAGTCTCCATTTACCTACAACTGACTCACGGGTGAAACCAGGTCGCATTCATGTTACAAATTCTCTCAAAAGTGTAAGTATTATTTCTTCTGGTCATCTGCGAGCTCGCGGATTGTTACTCGCGGTACGTCCACGAATCTAACATCCTTGCATTCATGTTGATATCTAATATTGTCTATAATTTTGTTTCGTATTTAAGAGAGAGCGAGAGGTGGTGGGGGTTCAAGCGGAGACGAGCATATGGCATATCGTTATTTCAGTGGGGGAAACTGGAATTTCAGAAGAAAATAACAACGAGATTAGGAATACTGCGTTATTCCTTGACATGTAAGACCCAGAATTGAATTCATGACTTGCATTCGTTTAAGCCATCTGATCTGCAGAGCTAACGTTACCCCGTTCCCCTAATCCGTCCCTTGTATTGAAGGGGTATGTACACCTACTGTTCGGGACTATGACTAGCATACGGGTTTGTTGTCCAATTTAAAGGAAGGAAATGTCGGGTTTTATTTTGATTCTTAGTCAAAAGTTAATATGTAAATAGCACAAGAAAAAAGTGGACTGACAGACAGACTCCGTTTCTAATCCTACCCACTGTAGTAGGTACCCACATTTAGAAAATGCGCCCATTTTCTTCTATTCAACCATCAAGTAACCGTGTATCTTTTTAAAATTGATACCAACATACCTCTTCTTTTGTTTCATCAGAGAAATCTATTGTTGCATTCTAAATTTTCTGGGGAACGTACGGTAGTTAGTCTTCTTGTGTGGGTAAATGTGCATCCTGCAATCATGTCAAAGATCATATCTCAGCTGCACTATGTCTCGCCAACATTCTCATTCAAATCCGTGATACTTTGCACTTCGTCTCAGTGTGGGGGGTGCGTTTTCTTCTTTTGGAACTATGGGGCGCTTCCCCAACCTCTTGGTCCACTGTTAAAGACCCCTACGCACAAGCGAATATTTCAAATAAAATTGACCTAGTTTGTGTCAGTTGTACGTTAAACCCAATCTCTCGCTCTCTCTCTCTCTCTCTCTCCCTCCCTCTCTCTCTGAACTGAGAACTAAAATACATTTCCTTTTGTTTTCAGATGGTTTTTGATAAAACATGTATACAGTTAACATTCATTGTACTATTAATCGTGAGCAGTCTATTCATATTCTACATCTACTTTATATGTTCTATCTATGGTTGTGAGCAATTCAAATTATTTGGTTTATCGAGAGGGTCGAATATTACAACCTCTATCAACAGATCGCCGATGAGTTTATCTATTTCGAATTTGGGATCACAAAGATCAGCTTCAAAAGCTGAAGTAAAAGGAATAGCTTGGGAAAACGCGCCATCTTGGTTATCCACTAAATTGAAAAATGACTCTATATTTGCGAACTGTGAAATCAAATCGTGTGTTATTGTGAACGAGTTAGAAGCAGCCCATGCCGTCATCATTTATATGGTTAATTATCAACGGAGACCTCGTTTTCCGCGTCCACCAGAACAGGTTTGGATTTTGTTTGGGTTAGAATCACCCCCTCATTCGAACTCTCGGGTGTTTAAACTTCCGGAATGGCAATCACAAATAAATTGGACAATGACGTATCGCTTAGATTCCACCATTCCGATTCCATACGGAGAGGTATTCCATCGTCCGTTTCGTGAACAACCAGATTTAAAACAAATTCTTATGAAAAAGACTAAATTGATAGCATGGGTTGTAAGCAACTGCGTGACTGAGAGTCAACGACGAAAATATGTTCAACTTCTTCAAACGCATCTTCATGCGCCAGTGCATATTTATGGACGATGTGGGACCTTAGATCCTGGACCAGGAGCAGAAGTGTTCAGCATTATTAGTGAACAATTCAAATTTTACTTAGCTCTCGAAAATTCCTTGTGTGTGGATTACGTTACTGAAAAATTTCACAAAAGACAAAATTTAAATTTGATCGTGATTGTCAGAGGCGGTGGGAATTATTCTCATTTCTACCCCAAGAAATCTTTTATTGACACCAATGATTTCACGACGACCGAAGAGTTGGCTGAATATATTCATTATTTAGACAGAAATGACACGGCATATTTGGAATATTTATCAAATAAAGCACCTTTCGTGGCTAAAAACACCTTTTATACGATGTCCAAAGGTGTTTGTGAAATTTGCAAGCGACTACATGAACCGATTGCTCCAACTTGTTATAAAAACATCGGTAATTGGTGGTATCAAAATACCTGTCACTCGCCCAAAGATCTCCTTTAAACTATTTATATTAAAGATAAATTATGGGATAAATAATTGACAGATCTCACTATAATAGTTACAAACTAGATAGTGTAACGGTAATTTGCGGTATGAGCCGAGATCTAAGCGGTTGAAATTTCCGCCTAGCCTCGATTATCATTACTAAAGTTAGTAAGATAAACAGAATAGTCTCGATTTATCCATTTTTTAATTTAATGATCAATGAGTGTTAAGCAGCATAATGGTTCTAATCCAGCCAACATCGAAGGCTTGCCTAGACATCGAGAGTTTATTATGGCCTGGATAAGCTAATTAATTTCTTATTAATAATTTAGGTGGGTTGGGATGGCCTAGTGGTCTAGAGTGCCACGCTTCGACCTCTAGCTGGTCGCTCAGCTCCGGCTTGCGGCTGTGGTTTCGAGCCTCGGTGTGAGCATATGTGGCATGGAGATAGGGGGCGCCTTCTCAACCTAAATTTGTATAATACTTACGGCAAAGAATCCTATTGACTTTTGACGATTTCCAATAACTTGAACATCTAAATTCTAAGGAATTTTTACTCAAGTCTTAGTATCTTGCAAATTCTTTCATTATGCTTTGACTGAGTGACGAATCGATTAGGATTAACGACTCTTTATCATTTAAATGATGATTAGAAATCTATATTTTTATCATATACAATACCGTTCTGTTGTCATTCAAAACTTTCCATAAAACGACAATTATTTAGTTGGTTGCCACACCTGAAAATTACACAGTTCGGCTCAACATTTATGTGGGTTTTTTTTACCTCTGTTGTAAGTTCCTATACCCGAGTATCGTTTAGTCATCGGTCTCATGTCTGCTCATATAAAATGAGACAAACATCATAATGGATTGGGTCGAGATTTATTTCGTCAAGTTTTGTTTCGTTTTATTTTTTGTATGTTGAATTTGTCAATAAATATTACATCCATTGGGTGTTCTAACTACCTTCTAGATAATCCAGATCCCTGAACCTATGCCACATGACCGGCATATTGCACATGTATAGTTCTCAAACCACCCAGTTCAGCACCGACAGGGCTAATTTTGACGGGTACATACGCTATACAGTATACAGTGTTCTACGTGGGAGATTTGCACAGAGATTTTCGAATTTCAAATGTCAAGGGTTCCTTTCCGTACACCCCATTATGTATAGGCCTACTAGTACTTCGGTGTCCGTCCCATCCGAACGACTTTGCGTCATCCCTTGCCAGGCGCTTCGTCCAGCACCACTAACAAGGAGAGCGGCCTCGCTTGAAAATCCTGCTGAACTTTCCCGGCCATAACTTGGATAGAACACGAGACTTTTAGCCAACGTCTTAGTCACAAAGTAACCACGGCTCTGCCACTATGTAGGCATATAGCCTACTACTACAATAACAGCCGGGCCAGTAGCCACGGACGGGGGGGGGGGGCTATTAGCCCCGCCCCCCCCCCCAAATATTTCGCCAAAAATAGTGATTTCTTAGGAGTGCTCTTAGCCGGCCACATCATCAGCCCCTCCTAAACATTCCGTAGCCCTCCTAAAACATAATGTAGCCCCGCCCACACACACACACACAATTTTATGAGCTGGCTACGGGCCCCGATAATAGCAATGGTGTTTTATACTAATATAGTGATTAAAATGACAACAAATTAAATAAGATAATATATTCTCGGTTTATTGGGGTAAAGCACATTTTGGATTGCTCAAACAATCCCTCCAGTATTCCTGCTGTTTGATAACGTAAGTGGTATTGTGACAGGTCAAGGGAAGGCAACAAACTCCACTTATTGGTCGATAACAAGTGAAACCTGCAAACAAAAGCAGATTAAAAATAAAACGTAAAAGAATGTTTTAAAAAAACATTAACAGGTTAAAAATAAAAAGCTTAAAACAATAATTATACCAGGCTTTTAACGACCCGCTAAAACTAAGGTTCAGTTTTGCTATTTTCTTGGAGTAAAGTGGGAACCACGAATACAGTCGTTAATTCTAGTCATATATTACTGTCTCGACAGCATCTGCGTTATATCGGACGTAGCAATACAAACAGATCCGGCCGGAATCGGTGCCTTTTACTCATTTTACGCCTCTGCTGACCATTTCATGCAGCCGTTTTTTTCTATAATTTAATAAAAAAATATTTTAGTGTTTAATTGGCAAAAGAACAAAAAGTTAGTAATGAGAGCTAACTGGCATCTGTCCTCCCTCTCACTACTCTCAGTTATAGTACGGGCCAATCACTGTTCAAATTAGAATAGAATTTTACCTTCACCACACTGGCAACCACTATCACATGGATCACCTGCCTTTCCTTTACCTTGGGTACATGTTCCTTTATTCTCAGGTGCCAATATAAGTTCTATTATACAACACAAAAATACATTCATAGACATGTGGTAATGAAATGAAATCACATAAAATGGGGTTTAACGTCCTACTGTTCTGCTCCCGCTGGGCTAATGATCTTTAACATGCACGCCAATGACACGACACGTGTCCTCGGTTTTAAGTCCCATCCGAACGACTAGACAGCTGTACTTGTCATACCCTTCACCATGCACCAAAGACCGTAAAATTCCCGAAAGCATTTTAATCATCATTGTGTGTATCAATTATAGGTCTACTGTATTTTTTGGAACCTTACATGTAAAACAGAAGAAAATGGGTCTTAAAAAGCACATATTACTACCATTTGAACGTTTTTAAATTGATTTATATTCAAATTTTAATTGTAATACGCGTTTTCTTCTTTTTATTTCGTCGTTTGTGAATCAGCCATGACTAATTACTTCGACACTGTCTTGTGGGGTGTTTTTCTTTGTTCATTACAATGGTACCCGAGTATACTAATTTCAAATCTTCGAATGTTCATTGTATCTTAAACATTACATATTAAGCTCTCTTATTTTCATGGCAAGATAGCAACACCAATAGTGATTGACATGGTCCTATATTGAACTTTAAATCGTGTTCTGAATTTCGAAATTTTGGGACAATATTGAGTTAGAGGTATAGCTCCTTTACGTGCACAGGAGCCCCCATGAGCCTTAATCTGGCACTGATCATCCACCGTGCCCAGTGTTCCCTCGGCGCAGAGTTACCATTTGCTGAACTGTTACCCACTCCTGTTAGACCTACATGTTCTAAATACAACAAGTGTATGGAAGCCTATAACTATCAATCGTAATTTTTACTTTTCGTATTTTTAGAACGCTAAAGCTGAAAAGGCGAAAAAGAAGAAGTTATGTGTATTTATTTCACAATTGCCTATTTCCATTTTCGCTTCGTGTGCACGCCTTACATTTTGTCGTAACTTCTACATTTGGACCTTTCGACTTCTGCGCTTTGAAGAAAAAAATACGAATGATAGTTATAGGCTTCCATACCTGTGTAACTCGGATCCATAAAAAGTTCTCTTACTTACCAAAAGGACCACCAGTTGGTATAACTCTATTATTGGCATCTCGACAGCAGAAGCCTTTATCACATTCATGCGACGTCCCACATCTAGTTCCGGTTGTAGCACCCTATTTAATGACACGACATGAAATACAAATACATATATGTCACAATGGCCTGTTGCTTATTACGAAAACATCTCGAAGAATGCAGAGTGGCCGTTGTTGGAAATGAAATGGGGATCTAAGGTCCAACTTTTCAACACCAACTGGACAACTGAAGATCGACAATACGCCATGCAACGTGCTAGAAGGGAAGTTTTTCTGCTTACACTTCATCAAAACCCAACTGGCGATGGCTCTTTACTTCCACGCCAGTAAGCACACAGTGTCTCGAATTTTCGTTTCATTCGACCTAATGGACACTGTCCTCATCAGGTCCTCCATTTCACACCATTAAATCAGGCGCGGATCCAGTGGGGGGGGGGGGGGTCGAACAATTTTTAGCTCTATATATTCTCGCGAGAAAGGAGAACGAAAATAGTTTAGGTTGGAAATCGTAATTTACAGTACTGGTTCGAAATTAGTCCTTGTGGGCCTTTTTTACACTCAAAAATCACGGTTCCGGGCTTCGCACTCCCAAGCTGGTGCAGCACGCCCCCTCTTTTTGAAAATCCTGGATCCGCCCCTGTAAAATAGCATTATGCAAGAGCAAAATCTGCTTATTACAGGTCTTTCCTTAGGCCTAAAATGTTATCTAGTGGATCAATTTGACTGAAATTTTCAGCAAATTACCTTTACACCATCTAGTTTTTAACTATTATAGTGAGAACTGCCATCTCTTTATCTTATCTCCCATAATGTATTTTTAATCCTTATTAGTTCCATACTGGGGAATACACATAAGAAATAATAGACAGTAAAATTGAGGTATAGATCGGCAAGTTGTGGTTATATTGGGGACGTTATAGGACCTTAGTTTACAACCAGTTTGTCGCTAAGAATTTGGAAACCGATGTCACTGTCTGGTGTATTATAGATAAAATATATAACATTGTCCATATTATTAATAAAAAAGGGAATATTTAGGTCTTAAGATATTCTATTACAATAGAATAAAACGGTTTGTAGAAACTAAAAGTTGAGATGTCAAGAGATATGATACAAAAGATCGCCCCAAATAATGCCTATAGTTATACATACCTTTATAGCTGGACAAATCTGCAATACAACAATAATCCATTATAAAAATAAATTCAATGCTAAATTATATATGGAGAAGAAATGGTTTGTACGTGACGCAAATGCCAACTCTTGGAAGGATACGCGATTGAATTAAAATCGAAAAGGCGTTTATCTGTGGCGCACATATTTTCTTTGATGAGCATTTCCGAATGGTCATTTTTTTCAAACAAGGTAAATAGGGTATATTGCCACTAGTGGGGCGGGATTATCCATAAGACAAATAAAGCACGTGTCTATAGGGCTTGCCAAAAATCCCTGTTACAAAGAAATAGCAACTGTAATCTTACTACGGAAGTCCATTAGGGCCAATCAAATGAGAAAAGAAAGTTATTATCTTGTAACGAGAAACCCATAGATTACTAATTTTAAGCTCGCCATGGCCCATACACCGATTAATAGCGAACAGCTAAGTCAACGTCGTACTTTATTCTATTTTACAGAATCGGCACATTCACGTCATATTGCCATAAATACCATTGACTTCATAAATCCACCAACTTCATATTAATATCATGATTCATCAATTTTAATGTTCTCCGTGAAGTGAAGCCACAGAACGCTATTTACATTTGCCAGAAAACTTTAAATTATGATTTTTGGACCGTACGTAAGGAAAAAGATATTCTGGAAAATGAAGCCTCCCTCAAGTAAATGAGCTGAATGACATGGTGTCTAACAAGAGTTTATTTATTGCTTGCGGTTTCTCCCAACGAATATAAAGTTCTGAGAGGGATTTGAAGCAAATGATAGCAGATGCATTAGATTGAATATATTTTTAGCCCAAATATGTCATCAAATGAAACTGTTTGCACGCGGGCTAAGGTATCTTTAAGGAGAACATGAAATCAATATATCATTAATAAATAATATCAATGAGGGAATGAAGTTACCGAGAGTATGAACTTAATGAATGTTTTTAATCAAGGCACGACCAGACGGTGCCGATACCGTAAAATACAAAAGTACTTCGTGGGCATATAGTTATCCAAAACATAGGTGTGAAACGACCTTGAAATAAACCAGTTAGAACACATTGTCTTGTAGATAGGGTATCTTGTAATTACAAGATACTCAGAACATATTTTTTCATTTGGTTGACCCTTATGGTTTTCCGTATGTAACAGATTTTATGTTGTTAAAATTCTATCGGTGAACATCAAATATCTGTATTTTCAGACCATCTATTAAAATGTGTCTTAGGGTCAGTATTGGTAGTACTTGCAATAACTTCGGTCCACTTAAACCAATTTATTAGGGTATAACCTTGTTTCAAGTGTACATCGGGCCCACTGATGAGTTTGGCTTCGGACCCAAAATATGTCAATCCGACCTTGCTATTATATGTTTTATGTATTAAACAAACGTGCGATATATACAAGGACTTGCGCAATAGACGGTGTCTTGTGATTTGTGGGAGTGCTCCCTTTTAAATATCTTTTATGGCCATCTTATTATTCATATTTTACCGACGTATTTGACTGACATATATGCTATGTCGGGTAGACCCATATTTAGAAACAACGCCGCTATGCTGAATGAAAATAAATTAAGTGAGAAAATCGCATATTGTTGAAAGTACAAACTTACTGTCAGGAACAAAACAGTTGTTACTATATGGCGGGGGAAAGCGGCAAAAACCTAATGCTATGTAGAAATGTCCAATTCAAAACACACATGTAACATAATGCCATACCAAATACCTAAAACGTCTAATGCAAAAAACAAAATACAAGAAACCTCTAATACAAAATACCCCATACGTCTATTGCAAAGGACAAAATACAAGAAACCTCTAATACAAAATACATATTACCTCTTATGCACAATTGATTTTACAATCTGAAACATCTACCATAAGCATTAGATGACATATCTCGTTGTCATTACTTACGTTTCTCCACTGAATTATCTTTATTTAGGTCAATGTCAAGGTCACCGAACACAACTTGGCGACCTATTCGGCTAGCGAGCTATTCGACCGATCCAGCTGGCAACATGTTCGTTGGCAACCTATTCAGAATTAAGACAACAGTCGCCCAAACTCATCTATGTTTAACAACCAATAAAATCCAACGTTAAGTCTATCAAATGAAAGTAGAATAATATATTATTTTTATCAATTCCTTTAGCTCAGAATAGAGATGTAATTTCGCATTATCGTACATAATTCTAGACATCCAACTTAATATATTCCGAAAGGTAATTAAATAGGCTTTCTAAGTATTATCAGTAAAAATGGGCACATTCATATTAAAGGGGTGCACTCTCTTCCTAAACATGACCAATTTTTTAAAAAATTTTAAAGGGAAAAACTGTTAATATCCCGTGTCAAAATTCGGACCATCGTACAAAATTCTGATGATCTAACTAAATATATTCTAAAAGGTAATTGAAAAAGCTTTCCAAATATTATTAGTAAAAGTTGACACAATCATATTATGGGGTGCGCTCTCAACATGAACATAGCCAATTTTTCAATATTTTAAAGTGAAAGAACGGTAATATTTCGAGTCGAAATTCGGACCATCGTACAACATTCTTAGCAACCAGCTATATATATTCTGAAAGGTAATTGAATAAGCTTTCTAAATATTATTAGTAAAAGTTGGCACAGTCATATTAAAGGGTCGCGCTCTCAACCTGAACATAGCCAATTTTTCAATATTTTAAAATGAAAGAACGGTAATATTCCGAGTCGAAATTCGGACCATCGTACAAAATTCTGAGCATCCAGCTATATATTTTCTGAATGGTAATTCAATAAGCTTTCTAAATATTATTAGTAAAAGTAGGCACAATCATATTAAAAGGGTGCGCTCTCAACCTGAACATAGACAATTTTTCAATATTCTATATGTAAAGATAGACCGGAAATCTTTTCGAAGTCCGAATTTGGACCATCGTACAAAATTCTGACCATCCAGCTATATATATTCTGAAAGGTAATTGGATAAGCTTTCCAAATATTAATAGTAAAAGTTGGCAGAATCATATTAAAGGGGCGCGGTCTCAACCTGAACATAGCCAATTTTTCAATATTTTAAAGTGAAACAACGGTAATATTCCGAGTCGAAATTCGGACCATCGTACAAAATTCTGAGCACCCAGATTGGCACAATCATATTAAAGGGGCGCGCCCTCAACCTGAACATATCCAATTTTTCAATATTCAAAATATATATAGGTGGATGCTCAGATTTTTGTACGATGGTCCGAATTTGTACTTAGAAAAAAATACGGGTCTATCTTCACTTATAGAATATTGAAAAATTTGATATGTTCAGGTTGAGTGCGCGCCCCTTTAATATGATTGTGCCAACTTTTACTAATAATATTTAGAAAGCTTATTCAATTACCTTTCAGAATATATATAGATGGTTGCTAAGAATTTTGTACGATGGTCCGAATTTCGACTCGAAATATTACCGTTCTTTCACTTTAAAATATTGAAAAATTGGCTATGTTCAGGCTGAGAGCGCACCCCTTTAATATGATTGCGCCAACTTTTACTAATAATATTTGGAAAGCTTATTCAATTACCTTTTAGAATATATTTAGTCGAATCATCAGAATTTTGTACGATGGTCCGAATTTTGACACGGGATATTAACAGTTTTTCCCTTTAAAATTTAGGAAGAGAGTGCACCCCTTTAATATGAATGTGCCAATTTTTACTGATAATACTTAGAAAGCCTATTTAATTACCTTTCGGAATATATTTAGTTGGATGTCTAGAATTTTGTACGATAATGCGAAATTACATCTCTATTCTGAGCTAAAGGAATTGATAAAAATAATATATTATTCTACTTTCATTTGATAGACGTAACGTTGGATTTTATTGGTTGTTAAACATAGATGAGTTTGGGCGACTGTTGTCTTAATTCTGAATAGGTTTCCAACGAACAGGTTGCCAGCTGGATCGGTCGAATAGCTCGCTAGCCGAATAGGTCGCCAAGTTGTGTTCGGTGACCTTGACATTGACCTAAATAAAGATAATTCAGTGGAGAAACGTATGTAATGACAACGAGATTTGTCATCTAATGCTTATGGTAAATGTTTCAGATTGTAAAATCAATTGTGCATAAGAGGTAATATGTATTTTGTATTAGAGGTTTCGTGTATTTTGTCTTTTGCAATAGACGTATGAGGTATTTTGTATTAGAGGTTTCTTGTATTTTGTTTTTTGCATTAGACGTTTTAGGTATTTGGAATGGCATTATGTTACATGTGTGTTTTGAATTAGACATTTCTACATATCATTAGGTTTTTGCCGCTTTCCCCCGCCATATTACTAATCCCCTCATGTTGGCACTTCCGCAAAACAAAGTACTACTACGTAGAATATTTCCAAATAAAATATGGCTGTCCGAATAATGTTTCACGGTGAGATGTGTTATACAGCCTCGCCCTCGCCTTATCGTTTATCTATTTTTAGGTCATTTAAACGGATCTAGATGTAAATAATTTTTTTTAAAAAATTAAATCGAAGATGATTTTGCGATAGTTGGTTTCGGTATTTTTTTTCTTCTCTTTATGGCACCCATTTTGAGAGAAAATCATAAAGTTCCCTGTATATGGTCCACTCAAAGGTATTCCAATATGACCACTATATTCGCATTGGCGGACATTTCTAATCCACTTAGCCTTGATCATCATTACTGAAGTCGGTAAGACAAACCTAATAGTCTCGATTATCCAATTAAGAAAAGTTTTGAGTGTTTATCGGACTATAATCCAAAAAATATCGCAGGCTAGCCTCGACATCGAGAGCTGATTATGGTCTGACTAAGTTAATTAATGTCTAATTAATAATTTTTATAACATTTCAGGCCTAAAGAAAGACCTACAATGGGCAGGTTGTACTCTTGCATAATGTATGTTTAAGTTCTTAAGACAAAAAATCTTCGATGTTCGATAACTTGGACAGATAAATTTGTACAATACTTACGACGAAGAATCCTTTTGATTTTTGGCGATTTCCGATAACTTGAACATCTAAATTCTAGTGATTTTTTACTCAATTCTTAGTATCTTCCAAATTCTTTCATTATGTTTTTTTCTGCGCGACGAACGGATTAGTATTAACGACTCTTTATCAATCAAATGATGTTTGAAAAAAAATATTAGAAATCTGATGTCATTCAAAACGATCCATAATACAACAATCATTTAGTTGATTGCCATATCTGAAAATTACACCGATAGGTATAACATTTATGGGGGGGGGGGGGGTTGTTAGCTTCGTTGTTCGCACTCGAGCATCGTTTAGTCATCGGTGTGATAGTTGCTCATATAAATTGAGACAAACACCATAATGGGTTGAGTCGTGTGTTGTTTGGTCCATAAAGTTGTGTTTTATTTTTTGTATGTTGACTTTGTCAATAAAATATTACATCAAAATATTACATAGTGTTTTCACTACCTTCTAGATAATCCAGATCCCTGAACATATGTCACATAACCGGCATGTTGTACATGTATAGTTCTCGTCCCCCCCCCCCCAGTTCAGGGCTAATTTAGACGATACAGTATACAGTGTCCCACGTGGGAAAATTTACACGAACAGCGGCACTACGGTCGTACACTCCAATCTGTAAAGGCTACTGGGACTTCGTTGTCCGTCCCATCCGAACGAGTTTACGTTGTTCCTTGTCCGGCGTTTCGTCCTCACGAACAAGGAGGGAACCACGCCGGAAAATCCGGATGAACTTTCTTAGCCATCACTTGGATTGAAAACGGGACCTCCAGGTTAGCAAGCCAACATCTTACTCACAACGTAACAGCGGCTCTACCACGATGTAGGCATATACTACTACAATAACAGCAATGGTGTTTTATACTAATATAGTGATTAAAATGACAACAAATTAAATAAGATATATACTTTAATGTATTCTCAGTTTACGGGGGTAACGCACATTTTGGATTGCTCAAACAATCCCTCCAGTATTCCTGCTGTTTGATAACGTAAGCGGTATCGTGACAGGTCATGGGAAGGCAACAAACTCCACTCATTGGTCGATAACAAGTGAAACCTGCAAACAAAAGCAGATTAAAAATAAAACGTAAAAGCATGTTTTAAAAACATGAATAGGTTAAATATAAAAAGCTTAAAGCAATATTTATATCAGGCTATACACGACTCTGTAAAATGAATGCAGTCGTTATTTCTAGTCATATATTACTCTCTCATAAACAGATCCGGATACAGTCGGTGCATTTTACTCATTTTACGTCTCTGCTGACTATTGTGTGCACCCGTTTACACTAAATAGGAAATACTTTTTATCCAGATGTATTTTTTTTAAATTATTTTTCTCTATAATTTTTAAAAAAAAATGTTTTAGGATTTAATTTGCAAAAGAACAAATGTTAAGTTTGAGAGTCCTCTCAGGGGTCAAGCGATGATTAGTTGGTAATTCCCTTGATAACATTACTGGGACTTAGTGTATTGATCAACCGAAAAAAAAAACGTAACCAAATGTTCAAATTAGACTAGAATTTTACCTGTGTCACACTGGCAATCACTATCACATACATCGCTTTTGTTTGCTTTACCTTGTGTGCATGTTCCTTTGTTCCCAGGTGCTAACAGAATTCCTATAATTTAACACAAAATTATACCAATAGTTATTTGGTATTAAAAGGAAATGAAGTGGAGTTTAACGTCCTACTGTTCTACTCCTACTGGGCTAATTGAATTCGTGCATACGCTATACAGTGTGATATGGGGAAATTTGTCCCGGCAATGGAACAATGGTCTTTTCTTATATCGAGTTCCAGCTGCCGAAAGATCTTTAACGTGCACGGCAATGGATACACGTGCCCTCGTTTTTTCGTCCCATCCAAACAACTAGACAACTGTCCTTGTCACAACCTCCACCCTCCAACCGCCGGAAAATACCGATGAACTTTCTCGGCCAATGCGGAGATTGAAACTCCACCTCCAGGCTAGCAAGCCAGCGTCTTACTCATCTAGACAACGTGGCTAAGTCTATTTGGTACTGGTAAGCTACAACCATAGCTCTGATTGGAGCCAATAAGAAAAAAGCCTACCAATCGTATTGACTACTTTTGGCCCCATTGATTAGAAGAAGGTATGTGTATTTATTTCTCGATATACTTGGGGCGTATGCTGTTGTCGCCTTACATGTTGTCGTAACTTGTACTTTTCGACCTTTCTTCTTTCGCGTTGTGAAGAGAAGAAAGGTAGAAATTACGAATGATAGCTATAGGCCTCCATACCTGTGTAACTCGGATACATTAAAGGTTCTCTTACTTACCAAAACGGCCATTAGCTGATAAAACTTTATTATTGGCATCTCGACAGCAGAAGCCTTTACCACATTCATGCGACGTCTCACAACTAGTTCCGGTTGTGGCACCCTATAATAATGACACGACATGAAATACAAATACATATATGTCACAATGGCCAGTTGCTTATTACGAAAACATCTCGAAGAATGCAGAGTGGCCGTTGTTGGAAATGAAATGGGGGTCTAAGGTCCAACTTTTCAACACCAACTGGACAACCGAAGATCGACAATACGCCATGCAACCTGCTAGAAGGGAAGTTTTTCTGCTTACACTTCATCAAAAACCAACTGGCGATGGCTCTTTACTTCCACGCCAGTATGCACACAGTGTCTCGAATTTTCGTTTCATTCCACCTAATGGACAGTGTCCTCACCGGGTCCTCCATTTCACACCATTCATCTTTAATAGTTCCATACTGGGGTATACATAAAATAATAGACAGTAATAACATCGACATCTATACCATTTTGCTTGCTTATTCGTGTCAATGTCAGTGGCGGCGCCAAGGGGGTAATCTGGTCTACCGTCTGTTTGCCCCCCACCCCAATAATTTTTGTGATACATTTCGGTAGTCAAAATATATGACGTTGTCCATATTATAGAAGACGGGTTCCCAACAAAGTATTTATCGGGTGGTTATTGCCAATAAATGTATGGCAATTTTGATATATATGGAAAGTAGAGATACCCAATCTTACTAGAAAAATATTGGATTCCCTGAAAAACACTCATTGAGTGTATACAGGACAAAAATGTTAGCGATTTGTAGCAAAATTATGATAAATTAATTAGTTTGAATATGTTTTTAGTCCTAATATATCATCAAATCACCCAGTTTGTACCCGGGAAACCAACTTTAATAAATAGGGAATATTTAGATCTTAAGATATTGAAACTATTACAATAGAATAAAACGGTTTGGAGAAGCTAAAAGTTGAGATGTCAAGAGATATGATACAAAAGATGGTCCTAAATAATGCCTATAGTTATACATACCTTTATAGCTTGACAAATCTGCAATACCAAAATAATACATTATAAAAATAAATTCAATGCTAAATTTTATATGGAAAAGAAATGGTTTGTAAAGATACGCGATTGAATTAAACCGAAAAGGCGTTTCTTTGTGGCGTATTTCCAAACGGCTCATTTTTTTTTTCAAACGAGGTAAATGAGGTATATTGCCACCAGTGGGGGTGGGATTGATATCATAAGGCAAATAAGGCACCTGCCTATAGGGCTAGGCCAAAATCCTGGCAACAAAAAAATAAAGTAAAAAAATAAACGTTATTATCTAGCTACAGTAATACAGTACTGTTAACAAAAATTGGTTCTGATGTTTTTGTAACAACTTTTCTGTTGTCAAAGTAGGTAAGTCTCTAACTCAATATCATCCAAAGTTTACACATTGAAAACACAAATTATTTGTCAATTCAAATTAACATTGATGTTGGGACCTTACTTTGAAAAGGTAGGCTTCTGATATCCAATATTTATGACAAAATAAACATTTTACTGTTGGTACACGAATGGTGTACCATAATGCGTTTCAGTGTCATTTGTAACAAGTGACCAGAATGAACGAGGTTAGACATATTCCACAACTCATGTCAAATGGTGACGCAATATCTGATCCAGAGAATGCGCAATAGACTGAAATAACCAGACACTAGAAATTGTCACTTAGTTGAGACTCATGCCGTATTTCGCTGGATATCGCCGATTTGAAATTAGAGTCAAAGCGGAAACAATTGAATGTGGATCCGTATATATTACATTATTACACGCGTTGCTATCCATTAGAGTCAATTTCTATGTCCCAAATATTAGCAATTTAGCTCCTTTAAATTTAACTTCCTTGATTAATCGGTGAACGCCAAATATCTGTATTTTCAGGCCATCTATTAAAATGTGTCTTATAGGGTCAGTATTGGCAATAACTGCAGTCCACTTAAACCAACAATTTATCAGGGTATAACCTTGTTCAAATGCACATCGGGCCCATCCTAATGAGATTAGCTTAGGACCCAAAGTATGTCAATCCGACCATGCTAATATATGTTTTATGTCTTAAACAAACGTGCAATATATACAATTCTGCCATGTCTTTTGCATCATTCTGTTCCGATAGAAAAATTAGTTATTTTTTAAGTGCAATAGACGACACGTAACTTAAACCAACGTTTGTTATCGATGTCTTGTGATTTGTGGGAGCCTTCCCTTTTTAAAATCCTTTCATATGGTGAACGTATTATTCAATATTTTACCGACGTATTTGACTGACGTATATGCTTGTTGGATCCAGGATTTTGTCGAGGTGGTGGGGGGGGGATTGCTTGGACAGAGACAATGTGAAAATCATGTTTATATCATCTATTAAAGAGCAGACATGTGAACTAACTACAACAGTAACAAAGCGAACGAAAATGAAAATCAACTATGTCACTGATACTGGGGGGGGGGGGCTTGCCCCCAAACCCTGGATTCGCGCCTGATCGGTAGACCGTATTTAGAAACAACCCCGCTATGTTGCATGAAAATACGTTAAGTGGGAAAATTGTATGTTGATGAAAGTACAAACTTACTGCGAGGAACAAAAAAGTTGTTACTAATCCCCTCATGTTGGCACTTCCGAAAATAAAGTACTAGTACGTATAATACCTCAAGATAAAATATGGCTGTCCAAATAATGTTTCAAGATAAGATTTGTTATACAGCCCTTGCCTTATCTTTTATCTATTTGTGGGTCATTTAAACAGGTGTAGATATGAATAAATTTCAAAAAATACAAATCGAAGATGCTTTTGTGATAGTTATTTTCAGGAGGTGTTCGTCTCTTTATGGAGTGGGTCATTTTTTGCCCGAGATCACCTTCTTTTGATGTCACAAAATGCTGGCTCCTGGCGGCGTATGTTGGATTTTAAAAGTGGGGGTGTAGCAGGACGGTGGGGCGCCAATATAATGGTCAAATTACTAAGTGCGGAGCAGCGCTCGTGGTGCGGCGGGTGTCTATAGGGGGGCCTCTCCCCAGAAAATTCTGAAAATTATTAGACTGTAACAACATCGTTTTCGCGGACTTTGAGCAGCAATCAAAGTCGTGAGCAAGTGATCCCGTGTGTCAATTTCGGCAGTTTTTTTTCTCATTTTTTTGGTTCTAACGTAGAACTAGTCACTAGGTAATTCAGGAATAAATCAAAACTAGACATTGACATGAATATCGATGTGAGATGTATAAGAAACGTACAACACATTTAAAGAATTGTAATTGGTATTATATTGTTGGCGACACACCAAACAGACAGCCCGAAACACCAATAAAACCATGTGGATAGGACGACCAGAACGAGAATCTATAATAATGTTATTTGGTGGCGGCGACGAAAACTAACCCACGAATGTCATATGGTCGCGGAAATGGGGGCGGCCTTATGTTTGGTGGCATCCGTATCTGGGATCCGGCCTCAGAAAATTTGAAAAACAACACCGCTGGAAACATGTTTTTTTTGGCCACTCTGGTGATATCTAAGAGTCGGTTTTGCATTTTATATGGTCGAGTTTTTTCAGGGTGCTCCGGGTGCCCGCCTTGTATCCACACCTGTTGTGGCGCCCCACAGTGTCTTAACAGCATCAATGTGTGACAATAATGAAGTGTATTATTTTATTATTGAAAGGTTGTCAAATTTATTTTCGGGAGGTGGGGGCGCCCCCTGCGCCCCCGCTAGGTACGGCCCCGTCGTCTTTCATCGATCACCGGGCGTGTTTTTTTTTTTTGTTTTTTTTTTTTTATATTTATTTATTTCAATTTTAGAGCAGTTCGTCATAAAGAGATTATATATAGTTAGTCCGAAAATTATGTGGTCAAATAATGTTGACTGTTTCCTTGAAATAGCTACAGATTGACAGAAAACAATTTTTATGGGAAACAATCCTTGGTATTATTCTTAAAGGTATGACGTTTCGACATGTACCTCTTATCGTTATCAAGTCAGGCGCGGATCCAGAGGGGGGTCCAGGGGGGTCCACGAGGTCCGGACCCCCTCCCCCCTGCTCAGACTTGAAAATTTTTCATGCGATTTTATTGGCGATTTTTAGACCTGTAATTTTGGAATTTACCTTCCGGAAATACGTCAGGATGCACCAAATTGAATCTAATTTACCAAATTTTTCTGCGGGAGGGCCCCGACCCCCCCCCCCCGGTAATGGTGGCGGTGGCAATTATCAAACCTGGATCCGCGCCTGCAAGTACAATTATTAGTAAACTTTGGTTTAATAAGCTATTGGTAATTGCGTAAATCTTTCCTTTGCTTTGGAGCTTGTCAATGGTAAAAATCTTAGAATTTTTTTTACAATTAAATTCAAAAACATAATGTTGATCTTTAAAAAATATTATCAGCTGCATTATTTTTGAGAGTGTTGCCCTTTAATTTTGTAAATCAGAAAAAGTCGTCGGTATATAAGAGAGACTACTCTGTTTCAAAGGCGTGATATGTTTTTAGGATATCCAGTCTTTTTGATGAATCATTTTGATCACATGACAGGTGTCCACCAATCACGTGCTACCGCTTACAGCCATTTTGACTCAAGCACTTCCTGCTTAGTTTGGAGAAGTTATTTTTATTAAATAAAGATGATTCTGTTAGAATATCGTAATCGTATTGTAGAAGAAACATTGACCTATAAATTCAAAAATGCATTTGAAGGGTATGTATTTTTTGCGAACCATTATTTCACTGTTTTCTAAATCATTTCAACGTCAATAATACAGCCAGGACTGAGACAAAATTCTAAGACAAGAGTCCAAGAGTTGTAGTATAGTAGTAAGAGAAGGCGGTGTACTGTATGCATACGTCAAGTCAAGTCTTCTTCATGCATATTTTGAATTACCCACATAATGGCACCGTCTTGACCAATATAATGTGTAGGGTCACTAGCTTACAATATCAGGTGGCAGAAGTGGGTCATACTAATACTAGGATAATTGATAAAGTGTGTCACAGAAATTATTTCGCCTCTTCACAATGCAGAGTGAGAGAGACAGCTACCGACAGAGAATGTCTTGAAACTTGACAAGTAACTTTCATACTACATCACATGGTCACATAACAGAAATTCAAGCATTTATGCTTAAATGAAAGTTAAACAAGGAGATAATTTCTTTGATTTCAACTTTCAAAAGCAGAAAGTCGCACTAAATAATTTCCAAAAAAGGGGTGTGGTTTGGACTATAAACTCCAAATATGGTAAATCTAGACCAACATTTGGCATGGTTGATAAAAATACATTTTGTTTTCTTGTTTTGGATGTGAAATGGTCCATTATATCGCATTTGTAAGAAATAATTTTTAGGGAAATAGACTTTGTAAGAAACTGCTGTAGCTATAGTATAAGATATATCACACATCTAAATCCTTAGTATTAGTAATGGATATGCTACCCAATTTATCTCAGGAGTTTGTATACAGTCTAATTTAAAAATGACTGATTTGTCAAATCACAAATTTGGTTTATAATAATTAAATAAAGTAAATAAAGAAAGTGCATGAAATAGTGATATTTCTAATGATGTAGGCTAGTAGATATATGCACATGTATCAGTAATAAATAGTGCATTTTTTTTTTTTTACAGATGTAAAAATGATGCTGTAGAAATCACAGTAGCAGGTAAGTTACCGTATATGATGTGAGATTTGAACAGCAGAAAATAATTTATACATAAAAATTGATCTGTGAAATATTAACATTCAGACATGATTTTTTCCTGCTTTAAAGCGGATTTCCCTTTTTTGTCCCGTCTGGTTCTAATTTTTTGCGGTCGGTTCCGATTTTTGACAACGCTTTTGTTATGATATTGTTCCACTTTAATTAATTCAAGCACCTTGTTTCAAAAGCGTAAAATCATAAAACGAACAATTATTAATTTTTTCCTGGCAAATTTCTAAATGTTGAACTCGAAAATATCTATTCGTAACTTTAAAATCTGCCGAATGGATGTCAGCAATGTAAACATTAACATTACGGTATCGTAGACTCACGCGAGATTTAACGAGATCGACTGTCGCTGCGTACAAGTGACATAGAGTTTCTCTATCGTTCCTATGATGGTACGGTACGTAATTATAGTCAGTGTGTAGTAGATTGACAAAAGACTTTAATGGATGGAAATGGTTGGGACGGAAGTTGAAAGGCGAGCTTGTGAGACATTCAATTCCCGAAGAGTCGTGAATTATTATTATTATTGATCGGATACATTGTTCAAACCCTTTTTTTTTTCTTTTTTTTAGTAAGTATTCTGTAAATGAATTAAATACAAGAAAAATAAGAAATAAATTAAAGTTTGTAGTAAATTTGAAGACAGGTACCAAGAATATTGAAGTTCTTTATGAGAGGCAATCCCCCCCCCCCTTTACTTTCAAATTGCCTTTGCACCCCCCCATCCCCCCAACAAACTGGCGTTGCCACTGGACACGCCCAACCCACCCCCCTATTGTTTCAGCTTTTTTTCAACAGCTAAAATCATGTCTGAACATTAGACTTATATTTTTGTTTTGAATTTTTAATTATTTGTACCATATTGTGAAGTATTAAAATCATTTTCTTTTTAATTTATAATTAGATTTTGATGGTGTTCTTTTCCATATTTCCAATCCTGATGGAGATAAGAATAAATTAATAGTGAGTTTTCCGTTTTATTAATCGTTTAAAGGGAAAGGCAAATTTGTCTGGTTATCATATTTGTAAGTTAAGGTATAAGAATTGTTAATGCCATTTGATTAATAAAATGCTTAAAGCTGGTGTTTCACATAAATCTCTTGAAGAAGAATCAACCGAAGTTGTTAGTTGTTCATTCTCCTTAATAACTAAACCATGTCATAGTCATACATGTAGTCATACATGAAGTCATACATGAAGGGCACATTTTGTAAGCAACAGATGATACTATATTATGAGGATTGAAACAAGTCATTTTCAATTTCAGGTCAGCATTTCTCTGAAATTCTATGCTGATCTTCAAAGTCATGGTGCAGATTCTGTAAGTAGTACATTATAACATAACAATGATCTTGAAGCCAGAGTGACTAAGTGTGTAAGACGCTGTCTCGCTAATCTGGCGGTCGCGTGTTCGATGCCTGCATTCGCCAAGAAGGACAGCTGCTTAGTTATTTGGATAGGATGAAAAACTGATGCCCTGTGTATACATTGGCTTGTACCTAAAAGATCCCTTGTCAGATGGAATTCAGTATAAGAGTAGGGCATAGTGCTACTGCCCAGGCAAAATTTCCCTTATAGTACACTGTATGGCGTATGTCCATCTGCATTAACCCAGTCGGAACAGAACAGTAGAGTGTTTAACCCCATTTCATTTGCAGCTCTTCAATATTAAATATTTGTCTAGATGTTTTATGATCACTTAACTTTTCTTTAAATGTGTACCTTGATTGTCTTATGTGGATATTATATTTTGTATATTTTCATATTTTACAGTTAATAAAAAGAGAATATGGAGATAATTTAACATCACCGGAACCAGGTAAGTTTCATATTATTTCTATCAACAAATTACTGGAATATTTCACTCTTTAGTGGGTCTCTCCATCTCTTAGTTAAGTATGCATTTTTAAATGCCTATTTAACTTTACTAAACATTTCAGCTCAAAATATTTGGAATCAACTCTTTAGACTATTGGATGGTTTTTATTTTCCACAGATTTAACAGCAATGGAAAATCAAGACTTTGTCTATTATCATTGTCTATTATCATTTCGTTTCGTTTTTTTCCTCTTTCGATGGCCTACAGTACATGAAGATCTGACTGGTTGTAAAGGAAGGTTGCATCAGGGCTCATATTAGCGGTTATTTGACCCTATTACATCAGACTAATCTACTCACAGTTTTGTGCACAGTATGCCAAGAACTCTCTGTATCAGACCGTTTCATTGGCTAATTCCTCACATCAACCAGACAGCTTGTTATATAACAACTCTTCCAGATCCTAGTGTAGTTAAAACAAGTAAAGCGAAATTTGGAACTGTAAAAAAACAAACGAAATAGGATCTGTTTTAATCAGATTGCAAGAATGCTGAGTAATGAGTTAATGTTTATGTTTTCAGGTTACAATGTGACATTGTTATATAGTTTAGAAAATGTTCCAAAAGATTATGAAGATATGGCGAAAAAAGCAGCATTATTAAAGAGGAATTGCTTTGCATCTGTTTTTGAGAAATATTTTGAATTTCAAGAGAAGGGTATAGAGGGTCAACAAAAAGCTGTGATACATTATAGAGAAGATGAAACTATGTAAGCTTAAGTATTTTCTCCCATGTTTTGGGATATGCCCACTTGGAGATGTGGTTGTATATTGTCTTCGCCCCCGTCTGTCAGCCACAATTTCTTGTGAACACTCTATGAAATGTATGTATGTTGTTTGCATTAGTGAGATGAAGAAGCCCTTTAACATTTTGCAGTAATTTCTTCTACTGTTATGACCTTTGTTTCACTTTGTTGAACCTTGAGAATACTCATTTGTATTAAATTGATATCATTTTCTTGTAAACACTCCCATAACTCGCAAAAGAATTAGTATGAGACAACTCTTGACAACTGCTCGGAAGCGACTGTTAGTATAATAAGATGTTTTGTTGACTATAAATCTATCTTTTCAAATGACTGCTTGAGTAATGAATATAATATTCATATTAAAATGTTTTTTGCTTTCAGTTTCCATGGTTATAGAAGCACTAGTGGACATTTTCTGCCCTGTGTACAACACTATCATTTCCTAAAGTTAAACATGGTCTTATTATAATTGAATTAAGGGGAGGGGGTGGCCAAATGGTTAGCACATGCACGTTGTATCATTATGTCTGTCATTGAGTCAACTGGTTTCTTTTTGATTCCCTGGATGTAATTGACAAGGAGTATGGTCGTCTGTCCAACCTCGTGGGTTTTTTCCCAAGTTCTCCAAGTGCTAAAGTCCCCCAAGCGCAAGCAAATTATTGAAATAAAAATGAACCATGTTAGTCCTGAAATGACATAGTTTGTGTCGGGTGGGCATTAAACCCCATTTCTCTCTCTCTATAATTGAATTATAATTTTAGGTATGTAGAAGCTAAAAAAGACCGAGTAACAGTAATTTTCAGTACAATTTTCAAAGATGATGATGATGTTATTATCGGCAAAGTTTTTATGCAGGTAAATTAATGCTTCCATGTTTGCTGGGTAGTCGAATGGTCTGAATCCTGTTGTTGTGTATAATAACTTAGTTTAAGAATGGATGATTATAATGTTGAGTGGCCAGGTAGTGTACTGTGTGTGCTTTAAATCTTAAGGTCTGCCCTATGTGTATGACAAAGAGTAGGTACACCTGCCTGGGTTTTCTCTGCGTCCTTCAATGTTTTCCCCACTGCTTAAGGCACCTGAATAAAAACAAATTAATGATATAAAGATACACCATGTTTTAGTTCCAAAATCGGAAGCTGTTTTGAATATTTGAATAAATTCTGAATTTATTTATGTTTGTAGGAATTTAAAGAAGGTAGACGAAAATATCAACAGGCACCTCAAGTTTTATTCAGTCATAGAGAACCACCTCAAGAATTAACAAATACTGATGCAAGAGTAGGTGATAATATCTGTTATATTACATTTGGTAAGTAAATCACATCTATCATGTTAATATACAGTCTACGGTATACAGATTAGTCATGGAGGTGGATATACCATGCAGTGTGGTATACAGTGCTATAACCTATTCTCATTTCAATTCACAACTTTCAGGAGATCTTTAACATGATGCCAATTGTATACATAGGACCTTGATTTCTCATGCAATTCGAATGACTAGATGCTCTGTCTTGTACTACAGAGGAATTTTCTCTCTAAACTCTGGTTTCACACATGTGACCTGCTAGTTATTAAGTCATAGTAATATTCACTGAGCCAGTGCCCATCCTGGTAAGCCATTGAAGTTAAGGGAATGTAATTCTTGGCTTAAATCACATGCAGATGGGATGTAAATTATTCTGATTAATTTGTGGATATTATAATAGTTGCATTCCTGCGGGAGACAAAAATATTGGTCAATTTCAAATAGTTTCAATTTATAAAAAAAATCAGAAAAACCTATTTGACTGAATATGTTATTGTAAGTGTTTCATGTAATTTATGATTGCTGTTATTTTTATTACAGTTTTATTTCCAAGACATACCAGCGCAGCAGCCCGAGATAATACAATTAACTTGATCCACACGTTACGAGATTATCTCCATTATCATATTAAATGTTCCAAGGTAAACTCTTTCCACCTTCAGTATTTTATACAGTATTTTATACAGTCTTTATGCACAGTATTATATACAGTGTTTACACAGGATTATATACAGTGTTTACACAGGATTATATACAGTAATTACATACAATATTTACATGGTAATTGCACAGTATCATATTCAGTAATTACACAGTATCATATTCAGTAATTACACAGTATAATATACAAAACTTACACAGTATTATATACAGTACTTACACAGTATTTAGTAATCCAGAAATTATCAGAAATGATTAAATAATAATAAAATTTCCATATTTAGAATGAGAAAACAAAGTTTAGGGAATGCAAGTATAAACACCATTATAGCATATATCTCTCAAGTAATATTGAGATGACCTAATGGTACAGTGGTAGATATTGTTATTTGAATGAAAATGCCCACATTTTATACTGATCGGCTGTTTCTGACCAATATTGATTTTGCATGGTCAATATATACTATTCAAAAAAAGTAGGGGATATTTGATTTTGGGGGCATAATACTAAAATATGCTATAGAACCTAACAGAAGAAACATTTCCAGTTACATTTGACGCCCAAACGCACCAATAGCTACTGCATGGTATGCAGGTGATGCTTGGGATCATCATGGGGGTCCAATCTCAAGATTTGCACGGCTCTGACTTTGAATGTTACAGTCATTGTGGCAATGAATTCCAGGGTGGAAACATCAGTTTAATTGTTTTAGTGACCAGAAATCAAATTTTGATATGCGTCGGCTTACCCAAAATGAAAGGTTAAGTGCCCTTGGCATGCTACAGATCGGCACAACACAGGCGGTTGTGGCGCGGACGATGGATGTTTCTCAGTCTGTCATAAGCAGGCTATGGTCCAGATACCGTGATACACAATTTGTACAGGACAGACCACTCTCAGGTCGACCAAGGGCGACAACTCAAGCCCAGGATCGATTTATTCGTACCTTGGCCTTGAGAAATCTTGTCATCACAGCAAATCAGATCAGTGCTCGTCTTCAAACAGACACTGGTGTGAGAGTGAGTGGCCAGACGATTCGGAATCGACTGCATAGGGGTCATCTTCGCGCCCGACGTCCTCGCGTGATCCCTTGTTTGAGAGATCATCACATTCAGGCAAGACGTCGTTGGTGTAGGGATCGTCAACACTGGGATAATCGACGCTGGAGCAATGTGATGTTTTCAGATGAGTCAAGGTTCACTGTTGATTTTTTGGACAGACGTAGGAGGGTGTGGCGTCGTCGAAACGAGCGCTTCCAAGATGTTAACGTCATCAGACATGATCGATTTGGGGGTGGTTCTGTTATGGTGTGGGGAGGCATCACTGTTGCTGGAAGAATGGCTTTACATCTTGGCAGTCCATGTTGTGCCGTTCGCACGACATCATGGCCGCCGTTTCAGCTTCCAGGATGACAACGCAAGATGTCACAGGGCCAGGATCGTTACAGGTTACCTCCAACAACAGAACATCACCACATTACCTTGGCCAGCACTGAGTCGCGACCTCTCCGCCATCGAGCATGTCTGGGACATGCTTGGACAGAGGTTACGTCAACGTCAACAAGGTCCTGCCAATGTCCAAGAACTTGCTGCTGCGTTGCAACAGGAATGGGACAATCTGGACCAAAATGACCTTAGACGTCTCATTAGGAGTATGCCACGTCGGATTAATGCTTGTTTGGCAAACAGAGGAGGATTTACCCGTTACTGACTTTGTTGTGATGCTGTGGTAACTTTGCTGTTTGACCCCGAGTATCATTTTACCCTTATAATGGTCAGTCTGTGCCTTACTCAGTCTAACGATCATTTGGAATAAATCGATGAATGTGAACTTCATTTCATTTTGTCATTTGTTTCTTCGTCAGTTTCATTAGGTGACTTTAATAACACTTAAAAATCAAATATCCCCTACTTTTTTTGAATAGTATATATCGTCGGTGAAGTGTCAAAAGGGTGTATCTCAGAATTTCTAAGATTAAGAAATAGAACCTTTTGCATTTCAAAATTTTCACAAATCAAGATACAAAATTTGGGCACATCATAACCAGAACAGTTCTTAATGGCGTAAAGATACACAGCTAAAACAGAAATGTGCATATTGATTGGGAGATTTAAAAAATGCAAAAAAGTGTATTGACTAATCTCCCCGAGATACACCCTTTTGACACTTCACCGACGATATGGATCCTTTACTTCCTGTTAAGTAACATATGAATTTCTATTTTAGGCTTATATTCACCAAAGAATGCGAGCAAAGACCTCTGATTTCCTTAAAGTATTGAACAGAGCCAGACCAGAACAAAAAGACAAGGAAAAGAAAACTATTACAGGCCGAACATTTAATAGAAACTAGTGATATTGACCTATGACCTTTAGGTTATTACATAATACAGATTATATTTTATTATCTGTAGGTTGACGACAATACATGTATCCTGCTCTTTCATTATACTAAATATACCATATTTACATAAGGACTTCACTATAGCTCTTGTTGACTTTTTTTTACGGTTACTGAAGTGTGGTAACTCTCATGAGACAATTGCTTGTCATGTGTCCATTAGGTTTTACAAAAATATTCAAAACATGGGAATAAAACTTATATGAATTGAAATAACATAACTTCATGTGTCCAAACATGGTCTCTTAAAGGTGGTGACTATTTTTACATCATTTTACTGAAAAGTCTCAGGAACCGGTTAATTTCAAGTAATGACATTATAGTGCGTACCGCAGTGTAAGAATGTTGGCGACAGTATAACTCAGTTGATCGCATGTAAAATAAGAGAACAAAGTAGTAATAAATAAATTAAACAAAGCCAATCAAATCAATGTTTCTTTATCATGTAGTATTAAGTTTATAGCCTACTTAATGCCAACATTATATTATTTATTGTTCATAATAATGCCAACATAAAAAAATATTCTGATTCTCAGATAATCTGTACCCAAAATCTGATGCTTGATTTTTGGGGGGATTTTTTGTCGATCATTTAGGATTTTTTGTAATACTTGATAAATGAACCTATGCCACAGTGTAAATTATTTATGTGCGGTAATTAAAGAGATTGTTTTGGTCTTTTTTTTAAAATAAAAATGGGTCATGCAGCACTTTTTAAGTGACACAGGATTATCTGATAACCAAAATATTTTTTGTGAGGCCAAAGTGAGGATTTACTTTTGTAAAGTTGATACAATTTATCTTGTAAGACAGCTTAAAGGGTAAAGGCAAGTTCCATTTCTATGTATAGTTTGCAACTGCTGTGCATTATAATTGCTTGATCACTGTTAAAGGCAAATTAGATGGTATAGAAATTTTAAAGGAATGATAACATTGTCAAATATCTTTTAATTAAACCAATAATAAGATTAAACAACAATTTATATTCCAGCTGTATGTGCAAAAAAATATATATTTAGTATGGGATAAACAAGTTACTTAATATGTAGTATATCCTTATTCCAGTTGTACCTATATGTATTCTTCTAGTATTAATTTAGATTTGTAAAAATAAAAAAAGGAATAAAGTATGAAATGGGTAGCCATGACAGGGTCATCCTCGGTATCCCCTGTGGTATCGTTCAGTTCTCCCTTAATAATTCGAAGGAAAGTAATTAGCATGTTATTGCATCTAAATCAAGCATACTAACTGCTTTATTGTGTTGAACATTAACAATGATGCCAAGACTGGTATGTAAACTGGATTGGTTTTTTAAATGAATTTAATGAAGAGAGGCCCTGTGTTATTCCACTTATAAGGCCCCTCCCAATCCCTCACCCTAATGACAGTGATGATGTCATAGTTCATATCACATTCCTTACCACAAGTGATCTATATTTAGTAAATGATTATCATCAATATTTTCTCTCTGTGTTATTTATAAATAGTGTGTGTGAAAAGACAACTCAACTATTCTAATCAGACATAAACAATGATTTGTAAAGAGTATTTATTGAATAATTGTATAAATTATATAATTCTAGATTTAGTAAGTAATGGTGACACTGTGGTTCATAATTTTTATATGGAATTCATTCACGATTTATGTTTCATATTGTTGATGATTTACTACTGTTAGAGGTTGACAAATCAAACAATTAGATACTACCTTATAATTCATTAATTGCTGAATTATTTATTTCATTTGTGACATGAACTTTTTTTCCTGTGGTCTGTATAGAGCTAATTGTCTGTCAAAAGGCATATAAATGAATCCAGAATTGATTTTGTCATTTTGTATTTCCACATTTGGTCCCAATTTTATGAGTTATATCCTTAGACTATTTCTTTTATTTCTATATAATTACTATTAAAAACTGTATATATTTATCACAGATATATTCCCTGTGCTTTGTATAAATTATAGTTAATACGCAAATTATGGTTAAAATCATGTACTTTTAAAAATATCTTCTCTATAATCTGTTCAATAAACAAAAATATTTTAATTACATGCTTTTAATTTGATATGGAACATCTGAACTATTTATTTGTTTATAAATAAAATGAAATGGGGTTTTAAAATGTTACTGTTCTGCTCCAAACTTGGTTAATGATGATGGGCATATACAGTGTACTAGAAGGGAACTTTTGCCTTGACAGTGGCACTGCGGCCTACTCTTATATATCGAATTACAACTGTCAAGGGATCTTTTAAGTTCACGCCAATGTGTACTCGGGACCTTGGTTTGTCGTCTCATTCGAACAACTAAACAGCTGCATCACTGACAAGGGGTAACCATATGCCATATGGGAAATTCTGGATGATCTTTCTCGGCCAATGCAGGGATCAAACACCCAACCTCCAGGCTAGCGAGCCATCGTCTTACCCACTGTGACCCCCTATTTATTTGTAGACTGAGTTTTTACAGATCTTGAGGGAAGCCTATGTAATATGTGATAGCCAGCTAGATTTCCATGATTTTTTTTTATCTGATACTTTCATATTGAAATACTAATAAATGATAAAATGTCTATTGACATAAAAGCAATACCTCTGTTAGTTAGAGCAATATTTGTATTTCCTTAATCAGTATACAATAGTCTCATACTATGCCTTGTTGCTAGAATTTCTGAAGTAGTGAAATAAACAAGATTTACCACGGTTGGGCTGGCTATGCAGATTTATTATATGGCCTAAGAGCTAAATCTTCCTATTACAGGATATTATTTTTACTTGAAATGTTATATCAATTACAATATTAAAACACAGATCCTATATGGTTTCGTTTTTTATAGTTTCATAATTTTGTTTAGCTTAAATTATTATTTAAACTATTACATGGAAAGCTTATAATCAACTCTCAAGAATATCAATGGCACAGATGCAAGGCCGTACCTAGCGGGTTGCAGGGGGTCAGGCGCAGATCCAAAGGGGGGGTTTGGGGGGTCCCCCGCTCAGCTACATAAAAAAAAAATAATGCCTTGCATCAATGAAATTACATCACACAGTGATCCTACATCAGTATAAAAAAGATTTCTCTGTTTAAAAAGCTCAATTTGTATGTGTGCCTATGTAATTTAGAGACGATGATAGCAGATTTCCATAACAGAAACCTGGTAAACCCCCTCCTGCAAAAATTCCTGGATCCGCACCTGGGGTACATTGCACCCCAAGAAATAATAAGCCCGGCCATCCAAAACATTTTTAAAAAATGACATGGAAAAAAAAATCAACCATATAAAATACATAATTGACACATAGATATCACCCAAGGTGGAAGAAAAAAGTTTTTTTCAGCAGCATTTTTTTCAAAATCTAATTTCGGCTCAGCTAGTAATAGGGTCTGAATAAAATAGTAAGCTCCTTACATGAATATTCTTTTCACGAATACTTCAAAAATCACCCAACTGCCGTTTCAGTGTCCAGTTCTATTCCCTTTCGTGAATACTTCATCCTTGCTAAATATACATTTATTATAATTAATGCCGTCAAACATTATAAACGGCTAACATTATATAATAGCAATAAAAATCAGAGACCGAAGAACTACTCCCTGTTTTTGAGAGTTAGTTCCCCTTTGATTATTACAGATGGCGCCTCGCTCTTTTTTTAATAAATAGAGCATTTTGATTGGTTGAGATGATTACGAGTTTAAAATTCTGCCGGGAGGGAAACAATAATATTTGAAAACAATGTCAGCTTGAAAAGTGATTATTAATCAGATCAAAATGTTGCACGAACGTAAAGGTTCACAGGTAATTACAACTCACTCTTTAAGTTATGATTAACGTATTCAGCTTGAAACGAAAGACAGTCCACTTGTTTGTAAATCTGGTTTTATTCTGAACTAGTTGATCTGCACTGTCTAAAAAAAGGGAAGACAGAGCCGTAGCTTCGTCTTGGACAAGGTTTATGCTGCTTTGTTGGGATTAATTTGATATTTCATCCTTGTTGAATTACATTCAATTAATCTACACGCTTGTCAACATCGCCATAATTTATTTCTTAACTTTGATATACCTTAACTTGAAACTTATGAAAATGTCCTGGGTGACTGAGATTTCAATCAAAATCAAGTTCAGTTCAGATGACAGACCAAACAGTTATTTTTTTAAGCTTATTTTTGATGGTTGATACAATAATAGATCTATCAAGTCATTCAAAACAGCCACACAAAATAATTTATTCACAATTGATTTTTGTGTTAGCGTGCCTTTCTTTCTATTCTTATTCTAAAACTACAAAAATGCTTCTTTTTTTTAGACTACCGTAGGTCAAAGTCTAACCTAAATAATTATTTTAATGCATTGCTTACTTTCTAACATGTACATGTATGTATGTAGTAGGCCTATAGGCCTACTTTGAATTTCATAAAATTATACAAAATATTACATTATTGCAATAACGGCGTACCCAATACTGGTCAAGTGAATCAATTGTGAGAATAGATCCGGCAATACCATAAATGTCAAATCCAAACAAAAGTCTTCATGTTCTTATCTGGTGGAGAGCATTAAAGCGGTGTAGACTGGAATAACCAGACGCTAGGGATTGCCAGTCGATTGAGACGTCATGCATATTTTGCCAAACATAACTGATTTGAAATTATTAGAGTAAAAATTTAAAAACGATTGAAATTGAATGTGAATCGGTTTATAAACATTCATACATTTAATATGCATTGCGACCCCCATTTATTGTGTCAATTCTAGGTCCTAAATATTAGCGATTTAACTGTTTGGGACTTCATTGAAACCCCTTTCCAACGTATTGGGGTTTCTTCTGGTCCTCTGGTTTGCTAACACTGCTAAAAAGACCCCTAAACGCAAGCAAATTATTGAAATAAAATTGTACTAAGGTACCACTGACCGTTAGTCTCAAATGACTGATTGTTAAACCTCATTTCACAATCTTTCTCTCATTGAAACCACTCCTCAAAATTCAATTGTATGTTAAGTCTATAAAGTTTACATGTTGTTTTTAAAAACAGACAGTTTGTAAGTAAATAATATGTTGAAAACAGTATGTAGGCTACATTTCTTTGAAACGTAAAATCTTTACCACAATATAAGGTAAATTACCGATCCGGTACCTAATTTTATGGCACATTGTTGATTAATAGCAACGCAACAGTAAGAATTTAGCCATTATTTATTTTAATTTAGATGTATTTAATTCAAATCCAATTATTTTACAGTCCTTAACAAATGTCAGGAATTCAAATTTCAGAAATCAGTAGTGCCTAAGCTCATTGTTATTTTAAAGTAATTAAGGGTTTGTCTAGCTATTAAAGTGACATGTTGTTTTTAATGACAAATCTATTTACAGTTTAATTAAGGCTAGGTTTTTACCAAGCCAGTTTATAATTGTTGAGTTAAAGGTGGCTGTATGTCTGATTATATGTTTGTGTAGGTTAACCATATATTGAGAACTAGGATTGTATCAAATGTAGTTTTGAAAAAAAGGTTGCCATGTTAAGATCCACATCTAAGGAACATGTATCCTCCAAATATCTCAGATATGGACGGATTTCAAAGCAGTCCTCTAAAGAAGATATTCGAACATCGTCTTCAAGTCTCAATGTAAGATTTCTAAGAGTTTATCATAGTGAGAGAAAATTATTTATAACAATAGACTTATATGAATGGGAAAAAACTTTTAATAAAATAGGTGCTAGTTGTTTCCAGATGTTAATGTTATCTTTGTACAGGTTTGGGTAAGAAGTAGTCCAGCTCTGGACGTACAGGCGAGTGTAACACGTTCAGAGCTGGACTAGGTAAGAAGTAACAGTATTAAGTATTTAAGATAAAATTGTTTCTAGACTGGGGGGTTGGGATGGCCTAGTGGAATAGAGTGCCGCGCTTCGACCTCTAGCTGGCCGGTCACCTCTGACTTGCGACTGTGGTTTCGAGTCCTGGTGTGAGCGTATGTGGCATGGAGATAGGGGTGCCTTCTCAACCTCGTGGATTTCCTCCGGGCACTCTGGTTTCCTCCCACTGCTAAAGGCCCCTACGTGCAAGCGAATTATTGAAATAAAATTAAACCATATGTTAGTCCTGAAATGACCTAGTTTGTGTTGAGTGGACGTTAAACCCCATTTCTCTCTCTCTCTCTCTCTCTCTGTTTCTAGACTAGAAGGTTTTTGTTTTTCAGTCTGATGCCAAGTTATCATTGGTAGCAGCATTTGATGATTTAGCAAGAGATGCCAGAGTTCTTAAAGAAAGCTGTGAATTAGGTAAGATAATATTAATAATGATTAAATGATAATTACATTAGAATACTTTGCTTTGTTATTCAATTCTCTTACAATGTAGCCCTACATTGCAATTTATACCAGTAAACTTTCTAGGCTACTTTATAAGTTTATAGCATGTTATGATATGTAGCGTAGACAGTATTGTTTAGAGCATAAATTGCAATAAGAAATCTCATTCAAGGCAGTCATGGGATTAGAGTTTTTTGTTTAGTCAAAATAACATACCAGTAATCAAATTTCTGTATAACTTAATGTTTCAGAATTTAAAGTATTTGTTCATGGACAAGAAGATTGTAGAAGAAAATGGATGGTAGCTGAACAGAATGTTGATGTTTTACAGGAGAAAGTTGAACAACTATCATCAGAAAACAGTAAATTGCATACTAGACTTAAACATGCTAAGTAAGTTTAAATTCCAATTTCATTTCATTTGGACTTTTGAAGAATCGGTCAATCACTGTTACGACTATTATTAACCGCTTTGCATTCTGCGGTTAACAGACTTGAATATGCATGTCAGAAAGATCCTGTACCCTAGCATTTAAAACAATCTTAATTACTAATGATACCAAAATAGAGACTTGAGACTTATGGACAGATAGTGGAAATCATTCCCATTTCAAATCATCTTTTCACAATTCTTTGTAGAAATTAAGTTTTCCTTAGAGCTATATGAACATGGTTATTAGTGGATTTGGCATTATTGCTATTATCAGAACAAAGTACTGGACAAGATAGCGTGATAACTTCAGTCTATCATTAAAACATGAAACTTTCAAAATGTTTCTTTATGTTTACAAATGATTACTGTGTAATAATATGTAGAATAAACGATTATACAAATATTGAATATCAGATTTAACATATTGTTTCTAGAACGCAGATTGACTATGAAATGCAGAGACGTAAACAAGTGGAACTGGAGAAAGAAGCAGTTGTATGTATATAATATAGTGTTTTATTTGCTAAGAGAAAAGTTGTTGGTTCAATCCCAGTGTTAACAAAGAAAGTTTAAGATTTTCCAACATGGGTTTCACTTGACAGTGGAGCAACGATAGTTGTCTAGTATTTGATGGAATGAAAAAACTGAGGACCTGTGTACCAATTGGCATGTGCATAAAAGATCCTTTGGCAGTTACAATTCGATAAAAGAGTAGGCTTTATCGCCTAAGATGATATAAACACTCCTTTTCACCCTTCTGTTGTCTACTCATCTGATTATAAGTTTTGGATTAAAGAATCATTTAGAGTATTAATAACCTAAATGTTTGTATTTTGTTTTTGTAGGAAAGACAGATAGCTCTGATACGAGAGATGTTAAATAATAAAAATGGTGGTAATAGTATAATGTTAAATGAACAAGATAGAGAAAGACTTGCCTTTCTTAGTATGACACAACAGACATCTCGACACGAATCACCCAAAAAGTAATTATAATTTGTTGTTAACTATGGTACCCTATTACCATTAACACTTTTGTACTTTGGTATATCATGTAAATATTCACTAGACTGGTTAGTTTTGTTCCCGGTTTTGGAAACTGTTGACACTACTGCTTCCCAACGTGTAAAAATGTAGCAATCTCTCAATGAAACTCAGGAATGCATTTTGTCTGTAACATCTGTACAATAGGTTGTATTAGATGAGCTGAAAATCTGAGTTCTCTTTTACCAATTGCCAATACATGGTTGATATCTCTTGCTATCTGTAATTTAAAGTCCTAAGGAAATCCTGCCCGTCGCCTCCATGTTTGTCATATAAAAAAATAAAACCCATTAATTCTACGCTGATGACAGTCATGTTAGATGTTTTTAAATTCTAGAATATTCCAGTGTGTCAAATTATTGGTACATCTTATAAAGCAATATGTCCAAGCAAGTAAAGAAATTATGTATTATTTTGTTGTAGAATGCAAGCTATATTAGAATCCTCTGCCTCCATCTTGTCAGATATCAGCTATGATAAAACAGAAGATGATTTAGAAGCCTCACATCTACGTAGTGGTAGAAAATGGAAACGTCCGTCTGCTCCACCGTTAGAAGACGAGTATGATCATCATAATACAACTCCACCTAAACGACAATGTTTGGGCACAGGAGAGGTACATATTAATTATTTATGCTCTTTATCATGGCAGTTTGGGAGAAAATATGTAGGAGGAGACTATCATTATTTTATTACCATGTTCTGATTTCTATAGATTTAAAATATAGGTGTGACATCATTCTTTGACATGGTACCGGCAATGTGCCAAACGCACATTATTTATACTAGTTGCTTTATCGAGCCCACATGACATGTTTCATTGAAATGCATGTGCTGGATAGTGTCTGTATTTGAAATTGTCTAATGGTCTTGTGCAAGACATTGCATTATATATAAATATTCTTGTATTATATCAATATATTACTTTAATGACTGGCACTCTCGGCCATTAAACCGGACATAATACCTGATTGTGTTTACGTCTTTAGTCAGTTGGGTGGGATGAGAAATCAGTCTACCAGTGTAGACATCATTAGTAGGCATGTAAAAACTTTTTTCCGAAAAGTAGATGTATACACCACTGTCTCAACAAAATTCTCCATCCCCTTACAACGCACACTGAATCTTCGAAATATAGTATGACTGCAGCACTCTATGTACTAAACAATCATTAAGAATAATTTTGCCTTCATCAATCTGTTTATGATCATACTAAATGTTGAATATTGATTTAGAAATTTTATTTCTAAGCATACTTTTTCTATTCTTGAATAAATTCTATTGTTTAATTCTGGTTTGTAGGATTGAGAAGATGGCCAGAGTGACATCATATTTTACTCCATATAAACACTGAGGATGGTTTGTTCTTATGTAAATTGATAATAATATTTCAATGTTTTATGTATTACAGGATCCTAATGGTTCAATAGTAACTACAACAACAATAGCTGTAGATCAACATGGTCAACCCATGTATGCTGAAACAGAAGTGAGAGTTCCTAAATTAAACAAAAGTTTCAGTGAACCAGCACTTGATAAACATCTTAATAAACCAGGTAGAGATATCGGTAAGTCTCTTAATGAACATCTTCTTAATAAACCAAACAACAGATTTTTTGGTAAGTGTAGAGGGACTATATCACACACAAAACAAATCTACAGACAAGACACAACATTGATAAGTGAAACTGGCAAACAAACGGTAAAAAGAAATGATGACTGACAAAAGATGAATTTGAGCCTGGACCTTTTCAGAGATAGCCATCTAACTTTCAAGAGATAGTTGAACATGATATACATGTGTTTATTGTTTTATTGCAGACAGTGATCCAGAGTCTGATGATTCTTTCTGGGGCAGTAAAACACCCGGTAATCGTAATAAAAATAACAAGAGAACACCACAGTACGTACACCTTCATTTTACATTCTCAACTTTACTGGATTTGGTTCATAGAAAAATGTTTTCGGCTCACTTCTCAGACCACATTACAACTTTGTGGATATATATGTTAAATTTGATTAAATTCATCACCAATATTAATGATTATCGCCCAGGTCAATACTGACCTTTCTATGATCCAGGCCTGCCAGTAGACCATGTATCATTTCTGATTGGTTCTTAAAATATGTGAAGTCGTGTGACTTTTCTAATTTTACATAAAAAAAAAAAATTTTTGTATCAAATGATATTAAATTATTTTATTATCGAGATGCTTCGGTGTTGTCAAGATTTCAAATTCTAAATTTGTACAAAAGGTTTATTTTAGAATTTTGAGTCTTTCAATATCAACTTTTAATGATTGTTTTCTGTAGGACACCGATGATGAGAAAAGCTAATTCTGCTAGTAAAGGTTTAAACAGAGTTCATGTTTTTATCTCTAAAACAGTCATCAAACCAGAATCTTGTGTACCAGTAAGTCTATTTTATCGTTTTTATATAAAATGGGGTTTAACATTCTCCATTTCTACTCTGACTATGCTAATGAAGACAGGCATGACGTCATACAGTGGGCCATGAGGGAAATTGTATTGGAATAGCAGCACTATGGCCTATTCTTATTTGGCATTCGGGGGGTTAGGGATGGCCTAGTGGTCTAGAGTGCTGCACTTCAACCTCTAGCTTGCCGGTCACCTCTGGCTTGCGGCTGTGGTTTCGAGCCCTGGTGTTAGACTATGTGGCATGGAGAAAAGGGTGCCTTCTTAACCTCATGGGTTTCCTCCGGAAACTCTGGTTTCCTCCCACAGCAAAAGACTCCCACACGCAAGCGAATTATTGAAATAAAATGAAACCATGTTAGTTCCAAAATGACCTAGTTTGTGTTCAACCACATTTCTCTCTCTCTTTCTCTCTCTCTCTCTCTTTTGCATTCCAACTGTCGAAGATTCTTTAATGTGTATGCCAATGTGTACATGGAACCTTGGATTTCGGCACATCCAAACAACTAGACATCTTCCCTTGAGAGGCTAGGACATTGATTTATTAAACCCATTTCATTTCCCTCACCAGGGACCTCTGTCCTTACACCACTGTCCAGTGGGAACCGTGTCCAAAAATTCTGTTGAACTTTTTCGACCAGCATTAGGAGCAAATACGAGACTTCACAGTAAGTGTTAGCAAGCCAACATCGTACTCACAAAGTTCCATGGCTTCCAGATTTAGAATCTCAAAATCTTATTACAATACAAACTTTATAAACTGGCTTGTTTGGGGTTTTTAGACACCCCCATCTATGTGTTGATGATATTGTTCTGTTCACTGTATATATTATTACTTTCATAATATTATATTTAATTATTGCTTCAATTATTTGATAAGTTATATTTTGTATTTCCAGTGTGGAAAGAGAATCCGATTTGGTAAGCTTGGAATGAAATGCAAAGGTAAGAGAACTTTTGGGGAGTTTTCATAATAAAAATTGTGAAATAGAACCAACAAAAAATATGATAAAATCTGGTAGCATTCAGAGCTTCTTCCACACAAATAAAATGAATACTTTATCTTACAGATTGTCGATCAATGTGTCATCCTGAATGTAAAGATAAACTACCATTACCATGTTTCCCATCATGCCCTAGTACACCAGGAACATCAAAAACACAAGGAGTAAGTTCATATATTCAGATGTGCATCAAACTTTAAGATTTATATACAATGAACTTTCCTCAACCAGCCATGTTGTCATATATATTATACTCATGATCAGACACAGCTGGTTTCTTTCAATGTTTTTTAGTATTTATGTAATTGTTTTGTTTATTGTACAATTCTCGTGTATATTTTCAGGGTCTTATATCAGACTATACATCAGTTGAACCACCCATGTTACCAGCTCTTATTGTAAGTTTATTCACAATGTAAATATAAGAATTCATTAAAAAGCTAAGCCTTGATTGCTTTATAGATGAGTTCACTCAGGGTTAATTAGGTCAATTAGTTGAACTCGAAGCTCACAAGAAATGAAATAGGACAGAATTCCTTTTTTATTGTCAGCAATTTTGGCAAATAACCATTTGTATTATGATGACAGTCTGTTATTAGTGTGTCCTGATGCGCCATTTAAATTTTTATTGAAATATCAAATTCCTCACAGCTTAATGCATGCTAAATATGTACTCAGATTTATTATCTAAAATTTAATTAAGAAGTCAAAATACCAACGCGAGATAATCTGGTTTCTCCGCAACAGATAAAAGATGGCAGAATGTTGTTACACTCGAGCAGCATAGATTGACGAAATTTCTATTATCATAACTTTGTAAATTCTGAACGGAATTGAACTATGTTTGGATTGAGATATTCTTATTAGATATTAAATTTTCACCCTATTGTAACCTGGAAGGGATTCCTGTTGCGCTAAAGTGAGGCATCAGCTCTTTAAGTGATGGTATGAGGAATATATCTTAAAGATATTTTATGTTTTATTTTTCAAGGTACATTGTGTCAATGAGTTGGAATCAAGAGGATTAAATGAAGTTGGAATTTATCGTGTACCTGGGTAAATATTTTCATCCACTATAGTCTTTACTGTGTACTGTTGAATATATCATTGTTACTCTATGTAATTGAGGTGGGTGGTACTGTTGAATATATCATTGTTACTTTCTGTGGGGTAAAATTGTTTTACATGTGGGTGTTACATTATAAGATCTGTCATAGACCCAAGTGGTTTTCATTCCTAGCTTGTACCTGACAAGGAGCTGGGTTTCCTCTCGCAGCTACGAGCCAGCAAATAATTGAAATTGAACCATGTTAGTCCCAAAATTATGATGCTTGTGTTGAGTTTACGTCAAATCCCATTTCTCTCTTTCTATAATTGAATAAAATAAGAATTATACACATAGTGGGATTTTCAGGAAATAAGAAAAATGAAATATTAATGATTTATTTAAATTATCTTTCAGCTCTGATAGAGAAGTAAAAGACTTGAAAGAGAAGTTTTTACGTGGAAAGGGTATCCCTAACTTGGTGAGTATATTGTTGATTCCATCCATTCACCTTGTATATGATCATGTTCCATTGTCAGTTGGGGTTTAAATGGCTGAATGGTTAGTTGTATCAAAAGGTCTGTCATTGAGTCAACTGATATGGTTTTGATTGTAAGTGACAAGAAGTTGGATCGCCTGTCCAACTTCAAGGATTTCCTTCGGTATCCTCCTACTACTAAATACCGCTATGCACAAGTGCTTTATTGAAATAAAATTGAACCATATGCTAGTACCTAAATGACCTAGTTTTGTGTTAAGTGTATGTTTAATCTCTCTCTCTCTCTCTCTCTCTCTCTCTCTCTCTCTCTTCGGTGCATTATTGTCAGTTTTATTTTGCTAAATATAACACTTAAATAAAAAATATTAATTAGGAAAGAAATTATCTACAGTGTGAAATATATGATCAATAGCAATTATATTCTTTAATTATTCATGGGGATTGCTGATAAAATAAATCTCTTGACAGTAAGAGTTGAAGACACGGTTGAGGCAAAAGTTTCAAACATATTTTACATATTGTAAAATATTTTATTTTGTATACAATCTAGTATTAAGATTAATATTTATTTTGTTTTCAGTCTCATATAACAGATATACATGCAATTTGTGGTTGTATTAAAGATTTCTTGAGACATTTAAAAGAACCGTTGGTGACATATGCTTTGTGGAATGATTTCGTTCATGCAGTAGAGAGAGGCGATTTAAGATCTAAGTTAGATGGGTTATATGATTGTATTGACAGATTACCGCAACCAAATCGAGATACAATGGCTTTCCTTATTATACATTTACTAAGGTAATAAATACAATACTGATTATTGTGTGGTATAGAAAAACCCATTTAAAATATACTAATAGTTACATGTTCTTTGTGAGACTGAGTCATATTTTAGCAAAAAAGAGCTTTCCAGCAATTTCCTTCTAGTGTTTCCCTTCTATTTGTCAGTACAGCTGTGCAGACAGTCAATGTTCGAAATGGGTCTACGTAAACCCCAATATATATATACAATGGTTTACTTCAGGTATTTTTTTTATCAACAGTGAGAACAAAACTGGAGAATTGAAAAGGTTCTTCACAGCCCATTCCAGGATTCCAATTTTAATAAGACAAATAATGCTTAGAATGTGGTGAAATATTGATGTAAATTGGCTGGATTTCTTTTAAAAAATCAGGACACAGCTTTTTTAAATAAAAATTGTATATTATCTATTTTATTGAAACCAATTTTACATCAAAAGAATCAACAGGTCATCTTGATCAATCGATACCATGTGAATGCCAGTGAGTAAAATAGTGAAAATTTTCAGCTTTAACAGATATTATTTTCTGTGAATAGATTGATAATGTTAGTATGTCTATTATTTCAGAGTTGCCCAAACACCTGAGTGTAAAATGCCATCAAGTAATTTATCTAAAGTTTTCGGCCCAACTGTAGTAGGATATTCTTGTGCTGAACCAGAACCAATGCAGATGATTAATGAAACCAGACGACAAAATATGGTGGGTGACTTTCTTAAATATTGGCAAAAACGATGGAAATTAAACCACATTTCATTATTTGAATATTGGCATAATTCTTTTGTCTGTAAATTTGGTTATCCATACATTGGAAGACCTATTACAACCAACCCACAGGAAAACTGGTAGTTACACATGACAAGGTTTAAAGGTCTATAAGAACCTTTCATATAGACAAACATATATTATGTGAAATGGTTCTGTTAACCATGTTTATAATTAGTTGTATATTTGTAGGTAATGGAGTATTTACTAGAGATACCACATGAATATTGGCAGAGATTTATGGATGTTGAGAATTCTTTCTTGTATCCTACAGAATGTACACCAGGTACACCTACACCAGTTAAAGGAGGTAATGTTATATTCTACGAAATATGATGTGTTCTTTCGAGTTAAAAGGAAATCCGTGAACTAATTAATTTAGGCCATATAAAAGAAATATTCTGGTTCTTAGATAATCATATGCCACTTAAAATTACCGTTTTACCCTGGTTACAGGAAGTAATCTATAAAAAATTTTTTTAATAAATCCAGAAATCTGGCAGTCCTGATAAATGTTACTGGATAATCACACATTATTGCTATAAACAGCATGAGATAAATGAAGTGCCTTAAAATGACAAGTTGTTTATCCCTGTACAGCTGTAGAAAACACATTTTATTTTAGTGATTGTCTGAGAAACAAAATATATACCCAGTTACAATTGGAATAGGAATAACATGTACTAATAGATTCTTCTATATTTCTGCTTAAAAATCACTCTACTCTGATAATAAATGGTTCATTTTCTAATTCAATATATGTATTTCAGCTTTGAGAAGTCGTCTTGGGCCGATTTTAACACCAGGATCTTATGAAGAATACCAGAAAAGTCGAGTTTTGACTCAAACTCAGACTACACCAAGGTAAGGATCATGGTCATATATAAATGTTAACCTCATCAAAAACAGCAATATAAGCTTTCAAGTTAAATATTGTAAAATATTTTTTTTCTGGTAGCTACATGTATATTTGGATTAAATGTTGAAAATAATGTATAAGTATTCAGTTAATTCACTGTATCTTAGATAATATTAAACTCCAACTTTATTTGTTAGATTGCTCTATGATATTCATCATGAAAATATTGTGGCTAATATCCTCTACTTTATTTATTTCCTCATACTAATGCTTTAATAAAAAATGATTCAACTAATATTTCATCTATGGGCCAATTCAGATTGTATTGATTTAATTTTTTGGAAAATAACCAAGCAAGTTAATTCCTATCACATGATTTTAAGTTGAATTCATTGAGATGTTGCTGGCAAAATAATTTCATTTTATGAAATATAGCCAAGTACTGTAATAAATTCAGTATTGTTAGCAAATCCTACAATCACGTTTTGCTATTTACATTTAATAAACTTGTTAGACTGTCGAGGGGAAATTTACCTCCAAGAAATTATTGTCTCTGAAAAATGACCAGGGAAGAACTAGATCTATTGAAAATTGGCAAGAGTAAAGAAAAATACATATTATCAACTAATATTATAGACAATCATTCTGTTAGTTGCATTGTCAACTGGACTTTATACTTCAACTAACATAGATATATTCTCTTCATTGCTGCAACTAATACTTTTAACTGTAGGTTTACCTGTCAGTCTTGTTACACTCTTAACTGTACTAACGGAGATCTCATCTCAATTGTTTCGATCACACTCTTTAATATAAAAAACTTATCCATCAGGTGGAAATACTTCCTATAATTTAATCTCATTTCTATTTCTCCATAGCTAACAATTTTTATAAACTTTAAGACAAATTTACTACATTTCATTTTTCGTCGTTAATATTGAGGAATATTGCACAAATTGAAATATAAACTGAACCATGAAATTAACCTAAACTAATAACCAATATAATATATCAAATATTAAGGTACCTCATATATCATACTAACATCATTTATAAATCATGGATCGGCTGTGGTCCCCATGGTTTAATATGATGCTTTATGTTTAGGCCGTTGATGCCTCCACTGCGTAGATCAGGTATACATCAACAAGGAGGTGCACCATTGGCTAATATAAGTGAGAGTTATTTGTGAAGGGAGATAAGCATGTCAGGTATCTATGGTAGCTTTTGTAGAAAATCAAACTGCTTCATTGGATACTAATTCTTGCTGCAGAAAATCAAATATATCCCTTATTTTTTTATTTAGATCTAGTTTACAACTTTATATTAAGTATTTATCAGCTTTGAATATTTTATTAACAATGGAAAAAGCTTTCAAAATATTATTTTATCTTGGGTATTTTAGTAATATTCTGATCTTATTATTTATAAATGGCTTGCTGTCTGTCTTAATTTACTGTACCTCCGCTAGGTGAAGCATATTTATTATTATAACGGTGGAATATAGAGGTTAAGACTAAAAACACAAATTTACTTTTATATTAAAATATTTTTTTCCCTGTAATTGTTTGATTGTAACTTACGTCCATCCCAAGTTGACATTGATTTCTTTTGTCTTACTCTTAGGCAAATAAAGTAAAAATAATTTTTTTTTTTTTTTTCGTACAAACCAGCCATTTTCTTACAATGTTTACAGACAAGCAGGATTGGTAGAATAAAGGAGAATTTATTCCAAAGTGCCATGTCCATGTATATTTTTGACTTTTGTGATGTATGTGAATGGTTAAACTTGTGCCTTTTAAATATCAAACCATAATGAAGAAACAAAAGATTTTAGTTTGAAAAGTTTTTCTGTATGTTATTGGAGGAGATAAATGTCTTTGTTTTAGCATTAAGAATATTTTATTTAATAAAAAATGAGATTTGGGAACATGTGAAGTTTATTCTCCTCTATAATTGAATGACTTCACAAAACCTGTGACATATTTAAACAATTTCACTAAAATAACAAAATTAACATAACCTTCTTTATTTGTATGAAAAGTGCATTTTTACTTTTTAGATAATTTTCTAATCTGCTACATGTATATATTATATTACAGTCGGTTCTTTCTCAACTTATTACCTTACCTAAAACAACATTTGTTTTTCTTGTATTAGTAATTGTAGAATGGTAGAAGTAGTTACATGTTGTTTTAACATGTTAAATAAATTAATTTTTAAACTAAAAACATTTAAACATACAAATTTAGCACCTTATAATGTTAAATAACTTCTTTTAATTATGTGAATTCTTTTGATTATACACCTCTTTGCATCAAAATACAGGTGTTGCAAGATGTCACTTCTTGTTCTTTTAACAAACCTATGGAGAAGAACATTGATGGCTTGTCTTGAGCTGCTGTCTATAATACCATTGCAAATTGTTCTTGTAAATGGCAAATGTTTACTTGAGATTTTAAATATTTCAAACTTTTAAAACAGAATATTTACTTCTTTTTGCAGGTTTGGTGACAAGAGCAAGACAATAACCAGGAAGCCAAATCATTTCTTCAATTCACCATTTGTTAACTAGATAACCAAGTCTTTTACTGGACAACACTGACTAGACCATAGCTTGTACATAGTGTATAGTATAATTATTAAGGATATATGTTTTTGTACATAGACTTTTATATATCAGTGCTCTTGGATCAATTTCATGTCCTTAATAACTGGAAACTTTGATTATAATATGTCAGAATTAAGTGAATTGATGGAAGTCAATACAGGTGCATTCATTGGCTTAAAACAATGGTGACAAAACCAGTGGTTAAACAATTGTGATAGTGAATGTAAAATGGGGGATAGCTGCCCAAGTTAGAGCAACTAATGTATTATTGTGTTAAATATCATTAAACTAGTACCATACTTTATCAGTGATACATCACACAACAGTTTAAACTAATTACACACAATAATACATTGGTATAGTCTAATGTGATGGGTTCAAGATGCCTACTTCAATCCTTTCAATTAATATGGTTTGAGAGTTTATATAAGACATATGCCTCTGCTCTGTTATGCCATAAATTATGGTTAATAATTATGCCATAAAATATCCGTGCCTGATAAATTTATTAGTCGACTGAGGGTTGGATATGTTCTGAGTAAAATTATGAGTTTATATAATTTGAATGGAAAGATACACAATATATATCTGATTATTATATAGATAATCTGTATTAACATTGAAATCACATCAAGGCATATATTATAATTATGTAGTACCCAATAAAGATATATTATTCATAGCTGGTAGAATACTGGTATATACTCAATTCACTACTTAAACTAGAGATTGGTTGTGTTCTGTTTGTAAATATTATTAGGTAGAAAACAATTTATTTTCAACATTTCCGTCATTTATAAACAATTTAATTTGGCTTATTACTTGTGTCATATTTCACATGTTGTGTCTACCAATATTGTTTGTTCTATTGGCCAGTATACTACGATACGTCTTGTGTATACAAGTTTAAAGTATTTAATTATCATAATGGTATTTATTAGGTTGTGGTGATTAATACTCTACTGTGGGATCAAACTTGTATACAAGGCTTTCTCTATAATGTTGCTATCATGTTGTCTTTAATATAGCAATTGAAGACCTCATCAACATATATCCTTCTATATGCTGCATTTTCGTTATTCATATAAATAAAGGACCAATTTATTTAATATTTACATTGAATTATAGGCTGGGAAATTTTTTAAAGAAAGTTATGAAGAGTTGCACTTTAAGGTTCTAGATTTTGTTCTTGTAATCATGTTCTATTTTATACTTGTAGTCCCTGACTATAAATCCTTCATCACATTCTCTTCAGTCATTCTCTTTAGATTATTAATTTTTCTTTTCTTGCATTTAGTTTTTCATTATTTCATATTTTTAGTTCTTTTTATATTTCATCAACTTCCATCTATTTTTTATAATAAACTTTTTAAACATACATTTGGCTTAATAACATATTATATTTTATACATTGGAAAGTCTTCAGAGATAGATGTTTTAATGAAGTTACTTCCCATGTATGAGATTGCATTGTCTTATTTGCCCCCACCCTACAGTTACCTTTCAAACTATTTGACACAAGAGAAATGAGGTTAAATGCCCTTCTTTTCTGAGTCAATCAGGGCAATGAAGACAAGACATACTCCATGGCTTGTTGCAATGAGGGAAATTTTACCCTGATTGCAGTATTACAGAAACTCTTGATATAGAAGGGCTGCACTAGGCATTCAAAACAGAGATTTGAAAGAAAAAACTACCAGTTTTTGCTTGGGTGTAAGCAGAACTTTTATCTTTATTCCTCCATTTTCTATTCTACAAACCCCACAGATCATTCATTTGGTTTAAAGGGAAAAGATAATTAAATTTCTGTGGGGGTGTTGGGTAGCATTGTGGTTTAATGTGTCTGCCATGAAGTCATGTGGCATAGTTTCGATTCACTGCTTGTACAAGACGAGGGGAAGGGTTGGATGTCCAACCTTGTAGTATTTCCCCCAGAGCAGCTGCCCTTTAACTTACAGGCCTTCTGACTTTTCGGGGCCGATGGGTAAAGTGAAAAAGAAAAATTATTTCGTCTAGATCCGCGTCCAGGGGGTAAATGACCACACTCCCATTAACTTCAAGAATGATCATATAAAGGTTGTGCAGTTGAGATTAGCACTCTCAAACACTGTCCCGAGAATAAAAAAAAATCGTTTGTGACAATCACCAGGAGCAAATTTCGCACTGAACTGAACAACGTATTTCATTAAAATATAAATTTGGTATTTATTGAATCGTATTCATTCCATATTCAATGTCAATGTGGTCAGGGGGTGCAGGCCCGTGCAAGGATCCGCGGTTCATGTCGGATGGCTTCTATAGAAAAAGGCCATTTTCAAGTTCCTCTGAAACGCCTGGAAGAGTGCCTGAAATGGCTGGAAATCACGTTTCCGGTTCCAATTTCTAAACATTTCCTAGGGGAGAGAAGTCCTCCCCCCAGACCCTCCTCGACGGGCTTTGCGCCTACGGCGCTTACGGTGACCAACTTGATCGGCCACGGATCCACGGTCAGTAACTTACTCAAAACTCTGGGGGTAAATGGGACGGTTGAGATCATTTAGGGGGGAGCGGTGAGAAACGTGGGTCTAGATGGTAAAATAGAGTGCCCAAGATTTAATAAAACATTGATTTTACTTTTCTTTAAATTGAATACTGCAAATTTGTTCGGAATTGACAAAGATTTAAACATTTTGTCTGGAGCCACACTACTTTGTGACATTTTTCGGGAATCAATTATTATTTGTGAATGCAGCGGCAACAGACTGATTGGATAGTTGGAATTCAGGTCGGCTTAGAGTGGGATCTTGATTACAAAACCCATGGACAACTTTACTCCTGGGCTAGTATAGCAGAAAATTGTGGCGGTTAGGTTTTCCAAATTTTCTCCGGAAGGGCGTGATCCCAATACTGCGTTTAGTTGTTTGAGATTCAGGCTGTCTTGGAACACATTGAAATGAAATGAAATGGGGTTTAACGTCCTACTCTTTTGCACCTAACCTGGGCTAATGGAAGACGGGGGAACACATTGAACCGCTGTATTCACGGTCTGGCACAGCAGAAAATTGTGTTGTGGTTCTAAAATTTTTCCAATTTATTTTGGGGGGTGCCTAGTAAGCTTCACTTCTTTGCTTCTCCTGTCCAACCTTGTGGGTTTTCTCTGGGTCCTCCCACTGCTAAAGACCCCTACGCGCTGCTGTCTGTTCCCAGAAATCTTTTCAGGCACTTTGGTTTCGGCCTATCATTTGAAACTAGGAGAATTTAGAGATCAATATTGGGTGATCTATAGTATAAGTATAAGCCACACCCATCACATGACATAATCCAACTCAATCAATCTCCATCACTACTTTTTATCGTATATGTTTACGGAAAAAAATCGACAACTTCAGGTTGTTTTCTGTCCTGATGAATTCAAATGTGAACAAAATTTCTATACGATAAAAACAAAAACAAATATTTCATAGACAACAAATTTTACTTGACATTAAATGACCAGCATTTCTACAATATTTGTACGGAGTTTAAAAATGGCTTATTTCGCTATTTGTACCAAAATATTGAACTGAAAGCAAGATAAATAGACAGATAGTATCACGCTCTAATGAAGATGGTAATTCTATATTCAGTAACATGAAATAATATATATTTAATTTGAATGCCAGTGATGCCACAGGGTTATAAATAGAACAGAAACATGAGCAGACAATGACATCCAGGTACATAAAAATAAAATAAAAACCTGCAGTAACATTAATTATGATGTCCATAGCTAATCATATACCTATTTAGAGTAGATCCCCTTAAATGTGATTAATATGTTTCAATTGTGGTGTGCAAGTCTATACCCTTTTTTAATCTGGATTACCTGTAGTATAGTACTTATCTAAATAAACTAATATATGAGTTGATTGTAATAGGAGATTTATTATCGTCAACAAGTCAAGCCAATAATACCAGAAGTTTTTAATTCCTCAAACGGATTTGACCACAAAAGTCTTAACATTTGAATAGATTTGACTATACAGACAAATTAATTTCAATATGTTTCTTATACTTAAATATAATAGCATTTTCCCCAATTTGAAGTTAAATTGAATGGCAAACAACAAAGAGTTAATTAAACATATCCATGATTTGGATGACGAAAGAATTAAAATTGATGTGGATGTGTTTACGAGATTGGATATTTCTAAAATTCTCCTCAGTGATTAAACTGATCAATAACTCTGGTAACATGAAAACTTGATCTATAACATTCTCCATCTCTCGTGAACACAGCCGATCAACATAATCCAAACTGTGACAAAAATCAAAGAGATTCTCTTCATTAGTAAGTGTAAACAAAACAATTTCATTTCATATCCAAAGTTTCATCATGTCAATTAAAATGATTTTTTATTTGAAATGTTTGAACCACCAAAAAGAAACAAACATATTTATATTTTTTCAAAGAATATCGATGTTCAAGAGAAGAGAATAAAGTAAGAGATTAATAGTTTTACAGCACAGAAAATGTAGCATACAATTTCATATTTTTGCCCAGTTTTTTAAAGTTTACGTCCTGGACCAATGGAAATGAGTATAACAAATGAAATAAGGTGCATGACCATAAATGGATAATAATATGAAATGATAGCAAGTCTTCTAATTTAACAAATGATGTGGTAGTTTAACTAATATTGACGTGTGTTTGTTTCTGATCAAAAAGATAAACATACATTTAACAACAAGAAAATGTTTGGCAGGGCAGGGGTTCAAGGTTCAGGGGTCATTATCTACTAAAGGTTTAAGTAGCCGTAATATCATCACAAATATTGATACAACACAATAAACTCTTCACATTATGCTGACAACCAAATTACAATTAAATATATTTATGTCAAATCCTATAAATATTAATTATAGGTCAAAGGTAACATATCAATTTGTTCATGGCCATATTAATTACAGGTCAAAGATCATGGCTATATTAAATATAGGTCAAAGGTCAAACGCCACAAGAAACATTTCTTTTTTTATTAACAAAACTTCTTCAGACTATATAACTCAAAAAAATTTCACATTTCTCAAACGTAACAAGCAGAGAAGAGGTTGTAAATTTCATATGGCTCAAATCTGTGCAGTCAATTTTTATTCCTAACCTAAAATGACAAATGTTGAAAATTTAGTCTTGGAACAACTAATATAAGTATCAAGATTTGTTACGAAAGTAACATTGACTTGTTCTTATTTCATAATAAGAGGTATGAAATCATAGACAGGATTTGTAGACTCCATCGTCCATTACTGTCATAGTAACAGCAACATATTAAAGTAACTAACGTTAGTGGAACAAGGGGAAGATAACTCAATGTTTTGATTAAGTATATGCGAGTTGGTAATTCCTTTTCCTTCTCAATACCTCACATCTTTGTCTTACCCTAATATGCTATATATTATTATCACAATATTGGACGACTGAGTTTATATTCACCATGTCGAATATTTCATACATGTGGCTAAGTGCTATTACCAATCAAATATCGTTCATTTCGCTTTCTCGATGGCCTATGATGTCAAACATTGATTAACCAATCAGCGTTGACATTTCTAGTGGTTTACCCACAGTTCAGTGCATCGCACGCCAAGGACTAGCCGTAACAGACTATTTCATTAGCTAATCTCTTACTACAACCAGAAAGTGTGTTATTTAACAACTTTTAATTTCCCTTATAGCACACTGTATGGCTTATGCTCGTCTTCATTAGCCCAGGTAAGGAGCAGAACAGTAGGACGTTAAACCCTATTTCATTTCTAGATCCTAGTGCTGTAAAGACAGTAAAACAAAATTTTGAACTATAAAAAAAACGAAACGAACTAGGATCTGTGTTTTAATCAGATTATCAAATACAACAATATCAACTCAATATTTACTAACAGTAGGCAAGATTTTAACTGGGTTCATCAATCATTAATGATTGCTCATGATCCTTTAAATTATTAGGCCACATCAAATCTCATATTTTTAATACTAATCTTTGTCTTTTTTAATTCCAATGCATTAGAAATTAGATTAGAAATCTTCTGACCTGTCCGAAAAGTTGGCTATTCAAAAAATTCATAGCATCAGACAAAATGATAATTGAATAGTGCTGTGTTTTTATAATTTCAATAACTCATCTGGGTCTGTTTTGCACTATCGACATACGAGAATCAAACCAACGTGGATGTACCTTAACGAAGGTTTCAAGTCACAGGACGTAGACCTGTATTTTTTTTATTCATTATATTCTTTGTAGATGCCTCACATGATATCTTCACACTTAAAGTAGCAATGTAACATTTTCGCTAAAATTCTCACGACTTGGTAATATGTACTCAGATCGATCCTTACTTTGACCTAAACAAAGAGCTTTAACCCCCTTTTATAAAAATCAAGGATGTAAATTTGTCGTTTTCATATAAAAACCACTGATTTTATTCTGAAAAGCACTAAACAATTAAAATAAATTGATTGTCACATGAGTAGAATATCTGCTGTCAATAAAGTGAGAAAATGTTGTTAATGAGAGCACTAGATGCCATGGATAATTGACAGTTGTTAAAATAATGTAAACAAATGATATTATAAATCTCTTACAAATAATGGTGCACTATAAAATATAGAATGTGTTTTGACTAGATTTCTACAGTATGTTGAAAAAGGTTTGACATATAAACTATTAAAGAATTCTATTGGTTGTTTTAAAACATTAGTGAGATATAATATATTTATATATATAATATATATGATGCGATTTGAAACATGTACAATGTATAATATAATTAACAATGTTGTTTAAAGTCCTTAACAGTTCAGGCCAATATTAAAAATAGCTTTATGAGAACTCTTCCTTCTCTTTTAATATTCTTGAATAAGACAAAAGGCTTTATCAACTTTTGAAATAGTAGCAATAAATTTCATGATCTAATTTGATTTAAAGTTTTAAATCTTAAAAATTGATTTCTTCAAATAAAATTTTCAGGCATGGGGTGATTTTTGTCCCTTTAGACAGTATATAAAAGTTCAGTGATCATCAACTCCCCATGAAATCTAATTGTGGTTTATTTATTTATGAAGGAATCTTATTCCAACTTCACAATTTTTATTATTGGCCCCTAATAACCTAACCTGCTCTTCTACCGTACATATCTGTCACAGCCGTTTTTCGCATTAAAATGGGTCAATATCATATGATCATATTTACATAACAAGTGTCCAATGATATTGGAGCAAATTTTAACCAACCAATCACCAGAGTGGAACAGTGCATACCATACAAGGCTTTGATATTTATTTTCAAGAAAATAAGCTGTATAGAGTATGACTGAACAAAACCCCTTTTATTAATAAATTCTGAAAGGAAATCTTGCAAATTTTTTTTTTTTCCAAGGGGAGATTTAAATGGTGAGCTCAACAATAAACTGGTCAAAAAACAAACAATAACAGGTATTATGTACAACCTCTGAGGTCAAAGGTCAAAGGTTACATTCAAACTTAACAACTGATATATCAAATATACAGAGCTCTATTTTAAACAACTAAATTCTACAATGGTATATAAGATAAAGGACAAAAACATATATTAATATCTGTACACAATTTCACCACGGCACGGGAACGAAAAAACTTTACAACATACAACGTTAACAATTGTTGGAGTTATTCCCCTTGTTGATTGACATTTAACAGATCTATGATAATAATAATAATAAGTAGTAGTGGATTTAAAGTACACGTCTTCTGTCCTGTGTAATGATGGAGACGAAGCATGATGACACGACAACGAAACAGTGACACATTCGACAACATCAAATAACTATTCATAATTCTAACGAAGTTTTCAAACCTAGGCTAATTATACGATAAACTGATTATGGCCAGGAATTTCTGATATTTTTATAGATATACTATATTTATTTACACAAAGTCTTTACAACAAAATATATATATATATATACTCTTTCTAGTCTTTTAAGCCAGCACTTTTAAAATCAGAACTGCTGTCAAGAAATACACCTCCGCAGTTTCCTCAACACAGATTAACAGCACTTTCGTAAACGTTATTATCTATATAATATATTGAGACAAAATCGCGATGTTTATTAATCGTTCTTAACACAGAAAGATCGAGTCCACCATCTTGTTTTTTATATATATAGATATATAGTTAACAACACTGACACTGTCACCATAGAAACATACGTTAAGCAGGATGGTGATGGGGAGGAGTGGGGAGCTGGGGGAAGGGGGAGTGTAGTGGCCACAACATCACGTCACTGTTATAATAATCTATCACAATAAATACATATTAACAGAAAATCATTTCATATTTACATTACATTCGTAGAAATTTATTACTTTTGGGAAATTGGTCGCCAAAGTTGTAACTACCTCTTCTACAAACAACAAATCTGGGCATGTGAACTTTAAAAAATTTAACCAAATAAAAGCTGTCATGATAATGAGCAATCTCTATCATGATTCCAAAACATTTCGTCCTCGATGGTATATTCATTTTTTTTGTGAAAAAATATTCTTTGGGTCATTTCATGCACATACCAAATTCAGAGCAATTCACCTGATTTGAAAATATTGCACATGGATCTTGTTTTATTTCTAATCTTGTTTATCATCATCACAAACCAGCACAAAGTTTCTTCCTGGAGGTGAGAAGGATCACAACAAGTATGCTGCTGCAGTAGAAAGTTCACATGCCAATAGGAAGGTTAATGGTTTCTTCTTATATAATTGGACTTGCGTATATATTGTCAAATTGTTTTCCATCTGGTTTTGGTTGAACTACAGCTAACTACCCAGTTTTACGTGTTAACACCCCCGCGTTTTAGTAGCAGCCTCACTGTGGTTTATGGTGAAGGTAACTCTCTTTACATAATCTACGATTCCTCCTCCATTGGTTCCGACTCTCGTTCAATTGAACTACTGCAAAATAAAATTGTTCCATACTTTAAAACAGATATTCTTTATTGCAGAGAAGTTTAAAATCTGACAATTAGTGTCTAAACTCTTAACCTCAGTCTGGTTAATTGCAAGACCGTTTTTCTGTATGGGAAGAGAAAAAATCTAGTATATTAGAATTTTTTCATACCTTCCAAGCATTTTCACATGTCAAGACTGAAAAATTGACATGTCAAGACGAAAAAATTCACATGTCAAGACGGAAAAAAATCATATATCATGAGCATGTGACCCTTCAACAGCATGTGACCACATCCCTGCAAACAAAGATGGTTGTGCTTTTCATTTTTTCTGGCCGTTTTTTTTGCATTGAACATGTCATGGAGAACACCTCATCCAGATGATGAAGTTGATTTTCTTTTATCCCTTCCGAGTTTTGCTGCTGAGGCTGGCGCACAATGGGACATTTTTTTCTTCTCACAAAGTTGATGATGCCATCGGTTTTTGTGGTCACATGCTCTTGAAGGTTCACATGATCTTGAAGGGTCACGTGCTCGTGATATATGATTTTTTTTTCGTCTTGACATGTGATTATTTTCGTCAACTATTTTCGTCTTGACATGTGAATTTTTCCGTCTTGACATGTGAATTTTTTTGTCTTGAAATGTGTATTTTTGTTGGCATGTGAATTTTTTCGTCTTGACATGTGTATTTTTTTCTCTTGACATGTGAAAAATGCTTGGAAATTGTTATATACTCGATTTTTTCACTTTCCATACAGAAAAACGGTCTTGCAAATAATTTTGCTTTGGCTTGCCATAGTGGTCCATCTTGAAATTAATGTATGTCATGATCACACTTTACACATCATAACTCAAATGTTCACAAAAATTGATATGTGACCAGCAGACCAATTATTAATATATCATACGCTTTGTTTCTTTTTATGTTCTGAAATTTTAGTCAACCTAACTAACCCGAGTGTACAATCACACCGTGATTAATTCACTTAAATTGATGGCGTATTTATAGCTTACGTACATTGTCAGGGTTTTTGTTTAGTTTGTGAAATAAGCCTCCTGGCTTTCTACTTAAATGTTAGTTAGGCTTGACTTGTGATTTTGACAGGATCAGTGATCTAGGCTGCTCCAGGGACTGGACTTGTGATCTAGGCAGGACCATTGATCTAGGCTAGACCTAGGCATGACAAGTGATCTTAACTGCATTAGTGATCTAGGTTGGACTAGTGATTTAAGCTGGGCCTGTTATCTAGGATGGATTAGTGATCTATATTCTTAGAAAGGGTAAAACTGGTGGTGGGACTCCTCATTGAAAGTGAGCATTTGGTAATCATCAACAATATAAATGACAGCAACTCCTTTAAAACAAACTGGTGACCTCCATGTGATTGTAACATCAACAGTAGGAGATTGATAAAGAATCTTCTTCACAAACCTTACACTACATAATTTACTATGTTAGGGCTATCGTTTAAAGAGAAATCAGTTTCACCGAAGATATAAATTTCTTTTAAATTTCTGCATAATCTGAACGAGTTTGCATCATTTAAGTGAAAATGACTTATTATTATCACTGGCTAAAGATTGTGTTATGAAGATTTACCCCTACAGGTCACAAGATAAATTGATGTTTGAATTACACCAAATATTTTCCAAAATTATATCTACCTTTTCTTTTCTGGAACCATAGAGAGTGAGGCAAGGGCACTAACTGTGGCTGCTTCTTCTCTTTCTCTAGTTTGTGCTTCCAGTAATGAATAATCAATTGTTCCTAGATATCGTTTAACACATGGCCAATGGCGTGCTGGAAAACATAAACATACAGAATAGTAATATTTTCACCATTTTGATTTCAAAACATTTAATATAAATGGGGTGGAAAATATTATAATAGCCTAACATGAGAAGTGGTGGATCCTGACCGACTCATTATTTCTAGCTTTTCCCATGAGATCCTGCAGAAAATGGTCACAATATTAAGCAGGCAATTCTACTCCTTGTTATGTACAACCTGAGATTGACCCCACGACTTGCCCAGATAACAAGCCTCATATTCTACACTTAACCCCCTTTTCCTGATTGAAACAAAATAAAAATAAAGAGATATAATAGAACTATACAAACTTTGTATTCTTATTGCTGTTTCTAAACTATCTTGGGCTGGTTGACATGGTTTACGTCGTGATTCCTCTTCCAGTAAATCCAACTGTAAAAAGTTTTAATATACATGTGTACGCACATTGATCAAATTGATGCCTTAATGCAACTCAATCAATAACTCCACTGGTCAACATTAGGTCAACATTATGTTTTATTAAGGGCTTCATTTTGTATATGAATATATTATATACACATTGTTCATAGACTGTCTCTATAAAATATTACATGTATGAGACTGAAGTAAAAAAACACATTTTTATAAATATCGAAAGGAACCAAGATCTTTGGGTTATAAACATACATTTCAAGTTTTATCAAAATGAGATGAAAATTGTGACCTCTTGAGTGTGAAAACATGATTTTTTTTTTTCTTACAATCAGGGGGCATAATCCATGAAGTTATGATCCAATACATGGCAATATCGACAAGAGAGAAATGGGGACTAACATATGGTTCAATTTTATTTCAATCAATTGCTTTCAAGTAGCCGTGGGAAGAAATCAGAGAATCTGGAGAAAATCAAAGAAATTGGACATGCGACCCTACTTCTTGTCACGTGCAAACAGGAAATCAACAAAATCAAAAAGAACCAAGATCTTTCTTCAAAATCGGATAAAAATTGTGACCTGTGGAAAGCACACAAACAAATTGTGAATGGACAGACAGGGGCGACGATATGGAAATGTGGGCATATAAAAATATCATTAATTGAAATTCTAACATCATTTGGTTTTCTTTACAGGTGAGATATGATCAAAAGTCACCACAAACTGTAATCTTTGTTAAGATCTTTTGATGTGTGAGGTCAAACTTAATTCAAGTCAGGAGATTTTGACTTCTCATTTTAGAGTGGATTAAGCTTTAGAAGATTTGATATTTATTTTTTTAGAGATAGAGAAATGGGGTTTAACATCCACTTGACACAAACTAGGTCATTTTGAAACTAACATGGTTCAATTTTATTTCAATAATTCACTTGCACATACAGGTCTTTTGCAGTGGAGGGAAATCTGTTTATTTTTTTAAATGGATATGAGGCCCAGATACTTTAAAGGACAAGAATAAAAGTATAATTGTGTACTTACATCATCCCCTAGTAGAGCTTTAACACAAGCCTCTGACGCTGAACATATACTAGGTATATCATAACCTCCTTCTAAACATAGAACTATTTTACCATTAGCTAATGACATCAACTCTCTTGTCATATGACTAAAACCTACAGAATATCATAAACATATAATAAATCAGTCTTTAACTCTTCCCCCTAATAAACATTTAGTCAAATTTAAAACTAAAACATACTACACCCCCTTCAAAAGCATTTACTACACCATCTCCTAAAACATATATAACATCCCCTCACAAAATTACATACATCCCTACTAACTTCATTCCCAATCTAAAACATATATCATACTCAATCCCTCTCTTAAACACATCTCCCCCCCCACCACCATCCATTCCCCCCAAAAAACATTCATCCTACGTCCCCAACCAACATCAACTGTAAAATACTTCCTAAATGAATTTCACTAATGTAAATCTATCCACTATAATAGACACTTCATTGCAAATGTACAATAATTCAAGTTTTAATCTTTAACAGGAACTCACATGTCGAACTAACTTCATAACCTCCAAGAGGAGGTGGATGACCTTTGGCGGCATCAAAACCTGCCGACACCAACACAATTTCTGGTCGAAATTCTCGAGCTATCGGCATTACAACCGTCCTATAAAACAATAACAATTCAGTTAAAATTATCATGTATTTTTTGTTTTAATAAATGATTAATCTAGAATTACTTCCATTTACAGCTTTGATCCGCTAATTAACAGCTCACAATAGATCACATGCTAAAATAAGCTCAGGAAATAACAATTAACATCATAGGTGCTGATTATCTTGTGCATTACTGAAACTTATTTTTAAAGATAGGTTGCCAGGCAACGAAACATACGCACTCAGCAGCTGAAACGTCCGGGCAGTCAACAAAAGTGATATTATGGTCTTGACTAAGTATCAAACTCAGTAATGGTGCATCCATAAAATTGTAACTTGTGTTAATATGTTTATTACTAAATGCCAATCAAGAAGATAATAAAATAGTATTGGTCAAAGTGAAAATCTTCCGTACCTAAAGGCCGCCAAATATTCCGCATCTCTCATAGGTGGATTTAGACTTCCTCCAAAAGCAATGTTTACATTAAAACCCTGACCACTGTCCGCGCCACATTCATCAGGGGCACCGGTTCCAGGGAAAAAATGACCGTTGTCATGACGATGAATTGATATGTACAAAACATGTGGATTGTCATAAAACATTTGTTGTGTTCCATTTCCATGATGAACGTCCTGAAATAAAAGTCAGATTTCTCAATATTATTTTAATACAAATTATATCAGATTTTACATGCTGCTAAGTTGTACTGAAAAAAAAACCCAAAACATATAAATTTCCACTTATATAGTCCAGATTCATCTCACTCTCACCTTTGACTTTTTACAGATTGAATCAAAGTCGGAAGATTATCTACATTTGATATTTTGGCTTTTGTTTTCTTAAATGTTAAATAATCAATGTTTTAGAGTATACAGTCTGCGATCGTGTAATGACTTACCACAAATTAATTATGTTCTGAATCGATTGCTCAGTTTAACTCTAGATTTAAAGACACATATGTTCATGATGTATTCTATGTGCTTAGAACATGCAATTTGGATGGATTAAGCACTCTATAAATGCACAGTATTATTATTATTAATTGTAGATTTTGCAGGAAGTTTCAAATTGATACTGGGGATAAATTACTGGGGAAGTAAATATATCTTACCCAATCGACTATAAGCACTTTCTTTGTGTTACATTTTTCTTTTAACTGTTTAGCAGCTATAGCTATTGAGTTAAAATAACAGAAACCCCTACAAAAAAATAATCATCATCATTTATTATAATGCTGATAGTCAAACTAATCTTCGTAACTTTCAAATAACACATTGCGATAAAAAAAAAGAAGCAATAATAAAACAGTATAAAATACAATCATTTGAGAATCAATCAAAATAATTTAATAAATTTTACAGGTCTCATAAAGAACAAAAACCATTTTTACAGTGTAATTGCATATTACATTTTAACAGAATTGTTAAAGAATAAATGTGCACTAAACGATGCCTTGAAAAAAATCTAAAATAATATGATTAGATGTGTCTAGATGAATGTATGGTTTTAATAACTGACTGAATAATATAACAACAACTTACATTGGCTGATGAGCTTCAGCATGATGTCCTGGTGGTCTAACAATGGCTAATCCATTCTGTAAATAGAAAAAATAATTGGCTTTGGTTTTCAATCAAAAAACTTTGAGGTTTCAATGGTTTTTTTTTTTTTGGTGGTACTTGCAAAGGTCTCAACTCCATTCCCCAAATTCAGTATTGATAATCAGGTCATGTGTTATGAAAGAGAGATTGAATGAGCTGTACACTGCAATATGCCATGATTGTTTTTACGGACAAGATCATATTCTAAATATCAAAGATGCATAATATAAGATTTAGAAAAAAGAGTTGATAGTTTAAAGATAAAATAGTTTAAAGATAGGTTGCCAGGCAACGAAAAATACGCCCAGAACAGCTAAGCAGTCAACAAGGGTCGTCGCATATTTTTTCTTTTGTCAGTAAGGAGAACGTTTACAACACATGAAAATCTTATTACAAGTAATAACCCATTAAGTAATTATCAGAAATGTTTGGAATTGTTTTGATTGTCCACATGTCAATCCGTTCAAAATCACAAACATTCGCTGATCTAGAGAGTTGATTATGGGCTTATCATGTGAATCAATGTCTATTAATAATTTATATAAGATTTGAGGCCAACAGAAAGATCTGCATAATTCCTCTTTAAATTATCACAGATAAGATTCCTGTGTACACGCATTCAAAACCATTTTATTTTCTAGATTTCTGAATATATATCTTATTCTAAAAATATACAGGTTTGCTACCTGGATAGAAAGATACATTAATAGTTGTTTTTTGTCAAAAAGAATTTAAAACATTCTGAGGCAGATGTTCCATTTCTGTCAGTAGAAAGTTTCTTTAGGTTTGTGTATGTTGAGGTTAGCATGACCTTCGTCTCTACTTGTCGATTGAGTGGTAAGATAATTTGTGTAATGGCGTCTAGTTAAAACACATTTACATGGAATGGAGTAGCAGAAGAAAAAAACAGTAATCTTTTTAACTTTTCTACAACAAAAAAAGTGTGTCTTTCTTTATTTTAGCATATTGAATGACTGAGCCACGTGTCATGTCTGTAACTACTGTCCTTTTTTATTGCTATTTTCGGATTGTTTACTACCATTGATGCGATTTCTTTTTTTTCTAATAATTTGTGGCATGTGGCATGCACAATGCAGAGTATACATACTCTTTCAAGTTCAAAACCTGATCATATTTCTTTATTAGTGTGATATTTATTTTACAGTTCTGCTACTATTACCAGACTATGCTCACGCACCATCCAGCCCCTGAATCTCAATGGTGGAGATTTTTTTTTGTTGTTGTTTATTCATTTTTTTTTGGGGGGGGGGAGAGGGTCAACAATTCACAAATGGAAATCACTCCCCATAATTTCCATTTTACTAATACCATAGACAGTTGGTGAAAAATCTATGCATAAATGTGAATGATAGTTAGAATGAAGTCCTGACTATATATGAATAATCAGTTTTTGGTGCATTTGTACAAATTCTTAATCTTTCTAACTATTCATTTACTTGTTAATTCAAATCATTAAATATTTCATATGAAACAAAAAAATAGTTTGCCAGGCAACAAAACATATGCCCACACAGCAGCCAAATCTTCCGGGCAGTCAACAAGAGTTGTTGCATTTTAAGTAATCATCAGAAAATTATAATTCAAACTCACCCATAACTACGGTGTAACTGTGATATAATCAAACGTTTTTTTAAATCAGATAATAATTGTGACCTCCAGAGGGACCACATGAAAATGTGGGCGAATAATAACCCCTAACAATATCAACTGACATTGCTGTCATCAGTACAAAGTTAAACCACATTTCATTTCAACTGACAATGAATAACAAATACCCCATCATCACACTATTTCAATTAAAGAAATATGAATATTTGGGTGCATATTTATATCGTGAATGATAAAGATTCAATCAACAGATATATAAGAATATATTATTCAACAGTGTTGACAAATGAATGTATTATTTGGTAAGAAAAATCTATTTTTTCCTAAGTGTTTTGGGGGGTTGGGATGGCCTAGTGGTCTAGAGTGCCGCGCTTCGACCTCTTGCTGGCAGGTCACCTCTGGCTTGTGACTGTGGTTTCGAGCCCTGGTGTGAGCATTTGTGGCATGGAGATAGGCTCGCCTCTCAACCTCGTGGGTTTCCTTCGGGCACTCCGGTTACCTCCTACTGCTAAAGACCCCTACGCGCAAGCGAATTATTGAAATAAAAGTAAACCATATGATAGTCCCGAAGTGTTTTGACGAAAAAATGCCTATTTTAAGTGCAGAATGTTAGAATTTTTTTTTCATAAGAATTTGTTTTCACTCTACCAGTTCTGAAGTAATGTCTGCCTTTTTACTTTGCCAATTTCTTTATCAGCTGTGCATTATGATATTATGTTTGTGAAATATCTAAAATATCGGTTCCTCCCAAGATTGGATTCTCCACTCAAAATTACTCAATTAAATCTAGTTTTGTTACTTTAGGATCAAGTTTTCATTGCAAATGGGTTTTTTGGCATTTGCTTGATTTTTAGTTTATTAAAAAAAAAAACAACTGCAGCCAGGTCGGTGTGACATTGTTCACTTCTGCTCATATATCAGTCCTGGAAGTAAACAGACGTCTATTTTGGTATAACCAGACTTTAAACATCATTCAAACACCAGTCATCATATTCATTCACTTGGGCCTGTTATTTGTTTCCAAAAAAATTCAAATAGGAGTGGTATGGCTCATCAAAAAAAATATATTAGAAAAGTATTCCATTTTGCAGAAAAAAATCAGAATGGAAAATCAAAGTTGTCTGAATGTGATCAGAATCCTGAATATCTGAATGGTTTCACATCCATCTAAATGGAAGCAGGCAACTACGTATTCTGCAAAGTTTCTTTTCTATCTGCCTTTCACCTTTTCCAGGAAGACACATGTACATACACCAGCAGAGTGTATGGTACCAACTTAAATTTTGGCCCTCAATTTATGTTTATTTTTAAACACAAGCTTTGTTATCTCATGAAAATCTAAACATTGAAGACAGGAATGTAAACATTATGGTAATTAACCTAGTATTACTAAATTATGTGCAAGGGAACATGTAGTAAATTATGTGCCAAGAAACATGTAGTAAATTTGTTAAAGAAATTAAGAATTTGCACTTTGATTTAATTTATTTGTATCATTAAATTAGGCATGATGTAACATTGATATTTAAATGTTTGCATTAGATTGCGTCCAAATCTGAGGTCCATCACTCCAATGTTAAGGAAATTTAGAATTCAAACTTTGATTTAATTTAATTGAATCATTAGATTAAGCATGATTGTAATATTGACGATCCAATGCTTGTATTAGATTGCATCCAAATCTGAGTCTGTCACTCCATTTCATTTAAAAGGGAAAAATAGAAACAAAAAGAGACTAACACATGGACCCATTTTTTAAAAAACAGACTTGCATGCATTGGAAGGAAATCGAAACACATAAAGAAAACTCAGATGTTTAGGTAGACGAGATACTACTCTTATCCAACTATAAGTCTAGGATCAAAACCACTCAAACTTTACTCAATGACAGACTGAAAACTACAATTGTACTGAAAGGTCCTTATACATCTGGTTCTCTTTCATCTAAATCTTGGGTATTATACAAACTGATATTTATAGAAAATTCATCCATAAATAACTTTTCATAAGAGCAAATAGTGAAACTAGATAAATTCATTACGTCAATGGGGTCTACATCATATAGAAAGTATATATTAAAACATTCTATATTGTACGTATACATTATAAACATAATCACCTTCACTACATGAACACATGCAACAAGAATGCTTCAAGCTAAAAGCATCGAGTTGGCCCTTCATTAAGTTTCAAACGAGCGTGAAAATGTCACTGATATAAATTTATGTTTTAGCAAGAAGCTTTTATATCCGTTTAGTTGTTGGTTTTAGTGAAACTTGGCAACTTTCATTCTTACAGGTGTGTAACCTTCAAATACAAGATAGCGCTTTATCCATAAATACAAGATAGCACTTTATCCTTAAATACATGATAGTGCTCAAATCATAAATACATGATTTAGCTTAATCCATAAATATATAATAGCGCTTTATCCATAAATACACAAAAGAACTTTATCCATAATCAGTGGTGATAGAATTCAGGGAATATTTTAACCGGGTTCGTATCGCAATTTGAGACTCAAACGTCCGATTTTGCGAATCAAATTTATATTTGATTAGCATTATTAGCTTAAAACCCTGCTTCAGCGCGAATCAAAGTTTTGAAAATTAATTTTAACTTTAAAACCATTCAGTATCGTAAAACACATCAAAACAAATCTGAAATCTCGGAATTTTATTGTCTATATCATCAAGACTCTTTACGTGCCTCTGCAACGGTCCAGTGGAACGAGAGCAGTACATGTTGACGTCTGCTATTTATAGACGTAAAAAGTTTTGATGACAGAGATGACAACACTACATACTTTCTTTCTATATCTGTTGTAGTCACATTCGTCGAGACAGACATTCAAAACACTACAAGATAAAATTACCGGATGATCGAGGGTACGTCGCGAAATTCAAACACATGATATTATGTTCTGTCTTCAAATTCGACATTAAAATTAGCAACAGTTCAAGATTGGGTGAGGAAATATGACGCAGAAAAGATCTGACTAGAGTATGAAGTAAATAAAGAATGTCCCGGTTTCGTACAAAGAATAACATGTGGTCACATACTTTTATTTTTATTTTATATATAAATATAAACAACCGTTTGGTAATACAAATAATGTGGGTATTGTTATTGTCACATATAGGCCTAATTATGTGAAATAAGAATTCTATACTAAAAAAACTGCTAATCAATTAGTAAATTTTGCTACTCAATTATACAACTGATTAGCATTCTTACACAATTTTTCTGGAAACTGCTAATCAAATGTAAAAAAGTAAAATATTCCCTGATAGAATTCTATAGCAAACCAATCAAACTGACATTTTTCTTATTGAACCCAGACAGGTACAGAAAATTGATTCATATTATTAAGAGCCTACTAATAATGTCCAGTCCTTTTTATTATGAGTCTACAAATAATGTTCAGTGTATTTTATTTTACATGTCTACTAATAATGATCATAAGAAATATTAAATAATGACCTATTAATCTCAAGGGTACATATCTTTAAGTTCTATTTTCTGAATATTTTCTCCATTACAAATATTTCTATTAATATTATGATTATTTTCCCCTACAAATTCTATTACAGAACCACGATTTAACGAAAACAAAATATGATTGGTTTGGAAGAATTTCAAAAGAATGCATCACCACTTAACCTAGTGCAAAGAGTTTGGAAATGAAATGTCAGAGTTTTGTATTAAGGACAAAATTTTCCACTTCAACACCATTTTAATATCATTATCCCGTGGCCAAAATGTAGTATTTCCTAACCAAACCAAAGATTAAATAACTTTTTCTTCATTTTTTCTGGATTTTGTTTTTGTTGTACTGTAGCATAATTGGCTGTGTGCCAAGACGTCTGCTGGTGTGTAGACCAGTGAATAGAAGTATCAATTCATTAGATCTGAAGTTTTGTTTTATTTAAAGAGAAATTGCCAGATATTACATCTGTGTTTAATGCATGCAATTTGCTAAGCAGAAAAAAATGCTGATTTTGTGAGCTGTTAATTCTACTAAAATAGTCTGTAAAACCAGGATTTATATGTTGTGCATTCTTTTTCTTGTCAAACGCCACCGTGATTCTCAAGAGTCATTTCAAAGCCTATCCCAGATATTGTCAGGAATGTTACAAATTAGCACACAACATAAATACAATAAGTTTGGACATAGGGCACCTATCATAGACAATGACAGCGTTCTGACAAATTCTGAAATTGTGTCTGAAAATGTTTGAGACTTGTGCCTTATGTCAAGGCTTGGTCATTTCTCAATATGAGCATCACTATAGCCACTAGATAATCAAAGTAGCTGCACTTCCTCTCTAGATTTTTGTTTTGGAACAGGAACTCGGCCCCAAGCTCTACTCTTCTTGTTCATACTAGGGATGATTCTGTATGCCAATTCACATACAACTGACATGAAACTTGGCATGTTCCTTGGACTATTGCCCAATGATTGACAGACTTTGATATGACATCACAATTCCAAGATGGCAGTGATGACATCATGGTTGGTTTCTGGTCCATATAGTACTCTTGTACTTGTTTATGTTTGGCTAGTCTAATGCTACCAATACACCCAAGATTATCCAGACACAAGTCCAGAATAGTAGGATGCTAAAACTGATTTCATTTCATTTCAGGGATCAATTAATCATGTGATCACCACTCTTGACTAGAGTACTGTTACCTTGCATAATCTCATTTATATCATTTATTTACGTTTAAAGTGAGACTATTTGCATAATTTACACAAAGTAGCATATCACTGTTATTGTCAATCACGTATCGAACAATCTGTCTGTGTGTGGTATGAATCAGTACACCCTGCTTTCAATTAGTTTTGAGGTCAAAACAAGAGCCTCCAGGGAATACTGAGAACACCTTATAAAGATTACATAACTTCTCAGATATTACATTTAGATTCATTAATCACTTCAATTAGGATGCTTTGTCCATTTTAAAAATAAATTAGTATGAGCATTCTCTACCACTAGTTTAACATCCATTTGACACAAACTAGGTCATTTTGGGACTAACACATGGTTTAATTTTATTTCAATAATTTTCAATAATCAACTCCTTTTCATATACAAGTGGTGAATAGAAACCACAACACATGTCTCAATGACAGACCTTACAATCTAAAGTGCTAATGAAGACAGCTATATGTAGTGTGCTATGAGGGAAATTCAGCCAAGACAGCAACTCTAACTGCAGCAGTATATGAAACCTATCACTATCATAATTGAAAGCAGATATAACTAGTTTTAACTTACAACTTTATTATTTCATTTTTTAAGGAATTCCCAACAGTATTTATGTTAATGGGGAGGGGGTAACATTTTTTTATAAAAATTCTATCTTGTCATTGTGTGTCTAAATTCTTGTTCCTTGATATTGAATGATTCAATTATAACTTACAGAATTTCTTATTAATGACAACTGAGTTTTGTCACAAAGTTTATGTCCCTTGAATTGGTTCAGTCAAGTCTCTTTATAATTGTCACATTGTTATAGCAAGCATGTAATTTTAAAAGTAAATATTTACTTCTAGGAGCCCCCAAATCTGACAATTCATAATTCTAAGGTGTTGTCACAGTTGGTGCTTCCCAGACTTTGTGAAAAGGATTAGATGCAGCTACTTCTACAAATTTGCTTTCTCATTTCCCAGATTCAAAATTTGTCAAGAGATGTCACTTAGGGATGTTCGAGCCATATATCACTTCCTCAAACTACTTATCTTGCTATTGTATAACAATGATCTAACAGAGTATGGACAATTGACCCAAATACCCTGATTCTGTGTACAGATTATTCATTGAACTTTAAATAGTTGAGAATATTGACGACTCTTACCTTTAATTCTCCTACTGCTACACGACAAGCTAACTCAGTTACTGAACCTGCAGCCTGATAAAACAAAATAACTGATGTTTAACATTTATAGAACAACACATAGTATACTTATTATAGTTTTGTCTACATGTATATACATCACACCTCCTCTGTACCCAGTAATATTATATAAATATAGCCCATGTCAAATGTTCCTGTTGTTTTTTATACACTCATGACATACTTTTAAATTGTTTTGGACCATTTAATAAATTGTTATAATGGCGTTTAGTAAGTTGAAACAATAACTAGTCATATACAAACACAGGACATTTAGGAGCCTAATCCACCAACTTTAGCCTATAATACCCTCTCAACTGTATTAATAACTTACAATTCTTGCAGCCGTTGATGTATGTAGATCATTCCAGACGGTATCTGAATCAACACCGACTCCACCACATGGTAATAAACAGAAACGCATTGGTGATGATTCTATAAAAATGAAATATAGGTAAAAGTTATTCTGATCTTCTAAACTACAATGACAAATGCAAAAAGGTGATGGGCATAAGAGGTGTTATGGAAGAGCTGATACCACTTACTGACTAGACCGGTATAAAGACAGTGACCTACCTAATAATTTATGTCTATTTAGGGGATTGGTAGCATATAATGATGTGTATGTTTCTGTATGACAACTACGTAATTCTTCTAATGTGGCTTTTCTTGAGCGTACCCTCTGAAAATAAAGAGATGAAGAGTAAAATAATTTGATAATTTGGCAGAAAATGGTGAATATGTATGTGCCTCCTGTATCCAGCCCAAACCAACAATACAATATAGAGGGTCTACATATTACACAGAAAGGCAGTTTAACGACTGACTATTTACCATTCCTGGCAGATTCTTAACATTTTTTCAGTTTAAGGGATATGGGAGTATTTTACTGTGTGTGAAAGGATCCTGGATGTTAAATATGTACGTACCTCACAGCGAGTAGTTAGTCCAGTTTTTTCTAGTTGGTTCCAAATACTCTGTATTCTACCCGCATGTTCTAAATGATTATCATTATTACCACACGTACACGTATGTTTTAACATTACTGTATCATACACAATACCTGTAACATAAAAACATAACATCACCCTATCATACACAATACCTGTAACATAATAACATAACATTACCCTAGCTATCATATCCTATACCCATGACATAATATTACTTTATGATACTCTATACTCATAAAATATTACTTTATCATACTCTATATATGTGAAATAATATTACTTTATCATACTCTACACCCCTGACATTATATTACCTTATCATACTCTATACCCCTGACATACTTTATCATACACTATTCCTGCAACTTAATTATGTGAGAGAATTTTGTGAAACATGAAAAGCCATCTAAAGACAGTAAATCTATAAGACATATCTTTCTTTCTGTGTGAAAAAACTTGACGTACCTGTAGTAAAAGTGTAAGTGACGGGACCGGTATCTTGGGCTGATTGTGGGGGGACAGAAAATGTTACAAGTGGACTGGACTGCGTTCGGGACAAAGGACGGTGATGAGATGGTCCTCTGTGTCGACCTTTTATAATCTCTCGCTGTTGACCTAGGAATGCTTCCCGACCTTTCTGTTGCTTAGCTAACTCGCTAGCAGCTTCTTCATCCATTTTATCTTCACGTAACTGGTCCTGTTCTCTTGATTCCTTCATTTCCTGCTCAAATAGACGATAAAGTTCTTAATGATGACAGTACACAAAGTATTATTGTTGTTTATTTAAGATTTAACGTCCAACACATTATATATTATGGCCAGTGCAAAGTATCATTACATGATTTTGTCCTTTATACATTTGAAATGAAATCGCTCCCTCCAGTGTGCCATACGGGATATTTTGTCTTGGTAGCAGTGTTTCCCCTGTCAGTGTGGGATATTTTTGTTTGTTTTTTCATTTTGCACTGACAAAGGCAAACCAGACATTCTCGCTTGTTAGGATGGGGAGTTGACCACGACAAAAAAGTAAAAGTAGAAAAACTGTTTTCCGTGAGAGACAGAGTATGTGTCCAAATTTCAAATTAAGTACATTATATTTTACCTGTGCTAATTTAACTTCTGTTTCTTCGTCTACATTTTCCATGTGACCTTTACTGCCTGCTCTCTGTAAAACTGTCTGTCGTATATGCTACAACATTGACAAGAAAGTTATATAAATTACTCCTATTGGTGTTTTTAACACAATATAACATCTAAAGTGCTGGTCAGTTTGTATGACATACTCAACATGAGTAGTACAGGTTCTTCACGATTTATCTGTGGGCCAAAAATTCTGTAACTCTGTGTAATATAGGGGGCGCTAAAAATTTGCTTTTAGTAGCAATAGATATTGGATACTAGATAATCGTGACTAAACTGGTGAAGAAATGTCAGAAATCGTTATAAAAACTATCAACAACTCTTTACAGTTAAAAAGGGGACATAAAATTGTCCCTGTGAGAAATAAATGAAAAAAAATTTATGATTAGCATTTGTGCGAATCAAATGAGCTACTTTGCATCAAATTGATTAGCAACGGACAAGATTTGATTCGCAAACTGCAATGCGAACCCGGTTATCAAGACCCCTGATTATAGACTGTAAATCTCTTTTTTTTGTTCCTGTTTTAAATAACTAACTGACATGTTTTAAAAACACATAACTAACTGACCTGTTTTAAATACAATTTCTGATTTTCTTTAATGAAATGTTCATGTTGTTGTTGTAAGAGTTGTTGTTGTTGTTGAAATGCTGGATGACCAAGAGGCAGTGGAGCTGAATGGGTTCTTCCTAGAGGTTTATGGCTGTAACAAATATTTCAACAAATTAAAATACATAATTCAACAAAACATTACAGGCATCAAAATTCTTATAAGATATTCCAGAATCACAAAAATCTACTAATTAAAAAATCTCTTTAAATTGTCAACAGTGGACCAAAAATTTCAAACGTAGTTATTTTACCCAAATTTAGTCGCATTTACTTACCGATGAAGTCTGTGAGCAGGATGGGGTGATTCTGAGATTCCACTAGCTGATGTAGGAATGGTGTATGGGCTAATAAGTGGACTGTTTGTTAATTTGGCTTGAGCAGCTAGATAGGCTGCGGTACCACCAGGAAACTCTCCTTCTGGAAAGAAATATAACAACTATCACAAAACTTGTCACAGAAAAGTCACTGCAGACAATTGACCTTTTATCTCTGCAACCAAAGGAGCTTGATCACTCACTGACCATATATTTGCATCGGACATATTAATGACTACAGTAATGTATACATGGGACATCAGGTTTTCGTCTCTTGCCACTGATAAGGAATTTGAATGAACTTTCTTGGACACCACCACCAGGATCGAACACAGTACCTCCAGCATATTGAGCCAACTTCTTAATCACCAAGCTACTGAATCAAGTTTTATAATTACCTGGTGGTAAAGATTGATAATATGCTGGTAATGCACCGGGTAACATGGGTCCAGATATGGGTAAACCCCCTAATCTAGCTACCATGGCAGCATGTAACTGTTCTTCTGATGATATACTACTACTAGGTGAGCCCTGAAAGAAATAACAAATCCTGAACTGTCTCGCAATATCTTAAATCTTTTAAAATAAATCTATCTTAGACATAGTAATCATTGGTGACTATTTTGAGTTGCATATAGCCATTCTTTTAATCATAAAAGTCTCCGTAGAAAGAACTCCTAAATGTTCTCAAAGCACAGAAAGAAGTGGAAATGGAAATTGAAGGGCTCTATGAGACAAGACATTGTTTGAACCCTTTTCTTTGTATTCCTAACTGTCCAGGGTAGAACCTTGTTTTTTAGACACACTTCCTTTAACATAATAAACTCCAAAGATAAAACTGTATATATTATAGTATGTGTAAAGGTCAAGCTTGAGTACAGGATCAAACATAAGTTGCTTATATAATAATATAATACAACAAAGATAATTAAATTAACACAGGTAGCATAGAAAATAAAATAATGTTAACAGCGTTAACATCACACAGACCACAAAAACAGTCATATTTTATCTAGGGCAGAAGAGTTAATTTACTGTTTGAAGACTGCTTTAAAGATAGGTAGCCAGGTAATGAAACGTATGCCGGGCAGCTAAGTCGTCTGAACAGTCCACAAGGGTTTGTAGTATTTGCATATTACAAGTAAGCATTTACAAGACCATGGATGTATAAAAATGGCTTTCAGCAAACAGTTATATAAAATTGTTCTAAATATACTTACAGATGAGGCTCCAGATTTTGGGGGTCGCCCAAGGGATATGTTGGGCATTGAGGGAGAGGTATAAAGACTAAGTTCAGGTCCAGGATATGATAATCCAGGTCGAAATATCTGGAAGGGATATGCTCCATTATCCTGAAAATACACAAAACATCAGATCAATTAGTCTTCAGTTACTCTTCTTATTTTCAATTTTAGAATTTTATTGAAAGAAGTAAAAAATTTCTATTAATACATGTGCAACTCTACGAACATGGGATGCAGGATTCTTAAACAAAGTTTGTGTGTGTGTAGGTGGTCTGTCATCGGTGCTACTGTTTTAATCCCAAATTTATATGAGACAAGGAGTAGGGTAACCTGTCTCCAGCTTCCTCACACTCACTAACATATACGATGTCAGTTATAGTCACAAGTTAAACTCAAACTGATTATCAAACAATAAAAACAAAATCAAAATATCAAAAAGAGACACTCAAAAGATTTGAAAGTGAGAAATGGGGTTTAACATCCACTCAACACAAACTGGGCTATTTCGGGACAAACATATGGTTCAATTTTATCTTAATAATTTACTTGTGCATAGGGGTCATTAGCTTTGGGAGAACCTGGAGAAAATCCACAAGGTTAGACCCCCGTAAAAAGATTTGAGCAAAATACATAAGTAGTACTGGTTTGTGTTCATTATATCCCGATATATATTGTCTACAATGGATGCTAAATATTGACAAATTTTTAATTTATCATATCTTTGTAATTACTGAATGGAAGTGAACTATTTTTGGACAAATACACCTTTTAGGTTCAATTTACACAATATTATATTGACAATCCGTTAAATGATGATTAGATACTATAATATAAACAGTCCTTCACGTTTATAAAATTGTGAGGGAGCCATAAAAAGCTCCTGATACCTCGAATGTATGCAGTTTAAAAGTAAACAAAAATTGAAAGTAATTTATTAATCTAAGTATTTTGGAGAGCGATTTAGCCAATTTGCAGGTGTCTTTAATGACTCCTGTGAAGGAAAGCTGACGTGCCTCGAGAGAAGCAGGAGCGAAAGTTTACCTTAAACGTGAAGGACTGTATTAATATAATGATATATTTAACATTCACTTCAATCTGATTCTAAACTATAACAATGAGACTTTAACATTGAGTGTCACACGTTTCTTGGGTTGAGTACGGTATCAACATGTATTCCCCATGCTACTATACAAGGCGATCAATATTTTCTTCTGTGACAATAAAGACGCATTAGATCTATTTTTGTACGGTATTATATACAGGTTATTTTTCTACTCAGGTACAGCAAAAATAGCACACATTTCTCATAATTCAACCTAATACTTTCAACTTTAATGTCAGATTTAAGATTGATACAGAAACTTGATTGTCGTAATCCAACATGAAAATATATTGTGAAATATATCATGTGATATTTTGTTGTTTATCTCTTTATTTGTTTTATATTGTGTTGTTATTGTTATGCAACTAAATCACTCAATTAGTGTTAATATTGGATATTGCTCAATAGTTCAAGAAATACATCAACACTACTAAATATTATCACAATAAATTGTAGATTACTCTTTAAGAGTTTTTAAGGAATGGAATTGAATTGGGTTTACCATCTCATCAAGAGATTTTGAGAATAACATATGGTATTTAAGTGTGTACAATGCGCAGTGAAGAATTTTGTCTAGACAGCAGCAATTTTGGCTCCTCTTTATGTCTCTATCAAATTCATATTTCCAAGGGTTCTGTGATGAGAACACCAGTGTTTATATGGGGACATGCTTTTTCTGGGCCATCAAAATGATGAGACATACTAACACAGGCACCACCTCTCACCATCGAAAACCGTCAAAGAAAAATCATGGCACCTACTTTAACTTTAATTATACCGGTATCATTCAGAATTAACACCTATGTAAAATATTCAGCACAAAGCCACATCAAGTATATGTTCAGTACATTCTATTTGTTTTTATATGATAAGCATGTTAACATCACCAACCAAACAACATGTGTGGGAGATTAAAAACCTGCTAATCCTTAAATCACAATATAAACATGCAACTTATTAATTTCTGGTGATCTATGAAAATTCTTTAAAAATAGCAATGTTACTAAAATCAATTGAGTAAGATTTTATGAATGGATTAATAAAGAATTATTCTGCAATGATGGATTAAAACAACTAGAATGAAATGGGGGGCTTAAAGTAGCAATATTGTTTGAAATTTTTGGAAAACCATGCACATCCAATATGTGCATTGAGTTATAAAACATACTTTATTGTCCATATTTCTCAAATACAATGTTTAAAGATAGGTTAAGGTTATTAAACAATGAAGTGCCACAGCACTTATGTCGTCCGACAGTCAACAACGAATATTGCATATTTCTTTCTTGTCAGTAAGGAAAACATTGTCAACATCAGATTACGAGTAACAACCTATTGAGTTATTATCAGAAATGATTAAAATTTGTTTGGCTTCTAGTTTTGCCTTACACTAACCAAACATTTAATATTAAGGGCCATAACCCTGGAAGTAATTATCGGAAATCATCATCTCATGACCTTAAACACTTTGTATAAATTTAAAGTTAAACAGATATTAACTTTAGCCTTTAGACTGTCAATCGGATTTTGGATGTCTGACTGCCGGATGGGTGCAACAACAATATACAGCAACAATTCTTAAATTGGTTGGCATCCAAAACGACATTTGTTTATAGTGAAATCAAAGAAAGAAAAACAATAGGTGTTCGCAGGAAAATCTCTGTTACACCAATATTGGGATATATATATATTCTTATTTTTCCACTTAAGAATGGAACGCAGTGTAGTATTTAAGTCATTACGAGACAAACATATACTTGTCTACAATATCACCTCAGGTGGAAGTGGACGTTAAACCCCACGAACGAACGAACCAAACATATACTACGGTTATGTGAGCAATAGGAGAAAAGAGAATTCTGACCAAACAGTGGTGTTTTCCTACTGTCATGTGCACAACAATCTATACACACATGTGTTTGGTTTTTCACCTCATCCAAACAACTGGACCCACACAAAAATTAATTGTGGGAAGTGGTATTAATTGTTCTTGAAAGAATAATTCTACAAGAAAGATTTTATTTTTGGATATAAGAACTGTTGGAAAGCAATAATAACCACTTGATTCAAGAAACAGAGAAAGATATTTGGAGGTACTTATAATTGTTGAGTTATAGATAGTATATGTATGTAATATAAGTATAATATATATAAATAGTATAAAGCCTGTAAATACACTAGGCTATACAAATACATGTTAACGAGAAAAAGTTACGTGTAGCTGGATATAGAAACACAGGGATATTTTTAGCTACACTTGGAATATACTTCTTCTGATGAATTATGTCTGTTTTCTTACCCAAGCAAGATGAATTTGGAGTTTGGGGAAATGTCAGAATGTCAATGTATTTATATTTTGAGCAACAAGTTGGCGTAATCAATAACACTGGGAGATCGCATTCTTTTTACTCAACTCGAAAATAACTCAATACTTTCAATGCCATCAGACAGCTTGACAAAAACTAGATTCTGTTCTTTTTTTTGAAACAAGATTTCTGGAAGATTCGAACAAATCCACACGAAAACATTATTACATAGCATTTGTTTTGTTCAAATAATTTACATATAAATGTTACTAATATCTACCATATATCAAACCATAGAAAACAGACTTTATCTTGACAAAAAACCAAAAAAAAAAACAATCATAAGTCAGGAGGTGAGGTCCATGCTTTGATGCTGTACTTGAGAAGGAATTACAGTCTAAACCTGAATCTTAAATAGTTCTCTCATGACATAACACATTAAGGAAATGTAATGTGTTAGTTGATGAAAAGTCAGGCATACACCATGACATGGGGTAAAAGGAATATTTTGCATGTCAACACCACTTATACCCATATTGTACAAAACATACAGCATGGCAACACCACTAGGCTATACTGTATAAAAAAACATACAGCATGTCAACACTTGGCAATACTGTACAAAACATACAGCTTGTCAACACTAGGCTATTCTGTACAAAACATACAGCATGCCAGGACCAACTGGTCTATACTGTACAAAAAATACAGCATACCAACAACAACAGGGTTAAACTGTACAAAACATACAGCATATCAGCACCAACTGGGCACAGCATGTCAAAAACAACATGTCTATAGATGATAACATACAGATACTGCACAAAATAAATAGTAATCAATGAAAGTCAGACAAAAAGAATTTAAATATAGAAACTAGTAGGTTGATAACCCATGCTCAGTTAAATTGGTAAACATACAAATAGTAGTCTATTCTGTACGCCTTCAATAGATGTTGAATGTCAACATACGTAAAATCATTTATCAAGTCATTGTCTAATATAATTTGTAAAGAAATAATATAAAAGTAAATCTGCTAGCAGGAAGTGTATTATGTGTTAACACCTACAACAGGACAAAATCATTTCCTATACAAGACAAAGTCAATTATTTATAGTAACACATTCAAAATCTGGTGAAAGTAAAATTTGAAAAGAAAATAATTATTCCTTTGTACTATGAAATGAAAATCTTTTTTTTGTTTTTTAGGGATAGAGAGTTTAATGACCACTTGACAGAAACTAGGTCATTTCAGGACTAACATATTGTTACTGGTTTGTAATGTATTTTGATTTTACTCTTGATCAGGCTGACACCACATACTAAACTTAAAGGGACAATAACATTCTTGCTGGCTTGGTAGCTCCAGAAAATAAATAATACCCTTATTCTAAGTACTAGATGTTTAAGTGTCCTACCTGTTGTGTAAATTATCCATTACAACCTATTTTAATTGTCCAGAGGGTTCGAAAATATTTTAAAATCCAAGTCACATTTAAAAAGGATTACGTTAGACTTTTCAAATTAATTGGTTGAATTTTTCCAATTTTTTAAAATAGGTGTGTTAAGATGAAATTTTAATCGTCATTTAATTGAAATATTCTAAAATAATACGATTTGTTGATCAGAATAAAGATTGGGACATATTATTCAGTTACAACAAAAGTGTTATTGGGGCTTTAAGACTGTCTGTCTACAGTTAGCTGCACTTGAGAACAGACACTAAGCTAGTTGACAGACATTTGAAGTCCTAAATCAACTATTATTTACAAAAACACAAAGTATACTTGGAGAATTTTGAGATGTGTTTAGTGGAATTGAATAGGTTTATTTAATCTTTGTGAGTATGCCAGATTTGAAACAAAGTAGAACCATATCATAGAACAATTATCGAAGTAAGCGTCTCTTATTTTTGCTTACTGATGTCTGTGGTTTCTGTTTTCTGTTGACAGTGTGCACTACACAAAATGTAACAGCAATAATGGACAGCATATCATGTTGAATTTAAACCACTTTATAAATGCATCTTTACAGTACATTACATTTTAACTTTTTCTGTTCTATAAAAGATAGGTTGCCAGGCAACGAAACATACGCCCACAGCAGCTAAATCGTCCGGGCAGTCAACAAGGGTTGTCACATATTTTTACTTTTTTTGGGAATGAAACATTTGTAATATAATAAAATCTGATTAAGAGTAACAACTCATTATGTAATTATCTGAAAATGATTAGAATTTGTTTGCTTTTTATAAAGTTTTGCCCCACGCTAACAATTAGTATAGGAAACATTTAACATCATGGATTTAGCTGTTCAGTTATCAAAATTCATTGAAAATCAAAATACTTGTTCGTTTCAACACCTTAAACTCTGTGTATCAATCTGAAGTCAATCGGATGATAAGTTTGGCATCTATAGCGTCACAAGGTTTTTTGAAGTGATCAAGGGAGATAACTCTGGAAGTAATTTTTTGAAATTGCTGAAAATCAGTAGGCTTCTTCGTCTCATGACCTTCAATCGGATATTAACTTGGGCCTCTAGAGCGTCCACAGGATTTTTTGATGTGATCAAGGGCCATAACTATGGCAATAATTTTCAGAGATCGCTGAAAATCAATAGGTTTCTTCGTCTCATGACCTTAAACACTGTGTATAAATTTAAAGTCAATCAGATATTAACTTTGGCCTCTAGAGCATCCACAAGATTTTTTGAAGTGATCAAGGGACACAACTCTGGCACTAATTATCAGAAATCGCTGAAAATCAATAGGCTTCTTCGTCTCATAACCTTAAACACTGTGTATAAATTTGAAGTCAATCGGACATCATCTTTATCCTCTAGAGCATCCACAAGATTTTTTGAAGTGATCAAGGGCCATAACTCTGGCACTAATAATCGGAAATCCGTGAAAATCAATAGGCTTCTTCGTCTTATGACCTTAAACACTGTGTATAAATTTAAAGTTAATCGGATATTAACTTTAGCCTCTCGAGCATTCACAAGATTTTTCAAAGTGATCAAGGGTCATAACACTGGCAGTAATTATCGGATATTGCTGAAAATCAATAGGCTTCTTCGTCTCATGACCTTAAACACTGTGTATAAATTTAAGGTCAATCGGATATTAACTTGAGCCTCTAGAGCGTTCACAAGATTTTTCAAAGTGATCAAGGGTCATAACTCTGGCAGTAATTATCGGATATTGCTGAAAATCAATAGACTTCTTCGTCTCATGACCTTAAACACTGTGTATAAATTTAAGGTCAATCGGCTATTAACTTTAGCCTCTAGAGCGTTCACAAGATTTTTCAAAGTGATCAAGGGTCATAACTCTGGCAGTAATTATCGGATATTGCTGAAAATCAATAGGCTTCTTCGTCTCATGACCTTAAACACTGTGTATAAATTTAAAGTCAATCGGATATTAACCCTGGCCTCTAGTGCGTTCACAAGAAATTGTGGACGATGGACGGACGGACCGACGGACGAACGGACCGACAGACTGACGGACGGGGGCGACGGCAATATACGTCCACATTTCTATGTGGGCGTATAAAAATGAGTGATTTATTATTCATTTTCATGATTTACAATATCAGATGCAAAGCTCATAAATTTCATTTCATTTTTTTTTTTACATTTTTTGGCAGTTAAACATTATTTAAAGAATTATATTCAATTCTAAATGTACTTAATCAATTAGTGTCAAGTAAAAGAGTTTATCATCTGCAAAAATTACACAAATACTTTCGACCTTAAAGAGACAAACTAACTAAAATAAAACAAATACTCTCTACCTTATAGATGAAACACTGACTAAAATCGGCAATACTATATACTGGAAAACTACCAGAAAACACCAGTAATGCTGAATACCAGAAAACACTGGAAACACACTAAATACCGGAAAACACCCTAAATATGTAGCCCGGAGCCTGATCCTCTGTGTGCGTGGGGTTAGGGTTAGGTTTATCTGTTGTGGGTTAGAGTTAGGTTTAGCTTTATTTGTGTGTTTTCCAGAGGACCAGGCCCCCAGTTGCCTATTTAGGGTGTTTTCCGGTATTTAGGGTGTTTTCCGATATTTAGTATAACATGTTGTTTTCCGATGTTTTCCTGTGTTTATTTGGCGTTTTCCGGTATATAGTATAGCCAGACTAAAATACTTTCTAACTTAAAGAGACACACTGATTAAAACAAAGGTAATCTTATGTAATATATAATGTAATGATAGATCAGCCGAAATCACACATTAGAATGTGAACATATAAAATTTTGATTAAAAAAGCAACACCAAAAGTCCTCCAATGAAAAGCAGAATCAAGTGTTATAATCTGCAAGCATGCCCTGCCACATATATTATACCCATCACTGTTTCTAGCTTGAGTGACAGTTTGCCCCTGATGTCAGGTAGATATATGTAATATAAACACAATTTGTAACTTTTAGAGTGTCTATAATTCTACTGAAGTACATATAATTGTTTCGTAAGACATACATGTACTAAAATTCAAATACAGATCTTGAATTGTGAACAAATTCCTTGAATACTGTTTTTATCATATAAGCATAGAAGTTAATTTCTTGATCATAAATACATCTGAAGGCGTGGAAAGCTGAAAGTTTATGATTTCTGCACTAAGAGTAATTATTATCTTTTTTTGGCTTGCGATCAGAATATTTGAAATAACAGTTGGCTGCAGTCTCTCTTTCACACATTTAGCAAGTGGTTAGTTGTATGGTTCCAAATATAGATTATCAGACGGTATATATATATATATATTCTGTATACTACTCTATTTTGGCACCCGACTTCATTTGCAGGTAGTAGTCGTCCAGTTTTGATAAAAGACATTCCTGTGGAATTCTGGGAAGTAGATAACGAGCGATTGAGCTCCAATCAGTGAACGTAACATTGATAAAAAAAATACAAGAGGTAAAGTTTGGGGCTTCCAGCCAGCACAATTCTAAAAAGAGAAGATTTTGGCGCGGTGCCAGTATTTCAGTAACAGTATTTCCAATGCCATTTGGTTGTCTTTGGTAGAATTACTTTTAACTGAACATGATTTGTTCTTAGTTCTTGTTTTCAACATAGATAGATATAGATTTAGAGCCTTATTCATGAAAATTTAAAGAAATGAAATTAAATGGGGTTTAACCTTCTACTCCTCTGCACCTAACATGGGCTAATAGAAGACTAGAATTAGAAATGGTTCCGCTAATGATGTCTTCTGTCTTATTTCAGGCACAGAAGTGGGTTTTCCTACAGATTTCTTTTGCGCAAGTTTTTTAGTCAAATGACTACAAAAAGTTTACTGGTCTATAGCTCGCTTAATTTACACAGACACTAACCCAAAACTGTACTGCACATAGCTTAACATATAATAAATCAATTCCTATTGAAATAAAGGTGAAGCCCTACCGCATAATTATATGATTTGATGAAACCCAACTGCTACGCGAAATTTTAACTGCACGTTATTACAACATAAACTTTGCTATGCAAATGTAGAACGCATTACCATAAAGAAAGATAGGTTGCCAGACAACGAAAATATGCCCACAGCAGCTAAATCATCCGGGCAGTCAACAAGGGTTGTCGCATATTTTTACTTTTTTTGGTAATGAAACATTTGTAATACACTAAAATCTGATTAAGAGTAACAACTCATTATGTAATTATCTGAAAATCATTAGAATTTGTTTGCTTTTTATAAAAGTTTTGCTCCACGCTAACAATTAGTATCTAGGAAACATTTAATATCATGGATTTAGCAGTTCAGTTATCAAAATTCATAGAAAATCAAGAGTTTGGCCGCTATAGCATCACTAGGTTTTTTGAAGTGATCAAGGGAGACAACTCTAGAAGTATTTATTTGAAATTCCTCAAAATCAATATGCTTCTTCATCTCATGACCTTAAACAGTGTGTGTGTATTTAAAGTCAATCGGGTATTAACTTTGGCCTCTAGAGCGTCCACAGGATTTTTTGATGTGATCAAGGGCCATAACTCTGGCAGTAATTATCAGAAATCGCTGAAAATCAATAGGCTTTGTCATCTCATGACCTTAAACAATGTGTATAAATCCACAAGACTTTTTGAAGTAATCAAGGACCACAACTCTGGCACTAATTATCAAAAATCGCTGAAAATCAATAGGCTTCTTCGTCTCATGACCTTAAACACTGTGTATAAATTTTAAGTCAATCGGATATTAACTTTGGCCTTTAGAGCGTCCACAAGCAATTGTGGACGCCGGCCCGCCAGACGGACGGACGGAGGCGACGCAATATACGACCACATTTCAATGTGGGCGTATACTTGTCCAGTCTTAACTACCTGTGATAGAATTACTTATTCCAATACAAACTGTAATGATATGTGTTGACAATTGTGCATTTGAACCTATTTGAACTTGCGTAAGGGTTCTTAGACTATCAATTGTAACCTTAAGCACACATTCATGTACATGGGACCTCGGACTTTTAATACTATCTGAACGACTAGACAGCTGTCCTTGAAACAATCCAGACTTTTTACTGGTTGAAAGTTAATATTCATAGTACAAATAAAAACTAGCATAAGTTATTTTAATGTTTACATCTCATGTACAATACGACAGGTTAGAATTTTGTCTACTATTCTTTGTTTTCATTTAATCAGCGGATCTTTCATGTGCACTGTCAGGGCTAAACATCTGCCTTAACACCTGTTTTAAGAATATTCAAATTATATAGGGTTTCACATCTCACAAACAATATTTTTGTTATTTCTCTGGTTAAGTGTGCTAAGATAGGAAGTGTGACTACTCCCCATTGAATTGGCACTGCCGAAGGACCTTTTACATGAAATTCCAATTTGTGCATGGTACTTTGTTTTTTTGTTCCCGTCTAAAAGCCTACGCACCTTTCTCTTCTGACTGGTTAGTAAGAATCTCTCATGATTTTCTCAGCCTACACCTAGAACATTCTGATTGTTGAGTGCTGCCCTAGCTGAACATCTATACGGGTGTACATGAACCAGACTTCACAATTTAAAAAAAGTTCTTCTACAACAACGCATGTCTAACCATTTAACGTAAACTTAATAAATAAGTTTGCGTAAGCAGTAAATTATTAAAGATCTTCATTTAATGCACTATCTGCGTACACACCCAACTTTATGTAACTTGTGAAATTAGAAACCTTGGGCATATCATTTGATATGACATTTGTTAAAGAGAGCTTCTTGTTTTGAAGATACAGGCTAATGTGAATCTAACAAATTAGGCATACAGAGAGAGATGGGGTTTAATGTCCATGACACGAACCAGGTCATTTTGGGACTAAAATATGGTTCAATTTTATGTCAATAATGTGCTTGCGCATATGGATCTTAAGCAGTGGGAGAAAAGGGAGGACCCGGAGAAAACCCACAAGTTGTACCCAGCGACCCTACTCCTTGTCACGTATAACGAATAGGCATCCTTCATAATGGAAGGAAACCGGGGGAACCAGAGAAAACCCACAAGGTATGACAGGTGACCCTACTCCTTGTCACATAGAACTGGGGATTCGAAACCACAACAGTTGACTCAATGACAGGCTTTATGATACAGCCATCCACTCCCCAATGAACTAAACACTGAAACAGGATCTGAGTTTAAAGGGACTTTCAAAAGTTCTAAATCTTTGTTTGTCAAGTTGTATCAGGTATTCTAGAAATACTAAGCACACCCTTCCTGCTGTATGAATTATTATGAGGCAGATCATTACCAGGTAAGGACAGAGGTTTATCATCCAGAAATACAACACTACAGCCATTTTGAGTCAAAGTTACTGCATGTTTATTTTCCTACTGGGGGGAGGGGAGAAGTTTGTACAGAAAAAGCTTGTTTTAGGGTAAAACTTGTAAGCACTTCATGTACATAATTATATAGCTGGCCAAAAGTTCCTTTAATATCAGTTATAAGACAACATATTGTATTTCTCTTCCTAATAGATTACATAACATACTATCATCAATAATTTCAGAAGTCTCTTGACACTTTATGATGAAATGCATTAATATAAGCCACATTTTCTTCACTTTTGCACTAAGAATTATATTTCAAGCTTTAAACTACATTATCCATGTTGACATTTGTGTACTAAAAGATTGTTTGAAAACGAGACAAAACTATTTTTGAATCGAGGTGGAACTATCTAGTTTTATTCTAATTCAGGATCACCTGACATAGATAAGTTTAGCATCACATTAGGTGTAATTAAAGCAGGCCTCTTGTATCAGCTATATATACAAGTCTTGAATGACTGACAGTAAAATTGACAGATTGGAGAAATAACAGTACCTGGCCACCAGTCTTCATTTAAATCTATTGTTTAATATTTATGATGTGTGTCTTGTTCTTACATTTGTGTGAGCAAAAGAAATGGAGTTTAACTTCCACCCAAAACAAACTAGGTCATTTTGAGACTAACATATAGTTCAATTATACTTCAATAATTTGCTTGCGCAAAGGAGTATTTAACATTGGGAGGCAACCAGAGAACCCTGAGAAAAGCCATGAGGTTGAACAGGCGACTCTACACCTTGTCATGCACAACATGGAGGTAAAGGAATAGGGTTTAAAGGGACAATAACATTCTTGCTGGCTTGGCAGCTCTAGAAAATAAATAATAGCCGTATTCTGAGTACTAGATGTTTAAGTTTCCTACTTGTTGTGTAAAATTATCCATTACATCCTATTTTACTTGTCTAGAGGGTTCGAAAATATTCTAAAATCCAAGTCACATTTGAAAAGTTTACGTTAGGTTTTCAAATCATTTAGTTGAATTTTTAGAATTTTTTAAATTAGGTGTGTTAAGATGAAATTTGTATCATCAATTAATTTGAATATAAATATTGGGACATATTATTCAGTTACAACAAGAGTGGTATTGAGCCTTTAACTCCACTTGACACAAACTACGTCATTTTGGGACTAACACATGGTTTAATTTTATTTCAATAATTCACTTGCACGTACGGGACTTTAGCAATGTGAGGAAACCAGAGGACCCGGTGAAAACCCATGAGGTTGGACAGGTGACACTACGCCTTGTCGGGCACAACACGGGAATCCCAACCAGGCCACTTGACTAATGACAGACGCACATGCTAACCATTCGGCTAACCTGTATATTAAGGTGTTGTACACTTACTATATGCATAAAATGCTATGTCTTGCGACTTGGATAATGTCAATATAAATACACTCCCTAACAATAAATATTTATGTCTACTTCAGAGTAATTAGATGAAAAGATATATAAACAAATAAAAAAGAATAATTCTAAAAAAAAATATATATATATAATTTCTGAACATCACAGAAACAAATTACCAAAAATCCAGTTTGAAATTCATATCCTACCTCTTTAGGGAGACTGCCGTTTGGTACAGATGAATGAGAAGGTCCGGGAGGGGAGTTTGGGCCTGAATCTGGATTACTGCTACAAACACCAGTTTCAACTAATAAAACAGAATACATAAAAATCAAAACACTGATATCAAACCTACGATTTTTTGGAAAATATGCCTCCGCAGCTTGGTAGAAAAGACAATATTTTCTTGATGTCTACTATCTTTAATAAAAAAAAATAAATAAATTTGCAATGTAAAAATTTATCAATATATGAGTGTCTGAAAAATTACAAACTAATCATAGAATTAACGGAATATAATTGGATATAATGTTAAAAGACAAGTTTCATGATGCGTAGCAAAATATTAAAAAACATCTGTCCATGAAAGTGTCAGTAAAAACAGTGTTAGCACTAAGACAAAAATTGTTCTCAATTTATGTCAAACCAACTTCAAAAAAATAATATAATAATTGATGGTATTACATTTGATCAAATTTACATTTAGTGAGTTAGTAAAAAATCTGGGGTCTCATGCATCGTTATATTTTAGATTTGTTTTTAATCAATATTAGCACAAATGGTTTCTCTTAAAAGTCAAAGGCAACAAATCTGCACACCATTATCATGCTTTCTGTACTAAGTTTGAGTTGTAAAAGTTCCAAAAGCTGGCTCAGCGTTACAACACCAATGTTTTCAAAATTCTTAGAAGCTTTTTTAGATGTGTATTTTCATTGTTACAATTCGATGCCAATAATAACAACTACAGTAACAAATGAATTAGACATTAATCATTAGTTTCCATTTAGTTTTTAAAAATTGATTGTTAAAAACTGAACTTAATACTTTTAATTTATTTAACAATTACAAATGAAAAGTAAATGATTATGAAAAATACTTCTATGGTTATAACACCTAAGGTATCACTGCTTCCAACATGGATAATTTTCATCCAATCAAAATCTCAATAACAAATAGCCAACCAGAACTGCTGTTTCTAATTGTATTAGAACATTTCTAAACTGCTGACATTCTTTACAGGGATGCCAGACCAGACGGATTAAAAAATAGTATGGGTACATACTTGAGAGCGCAGTTTTGCGTTTTGGCAATGGCCCTTTCTCTCTTCTCCGAACCAAGGGACTGTGAGTGTTCATTCCGCGCCTGGTTTCCAGCTTCTGTTTTAGCGCAGAGCGAACTTTTAGTATATTGGGTTCAGACGCTGAAATCAAGAACACGTCAAACATGTGTAAAATCTACAGGCAAAAACATAAATACACAGGCAAAAATATATACAGTGCACTCTGGGAAATCTGACATCTCTGAAGTATATTAATAAATCAAAGTTTGTTAGTTAATTAAATAATCAAACTACTTTAAGCTTTTGGATTTGTTCATACAGACAGACGATGAGATTAACATTGTGCACTGTACATCATTCCATATTCATATCATATCTGTCATATTTCATATCATTTCATTTAGGGAAGAAATTTGAAACTTTTGGACTAAGTAGATACATTTCATTGTCACTAATATCTCCATTTCATGTTATGTAAAGCTCATTTGTTTGGTTAATTAGAAAATTTGGAATCAATAGGGTATTTCCCCTGTGACTTATAATCCTCATTTCATCTTATAAGTAGCTAATGTAAAATTCTTTATAAATAATTTTAATAGTGTGCAAAAGATAATATTTTTCAAATTCGTGAAATTAAATTTGACTCGTCACAAAAATTTGGAACAGTAATTTCATGCAAGTTTTAATTTCATGTTTTTATAATTTTTCCCCACAAATATCTAGGCTGCCCATAATACGAAACATCAAGGAATATTAGCTGGAAAATGAAGACATGTTTCTAATTACTGAAAAACTCCTCAAAAATGAAAATAAAACAAAAACATTACAATATTTTTAAACTTACAACAAAAAAAACACGAAATAATGACAGTAATAATACAAATATCATGCAATAACACACCATTACGTTACTATGGAAACAATCAAATGACTTTTTCTCCTAGTCAGAGGTTTATCAGGAGAAAAATCTATTTTTAAACCATACCACTGATATTAAGCTGTAATTCTAGCGATTTAAGAAATGTCACAAATAGAAATTCTATTATGTTTTGTAGTAATAAATGGCTATAAATAATCATATGTATGTTGTTGAACCATTATATACCAATTCCTATCAACAACAACAATTCACTTGAACTTATAAACATTTCATACACAAAAATTACAAAAATTGTTCATGTTTACGATAAAAAGTTTAATATTTTTTTTGACATCTAAATGTCACATTTTATCTAATTATACTGTCTACTGTATTAATGTAATGTTTGTTCTATCTGTAGTCAATTGTTCAGGTACCCTTCATTATCTATTGGCTATATGAACTGCTCATATAACTGAGAAGTGGTATCAGGTGCTTCTCTCCTATATTATGTACTGCTTGTTCTATCTATGTTGGGTTGTGCAGTTATCCTTAGCTAAATGAACCAGAGACAGTAAAGCTTTAAATTAGAATGAACTCAATTTATCTAAAAAGTCATATAACTTTTAGTTTTCACAATAATTCAATAAATAAGAATTAAGATAGAATTATTTTGATCTGACTGTAAAGATTAGCTATTATTTATAACTTTAGACATACGACACGTCCATTTCCTACCAATTCTTATACCAGCATCAATGAAAACTTCAGCTTTGTGTGTCTACATTAAAATATATATTATTATTCAACTGAGAGAAAAAAATTGTTTGGGTTCGTTACCTTTGAATATGGGTAGAATCTATTTTCTACAAAATCAATGACTACAATGACTAAAAGCGTCTCTATTGACCTATGTAGGCATTAACTTACATATCATTAGCTTTTGAAGAAATTATTTAAAGGTGGCCTTTTCGTATTTCTTACTTATGAAGGCCTGAAGATTACTTGATTTCCTCAATGTAGCATGGACATATTTAAAATTATTGATATTTAGCAAACTACAATTTCCAACAGCACGTAAACAAAAAGACTAAGTTATCAATATCCTGTCTCCTTGTATGCCAATAATTTACGGAAAATATGTTTCCATGGAAACACAATAGTTACTAGATACAAAAGCCAAAAATAGGTGTACAAAGTTTCATAAAATATCTTGAGCAATTTATTACATATTCTCCAAAAACCAAACTGAGAGTCGATTTCAATGTCCCTCCATTAACTTTTCAACTTTTGTTCTTTGAATATTTTCAGTAAATTTGACCTGTTAATTTAATAAGTGTTAATAAAAATTTTCCACCAATTCATTCCAAGCAAATTTGATATCTGAACAAGAAGGAAGAAGATAAGAAACCATTTTTGGTAAGTTGTTGTTTTCTATTTTCTAACTGACTCGCCTGTTTCTAAATCAGTGATGATAAAATGTAATGGGCAGACAATTTTAAACCAAGTAAAAGGCCTTTATTTTTAGTAACAGTAAGCTTAAAATAGATCTTTAATTGGTGCAATCTACATTAAGCATCTGCCTGACAGAATAACACAAGTGGCTATACAGAGAGTATTTACACCAGATTGAAATCACAGAGGACTTAAAAAAAAAAAAAAAAAAGAAGGTGCAAATACTTTGATTAGTTTGAAAAGGAGCCAAGCCTTGTACCCAAAAATAAATATTTACATCTTATTTGTTTGTTATGTAGTTATTTATACAATTCATTTTCTCAAGTGACTCTCCAAGGTGATGTAATTAAAGTTTAAAGAGGCATTACCCAAATCTGCCTATTGCAGGAATTTTTTCTGGGTTAAATTGTTCTATAAATTATTATTTGGACAAGCCCATAATCAACTCTCTAGACCATTCGATGACTGAGATATTGAACGGATTAGAACAATAATTTCAGAATTTGACACTAAAATGAATAATCGAAACTTTGTTTATTATTTTAGCAATAGCACTTGACAATCACGTTAATCTAGACTTAATCCTGTCAAAACTTCAAACATTCATAACTTCAGTAAAAATAAAGTAGTTTGTATGAAATGTTTCAATATACTTGTTTCTCGTTATCTATTTTTGAACTATCATAGCAAGAATGACCATCTCTTTACTTAAATATTAACTAATCCATTTTTAAGTTATTGTGAATTTTACAAAAGAAGCCAAATTAAACTTTAATCCTTAAAATGACTAGACCTATGTTAATAAAAGCGTTTATTTAAAGGGACAATAACATTCTTGCTGGCTTGGTAGCTCCAGAAAATAAATAATACCCTTATTCTAAGTACTAGATGTTTAAATGTCCTACCTGTTGTGTAAATTATCCATTACAACCTATTTTATTTGTCCAGAGGGTTCGAAAATATTTTAAAATCCAAGTCACATTTGAAAAGGTTTACGTTAGACTTTTCAAATCAATTGGTTGAATTTTTCCAATTGTTTAAATTAGGTGTGTTAAGATGAAATTTATATCATCATTTAATTGGAATATTCTAAAATAATACGATTTGTTGACCAGAATGAAGATTGGGACATATTAGTCAGTTACAACAAGAGTGTTATTGGGGCTTTAATGACATTTGGCACCTAAACCCCTAGTAAGGTTTGCTAATTAAAAATCTCGTCAAAAACACTTTTCAATCATTTCACCTTGATAACATTGAGAGGACCTTCAACAAAACATTGCTTTAATCATAATAGTAATTTTGTCCCATGTAAAGTTTTTGTGTTTATTACATGTGTCAATTGCTAAATGCCACTCAAAGAAGACATTTCACCTCAAACAAATCTGATGTGTTAATTTCCTTATTGTGTATTTTTGGACAGTTTTACAAAATTAACAAGTCAACAGTGAGGCTGATGTCCCCCGCCGAAATCCCAAAATAAATAGATGACACATATTAATTAATCGCACATTTATTTTTTTCAAACGTATCAAGCAATCAACCTGTATACGAAGTGTCATCCAAAAGTGTTTTATAAAGAAAAACGCTAAAACTGACGAGAAAAATGAAAATGTACCCTTGTTAGGGAGAAACTAAAGGCAGACAAAAGGGCCCCCACGCTTGACAAAAGGGCCCCTCTGGCCAAGGGAAAGGGCCCTTATGTCCGAGTCAATCGTTTCTATACACTTTTACTGTCGAATCCATTACTGAATGAGAATGCAGTCATTGTATTGGCATAAAAATCATCAATCAAGATGAACCTAAGTTATCTTGTCCCAAAGTATCAACCAATCAAATTGCTTATCTCTGCCTACCGTAAGAAGAAAATACTCATTTTCGAACTCCATCAAGGCATTGACCTAATAAGCATACACACCAATTTTGAACATTTTAACTCAATTAGAAGGAGAGTTATTGTGTTCCAAAGTCTCGACCAATCAAATTGTGCATCGCTCTGCTTACCCTGAGCAGAAAATGCTCATTATCGAGCTTAGTCAAGGTATTACTGTAATGAAACTATACACCAAGTTTCATCAATCTCACTTAATTAGAACTAAAGTTATTGTGTCCCAAAGCATCAACCAATCAAATTGCTTATCTCTGCTTACCCTAAGAGGAAAATGCTCATCAAGGCATTGACCTAATAAACACATAGATCAAGTTTGAACATTCTAGCTCAATTAGGAAGAGGGTTATTATGTCCCAAAAAGTGTGACGGACAGACGGATAGACAGACAGACAGACAGACGGACAGACAGACGAACCCATTTTAATAGTCCCCCAACAGTCTTCGAAAGGGGGGGGGGACAACAACAATTTGTATCTTAAATAGATTTTCGAGCTTGGTTCCCCCTTGTCAGTGATGCAGGGCTGAGGGCCGACAAGGACAGCGGTCTTGTCATTCAGATGGGATGAAAAACCGAGGTACCGAGTACACATTGGTGTGCAGGTAAAAGATCCCTTGACAGCTGAAATTCGATATAAAAGTACTCTGTTGTGTCGGTGTCCAGACAAAATTTCCCTCATAGCACACTGCATGGTGCATGCCCGTCATCATAGCCCAGTTAGGATCAGAACAGTAGGACGTTAAAATCCATTTCATTTTATTTCATTTTGTATCTTAAATGCATGTGGTTTGTCAGCAATCATAACCAGACAGGAAAATAAGTGTAAAAGAAAACAACTTGTCAGACACTTTGATCATGAAAACAAACCTATTTAATTTGAGGTTGAAATATTCTGATTCAATTTTCTAAAACCGGGATTCATTTTAAAAAATTTAATTTTGATTCTAAATCCAGAATATTAAAACAACCAAGTATAAATCAATATTGACACAACTAGAAGTATCTTTAAATTACGATTCCATGTATAGAAGATAAAAATACACAAAAATATCTAGCTAATAAGATCGTTATGTCTACAAAACAAAATGAAGAATATCTATTTATAAGAAAAATCAAAAAATGAATGAATTCTATTTCTGAAAAAGAACTACTTGTTTTAATATTTTATAAATTCAATCTCTTTTGTTACATCTTGTTACATATAGGACCGTAGCCATTTAATTGCTCTTATCTAAATAAAGTCGTATTTTTTTAACATTTATTTTTAAATAAAGCTCATCAAGGCAGGGAAAAATTTTTTTTTTATAATTATAAATAACCTAATAATTGTGTTCATCACCACTGCCATTATCGTATCTTACTCTGGAAAATATTGGAAATAAAACTATAACTATGAAACAAAAAAGAAAAATTGTTCCGCTTACCAAATCTTTTCCAAAATAAGTGATGATAAACATTTAATTAATTTATAGAAGACTTGTTGGATTTTGGTTTTCTTAAATTAAGAATGCCTTATTCCAGAAACGTAATAAATCACATTATTTTGATATTATTACATATTTGTCAAACACTCATTAGTCTTTTTATTCCTTAAATAAATCATTTTAATTGCCCTTTTGCAAACTTGAAATGGAAGTCATTAATGTACAGGTAAAGAGAAGTGCATACAACCTTTCATGTTTAATTATAAACAACTTCAAAACATTAATAAGTTCAAAATAACCACTCAATTAGACAAGCATTTCATCTAAATATACGACGACACTGCACCACTACCATACACACACAAATACACAGATGTTGGGCTTCATAAACTTGTCAAAGAATTAAAAAATTTGTTGTTTATAAACAAATGTAATCATCACTTATTCTTTGAAAGACTTCATCAAAAAATTTGACAAATGTCTATAATTCTGATTCGTTTGAAGATTTCACTATCTAAAAACTGTGTTGCCAATTTGATTAAATCATGTATAATTTTCACATAAAGTTTTGAAGAAAATTCAAAGAATCTTTATACATGCTGGCCCAAAACCATAACATTATTAACCATTAATGTTTGATTGATTTGAAAGCCTTGTTTCAATTACTAAACTTGCCATGCAATTTAATACATTAGTTAATCAGCACTATGGTTTCTCTACGGTCAATGAAATTGTGGAAATATTCTTTTGTTTCCAGTTCAGGGAGAATTAAACAAGAAGTGGTAGATTTGACTATTTTATAAGACATAAGTTGCAGTAAACCAAGATGGGGTAAACTGAAAATCTTTGTACAGATTGCATCAACCAATTGAATGTCAGATTAGTCAAGTTTTTATAAACCCAGACAAAAGTCAGTGTATGGAATGTCAAATTAGTTAAGTTTTAATAACCCCAAACAGAAGTCAGTGTATGGAATATCGGAATTAGTCAAACTTTAATTTTCTTGCAGGACAATCAACTAATCATGCTGTATGACTGTATCTTACCTGTCTTACGAAGAGGAAAATCATCCTCAGCGTATTTTCCTAACATAGGATGTGGATAGGGAGGTGACATACTACTGGCCGGCGGAGAATTTTGATCTAATGAGCTCTGGTTAGGTACCCTGAAATTATAAACAAAATTTAAATATATTGCCAATAAGCCACCCATCAATGATATATGCCACAATTCTGCCGGTACCTGTTGTATTTTAAAATTATCTTAAAAGTAAGAAAATTTTTCCATAGAAATAGTATTTTTACAACTTAGTGTCTTATTAAACATACATTATGCAAGAGCTAAATCTGCCTATTGCAGCTCTTTCTTTAGGACTGAAATGCTATCTAAATTATTAGTTAGACAATAATTAACTTATCCAGACCATAATCAACTCTCGAATCTCGATGTCAGCTGTAGCCATTGATATTTACTGGATTAGCATCAGATTTGCTGTTCAACTTTCATTCATGATTAAATCATGAAATGGATAATTGAGACTACGTTTTTTATTGTACCGACTTTAGTAATGATGATCGAGGCTAGGCCCGGTAGGCTGAAAATTCACTCGCTAAATTCTCTGTTTAGAGTGGATCAATTTGACTGAAGTTTTCACCAAATAACCTTCACATTATCTAGTTTTTAACTATTATAGTGAGAACTGCCAGCTCTTTATTTAATCTCCAATAATATATCATTAATATATCAAAGAGTCAAATAGAGCTTGCCATAATATTATCCAATTAAAACAATATAACTATTTAAGATTGTAACACAACACAGTTCTATGGATAACCATCAGTGAATTCTTGTTGAAACGTTGTGTGTATATAATATTGTGATTGTTATCCATAGAACTGTGTTATGTTATATTATGTTCAATTGCTAAATGCCATTCAAAGATTATATCTAAGATTGACTGAAGAGCCACACCCAAAAACTTGTCCATCATTATATCTATTGTGTATCTCATTGACTGGTTAGATTTTGGTTTAAAGCAGGACAAACAAAATTGTATTTTAATGATTACAAAATATTTGTAAAGTAATATTAAAAGACCAAGAATTCACAGGTTCCTCTATTTCAACCATTTATCTCTCATTCAAGGGTCAAGAAAATGTAAGTGAACAAGATTCTAAATTAAGATTCTATAATAATTAACGTCATACGATTTTATAACAGGACATGATGTTGCGGAAGCACAGAAAAACAATATTTAGAACATTAACATCCAGTCTAGAACTAAGTTTAACAAATAAAGTAATTAATTGTAATTACTTGTATAACAAACTTGTACGACTATATAATTATATTATATAAGATTGTTATTTTGTTGCTAAGTTACCAGCCTTGATATATCTGTATATAGGAATCAGTGAAGATTGTTTCCAACTGAAGATAATTATTTTTAACCCATAAAACAAGCATATTACAGCTCAACACATGTAATCTAAGATAATTAATTGAAATTCAAAAAGTAAGATAACAAAACCAGACAGTGAAACCATATAAAGAAATGAATCTGTGTTTTTGTTAATACAATTGTTTTGCACTGTGCTGAGCAATTTCCGCTAGCCATAATTGTGTGAAATTACAATTTTTAACATTTTGTACATGGCAGTTCAGACATCAATTTGATCATGTAACTGTTGGGTTGTGCAAATCAGCCACGCAAACTCCTTGCCGGTGCAGGGCAATGTTTAAAATATACTTTATCACCAAGACAGCAACACTTCCACCTAGTAGCTGCCAAGGGTGTGCCAATGTGTATAAATGTGGGCCTTGTTTTTTGTCCAATACGAACAACTAAGCAGTCCTTCACGTTTAAGGTGTTTAAAGGTGAGCTTTAGCTCCTAGGCCTGTCTATGCACCTCGACTTTTAGCTTTGCTTGTGGGCGTCATTAAAGACGCCCACAGAAAAGTTGTACACTTAACTCCATTTCATTTGAAAATATAATTTGATCTTACCATGGATGTCTGAACTGTGGTGGTGAATTATTGAGATCTTTAACAGCCTGTTCTCTTTGTTTCTTGGTTAAAACAAATTCTTGTAGTTTCATTTTTACCTCAGTAGATGCTATAGCACCTACAATAATATAAAAATATGATTATACAACACAGAAAAGAGATTGTTTCAATTTGTATCCCTAATAATTAAAAGTCAAATATAAGAGTATTGAACATTGGAAGTCAGATTCGAGTCGTATTCTATTCATACTTTATAGTCATACTTTATTGAAGTCAGATACAAGTCATATACAAGTATTATTTTATTCATATTGAAGTCTGATACAAGTAGTACTTTATTGAAGTCAATCTGTTTAAAACAGCGATCCTATTCGTTTCGTTTTTACAGTTAAGCATTGTTTTACTTGTTTTTACTACCCTAGAATTCAATAAGGGTTGTTATCTTTAGCAGGTTCTAAATGGTGTGAGCGAATAGCCAATGTATCAGTCTGTTACGGCTACCTTTAGGCGAGAAAATTGCACGGAAATGTGGGTAATCCACTAGTAACATCAATGTTGATTGGTTAATCAAATGTCTGACGTCATAGGGTCAAAAGCCTATGACCTCTGACGTGACCTATCGCAACAACTCGTCAGATCTTTATGTAGTGTAGGACATCGAAAATATAAAAAAACTGAATGAAATATAGATCTGTATTTTAATCAGATAGTTATTTAAGTCAGATATCAGAAGTATTTTATTTAAGTCAGATATCAGAATTATTTTATCAAAGTCAGATATCAGAAGTATTTTATTAAAGTCAGATATGAGAAGTATTTTATTAATCTCAGATATGAGGTGGAAGTCAGACGTTTATCAAGATTGGAAGTAGATTGAATAGAAACATACAGTTGACAATTACAGAATGTCATATATTTATATATATTTAAATATTAACAAACTATCAATAAACTATAACTCTAACAACAGTTGTATTAATAGCCATTCATATGGAACTTCATCTACCTATATGTTATCATAACATTCACACAAATAAAAGTGCATGTAATTGATATTAATATATTGATAATTTTTCCAAGAGCCAGAAACTTCAAGAACTCTGGAGTTCAATTTTGATTGAAAATTTTACAAATTAAATCATTTGTTAGGGTGCGATGTATGTCGTAGTCTATACCACTTGTCAGTACAGATCAAATTTACTATATTGAAATAATTCAGTTAAAACTGCCTATTGGAGATCTTCTTTTTGCCTCCAATGTTATATAAACTATTATCTAAACATTTATTCACATGACACGCCTATAATCTCTAGTTATGATAGTTATTTGAATTTGAAGATGACACTTGCAATGAGCCAAAGATAGAACGAAGCCATGTTTGAAAAAGGAGGTGGGGGGCAAATATTCCAGTATTACAATGTGTCCATTGATCAATGTTATAAAATAATCAGTCTTGAACAAAGTGGAACCCATCATAAAAACAACTAACAATCAAATCTTACTTTCTTGTTCTTTGTTTTTATTTTTTATGCGTTCTAATTGTTCCTTCTCCATCAGTTCTTTTTCCATCCGTTTATGTTGTTCCATTGTCTTCTGCTGCTCACGATCCAGGAAACCCTGAAAATGCCACGGTAATAGTGGCTTATGAGAAATATAAAGAGATATTTATGCGGCCTCACTAAAACTGACTAAGAACACAAAAAAAAACACAGAACAAAAAACACAACAAAAACAAAATATAACACAACAAAAACAACAAACAAATAAAACAAGATTCTAAATAACAGAATAAATAATTTAAGCGGATCAATTTTGTGTGCGACTAATTTAGCTTTTGAAAGTGTAAAAACAACTGTCCAATTAACAAAAAACATAGCGCAAAAACAAATTTTTTGCTTGAGTTCTAATTCTAAAAGCAACTATCTACAATATTTGAATATCAATAGAGAAAAGATGCAAAATGGTCTTAAATATTATCAAACATATAAGTTTTAAACAAATTTTTGAAGCTACTAATTTTTTGTGTCTAGCTGATATAAAATAAAACCAAGTACGAACAATCCAAACCATTAGACAGAATTCGAAGTCCTAAAAACGTTATTAGGCAAAATAGTGTAATCAGCAAATGGACTGCTCCCCGTGTAAAAAATACACGACAAACAGTGGTAACAGGTGTCCGGAAGAGTAAGCTTACCCTGCCTGGCGCCACACCCACCATAGCTGCATCCAAACTATTGGACGAAATCTCAATAAAATAGCATGTTTGGCCAATGAACTATCGGTATGCAAAATGCACGTGATGAACTGTGTTAACGATGTAGTAGACATAATTAGGGAGATAGTAATAGTAAACGTGTCAATTAAATATATCTAGAATAATAGCTGAGAGAGACACATTATATTTACTAAGTCAATGTGACGGCCATAAAACTTTTTAAAGGTTTTTATAAGTTTAGTGCGCACGTATCCTTGTAGTTGAAGTTTAGACGACAAATGCCTCGATCTAATTAAAAAATCAGAATAAAAGGAACAAGCTCTCGCGTAACGAATTAGCTGAGACACAAACACTCCATAAGCTGGTGATATTGGAATGTTACTACTAATAAATGGAAAGTTGACAATCGGAAAGTCAAAGTCATCACGTTTATCATACAAAGTACACTCAGTTTATGGCAATTGTCAAATTCGAGACGCAGATCCAAGTAGGAAGCGTAATTGTCACTGTCAGTGGTCAGGATATATGAAATCGACATAATCACTAAATTTAGAATTATTCAGTGATAAAACGTGATTTCTACGGAAACTACATGCTCAGTTAAATTTGATAACTATTATTCATTCATATGTGGTCTACACAATATTATTACTTTAGTTACATGTATATTAATACAACAGCCTGTTCAATGTTTTCTCTCTGAGGATGTATCTTTTTCAAATATGAGAGGATTTTGACAATGTTGTGGAGATATAAATTGCTTAATGTATGGACATACACCTTTATTGACATACATTTTACATAAAACACTTAAAAAATCAAGAAGTTTGAATAAGGACTATACTATTGTCAGAAAAAAAAAAATCTGCATTTTAGAAAATCCTGGGTCACTTAAAAAGGGCCGCATGACCAGTTTTATTTTAAAAACATAATAAATAAAATCTTGTTACACCGTGCCTTGAAATGTCATGCATATGAGAAATCATTTAACCCAGTAGAGATCTTTTGACAAGATTTTTGGTAAGAACTATCTGAGAATTGAAAATATTTTTTGAGTGGCCTTATATAGAATAATTGACCTAAAGCTCTACTGTGTTCTAATTATTCAGCAATTTCCATAAATAAACAATTCTTAATTTACAGATTCTAATTGAATAAATATCATGCAATGAGGCCATGATACAAAAATAATCTCTACTAAATAAAGCATTGCCAGGTAAAAAAAAACCACACCCATAACTGCTAATTCCCTTGAACAGTTCATAACGGCTGTCACATCAAGGGCAACAACCCATGAAGTATTTATATAAACAGTTAAAATTGGACAGATTTCTAGTTCTTCCCTGCTCTAACTTTTTTCATACAAAACATGAATATTGGTACCATTAATAAGGCTGTGCAAAAATATCGATATAATCGATAATCGGTAGAAGTTATTTAGCGATACGATAATCGATATTGAAATTCAAATATCGATTATCGGTATATTTACCTTCTGACGGCAAGTTACGGTCACTTTCAATGACTGAACTTGCCGTAGTCTGGCATGCAGCAAATGAACGAATACAACGTCAACACAACAACTATTTCCTCCCTCTGCCTACAAACTGGCACATTTTAAATATATATTATTGTAAAAAAAACCAAAAAACTAAACTTTAAGATTAAATACATTATTTTAATATTTTCTTTGTTTTTATTGTTATTACTAGCTGAAACTAAAATCCGTCACGCACTTTGTGAACAATGACGATCGCACGTGATATAGTAAAATTAGAATTATCTCCCTTCTTTGCTCTTGATTGCTTTGTCGAGAAATTGTCTGCTTTCACGATAAAAACTAATGGTATTATTAATGATCAACTCAGCTTTTATTACTAAATCATGTCAGATACAGCCCATACAAAACAAGTTTTTGACTTCCCGGGAAAATATCTATACCTCTCGTAATTTCTTGGAAGAATTCTACTTTGGTTTTCGTCCAAATTAACCAATCATAAAAATTCTACTTTGAAAGCCGGTAATTATTTTTTTATTGTCCAATCAATAGACGCCTTCTATTATATTTTATTCTATTATTAGTAACACTGTGTGGTCGCCAGTAACTTGCAAAGAGAAACCATGTATTGTCTTTGTATTTATCGGAGATATTGGAATAAAAAAAAAGGTTCAAATCAAGAACAAAACTTAGTACAATACTCAAGTTAATCCTACATTTAGCAACGAATTATTTTACATTAATTGATTTTTTTACGCACATCGGCACAGTATTATTAGACTACTGTAACTCGATCAACACAAATAACAGGTCGGTAAAGTTGGGTTTTTCCGGAAGAAAGATAATCGATTATTATCGATAATCGCTGACAAATTCTTGCCGATAATCGATATTGAAATTTCATATCGATTCCCAGCCTTAACCATTAAGCTTCTTTATTTCATGTGTTTAAATTTCAAGTCAACCTGATGATCACTTTAACAAGATGGACTGATAAGCGTTAATGACAGTATACCACCACAATCAATTTACACATAAAATTGAAAAAAAGTTTGAAATTAAACTAGGATATTAATGGGATGAATGTTTTATGAGAGAGAGAGAGAGAGAGAGAGGGAGAGAGAGGAATGGGGTTTAACTGTTGAGTCATTTCGTGACTAACATATGGTTTAATTTTATTTCAACAATTCGCTTGCGCGTAGGGGTCTTTAGCAGTGCGAGGAAACCAGAATGCCCGGAGGAAACCCACGAGGTTGAGAAGGCACCCCTATCTCCATGCCACATACACTCACACCAGGGCTCGAAACCACAGCTAGAGGTCGAAGCGCGGCACTCTAGACCACTAGGCCATCCCAACCCCCGAATGTTTTATGAAATCAATGATTCTGTTGTACCTAAATTAATCCAAGCTTATCTTTAATCTCCAATATGTGTGTATTACGACAATGGTAACCATGTAAATGATATGCTAATCTTATCAACTGACCATTCACTGTGGTTGTTACAACTAATTCCAGGATGTAAGTTATTTGTTGCAACCAATGTTATAACATATGTACCGGTAAATGATATACTAATCTTACTGACTGACCACTGTGCACTAAATGCAGCATTTAAACGATATTCTAAGCCTACCAACAAGCCTGGAAATAAGGCACCTGTCACTGACAATGTCAGGCACAGATTCAGACTTTGTCAGGCACAAAATCTCTGGTGCCTGTCATTTTGTACAGCACTGACTTGTCTTTTTTACTGATATTATCAACACATGTCCGGCATTATGTTGAAAATGTCAGGTACCATTTCATTAGTGCCTGACATTTTGTCAGGTACATCTAAAACCGTTATTAACAGGTCTGCCTACCAATTGACCAATCACTGTGTTAGAACTAAAGTATCTGGGCAACTATGGTTTGTATATAATTCTAGCCTGCCTTGCATGTCATATGTGGTCATTACACGTACTAGTGTTACACAGAGATGTTCAGGAGTAGTCAATAATTACGAATCAGTTTCGGACAGTTTACTATAAGAGACTTTCTCTGCATGATACGTCTCTTGGCAGAACAAGGGAATCATCACGTACAATGTTTAAAGTCTGGACATGCTTATCGAACATAAAACAGCAAACGCATAATTGCTGTCATCAGAGAAGTGTATATTAAGATGACTACCTTGATATGATCTTGAAGTTGTTTTTCGTGTTCTTGTTCGAGCTGTATTCTCTGTTGTTCGTACTGTTGTAACAACAGTTGGTGCTGTAATTGTTGTTGTTGTTTAATAGACGCCAACTGTTGTTGAAGGTGTGTGTCGGGATACATTTCTCCTGAAACATAATCCATACATTCTAAAAATAAAGAAAACAGAAAAAATGGACCTCTGACCTCTCTTGTTTGGGACAAAAACAAAACTGTTTTAATTTCATTTGATCTTTAGTATGGATTTGTTTTGTTTGATGACAATGTGTCAATGAAAGTTTTACAACTATACAGATAAAACAAATGTTGAGATATATTCCATTTTGTTTTCCACTGTAGGTTAAAAATCAAACTAAAATTAGTAAACATTAAAAAATCGAATCAATCCTAATAATGATTTTTACCTCATACAACAAAACCTGGAAATATGGCACCTGTCACAGACAATGTCAGGAGAAAATTCGACAGAGTCTTGTACAACCCCTCAACTATCAGATATTTTGTCTGGCAGATATGTATCTTTATTTTATGTATTTTATTGATACTTATCAATACATGTCCAGTAATAAGTTCAGAATTTCAGAGATTTTGTCAGGTACAACTAAAACCATTATTGTCACAGAGGACGATCTACTTTGAGGATAGATCTCTCTTTTGAATGGTCGTCATTTTCAAAAATTAATATACTATTTTGGAATGCGGTTCTACTATTTTAATAAATGGAAACAAAATAAATACTTCTCAAATCTTGCAACGTATGCAGAGTGGTTTCAACTAAATTTAGGAATTAAAATGTCAGAAGGTGTAAGTTTAGTGTGGCCAGCACACAGCAGATTTACCTGTGTTCCTTCTGAATGTGACTAATACCCAATTAATGTTAAATATGTTCAATACGTACACTGATCATGTATATCAATATAGATATTATTGTCACAAGAACATGATATACACAATATAATATCAATACTCAAACATGAATGGCTAGATCAATCATCACAAACTTTATTGACCTAAATTCCTTAGAGATTTGGTATGAATAAAAGTAAAAGCATTCCTAATGATTTATAACAGAAGAGAGAGAGAGAGAGCGATAGAAATGAATAAAACCATTACGATTTATAAAAAGTCGAAAGAGAGAGAAGAATGCATTTTAAGGGTTTAACTTCCACTCAATACTAACGACTAAAATAGTATGGTCTTTTTATTAATTCATAAACTTACTTGTGCAGAAGTTATTTTATGCTTTTTTTAAAGTGAGTGTAATCCAGGGGTAGATGTAGAAAACCATCAAAGTTTAATAGGTGACCTTATTCATTGTGGTATACAAGCTAAGAGATTGAAAACGGAGCTTGCATGATCTTCAGTACAATAAACAGGACTGTCACCATCATCAGTTTAACACAGTGGGTATCAAGACTGTCAGTTTAAAACAGACTGTGTCGAGACTGCCAGTTAAACCCGATACATGTGGCAACTGCCAGTTAAACTGGGTCTGTGTGAAGGCTTCAAGGATAGAATTTGTGTGTAAGCAGCATTTCTGTCTACCTTTCATCAAAATCAAACTGTCAAGGATTTGTTTAAATGCACCTCATAGTGTAAAGACCTCGGTTTTTCATCCCATGCTTGTAAAATTAAAATCAACTTACTGAGTTGTGCTTGACAGTTTTGTTCAAATTGTTGTAATAGCATATTTTTTTGGACTTGCTGTTGATGTTTGAGTGATGCCAACTGTTGTTCTAATTGTTGTTCATTAAACATATCTCCTGAAAATAAAACAGAATACTGTCATTAAAGGCCCTATATGCAAGAATGTAGGTTAAATATTAAGACCATATACAGTCAAAAGTACTACTGAAAAATATATTGGTCAAACATTTATTCAATCACCACCCAGGTTAATTATATTATAAAAGCCTCAAAAAGCCAGAACGAAGATTAAATCAAATACACAATCATAAGTATTTCTATCTAAAAGATAGTTTTCTATAAAATACTTTTAAGTAAAAGCATTTTAGTTCAAAAGTTAATCAAATTGATCAACTCTAATGTTTTTGTACTGTCCTTGTGTCTACTTTGGTTGTGTGAGATACGGTTCACTATGACTAATAATGACTATAATGCTATGATGGCTATTCAAAGCTGATATTGGTTTCTTTGAATTTCACATGTGCAACTTACTGTATCTTAAAGGGACAATAACATTCTTGCTGGCTTGATAGCTCCAGAAGATAAATAATACCCTTATTCTAAGTACTAGATGTTTAAGTGTCCTACCTGTTGAGTAAATTATCCATTACAACCTATTTTACTTGTCCAGAGGGTTCGAAAATATTTTAAAATCCATGTCACATTTGAAAAGGTCTACGTTAGACTTTTCAAATCAATTGGTTGAATTTTTCCAATTTTTTAAAATAGGTGTGTTAAGATGAAATTTATATCATCATTTAATTGGAATATTCTAAAATAATACGATTTGTTGACCAGAATGAAGATTGGGACATATTAGTCAGTTACAAAAAGAGTGTTATTGTGGCTTTAAGACAATAAAGTAATAACAATTTTATGTTTTTTCGTACAAGCTAGTTCATTCTTCATGAAAGTTTTCTTATTATCGATTTGTTTTGAAATAAACAATACAGATGGTGTTTTTACTAACAATTAATAGTGACAGATGGATGTCACATTCCTTTAAATCTTTAAAACTTCAGGTGTTTTCCAGCATATTTGAATTTATACAAGTAGAAAGGTTGACCAAGAAATTCAGATAGCCTTTTTTTTTTTAGATTTGAGACTATTTCCAATTGGATAATGTTGTGCATTCCCTTGTATTTCTAGACCACCTGATGCCACTTCTAATTTATTTGGGGCGACCACATCACTCAAACTTGTATAATATTTAACAAATATGTTATATAAAAACAACCATTATGACTAAATTGGAAATATTTGTCCAATATGGCTTCTATTGCTAAACAGTTGATTAGAAACTAACGTTTCTCGGCATGACACAATTCTTCCATTGGTGACATTTACTTCACAAATAAACTCAAAGATATTTTTGCCATTGGCTCCATGGCAATCACAAAATCAATAGTGTTATGGCGCTATCCAAGTCCATGATTTTTGATGGTTCATGTAAGAGGTTGTTATCTCGATCGTTATTATTGTGAGCTATTTATAAACATACACAATCACGCCTCACGGTAATTTACTAGAGTAATTAAATCTATAAATAACTCGCTAGGCACATCATGACACAAATTTTGTTTTGATGATATTTTTTCACATTTCTGCACATCCCAAAGGTTTATGACTTCATCACTTTCAGTAGGTCAAGTAGGAATTTCACAAATGCACAACAAAACAAATTGAACAAAATTATAAAAGAAATGAGGAAAGGTTTTTGATCTACCCTTGACAAATCAGTAATAAAAACAACTTGTGACTTTCATTGTGAAAATACATATCTTTAATGTTTAATTTTTTGTATTCATTTTTTAGTAAACCATATGTGAATTAGGATTAAAGAACAGGCAAGGCTAAAACATAACCATTCTTCTTACAAAGATAAGCAACCTACAGTGAAATACAGATTCTTTCACCTATTAATAAGTCAGGCATTCGATCCCTGCATTGGCTGAGAAAGTTCACCAAGATTTTCCAACATGGTTTCCTATTCAGTGGTCACATGAAAGATCCCTTGGCAGTTGAAATTCAATATAAGAGTAGGCCATACTGCTGCTACCCACGCAAAATTTCCCTCATAGCACACTGTATGGTGAATGCCCATTTTATTTTATTTCCACCCATTAATTTTACCTATCTTACCTATCTTCTTTTAGCCTAGGTTAGGTGCACAAGAGTAGGATGTTAACCCCATTTCATATTCATATTCATTATATTATTAGGGTTTCACACTGCGTAGCTTGTGTGAAACACTATTGTTTTTGTTAAAATTCTTATTATTATTATTCTTATTATTATTATTTTTTTTTTTCCAATTTGCTTATATCTCAGGATCTACTTGTCGGATCGATGCAATGTCCTGATTTTTACTGCGAAAGTGGGTGTGACTTAGAGATTAAAGCTATTTCCGGCATTCTGCGACAATGCGAAATGTCCTAAATCACCGAAGTTGTCGTTTTTTGAAATATTGCCGTAATATTAACAACAATTGTTGGATTTTATCGTTTGATAGTTTTTGACATAGCCAGAGACATGGCACATAGCTACGGTTCTTTAGAGTTTTAAATTTCGCCGAATCTTCGGAAAAATAAGGCGCCAAATTTTGAAAATTTAAATTTTGACAAAAAACTTTTTTATTAATGAATATTTTTTAATGGCTTTTTACCAAGGGTTAAAGGGTCGTCTGATTTGGGCAAAAATGTGAACATTTTTTTTCTGGATAATTTTTCTTGGTCGCTATTGGCTAATTCAGTTTATCGGTTCTAATAAATTATTTATTGTCCCATTTGTATAAAACAAAGTTTATATGCTCCATGGTCCAAAATGTCATTTTTTTTGTTACCGGCAAAGTTTCCTGTCGGCACCGTAAGTGACGTAAATTTAGCAAAAACTACAATTTTAACAGTTCGGTACCACTTTTTGAAAGCAAAAATTATTTTTTTCAAATCTAATATGACTGAAAAGATGTGCCATATAAAGGCGCACAAAACATCGCGCTCAGTTTTTTTAATTTCGATTTCGTTTTCGGGCAATTTGGATTAAAGGGTGAAAAAAGGTGTCAAAATGAGCTATTTACAACCCATCCAGCATCTTCATATTAAAAGATAGGCTGGCACTGCCAGGCAGGATACGCCCACATTTTCGAGAGATGGATAGAGAACAAACAATACGGAAAGTGATTTTTCCTACATCATTAAGTCCTGTATTTCATACTGTATTGGGAGCAGCCATTTTGTTGGTCAGTTCCAGTCTGATATTCATGAAATTCGAAGTCGACAATGATTATGGTGTGACGGTACACAACCTAGAAATGTGACTTTTCGTCAAAATCGGATAAGAATTGTGACCTGTACAGAGTCAACAACCATGATATACCATATCTTTACACTATTCGCGTACAAACGGCGACCATTTCGTCCGGCAATTTTGGTACCATTTTCACGAAATTCGAATAATTCAGGAAGTTACGATCCGATATGCGCAAATACCGAAAGGAACCAAGATCTTTGGGTTATAACCATGCATTTCAAGTTTCATCACAATCGAATTAAAATTGTGACCTTTACAGGGTCCACAACCTTGATATACCATTTTTTAACAGTATTCACGTACAAACGGTGGCCATTTTGGTCTGATTTTCCCGAAATTCGAACTCAACCTTCCTTACGGTGTAACAGTAATATAATCAAACGTTTTTTTAAATCGGATAATAATTGTGACCTCCAAGCTAAAAAAAAAGGCGATTTTGCGTATAATCAGGGGCCATAATTCAGGAAGTTACGATCCGATATGCGCAAATAACGAAAAGAAGCAAGATCTTTGGGTTATAACCTTGAATTTCAAGTTTCATCACAATCGAATCAAAATTGTGACCTCCACAGGGTCCACAACCTTGATATACCATTTTTTAACAGTATTCGCGTACAAACGGCGGCCATTTTGTATGGCAATTTTCGTCCGATTTTCCCGAAATTCGAACTCAACCTTCTTTAGGGTGTAACGGTGATATAATCAAACGTTTTTTTAAATCGAATAATAATTGTGACCTCCAAGCTAAAAAAAAGGCGATTTTGCGTATAATCAGGGGCCATAATTCAGGAAGTTACAATCCGATATGTGCAAATATCGAAAGGAAGCAAGATCTTTGGGTTATAACCATGAATTTCAAGTTTCATCAAAATCGAATCAAAATTGTGACCTCCACAGGGTCCACAACCTTGATATACCATTTTTTAACAGTATTCGCGTACTAACAGCGGCCATTTTGTATGGAAATTTTCGTCCGATTTTCCCGAAATTTGAACTCAACCTTCCTTAGGGTGTAACGGTGATATAATCAAACGGTTTTTTAAATCGAATAATAATTGTGACCTCCAGAGGGACCACAAGCTAAAAAGGGTGATTTTTCGGACAATCAGGGGCCATAATTCAGGAAATTACATTCCGATAGCCGCAAATATCGAAAGGAACCAAGATCTTTGGGTTACAAACATGCATGTCAAGTTTCATCAAAATCGGTTCAAAATTGTGACCTCTATAGGGTCCACAAGCTAAAAACGTGATTTTTCGTACAATCAGGGGCCATAATCCATGAAGTTTTGATCCGATACATGCCAATATCGAAAGGAACCGAGATCTTTTGGGGATAAACCTATATTTCAAGTTTCGTCAAAATCGGATAAGAATTGTGACCTGTAGAGAGTCCACAAACAAATTGTGGACGGACGGACGTCCGGACGGACGTCCAGACGGACGGACGGACGGACGGACGTCCGGACGGACAGGGGCGACGACATAATACGTCCACATGAAAATGTGGGCGTATAAAAATATATCTTCGTAACATTCATGATCTCGTAGCAATAACCCATACGAAGAGAATGTATGTGAAAATTAATTTGTAATATGCGCAGTTGCCGAGAAAAAGTCAATTTTGCATGAGCCACTTTTCACGTTATTTTGGCTGTATAAGAATCAATTATTATGTTATTTTCAATTTTCTTTCACCGTTGGATGCCTACTGCCATAGTGGACAAGGTCAAACCATTCTACCTCATACGCTGCCACCGGAAATGACGTCATTTGCTCAAAACTTAATTTTTAGCATTAAAAAAACAATATTTTATTCAAATGGGTCGTACTTGTTATTTTTTTCAAATTATGATATTTGATTCTATTCATCAAATAGAACGAACCCATGCGATCATACAGATATCACAAAACGGTTTCTAACTTGTACGATTGCAGAGAAATGGGCGATTTTCCACAAGTCACTTTTCGAGGATTTTGGTCTATAAAAGTGTCAGTTATCATTCGATTTTCATAAAATTTTCACCATATGATATCTTACGACATTTATGATTTCATAGAACTAATTTAACATTTTCAGTATCACCGGAAGTAATTATATTTTGGCAAAAACTGTATTTTTAGCCTTCAAAACAGATATTTTTTTCAAATGAGTCTGATTTGTAATATATTTAAAATTATGATATTTAGTTGCCATCAACTAATAGAATGAACCCATGCGATCATTCAGATACCACAAAATAGTTTCTCACTTGTATGGTTGCAGAGAAATAGACGATTTCCTACAAGTCACTTTTCAAGGTTTGGGGTCTATAAAAGTGGCAATTCTTATTCGATTTACATAAAATTTTCACCATGTGATTATTATTTCTGATTTTAAGAAACTAATTTAATATTTTCATTATCGCTGGAAGTACTGTCATATGGTCAGGATCACTTACATGTAACACATGTATAAAATGGATTGGCTCCTGTGGTAATTAGCGCATATCGGATTGTAACTTCCTGAATTAAATATGATTGTATGAAAAATCGCTTTTTGCTTAGCTTGTTCACTATCCATCGCTTGCAAGTTGTGTTTGTTAATTTGTTGGAAAGATTTATAAAAAAAAAACTCAGAACCATTTGTGGGCTATGATCTAGTATCTTAATGTTATTTATTACCCGTCGGCGTCAGTGATTATGTACATGTCGTGTATCCCTTAGTACGTTTTTCACATTTGACCAAAATGGGGGGAAACAATGAAAGAAGGGATATTATATTTGTTTCGTGTATTAGTCAATGCAGACTTTTGAAGGGTCAGATTAACGTGTTTGTCTTTATTCAAATGGTGAGCGTAGTTTGTTGATGCCGAGTCCACAATATTATGGACACGGTGCGCTTTGGTCTTGTGCATCGATCTCCCAAGCAGAGTTGTCTTCGCTTGCAGTTCACACCTTGTCTCAATTGTCATTTTTTTTGTTACCAATAGTTTTATCTGTCGGCACCGGAAATGGCATAAGTTTACCAAAAACTACCTAAATCTACAATTTTGACAGTTAGATACCATTTTTCAAGAGAAAATATTATTTTTTTAAAAACTTGATATAACAAAAAGAGTGTGCCCTTTAAGTGCGCAAAAAAGGTTGAGCTCAGTTTTTTTTTAATTTCGACTACATTTTCGAGCAAATTCGATTAAGAGTTGAAAAAAGGTGTAAAATTGACCTTTTGCAACCCATTCAGGCTTTTCAGATTTTGAAATATTTGCCGTAACTTTTATAAACTTGTAGCTTTGATCCATACGCAGAAAATGTATGTTAAAATTAGTTTGTAATATAAGCAGTTGACAAGAAATGGGCAGTTTTGCATAAGTCACTGTTTTCGTAAATTTGCCTGTAAAATAGTCAATTATTAATGGATATTCACAAAAGTGACATCATTTGATTCAAAAAGCAAGTGTGCGTCGTGTCATTTAGTCAAAAACTCCATTTTTAACTTTTAAAATCGATATTTTTTTCAACCAAGAATTGTATATGTAATAATAAAATTAATTTTGGTTTAAATTATTCACATATTAACAAAACTCATATGGTCATACAGATATCATAAAAAATTTTCTAACTTGTTCGGTTGCCGAGATATAGGCGGCTTTCTACAAGTCACTTTTAAAGGTTTTTGGCCCGTAAATGTGTCAATTATTATTCGATTTTCATAAAAGATTCATCATTTGATGCCTAATGCCATAGACGATATTATAAACTTAATTCAACATTTTAGTAACACCGGAAGTAATGTCATTTTGGCAAAACCTGTATTTTTAGCCTTCAAAACAGATATTTTATTCAAATGAGTCTGTTTTGAAATCTTTTTCAAATTATGATATTTGATGCCAATCACCAAATAGAATGAACTCATACAGATACCACAAAATGGTTTCTAACTTGTACGGTTGCAGAGAAATAGCCGAGTTTATACAAGTCACTTTTCAAGTTTTTTGGTCAATAAAAGTGGCAATTATTTTTCGATTTACATAAAATTTTCACTATATGATATCTTATGCCATTTCTGATTTCATGAAACTAATTGAACATTTTCATTATCACCGGAAGTACTGTAATTTTATCAGGATCAATTACATGTTACAACTGTATAAAATGAATTGATATTGCTGGATTTTTGTTGATTCTGTTTCCCTTTTATTTGATGTGTGCAATGTTTATGTGGAAATCTGTTTATCGTTGCCATTGGTTCAAGGGCAACATGGGAGCGAAAGTGACATAAGTTTAAAGTTAACGTGGCACCAGTGAAACCCGTCATTCCTGCATGCAGGTCTAGTAATCATATGTAATTATATAAATAATATAAAATACATGACTGACTTTCTTGGAAATTAAACCACTAAGTGCTTAATACAGAACAAATACCAAGTCATGAATTCTTAAAATACAATGACTTTAACAAACTCAAAACATATTCGGAATATATCAAATTTCTCATAGCATAATCCATGATAATATGTTCTCAGATAGATCATTCAACATTTTTAAAAAAATAGGTTGCCAGGCAATGAAATATATACCCACAGCAGCTAAGTCATTTGGGCAGTAAAGATGGATAATATACAACAATATTTCAATGTGGCCGTAAAAAAAAAATCAAAATACAATGTAAGAAAATCTTCAGATGTGGCATCAAAATAGGCTCATCAATTGGTTCGCAACAAATATTTATGGAATTTTCTATTCATCTTGGAATTGAAAGATTTTTTTGACTGACATTCCTGTCAGAAACTCAACATTCATAATATTGTAGTTCACAAATTATTTTACAGCCCTAAATAATGAGCATTTATTTATCATAACAAAAATAATTCATTACATTTTTTCTTTTAATGAAAGATATGAAATTATAAATACAGATGTGAAATTCTCCTGGATTCTGTACTTTTTATGTATCATAAATTCAAAGAACTTGAGGTAAAAGCAGGATGACATTTCTATTTGGCCACTAGGTGAATGGTCTTAAAAATTAAATAAACAAGAGGCCATTAAGGTGATTAGAATACACCATGTGACCCGGACTCATGATGTAAATCATTCCAACAAGTACTTTGTTTTTGGACTTGGATCTGACTTTAAAATAACTGTAAATACAGTACCTGGAACATGATATAGCTTTCCTATATTTTAAAGATACATTAGGTAAGATTAAGATAAAGAGCTGACCATTCTATCTATAATAGCTCAAAAACAGATAATGCAGAATGAAAATATTGAAAATTTCATTCAAATTACTCTATTCTAAGCCTTGTTATCAGTATTTGTAGTTTGGTAACCAGGGCATTATGATAACCAGGGCACCGATATATTCAAGACTTAGCCTCCCTTTCCCATTTTTAAATTATTTTTCTTAAATGGCGAAACTGTTCTAATCTAGTTAAAATCTTGAGTATCTGATGGCATCTAGAGTTGATTATGGTCTTTTCTTGTGAATAAATGTTGAATAAATAATTAAAATAACATTTCAGGCCAAAAGACAGACCTGCAATAGGCTGATTTAGCTCTTGAATAACGTATTTTTAATGTAACAGCATTCAAACTATGGGTACCTTACATATACCATACATGTAGCAGCTCAATATTTTAATTTAACTTCAAAATATAACACAGTTGCATAATAATATTGACTTAACTTAATAAAGGAAGTGGAAACTAGGTCATTTCTGCACTAACATATTTTTCAATTTTATTTTAATAATTTGCACTGCAGAACCAGAAGAAAATCGATGAGGGTAGTAAGGCGAGTCCAAGTAAAACCGAGGAATTGAAACCTCAGCAGTTGACTCAATGACAGATCTTATACTACAACTAGCTACAACGCCTATGCATTAACCATTCGAACATCCCCCCCCTCAACAATTAACTTCATAACCATGTTCAAATCTTCTAAAAACATACCATAGCTGCCCAATATTTTAAATTAACTTTACAAAAGTGTTCGAAGTACAGTGGACTCTGTCACATCGGATATCTGATCACTCCGGATTTCTGTGACATCCGACATGATTTTCATGTCCCGATTATTTCCTTATTACTTCAGCCCAAAAAAATCTGATAAGTCCGGATTCTGTCAGTTCTGGATTACGACGTCAATCAGCCGTGTTCGAAGTACATGTACTCTATAATAAAGTTTAGACAAGTCTCTTGCAAACTACAATATAGTGAATATCATTCCAAAAATGGTTGAATTCTATTCAATATTTACAAACATATGGACTGAACATTTGTCAAAAGCCAAGGTTGAAGCAGACTTTAAAAAGGCTATTTCACACACAAAAGCCAGCGATTTGTTATCAATCGCTGCAAATGTCTACACACAGATCGCAGTTTATTCAACAACTCTTCCAGATCCTTGTGTAGTGAAGATGAAACTTTGAACTTTAAAAAAAATGAAATGAAATAGGATCTGTCTTAAAAGATTGATTCACAAGACCTAACTAGAGTTTTATACCGTCCATTATCAGTGCACATTGGGTAAATACTTAAATATAGCAGTAATTAACTCAATAATGTGATTTACTAAAGTGATAAAAATAAAAATAAACCTCTACTTATGCTAATGGTCTCGTTGCCGCTAGGTACACAAAATTTACCTGAGACTGAACTATTCCATTAATATGACAACAATTGATTAAAGGTCAATCTACTTGTTGTATTCAAACGTAAAGGTCAACTATCTGTTAAAACAAGAAGCTTGTTTATCACAGTAACAGTTGAATAATCAAACGCCTCGACAAATATCACTGGAATAAACTCGTGAAAAATCGTTACACCATCAGCAATTATTCTTTTTCTACTTCAAATTGATCGTGAAAAAAAAAATGTGGTGAACATAAGAGATGGAGTTTTATCTTTTACTATAGTGAATACGGGGAGATGGTCCAAACACAACAACTAGAAACTAGAGGGGAGAATAGGTTCAAGTCGAGTTCCAAAATCCTGCAAGTCCGAATCGTGTTCCAAGTTGTTGACCCAGTCAAATCTTGAGTCTTCACTAAATCCAAGTCCTGTTCAAGTCACCAGCTCATCAAATAAGTCAGCAATTCATGGCAATTTAGAATTACGTCCCCTAAGCGCAACTTGACTCCTTAACCCTTTTAAGTCAAGAGTTTTCAAGACTATCGAGTCAGAGTCAAGTCTTAATAAATATTTCAAGTCATGTTCCAAGTCGACTTATTGGTGCAAGTTAAGTCGGACTTGTGTCTAAGTCGCTGGACTTGAGTTCCCATCTCTGCTTGTAACACAAGGCAAACATCTTAGATGGCAAAATCCACAAACATTTAAGAGAGAGAAGAGAGATTGAGAAATAAAAGTTAAAATTTTCTAATGTATATCCAGTGGTGTAAAAATTCATTGCCTGATACCAAGGGCTTTAAAAAACAACCTACAAGCTAGTGACCTATAGCCATGCAACCATCCCTGGACTAGTGTCCTCTCCCTACTGATTTTTTATAGTTTGTCAATTAAACCAGAGATGTATATTTTTCTTCGCGGGTAAAATGCCACTTGCACACAAGTTCTCATTACTTTCTACATCACTTACAAATCACATGAGCAAATAACAATAACATAGAGACCATACTGTATTACATACAAGGGTCGATGCTACGACGATGTAATTTCAAAATAACTACCATTTTTTATGCTTTCATTTTCAAGACACATAATTTTTGAGTAATATTGCCGACATGGATTTGACCCAGGTACAGGTTGGTAAGCTTTTCTTGTATCGAACACGTAAATTTGTAGGAATATTATTGACATAAATTTGAATACTGTACGGGATTTAAATAATATCTAAATATCAGAACACATGATATTCAACAAAAAAAATACTTGTGGTTGAAGTCCATTAGAGGGAATGGAAACTTATTAACGTTATTTCCTGAAGTTGACAAACAACTTCTTGTCACCTAATTCTGGCCTCTATTTACCCCAACTAAAGGTTATAGCATCCCTGATGTTCATGTAGCATGACTATGTGTGCAAGGGAGAAGTTTGTGCAGACTTTAGCATTTTCTGCTACTCTTTTTCAATTATTCCATTTATCAAGTTTTATTTTACATGCAGGCTAATACCAACGTTTTTACTTTGTCCAACTACCGACTAGTGGAAATCAATGCCAGGCTAGTGTCTGACATTAGACTACTAGCCCTGGGCTAATGGATTCAATTTTTTTTTTACGCCCCTGTTTAAATCTATGGCATTGTTTATCTTAGGTATTGGTTATAGTGAAAATCTTAAATTGACATAAAAAGTTTCAGAAAACCAGCGGCTGCCAGGCAGGATACGCCCACATTAAGCAAGAGATGGATACAGAACAAGCTAAAAATGTGATTTTTTGTATAAAAATATGTTTTAAGTTTCATCAAAATCAGATAAAAATTTTGACCTCTAGAGATTCCACAAACTTCAAATTAAATACTTCTACACAATTTGTGTACAAAGATCGTCCATTTTGTCGGGCACTTTCATTTCAAATCGCATTAAAATTGCGACCTCTACAAGATAAACACAATCAGGGGCCATAATCCATGAAGTTACAATCCGATACATGCCAATATCGAGAGGAATCCTGTATTTCAAGTTTCATTGAAATTGGATATAAATTGTGACCAATAGAGTGTTCGCAAACAATTGCGGACGTCCGGTTAGACAGACAAGAGGCGACGACAATATACATCCACATGAAAATGTGGGCGTATAAAAATTTAAATATATCATTTATTGTCCAGGAAAACTGCCAAAACAAAGAAATAAACATATCCCGGAATACCATATAACAGCCCAAGGCTACACATATTTGTTAAAACTAAACTCACACATGTATTTGTACCAAAATAAAATGGCTGCTAGCCTTACTCTGTATGATTTAAGATGGATACATTTTTGTTTTTTTGGTCGTAAAACTGGAATATTATGGGTATTTATACCATATTAATCTGTACAACTTTATCAGGGGTTAAAAGGTCACCACCAAGCCTGAGGATAAACTATAAAATTTTATTTGAATATTAAAGGACCACTCTTAGGGAAATAACTCTAAAAAAAGTTCTACAGTATCTTTTCTTATTAACTACTTAGAATTTAACTGTTAACCAATGAAATAGAAATGTCCCAAAAACATTTGCTTAATGTCCCATGATGATCAATAAAAGGTTAATATAATATCATAATGTTTAATGTGTGTGCTGTCTCTATTTTGTGGTAGATACTGCCGGCATGGTCAAATAATCCATGAATGTTAATATCTAATATAAGTGTGGGGGGGGGCAATGGTTTAACGCATGCATGTCATCAAGTCAAGTGACAAGTTTTGGATTATATCTGATTATACGTGCTTTCCTCCCACTGCCTAATGAAATGATTGAAATAAATTGAACCATATGTTAGTCCGAAAATGACACTGTTAAACCACATTTCTTTTTTTTCCTTCAATATACTGTGCAATAATAAATAAACAATAATAATTAATATTTGTATAGTGCAACTGTTCAATCCACTAGGGAATGCACTAGGCGCTAGAAAATATAGTATTATCAATTATTCAAAGATGTTAAAAACAAAATTATAATATTCTAACAGGTGACTTGAACCCTTCTTTTCCATAAGATATAAATGTAATGCGAGTCCCTTTAAAGCAGGTTGCATATTTATATGTTGATCAGGATGTTTTATTTGTGTAATTAATCATCGTGTTTATCTAAACAATATACACAACAGTACTTCTTTCTATATATTTTCAACTTATACAGCCAGTTCTTCTTCTATATATTTAACCATTCTTCTATATGTCACAGACAATTCTTCTAATATATGTCACATTAACAGACAATTCTATATATTTATATCATATAAAGTCATTTCTTCTATACTTTTACCATATACAGCCATTTCTTCTATATAGTTTTCTTTTATTTTATGACACATAAACAGCCACGTTATTGTCACATAAGCAAGATTCAATTCTGATTAGGTAATTTAGAAGAAAATCCGCTCATCGTCATATGTATTTTTCAGACAATATCTACTTCACAGCTTAGTCTATGTTCAGTATGAATGAATGCCAGTCAAGTCGTCCACAAGGAAAATCTGGTTAAGTCGTCCACATCTGTTGGTGGAGTCGTCCACATTCGTTGGTCGTGTCGTCCTCAGCCGTTGGTGGAGTCGTCCACAAGACATAGTTTAATTTCAGGATATAATAATACGTTGGTCAAGTCGTCAAGTTTACTTTCAGGACACAGGTATTCCTTATTATCATATTTTTTGGGTGCTGAGTTCTGTGTGATCATCCACACAACGGGTTAAGTCGTCCACACCCGTTGGTTGAGTCGCCCATAAGACATAGTTTAATCTCCGGAGATAAAAATACGTTGGTAAAGTTGTCCACACGACATAGTTTACTTTTGGGACACGGGTATTCCTTTTTAGTATTTTTAATTTTTTTTTTGTGCTGCGTGATCATCCACACAACGGGTGTGGACGACTTGACTGTGGGCGACTTTGCTTGTGGACAACTTGACTGTTACCCTTCAGTATAATTAAACTGATTGAATTAAGAACAAATCATTAAGACTTTACTCCCTTTATGGTGAATGAGCCAGCATCATAATCACTGAGCCACCATTCTTCCCTGAGTCAATGTGAATCCCTCTGTTTTCAAGTCAGATGACCATGAATGTAAATGTACTGTAATGTTTATTGTGTAGGAACTTAATTCCCCACAAATTAAAATGACAAAAAACATTTCACATCTCACATCACATCACTAACTCCTAGACTTTTATAACAAACTATCTGAACATACTTACTATGTTTGTGAACTTGATACACATTGTACCAATGTGATATGTTTTTAAAGACATCCCAATGTCCAGTTGTCAGAGTGAGCTGCAGATAACCAATAACCTGGCGCCAGGACTATACTTTCTGGGTTTGTTTTGTTTTCCAGTCAGTAATATAATTTTGCTGCTATTTGGTTACATTGCGTTAATCAGGTAACTCAATGAAATGGGGGTTTAATAATCTGCTAGTTCTCTGCACCAACTGGGCTACTGAAAACAGGCATACGTCATACAGTGTGCTATAAGGGAAATTTTGCCTCTAGTAGTCTTTTATTGAATTAAAACTGCCAAGGTTTCTTTCACATGAATGCCAACGTGTACACACGACATCAGTTGTTTTTTTTTGTCCCATCCAAACAAACTATACATTGTCATCAATGACAAGGGGTAGAACCACACAGAAAAATTGTGATGAATTTTCCCAACCAACACCAGGATCAAGCACTGTACCTCCAGGTTAGAAAGCCAGACTCACTTAGCAACTATCGCCCTTCCTGGTCACTCATTCAAACATTAACAGTTGAGTACTGCTACATACGACTTATCTGTTACAAAAATCATTTACAAATGACTTAAAACATGCTTAATGCAAGAGCGAAATCTGCTTATTACAAGTCTTTCTTTATGCCTGAAATGTTATCTAAATTATCAATTAGACATTTATTAACTTATCCAGATCATAATAAACTCTCGATGTCAAAGCCAGCCTTCGATGTTGGCTGGATTAAATTCCTATATGCCACTTAACGGCTATTGATAATTAGGTGTATGATTTGCATACATAAATAAACTTTTTTAGTGATACAACTGGGACGTCTTTATTACAGATAAATTGACAGGAAATGTTTTGATGTATAAGTACAATAAGATAGTTTTGGCTGAGTGAACATCTCAAATAATTGGGCAGTATTATTAGTTTTAGAAAGAGTAAATCTACCTAGACTGGTTTCTATTCATCTGAAAAACAAACAGTTATAAATAATAACTGAAAATACTGCACGAGGGAATAACAATCATTTAGGAAGCAAGATTCACTTTCTATGCATAGCCAAAAAAATGAGAACAAATATATCTGAAATCATTATTTGTAAGCCTGATTATCAATCACTGTTGAATTTCCAAAATGCTTTGACTCGGCTAATGAAGACGGGCAAAAGCCATACAGAATGAGGGAAATTTTGCGCTGACAGTGGCTTACTCTTATTTCGAATTCCAACTGTCACTCAGTGTCAAGGATGCTTTTACTTGGGTGCCAATGTGTACACAAGCCGTTGGGTTTTTTTTTTTGTCCCATCCGAATGGTTGTACATTGTCCCTTACCTGGCCATCCATCATGCACCACAGACAAGGAGAAAATAGTTTCAATTACATTGGCATCAAAGTGTCTTGATAACTTTTGTCATTAGAACATCCTACCTAGTGATCAAGACAACTTTTTGTCACTTGCGAGCGTCAAATAAAATCTATTTTACTCTTGAATTAACATCAATTATCAGGCACGCTTTAAACTTTTATGAATTAAGATTTATAGAACAGGAAGTAACAGTTACTGTAACAAACATTGATTTTAATGTTTAGTTGAATAACTGTTTAAGTGATGCAGTCAAAAGTTGGCAAACTGGGTGATATGAAATCATGGAATCATTAATTGAGCCATCATGCAACTTAAGAGCTGAAAATTGCATAACTGATCTGGAATATTTAAGAGTTGTATATAAACTCATGAAATTCATGTGCCTAAACTAAAGGGTTAAAATAGTTAAGTCTGCCAACATGCAAATTATGGGGGAACAATAGCATACATGAATTGGAATATAAGTTGTATGTAAAATCAGAATATTCATGTGCCTAAAGGGTTAAAATACTTCAGTAAGGTATCCATTGAAAAAACATTAAAGATTTATACATATCCTATGAACAATGAAAGATGTATTTGTTAAGTTAAAATGTGTAAATTGTTCATTGATCTATATTATTGTTGACTCTATTTATATGGCATGGACAATAGAAATGAAGGGGCCATGACAAGTAGACAAGCTTGTCTGACGTCACTAGTATAATTGGCCTGACTAGTGATGAATAGATTGTTATTTTATACTACCTTAAACCTGTTATTGACAATCATAAAAATAAAACATGTTCAAAACATCTAACTAAAACACAAAAACATCCCAATATCTCTAAAAATATATGACAAAATACCTGACAACTACATGATAAAACTGATGATTGAATAAGGTATGTAAAACGATCCATTAAACCCGCCGATTGTCAATCGCATTATTTGGGCAATATTCGAATTTCTCACTGCTTCATTATCGTTAAATGTATTTTTTAACATCTATTAATTAAATATAAACAAAAAATTCAATGGAGGTTCATCTCCAAGCTTTGATTCAATTAGATTATAAAAAGATAGGTTGCCAGGCAACGAAATTTACGCCCACAGCAGCTAAATCGTCTGGGCAGTCAACAAGGGTTGTCGCATATTTTTACGTTTTTTGGTAATGAAACATTTGTAATACACTAAAATCTGATTTCGAGTAACAACTCATGTAATTATGAGAATAAAGGTTTACCCCAATCGGATATTAACTTTAGCCTTGCTTGTGGACGCCGGCCGGCTGGCCAGAGGGGGCAACGACTATATACGACCACTTTTCAATGTGGGCATATAAAAAGATCCAACAACACTGTTTTCACCTACTCTTCATCAATTTCCAAATACCAAGTTGCCATCTTTGGAAGAATTTAATTCCAGGACATTCTAGTTTCAAGGCCAGTGTCAGGACACAAGCACTGTAATTGTTTGGGTAATACAAAGATAGGTTGCCAGGCAACGAAACATACGCCCACAGCAGCTAAATCGTCCGGGCAGTCAACAAGGGTTGTCGCATATTTTTACTTTTTTTTGGTAATGAAACATTTGTAATACACTAAAATCTGAGTAACAACTCATTATGTAATTATCAGAAAATCATGAGAATTTGTTTGCTTTTTATAAAGTTTTGCCCCACGCTAACAATTAGTATAGGAAACATTTAATATCATGGATTTAGCTGTTCAGTTATCAAAATTCATTGAAAATCAAAATACTTGTTCGTTTCAACACCTTAAACTCTGTGTATCAATCTGAAGTCAATCGGATGATAAGTTTGGCATCTACAGCGCAACAAGGTTTTATGAAGTGATCAAGGGAGATAACTCTGGAAGTAATTATTTGAAATTGATGAAAATCAGTAGGCTTCTTCCTCTCAGGACCTTAAACAGTGTGTGTAAATTTAAAGTCAATCGGATATTAACTTTGGCCTCTTGAGTGTCCACAGGATTTTTTGATGTGATCAAGGGCCATAACTCTGGCACTAATTATCGGAAATTGATGCAAATCAATAGGCTTCTTCATCTTATGACCTTAAACACTGTGTATGAATTTAAAGTCAATCGGACATTAACTTTGGCTTTTAGAGCGTCCACAAGATTTTTTGAAGTGATCAAGGGCCATAACTCTGGCACTAATTATCGGAAATTGCTGAAAATCAATAAGCTTCTTCGTCTAATGACCTTAAACACTGTGTATAAATTTAAAGTCAATCGGATATTAACTTTGGCTTTTAGGGCGTTCACAAGATTTATTGAAGTGATCAAGGGCCATAACTCTGGCACTAATTATTGGAAATCGCTGAAAATCAATAGGCTTCTTCGTCTTATGACCTTAAACACTGTGTATAAATTTAAAGTCAATCGGATATTAACTTTGGCTTTTAGAGCGTCCACAAGATTTTTTGAAGTGATCAAGGGCCATAACTCTGGCACTAATTATCGGAAATTGCTGAAAATCAATAGGCTTCTTCGTCTTATGACCTTAAACACTGTGTATAAATTTAAAGCCAATCGGATATTAACTTTGGCCTCTAGAGCGTCCACAAGATTTTTTGAAGTCGTCAAGGGCCATAACTCTGGTAGTTATTATCGGAAATCGCTGAAAAACAATAGGCTTCTTCGTCTCATGACCTTAAACATTGTGTATAAATTTAAAGTCAATCGGATATTAACTTTAGCCTCTAGAGCACGCCGGACCGACGGACCGACGGACGGACCGACGGACGGACGGACGGGGGCGACGACAATATACGACCACATTTCAATGTGGGCGTATAAAAAGACAAACTAGCCTATGGCAAAGTAGCAATTGCTGGTAATTATGTGAGATCATTTAATATAAGATCATCCAGTAATATGACCAACCTTATTTCAATAAAACACAAACTAGACAGCCATTCACTTCCTTAATACATTGTGTCTTCATTAGCATGTTTGGTACAGAAAAATAAAATTTAAACTCCATTTCATTTATTTAATATATGCGCATAACAAAACAATAATATTTATTTTCTATTGTTTTTGTTTTTTTCTCTCTTTGTGTTGCTCATCCATTATTTACGATCTTAAAAATTCATATTCAGATAAGAATTATGGATAACGTGGACATTCAAACCCAGAAGTAAAGGTTTTTGTCGGGTCTGACAAAACCTATAGCACAGTTGCAGTTCTATCTGACTTGTGTCCGACATTTACCGGTATTCTGGACTTCGTGCATATATTTCGAATAGGTAATTTATCAAGAACATCTCAGCCTGGAAATAAGGCACCTGGCACCAAAATTGTGAGGCAATAATTATTATAAAACACTGACTTCTCTTTTTATCCACAGTTTTTAATTTCTAATTTTCGATATGTATGTCCAGCACCGAGTTTAAAGGGTACTAATTGATTCATGCTCAACATTTTTAACCTGGAAATCTTGCACCTGTGCCAGACATTATCAGGAACAGTCTAACATGAGCCATATTTAGTCTTTATGTTAACACCTGATACTGATTGTCATTGAGTTTTGTTAGTTTTACATAGCTGATAATATTTCTTGCAATTAATATTTATTAAAAAAAAAAATGACGAAAAAGTCAGGCATACTGATCATTCCTATCTAAGTCAGGCACGTTGATCATTCCTATGCATCATTACAACCATAGCAAAATAGTGTCAATGACATTTTCCCATACCATTCAAAAGATAAAGATATCTATCTTCCTTTTTTATATATAAATGAAAAGAATAAAAGGTTTTTATATCAATTAAAAAAGCTATACAATTAGAACTATAGATCATTTTTTTATTATTGAAAGATATAATAAGCTTTCTATCAATTCAAAAAGATGTATAACTTTTAAAAGGTTATACAAATTTCTCTTCCTTTTATGATCGTTTGTTCAAAGTGATCTGAGAAGTCGACAACACAGAGTTTATATCTATCTCTTTCCTTAATGAATTTTTTATTAAACGAAAATTTGAGATACACAAATGATTAGAGGCTGATATGTATTAAGTAAGTCTTGATCACTCCAGCCTAAATTCTGGACAAAATAGTGTTCACAGTTTACATAGGATCAAGGCAAGGCTCTGTATTGTGATAACAAAATTGTATTGCAATATATTGTTATACAGACAGAAGTATTGCAATATGTATTGCATTATATTGTGAAATCCATTTCTAGGACTAAACTATATTTATATTAGAACCATATTAGAACGAATTTGTATAGATTTAAAGATTTTTTAAATCAAATATTGGAATTGAAAGATGATTTGTTACAAAATACAAAACAAATTTCATTACAGTTGTTCAGATTGAGGAAGATCTGAATTGCAATACATCACAAAATAAAACAGCGCTAAACTCATGTGACACAAACATTTCAATATGTCACCCATGCAACCGAACTATGCATAATACATTGTTTACTAATGGAATGAGATAATACTTAATGTAAGTCATTGCTTGAACTGCACAGATAAACAGTCAATCAGTTATCATATAAATCAGTTACCATATACAATGGATGATCTATTGTCCAAACCAAACGAAGACAATCTTCTGCTGGAGCGATAAAAACTAGTCTGTCTATGCCAGTCAAAATCATTTAACAGGAATTGGGGGTGGGGGGCTTTTTTGTAATTCCAGTTAATAATCAGGGAATCAATAAGAAGAAACTTGCAGTATCAGATTAACTCTTAATAAGATATATATCACAAAGTTCTGTAACTAGGTCAACTTTGTAAATACCAGGTTCAAATCAGGAATGTTATATACAAATGATGTCTATAGCATCCCTGTAAATCAACACATTGTACTGCTCAATGGCATAATTACATTTTGTACAAACCACATGAACATTTATCAGATAGCTAAGTATTACTTAAGTTTGTTAGTTTCCTGACAGTAAGCATACCCGACCTCATGCAGGACACGGAGAGAGAGATAAATGGGGTTTAACTCCACTCAACACAAACTAAGTCATTTTGGGACTAACATATGGTTTATTTTTATTTCAATAATTCGCTTATGCGTAGGGGTCTTTAGCAGCGGAACGAAACCGGAGTGCCCGGAGGAAACCCACGAAGTTGAGAAGGCGCCCCTATATCCAATGCCACATACGCTCACACTATGGCTCGAAACCACAGCCGCAAGCCAGAGGTGAATGGCCTTCTAGAGGTCCAAGCACAGCACTCTAGACCATCCCAATCCCCCTCATGCAGGACACCCATCCCTATTTGTAGCTAACAGACATGATACAAAATCCACTATAAATTAGCTAACTAATGAATCTAATATACAACATCTTGTAAGTGATAGATGATTCACCATGTATTCCTATTTTCATGTGCTTAACTTTAATGATGCATTATGTCAGAGTAAGTTTTATATCTAATTGGATTAGAAATTTTAGGTTTTTGAATTTTTATAGTTAAGGGCAATAACTCAGTAAATATTTTAAGAGAATAGTCAATTCTCAATAATTGTTTCCTTGAGAGCATTTCAGTCATTGGTTTTTAAGTTTTAAGTCCCTCAACTGAACTCAAGTGGCCGAGAGCATCTGAATCTAACTGAGAAGATTAGGTTTTTATAGCACCTTGCAGGTGAAAATCACTAGCTAAAAGCTATAATAACCATATATATTTGATATCATTGACATATGGTCAAAAGTCACCATGTAAATGTGTAAAGTATGCTACTTTCAACAAGTGTTGACTGCATATAGAGATTCTTGAACTCTAAGTATCTCTGCCTTATGAATGAAGGGAAGAGAGAGAGAGAGATAGGGTTTAATGTCCACTCGACACAAACTAGGTCATTTCGGGACTAACAATAACATGATTTCATTTTATTTCAATAATTCGCTTGTGAGTAAGGGTCTTTATCAGTGGGAGGAAACCGGAGTACCTGGAGGAAAACCCACGAGGCTGGACAAGTGACCCTACTCCTTGCCACATACAACTGGGGATTCGAAACCATGCCAGTTGACTCAATGGCAGGCCGTATGAATATGATATAGCATGCGCACGTTAACCATTCGGCCATCCACCCCCCCCCCCCCATGAAAGGAATCACTCTCCCTATTATGATATAACTCTCCTTATTGTTCAAATCTCTCATCTGGACCAAACTTTAAATTGAGAGAGCTTTTTCAGCACAGCGATTTGGAACCTCTTTGCAGCTCACCAACCAAATATAGACAACAATGGCATTCACAAATTTTTCCCAGGTATGAGCCAACTCAAAGACAGATATAAACAAATTTGATAAGCACTTTAATAAGAGTATACATGATTTATATCTTTGTTTTTAATTAGATAAAGGTTAATCTAGGGTTGTCACGATTAATCGGTTTAGTCATAGTCGATTCGGTTTCTAGCTCAAACCGATTCACACTTTGAAAAATCGGTAGTCATTTCATTCAATTTGTATTTATACAAATACATATAAATTTTGACTTTTACTCCCTGCTAAACACACTGCTGCGTATTAAAACCATACGAAAACTACGTCTTTCAAGACGCAATACAGTGGCACGATTTCAATGTAGCACAGGATTCTTCGCCTACCATATTAGGCACGGCTTACTACGAAATGTGTAAAATAGTTGATATTGGCGGGAAATAGTTGTCCAAATCTCGGAATCATGAATAACAAACACGATAATATCTTAGGCATGGATTGAAAGCATGCCGCACGAGACAGGGAAGTTGGCTGTGCCTTTTTACGAGTGATAAACTAGCAATGTAATTTTATTGAAATTCCGTTTTATAAAGAAGAAAACAATTCTCCAACTATATAATCTAACGATTTCCTCAGAAATTTCTCTAGTATAAATATTGATACATCATTTTATAATTTACTTATCAACAAACAATCACATGAAAAAAAACCTCAAAAGACATTGATTGACATTATGGAATTTATACGGCATCCGATTAATCGGCACCAATACGATTTATGGCTGGCCGATTAACCGATTCAAGAATTCTGTAATCGTGACAACCCATATCTTATCTAATGATCCTGATTGCATGAAATGATGACAATGTAGGCCATACTTCACATTAATCAGGTCTCAGGTGCAGTCTATCTTTAGGCCCGTACTGATAGACAAACTGCTGATTAAACTAATAATTATTCACATTTTTTAAAGATAAAGGCTTAATTCAACCTTCAAACAAGAAAATAAATAAATGTCATGTCATTTTATCACTTTTTGTGGTGGGGTTACATTACCCTGATAAAAAATGTGTTATCAATTTTGAATGGTTAAATATATTTTTTTTTTTGTTTAATCAAGACTTTGTGACAATGCAAATAGTATGTTTGTTTACATATTATGGTTGATTTACATACAGAAGTCATAAAGTCAAATGTTCGGATTGTCTATTTGAACACCTTAACTGCGAAATATCTTTACACATCTAGACGGAATACTTTAACTAACAAATATTTTACACTGAAAACTTGTCATAAAATAGGTACTCTGGGAATTCTCTTACGGGTGAGTATGTTTCTCAACATGTCAGGAGGGCTTTATCAAATTATCTCCCCTTGATGATTTAATTGGCCACGTATGATTATTACATGAACCAATCAAAAAATAGTTTACATATTAATCTTAGCATCATTGTATATGTTTGGTACAATACAGAAGCTTGTATACTCAATTATGAAAAGGTTTGCAAGAAGTTTAATATCAAAGAAGTGACTTGCACCATAGATGATGTCCTGAAATATTTTGAAAGAGTTTGCAAAAAATTGCAATGAAATGCAAGTTACTTCCCTAGTTACTTCCCTTTGCTTTGTATTTATTTATTTCATCGGGCATTAACAATACCACTATTGTTCGGGGCGGATAATTTAACTATGTCGAGTAGAACGGAACAATACCTCTCGTCCTAACGAGGATGGCAGGACTCTAGCACTGTCTTACAGGTAGTGTAATGGAAACAAGGAACGGCTGTAACCAGCTCGATCTAGACAAGGAGTTATCAATACCATAAATTTTGAAATGTTATTGTTTTTTAAGAAGGGAAGTAGTTTTTTTAATCTGCCTAAAAAGGTACAACCATAATGTATGTATGAAGTATGATGTTAGCAGTATAATTAAAATAAACTAAAACTTTGAATTGCTTACCTTTCGAGTCAGCCTTCCGACTCATGAGTGGGAAAGAATTTATCTCCATAGTGCTGTCATGAGGAACTAATGGATCTAGAAGAGAAACAAAACAGATTCGATAAAATAGGAATTAAAAACAAAACATCAACTCTATTTTAGTGGGTTTTTTTCTTTTTGAGCATTAAATTTTAAATAAATAAAAAAAAACAATAATTATATGCACCGGGATAAGTCTAGACCATCTTTTTGAGTTTATTTATCTTGCTAGGTCAACCATTAGATATAAGTGTCAACAGTTTACACCAAAAATGAAACTTTTTTTATGACTAGAATCAAAGAGGTGAAGCTCCTTTAACATTTTCAGGAATATTTTCATGAATTTGGCCATCTTGGCGGATAATGACTTTAATCGATTTTTTTAAGTATACAAATAATTGAAATTACTTTATTACAACAAGAAATGGCAGATTTAATATCAAAACAACTCGCATTTATTTGTCACATTAATCCTTACAAGAATTGAATGATCATTTCGTAAACAACCTGTACATTCTCTAGATTGATCAATGGTAAGGTTTTAAGTTAGTCACATTGAGTACCAGAAGAAAGCAAGTGCAATCAGGGTCACCTATCATCATATTGAGATACAATCCAATCACCTAATTCACAAATTATATTGAGTTACTACACCTCCATTCCTGCAATACCGAAAGTGGATTACACTGAAATAAAATAGGTCCAATAGAACTGAACTAAATAAAAAAAATATTATAAACTGTATTTGTGAAATGAAGTGAACTGAAGTTTAACAGTCCACTTTTATGCATCAAGTGTGCTAATGAAGACGAGCCAATGTGGGATATCTTGCCTGGACATCTGAACTACAGTTTGCTCCTATTTCAAATTACAATTTTTAAGAGTTTTTTGTGTGCTTGGTAGGTTTTTTTTACCTTCCAAACAACTAGACACTGTCCTTAACAGGAACTCTGTCACTGACCAGGGAAGAAGCAGTCAAAAATCTTGAGGAACTGTGTTGGTCAACTGCGGGAGCAAAACTGAGACCTCCTGGTTATTAACTGAGCCACCACATCTCATTTTTGTATTTGTATAAAGATATAAAAATCCAGTATACGGTGTAAGTCCAAAAAAGGTGTAAGTCCACAGAAAAAATAGTTCAACTATAATTAGTAACTTCATAAAACCAAACCGCATAAACAAACAACTTTACTCCATAATCCTTTAATTAACTAATTAACAGAGTCTATCTGTCATATTACAGAGTCGAGTCCATAACTCACAATAGGTAAATATGTATGTGTAGTAATAATAGACAGAGATCTGCAATATAGTATGAAAAGATATATATATCTATAGGCCTAACCTCCCCTTTACTTACTCTGTATTCAGCTACAGCTCACCTAATCTAAATAAACAAATCTTATAATCAATCAATGGATCATTCCAAAAAGACAGAAATAAACAGTAGAAAAATCTCATTTACTCCACTGACCTACACCCCTCAATATATTGGACTCAACCATCCACCATTTTCCTATCTATTATTGGCAGCTTGATACTATTTTTAGAGTAACGACCTTTTCCCAGGCAACTTTAAGTGAAGGAAAACGAGAGACTATACATCAGCTAAACAAATAATTCAAGATGGCGTTCAATTACATATATACATGTAAACAGTATATACCTAGAGTTAGTTGTATATATATATATATATAATTTACAGTGCACTGACACTCTGCAGATGCATTTAACCTTTAATGCAATAATAGGCCTATTCATGAAGACTACTCAATGACATATTCTAATGTCTGAAAATCACTTTCGCATTTACCGTCAACAATTTCAAAATTAGCTTTTGGAGAAGGACAAAAGAAATTATCATTGCACACTGCAGACGTACTTCAACTTCATACAAACATTTCTCAGTGACATTATATTCTGAAGGTATAACATTCCTGAAAATGTCTGTTCATAAGAATTTGTAATTAGTAGTGAAAATAAGAGTGTTGCAATAATCTATACATACATAATTTTTAATTAGTTGCGAACAATAAGAGTGTTGCAACACCATATAGCCTACACTGGGTTGACATAAATTACAGTATTCACAAAAATTCAGATTCAGCATTTGGAGAAAAATGTTGTACAAGCTTAATGCATTTTTAATCTCTCATACTATAAAATACAAATTCATTGTGATACAAACAATATATTTGACATACATATCTTACTTTAAAATCCCCCCAAATTTGTAAAAATGTAAAATAATTATTTTGAAAATGAGAAATAGACCACGTCTTTAAGTTGCTGTGAATAGTCGTATATTTAAATTCCTTAAAGTCACAATAAAAAAATGAAATTTCATCACAGTAATAAAATATATTGATAATTACAAGTAGGTACCAAGCAATAATATTCACAAACGAGTGAGGAATAAATACTTCTAAAAGACTACAATATGAACAATAAATAAAGAAGATGATATTATTGTTTACCAACACAGATAACTTCATGATAATCTCATTAACACAGTTAATCTGACACTAATTTATACATTAGCAGATATATAATCTATTAATAAACTAAATCTAAATATATTATTGTACAGATATTAAATAGGGTTTAATATCCTACTATTCAGCGCCTACTGTCCTAATGAGGATAGGCTTTCGCCATACAGTGGGCTATGAGGCATATTTTTCCCAGAGATCGGCGCTACAGCAGACTCTTTATTTTGTATTCCAACAGTCAAGGGTTCCTTTACGATAAAGTCTTGCCAATTCATTTCAAAATTAAATCATTAAACGACAATTGCATTTCTATCCAACCAACAGAGAGTCTAGAGATTTGATTATGGGACTGTCATGTGAAGTCAAAATAAATTTCTGTAATAGGAATATTTAGCTCTTATGTATTGAATAATCGAGTACATAGAAGTTAAAGCAAGGCGATTACAGTCACCTAGACAGGATGTAACATCTTAATACTAAGCTATTTCTAAAATTTGTAGCAGAACTCCACCCATACTGCTGCATTAAATCATTGAGATGTTATGTTGGATTTGGTTTACAGTCAATGAGAAATAGGTCAGGGTCACTGCCAAGTCTTGCTTTAGTCAAAATCTGCGCCCCTTTTTTTTTCATTTCAATATTACATCAAAATTTTGAATAAAATTAAATCAATTGTATTTTTTCATGAATGAATCCTAATGCCAATATTTATTTGGATCGAAGAGACAATTTTCAATAGAACCAGAACAAGCCTGACTAAGATAAAATTGATTCTGGTGCCAGAACTATTGATCGTCCACAAACGTTGTGTTAAGTTTATTTCACAATAAGTATGTTGCAAATATCAACCTCTTTATTGCATCAATGGAACTAGAAATCAGAGCATTTATTCTCGTACTAAAACTGCACTCTGCAAATTCAAAACAGTCTTCATTATAGATAGGAGTGGAAATGATAAAATTACTTTTTTAGACTTGTCAATTCAATTTAAAGAAGAAAATAATCTGCATTACGCCTGGTTAATTAACTGCATATTCTGTGAAGGCACTAGCCATGCCGCAAAAGTCAAAAATATGGAATATTTTAATGTAAAGATTGTTGTTATTATGGAACTATGCACATCAGATTGTAAAAAAGGAAATGTCAGTAAAAATGAGCTGGCGTATGAAAGGGATAGAATGACTTTACTTGTATTTTATCAAAATACTTATAAAGATGGTAGTGTGAAATCAATAGAAACCCATGCAAACATTAAATGGACATAACTTAAATTTAGAATTGATCAATAAACAATTTTTGGACCAAAATGTTTTTTGAAATAAAAATACTTTGATAAAAAATTGTTTGATTTATTCTTTAAGTAACAAGGAAAGATAACTAGGAAGAAAACAGATGCTTAGTCATACACGGCTTAATTATGGAAATGGGTCTCTCGATTACAGAAAACATAAAAACCTTTCCTCTTTATTGATCACGAGCGTACTGAAAGATTTGCAGTCCGAAAATAGCAGAGATTAAGAGTTTAATGCTATCTTTAGTCTGCTTCTATCTCAACGTTCAATTGACGGCATGTTTAAAAGTATGCTATTTGTAGCCGTCGACTGAAAGTTGACAGCCATTTTGAAAGTAAAGACATATAACTTGTGTCTTTAATCAATATATATATAGAAATGGTATGATTGATTTCGGCCATAAATAGACCTGTCGATACTCTTCAAGACTCTACATAAATATCAACTAAATCAATTAGTAAAGAGTTCATCACAATCATTATACATTTAACAAAAATACACCACTGAAAAACATAACCTGATTGTAATTTCTTCATAATAATTGTAAAATCTATACCGTATTTACACAGATAATGGCACTTTTCATTACATTTTTCTATGAATCAGAAGAGAAGGTGACACATGGATTTAGAGTTTTTGAGCCCCTTTTCAATGTTAAACATTGCATGGTTCCAGTCGTTATGTTCAACCAATGTGACAGCCAAAGTGGCTCAGATGTGCTACAAATCGACTCAAGTATGTTCCCTGAAGCCCAAAATTTTTGGTAACCGTGGGGGAAGAGACCTCACAAGACCCCACAGGGAGATATCGCTGGAAACACCGGTATATCGCGAACATATTATAAGATAGGTTGCCAGGCAACGAAACATACGCCCACAACAGCTAAGTCGTCCGGGCAGTCAACAAGGGTTGTCGCATATTGTTTCTTTTATCAGTAAGGAGAACATTAAGTAATTATCAGAATTGATTAGAATAGTTTTGATGGTTTGTCTGAAGGCCTTTGTCCACAAGATATTTCAAAGTGATCAAGTGCCAGAAATTATCAGATATCACTGAAAATCAAATAGGATTCTTCGTCTCATGACCCTAACCAAAGTGTACAAATTTAAAGTCAATCTGATATTAACTTTAGCCTTTAGAGCATTCATAGGGTTTTTCAAAGTGATAAAGGGTCATAACTCTGGTAGTAATTATCGGATATCGCTGAAAATAAATAGGCTATTTTTATCATGACCGTAAATAGTGTGTATAAATTTAAAGTCAAATGGATATTAACTTTAGATTTTTCAAAGTGATCAAGGGTCATAACTCTGGCAGTAATTATCTGATATTGCTGAAAATCAACAGGCTTCTTCGTATCATGACTTTAAACACCATGTATAAATTTAAATTCAATCGGATATTAACTTTAGCCTCTAGAGCGTTCACAAAATTTTTCAAAGTGATCAAGGGTCATAACTCGGGCAGGAATTATCCGATATTGCTGACAATCAACAGGCTTCTTCGTATCATGACCTTAAACACTGTGTATAAATCTAAAGTCAATCGGATATTAACTTTAGCCTCTAAAGCGTTCACAAGATTTATCAAAGCGATCAAGGGTCATAACTCTGGCAGTAATTATCAGATATCACCGAAAATCAATAGGATTCTTCGTCTCATGACCTTAAACACTGTGTATAAATTTAAAGTCAATCGGATATTAACTATAGCCTCTAGAGCGTTCACAAGATTTTTCAAAGTGATCAAGGGTCATAACTCTGGTACTAATCATCGGATATCGCTGAAAATGAATAGACTTCTTCGTCTCATGACCTTAAACACTGTGTATAAATTTAAAGTCAATCGGATATTAACTTTAGCCTCTAGAGCGTTCACAAGAAATTGTGGACGGACGGACCGACAGACGGACGGACGGGGGCGACGGCAATATACAACCACATTTCCATGTGGGCGTATAAAAATGTCACTAATTTATTGTTAAGCACTGTTTAACTGTTAATAAACATACTTTAAAAGTTGAAATGACCCTTTAATTATTCACTTGACATTCTGTAGTCAATATTATTGAAAATTACGCATAATTATATAGTATTTACAAACAAAGGATCTAGTTCAAACATAGATTTAACCACAAAGACTTGTGAAAAATGTTGGTCTATACTTTAGTTTATCACAATCTTAACGTCCAATACATTAATCATGATATCATGGACAAGTTGATTTAATTAAAATTATTTACATCTGATGGCTGCATAAAATGGTGTATATCCTTGTGCACGTTTATAGCTACAACCCATGCAGACTCGTCTTTGTAATTCAAGTGGGTATGTCTTTTTGAAAATTAATTTTACAAGAACACTAAATCAATCTATAAAACATCAGTGTTGCCTAAAATAGTGTCCATTAACTGTGTCAATTAGCGATTTGTCGGATCACAGACCACCATGACACATTGACAATCAAAGATTCCTTTGAAAAAATATCAAAAACAAAATAAAGGTAGAGATTGGTATTAATTTGGGTCCTAAACTGACACATTTACTGACAGATAAATAAGGCAAGGAATTTTCGTTGAAATAGCAAATTATGGATGCGAATTTTACTGATGCATCAATGCATGTACTGAAACTTGCTTTTCATTTAGTGTTGCATAAACTTTTACATGATGTCAGCACAATATTTACACCAATTCAGATAATGAATTATTTAAGCAAAAAGTTCATGCAATCTGAACACAGACTTCAATCAGATGTTAATCTAGAAGTTGTAAATTGAAAAATAAGACCAAACAGAATTAACATCTGGTTTTAGCCAGATTGAATCTGTATTTCCTAGGTCTCTAGGTCTCCACAACACTCATTACAATAATACACCTATTCAATAATAATGATAAATTCATTCCATTTGTGAGACAATGTATATTCAATATATTACATTGTTTATAATGTCCAGTCAATCAACTATTAATTCTATTAAAGTCCCAGTAACGCTAGACATTGTTTACATATATTTTAAATTTACCATAAACACTAGCATATTTTAGTTTTATGAGAATGTAACTGAATCTTTGTCTTATCATAAGTGAGGTAAGTCAGTAAGCACCTCATCAACCTTTGAACTAAAATTAGATATTACTAATATTCAACTAATCAACAACAACTATATCTATTATTTTAACTGGTTAAATTACAGATCTAACTTTCGTTTTGGTCCATTTTTTACACGATTGCACAGAAAGTATGAGGATACTTGACTTGAGTGCTCTGGAATTTGACTCCCTCAATCCCACAAATAGTGAAAAAGTGAAAAAGCAGTTTTGGGCTACAGTACTTGAAACCGTTGAATAAGGAAATAATAGTGACAAGTGAAAAAGGAGGTTGGGGCTATGACACTTGCACCAATTGAATAACCAAATAACTCAACCAAACAAGCAGCTGAAAAAAATTGCTATGTTTAATTATCAGGACAGAATTGTGACAAGATTGAATTCTGTGTCCTTTGGTTGCAATTCTATCAATTCAAATCGTTCCAGACTAACATTTAAGAATGATCTACTATATCTATACATGTAATTAAATTAAAAGCAAAATTCTGTTAAAAACATTTTTTACTTATTTGCACCAATACAACCACCCACCCCCACACAAAGTCAAATTCTTTTCCAAGAATTGTTCGTACAAAATAATAACCAAATAATTAGAAGCTATAACACACCTTGCACAATAGAAGAAAGTTAATAAGAGAAAAGATTGTTCACAAAACGCCTACATACTATTGTCTACTGGTGAAACTACTGGCATTTTCTTCCTTGCCGCTATCCTCCTGAAAATGTCACGAAGAAGAAGGTTTTTGATTAACCAACAGAGTTGTTATAACTGACGTGCGCCTTGATCCAGGCAAGGAATTGTTTTGCTGAACCTTAGTGGTCGTGATCTATAAATATTCCACGCGGCTATTTTTATCCTGGGATAATCAATACACTGAGTTGTTGATGCTGTTATTTTAGTCCAGTTCTCATCCACGGCTATCGAGAAACCAAAATAGTGTTTCATTATTAGGACTACATGAAGCATTAGTAAATGGCACGTTTATTTTTTATTTTGATTTCGCTGTAATCCAAATTAATAAGAAAACTCATTTCAAAAATAACTCTTTAATACTTGAATCCTTAAATAGGTTTGTATGAGGATAGTTTGACAGGTATTACAAATGACTTATAGAAATCTATTTATATCTATATCATATATGCTTCTATCTTATTATATCAATATTGGTTTATTAGCTTAGGATTAACGAGAGAGGGGGGGAGAGAGAGAGAGAAAGAGAGAGATTTACTAAGGATGTCATGTCGAGACTAACATATGTTAACTGTAATATGCTAAGCTAAGGCATATTACCATATTAATATGACAGAAAAAGAAATGAAATTGAGTTTAATGTCCTACAACAAAAAGAGAAAGAGAGTGGGATTTACTAACAAAACAATGCTGAAGAAAATATATCAAATCTTATGTGTTCACTTAAGGAATAGCACACTATTAAAGGGGAAGACCAACGATTTTCAACAAGGTTTCCATAAATCTGAAATATATATTCAGAAAGAATCCCCTCTGTAACAAAAGTAAAAAAAGTTTTTGTAAACGAGAAATTAATTTTTATTAAAACAGGAAGTGACACTGGGATCTATACACTAGGATCTGGAAGAGTTGTTATGTAAGCCATGTTCGGGATGATGTGAAGGATTAGCCAATTTAACGGTTCGTTACAGCAAGTCTTAGGCGTGAGTTGCTTGGCACTGTGCGTAGCCCATTAGAAACATCAACGCTGATTGGTTAATCACATGTCTGATGTCATTAAGTCAAAAGTTGCTAGTATGATCTCTGACGTGACTTCCCACTTCAATTGGTCAGATCTTCATGTATAAAAGAATAAAAAACAAAACAAAATATAGTGTGCAATCAGATTGTCTAATCATTTACTAATATCAAGAATAACAATATGAAAGCCAAACGATTTGGGGATGCAATAACTCTAAATCTTTAATTGAGAAGGATAAAGTGTATTATCACTTTCACCAAGAAAATAAATCATTTATTACTAATCAATATTGGATATTGTCATTTTGAAAATGACCTTATCAAAATCCAAGCTCTCACCTACTTCCAGTGAGGTATTTTATGTTATTGTTCATTCAAATCCAAAAAATCTACTGAAAAATTGCTTGACTTGTAAATTGACAGCAACAGTGTGTGCAAATGTTTGGTTAATAGCTAAAGTGTGGTAAATTATTCATTTTTAATTTTTAAAGTTTCTTTATTAAATATTTTTAGAATTTTATAGTTGAACAAAGAAAACATACTTCCAGGGTTAATATTTCAAAGTCAGAAATATCGCTTTTTCCATTAAGTTTTGTCCAATGCTTGATCCATCGTCATTTATTAAAGATGATATTTTATTACCGTACTTTTGTTGACGAAATTCTCAAAAGAGCTATTTACATAGGGGCATATAAAACCAGAAATGTAAACCAAAAATCTAACTGAATAACAGTTTCTAAGGATGTGTTCTGTGTTCAGAATATAGCTACCTCAAATATAGGTTGCCAGGCAATAAAATATGTGCCCACAGCAACAAGACCACTGGGCAGTCAAACAAGGGTTGTCGTAATTTTTTTTATTTGTCAGTAATGAAAACATTTACAACACATAAAAATCTGATTAAGAGTAACCTATTAAGAAATCATCAGAAATCATTAGAATTGATTTCAATTGTCTATCAAAACTAAATACTGCATAAATATATATCAACTTTAGCCTCTTGGGCACCAATTAGTAATTATCTCAAATCATTGAAAATCAATAGGCTTCTTTGTCTCACAATCTTAACGGTGTGTATAAATTTAAAGTCAATCGGATGATAAGTTGGGCCTCTATAGCGTCACAAGATTTTTTGAAATTATCAAGGGAGATAACTATGGCAGTAATTATTGGATATCATTGAAAATCAATAAGATTCTTAGTCTCATGGCCTTAACCACTTGTATAAATATAAAGTCAATTGGATATTAACTTTAGTAGGGTTGAGATGGCCAAATATTAACTTCTAAAAGATTTTTTTCAAAGCGGTCAAGGGCCATAACTCTGGCAAGTCGATGAAAATCGATAGGCTTCTTCATTTCATGACCTTAAACACTGTGTATAAATTTAAAGTCTATCAGATATTAACTTTAGCCTCTAGAGCGTGAGCGTCCACAAATAATTGTCAATGTCGGACAGGGCGACGACAACATACAACCAGATTTCAATGTGGATGTATAGAAATGTATTTCTGCTTGGCCTGTGCTAATTTGAACACTAACAATGTAATTGCATAGTCAAATCAAACATTATTTTTTCTGTGCACTGAACACCTCCAAAGCACTAAAGCTTCTTCAAGTATTATTCTAAATACAATACAGAAAGGAAAGCATGTAATGTGTAGCAACTCATGTTATATACTTAAAGTAGTGAAGTATTGAATTTATTTAATCAATTGAATTATATAATATAGTAAGTGAAATAGACAGTGCACTGGCTGTAGAAAGCTTTGTACTTTACAAAACTGACCTGGTGTTTATATGTACAGTAGATGTTACCACTAAAGGGTATAAATATAGCCATGACCGGAGTAGATAGTACATATATATAGGCCATATCAATATAATTCTTTGCCTTCATTGCCAGTAGTAGTGGTGGTGGGGGGATGGGGGGGGGATGTTTGCAATCAAGAGGACCGCATTACCAGCAAACAAAATCGATAAGATAAACCTGGAAACAAGACTGAAACTACACAACAACAAACATCAAATCATGTGGATGGATCCGGGGCAATTTGACAAGGAGCTGGTAACCTGACAAAACTTTCACATGACATCTTGTTTTCTGTGTAAATGAAATGAAATGCCATTTAACATATCACTGTTCTGCTCCTGACCGGGCTAATGAAAATGGGTATACACCATACAGTATGCTATTAGAGGACAACTTGGACAGCGGCACTACGTCCTACTCTTACTACTCTTTTATCAAATTCCAACTGCCACAGGATCTTTTACGTGCACGGCAATGTGTACACAGCACCTTGGTTTTTCATCCCATCCTAACGATCATACATGTATGAAAATCAGTCTCTGTCCTTAGTAATATCAGTATCCTATCTGATTAAAATACAGGTCTACATTTCGTTTCTTTATACTTTCAATGGCCTACACTACATGATGAGTTGACCGGTTGTAGTGGAAGGTCGCATCAGGGGTCCTGCGGGCAGTTTTTGACCCTATGACATAAAACATTTATTAATGAATCCGCATTGATATCCACCGTTACATGCACCGTACCCCAAGAACACGCAGTAACAGACTGTTTCATTGGTAAATCCCTCAATTCAACAAGAACAATTCTTGCAGGCCCTAGAGTTGAAAAGACAAGTAAATCAAAATTTTAAACTATAAAAAACAAAATGAAATAGGATCAGTGTTTTAATCAGATCGATGAGTATGTGTCTGTCATGCATTGCAGGACTCAAAATTCACGAGAGCCATCGAGGCCATTGCTGTTGTAAACATGGAAATGGCCTTCGACAGCTAAAATATGCTGTCGTAAATTTAAAAATAAAGATAGGTTGCCAGGCAACGAAACATACGCCCACAGCATCTAAATCGTCCGGGCAGTCAACAAGGGTTGTCAGTTGTCGCACATTTTTACTTTTTAGTATATACATGAAACATCTAATATCATGGATTTAGCTGTTCAGTTATCAAAATTCATTGAAAATCAAAATACTTGTTCGTTTCAACACCTTAAACTCTGTGTATCAATCTGAAGTCAATCGGATGATAAGTTGGGGCCTCTATAGCGTCACAAGATTTTTTGAAATTATCAAGGGAGATAACTCTAGCGGTAATTATTTGAAATCTCTGAAAATCAATAGGCTTCTTTGTCTCATGACCATAAACATTGTGTGTAAATTTAAAGTCGATCCAATATTAACTTTGGCCTCTAGAGCTTCCACAGGATTTTTTCGAAGGGCCATAACTCTGGCAGTAATTATTGAAAATCACTGAACATTGATAGACATCTTCATCTCATGACTGTAAACAATATGTATAAATTTGATATAAATCGGATATTAACTTTGGCCTCTAAAGTGTTCACAAGATTTTTTTTTAGTGATCAAGGGCCATAACTCTGGCACTAATTATCGGAAATCGCTGAAAATCAATAGGGTTCTTTGTCTCATGACCTTAAACACTGTGTATAAATTTAAAGTCAATGGGATATTAACTTAGGCCTCTAGAGCATCCACAAGATTTTTTGAAGGGATCAAGGGCCATAACTCTGGTAGTTATTATCGGAAATCGCTGAAAAACAATAGGCTTCTTCGTCTCATGACCTTAAACACTGTGTATGAATTTAAAGTCAATCGCATATTCAATTTAGCCTCTAGAGCGTCCACAAGCAATTGTGGATACCGGACCGCCGGACAGGAGGATGACCACAATATACGACCACATTTCAATGTGGGTGTATATAAAATCAATAAAAATACGACAGCCATTGGCCGTAGAAATACCTTAAATGGCTGTTGATAGCTTTCATATCGGAAGCCAAATTAAATGGAAAAGTTCATATTTTTGCCTTTGAAGATGAGTTTTTTTCCGTAAAACTTGGCTAGCTCAATACCAACTGTTCTTTTTTTTGTGTCTATTTGTACATACAACAATTAATGTTACTAAAAATAGAACAATTATCAAAGCAGAAATTGTATGATTGGAAACCCAAAGCAGAGATCTCTCGCAGCGTGAGAAATTATGTCATACTCGTTGGAAACGTGAAAATTTTGACAAGCACGAATGCCAGAAAACAGATTCTATTTTGATGGCAGTTTCTAGGGTTTATGATTACCGGTATGTTGAAATACACAATGTTGGTAAATATTTCAATAGGAAATATAGACAATGGATGAACAGTATTAACGAATACGGTAAATGGATTGCGCTTTGCCATTGACTTCATCATGCATATCGTCACACGTGGAGGAAGAGAATGGGGAGTTGTCATGTAGACCATGTGCGCAGAATTCCCAAAGTAGCATAGCATAGCATAATTTAGCGGACGTTTAAGGTCGAGTGTTATTAAAAATCAACAAAAAGCTCAATGTTAGCCAAAAAATCATGCTCTTCTTTTTGTCTCTTTTTAACATATACAGGATAAAATGAATAGATTAGCTGAGTGATGGGACCTTCTTTTCCAAGTCTGTCGATATACTACAAATCACAAAATATTTTTAATGATTTGAACCAAGAGCTGTATGGCTTCAATGCATTATTTAAATTTAAATGGCCTTCGATAATCTCAAAATTGTAAAAATGGCCTTGGTGCTGAACAAAATGGCCTTAGAGGGGCTTTGTTGTCTACAGATCTGCGAATTTTGAGCCCTGCATTGTTTTAGAATATATCATCATCAGTTATTTAGTATCTTTCAAATACACTAACTTTGTATTTTTGTGTTCAGTCTTCCGGTATGTGTTTCAATAAGACAATGTTTGAACTTTAATGTGAAACCATTCAGCCTCCCCTCTACCCTTACTTGTTTTAGTTAATTACTTGATACATCAAAGCAAAATTTAGTCTATGTTTTTCCTAATCTAACAATAAGCTGTTCAAATTTCGTTGATAATAATACATCAATAAGATGGTAAATATATATAAGTCCTACTGAAATTAATGCACGCTGTCATGATCAAACATTATTTCTTTAATAAGACTTAAATAATCTTGTTGTCTGAATGGCATCTTGTAACAGACAATCTCAGATAAATAATCATAAATAATATAATTTAAAGATGCATCAGGTAAGAACTAAATGTGCCTGTTGCAGGTCTTTTTTTCTAGATTCAAATCTTAAGTAAATTATTACTTATACATTCGTTCACATGACTAGTCTATAATCAACTCTCTAAAACATCAGATTCAAATGGATTGGATACTCAGGAGATTTTAAAATTTTAACGGTAAAATGGATAGTTGAGGCTTAGTCAAGTACTTATCAACAATCCATCATCAAGCAGTCATAACCTCATCCAGAATTAAAGAATTTGAATAAAATTTTCAATGTATTAATTTTTCATAATCTACAATTGAACTATTTTAACAAGAACAGCCAGCTCTACATGTATCTCACATACAGCATCCTCAATCTTATCAAATCAAATATAAATTAATTAGTTACTCACTGTCATCTGAGATATTGTTTTACAAATTACAATAACGTGAAAATTAAATCTTTAAAATGAATATCAGACCAATTTTAACATTTTTTGCAAGGATTAAGCAGCAATGATCCATAGCTTTAATCTCTGTTCATTATTTGATAGTTTTTTCCAAATTAACTATTCAGTTCACTATTTATTTTATTAAAGAATTGTTTATTAAATACTTGAAATTAATGGTACTAGAGAAAAGAGTTTAAGATTATCAGTATATGTGTATTATCAATTCCAATCCCCAAATACTGGATTTTACTACTCAATGCTACACATTAATAAATGTTTCCACTTGTGTATTAGACCCCAATTGCCAGATTGGGAATTCTAGAGTAATTATATATATCGTCTAGTCATTCCTATTGAAATCAGTTTACCAAATAATACAGTAAGAAACACTTTATAAACTGGCCTTAATCTTGTCTCATTACCATAACTAAACTTAGTTATAAAGAATTTTCTAGGATTGGCCTTGTGGAGGGCTGATTTAAGTTTGTTTATATATGTGCAGAGTAAGAGTAGAGTATATAAAGATATTTTTATAGACTAAATGACTGACCTATATAACCATGTTAACCCTTAAATAGATTTACATATAGAAACAGAGTGAAAGAGGTCATATGGTAGTAAATATGTACAACTAATTCTATTTTATCATACAAATAATTCCAGGTACAAGTGGTATGAGGTCAGCTTCATTATCTATTCAGTTATATTTTTCTTTAGGGTAGATGAAGCTGGATGGGTTCTTTAAGTAACATGGTAAGAGTTAATGTGGTTAATTTAAAGTATGAATGAGGTTTAACATCTCTTACCTACGCTACACACACTAGTTTGTGTTTATTTTGAAGGGGTGGGGTGGGTATAAATCATGCAAATCAATTAAAACTTATTAATGAAATGGGGTGTAATGTCAGGTAACAAGCCGTCAAACTTTGCATCAGTCTTGAAGTCTGAAATCAAAGCTTTTATCACAGAATGAACCCATCAGTCTTGAAGTCTGAAATCAAAGCTTTTATCACAGAAGGAACCCAATAAGACTGGCACCAAGTGTGTGTGTGTGTGTGGGGGGGGAGGCGGAGAGGGATATCCATCATGCAGATAAATTACAAGTTATGAATGGAATGGGGTTTAAAGTCAGGCATCAAGCAATCAAATTAGAATCAGTCTATTAGTCTGAAACCAAGAACTTTTGACATAATGAACCCTATAAGTATCTCTCTGACCATATTCCTGAAACAATGGCCTGAGAAATCCCTCTCTGGCCATTGCTGGAATAGTGTCTGTTTCTTGAACTCATGAGGGAGTGTGTCTATTCTTTCCGTTCAATGAAAGCTATCACTTAAGTACAGCAACATGACAGTCCTTCGTTTAATCTGGGTCTTCCCTAAAACTTTGGACAATGATTTAAGGTATTAAAAACGGTTAAAGTATGTTCATTTCCAAACAATATTGTTTACATTCCATTCGACTTGATAGCCTCGTTTGTCACGCAATTAGTTTTACTGCAGTATTCTGCTATGTACAGGTTAATTAGGCATAATAAAATATGTAAACATATTTGGTCCAATATTGGCACTCGTTTTAAATGTAAAGCTTTTGTAGGGCAGCTAGTGATTGGTTGGTAGACAGACTACTGACCAATCAAAATTTAAAACAACAATATCCACTCATGATAGCAGTGTGTTGTTGGATTACCTCTAATCAAACGCAACACTGCGCGGAGTATGCTCTCAGACAGACTAAATTTAAATTCACTAAAAGGAAAGACATTTTGTTTTCCTTAAGTAAATTAGTGAATTAAAATGTTTTAATAACGAATAGATTTGTTGTCTTTGTGTCTTCGAGAATGGTATTCTTCATGCGGTTAAGTGTAAACACAGCTTTGGTGTCTCTAAAAATCTTTTATATATAATAATTGAAGTTTACACACTATGTGACATGGACAACCGAACAGTAAAATGAAGATTCAAAGAATGAATATTACATAAATTTCAAGGTTATATTCGCTACATTGTACATCACCAATTCCTGCTTACTAACAAGAAACAATCATGGTCACTCCCTATACTGCTATTATGGACATCAGCTCTAACTGAAACACACTCCCAGAATATGATCATAAAGATATGTTTATGTAAAAGGATAAAATCATGAACAAGTACCATGGGGTATGATGTGTCATCATTCTAGTAATAATATATCCTAATCTTTTTTTTTTTTATTTCTGGGATTACATGTGAGAGGATGATATGACAGGATGGTGGTTTCTACAGTTATATGTGATAGTTGGAGATGTGACAAGAGGGGAGTAGGGGGTTACAGTGCAATGTAATGAAAGTGAGAGAAGTGAGGGAAGCAGGTTCTATTCTTACATGAGCAATGTGACAGAAGCTCAAGGAGGACAGGTTGGTGTAGGGGCTCATTATGTGGAGTCTATACAGAAGAGACCCAGGAGAGTGCCTAGGAGACTTACTATACATTTAAAAGAGTAAATTTCCTTCAGATATGGCCTCAGATGCAAGGAAATCAACTTCAAACTTTTCAAATATTTCAGGGAGGAGAACCCCTTATCCCCCTCTCGGCTGCTCTACATTCAGTCAGGGACCTCCCCTGCTCATTTTTCTGCACATGCCCCTGAATGTCAAAGGAATGCATGTACTTTAATATGTACCTGTTCAAAAAGAAACTAACCAAATGACTTGTTAACAAAAAACAAGGCCTATTTAAATATAGTATTAATACATACTTCTAGAGTAAAGTAATATCCAACCTTGGTTTTATACACAACAAGTCACTGTTACTATAAATACACACATATACATGGCAGTCCCTACTACTTACATTATATATACCATAGTACTGTACTCTATAGCTAAGTCATTTCAATACTAACTGCTACTATCAATAGATATTACTACTTTAATTAGTTACTATTTATAGCATCATGTCACATATACTATATTATATACAGTAAGTGTAAAATTTGATGTATATCAGAATGAAGAAGTAAAATATATCCCACTTAAATATTATAAAGGAAACCGGTATATGAAAAGGGCACACCTATATCATTTGACCAAATTATTTGATGCACAGAAAATACAGTTAAATTTTGAATAAAAGCATTTCATGTCAAATTATATTTCTCAAGTCTGTCTGACATATTTCTAAATACATTTAAAAAAAGAAGAAATCAGGAGGATTCTTTGCAAAAAAACAACTAAGAATTTAATTTACAAAAAGTAAGACAGACATTTAATTATCTATGCTTATAAATTTTTACTAAAAACAAAACTTTTACCTTTGACTACATCAAATGTAAGACAAATCAAGAGTTGCTTGACATAATGTTTTAAAAAATACAAGATTATACAAGCTCGAAATGTTAAAGAGGTACAGTGTTAGCACTTTGAAGATCTTTTGCTGGTTGGTAAAAATAAATTTATAATCTGTCCTGATTTAGTTGATACTGACTGTATGCAAACTTTGAGATAAATTGGTCAAGTCATCACTGACATACAGACATTTTAACAGTCGATATACCAGTCAAAAATCTTTTAGAAGCTCACAGTGCTAACTCGTGCATCTAAGGTAAGTAGTTCAGTGCTTGAATTTACCTGTCAAATAATGTCTGGATCCTTGAAGCTGGCTCATGCAACATGCCTTACTATAATAGTAAGTGCAGTGGGGCTTACTTACACATAATTTACACAAAAAACAAATCTACAGAGAAATTACAAACAAACGAACATATCAAATTATGTGAATGGATCAGGGGCCTAGCCGTAAAGCGCCCACTGCGCTGTACAGTCACAGATCTGTAGTGATACAGACTTCACTTAAATTTGAAACAAACAGAAATACAGCCCAGAGAAACCATTGTGTCATGCCAACAGGAGTCAAGTTCTGTTAAATGTTACAAAAAATTTGAATATAAGCATTTTTTTACCAAAAACATAATGCTGTTTTAGTAGCATGATTCAAAAGGAGTCATTTGTATATGGAGATTGTACACCCCTTTCTCAAAGAATGCAATTTAAAAATTGTGTTGCCCCTTTCTCTCAGAAATCCAGCAGATGTCAAAGAACACGATAAAATACTATTTCTCTCCATATACTAATACTTTAATAAATTATCATGTTTCAATAATACAAAAACCCATTAATCTGTATAACTTTTTGACACTGAAAAGGCAGATAATGTCTAATAGAACACGAAATTAGTGGACTTTAAAAATAAATCTGATCAGCAAATTAACTTTATCATTATTACGATCAGGTGATATTTTGATCCAATCTTTCTTCCACTCTATATAAGTCATTTGATTTAGCTTTTTTTTTTGGTCATTAGTATGAATTGAACTGGTACCATTTTGACATAATATTAAATTAATTAAGCAAATGAGTATTTGGTGGTCAAAGGGTAAAGGACATGTTAGCTTCTGGCAGCATATTGCAATGCTATCAGTTTATTTTATTCCATATAAGACCATTCAGTAATTTAACATCCCCTTTTCATTAATATTTTGGCTAGGATAATTACTGTAGGTCATCTAATTTACAAATTGCTTTACCCTAAGCCAGGAAAACCTTATTTTAAAATCTGTGTTAGCGCTGTCACGATAATTAACAAAATTCTTGATTATCCATTTTCCACTTTATCATCAAAACGTTAAACAGCAGATCAGATTCAAATCCTTCAAAAAATCGGACATAAAAGATGACATCGAGAGTTAAATATGGTCTTGTCATGTGAATAAATGTCTAATTAGTAATTTATATTACATTTCAGGCCTAAAGATAGAGACAGGCAATAGGCAGATTTACCACTTGCATTATGCATGTTTAAGTTAACTGGTATTTGAAAATCAAATTTCTAATGAATGGGAAAAATAAAGTGCCAAATTAATCATGTGCAAAAGGAAATCCTGTTTCAAGGGAAACCTGGCAATTGTCTGAGACAGTTTGTAGAAGCTAGTGAAAAATTTCAAGGCAAAGAATAACATTAAACTCAATTCTACTTTTTACTGCTACAAAAAAAAACTTACAGAAAGTTTTAAAACCTATGCAGCTAAAACACAAATTCCAGATGTCAAAATGCAGGTTTCATTTCTATTTCTAGACTATCGTTAGATCCAAGGTTAAGACAAAATATCATCGCAATGTAGCTGTGAGGGTTTTTTTGAGAATGATATAAAGATTGTTTGACTTACCAACTGCAATACATATTACAACCAAAACAAATTTTCTAGTCCAATTTTTAAAACTTAGCTGTCAAGTCCAAAACAACACACAAAAATAATCCGATAAAAATGGTGGAATAACACAGCACGGCTTTCAGTGCAAAACAGTAAAGCACAACTTCTCAACTTCACATTAATATCACGATCTGGGCAGAATCTTGGAATTCAGAGATAAATTGAGTGTACATACATACATACAGACTTATAGCCTCTTATTACTATTACATACACATAACAAGACAAGGAGAAGTTCGCTAGTTATTAATAGACTCAACTTGTTCAGTCCTGGTAGAGTTCATTTAGTAGATAAAGTAAGGGATGATAGGTTAGTTGTAATTCACAATTATTTCTAACACTGTATAATATGTTTATTAACTTGTAAATTATTGATGCCACTGACCATCATTGTCATATTTTCAGACAATATCAAACTTTTTTCGGCTCATTCAAATCTAAATTGAATTCAAATTCATTTAAATCAGAAAAAAATAAACCATAGATAATCGCTCAAAGAGGGTTCAATTCAATCAGATCAAAAAATGATTATCAAAATATTTCATCGAAGATTATAGGTGACACTGACTTGTTTTACCATATCTTTTTTTGGCTCAAAATCCAATCTAAAAATGAATTCAAATTCATTTGAATGAGAAAAAAAAAAACCCTAGATAATCGCTCAAAGAGGGTTCAATAAGATAAAAAAAATGATTAACAAATTATTTTATCAAAGATTCTAGAAGACACCGGCTTTTTTTGACCATATCTTGTTGACAGACGATACCAAATGTTAACAAACTGAACCATTTTTAACTGATATGTGAATCTTAGTTATAGATTTCAACTTCAGTAGTTCTGTAGTTTGCAAGGAGTTTAATTCTACAATTGTGCTCCCAAAGCAACTTGTACATTGCTAGTGATGATAAAAGCTCTATCAAATGAAGTGAATGTATCCAGAGACCGTCCATTGTGCTGTACAGTTCCAGGTCGGCAGTCATTCAGGCTTCACTTAATACAAAAACAAATTCATCAGTCAACCCTGCATCACTAATCATGAAAAAGGGAAAATTTCCAAAATGCTTCGACTACTTTTAACTTTTTATGAATTTGTATCTACAACACCCACCTTCAACAACTAGATTTGGAATACACTTCCAGAAAATATTCGACAATGTGAATCTCTGTCGGTTTTTAAATCCAAAGTGAAAACTTGGTTATTTAGTCACTATCAATTATCATTAACACTCCAAAGTGAGAACATTTTCTAGCGCCTAGTGCATTCCCTAGTGGATTGAATAGTTGCGCGATAAAAATATCATTATTATTATTATTATCTCTTCCCCACCCCAGTCACATACCCATGAAAGGAAGGTAGACATAGATATATGAGGAGTTTAGTTTATCGTGTATAGGTGGATCTAGGATTGTTTAGAGCATGTGTGCAAGCTAAGTTGTATATTCTACAGATACATGTACAAAGGAAATTAGTTACAAGTGGATTGTAAATTTGATAACATAAATAAAGGTTGTCAGATAAATTAACAGAACACCTACACAAAACCTGCAGACTACATGAAAATCTTTTCTCAAAACCATTAATTACCAAGTTTCTAAAAATTAATCATGCCGATTTAAAAAATGTTACAAAAAAATCTACAAGTTCCATGAAACTTGCCCAATAATTTTAGTAATGATACTATTCAAGTGGAAAAATATTAACATGTTAACATGATGGTGAGCTGACTATCATCAAGATAACAACAGCTTTTTTGCTCAAAACTTTATACCATAATAGATGACTCATATTATGATAATTAATATGATGTTGATGATTTAGTCAGACATTATACAGTAGATGCTGTTGATAACAATGGCTGATCATGATACTGGTGATGTTAGTCATTCATTTTTGATGCTGTTGGTAAGGATGCCTGATGAAGATATCGATGATGTTAGTCATTAAATTATTGAAATAGTTGGTAAGGATGACTGATGATGATACTGATGATGTTAGTCATTAAATTATTGATTCAGTTGGTAAGGATAAATGATGATGATACTGAGGGCGCTAATCAGTTATTTTTGAAGCTGTTGTTAAGGATGACTGATGGGAAGATGCAGTTTGTAATGATCATGTTGATAAGGATAAATGATGATGATGCATGTTGAACATGGTGTTGATAGAAGGACAATTGATTATCATCATGTTTGTAAGGATAATTGAGGTGAAGATCCTGAGCATTATGTAGTTGGCATGAAGAATATCAATATTCATCATGATGATGATGGTAGGGAGGGCAGTCATGAGATATTGCTCATTATACTGACGGTAAGTAAGTCCTGGTGACCTACTAAAAGCCGATTCGATTCATGAGGTTATAGTCATGATGCTGATGTACAGGCTGTTTTCTGGTTACCAACTAAAGGCCGATTCATGAGATAACATTCATGATGCTGATGTAAAGGATGCTTCCTGGTGACCAACTAAAGGCCAATTAATGAGATGTCGGTCATGATGCCGATAAGGAGGTTGTTTCCTGGTGACAAACTAAAGGCTGGTTCATGACATATGGGACATGATGCTGACAGTAAGGAGGATGTTGTTGGCCATGATAATATTTAGAATGGAAGATATGACCAATCAATACGAAAACAGACAATCTACTCCACGACAAACCAATAACTATGCTAAAGCAGTATAGAAATAATCAGTGAGGCTGATGCCTCCCACCTCAATCCACAAATAATAATTAGATGGTACATATTAATAAACTGCACATTTATCTTTTTATACAGCACTGAGGAATCAAACTGCTGATCTACATGTTTACCGGTCATAATAGAATTTAGTCATAGTTTTGATGTAGTGAACATATAACGTTTTTTTAGGACTTTGAATTTTGTCTAATGGTTTGGGTTATTCGTACTTGGTTTTATTTCATTTTTGTACACCAATTCTCATAACTCTCCCTCAATTAGAATCCAACTTACTGTGCCATAAAGCAAAAATCATCAATCAATCAAATGACTTACACCACTTAGCCCAAGCAGAAAAGGCTCATAATCAACCCTGTTAAGGTGGAGGACAATTAAATCATTTATCACTTGTTAAACTATAATAATTATAATCAATAACATACATCTCTATATTTATTTATTCAATGGTATATAATATGTACGAGACGTACACTACATAGTTTACTTTTCTAATTTTTCACATGATTATATCCACATAAAGTCTTTTGTCTCTCTCAGAGACAAGTATGTGATACATGTAGGTTGGTTTGCTAATTTGTCAAGCAAAAAAAATCTCTGAAGAAAAAACATTAAAAAAACAATGAAATGGTAAAGGTCAAAGTAATTCAGTAAAATATTAGATTCGTGTAAAGTTCATCATGTAACACAGATAATTTCAATAGGTCTTCTCCCAGCTTTCAAATGTTAGTTGTTCGTTTTCATCAAAAGAAAATTCTGTTTTTGTCTTGTGCCGTTAAAATAAATTTGTACATTGCGACATTTGTAAATCTTCCTGATTCAGTCAATAACTTTTAGTTTATAATTTTCAATATGAAAGTTGAATATCTAAGGGACAGTCTCTTTTTGATTTATCATTTTCTATGTGAAGGGTCATTCAACCCACTTACTCAGTTGGGTGGGTTATTTGTTTGGATGCAAGTGTTGAAATTTTGCGACGGTTTCTAACAGCACTGAATGAGGGGATTACGAAGCTACGGACATGTTCTTTGACATGTTGCATATTTTTCTTACCTACACAGCCCTTCAAAACCAAGCACAGAGACACAAGTATTACCAGCACTGTTTTATATGCTTGGGGATTATTACATGTACCTATGTAAGTTTTTAACACATGGCAATATTGTCAACATTTTGATAGCTTGTCAATTTAGAAGATTCTCTGCTGTGATTATTGCCTGAAAATAGTTCACGTTCCCTGCTAATTTATGTCCGAACTCGCCATTGGGACATTCTTGTCGCCCTTCTGTATCAGTTGACGCATAAAACAAGGAAGGAATCAATATTGTAAGAAAATAATTTGTTTAAATAGTGGAAAATAAGTATAAGATGCATTATGTAAGAGCAAAATCTGCCTGTTACAGATCATTATTTTGGCCTCCAATTTTACAAAAATCATTATACGCAATTAGACATTTATTCATATGGCAAGCCCATAATCAACTCTCTAGAACATCCAATGGTTGCGATTCTCCATTGTTTGAAAAATGATTGCCATTTAATTTTCCCTTTAGAAATAGATTGTCAAGACTTGACAATCAAGACTAGACTGTGTACAATTTGAAGCCTGATAACTTTGCTCAGAAAAGAGAAATTTCATAAGAATTTTCAATATATTCATTTATCGTTATCTATTTTTGAACTAGTATAGTAAGAATGGTCAGCTCCATTTCTAAATCTTACACAATGCAACTTTAATTATGTTTCAGTATATATAGTGTCACATATATATACTCGGCATACACAGACACTCATAATTTTCCCTCATAAACATTGAAACATGTAAGAAATTGTGAGTATATGCACTTTTAATGTAATTTTGTTCAAGAATTTCACGTTTCCGGATTATCCGAATAGTTCGGATAGCAAACAAGTATTCAGATCACAAATCTCGATCCAATTTTCAACACACAAGACAAACTTGTAAAGAAGACAAAAATTATGCACAGACATTGAAAATAATAAACAGTATACATATAGATCAAATCAAATCAAGTGAATGGATCCGTGGCCCAGTTGTTAGTATCCACATGTGTGTATTTTGTACATTATGGATAAGTGTCGACATTTGGTCTTTGATAGATTTGTTTCAAACGAGCCTCATAGTTATACTTTGTCAGTGACTACCCTCTACTCTTAAATCCTTTAGGAACATTGTTTCCATAATAATATGCCTTGTGGATGAATGTAGAAAAAATTAATCTTTCATTTTTTTTTCGGTTCGGGTAAATAACTGTTAGTAGTCCTTATTATGTTTTAGACATGTGAATAAAAGAAATCAAAACAAAGCAGCACCACATAAATTGATGTGACTGTGTTTGGAAAATAATAAGTTTCAAGACTCGATCTGTCAGTCATTTTAATGCTTAACAACCATTGATAATTTGGGAAAATGCTTGATCGTAGAAGATCCTGCACATTTAAAACATATGACATCATATGTGGATTGTGGGTTAGAGTAAGGGTTATGATCTACAGATTTCGTCAGTCTCAAGATGTAAACAGGGCTAGCAGTAACCCTAACCCCATCTTCAATACATGTAGAAGGCTTCATCTCGCCTTAAGTACGTACATCTTATCAAGCCCTTCACGTAATGACCCACATATTTCACCACTAAATTCCATTGGGTACAAGACCAGTTTGTGAGCCTATCAGATTCCTCCATTTAAAATATTCTAGCTAGTTGCAAAGTTCAAGGATCGATCAATGTCAAGGTTACTGGAAATCATGGCTGATCAAGAAAAGTTTCCTTCTGCTTCTGTGAGTTTCTCAATTGAAAAAAAAAAATTTAACGGCTGTAAACTTGTGTGTTTCTTTTTCTATGGAGGCTGCCATGTTTTTTTACAGTGTGTTATGTGCCACGACCTCGGATTCGACAATGCTAATTAGTCACGTGTAAACACAACGGGCGCAAAAGTGAGGGAATCGCTGAGTATTGAAGCAACTGTTAGATCATGTTGCAAAACTCGCGGACTTTGCTTAAGGAACATGCCATAACCCAAGCCTAACCCTAACTCTTACCCTAAACCAAACTAACAATCCACTAATTTGAAACTTGTAAGTGACACTAAAAATAGACTATACATCTTCTCGATCAAAAGAAATGTTGAAGAAGATGATTTCAAGTTTAAATATAGCAGATTTACGAAATTACCCTTTCTAAAATCCATTTGTCAAAACTTTTGCCAGTATCATCAATTTGATCGCCAATAAAAAGAATTACCTGCTTTATTATCATAATGTCAGGTATCAGTAGATAATTCCACTTACCTATTGGTTCCTGGAAGCCTGAGTCTACACTTCCTTTATAGAATTTATTCCCTGCATGATCTGTAAGAAATATTATCAAGCATTTTATTCAAAATTTCTATATCAATGGCAAATATTGTCTTATAAAAAGCACAACCCTAAGGATTATTTAAAACTAAATCTAACATACTGGTCTAATGACCTAATTCCAACCTATGCATGTCATCATATGTCATCAGCATTATGGGGATTATTCAATGACTATTTAAATTTATTTAACAACCCTAGTGAAACCATCAAATGTTAATTTAATTATTGTTTTAATCGACTACGGGTGATTCAGACAGATCGAGCGTCAAAGATGGGGAGAATCCAGAGTTTCATAATCCATGCAAGAGAATCAGTTCGTTTTCCCCAGAATTAAAATTGTCCCTTACAAACATGAATTGATTCAGACACAATACTTAGATACAGTTAAATGCTATTTTCCAGGTTACATTTACTGGTACCTGTGGTTTATCATTGTTAATTTGGTAACTCTAATCCTTGAAATCACCCAGTAGCAACACTAATCCTTCTCAATACTACCGGACTGAATAGTTGCACGATACAAATATCAATATCATTATTATTAGTAGTAGTATAATTTACTCTTTGGTTCCCTGTGGCTTTTTTTAACCCAGTTAATTTGGGAAGTTAGTCTATTGCTCGATTGGGAAATTTCCCTTTATTAGGTCAACATTAATAACAATTTAGGGAACCCTGTTCTTTATTCTGGACATCAGTTCATGAATTCACAGGTTCAACTGATCAATTTCAATATCTTTGACTGAGTATAATGTCTCATGATTACATTTTGAGACTAACATTTGTAAATTTGAAACATGTGTAAACACAAGACTTGAATAGCCATAAAAATACACTATTCGACTCATTATAACCAAATGTCAAAAATAACTTCATGTGCACTTCATCGAAGACTAATCAATATGCCCGGAGCAATGTAACCAAGCAGTTATGTGGTTTGGATAGGAATCATCCTTCCTAGTTACATATGATATTTAATATATCATAGGAAAAGATAATTGCAAAATAAACCATGGTTGATATTAAATGTAATACAGGGTGGCCTAATAATCGTTCTCCAGTAATAATAGACCCACGGCCTGCAGTCATCTTGAAAATAGCAAATAATGACCCCTATCAGAGGCAGCACACTTCTTTTAATCGTGATTGTTCAAACAAAAAATTTATCTCTTATCAAGAGTGGAGAAAAGCAAGAGGGATCTATAAATAACCAGGAAGTGCTATATATAAATTGGATGATGAATCTTGTGTTAAGGTTGAGTAGACAAGGTAGCAACTCACATTGATAATTATTCGACGACATCTTGACAGGTCTATTTGCGTAAATTCTTCTGTTGACGATGAAATAAGGGGCTGATCTAAGATTTCGGTCAATCAGGAAATCTCAACATGATTCCTGTCACCTGAAAAAGACAAAATGATAAAAAAAAATTAAAGATATATGTACTGGAAATTATTGAAAAATGAATCCCAAATTTTGACCATTTGATTAACCAGTTACGGATATTGAATAAATAGGAATATTTTCATTGAAAATTGTCCCATTTTTGTTGCCAGAAAGTGAAAATCAAAAAAGCTGCTTTTGAATTTTGGATTCTGGCGTTTCCCCACAAACAGGGTGCAGGTGACTTTATAATATGGAAATTTGCGGCCGACAGTGTCGAAGGGGGAATCCGATGAAATTTTAGGATGAAATTCGGAATCCCCATTGCAGGATTCCGAATTCTGGCCCACACCAAGCACACTCGGCCCAGAAAGTTTATTATACCAGGCCATTTTAGACCCCAACGATGGCGTGGCGGCCTGTTAAAGCCTCCGGCCACATACAACATCATCATCATAGCTCCATGGCGGGTCCAACATCCCCCTTCCCCATGTTCAGCAGAAAAAGGTGTTTTTTAGACGAATTGGAAAAAATTTTTTTTTTCATTTTTTGTCCGACCAGCCCTTCCAGCACTCTTCTGACCGGCCCTTCGGGCAATCGCCAGACGGCCCAATCTGCCCCTGTCCATGACAGTACCATGTACATGTAGTTAGAATATGATAGTACAGTGATATAACCATAAAGTTAACCTATACTATGATATTACCATGTAGTTAGTCTATGACATTACGGTACTATGATATGACCATTAAGTCTATGATAGTACCACATACATGCAGTTAGTCTATAATAGTATGATTATAAGTTAGTCTGTGCTAGAGACTAGCAGTGAGTTTTTAAGTTGTCTGCAAAGCCTGCAGTTGACAAATATAAAAATGCCTCTCTGTTGTATCTATTGCGAGCTTACTAATTACTTTCAAGCTATAACTTTTTTTTACTGGGTCAGACTAGCTTTCTGAATGCAGTAAAAGACATAATTAACCAAGATCAAGCTAAACAAAATTCATTTACAAAAGATTCAATTATCCAGAGCATGTATCTAAATGACTTTGTGAGTAGTAAGATTTTTTACATCCAGGTAGCTAAAAACGTTGAGATATACTGATGTGTTTGTTTTTAACTACCATTGGATGCCTATGGTTTCATCTGGCTAACTTAATTTCTTTATTAATGCATGTAACAACTTAAAAATAGTTAATTTCATACTATTAGGACTAATTTAACATCCTCTGTCCAATGCAGTGACACAACTTTTGTTTATCTGCAAATATTGTCAGTAAAATTTATCAAGCTTTGTTATTAATGAAATTGCATTGGTCATTAGTAATATGATGTATTAGACATGCGCAACCATTCTCCTACATGTACATGTACTTGTGGTTCCATGATCCGTTCCTTGATAGGCTGTTGTATACAAGATATGTTTAGCTCTGCCTTCATGACATCAAATCTAATCTGTTTTAAAATGTGGGCCAAAGCGAGCTTTTAACGCTTCGATTTAAAAGAGACGTGAGGTAGGATTATATGCTTCATTGGAGTTGAATGTGGCAGATATGTAATACAATACATAACAATAATCAATCCTTGTTTTGAAGAAAAAAATGTTGAAGTTGTACTACGTGAATAACATCAGTACTTGCCACAAAGAACTATATAGTAACAACTCTTACCTCGATACATGCATTGAGAGATGAGGTTTCTTATCTACGAAGTACAATCCAGTGTAAAAGCACACTCGCACATTATGAAATATCAAAAATATCTGACCCTAATGGCCTCCAACAGGGGCATAAGCTTTAAGTTTCTGACTCTTATGGTCAACATGTCGACAAAAAATTAGCCTGCTAGAGTTTAGATTTTATGGATTAGTTGTGAAACACCCTTGATGTTTTCATTCTCAATTCCTATAAAATTCTACTCCCATTATTATGTGCATGAATGTTGGCTTATACTTTCAATTTGGTAATCGAAAGTGATATTTGGAACAAGGAATTTTCCAATGAACCAAACTTTATTCAATACATGTATCAGGATTGCTGGACTTGGGTAAATCATGTTGATATCTTATTTCAATAAACTTATTCTTATAAATAAGCCTAAATGTCACTGATAGTGATTAACACTTAAAGCCTCGGACCGTTAATTGCATGTTTTGGGACAATCTAATATTACACAGCTTAATCCACCTTAAAGGAGCTAAGTCTTTAACTCAATATCTTCCAAAATTTTCAACATAGAAAACACGAATTATTTGTCAATTTAAATCAAAATTGATGATGTGATCTTACCGGAAAAAGATGGGCTTCTGATATCCAATATTTAAGACAAAATAAATATTTTACCATTGGTACACGAATCGTGTACCATAATGCGTTTCAGCCCCAGTTCTAGCAAGAGACTCGAGGAACGAGGCTAAAAACATTGTACCAAATCAAATGACGCATGTAGACTGGAATAACTAGACGCTAAAAAAATGCCTTCGGTTGACACTTCTGGTTTATTTCTGGTTTATTTGAAATTGGAGTAAAAACGGAAACAATTGAATGCAAATCAGTTTATATACATTCATATCACAGTATTATATGCATTGCGATCCACTTGAGTCAATTTCTAGGTCCCAAATGTTAGCGATTTAGCTCCTTTAAGTTGTACTCAAATTAATTATTTAACATTCAACTTAGAATATAACCCAAAAGATTGGATTCAATTGGATTTAAAGGCGGCCCATCGAAATATTTTACCCATACGCTTGTTTATAACGTCTGCAGAGTATGCCGAATATTGAGACATTTTCAATTCATCATATCTTTATGTACTGGACAGAATTTAACAAATTATCAGCAGATTTAAAGATGGGTTGTCATGCATCGAATCATTCATCCACAGCAGCGAAGTTGCCCAAGCAGTCAACAATGGCCATTGCATATTTTTTTCTTTTGTCAGAAACAAAGATAGGTTGCCAGGCAACGAAACATACGCCGTCCGGGCAGTCAACGAGGGTTGTCGCATATTTTTACTTTTTTCGGTAATGAAACATTTGTAATACACTAAAATTTGATTAAGAGTAACAACTCATTATGTAATTATCAGAAAATCATTAGAATTGGTTTGCTATTTATAAAGTTTTTCCCCACACTAACAATTAGTATTTGAAACATTTAATTTCATAGATTTAGCTGTTCAGTTATCAAAATTCATTGAAATTAAAATACTTGTTTGTTTCAACACCTTAAAGTCTGTGTATCAATCTGAAGTCAGAGCATCCACAGGATTTTTTGAAGTGATCAAGGGCCATAACTATGGCAGTAATTATTGGCAATCGCTGAAAATCAATAGACATCTTCGTCTCATGACTGTAAACACTGTGTATAAATTTGAAGTCAATCGGATATTAACTTTGGCCTCTAGAGCATCCACAAGATTTTTTGAAGTGATCACGGGCCATAACTCTGGCAGTAATTATTGGAAATCGCTGAAAATCAATAGGCTCCATCGTCTCATGACCTTAAACACTGTGTATAAATTTAAAGTCAATCGGCTATTAACTTTAGCATCTAGAGCGACAGACTGACGGGCGGAGCGACAGACTGACGGGCGGACCGACCGACGATAATATACGACCACATTTCAATGTGGGCGTATAAAAACATTTACAACACACAAAAATCTTATTACGAGTAACACCCAATTTGGCTTTTAGTTCTGCCCTGTTCCAGCATTTAGCATACAAAACATTTTACATCAATTGCCATAATCATCAGAAATCGTTAAAGCCCCAATAACACACTTGTTGTAACTGAATAATATGTCCCAATCTTCATTCTGGTCAACAAATCGTATTATTTTAGAATATTCCAATTAAATGATGATATAAATTTCATCTTAACACACCTATTTTAAAAAATTAGAAAAATTCAACTAATTGATTTGAAAAGTCTAACGTAAACCTTTTCAAATGTGACTTGGATTTTAAAATATTTTCCAACCCTCTAGACAAGTAAAATAGGTTGTAATGGATAATTAACACAAAAGGTAGGACACATAAACATCTAGTACTTAGAATAAGGGTATTATTTATTTTCTGGAGCTACCAAGCCAGCAAGAATGTTATTGTCCCTTTAAAAATCAATAGGATTCTTGGTCTCATGCCCTTAACCACTGCTATAAATATAAAGTCAATTGGATATTAACTTTAGTGGGGTTGAGATGGCCTTGTGGTCTACTGTGTCGCACATCGAACTCTAGCTGGCTGGACACCTCCAGCTTGCAGGTGTGGTTTCGATGCATGGGTGTGTCCTGTGAGCACATTTAGATTGGAAATAGGAGGGCCTTTTCAACCGTGTGGCTTTACTCTGGTTTACACCCACAGAAAAGACCCCTGCAAGTGTGCTAAGACAATGAAAATGTGAAAATGAAAAAAATGACTACTTGTCTATATCACCAAGAATAACAACACATTAACTTTAGCCTGAAAGTCGTCAAAAAGATTTTTAAAAGTGATCAAGGGCCGTAATTTGGAGATTGTTGAAAATCAATGAAAACCAAAATTTGGAAAATTCAGAGCTGAAAACGGCTTGTTTGGACTATTCTGCCACAGTTTACAATAGGAGTTAATTTGGCTATGCGCAGCTATTTTTCGTATCAAAACTCAAATTCTACCCAGAACAATGGTAGGCCAACACCAATTATTTCCGATGCACAAATTTTTCATTTTGAAGCATGTTTGGGCTTCAAGTAATTCAAGAAACATTTTTTTTAGGCCCTGGTGGTGTTACACAATTAGAAATTAATAACTTTAAGTGATGCATCAATTAAAATAGCATTATGCAAAAGAAAAATCTGCTTATTACAGGTCTTTCTTTAGGCCTGAGATGTTATCTAAATAATCAATTACCGGTAGACATTAATTAACATATCCAGACCATAATAAACTCTTTAAGTCAAGGCTAGCCTTCGATGTTGGCGGATTAAATTCTTATATGCCGCTTAATGGCCATTGATAATTAAATCAATCAAGTGGATAATCAAGACTATGCTGTTTATATTAATGATTTGAGATGACCGAGGCTATGTGAATATTTCAAACGCTTTTTTCTAGGCTAATAATGGATCAATTTGACTGAAATTTTCAGCAAATTATCTTTACATAATCTAGTTTTTAACTATTATAGTGAGAACTGCAATCTCTTTATCTTATCTCCCATAATGTAACTTTAAGGATTTCTAATTGATGCAAATCATGTCACACAATTTTTGTTACACTTCCAAAATGGATTGTTGTGTTCAACTATTCAGTCCACCCACTTACTTCTTGCTTATTTATTCTACTGACACGCTACAGGACTATTTTTGCCATATCTTATAAATTATCTAATAAGGTTAGGGTTTGTTAATTATACCTATAATTGAAACATCAGAATGGAAAAAAATATTATAACTGAATGAAACACCGAAAAAAAGGGGAACAAACATGTATGTAGGGAAGAAAAACAAGCCAGAATATCACATACAAAGTTACTTTTGAAAATTATAGTCTCTTTTACAACTTCTCCTATCCAGAGGAATTTTAAGAAAGCAAAGTAATTGAGTTTAAAATACTAAAATAGACAAGTTTATTAAGTTTTTGCAAATAAAGTGTGATTTTGTCCACTTGCTTATTATGACTAATGTTTTGGGGCAAAATGTCATTTTAATGCACAACCACGCACCCATAATTATTCAAAATAATTTTCCCAGAACTTAAAAACGATTAACAGGCTTTATTCAGTGTTTATTTAGTATGAATTCATTATGACATCACTGGTCTAACTGTTGTTTATTTCAAGAGATTATTGACATACTGCCGTTATCCGGCTGGGTAATGGTGTCTATACTAATGCCTCTATAAAGTTTCGATTGAGTAATGAAAATGAACGCAAGTGCCCCATAAAGTTCCAGTGGGAACTGTTTTCTTAACTTAGAGCCAACAAAACGACCTTATTCACTTCATACGGTCCATGTCACAACACTACTTAATTATTCCTGCAGTAGAGGTCTAGGTTAGAGCTGGTTTATTTAGGATTTTAATGACATGATTTTGAGAGGCGACTTCGTCTCGAGCTTCATGGGAGGTATGGCAGGTCGTCTTTTGCTCACTTACCATGCCGCTTGGAAACTCGACAGGTACTTGGACAGCCAAGAGACATATTATAAATTTATTCTTACCTCTGAAACGCAATATCAAAGTATATCCAAATAGCTGGAGTTTACAAAAGTCCTCGGAAAACCTTCGTCTTCTCGGCTTCATCAGATCTTCGCCATTGCGAAAATGTCACGTGACCTAAATTCCACCAATCGCTATAATGTTACTGCAAATAGCCGCGATCGTTTTCTATGTGTTTCATTCTTAGAATTATTTGGGGCAGCAGGAACTCTTGTAATATTGGTCAATACGATCGATTTATGATGAACAGAAGCTGAATTTTACATGAAACTTTGTAGATTATTCACGTAATCGAATCTATTCATGGTCTTCGTTATTTTAATTAATTCTTTTCATCAAATAGAAATATATAATTTTGTATGTTATTCCTATGTTAATGTAAAAATAATAGTTCGCAGAGATTTAATTGGGTCTGTAGGCGGTAACAGATAGTTGACTGAAAACAGGGATCGACCAGTCGGCCGCTCTTCGATCGATGCATGGATTTTGATTCCTCTGGTAATTTTCTCGACCAAAATAGAACGGCGCTAAATCCAATAAGAATGTGTTATGTGTCATAGTAACAAACGTTGTTGCGCTATCTAGTTGTTTTTTAGTTGGCGATGACAGCAGTCCAATTTATAGAAGAGTCGCTAAAAATAGACATCATTATCTTGTTAATAACAGCTACAGCAGAATTGATGGCGATCAGAGATTGACCCTTAACCCTTTTATAATGTTTGTACTTTTTATTACATGAGCATATTTGAGTTCCATTTATTTTGTTGTCTGTTAATGGTAGCCCTTGTACGACATTGTCAAATGTTTTAAAATTACAATTGTGCATATCCCTCTGATCGGTGATGTTTTTAATCACTATCGTTCCTTCTGCTAAATCCGTGATTTCGCGTTTAAATAAAGAATTTTGACATTTGACAGTTCATTTTGCTCGAATTTTGAAAATTCTCGCTGATTTTATTTAAAAACATATTTGCAATCATTGAAAGGGGCTCAATGATAAATTCTTGTATCCAATTTGTATCCTAAATTCTACAAATATCACATAAACACCAACCTAACACTGGCCATGGACTAAAAATAAATCTCTTTTTCGAAAGTGTGTCAGTTTCGTTTCATTAATAAATTATTCAGTTTTGTTGGGAGGATATCCGCAGGAAATTTCATCATGTTATGATGCAGGTCGCCAAGCTGATCATTCATTATTTTCTCTTATTATCACATCCATCCTAATTCTCTTTACATGAAGGTTTGAGCGCTGTGCTACTCGATCGTTTCATATGGCCGATTATTAAATGTAAGAAATGAACTTAATAAAGGACGAAGGTCATTAGACGACAATACCAACACGATTGTGTCACGAATAACCGATAAACAATTAAAATGTAAACGCAATTGCGCGTAATATCCGAGAAGTGCCCACGCTTTTCCCGCCCCTTTTAACAGATTAGCAGGCTTCGCGGAGCGCAGTGTTATTTTGCTTTCGCTTATTGCAAGGACGAAAACAAAACCTTAATTTGTATTGTTTATTTTCATATACTTCAGTCCATTTTGGAACAAGTCCGTACATATAAGAGTTTTGAGGTACATGTGTAACCAAACTTCAAGCTTACATGACTGAAAGAATCCAAGAATAAAATGAAATGAAATAAAATGGAGTTTAACGTCCTTCTGCAATCCAAAAAAAAGTTTTACTAGTTGGGGACACTCGGCACAACTGGGTCATTTCGGGACTTCCATATGGTTCAATTTCATTTCAATAATTAGCTTGTGCGTCTTCGTGGACATCCTTTTAACAAATGTCATTTATTTTCACATCATGGGGAGCCACGGTGGCTAAGTGAGCAAGGTGCTAGTTCACTGGCCTGGAGGTCGCGTGTGCGATCCCTGAATTGGGCGAGAAAGTTCAGTGGTGTATAACGGAAGACCTGACAAGGACAGCTGTGTAGTCGTTCAGATAGGAAGGAAAATCGAGGACCCGTGTATACATTGGCGTGCACGTTTAAGACCCCTTGGCAGTTGGAATTCGATATAAGAGAGAGTCGGAGTGCCACTATCCGTTTAAATTGTCCCTCAGCACACTGTATGGCGTGTGCCCGTCTTCATTAGGCCAGCAGGAGCAGAACCAGAACGTCAACCCCGATTTCATTTCATTTTAATACTTTCACATTAATGTGTATTCATCATAAAATATGCTTTTTGAATCGAACTGGAAAATAGATGTTGTACCGAAGTTGCATGGCGCATCCGTATTCGTGTGTGAAAAATTGACTAACACCCCTTTATCGTCCATCAAAACGGCCGAGCTCTTTCATGTAGGCTATAACAGCAGTTTTTTCGGTAACATTTGATCATTTTATGCAGCTTCTATATTTTAAAATTGTGTATATAACACAAATCAATTGACATCTCAGGGGCGGATCCATGAATTTCTGCAGAAGGGGGTTTGCCAGGTTCCTGTCATCATCGTCTAAAAAATTACTTAGGCATACATAGAAATTGAGCTTTTTAACGAGAGAAATCATTTTGATGTTGGATCACATTGTGATTCAATTTCATTGATGCAAGGCGTTAATTTTTTTTTATGTAGCTGCGCAGGGTGGGGTTTGGGCCCCACCCACTCCCCGTCTGGATCCGCTCCTGAAGACCACTGTAAAGTAGTTTAATTGAAAATCTCCCAAATTGACATATTTCCAAAAGACCATATTATTATCGTGTCCTCCCTTTACGACAAACTCCTAGACCTCTGTTTATTATAGTTTAGATTTAGAGTATGGTTGACTCAAGGGCCACTAAAGAAGTTAATGTTGGCCCTTCTTCTTCTTCTTCTTCTTCTTCTTGTTTTTTGGAGTGTGCTCTTCGAAAAAGGTTCCGTCAATTTAATCCTGATCGACGTGGAAATTGGTATACTTGTTCTTTGATCAATTCTGCATCGGTCTGAAGAATTTTTGAATTTTAGCCAACAACATTGTCAGTTCCTGATCGTATTTGTTTTTAGTTGGTGCCCTTTTTAAGTCTTGATTGACGTCGTTTCTAGTGAATAGGTAGGGGCCCACCCCGCCGATTCCATCCCTGATTAAGCGAAACGCATGGTACAAGATTTCAGAAATACATATCGCTGAACGAATGAATAAAACATGCATTAACGTCAAACTTTTCTGTTAGCCAGATGAATGAGCCATGCAGTGTACTGAGGGAAATTTTAACCGGACAACAATTGATATTCAACTGCCCTGGCCCCGAGTTCACAAAGCAAAAACACAAATTTTTTCACATAGTTTCCTTTTAATGCATTTGATAAATAAAAACAACAAATTTATTATAAATAGCAATATTTTAGTTAAAATAAGGCGAACAATTTTGAGTAAATTCTCAACTTAGGTCTGAGAATGCTTTGTGAACTCGGGACCAGGGCTCTTTAAGGGCGTTTCACGGTGTACACGGCTCTGCTTTTTTCATATTATCTAAACAACCTATGGGGCACACGAATATCAAAGTTCAAAATTGAAATAGGCAATTATGCCTAAATTTTTAATTGCTATTTAAAGCCTATATAAGTTATGAACAAAGGTTTTCGCTTTATCGCAGTCTGCTAGTGAATCGTCTAGATGAGTAGTGTTGTAAAGAAGAGGGAGAGGGGCAAAAATAAAGTCTAGCCGCAGGACATTTTTTTTTCCTTCTCAAGGGCCATGTCTTTATTAAGCCCTCAGCCAGGCACCACCTATAAGGGGAATCTCACACCGGAAAATAAAATTTGTTCTTTCGAGTGTGCTAATGAAGACGAACATGCGCCATGCAGTGTGCTATCAGAGGAATTGTGCACTATTGCCTACCGAATTCCAACTGCCGTGGGATCTTTTACGTGCGGGCCAATGTGTAAAAGGGACCATGAACTCCCTTACTGCACCACCGATAAGGGGAAACCACGTTGAAGTCCCGATGAACATTCCCGGCCAATGCAGGGATCGAACAGGTTAACGAGTCAGCGTCTTACCCACTTAGCCACCGTGCATCCCACTGTATAGAGGAAGCAGTTTATTGGGTCAAATGCGACAAGTTCCCTCACTGTTTATTTCATGGCGAAATGTAAACACAATAATATTATGGATAAAAAGATAATAATTGATTTTATTAAAAGGCTTTCATTGTTAAGGAGGAGGGGATGGTGTGTTGATGTATAAGAGGTAATTATCTTCATATATACTTTATTCACTTTACGTAAATGTTATAGTATTATATAAGGGGGATTTTTATATCCGACCTATTAATTCATTAAAGAGTATTCAACAATATACAACATCGTGTAGTTATCTCTCCAAATCTGTGAAAAAAAAAAAAAAGAGACGCGATTTAAATCTATTTAAGACCAGGTATATATATATATATAGGCCTATCCAAGATAAATATTTAAAAAAAAAACCAAACACCATACGACCTAGTCCCCTAAATAAATCGGTTAACGTAATGGAATTTGTGAAGTGTTAACGAGCAATGCACGTCCACTGGCCAAACACATAACGGTTGCTAATCCAAAAACGTATATGACCTTTGCCAAAATAATTCTACATACGTCAACATGACGTCATTATCGGGTGAAAGACATCCCCAGCTCTGAGTTTTAATCGGCCGGTATATAATGTTTGTTTGCGGCGCGAACAATAAGGTCACATTAAGCATATGACGCGATGGGTTTATTAGCAGTAATTAACGACTCCAAAAATCTGTTTGGAAAATACCCATGTTTTAAAAAGAAACAGGGTAATTTATTTTTTATTTAATCGTATTACACTTCTTCTGGTTTCGCTTGATTCTAAATTTATAAATGTGACGGGGCCTAAAATAGTCTCAGGACGCAGTTTTACACCCTAGGGTCTATGTTTCTTTACCATAACTCTTGGTATACGACGTAACGGATTAGCCTACAATTAAAGGGTTTAAAGGGACAGTCCCGATAAGAACAGAGTCTCAAAAATTAAAGTCCGAGTATTTATAAAAGTTATGGACCAAAATATAGTGGCATGGTGTATTTACCTTGTTTCAAAATTTCAGTTCAAAATATTGAGTCGTTTGGACGTGAACGTCAACACTGCTTATCCGGACACGTAACCCTTTTAAGATTTCGGGTCAATTTTTTCATTGGGTGACCTGATAATCGATTAATGTTTCTTGAGAGGTCTATACAGTGAATGACCCATGCCCTGTACTTGATAACAAAAGGTAAATTTCACCTACATATTATTTTTATAGAAAAAAAGTCTGGTTTTATCCAGATACTGTATAATAAAACGTTCTCCATTTCCAGATGAAGACTGTCAGGTTTAAGTTATTTACAAGCGTATCACAAATATCGGGTTAGTAGGTGGACCTTGGGTTATGGATTTTAAAGGATTTTAACACAAAATTAAGCAGTTTTATTCCCCAAAAAGTTATCGGGATTGTCACTTTAACAGGGTAGAAAAAGGTGATGACAACATATTATTTTATTTGCTGAAAACATAGCTAGTTATTTCACTCACAAATTAAAGATGCGTCCCCCAGTACAAACTGTGAGATTTGCGGATATATCTGGACTATAATTTATCTTTCAAATGGTGGCTGCATATAAAACATTTAATTGTACGAACCTATCTTTTTATCAGTCTTGTTTGTCACGTGACTTGATTGGGGAATAACCCATAATAGCTAGCGCTTGCTCTTGGTGTTTTTCTGGGATTTTCCTCGGAGACAGTTAGTGACACTCTTACATTCTTGTCCTTTGTTTTTCGGGAATCTAGCATTTGTCTACTAAGATTCGGTGTCTCTGTATGATATTCATATCCTATAAATAAATTTGCGGGAATATATCTTTAATAACTGCAAGGTTGCTGGAACATAAAATGAGATCGCACCTACATACACACCATTTATTCGAAAAGTGTCCTTACCGGATCGTCACCTGTTTATGGTTGGAAATCATGCATGTGTATCCCACATTAGAGGGTGCTAAAAATGAAATATGAAGGCCGCTGTGTTCTGATTAAAAACTCAAGTCAACATACTATGTTTTATAAGTAACTCATACACCATTTAATCATAGCTTATAGTTGGTCATTCTTTGTGCAGAAAAGTAGAGCGTTAAACCCCATTTCATTTAGTTTCATTTTTAACCTTGGTGCAGTCAATATTTTTATTCTCCCATCCTGACCCGAATCCTAAAATAAAAATACACTGTTTGTTTAAATTCTAAACGTATCCACTTAACTCAAATTTGGCTTATTCGGTGACGTAATTAGAGAATATCTTTTAAGCCAGTATTGACGTAAAACGAAGGTCATCGCGAATAAATTTTCACCTGTAAGGTCATCGTCTATTTAGAAGTTTCGTAACGTTTCACTGTTTACGGACAAATCTTATATCATCAAGAATCATTATCACCGGTGGGGGTCGGGTAACACCATAATGAACACGAAAACAAAAACATAAATACAAAGACAAAGATGAAATACTGGTTAAATAAATAAAATGAAATGAAATGGGGTTTAACGTCCTACTGTCCTGCTCCGAACAGGGCTAACGAAGACGGGCATACGTCATACAGTGTGATATGAGGGAAAATTCGCCCGGGCAGCAGATCTACGACCTACTCTTAAATCCAATTCTAACTGCCGTTGGATCTTTTACATGCACGCCTCTCCTTTTCGTCCTATCCGTAAAACTAGACAGCTGTTAGTCCCTCGGCCCTGCGCTACTGGCAAGGGGAAACCACTAGGGGTGGGGATGGGGCTCCCCCCAGACAATTTTGAAAAACAGGCTGCCTGAAATTCAGTCTGGCAGTATTTCAGGCAATGATCGTTGAGGTAAAGAGTCAAACGAACGGACTTGCGAACCTCGACGAATCCCACTCACGAGCGCCAATGTAAGATGTACTTATGGAGGGTATGGGTGACCTTCCCCGGAAAATTTTGAAATGCTGTCTGTCAGTATTCAGTCAGGCACCGATCGTCGAGATAAATAAATCTGACCACATAGGCCTACTGTCCGTCGCATGATCACTTGTTTATACGATCAGAGACCAAAATGGCAAACGAACGGACTTGAGAACCTCAACGAAGTCATGCTGCCTGACAGTATTCAGACACCGATCGCAGAGATAATTAGAGCTGCTCGGATGTCGTATGTGGCCTGATCACTAGTCCTTCCGACTCCAGTGAGGAAAGTGTCATGAAAGTCAACGAGGTCCCCAATAATTTGAAAAGTTGACTGGCAGTATTTCAGGCATTGATCGTCGAGATAGAGCTTAACAGATATCGTCTGTCGCCAAATCACTAGTTTATCGGACCAGAGAAGAAAGTGACAAACGGGCGGAGTGAGTGACTCAAAGTGAATGAATATTTTGGCCTCTCTATATTTGTGAAATGAACGGACTTGCGAACCTCAACGAAGACCCCAATAATTTGAGATAAATAGAGCTGGCCAAATCGCATTTTTTTTTCGAAAATAATTGGGGGGAGGGGGGCAAACAGAGGGCAGGCCAGATTTTTGAGGGTGCAAATGCCCCCCTCACCCCTTGGCGCCGCCACTGGAAACCACACCAAAAATCTGGATTAACTTTATCAGCGAATACAGGGATCGAACAGCCGACCTCCAGACTAGCGGACCAGAGTCTTACCTACTTAACCACCGTGTCCCCCTGTTTAAATGAAATAGCCATCCTGGTTATGGTTAGTTTTAAATTTCAGCGTGGTATCAGACATGAATGTGGAGAAGGGTGTCTTACACTGTCTTATATGAAACATTGTTACCAATAGTAAAGATGTGCCCCAGAGCCGGTTGTAGAAAAGCAGGTCAAATTTGGGATATCCGAAGTTAAAGGATAGTAAAACATTGCAGCATATTGCCTCATGAAAATTTTAAGTTAGTGAGCTGCATGGCCTAATTTGGAGAAATTGGTTAAATGTGCCGAAAACCGGCCATGATGCTCCCCGACCTTCACACCTTTTCCTTACAAGGTTAATTAAGTCAGTTTGTTTTTTACCTCTTAAACTTAGTTGTATAGTGATGGATCACGTCGAGGGCAACATAGCCAAATGCCTCGGATCCGGGCCCGGCGACTTGCGGACATTTTAGTCCGGGAGCTAGGTGGGTTTTATTCAACATGAAAGGTTCGGAAGGTTTGGGATGCTAGTGGTGTATGACTAGGTTAGGAGACCCCAGACACCCAATTCTTAAGTTGCACAAGTGGTGGGTGTGGTAGGAGGAGCCACCCATAGTACCCCCCAAAATCGGTTTATTCAACATGGAAGGTGCGGAATCCACTTCAGTGGCATTAGATAGAGGATTGTGCCCTGAACCAGGAAATATAACTTAAGAATGGAATTTTTGGTGGAAAGGTCACTTTACTCTGAACTATGTTTTCGTTTTCTCGTGATCTATTTCAGGTATTTAACACAAAACTGCACGGACATGTTTTATGTGACGTATTAAATTAATGAAGTTATAGCTATAAGTATCACATAATCTCAAAAATAACGAAAATATCACCTGGCCCCCATCGGTAATTAAAATTTTAATCAACATGAAAAGTGCGAGTGTGAAACCAAGCCTAAATTGTACGGAAAGGTATCAGAAATCATTATCATCAACTACAGAAAGAAATTTCTGGTGGCCGATGTATTTAAGAAGAGGATAATGCTGATCCCTTATTCGAAATTCAATTAGCATGAAAACGCGACATTGGAACAAGGTGTAAAATGTAGGGAGTGGTCATAGGATTCACAACCACTAACTTAAGAATGAATATTTTGGTGGTAAATAAACTTAAGAACATCAGCTGTTTCCAATGCCCCCCCCAAAATTCAATGACAAGCAGTGAAATATGACCGGAACGCTAAGTGTCCTCTTGATCTATGTCATGTTATTGCAGACATCAATCAGGACCCAATCAACCAAAAACTAACATAAGAGAGGCAACTGTCTTCATCAGAGGAAGCAATTTCGAAGCTCATCATTAGAGGTATACTGATCAGATTCCCCTATGCCCTCTTCAACCAATGACTCCCGGAGTTCGGGACCATTAATATGATTTCATACCACCCTTCCCTCAACCCCCAACCATCTTTTAGCGATTGGTGCCGGTAAATTTATGATTTGTCAACCCTTCCCCACATCTTTGCGACCAATAGTGACACTTCTAATTTGCAGGGAGGAATCATGGTACCATCGATCCAATTCAATTTCTCCAGAAGATTTTCACATCTTTCCTTAGACCCATTACGTTTTCCCAAACACGGCTTAGCACTGCTACGTGGGGATATTGCTTGTCCCTTAGTCCCATACATCTGCTAGCTTTCGTCTAGTCGCAGTGTCTTTTACAAGCTGTGCAAATGGCCGAACGTTTCCTTTTCTGTGTAAAGCTAATATTGATGACATTCCAACATTCATCCAGCTGTGACCACCCAATTGTATTCATTTTTGGTGAAAAAATTCACACATCTCGAGGGATTTTTGAATATCATCAAAAAATAATCTATACAACCCATCTGAGATGCTTTGCCAATGTTCCAAGCCTTCATAGGGCCAGGCTGCACATCAGCTTTTCACAGAAAAGGGGAGGTTCGGCCATATGCACAGCTTTTAGAAGACACTTCGGTTCAGAGGGCATTTACGACCTGGCGAGGGGGAAGCCCTGATATCAGTCACCACCCAGGTGTATGGGGCTAAGGGACAAGCAACCTCCTCACCCAACAGCACATCGTGTTTGGGAAGACATAATGTGTCTACAGCAAGAGAAAATAAAGGGCGTCGATAATACCATGATTCCTCCCTGCGAATAAGTAGTGTCACTACAAATCAAAAGGGGTATTTTTTGGACGCAAAGATGGGGGGGGGGAGCTAACAAATCCGGAATTAACCAGTACCCATTGCAAGAAGATGGTTGGGAGTTCAGAGAAGGACAGTATAAAATCATATGGGTTTAATGGTCGGTCCTGGACTCCGGGAGTCATTGGTTGGAGAGGACATTGATGAATCTGATCTGGATAACCATGAGCATACCTTCGACGTTGCTTCCTCTGACGAAGACTGTTTTTGGTTTTTGGTTGATTTGGTCTTGATTGATGTCTGCAATAACAGACATAGATCACTTATGGTATCAAGAGATCAAGAGGAAACTTAGCATTCCGGCCATATTTCACTGCTTGTCACTGAAATTTTGGGGGCATTGGTCACATCTGATGTTCTTAATTTTATTTACCACCAAAATATTCATTCTTAAGTTAGTGGTTGTGAATCCTATGATCACTCCCTACATTTTACACCTTATTACAATGTCGCGACTTTCATGTTAAATTAATTTCTAATTAGGGGTCATTTGGGTGCACATCAGAATTATCATCTTCTTATGTACATTGGCCACCAGAAATTTCTTTCTTAAGTTGATGATAATGATTTCTGATACCTTTCCGTACAATTTAGGCTTGGTTTCACACGCGCACTTTTCATGTGATTAAAATTTTAATTACCGATGGGGGGGGGTCAAGTGATATTTTCGTTATTTTTGAGATTATGTGATACTTATAGCTATAACTTCATTAATTTAATACGTCACATAAAACATCTCCATGAGATAATTTACTATATGGGGAATTTTAGTGTACAAAGTAGAAAAGTCAAACGTTTGAATAGATGAGACTGAAGCAAGGGATCTAGATTGCAAACCATCAAGTAATTCTTTGGAATTTTTTAATATCCACATTTGATTTATACCACAAAGAAAGTATATTTTGTTACAGTATTTTTGAATATCCCCTTTAACAGCCGTTAGCATAGATGTCAATACTTTTGAAAGTGGTTTTGTGGAACAACGGGGTGAAACTGCTATAAAACGTTGCTTGTAGGGATTTTTATGTAGTTTAGGTATCCAATATGTTACAAGGGCAAATATGTATAGGTATCTCCACATGGAGTACCAAATGAAGTGAGTGCAGATCTGTGATTGGATATAATTTCATCCTTACTAAGAGTAGATCGTTTATACATTTATGTAGCACAGTCGATTGATTTCCCTAAATTAAGTTCTTTGGGCAGACAGTCATAATTATATCGTTTACATATAAACACTATATGTTATTGAACGCTTTGTCAGCCGGAACAATGACATACTTGTCATGTAAGGCACTGAGATTTTCAACATTCTAACATCATTTAAAATAGACTTACGCCTAGCGTCAACTGACAAACGTTGCATGTATATTCTTTGTTTTAGTAAACGACTAATAGACTTAATCCAATCAGAGAGAGTATCAGAGATAACATCTTCCCTCTTCGCCCATGATCTAGCGTAGTCCTCTACGGCATCCATAATAAGTTTGAAATTTTGATCCCATGAAAATGATTGCGGTTCCCGGTATTTGGGTCCTTTGGACAAAATTTCACGCAGTTTATTATTTTGGACTATGTTCAAATCACCAGTGAACACACGTCCAGTTGGTGGGTAAATGTAGGACGACGTATATCAAGAACATGGTGGAGGGTTATCATATAAGTCTTATGCATTGATGTCAGATAATGCATTTCTGTAATTAAATATATTGGATGCTATGGGTTTAGCACAAGTATAAGAAATCCTAGGAACAGTAACAGTTTTGTAGTAAGGAGGGGTGTGTGCTGTAACTTGCTTATGATGTAATATTTGGCTTAACCCAATAGCATCAATGTCTTCATTAGCAAATTTCAATTTTAGAAATGAACTGTTGGTGGTGTTAGACGCATCACTCTCAGTTGCAATGTCCAGACGACGGTGGGCAATGTCAAGAACAATTGATACAACCCTGTATTCAATGGATGCAGGATCAACACAATTTGAATCCAAACATTCAGATTTAACTAATTTCAAAATAGTAAGTGGAATAGAATATAATTTAGTACGAATATGGTGTGGCCCTAGTGGTTCTTGAATAATTTCCAAAAGGGCATCTAGTGATGTAAAGCTGAGTTTAGGTGGTGTGTAGCGAAGCGACGATGTCCATGACTGCGTTTTCGACTAAGAAACTTTGGGAATAACGTCATGACATTAACATCGCTACGCGCAGGGGTTCATAAATTTCCATTACTCGCTACATTGTTATTGCATCCATAAGGGGTGGCAGTACCTAATGTTCGTATCCAATATTCCTCGCTGTTTCTGCGAAAGTGAGTACTCAAAGTAGGGCTTTTGGTATGGTGGTAAATATTAAATACTATAGGAAATAAATATGTAGCTACCCAAATAAAAATATTTCGTGGGAATGTATCTTTACGAATAATGATGTTATTGACACTATGCGCAGTTGCGACCAGTTGTAACATTCACGATAATAAACAAACATTTCAATAATTATTTATACCAGACTTGAATTATTTAGTTAATTGCAGGTAATAAACGAAAAACTGCGATAAGACGGCATTAAAATTATATTTGTTATCATCAGTCATTCGTCACAATCGATGGACAACACATTTAATCTGATTACAAAATCTTACACGGTAAAGACCCCAAGCCTTCTGACAGTCGTAAACATAATCGCTGATCTATCGAGGGAATATGTCGTAATCAGTTTCTTTTTTTTTTATTTTACACTGAGATGTTTAACACCGTTATCAACCACAATACCAGCGCGCGCTCTCGATCTGTCGTTATCAGAGGAAAAAATAATAATTTGAATTTGTCAGTTAATTAGATAGAAGAGTTAAGAACCTACCAAAGGAAATGGTCTGGGATATTTTTGTCAGGCCAACTAAATTAATGTCAGTCTTCTTAGCTAAATATAGACTCTCATGTTGCTAGTTATCGGAAACATCAACAAAAATCGATACCGAGGACATGGCCGTGACGTCATACAGAACAGGGGGAGTCCTGGAAGTGTTAAAGTGCTGGTGGATATTATCTGTTTACATCTAAATATAGAAATGTCTACGTCATTTAGGAATCTTTTAATCTATTTACAGCGTCATACATGCTAAATTTAGTTGTTTACGGGTTGCTTTCAATTTCTAAAAGGCAATTCCCCCCATTTCAACATTCTTCGGCAATCAAACAATCCAAAGAAACAAATGTCAATTATGTCGTCAAATGACTTAGTATAACTGTGTTGATTTTATCAGCAAAATATATTTTTTTAACGTTGATTGATTTTTGTTTAAAAAAAACAGAGGTATGTAAAGGTGACAATTATGTGGGACAACAATTAAAGACAAATTTCGTAATTAATTCAGTCTGATTAAAATACAGATGTATAATTCGTTCCATTTTGTTATACTTTCGATGGCCTACACTACATGTAGATCTGACCGGATGCAGTAGGAGGTCGGGTCAGAGGTCATACGAGCGGCTATTGACCCAAAGACGTGAGACATTTGATTAACAAACCAGCGGTGTTGTTTCTAGAGGCCTTCCCACAGTTTGATGCACCGAACTCGCCGCAACGCGTTTCTTTGGGTAATCCCGCACATCACTCATAACGCAGGTTATATAACAACTCTTCCAGATCTTCGTGTTGTAAAGAAAGTAAAATGAAATTTTAAATTATACAAAAAACGAAGCGAAATAGGATCTGCGTTGTAATCAGATTGAAATAAATTATAATTCGAACATAATTATTTAATTATTTTGAGGACAACTGTGCGCTTTAATCACATAGCATATTTAACGGTATGCGAGTGAGGGTTCCCAGTAGGTAACAACATGGACCGTATAATAGGGTCCATGGTAACAACAATAAAAAAACTTCGACCTTATATTTGTAAAGATCGCTAAACACCCATAATCTAGCATGAACCGGTTGCTATCTGATTTAATATAAACCACGCCGTGTAATAAACAATGCAGATACACTGCACCTCGTAGTAATACACATTACAGCCAATCACACCTCAGTTAATACACATAATATAAACAATGATTTGCAATACACATTACGGCCAATATACACATAGATAACACCTCGGTTAATACACATAATATAAACAATGAATTAAATGCATACATGTATTACGGTTAAGAGTACATCACCCCTCGTAACAAACATTAAGTTTAATACACATATAAACCACATATTTATAATACCATATAAACCACGCCCCGTAATACACCACATTTTAATACACGTATTAACCACATCTTTGTGATGCACATTACGTTTAATAAATAATTAAACCGTTTTCATGTGGTACCTATTGTATAATATTTTGATTTATCCAGTTCCTTCATTTATATTTTCATTATTTTTAGTTTGTTTCTTGCCGACTCACTCACAGTATATTAGTAGTATAAATCTTTGATTTGGGTGGGGGCGGGGGCAGATGGCCTAGTGGTCTAGAGTGCCGCGCTTCGACCTCTATAGCTGGCCAGTTATCTCTGACTTGCGGCTATGGTTTCGATCCCTGGTGTGAGCGTATGTGGGATGGAGATAGGGGTACTCCGGTTTCCCCCACTGCTAAAGACGCGCAAGCGAATTATTGAAATAAAATTAAACCATATGTTAGTCCCGAAATGACCTAGTTTGTGTCGAGTGGACTTTAAACCCCACTTATCTCTCTCTCTCTCTCTCTCTCTCTCTTTCTGTGAACCAAAATAATCGATTGTATAACTAAGTTACCAAACTAGACCGTGAACCCAACCACACCGCGATACCAGGCATGAATAGCAGGCAGGGCTCAAGGCAGGAGGATGCTGTCGGTAGGCCTACACCACATAGGGCCCATGAAATTCTAGGGGTGCCATACATAGGTACCTATTTAAATATTTATTCGTCGGCTCGGAGGAAACTTGGAAAATCTATTTTTGTGCATAGTCGCTTTATGGGTGTGGGACGGGAGCAAAATCAGTTTAACTAGTACTCACTGAATAGAGGCTGATCCTGAGTTGATTATAAACTGTTAAACTGGTATTCAGCGAATACAGGTTAATATATTAACTAGATTGGGTTGATTATAAACTGTTATGCTAGATAATAAGTCTACTAGCTTGACATGAGTTGATTTTAAGCTGTTATACTAGAACTCACTGAATACAGATTAATCTATTAACTGGATCTAATTTTAAACAGTTATACTAAATAATACTCAACTGAATACATATACATATTAATCTCTTCTTTGAGTGGAATTTAGCACGCAATAAACACAAAACCATTTCATGGGACAGAATTATTAGGATTTTAGCAAGCACCATTTTCTATAAACACAAAAACTTAATATGGGAGACAATTACTACTTTAACGGAATGTCGATTTAATTAAAATAGTAATTTGTGCTCCATAGTTTTTGTGTTTATTACAGATTTATTTATTAAATACTGAGATGATTTAAAACCGTTAAGCCCCGTTATCGCCGAATACAGATTAATCTACAAACTCGCCGAATACAGATTTATCTACGAACTATTGGGTTGATTTTAAACCTTTAGATCAGTACTCCACAAACTGTTGCGCAATTTTTTTTTGTCCGGACACATACTAATTCTCTCGATGGCCCTGATGAATAGGATTCCTTTTCTTGTACCACCTAGAGATCCTATCATGTTTCGGCGTGTGTACCAAATTGCTTTAGTTATTTTTAACGTCACGTGTTTAAAATATATTAAAATAAATCTTTTTAACACATGGAATTTATACACAATCCCGCTTTATTGGAAATTTACCTTATTATTCAAATAATTCACTATTGTCAGTTGAGAAATCAACGCTGACGTATGCCTAGTTCAGCTCTGAACGTCGGTCACATTATACTCACCCCCAACGTTCAGGGACTGTCCCTGTACAATAAAAAAGGAACATCTTTGTGAGAAAATAAGACCTTGCTTACCTCGTTAGAGTCAGTATGAGCGACACAACACAGTGCTAAAAATACATCCCCTCCTATCAAGTTAACTTTTCGCCGCCATGACACTCTAAATATAAGTCAACGTCCATATTTAGGAATGTCGCTCATACATATTTTCTCACTAGATGTTCATTTACATTGTACAGTCGTTCACACGAACCCCATCGTTTAGCCGTGAAAAATTGCCCAAGAAAATTGACTGGGACGCCAATTATTTTCGACACTGATTCAATGGGACAGTCCCTGAACGTTCGGGGTGAGTGTAATGAGACCTACGTTCAGAGCTGAACTAAGGTATGCCAAGTCTAGGGTTCTGGTTCTGGGGTTTCTCGCTAGCTCGGAGGACCCGAAAACCTGCGATCGGCCCTGTCAACACATTGTCATGCACGTACCCCCATATTACACTGTATGGCATTTGTCCGTCTTTACTAGTATAGCTCAGTGGGGACAGAACAGTAAGACCGAAGTTAATTAACTTAATTTAATTTTATTTCATTTCCAAGTCAAAGAGTGGTGTTATTATTAGAAAAATGTGTATCGGCCAAGAATCCTCGACAAGCAAGTAGTTAAAACTTTAGTAACGTAAATTTGTTTCAGCAAGTAGACCTAAACGCTACTGCGCGGGCAAAATGTCCCTCATAGCACAGTGCATGCCCATCTTAATTACATTGTATATGTCATTTTGTTCCGCTACTGCAGCATTTCTCATAGTAACTATACTGAGTAGACAGAAGACAGCAGTAGTGGAACCATTTTTACGTTTGTCATTGACACTTCACACCCTGTTAATCGCACACAAGACCCTGCTCATTTCATATTTGTTAAATAATTTAACAAATATGAAATGAGCAGGGTTTTTTTTAAAAAACGTATTCGGTCCAAACGGGAACGGATGTATTTTTACTGCAGGTGTTTGACTAGTTTGTATGAAACGGTTTTTGTTTTTTATTTTTTTTTTTATATAAAAGGAAAGAAAAGCGCGAATCTTATGTTGTCAATTTTACAAGGAAATTGGTAAACATGCACCAATACTTTATTAAAGTCATACAGGCTATGTCTGTTCCACAAACCCTTTTAATTTCTGAATAAAATATTGTTTAAAAAAAGAAGAAAAAGGTGCTTTATGCATGTTGACTCGCACACGCCAGTTCACTGGCTTCCTCAAAGTGTTTCATAAATACAATGAACGACAGAAATAAAAAAACACAGTTTAAAAAATGGAGCAAAATGATAAATCGGTTCTCAGCTTTTATGAAATAGTTTTGTTTTTTTGTGTGGTACCAAATCATACTACAGTGACGATTTTCTTCATTTACTACATGTAAGTCAAGGCATGAAGGCCCTGTGCTTCGTGCTCAAAGGGAGACAATAACATTTTCAAACACCTCACATATTTTGCTCGTAATCTTTTAGTCGGTACAGAAAGCAATTGTAACACACAATACTTTTGTCCTGGCGTTCCTGTGCTGAAAACAGATTTTTGGTTTAAAACTGCATTCAAATAACGAAACGGCATCATAACACCAACACCCACCAGTAACTGGCCCTATTCTGAAACCGATCCGAAATTATTATTTTATCAACCGGAAGTGACGCGCGGGATCCTGAACAAAGGCGAAAAAGCGACAACGGGCTTTTGCGGATGATACCACGTTAAATGTTGTCAAATTTATAGTTAATATACTGCATAAGTAAGTAAAATCAACTCTAGTAACTGAGGCAAGGAAGCATTCTATGTTATTTTGCATTTTTGAAGGCGTTTAGGGGTTAGATGTTAGAAATTGTTCTGCATGGAAAAATTACGGATTGACTAAATTGTCAAAATAATGAACCTTTCACTGAAATGCAATCAATACAAAGGCAAAGTCAATCAGAGTTGATCGACGTACAGTGTCAGAACCTTCTCTCTTTAATGCCGCCTCGATACTTTGTGGTACTAGTCCATTTGATTTTAACCTTTTTGTTATGTGCAATATGAGAAGCTTTCTACCGTGTACTTTGTTGAACCGTGGTAAAATGATTACATGTCATTTCGGTCCCGCGTCATTTCGGACTTACGACATTTCGGACTCCAAAAAATATGGCCTCGACGTTTCGGACTCAGGCACATGACATTTCGGACTCGGGTATATGACATTTCGGACTCAGGAATAAGTTGGAAGGAAAGGTTGAACACAACTGTCAAATCAATATAAAATACGCCGTGGCTATTCTTAATAGCCCCACAAAAAATTATATAATTTACCGCTCGCCATCAAGTTGGCCTTCGGCGTGGAGTCGTGCATCACGAACCTACACGACAAAATTTCCAATGTTGAGTGTTTACGAAAAGAACGTTTTACTTCTTTATACATGTATTGCTGTACTGATGAATTTATTAGGAATAGGCCAATTTAAAACACGAAAGAAAATATTTATTAACATAAACACGTGGTTAGTAAAAGGCTCCACCAAACGATAAAACATTAGTTGCACTTTTTTTTTACGGTTCTTTGATAATCGTCGTTTCCCGTAAAAGTAATGTATTTGTTTAAATCCAATAATATGCCGATAAATTTATTTGAAAATGACCTACACAAAAACAAAAATTTACACGATATGCACTGTTTTTACAAGTCCCTAGAAATTGTTAACGATAACCCGGGTGAGCTGCACGTTGGCATGCATTCCGCCCGCTTGGCAATACCAATAGATAAATTAGTGCGTATCTACAAAGCAAAGTATTTCTGAGGTAAATATTAGAAATAGCAACAATCAAAGCGGGATAATTAAAGCTGATTAACCGATAATCTTGCGGTTCTTCGGTGGATGATGAAAAACATGAGTTGTCAATCATCGATAATGGCGGACGTGTGTTGATTGCAATTATTCCGTTTCACAAAAAAAAACATTAGCAGTGATCGATCAATCAAGCTCGTTTAATTTTTGACAAAAGAAAATCAATGAAGTATTACTAAATATACACAAATTTTCAACAATATTTTATTGCCAAGTTCAATACTCGCCGATGAAACAAAAGAGAACTAGCAGTGTTAATCGCGACATCAACAATCGCTGATCAATTAAATAAACTATCAGTCTCACATAAAACGAAAAAACAAACAGCTGTACTATTAGTATTACTCAAATTTTCTACAGTATTTTAATTATTAATCAGAGTCCGAAAAGTCGCTTGACTGAGTCCGAAACGACGCCAAGTAAGTCCGAAAAGTCGCCAGACTGAGTCCGAAACTACGTTTGTGTTGAGTCCGAAATGACGCGGGACCGAAATGACGTGCTACCGGTAAAATGGTGATATCACCCACGCACCATAATAATCACAAAAAATTATCTGTTGTTTGGTTGGCTCTATGTTGCTATCCCGCAAAAATTAAAGTGTCTTGCTAAATACATAATAGGGGTTTCAGTGGCTGAAATATAGCCCACTTCAATCTACGAGTCTGGTTAGCATGTACGTTCTGTAGGGCTGTACGATATTCTCGATATAAGCTTAGTCGTTTATCACGATATGGTATTTTCAGACCCAACTACGATATCATGTGGCCAAAAAAGATAATAAATACATGTACGTATGTACACTATTATAAGGCAGTGGAAATTAGCCGATGGCAATAAGCTACCGGTATAATAAATTAAAACTAATGTTTTGAGAATCGTTAAATGTTGAAAGCCCTTGCGCAGTGTCCGTGGACGTTTTTTTACAGCATCGTGTATGCGTTACTTTTATTTTGTTTTTAGTCGACAATAAATTGTCAGTTGTTACTACATGTAAAGCTTAGGCCTACTAAATGCCTGAAATTTCCCACTACCGCGGCTAATTACCATTACCAGGCTATAAATAGGCTGTCATATTTTTAAAAAGAAAAAACAAATATTTTTAGAAAACTGGACGAAAATTAATTTCTGAAAGCAAGAATAAAACGATCTATCAATAGATTACTACTGTCACTGTTAAGCCACTCGAATGCTTGAATGGAAGATGGTCTGAGTCATTTAGTATTTGTTTAACTGTTTGAACTTACAATATAAGACTTGAAGACCGCATCTACTTACTTCCGCTGCATGTGATATTTGAGAATTTTCTTACACAGGGTCACAAGCAGACGCTTTTTAAACATCAGCGGTTGTATTTAATTTAATTATGGAAAACTTATCTAGTACTAGTAGACCCATACAGGAAATTATGGACGTGGAGGGACTAGTTGAAAAAGAGAAATTAGTAACAAAACGAAAATGCACAGTCGTGTTTGGTGAAACGTTTTTATCCAAAAAGGATGTGTTTTGTTCATTTTAATAAATCTATATTTTGAAAAAGCGCGAAGTTTAAAGTGTATACATAAAGCAATTCTTACCCACAATTCTTACTCACACTGTAGTCAGCTTTAATTAGTTTAATGCATTTATATTTAATTTATTTAATAACAAAGTGACATTATTATTAAATATCACTATATTTAACTATATGGTTGAAAAAAATGCCATTATCGATATTGTCCTTTTTTACAATATGGTACAGCCCTAGTGTTCTGTCTATATGAAGCCTGTCATTGAATCAACTGCCATGTTTCAAATCCCCCGTGACAAAGAATAGGGTCGTCTGTCCAACCTCATGGGTTTTTTCCGGGTCCTCCGGGTTCCTTCCACCTCTAAAAATCCTGTGTGCAAGGGAATTATTGAAATAAAATGACCTAGTATGTGTTGAATGGACGTTAAACCCCATTTCTCTCTCTACGATTCTGAAGTATTATTGTATGTATATGTATTACTAGCAATTGTATTGTATTACTACTATTACTGGTAGTTTATTAACAATCTCAATATCTACAAAGTTTCAGACTCAAAAGAATTATCGTAATGTAAACGAAATTACGGTTTATTTACTAGAGACACTCGCAGGAAAGTACATCTCTGACATCACGCAACTGGCAATTTTCCTCTACGCAGCTGCAGCTTACTTTATTGCAGAATCTGCACTTTAGTTTTGAGTGGATTTTGATATAGAACCAATCAAACGATGGATAACATTTTTGTGGTTATTATGGTGCGTAACACCCCGATATCCAATAATTACTGCCGTAGAAAATGGGATTCGCCTGTTTTTGCTAAATTTCGACTAAATATAGCCTACTTCATCCAAATTATAAATATTTGATATATTATTATTCGAATTATTACGAATTTAATAAATCTTAACTGACTATAATGTGTGGATTTCAGCTTTAAAATTGGTACTACTACTAGTGCTTTTGAAGGGAAAATACCAGTTATAGACACTTATTTTGGTAACATGCTACACATTGACTGGTATAGACTCTATACTATAGAGCATTTTGATAACATTATTGAGGTGGATCTCAGATTTTAAAATTCCATAACTTTGGATCTTATTAGAATATTTTGATGAAATAAATAAAATTGTAGCATTTTATATACATGTATATTTTTACAAGATATTTAAAAAAAGATTTTTTCTGTCATTTGAAAATTTGACCTGAAACTCCTATACACAAACAGTAATTACGTTTACATTTTGATAATTCTTGAGTCTAAATCTTTGCCAATATAGAGATTGATATTAAAGTATTATAATACAATCGCACATAATACGTTTAAAGAAATAGTAATTCAAAATCATAGATTGAAAGCAGGTTTAATTTTAGTAGCTGACTGTTTGAATTCACGTTAAAGTCATGTGAGCTGAAATCCCTAACAGCACAGAGATGCCAACAACCAGTTAATCAAAAATCAAAATCTAATTGATATGCCGGTCATTTCGAATATTGACACTAGAAGGCTTTCTCAACACTTCCAACTTGTATAAAATTTCATAGAAAATTATATGAACGAAACTGAATTCTCAGTGTGACATTTTGTTCTCAACTCCCCAGACACAATTCATTATACTATGGTGATCGCGAAGGTATTTCCACTTGGTATTCTAAGGTGTCTGCACTATCAATGTTACTTATTTGAAGTCTAATCAGCAATATATAGGTCAAATCCCGCTGGTAGTACAGGACTCCGTGGAAAGGAGGAAGTAGTCCCGGTTATCCTGACAAACACCTGTATTGTACAGGGCAAAATCAAAATCATTGACGTCATATATAGACGTCAATGACAACAACACTATATAAATAATACGTAAGGGATGTAACTCTATAAATAGGGACTATTAAACCGGAAATAAAGAATGAAGTAGCACCACTCATGTTGCAAGACATCTCAATTTCCATGTATTGTAAATAAAATATATAGAAATATATGTATCGCAAGTGCCATGTTAATCGATTTACTCTATAATTTCCTCGCTTGTTCGAATAGTTCGACTGAACAAAAATAAAAGGCAGACACATTTTTTAACAAAGATTTCTAGCGTAACGAAGAAATAACAAATAAAATGTGTTGGACTTTGGTAGCCACTACCAAGAATTGGCTTCAGTCGTAAGACCTAATCAAAAGTCTACATTACAATAACATTCACAAATTGTCACAGCAACCTCTCCCGTAATTTGGAAAAACCTAGCAAGTCAAATTTTGGTGAAAATTGAGTTAGACCCATATTTGGACTTAGTACACATGAATATAATAATACTTTTTTTCCTCCTTCATCAAAAGGGCTTCTAATTATCTTCATCTGAAACGACGAAATAAAATTGGTTATACATTGTACATTCAGTAGCTTAACAAAACAGTTTTCCTCTGTTTACTCAAAACTACATTCAACAGTGTTACTAGGTTTTTCCAAATTATGGGAGACCTGTAGCAGTGGTAAAGAAATCTAGCTAAGAACGAAATTTAACCATTTGTCATGAATTAAAGTAATATTTTGTTATTTAGATGTTTTATGTTGAAACTGAAAAACTGTTAATCAGTTTTGGAATTTGCTAATCAAATTTGGCAAAACTGGACTTTTTGATGATTAGCAGAACAACTGTGAAAAATTACCGACAGCCCTGTAACAGTACCATTTCTATTAACTGCACAACTAGTTGAACAGCTAAATTATTTTCTGATTACCTCTACCAGTGAATGTTTTGTATAATAAATGTTTCTACTAAAGACTAGAAGCTTATCATGAGATAGCCTCTGTTGATTGACAAAGTAATTGTTTTATTGAATATTATAATATTTTACTTGCAGTATTGTAGTGAGTACAAATTTTTAACAGTTAAAATTGGTTCAAAATGGATGAAGAAGTAGCACAAAAGTTTATCAACTCGGTTGTGAAGAATTTACAAGTTTTGTGCCACAGTAATGTTGACTTTAATAAAAATGTGGAAGTTATAGGACACCTGTACTTAAACGTTGACAGTTGTACAAAATTAAACTATATTGTTAATGAAAAAGTTTGTAGAAATGAATCCTCGTCGACAGTGTTTGTAAGTAATAGTTTTCATGCAGAAGTTGGTGTGAAAAAAAAGGAGAAAGAACAGGGTATGAAAAATACTAATGAAATGTCTCCTCGAATACAGAGATCACAATCTAGAGACGATTTCCCTCGTAGACAAAGCACAGACGTAAACAATATGAAACGCGATCATCAAGGACATTATCCTCCAGAGCCTAAAATACCCAGATTATCTGATCAGGGAGGTCATACTCATAGTGAATCCAGACAATCCTCCACGTATCGTTCACCCTTTTCACCCAATTCACGTAGCAGACATTCTCAGGAAACGTCTAATTCAGTGCAAAAAAGTCCAATAGAAATTGATTTGACTAAAGTAAAAAAAGAATTTATAAGTGGTAGCAGTAGTGGCGGTTGTGATATGGATGCAGGAGGCGGTAACAATGATCCCTCTTCCAGACCTGGCTCGAGTTCTTTTACTACTGGTAAGTTTTAACACAATAAGAAAGTTATGCAAATCTGTCCATTGTTTATGCAATGGTGTATCAGGCATGTCTCGATTATCCATTTTTAAAACAAATCATTATATGCCCGAACCGTTCTACTGTACTTAAAATCAGAGCCATCGGTAATGGTCTTGTCATGTTAATTGATGTCCACTTAAAAATTTATATAACATTAACATGTATATCCCAATGAAAGATCTGCAATTGGCAGATTTAGTTCTTGCATAAAGTTTATTTAAAATTTTTTGGGAATATATGAGCATGAGCCTAGGTCTTCTATTTTCTTCTGCAATACATGTTACGTAGTTATGTGTACATGCTTATGAAATTTATTTTTCAGAAACCGAATCAATAGACTTTTCCACAGCGTTTCCTATCAGTTTACATTCTAATCACACCTTGGTGACATCAGCTTTAAATATTCCTGATATTACAGCTAATAATAATACCACATCATCAGCGTCTTCAATAGATCAAAAACCTTTTATTCATGACTCAAATATTGAACCTCAGTTTTCTCCCATGATTGCTGGAGGTAGTCCAAGATTAAGACCACCATGGATGGGTGAACATTCCGGCAGTCAATCTACAGCGTCCCCCAATTTCCCAGGTAGGCCAAGTTTTATATCTACATGTATATCAATGAAGATGCCTTGACTTGAAATCAGCAGAGCCATGAAATGATATACACAATTCTAAAAACTTGAGATAGATTTTATAAATTTCTTTTGTAATTACTTGGTTTGTACAGATCCTTGAAAAGCCTTGAAAATGGTTTACAGTCTTGAATTGGAACTTTGATTATATAAAAGTGATTTCTATGTGAATGAAATTTAATGGGTATGCAACAACTAAAAATGACAGCTGTACAATGTCGACAAAGGGAGACAACTATAAATAAGTAATTGATCAGCTACAAAAATCTTTAGAAAATGATATTGAAAATTCCTAGAAAATAATAAGAAAAACTTCTTATGAATTTAATATTTATTCAACTCTTAATAAGAAGAACAAAAAAGAAGTAAGAATTTGAAATATCTACCTTAAGTCTTGGATTTAATTTGAGATATATTTGGTCTTGACTAACTGTTATTGATTTCAACTGTCTTGTCAGTATGCCATCACAAGTTAAGAAATAGATCAGACAATTTGGTTTTTCTATTTAAAGACATTTTTGAATAATTAATACTTTGAATCAGTAATACGAATTGTAAATACAGGGATATTAAAGTTTACTTAATAATAAATCAGATACTGCTAAACTGTGCGTTTTATGATACTTGTGAAAAATAAGCTGAAGTCCTACATTTAATGTATCCATCTCTTCTCTTGAGATTTTATGTAATTCTGTTTATTTCTAAACTACATTAAGAACAAAATTGTCGTAAAAACAATTACTCTTTTGAGTCCAGGCCATTCTAGTTAAGAATCCACCTTGTTCCTAGTATGTCTGTATAAATATAGGTATTTAGCCCTACTGGTTATGCCAAATCTACTCAAATTGCAGATGTAAGGGAAGATAACTCATTAGTAATATCGCTATAGTAAGTGAAATGCTTATAACCATAGCTTCAGGTATACAATGACTTTTGTAACGCTAACATGTGAAACTGTTTTATTTCAAACAAGGCATCTTCTATTGATAATACTGTATCTTGAATATTTACACAGTTTCAAAAGTTGAAAGGTCAGAAATAAGATTATACTACCTTGATAATTGGTTTTTAAAAATAATAATATTCCTATTAGAGGCACAAGAATAATAAAGAATGAAGCAAAAGTCAGTTATTAAGATAGAATTTCAGAACATGATGTCAAAATTATTTAATTTAGGTAATGTTAAAGATTAAATAATTCTGAAACTTGTGAAAATTCAAGATATATATGTCTTATTTTATTTTGTTATGATTTTCACTAAGAATCTTTTTCTTGATCTAAAGAAATAAACAAATCCACATCCTAAACAAAATAACCAATCTGATCAAAACACAGATCCGATTTCGTTTCGTTTTTTATAGTTCAAAATTTCGCTTTTACTTGTCTTTACTACTCTTGGGTCTGGAAGACTTGTTATTTAAGTCGTGTTCTGCCTGAAATGAGGGGTCAGCCAATCAAATGGTCTGTCGAATGGACCGTTTGACCTTTTCATGCGTGGAACTGTGGGTAAATATTACCAGAGGATAGAAATCAAAAGATTTTAAAAAGCATGGCGGTCGCTAATTGGTTAATCGAATGACTGACGTTGTCGGGTCAAATGTCCCGTGCTTGATACCTGACGTCATAGAACGTGAGCTCCCACTATAACTTGTTAGATCTACATGAGTGTAGGCCATCGAAAGTATAAAAAAACGAAACCGAAATATAGATCTATATTTTAATCAGATTGCAAAATAACTAATCATACACAATTATAAATCAGGGTTCAAATTAAGCTGTATCACATCACAAAAAGCAATTCAAATCACGGTAAAAGTGATAGAATTATTTTATTCATTAGCCAAAAATTGCTCTCAAACTTGTAAAGTGTGATTAATTATATTTTGGATGAAAATACTTCATTTGGATAAAATTATCACGACTGATTCAATTATGAAATCGGTAAATTGGAGAAAACTACCATGATTGTGTCCTAAGGCAAATCACTGCCGGTTAGTATCAGACAAAAACAGTCCCATGAGTCCAAATTATCCAGTATGCAATTAGGCGCAGTTACCAAAGTATCTGATTTATTTATGACTGCCGTGAGCGCGTGCTAAGATAAAATGGCGTTGTCTGCTAGCTCGAAAAGACAAACAAATGGAATAAGATTAGCCACAATACATTCGTTGATACTAAAATGTGATAAAGATTATACATGGTTAAACTATGAATTTGGAACGCCGGTATTGTAAATAAAGTTTCCCGCAAACTTTGTGCTAAGTATGAACATAATTTAAACTGCTCGAGAAATTTCAGTAGGGCATTCATTGTCGGAACCACAGGATCGGCACTCAAGGCAGACAATTTACGCAAACGCATTATATCTGATCCACAAATTACAGCTGTCCAGTACGAACTAAGACACATTATTTAATTGTTAATGTTAATAATGTTAATTGGTTATTTGTTAAGTGTTACATGTAGGCCTACATGTAAATGAATAATAAAACAGGACTAAAGATTATATAGTATTGTTTATTTATCAGAATTGTAAATTTTTGTGATGTACGGTACAGTTTACTGTTCCTCAAATCTGAGCAAATGCTATTCAAATTTTGAATTGATTAGCCAAAATGTGAATCTATCACAAACATTTGCTACTCATTGGTTTTCGACTAACTTGAACCCTTTTATAAATATTTCTTTCTGATACAAAATATATTCCTAATAGTAGCATGTCATTAAGTTATTTATAAAAACATAAATGTATGTATATTATGGAAATTTCCTAAAAAGACATATATCAGTAATATGGAGTTATCTCAATATTAGACTGTTTTCAGCTTAACTGTTAATCATCCATCGTCTGGCATTAACAAATTTAGATCCCCAGTTGCTTAAGAAATTGTTTACATTTGGTGTACTGTGTACAGATGGTCTGAACATTCTATTCTCTAAAAATATTGGCAATCTTTTATTATACTATGAGTCTTATTTTGCATTCAGTGCTGCAAAGATTTAAATTTGAGGTGATTTTGAAGGGATTGTTTATGAATGGTGATGGTAACCAAGGGCCTTACACTCCTTGTCCATCCATCATATGATAATGTTTAATTCTTTTGAGATTAAGAAAAAGGTTCATTTCTCAACCCACAATAAACATTAACAACTACTTAAAGATACATTATGGGAGATTAGATCTGGCAGTTCTCACTATTATGGTTAAAAACTAGATAATTTGCTGAAAATTTTGAATTGATCTACTCTGAACCGAGATTTTAGCGAATGAATTTTCGGCCTAGCCTCTCATTATTACTAAAATTGGTACAGTACATAAAAAGCATAGTCTCGATTATCCATTTCATGATTAAGTCATGTATGATACTATGAAAGTTGAGCATCAAACCAGATCCTAATCCAGTAAAATATCACAGGCTAGTGTTGACACCGAGAGTTGATTATGGTCTGGATAAGTTAATTAATGCCTAATTGATAATTTAGATAACATTCAGGCTTAAAAAAAGACCTGCAATAGTCAAATTTAGCTCTTGCATAATGTATGTTTAAGGGAACTAAACCTCTTTGATATACTTCGATGTGTTGTTTTGAATAACGATTTAACTCTTTATAATTTGATTTTTGTTTCGGAAGATAAAGTGGAAGGTTATATCTCACCATTGCCTTAGTCTATGGTTGAAGAAATATTGTTTTTAACACAGTCAGATTATCATCCCAATATAAATCAACATATGAAATCCAATAAAATAGAAAAACGTTACATTTCACCAAACTCAAAGAGGTCTAGTCATTTTAAGGGTCAAGGATCCATTAAACTAAAGTCACAGTTCTCTTTTACAAAACAGTCGGAGGACGTACATGCATGTTAAAACTTTGATTTAGAAAACTCCTTTTCATATACCCCCACTGTCATATTGAAATTTGACTAGAGACGGTAGTCCATTTTGTCACCATAAATTGATCAAATGGGTCGAAACTGCCAGAACTGTGTAATGGACAGTGGGATACATTATATGATGGCGTTGTTACAGTGGGATACATTATATGATGGCGTTGGGTCGCCATGAATGATTGAATTCAGTTTTTAATAACTTCCAAGATTTTGTCCAAGAGAGATTTATAACTGTATCAAGTATCAACAGATGAAGAAATGGTTTATAACAGGACAGATTTTACATTAACACACCACAAAATATCACCATTTATGTTTTTTAAAATGGATGATTTACATAACATGGGTTATTTGTGCCAAGTACAATTGTACATTTACATTTCGTATTCTTGTAAACTGGAAAATTCCTTGCATAATAACAGTAAATCTAAATACATGCCTTTGATTATTTCCCTTCTTGGATATAAACTTTTCATACTCATAGAAATCATATTTTTATATACATGTACAAACCCTGTGGCAGTATCCATGCATGTGTGTATATACATTATCTGTAAACACAGTTTTATAAAAAGTGAAGGAAACTTTCATGTTACAGTGCATATATTATTACAAGAACACAAACTTGATCTGTAGGTAGGGCTGCAACGATACGATGCGCATCACGATTCATAATCTACGATACGATTAATATCGTGATAAATTTAAAAAATAGGCCTACTGGTGTGATTTACTTAAAGTATGGCATTTTCTCAGTCAACACTTCAAGTGTTCAAAACGCCTTAACACTTAACACTCACTGAAAATAGGAAAATTCTTTTGCTCATGGACTTCTATATGCATTTAAAGTAATATTAGTCTATTTTTGTGAAATTTTTATTGGATAACGAATCGCAATATGAACATTGATTGTATCGTGCATCGTGGGTTTTTAAAACATAGTGATTCATCAATGAATCGTTGCAGCCCTACCTGTAGGCATGTATATGATATTGTACATGTGAGAATGATGTGAGGACATCTTTTGAGTGACAGTTGTGATTCCTGATTTTCACAGTTAAAGTAACAAATGTATTGGGTTCTCACCCCTCTAAAATCAGTTGAAATATTGATGCACATCATTACAATAAAAATACAGTGTACCTCAATGTTATAGGTAGATGTTAGTTTTAGTTTGGCATCTTTTTAGTACAAACTTATTTTGGGCAATCCTTGATAGGTCATAAATTATTAAAAAATAAATGGTGCCTTTCTATGGTATGTTACAGTGAAAAGATCTCACAGTAGCTTGGTTTATCATGTTTGGGCTCTTTTTTTATAATATTTTTTAAGATTAACTTTGATTGATAGGTCCCAAAACCATTTAAATCACATACATGTAGATGTGCTTGTACATTGTAACTGTGGGTTAATGCCCTATAAATTACTGAAATAAACATAATTATTCTTTAAAACATCTTAAAATAGACAACGATATAGTTTTTCTGTATCCCAGTTTGTAAATTGAGTTGTATGTAAATTGAGTTGTGGTGCTATGATTAAAAATGTATTACGTAAGAGGTAAATATGCCCGTTGCCGGTCTTTCTTTTGGCCTCAAATGTTGGATAAATTGATAATGAGACATTAATTCACATGAAAGGACAATAATGATCTCTCAAGACCATCGGATAGTAGCTGTTTACAATGGATTGAAACACGATCTCCATTTAATGATTTAATTTAAAAGTAGATAATCAAGATTTTGTTTATTATTATTGTTACTATGGTACTTGACACTTGAGATTATATTGTGTACACTTTAAAGCCTGATTTTCAATATCTATTTTTGAACTGGTATAGCAAGGAACTGTATTGAGGAAGAGTTAAATACTCTTAGAAAATCTTATTCATCAAAGTTGTTTCTTAAATTAGGCCTAGTAATCTTCAAATTATTATTGTGAACCTGTATAGTCAATAATAGGATACCTTGTTTTATTTTGTTTCATTGTTATCTTCTGAGTCACTGTACCTTTGCAGACTTGACCCTTTTTACACAGTCATGATTATGCTGTTGGTTGATTTTCTATTACTGACAGAAGATAAGATTTCATACTAATTAAATCATTTCTTAGAAAATTATCTTCCCTTTACTGACTTGAATAAATTTATGTCATTATGGAAATTTTTCTGCACTTTCAGTTCAATCTATGAAAAAAGACATAAACCGAATGAGTTAAATTACTTTTATTTACGGGTATGGTGGTTTGTTTGAAAGGAGAACCACGGTGGCCCACTAAGAGGTCTTACTAATATTCAATCCTAGTGTTGACTGAGAAAGTTCTCTCAGGATTTTACAGCGTTATTTCCCTGTCATCAGTGGTGCAGGACAGAGGACAATTGCTGTCTAGTAATTCGGATGGGATAAACATTGAGGTCTCGTGCACATGTTGGCATGTACGTAAAAGAAACATTGACATTTAGAATTAGAACTCAAATGCTTAGAGTAGACAAATGCTTTTGTTAAGGCAAAATTTCCTCTTAGCACACTGCATGGCTTTGTGAATTCTTTGTATGCATTGACACAACGGCACAAAACTTGAAGAGAATGTTGAACTGATGTGTGCACAATGCTAACAAGATGAAATAATGTTTGTTCTTTGTTTTATACTTCACATTTCACTAGAGCTTTGTTTTAAGAAAAGCTAAAGACAGTGTTGGTGATTTGTTGGTAAAGGTGTTCTATGGGTTCTATCTAAAAGACATGTACGCAAGAAAATTATTAAATATAAACATGTGTTTGTTCTGAAAAGGACATCCAACCTGATTTCTCCACTTCTGTCTGAAATGTTACCAATTCGATGAATATAAATCCGACACTTCTCCTTTTACTTCTTGCAGATGATCTGACATCCATACATGGGCAATATTACCGATCAAAAATTGAAGGGAAAGACGGGAAGATGGCGTACCACTATCGCTGTTCAATGTGTGATAAATCGTACACCAGTAAACAGAATCTAGAAGGTCATTTAAACAAACACGCCAACATTAAACCTCATATGTGTGAAAATTGTGGCACCAGTTTTACTCATGAATTTGCTTTCAAGCGACATATTCGGGCTAACAAATGTTTTAAAAATGGATCTCTCTTTATTTGTGATAATAATTGATGAAATTTTGTGCTTTTAACATGCAATGTAAGGAAACAAAACTTTGAAGTATAAGACAGACTTGTAAGCACACACAAAGTGCTAGCACAAAATCCAAATGTCAATGTTTATTCCAGTCAAGGAGGCAGTATAAAACAGAAGATCCCCAACATTTTCAAAAATACCTAGCAAAACAGGCCATTTTAAGTGTCAAGTTATTATAAACAGCTGCAATATTTCAAATTCTCCGTCTTGCATCGCCACTAAATTCAAAGTTGTTATCAACATGGTCTTCTCATGGAATGTTATGTATAGGTCATAGGATCCATATTAGGATATCTGTAGCATGGATGATTCGCTTGTGTGTAGTTATATAATAGACAAAGGTGGTTCTATGTTGTACATTTGAAAATTTGACAGCCTTGGGGACTTGAAGTTATAAATGTGCTAAATATAATTGAATGTTACAAATACTGTATGTTGGCAATTGATTGTTAGTAAAAGGTCAGTTTAAATGATTTCAAAAGATGAAAAATCTGTTATAAACCTAATAATATATATACATGTATAATAAATGTAATTTATATTTATTGAAATAAGGAATGCATTGGGTGGAAACAAACCATATATTGTTTTTTTTGTGAAGTAGAAATAACCTCAAATAGATCTTCTCTTGTTAGGATTGATCCCACAGCTAACGACATCTACATTAGCAAATGGTTGAAATCAAATCGAACAGTGTTTTAGTTTCAAAATGACCTAGCTGTTTCAAGTGGATCTTAATCTCTCTCTTTCTTTGAACAACAAAATCAAGATATTTTGCATTTTTTGGGCAATTTTCCCACAAAACTCTTGTATCAAGCATTTTATTTCATCTCCTTATCTAAAAAGTTTGAAAACTGCAGACCTGATTTCATTTTTTTTTCATTTTTTCAGTTGCTGATCCGACTGATGAGTCCGATTTAACTTGTGATGTTTGTCAGAAAATGTTCAAATCCATTCGAGGTTATAAGGATCATATGAACACACATTTAGGAATTTATCGCTACACTTGTCCGTATTGTCAGAAAGGTTGTACAAGTCGAAACCAGCTAATAGGCCATAAAAACATGCATGAGAATATAAAACCTTACACTTGTGAAAATTGTGGAAAGAGTTTCAACTATGCCTTCGCATATAGAAGGCACATCAACAGCAAGAACACTAGATGTTACAAAGAGGGATTGTTTATGACTGTTTAGGTTATATGAAAATTAATTAGAATGGACACAATGGGTTTGGACATGTAGTGTGGACAAGAGTGGGAAATTGTTTTTATGAGTGTCGATCATCTTCTTAAATGAATACAATCATTTTGTATAATTGTCAGAACTTATGACTTACATGTACATGTAAGATTTTTAATTTCTGGTAGTCTGGCACTATAGAACTAATCATCATGTCAAAAAAGAAATATTATTTTATATTTTTTGTATTTATGAAAAGTCATTAATTGTTATATATCTATGGTACCATAAAAAATAATATTAGCTGTCCTTTGGTTAAAAATAAAGGAATGTTTTAAGAGTGACTAAAATCAGCCCCACATTCATCATAATGTTTGTTTTACAATGTTTATTATCTGAAGATGGAACTCTAACCATGATGAGCAAGAGACGTGATAATAAACCAAAATAATGCACCATTGATCTAGACTGCCATATTGAAACAATAACATGTAAAATGAAATAGTTTCATAGTACATGTATGTGCACATCAACAGGGAAATATACCAAATTTACCAGGTTTCATATGAAATAGTAGTATAAAGCATTTTGAAAAGAGTAAGCATTCTCTACCTTGTGCACAGCACCAACCAACAACATTAGTAGATGTGTGATGTTAAAAAACACAGACATCGTATTAATAGAATAAAAACTATTGATATCTAAATAAAAAAGATATCTCACATTACTACAATACATTTGCTTCTACTAAACTTGGCTGTTGTCGGTTATAATTTATTTTTAGGATTTACTGTCTTATCTCTTTTATTTTACTCTAAACAAGATGTTTAGATAACATGAATTTATTGATATTCAGGGCTTTGTTTTGTGGGCTTTTATGGGAGTTATAGCAAATTGTGGTTTGCTTAGCTAATGAACATTCGAGATTGTCGGTTATTAGACATTAGAGCTTTATTTTGTGGGGAATTTATCTTATGTTGGAGTTTCAACTGTCATGTTTGTTTAATGATTTGATATGAAGGGTAACACCTTTGAGGCTTGCACACAAAATGATTATTTGTTGGTCACATTCTTTCCTAATGGTATAAATTGAGTTGCCTGCGTTGTTTAATTGTCGAGAATTGTAAAAAATTGATATTTTATGAGGCCATTATACTATTTCTTGCCCGAGACCATTAAACATCTTGAAATACAGACATTATCCCCAATGTGCATTTCAATGAAATTGTCACACGAGTCCAATATTTCATATAGTATAAAATGATATTGATTGGTACATGTACGTCAATATTTAAGTATGACGTTAATTTGTAATGGTAATTGTTCCTGAATGTTTTGTTTTCTGTATGGGCACTACTGGCAGATAATATATTATGAACAATCCATGCTTTGATATCTGTTATCATCGATGAGATGATTTGTTTAGACCATTGATGTATGGCACTAAATTTAACTTTGTGTCAATAGCTAAATGTATTACATGTATGAATGCTTCAATAAACATCGCCATTTACCTTAACTATGATGAGAAATAATTGTGTGCGACATACAACCAGGACAATATGTCTTTGACAGAGAAACAGTGTGATGTGTGCTGGATGTATTGTCTAACAAGAAATCACACTGTCACCGACATAGTTTTTTTCAAAATTAAAATGTAGTGTTAAATGTTTTGGGACCAAACTGATGTTATTTTTAGTTCTGTGGGGGCTTGATAAATATATAGCTACTCTAGTCTCATGAATAATGTTTTGTTTAAAATCACTAAACTGGAAATTTTGTGTTTTTGAATCAGACCATCCAACCTCCCACACCTAGAAATAAGACGAAAAGATATGTGTAAATAACCTGCAATGATTGTAAATGCTTAATAGACATGGAATTATAATGAAAAGGAACGTAATTTTATCATTGCGGAAGGTTAAAGTTGCTCGCCTCAATTCCTTTTTTTTTCATTTTTTCAGTTGCTGGTCTGTCAGATGATTCAGGATATCGTAATTTAACTTGTGATGTTTGTCAGAAAGTTTTCAAAACCATACAAGGTTATAATGATCACATGAACACACATTTAGGAATTTATCGCTACACATGTCCACTTTGCCAAAAGGGCTGTGCGAGTCGAAACCAACTCGAAGGACATGTTAACACCCATTTAAATAATAAGCCCCACACTTGTGAAAAATGTGGGAAAAGTTTTAACTATGCTTTTACTTATAAAAGACATTGTAACAGGAAAAATAGTAAATGTTACAAAGATGGATCTTTTAAGAACTGACATAAAAGAAGTACTAACATTTGAAAAATGTGTGAAAATTTTAACAATGTTTTTATGTATGAAAGCCACATAGAAAGAACGTTACAAAGATGGATTTTTCAAGAACTGATAAAAGAAGTACTAACATTGTGATTGATAGAATCAATTGAAGTTTTTAAATATTTTATGTGTTCTCTGTGAGTTATTATTATTGCGAAAGGTCAGTACTTTTCGGAGACCAATTTTCTCTGACAAAGAATGCAATTCCTTGGATTCTAGAGACTTTGAACAAGCAATGGTACGATGACAATAAATGATTAGAATTGTTTCAAGTGTTCTAAATGTTTGGAAAGCAAAATTATCTTTTGTTAAGTCTTATTAATTTCATTTCGATTCCGCTTTTACACTTACTTGTCATTTTATAAAAATGAAACCTTTGAAAATGGACTGCGAATTCGGTAATGATTACTATTTTATCATGAAGGCGAAGGATTACAGGTCTTGGGATGTAGGGGATTGTCAAATCCATGTTGTGTAATGTTATTTGATGAATAAATCTGAAATTCAATTCATCAGTCCAAATCCTTTTTTGGGTCACATGTATTTTCCTTTTATTTTTTCTTGGATAATTTTGATGAAACAAAAATGGATAGAAATTCTCATCTGTACTTCCAGCAATGTGTGCATGTTGGAAGTCAACTGTTATGGTGCAAGTGTACATTTATAACATATTATGGACCATCCATACATGTAACTTGAGATAGAAAAAATGGAAACCATGACTATTTAATTTTTTTTGTTTTTTGTTTTGAATGAAAGTGAACAAGGCAAAGAAATTGGAAAAAGAAAATAAGTTACGTCTCAATAAACACTAGAAGTTTGAATATATCGGTGGATCTGTATCTCGTCTATTGTGCAAATGTATGTTTAAGGTTGATGGTACTGCAGTTTATTTCTACATACAAAATGAAATGTACCAGTATATTTTATTTCCATAGAAAAGGTTGTTTTTCAAAAAGGGTAATGATATACTGCCTGCTATTTAGATATAGTTATGATTTGAATTTATGATTTGAAACCTGACACATTATGGTCAGTTTATTTATTGTTGTCTAGGATTACGAAGAACTAGGGTCGGTCATCCTGTCTGATTTGGTTTTTCTTCGTTTTTTTGTTGCAGGTGTTGGTAGTATTGGTCAGTCAGCTGATGGGTCAGGTGGTCCTACTAAACTCTTTTGTGACATTTGTCAGAAAAAATTTATTACGGAGCAAGGTTACAAAGGTCACATGAATTCACATTTAGGAATTTATCGCTACACCTGTCCATTCTGCCAAAAAGGCTGTGCAAGTCGAAACCAGCTGGATGGACACATAAACATGCATCAAAATAAGAAGCCCCATACTTGTGAAGTATGTGGGAAAGGTTTTGCATATGTAGCTCATTACCGAGAACATAAAATTCTGTTGAAATGTAAAGGTACTGGTAAATGATACCGTAGAATGAAGCTGAATTGTCAAGGTAAATGATCATTAGCTGTACATGTATGTACTAGATTCTAGTAACCAGATTAAATACTGATAACAGAGGAAAGAAACTTATTCAAGTTTTAAGAAGTGTCAAGTGGAGTACTATCCAAAGTAAATTCAATTGTTATTCATTATTCCCAGTGGGACCTCGCCTCAGATTTTGATGTCTCTAGAGAATGTATTACATGTTACTGTTAAGTCTGAAGAATAAAGACAAGTTTTCTCTTATTTTTCAGACTTAAATATGTGGCATCAAAATTACAGTCCTAGTAAAATTGTCGATTGTCCAAGGTCAACTAGTGCAAATACCCCTAAGTCAACATATGGTAAATACGTGTGTTATATTTGCAACAAGATGTGCGTTAATTATAATCAGTTAGAAGGTCACATAAACTCACACACCAACTCAAAACCTCATGTTTGTTATTTGTGTGGAAAAAGCTATGCATATAATTCCGATTTGAAAAAACACACAACTAAATTGTGTAAATTCAGAACAGTGGAAGAAGAAAATTTGTAGTGTCATAATAAAGAACTCTTACATGTATATCAAAAGAATGAAGTATATTAGTGTATAATTCCAGTCTTAAAGGCGCTAAATCGGTAATATTTGGACACAAATGGATTGCAACACATTTTATAATATAATATGAAGAATATATAAACTGACTTACATTCAATTAGTTATGATTGCGAATCAAGCAAGAAGTCTCATTCGAATAGCAATCTACAGCGTCGGGTTATTCCAGTCTACACCAATATTTATTGCACATGCTCTCCAGATAAGAATATGCAGTCACCGTTTAACATGACTTGTGGAATATGTCTAGCCTTGTTCTTCAAGTTCTTGTTACAAATGGTGAATTATGGTAAACGAATCATGTACCAATGGTAAAATGTTTATTTTGTTTTAAATATTGGATATCAGAAGCCCATCTTTTATCGGTAAGATCACAAAATCAATGTTGATTTAAATGGACAAATAATTTGTGTTTTCAATGTCAAAAACTTTGGTGATTAGAGACTTAGCTACTTTGAATTTTATAAATTCTGAAAGGTGAATGAGAGGAAAAGAGTGCTATTGTTTTAGATCAAATATTAATTATATAAATTTGTTGATGGAAACATGAAAAAAACAAAAAAGAATGTTAAGTGAGATGACCGTCAATATCTAGCAGTGATCCTGTTAAGTTGTTTTCTTAAAATCTTCCCCAAAGTGTATTAAGTTATAATTTTATTGCACATATGTGAATAATTTGATGTTATTTGATTTTATTTATAATTTAAAGCAAAACTTTGATTTTGGTTCAGAATTTAATATTTCCAACTTAAGGTTTAAATTATTTGATATTTTTGTATGTTTAACATTAAACATTTATTATGTGAAGAATATTAATAAATAGTAAAAACTAAATACTGTTAATTAGTTTTGTAGAAAAATGACTTCAGGGGCATATTTCACAAAATTTGAACTAAGATAAGATCTGAATTTTAGTTATTTGATTGGACAATATTAGATTGATTTTAGTTCTTAGCCAATCAAAATTGAAGTATCTGCTAAAATTTGGATTTTATCTTTAATTAAAATCTCGTGAAACAGGGCCCAGGTAACAGAACAGTTTCATGGATTGTTTTCCAGATGGGCTTAAAGTTTTGTAGCACATTTTGATGCCATAATTTAGACAAATAGATCAAATCTGTTTGATTTTGTTATTTAGGATGATTTCATTAAAATATGGAGCAGGGATCCTTATTAAATTTATAAAGTGAAAGTAACATTAAAGATTGGCTGGCACTGCCAGGCAGGATACGCCCACATTTTCGAGAGATGGATAGAGAACAAGCAATACTGAAAGTGATTTTTCCTACATCATTAAGTTAGAATTCGATATGTGCAAATATCGAAATGAATTAAGATCTTTGGGTTGTAAAGGTGCATTTCAGTAGGCCTCAAATTCAACAGGGGATCATGTTGCTAAGTGGGTAAGATGCTGGCTCGGTAGCCTTGAGGTTGGGTGTTTGATCCCTGCATTGGGTGACAAAGTTCATCTAGATTTTCTGGCATGGTTTCCCCTTGTTAGTGATGAAGGATGGAGATGGCCTGACAAGAACAGCTGTCAATTTTGGTCCGATTTTTCACGAAATTCAACCTCAACCTTTATTACGATGGAACGGTTATATAATCAACCCCAGAGGGACCACAAGCTAAAAAAAAAGGTCATTTTTTGTACAATCAGGGGCCATAATTCAGGAAGTCACAATCCGATATGCACAAATATCAAAAGGAACTAAGATTGTCAAGTTGTAAACATGTGTTTCAAGTTTCATCAAAATTGAATGAAGATTGTGACCTCTACAGGGTTCACAACCTTGATATCCATATTCGACCTCAACCTTCATTACGATGTAACGGTGATATAATCAATCGGTTTTTTAAATGGGATAATAATTCTGACCTCCAGAGGGACCACAAACTAAAAGATAGGCTGGCACTGCCAGGCAGGATACGCCCACATTTTTGAGAGATGGATAGAGAACAAGCAATATGGAAAGTGATTTTTCCTACATCATTAAGTCCTGTATTTCATACTGTATTGGGAGCAGCCATTTTGTTGGTCAGTTCCAGTCTGATATTCATGAAATTCGAAGGCGACAATGATTTCGTCAAAATCGGATAAGAATTGTGACCTGTAGAGAGTCCACAACCATGATATACCATATTTTTACACTATTCGCGTACAAACGGTGACCATTTTGTCCGGCAATTTTGGTACAATTTTCACGAAATTCGAACTCAACCTTCCTTACGGTGCAACAGTAATATAATCAGAGTTTTTTTTTTAAATCAGATAATAATTGTTCGAGAGATAGACAGAGAACAAACAATACCGAAAGTGATTTTTCCTACAATCAAAGGCCATAATTCATTAAATTACAATTTGATATGCGCAAATATCGAAAAGAATAAAGATCTTTAGGTTATAAACAAGCATTTCAGGTTTCATCAAAATCGAATTAAAATTGTCACCTCTACAGGGTCCACAACTTTGACATACCATATTTTTACACTGTTCGCGTACAAACGGCGGCCATTTTTTCTGGCAATTATGGTCCAATTTTCTCGAAATTCGAACTCAACCTTCCATAGGGTGTAACGGTGATAGAGTCAAACGTTTTTTCAAATCGGATAATAATTGTGACCTCTAGAGGGACCATCTAATAGGCGATTTTTCGGACAATCAGGGGCCATAATTCAGGAAGTTACGATCCAATATGCGCAAATAACGAAAGGAACCAAGATCTTTGGGTTATAACCATGCATTTCAAGTTTCATCAAAATCGAATTAAAATTGTGACCCCTACAGGGTCCACAACCATAATACACAAACGGCGGCCATTTTGTATGGCAATTTTGGTCCGATTTTCCCGAAATTCTAACTTGACCTTCCTTACGGTATAACGGTAATATAGTCAACCGTTTTATTAAATCGGATAATAATTGTGACCACCAGAGGGACCATAAGGTGATTTTGCGTATAATCAGGGGCCATAATTCAGGAAGTTACGTTCCGATATGCGCAAATATCGAAAGGAATTAAGATCTTGGGGTTATAACCATGAATTTCAAGTTTCATCAAAATCAAATAAAAAATGTGACTTCTACAGGGTCCACAACCTTGATATACCATTTTTTAACAGTATTCGCGTACAAACGGCGGCCATTTTGTATGGCAATTTTCGTCCGATTTTCCCAAAATTCGAATTCAGCCTTCCTTAGGGTGTAACGGTGATATAATCAAACGTTTTTTTAAATCGGATAATAATTGTGACCTCCAGAGGGACCACAAGCTAAAAAGGGTGATTTTTCGGACAATCAGGGGCCATAATCCAGGAAATTACATTCCAATAGGCGCAAATATCGAAAGGAACCAAGATCTTTGGGTTATAAACATGCATGTCAAGTTTCATCAAAATCCGTTCAAAATTGTGACCTCTATAGGGTCCACAAGCTAAAAACGTGATTTTTCGTACAATCAGGGGCCATAATCCATGAAGTTTTCATCCGATACATGCCAATATCGAAAGCAGCCGAGATCTTTTGGGGATAAACCTATATTGCAGGTTTCGTCAAAATAGGATAAGAATTGTGACCTGTAGAGAGTCCACAAACAAATTGTGGACGGACGTCCGGACGAACAGGGGCGACGACAATATACGTCCACATAAAAATGTGGGCGTATAAAAAGGGTAATTTTTCGGACAATCAGGGGCCACAATTCAGGAATTTACGATCCAATGGGCGCAAATATCGAAGGGAACCAAGATCTTTGGGTTATAAACATGCATGTCAAGTTTCATCAAAATCAGTTCAAAATTGTGACGTCTTTAGGGTCCACAACCTTGATATAACATATTTTCACACTAATCAAATACAAACGGCGGCCATTTTGTCTGTCAATCTTGGTCCGATTTTCACAAAATTTTACCTCAAACTTCATTGCCATGTAACGATGATATAATCAAACTTTTTTTTAAATTGGATAATAATTTTGACCTCCAGTGGGACCAGACCACAAGCTAAAAAGGGTGATTTTTCGTACAATCAGGGGCCATAATTCAGGAAGTTATGATCCGATGGGTGCAAATATCGAAAGGAACCAAGATCTTTGGGTTATAAACATACATGTCAAGTTTCATCACAATCGGTTCAAAATTGTGACTTCTATAGGGTCCACAAGCTAAAAACATGATATTTCGTACAATCAGGGGCCACAATCCATGAAGTTCCGATCCGATACATGTCAATATCGAAAGGAACCGAGATCTTATGGGGATAAACCTATATTTCAAGTTTTGTCAAAATCGGATAAGAATTGTGACCTGTGGACGTCCGGACTGACAGGGGCAACGGCATAATGTGGGCGTATAAAAATAAGCAATAAGCCAAAGTTTATTAATAGATCCAAATGGATTTTAGGTGCAAATTATGTACATTGTTCAGTATTTGCAAAATGTTGAAATGGAGGTTAGAAAGGTGAATACCCGGTAAACGTAGTGACTGCTGTTAAACTGAACAATTCTTAACTCCCCGTTATCCAGGAATAAGACCTCCAAGGAAATGTTTTGGGGTGGGAGGAACTTTGATATATTAATCAGTTATATAACAAAAAAAAAAGCAAATACAATTTTGCATGTGAACATAGAGCCAAAAGTACTCTTCAAAAACCTTTAATTTATTTAATGCACTTAACAATTTTGTACATTTCAACCTTTTTTACTCAAAATTTCAATGTTTATATTAAAGCAGCATTGTAATTCTTGGTTCTTTTTATCTATAATTTCAGACACTAATCTATCTTTCCAAGACAATAATCCAAATGCCCAGGAGGGGTCTTTCAACGTTGATAGTTGGAGAAAATCAGATACTCTTGTAGGAAGCTTTAGTTGCCCTAAGTGTCCAAAAGTTTGTCAGACTTCTGACGAGTTTGAACGTCACATCATAACACATCAAGGATTATCACGTTTTGTTTGTCCAGTTTGTTATAAAGTTTGCATCAATCGTAACCAGTTGGAAGGCCATGTTAGCACCCATACTAATACAAAACCTCATATTTGTAATTTGTGTGGAAGGGGATATCGATACAAATCAAATATGAAAAGTCATCAGTTGACATGCAGGAATCCTATTATAAACTCGTGAATTGTGGAAATCTGAACAAGTACAAGAAAAATTGTTAGCCATGTGAGACTTTCACTTGCTTGTACAAAATAATGACAAAAAGAGAGTTGATTCTGTTCACATCCTTGTGACAAAACAAATATATATTCAAAAAGAAAGAAATATTAAAAAAATGATATGTGGACTGCCGTACCTGATTAATTGTTGAAATACCATAGACAAAACATGCAAAAGATTTTGCAAGGAAATACCGATAGTCGGCATACTTTTCCTCAAGCATGGTGCTGGTCATGTGTTACTACTTACATACATGTACATTTTACATGAAAATAATTTTTAACACATAAGATTTGTGTGGTCTATGTAATTTATTATGATGTGCGGAGTGGTTTAAACAAAGCTCATGTTTTATGGTGTACCGAAAAACTATTATAGCATAAATCATTGTTTAGCTTCTATGGCTGGGACATTATGAAATGACTCTGGTTTATATTAATGTTGGCAAAGCTCAACGTTGATTATTCAACTTGAAAATAATACATTTGAAAATTTCGCGACTAAAATAGTGAATTATAGGATTTAGGATTATTCTTAAACATGGTGAGAAAGAGAGAGAAATGGGGTTTAACGTCCACTCAACACAAACTAGATCATTTCGGGACTAACATATGGTTTAATTTTATTTCAATAATTCGCTTGCGTGTAGGGGTCTTCCACAGTGGGCGGAAACCGGAGTGCCAGGAGGAAACCCATGAGGTTGAGAAGGCGCCCCTATCTCCATGCCACATACGCTCACACCATGGCTCGAAACCACAGCCGCAAGCCAGAGGTGACTGGCCAGCTAGAGGTCGAAGCGCGGCACTCTAGACCACTAGGCCATCCCAACTCCCCTCTTTAACATGATAGAACTGTGCATAGATTCTATGTGTTTTAAGGTTTTGTTTTAACATATTTCTAACCTGTAAAAAAAAGAAACTATCGCTTTAAATTAGTCAATAGTTTAACACACAATAACAAGATCTCGCTTCTCAATTTCAGTTTGCATGGATTAGCGTGTGCAAACTTTTACTTAACTACTTCCTTAATACACGTGCGTTGATGTGACTGTCGTAGGTTAGTAAAGTGTTGTTTTATATTTTCAGTAGAACCTGGTGAGGTTGCTGAAAGGGAAGAGGACAGTTTATACTATTCGACCGGCACCACCCTTCATTGTGATATATGTGTAAAGGATTTTAAAAGTTTTGGAGGTTATAAAGATCACATGAATAGTCATCTAGGCATATTTAAGTATCAATGTTCCATCTGTAATAAAGGATGTTCAAGTAAAAATCAGTATGACGGTCACATGAACAATCACACCAATATCAAACCATACGCATGTTCTTGTGGAAAAACATATGGTTTTCGTTCCCATTTAACAGCTCATAAAGCAAAATGCTTATTAAGTAAAAGCAAGAACTAACTAGACCTGCATGCAGGAATGACGGGTTTCACTGGTGCCACGTTAACTTTAAACTTATGTCACTTTCGCTCCCATGTTGCCCTTGAACCTATGGCACCGATAAACAGATTTCCACATAAACATTGCACACATCAAATAAAAGGGAAACAGAATCAACAAAAATCCAGCAATATCAATTCATTTTATACATTTGTAACATGTAATTGATCCTGATTAAATTACAGTACTTCCGGTGATAATGAAAATGTTTCATGAAATCAGAAATGGCATAAGATATCATATAGTGAAAATTTTATGTAAATCGAAAAATAATTGCCACTTTTATTGACCAAAAAACTTGAAAAGTGACTTGGAGAAAATCGGCTATTTCTCTGCAACCGCACAAGTTAGAAACCATTTTGTGGTATCTGTATGATCGTATGGGTTCATTCTATTTGTTGATTGGCATCAGATATCATAATTTGAAAAGGATTTCAAAACAGACTCATTTGAATAAAATATCTGTTTTGAAGGCTAAAAATACAGTTTTTGCCAAAATGACATTACCTCCGGTGTTACTAAAATGTTAAATTAAGTTTATAATATCGTCTATGACATTAGGCATCAAATGATGAAACTTTTATGAAAATCGAATAATAATTGACACATTTACGGACCAAAAACCTTTAAAAGTGACTTGTAGAAAACCGCCTATATCTCGGCAACCGAACAAGTTAGAAACAATTTTATGATATCTGTATGACCATTATGAGTTTTGTTAATATGTGAATTTAAACCAAAAGTTAATTTAATTATTACATATGACATAATTCTTGGTTGAAAAAAATATCGATAAAAGTTAAAAATGGAGTTTTTGACTAAATGACGTCAATTCCGGTGTCAATTTTAAATAGTAATCAAAATGAAATGATGCACACTTACTTTTTGAATCAAATGATGTCACTTTTGTGAATATCCATTAATAATTGACTATTTTACAGGCAAAATTACGAAAACAGTGACTTATGCAAAACTGACCATTTCTCGGCAACTGCTTATATTAGAAACTAATTTTAACATACATTTTCTGCGTATGGATCAAAGCTACAAGTTTATAAAAGTTACGTAGAAATATTTTAAAATCTGAAAAGCCTGAATGGGTTGTAAAAGGTCAATTTTACACCTTTTTTCAACTCTTAATCGAATTTGCTCGAAAATGAAATCGAAATTAAAAAAAACTGAGCTCACACTTTTTTGCGCCTTTAAAGAGCACACTCTTTTTGTTATATCAAGTTTTCAAAAAAATAATATTTTCTCTTGAAAAATGGTACCTAACTGTCAAAATTGTAGACTCGGCATCAACAAACTACGCTCACCATTTGTTGAATAAAGACAAACACGTTAATCTGACCCTTCAAAAGTCTGAATTGATTAATACATGAAACAAATATAATATCCCTTCTTTCATTCTTTCCCCCATTTTGGCCAAATGTGAAAAACGTACCAAGGGATACACGACATGTACATAATCACTGACGCCGACGGGTAATAAATAACATTAAGATACTAGATCATAGCCCACAAATGGTTCTGAGTTTTTTTTTTATAAATCTTTCCAACAAATTAACAAACACAATTTGCAAGCGATGGATAGTGAACAAGCTAAACAAAAAGCGATTTTTCATACAATCATATTTAATTCAGGAAGTTACAATCCGATATGTGCTAATTACCACAGGAACCAATCCATTTTATACATGTGTTACATGTAAGATCCTGACCATATCACAGTACTTCCAGCGATAATGAAAATATTAAATTAGTTTCTTAAAATCAGAAATAATAATCACATGGTGAAAATTTTATGTAAATCGAATAAGAATTGCCACTTTTATAGACCTCAAACCTTGAAAAATGACTTGTAGGAAATCGTCCATTTCTCCTCAACCATACAAGTGAGAAACCATTTTGTGGTATCTGAATGATCGCATGGGTTCATTCTATTAGTTGATGCGAACTAAATATCATAATTTTAAATATATTATAAATCAGACTCATTTGAAAAAAATATCTGTTTTGAAGGCTAAAAATACAGTTTTTGCCAAAATATAATTACTTCCGGTGATACTGGAAATGTTAAATTAGTTCTATTAAATCATAAATGACGTAAGATATCATATGGCGAAAATATTATGAAAATCGAATAATAACTGACACTTTTATAGACCAAAATCCTCGAAAAGTGACTTGTGGAAAATCGCCCATTTCTCTGCAACCGTACAAGTTAGAAACCGTTTTGTGATATCTGTATGATCACATGGGTTCATTCTATTTGATGAAATAGAATCAAATATCATAATTTGAAAAAAATAACAAGTACGACCCATTTGAATAAAATATTGTTTTTTAATGCTAAAAATTAAGTTTTGAGCAAACGACGTCATTTCCGATGGCAGCGTATGAGGTAGAATGGTTTGACCTTGTCCACTATGGCATTAGGCATCCAATGGTGAAAGAAAATTGAAAATCACATAATAATTGATTCTTATACAGCCAAAATAACGTGAAAAGTGACTCATGCAAAATTGACTTTTTCTCGGCAACTGCGCATATTACAAATTAATTTTCACATACATTCTCTTCGTATGGGTTATTGCTACGAGATTATTAATGTTACGAAGATATATTTTTTATTATGAAGACGCTGGATGGGTTGTAAATAGCTTATTTTGACACCTTTTTTCACCCTTTAATCCAAATTGCCCGAAAACGAAATCGAAATTAAAAAAACTGAGCGCGATGTTTTGTGCGCCTTTATATGGCACATCTTTTCAGTCATATTAGATTTCAAAAAAATAATTTTTGCTTTCAAAAAGTGGTACCGAACTGTTAAAATTGTAGTTTTTGCTAAATTTACGTCACTTATGGTGCCGACAGGAAACTTTGTCGGTAACAAAAAAAATGACATTTTGGACCATGGAGCATATAAACTTTGTTTTATACAAATCGGACAATAAATAATTTATATAGAATTGATAAACTGAATTGGCCAATAACGACCAAGGAAAATTATCCAGAAAAAAAATGTTCACATTTTTGCCCAAATCAGACGACCCTTTAACCCTTGGTAAAAGGTCATTAAAAAATATTCATTAATAAAAAAGTTTTTTGTCAAAATTTAAATTTTCAAAATTTGGCGCCTTATTTTTCCGAAGATTCGGCGAAATTTAAAACTCTAAAGACCCGTAGCTATGTGCCATGTCTCTGGCTATGTCAAAAACTATCAAACGATAAAATCCAACAATTGTTGTTAATATTAAGGCAATATTTCAAAAAACGACAACTTCGGTGATTTCGGACATTTCGCATTGTCGCAGAATGCCGGAAATAGCTTTAATCTCTAAGTCACACCCACTTTCGCAGTAAAACTCAAGACATTGCATCGATCCGACAAGTAGTTCCTGAGATATAAGCAAATTGGAAAAAAAAAAATAATAATAATAAGAATAATAATAAGAAGAATTTTAACAAAAACAATAGTGTTTCACACAAGCTACGCAGTGTGAAACCCTAATGAGTTTGGAAAATTGATTATTGAGAGAAAAAAATAAATATTTTCACAAGTCAAGATGTTCATTAAGTAAAAGAAAAGATACTCTGATTTCAAGAAAATGTTTAGTTAAGGAACTAAACCTTGTTGTTTGGAGATGATGTCTGAAGGATTCTGAATGTTGTCTATCCAGTTTCTATAAATAAATATTGAATTATAAAAAGATAAAGTATTGAATTTGATTATTGTTGTGATGGAGCTGTCTCCAAATCATAAAATTTTTGTTTTAAGTTTTGGCTTTCTGTGTCGATAGTGCAACACAAATTTTGTTATTTTTCAACACTTGAATGAATGAAGACAGATTGTCATCCCACAAAACAAGTCAACAAATATACAAAGAAATCAACAATTTTTTTTTAGATCCGAATCAAAAGATGTAAAGGCATTTTAAACTAGTATCAATGAATTGAGAAGGTTGAATACACCAAACGACTTTATATTGTGTGAAGAATAAAAGATAATTTGAATTAAATGATTTATTTAATATTATGGCATTATTGAATCAAGTACAATTTGTTTATTCATATTTTATATTCACTCACTGTTATATGCTCGGTTTACACTGCATATTGAGTTATTGGACAATGTTAATCTCAGTAATTTAAGAAATTATCTTTAATATTTGGTAATGTTTTACAAAAAATGTAGTCATGATAATGTCATGAAGTTTGTGAACAGCATGACAGCCAGTTGCAATATACACTGCAGACTCTATTTAGTCTAGACCTGTATTACAATTTAAGCAAAGACATCATTAATAAATATGATAGAAATTTTTCCTTTCCTCTGAAAAATATGGTGTAATTTTCCAATGTGCCTTGTGATCATACATCAATCTTTCTAACATAATTTTCTTTCTCATGTACACAGTATTAGAAATTTGGCCACCGGAAAAGCTGAATTGAAGTAAAGTAAATCCAAGTGTTTTATATATAAAACATTTGTTCTGAATAAATATTATAAATATTTTCAATCTGCGAGTTCATTTGTTCCCAAATTTTGACAAATGCAATGCTTGTTGCTTGTTGTGCTGAGAATTTTGACCAATATTGCTTGTGCAATATTTTGACCTATTAAAGATCCTGTTATTGAATAAACAATTAGTTAATTCTTTTTTGTTGCTGATGGGCAATCAAACACTCTTCACAAATGGAAGTATTTTTTTTTGGAACATGGCTGGAGTCAAGATAAAAAGATGTTCAAAACAAATAGAAATTTTGACATAAACATAGCTAAATCTCTCTGATATAGTTCAAAGTAAAGTATTTTAATTAGTGATACCACAGGCTCTTTCCAATCAATTTCTTTCAAAGGATGAAGTGGAAAGATGTGTTTTTTACTAACTAAAGTTTTAGTGGAACACAAAATTATTTATATATCAACACTCCTTTGATCTACAAACATAAAATTTACAAAGAAATCAGATTGTCATCTCGGACGATTAAACAACTTAAAATACAGACACTAATCCCCCATGTGCATTTCGATGAAATCGTTACACGAGTCCAATATTTCATTGAGTATGAAATAATGCATGGTTGGCAGCTGCCTGTAGGATTATTTAAAATAAAAGTAGGCCAACATCAAAGAATGATGTTGCATCTGTATTTTAAGACTAGATAAACAGTGAAAGATGATATTAATAACTGGTGATGACATGTTGCAATGTTTATCTAATCTCTCATCTTTAATCCTGATCCGGGGGACACGGTGGCTATGTGGGTAAGACGCAGGCTCGCTAGCATGGAGGTTGGGTATTTGATCATCCAGATTTTTTGGCGTGGTTCCCGCTTGTCAGTGATGTAGGACGTAAGAGGTCGCTTGACTTGGAATTCATTTAAGAGTGGGCAGTAGTGCCGGTGCTGCAGTCCAGGCAAATTTCCCTCATTGCCCACTGTATTGCATGCCTGTCTTAATAAGCCCAGTTCAGAGAAAAACAACAGGACGTTAAACCCCATTTCATTTCATATCATTTATTTGTGACCCGTCCTCCCAGTCAGTGCAGAAAAGTAGGATGGTTAACATCTTTTTAGTTCATTCACTTTATTAATCCTATAATATAAATTTCTATCCCTTGTTGCTTATTTCTGAACAGGGTTGCTTATTATACACTCCTGCCATAGTCGTCATGAACAAATTCAAGAATTGGAGTTTTCATATATGAAGGGATTTGGAGGATATATGTACATGAGTTTGATGCGACATGTTTACTTTGGTTTCGATCCCTGGTGTGAGCGTATGTGGCATGGAGATAGGGGCGCCTTCTCAACATTGCGGGTTTCCTCCGGGCACTCCGGTTTCCTCCCACTGCTAAAAGACCCCTACCCGCAAGCGAATTATTGAAATAAAATTAAACCATATGTTAGTCCCGAAATGACCTAGTTTGTGACAAGTTAATGTTAAACCACATTTCTCTCTCTCTCTCTCTTGCGACATGTTTAACAAATTAACAACATTGCTATTATTAAAGGGACAATAACACTCTTGCTGGCTTGGCAGCTTTAGAAAATAAATAATAGCCTTATTCTAAATACTAGATGTTTAAGTGTTGTGTAAATTATCCATTACATTCTATTTTACTTGCCCAGGGGTTTCGAAAATACATGTATTTTAAAATCCAAGTCACATTTGAATAGGTTTACGTTAACCTTGTCAAATCATGTAGCTGAATTTTTCCAATTTTTTAAATTAGGTGTGTTAAGATGAAATCTGTATCATCAATTAATTGAAACATTGTAAAATAATACAATTTGTTGACCAGAATAAAGATTGGGACATATTATTCAGTTACAACAAGAGTGGTATGGGGCTTTAACTTAACAATTGCATTTTCTGACAGTTTACAAAAAGATGACATAAATTTGTCTAAAAGAGGCAGAGAAAGAGGTTTTGATGTTAAAATTTTGAGTGTCTGAATAGCAATGCCTATATGTTTTAACTACTTGAAGTTATAATGGTTTTATAATGGTAAGTGATTATCATGATTATCAAGTCACTCCTTGATTTCATAATGTAACTGAGCTGAGCAAATAAAAAATTTTATTTCCAAATGATTCAGTTTCCTACGGAAGCGTAATAGGGCCACATATTATTTTTTTTTATTATATTTTCAATTTTTCAAGATATTAACTTGAATTTTCAAGATATTAACTTGAATTTTCAAGTTAGTAACTTGAATTTTCAAGATACTAACTTGAATTTTCAAGTTACTAACTTGAATTTTCAAGATACTAACTTGAATTTTCAAGTTACTAACTTGAATTTTCAAGTTACTAACTTGAATTTTCAAGTTAATAACTTGAATTTTCAAGATACTAACTTGAATTTTCAAGTTAATAACTTGAATTTTCAAGATACTAACTTGAATTTTCAAGTTACTAACTTGAATTTTCAAGATACTAACTTGAATTTTCAAGATACTAAATTGAAAATTCAAGTTACTAACTTGAAAATTCAAGTTAGTATCTTGAAAATTCAAGTTAACTAACTTGAATTTTCAAGTTAACTAACTTGAATTTTCAAGTTAACTAACTTGAATTTTCAAGTTACTGTTATATTATTAAAAAGGCGTTTTGATCTAATGATATAGTATGTCATGCAATGCTTTAGTCAATGGACGGCACGGTTATAAACCTCAATGACAAGGTCCGGAATTACTCCCCGCGAATTATGGTGTTGACGTACCATAAAACACCATTTATTCATTCATTCATTCATTTTAACAGTATTGAGCCCTATAGAAAACCTTTTTAAAGTACAAAAAAAAAATTAAATGACAAATGAAACGTCCCAGTTCCCAGTTCTAAAAATAGTCTTTAGTGACATAATACACGACATTCTCCCCCCCCACCCCCGCCACATGGATATCTGCCCCCGGATAACCCCCTTCCTTTTTAGGACTTTTACTCCCAGGACATTTCCTGCTGAAGACATCTTAACTCCTAGGACATCTCCCCCCGGACTTTTACTCACCAGACATCTGCCCCTGGGACATTTACCCCTACCCCCTAGGACATCTACCCCCAGAGTTTTACCCCCTCCCCCCGACATTTTTCCTCTGGAACATCTGCGCTCTAGGACATGTCTGCTGAAGACATCTTAACTCCTAGGACATCTCCCCCCGGACTTTTACTCACCAGACATCTGCCCCTGGGACATTTACCCCCACCCCCTAGGACATCTACCCCCAGAGTTTTACCCCCTCCCCCCGACATTTTTCCTCTGGAACATCTGCGCCCTAGGACATGTCTGCCCCCTCCCCGCCACCCACCCTTTAGAGAGAGAGAGAGAGAAATGGGGTTTAACGTCCACTGGACACACATTAGGTCATTTCGGGACTAACATATGGTTTTAATTTTATTTCGATAATTCGCTTGCGTGTAGGGGTCTTTAGCAGTGGGAGGAAACCGGAGGTGCCCGGAGGAAACCCACGAGATTGAGAAGGCGCCCCTATCTCCCTCCATGCCACATACGCTCACACCAGTGATCGAAACCACAGCCGCAAGCCAGAGGTGACCGGCCAGCTAGAGGTCGAAGCGCGGTACTCTAGACCACTAGGCCATCCCAACCCCCATCCTTTAGAACTCTGGACGTGTAAAATAATGCACTGTAAAATAATTATACTTATTTTACATTGTTTCTTTGAGTACCTCGTAACACCCTTTAGAACCCTGGACGTTACGAGTACTCCAAGAAACAATGTAAAATAAATATAATTTTTTTACAGTGCATAATTAAACAGGTCAATAGTCCATCGCCCTATTCCTCGCGTGTCGTAGTAGCCGACTCTTGGGGAGATGTTTGGGTGACCGATAAGCTACGCCTTGGTCTGCCATCAATAATGTCGAGGGTTCGAGTCCCATTCTCTGCTGTCTTAGTAACAAGGTTCAGGAGCAGCCTATCCGATCACTTAGGGGTACTCCCAGAACATAAGCAGATTATCGGCGATAACACGTAGATTACAATTATTTAGGGATCGAAACCACAGCCGCAAGCCAGAGCTGACCGGCCATCTAGAGGTCGAAGCGCGGCACTCTAGACTACTAGGCCATCCCAACCCCCACCTTTAGAACCCTGGACGTGTAAAATAATGCACTGTAAAAAAATTATACTTATTTTGCATTGTTTCTTGGAGTACCTCGTAACACCCTTTAGAACCCTGGACGTTACGAGGTACTCCAAGAAACAATGTATAATAAATGTAAATATTTTACAGTGCATTATTTTACAGGTCAATAGTACAGAGTTAGAAAGTAGAACGCGTCCATCGCCCTATTCCTAGCGTGTCGTAGACGCCGACTCTTGCGGAGTGGGTCGGGTGGCCGACAAGCTACGCCTTGGTCTGCCATCAATGTAAAATACGTATCATTTTTTTACAGTGCATTATTTTACACGTGCTCGGTTCTAAAGGGTGGGGTGGGGTGGGATGTCCTAGTGGTCTAGAGTGCCGCGCTTCGACCTCTAGCTGGCCGGTCACCTCTGGCTTGCGGCTGTGGTTTTGATCCCTGGTGTGAGCGTATGTGGCATGGAGGGAGATAGGGGCGCTTTCTCAACCTCGTGGGTTTCCTCTGGGCACTCCGGTTTCCTCCCACTGCTAAAGACCCCTACGCGCAAGCGAATTATCGAAATAAAATTAAAACCATATGTTAGTTCCGAAATGACCTAGTGTGTGTCCAGTGGACGTTAAACCCCATTTCTCTCTCTCTCTCTCTAAAGGGTGGGTGGCGGGGAGGGGGCAGACTTGTCCTAGGGCGCAGATGTTCCAGAGGAAAATTGTCGGGGGGAGGGGGTAAAACTCTGGGGGTAGATGGCCTGGGGGGGGGGGGGGTAAATGTCCCAGGGGCAGATGTCTGGTGAGTAAAAGTTCGGGGGCGATGTCCTAGGAGTTAAGATGTCTTCAGCAGGAAATGTCCTGGGAGTAAAAGTCCTAAAAAGGAGGGGGGCAGATATCCATGTGGCGGGGGTGGGGGGAATGTCGTGTATTATGTCACTAAAGAATATCTTTAGAACTGGGACGTTTGATTTGTCATTTAATTTTTTTTTGTACTTCAAAAAGGTTTTCTATAGGGCTCAATACTGTTAAAATGAATGAATGAATGAATGAATGAATGAATAAATGGTGTTTTATGGTACGTCGACACCATAATGCGCGGGGAGTAATTTCGCTGCAGGGGGAAAACCTCGTGATCGAATAGGCTACTCCCGGACCTTGTCATTGAGGTCTATAACCGTGCCGTCCATTGACTAAAGCATTGCATGACATACTATATCATTAGATCAAAACGCCTTTTTATAATATAACAGTAACTTGAAAATTCAAGTTAGTTAACTTGAAAATTCAAGTTAGTTAACTTGAAAATTCAAGTTAGTAACTTGAAAATTCAAGTTAGTATCTTGAAAATTCAAGTTAGTAACTTGAAAATTCAAGTTAGTAACTTGAAGTTAGTAACTTGAAAATTCAACTTAGTATCTTGAAAATTCAAGTTAGTATCTTGAAAATTCAAGTTAGTAACTTGAAAATTCAAGTTAGTAACTTGAAAATTCAAGTTAATAACTTGAAAATTCAAGTTAATATCTTGAAAATTCAAGTTAGTATCTTGAAAATTCAAGTTAGTAACTTAAAAATTCAAGTTAGTAACTTGAAAATTCAAGTTAGTAACTTGAAAATTCAAGTTAGTATTTTGAAAATTCAAGTTAGTATCTTGAAAATTCAAGTTACTAACTTGAAAAATTGAAAATAGAATAAAAAAAAAATATGTGGCCCTATTACGCTTCCGTAGTTTCCAGACGGATTTAACTATTTCTTCGCATTTATCAATGAACCCTCTGACAAATATGTGACATCTCTTTATATCAAAATAGGTGGGTGGGGGGTAGCCAAAGTATTCTATTGAAATTGTTATTTAGTGTACTTTATATGTAGAAAATATAGAAGACTGGTAAAATTCTCAGAAAAAAAGAATTGAATATTGATATCTGGATTGGTAAAGAATTAATAAATGTCGGGTTTTTCAATTCCAGTAAACATTTATTACATCATAAAAACCCAGATCTCGACATTCAATTTGAAATAAAGACAGAACCTCTCCTGAACAGCACATTTTCTGCTTTCAGATATGTTCCGATTTGCCAAAAGAAGCAGAACAGTTTTCACCCATTTCCAACTGCAGACACTGGAAGAGGTCTTTCAGATGTCGCCATACCTAACAGCAGTACAGAAACGAGAATTATCGGGAGCCTTAGACATGACGATTGAAACTTTATCCAAATGGTTCCAAAATCGCAGACAAAGACCCAAAAAGTCTGATCCTGATTTGGAGAAGTTTAAAAGACCGGACTTACAACTGTTTGTTGAAAATGCTTTGGAAACTGATAATGTGATACCTAGTGCGCCAAATAGTGATACATGTACGAGTGGAAATAGTGATAGAATAAGTGATACAGATAGTGATGTTAAAGTTATGGTGGTATCACCTGTGGACGATATTGATAAGGATTAAAATACTTAAAAATTCAAAGACAGTGTAAAATATTTTGTTAATCCCCAGCTCAGTTTACATGTAAACCAAACTCCCATCAGCCAATTTGGGTCTTTCTAGCACCAATTTACAAAAATTCAATGCACTTAGAAATATAGAAAATTCTGTTTTAGACATTGATTCACTAGAAAATTTAATCTACATAAAAATACTGTTGGACTTTAATTCACACTTTGTTATTCCGAGCTGACGAAAACTAAGTTCTGACATCTTGCAATCAAAAACAACATTCAACAGTAGAACAGTTGCACCTGTGTGTTGGTATAAAAGATAAATAATTGTAAAGTGTTTTTCGGATATTGAACTAAGTTACATTTTAAATGCATTCTCATACTGGTCATTTGTCACGTGTAAAACCATATACTGACCCCATGCAGGATGCTTTATCATTCACACTTTCAAAGTTACGATCAGTTATCATGTGTAGAGAGTACTCTCTATTGGACATCTTGCCTGAATGTTGGGGCTAATCAATGTGAAACAAAAATGGAGAAACTGTATTGTACATAGTAATTTTATTTTAGCATGTTGTATAATGGTATTGAAGTATTGTGTTGATGTTACAAACACCCATCCACCCACAAACAATACAAACTGACACAACATACCCTTGCAAGAAATTCATTTTACCTTGGGTTGTATGCGATGTGTTAAAAACAGAAAACTATTTTAATCTCAGTAGAACAGACCATGTGTAACTGGTATAACTCTACAGTAAGAGGGGCTGCAGTAGTCCATTAGTAATGTTACTGGACTGTCGACCCAAGTATCTATCCTGGCAGTGGGTTTATTGAGTTAGAGTCTGCTGTACAGACTACAGACCCATCTATCCCCAAAAGTTTAGAATAATATATGTTAAAAAATACAACTGACTCCAAAGATCAAGGGTAATGTCAAATCTTATTATAGATAATTATCACACACATGTATTTCTTGATTATTGTATTCCAATAATGCTTCTAGTCATTCGGACTGGACGGAAAATCAAGGTCCTGTGTACACAATGGTATGCACATAAAAGAACCCTTGACAATTGCATGTCAATACATGAGTAGACCATAGCACTGCTGTCTGGTAAACTTGCCTCATAACCCATAGTATTGCATATATGCTTGTCTTCATTAGCCCAGTCAGAGCAGAACAATACCTTAAAAGACCATTATATTTCCAACAATGTTTCAATATATCTGACCACAGTGCTATCATTTCAGTCTTCAGTCATCATTCTTGACTGGCAGTGAAAGGCTTAAAATTTGAATTTCAAAGCGATTAGCCTTAAAACGCAACTAATACAGCTACATTCACAGTTCATATGTGCACCGGTAATAATTATAACACTTAAAATTAAATATAGATATGGTCGCATTCCTTGGAGGAATAGGTAAATAGAATATACATGTACCCTGGTCTGATGTAACATTATATAAATTGTTGATATATATATACTGTTTTAGAGAGAGAGTTCTTCCTGTAACAGATGAACATGTCACTGTATCGATGTCAATAGAATAGTTTATAAATATTATAAAACACGTGGATGTTGACAGTATATTTATGTTTTTCTGTCCAATAATAATATTTTTAACCTTACACTTGTTGTTGATTAATTGGTTTAAAAATGCATCCCTTAGTGCTTAAATACTTTAAATCTTTTTCAACTATCTGAGAGTACGATAATTATTTTGAAAATTGTTTGCAGTCATTTATGTCCCAGCAAGTTTCTGCACCTTTCAGAAGTAAATGAAATGATATTGGGTTTAATTTGCTCTCTACTTTCTGCACCAATAGGGAAGAGGAATTTTTAAGAAGTATAATCAGGAAACTGGTCGAGTGGACATTTAATCTATTCTTTCTCTCACTCTTTCTTTCTCTTTTGCTATTGGGGTAAGGTGGTTGTGGCAGAATGGTTGGCGGAATGAGTCAACTAGCATGGTTTTGATTCCCTGGTTGTATGTGATAAGCTCGTGGGTTTTCTCTTCGTCCTCCGGTTTCCTCCCACTGCCAAACAGCCCTACGTATGCGCAAGCGAATTATTGAAATGAATTGAACCATGTGTTATTCCTGAAATGAACTTGTTTGTGTCCTGTGGATGTTACATCCAATTTCTCTCTTTCTTTCGCCTTTCCTAATGTCTTCCACTGTCATGGGTAGAGTCTGCTGGGCTGATACATAAAGTAATCTGTTTATCCATTAACACATGCTTGTAAAATGAAATTTGATAATGGTTGGGCAGAGATGTTGTTGTCTGGGCTATATTCTTTTCCCTTGCATTGAATACATGACTACAATAAAAAGGAACGAAATATTAGCCTAAAAAAATTCAATATTTCGATGACAAGACACTTAGCTCCATTCCTGATTGAATACTTGACTAGAGAAAAAGGAATCTTATATTAGCCTAACAATAAATTCAATATTTTGATGTAAAGACACTTAGCTCCTTTCCTGTTCTTTTTAAACGAAAGTGCAGGCAATTTTATTAGCCTAAATTTTCCTGTTTTTTTCTGCTTGGTTGTTGTGTCTGTTTATTTTCTTGGCCTCAACGGAATAAATTTGACGTTTGTCCATCTATTCTTTCAGGAACAACCAAAGTAAATTGGCTGTTTGATTCAGGTCCAAGATTCCGTACGGTTTTCTCGGAGGAACAGGTCAAGATATTAGAAAAGGAATTCACCAAGAGTCCATATGTTAATCCTACACGGAAAGTAGAACTTTCAAAATTCCTTAATTTATCTGAGGAGCGAATCAAAATATGGTTTCAGAACAGACGTCAAAAACAGAAAAAGGATGGCACTTGAATGAAGTTGACCCCAAAAATTGTCATTAATAAGGGTACACGCAGGGATTTGGGTTATTGATTGAAGATCCCCTCCCCGCTGTCTTTTTGTGAAATCCATAATCATAGCTAGTAACTAGGCTGTATAAATGAATACATAATATCAATAAGAAACAGATGTGATAAAATTCCTCTAAGACTATACATTATTTGAGGAAAATCTATACATTGTCAACATGGCTAGCGTGGGTGGTACACAGATTTATAATCCTAGCCAAAACTAAACTAATGAAAGATTGCATATTTGTGAAATTTGTGCCTCTGAATTCAATTTAATGTGAACAATTACCTTTCAATGTTGTATTTAGTTTAGTTATTCATATATGTATGGGTTTACACTTTAACGCCTGTAAAAATATTGGTGCTTGCGCTGAATGCCCATACCATTAGTGGTGCCTGTGCCTAAAACTCATACTGATAGCGGTGCCTGAGCTAGTCAAGTATAAGGGATGTTCCCATTTGTTAGCAGTGGCAGGAGTAGGGCTGATATGGAAACGGTGCTCAGTCATAGATAACTACGATCCATGGTCATACGGATTGTACGGAAAACATAGCTTCATGTAGATATTGGCATGTGCATAAGTAAAAGAAATTTTGGCTGTTTGGATTCGAGGAATAGTGAATAGTGAAAATACCATTGTTGAGGAAAAAGTCTCCCTCTCTCATCGCCAGTCTATCCATAGAAACTTTAACTATATGTTAGTCTCAATATGACCAAAGTATGAAACTACTTGGAAACAAATATTCAAAAAACATATTAATATAATATCATTAAATTTAAAGCCTCGATGGAGTTGAGCAATTGTAGTTGACTGATGTGAACAAATAGTTCTGATGGTGATAAATGAAATGGATGTGTACAAAACGATATTGAATCTTGAAAAAAGAAAATGAAAGTAATGCCAGCCAAATATAAGACTTTTGAGTGACTCATATTATTCTCTATACCATTACCAGATCATAGTATTCATCAAAGTCCTAGTTCTAGTGTCAAATGTATTTAATGTGATTCTCATACCTCTAGCTATTCGTAAATAAAAGAATATAAGCTTAACGTAATCTTTCAGTCATTTTATATCTATCTATAGCTTCTATTAGTGATCATATTTTAAATGCTGTATTCTTACATATTTTTGTGGGGTATATAATGATCGTATTGTAGACATGCAGTAATATATTCTCAGATATGTAATAATCATTGGTCTAGACCTAATGATCATTGCAGTTACTGTATTCTCAAATATGTAGTGATCATATCCTTAAAACTTGAAGTTACTGTAATAATTGTAAAAATTAGAAGAAGAGTTTCAGTCCTCACAAAACAATGAACTTGGTTCAGAAGGAGAAAGATAAGTTGTTCATTTGTGAATGGTCCTGCAGTAACTGTATTTCGAGGTACATATACCTAATGATCATTAGCTTAGACTTGTAGTTCTAGGTTTGTAATGATCATAAGCTTAGACTAGGTATGTAATGATTATAAGCTTTGACTTGTAGTGCTAGGTGTGTAATAGAATTATCTTAGAATTGTAGTTTGAGGTGTGTAGTGAACATTAGGTTAGACTTGTAGTTTGAAGTATATGATGATAATAAACTTCGATCTTGAATCTTGAAATAAACAAAAACGTCTTAAAAATTATGCAGTTGAATAGAATGATAAATATTTGAATAGTAAAAAAGTATTTTTAATATTCAGATCCTTAGACCTGTAATTATCATATTCTAAGATACGTAATATGAGTGTGTTCTGAGATCTCCTAGACTTGCATAAAATAAAACCAACTGCTATCTACCAGTATACCACACTTTTCAGCATAATGCTATGTGGGACCATGCTCATCATCTTTTACACATTATGTTTTTGCAGATTCTCCTTTATTTTATTCCATTAAAAAAATCTCAAGGGTGGTATAATCACTAGAATCCATGTTAGTGTTAATTTATTCTGTTTTGCGTATTTACATCTCAGACCACAAATTATTCTCTTTCAGGTAACAATTCTCAGTTTACCCAATTTCTGCAATGTCGATTCCGAACTGTGTTTACGCCAGAGCAACTGCAGAGGTTAGAAGAAGAGTTTCAGTCCTCGCACTATATTTCAAATGAACGAAATGATGAACTTGCTCTAATGTTAAATTTGGACACCGAACGAGTTCGAACTTGGTTTGTAAGAAGAAGAAGGAAAAAAAGTTTTTAATTTATAAATAGACATAATAATAGTAGGTCTAATTTATTAATAATCAAGGCTTTTTACACACAGTAGAAGGGGACAGAGCTAGGTTATATTTTGTTTATTTTTGGGTGTATTCATCGATTTCTGTTGATTTGCATCTCGCTTGACTTTTGTACCACCCACTATTATGTTAGCTGCTCTTCGTAAGTATGGAATTGTAATAAAGTTATTGGTTGGTTTATGATCGACTTGTAAAGTGACATATATGCCTAATCCTTACCAACTGTAGCTATCATAAATATGGTCCACAGGGAAGACCAAGCAGGTTGTTTCATTACTAAGCAACATTTTAATGCCGTTTTTGCATATGATTGAATATGGATGATGTATAGTATCCATCCAGCACGTAATTTTGACTTTTACGAACCTTTGTCTATTTACATCTTCAAAGCAAGAATTGTCGTGATATATTTATATCTAGAAAACTTTAGACTGAACAAGACTTGCCTTCAAACTGATAATAATAAATTGAAAGGATAATATAACATATTATATTATAGTAAAGTATTAAAATAGCTGTTTACTTGGGGATAGGGGTGGTGAAGGGTGGGGGGATGGCCGAAGGGTTAGTGTGTGCACATGGTACCATATGGTCTCTCACTGAGTCAACTGGTGTCGTATCGATTCCTTGGTATGGGTTGTAGGGTTGCCTGTACAACCTCGTTGGTTTTCTTTGGATCCTCTGTTTCCCTCTCCCATTGCTAAACACCTCTACACGTAAAAAATAAAATTCAACCATGTTAGTCATGAAATGACCAAGTTTGTTTCGAGTGGAAGTTAAACTCGATTTCTCTTTCTGTATTTTTTGGAACCTTAAAATAGATGAAAATAAGCCTAATACTAAGCACACATATTAATGTAATATGATGAATGTATATAGAGTGAATAATATTCATGTTTTAAAAAACTTATTGTAATTTCTAGAATTCGTGGACAGTCAAATTAAACGCCAAATTTTACACCTGCTTAGCTAATTCTTCTTCACGTTTTGTTTTATTATTATTTTGTACTTTGTGAATCAGCAAGTATATGTTTTTTCTGGTTCATTACAAATGGCGCCCGAAACCAAAGAATACATGACTCGTATGCTGATTACAACTTAGGAGCTCCTGAAAATTTAGCATAATATTAAAATATCCTGAGGCCTCTTATGATTGTTTAGTATTTTGCTAGATTCCTACTATCACCATTTGCGCTATGATTGAAATCAGGGTATTAATCGTGGAATAATCATGGTTATCTTATCAGGTCTAATCATAAATTGATATCTGTCTTCTGTCTTAGCATTCGGGTCTTATCATAAATTGACATCTGTCTTAGCATTGTGTTAATCGTATCTAAACGTATCTAAATGTACTAGATCGTGGACTCAGTAGGGAAAATCCTATCGTAATGATTGACACAACAGTGAGAACCTAGGCTTTACATAGTAATAAAGTACAAGTAGAAATGATAATAAAGACTATGCGTCTGTCTGTATTCTGTTACACCTGTGCTTGTATAGATAAATTCAATTTTTTTTTACTTGTTAATAATCCAATAAAATAGGGGTTAGGATGGCCTAGAGTGCCGGGCTTCGACCTCTAGCTGGCCGGTCACCTCTGGCTTGCGTCTGTGGTTTTGAGCCCAGGTGTGAGTGTATGTGGCATGGAGATAGGGGCGCCTTCTCAACCTTGTGATTTTCCTCTGGGCACTCCGGTTTCCTCCCACTGCTAAAGACCCCTACGCACAAGCAAATTATTGAAATAAAATAAAATAAAACCATGTTAGTCCCAAAATGACCTAGCTTGTGTCGAGTGGACATTAAAACCCATTTCTCTTTATCTCCAATAAAATAAAATGACTTGAACAGAGTCTGAAAAATTCTAAAGCTGACCTTGTTTTCAGTAAATGGTTAAATTGTTGTGTATTATACCAAAATTATGTTTCTTTAAAATGGACCATCTAAAGTCTTTCAAAAAGATGTTTGTTTAAAATAGTCTTCAGACAAAGATATATACCATTCTTTGATTTTATTCATTAGGGCTGGCAAGGAAATTTGTCTAGTTATTCAGATGGGACTAAATACTGAACTGGCATTCACATTATAAAATTCATGGCAGTTGGACGAAATTTCCATTATAGCACACTGTTCTTCATTCATTAGCACTGTTGCCGAAAGTAGTACAATAAACATTGTTACTTTTCATTTCATTTCCAAAAGAATTAACATCACATTTGGTGAGATTCTGTAACAATTACATACATTTCTGGATCTGGCTTGCATAGGTAAGAATTTAAATAGTTTATGTTTGATCAGGCCAGGAAAGGAAATGTGTGTTTTTTTATCCAAAGGAATACTATCAGTTTTTCCTCTATCTTTCAGGAAACTCTCAAGCCATGGCTCAGCTAGTAATGGAAAGTCTTATGCCACGATTTCGTACTGTGTTTTCCGAGGAACAACTGCAACGTTTAGAAGCCGAATATCTCACGTCACCATATATTTCAAATGAACGTTATGAGGAACTGGCTCAAGAATTAAAGCTGGATTCGATGCGTGTCAGAAACTGGTTCAATAGACGCCGTAGAAAAGACAAAAAGTGAAAATAATATACATGTACATTGTTTAAAGAGATTAGAGATGGAATTTAATCGTAACTGTGTTCATTTTGTACTTTTTTCAATTAGATTATAATAGGCCTGCCGCCTGAACACTAATGATAGCACCCTATATTAGACTACATTGTTTTACCATACTCAGTTACTTAAAGCGGCATAAGCGTGTTGCAGATCTAAGCTAGTAAAAAAAATCTTTTAGTTTTTTTGGAGATAGGAACTTACAAAAAAATGATTGTTGGAGATCTGAGCTAACAAAAACATAATTTGTGAAGATCTAAGCAAATGAAATATTAATTTTTTTTTTTGATCTAGTGGGGATATTTATGTTAGATCATATTCAGTATTCAAGTCAATTTGTAGTGAACTTTTGAGAAGATTTGTACAAAAGTTATAATCTAAGTCCACTGGCTGTAGTTCATTGCTTGAAATATTGATGGGAGGTTAGTGTAAAGTTATGGTGAATTGAATACATTTACTTTCTTGGTCAAAATGATATGCATCTTATAATATCTTCTAAGTTAATTTGCTATGATACAAAAAGACTACCGCAACGGCAATAAGCTTCATGGGGCCTCTGGCTGAATATGTCACTGGGACACTTGCATCAACAATACAAGGAGGGCATGTTCTGTTCATTGTACATCACACTCACATAAATACAATTTGTATGTTTGTTATGGTTGTTAGATAGATTTATTTGAAATTGCTATACACATGTACAATATAATAAATTACATGTTTATTTATGGTACGCAAATTTGGGGAACCTTTTAATATCAGGATCCTTGGCTTCAACCCAGTCACTCAACAGCCCTTCTCTACCCCGTTTATTCGGACTGATGACTGCTAAATAATTGTAAAAGGTTACATTTACATGCATGACACCCATTGTGTAAATATAGACTATGTAATGAATACAATGTATTATTTATTAAAGATGCATTATGTAAGATTTAGATAAAGAGTTAATAGTTCTCACTATAATAGTTTAAAAAATATATAATGAAAAGGGAGTATGTTGAAAATTTTAGTCAAATTACTTCTTTTTGAGCAAAGTTATGATTGTTTGAAGAATCATTACAACCTTGTACGAAGTCTCATTATCCTTTTTGAATTAAAAATGGTATTTGTTTTTTCAATGCATTCAAAATCACGACCATCCATTGGTGTAGAGAGTTGATTATGTGCCTGGCATGTGAATATATGTCTAATAATAATATAAGTTTTGAAGGCAAATAAAGATCTACAATCAAATAAAGATCTACAATGCATAATGTATCTTAAAAGGAGTTAAACCCCATTGATTTAAATCAAAATAAAGTATTAAAATGGCTTATATGGAGTAATGATGGGAAAGCTCTTTATAATTAAATGTTTGTTTTGAAAAATTAAATGCAAGTCAGCTATTTTAACGATTGTAGTTTCTAGAGACATATTGCACTAAACAAATGAACATGTAAAATCATGTGAAATCAAGAATTTCAGCTATGAGCTGAATCAAAGAGATCTGTGTAGAACCATTTTAAACAGAGGTAACAATCATTATTAGACCATTACCACACTTAGTAGAACTTATGAGTGAATGTTTTCACTGGTCTACTTTGTCGATAAGGCAAAATATTTGGATCTAAGTATCTGTTATGCATCACTTAAAAGTGCATCAATAAAGATTTAAGCCTTACAGAAAAGCTTAGTTCATTAAGAATATAGACTATCAGTTGTAATCTAGCCTTGAAACTTGAACATAATATGGGGGCACAATTTTTGGAGAAAGTCTGTTTCTGTGGTAGTCTTCCTCAAAACTAACATTTGACCCCAATAGAAGATAAACAACCAGAAACACATCACCATAGTTAGTGTAGTAATGGTTCATGAACTAATAATGCTTATTAGTATTGCTTCAGGAATATGAAGTATACTGTATGTTAGACTTCACAAATATTATTGTATAGTCCATATATTTGTTTTCATTGTTGATCCTCATTGCTTCAGGAATATGAATGTTAAGCTGCACAAATAACACTATGTTCACTGTTTTTGTTTTTTTGTATAATCCATATATTTTGCAAATAATATGTGTACAGATGTTTATATTTGTTTTCATTGTTCATAATGTTATAATGATTAATGGTTAATAAATTGTGAAATGGTTAGATCTTCCGGGTTTGAAATATTTTGGTGCTTTTTATAAGCCCACCTCCATCTGTTTGCATGTCTGTCTTAAGTGAATGTCTTGACCAAGTTCAATGATGAGCATTTTCTGCTTAGGCTAAGCACAGATGAACAATTTCATTCATCCATACCGTGCTAAACGACAACCCTACTATTAATTGGGGGACATCTATAATGTTTAAATTTAGGGTGTAGTTTCATTGAGTCAATAGGGTGTGTAGCAACCTGTGTTTTTTTTTTTTAGCTTTTTTCTTTTTAATAGTATTAGTATCAGTATTGTTGATTAAAAGATATATTTACTTAAACATACATTATGCAAGAGCAAAATCTGCCCATTGTAGGTCTTTCTTTAAGGCTGAAATGTTATAAAAACTATTAATTAGACATTAATTAACATATCCAGACCATAATCAGCTCTCAAGGCTAGCCTGCGATATTTGTTGGATTATAGTCTGATTAACACTCAAAACTTTCCTTGTGGTTAAATGAATAATGGAGACTCTTAATTTTGTCTTACCGACTTCAGTAATGATGATCGAGGCTAAGTGGATCTTTCATTCGCTTCGTTCTCGGTTTATAGTGGATCAATTTGACTGAAATTTTCAGTAAATTGCCTTTACATTATGTAGTTTTTAACTTAATTGTGAGAACTGCCAACTCGTTATGTAATCGCCCATAATGTATCGCCATTCTTTTCTGAAGGAAAAGCTTTATTATATTCGACAATGAATAGAAAAATACCCTATGATTTACTGGGACTGTATGTGCTTACGGTCAACTGGTATTAAATGTAGTCTTAACTTCGAACCGGATAGGAAATATGGTGATATATTTTATTGTGTATTTTCAGCATATGATAGTTCGGCACCCAGACATAGAACGGCGTTTTCACAACATCAGTTAGCTGTACTTGAAGAGGAGTTCCAGACCTGTAAATATGTAGAGCGTAGTCGATCTGAAGAATTATCAGAACAACTCGATATACCTAAACCCACCATTTTCATCTGGTTTCAAAATAGACGCAGAAAATATAGAAAAGAGATCGAATGTGGAGAGATTGGATAAATGTTTCATTTTGCCTAATATAATATATTCTAACATGAAAGAAAAATAAATTAATCAATTCACTTTGTCCTCGTAACAACATTTGGCAGCACTTTTTATACTCCCACATGGATATGTGGTCGTATATTGTCGTCGCCCTTTCCGTCCGTCCGTCTGTCTGTCCGTCAGTCCGTCGTCCACAATTTCTTGTGAACGCTCTAGAGGCTAAAGTCAATATCTGATTGACTTCAGATTTATACATGGTGTTTAAGGTCACGAGACGAAGAAGTCTATTGATTTTCAGCGATATCCGATAATTACTACCAGAGTTATGACCCTTGATCACTTTGAAAAATCTTGTGAACGCTCTAGAGGCTAAAGTTAATATCCGATTGAGTTTAAATTTATACACAGTGTTTAAGGTCATTATACGAAGAAGCCTTTTGATTTTCAGCAATATCCGGTAATTACTGCCAGAGTTATGACCCTTGATCACTTTGAAAAATCTGAAGTTAATATCCGATTGACTTTAAATTTATACTCACTGTTTACGGTTATGATACAAAAAAAGCCTATTTATTTTCAGCGATATCGGATACTTACTGACAGAGTTATGACCCTTGATCACTTTGAAAAACCCTGTGAACGCTTTAAAGGTTCAAGTTAATATCCGATTGACTTTAAATTTGTACACAGTGTTTAGGGTCATGAGACGAAGAATCCTATTTGATTTTCAGTGATATCTGATAATTTCTGCCAGAGTTATGACACTTTATCACTTTGAAATATTTTGTGGACGAAGGCCTTGAGACAAACAATCAAAACTATTCTAATCATTTCTGATAATTACTTAATGGGCTATTACTCGTAATAAGATTATCATGTGTTGTAAATGTTCGCCTTACTAACAAAAGAAACAATATGCGACAATCCTTGTTGACTGCCCGGGCGACTTAGCTATTGTGGGCGTATGTTTTGTTGCCTGGCAACCTATCTTATCGATTCATCATAACCTTTAATGCTAATGGTGTCTTAAATAAACGCGCACACATCAGGGCCGTACCTAGCGGGGGTGCAGGGGGTACATTGCGTACCAAGAAAAAATAAGGCGTCCTGAGAAATGGCACTCCCTCCTCATCACCACCCCCCACCCCTAAAAAAAATTTTTGTTGATAATTTGACAATCTTTCAATTATAAAATAGTACAGTTGATTATGATCACAATTCACACAGTGATGCTCTTAAGGCACTGATCAGTCAGTCGATTTTCAGGGCAGCCACACGCCAATGGGATCGTTTGTCCTTACCCAAACTTTCTCATATCACTTACGTGGATGCTGTGGCGTCCCACTACTCTGCTGCACTCCCACTTTTAAAATGCACACCCACACGCACACACTAACCAGTTAGCGCACACCTTCATCATACCGTCCAAAATTAATTCACACTAATAAGAGTCACACTGTGTTACCATCCGAATAATTATTGTCGTTTTATTTGTGTGAAAATTGCCCTTATTAAATGGTTGTGTGAAGCTCTGGTTGTATGTAAATATCAATTGTATTTATACCATTCGTGTCTGTTAATAAAGCATATATTTTTTAAAGTGAATATTATTTACGGAATATTTGCCGGCACTTTAATATGAACGGTACTCCATCTACAGTTGAATAATTGTCTCGAAAGTTTGATGCCATTTATTCAATATCCTTCAACCGCCAGTTCCGAAAGCATTACAGTGTGTCTGTTGACTCCTCCTCGCGGAATTTTCGACAACAGGGAATGTTTATTCTTTGCACTTTGTGATTCTTGTGAGAAGGGTTCACGGTGTTTAGAGGGAGACAGACCAGTCAGCAAATGAACCCTGTCATCCAAACGATTATAGCTTCTACAAAGCCCTGCCCGATTTCCTTTACACGAAAGTCCCAGTGCCATTCCTGATGAACACAAGAAACCCACAATTTTGTCCCAGTCAGACCTTTAGACGGGGGTCTCATTATAAGTGAACTTTGGGTATAATAGTTATATTGTCAGGCACATACTCTAGCAGGGCATAACCTGCAGGTTAGACCAGGAGATCCCCATCTCCTACAATGATTTTAAAGGTGTTACATTCTTATTTTAATTACAACCAAACATCGTAGGGGATTAGATATCATCTTTATCATATGTCATTAATTGAACTATCCGCTATCCATTGTGGCGAATGAGTCCATACGTTGATTTTAGCAACCCATGTTAGGTACGCCACATTTCTATTATGTAATACAATTAACACGGTACTACTTCCGTTGGTTTTGTCTTTTTTCTTTAGAGGCAGGGCGAGGGAACAAAAGGTACAGACTTTCCTTGACAATCATTTTGGGGGACCAAGCTAAAATTTTGACTTATTCTACTTTCCTTCTTGGCTAGAACAGTAGGGCGGTAACCCTATAACGTTTCTTCTATAATGTTGTAATCACATATCACTGACTGAATTCCCCGTTTTAACGCTTTTATCGCAGTAGATCCTAGCTCACCTGTACGCACCGATAATCGTAGTTCCTTTCAGAACGGTCTCTTACGGAAGCAGTCCTCTGAACGTTCTTATCCATGCAATATGGAAGTACGTTTTAATTGCTCCATGTTTACGAAACGTGTGCATTGTAACACTACAGATAACAGACCATCAGCATAGGTTGTAGATCTTTTATTGAGAACATGGAATAGACATAGATCGGAAGGAGCTCTATTCAAGTCTGACTTACTGTCAGGTAATTCTGGCTTTATAAAGCATACAGCCATTAAGAATAATGATACATGACAGATTAACTTATTTGGAATTGAGAGTATAGTTTCTATAACTGCACTGCATCTTCCCTTTAATGTCGCGAAGTTCTGCCGAGTGTTAAACACATAGATCATGTGTAGGTTATAAATAACATATAAATAAATAAGATATTTAATGAGATCGTGCCTTTTGTCAAAACGAGCAGAGGTCATTCGTGTGTTGCCTGTAAATAACATATTGAACAGATAAGCAGAAGTTGTATATAGTTGAAAACGTCAAATATAATATAATGTCAAATCTAGCAAAGTTCCATATCACTTTGTCACATTCCTTCATCACCCATGAGTTATGTACCAAAAGGACATAACAAACACCATTCTCACAGGTGGGACACTGTTTCCATCTGTATACATTGATGTTTCGCACAATAAAATTACATTACACACGAATTAGGAAGAGCACACGCGATATAACACAGCAAACCTGATATAACAACAGTACGCATGAAATAATAAAAGTACATATGATAAACTTAAAACACACGCGATTATATATATATATATATTTATATTACAAGTCCGGAACAACCTTGGTCCTAGAAGTTTTTGTAGGACGATACCATTCTAAGTGTACACTTCCTGTTACCATTAAATTTGGTACTGACATCATAATATTTAATTTTCGACTGGCATCCTTCTTGATAAACTTATGACAAAGTTAATGTCACAGGATTATGTCGTAGTGCTGGTGTGGAATCATCTGTTCCAGCGAACGTATTTCCGTCCTCGGTCTCCGCCGACACCATCTCCTTATGAGCAGCATACGTTGCCCTGACTCTGTCATTTTCGAATTTCTTGGCTAATTTTCCTTGACGAATTTGAAAGTATCGTACCAAAAGATAAGTAATGACACTAATAGTTAAAATGAGCCCAATAATACTTAATACAGAATTTGTGTGAGGCCATGGCTTGTCTACAACTTTAAGAGGTGTGAGTTCTTTGATAAATTTCTTAATAGGTATTTCTTTCACATCTTTTAGGGTAGGGGGAAGTTCAGGAATTTCAAGATTTGGAAATGCTATAGATAAAGGTTTCCACAAGGCAAGACTTGAAATATTAAAATGAGTATTAATGTTTTGAAAGGTATTTTGGATATGAAAAGTGCTTTCTCGATTATAAATTGGTAAAAGAGAAATATATTCATTTGATGCCGAACAAGACATATTTAACTTTAGGATATCAATAGGTGGCTTTGCAGTAATGGATAACGTTGAGGTTGAATATTTTTTTGATTACAAACAAGTGAAAAACGTAATAAATTTTGAGTGGATACGGCCCAATAACCATCGGTTAGATATTCAGCTAAAGGCAAAATTATTGTAGGTTGAACATTTACGGTACACACGTCTTTACTCAATTTTGTGTTTTGCATAAACAAAGCGATTACACATAATTTACTTAAATTAATGGGATACAGTGGACTTTTGATAGAACAAGTTTTTACAAGGCGATTGGTACAGACTTCAACTTCGGATTCGGTGAGAAGTACATATTGTGTTCTTTCCGAATTAACTGCAAACATTTGACTTTCTAGTTGATACTTCGCTACTAATCCGGAAGTATGGGGTGTTTTGGCATGAACGTATTTGGTTTGCATAGGGGCAGGTAAATTATGAGCATAAAATATTTCAAGTTTTTTAGTTGAATCCAAAAGTGGAATGGTTAAAATGACGTAAATTTTGTCCACATCTAATTTAGTAGAACACGTTAAAAATTTATAATAATGCCAAAGTTTCAATGAGGGATCCGCCGAAAGGTGTACTGTACTTGGCAGTTGAGATCGAATCTCAAGGAGTAACGATTTAAGATCAGCCGGTTTAAGTACACTTGGAGAGATGTGACCTAACGATAACATATTGAGTTGATCATTGAAATACTCTACATATCTTAAACATTGTAAAGTTAAATGTTTTAATTCATCTAAAATGAACTTAAGTTTGTAGTCAAGCGAAAGAAAATTTTTAATTAATGTAACTTCGTTTGTTAAATTGGCCACTAAACCTTGGAATTGTAATTCAAATTGTTTTAAATTTAAAATTAGCGAGTTAATAGATGCCCTATTTTTGGAAATTTCAATACGAGAAACATTTAATATTGATAAGCTTTGATCTACCACATGGATAATACTTTCCTGATTTTTATATAATTTTTTAACATTATGTTTGATAGTATTAAATTCTGATTGGGAAACAGTGCCAAATAAATAACTCAAAGCTTTGCCTACTATTGGTAAAATTGCGCGACGAGGCCTTGTACTTGCTATCAGCTGATATTCACCTGCTTTTGTTCTAAGTTCTGTATATAAAGATTGTATATCCTGAATATCTTGCAAACGATTAGCAAATAAACTAACATAGTCCATATTGGTTTGTTGCTTAATATATTTAGAAATTATCTGATGGGCAGTAGCAATTCCCTTCTTTTTATCTCGACTTAACGAGGAAATAAATGTATTATAAGGCTTTAAATCAATAACAAAAGAGACAAGCCAACGAGATCTCGATGTACTAAATTCACTTATTTGTCGAAAGACAACATTTTCACGAATAAGGAAAGAATTAATACCGCCAAGAAAAATGAAAATGAGTGAGAGTTTCATCTTAATCCTTCAAATAAAAAATACCGCAAAATAAAATATAAAAAAAAAATTCTAATATATATACAAGGAAAACATTTGAAGCTTACTTAATCATGCCAATTATACTCGTAAGTAATTGTTTTAAATTAGCATTAGGATCATTATGGGTATTCGAATTAGTTATCGCAATATCAACAGCATCAACGTCCATGCTTTCTTGAACGTAATTATCAACACATGGCTCGAGCTTATCATCACGGCACGTTTCTAATTGATCATCAATGTATGTTTCGGATTTCTCATCAGACGTGTGAGGCACATATGTTTTAGATGCAATCCGATCTTTGTTTCGAAGGCGTTTGGCTAATTCCATGAGCGGAATATCGTCCTCGTCAGAGGAATCGTCACGTTCACGTCTATATTGGTCAGTGATATCAAAGGGTGTAGGGTCAAGATCGTTTACATGGTCCATATCGTCATCTGAAGAATCGTCAGGTGGAACAACATAATTAGCTTGCCTTAACTTTGGAATATTATCAGTTGGGATGTCCCAGTTATCTAAATTGGCTAGACGCAAATGTTCAGCATGTGATTTTGTTGTTGAGCCATCTAATTGATTTTTAACAATGAAAGACAGAGGACCTGTTTTTGTGATAATTCTATAAAAAGGTTTCCATTTGGATTGAAGTTTACTTTTACGTAAATGATTTTTGATATAAACGGGGTCTCCAACCTCAAAAGCAATGGCTTTACTATTTTTATCCGCATAGTGAGCCTGGCGACGTTTAGCTTTTTTAAGGTTTTTATGGACTAACAAAAATGCTTTATGCTGATTTTCAAGAGCAATTTGATGGAATTCTTCACCTAAATATTTCCGTCGTGGTTTCAGCAAATTATCAATAGGCAAAACTACATCTCTTGTATATAATAAATAAAATGGTGAAAATTTTGAAGATTCACAAATATTAAACCTAATAGCTGCCAATGTTTGGTTTAAATATAAATCCCATGTATTTAAATTATCTTCTAACTTTTTTGAAAGGACGCTAACCATCGTTTGATGGAATCTTTCAACACGGCTGTTCGATTGGGGCCGGTAATATGATGTTGTTATATGGTGAATATTTAAAGCAGTTAATGTTTGATGCATAGTGCGATTTTCATTTTCGCTCCCATTATCCGTAACTAATTGTAACGGTGTGCCATATCTAGGAAAGATTTCGTCAATTAATAAATGAGCTACGTTATCAGCACTTTTATCCTTGACCGCATATGCATCGGGCCACCCACTATACCAGTCAACAAATGATATGATGTATTTATTACCCGAGAGTGATAATGGGTATGGCCCAGACAAATCAAGTGAAACTTTAGCAAAGGGGTATGGGGGGATATCGGTTTCTTGTAATGGAGGTTTAATTTTCTTTAATGAACGCTTTTGACATGTTACGCATCTGGACACATACTGATAAATGTGTTTATATAAATTAGGCCAATAATACTTTTCTTTGATAAAACTGTAAGTTTTATCTATACCTAAATGAAACATGTCATGATATTCCTTAATTACATCAGATCGTAAATGATCTGGTACAAATAACCTCGGAGTCGGTTCATCATTAGGATCAGAAATGTAATGTAAGACATCCTGCATTAATAAGTATTTATTATTACTTGCACATGGTTTATTACTTCTCAACTGTGCAATGATATTGACAATATCCTTATCTTTAACCTGTTCTTCAATCATGTTATAACCCTCTAAAGTAGGTGGTTTAACGGTATTAGCGTTATTACCTAAATCGACCGTGCACTTTGCAAATTCCCGTGGTTCAAACTGATTCGAATTTATGGCGTTGATTTCTAGTGTATTATCGTTTACTTCTGAATTAAGCAGTTCTTCCTCCTGAAATTGAGTCGGCATTCGACTAAGAAAATCAGCGATAACATTTTGTTTACCCGATAAATATTCAATCTTACAGTTATAAGCACTTATGGTTAAAGACCACATTTCAAGTTTTTTATTATTCATCGGTGAATCAAGTAAATATTTTAAAGGTTTGTGATCAGTACGTATAATAAATTCGGCGTCATGTAAATAGAAATCTAACTTTTGTAATGCATAATGGATAGCATAACATTCTTTTTCAATAGTTGACCAACGACTTTGTGTATTACTAAGTGTATGAGACAGCATATAAACTGGCAATTCTTCTTCTATGCCTTTAGAATTACGTCTAGTTTGACAAAGATAAGCCCCCACGGAGAAATTACTCGCGTCCGTATACAGAATATACGGTTTGTTTGGATTAGGGTACGATAACATTGGTATTTGAACTAATGTTTGTTTTAAGGCATGAAATGAATTTTCACATTGAAGAGTCCATTCGAATTTTGCATTCTTGCGGGTTAAAGCAATCAAAGGTTCAGCAAGTTTGGAAAAATTAGAAAAATAACGACGATAATAAGAACACATGCCAATGATAGATCGAACTTGTTTTACAGTTTGGGGCTGACTTATATTTTTGATCACACTGACTTTCTGAGGGTCGGGTTTAATGCCATTGGGCGTGATAACAAAACCTAGATAAGTTGTCTCAGTTTGGAGAAAACTACATTTCTTTAATTTCAATTTGAGCTTATCCTGACACGAATCCTGTCAAAAACTAAATTAATATGCTTAAAATGATCCTCTAAGGATGAAGAGAATATTAAAATATCATCTAAATATGCAATAGCAAATGTTTGCATATCACGAAGAACAATAGCCATTAATCCTTGAAAAAGTCCTGGGGCGTTGGCGATCCCAAAAGGCATAGTATTGAAGTCGTAAAGCCCGCGATGACATGAAAATGCTGTTTTTTCTCTATCAGCTTTGTCCATTAACACTTGCCAATAGCCCGATTTCATATCCAATTTTGAAAAATACTGTTTGTCGTGCAATTGAGCTAAAATGTCGTCCACCAGGGGGAGGGGATATGATGAGAATTTAGTGATTTTATTTAATTTCCGGAAATCGACACAGAAACGTTTCGAACCATCTTTCTTGGAAACGATGACTATAGGAAATGACCAAGGGGAACACGAAGGCCGAATAATATTGGCCTGAAGCATATCATCAATTGCTTGATCAACTACAGGTCGCTTATTAAGAGGTGTCCTATACGGCGGAAGTTTAATTGGGGGGTGTGATCCAGTATTAATCGTCATTTTAACCGTGTCAGTTTGACTAAGATCTAAATCTGTGGCTGCAAATAGGTCATTATTACTGGAGATAAGATTATGTAATCGGTCTTTAAATTGTGCGGGTACATCAACATCATTGAGATTAACCGCCGGCGGCGTTTGGGCCGTATTTGTTTGAGAAATTTCAGTGAAAGCTATTAGTTTGCCTGAGGCAATATTTTCAATCCTACCAACAATACATCCCCTTTTAAGTTTAAACGTACGATTAGTGCTATTTGTTATCATAAGGGGAAATCTACGTCGCTTAGTCGCATTACTGACACCATTACTAATTAACAACCCGGGTTGATTGCTAATGAAGCCAAAATCCACAGGCGAAATGATAACAGAATCGGCATGCATTAAATTAGCAACTGGTTTGGCGTTGACGAAACATAAATGAGACGTTTGAGGTTTAATAATTACCTGGTTAGCTATTCGCACTAAAGAAGATATATTTAAATCTTCAACCAAAGGTATATATTCATCCTTAACTTTTAAGCACCCTAAATCATAATATAATCGAACGCCATTATTAATTAACCAATCGCGCCCTAATATAAAATTCCGATTGATATTTGATACCACATAAAATTTATGTGTCATCTTAGTTTTGCCTATTGTAAAGGGTAATTCGACATAGCCATGAATAATTAGCGACTCTCCATTGACCGATTGTAAATTAACCTTGTCGGGGATTAAATTAGGTTTATATTGTAATTTTTGGTATATGCGATTATTAATTATGCTTACTTCAGCTCCGCTGTCAATTAACGATCGGAAGTTTTGAGATCCTAATGCTAGTAAACAAGAACTTGGATTATTAGAAATATTTAAATTAAATAAAGGCAATTTTTGTGAGCTCTTTCCATTAGCTTCAACATGAAAAGAGCGTTTTAGTTTAAATGGGGATGTCGCCGGGAACCATTAAACCTAGGTGGATGGGGAGGGCGATGAACATACCTATTATGCTCGCAATTTCGACTGATGTGTCCCTGTTTATTGCAATTCCAACAAATAATATGTGGATTTCGCCGGAAAGGCGGTCGGTGTGTGAAATTTGACCTATTTGGAGAAAAGGGGGGTTTATTTATAAAATTAGACCTACTGGAATAAAAAGGTGGTTTAGTATCCTGAACACTATTAATGGCAGGTGGTAAACTAATTATGGACCGACACTCATTAGTACGATGGCCGTAATTATAACATTTTTGACATTTTTGCATGGGCCGAAGATGATCAATTTCCATTGGCTCATGATTATTGGTAAATCGAGGGGTAGAACGCTGATTTAGACGTAACGCAAATCGAGCTTGCAAATTTTGTTCTGTCATAGCCGAAACCGTGGCTTCTTGAAGAGTTTTAGGATTGTCGCGAATTAATTTTAGCTTTAACCGATCATCTAACAATCCCGTTATGAAATATCCTACTAATTGTCGCTGAACGGGTTCTAAAAGAATTTCAGCAGAATTATAAGCCTTATTTGCCAAAGAAAGTAAACGTTCAGCATAGATTTGTACATTTTCAGAAATATATTGTTTTGCTTGTTGTAAGATGACTAACGCATGTTGCGGGTCAACAATAGTGTCATATCGTGTGGCCAATTCCTTTTTTACAACTTCCCAAGTACAATTCGGGTGTTCCGTTAAATATCTATTCAAAAAATCGCTCACCGTACCTTTACTGGATTGATAAGCCACATATTTAACCTTATCTGTAGCAATTTCTGCCAAAAAGGAATATTTTTCAATACTTTTGATCCAGGGTTCTAAAGTTTTAGGGTCCCCCGAAAAAGACTCAACTAAATTAGAAATGCCATGATGCTTTAAAGTTGTAGACAGCCCACTTAATTCCCCAGTTAAATTCTGAAATAAAGTTGCAACTTCAGGATGTTCAGCCATAATCGAAAATTAACAAAGACAAAAGCTAACGTACCTTTTCAATGTGGAGATTACATGTAACTGGAGAATTCTGGCGTCTACAAGATGGCCTACGGCTACATATGAGGACTGGTTCACGTTGTTTCTGGTTCACTGGATCACGAGCACCATTTCTTATATCTGTAACACTACAGATAACAGACCATCAGCATAGGTTGTAGATCTTTTATTGAGAACATGGAATAGACATAGATCGGAAGGAGCTCTATTCAAGTCTGACTTACTGTCAGGTAATTCTGGCTTTATAAAGCATACAGCCATTAAGAATAATGATACATGACAGATTAACTTATTTGGAATTGAGAGTATAGTTTCTATAACTGCACTGCATCTTCCCTTTAATGTCGCGAAGTTCTGCCGAGTGTTAAACACATAGATCATGTGTAGGTTATAAATAACATATAAATAAATAAGATATTTAATGAGATCGTGCCTTTTGTCAAAACGAGCAGAGGTCATTCGTGTGTTGCCTGTAAATAACATATTGAACAGATAAGCAGAAGTTGTATATAGTTGAAAACGGCATAGGTTGTAGATCTTTTATTGAGAACATGGAATAGACATAGATCGGAAGGCGCTCTATTCAAGTCTGACTTACTGTCAGGTAATTCTGGCTTTATAAAGCATACAGCCATTAAGAATAATGATACATGACAGATTAACTTATTTGGAATTGAGAGTATAGTTTCTATAACTGCACTGCATCTTCCCTTTAATGTCGCGAAGTTCTGCCGAGTGTTAAACACATAGATCATGTGTAGGTTATAAATAACATATAAATAAATAAGATATTTAATGAGATCGTGCCTTTTGTCAAAACGAGCAGAGGTCATTCGTGTGTTGCCTGTAAATAACATATTGAACAGATAAGCAGAAGTTGTATATAGTTGAAAACGTCAAATATAATATAATGTCAAATCTAGCAAAGTTCTATGTAAAAATAACTTTGTCACATTGATATTTAATGAGATCGTGCCTTTTGTCAAAACGAGCAGAGGTCATTCGTGTGTTGCCTGTAAATAACATATTGAACAGATAAGCAGAAGTTGTATATAGTTGAAAACGTCAAATATAATATAATGTCAAATCTAGCAAAGTTCTATGTAAAAATAACTTTGTCACATTCCTTCATCACCCATGAGTTATGTACCAAAAGGACATAACAAACACAATTGAAAACGTCCAATATAATATAATGTCAAATCTAGCAAAGTTCCATATCACTTTGTCACAGCATACGCTGCTTGCGGTTTTTTGTTTATATTTTTGAATCGCAACAATCCACTATAAAATAGTGTTTGATTACAGGCGGCGGTCCAGAGGGGGGGGGGGGGTCAGATAAATGAAAAAAAAATATTGCCTTGGATCAATGAAATTACATCCTAAAGTGATCCCACATCAGTATAAAAACGATTTCTCTGTTTAAAAGCTCAATTTGTATGTATACCTATGTAATTTAGAGACGATGATGGCATATTTCCGTAACCGAAACCTGGCAAACCCCCTGGTGCAAAAATTCCTGGGTTATTATAAATTTATGATAAGAAGTGATGTCTTTTGGCGAATAAAAAAGAATTACATTGAAAAATAGAAGGTAGAGGCCAAAAGACTGCCCAGAAGCCAGAAAGGTATAACCAGAATCGTTGCCATTCGTACACAATCTATGACGGCGATGGAGGAAGCGACTCTGTTCTTTCTTTGATTCGAGTCAAAAGCAGAAACGACCAGTATGGTTGAAAATTATGTGTTGATATTTTTTTGTATGCCTTCGTTGAATATTATACTATCAATTAGCTTTATACCACCAAAACTCAGTGGTTACCAACCTTCGTGTGATAGAGTACAACTTGGAGGTCCCGTACAGTCACCGCGTACCACTTGGTTCCAGAGAAACCCTATTCGATCAAATATCACTTTATTTGCATAATTTTATTTAAAAGAGGATAAATCAATCAAGCAATAAAGACATATAGAAATAAAAAATAAATAAGTATACAAAATAATATCAAGAATAGTAACATACACACTGCGAAAATAATGGGTATTGTGGCCATGAGGTCCGTCAGATATTACAAGAGTCTTGGATGGTTCTTCAAATCTTTAATACTGGAAACTTAACAATTAACTACATACACTTAAAAGACCGCAAATAACGTACTAGTACCTTATACTATTAAGTCGGATAGACCTAAATGACTGCCGTATCAAGTACAATCACATATTTATATGTAATTACTTCTAATCACTTGGCTAGATCAAGTGTTGGCATAAATAAGCATTGATGTAATAATGCACAATATAAGAAATAAAACAATGGTGCTCACGAGACAGGACTTATTGTCAGTTACTTTCTATCAATAACGGTTTTATAAGCAATAAGAGATTATAATAAATTAGCATGTCATTAGAATTACGTAACATTTCATCCTTGGCTACAGTCACCATTCAAAAGCACACACACACAACGTTTTGAAGAAGTAGAATAATTATTGTCCTTAGAGTTTACATATATACATAATTCGATTTGATGAATTTCCCTTTTAATTCAAAGTACGTTTATAGTATTATTTTGTGAAGTGAAAAATAACTAAAAATCGTTCATGACACCGAATGTGCTTGCGTACCTCATTGAAGCCCTTCGTGTACCACAGTTTTGGAACCACTGTCGTAGATCATTACTAAAAAAAGTATTCTAAAGCTAGATAATCTTCCACGCTAACGCTTAATATTTACAACATCTATATGTATTTAAACAAAACTTCCTGAATTCTAATAGTAAGATAGTAGTAGGAACATCATTGTATACTACAAGAAAGCTATCAAAACATGTGAATGGATCTATACAGCCCGGATTATGCGATGCGACAGTATTCGCTTAATTTGTAACATAAAAAATAACAAAAACTACAATGAAAGAGGTAATTCAGATATAACATAATGTAAAACAAGCGGTTGCCATGCAAGATATACCCACAATTTGCAAGAGATAAGACGGAGAACAAGTGAAGTTACGGCAAGTATTAGAAGGAACCCATATATTTTGAGTTTCTTCTAAAACGGATAAAATTGTGACCACAAATTAAAATCACGATTTTGTTTTAGTACAATCAGGAGTCATTATCCATGAAGTTAAGATCCGTTAAGAGCTAATATCGACAGGAACGGAGATTTTTGTGAACAAATGTGACAGAATGGACAAGGGTGACGACAATATACGTCCACATGCGCATACAAAAATAAAGTATATTGTTTCTATGCCATATCGTAATTGCACCGGATGCTCACAGAATACAATAGCATTATAGAATACAATTTTTACTGCCAATTGCAGAGCGACATTTCGACTCTTTGTTTAGTTTCCTGCGGCAGAACCTGTATCACCAGCCTTGTCAACAGCATCTATATAAAAGATGTAATATATTTGAATATGTTCTCAATATATATCAATCTTATTAAAATACCGATCTAAATTTCGTTTCATTTTTTGTACCTTCTTGTGCCTCCACCCAAAATAAATCTGGTCGGATTAAGGGGAAAGTTACGTCAGGGCTTATGTATGATAACTTTGACTGAATGACGTAAACTATTTATATATAACTCTTGTTTTGTCTGGTTCCCAACTGCTCAATAAATTTATCCCGCAATTCAGCGTACATCTCACCTAGAGCTCAATTAACCAATCCATTACATTGGCTAATCTCTTATATCAACCTGGACGCGGTTTGCTTTGTACTGCAAGAACCGGATCAAAAGAGGTTGTGTTTTAATCAGATTGAATATTATATCCAAGTATAAAACAGCTCTACTGTTCCCATGGATATAAAACTCAGATATCATTGGCGATTCTTGAAATATACTTGACGTTCAGATCCGCTCTATAAATGAAAATCAGAGGATGAATACTATGTCGCTACTGTCACAATGGCACAAAATCGGACAGTAAAGATCAAAGACTGTACGCTATATACCAAACAAGCGAAGTAAACAAAGTTTGCCTTATTATATACTTATAAAAAAAATAGCGGAATGGTCACAAGAACGAAATTTTTAATCCGTTCCTTTAGAATACAGATTATTGCTGTCGATAATATTGTACTGGTTGTCGTTACCTTTATTTGTTTGTAAGTTTTCATATTTCAAACTTCCTTGGTGAGAAACATTTGGCTGATTTTCATATAACTTACTGGTGGAAGGCTGTACATCGTCTGGGTTGCTATTTGACGGTTGTATTGCAACTTCGCTAATCCCCAGTTCCTCGTAAGTGGGAGTTTCATCATCATCAGCTCTTGAATTCATCTCGACACCATCATAACCTGGTACTTCATCTGCAAAATACAAAATGTTAAACACTGCAAAACACCACCTGGGTTACAAGACTATACAGTTTTGATATCATAGCATGGCCGTTGAAGGGTTTGTCTGCGATAGTAACATACATAACACATTGTTTTGAAAAATTTAAATGTGCGATTAACTAATATGTGTCTTCTATTTATTTTGGGATTTCGACGGGAGACATCAGCCCCACTGTTGGCTTGTTTATTTTAAAACATGAAAGGTGGCAGGCACCATTGCAATACTATACAGTTTTGATACCATAGCATGATCGTTCACGAGTTTGTCTGCGATAGTACCATCCATGACACACTGTTCTTAATTTTTCTTTAAATGTTAATGGCATGACCATCATAATCTCATTTAAATCTTTGAATGGCCGTGTAGACTATAACGTGGACCCCACCCGCTATTTATCTTGTTGTTATAGAACAGCTGGTATTTCACCAGTCATTAATGCCGCACTTTGGACGAACACTCAAACAACAACTTTGATAGACATGAATATTTAATAAACCAGCATAGTCATTAGTCAATGATGGGACCGGAAGAGAGAGACGCACACACTCGAACAGGCGATTCGACCACATACATTCAGAACCATTCGACACTACTCTGTACTGATGTATAATATAAAGAGGCCGGTCAAATTGAGAATATACTTGTGAGTCAAATTGAGATAGAATATATATAGAATATATATGTCAGTCAAAGCAATATAGAATATAGATAAGATAGTATAGATAGACGAAGTCTGATATGTCCTTTTATATTTAATGTCAACCATTAATTTATATACATTAATTTACATTGTATCTGACTGGTATATATTATGTCAACAATCGTAAGAAATTCAAATCTGCTAAAACTACCTCGTGCCATTCGCTTACCGTAAAACCCCGCAACCTTAAAATTTAAATTTTAATCGATCTGTAAAAACTAGCGACCATAATTTACAATATAGCATCTACGCATCAATAAACGGCAATATCATCAACACATTTAGTGACATTACTGAAGGTCATAGTCTAAAATTATCTAAATGTCGCAGTGAGAGGTTTCACAACAAAGCTGCGAGATGTCCAACGTGGAGACATTGTCAAGTTTGGCGCCAGGTCTTGGGGATTACCCGAGAATTTTTTTTATAAAATTAGAAGCTCTGAGACAATACATCTAATGGAGTGAAGACAAAACGGTCGCAATGCTTGCATATTTGTTTTTTCGACGAAAATAGGAGAAGAAAAAGATAACTAGGTAAAAAGGTTTCGTAAGAACGGGGCATAACTCAAAAGTTAAAAATAGGCTTATAAAAATGGATACATCACGCACGACAAATAAACAAATCACTATAGAGGTCGGTTAAGGGACAAGAGCGAAACAGTGAGTTATATATTTATAGTGCACCAGAGCGTCATTTATCAATATATTATTACCCAATGTCTTGCTCGAAACCATGAAATAACATAAAAGGAGCTAAATCGCTGATATTTTGTACCTAGAAATTGACACGCATAATATAGTAATGTAATATGAAGGTATATAAATTTATTTACATTCAACCACTCCTGTTTTACTCTAATTTCAACTCGGTTATATTCGGCGAAATTGATCAAAAGTCTCAATTGAACGGCCATCTCTAGCACCAGATTATTCAAGTCTACACTGATAATATTTATTCCGCATCCTCCCTAGATAAGAATATGACGTTACCAATCGACAAGACTCGTGGAATATAATATCTAGCCTCGTTTTACCAGTCCCCTGTTACAAATGGCGCTGAAACGCATTATGGTACACGATTCGTGTACCAATGGTTAAATTGTCTTAAATATTGAAAATCAGAAGCCCATCTTCTCCCGATAAGATCACAATATCAATGTTGATTTAAACTGATACATAATTCGTGTATTCAATGTCGGAGACTTTGGATGATACTGAGTTGGAGACTTAACTACTTTAAATACAGACACTATCAAACAAGTGCATTTCAATGTAATCATCACGTGAGTCGAATATTTAATCATATCTATGTTTTAATCCAAACTAACCTGCAGCAAGTTTCTTTTTACGTCTTACAACGAGGACAACAGCAACAACAACAATAACGAATAAGACTACCAGCGCGACTACTACGCCAGTTATTAGTATCCAATCTGTGGATTCGGCGGCAAGACGAACTTCTTTATTTTTACCTTAATAAACAATGTTTTAAAAAGTACAATTAAAATTTATAAGACATATGTATTCCCCTACGGTGATTAAAAAAAAGAAATAAAAGAGATAGAATCCAATCATCAATCGCCAAATGTAACGAACATTTGGACACAGATCACCAAACATTCCTGGGCCGTGGGCGAAAGTTATTTTTAGTCTTCTCTCCCTTTCCCCTCCTTTTGCATGGGGATTTTTGTTGAGTTTTTGGCGTAGAATCGAAGAGAAGGGTTTGAAGATACATTTTCTGCCAGGTTTTGGTGAATATTCATGATTTTGAGGCGGAAGGATACAAGAATTGTGAGGTTGGATACGTTGAAAGGGAGAGCCGAAAATTGCATGGTTAGCTGTCTCTACTTCCAGCTTGCGGATCTCAAGTTTTTCATGAAGAACCTCATACATGCTTTTGGGCAAGAGTTTGCCACGTGTTGCTCCATCTGTGGCAGAAAGCATTCTACCCAACGAATATTTGGGAAAAGGTTACAACCGGTCTAAGAGACGATAATTAACACTAAAGTCAATGTGGAAATAATTAGTGATCTATGGCCATTTGAAGAAACGGGAAGTGACAAACGAGTTGTCCTTCTATATGGAGGTAGACCACCATTAATTCCCCATTAAGTTCAAAGTTAATTCTGGCCTCTTTGTCCACCTCCAACTTTTCCCCAAATTTTCGTTGGGCTGAATACTTTTCACTACAGACAGAGGAACGCATGGTCATGTCTTTGTACTAAATGTTTTACGAGGTTGACCACCAAAATTTTGAGATACACAGACTTGAAGAATCATACTAAAGACATGTGACTAGTTGCCGTACATATCACCGTAGCCAACGGGATAACCCCATTATCCTTCCCCCTAAAAATCACTAATATTTTACCAAAACCTGGCAGTAAATGCTAATTCAAACCCTAAGGGGCATGCAAAGAGGGAAAGAGAGACAGGAAGAGAATAGCTATAAATAGACAAACTACAATTCGTGGGTACCGAGCCTCCATATAGCTACTGAATGTAGTAACAGACACAGGGTCGAGTTTCATGTCACTGACAATTCCGTTTAAGACGAAAAGTTATGACACTGTAAGAGGAAATCTGACAAGTCATAAAAAGAATTGTGTTTAACCAGTTCTGTCACATTATGTAATAATGGCTGACACTAATATTGTCCTTTAACTGCAGTGTTTCTACTGTCCCCACCACAAACCCACGCTTCGACCTCTTGTTATATATACCCGAATTTCCCTAGTAGACTGTAATAAAAAGCCTTTAAAGAAAAATGATAACATTTTGGGGCTTTCTTTTTTATCATTGAAGCTATTCTATATTGTAAATAATTTTTTTTTACCTGAACAGTTTTCTTCATCAGAAAAGTCTCCACAATCATTGACATTATTACAGGTAAAACGGTGTGGAATACATGCCCCTGTAGAACACGTGAACTCTGTCGATGTACATGTACGGGGCGCCGCTGAAATAACTGAATATATAAGTGTAATCTTTAAGTGGCATTTAGCGATTGGGAAACACAGTAACAGAACAAAACTTTTAGTAAACGACAAGTTTAGTAATTAATGTGATTGTGCTTGATACCGATCAGAAGATACTTGTCGAAACGTGGTGCTTTAAGAATAAAACTATAAATATATAAGTCGTTGGCAATTATCGCTATTGAATACGATATTTTGACTAATATTCTTGACGATCTTAAATTCATCTGGTTCCCACTTTCATGAAAACGCGCAATCCCACAGTACTATTACCCGCTTCCATGCGTAAGGTCAAGGTTAAGATTTGGTTACTAGCCTTGTGAAAGATGAATTTCCGTACAAAAATGGCTCAATTCAGTTCAGTACTTTCAAAGATATGCGGAATTGAAATGTCATCGATCTACCGCCATTGTTGTCCGCGAAAATTTTATTGATCGGCCTTTTTAAAATCCGATTAAAAAGATATTTGTTTTTAGCGTTCATATTTTGATTTTGTTTTCTTTATCAAATTGTAACGTGGATTAAGCCGTGAGAAATTTGATATTTTAGCAATTGGCGCAACGGAACTTTAACAAATTGGTTACCCCCCCCCCACGTTTGTTGTTACCTACCACAATTATACTCGTCACTACCATCTTGACAATCAGTTTTACCATCACATGTGACAGAAAAGGGAAAACATTGACCAGTGCTCCAACATTTGAAATGAGATGTTGGACATGTGTTCTCTAGAATAAAACAATACAAAAACACCTATATGAATAAGATTCATGGAGAAATTAGACCGGATAGATCTCACGGAATATGGTTTTAGTTTCAAACTGGAAATTTCTGTGATTAGCAGTGCTTTACATACAACAAGGGGCGGATACAGAAGGGGGTGGAAGGTCCAAACCCCACCCTGCTCGGCTAAATAAAAAAATAATGCTATGCATCAATGAAATGATTTTTCTCTTTGAAAAGCTCAATGTGTATTTATGCCTATGTAATTTAGAGACGACGATGTCCGATTTCCTTAACAGGAACCCGGCAAACCCCTGCTGCAAACATTCCTGGATCCACCCCTGACAAAAGCCTCCCATGGGTTGTATGGTAAGTTCCAGCCTCTTCAAAAGTAAAAACCCTGGCGGATTTAGGATATTTTCGACCTCAAAACCCAGAGTTATCTCCCCGTACACGTTTTGGTGGTGTTATTGATTAGTTTATTAGTAACAGTCAGGTCAATATATGGAAAATACCCCCTCAACCCCCTCAAAATGGCAACAAAAGGTTTCTCACCTGATTCAGGTAGGGTTTAGTGTACTTTATAACATACTCAAATTTGATGATCTTGGTGTCTTTTCCTAGGTCTTGGGGGACAAAGAACACATTAAAAACTTAGGAAAAGACACCAAGATCATCAAATTTGAGTTGATAGTTACATAGTTATGATCATTTTAAGACGTCTCGGTGGCCATTTTTGACGTCATCTGGAAAAAAAACACTTTTCCGGAGGTTCCACTTTGTTAAACTTTTACTATGTTATGAAGTACACTAAACCCTACCAGAATCAGTTGAGAAACCCTTTGTTGCAATTTTTGGCGGGTTAAACTGTATTTTGACCTGACAATAAGAACATTAACAAATTTTAAAAAATAAATTCAGGACAATGGACAGAGTTCTTGATAAGATTTTATGTTCATAAACTCTTAAGAAAGAACCCCACCAAATTTCAGATTGTATATTTTAAACCGGAGAAGTTATCTTTCCATTCACATTTTGACTTTTTTTTTTCGAGAAAGCCAAACAGGACAGATTTCTCTGTAGAATTTCTAATGATTTTTAAAAATTGATCACCAGGATTTTACGGCATTGATTTCAGATCTTGCACGAATGACTTTTACCAGAAACGATTTTTGCAAGGAATTTTGATTTGAAATTATGACTGATGGAAATGTAGATCTCTCAACTGTAATGATGTTACGAAACATCTACGCTGGATTTTGTTGTTTTTCATTACTTAAGTTTTCTGTGATTTTGACCAGTTTGTAAAGCAACAAATCGATTCTAAATAAAAATTCTGTAAATGAATATGCCCAAAAATGCTAATCTAACTTACCACAGTCGATCTCGTCCGATCCATCAACACAGTTGTTTACACCATTACAAACAAGTGATGGGGAGATACAGAAACCAGATTGTTCACATTGAAATAAAGATTCGAAGCTACTTTCACCTGTACACTTGAATGAACCATTGATACAAGTGCTGAAAAAATGAACCGGAAATTATTGTTTATTAAAGTTCGAAATGAAATGGGGTATTACGTCCAGTCTTCTACTCCGGCTAATGAAAACGGACATACGCCATACACTGTGCTATGCGGGGTTCCCAACGACTAGTCATCTGTCTTTGTCAGGCCCCGTCCTGCACCGGGGGAAACCACGTCGGGTAAATCTAATGAACTTTCTCCGACAATCGACCTCCAAGCAAGCGAGCCAGCGTCTTACCCACTTAGCCACCGCGACCCTTATTTAAAGTTGGAACAACTAATGGAGATTTAGTGGTGTTTCAGGTAACACTAGGATTTTAATGAACAATAAATCAAATTGTTGTCAGTTCACGCTATAAAAGTATGGTTATATTGTTTCAAATACTTGACAAACGAAATTGCAGTAGGCTCAGAGAAGTGATAACTGATATTCCAACCGAGGTCAGTAACTAGTCACACTGAACAAGGATAAAAGAATATGCTAAGCTAGCATTGATATTTGCACTTTGGTTAAATATTTACTATTATGGTATATCCTTATCTTATTTTGGCTTGTTAGTGAGAATTGTAGTTAAAGTGGGTGGAGTTGACTAATTACAGCTGACATTCATTATGAGGCTGCTATAATGTGGTTTATTTGATCGAAACCAGGCATTGAGTTCCAATTGATCAATCAATGATTTCATTAAGTTAATATGGTAATAAAATATGCCAAAATGGCACTGATGGTAATCCAATTTTTCTTGCGTAAATCTCGACGCGTGGAATTGTCAGATCCCCCAGCTTTTCCGAAAGAAGGCGCGCTCAGTCATCTAGATTGAAAAAACAAAAAATACTAGAATTTACCATTTGTTGCAGTTTCTTTGAGATGAGACTCCAGCTGATGTCACATTGCTGGTGGCGATGTTATAACAAGTACAGCTATGTAATTTAACACAATTAATGATTCCACTTAGACTATCTGTTTGTAATTCACCAGTAGGACAAGAACATCCAGGTACACATTGTTCTTCACAGTTTGAATTTATAGAATAATCACGACAAGCACTGTTACATACAGATTGACAACTGTTAAATGCATATTCACTTTCACAGGTAAAATACTGAGCTGAAATTATATTAGTTATCAGTGGTGAATCGACGACGATAATCGTGTATTTGAATATGTAAAGCAATATTAGAAATAAGGAAATGGATTGTTCCAACTTATAACATAATATAGACTTATTACATATAGATTTATTACATACTTACTATATCTAAGATATAAACTTATAAACATAATATAGACTTTAACATATATAGATTTATTACATACTTACTATATCTAAGATATAGACTTATTACATACTTACAATATTTAACATATAGACTGTATTACATGCGTACTATAGCTAAGATATAGACTTGTTACATACTTACTATATTTAACATTAGACTGTATTACATACCTACATGTATTATATTTAAGATATAGACTGTATTAATACTTACAATATTTAGCATATAGAGTGTATTAATACTTACAATATTTAGCATATAGACTGTATTGCATACTTACTATATTTAAGATATAGACTGTATAACATACTTACAACATATATTTACCGCATTAATACTTACAACATTTAGCATATAAATTGGTCAGAGCTTCAAATTGTTGTCGTGTTGCTCTACAATCACCCATCAATGTAAATGCGATCGGACAAACGTTGAATGGGTCAGACGATATTTCACAGAGCTCCTTGAAACGGTTTACTCTATCTGTTGGTTGGTGAATACTGCATGTAGTCACATTATACATGGTGTCCAGCTCATTGCACTTAAAATAATAATACCTAAGATATAATCATCCATTTATTTTATATAAATAATATTAATTAAGATATAATAATCCATTTATTTTATATAAATAACATTAATTAAGATATAATTATCCACTTCTTTTATATGCATCTTGACAAAAAAGCCAGCTTATGATTTGAACACAGTTCTATCGCCATATTAACTTCACCGTGGCTACTCAATATAAGAGTGTTTCTGAATTAGAGATTTGTCAGTACAGACCGCATTCCAATTCAGTACTTTTTGCTATAATATTTCCCGGATAGTTATTACAAACAGAGCCCGGTAAGGGTGGCAAAATAAAAATAAATAGCTGATGATATTACCACACTGGATAATAACTGGCGCGCGCCAAGTAATACCAAGTAATAATGAATGCCGAAATACAATACAGTGTGCTATAAGATAAATTTTGCACGGACAACGGCACTGCGCCCTACTCATACTTCGAATTCCAAACTGCCAAGGGTTCTGTGTGCACACAACTGTGAATCGTCCCTTAGAGGAATCAAACAATTTAGGAGCACACCTAAATGTAGTCCCAAGCCTCGACTATATCATCTAATTCCTTCTAAAAATATATGTAGTTTGTAGCCAATATCAGGTAATCTAGAACTCAAATTGACCAACAGTTACAAATATTCTATAGGCCATGGTCATATGTGATTTATTTTGATTACTGTCTATGTTGATAATATACAGTAGAATATTCAGATATGTATGTCTGTCGGGCACCCCTGCCGTCTGTGGCCCCTAGAGCCCAAAACGAAGTGCCTAAACATGGGTTTAATCGACCTTGCAGGTAACACATGGAAACAAAAGGAAATGAAAGGGTGCTTGGGATTAAAAAATAGGGGTCCACATAAAACCAAATCGAAATGACCAAAACACTCTTCTAATTACAACATAATTATTGCCTGACAAATTGTATGATGCAGAGGGCAAGAATGCAGCTAGAGTGTGCCAAAATTAAATACTCATTTGATGAGGCTTTTCTAGGAAGTATCTAATGGATGAACCCAAGGGGTAGTGGAGTTGGACAGAATGCGACCACTGGGGACGCCGAGGATGACCTAATAACAACAAACCAATTAAAGTATTAACCCTTGTTCACTGCACGAGTCATACAGGTAATAGAGACTTTTGGCAAGCGAAAATTCCTGGTCCGTATCACGTATCCGTATGAATTTTACGTGTGACGTCATCAGTGTGTGTGTGTGTATTTCTCATACGTGATACGGCACACGGATACGGCAGGACATATCGAACAGCTTTCATACGGAAAAGTTCCGTATAATATTGTCGTCTTTTTATCGTCTTTTTGCTACTTTTAGACACTTAAGTGTTACACCATAGCGTTTTTATGAATCTATCTGTATCCTAGAACACGAAGGTGTATATTTAATGTGGCTTTAACAATGATAAACACTGGAATTTGATCATTATTTTTGATGTTTTTTTCTCAGAATTTTCATACTTTTCCTGTCTGTCTGTCTGAATGCTGGCTGATCTACGTGCTAAATTTATGGAAGTGGGACCCTTTAATTTGTAAATGATTCTATGGCAAAGGGGTATAAACTCTCTAAAATGATAGTCTACATTAGTGAGACCAAACATTGCAGTCGAGTCGAAATCCAATTTGTTTTGATAAGATTCGACATTATTTGTTTAAATAGTTCAGCGACTGTCGAGTGACTTCACTCCCCCGGGGAATAGTAGGCTAGGCACTTGACTAGTACTGATAGTGATCTTGGTTAGATATATTCTGCTATCATGCTGTAAAGAACAACGCTCAACTCGGCGACGCTTTAATCTGCCAAACTCTAAAACTACGTTGACGCAACGTATCACGTATACGATACGGATAGGAAAAGTTCCGCTTGCCAAAAGTCTCTAATGTGATTATTGTGTACCCATTTTTCTTGTTATCTTACCATAGCAGATGGTGTTTTCACTGCTGTAGAAACATCAAAATGTGCACCACAATTACCTTCAGAATAAGCTTGGAGAAATTCACTGGCGGTCCCGCCTCCTCCCGATGGTAATTCAAACTCATCATCAAATTTGTGATTAAACTTACCACAGGCTCCTGCTGTCTGGAACGTCCAATAAAACATGCAGTAAATATAAGCTTAGTGAGTGGTGGACATAAACAGTGCAGCCAATGAGGGAAAGTATTCAATTATATTATACATTATATCAGAGCTTAATCTGCCTATTGCAGGTCTTTGTATTGGCTTCAAATTTTATATAAACTGTTATTTATACATTTATTCACATGCCAAGAATATCATCACCTTTCTAGACCATCGGATGGTGGACATATAAACGGATTGAAACGCAATCACCATGTAATGATTTAATCTAAAATTGGTTAACCGAGTCTTGGTCTCGATCAATAAGTATCGTTGCAAGTACATGAACAATCTATGCAACATCTTGTCAACAGTAATAAAGTAATTTGAAAGACATTTGAAATATATTCATTTTGCATTACCTATGTTTGAACTACTATAGCTCCTTAAATGTCTAAATCTCGCATAATGCATATTTAATACTCGAATAAAAGAGCAAAGTGGGCATACTGAGTGGGGATTGTTGGGCGTACGAAGGCTTGCTGAAAAGTTCTAAGCCTGAAAAGGATATATCAATTGGGTTGAAACAAATTTTTTCCACCAAGTACAATCGTTGAATAAATCATAGATATAAGAACTGTGACTATAGTGGTATTATTGTTTTCGAACAAAAACATCGTGTGAACCTACCCACTGAAATAACCATAAATGGAGATAACTAGCTATAAGGCAGTCATCAAGTACCTGTAACTGAAAGGACTAACTCCAACAAAGATACATGACGACATGGTCTCCACCCTTGGGGATGAATGATGATGCACCTTTCTTTTCCAAAGTAAATATCTGAGCTGTGGAAATTAAGCCTGGCAACCACATCCTCGACCCTCGTCCAGGAAGTCCATCAACAGCAACAGTTCAGAGAGAAATGGGGTTTAACGTCCACTCCACACAAACAAGGTCATTTCGGAACTTACATATGGTTCAATTTTATTTCAATAATTCGCTTGCGCGTAGGGGTCTTTAGCAACGGGAGAGGACCCGAGGACCCCGAGAAATTCACGAAGCTGGACATGCAACCCCAATCCGTATCAAGCGCAACGGGAGAATTATAAGATCAGTTGCCTGCGTATAGATTCCGAATCTCTGCTGTGATCAGGCGTTTGAGGGGGCGTATTTGGGTGTGTATGTGTAGAGGGGGTGTCTACAAGTCAACAGCTGCGCGGCGGGATGGCGTGGGGTATACATATATTTAGAGATGTTTCATCAAGCTCTAATAAAATCATCCTTTAAATCAACGTGAACTCCCACCCCCCCCGCACATCCACAAGCCCCACCCCACCTCGCCACAAATAAAAATTGTTATCCAGGAGTAGCATCGTTACCACTTATTTAACATGGTCATTATTTATGTCAATATAATCACATCTACCCCCCCCCCCCCATCCCCACCCTCCTGCCAATTGTTGACATTGGACCCCGTATCACAAAAACGCTCCCTCAAACACCTAATCATAACACAGAATCGGAATCTACGCAAAAAAATGGTCATGAAACGCGTGGTCTCATAAATTTACAGCTCGGGTGGCGATCCCCCTCGCCCCACCCCCTTTTAATTAGCGGATTATTACTAAAAACATTTCAGTTATCTAAATCTGTTTACACTAATCATACTATCCAGTAACTTCAACACCTAGCGTATCTCTGATTTTCGATAAATAATTTACTTTCGTGGAGTCGTTCAGTACTATTCAACAAGAAGTTGGTGACGCATATGTATAGAGAAGACATAAACAATAACAATTATGTTTCCCACAAACCTTATTAAGATACCTTGACTGTAACTTGATTGACAGTCGACCCGCATCACTAAATAATATTCTAATACCAGGTGCTTCAATAATATAATATAGATTGGTAACTTTCTTTATATAAAAATGTCCAGATGAGTACGGCATATCTGTATTGTCATTGTTAGTTGTAATAAGACGAGTCGACGAATCTATATTCTTCAATTCAACAGGTTCACCATTGTACACAACTTTAACTCCCTTAATACAGACAGCATTTATTCCAGTTATACATTTTGTAGTATCCAGGGAAACTTCAAGATCGGCACCCTACAAGACAATGTTTGAAACGTTTGAAAGACGATATCAAGTGTATTATCTTCGCCCGAAGCACGATATTTTGAACAGTTTAGTCGGCATTGCCTGGAATCAATACAGATTTGTCTTCTTTTTATAACTATTTCTAAATCTTCACATCAACTCCATCGTATTTGCCAACATGTTCCAATTTCCAGAAAAGACTGGCCATTTTATGATATATTCCTTTTATCGATGATAATACAGTCATCTATTTGAAACCATGTGGTTTTTTTTCTAATACAAAGGGAAATAAAAGTTAAAAAAGTTGCGTATATAATTTGCTAATTTAGTATCTTATCAATCGTACACCCTTTTGGTCCAGTTCATTCCCCCTTTAGATAAACACCGCATCACAGAAATCATACCTACCATGACAAGGTTAAATTTACAAGTACTGGTACTAGCCCCAATATGAATTGATGCACCATCAAATGTTTTGAGTGAGCCAACTCCAACAATTTCACACGTCCCATCACATAATGCATCTGTGCAATTGTTGAAACTTCTTTCTGAATATATTCAGTATACAAAAGTTAAATTCAAATCAAGCAACAGGTATTTGTCTACAAGAATCTCGCATATTTAGGGCCTGATTAAGCTTGCATGGGGCCCGTCTGAAATTGTCATGGTGGCATATTCTGGCCATTATGCACAACACTCACACAAATGCATCCTTTAAAGTAGTTCCAATATGGCAGAATTCCTCATACAGACGAGGTTAGATGTAGGTACCGGAATCTGTCGAGGATTGCCGAGTGAGCCGTAGTAAGAGCGTGCTGGGGTCATGGTATGAACGTGGAGGACGGAATTGGCCATGACCCCACTACGTTAATATGGAATATACACATTATGCGCGAACTGCGACCCCTTTTTGAAACCAATCAGGCCCCGCCACGCTCCCACCACGCTCCTTTTGTTTTTGTGACATCCCCGTCACAGTACACGAGACCTCGGATTTTCGTCCTATCCAAACAACTATACGTTGTCCCTTGTAAGACCCTCGGTCTTGCACTTGGAAAAACCGACAAACTTTCTCTCAGGTTAGCGAATCAACGTTATTCACACTGAGCCACAGGCTCAGGAGATAAAGATATCTATCGTTTAGTTTTCGAGCGATAATTACGTGCGCGGGTTTATCATGTGGCCGATTGAAGTAACTTGTGTTGATGTATTTTTCTTTACATTTAGTTTATGCTGTTCTGTTTTTGTATTCGCATGAATTTCGCGATAGTTTCTTCAACGTCGGCTGCAATAGGATGTAGCATAGGCTTTATTAAGCACCAAAATATTGAATAAAATCTCTGGTATGTCATATATATGTGTCGTTTTAAAACATATATAATATATAATAATATTACTGTCTGAACCATTGTTAATTTTAAATGGATTTCTTCGATTGTGAACAAACTAATTAACTTAGGTTATTAAAAACTTAGCTGTGTGTTTGAAATCACCTTCCGTTAAAAAAATCCATTGTACAATTAAATAATCCCACGAATAAAAAAGTTTCTCTTGTATTTGTGACTGAGTTCAAGACAACATGACTTTCGTCACGTGTTGGACGAAACCAGGGGAGCTGTTGCGGAGGTGGTTTAACTTTGACAGGGACTTTGACAACCACGTGTTGCTGTCAAAAGAAAAATATATATAAACTGAAGATAATTACAAGTTTCCGAATGTATCGTCAGTTTATCATTCTTTCAATCGAATAATAACCGTTTCAATAACATCTATAAGCGTGTTGCGGCAGCCCTGAAAGTGCCTTTTGGTTGGTTTATAATGCTAAGAATACTGTAAAATCTCGTACGAAGCGCACCATCACTTCTAGATTCGACAGTTTTGACCGTACTGTGATCTGGTCCAAGATTTGATTGTCCTTAATGTAAATACGTTCTTTATAAATAACTATCTTCAAATTTATGGTAAATAATACTTAAATTACACCATAACCCCATAATTGTAGATACGTTAAATCTATCATGTTATATTTCACATTAAAGATATTCATAGAAAAATTTAAGGCCAACAAAATGAATGTTATTGTTTTTGCGTCACATTTGTGTTCAAAAGAAAATTCACCCACCCGACTCTCTGATCAAAAATATGACTAAAATGTAAAAAACTCTCACAAAATAAAGATGTACTGGCAGTTATGTGTGTGAACGTCCAAACTTATTCTCATACAAAACTTGAATTGTAAAATTACCGCAAATCCATTATACGAAATGTTTGTCGGAATTCAATTATTCAAGGGAGAACTTATTTATTCTTTGGGATATTAAATTGCGCAATGGGTTTCATTTATCAACAGGTGATTTCAAACACACAGGTAAGTTTATAATAACCAAAGTTAAGTAGTTTGTTCATAATCTGAGACACCCGTAATCTTGCTATTTATCCTTAAAGCTGGTATGCAGTTAAATTTATTATATGAGTAACGTACATACCACAGTCGATTTCATCAGATCCATCTATACAGTTGAGTAGACCATTACAAACATGACTCATGGGAATACAAAAACGATCAAGTTTACAAGTAAACTCATTTTGAGTACATTGATGAGAACAATTATTTCCTGTACATTCGAATGTACCATTGATACACGTGCTGAAATATATATGTTTAGATTTACTTTCTACACACATCTCATAGTATTAAAGAAGTTGTCCCAGATTTTAAAAGATACTCATTGATAAAAATAGATAAAACATACATTTCCAAGAAAGTATTAAGAGTTTAGTACGACATATTTGGTGTAGGCCCTACACGGAAAATAGTGAATTCTTACTTATATAATACGAAATTCACCACAAAACATACACAAAGGCACCCACAGAACAAAAATGCTAGGATGTCACTAACTGACACTCTGCCAGCACGGGGGGGGGGGGGGCGTATGCGTTGATCTAATAGCTAACGGTTGTGAGAGCACTGTGATTATACGTTGGAAAAGAAGTTGCTAAATATGTAAATATGAGTATCTGGGCACTCGGGGATAGTTCGTAATATAAGATTTCCTGCCAAATAAAACATTGAAACTGAATGTTTTCCTTTCTGCGAAAGATAATTGAACACGGAATCAAATAAAAATCTTGAAGCGTCTTCCGCATGGAATGATGGACGTCTCAATAATCTGTTCATTTTATTAAACGTATAACAGCGTATTTATATCTAAACGCATTTTACCAGGCCAAACAGTTGGTTGTCAGAGTGTGACCTTTAGCATACTTCATTCCATTGAAGACACAATGGCAATCATTCCTTTTAACACATCGTATAGTTTCGTCCACACCTATTTATAATAAACAAAACGCAGAGATTTGCACTCACAAAAAAGATAGGTTACCAGTTAACGAAATATACGCCCATCAGGAATAGGTCAATGACGATTACTAAGTGATTATGCGCGTCAATTTTCAGCAGTAGCACGCGTTGACTTGTAAATAACCTTTTATATACATATATCAACCAATACCGCTCTAAAAATCTCATGTTTATTAGTCTGTCAATGGCTGCTTCATGTGGTTTACAAGAAGTTTTATCTTCAAAGATTTCATAGTCTAAGTTTCAGAATTTTATGTAAGAAAGGATCATCTGATTCATCTACTTACAAAATAGACAAACCCAATCACAACCTTAACTTACGTTCTTGTAACAAATCATCTGGACAGAAACAGCCCTCAACACAAGGTGTCTGTTCACAAACTGAGCCATAATCTGTACCAGAAGGGTCATCACACGTCTTTGGGCACGACGAACCACATGGTTGGTAAACAAGGGGATGTTCACACTGAACTGCTGTAAAACAACACAAAACTACATTTTCGTCTTCCGTTCGCGTTTAAATCTTCAAAATACGAATAAAGACATTATTTTATTATACAAAGCCACTGAATTATTTCTAACTAATGACAACGAACTATCACAATCGAAATCACAAATTTACGGAATACCCTAAGGCCTCTCATCATCTAAATTAGGACCTGGAATTCATTTGGTTCAGCCCGAGATAAATTGTTAGTCAAATGTTTGATACCGTTAGTCAAATGTTCTGTACCGTTTTTTTTTATACATAATGGGCGACTATCCAGAGCAAAAACAAGTTATATATGTTTTATGGTGAAATGTTGGGTGGGTATTATTTGCCCTCGTGTAATCGGCGTGTAATTCAATATTTTGATGATATAATTTATTGTAATTTAAAAGTTTAACCACGCCACCAGGATATCATCGTAGCTGATTTTGAAGAAAATGCATAGATGTGTTTTGTATTATCCGTATTTGTATCGAGATGAAATAATGGTTTCTGAATAAATGAAATACAAAATGTATTATCTCTTTCTGAGCTACTCACGGCAGAGTTGCTGACTTCTCCATTTAGCCGCTTGACCAACACGGTTACAAGCATCAACAAAATTACTGATGGCAGTACATAAACAGTCTGTATCTCCACCTCTATCACATCTATAATAATAACATAAATCATAACATAACTGTTTTGTATCCCCCATCCCTATTACATCCATAATAACAACATAAATCATTACATGAATGTGTTCTTTCCCACCTATCACATCTATAATAACAACATAAATCATAACATAAATATTTTGTATCCCCCACCCTTATAATCACATCTATAATAACAACATAAATCATAACATAAATATTTTGTATCCCCCACCCTTATAATCACATCTATAACTAGACCTGCATGCAGGAATGACGGGTTTCACTGGTGCCACGTTACCCTTAAACATGTCACTTCCGGTGCCAAGTTACCCTTGAACATATGTCACTTCCGGTACCAGCGAAACCACTAAACAGGTTTCCAAATTAACATTGCACACAAATAAAATGGACGCAGAATCAACCAAATCCAGCAATATCAATTCATTTTATACATTTGTTACTTGTAAATGATCTTGACAAAATTAAATTACTCCCGGTGTTAATGCAAATGTTCAATTAGTCTTATGAAATCAGAAATGGCATACGATATCATGTAGTGAAAATTTTATGTAAATCGAATAATAATTGGCACTTTTAAAGACCAAAAAACTTGAAAAGTGACTTGTAGGAAATTGGCTATTTCTCTGCAACCGTACAAGTTAGAAACCATTTTGTGGTATCTGTATGATCGTATGGGTTCATTCTATTTGTTGATTGGCATCAAATACCATACTTTGAAAAAGATTTCAAAACAGACTCATTTGAATAAAATATCTGTTTTAGAGGCGAAAAATACAGTTTTTGCCAAAATGACGTTACTTCCGGTGATAATGAAAATCTTAAATTACTTGTATGAAATCCCAAATGGCATTAGGTATAACATGGTGTGACGTTTATGAAAATCGAATAATAATTGACCCTTTTATGGCCCCGAAACCTTCAAAAGTGACCTGTAGAAAACCGTCTATTTCTCGGCAACCGAACAAGTTAGAAACCATTTTATGATATCTATATGACCATATGAGTTTTGTTTATATGTGAATTTAAACCAAAAGTTAAAATTATTAATACATATTAAGTTATTCTTGGTTGAATAAAACATTGATTTAAAAAGTTTAAAATGCAGTTTTTGACCAAATGATGTCACTTCCGGTGTCAATTTTAAATTGTAATCAACTTGATATGACGCTACGTGCTTTTTGAATCAAATGATGTCACTTTTATAAAAATCCAATCATAATTGACTATTTTACAGGCAAAATAACGAAAACAGTGACTTGTACAGAACTGCCCATTTCTTGATAACTGCTTATAGTACAAACGAATTTTAACATACATTTTCTTCGTATGGATTATAGCTACAAGTTTATAAAAGTTACGAAGAAATATTTTAAAATCTGAAAAGCCTGAATAGGTTGTAAATAGGCCAATTTTACACCATTTTTAGCCTCTTAATCGAATTTGCTCGAAAATGAAATCGAAATTAAAAAAACTGCTTCCTACATTTTTTGCGCCTTGAAAGGGCACACTCTTTGAGTCAAATAATTTTTCCAAAAAATAATATTTGTTTTCGAAGAAGGAAAATAACTGTCAAAATTGTAGTTTTTGGTAAAATTATGCCACTTCCGGTGCCGACAGATAAAACTTTTGGTAATAAAAAAAATGACAATTGATACAACGAAGCATATGAACTTTGTTTTATACAAATCGAACAATAAAAAATTAATCTAGGACTTAAAAACTGAATTAGCCAATGGCGGCCAAGGTAAATTACTGAGACAAAATTCTTTAACATTTTTGCACTAGTCAGATGACCCTTTAATTCTGTGCATAATACGACTAAAAAATATTCATAAATAAAAATATTTTTTGTAAAATTTTAAATTTTCAAAATTTGGCGCCTAATATCTTTGAAGATTTACCGAAAATCAAATATCGAAAGTAGTGTAGCTATGTGCCCTGTCTCCGGCTATGCCAAAATGTATCGAAAGTTAAAATTCAATGATTATTGTTAAAATTACTGCAATATTTTAAAAAACGATAATTTGGAGATTTCGGACATTTCGCATTGTCGCAGAACGTTCAAAATAGCTTTATCCTCTAAGTCACACCCACTTTCCCAGTAAAACCGAAGAAATCGTAACGATGCGACAAGCAGTTGCTGAGATCTACTCAAAACAAAAGAAGAATAATAATAACTAGACCTGCAAGCAGCACTGAACCGGCTTTCAGGAATCATACAGGAAGTTCATTATACCATAGCCGATCCATTGAGCTACCAAACTATACTTTAATTGTTTTGCTTCAGTGACACCTTCTATCATATGTAAAAGTAATATTTGCTGGCGAAAAGACCGGTCAAAATTGTAAATTATGGCAAAATTACATCACTTCCGGTGCCGAAAGAAATTTTTATAGGTGAAAAATAAGTCGAAAATGCGCAACATACAAAATACAAACTTTGTTTTATACATATCGGGCAATAAATAATCAACCTATAACCCATAAACTGAAATTAAGAAGGTATAAAACTTAAAAGTGACCCTGGGAAAATTGGCTATTATTCGACAAGGGAACATGCTAGAAGCCTTTTCTTGATATCAATATGATGGTATTGATTCAATCTTACTGCCCATTAGAGTCAGACGTTATAAAGTTAAACGAATAATAAATATAAATCCCTTCAAAAAAATGTTTGTTTTGAAGGCTAAAAATACGTTTTTTGCAAAAATTACATTACTTTCGGAGATATTGAAAATGTTAATTTAGTTCATAGAAGTCATAAATGGCATAAGGCATCAAATGGTAAAAAAATGATAAAAATCGAATAATAATTGACACTTTTATAGACCAAAAACCTTGAAAAGTGACTTATAACAGATCGCCTATTTCTCTGTAACCGTACAAGTTAGAAACCATATTGTGGTATCCGTATGGTCGTATGGCTTAATTCTATTCGTTGATGGGAATCAAATATCATAATTTTAAAAATATTATAAGGCAGACTCATTTGAATAAAATATTTTTTTTTAAGTTAAAAATACAGTTTTTGCCCAAATGACGTCATTTCCGGTCACAGTGTAAATGTAAAATTGGCTTGACCTAGTCCAAATTGGCATTAAGCATCAAATGGAAAAAAAATATTGCAAATCGAATAATAATTCACTCTTTTATAGGCAAAATAACGTGAAAAGTGATGCATGCAAAATTGCATATTTCTCGGCAACTGCTCATATTACAAACTAATTTGCGCATACATTCTCTTCGTCTGGATTATTGCTACGAGTTTATGAAAATTACAAATAAATATTTCAAAATATGAAGACGCTGAATGAATTGTAAATAACTGAATTTTACACTTTATTTTACATTTTATTCGAAATTGCCCGAAAATGAAATTGAAATTAAAAAATCTGAGCTAAGGATTTTGTGCACCTTTGCAGGGTGCATCCTTTTAGTTATATCAGTTTTGAAAAAAAATAATATTTGCTTTTAAAAAGTGGTACTGAACGATCAAAATTGTAGTTTTTGTTAATATTACGTCACTTCCGTTGCCGACAGAAAAATTTCACCGTAACAACAAAAATTACAATTGGGACCACGGAGCGTATGAACTTTGTTTTATACAAATCGAATAATAAATAATTTTTCTGGGTACGAAAAACTAAATTAGCCGATGGCGGCTAACGCAAATTACCGAGACAATTTTTTTTCTCATTTCTGCTCAAGTAGGATGATATTTTTAACCCTGTGTAAAATATCATCAAAACATATTCATAAATAAAAAAGGTTTTCGTAAAAAAATTATTTTTTTTCAAAATATCGGACATTTTTTCGACTACTTCCGGTTTTACGATCGTTGTAGTGATAGCTTTACGAAGTTCTTTGGATAATTAACTTTCTGTACCAGAAGTGTCAGAAACATCCATTGAGTAGTTTTGGAAAAAAAGATAAATTAAAGACCGTTTCCAAAAATTTAACGATTTTTCAATTTTTTTCAAAGTTTGAGGCCATTTTTGGACCATTTATATTATTTCAATGCATTTCATTTTGGATTCACTATATAGACAACCGATAGGACTTTGAGTAAGAAAAGTTTGAGAAAAATCTGCGGCGTCGTTTTCGAGAAAAGGGCGTCCCAGAATGTTAAAAAATAGGAAAATAATATATTTTTGGCATACAATAATTTATTTCCTTACCATCGAAATCGTATTATTTAGATACCATATGATGGTCCATTAATAGGGCTATCCAGCGACACTTTAGTTCTTTTGGTCCGCTATTACCTAAGGGAGAAATCAAGTTTCTCGCAACTGCGACAATGGTTTTAACCTTTTTTTTTTCATTTTTTGAATACTTCCGGTATGGTTATTATTGTCGGAATAGTTTTAATAGCCGGTTTGGGCACTAAAATAGCCACAGGGCTCTGTAATGATATATTACATTATCTGATCAGATAAAATGCCTCTGAGAAATCCTATGTTCAAAAGTGCAAAAAATGCAAAAAAATTAAAATATCGAAAATTAAATTTCAATAACTACATACATATTATACATCATTAGAATCGTAATTAGGTCAGCTATCTGAATATACAACCTTTTTTTGAAAATCTCTTAAAATAAAAAAATAGTAGAGCATTTTCCAAAATTTCACGATTTTTCGACTTTTTTTGATTTTCAGTCCCTTTTTTATCATATTCCAGACATTTCAAAGTCTTATTGGATGGCATAATTCACAAGACTATCGAATGGACTCTCGATAGAGAAAGTTAAAAAAAAAGTTGCGGTTAAGTTTTTGAGATACAGGCGTCCAAAAACGCTCCAAATCAGAAAATACTTGATTTTCAGCGTGCCATATTTTGCTTCCTGCTCGTCGTATCCGTACAAATTGGGTATCATACGATAGCACAATACTAGTGCAGTCCAATGGTACCCTAATTTGTTTAATCCATTGATATCGGACGGAGAAGTCGCGTTTTTCCCCAAAATACCCATTTTTTGCATTTTTTTCAAAATATCGGACATTATTTCGACCACTTCCGGTGTACAGATTATTGTTGAAATTGCTTTATTCCTTGCAATGGTCATTTGGCTTCATGCCTCAGAAATTTCAGAAACGTCAATTCGGCCATAAAACGAAACCCGAGCTCGCAAAATGGGTAGAAAATTCGAAAAAAATCGAAAAATAAAGGGCGATAACTCTGAATGAAACTTATATTACTGGAATCGGATGGACTTCAGGTATCCAAAAATGTAGGTCAAATTTCAAAATTTTGAAAAATAACAAAAATTGTCTCTCAAACAACATTTTTCATTTTTCGATCGCAAGAAGTCAGCGATGAAGTTTCGAAATATCGAAATTTTCAACTGCTATCGTCCGAGAAAAGACTCAGGGTTTCCGAAAATGTCATTTGTATGAAAATAGGTACAGAATTGACGAATCTACGGCCGTTTTTTGATTTTTTGACACCGCACGAAATTCGACCACTTCCGGTCTGCGCAGAAGTTTCAAATATAGTTTATCAAGTAGCCAGCACATGGTTTCCCGATAGAGAATCAGGTCCCAGATCGGTATCTGTTACAGGCACCGAGAAATAGGCTCCGGCGAAAAAAAAAATAATAACTAGACCTGCAAGCAGCACTGAACCGGCTTTCAGGAATCATACAGTAAGTTTATTATACCATAGCCGATCCATTCAGCTACCGAACTATACTTTAGTTGTTCTGCTTCAGTGACACCCTCTATCATATGTATAAGTAATATTTGCTGGCGAAAAGACCGGTCAAAATTGTAAATTATGGCAAAATTACGTCACTTCCGGTGCCGAAAGAAATTTTTAAAGGTGAAAAATAAGTCGAAAATTCGCAACATACAAAATACAAAGTTTGTTTTATACATATCGGGCAATAAATAATTAACCTATAACCCATAAACTGAAATTAAGAAGGTAAAAAACTTAAAAGTGACCCTGGGAAAATTGGTTATTATTCGACAAGGGAACATGCTAGAAGCCTTTTCTTGATATCAATATGATGGTATTGATTGAATCTTACTGTCCATTAGAGTCAGACGTTATAAAAGGAAACGAATAAAGAATATAAATCACTTCAAAAAATTTTTGTTTTGAAGGCTAAAAATACGTTTTTTGCAAAAATTACATTACTTCCGCTGATATTGAAAATGTTAACTTGGTTCATAGAAGTCATAAATGGCATAAGGCATCAAATGTTAAAAAAATTATAAAAATCGAATAATAATTGACACTTTTATAGACCAAAAACCTTGAAAAGTGACTTATAGAAGATCGCCTATTTCTCTGTAATCGTACAAGTTAGAAACCATTTTGTGGTATCTGTATGGTCGTATGACTTCATTCTATTCGTTGATGGGAATCAAATATCATAATTTTAAAAACATTATAAGGCAGACTCATTTCAATAAAATATTTGTTTTTTAGGTTAGAAATACAGTTTTTGCCCAAAAGACGTCATTTCCGGTCACAGTGAAAATGTAAAATTGACTTGACCTAGTCCAAATTGGCATTAGGCATCAAATGGAAAAAAATATTGCAAATCGAATAATAATTCACTCTTTTATAGGCAAAATAACGTGAAAAGTGATGCATGCACAATTGCATATTTCTCGGCAACTGCTCATATTACAAACTAATTTTCGCATACATTCTCTTCGTCTGGATTATTGCTACGAGTTTATAAAAATTACAAATAAATATTTCAAAATATGAAGACGCTGAATGAATTGTAAATAACTGAATTTTACACTTTATTTTACATTTTATTCGAAATTGCCCGAAAATGAAATTGAAATTAAAAAATATGAGCTAAGGATTTTGTGCACCTTTGCAGGGTGCATCCTTTTAGTTATATCAGTTTTGAAAAAAAATAATATTTGCTTTCAAAATGTGGTACCGAACTGTCAAAATTGTAGTTTTTGTTAATATTACGTCACTTCCGTTGCCGACAGAAAAACTTCACCGTAACAAAAAAAATTACAATTGGGACCACGGTGCATATGAACTTTGTTTTATACAAATCGAACAATAAATAATTTTTCTGGGTACGAAAAACTTAATTAGCCGATGGCGGCTAACGCAAATTACGGAGACAATTTTTTTTCTTATTTCTGCTCAAGTACGATGATATTTTAACCCTGTGTGAAAGATCATCAAAAAATATTCATAAATAAAAAAGGTTTTCGTAAAAAAAAAATTTTTTTTCAAAATATCGGATATTTTTTCGACTACTTCCGATTTTACGATCGTTGTTGTGATAGCTTTACGAAGTTCTTTGGATACTTAACTTTCTGTACCAGAATTATCAGAAACATCCATTGAGTAGTTTTGGAAAAATAGATAAATTAAAGAGCGTTTCCAAAAATTTAACGATTTTTCAATTTTTTTCAAAGTTTGAGGCCATTTTTCGACCACTTATATTATTTCAATGCTTTTCATTTTGGATTCCCTATATAGACAACCGATAGGACTTTGAGTAAGAAAAGTTTAAGAAAAATCGTAGGCGTCGTTTTCGAGAAAAAGGCGTCTCAGAATGTTAAAAAATTGGAAAATACTACATTTTTGGCATACAATAGTTTATTTCCTTACCATCGAAATCGTATTATTTAGATACCATATGATGGTCCATTAATAGGGCTATCCAGCGACACTTTAGGTCTTTTGGTCCGCTATTACCTAAGAGAGAAATCAAGTTTTTCGCAAGTGCGACAATGTTTTTACTCTTTTTTTTCATTTTTTGAATACTTCCGGTATGGTTATTATTGTCGAAATAGTTTTAATGGCCGGTTTGGGCACTAAAATAGCCACAGGGCTCTGTAATGATATATTACATTATCTGATCAGATAAAATGCCCCTGAGAAATCCTATGTTCAAAAGTGCCAAAAATGCAAAAAATTTAAAATATCGAAAATTAAATTTTAATAATTACATACATATTATACATCGTTAGAATCGTAATTAGGTCAGCTATCTGAATATACAACGTCTTTTTAAAAATCTCTTAAAATAAAGAAATAGTAGAGCATTTTCCAAAATTTCACGATTTTTCGACTTTTTTTGATTTTCAGTCCCTTTTTTATCCTATTCCAGACATTTCAAAGTCTTATTGGATGGCTTTATGCAAAATACCTCCAAAAGGACTCTCGATAGAAAAAATTAAAAAAAAATTGCAGGTTAAGTTTTCGAGATACAGGCGTCCAAAAACGCTCCAAATCAGAAAATACTTGATTTTCAGCGTGCCATATTTGGCTGTCTGTTCATAGTATCCATATGAATGGGGTATCATATGATAGTCCAGCAATCGTGCCATCAAACGATACCTTCATTCGTTTAATCCATTGATATCGGACGGAGAAATAGCGTTTTCCCCAAAAATATCCATTTTTTGCATTTTTTTCAAAATATTGCACATTATTTCGACCACTTCCGGTTTAAGGATTCTTGTCGAAATTGCTTTATCAGTTGGTATTGGACTATAACTTCATGTTCCAGAAGTTTCAGAAACGTCAATTCTGCCATAAAACGAAACCGGAGCTCACAAAATGGGAAGAAAATTCGAAAAAAATCGAAAAATAAAGGGCGATAACTCTGAATGAAACTTATATTACTGGAATCGGATGGACTTCAGGTATCCAAAAATGTAGGTCAAATTTGAAAATTTTGAAAAATAACAAAAATTGTCTCGTAAACAACATGTTTTCAATTTTCGAACGATAAAAATCACAGACGAATGTTCGAAATTGAAAAATGTGAGATAGCCATTGTCTCAGAAAAGATTCAGGGATTCCAAAAATGTAATTTGTTTGAAAATGGATAAAGAATTGACGAAACTATGGCCGATTTTCAATTTTTAGGGAAAGTACAAAGTTCGGTCACTTCCGGTATGCGCAGAAATTTCAAAAATATTTTATCAAGTAGCCACCACATGGTTTCCCGATAGAAAAGCTAATTCCAGATCGATATCTGTTTTCGGTCATGGAGATCTAGGCCCTCGCGGTAAATAATAATAATAATAATAATAACTAGACCTGCAAGCAGCACTGAACCGGCTTTCAGGAATCATACAGGAAGTTTATTATACCATAGCCGATCCATTGAGCTACCAAAGTATACTTTAGTTGTTTTGCTTCAGTGACACCCTCTATCATATGTAAAAGTAATATTTGCTGGCGAAAAGACCGGTCAAAATTGTAAATTATGGCAAAATTACGTCACTTCCGGTACCGAAAGAAATTTTTATAGGTGAAAAATAAGTCGAAAATTCGCAACACACAAAATACAAACTTTGTTTTATACATATCGGGCAATAAATAATTAACCTATAACCCATAAACTGAAATTAAGAAGGTAAAAAACTTAAAAGTGACCCTGGGAAAATTGGTTATTATTCGACAAGGGAACATGCTAGAAGGCTTTTTTTGATATCAATATGATGGTATTGATTCAAGCTTACTGCCCATTAGAGCCAGACGTTATAAAGTTAAACGAATAATGAATATAAATCACTTCAAAAAAATGTTTGTTTTGAAGGCTAAAAATACGTTTTTTGCAAAAATTACATTACTTCCGGTGATATTGAAAATGTTAACTTGGTTCATAGAAGTCATAAATGGCATAAGGCATCAAATGGTAAAAAAATTATAAAAATCGAATAATAATTGACACTTTTATAGACCAAAAACCTTGAAAAGTGACTTATAGAAGATCGCCTATTTCTCTGTAACCGTACAAGTTAGAAACCATTTTGTGGTATCTGTATGGTCGTATGGCTTCATTCTATTCGTTGATGGGAATAAAATATCATAATTTTAAAAATATTATAAGGGAGACTGATTTGAATAAAATATTAGTTTTTTAGGTTAAAAATACAGTTTTTGCCCAAATGACGTCATTTCCGGTCACAGTGAAAATGTAAAATTGGCTTGACCTAGTCCAAATTGGCATTAGACATCAAATGGAAAAAAAATATTGCAAATCGAATAATAATTCACTCTTGTATAGGCAAAATAACGTGAAAAGTGATGCATGCAAAATTGCATATTTCTCGACAACTGCTCATATTACAAACTAATTTTCGCATACATTCTCTTCGTCTGGATTATTGCTACGAGTTTATGAAAATTACAAATAAATATTTAAAAATATGAAGACGCTGAATGAATTGTAAATAGCTGAATTTTACACTTTATTTTACATTTTATTCGAAATTGCCCGAAAATGAAATTGAAATTTAAAAATATGAGCTAAGGATTTTGTGCACCTTCGCAGGGTGCATCCTTTTAGTTATATCAGTTTTGAAAAAAAATAATATTTGCTTTCAAAAAGTAGTACCGAACTGTCAAAATTGTAGTTTTTGTTAATATTACGTCACTTCCGTTGCCGACAGAAAAATTTCACCGTAATATAAAAAATAACAATTGGGACCACGGAGCATATGAACTTTGTTTTATACAAATCGAACAATAAATAATTTTTCTGGGTACGAAAAACTAAATTCGCCGATGGCGGCTAACGCAAATTACCTAGACAATTTTTTTTCTCATTTCTGCTCAAGTACGATGATATTTTAACCCAGTGTAAAATATCACCAAAAAATATTCATAAATAAAAAAGATTTTCGTAAAAAAAATAATTTTTTTCAAAATATCGGACATTTTTTCGACTACTTCCAGTTTTACGATCGTTGTTGTGATAGCTTTACGAAGTTCTTTGGATACTTAACTTTCTGTACCAGAAGTGTCAGAAACATCCATTGAGCAGTTTTGGAAAAAAAGATAAATTAAAGAGCTTTCACAAAAATTTAACGATTTTTCAATTTTTTTCAAAGTTTGATGCCATTTTTGGACCACCTATATTATTTCAATGCTTTTCATTTTGGATTCACTATATAGACAACCGATGGGACTTTGAGTTAGAAAAGTTTAAGAAAAATCTGCGGCGTCGTTTTCGAGAAAAGGGCGTCTCAGAATGTTAAAAAATCGGAAAATACTAGATTTTTGGCATACAATAATTTATTTCCTTACCATCGATATCGTATTATTTAGATACCATATGATGGTCCATTAATAGGGCTATCCAACGACACTTTAGTTCTTTTGGTCCGCTATTACCTAAGGGAGAAATCAAGTTTTTCGCAAGTGCGACAATGTTTTTAACCTTTTTTTTCATTTTTTGAATACTTCCGGTATGGTTATTATTGTCGGTATAGTTTTAATAACCGGTTTGGGCACTAAAATAGCCACAGTGCTCTGTAATGATATATTACATTATCTGATCAGATAAAATGCCCCTGAGAAATCCTAGGTTCAAAAGTGCCAAAAATGCAAAAAATTTAAAATATCGAAAATTAAATTTCAATAACTACATACATATTATACATCGTTAGAATCGTAATTAGGTCAGCTATCTGAATATACAATCGTTTTTTGGAAATCTTTGAAAATAAAAAAATAGCAGAGCATTTTCCAAAATTTCACGATTTTTCGACTTTTTTCGATTTTCAGTCCGTTATTTCACCTATTCCAGATATTTCAAAGTCTTATTGGATGGCTTCATGCAAAATACCTCCGAAAGGACTCTCGATAGAAAAAATTACAAAAAAAGTTGCGGTTAAGTTTTCGAGATACAGGCGTCCAAAAACGCTCCAAATCAGAAAATACTTGATTTTCAGCGTGCCATATTTTGCTGCCTGCTCATCGTATCCGTACGAGTTGGGTATCATAAGATAGCACAATCCTAGTGCAGTCCAATGGTACCCTAATTTCTTTAATCCATTGATATCGGGCGGAGAATTCGCGTTTTTCCCCAAAATATCCATTTTTTGCATTTTTTTCAAAATATTGCACATTATTTCGACCACTTCCGGTTTAAGGATTCTTGTCGAAATTGCTTTATACGTTGGTATTGGACTATAACTTCATGTTCTAGAAGTTTCAGAAACGTCAATTCTACCATAAACCGAAACCCGAGCTGACAAAATGGGAAGAAAATTCGAAAAAAATCGAAAAATAAAGGGCGATAACTCTGAATGAAACTTATATTACTGGAATCGGATGGACTTCAGGTATCCAAAAATGTAGGTCAAATTTAAAAATTTTGAAAAATGACAAAAATGGTCTCGTAAACAACATGTTTTCAATTTTCGAACGATAAAAGTCATAGACGAATGTTCGAAATTGAAAAATGTGAGATAGCCATTGTCTCAGAAAAGATTCAGGGATTCCAAAAATGTAATTTGTTTGAAAATGGATAACGAATTGACGAAACTATGGCCGATTTTCAATTTTTAGACAACGTGCAAAGTTCGGTCACTTCCGGTATGCGCAGAAATTTCAAAAATATTTTATCAAGTAGCCACCACATGGTTTCCCAATAGAAAATCTAATTCCAGATCGATATCTGTTTTCGATCATGGAGATCTAGGCCCCCGCGGTAAATAATAATAATAATAATAATAACTAGACCTGCAAGCAGCACTGAACCGGCTTTCAGGAATCATACAGGAAGTGTATTATACCATAGCCGATCCATTGAGCTACCAAACTATACTTTAGTTGTTTTGCTTCAGTGACACCCTCTATCATATGTAAAAGTAATATTTGCTGGCTAAAAGACCGGTCAAAATTGTAAATTATGGCAAAAGTATGTCACTTCCGGTGCCGAAAGAAATTTTTATAGATGAAAAATAAGTCGAAAATTCGCAACATACAAAATACAAACTTTTTTTTATAAATATCGGACAATAAATAATTAACCTATAACCCATAAACTGAAATTAAGAAGGTAAAAAACTGAAAAGTGACCCTCGGAAAATTGGTTATTATTCGGCAAGGGAACATGCTAGAAGATTTTTCTTGATATCAATATGATGGTATTGATTCAGTCTTACTGCCCATTAGAGTCAGACGTTATAAAGTTATACGAATAATAAATATAAATCCCTTCAAAAAAATGTTTGTTTTAAAGGCTAAAAATACGTTTTTTGCAAAAATTACATTACTTCCGGTGATATTGAAAATTTTAACTTGGTTCATAGAAGTCATAAATAGCATAAGGCATGAAATGGTAAATAAATTGTAAAAATCGAATAATAATTGACAGTTTTACAGACCAAAAACCTTGAAAAGTGACTTATAGAAGATCGCCTATTTCTCTGTAACCGTACAAGTTAGAAACCATTTTGTGGTATCTGTATGGTCGTATGGCTTCATTTTATTCGTTGATGGGAATCAAATATCATAATTTTAAAAATATTATAAGGCAGACTCATTTGAATAAAATATTTGTTTTTTAGGTTAAAAATACAGTTTTTGCCCAAATGACGTCATTTCCGGTCACAGTGAAAATGTAAAATTGGCTTGACCTAGTCCAAATTGGCATTAGGCATCAAATGGAAAAAAAATATTGCAAATCGAATAATAATTAACTCTTTTATAGGCAAAATAACGTGAAAAGTGATGCATGCAAAATTGCATATTTCTCGGCAACTGCTCATATTACAAACTAATTTTCGCATACATTCTCTTCGTCTGGATTATTGCTACGAGTTTATGAAAATTACAAATAAATATTTCAAAATATGAAGACGCTGAATGAATTGTAAATAACTGAATTTTACACTTTATTTTACATTTTATTCGAAATTGCCCGAAAATGAAGTTGAAATTAAAAAATATGAGCTAAGGTTTTTGTGCACCTTTGCAGGGTGCATCCTTTTAGTTATATCAGTTTTGAAAAAAAATAATATTTGCTTTCAAAAAGTGGTACCGAACTGTCAAAATTGTAGTTTTTGTTAATATTACGTCACTTCCGTTGCCGACAGAAAAATTTCACCGTAACAAAAAAAATTACAATTGGGACCATGGTGCATATGAACTTTGTTTTATACAAATCGAACAATAAATAATTTTTCTGGGTACGAAAAACTAAATTAGCCGATGGCGGCTAACGCAAATTACCGAGACAATTTTTTTTCTCATTTCTGCTCACGTACGATGATATTTTAACCCTGTGTAAAATATCATCAAAAAATATTCATAAATAAAAAAGGTTTTCGTAAAAAAAATATTTTTTTTCGAAATATCGGACATTTTTTCGACTACTTCCGGTTTTACGATCGTTGTTGTGATAGCTTTACGAAGTCCTTTGGATACTTAACTTTCTGTACCAAAAGTGTCAGAAACATCCATTGAGTAGTTTTAGAAAAAAAGATAAATTAAAGAGCGTTTCAAAAAATTTAACGATTTTTCAATTTTTTTCAAAGTTTGAGGCCATTTTTCGACCACTTATATTATTTCAATGCTTTTCATTTTGGATTCCCTATATAGACAACTAACAGGACTTTGAGTAAGAAAAGTTTAAGAAAAATCGTAGGCGTCGTTTTCGAGAAAAGGGCGTCTCAGAATGTTAAAAAATTGGAAAATACTAGATTTTTGGCATACAATAATTTATTTCCTTACCATCGAAATCGTATTATTTAGATACCATATGATGGTCCATTAATAGGGCTATCCAGCAACACTTTAGTTCTTTTGGTCCGCTATTACCTAAGGGAGAAATCAAGTTTTTCGCAAGTGCGACAATGTTTTTACTCTTTTTTTTCATTTTTTGAATACTTCCGGTATGGTTATTATTGTCGGAATAGTTCTAATAGCCGGTTTGGGCACTAAAATAGCCACAGGGCTCTGTAATGATATATTACATTATCTGATCAGATAAAATGCCCCTGAGAAATCCTACGTTCAAAAGTGCCAAAAATGCAAAAAATGTAAAATATCGAAAATTAAATTTTAATAATTACATACATATTATACATCGTTAGAATCGTAATTAGGTCAGCTATCTGAATATACAACCTTTTTTAAAAAATCTCTTAAAATAAAAAAATAGTAGAGCATTTTCCAAAATTTCACGATTTTTCGACTTTTTTCGATTTTCAGTCCCTTTTTTATCCTATTCCAGACATTTCAAAGTCCTATTGGATGGCTTCATGCCAAATACCTCCAAAAGGACTCTCGATAGAAAAAAAATAAAAAAAATTGTAGGTTAAGTTTTCGAGATACAGGCATCCAAAAACGCTCCAAATCAGAAAATACTTGATTTTCAGCGTGCCATATTTTGCTGTCTGTTCATAGTATCCGTATGAATGGGGTATCATATGATAGTCCAACAATCGTGCCATCAAACGGTACCTTAATCCCTTTAATCCGTTGATATCGGGCGAAGAAATCACGTTTTTCCCAAAACCACCCATTTTTTTCGTTTTTTTGCAAATTTTGCACATTATTTCGACCACTTCCGGTTTAAGGAGTCTTGTCGAAATTGCTTTACCTGTTGATATTGGACTTTAACTTCATGTTCCAGAAGTTTCAGAAACGTCAATTCTGCCATAAAACGAAACCCGAGCTCACAAAATGGGAAGAAAATTCGAAAAAAATCGAAAAATAAAGGGCGATAACTCTGAATGAAACTTATATTACTGGAATCGGATGGACTTCAGGTATCCAAAAATGTAGGTCAAATTTGAAAATTTTGAAAAATAACAAAAATTGTCTCGTAAACAACATGTGTTCAATTTTCGAACTATAAAAGTCATAGACGAATGTTCGAAATTGAAAAATGTGAGATAGCCATTTTCTCAGAAAAGATCCAGGGATTCCACAAATGTAATTTGTTTGAAAATGGATAAAGAATTGACGAAACTATAGCCGATTTTCAATTTTTAGAGAAAGTACAAAGTTCGGTCACTTCCGGTATGCGCAGAAATTTCAAAAATATTTTATCAAGTAGCCACCACATGGTTTCCCAATAGAAAAGCTAATTCCAGATCGATATCTGTTTTCGATCATGGAGATCTAGGCCCTCGCGGTAAATAATAATAATAATAATAATAATAATAATAATAATAATAATAATAATAATTTTAGTAATCTCAATAGGCTTTCAGACGAAAGTCTGAAAGCCTAATAACTAGACCTGCATGCAGGAATGACGGGTTTCACTGGTGCCACGTTACCCTTAAACATGTCACTTCCGGTGCCAAGTTACCCTTGAACATATGTTACTTCCGGTACCAGCGAAACCACTAAACAGGTTTCCAAATTAACATTGCACACAAATAAAATGGACGCAGAATCAACAAAATCCAGCAATATCAATTCATTTTATACATTTGTTACTTGTAAATGATCTTGACAAAATTAAATTACTCCCGGTGTTAATGCAAATGTTCAATTAGTCTTATGAAATCAGAAATGGCATACGATATCATATAGTGAAAATTTTATGTAAATCGAATAATAATTGCCACTTTTAAAGACCAAAAAACTTGAAAAGTGACTTGTAGAAAATCGGCTATTTCTCTGCAACCGTACAAGTTAGAAACCATTTTGTGGTATCTGTATGATCGTATGGGTTCATTCTATTTGTTGATTGGCATCAAATACCATACTTTGAAACAGATTTCAAAACAGACTCATTTGAATAAAATATCTGTTTTAGAGGCTAAAAATACAGTTTTTGCCAAAATGACGTTACTTCCGGTGATAATGAAAATCTTAAATTACTTGAATGAAATCCCACATGGCAGTAGGTATAACACGGTGTAACGTTTATGAAAATCGAATAATAATTGACACTTTTATGGCCCCGAAACCTTCAAAAGTGACCTGTAGAAAACCGTCTATTTCTCGGCAACCGAACAAGTTAGAAACAATTTTATGATATCTATATGACCATATGAGTTTTGTTTATATGTGAATTTAAACCAAAAGTTAAAATTATTAATACATATTAAGTTATTCTTGGTTGAATAAAACATTGATTTAAAAAGTTTAAAATGCAGTTTTTGACCAAATGATGTCACTTCCGGTGTCAATTTCAAATTGTAATCAACTTGATATGACGCTACGTGCTTTTTGAATCAAATGATGTCACTTTTATAAAAATCCAATCATAATTGACTATTTTACAGGCAAAATAACGAAAACAGTGACTTGTACAGAACTGCCCATTTCTTGGTAACTGCTTATAGTACAAACGAATTTTAACATACATTTTCTTCGTATGGATTATAGCTACAAGTTTATAAAAGTTACGAAGAAATATTTTAAAATCTGAAAAGCCTGAATAGGTTGTAAATAGGTAAATTTTACACCATTTTTAGCCTCTTAATCGAATTTGCTCGAAAGTGAAATCGAAATTAAAAAAACTGCTTCCTACATTTTTTGCGCCTTGAAAGGGCACACTCTTTGAGTCAAATAATTTTTCCAAAAAATAATATTTGTTTTCGAAGTAGGAAAATAACTGTCAAAATTGTAGTTTTTGGTAAAATTATGCCACTTCCGGTGCCGACAGATAACACTTTTGGTAATAAAAAAAATGACAATTGATACAACGAAGCATATGAATTTAGTTTTATACAAATCGGACAATAAAAAATTAATCTAGGACTGAAAAACTGAATTAGCCAATGGCGGCCAAGGAAAATTACTGAAACAATTTTTTTTAACATTTTTGCACTAGTCAGATGACTCTTTAATTCTGTGCACAATAAGACTAAAAAATATTCATAAATAAAAAAATTTTTTGTAAAATTTTAAATTTTCGAAATTTGGCGCCTAATATCTTCGAAGATTTGCCGAAAATCAAAAATCGAAAGTAGCGTAGCTACGTGCCCTGTCTCAGGCTATGCCAAAATGTATCGAAAGTTAAAATCCAATGATTATTGTTAAAATTACTGCAATATTTTCAAAAACGATAACTTCGGTGATTTCGGACATTTCGCATTGTCGCAGAACGTTCAAAATAGATTTATCCTCTAAGTCACACCCACTTTCCCAGTAAAACCGAAGAGATCGTAACGATGCGACACGTAGTTGCTGAGATCTATTCAAATTGGAATCTGAATAATAATAATAATAATAATAAGAATAATAATTTTAACAAAAACAATAGTGTTTCACACAAGCTACGCAGTGTGAAACCCTAATAATTTTAGTAATCTCAATAGGCTTTCAGACGAAAGTCTGAAAGCCTAATAACTAGACCTGCAAGCAGCACTGAACCGGCTTTCAGGAATCATACAGGAAGTTTATTATACCATAGCCGATCCATTGAGCTACCAAAGTATACTTTAGTTGTTTTGCTTCAGTGACACCCTCTATCATATGTAAAAGTAATATTTGCTGGCGAAAAGACCGGTCAAAATTGTAAATTATGGCAAAATTACGTCACTTCCGGTACCGAAAGAAATTTTATAGGTGAAAAATAAGTCGAAAATTCGCAACACACAAAATACAAACTTTGTTTTATACATATCGGGCAATAAATAATTAACCTATAACCCATAAACTGAAATTAAGAAGGTAAAAAACTTAAAAGTGACCCTGGGAAAATTGGTTATTATTCGACAAGGGAACATGCTAGAAGCCTTTTCTTGATATCAATATGATGGTATTGATTCAATCTTACTGCCCATTAGAGCCAGACGTTATAGAGTTAAACGAATAATGAATATAAATCACTTCAAAAAAATGTTTGTTTTGAAGGCTAAAAATACGTTTTTTTGCAAAAATTACATTACTTCCGGTGATATTGAAAATGTTAACTTGGTTCATAGAAGTCATAAATGGCATAAGGCATCAAATGGTAAACAAATTATAAAAATCGAATAATAATTGACACTTTTATAGACCAAAAACCTTGAAAAGTGACTTATAGAAGATCGCCTATTTCTCTGTAACCGTACAAGTTAGAAACCATTTTGTGGTATCTGTATGGTCGTATGGCTTCATTCTATTCGTTGATGGGAATAAAATATCATAATTTTAAAAATATTATAAGGGAGACTGATTTGAATAAAATATTAGTTTTTTAGGTTAAAAATACGGTTTTTGTCCAAATGACGTCATTTCCGGTCGCAGTGAAAATGTAAAATTGGCTTCACCTAGTCCAAATTGGCATTAGGCATCAAATGGAAAAAAAATATTGCAAATCGAATAATAATTCACTCTTTTATAGGCAAAATAACGTGAAAAGTGATGCATGCAAAATTGCATATTTCTCGACAACTGCTCATATTACAAACTAATTTTCGCATACATTCTCTTCGTCTGGATTATTGCTACGAGTTTATGAAAATTACAAATAAATATTTAAAAATATGAAGACGCTGAATGAATTGTAAATAGCTGAATTTTACACTTTATTTTACATTTTATTCGAAATTGCCCGAAAATGAAATTGAAATTTAAAAATATGAGCTAAGGATTTTGTGCACCTTCGCAGGGTGCATCCTTTTAGTTATATCAGTTTTGAAAAAAAATAATATTTTCTTTCAAAAAGTGGTACCGAACTGTCAAAATTGTAGTTTTTGTTAATATTACGTCACTTCCGTTGCCGACAGAAAAATTTCACCGTAACATAAAAAATAACAATTGGGACCACGGAGCATATGAACTTTGTTTTATACAAATCGACCAATAAATAATTTTTCTGGGTACGAAAAACTAAATTCGCCGATGGCGGCTAACGCAAATTACCCAGACAATTTTTTTTCTCATTTCTGCTCAAGTACGATGATATTTTAACCCAGTGTAAAATATCACCAAAAAATATTCATAAATAAAAAAGATTTTCGTAAAAAAAATAATTTTTTTCAAAATATCGGACATTTTTTCGACTACTTCCAGTTTTACGATCGTTGTTGTGATAGCTTTACGAAGTTCTTTGGATACTTAACTTTCTGTACCAGAAGTGTCAGAAACATCCATTGAGCAGTTTTGGAAAAAAAGATAAATAAAAGAGCGTTTACAAAAATTTAACGATTTTTCAATTTTTTTCAAAGTTTGATGCCATTTTTGGACCACCTATATTATTTCAATGCTTTTCATTTTGGATTCACTATATAGACAACCGATGGGACTTTGAGTTAGAAAAGTTTAAGAAAAATCTGCGGCGTCGTTTTCGAGAAAAGGGCGTCTCAGAATGTTAAAAAATCGGAAAATACTAGATTTTTGCCATACAATAATTTATTTCCTTACCATCGATATCGTATTATTTAGATACCATATGATGGTCCATTAATAGGGCTATCCAACGACACTTTAGTTCTTTTGGTCCGCTATTACCTAAGGGAGAAATCAAGTTTTTCGCAAGTGCGACAATGTTTTTAACCTTTTTTTTCATTTTTTGAATACTTCCGGTATGGTTATTATTGTCGGTATAGTTTTAATAACCGGTTTGGGCACTAAAATAGCCACAGTGCTCTGTAATGATATATTACATTATCTGATCAGATAAAATGCCCCTGAGAAATCCTAGGTTCAAAAGTGCCAAAAATGCAAAAAATTTAAAATATCGAAAATTAAATTTCAATAACTACATACATATTATACATCGTTAGAATCGTAATTAGGTCAGCTATCTGAATATACAATCGTTTTTTGGAAATCTTTGAAAATAAAAAAATAGCAGAGCATTTTCCAAAATTTCACGATTTTTCGACTTTTTTCGATTTTCAGTCCGTTATTTCACCTATTCCAGATATTTCAAAGTCTTATTGGATGGCTTCATGCAAAATACCTCCGAAAGGACTCTCGATAGAAAGAATTACAAAAAAAGTTGCGGTTAAGTTTTCGAGATACAGGCGTCCAAAAACGCTCCAAATCAGAAAATACTTGATTTTCAGCGTGCCATATTTTGCTGCCTGCTCATCGTATCCGTACGAGTTGGGTATCATACGATAGCACAATCCTAGTGCAGTCCAATGGTACCCTAATTTCTTTAATCCATTGATATCGGGCGGAGAATTCGCGTTTTTCCCCAAAATATCAATTTTTTGCATTTTTTTCAAAATATTGCACATTATTTCGACCACTTCCGGTTTAAGGATTCTTGTCGAAATTGCTTTATACGTTGGTATTGGACTATAACTTCATGTTCTAGAAGTTTCAGAAACGTCAATTTTACCATAAAACGAAACCCGAGCTGACAAAATGGGAAGAAAATTCGAAAAAAATCGAAAAATAAAGGGCGATAACTCTGAATGAAACTTATATTACTGGAATCGGATGGACTTCAGGTATCCAAAAATGTAGGTCAAATTTGAAAATTTTGAAAAATGACAAAAATGGTCTCGTAAACAACATGTTTTCAATTTTCGAACGATAGAAGTCATAGACGAATGTTCGAAATTGAAAAATGTGAGATAGCCATTGTCTCAGAAAAGATTCAAGGATTCCAAAAATGTAATTTGTTTGAAAATGGATAACGAATTGACGAAACTATGGCCGATTTTCAATTTTTAGACAACGTGCAAAGTTCGGTCACTTCCGGTATGCGCAGAAATTTCAAAAATATTTTATCAAGTAGCCACCACATGGTTTCCCAATAGAAAATCTAATTCCAGATCGATATCTGTTTTCGATCATGGAGATCTAGGCCCCCGCGGTAAATAATAATAATAATAATAATAACTAGACCTGCAAGCAGCACTGATTCGGCTTTCAGGAATCATACAGGAAGTTTCTTATACCATAGCCGATCCATTGAGCTACCAAACTATACTTTAGTTGTTTTGCTTCAGTGACACCCTCTATCATATGTAAAAGTAATATTTGCTGGCGAAAAGACCGGTCAAAATTGTAAATTATGGCAAAATTACGTCACTTCCGGTGTCGAAAGATATTTTTATAGGTGAAAAATAAGTCGAAAATTCGCAACACACAAAATACAAACTTTGTTTTAAACATATTGGGCAATAAATAATTACCCTATAACCCATAAACTGAAATTAAGAAGGTAAAAAACTTAAAAGTGACCCTGGGAAAATTGGCTATTATTCGACAAGGGAACATGCTAGAAGGCTTTTTTTGATATCAATATGATGGTATTGATTCAATCTTACTGCCCATTAGAGTCAGACGTTATCAAGTTAAACGAATAATAAATATAAATCCCTTGAAAAAAATGTTTGTTTTGAAGGCTAAAAATACGTTTTTTGCAAAAATTACATTACTTCCGGTGATATTGAAAATGTTAACTTAGTTCATAGAAGCCATAAATGGCATAAGGCATCAAATGGTAAAAAAATTATAAAAATCGAATAATAATTGAGACTTTTATAGACCAAAAACCTTGAAAAGTGACTTATAGAAGATCGCCTATTTCTCTGTAACCATACAAGTTAGAAACCATTTTGTGGTATCTGTATGGTCGTATGGCTTCATTCTATTCGTTGATGGGAATCAAATATCATAATTTTAAAAATATTATAAGGCAGACTCATTTGAATAAAATATTTGTTTTTTGGGTTAAAAATACAGTTTTTGCCCAAATGACGTCATTTCCGGTCACAGTGAAAATGTAAAATTGACTTGACCTAGTCTAAATTGGCATTAGGCATCAAATGAAAAAAAAATATTGCAAATCGAATGATAATTCACTCTTTTATAGGCAAAATAACGTGAAAAGTGATGCATGCAAAATTGCATATTTCTCGGCAACTGCTCATATTACAAACTAATTTTCGCATACATTCTCTTCGTCTGGATTATTGCTACGAGTTTATAAAAATTACAAATAAATATTTCAAAATATGAAGACGCTGAATGAATTGTAAATAACTGAATTTTACACTTTATTTTATATTTTATTCGAAATTGCCCGAAAATGAAATTGAAATTAAAAAATCTGAGCTAAGGATTTTGTGCATCTTTGCAGGGTGCATCCTTTTAGTTATATCAGTTTTGAAAAAAAAAAATATTTGCTTTCAAAAAGTGGTACCGAACTGTCAAAATTGTAGTTTTTGTTAATATTACGTCACTTTCGTTGCCGACAGAAAAATTATACCGTAACAAAAAAAATTACAATTGGGACCACGGAGCATATGAACTTTGTTTTATACAAATCGAACAATAAATAATTTTTCTGGGTACGAAAAACTAAATTAGCCGATGGCGGCTAACGCAAATTACCCTGACAATTTTTTTTCTCATTTCTGCTCAAGTACGATGATATTTTAACCCTGTGTAAAATACCATCAAAATATATTCATAAATAAAAAAGGTATTCGTAAAAAAATTATTTTTTTTCAAAATATCGGACATTTGTTCGACTACTTCCGGTTTTACGATCATTGTCGCGATAGCTTTACGAAGTTCTTTGGATACTTAACTTTCTGTACCAGAAGTGTCAGAAACATCCATTGAGTAGTTTTGGAAAAAAAGATAAATTAAAGAGCGTTTACAAAAATTTAATGATTTTTCAATTTTTTTCAAAGTTTGATGCCATTTTTGGACCACCTATATTATTTCAATGCTTTTCATTTTGGATTCACTATATAGACAACCGATAGGACTTTGAGTAAGAAAAGTTTAAGAAAAATCTGCGGCGTAATTTTCGAGAAAAGGGCGTCTCAGAATGTTAAAAAATCGGAAAATACTAGATTTTTGGCATAAAATAATTTATTTCCCTACGATCGAAATCGTATTATTTAGATACCATATGATGGTCCATTAATAGGGCTTTCCGACGACCCTTTAGTTCTTTTGGTCCGCTATTACGTAAGGGAGAAATCAAGTTTTTCGCAATTGCGACAATGTTTTTAACCTTTTTTTTTCATTTTTTGAATACTTCCGGTATGGTTATTATTTTCGGAATAGTTTTAATAGCCGGTTTGGGCACTAAAATAGCCACAGGGCTCTGTAATGATATATTGCATTATCTGATCAGATAAAATGCCCCTGAGAAATCCTATGTTGAAAAGTGCCAAAAATGCAAAAAATTTAAAATATCGAAAATTAAATTTCAATAACTACATACATATTATACATCGTTAGAATCGTAATTAGGTCAGCTATCTGAATATACAATCTTTTTTTGAAAATCTCTCAAAATAAAAAAATAGTAGAGCATTTTCCAAAATTTCACGATTTTTCGACTTTTTTCGATTTTCAGTCCGTTATTTCACCTATTCAAGACATTTCAAAGTCTTATTGGGTGGCATAATTCACAAGACTATCGAATGGACTCTCGATAGAGAAAGTTAAAAAAAAAGTTGCGGTTAAGTTTTCGAGATACAGGCGTCCAAAAATGCTCCAAATCAGAAAATACTTGATTTTCAGCGTGCCATATTTTGCTTCCTGCTCATCGTATCCGTATGAATTGGGTATCATACGATAGTACAATCCTCGTGCAGTCCAATGGTACCCTAATTTCTTTAATCCGTTGATATCGGGCGGAGAAATCGCGTTTTTCCCCAAATTATCCATTTTTTGCATTTTTTTCAAAATATTGAACGTTATTTCGACCACTTCCGGTTTAAAGATCCGTGTCGAAATTGCTTTATCAGTTGGTATTGGACTATAACTTCATGTTCCAGAAGTTTCAGAAACGTCAATTCTACCATAAAACGAAACCCGAGCTTGCAAAATGGGAAGAAAATTCGATAAAAATCGAAAAATAAAGGGCGATAACTCTGAATGAAACTTATATTACTGGAATCGGATGGACTTCAGGTATCCAAAAATGTAGGTCAAATTTGAAAATTTTGAAAAATGACAAAAATTGTCTCGTAAACAACATGTTTTCAATTTTCGAACGATAAAAGTCATAGACGAATGTTCGAAATTGAAAAATGTGAGATAGCCATTGTCTCAGAAAAGATTCAGGGATTCCAAAAATGTAATTTGTTTGAAAATGGATAAAGAATTGACGAAACTATGGCCGATTTTCAATTTTTAGACAACGTGCAAAGTTCGGTCACTTCCGGTATGCGCAGAAATTTCAAAAATATTTTATCAAGTAGCCACCACGTGGTTTCCCAATAGAAAATCTAATTTCAGATCGATATCTGTTTTCGATCATGGAGATCTAGGCCCCCGCGGTAAATAATAATAATAATAACTAGACCTGCAAGCAGCACTGAACCGGCTTTCAGGAATCATACAGGAAGTTCATTATACCCTAACCGATCCATTGAGCTACCAAACTATACTTTAATTGTTTTGCTTCAGTGACTCCTTCTATCATATGTAAAGGTAATATTTGCTGGCGAAAAGACCGATCAAAATTGTAAATTATGGCAAAATTACGTCACTTCCGGTGCCGAAAGAAATTTTTATAGTCGAAAAATAAGTCGAAAATTCGCAACATACAAAATACAAACTTTGTTTTATACATATCGGGCAATAAATAATCAACCTATAACCCATAAACTGAAATTAAGAAGGTATAAAACTTAAAAGTGACACTGGGAAAATTGGCTATTATTCGACAAGGGAACATGCTAGAAGCCTTTTCTTGATATCAATATGATGGTATTGATTCAATCTTACTGCCCATTAGAGTCAGACGTTATAAAGTTAAACGAATAATAAATATAAATCCCTTCAAAAAAATGTTTGTTTTGAAGGCTAAAAATACGTTTTTTGCAAAAATTACATTACTTCCGGAGATATTGAAAATGTTAATTTAGTTCATAGAAGTTATTAATGGCATAAGGCATCAAATGGTAAAAAAATGATAAAAATCGAATAATAATTGACACTTTTATAGACCAAAAACCTTGAAAAGTGACTTATAAAAGATCGCCTATTTCTCTGTAACCATACATGTTAGAAACCATTTTGTGGTATCCGTATGGTCGTATGGCTTAATTCTATTCGTTGATGGGAATCAAATATCCTAATTTTAAAAATATTATAAGGCAGACTCATTTGAATAAATTTTTTTTTTTAAGTTAAAAATACAGTTTTTGCCCAAATGACGTCATTTCCGGTCACAGTGTAAATGTAAAATTGGCTTGACCTAGTCCAAATTGGCATTAAGCATCAAATGGAAAAAAAATATTGCAAATCGAACAATAATTCACTCTTTTATAGGCAAAATAACGTGAAAAGTGATGCATGCAAAATTGCATATTTCTCGGCAACTGCTCATATTACAAACTAATTTGCGCATACATTCTCTTCGTCTGGATTATTGCTACGAGTTTATGAAAATTACAAATAAATATTTCAAAATATGAAGACGCTGAATGAATTGTAAATAACTGAATTTTACACTTTATTTTACATTTTATTCGAAATTGCCCGAAAATGAAATTGAAATTAAAAAATCTGAGCTAAGGATTTTGCGCACCTTTGCAGGGTGCATCCTTTTAGTTATATCAGTTTTGAAAAAAAAATAATATTTGCTTTTAAAAAGTGGTACTGAACGATCAAAATTGTAGTTTTTGTTAATATTACGTCACTTCCGTTGCCGACAGAAAAATTTCACCGTAACAAAAAAAATTACAATTGGGACCACGGAGCGTATGAACTTTGTTTTATACAAATCGAATAATAAATAATTTTTCTGGGTACGAAAAACTAAATTAGCCGATGGCGGCTAACGCAAATTACCGAGACAATTTTTTTTCTCATTGCTGCTCAAGTAGGATGATATTTTTAACCCTGTGTAAAATATCATCAAAACATATTCATAAATAAAAAAGGTTTTCGTAAAAAAATTAATTTTTTTCAAAATATCGGACAATTTTTCGACTACTTCCGGTTTTACGATCGTTGTAGTGATAGCTTTACGAAGTTCTTTGGATAATTAACTTTCTGTACCAGAAGTGTCAGAAACATCCATTGAGTAGTTTTGGAAAAAAAGATAAATTAAAGAGCGTTTTCAAAAATTTAACGATTTTTCAATTTTTTTCAAAATTTGAGGCCATTTTTGGACCATTTATATTATTTCAATGCATTTCATTTTGGATTCACTATATAGACAACCGATAGGACTTTGAGTAAGAAAAGTTTGAGAAAAATCTGCGGCGTCGTTTTCGAGAAAAGTGCGTCCCAGAATGTTAAAAAATCGGAAAATAATATATATTTGGCATACAATAATTTATTTCCTTACCATCGAAATCGTATTATTTAGATACCATATGATGGTCCATTAATAGGGCTATCCAGCGACACTTTAGTTCTTTTGGTCCGCTATTACCTAAGGGAGAAATCATGTTTTTCGCAATGGTCGCAACTGCGACAATGGTTTTAACCTTTTTTTTTTCATTTTTTGAATACTTCCGGTATGGTTATTATTGTCGGAATAGTTTTAATAGCCGGTTTGGGCACTAAAATAGCCACGGGGCTCTGTAATGATATATTACATTATCTGATCAGATGAAATGCCTCTGAGAAATCCTATGTTCAAAAGTGCCAAAAATGCAAAAAAATTAAAATATCGAAAATTAAATTTCAATAACTACATACATATTATACATCATTAGAATCGTAATTAGGTCAGCTATCTGAATATACAACCTTTTTTTGAAAATCTCTTAAAATAAAAAAATAGTAGAGCATTTTCCAAAATTTCACGATTTTTCGACTTTTTTTGATTTTCAGTCCCTTTTTTATCATATTCCAGACATTTCAAAGTCTTATTGGATGGCATAATTCACAAGACTATCGAATGGACTCTCGATAGAGAAAGTTAAAAAAAAAGTTGCGGTTAAGTTTTCGAGATACAGGCGTCCAAAAACGCTCCAAATCAGAAAATACTTGATTTTCAGCGTGCCATATTTTGCTTCCTGCTCGTCGTATCCGTACAAATTGGGTATCATACGATAGCACAATACTATTGTAGTCCAATGGTACCCTAATTTGTTTAATCCATTGATATCGGACGGAGAAATCGCGTTTTTCCCCAAAATACCCATTTTTTGCATTTTTTTCAAAATATCGGACATTATTTCGACCACTTCCGGTGTACAGATTATTGTTGAAATTGCTTTATTCCTTGCAATGGTCATTTGGCTTCATGCCTCAGAAATTTCAGAAACGTCAATTCGGCCATAAAACGGAACCCGAGCTCACAAAATGGGTAGAAAATTCGAAAAAAATCGAAAAATAAAGGGCGATAACTCTGAATGAAACTTATATTACTGGAATCGGATGGACTTCAGGTATCCAAAAATGTAGGTCAAATTTCAAAATTTTGAAAAATAACAAAAATTGTCTCTCAAACAACATTTTTCATTTTTCGATCGCAAGAAGTCAGCGATGAAGTTTCGAAATATCGAAATTTTCAACTGCTATCGTCCGAGAAAAGACTCAGGGTTTCCGAAAATGTCATTTGTTTGAAAATAGGTACAGAATTGACGAAACTACGGCCATTTTTTGATTTTTTGACACCGCGCGAAATTCGACCACTTCCGGTCTGCGCAGAAGTTTCAAATATAGTTTATCAAGTAGCCAACACATGGTTTCCCGATAGAGAATTAGGTCCCAGATCGGTATCTGTTACAGGCACTGAGAAATAGGCTCCGGCGAAAAAAAAAATAATAATAATAAATAATAATTTTAGTAATCACAATAGGCTTTCAGACGAAAGTCTGAAAGCCTAATAATAATAATAATTTTAGTAATCTCAATAGGCTTTCAGACGAAAGTCTGAAAGCCTAACTAGACCTGCATGCAGGAATGACGGGTTTCACTGGTGCCACGTTACCCTAAAACATGTCACTTCCGGTGCCAAGTTACCCTTGAACATATGTCACTTCCGGTACCAACGAAACCATTAAACAGGTTTCCAAATTAACATTGCACACAAATAAAATGGATGCAGAATCAACCAAATCCAGCAATATCAATTCATTTTATACATTTGTTACTTGTAAATGATCTTGACAAAATTACATTTCTTCCGGTGTTAATGAAAATGTTCAATTAGTTTTATGAAATCAGAAATGGCATACGATATCATATAGTGACAATTTTATGTAAATCGAATAATAATTGCCACTTTTAAAGACCAAAAAACTTGAAAAGTGACTTATAGAAAATCGACTATTTCTCTGCAACCGTACAAGTTAGAAACCATTTTGTGGTATCTGTATGATCGTATGGGTTCATTTTATTTGTTGATTGGCATCAAATACCATAATTTGAAAAACATTTCAAAACAGACCCATTTGAATAAAATATCTGTTTTGAAGGCTAAAAATACAGTTTTTGCCAAAATGATGTTACTTCCGGTGATAATGAAAATCTTAAATTACTTGTATGAAATCCTAAATGGCATTAGGTATAACATGGTGTAACGTTTATGAAAATCGAATAATAATTGACACTTTTATGGCCCAAAAACCTTCAAAAGTGGCCTGTAGAAAACCGTCTATTTCTCGGCAACCGAACAAGTTAGAAACAATTTTATGATATGTATATGACCATATGAGTTGTGTTTATATGTGAATTTAAACCAAAAGTTAAAATTATTAATACATATTAAGTAATTCTTGGTTGAATAAAACATTGATTTAAAAAGATTAAAATGCAGTTTTTGACAAAATGACGTCACTTCCGGTGTCAATTTTAAATTGTAATCAACTTGATATGACGCTACATGCTTTTTGAATAAAATGATGTCACTTTTATAAAAATCCAATCATAATTGACTATTTTACAGGCAAAATAACGAAAACAGTGACTTGTACAGAACTGTCCATTTCTTGGTAACTGCTCATATTACAAACTAATTTTAACATACATTTTCTTCGTATGGATTATAGCTACAAGTTTATAAAAGTTACGAAGAAATATTTTAAAATCTGAAAAGCCTGAATAGGTTGTAAATGGGTCAATTTTACACTATTTTTAGTCATTTAATCGAATTTGCTCGAAAATGAAATCGAAATTAAAAAAACTGCTTCCGCCATTTTTTGCGCCTTGAAAGGGCACACTCTTTGAGTCAAATAATTTTTCCAAAAAATAATATTTGTTTTCGAAAAATGGTACCTAACTGTCAAAATTGTAGTTTTTGGTAAAATCATGCCACTTCCGGTGCCGACAGATAAAACTTTTGGTAATAAAAAAAATGACAATTGATACAACGAAGCATATGAACTTTGTTTTATACAAATCGAACAATAAAAAATTAATCTAGGACTTAAAAACTGAATTAGCCAATGGCGGCCAAGGTAAATTACTGAGACAAAATTCTTTAACATTTTTGCACTAGTCAGATGACCCTTTAATTCTGTACATAATACGACTAAAAAATATTCATAAATAAAAAAAAATTTTGTAAAATTTTAAATTTTCAAAATTTGGCGCCTAATATCTTTGAAGATTTACCGAAAATCAAAAATCGAAAATGGTGTAGCTATGTGCCCTGTCTCCGGCTATGCCAAAATGTATCGAAAGTTAAAATTCAATGATTATTGTTAAAATTACTGCAATATTTTAAAAAACGATAATTTGGTGATTTCGGACATTTCGCATTGTCGCAGAACGTTCAAAATAGCTTTATCCTCTAAGTCACACCCACTTTCCCAGTAAAACCGAAGAAATCGTAACGATGCGACAAGCAGTTGCTGAGATCTACTCAAAACAAAAGAAGAATAATAATAATAAGAATAACTAGACCTGCATGCAGGAATGACGGGTTTCACTGGTGCCATGTTACCCTTAAACATGTCACTTCCGGTGTCAAGTTACCCTTGAACATATGTCACTTCCGGTACCAGCGAAACCACTAAACAGGTTTCCAAATTAACATTGCACACAAATAAAATGGACGCAGAATCAACAAAATCCAGCAATATCAATTCATTTTATACATTTGTTACATGTACTTGTAAATGATCTGGACAAAATTAAATTACTCCCGGTGTTAATGCAAATGTTCAATTAGTCTTATGAAATCAGAAATGGCATACGATATCATATAGTGAAAATTTTATGTAAATCGAATAATAATTGCCACTTTTAAAGACCAAAAAACTTGAAAAGTGACTTGTAGAAAATCAGCTATTTCTCTGCAACCGTACAAGTTAGAAACCATTTTGTGGTATCTGTATGATCGTATGGGTTCATTCTATTTGTTGATTGGCATCAAATACCATAATATGAAAAAGATTTCAAAACAGACCCATTTGAATAAAATATCTGTTTTGGAGGCTAAAAATACAGTTTTTGCCAAAATGACGTTACTTCCGGTGATAATGAAAATCTTAAATTACTTGTATGAAATCCCAAATGGCATTAGGTATAACATGGTGTGACGTTTATGAAAATCGAATAATAATTGACCCTTTTACGGCCCCGAAACCTTCAAAAGTGACCTGTAGAAAACCGTCTATTTCTCGGCAACCGAATAAGTTAGAAACCATTTTATGATATCTATATGACCATATGAGTTTTGTTTATATGTGAATTTAAACCAAAAGTTAAAATTATTAATATATATTAAGTTATTCTTGGTTGAATAAAACATTGATTTAAAAAGTTTAAAATGCATTTTTTGACCAAATGATGTCACTTCCGGTGTCAATTTTAAATTGTAATCAACTTGATATGACGCTACATGCTTTTTGAATCAAATGATGTCACTTTTATAAAAATCCAATCATAATTGACTATTTTACAGGCAAAATAACGAAAACAGTGACTTGTACAGAACTGCCCATTTCTTGGTAACTGCTTATATTACAAACGAATTTTAACATACATTTTCTTCGTATGGATTATAGCTACAAGTTTATAAAAGTTACGAAGAAATATTTTAAAATCTGAAAAGCCTGAATAGGTTGTAAATAGGCCAATTTTACACCATTTTTAGCCTCTTAATCGAATTTGCCCGAAAATGAAATCGAAATTAAAAAAACTGCTTCCTACAATTTTTGCGCCTTTAAAGGACACACTCTTTGAGTCATATAATTTTTCAAAAAAATAATATTTGTTTTCGAAATAAGAAAATAACTGTCAAAATTGTAGTTTTTGGTAAAATTATGCCACTTCCGGTGCCGACAGATAACATTATTGGCAACAAAAAAAATGACAATTGAGACAACGAAGCATATGAACTTTGTTTTATACAAATCGAACAATAAGAAATTAATCTAGGACTGAAAAACTGAATTAGCCAATGGCGGCCAAGGAAAATTACTGAGACAAAAATTTTTAAGATTTTTGCACTAGTCAGATGACTCTTTAATTCTGTGCACAATACGACTAAAAAATATTCATAAATAAAAAAAATTTTAGTAAAATTTTAAATTTTCGAAATTTGGCGCCTAATATCTTCGAAGATTTGCCGAAAATCAAAAATCGAAAGTAGCGTAGCTATGTGCCCTGTCTCAGACTATGCCAAAATGTATCGAAAGTTAAAATCCAATGATTATTGTTAAAATTACTGCAATATTTTCAAAAACGATAACTTCGGTGATTTCGGACATTTCGCATTGGCGCAGAACGTTCAAAATAGCTTTATCCTCTAAGTCACACCCACTTTCCCAGTAAAACCGAAGAAATCGTAACGATGCGACACGTAGTTGCTGAGATCTATTCAAATTGGAATCTGAATAATAATAATAATAATAATAATAATAATAAGAATAATAATTTTAACAAAAACAATAGTGTTTCACACAAGCTACGCAGTGTGAAACCCTAATAATTTTAACAAAAACAATAGTGTTTCACACAAGCTTCGCAGTGTGAAACCCTAATAATAATAACTAGACCTGCAAGCAGCACTGAACCGGCTTTCAGGAATCATACAGGAAGTTTATTATACCATAGCCGATCCATTGAGCTACCAAAGTATATTTAGTTGTTTTGCTTCAGTGACACCCTCTATCATATGTAAAAGTAATATTTGCTGGCGAAAAGACCGGTCAAAATTGTAAATTATGGCAAAATTACGTCACTTCCGGTACCGAAAGAAATTTTTATAGGTGAAAAATAAGTCGAAAATTCGCAACACACAAAATACAAACTTTGTTTTATACATATCGGGCAATAAATAATTAACCTATAACCCATAAACTGAAATTAAGAAGGTAAAAAACTTAAAAGTGACCCTGGGAAAATTGGTTATTATTCGACAAGGGAACATGCTAGAAGCCTTTTCTTGATATCAATATGATGGTATTGATTCAATCTTACTGCCCATTAGAGCCAGACGTTATAAAGTTAAACGAATAATGAATATAAATCACTTCAAAAAAATGTTTGTTTTGAAGGCTAAAAATACGTTTTTTGCAAAAATTACATTACTTCCGGTGATATTGAAAATGTTAACTTGGTTCATAGAAGTCATAAATGGCATAAGGCATCAAATGGTAAAAAAATTATAAAAATCGAATAATAATTGACACTTTTATAGACCAAAAACCTTGAAAAGTGACTTATAGAAGATCGCCTATTTCTCTGTAACCGTACAAGTTAGAAACCATTTTGTGGTATCTGTATGGTCGTATGGCTTCATTCTATTCGTTGATGGGAATAAAATATCATAATTTTAAAAATATTATAAGGGAGACTGATTTGATTGAAATATTAGTTTTTTAGGTTAAAAATACAGTTTTTGCCCAAATGACGTCATTTCCGGTCACAGTGAAAATGTAAAATTGGCTTGACCTAGTCCAAATTGGCATTAGACATCAAATGGAAAAAAAATATTGCAAATCGAATAATAATTCACTCTTGTATAGGCAAAATAACGTGAAAAGTGATGCATGCAAAATTGCATATTTCTCGACAACTGCTCATATTACAAACTAATTTTCGCATACATTCTCTTCGTCTGGATTATTGCTACGAGTTTATGAAAATTACAAATAAATATTTAAAAATATGAAGACGCTGAATGAATTGTAAATAGCTGAATTTTACACTTTATTTTACATTTTATTCGAAATTGCCCGAAAATGAAATTGAAATTTAAAAATATGAGCTAAGGATTTTGTGCACCTTCGCAGGGTGCATCCTTTTAGTTATATCAGTTTTGAAAAAAAATAATATTTTCTTTCAAAAAGTGGTACCGAACTGTCAAAATTGTAGTTTTTGTTAATATTACGTCACTTCCGTTGGCGACAGAAAAATTTCACCGTAACATGAAAAATAACAATTGGGACCACGGAGCATATGAACTTTGTTTTATACAAATCGAACAATAAATAATTTTTCTGGGTACGAAAAACTAAATTCGCCGATGGCGGCTAACGCAAATTACCCAGACAATTTTTTTTCTCATTTCTGCTCAAGTACGATGATATTTTAACCCAGTGTAAAATATCACCAAAAAATATTCATAAATAAAAAAGATTTTCGTAAAAAAAATAATTTTTTTCAAAATATCGGACATTTTTTCGACTACTTCCAGTTTTACGATCGTTGTTGTGATAGCTTTACGAAGGTCTTTGGATACTTAACTTTCTGTACCAGAAGTGTCAGAAACATCCATTGAGCAGTTTTGGAAAAAAAGATAAATAAAAGAGCGTTTACAAAAATTTAACGATTTTTCAATTTTTTTCAAAGTTTGATGCCATTTTTGGACCACCTATATTATTTCAATGCTTTTCATTTTGGATTCACTATATAGACAACCGATGGGACTTTGAGTTAGAAAAGTTTAAGAAAAATCTGCGGCGTCGTTTTCGAGAAAAGGGCGTCTCAGAATGTTAAAAAATCGGAAAATACTAGATTTTTGGCATACAATAATTTATTTCCTTACCATCGATATCGTATTATTTAGATACCATATGATGGTCCATTAATAGGGCTATCCAACGACACTTTAGTTCTTTTGGTCCGCTATTACCTAAGGGAGAAATCAAGTTTTTCGCAAGTGCGACAATGTTTTTAACCTTTTTTTTTCATTTTTTGAATACTTCCGGTATGGTTATTATTGTCGGTATAGTTTTAATAACCGGTTTGGGCACTAAAATAGCCACAGTGCTCTGTAATGATATATTACATTATCTGATCAGATAAAATGCCCCTGAGAAATCCTAGGTTCAAAAGTGCCAAAAATGCAAAAAATTTAAAATATCGAAAATTAAATTTCAATAACTACATACATATTATACATCGTTAGAATCGTAATTAGGTCAGCTATCTGAATATACAATCGTTTTTTGGAAATCTTTGAAAATAAAAAAATAGCAGAGCATTTTCCAAAATTTCACGATTTTTCGACTTTTTTCGATTTTCAGTCCGTTATTTCACCTATTCCAGATATTTCAAAGTCTTATTGGATGGCTTCATGCAAAATACCTCCGAAAGGACTCTCGATAGAAAAAATTACAAAAAAAGTTGCGGTTAAGTTTTCGAGATACAGGCGTCCAAAAACGCTCCAAATCAGAAAATACTTGATTTTCAGCGTGCCATATTTTGCTGCCTGCTCATCGTATCCGTACGAGTTGGGTATCATACGATAGCACAATCCTAGTGCAGTCCAATGGTACCCTAATTTCTTTAATCCATTGATATCGGGCGGAGAATTCGCGTTTTTCCCCAAAATATCCATTTTTTGCATTTTTTTCAAAATATTGCACATTATTTCGACCACTTCCGGTTTAAGGATTCTTGTCGAAATTGCTTTATACGTTGGTATTGGACTATAACTTCATGTTCTAGAAGTTTCAGAAACGTCAATTCTACCATAAAACGAAACCCGAGCTGACAAAATGGGAAGAAAATTCGAAAAAAATCGAAAAATAAAGGGCGATAACTCTGAATGAAACTTATATTACTGGAATCGGATGGACTTCAGGTATCCAAAAATGTAGGTCAAATTTGAAAATTTTGAAAAATGACAAAAATGGTCTCGTAAACAACATGTTTTCAATTTTCGAACGATAAAAATCATAGACGAATGTTCGAAATTGAAAAATGTGAGATAGCCATTGTCTCAGAAAAGATTCAGGGATTCCAAAAATGTAATTTGTTTGAAAATGGATAACGAATTGACGAAACTATGGCCGATTTTCAATTTTTAGACAACGTGCAAAGTTCGGTCACTTCCGGTATGCGCAGAAATTTCAAAAATATTTTATCAAGTAGCCACCACATGGTTTCCCAATAGAAAATCTAATTCCAGATCGATATCTGTTTTCGATCATGGAGATCTAGGCCCCCGCGGTAAATAATAATAATAATAATAACTAGACCTGCAAGCAGCACTGAACCGGCTTTCAGGAATCATACAGGAAGTTTATTATACCATAGCCGATCCATTGAGCTACCAAACTATACTTTAGTTGTTTTGCTTCAGTGACACCCTCTATCATATGTAAAAGTAATATTTGCTGGCGAAAAGACAGGTCAAAATTGTAAATTATGGCAAAATTACGTCACTTCCGGTGCCGAAAGAAATTTTTTATAGGTGAAAAATAAGTCGAAAATTCGCAACATACAAAATACAAACTTTGTTTTATACATATCGGGCAATAAATAATTAACCTATAACCCATAAACTGAAATTAAGAAGGTAAAAAAACTTAAAAGTGACCCTCGGAAAATTGGTTATTATTCGACAAGGGAACATGCTAGAAGCCTTTTCTTGATATCAATATGATGGTATTGATTCAATCTTACTGCCCATTAGAGTAGGACGTTATAAAGTTAAACGAATAATAAATATAAATCCCTTCAAAAAAATGTTTGTTTTGAAGGCTAAAAATACGTTTTTTGCAAAAATTACATTACTTCCGGTGATATTGAAAATGTTAACTTGGTTCATAGAAGTCATAAATGGCATAAGGCATCAAATGGTAAAAGAATTATAAAAATCGAATAATAATTGACACTTTTATAGACCAAAAACCTTGAAAAGTGACTTATAGAAGATCGCCTATTTCTCTGTAACCATACAAATTAGAAACCATTTTGTGGTATCTGTATGGTCGTATGGCTTCATTCTATTTGTTGATGGGAATCAAATATCATAATTTTAAAAATATTATAAGGCAAACTCATTTGAATAAAATATTTGTTTTTTGGATTAAAAATACAGTTTTTGCCCAAATGACGTCATTTCCGGTCACAGTGAAAATGTAAAATTGACTTGACCTAGTCCAAATTGGCATTAGGCATCAAATGGAAAAAAAATATTGCAAATCGAATGATAATTCACTCTTTTATAGGCAAAATAACGTGAAAAGTGATGCATGCAAAATTGCATATTTCTCGGCAACTGCTCATATTACAAACTAATTTTCGCATACATTCTCTTCGTCTGGATTATTGCTACGAGTTGATGAAAATTACAAATAAATATTTCAAAATATGAAGACGCTGAATGAATTGTAAATAACTGAATTTTACACTTTATTTTACATTTTATTCGAAATTGCCCGAAAATGAAATTGAAATTAAAAAATCTGAGCTAAGGATTTTGTGCATCTTTGCAGGGTGCATCCTTTTAGTTATATCAGTTTTGAAAAAAAAAATATTTGCTTTCAAAAAGTGGTACCGAACTGTCAAAATTGTAGTTTTTGTTAATATTACGTCACTTTCGTTGCCGACAGAAAAATTTTACCGTAACAAAAAAAATTACAATTGGGACCACGGAGCATATGAACTTTGTTTTATACAAATCGAACAATAAATAATTTTTCTGGGTACGAAAAACTAAATTAGCCGATGGCGGCTAACGCAAATTACCCTGACAATTTTTTTTTCTCATTTCTGCTCAAGTACGATGATATTTTAACCCTGTGTAAAATACCATCAAAATATATTCATAAATAAAAAAGGTGTTCGTAAAAAAATTATTTTTTTTCAAAATATCGGACATTTGTTCGACTACTTCCGGTTTTACGATCATTGTCGCGATAGCTTTACGAAGTTCTTTCGATACTTAACTTTCTGTACCAGAAGTGTCAGAAACATCCATTGAGTAGTTTTGGAAAAAAAGATAAATTAAAGAGCGTTTACAAAAATTTAATGATTTTTCAATTTTTTTCAAAGTTTGATGCCATTTTTGGACCACCTATATTATTTCAATGCTTTTCATTTTGGATTCACTATGTAGACAACCGATAGGACTTTGAGTAAGAACAGTTTAAGAAAAATCTGCGGTGTCGTTTTCGAGAAAAGGGCGTCTCAGAATGTTAAAAAATCGGAAAATACTAGATTTTTGGCGTACAATAATTTATTTTCTTACCATCGATATCGTATTATTTAGATACCATGTGATGGTCCATTAATAGGGCTATCCACCGACACTTTAGTTCTTTTGGTCCGCTATTACCTAAGGGAGAAATCAAGTTTTTCGCAAGTGCGACAATGTTTTTACTCTTTTTTTTCATTTTGTGAATACTTCCGGTATGGTTATTATTGTCGATATAGTTTTGATAACCGGTTTGGGCACTAAAATAGCCACAGGGCTCTGTAATGATATATTACATTATCTGATCAGATAAAATGCCCCTGAGAAATCCTAGGTTCAAAAGTGCCAAAAATGCAAAAAATTTAAAATATTGAAAATTAAATTTCAATAACTACATACATATTATACATCGTTAGAATCGTAATTAGGTCAGCTATCTGAATATACCGTCTTTTTTTGAAAATCTCTTAAAATAAAAAAATAGCAGAGCATTTTCCAAAATTTCACGATTTTTCGACTTTTTTCGATTTTCAGTCCGTTATTTCACCTATTCCAGATATTTCAAAGTCTTATTGGGTGGCATAATTCACAAGACTACCGAATGGACTCTCGATAGAGAAAGTTAAAAAAAAAGTTGCGGTTAAGTTTTCGAGATACAGGCGTCCAAAAACGCTCCAAATCAGAAAATACTTGATTTTCAGCGTGCCATATTTTGCTGCCTGCTCATCGTATCCGTATGAATGGGGTATCATACGATAGCACAATCCTAATGCAGTCCAATGGTACCCTAATTTCTTTAATCCGTTGATATCGGGCGGAGAAATCGCGTTTTTCCCCAAAATATCCATTTTTTGCATTTTTTTCAAAATATTGAACATTATTTCGACCACTTCCGGTTTAAAGATCTGTGTCGAAATTGCTTTATCAGTTGGTATTGGACTATAACTTCATGTTCCAGAAGTTTCAGAAACGTCAATTCTACCATAAAACGAAACCCGAGCTTGCAAAATGGGAAGAAAATTCGATAAAAATCGAAAAATAAAGGGCGATAACTCTGAATGAAACTTATATTACTGGAATCGGATGGACTTCAGGTATCCAAAAATGTAGGTCAAATTTGAAAATTTTGAAAAATGACAAAAATTGTCTCGTAAACAACATGTTTTCAATTTTCGAACGATAAAAGTCATAGACGAATGATCGAAATTGAAAAATGTGAGATAGACATTGTCTCAGAAAAGATTCAGGGATTCCAAAAATGTAATTTGTTTGAAAATGGATAAAGAATTGACGAAACTATGGCCGATTTTCAATTTTTAGACAACGTGCAAAGTTCGGTCACTTCCGGTATGCGCAGAAATTTCAAAAATATTTTATCAAGTAGCCACCACGTGGTTTCCCAATAGAAAATCTAATTTCAGATCGATATCTGTTTTCGATCATGGAGATCTAGGCCCCCGCGGTAAATAATAATAATAATAATAATAATAATAATTTTAGTAATCTCAATAGGCTTTCAGACGAAAGTCTGAAAGCCTAATAATAATAATAATAACTAGACCTGCAAGCAGCACTGAACCGGCTTTCAGGAATCATACAGGAAGTTTTTTTTACCATAGCCGATCCATTGAGCTACCAAACTATACTTTAGTTGTTTTGCTTCAGTGACACCCTCTATCATATGTAAAAGTAATATTTGCTGGCGAAAAGACCGGTCAAAATTGTAAATTATGGCAAAATTACGTCACTTCCGGTGCCGAAAGATATTTTTATAGGTGAAAAATAAGTCGAAAATTCGCAACATACAAAATACAAACTTTGTTTTATACATATCGGGCAATAAATAATTAACCTATAACCCATAAACTGAAATTAAGAAGGTAAAAAGCTTAAAAGTGACCCTGGGAAAATTGGTTATTATTCGACAAGGGAACATGCTAGAAGCCTTTTCTTGGTATCAATATGATGGTATTGATTCAATCTTACTGCCCATTAGAGTCAGACGTTATAAAGTTAAACGAATAATGAATATAAATCACTTTAAAAAAATGTTTGTTTTGAAGGCTAAAAATACGTTTTTTGCAAAAATTACATTACTTCCGGTGATATTGAAAATGTTAACTTGGTTTATAGAAGTCATAAATGGCATAAGGCATCAAATGGTAAAAAAATTATAAAAATCGAATAATAATTGACACTTTTATAGACCAAAAACCTTGAAAAGTGACTTATAGAAGATCGCCTATTTCTCTGTAACCGTACAAGTTAGAAACCATTTTGTGGTATCTGTATGGTCGTATGGCTTCATTCTATTCGTTGATGGGAATCAAATATCATAATTTTAAAAACATTACAAGGCAGACTCATTTGAATAAAATTTTAGTTTTTTAGGTTAAAAACACAGTTTTTGCCCAAATGACGTCATTTCCGGTCACAGTGAAAATGTAAAATTGGCTTGACCTAGTCCAAATTGGCATTAGGCATCAAATGGAAAAAAATATTGCAAATCGAATAATAATTGACTCTTTTATAGGCAAAATAACGTGAAAAGTGATGGATGCACACTTGCATATTTCTCGGCAACTGCTCATATTACAAACTAATTTTCGCATACATTCTCTTCGTCTGGATAATTGCTACGAGATTATGGAAATTACAAATAAATATTTCAAAATATGAAGACGCTGAATGAATTGTAAATAACTGAATTTTACACTTTATTTTACATTTTATTCGAAATTGCCCGAAAATGGAATTGAAATTTAAAAATATGAGCTAAGGATTTTGTGCACCTTTGCAGGGTGCATCCTTTTAGTTATATCAGTTTTGAAAAAAAATAATATTTGCTTTCAAAAAGTGGTACCGAACTGTCAAAATTGTAGTTTTTGTTAATATTACGTCACTTCCGTTGCCGACAGAAAAATTTCACCGTAACAAAAAAAATTACAATTCGGACCACGGAGCATATGAACTTTGTTGTATACAAATCGAACAATAAATAATTTTTCTGGGTACGAAAAACTAAATTAGCCGATGGCGGCTAACGCAAATTACCCAGACAATTTCTTTTCTCATTTCTGCTCAAGTAGGATGATATTTTAACCCTGTGTAAAATATCATCAAAGAATATTCATAAATAAAAAAGATTTTCGTAAAAAAATTATTTTTTTTCAAAATATCGGACATTTTTTCGACTACTACCGGTTTTACGATCGTTGTAGTGAAAGCTTTACGAAGTTCTTTGGATACTTAACTTTCTGTACCAGAGGTGTCAGAAACATGCATTGAGCAGTTTTGGAAAAAAAGATAAATTAAAGAGCGTTTACAAAAATTTAACGATTTTTCAATTTTTTTCAAAGTTTGATGCCATTTTTGGACCACCTATATTATTTCAATGATTTTCATTTTGGATTCACTATATAGACAACCGATAGGACTTTGAGTAAGAAAAGTTTAAGAAAAATCTGCGGCGTCGTTTTCGAGAAAAGGGCGTCTCAGTATGTTAAAAAATCGGAAAATACTAGATTTTTGGCATACAATAATTTATTTCCTTACCATCGATATCGTATTATTTAGATACCATATGATGGTCCATTAATAGGGCTATCCAACGACACTTTAGTTCTTTTGGTCCGCTATTACCTAAGGGAGAAATCAAGTTTTTCGCAAGTGCGACAATGTTTCTAACCTTTTTTTTCATTTTTTGAATACTTCCGGTATGGTTATTATTGTCGGTATAGTTTTGATAACCGATTTGGGCACTAAAATAGCCACAGGGCTCTGTAATGATATATTATATTATCTGATCAGATAAAATGCCCCTGAGAAATCCTAGGTTCAAAAGTGCCAAAAATGCAAAAAATTTAAAATATCGAAAATTAAATTTCAATAACTACATACATATTATACATCGTTAGAATCGTAATTAGGTCAGCTATCTGAATATACAATCTTTTTTTGAAAATCTCTTAAAATAAAAAAATAGCAGAGCATTTTCCAAAATTTCACGATTTTTCGACTTTTTTCGATTTTCAGTCCGTTATTTCACCCATTCCAGATATTTCAAAGTCTTATTGGATGGCTTCATGCAAAATACCTCCGAAAGGACTCTCGATAGAAAAAATTACAAAAAAAGTTGCGGTTAAGTTTTCGAGATACAGGCGTCCAAAAACGCTCCAAATCAGAAAATACTTGATTTTCAGCGTGCCATATTTTGCTGCCTGTTCATCGTATCCGTACGAGTTGGGTATCATACGATAGCACAATCTTAGTGCAGTCCAATGGTACCCTAATTTCTTTAATCCATTGATATCGGGCGGAGAAATCGCGTTTTTCCCCAAAATATCCATTTTTTGCATTTTTTTCAAAATATTGCACATTATTTCGACCACTTCCGGTTTAAGGATTCTTGTCGAAATTGCTTTATACGTTGGTATTGGACTATAACTTCATGTTCCAGAAGTTTCAGAAACGTCAATTCTACCATAAAACGAAACCCGAGCTGACAAAATGGGAAGAAATTTCGAAAAAAATCGAAAAATAAAGGGCGATAACTCGGAATGAAACTTATATTACTGGAATCGGATGGACTTCAGGTATCCAAAAATGTAGGTCAAATTTGAAAATTTTGAAAAATGACAAAAATTGTCTCGTAAACAACATGTTTTCAATTTTCGAACGATAAAAGTCATAGACAAATGTTCGAAATTGAAAAATGTGAGATAGCCATTGTCTCAGAAAAGATTCAGGGATTCCAAAAATGTAATTTGTTTGAAAATGGATAAAGAATTGACGAAACTATGGTCGATTTTCAATTTTTAGACAACGTGCAAAGTTCGGTCACTTCCGGTATGCGCAGAAATTTCAAAAATATTTTATCAAGTAGCCACCACATGGTTTCCCTATAGAAAATCTAATTCCAGATCGATATCTGTTTTCGATCATGGAGATCTAGGCCCCCGCGGTAAATAATAATAATAATAATAATAATAATAATAATAATAATAATAATAATTTTAGTAATCTCAATAGGCTTTCAGACGAAAGTCTGAAAGCCTAATAATAATAATTTTAGTAATCTCAATAGGCTTTCAGACGAAAGTCTGAAAGCCTAATAAATAATAATTTTAGTAATCACAATAGGCTTTCAGACGAAAGTCTGAAAGCCTAATAAGAATAATAATTTTAACAAAAACAATAGTGTTTCACACAAGCTTCGCAGTGTGAAACCCTAATAACAACAAACTGATTGTGCTTAAAGACATTCACCCACAAACGGATTATACTTAAAACGCTTGCCTACAAACTGGTTATGCTTAAAACACTTACATACAAACTGGTTATGCTTAAGAACACGCATTCACAAACTTATTATGCTTACCCACGAACTGGTTATGCTTAAAAACGTTTATCTACGAACTGCTTATTCTTAAAAAATATATACTTACCTATGAACTGATTATGCTTAAAACACGTACCCACGAACTGATTATGCTTTAAAACACTTATAAACTGATTATGCTTAAAAGCGAGAGAGAGAGAGAAATGGGGCTTAACGTCCACTCAACACAAACTAGGTCATTTCGGGACTAACATATGGTTTAATTTTATTTCAATAATTCGCTTGTGCGTAGAGGTCTTTAGCAGTGGGAGGAAACCGGAGTGCCCGGAGGAAACCCATTAATTTGAGAAGGCGCCCCTATCTCCATGCCACATACGCTTACACCAGGGCTCGAAACCACTGCCGCAAGCCAGAGGTGACCGGCCAGCTAGAGGTCGAAGCGCGGCTCTCTAGTCCACTAGGCCATCCCAACACCCCTATGCTTAAAAGCACTTACCCACAAGCATCATACAAGCAATCTATATAGTATTTATCAACGTCATCATTCAGAACATTTCTGCAGTTTTCAAACACAGGACTATCCTGTATGATTTTACATTGGTTCCTGGCCCAGGTAGTCCTTGGGCTAGGCTGGTTATCAACAGTCTGTTAAAAGCAAAATATTAAGGTATAACACTGAATGATGTTTAATATCTCGCCCATATATCGGCCATTACAAATACGGGGTTCTTTTAATAAAAAAAATGCAATATTAAAAAAAAAAAATGCAATATTAAAAAAAAATATTTTAATTCTTTTTTTAAAGTACTAAATGAAAATACGACTCGACCGTGCTGCTGCTGATATATAAATCTAAAATACCAAAACATGGTACTTGTGTCCAGAATTCCACATTGGCTGAAATATTATCTAAATATGTACATACCATACAAGCTTCTGTTAGCACTGGACTTTCAGCAACGTCGCCACAAGATCCAACTTTCCACGAATTTCCGAATTCAACTTCATTTGCAGCCAGGGTGCCAGTTTCCGTGGTAAAATCATTATCAAGATTGTCATCAAAATTACCACACAGACCTTGAACTTTTCCTTTCCATGTATTAGTTAAAGTAACATACAACCGAGAACCTGTAAAGATAGGAACAGTAAGGACCGCTTTCTATGTTCCCATTTCCGCCACCGGAAAAACAAAGCGTTTCCGAGCGTAAATATTTGTATTTCTATGTCTACCGCAAATTCGCTGAAAAGTTTGGGGAATCCCATGTTAAGGACGTCATAGGTGATAAATTGTCTTTACAGCATGGAGCACGACATAGTTTACGTTCAGTTTTAGCCTATTTATAATAACACCATGTCCAAAAAGCTGCCATTTGTAAGCTTGATTAGCAGCAACAAGAGCAGCTGGTTGGTTTATTGGAAGAGAACCCGTGTTACTGCTTTCAGAACATATACATCCGTATCACATTTCACGCGGAAAAAAAAAACGCCAGCGGAAAAGTTGCTAAGAGCAAGTTTGTTTTTTCGAAAAGCTAACATGGAAATGACACATCTGTATTTTAAGAACAGTTAATTAGCCTAATGCAGCCTTAGTCTACAACATATAATGAATCTTTTGGCGTTGTTCTAACTACAGATTTTCGTGCTTAAGATTAGCAATGCCACTACATATAGTTTGCCGCACAAAATATAACAAAAAGTGGAAATTATCTCTGGATAGCGCCTAACGCTGGTCTAAAATGTGTAATTTATTTAAGAATAAGTAGTACAAAACATACCTGCATCCCACATCACAGTCACACCGGCAAAGTTTAAAAACAGAAAAGATCCCGCGTTGTGAATCGTCATGTAGGATAACTGTTTAAATACAGTATTAAATGGGTATGATGTATTACCAATTTTCACCCCTTCCAGTCTGCTAAGCACGATTTGGGTTCCGTTGATATTAATACTTATAGTTTTAGTACACGAGACCCCAGTTGAGCCGCATATAACATTTTCTACATAAATGGTGAAATGTACTGGAACATATACGTCACTTGTGGTTTTAACCAAATAGTATGTACAGTCTCCTTGGTATTTATAGGTTTTCCCATCAAACGTAGAATAGTGCGGATCTCCAGATACCCAACAAGTTGCTGTACAATAAATAAATATTCTGCATTTAGTTGCAGTTAATCATATACATTAGTCCAAAACACGATATACTAAAATTACCTTTCCGTCTTTACTCAGATAATAGGCTTTAATCAACACATTTGTACAATAACTGGATAACATGAGGTCACTGTCACATATGTGATAGAATTGGTTAAACACTTTTAAAATGTTAACACAGGGATAATTGCTACGATAGATGCGTAATGAAGATTTTAAAAAAACGAAAGTGACGAAAGCAAAAGTAAAACATATCACCAGTTAACAGATAATAAAATATGACTGAAATCCCATTAGTGAGCAAATAAGGAGGAACATAACAGACGGCATCCTTCTTTGGATTAATCGAAATGTCTGCCAGAAAAAATAAACTTACAGGTGCAATTCCGAGAAGATGATGTACGCCATACGCCATTTCTACAAGTTCTGGGTAAAAAAAAGAACAAGTGTTGTCTGAAATTATTCACTGACTGACATTAAGTTAGATTTATAAATTATTTACATTTAAATCAAAATAAATAAAAGTCTATGCATAATGGAGAATTTTCCTCAAAAACTGACAGTAGAAAAGTGATGAACCCTATCTTTTAGACCTTGTAACAATATGGCCTAAGAAAGCAAATAGCTTCAAAGCTATTGGATAACCATTACGGTATGTCTCAGTGATCACACTGAGTACCCATCGGGTAGACACCTCGTTCATGTGCAAATATTCATGTTTTTTTCGCTCCACTGACAGTTGACATGTGTGGTAGATAATTGTCAAATAGCCACATCTCGGATGAATATTTCACACAGGTGACCTGTTCGGGGTTGGCCTTCAGTGCTGATCATGCTTCTTCTTGTAAATTCAGCACACCACGGGGTTGACTGTTCTATGCGACGGAATATTGTCATCTGATGGCTATTGTACGTTATCACAAATTTGCTTGATTTCTCACCCAATGCGAAAGGCTAGACACATTTTGGACTTTCTGGTCATCCGACAAGTGTCATATGCACTGAACAACCGTGCCTCCCAATTACAGCGGGAATTGTCGATGGCATAACTATTGCATGGTTTTGTGGTACTTACAATGTTAAACAGTTATAATCAATTGCTCTGTTATGTCCATACCAGTTTCCTATATGATAGCATGAACAAGTTTCAGGAGGTATACACGTCCCGTCCTGTTAAAATATCCGTAAAACCCGTTAAATATTAATTGCTATACTAGTATAAAAACAATAATATACACATGTTTTTGCAATTAAATTGATATAATTATGGAATTTTTCACCACAAGAGTTCCACAATATATGGAAATTGTAACAAAATGACAGAAGTTCGACTAAATAAATATCATCTGTGGTATTTTGGATCTGTGGTATTTTCCTACTACATGAGTTCCACAAGATATTTGATTTAGAAAAAAATGATCTGATCCCCGCAAACACCATAGCCTAAGTCGAAAATCTTGTAAAATGTAGTACCAACACAGGGAGATAAGAGGTTCGAGAAGTAAGTTTGAAAAAAAAAATAATCTATATCAAAAATATTTTGTGGAACTCTTGTGGCCAAAACTTTTTAGTTGAAATCACGCATAATGTAGTACCACACAGGAAGACAAAGCGGTCTGAGAAGATATTTGTGAAACTATTTTGTGGAACTCATTTGGTGAAAAACACCACAGAATATACTTTCCCCACATCTTACAAGACGATAGGATAAACTATTAATGTTCCAGTAAAATAAAATGTTTCATAAATTGTTCATGATCCAACTTATCCAAACTCCCTCCACACCTTGCCAAATCTATAATTCTAATTTAAATGGTTTAATTTGCCAACCGCAATACGTAAACTATATCGAAACACTCGTTTTATCTAAGACAGAAAGTCAGTTCACAAAGCCAACCCATATGTGAAATCCAATGAAATTAATCTTAATCAAATAGGTGTAGTCCATATTAAGGGGATATTACCGATTGATCAAAAGCGTACGGCAGTGGGGCTTAACGCATGGGGTTAAGATCATAAGGTCGGTCATTTCGATTTTAAGCTTGTACGTGACAAGGAGTAGGATTGTCTGTCCATTCTAGTTGGTTTTCTCCGGTTTTCTTTCACATGTGAAGACCTATACGCGCAAGCAAATTATTGAAGTATAAACTGAACCATATGTTGGATCCCGACATGACCTGGTTCTCTATGTTATGGCGAAATTAGAAACATATCGACAAAGAATGATATAGACCATTATATAGCCTAACAAATTTTAAAATCTACCATAAGGAATACTATACTGATTTAAACTTTAAACCAATTTATACTGATTATGATGCCTCATATTGTGCTTGGAATCATCGTAATCGATTTGTATCACACGACTGATCGATTATTTAACTTAGATTTTGGTGGTTTTGATGTTTTCAATTATTAATCGTATTTATGTTTAAACTAAATAATGGAAACTTCACTTAATATTTAAACGGAACAGTAAGGCAATGATCATTTTAGCCAGATCAGGCTCATGGCGCATTAATACCAAATAATGGTAAAACGTTACCACATTTTCCCACTGTCCAATTGGACAAAAACAACGTCTGGAAGACATTTGTTCTGCGCAGGATGTGTTGAATTCATATTTATCAGGGCATCTGGGTCTACATTCAGTTGGTATATTAATCACTTTCTGTAAACCCCTAGGACAAAATCCACCATTGAATCCAGCTCTATCACATGATATTATGGCATTGGTACATGAACATAAGCTGAAACAAACATAAATTTATCAAAATTTAATATAATCCAAGAACATTTCCATAACAAACAGACCTAGTATGAAACTCCGGACACCAGAACATTTAAAACAAAGGTTCGTTACAAATGGACCTAGGCTAAAAAGTGATGGATTCGTTCGTTTAAAGATGACAACTGTAGTCTAACTACCTTACGGAACCGACATATGGACGGAGCAGTAATAGCTGCGAGTACATCAGAATGGAGAACAGATCGTTTGCCCTAACTTGGCAATGAATCTGATCGCTCAATTTCTGTGGTTTTCCTTCGATCACTAGCTATATAACCACAGGAAGTCTGTTTAAACACAACTCAGGGCCTTGTTTCACGAAATTTTAACTAAAGATAAAATCCAAATTTTAGCAGATACTTCAATTTTGATTGGCTAAGAACTAAAATCAATCTAATATTGTCCAATCAAATAACAAAACCCAGCCCTTCCACTATATGCTTATTTAATTTAAGCAAGAATTACCAATTATTGCAGTCGCTTTGAGATGAGATTCCATGTCTTACCACACTGTTGGTGGCGATGTTATAACAAGTACAGCTATGTAATTCAACACAATTAATGATTCCATTAATACTATCTGTTTGTAATTCACCAGTAGGACAAGAACATCCAGGTACACATTGTTCTTCACAGTTTAAATTTATAGAATAATCACGACAAGCACTGTTACATACAGATTGACAACTGTGAAATACATATCCATTTTCACAGGTAAAATACTGAGCTGAAATAATACGAAAATGATTACATAGACTTACGGGGCCTTACGAACTATCTCCTTATCATATGGGCCGTTTATTTTATCCTGATATGGACCTCCGGTTTTAACATGACTTTACTGTGGTGAAAGGAGCTGACCCCCACCCCTTCTCATTATAGTGATGAGTGTTAACACCGGGTTTAAGCATGACATTTCGATTTTTTGTGTTTTAACTCAATTAACTTTATTACTTTTTACTACACTAGGACCTGGAAGAGTAACCAGTTGTTATATAACTAGCGTCCTGGTTGATGTGAGGGATTAGCTATAGAAACATTATATGCTGATTGGTTAATCAATAATCTAATGCCATAGGCCCAACGCCGCTCGTATGACCCCTGGCGCGACCTCCAACTACAACCGGTCACATGGAAATTATAAAATGAACGTGCGTTGGTCTTTCCGTTTATCATCACGAGATATAATGAAATGAAACGACCTACTAACTGCCATTCTTTCGCCGAGATGTGCTAGTTACTTGTTTTTAGTTTGATGTTTTCGTGGTTTCCATTTAATACAATCGGTATATAAAGAACATTATGGACACGTACTACAATGTGCATTATATACTTACCACATTTAATACAATCAATATATATATATATATATATATATATATATATATATATATATATATATACTTACCACATTTAATACAATAAACCACACTTGGCACGTACTACATATAGCATACAAACTGTTTTATATACATTCCACATTTAGTATAATAATATAGACTGTAATGCATACTTCCTGGATTCAGCATATACGCCATATATAAACTTATTACATACCATATATTTCACATATAGACTTCATAAATACTTACAACATTTAGCATATAAATTGGTCAGAGCTTCAAATTGTTGTCGTGTTGCTCTACAATCACCCAACAATGTAAATGCCATCGGACAAACGTTGAGTGGGTCAGACGATATTTCACAGAGCTCCTTGAAACGGTTTACTCTATCTGTTGGTTGGTGAATACTGCATTTAGTCACATTATACATGGTGTCCAGCTCATTGCACTTAAAATAATAATACCTAAGTTATAATTATCCATTTATTTTATATTATAAATAATATCAATTAAGATATAATAATTGATATTATGATAATAATTAAGATACAATTACCCATCCATATCTTTTATATATTTTGGACAGAAAGCCAACTTACATCACGGTTAGTTACTTACGGGATCCATTTGATAATATAAAAAGACGAAGGACTCAAATCAAATATACATTGTAAATGGCACAATAGGTATTATGTATTATGATGAATGCAAATTGTTACATCGGCATTAACTCGTTTGTTACCGTTCAAATCAAATCTTATATTTTGTATACAGTAAATGAATTCATTTTTTACAATTATTGAATGCTAATACTTAAAGAAGAAACTTTAGAATCCTATTCAAGCCATTGTGTAAGATTTGTTACCTCAAGCTTACCGTAAGCGTTGTCTTGTATATGGATTATTTATAAAAACTCAACAATCTATTCAGACATATATATATGACCCCTCTCCTATGGATTGATGGTCGCGATTTTGGATTTATAAATAAAAAAAAAACCTTAGCATATTGATAGTAAAACTTCACGATATTGTACTTCAAGTTTATTTTTTATGCGTTTAATATCAAACTTACCATAGCAGATGGTGTTTTGGTTGCTGTAGAAACATCAAAGTGTGCACCACAATCACCATCAGAATATGCTTGAAGAAATTTATTGGTGGTTTCGGTAACCCCAGATGGTAATTCAAACTCATCCTGAACCAAGCGATTATATCTACCACATAAGCCTCGTGTCTAAAACATTTAAAAAATAATTTAAAAAAATATTATAGTGTCCGAGCAATTACAAAAAAACATGGCGGGTATTTAAATTTCCAAACCAACTTTTACCCAGTTGAAGAAATCATCAGTTAATATTAATCGGACGAAATGTCGACATGTGGAAGTTAAATTCTCATGCCTCATATGCCGTTTTGATGTCACGGTAAATAATTAAAAAAGAAAACAAAGCAAAGAAGTTTAAAGCCTGCCTTATTAAGATATCTTGACTGTAATTTTATTGATAGCCGACCCGCATCACTAAATAATATTCTAATACCAGGTGCTTCAATAATATAATATAGATTGGTAACTTTCTTTATATAAAAATGTCCAGATGAGTACGGCATATCTGTATTGTCACTGCTAGTGGTAATAAGACGAGTCGACGAATCTATATTCTTCAATTCAACAGGTTCACCATTGTATATAACTCTAACTCCCTTAATACAGACAGCATTTATTCCAGTTGCACATTTTGTAGTATCCAGGGAAATACTGAAATCTGCCCCCTACAATATAAATATTGTTAATATGTTACTATTTAACGTCAAAATTTAACGCCGGTTTTGTACTTCCTTGGATATACATTTTAACATTATTATAAGGACATGACCCTGAACCGCCAAACTAACCGCAATATATATTTCTCCCACAGCACACTGTATTGCGTATACCCCTCTTCATTAGCCCAGGTTAAGCGCAGAACAGTGGGACGTTAAACCCTATTTCATATCATTTCATTTTTAAACCCAAATATAAAGATCTACCTGATATTTCAAATTCTATAATTCCGACGAAGCAGTTAAGTCTGACATGTTCCGTATAACAGAATCATTTAGAATGACATAATTATCAATTTTTACATAGTTTGATAGGTGCCAATAAAGACATTACAAAATTGGTGGGGTTGTATGGTAGAACAACTAACGCGTGCGCGTATTATCATAAGGTCAATTTCTAGGTCCCAAATATTTAACTCCTTTAATTTGTCATTATGCGCAAGCCCAATAATATTTAATCCAAACTGCTTCTTGACAGAAATGATCTAAAACCTGTAGAGTAATTCTAACACCCGTGTTTTAGTGACAAAGATCTTATTTAGAAATATATTTTAAAGTAAAGAAAGTAACGACCTGTAGTGAGCAATAAGATGTTTGGGGCAAGTAAGTTCGACACTAATTATGACATGGGATAACTGCACTTCTAAACTTTGTCTCTTCTTAGGGGTACTCCGAAACGCCATAGTTTGTGTCGAGTGACCCCCCCCTCTCTCTCTCTTTCTTTCTCTCTCTCCCCCCCTCTCTCTCTCTCTCTCTCCCTTTGCAATTACACTGACCTCGACGAGGTGGAATTTACAAGTACTAACAGTAGATCCCACATGAATTTTTCCGCCATCAAAAGTCGTCATGGCACCAAAACCAACAATTTCACATGTTCCACCGCAAAGTTGTTTAATGCAATTCCAGTAACCATACAGGCCACATGTACTATGTAATATAAAACACAAATGTAAAATTGGAATATAGTAATAAAAAAAAATAAGATGAGGTGATCGTTGTGTTACTAAACTGCTCCTGCTGCCAATTGAAGAAAATACCATGATTAAAGGTTATGGGCGAGAATAATGGATTCTACATATTATTATGATCACTGCCCGGTGTCATTACTGATATTTAAGTTCAAAATACAATGCGCATAACCCTTGTATCGTGTTTTTTTGTGTGTGAAGTAATGCCTTGCTGTTATGTTAAAACATGATAAATTATTAGAATTTACTAGTTTTAGTTTTATTATAACCGTGACCATTGAATATATATTCTTTAGACTTTAGTGCTTGCTTATCGGATGTTAAAAACGTTTAAAGTTACATGTTCACTTCGCATCTGCCTTATGGATACTTACCACTGAAAACAGTTGTCCCGGGACTTTCTTGTTTGTTTATACAGGTATACGTCTTGTTTGTTTGAAGTATGTATACAGGGACACTGGTCAGCTTGGACACATTGACCATTATTATTGAGCACCAGACCAGACTTACACTTACATCCAGTAACACATTGATTACAATCATTTCTTATTAAAGAATTATACACGGTTCCACATTTTCTTGGACACGGGCTTCCACACTGTGTGTATTCCATACCTTCTGGACACCGACTGTCTAAAAAAATAAAATGAGCCCATTAATATTATTTTCTTATTACAATTGCCAACTTTAAGTTTATAAAAAAGTCAAGGAAAAAAAAACAAAACAAAAAAAGTAACGTTACTCGAGGTTGAGTTTATTTTTTAAACTTCTCGGTCATATATATATGTAGACATTATTTGAATAGGTATCATGTTGATGTGAAACCAAAAGTTGTTTATGGATTTAGTATTAAGAATTATATTCATAGGCGCACGAGCCTATGGGATTTCCATTGTAATACCATTGGGCAACATTGAAATTGCTTGAATAGCAGAAAAACGCATCTGCAGCGCTTAAAGTTTCTCGGGGAGGGTAAACTCCCATACCTCGCGGTGTAACTTGTTTGTAATTCGAGTCAACCACCTAAGTTAGGCTATATTAAACCGCACTGAAGTATTCACAGACTGGAATTGCAGAAAACGTGATGTGGGCCGTCAAATTTTCCAAACTTTCTTAGGGAGGTGGGGAGGCCCGTTTGTAAACCGGATGTTTTGGGACATTTCAGATCTGCTCCCCTAACATCCCGTTGGCCGAGGAAGTTCATCGTCATTTTCCGACTTTGTTTCCTCTTGTCAGAGGTGCAGGATGGGGGGAGTGTATAGTCTTTCGGATGGTACGCAAAACAGGCATGCAAGTAAAAGATTCCTTGGCAGTTGGAATTCGAGATATGAGCAGGCTATAATGCCGCTCGAGCAGCACATTGTATGGCGAGGTCCCGTCTTCATTAGCCCAGTCAGAGCAGAACAATAGTAGGACTTTAAACCACATTTCATTTCATTTCCATATGTTAGTGACCTAGTTTGTGTCGAGTGGACGTTACCCCCCGCCCCATCTCTCTCTCTCTCTCTTACCTGCTGTTTGACCAATCACTGCAATAACAACAGAGCAAAGAATGCATACAATTTGCCAATGCATATTCATCCGTTTACTCCTACAAAAAACAATACATAATACATAACCGTGTATAGATAGATGTACGGGCAACGTCCACGAAGCGAAATGACCAGTATTTTAAAAGTTCAAAAGCAAAGAAACAGAAATCAATTCATAATATATTTATTTATCTCGCTACTCTTATTTTTTGCAACTCATATATAGATAGGCCACTGATGATTGTGTGGTGTAAATCTATATACGATCGATGCCTACATTCATCTCTCTAAAAAGATACTATGATTTTATGTCCCTTGAGAGAGAGAGAAATGGGGTTTAACGTCCACTCGACACAAACTAGGTCATTTCGGGACTAACATATGGTTTTTAAATTTTATTTCAATAATTCGCTTGCGCGTGGGGGTCTTTAGAAGTTGGAGGAAACCGGAGTGCCCGGAGGAACCCACGAGGTTGAGAAGGCGCCCCTATCTCCATGCCACATACGCTCACACTAGGGATCGAAACCACGGCCGCAAGCCAGAGGTGACCGGTCAGCTAGAGGTCGAAGCGCAGCACTCTAGAACACTAAGCCATTCCCACCCCCTTTATGTCCCTTTAGAATATCTATACACATAAATATAACCATGGTATATATTTAAATCTGTTGGCTAACATTTAGGTATACAAATTGTATATCAAGTATTAAATAGCTTTCCATATTATATCTATTAAAATCAATAATCTGTGTATTGTAAACATAGCCATTCAACTGGAAGAGTTATTATTCAATCCATAAAGGCATGTATACACACCTGTAGAAACACTTATAAACATATAATTTCTATAATATCAGGACGTTGATATTTCAATAATGATAATGTTCTAGAGCTCTGAACATTAGGTCAGTTTGGCGGTTCTGCGGAGCTTTACAAAAGACATAAAACAAATAGACATAAGTACACGTAAAATAAAATTACAGACAAACATGACGCGTTTCATATATAAAATATAACATACATTTAATTTTTGATAATCTTGAAAGTTGGTATATTTGGGCCTTTAGCAGTGGGAGAAACCAAAGGGCTCGGATCGGAACCATGCCACGCGACTCAATAACAGCCTGTATGATCCCAATAACAACCCCCACCCGTAACTAAAGAGGGACACTTCAAGACAAATGGTGTGCTATGGCTTAAAGTATATATTTCATATCGATAGTTAACTTTATTAAATGTAAATTTAACTAGGATGTTATATTTTTACTGTTAAATAAAACGACGCCAGCACCGAATACACTCAAATTGTCTGATTCATGAGCGAGGTTGTTGTAAGATGCAGGAAAGCCGGGAACCATACCGTGCCATGTCACTTTTAGCTTTTAATCCTACAATCTTAGCCAAAATTGTACAGTGAAATAATTCAAGACCCGCCATTCGTTAAAACAAAAAACAGTGGTGGATAAATATAGTGTTTCTTTGAATACCAAAATAAAGTTATCTTTAAGTTCTTTTACTCCCCTCACCAATTATGAAAAGCCTTGCAATGTGAATTCATTACTGAAAAATAAAGAGTTGACGAAATTACTTACCCTCTAAAGAGCTTTGGATCTAAATGGTTTGAACTAGGAAGTAGTACATACCGAAAGTGATCTTTGATCAGCGGTGAGAAACGATATACTTATTAACAAAGAAAACTACAAAAGCACGATAAAATGTCACAATATATGACGAAGCCCTTAAACGATATAACATACTAGTGTGTATTGTTAATGCGCCCTGACATAAAAGTCTTGTGGTTAAAGGAGCTAAATCGTTAATATTTTTGGGACCTAGAAATTGACCCAAATGGGTCGCAACGCATATATAATAATGTTGTAATCTGATTATATATTAACTGATTTACATTCAGTTATGTAAAGCGAAATACGGCACGAGCTCAACTGAATAAAAATTTCTAGTGTCTGGTTATTCCAGCCTATTGCACATGCTCTCCAGATACGTTATGGAGTTTAGCCTCGTTCTTTATGGTCACTTGTTACAATTGACGCTGAAACGCACTATGGTACACGATTCGTGTACTAATGGTAAAATGTTTATTTTGTCTTAAATATTGGATATCAGATGTCCACCTGTTCAGGTGGCGGAGGGGTGCAGAAAGTTTCTCCTCAGAGAATATTATGAGAGTTGATGGTGATTTGTGGCACCGTACCTTTACCCGAATATAACATTTAATTTCATCAGCTACACCACCCCAACCATCAAAAAGCTCAGATTTACACGGTTCGTAGAAACAGAACAATAAATGTAATCATTGATAGTCAATTTTATCCTTAAATACTACATCAAATACAAAATAAATAGTATCAATATATTTCTTGCACAAAACAAAAGTAGTTATTATGAAGCTATTCTTATATTGATGGGTTCAACCGCAAGGTTTCATAAAGCGAACAAACAACCAGAAGAAAGAAGAAGAAAGTTTTACTTATTGGAAGGAATATTTCAATTATACACTGTAAGTGACTCATTGAGTTTGGAACTTAGACGTTGACCGTGACCAAAAACGAAGGTACTTTCATTCATTTCAAGCAGACTAAAGGCAACACAGCGTGATCAGCGTGCGCCGAGCTCACGCGCACAATGTTGTTTGGGGTAATTTCTACCAATCCTAATGTTTAACGGCGACATGTTTCCACTTCAAGCAATAATCACATAGAATCTACGACACCATAGATTCGAATATTCAAAATCTGAGAAACTAAGTTGGCACCGGGTCACTGGCCAGAGAGTCCACGTTAGTACTATACTCATTTCAGACACGTCATCACGATAAAGATAACTAGTAAAAGGTATGGACGATGAGGCAAGATGGATATATTGTGGGCTCAAATCACGTTTATGCATTTCAAGTCTATGTTAATTGATCTCATCTGAAAGTGGAAGTGTTGTGATTTTTATTCTTTAATTGTCCATAAACATCTAAAGTAAATACAATTTTGAGCATCTGTAACAGAAATGTTGACCAAAACCAAAAGATGAACACCACTGCCTTTCTCATGATTTGGGTTTGTATAAATAGCTCTTCTTTGGCACCCATACCGATACAAACATGGGTAGCAAGGATCATAATTAACTTTCCCCCGACCATCAATTGACAGCGATGTATTAAAAATCCGCGAGTTTTAAAACTTTAACGTTAAACTGGATGTTTGTTGCTATGGAGGTAGACGCTACAGACAAACAACCATAACCATCATGGCAAGAATGACCAGCCCATATCTTAATCTTACTTAATACATCTTTATTGTTATTGAATCAAATTAGCGTGATTACTACCAGCCAAAACCAAAAGTTACTCAGGCGCGGATCCAGGATTTTTTGCAGGGGGGGGGGGGGACTAGGTTTGATAATTGCTTAGCTAATTGCGCTCAACCGATTAACGGGGGGCCCTCCCTCAGAAAAATTTGGTAAATTAGATTCAATTTGGTTCATTCTGACGTATTTTCGGAAGGTAAATTCCAAAATTACAGGTCTAAATCGCCAATAAAATCGCATAAAAAAATTTCAAGCCTGATCTGGAGGGGGGGGGGCGGACCCCCTGGACTCCCCCCCCCCTTCTGGATCCGCGCCTGTTACTTGTTGCATTTCGTAGGCTTAATAGCCGAACGAAGGTATGTCATTGAGTCAAGTGACTCGGTTTCGATTATTTGCAACTACACGTACGTGACAAGGAGTAGGGTCGTCTATCCAACTTCGAGGGTTTTCTCCGAGTCCGCACAGCTACATATCCATACGCGCAAGCGAATTATTGAAATGAAATAAATTTAAGCACGTGTTAGCCCCAAAAATGACGACGGACTCCAACTTGGATTGAACGCCTTTTCGCACAGTAGTTGTGACAATGTGTTCCATGTAATCCTCGGTCAATTAGGTATAATGTCATCAGTACTACAAAAACAGAGCTTTGCATTCCAAAATTGGCAAAGGGAATTCTACGTATGTGGCACCGGCGAGATCAATTTGAAACGTGTGCCCAATTCGGCGAGTTGGAACAAAAACTTCGCAGCAGGAATTTAAGAGAAGTCTAGACCTAAACTTCGCAGGAGGAATTTCAGAGAAGGCTAGACCCAAGCTAAAAATGTTCGCTTTTCGAATTGAATACACTCTATCTCTCAAATTAATAAGACTCGCGCTTCTTTCATGTTAATCGTCATTTCCTGAAACATGGATTAAAGAAGCTTATTCCGCATCTCATTTTATGTCTACCGCCATCTTGTTTCACAACCAAAGTACCAGGCCAGCACAGTAGCATCCCACCACAGATTCAGTAAAAACAACGAATGGTGAAATATTTTATTTGTAAACAATTATTATTAACAATGTCAAAAAAATAAGTACATTATGTTTAATATGGCGTATTAAAAAAACTAAATATAAACAATATATATTTATATCGAAAAAATTAAACGTTTTGATCTGTGTTAGGCGTCTTTGACAATCTCTAGTGTCTGATATTATCATTATGCTTATTTGAGACAAAGATATAGATAGGAGTGGCTATAGTATTGAGAGCTGAGTAAGCAGGATTTTCCCTAGTGCCCTGTTTACTCACTATTGTTTTAACATTGCCTCTAATTTAACACAAGATATTTTAATTATAACAGAAAAAGAACTCAAATGTACGATTATAAATCAAACCTCTTATCTATAAGTATATAATTGATTAAGAAATAATATAATCTTATATCGACTGATGAATTATCAGTTGGCCCACACTAAACAATATTTAATAATATGTGGGTATAGGTTAAAAAAAAATATAAATGTCGTTGCGCGAAAAAATATAAAAATTAATACCCCCCCCCACTCCGAGTTTGTAAGTCGAAAATTTCTAAATGCTTTAGGCCCCATTCAAGTTACCATAAACTGGGTTGTTCCATGTTTAGGGAAAAGGGGAAATTTACAGTTTGAACCTGTGGCACGACGGACTGACAGACATAATACTTCTACCCCCCCCCCTTCCCAACCCCGCATCACATGCTGTGCCGAAAAATTCGAAATAATTTTGACCCAATTGAAATTCCCATAACGGCTTATGTTCCAAGCTTGGGAAAATGAAAAAATTAGAATTTTCTTCTGTAATATAAAATTTGGGCGTAGGAAAAAATCTAATAATTATTATTGTTTAATGAAGGCACATAAAAAACTTAATATACTTTAACTAATTTGTTCAGTACATAATATTTTGGACAGGTTGATTTAATTGAGCTATTTATTCACATCAAGGCGTAATATTAAAAAAGAAAATGGGCAAAAACATTTGAAAAAAAAAGTCATTAAAAAAAATGTTATAAAGGCAATAACAAGATTATAATTTTTATAACAATTGACACCCGTCCTACAACTTCATTAAAAAAATATACTATTTTGGCAATAACAAGATTATAATTTGTCTAATGTACTATAATAACAAAAAATTTCAATGGCGAATAGCTCTATTGGTATAAGAGATGATATAATCCCATTTTGACTGATTTCGACAAAAAATTTCACTGGCAAATATGACTATAAATCAAACCTTTTATCTTTAAGTATATAATTGATTAAGAAATAATATAATCTTATTTCAACTGACGAAATTATCAGTTGGCCAACATTAAACAATATTTAATAATATGTGGATATAGATGCTCAGGTAATGGAAAAATTAGAATATTCTGTAACATGAAATGCGAGTGTATAAAAAATCTAATTTTTGAATATTGGCGTTTAAAAATTCTAATTGTTTAAAAAAAATTAAATAAGTATAGTTTAATGGTAGAGTGCGAGTTATTAAGTAACATATTGATATTGTACGAGTGCAATAGCATGGGTGCAATATCTGTATATTACGTAATGCCTTGCATGAGACCATTAAACAACTTAAAATACAGAGACTATCTAGCACGTGCATTTCAACTGAGGAATTATCAGTTGGCCCACACTAAACAATATTTAATAATATGTGGATATAAGTAAAAATAAAAAATAATAATAAATGTCGTTGCGCAAAAAAATAAAAAAATATTTTTGACCCCCACCACCCTCACGCGTTTGTATGTCGAAAATTTCTAAATGCTTTTGGCCCCACTCAAGTTACCATAAACTGGTTCTTCCAAGTTTACGGAAAAGGGAAAATTTACAGTTTGGACCTGTGGTATGGCGGACGGACAGGCATAATACCCCCCCCTCACCACATCACATGCTGTGCCGAAAATTTCGAAATAATTTTGACCCAATTCAAATTCCCATAACGGTTATGTTCTTCCAAAGCTTAAGAAAATGAAAAATTTAGAATTTTCTTCTGTAATATAAAATTTGGGCGTAGAAAAAATCCAATAATTATTATTGTTAAATGTAGGCACATAAAAAACTTAATATACTTTAACTAATTTGTTCAGTACATAATATTTTGGACAGGTTGATTTAATTGAGTTATTTATTCACATCAAGGCGTAATATTAAAAAAGAAAATGGGCAAAAACATTTGAAATAAAAAAACCTCATTAAAAAAATTTTTTATTTTGGCAATAACAAGATCATAATTTGTATAACAATGGACACCCGTCCTACAACTCAATTAAAACAAAAAAATACTATTTTGGCAATAACAAGATTATAATTTGTCTAATTTAACATAAGATATAGAGAATCTCCTACGAGTGTTTTTTGATATCAAAAAATATCAACGAGTGTTGATATTTTTTTGATATCAAAAAAACACGAGTTGGAGATTTTATTTATCACCCAACCCTTTCTTACATGCACAAATACATAAATATAAATCTTTGGTATAGATTTCACTTTTACTGAATCTAGAACGTAGTGATACATCAGTTTTTTGACAGCAGTTTGGCTATTGCAAAGTCCTATATTTTGACCCAATATTTCCTTCAAGGTCAATTGAATTAAAACAGTTTCTTTTTAACAAAAAGGTCACTTTTTATTTTAAAAAAAAATGGTTTCTTTAAAATAAAAGAAAGTAGTTCCTTTTTGATTGGCCAATCAAATTCATGTAAAGCGATATCTCCTAATAGATTATGTAATTTATCATACAAGCGATATCTACTGTCAAATGTGTTATTGGGTGATAAATTATTATAACAACAATATTTCAATGGCAAAACAAATATAACCTCTTATCTATAAGTATAAACATGTAATTGACTGAGAGATAATATAATCTTATTTCAACTGACGAATTATCAGTTGGCCAACATTAAACAATATTTAATAATATGTGGATATAGATAGATAAAAATATCCTCGACCCCACGTGTTTATATGTCGAAAATTTCTAAATGGTCCCCTTTTATAGGTAACCATAAACTGGTGCGTTCAAATCCGGGGAAAATTTCCAGTTTAGACCTGTAGCATGACGAACGAGGAAGCATAATACATCTACCCCTCCACCACCCTCCACCACGTATTTGTAAGTTAAAAATTGAATAATTTTGACTATTCAAATGTTCCAAGCTTAGGAAAATGGAAAATTTAGAATGTTCTGTAACATAAAATATATTGTTCAATATTGGCGTTTAAATAATCTTATTGTTTAATTTTGGTGTTTAAAAAAAAAAAAAAAAGTATCTTATATACTTATTGTTTAATTTTGGTGTTTAAAAAAAAAAATAAGTATAGTTTAATGGTAGAGTGTGGGACATTAAGTAATATATTGTAGAGTGCGATAGCATGGGTGCAATATCTGTATATTACGCAATGTTTTCCACAAGACCATTAAACAACTTAAAATACAGACACTATCCAAAACGTGCATTTCAATAAAATACGTCACGCGCGTCAAAGATAATGTAGTATATAATGCAGCCTGTGAACATTGCCGGTACCATTATTTGAAATAATAGTATGCCAGCACCGAAGGATGGTGTCATTTTTTGTATTTTAATGTATGATAATTAAGGAAATCGAATATCAATCAAAATTTCTTAAATATAAGTGAATAATTGATTTGAAGATAATTTAATCTATTCAACTGATGAATTTGAATTTTAACCTGTATCTCAACAAAATTAAATGATAATTTGTCTAATTTGCCATAAACTTTTTTTTGATTATAATAACAAACAAAGAAAAAGTTCTGTAACGTGAAATGTGTGAAATATGGGCGTATAAAAAACTATTGCTTAATGCAGACATATGAAAAAACTAAATAATGTACAATGATTAATTTGTCCAATACATTATGATATTTTGGACACGTGGATTTACATACAGGTAACTAGGCGTAATATGAAAAAAGGAAAATGGATAATAACATAAAAAGACCTAAAACAAGCTCTTCTATATCAAATGGAAATGTTTGCTCACTATTGGTCTTAAATTGCAAAATATATAATCATGCATATAATATAAATAACAATTATAACAGTAGACATTAGTCATACAACTTCATTAAAAAACTACTAATTTGGCAAATTAAACATATTTTGATGACAAAAATTTTTTAAAAAATTTCAAAACTTGTTAGGCCATGGTTAATTGTTTGTTACTCATTACCTGCGTTTGTAAATTATATATGCAACACGAGGTAATTATCAATATTTAAGTATATAATTGATTAAGAAATAATATAATCTAGTATAACTGATGAATTATCAGTTGGCCCACATTAAACAATATTTAATCATAAGGGGGTATAGGTAAAAAAAAAATAATAATGTCATTATGCGAAAAAAATATGAAAATAAACTCGACCCCACCACCACCCTTTTGTGTTTGTATGTCGAAAGTTTCGAAATGATTTTGGCTCAATTCAAATTACCATAAACAGGTACGTATCAAGTTTAGTTAAAGGGAAAATTTAAAATTTGGACCTGTAGTATGACGGACGAACATCTACCCCACCCCCCATCACAACATGTTGGTTGTCGAAAATTTCTAAATAAGTTTTACCCCATTCAAATTCCCATAACGGTTTATGTTCCATGTTTAGAAAAATGGAAAATTTAGAATTTTCTTCTGTAATATGAAATATGGGATTATAGAAATATAAATATTGTTTAACATGCGCTTACAAAAAAATCATAAATCATGTACATTAATTAATTTGTTCAATAGATCATGATGAAATTTTGGACAGGTTGATTTAATTAAGTTATTTACATATCAAGGAGTAATTTATAAAAAATAAATTGGTAAAAACACAAAACAGGAGGTCCAACTGATTGACGTATATTGTCATTACTGCAGACAGGAAAAAACCCGTGGCCGTGGGGAAAAATCTGCTTGCTTCATGTGGAAAAGCGAAGTTCTCGCGGTAAAAACCACATACCTGGACCAACAACTTCATTACATAATATATTAAAAACTATTCGTGCGATTATTTCATCATATTTTAAACTTCAAAGTCCTTTAAAACAGTTCACCGCTTCAAGGTTTCAAATGATATGGTCTGCAGTCCATTAAAGTTTTCCATGTCATGGATGACTCTTCCACGATAAATGTTACCTGAAACGAGAAAGAAGAGCAAGCAGCAACACAGAACAGAAAGTAAACTTTTAAACACAGATTATAATTTTAAATGCACCGTCAATATTAAGAAATGGTTAGATTATGTTATCCAAAGACAACTGACTATAATATAAACATGAATATTTATATCAATTTTACAAGGCTTTTCTGACAATCTGTGTCTGGTATTAACATGTTATGGAGCCAGCCATTGGGGAGTTGGGTGGACGAATGGTTAGCGCGTGCACGTTGGATCATAAAGTGTCATTGGGTCACGTGGGTGACAAGGAGTAGGTTCGACTGTCTAACCTCGTGCGTTTTCCCTTGCTCTGGTCAACTGGAATTGTTCACCCACTATTGACCTTACATTGTAAATACACATAATCATGCATAATGAGCAATAATAACTGTAGACATCAGTTTTTATTAGAAAAATAATATTTTGGCAATAGCAAGCTTATTTAGATAATTGGATGACCGTTGGCAATATATAACAATAGTTAAATCCAAATTACAAACGAACCCCATCAATATTTGAATCAAAATGTTACAGTAAAGAAACATGAACTAACAGGTCTTGGACACATCTTTACGCAGAGAAGTGATTTGATTGAGTAAGTGAGGATGTCGGTTTAAACTACAAGACGAAACAGCCCACAATGTTATGTTCTAGAGAAAAGAAGCAAACTGAGATTGAATGGATCTAACATCATACCCTCTTCTGTACCAGAAGCCCATATCCTTATAATGGACTGCCAACTACCAGTCATCAGCGATACCTGGATGGCCAACCACAAGTCATCAATGATAACTGGTCTCGTCGAGGACCAATGAAAAGAAGCAAACTGAGTTTGAATGGATCTAACACCATACCCTCTTCTGTTCTGTACCAAAAGCCCATATCCTTATATGGACTGCCAACTACCAGTCATCAGTGATACCCGGGTGGCCAACCACAAGTCATCAATGATAACTGGCCTCGTCGAGGACTAATGAATGGGGTGTGCACACCAGAATCCGCTGTAATCTCCATGAAACAGTCTCTACTCTACTTCATCCAGAATTCTGTTAGATTAACAATGTCATAAACCTTGAGTTCTGGCCTGTATAATTGTTTGCTGATCACAATTTCCAAAGAACGGAAGTAATTGTAAGTCTGCAGCCTCGGCCATTACAATCCATTCTAATCTCCGGGCATAACAACGAAAATCAGTCTCGCTAGAAGCTTCAAGAAATCCGGAAAAGGCGGAATCTTTGTGTGAACTAGAGAAAGGGCGGTTATGTTATGTGTGTGGACTAGAGAAGAATCGGTTTATGTTATGTGTGTGAACCACAGAAAGGCGGTTATGTTATGTGTGTGGACTAAAGAAGAATCGGTTTATGTTAGGTGTGTGGACAAGAGACGAAGCTGTTTATGTTATGTGTGTGGACTAGGGAAAATAATGTCGGTGTTGTGATTTCTCATGAAAGCGATAAACATCTTCAGTTTGTCTTCATTAGTTGATGAAGTTATGACATGTTAATCTAGCCTAGACATAACAAGTAGATTCGATCCCTCAAGTAGCTTAAAACCTCAATCCCCACTTAGTCAATGATTCAAAGGACCCCGATTTTAAAATGTGCTTTTTAACATGTCAACAACATGTCCTTTACTGTATCTATTAGATAAATGCCAAATTTAGAATATATATTGTACATACAAAAACCTGTTATTGCCAATCTAGAATTTTCCTTTTCTCAGTCAAATTCCTGATAGAAACCATAAACGATCGTTTGCCACTCCATTTATAACACAGTGAAATATCTCACATGAAAATTATCGTTTTAAAAAGGACTTGGTCGAAAATTTGCTCATCTGTACAACACGATATTTTGCCTTGTAATGTACATGACTAAAAAGCATCCCAAGATCGGTGTTAATGAATACAAGTGTTGAAATTTGGAACCTTTTTGAAAATACAAACGGACGGTTTTCTGCGTTGTTGGTCACGCAAGTCTCCGAACTTACTGTTGAATTGTTTTTGCGACTAGAAAGTCGATCAACTTGCCGCTCAAGTAGGATTTGTTCAAATTAAAGCAATACAGTAAATTAGCAGACTTGTGTGACCAACAACGCAGAATACCGTCAAAGTCGACTAGCTCGCAGCTCAAGTAGGATTCGCTCAAATTAAAGCAATACATAAATTCATGTAATAATCCCTATGATTAGTTCAAAGTAAACTATTCATGATTTTAAAATGGAAGTGAGAAGATCTGAGACTTCTAGACTTTCAGAAGAAAAAATCCTGCTATGCACTGTAATGATCGATGGTTAAGAGACCTACGGTTGCGATTAGATATTAGCCGATCTTTATTTCAAGACCATCTCATGACTGTTGTATAAATGACATATTATAGGTAATTAGAAAAACGACATAATAGAGTTTTATTTATACTCCCTCCCTGTGTTCCTTATCCATCAAATAATTCACTGCTCTCAGTTATGACCACGAAAGTTATTGCCCGATTTATGCCAATATCGAAAGTAACAAAAACGAGATCTTTGGGAGATAAACCTGTATGTCCAGTTTCGTCAATATCGGGAGATAAACCTATATTTCAAGTTTCGTCAATATCTTATAAAATTGTGACCTGATATTGTTGAACGGTTTTTACAATCAAATAAAAACTTGGTCCACAAACTAAAATGTGATTGTTCGTACATACAGAGGCCATAACCCAGGAAGTAACGGTCCTATATGCGCCAATATCGACAGGAATCGAGATATTTCGGTAATAAACATATACCTTGTAAGTTTCATCAAATCGGATAAAACTTGTGATATCTAGAGTGTCCACAATCTTGGTATTATTATACATGTTTGTGTCAAGTTCAGCATCACGGGATTAAACCACCATCGACTGTGTTTTATGGTCAGGGAGTTAAAAGAGAAATAAAATTTCACTTAATTGCTGTGTAGTTTTATTAGCCAGAAATCGCGGAGAAAGAATCTCCGACGAACTAGACCCCCAAGAGCATCCGGGGCCTACGCGGCCCCTGAACTTTCGCCTAGGATGGCAGCTCCCTCCCCCAATCAAGAATTGCTTCCGCCGGCCCTGACTATTGAGCTATTCGAATAACCATGTTTCAGACGTCACAAAACCTTGAGTTGAAATATGACAAATTTTCGGGATAATTAAAGAAATAATTCAAATAAGTTTGGTATGAATGCCTACCCTGTCAGTGTTCCACTCCTTTGATGCTTATCATACCGATAATTCGACGTGGTAACTCTGATGTGGTCCTGTAAAATAAAAACAGTTTTATCTTTTGAGTTTATAACACCAGGCAATATATGTTGTCATGCTAGCAGACATATTTCATAGAACAAGACTCTAATTTGCTGTACGGACCTGGTTACTTGAATACGAGAAGTGAACTCCAGAAAAGTGACATGGGGTGTTCTAATACAATCAACTACCTTCATTCGTGAAATTACTATGAATAAGCTAAAATTTGAAATATCAAAATTCCCTTCCCAAATAAGCATATACATCAAATTTCAGCTAAATCGAAAGGGGTGTGGTTTAACTCATTGGGTGATTTGACACGGAATGACCCAATTGTTAGTATAAATAAAGCATTTACTTGACAAATGGTGTTGAAGGATTACACATAGGAATATGTCAGTTACATTGGACTAGACCCGTGTCTTGGGTGAAATAAGTCCGATATAGGATGAAAACTATTTCTATGCAGTTTGACGAAAATATTGTAATATGGTGAAGATTTTTTAATTAAAAAAATATTGCTTACCCAAAGAACTACCACGCCAGCATCGTCCGATCGATAACAAGAGATTTCTGTAAATTAAAAATTTTAAAGATTAAACGAGATGTTCTGGAAAATTTTAGTAAACAAAATTGTAAACTGAGTTTGAAGGACTCTATCCTTGGTCTATAGAATTATCTAAAACTTTCTGATACTATGTCGATAATTCCAAAAATTCTTCACATTTTGTTCTTTGATTTGCATTCGTAAAGCAACTTGTATGAATGGATACGCTATGAAAGAAGCTGTTTTCTCCCGTTTTATTTTTCCAATTTCTTTGATTTTCTTTTCGCGAGGAGGCTGGCGCCTCAGCTATAAAACGGCTTTGGAATGTTCAAGTATTGTGCCCTGTGGGCCTACCATAAGCAATTGGTCCACTTTCGATAATCCCTCCCTATATCTAAATAAAATTTAAAAAAGAAAGTTAAAGATTACTAACCCAATGCGCCAAGGATTTTGTCCTATTCGGCTAAAATGAAGAGATGCTTCATTACAATTAAAACTGAAGGACCTTGGTGGCTGTTTGTTTAGTCTGAATCTGAAAAGTACTAAAATGTTACCATGTGGCTGTTAGTTTGGCTTAATCTTGGTCAGTGTATCAAGCTGTATGAAACGACAGATTCGTGGAAGGATCCAGGACTTTTTGCAGGAGGGGGTTTGCCAGGTTTCAGTTTAGGAAATCTGCCATCATCGTCTTTAAATTACATAGGCATACATACAAATTGGGCTTTTTTAAACAGAGAAATCATTTTTATAATGATGTAGGACCACTTTGTGGTGTAATTTCATTGATGCAAGGCATTATTATTTTATATATTGTAGCAGGGATGACCAACTCTTAACTAATGTATCTTTAATATATCTGGCTCGCATTCGATTAATTCCACCACTGCCCACCTGTATTAGTAAGTTCTGTGGACCCCACTATCAACAATATGTGTAGCAGGATGATCACCATTCTGCATCCACCATCCGCGGTCAGCCAATCTGCATCCACCATTCACAATTCTGCATCCATCCACCGCAGCCCTGAAAAACAAACTTATGTGGCCGAAAGCAATTAGTAAATGTTCAACGAAAAACAAACATAAATTAATTGAAAGCAAAATGAACTTAATCCCATTGGAACTAAATGGAACTGAACTGTACTGTTCAGATGGTCTCTTCCCCAGAATGAAATGAGAGCCGCCCAGTCTGCAGACTACCGCCACCCTCAAGCAAATCAAGCATAAAAACAACACTCTCCTTTTAAGCCGAATCGATATTCCATCTGTGTCCACCATTCTGCATCCACCATTCACCATTCTGCAGCCACCCACCGCAGTCCTGAAAAACAAACTTAAGTGGCCGAAAGCAATTAGTAAATGTTCAACGAAAAACAAACATAAATTAATTGAAAGCAAAGTGAAATTAATCCCATTGGAACTAAATGGAACTGAACTGTACTGTTCAGCTGGTCTCTTCGCCAGAATGAAATGAGAGCCGCCCAGTCTGCAGCCTACCGCCACCCTCAAGCAAATCAAGCAGAAAAACAACACTCTCCTTTTAAGCAGAATCGATCTTCCATCTGTGTCCACCATTCTGCATCCACCATTCAGCAGCCAGCCACCGCAGTCCTAAAAAACAAACTTATGTGGCCGAAAGCAATTAGTAAATGTTCAACGAAAAACAAACATAAATTAATTGAAAGCAAAATGAACTTAATCCCATTGGAACTAAATGGAACTGAACTGTACTGTTCAGCTGGTCTCTTCGCCAGAATGAAATGAGAGCCGCCCAGTCTGCAGCCTACGGACACCCTCAAGCAAATCAAGCACAAAAACAACACTCTCCCTTTAAGCCGAATCAATATTCCATCTGTGTCCACCATTCTGCATCCACCATTCACCATTCTGCAGCCACCCATCGCAGTCCTGAAAAACAAACTTATGTGGCCGAAAGCAATTAGTAAATGTTCAACGAAAAAAAAATTAATTGAAAGCAAATTTAACTTATTCCCAACGGAACTAAATGGCACTGAACTGTACTGTTCAGCTGGTCTTTTCCCCAGAATGAAATGAGAGCCGCCCAGTCTGCAGACTACCGCCACCCTCAAGCAAATCAAGCATAAAAACAACACTCTCCTTTTAAGCAGAATTGATCTTCCATCTGTGTCCACCATTCTGCATCCACCATTCAGCAGCCAGCCACCGCAGTCCTGAAAAACAAACTTATGTGGCCGAAAGCAATTAGTAAATGTTCAACGAAAAACAAACATAAATTAATTGAAAGCAAAATGAACTTAATCCCATTGGAACTAAATGGAACTGAACTGTACTGTTCAGCTGGTCTCTTCGTCAGAATGAAATCAGAGCCGCCCAGTCTGCAGCCTACCGCCACCCTCAAGCAAATCAAACAGAAAAACAACACTCTCCTTTTAAGCCGAATCGATATTCCATCTGTGTCCAGCATTCTGTATCCACCATTCACCATTCTGCAGCCACCCATCGCAGTCCTGAAAAACAAACTTATGTGGACGAAAGCAATTAGTAAATGTGCAACGAAAAAAAAAATTAATTGAAAGCAAATTTAACTTATTCCCAACGGAACTCAGTGGCACTGAACTGTACTGTTCAGCTGGTCTCTTCCCCAGAATGAAATGAGAGCCGCCCAGTCTGCAGACTACCGCCACCCTCTAGCAAATCAATCATAAAAACAACACTCTCCTTTTAAGCAGAATTGATCTTCGTTCTGTGTCCACCATTCTGCATCCACCATTCAGCAGCCAGTCACCGCAGTCCTGAAAAACAAACTTATGTGGCCGAAAGCAATTAGTAAATGTTCAACGAAAAACAAACATAAATTAATTGAAAGCAAAATGAACTTAATCCCATTGGAACTAAATGGCACTGAACTGTACTGTTCAGATGGTCTCTTCCCCAGAATGAAATGAGAGCCGCCTAGTCTGCAGACTACCGCCACCCTCAAGCAAATCAAGCATAAAAACAACACTCTCCTTTTAAGCCGAATCGATATTCCATCTGTGTCCACCATTCTGCATCCACCATTCTGCAGCCACACATCGCAGTCCTGAAAAACAAACTTATGTGGCCGAAAGCAATTAGTAAATGTGCAACGAAAAAAAAAAATTAATTGAAAGCAAATTTAACTTATTCCTAACGGAACTAAATGGCACTGAACTGTACCGTTCAGCTTGTCTCTTCCCCAGAATGAAATGAGAGCCGCCCAGTCTGCAGACTACCGCCACCCTCAAGCAAATCAAGCATAAAAACAACACTCTCCTTTTAAGCCGAATCGATCTTCCATCTGTGTCCACCATTCTGCATCCACCATTCACCATTCTGCAGCCACCCACCGCAGTCCTGAAAAACAAACTTATGTGGCCGAAAGCAATTAGTAAATGTTCAACGAACAAAAGATTAATTGAAAGCAAATTTAACTTATTCCCAACGGAACTAAATGGCACTGAACTGTACTGTTCAGCTGGTCTTTTCCCCAGAATGAAATGAGAGCCGCCCAGTCTGCAGACTACCGCCACCCTCAAGCAAATCAAGCATAAAAACAACACTCTCCTTTTAAGCAGAATTGATCTTCCATCTGTGTCCACCATTCTGCATCCACCATTCAGCAGCCAGCCACCGCAGTCCTGAAAAATAAACTTATGTGTCCGAAAGCAATTAGTAAATGTTCAACGAAAAACAAACATAAATTAATTGAAAGCAAAATGAACTTAATCCCATTGGAACTAAATAGCACTGAACTGTACTGTTCAGATGGTCTCTTCCCCAGAATCAAATGAGAGCCGCCCAGTCTGCAGACTACCGCCACCCTCAAGCAAATCAAACATAAAAACAACACTCTCCTTTTAAGCCGAATCGATATTCCATCTGTGTCCACCATTCTGCATCCACCATTCACCATTCTGCAGCCACCCACCGCAGTCCTGAAAAACAAACTTATGTGGCCGAAAGCAATTAGTAAATGTGCAACGAAAAAAAAAAATTAATTGAAAGCAAATTTAACTCATTCCTAACGGAACTAAATGGCACTGAACTGTACTGTTCAGCTTGTCTCTTCCCCAGAATGAAATGAGAGCCGCCCAGTTTGCAGACTACCGCCACCCACAAGCAAATCAAGCATAAAAACAACACTCTCCTTTTAAGCCGAATCGATATTCCATCTGTGTTCACCATTCTGCATCCACCATTCTGCCGCCACCCATCGCAGTCCTGAAAAACAAACTTATGTGGCCGAAAGCAATTAGTAAATGTGCAACGAAAAAAAGAATTAATTGAAAGCAAATTTAACTTATTCCTAACGGAACTAAATGGCACTGAACTGTACTGTTCAGCTTGTCTCTTCCCCAGAATGAAATGAGAGCCGCCCAGTCTGCAGACTACCGCCACCCTCAAGCAAATCAAGCATAAAAACAACACTCTCCTTTTAAGCCGAATCGATCTTCCATCTGTGTCCACCATTCTGCATCCACCATTCACCATTCTGCAGCCACCCACCGCAGTCCTGAAAAACAAACTTATGTGGCCGAAAGCAATTAGTAAATGTTCAACGAACAAAAGATTAATTGAAAGCAAATTTAACTTATTCCCAACGGAACTAAATGGCACTGAACTGTACTGTTCAGCTGGTCTTTTCCCCAGAATGAAATGAGAGCCGCCCAGTCTGCAGACTACCGCCACCCTCAAGCAAATCAAGCATAAAAACAACACTCTCCTTTTAAGCAGAATTGATCTTCCATCTGTGTCCACCATTCTGCATCCACCATTCAGCAGCCAGCCACCGCAGTCCTGAAAAATAAACTTATGTGGCCGAAAGCAATTAGTAAATGTTCAACGAAAAACAAACATAAATTAATTGAAAGCAAAATGAACTTAATCCCATTGGAACTAAATAGCACTGAACTGTACTGTTCAGATGGTCTCTTCCTCTTCCCCAGAATCAAATGAGAGCCGCCCAGTCTGCAGACTACCGCCACCCTCAAGCAAATCAAGCATAAAAACAACACTCTCCTTTTAAGCCGAATCGATATTCCATCTGTGTCCACCATTCTGCATCCACCATTCACCATTCTGCAGCCACCCACCGCAGTCCTGAAAAACAAACTTATGTGGCCGAAAGCAATTAGTAAATGTGCAACGAAAAAAAAATTAATTGAAAGCAAATTTAACTCATTCCTAACGGAACAAAATGGCACTGAACTGTACTGTTCAGCTTGTCTCTTCCCCAGAATGAAATGAGAGCCGCCCAGTTTGCAGACTACCGCCACCCACAAGCAAATCAAGCATAAAAACAACACTCTCCTTTTAAGCCGAATCGATATTCCATCTGTGTTCACCATTCTGCATCCACCATTCTGCCGCCACCCATCGCAGTCCTGAAAAACAAACTTATGTGGCCGAAAGCAATTAGTAAATGTGCAACGAAAAAAAGAATTAATTGAAAGCAAATTTAACTTATTCCTAACGGAACTAAATGGCACTGAACTGTACTGTTCAGCTTGTCTCTTCCCCAGAATGAAATGAGAGCCGCCCAGTCTGCAGACTACCGCCACCCTCAAGCAAATCAAGCATAAAAACAACACTCTCCTTTTAAGCCGAATCGATCTTCCATCTGTGTCCACCATTCTGCATCCACCATTCACCATTCTGCAGCCACCCACCGCAGTCCTGAAAAACAAACTTATGTGGCCGAAAGCAATTAGTAAATGTTCAACGAACAAAAGATTAATTGAAAGCAAATTTAACTTATTCCCAACGGAACTAAATGGCACTGAACTGTACTGTTCAGCTGGTCTTTTCCCCAGAATGAAATGAGAGCCGCCCAGTCTGCAGACTACCGCCACCCTCAAGCAAATCAAGCATAAAAACAACACTCTCCTTTTAAGCAGAATTGATCTTCCATCTGTGTCCACCATTCTGCATCCACCATTCAGCAGCCAGCCACCGCAGTCCTGAAAAATAAACTTATGTGGCCGAAAGCAATTAGTAAATGTTCAACGAAAAACAAACATAAATTAATTGAAAGCAAAATGAACTTAGTCCCATTGAAACTAAATGGCACTGAACTGTACTGTTCAGCTGGTGTCTTCCCCAGAATGAAATGAGAGCCGCCCAGTCTGCAGACTACCGCCACCCTCAAGCAAATCAAGCATAATAACAACACTCTCTTTTTAAGCCGAATCGATCTTCCATCTGTGTCCACCATTCTGCATCCACCATTCAGCAGCCAGCCACCGCAGTCCTGAAAAACAAACTTATGTGGCCGAAAGCAATTAGTAAATGTTCAACGAAAAACAAACATAAATTAATTGAAAGCAAAATGAACTTAGTCCCATTGAAACTAAATGGCACTGAACTGTACTGTTCAGCTGGTCTCTTCCCCAGAATGAAATGAGAGCCGCCCAGTCTGCAGACTACCGCTACCCTCAAGCAAATCAAGCATAAAAACAACACTCTCCTTTTAAGCCGAATCGATCTTCCATCTGTGTTCACCATTCTGCATCCACCATTCAGCAGCCAGCCACCGCAGCCCTGAAAAACAAACTTATGTGGCCGAAAGCAATTAGTAAATGTTCAACGAAAAACAAACATAAATTAATTGAAAGCAAAATGAACTTAGTCCCATTGAAACTAAATGGCACTGAACTGTACTGTTCAGCTGGTGTCTTCCCCAGAATGAAATGAGAGCCGTCCAGTCTGCAGACTACCGCCACCCTCAAGCAAATCAAACAGAAAAACAACACTCTCCTTTTAAGTCCAACAGATCTTCCATCTGTGTCCACCATTCTGCATCCACCATTCAGCAGCCAGCCACCGCAGTCCTGAAAAACTTATGTGGCCGAAAGCAATTAGTAAATGTTCAACGAAAAACAAACATAAATTAATTGAAAGCAAAATGAACTTAGTCCCATTGAAACTAAACGGCACTGAACTGTACTGTTCAGCTGGTGTCTTCCCCAGAATGAAATGAGAGCCGCCCAGTCTGCAGACTACCGCCACCCTCAAGCAAATCAAGCATAAAAACAACACTCTCCTTTTAAGCAGAATCGATCTTCCATCTGTGTCCACCATTCTGCATCCACCATTCTGCCGCCAGCCATCGCAGTCCTGAAAAACAAACTTATGTGGCCGAAAGCAATCAGTAAATGTGCAACGAAAAAAAAAAAAATTAATTGAAAGCAAATTTAACTTATTCCTAACGGAACTAAATGGCACTGAACTGTACTGTTCAGCTGGTCTCTTCCCCAGAATGAAATGAGAGCCGCCCAGTCTGCAGACTACCGCTACCCTCAAGCAAATCAAGCATAAAAACAACACTCTCCTTTTAAGCCGAATCGATCTTCCATCTGTGTCCACCATTCTGCATCCACCATTCAGCAGCCAGCCACCGCAGTCCTGAAAAACAAACTTATGTGGCCGAAAGCAATTAGTAAATGTTCAACGAAAAACAAACATAAATTAATTGAAAGCAAAATGAACTTAGTCCCATTGAAACTAAATGGCACTGAACTGTACTGTTCAGCTGGTCTCTTCGCCAGAATGAAATGAGAGCCGCCCAGTCTGCAGCCTACCGCCACCCTCAAGCAAATCAAGCATAAAAACAACACTCTCCTTTTAAGCAGAATCGATCTTTCATCTGTGTCCACCATTCTGCATCCACCATTCAGCAGCCAGCCACCGCAGTCCTGAAAAACTTATGTGGCCGAAAGCAATTAGTAAATGTTCAACGAAAAACAAACATAAATTAATTGAAAGCAAATTTAACTTATTCCCAACGGAACTAAATGGCACTGAACTGTACTGTTCAGATGGTCTCTTCCCCAGAATGAAATGAGAGCCGCCCAGTCTGCAGACTACCGCCACCCTCAAGCAAATCAAGCATAAAAACAACACTCTCCTTTTAAGCAGAATCGATCTTCCATCTGTGTCCACCATTCTGCATCCACCATTCAGCAGCCAGCCACCGCAGTCCTGAAAAACAAACTTATGTGACCAAAAGCAATTAGTAAATGTTCAACGAAAAACAAACATAAATTAATTGAAAGCAAAATGAACTTAATCTCTTTGGAACTAAATGGAACTGAACTGTACTGTTCAGCTGGTCTCTTCGCCAGAATGAAATGAGAGCCGCCCAGTCTGCAGCCTACCGCCACCCTCAAGCAAATCAAGCATAAAAACAACACTCTCCTTTTAAGACGAATCGGTCTTCCATCTGTGTCCACCATTCTGCATCCACCATTCACCATTCTGCAGCCACCCACCGCAGTCCTGAAAAACAAACTTATGTGGCCGAAAGCAATTAGTAAATGTTCAACGAAAAACAAACATAAATTAATTGAAAGCAAAATGAACTTAATCCCATTGGAACTAAATGGAACTGAACTGTACTGTTCAGCTGGTCTCTTCCCCAGAATGAAATGAGAGCCGCCCAGTCTGCAGCCTACGGACACCCTCAAGCAAATCAAGCATAAAAACAACACTCTCCTTTTAAGCCGAATCGATATTCCATCTGTGTCCACTATTCTGCATCCACCATTCTGCCGCCAGCCATCGCAGTCCTGAAAAACAAACTTATGTGGCCGAAAGCAATCAGTAAATGTGCAACGAAAAAAAAAATAATTGAAAGCAAATTTAACTTATTCCTAACGGAACTAAATGGCACTGAACTGTACTGTTCAGCTTGTCTCTTCACCAGAATGAAATGAGAGCCGCCCAGTCTGCAGACTACCGCCACCCTCAAGCAAATCAAGCATTGAAAGCAAATTTAACTTATTCCTAACGGAACTAAATGGCACTGAACTGTACTGTTCAGCTTGTCTCTTCCGCAGAATGAAATGAGAGCCGCCCAGTCTGCAGACTACCGCCACCCTCAAGCAAATCAAGCATTGAAAGCAAATTTAACTTATTCCTAACGGAACTAAATGGCACTGAACTGTACTGTTCAGCTTGTCTCTTCCGCAGAATGAAATGAGAGCCGCCCAGTCTGCAGACTACCGCCACCCTCAAGCAAATCAAGCATAAAAACAACACTCTCCTTTTAAGCAGAATCGATCTTCCATCTGTGTCCACCATTCTGCATTCACCATTCTGCAGCCACCCATCGCAGTCCTGAAAAAACAAACTTATGTGGCCGAAAGCAATTAGTAAATGTGCAACGAAAAAAATTAATTGAAAGCAAATTTAACTTATTCCCAACGGAACTAAATGGCACTGAACTGTACTGTTCAGATGGTCTCTTCCCCAGAATGAAATGAGAGCCGCCCAGTCTGCAGACTACCGCCACCCTCAAGCAAATCAAGCATAAAAACAACACTCTCCTTTTAAGCAGAATCGATCTTCCATCTGTGTCCACCATTCTGCATCCACCATTCAGCAGCCAGCCACCGCAGTCCTGAAAAACAAACTTATGTGACCGAAAGCAATTAGTAAATGTTCAACGAAAAACAAACATAAATTAATTGAAAGCAAAATGAACTTAATCCCATTGGAACTAAATGGAACTGAACTGTACTGTTCAGCTGGTCTCTTCCCCAGAATGAAATGAGAGCCGCCCAGTCTGCAGACTACCGCCACCCTCAAGCAAATCAAGCATAAAAACAACACTCTCCTTTTAAGCAGAATCGATCTTCCATCTGTGTCCACCATTCTGTATCCACCATTCAGCAGCCAGCCATCGCAGTCCTGAAAAACAAACTTATGTGGCCGAAAGCAATTAGTAAATGTTCAACGAAAAACAAACATAAATTAATTGAAAGCATAATAATATGAAGAAGACAGTAGTTTGTGTTGCTGATTTGTTTTGCTTGAAAATTTCACGTCGGGGTAAGTCATCTTTTTGTATCTTTTGTTTTATAGTAAAGCTTAGGCTATATTGTAGTAGACGCGGTTCATATAAATATTTACAGGCTTACCTGATCAGACATTTTGCAATCTTCAATAATTTGGTATACTGTTGGGAAAAATAGAGCAATCACTAGTGAAGCGTAAAACCGGATGTGTACAGATGGCTGATAAACAACCAACTGGAAGTGAGATCTGATAAACAACCAACTGGAAGTGAGATCGACTAACCTACCCATGTCATAAGCCTCCATGTCCGCCATATTTCTTTCATATATTGGAAACAAGTATGGCGACTGGGGGCGTTAACATTTTTTTATTTTATTATTTCGGTATTTTTGTAACCGGAGTTCAGCTTTAACAGGTCAATAGAATGTCCTTTACTGTACCTATTAGACAAATGAAAAATTTGGAAAATATAATGTACATACAAACACCTGTTATTGCCAATCTAGAATATTCCTATCAAAGACTCATTTTCTAAGTCAAATTCCTGGGACACACCGTCGCTTGCCATTCCATTCATAACACAATGAAATAATTCACATGAAAAATATCGTTTTATATAGGACATGGTCGAAAATTTGCTTATCTATACATCACAATTGATATTTTGCCCTGCAATGTACATGAATAAAAAAGCAACAAAAAATCTGGGCCCTGTTTCACAAAAACTTAACCTAAAATCACTAAAATAGATTTTAATTAAAATCAAAATGAAATTTGAAATTTTATGTTTCATGAAGATTGATTGTAACCTAAAATGCGATTTTAATATATTTTAGTTAAAATCGCTTGCGCCCGCGCAGTGCACATTTCCGCTGCGGGTACGTACTGTGAAAACAAATACGCTTCGAAACTGAAAACTGTTGGCAGGTTGAATTAACGGTTGCAATATCAGTTGAAGCAATGCTTGTACACGGTCAGACATTCGTAGGGAGGTGAAATAAATGAGCGTACTACATAATATGTGATTCGAAAAGTATCGGTGGGTTGGCCTTGAACTTGGCAGTTGATTCGTGACATGGGAATTTGATTTACTCGCAATGGAAATAATGTGTATCGATAAACAAATCGCATGGATTTGTAGTTTTATTGAGAATTGTCACAAACATATGATATTTCTGACTCAAACGGCTAATCTAGGTTGTAATTTTTCGTCGCATTTTAAAAGTATTTATCAACTTTGAAATTGATACACCAAATAGCCAATGTTCCGATGCCTAGATTTGACATGTCATTCTCATAGACCCACCCTTTCAATGATACTTTGAAAATGATACTTACTCAGTTAAATGATTTTTTCCCCAAGATAGAATAGCTTTGGCTCCTAAAATGACAATTATTTTTGTTGTTTTATTAACGTAAGACTTCATTAAGAAATAATAATAAATTTATATTAAAATTTAATTTGAAATAGACCTAGGCCTATACCATTTATCAATAAACACATTTGAGACTATTGATTTATCTCTTTAGTATTTACATATCATCATAACCCCCATAAATACTACTTATGGTTTGCCTAGTATTATAGGAATTTAGGCCTTCTAAAACCAAGAAATGGGGCACATAAAACAATTGTACCCTAACATATTTTCTTTATAGATAAGAAGGCTCCTCTTTCCAAGAAATTGGATATGAATAAATGATTTTCTTTTAGTGTTTAGTTTACTGGGGTTTTGAGTGTTTTTTTTCTCTTGGAGCGCCATCCAAATGCTTAAAATGACTTACAATAAAGTAAACGGGTGAAAAGAATTTGAATGAGAATTGTTTTTGTGAATGATGGTTGGAATATCAAAATTATGTGACCCGGGCCGTTCACAATATTATCATTATTCCAATTATATCTATATATCGCAATATATGTAACAATGTAGCTCTAATCAATGTTTGTTAATGTCTTGATTTTAAGTTAGGACAGGGTGACGGCTATCCTAAGTTAAAACTGATTTTAGTTAAAATTGTCCTTAAAATACGTCTGTGAAACGCTACTATTTTAAGTTAAGATTAGATTTTAACTTAAAATACTATTTTAGTGGATTTTAACTAAAATACTTAAAATCATTTTGTGAAACTCATCTATCTTAAGTTAAGGTGAAATTTTAGTTTAAGACGATTTTAAGGAGATTTAAGTTTTTGTGAAACAGGGCCCAGTGTTAATGGATACAGCTATTGAAATCTAAAACGTTTTCCGAAATACACGCCACTCCTTTAACTACTGTCGTATTGTTTTGCGACTAGAAATTCGATCAGCTTGCCGCTCAAGTACGATTCGTTCAAAGTAAAGTAATAGAGTAAATTATGCTTGAAAACGACTAGAGAAGCATTGTTGAAAAGTAGCTTTAATAGAAATACAGTAATTGTTATCCATATTACTGTTGTGTTGATTCATCTAATAATCCCCACGATTAGGTCAAAGTCAACCAATAGGGTTAATTCACATAACCCGCTATTGAAGAATTCAAATAATCAAGTTTCAGACGTCACAGTACCACGAGTTGAAGTATGATAAGTTTTAGCGAGAATTAAAGAAATAGTTAATTCAAGTTTGGTATAAAATGCCTACCTGGTCACTGTTCTCCTACTCCTTTGATGATCATCATACATCATATACAGATAATTCGGTGTCTCAACTTTGCTGTGGCCCTGTAAAATATAAACAGTTTTTTGTGTTTATAAAACCAGGCAGTATTTGTGTCATGCTAGCAGACATTCAAAGACCAAGACTGTTTAATTTGCTATACGGACCTTGCCAAGCAATTCTTGATTGGGGGGGGGGGGGCTACCATCCTAGATCCTTAGGCGAGGTTCTAGAGACCGCGTAGGCCCCGGAAACTCCTGGGGTCTTGATCCCATACTATAAAAACACAGTCGATGGTGGTTTATTCCTTTCATGCTGAACTCGATAATACAATGCACAATAATACAAAGATTGTGGACCGAAATCTCTCTGTTCCTTTAGATATTGGCGCAAATAGAACCGTTACTTCCCGGATTATGGCCTCTGTACGAACAATCACATAAAAAAAACAAAAAAAAAACAAAAAACGTTCAACTATATCCGATCACAATTTTATCCGATAATATTGACGAAACTTGAAATATAGGTATATCCCCTAAAGATCTCGGGTGTTGTTACTTTCGAAATTGACATAGATCGGACCATAACTTCATGGATTATGAGTATCACTAGTTCTTGGAGTTCAATTTTCGTGCGCGTCTGTTTGTTGACCTTTCACAATGAAACTTAAACTGTGTGTTAAGGTTCAAAAGTTCTTGGTTGAGTTCTATTTTGGCAGCATCTGACCTCGCATTCAAGATCTATAGCTCTCTTTTCACGCCAAATTTGAAATATGCACAGTTGGGGTGGGGTGGGGTCTACCATTGGTGTACCATTCTGTTGAAACAATATATTAATGATCAAAACATCTTGAATGAGAAGATACGCCCTATTGAATTTACCCCACCCCCTCCATATCCTGCAAAATCTGGACAAACGCTCGTTCAAATTGGTCATAAATGATAGGAGTGAATTATTTAATGGATAAGGGACACAAGTAAGAGTATAAATAAAACTATCATGTCGTTTTTCTAATTACCTATTATGTCACAGATACAACAGACGTGACGTGGACTTGAAATAAAGATCGGTTGTTCGGTTATCCAATCGCGACCCTCGCAATCGTAACCTACAGATCAGGATAGAACGTTGTAGGGTTTTTCTGAAAGTCTATGTTCTAGAAGTCTGATTCTACTCACTTCCATGATAAAAAAAAAAATCAAGCCTATTATTGGCGGGGCTAAATCCGCTCCACTCCACCGGACCTGCTGGCTACTGGAACACGAGAAATGAACTCCAGAAAAGTGACATGGAATGTTCTAACCAAATCAGCTACCCCATTTGTGATATTCTTATGAATAACCGCCACCATTTCGTTTTCACAAATCTGTTCACTGTGTTACATGATACATTTTATATTCTAAATAAAACTTATCTTTGAAATTTTGTATTGCAGTCATTCCACTTTTGGTTTGGAAATACAGAAAATATTGAAAGTAATGCTTACATAATCACTTGCGTTACTGTACAGTACTTCCAGGTATAATATGGTCTGTGCCCTGTTCATCCACAACTTCAGGCAATATGCATCAACATAACTATCGCCGTCTTCATACATCCCTCTCAAACATATCTACACGGTCCTGTAAATAAGAGATGAAATGAAATAGGGTTTAACGTCCTATTGTTCGGCTAATATGAGAGAGAGAGAGAGAGAGAGGGCCTTAACGTCCACTCGACGCAAGCTAGGTCATTTTGGGACTGCCATTGGACAATTTTATTTCAATAATTCGCTTGCGCGTAGGCGTCTTTAGCAGTGGGAGGAAACAGAGGGACTCTGAGAAAACCCGCGAGATTGTCACGTACAACCGCTTATGGGAGGAATTTTGCCCAGACAGTGGTACTTCTACCTACACGTATATCGAATTACGCGGGACTGCGGTTTTTCGTCCCATCCGAACAACTAGACAGCTGTCCTGCATCACTGACGAAGCGGAGAAGGGTTATTAAGTTTCAAGGTTTACACAAGCTAAAACTAATGGCAGCATTTAATCTCAAACAGCTCATGTTCTTTAACTGACACTGTTTACCATTGTTAAAGAAAAGAAAAATATGGACGATTTTTCAAACTCACCCACCCCCTTCTTTTCTTTTATCAAACTTAGAATACAATAGAATTGTTCAAGATTAGAAATATGTTCATTTTATCTGTTTATGACAGCATTTCTATTTTTGGTTTGCCAAAATGTATTAAAATCTATCAATGGTCGTGTATTACTCACCTGTATCCGTATGTTCTCTGGGCCCCATTATCAACAATACATCTACGTTTATCATACAAACACGTTATATCCGATTATCTTAACTGGGCCCTCAAGAGAAATTTGCAATATACGTTAAAGGCATTAAAAATCTAAGATAAACCAAACATCAGAATATACTAAATATAGCACCCCTTACTTAGCAACAAAGTGCAAAAAAGTGAAAAACATGCAAAAAAAAAAAAAAAAAAAAAAAAAAAAATTGCCTAAATGAGATGTGAGATTAGTCGATGCCATATATTAATATATTCCAATTTAATTCCTCCCCATATCTGTAACTTTCATCCAAAACATCCTACGCATACATCATGATGTATTCGAAAGAATACAGGCGCACAAGGCAAGCTGATACAACATCAACAAGCCAGAATATGAAGACAGACCCAGTATAAGATAAATAATAATGGGTGTCGACCTCTCTATGATACACTAAACTTCTTGACTCCTCTAGTGTTAGGTAATCTGTAAATAAAACTCCATGAATTAATATTAGCCTATTATGCTGGTTTCCTAAACTGAATATGCCTATCAATTGACAAATACATTGGCGTTGAAGAGGTAAACTTATGAATATGTCAATTACATTGGCCTGTCTCATATAGGTCAGGTAAGATGACAGAGGGTGGAAACTATTTCTATGTAGTTTGACGAAAATATTGTGACATGGCGAAGATCTTTTATTGAAACAAATGTTGCTTACCCAAAGAACAACTACCACGCCAGCATCGTCCGACCGATAACAAGAGATGTCTGTAATAGTAATAAATTAAAAATTTTAAAGATTAAACGAGATGTTCTGGAACATTTTACTAAACAAAATGGTTAACTGAGTTTGGAGGACTCTAGCCTTGGTCTGTAGAATTGTCTAAAACTTTCTGGTACTATACCAGAGAAATATAACCTTTCAATTCTTCACATTTTGACCTTTGATTTGCATTCGCAAAGTTACCTGCATGAATGGATACCCGAGGGATTTCCTCTTAAATATACAATATCTGGAGTTTGTAAAACGAGTCCGTCTCACAAAGTGGATTTGTACGTTTACAAATCCTACATTCAAAATTATTGCCTGAATAGACCAACGCACTGCGTATAATATGCTGTCTGTGCTACAAAGGAAACTTTACTCCATTCTGTCAGTCCAGTCTAATGTAAATAATTAACGTCCACTTTTGCGCGGGTGTCTTCTGTAGTGCATGTGTGTGTTACAGTTATTGGTGTGGGACTCACGGGGTTGGACACGTACAAGTGTGGGGTCGACTGTCTGGTATTGTGCCTTGTGGGTCCCACACCCCATGTGAGTTGCCGGCAGGGTATAAAAAAAGTACACGGGTATTGAACTTTATCTGGGGAAAGTACACCCATTAGGCATCAAAAATATCAAAAAACGAAAATCGCCTATTGAGGGCTTTTCCCATGGTGAGCCAATAACTTTTTCTTTAATTTTTACAAGGATATAGCACATTAAACACGCTCGTTGTTTTTGTTGCATTTGGGAGACATAAAGTTTTCAAAGCAAAACATGTTAAATGGTCATTTTTTTCCAACTGTAGTTATATTAGTCATTTATACGACTTCATTCGTAAAAAGTCATTCATTCAATTTCGTAAACATTTTGATATCAAATATGACTAGAGCAATACACAATTATTTGTGTACATGCTTGTAGTTTCGCTGTGTACTTTGAGTGCTTCGTGTCTCGTTTAAATTTGTAGCCCCTGTTCTGTCGTAGTGTCTTTAAGTTCCTGTGAACAGACTCGGAGGACTGTTGACTCCAATGGCCAAGTTTGTCTATTCACACACTGGTCGATATGATAAAATATAGCACGAACTTTTGTTCCTTACTGGAATTCCTACTTCGGACACCATTGAAAGGCCCACCATGCATTTCAGAGCTACGAAGGCTCAATGCATCAGCTGAAGTCTGCGCTGTAGGGATCGAGAGAATGTTACATCTAGGCGTTCATGGCGACGGTTGTCTACGGTGAGAAGGAGATATAGTTCCATCACCGGAATGGAATCAATCTCAAGCGTCTCGTCTGAAAGGTGATAGACTTCATTCTGGTAATGGAACTGTATCTCCTCACCGTAGACAACCGTCGGCAGGATCACCTAGACGCAATGTACTATTCTCTTGATAAAACGTCCAACGCACTTGTTTCGTCAACAAATTGGATGGTGGTTTCAAACAAGCCGCAAAGTCTTTCAAAAGTTCATATACTATTCAAAAAAAGTAGGGGATATTTGATTTTGGAGGCATAATACTAAAATATGCAAATGACTACGAAAAAAGTCACTATAGAACCTAACAGAAGAAACATTTCCAGTTACATGTGACGCCCAAACGCACCAATAGCTACCGCATGGAATGCAGGTGATGCTTGGGATCATCATGGGGGTCCAACCCAAGATTTGCACGACTCTGACTTTGAATGTTACAGTTATTGTGGCATTGAATTTCAGGGTGGAAACATCAGTTTAATTGTTTTAGTGTCCAGAAAACAAATTTTGATATGCGTCGGCTTACCCAAAATGAAAGGTTACGTGCCCTTGGCATGCTACAGATCGGCACAAAACAGGCGGTTGTGGCGCGGACGATGAATGTTTCTCAGTCTGTCATAAGCAGGCTAAGGTCCAGATACACAATCTGTACAGGACAGACCACGCTCAGGTCGACCAGGGGCGACAACTCAAGCCTTGGATCGATTTATCCTTACCTTGGCCTTGAGAAATCGTGTCATCACAGCAAATCAGATCAGCGCTCGTCTTCAAACAGACACTGGTGTGAGAGTGAGTGGCCAGACGATTCGGAATCGACTGCATAGGGGTCACTTTCGCGCCCGACGTTCTCGCGTGATCCCTTGTTTGAGAGATCATCACAAGATGTCGTTGGTGTAGGGATCGTCAACACTGGGATAATCGACGCTGGAGCAATGTGATGTTTTCAGATGAGTCAAGGTTCACTGTTGATTTTTTGGACAGACGTAGGAGGGTGTGGCGTCGTCGAAACGAGCGCTTCCAAGACGTTAACGTCATCAGACATGATCGATTTGGGGGTGGTTCTTTTATGGTGTGGGGAGGCATCACTGTTGCTGGAAGAACGGCTTTACATGTTGTTTTAGGGCGTGTTACAGGCTACAACATCTTGGCAGTCCATGTTGTGCCGTTCACACGACGTCATGGCCGCCGTTTCATCTTCCAGGATGACAACGCAAGATGTCACAGGGCCAGGATCGTTACAGGTTACCTCCAACAACAGAACATCACCACATTACCTTGGCCAGCACTGAGTCCCGACCTCTCCCCCATCGAGCATGTCTGGGACATTCTTGGACAGAGGTTACGTCAATGTCAACAACGTCCTGCCAATGTCCAAGAACTTGCTGCTGCGTTGGAACAGGAATGGGACAACCTGGACCAAAATGACACTAGACATCTCATTAGGAGTATGCCACGTCGGATCAATGCTTGTTTGGCAAACAGAGGGGGATTTACCCGTTACTGACTTTGTTGTGATGCTGTGGTAACTTTGCTGTTTGACCCCGGGTATCATTTTAACCTTATAATGGTCAGTCTGTGCCTTACTTAGTCTGACGATCATTTGGAATAAATCGATGAATGTGAACTTCATTTCATTTTTTTCATTTGTTTCTTCGTCAGTTTCATTAGGTGACTTTAATAACACTTAAAAATCAAATATCCCCTACTTTTTTTGAATAGTATATAATGAGCTAGTAATTCTAGTGACGACTAAAAGTTCATGCTATGTTTGACCATATCAACCAGTTTCTGGAGAGACGAACGCCTGAACGAAATCTCGATACCGGACTAAATCTCAATACCGGACTTTCCCAGAGAAAAACACCATTCCGGGAACTTGACCAATATAGTGAACAGGCCTCACAGCGACTTAAAGGCACTCTGGGAGACCGAGGGCTCCAAACGAGTCACAAAGAACCTAGAGTACACAGCGAAACTACTAGCATGCACAATTGTTTATTGCTATCGCCATATTTGATATAAAGATGTTTACGAAATTGAATGAGTGACTTTTTGCGAATTACGCCAGAATTGTTAAAAGAAATGATTGTATGAATGACTAAAAAACAATGATCATTTAACATGATTTGCTTGGAACATCTCATGGTCCCCGAATGCGACAGACGTGGTTAAGTGGATAACACACTGGCTTGCTAGTCCGGAGGTCGGGTGTTCGATTGTCTGAGAACGTTTATCTGACATGGTTTCCCCTTGTCAGAGGTGGAGGACGGATGACCTGACAAGGACAGCTGTCTAGTCGTTCCATGGGACAAAAAAACCGAGGTCCCGTGTATACATTGACGTGTACGTAAAAGATCAGTTGGAATTCGACATAAGAGTAGGCCACAGTGCCGCTGTCTGGGCAAAATTCCCCCCGAAGCACACTGTATTGCGTATGCCTGTCTTAATTAACTGAGTCGGAACAGAGCAGTTGCACATTAAACCTCATTTCATTTCATTCATTCAGATTTCGACCAAAATAACGAGCGTGTGTCATGTGCTAGCCTTGTAAAAATTTAAGAGCATAGTTATTGGCTCACCATGGAAAAAGCCCTCAATAGGCGATTTTCGTTTTTTGATATTTTTGATGCCTAATGGGTGTACTTTCCCTAGATAATGTTCAATACCCATGTACTTTTTTATACCCTGCCAGCAACTCACCAGGGGTGTGGCCCACCATAAGCAATTGATCCACTTGAGATCATCTCTCCCTGTATCTAAATAAAATTTAAAAAGAAAGTTAAATATTACTAACCTACAGCGACCAGGGACTTGTCCTATTCGGCTTAAATGAAGAGATGCTTCCACGTGACTCCACAATGTAAAACTGAAGGACATTGGTGGATGTTTGTTTTCTTTGTTTGAATCTGAAAAGTACCCAATTGTTACCAAGTGGCTGTTTGGCTTAATCTTGATCAGTGTATTAAACTGAATGGAACGACAAATTTGCATACATGTATATGTAGTTTTATGGTCGAGTGCGAAACAGTGATATCTATAATATTATACAATATCTTGCACAAGACCACTGAACAACATAATATACAGACACTATCCAGCACGTGAATTTCAATGAAATACGTCATTCGGGCCGAATATAAATAATGTACGCTTTGGCACATTGCCCGTACCATTATTTGAAATACTTTGAAAAAATGGTACGCCATCATCAAAAGATGACGTCACATGTATTTTAATTCCTTGGCAATGAATTGACTTTATGTTAGCATGGACCGTTTATAGATGGACAGACAACGAGTCCCTTTGGTTGGATTCTCCATTGCTCCCGAGTGACGATTCTTGACGGTGTGGAATTTTATACAAATTAACTTCTCGAACCCCTCCTTACAATTTACGGTATTATTATAGTCCCACGATAATTTTTCAACCCGAAAAGTATTTATATCCGGTGGTGACGAATTTCTTCAGTTAAACCTTGGAAATTGCCAAATGCAGCAGTTGAAAATTGTGAAATAATCGATTTCAATATTTTCGTAGTTTTTGTAAGCATTTACTTAATAGTCCAAATTCCCGTATGTATGAAGGATTTTACAATTATGAAATTAAATTCAGGTATAATTATGTCCGGAATGATTTATTGTACAGAAGTAAAAATTAAAAGTGTTTTAGTAGTTTTGTTTTTAACAAAAAAACCGGCATGTTTTTTTCGGATTCACATGGACGTGTCCGAAGTAAACTGGCACATTTACAACCCAATACGGCAACACTTTCGAGAGATAGAAAACAAGCTAGAGAGAGAGAGAGAGGGAGAGAGAGAGAGAGAGTGAGAGAGAAGGGGGGGGGGGGTAACGTCCACTCAACAAAAACTAGGTCATTTCGGGACTCAACATGGTTTAAAATCGGAGGAACCGGCGAAAATCCACGAGGTTGGACAGGCCACCCACTCCTTGTCATGTACAATGTGGGATTCGAAACCACGTCAGTTGACTCAATGACAGGCTTTATGATACAGCACGCACGTGCTAACCATTCGGCCGTCCAACCTCTATTCGCGTACAAGAGTGACCACAAGCTAAAATAGGCCATTGTGCGTACAATTAGGGGCCATAATTCAGGAAGTTAAGGTCTGATATGCGCAAATATCGAAAGGAACCAATATCTTTAGGTTATAAACACGCACTTAAAATCACTATTCGCGTTAAAGTGGCGGCCATTTTGTTGGACAATTTTGGTTCGATGTTCATGAAATTCGAACCAAACCCCCCTTACAGTGTAACGGTGATATAATCAAACAGTTTTTTTTTTTAAATCGGGTAATGTGACCTCCCTGGGGGCCACAATCTAATAAAGGCGATTTTTCATACAATCAGGGACCATAATTCAGGAAGTTAAGATCCAATAAGTACAAATATCGGGAAAAAATCAAAGATCTTAAGGTTATACACATGTATTTCATGTTTCATCAAAATCAGATTAAAATTGTAACCTCTGCAGGGTCCACAACCTTGATATACCATATTTTTACACTATTCGTGTACAAGCGGCGGCCATTTTGTCGGGCAATTTTGGTCCGATTTTCACGAAATTCGAACTCAACCTTCATTAGGGTATAACGTTTAAATCGGATACTTACTGTGACTTCCAGAGGGACCACAATCTAAAAAAAAGGGCGATTTTTCGAGAAATCAGTGGTCATAATTCAGAAAGTATCGCAAATATCGACGGACGAACGTACAGATGGGTAGGGGCGTGGGCATAATATAATAAGTCCAAATGAAAATGTACCTATAAAAAATATTATGAATTGATTTCTGTTTCTTTGCTTTTAAACTTAATACAAGTAATTGTGTGAGGCGAGGTAATTTTATTCTAGTCGCGATTGTCAGGTCTGCTTTTTGCAGCGGCACAGAATTCTAAAGGCTTTGTGGACGTTGCCTGTCCATGATGTTAGTATGGCGTTCTACAATTCAGATCAAGTGGGAAGAAAAACAGTCACCAAGGTGTTCACGATACAAGAATGGACTGTGATTGGTTAATATATCTGGCTCACCTCTGTCCGTAAGTTCGGTCGACTCCACTAAATCAACAATATGTAGCAGGATGACCGCATTAACGACTCCAGGTCGGGGTTGATAGAAAAAGTAGAGACGAACTGATAACAGTTTCTTACAGGACAAAACATACCCAACAAAAACACTGAAAATATATAAAATGATTATTTACAAAAGTGAACAGGTGATATTTATAAGTGAGGCCAACCTGATTAAAATACAGATCTATATTTCGTTTCGTTTTTTTTTTTTCTAGGGATTTACCCACATTTCCACTCGGAGAACTCCAAGCAATCCGTCGTAACAGACTGTTTCATTGGCTAATTCCTCACATAAATAAGAAACGCCAATACAACTATTCCTGATCCTAGTGCAGTAAAGACAAAACGAAATTTTGAACTATAAAAAAACACGAAACGAAGTAGGATCTGTGTTTTAATCAGATGGAAGAGACGAATGTTACTAATATAGCAAAGGTCAAGTTAAAATATAAATACTGTATAGTATTAAATTATAAAGATTATCTACTTATATTTTACTAGTTACGACATAAAGATATATATCATACATACCCTAAGACAGGTGCTTTACAGGTACATAAATAGGACCATAAACTGGTGAACTTTATGGACAAACACAATTAGGAACACTATAAAACAATTAGACATCTCAATTAACAAGATATTACTCGGGGAATAATATACTAAGCAACAAAAGAAACATCAGGTTGGTTGTTACTCTGGATAAACATATTGCATAAAACTTGTCAAATGTTTTTATTGTAATATATATTTGTGATTACATCTCCAATGCCTGATCAATAAGGCTCCTTCCCAAACAATAAGGTTCTTTCTATATCAGAACGTTGTCGACGTTAGGCACTGACCATCCCTTTGTCAGAACTTAAACCCGACTGAACATCTTTGGGATGAAATTCCGAGGAGACTAAATAACGTCGTACCGAGACCAAACACAGCCGATGGATTGCACCAGGCTTTTCTGGGAGTATGGATTGTGCACAGACTCAAACCTTCTCGTAATGTCTTGGATTTGTGGTGGATTAATCACTAGTGTCAATATGCTGTTCACAAAAATTGTTTTGATCCATTTAGTAAGTCGTTTTCTAGACTGATTTGATTAAAGATAAAGTGTCTCTCTGATTTTGAAATCGAACTGACTTTTTTTTTTTGATTTGCTGTTTAACATATATTTAATCATTTATTATTTAATCAAGGAATAAAAAGTTGTCTATTTTCTAAAGATATTAACTTAATAAATTGTTTTGATATTTATTACTAAAATACTTATTTAATTAGTTTATAATTATTTACATTGTTTAAAATGTCCAATCAAACAAATAGTAAACCTACCTTGAAATTAATTGTGCTGTAACTGATGAAAGCTGTTGAAAGTTTGAAAGATCGTAAGGGAGTGACGCTAGTAAGCAGGATCAACAAACAAGGTTACCAAGATACTGAAATCTACTCACCATCTTAAAATAGCATCTCTACACTATACACCTAATTATAACTACTGGAAATAAAAGACTAGCCGGGTGTACAGGACAATAGAAACTGGCTTAAACATTTAAAGGGAATATAACACTCTACTTGTCTACGATATAACCTTGATGTAAGTGGACGTTAACCCTACTACAAATACATCTAAAAAGTTTATCATAGAAACACGCTACGTCCGCATTATCTTTACAGACCTCACGGGAAATATTTGCAAAATACGTTGGCGGGAAATTTATTTATGTTGATATAAATAATGATTTTCTTAAAGCTTGGTGAAACATCTAATATTTTCATATAATTCCCATTGTGTTGGGGTGTAAGCCGAGGTGGGTGCCCGAGGAGGAGGCAACATGCATTGTTTTGGACAGAAATCATTTGGTTTATAAACAATTTTTCTATGTTGCAGCAGAATCGACTATGGCAAACCACGCAGTTCAATTCTAGGAACCAGGACAATTCACTGTGTAAAAGGGGGTAACGCCTGGTAAAATATTAACTAGAACTCTAAGCTGATTTTGTCATCAAGCATGTCTGGGTGGTTAGTTTCTTGAGTGCATAAATAAAGAGACAGACATAGAGAGAGATGTGCCTTAAAGGGACTATCCCATTTTAAACAGAGTCTAAAAAATAAAAGTCCGAGTACGTATGAAATTTAAACGCCAAAATATCGCAAACTGGTGTATTTACCTTGTCTCAAAATTTCAGCACAACATATTGATTGAGTCGTTTGGCCTATTTTTTCGTCGATGACCTGATAATCGACTCTCGTTTATTGAGAGGTCTATATAGTGAATGGCCCATGTACTGTACTTGATATCGAAAGGTAAATTTCACCTACACATTATTTTTTTTTTATACAAGAAGCCTGCTTGGGACACTTGTTTCCTTTCCAGATGAAGATTGACTGGTTTAAGTTATTTGAAAACGTATCACAAATACTGAGTTAGTTTCTCTGCCCTTAGGTAGAGGATTCTGAGCGATTTATATAGTGGGATTACTCATGAAGCCTTTATTACTCATCTATCGTAGCAATGATTTCTGTGTTAAAATTATATTTGGAATGTGTTTAACCAGTTTTACCAATATTTTCCTTTAATCGTCAATAGTGTAATGTATTTATTAGTGACATTTCTCAATAACATTAACAAGTCATGTTTTTTGTCGAGGGTGTTTGCATTTAGACTCAAACCCTTGTACACAGTCAAAATATAGTCATCTGGCTGTTACAATAGTCCTAGCGCGCATTGTAAGTTCGAACCCCTTGCGTCACAAAATCATAAAAAGTCTGTTTAGGAAATCAGTAAATCGAGGAAAGTTTCAAAATCATTGTGTTCGCAATTGGACCTCAACAACTTACTACGGTGTAAAGAGGGAAATTTTCTGACAAGAAGAATGTTGGTATGGCAACGAGAAAGATTGCGAAAACATCAACAGACTGCTCGAACGAGAGGAGAGCTGTTTTCTATTGTTCATGACAAGTCGTATAACACCGGCAAATGCATAGAGGAGCATCATAGAGCAGGTTGGTTGGACAAAAACACGCCAGACTACAAAATGTGCGTGTCGTTAATGATGTCCCGCGCTAGGGCGGCCATAGCTATACTATCTTGGTAGGTCAGAAACCTTGATCGGAATCCAAATCAGGAGTTCTAAGGCATAAAACGCATCAAAGGGCCCAACAATGCAGAATCTTGACGATTTGGTTCAAGTACTACATCATGAATATAGCAGACTAATGTTCGCGTAGATGCAGCGTCCCATTCTGCTATTTTTGGAGGAGGTGAACGGGTGATCCAGACTGGTGGAGGCTACACCAGATATTGAGATATTCCGCTGTTTAACGGCTCGGTGGAGAGCTTTAACATTGAATTAAAAGCGCCGAAGGATATTCTATTGACCTGTTCAGGCACAGTTGTTTGGGCTTGAGTTTTTGCATTTTTCGTCTCGATAGAGTCATATTTAAATCCTCTACTTAAATTCCAGCTTTTATCTTTTTTTTTTGAACGCTCAGTGTTTTCTCGGGGCAGTTCAGGAAGATTGAATACCCCCCCCCCCTCAGGTAAAATTGTTCTACGGGTAGTGTGCTTAATTAATACATAAAAAACTAACATATCTGTTTGACTAATTTAGAGAATACGCTACTTAATTATTAATTATGTAGAACTGTATTTAACGAATTAGCATGCAAAGTTTTGGGGAAAATCTTCTTACTTCAAATAATTTCTACGATCTTGCCAATCTAAATAAACAATAAATAAAAATATCTAGTCTGTCGAGTAATGGACAGACATAGGCCTTCAGAAAATTGATACAACTTATGAACAACAGATTGACTCAAACTAGTAATTACTTTGAAGTTTGAATTTATTATTATTATTAACATTTATAGAGCGATATATTCCGCAAAAGTGCTTAGATGCGCTGTACAATACAATTCAATAAAATATGTAATAAAAATAAATATAGATATAGGAAAACTAAATAAAACTATTGAAGTAAAAAAAAAGTAAAAGGTAGCTTAGAATAAAATCTGATATCACAAAGATTTCTTAAACAAAAGCGTCTCAAGAAGTGACTTAAAAGAGAATACATTTGTACAGCAGCTTATATTAAAAGGTAAAGAATTCCATAATTTGGGTGCCGGGACTGTAAAAGATCGATCTCCAAATGATAAAAGTAAAAATGATCAGAAAAAGAGCACAGAGTGCGACTCGGTGTGTACATTTCTAAAGGAGAAGATAAATAAGAAGGTGACATAATCATTAATACATTTTTTAAAAAAAGGATTAAAAATTCAATTCTAAAAATAATCGGTAACCAGTGGAGTTTCAGTAAAATAGGAGTAATATGGTCATTATGTTTACATCCGGTGATGAGCCTTGATGCTGAATTTTGAACTTTTTGCAATTTGTTAGTAATGCGAAGAGGAGTGCCAGAGTTACATCGATCTAGACGAGAGAATGAACAAGAGTTTTAACAGATGGAGTGCGAAGATTCTTCAAGAGGCGGCCTATAATTTACAAGTATTATTTACATGAGGTTCCATGGTTCCGTATTTATCAAATATAAATCCAATATTTTTAGCAGACGGTACTGGTGATATTGCATGGGAACCTATAGATACAGTTATGTCGTAATTGACTCTGCTAATAAGATTAACGTTGCTCATAAGATTTTATGTACACGGACAAGCTTTAGGGAAAAAACCTACAAAAATGACAGCACAATCTTCAGATTCCATAGACACGGTGTAGAAGTAAATATAAATGGTAATCCTCCTCAATAGTTTTATCCGATAATTGTGACAAGTTGAGGTCTCTGTTATTAGTAAGAATGTTTAACAAATGTAAAAGACCAAAAATGTTCTGGATTTAATACGAGAAGAGAAGTCGAGCCTACTTCTAGATGTTATGAATAAGAAACCTAGCCGCTGTTCACGTCTGGTGGGCTTCGAGTTAATTATTATGTGGCACTACCCGGTTGCACTATTCACTGAGATCGGACAATATTCGCCGCCTTTTTCTTCATCACAAACAATAAAACAGCTCCTGCGATAATCATAAACCCAATAAGTATAGCGACACCCACGCCGATGCCTATTACCAATCGTTGGTCTTTTGTTGGTTCGGGAGTACTGGGTGTTATGGCTGTAATTAAAATACTGAAAAATTAATATAATGTCACGATGGACCATATTGAGACACAACCACACCAAACAAGAATATAAATAATAACAAAGGTTTGGACATGAGTAGCAAACTATATCCATGAAGCAATGGTTACAAGTACCTTGGACTCATTAACAATTGCCACATTTATGATGGTGTTTTTAATGAGTTGTCTTCCCCTACCTACGCCAACTTGACTATCCCCTACCTACGCCAACTTGACTATCTCCTGTGGATCTCAATCCCAGATGTAACAGAAGAATTGTTACGGACTTTATTATTAAGGTTGTTGGTTTGTGGGTTTGTGATTAAAAAAATAATGGGGGGGGGGGCGGTAACGTCCACTTGACAAACACTAAGTTATTTTGAGACTAACATTTGGTTGGATATTATTTCAATAATTTGCTTGCACGTAGGGGTCTTTAGCAATGGCAGGAACCAATAGACACACAGAAAACCCACAAGGTTTGACAGGCGATCCTACTCCTTGTCAAGTACTACAGGGGATTCGAAACCATGTCAGTTGTCTCAATGACAAACCTTACAATACAGCATGCACGCGCTAACCATTTGGTCATCCAACATCCACTGTAATACCAATTCGTATAGTGAATATATATTTCTTACAGTTAACAACTAAAGGTGGCAAATCTAAATAATCTCCAGGATCTAGATATACGGTGTGAATAGTTCGACACCGATTAACAAGTCCGTCATCTTGTCTCGTGACATTCCGGGTGAGTCTGGAAGTAAAAGTTCTGGTACAGGATCCTGGGGTGACAGCTTCGTTGATAACTTGAGAATCAGCAGATAAATCTTATGCAATAGATCCTCTTATACCTTCCAACTTGATACTTTCTCCACACCACTTGTACAAACAAACGTCATTACGTCATGCGTATCCACCTTCTAATTGTAATAATGAACTTGGTTTCTCTGGTCGACCTACAAAAATAAAACTAATCCATAAAACACAGCTTGTTGGTTGGTCGATGTAATAAAGCATTGTTTGATACAATCAGTATATTTGTGAAGCAATTCACAGACGTCACAGTTTTTTGCTTAGTGAAAGGAGCAGAAAGTGCATCCTTCGTTACAAGCTTTATAACTGAGCCAAAAACCAAAATATGGAATTCTATTTTTGAGGGGGTTCGCCTTAGCCAATAACCGAAGAAGCACAGCAAAGTTTAAAACACCTAAAGATTCTCTAACAAGAATGTTTTTGAAATGGGGGGGGGGGGGGTGTACAATTTCAGCGTACAAACAGTACCCTCCTTTCGACCATATTCAGATACAAATCTACACTACTAAGAAAGGTTAATAATAGATCCGTGAGTTATTTACTCTGGCTTAAATACAGTGTTTCATTATAATATTTACCTTGTAATGTCACCGTCATCGTACTTTGCTGCTCTCTAAGTGATCCGTTACTAATATATTTCACTGTACACCTGAACTGTGCCTCATCTACACATATTAATGTTCTAATATTAATATAATCACCATTGGTAATTTTTAACAGATTACTCCTATTCCTTAATTCACCGGCACTTTGGTAATAGATTGGGTCACCACTTCCAAATTTAGCTATATCAATAAACCCCGCATCTGAATTTCTCTTTCTAGCCCAAGTTAAACTATCAAAGGTTTCTCCTATTTGTAGTGTATAGGTAGGTACACGCGAGGTTTAATCCTTCATTTAATATCCCACTCTGGTTTGTTGCACAGTCCCCTATAAATATTCAGCAAATAAATCATATGTATATAGAATCAATAGAATCAACTAGTAGTATTATTATTGGCTATATTAAATTGTTAGCAACATTAACGCCCCAAATAATAAACATATAAATCGTCAACTTACCTATAAAAATCATAAAAACAAATATGAAAGTTATGCGACAACATATACCAGCCGACATTTTGACGTCAGCTACCGGAGCGACCTTCGGTTATTGTCCCCCGCCTTTCGAAGAAAATTGGGGGACTATTAAAATGGGTTCGTCCGTCCGTCTGTCTGTCTGTCTGTCTGTCCGTCACACTTTTTGGGACACAATAACTCTCTTCCTAATTGAGCTAGAATGTTCAAACTTGGTGTATGTGTTTATTAGGTCAATGCCTTGATGGAGTTCGAAGATGAGCATTTTCCGCTTAGGGTAAGCAGAGATAAGCAATTTGATTGGTTGATGCTTTGGGACACGATAACTTTAGTTCTAATTAAGTGAGAGTGATGAAACTTGGTGTATAGGTTCATTACAGTAATACCTTGACTAAGTTCGATAATGAGCATTTTCTGCTCAGGGTAAGCAGATCAATTTGATTGGTCGAGACTTTGGAACACAATAACTCTCCTTCTAATTGAGTTAAAATGTTCAAACTTGGTGTATATGCTTATTAGGTCAATGCTTTGATGGAGTTCGAAGATGAACATTTTCCGCTTAGGGTAAGCAGAGATAAGCAATTTGATTGGTTGATGCTTTGGGACACGATAACTTTAGTTCTAATTAAGTAAGAGTGATGAAACTTGGTGTATAGTTTCATTACAGTAATACCTTGACTAAGTTCGATAATGAGCATTTTCTGCTCAGGGTAAGCAGAGTGATACGCAATTTGATTGGTCGAGACTTTGGAACACAATAACTCTTCTTCTAATTGAGGCAAAATGTTCAAACTTGGTGTATATGCTTATAAGGTCAATGCCTTGGTGGGGTTCGAAGATGAGCATTTTCCACTTAGGGTAAGCAGAGATAAGCAATTTGATCGGTTGATGCTTTGGGACACGATAACTTTAGTTCTAATTAAGTAGGAGTGATGAAACTTGGTGTATAGTTTCATTACAGTAATACCTTGACTAAGTTCGATAATGAGCATTTTCTGCCCAGGGTAAGCAGAGCGATACGCAATTTGATTGGTCGAGACTTTGGAACACAATAACTCTCCTTCTAATTGAGTTAAAATGTTCAAACTTGGTTTATATGCTTATTAGGTCAATGCCTTGATTGAGCTCGAAGATGAGCATTTTCTGCTAAGGGTAAGCAGAGATAAGAAATTTGATTTGTTGATACTTTGGGACAAGATAACTTAGGTTCATCTTGATTGATGATTTTTATGCCAATACAATGACTGCATTCTCATTTAGTAATGGATTCGACAGTAACAGTGTATAGAAACGATTGACTTGAACACGAGGGCCCTTTCCCTTGGCCAGAGGGGTCCTTTTGTCTGCCTTTAGGGTCCCCCTAACTAGGGTACATTTTCATTTTTCTCGTCGGTTTTATCATTTTTCTTTATAAAACACTTTTGGATGACACTTCGTGTACAGTTTGATTGCTCGATACATTGAAAAAAATAAATGTGTGATTAATTAATATGTGTCTTCTATTTATTTTGGGATTTCGGCGGGGGACATCAGCCTCACTGCTGGCTTGTATTTTTTTTCACGACTGGTGGTCGGAACTAAAAACCGAACGCGGATGGTCCGGACAACATCTGTTCAAAGATGGCTGCCCCCCTCGACTTTACTTTTTGCATAGCACAAATATTGAAATAATGCGTATATTTTAGACTCACATAGATTCAGACATAACATACGAGACAAAAATAGCTGCTGGTAGCATTAGCAACCATTTAAAATTAATTCAAACTTTCCTAACACAATATGCTAAACAAAAATAGATTCTTTCTAAATTCTCTACACTTACGTTTCATCCACACACGCCATCTTTGAACTACTACGACCATGCCTCAATAGCATGGTTCAGTATTTCCGGACTATGGTCCCGACTAAATGAAATTCGGATTCATTTAGTTCGACCATAGTCAAGAAATCACGATAAACGAAGGTCGCCTAATTATAAAAGTAAATGCGCACTATAACTATGCATAACCTACCAGTTTATACCCGTCAATAACATAATGGATATGCATTACTCAGTGAATGCATTCTTGTCTTAATACCGGTAATGATAAAGTCAAAATACCTCTAAGGCAAAAGTTAGATGTAAAACGTTAAATGCAATGTGTCAAATGACAAATGTTTCATTGGAAAATACTGTTTTTGACGTGTGTACAATAGACATTGCCCTCATTACATTTGCGCTCTGCCACTTCTCATTTGTCGTTTTCACTTTGTATGTATCATCTTACGCAGAGCATCAACTATGGTATGCAAATATAGATGCCGAGATCAACCTGGCATACAGTAATCCAGCACACGATAGCGCTCAGCACAAAATATAAAAAAAATATTTACCTTGAAAAATATACACGATCAAATTTGGATGGTACTAAACTATAATATTACCATGATTACGGAGAGGGGGCATGCAGTGTAAAAACCCGAATCATAATACGATATCATGTTACATATACCAGTGAAAAGCACGTCGAGGCTTTATTTTGTTGGATGGGGAAGGGCGGTGAGGTGGTGGAAGGGTGCAGAAAGTTTCTCCTCAGAGAATATTATGAGTGCTGATGGTGATTTGTGGCGCGGTACCTTTACCCGTATATAACATTTAATTTCGTCAGCTACACCACTCCAACCACCAAATAGCTCAGATTTAAACGGTTCATAGTAACAGAACAATAAATGTAATCATTGATAGTCAATTTTATCCTTAAATACTACATCAAATACAAAATAAATAGTATCAATATATTTCTTGCACAAAACAAAAGTAGTTATTATGAAGCTATTCTTATATTGATGGGTTCAATCGCAAGGTTTCATAAAGCGAACAAACAACCAGAAGAAAGAAGAATAAAGTTTTACTTATTGGAAGGAATATTTCAATTATACACTGTAAGTGATTCATTGAGTTGGGAACTATTAAGACGTTGACCGTGACCAAAAACGAAGGTACTTTTATTCATTTCAAGCAGACTAAAGGCAACAAAGCGTGATCAGCGTGCGCCGAGCTCACGCGCACAATGTTGATTGGGGTTATTTCTACCAATTCTAATGTTTAACGGCGACATGTTTCCACTTCAAGCAATAATCATATAGAATCCACGACACCATAGACACGAATATTCAAAATCTGAGAAACTAAGGTGGCACCGGGTCACTGGCCAAAGAGTCGACAGCCTTAGTACTATACTCTGTGCATACAAGGAGTGGCGATTTTCACATTTAAACCCAGTCGGTGCAGAATAATAAGGACGTGTTAAAACTCAGTCTATTTAATTACAGTGTGTTTCACATAAATGTAAACTATTAAAGAGACAGTCCCGATTTTAACAGAATCTCAAAAATAAAAGTCCGAGTACATATACAATTTAAACGCCAAAATATAGGAGAATGGTGTATTGACCTTGTCTCAAAATTTCAGATCAAAATATTGAGTCGTTTGGACGTGAACGTCAAAAATGCTTATCCGGACACGTAACCCTCAAATACTAAGTTAGTTACTTTGCCCTTCGGTAGTGGATTTTAAAACAAAATTAGCAGTTATATTCTTAAAAAATTATCGGGATTAGCCCTTTAAAAGGGAAAGGCAGAATCAGAACTACTACACACTAATAACATTACATTTGTTAACTCTGATTTATAAGTGAATAACGATGTTCATATAAAATAAATAATTGTTGATTAAAGGGTATTATAAGATATTCATTGTGCTACAAAAAGTCTGTTACCAAATTCTTTTAGCCATGTTCCTTTTGGTTTGCTGTCGTGATTGAAATCTGGAAACTTCATTGGTCGAAGATGTTGTAATATCGGAGACACGTGACTATCGTTTACAACCAATGGAATTACTACAGGGCGATCTCTAGGAATGGCGTCAATGGGATAGTTGGTCAATAGGTTCTCGTCGTTGTTTTTCAGAATACAGATTACAACAACATTACCAGATATAGCTGAAGTTAAGGCAGCATTCCTACTTTGAAACGCAAAGATGTCTTCGTCATTTTGGACCACGTCCAGACCGATTTCATTTAAACAATTTTGAATGACATCTGCTTCTATAGCTGAAGTTGTGGCGTCATAAATAATCCGAACATGTGAATTGAATCCCTCAACGTAGTAGGAACTATCGAAAGCTCGCTTAAAGCAGGATTTTACCAAGACTGTTTGGTCTTTCTGATCAGCTGTTTGTTCAACAATGTCCATCATAACGCCCACAGCTACCTTCTCTATATCTGGTATATCTGTTACCATGAGTATGGTTGCTAGATCCAAGCAGTCGTAATATTTCTTCGATTCCAGATAATTATAGATCAAAGTTTTAAATGCGTCATTGACATCAAAACTTGAACGTGCTTGCTCAATATCGTTTTTGAAACTCAGGTCAGCATTGAAAAGATGCATGCTTCGTTTAACCTGGTCAAAACTAGAATGAAAGTTATAGTAAGTATGAGTTCCAGATCTGTCATCACGAAACAATTGTTCCACAGAAACCTTTTGACGGTTACCAGTACTAGATTCTGTAAGATATTCCATAGCAACATTTATAATATTTTCTCTTTTACAATGATTAGCCTCTACAACGTTTCCTATTTTAATATAGCATTCGGCTGCCCACTCATTACCTCGCCTTCTCCACATATACTCGTGACTTTCGATTAGACGTTTGAAGCAATCTAAGGCCTGGTCGTAATTAGCGGGTGATAAGTGTCTGTACATTTTACCCAAATCTGCAACTACAGCGAGATTTGTTCCTTCGCTTAGTATCATAGATTGTTCTAGCAAGTCTATAGCCAATTGGTTGAAGTTTTCTACTTGTAGTTTTTTTAATACCAAAGCTAGACTATGACAATTCATGGAGGTTTTTTTTCTTGCTATAGATGATTCTAAAACATTTTTTGCATCCTGCAACCTATTCATAGACATATATATTCTACCAGTTTCAGCTAATACAGTTGAGTTTTGTGGCGCCTCGTCGTTGGCTTTAACTAAATATTCATTTGTTTTCTTCAAAGCGGTGCTTTGTTCCGGGCCCATCTCCCTAAATTTGGCATTCTCAGCGCATGGCCTGTAATGTAAGGTCGCTAAACCTATGTATGATAAACCTCTTAACTCTGGGTCTTGACAGCCTTTAATAACGCTTTCGAACAGCTCTTTCGCCAAATTGAAGTTTGCCAAGGGATCGTTAGTAGGCATCATGTATTTAATACATGGATTTTGACATCTACGGATAATTAGGGCCATTCGATATTTCCATTCATATTTTTCTGGATATTTTTCGGTAACTTCATTAAACAAGCCAATGGCTGCTTTACAAAATACTGGTCCCATTCTAGACAAAACATAAGCTCTTTCTGCATTAGCTTCGGTCATTAAATAATCATCTTCACTTAATCTTTTAAGTTCTTCGAATGTTTCTTCTGCCTCGGTGATTCTGTTTCGTTGAGCATAAAGACGAGCCTTCATGACATTGGCTTGAATATTAGTCGGACTACATTGCAAAACCAACGTATTTTTAGCTATGCAATTTTCAAACTCTCGAAACAAGAAGGCAAGGAATGACGCTAGATTATTAATTTCCGTAGCAGCGTATTCGTCTTCATCGGATCTTGTTAATTTCGCTTGAATGCCTTTGAGTTTCTCAGTCGATATGTTTGCAATATTCAAAGTGAAAAGACTGGGAATGAAATTTAAGCGTTCAACAAATACACCAAGATCCATTTTCTTTTTATGCTAGGATTTATGTCCTGCCAACCTGCAATACACAAAAAATAAGGTCTTGTAGTCAGCTTTCCAGGACATCTAGTAAACATGCGAACTTGTCATACCCGATAAAATAACACTATTATGACACGATCCATTAAAGGTGATTAATGCATACGGTATGATATTTCACAGTGTCATAATCTCGATGTAATATTATACAAGACAAAGTTCGAGATCAGAGAAATGGAAATCAAAAGCCATTTCAAATCTATGTACACGTTTTACAGACCAACACATAGACTTAAATGAAGCGGAGTGTGGTCAAACATTTAGCTTGACTTTCATTTTTAAATACGTATACAAACGAAATATAATAGGCTCTGTTTCAATTATAGCTTGACCTTGTCTTGCTATTGACAAACTTCTAAAACTTGTGTTAGCCAATTCTTAACCCTCTGATGCTCGGATTTGAGTAACTGGTTACAGATTTCCAACGTAAATGGCAAAACAAGGTCATGTCGCTCTATTTAGGTATCGTTTTCGTACACAAGCGAGATAAGATGCACTTTTTATGCTCCTACTTGAAAGCTCAACACAAATACGAAAAAAAATCCCAATATGTTAACGTTAATTCCGTTACGCAAAAAATCATTCCGACACAATCTGGTAGTACTTTTAAAACATCCTCTATAATTGCTGGTGGAGTTGGAGGGGTAACTGCGGGAATAACAATGTGTTATATCCTCTAGTTAGGACAAGAACGTGAATTAAAATAACTAAAGTATAATAAATATATTTCCCCCGTGAAAGTGAGCAATTAAAAATAAACTATGTAAGTCCCAAATCAACTGAAACCGAATTGACGTGACATTAGTCAACACAATTAAATGTGGTCTTACCTTAAATCGATCAAATATGAGATGTATTGTCTTTTGATTGTTTTGTACTGTTACCTCCGAGTCGACCGTCCTACTACGATGTGCTGCAAGAATCTGCGTCGTATTTTAATTAAAGTATACAAATATCTTTTTAATATATACCATTTTATTAAATGTAATGCGATCGTTGCAAAAGAAAAAAAGGGTTTCAAAATATGGCTCCTACTACGTCGTATTTTAATTAAAGTATACAAAACTTTTTAATATATACCATTTTATTAAATGTAATGCGATCGTTGCAAAAGAAAAAAAAGGGTTTCAAAATATGGCTCACTGACAAGACTAGGTGTATCAATTATTATCTTGAAACACATACACATTTGTATAATTCATACTATGTAATTAAAACATTATTGTAATTATTTAATCATGCATAATATAATGCATCGAAACCCTTTTAGCCCCATGCTAACGTTTAGTATACGAAACATTTAATATTATGGATTTAGCTGTTCAATTATCGATTTTCAAGAAATTCAAACTCAACCATCATTAATGTGTAATTTTGGTCCGGTGTTCATTAGATTCGAATCGAACATTCATTACAGTGTAACGGTGATATAATCAAACGTTGGTTTTTTTTTAAAATCAGGTAATAATTGTGTTCTCTAGGCGGACCACAAGATAATAAAGGCGATTTTTCGTACAATCAGAGACCATAATGCGTGAAATTACAATCCGATATGCTCAAATATCGAAAGGAACCAAGATCTTTAGGTTATAAACACGTATTGCCAGTTTCATCAAAATCGAATTAAAATTTTGACCTCTATAGGGTCGACAACATATTTTCACACTTTTGAAATATACATAAACTATAGAATTTATGCCAAAATATTTTTTAGTAATTATTAATATGAATGAACTGCGACTGAAGTTATAGTTTTAAGAGGTTTCTTAAAATTTTGTTTAAGACTGGATAAACACGACAATATTATTAATATCTAAATATGGTGACCCGACGATGACATAACAGTTCACTCTCCACCTAAAGGACAATATTGGTGTCAGTCATTATCACATATGTGATAGAACTGATTAAACGCATCCAAATATAATTTTAACACGGAGATCATTGTTACGAGAGTGGAGTAATAAAGGGGTCATGAATCGGAAGTGACGAACGCCAAAGGAAAACACTGGGCATTCCTCTATATAACTGACTGAAGTGACTAGTGATAACAGATACATGGGCGAATTTCTGCTCACTAATCATTCCTTCGAAGACCAAAATTTGTTGTGTGACACTGTGAGAGGATATCTGACAATTCATAAAAAGAATTGACTGCCACTAGATAAGAGAACACGAAAGAAAAGCAGATGAAAAGTCCGTGCATTAACATGTTTTTATAAGTTAGGGGAGACCGGGGTACATTGCTCCACCATGGATATATCCTTTATTTATAATAACAGACAACCCAAGGCTATACAGAAGTGAGATAACTTCTTAGACCAATTTCTCCATCAATAAGCAGTAGCCACGTGCTGTCAATTATTTTTTCTATGCAATGAATTTTCAAACTTATAATCAGTTCATATGTCTAATCTACAATTCAGATAAACCGGGGCTTGATCCAAATAAGAGGGCGTGTTGATTTTTTTTTTAAATTTTGATCATGAAACTGTGATGGGGCAGATTGAACCACTGTCAGTGGGGTACTTTGAACAATGTTTCAAGGTACCCCAGTGAATTATAGACTATATACCATTTAATCATTTGTTTAGCCTAGGAACTTCTTGTATGTCTAATCTAATTTAGAATATCAGTTTATCCAATCGTATAAAAGGAATTAAACTTGTTCGAAACTTGGCTGTGCCATGCAGGGGCGCAATGCGTCTCCCGGACTAGAATCGCTCGTCAGCAAATCAGGCTGTGCGATTTTAGACAGAATATTGGAAAAAAATTTGTTTGATTTACTTCAAAAGTTGAATTTGATCACACCAAACTGCCAACTTATGTGTACTTTACGGCAATTTGTAGGAGCCTATAGGGAATTCAGACTTCTGTTTGTTTCGATCGTTGCATTGATGTCAAATCTGTGGATATCTGTTCTTAACTAAACAATGATTGTTTGCAGATTTATTAGACCACTACGAAATAAGTGACTAGGTTTGAGATCTAAATCCAATCTATCTTAACATGGAATTTTTACCACTGTTCAATGTGCCCCATTATTTGGTTAAACCTGTCCCGACTATTTTATAAAGGGGGATATACTGAACCATTACAGCCAAGTGGATTGGGTTGTTTTTTTTTAAAAAAAGTTAAAGATTAATTTAATTGAACCTGATACACGATAGCAACTATGATATGTCTTCAAACAATACAATAAAATAAAGACATCTGCTAATAAAAAAATTTGACATTAAATGAGGACAAACGTGTATGTGAACAAAATGGTTCAATGTGCACCGGTCTCCCCTATAGAAGGAATAAAAACACGGGATTATACGGACAATTTCAATTTTTCTTGTCTTCTCTTATCTTATGACACTTATTCAATCGTCAGATATCCTCTTGCGGACCCATATAACAACTCTTTGTCTTCGAAGGAATTATTAGTGAGCAGAAATACGCCCATCTATCTGTTATCAATAGTCACTTCAGTTAAATACATAGAGAGATAACTCGTGTTTTCCTTGGGCGTTCGTCACTTCCGATTCATGATCTCTGTGTTAAAATTATATTTGGAATGTGTTTAACCAGTCCTATCACATATGTGATAATGACTGGCACCAATATTGTCCTTTTAAATACTAGAATATTTTACTACTGACCATATCAAAAAACTAAACTAAATAATAACATAATCGAAAGATTAATTTTGTTTAAAGACAAAGTTTTTTAAACCGTTGCTCAAGTCTGTTTAATCAGAGTTTCTACACAAAAACACTAATTTAGACAAAGGACGTGTTAATGTTGGAAATTTGCTGTTAATTTTGGTAATCCCGGTTTATTATTTTCGAATACTGCAACATCAGCTGTTCCAAATCAAACTAGTTGTCCAGGGGTATCTTAAAAACTTACTTTTAGATGGGCAGTCCTAGAAATTTGTTCTATTAATATATTATGTCAACATAATGACATTCCCCACACCCCACCCCCCCCCGCCCACACACACAGCCATTGTAGACTTTGGAACCCCTATATCTCGAAAAAGCCCCCTCAAACGCCTGATCACCACCCAGATTCGGAATCTAAACAAAAAATTGGTCTATAAAAACTTGGTCTCATAAATTCACAGCTCGGATGGCGATTCCCCCCTTCAGCCACCGGACTACAGGATGATTGAATGCGCGAGTCCAGGTCGGGGTTGATAGAAACAATAGAGACGAAATGATAACAGTTTCTTTCAGGGCAAAATACAATTTATACTCAGCCAAAACACTGAAAAGATACAAAATGATTATTATACAAAAGTGAACAGGTCATATTTATAAGTGAGGCCAACCTGATTAAAATACTGATCCATTTTTTCGCTTCGTTTTGGTTTTTTTTTTTCGGTGGCCTACTCTACATAACGATCTGACAAATTATAGTGGACGTTCACGCCAGGGGTCAAACTAGCGGCTCATGACCCTTTGACGTCAGACATTGATTAATCAATCAGTATTGACGTTTCTAGGGGTTTACGCCAAGGCCGCCAAGAAATAGTCGTTACAGGTGGTTTCATTGGCTAATTCCTCACATCAACTAGAACGCCTATTATACATGTATAACAACTCTTCCAGATCCTAGTGTTGTAAAGACAAGTAAAAAGAAATTTTGAACTATAAAAAAACGAAACGAAATGGGATGTGTGTTATAATCAGACTGGGGAGACAGACAACTAATTAGTAATAGAGCAAAGATCAAGTTAAAATATAGATACTGTATTATTCATTAAATTATAAATATTATCTATTTACGGCATAAAGACATATATCATACATACCCTAGGACAGGTGCTTTGTAGGTAAATAAATAGGACCATATACTGGTGAACTTTATGGACAAACACTATAAGTAGACATCACAATTAACAAGACATTACACAAGGGATAATATACTAAGCAGCAAACGAAACGGCAGGTTGGTATGTTACTCAGGATAAACGCACTGTATAAAACTTGCCAAATAAATGTTTTTATTGTATATTTGTGACCACATCTCCAACTTTGCCTGAACAATAAGACTCCTTCCTAAACAATAAGGCTCTTTGTATATCAGAACGTTGTCAACGTTAGGCACTAGCCAGCCCTTAGTCAGGACTTAATCCCGACTGAACATCTTCTGGTAGAAATTCAGAGGAGACATAAATAAAGTCGTACCGAGAACAAACATAGCCGATGGATTGCACCAGGTGCCAAATGCGTTCACGAATCGCCTGGTCCACTTCCTGTTCAGAAGCTGTGGTGGACACACTAGATATTGATGTATAGACTTGTTACGTTGTTCTATATTTGTATTACCAATGTATAAGTGTGGCTTGAAAGAATGACGGAGACAATCAGTTTAGAATAAACAACAACTTTTCAAAGAAAGTAGGGGATATTTGATTTTTAAGTGTTATTAAAGTCACCTAATGAAACTGACGAAGAAACAAATGACAAAATGAAATGAAGTTCACATTCATCGATTTATTCCAAATGATCGTTAGACTAAGTAAGGCACAGACTGGCCATTATAAGGGTAAAATGATACCCGGGGTCAAACAGCAAAGTTACCACAGCATCACAACAAAGTCAGTAACGGGTAAATCCTCCTGTGTTTGCCAAACAAGCATTGATCCGACGTGGCATACCCCTAATGAGACGTCTAAAGTCATTTTGGTCGAGATTGCCCCATTCCTGTTCTTGATTTTGTCCAGGTAATACTGGCCTGTAACACGCCCTGCAACAACATGTAAAGCCGTTCTTCCAGCAACAGTGATGCCTCCCCACACCATAACAGAACCACCCCCAAATCGATCATCTCTGATGACGTTAACGTCTTGGAAGCGCTCGTTTCGACGACGCCACACCCTCCTACGTCTGTCCAAATAATCAACAGTGAACCTTGACTCATCTGAAAACATCACATTGTTCCAGCGTCGATTATCCCAGTGTTGACGATCCCTACATCAACGACGTCTTGCCTGAATGTGATGATCTCTCAAACAAGGGATCACGCGAGGACGTCGGGCGCGAAGGTGACCCCTATGCAGTCGATTCCGAATCGTCAGGCCACTCACTCTCACACCAGTGTCTGTTTGAAGACGAGCGCGGATCTGATTTGCCGTGATGACACGATTTCTCAAGGCCAAGGTACGGATAAATTGATCCTGGGCTTGAGTTGTCGCCCTTGGTCGACCTGAGCGTGGTCTGCCCTGTACAGATTGTGTATCACGGTATCTGGACCATAGCCTGCTTATGACAGACTGAGAAACATTCATCGTCCGCGCCACAGCCGCCTGTGTTGTGTCGATCTGTAGCATGCCAAGGGCACGTAACCTTTCATTTTGGGTTAGCCGACGCATGGTCACTAAAACAATTAAACTGATGTTTCCACCCTGGAATTCAATGCCACAATGACTGTAACATTCAAAGTCAGAGTCGTGCAAATCTTGGGTTGGACCCCCATGATGATCCCAAGCATCACCTTCATTCCATGCGGTAGCTATTGGTGCGTTTGGGCGTCACATGTAACTGGAAATGTTTCTTATGTTAGGTTCTATAGTGACTTTTTTCGTAGTCATTTGCATATTTTAGTGTTATGCCCCCAAAATCAAATACCCCCTACTTTTTTGGAATAGTATATATATTCGACGCCATAGCTCGCCGAAAACATGACTAGGGAGCAATCATTATTTTAAGTGAACACACCACGTCACATCTCCCCTTCCAAGAAAGTAATTAAACTTAAAAGTAATCTTTTACGCGTTCAGTCTGAAATAATGCAACTCGATCTAACACACTGATTCAATACGATTACATACATAAAATTTAAAGATTAGCAGTTGACTTTACTACTGAATCCTAGCATTTAACTAAAGTCGCTGAAACACATTTGTTGAAAACACAATTAGAGTCATTTTCTTTTTTCCAATACATAGTCATTGTCTTCCACTGGTTGTACAGAATGGAGTACGTTTGAGACTATCTGATACGACAGGGTTGACCGGGGAAAGTGACCTCTGGATCTTGTTCTGGTATATCAGGTGGTTGTACATCAGCGTGTAGATCTGTAGGTTTCTCACGAGACAGTTCCAGATGTCTTCGGTTTTTGCGAAGGCTTCTTCCACTTTCAGATGGTAGGATCGTATTCCCGCTTCTTGATTCAGAACAGCTTTCTGCCATCGCTTATCATTAACTGTCACCACATACCCTTACTTTAACTTGGAAAGCTCGGCAGCATTACGGTTGTAGTAGAACGCTTGTTTCTGTTTCCTTTCAGCTATCTTTTCGGGCACATTTCCGATGATTTTGGGTTACAGCATTCTATTAGTTGTTGGGAGTAGTGTTTGGGTTCGTCGAACAAATTGCCTTTGCGCTGGTGAACTTCCAATAAATTCAGTAGGAGTATTTTTCCAATCCAGTGGAGCGAGGTGTGGATCGGTTTCTGAGTGTAGTGTTTTGGTGAGAAGTCGTTTAGCAGTCTTCACTGCACTCTCAACCTTTCCATTTGACTAAGGGTACCGTGGAGACGATGTCACATGCTTAAAGTCATAGCTGTTAGAGAATATTCTGAATGATTCAGAGTTGAAAGGAGGTCCATTATCTGTGATAACTTCATAAGGTAGACCATGTCGAGCCATGTGCAACTTTAGCTTCTTAATAATCCCAGGAGCTCTCTTATCACGGAGTCTGTCTATCTCAAAGTAGTCAGAATAATAGTCTACAGTTATCTGATAATCTTTCTGGTCAAACTCGAAAAGATCACTTCCAAGTTTCGACCAAGGTCTAGTTGGTACTTCGTGACTTATCAGCGGTTCCTTCCGTTGACTCTGCTGCAGAGTATTACAGGTGTTACATTTTCCAATATACTCTGTGATATCCTTTGTCATTTTTGGCCAGTAAACATGCTCTCTGGCTCTCCTGATGCAGCCTTGTATACCAATATGACTGGAGTGGAGTATATCCAAAGTGCTAGGTCTGATACTCAAGGGAGTAACAACTCTCTCACCATTGAAGATTACACCATTTTGAACAGAAAGTTCATCACGAAAAGGAAAGTAGTCTCTGGTACAGTAGGGTGTGGCACTCTCAGTATCAGGCCACCCAGTTTGAATCAAATGTTTCAGTGTCATCATTGATTCATCATCAGATGTTGCTTTTTGAATTTCTGAGATTCTGTGGTCAGAGATTGCAAGATAGTCTACCATACAGACAGATTCAGCTTCTTTAGCGGCCATTGAACGTGTATCAATGGAGAGTACGTGTCCATCATCATTCTGGATGTCTTTAACATGTGGAAGATAGGCTCTGCTTAGGGTATCAGCAAGAAACATGTGTGAGCCTTTTTTGTAGTGCACTTCAAATTCATACTTTTGGAGACGCAACATCATTCTCTGCAAGCGTTTAGGTGCGTTCAACAGACTCTTCTTCAGAATTGTCTCTAGTGGTTTGTGGTCAGACTCAACCATTACCTTCCTGCCATAGACATACTGCTCGAATCGTTCCATTGAAAATACAATCGCCAACATCTCCTTTTCAATCTGAGCATAGTTTTGCTCGGTGTTGGTCATCGATCTTGAGGCATATGCAACAGGTTGATCACCCTGGATCAAGCAAGCACCAAGTCCAGATTGAGATGCATCACACTGTATTGTGGTTTCAGCATCATTGTCAAAGTATTTCAGTACAGGAGGATTTGAGAGAATATCCTTCACTTTGTTAAGGCATATTCCTTGTACATCCTCGTTCCAGTGAAACTGTATGTCAATCTTCAGAAGATCTCTCAATGGTGCAGTGACTTCAGAGACATGGGGAGCGAATTTCTGCACAAAGTTCACCATACCTAAAAGACGCTGAACACATTGATTGTCAACTGGAGCAGGCATATCCTTGATGGCTTCAACCTTGGACCGGTCAATTTTTAAAACATCTGCAGTCGGTACATGACCTAGATAGGGTACCTCGGGGAGCTTCAGTTTCATCTTTGATTTGTTGAGCTTGATGTTCTTCTGTCTGCAGCGATCCAACAAAGTTGTCATTTTCTGGTCGTGATCGCGTTCAGCCCCCTCAAAGCTATCTCCTATACCATAGACAAGAATATCATCATGTACAGCTCTAACACCATGCATGCCCGATATTGCATTATCCAGTCTCCTCTGGAATTCTTCAGGAGCAGGTGAAAGTCCAAAAGGCATTCGGAGCCACCTGTATCTCCCCCACGGGGTGTCGAAAGTGGTTAAGTAGTCACTCTCTTCGTCAAGCTGTATGTGCCAGAACCCATTCTTGGCATCAACCAATGAAACGCACCTAGCCTTTGAGAGATCAGAGAGTACATTCTTGATAGTCACAGTAGGATAATGGTTACGTTTCCAGCAGAGGTTCAGAGGTTTCGGGTCAATACAGATCCGCAGTTTGCCAGTTCCTGGTTTCTTGACAACAACTAACGCAGATATCCAGTCAGTTGGAACATCAACAGGTGTGATGATCTTCATTTCAGTAAATTGTTCAAATTCAGTCTTCAGAGATTCCTGTAGAGCAACAGGAATTTTACGTCGAGGCAACTGGACGGGCTTTATAGTGTTGTCAACTTCTAAATGAAGCAATCCATCAAGCTTTTCGTCTCCTAAGAATAAATCAGCATACTGTTCATAAATATCAGTCAGTTCCAGTTTATCAGTTACATGTGTTGGAGAAGCACCTTTCTTCTCGTTGCTCGCAGATGACAACAGAAGAATGTTCTCAAAGTTAACAGTCACAAGTTTCATTTGCTGAATTGCCCGGGATCCCAGAATTGGCTTGCAAGCTTCACCTCCCACCACAAGAAACTCAGTGCTATATCTGCGATCATTCTTTGGATTAGTGATCGAGATTCTTTGCTTTCCAATAGGAATGGTCTCAGATCCATTGAACATGCGAAGAATTGTTTTTACCCCTGTAACAAGTCTTCAAAGACGTCCAGGTATAGTTTCTAGGGTAAAATAGTGACAGTAGATCCACAGTCCAGTTGAAAATTTACGTCTTTGTTATTGAGAGACATATGGGCAAAGATTCTCTTCTGGTAGTTGTTTATCAATTCACCATCATGTTGAGAGTTCACAGACATTCAGAGTCGTCATCAGTAGACATAATATATTCATCATCTGATTGTTCCTCCATAATATGAACTACTGGAAGAAAAAGGCTAGCTGGATACACGGGACAATGGAAACTGGCTAAAATATTTAAAGGGAGTATAACACCCTACTTGTCTATGATATCACCCTTGGTGTAAGTGGGTGTTAACCCCACTACAAATACATCTAGAAACAAGCATTATCTTTACTGAACTCTTGCATATACGTTAAAACAAAGATCAGAATATATTGAATATAGCACACTTTACCAAGCATGCAAAGTTTATCCGGACAGCGGCACTGCGGCCTACTATTATATAGAATTCCAACTGCCAAGGGATCTTTTACCTGCATGCCAATCAGTACACGGGATCTCACCTCGGTTTTTCGTCCCCCATTCGGAGGGTGGGGTGGAGGTTGTGGATTGCCCAAGGTTAGCACGTGTGTGCTATATAATAAAGCATGGATTTCCGGTTGTACGTGACAAACACTAGGGTCGCCTGTCCAACCTCCGGTTTCCAACCACTGCTAAAGACCCCTACGCGCAAGCGAATTTTTGAAATGAAATTAAACCATATGTATAGTCTTGACATGACCTAGTTTGTGTCGAATGGACGTTAAACCCCATCTCTCTATCTCTTTATTTATGCACTCAAGAAACTAACCATCCCAACATGCTTGATGACAAAAACCGCTTAGAGTTAGAGTTAATATTTCATCCGGGGATACCCCCTTTTACACTATGAAATGTTTTGGTTCCTGAGATAGAACTGTGTGGTTTGCCTTAGACCCGGAGAAAACCCACGAGATTGGACAGGCGACCCCACTCTTTGTCACGTACAACTTGGCCATCCACCCCCACCCCCACCCCAATAAATAAAGAGAGGGAGAAATGGGGTTTAACGTCCACTCCACACAAACTAGGTCATTTCGGGACTAACATATGGTTTTTTAATTTTATTTCATTAATTCGCTTGCGCGTAGGGGTCTTTAGCAGTTGGAGGAAACCGGAGTGCCCGGGGGAAACCCACGAGGTTGAGAAGGCGCCCCTATCTCCCTGCCACATACGCTCACACCAGGGCTCGAAACCACAGCCGCAAGCCAGAGGTGACCGGCCAGCTAGAGGTCGAAGCGCGGCACTCTAGACCACTAGGCCATCCCAACCCCCTGTTGATAATTGGAATCCAGTTACCATATCCATACTAAATTCAGACGTAAAGACAGAAAATGTACCCAGAACATTGTTGGAATAAACTTAAAGAAGTCAAATATCTGCCCAGATGTAAATCCTTGTCATTTGTATGGGATAAAGAAAAAAATCAGATCCGCCGAATAGCATTGATATCATGTTGTAAATGATCTCCCGCCAGATGGAGATCGAAAATGATTGGGTCATAGTGTCGCTGTGGAGGCGTGTTAAAGGTCCCTCGACAGTTGGAAATCAAAGTAACAACAGGCTGTATCATTTTACACATGGCATGTGCGTCTTTATCATGCTGGCTGGTGTACTAAATTGTGGCATGACCCCTGTCTCCTGGAGTAGTGCTCTGGCAATGGTCCAAAAACAGAATTAACTTTATGCACCATAAAAACATGTGATCCAGAGCAATGTTTCTTTAATTGTTATTGTAGCAATGAACACTTACATGTGGTGTCTTTTCTGAATACATCACCGATCCACGTAACATAATACCACTTGAAAGTAATAACACTTTGGAATTTGGAAAAGCTAAATATTATGCTAATTCAAGGCTGTGCCAGGGGTTGGGTTTACGGCATTAGTTACCTGGTGATGGGATTTTCAATTACGACAAAGACTGGGGACTTTTGTGTGGAATATTTCACCACAACAGTTCCACAGAAGTTCAACTAAAAGAATCGCATTAAAAAGTAGAGTTCAACAGCTCAGAATTGATCAAAATATCGAGTTCGTTTGATAATTTACTATATGGTTTTAATCTCCACGGGTTTAAGATAAGTAAAAATTCAAAACAGGAAGTTTATATCCTTGAAATATACTAGTAGATTGTGTAACGAACAGTACGCGTTATGGTCAACGCTCTAAGGATATGGTTAGGTGCAACTCATCAGGCAATATGAATAAGAAAACAACTTTATCTTCCTTTAAAAATGAAAATGATTAATCTTATTGTAAACTGGACAAGTAGGGTGTAGAACTCTTTGTATTGTTGTTGTGGGAGGATATTGGCGAGAAGGAGAGAGAAAATGGGGTTTAACGTCCACTCGATACAGTCCAGGTCATTTCGGGACCAACATGTTGTACAATTTTATTTCAATAAATCGCTTTCGCGTAGGGGTCTTTAGCAGTGGGAAGAAACCGGAGGACCAGGAGAAAACCCACGAGGTTGGACAGGCGACCCTACTCCTTGTCACTTACAACCGGGGATTCGAAATCGCGCCAGTTGACTCAATGGCAGGTTTTATGATACAGCACGCACGCGATAACCACTCGGCCATACAACCCCCCTGGGATTAAATTGGAGTACCCAGAGTAAACCCACCAGGTTGAGAAGGTTCCCCTATCTCCAAGCTTTTCCTGATATACTACCTTTATATTTTATTAAACCCTCTTAATAATCTCCAACTCAACTTAAGTGTATGTGTGAAATAAACAGATAAGAAACGCCTACATAAATTACTTTGTAGTTATTTTTATAATACTTGAATGCATAACTTACATAAAAAGAAAAGTATAAGGCTATACAATGCTGCGGTTGTAGATTTATGTATCATAAAACAGGTTATGTTCGTTTCAATTCAAGTCAACAATTGCTATGCTTAATCTTGTCAGTAAGCCAATCCTTTTGTGCGGTTTCTATTCAGCTGTAAAGATCATAATGTAACCAGGACAAAATTTCATAAAATGAAGGCAAGGCTATACGTATGTTTTGCTTATATAAAATCAATTCGAAGTATCGCAACAGACGAGTCGCGATAGATGATATGGGATGTAACAATAGATAATCAATATTTAATAACCAACATAATTAGACGCTTGTTACAGGTAAAGTTTATATAATCTTATATATTTATATATAGATAAACTTTCACAGTTATACAATATTGGACAATTAACTATTACAGGGGAAGGGGGAGAGACGGTCGAACGGTTAGCACTTGCGTGCTGTATTATAAAGCCTGTCATTGAGTCATCTGGAATGGTGTCGAATCTTCGGTTGTTCTTGACAAGGAGTAGGATCGCCTGTCCAGCCTCGTGGGTTTTCTCCGGGTCTTCCGGTTTCCTCCCACTTTTAAAGACACCTACGGGCAAGCGAATTATCGAAACGTTAGTCCTGAAATGACCTAGTTTGTGTCGAGTGGACGTTAAACCCCATTTCCCCCCCCCCTCTCTCCCATTTTACAGTAACAACGTGCCATTTGCATTTTTCTTTAAAATATAATATTTATAACGACTGATGAACCGAGGGGTTAATGGAGTGGAACGGAAAGAGGAGTTTAGGGATATCAGAGATGGCCACTGTTGTGGACCAGTGAAGATCTATCGTGATTGTTAAGATTATTATTAATAAACACTATTTATTACATTTCAGCTTTCCTACTGACAACATTCAACACCGAAGAGCCCGTAACGATATAAACTCACTGTCGCTTATTAATCACAAAGAGACGCATCTTGAATTAAATTGGTTGAGATGTGGAAAGCTATATCATGCGTGTTGAGCTTATATGTGCTTCTGTCAATGGTAAAGGCTGATCTGAACTCCACCATAGATACAGCACTGATTAATGATAACAGAATCATCCAACTAGATCTACAGGAAGCAAACTCAAGCTATGGAAGCTTTGACCAAACTCCATGGTTTAAACCTATGAGGTGGTTTCTGGTCCGAGGTGATAGGTCAAATCGTCTGCTTCTGTTGATATATTATTACTATAATTTTTTTGAATCGTTTATCCCATTGACAAAAGCCAAAGACATAACTCTCGGAGATATCAGTGTAAAGACTCACAATGAAACTAAACAGTATTTATTAAATGCCGTGGCAGGGACAACTTTTAATGAGGTGTGTTCTATGTTTATCAAAGATGAACTAGGTTTTGGAATATTAGTTTATCATTGTTGTAAACTGAATGAAAATTGTGTTGATATAGTGGAGGATGCTTCAGTTTGGATCTTGCGAGTCTTCTTCTTACTGGTAACAATATTCCTCTTTCTCTATTTTCCCAAATTTCTTCCTCAGAAATATACGCGCCCTGTATTCCAATTTAACCCCACTCCGCCAATTACTCTGAGAATTGTCAAAACGAATACCCCCGATAAATATGAGATAAAAGGTACCCGCGTCCCGTCTGTTATTTTTGATCAGATGAAGGAGCTAACAAAGAGTATGAGGGGTGCAGCAATAGCGAGAGACACTGTTTATGAAGTCAAGATAAAAGTTGTGGATCTATTAATTCATCGAGTAGATATTTTATCAGAAAGTGATCAAGCTGTTAGTCTGACCAAACTATTATATGATATGATTATTCGGTGTAAAATCCGCAGAGCTAAACCTATCAAGAAATGTCTGGATACTCCAGTTTGTAGCTGTTTGTCGAGGTCCAGTAAACCGATTCCTCTCATTTCCTGTTTGAACATACTTAAAACTATAGTCATCTATACTGTACTCGCTCTTCCAGCCATTCCATTCTTCTACTTGATGTCAGCGGACGGCCTGGAATATCAAGAGTTAGGACAACACATAAAATCCCGTGGTTTACTTCAGACGTCCAGTTTTTATATAGGAATATGGGCGGGGAAATTCGTAACGGCCATTTTATGCCTGCTGTATACATTGTATATATTTATAGTTTTAATGTCTAACAGTATTCACGAAGAAATGGCAGACCTCATGACAGACTCCATTAATGAATCACACACAAAACGTAAACCACTTTCCAAAAGAGTTTTGGAACTTTTGACGAAACCATTTACCAAATGTGGTACATTTTTCGTCCCTTTCTTTATAATAGGGCTCCTGCTCAGCCCCTTGATTCTACTATTTTTCGCCATTATTGCGTCACCGGTTATGCGGCTGTTGATTCGCCAATGTAGGAAACTATGCTGTACTGGAGGGTTTAGATTTTATTCCAATCCAATTACTTGTGGACCAAAAGTATCCTTCTTTTTGTGTCTGACCTTATTGTCAGTGTTTGCGATTTTAGCAATAGGATTTAACTTTCTTCTACATGCTGTGTGTATCGGCATCATCAATATCTTTATTAACTTAAGTACGGCGATGAGCATTATATCTTTGTGTATACTGATTGGGATTTATGTCCGGGACACTTCCAGTCGTCTGACTGGAAAGTATGATGCTTATCAGAAGTCTCTATTGCTGGCTGTACTTGCTGTTAAACACGACTTACTGTTAGCAGAGTCAAGAAAACGATACAAGGATCAATCCAATATGGCGTTTCAGCTCACAGCTGCCGACGTTGTTGATGAATATTCAATAGAGGACGGACGCGGTGACGAAAATCCTCCTGCGATATGGGATGTCAAAAATGGTTATCTACGCATGTGCACAAACGGAATTGTATTATTTTTAGATAGAAAGGATACTCCGTATATACCGCACGCGTTCTTTCATGAAATGACGGAAGTTATTTGTCCCGGATGTCCTGGACCATTAAAATCTTCCATAATGAGTGCTCTAAAGGATTTAGGAAGGATTGTGCTTTTTTTACTATTTTTATTCATTCTACTATTGGCGTACGGAGATACATTATACGTATCACCCACTAGTAAATTATTTGCAACCATAGCAACTGGTCTTGTTCCACTTCTTCTTCGTTCTTTCTTTTTTACAAAAGCGCCAATTCCTGCATTGGATACTTCTAACGTCAGATTTCAGAATATCTTCCAAGAAAAGGTTCTGAAATTTATGATGAAATGGCCAGTTGTTGACGCAAAGTTTGAATTTACGAAGGATTCCAGACCAAATTTACCACGGGCGGAAGTTGATTTAGTGTTTGATGATGACATCACTCATGACGACATAGACTGTGGGGAATCAAACGATGGATTTGTTCCTGACGAAGATGAAGATGAAGAACTAGAAGAAGAAAAAGAAGACGAAGGAGAAGAGGAGGAAGGAGGGACAGAAGAAGGAGAAATCATTGAAGAAACGGGTAAAGAATTACCAACAAAGCCGAAAGAACGAGCATTAGGAGATACAGAGACGGTATTCTGATGTAGGAAATTTTTGTAATGTAAGAAGCCTTTTAAATAATATCGGTAACCTTGTGTTATCACCCGTGTTTCTCTTGAATTGCTAACATTCAATAATATAAATAACATCACTCAGATCCATGCTGGATAGTGGTGTGTTGGGACTGATCACATGGTTATACTTGACAGGGAGTAAGTTTCTGTGTCATATCTTTGACCCTCTTCCACTAAAGATTGCGTCAAATAAGGCCAAAGTTTAGTTTTGAATTAGGCTTCCACAACCGAGGAGAGAACTGACACAAGAAAAGCAGTTTGTAGTTTATTGTGAAATATATTGTCACCTGAGAAAGGTTCAGAATTAGCATACATGTAAAGTGTATGTATGGGGACGTCAACCTCCTCTCTTTAGAATCCGTTAGGTTGTGGTATAATTTTGCTAAACCACGTTCCCTTATGCTTAGTTCTTCTGTCTATTTATTTTACATTTTAAAAGATTTTAATGTACAACCATTAGGTATATGATCCCATGTCTACCTGTCTTGTCTGCTAAACACCTAGTGAGGTTGTATGGCTCAACGGATATTACACTTGAACAAAATAGATTAATATTTTCTGAGGTGCAAAACTTTTTAGAATTAAGTAATAGATTTTAAGTACTGTAATCGTCATTTACCATTACCTTCACTAGATCATGTTTATATATTTATACAATCCCAGGCCTTAAACCAAAATTAGTTATTATGTATAACAAATAACCTTATTAGCTGAAAAATATTAACGTATACTTTCATAATTTTATTAATTAATAACACAATATGAATATGAATATTTTTGACTATATACATATATTTAAGTAAACTAATTGTAATTATATTGTTTTGTTGAAGGGAGAGGGGAGAGGTCTAGCCTGTTCCCCAATACTATTCTTATTGAATAAAATATAGGGTTTTTTTTTTTAAAAAAATGACCTAATTAGTTTCGAGTGGACGGTAAACCACATGTCTCTATCACTGCTAATCACCTTCGATGTTTCTAAAGAGCAAAAAATTACATTACTTCTTGAGTTGATTTCTTTTGTTCGTTTCCGGAGTTTAACGTCCACTTCCACCGGAGGTGATATCGTAGACAAATCGAATTTATAATTCCAACTTTCTTATACACGGCACTCCAGCTACAAAAACAACAGAACTCTGTGCAGCCAGCCTTATTTCAGGATCATCTTATCGAGATCACAACACCGGTTCTTTATGAGTGCATTGGTTACCAATTGTTTTTATAATAAAATATAAGATTTTATTTTTAACCTATAACTGTTTAATTATTTTGATCTCTTCATATCTATCAGATCTTATATACTTATAAAAACCTAGTCGTCAGTTAAGATTCTCTGAAGATTGTTACCTCTTTGTTGAGAAAAAAACAAATCTTGTGTCTTTTGGTGATAAAGCCTTTTCAATTGCCTCACTTAATTTATGGGATAAACTTCCTTTTCCGTTTTTAAGATTCGACTCAAATCTTTTCTGTTAAAGAATACTTCTGTTGTCTGTTGTTATATATATTTTAGATCAAATGTATTTTATATTTAAAAGTTTTAACTTTTGTCATATCTATTTCTATATTTTAGATCAAATTTATTTTATATTTTATATTCAACAGGATAACTGTGTATAGAACCGCACACAGAATATCTACTTATACTTGTGTGATAAACATTAAGATACAAAATGCTTTTTGTTAATTCTTATATAAAAATGAGTCTCAAGGATTGTATTTGTATATATATGTATTTGATATATTAATTTTTAAAGAGCTTTAAATCACCAAATTTTATTTAATGTGGAGGTGTTATCCGTTCGTTCATATTTTTTGTGTACATTTGATTATGGTGAGTTTAAATTTTAAAGTGTTCTCCTTGGTTTATTGTCCCTAATTAACCTGCTTGTGGATTCTCTACATGAATCATAGAATACATGTTTATTACATAATAACCGTGGATGGGTAACTTACTGCTATTGCCCCTCATCGTTAAGCAAAGTGACAAAGAATGTAATACATATACCAATGTTTTGTCCGATTCAGATAAAACTTAAAACTTGTATTAAGACCACTGAATTTTACCCCCCAAACGGGTAACAAAATGTGTGGGGTATCTAGTGTGATGATTAGGTAGTAGTATACCATCATGAAACCCTATCGGTGTTCATCGCTGAAGAGAGGATGCTAGCTGTCATCCAGGGGGGGGGGGGGTACGGGAAGGCGGAATGGCCCAAGGGCTGTGCACTATAGACCATAGGGTCTGTCATTGAATCAAGTGGCGTTGTTTCGATTTCCACTTGTACCTGACTACTACATGTAGAGCGAATTACTAAAATTAAATTGAACAATACGTTAGTCCCGAAATGACATAGTTTTGTCGAGTGCACGTTACGACCCCTCCTCATCCTTTATCAGTTATTTTTAGAAAATTTGTTTACTGTTACTGTTATAATCAATGGGGTGAAAGAGGGGGGTGGTGGAGTATAACGTCCTCTCAACACATGCATATTTCGGGAATAAGATAAGGTTCAATTTTTATTCAAATAATTCGCTTGCGCGTGGGGTTATTTAGCAGTTGGAGGAAACTGGAGGGTCAGGAGGTTGCACAGGCGACGAGTCCTTGGCACGTACAACAGGAGAAAAAGAAACCACGCCAGTTGACTCATTGACAGACCTTATGAAACAGCGCGTACGTGCTACCCCCTGCCACCCCCCCCATCCTCTTTAGTGGGTGGGAAAGATATTATATTACGACAAGTTTATCATGATGTGATTAAATGCATATATTACAGTTGAACCATTACTTTATTTACATGATAGAATATAGTCCCCATTATCAATGACACAATACAACATATATAATCGTCCTAGCGATCGTGACTAGTTTCCATTTATTTCCTGGTTAACCATTCATACATGAACATTGAAGTGATCACATTGTTCATGGGATCGGGTTGTTGAGGTCGTGCGACTTGATAACCATATCCCCCTGGTCTAGGCCTTGTTGCTTGGTTTCCTTCAGCTTCATACTCTACAATATAGAAGTACAAATCGAGACTATGGTTTTTTTTTTATCGTATGGGCTTTAGTAATGATGATCGAGGCTAGGCGGAAAATTCAATCGCTAAAGTCTCGTTTCAGAGTGGACCAAACTTGACTAAAATTTTCAGCAAATTCCTTTTACATTACCTATTTTTTTAACTATTATAGTCAGAACTGTCGGTTCTTTATTTAATTAAAGATACCATCTGTTAGAGCTGAAACTGTCCATAGAATATGTTGCATGTTTCGCATAATCAACTCTCTGGATTATCGAATGGATTGAAGAACGACCATCATTCAACAATTTAATTTAAAAATGCATTATCGAAACTTTGTTTATCAGCAAACAAAACAGCAAAATGTTGAATTATAAGATATTATAAGTTCGCCCAGAATAAAGTAATTTGACTGATATCTTTAATACATTCCCTTTTAATTATTTGTTTTTGAACTATTATAGTCCGAACATCCAGCTCTTTTTCTAAATCTTCCATAATGCATCTTTAGCAAATAATGCACCGACGAACCAGAGACAAAGTATATCCGTACAATTATATTATATCACGTGATCGCGATAGCTGTAAATGAGTGTAATATTTTACCTTGACCTTGTGACGTCACAGCCCAAATCAGCAAAGACAAACACAATAATACATGCAACGTTTTCACCATTCTACAAATAAAAAACAAATAAAATATTTTAGTAGGAAACTCCCTAGCTAACATCCCCTTCCTTTCATATATTATGGGAAGTTGATGAAGCTACTGCTACTGTTACTTACCGCATCCACTGAGGATGATATTCACAAACCGGGTAGTTATATTATTTTTGTGTGTGTGTGTGTGTGGGGGGGGGGGCTAGTGGTCTAGAGTGCCGCGCTTCCACCTTCCACCTCTAGCTGGCCGGTCACCTCTGGCTTGCGGCTGTGGTTTCGATCCCTGGTGTGAGCGTATGTGGCATGGAGACAGGGGCGCCTTCTCAACCTCGTGGGTTTCCTCCGGGCACTCCGGTTTCCTCCCACTGCTAAAGACCCCTACGCGCAAGCGAATTAATGAAATAAAAATTAAACCATATGTTAGTCCCAAAATGACCTAGTTTGTGTTGAGTGGACATTAAACCCCATTTCTCTCTCTATTTATTATTTTGTACATTGAAACCATCGTGCTGGTAATTCGTTTGGTGGCCACTGTGTTGGTAACTATTATGGTGGTGACTATGACGGTAATCGCCGAATATGATCCCCAATAAGATCGATCGGATTAAAACACAGATCATATATATATATCGCTTCGTTTTTTTATATAGTTCAAATTTTTGTTTTACAATCGGTGTTCTGGTTGATGTGAGGAAATAGCTAATGAAATTGTCAGTTGTGGTGAGTTATTGGCGTGTTGCGCGCGGAATTGAGGGTAGACATTCGCCGCGAAGGCAAAGCAAAAGTTGTATGTCCAAATACCCACTTAAAGCATCAACGCTGATTGGTTAATCGAATGTCTGTAGTCTTAGGGTCTAAAACGGTTCGTATGACCGCTGACGCGACCCCCTCGCCAACTAAAACGGGTTAGATCACGAAAGGATAAAGTATAGATCTGTATTTTAATAGGATTGCAAAAGATTGAAGACGATTAACCGAATTCGGTTGTCAGTGCCAGAGCCATGTGGAATTCTTCAGAGTGAAACTACAGTCAAGGTCTAAACGCATGCGCATATGTTCTTGCTAAACTAGGCAAGGGTTTGATTTTCATTTACTCGACGAACATTTCAACCCGAACCTCACTTTGCCCAAATTCGGTGCACCAATTCTGGCTCGGGATCCCTTCAAACCAATGAGCATTTTGGGGAACCTGTCCACGTCCGCACTTTACGCACAGTTAAGGAGGTTAAGATCCGTGCTTGAGAAAATGGTGGTAATAAAACTGTTGATTGTTTGGAGTGACAAAGAACATGTCATTTGTATCTTGTAATTAAACCTAGCAAATTGTTATCCATGCTTTAACTTTATTTTCCAGGTGAGTCGTATTCATTGCGACAATCTGTCACTTAAAATGCTTTCTTAAATGTTTAAAAATTAAAATGTGACATCTGTCAAAATTTTAATTAATATATTTACCGGGTGTGTCGCTATATATTCTCCAAACTGATATTTTGTTTACAAAAATAGCATTTTCTCTGTTTTTATTCGAGGAAGAATAATCAGCAACATTTAACGTCTTAATTAAAGCGTTAATGTGTGGTTGTTACCACGTAATAACATTGACATTTAGTCATATAACAGATTACAAAGGGAAAGTGGAAAGTCTCGGATTTAGTTTTTGTTTTGTGAGGTTGCAAGCTAGCATAATGAGCAGATGATAGCTCTCATTGTGAACAATAAAATTGACGGGAACGAAATGTTCAAAAAATAAATAACATTTCCATAACTATATTTTAAATGGATAAAAGCGCAGTATGTATCCATTAAATAACAATCATACCTAAAAGCATATTGCCTCGAAATTAAACCTGCTCAACCCTAACGTAAATTATTGACATATTTTCTGTCTCTGATCGTATTATGTTATTGAAGAATAACTCGATATGATTATATTCGGCGTTTATTTTTGTTAAATTTAAATAAACGTCCTGGGCCCGGTTGCTCAAAGCTCTGTTAACTTTTAACGATCCCTTAACATGGAGTAAACGGATCGTTAACTTTAACGGAGAGAAAGGTTGTTGCTGGAATCCCTGTTAACTTTAACGAATAATCAAATTGACTGTCCAGCCACAGAAATTTAACGGACCGCTACCAAACGACACACGAAAGATAATGATCCGTTAGTTTAACGGGTCGTTAAGATAACTTAGTTTTGAGCAACCGGTCCCTGGTAGTTCAAAATATAAAATATTTGGGTCTTCTAAACAAAATATTAAAAATAAAATGCAAACAAATCTATTCATACCTGTTTCTGTTAATGTCTATTTATTATATCAACTTGACGGATGATGTATGTCCTTAACTAGCGTAGCGATATTATAACACGTCCAGAATGCCCGGAACTATTTATACTCAGGCGTAATGTCACAAAATACATTAACTGATGGTAAATAGGTTATGACTGGTCACCTATCTCCTATTTAAATTATACTATTTGTCAACCCAACTTGACTAAATCCTGTCATGAAGAATAAAAAGACCCAATATGGTACAGATTGTCCGGACATAAATATTTTTATGATGACGACATAATAATATATCATTCCGCTAACTTCCAGTAAAGTAGTGTAGTAGTTGAACTTGTAAGTTCGAGTCTATTTGGTTATTATTTTGTGGTGCAATCAGGAAAGTTCTCGTGTCACATCTAGTATTAAACATGGAATGTGTCAATGTCTCGAGCACTGCCTCGCCAGACGCTCATAAGTTAATTGTCGATAAAGGTTTGATCAAAATATCTCAAGACTTTTAACTAATCAACTTTTTGACTCGAGCGATTACATATTTACAGTATTTTGTAAAATGTTATGAAATGGGGTTTAACGTCTTACTGTTTTCCTCTGACTGGACAAAGGAAGACGACCATACGCCGTCAAGTGTTCTGTGAGAGACAGCGGCGATACGGTCTACTCTAAATTGGAATTCCACATGTCGGGGTTTCTTTTTACGTGCACGCCAATGTATATAATGTATATACGGGACCTCGGTTTTTCGTCCAACTCCAGTGGCTTAACGTTTCCTTTGTCAGGCACTCCGTCCTACATAATTGACATTTGAGGGTGGGGGGATATGCCGGAAATTCCCAGTGAACTTTTTTGGCCAACGCAGGGATCCAACATGGGACCTTCGGGTAAGCAAGTCAACATGTTACTCACTGAGTGACGGTTACTCCCCAGGATTTAATGACATACTGAATTTGAATGTGGTTACGATCGCTAACCATTTCTCCTCAACAATCTCAGAAGTTTTAAAAAGTAATATCAGCAACTATGGTGGCATGTAAAGTTATAAAAAAACAAGAAACCACGTGCACTAGAGCACCATTAACAGAGGGAGACATAGACACAGCCATCTTAGAATTGTGACGTTATATCCAAACTTGATCGAACTCGCATTGGTTGAGACTTAATCATTTTCCTGAGGTGTGTCACCGCAAGAACAACAAGAATATGACCAAGTGCGTCGCCACAAGAATAATTATTAGGAAGTGCGTCGGCACAAGAATAATTATTAGGAAGTGTGTCGGCACAAGAATAATTATTAGGAAGTGTGTCGGTACAAGAATATTAGCAAGTGCGTCGCCTCAATGAGATATAGTATGCCAGAATTAAGTCTGCATTACAAAATGAGGCAGAAAAGTGCAAACTAAGCTTTCTCGGATTTTAAATGATGGATTACACCCAGTAGTGTTACAGAAAAAATACGCCCAATCAATTGGCTTAAGGGAATTTTTTAGACCTCAAGCTTTTACGACGGTCAAATTGGAAGGATACCGGTCAACTCACTGATTTACCTGGTATCCGACCTACGACCTACGTTTTTATCTTTAGTTTCCTGGAAAATTCGAAACAAAAACAACGAAAATGGCAAATTCAGATAATTCAGAGAAGAATGCGTCATTTGTGGTGAAGGAGAGGGAAGTGGAAACTATCTCGTGTTTTTAGTACGCCGTCTGAACATCGTGACTGTAGAGGTAATTACCAAATGCTTGATACCAGGGACTGGTTCAATACTGCTGTAAATAGTGCCCAATAAAGTTATGACTAATTGAATAGTTGTTGCATAAGGTCCGTCGTTGAATTAAATGTCCATAAGCAAGTTTGTTCCGCACATGACAAGGAGCTTACTGAGCTTACTCCGATTTACCCCTAAGAACAGGCACTTGAAGGGATTAAAATAAAACTTCTTACGAAGCAGTAGTAAGAATTTTTTATTTTAATCCCTTCAAGTGCCACTGCCCCTAAGCTACAGCAGATCTTAGGCGCACAAGCGTAGTTTCAAAATTAAGATATACAACACCGCTCTCCCAGTCCACTTAAACATAAGGTAAGATATCAAACACCTACCTCGTAATTATAATATAATTATCTCAGCCAGGCGTATAGATGTTGTTGAAGTTGTGATATCTACAAATATTTTTTTAACATTTAATTTCCCAAGCGTTTATATATAACAGAAGTTATATAAAAATGCAAGAACATCCATCTAACTGTCGTGTGTTGCCCTTAGGTTGTAGATGTTATGTTTTGTTTTTATTAATCTAAACATCCTAATGAGGAACCTGTAGGTTAACGACCCAACGTCTTACACCCCTACCCCCTGCCCGCCACCTCGACGGATGTGCTGTACTTAAAAGGTTCGATTACTAAAATATGGGATTCAATTACTACAGAGTAAAAATAACGTTATTTTTACCCTGTGCATTTTTCTGTGCAGTGAAGACGTCACGTCTATATTTTGAAACGTATTTTCATCACATAATGGATATCTCCGTCATAATTACTGATATTAATATAAATCCAAGTTCTGCTTGACAGCTTTACTGTGACAGTAATATACATTTATACAAGTGTATTTCATATTTCAGCATCTAAATACGCTGTAGTTTTCACAAATTAAATAAATGACACAATCAAGTCGCTCCTAGATAACAAACCTCATCTCTCAACCTCCCGTGTTTTGAGATAAGAGATGGTCCTATTTAGTTCCACGTAGCAAAGCCGAACGCGAATCACACTCGCAAAAAGTAAGCAAAATTGACAATATTTTCATCAAACCAACGATTGATTATTGTTATTTATAACATTTCTGCCACATCCAACTGCAATTAAGCATAGCGACCGAGTTTGCTACTTGGAACTAAAGGCATCCAATCGTAGCTAAAATCAAGCACATTACGTTCTCGTAGTTAAGTCGATCCGTGAAGGACATGTTGCTCCTTAACAGGGTTGGACCGTGAAGAGGTTTGTTATTATGGTAGGCTCGAGGGTTTTCGTCCATCCTGGCTACTGGTTAATACGTCATATGAGTATTTAATATCCAGGTTTCAGCTTTGTGAAATTATTCAAGGGAACTGTATCATGAATATTTATAAATGACACCGGACACCATTATTTCTTACGAATAAAGTGTAAACGTTATTCATAGTCTCCATTTCTCAAATTCCCCCTTTTACGTTTCGTTTTTTGATGTAGAATCCAAGAAAATACATTTTCTGCCATGGTTTGTTGAATATTGACGATTACACGTCAAGAGGATGCAAAAATTGAGATATATGTTGCGTTGCAATGTAAGGTGGACAGTTGATTGTTTACTAGTATGCTACTTCCAGTTTGTTCATCTAAAGATTTCCATGGTGAGCCCCATACATGCTTGTGAGCAAGAGGTTTCCGTGTGGTGACCATCTGTAGTTGAACGGGTTCAACCCAACGAAAATGTTGGAAAAAGTTAGACCGGAGATGCTAAGTAGGCCGGTTGGGGAGGTTCGGCAACCTAACCATTTTAAGGAGACTAAACTTGGACCCAGTTGGCTTTTACCTCTCTCAAAGGGGTTAGAGTTAGGGTTCGGGTTGTACTGATATTAAATGAAATGGGGTGTATCACCCACTGTTCTCCACTATGGCCTATGCTTATTTCTAATTCCACTAACAAAGCTGCTCCTTGCAGGTCGTCCGCCCTGTACCATTGACAAACTATACTGCTGATGTTTCCCTGATATCACCAGACTCGTACATACTTACCGATGAGGATGGGGTGGGTCGGCGTAAGTTACGAGTTATATATAACGTAAACACAACCAGAACAAAGCTGTTTTAAAAAACGGGAGTTTTAATGTTCGGATTCCAGATTATTGTAAAATTAGTTCGTTTGCAATTTGTTTAATATAGGCTTTCTGTTGTTTATAATGTGTCGTTGTTTGCTTTGGTAAGCAGATACCTGTTGAAGTAGTGAAACCATTTTGTTGTCTAGGTAACAAGGTAGATATTTATGTATTAAAACCATCCCCCATCATACTCCACAACATCATATTATAAAAAGGATTTCCATAATTCATTCCTCTGTATCGGTTTGGTTGCATCGGCATACCTTTAAAAATTCATTAAAACATATAAATCTTATTACGCAAAAAACCGCCAGTCAATACATGTTCGACATTTTTTAATTAAAATTCATAGGACTATATTTTATGAGAGAGTCAAATGAAGGGGGAGGGGACTGACAGCGCAGATAATGTATGAAATGTCGCTATACTGGAGGTCGCTTTTTCGACCCCGGTGTTGATCGAGAAAGTTCGTCGAGATTTTCTGGCATGGTTTCCCCTTGTCAGTGGTGCAGGACAGATTGCCTGCAAGAGGCAACGTATAGTAGTTCGGATGGGACGAGAAACAGAGACCCCATGTACACATTGACATGTACATAAAAAATCCTTTGATAGTTGGAATAGTTGGATTAGACCCTACACCATATCTATTGCGCTATCGGACTATTCAATCTGTTGGGCTATTAGACTATAGAACCTTCAACATTTGGTCCACCAGACATGTTGCTGAATTAACCCACTGCTGCGCCTGATTCGTTTCGTTTCTACTTAAAAAAACACATTGATTTCAAATATCGATTGGAAACCTATTTATTGCTAAAACTGCTATTTGTTAATAAAATGACTAGAAAAAGATGTGGTTTACATGTACACGTCTAGAATTTCACTCTCTTATTGAACGGGGTTATTATAATTGTGTATCCATAAAATTGTTCGTTGTGTTAACATGTTCAATTACAAAATGTCAATCAAAGAAGAACTCGCGCTGTATAATTACAGACCCCCCCCCCCCCACACACACACACACATCAAGGAGATTTGGATCGGCTTTATGTCGTTCTAGACCATGATCATTTCGCAAGTTAGTAAGTTAACGGTGTACATAAAAGATACATTATGCAAGATTAAGATAAAGAACTCTCGTTATACTAGTTTATAATAATAGATATTGAAAAGGGATATTTTAAAGAAAATGTCAAATTACTTTATTTTGAGCAAGGTTAAAAATGTTTGAACTTTTGATACCAATAGCGTAATCTCGATTTTCATTGCTACCATTCCTACGATAATAAACAAATCTCTATAATTCATTTTTAAATAAAATCATTAAGTTGTGATCTTGTTTCAGTCAAGTAAACATCACGACCAACCTGGTGGTCTAGAACATCGATTATAGGTTTGCTACATGAATAAATGTCTAATTAATAATTTATATAAAGTTTGGGGGTCAAATTAACTCTTACATAATGCACCTATAATCATGGTTTATTTACAAAAAACGGTCGACTGTATATAATAAAAAAAGTCGGTTTGTATTTTGAATTTACCTCCTCTGGGCAGAAAAAACTGTGATAAAACAACAGACATCATGGCCATCAATAATATCACGGTTATAATCTGTTTCAACATCTTGACACTTTCTGATCTGAAATTAATCATCAATACAATATTATAGTGTGTTTCGTTCTTGTTTCCGTTATCTTATTCCGGTTGAACGTGACAAGTTTTGGGGTCGTTTTGTGGGTTTTCCTGGTCCTTCGGTTTCCCCCACTGCTATAGACCCGTACTCGCAAGCGAGTATTGAAATAAAGTTAAACCATATTAGTTTGTGTCGAGTGGACGTTAAACCCCAATTTGCATTTTCTTAATTACATCCTGGGAAGCTGTGAGTAATCGGTGCCTAGTTTTGTACTTTGTCTATATTTTGTCATCAAAACCCTTTCCTTGGTTTATGAAATAATTTTAGCGCGAATGGTTTTAGAAGAATTAATTATCTTCGCCGACATAAAACCATTAGTATAATAATTGGCGTTTTTCGATTAAATATCCAGTTTCCTCCCACTGCTAAAGACCTCTATGTGCGAATTATTGAAATAAAATTAAACCATATGTTAGTCCGTCCCGAAATGAAATAGTTTCTGTCGAGTGGACGTTAAACCCCCTTTTCTCTCCCCTCTCTCTCTCTCTCTCTCTCTCTCTCTCTCTCTCTCTCGATTAAAAAACATACCTCAAAAAGACTGCGGGGCTAAAATGTATAGGTGAAGTAGGCCTATCAAAATGGAAACAGATATGACGCAAAGGCATAGACGGAAATGACTTAATATCAGAATCTCAATAAAATCAAGGGAGATAATTAAACCTGTTTCATATAGGGTAAGAGAAAAACCACGTGTTTACTAATCCCCATCGAGTTTTTAATACGTCATTAACATCCGAATAATTTACTGGCTCAAAGGTTATTTGTGTTAGAATATTATGTAGTACATTAAAATTAATCCTTTCAAATTTTTATTGTCACTTATGTTAATCCACGCTTCTTTTTGATGTACTACAACAAAGTTTTACTAGGTGTCGGAAGTCCTCAAATTAGAATTTCATCAGGTGTTCTAGAAAATGGACGCATACTCTGTCCTGGGCACGACTAAAACAATTCCACCACACAAAACATTTATATTAATATTAGCTTAATACCAAAACTATAAACTCACTTATTCACAATTTTTAAAGACATTGGGCAGGGCATTCATCATATATAACCAAAATATAACCCTGTTACAGGGCGAAAAAGAGAGCAAAATCATTGTTACTTTATAATGGAAATTAAACGCAATATAAGAGACAAAATAATTGTCCACATCCAGAGAGACCCGATTATATGTCAAAGAGTGGGAGATGTCTCTTGTATTAAAAAGTTACTACCTGAATAGATACTTTCATGTGGCCATATTTAACTTAACAGGCGGGTGAAACTTATCAGGCGAAATGACCCACAGCATGTTTATGTGGTTATAATCCATATTTCCTCCACTACTAAAGACCCCTATGCGCAAACGAATTATTGAAATAAAATCAAACCATATGTTAGTCCCGAAATGACCTAGTTTGTGTAGAGTGGACGTTAAATCCCCCTCTCTTTCTCTCTCTCTCGCTCTCTCTCTCTCTCTCTCATATCATATAGGCAGCCTCTAAACGGTCAGAGTTTAAAAGTTTAATGACCACTTGAAAATAGATATAATTTATTCTGCCTCCAGCAGTATTGCATGATTTGAAGACAGGATTGGTGTAGAACTGGTTTTCTTGTGGTCTTTCCAAAGGGGTGGGTGACTGGGTGCGCATTACACCAAAGTTGTGACTGTCATGCACCCACCCCCTACAGCTTTGTGGGTTTTCTCAAGTTCTCCTGTTTGCTTCCACGGGCGAATTATTGAAATGGAGATTTAATATTTGCTAGTACTGAAATGGTTAGCTAGGGGACGCTAAGCTCCATTTTTCTCCCTGTTCGAAGGGGGACCAAAACAATAATACCCATGTACACGTGTCATTTATTTACAATTCAACCACAATATACCGCTGCCCAAAACTCATCCCCTGGAAGTTAAATGTTACCCCCGGAAGTTAAATGTCGTCCCTGGAAGTTCAATGTCGAACCAGGAAGTTAAATAACCCGAGTTTGAGAACACTGTCCGAGCGATAGAAATACGATTTGTTTTAGTTCCACTGGATCCAGAAAGTTTAACGGTGCCTAGTTTTGTACTTTGTCTATATTTTGTCATCAAAACCCTTTCCTTGGTTTATGAAATAATTTTAGCGCGAATGGTTTTAGAAGAATTAATTATCTTCGCCGACATAAAACCATTAGTATAATAATTGGCGTTTTTCGATTAAATATCCAGTTTCCTCCCACTGCTAAAGACCTCTATGTGCGAATTATTGAAATAAAATTAAACCATATGTTAGTCCGTCCCGAAATGAAATAGTTTCTGTCGAGTGGACGTTAAACCCCCTTTTCTCTCCCCTCTCTCTCTCTCTCTCTCTCTCTCTCTCTCTCTCTCTCGATTAAAAAACATACCTCAAAAAGACTGCGGGGCTAAAATGTATAGGTGAAGTAGGCCTATCAAAATGGAAACAGATATGACGCAAAGGCATAGACGGAAATGACTTAATATCAGAATCTCAATAAAATCAAGGGAGATAATTAAACCTGTTTCATATAGGGTAAGAGAAAAACCACGTGTTTACTAATCCCCATCGAGTTTTTAATACGCTCCCACCCACCCACACACTTGGTACAGGAAGAACGTTAATATATAAAAAAAAATCGAAAAACGTATAATATGCGGTCTACATTAATTGCTGCCGTATCAAAATTCTCTGAACTACAAGAAGTATATAAAATATGACGCCATCCCGTTAAAGAGTGTCATTCTCTGCTAAACATCATAACATTTGTTGGCATAATTTGTATTTCATGATTAAAACTATTTGACATTTGACCTAAAACACTTAGAATAAACCAATAATTCCATTCAATAAAGTTATTTTACTAAACGGGTCAAAACGGGTCGTCTAAAGCAACCATGCGATCCGAATTTATTTGATGCTCAAACCGTTATTTAATAACCGGATACCCGTCCGGTATTATTTGCGGATAATGGATAAAATTACTTTTAATTCACGAACCCTTTAATGCCATGGCTGGATTGTTTTAAGAATCTTCGTCTTAATCAACCCTTTGTTCGCCTTCTGACGAAATAAAACCCAGAATAAGCAACATGTTTTAGATTTCATAATGAAACATGAAGATTCTCGTTATGTCCAGAAATCAAATCATAATTCTTGTTAAAAGCATGCCTACCTGAATGTTGTAAATCCAAAATTAAAATGTTTCAGATTTAAGGATGGTTTTTGTTTTTATAATCCTGGTTCAAGCTGAACTGCTCGGGGTTAATTTGGTATGACGAAATTACAAGTAAACTGGTTCTTTTCAAAGGGCAGTACCACAATATTTTCTATTGAATCCATTGCTCTAGATAATTGGGTGGATCACATGGCTAAGTGGGTAAGACACTGGCTCGCTAGCCTGGAGGTCGTGTGTTCGATCCCTTCATTGGCCGCGAAAGTTCATCCAGATTTTCTGGCGTGGTTTTCTCTTTTCAGTGATGCAAGCCTGTCTGGTGGTTCGGATGGGAAGAAAACCGAGGTCCCGTGTACACATTGGTGTGCACGTAAAAGATCCCTTGGCAGTTGGAATTCGATATAAGAGTAGGCCATAGTGCCAATGCCCGGACAAAATTTCCCCCACAGCGCACGAAACGTAATTCATGTCTAATTTTTATCATTAAGCACAGTTCCTTTATTATAATCAGCAGTTACATAAAAAAAAACATTATAAAGAGATTAGAACTGGTTTAAAATCAACTTTGGATGTTCTGTAATGATAGGTAATACATCATCAACACCTGTACCGGACTTCTTTTATCATGACCTAATAATTAATGCACCTGCCCGAGTAACATATATATTACGTGATGTCATTAACATCCGAATAATTTACTGGCTCAAAGGTTATTTGTGTTAGAATATTATGTAGTACATTAAAATTAATCCTTTCAAATTTTTATTGTCACTTATGTTAATCCACGCTTCTTTTTGATGTACTACAACAAAGTTTTACTAGGTGTCGGAAGTCCTCAAATTAGAATTTCATCAGGTGTTCTAGAAAATGGACGCATACTCTGTCCTGGGCACGACTAAAACAATTCCACCACACAAAACATTTATATTAATATTAGCTTAATACCAAAACTATAAACTCACTTATTCACAATTTTTAAAGACATTGGGCAGGGCATTCATCATATATAACCAAAATATAACCCTGTTACAGGGCGAAAAAGAGAGCAAAATCATTGTTACTTTATAATGGAAATTAAACGCAATATAAGAGACAAAATAATTGTCCACATCCAGAGAGACCCGATTATATGTCAAAGAGTGGGAGATGTCTCTTGTATTAAAAAGTTACTACCTGAATAGATACTTTCATGTGGCCATATTTAACTTAACAGGCGGGTGAAACTTATCAGGCGAAATGACCCACAGCATGTTTATGTGGTTATAATCCATATTTCCTCCACTACTAAAGACCCCTATGCGCAAACGAATTATTGAAATAAAATCAAACCATATGTTAGTCCCGAAATGACCTAGTTTGTGTAGAGTGGACGTTAAATCCCCCTCTCTTTCTCTCTCTCTCGCTCTCTCTCTCTCTCTCTCATATCATATAGGCAGCCTCTAAACGGTCAGAGTTTAAAAGTTTAATGACCACTTGAAAATAGATATAATTTATTCTGCCTCCAGCAGTATTGCATGATTTGAAGACAGGATTGGTGTAGAACTGGTTTTCTTGTGGTCTTTCCAAAGGGGTGGGTGACTGGGTGCGCATTACACCAAAGTTGTGACTGTCATGCACCCACCCCCTACAGCTTTGTGGGTTTTCTCAAGTTCTCCTGTTTGCTTCCACGGGCGAATTATTGAAATGGAGATTTAATATTTGCTAGTACTGAAATGGTTAGCTAGGGGACGCTAAGCTCCATTTTTCTCCCTGTTCGAAGGGGGACCAAAACAATAATACCCATGTACACGTGTCATTTATTTACAATTCAACCACAATATACCGCTGCCCAAAACTCATCCCCTGGAAGTTAAATGTTACCCCCGGAAGTTAAATGTCGTCCCTGGAAGTTCAATGTCGAACCAGGAAGTTAAATAACCCGAGTTTGAGAACACTGTCCGAGCGATAGAAATACGATTTGTTTTAGTTCCACTGGATCCAGAAAGTTTAACGACGAGTCAACGGGGTACATTTCGTTTATACCTAGTGGGGCGGGTGGATTTTGTTTCTTTCAGTAATTTTGAAATGGGCAAATGGTCGCGCTGGGCCTGTCAGGTTGTCTTGACATTCTTTTAATGACCCATCCGAAAGATTAGAGGTATTTCAACGAATTTTTCTTGCCCAACACCTGGACTGAACACGAGTCACTGTGGCTCTCTTGTTCATACTTGAGTGCGGTATGTGCATTGGAAAACTCGCCAACTCTTGATATCACGTTCTTTAGTCTTGTCCAATATTTGTATACAGCCACCGCCTTCTGGTTATTAACATGATTAAAATGTGTATATAAAGTTTTACATCATGTAGTTGTCATGTCTTATATGATTATACAACATAAGGGCTGACATGTTGTCACTGACATGATGGCATTTTCCGCTTGAATTAAGCAAAACGCAATGATCTTCATTCATTACTCTTGAAAGGACAGCAATAGTTTTGTGGAAAGGGGAGTGTGGTGGTATTGGAGAAGGTTGGAGAAGGGGGGGGGGGGCTCAACTATCTTCATTGTTTTTACATAAGGTGGTGAACGGTGGAGGGGTGTGTTCGATTTTAATACAACAGTTTAATGGTATATAACGTTGGATCGTGGCAAAACGTTTTAGGAAACATTCGAAGAAATCTGCATTTCGGACGATACAATATTTGAGGGTGGTGAGGGAGGCGGATGATATCAGCAACAGTAAATAAACATTAACGTACCATCATCTCTCGGGTTAGGGTTATGGTTATGGTAATTATGTAATAATTTCATAAATACTGCATCTAACAGGTGATAGGGTATGAGGACTACCAGATAATACTGTAATAATTTCATAAATTCTATATCTAACGGGTGGTCGGGTAGGATAAAAAGATTACATGTACATTATCTCTTGCCGTTCTAAAATGACTTGTGAACTAATGGGCAATCCCTGTAAATTTGAAAAACACACATCACGAAATCTGGCCTGTAGAGTGGGGATAACATCCTACTTTCCTGTATCGACTGGTCTTGTAAGGGGAAAGAAGTTCCAGAGAAGTGGAAAAAATAGTTGATCTTAATGGGTATCTATAAATGGTAGTGGGTATCATTAGGTATCAATCATTATGGTGGAGGAGCGCATGTTTAACTTGGGTATCCGTATAGCTTATTACCAAAATCATGAGATGAAGTCAACCAAGACGATGACGATGATCTTGATCAAATATCTAAAATATGTATTCCAATATGATTTTATTTAATTATTATTTTACTAAATAATATATTAAAACACATTGAAGTTCAATGGTATCCAAGTTTAAAGAATCGGTTGCCCTTGACATGTTGAAGCCATTTTGGTACCAAACTTCCCAGGGGTGTTTCATGGTATCTTGGAAATTCGTTCTTTACTACCTTTAATCCCCAGAACAATGGAAAATTCCAACGATTCTTAATGGCGTTGTCACGTCCTTTATCTGAAATATAATAAAATGATTTTGTGTTGTATTAATAGAATATATTCATGCCTTGATATTGATATGATCTGGTAATATTAGGTTGCAAGTGATTTCTACAATCAAATAGGTTTAATATTAAAGTAACGATGAGTCACTGGCTTCTGTCGCTAAAATATCAAATAGACCTTATCCACGCTAATATCCACTCAGATTGATTCTTTAACATCAAATTACCAACTCTCTAGATAATTCCCCGGCTTGGATGCAACCTTTTACCGTCAATTTCTATGGTTCCTTGCCGCGGGACCCATGATGGACCTGCTCCTTTTTTGTGGACCTGACAGCTTGACACCAACCGTCAAGTATGGTGTTATAATAGCTACGCCTAAATAAGCATATGCTGCAGCTTCAAAATCGACACGGTCTATCTTTGCATGATGCGGATGCTTCACACCAAATTTGAAAAACATCATTCAAAAACAACTCTAGTCTATGTCGCATTAAAGGGAAATTGCAATGTCAGATTAACAAATGAAGCAACCCCAAACAGGAAATTTTAGTATGGTGCATAAGTTTGAAATAAAACCCTTCCAAAAACTCTAGCCTGGCAGTAGCTTCAAAACGGAAAATCGGAGAATACTGAAAATCGACAGGGATCATCTTCGTATGGTGCCTCTGCTTCACACCAAAATCCTCTTAGAACTCTAGCATCCGTTGGAATGAGTGGGGGAATAAACTTATTTTGATGATGTATACATATACTAGAATATCTCAACGTCCATAGTTTGGTGTAAACTAAAAGCAAACACTTACCACCAACGCCTGCACTGCTTACGTTCATGATGGACAACAGTAAGACAAGAGTTATCGCCCTTAGATGATACATAGTGATTATTTCTTGTTCTGCAATGTAATAAGACAACAGTTGCGATCTTTTAGAGGTTGACATCTCAAATAAAGGTAAACCTCTTTGGTTCATCAGAAGCTTGTCATAAAAGGGAATGGTTCATTAAAGCTTCTTGGGTTTAACTGCCCACTGCTCTGCACCGACTGGCCCAATTTAGGCAGACGGGCATAAGTCATACAGTCCGGAGGCGGATTCAGTGGGGGTTGCAAGGGACGCCCCCCACCCTAATTTCCGACAGTGCCCTTTTTTACTGGTGAAAGTGCCTTTTCTCAGACCCAAAAATGTCCGTTTCGAACGTTTACTTAGATGAAAATATCAGCAAAATAGGTCTTGTAATGGCTACAGATGCAAGTAAATGACGGATAATTGATTGGGGACACCACCCCACCCTTTTGCAGCGGCTTGCTTTGTCTCCGCGGTGAGTGTCCTTATTTTGGGGCGCCCCCTTTTCAAAATTCCTAGATCCGCCCCTGCAGTCAATGGAAACAGTCAATGGTTCTTTTACTTGCATGTTAATAAGTACATGGGATCTAAGTTTTTCGTCTGATTCGGTCGTCCAGCTACTGATTCTTGTCTAGCCCATGCGGCGTCCAGCAACACTGACCATGGCACAAGGAACTTTCTCGGTCAACACCGGGAGCGAATCCGGGACCTCTTGTTTAGCGAGCCAGTTTCTTATACACTGAGCATGCTTGACTTCCCTTTGCCATTTAAAAAAAATAAACTATTTTACATTTCATAAAGATCGAATAAAAGTTATAACATTGGGTCCCCAAGCTAAAAAATAGATTTTCGAACAAAAAAGGTTAATGTTCGACCTCATCTAAGATCGTTTGCATACTGATAAAAAAGAAAGTTTCTTCAAAATCATGTTTGACATGTAGAGTGTCCACAAAAAAAAATTGAACGGACATCTAGACGGATAGAGCGACGGCATAATACGTCCACGTGGAAATTTTTGTTAAATATAACACCGACCACTAGAGAACTTTTCCAGGTTCATATTATATCGCTATAGCAAAATTATCATATCGTTATAACGAAATAACATGTCGTCCAAACGAATTAGTTATTTCGTTTAAACGAAATAACTAGTTATTTCGTTTAAACGAACTAGTTATTTCGTTTAAACGAACTAGCTATTTCGTTTAAACGAACTAGTTATTTCGTTTAAACGAACTAGTTATTTCGTTTAAACGAACTAGTTATTTCGTTTAAACGAACTAGTTATTTCTTAATCTTTTAGAGGCATTTAGTAACTGGAAAGAGCAAGTTATTTCGTTTAAACAAATTAATTCGTTTAAACAAATTAATTCGTTTAAACAAATTAATTCGTTTAAACAAATTAATTCGTTTCAACAAATTAATTCGTTTAAACAATTTAATTCGTTTAAACAACTTAATTCGTTGAAATGAATTATTATTTGTTTAAGCAAATTATTATTTGTTTAAGCAAATTATTATTTGTTTAAGCATGATGATTAATGTAATAATTTATGTAAGAGTGAAATTGTGAACATCGTAACATGATTTATTTGTCAATTTAAATCAAGATTAATATTGTTATCTTTCCGTGAAAAGTTATGTTTCTGATATCCAATATTAAAGACCGCCATTTGTAATGAAGCGACTCGATGAAGAAGGCATAACGTATCCCAAAAGCGAATAATACCTGTGCAGACTATAATTACCAGACGGCAAAGACTATTGTTCGCGTATTGTGTCGAAAATAACTGATCATAAATTACAGTAAAAACAGAAATAATTGAATGTAAATGAGTTTATATATATATTCATGTTACATTAATATATGCGTTACGAACCATTTGTGTCAATCTCTAGGTCCCACCCAATACTATTTAGCCCTTTAACGGGTTCCGTACATGTTTACTATAGTATTATGCTTGTAGTTCATTTGTCTCGAGTTTTCCATCGTGAACTCCACTCATGCTTTTGAACAAGACTTTGACGCGTATGGCTTTACTTGTGACAGTATTTGGCAAAAAGATACAAAATAACAATAAAATCAATTGAAAATTATGTGTTGTGTGTGTGGGTGTGTGTGTGTGTGTGTGTGTGTGAGAGAGAGAGAGAGAGAGAGAGAGAAAGAGAGAGAGAGAGAGAGAAAGAGAGAGAGAGAGAGAGAAAGAGAGAGAGAGCAACTATCTTTAATCACAGCGCTTTATTCTGGCACGGGATGGCTTTAATGTGCGTTATGATAGCATGACGTCAATAGTTATTCAAAATAAAATTAATCCACTAATATGTCAGTTTTCTTTAAAAGACACCCAAGCCATAAAATGTTTATACTTCCTGTGTATTAAAGGCCAAAAATCTTCATGTTTCCTGAAAACGTAAAATAATTTAAAAGACGTAATACAGATCACGGCGACTATAATCTCCAGGCGTTTCTCACCCACACAAAATGATCGATAATGGTCGTATTTTTACGATTAATAACCACGGAGCTTCAACGTGTTTTGTGTATTAATTAATTAGAAATATGAAGATTCCTCATCACATAGAAAATAAGTTACATTGACGTCTGGCACATAATTGAAATAAATCACCCCTATCATTTTTCATAGATTCTCTTTTATTTTTTATGATTTCGTAAGGTTTGTTAAAAAAAACAAAACAACATTTTATTTCATCAACTGAAACGGTTTGAACAAAAGGCAAGAGCTTAAATAAGTTAAAATGTCAGTTTGAGGAGATTGTTTTCTTATTTTTCATGATATGTTTAATAAGGACTTTTAGATCACAGACATGTAAGTCTGGTTATAAAATCGCAGTATTTGTGAAAAAATTAATATCATTATATCGATCTACTGTTACATCCATAATAATAAACTTCTAGTAGTTGTAATTAACATTTGGTAACACCAAATGACCGTTGTCTTAGAAATAAGATAAAAACATCTTGTGTTCTTAATAATACCCCCATCAGAAGCATTTGCAAAGCTAACACACAAAACAAAGTCAAACCATCCCCGAAAATTCCTATTCATATACCAATTTTCATGCGATTTCACCAACGCCATTGCTCTCTATATAATAGCCATTAATTCAATATGCCGGGGAATTAAAGGAATTATTTATGTCTTCAATAGCCCAGTCGTAGCTGAATAGTATAACTTAACCCCATTTCAATTCATTTTAAGGAATTTATCAAGGTGCCACAATATTCTACATTCACATAAAACTAGGGTGCAACTTCTCAATATTTTAATACGGGATATATATTTATGGGGTTGAATACTCAAGTGCATCGTGCTCCTTCAAGTAAAAAAGTCAGTATGTTTTGTCTTTTGTCCACGTGGAATTTTAAAGGAGTTATATTTAATATTTCCTATAAAATTACAAATTATAAGTCAAATTGGTCCATTTCAACCAATAATGAAGTTCTTATTTTCCGGCGACAATATGGGGTCTTAATATCCAATATTTAAGACATAAAGATCATTTTAAAAATAGTATACGAGTATTGATTTCCATGATTTCGGATGACACTTGTAATGAACAAAGAAAGGCATGTCCTATAAGACAATGCAGGTAATGATTGATTCACAAACGACACAACAAAAATTATAATAAAATGTATGTAGAATTGACTAAACAGGCGTAAGCGTACTAAACGACAGTCGTTTAATTTGGACTATTCACATATTTCACATAATTGATTAAAAGTTACAATAGATTATTTATAATTTAACATTCATATTACATCAATGTGTTTTTAGACCTATTTTCGTAAATTTTAACGTTCTAAAGAATAAAACCATACGTCATTTAAAGCCCCAATAACACTCTTGTTGTAACTGAATAATATGTTCCAATCTTCATTCGGGTCAACAAATCGTATTATTTTAGAATATTCCAATTAAATGATGATATAAATTTCATCTTAACACACCTATTTTAAAAAAAATGGAAAAATCCAACCAATTGATTTGAAAAGTCTAATCTTAAACCTTTTCAAATGTGACTTGGATTTTGAAATATTTTCGAACCCTCTGGACAAGTAAAATAGGTTGTAATGGGAAATTTACACAACAGGTAGGATACTTAAACATCTAGTACTTAGAATAGGGGTATTATTTATTTTTTGGAGCTACCAAGCCAGCAAGAATGTTATTGTCCCTTTAAAGACCAGCGCTACAACTTTTAATTTTGTTAAAGATACATTATGGGAGATAAGATAAAGCGATGACAGTTCTCGCTAGAATAGTTAAAAATTAGATAGTGTAAAGGTAATTTGCTAAAAAATTTCAGTCAAATTGATCACTATGCGCCTGGAACGAAGAGGTTGAAATTTTCGCATTTACTCGGTCACCATTACTAAATTCATTAATATAAACAGCATAGTCTCGATTATCCACTTTTTAAATTTAATTATCAATGGACGTTAAGCAGCATATAGAAATCTAATCCAGCCAACATCGAAGGCTAGCCTTGACATCGAGAGTTTATTATGGTCTGGATAGGTTAATTTATGTCTAATTGATAATTTCAGGCCTAAAGAAAGATTTGTAGTAAGTGGAATTTGCTCTTGCATAATGCATGTTTAATTAGTAGAATCGTTTGGGTTATTTTATAAAAGAAATCGCAAAAAAGAAAAAAAAAATACTAATGCCAATTCAGTTACAAAACCCTTGTAACTGACAGGAAAGCATGGATGTAAAACCATTATTTGATGATTTAAATTGTCATGAAATTAAAAGGTACAATTGTTATAAGATATTATTAAATTGTTAATCAGAGACAATAAATAAAAAGGGAACGAAAATATGAAAACTAACCTTAATATATTCCTTCAATGTGCTGTTTCTTTGCCTTCTCTACGTCAAGTGTGCAACTGCAACTAACGGTGATCTTCAATCCCTAATCATCAAACGACTGTCGTCATCAGAGATGAAATATAAGACAGAATCCAATCGCCACTCCGAGTCTCATATTGTCGCTAATATCATAAAAGCGCCAAACTAATATCTGGATCTATATGGAAGATGGACAAATGACATTTCAACAAAACGCATACAAATATTAAAAGCTTTCTTATTTCATGTTTAGAATTTGCTTCCATTTTAAGCCTACACTAATACACGATGCTAATGGGTTGTTTTTGAGTAATGGAATCGGTAATGAAACGAGTTTCAGCTTTAATGTCGGCTTCGAGTTCTTAGACTACCAGGGTACTCAAAAAATATATGTTTCTATAAGAAAGAGGTGGTGGAACTTAAAATAGTTGTTTGTTTGTTGATGTATCGAGAGGTTAGCGGTATGTCTTTGATTCTTGAATAAACCAAGACGGATCCACGGAGCAACTATAGATAGAAGGGCGGTTTGGCGGCAAAGCCGCATGTTGCGAGTGCGGGAAATGAAAAGAAATGAAATGGGGTTTTACGTCCTACTCTTTTGCACCTAACCTGGGCTAATGGAAGACAGGCATACGCTATACAGTGTGCTATGAGGCAAATTTTGCCCGGACAACGGCGCTACGACCTACTCTTATATCGAATTCCAACTCCCAAGGGATCTTTTACGTGCGCTCCAATGTGTACACGGGACCTCGGTTTTTCGAGCCATTCAAACGACTAGGCAGCTGTCCTTGTCAGTGTGAGTGTGGGAGGAGCGAAGGGCACAATATGGGTTTTAGGACCCCCCCCCCCTTCTGTAAAATTACTAGTAGCCCTGAATTGCCATTTTCAATGATCTGAGAAAAGAATCAGATTCTAAAGTGCACCCTTTGATCCACATGGGGATGCTCGGGTACGGGTGGACTTCTGATATCTAATGTTTAAGACAAAATAAACATTTTGCCAGTGGTACACAAATCGTGTACCATAATGCATTTCAGCGCCATTTGTAACAGGGGACTCGGAGAACGACATGTCTATGCGTCAAAAGGTGACCTCATATTCTTATATGTAGAGCATGCGCAATTAATAGCCTACTGTACTATCGGTGTACTCTGGAACCAGACACTAAAGATAATCATTCGATTGGGACTTTTGGCGTGTTTGGCCGAACATACCAGTTCTGAAATTACAGTAAAAACAGACACGGGTAAAGTGAAAAAAATATTTTTACTTCATCGACATGGCAAAATAAAGTGCCCGAAATCTAATAAAACACTAACTTTACGGGCTGGAGTATCAGGAAAACGCGTTTGCAGTCGTCAAATATTCAAAGTTTTCTTGAGTGATTTCTACTATTGCTTCCTTAACTGTCATCGAGCCCTTATATAACACTAATTTTAAAAGCTCAGTGACATGTCTACGGCGCTCCGCTCAATTCCACTTTGTCGTCAATCTTCCCCTCCTCTGTCTTATAGTATCATATTCACGGTTATAGTGAATCTCTCGGTTATTAGTGAATGGTTCGTGGGACGGCAGACTGTATAAATGTTTTGTTAACTCTTACAAAACAGATGGAATTGTCAAGCAGATCTCTGGGCCTCTCATTCACAAGACTCTGCTCCAAACTATGACCTCAAATGCCAGGATATCAATCTGATTAAAGCAGAGATCCTATTTGCTACACCAGGATCTGGAATGGTTCTGAATGGTGTGAGGTATTAGCCAATGATACGGAAGGTGGGTTAATCAAATGTCGGACGTCTTAGGTCAAAAGCCGTTCGTATGACCTATGACGTGATATATCGCAACAACCGGTAAGATCTTCATTTAGTGTGGGTCATCGAAAGTATAAAAAACGAAACTAAATATACGTCTGTATTTTAATCAGATTGCAAGGATATTAAATCAAATTTTCTCACGGTGTTTTATGGCCACTACCACCCTCGAGATTCACAAAATCATTAACAGTCATAAATTAGACAAAAACTTTACGTCATCTTGAATAAAATTGCTTTCCGATCTATGTTCCACCGGGACCCTCACTCCGTGTTATAGTCATTGTGACATTCATTGTCCGGTGAGGTTTTGGACGGCAACCTAGATTTGGCCCCCTGCCCCCAATTCAAAGCGTCTAGACAGGTTTTACTCTGGAAATGGGTGGCTGTAGATGATTCGCAATAACAACGCTGGTTTCCTGTAACTACAAGCACCTCTTATATGTCTACGTTATGATAATATTGTTAGTTCAAAGTCAAACAACTTTCACGTTGGGTGGTTTATGGATAAAACTATTTTAATACAATATAATTAATAGAATATTGAAACAACAGCTTGACTTCGCTTTTGATAAATATGATAACTTTTTGTAATTATTAAATAAGAAAAGCACAAGAGATAGGCACTGGGCTGAGCTAATGGCCTTATGAAAGAACTAAATCTGCCTATTTTTGCCTTGTTGTGACGACAATGAAACACGATACTTGGTTATAAAGACCGCCCTATCTCAGTCTATATCGACGGACATTTTAATGATGGCAGATTGTCATCCCACGAAAAGAATTAATACATAAAACAAGTGAAACCAACAAATTTCTTTTCTTCTTTTAAATCAAAGACATGACGCCATGTTGAGTGTGGCATGTTTTTATAGTTACAGTAAATTACTATTCCGTTTCGTTTTTGTACTTTATTTCGTTTTAATTGTCTTCACATCACACAGATCGAGCAGAACGCTAGATCGAGGACTGTCCTACGCATTTTAGCATATGACGTCATATACAGATTGTGGGTTAGGTTTAGGGTAAGGGTTAGGATCTTTAGATTTCGTAAAAGTCTCGAGATGTAAACAGGGCTAACCCTAACCCTACACCAAGCCTATCCCCTACCCTAACCCACAATCCACATGTGACGTCTCCGATCTAGCGTTCTCCTAAGATTAATCTGAACATCTGACACAAGCTACACGCATTAAGATCCGGAAGTCTTGTTATGTAACAGGATTACTCAGGATTACCCAAATAAACGGTCTGTTACTACGAGTTCTTCGAACTTTGGGTAAACCACTAGAAAAGTTGACGCTGGCAATAATCAATGATTGACGTCATAGGGTCAAAAGCCGCTCGTATGGTGCCTTTAAGCAATCAGCCAGTACTATTGGTCAGATCTTTATGTAGTGTATAATATAGACCATCGAAAGATTAATAAAAAGCGAAACGAAATATAGATTTGTATTTTAACCAGATTGTGGGGTTATTTGATAAACACTGCATAGTGCATAGCATGTTGGTAATGCCCCCGTCAGAGGGGGGTTGGGATGGCCTAGTGGACTAGAGTGACGCGCTTCGAACTCTAGCTGGCCGGTCACCTCTGGGTTGCGGCTGTGGTTTCGAGCCCTGGTGTAAGCGTATGTGGCATTGAGGGGCGCCTTCTCAACCTCGTGGGTTTCCTACGGACACTCCGGTTTCCCCCCACTGTTAAAGACCCCTACGCGCAGGCGAATTATTGAAATAAAATTAAATCATGTTAGTCCCGAAATGACCTAGTTTGTGTTGATTGGACGTTAAACCCCATCTTTCTCTCTCTCTCGCCCCCGTCAGACCGGAGTGGTGACCCTACTGCGCTCCGAGAACGAACGGCGGCCTGAAAATACACAAGGTCGTCGGCAAGGGTGAACATAAGGCGGAAAAATTCCCTAAAATTACAAACTTTAAAAAGCCGCGTCCTTACTGCGACTTGTGCGTTTATACAGCATTCTCGGGGCGGGCTCGTCACGATCTCTTCAAGTTTATGACGTTTCTATTGAGACCAGGCGCGGATCCAGGATTTTTTGCAGGGGGGTGGGGGTCTAGGTTTGATAATTGCTTAACTAATTGCGCTTGGTAAATTAGATTCAATTTGGTTCATTCTGACGTATTTCCGGAAGGTAAATTCCAAAATTACAGGTCTAAATCGCCAATAAAATCGCATAAAAAAAATTTCAAGTCTGAGCAGGGTGGGCGGGGGGTCCGAACCCCCTGGACCCCCCCCCCCCCTCTGGATCCGCGTCGCTCAACTACACGTCTTATCTGGACTACACGTTCGTTTCCACCACGTGATCACGGCGACTATAATAATATAAGATGGTTAGATTTTTTTTTTTTTTTCGAAATTTCAAGATAACCTTTGAAGCGCCCGTTTTCAAAGCAAGTCGTACATGAACAGCATGGTCGCCATAGGGAAGTAATGCAAGCTTTGTAACCACGACCCCGTCGTATTAAGAACTCCATCACATCGCCATGACAACGCCATAAGGACCCAGCAGAAGACTTGGTGGGGTCGCGGCCGTGGTGAAGACGCCGCGTGCAAATGTTACAATTTTCGCAGCGTCGTTGCCACGTGTGTACTGCGCGTGTACTACGTTCATAGCAACCTGTTTCACAGAGAATTACTAACGAATTATCCCTGTAACGGATGGCTGTCTAAAACACGTGCGTTGACTTGCACGCCTCGTAGTCATTGGCTCAACGGCTCGTGCAATGTTTACTTAACACCTAACTGCTTCGGGCAAAATGATGCATTTTACTCATTTTAATACCCATTTACACTAAATAGGAAATATTTTTTAACTACAAATACTTCAAACGTCTTTATTTATTTTTCTTTTACCTCAAAAAAAATGTTTGAGAATTTAATTTGTCGGAGTAAAAAAGTTAATATGCCGTACTCATTAAGCCTCGTCGATGTCATGCTTATCAGTGATTGTAGCGGCCAAGCGAATATTCACTGCGATATCAGTTTGCGTTCATAGGGTTGTTACCACGCAGTAAGGATTTTTGCGACCCCATCACGCGCTCGCAGCTTTCCAGATCATATGAGAATGTTCAAAGAAACGTCGTGGCTCGGTGATCATTGGCGACCATGGAGATCACAGAACGTTATCTAGCGTTTCCACCGTTTCCACCACGCTTATGAGGATCTTGACTCGCTTTGGGATCATTTTTGTCGCAGTAGAGGCGCTGTAAGGAAGCAACCCCGGTCTGACAGGGGTAAAATAAAGTTCATATCATTGTGTTACGCGTCTTTTCAAAGCCAGCGCACCGCGTGGTGTATGTCCGGCCTCATTAACCCAGTTGCTGAAGAAAGAAAAGTAGAGCGTTACATACCATTTCATTGTATTAAGGAAGGATAAAATTATTGTAAGTGTTAGATCTCGCCAACTATGATCTGTACATTGCGACTGATTATTTTGATAAATTTGACATCCATTTACAAAAGCTGAAATGGGATCATTATTTCTTATACCCCCTGTAGAGGGTATGGACATTATGCCTTTATCGCACGTCTTCAATTAGCCAACGTGGATAGCAAAAGATTTTAATATCATAATAACTATCCATGGGTGTTTCGGACATGCATGTTTCAGTGTCCTAATTATTTGTATTCAAAAGTAAAATTTGCAAGCCCTTAACATTATATGTACTTTTAATTTGCAGGAAATGATTTTCTAATATTCCATAGTTTCATTTATCTAGATTACATGCTGAGGATCTTGTTGTATTATTACCATGGAAACACATCCCATGGCGTTCAATTCTCCTTTCCCTTCAACTAATTACCCACCATGGAACTGAATTTGCAGACATTTTACACAAAAGAACAATATCAGTACGTGCCATATAACCTAAATTTCGACCACAATGAATGAATGCCACAGGAGTCAAAGCATAGATATCTCTGTACAGCTCCTTTGACATCTGCACGGATAGTGGAGTGGGTGTTCTGCTGATAGCAACATAATATTTAGTATAGCCAAATCAAGCCTTGTCTCAGACTGCTCTCTCTCTCTCTCATTTGTTTTCAATAAACTGAGAAACGAATGTTGTTCGGGGGGATTGGTACATATTCCTTAGATTAGAATGGAGCGAACCCGCGGTATCTCGTAGGTCACATTTACACTGCCGGGGCTTTAATTCTTCCCGTATATTATATGATTTTGCAATCTTTTCATTTACGGCCTTTGGTCATGGAATGGTTTTAAAGAGGGAAGTTTATTCAATAACATAAAACATTTGGTTGTTGATCTATAAAATTCGGATTGGTGTTGCTGCAGTCAGGGCGCCATTCTCCGGAACAGTATTACGCTATAACGTCTTATGTAAACAATGTACGGGCCATTGAGCAAATGATCGACGCCTGTGATGATTGTGACTTCACATGTATATACAGAGTTATAAGAAGACTTTCGCAATACCTCTATGGAATATATTGAAACATAGGTATAGCCCAAACTGATCCCGCAGTGAATATCCGCTTGGCCGCTATAATCACTGATAAGCATGACATCGACGAGGCTTAATGAGTAAGGCATATTAACTTTTTTTTTCCGACAAATTAAATTCTCAAACATTTTTTTGAGGTAAAAGAAAAATAAATAAAGACGTTTGAAGTATTTGTAGTTTAAAAATATTTCCTATTTAGTGTATATGGGTATTAAAATGAGTAAAATGCATCATTTTGCCCGAAGCAGTTAGGTGTTAAGTAAACATTGCACGAGCCGTTGAGCCAATGACTACGAGGCGTGCAGTCAACGCACGTGTTTTGGACAGCCATCCGTTACAGAGATAATTCGTAAGTAATTCTCTGTGAAACAGATTGGGGTATAGCCGTCTTCTTCGGCCCATTAGTGCAGAGATGTAGGAAGTTAAACACCAGCACCCACATACCCACCCCGAAAAAAAATTATTTGCCCGCGCCCGACAAAAATGTTGTCAACAATAGTTTTAAAATACCTTTTGTTTGTAATAGACAGCAGTAAATTTGTTTTCATTTTGGAAGTCATTAATTACATACTATTGCAGTTACTATGCTCTGCCATCTATCTGCCATTTATTTTGTACTGACTTGCAATGGCCGACTGTCGTGTGGGCCCCCGTCTTGTCACAATGTTCATTGGTCAGAGTTCGCTAGGGAACGATTTTTTGCGGTCGTCCAATTTCTAAAATTTCCCAGGTATAACCTCGGTACCCACCCGTAGCGTAGCTAGCTATCAGTAGACCAAGCGCCCAGCTCACCAACCCTGCTCTACCACTCGAGCAAACAACAACTGTATATCTGACAGGTCTCCAGATGTCCATGATACCCTTATAATTAGGGCCTACATTTTTGTTCTGTAGGCCTATACGTGTATGTGTGTGAGGAGGGGGTGTGGGGGGGGGGATTGATGGCCGAATACGGTTAGCGCGCGCTGTATCATACGACCTGTCATTGAGTCAATTGGCGTGGTTTAGATCCCTGGTTAAATTGTTCGTGGCATGGTCGCCTGTCCAACCTCGTGAGTTTTCTGCGGGTACCCGTTTTTTCCCCACTACTAAAGACCCCTACTCTCAAGCGAATTATTGAAATGAAATTAAAAAACCAAGTGTTAGTCCGGAAATGACATAGTTTTTGTCGAGTGGACGTTAAACCCCATTTCTCCCTCTCCCTAAACGTGTTTTCATGCAATCCAGTTTTTTATCTCCTTCATTGTGTGTCTCTAATTTCCTGGTTCCTTTTAGGAACTTTTAACTTCCATGATGTCATGTTTTAATTGAAAATAATTACCTATAAAAGTCAGTGTGTACATTAGATCAGATCAGTGTGTATGACCCGATGAAAATTATATTTATAAATCGGCGCCCTTCGGTTGTCACTTTGCATGTTTGCCGAGTGGTGTGATAATGCGTAGTCCAACCGAACACATCTAAACAAATATGGCTGCTAGCGAACTTGAAAAACCAGTTTTAGAAGGTAAGTTTGTGCATATTTAATAGTTTGGTGCACCGTGTATTATTTTTTGTGGCATCTGCTTATCGTGATGTACAATAGGTAGACTGATAGGCCTATAACCTATATTGCACCAGTGAGTCACGGTCTTACGCATGACAATCTCCAAGTTTGGGCTGTTTTCTCATTTAATTTATGGATGAAGACCACAATTAATTTATTATAAACTACCTTAAAACTGGACCATTCCGATTTTAACATAGTCTCAGAAATAGAAGTCTGTGTACGTATGGATTTTAGAGAAATGGTGTATTTACCTTGTATGAAATTTTCAGCTCAAAATGTATTTAGGCTAGTCGTTTGGACGTGAATAGTGAAAGTCAAAATCACTTAATATCAGACATGATTGATGTATGATTGTATGTAACCCTTTTTATAGGCCCACATAGAAATGTGGACGTATATTGCCGTCGCCCCCGTCCGTCCGTCTGTCGGTCTGTCCGTCGGTCCGTCCGTCCGTCCGTCCATCGTCCACAATTTCTTGTGAACGCACTAGAGGCCAGGGTTAATATCCGATTGACTTTAAATTTATACACAGTGTTTAAGGTCATGAGACGAAGAAGCCTATTGATTTTCAGCAATATCCGATAATTACTGCCAGAGTTATGACCCTAAATCACTTTGAAAAATCTTGTGAACGCTCTAGAGGCTAAAGTTAACATCCGATTGACCTTAAATTTATACACAGTGTTTAAGGTCAGCGATATCAGATAATTACTGCCCGAGTTATGACCCTTGATCACTTTGAAAAATCTTGTGAACGCTCTAGAGGCTAAAGTTAATATCCGATTGACTTTAAATTTATACACAGTGTTTAAGGTCAGCGATATCAGATAATTACTGCCCGAGTTATGACCCTTGATCACTTTGAAAAATCTTGTGAACGCTCTAGAGGCTAAAGTTAATATCCGATTGACTTTAAATTTATACACAGTGTTTAAGGTCATAAGACGAAGAAGCCTCTTGATTTTCACGGATTTCCGATAATTAGTGCCAGAGTTATGGCCCTTGATCACTTCAAAAAATCTTGTGGATGCTCTAGAGGACAAAGATGATGTCCGATTGACTTCAAATTTATACAGTGTTTAAGGTCATGAGACAAAGAAGCCTATTGATTTTCAGCAATTTCCGATAATTAGTGCCAGAGTTATGGCCCTTGATCACTTCACAAAATCTTGTGGATGCTCTAGAGGCCAAAGTTAATATCTGATTGACTTTAAATTTATACACAGTGTTTAAGGTCATGAGACGAAGAAGCCTATTGATTTTCAGCGATTTCGGATAATTATTGCCAGAGTTATGGCCCTTGGTCACATCAAAAAATCCTGTGGATGCTCTAGAGGCCAAAGTTAATATCCGATTGACTTTAAATTTACACACACTGTTTAAGGTCATGAGACGAAGAAGCCTACTGATTTTCAGCGATTTCAAATAATTACTTCCAGAGTTATCTCCCTTGATCACTTCAAAAAACCTTGTGACGCTATAGATGCCAAAATTATCATACGATTGACTTAAGATTGATACACAGAGTTTAAGGTGTTGAAACGAACAAGTATTTTGATTTTCAATGAATTTTGATAACTGAACAGCTAAATCCATGATGTTAAATGTTTCCTATTCTAATTGTTAGCGTGGGGCAAAACTTTATAAAAAGCAAACAAATTCTAATGATTTTCAGATAATTACTTAATCATTTTTTTTAGTGTATTACAAATGTTTCATTCCCCAAAAAAGTAAAAATATGCGACAACCCTTGTTGACTGCCCGGACAATTTAGCTGCTGTGGGCGTATGTTTCGTTGCCTGGCAACCTATCTTAAGATCTTGGGATAATTTTTTTCATTGGGTGACCTATTAATGTATTACCATTCCTTTAGCTGTTGTACTCCTTTAGAGGTTGAACTTGATTAACGGACAGTAAACTTCACCTCACCTAAATGTTATTTTTATATAAAATAAAAAGTAGTCTGGTTTTATCCAGACACCGTATATAATACAGCTTGTGACATAATGTGGGTTTAACTTATTTTAAGTTGTGTGAAAACATATCACGTATATTGAGTTAGTTGCTCAGCCCTAGAAGGTAGACATTGTTAATGGCTTTTCACACAAAATTAAGCAGTTTTATTCTTCAAAATATAATCGAGATTGGTCCTTTAAATCCTTTGATATATAAATACGTGGAATTTAGCCTATTTCATTTACTATGAGCACATCCCCACCTCCTCAATCATCAACCATTAACATGACAGTGTCAAATATATTATACTTATACACCCTTGGGCTTGCCAGGACCCCCATATGTTGACGCCAGGCTTTTGCCTGATAAGGCTTAAGTAAAAATGGTCCGGCACATACTGAAGTGCCCTGTTAAAGGGACTATCCGGTTTAAAACAGTCTCAAAAATAAAAGTCCAAGTAGATATGAAATTTGTATTGGGTCGTTTGGGCGTGAATGCCAAAACCACTTATCCGGACACGCTACCCTTTTAAGAATTCAGGTATATTTTTTCGTTGATGACCTGATAATTGACTCCCGTTTACTGAGAGGTCTATGTAGTGAATGACCCATGTACTGTACACATTATGTTTTTTTTATAAAAGAAGCCTAGTTTTACATAGACACCGCACAATACAGCTTGGGACACTGGTTTCCTTTCCAGATGAAGATTGACAGGTTTAAGTTGTTTGAAAACGTATAACAAATACTGAGTTAGTTTCTCTGCCCTTAGGTAGAGGATTTTAAGCGATTTTAACACAAAATTAAGCAGTTTTATTCTCAAAAATATTATCAGGATTAGCCCTTTAATGCATGCACTAAAGGTTGGCAATCTTTTGCTTATATCAATATTAATGTTACATACATGTAGTACCGGTTATTGATATTAATGATAATGGAAAGAATTGTGTGCATCATGTGTAAAAATACCCGAGCAAATTCATTTTGACCAAAATTTTGTGCCACAGTTCGCATTATAAAAAAGTTTTAACCACTATAGCTTATGTGATTGCTAGCTAGTATGATTACTGGTATTACATATTATATACGGTATATATAATATAGTTTTGGTTTTGTACATCTCAGACTCTCAGATTCTCAAATATTATACAGGGGTAAAGTGTCTTTAATTAACACAGCTTATTATACAGTATGTTTATTATTTTACTTTTTCTATCACTACCACAGTCCTTCATATTAATAAAATTGTGCGGGAGGCGGGAGCCATTAAAAGCTTCTGCCAATTTCAAAAATGAGAAAAAAAAAATCCCTTAAAAATGAGGAATTCTAAATTTTCTTGAATTAAGAAGAGCCAATTTGTATGCTTTAATCTTGTTTAATATTTGATGAATATGTTTGGTGAGTATGATAGCGTCAGATTTATCATCATAGAAACTGATAGCTTGAATGTATGCAGTTTAAAAATAAACAAAAACTGAAAGTAGTTGATTAATCTCAATATTTAGGAGAACGATGTGACTAATTTAAAGGAGTCTTTAATGACTCCTGCAAAGGAAAGGAACTGGAGCGAAATCTCACCTTAAACACAAAGGACTGCTACTAACGGTAACAAATAATGTCTTTGTTTATTTCACAGAGGATAACTTATACCTCCTAGAACAAGAAGCTGAAAATGGATCTCAAGAACATCAGGCGAAACTTGGTCAGTACTATCTCAAATTGGCTGATTCAAACATCGAACGAGATCAAAACTTGAAGAAAGCCTTGAATTGGTTGATTAAATCTTCGAAACAAGGAAACGAAGAAGCAACCAACTGTTTGAAAAAATGTGTGGAAAATGAAACTGGTAAGGAAAAAAAAATACTTGAAAAAATTCACACCACATTCATCTTTGTATAATTAAATGAGTTTGAACTCTCATTTGTTTTTTAAGTCAGTTTTTACCAAAAAGGATTGTTACATGTCAAGTGAGTCAAGTTTCAGAAAGTTTGGAAATCGACACACTCCAAAAAATCTGAAAGTTTTGTACGTTTAAGAACAAAAAATAGTGCAAAATTTTGGGCCTGTAGCTTGAAAATTGCCCCCATGTTATAATAGATGTTAACCCTGAATGCCCTTGTCAGTGTCTGTCCGAGATAACTGAGGATGTGGTTTAGATATTGTTACTGGTTGAATGCCAACTCAAAAACTTTGAAACTGTCAATTAAAATTCTATTTTTGCTTTCATTTGTTGTTGAAGAGACCTAGATTTAAAGTCATTGATAATTGATATTTAACCAATTTCTTTTTAGGTATAGATGAAACAAATGGCCCAGATATAAAATGGTGCCTTAACACGTCAACTTTAGAAAAACAGATCCGCCATGCATCAGCTCGTCTGTTTCAAAAACTCAACTCGACTCACAAGAAGGCGATTAGTCGGGATGAATATTTTGAAGCTATTAAAAGTCTACCTGGTCAAAGACAACAGAAATTACTGATGGCTGCCGGTGAGTCTTTTAAAATACATAATCTGATTAAAATACAGATCTATATTTCGTTTCGTTTTTCTATACTTTCGATGGCCTACATTACATGTAGATCTGACCAATTGTTGCAATAGGTTACGTCAGAGGTCATACTACGGACTGTTGACCCTATGACGTCAGACATTTGATTAACCAATCAGCATTGATGTTACTAGTGGATTACCCACAGTTCAGTGCACAACACGCCTAAAGCTCGCCCTAACAGACTGTTTCATTAGGTAATACCTCACACCATTCAGAACACTTCAATGATAACAACTCTTCCAGATCATAGTGTAGTAAAGACAAGTAGAACAAAATTTTGAACTATGAAAACAAAACGAAATGGAATTTGTGTTTTTATCAAATTGTTGAAATAACAGCAATTCCAGAATGACACTATGGAAAAGAAAATAATTGTTATATTTCCAAATTAGTTTGCGACTTCCAAATATTGTAATAAGAAAATATTAATACATTTGGGGCGTTTTTTTACTAACGTTTTGTGTAAATATAACCTCAGATCATAATGCTACTAGATAATCAAGACCACATGACATTGTCGCAAAATGATTACAGTTCAAAACATAGCAGGTAGCAAGAGTAACAATGAAGACATCGTTATCTAGTAGAAATCAGTTAAGACAACCTGAATTATGAGTTGAGCTTTTGCTGTTTGGTCATGACATTTACTTCGCATTTTTTCAGGTCGTAAAATTGGACAAGAAATAACTGAGAATGATTTTGTGAAAACTTTATCAAAGAAAATTCAAGGTACTCTCACTCTCACATCTGATGAAGTAGAGGATACAACAGAAGCCTATAAATCAGCTACTACACTTCAAAAGGTATGTTGTTGTGGGCTACCCTTAAATGTGTATGAAGCATCATGGGTAAACTCAGTCCCTTTCTATTCAATCAAGCCTTCTCTACCCAGACATGCTGGAAAATAAGAAGGGTAAATACATGTTGATTAGCCTAGTGAAATATACTCGTCTTGAAATGATACTCCTAGAGTTAAACTGGTAGTGATAGATTTCAAATGATTTTCTCTTTCTGCAATGTCACTGTTGTGAAAACAGAAGTAAGATAAAGATCACCAAGTATTCAAATTAAATGCCAGAATGTTAACAAATAGTGCAGAGAGCTTGTTGAAAAGTGTCATGGTGGTTAATTTGGTAAGGCGATGATGACTCTCTAGCCTGGAGGTCGTGTGTTCGATCCCTGCAAGGGCCGATAAAGTTCACCAGGATTTTCCGATGTGGTTTCCTCATGTCAGTGATGCTGAACAGAGGACCTGACAAGGACAGATGTCTAGTGGTAAAAGATACCTTGACAGTTGGAATTTGATATTAGAGTAGGCAATAGTGCTGCTGCCTGGGCAAAATTTCCCTCAAAACACATTGTATGGCATATGCTTGTCTTCATTTGCCCAGTCGGAGCAGTAGAGTTAAAATACATTTCATTTCATTTCATTTGTCTAAAAGGGATCACAATGTTTGCTTAGCGGAATTAAGTACCTTATTCCATTTAAGAAATTTAATTGTTTATTTCTACAAGTGATTTTGTAATTATGACAATGATTTACCACTATTCAAGGCATGGATAGTGTGGAATTTGGGAATTTATGACCAAAAGCATATGGAAACAGAAATTTTGTATTTCCAGCACTGCAAAAAGGTATTTTTGCCACATAGATACAACCTGCTGTTTCATATATTGAAGCTATAAAAGATACTAGATTTTTAGTATTTCTACTTTTGTTTTTCAGTTTGTAAAGTTTCCAAGACAGACAGCAGGTGTGATGATGGATCATGTTCTAGAATACTCATCTAAAGAAGGAATGAATTGGGTTGTCTCCCTTATTCCCACCAATCAAATTTATTTACTTGCTCTATTATTTGTATATAGTTATATAACACCCAAATTTCTCTTCTTTTTTATTCCCTTATTTATCTTTTATTTATCTTTCGCTTCTCTTACGATCTCCTCCATGCAAATGTTCTATAAACGTAAAAAGCAGTCTGATGCTGCCAATCTTGCTGGACTGTTGAAAGAGTACGACATGTCTATTGATATAGAGAAAACTGAATCACAATACTCATGGAATTCTCTCACACCATATTTGGTATTTTTTTCCAATCTGCCAGTAGCCATTGCAAGTTTTTCATTGGCTAATAAAGATTATGTACCAGTATCCGAGTTATGTGTTATTGCACTTTTCTTTGCTGTCTTCTGTTTTATTGGACTTGGTGACAGCCATGACAAAATAACCTTTTTAACCCTAGGTGCAAATTTACTGGCGTCGTTGCCGGTTTTCTTGCAAAATTTTCCCGAAATTCCTGTCATTAAGTGGTTTATAATGTTGATAAGTCGACCATTGTATCAAATTGACTTTGGTTTCGGTTTCTTTGGTAATATCAGTCTTCCATCGGTTGCATTTTTATTGATACCTATTTTCTTTATACGAATGGCAATGGCTAAATCATGGCAGGGTACGTATCGCATTCTGATTCCACATCTAGTCTGCTACTTCTGGTGGAACATCACAACCTCTTTCTTTCCCTACACATCCTTTACTGGGTTGCTAAGGGCAACAATAGGATATATCTTAATGCCAATTTTGTTACCAATGGGTTTAGTAGTATTCTTAGTTATGGCAGTTTTTGCAATTTACAAACTGTGTCAGACTGCACTCTTTGGTAAACTTCTTGTCACAGCTGCTTTGTTGATGATTCCGATAGCTCTGACACAGACGAAGGCCATGTTTGGGAAATCTGCAGATAAGAAATATGCAACAATTAAAAAAGTTGTAATGGTATCGTTTAGTCTTTTAGCCATCGTACCTCTATTGTTTGTTCGCATGCCGTCGCTTAAAACCGAAGCGTCACCCGTTCTTACGTGGGATGACTTTAAGGCATTATGTATCCCTGAATCAGAAGATAATATCGCAGGTTTACAACTACGCTGCGATCATTTCATGGGAACAAGAATAAGTTGGACTGGAGAAGTAGTTAGCACAAAAATTACTAAGATCGAAAACACTGCTGATGGCTTTTTCAATACGCTGCCAAACTTTTTAGCCGATCCTCTACGTTGTATTTACGGTGTCGAATTCCCACCCTGTGATCAAAATACATCGAGCTCTGATGAATTCAAATTTTGCAACTTGATGAATAGACTTGGTCATACTTGTCATGTTAAGAATCATGCTACGTACAATTTTCAGATAGTCGTAAAAACAGATGGTGTTTCTTTAAATATTGACGTTGGACCAGAGTTTAAGGACACTGTATTTGCATTGTCTCCAAATATTCATATTGCATTTAATGCCACTTTGACAGGTAATTTGGGAACCAAAACGCCATCTCTGAAACTGGGATCTCTCAAATCACTGGATAAAGAACTAATTTTAATGATGGCTGTTGAACAGGAGGACGGGTTTTATATTCGATCTCTTTACCAATCTTTTTCTTTTACGTTTAATTTTATCTGGTTTCCTGTCATGGAATGGGTCATCTAATTTATTTTATGAATGTACATCCCAAAATTGAAAATAAGCCTATTATGAAAATTACGTCTTTCAAATCGCTATAGAACTTATTGTATGAATATACATCTGAAAATTAAAAAGAAGCCTATAATCAAAAATATGTCTTTCAAAACGCTATAGATGAATTTTTTAAGAGGTGTTTTGAGACGAGAGTTATTTAGTTAAAGAATAGAATATGAAAGCAATATATGCTTGTAGATAGACTATAGGCGTAATATTCCGTCTTAGTTTTATTAGTGTCCTTGATTTAGGTTCACAAGCACAGCTTTCTTTCATCTACGATTTAAGGTTGGAAAATCATACAATATGACAATTTCACAACAGTAATTAATGTTTCAAAAATAATTTCTTTCTAAAAAAAATTATAGTTATAATATCAAAAAGAGCAAGTATTGTACCCTCCAAGTATTCAGGCATTTTTGCGTTCTTGAACTGTCTAATGTTTAATTTTGTTTATGATTTTGAGCAATTGTTTTGCAAACTTATCTAAATATTAAGAATTACAACCATATTGCTTGTAAAGTATTGATATACTTAAAATGTCACTTATTTCATTTAGATAAAGATATCAAAGACTGCAATGTGATGTAAGGGCTACAACAATTAAGGTCTTTATTTAAAAAAAAATAAAAAAATTGAAGACAGGAATTCTTAGCTTCAAAGTTTTGTAATTTAATGATTATAAGATCTATAACCCTGCATGAAATGATCCTGAAGAACGCAATCGGATTAAAATACAGATCACATTCTGTTTCGTTTTTTTTATAGGATTTTAATTTTACTTTTCTTTACAACAATATATAGGATCTGGAAGAGTTGTTATATAACCTGTGTTCTGGTTGTGTGGGGGCTTAGACAGTGAAATGGTCTGTTACAGCAAGTTCTTGGTGTGGGCAAACCATCAGAAACATATGTCTGATGTCATATGGTCAAAAGCTGCTTGTATGACCCCTGACGTGACCTCCCAGTTCAACCAGTCAGATCAACATGTAGTGTAGACAATTGAATACATAAAGAAAACGAAATGAACTACAGATGGTTATTTTAATCTGATTGTGAAGAACTAGAAATCAAATGGGTTTGGCATTTTTGTGTAATATTGTTTGCCATATCCAATATGTTTTTTTTATTTATGGATGTTTATTTTGTTAGAATGGGATTGTTAATAGATAATATTTATATTAATAGATGTATAATCTAACGTTGTGTTTATCTTTTTAAACATTTTTTGTTTATTTAAAAATGTAGAATAATATTATTAGCCATCTTAGAAGCTATAGCTATAGAATAAACAAGAACTTATATGAGGTGTAAAATATGCCAGAACAAGTGTAAAATGCAGAGGAATTTACCGTATACGCTGGGTATAGGATTCCTAACTTGTATCAGGTGTAAAATGTACAGGACCTGGCATTGTATCTGGTGTAAAATACACAAAAACGTGTATCAAACTTTTATCAGGTGTAATTACATAAGAACTTGTATTATGTTAAATGTATAAGACCTTATGTTAAGTTTAAAAGCATATTATATTTTAATTACATGCATTATAATTTCTATTGACCATGTTCTTTCAATCACAAGTTTTCTATAATTGTTGAATTTAACAAAGTACACAAAATTGATTTTATATATTTATATTTTTCTTGTTTTTTGCTTGAACGTTGTATCCCTTTATATTTATATATTATTAAACTTCTTGGGCATTTTTCTGCTACTATGCTGTTTAACTCTAAAATTATGTATCATTTTGTTCCGATTTATAAATATAGTTGAGATTATTTCATGATTTATTTACATTTTTTTTAAATTCAAGGGTTCGGATATACATGTATATGAATGTTTGGTCTAGATATATAAATGTTATGTACAATACAGTAGACCTGTTTGATTTGGATCCCTAAAAATTGATTTAACCAATATTTATTCATAAAATACATAATATACCATGACATATATAATGATGTGATGAAATATATAAAACTTATAAACATTTGCTTCAATTAAAGTATTGATTTTTACTGATAAGGAATCATTCTGCAAAGCATCTCTAGATATATTACAGCAAGCCCCTTGCTTCTTACAGGACATGATTGCTGCTGTCTGAACAAGGATATATTTTAAATATGAAGATTTTCCCCCTTAAACACCCTTGATTAACCATGAAACGTACCCAAACCAACCCTGCCTCTTATTCACCTTTGTATCCTTTACACTGAAAATATGGATAGTTAAGTCTCTGTAACCCATGTCTGTGTTTAAATATATTGGTATACTAAGAGGAGTTGAGTGGCATAATGTACCTATGTACCTATGTAGTCTTTCATTAATATATGCATGCTTTATTAATAGTTCTGTATATTATTGGCATATAATATGAATTTTACAGTTTAGTCCATATAGATTAAATTTTGGTCTATTTTGTTATTTTATATATTTTAAGAGAACAAAAAACCTAAGTCTTAAGTGTACAATCATTCATGGAAATTAGCTGATCGTCTTTTTGCATTTTTTCAGAAAATATCTAATTTTTCATGTGTTAATTTATAGAGACTAATGAAAAGATTTTAACAATTGTAGGTGACTCTGACTTGTTTTGACCATATCTCGTTTCGATCATCTGCAAAGGATGACAAATGTTGACGAATGTTCTGTTTATCATATCTTTGTAAATACTGAATTTTTGGACCAGTATTGCATTTTAGAGATTCAACTTGCCCTACATAGTAGTTTGCAATGGGCTGAAAATGCCACAAATGACAATCAGAGCCATTAAAACCATTAGAAATGATTTGAAAATAAGCAATTGTTTTGTTGTAATATTTGAACTAACTAGACTATAAAAAAATCAACCTTTGAAGCTATATAAATGAAATTAGCAGTAATTGATAATAATAAAGTATACAGTTTCATCGAAAAAAATAATCAAACTCTAAGTCCATAAATACAACAGAGCAATGCATTTCAAGTGACTGGCGTTGCAATGGCCAATGTGTGTGTTATATAGAGAATCTCCTACAAGTGTTTTTTGATATCCAAAATTATCAACCCAAATTGATAAAGTGAAAAAAACGAGATTATGTAATTTATCATACAAGCGATATCTACTGTCAAATGTGTTATTGGGTGATAAAATTGTATATTACACTTTGATCTAAATTTATATCCTCATTTATTTACATTATAGATAACCGAGAACATCCCTCCCATCATGACCCACCGCCTCAATCTGCTTCAAATTAAAAGTATCAGAGGAGGTTGTTATGAAACTGTTAGCCTGACTCTCAACAAGGGTAGCTTTCTGAAGAATTAGACATTTCTTTTAATGGTTCTTAAATTATAATTGTTACAAATATGAGATATGTTAGACCAGTTATTGGAAATTGAAAACTTTAGAGATAAAATTAGAGAAATGTATAATTCTTCTCTTCAATTGCAATGAGGTATCCATTAATAGTTATGGTAGTAGTAAAGCTCTCATTAATTAACAAACAATAGTTTTATCAAGGGATGCATGAATTACTCTCCATTGCACTGTGAGGTGTTTTTTGTTCTTCGAAAGACAGGGACTATTGAAATGGGTTTGGCCATCTGTCTGTCTGTCACACTTTTAGGGACACAATAACTTCAACTCTAATTGAGCTAGAATGTTCAAACTTGGTGTAGGTGTTTAGTATGGTCAAAGTGATAAGCAATTTAATTGTTCAAGACTTTGGAGTTCAACAACTTTGATTCTAATTGAGTGAAACTTTGTGTATAGTTTTATTACATCAATACCATAACAAGGTTTGATGCTGAGCATTTTCTGCATAGGCAAATAGAGATTTCAATCTGATAGGTCGAATTTTTGAACACAATAACTCTCCTAGTCAAGGTAGAATATTCAAAAGCATCGCTGTTGGCTTGTTTTATATCCAAATAACATTTTGTCACTTCATGATAGCTTACATCTGTAGTTTATATCTAATCTGCTAAATGCCTTTAAGAAAAACATTGTAACTGATCAAAGTACATATTAATCAAACTGTTTAAGTTATTAGAGTAACCTGTAGAAATGAATTATGAAAATAAAGATATGTGATCTTTGTTGCTCTTCATAAACCAAAGCAATCTTAACTAGATAGCTAGGTAGACACATCCATTAGCAATTGTATATATAGGGAATTAAATGCAATGTATTTATCTCCTGCCTTTCTGCACAAGCTGGACCGAAGTTGATGACTGGGCTAATTTTGTTGCCGGGAACGCTAGTTGATTCCTGATGTGATGGAAGGCCACGAGACACATTGGTAAAGAGTGATGAAAGTGAAATTCATAAAAGCTGCTTTTTGAATTTTGGATTCTGGCGTATCCCCACAAACAGGGTGCAGGTGACTTAATAATTAGTAAATTTGGGGGCAACAGTGTCGGGTGAAACAGATCAAATTTTCGGATGTAATTCAAAATCCCCATTGCAGGAGAATTCTGGCCCACACCCAACACAGAAAGTCTATTATACCAGCCCATTCCAGGCTCCATGAGTGATGGCATGGCGGCCCGTTAAAGCCACCGGCCACATACAACATGATCATTATCACTCCATGGCTGGTTCAATACCCCTCCCTCATATAATGTTTGACAGAAAAGGGTTTTTTAGACGAATTAGAGAAAATTATTTTTATTTATTTATTTTTTTGTCCGACTGGCCCTTTGATCGCCCGGTGCCCCAATCCGCCCCTGGGCACTATATGGCCTACTCTAATTTTGAATTCCAACTGTTAAATGTTTTTGACGAGAGAATGGTTTTCGTCCAATTTTTTGTAATGCACAGCCAACCAGTATTTAATTTTTGTAAAATACGGCCAACCTGTATTTAACTTTCGTAATATATCATTCACAAATTTAGACAAAAATAAATGTTTGGTTTTAATTTTTGGTCAAAATGTTTTATTTATTTATATATACATTATTATATACCAGGGTGATTTACATACACAAAGCAAATAACCATTGTTATCCAACAAATATAACTTTTATTGTTACAATAACAAATTAATCACAGGGGCTGGTTGTTCAAAACTCTGTAAATTTATAACGATGGGGTTTAAACGGAGAGAAAGTGTGTTGCTGGAAGCCCTGTTAACTTGCCGTAGGATATATAACAGTTATCTTTTTGTCTTTAACTTTTGTAAACAGACTGCACAGTTGTCCCACTTTCATTGTTAATCCTGACTTCTGTGAAGTTATTACGTATGTATATTGAATTTAAAAATTTAAAACTCAGCCAATGACCAAACAGTCTTCTGTTGGATTAATATTAATCTGTGTATTAGCTGATGGATAATGAAAATGACTTTCCAGGAACAGAAATTTAATGGATCATTAAAAAATGACACATTAGCAAAATTACGATCTTTTATAGTTTAACGAAATAGCCAAAATAACTGGGTTTTGAACAACCAACCTCAGGATTTTAATAGTCTTGTATCACAAACAAAAAGTCTCAATATTAAAAAGGAATGGAATAATAATATTTAAGGATGGATTATGTAAGAGCTAAATCTTCCTATTAAAGATCTTTTTTCTTGCTTCAAATGTTATATTAATTTGACATTTATTCACCTTACAAGCCCATAATCAACTCTCTAGAGCATCGGATGACTAAGATAAATAATGGATTAGAATATTAGAACCAATCTTCTAGCCATATACAATTTAATATCTTGGCAATGGTTCTTGACACCATCGAGAATATCTTATTAAAATTTAGAAAACTCATAACTTTGCTCAGAATAAAGTAATTTGACCAAAATTTTCAATATATTCATTTCTCATCATCTTTTTTAAAATATTATAGTGAGAACTGTCAACTCTTTATCTAAATCTTACATACTGCATCTTTAACCTGTCTAACATATACCAAGTGATGATAAATTACATGGTAAGGGACAATGCATCTAAACACAGAACTTTATAGTTTCTGGGATCAACAGGTTTTTTAAAGTTCCAATTTCACTTTTTCTAAGAAAGTCAAAATATAATTATTTCTATGTTTTTTGCTCAAAAGGTTGTCAAATCACTATTATACGATCATGGACAAAATTTTGGGGGGGGGTTAGAAAGGGCGACACTGGTTGATTGAGGAAATAGTTACTCAATTACCTCCCTTGTTTTCCCATTCTGCTCCATGGACGGCCATCTTCAAACGTTTGAATTTGAAGTTGAAAATGATATTTTTGACAATTTCTCAACTGGCAATAGTGAATTATAGGATTAATAGGATTATTCTTTAACAAGGTAGGACTGTTTATAGGTTCAATCTATTTTGGGGCTTTATTTTAATAAATTTTAAAAATATAACATAAAAAAATGCTATTGGAACTTTAAAACTCTTCTGGCATTTAAAAGCAAAAGCCATACATACATCTGGTTATACAAAGTTATGGATTTGAAAACTTGTATTTTAACTACTTAGCAGGACTGTTGCCAAGAGAATTTTTATGTGCTGGGAAAGGAGCAATGTATAGACTGCATCCCCCCACCCCTCTCCTTAGGACTGTATTACTTCGTCTTTCAATACCAAATTTATTTAGCAGTAACAGCCTCTACAATTGGCGTGCAAGGGGTACGCTGGTCTCTAAAACAAATCTGAAAATTTCCATTTAAACCTCTTTCACAGCTGCATCATAATTCCAGAAGACATGAGTTGAAAATTATGTCGAAACACTATCATATAAATAAAAAAGCTTTCAGTTCAAATGTAGATTATCTTATTGGACTTCTCTGTCATTCAGTCCACCAAGAACTTTATTCATGAACTAAAAATCACCTAATATTACCATTTAATTAATTTGAAGAGCTCCTTTGGTTATTATTGTGTGTGAAATTTAAAGATGCATAATGTGACTGTTAAATATGTATAATGCAGGTATTTTTCCTGACTTGAAATATTATATTAATTGTTATTTAGACATTTGTTATGGTTAACATCACAAGCCCATAAGGTAATTGGATGGCTTAGATTTTGAATGGATTATAACAGCCTTGCCATTTAAAAATTTATCAATAAAATGGATAATATAGACTTTGTTTATTATCATAGCAATGGTACTTGACAATAGGGACTATCTTGTGAAAACTTCAAATGCTCATAACTTCACTCAGAATAATTTAATTTGATCTACATCTTACATAATGCATCTTGAAGTATAAAAATCCATGCTGTATAACAACGATAGTTTATATACATTTATACCGTACATGAAACAATACCATGCTTTGGAATGGAAAAAAAGGTACATTAAACTGATTTGTAAAAAAAAAAAAAAACCTCACAAAAAACTTATTTTGGGAGGGAAAAATGATTCGTTAAAATCAAAAATTCTACCCATTTATGAAAATGAGTTATACAAATAAGTGGTACATTCTGTAAACAATGATCAATAGATGAGGGTGTAATCTGTTTATCCCTGGAAAATAAATATTATAGAATATTCCTCAAGGATGATTTTCTAGAAATAAGAGAAGGAATCATCTTGTCATTGGAAAAACTAACATGTAAATTCATAACATAATGCCAAAATCTTCTTGACACCCGATTCCAAGTTACTGACACTTATTTTGAACCTGGAAACGGTAGGAAATCAGGGCAGAATATCTTTGAGAATGGCTTTAAGGGCGAAATGTTTAGGACAGATTAATGGATGACATACTTGTCCTCTTCAGAATCATTTGTATGTCACAAAAATACATTTTGTATATGTATTTGTATTTAATTTAGTATATGGTAACTTGGTATTTCAAACATAATTTAACTAATATAAAACAATTTTATAGCTCTCCTTGTCAGTAAAGGTTTATGGTTTTGGAATATGTTAACATATAAAAACAGAAAGAGGGTCAAGAAAACATTCACAGTACGAACGTCAAAATACCCACAGAAAGAATGTTTTTATTCTGTACTGATATTAATCATAAAATACTGGTACACGTCGGCCATGGTTACAAAACCACAACAAATTTAATTAACCAATACCAGATTGTAGAGATTTCAGGATAGACAGAAATAAGAACAAATCATTATTACTAGAATTGACATACATTTCTCCACCAATATAAAGAAATTTAATTTTTGACGGTTATATATATTATATAAAATACACATACTATTAATGGCAGTAAATTCATGTAAGCATCTCTTATATACTCAACAAGGTAATCCTGATTTCAACAATCATTAATTTTTTCAATATGTCTGACATTTCACTACTACATTGGCAAGTGGGAGGAAACCAGAGAGAACCCATGAAGTTGGACAGATGACCCCACTCCTTTTTACATGACAGACCTTGTGATCTAAAGTGCATTGCATACGTTCATCCACTCAATCCCCACATACAGCTGAGCCATACCTACATGTATAACTGACCCAAATACTCATCTAGATTTTGTTTCTATTTTTTTTTTACTACATACAGAGCTGACAGGTTTGTGGACATGTTATCAGGAATCATAGGTTAATTTTGTTTTTATTTTGACCACTACAGCTCCACAGCATTCTCCAATAATCCAATGGGTTCCTAAAGCTTAACTTACATATCAAAAGAGAACACAGATATTAATAAATCCTTCAGATCTTGGAATTGTGAAGATTAACAAAATAAAATTTGAACTATAATAAAAAACAATTTCTGTTTTAATTTGATTGCGACTCCCCATCCCACGTTCACTTCTAAAGAAATAAGAAATAAAAGAGTAGTGAAGTGTCAGACTTAGATTGTATCTTGTCCTGTTCCTGCATCCACTACTACGTTGTCTACCTTGGTAAAGATGGTACATGAATTGTGGTATTACTAAATAAAGGACAGTAGGTCTATGGAGTTAAATATCTCATGTACACAATATTTCCCTCATTCATTTCAGATTAACCATTCATCATTCATTGTATATATCATAATCTATTTAATCGATTCCCAGCCAAAATTTTTTTAAGATTATAGATTACTCAGCGGTCTTTGATATATTCAAGTTTGATCTGGCACAGGGAAAGTATAGAAGACGATTAACAATATAATGTAGTCTTTATCATTTAGTAATACAACAGACATGTCTACCAATGACAATTAAGATGGTAGTGGAATGACCTAGTGGTTCCAAGACCAGACCAAGAAGTTTACCTGGGTTACAGAGGAAGTACATTATTTACATTTTATCATTCAATTATTTTACAAGTTTTCCTCAAATAAACACAGCCACAATTTACAGAAACAATTAGTAAATTTCTTTTTCTCCTCCAAAGAATCAAATCAAATCCACTGATGCTATTCTTTGAATACATTTTATTCATCCATTCAGTAAGTCCTTTCTTCTGTTGCTCAATATTTATTTATTCCAAAAAGTCTAACCCCATGTAGTTGAGGCATTTTAGGAATTAGACTCAAACACAAAAACGAAATATTGATAATAAAATGATAGGAATCATACTTTGTGTAAAAACTTGCCAACATAAATCTGAAAAGAAAAAGAACGTTGAAGTAATAAAATGAAACATGGATAATCCAGACATACTCATTTTTTATCCCAATTAATAAACAAGTCTCTAAAAGTAATTAAGGGAAATTATTGACAATTGATAGTTTTTTTGTGAACTATTAAACTGAATAATGGTTTAACAAAATTCAACAAAGTGATCAAGGGCAGTGGTGGGATTCATGATCATTTTGAGTTATCTTGTCTATAAATGCAAGACAACAATCTAAATCAATAATCGTGCGTTTTTATTAAGTTTGGTACTCAAGTTAAATGTCTATAGCTAATAATTGAGTGATAATATGAAGGTATATATATATATATATATCTCTCTCTACGTATTATGTATGGTCAATCATTGTGTATGTGTGTAATATGTATTGTAGGCTATATGTTCAGTTTTATATCAGTTATTGGAAATATGATCCATTGCCATCTGTCACTCTGAGATAATGATTAACTATAATTTTTGGCAATAAGAATTTATATTTTATAATACTGACGTTCCTAACTAACATTTAACATAAATTAAACAAGCCAGTATTAAATACTGGTAGGGAGTGAGAGAGAGAAAAATGGGGTTTAACATCCACTTGACACAAAGTAGTCATTTTGGGGCCAACACATGGTTTAATTTTATTTCAATAATTCGCTTGCACGTAGGGTTCTTTAGCAGTGGGAGGAAACTGGAGGACTCGGAGAAAACCCACGAAGTTGGACAGATGACCCTTCTCCTTGTCATGTACAACCAGGGATTCGAAACCACGGCAGCTGACTTAATGACAGACTTTATAAAACAGCGTGCACATGTTAACTATTTAGCCATCCAACTCCCCTAAATACCGATAGCAATACAAGCGAAGCGTTAAACATTTACGACCATACATGTATCTAACAAATATTATTTCAAAATACAATGGAAGGCTAATCCTGTACTACTGACAAACTGGCTTTGCCTTAAAATAAATTATAAATATCTCTTTTATCAGTAAATAAATAACCTAATTCATGTTGAGTAGACGTTTCAATCCTGTTTCTCTCCCTCCTCATTGTATATTCTTCTTATATTATCAAGATTACATCCAGCAATGAAATCTGGGGAGATCCCACTGACTAAAACTACGATAACTTACAATGCAACAGGTACACAAGTTAGAAATTTTTTCGTAGCAGTAAATTGTTGACCATAATCAATCTGTTCCCACTGAGTCTGTGTTCTGGCGTCGCCTTGGTCAGATGTCACCCATGGGGTTCCTTTAGTTACATGTAACATCACAAACATTGCCTGTAGATAGAAACATATGATTAATAATTACTATAAACATATGATCAATCAAAAAACATGTCTTATGTGCATATACCACACATACATGTATTAAACACATCAGCCCTTCAGGTATGCAAATTTGATCAATCATTTTAATATCCGATCTAGATACTAAGTCGAAAACAGTCTTCGAAGACATACTCTAGTGAATAAAACTGATAAATTCAGTGTTAAGAAGTCTTAGAAATTTTTACTCTAGTCCTGTGCAAGAATCTGAATCTCAGTGATTATTTTTACAGACATTTTTAAATTTCTTACCATACAAAATCCCTGGATAACCAGGATGGACTGAGAATGAGCCTGTGAGTGTGGTAGGCTTGAAGTTAATATTCTCATGCAGTTTGGGGGCTCTTTTTAATTTGAATTTACATTGTTTTTGATGAATTGGTAAAAATGCCTGTTGATATATTATATCTAACCCTTACTTGAATACAAGAAACTTCAGTAATAAATTTCTGGCAACGATTCGATGGGGTTTCTTTAATCCTTATCAAGAAGGTATATCATCTGTTTTATGAGACATTATAGTGGCTCCTTTTTCATTCATGACAAGCTAATATTACTTCACATTTTGGTTTTTGATTTGCATAAAAGGTGTGCTATGAAATTTGGGACTGCTCCATTAATAACACATACTAAATAAACATGTGGATTGAAGAAAACTGCAAAATTATTATTATTATCAATTACTTTACATAACAGAATCTCAAATTTTCATGGTTATAAAACATACTTCTGGCCTCCCACTCTTATAGAAAAATGTGATTTTTACATCTTGAATAAAGTAAATACATGTACTTACAAGGTCATGTAAAACATTTGTTAATGTCCAGGCAAGGGCAACACTAAAATATGGTATACTCAGTACCAGTAAATGCCCAATAAAAATAATCAACAAATACGTCAACCATATTCCTTTACTGTTTAAATAGGAATGAGTTGGATTGGTATCACTGTGAGCTACTCCAACATTCATCTTTAACAATAACTATTTTGTCCTAAAAAATACAAATATATTCATCTAAATGAAAGTCCAACATCTCATGCTAGGAAATGATCAGATCTATCATTATATTCACATCTTGTTTCAGCTGAGATCGAAAATTGTAATTAATAATATTTCTTCCTTGTAACTGGAATATCTAAACAATAAAACAAGATATATGAGTGAGTGCTTTATTGATAAATTCAATGTCATCTATAGCAGTCATGTACTATAAACCACTGACTAGAGTTGGATTTAATTCTATTCCTGTCATGGCCAACTTTTATTTACCACAAGTCGTATATGTACAACCAGTCTTGTCATTCAGAAAATTATCAGAATGCTAATTTCATAACTGACTTTTCTTTCAGTCGGTGCACAATCACACTTTATTCAACCAAATGAATGTTTTGTTGTACAGGATGATAAAGACTGACCATTGAAGCAGATGTTATATTGCCTTGTCAAACAGTTTAAACTTACAATACGTTTTACTCGATAAAATACAACCTTGTGGTTAGGAATTTTCTTAAACTTACTAACTTATTTGTTGTAACTGAAATACTTTAATTATGCTTTGTCTATATTTTAGTTGATATGGTATTGTACATCCTGCCCACAACACAAGGAAACAAATTAATATAAGTCTACTTGGCTATCCTTTATGTCTGTAAATTGTACAATATCAAAAATAAATACAGTTTGAACCAAATAGAATTTGTATTTTTACAATCTTCAAAACTGCTCTAGTTATAAGTGTCAAATTACAGTAGGTCAACTCCAAATAAATTTTAGAGCATAAAAATGTTATCTCTTTTATTAATACATTGTATGTCATTTAAAATGATACATGTAGATCATGTTACACCCTCTTGGTGCAATGTACTCTGATACAAACGAATTTAATAAAAAAAATATTATTTAGCCCTTCAGGAAATCACATTTACCTAATAAACTGCCCTTGCTTACCTCGCTAGACTCAGTATGAGCGAAACAACACGCTGTTTAAAATACATCCCCTCCTATCAATCTATCCTTTCGCCACCATGACACAGCGTGTTGTGATGCTCATATATACTGACTAGCGAAATGAGCAAGGTCTTATTTTCTCACTGAGATGTTCCTTTACACTGTACACGCGTCCGCACGGAGTGACACCCATCGTTTAGCAGTGAAAAGTTTGCCCAGTAAAATTGGGGGTCAAATTATTTTCGACATTGATTGAATGGGCCAGTCCCTGAACGTTCAGGGTGAGTGTAATGAGACCGACGTTCAGAGCTGAACTAGATATGACCCATCTCGTTTTGTCATGACTTATCGAATGTAGTTGTGTAGTCTAGATGTAGGGTCCATGTTTTTGTTATGGTGTCACTGGCCAAAATTAACCTTATTATTGTCTCAGTCGTAACAAGTATTGTGAAATTAAAGAAATCAACAAAAAATGTATTATGAGTAGGTAAAAGTAAATGAGTAAGTCATGAGATTTACCTTAGCCTTCAGGAATTTTCTCTATATATAAAAACTAGCTTTAGATAGATTAAACATATATCTGTTTCAGGACAAAATGACACTTTTATATTCAAAATCGTCAAAATGAATCACCAACACATAAAAATAGAAACAAACCTGCAGCAGGCTCAAGTTATTTTGTTTATTAAAACCACCAGCAAACACAGGAAATGTACACTAAGCGCGTGCGTGTAATCGCGGTTATCTGGGCGCTAATTTAGAACATAACTATTAACAGAAACTATGTTGGATTTATATAGCGTTTTTATCGAATCGACCTAACAAATCACTTTGAATTTAGTTTCTAAAGTCCTTCAAATATGAATCATATATTTTAATACAATTGTAAAATTCGCTTCAAATAAATGAGCTAATAATTTAATGGTTTAATGGAAAACACTTTTAATATCAAATGAAAACCTTAAATCGAATGTCTACACAGGGGAGGTAATTCTCAGTAAATGTGCCAGTTATCCAGTCTCAGACGTAACGTCAAGTAGCCATTACATCAACGCGTTGGAAAAGGCGTCGTCTGCTAGATCCACCAGCGTAAAAGCTGGCGTTTGTATTAAATAGGGAATGGTACCTACATTTTCCGATATAAAGTTTTAAGACAAAGGGTAGCCTAACTAAATCTAAACACTAATAAGTTAATTCGATGGTACGTTTATTGAAATCCGTGGGAAATGTGTCTCGCCAAAACGCTAACAGTAACACTACTTTACTACGTCTACAGTAACACACGCTTGACACTTCCGCGGGTTCAGGGGTTCTGATTGTGTTAATTCTGTATATTATTAATGTATGGTGCGCCGTTCTCTTGCACTTGTCTAATCAGAGATAATACCGTTTTATTATCTTTGATTAAATTAATTTATATCTCACTTTTTCAAGTTCAACGGCGCTGTGCAGTGATAACTGTAACTGTTGCCTATCAAGAATGATTTTAATTTAGCAAGTCGCTGTAGTAAAGTGGGTGTAAAAACACAAGGCCAGACTTTCATTGAATGAATCTACGTGGACACTGCGACATCATCAACGACTGTCACAAAAAGTTCAACGGTGCTGCAGTGCAGTGTTACTGTTGCCTATCAAGAATGAGTTTTTAATTTAGCGAGTGGCTCTAGTAAAGTGGGTATAAAAACATACTCACCCCCACATTGAATCGGCGTGGACATCGCGACATTATCAACGACTGTCAAAAAAATTGTCATAGAAATCGAAAAAAAATTATAACGTTTTCAGTAGCCAAATCAAGATATATCTCCAGTCTATAATTAAAACACTACTAAGTAACAAGTCAGTGTAAATGTAAATTAACTATATTTCAGGCTTCACTATCAGATGAATTATCAAGTTTTGAAGAAAAAGGTTGTGGTGGTTCGGGCGAACAAATGTTAGCTTCCATTATATGATAATAAATAACGAACACACATTGTCCATTTTTATTATTATGTGTGTAACTATTCTCGTATGATACTATATAGATACCTTAAAAAACCCGTCTATAGATAAGACATCATAAGAATACCCCATTATCCCATTTTTTGCAGTCTCTCCTCACGATATAACTTAATGCTTCATCTCATAGTCAGATCTAAGTTTACACCTTGCTACGATCACATTATTTATATTGACATAATTTTATGCTCAACCAGTCCCATCCCTGGAAACATAAGACAAGGTGTGTATCACCATTATCCACTCTCTTTAATCACTCCATTATCCACATTTGATGCAGAAAGAAATCTTTGCTTTAAAAACGTGTAGCTTTAATAATACTAAATATTAAAATCTAGCACAAATCAAGAATAACTGTAGCCTAGAACAATCTAAAAACAAGGATAGAACAAGTGCAATAATTAGTCTTCATCAGATTTTAACTGCTAAGAGTTCTTTTATTTGTACACTAAACTGAAGCCTGCAACGAATGGGCGATGTTCCTTACCGTTCTGCGCCAATGACTAGAGAAAATCTAGTTTGAAAATTCTGAGAAACATTATTGGTCAATAATATTATTTATAGAGACAGCAAAATAGATACGCACGATTTTAATTTGTAGAATTTAATCTTGATTTCCTTTTTTTCCAGGGAGAATCAAACAGAATATGGATTAAATACAAACAATAACTCGGAATACACGGCAGCTACTGATGTAGAATTTCCAGTTGATGTTGGAGAACCTTTTAAAACAACCAGAAAAAGGAAATTAGATGTACGTTTATTTTTACTGATATATATTTATCAGTTCTACAAATTTGTCTTATCTTTTGGGATAACCTATTTATACACACATGTATAATCTCACCTTTCAACATCAAGTATGGGTATTCCTTAAAATGACAAAAAGGAGGGATTGTATTGAATGAAGGGGGTGGAATATTGTTCTGAATTTCAGGAATAAATTTGAGTGATTTAAGGTAAAAAAAATACCCAAATAAAACATTTACCTGTCCTGGCAGAATATTGTGATGGTAGAAGAAAGTTGATGGGTTGTAGCATTACAATGTGATGTAAAATCAGAGGAAACAGAATGAAATTGTAATCTAATTTGAATATGCTGTCTATTTTTGTATTCCGCTTGGGTCTATCACATATTAAATTTGCTTTTTTTTAAAAATAAAAGGATGAAGGATTTGTAACCCCAGCTACTCCAGATATCCCGAAGTCATCAAGTAAATATGAAATGCCATCGGGCAATGTCGAGATGCAGAGGAATGATGGTAAGTAAACGATTACGCTTAAGTCCCCTAAACCTTTTGATTGAGGTCACAGTTCTGGATGATACTGTTTAGTGGTGGGTGCGTGTGTGTGTGTGTTAAGTTCCATGTGACACAAACTAGGTCATTTGGGGATTAACAAAAGATTTAATTTCCAATCAATAATTTTCTTGCTCCTGTAGCCAATTTCTCATAACATGCATTATGTGAACACACGATTCCAGGGAATATTTTAACCGGGTTCGTATCGCAATTTGCGACTCAAACGTCAGATTTTGCGAATCAAATTCATATTTGATTAGCATTATTAGCATAAAACCCTGCTTCAGCGCGAATCAAAGTTTTGAAAATTAATTTTAACTTTTTTATTGCTAACGAGACTTTATTTGATTATTATTCACCTTCCGATGTAATTAAATTGGTCATTTAACACTGTTATTGATAAAAATAAAAAATTTGAACCGCTATCATTTATCGACAATCAACTTCCCGAGACCGGACGTAATCCGAAAATAGGTCAAAAGAAGTCTGTATCACCCAGTTCCTTTATAAACCTATCGTTACTCTATATGTGCATAGGAACTGGGTGATCGAGTCTCGCTCATCAGCGGCCTCGCTTCTCAAGTTCTATCACGTGATAAAGCCAACGAAGCGAGGCCTCTGTTAAGCGAGACTCGATCACCCAGTTCCTATGCACATATAGAGTAATGATAGGTTTATAAAGGAACTGGGTGATACAGACTTCTTTTGACCTATTTTCGGATTACTTCCGGTCTCGGGAAGTTGATTGTCGATAAATGATAGCGGTTCAAGTTTGATTTGTTATCAATAACACTAACAGTGTTAAATGACCAATTTAATTACATCGGAAGGTGAATAATAATCAAATAAAGTCTCGTTAGCAATAAAAATGACATGAAGTGTTAGAACTAGTGAGTATTGTGAGATGATATCAGACGATTCATGGTAAATCAGTCAAAACAAAGATGGCGTAGTGACTTAGCTTCTTGTATTATTAAGCAGTGGTAAGAAGTTTTATTTTAATTTATTTTAATCCCTTCAAGTGCCTGTGACACAAATCTCAAATCTCGCAATTTTATTGTCTATATCATCAAGACTCTTTACGTGCCTCTGCAACGGTCCAGTGGAACCAGAGCAGTACATGTTGTCGTCTGCTATTTATAGACGTAAAAGGTTTTGATGATAGAGATTACAAATTACTTGCTACGCAACACTACATACTTTCTATATCCGTGGTAGTCACAGTCGTGAAGACAGACATTCAAAACACTACAAGATAAAATTACCGGGTGATCGAGGGTACATCGCGAAATTCAAGATGGCAAGTCAAACACATAATAATGTTCTGTCTTCAAATTCGACATTAAAATTAGCAACAGTTCAAGATTGGGTGAGGAAATATGACCCAGAAAAGATCTGGCTAGAGTATGAAGTAAATAAAGAATGTCCAGGTTTCGTACAAAGAATAACATGTGGTCACATACTTTTTATTTTATATATAAATATAAACAACAGTAATACAAATAATATGGGTATTGTTATTGTCACATAATTATGTGAAATAACAATTCTATTACATACTAAAAAACTGCTAATCAATTGGTAAATTTTGCTACTCAATTATACAATTGATTAGCATTCTTACACAATTTTTCTGGAAACTGCTAATCAAATGTAAAAAAGTAAAATATTCCCTGCACGATTGTTATCCAAAAGGACTTTGAGATTATATTTTGAAACTAAACGAAGGTGTTCATGCTGATTTTTGTAAGACTAAGAGTCCGGCTGAATATTCAGAAGTGTATTCACTTTCTCTGAATAACTGTAAAAATGTCAATTGACGATCCACTTCTTTCTTCGCAGTTTCGCATCTCAGTGAGTATGCTGCTGGCTTATATACCCGTAGGTGCTGGGTTTGATCGTGGAGTTGGCCGACAAGTGTCTCGGTCCTCGGGATTTTCAGCCTGTACTCCCCTTGTCAGTGGTACTGGATGAAGTGCCTGGCAAGGAAAATCATCTCGTCCAGAGGATGGAATGCAATATCGAGGTCCATCTGCCTGTGTCGTTGTTTGTGTGGTCTGCAGCTGTCTGGGAAATGTTTCCATTATAGCATTTTTTCCGAAGTTGGTGCAAAAAGAGTGGGGCTTTACCCCTCCCCCTTCAAATAATTTCATTTCTCTTCAAGTACCACTAATATGAATGTAGTTGTTTATTACAGATTTAACATCCAATACATTTAATATGATATTATGGACAGGTTGATTAAATTAAATTATTTACACTTCATGGGTTGAAAGTTGGTAAAAACATACAATTGGTTAACACAAGAAATAAAAAGTCCTTGTATGTTAAAAAGTCATTTAAATCACACTTATAAAACCGCTATCGTGACAAGAGAGGGTGGTTCATCATCTCCCGTTGTCATAATAAAAACATGTTAAAAAGTCCTTGTATATTAAAAAGTCAATTTAAATCACACTTATAAAACTGATCCCTTTGTCATAATAAAAACATGTTAAAACAGTAGGTCCAGTTGACAGATGTTTGGCGCCATCCGTGTGGATAGAAAAAACCTGTTCGGAAAAAGAATCCGCTTGCGTTATGTGGAAAGGCGAAGTGCTCGCAGTAAAATCCACACAGCCGGACCCTATATGAACAATTTATTTGCCTTTTATTCGACGAATTTCTTCTTAGACAGTCATGATTAGTTTCTATTCTTCAGATTATTTAGAATATTATGATTATGATAAAGTTGATGGTGACGGAGTGACAGGTTTTGAAGAAGAAAATCCCCTTTATAAAACCCAGGTTTATAAATCAGCTGCAGATTTAATTAAAGGTAATTTTTTGGTAAGGTGAAGTTAAATCATATTATAGAATTTACAGCAGCATGTTGAAGGTGATTAGCCCTTGCTCATGCTGACCACATAGCTCTAAATAAGCTGGTGTGTCCAATCAATTCTCTTGGGAAGTCAGAATGTCTCTGTAAAACGCAGCAAAATGGTACTTTTTAAACGTTTGGTTAATTGTAGTTCATTTATTTTTTAAACAAGAAGCAAAAATGTGATTTATTCCAGATATTGCGGAAGAATGTAAAATGAGGATGTTGGAATGGTCAAGTGAACTTAGGTGAATTAGTTTTAGCTATGAAATTATTTAACCGGATCCAGATTTAATTAAGACCATAAGTTCATGATTCTGTGTTTCAGTTTTAGTTCATGGCAACTTTAATTCTATTTAATTCCCGTATTGCCATGTACAGGTTATAGTCTATTTGTAAAATGATAAGATATGTTGGACAAGTTGACTTTATTGAAAGGACTCTCTTAGTGACTCATTGCATTAACATAGGCTAAATATAATAAAATGATATTACGTTGAATTTTGTAAACTCATTTCAGTGAAAGTGAAACCTTTGAATCGTTTTGTGCTTCAAGATTAGATCGTCTGGTGACTGATGCTAAAGACCTCGAGGATTCACTGAACAAACAGAAAGATTTGCTACGTAAACGACTTGGATTTATATCACGAACATTACAGGATATCTGAATCATGACTGTTCAGTCCAGGGAAAATACAATGCAAGATATTTAAAAGATGGGGCCCATATCCTTGGAATACACAAAGATGCAGTCACAGTTATTAGAGAACCTGTCTAGGCTGAAAGAACTGAAAACAAGGCATAAGATATTTAATATATTCTCAAAAAAATAAATAATTTATTCAAATCTTTGAAATTTGAGTGTATTGTTTCGTTTTTTGTTGGTTTTTATATGCGCACAAAATTATCATTCTCCCGGTACATTGTTGTCCGACTTAACACATTATAGTAGTTGGCTTGTTTTTAAATTCACTAATATTGATCAGTTAGAGCTTAAAGATAAATTCTAAATGTTTTCATTGCATATCACAGTTATTTCTTCATTCCATTTATAGCCTCCGTCAGAGCAGAACTGTAGGAAGTTAAACCCAATTTCATTTCAATTCTTCATTTAGAGTTAGTTCGTCATGCAAGGTTTAAAGGTCAGTCGAATAGCAAATTTTCTTATATTTTGAATTTTAAAGTCTGTGAACATGATGCAGAACAACATTTTTGATAGAGCACTATGAAATGAGTACTGAATGCTAACACTATGGAGATCTCCACAAAATTTGTCCATATTTCTCATTCTTATCATGATATTATTTTTAATTTCACATCGTTACTTTTAAAGTTTAGTACGTTCTTGCTATGAGAAATTTGTTAGCAATACATGAAATTCTAGATTTACTGGTAGTATAGGCGACTTTGCTGCTGACAGTTGTATATATAAGGGGCCAGATAATCCCTGGTCTGTGTTAAGTTTATATGGTATAATACTGGTTTTAGTTGTAAGTTTGGACAAAGCTGTTAAATACATTTCTGGTTAATATTGAAAATATGTGTATTATATTTCATTTATTGTTAACCTTATTCAACTGGATATTCCATTGTAAAATATTTGTAAATTACATGGATTGTACTGTAGATTATTTTCTTTATGAATTGATAAAATATATTGAACCAAAAAAGTTAATTATTTACTATTTCATTTCATGTGATTGATCAAGAGGCATACTTTCAACAAGAAGAAAGTAATTAATCTTTCATATTATCATATTCATAAAAACCTTGGTCTCCCCTTAATATCAATAATCTAAGCACCTGGTGTACTTACATGAACACCCTAGCCATTATTGCTGTAAGTCCAACTATTTGCAAACTATTATAGGTACTTCAAATTTTTCCTTATTGTGTGTGTTATTACTCAGGGGGTTGGATGGCTGAATGGTTAGCACATGCGCTGTATCATAAACCCTGTCCTTAAGTCAACTGGTGTGGTTTCAAATCCCAGGTTGTATGTGACAAGGAGTAGGGTCGCCCGTCCAATCTCGTGGGTTTCCGTGCAAGCAAATTATTGAAATAAAAATTAAACCATATATTAGTCCCGAAACAATCTAGTTTGTGTCGAGTGGATGTTAAACCTCATTTCTCTCTGTCTCTCTCTGGGTTACTCCTATTTGTCATTTAGAGATTCAAGAAATCTTACAAAATATACACATTTCAGGATTTATTCCAAAAAATAAAAACAAAACAAAAAAAGAAATAAACATGAAATTAACAGGAGACAAGCTAAAAAAAACCCCTTAAAGCTTGGTACTTAATACTATAACAAATCAGAATATGAGTAAAACATTTAAAACAAAAATACAATGGACAGTAGAATTCTCATTAGGAATCATAGAAATAATATCACCACCATTTTCAAATGACTCCACATAATATCAAGTAAGTTCTATATATCATAAAGTTATATGGTAGTCATGTGACAGTTAAAAGTTCTATTGATATAATGAAAGAAAAATAACACATTAAAGAGACAATAACACTCTTGCTGGCTTGGTAGCTCCAGAAAATAAATAATAGCCTTATTCTAAGTACTAGATGTTAAGTGTGCTACCTGTTGTGTAAATTATCCATTACATCCTATTTTACTTGTCTTAGAGGGTTCGAAAAATATTTTAAAATCCAAGTCATATTTAAAAAAGTTTACGTTAGGCTTTTCAAATCATTTATTTGAATTTTTCAAATTTTTTTAAATTAGGTGTGTTAAGATGAAATTTTTATCATCAATTAGTTGGAATATTGTAAAATAGTGCAATTTGTTGACCAGAATAAAGATTGGGACATATATTCAGTTCAAAATATTTCTGATCTGTTACCTTCTAAAGAGAAGTTTGCGCCATAAATATTTCCATAAGACAGTGTTTTCAAACTACCAAGAAAAATATACTTATTGCTAAGAACATGATAATATATCTTGTGAGATATTTCAAGCCAAGCACATTTTAAATTATACAATTATTAACCCCTGAAAGTGCAAATATGAATAATACCACTCGATGTAAGTTGATTGGAAGAGGTCACTACTATGCAATACTGTCAATATATCACACTGTTGTTCAATTTGTAATAATTAACTTTATTAATTTATTTGGGGTACAAATTCAATATGTATCTACATGTATAGTCAATTCTAATTTTTCTGGTAAAAGTCAGATAATAAGTCTTGTGGGTTGATCTAATTATACTTTGGTGAACAAAACTCACAACAAAGAACATCTTTGGTTTGATTTTTAAACTAGATATAAATAATTGAAATCTCTTATGGCATTGAAGATATGAATAATATGAAATTGTAAGAATGCCATTTACACTGGAAAACTTAACACATTAAAATGAAATGAATATGTACAAAAATATTTAAAAAAATAAAATAACTGTAATATTTATTGTCCAGTTCTCTGAATTACTTACTACTCATGATATGAACTAATTATCTACTATTTCCCAGGAATAAATCCAAGATAACTGGATTTGTAACTGGAATAGGAAAAACCTTTCCCAATTGTGCTATGGCATACAGAAATTAGGGTTGGCTAGGCTGTAGCAGTTAACAGAATAGATGACATGTAGTCCTTTAATGCATGACCCAATAGAACATAATTGTTATTGTTAATTAATGTCAATATAAAGAAAAGGTTCTCTCAAGCAATAATATCAATAAAACTAATGGCTATATTGACCTCTTTGTACTTTGACATCCCGAGATGTAATGTCATGGCTATATTTTCTGAAATCCAATATAAGCTACCTCCTCCCATCTCCAATTATTGTATGTCATAGGCGTGTTTGAAGAAACTGAAATCATCATCTTTCTGACAGACATCATTCAGTGATCTGTGAGTTGGAGACTTCACCCTGGAAGCTTTTTGTTTAGCTGAAGAAAAAAAAAAAGAGATAAAGATAGGTTGTCAGTTAATTAAACATATACCAACCAGCAGTTTGTGATTGCTGTAAAGTCAAATTTTGACCCTACAAATTTTTTCTTAAAAATCTGGTTTTGAGACAATCCTTACCAAAAATCTGATGCTGGAGGAGATTTTTATGATGCGGGACCGAAATGACGTGCTACCGTTATCCAGTACCACTTAAGGTTGTGATATGTATCAGAGGGGCGTACTTGATGAAGTGTCTACGGTATATTTTTGTATTCTTTTACTTTTTGTTACCATGGCAAAAATATTCATGTGTGGTAGTTAGTGAGACTTTTCATTTTTTTTTAAATAAAGATAGGTTGCCAGGCAACAAAACATGCCTACAGTAGCAGTCGACAAGGATTGTCTCATATTTTTTCTTTTGTGGTTAATGGAGCATTTACAAGAGACATTGGCATCAATTGGAGTCATAAATTTGGGAAACAGAAAGAAATAAATCTAAAACAAAACAAACAATTGATTCTTTATCTGGAAAAAAAAATAGATTCATTGTTATAAGTGATATGTTTGTAATTGGTCAAACTAAATCGATCACAAATACAAAATTTAATGTGAGTAATACTTCAACAATGATTTATAGAGAAAGGGGGTTTAATGTCCACTCAACACAAACTAAGAGTAAGCTGTGGGAAATTTGATATTTTAGCCAAAAATGCAAATAGCTGATCATTAATCTAATCTTGATTCAGATTCGTGACAATAAATCAGATTTATCCAAGAGCAGCCTAAGATCTCATGATTGTTTTTGAAGTCCTCTGTTGGTACAGGCTAGAAATAACAATCATTTCTAAAAATTGTACTGTACCTTTCTGAATGGAGTTTTCAACTTCTTTTTTTAATTGGCAGTTAGTCACATGTTCATTTGTTAGTTCTGGAAAAAACAGCAAGAGATAATTTAAATGTTTTCAACAGAAAAGGCAGATTGTGGGGTAGGGATCAATGTATGCCCCCTACCTACGCCACTCATTTCTGGACCATTAAAACCTCATAGGAACAGGGACATATTTAGTCAATATTGAGAAAGAAATGGAGTCGAGCGTCCAACTCCACAGAAACGAGGAATTTTGTGACTAACATAATTCAATAATTAGTTTCCACATAGGGGTATTTAGCAATAGCAGCGGTAGGAGAAAACCCATGCAGTTGGACAGGTGCCCCTTCTCCTTGTCATGCACAAGCGGGAAATTAAAACCACACCACTTGACTCAATGACAGACCGTATGGTTCAATGTGCACATGTTAACCAATAGGCCACCCCATCCATTTTTTTTTATCCAACAGGTGGATAAAAAGATAGGCTGGCACTGCCAGGCAGGATACGCCCACATTTTCGAGAGATGGATAGAGAACAAACAATACATAAAGTGATTTTTCCTACATCATTAAGTCCTGTATTTCATACTGTATTGGGAGCAGCCATTTTGTTGGTCAGTTCCATTCATGAAATTCGAAGTCGACAATGATTATGGTGTGACGGTACACAACCTAGAAATGTGACTTTTCGTCAAAATCAGATAAGACCATTTCGTCCGGCAATTTTGGTACCATTTTCACGAAATTTGAATAATTCAGGAAGTTACGATCCGATATGCGCAAATACCGAAAGGAACCAAGATCTTTGGGTTATAACCATGCATTTCAAGTTTCATCAAAATCGAATTAAAATTGTGACCTTTACAGGGTCCACAACCTTGATATACCATTTTTTAACAGTATTCACGTACAAACGGTGGCCATTTTGTATGGCAATTTTGGTCTGATTTTCCCGAAATTCGAACTCAACCTTCCTTACGGTGTAACGGTAATATAAACAAACGTTTTTTTAAATCGGATAATAATTGTGACCTCCAAGCTAAAAAAAAAGGCGATTTTGCGTATAATCAGGGGCCATAATTCAGGAAGTTACGATCCGATATGCGCAAATATCGAAAAGAAGCAAGATCTTTGGGTTATAACCTTGAATTTCAAGTTTCATCACAATCGAATCAAAATTGTGACCTCCACAGGGTCCACAACCTTGATATACCATTTTTTAACAGTATTCGCGTACAAACGGCGGCCATTTTGTATGGCAATTTTCGTCCGATTTTCCCGAAATTCGAACTCAACCTTCCTTAGGGTGTAACGGTGATATAATCAAACGTTTTTTTAAATCGAATAATAATTGTGACCTCCAAGCTAAAAAAAAGGCGATTTTGCGTATAATCAGGGGCCATAATTCAGGAAGTTACGATCCGATATGCGCAAATATCGAAAGGAAGCGAGATCTTTGGGTTATAACCATGAATTTCAAGTTTCATCAAAATCGAATCAAAATTGTGACCTCCACAGGGTCCACAACCTTGATATACCATTTTTTAACAGTATTCGCGTACTAACGGCGGCCATTTTGTATGGCAATTTTCGTCCGATTTTCCCGAAATTCGAACTCAACTTTCCTTAGTGTGTAACGGTGATATAATCGAACGGTTTTTTAAATCGAATAATAATTGTGACCTCCAGAGGGACCACAAGCTAAAAAGGGTGATTTTTCGGACAATCAGGGGCCATAATTCAGGAAATTACATTCCGATAGCCGCAAATATCGAAAGGAACCAAGATCTTTGGGTTACAAACATGCATGTCAAGTTTCATCAAAATCGGTTCAAAATTGTGACCTCTATAGGGTCCACAAGCTAAAAACGTGATTTTTCGTACAATCAGGGGCCATAATCCATGAAGTTTTGATCCGATACATGCCAATATCGAAAGGAACCGAGATCTTTTGGGGATAAACCTATATTTCAAGTTTCGTCAAAATCGGATAAGAATTGTGACCTGTAGAGAGTCCACAAACAAATTGTGGACGGACGGACGTCCGGACGGACAGGGGCGACGACATAATACGTCCACATGAAAATGTGGGCGTATAAAAAGGGCATGTAATTTTGTCTAGAGACCTGGGGGGAACCTACCAGTTACAATTACTGTCAGTTCTTCCGATATTAATCCTTCTTCCTCTTGTTTCTTTAACTCATCCTGAAGTGACTTTAAATATCTAAAACAAAAATAAAATTAACTGGAGAAAAAATATCTTTTTATTAAAAACTATGGTCAATTTGTGCAAAAGTATAATACTGATAATGTTGCTTGGATTCTAGCAGTTTTAATGATGCCTCCCAACGTATAAACTGTAAGTGTTGGTGATAGAATAGAATATACAGGCTAAAACATATTAAAATTAATTTACATGTATCTATAAAAAGTTTGCTTCAAATTCCATTAAAAACATTTTAATCATAAGAACTAACCCCAAACCTTAAATTCTATTTTATGTAGCCTTAGTTCGTAACTAATGTCAGCTTGTATTTATCATTACTTGCTATACATTTATATTGCCAGATAGCGAACCCTATATATTCCTCATTTTCTGCTGTTTAATGTCAGAGTTTGCTGAAGGTTTTTGATAAAATTTTAAATTAAAAACATAAATTAAAATTCAATATTGGTCCAATTCAATTAACACTGAAGCTGTTATCTTGCCCTGATAATATCGGATCGTAATATCAAATATTTAAAGCGATAATTTCAAATTTTCAAAGAAAGTCAAAACATAATTATTTTTATGTCTTTGCTCATTAGGTTGTCAACTCACTATTATACAATCATAGGCATTATTCCACACTTTTATAACTTAACAACACAGGAAATGATAACACAATTACCTCCCTTGTTTTTCTATTGCCACCATGCAATAGCTATCTTCAAACATTTGAATTTGAAGTTGAAAATAACATTTTTGCCAATTTCTCAACTGGCAAAAGTGAATTATAGAATTAATACGATTATTCTTTAACAAGGTAGGACTGTTTATAGATACCAACTATTTTATGGCTTTATTTTAATAAATGTAAAAAATATAACTTAAAAATATGAAATTGCAGCTTTAAGACATGATTAACATTTTTAAATAAGTACACAAGTCGTGTATTGTATGAAAAGTATATCCTACAAGACAATGTAGAAATAATTAGTAATCACCGATTCACAAACAAGAAGAGAGAGAGAGAGAAATGGGGTTTAACGTCCACTCGACACAAACTAGGTCATTTTTGGACTAACATATGGTTTCAATTTTATTTCAATAATTCGCTTGCGCGTAGGGGTCTTTAGCAGTGGGAGAAACCGGAGTGCCCGGAGGAAACCCACGAGGTTGAGAAGGCGCCCCTATCTCCATGCCACTTACGCTCACACCAGGGTTCAAAACCACAGCCTAAAGCCAGAGGTGACCAGTCAGCTAGAGGTCGTAGCACGACAATCTAGACCACTAGGCCATCCCAACCCCCCAACAAACAAGAAAATAATGATCATAATAAAAAAAAAAAACCTTTAAAATGGACTATGCAGAGGTCCTCTTTACACATTGGCGTGCATGTAAAAGAACCCTTGGCATTCCGCTGCAGAGCAGTTGTCCTGGCAAAATTTTCCCCAAGGTTCACTGTTTTGCATATGACCATCTTCATTAGCCCAGTGGGAGCAGAATAGTAGGATGTTAGATAAACATGTGAATAAACAAACCTGTGTTCTCTACCATTTTCTATTTGTATCCCTTTTAAATCTAAGATGGCTTTTTCAAGTTGTCGTCGTATTTCTTGATTTTCCACAAACAGGAAACTCTTGTTCTGTTGTAGTGTATTTTCTTGAAGTGGACACCGATCAGCACTTCTGACAACATTAAAAAGAAAAAGATGAATGAGAAAAAACACCAGTTTTAAAAGATAGCCACACAAAGCTCGGAAATATGCCAACACATCAGAATTGTCTCAACCACTGCTTATCTGAAAGGAAAACTTGGATTTTGCGCCAATCAGGGAATATTTTAACCGGGTTCGTATCGCAATTTGAGACTCAAACGTCCGATTTTGCGAATCAAATTCATACTTGATTAGCATTATTAGCATAAAACCCTGCTTCAGCGCGAATCAAAGTTTTGAAAATTAATTTTAACTTCAAAACCATTCAGTATCGTAAAACACATCAAAACAAATCTCAAATCTCGCAATTTTATTGTCTATATCATCAAGACTCTTTACGTGCCTCTGCAACGGTCCAGTGGAACGAGAGCAGTACATGTTGACGTCTGCTTTTTATAGACGTAAAAGGTTTTGATGACAGAGATGACAACACTACATACTTTCTTTCTATATCTGTGGTAGTCACATTCGTCAAGACAGACATTCAAAACACTACAAGATAAAATTACCGGATGATCGAGGGTACGTCGCGAAATTCAAACACATGATATTATGTTCTGTCTTCAAATTCGACATTAAAATTAGCAACAGTTCAAGATTGGGTGAGGAAATATGACGCAGAAAAGATCTGACTAGAGTATGAAGTAAATAAAGAATGTCCAGGTTTCGTACAAAGAATAACATGTGGTCACATACTTTTATTTTATATATAAATATAAACAACCGTTTGGTAATACAAATAATGTGGGTATTGTTATTGTCACATATATAGGCCTAATTATGTGAAATAAGAATTCTATTACATACTAAAAAACTGCTAATCAATTGGTAAATTTTGCTACTCAATTATACAATTGATTAGCATTCTTACACAATTTTTCTGGAAACTGCTAATCAAATGTAAAAAAGTAAAATATTCCCTGGCGCCAATTTAATGAAATTTGTTAAGGATAGATCGCTAGGCAATGCAATATAGGCCCATAACAGCTTAATCATCCGAGCAATTGACAAGGGTTGCCACATATTTATGGATGCATGTACAAGACACTGATATTATATCAATCTCATACAATTCGATGATAACTTTTGTTGTCAGAGCATTTACAATGTTCAACAAAGTGAAATTGCTGAAATTAAATAGGCTGCCCAATGCTTTACGCCAAATGTGAAAATAATTTGTTAAAAATTGTAGCTCACTGTTTTTGGCAAATGGGGATAACTTTCAAACAGAAAGATGTAGAATGCAGAAAATGGATAGGGTTTGTTCTCTCGTGACTCACATCATATTTGAAAAAAACTCTACTGCGTTCACAAGCCGATTGTTGACCAGCCAAGTATTGATGAACCGACAGGGTGACGTAATAATGTACATATTGCTAGGGTCGTTTGACGGTTCATGCATGCAATGCACTGGGTTGCCCGTTACCAGAGACCTACTGTTTGGTAAGGCAGTACCTTATTCACCAAGCTTTTTTTTCAATATGGAAAAAAACATGTTAAAACAAGATTTTTCACTGGAGTTTATTGACATTTTTTTGTCATCTTATAAGCCAAACATCAGTTTATCGTACCGTAAAACTACAATCCACTGAATCAAACAAAAGTCATTGAAATCAGTAGATGAAAACATATCGCCATGCATGGGTAAGACATCCAATAACACCAAATGAAGCAAAATTGTGCCTTAGACTAAAAGAGTAACTTAGAATTTGACCGAATGACAATTTGTACCTGTCAACACTATTAGATAGTTGAAGAACTTTTAATTTAACTGTATTCAACAGTTGCTTCATTAAACCATATTCACTCTTTAGTCTTTTAGCTATGATCTGAAAAAATATACACAAAAAACTACTACAGTATGGAGAGAGAGAGAAAAAAGGGGTTGTTAAAACAAGAAAACCCATGACAGGCGACCATTCTCCTTGCCGCGTACAACCTGGGATTTGAAACCACGCCAGCTGACGCAATAGCAGGCAGTATGATACAGTGCATGCACGCTAACCATTCGGCCATCCACCCCCCCCCTACTACAGTATGAAATGAAAATACACACTAAAAATTACTATGGAAGAGTTATTAACCACCCAAATAAACAACAAATTTGTTGTTCTTAGATATATTAGCTTTTTATGTGCCTCGAAGTCTAAATTATTGCTCGAGGCGTGCAACTAACTGAGATTTTTGTGGAGAGTCCCCTAATGTGAGGGGCCCTGGGGCATGGGCCCCATGGTTAATTCTGTTTTGCCCAATTCAAAATTTTTCAAAAATACATGACTAACTCATAGGCTAGGGTGTAAACCCAAGACCTCCAGAATAGGACTTGCGAGCCAGTGGCACCGAAACTCCTGATTTGGATATGGAGCGAGAGAGAAATGGGGTTTAACGAGCGCTCGACATAAACTATGTCATTTTGTGACTAACATATGGTGTTTAATTCTATTTCAATAATTTTCTTGTGCATAGGGGTCTTTAGCAGTGGGAGGAAACCGAAGGACCCGGAGAAAACACATGAGGTTGGACAGGCGACCCTACTCCTTGTCATGTACAACCAGTGATTCGAAACCATGCCAGTTGACTCAATGACAGGCTTTATGATACAGCACGCACGTGCTAACCATTCGGTCATCCAACCCCTCTATTTGGGTATGGTGTGTGCCGTCTTTCAAAAGGTCTGTCCTTGAGTCAACTGGCTTGTTTCGATCCCTGATTGTATGTGACAAGGAGTAGGCTTGTCTGTCCAACCTCGATCATGAGTTTTCTTCAGGTCATCCGAATTTTTGAAATAAAATTGAACCATCTGTTAGTCCTAAAATGACCTAGTTAGTGTCTGTGGATGTTAACCCCCCATTTCTCTCTGTTTTGGATGTAGAATCTTTCCCTAAGCCCCCCACATTCTTTATATTTGTGTATTCCAAGAAATAATGGCAAAAAATTATAAAACAGGTGCTTATTAAGAAGAACTGGTCTCCGACATAATCGGATGATCGCCCTAAGAGCCTGTCGTACAAAAAATGAAAAAAATAATTTTGTCCAATTAGTCTAAAAAAAACCTTCTTTCTACTGAACATTATATGGGGGAGGGAAGTAATGAACCAGCCATGGAGCGATGATGATCATGTTGTATGTGGTCGGTAGCTTTAAAGGGCCGCCACGCCACTACACCATTGGAGTCTGGGCTGGTATAATAGACTTCCTGTTCCAGTGGTGCTTGGATTCTGAATTTCAACAGAAAATTTCATCAGATTCACCCGACACTGTCACCCGCAAATTCATTAATTATTAAGTCACTTGCACCCTGTGAGTGTTTGTGGGGATACGCCAGAATCCAAAATGCCGATTTTATGAATTTCACTTTCGTCACTCCGTAGGCCTACCATGATGTGTCTCATGGCCTTCCATCACAGGAGGAATCAACTAGCGCTCCAGGCTACAAATGGGACATATTTTAATGAAAATATTCCTACATATTCAAATTCAATATTTTTAACTCATAACTGGTTAATCAAATGGTCAAAATATTCCTAAATATTCAAATTCAATATTCTAACTCGTTCTGGTTAATCAAATGGTCAAAATTTCGGGGTTCATTTTCAAAGATTTCCCGTGAGAGCGCCTCTGCTTCCCCAAGTACGTGTTCCGCGGTCAGTAAAAGGGACCTCTCCGAGTCCGACTCATGGGATCGAGCCCATGTAGGGTGACCACCTTTACTTCATCATATTGCGGGACGTTTATGAAAAAAATATATTTTGCTCAAAAACCCCGATATTGTCTGCGGAGCGCCGAAGGCGTGAGACAGCAGGGGGGGGTCGGGAGTCCCTCCCCCGAGAATTTTTGAAAACTAGAAGCCCGGAAACGCCATTTCCCGCAATCTGACACAAAAAATGTCGGAATGAAATACTCTGATTTTGTAGTGATTGTACTGATTGTACTGTAGTATAGGCCTAGTATCATCTTAAAATATTTATCGACTGGTTTTGTAAGCTGATCAGATTAAGGTGTGCTCGGTTGGTTACGCCTGTCATTGTCACTCAGTTTCTGCACGTGCATTACATCATTGCTTGATATGTCATTGAATAAAAGACGCGACCAAGATATACTTCGTGTTATTATTTTGTTTTTATCCAAATCATGTTGTTACAGGGACAACTTTTAATTTTCTCCTGAATACATAACTCAAGACAGTTTAATGAGTTTATGATTTATGATGACGTAAAAAATGATCCGAAGAATTGTGTACGTACAGCCATTATATTTCAACACGGTCGAACGATAAAGTGACCAAGAATATCATCCACAGTGCAAACACGACTTACTTGTCACACCAATTTTCATACTTTCCAAAGATATCAGAAATAAGCGAAGTTCGCCGAATGGTGAAAGGTATAAAGTGTCTTGGAAATGGGACTACTTTTGGGGGAGGTAACTGATGGCTGAAAAATTTATGGACTTTCCCACAATAAATTGTTGCCCATTTGCATCCGCTTACGGTAGGCCTATTATAGTATTAGGAATGCAAATTAAAACACTGCACTGCATAGAAACCTTCCATGTGAGAAATTTCGGGACTTTTTGACTGTTTATAAAGAATTTGCGGGACTTGTGAGCGTTTTGCGGGACTCTCCTGCGAAATTCGGGACGGGTGGTCACCCTAAGCCCATGCAGGGCTGTTCCTGGACTCCCGGACATAATAGTATTAATAGGCGTTTTTATCGACCACTGATTAGCCAAAGTGATTTGCATTCAATCACATTTTCATCTTTAACGTCCATCTAATTCAAATTGGTTACCCTAATCAACGAATTTATCGACATCGATTTCCTAAGCGATTACATCAAATCGCGAAATCAGTTCAGGGTGCGATTTGATCGGGTGGTCACGTGTTTTTTTCAACTGTGTCCAGCCACAATAATTGTTTACAGCTAATCAGAGCATTTAACGAACTCGCCAAAGTACTTTGAAATCGACTAAATTGTCACATGACATCTATAATAAATTCAAATCAATTTGGCACGTCGATAAAAAAAAGCCTAATAATTTGGTGGACAGGTCATTCTATTCTGTCTCTGAATAATACTGTTGTCTGACATTGTTTCATAATTCCTTCCTTTCTATAAATAAACAAAGACTTGGAAACATAGGCCTATTAACACCTACTTTGGTTTGAAAACTCATCACGTTAGGTGAAGAATCGTTTGATTTTACCGCCGTTTCTACGTCGATTACCGTTTCCATTCTCTGCAATGCCATCGGTAATGGTCACGTGACAAATAACACGCGGGTAACTTCGGTTAGCAACTTTCTGCGGTATTTTTATTTTTTTTTGTTTTTCGTTGCATTAAATATCATGAATTAATCGATGTGAATTTTAGAATAGAATGTACTATATAAAACTCAGTAATACCCGAGCAAATAACAGTTATTTCGACGACAAAGTTCAACCAAATTTGGCAAAGTCGCTAATCGAACTCGACCAAAACAACGGTTGCCTCCCTTGTCTTGTTTCTTCAGCATTAAAAGAGTAAAATTGAGATTGCGGTTTAGCGGCAAATTTGTGCGTGAAAAGAAAACTCAATCTAATAGCTAAAGGTAAAGGAAAGTGAACTTCTGAGCTTGCGTGTCATTCGCACAATCTTTTATAAACTCAAGTACGAACAATAAAAGAATTTTTGACAACATGAACATTCCTCATACATAATCTCCCAATCCTAGAACTACGCCCAATCCCATCAAATGAATCCCATCAAATGACAATCGGACCAATTCATTTCATCATATTGTTTATTTGATTTGAAAATTATGTTTCATATTTTTATGATGTGTTTTATATTTAGATATATATTTGTCTTATATTCTTTGGATATTTTGTATAAAAACAAAAATCGTCGATGGATTTATAAGCCAGAGAGGTGACCGCCCAGCGGGTAGCACGATTTACCCAAATCCACCCAAATCCACCACTATTTCAACTCATACCACAATAATTTATATTGATATTTGATAACATACCGTTCTTTATGTGGAATTGACATTTTTAATTTAAAATCGCAGCTTTTTATTGTCAAAATGCCCCTCAAAATGCGATCTCCAAGCAAGTTTGGAAGTCGTAACCAAGGGAATAGCTAGTGTAATACACAAATCTACCCAAAACCACGTCATTTCCACATTTATCACAATTATGTTTATCGTTTTTTATACGTCCACATTCATAATGTGAACGTATTATGCCGTCGCTCCTGTCTGTGTGTGTGTGTGTGTCTGTGGTTCGCCTACAGGGCGCAATTCTTCATGGATTTTCTTCAAACTTGGTATACTTATTCCTTATACCCCAAGGAAGATCCCTATTGTTTTTGGGGCATGCCCGACCCCCAGGGGCCGAGCCACGCCCATTTCTAGTATTTCTTTGTTTGTCGTCTACAGGCCACATTTCTTAACTTATAATCTTGAAGCTTTGCATACACATTCTTTGTACCCTAAGGAACATCCCTATCGTTTGGGGTGTATGCCCCACCCCCAGGGGCAGAGCCACGCCCATTTTCTTATTGTGTGTCTTTGTGTCGCCTACAGGGCGCAATTCTTACTGGATTTTCTTCAAACTTGGTATACGTATTCCTTATACCCTAAGGAAGATCTCTATTGTTTTTGGTGCATGCCCGACCCCCAGGGACAGAGCCACGCCCATTTCTAGTATGTATTTGTTTGTCGTCTACAGGCCACATTTCTTAACTTATAATTTTGAAACTTAGCATACACATTCTTTGTACCCTAAGGAACATCCCTATCATTTGGGGTGCATGCCCACCCCCCCTGGGGCAGAGCCACACCCATTTTCTTATCGTGTGTCTTTGTGTCGCCTACAGGCCACAATTCTTATTGGATTTTCTTTAAAACTTTGTATACTTACTCTTTATACTCTAAGGATGATCCCAATCGTTTGGGGTGCATGCCCAACCCCCCCAGGGCAGAGCCACGCCCATTTTCTTTTTGTGTGTCTCTGTGTCGCCTAGAAGCCGCAATTCTAACTGTATTTTCTTAAAACTTTGTATACTTACCCTAAGGATGATCCGTATTGTTTTTTGGTGCATGCCCGACCCCCAATGGCAGAGCCACGCCCATTCCTTGTATTTATTTGTTTGTCGTCTACAAGCCACATTTCTTAACGTATCATCTTGAAACTTTGAATGATTATTCTTTGTACCCTAAGGAACATTTCTATCATTTGGGGTGCATGCCCAAGCCCAACCCCCAGGGGCAGAGTCACGCCCATTTTCTTTTTGTGTGTCGCCTACAGGCCATAATTCTTAATCGGTCATCTTGAAACTTAAAATACTTATTCCTTATACCCTAAGGATGACCCCTTTTGTTTTGGGTGCATGCCCGACCCCCATTGGACAGCAACACCCATTTCGTGTATTTGTTTGTCTGTCGCCTACAGGCTGCATAAAGATGACCCCTATTGTTTTTGGTGATTTCCTAACCCCCAGGGGCAGAGTCATGCCCATTTTTACTTCGTGTCTATGTGTGTTGTCTACAGGCCACGATTCTTAATGGATCGTCTTTAAACTTGGGATATGTATTCCATATAGCCTAAGGACGTCAACTGCATGTCCCGACTCACACAGGCAAGACACGACCAATTTTTGTGTTTGTCGTTTACAGGGGCTATTCTGAATGAATCAGCTTGGTACTTGGTTTATGTATTCCTTATAGCCTGAGGGCGTCCACTATTGATTTTGATGAATGTCCCGACCCCCAGGGGCAGAGCCGCGCCCACCTTTTGCCTTTAGTGTTAGGAAGGCACAATCCTGAATGGATTATCTTGGTATAGTTATTCCTTATACTCTAAGGACGGCAACTATTAATGTTGGTGCACGACCCTCAACGCTAAACAAACCAAACGCCTAGCCTTCTTGACAAAGTACCATATCAATCAAAGCAGGAATGTGGACGTATATTAATATATTGTAGCGTTAGCGTTATGTTTTAATATACTATCATTCATTTAGCTAAATATGCCATAATTACTTTAAAATCATGGTCTTCTTATCTTAAAATCCAACAATTCATGCGTGTTTCATCGTCGTATGTAAGGGACGTACAACTCGTGTATATACCCACATGGATGCAGACCGCCATTAAATTTGTAGTTCTTCCAAAGTTACGTGGAAATCACATTCTGACACAAAAACGCTACGATTTTAAATTTGACAGAAAGAATCAATATAAATTATTGTGATATCAGTTGAAATAATGGTGGATTTGGGTGGATTTGGGTAAATCGTGCTACCGCTGGCCAGCTAGAGGTTGAAGCACGGCACTCTAGACCACTAGGCCATCCCAACCCCTCTTAGAGAGACAGTTCCAAAACGAACTGTACGACTGCTTACACTAAATAGGAACTATGAATTAGATTTTCCTTCTTGAAAAAAAAAAAAAAATGTTATACAACAGTAACATATCCGAATCAGTCAAGGTCTGAATTAGCACATACCGTTGATCTCCCCATTAGGGTCTAGTGATTTTGGTGATTTTTTTCATCATATAATTATGAGCTTGTAAATCACATTTTTATAGTTTTCCTAAATCTGTTATGCAATGTTCAGTAATATTTTCAGATTATAGCCTTGTCATGGGTAGAAGAAAGTCTACAAAATCACCTTCAAAGGAATCAGAAGAGTTGGAAATTGCTGGTGATGAAAGTCCTATAGCTCTGGTGCAGATGACTTTACGACAGAGACTATCACAGTTTTCCAGTCCATTAGCTATAACAGGATTAGAGAAGGAAAAAAAGTAGGTGGTCGGATATTTTTCTTGCCTTTGTTGAAAATCCAGTCATGCAAAAAGCTTTTATATTGGAATTTTGTATCTGCTGATATCATTATCCTTACAAAACTACATATTTTTTGATCTCAACTTCTTCTTAATGAAAATTAAACATTTTTTTTAACCTGTCCTCTATATTTTTTTTGTGTGTTACAGACAACTATACAATCTGATACACAGAACATCTACTACTGGTGAAAGTAATTCTGTTTTAGTTATTGGACCTCGAGGTGCTGGCAAATCAATGGTAAGAATGCAAATTATTTCCAAAGCTGATTATTAATAGCTTTGTGAAACTGTTAAATTCATTGAATAATTAATTAGGGTTTGAGACTAATATGGTTAGGGGGGTTGGGATGGCCTAGTGGTCTAGTGCGCTGCGCTTCGACCTCTAGCTGGCTGGTCACCTCTGGCTTGCGGCTGTGGTTTCTATCCCTGGTGTGAGCGTATGTGGCATGGAGATAGGGGCGCCTTCTCAACCTCTTGAGTTTCCTCCGGGCACTCCGGTTTCCTCCCACTGCTACAGACCCCTACGCACAAGCGAGTTATTGAAATAAAAATAAACCTTGTGTTAGTCCGGAAATGACCTAGTTTGTGTCGAGTGGACGTTAAACCCCATTTCTCTCTCTCTCTCTAATAATATATGGTTAATCTTTATACAGGAGCAAAATTTACAAGCTCTGAAACTACGTCTTGGTCCATTGTTTAGGATCTGAGGACTTTACAGCACTAATTGCTTCTTGTCCATGATAATTAGACAGATTTATACAAAGATTCTTCTTTCACTATCCAATAATAGCTTGTCGAACTTTGATAGAAACTGCTCCGTCTTTCCCTCCTGCTCCACCTTTCACGTGATGCCCACATCTTGTGCTATACCACTCGTGATATTATATGTCCTCGACAAAAATTCAATAGCACATTTTTCATGCTAAGCAAATGTATTTGTGAATGTATGTTTAAAGCAACTCCTCTCAAACTGCTCGGATTAAATAATGAAATGAGTTATACCATCATTTAGTCTCATATGATCAATTGTGGATGTTAAACCCCAATTGTGAGACTCCTCTATTGCTATTGATTAGCAGCAGCTCAGGTTTATTTGTCTGTGTTTTATATTTAAGCTGTTAAAAATAGTTCTCAGTGAATTGGGTGCAGAAAAAGATTTCAAACAGAATTTACTTCAAGTTCATTTAAATGGTAAGTTTGTTGATGTTAAACCCGAATTTGTAACTTTGACCTTGGTTTTCATCAACATTTAATCATAGATCGAATCTGTGTACTGTGCGAACTGCAAACTGAAGACATGACTCATACTCCTGAAAGGGATTATTATTAGATGATTGTTTTGGTTTCTTATTAACTATTATTAAATTAATGTAACACTTTAACGACTGCTGCCTCTAGCACCTCTCACTGCCCAAACCATTTGAATAGCAGTGAACTGTTTAAAATTGTATTAACACAATAAATCACATTCTCACAATATGCATATTGAATCACAAGACGCTGAATTTTGTTGTTGTTTTGGAATGATTGTCTGAGAACGGGAATGTTTTTTAAATGGCCTTATAATTAGAGGCTATTTGTATTACAGGTTTACTACAGACAGATGATAGAATCGCATTAAAAGAAATAACTAGACAATTACAACTAGAAAATACTGTTGGTGATAGAGTCTTTGTAAGTTGAATATAAGAACACACTTCACTTCGAAAAATTCCATTTTTTATACGCCCACATTGAAATGTGGTCGTATATTGTCGTCGCCTCCGTCCGTCGGTCCGTCCGTCGGTCCGGCGTCCACAATTGCTTGTGGACGCTCTACAGGCTAAAGTTAATATTCGATTGACTTTAAATTTATACACAGTGTTTAAGGTCATGAGACGAAGAAGCCTATTGATTTTCAGCGATTTCCGATAATAACTACCAGAGTTATGGCCCTTGATCACTTCAAAAAATCTTGTGGACGCTCTAGAGGCCAAAGTTAATATCCAATTGACTTTAAATTTATACACAGTGTTTAAGGTCATAAGACGAAGACGCCTATTGATTTTCAGCGATTTCCGATAATTAGTGCCAGAGTTATGGCCCTTGATCACCTCAAAAAATCTTGTGGACGCTCTAGAGGCCAAAGTTAATATCCGATTGACTTTAGATTTATACACAGTGTTTAAGGTCATGAGACGAAGAAGCCTATCGATTTTCGGCGATTTCCGATAATTAATGCCAGAGTTATTGCCCTTGATCTCTTTAAAAAATCATGTGGACGCTCTAAAGGTCAAAGTTAATATCCGATTGACTTTAAATTTATACACAGTGTTTAAGGTCATAAGACAAAGAAGCCTATTGATTTTCAGCGATTTCCGATAATTAGTGCCAGAGTTATGGCCCTTGATCATATCAAAAAATCTTGTGGACGCTCTAGAGGCCAAAGTTAATATCCGATTGACTTCAAATTTATACACAGTGTTTAAAGTCATAAAACAAAGCCGCCTATTGATTTTCAGCGATTTCCATTAATTAGTGCCAGAGTTATGGCCCTTGATCACCTCAAAAAATCTTGTGGACGCTCTGGAGGCCAAAGTTAATATCCGATTGACTTTAGATTTACACACAGTGTTTAAGTTCATTAGAAGAAGAATCCTATTGATTTTCTGCGATTTCAAATAATTACTGCCAGAGTTATCTCCCTTGATAACTTCAAAAATTCTTGTGACGCTATAGAGGCCAAAGTTACCATCCGATTGACTTCAGATTGATACATAGAGTTTAAGGTGTTGAAACGAACAAGTATTTTGATTTTCAATGAATTTAGATAACTGAACAGCTAAATCCATGATATTAAATGTTTCATGTATATACTAATTGTTAGCGTGGGGTAAAAAGCAATCAAATTCTAATGATTTTCTAATAATTACATAATGAGTTGTTACTCTTAATCAGTTTTTAGTGTATTACAAATGTTTCATTACCGAAAAAAGTAAAAATATGCAACAACCCTTGTTGACTGCCCGGACGATTTAGCTGCTGTGGGCGTATGTTTCGTTGCCTGGCAACCTATCTTTCAAACTTTTTTTAGGATTAGATTCAATCAATTTTGACCTAAATAGCATTTTAAAATCATGCCGCTTTATCTTTGGTAACTTTTGTTCCAATCCTTTTTTGAGCAATTTAGTTTTGTTATTGCTTTGAATATCAAGACAAACTAAACGTCTCAATGTTTCATTTTCAGGGATCATTTTCTGAAAATTTACAGTTTCTACTTGATGCTTTAAAATCTGGTATGTTTTAGTTATTATCAGTTGTTCTTGTGAAATGTGAGGCGTATTTCTTTCCCAAATTTTATAATTACCAATTACTTTAAATTTATTTTTTGTCCCCCGCATTTCGAAGAAAGTTGGGGGACTATTAAAATGGGTTCGTCCGTCTGTCGGTCTGTCTGTCACACTTTTTGGGACACAATAACTCTCTTCCTAATTGAGCTAGAATGTGTTTATTAGGTAAATTTCTTGATGGAGTTCGAAGATGAGCATTTTCCACATAGGGTAAGCAGAGATAAGCAATTTGATTGGTTGATGCTTTGGGACACGATAACTTTAGTTCTAATTAAGTGAGAGTGATGAAACTTGGTGTATAGTTTCATTAAATCAATACCTTGACTAATTTCAATAATGAGCATTTTTTGCTCAGGGTAAGCAGAGCGATAAGCAATTTGATTGGTCGAGACTTTGGAGCACAATAACTCTCCTTCTAATTGAGGTAAAATATTCAAACTTGGTGTATGGGCTTATTAGGTCAATGCCTTGATGGAGATGGGCATTTTCTGCTTTGGGTAGGCAGAGATAAGCAATTTGATTGGTTGATGCTTCAGGGAACAATAACTTTGGTTATAATGAAATGAGAGCGATGAAACTCAGAATATGGGTTCATTATATCATTACCTTAACTAAGTTCGATAGTGAGAATTTTCTGCTTAGGCTAAGAAGCGATAAGCAATTCGATTTGTCAATACTTCGGAACACAACAACTCTGCTTTTATTTGAGGTAGAATGTTTAAACTTGATGAAGATGTTCATTAGGTGAATGTCTTGACGAAGTTCACTGATTTTGAGCTGAAGCTTAGCATAGCTAATCACTTTCATTGGTCGATGCTTTGGGACTTAGTGTATAGTTTGATTACTCCATACTTTTGAAAAAAATAAATGTGCGATTAATTAATGTGTCATCTATTTATTTCGGGATTTCGGCGGGGGACATCAGCCTCACTGTTGGCTGTTTCCATTCAATTGCAGGTGGCCAGAAAAGTAAACCTGTGTTATTTATCCTGGATGAGTTCGATCTGTTTGCCCACCATAGAAACCAGACGTTATTATATAATCTGTTTGATATATCACAGTCAGCCCAGACACCAGTCTGTGTTATAGGCGTAACTTGTAGATTGGTATGTAGTCTAGACAGTCCAGTCTGCATCTCAACCAGAAATAATCTGTATAACATGTAACTCTTCTAAGAGTAATTAGATTTAATGTCCACTCGTTACAAACCAGGTCATTTTGGGACTTACATGTGGTCAAATTTTGTTTCAATAATCCTGTCGTGTGAAGGGGTTTTAGCGGTGGGAGGAAACCTTCAAGGCTGGACTTTTTGGTGAGTCACAACCACGCCTCATGAATTAATGACAGACCATGAGATCTAACGCGCACATGTTAAGCCATTTGGTTATCTTAACCCTCCATACTCTTTAATGAGCCAGAGCTGTTGTCTCAAGTGATCTAACGTGCCCATGTTAAACCATTCGTCCACTCGAACCATGCCAACTCTTTTATGAGCCAGAGCTGTTGTCTTTTGAATCGATTTGAATTAAATATACACAGGCAGGGCTCAATGTGTTTAGCACTATTACTGTTACTAGTGGATGATCCAGTGCTACACGGTTGAAACTAATATACCCCTGAAACTGGAAGTGGTAGTCCCAACGCCACCTAGCCTATTTTACTCCCAGATCCGAGCTATCCCAATTTCAGCCTCGGAACAGCCCTAGTGTAACCTGATCAGACAGCCAGCCAGACAAACAAATGACAGTCACAAATATTAGTACAGATTACTAAGCATCATTTCAGCTGGGATTCCCAAATCAAAACATCTCACAGTACGTACTAGACCTTAGTAATATTGTCCTGTTCAGTTACTAAATGTCATTGAAAGGCTTGATGATTGAAATATATGAATTATTTTTTACAGGATGTGATGGAGTTGTTAGAGAAAAGAGTAAAATCACGATTCTCTCATCGTCAGATACATGTTTTTAACGCTCTATCTTACAAAGATTATTGTACAGTTTGTAGAAATCTACTAAGTTTATCTGATCAGTTTCCAGACAAAACATTTGCTAAAACCTGGAATCACCATATTAAAGTAAGTGTGTCTATATATGAATCAACTCCAGCCCTACAAATAACGGTTTTAGTTGTGTCTGAAAACATTTCAACCACCTGATAATCTAGTCTTAGTACCAGACATGTTTTATAAATTTCATTATAGATGCATTATGTAAGATTTAGATAAAGAGTGACCTTTTATGCTTTAATTGTTAAAAGATAATGAAATTTTTTTTGAAATTACTTGATTATTAGCGAAGTTATCAGTGTTTGAAAATTTGACAAGATGTAGCATAGTTTGTTTACTATCTCAGCAACAATATTTTACAATCAAGGCTTAATCAAACCAGATTGTATAAACAATTGGTCTTGCTCTTAGAACAGTGATTCTCAACCTTTTACCGCTTTAGGAACCGTTGGCTGCATTGGGTATATAATTAATTACATGGCAACCAATCTATTCCCATTTAACATTAGTTTGCCTTGACTGATAACGCTCAATTGATAGTGTGTTGTGCTTGGATGTTGTAACTGTAGGGAATGTGTTTACAGGAATTATTACAAGATAGTGTAGTTGAAGAAGTTTTATTTCGTCAGTATAATTTAAATAAAGATGTAAGAGGACTTCAGACATTACTGGTAAGTTTATTAAAACTTCATTGTGTAAAGAAAGATAACTCTAACACTTTGATATCCTGGTACTGCTCACTAACCAGAAAGCCCCAGTTGCTCTGGACTTTCCAGGCCAGTTTCGTCCGAGTTGCAGGACAGAAGTCGGGAATAGAATAAACAGGTCTTATGTAGACATTGAAAAGAACCCTTGGCAGTAGGATTTCAATGGTGAAAATGCCGCTATTAAGAGAGAGAGAGAAATGGGGTTTAATGGCCACTCAACACAAACTAGGTCATTTCGGGACTAACATGGTTTAATTTTATTTCAATAATTCGCTTGCGCTTAGGGGTCTTTAGCAGCAGGAGGAAACCCACGAGGTTAAGGCCACTATTAAAGTCAATATTTGTCCCATAGCACACTTCTTTGTGTTGAATAAAACACATTTTATTTATTAAACACAATGACATAGTTATACTGTGTCGATATTAACACTTTCAGTGTGAAGTCCCTTGATATTTTGAGACTTTCGCACAGGGTTCCCGGAACCAAGATATCTGAAGTAAACAGGGAATGGTCGATTGTAGTGTAAATGCAAATATTGACGGACACTGCGTAATTTACATGCAGAAAATTTCCCGACGTGAGAATAAAACTAGATTATTCTACGTCGTAGTTTGTACAATTTATGTGCTTCACGCTTCTTTTACTCTACTGCACGTAGTCTGCGTAGATTTTTATATTTCCGCTTATTTCATTCATAAGATCATGGCAGTCGAAGTCTTCTATACATAGCTTTCCTGGTACACCCCTATTTTGCGACATTGGAAGCAATAAAGCGCATTTCATACAAGACTTTGGATTGGCTAGGACACAGTATCCTGTTTACATTCAGCCAATCAAATGTTTGCTTTCATAGCGATAGTCTTCTCTTTACTTCCTGTCAAAGGGAAAGATTGAAATGGTTGTGCCGTCACAGATCTATTAACCTCCAGTCGTCATAAGATTAAATGCAGTAGGCCTATCAATGAAATAAGGACTCTTTATAATAGGTTTGTTCACAAAACGACTTGACTTGATTCTATTGAGTATTTTGAGATGCTCGAAGTCACGCAGATGTAGATGGCAAAAACGCGAAATTTTGGAATGTTTGCGCAGCTTGAGATTGATCCACTGCGACCTCTGCTCTGGACATTCTGCTTTGTGTTGCTAGTCATAATTGTTGTCATAATAATCCCTAAATGTTTTTTGGGTCTCTACCATGAGTTCCTGGGACCAAGATAACATTTGTTGGTATGGCTCCAAAGGGTTAATCAAAGTCCCTGTCACTTGAAAATGTTATATAGAGATGTTTAATACAATATAAATTTTACTCTTTTTGTAGGTACAGCCAATATGTCAATTATCACCAGTGAATCCTATATTAACAACATCAGCTATTGTAGATGCTTTTAAACTTATAGCTACAGACTCAAAGGCAGCTATGTTACATGGTAAATATTTGACTGTATACTACAGTCCTTATAGATCTTATTAAAGGTGCATTATGTAATAGCTAAATCTGTGTATTACAAGTCTTTCTTTAGGCCTGAAATATTATCTAAATTATCAATTAGACATTAATTAATTCATCCAGACCATAATAAACTCTCGATGTCAAGGTTAGCCTTTGATGCTGACTGGAATAGATTCCTATATGCCACTTTAAAGGCCATTGATAATTAAATTAAAAAAGTGGATAATCGAGACAATGCTGTTTATATTAATGATTTTAGAAATGATGACAGAGGCTATGCAGAAATTTTACCCGCTTCGTTGTCAGTTCATAGTGGATGAATTTGACTGAAATTTTCAGCAAATTACCCTTACTCTATCTGGTTTTTAACTATAATAGTGAGAACTGCCATCTCTTTATCTTATCTCCCATAATGTATCTTTAAAGCTGCATATGTAAGAGCTAAATCTGGGTATTGCAGGTATTCATTTACGCTTCAAACGTTAAGTGATTAATTTTCTTTAAACAATATTTTATTCATTTAAATTTATATAACAAAAATAGGATACGATAACAATCTTAATCAGCTTATATAAAATCACTTCCTTAAAAAGGATCTTTAACACATTTGGTTTTATATGTTACATGTTAATTTCATCACATCACATGAGCTGAGGAATTAGGAGTTGTTTTAAAGTCATGTGATATATGTTCTATAATAAAAAGTCATGAGTTTGTAGAGCCACTTGCCTTATCAATGTCAGCGAATGATTGACCAGATCAGTGTTGAGTGGACATTAAACCCAATTTGTTTTATGTTATAGGTATATCTATATTGGAGCTGTGTTTAATTATAGCAATGAAACATTTATCTGATATATACGAAGGAGAACCATTTAATTTTGAAATGGTTTACAGTGGTAGGTTAATGAATTAATCTTAAATAATCTCTTAATATCCTGCTATGATCTAATTGTTTTAAAAGTATGAAATGAAATTGAGTTTAACGTCATGCTTTTCTGCTACTATTGGACTAATAAAAGGGGCATATACCATGCAGTTTATATTAGGGAAATTTTTCCCGGACAGCTGCTCCACTGACACGAGGAAACCAAGCTAGAAATATGTTTTGTATACATGTACTTTAGATTGTAAAGTTATGTACAATCATTTCCAATTACTCAGATTACCCATAAATGTTGTGTATGAAGCACAAGAAACAACAATAAGTCGATCAAATTTAAAATATTACATAGAACTAGTGTATGGGTTGTTAATCTTGATCAGCTTTTAGTATCTTGTCAAATAATAAAGCTCCTATTACCTAGCAAAAATCTTTGTGTACTGTTCGCACAACTTAACTTCTGTGGGGTTATCTGTTAGAAACCCTATTTGGATATTCTTTGAATATTTGCCTTAATTAATTGCATATCTTTGATAGTACTGATGACAAAAATTTGTCATGTCCACAGCATGCTATGACACTAGAGCTACATCATGCTAACCTTTGTTGATATATTCTTTTTGTTTAGAAATAGTAATGAAAAAATATGTTGGAATGTAATATGATATTACTATTGATCTATTTTAGAATATATGAAGTTTGCAAAAAGAAAATCAGGCATGCAGATATTTGAAAAACCTGTCGTCCTAAAAGTGAGTTCCAAACACATAATTACGATTGTGGGCCTATTAATAGCAAGATAGAATTCTCGATGTGTGATGACATCATAACAATACCCTTTTTAGAATGTTCTTAGTTTAAAATTAAGCCCTTTAAAATGTCCTCATATTTCCTCTCGTTCAACATATTAAGACTGATTTTTATAGGGCCAGATGGAAATGCAGTCATATGTAGTTCATCTGAAATTGAAGAAGTTGAAGAAGCGTATTTAATTTTATCCTTGAATTATCTCAAAGTTATTGCCTTTTTTGCATTTTTAAGAACCTGGTAATTTCTCCAAGGACAAACTTATCATGTGATCTGTATGAAATTTCAGCAATTTTCATTCCTTACTTCTAGAAATATTGCCCTTGTTTCATTTTGTAGAACCATGTGAACACTCAAACGACGAAAGTTATCATCAAATCTGTATGGAATTTATATGCATTACTTAAATTAGTAAAATGGGGAAGTCAATTTGAATTTCAACAATTTCCATCAATAACGTCTGAAGTTATAGCCCTTCCTTTCCTTTGTACAATGTCAAAAGATTTCATCTGATTTCTATGAAATTTTCAAGTATTAATTGAATTAGTAGGGAGAATAATATTCAATTTCAACAATTTACTACATTGCGTGGAATTGGGGAAAAAGTATCATAGCAAAAAATTTTACTTTATTTTATATTAACAAAAATATATGAACTGCCCCTCTTATGTAAAAATTGCTTGTTTATTATTTAATTCAGGCTTTTGAACATCTAATGGCTTTAGAACTAATAAAGACAATTGATAATGGTGGAACTCGAATACAGAAAGAATATCGACTAATGTCGTTATTGATACACCCCACACAGATAACAGATGCCTTACAGAAATATCCCAATTGTCCGACTGAAGTTAAACAATGGGCTACAAGCGCTCTTGCATAATTCTTTAAATCTATAACCATACATGCATTTTGATTTGTAAATAAATATTTGTACACCAAGTTGTTCTAGTTAGTTATTTTGGAGGGAGCCAAATTGAAATATATCCTGTGTTAGTTCCAATATGATGTATTGAATAGAGGTTAAGCCTCATAGCTGTTGCTGTCTCCATTTGTGGGTTTTCAAAGCCATGTGCGATTAAGATCATAAAGTCAATCATTGATAAAATTGTTGTGGATTTGTTTTGATGCATGTATGTCACAATGATTAGGGTTGCCAGACTTGTGGATTTTCACAGGTTCTCCATATTCTGCTCACTTCTAAAGACATGCATCAAAATAAAAGTTTCCATTCTTAGAGTATAAGGAATAGGTATGCAGATTTTCAAGAGGATCTGTTACGAATTGTGACCTGTAGGTGACACAGACACACACGCAAATTGGTTGTTTCTCTGTCTCTAGGGGCAATCCTTTAAGGAATCAGTATGAAAATTTTTCGAGAACCACACACATACGAAGAGAAAACGGGCATGGCACTGTCCCTCACCAGCAGGCCCGGATCCAGGATTTTGGGGGGGCATACATTGGAACAAAGGGTATAATCAGGGTTGGTGTAGACCCCAGTGGGGAGACAATAATGCGAAAATCAGGTTTATATCAACTATTAAAGATTGGATACGTGAACTACAATGTAACAAAGCCAATGAAATGAAAATAGACTGGGTCGGGGGGGGGGGGAGGGGCACAGCCCCCTGGATCCGTGCCTGACCAGAAACGAGGGATGACCCTTGGGGAATAAGTATGTAAAGTTTCAAGTTGATCTGCAAAGAAATATGGCCTGTAGGTGGCATAAGATAATTGGATGTGGCTCTGTAATTATGGGTCCAGCATGCACCTAAAATAATAGAGGTCATGGGTATATAAGGATGAAAAGTTTCAAAACAATTCAATCAAAATTGCAGCCTTTGGGCAACAGACACATAAAAATTGGGCATTGGTCTGCCCCTGGAGGTCCCCCAGGACCAAAAAACAATGGGTTGTAAGGAATGGGTGCAAAGTTTCAAGTTGATATGTTAATAATTGCAGCCTGTAAACATCAAACAAATACAAAAATTGGGCTGGCTCTGCCCTTGGGGATTGGCATGCACCAAAAACAATAAAATCATCCATAGGATATGAGAAATAAATTAAGGTGGACAGACATTCCTATCATCGGTAGATTGGAATAACCAGACACTAGAGATTGCTATTCGATTGAGACTTGTGATTTCACTGAACACAACTGATTTGAAATTAAAGTGAGACGGAAACGATTGAATGGTCATTCATATTACATTATCATATGCGTTGCGACCTATTTGTGTCAATTTCTAGGTCCCAAATATTAGCGATTTAGCTCCTTTAATTTCGAATGTAATATTTCGTCTGCTAGTCTCGCGAGCACCTGCGAGAGTTACGTGGCAAGATGGCTGGTTGGGCAGGATTTACCGATGATGATTTGAGAAAAATGCGTCAAACTTCTCCAGAAAGAGGTGAATAAGAAATTAAATTATTGCTAAACAAACCCGACATGTACATTGCATGTGAACACTGAAGATTGCGGGATTTACCAGCTCGGATCACAGTGAATTTAACCTGATTTCGATGCTTTGTCAATTTCTCATTTTCCGTGTTGTTGTTAGCGTTTGTTTACGTTTTATTCCAGTGAGGTTGTTCCCCGGTATCGGACAAGTAAATTTATTAAAAATGTCGTATAAACACTGCCATGTCTAATAACTGATATCTTATATACATGTAAATTATGTAGTATTTTCAACCAACTTCCCGAATTAGATAATTAATACATCTACCAGTAGAGTAAGGCCTAATAGTATTACTATAGTAATATATTACAACTTAATACTATTAGTAAGACTAGTCTAGTTCAGCTCTGAACGTCGGTCTCATTACACTCACCCTGAACATTCAGGGTGTGCTGTATGCTTTACCATACTCGTGTATACCATATGCAGTTGTGTAATAAAGCATTATTATTATTGTGATACCGGTACGGTGGTAGTGTAAAAAAAACATGTTTCTAATATTGATGATCCAAAGCATAATATCTGAGACAACTTCAACTTTTTATTTGCATATTACGTCCATTAAGAACAGTAAACAAAACATACATATACATCAACATACATATGCATGCAAGCAAAAGATACATTTGACTTGGAATACTATATGAGGATAACCTGATACAGATAATGAAAATATAATGAGGTTATAATGGGATATATCTATGTACATACACCATTTGGATGATACCAATGAAAAACAACAATGAAAGTATGACAGTGAAATAAAAAAATATGGAGTAAAAGTATATTGTTGTACATAAGGGTATGATGATCAAATGAGGAAAGAGCATTTAGCAGGTAATAAGAGAATGAAAATGAAAAGCATGGTATGTGTACATGGCTACTGCCTTAGCAAGGAAATCTGGCAGATTTAAAAGAATTTCAAAAGGTAATTGACAAGATGGTATTAAAGTAGGGTAGATATATCTCAAACACAGGTTTTCAGATCGGGTGACACTGTAAAAGAAAATGGAATTTATCTTCAATGGTAGAAAGAGAACATTGCATGTATAACCTTTTGTAAGGTGGAATATCCTTGAATTGGTCTCTCTATTTCCAATAGAGATGAAAAAGATGATTTAAAGTTTTTATTTTTAACCTGCAGAAGGTAACGAGCGGAGTGGTTTATTAAGTTTTTATATAGTCCATACGTTTATAATTTGGTTCCTGATTTAGTTAGTTCTGTAAAATGGTGGTTGATTTAGGTTGAAGTATAAGTTTAGTTGCTGAGAGAGAGGGGTTATTCATATATTTTGCAATGGATGCTGTCCAAGAATATTTAATGTCATTGTTCGCAATGAGGTTGCTATCAGTAATGAAGGCAGAACGTAAAGAACTCTTTTAGGAAAACTGTCTACATTGGAGTTTGTAAGGCATTTATCATAAGAAATCGTTCTTGAAATATGTCAAGGTGGGCTGGGAAAATACCCAGTTCTGCTAGACAGTCAATGTTTGATGTTTTTGATGGTTGTGCCAGTATTGACTTGCAGATCTTAATGGTTAGCTTATTATGAGAAATTTGGTCCCATTTGCTAATTTCGAAAGTCTTGCTGTGGACCGAACTAGATCCCCAGATCTCCAACGCATATACATGTATACCAATCTGCTTAACAACTTATTTGTATAGTTTAATGAGAACCTCGGTCGGAAGAAAATGAGTTGTACCAATTTTATTGCACAGGCAGAACCATGCACGTCAGCCTTGCTATTAAGTTGATTAATCATGGACTTGGAGGTTGAGCTGTTGGAAAAGCAGACCCCTAGATAAACTGTTTCCAAATTAATATTGCCAAAGTTGGTCAAGGCTAGTTTGTAAGCCAGTTTCAGTTGTGGAGAGCATGATAAGGTCATCCACAAACAGCAGGTGGGAGACATTATTAGATTCTAGTGAAGGAGGATTTGTGTTTGCATTATTTATATAAAACTGTAAGTCGTTAATATTTGAATAGTACCAGGTTCAACCCACATCCCTGTTTCACACCCATGAAAGAGTTAATTTTGTTGGAGATGCCCATGGGAGTTTTCACAGTATATGAAGTATGTGAATACATGGAGGTAATTAAATCAAAAATAGGTCCGTTGATGTTATTGTTTAGTAATTTATAAAACAGGCCTGTTCATGACAACGGTTGAATCCTGCAGGTAGTGCAGACTGCAGAATACCATGTACATGTAAAGGTAGATATAACATGCACATGCCTGATATATAACATGCACATGCCTGATATATAATGTAAGGACTTTTGTTCAGCCAAGACAACTTTAGGCATACTACTAGAGTACCGCTAGCTTTGTTAACATTTAATTTATACACAGCGTTTAAGGTCATGAATTCTTGAGTACATCAGACAATGAATGCCTCTCAGATTTAATTGTATTGTAGTCTAATGGTGTGACAAACTAGGAGGTTTAATGTGTTTACTATGCAACAAGTGATAACAGCTCATGTAATAATAAGCTGTGGCCTAATTATTGTCAGTACAATATTTCTTTAGATAGTCTTTCATACAAATATTTTATTTTCATTGCAGGAAAATCAAGTTTAAATGTGAAGAGAGTTTCTGCCCAAACCAAGAGACCAAAAATGCCTAATTCTAACAATAACAATCGTGATAGATTGTTTAACAGTCTGCAGTCACCAGGTAATAACCAAGCTTTAGATCCCAGTCAACGTTTGTCAAATCCCAACCCTCAACCAGTGCCAGAGAATCCCACCCAGAGACCATCGCAAAATAAAAATAATAAAGAAGAGACAAATGAAGAGAGAAAACCAACCATGTCTGGAAAAAACACTGATACAGACGAAAATAAAACAAAGAAAGATGAAGAAACAAGAGAACTTGATGAATCTGAAGTTTTGAAGTAAGTACATTTTAGATACGAGTCATCAATTGATAAATTTCAAATCAATTTAAGTACACTTTTACACAGATTAAGATCTGAGTAATTAGGTATTATTTAAAGAAGATAAACCTCAAAATAATGTCAAAATAAATAAAAGTTGAAATTGGTTGATCTGATGTGTTATTTGAATTATTGATGGAGTGATTTTTTTTTGATAAGGAAATGTTCTTAGATATAGTAATTTTATTATGAAGAAAATTATGGAGCAAATTGCTTTAATATTAAACATACCCTATGCAAGAGCTAAATCTGGTTATTGCAAGTCTTTATTTAGGCTTCAGATGTCATAGAAATTATAAATTAGATCTTTATTTACACAACAAGCACAAAATCATCTCTGTAGACCTACTGATGGCGTGGATTCAGCTTGGATTTAAACGGGATTTCGTTGACTAATTTAATTTGTTAACGGCGTTGTGGGCGGAGTTTAACCGTTATGTTGACGTCATACTCCCAGATCGAGGCTAAATGATAGAGTGTACAAAGCCAGGCGACTGTTGAGCGAGGCCTCAACAAATGACATCTAAACTATTTAAAGTGCAATAAAGTAAACACAGATAATGACAAATTATACAATTCCTGGAGACCGTGTGATGACTAATACAGACGGACAGGTCTTCTGTCTTAATAATATCAATATAAATATTTTTATTTCCCCAACAGGCAAGACGCCCCTGGTGTATACCTGTAGATTTATCATAATTTACATAGTCAAAAATTACACTGGTAGTAACTATGTTCAGAATAAAGTAATTTGACTGAAATTTTCAATATATTCTTCTTTCATCATCTATTTTTGAACTGTTATAGCAAGAATAGTGCACAAGTATCCTTGTAGGTGAAGCCTAGATGACAAAAATGCCTCGATCTATTTAAAAAATCAGAATAAAAGGAACAAGACTCTTGTGTAACGAATTACTCCATAAGCTGGTGATTTTGGAATGTTACTACTAATAAATGGAAAGTTAACAATTAAAACAATATTTCAGTGTTGAGTTGACAACCATGGAGAATTTCCAGAAACAACAAAAAATGATTGAAGAAGCCAACAAACAGAAGAAAGCTCTTTTATCAAAGACCCTTGATGAAAGGTATGAACATTTGTAATAGAAGGATTTGTCTATGAAATGTATGTGTGACATTCCAATACCCATCATACTGATGTTTGCAAAAACACAACAATAATTATTACATATGAAAAATGGTATCATCAAGTGTTCATTTGAAGGAAGTGTACACATACTGTACCCATTCTCAGGTACAATGCTTACAGAATGATTTTAATTTAGTCTAGGAACTCAGAAACATCCATTTAAATTTTCTTGGCTCTTGAATCGCTGCGTAGAATTTGTTTATACAAAAAAAAAAGGTGGTATATTTTGCCTTTCTTATAAAAAGCACATCTTTCGTAGAGATTGTCTAAATATGACCGCCAAACAAATCTATAATAATAATATGTCTATTACAGGAGAAAAAAGGCTAAAGCTGAATCTGTCAAGTTGACTAAAATACAGAAAGAATTAAATCATCTAGATCATCTGTTAACAGCCGATGTTAGTGTCATCAGAGATAAAATAGAAATGGCTAGTCTTGAATATCTAGATGCGCAGTAAGTAAAAATAACAACATATTATTTGTTTAACTATTATTTCTTCATGCTTGATCCCGGTGTTGACTGACCAGTTCTTGAGGATATGACAGCCTCGTTTCCCTGTGTTAATAGTGCATGATAGTATGGTAGGGAAAAGTAACTGGTCATTTGAATTCCTAAAAAACGTGGCTTTTGTTTTTATACTCATTTGACCGGTTAATGCAGAAAAATATAGAGTAAAACGCCATTTTGGTTTTCTTATTTACTACTTGTTGGCCATCATTTATGATTTCTAACAACCATTGATATAATGATTTAGCCATTAAGCTCTTCATATCATAGTGCTAAGAAAATAACTGTGACAAAATTATATATTTTCAGAAAACGCTATGATAAAGCTGAAAAAGAAGTTATTACGGCTAAAATGAATTTGTTTGAAAAGGGTGAACTCAAAGAAAGATTGACAGAGCATCTTTATACAATAATTCATCAGAACGAAGTTAGGAAAGCCAAGAAATTAGCGGAACTTATGGAAATATTAGAAATGGAAATATCTGCGGAAGAAATGGAACTTCAAGTCACATCTATTCCAACTTTAACAAACTTCAACTCGGTTCATACTTTAACAAGTCCAACACGAAAACAATCTGAATCTGAAACAAACCTTGAATCTCAAGAGGGTGCATTGAAATCTATTATAACAACCAACGAGCAAAATACATCTCCTGCAAGCAAGGAAGATAAGTCTCCCTCAAATTCAGACACAAAAGATGTCATGAATAAATCATCCAGTGAACAAAATATATCCAACGAAAAAGCAACATCTCCAACGAACAACTCGACCTCAGAACAAAAACCTGATCACAATATTGAGAAGGATAAGTGTAATAATAATATTGATAAAACTAATTCAGTGGTTGATGGAACAGACACGTCCAATTCACTAGCTAAAACTACAGAAACTCCAATTCTATCACAGTCATAACCAAGCTCTTAATTATTATTTTTATTATTTTTTTTAGATATTTTTTAATTGAAGCATTTTCTATAGCGTTTCAGAGATAAAATTTCCTTTAAAATGTTGTATTATGTGAAATATTTACATTTTATCATGCAATATCTGTTTCTTTTTCATATAGTCGTTATAAAATTTGTCCAAAGTTGGTGTTGTCCTTCTATTAAGCACATTTTATTCCCCACAATGAAATCATTATGCTCCTATATAACACCACATTGAAATCATTATAACCCTAGCTGAAATCATGTTGCAAAAAGTTATCTCTGAAACGCTGTATTAAATATGTATAAAGTCAGTGAAATCTGGCTTGTTTATGTGGGTATTATATTTTTATCACCATGGTGTTCAATTTATCATTATCATGTAGTGGGTTACAGGTCATTTTCACTAATGTCACATTCTCATCCAAGGGAGATAACCATAAATACTTGATTGTTACCACGGTAAATAACATATCATTGCAAGTGCCAAGGTAAATTGTTTCAATGGCATGAACTTGAAATATACAGGTCACAATTCTATGGAATACAATTACTTCTTACGACTGTACAATGTTTCTACTAGGGTTTATCACGGGTTGTTTAATTTCCAATCCGGAATGTCCTGAATTGACAGAATTACAATCAAGTGACGCAGAATAATTTATTGTCACAGTTCTGCCAATCGTGATAAATATTATGTTTTAACTTTTATGGTTGATTGCAATATTATCTTATGTAGTCGTTGATTGTGTTGTAGCTGCAAATCACTCTTTTCACTTGATTTTCAGAACTTATCAGAAGTTCAAACAAGCACCCTTCTAATGTGTCAGTAATGTCTCTAGGATAACATGTCACAATTTATAGGGGCTTAGTCCGACTCAGGGGCAGTCAATATCAAGTCTGCAGAATCATTCTAAAGCATTGGCAGTCAAGCTTTACATTTAATGTGCTAATTATTATCTATACTACTATTATTACTCCTGTGCAATATACATGTAACTTCAAAAGATTAAATTAAGAAAAAAATGGTGTTGAAAATGCTATTGACCGTTGTCACTGACACTAGGTTGCATTGGTCGTTTTTTTTGTTTAGTATTAGATCATTATGCAGTATGCCACAAGGGATGATGGCCATTGTTGGTCGGCTCTCCTCTGAACTGACAACATGGTTTTTGTAATGTTAAATTCACAGGGACACAAACTGTCTGTACAAATACCATATGTAACTCTTGATAGAAAAAGCCGGAAGTCCTGAGTCTTTTACGATATGAACAAAAATATTAAAATAGGGTAAAATATCTTTTTTAATGATGAAGCATGAGAGGTCAATGTTCAGATTTGACAAATAAAGCAAACTATAATTTTTATATAATTTTAGCCAATTCTGCTCATATATTATTATAGTAAAACTATGATTTGTGACTGATTGCCGTCACAGGTTACATATTGTATCATGATGTTTGTATCGCATTGTTCTGTTACTTCCGTCCAGGTATATATTATAATAGAAAGGTATAATTGTAAATATTGTGGGATTTATTTTATTAAAATATTATAAAATGTTTTATTGTTCACATACTATTGACCTGTATTATTATTTTTATAGCTGTGTGTTAAACCATGCTCTTTTAGTTAAAAAAAAACAGATATCAGTTACAACTGGACAGTCAATAATTCTACATGGGGCTTTTTGCCAGTTTTGACTGATTAACAGTCAAATTGGCCAACTGGACAACATAGCTCTGTTTCAATTCACATACCATGAAATAAGAATTTCAAAGAATTATACTTGACAATAATGAAAAAACTGTTTTCCTAATCTAAACTAAAGAAAATGTGTCAAATATTGCTTAGTGTAACTGAAAGTAATTTGCTGACAAGGTGTTATCACCCTACGATTAACAAATCATAACTTAAGAGTAATATTTTAGACATGTTCGAAATTACCAGAATTCAGATTGTATCCCAGGGTATATAGCGGTAATCACAACAACCCAGATTTACTCACCTTGTGTTGTTTTTGAAATTAAAGAGTTCCTCTCCTTATCAACTAGAAGGTGTATTATTTATTTTATAAAAGATGCAATATTTTATAATGGTGTAGTAGTAGACATATATTTTGTAAAAATATAAAATTGATAATTTATGACATATTGACAGGAGCAGAACTATGTAATTATTGACTATTATGCTATAAATTGTTTGATTTTTTAAAGTTTGATGCTTGATCTGTAATGGCTTTATACCAGCAATAAAATGGAATTGTGTATAATGTTTCGTCATTCACAAACATTGGTCATTTTGTGACAAATGTATGATAATTAGATTTATATTTGTGTGCAATGGGAGGCAGGAGAATTATGTCTGGACAGAGGTGTTTTGGTCGACTCTTAATCGATTTTCAACTGCCATGGGTTCTTTTATGTGCACTCTACTCATTAAATCCAAAGTCAGAGAAGACACTACTAACCAGACATTAATGTGGTCTTTTTATATGATTGTGCCAAAAAAACAAGTATTTTTCTTTCGGGATCAAAATGGTGCGTGTACTTAAATTCGTTAAGTTTTTGTGGAAGACAACATTGTTTTCAATTTGATTAAATTATCTGAGTCAATTTGTTTGTGTGGTTCAGTCTATAATTTATCCTCCAACATCAGAATTATATTTAAGTTTTAAAATATTTACAAAATGTCTGAATCTACTTTCTAGTAATTCATATGTCATATGTGTGTTCCTCTAGATATACTTTCTGCGTGTCATTAAGAGATTGTAACTTTATTGCTATTAATAGATTGTAACTTTAATTCTGAATTCTAGATGCTAAAATAACTAACTTACACTATTTTGTATAATCTGCTGTTATTTTATATATGGTATTATATACTGCAGTTGTTTTATCCATATTTTTATGCAACTGCCAAATCTACAACATTTATTAACTGTTATGTTTATTTTTGTTTAATAAAAAATACATGTGGGGATATTTCAGTGATTTTTAACTTTTGTATTCTTTCCTGAAAGTCTTAAGTAGAATTCTGCTTTCTCCCATAAACATACATTATGCAAGAGCAAAATCTGCCTATTGCATGTCTTTTTTAGGCCTGAAATGCTATAAAAAGTATTAGACATTAATTAACTTATCCAGACCTTAATCAGCTCTTGAGGTCAAGGCTTGCCTGGGATATTTGTTGGATTATAGTCTGATTTGTTGCAAAAATTTCCTCCGTGATTAACAATTAAATGGATAATCCAGATTATTAGTTTTGTCTTACCGACTTCAGTAATGATGATTGACTTCACTACTGATGATGTCCCTTATTATGTTGCGCAACAATTACATGATACTGTGCCATCAATGTAATAGTTCTGTAAATTAGCAGCTTGGTTCTGAATCCTGATCAGGCCATGTAGCTGAGTCTGGATATAGTAATGCATAACCTAAAGTGACAGATAAATAGTTATAATACAATCTGAATTTTGTTTTCTATTACTTGAGTGGAAAACATATTTTGTTATTCTTCTCAAAAGTTCTTAGCCTGAAATTTAGAAAATTATACTGGTGACTCGTATAAAGCAGAGATCACCATGGCTCCAAATGACTTTGTGAAGCTCTTCTCTCCAATATGCAGATGGCAAGTTATAACACAGTAAAACAGCATTACAGCATATCTCCCATAATTTGAAAAACCTAGCAAGTCAAATTTTGGTGAAAATTGAGTTATACCCATATTTGGACTTAGTACACACGTATATAATAATAGGTTTTTTTTCTCTTTCACCAAAAGGGCTTCTAATTATCTTCATCTAAAAAGACAAAATAAAATTGGTTATATATACAGTAGCTTAACAACACAGTTTTCGTTTGTTTACTCAAAACTTCTTTCAACATTGTTACTACGTTTTTCCAGATTATGGGAGATATAACAGTAAATGGTTTAAAAATAACTCAGTCCTTTGACTTTTATTTTTTTTATGCTTGGATTAATTCTAAATTTTTCATGAAAAATCAAAGATTTGTAGCATACAGTTTGCATTAATACATAGAATGGAAGACTAGAATTATCAAATACATTATAGCATTAACAATAACACAACTCTACTATTTATCTCTTATAAAATGACATTCATAACACTGATACAAATATACTCTCTCCTGCAGCTTACAAGGGTGGATTTCAAGATCAAGAGTAATAACTCAGCATAAATGCTGTGTAACCTTGAATTTCAATCCTGTTCTCACTAATCTGATTAAAACACAGATCCTATTTCGTTTAATTTTTTATTGTTCAAAATTTCGTTAAATTTTTTTTAGTTCAAAATTTCGTTTAATTTTTTATAGTTCAAAATTTTGTTTTACTTGTCTTTACTACACTAGGACTTAGAAGAGTTGTTATATTACCAGCCTTTAGAGATGAACCATTGAAACAGCATATTACGCGGCAAGTTCTTGGCATACCATACACGGGACTGTGGGTAAACCTCTAGAAACGTCAATACTGATTGATTTATCTATGTATGACGTCATAGGGTCAAATGCTGTGCATATGATCTCTGACACGACCTTCCAGCACAACTGGTCTGATATTCAAGTAGTGTTGGCTGTCGAAAGTATAAAAAGATAGGCTGGCACTGCCAGGCAGGATACGCCCACATTTTCGAGAGATGGATAGAGAACAAGCAATACCGAAAGTGATTTTTCCTACATCATTAAGTTAGAATTTGATATGTGCAAATTTCGAAATGAATTAAGATCTTTGGGTTATAAAAGGTTCATTTCAGTAGGTTTCAAATTCGACAGGGGATCATGTTCCTAAGTGGGTAAGATGCTGGCTCGGTAGCCTTGAGGTTGGGTGTTTGATCCCTGCATTGGGTGACAAAGTTCATCTAGATTTTCAGGCGTGGTTTCCCTTTGTTAGTGATGAAGGATGGATGGCCTGACAAGAACAGCTGTCAATTTTGGTCTGATTTTCACGAAATTCGACCTCAACCTTCATTACGATGTAACGGTGACATAATCAAACGTTTTTTTTAAATGGGATAATAATTCTGACCCCAGAGAGACCACAAGCTAAAAAAAAGGTCATTTTTCGTACAATCAGGGGCCATAATTCAGGAAGTTACAATCTGATATGCACAAATATCGAAAGGAACTAAGATTGTTAAGTTGTAAACATGTGTTTCAAGTTTCATCAAAATTGAATGAAGATTGTGACCTCTACAGGGTTCACAACCTTGATATACCATATTTTTACACTCTTCGCGTACAAGCGGCAGCCATTTTTTCAGTCAATTTAGGTCCGATTTTCACGAAATTCCACCTCAACCTTCATTATGATGTAACGGTGATAAAATCAAACGTTTTTTTAAATGGGATAATAATTCTGACCTCCAGAGGAACCACAAAAGGTCATTTTTCGGACAATCAGGGGCCATAATTCAGGATGTTACGATCCAATGGGAGCAAATATCGAAAAAAAACAAGATATTTGTGTTATAAACATGTATGTAAAGTTTCATCAAAATCGGTTCAAAATTGTGACCTCTATAGGGTCCACAACCTTGATATAACATATTTTCACACTAATTGCGTACAAACGGCGGCCATTTTGTCTGTCAATTTTGGTCCGATTTTCACGAAATTTTAACTCAATCTTTATTACCATGTAACGGTGATATAATCAAACGGTTTTTTAAATCGGATAATAATTTTGACCTCCAGTGGGACCACAAGCTAAAAAGGGTGATTTTTTCGTACAATCAGGGGCCATAATTCAGAAAGTTACGAATCAATGAGCGCAAATATCGAAAGGAACCAAGATCTTTGGGTTATAAACATGCATGTCAAGTTGCATCAAAATCGGTTTAAAATTGTGACCTCTATAGGGTCCACAACCTTGATATAACATATTTTCACACTATTCGCGTACAAACGGCGGCAATTTTGTCCTTCAATTTTGGTTCAATTTTTACGAAATTCGAACTCACCCTTCCTTACCATGTAACAGTGATATAATCAAACGGTTTTTTAAAACAGATAATAATTTTGACCTCCAGAGGGACCACAAGCTAAAAAGGGCAATTTTTCGGACAATCAGGGGCCATAATTCAGGAAGTTACGATCTGATGGGTGCAAATATGGAAAGGAACCAAGATCTTTGGGTTATAAACATACATGTCCAGTTTCATCAAAATCGGTTCAAAATTGTGACCTCTATAGGGTCCACAACCTTGATATAACATATTTTCACACAATTCGCGTACAAACGGCGGCCATTTTGTATGGCAATTTTGGTCCGATTTTCTCGAAATTCGAACTCAACCTCCCCTAGGGTGTAACGGTGATATAATCAAACGGTTTTTTAAATCGGATAATAATTGTGACCTCCAGAGGGACCACAAGCTAAAAAGGGTAATTTTTCGGACACTCAGGGGCCATAATTCAGGAAATTACGATCCGATGGGCGCAAATATCGAAAGTAACCAAGATCTTTGGGTTATAAACATGCATGTCAAGTTTCATCAAAATCGGTTCAAAATTGTGACCTCTATAGGGTCCACAAGCTAAAAACGTGATTTTTTGTACAATCAGGGGCCATAATCCATGAAGTTTTGATCCGATACATGCCAATATCGAAAGGAACCGAGATCTTATGGGGATAAACTTATATTTCAAGTTTCGTCAAAATAGGATAAGAATTGTGACCTGTAGAGAGTCCACAAACAAATTGTGGACGGACGGACAGGGGCGACGACATAATACGTCCACATGAAAATGTGGGCGTATAAAAAAGAAACGAAATATAGATCTGTATTTTAACCAGATTGTGTTCTCAACAAAGATAAAAAAATATGGAACTTTAATGAATTTTGGTTCTGCTGTAAAATTATTGAGCATAGGAGTCATAAAATCTTTAAAGCAAGAAAAAAAACCAACAAAATTAAATATTGCAGGTCAGAACAAAAAAACCTAATAAAACACTGTCTAAAATATGGATACATAAACCAAAACCATATATAATTTATATATATAGGTCACATAAACCAGAACTATATATAATTGATATATAGGTCACATCAACCAAAACCATATATAATCTATATAGGTCAATCACCTACAGTTCAGCCATTTATAAACCAAAACCATATATAATTTATTTATAGGTCAAACAGAGCCACATGATGTAAAAAAAATACAACAGATAATAATAAACAATATTTTACACCAACATATACATATCCATTATTTATACATTTTAATATATTTTATAAAACATTCAATATAGAAACAAATAAGACACTTCTATCACCCATTACATTCTGGCATTAAAAATGTGACTTGATAAAAATGTCAATTTTGACGATATCTAATAGTAACAGAACTAAATCAGATATTAAATCATTTTCAACTAAACAATTTAAATAAAATAAATACTTAGTGTCCATACATTACTTTTTCTGTGTAAAGCAGTCTGACTTTGGTTCATAAAGTTATGTCTAGCTGACAAAATTATGAAGTTTAGACTTCCAGTTACAAGTTACACAGAAGACAAAGCATGCAAATTGTTTCAAATACGGATTTCTTTCAATTCTGTTTCTATTAAAATTTCCGAATTGCCACACACATTTCAGATTGACATCAATGCTGACACACAACAATATTTTACTTGAAAAACAATTAAGATCTTTGACAATAAATAAATATGATACAATATGATAATATCATTATTGTAGGAATTGTGGTTGTAGAATCACATTAAAAACATTTGGTTCTGTGCTCTTTGTGCCCTGGTTCTGTGGCTAAATGATTACGATCTAGGAGGGAGATCATATAGACTCTGCCTGCTCCTCAATCCTTAAAATATAATATTAAAGATAGGCCAAGGATCATCAATAAATTCCATGTCTACAAATAATTTTCTTCTGGAATCAATATATTTTGAATGTTGATAATGAGTATTGCTTACATATTGTCACCTTTTAAAACATGTTGCATTGCAGAACACCCATTTTTAAGAATAAATGGTCAAAAACCTTATCAAAACACATTACACAATATCCATTCGAAGTTTGTTTTAACTGGTTAAAATACAAAGCATAATCAACATTTCAAGGATTTTAAGGTTCATGCTAATCACTATGGAACTTCAAGTATATCAAAGTTGAGAAGACGACTGTTTGAACAAACAGATAAGGAAAGATAACTCCCAGGTTCTACTGTATTTGTTGTTAAACACATTCCACTGGCCGGATTAAATAACTGAGATACACCATCCTGTAATTATAATCATCACAAAAAAACTATAAACTTTAATATGAAGAATAAAATTTTTTGATAAAAGTTGCTGTCACTGTTACAAGAAATTTCCAGAATTTTGACCTGTACAGTGCGTATACGACGACGTTTGGATGACAACAAATTAAAATGGTTCTGTCTCAGACCAGCTGAGCATTGCTTAATAGAAACCGCAAGGAGACTACACCACACACAAACAATTACACAAGACACACTACGCAGAAATCACAAACAACAAACGTACTTATCTATCAGATCAAGAGAGTGGATCCAGGGGCCAGCTGGTTCAGGGCCTGTAGTGATACAGACTTAACTAACTAACAATAAGGGTGAATATTTCCAAAACATATAATACTTGTCACGATCAGAAAATAAGTAAAACACTGAGTACGTTGGAAAATTTCCTACATACGTAGGTAGTGTTAAATATTTAAAACACGGTTTCCACCTTTAAATGTTAAAATTCGAAAAATCTTTGACATACCAAGATATTGTTTCAAAAGACATGACAATTTCTATCTAAATTTTATTACAATTGAAAGGTTTAATTCTTGGAAATTCTAATTTTTAAGTCAGGTTAATTAACTGACAGGTTAATTCTGTAGCAGATCAATTTCACTGTCCATCAGTCAAGACTGCCAACTATTTCTAAAACAAGGGACTCTGGTTATAAATTATTTAATTGTTATGACAAGAAACAATGTTACAATCCATCAAACGGCATCCCAGTTAGCAAAATCATGGACATTAGCACTTCATAATCTAAACAATCAATTGTCAAATCTCTGTACAACCCCAGTAATCGAGAGAGAGAGAGAGAGAAATGGGGTTTAACGTCCACTCAACACAAACTAGGTCATTTCGGGACTAACATATGGTTTAATTTTATTTCAATAATTCGCTTGCGCGTAGGGGTCTTTAGCAGTGGGAGGAAACCGGAGTGCCCGGAGGAAACCCACGAGGTTGAGAAGGCGCCCCTATCTCCATGCCACATACGCTCACACCGGGGCTCGAAACCACAGCCGCAAGCCAGAGGTGACCGGCCAGCTAGAGTTCAAAGCGCGGCACTCTAGACCACTAGGCCATCCCAACCCCCCTCCCAGTAATCGAGCTATGGACCCCGATAATAAATTTGCAAACCATGCCAAGAGGCCAACCCTGTTAACCACACCAATTAGTAACTACGGAAACACCGTCGGGCATTTCAGAAAAGTACAAATAAAAAAAGGCTGCCACTTGAGAATCCAATCAGTGTGAAGAGTTCAATACGAACGAAACAAGTCACTGACACTGGGGATAACCAAATCTTCAATCACCACTCTTAGCTCTTATATCATTAATTTACATTTTTGGACAAAAGTTGGTAAGAACATAAAATTTTAACAAAGTATGCTATCTACATACCTTGGTGTTCCACACCCATTCTTGAGATCCAAAACTACCACATTTCATGAGTCGAGCAAATCCATGTTTCTCCTCTGACTGAATGTCTAAACATAAAACATTAGCTAGACGGAATTCTTTATCTTGTGTTTCATACCAGGTCTGTAAAAAACATCAGTTTTAAAATAATATAACATAGTTTCAGAATTGTCTTGATTTTAAATTTAAATAAAATAGTTTATAACAATAATAGACCCCTTCATGAAATCACTGGGATTCACTTCCTGTTTACAAGAGATGAAAATAAGTTAAACTTTCCCAACAGATACTGAGTTTGCATCTTCATCATGCACCAATATTTTTGTTTTGACTGTGAAGTAGAGTGTGTCAGTTAAATGAAAGCCTACCGTACGTTTCATTAAATGTATTAAAGTACACCACATAAAATATAATTTCGGGTTACGCGGGCTAAATTCTTACATTAAATTGGTTAAAAAAAAACACAACAAAGAACTATAAGGAATTATGACATGGGTAACTTGCATGGCAACTTTAACAAGATGAACTAACACATGATCAATCTTTAATATTTTGATTCTATAGTAATCTGGATTCTGTAAGGTGGATCACAAGGTTATAATGAAAGTGTCCAGTTTGTTTATACCACATAATGGGATGAAGATCTGCTATGGACCAATAAACATTCTCACAATACAATCATGTTATCTTAAATAAAGGTGTATTACCTGTTTTCTACTCCCACTTGATAAATTACAAACAGCCAATCGTAACAATGTTCTCTTCTCGTGTATGTCACCTTCTGAATCAACACATAGTCCTGATCCCATATGTTTTAACTAAAATAATTAAATTTCACAACTGAATCCTTTTTTTATTTCGCACAATAAATTTTAGGAATTACAAAATTTTGGTCACAAAAATTCATTTGCCAGAACTTTCACCTCAATGTCACATTTTATTGCCAATGTAAAGAATTATCGTCATTGACGAATGTGTAGAGTGGTCACTATCAAACCATCATATTATTTACATGATAGTTACAATAAATGTAATTAATATGATAGAGTTGTTCCTTGAATTAGTTTTCTGTCTTACTATATATATATATAATATATTATGATTTTGTGAATAAAGGAATACACTGAATGATTTACCAATCCTTTTCTTTTAATAACAATATCTTTACGTATAAGTTGTGCCATCATATTACCCTTTCTACCCTCTCCATTCGTATCAGGTATATTCTAAATATAACAAAAGTTAAAGTGACAATAAAGGTCATCAACAATATAGTCTATTGAAAAAGATCATTCATTACACTAGTGTCTATCATTGAGAAATATATCTCTAAGACAATACTACTAATATGAAAGATATTTAATGTCTTAATTCAATATTCTTAGTTACCATAAATGAACATTTGTTATGTAAATTTGAGTAAAAACCCTATGCCTTTGTACTGTGAGTAGAGATTGATGTTAAAAAGTGTTTATCTTACAAGAAACATGTGTTGCCAGGTCATTTAACAAAAACACTTCCATCAGCTTTGTCATACTCAGGCACCATCTTACAAACTATAACCTGTCCTATGCATTATTATTTATTGACTGAGGTCACAGACTAGGTCTATATACTAGGTCTATATACGACTACAATATGTGTGTACAATGTTATTTCGTTTTGACTATTATTGCAATCTGTCTTATCATATGATATTTTTTCCGTTTACCAAAAGGAAAGAAAAATTGTGATTAAACTATAAATTCCTACCTGTTCAGGATAAACATTATCTAAATACCATTTAAAACTTTTACATCCTAATTTCTTTCTTAATGCCAAACGGTCAGAAATATTTCCATATGTGGTCTTCTCAGCTTCTGGTCTTACATTAAAAAAATATTTCTGAAAAAAATTTAAGCATCACTTAAAAAGTATTCATTGTATTCTGTTAAAACATAAACAGACTGCCAGGGAGTGAATCTATGTCTTTTCTTTAACTATGTTATTTACAAACAAGCCAACACTGTAGATCACGGCTACCTGGTAACCCCAAAAATCAGAATTTTCATCACATTAATAGACAAGCAGCCTTTCATTTGTCAGTTAACTTGGAAATGAACATAGTAACTGATTATAGATCCATTATTAAAGATTTAGATAAAGAGCTGGCAGTTCTCACTATAGTTTAAAATAGATGATGAAAAGGGAATATCGGTCACATTACTTCATTCTGAGCAGATTTGTGGCCATCTGAAGAACAGTGCAGACTTGATTGCCATTGCTACCATTCGTACGATAATAAACAACAGCATCATTAATTGATTATCCATATTTAATAAATTATTAACTGGCAATCATGTTCAATTCTGTTGAAAATCAAAACCATCAGATGTTCTTGAGAGTTAATTATTGGGCTTGGCATGTGAATGAATGTCTGATTAATAATTTACATAACAACTGAGGCCAAACGAAAGATCTGCATAATGCATCTTTAATGAATTCTCTAGGCCCACTGAATAGGATTAAAACAAAGAATTAATTGATAGAACCAACCTTATACTCATCCATCCATGTATGTACAACTCTTAATGAATTCTTCATAAAACTATCCCCACCTGGTGAATTGTAGGGACGTCGTTTACGAAAGATGTGACCAACTCGTGAACATGGTATAATTTCTAATCTACCACCACACTGCCAGATCTACAAGAAAAGATAGAATTAGTTTAACGTCTTCACAACATCAAATGTATGTTTTGTTTTGTTATTATACTTTGATGACTTTACTACATCAAGAAATTTAAAAACACAACTTTTGCTTTGGCTTTGTTTTTGATCACAGCAAATGTCTCCTCGCAGTTTCGAGCGCCATGCAATAAGAGCTTGACTCAACTGACCGTTTGATTGGCTAATTCCTCACAACACCTTGAATTTGAGTTATTTAACAACTCTTCCAGACCCTGGTGTAGCCAAGACAAGTAAAACAAATTCTTAAACTTTAAAAAACAAATCAAAATATTATCTATGTTTTAATTAGATTGTAACAACAACACAATAATTTTTGGGGAGAATAAATTAAAAATAACATCTTTATTGTCACATGTACAATGTGATGAGTACTTGCTTGGACAGTAGGGTCATTCCATGTCAACTGGACCAAATTTCGGAAAGTTTGGAACATGACCCCCTCCAATGAAATTATAAAAAAATATATCTTTTAGTATATGGTCTTAAAGCTAATAAATCTAAAATTTTTACCTCTCTAGGTTAAAAACTCACTGAGAAATGGAAATTTTAAATTAGGGTACTGAAACGGACTATAAATTGAACCTTTTTTTTTAGGTTTTCAATTGCTTTAAACTCACATTTCTAATTGGAGTACAACTCTCTGACTTTGTAATCTGAGACAACTTTTGGCGTAGATTAAGAATTTAGCATCACATTTAATCTGTGATTCAAACTTTTTGGGCCACCAGGTGGCAAAATGTGGAACAAATGAACAATTTCACTTTTTTCACGACTTCCACAGCCTCTGGCAAAGTCAATGTTGTATACATAACCTCCCAAATTGGCACTGTTAATTTCAGTTGGTATTTTGTCAATTTACAAAAGATTCTGAGTCGATTGAATATATACTTTTCAAAATATTTAGCCTCAAAATTCAATCACACGGAAAATGCCCCAAATTTCCCCATTTTCTCCTTCAATTTTGGTCATGTATGACAGGGGTTAACATTTTGAAAAAGGTTGAAAATAAAACTTCATTTACCTTATTATGACATACATTAAAGTCAATCTTGTGTATTTTTGGTCTTATATTTTTAATTCGCATTTAAAATCTGGGCGGTGATGGAGTTTTAATGGCTATTATCAAAATTGTTGACTTTTCACATTGATTTTAAAATAACTTCTAAATGATCTACACCCCTCAAGGTTATCAGCGGAGTTTTCATGATTTCCACTGCCTCTGGCAAAGTCACTGTTGTATACATAATCTCCCAAATTGGCACTGTTAATGTTACATCATACCTTTCGAAATTTATTTTGCCTCCCAAATTGTAATATAGGGCTTTGACAATCAGATTAAAATTACTTCTGAAAGACTTAGGCCCCTCATATTTGTCCTTTTAGAGCAACAAAAAGGAAACTTATGATGATGAGTGTTCATGCACAAGTTATTGTGTAATATCCGACAGTTTGAGACACAGAACAAATGTCCATGCTTTTCTAAATTCCCCAACCCGTGATTTCAAAATAAAATTTCCCAATTTAAAAAAGATTACATGTATATTATTATACTATAGCAACGGTGCAGCGAGCCAGTATAAAAACTATAAACATTTAACTAATGTGTGCTTTAATTCACATGATTTTGGTATTCCGGCTGAGTAGCATTTCTTTGCCGCAAGTCAAGGAAAAAGTCCCTGTAATGGAATAGGGGGTACTGTGAAACAGTTGGCAGCAAGAGTCAGTATACAGGCTACGGGAACGACTTCATGTAACCAAATTCTAACCCCTGTCAATGCTGTCAACCTATTCGACAATTCAAGGTGTGAAGTTCCTTTATGTTTCATTTGAATAGCTGCTGTTAATACTAAAAAGTTCAAACTTAAATGGAGAGATGAATCTGTCCGCACAATCCCTACTATTCGTTCTCATCACTGTTTTATTCAGAGTGGAACTGGGAATTTGAAAATGTATTGAATTTCTAATGATTACTTATCAGATTGTACATTTACAAACGTTAAAATTAGCAAGAAAGATATACTGAAGTGAGTTTATACAAAAGTTTACAACTTGGTTATTATGTTGCCTGTATTTACGACGATGATTAGTTTATAGGAAGTATTGAAGAAAAATCAGAAGAGAATAGGTACATGTAAGTGAAGTTCATCAAAAGAATAATTGTAATTTAACATGGCTCAGATGGAATGATATTACATAGGTGCCGTTTTAGAATGTGATAGAGGTAGGCAATATGTTTTACTTGATAATTTGGCAAAATCTAATTCAGTATCAAACCAACAATGTTTAAAACTAACCTTCGAAACTCCGCTGATAACCTTGCGTTAGCAAATAATTTCTCGGGCTTCTTACTATCCAAAATTTTAAAGGGTATGATCTTAATGCAAAATTATTACATATTCTCGGGCTTCTTACTATCCAAAATTTTAAACGGTATGATCTAAATGCAAAATTATTACATATTCTTGATGCAAAATTATTACATATTCTTGATCTAGACAATATGGTACTATATATAGACACATTGGAGAGGCATAGGTCATTTAGAAGTTATTTTAAAATCAACGTGAAAAGTCAACAATTTTGATAATAGTCATCAAACCTCCAACACGTTCCAGATTTCAAGTGCGAATCAAAAATATAAGACCAAATGGACTTTAATGTATGTTATAACAGGGTAAATGAAGTTTTATTTTCAACCTTTTTCAAAATTTTAACCTCTGTCCCACATGACAAAAATTGAGGGAGAAAATGGGTAAATTTTGTATTTTTCAGCGTTACTGAATTTTGAGGCTAAATATTTTGAAAAGTATATATTCAATCGACTCAGAATCTTTTGTACATTGATTAAATACCAACTGACATTAACAGTGCCAATTTGGGAGGTTATGTATGCAACAGTGACATTGTCAGAAGTGGAAATCATGAAAAAAAAAGTGAATTGTTCATTTGTTCCGCATTTTGACACCTAGTGGCCCAAAATATTTTAATCGCACATTACGTGTGATGCTAAATTCTTAATCTACACCAAAAGTTGTATCAGATTACAAAGTTCGAGAGTTCTACTCCAATTAGACATGTGACTTTAAAGCAAATGAAAACCTGAAAAAAATTTTCAATTTATAGTCCGCTTCAGTACCCTAATTCAAAATGGCCATATCTCAGTGAGTTTTTAACTTAGAGAGGTAAAAGTTTCGGATTTGTTAGTCGAAGACCGTATACTATAACATATATTTTCATAATTTTTTGGGAGGGGGTCATGTTCCCACCATTGGTCCAGTTGACATGGAATGACCCATTAGCATTTCCTGTCTATTTTCTGTATTTTTGTCACATGACATCTTGATTGAGAGATCAATGTGCCAACTGCAACACTACCACCTCAACAGAACATAATATCAACAACACCTAGACTATTTAATCATGTTTTGATAATTCCAGAAATCATCCTTACCCTGAAAGATATTTCTAAATTTTCACCACCCCAGATATCCATTCCAGGATCATATTCTCCCAGTTCATGAAAATATTCTCTGTTCATGGCAAATAATCCACCAGCCATAGTCGGTGATCTATATAATATAATAATCTTTATAGACAAAGCTGGAAGACTGCACAACAAAACACAGACAGATTACATTTCTATGTGGACAATGACTCTCCCATATAATTAATGATATAATCTTTTGGTGCAATTTATCGATTGAGCACACTAAAAAACACAACAGCATTTATATGGAGAGCACAGGTTTGATCCAGATGTTGGCCATGAAAGTTCCTAAGGAATTTTCACTGTTGTTTTCCCCTTTCAGTGGTGTAGGATGGAGGGCTGGGCAAGGAACAGCAGCAAGTTGTTTGGATGGTATAAAATCTGAAGTAGTGTGTACACTTTAACGTGCATGTAGAAGAACTGCTGTCCAGACCAATATCATTATAGCATACGTATAATTGTCCTCAATACCCCGGAGGGTACAATAAAGTATTACCTCAATAAACCCAATTTTATTCTTCAATCCAATTGCTTCTGAGAAACTGGATTTGTTAATATATAATATTTAAAGGTTTATTTATAAACTGTATTCTTACTGTATAGGTTCAGCATGAGTAGATGCATGAGTACTAGCTGAAATTGGATCCCATCTGTAATGCATGCCCCAATTAAATCCACCTTTAACGAGAGGTGAAGCTTCATAGATAAATGTATCAGCGTTGATGATATCTATTATTGGTACAACCACATTCTTTCTGTTCTCAGATATTCTAGCTAACATTGGTTCCAACCAATCAACATTTACTTCACAATGACTGTCTAAAAATACCAAAACCTAGCAAAAAATATACAAATAATTTAACAAAATGTAAATAAAGAGTTGGGGAATGTCCACAGAGGCTTACTGTTCATTCACTAAATATGTTCCATTCAAGGGCCAAATAAAACTGAATTCATTTTCTTTTACTATAAACTGTGCAATCTTGAAACCTCTTTGATGGTATGATTTATTAACTATTTGATAATTTCCACACAATATTGCTGAAATCATCATTTAAATCTATTTCAAACTTCAACATGGACTGTTCTACTTTAAGGAAATAACGAATCAAGCCAAGGAGAGAAGGGATTACCTCCCCTGTTGCTTTATGAGCTCCAAACATACGAGCTCGTATTAAACCCTGTCTCTCATGACTTCTTATTACTTTCACACCAGGAAGATTTAATGATAAATATTTCTTTAACCTCCACTCTAGCTCATCTGAAAATAGATAAAATAAATCAATTTTAAAAAATATTAGATCTCGGTTGTAGGAAAACTCTACCGAATCATGTACCAAATCAGAAAACTTAGCTACACACACCCTCCCACATACGATATCGCAAAAAAAACATGTATCAGATCACACTCTTTAGAAAACTCTGCTACACACACACCCTCCCCAAATACCAAACACATTCCACACACCTTTCCAACCACCAAATCATACTCATTAGAAGACTTGGCCATACAAACCCTCCTGTGTACCCACTTGAAAACATGGCAAAACACACCCTGTCCAACTTCCAATTATATTATCGCACTTGGCCATATATACACACACACACTTGCAACTACCAAATTGTACCCATCGGAACACACAGCACACATGCACATTCTGCTAACTACCATATCACACACATTAGAACCATCAGTCACGCATGCACATTCTCTTAACTACCTATGGAATACAACTTTAAATGAGTGTATGAAAATCCCTTACCATCGTCGCTAAAATCGTCAACAAGAATAACTTCATGTATCAGATGTTTGGGTGATCGATGATAAACTGAATGAACTGTTCGTATTAATGCAGAAAAAGCCTCGTTAAAGAAACAGATGACAACACTCACATTTGGAAGATGGTCAGGATAATGCTTATCTTTACATCTGAAATATAAAGATTTCAATATTTAAAAGCTGGATTATTTTCTGATCACTATATACAGCTCCACATATTGATGTTAACCCTTAACTGGTCAACGTCATTTTGACGTTATGACGTCAAGTGGTCAGGCTAAAAAAAAACTAACGTGAAATATTTTGTATGCCTATTACAATCGACTACTGCCAGTGATAGACTCTTGACACCAATAAAAAAGTTGAAGAGGATAAGCTGATCTATAATTTGCAAATCATTTTAAATCATTTTCATCAGAAATCATTTTCATCAGAAAAATCGTCTTCAGAATCGGCGTAATCGATATAATCCGAGTCAGAATCATATATAGGCAATTCAATGACTTTGAGGGTCTTTAACATTCCCGACATCGTTAAAATATGTTTTGGGTCAAAACATGTTGAATGAAGAGATGTTTTTCTCAATGTTATTGACAAGACAAGTTCCTGTCTGAGACGCATGCGTGGCGATATCAGTTAAATACGAAACTAAATACTCGAATGCTTATTAAAAAAGGTTCTTGCTATTTGCGACCCTGACCACTTTTTGATATAACGTTGTGATGCAAATATGCGACCATGACCAGTTAAGGGGTAAACCCAGTTACATAGTTCCAGTATGGTACTAATTTTAATATTGTAATAAAATCATTAGTTTTAACTGGTAAAATGAGTTGTAGTTTCCAATCTTGGCCATACATGTAGTTTTTTGTTTTTTTGAAAAAGGATTAATGACCTAACTTTGTTATGGATAAATTCATTGTTATTTTATATATTTATTCAAAAACCTATGTCAATGTTTCAAATAAATAGAATAGTCCTAAAATATTCTTTTTCATTGAGATTTGTAAACACACAGTCCGTCTTGGCTACACAAGGATAACTGAATGCTCCTTTTTTCCTACATTGTCTTACTACTGGGGTGCATTACTGCAGACCTAGGACAGTATGGGGTCACGGTAGCTAAGTAGAAAAGGGCTTGACAAGGACAACTGTCTAGTGGTTTGGATGGGACAAAAAAGCAAGGTTCTGTGTACAGTGTACACATTACTGTGCATGTAAAAGATCCATTGACAGTTGGAATTTGATATAAGAGTAGGCCATAGTGCCGCTGCCTGGGCAAAGTTTCCCTTATAGCCCACTGTATGGTGTATGCCCGTCTTCATTAGTCCTGTTATAAGTGTTGTGTGTAAACAAATTACTTACACTTTATTTCGTACGTCTGGAAGAGGTCGTGTAAAAGATAATTTATCACTGACTAAAACATTGAAAGCATGTTGATGATAGCCTGAAATATCCAAACAATAAATACATTATTATTCAAAATTTTCATTCAAAACTTACATGTATGTATGTTTAATTCAACTGCTTCTTCTAACTTGTCAAAAAGAGTCCTGTGAATAGTTGTGAACTATTTAAAGAAGCAACGTCCTTAACTCAATATTATCCAGAGTCTTTGACATTGACAACACAAGTTAATTGTCAGATTAAATCGACTGTGATGTTGTGATATTACTGAGAAAAGATGGGCTTCTAATATCCAATATTTAAAACAAAATCAACATTTTATCACAAATTGTGTTCCATAATGCATGTCAGTGCCATTGGTAACAAGTTAATGGAAGAATGGAGCGAGATATGTTCCACAAGTCATGTCAAACAGTGACCTCATATTATTCTTATACATACATGTAGTGTGACAATTTGTACTTGACCAAGTCTTTGACAGAAGCCTTTGTCCAGGCTTGCTTTTAAATGATTTATGTAACCCTGTTATATAAATCTTGCGATCATTTTGGCTTAATATGTGTAGAATTAAATCTTTAATAATAATAGAGAGTAGCAGTCCGGTGGTTAAGTGGGTAAGGCACTGGCTACCCTGAAGATCGAGTGTTCAATCCCTGCATTGGCAGAGAAAGTTCATACAGATTTGCTGGCATCCCTTCCCCTTGTCAGTGATGCAGGATGGAGGGCCTGACAAGGAGAGTTGTCTAGCCATTTGGATGGGATAAAAAAAATGAGGTCCTGTGTACACATTGATTTGTATGTAAAAAAAATTCCTTGTCATTTGGAATTCGATACAAGAGTATTCTATAGCGCAGATGCCAGAGCAAAATTTCCCCTATAGCACACTGTATGGTGTATACCCATCTCTATTAGCCCAGTTCGGAGCAAACAGTAGGATGGTAAACCCAATTTCATTTCATTTCTATTGCCTCAGGCTTTGGAGATTCATTGGCATACTCAAACACATTTTTATTTACAGTGTCATATGAAACTGGGACTGTTGGTTCAAAAAAAGTAAATGAAAACGATGGCCTACCTGCATCATGAATTTCCTGATCTTTTTTAGTCTTGATCTGTGCCAGGTCAAAAAGGACTTCTTCTTTATATATATCCCCATGATCACTAACGTTTAGATTGTCGAACTCCTCCCCCAGTCTATATCGAGATTTCATGTGAAATCGGGGTCCATGATTTAGTCCTGCAATAGGATCATCATTCCAGAGGATGTATCCTAGGAAACAACAAATTGCAACAGACAAAGCGAGCAGGATAATGAAACATCTTAAACTTTTCAGTCTTGGCATGTCAGCAAGTTGACACTTCTTTTCATCATACACCTCTCTGTTGCTTTATTTAAAACTACTGGGGTTTTTCTTCAATGTCAAGTCATTTCTAAAATTATAAAAGGAATGGTCTGTATTAAAAATTGGAATAGAATAAAATTGTTAAAAGATTGATTTCATTACATATATGGACATAATAGTGTTTAATAGTGCAATGAAAACTGACTCCACAAGTAATAATGTTGTATTTATTTTTTTTTAATTGAAGAATGGGATATCAAAATTTCAATAATCTATGCCCATTGAAATTACAATCAATCTACACAATTTGACAATCTCACCACAAATATTGCAATAAAAAATGCATTCATTGAAAATAAATTAGCATTAGTTGCAGTTAGTTTGTCAGATGCTCAGAGAAAACTAAAACACAGATTCCTTTAATCAGTCCGCCAAGGTACCATGCTATATTTTCAAAGGTACCAAGTCATCAGTAACATTTGGTTTTATTTGTATGATTGTGAAAGTTACCATGACAAGGATCCAGTTATCTTTTTTTTCCAATTTAGAATTCCCCAGTGGTGGAAACTGTTGATTCAGAGAGAGAGAGGGTGTCAAAGTGACCCAGTTAAGGTCTATGCAACCTTCGGCGGCTTCGTCTTACAATCTTTAAATATCTTAACAACATCTTTAAAAACATATTTGTTTATTCACAAATTATTTCATCAACATTTAATTATTGTCAAACTTACTTAATAGAAGATATGAACAAAATAGGTTAGCTAATTGCTCTACTTTGTCAACAACAATGTGCACTTTTCCGCCTTGGTTATCCAGCGGAACTAGCCAGCGCGAATAACTCACTTTTCATATAGCCACACGAATGACTCATATTCTGTATAAAGATATACAAACTTTCAACTTTAGCGAGTTTGTTCGATTTATTAGACTGCCAATGCACTGTTCTGTGAATGTGTGCTCGACATGGTGGTAGTTGATGAAACTATAGAGATCAAATAAACTAATTTCATTTAAAAGATTTATATTTACAGAGGGTGGGATAAGGGTGCGGCGGATCAGACTTAAAAGCTCCCGAATAACCATCCCTTTACATACGAATGCCCAATCGTGCAATCTATTTAATATGCATATAAATTCCAGTAGTTTACTGGATAATGTTGACTGTTTATCCCCCCGATGATGTCACTTTATGAGGGGTTGAGTGGCCGAATGGTTAGCGTGCGCGCGCTGTATCATACGGCATGCCATTGAGTCAACTGGTGTGGTTTCGAATTCTGGTTGTACGTGGCAAGGAGTGGGGTCGCCTGTCAACTTCGTGGGTTTTTTTCGGGTCCTCCGATTTCCTCCCACTGCTTGACGTCGTGCAAGCGAATTGTTGAAATAAAATTAAATGTTAGTTCCGAAATGACCTAGTTTGTGTCGTGTGGACGTTAAACCCACCTATCTCTCTCTCTCTGTGTGTCTGTCTCTCTCCCACTCTCTATCTATGAAATGTACTCCGTTTAAAGATACATTCCCAGGTACAAACTCTGTGATTTAATGATATATTTGGACTGAAAACATATTCAAAGTAACCAAAATGTGTTCTATCTCTCTCAAAACTTTGTATTCGCCGGGTGTACCTACAGCTATAAGTAAGCTGCTGTTTGATGCAATGTCTGTCAACTTAGCTTCATCGTGGGAGGGTAAATTTTTCAGAATGTATTTATCATTACTTACTGTACATTTACCATACATATTGAGGCGTAAGTAAATTCTTCATTACTTCATTGTGGGAGGGTCCATTTTTCAGAATATATTTGAAATAACCACCCGATAAATACTTTTGTCATTTGTGGGAAAGTATCTTTAATATATTGAAGCGCATAAACTTTTTTATACCAACTCACTGACAGTTCTGTCACTACCCATTTCTGGAAATGTGGTTATCCAGCAATCGGGTGACTTACCTAACAATGCTAATCCCCCCCCCCCTAATTAATTGCTGGCGTAACCAAACGTTTTGTTTAAATTAATGAGCGCGAGGAAGTTTGATTCCGACATCATTAATTATTCTCAGAAAGTCGCCCACAGCCTCCTGGGTATACCACCGTTTCGACTACCATCCACGCCTTTTCCTCTTCTTGGGACTTGGAACTGCCATATCTTATGCTAAACAAATAGTTCCGTAGAATGAATAGTGAGACAATATAATTGAGCGTGTATGGGAAACCGAAATTTGCTTGAATAAAATTGACATCAATGTATTGTGTGTGGGGGGGGGGGCGCTTTAGAAGCATTTTTCAAACTACTGTTCTGCAGTCGAAAAATGGTGTGTGGCTTACATTGCAGATTAAATCTATTTTGAAAGTTCTGTGACAATGCTTCGCAGATATGCGCCTAATATTGAACATTTTAATTATATTGGTCCATTCCAATCAGTAATATTTAAGACGCAGTGAACAATTTGGAAATCGTACACATCGGCGTGTACTCAATTTAATAGGTGTTAACCGGGATGCTCACATATTTCGACGAACAAAAATGATCAAAAATTACAAAAAATGAAGTAAGGTGTTATATTCTCTTTAAAGGGACAATAACATTCTTGCTGACTTGGTAGTTCCAGAAAATAAATAATACCCTATAAGTACTAGATGTTTAAGTGTCCTACCTGTTGTGTAAATTATCCATTACAACCTATTTTACTTGTCCAGAGGGTTCGAAAATATTTTAAAAGCCAAGTCACATTTGAAAAGGTTTACGTTAGACTTTTTAAATCAATTGGTTGAATTTTTCAATTTTTCAAAATAGGTGTGTTAAGATGAAATTTATATCATCATTTAATTGGAATGTTCTAAAATAATACGATTTGTTGACCAGAATGAAGATTGGGACATATTATTCAGTTACAACAAGAGTGTTATTGGGGCTTTAAATATTGTAGTCAGTTTCCATTGTCCTGTACACCCAGCTTGTCTTTTATTTCCAGTAGTTATAATTAGGTGTATAGTGTAAAGATGCTATTTTAAGATCGTGAGTAGATTTCAGTATCTTGGTAACCTTGTTTGTTGATCCCGGGTACTATCTTCAGTTTCGTATGATCTTTCAAACATTCAACATCTTTGGTCAGTTACAGCACAATTAATTTCAAGGTAGGTTTAATATTTGCTTGACTGGACATTTTAAACAATATAAATATTTGTAAACTATTTAAATAAGTATTTTAGTAATAAATATCAAAACAATATAGCAAGTTAATATTTTTAGAAAAAAAGACAACTTTTTAGTTCGTGATTCAGTAATAAATGGTTAAATATATTATCCCATGTGTAATGTCTTGTTAATTGTGATACCTACTTGTTTTATAGTGTTCCTAATTGTGGTTGCCCATAAAGTTCACAACTCGATGGTGGTATTTTTTTGCCTGGAAAGCACCAGTCTTAGGGTAAGTTAGACATATCTCATTATCTGAATTTATATTTGTATGCCGTAAAATGTAAATAGATGATCTTTATATTTAAAGGAGCTAAATCGCTAATATTTGGGACCTAGAAAATTACCCAAATGTGTCGCAACGCATAAAATATTCTTATATGAATGTATATAAACTGATTTGCATACATTCATTTCCGTCTTTACTCTAATTTCAAATCAGTTGTGTTCGGCGAAATACGCCTGAAGTCTCAATAGCATGCCAATCTCCAGCGTCTGGTTATTCCAGTCTACATTTTTGCGTATGCTCTCCATTGGACTGGAAACCCTGCTCTGAATGACGTCAGGCTGGTTACCACGCCACTGCGTTATTCTGACCATGGACCGTATATACGGTCCATGTTCTGACAAACTATGATTCTGACTTCAATAATCCAAGTCAGAAAAGGGGTGACGTAGGAGCGATTCTGACATATTAGAGCAAGTTATCAAGTCTAGCTCTCCATGCGTCACCGTCTAGCCTCGTTCTCCAAGTCCCTTGTTAAAAATGGGCCTGAAACGCATTATGGTACACGATACGTGTACCAATGATAATGTTTTTATTTTGTCTTAAATATTGGATATCAGACGCCCATCTTTTCCCCGGTAAATTACAACATCAATGTTGAATTAAATTGACAAATAATTCGTGTTTTCATTGATGTTAGATTAGTTAGAGACTTATAGCTACTTTAAATTAGTACTCATATTATAACTTGATCTTTGATCTATTAGTGATTAGTAAAATATATCCATAATTTAATTTATTGACATGTACTTTTCACTTTAGTAAATAATCATTTTGTATCATTTCAGTGTTTTTGTTGAGTGTTTACTGTGTTTTGTCCTGTAAGAAACTGTTATCAGTTCGTGTCTACTGTTTCTATCAACCACGACCTCGAGTCGCTCATGCGACCATCCTGCTACACATATTGTTAGGGACCACAGAACTTATGGATACAGGTGAGCAGGGACGGAATTAATCGAATATGCGCCAGATATATTATTATTAACCGATCACAGATGTGACGTCATTATTTCAAATGATGGTACGGGCAATGAGCCAAGCGTGCATTATTTATATTGGGTCCGCTTGACGTATTTCATTGAAATGCACTGGCTGGATAGTGTCTGTATTTTAAGTTGTTTAATGGTCTCGTTGAAGACATGGCGTGATATACATATTGCCGCCGTGCATCAATATTAATGTCTCGCATTAGATAATTAATAAACTACATACATGTCCTATGCTATCTTCATTTATATAATACATTCACTCAAATATTATTTTTCTATGTAAATTTAGGGACTAACATATGGTTTTTAATTTTATTTCACTAATTTTCATGTGCGTAGGGGTCTTTAGCAGGAGGAAACCAGAGAACTCGGAGAAAACTCACGTGGTTGGTTCAATATTAAGAAAACGTACCACTGCTATGCTAGGCCTATTGGGTTCAAAGTATAATGACTACTAAGCGAGGCCGATTGTACACTGCATGGGGTATAGTGCCATATATATAAGACACTATCATTCATTTATATAATGCATTAACTCAAACATTATTTTTCGATGAAAATTTATTCATAGAAATACTTTCCAATCTTTCAAAATAGTGCGATGTCTGTCATATATAATATAATATTATTCATTTATATGATACATTTACTCAAATATTATTTTTTGATGTAAATTTATTCATAGAAATATTTTAAAATCTTTCAAAATAGAAGAAAAAATCCCACTGCTAAGCGACGCCGAGCTGGTTCAAATTATACTGACTGCTAAGCGAAACCGATTGTATGCTTCATGTGGTATAGTGCGATGTTCGAGATATATCTTTAATTTGTATAATACATTCACTCAAATATTTTTTGGTGTAAATTAATTCATAGAAATACTTTAAAATCTTTCAAAATAGAAGAAAAAATTACACCGCTAAGCGACGCCGATTGGGTTAAAAGAATATTGACTGCTAAGTGAGGCCTATTTTATACTTCGTGTGATATAGCGCGGTCTCTGTAATAAGATACTGTTCTTCATTTATATAATACAATCATCACTCAAATAATTTTTTTCAATGTAGGCCTATATTAATTCTTAGAAATACTTTAAGATCTTTCAAAATAGAAGGAAAAATCCCGCTGCTAAGCGAAGCCGACTGGGTTCAAAGTATAGTTACCCTCCACCGGTGTATAGGAATCCCGGGTCCTACAAGCTTCCACCGGGGCATTCACACGCATGATCGTATATATATATTAGAGACTTTTGGCAGGTGGCAGTTTCCCTATGGGTATCACGTATCCGTATCGTATACGTGACACGATGCGTCAGAGTTTTGGCAGATTCTTTCGTCGCGTACGTATGCGTCACTGAGCTGAGCTTAGTTATGTACAGCATGATGGCAGTTATCTACCAAGATCTTTGACTTTGACTCCACAGCAATTTCTTGTTTCACTAATTTATCACTTACACCCCTTTACCATAGAATACCATAAAATAACATCATTTACAGATTTGCAAGGTCCTATATCTACCTAAATCTAGCGCGTAGATCAACTAGCATGCAGGAAAAGTATGAAAATTCCGAGAAAAACCCATCAAAAATAATTTTTAAATTCCAGTCTTTATTATGATTAAATTCTCATCCAATATACACCCCGTGTTCTAAGATGTACAGAGATTCATAAAAACGGTGTGATACAACATTTCAGCGTCTAAAAAGACCACAATGTTATACGGATCTTCTCCGTATGAAAGTTGTTCGGTACGGGCTGCCGTATCCGTGTGCCGCATCACATATGAGAAATACACACACATTGATGGCGCCACACACAAAATCCATATGGATACGCACTAAGAATTTACGCTTGCCAAAAGTCTCTAGGGCGGTGTTATGCAAATGTGTCCTAACCCTCAAATTTCCAAAAATCATTTTAGTATATTGTGCCTCGATTAAAGAATTTGTGACGATTGATATGCAATTTTTTTCTAACCGATATCTATTAATAGAACAGAACTATTTATAGATTGTTTAATAGAACAACTTTACAAAATGATCTATATCTCCCTTTAATTATTAAACTAATCGGATCTATGTGGGTTGGATCACTATTATCTTGGAAAATGCATTTCGCTGAACAATGCTATGTGGGTTAGATCATTCTTCTGGTAAGTATGTCGATGGTTAGATCCTTTTCGCTTATTTTCTATTTTCGGCTTTTACTCAAAACTACAAACTTAGGGTTAAATCACATTTGCTTAACACCGTCCTAATATATAGCACATGGTGCGCATCTTATCAGACACACAATCAGCATTTCAACCTGTTTCACAGAGAATTACTAACGAAATATCCCTGTAACGGATGGCTGTCTAAAACACGTGCGTTGACTTGCACGCCTCGTAGTCATTGGCTCAACGGCTCGTGCAATGTTTACTTAACACCTAACTGTTTCGGGCAAAATGATGCATTTTACTCATTTTAATACCCATTTACACTAAATAAGAAATATTTTTTAACTACAAATACTTCAAACGTCTTTATTTATTTTTCTTTTACCTCATAAAAATGTTTGAGAATTTAATTTGTCGGAGTAAAAAAGTTAATATGCCGTACTCATTAAGCCTCGTCAATGTCATGCTTATCAGTGATTGTAGCGGCCAAGCGAATATTCACTGCGGGATCAGTTTGTCAGCATTTATGTTACTAGCGGCAGAAATTAGCTCCGTAAACCGCGGCTGATCTCTTAGGACATTTGCAGGAAATTCATCGAAGCATTTCCTCGCCGGATGAAGGCATCTTAACACCTTTGTCAGACTCACATAAATTATACATTATTTTTCGATGGTATTGATAGGACTGGTATCATTGGCGAAGAAAATTGACTGTACATTTGCAAATATTCGATAACATTCAAACAGTTTGTTCAATACTAGGTTCATAATCTAGATTTATAAGGCGTTGACAACTTTTCTGTGAATGTGGCAACTTCTTTGTACGTACAGTCCGCACTATCTTTGATGTATGCAAAATTTCACAATAATCAACATATATAAATTTCGAAATTTATTCTTCAAATTTTGAAAATCGTCAACGAAATGAAACATTGTCGACGGACAGAAATCATTGTTCGTTATTCCTCAGATGCAAGGAAATCGATGATAATTTTTCAAAATTTTCTGGGGGGAGACGCCCCCCCATACCCCCCTCTACTGCTCGCGCCTACGGCACTCGGGTACGTGCCTGTGGCACCCATCGCTCTGCGGTCGATGAGACAAAACACGAGGTTGTCACCTCTTTCTAAAAAAAAATCCTGGATCCGCCACTGAAGTATAGACTTATATTAATTCATGGAATTTTATTTTCAGATAGAGAAGTCCACACACGTTATTTATCTTATACTGGGCCTGTCTTTATATATTGGCTTGTTGATATTAAGCTTGGCTTGTCCACCAAGCTTCTTTTGAAAACACCACCATATAGGCTTAGATGTTTGGGGTGAAAGTTTTAGACATGGAGAGTAATTAAGTTGGAATATATTAATATATGGTATTTCCTAATCCCACATCTCCTTTAGGCTTACTAACATTTTTTTTTTTTTTTTTTTTTTTGCATGTTATTTTTCACTTTTGTTACACCATTTTGCATCTGCTTGCTAAGTAGGGGTGCTATATTTAATATATTCTGATATTTGGTTCATCTTAGATTTTAATTCTTTTTTAACGTATATTGCAAATTGTCTCTTGAGGGTCCAGTAACGATAATGGGATATAACGTGTAACAATGGTAAACTTAGATGTATTGTTGATAGTGGGATCCAGAGAACTTACGCATACAGGTTAGTAATACACCACCATTAGTAGATTTTAATACTTTTGGGCAAAACAAAAACAAACAAATAAATTGAACATCTTTCTAATTCTGGACAACTTTATTTTATTCTAAGATTGATTAAAAAGGGGGGGGGGGTCGATTTTGAATAATCGTTCATAATTGTTTTCTTTAACGATGGTAAACAGTGTCAGTTCACAAACTGTTTGAGATTAAATGCCGCCTTTAATTTTAGTCTATGCAAACCTTGAAACTTAATAATCCTTCATTTTTGTCAGTGATGCAGAGCGGAGGGTCTGACAAGGAAACTGTCTAGTCGTTAGGATGGGAAGAAAAACTGAGCTCCCGTGTACACATTGGCGTGCCGTATAAAAGATTCCTTGACAGTTGGAATTCGATGCAAGAGTAGGCCGTAGTGCCACTGTCAGGGCAAAATGTCATCATTGTACACTGTATGGCGTTTGCCCACTAGTCCATTTCGGAATAGGACTTTAAACCCATTTCATCTCTCATTTACAGGACCGTGTAGATATAATTGAAAGGGATATATGAAGACGGCGATATTAAGGTTGATACATTGCCTGAAGTTGTAGATGAGCAGGGTGCAGAGCATATTGTACAGTCAGTTGTAACGCAATTGGTCAGGTAAGCATTAATATCAGTACTTTCTGTATTTCTAAACCAAAAGTGAAAGTGTGATGACTACGACACAAAATTTCCTACCTAATTAACAAACTATACATTTGCGGAAAGCTTATAACTGGAACCCAAATCCATAGAGTTCCAAGCAAAATACCTGCAGTAACTTGGTTAAGGACCATATGAAAATTGTGCTCACATATGGTCTTGTGCTTCATACAACATCAGTAGTCAACACGCAGAGTAACACTTTTATCAATTGCAGACATTTGACAGAAAGGGAGATAATTCTGTTACCGTTAATGGATTTCCAAAATCCCATATTATGTTCCCTTTCCATTGTGTTTTCTGCATTTTGGTTTCAATCAAAATTTAGCCAATATAATATTCTTTGCCGAGGATGAAAGAATTGGTTGTTTTCGCCAATATTTAATTTTATGTCAACTTCACAATTGTTAGTATAAATATAGCATTTACTTGACAAATATCACAAATTTCATCTGGTTCAGACTGGTGTTAATGCATACATTTTAATAAGAACTCCCTGGATTTGTGTTTTCTGGTGTTATAAGCGTTACAAAAAAATGTATAGTTTATTTATTAGGAATGACCTTGTAGCGAAATTCTGTTTCTAAGCAAGCTAGAAGTTTTGGCTGTAGGCCTATATCGTATTATGAACCGACATTTGTTTGAAAACGACACTGTAGCATAGTGCCAGTGGTTATTCATAGTAATTTCTCGAATGAAGGTAGTTGATTGTATTAGAACACCCCATGTCACTTTTCTGGAGTTCACTTCTCGTATTCCAGTAGCCAGGTCCGTACACAAAACTAGATTTAGCTACTTTAATTATACATTATTACATGTTATTTATATTAAATTTGCAAAATTTCAGGGAGTTTATTGAATAGTTTTTAATAAACTTGTGTAAAGCCGAATCCTTGTGTGGTTAATAAATCCGTATTTTGAGCTCTACAACATAGAGAGCAGGCGAAGTTCAGATTGCTTGAGGAGTGTGCTGATGATATATCAGTCAGGTAAGTAAATGTTCCCAATTTTTTTAATGATCTGGCTAAAGTTCAAGAAGCTTACAGGGGTTTTTATATCTTCACATTTTCATGTGGAAGTATCTTGTTGTCGCACCTGTCCGCCTGTCCACAATTTGTTTGTGGACACTCTACAGGTCACAATTCTCATCCGATATTGCTGAAACTTGAAATATAGGTTTATCTCCAAAAGATCTCGGCTGCTTTCGATATTGGCATGTATCGGATCAAAACTTCATGGATTATGGCCCCTGATTGTACGAAAAATCACGTTTTTAGCTTGTGTACCCTATAGAGGTCACAATTTTGAACCGATTTTGATGAAACTTGACATGCATGTTTATAACCCAAAGATCTTGGTTCCTTTCGATATTTGCGCCTACTGGAACGTAATTTCCTGAATTAATGGCCCTTGATTGGCCGAAAAATCACCCTTTTTAGCTTCTGGTCCCTCTGGAGGTCACAATTATTATCCGATTTAAAAAAAAAAACCGTTTGATTATATCACCGTTACACCCTAAGGAAGGTTGAGTTCGAATTTCGGGAAAATCGGACCAAAATTGCCATACAAAATGGCCGCCGTTTGTACGCAAATATTGTTAAAAAATGGTATATCAAGTTCGTGGACCCTGTAGAGGTCACAATTTTAATTCGATTTTGATGAATTATTTTCCGATTTAAAAAAACGTTTGATTATAACACCGTTACACCTTAAGAAAGGTTTGAGTTTGAATTTCGGGAAAATCGGACCAAAATTGACAGAAAAAATGGCTGCCATTTGTACGCAAATACTGTTAAAAAATGGTATATCATGGTTGTGGACCCTGTATAGGTCACAATTTTAATTCGATTTTGATGAAACATGAAATGCATGGTTATAACCCAAAGATCTTGGCTCCTTTCGTTATTTGCGCATATCGGATCGTAACTTCCTGAATTATGGTCCTGATTGTCCGAAAAATCGCCTATGGTCCCCCTGGAAGCCACAATTATTATCCGATTTGTGTTCGAATTTCGAGAAAGTCGGACCATATTTGCCAGACAAAATGGCCGCCGTTTGAACGCAAATAATGTAAAAATATGGTATATCAAAGTTGTGGACCCTGTAGAGGTCACAATTTTAATTCGATTTTGCTGAAACCTGAAATGCATGTTTATAATCTAAAGATCTTGATTCCTTTCGATATTTGCGCATATCAAATTATGGCCTTTGGTTGTAGGAAAAATCACTTTCGGTATTGTTTGTTCTCTATCTCTCGAACAATTATTATCCGATTTAAGGACCGTAAGGAAGGTTGAGTTCGAGTTTCGTGAAAATCGTACCGAAATTGCCGGACGAAATGGTCGCCGTTTGTACGCGAATAGTGTAAAAATATGGTATATCATGGTTGTGGACTCTCTACAGGTCACAATTCTTATCCGATTTTGACGAAAAGTCACATTTCTAGGTTATGTACCGTCACACCATAATCATTGTCGGCTTCGAATTTCATGAATATCAGACTGGAACTGACCAACGAAATGGCTGCTCCCAATACATTATGAAATACAGGACTTAGTGATGTAGGAAAAATCACTTTCGGTATTGCTTGTTCCCTATCCATCTCTCGAAAATGTGGGCGTATCCTGCCTGGCAGTGCCAGCCTATCTTTCTCCTCTCGAAGAAGACCGGTGCCGCTGTCTGTAGTAAACCCGAATTTGTTCCGGACATTTCGGGTTCTGCACCCCGCCTCCTAACTGTCATCGAGCCAGTACGCCTATGAGTGATAATTCTTATTATAACAGTAAATAATTAAAATATTCCATAGGATAATAATATGTATATCATGTAGGTATGCATATCTGATACGCTGAGATTTTGTTTCTGTCTGGTATACTGGGTAATAAATCACCTAACTAAAGTATTTAGTTTGTATATCAGCTAGATTTACTGCCATACTAAATAAACGTATGAGAAGAATATAAACAGCTAGATTTAACTTTTAAAAAAGCAAATAGTTATTTTTTCAAATTGGTCGCCATTTTTGAATTTTAACGTGGGATAATTCGCCTTTGCCACCCGAATTGAATAATACAGTAAAATGTTACATTCATTTCAATTGGGATTGAATATTGATATGTTTAGCTCTGTGTGTGCCTTTATGTAGTTTATATAAATTACCAGATTTTGTAGGCCTGTACATTTGTGTATCCACAATACCGATTTTGCTTAAAAACTTGACGTATTCTTCGAACATTACTACTGGGAATAGAGGCGGAGCTGGAATCTCAGTGTAGATATTTCTAGTTCTTGTATGTACATGAGAGAATAAATCGTGAACGGTGGCTTGAAGATTTTTCTTTAGATTAGATTTCATATCATTTGCTGTCCCAGGGATTAGAATTGTTTGTACGAAAATGATGCTGAAAATACCCACAGAGTGCGTTTTAGAGCGCCTAGTTTTCAAAACATTTCGGGGGAACCCCCCTCTTTACCAATGGTCGCCCGCGCATGGACTGTCCCTACCCCCCTCTCTCTCTCTCTCTCTCTCTCTCTCTCTCTCTCTCTCTCTCTCTCTCCGTGAAATCCGTCTGTCCAACACTCTAAAAGCCACAATTTTATCGAGTGGACGTTAAACCCCATTTTCCCTTTCTCGAATTTCGTGAAATAGGTCTTTCCGACACGTTAAAAGCCACAATTTTTATCCGATTTCAACGAAACGTGACATAAAGGTTTATCTCCCTAAGATCTCGTTTCTTATCGGACCATAAGTTCATTGATGACGGCCCCTGATTGTTCGATAAATCGAATATTTAGCTTGTCCACCCTATCTGATTTTGTTGAAATTTGAAATATAACATTACAACCCAAAGATCTTGGTTCCTTTCAATATTCGCGCATATTGGACCGCAACTTCCCAGGGTATGACCCCTGACTATACGAAAAGTCACGTAGAGGGACGTATATGTATTATTATATGGATAAAGTTAATTGATCTTTATATTCGTGTTTGTTTGTTATTGTCCATGTACTAATTGATATCGGCCACTTATGTTTGTTTTTCAGAGGATGCCGGCAAGGGGGAATGGTGATCTGTTTGGGCGATTTTTTTTAAAAGGAGAGTACAGTTTTTCTGATTGATTTTCCTGGGGATTGTGACAGTCTACAGAGTGAGTAGCCCTCAATTCTTGGGATAAGACCAGCTGAACAATTCAGTTCAGTTCCATTTAGTTCAATCACACAGACCTGAACTAAAGGTTTATGACTTTGTTAATCTAACAGTATTGTGGCTGATTTACATATATATATATATATATATATTAGGAATTTCCATTTCTCTTCTACTGGGTTTGTTGGTGTGCACACCTTGTTTATTGGTCCTCGACGTAGCCAGTTATTTTGATGACTTGTGGTTGGCCACCCAGTTATCGCTGATGACTGGTAGTTGGCAGTCCATATTAAGCAAAGGCTTCTGATACAGAACAAAAGATTCAAACATTAGGCCATGATATATAAGTAGTCTGCTTCATTTCTATAGAATATAACATTCGGGTTTTTTCATCTTGCAGTTTGAACTAATATCCCTACTAATAAAACTCCATCAAATCACTTGCCTATATATAGATGTGTCCAGACCTATTTTCATTAGGATGTATATTGTCGTCCGTTCACACTTATTTGTAGACACTCTATAGGTCACAATGTTTATCCAATTTTGACGAAACTTGCATTAGGGGTTGAAATCTGAAGGATCTAGGTTCCTCTCGATATTGACATGTTAATTTTGCTTTCAATTCATTTTTGTTTGTTTTTCGTTGCACAATTACTAATTGCTTTCGGCCACATAAGTATGTTTTTCAGGACTGCGGTGGCTGGCTGCTGAATGGTGGATGCAGAATGGTGGACACAGATGGAAGATCGGTTGGACTTAAAAGGAAAGTGTTGTTTGTCTGTTTGATTTGCTTGAGGGTGGCGGTAGGCTGCAGACTGGGCGGCTCTCATTTCATTCTGGGGAAGAGACCATCTGAACAGTACAGTTCAGTACCATTTAGTTCCGTTAGGAATAAGTTAAATTTGCTTTCAATTAATTTTTTTTTTCGTTGCACATTTACTAATTGCTTTCGGCCACATAAGTTTGTTTTTCAGGACTGCGATGGGTGGCGGCAGAATGGTGGATGCATAATGGTGGACACAGATGGAATATCGATTCAGCTTAAAAGGAGAGTGTTGTTTTTATGCTTGATTTGCTTGAGGGTGTCCGTAGGCTGCAGACTGGGCGGCTCTCATTTCATTCTGGGGAAGAGACCAGCTGAACAGTACAGTTCAGTTCCATTTAGTTCCAATGGGATTAAGTTAATTTTGCTTTCAATTAATTTATGTTTGTTTTTCGTTGAACATTTACTAATTGCTTTCGGCCACATAAGTTTGTTTTTCAGGACTGCGGTGGCTGGCTGCTGAATGGTGGATGCAGAATGGTGGACACAGATGGCAGATCGGTTGGACTTAAAAGGAAAGTGTTGTTTTTCTGTTTGATTTGCTTGAGGGTGGCGGTAGGCTGCAGACTGGGCGGCTCTCATTTCATTCTGGGGAAGAGACCATCTGAACAGTACAGTTCAGTGCCATTTAGTTCCATTGGGAATAATTTAAATTTGCTTTCAATTAATTTTTTTTTTTCGTTGCACATTTACTAATTGCTTTCGGCCACATAAGTTTGTTTTTCAGGACTGCGATGGGTGGCTGCAGAATGGTGAATGGTGGACACAGATGGAATATCGATTCGGCTTAAAAGGAGAGTGTTGTTTTTATGCTTGATTTGCTTGAGGGTGGCGGTAGTCTGCAGACTGGGCGGCTCTCATTTCATTCTGGCGAAGAGACCAGCTGAACAGTACAGTTCAGTGCCATTTAGTTCCTTTAGGAATAAGTTAAATTTGCTTTCAATTAATTTATGTTTGTTTTTCGTTGAACATTTACTAATTGCTTTCGGCCACATAAGTTTGTTTTTCAGGACTGCGGTGGCTGGCTGCTGAATGGTGGATGCAGAATGGTGGACACAGATGGAAGATCTGTTGGACTTAAAAGGAGAGTGTTGTTTTTCTGTTTGATTTGCTTGAGGGTGGCGGTAGGCTGCAGACTGGGCGGCTCTCATTTCATTCTGGGGAAGAGACCATCTGAACAGTACAGATCAGTGCCATTTAGTTCCATTGGGAATAATTTAAATTTGCTTTCAATTAATTTTTTTTTTCGTTGCATTTTTACTAATTGCTTTCGGCCACATAAGTTTGTTTTTCAGGACTGCGATGGGTGGCTGCAGAATGGTGAATGGTGGACACAGATGGAATATCGATTCAGCATAAAAGGAGAGTGTTGTTTTTCTGCTTGATTTGCTTGAGGGTGGCGGTAGGCTGCAGCCTGGGCGGCTCTCATTTCATTCTGGCGAAGAGCCCAGCTGAACAGTACAGTTCAGTTCCATTTAGTTCCAATGGGATTAAGTTCATTTTGCTTTTAATTAATTTATGTTTGTTTTTCGTTGAACATTTACTAATTGCTTTCGGCCACATAAGTTTGTTTTCAGGACTGCGGTGGCTGGCTGCTGAATGGTGGATGCAGAATGGTGGACACAGATGGAAGATCGATTCTGCTTAAAAGGAGAGTGTTGTTTTTATGCTTGATTTGCTTGAGGGTGGCGGTAGTCTGCAGACTGGGCGGCTCTCATTTCATTCTGGGGAAGAGACCATCTGAACAGTACAGTTCAGTGCCATTTAGTTCCTTTAGGAATAAGTTAAATTTGCTTTCAATTAATTTTTTTTTTTTCGTTGCACATTTACTAATTGCTTTCGGCCACATAAGTTTGTTTTTCAGGGCTGTGGTGGATGGATGCAGAATTGTGAATGGTGGATGCAGATTTGCTGACCGCGGATGGTCGATGCAGAATGGTGATCATCCTGCTACACATATTGTTGATAGTGGGGTCCACAGAACTTACTAATACAGGTGGGCAGTGGTGGAATTAATCGAATGCGAGCCAGATATATTAAAGATACATTAGTTAAGAGTTGGTCATCCCTGCTACAATATATAAAATAATAATGCCTTGCATCAGTGAAATTACACCACAAAGTGGTCCTACATCATTATAAAAATGATTTCTCTGTTTAAAAAGCCGAATTTGTATGTATGCCTGTGTAATTTAAAGACGATGATGGCAGATTTCCTAAACTGAAACCTTGCAAACCCCCTCCTGCAAAAATTCCTGGATCCTTCCCTGAATCTGCCGTTTCATACAGCTTGATACACTGACCAAGATTAAGCCAAACTAACAGCCACATGGTAACATTTTAGTACTTTTCAGATTCAGACTAAACAAACAGCCACCAAGGTCCTTCAGTTTTAATTGTAATGAAGCATCTCTTCATTTTAGCCGAATAGGACAAAATCCTTGGCCCATTGGGTTAGTAATCTTTAACTTTCTTTTTTAAATTTTATTTAGATATAGGGAGGGATTATCGAAAGTGGACCAATTGCTTATGGTAGGCCCACAGGGCACAATACTTGAACATTCCAAAGCCGTTTTATAGCTGAGGCGCCAGCCTCCTCGCGAAAAGAAAATCAAAGAAATTGGAAAAATAAAACGGGAGAAAACAGCTTCTTTCATAGCGTACCCATTCATACAAGTTGCTTTACGAATGCAAATCAAAGAACAAAATGTGAAGAATTTTTGGAATTATCGAGATAGTATCAGAAAGTTTTAGATAATTCTACAGACCAAGACTAGAGTTCTTCAAACTCAGTTAACAATTTTGTTTACTAAAATTTTCCAGAACATCTCGTTTAATCTTTAAAATTGTTAATTTACAGAAATCTCCTGTTATCGGTCGGACGATGCTGGCGTGGTAGTTCTTTGGGTAAGCAACATTTTTTTAATTAAAAAATCTTCACCATATTACAATATTTTCGTCAAACTGCATAGAAATAGTTTCCATCCTATATCGGACTTATTTCACCCAAGACACGGGTCTAGTCCAATGTAACTGACATATTCCTATGTGTAATCCTTTAACACCATTTGTCAAGTAAATGCTTTATTAATACTAACAATTGGGTCATTCCGTGTCAAATCACCCAATGAGTTAAACCGCACCCCCTTCGATTTAGCTGAAATTTGATGTATATGCTTATTTGGGAAGGGAATTTTGATATTTCAAATTTTAGCTTATTCATAGTAATTTCACGAATGAAGGTAGTTGATTGTATTAGAACACCCCATGTCACTTTTCTGGAGTTCACTTCTCGTATTCAAGTAACCAGGTCCGTACAGCAAATTAGAGTCTTGTTCTATGAAACATGTCTGCTAGCATGACAACATATACTGCCTGGTGTTATAAACTCAAAAGATAAAACTGTTTATATTTTACAGGACCACATCAGAGTTACCACGTCGAATTATCGGTATGATGATCATCAAAGGAGTGGAACACTGAAAGGGTAGGCATTCATACCAAACTTATTTGAATTATTTCTTTAATAATCCCTAAAATCTGTCATATTTCAAGTCAAGGTTTTGTGACGTCTGAAACATGGTTATTCGAATAGCTCAATATTCAGGGCCGGCGGAAGCAATTCTTGATTGGGGGAGGGAGCTGCCATCCTAGGCGAAGGTTCAGGGGCCGCGTAGGCCCCGGATGCTCTTGGGGGTCTAGTTCGTCGGAGATTCTTTCTCCGCGATTTCTGGCTAATAAAACTACACAGCAATTAAGTGAACTTTTATTTCTCTTTTAACTCCCTGACCATAAAACACAGTCGATGGTGGTTTAATCCCGTGATGCTGAACTTGACACAAACATGTATAATTATACCAAGATTGTGGACACTCTAGATATCACAAGTTTTATCCGATTTGATGAACTTACAAGGTATATGTTTATTACCGAAATATCTCGATTCCTGTCGATATTGGCACATATAGGACCGTTACTTCCTGGGTTATGGCCTCTGTATGCACGAACAATCACATTTTAGTTTGTGGATCACGTAGAAGTAACAATATCAGATCCGTTCAATATCAGGTCACAATTTTATAAGATATTGACGAAACTTGAAATATAGGTTTATCTCCCGATATTGACGAAACTTGAAATATAGGTTTATCTCCCAAAGATCTCGTTTTTGTTACTTTCGATATTGGCATAAATCGGGCAATAACTTTCGTGGTCATAACTGAGAGCAGCGAATTATTTGATGGATAAGGAACACAGGGAGGGAGTATAAATAAAACTCTATTATGTCGTTTTTCTTATTACCTATAATATGTCATTTATACAACAGTCATGAGATGGTCTTGAAATAAAGATCGGCTAATATCTAATCGCAACCGTAGGTCTCTTAACCATCGATCATTACAGTGCATAGCAGGATTTTTTCTTCTGAAAGTCTAGAAGTCTCAGATCTTCTCACTTCCATTTTAAAATCATGAATAGTTTACTTTGAACTAATCATAGGGATTATTATATGAATTTATGTATTGCTTTAATTTGAGCGAATCCTACTTGAGCTGCGAGCTAGTCGACTTTGACGGTATTCTGCGTTGTTGGTCACACAAGTCTGCTAATTTACTGTATTGCTTTAATTTGAACAAATCCTACTTGAGTGGCAAGCTGATCGACTTTCTAGTCGCAAAAACAATTCAACAGTAAGTTCGGAGACTTGCGTGGCCAACAACGCAGAAAACCGTCCGTTTGTATTTTCGAAAAGGTTCCAAATTTCAACACTTGTATCCATTAACACCGATCTTGGGATGCTTTTTAGTCATGTACATTACAGGGCAAAATATCGTGTTGTACAGATGAGCAAATTTTCGACCAAGTCCTTTTTAAAACGATATTTTTCATGTGAGATATTTCACTGTGTTATAAATGGAGTGGCAAACGATCGTTTATGGTTTCTATCAGGAATTTGGCTGAGAAAAGGAAAATTCTAGATTGGCAATAACAGGTTTTTGTATGTACAATATATATTCCAAATTTGGCATTTATCTAATAGATACAGTAAAGGACATGTTGTTGACATGTTAAAAAGCACATTTTAAAATCGGGGTCCTTTGAATCATTGACTAAGTGGGGATTGAGGTTTTAAGCTACTTGAGGGATCGAATCTACTTGTTATGTCTAGGCTAGATTAACATGTCATAACTTCATCAACTAATGAAGACAGACTGAAGATGTTTATCGCTTTCATGAGAAATCACAACACCGACATTATTTTCACTAGTCCACACACATAACATAAACAGCTTCGTCTCTTGTCCACACACCTAACATAAACCGATTCTTCTCTTGTCCACACACATAACATAACCGCCTTTCTGTGGTTCACACACATAACTTAAACCGATTCTTCTCTAGTCCACACACATAACATAACCGCCCTTTCTCTAGTTCACACAAAGATCCCGCCTTTTCCGGATTTCTTGAAGCTTCTAGCGAGACAGATTTTCGTTATTATGCCTGGAGATTAGATTGGATTGTAATGGCTGAGGCTGCAGACTTACAATTACTTCCGTTCTTTGGAAATTGTGATCAACAAACAATTATACAGGCCAGAACTCAAGGTTTATGACATTGTTAATCTAACAGAATTCTGGATGAAGTAGAGTAGAGACTGTTTCATGGAGATTACAGCGGATTCTGGTGTGCACACCCCATTCATTAGTCCTCGACGAGGCCAGTTATCATTGATGACTTGTGGTTGGCCACCCGGGTATCACTGATGACTGGTAGTTGGCAGTCCATATAAGGATATGGGCTTTTGGTACAGAACAGAAGAGGGTATGGTGTTAGATCTATTCAAACTCAGTTTGCTTCTTGTCATTGGTCCTCGACGAGACCAGTTATCATTGATGACTTGTGGTTGGCCATCCAGGTATCGCTGATGACTGGTAGTTGGCAGCCCATTATAAGGATATGGGCTTCTGGTACAGAACAGAAGAGGGTATGATGTTAGATCCATTCAATCTCAGTTTGCTTCTTTTCTCTAGAACATAACATTGTGGGCTGTTTCGTCTTGTAGTTTAAACCGACATCCTCACTTAGTCAATCAAATCACTTCTCTGCGTAAAGATGTGTCCAAGACTTGTTAGCTCATGTTTCTTTACTGTAACATTTTGATTCAAATATTGATGGGGTTCGTTTGCAATTTGGATTTAACTATTGTTATATATTGCCAACGGTCATCCAATTATCTAAATAAGCTTGTTATTGCCAAAATATTATTTTTCTAATAAAGGACTGATGTCTACAGTTATTATTGCTCATTATGCATGATTTTGTGTATTTACAATGTAAGGTCAATAGTGAGTGGACAATTCCAGTTGACCAGAGCAAGACCCATGGAAAACGCACGAGGTTAGACAGTCGAACCTACTCCTTGTCACCCACGTGACACAATGACACTTTATGATCCAACGTGCACGTGCTAACCATTCGTCCACCCAACTCCCCAATGGCTGGCTCCATAACATGTTAATACCAGACACCACAGATTGTCAGAAAAGCCTTGTAAAATTGATATAAATATTCATGTTTATATTATAGTCAGTTGTCTTTGGATAACATAATCCAACCATTTCTTAATATTGACGGTGCATTTAAAATTATAATCTGTGTTTAAAAGTTTACTTTCTGTTCTGTGTTGCTGCTTGCTCTCCTTTCTCTTTTCAGGTAACATTTATCTTGGAAGAGTCATCCATGACATGGAAAACTTTAATAGACTGCAGATTATATCATTTGAAACATTGAAGCGGTGAACTGTTTTAAAGGACTTTGAAGTTTAAAATATAATGAAATAATCGCACGAATAGTTTTTAATATATTATGTAATTAAGTTGTTGGTCCAGGTATGTGGTTTTTACCGCGAGAACTTCGCTTTTCCACATGAAGCAAGCAGATTTTTCCCCACGGCCACGGGTTTTTTTCCTGTCTGCAGTAATGACAATATACGTCAATCAGTTGGACCTAATGTTTTGTGTTTTACCTATTTATGTTTTATAAATTACTCCTTGATATGTAAATAACTTAATTAAATCAACCTGTCCAAAATATCATAATGATCTATTGGACAAATTAATTAATGTACATGATTTATGATTTTTTTGTAAGCCCATGTTAAACAATATTTATATTAACCCATATTTCATATTACAGAAGAAAATTCTAAATTTTCCATTTTTCTAAACATGGAACATAAACCGTTATGGGAATTTTTGAATGGGGTAAAACTTATTTAGAAATTTTCGACAAACATGTTGTGATGGGGGGTGGGGTAGATGTTCGTCCGTCATACTACAGGTCAAAATTTTAAATTTTCCCTTTTAACTAAACTTGATACGTACCTGTTTATGGTAATTTGAATTGAGCCAAAATCATTTCGAAACTTTTGACATATAAACACGAAGGGGTGGTGGTGGGGTCGAGTTTATTTTCATATTTTTTCGCATGACGACATTATTTTTTTTTTAACCTATCCCCCCTTATAATTAAATATTGTTTAATGTGGGCCAACTGATAATTCATCAGTTATACTAGATTATATTATTTCTTAATCAATTATATTATTTCTTAATCAATTATATACTTAGATATTGATAATTACCTCGTGTTGCATATATAATTTACAAACACAAGTAATGAGTAACAAACAATTAGCCATGGCCTAACAAGTTTTGAATTTTTTTTTTATTTTTTTTTGTCATCAAAAATTGTTTTTGTAATCAAAATGTTTAATTTGCCAAATTAGTAGTTTTCTAATAACGTTGTATGACTAATGTCTACTGTTATAATTGTTGTTTATATTATAGGCATGATTATGTATTTTGCAATTTAAGACCAATAGTGAAAGATTTTCAGTTGATATGGAAGAGCTTGTTTTTGGTCTTTATGTATTTTGCAATTTAAGACCAATAGTGAACAAAGATTTTCAGTTGATATGGAAGAGCTTGTTTTGGGTCTTTATATGTTATCCATTTTCCTTTTTTCTTTTTACGCCTAGTTACCGGTAAATCCACGTGTCCAAAATATCATAATGTATTGGACAAATTAGTCATTGTACATTATTTAGTTTTTTCATATGTCTGCATTAAGCAATAGTTTTTTTATACGCTCATATTTCACGTTACAGAACTTTTTCTTTGTTATTATAATCAAAAAATTTTTATGGCAAATTAGACAAATTATCATTTAATTTTGTTGAGAGCCAGGTCAAAATTCAAATTCATCAGTCGAAATAGATTAAATTATCGGTTCACTCATATTCAGATTTAATCTAAAAATGGAGGAGCGAGACTTAGTTTCAAACCACCAGTGGTTGAAATTATTTCACTCGTCTTGTCGAACCTTCAAATGCAAATATCTTCGCTCGCAATGGAGTAATTTGAAAGATTTTCAAATTTTCATTTTACATTAGCTACTTTCGAACTATCAGGACAAGAATGGCTAGCTCTTTATCTAAATATTGCATTATGTATCTTTAATCATTTATTTACTTTATTTGATTGATATTCGTATTTAATTATTATACATTAAAATACAGATGTGACATCATCCTTTTTTGTTGATGTACCATTATTTCAAATAATGGTATACGGGCAATATGCCAAGCCTACATATTTATACTAGTTGCAATATTGGACGCGCATGACGTATTTTATTGAAATGCACGTGTTGGATAGTATCTGTATTTTAAGTTGTTTAATGGTCTTGTGTAAGATATTGCGTAATATACAGATATTGCATCCATGCTATCGCACTCGTACAATATCAATTTATTACTTACTCGCACTCGACCACTAAACTCCTTTTTTTTTCTTTTTTTTTTTAATCAATTAGATTTATTTAATGATAAAGTAGACAAATTATAATCTTGTTATTGCCAAAATAGTATATTTTTTTCAATGAAGTTGTAGGACGGGTGTCAATTGTTATACAAATTATAATCTTGTTATTGTCTTTACAACATTTTTTTTAATGACGTTTTTTTCAAATGTTTTTGCCCATTTTCTTTTTTAATATTACGCCTTGATATGAATAAATAACTCAATTAAATCAACCTGTCCAAAATATTATGTACTGAACAAATTAGTTAAAGTATATTAAGTTTTTTATGTGCCTACATTAAACAATAATAATTATTAGATTTTTGTCTACGCCCAAATTTTATATTACAGAAGAAAATTCTAAATTTTCCATTTTCCCAAACTTGGAACATAAACCGTTATGGGAATTTGAATTGGGTCAAAATTATTTCGAAATTTTCGGCACAGCATGTGATGCGGTGGGGGGGGTGTATTATGCCTGTCCGTCCGCCATACCACAGGTCCAAACTGTAAATTTTCCCTTTTCTTTGTAAATTTGGAACGAACCAGTTTATGGTAACTTGAATGGGGCCAAAATCATTTAGAAATTTTCGACCTACAAACGCGTGAGGGTGGTGGGGTCAAAAATATTTTTTTATTTTTTTGCGCAACGACATTTATTATGATTATTTTTTACCTATACCTACATTTTATTAAATATTGTTTAGTGTGGGCCAACTGATAATTCATCAGTTGAAATAGAATATATTATTTCTTAAACATACATTATGCAAGAGCTACATCTGTCTATTGCAGGTCTTCATTTGGCATAAAATGTTTTCTTAATCATTAATTAGGCATTAATTAACCCTCGGATTTCTCCGATATGAAATAGATTAGAACGGTTCACTCATATTCAGATTTAATCTAAAAATGGAGGAGCGAGACTTAGTTTCAAACCACCAGTGGTTGAAATTATTTCACTCGTCTTGTCGAACCTTCAAATGCAAATATCTTCGCTCGCAATGGAGTAATTTGAAAGATTTTCAAATTTTCATTTTACATTAGCTACTTTCAAACTATCAGGACAAGAATGGCTAGCTCTTTATCTAAATATTGCATTATGTATCTTTAATCATTTATTTACTTTATTTGATTGATATTCGTATTTAATTATTATACATTAAAATACAGATGTGACATCATCCTTTTATGTTGATGTACCATTATTTCAAATAATGGTATACGGGCAATATGCCAAGCCTACATATTTATACTAGTTGCAATATTGGACGCGCATGACGTATTTTATTGAAATGCACGTGTTGGATAGTATCTGTATTTTAAGTTGTTTAATGGTCTTGTGTAAGATATTGCGTAGTATACAGATATTGCATCCATGCTATGGCAGTCGTACAATATCAATTTATTACTTACTCGCACTCGACCATTAAACACCTTTTTTTTTCTTTTTTTTTTTTAATCAATTAGATTTATTTAATGATAAAGTAGACAAATTATAATCTTGTTATTGCCAAAATAGTATATTTTTCCAATGAAGTTGTAGGACGGGTGTCAATTGTTATACAAATTATAATCTTGTTATTGTCTTTATAACATTTTTTTTTAATGACGTTTTTTTCAAATGTTTGCCCATTTTCTTTTTTAATATTACGCCTTGATATGAATAAATAACTCAATTAAATCAACCTGTCCAAAATATTATGCACTGAACAAATTAGTTAAAGTATATTAAGTTTTAAATGTGCCTACATTAAACAACAATAATTATTAGATTTTTGTCTACGCCCAGATTTTATATTACAGAAGAAAATTCTAAATTTTCCATTTTCCCAAGCTTGGAACATAAACCGTTATGGGAATTTGAATTGGGTCAAAATTATTTCGAAATTTTCGGCACAGCATGTGATGCGGTGGTGGGGGGGGGGTGTATTATGCCTGTCCGTCCGCCATACCACAGGTCCAAACTGTAAATTTTCCCTTTTCCGTAAATTTGGAACGAACCGGTTTATGGTAACTTGAATGGGGCCAAAATCATTTAGAAATTTTCGACCTACAAACGCGTGACGGTGGTGGGGGTCAAAAATATTTTTTTATTTTTTTGCGCAACGACATTTATTATTTATTTATTTTTTTTACCTATACCCACATATTATTAAATATTGTTTAGTGTGGGCCAACTGATAATTCATCAGTTGAAATAGAATATATTATTTCTTAAACATACATTATGCAAGAGCTACATCTGTCTATTGCAGGTCTTCATTTGGCATAAAATGTTTTCTTAATCATTAATTAGGCATTAATTAACCCTCGGATTTCTCCGATATTAAATAGATTAGAACGGTTCACTCATATTCAGATTTAATCTGAAAATGGAGGAGCGAGACTTAGTTTCAAACCACCAGTGGTTGAAATTATTTCACTCGTCTTGTCGAACCTTCAAATGCAAATATCTTCGCTCGCAATGGAGTAATTTGAAAGATTTTCAAATTTTCATTTTACATTAGCTACTTTCGAACTATCAGAATAAGAATGGCTAGCTCTTTATTCAAATATTGCATTATGTATCTTTAATCATTTATTTACTTTATTTGATTGATATTCGTATTTAATTATTATACATTAAAATACAGATGTGACATCATCCTTTTATGTTGATGTACCATTATTTCAAATAATGGTATGCGGGCAATATTGGACGCGCATGACGTATTTCATTGAAATGCACGTGCTGGATAGTCTCTGTTTAATGGTCTCGTGCAAGACATTGCGTAATATACTGATATTTCACCCATGCTATCGCACTCGTACAATATCAATATGTTACTTAATAACTCGAACTCGACCATTAAACTATACTTATTTAATTTATTTTAAACAATTACATTTTTTAAACGCTAATATTCAAAAATTAGATTTTTTATACACTTGCATTTCATGTTACAGAACATTCTAATTTGTCCATTACCTAACCTATTATCTATACCCACATATTATTAAAGATTGTTTTGTGGGCCAACAGATGATTCATCAGTCGAAAAAAGATTATATTATTTCTTAATCAATTATATACTTATAGATAAGAGGTTTGATTTATAGTCGTATTTGCCATTGAATTTTTTTGTTATTATAATAATATTTTAATGATAAATTAGACAAATTATAATCTTGTTATTGCCAAAATAGTTTTTTTTTGTTTTTTTTTTTTTAATGAAGATGTAGGACGGGTGTCAATTGTTATACAAATTATAATCTTGATATTGCCAAAATAACATTATTTTTTAATGACGTTTTTTTTTTCAAATGTTTTTGCCCATTTTCTTTTTTAATATTAGCCTTGATATGAATAAATAACTCAATTAAATCAACCTGTCCAAAAAATTATGTACTGAACAAATTAGTTAAAGTATATTAAGTTTTTTATGTGCCTACATTAAACAATAATAATTATTAGATTTTTTTCTACGCCCAAATTTTATATTACAGAAGAAAATTCTAAATCTTCCATTTTCCCAAACTTGGAACATAAACCGTTATGGGAATTTGAATTGGGTCAAAATTATTTCGAAATTTTCGGCACAGCATGTAATGCGGTTGTGGGGGGGAGGGGTATTATGCCTGTCCGTCCACCATACCACAGGTCCAAACTGTAAATTTTCCCTTTTCCGTAAATTTGGAACGAACCAGTTTATGGTAACTTGAATGGGGCCAAAAGCATTTAGAAATTTTCGACCTACAAACGCGTGAGGGTGGTGGGGGCCAAGAATATTTTTATATTTTTTTGCGCAACGACATTTATTTATTTTTTTTTTTTTTTTTTTTTTTTACCTATACCCACATATTATTAAATATTGTTTAGTGTGGGCCAACTGATAATTCATCAGTCTCGAAATAGAATATATTATTTCTTAAACAATTATATACTTATAGATAAGAGGTTTGATTTATAATCGTACATTTGAGTTCTTTTTCTGTTATAATTAAAATATCTTGTGTTAAATTAGAGGCAATGTTAAAATAATAGTGAGTAAACAGGGCACTAGGGAAAATCCTGCTTACTCAGCTCTCAATACTATAGCCACTCCTATCTATATCTTTGTCTCAAATAAGCATAATGATAATATCAGACACGAGAGATTGTCAAAGACGCCTAACACAGATCAAAACGTTTAATTTTTTCGATATAAATATATATTGTTTATATTTAGTTTTTTGATACGCCATATTAAACATAATGTACTTAGTTTTTTGACATTGTTAATAATAATTGTTTACAAATAAAATATTTCACCATTCGTTGTTTTTACTGAATCTGTGGTGGGATGCTACTGTGCTGGCCTTGTACTTTGGTTGTGAAACAAGATGGCGGTAGACATAAAATGAGATGCGGAATAAGCTTCTTTAATCCATGTTTCAGGAAATGACGATTATCATGAAAGAAGCGCGAGACTTATTAAATTGAGATATGAAAAGTGTATTCAATTCGAAAAGCGAAAATTTTTATTTTGGGTCTAGACTTTTCTGAAATTCCAGCTGCGAATTTTTTGTTCCAACTCGCCGAATTAGGCACATTTTCAAAATCGGTCTCATCGGTGCTGCATACGTAGAACTCCCTCTGCCAATTTTGGAATCCATAGCTCGGGTTTTGTAGTACTGATGACATTATACCTAATCGACCGATGATTACATGGAACACATTGTCACAACTACTGTGCGAAAAGGCGTTCAATCCAAGTTGGAGTCCTTCGTCATTTTTGGGGCTAACACGTGCTTAGATTTATTTCATTTCAATAATTCGCTTGCGCGTATGGATATGTAGCTGTGTGGACTCAGAGAGAAAACCCTCGAAGTTGGATAGACGACCCTACTCCTTGTCATGTAGTTGCGAATAATCGAAACCGCATCACAGGCGCGGATCCATAGGGGGGTCCGGACCCCCCCCCCCCCCTGCTCAGGCTTGAAAATTTTTTATGCGATTTTATTGGCGATTTAGACCTGTAATTTTGGAATTTACCTTCCGGAAATACGTCAGAATGAACCAAATTGAATCTAATTTACCAAATTAATCGGTTGAGCGCAATTAGTTAAGCAATTATCCAACCTAGACCCCCCCCCTGCAAAAAATCCTAGATCCGCGCCTGCATCACTTGACTCAATGACATACCATCGTTCGGCTATTAAGCCTACGTAATGCAACAAGTAACTTTTAGTTTTGTCTGGTAATAATCATGCTAATTTGATTTGATTCAATAACAGTAAAGATGTTTTAAGTAAGATAAGATATGGGCTGGTCATTCTTGCAATGATAGTTATGGCTGTTTGTCTGTAGCGTCTACCTCCATAGCAACAAACATCCAGTTTAACGTTAAAGTTTTAAAACTCGCGGATTTTTAATACGTCGCAGTCAATTGATGGTCGGGGGAAAGTTAATTATGATCCTTGCTACCCATTTGTGTCTTGGTATGGGTGCCAAAGAAGAGCGATTTATACAAACACAAATCATGAGTAAGGCAGTGGTGTGTTCATCTTTTGGTTTTGGCCAACATTACTCTTACAGATGCTCAAAATTGTATTTACTTTAGATGTTTATGGACAATTAAAGAATAAAAATTACAACACTTCCACTTTCAGATGAGATCAATTAACATAGACTTGAAATGCATAAATGTGATTTGAGCCCACAATACATCCATCTTGCCTCATCGTCCATAGTTATATTTATCGTGATGACGACTCTCTGGCCAGTGACCCAGTGCCAACATAGTTTCTCAGATTTTGAATATTCGTGTCTATGGTGTCGCAGATTCTATGTGATTATTGCTTGAAGTGGAAACATGTCGCCGTTAAACATTAGGAATGGTAGAAATTACCCCAATCAACATTGTGCGCGTGAGCTCGGCGCACGCTGATTATGTTTTGTTGCCTTTAGTCTGCTTGAAATGAATAAAAGTACCTTCATTTTTGGTCACGGCCAACGTCTTACTAAGTTCCCAACTCAATGTGTCACTTACAGTGTATAATTGAAATATTCCTTCCAATAAGTAAAACTTTCTTATTCTTTCTTCTGGTTGTTTGTTCGCTTTATGAAACCCTGCGGTTGAACCCATCAATATAAGAATAGCTTCATAATAACTACTTTTGTTTTGTGCAAGAAGTATATTGATACTATTTATTTTGTATTTGAGGATACATTTACATTTCCTTCAAACCTCAGCAGGATGACCACTTCCATATTTCAAAATCAATTTTGGAACAGTACATAATAGAAATAAAGTGCTGGATGAGTCAAAACTTTCTCAAACTTAATGACGATAAGACCGAATATTTGCTCATTGGATAACAATTTTGAGAAATTGGATAACAACCATAGTATTAAAGTTGGTGATTGTGTAATCAGTCCCTCTAGGTCGGCTCGAAATATTGGGGTAATCTTTGATTCTCACCTGTCAATGGAGAGCCATATAAATCATGTGTGTAAAGTAGGATACTTTAATTTGCGAAATATTGGAAAACTGAAACCGAATGTGTCTGCAGATTGTGTGAAAAGTCTAATTAATAATACATTAGTGACTTCTCGCATTGATAACACGAACTCTTTATTATATGATATCCCTGCTAAATATATTGATAAACTACAAAAAATACAAAATTCTGCAGCTAGACTTATTACTGGTGCTTCTTATAGTGAACATATAACCCCAATCCTTTATAATTTACACTGGCTCCCAATTCAATCTTGAATAACTTATAAAATAGTATTGTTAACTTTTAGATGTCTAAATGGTCTAGCCCCATCTTACTAATGGAATCGTCTAACTTTATATTCACCTTCCCGAACTTTACGTTCTTCTCAAGATCATTTTCTTTTAAAGGAGCATAAATCGAACCTTGCCTTCTGTGGCAATCGTGCTTTTTCCATTTGTGCGCCAAAATTATGGAATAAGCTCCCACACATTATACGCAGTTGTAAATCACTCCCTGTTTTTAAAACGAAACTAAAAACCCACCTATTTAATCTAGCTTTAACATAATATTTTTTTACACTTTATAACTTTGTCTTCAATATAAATATCTTTATTTTTATTGATATATATTTACATGATTATTTTACACGTTATAACTTTATCTACACCATTAAATATCCTCATTTTTATTTATATATTTACATGATTATTATGTTTAAACTTTAGAACTTTATCTACACCATTAAATATTACTATTTTTATTTATATTTTGATTTCTATATTTCTATTTTTACACGAACTACACGTACATATTTTTAAACCCCTATCTATATTCTATATTGATATTGTGATTTTATCCTTTGTGTTATGTTATGTCTATTGTAAAGCGCATCTGAACATGTATATCACGAAAGGAGCGCTATACATACATGTAATAATAATAAATAATAATAAAATTGACTATCAATTTATTGTTCTGTTTCTATGAACCGTGTAAATCTGAGCTTTTTGATGGTTGGAGTGGTGTAGCTGATGAAATTAAATGTTATATTCGGGTAAAGGTACGGTGCCACAAATCACCATCAACACTCATAATATTCTCTGAGGAGAAACTTTCTGCACCCCTCCGCCACCTCACCGCCCTTCCCCATCCAACAAAATAAATCTTCGACGATCTGCTCTTTATTATGGATTTTTGAACAATAGTACTGGTATAATTTTCACCCATAGGTCGGGAAACCCACCCAGTATTTTATCAAATACTGATATCGTGCTACTTTATAGTACTTATCTTATAATGCAATTCCCATACAGTCCACGTCCAAACATTTCAATTTATGATCCTTATTTATTTATATATGTAGGAGATCCATCTCTGAACGTTTGGGCTATACACGAAGACTCCTTTCAAAAACCATTGATGACCGATATATATATATATATAGGCAAATTATCGCAATGTGCACCTTACCAAATTATGATAAGAATTTGAAATATTTTAAAGTATTTCTATGAATAAATTTACATCGAAAAATAATATTTGAGACGAGACCAAGTCCCTCAGATTAAACCCGACTCGAAGGGCCTGGAGGATATGTCAGAATGCATCAAAATGTTTTCTATTTTGCAAAATTTCTCGACCACCCCACCCCCTCCGCGCAAAGGAGGGCCCTCAAAATAGTTCAGCCTCCGCCATGATAAACCTTAAAACGCCCCTGGTAATTCATGGCACTATACCACATGAAGTATACAACTGGTCTAACTTAGCAGTGCGCCCTTTTCTTATGTTTTAAAGAGTTAGGAATATTATTTCGATTGATTTTCTTAAAATGATAATATTTCTTTCCGAGCGTTTAAATTCATCGTCCAATATCGCGCATGAGTCTGATCGGTCTAGCTATATATATACGCAGTCAGCCCACTTTGAACCCAATCGGCCTAGCTTATCAGTGAGACTTTTTCTTAATTTTAAAAGATTATAAAGTATTTCTATGAATTAATTTTCAAATTGATATTTCAGTAAGTGATTCACATATTTTTAGAATATTATATTCCAGAAATAGGGAAATTCAACGAATGGTCGTAGAGATTTGTAATTTTTAGGAAGTGTTACGAGCGACTATTGATAATCACAAACTTGGACCACGGAAACCACTAGGTGTGCGTAAGTATAGTAGCACTTGAGATTTATTTTATTATTAACAATAAATAGTCCTTTCTAAATTCGACATTCAAATAAAATGAGCGGGGGGGGGGCTAAAACAAGACCGAGGCGGGGCTTATATCTGCCTCGCTCAGCATAATGATAAAATCGGCCTCGCAAGGAAGGGTCTTACGCTTACCTGTAATAAGGGGGTTCTTTTCCGTGCACACCACGGGTAGGCCTACACGGGACTTCGTTTTGTTTGTCGTATCTGAATGACTAGGTACAATTAATGTTCTTCCTTGCAAGGTCCTCGGTCAATCATCAAGAGGGGGGGGGGGGTCTCTTTACTCTCTGAAGCTCAGTGAAGCACCACGGCTCCCACATACAAATATATAGGCCAAGGCCAGTTTATAGAAATGAACCAAAACAGTCCAAGACAGTCAGGACTTTTTAATATTAGCTAGGTCCTGTTATAAGTGCTATCCATGGGGTGTAATTTCTTAAATTAGACAGTCAAAGCACTCTTCCTGCTATTCATGAAACAAACATACCGGTAGTACATTTGGCTAGCAGGCCTACCCCCACCACCTAGATTGACGCTGAAATCTTTTATTTATATCTGTAAATCCAACTGAATCCAAATCGGGAGATAATTTACGGCTGATATTTTGAAATATTTTAGCATAGATTAAGCTTTCCATGTTAAATCCAAAACCATTGACAATAAATCCCATCGAACAAATTTCAAGAAATCTATTATTATGAATTCTGCACTAAGCCTGATGAGTTATAATTTTGTATGCAGGTTTTGACAAATTGGTGCTTTAATTTCAAGTCCCCTACACAAGCCAAGGAACTGAGTCCCTCCACCCCAGGTACCAAGTCATCAGTAACATTTGGTTTTATTTGTACGGTTGGGAAAGTTAGTCATTGCCATAAGAAAGATCCATTTATCAATTATTTCCAATTTAAAATTCAAGGGGTGGAAACTGTTGACTCAGGCAGGTGTCAGAGTAACCTAGATAAGGTCCATGCATTTATTTTAATAAATGCATTCAGCTTACAATTAATAGATATACATCTTAAAAAATATATTTGTTTATTCACAGAATATTGCATCAAAATTACTTAAATAGAAATATAATATGTAAAATTGGTCTAATGTACTCTGTCAATAGTAACAACTCATTATGTAATTATCAGAAAATCATTAGAATTTGTTTGCTTTTTATACAGTTTTGCCCCACTCTAACAATTAGTATACGAAACATTTAATATCACAGATTTAGCTGTTGGGTTATCAAAATTCATTGAAAATCAAAATACTTGTTCGTTTCAACACCTTAAACTCTGTGTATTAATCTGAAATCAATCGGCCTCTATAGCGTCACAAGATTTTTTGAAGATATGAAGGGCCATAACTTTGGCAGTTATTATTTGAAATTAATGAAAATCAATAGGCTTCTTCATCTCATAACCTTAAACACTGTGTGTAAATTTGAAGTCAACCGGATATTAACTTTGGCTTCCAGAGATTCCACAAGATTTTATGAAGTGATCAAAGGCCATAACTCTGGCAGTAATCATCAGAAATCGCTGAAAATCAATAGGCTTCTTCGTCTCATGACCTTAAACACTGTGTATAAATTTAAAGTCGATCAGATATTAACCTTGGCCTCTAGAGCGTCCACAAGATTATTTGAAGTGATCAAGGGTCATAACTCTGGTAGTTATTATTGGAAATGGCTGAAAAAAAACAGGCTTCTTCGTCACATGCCCTTAAACACTGTGTATAAATTTAAAGTCGATCAGATATGAACTTGAGCCTCTAGAGCGTCCACAAGCAATTGTGGATGCCGGACGGACGGGGGCGACGACAATATACGACCACGTATTTCAATGTGGGCGTATAAAAAACGACCATTTTTCATACAATCAGGGGCCATAATCCATGAAGTTCATCGAGATATAAACATATTGTATGTTTCATCCAAATCAGATATTAGGAACAGACATTTTGTCTGTCAGTTATGATCAGATTCAAACTCAACATTCATTAATTAATAACAGTGATATATTTAAAGATGGGCTTCCAGGAAAGTATTTATCAGGTGGTTATTGGCAATAAAAGTATGGCAATTTTGGTATATGGAAAGTAGAGATATCCAATCTTACTAGAAAAATACTGGACAAAAATGTAAGGGTTCCCCTAATCAAAAGCCCGACGATTAGGACTGTCGAACATTAAGTGCTTTGTGTACATGTTGATAAACTTTATGAAGAGTTAGGCGTAGGGCGCTTTCAATTTGGCTTTCTGAGATAACAATCCCAGAAAAGGACGCGGGCAGTGGATAATCCGAGAATTTTAATCAGGATTCGATATTTGTAATAGTCAGCGGTGCAATATGAACAAATTTCGAAAGGAACCAAGATCCTAGGGTTATAAGCATGCATTTCATGTTTCATCAAAATCAGAAGAAAACTGTGACCTCTAAAAGTATCCACAAGCTAAATATGAGATTTTTCACACAATCAGGGGCCATGAAGTTATGGTCCGATGCATGCCGATAAAATATAAAGAAACTGAAATCTTTGGGAGATAGACTTATATGTAAAGTTTGTCAAAATCAGATAAAAATTATGACCTGTAGACTGTCCATTTAATTGGACGGACGGGCAGAGGCGACGACTATATACATCCACATGAAAATGTGGGCGTGTTAAAATAAAAAGTGATATAATTTTGATATTGTTGTTTAGGTATGATGGACATTGTGGGTATTTTCATCTAATTATCAATGTTGTTGAGGAATGTTGCTTATTAAAGATCCGTGTGACAATTAAGTTAAAATTATTACTGCAATAAGTAATTCCATTTATTTTTATTAGAAAGCTATTCTGTCTAGTGAGCATGTAACACTACTAACAAATTTATTTGTTATATTATTACCATGTGTGTTCTTAACTGACTGATTCCTCTCGACCATATGATTGTTTATCACTACTTATTTTACAACTGTGCGTGATTTCATCGATAAATGTTCCATAATTTATCACAGGTGACTTTTCACCACTGTTTTATGTGAGAGTTCATTACTAATTTTTTTCTTGATCACTATAGCTTTTAGAAGCTAATACATGTAGTTCATCACCACTTACTTTACCGGAGACACCATTGGATACATCGGTAGACAATGATGGATCATATTTATCTGCAATACATCCATCAATATTTTCACTACTGTGATGTTTGTCGGTGGAATGTTTATTGAGTATAGCTTGTCTTTCTATAGCAGCTGCCTTGGCCAAAGTATAAATATACAATGGTTCACCTCTATCCATACTCTCTACATGTTTTAATGATCTATGATCAAAATGCTGTATAGACAACATCATGGCCAAATCTCCATCTAAATATGGTTCCCCATACGTTTTGGTTGTTGTTTTTTTTAACTCATGTTGTCTGTCAAACTTTCTAATAGAAGTTGTTATTTCTTTCAGTGTTTTTCGTTTCTTTTCTTCAAGCCCTGCATACACATCTTTAACACTGTGTGCCTCTTTACTAAGTTTATCTCTTTCCAAGCCCTGTTCATTAAGTTGACAGAAATGTTTTACCATTGGAAATAAACGGGTATCCTTACTGAGATCAACAACTGTTTTACCATATTGATTAGTTAAATAAGGATTAGCACCACACTGTAACAATACCTGAACAATATCATCCTGTTCTCTTTCTACAGCTATGTGCAGAGCAGTATTACCCTTTACATTGCTGTGATTCGAGTTTGCACCATATTGAAGTAACATTTGAACGCCACGATAGAAACCATTGGCACAGCACAGAATTAATGGTGTGTCACCGTTCATATCAGTTTTATGAACATTGGCTCCATGTTCTAATAAAATCTGTATAATTTGTTTATGCTGAAGAAAGCAGGCAAGATGAAGTGGTGTTAAGTTTTTATGATTACTAACATCAAGTACAGCCCCCTGTTCTATAAATAGTTGTGTAATATCGTAATGTGAGTTCATCACAGCTAAATGTAATGGTGTATAACCTGTTACACTCTGACAGTTAATTAAATTATATTTCCTATTAACACTACCAGGATTTTGTAAACTAGAGCAATTAGTACAGTTGCATAATGGATGACAAAGTTTTTCCTCTAGACCAGTATGTAATTGTTGTTTTTCATCATCTTCATCATCACTATCATAAAGATTTTTATCAATACCCAAGTAAAACTTCACCAACTGTATATCACCAGTAGTTACAGCTTGAAATAGTTTATCTTGTTGTTTCTTCATGGAGCTTGTTGTTGGATGTAGTGTTTCTGTTATATAGCTTGTAGCACTATAATTACTGTCTGTATCTTTACCTTTTGTAACACTTGATTCTTTCAAACCTGACGTACTTTTAACTTTAGGCCCTTTTTTCTTTACAGCAACTTTTTGTGGTTTAACTATCATCTGTGATCTGGTTTCCACCATTAGTCGTTGTACCATGATGTTTTGGGCTAGACTTATTGGTGTTTGTCCTCTACGGTTTTTAATGGTAGCATTTGCACCGTTTTCTAATAATGTTTTAACAATTACATCATATCCCCATTTAGCTGCCATGTGTAGAGGTGTCTCACCCATATCATTCTTCATGTTAACATCAACTCTTTTATTATCATAGAAAACCAGACCTTTTAAACAATCTTCATGACCATTAGCAGCTCCTAGATGCAAAGCTGTATTACCATCATTATCAGCACATGATACATCAGCTCCGAAATGTAACAATAATAACATGACATTTTGGAATCCTTTTTGACAAGAAATGTGTAATGGAGTTAAACCAAGATAGTCTGTAGCATCTACTATAGCACCATATTTAATTAAAATATCAATTAAACGAGCTTGACCGTAATATGCTGCCACATGTAAGGCTGTATAACCTCGATCATCACGAGTAAGAGCTGTAACTAAACTAGAGTCAAGTCGATTTTTTGCAAGTAATCGTTCACAGCGATCACATGAACACAATGGATGACAAAGTTTTAAGTAGATTTCTTCTGTACATTTATTATCCAACATCTTTAATACAGCTGCTTCATCTCCTAATTGTACGTACTGGAAGAATTCGTCAATAGCATTGGGATTGGTTGAACTCTGCCTCTGTATTCCTTCATCTTTATAACTTTCTGCCAAAGTTAATGGCTGCCACCGTTCAAACATTAGTTTATCTTTGGTAATTACTTCTTCACTAATTTGACCACTTTTTATATGCTCTAATGCAGCTTCTACAGATGCTAAATAGAATCCAAATTCATCATCACTGTTAGATTTAGCCAGATGAAAATGTTGCATATAGGCAAGATTAGCCAACCAGTTAGGTATTTCCGATTTAATAATAAGGAAGATTAAAATAGGTAAAAAATCGTCAGTTGTCATTAAACTATCTTCACTGGAAGACTGTGATGATTGTCTGGATGGTCTGGTTAATGATGCTACAACACGTTTTATACAGAAAAGGCGACCCAATGGTGTACTGTATTGGTTTAATTTAGATAACTCTTTTTTGGCTGGTGGAATGTTCTGACTGAAAACTTTTCTAATTCCCATGTCTTGTAATTGTAAATCAATCATGTTTCTGGTTAATTTGTTAATTTCTGCATCCTGAGATGCCAGGCTAGCAGTTATCACACGAAATAACTTCTTATGGATAGAATTCATTAGATATGTCTCTACAGCTACTTTCAAACTCTCCCTATATTCTGGACTATGTTTAGATGAACGTCTCACTACAGAATCTTTCAATAAAGTCTGCATAGCTTTCGTAAACTGAGAAGCAGCTACATCTGCAATATTCCGGATACTTTCTCCTTCCAGATTATCATATGATACAGCAAAACTTGCGAGCATTTTATCTAAATTATCTCTTGCTTTCTTTCCACCCGAATGACTCCATAGTATATCTAAACATTGCTCATAACTTGTCAGTCTTCTAGATGACGGTGGTGGAGTTGCCCCTTCTTCCTTTGGCTTGTCTTGTTTATTGAAAAAATTTTCAATACATATAACACGAAAACTTTCATCCTCCTCAGTATGGAATGTTTCCTCAAATAAAATCTGAACTTCTATTTGTTGTTGATAACCTTTACATAGTTTAATCACACCATTATTAATACAAGCTTCATTGCCTGATAATGATATAAAATTGTCCCTTGAATCACACTGTTTATTAAGTACGGGTTGCAATATATGATCTAATATATCATTATCTTTTATTACAACACCTTGTGTCTGACTGAATTTAGGTACACAAATAACCCAGCCATTTTGGGCTGCCTGGTTAACTACATCTTTTTTCTGGTTTTGAATCTGGTGAAAAAAATTGTTTTCATACAAATCTTCATCATATTTATTCATGTTTCTTCTTCTTGGTCATACATGTATATTTGCAGGTATTTTACTCTTACCATTTTTATCTATTGCTTAATAACTTCTATTGACAAGGTCATAATTTCCTGTTAATCGCTAAATAATAAGGCCAGCTCAATTTTTCATCATAATCATAGGTCACGAGATGTCAACAGGGGTAGTGCAAATCCCAAGCCTAACCCTAAACCTGGACCAATATCCAATGCTTACCCTAATCCTTGCTTACAATCTCGCCAACAATCACATGCCTTGACATTATTTACATCTCGACGGAACTTGACAAAAATTGAGCTGGCCTTAACAAAAAGATTTAGCCATCGTTTCCTGTTGACTTTGACTGCGAAATTATCTTGTTTAATATTTGGTCAAAGGTAGCGAACTCTAATTAAAAACTCATGAGTAAATTAGAGTTGCCTCCCTTCAATTGCACACACGTACAGAAATCCAGGCGAAAAATCGGTCAGTGTGTTGTATTAGTTGGTTATTATATACCATGGATCGCATTCTTTACACGGTCCTATGGCGGTATATATAAATTAAATTCAAAATCCTTACATGCTAAAGTCTAATTTTCTAACTTCCATTCATAATTCATGTATTTTCGAACTTCAATGTTAGAATTTTGAATCTGATATACCTCCACACGGTCCATACCATATGGACTGGTTATACATCATTGGAGACAATACGGACATATGCATTCAATTTCAAGTAAGGATAAAATTGGAGTTACCTCACGTCAATTACACACAAATGGAAACCCAGAAGAAAATCTGGGAGACAATTGCAAGCAATATCATAAGCATGGAAGTGTGGATGAAATTGGGGTTCTGCTCCAATACATAATGACTGGAAAAATTGCCCATACTTCTGGTATGCCCTCAGTTTACCCCCAATTTTAGAAAATAAAATAAAAAGTTTTTGTGATACGTTTCGGTAATCAGTACCTTCTACGGTGTTTAAATCCCACATAATGCACTCATGTTGAGTGATTCTTACAAACCTACTTGAGAAGTGCTTTCTCAGATCCTCAAAGTTTTATGGGTATAGGGTCAACGCGACCAGAACATGCATTCACTTGAAACACCCACACCGTTCGTTTGACACCTCCCTCTCGGTTCGGATAAGCTGGTGATTTGGTAGTTCAGCTCTGAACGCCGGTCTCATTACACTTAGGCTACCCTGAACGTTCAGAGACTGCCCGATTGAATCAATAATCAATGTCGAGAATAATTTGAGCCCCAGTCAATTTTATACTGGGCAACTTTTCACTGCTAAACATTGGGGTGTCAATCCGTGTGGACGCCTGTACTTGGTGAAAAAATAAGACCTTGTTTACCTCACTAGAGTCAGTATGAGCGACACAACACGCTGTTAAAAAATACGTCCCCTCCTATCGAGCTACCGTTTCGTCGCCATGACACAGCGTGTTATGTCATGGCGACGAAAAGGTAACTCGATAGGAGGGAACGTTCAGAGCTGAACTAGTGATTTGGCGACGAACAGTAATAATAATAATAACAGTTTATTCACAACTACATGTACAAGCATGAGTATGGAAGCTACAACAAACATTGTGATAGGCCTACAGTATTGTGATACAGTATTTGTCCAGCTCTATTTATCTCTAAGACCAGTGTCTGAAATGCTGCATGGCTGTATTTGGGGCAGTCTATTTCATAAAATATAGTGGCGAAAAAAATCATTCACGTTGAGTCACCCACTCCGCCCGTTGTACACTTTTCTCTCTGGTTGGATAAACTACTGATTTGGCGATAAACTCTATTTATCTCGACGATCATAATGCCTGAAATACTGCCAGACTGCATATCAGGCCGTCTCCTCTTTTGGTCCTATAATCGGATCGGACTAGACGTCATTCCTCCTTTTAAGGTCCTCCGTCATTCCCCCTTAACCTTGGACTTTGCCCAAGCTTTGCCGCTCCAACCACCGACGGCTGGTGCCACTGCTGTCTGAAATGCTGCCTAGCTGCATTTCCGGCAGTCTATTTCACAAGATATAGTGGCGAAAAAAATCATTCAACTTTGAGTCACTCACTCCGCCCGTTTGACACCTTCCTCTCTGGTCGGATAAACTAGTGATAAACTCTATTTATCTCGACGATCAATGCCTGAAATACTGCCAGACTGCATTTCGGGCTGTCTACTTTTCAAATTATTGGGGACTCCGTTCATTTGGCACTTTCCTCTCTGGGGTCGGGAAGACTAGTGATCATGCGACAGACGGCATCCGATCAGATCTACCCCTTAGTTGAAGCTCGTGCCCTTGTCCCCGTAACCTTGGAATTTGCCCCGACTTTGCCCCGCCACTAGGACTGCACCACACAACGTAAAGGGGGGTTCTTTTACGTGAACACCAAGAGAGACACGGGATTCGTAAAAAAAAATTTCGTCCTGCAATCGGATCGGACTAGACGTCGTTCCTCCTTTTAAGGTGTTCAGTCATGCGCCACTGACAAGGGAACAATATAATAATATATAATATACTATATATAGCCGGAAAATTCCGTGGAAATTTCTCGGCCAACACACAAATCGAACACGGACCCCCATGCGTTTTAGTAAACTACTGCGACTCTCACATTGCAAGCATGCGGGGCCGTAACAAGCTCAGAGCAACGAAGGGGGGAGGGGGCGCTGATATTTTGAAACATTTTAACGTAAGTAGATTAATCTAAAATGGTTGTCAACATACCCACCGAGCCAGAATTGAGAAATCTATTATGAAATCTGCACTAAGCTTAAAAGAAAGATATAAGCGTGAAAAAAAAAACTCCGTTATATTTACTATCCGAAAATATTGAAATTTAATAGGATTCTTTCTAAGTTATGCACCAAAGAACAATCTAAGTGGACCTTTACGGCTAGTCCCCGGATCCATTCCCTCTTTTTGAATTGTTTTTGTTTGTGGTCTCTGAGTATGATGTCTTGTCCATACATTAAAATTTGTCTTTGTGTAGAATTAGGTGTGGTCCAGTCCCCCTCCACTTACTATAATATTAGTAAACTTCGTTTTGGTTTTTTTATGTGTCGTGTTTTAAAAAAAAAAAAATTAACTTGGACAAACGCATTCAAAATTAAGAATAGTGAAAATTTTATCTTTGTTAAAATTTCGTGAATAAGGCCCCAGGGTAAACTGTTATGTCAGAAATTTACATCTTTATTGCGATAAATTTCGTTACGAGTCGAATGACGGGAAAATCGCGTCAACATAAATTGATGCGTCTGGATGATCAGACCGGAAGTTGACGAAAAATGAGGCTCGACATGGCGGCCGGTGATTATTTTAACATTGGCAGCAAAGTTTCTTTAACAACCTGCCATAATACTGAAGTAAATGGAGAAGTAATTGCATTCGACATAGCTTCAAGAGTTCTTGCACTTAGTATCCTTTCAAAACAAAATGGTTTCTACCTGTGTATTTTGACATTTCGTTGGTGAAATGGCCACGTGAAAAATCAAAACAACTCTTCTTAGTCTTACTCTTGTCGTCTCCACCAAATTTCTATTTTTGAGCATTATTAAATAGTTTCGCTTTACATATTATGAGGGGCCGAGTAAGGCATAATTTATTTACGATAGGTACAAGGTTACAGGAAAGTTTGTCCAATTAGGGGAAGCGTTTTAGAGATTTTGCAAGCAAAAGTTTCAGAGAATATTCAAACAAAAAGATAAACTTTGGTAGGCCTTAAGTTGGTGAAATTGTATACTATATGTCTAGTATATTTTCATCGTTCAAATGAGTGAATATTCCACAAACCAACGAACCGAAGTTGTATACCTGTAGTCAAATCTTTTGTCCTTCAGCATTATGTACTAATTGGGATCACTATAGTTACTTTTGCAACTGTCCTTTAGCGAACGATATTTGCTGACAGTTGCTATCCGGCCTTCTATAGGCCATAGCTGCAGTATGAAAATACTTTTCTTCCCCACCTCTGTTCTAAGGCTATTTTGGAATCCTTACCTACTATTTTTCACCTCGATTCGCCAAAAGAATCATTTCATGCCACAGCTGACAGATATTTATAAAGATTCAACACTATTTTCAAGTAGAATTCTGCAATTAAAAACATACACCAAATACGTTTAAACTGAAGAGCGATAACGAGACCCAGACATGCGTAAACCACATGTTTATTTCATCGCTAAATTCTACTTGAAAATCGAGTTGAATTATTATAAATTTGTGTCAGATATAGTGAGAAAAGATTTCTTTTGGTGGAAAATAAAGAATTATTGTTAAAAATAGAAGGCAAAGGTTGTAAAACAGCCTGAGAATAGGGGTGGGGAATAGCGGTATTTTACCATATTTTCATACTGCAGCTATAGAAGGCCAGATAGCAACTGTCAGCGAATATTGTTCGCTAAGGACAGTTGCAAAAGTAACTATAGGATCACTAAGATGTAAAAGTGAGCTGCCCAAGAACACCCCCCCCCTTTCTCCCTCCCTCCCTACCTTACATTATCCTATGACAAGAGAGGCACAGGGCCTGAGGAACAGCTAACGACCGAAGTCTGATCTTTTAAATCCCATTTCCTCTTTGGTAATGTTAGAATTGAGCAGCGTTAAAATGTTATTCATGTTAGCCTATACTTGGAGTTGTGTTCAGTGACTAAGTACAGATGGAGGAGAAAAGTAGGATGTTAGACCAGATTTCCTTTCACATTAATGTTATTTTAAATGTTAGTTTAATATCTAATTTGCCAAGAAAACATAACCTGGTAATAAGGGTTTAATGGTGCACACATGTAAAAACAGGCCCCAAAAGGTATTGTGCCCGGTGCCTTATTTCCAAGCTTGATGTTGCAATTCAAAACAGAACAGGATTAGAGTAGAAAAGTAACATTTCTTCAAGTTGTGTGAAGGTTACAGTGGAACATAATATTTGATTAAACCTTAACAATTTATCAGAAGTACCAGCTGCCAGTGGTAAACACAACTTATTTGATGTTCGTTTAATAAATCTACAATTAGTTAGTAATATTCAAGTAACTCAAGAAGCTCCTGATGTCGAACCACCTCAATTAACAACACTTAATATGGCCAGAGTAAGTACAGGGTAGCACACTTCAAATAGTAATACTAAATGGGGGAAAAATTCAATTGTGGTCACATTGGTGGATTATACTTATCCTAGATATATAGTGGGAGAAATTCAAGTATGTTTGATTTTACCTATCTTACATTTAACAATATTACTAAAATGTCTGTATGTTTTGTTTAGATCAACAGTAGAATGCGACAGACTAGAGAACAAAAAAGACGACAGCTGGAATATGTTGGTGAAAATGTCAGTCCAGAGGGACAAAATTTATTTTATGCGATCGTTAAAACGTAAGCCTTTTATTTTCAACATATACTTGTATCACAGTCACACAAATAATTAATATTTTACCACTTGGGTATGCTTTTCTAATACAAGATTAGTCTAAATTTGTGGCTATTCATCTGAAAGAATCTGAATAATGGTTTAAAATGTATGTATATTTAGTCCACCGACTCCTTATCCAATTTCATCAGTCAAGTCAAGGGTTCTTTGCTGTGCACAGGTTCATCTCAGTTTTTCATATGTGTACCATTCGAGCAACTTACATGTAGATGATTTTCCTTGTCAGACCTGCCATCGTGTACAAGGTTTAACACAAATAGGATTGAACTGTGGATCTCCATGTTAGTGAGCCAATGCCATACTCACAGAGCTCCTCTTAAAAAGATTAAGGCAACTGGATATAATTTTATATTTATAGGATCAATGAGGTAAAATGGGAACAAAAGACAATTGTTGTAATGGATGAAGTTTCTATAGAACCACCATATAGATTAGAGGATTGTAAAGGCAAAGGTCAAATGTTAGATCATGTCAAGAAAATAGTAAGTCTTATTCCTAACCCATTTTTATACGTCCACATTCATAATGTGAACGTATTATGCCGTCGCCCCTGTCTGTGTGTATGTGTGTGTGTGTCTGTGGTTCTCCTACAGGGCGCAATTCTTCATGGATTTTCTTCAAACTTGGTATACCTATTCCTTATACCCCAAGGAAGATCCCTATTGTTTTTGGGGCATGCCCGACCCCCAGGGTCCGAGCCACGCCCATTTCTAGTATTTGTTTGTTTGTCGTCTACAGGCCACATTTCTTAACTTATAATCTTGAAAGTTTGCATACATATTCTTTGTACCCTAAGGAACATCCCTATCGCAGAGCCACGCCCATTTTTTTTTTTCGTGTGTCTTTGTGTCGCCTACAGGGCGCAATAATTACTGGATTTTCTTCAAACTTGGTATACGTATTCCTTATACCCTAAGGAAGATCTCTATTGTTTTTGGTGCATGCCCGAAGTCACAGAGTCACGCCCATTTCTAGTATGTATTTGTTTGTCGTCTACAGGCCACATTTCTTAACTTATAATTTTGAAACTTAGCATACACATTCTTTGTACCCTAAGGAACATCCTTATCATTTGGGGTGCATGCCCAACCCCCTGGGGCAGAGCCACACCCATTTTCTTATCGTGTGTCTTTGTGTCGCCTACATGCCGCAATTCTTATTGGATTTTCTTTAAAACTTTGTATACTTACTCTTTATACTCTAAGGATGATCCCTATCGTTTGGGGTGTATGCCCCACCCCCAGGGGCAGAGCCACGCCCATTTTCTTTTCATGAGTCTTTATGTCGCCTACAGGGCGCAATTCTTACTGGATTTTCTTCAAACTTGGTATACGTATTCCTTATACCCTAAGGAAGATCTCTATTGTTTTTGGTGCATGCCCGCCCCCCAGGGACAGAGCCACGCCCATTTCTAGTATGTATTTGTTTGTCGCCTACAGGCCACATTTCTTAACTTATAATTTTGAAACTTAGCATACACATTCTTTGTACCCTAAGGAACATCCCTATCATTTGGGATGCATGCCCAACCCCCTGGGGCAGAGCCACACCCATTTTCTTATCGTGTGTCTTTGTGTCGCCTACAGGCCGCAATTCTTATTGTATTTTCTTTAAAACTTTGTATACTTACTCTTTATACTCTAAGGATGATCCCTATTGTTTGGGGTGCATGCCCAACCCCCAGGGGCAGAGCCACGCCCATTTTCTTGTTGTGTGTCTCTGTGTCGTCTAGAAGCCGCAATTCTAACTGGATTTTCTTAAAATCACCGTGGTACTTGGTTTATGTATTCCTTATAGCCTGAGGACGTCCACTTTTGATTTTGATGAATGTCCCGACCCCCAGGGGCAGAGCCACGCCCACTTTTTGCCTTTAGTGTTAGGAAGGCACAATTCTGAATGGATTATCTTGGTATAGTTATTCCTTATACTCTAAGGACGACAACTATTAATGTTGGTGTACGACCCTCAACGCTAAACAAACCAAACGCCTAGCCTTCTTGACAAAGTACCATATCAATCAAAGCAGGAATGTGGACGTATATTGTAGCGTTAGCGTTATGTTTCATGATATTTTCTACGATATGAAATTCCTCATGTATTATGAATGTACTTCGTTTTTCGGTAAAACTGCTTTATTTTTTACGAAATTCCTCTTGTACTTTGTTTTTTCGGTAAAACTACTTTATTCTATATGAAATTCCTCATGTATTATGAATGTAATTCGTTTTTCGGTAAAACTGCTTTATTTTTTATGAAATTCCTCTTGTACTTCGTTTTTTCGGTAAAACTACTTAATTCTATATGGAATTCCTCATGTTTTATGAATGTACTTTGTTTTTTGGGGTAGAATTACTTTATTCTAGTAAAAGTACTTTTTGGGGCTCTTATTAACCAATAAATTGCAGCTTTCCTTATCAAGGTTTATTTTAAATCTGCATTTAAAATTATCTTCTTTTCAACCCGTTTCTTTATCTTAGGTGAGGAAACATTTAAGTGACGGTGAATGTAGGAAATCTGCTTCACCCACGCCAGCCCTGTCATCTTCTCCTGCCTCCTTGACGTGATGTGCCGCATGTAGAGTGATTGAAGTTTGTTGTGATTCTCCATATGAAAATTATCATCAGTCATGTGTGTGAAGTCTTCATTATACCATGGAACCTAATTAAAGAAACCAAAAAAGCCAAACTTTTGATACTTTTGTTGATGAATTCCGAACTATAGACACTTCATAAGAGGACACATTTTGTTCAGAGATGCTTAACCTGTCTTAAGTAAGAGTTACCTAACTACATGGTGAAACCTTCCATACAATCTTACTATATAATATTTTGTAGTTATTTTATTTTATGTGAGAAAAAACCCAAACATGTTGAATGAATGACACAGTATACATGTATATTTAAATTATTGTCTTATTGTTGAGTTTGTAAGGGCATATCGTTTTGACAAAATGTATTAAAATAAATCCAAAAGTGAAAGTTATCTATAGTTAACACAAATTATATTGATCAATTTAATGTTTTATTTAGAATGAGAAATTATTAGAACCTAATACAGCAGGTTTGTGAGGTTCTTTGTATGGATGCTTAGTTCTGGTTCTGTGCTTATTTTCACAAAAAAATCGATTCCAGAAAATTCAGTGAAGTATCCCCATTCATTTTAATTTCGTAGCATTTTTAGGTCTTTGGACAGCTTGATCATCTCAGAATTAAAGCTATTTGCCTCAAAGTAGCAGTGAACCCCTGTGTCAGTTTCACATGTACCAAAATTGACATGGCTGAAATCAGTGTAATATTTATGGAAGCTGTATTTAAAAAAGGACTACCTCAGCCATAAAAATACTGTGTTGGAAGATTTTTTATGTTTTGAAATTTGTATTCGTAAAACCATTTCAGAAACTTTCTTTTAATACATCATCATCAAATGGTTCTAGAATCTGCTGAAATAGTTTTGGCTCTTACTTTTCTGAAAAATGAAGATAGATAATTTTCTTTGTGTTGAAATTTCGCAGACACGAAATATCTAAACCAGGATGCATTTTGTTAAAACTGAGAGAAAAAATACTGATTTTAAGCAAAGTCGTAATTTTTCTATTTTTGTAAATGTATAAAGAGAACATACAACCTCTCAAGACAGTTTTTCGGTAAACATCTTGCAAAGAATTTAGTGAAAACACAGGATTAACAAAAAGTATAAAATAATACTGGTTTTACGGATATTCTGGTCCTTTAGTGTTACTGTTTATATCGCACATCTCGGCATTATTTTCATTCATAAAAGTCACATGGTTTCTTCTGTTGTTTAATTTTGAAGGACAGGAAAGCACAAAAGGTGTTCAAAGAGTATCCAATTTGGCTGATTACAGTGGAGAAAAGTTTTTAAGAAAGTATTCCAAAAAAACCTCTCCTCAGAACTTTTTTATACTTTTTAAGTCAAATATTTTAATCACATGAAACAGAAAACACAGACAAATGTCCAATAAGTGTGAAATCCCCAAATCTTTCATCAGATTTTTTCATACTTTGAAGTTTGACATTTCTTTGAGTTTTTCATCTGTTTTATTTGATCCTAATATAATGAATTTATAGAAGAATAATTGAGTATTTATTTAATTCTTGTTAAAATGAATTTTTATCACTACATTGTATATCACATGTATTTAACTGTATCTGAAGAGTAAGAACAAGATTATGTGTGAAAGTGTAATAAAAATAAAAATCATCTCTTAATCTAATAATATTGTTATTGAGTTTTTAGAACAGTAGCAGCCTGGTTGTGGCATGGAATTATAGCATACTTTATTATTAAAAACACAAAACAATTTGTATGGAAAACAATCGCTGGTTTATATAAGATGTACTTGATAAGGTTAAGAGAAGACTTGTCCAAACGTCCTGCTATATGTGTATAAACCAATGATTGTTTTCCATATAAATTGTGTTGTTTTTAATGTGCCATATAAAATTATAAAATCCTGAAACCGCCACACTTTTCCAAAAAGATTTTAAATCTTTGATCTTTAATTTTTTTGTGTTAGCAACATTGTACAGAGATTGTGCACAATGGGTATTTTACAATATTTTAAGTACAGAGGTTAAAGTGTTTGGATTTCAAAATAGTAGGTTTTCAACAATTAGTATGAGCAAGGACTGATTAATGCTGATAATATATCCCGACTTACATTAGACTTACTGCCACTTTCATTTGCTAAGTTTTGCAGTACTAGTCGCCACTGGAGGGGATTGGATGGCCGAATAATTAGCATGTGCGTAGGTCGCACAAGATACCCCCCCCCCTTTGTTGTTGAAAATATGCATGCGAGGATAATGGTTGAAAATAGTGTAAGAGAGTAGTTTGTCAAAAGTACCCTTAGTCCAAAAATTATTAAAATCAATTTTATGGATACACAATTATTAAACCATATGTTAGTCCCCAAATGACTTGGTTTGTGTCGAGTGGGCGTTAAACCCAATTTCTCTCTCTCGAAATTAAAAACACCAATTAGAATTCAGTATTGATCATTTTCAAACAATGTTGATGTTCTTTCTTGCCGTGAATCTATAGGATCATAGTATCCCATAAATAATAAGACTCAATCAACACGTTATAATCAGTACCAGAGTCGTATACACATGGTTTCAGTTTTGTAATGAAAAAGTACAAACATATCCCACAGCACAACGTGGAAGTAAATAGTAAAGGCTAATTCACAAACGACAAAATAATAATTTACAAAACGTGAAGAAGGCACGACTGGCGTTCAATTTGAACTGTTCAGGTCTTTCACCGACCACAATTGATTAGAAATTACCATATATTTTTTTCAAAATTTGAATATAAATCACTTTGCCCAGATTCAAATTACATTAATATGTGCTTATTGAACCATTTTTGTCTATTTCACGGTTCCAAAAAAATAGAGCCATACGCCGTTTAATATAGTAACCTGCAGAAACCACATCGACATTTTATTAGTGTTCTGGCCGACTCGGATTTTCAATAACTTTGGTTTTAATCTCCCGAATTGCGCCCGTTCGATGTCATAGTTCTGACAGGTCTTAAGTGTCAAAAATTGTTGGATTTAGTTTTTGAGATATGAGAGGAAAACCTATTCCAATCTTAATAACGCAATAAGGATATCAACATTTTAATAGCAATGTTTTTTATGAAAGTTACGACCTTACAGTTCTGAAATTTTGCATAGAGACGGCTCTAAATGTGATTAGTCATTATATGCAAAAAAGCTATTTGGGTCATTAGTGGCACTTACAACCTTCCAGAACTATGACATCGCGTTGATATACGAAACATTTTCGAGAACATAGTTATAACCTATATCTGGAATTACTCCCCTCGTTTATACATCTGAACTAACTATACGTTGTCCAATTTTAGAAAACACCATTTGTTACTTGTGTTTATAATCACAGGCGGGAAATCTTCAGTCATTGAATAAGGTGCTGATCGTAATAAATAACGGTATTTTTAGATTTGAATTAAATAAAATATAATTTTCCCAATGTAAGATATGATGTTTTTAGCAACACAGATAGTCCTTGAACTGACAGAATCGCATTAAGTCCCGTACTTAATCTTCAGGTTTTTTGTCTTCCTTTGATGGTGCAGTGTTTTCCCTGAGACGCTTCAAGTTTGGAAACATTCCAGGACGTGAATAGGTGACATATCCAATCAAACGTTATATTAGTACGATATTCAAATAGGAGTGTTGCAATACTTTCTTCTCTGTGTATAGATCGACAATAACTTTGCAAATAAAGGATGCACAGCTATGGTCATCAATTCCTTTTACAACATGGTTCGGTAAACAACCCTAGCAACCGTTAAAGGGACGATAACAATCTTGCTGGCTATTTAGCTCCAGATAATAAATAATACCCTTATTCTAAGTACTAGATGTTTAAGTGTCCCACCTGTTGTGTAAATTATCCATCACAACCTATTTTACTTGTCCAGAGGGTTCGAAAATATTTTAAAATCCAAGTCACATTTGAAAAGGTTTACGTTAGACTTTTCAAATCACATGGTTGAATTTTTCCATTTTTTTTTAAAAATACATGTAGTTGTGTTAAGATGAAATTTATATCATCATTTAATTGGAATATTCTAAAATAATACGATTTGTTGACCAGAATGAAGATTGGGACATATTATTCAGTTACAACAAGAGTGTTATTGGGGCTTTAAACATTTTTATCCATGGTAGGGAAATATCTCTGCTGATAATTGATGCGCGACTATGGTTTTTGCCAGGTTCATGTCTTTGCGTACGCCCACCAAAATCCCATCCCGTGTAGGCTAGAGCAATTGTAGGGCGTCGGACATACTGGAATGTGAGCCCCGGTGTTGGCCGAGAGAATTTCCGATGTTGTGTTGTAGGGGGTCAAATTATGAGGAAAATATCCACACCTTTGTCAGTAGTACAGTATGGAGAGCCCGACGTGGACAGCCGTCTGGTCGTTCGGATGGGACCTGCACGTAAGAATTCGATATATAAGAGTAGGATGTAGCACAGACTACATGGCGTATGTCCGTCTTCAATGGCCTGGCCAGTGCACAGAAGTAGGGCGAAAAACCCCACTTCATTTGACGTACTGGAATAAACATTCCAGGCGCGGATCCAGAGGGGGGATCGAGGGGATCCGGACCCCCCCCCCCCCCCCCCTGCTTAGACTTGAAAAGTTTTATGCGATTTTATTGGCGATTTTTAGACCTGTAATTTTCGAATTTACTTTCCGGAAATACGTCAGAGTGCACCAATTTGAATCTAATTTACCAAATTTTTCTGGGGGAGGGACCCCAAACCCCCCCGTTAATCGGTTGAGTGCAATTATCAAACCTAGACCGGAAATAATCAATCGATCTACTTAAATGTGTTACTCATTTAATGTGTTTAATTGTTCAGATGAATAAAATACTAAATAGTCGTGACGACCATTTGCAATATCAACTTCGGCAAGGCATAGTTCACAGGTCCTTATTTGTAGACGTCTCGCCAAAGGACACGTGAAACAGTTGGAATTTTTACAGAATACGTGTTGGCAGAGACAGTTCATAGAGATTTTCCGACGTGGATTCTCCTTGCCAGTGATGCAGGATGGAGGGCCCGACAAAGACAGCCGTGTAGTCGTTCGGATGGGATGAATACCCGAGGCCCCGTTTACACATTGGTGTGCATGTAAAAGATCCCTTTGCAGTTGGAATTCGAAATAAAGATGGTTATAGCGCTACTTTCCAGACAATATTTTCCTCATAGCACACTGTATGACATATGCCCCTCTTCATTACCCCCGTTCGAGCAGAATAGCAGAATGTTAAACCCAATTTCATTTCATATTTTGACAGAATACCACAAAGCATCAGGTAGTTTTAAAAGATCGGGATGCCTGTTTCTAAGAGATTTTCACCGATACTTAAATACGATTATTGTCGTTTTCATTATAAGTGCAAGAGGACCACACACACAAAGCCCAAAAGACAATCATAAGGACAAGACAAGCAAACTCAGTAACACTGTAAGAAATAACAAGTGTATATATCAAATCATCTTAATGGATCAGATTGGGGGGGGGGGGGGGGGGGTAGTGTGGCTCATAAACAAAACAAATCAGATTTCAATGGGTTTTTTTTATGATTTTCTAAGTTTTTACAAAATTGGCGATAACACGTCACATCGATAACCGAAACGTTAATTTTAATATTCTATTTAGCTTATGTGTGTAAGAAAAGTCATTATTATGAAAGAATACTTTCTCATGATCTGATCATTTTAAAATTCATATCCGGTTTATCGGCACAGAACTGTAGATTTAACATGGACTTGTCCTGGTTGAGGATGGGTTGAAGACATTTACCACTTCCTGGATTATACAGCTGAACTGTGTTATTCTGAAATACGATATCATGTTACAGAACATCAAGATACATACTTCAATATAAAAAAAACAATTAACGAATACTTAATGAGAACATGTAAGTACCAGAAAACGAGAGAGGGGGAGAGAGAGAAGGGGGGGGGGTATATAAACAAACGAAACCTACAAATTTATGACCGATAATTGCGATCTTCTCAATGAACATTAAATCTCCGAAATCGGAAACAGGCGCTCAATACATTAGTAGTAAATTTCTATTCTTCCGAACATTTGGGAATTTAAGGGAATGAGTAACCTTTCCTTGCGAGCCTTAAAACTGGACAGGTTCTGCAAGTCGAATATGGTATACAACCTTTAGTTTGACAGTTGAAGTGACCCAGCGAGAGTAGCACTGGCCCACTAAAGAATTGTGCAGCACGACCGAACATTTCACGCAAAAGAACCCGTGGCAGTTGTAAAGAAGGAAACACCACTGCAAAAGATTACGCAAAGACGACTACATCTGTTATTGGCCCAGATGATGCAGAACCCCATTTCATCTCTTACCTGTTGTCGCCAGATAAACTTTTGTTTGCTTAACAATGAACAGCCGGAAAGTTGCGAGGCATCGTTTTTATCACTGATTTCTAAGCAAAAATCTTTTGAACGGAGATCATTTTTGTTGGTTTCACTCCAAATCTGGAAAGAAGAAAAACAAATTTTATTACAATATGCTCGAGAGTTCCCAACAAAAATTCTATCATAACAATAGTATTATTATTGGCTCGTCTGTTGGTTTGTCTTTGTTGGGTTATGTTAGGTTGTTACATGTGTCCCCGTTTCCACCCACTATACCTCCTCCCCAGGGGCGGATTGGCGCCGGGAACCGGCCCGGGCGGGGTGGGGGTGTCCAGGGGCTCTCCCCTTGGAAATTGTTGAAAAATGAACCTCAAATTTTAACCATTTCATTAACCAATTAGGAATATTGAATAAGTAGGAATATCTTCATTGATAAATGTCCCATTTATGTTGCCGGAAGCGCTAATTGATTTCTGGATGGAAAGCCACGAGACACATTGGTACAGACATATTCCTGAAGCAATGGCCCGAGAACCGAGAAATCCCTCTCTGGCCGTTGCTGGAATAGCGTCTGTTTCTTGAACTTATGCGGGAGTGTGTCTATTCCTTCCGTTCAAAGAAAGCTATCACTTAAGTATACAGTAACATGACAGTGCTTCGTTTAATCTGGGTCTTCCCTAAAACTTTGGACAGTGGTAAAACGGTGAAAGTATGTTCGTTTCCAAACAGTATTGTTTACATTTCATTCGACTTGATAGCCTCGTTTGTCACGCAATTAGTTTTACTGCAGTATTCTGCTATGCACGGGTTAATTAGGCATAATAAAATCGTTAGCCATGACGTAACACTATGTAAAGATATTTGGTCCAATATTGGCACTCGTTTTAAATGTAAAGCTTTCATAGGGCAGCTAGTGATTGGTTGGTAGACGGACTACTGACCAATCAAAATTTAAAACAACAATATCCATTCATAATAGCAGTGGTTTTTTTTTGGACGAATTGGACATATGTATGTTTTGCATTTTTTGTCCGACCGGCCCTTCGAGCGATCGTCCGACCGGCCATTCGGGCGATCGCCCGATTGCCCAATCCGCCCCTGCTCCCCGCGCAATTACTGTTACACTATTTCATCACCCAATAACACATTTGACAGTAGATATGGCCTGTGTGATAAATTACATAATCTACTGTGATATCTCCTTTAAATTATATTTATTTATTTGTGCATGTAAGAAAAGTTTGGGTTATAAATAAAACCTCCAACTTGTAGGAAATTCTCTGTTGTGAGCCCGTCAACACTATAAAATCGAGACTTACCACTATACCTTGCTGTGAACACGACTCCAATCTAACCACGTATTTACCAGCAATCTGTACGTTTGCTAAACAATACCCGGATTCAGGATGATATATCTATAGAAACATAGCATTTAAAATACAAATATTAATACATAAACATGACAATGTAAATACATAAACATGATATAATACATAGACATAAACATGATATAAATATATATATATATATAAATACATAAACATTATATATATAAATACATAAACGCCATATATATAAATACATAAACATGAAAATTCAATTCATCTATCACAAGGACCTGTTTTTATGTATCTAATATCTAAATGCCAAATAACCAATATAATTTTCGTAACTTTACGTTTAGCGTCAACGACAATATGAATTGTGACACAAAAAATCTCATATACGTCTTGGCGTGTAGGGATTGTGAATTATTCTATACACGCGAGACATCTACTCATCTACGGGAGTACGCAACCATCGACGGGATTGTAATATTGAAAATGGGCCCTTATTTGTAAATAGACATATCTTTTAATGTGCGCAACTCCTACAAATAAAATATTAATTTTCTTAAAAATCAATCCCGTGATTATATTCCACTCATTGTTCCTAAATTGAACCCAAATACTACCGATTAACACGTTAACACGTGTGTACATGTTTTATGTAACCATATAGACAATGGTAACTACATGTATAGCCAATTAAAACCAGTGTTACTATGTAAATATGTGTAATTATACTATACTGTCCATCTTTATATACAATAATTATATACACTAATATTATTCATGTATATGTCCCAAGACGACAAAAAGTACTTTAAAATGTTATTAAACCAGTGTTGAAATCAGTTTGTCTCGGCATACGGTACCTTTTATCTTTTCATCGTTTACCGTGAAACAAAGTAGTGCATACATACATAAACATTGGACATATACATACATAAACATGATATATTTAAATACACATAAACCTTCGATGTGTACATACATAATACATTATAGATATATACATACATGAACATGGAGAGAAGAGAAAGACCAGGATGCTCGACAGAAAAGTCAAAGTTATAATTGCGATTCTGGTTTTGTTATGAGTTAAATATTTTATTTACCTTTCCAATTCTGACACTTAGAGGTATGGTTTGTCTTCTTACTGACTGAATTCTCCTTGAATTAATTTCTTCGTTTCTTGCGGTAAACTTTGGATCACTGGGTAGAACCTATGGAAAACGGAGAAAGAGGGAGAATGGCGTTAAACTCCATGCCAGGAATCGAAATAAAATGGGCTTGAACGTCCTACTTTTCTGCTCGAATTGACCCAATGCGATGCCACAGCCTTCTCTTACTACAAATTCCAACTGCCAAGAGTTTTTGTTTTTGTATGTGTACGAAGCCGACGACTGATTTTTGGAAATATATAATGGCTCACCTGTTCAGGATAAATATTATCTAAATACCATTTAAAACTTTTACATCCTAATTTCTTTCGTAAAGCTACTCGATCTGATATATCGCCTATATCAAAACGTCTAGAATCTTGAGTGTAGGTGAAATATACTTCCTGAAAGAAAACATAGCATTTGTGAAAGAGTTTAACACAAGAAATGGGTATTTTGTGGGTACATATATGTCTAGTTTGACAAATTGTTTCTCAAGAATTTAGTAGCTGAACTGGAAATGAACAGGTAACAGGACACAGTTTCTGGTCATTCTTCACAGAATTGATATTGGCTTATAAACGCGTTTATATATATATATATAATTGTTATATTTTAAACTGAACATTTTGATTACCGAATATTCGTCCATCCAGACTTGAGCTACCCGGGCCATGTTTCTAAAGTAATAGTCATGATTCGTTCCAGCATTTGGTCTCGGTGATCTGTAAATATGGCCTACTCGAGAACAAGGAACTATTTCTATTTGACCGCCACATTGCCACACCTGAAAAAATGTTTCAATGGAAGTTTTATCATTTTATATATTTTTTAGACCAGATCTATTTGTACCGTTTATAACTAAGTTTGCCTTGTCTTATATTTTTCTAATGAATATTTAGGGATGGACAGAAACCCATCAACACTAAGTTGACATCACCACTTTGACTTAATATGCACTAAAGGTGGTTGTTGTTATTATGCACGTAAGCACATCCGGTATGAATTGGCTCACACGAAAACGATATAGCCGAAGTATTGATAATTCACATACAGCTGATGGAATAAAATCAACAGAAACCAATGTAAACTTTAAATGGCTACATCGTGCGGGAATAATTATATAGCTATTTGTCTAATATGGCAATGCAGAATCAATATGTAATATGGATGCGAAAGGCTCATTTGCTTGACAGGTTCTATGCTCCTGCCAACTGGGAAAAGATCGGGAAAATCGGGACTGAATCCAGGACTGCAGGTTATGGGGTTACCGTTAAGTCATATAACCGATTTATCATTATTCAGTCAACAGGCTTTTTTTCTTAAAGAAAAAAAATATCCATAAAACTAATCGATTTCCAATTATTCTGTAGGTGTCCACCAGTTTTACACATAATAATATAATGTTATTTGGAGGACATCATTCCGAAACCATATACAGTATTAATATATCTGGGTCATCTCCAGATTCTTCCAATCAGTCGTAGAAAAATTAAATTTGGAACATGTTTGACCAGACATGTTTTGGTAGTTTTGTTGATTACGAACAACCTAAAACGTATTACCTTGAAAGATATTTCAACATTATCGGATCCCCAAATTTGTAATTCAGGATCATACTCTCCTAGTTCCTGGAAATATTTTCTATCGATTGCAAACAAACCACCAGCGGTAACTGGAGATCTACAATAAAAAAGAAAGCAATGTTTCTAATAATGTCACCACGAATTATCCAGTTGGGATTCTCGCGCCTTTCCCTGGAATCCTTGTATTATATATAAAGGGATACAGTGGTATCGGTCGTTAACGAGAAAATAGTGTTGTACAAGGTGATTGTCAATCTGTTTCATAGAGGATTACGAAATTCACTTTATTGGTGGTCACATACCTGATCATGTCCAGCAGCTTCGACAAGGGCGGATTACCCTATAGGCAGCATAGGCAGTTGCCTAGGGCTCAAGAAAAAATCGGGCGCATACAATTTTTGACGACATTTTTAAATTTGATGTTTTACATTATTTCGTTCATTGATATGACCCAAATTTAAAGGTGTGGGTGGGAGAAGAGAGAACAGAAAAAACACCAAGCTGAAATATTGAAAATAGCGGCTAAACCCTTTCCACAGGGTCACTGCTCAGTCGATGTAAACACAAATTTATATCATCGAGAATAATGAGTCGCCGACTGACCAGGAGGGAGCGATTTCTAAAACCAGTTCCGCAAGGGGCCCAGCTGTTCGAGCTACTTAGGGCCCAACAGAGTCTTGATCCGCCTCTGAGCTTCGACTTCTATTCGTAGTCTAAAGTTAAGCATGCTTTCCTAAATAGTAGCAACCTGTCCAAAATAAATAAAATGGGGTTTAACGCCCAACTGTTCTACTCCTACTGGGCTAATGAAGACGAGCATGCGCTATACAGTGTGCTATGAGGAAAATTTGTCCCGGCAACGGCACAATGGCCTACTCTCATTTGAATTCCAACTGCCATAGGTTCTTTTACGTACACGCCAATGTATGCACGAGTCCTGGGTTCTTCGCCTCATCCGAACGACTATACGTTGCCCTTTGCCAGGCCCTTAATCCTACGCCACTGACATAGGGGAACCACGCTGGGAAGTCCCGATGAACTTTCGCGGGTTCGAACATGCTACCTCTAGGCTGACGAGTCAACGTCCTACCCACTGAGCCACCACCGTCCAAAGGTTCCGAAAAGAGTTTAGAATTGTCAAACAGGGTTCATTCCTGACACACGCCTTTAAAGAATACAGTATGGCCGAAAGCCGTATCATTTATCTGTTCGAAAACACACATCTATCTGTCCTTACGCGTAAGACGGTTAAGACTGTAAAGTGTCATAAATATATATATACGAGAACCAGATTAGTATTGTTAGGGGTTGTAAACTTAAGCCAGGCTGACACTTGCGCGACTTTTAGCCACGATTCTGTCGTGCCCTAGTGTCCACATTGACACGAACTGGCACGACGAGTTTGCGCATTGTTTACGCACTTCCCGCATTGGCACGACGAGTTTGCGCAAATCGGACGGTGTCTTGCCGACTCGAGTCGTGCCAATGCGTTGCCACGGAATCGTGCAAGTGTCAGCCTGGCTTTAGATTAACTTGAAATGGACGACCGGTAAAATAAATGACAGACCAATAGCAATGATTACAAAAATTAGAAGGCTTTCCGATCGAAAATTGAAAAACAGTTAAAGGAGACAATACAGACGAGAATAGAGCGATGCGAAAATGTTTAAATATGTATCATTATCCAAAATATATGTTGTATATGAAGTTTACAACCAAGGAGAGACATTTAGAGGATACTGACAATCTGATTAAAACACAGATCCTATTTCGCTTGAATTGTTTTTTTTTTTTATAATTAAAATTTCGTTATGCTAGTATCTGGAAGAGTTCTTATATTAGCGGTGTTCTAGTTGAACCGAAGGATTAGCCAATAAAACGGTCTGTTACGGTGAGTCCTTGGCGTGTTATGTACTGAACTGTGGGTAAACTACTTGAAACGAAAACGCTGATTGATTTAATTAATGTCTAACGGCATAGGGAAAGCCGATCGTACAACCCCTGACTCGACCTCTCAGAACCACCGGTCCGATCTTCCTGTAGGTCATCGATGGTATAAAACAGAACGATTGAGATACTGGTTAATATTAATTAATAATTCCGATATGTTCAAATGGTAACATAACTTCCTGGACGAATCTTAGTCGTCTGTATCTGAATTCAGAAACATCTCTGACATTTGGTAGCCATTGAGTCAATGATTGGCTTATTGCCGGATTAAGCGCACTATTATTGCACATTTTAATGATTTACCTGAATGGGAAAGACTTGGCTGTATCGTTATTTTCCAGTTCAAAAGGTAATGCCTCCCATCTGAACTGTAGCGTCCACGAGAAACCAACAGTAAATAGCAGGCTTGGATCATAAACCATAGTTTCTGGTTTAATGACGTCGATAGCAGGGGAGACAACTGTCCTTCTATTTTCTGATATTCTTGATACTAATGGTTCCACCCATGCTATATTAACCTCACAATGACTGTCTAAAAACACCAACACCTTGAAATGATATAAAAACAAACGTTAAAAACGTTGGCTGTACATTTAGGCGTACTTTAAATGGCATTACTCATATTACTTCCACAGGCGTTTTATAGCTGAGGCGCTGGGAAAATCAAAGAAGTTGGAAAAATAAAACGGGAGAAAATGCTAAAACCGATGAGAAAAATGAAAATGTACCCTAGTTAAGGGATACTAAAGGCAGACAAAAGGGCCCACGTCTGACAAAAGGGCCCCACGGCTGACAAAAGGGCACCTCTGGCCAAGGAAAAGGGCCCCGAGTCCGAGTCAATCGTTTCTATACACTGGTACTGTCGAATCCATTACTGAATGTGAATGCAGTCATTGCATTGGCATAAAAGTCATCAATCAAGACCATCCCTTCCCGCGAAATAGGGCCCTCTAAATAGTATAGCCTCCGCCATGATAAACCTTAAAACGCTCCTGATTAATTCTAATCATTCTGCTTTTATTTTAACAACTGATCTCAGGCGCGGATCCAGGGTGCCCCCGTCAGCCCCAGTAACATAGTTGATCTTCATTTCATTTGCTTTGTTACTGTTGTATATAGTTCACATATCTGCTCTTTAATAGATGATATAAACATGATTTACGCATTGTCCACGGTTGCGACATATTACCGTTTGTCCCAATTTGTGCCCCCCCCCCCTCTCCTGGATCCGGGCCTGGTTCTAATCTAAATCTTGTCAAAATATTCTTGACTAACCTCGCCCTTGGCTTGTCTGGATCCACGGTTCCTAGACTGAATCAACCCAATTCTTTCTTTATTCCTCAGTAAAATTACATTTTTAAAATTAGCTTTGATATAAGTCTCTAGCGACTTGAGCTCATCTGAAAAAATACAGGGTCATGAGCAATTAATATTGATATGATCCAACCATTTGCGCTAAGTTATATAGCATATCGGTGTAGACGGTGTGAATGTGGGAGGGGTGCGTGAGGATGTGGGGTGACTAAACTGAACAGTCGCCATGGCTTGAAACCAAGCGCGTTCTAAATTTATATTAATCGCACTTCCAAATCTATTTCACTATTCTTTTATTTCCAAAATCATTATGTACAAAAAGCTACTACGCCAATAGTTGAACAATTTATTTCAATACATCATGAGGTGTATGTTAATAACCTAGCTTGCTTTAAGAATAATGTATGTCAGAAAATCGGAAGGTGTATTATTTACAATAGAATGTAACATACCTAGATTACTATAAAAATAATGTATGTCATTAAATCAGGGGGTGTTATATTTACAATAGTATTCTACTTACCAAACTTACTATAATATTAATATCTAAACTTACTATAATATTAATATCTGTCAATAAACCGGAAGGTCTATAATTTACAATAGAATGTTACTTACCTAGCTGACTGTTGTCATCTACAAGAATAATTTCAGCCAATAAATGGGAAGGTGTTTTATTTATAACCGAATGAACCGTTCTTATTAAAACTGAAAAGGCTTCGTTTATAAAACATATAACTACACTGACAGTTGGTAGCTTATCACCATAGTTACGAGATCTACACCTGAAACATAAACAAAATATATCACCATAGTTACGTTTTTTTACACCTGACGAATAAATAAATACATCATAGAATATATCACCATAGTAACTTGAGTGCTATGCAAAATGCCAAAAGAAAATTGCCATGGCAACAATGTTACTACTGAACAATACAAGACGAATCACCATGGCAACTATAGATGAGGTTTGACGTCCTCTCGGCGCAAACACGACCATTTCGATACTTTGTTAAAGGAGAATGGACTATAATGCACTCACCATCAGGCCCAGAGTGTGGGAGAGAAATGGGTTATTGAAAAGAATACGGCGTAATGTACACCCGTGTCTTACACCTATATCAACGTCTACGTTATTTTATTGAAGGCGTCGTAACTTTAGGGCTGAATAATATAAAATTAAGGAATGGATTGTTTAATATGATCTCTAGCATCCTTACTTCCGGCAGACGTGTCGGTGTCCACAAAATCTTCGATTTATTCTGTGAAATAATACACATTATACTAAACTAGTTCATTCGTTCATTGGGTCTTAATCCCCGCTTCCAACTTGAGTGATATCGCCGACAAGTCTGCTTAACTAGTGGGAAAGGGATGGTCGTAAATGGGCCTAGCTGGATAACGATAAGAACATACTTGTCGAAACATTGTGCTTTTAGAATAAACCAGTGATTGTTTCCCATAAAAATTGTGTTCTGTTAATCTATGCATACGTCTTTCAGAATATTACAGAATCAATTTTTTTTTTATAAAAATAACTCCATAGTTCCAAACCACATGCCTTATGACGTCGACGGCTTATAATGGTCAATATTATATTTACATGAACTTACAATAGAAAAAATACAACACAAGTTATATAGAAATATACACATAAAGCAGGACGTTACAAGTGTTCTCTTATCGTTATCAAGTACAAATTGCGCTCAATATTATAGCTAAATGTCACTGCAGAACTATACTTACAAAGTGTTTCTGCTATCAGGTAAAGTACGATTTGTCTCAAGTTTGTCACTCACATACTGATTAAACGAGTGGACCTTAAAACCTTCTTTATGCCGTCGCTCATCTTCCTCACTCTTCAATAGATTTAATTCATAAACGTCGTTTAAATATTTAGGCGTGAAGGATTTTGTTACGTTAAGTTCCGAACCATAACCAGCACCCGCACTGTGGTAACTCCATCGCATATCGTCTCTCCATATATATGATAATACGACAGCGCCTATTATCGTTAAAAACAGAAATATTTTAAAACCTTTCCTGGACTGTTTCACGTGTTTGCTTCTTGCATTGTTGAATCTTTGAGTCGGCTTTCTTGACTGGAAAAAAATATGGTGCTTGTGAAACACATTTGATTTGTTTAAGAAAACAATAAAAGTTAGTTATATATACTTTGGAAATGAGCTATTGTTTACGATTTATTCTGTCACTGGAGTTATTGTATAAGCAAGTAAAATGCACTAGATTTCGTATATTGATTACTTTGAGTTACTTTTCTCTATGTAGAAAATACAGAAATTGGCCATTTCCATTCATAACGCACGAACAGGTTAAAATTGGCCATTTCCATCCATAACGCACGAACAGATTAAAAGTCCATTAATAGACCCACATATCAAAAGCATATCACGAAATAAAGTATAACTTTATTAATCACCTTTAAGTAAGGGAATAGAATCGCCATAAACAGACACAGTACATGTATGTCTATGTAAGGCAGCATAATTTGTCATTTGCTAGCTTTCTATTATAGTTCATACTAATTGTTGAATTTGCATATTGATTTAGAAGCTCTAGCTTTTTAAGTCCATTTAGGCCATACTTTAAATATTCTTGAATAATTATTTAACTCTATGGACTCGCTTAAAACAAATAAAAATTATTATGGTAGCCATTCATATTAAGCAATTCAATTTTCAAAAATTGTAGCAGAGGAATGGGAATTTTTGTAACATTCGAACAGTTTCTAAATATCTGTAATACAATTTGTTTTTAATTCTATGCGCGGTTGTTTATTGTTTTAAATATATTATTACTAATAATATTGCTACTTAAAATAGACTATGTAAAGTTTTAAGATTTAATCACCGTTTATATCGCAAAATGTAGCTTTCAAATACAATACACAAAACCTATATAACAGAAAATTAAACATAAAATTCTAAATTGAACAGAATTAAAACTAACACCTACCAAAGAAAACATTTTTACACTGTTGTTGAATTAGACATCCATGTATTAGAGTAGCCACGTACATATATAGATTACAATTTAAAACCGACCATACGTATGGTAAAATGCTTATTGATTTCACTATACTTCTACTTTGTACTTTGTCGTCGTCTGTTGCACGGCTTTATTGACCGAAAATAAAGATTTTCTACATTTTAATCGTTAACTGAGATTTGAGCAACATGTTCGCACAGTTGATACCTATTCAGCAGTCATCCATAAAACGGGACTGGATATACACACCAAAAACACATACACAGCCCATCAGTATACAATTATGTGTACCATTTAAGACATGTTGCTGGGTGAGCGTAGCTAAAGCATTGATATACTTTAGTTTCTAATAGAACTAATCAAACCTACCCGTTTAATCCCATATATTGTGGATCACGGTGGCCAAGTTGGTAAGACGCTGTCTCGTTAGCATTGGATGAGAAAGTTAATCCTGATTTTGAGACGTGATCCCCTATTGTCATTGATGTAGGACGGCGGGCAAGTACAGGACGGCTGTCTAGTCGTTCGGAGGGGACGAAGAACCGAGGTCTCGTGTACACATTGGCGTGCATGTAAAAGACCTTGACAGTTTGAATTCGATATAAGAGTAGACCCTGATGCCACTGTCAGGGCAAAATTTCCCTCATAGTCATAGCACAGTCGAGACCAGAAACACCTATATTTAGATATAGGTCACTGTAGTTATATATTGTGAGGGGCTGGATATTTGATAACTGTATGAATAATATGTTGACAAACTCTTTCCAAGTTTTATAATAATACTGATATATGTCTTATATTATGTTTAATTTTATAACTTAATAGAAAAGCGCAGTTTATATCCCTTTTATATAATCTATGTATTTTAGGAGGAATTTAGGGTAGGGTTTGTAAATCTAGTGGGTAAATACGCACAAATTAAGATCACCGTACAGTTTCAATTCAATGAGTTCTGGGTGTCTTTTTTGGGTTGTATTGTTTTAAAATTGGTTGGAGGTGGATGACACAATAGCCGTCATAAAATGTAATACTGTCAGTCTTTAGACTGTGAACTGTTTGTCGTCTGTGTGCTGTGATTAGTGCTAGTAACATACAGAGTTTTAATATAATGTCCTTTAAGCTCAGACTGTCTGAGAGGGATAACTTTAAGTTAACCACTAAGTTCACACCCCAAACTGCATGAAATTTTGGCAGTGAAGGGTTGGGGGTTGAAGTAACCTCTCATAAATCTTGACACTAATGGTGGCTTCTAAAGTTCAAACCTTGAAAGCTCATAATAGATGAAATAGCAGAGCGAGCTAAAAAAACCTAGAAAATTTAATTTGAAAGTTATCTTTCGCGGCAAACAGATCAATGTTGGGTCCAATTTGTAATTTTTCTGTAATTTTCAGGTAAACAGATGAGGTTAGCATCCATTCAGAGTCACGTGAGCCTTTCGTCGATTCATAATCAGCCAGAGTGTTCAGTCGGCCAGGTATAAATGCAGCGGTTAGCCAAATATTGTGTTACACCAGAGCCAGATTTTGCGAGTTATATTATTGCAGTTGTCTGAATGGCAAGTGCCCATGTGGTTGATACATGAAACCACCGTTGTGTTATCACTCATTGATATGCATAATTTAAATTTTCTCCTGAAAACATTGTAATGAATAAAGAATAGCTTTTAATACTAAGTAATTAATATGACATTGCGAGTCTTTCTCTGTCCATAGACCTCCTGTGCTAAATGTCTCCATTACCACCTCCAACCAATATGACAGGCATCTGTGGTAATTGAGACTTTAGGTGTTCCACGGCTAATGTAATTAAATGAGGTTTCAATATTATTGACCCATCAATTTATGTCAAGTTTGGCTAGATGCATATTCCTGAAGCAATGGCGCGAGAAATCCCTCTCTTACCATTGCTGGTACCATTGAAGTCATATTCTTGAAATTGGGCGGGGCGTGTCTCTTTTTAACGTCCAATCAAATCCCCCCTCTCTTCTCGCATTCTGCATAATTTTCAAAATAGCCCACGAAGAAAACATGTTGGCACTGGATAATCGAGCATAATAAATTTCGCGGGTTATGACGTAAACAAGTCGCGATTGTCACTAGATACATTGCGGTAACATATTTTGAGGTCTGGTTAACCCCGATATTGTTTGTTACAATGCAGGTCATTGGTTGGTAATGACACTACTGACCAATAATAATTTAGCACAACAATGTTCACTCAAGATAGCAGTGTGAAGTGGATTAGTTATAATCAAACGAAACACTGCGCAGGAGTATGGGCTAGATGGGTCAAGGACATATTTTGGTCAAAATTCCCATGGCTGTTTTTAAGAGCTGCAATTTTCTCAATTTCAACTTGTTTGTAAAATAGTGGCCAATACATTACTGTCCTGATCGAGTATGTTCTATTATTTAAGAGGTAAGTGCAAGCATTTTTTACTTTAATACCATTTTCTCTTGTTAAGCAAACTGTCATAGCACATGTGTCCATTGTAAACCCCATAAAGATAAGTTTTTGAGAAGGAATTAAGTCTTGATTTGCCAGGGTTGGTTGTGAAACCTAAGTTAGATACAGGGTTAATAGTTTCTTTTATATTAGTTCTGCATTCATATTACTGTATTATATGCGTTGCGACCCACTTGTGTCAATTTCTAGCTCCTAAAAGTTAGCGATGTAGCTCCTTTAATATTAACACATAACAAAGAATGTGCAACTTGGGGGGGGGGGGGGGACAGAGAGGATTAAATATCGTTTGTCCATTTTATCGTTAATGTAGAGGCCTGCGATAAGTCACTCTACATTGATAATCGGGGTTGGGTGGTTTAGCCCTGTTACATACGGACACCGTTATATACGGGGATTAATGTCACTTGCCTAAAGTCTCCCCCACCACACACACACTAATGAGAAACCTGTTTTTTCCAGATAAAAATTTGCGAAGCCTCGTGAACATATTGTGCCATCATCAATTTACCATCGGGACTTCCGAAATCAAGAAAAAAGATGTCAGCACCTATAATCCATTTCGGTTAGTTTCTGACCAAACCTATAAAATGTTGAAATTCAACCTGTAAGAGCAAAACTATCGTGACTCCATGACTAAGACTCCACGATTCTCTTTGACAGGGTTTGTGGGCATAATGAAAGCGTACGCACCCACTATTGTAATGGATTCAGGTAGCTAACTGTATCAGTCTTTTAGACACCTTGGATTTTTGTGTTGACACATTTTACTATTATAACTGCACGAAATGTCCTCAGAACTCGCAGCGTGTTGATTCATTTTTACTGTTCAATGCCGAGTTGACGAAAGTGATTTAATTTTCCATGTGTCACCATGGCTTGATGATCACATGACCGCCTAATACCATTGGTTTCACTAAACACCATTATTATTAATTCTCGTCTCTTTGACCGATCCTAACTGTATCTAAACTTTTGGATTCGGGGTTTTCTACCACAGATGGCGCAACATGTGGCAAACTTCTGTTCCAAAGCCTGAATGAAGTCAAAGTACAAAGAACAAGCTTGTTGGCCCAAAAAGTATATACAGCTTCTTTGGAGCTTGCTCATTTGGAGCTGTTGCTGCCAATTTGTGGAACACGCTAACAGAAAAACATAGATTCTGTCCATGATTTCACTCCTTAAAATCCAAACTGAAAAGATACTTATTAGAAATATAGTTGCAGGAGCGATTGTGGGGTGTTGGGGTGGGGGTTATTGGGGGAGGGGGCGCAATGAGCACGACTATATGTGGAATTAGCGCGATATAAATGGACATATTATTCATTTGTAAGGTTATGTGCTCGAGGGTCCGTAGCCTTGCTCCGGAAATCCCGTCGTTCATTAATCAACGTAAACGTGTGCCGTAATACATATGTGCCGATTTGCTAGATTCAACTTCAAATAACAAATTATGGGTGAGTTAATAGGAAGGAAAAGTGGTTTGGTCGTTCAATAAATTTGGCACACTATATGTATATACATGTATATATCCGATTAAATCAGTTTGAAACCGATTTTAGGTTTATTCAGATATTTTCAAGTAAATTCACGAAACCGACAAAAATACGTATTATGGCGGCATGATATTGATCGTTAAATAATTGCACCTAGTTCCTCACCAAGTTTTAAAGTAAAAAAAACGTCTTTATAGGAAATATAGAAGAGGCGTTTTTTTTGCTTTTTTTCAATTTTGTTTTTACTCCACCCAGACTAACGAAGTGCACAGGAAGAGCACTATACGCCTAATATTAAGGACAATGTGCCTCCTTTTATTTTCAATTATCTCGCGGGATCTCTGTTTTTCTTATCACCCGCGCAAGTATGCAAGTAACTGTCGCGGCAAACAATAAGCACTATAAGGCTACTTTTATTTCGAATTCAATGATCTCACGGGAACACTGTTTTACGTATCACCCGAACGACGCGAGGAAGCGTCGCGGAAAACACCGGCATCGAACTTCAGGATAGTGAATCGGCGCCTTTCTCGTTGCGCTACCACACCTTCGTTCTATAAAAGACATCATCGACCGTAAACGACCCCTTTGCAGTTGGAATTCGATATAAGAGTAGCCCGTAGCGCCGCTACCCGAGCAAAATTTCCTCATAGCACATTGTATGGCGCATGTCCGTCCTCATTGGCCCAGGTTAGGAGCAGAACAGTTATAGCATTATGCAAGAGCAAAATCTGCTTATTACAGGTCTTTCTTTAGGTCTGAAATGTTATCTAAATAATCAATTGGACATTAATTAACATATCCAGACCATAATAAACACTTGATGTCAAGGCTAGCCTTCGATGTTGGCGGATTAAAGTCCTATATGCCGCTTAATGGCCGTTGATAATTAAATCAATCAAGTGGATAATCGAGACTATGCTGTTTATATTAATGATTTTAGTAATGATGACCGAGGCTATGTGAATATTTCAAACGCTTTTTTCTCGGCTAATAGTGGATCAATTTGACTGAAATTTTCACCTCTTTATCTTATCTCCCATAATGTAACTTTAAGTCTAGGACGTTAAATTAAGTTTCTGGATCTGGGAAGAAAATTTAAATTTTATTTGGCAAATAAAACTTTTGACGTCTTTTGATTGTGACGTCACAATGGGTAAAACGCCATCCCATTGTTCTGTCATTTTATCTGCTAACAGAAAGACGCTCTGTGATAATTCTCTGAAATTAATAACAATTTCTACGATTTCATGAATCCAGGCACAAAAGTGACATCATTTATGACTGTATTGTAAGTATATTTGATTAAATTGTAAAGAAATTCTAATAAGTAACTAAAAAAAAGTTAATTACTCAATAGTTATTCAATATTTTCGTTGGCGATTTGAGAACAGGTAAAGCAAATAGATAAATTAGTTTTCTCTGTTACAAGTGTTGAATACGTTTTCTGCATTTTCAAATTAAAGAATTTTGAACTGTAAATAGCATTTTACTTTCTGTTACGGCTACTTTTATTTTGTATTATATTTATTCTAGAGAAATACCAGGGTATACTGATATTAGTTTAGACTATGGTGATGTTTTAAATTAGATCATATATAGTGATGACAACATGTTAGTTATATTAACTGATGCAGATTTGATCAACTCCACCTTTAATACTTCTAGTAAGTTTAACAATCTATTGGTCAACTCTACAGTAAATACCTTTACTAACTCTAACACTGTTCTAGACAACTATAGTTAATACTTCTAGTGCATCTAACGCGTTACTAATCAACTCTTCCGTTTTTACTCCTAGTGTCTTAACACTCTTTTGCGGTTTCCGTTTACATGACATAAAGACCAAAATTAACATGCTGTTGATTAAATCTCACAAATAAAATGGCTGGAATTCTTTATGAATTTATGGACCGAGGTTAAACATCTTGTTGTCGTTTTGACACGATCATCCGGAATTTTGTATTCACAATTACGTGTGGAACAGCATCGTTTCACCTACTCCTTGATTTCAACTGCCAAACAATATTCATATGCGATACCAAACGTTGTGTTTTACGTACTTTACTTGTCCAATGCAGTGGATTTGAATATTTATTTATTAGGGGGGGGGGGATGGCCTAGAGCGCCGCGCTTCGAACTCTGGCTGGCCAGTCACCTCTTGCTTGCGGCTGTGGTTTCGAGCCCTGGTGTGAGCGTAGGTGGCATGGAGATAGGGGCGCCTTCTCAACTTCGTGGGTTTCCTCCGGGCACTCCGGTTTCCTCCCACTGCTAAAGACCCCTACGCGCAAGCGAATTATTGAAATAAAATTTAACCATATGTTAAATGACCTAGTTGTGTTGAGTGGACTTTAAACCCCATTTCTCTCTCTCTCTTTATTTATTACATAGGGTCAATTATTTATTTGTCTTTTACGTCTTATTTTCATTTCTTAAAATGTTTTTACTTTTTCAGTTGTATCTTACTATAAAATATCCAACCATGGATACGAGATGATTTGTGAAATGAGAGTTCCAAGATCATCATCTCTGTCATCAGCAGCAGTATCATATACTGGAGATGCTAAGAATTTGGATGCAAAATTAGACGACACTTTTCAGCTAAACTTAAACCAAAACCAGCATTATTCAGTGATCAACTGGGCTGACAAAGTCTCATATGAAGAACCAACAACTATTCCATATTGGGCATTGATACCTGGAGTAGATTTTGACCGACCTGCTAAAGATGAGTCCTCTACTACAGAAAATATTGATGACTTCAACCAAATTCACCATCAATATGTTATCAACTGGGCTGACGAAGCTGTGCATAATGGTCCTGTGGATGTCCCTAACTGGGCTTTAATACCTGGACTAGATCTTAATCGACAAGGCAAAGGTGATTGTTCTAGAAGACATTGTTCTACCACAGAAAATATTGATGACTTCAACCAATTTCACCATCAATATATTATCAACTGGGCTGAAGAACCCGCGTATGGTGGAACAGTAGATGTCCCCGACTGGGCATTGATTCCTGGCTTAGATTACGACCGTCATATCTATTCTGTCGCCTAAGAAAATGTTGAAGAATTTATGTGTTAGTATTTTGAAATGATATATTTACACTAAGTTATATTTTAAGTTTTATACAGTAATCTATATAATACAAGAAGTTTTGAATTTTGGAATAAAGATATATAAATTTTCTTTGGTTATATGCGAGTATATATTATTTTTTGGGGCCATATTTATACAAGATTACAGTTTTTACATGTTTTGAATGTTGCATTATAATATTTGTGTATATAAACAGGTGTTATAAATGAAGCTTTGTGTAACTTCTACACTGTCGATATCAAATCCAGAAAATGTTCCCCATACAGCAACTTCAATTCAGTCCAATATAGCCTATCTGGTTGACCTGAATTTCAAGTAACAAATCAATCGTCGCAGGGTATAGGGGCCTCACCCTTTGGGAGAAAATTTTGAAAATTTAACCACCGCAAATTCGTTTTCTGCTATTGTAGCCCGTGTAAGCAATGGTTTTGTAACCAAAATCCCACTCTGAATTCCAACCATCCAACCAGACTGTTGCAGCTGTATTCACAAATAATAATCGATGCGCGAAAAATGTTGCACAAAGTATAGGTGGCTCCAGACAAAATGTTTTAATCTATAGTCAACTCAGTACAAATTCGTTGTAAAAGAAAGGTAAAATGAGTGTTTTATTAGGTCTCGATGATGGTTAGGGAAGCAAAACTAGAAATGCCCGAAAAAAATTTTTAGGTTTACAGACAGCGGCGCCGGAAAATTTTGGAATATTTGACGGCCACAAATGCGTTCTACCGCTATTCCGGCCCGTAAAATTAGTGTTTTATTAGATTTCGGGGATTCTATTATGCCAAGTAGATGAAATGAATTTTTTCTTCACTTTTCTCGTCTGCCCCCCACCCTCCTGCCCCCCTGGTTGCATATTAAAAATTGTTCGTCCAATAAGTTACATTTGGTTAAAAGTACAAAGTCCTGTAATACGGTTTACAGCATCGTTCGTTCGTTTCTGGAGTTTTACGTCCACTTCCACCGGCTTTGGGGCCAAAACGGTCTACACAACCAGTTATATTTCTTTGACTAGTGCTCTTTTAGTGCAGCTAAAATTAAATTAACAGTTAATTCCCGATTCTGCTATGAATATTGAGATAGCTTCATAAATTTTATATGACATAATCCATGGGGGGGGGGGTGCATTTTGAAAGGTATATTGAAGTTGGCATTCTCTATTAAACTTCGTAAGGGGAGTCTTTTCTCTTGCAATTTGGGGATTGGGATGGCCTAGTGGTCTAGAGTGCCCCGCTTCGACCTGTAGCTGGTCGGTCACCTCTGACGTGCGGCTGTGGTTTCGAGCCCTAGTGTGAGCGTATGTGGCATGGAGATAGGGGCACCTTCTCAACCTCGTGGGTTTCCCCCGGGGACTCCGGTCCCCCCCCCCTCCACTGCTAAAGAATCCTACGCGCAAGCGAATTATTGAAATAAAATTGAACCATATGTTAGTACCAAAATGACCTAGTTTGTGTCGAGCGGACGTTAAACCCCATTTCTCTCTCTCTCTTCTCTCTCTCTCTCTCTCTCTCTCTCTTACAATTTATTGCACGCAATGGTGACATGATTTACGGTCAAATTGTGGCCTTGTGGCCACATAAAGATATGAACATGAACATTGTTAGCAACAATATGTATTTAGTGAGTACAAGATTAACAGTTTAAAATCACGCCACTGATTGGTAGATAGCAATCTGTATTCGGTTAGTACTATTATAATAGTTTAAAATCAACACAGTCTAATTTTTAATCTGTGTTCCGATATTACTAGCACAATAGTTTAAACTCAACTCAATTTAGATAATAGACCAATCGATGAGTATAACATTTTAAAATCGACCGAGTCTAATTAATAGATTAATCTGTATTCATGCCACGGTATGTACCGTTTTCAAAGGCTCACTGCGCCCATGAAAATGACGTGGGAGGTGAAGACGTGTACAGACATGCTCTCGTCAATATCAAGGTTTAAAAACTATATATTATAATATAGTGTTTTCAATTATATTATCCAAATATATTCGTACAATCGAGGACCATGATCCAGTAGGTTATGGTCTGAAGAACAAATATCAAAAGGGGCTGCAGGGTTATTGGGATATAGGCTAAATTAAAGATACATTATGGGAGATTAGTTAACGAGGTTGCAATTCTAACTGCAAACATGCATTTAGAGTTTCATCAAAATCGGATTAAAATTGTGACCTCTACAGGGTCCACAACCTTGATATACCATATTTTTCACAATATTCGCGCACAAGCGGCGCCCATTTTGTCCCGCAGTTTTGGTCCGATTTTCACGAAATTGTACATGTATATACTGTTTCTAGCGAGGTAAGGCAAGGTCATAGTTTCTCAGTAAGATGTTCACTTAAATTGGTCAGGCGTTTACAGGGACTGGCACACGGCAGTTTAGCAGTAAAAAGCTGCCCAGTAAAATTGACTGGGGAGCCAAAGTTTTTAGACAAGGATTCATAACACGGTTCCTGAACGTACAGGCGAGCGTAATGAGACCTACGTTCAGAGCTGACTGCTGGGGTTATTTTTAGGAAAGTCAGTCGATGTAAGAAGATTGTTGATTGGCTAACAGTCATCTGGCCATTGAGTTCATAGAGGGGTATCCTTAGTCTGTTTTTGTTTTTTTACCGTTATCGTTCGGTTTTCGAATTGTTCTAATATGGACTGATCGATTGAATTATGCACGAATAAGATGATTTTATAGTAAGCCTAAAATTTGTATTGTAACAAATTAAATTTGGACGAATTTCAAGTGATAAAGGCAAAGGGTAAGTTTAGTAGGGCAATAATAAACTGAAAGTAGACACACTCACAGCGGTTGATCGGAAAAAAGAATAACAACTGTATTTTAATTTAACTGTTTTTGCCTTATGCACAAGATACGCGTTCTGTTTGAACACATTAGGAATGCATAATGGTTTTAGTAATTACAATTTGATTAAGTGGTTCTAACGTTTTACGGACTTTTAACCCGCGCTCCTTAAGGAAGGGGAGTTACTCGTGTATAATTGTGTAGGGATAAGACCACTTTTATTCTTCTAGTTTGTAGCAAGGAAACTTAAATTTATGGACTGAAATGGCTAGCTTTATACTTGTATTAACACAATTAACACAATTAACACAGAATTAACATTAAAATTTTAACCCTGAATTACAAGACATTAAATCAAACGGCACCTCAATATCTTCAGAATCTCTTGACACACTACAAACCAAATGGGTCACTGAGATCTGAGAGTAAATTATTGTTAGATGTCCCAGTTTATAAGATGAAGAAATTTGGTTCAAGGACTTTTCAATATAATGCATCAACTCTGTGGAATTCGCTACCACCTTCAATTCGAAAATGTGAAACATTGTCCATCTTCAAATCAAGTGTGAAAACTGGATTTTTAGTCACTATAATTAATCCTATGTGATCACTTTCATGCGCCTAGAGCATCCCCAAGAGGGATGAATTGTTGCGCAATATAAATTTTGTTATTATCTATCCAAACCACTACCTGTTTCAGCATCAAATATGAAATTCGGCCTGGTTCATGGTCTCCAAAAGGCGTTTTGTGGAATCAAATATCAATATTTGCAAGCTATGGGCCAATAGTTAGAGATCCAAATCCATCCAAATCTGCCAATTTTTTTTAACTCAGCTAATATCTCATTATTAGTTGTTACAGTGTTCTATTCGTTGAACATGCTGGTGCCAAATGTGTCATTATTAGTTACAAATGATGCTCTTTTATGAACATTATTTAAAGTAGGTGTCTAACTCATTATCATACAAAGTCTTCAACATTATGGGTTATTAGTCAATTTAAATCAACTTTGATGTTGCGATCTTGCAGAGTAAAGATGGGCATCTGATATCCAATATTTAAGACCAAATAATCATTTTACCATTGGTACCATAATTCAGTGCCATTTGTTACAAGAGCTTTGAAGAAAGAGGCTAGACATATCCACAGGTCATTACAAACAATGAGCACATATTCTTATCTTAAGAGCATGCACAATAGATACTATCGATGTAGACTGAAATAACCAGATGCTAGAGATCGCCATTCCATTGAAACGTCTGCAGTATTTCTCCAAACATAACTGATTAGAAATTACAGTCCCAACAGAAACGATAGAATGTAAATCAGTTTATATACATTCATATTCCATTATAATATGTCCATTGCCACCTTTTTAGGTCCCAAATATTAGCGATTTAGCTCATTTAACTTGTAGTTGTACTATTTAGTAATCTGATATACTTTTGTATTACACTTGTTTGAATTTTAAAAGTGTAAATTCAATATTTTCCAGGACTAGTTCATTAATTTATGTAGCCTACATCTGATTGCTACAAACTTCACAAGAAAACATGCCGTATAAATACAACAACAATGGTAGACGAAATCGTGGTGGACCGTACAAAACAACACCAGCAACAGATCTAACAAGATGGCGTCTTACAAACGTGGAAGGGCGACAGACATGGTATTATATTCCTGATGGAGAAAAAGCCGAGAGAGAACAGACGATGCTTGAACTATATTCTCTTGGACTTGATACAGTATGTGTATAAATTAAATGAAATGGGGTTGAGTATCCAACTGTTCTGTTCCTACTGTATGTGCTGATGAATATGGAGTATGTATGGAATGTTGGAGAAATGGAAAGTTATGTAAATTGTCATCTAATGTCTACTGTCCTCCAGGGTTAGGGACTGGGTCATTAGATTTCTGAAAGGGAAATCAGAAAAAAAGCTCTAATTAAAGATGCGTTATGTAGGAGCTGAATCTGCCTATTACAAGTTTTTATTTTGGCTTCAAATGTTATAAAAATTATTATCTCGACATTTTTTCACATGGCAAGCCGATAATCAACTCAATCTTTAAGTGGTATTTAGTGATTAGAAAACACATTAACAGAACACAATTTTTATGGGAAACAATCACTGGTTTTATTCTAAAAGCACAGTGTTTCGCCAAGTATCCTCTTATCATTATCAAGCACAATCAACTCTCTAGACCATCGAATGGCGCAGATGTAAACAGATTAAAATGTGATCATCATTCAATTATTTAATTTAAGAATGGAGAAGTGAGTCTTGATTAACAAGTAACATTGCTACAATGATAAACAATCTATGTCAAACCTTCAAACAGTGATAATGTCACTCAGAATAATGTAATATGAAATAAATTTTCAATATATTAATTTTGAATTATCTATTTTGGAACTATTATAGTAAGAACAGCCAGCTCCTTATCTAAATCTTACATAATGCGTCTTTAAAGTTGGACTTTCTTTTTTAAATTTTGCCATCAAAATTTCAAATTGATGTTAACACTTTGTTTTTAATTGTGACAGAGTGAATATGCCCCAGATCTACCGAGACCAACTAAAGCTAGTCAAGCATCATATAACGGAATGAAATTCTACAGTAAATTACAAGCAGAAGACGGCCATTGGGCTGGAGATTATGGTGGTCCACTTTTTCTAATGCCAGGTTGGTTAAATTTTCTATCACAATATTACCAGGCCCAAAAGTAGAAAGTTTACTAACTGTTGGGTCAGGCCATATTCTTATCCATTAAATGTAAAACTGTTAAAATTTGGGCTCTATAAGATTACTGAGCGGTCGAGACTTAAATAAGTGTAACTTGTTCTTAAATGACACAGTGTAAAAATTTGAGCTGGTTCGATGCCATACAGTAACATCCCTTCAAACTTCAGGTAAAAAATAGATTTCAATGATTTAAGATCAGAGATTAACAGAATATCATTGAAGTTTTGGGTTGGACATTGGTGGGATTAGAATTCTGTAATAGAAATAAGAAGTCAGAGCCAGTGCAATCAAGGTATAAAATATTTTCCAGCCAAACCATGATAGATTAGGACATCAATAAGGAATAATCTTCCATGTCACACGAGGCACATGCAGTTTGCATACATATTTTATGACATGATATGGATGTAATAGCATCTTCACATTGTAGGGATGGTTATCTGCAATATTGTATATGTAGGCCTATTGTGCACATATATATCTTAACCACTGTGTTCACTAATAAAATGAATTGTTTCATTACTTCATGTTATGTTATATATTTAACAGGTTTAGTTATATGTTGTTATATATTTAACAGGTTTAGTTATATATTTTGTTATATATTTAACAGGTTTAGTTATATGTTGTTATATAACAGGAAGTAAGTTTACTGAAGCTCAAACTCTAGAAATGATCCGTTATTTACGTTCTGTACAATGTGCTGACGGAGGCTGGGGACTGTAAGTTATTTTCTACATTTCATGAATGTATATATTTTAATCAGGCCTTTCGATTGAATTGTTTGTTCACAGTTCTTGTAAATATCGTAAAGATCATCAAACTATAAGAAAGACCCCAGGTCTGCCGAACCTTGTAAACTTTCCACAGTTGGAGTTCTGTTGGAATTGATCAGCTGGATATTCTAGACATTCGGGATTCAAACGTGAGAGAGTCTAGTCATGTCCTAGTCTTTAGTCATCTTATTAATCCAGATTATTTATCCAAGAAAATCTGTGTAATCTATCGTTTTTCACTTTTTTCTCACCAGCCATATCGAAGGTCCACCAACAGTATTCGGTTGTGCGTTAAACTATGTAGTGATGAGATTACTTGGTGTATCAGCCAGCGACCCAGATTTAATAAAAGCCAGACAGATGCTTCATTCTTTAGGTAACTATGATGTATATAGCAATAAAAGCCAGACATATGCTACATTTGTCAGCTAGAAATGTAATCTGTGATTTTAAACACCAGATCAGTCCGGTGGTCACCTGTACATAAAGTAGAATCTATTAATGTGATAACCCATTGAGCACAAATGGATGGATTTCTTGCTGTGACATTGTATTACCCATGATACAAACACTCACACTTATTTACATCGGGGGGGAGGGGGACAAATGGTGTAACATGTGAGCATTAGGTCATGTCGTAGAGTCAAGTCAACCGCCGTGATTTTGATTCCCCACTAGCAAGTGACCAAGAATATAGTTGCCTGTCCAACCCCATGTGTTTTCTTTGGGTCCTCTGGTTTTCTCTATATTGTGTTAGTCCTTTCAGTTACTCTGCACTCAAAGGGTTAAACTTAAAAAGGTTCACAATTATGACAAAATTTCAGGCTAGTCAAGGAGCATTTAATGGGATTTTAAGTTATTAATTGATATATCAGTCTGTATTATTTACAGTCTGGAAAAATGAGATAGATCATATGCAAGGATGTGAACAATTGAATTCAACAGGTCGATTGGCAGACTAAATTCTTCTACACAGACCAGTGACAAATCATGTTTTTGCATTAAAATGAGGTTTATTATTATGTATTTCCAGTGCAGCTAGGGGGTTAAGATAAGGTTATATTATGTATTTTAGGTACAGCTAAAGGTATTCCTTCCTGGGGCAAGTTTTGGTTGGCCATATTGAATGTTTATAGTTGGGATGGTTTACATTCTCTCTTTCCAGAAATGTGGTAATTTCTTATTCTTATTTATAAGATATTTGTTAGTTACCTTCCTATTTATTAGTAGTTAAAATCAGATCGGCAGAATTTTGAATCCTGGTTCCAAATTGTCAGCGACAGTGCCTGTGTCTTATCGAGGCACTCATATGTTCAGCTTAACTGAGGCTCCAGTAAAAGAACCCATGGGAATTAGAATGAGATAAAGAGTAGGTGGAAATGCCATTGTATCATCAAAACTCTCCTCCCTGTTATCGCAATCGCCACCAATAACCTGCATCCGAAAATTTATCTGAAAATCAAAAGTGATTCTACATATATGATCAAAACGAAATTGATGTCCACGAATTGTTTCTATGGATTAGATATGGGATGTATGTTTACAGGATTTTACCTGACTGGATACCTATACATCCCTCTAAATTATGGTGTCACTGTCGTCAAGTCTATCTACCCATGGCTTTCTGTTATGGTAAAAGATTTAAAGCTAAAGAAGATGAACTGATCTTATCATTACGTAAGGTAATAATTGTCTTGTTGTTATCTAAACATCTCAAAAGAAGATGTTGGGTTTATTTAAATTACACTTTATATAAATAGCAATACACACGTTATAACTGTTAGGGACACCAGGAAAATTCTTTGTCATAGTGATCTGATCCCATATTTAGTGGAACTCCTGTTAAGAGTTATCTCTCTTTAGTCTTCAGAATAACCCTTAACCGGTCATAGTCGCATATTTGCACCACTCGGCAATCCTCGACAGATTAGGAACCTACATCTAGACTCGGCTGTATGACGAATTCCACCATATTGGAACTACTTTAAAGGTCCCGGATGAAACATGGCTGCACCCATGGTGTCTTGGAACTACTTTAAAGGTCCCGAATGAAACATGGCTGCACTCATGGTGTCTTGTTTGTTTGTAATAGTGTTGAGTTTTCCTGTTAAAGTAAACAGGTAGCCTCATCGCAAATGTATGGGCGTAGGTACATATCACTTATTGTCATACAGCAGAGACTAGATGTAGGTTCCGGAACGTTCCGGAATCTGTTGAGATTTGCCGAGTGATATTTGCACCACAATGTTATACTACTAAGTGGTCCTGTTCCTATAGTTACGACCACAGCAAGAACATTTTTTATAAGCTGCATTTGAGTATTTAGTTTCGTATTTAATTTGCATTTTGAAATGAGGTGAAACAAAAAGTGCAAATTATACATCAACTTATACTCTTCAACTTTTTTATTGGTGTCAAGAGTCTATCACTTATAATTATCTGGCAGTAGACGTTTGAAATACTCATATAAATATTTCACCTTATTTAGCATGACCAGTATAGGTCATGATGTCAAAATTATGTTGACCGGTTAAGGATTAAATCAAACAATAATAATTATTTCTAATGCTATATAATTTTGTTTTTAGATTTTTCTTCAATTTTACATTCCGGTTTTAGCAGAAATGTTAATATTGAAAGTCACAGAATAACTGAATTAAATTGTAAATGTAAAATAATTGTTTGTTTATTTCTGTACAGGAACTATATACAGAGGATTATGAGAGTATTGATTGGTCAGCTCAGAGAAACAATTGTTCATTAGCTGATTTATATACTCCACATACCTGGTTTCTAGATATAGCTTATTGTAAGTTCTTTATTCACACATTACCATCAAGTACAACCATCTTGTATGTGCCTTGTTACTTTGATAGTAATTATACTGCCAGTTATACTCAGCATGGTGGGAATCAGAAATGTTTTTTTAGCGTGACCACAATAAAATCCTATCCAGTAGTTATTGAGAGGGTAGACGAGGACCAAAGGTGTCTACATTGTTTCATTGTAGCTATTGAATTTGAGATTTTTATGCACCATATATTAATCCCATGTAACCTAGTTATTATTGATGTTAAACTTACACTTCCACTCTTCTAGAAGTACCATATGTTAGTCCCAAAATAAACTAGTTGTGTCAGGTAGGTGATAAACCTCATATTCCTTGTTAAACCCTGATGATTGTGTTTATAATTACAGATGCGTTGGATATATATGAGAAATGTTATATATCATCAGTTAGAGAGAAAGCGTTAAAGATGTGTTACGATCATATCTGTGCTGATGATAAATTTACTAAAGGCATCAGTATAGGACCGGTGAGTTACAAATTACATATATATTTATATCTATGTAACCTCTCTTAATAATAATAATAATAATAATCTATTTTTAAAGCGCTGAATATCCAATTAACTAGTTGCTCAAGAGCGCTATATACATAAGATTAAATAAACCATGACACAATAAACATTTAAACACATTGAAGGAATGAACCGAATAAAAGTCTGAAATGGTAAAAATAAATTAACACTAAGGGTAAACAGAATAAGTATTAAATAAACAAAAATGTAAAAGTTTTTGAAAAATAAAATATTAGTCGATTACAAATTTGTTGATTAATCGACAAAGAATGTAGTTCTTTTTTAGAATAATTTTATATTTTTGTGTATATATATTTATATAACACAATCTCATTATTATAAGCAGTTTTCAAAGCAAAACATTATTGTTGTGTTTAATTTTTGTTTATTTGGCCCTTGTCAGTAGTGCAGATGGACAGTCTGGCCAAGAACTGTCTAGTCATTTGGATGGGTCAAAAAACAAGGTTCCTGGCAAATATCACAATGTATCCCGATCTTTATTAGCCCACTTGATGCAGAAAAATAGGATGATAAACTCCAATTTATTCATCGTACTTAAGCATAGATGTTATGCTTGTTACGTTTATTAGGCTGGATACTCCATTAAAATCTAGGGGGTTGGATGACAGAATGGTTAGCATGTGTGAACTGTATCATAAAGCCTGTCATTCAGTCAACTGGCATGGTTTCAATTTCCTAGTTGTATGTGACAAGGTATAGGGCCAACTGTCCAACCTCCAGTTTCCAGCCACTGCGAAAAACATGTATGCGCAAACAAATTATTGAAATAAAATTGAACCATGTGTTAGTCTTGAAGCATAACAGTAGGATGTTAAACCTCATTTCACCAATATTTCTACAATGAAGAATATTAATTGTCAGTGACAAATGCAGTAAAATAATATCTCTCAACATTGACCCAGTATATTTAAAAACTAGACATTGACTCCGCAAATTTAAGATTTCCACTATAGAGGCAGAATGCAGTTTGGCCATTTCAAAAATCTTACACTTTGTCAAGAAAATGTTTACAAATTTAACTCTAGAATTGAATATGTATTATTAATGTGTTATGTTTCAGGTATCCAAGGTAATACAGATGTTAGTTCGCTGGTTTATTGATGGTCCAGATCACCCAGACTTTAAAATGCATCAAGATCGTGTTAAAGATTATCTGTGGTATAATATTATTATCCAGTCTCTTATTGTTGTCATGGAGCTATTGTGAAATAATAGACTGTTGATGTCTGTAATTAAATAAGAAACTGAAATATGCAGCCAATTTCATTAAAAGATTAAGAATTAAGTAGGTTTTCCCTATGACAAATAAGTAATTTAATTTTGATTAATTTGATTAATTAAAAGCCCTGATAAATAGTTATACAGGTAATGAATGCTATATGGTAAAATTTGTGTTTTTCAGGATTGGTTTAGATGGAATGAAAATGAATGTAAGTAGAAGTATTTGTGTTTCCAAGCAATATGATGATATGCCTAATTATACTGACCTAACTTTAGCATTATTCTCTTCCATACATTGTATGTAGTTATCATAGATAACCATATTATTTTTCAGGGTACGAATGGTTCACAGTTATGGGATACAGCTTTTGTAGCACAAGCGCTTTTAGAGGTTAGTTGATATTTACAGTATTTTAGCTTTAAACATGTTCAACTAATGTCAAAAATGAAATGAAATGGGGCTTAACGTCCTAATGTTCTGCTCCTACCGGACTAATGAAGTCAGGTAGACACCAAACAGTGTGTAATGAGGGAAATTTTTCCCAACAGCTGTGCTATGGCCTACTCTTATTTCGAATGTTTTTCGTCTGTCCTACACCACTGACAAGGGGCAGCCATGCCAGAATATCCTGATAAATTTTCTCGGCCACGGCAGGGATGGGATACGGGACCTCCAGGTTAGCAGGCCAACATCCTACTCACTGAGCCACTGCTGCTTCCCAACTAATATCAAACAACATTACATACTACAGCTTTAAACATGTTCAACAAATATCAAACAAGGACAGTATAGAATACTTGTGAGAAAAACATACAGTTATTTTATTGATGGCAACATGTCCAATGCTAAGGGGTGGGGGGAGAATTTTGATTAGACAGCTGAAATTTACACCTATTCTGTGAACCTCAGTTTTTCATCACATCTCAGTGACCTGGCAACATTTTACTTTAATTGTTAAATTTCAGGGTGGAGCAGATACTATGAAGGAATTTTCTCACTGTTTGGACAAAACTCATGAATTCCTGAAAGTGAGTCAGATTCCCAACAATCCACCTGATTATCAGAAATATTATAGACAGATGAATAAGGTAGGTTGACTTTCATATTTAGAGCTGAAAAGACAGGGTTGGCCTAACACATGCTCTGTGGATCATTAGGTCTGTATACAGGTCAAGAGGTCAAACCCTGCTGGTTTGTTTGTGACAAGTTCAACTAAATGAGTTTTCACCGGTTACTCCAGTTTTCACTGATTTCTAAAGATCCTGAATGTTAGTGAATTACTAGACACAATCTAACATAATGTTAGTCCTGAAATGTCCTGGTTAGTGCCAGGTTGTTATTAAACCATTTAGTATAAGAGGCTGCGAATGGATAATGACTTTTTTGTAAAAAAAACTAATTGATTTCGTTTTTTCTGATGTAGGGAGGATTTCCATTTAGTACTCGAGATTGTGGCTGGATAGTCAGTGATTGTACAGCGGAAGGGTTAAAGAGTGTGATGTATTTACAGGAAAGATGTGATTATTTATCACAACAAATTCCTGCAGAAAAACTTTACCAAGCTGTAGATGTGGTTAGTATTTTTATTCTATGACTACATGCAAATACAAGCAAATATCATTGAATACAGCCATTGAATAACCTATGGTTGTAATCAATGGCTTGAAAACGTACTACTTTTGCCCAGAATGACGTCATTTTCATAATTACGTCAAACCGTAATGAAGTCACCACTAGCAACGACAATTTTTGTAAAAAGGAAAGAAAATAGGGCAGAACCTGTCATGAATTTTAACGTTATTGATGATGATTTTTTTGATAATCTGAATAGTCGGTGTATTTTGAGATTTGCATGTAGTTATAGAATAAATACAGAACTCAATGACCATTGAATACCGCTCAGGTTATTATATGGTTCACTCGAGTGTATCCCTGCCGCATTCCACTCGCTGTCGCTTGTGGAATACTTGCGCAGGGATACACTCTCTTGAACCATTGAATAACCAGAGCGGTATTCAATGGTCATTGATGAGTTCTATCTTCATATTTTACAACACAATAAAATCTTCATTTCCTTTCTAAAGTTCTTAACTTGTTGTATATTTTTGTATAGTGTATTGTATACCTGAATTGTTTGTGTATTGTATACATGATTCTATGTATTTTATGGTGTATTGTGTACCTGAATCATTTGTGTATATTTTGTATGGTGTACCTGAACTGTTTGTGTATATTTTGTGTAGTTTAAGTTCCATATGTATATTGTATATTTTTATTGCATATTTTTATTGTATATTTTAGTTATTAAGTATGAAATGTCATGATGGAGGATTTGCTAGTTACGAAACAAAACGTGGTGGAGTTTTACTAGAAAAATTAAACCCTTCAGAAGTATTTGGTAAGATAAGTTTCAATTATAGTTTTTGTGTTTTCTAGCATAATGCTATGAAAATGAATCTTACATTTGTGAGGATGAAGCCATGGTAGTCCTGTGTTTTAACTACTGGTATTAATAAAAAAAATTCTGTTTGGTTGGATAGAGAAATTATTTTTATTTATGTAGACATGAAAGTAAATGATTTTTATCTCCATTTTTGATCTAAGTTTGTATTAAGATCTATATGCAGCATTCAAATTAGTAAAACAGAGTAGCCCATTGAATAACGTCAATTTCCTTTATTTAATGCTAGAATTATGGCCCTTGTTTCACTTTTGTTGAACCTTGTGAATGCTCTATCGACAAAAATTTGTCATCCAATCAATACGAAATTTATATGCATCATTTAGATTAGTAAAATGGAGAAGCCTAATGAATTTGAAGTAATTTCCCTATATAACAACAACATTTATGAAATTGAAATCAGTGCTCCCTTAAACTACAAAATATTGAATATTTGAAAGCTCGGGCCATTTAGCTTCTGTGTGCGTATGTTTTGTCAATAATATTATGGCTAGCGTTAGTGGTACACAGATTCTCAATCCTAGCCAAACAATGGCTGATTTGTATATTCAATTTGTGTATTTGTTAATTTATTAAAGCAACTGATCGTCATTTGCATTTTTCAGACAATATCTAATTTTTCACAGATTTATCTATACTAAAATTGATTATTTAATGTTTAATTTAAAAAAAAGATATCAGCTTGGATTCTCTCAAATTAAAAAGAGGCCCATCAAAATATTTTAGTAGGTGGTGCTTACTTGATTATATCATTTGTAGAGGCTACCACATGTTAGATCATTTTCTCTTCATGGTGTTTTTGAATATACTGGATGAATCTGAACCATTATTGGACTGATATTAGTATTATAGATTCAGCTTTCCATGGGATTCCAAAGTCTTCATATGAAGTTATTATATTCTTTCTGAGTGATTTGATAGATTATATTCCTTCTGAGTGATTTGATAGATTATATTCCTTCTGAGTGATTTGATAGTATATATTCCTTCTGAGTGACTTGATAGATTATATCCCTTCTGAGTGACTTGATAGATTATATTCCTTCTGAGCAGTGCTCACGCTGTCGATCGCCAAATTCGCCAATTGCGATTAAAATATAATTTTGGCGATAGAATATTCAATTTGGCGAAATTTTTGGCGATATTTTTTTTCCTGTATGGCGATTCTTTTTTTTCCTGGAAATAAAAAATTATTGGCACAAAGCTTTCATTTCCCCGCATACATACTAAACTAAACAGTGTACCGTCGATCGCGCTTCGTTGAGTCAATCAACAATCAATTAGGTATCAATAATAGCCCTATCTTTTGTCTCTTGATCAATCTGGGATTAGTGTTGATAAGTATTTACAGTCAGAGTAGTAATAAACTAATTAAGAGACAAAAGATTTAATTATGTGTTTTCAAATACGAATCGGTTGCTTTGTTGATGGTTTCGATATATTCAAAATGGCGGACACTGTAATCAATACAACTCGATTTGTTCGGGATTATTGGATTATGACTGCTGTTTGATCTATTTCATACCGAAGTTGACGATATCGTTAATAAATGAAGCCAGGTATGTTGTTACAGTTTATAAATGTGTATATAAACTTGAGACTGTCGAAATGTATTATCAAATCATATGCCATGGGTCGTAAGCGAAACATTGAACAGCCGCCTTCAGCGTCTGACAGTGACAGAAGAATGTCAGATTTTTTTAATATTCCACCACCAAAATGCCCGAAGACTACAGATGATACTGACATGATAAGCTCTCGTCCATCTGATGATATTACAGCCCAAGATGTTGAACTGATACCCCAAAAGACCACAACAAAGAAAAATTTTCGAAAAACGTAAAATATTAAGTGCATTTGGAAAAGGTAGATCTTTCAGGGATGAATGGAAATTTTCAAATCCTTGGTTAAGGTATGATGCAGCTACCAAAACAATGTTTTGTTCAACATGTGAATCAGCCTTCAAAAAATTTCGTAAATTTTAAGATGTATATTGTATGTATTTATGTAAATAAAATTCCCCCCCAAAAATTAATAGTTATTTTATTTTGGCGAAAAAAATATCTGGCTAATATATTAAAATGAAAAATTGGCGGAAAAAAATGGAACCCAGAGTGAGCACTGCTTCTGAGTGATTTGATAGATTATATTCCTTCTGAGTGATTTGATAGATTATATTCCTTCTGATTACGGGGAATAGATTATATTCCTTCTGATTACGGGGAATAGATTATATTTCTTCTGATTACAGGTGATGGATTATCTTCCTTCTGTTTACAGGGGATGGATTATATTCGTTCTGATTGCAGGGGATGGATTATATCCCTTTTGATTACAGGTGATATTATTAATGATTATATTGCTTTTGATTACAGGTGATATTATGATTGATTATACGTATGTAGAATGTACATCTGCTGTGATGCAGTCATTGAAACATTTCAAGGACAAACATCCTGAATACAGAGCTGACGAAATCAGACTTACACTCGATGACGGCCTTCATTATATTCAAAATAAACAAAGACCTGATGGATCATGGGAAGGATCATGGGGAGTGTGTTTTACGTATGCAGCATGGTTTGGTTTAGAAGCGTACGCTTGTATGGGATACAGATATGATAAAAATAATGCTCCACCTGCAGTAAAAGAAGCATGTAAATTTCTAGAGTTAAAACAGAAAGAAGATGGTGGTTGGGGTGAGAAATTTGAGTCGTGTGAACAAAGACAGTATGTGGAGTGTGAACAATCACAAATAGTCAACACCTGTTGGGCTTTATTAGGCCTAATGTCTGTCAGGTAATATAAATTCTTTTGATAATACGATTTTAAAAAATAAAATGTTGAAAGTGGCACCACTGCTTTTGATGCATTACATGTCACCCAGTTTCAGAATGTATAAAAAAGGGTACACCACTGTGAGCAATGATCTTCAATCGCATCATTCCCCCATCTTTTTCCATTAGGTTGATGGGGGTTAGGTGGTCGAGTGGTCTAATGCATGTGTTTTATGTCAAGTGTTATGGTTTCAATCTCAAGTACCCGGTATGTGATAAGGAGTAGGGTTGCCAGCCCAACCTCATGTATTTCCTCTCACTGCTGGTTATTGAAAATATATTGTAGCATATGTTAGTCCTGAAAGGGCCCATTTGTAGGCTCTATCAAATATTCTCATAAACACCATATGTATGGATTATTTACAGATATCCACATTTAGAAGTTTTAGAGAAAGGTATAAAATTAATCATGGATAGACAGATATCAAATGGAGATTGGCCACAGGTAATGTTCACTTTATCCTATGTTTAAACCTTAAACCTATTGGATGACTAGAGGGTGTGTGTGGGGGAGGGGGGATGGTTTAAGTGTTGAATTAAGTGGCATGGTTTTGATAGTGAGTTTTCTGTGGGTCTTGCAGTCTCTTCAAGCAAAAACCCCAAATCACAGTCACTGACACTGATTCTGTCAAGAAAAATATTGAAGTAATGATGCATCATTTCTATTTTTCGCCAAAATATCAAATTTCTCATGGCTTAATCCACGCTAATACTCTAAGATTAATTATTTAATACTTGATTTAGGGAACAAAATTAAAATACTAGTGTTAGATAATATCTGGCATGGATTCATTCAGATTTAAAAAGGCTTACCAAAATGGCGACAGATTTGTTACAATTTTTTTTTTAACAACACAACTTTGTAAATACTAAACAGAACATTTTTGGACTGATGTGCCTATTTTATATTCATTTTTCATAATACCAGTATTATACTTTGCAAGTGATTCCTATAGCTCTGGGGGGTTGGATGGCTGAATGGTTAGCGTGCACGCTCTGTATCATACGGCCTGCCATTGAGTCAACTGGCGTGTTTTCGAATCCCTGGTTGTACGTGGCAAGGAGTAGGGTCGCAGGTCCAGACTCGTGGGTTTTCTCCGGGTACTCCTGTTTCCTCCTTCTGCTAAAGACCCCTATGCGCAAGTGAATTATTTAAATAAAATTAAACCATATGTTAGTTCCGAAATGACCCAGTTTGTGTCGAGTGGAGTCAAACCCTCTTTCTCTCTCTCTCTCTCTCTCTTTCCCTCTCTCCTATACCCTAGGGCTCTTAAATGGGGCATCAGAACTTCAAGACTTATATTCTTTTATGTTCTTATATAGAAAATAACTAAACTTTTTAAATATGTTTATATTTACAGGAAAATATTCCAGGTGTTTTTAATAAAACATGTGCTATAAGTTATACTAATTATAGAAATATATTCCCCATTTGGACACTCGGACGATTTACAAAACTTTATCCACAGAGTTCTCTAGCTTCCTAATCTACAATATAACTCCATGTCAGGCATTGTCTCATGATTAACAACTAATTGTTTGGTCATCGGCACAGGATAGATTCCGATACCATACCAAATAATTCCACCAATATAATTATGATTTTGATTCTGGGCGAAAGAATAGGTTATCATCGACCAATGACCCATGGCACATAGAATAATTTGTTGTATACTTTATCCTGTTATTAACCCTTTGATCACAGAGTCCCAGAACTTATCGTGACCTCAACCATGGCTTCCTGTGATTAAAATGTCCTACATCTGGATGTTAACAAGAGAAGGAGAACCAACGGCTGGTATTGGCAATATTTTTGTTCTGTTGTTATAGTAATTTTCAAAGAAAGAAAGACAACTTAGCATGAGAACTATGTATGCAGACCACCAAAGATCATTCCCATATGCTTATTTCTATTGCCCTATTTTCAAGTGTGAAAATTAGAAAACAATGTTGATAAGAGTTTGATTAAAGGAACCATATCATTCATTTGTGAATCAAACTAGTTAAATGATTTGTATGAATGACTTTGCAACTTGGTGATTGACAATAAACTCCTGAATTCCCTGCAATTTACTGAGTGCCTTGTAGACATGTCTACATAAGTGCCATTTCCAGTATCGCATTTAATCTTTAAAGTAGCCCTGATAATGTAAACATTGTGATCATTTCCATATTTAATATTGTAATTTGATTGTTTCATGTGTTAGATTATTTTAGTTTGGCACCTTAATGAAATGAAATGGGGTTTACCATCCAACTGTTTTGCTCCTTAACTGGGCTAATGAAGATAGGCATACGCCATACAGTGTGCTATGAGGGAAATCTTGCCCGAACAGTGGTACTCTGGACTACTCTTGTATCAAATTCTAACTGCCATGGTATATTTTATCAGCAATGTGTACATGAGACCTTGGTTTTTCATCCAATCTGAATAACTAGACAACAGTTCTTGTCAGGCCCTCCATCACTGACAAGAGGGAATCACTCCAGAAAATCTGGATGAACTTTCTCTGCCATGAAGGGATCAAACCAACCAACCTCCAGGCTAGCGAGCCAGCATCTTACCCACTTAACCACCACACACTCTTTACACTTTGGGGATTAATGTCCACTCAACACAAACTAGGTCATTTCGGGACTAACATTTGGTTTTTTAAATTTTATTTCAATAATTCGCTTGCGTGTAGGGGTCTTTAGCAGTGGGAGGAAACCGGAGTGCGCGGAGGAAACCTATGAGGTTGAGAAGGTGGCCCTATCTCCATGCCACATACGCTCATACAGTGTAGAAGCGAAATATTCTGTAGCATTCTTGTCGAGAAAATATATTTCTTAAGGATTTTTTGTCTTCAAAGGTATCAAAAGATGTAGGAAATGCCTGTAAATAACTCTACGGTCAGTCATACTGTTTAAAGCAGAAACAAGCTTAAGGTTGGTAAGCAAGCCATATACCTTGCTTGGGGACTTGTGCTTAGATTGACAATTGTAAGAACGAAGTTGTGCTTAAAGTAGCTAAGTCTCTAACTCAATATCATCCAAAATCTTCAACATTGAAAACAAGAATTATTTGTCAATTTAAATCAATATTGATGCCGTCATCTTACCGGAAAAAGATGGGCTTCTGATATCCAATATTTAAGACAAAATAAACATTTTACCATTGGTACACGAATCGTGTACCATAAATGCGTTTCAGTCCCAGTTGTAACAAGAGACTCGATGAACGAGGCTAGACACATTGCACCAAATCTTATCTGAAGACCATGCACGACAAATACTATATAGACTGGAATAACCAGACGCTAGAAATTAGCATTCGATTGAGACTGCTGGCTCATTTCGCTGAACATAACTGATTTGAAATTAGAGTAAAAACGGAAACTACTGAATGTAAATCAGTTTATATAGATTCACATTACAGTATTATATGCGTTGCGACCCACTTGTGTCAATTTCTAGTTCCAAATGTTAGCGATTTAGCTCCTTTAAGTTTTTCCTTTGAACACATAATAAAGTACTTGTGCCTACACTGAAGTCTATTTAAAATCTAAGCACAAGAACGTTCTTAAGAATTTTCTGGGAACACAAAATAAGATAAGTTTACTTAATTGCAAAGTCTACTTAAAATCTAAGCAAAAGAACGTGCTTAAGAATTTTCTAGGAATCGGGCCCTAGGCTCAAAACCACAGCCGCAAGCCAGAGGTGACCGGCCAGCTGGAGGTCGAAGCGCGACACTCTAGTCCACTAGGCAATCCCAACAATCCACTTAACCACCGTGACCCCCTATAGACCTTTTTATCGAATGTATTATGGATATAAAAATCCCAGGCTTTGAAAGAAATAATGACGAAGTCATTTTGATAAAAGCATTTTAATTAATATTAAGTCACATTTACAATAACATATTGTTCCATACACGGTCCATTCTACTCTATTTACATCAAAAATTAAAACTAAAAAAAAAATATATTTGTACATAAAATAAACAAAAAATATCGAAGATTTATGTTAAATTATGTGATAAAATTAGTATACATCAGCTGTAGTCAATATACAACTACACTACTATCTACATTAAAACTTCATTCCTTATAAACAAGTAAATATACAGTTATCTCCCTTAATTGTTAATCATGTCTTTTTGAAGCACTATCTTACTTGAATTAAATTTTATCACATATCAGTATAAAAAAAAGAAGAAATCGTTTTACTATGAATATTTGTAGCATAAAACAAGAATTGATATCTCCATTCATATTTCAGTGAAAGAGAGAGAATAATAGGGTTTAGCATTCACTTACGACAAATTATATTATTTGGGGACCAAAGTTGTAGATCTTGGCGATAAATCAAATAGTAGGATAAGCAATAACTTTAATATTTATATCATTGTTTGCACTTGACCAAAAATCTCTCAGTTTGTATAAATTCTTGTTTTAAAGTAATATTAATATTGTACATCTATGGTAATTAGTTATATTCAATTCATTCCGTTCAATAATTGTACATGTAATTTCAAAACAAAAGTATATAAAATAATTGTACAAATACAACCACTGTCATTGTTATCTACTGTATAAAAACCCATCACATCAACATACATGTACATAAAAAATATTCATGTTTTCTCATGGTACCTAGTTCGTTGAAAAAGACTCAAAACTATTCTTTTGTCATCCTCATTCAAGACGACCTAAATCATTTACTGTTGTGAGAATTTGGACCTGGGGTTCCTTGGGATTCCTTTCAGCCACTGCCAATTGTCAGTCAGCATAACTAAATTACTTTGGATCATCTACATTTAGATTGAATCTAATATAACCCTAAATTAACCTGAACCGTCCACTGAGACTTATCAAAAAGATTTGTTATGTTAAATTTCAATTTGTCAAATAATTCCAAAATCAAAACATATCGTGTTCTGTATCCCTTTTCTTTTGTAATAAAAAAATTTAACATAAACAAATTTTATACCATGAAAAGACATAGAAGGCAAACACACCGACAACATCCAAATATCGAAATCAGTTTGTAAATCAGATAATAAAATATATAATACTATATTCTCTTATAAATTATATTGTTATATCAAGTTTCACCCATCCAATTAAACAGTTTCTAGTCCTTCGGGTGGTCAAAATACCATCTGATCCTGACTGGATGGAAACAAACTAAATCTAACAAAATAATTTAAATGAAGCCCTCAAAAATGTTTAAATGAATCAAATACAATCATGAATCGGAGATTTTACATAAACCCAAACAAAAAATTACATGTATATTGTATAATTATCCCTCAGCAGTAAAAATATCCTGATTTGCTGGGATTAATAGGGTAGATATGGTTACAATTGTTCCCTAATATACTACAGATCATTGTTTATGTGGAATTATACTTTTTAATTATAGCATCAACATTTTTAAAGCACACTGATGGTTTATTTTTTTAAGGATTCAATATTTGTTTGTTTTTTTTAATGTTGATTTATTATATTCTTATTGTTTGTTTATTTGTTGACAATTTAATCCAAAAGGACAATAACTTTAATGCTATATTGGAATCATATCGTATTTAAGGTAATTATGACAAATTTCGGATTTGAACAAAATCTCAAATCACATAAGTCATGTTTTCTTCTTGAATGCACAAGTAACTACCAATTTTCGAAGTAGAAAGTATAACCAGTAATGTAATTTCTGTGCTATTTTTAAGTTAAAATCTCCAAAGTAGGCTAAATTCAATATGAAGAAATTACAACATATATCTGTGATTAAAAATTCACAAAAATAATTTTTGTTGTACTTTGCATCCAAATTCAAGTTAGCGCAGAATACATGTAAAAGTTGCTGATCAAAAAATCGACCTGATTTCTGTATTTGTACTGTGTTTAAAATAACACTGACAGGGGGTAAATTTGTTCCCTAAAAACTAAGGTAGGAATGATAAGGAATTTTTTTAGTACGAGATCTGTTTAGATGTTTTACCGGTATATGAGAATTGGTAATGTTTAAAAAAGTTGCTATGTTACTTTGTGTAGCTCCTTGCTTTTTGGCAGTGTCTACTTTGAGGCCGGTAGGTGGGGTTAGAAATTCCCACAAGGGTTAAAATTTGTTAACACTAACCCTAACAAAGAAATCCTGATCAACTAATTTTCCATATGAAAATAAAATGAAACGGCTGAACTAATGAAGACGGGCATATACCATGCAATGTGCTATGAGAGAAATTTTGCCTGGATAGCAGCACTACAGCTGACTCTTATTTCAATTTCAAATGTCAAGGGTACATTTTATGTGGATGCCAATACGATGGAACTTGGTTTTCGTCCCTTGCCAAGTCCTCGGTGCTGTACCACAGACAAGAGGAAAACACACCAGAAAATCCATATGAACTTTTGCAGCAAAAACCCGAGATTGAAAACAGGACCTTCAGGTTAGAGAGCCAACATCTAACTCACCGAGCTAACGAGCCTTCCCCATATAGATCTAGACACCGCCATTATTCTTTTATTGCAACTTCCTGTTTACAATGATAGAATGTATCTTAACTAGGTCTGGATAGATAGCTTCCATTGTTGTACATCACCAGTCAACAATGTATTTTAGATTCCCTATATTTAAACTACTAGGTGAATTGTCAGTTTATCTCTCAGCCAATGTAAGACTTGACTAAATATCTATGATGCTATTCTGTCCAGACCAATACTGGTTGTAGTCAAAGAGCACGGGGACTTGAAGGGATTAACATATTATTTCTTACTACTGCTTGACTAGATCAAGCAGTAGTAATGACTATATAAAGCAGTAGTTTTATTTTAGTCCCTTCAAGTGTATGTGTCAAAGAGATAATTTGTGGTGTGTGATCAAGACTATGGCATACAATAACATTTCATTCCTTCTGAACATAAACCTATATGGTCTCTAAATTTTTATAACAAAATGAATTGTGTTTATGTATAGTAAATGATGTTTGTTAAAGTTCCAATAGCATTTTTTTAAGTTATATTTTTAAAATTTATTAAAATAAAGCCCCAAAATAGATTGAACCTATAAACAGTCCTACCTTGTTAAAGAATAATCCTATTAATCCTATAATTCACTATTGCCAGTTGAGAAATTGGCAAAAATATCATTTTCAACTTCAAATTCAAACGTTTGAAGATGGCCGTCCATGGAGAAGAATGGGAAAACAAGGGAGGTAATTGAGTAACTATTTCCTCAATCAACCAGTGTCACCCTTTCTAACCCCCACCAAATTTTGTCCATGATCGTATAATAGTGAGTTGACAACCTTTTGAGCAAAAAACATAGAAATAATTATATTTTGACTTTCTTAGAAAAAGTGAAATTGGAACTTTAAATACGGAATTGAGATTTTTTGGGGGGTTTTACATGGAGAATGGAATACTTAAATTGTTAGAGTTATCTTAATTATGTGAGACATATTGGATTACGACATTTTGTGAATTTAAACGCAACACTATAACCTAAACAACAGGAATTTACTGGACAATCACATCTAATTTGTTGAAGAAAAGTAGGATAATAAATCTCATTTGATTTAGATTCAACTTTCAATATTGTAGCTTGCAAGGGATTAAAAATCACTCAAATGACATTCAATGAATGACTTTAAACAAAAATACAGTCCTCTTTCATTCGACCAATGAGTCTAATAAGAACTGAATATTTTATCCATAACAAACAATGCATGCCTCGAAGGAAACCTCATTACATAACATACAAGTTTAAATACAGAACATGACACTTAAAAAACCTGATGAACAAGAAACATGTACTATTATGCATAAAATCATTAATGAGGTAATTTTTATTTTCATGCATAATTCATATTAGTAAACAAACAAGGAATAAACACAAAATATTCAATTTTTTGTGAATAAATATCCGTTACAATACTCAGAAATGACAGCCTGGTAAAGAAAGACACAAATTTGACATACAATTAGTTAGCGTTGATATACACAAAAAGCATGTAATGTTACATATAAAAACACATAAAAGTCTGACATTTTTATAGAAAAGATTTGATAATCAAACGGACATGACATTCAGGATAGTAAACAAGAACAAAACTTACATGCTAGTTACGTATAAAAAAAAAACAGTTCCAATCAAAAACTTTCTAATTATGAGAGACAACATTCTAATTCTAATCGGGGACTTTCTAGTTCCGATAAAACCTTTCTAATTCTGATCGCAAAATTCTAAAAAACGAAACTTTAGATCGTAATAACAAGCATAATACAAGATATTGGAACATTTAAAGCTTTAAATATAACGAGAAAAAAAAAACACTGCCTCAAAAATAGCTTAGCTTTTAGTTTCTAAAAAAAATATATTGTATAAGAGACACTGTTATTCTCAAAAACTTAAATGTCCAGTATTGGAAATATGTTGAAATCATTTTGTTTTTTTATCTTTCAATACTTTATCTTCTAGGGACAAAGCACTTAGAAGTACACAAACATTTATTCCTGGGCCAGTAAATGGGGCAGGGTATGCTGACTCATACTAGATTGTCTAATAACATTTCAAAGATAAATGAAATGGGGTTTAACGTCCTACGGTTCTACTCCGACTGGGATAAATGAAGACAGACATACACCATACAGTGTGCTTTGAGCGAAATTTTTCCTGGGCAGCGGCACTAGGGCCTAATATTATATCAAATTCCTTATATCGAATTCCAAATGCCAAAGGATATTTTACTTGCACGCCAATGTGAACACAGGACTTTGGTTTTCCATTCCATCCAAATGACCAGCCAGCTGTCCTTGTCAGGCCCCACCACATCAAAAAATCCTGATGCACTTTCTCCACCAATACATCATCTCAAATAAATTTAGAAATTTCATGATGATATTGTTCTATGGTGTTATTCAATATTCATCTTTGACAAATAAAAAATAATTATAGCATTAAAGTTTTTGAGAATAATATGACGTCTGTTGGATGTAATTACGTTACAATCAATCACTAACCTTGCTCAATATACATATATACACGCACATACACACAACGACCAAATTGGCCTTGTCGTCAATTTTCATAAATTATAAAGTTATGAGAACATACGCACAATACAGTTAGAAATATAATAACATAAATAGCAAGCAGAGGCAGAGCTGATTTCAAATTTCCTGTTTTGTGATAAATAAAGTCACCTTGCAAGAGTACGTAGTAATACAATATCGAAATTTAAAACAGAAAATGTGAAATATATTAAAGCCTAGAATTATTAAATATGTAATTTATATAAATTTATTTTCATTGTATTTATATCAGTAAAAATGATTTTATTTGATTTATACAGATATCGTTACAATAAGAACTAATCCTTTAAAAATCATGGGGGTGGGGGGCACTAATTTATGAAATTATCTATTGGTGATTATCCCTTTCCCCTAAATGTTGGTATTATTAAATGGAATAGTCTTAATGATTTATGAAGTACTATACACAATGACAAATATGATGATGATGATGATGATGGGTGATAATAATGATAATGATAATTTTGATAATGATGGGTGATGATGATAATAAAGGTGATCAAATACTAGTACTTCAATCACATTTTCATGAAAAATTTTGAAATCTTTTAAAAGATTGTAAAAATTACAATTCACTACAGAGTTCCGAGCACTTTATGAAGAAAAGCAACAATTATTCTTGCAGAAACGGTTAATTATGGCAAAATCATCAACTTTTTCGGACTGATTTCCGAGAAAACAGATATCTGTATTATAATGATCATTTTATGAGGAAAAAGTTTGAATTGGTGAAAATCAAACATTGAAAATCATTTCACAGGTCTCCATGCAAAAATAAATAAGAATTACAAAATCCATTAAAAAATTACAACACAATAAATATCATATTTCCATCAGATACCATCTTGTGTGTATCTTTTCTTGTACAGAATTTCTCCTTAACTTTTTATATAAAATGTCTTCATTACATTTTTGATAAAAGTTTTATTACATTTTCAAGAAATTTTTTATAAAAAGTTATAAAAGACAACTATGTACAAAGTATGATTTAACATTTCATGAAATGAGGCGCCTTAGATGGTGTTTTTGGTTGCTTACACAAATACTTGAATCTTCAAATAGTGTTATTCAAGATTATTCAATTTCAATTGAAACTAATGGAATTTGTCTCTACTATGAAATATTTACTAACATTAAAAACCAAACAAACACATTACAGAATATAGACCGATTTGAAATATTTATGATCATTTGAATTGAATATTCAAATAGCATCAAAATATCTTTATCGTAAGTCCAGGAGGACTGCAATACACGCAAAACAAAACCGACAAGACAAATTACACCGACTTTCCATGAAATAAACAACAAACATCAAGTCTAGAGAATGTATCCAGGGGCCAGTCGTAAGCGTCTACTACACTGCACAGTCCGGTTACAGTCATTGTTCAAATGCTATTTTAATATTCAATTCAAATTCAAATAATGCACTAAAATATTGGAATGGTCAGTTTAGCATTCAATGTGACCACTACAAATTAATTGATAACAGATACTCTCACATACTTCAAAACATATATATTTAGAGTTCATTTTTAACGTAAATATGCAAATTATCTTAACCTTGATCAATCAGTTAATCCACATGTCTGACCATAATATTGTATTTCTGGCCAGAGCTGTCAATCGCTCTGGCCCTAAGTTGCTAATTGTTCTGGCCGAGTTGTGAATCATTCTGGACTGAATTGGTAATCATTCTGACCAGAGTTAGTAATCGTTTTAGCTGGTTTATTCCAAGAATCATTTTTATTTATGAATGCAATATTTGTAGTATGTACAAAAGTGTTAACCTGGTTTTTGTACAATATTATTTTAATTGAAGTTTAAACATATTTATGATAATATCATAAGGTTAATTCATTTTCTAAAATGCTACATTACAATAATATGTAAATGAACTCGTTGTGACACACAATAAAAATGAAAAATAGGTTGCCAGGCAACGAAACATACGCCCACACAGCAGCCAAATCGTCCGGGCAGTCAACAAGAGTTGTCACATATTAAGGAATTATCAGAAAATCATTAGAATTTGTTTGGTTTTTATAATCAAACCTGTTTTTTTTTAAATCAGATAATAATTGTGACCTCCAGAGGCACAACAAGCTAAAAAGGGTGATTTTTCGTACAATCAGGGGACATAATTCAGGAAGTAATGACCCGATGGGCGCAAATATCGAAAGGGACCAAGATCTTTGGGTTATAAACATACATGTCAAGTTTCATCAAAATCGATTCAAAATTGTGACCTTTATAGGGTCCACAACCTTGATATAACATATTTTCACACTATTCGTGTACAAACGGCGGCCATTTTGTCCGTCAATTCTAGTCCGATTTTCACGTAATTCGAAATCTCTCTTCATTACCATGTAACGGTGATATAGTCAAACGTTTTTTTAAATCGGATAATAATTTTGACCTCCAGAGGGACCAAAAGCGAACAAAAGCAATTTTTCGGACAATCAGGGGCCATAATTCAGGAAGTTACGATCCGATGGGCGCAAATAGCGAGAGGAACCAAGATCTTTCGGTTATAAACATACATGTCAAGTTTCATCCAAATCGGTTCAAAATTGTGACCTCTATAAGGTCCACAACCTTGACATAACATATTTTCACACTATTCGCGTACAAATGGCGGCCATTTTGTCCGTCAATTTTGGTCCGATTTTCACGAAATTCGGACTCAACCTTCATAACCATGAAACGGTGATATAATCAAACGTTTTTTTAAATCGGATAACAATTTTGACCTCCAGAGGGACCACAAGCTAAAAAGGGCGATTTTTCGGACAATCAGGGGCCATAATTCAGGACGTTACGATCCGATTGGCGCAAATATCTAAAGGAACCAAGATCTTTGGGTTATAAACATGCATGTCAAGTTTCATCCAAATCGGTTGAAAATTGTGACCTCTACACTGTTCACAACCTTGATATAACATATTTTCACACTATTCGCGTACAAATGGCGGCCATTTTGTCCGTCAATTTTGATCCGATTTTCACGAAATTCGAACTCAACCTTCATAACCATGGCACGGTGATATAATCAAACGTTTTTTTAAATCGGATAACAATTTTGACCTCCAGAGGGACCACAAGCTAAAATGGGCGATTTTTCGGACAATCAGGGGCCATAATTCAGGAAGTTACGATCCAATTGGCGCAAATATCGAAAGGAACCAAGATCTTTGGTTTATAAACATGCATTTCAAGTTTCATCCAAATCGGTTCAAAATTGTGACCTCTACACTGTTCACAAGCTAAAAAACGTCATTTTTCGTACAATCAGGGGCCATAACCCATGAAGTTACGGTCCGATACATGCCAATATCGAAAGGAACCGAGATCTTAGGGTGATAAACCTATATTTCAAGTTTCATTGAAATCGGATAAAAATTGTGACCTGTAGACTGTTCACAAACAATTGTGGACGGACGGACGTCCGGACGGACGGACGGACGGACGAACAGGGGCGACGACAATATACGTCCACATGAAAATGTGGGCGTATAAAAATAAACAGGGCACCAGGGCATCAAATTTCATTTTGCTCAACTCGCATTTCAGGACTCCAGCATCCTAAAATCAGTTCACCTTTTTCTCCCCATTCACATGACAAAAGAGTGGAACAGAATAGGTTTAACAATGGAACTGAGACTAACATATACGCATGCATTGAGAGGGAAAAGATTGATTGTCCTGGGCCCAGGTCTGACAATGATAAAAATAATAAGTATTTTTTGACATAGTTATCATTACTACCAATACCCTTTTATTACGAGACAATCTCATTCACTGTTTCACAGACGCTGAGTTAGTTTCCAAGGCTGTTAACTCTTCAACGACTGTAATAGTGCGATGATTCAACGCCGCCAATTTCTGCAGGTCTTCATCTTCTTCAACAGTTTCACTTTTCCGTCTTTTGACGGGAATCTCCATCGATCTACGTTTGAAAGACTCATCTTTATCCTTATTCTTTATACTCTCTCCAGGCAGACGACTTGGAAGTGAAATTCGCTGAACCTTATTACGTGCAATGACCTTTTGTTCTTTACCATTAAATGGATTAATAAATTCAATGCTATTCTGAGTTGATGATATTTCCCCATCGTTCGAGACGTTTGGAAATGGCTTTTGCTCACCAGTAGGACTTGATAACTCTGTCTGCTTTTCAAATGTTTTTGAAAACTGAGTAATTTCTGTCTGCTCGGATATAAAGGAGTCTGAGTTTGTATGATTCACAAGAGAGATAGAGGAAGACAGTGGTTTCAAAACAATCGTTTTATTCACACTATACGTAACTTTAGAATGTTTTTCTTCATTTTTTCGGTTTTCATCATTTTGAAGTGAAACAGAATTTGTTATTAATGGTTCACTGACAGCCACTTTTTTTACAAGGTCATCAACTTCCATAGATTTACAATGCATATCCCCGTTGACAACTGGTATTTTTTCCACCATATTGTTTTTATTATCAGATATTTCTGTTAACGTTTCTACAGATTTAACTGTAGAACGAAAGTCTGAGGGGATTTCAATATGAATTTCTTTACTACATTTTACTGATGATTCCGAAAGCACATCTTTCTCATCTAATTCTATTATGTTTTTTCTACTAGACATCCGTGGCAAGGTTTGGTGATGCTTTTCGTTGCTTTGGGATGAAGTTTCCTCCATTTTTGATTCGTTGCAATTGGATACAGTAGGTGGAAGATTGGCCTGTATTACATGGGATTGCAACCAGGGGTGTTCAAGGCACTGACGGGCTGTTAAACGCTTTCTGAAATAATAAACAAAATCTTTGTTTACATTCGATTATCTATAAGTCATAGTCTGATAAAAAAAAAAATACATATTACATGTACTTAAAAATATTTTGCAGAAAGGAAGACAGACATGGCCTGATATGGGGCTTTTCCAGAATTAGGAGGTTACTTTTGGGCATGTCCCATAAGAGCAATGTTTAAACCAACTCTTTAAGGAAGTTTATCTCTCAAAATGAGTATTTTAGTTTTTAATTTGGATTCAACAATTAAACTAAAACTTACTTGGCATTTTTTACAAGCAGACGGCTAATGAAATCCTGACAATGGTCACTTTTATCACTGAATAATTCCTCTGGGAAGTCGACTTGCATTGAAGATATATTACAAAATGTTTCTTGTTGATTTTCTCCAGCAAATGGTGAAAATGCTGTCAACATAACGTACGTTAATACGCCCATACTCCTGCAATAGATACAATACTTATCATTCAACTGGGCGATGAATTTGATGGCATTTTTTGGTATGTCGATAAGCTAGAGCAGATGTGACAGACTTAAAACATGCAGCAGAATGTCTTAGGCAATTCAGCCACCAAATCCCCAGAAAAACTAAAATATTTTTAAGTACTGTGAATGCCGTCTTTTTATTGACTAAGGTCTTTAATTTTTATTAGGATTTCAACTCTCAGCTAAAGAAAAGTATGGCATTTCAAAATATTGTTATGTTTTCATGAATACAGCACATGAATTCATCAGGGATGTCCGAATTCAATAATTTACAAACATCCGTTCACTAGTTTAAAAAGCTCCCAAAGCCCAAATTCCCCCCCCCCCATTGCACAGACACGTCCCTAATATGAATTTATTTCTGAGGGGCGTGATTTATGGATGATCTAGGTGGACTCTTTGCCTAATGGATTTCATTTGACATTGACAAATATGTATTCAAACATGTCAATATTCCCTGAAATTTTGAAGATGATAAAACTTGAACTTACCACATATCAGTCATAATGCTGAGAGGTTCATAATCTAAAACTTCTGGTGCTATAAATATATACAGTAAAACATACAGACTATTGAACATTCCAAAAGAGAGAGAGAGAAATAGGGTTTAACATCCACTTGACACAAACTAGCTCAATTCAGGACTAACATATCATTCAATTTAATTTCAATAATTCTTTTGCTGTGTCGGGAAAGCAGAGGACCTGGAGAAATCCAACGTGGGTGTACAGTCAACCCTACTTCTGGTCAAGTACAGACTGGGAATTGAAACCACACCACTCACTCAATGACAGACCTGACCATACTTAAAGGGGCTAAATCGTTAATATCGTGACCTAGAAATTGACAGAAATGGGTCGCAACGCATATAATAATGTAATATGAATGTATATAAACTGATTGACATTCAATCTTTTCTGTTTTTATAATAATTTCAAATCAGTTATGTTCGGCAAAATACACCATAAGTCTCAATCTTTAGCATCTGGTTATTCCAGTCTACACCTATAGTATCTATTGCACATGCTCTCCAGATAAAAACATGGCCTCACCATTTTACATCACTTGTGGAATATGCCTAGCCTGTTTTTTCAAGACCCTTATTAAAATGGCGTATTATATACGTACATGATTTGTGTACCAATGGTAAAATGTTTGTCTTAAATATTGGATATCAGAAGCTCATCTTTTCTCAACAAGACCACAACATCAATGTTTATTTAAATTGACAAAGAATTTGTGTTTTCAATGTCAAAGATTTAATTTTAGATGATATTAGTTAGATGGCTACTTTAATGAAAACATAAATTAAAAACTTACCAACATAATCAGCTGTTCCTATAATATCTCGTATATCTTCACCAGCATGAACTAAACATGCAAAACCTAAATCACAGATTTTTATGCTTCCATGTGGAAACGGTTTTGTTAATAATATATTTTGTGGCTGAAAAGAAAAAACATTCAGTGTTATGGGCTTAATCCTAAAAAAATATCAAATCTTTCCAAGTAATACTCTTTATGAAGGATTGATTCTTCACTGATAACCAACACAACCAATGATGATTACTTTGACCAACATTAAATAGCAACAATGTTTGGGAGGCGGCAATACTCTATCTAGTATTAAACTTGTAATGTGACTGAGCCTCATTGGTAAATGACACAACAGCAGACCCTAATTCCTCTTCTAACAACAACGCTCCTCAATTTTCTTACCTTTAAATCTAAGTGTACTATATTTTGTTCATGTAAATAAACTAAACCCTCTAATATCTGTACAACCAATCTTATTACATCTTCTTCTTTAAATGATTCTTCTATAACACATTCATGGAATAATTCTCCTCCTTCACAACTAGAAATAATACACAATATATTAATACACAAATAAATACACAACTACAAAACATGCAATATACAAATACAATACATGAGTAACAAGTTGGACTTTGTCTAGCTAGAACAACCTTGTCCACTCTAACAGAAGAGAGACGAGAAGAGAAGAAGTGGGGACAGAAGAGAATGGGAGTTGCAATCAGATCCAGTATGGTAGCACTGCAGAGTAAATTGATACATAAACATGCAAAATAAAAATGTACCAATACATGTACATTAACAGATACATAGAATACATGTATATGAAACAGAGTATAAAGTCCTACTGTTCTGCTCAGACTGAGCTAATGAAGGCGAGCAACTACAGTGTGCGTGTGCTGTGAGGAAGCTGTGCTCAGGCATCGGCACTATGGTCTACCATATATATCGAATTTCAACTGCCAAGGGATCTGTTACGTGCATGCCAATGTATACATGGGACCTCGTTTTTTTTTGCATCATCAGAATGACTAGACAGTTGTACTTGTGAGACCCTCTGAAGAATTTATCGATACACAACATACAATATACTCATATATAGAATTGACTCGTAGTCATACAGTAGGACGTTAAACCCCCATTTCATTTCTCATAGTCATACACACATAAATGTACAGAATTTTTTGATACAGTACACAAACATCATAATCACATCTGAGTCACTTTTATATTCTAGAACACATGGCTCTAACTTATAACAGTGGTAGGAACTCTCAGAACAGCAGGAAAAAAAGTAAAGCAACTGTTCCCAAAATCAAAGAGGTATCAGGTGTTCTGAAGCAAGTAATCTTGCCCTTGGACACAAGGTTAGGAAGGAAACCATTAAATTTACATGTAGGGGGTGACTGTCTTTGTCAATTTGCAAAAGCGACCACCCATGAGACAAGTGACATTAGACAGATTATTAGTGTAATTATTAGAACAAGTTTAAGCTGTTACAACCATATGTTACAGATACAAACAATGTTACATTATGAGATGATAGAGAGGGTGTAACGAGATATTTCTGCTTGACTGATTTCACCTAATTTATACGGTAGAACATGATGAATCTACATATTGTCATCTACTACATGTCTATATTATAGACAGGTCATTACCAGTTTAATGTCAGGTCAACATCCACACCACAGGTCAACTACATTCATAAACTTGGTCAAACATATGAAAAATGAAATGGGGTTTAACGTCCCACTGTTGTTAGGAGTCGAGCTCTTTTCAACTTGCCAGCCAAATATAGAAAACAATGATCTCATGTACTTAAGTCAATTAAGTACAAAAACTCCAAAAGGTTGTGATATAATAAGACTTTTGTCGTTTTAAACTGTGAAAACTAAAGTAGCATGATTAGTAATTCTAGAGGTTTTTTTCTAATTGTATGAGGAAGTTAAGGAAATATCTCAATAACTACTTCCTTATAGAATTCAAATCAACTTATTATAATTAGTTATATCTAATTATAATTACTTATCTAAAGACGGGAAACAATCTTACAACTGGCTCTTTTATTCAACCCTTTGGGTACCAGACTCAAACTCTAAATGACGGTCAAATTAACACCAATTGTTTCACATAACATCATTATCTTGATATATTTTTAACATTTAATAATGGAATGTGAAATTTAAATCTCTAATCAGTCCAATAATGGTTCAATTACATTCAGTAATTTACAAAGACAGGAATTGAACAGAAGATATAAATCTGGTATGATCAAATGCAAGTCACACGCTGCTGTAATCTTTGCTAAAATCATTGATGGGCCTCTTTTTTAAATCAATTGAATCTAAATTGGGAGATTATCTACCATTGATATTTCCGTTTATTTGATTCTTATAGATAGATTATGTAAGATTTAGATAAAGAGATTGCTGTTCTTGTTATAATAGCTCCAAAATAGATAAATGCAAAATTAATATATTAAAAATTTCATTCAAATTACGTTATTTCGAGTAAAGCTATCAATGTTTGTAATTTTGACAAGATGTGTGGATTGATTGTTTATTCAAAAGGGAAAAAAAACAAGCCAACAGTGAGGCTGATGTCCCCCGCCGAAATCCCAAAATAAATAGATGACACAATTAATCGCACATTTATTTTTTTCAAACGTATCGAGCAATCAAACTGTACACTAAGTGTCATTCAAAAGTGTTTTATAAAGAAAAATGCTAAAACCGACGAGAAAAATGAAAATGTACCCTAGTTAGGGGGACCCTAAAGGTAGACAAAAGGGCGCCCACCCTTGACAAAAGGGCCCCTCTGGCCAAGGGAAATGGCCCTCGTTTCTATACACTGTTACTGTCGAATCCATTACTGAATGAGAATGCAGTCATTGTATTGGCATAAAAATCATCAATCAAGATGAACCTAAGTTATCTTGTCCCAAAGTATCAACCAATCAAATTGCTTATCTCTGCCTACCCTAAGAAGAAAATGCTCATCTTCGAACTCCATTAAGGCATTGACCTAATAAGCATACACACCAATTTTGAACATTTTAACTCAATTCGAAGGAGAGTTATTGTGTTCCAAAGTCTCGGCAAATCAAATTGCTTATCGCTCTGCTTACCCTGAGCAGAAAATGCTCATTATCGATCTTAGTCAAGGTATTACTGTAATGAAACTATACACAAAGTTTCATCACTCTCACTTAATTAGAACTAAAGTTATGGTGTCCCAAAGCATCAACCAATCAAATTGCTTATCTCTGCTTACTCTAAGCGGAAAATGCTCATCTTCGAACTCCATCAAGGCATTGACCTAATAAGCATATACACCAAGTTTGAACTTTTTAACTCAATTAGAAGGAGAGTTATTGTGTTCCAAAGTCTTGGTAAATCAAATTGCTTATCGCTCTGCTTACCCTGAGCAGAAAATGCTCATTATCGATCTTAGTCAAGACATTACTGTAATGAAACTATACACCAAGTTTCATCACTCTCACTTTATTAGAACTAAAGTTATCGTGTCCCAAAGCATCAACCAATCAAATTGTTCATCTCTGCTTACCCTAAGCGGAAAATGCTCATCTTCGAACTCCATCAAGGCATTGACCTAATAAGCATATACACCAAGTTTGAACATTTTAACTCAATTAGAAGGAGAGTTATTGTGTTCCAAAGTCTCGACCAATCAAATTTGTGTATCGCTCTGCTTACCCTGAGCAGAAAATGCTCATTATCGTACTTAGTCAAGGTATTACTGTAATGAAACTATACACACTTAATTAGAACTAAAGTTATCGTGTCCCAAAGCATCAACCAATCAAATTGCTTATCTCTGCTTACCCTAAGCGGAAAATGCTCATCTTCGAACTCCATCAAGGCATTGGCCTAATAAGCATATACACCAAGTTTGAACATTTTAACTCAATTAGAAGGAGAGTTATTGTGTTCCAAAGTCTCAACCAATCAAATTTGCGTATCGCTCTGCTTACCCTGAGCAGAAAATGCTCATTATCGAACTTAGTCAAGGTATTACTGTAATGAAACTATACACCAAGTTTCATCACTCTCACTTAATTAGAACTAAAGTTATCGTGTCCCAAAGCATCAACCAACTTAATTAGAACTAAAGTTATCGTGTCCCAAAGCATCAACCAATCAAATTGCTTATCTCTGCTTACCCTAAGCGGAAAATGCTCATCTTCGAACTCCATCAAGGCATTGACCTAATAAGCATATACACCAAGTTTGAACATTTTAACTCATCACTCTCACTTAATTAGAACTAAAGTTATCGTGTCCCAAAGCATCAACCAATCAAATTGCTTATCTCTGCTTACCCTAAGCGGAAAATGCTCATCTTCGAACTCCATCAAGGCATTGACCTAATAAACACATACACCAAGTTTGAACATTCTAGCTCAATTAGGAAGAGAGTTATTGTGTCCCAAAAAGTGTGACGGACAGACAGACGGACAGACAGACGGACGGACAGACAGACGGACGAACCCATTTTAATAGTCCCCCAACTTTCTTCGAAAGGCGGGGGACAATTATTAAGGAAAAAATATTATTTATGAAAATTTCTGTGATCTGATATATCCTGTAAGACCCCCACAACATTAGGATAATATTACAAAAAGTCAATCACCTCTGATTAACACATGCTGTGACATACAAGTCTACTTCTGAAATGTACTTGATGAATAGGGTAGGGTAAAGACTTGCCAGGAACTAGACCGATATCTTTGTGCAGAGGGAAAGTAAAACGCATATGTATTCTATACCTCTGACATTTCTACAATGAATCAGCTGATCATGGAAGCAGAGGGTTTGGAGATCTAGGCTACTGTTACAGTGTTACATGTATGTCATATCATGTGTTATTTCATGGAAGTCTGTGAATCTTCAGAGCTTGAACTTTGGAACAAAGACATTTTATTACAACAATATTGCCTACTGGTTGCATAAGCTTGGGTTTTTATACAAAGGTGTGAGGTTAAATACTATCTTTATCTGGAAATTTACTTGGCTTCTTCATTCAATTCAAAGGCAATCTATATGGCATTTAATAGGCTACCCTTATTATAAAGTTTTCTAGCAAAGGCGCAGTCACATGGCACTTTATGTCTAGTCACTGGATTAACAGTCCTTTAAATTTACAAAATAGTGCAGGATCCATAAAAGAGAAGGACTGGATTATGCTGTGGAGAATTAGAAATTGTCCCAAAAATGCAAATAGCGACCCGCAGCTTTGAAACCCATTCGAAGCTATTTGTAGAAGACAGTTAAGATGAAGCTGAACTATATAAAAATGGTTCTAGCACTAGGTACAATCTACACATGTTCATGCTGCCATTGTTTATCCATTTTAATCGTATAAATAAATTAAATAGTTCAATACTTACTACTCAGTGATTAAAATAAGTTCTGATGATGTTTCATAAACTTCTAATAAATCCACCAATCGAGGATGAGCGAATGCCATTTCTAACATCACCACTTCTCGTAAGATTTCTTCCCTCGCACTCTTTCCTTTCCGCCGTTTGCGTATGAATTTGGCTGCCACAACATCTTTTGTTTCATTATTAACACACTTTTTAACAACTGCATATTTTCCCCTAAAAATATGAAATAAAATATATAAATCACAATTATTGTGATTATACAAAATGATAAAAAGCTGTACCATAAAAATATGTTTGAGACTTGATATAATAATAATACCTATCATCTGTGGTCTCCACTTGCCTGCATGTACGTCTTTGGTGATAAGGGGATTTAGTGTTGCCTAGTCCTTCAGGTGAGACAGAAATATACAAGATCTATCCATGTACACCATTAATGTGCGCATAAAAGATCCTTTTCCTAAATGCATCCCAAAAAATAATGTGTCCATAGTCCCGACTCTCAAATATTAAGCCAGCTGGGTGAAGTAGTTTTAATTACGATTTAAATGGTGTTTTAAATAACTACATGAAGAACTCTTTGATTTTGGTCAAAAATAAAATAGTGGAATTCCTTGGTGTTAAGTAGAAATATGTTGATTTGATGTGTTAAGTAGAAATATTATATGTAATAAAGCCAGTGTTGATATGTCCAGTGTTTGGTTGTTGAATGAAATTGGGGGAGTAGAAGAGGAATGTAGAGGTTATAGTCTGACCCAGCCATCCAGTACAATACGGTCACATATGGGTAGTATGTAATTATACAACTAAGTATTCTAGACTAAATTAACTAGATGTAAAACAACAGGTGATTAATGATATGTCAGGTGTTGAAACACACTATTATAAGATAACTGGGAATTAATTAAAGGGGAAGTACATGTCTTGAACATCTCCCTATTTCCTTGGGTTTAAAGTTTTAAAGGGATGTTATTATATCCAACTCCCTATATCACTGGGTTTAATTAAAGGGAACTGTCAGGGTTATATCCCTCCAATGGTCCTATCACCTGTAGACCTACATGTATTTTACTGAAATTGAAGGAAAACTATCACATACATCCCCTATTACCTGTAGAACTATTTCACTATCGGTACATGTATGTAATAACTTCACTGGGTTTATAGAGAAACAGTTAGCAGTTTCCATATTGATCAAGTAATTTTACAAAATCATAATCTGGTAAAGTTTTATAAAATGTGACTGAAACATCAAGTAGTGAATCAAGTTGGAATAGATCAAATTGTCATTCTATAAAAACTGGGTTTTCCCTTTAAATATTGTGAGAAAATGAACGGTTGAAGTTGGAGCTGGTTGAATTTCAAATTCAAATGAAACATACCATGACTCAGATCTTGGTAATGTATAAATGCCCAGTCAAGCAGAACCAAAATCTCCATAAAATCTGAGATTTATATAATTATTTATACCTGGCTAAATTACCTGAATACAGGTAAAAACAGTATATTATATTCTTTACTTAATGCTCATCCTGCTTACCTCATAAAAGATATAACAATTAATACCCCAATAACTGACAGGTATTTCTACAGTAAGGGCTATATATATCCCTCTATATCAGTACAGTTAGACTTAATATTTCACTGACTGTGCAAATAAAATATATTTTACAATGTGTTTTGGCTTTAAAGTTTATTATTACTCCATCAAATAATATTTTCTTGAGGATGGCCTTAAAACTTTTAAATATTTTACTTGGTGGAGCATTAGTATAATAAAATACATTTTTAAATCTGCATAGCCTTCGGTGTTGTTTTTATGGTTTCTGTTTTTAAAATTAATAGCCCAATAAGTGACAGATGACTTCTCGAAGTTTAAGTTATAACCTAAATGTATAATATTCTCTTACACTATATAGAATATATTGCATAATATCATTTGGTTTTTACGTCTTATTATTTTTAAAATTAGTCCAGGTATATTTAAAGATGTTTTATTATAAATGAATGAATTCATTCGTACTGTATGGAAATTTGTCCTTCAACATTTTGAAAGTAACCAAAGGTGTATGGAAGATTTATTTAACCTCTCCTTCCATCAAAGTGATATCACAGACAAAGGAAGGAGAACATTGTTCCAACCACAGTATTTCCACCTCGAAGTATGATTCAACAAATGTCAAATGTCTGAACGATTGCCTCAACGATTGAATTAATCATATCAGTTACAATAAATTTACAATAAATGTAGTAAATTGATAGAGAAAGATTGGGTTTTTTTTTGTAGAAGTAATGAATATTACAAGTTTGCACAGTAGATTCTGTTAAAGATAGATATGACCAGTCAGAAGTTATCCATGGTTGTTGTATACGCACCTCTAGCATGGCTTAATATATTACCTATGTTTTTACTTTAATACACATTATACTCTTAACTTCTCACTCAAAAATACATGTATGGCAGAGTCTAGACTAGCTAAAGCATATGGATGTAACGTCATCAACTTTTTTTCAGGTTCTTTCATTTCTTCCTATGATCACTCCATCTGGCCATCATGCTTGAAACAAACACGTGCATTTACCAAGTTTGTCTCATTCTTTCTAATATTCATGTACATGTACATCAATCCCAACGTGGTCTTTTCAAATTAAAATAACGTATCATCTTAATATCCCTTGGAAATGAAATGAAGTGGGGTTAAACACCCTATTGTTCTGCTCGTTTTCGTTCCATCCATACGACTAGACAGCTGTCCTTGTCAGACCCTCTGTCCTGCATCACTGACAAGGAGGTACCATGCCAGAAAATCGTGATGAACTTTCTCAGCCAAGGCAGGGATCAAACACCAAAACACCAGACTAGCGAGCCAGCGTCTTAGCCACCGTGAACCACTAATATTAATGTAATATCACTTGGAACTTCAGGTGGAGGTGATATGGATTATGTCTGGGCAGAGTTTTTGTGTTCACAAAATACCAACTGTTCAGGGATTATTTAATATCAATTTCGATTTTTTATTCATTGGAACATCCATAAACTTGCAGAACTTTCTATTTTGGGCGGAGAAAATCATGAATTTCTTCATGACCCACATACTGGTATTAAACTAGGGACAGTTTAGAAATGGAACCTGTGCATTTTTACTCGGTCCTCACCCCCTAGACAGACTCATAACGTTTTACACGAAAGCAAAAATAAACCAAACCAACTCCTTTTAATAATATCCGACCTTGGTGTAAATTACACTTAGATGTTTACAACAGAACTGAGGGGGTAAAATAAAATTCTCTTTAATATATTGACCGACACAATCATTTATAGATCAAAGAAAAATACCTATTATCCCATGTCTATACATCCATGTATAAATACTTTCACAATATCTCTTAAAACGCAGGCAAAAAATAAACAAATTTACGACCTAAATAAGTTTTATATATATCATGTGATCGGCAACACGTCTCGATATTGCCCTGATGAATGAAATTATTAGTACGCAGTATTATTAGACTGAGGTACAATGTATACACAAAAAACGGGTTTGTTTGACCCCTTGTAGTAGAATATTATATTGTTATTTTACTGTCCTATGATATTTTCATACAGCTGAAAGTATTCTTGGCCAATTGATTGTTATCATTGACATTTGTATAGATTGTAATACATACACCATTATTAAACATTAGGACAATTAGCTTTTCACTTACGATCAAACCACAAAGTGATTCTCAATAGGGACAGCATTGATGACATGTTGTGGCTCCTATAGCTTGTCAAGACGCAGATGCAATTATAAATGATGGTATGAAATGTGGTTAACAATGCAAACAAAGACTGCATATGCCAGGGAGTGTGCCATAAAGGAAATTTTGTCTGGACAGTGGTGTTTCTGCTTACTCTCCAACTGCCAAGGATGTTTTTATATGTATGCGAACATGTACATGTACACAAGTCCGTGTTTTTTTCGTGTCATCTCAACTATAGGACAGTGTTCCATGCCAGGTTATCTGTCCTGTACCAAATCGCACACAACATTTATAGTCAACACCAAAAGTCAATCTTTGAGTCCTGCTGTTGAGAATTATCAAAGACAGACATATAAACAGGGAGAGAGAGAGAGAGAGAGAGAGAGAGAGAGAGAGAGAGAAATGGGGTTTAAGTCCACTCAACACAAACTAGGTCATTTCGGGACTAACATATGGTTTACTTTTATTTCAATAATTCGCTTGCAGGTAGGGGTCTTTAGCAGTGGGAGGAAACCGGAGTGCCTGGAGGAAACCCACGAGGTTGAGAAGGCGCCCCTATCTCCATGCCACATACGCTTACACCACGGCTCGAAACCACAGCCGAAGCCAGAGGTGACCGGCCAGCTAGAGGTTGAAGCGCAGCACTCTAGACCTCTAGGCCATCCCAACCCCCACATATAAACAGGAGTGTTCACTAGTCCTAATAAACTCAATCCCCCATACTGATGAATGAAGTACATGTTTAAAGTAGAATGTTATAGTCAATAACACACCAAACAAACTGTATTCATGTCATTGTATTATTATTACTAGTATGTATCAATTGAAATGAAATTTATTTATTATACAAGGCCCTTCATAACTCATACATGTCATTCATGAATGATATACAAGCAATATTATATACTTTAAAGCTACAGATTGTCATTTTAGGGTTTGAGGTATCATTGCCTATTACAATATACATGTACAGTACCGTGTAAGTTGAATCTCTATACAACAGAAAATCAGTGCAGAAAGAGTTCAATTCTATTCAGTATTTACAATACAAAAATATGATGAATTAAAAATTTGGCAGCTTAAATTGTCAATTTCTGTAGATAATATAAAAAAAAGAAAGTGCTACATTTAAGGTTGCATATATATATTTCAATAAGCCTATTGTAATTTGATTGAATTTGAATGCAATCCAGAGATATTTTGGTTGTTAAATAATGAATTCATCATAGGATTAGGATTAAGTCATACTGTCCGAATAATACAAATAACAATCAACAGATTGAAAGAAGAATTTAATATGGTTAATCTTTCCCTAATATAAATATTTATCAAAATATCCAACAGTTTGGTTCCTTTTTAACAACTAATGCAGAGCACAATTTTAACAGGCCCTGATTTCACAAAATATTCTTAGACCTCAGAGAAGAAATTATGGTACTCAAAATTGTTTGTGAAACTGGGGCTTGGTATTCAAGAGTGTCAAAGATCTGTGCTTGTGACTCTTCTGTTATTAGTTTTCTCAATTTTAACACTTAATGACTGTTCATAAATGTTAACATTTTAGAATTGTATTGAACTTACACTTAAATCTTTAGATTTATAACATTACTCTATAATTTTACTTATACTTCTACATGTATTTCATTTAACTTATCTGATGTAAGCTCATTCAACCTATTGCTACACTGACCCCTAAAGATTAACCCTGTCTGCTTTTTAAAAAGTATATCATGTGTCATGTGGGCTACTAGTACTACTTCAGCTGAATAGTTGGCACCAAGACTATATTTCCTGATATTAACAATATCTATGCCTATGATTCCCGAGAGCAATAACCTTGATGAGAAAATATGAAGACAGCTTAGTTCCTGGAAGTAATAAAAGCGTTGATTATGTAAAACATATGAGATGTAAAGAATAGATGTTAGAAAGGTTTATTATATAAACAACTAACTGACATTATCAACATCTCTCCTTCATATATCATACTATAACCTACGTAATACATAGTACAAAATATGATGTTCATCAAGTCACCTTCTTAATACACTACTCTACTGAATAGATACCAGCTTTATACAGAAAACATATGCAAATTGGAATTGGTGGGCCCCCAACAATCTGTAACTTGTTTGAGTCTGAGGAAAACCAAATCTTTCGGTCATGACCAGATCACTTTGGTTTGGGTTAAGAAATATGCATGGTGATCTAATTAAACTATATGATGTATGTTGATATATTCTATGAAGTAATATCTGTACACATTTAAAGTTCTAGATCCACAGATAGAACCAATGTTCTGGTTCTGCGTTCAATTTGAAATTTAAATTAGTCAACAACAAACTACACAGAACGATGGCATGGGAAGTTGCAAGCATTAATATGAATCCTATGGCTATGTACTTGGGTACACTATAAGTTTTTGCTGACAAATCATCTAGCATATGATTGTTTTACGTCAGTAATAGATTGTATTACGGGTGTACCTGAGAGATATATTGTATTACCTGGTATATTATGTTACCTGTATATTATATAAAACAGGTTAGCATGTAATTCTGATGTTTTTGTTGGTGGAAGATGGATGCGAGTTGTACCAAAATCATATCTCAAAATCTTATGGTTTTACCTAGTCAATATTTCTTGGTTGCATTAAAGTTGAAAAAAGACATGACGAATGGACTAGATTTAGAGCTGACCGGCATATTCCATCCAAAATACATCATCATTACGACACAAGCCTTTCCACTGATATTTTAATTGTTTGAATTGTCTCTGCCTTCATTTGAGGAAAATGGGGATATAAACGTTGCTGCCAGTCAAAACAACCCCCCCCCTCCTCTTAGCCAGACCATTTCGCTGCAAGTCATCTAGCGAGTCAATTTCAACACAAGTCATCTAGCTGGCAGTCAGTCCATTTCGTAGCAGTCATCTATCGAGTCATTTCGCTATTCGCTGTTAGTCAAGCAGCTAGTCCCAATTCGCTGCTAGTCATCCATAAATGAAACAAGACGAAAGGAGTCAACTGCTGAGCATACATTTCAACTATACCGAAAAAAAACCTGACAAGGTGACATTGAATCGGGTCCATTAACCACTTAATGTACATGTATTTATCCACTCCTAAATGCACAAATTATTTAAATTTTCTATTCATGACAGCAAGATGAACTGATGTTGAATTATTGTGTAGACAATAATAAATCTTAAAATTTCTACAAAATACCTCTCGTATTATACTATAATAATACACATCCACCCACCCCATTTTATACACCAGATATTATCTTATAATTATAGCTAACTACATATCTAATGAATTAAGAAACAGTTTTCGGCTATATTGCCAGTGGAAACATTTGGATTCAACCATTGGCAGAACTCAATGAAATTGGGTTTAAAAGTTCTACTTTTCTGCCCACACCAACTAGGCTAGTAAGGCAATGAATATAATAAAGATCATAATAAGCATAGAGCTTCTCCATACTGGGGTAACATAAAGCAGTCAGTTGCCATGTTATACTGTATTTCAGTTTATGCACATACATGGGAAATTTCTCAACCAACCACATATTTTTCTTCCATGCAATCGCAAGACATAAAAGAATATCAGTATGATTTTGTATATAAATTTAGCGCAAAACTATATTTGTCATAGTCAAAGGAGAGATGATACATGGTGTACATGTATATGCTGGAATGTTCAAGACTAGGACTAGACTGAGACTAGACAACAATTTATGTATACCCAAAGGCCTCACATAATATAAGAGAAAATTGGAAAATTAAAAATCAAAGAATAATTATCTATTTCATCATTTTACAACTTAACAAAAATTCTAAATTTACATTCCTTCATGATGTTTTAAAATAAAATTTATCAAAAATCTAAAAACAGCAAGATCTTTGAAGCTGAATCTTGGATTAATTATTTATTATCTTCAAAGATACATGTATATGTAGAGTAAGTAATAACAAATAGAGATGATATGTTACAATAAATATAACAGGTACAGAGATGTTAGATCTGTCATAAAATAAACTTTCATTGATAATTTTTGACACCTAGCAACTACATGTTACCTTTTACATCAAGGTGTTTTATACCTATCTATATCAACATGTATATCTACATGTATGTGGTCTGTTGACATAAAAATAAACAAAAAAAAACCCATTAAAGATACATGTGCATTATGGGAGTTTCTACAACAGTTAAAGATAGGTTGCCAGGCAACGAAACATACGCCCACAGCAGCTAAATCGTCCGGGCAGTCAACAAGGGTTGTCACATATTTTTACTTTTATCGCTAATGAAACATTTGTAATACACTAAAAACTGATTAAGAGTAACAACTCATTATGTAATTATCAGAAAATCATTAGAATTTGATTGCTTTTTATAAAGTGTTACCCCACACTAACAATTAGTATATACATGAAACATTTAATATCATGGATTTAGCTGTTCAGTTAACAAAATTCATTGAAAATCAAAATACTTGTTCGTTTCAACACCTTAAACTCTGTGTATCAATCTTAAGTCAATCGGATGATATGTTTGGCCTCTATAGCGTCATAAGATTTTTTGATGTTATCAAGGGAGATAACTCTGGCAGTAATTATTTGATATTAACTTTGGCCTCTAGAGCATCCACATGATTTTTTGAAGTGATCAAGGGCCATAACTCGGGCAGTAATTATCGGAAATCGCTGAAAATCAAAAGGCTTCTTCGTCTCATGACCTTAGACACTGTGTATAAATTTAAAGTCAATCGGATATTAACTTTGGCCTCTACAGCGTCCACAGGATTTTTTGAAGTGATCAAGGGCCATAATTAACTCTGGCACTAATTATCGGAAATCGCTGAAAATCAATAGGATTCTTCGTCTCATGACCTTAAACACTGTGTATAAATTTAAAGTAAATCGGATATGAACTTTGACGTCTAGAGCGTCCACAAGATTTTTTGAAGTGATCAAGGGCCATAACTCTGGCACTAATTATCGGAAATCGCTGAAAATCAATAGGATTCTTCGTCTCATGACCTTAAACACTGTGTATAAATTTAAAGTAAATCGGATATTAACTTTGACCTCTAGAGCGTCCACAAGATTTTTTGAAGTAATCAAGGACCATAACTCTGGCACTAATTATCGGAAATCGCTGAATATCAATAGGCTTCTTCGTCTCATGACCTTAAACACTGTGTATAAATTTAAAGTCAATTGGATATTAACTTTGGCCTCTAGAGCGTCCACAAGATTTGTTTAAGTGATCAAGGGCCATAACTCTGGCACTAATTATCGGAAATCGTGGAAATCAGTAGGCTTCTTCGTCTCATGGCCTAAAACACTGTGTATAAATTTAAAGTCAATCGGATATTAACTTTAGCCTGTAGAGCGTCCACATTTCAATGTGGGCGTATAAAAACTAGATAATGAGAGGAATTTTGTGAAAATTTCAGTCAAATTGATACAATCTGAACCAAGATTTTAGCAATTGAATTTTCGGCCTTGCCTCAATCATTCGGTATGATAAGAAACAGTCTTGATTATCAATTTCATGAATGAAAGAAGAGCAGTAAATGGGATCCTAATCCAGTAAGGCAGGTGTTGACATAATCATGCAAATTTGGGAGAGAAAAACATGAACGCTGAAAGCAGTAAGACAACAAATCGGTAGTCAACTGTTGATGTGATATTATACATGTAGTAGTGTCAGATTGATAATACATGTACCTGATACTATTTTGCAAGGGAATGGGGGTTTAACGTTCAGACTAACATATGATCATATTCATTTCATTGGTGACGTGTGCAATGCAAAAGTGTGAATTTTGCCCTGACAGTGGTGTATCCACCTCCTCTCCTTCCAATTCCAACAGCTAAGGGTTTTTCTTTGTGCATACCACCATGAGAGGACTTCAGTGTTTTTCTCCCTTCAAAATAACTAAAATTTTGCAATCAGGTACCTTGAGATGACAATTAGTCAAAAGTGCTTCGGTAGGATATCCTTTTCTTTGTTCATTACAAATGGTGCCCCAAACCATAGAATACTCGACTTGTGTACTTGTCATAAAATGTTTATTGTGTCTTAAATATTGGATGTCAAGGTAACAACATGAATATTGATTACAATTGACAAGCATTGAATTCAAATTGGTGTATTTAATTTTAAATATTATGGAAAATATTGAATTACAGGTTCAGTTCCTTTAAAATAATATGATAATGCAATATTTAGTTTCAAATTTGAGAGTTACAAAATTTATAAAACTATAAAAATGACATTTATTATTTTGTCAAGTGTAAAATTAAAATAATTGGTATCAGGTTATAAAATGCAAAATATTTGAGAAGACTTCCAGGTACATGTAGGGGTAACAAGATTATTGTGAACTCCGTTGAGGAAAGTTCAAATAATAAAGTAATTGTATACAGTCTTGAGTCTATATCTCTATTAATACCCAGGATGTTGTTAACAATATCTTTATAAATCTACATTTTATTCATACTCTACCCCCATCAAATAACTCATTCCCAGAATACCAGGTTTGGTTTTAGTAAAATATTTATTAATGTATTTTACGAAGAACGTAGCAGTCTCACAGATACATGTAGTTAAACCACAATTTCTATAAAACTCAATCCAATGTTCTTTATTGCCCTGATGTAGACAAAGCAAGCTGACCGCCATAGATGGCCAAGATAATCCAGATTAGTAAAATCACCAGGACAACAGCTGTCAAGGTTTATTTCACATCTTTCGACTACATAAGAGGACATTGTCAGGTCCTCTGTATTCAGAACTGCACTACTATAATTGTGGAATCAGACTGGAAAATCCTCAGGGCTTCCTGGTTAGTGAATTCCATCATACTTAGCGAGCCACCATCATACTCAGCGAGCGACCATCAATTCATACTCATTGAGCTTACATGTAGTCAAGTGACATAATGTTAAAGTCATGGTACAAAACCCATGACTACTGACAAATACTTGCTTTTTTAGGGCTCTTTAATGACTTAAAATGTTTGTGGGTTTTTCCTTGCCTGAACATCTACATGTATCTTCCGCATGTAGGGTATTGCAATTTCAGATGCAGTCCTCCAGTATTTAGTATTGGACCAAAAGAAACTCAATTAATATAGCTTGAATGAGTTCATTTGTTGTGATAAAAGTAATTTATAAAATATACATCGTTAGCGAGAATGTAGAGGAAACGAAGTGAAGGTATCACTTCCTGTTGACCTAGGGGTTACCAGTAGGATAATGTAGATATATATTATTATATATTATAATGTACTTCTCTTGACAGGTAATAGGTCATGGCACACACAGTATATTTCACCAGTACACTCTCAACTTACACAGAAGCAATATTTCTATATTTCTACTGTAGTTTTTTTTGTTAGAAGTAATTAACGCCACAACAAGCACAAAAGTTCATATTATCTCATTTGTGTATTAATTAGTAGAGATGCCTTGACACAATCATGACAATCAAACAATTATTTAATCATAAGAACTTTACAGTAAAACAGTAACAAAATTTTCAAGTTATGATACTTTGAAGCTACATGGACACCATGCATTCTTTCCATCCCACCTGCTTTGAATGATCAAATGGTTAGCGTGTACGCATTATATTATAAGATCTGTCATTGAGTCAAATGCCGAAATGGCGTGGGTTTTGACTCCCAGGAAGTACATGACAAAGAGTTAGTAGGATCGTCTGTCCAACCTCGTATGGTTTTCTCAGGGTCCTCCAGTTTCCTCCCCTCCCACTGTTAAAGATCTGAAGATATTAAGGAAAACCTCGCCACTTTGTGACTGCTTAATCTTATTTCTAAAACTATTTTGACGTAGGGCAGGAAATGAAACAGGAATCGACTATAAACTATTTAAAATGTTTAATATTAGGATATATAAATTAGATAGCAGGAAAATACAAACAACGTTAAGTGTTTCTATAATAAACTTATGACACTTGATCAATGGAACATGACACATGTTTGCTTGCAGATATATTTGTTAAATGAGAAGCCCCAGAATTCATAGAATGTCATACATGAAAGTGGGTTTAAGTACGTAAATAAAATGCTGAAATGTGTCAACTTTATACCCTTTCTACAAATTTCAAATCAAATTATCCAACTATACAGAAATATGCTTAATTCATTTTTGAAATTTCAGTCTTCAATTTTACATGCGACTTGAGAATCTGGACAATCCCTTACGATTACCTGTTATTTATTTCAATAATTATGTTTCATTATGAAAAGTAAATTAAAAGGAAATGTACATGTAATTCCATTTTCATCATATAGCATTTTATCATTTTGCAGTGGGTGCTGAAAGCGATGGTCTGCAAAAGTCCCATCATTTATGATACATACACGACATTTTCTTGAACTAAATATTGCCATACCCTAAAATCTGTAATGCTGTGACATGTCTTAACAATTGAAAAATGCTTCGTTTGTCTGTTCAGTCATAGAGATATTCACCTGTGGCTAGTTGTTCAGATGGGACAAAAAATCAAGTCCTGATGTAAAAGAACCCTTGGTCGTTACGATTCAGAACCATGAATGCCCAGTCAAATTCCCAGCATAGCACACTGCATGACATGTGCCCATCTTCACTAACCAGGAATGATGCATAACAGTAGGAAGTTAATTGCCACTTTCATTCAGTTCACCTGTGGCTTCTGAGATTTTTTATCTATGAGTGTCTGACTTGTTGAATCTAAAGGAAAAACACTTGAAAACTGAACTTTGGAGCCCTACTTTCATCATACATATAAGTTTTATTTGTTGACAATAAAGTATGTATAATGTGTACTTTACACCTTCCTTGTCAAATTAAAACATTGATAATATCTAAATAACGTGTCATATCACTTATTACACTTCTCTAGGAAAAAAACCCAAACAACACTAAACAAGAAATCTTCCCTGTTTAAAATATCTTTCTTGATGTTGTCATGCAATTTCAGAATGACATTTTCAACTTGCTTTCTCACATGGATTATAGACAGGCCTGGAAATAATATAATGATTTTTGTTTACATTTGAAGAAATGTCAGGATGTAATGAACTGGTTACCTACCTTATTGAATTTTGTTCAAGTCGTTAAAACATTAATAAAAACAATGTGAAAAAATAAATCTACACTGTGCCAAAAAATGAGGAACACTACAAGAGAAACTGAGGGGTTGTACCTAAATTTGTGCCTGACAATGTCTGTGATTGGTGCCTAATTTTCAGGGGCCTGTTTCACGAAATTTTAACTAAGATAAAATACAAACATTACCAATTTGATTGGATAATATTAGATTGATTTAAGTAAGTGCTTAGCCAATCAATATTGAAGTACCTATTAAAATTTGAATTTTATCTTTAGTGAAGATTTCGATATAAAAGGCCCAGACTTGATTGTAGAGCACATACATACATGTAAGCTAAATATTAGTTGTCTACAACTGACAGAGAAAAGTATACAAGATAGATGTGATCATATGACTTATCTTATTATGACATCGTTTTCCTTCTGATATTTCAAAATGAAAACCTAACACATACATACATGTCTCATAAACTGCTGTACAGTAAAGTCTGTACTGAATTTTTATATTTTCCAATATGTAAGCTGACATTAAAAGCAAGAATTCCGCCCATTATGTGGATTTGTAATACTGTATGGCTATTTAAAAGGTCTAATGCATGAGATGCTGACCCCAGTCTCTGTTATCTAAGGAAATCATGGTTCAATCCAGGACTTGTACTTAATAAGGAATAGCTTCACCTGCCTCCATGTACAAGACTTGGCTCAAAATAAAATGGGGTTTAACGTCCAACTGTTCTGCTCCTACTGGGCTAATGAAGATGGGCATACGCCATACAGCGTGCTATGAAAAAAATTCTGCTTGGACAGCCAAACTACGTGTATGGCCTACTCTTATATCAAATTCCAACTGTCATGGAATCTTTTACGTTCACGCCATGTGTACACAAGACCTTTTTTTTTTGTACCATACAAATAACTATTGTTTCATAATAGCACTCCAGATTCTTCTGACTCACAAAAAGAACCCTGTGCACACACGAACAAATGGAACATAGGAACACCATGTTAGACCCAAAATGACTTGGCGCTTAGTGGAAATTGAACCCTAGTAATCTCATTATCAGTTAGCATTTTTTTTTCCTAAATGGTAATCTAGCTAGACCAAGGTACAATGTGTTTTCCAAGAAAAAGTTACTAAAGTGTTATATATCAAAAGAAAATACAACCATAATCTTATCCTCCTATCACTGACACTATCATCGGTTATTCTTGGAAAACCAAATGTACCTTACCTTGGCCTGGATTAGTGAAAATGAAGGAAAAAAATCTCTACGTTGTATATCTTTGTCACAATTATTCTTAAGCTTGGCAAAATATACATCGTAAAATGAAGTTTATCAAATTTATCAATGATTTTATGATATCTTTAAATTATTGCATACTGATTTACAAAATAACAGGTACAATAAGCAATGTTCCCTCAAATTTTTAGAGTGAGCAAGTATGTTAAGTTTCGGCACAGCCTACATGTACATGTACCTACATCTCTCATGCCTAACTAATCAAACTGCAGTGGTTATTAAAAACAAGCCATATTCTTTTTTAAATGATGTGGAATATGATAAACATTTTGTTTATATGGTCTAAAATATCTGCGCATGTGCATTTTCTTTGTGTCTAAGTTTCAGAACATACATGCACGCTAGAATTCTTGGTTATTGCTTTTAATATCTCAACAAAAGTTGTGAAACCGTAAATGTTTCATAAATCTTTATTTGTTGCAACAATTTTTTGCCTTCCCTTTTGCTTTTATGCACATGTTCAATCATTAACCAAGATATCAGATATGATATGTTTCACTGAGAAGACAATTACACCTGTCTAGCTGTGTTTATATAGTGTAAGTATAGGTAGATTATTATCCCAGACCTTTCAGTTGTATAGATTACACTACAGTTCTACTTTAATCACAGTAATTATCATAATGTAAATTGTATAGCCAAGCCTACAGCCATATATATAACTGGTTTTAAAATGGCTAATAGGTAATGTACAAATCCAATCATCTGTTTAAATAGACCATGCAGCTGAACAGCCCAGCAACATACATGTACAGTACAGTGCACGCTCAGCACAGATCAAAAATAAAATGAAATCACGATTAACATCTTACTTTTTTTGCACTGGCCATGAAAATGAAGACAGTTACATGTATATGCCATGCAGTGTGCTTTGAGGGAAATTTTGCCACAGTGTCAGTGGGACTGTGGCACTACTTTCTGCTTTTATTTTATTTTCCAACAGTCAAAGCCAGATGGAATGTAAAATAAGGAGGTCCTCAATCCAGCATTTGAATCTTGATCGGGTAGAGCTTTTTGTCAAGCATCTTGTAGTTAAAAATAGTTCCCAATAATTTCCATATTTATCTCTTATTGTTGACAAATATTCGAAGTCACTACATAGACTATTCCTCATGATATAACTTTCTTTAATTGATCTAAACTGATAAAGGTTTTTTTTAGACGAGAAATATTAAGGAGAGCTTTCTTGAACTAAATAAAACAATAACTGATGATAAATACATGTACAATAGTTTTAGCTACTTCAACATATCTCACACAAGCGGAATAACAAGTATTCCACAGAGAGCAAGCCCACCTTAACTAGAGCACATCATAACTTGGTTGGTTCAATGCTACAGAATTGATGACTGGCAAGATGAATAAATCACAACATACTTTTGGGTGAATAAATGATATCCTCTTGGATGAATGATTGATATCTTCCTTCAGGATGGAAATATGGTAACTTCCTTTAGGATGAATAAATGATAAAATCCAATAGGATGGATGAATGAATGCTACATGTAACTTCCTTTAGGGTGGAAATACGATAACTTTCTTTTGGATGGATAAATAACTGTTTAGGATGGATGAATGATAACTTTGTTTAGGAAGGATGAATGATAACTTCCTTTAGGATGGACTAACTTTAACTTTAGGATGGACAGATGATAAAATGGATGAATGAAAGTACATGTAAAGGATAGATGAATAAAGGCAAGGTAAAGAGGATTAAAAAATGGAAACATGGACAAATGTATGAAGTCCAACTTGACACAACTTTCCCTAAAAGTCTTTCTGAATACCATACATTATACAGTAAATAACAAACATACATCTGTATAGCTGTTAGGATGTACCCAAATTATGTAGATATTTGTGAAATGTGACAAATTACCTGGAGAATGAGAAATAATCTGAGATTAAACACGGGTAACAATGAGTAATAATATACAGGTAAATCATAGGTAAATAATCCAAGTCAAAAATAGTATGGGTTGATCGCCACTTTCAGATTAACAGTCATGAATTGACAAGGAACAATTCAGTGTGATGTGGGAAAAGAGGACAATACAAAGTGATTATTTGTTTATTTACTGACCGTTGTCCACTGATCCATGTATTGAAACATCTCAACTGGCATTATTGACCACACTCAATCTTTAAATACATGTAATAACTGTACAATAGAGACTAAATTGAACAAACTCCTTCAACATCTTTATATCTTTCAAGAAAATTACAGAAGACAATTTTAAATTATTAATTTTTCAGCACAGTTTATCCTTGTCAGTGGTGCACACAAAGGGCCTGGCAAGGAAAAATGTGGATGCATGGAGAAACCAAGTTTAGTTTTCATGTACACATTTCACATGTATATGTATGATAAAGAACCCTTGACATTTGCCTGTTTTCGTTAGCCTGGTTGGCATGAAACATTAGGCCCTTAAACCATATTTAATTCATCTGTTCATTTGATATTCAACGCTCTCAAATTATGTGACCACACTACTAAAATACTTGAATAATGATAACAGGCTTACTCAAACAAACTCTTTTGTGAGAATACATGTACATGTATCCTTGATTGGAAAATCTTAAAATTTCCACCGGTTTTGAAACATTTTCCATATAAATATGCCCACCGATTATGAATAACAAATGAGCAATATTTCCCTTTGGTATGTATACATGTATTTGGAAAACAGAAAATGGGCCCCTAGTCAATATCCTATGGACCAGGAAACCAGCACGACATCAGAGAGCCACATGTGACTATTTAAGAGTGTCATAACAAGATGAAGCAAAAGATGAGCCTAGTTCCTCGTCATAAAATACCCAGAATTGATGGGCCTCAAAAAGCTACAAGTGACTTAAACTTAAACCATAAATATGTCACCTCTGTTATTTTCTAGCACAACTAATAATAAATAGAGTCGCGATTTTATCTAAGCCATATCAATATATAACCACAATTATTTCTGTTCTATTTCTATAACACTCCTTTTAATTTCATATGACATCATGTCATATAGGATGGTATTTAGTGATAATAATAGCGAGCGTGTCGACAGGATCAATAATAGATAATCAATCAATCAATTATAATAACGACAGTGATTTGCTGTTTATCTACATAGTTGACATTCCTCAAATAATTTCTATCAGTCAGTTGAATGAACTCTCTCTCGCTATATAACAATACTAACAGTCTGTTTACATTAACTTTACATACATAATACTTACTGACCAGTCACATACATACAATACACATCAAAATATACAAGTTATTTACATATTGTCCCTATTAATTCAAGGTGGTCATATAACACTGACTGACTAAAATGACCAATGTCCAGTCAAACATCATTATATACATGTACAGGATAATTATACCAGTGGTACATAAAATAAAATGAGGCTTTTTATATCTAGTTTTCGGCTCCAAGCACATTAATGAAAACAGGCATTATAATAAGCATTTCTGTCTTCTATTCCTCGAATTCCAACTACTGCCAAGGGTTCTTTTAAGTATTTGCCAACAAGAATATGAGCGAATTTCAGTTTTTCATCCCATCTAAACACCTACATGTAGATGCCTTGCAAGGAGAAACTAAGTTTCAAAATCTAGAAGAATTTTCTCTACCAACAAAGTGATTGTGCAGTAGTATGTTTCCTGTGGCTTTTGTAGTATTTTTTAAAAATAAAATGTGGTTCTCATTATATCTGTTTAGTATGTGTGTTTGTATTTTAGGATCAAGGGTTGTTTCCTGTCACATTAATTACAGTTTTTATAAATGACACAGTCATCAAAATATAAAGTACATGAATATAGCATTCCACAAAGTTTTAGGCTTAATATTTGGGTTCCGTACTGCATGTATATTTCTACTAAATGTAGAGCATCTGGGCCTTCCATGTAACATATGTAGACCAATTGCCAAGTCAACACCTAATGGCAAATAATGATCACACGAAAACACAGCCTACAATTACATGATTCAGTATTATCACCATATGTGGTCCAATGACTATTACATAGTACATTGTATACGTGTAAATTGAATAAACATCTTTCGGTAAAAAATATGTCATGTCAACACATTGTAAAATAATTCCTCTTTTGATTGAAAACATCAAAATGAAGTCATTTTGCTAAGTTCTAACATAAAAATGTATAGGTCAAACGTCTTGAATATATTATTTGACGTCAGCAAATTAAATGTCTTAAGAAGAGTATGTGTCTTTCAGTATTTTTAGATTTCATATAGATAAAATTTCCTGGTAAGTTTTCAGCAACATAACTGGAAAAATAACAAGATTTTGTCTGAAAATTTAGGAGAAAAAGCCAGCTACATGTATCTTTTATCTCATACTCTACATACATAGTACACATGTTCTATGTACATCCCTGTATAACCTATTGTGTAAGCTCTACTACAATATAACCAAAGAACTGTCTATCAATCATTAAGTTGTCAGAGCCAGGAGAAAACTTTTACTTTTTCAATCATTTGGTTACCGGTAATAGCTTTTCAAGTCAAACATAAAATCACTTCAGTTTTCGACCAACTCCCAACCAATAAAATATATATTAATTGATTATGTAAGGAAATCAATCAATCAGTTTAAAGCAGAGTAAATCAATCACGGTTGTGTGTATTACTTACATATTTATAAAAAAAAAAAACGAACGTTGTCGACTTTGATGTGATGTGTGATTCATCATCTTATCACGTTTATTTAATCAGCCACTGATTGATTTCATCTGATAAAAAATTTACATGTACATGTAACATAAATAACCATCATTTTATAGAGTACCTTAAGGGCGTTGAGCAGTCTAAGATTCGCACTAACTTTTCAACGCCAATCTTATTAAGTCTTTGCAAACTTGTTCCACTTATAAAATAACTCAGAAAACTCTCGAAAGTCGCGTCGTTTTATGTGTAACAATGGAGATACGAGGCGGAGGAATAAAACTATTTATAGCAAACGAGACTGATTCCCTGACCTAGATCAGGTGTTGAATAAATTATGACGTCGTGCACGCCAGTCACGTGATCAACACAGACGTGGCTTCAACGGGAGTGGAAGATGTCACGTGACCAGAAGGAATTCCCTGTATGACGCTATTATCCAAGTCTTTTTATCTATCACGAAAGGAACATGACAGATTTTTTTTTTTATGGTCAAAGATTACTATTTTTTGAATGCATAACATGATTTAGAGTGCGGTGGAGTAGTGCAGTGAAGTAATTATTTACTTTTACATCCGAATTGTTGTATTTTAATACTTGTTGTCGACGTATTCAAAGAATTAACCCAAAATCGCAAAATCTCGTTTGAAGGTAAATAATGAACAACAATTTTAAAATACTTTGAGTTGGTATTTTTTAACGTTTTTGGTGTCGAAATGTAGCTTATAACCTCCACTTTCGATCTACTGGTGGGATTATCAATAAATCTTTTGAGCTTGTACTAATAGAATTTCCAAGAAAACGCATCGTTTTTTTGCGTTTCCATGGATACAAGACAAACCACAACCTATAGCCAAAAATTGACCAGTGTATTTTTGGGACTTGCTATTAGCATTGTTCATGCGAAATTTGATGAAAATATCTGCAGGCATAACTGAGAAAATTCTACTTTTGTTGTCATCAATACCCCTTTTTATCATGCTTTTGGGCCAAGTTTGGAACATAGTTGGTAAATAAAATTGGTATTTATTTGGTGATTAATATGTAGTTTATCACCCCAAATAACAAAAAATGTCATATCTTATCAACAAAAATTACAGTGCTAGCTTTAAAATTTGCATTTTAGACTACTCAACGCCCTTAATGAATGAAATGGAGTTTATGGCACTCCAGTTCCAATTGGGCCACATGTCACATCCTGCTTAGTTGTACCGGAATATTTTGTATACAAAAAATTGAAGAAATCTGGTTTTATGTCCACAAACTAGATAATATCTGGTATTGTATTTCAATGTGTATTATTTTTGTGAGTAGCCCAATATAGAAAGCAACACATTGTACCACTTGGCATTGGTACTCAGGGCACTGTAAAATGATGCAGAAAAGTATGACACATTTAAAAAGAGTTAGACTACAGTGTTTTGCACAGGATGAGGACCCTTGTTAAACTCCTTGAATACATTTGTAAGACTAGCAAATTAAAAAAATTAAATTTAAAAGTTCTTTTATCAGCAATGGTCTTGTAAAATCTTCTGGTATAACTTACATGCATGTCCAACACATTCTGAACACTCCTGTTTTAACTGTACATTGTACAGTCAAGACGTAAATTCATTTTTTACAGTCCATCTAAGATTTTCAATTCAAACCACAAATGCCTTATAAAAAATTATCAAAAAGAAAAAACTATAAAGTCCACTCACCGTCCAATGTTTCCCTCTATGGTGTATTTATCTGTTAACGGTTCGGTCTTAATACTACTGGAAGGAACATATTTCCCCTTTAATCCATTCATAATTAATCCTCTTAATACTTGAAACTACTCTCCTCTCTCTTCCTTTCACTTCTTGTTCTAAATACACTTTTAATTCCCTTTAACTCACTTGATATAAAGTTAGGCTAAAACATAAGTTAAAGTTATTTTAAAATTTTAAGAATTTAAATAAAAAAACATAAGGGAAAATAAAAAGTGTTTCAGCTTACACTTCCTGAATGTCAGACTCTATGGACCCAAATACATTTACGGTAAATCAAATATATTAATATCATATTTCATACAATTTATGAAATGTCACGTACCAAGAAAGGAATTGTCACTTTAAAAGGGCTTGTCCCTCTCCCATCCTTCATCCATTATGTGAAAGCCTACTGTATTGGAATTTAGTTTTTAGCATGAAATACACTTTGACAAGTATAATAGGGTCATCAGACAGCTGGGATTAAAAGGGATTATACAATTATTAGGCTCCTTTGATTTAGATGAGAATAAAAAATGACAATTTAAGTAAACTTGATCTGTTTTGGGAAGTAAGTATTTGTCTACATTTGAAATGTTAGGATCACAGATAGAACCAAGGTTAAGATATGAATGATTTTGTGTTCAATTGTTGACAGTTTTAAAAGTAAACAATGTAACCAAAAAAAGGAAACAGGCCGATTTTGCTTGATCTTTTGACAGAAAATTTTAAGCTTGTCCCATGAATAATTGAAATAATACACCAGATCAACCAATTCAACACCTTATTTCATCCTTCAAGCTAAATCAAAGAGGTTTAACTTCTTTACAACAAGAATTCCATTTAGATAACATGCGAAATAAGACATAGGAGTATCATTAATATGTTGACAAAATTAACCTAGAATTCAAAAGCCATAATGAATGCAAAGGAAAACAGGTTAGAGGCAGATTAATGAGTTTTATTAATGGCTTAAGTAATTAACCTTTGGATTTTTACAATCTTGGCCTACTCAGCTACTGTACCGTACTGTACATGGTAATGGCGAACATGAAATAATCACTGCTGTCAGAATACAAAATACAAGTTGTGTCTTGAATGATAGATTCTGGACACAATCTATTCATTGTAGAAAATCATGAAATTTCGAAAATCAGGGACAACAAATCTGTTCAGATTCCACAGAGAATGGAGTCTGCCCATACGTCATTATATATACATCAAACGTGTGTACCGTACATACTTTTTCACATCACTAACAATATATGTAATACATGTTTATTCTTTTTTGTGATAACTTTTTAAATTTGGATGGTACCAACTTAGTGTAAGTTCACTCATGTCAGAACCTACTAGAGACAGTAGAGTTGGGAAATGTCAATTTATATTTCATCAAGTTAATAAATTTTATAAAACATGATTTTAAAATAATTTAGTTAATTGAATAAAACAAACCACCATTGGTTTTTCCCCACATACTAATAGGCTACAACAGTCTCTATGCGCCTGGTATGCAACTTAAATCTTGCGATTAGTCATACACTGATTAATCGCGGTGATTTTGACAGGAGTTAAAAACACCTTTTTCGATTCCCTTGGTTAGTTGGTTCAACTGTTTACATCGCTGAATCCTACAATTCCAGTAAGTCAAAATTAAAGAAACAAAATAAAAATGTAAAAATTACCATAAGTCTGTAGGACTCTGAATTTAGGCCATTTCCATTAATGAAATATTTGCATTTTCATATAAAAAACTTTCTAAGTTCACAGACATTTATCACTCATTGCCATCTCCTCTGTTCATAGCACTCATATCGCCTTGACTTCCGGCCCAGTCCAGGTTGATTGAAATCGAGGTAGGTAAAATCTTGACTAACCAGTCTCTCATTATTTTGCACAGCACAATGCACCTTTATTAATGCCATGGTCCAGGGGTACACCAATGACTTGGTTTGGCAGATTTTTGTTTTGTGTTTATTGCTTTCAATGCCTCTAATATTCACTTGAATGCTGTTCTGTAATAGTTTGGTCTTATGCCATGGCTCAACTCTTCTACCTTAATTAAAATAAAGGTATTTGTTTCTCATATAGAGAGGTAAATGTGTATTCTGAGTTTGAGATGATACAAGTTTGAAGTAAATGTGTATTCTGAGATAATTATCATACTGTTTGTCCTGTTATGTGTAACCTAAATTAAAATTATCATTTGTCTTGTTTGTAAATATATATTTTATTTATCATGTTGCTATACCTTTATGTACCTGTTCATGTATGCTGTACATCTTCAATGGACGTTTCGATACAATAAAATCTTGTCTTAATCAATATTAATATTTCTTTATTCTTCAAATCTATCAGGATAATTTATATGACAGATATGCGGACTTTAAAAATAAAGGAATAAGGAGCATTTTAAATTTCAGCTAGCGTCTGGATTACTAGCAGAGGCCTTGTTATAAGGTTCTGGCTGATACTATAATAATGCCGATAACCAAATTACCAATGACGTCATATATGTATCTATATATATATACAACTCTGATCTTTTGATAAATTTTTTGCCAAGTGTCTGGAAAATCTAGTCTTATTTCAAAATATTAAAAAAATATCCAGGGGAAACAACTGCATTTAATAACCCTTAAAACCATGGATTGCCTCCCCCGATAATCGACTGTCTTTATTCAGACCATACACATTTTACGCTAAAATACTCGAGGAAATAAAATCCTGAATAACTTATTGTGCGAACCCGAGACCTCCTATATATTCACTTCCCTGCCGCGGCCTCCATAAATAATTTTACGCTAAAATACTCGAGGAAATAAAATCCTGAATAACTTATTGTGCGAACCCGAGAACTCATAGTTATTCACTTCCCTGCCGCGGCCTCCATAAATAATTAAACAGTTCATAATATTCCTGTTTACCATAAGTGTTCCTTCCTCGATCATCATCAGTGCAAGTTCTGATTGATATACGCAAATATTTTATATTTAATATTAATATACGCATTCATCCACTGTAATAATGAATCCGAATGATTGACGGTTATTCACATGCTATCTAATCTTCTTGAACGAATGAAATGGGGTTTAACGTCCTACTCTTTTGCCATACAGTGTGCTATGAGGGAAATTTTGCCCGGGCAGCGGCGCTACGGCCTACAGCCGGAAAATCGACGCAAGATCCAGGCTAGCGAATCTGCAGCGCCTTATCACTTAGCCACCCTGAACGAATGAAAAATGGATGATATTGGGTTAAACGTCATATTGTTCTGCACCACCCCGGCTATTCGTTTTAAAGCTAATTCAACCGTCTTCTCCCAAATCTGTTCACTATGTAGCGACTCCTGTTCTTTTAAGGACTGTCTAGCCGAAGATTGGTTATTAATTTTGGTATATGGGTAATTATCTCATGGGTATGCAAAGTTGAATGTTTTTGTGTCACTCAGGTTTTTTTCTGCTATTTTTCGTTAATCTTAAAATTTAAACATATTGTATTCAACTCATCTTTATTTTTACACTAAATTCAACAAAGAAATTAGTATTTATTTAATATTAACATATTTTATAAGTATCAGACATAGGAGAATGAGTGCCTATGGGTATGATTATTTAATGTCACTAACACTACATGTAATTTTAAGATTGGTCTTTCCTATACTGATTAAAAAGATAATCAATCCAATCAGGGTGAATAATCACCTACCAGGACTATTGTTAGCTATGATATACAACAGAGTCGTTGGGTGTGGTTGTATAATCCTTAAAATTCAAATTTTAAATTGTCACTCTCAAAATGCTCAACACCGTAACACTGACAGTTTTCCCGCGGTAAAAATTAACTATAGAGGCGCGGGTGACTTCACCACGTGTCATCGGCCATCTATGTCAGTCTGGTCTGGGCCTGCTAGAAAAAAGCTCTCTCAAGATCATAGATTTACAGGTAAACCCAATCAAAGTTCTAAATTTGCTTGCGTGTATTAATTCATAATCAACACCGTAACGCAGTTTTCTTTCATTTATACCCGATTGGATCAGAAACAATGTATATATTTGAATTTAGAATGGTGTACGGATACCTGACGTACACTAACGGCGTTTCTCACACATGCGCTCTTGGTTCAAAACATCATAAACCACGTCGTTCTCAACACCGTAACGCTCAACTCCGTAACGTTAACATTTGTGACGGTGTTGAGAAACCGTTATGGTATTTAGGTTTGGTTTACCAATGCTTAAATTAAATCTTATATTATTATCAACATAATTATGTAGAACAAGATGGAGTTCCTTTAACATAACGCTATATATTAAACAACCAATAAGCGATGATACAATCAATAAATAATAATAATAGGGAGTCTTATAATGGACTAAAATCAACATCACAATGGCGAAAGGCTTATAGCGCAATATCCGTAAATAAAACAACATATCCGTATTTACAACAATTACATATAATTAACACTTTCATTTCAGAATGACCCCGAGTGCTTAAGAACGGGCACACAGATACAAAGATAAGAAAAAGGCCGAATTTCTGCCCACTAATAATTCCTTCGAAGATCAAAAGTTGTATGAGACTGTGAGAAGATATCGGACAAATAATAAAAAAAAATTGATTGCCACAAGATAATAGAACGCGAAAGAAAAACAGAAAAAGTCTGTATATTACTATGTTTTTATAAGGTATAGAAGGAGTAAAAACATGGGAATGTACGAACTATTTCTATTTTCCTCGTGTTCTCTTATCTAATGACACTCAATTACTTTATTAAATTGTCAGATATCCTCTTGCAGTCCCATAATAACAACTTTTGGTCTTCGAAGGAGTTATTAGTGAGCAGAAATACCGCTGTTTATCTGTAATCACTCTTCATTTCTGTCAGTTATATAGAGGGATAACTCGTGTTTTTCTTTTGCGTTCGCCGCTTCCCATTCATCAAACACCCATTGCTTATCTATCGTAGTAATGATCTCCATGTTAAAATTATATTTGAAATGTATTTAACCAGTTCTATCACTGACTGACACCAATATCATCCATTATCTATGATAACCTTACATGGGCATAATTAAAAAGGCAGACGAAGACGGGGTTGAAGTGTCTACCATGCAACCCATTGGCATAAATAAATTTATCTGGCCATCGCAACCTGATAGGCCTATCACATGGTATGAATATACCAAAGTAATAAGTCTCGTTCGTGAACCAAAACAAATCAGCACCAGGCGTGAGTTTTTTTAAAATAGAGAGGTTTGGGCTGAAGTTGCAAAACTATATTAAAAACAACTCAATTGATTGGTAAGATCATATCCAACAGTACACGTGTTTGGAATAAAATGTTCAATAAATTACTTGTTCTTGAAAGGTTAATATATCAAAATGGCTATCGGAAATATTTTTGACTTAAGAAGAAAACTGCTCTGTAAACATATTTGCTTTACAGTGTTCAGCGTTACTGTTTGTTATAAAATGAAATCATTAAGTTAAACGCCCTACTGGGCTAATAAAAATGGGCATGCACCTATTCTTATTTGATACTAACTGACATGGGTTCTTTAGGTGTGCAAGCCAATAAATACACGAGAACTCGGTTTTCCATCCCATCCGAATGACTTGCAAGTCACCGTGGCTCTCCTGTGTGTTATATAAACCTACCAATTTAAAAGTACCCCCTCTGGTTATTATTATTTTTTATAAAAAGATTGATATAAGGGCATATGTTATCTCAACACCGTCACGAAAGTCAACACCGTCACGGCAATTCAACACCGTCACAGTGGGCAAAAATCATTCATTGCTACTGTTTTTAAGTTAAGTAACCATTTTATAGGCGGGCAGAAATATTAGTTGACCAATTTGTGCTACTTAAATCAAGAAATCAAACGCAAAATCATTTCTTTTACTGAGATAAACTAAAATACAATTACCAAAAATGGTGTGAATTGAGGCCAGTGGTACAAACTACAAATTACAACAAAGAAATTATACCGGTAGAAAATGAAATATTATTTTTGAACTGTAATCCAGGTTGTCTTTTCAGACAGGTAAATGTTTTCGCGTTTTCTAGTTGATTTAACACATTTCTTTGCCTATACAATACCGTTACGGTGTTGAGATTTTGTAACGCATGGTCCACCAAAAGCTAAAATTTTTGTGTTAAAATTCTAAAGACTGCATGGCAATTCATAACGTACGACGTAGAAGATACTAGTTGTTGAAATGGTGTCAAAAATATATTGGTTCGAGATGGTTCAAGAATCCGGAACATAAATTCCATGATTGCACACTCATGAGATAATTACCCTTATCATCCTCTTATCTACTATTCCCAACACTTTCAAACAAGCTTACTATGTTACCCATTTAATTAAAAAAAAATCTACACTGGATCCTATTGTTTTTAGAAATTTTAGAAATTTAACCTAGTTTTTTTTCTATTTGTTGGAGATCTGTTGCTTCTCAGATAATTTTAACAAATGATAATATATAAAGTATCTGACCCTCCTGTTCTTTTATGTATGTTGACTTCAATTTAAATTCGGCATTTGTGGCTCTGCATTAAATCTTTAAGAAAGCTATCTTGTGGGTAGAAAACAGGGTATTTTAGTTAATTGTAAATCAACGTGTAAATCTGTTTTGTCATCTGTGGTTCCTCAAGGTTCTGTTCTTGGTCCGATTTTATTTACCCTTTATACGTCACCATTTGGAGATATTGTCAGAAAATATATGGTCTCAGTTTTCATTTGTATGCCAATGACACTCAATTATATATTTGATTTACACCTAATTATCCATCTTCTTTCAATTTATTAAAATTGCAACTTTGGAACTGTATTAGTGAAATTACAAAATGGATGTCAAAGAACTTTCGAAAATTGAATGAGTGATAAAACCGAATATTTGTTAATTAGCCCAATACATCAATTAGGTAAATTTGCACCTGATAACCCTGCTTTCGTAATTGGTAATTGCGATATATTTTCATCTTATTCTGCTCGTAATATTGGCGCAATCTTTAATAGTTTTATGCGTATGGGAGTTTAAGTAAATAATATTTGTAAATTGTGTTATTTTAATATCAGACATATAGGTAAAATACGTAAATTTGTAACTGTGGAGGCCACTAAGTCACTTGTTAATTCACTGGTCACTTGTCGATTCTTTAATTCACATTTAGTTGGTTTGCCATTATAAAGTTTATATATAAATTACAAAAAGTACAGAATAATGCAGCCAGACGTACTTAATTGTTACTGTCAATTTTATATAATTTACACTGGTTAACTGTTAAAGGCTCAATACCACTCTTGTTGTAACTGAACAATATGTCCCAATCTTTATTCTGGTAAACAAATTGTATTATTTTACAAAATTCCAATTAATGGATGTAATGATACAAATTTCATCTTAACACACCTGATTTAAAATATTGGAAAAAAGTCAACTAAATGATTTGAAAAGGTTAACGTAAACCTTTTCAAATGTGACTTGGATTTTAAAATATTTTCGCCCTCCGCCCCCCCCCCCCCGGGACAAGTAAGGATGTAATGGTTAATTAACACAAGAGGTACCTAGGTCACTTAAATATGTAGTACATGTACTTAGAATAAGGCTATTATTTATTTTCTGAAATGTTTATATAGTTTAGCTCCTGTTAACCTCTTTTACAACTTTATACACCTGGCCGAACATTACGTACATCAGATATAAAACTACTTTTAAAGCCCAAAACTGTCCAAGTACTAGTCTCTTATGGTCAGTACTCGTTTAGTTCACAAGCACCTGTTTGAGCATTTTATTGTTTGTTTATTAAAGGGTGGGGGGGTATTGGATAAATCGACACTACCATTCATAAAACATACCATACATAACATAAATTCATTCACATGTACCGGATGAGAGATGCATATGCGCACGGACTCGATGACAATTAGGGGAGGGTGGGCAGAACCCGAAATGCCCGAAAAAAAAAAAAATTCGCGTTACAGACGGCGGCAAAGGTGTTCAGTGAGAGCGGAGGAGAGGAGCTTGCCGTGTAGGGCTATTATAGTTAGGTCAATATATGGAAAATATATCTACTGATTCTGATAGGGTTTAGTGTACTTATACTAAATGTTTACCAAAGTAGGACCCCCGGAAATGTGTTTTTTCATGGTGGCGTCTAAAATGGCCTCCGAATAAACGCCTTAAAATGATCATAACTATGTACGGTAACTGTATTTTGACCTGATTATTATGGCTGTGTAGAATTACTGATTGGAGAGAATAGGTGTTGATATTGAAAATAAGATAAAGGAATGCTAGAATCATTATATGAATTGAGTAATAAATCATGGAATGAAATATAATAACATATTGAAATCTAGATGATAATTTTGATACAAAAAAATAGTCATATACGTAGCTCTACACAATTTATGTTCTTAGATTCATTGCACGAAATACAAACGCACTAACTGATTTTTAACTGAAATTCAGATCTATATTTTGTTTCGGTTTTTATAATTTCGATGGCCCACACTACATGAAGATCTAACAAGTTATAGCGAGAGGTCACGTTCAGCTAATTCAGATGTCAAGCAAGCGACATTTGACACTATAACCTCAGTCATTCAATTAACCAATCAGAATCGTTGTTGCTTTGTTTTGATTTCTATCGCTGATAATGCCTACCCCCAATTCCGTGCAAAAAAGGTCAAACCCTTGATTCAACAGACAATTTGATTGGTTGACCCCTCATTTCAAGCTGAACAATAGTTAAATAACAAGTCTTTCAGATCCTAATGTAGTAAAGACAAGTAAAACGAAATTTTGAACTATAAAAACGAAACGAAATAGGATCTTAAATAGATTTTCTAGAGAATAGGGTAGATAATTATCTGTTAGGTAGACTATGTGACAGATTGGCGTATATATACGAAATGAAGAAATGAAATGGAGTTTAACATCCAAACTGGGCTAATAAAGACAGGCATATGCCATACAGTGTACTATGAGGAAAATTCTGTCTGGACAGAGCAGCACAATGGCCTACCTAGGTTTGTTGTCCCATCCAAACGACTAGAGAGCTTTCCTTGTTAGGCCCCCCATCCTGTATCACTGATAAGGGGGAATCATGCTGGAAAATCTGCATGAACTTTCTCAACCAATGCAGATGTGTTGTTGGTACAGATTTTGTCATTCAGGTCAAAGTCAACACCAAATTCAGTTCACTGAATACTGATCTTGTCTTGTATAGAAATAATTCATATTATTTCAAACAAGTCCTCTAAAGAACGCAGCCTCTACCATGTTCACAAGATATTTGGAAAAGGGGGAGTAAATCTGAAACACTATCACATGACCACCAAACTTGAAAAAAGATCTTCTATTGCTTTCACAAGCCAGTGGTTGGCAACAGGTTGTCGGGACGACGACTACCCGTGGATGTTGAAATGGTATCTTGAAGGAGCAGACTTTTGGCTGCATATGGGGTAACTCTCAAGCCTTGTCCATTTCCTTCATCAACAGATTACCACAAACTCATATATTATGGGGACAATATTGAGAAACATTTTCCTCTGTGACAGGGAAAAATCTGCAGCCTTTTTTGTTTTATCAGCATCACAAAGATTTATTAAATAATAAATTAAAATATGTCTAATAGTACATAAAAACTATGCGATATGATATAATAATAAAGCAAAAAGCTTAATAAACATTGTTAACCATAATTAGATCTAATTTTATACAACTAACAAGTGGATATATTCATCACGTGATCAACAAAATGGCGAATAACTTAAACAAAGCAACACAAAGGCATGGTCGGTCTTACTACAATTCTAATAGTATATTATTGTCGACATCATCAACATTTGAAAAGTGGGTGTCTTCGTTTGCTTCCATTTGCCTCTTTATAAAGTCACAAAACACATGTCTCGTATCACGTGATGTTATTTCCATGGAAACGAGTTGACGCCAGTTGCAAGAACGCTCATGTCGACTACAACTAGTTGCCGCTAGTTGCAACGAGTTGCAGAAAGTTGAACATATACAACTGACTGCAAGAGGCGCTCAGGTCGACTTTTTTCAGTTGCATTCAGTTGCTTTCAGTTGCTCCCAGTTGCCGAAACGCCAGTTGCTTTCAGTTGCAAGGTCGAGATAAGCCCCCCTTTAACATTAACAAAGCATGTTAGTTCTGATCAGTTAGTTCATGAAGTCAACTAATAAACCTATGTAATAAACAGAAAAAAATATTGAATAAGCACATTACCAGTATATGAAATAACAAACAACCCATAACAAAAACAATATTTGAGAAGAACTAAAGTTGTTGCAGATTTGTTACATTTGATTAATTATCTAATATTGAAATAGTTCCAGACATACACAACCATGCAGCAGGACAATTTACAAAATATATTAACCCAACCATGTATCGGAGATAGCATCTGGTTTCACAATGAAGCGATATCACAACCAGCCAAACCCCAAGGATCAATTTTTTGCATTCCTTTAAATTTTATAAAATTACAACCCAATATTTAAATTCAAGCAATACAAAGTGAGAAATCAAAAGAAAAAAAAAGACTTGATTAGAAGAAAACTTCACCAAATATTCACAAATACTTGACAGTTGACGGATATTATAATTGGTCAGTAGTATAAAAGAAAGAGCTTAAAAGAAACAGGGTTATATCTGCCAGGGCCTAAAATTCATTGGCAAATATGTTAAAATATTAAGAAGCTGCATCATGTCAGCGATGTAACGTTCATTTAGAAAATATGAGATCTTGTAAAAAAAATAAACAGCTCATTTTAAACAAACATATGGTCCAGAAATGCGATTCTATTTGGGTCCATTTTATTCTACATGATGCAAGGTTTTTAAAAGAATTACCCAACAAGAACCACCTACATGAATGAAGTTTCGAAAAATTAAAAGATTAAAATCATTAATGCAAATTAATATGAACATTCCACTTTCAGGATACAAAAAATCTTGGCTAGATTTTACTTGAATTGCAAGAGCTTTTAAAAAATATTCAAAATACAATTTCATAATTTTTGGTCCTGATGTCATGACTGTAACAGAAATATCTTAAATTACAAATACAAAATTAATGAAAAACCATTAAAAAATATAGTTCTAAAAATATTATTTTAAAATATTACCACAATAGGTTTTTTGGACTGTTGAAGAAGACATGCAATTTCCATATTCTCAGGCCATGGACCAGTTTTTTCAGAGTGTCAGGTAAAATAAATCTTTCCACATACAGCTATCCTTAATTTTTGAATAGAGTAAAGTTCAACTCTACAACAGTAATTAGTAGACTGTAAGATCAATAATATTACCTTGTGTAGAGAAGATGTACATGCACTAAATAAAGGGGTATAAATATTGTGCGCGCTAAATGAAATGGTATAAATATTTTTGTGTGGGTCCATAAAGTGTATTTATTTACTTTACCCTTTAACCATCTGACTTTCTATATGGAACATTTAAAGAGAACATGGTGCAGGTCATGACATATAAGTAAAAATGACAAACAATATTTTATACCACTGAATAGAGGAACTCAAGATCAAGAACTCAAAATATATACATTTGTATACAGGATATATTCTTGACTATATGCTTTTTCTGATCAAAATCCCCCCACAATCAGACAGTTAAAGGGTTAATTAAATTAGGTGTAGTACAGTACCATAACACTTGTATATTATGTATAATTATGTTTGTATATCAGGTTTTGTGTATTAACACCTACAAGCTGTAACAAAAACAATATAACACTGTCTATTATGGTTGTGTATTCCAAACTAATCCTTACAGACCAATTTAAAGTTCAAGATATTGCGTATATTGTTGAATTATCCATTGATAAACCCAAAAGATTTTACTTGTATATATATTTATGCATTTATCTACCGTAAACAAAGAAGTACTTGTACTTTATCTACTTTAATATATATATATATATAAAAAATATATATATATATACACACCATATTATTATTTACCCCTTTCATTAAAGATATATAGTATAAAATTATATGTTAAAAAATACAATTACAGCAAATTAACTATGGCACTTTCAAGATGCAAAAAATATAACAACATTAGAGTAATAATAACGACATTGCAATAATAGTAATTTTCTTTGGTATCGGTATAAATTACATGCATAATAATCACAAATATATGAGCAGTACGTACACCATCACCTAAAAATGGACATGGTGTCTTTCACTATGGACATTACAATACAGACAGATTCTACAGGCCCTGTGTTCTGTATATCATACTCTGACCATACATCTAGGGCATAAACCTAAAAACACATCTTGCTTTATGATTTCATAATCAAATAACATTTAATTTGCTGTATTATAATTCTGAATTTTAATGGAAGAACAATTGATTCTCTGAGAGTATACAGTCAATTATTTGGCAATGCTGTAGACAGGATCTGCTGTTGATTAATGTAACAATTAACAAGGGGCATATAGAATGCCATGCACTTTAATAATTATAAAGATCCAATATATCTGTAAACATTATGGTACTATATATATGGTTAACTGGTAGTATATAAATGTTTATTACATATTAAAATATATCAATTATCTATTAAACATGCATATTAAAAACTTTAATTGTTACATATATTTATAATACTTTAATGATATCCTCTAATATTTGCAGTATGTAATTAAATTACCAGTTTAATATATACACAGAATAAATAACATAAACAAGAGTGATGTAAAACCCTGAAATAATATTTACTACAAGAGGTGGGGATTAGATACCTGATATAAAAACTAAACAACCTTCATCACTTGACAACCGATTAAAAGTAGGCAAAAATGGCCTAAATTCTCTCTCCTATCATTGCATATTTGACCACTGAAACAGTCACTGTCCAGACTATATTTTCTTACCAACATTGCTAGTGTCATCTCAGAAACAGTCACTGTTCAGACTATATTATCTTCCTAGCATTGCATGTGTTCATAGAAACAGAATTAACTGTATGTTACTCTCAGTGATCAGGGTCTATTTCATTTACAATTCAAGATCAACCAAAATGACCAAGCCTGTTTCATTTACAAATCAAGATCAACTATAATCGCATGAAATCTATCCAAGACATAACCTAGGAAGAAAATGTTTATTTTCTATAAACACAACACATAATTATTTCATTTCCACACACACACAAATAATAAAGCTAATCTGTATGCATGGTCTAATTTTCTAGAGTAGAACACAGGATACGACTTCTCTAGATTACATACAGTTTACTGTATCAAATCTTTTTTTTTGGGGGGGGGGCCTTCATTTTCAACATAATAAAATATTTTCAATTTCAAAACATTAAAATCTGTGCAAGTAAAATGAATGTACATCATATATAAGTAAAATAAATGTAAAAGGCCTAGACTTTATAAGTTACTGGTTTGGAAGATTTACGATAAGCAAAATATGAAGCGACAAAAAGATAAACTAAACAAAGTAAACTTATAAATATAACATCAAAATTATTTGGATTTTCTACGAAAGCTAGAAAAATTTGACCTAAAGTCGTTAATATAACTAACATAAATATGGAGCCAATCAATTTCTTCATAGTAAAGGTTTCAGAATCTATGTCGTTGTTATCATTGTTTGACAATTTCATCTCCACACCTAAAGAATTCAGGGTTTTCTTCTTGTTGACTAAACTACCGAAATTAAGAAACATTACATCACGAAATATGTAGTCCTGTCCATTTTCAAACGAAATTGTTTTATATGTAAGTGATCTGCTTTTTAGGAGTTGTTTCTGTTCACATAACGTTTTCTGAAACTTCTCAAAACCATCTAAAAGTTCCAAACACATGTCCCCTTCCTGGAGCTCTTCAAGGAAGTGAACACCATTATCCAGCTGATCGAAATATGATTTCAACTCATCGCTGTAAGAACTCAACTCTTGTAGACCTTTGGTCTCTTCATTTTGTAACAAGTCTTTTTTTATGCTTGTCAATCGTTCAAGATTTTGCTGAAGATGTTTCGATCTCTTATCAACCTCCATTAAAGCCTTTGAGGAAGTTGTTTTTATCTCTTCAATAGATGTCTGAATACCCTCCATGAGTGTAATGGCATCTTTCTTTTCAAGAGTTAGTCGATCCAATTCGGTTTGTAATTGTTTTTGAGCTTCGCGAAGCTTCTTCGTCATTGGTACTGTGTCATGAAGTTTGTGATCCTCACATGAACAGGTGATGCACACAGCCACATCACACGTAATGCAGTAAATTTGTAAAATTTCGTCTGCATGTTTTGGACATGTACGATTGGAGGACATATTGACAGCATTTGGCGCCGTTTCAATTCTGATAATTGCATGACGTGTGGAATCATGATGGCATAGGCGATGCTCATGGATGCAAAAACGACAAATATCTAAATCGCAATCCACGCATTTAAACTGTGACTGCATCCATTCTCGCTCGCATATATCACAGGAACTACTGTAACCTTTCGATCCAAGCTCATCTTGAACGCTTAAAATGTAAAAACTGATAGGAAAAGCATCTATTCCACCTCTTGGTACGAAAACATCAGTACGACATTGCGGACATCGAAATAATCTTCCAGTGTTAGACGATGAGCGTACAATATTGCCGATGCATTCAAAACAGACGGTATGATGACAAGGAAGTAGACGTGGATCTTTAAATTCGTCCCTACATATTGGACATACCAACAATCTCTCCCTTAATCTCTCTATTTTATCACTTGTAGCCATGATTCTGAAAAAATCAAAAATTCAAAGAATAAGTTTCATAATCCTTGAGTGGTATTTAGCCATGAGCGACTATGTTAAAACCAAATGTGAATTAAGATGTTGAGCTAAACTGGGTACTAATCAAACCTGTAACTGTACCATGTTTGTTTGACAGGAATAAGTGTCAGAATCTTGCCAATTTGAGACACTAGCTTACAAATGAATGAGTCCTATTTAAAGTATACTGGGATTTTTGAGATTCTTCACAAAGATTTCGTCCTTGGCATACATTATTATTGTATTTTAAATTAAACAAATACAGCATTATCCTTTTCCTAGATGCTATGACTATACTATAATGAGGGAAATTTTGCTCAAACAGCCGTGTCACAGTCTATTTTTCTAATTCCAACTGGTGGGTTCTTTTACATGCATGCCAATCTGTTCATGGGAACTGGGTTTTTGCTCCACTGACAAAGAGAAACCCAGCCAGAGTTTTAGGCCCTACTCAATGAGCTGTCAAGACTTGGATCCTATATTTAATCCATGAGGACATTAGTGTTAATCCAATGTACTCCTTGAGTTGAGAAAATGTGCAGAAAGGTAAAGGGGGAAGGGGCACACCTGTGCAGCCCTGCACACATCCACCCCACCGTAAGAAGAGTCTGTAATACGGCATGGTACAAAAAGGGTAGCCTATTGTTCAGGATTTAGCATCATGTTTGATGTGACTCCCATTTTTGTGTCTCAATATTTCATCATTGTTGTTGAAATTTTGTCTTACTCATTGGTACAAGTCATGTCAAACAGTGACATCATTCTTATCTGGATGAATGAAGGCTAAATCAGTTTATATTCATTTTTCGAAGCATTAGTGTCAATTTCTGGGTTCCTAATATTAGCAATTTAGCCCCTTTAAACCCGTAACCTTGAATTTACAGGTTTTCTGATCCCTAAATGCAAATCAAGCCAAAAGTGATGGAATAAGTGATGGAAATACAAAAGGGAGACGGATCAAACATACGATCGCCCAGTAGGTTTCAAATACTTAGCTATCAAGTAGCCTACTAATATAAGGTAATAAATTTCGATTTATCATATATCATCTATTTTGAATTAGGCATGTAGTTCACCTGGCAATTCATTTGTGGCTGCAGCCTATGATGAATATGATGACTGTGGCATTTTATAGCCTACTTTCCACATACCACATTGACTATTGACCTGTCAGAGAATTAACGATTTCCCATCGTCGCGGCTTCAGCTCTTCTAAAAATAAATTAGTCAATATTAGACTAACTTACAGACTGAAAAAGAAGAAAGACACCGCTAATGAAACGAGCTTGATTTGATGAAAGAAATTGATTGGCTAATCTTAAATAACATCAACAAAAAATTTATCAAATTTTGAACAAGAGAGGATAACTCTCAGGTGAACAGGTGCCGGCGAAAAAATATTCGCCTGCTTCGAATTCTTCAAAAGTGATGTTTTTTAAGGGTACCAGATCATCATGATAGATTATCTTTTTCTATATAATGACGACAAGTTACCAGATGTAAACTAACAAATATTGCAGCAAAGCAGCAACAAATTTCGTGTAAGGAGAATTATAAACAAATTGAACGGATGACCTAAAAACAAATAATTCAAGAGAGATAACTCCATTAAATGAACTTTTCCGGGACAACACTACACTAAAAATTATCCTGGAAATACTCTTTAAATATTGTAGGCCTACTGGCGTGGGGCATTGTGATTAAAAGCTATCAGATAAACTAAGAAGAAATACACTATCCTTTTGATAAGATGTTAAAGGGACAATAACATTCTTGCTGGCTTGGTAGGTCCAGAAAATAAATAATACCCTTATTCTAAGTACCGTACTAGATGTTTAAATGTCCTACCTGTTGTGTAAATTATCCATTACAACCTATTTTGCTTGTCCAGAGGGTTCGAAAATATTGTAAAATACAAGTCACATTTGAAAAGGTTTACGTTAGACTTTTCAAATCAGTTGGTTGAATTTTTCCAATTTTTTGAAATAAGTGTGTTAAAGCTCCAATAGCATTTTTTTAAGTTATATTTTTAAAATGTATTAAAATAAAGCCCAAAAATAGATTGAACCTATAAACAGTCCTACCTTGTTAAAGAATAATCCTATTAATCCTATAATTCACTATTGCCAGTTGAGAAATTGGCAAAAATATCATTTTCAACTTCAAATTCAAACGTTTGAAGATGGTCGTCCATGCAGAGGAATGGGAAAACAAGGGAGGTAATTGAGTAACTATTTCCTCAATTAGCATGTGTCACCCTTTGTAATCCCCCAAAAATTTTGCCCGTGATCGTATAATAGTGAGTTGACAACCTTTTGAGCAAAAGACATAGAAATAATTATGTTTTGACTTTCTTAGAAAATATGAAATTGGAACTTTAAGATGAAATTTATATCATCATTTAATTGGAATATTCTAAAATAATACGATTTGTTGACCAGAATGAAGATTGGGACATATTTTTCAGTTACAACAAGAGTGTTATTGGGGCTTTAAACTAAACCAGTTAAATCCCATTTTCATAAACTATCGATCAGATCATCATTTTCTACTCATGTATGTATATAATTGACGTTAGAAAAAAAAAGGTTAATTTTCTCAAACCTATCTGAAATCTCATCTGTGACAGACCTAGGAGCTGTGTGTCACCAGATGAGGGTCGGTAATATATACATGTAGTTCTATCTAGTTGCTCATGAGAAATACATCGCAAGTAGTTCAAATGAAATGTCGAGAGTCGTCATGCCAGGCATTTTTGTTCTAGATGAATCCCTTCACTGTTGACATTGATTGATGCATCCATTCAATGTTGATATGGATTAGTCCATACAATATTGACATGGGTAATCCATGCAATGTTTATATGGACTAATCCATACAAAGTTCATTACAATGAATCTATGCAGTGTGCATAACAACGAATTCATGCAATGTTGATATACCGGTAGATGAATGTTATGTTGATATGACTGAATCCATGCAATGGGGATATGGATTATTCCATTTGATCTATTAACACTCTCAATACCAATAGTACTCTCACTTGGCCAGCCTTTCATCACCAATTTCTGGTAGTAACATCACCGGATAAAGGTAACCTTCGTCAGCCATTGACTGATTTAATTTTAAATGGACGACTGTTTAAATCCGAGCTGTGTCAAAGCCATTCAAGTGTCTACAGAGTTGATTTTGAGCTTTTCGTGTAAATAAAGGTCTAATTATATATGAATAATTTCTAAAACATCTGAAGCCTAAATAAAGGGGTATTCTGACTGTGCCACCCGCCATTGTTCTCATGGGGGGATTAATCAAACAAGGGGATTATCAAATACAATGGTGTTAAAAGTATAGTCCGTTTTTTAAAACTACTAGGTTTAAACTAATTAACAACTTTATTCACAATAAATAACATAAACGTAACAACAAATACATGTATCAAACATCAATCATAACCCTACTAAATGAGATATGGCGTCCGTAAATTCAATTGCACTTTTTACCCCAATTAATAAGTTTAAAACTTGAAAACATGATCTGTATGTGGCCCGCTTCCTGTCTGGTAGTAACGCATAAACCAAAGGAAACATTTTATTGTCGATGAAGGCGTGAATCGTGTACAATTGAAAAAAAGTTTCGGGCACATTTCAAAAGTTCCGTCACAAAAATACGCTTCGGCAAGAGATAAATATCTCAAATTGTCTGTTGTTGAAAAAATCAGCATGTTGTCGTCTTGAAACCTCTCATCTCTGGAAGTATGGCCGTAGGCATGTGGTAGTTCAATATCTGAGCGCTAACTTAACTTGGAAGTCGGGGTAGATTTTTGGATCTGGTTCTGTACAACGATGCATGTAGGCTATAGTATGTCGGAACATGCTTGATTATATCTTCAGCATGGCGTCTGAAATCTGGAAAATAAAAACCAGCAAATACAAAATAAATTCAAATGATAAAAATAAAAACCCAATAAATGAACATATTTAATAACAGATATAAAAGAATGACTTAAACAAAACATGCTATACTAAATATTAATATAATAATGTTACATAATTATTTGTTAAAGTTAAAAAGGGTAAACTTACCAGATAAACATTCGTTATAAATGGAAGGAATTGGCTGACAAGTATGTTCTAGTTTGGCGTTCATTGAGGTAATAAACTCTTGTACTATTATAGCATTGTTGTCGGATGGGTGGTTGTGGTTCTGACCGTGGCTTCTTACCATACCATTTGATGTGTTGATCGTTGCGGGACAAGTCTGTTTGCAACATCGCCAATGGGTGCTATTGGTTTTCGTATTTCGTACTCTGTATTTATACCCAAAATTAACTAAATTTTGACCTCCTTGAGAATTAGGAATAAACAGTACACGCACTTGAGCCATTTAAAAAAATATAATTGAATTGGGGGTGACAACTATCCTTATAAAATGATAGGAAGTTTCTAATCATATATTTGATTGATTTGTGAGTACTGTCTGAATGAAAGATGGGTGAGTAATATTTAAGATAATCGATGACACGTGAACTTAACTTATATATTTTAATCATTAAAATAATTAAATCTTAACTAGGTGAACAGTACTAATAAGGATACAGTCTATAATTCTTTGTTTAATTAACTTTTCACACCACTACCCCATAACACCAGTTGATTGGATGGCACAGTGAGATTAAACCTAAATAAAGCCTTACAGTATAATATGCTAATTTAGCTCTTGCGTAATGCATAGTTTAAATGTTAATTAAGCTTTTAATCTGTTTGATGTTGATCGTCGGTTGATTGTTATTAGAGCAATAAGCACAAGGATAATTAATTGGCAGTGGTTTCCATTTGTGGACTACTGAACACTATTAATTTTATTATACCTGACAGTTTACATCACACCACACACAGATTATGATTTAGCACAAAATATGCCATTTTTCTGGCGTACAAAAAACCTATAGGTCGGATCCAGTTTCGGTCATTTTCCAAAACCCTTGGTTCCAACCTGACTATACGGCCGACATGGACCCATGGGTTTCTTCCCTATAAAAATATTTTTTTTCAAAACCACCTGTTTCTTGTGCGAATTTATCTGGTATCTGTTACTTATAATAAGGTTCCAGGTCTGATCGAGCTATTGACCATGAAAGCTCCTTGAGATTTCCTGAACTGGTTTCCCCTTGTTAGTGATGCAGGACAGATGACCTGGCAAGAAAAAGTTTGGACAGGATTAATTAAAAACCATAGCGATTTGCTCTATGCAGCAATGGTAGCTATTTTTTTTTTCTCTTCAGTTCTAAGCAGTTATTTATATGTAGGCCTAGCTAAACATGTGATTCTGTAGTACAAATCAAATCTAAGGAGATTGCATTGACTTTAGATTTATAACTTTCTTTTCATTTTACTTTACAGATTAAATGTTCTACTTTTGGTAACCTAACCTTAATGGTAACTCTACTCTAACAAATATCAAGAAAGGTGTGAAAAATGGAAGATGTTTTAAAATCAAGTTTCATCTTTCTGTTGTTAATGATCATCAGTCAGACAGGTTGTCAAGGATCCATTGGGGATCGGTCATATAGATTTATGAAATGTTTGATTGGGTGTACAACTATCAATTGCTCAAAACCACATGATTTTCTGGCCAAACAACCCCTACATCTGAAAGTACTACAATGGGATTGTGAATCTGAGTGTCGTTATAGCTGTATGTGGTCAACAGTTGATGCATTTGAAAAAGATGGTTTAAAAATCCCTCAGTTTAATGGAAAGGTAGGCCTATTAATATTAATGAAATTTTTTTTATCAATATTTTCTTTCATTTTCAAAACTGGTGGCAATCTGATGACCGTGATTTGAATGGCTTTGCTATAGTCAGTGTTGTTTGACTTCTATGACATCCTTATGTCATTGATCTGATCGGTTCTGTACCTACAATTTGTGGAGGATGCAATTATTGTTTAGGTTTAATCAAAAGCTGTGTGATCCAAATACTTTTCAGTTCCAATAGAACTATACATCTTGGCATTCAGTGCATGACTTCTGCACACAATGCTTTGAGAGCCCCTGATGTCTTTTGCAAGAATGCAACTTAAATCTATCAATCCATTGCTGAGATAGATGGCGTAAGATTCATTACATGAAGTTCAGCAGACACTAACTTTAATATGTCAGAGCTTTTTGACATATTTTATGGCACGTATGAAGTAACTGAGGTGAGTGAGGTCGGTTCTCCAACAGTTCAATTTGACTGCCCGATAGTCCTAACTTACAATTCTGACTGAAATAAGTTAACCCTGGTTTAAGGGTATTTTGAATCTTATATTATACAAAATTAATAACATTATTACTTGTGATACATGTAGATGATCAATCCCTTTAAGTTTATACTTAATATTAATGTTTATACATTGTATATTTACTTGAAACATTTTTCAAATTTCTTTTCAGTGGCCCTTTATCCGTTTATTTGGTATCCAGGAGCCAGCATCCGTTTTATTTTCTACTTTTAATGCCATGTGTTGTCTTGGTATATTTTATTTTCGTAGAAAGATTTCACCAAATGTTCCTATGTATTATGTGTGGCATATTGTGTCATTAGTAAGTTTTACATTCAATACTTTATATAAACAAATACCTTATCATTAGAATGTTTTATATTCAATACTGTATATAAACCAGGGGCGGATCCAAGATTTTCAGAAAAGGAGGGTGTGCTGCATCCACTTGGGAGTGCAAAGCCCGGCCTGTGATTTTTGAGTGAGAAAAAGACTAATTTCATACTAGTACTGTAAATTACGATTTCCAACCTAAACTATTTTTGTTTTCCTTTCCCATGAGAATATATGGAGCCAAAAAATGTTAGCCACCTCAAAGAATAGAGGGGGCGTGCGCTGGGTGCGCCCCCCTCTGGATCCGCGCCTGTAAACAATACTTTATCATAAGTAAGTTTATATTCAATACCATATTATAGACCAATACCCTATCATTAGTAAGTTTTATATTCAATAGTGTATATAACCATATAAACAAGTTTTATATTCAATACTGTTTATAAACGGATAGCTTATCATTAGTAAGTTTTATATTCAATACTTTATATAACCAAATACCAATATCATTAGAAAGCTTTATATTCAATACTTTATGTAACCAAATAAACAAATACCTTATCATAAGTAAGTTTTATATTCAATATTGTATATTTTAAAAATTATTTTCAATAAGAAATCTCTGACTCACCCTGTCATGGTACCTTTCCATCACAGATCATTTCATATAGCTGTCATTTAACTTGATTTGGTCAAAGTCTTCCTTTGGTTTTGAATTTACTGGTGTACTATTTTTATTTTTACCCCCAAAATAACCTAGTTAGTTTTATTTGGATGTCAAACCCTGTTTCTCACACTCACTATTTTTATTCATTTTTTCAGGTTTCTCTTAATGCATGGATTTGGTCAATTGTATTTCACACTAGAGATACTGATATAACTGAGGTTAGTATAAGACAGTTTATAGATAATTTATAGTGGGATTGAGTATAATGTAATACACCTTCATGAACTCAGATCAGCAAGACAATTTTTATTATTATTAAAATACAGTTGTAGGTTTCGTTTCGTTTTTATACTTTGTATGGCCTACGCTACATGAAGATCTGACCTGTTGTACTGGAGGGTCGTGTCAGGGGTCGTTTGAGTGGCTTTTGACCAGGCCCGTAGCCAGGGGGTGGCAAGGGGGGGCAATGCCCCCCTGAAAAAATGTTTTGCCCCCCCCCGAAAGAAAATTTGCCAACCATAACTCTAAAATACCTACTATAGACTGTAACGGGTGTGCCCCTCCTAAAAACTTCTCTACCCCCCCGAAGCCAGCAAGCTGGCTACAGGCCTGCTTTTGACCCTTTGACATTATACATTAATCGATCAATCAGCGTTGTCGTTTCTAGTGATTTACCAGTGAGTGACAGTCTGACTGGTAAATTCTGCAGGGTGTCAATTTCTCTGCATGTCCAAAAAAGGAGTTCTACCAGTTGTAATCTTGAGAAAACTACAAGATTGAATACAAACAATCATTGGATTGAACTCACATTTTGCCTAATTCATGGGGTTTTTTAACACTAATAGGTGGACATTTATATCTTTCAGAAACTTGATTATTACTTTGCCTTTTCAATTGTTTGCTGTAATATTTGGTCTTTCATGTGCAGGTAATAATTAAATATAATAAAAACTGGATGTACTACCCTACTCCTTTCTTAATCTGCAATATTACAAAAATTGTTTCTAGGAAAAATCACAGCTTTCACGAGTTGTCCTGATTAAAATGTTAAAGACGACTATTCGATACCATGTATAGACTGTACTTGAATCTTACAATGTTGATATAGATGAATCCATGCAATGTGGATGAATCCATGCATTATTGATATGGAATAATCCATGCACTGTTAATATGGATTAATCCATGCAATTCTGATAAAGATTAACTCGTGCACTGCATACTCCGTGCAGTGATTCGTTTGATTAGAGCTAATCCCACTACTCACTGCTCTAAAGAGTGAACATTCTTGTTCTAAATTATGATTGGTCAATAGTCGAATTAACAACCAGTAGCTGACTGTGTTACTAAAGCCTTACCCTTAAAACAAAGCGCCAAATTGGACCAAATATGTTTACGTAACGTTACGTCATGGCTCTCGATTTTATTATGTCCAATTAACCAGTGCATAGCAGAATATTGCAGTAAAACTAATTTTGTGACAAACGAGGCTATTAAATCTAATAAAATGTAAACAATGCCGTTTGGACACGAACATACTTTCACTGCTTTTAATACCTTAAATCACTGTCCAAAGTTTATGAGAAGACCCAGATTAAACATACTTAATGTAGGACTGCGTTGTTGCTGTACTCAAGTGATAGCTTTGATTGAACGGGAAGAATAGACACACTCCCGCAAAAGTTCAAATATCAGAAGTGAATCCAGCAATGGCCAGAGAGGGATTTCTTGGGCCATTGCTTCAGGAATATGAATGCACTGTTGATATCGATTAATCCTTGTAATTTTGTTACGGATTAATCCATGCAATGTTGATAAATATTAACCCATGCACTGTTGATATGGATTAACCCATGCGATTGACTTTAGATTTATACACAGTGTTTAAGGTCGTTAGACAAAGAATTCTATTGATTTACAATGATTTACAATATTTACTGCCAGAGTTATCTTATGGATGTTTTAGAGACCAAAGTTAATAGTGTGTTACCAGTATAAATGTTTCATTACCGAAAAAAGAATAAAATAGGTGCTGTGGGTTTATGTTTCAGTGCCTGGCAACCTATCTTTATTTATCTGTGGTTGATAATAAGTTGATATATTTCAGGTATTTTGGTACCAATAGTTGGTATAAGACTGGTATATTTACTACTATAATAATAACTATATATTTATATCATATCTACTATTTACATTATATTGACATGGATTATGGTTATAATGTGACAGTCAATATAACACTAGGTAAGTACAAGGCCGAAGAGAGTGACAGCTGAGAACATGTTTTGAAGTATTTTCTGTTAAAAAGTCTTTCGAAGCTTTATTCATATTTTATATGATTATGACAAACAAGATTTTAAAATCAACATCAGATATAACTGTATCGTTATATTAGAGGTGCTATCAGTATATAGATTTGCAGGCAGTAGAGGATCTAGAAGCTGTGAATAAGGGAGGGCCATCAACATTCCCATCCCTCAATTAATGTCAACATAATACGATGTACATAGATCGTATTGCCTATATTGTTATCTTGCTGAAAAGCATATTATGATTGTTGTATATGTTTGTCAACTTTAGAGAAGTGGCTATTTAAGACTGAGCAACCTGAAGATGGGGGGGGGTCTAGGGATGAAAGAATGATGATACAGTGGTATTGAGCGAGCGCTGCCAAGAAAAATTTCAGACACTAGGTATAATACTTATGTGACTGAGGTTTTTGTGCCATAGACGCAAAAAGATTTCAGATAATATGTAATTTGGGATTGGGTCTGATAAGTTTGAAGGCATTAAGAATCGTTGTCAAATTTGGTAACCATCTAAGCTGCTGTCTATGGCTATCTTTTCTTTTGGTCAGTTTTAGAAAATTTTGTGTATCAGAAAGGAATGATATATAATTTAACTTGTATTTTTACAGGTATTCTGAATACTATTCTGTGGTCTATATGGAGTTTATATAGAATTAAAAAACAGCCTTATTTGTGGAAATGTTTATTGGCTATTCTCGCTGTACCTATGTTGTTATTATTAGAGTTATTTGACTTTCCGCCAATCTATTGGTGTTTGGATGCTCATGCTCTGTGGCATGCAGGGACAGTTCCATTCGCTCTCATGTGGATAAGGTAAGCTATTGCATTCAACTTTTGATTAATTTCAGTACATAAGGGGGCAGGGGGACGGGGGGAATTGGATATTAAATTGATCTCATAATGTTTGGTCCTACCCTATCTTTCAGCTCTTAAGCACTGTGACACATTTAGGTAAATATGGCAATCCATAAATTACATTGAATACAATCAATTTTGTTCATATTTATTTGATTAGCATTAGTTAATCATACATTATTCAAGAACTAAATCTGCCTATTGCAGATCTTTCTTTAGACCTGAAATGTTATCTCAATTATCAATTAGACATTAATTAACTTATCCAGACCATAATCAACTCTCCATGTCATCGGATTCTCAAGATTTTAAAAATGAGAAATGAAGGCCAAGTCTCAAATATACCAGTGCCCTGGTTAACACAATGCACACATATTGTCAAAACTACCAACAATGATAACTTGGCTACATTATCTATTTTAGTGCTATTATATTTAGTGTATGTTTAATTGGATGTTAAACCCCACTACTCAGTTTTAAACATGTTAAATACCGGTAAACAAAATAAAATTGTAACCTAGTATTATCGTATGTTATTTTCTTGTTTCAGTTTTATTGTAGATGATTGTAGATATCTTCAAGAGAAGCAAGAAGAATCGTTGTTAAAACTCGACTAAATGTTTTTCTTTGTCACAACAACGTCATCCCATAAAATTATAAATTTTAGTCAATTAGTCATGACAACCATGTAACTTGCATTGCTAAACGTAATTCAGATTTGATTTTGGCACAAGTGAAGTTTAAAGGTTATGTCAGTCCCTGAAACTGAAAAAAAAATTATGTGAATGAAATGCAAAAATTTGAAGGAACAAGCCTATTTACTGTGTCTGTGAGTTGTAATTCAATTTCAATTCAAAATGTTAGCCATTTAGAAATATTGTATATGGGTTAAATAGAGCACCCTCCTACAATTTTTCATTGAGTGACATGCTCATATAAATTGAATATGTAGCAGCAGGTTGTAGACTGGTTTATCCATGCACAACTACTATTTAAGAATCTCACCTCCTTCTCGGCCAGACAGCATATAACACTGGTATTTGGAAACATATTACAGAGGTTCAGATTGTTGATTGTCATTACTAACGTGTGAATCGTTTGATTTGATATGTCTTATAAGTTCCATGTATTTCTCCTTGTCCATGCCTTGTGTTAAAACTCATTTAATTAATTCCATTCTAAATTAAGACATTGTTAACCAGACACATACACAGCTGAAACTGACATAGAAACTGATCGTTTGTATTATTTCGTAATAACTTAAGCCTCAAAACCATTCTTTAACATACATTTCCATAAACCATGCTTTTTCTTGCAATATTATAATAATGTACAGCATTTCGCAATAATTTTGAATATTTTTATAAATACGTTTAGCAGATAAACCAAGATCGAAAGAAAGTGTATTACTACCAAGATATTTTAGAGTATTGGGATGTTGAGTGGACTAACACATGTACCTTTGTTAAGAAGGAGTTAAGTCACTTGACTAACCACGTGTATTTTTGCCAATTGTTAAAGATCCATTAGTACAGGCAAATTATTGAAATAAATTGTCATATGACAGTCTCAAAAATAACCAAGTTTGTGTTGAGAGGATACTAAATCCTGTCTCTTTCTGACATACACTGGAAGGTTACGAGAGACACTAGAAATATCAGTGCAATATTTACAATGCAAAAATTTGCTCTCTGATGGCATGACCCCAAAGACTAACATAAAAAGTAAGAATCATTGCGTACAGCTCTGTTTTTCAAAAAGGTGAACAGAAATAAGTCAGAATACATGCAATAATTTCTCCAAAAATTTATATTTCTAATTGTTTTAATGGAATATTTTTTTTTAACAGATAAGTTTATTCTAATTATTCGTTGTGTGATAATACAATGAGTCAGCTTATTTGTCAGATTATTTCAATATTTATAAAAAATTTGATTTAATTGTTTTGTTGAATTGTTAATAATATGATATATTTTATACACCAATAAATTTCTATCTTAAAATTACAATTATTTTGTATGGAACCATCATGGTAGAATATTATTATACATTTAATACTTTGCTTTTTGAACAAACAGATGTACATCAGCTGGCATAAGGTAGCTGCATTGCTTAAACCCATGACCTTGCCAGTAATCACTAATAATCAATATGAAAACCAGATTTCTAAAGATGGCAATTGAGGTTGAAGTCCCTCACCTCAACCTAACATAAATATGAGACTCCGTAATTATTTGCACATTTGTCTAACTCGAAAAGCGTACACAAAAGCATGTTCCTTAAGCAACGTTCGCGAGTTTTACAACATCTAACCGTTGCTTCAATACTCAGCAATTTGTGAACTTTGCACTCGTTGTTTTTACAAGTGAGTAATTAGCATTGTCCAATCAGAGTTCGTGGCACATAACACACTATAAACAAACAGAGTATTTTAAATTGAGAAACTCATGGAAAAACAGCAATCGTGACATTGATCGATCTTTGAACTTTGCAACTCGATTGTCACATGTAGGCATTTTAGCTAAAAGCACGAGACTTGGTATTCACGACGACCGATGAATCTGATAGGTTCCCAAGCTGGTCTTGTGCCAATTGAACTTAGTGGCGAAATATGCAGGGTATTACGTGAAGAGCTTGATAAGATGTATGTAGTTTAGGCGAGATCAAGCCTTCTATTGATGATGACACAAAGGTGTAAGGCAGAAGCCCGCAGCTTTCTGTGAACAATGGAAGCCACAGTGTCTCAGTGATTAAGACACTAGCTTGCAAATCAGGAGTTCCTGTACAGCATCTAGTTGTTCAGATGCTACGAAAATCCGAAATCCTGTGTATACATTGACAGTCAGAATTCAAAATTATGAGTAGGCTGCAGTGCCACTGTCTGAGCAAACTTTCCCTCCTTGTCATTAGTCTGGTGGAGCCGAAAATTGTAGAACCCTATTTCATTTCTCTGAATGGGGGGAGTAAATTCCAGTTAATAGACAAAGGTTTACAGTAAATAATGATGTTTTATTATATCAGATAACTAACTACTGCATGGGCTTTTCTAATGCTGATAAGGTGAGTTTTATACAGACTACAGTACATGCCAGGGAAACAAACTGTTTAACAAAAAAATAAAGTTACACATACTCAAAAAATTATGTTCTATATTGCTTTGTTAACTCCAGAAGTTTTCTTCTAATATCGAATTAATTACTATATACATAGAATGTCCTGATATTTTAATTGATAATTTATCCAATCCAGTGATTAACGCTTACATATAATAACAATCCTATATGATACACCCATAAATATACTATTTACAATTAATAGTTTTACAATTATCACAGATATTAATGGTATCATATTTAAATTTAGTTAGAGTAAATTTTAAATAAAAAGTTTCAATATTTTACAGAATTAAGAAACAATTAAATCCTATCCTGACAATAAAAAACCCCAAATTCATCACAAGTTGATTTTGATGATTAATTACAGCATGATTCCATGATACAGCAGGATATATTGTCTAGTTAAAATTTTTATGCCTTCTCTAAAAACAAATGCTTTGATGGTTTAAGATTTATGTGTTTTTAAAATTTAAACACTGGGAAACCCCAAAAATCAGGTTTTTTAACATGTAATACTGGGTTTATATAAGATACTCTTAGGGGGTTTTACCACACAAAACCAATCCTTTTCTTCGTTGTACCTTTTCCTTCTATTGTAAGTTTGACTTCGTCAGTAGTAGCTCCCTGAAAGTTGGGTAACTGATTTCCAGATCGGTCTGCGGCCATATAGCTTGGTCGAATTCCTCCTTTACCAGCAAAAATAGGACCACATCCCCCACCAGCACCCTCCCGTGCCGCCTTTTTAAGGGGATAAACATTTCTACCACCGTCTTTACAATGTTTTATGACTGCTTGAGCATATTCTTGAAATTGTTTCTCTTCTAATCCAAGAAGTTCTACGTTGGCTTTATCTAACGCCAGTTGTTCCTGGCGTAATAATTCTTCAACTTTCTTGTTTTGTTCCTAAAAGATACAATGAAATGAGGTTTTATGTGCTTACACTATAAGGTACATTTTGCTCTGAAAGGTGGGGGGATTTATGTCTACATTTCAAATTCCAACTGCCAAGGCTTCTTTTATGATCCTATACATGAACTCAGGGTTTTTCGTTCCCATTTCAACAACTAGGCAGATATTGTCCAAAACCATATTATTTACTTTTCCAAAAGATCTCTGATCTTATCTTCCTAAAGATGTGCACAATTCAACAGACCTACCCATTATAAACATTTCTGAAATTTCTTGCTGACATTGTATTGTCTGGGACTGAACTTGCAACACAGAAGTCGTAAAAAATTTTCTAGGATTTGGCCCCTAAAATGGTCATTAAAAAAAAAACACACGCAAAAAAAAACCAAAACTTACCACTTGTTTTGTGTGGTAGGCTTTTAATTTCTCATCCTCAGCTTTCCTAAGTAAACTTTTTTCATATTCATTTTTTTGGAATATTTCGTCTGCTGCTTTTCGTAATTGAATTAATTCAAGATCCTCTATTTTTTTGGCTTTTCTTTCCTGTTCCTTCTTCAGTGTCTGAAAACAATTAATGATATTTGATAAATAGTTAAACCCTCAACCTTTCAAGGCAAATTGAGAGGAATCCAAAATTTTCTTTAAACTTGATCATTGCAAAGTCTTCTTTTCATTAACCCAGTGTGTGGAGGAAACCTGATTTCATTTACTTGACAGATCACTTTAGAATTTGTTATTTTTCATGTCATTCAAATTGAAGTATTTTCATTATCAGGCAGATACTGGTGATTTTTCATAGGGGATCGTGTCAGATTTCTGCGAGTTGCGACAACTACGGCTGATGTGAGTCAAATCATAAAGTAATTAAACACAACGAATATGTTTCAGTTGTCATCATTGGTAGAGTAAAGACATTATTTTCTTTTGCATTTGGTGGATGCATTATAGCCCCAAATCCCTATTTGCACTCGAATGTCAGTTTTTTGGTGATTGATAGAATCTTCAAAAAAGAATTCTCATAGTTAAGGTGGTATAATCCTGTGGGTAGACCTACTTTCTGCCACAGATTTTTGGACCACAGATGTTTAATAGACTCTAAAAATAGTTTGTAAATACTTACAGATTCATGTCTGTGATCTGCCGATGCCTGAATCATTTTCTTTACTTTTTCAGCTCGTGCTTGGTCCTCCTTTAATTTCTTTTCTTCTATTTCTTGTTCAGCTCGTAAAATTCTTTCATCCTCATTATCAACTTTATCTTTCATCTGAGCTCGAAGTTTATCTCGAATCTGTTCCAAATGACGCTGTTTTTCACTGTAATCAAATTAATTTCGTTTACCTTATTTTAAAAATAAACAATAAAATTCTGAAAAAGCAAATTTCTATCTCACACTTAATTAAATGGTTTTATATCAAACCTCCAATAAACTTAGATTCACAGACAAACAAATTCATAACTGTCTAGTTATTTGATCTGGAGGAAAAACCAAGGTGTACTGTTGTACACATTGTGCACCTAAATGATCCCTAGTTTTGCATATGCAACCACATATTTTAATTGCATGTTAGTCTCAAAATGTTTAAAGTCTTGCATATTATACATATCTCTGTACATTAATAACCACAAAATATCTACAAATTGTGATGACGTGATGTGGAACACCTTTCCGTTTATAACTCATACATACTTACTGATGTATTTGGTTTTCTTTTTCTGCCCGCAGTTTCATCATTTTACGTTTAGCAGCAGCAAACATTCTACATTCATCATCTTCTTCCTAAAATTAAAAACAAAATAATTCAATTGTTTTCAGCTTTTCATGTCCATAATTAAATAAACGGATTGAAGATGAGAAGTGGGACATAGCATAGTTCACTGAACGTTTGTGAATGTTTTATGTTCGGTTGTAAGTCTAGAGAAGCAGTCTGGTTGTAAAAACTTCATTCATCCACTTGTCATTGACAGCTAGTTCACCAGGGAGAAGTGGCTCTGCTAACATTAGCAGATGTACAGAACTTATAATGTCTATCTGCAACCTACCTTTAGGGATATGGTATAGCATGTGAGATCATCTCTAATGAAAGAATAATGGGGAAAAGTTTCCTATGAGATAAATAACAGGATAACTGTCTCTAACATCATTTGAGGGATTGAGACAGAGAAATGGGGTTTAACGTCCACTTGACATAAACTAGATAATTTCGAGACTATATAGCATAGATTAATTTCATTTCAAAAATTTGCTTGCACGTATGGGTCTTTAACAGTGGAACGATACTGGATTAATTTCATTTCAATAATTTGCTTGCGTGTATGGGTCTTTAACAGCGGAACGATACAGGAGGATCCGCGAAAAATCCACAAGGTTGGACAGGCGACACTAGTCACGTACAACTGTAGATTTGAAACCACGCCAGTTGACTCAATGACATTTGAGAGATTGAGAAATTCCTTGCAAACTACAATATTGTTAAAGATGAATCTCAAAAAGCAATCTCAGTCCAAACATGTTTTTTCTGTTCAGTTTTTAATAAAAATATGACAAATTGAAAATTGTCAACATTAGGTATCCTCTGCAAACAATATAATTATGGTCAAAAATTCAAAATCCAATGGCCTCTTTTATAATAAGATTGAATCCAAGCTGGAAGATTATATACTGCTGTTGATTTTCTTCTTTCTTCATAAAATGTTAAAATTACTAATTTGCGTGGCTAAGGCAGAAGGGTAGATATTTTCTGAATAGTACAAATGACAAACAGAGCCTTTAAGCACATGTCTTTTTTCAAATTTATCCACTATGTTGTATTCTGCCTAATGTTGGCTATAAAGATATATAGATGCAGAATAAAGCACGAGGTTAGAGGTGACCCTACATGAGGTTAGAGGTGATGCTGCTCCTGGCACACAGGCGTGGGATCAAAACCATGTCATCTGACTCAATGACAGATCAAAAGCACCTGCACTAGATCACCCAAATCATAACCCACAAAGAACATACCTCTTCTTGCCTAGCCTGTAAAGCATTGAGCATCTTTGTGTCCTCAATATGTTGAACATTGTCAAACATCAGCTGTTGTCTATCTTGACGCTGAATTTTTTCTAATTGTTCTTTCTCTTCCTGAAACTGTATTCCTAGTTTCTTCAATTCTTCACCCTCTACTATGTCTTCAGCCCGCTCTAACTCATTCATCCTCATATGTTCTGCCACTCTAAAATTCATACATAAATAATCAATTACTAAATGACCCTTTACATAAATAACTATTTCCAGGGTACAGACATAGGCGACTCTTATTATTTTCATTCCTTGGTTTAGGGGTCATTGTTGCTAGACTTCTGGCACTGAGAATAATATAATACTGAGATGTATAAAATAGTACATTATATTAAACATTTTCAAGTAGCATTACTATTATGATGTCATAATGGTATATCCTGTGATATCATAAACACATTTGTTGTGATGTTGGCCTAATGACTAGTGTTTCTAGTGAGACCATAAATGCATTTATTGTGATGTCATAATGGTCATAATGACAGTTTTTGTGATGTCTTAATTACATTTCTTATGATGTCATAATGGTGTTTCTGGGGATGTCATTAAATTATCTGTATTGTCCTAACATTTAATAGATTGGTCAGGTATGTTCTTCTGATTGGTATTCTCGTCTGAATTCATTTAATATGTATTTCAATAGTTTTGATATTTTCCTTCAAGAACTCAACCCCCTATTCATTTCATGCATATTTATATTTTTCATATCAAGAAATTACTTTCAAGAGCTGAATTGAAAACAAATTTCCTCATGTGACCCCTAAAAAGAATTTCAGAATATAATCTTACTGTAATTTCTGAAAATCACGAGTTTCAGCTGCTGCATTAAGTCGCGCCTGTGCCCTGGCTTGCTCTCGCTGTATACCCTCTTCGTATTCTCTTCGTACCCTTTCCAACCATTCCTTATCTTGTCCTTCATTAGCTCTGTCTTTCATTTTCTTCAGATCTAATTGGGCCTCTCTCTCTTTTAATACCTCAGTAAGTAACAAAGCTCCCTACAAATAAATCAAAAACAAGATTTAAAGGACACATGATGATCCGAATGACATATTGTTCCCCACTTGAATAACATCTCGACCTATTGAATAACAAGACCTATTGAATATGATGAAAAGGGTTGTTTTCATGCAGTTTGACCTGGTCATTTCTCTCTTGACTATATATAATCTCTTTATATAATCTGAATCATCACATCAGATTAAACCAATTTTAACAGATTTGGAGTTGATTTTCATAACATGTGGGACTGTAAGGTCCACTTAACACAGCTCAATTATTTTGAGACTAACATGAATCTTTATTTCGTGCACAAGCCTGGAAATAAGACACATTTTCTCTGTTTTCATTGATGGCACAAAGATAAAATTAAAATGTCAGGCACAACTAAAATTCTTATTTCCTGGCATATTTATTATGTTCGACATTAAACTAAAATAAAATTAAATGGGGTTTAACATCCTACTGTTCTGATCTGACTGGGCTAATGAAGACAGCATTAAATTAAATAGCATAAACTAACATGGAAATTTTTAACTCTGTCTGTTTGGTAATATTGTTGTGTTTTAGCTTTATCTATTGCTTCTTTACGTTGTGCAGCCTGATATTTAGCTTCTTCAATATCAATCATCACTCTCTCTTCTTCTTCTTTCTGCTCACGTATCTTTCTTGCTTGTAATTTCTTTTGTCTCTGACCCTGTTAATGTTATCAATAAGACAAAACTATAATACCATGTAATTGCATAAATCATTGAAATCATTAATATATGGAGATTTTTTTAAAAATTACACAACCAGCAGTTTTTATTTATTAATTATCCTAATTTTCTATTTTAATTTCACAATTTTAAATTTTGGGGTTGAATTTCAATATTCCATCAAGCATGTGATAAAATCAATCTTATTGCCTGGAGAATTTGTACTATACTGGAAGAGATATGAAATGAAATGGGAGGTTAACGTCCTACTGATCTACTCCGACTTGGCTAATGAAGATACAGTGTGCTGTGACTGAAATTTTGCCCAGACAGTGGCACTACGGCCTACTCTTTTATTTAATTCAATCTCACAAGTATTCTCTAATGTGCATGCCAAGTTTGTCCCTTGCAAGACCCTCCGTTTGGCACAACTGACGAGAAGAACTACGCCAGAAATCCCAATGAACTTTCTTGGTAAACAGTGGGATTGAACACAACCTCCAGGTTAGCTACAATTTTACTTACTGAATCACTGTGGCTCCTTGAAGAGATATGACTATACAGGTAAATATAAGGAATACAATATTGTTTCAAGTATGATGATAAATTAGAATCATATGTTCCTGCATCAAAAACAAACTTTTTGCATACAGAGACAGATGTGGGATACTGTAACCAAAAATAACCAAATCCAAATAATACTTTTGATTGAAGTAAGCCTATTTCGAACACTATGAAACTGTCATTATTGCCACTGTCATTTTATGTAGTCTTAGTTGTCAAGTAGTCTTACAATGGTCCTTACAAAAACAATGAAAAGTCATCGGACCAGTTCAGCAGAACGATTCTAGTGGTACAAGTCTATATGACATCTGAAACACGTAGCATTGATATGCAGTCTGACAATATTACTTACAGCTATTGTGTTTCCCCAATTTTTTACAATTTCTTTTGATTTTTGTCTTTGAGCTTCTTTTTCTGCTTTAATTCTTTGTACCCTTTCCTCCTCAATATTTCGTCTGTTTAATTCATCGTGAATTCTTGACCAATCAGCTTTACTTAAAACAGTCACCTGACGTAAATCTGTACCATCTGGCAGGTGCATACTTGGTGCTGGAGGTTCAAGTTGCGTAGGGGTAGCTGAAAGAAATAAAAAGCAAATTCAAAAAAGTAAGATATGACAATTTGTTTAATAGCATCAAATTAGCAGTACCGTATGCAATACGAATCACTGAATGTCAAAAAAGCCATTCAATTTACACTAAAAAAAAGTTATCATGAATGCTCACTACCGTACCTCTAAGTACATGTACAGATAAAAATTCTATATCGTAGCTAGAAAAATTATTCTCACTTCATTAGGCAAGAATTATTATAATGTATGGATTATAAAAAATAATAATACATTGATGATTTGTATCGTGATTCCTTTAACAATTTCTCTCCATATTATATATAAGTTTAAAGGAGCTAAACAAGCTCTAACTTAATAAAATATACCTAAGTTATACAATTCAAAATTAAAAGCACAAATTCTTATTCTATATAGGTTCAATTCAATTGATGTTTTTATCTTACTGTGAAAATATGCCACTTTGCATTATTATGGGGTCCTAAATTCCGATAACCGAATATAACTTAATGTAGCAAGTCTCTAACTCAATATCATCCAAAATCTTCAACATTGAAAACTCAAATTATTTGTCAATTTAAATCAACATTGATGCTGTGATTTTACCAGAAAAAGATGGGCTTCTGATATCCAATATTTACGACAAAATAAACATTTTACCATTGCTACACGAATAGTGTACCACAATAGGTTTCAGCCCCAGTTGTAACGAGAAACTCAAGGAACAAGACTATAGACACATATTGCACCAATCAAACATTGTTGCCATATTCTCTTCCTTATCCGGAGACTATGCGCAATAAATACTATGTAGACTAGAATAACCAAAAACTAGAAATTTGCATTTGATTTCGCCGAACATCACTAATCACTGCAATGATTTGAAATTAGGGTAAAAACGAAAGCCATTTAATGTAAATCAGTTTATATACATTCATGTTACAGTATTATGCGTTGCGACCCACTTGTCAATTTCCAGTCCCTTTGAGTTTGACTCCCAAATAATTAGGCAGAGCGATTATTTAGCTCCTTTACTTTAAATCGCTAACATTCAGGACATAGAAATTGACACAAGTGGGTCGCAACGCATATAATACTCTAATATGAATGTATCTCAGCAGATTTACATTCAATGGTTTCCGTGTTTACACTAATTTCAAATCAGTTAGGTTCGGCGAAATAAGCCAGCAGTGTCAAAAAGATTGGCTATAGCTGCTTATTAGCCATATTAATATTAGGCTATATAAAGTATTACTATAGCCACTATAGGATAGGCCCACTCGGCTAATCTCGACAGATTCCGTAAACTACGTAGACTACATCTAGTCTCGGATGTATGACAGTAAGTGATATGTACTTACGCCCATACATTTGCGATGCGGCTACCGGTTTACTTTAACAGGAAAACTTGACGCTATTACACAAATTGGGAACCTATTCGGCTAGCGACCTATTCGACCGATCGAGCTGCAACCTGTTCGTTGGAAACCTATTTAGAGTAAAGACAACAGTCTCTATTTATCAACCAATAAAATCCAACGTTATGTCTATCAAATGAAAGTAAAATATATTATTTTTTATCCATTCCTTCAGCTCAAAATAGAAGTGTAATTTCGTCATTATCTTACAGCTGGATCAGTCGAATAGGTCGCTAGCCAAATAGGTCGCCAACTTGTGTTTGGAATGGGCGCAGCCATGTTTCATCCGGGACCTTTAAAGTAGTTCCAATATGGCGGAATTCATCGTACAGCCGAGTTTAGATTCCGAAATCTTACGAGGTTTGCCGAGTGAGGATAGGCCTACATTTAGCCATTTGTAATGAACAAAGAAAAAAAATACCAGGGGGTAAAGACAATTTGCCAAGAAGGTTTATCCAAATATAATACCGTATAGGCCTAGCCTATCTAATGTTATTATTATGTCGATTGATAATTTATATTTTAATAAGTAAGTCGTTGTCGGAAGGGAAGAAACACAACCCTTCTCAGCCTTTTTTTACACCGATTTATCTCTTACCTCTTGTAGTACCCCTACGCCGGCCATGCATAACAGTAGTCATGTTTATAAACTTTACTTGTTGTTATTTTCGAAAATATCGAGAGTAAACTACATGAAGAAAATAAATTAAAAGCCTTGATTATCCGCAAATACCAACATAAATCCTGTTGTCATGCAAACAACCATGTATCGAAGACGTCACTTCCTTTGCATTAGACCTTGACCTGTCAAAAGAGATAACTCTCATGTCAAAATGGAAGAAGAATAGGCATTCGGAAGGAAAAGAAAATGCTTCCTTGAAAGCTGCATTAATTGTATGACACAGTTACTATTTTATAGGTCGGTTTAAATAGCCATAACAGCGACACGAATAGAGAACGTGAGTATGCATTTTTGGATGGAACTTGAACGATATGATATAGAATAGATCATATAAATACATACATATAATAACATACATACAGCAGAGTAGGCAGCACATAGTCACATACTCAAAATTTCGTTAGGGTCGGCAGTCTCACGCTTTAAGTAAGAAGAAGAAGGTTATTTGTCATATATGAAGAACAGACGTTTTATCATTATTCTTGTTTTATTATATCACTTTAATTTTACATTAAATATTCTCTTTTTTACAAACTCAAAAGTTAAAGAATAAAATTAAACCTATTACTTTTTAATATTAATTAACGAATACTGATTATTTTTTTTTTTCAAATCATCATGTCTGTTCATCAACAATAATTAATCAGTGACAGCTAGTTTTATGACATATTTTTACAGGATTTTTATTATTATATTTTTTATACTGACATGTATTTCAGATTTTAATATGGCAACAGACAAGATTCTCTTGGCGTTTGATTTCGATCACACTATTATAGATGATAATAGTGATATCCATGTGATAAAGTTGGCACCGAATGGCAAGCTACCACAATCCATACAGGACCAATATGATGATAATGGTTGGACAGAATATATGGGAACAATCTTTAAATACCTGTTTGAAAATGGCATCAACCAAGAGGATATCCGGACTTGCATGCATGAAATTCAGTTAACAGATGGATTCGAGGAATTATTTGAACAAGCTAAGAGTGATCGCTTTGAATCAATAATCATATCAGACTCAAATTCAATTTTTATACAATTCATATTGGAGAAATTGAACTTATGTGAAGTCTTTTCAGAAGTATTTACGAATCCAGCTGTATTTGATGACAATGGTTGTTTGACTATTAAGCATTATCACACTCAGGATTATTGTCAGTTAAGCACAATTAATTTATGTAAAGGAAGAATTCTACAGGATTTTATTGAA